>OX383956.1:30189134-39439561 GCA_947532105.1 Athrips mouffetella
GCAGTGCGATGCGCAAGCAATGGTCCCACGGTTACCCTCCCCTGTTTGCTTAATCCCGTAAAGACCCAGACATCGGGCTATCCTTAAAAATACCGCAGTAACTGCAAAAGTCACTGTGTTTTATCAATCAGAGTAAATAAATCAATTTACGAATTGCTTAGAATAAGTGCAGCAAAGTTCTGCATGTTAATATTATTTTAACATCGATAACATTAATTCAGTATTATCCTAGGCAAAAGTGCAGTAAGTAAAGGTAACTGTGGTTTTTTAAAATAATATTTTGATTTAAATATAGGAAATGCTTAAAAAAAACACAGTAAATGGAAGTTGCTGCTGTTTCGCTAAGCAAGGTTCACAAAATTTTCCAGTGATTACTTGTTATAAGTGCAGCATGAGATTTTGCTGCACTCTTATTAAGCAATTGTTATCCTTTCGTTAACAGTACATGCTTTTATAAACAACAGTATCCAAGATTGCTTCACATGACTGCAGTATCTTTAGTGGACCAATGTAGCTTACTGCAGTCATGTTAAGTATTCCTTACCCAAAACGTGTAGATACTGCGCTTTTGCTTAAGCAAAAAGGCGGTTCTCACTATGGTATTAAAAACCGGGTTGGATCAGATTGTAGATCTCGTAACGGACATTTAGAGGAAGAGTGCAGAAGCACAAGGCGGAACCCAACCCCGCCCATGAAGCCTTAGCCCGTCTAGACACCGCCGCGGATCTCGCGGCCGCAAGTGGGCATTCCCCCCCGACGCTCATAGTATCGCCGAGAAGAAGCCGCGCCGCCCAGGCGACTATTTGGAAGCCTCCAGACTGCCTGCCGCATTGGATGCCGAGCACGCAGAATTTTGTGAGCACCCCATTCTCGACGCGTGACCCGCGTCTCCAGAGGAGGGCCAAATCAAACAACCTCCCCCTGCATCCAGCATGGTTCCCCAACCGGCACCCCGTCGAATTACCCCACCGCCCCAACCGACGATGGATACAACTACGCCGCCGCCGTCCACTTCGGCAACCCCGATCCCGCCTCCCGTCTCTTACGCGAGGAAGGTCGCCGCCCCCTCGCCGCCCCCTTCGTCGAGGAAGTCGCCGGCCACCACTACCGAGCAGCCAGCCGCCAGCAACACCCAGTCGGTGCGGAAGCTACCACCCATTGTGGTGGACCACTTCCCCGACTGGGCATACCACCTGCGTGTGCTCAAGGGGCAACTGGGTCACGCGCCGAACGTGCGTCCCTTTGGCAAAGGGATGCGCTTCTTGGCGCGCTCCGAGGGAGAGTTCCGGGCCTACCAACGTTACCTCACCGCGCTGGAAAGGCAGACCAGACTCTCCTGGTACACCTACGCGCCCGAACAAGAGAAGCCGCTCAAGGTCGCCATCCGCGGCCTCCCAGCTGACGCCAACCCCGACACGATCGCCGCCGAACTTCGTGCCTTGGGCTACAAACCGGAGTTTGTACGCCCCATTCGAGCCCGCCAAGATCGTCCAGGCTGCGTGCACTTCGCGCAGCTCACCCGCATGCCTAACCTCACCCCGGGTATATACGTAGTCACAGAGCTCCTGTGTATTCCCGGCGTGAAGATTGAGGGATGGCGTGCCAAACAAGGAGTCCCGCAGTGCCACCGGTGTCAGTCGTTTCGCCACAGCTCCCACAACTGCCACCGGAGGCTAGCCTGCGTGTGCTGCGGGGGTGAACACACCGCGAAGGAGTGCCCACGACCTCGCACCGAAGCCGCCACCTGCGCCAACTGCAGGAAGGACCATCCCGCCAACAGCCTCACGTGTGCGGTCCTGTGCCGTGAGACCAGAAGCGGGAAACCTAAACCTACTACGAAGACTCCCGCGCAGCCAGTCGCACCGGCGCGCGTGATAGCAGTGCCCTCGGGAGAGTCAAACGCGCCGGGGTCACTTATGGCCTCCGCGAATGAGCCCGGGGGGACCACGAAGAAGAGGAAGGGGAGGGGGAGGAGGAGAAAGGGGACCTCCGCCACCATCCCATCTCAGCCTGCAGCTCCGATTGCGGTCGTCGCCCCGCCCACAGCGGGGAAGAGCACGAAGCAATCGGAGGCGCCACCTACAGCCGCTGCCCTCCAGTTATCGCTTCCGAAGCCGTCGGAAGCGGTCGCCGCCCCACAAGCCGTGGGTACGAAGGCGGAGCACCCGAAGGAGGCGATCGACTTCGCCATTGGACTCCTGCTCGATCTGCTGCAAGCAGTACGGGCGGGCAGGGACCCAACGCGGATCGTCATGGAGGGTGTCTCCATTCTGATCAACATGCGATCAGGGTGTTGAGGCCCCTCCACTCCTCACCAGGCAGCCCACGTCCACTACTCCTCGGCGAGTAGTCAGGACTGTGGGCCCCTCCACCGTCATCAAAGTCGCCGCCTGGCTTGTAGGCGCTCACTAGGCCTCCCCCAACGGGGAATCACCTGGTGGGCTGCCTCGCCGGCGGCGTGAAAATTCATCTTCAGGGCATTGCCCACTATCACCGCCGGGTCTAATACCCGGTGAGAAACTGCTCGGGCACGAGGTTCGCCTCATACACCCGCACCCGGACCCGCACAAGGGTCGAGGAAGACACTTCAGTCAGTAACGGACATTCCGAATATACTTTTCCCGAAACTGTTATATACTGCACTTTTTCTAAGCAGGGCAGCTATGTCCTCACAGTAAACTGAATTGGTGGCTGTCTGTCAAGTTGTATTCGATGGACATCAGTGATTTATAAATGTCCCAGGGATATGAGGAAACCCTGAGGCCTGGATTAGTGCGAAACAGATAGCCGACGTGGATGTCGGATATGCGGAGCTATCCGCTCCGCAACGCACTGAACGGACTGTATAGGCTTCTTACATTTTACTATCCGTCGTGGACATCCGCGTCAGACGTCCGCGTCGCACTTATCCAGGCCTAAAGATACTACGAATTCGCGGAAGATGTAAAATATATTTATTTTATAAGTCTTCTTTCTAAAGATGTTAAGGAATATGACAATAGTACATTAAGATGCAAGTGCGCGACTTGTGTTTTGTGTCTAAGTATTCTCGACGTTGAGAAACTACATTAATTACTATTTTTACTTTCGAGCGGAGCGAGAAAGGTATTGTACGAGTATTCGTGAAAAAAATAGTTTTTCTAATTTTCTCAAAAATGTGTTGTATATCACTTATAAATCATAAAAAACAAGTCTCCCGAAAATATCCGTCCGTCTGTCGGTCGGTCGGTCGGTCCGTCGGTCGGTCGGTCTGTCCGTCACGCTTTGGCCTAGCGGCTAAACGAATGGTCCGATTGACACCATATTTGGAATTTGGGAGTTTTCTGCAAATCCATCGAAGGGTTCTAAGTGGTTTCTGGCTGGCTCTCATTTTGAGGGTAGCTGTCATACAACGAGAATGATAAATTGTATTTTTCTCAAAAACGGCTCATAGAATCTTGATGAAACTTTGCATGACCAAGCATCTCCATGTAAGATATCTTGCGCCAGTATCAAATCATCTGTGTAATTTCATATAAGGGGTGTTCCTGTACCACCAAATCGTAAATATGTGATTTACCCAAAATTGATTCCATTGAGTTTATTAAAATTTTCTATAATATTACTCCTGGATTGGTTGTCTACCTGACTGGATATTCTTTATGATTTTTTGAATAAAATTTAGTACACTGGCTGTACCAAAAACTGAAAGGGCTTGCTCAATACACTAAACTGAACAATAATCCATAAGGAACATGTGTTGGGAAATTAAAAAAATCTCCATGCAAGTATCCTACGGTAGTATCTATTGATCTTTGAAAATTCATATAAAGGGTGTTCCAGTACTACCAAAAGTTAAACATGTGATTTACTCGAAATCGTTTGATGTTTGTTTTAATGTTTGACAATTTGAATTCTGAATTGATCTGTATATTTCATTCGAACATTTTTTTGGATAAACGTAAATAAAAGTTTGTATTTCCATACTATGTGTATGGCATTACAAATTTAAGTTTGCGGTTGATAGTTTTTCCTTGAGTATTGCGAGAAAGTAAGTGCAGTGCTGCTGTACCATTTATTTTATTTGCAGAAGTCGATACTTTTGAAAATAATTACAACATAATAATATAATGATGATATAAAATAAATGATGATATAAATAAATATTTGTGCTGTATATTTGTAAAAATGGCGCACGCATTACTTTCTTAGCAAACACAAATAATACATGCGCGCGCTTTTTAAACACAAATTATACATGGCATTGACTAAATTGCCAAACAGCCTAGTCCTTGAATTATTTAAAACGAGATATTTTGTTACTTAAAAGACGGATTTGTTGTTAGTATGTTAATTAATATAAATATTTTCATGAAATGAATGTTTATTGATCATACTATCGAACAAAGTTTATTTATTCATGAAAATCTTATAAATTTTATAAACATAAAAAGTCCTTGCTCCTTGCTGATATTAAAAAAGAAAAAGAAAAAATACACACTGTTGCGATAATATAATGCAAAACCGGCCAAGTGCGAGTCGGACTCGCGCACTGAGGGTTCGGTACCACCACATAAACATAATTGTATTAGTTGAAATTTCAGTAAGTTAATGTGCTAGATTTTTTGAGTCCGACACGCGTGTAAGCGACGCGAGCGCTCATTCATTAGTTTACCTTACCTGTTTTACATTTTATAAAATTATCTGCGGGCAGTCCGCATTCATCCACCCGCGACGACACACATGTCAATCTTTGTTACCTATTTTAACGTCGTACGCAATTGTCTTTTCGCTGCAACTTGCAAGTTGCCCAGTTTTCAATATTCTCTTGTGTGTTTCGGCAATAAACTATTGTTTTGTCACATTTGGAAATGGAGCCTTCTGCAAATGCTGTTACCGACGAAATATCACCGAGACCTTTAACCATGAAGCTTTTTGACCGCACTGTAGATTTACCTACCACGGAAAGTGTTCATTCGGAGCCGAGACGAGCTAAACCGTCGGTAAAATCTAATGGTTCGAAGTCAGGTAGGAGTGCGTCTATATCATCATCACAGCAAGCCAAGAGAAGGGCGTTGATGATGCAAGCTGAACAAGAAAAAGCTAAGGTTAAGATAGACCTAATTGAAAAACAGCTACAAACGGACCTAGCTAACCTAGATGACGAAAATGGATACAGTTCACACGATGAAGCACAGCGCACAAGTGACGTTGAAAGCTGGTTGGATAAATGCCGTCCCGAACTAAATAAAGGTCAGTCAAATATTGATATTTTAAAAGACCAACAAGACCTACCTACACAGCCGACACTACCGCCGCTGGCGTCGTCACAGCCGACCCTACCCACATTGCAAGCCCCGCCAATTTCCCGGCCGGCTCCACCAATGTGCCAAGCCCCGCCGCCTTCACGGCCGGCTCAGCCAAAGTGGTTAGCCCCGCCGTCGATGACATGGCCGGCTCAGCCGATGTGGGATGCCCCGCTGAGACAGCCTGCCCCACCGCCCCTGTGGTTCGTACCGTCGACACAGCAGGACCCGCTGATAAGACAGCCCGCACCCGCCGCCACGCCGGCGGTCCAGCCCGCTGTAGCACCGCCACCACCGGCACCGGCATACGCCCCGCAAGCCGTCGGCACTGATGGATTAGTTCACACACTGGCTGCCGCCTTAAAGGATCTTGCTTCTACCTCCGCTGTGAGTAAACAGAACGAAAAACTACTAAGCCGTATTTCTACTACTAAAGACTTACCAGAGTTTTCAGGAGACCCACTGGAATGGTTACAATTTAAATACGCTTATTATGAATCGACTGAACTATGCGCTTTTACACCTAAAGAAAATATGTGGCGATTAAGAAAATGTTTACGTGGGCCCGCTAAGGAATCAGTAGCCGCCTTACTTATAAGCGACACGTCCCCTGACAAAGTCATGGCAACTTTAGAACTTAGATTTGGCAATCCAGAGATCGTAGTATCTAAAATATTAAGCGACATACGCAAATTACCACCTATGTCACCAGACTACCAAAAGGAAATAGTATCCTTTTCTGTGAAGGTGCAAAACGCCATAGAAGCTGTAAAAGCCATCGGCTGTGAAGAATATTTACAAGGAAGGCATTTCGTATCAATCATACTATCGAAATTACCTACTATTCTGCTTTCGAAGTGGTCAGATTATAGCTACGAGCTCATAAGCCAAGACAAGATATGTCGATTGACCGTTTTGTCAGATTTTCTCTATTTGGAAGCTAAAAAAGCATCGGTCACTTCTAATATTTACAGCACAGGTTTACGTAATGATAATTTAAAACCTAAGCCGCACATTAACGCCACTCAACAGATACAATCGGTTTTATTTCAAGCCGAAAAGAATGGAAATGAAGCAAACTGCCAATTTTGTCGAACTTCGAAGCACAAGTTAACAGAATGTAAACGATTTAAAAAGGCACTTCGCAAAGCAAGATGGCAACATGTGAAACGAAATGGCATTTGTTATAAATGTTTAGTATCACGGCACGATCGCGAGCAATGCACGGCACCCGCCTGTGATAAGGATGGTTGTGGAGGGGCGCATCATCGTTTACTCCACTACGAGGTTCCCGCCGGTAGTGCAAGCCGAGAGCGCGTCATCACCGCGTCGACCGGGGCCGGCCAGCCGGCCGCCACCCGGGCTGCGCAGGAGTCGCAGACGCCGCCGCCGGTCCCGCACTCCACCGCCGAAACGGACTCTGTATCGCATATCGTCGCGAGTGATAATAGTGAAGTTCTTTGCAGTGCTAGCGACCGTAAGGTCTTATTAAAAGTGATACCTATACGCATTCACGGACCGAACGGTATTATTTCATCCAGTGCGCTTCTCGATGATGGTTCCACAGTTTCGCTTATAAGCAGCGAGCTGGCGTGCCGCGCTGGGTTGAGCGGTCGCCCCGAGACGCTGCGAGTGTCAGGAGCCTGGACTGGAAACGAACTCGTCTGTGAAACAAAGGTTACAAATATAACCTTATCAGGTATGGACCAGGACAATAAGACTTATAATATTAAAGTGCGAAGTATCAATAATTTAAACTTACCTGCTCAAAAGTTGTCAATATTAAATGTTTGTCACAATGATAACTTATGTAATTTGAAAAATGATGTTTTTAACACTGATTTAAAACCAGAGATTTTGATAGGACAAGATAACTATCACTTAATGTTACCTATAAAAATTGTATCGGGTAAACAAAACGAGCCGTGCGCGACGCTTACCCCCTTAGGCTGGTGTGTACACGGTGCCGTGCGCGTGCCGCGCAGCGCTCGCTCGGCTCACGCTGGCGCTGGCTCGGCGATGATGGTGCGTCACGACCAACGAGACCTCCTGCTAGAACAGCTCCACGAAGAGGTGAGACTATCTTTTTCTCTTGACTCCCTAGGTGTAACGAATAAGCCACGCCAGAATGCCGACGACCTGCGTGCTATCGCTCAATTAGAACGATCTTCGGTGCTCAAGAATGGCCGTTGGTATGTAGGCTTACCATGGAAAGATGAAAACTGTGTCATGCCTGATTCTCACCCTACAGCGCTAAAACGGTTACAGGGCATAGAAAAAAAAATGGAGCAAAATTCAGGTTTCGCTGCCAGGTACGCAGAACGTATCAATCATTTACTAGAAAATGACTTTGCCATGGAATTAAAGGACACGACCGTCACACCAAAAACTTGGTACCTAGGTCACTTTGGTGTAGAAAATCCTAATAAGAAAAACCTTAGGCTGGTTTTTGACGCGGCGCAAAAGGTAGGTGATAAAAACCTAAATGATTACCTACTAACAGGGCCGGACTTATTGTCATCACTATTTGGTATTATGCTGCGCTTTAGAGAAAACAAGATCGCAGTCACCGGTGACATAAAAGATGTTTCTTAGGGTCAAAATTTGCCCCGAAGACCAGCAGGCGTTACGATTCTTATGGAGGAACAGTCCCGACGAGCCTGTTAAAACGTACGTAATGACATCTCTTATTTTTGGCGCTAACTGCTCACCGTTTGTTGCGCAATTTATAAAAAACAAAAATGCGCTTCGTTACGCGTCAACGCAGCCGGCCGCCGTGGATGCTATTATTAATTCGCATTATATGGATGACTATATCGATAGCGTGCCGGACGAAGCCACGGCGATCGAAATGATAAAAACGGTGAGTAACATTCACAGGGAGGGTGGCTTTGAAATCCGAAATTGGACGAGTAATAGTGTCCCGGTACTAAATAGCGTACCTGCCGAAACGTTGGGTTCTGCAGCAGTTCAGTTTAAAATTGGACACCAGTACGAAGGGGAGCGAACCCTAGGACTATTATGGTACCCGGCGACAGACGAACTAGGATTTGACGTTTCATTAAAACGCATTCCTGATAATGTTATTCAGGGAAGAGAAAGGCCTACCAAACGTCTTATGCTTAGGATAGTTATGTCAATATTTGATGTCTTAGGCTTCCTATCACCCTTTATTATACAGGGAAGAATCATGTTACAGGACACTTGGCGATTAAATATAGGCTGGGACGACGTGATTCCCGATGACATGTATAATAAATGGTGTAAATGGTTAGATTTATTGCAACAACTGAGCGAGTTACGCATTCCCCGATGGTATCAAGGTCACAGGCAAAGCGCAAGCAACACGCATAATGAGTGCGAGCGAGAATGCCATACTGCATCTCAATGCGCGCCAACCCCTCCACAGCAAGCCGCTACGACCGCTGCTACGAAGCGCTACAAGGACGTAGCGGAAGCTAGGAGTGCTACAACCGCGATAAGAAATATGCTCGGCTATAGCAACCTACAAATGCATGTATTTTGTGATGCGTCTACTAAAGCGATGTGTGCTGTTGCTTATTGGCGTTGGAATTGTAACGGTGTTATAAATGTTGCGTTTATTGCTAGTAAATGCCGTGTAGTTCCTGTGAAGCATTTCACAATCCCTAAATCCGAATTACAAGCTTCTTTGCTAGCTGCTAGGCTAGCAGATAATATTTTAAAGGAGCATAAAATCACGTCTGTTCAGCGGTACTTTTGGTGCGATTCTACGACCGTTCTACAGTGGATAAGAAATAACACGCGCTCCTACAAAACGTTCGAGGCGAACCGGTTAGGCGAGATTGATGACCTAACGCACAGAGAGGAGTGGAGGTACATACCTACCAAACAAAATGTAGCTGACTTGGCTACGCGCGAGTCGTTTGACCTCACTTTGTTTCAGAGTGAATGGTTTACAGGTCCCAAGTTCATCTACGAAGATGAAAACTCGTGGCCTGCCGATGTCTGTCAACCAGAACCTGAAAAAGTGGAAAATGATAATGTAACAGTCGTGAACGAAATACCTACGACAAACTTACCTGTGCCGGACGCGCGACGTTTTTCATCTTGGCTTCGTTTGTTGAGAGCTACTGCGGTCGTGCTGAATTTCATAGACAGGTGCAAGGGGCGTGCCGGTGAAATAGATAGCGCTGTTATGGAGAAAGCGGAGCAGCTGCTACTGAGACAATCACAAGCAGAGTCGTTTCCTTGTGAAATACCTGCAATAAAAAATGGAAAATATTTACAAAAGAGTAGTAAATTACTTACCTTGTCGCCTTACCTTGACGAAAATCTCGTACTTAGAGTGCGCGGTCGCATCGACGCCGCAGTCGACATCCATATGGAACAGAAGAGACCCATAATATTAGACGGACGCCATCCCGTAGCTCAGCTGATCGTGCAGCACTACCATGTAAAAGCTGCACACGGTAACCAAGAGATGGTAGTGAACGAGCTTAAACAAAAATATTGGCTCATAAGACTCAGACCTACTGTGAAACACGTTGTTTCGAGATGTATGTTATGTCGAATCAAAAAATGTAAGCCAGTGATACCGCGAATGGGCGACCTACCTCAGGCTCGCATAGCTCACCACCAAAGGCCATTTACCTTTTGTGGGCTTGATCTATTTGGACCTCTGGAAGTGACAATAGGTAGGCGCAGGGAGAAGCGGTATGGAGTAATTTTCACTTGCATGACGATCCGTGCCGTCCATATCGAAGTCGTCAATTCTTTGACAACGGACTCGCTTATAATGGCAATTCGGCGTATGGCGGCGAGACGTGGTTGGCCTTGCCACCTTTACTCAGACAACGGCACAAATCTGAGAGGTGCTGATAAAGAACTTCAAAAGTCTTTGCAGGAGTTAGACCATGAAGTTCTAAACACTGAAGCGGCGATAAACCAAATGACATTTCACTTCATCCCGCCTGCAAGCCCCCACTGGGGTGGGGCGTGGGAACGCCTAATTCGCAGCATCAAAGCGTCACTTCGCGTAGTATTAAACGAACGCGCTCCTCGTGAAGAGGTGCTTATAACCTTGTTGGCTGAAACTGAAAATATTATCAATAGCCGCCCTCTGTCACACGTGTCTGTAGAACCCGGGAGCGTGGAAACACTTACCCCCAATCATTTTCTTTTGGGTTCTTCGTCTAATTTGCCAATCGTCGGTCAGTTCGACAATTCTGACATCTGTCTACGGAAGCAGTGGCGAACTGCCCAGAGACTCACTGACATGTTTTGGCAGAGGTGGGTAAAAGAGATTTTGCCCGACCTTCTGCCGAGACAGAAGTGGTCCGAAGAACAGCAACCATTGCAAGTAGGAGATCTTGTGCTGGTCGTTGACCCACAATCTCCACGGAACACCTGGCCTAAAGGAGTCGTTCAGCAGGTTTACCCTGGGAGGGACGGTCGCATCAGAGTGGTCGACGTGAAAACCGCAACTGGAACCCGGCGGCGCTCTGTGGCACGCGTCGCACCTATTTCTTTGAGCTCTTAAGTTTTGAGTGCTTGATCAGCACTCGGGGTGGGGAGTGTAAGCGACGCGAGCGCTCATTCATTAGTTTACCTTACCTGTTTTACATTTTATAAAATTATCTGCGGGCAGTCCGCATTCATCCACCCGCGACGACACACATGTCAATCTTTGTTACCTATTTTAACGTCGTACGCAATTGTCTTTTCGCTGCAACTTGCAAGTTGCCCAGTTTTCAATATTCTCTTGTGTGTTTCGGCAATAAACTATTGTTTTGAGTAAAGTGCTTCGTTTCTATTAAAATCCGGGCCCTACATGCTACAACGCGCTTGACCAAATTTTATTATTTGTTGTTATTTTATAGCCTATGCCCTATAAACATACCAATTTTCAAGTTTGTAAGTGTTCCCGTGTTTAAATAGAACTAAAACAAAAATCGCCTGAGCAACCATCCAACTTGACCCCTCTCTTATATGAATGTTCTTGAAACGGCTCACCACAATTGGTTACCATTAGTTGTGAGAAAAGTTGTAATATTTAATGATTTCAGACTTTTCCCATTATTTGTACTGTGAGACCTAGCTTCTTGCCAAATTTCATAATTTTAGGTCAACGGGAAGTACCCTGTAGGTTTTTCATTTTTGAATAAATGTATGGAGATGAGGACATAAAATGCCATATCTTTTGATTGCGTCGTTGTAAAAAATTTTAATTTTCAGATCTTGTGTGGTTCATGGATCCTAATATATGGTATTAATTTCAACCTGATACCTTTACCCGTTCGTGAGATAAAGGGTCTTGACAGACAGACAGACAGACAGACAGACAGACAGACAGACAGA
Organism: Athrips mouffetella; assembly: GCA_947532105.1. Classification (NCBI taxonomy): domain Eukaryota; kingdom Metazoa; phylum Arthropoda; class Insecta; order Lepidoptera; family Gelechiidae; genus Athrips; species Athrips mouffetella. The sequence continues at coordinate 30,200,759 of OX383956.1, forward strand.
CGGACAACAAAGTGATCCTATAAGGGTTCCGTTTTTTTCTTTTGAGGTACGGAACCCTAAAAAGCACGCGTATTTAATAATCTGGATTATGGACCTTAATACATTGCAAATGAAGCTGTTTTATAAGCAAATGTGTTGAAAATATTATTACAATATCAGTGATATATCGTTTCACTATACTCGATCTAGTTAAATTACAAAATACCAGTAAAATTTTAAAAAATCTAACCTAACACAACCGTACCTAACTTAAAAATAATTTTCTTCTTCAATACATTGAGTTTAGTGAAACGACCTAGTTATATCACTAACTCTATTTTAGTATTTTGTCATATCACTACACATTTTAAGTAAGAAGACGACATTTACATCTTCCGTGTATTTGTGGCATCTCTAGAGATTTTGTGGTATCCCTGATTTTATCATAATCTTGTGGCATATACATTAGTTATAATCAAATATGGTTAAAAATGTTGTAATCATTTAGTTGAATTTAAATTAATAACAAGTCACTTGGAAGCACTTCATTCATGTCGCTGTGAATTCAACCGCAGCTGTGGAAGTCAAGACGTGAAATATAATAGGGAGACAGAGATGCATTATTTATAATTGTTTTGTCCCGGGAACGTGATAAATTAAAGGAGCTTAACGTAGGCGGGCGTAGAACGGGCGCGGGGACGGCGCGGGGACGGCGCAGGAGCGGAGCGGGCCAGCTGCGTCCACAGAGTCGCCGAGCTGCGGCCTAAACCATCGTTCTTAAACCCTCACTCAACCCGCACAGACCTAAATAATCCGATAATGAAATATTATCTTACAAAATTATTTGAATTTCAAAACTGTGTTAAACAAAACACTCAAAGTTTACTTTTAATTCCTGACAGAAACCTTTAGAAACGCAAGTTATCAGAACTAATTTAAAACTGGGGATGGGAAATAAACCATTGATTCCGGTCAGCTGTCACCAACATTCCAACATAAGACATAACATCAAAGATTTCGGACCTCCTTGCTTCGCTCGGAATAGATACCTTGCTAATTTATTTTAGTAGGGGATGACATCTGCCAACATGTCACAACCCCATCATCGATGATCCATTTGTACGTATAGTACTTATCTAGTCCCTGTGATCCATAGAAAATATTCAAAATAACCTGTCAAATCCATACAAAAACGCCTACACCACCTAGTGACGAATTATTTCTTTAATCCTCCTTCTAAGTACCTTTATTTTTCTGTGCATAACATATTTATAGAGAATATGCATATATTCCGTCGCATTTATTTACAAAATATGAAAATACCGTGGCAGAGATGACAAAATATAAAATATAAATTTAAATCGGCTAAGAAATACGGCCGATATAAGCATTTACAACTATTAATTACGCGCCGATTAGACAGAGTGATCCGACATGCGGCCATATAAACTCCGTGTTAAATTTTGTTTTGCTAGAAAGTGACAGAAACAAATCTTCGATGCCCTAAATCTTTTTTAATTTCACAGTTATTCGAAAAATTTATAATATGAATGAGGACAATGTTTTTAAATAAAAAATATTATGCATATTCCCTATTGCTCAAAGCCTTTTTAAACATACCTATTAAAAATGAATGCAAATGACTCAAGTAATTGAATGGTGGGAGGGCTTTTGTGGACAGTCCGTCTGGGGAAGTACCACCCCCTTGCTTTTTTCTGTCGTGAAGCAGCAGTGTTTGCACTGCTGTGTTTCGGTTTGAAGGGCAAGGGAGCCTGTGAAATTACCGGCACAAGAGACATACCATTTTAGTTCTCAAAGTGAGCAACGCGCTTTGATGTCTAATTAGTGTGAAAATATGCCATTAACAAGACAGTGGGTGCTATAGGCGGTGGTGACCACTTACCATCAGGTGGCCCACCTGCTCGTTTGCTCACTTGTAACATAAAATAAATGGTACAGCAGCACTGCACTTACTTTTTCGCGACATACAAGAGTCATCATTCGACAGTGTCCCCACCGGGAATCGAACCCAGAACTTCCGGATCAAGAGCCGAATGCTATAACTACTAGATTATAAAGGGCTGCGGTAGCAAAGAATAAATAAGGACCAAGTGCAAACTTAAGTTTGTAATTCCATACAAATAATATGGAAATACAAACTTACCTACACTAGATTTATGTAAAAATGTTTAAATGAAATATGCAGTCAGATACATAACCAATTTAGAATTCCAATTTGAAGCATTAAAATAAGCTCATTGAAACCTATTTTCAGTAAATCACATTTTTAAATTTTAGTAATTTGGGAGCACCCCTTATATGAACATCCACAGACCAATGGATACTGCCCAAAGATACCTTGCATGGAGAGTCTTGGTCATGCAAAATTTCATCAAGATCATTTGAGCCGTTTTTGAGCAAATCGCAATTTTTAATTTCCATTGTATGACAGCTACCTTCAAAAAGAGAGCCAGCAAGAAACCACTCAGAATCCTTCGATGGATTTGCATAAAACTCCTAAATTCAAAATATGGTGTCAATCGGACCATTCGTTTAGCCGCTAGGCCAAAGCGTGACGGACAGACCGACCTACGGACCGACCGACGGACCGACCGACCGACCGACCGACGGAGGGACATTTTTGGGAGACTTGTTTTTTATGATGTATAAGTGATATAGAACAAATTTTTGAGAAAATTAGAAATCTTTTTTTTCTCGCTCCGCTCGAAAGTAAATAAATGGTACAGCAGCACTGCACTTACTTTCTCGCAAAAGTCAAAGAAAAACTATTAACCGCAAACTTAAATTTGTAATGCCATACACATAGTATGGAAATACAAACTTTTATTTACGTTTTTCCAAAAAAAATGTTCGAATGAAATATACAGATCAGAATTCAAATTGTCAAACATTATAACAAACAAACATCAAACGATTTCGAGTAAATCACATGTTTAACTTTTGGTAGTACTGGAACACCTTTTATATGAATTTTCACAGATCAATGGATACTACCGTAGGATACTTGCATGGAGATTTTTTAAATTTCCCAACACATGTTTTAATTTCCCATCACATGTTCCTTATGGATAATTGTTCAGTTTAGTCTACTGAGCAAGCCCTTTCAGTTTTTGGTACACCCTGTGTACTAAATTTTATTCAAAAAAATCATAAAGAATATCCAGTGAGATACACAACCAATCCAGAATTAATATTATAGAAAAATTTAATAAACTCAATGGAACCAATTTTGGGTAAATCACATATTTACGATTTGGTGGTACAGGAACACTCCTTATATGAAATTACACAGATCAATTGATACTGGGGCAAGATATCTTACATGGAGATGCTTGGTCATGCAAAGTTTTTGAGAAAATTTCAATTTTTCATTTTCGTTGTATGACAGCTACCCTCAAAATGAGAGCCAGCAAGAAACCACGTAGAAGCCTTCGATGGATTTGCATAAAACTCTTAAATTCAAAATATGGTGTCAATCGGACCATTCGTTTAGCCGCTAGGCCAAAGCGTGACGGACCGACCGACCGACGGACCGACCGACCGACCGACCGACCGACCGACGGACGGACATTTTTGGGAGACTTGTTTTTTATGATGTTTAAGTGATATAGAACACATTTTTGAGAAAATTAGAAAAACTTTTTTTTTACCGAATACAATACCTTTCTCGCTCCGCTCGAAAGTAAAAAGTGACTGCAAACCACTGACCTCTATATATACAAGTACGCTGCAAACATATTTATGTGAAGAAGAACATACTCGTAAATACACGGATATACAACGAGGGTTGCCACCTTGGAAAAAATAAAAGTCCAGATTAATACCTGGATTAAAAATATTTTTATCAAGGCGAGTGAAATAATAGTTATTTGTTATACAAGGCAGCAAAATTGTAATTTGACGCGAGAGCCTTGTTTCGAAACTCGAGCAAGCGAGGTATTCTGGAATCTAAAGCGTAATATCTTTGCTGCCGCGCGATACACTATTTTTCACCTCACTACAGCGAGGAAAATACTAACGAATAGCGCCATCACATTCTAATTTCAAAAACCTTGTCTTCGCGAGCGGCAAAAATTCCTTAAGGTGATCCGTTTTCCATACAAAAATTCAAATGACTTGCATTCTTATGCGGGACAAAAAAAATCTTTTGAAAAACGAACGAATACTGCTACTTTAATTAAATTTTTCGCTGATTAATACAAAACTACAGCTAATGTACTGAAAGTACTAGTTTTTGTTAGCAAGTTTTGGTTCAATATTACGATTGTGGGCGTGCGGTCAAAAATGTACGGTTGTGTGCATGTGTGAGTGATCGTACTCATGTAAATCACGGACTGACGAGAGTAATTGACTTTACTGGACATATGGAGATATTTTTTTTATCGAAATTGTTGTTAGGCGTTGAAGTTGCACCATGAAATTTACGCTGATCAACTTTTTGCACATATATAGTTGGTACTTATTGCACTAAAAAAATAAAACCTTATATTTGCAGCAGTGGCTCCATCTAGTTGCAGTCTAAGCTGGCCGTCACAGATCACCTTAACACGCAGATTTCGACCGATTATTATTGTCGCTTCTTTTTTTTCCCACTATGGCGCCAATTTGTTTGTGAAGCGATGTAGTTTAGCTGACGTCATTAAGACATTTTAATATCCAACAATGAATAAACTATTTTTACTTGACTTTGATTAAAATTCCAAAATCCTTTTCCTCGCTAGATTTCATGCCTCACACGACTATTAAGCACATTGAAAATGAATCTACTGAATTCGAAAAAATATCGTTCTGACTTTTTTCAAAAAGGTTAGGCTACAGGGCAAACCCTTAACTCGATCGTCTTTGTTTTAGGCTCAAATTGTAGATGACTAAATTGTCCAGAGGAAATTTTCTCAAACTTTTGATATCATTCATCGTTTTCAAAATATCGAGCGCCAAAATCAAAATCTAGGAGAAAATTGTTTTTTTTTTTCATTATTTCGTATTTGACTTTCTCGAACAATTATTTTTGCACCTTAAAGCTCTTGAAAATACGCCTCTTTTGAGCCTTTTATAAATATCATATCTTCACAACTCTCCGATTTATAAGGGGATCGCACTTTTTCGTGAAATCGGAGCCTACACTGGAGCGAACGAAAAGACATTTCCAATGTCAAAACTTTTGCACGTAGATGTCAACCGATAAAGCAAGGTGTTCCAAGCTAATGAGGCGAAAAAACGTTTTTCTTGATTTTCTCTCAGGAAAATTCCCGCCTTACCCCACAGTCCATTTTATGCTTCTCCGCTTTACCCGGTGTCAATATCGCAGGCAAATCGTATAATTCGCCGTTTACAAACGGCGGGCAAACTGTAAACGGTCTGCAAATTGTAAAACGGCGTCGGCAGATTGTAAACGGGTTTAGATCACAGGTGCATTTTAGGTTCGTTAGCCACGATAAACCAACCTAACCGATCCCGATTATCCTCGGATATCTTTCGACCACAACGCAGGGGCCACCGAGCGAAGCGAGCGTGCCGTGGCAGCGGCCGGTGAGTGCCAGAAACGAATTACGCGCCGTTTTGTGAAACGACGAATTAAAAATTTTTCGGCATTTCGTAGAATGCCAAGGCAAACTGTGAAACGACGAATACGATTTGCCTGCGACATCAATATTACTAGATAGTAGCCCCAAAAAAGATAAAATTAAAAGCTTGTTGAGGTTGGTAGAATAAGCTTTTTCTTTAATCCTGAATTCTAATAAATAAGCTCCTAAGGTTTAAAGATAGCTGCGACACAATGGTACTGCAGCTGCATGCTGCGTCGAATGGTCTGAGTTCGATTGCCCGTCGGGGCATATGTCCGGAAAATGAGTTTCGGTATTTGTTCTCGGGTCTGTGTGTGTATCTGTCGTGTTTTCGTGTCTCTGGCACCCACTATACAGGGAAAACAAATCAAGTATCCCTATCAGCAGAGATAAGCTAGTAGGGATAGATGGAATAGGGGGGATTCTCCTAGTGCGGGGTTGTGAGTGACATAGTTCCCTTTTGTGTTTTGTGCTCCTTCATTTTAATGTAAGTCAAAAACTTTTCACAAAAAAATCCAGTTTCACTTCTATAGGTTAACACAATACAATACAAATAATTATACTTAATTGCACAACACAGGACAGAAATTCACAAAACAAGAATGTGAAGTAGTAGAATTATTTGCTTGTTCAAAGCTTTAATTTTTCTTCCTTCATCTATCTATCTAATGGAACTTCTATATGTATAGTCCCATTTACATTATTTTTAACACTAGTCACTATGCAACTTTTTAAAAACTACCCTGTTCCAACCATGTATTCTATGGTTCCAACTATAAACTACTTTTCAAACCTCGTGCAAAGCTTACAAATCTTTGTAAGTACAATTCATCTTCGTAACACAGCTCATCCCGGCATTAAGTCTTCAAACGGATATTATACGAAGAGAACTTCCGATATCATTAAGCCCCTATCCTTCTGAATAAATTCAAGATAAAAATAATGGCGAAACATTGCATAAAATATTTAGATTCGCCGAAGCTCCGAAGCAATGTACACACAGCCGCAGATAAACGGTAACAAAACCAGTATAAGCAGAATCAGTGCTACGCTACAAACCATATAACCCAAAGACCTGCTCATGGCCATAGTGTTTCCAATAAAGTGCAGCTGACTGTACCTGTGTCCTAACTAGCGGCCCACTCCATTTTCGCACGGGTAGCACTCAAGTTTCTACGGTCGTATGACCTCGCAGCGAGGTAGCTGATATTAAAATGATGATGTCAATAATATGTCTTGTTTTACTAGGTTGAAAGTTGTATCGCTTGAACCGACATAGGTAGCTGGTTGAAAAATTCACAGGATATGCGTTTTTAAACAAAAATATCATAAAAAATAAAAAAAATATTAAAATTATGGCGGGTCGCCTACTCAAAACTTTTTTTTTACTTTATAGTGTGCGAGGATCGTGTAATCTCGTGGCGTTACATATTAGAATCGTGTAACTAAGTACACTTGTTTCTTAGTCCTATTAGACTACTATGACTCGAAGCACCGGAAATTCGATATTCGTTTTACATTCGGTTTGACCGAATTTCGGTAGCTCGACCCGATAAACCATTCAAACGACACCCATATTGGTTTTTAGACGTTTTCACCCCATTTCCCTCTTTAAGGGGTTGAATTTGGGGTGGAATTTCAATAAAAGTGATGTATGTTCCACAGAATTACAACCCTAATTCCTAAATAATAAATTAAGTAGATATTACTTTGAAATGAATGAGTTTTAACTTCATCCCCCTTTTCACCCCTTAGGGGATGAATTTTGAAAAATTATAAAACACGTACTTTCTTATTTTTTACCAAAAGCTCAAAAACAAATTTCTATAATTCTACCTTTAAAAATAAAAGACTTGTAGACCAACATATGGAAAAAATATCATCCCCTTTTTCACCCCCTTGAAAGGTGATTTTTAAGAAATGCTTAAACACGTGTTTCTTTATTTTTTACCAGAAGCCTAAATTCAAATTTGTGTGAATCTAGCTCAAGAAACAAAGGACTTTCATACAAACTTTCATCCCTTATTTCACCCCCTTGGGAGATGAATTTTCCAAAATCCTTTCTTAGTGAGTGATTTTGACGTGCATAGAACCTGTGTACAAAATTTCAGATCTATATCTATAGCGGTTACGGCTCGGCATTGATGAATCAGTCAGTCAGTCAGTCAGTCAGGGCATGCTCTTTTATATATTTAGATTACAAGTCATTTCATGAATATTTTACAAAAAATTATTCAGCCATTTTCTACCAGGAGAAGCCCAAACTTGGTATGTTTTGAAAATATTTTTCAATTTTTTAGGAAACCATTGACTGAAATGATACCCCACATGACAGGATTCTGTAAAAAAAAATATCCATACAAAAAATTTATGACGTCATAACTCTCCCATACAGCAATTTAATTTCCGGTGCTCCGAGTCATATTGGTCTAATAGGATTAGGAAACAAGTGTACATAGTTACACAATTCTAATATGTAACGCCAAATAATCCCGAATTTCTACACGATCCTTGCCAACATTTGTCTAATTTTCTCAAAAATGTGTTCTTTACATCATGCGGATAAACGAATAATCCGATTGACACCATATTAAAAAAAAAGATTTTTATACAAATTGATCGAATATGAGTGGTTTCTTGCTGGATCTCATTTTGAACTCTCTACTCAAAATACCTAGCTACCCAGCTGTCATACGGCAAAAATTAAAAATTGAAATTCGCTGAAAAAACGCTAATACGATTTTAATTAAACTTTGCATGACCAAGTATCTCCATGTAAGGTATCTTGCGCCAGTATCAATAGTTCTGTGTAATTTTATATAATAGGTATTCCTGTACTACCAATACGTAGACATGTGATTTATTCATGACCGGTTCCATTGAGTTTATTTTAATTTTCTATCATTTAATTCTGGATTGGTAATCTACCTGAATGGATATTCTATTTGGTTTGTACACCGTCCCTTACACCTTTTATTTAGAATAGAAGCGGCAAAAATTTAATATAAAAAAAATACCCCTATCAAAAACCCGTGAAATTGATTCTACTCTCGATTCTGTTCTCAGTTTCGCTTATTCCGTTAACACGTTGCATATATTTGTAATCGGTTTCTCGAAAACGGCTCTAACGATTTCGAAGAAATTTACTATACAGGGGTTTTCGAGGGGTTTTTGATCAAGCTAGGTCTCATTTCTGAGAAAATTCGTTTTCACCGTTTTTTTTACTATTTTCTTTACACATTTTAGTGCGTTTAAGAAACTTATAGCGCCATCTGTTGTTGAGTAGCTTAGCTTGCTCTTCCGATGATATTTTAATTATACAGAACATAGCTCGGTCGCCCATATATGGTGTTTGTGCTATGAAATAAATAATAACATTTATTAAAGGATTAAACACGTGATTACAATTTGAACATTAAATGTAGTCATACAGATAAAAATCTTTAGTCTAGTACCCCGTCCCTGTTCGCACCTGGTCCAAACGTACCCATGACGCTGGCCGCATTACCGCGTTGAATGGCCAGTGACAACTGTTGGACCAGGAACGAGCCGGCACGGGGGTCATTACCGCGCTCCCTCAAGCGCCTTCCAATTTCGCTTACAAAACGCTTCCCCGCTATGCCCCACACCCCCGAGGTCTCAACTGCGAAAGGTACAAAATCATAGCACCCTAGCAAGTCCGAATATTTATTTAACTTTTGACTAGCCAACCACTCAGCGGCCGCGCCAGCAGAACGTAAGGTCCGGGGCAGGTGGCTAGCCGCGTAGGTGCAGGCACAGGTGGCATCCCACAAGAGGCATCGGCCTTTTGCCCAGGGAATCAAAGTCAGGCCGTCTGGTTTTTTGCCATCAAATCGACACAGCCCAGGTGGCTCCAGGACACAAGGGATGTCGGCAGACACTAAAGCACGACGAATAATTTCGTTGAGTGCGTGGTGTCGTGGATGTCTGCCAGCACACAGTCTGCAGCTAAGGCCATGACGGCCGCTACTGTCAACCCACGCCCCACACCTGCAAGCGTGAGGCTCGCACACCTTGCACCCAAGCCTAAGAGCCACTGCAACACGAAGCGAATTGTTATCAAGAAGAGTGCCTACGTGGGGTGATGGCAGGGCGTGAAGCCAGGCACCAGACTCACGGCATGACGTAGCCTTAAGTCGAGCCACGTCCACCCCAGTAGACGACTCTATAAGATGGTCGATGACAGACTTGGCCCATTGATCATCCCTTAGACTTTGCATTTCAGGCTTGCCTGGAGGTGGGTTATTAGGGCAGGCAGCAGTCCAGGCCGTTAAAGCCTCATCTGCAAAAGGGATGACGAAACTGTTACCTTCAAAAGAAAGGATCCGAGTAACAAGTTGCGACACCCCACTCGCAGAGGCCAAGAAAGCCGACAGCCCTGTGTCCTGCACCCGCCTTACGCCCAACCCCCCATGACGAACCGGCAAACTCGCCTGACGCCACTCCCTCTCATTCAGGCTGACGTTTAGGACTTCCTCTAAGGAGCTCCTAAGAACCTCATCCAAATCAGCAACATCTTGCGGAAATAGCCATGTTGGATAGGTTCTGATGGTGTAAATCAGTTTGGGCAAGGAGAGGCAGTTCCTGAGTAAGGTAAGGCCCACACAGACAAGTGCTTCAAATTTTCATGCGCCTTGCAAAACAACATCTTTTTTTCTTGAAGAAAATCCGGGGGAGCCTCAGGAAATATTGGAGAGCCCAGCAGAGCAAAGTTATCCTTGTTTAAAATTTTTAATCCCGGTATCAAAACTTATATGTTCGCACAACTAGCAAGGGCATCTACCCCACAAGGAAAAACCTCGCATTTGCTGGCGTTCACCACCAGGCCCATTTCCTCCAACCTGGGGAAAAGGTTTTCCACGTCCTTAGCGACTTCCTCAGCCGTACCGCCAATTGTACCATCGTCCAGGTACCAAATGTTTAACGGAGACTTAAGGGCACCAATGGTTTTATGTATCGCCAGACTAAAAATCAGGGGACCCAGAGGATCACCTTGCTGGGCTCCTACCTGGGATAAGATCATTGAGTCGTCATAAAAGAGGTTGGTTGGTGCCGCGTAACACTGGTGCAGAAAAGGGTACAATGACGGTATCTGGGCCTTCACTTCTGTCAGGATGGCATCTCTCTCCAAACTATTGAAGGCGTTCTTGACATCTAACTTTAGGGTTACCTTATTAGAGTTATTCGCATCCATCGCAAAAGTCCGGGTGGCATGTATTGCCGCTTCGCACCCCAAAGTTGTTCCGAGGCCCAACTGTTGTGGCTGGAGGTAAGAGGCCATCTGTCCCTTAAGGCGGCGAATGGTGTTACCTATGTAGGTGTAGCACCGTAGAGATATGGGCAAACCTCCGGGCTAAGCATGCCCATTAGCAAGAAATTGCACAAACGTGTCAGGGCTCCCAGAAGACGCGTCCCATTGTTACCTGCCGATGGGGAAATCAGTTCCTTAAGATGTTGTGGCCTAATCCCGTCTAGACCAGCGGCAGAACTGTTATAAAACGAGCATAAAACCGAGGAAACATCTTCACCTCTAACTGTAAGGCTAGGGCACGCGCGGTCGGGATCCGAGGGAGCTATATTGGGTCGCGAAGGAGGCGGATGTTTCTCTTGCAGTGCGACCAAAGTAGCGGGGTCCGCAGCAGCAACACCATCGTCCGAGACCAATAAACGCACCGCTCCTCTTAAGTCTCCGTCGTGCACTTTTGTCTCAATACGCTTGTACTCGTAATGAGAGAATGGGCGCGCGGTTATCTCCCCCGAAGGAAAGTATGGACATAATTTGTCAATATTTTCCTTGACTTTAGCCGTCAAGGATCTACTGTCGCTTTGATCTGGCACTCTTAGCCTGAAAAAGGAAAACGATAGTAACGAAAACCATGCCTCTTTGCTATTAGATCTCAAGCACTCTTCTATCAGCGAAAAAAATTTCCCAGCTACAGCGCATCGAGCACCTTTAGGAATATGTTTGAGTACCCGTGTTTTTGCTTTCAATTCAGGGAGGATATCAAAATCCAGGGCCGGCCCGGATGTAGACAGTGGCGGAGGCACGAGTGGTTGACTGTCATAGGTAGTCCCCGAAAAGTTCTGCGCATTATGCACGTCTTTATGCTTGCTTCTAATGTGAAGCTTCAGACCACGGAATAAGCAAAACTGAGAACAGAATCGAGAGTAGAATCAATTTCACGGGTTTTTGATAGGGGTAATTTTTTTTAAATATTAAAATTTTTGCCGCTTCTATTCTAAATAAAAGTTGTAAGGGACGGTCTACAAACCAAATAGAATATCCATTCAGGTAGATTACCAATCCAGAATTAAATGATAGAAAATTAAAATAAACTCAATGGAACCAGTCGTAAATAAATCACATGTCTACATATGAAATTCCACAGAACTATTGATACTGGCGCAAGATACCTTACATGGAGATGCTTGGTCATGCAAAGCCGTTTTTCAGTAAATATCAATTCTTAATTTTTGCCGTATGACAGCTGGGTAGCTAGGTATTTTGAGGGTTCAAAATGAGATCCAGCAAGAAACAACTCATAATCCTTCGATCAATTTGTATAAAAATCTTTTTTTAAAATGTGATGTCAATCGGATTATTCGTTTATCCGCATGATGTATGTGATAAGATAAAGAACACATTTTTGAGAAAATTAGACAAATGTGGGCAAGGATCGGCAAGGATGGGCAAATGTGGGCATGTCCTGACTGATTGACTGGCTGACCGATGCTGACTCATAACCGCTTAAGCTACAAGTTTAAAATTTTATATGCTAATTTATAAACGTTTCTTGTATGGCGACGCCTCTTAACCGTAACCCACTGTCCGATTTAAAAGTAAGGGCGCTTTTCCTGTCATACGGATTTCTCTCCGGATCCGGACCTCGTACGCATCCGGACGGCAACCGGTTGCGAATCGTCCGGAGAACAACTAGTCGCTCCGCATCACTTCTGTCCGGATCCCCATTGAGTAAAATCGTGCAGAAAAATGGACTTCTTAAAAAAAGTAATTATAGCGTATCTTATTTTCAAGATAAACTAAAATAAAAAGTGATTCAGGGTCGACGCCTATATTGAAACCAGTTTATTTACTGGAAATTTTCATGTAAATTATCAAAAACTGAGAAGCAAAGAAGGCAAGATGTTGCATTGCTTCCGAATGTCCATTCGTTGTTTTGACGAGCTATTGGGAAGAATGTATCAAAAGTTAGCGGAATACAAATATAAATTTACGATTTTATACTTTATAGAAAAATCCGAAAAGCCTTAGCCTCTTTACTTATGTACTTGACTGTTCACACGCATGCGTGTAACCTGCGCTAGAGTAAAAACGTCCGGATACAAGCGGTACGTACGGATGGTGCTGGTCCAAGTCATGCTTCCGGACGGCACGCAAAATGTATGAAATTATCAAGTGCGGACGGTCCGGACCGGACCAGATCCGGACGCGGATGGATATCCGTATGACAGGAAAAGGGCCATAACCCACTGTGCGTCTCCGACATATTCAAATGGGTTGCACCACTTCTTATATGTTACCTATAAGTATTTACTTGAATTGTGCCAAGTTTCATCCCAGCAGGTTTTGCGCAGGGTACCCCATACTCGTACAAGCTCCGCCTTGGATTTTCTACTACTCCGGTTAGGTTGACAAGTGACCCTTAATAGGATCAAAAACAACCTCACCTAACCTAATGGATCAATGAACTTTATTTGAATGTGTTTTGGCGGGGCTTATTTGTAGTCCACGAGTCTGAGCCCACCCTGTTCCCAAGGTGTTGTATTAGTCTATAATTTTATACTTTACCTGGGAATTCTAATTTACTAAAGTTGTACCCAGTCATTAACGATAACTAAAATATTTCATATAATTACTGAATGAACTCGGTATTCTCTAGAATGTCTGAATTATACACATTGCTGGTAACTTATAGAATAATTATACAGGTGAACTTTTATGGATTCAAGAACTTTATATTCATATTTCCCTCGACTTTTGGCAGATTCATTGTTGGGGTGATTTGAATAATACTTTTCAGATCTTCCTTTTCAAGATCGCTGGGATTTTTGTAACCAGGTGGTGGATAGGGGAACGCCACCCAGATATGGGTGGTACCGGGTGTATACCCGGCGCGAACCATAACCAGCTGGAGGTGGCATGTGCGCAGCACTTTCCAGTACTGGGCTAGAGCTGATGATGACAGATTCTGTCACAAGGGTCTAGTACCAGGCAGCGGCCGGCGAAGCTATTGCGCTACGGCGGGCGTACTGCAAACTGACGTATGACGGGAGATGTAAAATGGAAGCACATTTTCAAAACAAACTACCCCAGGAGGGTACCGCTGCTAGCGGAGAATCCCTCCCCGAGGTAAACTCGGGCAGCCCACCGTATTCTGGGGGGGCAAAAAATTTGCTAACATTAGATAATACTAAAAACAACGACCAGGCAAATCCACAAATGGACACCGAATTTCTGCAAAATGAACACCAGAAGAGGGCTCGACGGGCAAGCACTAGGACTCGACAAGTGAGCTCAAGGACAAGTTCACAAGGCTCCCGTCCTCGAACACCCATTGATTGGGAAGGGAACAGTGGCGGGGAGGACTCAGATAGATCGTTCTTGTCTGTAGTTTCAACCGAGTCATCTAAATCACAAGGACGGAAAAGGAGAATCACTCCCACTAACAGTTCTCCTGATTCTAAAAGAAAGCCTAACTCAGATTTGGATGGTCAACCTTTTGTCAAACCCACTCAGGTCCCACCTAAGGCGAAAAGACAAGTGTCATTACCTACGGCTGAGGACTTCTGTGAAGAAATGAGGTCTCAACCTACTGCTAACCTAGCAGCTCAGGTTATAGAGAGCCTCAAAACCGTTGAGAGTGTGGCAGACAAATCTCGCATAAGAGGAGATCTTGCGCAAGCTCTGAGGAAGGCAGTTAGTTTGGCCCAGGCGGCAACAACTGAACTGACACAGAGATTGGAAACGGAGCGCCTGGAAAGGGAAAATGAGATGCTACGTGCGAAAGTAGAGAGCTTTTCCACGCAAATAGTCACGTTGACTGAGGAAGTAGCTGAGCTCCACCGTCAAAGAAGAGAAGAGGCCAAGGAGTCACCTAGGAGACCTAACACCAGCGACCCTGAACCTGTCACATTAGAACAGATCAGGGTCATGATTGATGGAAAACTGGAGTTTTTTAGAACCCAACTCTTTCCTGAGGGCGTGTTGAGACCTTCTCTGGGTAAAAAATTGGTAAACCCGCAGTCTGTTGAGTCGGATAAGGTCAGGACGCCTGAAGGCAAAAAGACGAGTAAAAAGAAGGCAAAAGGACAAACATCTACTGTAGTAGAGGTGTCCCTGCCCCCCAGAGAAGAAACACAGAGAACAGAGTTCCAGACTCAACAGACCTCATCCATGGATTGGGCAAAGGTAGTCCGAAAAAAGAGTAAAACCAAGGCACAAACCAAGGAGTCTACTGGCCAGACTGCTTCTATAGCTGTCCCAAACACCAGGGGAAAGGGAAAACAAAAAGTCAAGCCCCAGAAGCCGCCCCGTACAGCAGCCATCTCGGTTACGATTCTTGAAGGAGCTACCGTTACTTACGCCCAAGCAATGGAGGCCGTAAAGAAACAAATTAAACTGCCTGACTTCGGCATCACCGAAGTCCGGCAGAAGCGGGCTATAAATGGCGGCCTGTTGTTGGAGGTGGCTGGGGCTGACGGTGCGACCAAAGCTGATGCTTTGGCCAAAGCTATGCAGACGGTACTTACTGGCATGAAAGTTCTCGTTGCGCGTCCAACGAAAATGGGCGAAATAAGGGTGTTAGACCTGGACGATTCAGTCACAGCGTTGGATGTCACAATAGCTGTGGCAGAGGCAGGTGGTTGCAATGCAGGGGAGGTGAGAGTTGGAGAAATTCGTTGCACTAAAACTTCGACTTTAGGTTCAGTGTGGGTCAAGTGTCCGCTGCCAGCTGTTCGCAAGATTGCGGCAAGTAGACGGTTGAGAGTCGGCTGGGTATATGCACGAGTAGATGTGTTAGCAGCGAGGCCTCTACAGTGCTTCCGCTGCTTAGAGTTCGGACATGTCCGCGCTCATTGTCAAAACACTTTGGATCGAAGCATGTTATGCTTCAGATGTGGTCAGCCCGGCCATGGCGTCCGTGCGTGCCCAGCTGAGACACCAAAATGCCCTGTCTGCGCTGCTGATGGCAATCCTGCAGAGCACCGAATGGGCAGTAAAGGCTGTTCGACTCTTAAAAAGAGTAATACCAAGAAAGGGAGCGCTGCAAGGTCAGCAGCTGCCAAAGCAGGGGGTACCGCACAAGCGAGGGTTGTGGAATCCCAAACAGGTCCAAGCCCGCTCCAGGAGGAAATGCAGGAATAAAATTCGATTGCTCCTTTAAATTTCTACAGGGTAACTTGAATCACTGCCGCGCAGCGCAGGATTTATTCCTGCAAACCCTCGCGGAAAGATCGGTTACTCTGGCTGTGGTGGCGGAGCCATACAGAATCCCGGATCACCCTAGCTGGTTCGGTGACGATAATGGCTTGGTTGCCATATACTGGGCTGGTAGCCAGGGCAATCCTCCCTGCTTAAAACTGACGTCTCAGGAAGGTATAGTGGCCGTAGAATGGGGTTCTTTAGCTGTAGTGGGCTGTTATATATCTCCAAACTGCAGTCTTGCAGATTACGAAGCCTACTTAAACAGGGTGGAGAGCTGTATCCGTCAGTGTTTGCCCCACCCCGTGCTTATCTTAGGTGACTTCAATGCTCACGCTAGAGCATGGGGCAGTGCGCGGGACAACAGTAGGGGTCGTACTGTTCTCGAATGGGCTGCTGCTCTTGATCTTCAGCTCCTAAACCAGGGATCTGTCCCCACATGTGTTCGGTGGCAGGGCGAATCGATCGTGGATCTTTCATGGGCAACTTCCACTGCTGCCCAAATGGTGACGAACTGGACGGTTGCAGAGGATGTGGTGACTCTATCAGATCACCGCCATATCACATTTGATGTCGTGGTTCATCGTCCAGCTAGCGTTCACCGGAGCGATCGATTAGCCTGGGCACTGAAGCGTCTGGACAGAGACAGTCTGGTCTCCGCGGCCCACGTCGCTGACTGGGTGACACCACCATCTCTGACACAGTGGCCCTCACCGGAAGGAGAAGCAGCCTGGTTTAGAGGTACCATGACATCGGTTTGCGACGCTTCGATGCCCCGGATCCGAGCAGTGCCCAAAAAGCCAATATACTGGTGGTCGGAGCATATTGCTCAGCTTAGGTCGACCTGCCTGTCAGCTAGAAGAGAGTATACAAGGGCTCGAAGACGTCGGCGGTCTACAGAAGAGGAAAAGAAAACTGCCTACGATGCATACAGGGATGCCACAATGACATTGCAGCACGCAATCGCGGATGCAAGGGATCAATCGTGGGGTGAGTTGCTGACGGATCTTAACAGAGATCCCTGGGGGCGCCCGTATCGATTGGTCCTAGGTAAGTTACGTCCCTGGGCTCCTCCACTGACAGAAACCCTTGATGGAAACTTCGTAAGAAGAGTAGTAGACACCCTTTTCCCGAGGCTGGTTGAATTAGCTGTTGACAACCCACAAATCGTGATATGGTCTGACGAGTTTGAAGTTTCGGAGGCGGAGTTGAGGTGGGCCATAAAGCGCCTCACCGCACGGAATACTGCACCAGGCCCCGACGGCATCCCAGGCCGAGCGTTGGCAATAGCCCTAACGGTACTAGGAGAAAGGTTGAGGCGCCTCTTCAGTAGCTGTCTTCACTATGGTACCATTCCGAAGAGCTGGAAGGAAGCAAAACTGGTCCTCTTGAGAAAAGAAGGACGGCCAGCTGACTCACCCTCGGCGTACCGTCCGATATGTCTACTGGATGAGATGGGCAAGTTGTTCGAAAGAATTCTTGCCCGCCGGCTCAACAGACACCTGACTGATGTTGGTCCGAACCTGTCAGACAGTCAGTTTGGCTTCCGTCAAGGCCGATCAACAGTGGACGCAATCCTGCGCGTCCGAGCTGTGTCGGAGCAGGCTTTATCCCAGGGAAGGGTGGTGCTGACTGTCAGTCTTGATATAGTCAATGCTTTCAACTCACTTCCCTGGGGTGCAATAAGGGAGGCCTTACTTTTCCATCAAGTGCCTCCTTACTTGCGGGCCATAATTACAAATTACCTGTCGGACAGGGGCATCAGGTACGTGGGTCGCGACGGTGCCGTAGAGCAGAGGGAAGTCGTGTGTGGGGTACCTCAGGGATCGGTACTTGGGCCAACCCTGTGGAACCTTGCATACGATGCAGTCCTACGCGTGGAACTCCCCGATGGCGTTAGTATTGTTTGCTATGCAGACGACACTCTAATCTTGGCTGAAGGGGAGTCCTTTGAGGGGACCGCCAGGCTTGCTGAAAGAGGTGTCGCACAGGTGGTGGGCAAGATCCGCGAGCTAGGTTTAGCTATAGCACCTCACAAAACTGAGGCGCTATGGTTCCACAGGTTGCCTAGACGGCTGGAGCCTCCATCTGTGACGGTGCGTGTAGATGATGCGGAGGTCCAGGTAGGGCGTCATATGAAGTACCTGGGCCTCATTCTCGATGGGCGGCTTAACTTTGAGGAGCACCTTGACCGCCTTGTTCCCCGGATCCAAAAGGTAGCGGGCGCCTTGCAAAGACTATTACCAAATCTCGGGGGACCTAAGGAAGGGATCCGCTGCCTCTACGCGGGGGTCATACGATCCATTGCTTTATATGGGGCACCAGCGTGGTCCGACCGGCTGACAGGTAAACGGCGCTGCGTGGCGAAACTAAACGCTGTACAGCGCCAAATCTCAATAAGGGTAGTCCGAGGGTATAGAACCATATCCTTTGAGGCGGCAACTGTTCTAGCGCGATTTCCGCCCTTGGACATCCTAGCTGACATGGACTCCAAAATTTACTGTGCCTTACGAAGGAGTGATGGGGCAGCTCCGGAAAGGGAAGTAGAGGTTTTGCGGAAGAGGGCACACCAGTGGGCGTTAAACCGCTGGCGCGAGCGTCTCCACGAGCCAAGGGCACTACGCCAGCGAGTAGTCGCTGCCATCCTGCCTTGTTTTCAAGCGTGGCTGGAGAGAAGGGGTCGGGTTACATACCGCTTAACACAAATACTCACCGGACATGGCTGCTTCGGTGAGTATCTTAACAGGATCGGCAGAGAGCGGACGGCGGGTTGCCATCATTGCGAGGCTGACCAGGACTCTGCGCAGCACACGCTTGAAAACTGTCCCGCTTGGGGCTCCGAGCGGCAGGTCCTGGTCCAAGAAATCGGGCAAGATCTCTCTCCACCGGCCCTAATAGAGGCGATGTTAGAGAGAGATAGCTCCTGGGATGCAGCTGTTACCTTCTGCGAGACTGTTATGGTCCGGAAGGAAACAGCTGAGCGGGATCGGGAAAGAGCCGACCCCGCAAGAAGGAGGCGACGAAGGGCTCTGAATAGCAGAGCCACTTCTGTACGCCCCAATTTGCCCCAGGTGCGGGCGCCCCAGGTCGCAGGTGGTCAGGATGGGGAACCTGATCACCCCGTTCAAGCGGCCAGCGGAAGGTAGTAACACATTGTGACCTTGTGTTGCTACTGCCTTGCAGTAAGGAAGGATAAAGAATGGAGGAAGGGCACGAGCATCGCGCGAGGGTGGCACTGGTCGCGTTCCCAAGGAGATCCCAGAGCTACCCGTCATGCGCTGAGGTTGGTCACCGGGGGGTTTTAGTCAGTGGAGTCTGACATAACCCGATCGCTTTCCCCCAGCGACCGGGTATCCATAATGGATGTCCCCTCGAAAAAAAAAAAAAAAAAAAAAAGGCCGGCAACAGGGTTGAATATTTGATAAGTATCTAATGTCGCGTTCTAATAAGTTTGTGTAAAAGCTTTTCCAATACATTTGCTCGAGAAAAACGTACTTACAAGAACGTAAACGTTGCTCGTAAGTAGTTACTTACCGAACTAGTGCGGTAAGTAAAAAAAGTATACTACCAAGGAGTTTTTACACTCTGATCATAAAATTATTTTGTAACAATACTACAGTGGTGACTTTTTACTTGGGTGACGACTGCCTACCTATATTTAAAATAAAATGGAGAGTACCAGGAGAACATAAATCGTCAAGAGGCTGACAGTACCCATGGTTGGTTCCTTTAACAAGTGTATTACTTACACCTGTTTTCTTACAAATGTATTGAAAAACGTCGTAAGATACACGGCCGTAAGGGTTATTACAAACTCGTGCCGATGGTAAACCCTCGCCTTCGTCTCGGGTTTACAAAACGTCAGCTCGTTTGTAATAACCCTACTAACGGCACTTGTATCTTAAACTTATATTAAGGGCTTTACTCTGTAGACCTATTACAAGGGATTTTCTCCAAGACTTTTTTGAACTTCTTCCTAAAATTCTTACACTAACTCAGTTACAACCTGTACATTTATCAGAGATTAGCGTTCTGCCTTCACAGTTTGTTGTTACCGTAAATCCTAATTTTCATAAGTGAAGCAAGCTATAAAAATTAATTTACCACTTGGAGCGTGATTTTGAAAAATAATCTTTGAATGCGTGTTGCTTTTGATCTTTTTCTTAGCCGAAATCCAAGTTTTCAAGCAACTCATGGTGAAACTGTAAGATATTTTAATTTCATCCCTTATATCACCTCCTTGCAAGATGATTATCTGAAAATGCTGGTACACGTGCTTCTTAATTTTTTTTTTACTTCCCCTCAATCAATATTTTCATGCGTTTTACTTCAAAAACATTTTCATCTCCTTGGGGGATGATTCTGCAAAAATGCTAAAATATGTGTTTCTTTTTCTTTCCGTTGCGTTAAATGCAAATTTTTATGCATCTCATCTCAAAACTGTAGGATTTTCATACAAACTCTCATCCATCATTTCACCCCCTAGGGAGATGAATTTGGAAGAATCCTTTCTTAGCGGGTGGTTTTGACATGCAAGAAACCTCTGTACTAAATTTCACATCTGTAAATCTGTAACTGTAGCGGTTACGGCTAGGCGTTGATGAATCAGTCAGTCAGTCTGTCAGGATATATTCTTTTATATATTTAATATAACAAAGAATAAAATACTCAGGGTTGACCGTTAACTTTACAGCAAAACCTTTGACGCTGCTCGATTAATTTGATGCTCAGTGAAACAATTTCTATTCTAGTAGAAGGTACCTACAGATAACAAACGATCGTTTTACGTAATTAGTACAATATAATTAAATATCGCCATACCTATAGTATTATCATGTAGTTTTGACGTAGCTTTCTTTTTACGAAAAACCATCTTATATTATCTATTTTATACTTTCACATATATTTATGAATGATAATTTAGTAAAGACTAAAATTAAATATAATTAATTAAATTAATTTTAGATTTTTGAATAAAAATAAAAATTAATTAGTTATGGAAGACTAAAATACTTCAAAATGTTGTGACCCTTTACGTACTGAAAGGGTGCAGTAGCTACAGTAGATAACTTATCTATAACGTAATAGCAAATTGCAAATCTAATAGACCGGACGGGAAACGTAGCCCCGGGTTCAATTTCCGGTTCTAACGATTTAGAGAAACTTGATATGACGAATTCATGGTACTTATATCCAGGTTTTGTATATATATTTTGTAGATGTTTAATTATGGATTGTAGAGTTATAAAAGTTTATAAAAGCTACAATTTTTTATCCTGATAGGACATTAAAAGCGTTGAGTTCCAATTATTACGCACGTAGATAGCGGTGTTATACAGGGTGGAAAGGACAGTGTACCAAAAACTGAAAGAACTTACTCAGTAGACCAAAATAAACAATTTTCCTTAAAAATATGTGCTGGGAAGTTATAATAAACTAACTAACTTACCCGTGGCTTCGCGTTACTGTATAGCCTTTGTGTCATCCTAGTGTCTCATCTGTCTATCTACGAATTTAACTGAGTTTTTCCAGTACACACACATATCTGAACAATATTTCTATGCAATTAATAGCTTTCCTACAGGAACCACGTATTTTTCAGTAGCCTATGTGTTAGTCTAGTGCTTGATCTATCTACCTCCCAAATTTCACCCAAATCGGTTCAGCTTTATAAGCGTGACAGTGGAACAAACAAACAAACAAATATACATACTTTCGCATTTATAATAGTACATTAAGATGCACGTGCGCTATTTTGGATATTACGGCCGAGGCTCAGAACTTGCAGCCCGAGCCGCAGGCGAGGGCGTAATGGAGCCGAGGGTGTAATCACCAAAGCGCACAAGCTTCTTACGACGTTTTTCAACACATTTGCGAATAAAAACGAATCAAAATCGCTTACCTTTTTTTCCTAAGGAAATTTCGTAGACGTTTTCCTCACATTTCTAGGTCACCCGATACACCGGACTTGTGTTTTTGTTCAAGTATTTTCGACGTTCTACACTTATCACTGTTTTCTTATTTGTAGAAGTCATTTATTTTTTAATTACATTAAATACATTTCACAACAACAATTTCACAAAAACAACAAGTTCTGTTAAAATGGCGCGCGTATTACTTTTTTCGAAGACACAGATTATACATGCGCGCGCAGGAGACAATGACTAAGCTATCAAACAGACTACTTTTCAATTTATTTTAAAATTGAATATTTTGTTACTTTAAAGACAAATTTGTCGTTAGTTAGTTGATTAAAATCAATATTTTCGTTTAATTAACGTTTATTTATCATATTATCGAACACAGTTTCTTAATTCATTAAATTATTATGAATGTTATAGATATAGAAACTCCTTGCACCTTGCCGCTATAAAAAACAAAACAAAAATAAAACACTAACCTGCCAAACAGCTAACTCAGCAAGGAGGTCTTTGTTCTGAGGCTCACTCCCTTGAATTATTTAATATTGAATATTTTGTTACTTTAAAGACAAATTTGTAGTAAGTTGGTTGATTATTATAAGTATTTCCAGGTAATTAACATTTATTTATCATATTATCGAACACAGTTTACTTTTTCATGAAAATATTATGAATGGTATAGATATAGAAACTCCTTGCATCTTGCCGATTTAAAAAAAAAGACAAAAATTACAACACTAGTGAAATTATAGCAATGAAAAAAGCACGCGTGTTTAATAAGCTGGATTATGGACCTTAATACAGTGCAAATAGAGCTGTTTTATGAGCAAATGTGTTGAAAAAACTATTTAAAAATAAGATAATTATATTATAAGTATGATTTCGACTGTTCCATAAAAGCATGTAATTCAGTTATAATTATGAAGATGTCGAAATTTTTATTTTTTTATGTTTAACATATGTTTGTAAGGAAAATTTATTGAATTTTGTCGTCTGAGCAACTGAGCAAATGCTTTTAGTTTTCTGCAAACCCTCCAATTACACCCCGTATAGAGAATTATTCGCCGCTTCGCAGTTCGCGCGTGTTCGTGGCCAGCCTGTTAGGCATACTTTAGGCGCCGGTTCCCCACGCACACGTAACCATTATTGTACCTACACCTTTTTATGTAAATGTGTATAATCTGGAGACTAAATATAGCTGTTATCGATTTGGCGGCTTAAAAACTCTGTCTAACTTGAAAACCCTGGCAAACGTCTGCCTTCTACATTGAGGAGGTCAGATTGCAGTTTCCCTAATGTCCAAACCAGAGCCCTCGTCAAAACTCCACAGAAACAGAAGGGGAAAAAAGGAAATAAAGCTATTCATCATCATAATATCCTTTGCAGGACAGAGAGCTCTCTCCAGAATTCCAGATATTACTACGCCGTTACTACGCCGCTTTGACGAACGCGAAGCGCCCATTCAATGCGGTGGCATGGTACCCTGAGAAAATTGAGACGATAACGGACAATTTGGAAATAATCTGTGTAGTCTTGAAAATTGCTACAGTTATTCCTTGATATAACTAGATGAAGATACCAAAAATAATGTAAAATTAATGTAATAATGTAAAAACCGTAATGTTCTTCGTGCAGGTTTTACACATATGAGCAAAAACCTGAAAAAGGGACCTTCTACCCCCCCTTCACCCTCAGCTCGCCCCGCACACCCAAGGATTTTTGATATCTTCATCTAGTTATATCAAGGAATAACTGTAGCAGTTTTCAAAACTACACAAATTTAAATAATATAAAATATTTTCTCAGGTTAGTAAGTAACGTGGCGCCCAGGCGCTTCGTCGATGCGCTGCTTTACAAAACGGCGTGCCAAGTCGTTTGTGGCACTCGCAGGACGCCCCCTCGGCACATCTGCTTTTCGATGAGGTATTTTAAAGGGTCGGACGGACGGGTAACTTTATGCGCTTACTGCGGAAAACCTGCCAAGTTGCGCCGCGGCCGACCAGATGTTTTTAAAGCTACTAAAGGTCCCCCTGTCTCTGCAAAGTGCGTTTGTTAATGTAAGGGCGCAGACCAAAGTGGTCGGACTAGAAAAACTGTCAAGGTGAGGTCAGGCCGATCAAAACAAATGTTGTTAACTTTAATTAAGCTATAATTTTATACAAGTGGTCGGACACGAGAACCTGCCAGGTTTGAAGTAGGCCGACAAAGTTTTTTTAAGCTTTGCTAAGTGGTCATAAGCCCCATAGACTAGTTTTATTCTGCTTTTCTATGAGGTATTTTAACCGGTCGGACGGGTCACTTTGAGCGCTTACTGCGGAAAACGTGCCAAGTTGCGTCGCGGCCGACCATTTGTTTATCAATCTACTAAGTGAACTCTTTCTCTACAAAGTACGTTTGTTTTGCTTTATTGTAAGGTAGGCCTCTCTACTGTCAGCTGACGGCCTAGTAGGCGGATTGAAAAACGGAGACGTTTTGTTATCGGGCGCGCCAAAATGTAATACGGCGGATTCTACCATACGGCTGCGACATATATACAATATTTATTTTATTGCACTCATGTACATGTCAACCTAACCTGTAAAGCCAATAAAATCTAAGATTGCCTCTGGTTTTCCCTCTGGGTTGCGGAGGTAAGATGGCAGTCGCTATGTGTAAAAACCAAATTTAATAAGCCGATTTCGTAAAAGCCACTGGTTAACAAAACGCAATAAAGTTAGGGTAGTGATGATGATAGGTAAACTAACTATTATTTGTTCCTATGGAGAAGTCGCTTACGCTAACTCTGCTTGTGCAGGTAATTCATTGAATTTGGCTCGGTTACCACAGCGGGAGGACTGAGAGAGGGGAAGGGGGTAACAGGGAGGGAGCAGCTACTCCAGCCTATCGTTTAACACGCGAACAGGAAAACCTTCCACCTTAAGGACCGACCTTTGATATAATTATGGGTGGACACAGTTACCCGTATAGGTAAGTAATCCCTGATTGCGTGAGGAATATAAGAAAATTGCTTTTTCGTCTAACTACATTATTTTCAAACAAAGGTATTGTACCTAGTATAGTATAGGTATTTTATTATTAGGATCTACTTATTCAAGTCCGCGAAGAATAACAAAGAATGAAATAACAGAAAAATTCATAATAAAAGATTAATTTCTCAAACATGTTTGGGAAATTCGATCATTATTTTGACAACCTTCTCCGAGATACTCGTAGCTGTACTCGTACTGGTTAAATTACAGAGTAAATAAAATAAAAATAAAAGTAAAGTCCGCCATATACAAATTCTGTATGAGCTAGTGAAGTGTAAATCGTATCCTAGTCATGGACTGGCAATCCCCATACTAGGAAACGTACCCCGGAAAAGCATAAAACTCATTAAAACTAGATGGCGCTTTCAAATAACCTGAAAAGTAATTATGAACTACCGAGTTTTCTGTTAAAAAATAATTCAATATTTCAACATAGTTTCAATATAAAGAAACGCTAACATTGTGGTATGTTTTTTAAGCGGAATACTCGATAAATCGTAATAACTTCTCAGGCTGTTTATTAGCGCCATCTAGTTTTATGCCTTTCCGGAATACGATTTCTATAAGGGGATTGACAGTCCTTCTATAATTCGTCCATGTCCTAGTTGACTATACAATGGACGAATTATACTATACTAGTCGGTCAAAAAACTCAGTTGTTTTTACAAAAATCAAGAAATCTTTGAAAATCTACGGTAGATTTTACTATAAAAAAGTTAGACTTGATCAAAAAAATCGTACAAAATACTCTGGATATGTCATTGATGCGCAGATGTCACAAATGACTTATTTTCCTATGACTAGACTTCTGCGCATTGTAAGTATTTTCACCAGAAAACTGTGGTATAACATTTGTTAGTCCCACCCAAGTTACCTATTTCTCAGAAAGAAATATAATAATTTTACGTTTTTAGGATTTGATAAAAACCCATACATTTTAGTATGGAGTTCCCTAGCAAGAAAGGCTCCATACTCTTTTACTTAACCATCCTTGGG
This sequence comes from Athrips mouffetella, assembly GCA_947532105.1. Classification (NCBI taxonomy): domain Eukaryota; kingdom Metazoa; phylum Arthropoda; class Insecta; order Lepidoptera; family Gelechiidae; genus Athrips; species Athrips mouffetella. Next base: position 30,226,734 of record OX383956.1, read on the forward strand.
GTACTCGCGAGCAGTTGCCGGCAATGTTAGTATGAAAATTAATTTCTATCGAACTTTGCGACCGAGTAAATTACCACTCTGTACATTAACTTACTAATCTGGGATTACTATGAAAACTCATATCTGTCTAGTTATTTAAAAGTGGAATGTACCAACAAGCATAACAACCAAGGAGGTAACTTATCTAAGAGTCAGAACAAAGGAGGTAACTTATCAAAGATTTTATTTAAATTTCGAACTGGCTTGCAAAAAAAAGCTGTAAATAGTAAAAAAAAATTGACAAACACAGATTAAATAGAAAATGAAAATATTTATCTAGTCCTCTAGTCCCTAGTTTAACTCTGCCATTACGGGTCTCTTTTGGAGGACCAGGGGGGTACAATGGAATCCGTAATGCCGGTCCCAAGCCCGGATAAAAGAGGAGGGCACCAAGGGCGCAATGGTAATAGCTACTTCAGTTTCTATTGCCACTGTGACCTATAAACCCAGCGGCCCACCTAGGCCCAAAACTAGGAAACATGAGTGCGCCCAGCAAAAATAAACTACCCCAGGAGGGTACCGGCTCTGCCGGAGAATCCCTCCCCGGAGCACGCCCGGACCTGGCCTCGGCTGGGAATGGGAATGCTTCGGGCAGCCCTTCGTATTCTGGGGGGGGCAACTGTGCGCCAAACCCAACCAATGTTGGTGGCCTTCAGGGGAAACCCGAAGGCTCGAAAAATGCTATGGTGCCTGGGGAAACCCGTGCCAAAAATTTTACAGAATTTGAACAAGCCTGGCATTGGGCAGGTGGTACTGGGAAAGCGCCTCACGGCCTCCCCGAGCATGCTCAATGCCAGAGCAAACAACAGGCTGAGACGCCGTTCCAGGAGGTGCGGCGTAAGAAGCCAAATAAAAAACAGCGACTCAATGCTCGGCAACGCGCTGAGCAAGCTGCGTCGATGAACGAGCCCAATCTGCCGACAGTCCCGGCCTCCACAGGCCAGGGACCGAGTGCTGGAAGCGGGCAAGGCGCTGGCGTAGGGGCAACTCAACGACCAGTACCGCGCTCTGTGTTCCGTGCCGGTAGAGGGGGCACAGCCGCCTGGAAACAGAGGGCTGCTGTGGGACACGGGAAGGCAGACGAAACCGCTGTTGCTAAGAGGGCTCGTCTCGATGAGAGTAAATCCCCTCGAGGCGAGGCCAAAAAGCAACGTGTGGCGGAACCTCCTCGGGTCACGCCGCCATCCTACGTTTCCGCGGCGAAAACGGACATCGGCGTAGTTATACTCGCTGAAGGAAACAGGGTCATGGACGCCGAGGCCACGACCTGGATACAACGGCGTCTGCAATACCAGTTGGTGCAGGAAGCGGTGGGGCAGGCACGGGCACCGTCCGTGGTCAGCAAGGGCCCGGTTTTCAGGGGTAAGCCAACGCGGGTGGAGGGTGCTCTGAAGCTGTGGTGTGCTGATCAACGGACGGTGGACTGGGTGAGGTCGGCCATCTCCGACATGGCCCTGCCATCCGGCGAAAAGCTGGTACTCAGGAACGCGTCGGAGATGCCGAAGAGGGTACGCGTAGGGTTTCTGGTCCCAGACGCCGAAGGTATGTGGGGCAGTCCAACAGACATCGGTCATGCGCTCATGTACCAGAACTCCTGGGCAGGCTGTGACAAGTGGCTGGTTCTGCCTACCACTCAAAGACAGAAGGAGGGGTGGTTTGTGATAGCCTCCGTGCCGGAAGACATGGTTCCGGCCATCATGGCGGAAGGACGACGCCTGGCCTGCGGACTTGGTGCAATATACATCAAGTTCCAAGGGCCGGGAGGTAAGTTCTACGAACTCCCCCCTGGCGATACAGGAGCCGGTACATCCGAGCTCGTGCAAACAGGTACAAATGTGCCTAATTTACAAGCGGCTAAGGAGAAGACTGCTGGACTAGAGGAGGAGCAGTTACTCCTTAGCTCTCCCTGCCCCGACACCCGGGAGAGCGAGATGTTGGACAGTGAGCCCAACACCCCGTACTCGCTGGGTGAGGAGGCGGCGAGGGCGTTTGCCGAGATGGAGTTGGAGGTTGGCCGGGGGGCGGGGGAATCATCACCCAATGATGGCGATCCCCTCGTCGGCTAACCTCCAAATCCTCCAAACAAACCTTCACCACAGCGAAACAGCAACGGCTCAAATGCGAAAATGGGTGGAGGTTCACACTACAGCGATCGTACTGATCCAAGAGCCGTGGATCAGAGCAGGCCGAATAAGAGGCCTCTTCAATCTTGGAGGTAAGCTCTATACTACAAATGATCATGACATTCCTCGAACATGTATTTATACTACCGACAACGTAAGAGCACAACCACTCACGGAATTCTGTTCCAGAGACCTGTGTGCCATACGAGTACAAACTGAAGACGGGCAGCACTTGTCAGACTTGGTCGTTGCTTCGGCATACATGCCTGAGGGCGAGGACCCGCCGCCACATGACTTGACAAGGCTAGTCAGCTTCTGCGAGCACAATGGAATCGAAATCATAGTGGCAACCGACTCCAATGCACATCATACCTTATGGGGGATGGAAACATGCAACAACAGAGGTAAGACTCTTGTCGAATATCTGTTTACTACAAACCTTAACTTAGTGAATATAGGTTCAGAACCAACATTCGTCACGAGACGCAGTAGAACAATAATTGACCTAACGCTAGCATCTGACAAAGCGAAGTGTTTTATCGAGGGATGGCACGTATCCCCTGAGGCGTCGTGCTCAGACCATAGATGGATACGATTTCAATTACGAGTACATATTCCTCCCATACCGCCCCGCAGGAATCCTCGTAAAACCGATAGACTCAGGTACGCCAAAGCGTTGGACCAGAGACTAGCAAGGATAGACATTCCTGAGCGGCTGGAGGATGTAGCACAAATAGAAGCTAAGGTAAGCTCTCTTACGAACACATTAACTGATAGTTATGAAGATACATGCCCCCTAATCTCTCCACCACAGCACCCCCCTGGCAGCCAAGCTTGGTGGGGTCCGGAGTTACAGCGTCTCAGACAAAAGGTTAGGCAGAAATTGAATAGGGCTATGAACACAACGGCAGACAAAGATTGGGACGCATATACGGCGGCAAAATCTAAATACAAAAAACGATTAAGATACAGGAGTACTGGATCATGGAGGAAATTCTCCAGCAGTATTGAAACCTTCGAACAAGCTAATCGGGTAAGGAAAGTCCTGGCTCAGCAGCCGTACTCCGAAATAGGAAGTCTCCGAAAACCCGATGGTACTTTTACAAGGTCGTCTGAGGAGATCCAACAAACCTTGCTTGAAACACACTTCCCAGGGTGTCAGTTGGTAGACGAAATAACATGGCAGGACTCAATGGTAACACCAACGGAGGACTGCTGGCAATACGCCCAGGAAATAGTTTCCTACGACAAACTAAACTGGGCAATACATAGCTTCCAACCGTATAAGGCAGCCGGACTAGACGGCATCTTCCCGGCTCTCCTTCAGTGGGATAAGGGAGGTAAATTACTACCTATACTACTGGCCATCCTAAGATCGTGCCTGGCACACAGATATATTCCCAAAGGTTGGAGGGAAGTCAAGGTAACATTCATCCCTAAGCCAGGTAAGGGTGATTATACAAACGCTAAATCTTACAGACCCATCAGCCTGACCTCGTTTTTATTAAAGACTCTGGAAAGGCTATGTGAAAGAGAATTACGAGACCATGTGCTCTTAAACATACCTATGCACAGCAACCAACACGCCTACACCTCTGGTAAGTCAACGGAATCTGCGTTACACATGGTGGTAACGCGGATTGAAGAGGCAATAGGTGCAAAAGCAATCTGTCTGGGCACCTTTATAGACATTGAAGGTGCTTTTGACAAAACTAATTTTACAAGTATCGCAGAGGCCCTGCAGAAGCACGGAGCCAACCCGGTAATGACAGAGTGGATAACGAACATGCTAAGCAAACGAACGGTTAGATTCGCTGGTAACGCCCAGGCGGCGATTGTGGTAAGGGGCTGCCCCCAGGGAGGCGTCCTGTCCCCGCTGCTGTGGAATCTGGTTATCAACGACCTCATAACCAAGCTAAACGCGAACCACTACTACACCATAGGGTACGCAGATGACCTGGCAATACTGATCACAGGTAAGTTTGCCAATACAGTATGCGATCTCACTCAAACAGCCTTGCGTATTGTGGAGAGATGGTGTACAACCTACGACCTTTCAGTCAACCCAACTAAAACCGAAATGGTAATGTTTACACACAAACGAATACTGGGCAACTACCATTTACCCAGGCTGTTTGGCGCAACACTACAGCTTTCAACCGAGGTAAAGTATCTAGGCTTAATCCTGGACAACAAACTCAACTGGAGCAAGCACATTGATAACAAATTAGACAAGGCCAGCATCATCTTCTGGCAGTGCCATAGAATGATTGGTAAGCGTTGGGGTCTCTCACCGAGGATTGTTCTATGGCTCTACTGTATGGTGATACGCCCTATCGTCAGCTACGGAGCTCTGGTCTGGTGGACAAGATGCGAACTCAGCACATGCATCAACAAATTACAAAAATTCCAAAGATTAGCTTGCATGGCGATCACGGGCTGTATGAGGACTACGCCTACTGCAGCCCTTGAAGCCCTGCTAGACCTTCCGCCGCTGAACCTGTTCATTAAACAGGAGGCAGCATGCTCTGCGGTACGTCTTAGAGCTCTGAACCTGTGGAACAAGAACAAGGTCCTGCACACGAGCATTCTTGAGAAAGCTTTCGTGGACATCCCGATACTGATGGCCACGAGTGACAGGATACCGAAACAGTATGTATTCGATAAAAAGTACAAGATCCAGCTGCATGAAGACGATAGCTACGAGGGCTTAAATCCCAGGGAGCTTAGGATCTTCACAGACGGGTCAAAGACGAGAACAGGTACTGGATCAGGCGTTTTCTCCGAAGACCTAAACATAAAAATAGCTACACCATTGGGCGCCTATAACACAGTTTTCCAGGCTGAATGTTTGGGGATATCAATGGCAGCTACAGCCATATTGTCTAGGAAGGTAAAAGAGAAATCAATACGAATCCTCTCGGACAGTATGGCGGTACTCCAAGCCCTGAGTAGCAACACCATGACTTCAGGGCTCATCTACCAATGCCATCAACTACTTGCTGAGGTATGTACTAGCAACCATCTGACCTTACAATGGATCAAAGGTCACAGTGGCTGCCGAGGTAACGACGCGGCGGACGAATTGGCTCGCAGGGGGTCGGACTCTAAGGCTATTGGACCTGAACCCATTATACCCATACCGGCGAGGCAGATTCGCACGCTGCTTAGAACAAGGACTTATTGCTTACACGAAACGAACTGGACCAGTCAAGACACGTGCAGGCAGGCGAGGGAAGCCTTACCTAGCATCAACAGTCGTCTGTCCCGCAAGCTGTTACGTCTTAGTAAATCGCAACTTAGACTGGCAACCGGCGCTATTACTGGTCACGGATCTTTTAACAAACATCTTTTTGTATTAGGTGTTACTGACAGTCCTCTTTGCAGAGCCTGCTTGAAGACAGATGAAACAGCTGCTCACGTCCTTCTGGAGTGCACGGAGTTAGCCACATACAGGGCAAAGTACCTTGGTGTTCCCGGGGGCCTTCCTGAAGTAGCGAGCAACGTCACCGGCTTGCTGGGCTTTCTTCAGGAAATCGGGTGGCTTGAGTAATCGCTGTTCTACCCACACGCAAAATAGGCGCATTGACGTCGAGTTGCGGAAAATAGCCCAACGCACAATTACAATTACACAATTAGTCCCTGATGAAAATGAAAAAGTAGAAAGTTTTAAATGATTGTTTGGATTGAACTAAGTTTAAATTTCCGCGCATTTATTCAACAATTTGTAAGCCTTGGCTGCAACCAGGTATTAAAGGACTTACGCATGTGGGCCTTGGCTTCGCCTCTGCCTAACCAAACTGACCCGTGTGGTGCCGGCAAAGAATAGTACCATCCCATACCCGTACCCGTGGTGTGGTAACAGGTTACTAAGGGCTATAAACTGGAGGATGGGCAGCAGCATTCTCCTGTAGGTATCATACCATCTTACTTACTGCGGTCACTTACAACCCGTTCCATGGTGCCAGCCGCAACGCTGACAAGTGAGTTGACTATGGTACTTCCTTTCCACATTTTTCCAGCAAAAGCAAGAATTCTGGAGGGAGCTCCCTGTCCTGTAGTGGACATTTCATGGGATGTTACGAGTATCTTCTTCTTAGCGTGTCGATCAATTACGTTGCTACATTTAATGGTGGGATGGTGCCTATAAAGTTTCAGGGTTGCCCTCGATTTTCCTAGGATCCCATAATCAGATTATCCAGGTACCACTTCGAGATCACAATCATGGTTTTTGACATCCTCATAAGCCTATCTAACTTCTGTGGAATGAAAAATGGTTTCCCTAAATTTTCCAAATAAGAGCTGCATCTGAAATCTTGGATTGGCTGCTATTTTGATCAGCTACCACTTTGAGACAGCACTCATGGTTTAATGACAAAACCTATCTAATTCTAGTAACATGAAATATTGGGACCTCCCAATTATAATATTTCCTCATTTTGGGCCATCTGGCCCATGGACTAATTATGGTTGTCTCCTGGTCTACCAGACAAGAGATACTTACACTCTTATTATGAAGAATCTACTTAATAGCCTGAGAGCCAAATTATTTCACTGTATGAAGATTCAACATTAATTTATATCAGAATTATTATTTCATCAAAAGTTGGATTAGCTAGTCTTTTAAATAATTCTTTAGCAATCCACCAAAATTTACGACAGCATGATTTAAAAAAATAAAGTATTATAAATTCCACAAAAAAGGGGCAAATATTTTATAAATATTATTTACTTAAGTTTGATTACCTTTATTAATATCTTTTTTTTAAGTATATGAGCCTCCTACATATTTTGTAAAAGAAAAACAATTAAACCTAAAAATATTTTTACGTAAATATCAAAGTTGCATTAGACCTATGATATAAATGCTATCAGATCAGCTTTTATATACTTTTGTTTCATGTACGTCCCTTAACATATAGTGTACTAAATCCAACAATTTTTTTAACGTTAATTGAAAATGATTTTAGTGGTAATAAAAACGAGTGAAAAAATATAGCAGTTAAAAAAACTAAGTAGACTTTTCTTTAAGGTCAAATAATATCATCCAAAATTAAAATCCACCTTAAAAACATTAAGTAATAATTGTAAACACGTATCGTAAAAACAAAGGGTTGCGCGGGGTATAATCAGTTTCCCGTTTATATCTTTGGTGGATTTCGATTTTGTTGCTTAAATATGGTAAATATAGACACATTTTCACGATGATATCGGTGATAGCTTAATTGCTGTAAAATTGCGCCATTTTCGGGTATAACTTTTTGTTGGTACCTTCCAGTTTGAAATTTTGCTGAATTCAAAAATATAGTCTCTTAAAATTACATTTATTGCCCGTTTACAAAAATTTGGCTCGATATTAATTTTTTTTCCAAAAATATAGGAAAGTTCTTAGGCTATGGCATTTTTAAAGATTTCATGATTTTTCTAAAACTGAATCGGGATTTTTGACCGACTAGTCATAGGCGACTAGGAGACGTTTTACATTTCACTACCTCATACAGACTATATAGGTATATGATGGACTCTACTACAGCGTTTTTTGTCAGCCATTGCTGTAATGTACTATTTTTCACGAATACAATACCTTTCTCGCTCTGCTCGAAAGTAAAAATGACAATAGTGCTAGCTTGTACAGTCAAGAGCAGGTCTAGCTTGACACGCGCACTTTGGTCACTATACTGACTAAGATAAGCGCGGTTTGTATCAAATTTATATTTACGTCATTCGTTAACTTCAATCACCTAGGTGCACTCAATTAATTTAACTTGGTTGTTCAGTTTAGCAGGTGGTTCAGTATGGAAGATTATAAATTTTGGAAGTTTAGAAGTTCTAGTTTGTAAAGTTGTTCTGTTAGTAAAGCTAGAACCACTTTGCAAATTGATATTTTATTCAAACTGAACAATTTTAGAATAACAGCTTTTTTAAACCAAACAAATTTGCAAACTATACAATCTTATAACCGTGCAACCTGAACAACCTTCCAAACTAGACCACCTTCCAAACTGAACAACCTTCCAAACTAGACCATCTTCCAAACTAAACAATTTTTTTAACTGAACAACCAAGTTGATTGTACCTAGGCGATTGAAGTTTAAAAGATAACGCATCTAGGTAAATTAACTCGAGTTAATTAACTACACTCCACCCAACGTGCTCGTTATACGTGTACTAGAGATACGCCTTCTGATTCTAACTCGCTGATATCGTCTGCACCTTTTTAAAAACCTTTGTTTATAAAAGACGCGTTGAAGTGGTGGTGCGACGAGGTCACAGGCACACGGCAAGGCCATCAATCTCTTGCCGGCTAGCATCTATCTACTTCGCCCGCGCCCCGAGATATATCGATACTTGCGCAGACATATGGCCCAATCTTCGATATGCAACCCGATTGTTTCTTTACTAAACACCTGGTTATTTCTTTCAGATTGAAATATATCCTCATTAGCAATGAATTAATTACTATTAGAACTTAAACTTACTAGTTTGACAAACTTTGACATGTATTACCAAGTACAGCTTGACCAACTTATCTGGAGAATTTTGTGATGGCGCCACGATCAAAAAGGGTTGCCACTTATTACAAAAATAAACAAATTCAGCCTTTTTTAATACTCTTAACTACATGATGAAATATGACATGACTTTTTACTGTTTGCCTCCTTGCTCGCAGTCACAGATAAAAGATACCTATACAGGGTGTGAAAAAAGGGGTGATTCTACATCACTAATAATTTAATAACTCTCCGGGCGCTTCACTTCTACTTGAGCTAAAATTAATATTTTTTTTACAATCTATTAATGATGTAGAATCACGCCTTAGAAGGATCATCGTACTTTTTAGGGATCCGTACCTCAAAATAAAAAAAATGGAACCCTTATTATAAGATCACTTTGTTGTCCGTCTGTCTGTCTGTCAAGACCCTTTTTTTCACGAACGAGAAGAGGTATCAGGTTGAAATTGATAAAGAATATTAAGGTCCATAAACCACACAAGATCTAAAAATTTCAATTTTTTACAACGACGCAATCAAAAGATATGGCTCTTTATGTTCTCATCTCCATACATTTATGCAAAAAAGCAAAACCTACAGGGTACTTCCCGTTGACTTAAAATTATGAAATTTAACAAGAAGCTAGGTCTCACAGTACATATAAAGGGAAAAGTCTAAAATCATTGAATATTTAAATTTTTCTCACAACTAATAGTAACCAATTAAGGTGAGCTCCCGTTTCTAGAACTTTTCTATAAAGGAGGGGTCAAGTTGGATGGTCGCTGAGTTTTTTAAAATCAAAGAGCAAAACCTTTTAGTATATCATATGGTAGATAGGTATGGAACCCTTAGGGCGCGGGTCCGACTCGCACTTGGCCGGTTTTTCACACCCTGTATAAATAAATACAAAGATCGATGATGAAGTCAACGGCCCTGACTAAACGGTAAGGATTTTTAGGCAAATTGGCCTCGGAATCATTAAAGCATACAAGTAATATATTAAATGTTTATTTTATTAATAACTAGCTAGTGCCCGCGACTTCGTCTGCGCAGGTTTATAAGTTGTAGCCTATGTGCTATTCTGATGTATAAGCTATATTATTGTAAAGTTTCATTTAAATCCATTAAGTAGTTTTTACATGAAAGAGTAACAAAGATCCATCCACCCATACTTACAAACTTTCGCGTTTATAATATTAGTAGGAAGGATAACATATCAAAATAGCTATTTTTATTTTTAGAATTTTTTTTATAGAAATTAAGACCCGGTTTATTCCTTTTACTGATAACCTTTCACACAGTAATTAAATTTTGATGCTTGACAAGCATTTTCTAAACGGACGAACATGCTTGACAAGCATTGTAAAAATATAAATTTTTTAACAAGCATTCGCAAGCACGTAGATTGCTTGTCAAGCACATCAAGCTTCGTTCTAAACGATCAAAATTGCTTGACAAGTACGTTAAACGAGCTTGAATTCATTGAATAATAATCTGGGTATCACTAACCTGTAGCGGCAGCAATGCGTTTGTATACCTACATGAACAAATGGTGCTATTGGAGATTCTTGCTCCTTTTCTTCATCAAAGAATGATTTCAGAGAATCATTTCTCGCACACCACTTTCCATCGCTTTTGGAATGATTTTCTCATAAAATACTTGGAAATATGCAGAAAAACAAGAACAGCACAGTCAACACTGACTGATACAAGGAGGTTTAAGTAGCAGCTCTTTCGGCTAAGGAGGGAGCCATAACCGTATCCATTGCTTAAATACTAAAATGTATGTACACTTGTTCACATATGGACTGTTAGGTCGCCCACTATCCTCGTAAGTGTAAAATGCGACGAAGTGTCATACGGGTTTCTTTATTTCATATACAAAATAAAACCTGTAACTAAATCTGAGGCTCAGTCACTTTAGCTTCTGTAGCTACTGAAAAAAGGGCGGTACAAAGTCCACCGTGTCAAGATACACATGCTTTTGACTGTAGGTACGCATGTACCTGAACACAAAACTGTAATTTTTCTATACAAACTTTGTTGAACACTTATTTCCCCCTTTAAAAGATGATTTCTAAAACATGAAGGTTAACATCTCTCTTTATTTCTTAAAGTATTTTATTTATCTATTTTATTTTACCTAAGTTTTCAAAATTCTAGAAGTTTCATACGTATATTTTTTTATGAGGTTTGTATCTTCTGTTCGAGTGAACCGATTACAATGATACACCGCTTTTATATTGCAAGAAAGAACGCCAAACACATTATTGAAAACCCCGTTTGTAACAGTTAAGTTGTTTATGAGTTATTGGTGCACAGGCCTTGATAATTTGCATTCTTGTTGCTTCTGTTTGCTTCTTTTTGAGTGAACCGATCAGTGGTTTTCGAGTAACTGGCGCCACCGCTTGAAACTTCAAGTATCCTTTGTTTCAGTGAACCGTTCGCAATGAACCAAATCTGAGCAATGAAACAAAATTAAGTCTAATGTGTTATTGTTAACCTTATTTCAAGCGGTTGAGTGGTCTGTGAGTTATTGGCGCCGCCGCTTGAAACTTCGATTGTACTCTGTTTGAGTGAACCGATTGCAATGAAACTAAGCTTATATGTTGCACGGAAATAAGCTTAATACATTACCTATCGAAAACCTGGTTCCAATCGGTGCAGTGGTTGGCGAGTTTATCGCGAATACACAACCAGACAAACAGACCAACAGACAAAAATTCCAAAAAAAACCGAATGGTTTCTATTACCTTAGTTTTTTGACCGACTTGTCATAGTCGACTAGGAGACGCTTTACACGACTATGTTTAGGACGGACTCTACAGTTTTACTCTGAGGACTGTCAACAACAAAATGACGTTTTCAAAATGACGTAAGTAGTTCCACTTTTGGCCATTCTACAGAAAAGTTGGTCAATAACCTCTGCCTCTGCATAAAATCGTTTATGTAAAACAGATGAGCAAAGATTTGCATTTGTGGTAAGTGAAGGAGAAGAGGCGAAACTGATGAGTCAGTCTCTCATGCATGATGCGGCAAAAAGGGGACGGAAACGGGATCTTATGCTGTAGCAAATCTATAGGTAAATAAACAAAGTCACAAATACATTGTGCATTGTCACAGGAACTATAAACAAGTCCCCGTCTTAACCACAGGTCTGAGTTCTGAATAAGAATATCTATAAGTTTTAAATTGTTATGTTATTATTCAACTAGGTATATTAGAATTAACGGGTAAAGAATAAGTTTTGCTACTTTCTAAGATTCTTGTAAAATAGGAATCTTCTTATATATATTCTTTATTGTGCACAAATTACATAAAATTGTAGTCAACATAATTTTTTTTTACAAAGGTGAGCTTATCTCTATAAGAGATCTCTTCCAGCCAACCTAGCTGGTGTGAAAGAATGACATGAAAAGGGGCACAGGAATGTGCATTTGGAAGTGTTGAAGAAGTATTTATTTGTTATAAAAAAATTCTATGCTGACATCCCGTTCTTTGTGCTGAGTTTGTGCTACTTGGTGCTACACATCAATACAGAAGTCAGGTATCACGTTGGTACATATTTATAAGACATTATTGCCGAGCGTTATTGGTTTGTGACTTCATATTTTTTTGTTGATTTAAATTTAAAATACGCACTATATATAAAATGTTATATGAGTTTTCAGCAATTTTTTTCATACAAAAACCGTATATTAACCCTCCACTTAACCCTCTTTGAAGTGTAACATTTTAAAAATCCTTTTAGCTATAATATTATTGTGTTTATTCAGGTTTCATTGTTTTTTTGATATATTCCAAGCTCTGAGCCTTACTATAACACTGTTGTGACGTATAAAGTAACATGGCTACAGAAACATTTAGAAACGGCAGAAATTTTAATATACATATTTTTATACTAAGTTGGTTTTTATACCTGACATCCGTTTGCCCATGAGGTCAAAAACAACAACTTATGTTTTACACCTTTCCTAACAATGCATAAAGAAAATATACTTACCATACAAAGTAACGTAACTGTTTAAAATATTTTTGTGAGTTGTTAGCAAAGTCGTAGAAAATAGTACCTTAAAATGCAAGTGCGCTATTTTGGATATTACAGCCGAGGCTCAGAAATTGCAGCCCGAGCCGCAGGCGAGGGCGTAATGGAGCCGAGGGTGTAATTACCAACGCGCACGAGCTTTTCACGACATTTTTCAACACACTTGTGAATAAAAACAAATCAAATTGGTTACCTTTAAAATACTAAACTTTGCTAACCTTACGTCCACCGCACGTCCACCGGAACATTTTGTCGGCTGCATATGTTCATGCTTCCCTTTAATTTTACCAAATTTCAAAATTGTATTTCGTGTATGAGTATTTTAGACGGTTCAGGATCAGTTTTTTATATGTAGAAGTCGATACTAAGTATTAGAAATAATTACAATAATAAACACGACAAATATTTGTAAAATGGCGCGCATTCTTTCTTTTTCAGCGGTCACAGATTATACGTCGCGTGAGGAGCCCCCAAAACATTACCATGTTATCTTACAGCATCAATCTTTTATCAATTATTAGTCAATCTAGTAACCAAGCTATAAAAAAAAGTAATTGTCACTCGGTACCCAAACATCCTATTCCATTCACCTTGAAATAAATTATCAAAAATTGAATATCTTGTTACGTAAATGACAAATTTATTGTTAATTAGTTAATTACTATAAATAATTTCATAAAATCAACATTAATTTATGATATTTTCTCGAAGTCAGCATGAAAATTTTAGTAACATAATAAGCATAAAAACTCCTTGCTCTTGGCCGATTTAAAAAAAAACAAAATAAAACACTAGTTAAGTAATATTATGACAAAAACACGCGTGTTTAATGAGCTGGATTATGGACCTTAATACAGTGCAAATAGAGCTGTTTTATGAGCAAATGTGTTGAAAAAGTTGTTGCTTTTTACCTCACTATTAAGTGGGCAAAGGATGTCAGGTACAAAAAAAAATAACGTTGTATAATATAATCGATTTTTAAATAAACTGTTTCTCAGTTCTGGTTATTTGGTAATCGTTTTGATTTACTGTTGTTCATAACCCTAGATTATTTTTTTCTATGACCGCTAATTTTGCTTTCCCCCTCCCTGTTAATGTCTAATGTGCTAGTTTTGACGTACCTACCTATACTATCATAGATTAATTTCGCTAGTTTTATTCCATGGTCACTATTTCGATACAACGGTGGATATAAGGAAAACAGTCATGATTATATATAGTATACTTGAGCTCAGTGTTTTTATACAAGACGATAATGAAATCAGAATAATGTTACCAAAAACTAATAGTACATTAAAATGCAAGTGCGCTATTTTGGATATTACAGCCGAGGCTCAGAAATTGCAGCCCGAGCCGCAGTCGAGGGCGTAATGGAGCCGAGGGTGTAATTACCAACGCGCACGAGCTTCTTACGACGTTTTTCAACACATTTGCGAATAAAAACAAATCAAATTGGTTACCTTTAAAATACTAAACTTTGCTAACCTTACGTCCACCGCACGTCCACCGGAACATTTTGTCGGCTGCATATGTTCATGCTTCCCTTTAATTTTACCAAATTTCAAAATTGTATTTCGTGTATGAGTATTTTAGACGGTTCAGGATCAGTTTTTTATATGTAGAAGTCGACACTATAAGAAATAATTACAATAATAAACACGACAAATATTTGTAAAATGGCGCGCATTCTTTCTTTTTCAGCGGTCACAGATTATACGTCGCGTGAGGAGCCCCCAAAACATTACCATGTTATCTTACACCATCAATCTTTTATCAATTATTAGTCAATATAGTAACCAAGCTATAAAAAAAAGTAATTGTCTATCGGTACCCAAACATCCTATTCCATTTACCTTGAAATAAATTATCAAAAATTGAATATCTTGTTACGTAAATGACAAATTTATTGTTAATTAGTTAATTACTATAAATAATTTCATAAAATCAACATTCATTTATGATATTTTCTCGAAGTCAGCTTGAAAATTTTAGTAACATAATAAGCGTAAGAACTCCTTGCTCTTGGCCGATTTAAAAAAACAAACAAAAATAAAACACTAGTTAAGTAATATTATGACAAAAACACGCGTGTTTAATGAGCTGGATTATGGACCTTAATACAGTGCAAATAGAGCTGTTTTATGAGCAAATGTGTTGAAAAACTAATTACCTACCCTACCTACCTACTCAGTCGAGTGGTTTGTGAAGCAGTTTGCACTAGTCGTTATAAATGGCGCTCTTGCCCTGCCACCCAACCCGTTGATCGTTCTCTACAAATCGATCAGCTAATAGCATTTTTATGTCAAATGAGTACTTACTTTTCCTGTTGTAAACTTCTTCTAGGTTCGGAGGGTGCTGCGCCCACGTCAGATACGCGAACGACTCATCCGAAATGTTTGCTATGGTGAAACCCTTTAGCGGAGGCACCCCATTCTGCGTGAACTCAGCCAGGAGACTGGATAACTCCTGGTTTGCCTAAAATTATTCATAACATGTTTTAAAATAAACAAAAACACAAAACAATGCTTACACCGAAAATATAAGCTACGTACAAACACATCTAAACAATTCTACTTCTCAAAAGTATTTTTTTATTCTATTGAGCGACAATAGGTGGAAATGAGTAAGAGGATTTATATTGTATTGTAGAATATTTAAGTTTAAGCACCGTGCCAAAATAATAGTAATAGAATGGTAGATATTTAGGAAACAAGGCTTAATTTTAAGCTTTATTATTGTATACTATTCTGACCATTATAAATAATATATCAATTTGTTCAAACTCGTAATATAACAATTTGTTCAGTAACAGGAAGTGATCAACCATCTCGAAGGCACGCGAGAAGTTGACACTAATAAGACAGCAAAGCACTTTGCCCTATTTACACGTTACTCCCCAGACGTACTTTGCAAAAACCCTACTACCTGCAAAGTTAAGTTAAATTAACCACACTGCTAGTCTCTACATTATAATTGGCAAACTGCTGCTA
Source organism: Athrips mouffetella (assembly GCA_947532105.1). Taxonomy (NCBI): domain Eukaryota; kingdom Metazoa; phylum Arthropoda; class Insecta; order Lepidoptera; family Gelechiidae; genus Athrips; species Athrips mouffetella. Next base: position 30,242,422 of record OX383956.1, read on the forward strand.
GTTACAACGAGCGCCTCTAACAAACACCGTAGGTACAACAATATTGCATTTGGGCCAGCCGTTAGTTTAGTAGGTCGTTCCAATCAGTTTGTGTGTGCTCACTTATGTACGAAAGTAAATGATAATACGAAAATATCGCAATTTTGCGCCACTTAGTTTAATACCAGCGCCGTGGTATGTTTGTTTGCGGTTGGGGGAAAAGGGAGGCCATAAAGTTATTTAATATGCCAGGTTTGAGCTCGACCCCAACGGTTAACAGCTTGCAAGATAAAGCGCCTCCAAGTTTTTAAATGAACTTGAAACTGAAAACGGTTGTGCATATAACTTGTATTTATTTGCTAAGAGCAGGGCTCAAATTTCTAAGGCTTATAATAATTTGTCAGGTACAATCTTGCTAATGCTAACCACCACCTTTCCATAGATGCGGTAAAAAGCGGTTAATTTACGCAATTGCAAAGGCAAATGAATTCTGCCATCATAAGCTGTTTAGTTGGAGATCCAAGGCCGAGCTTGTATGGGGTACCTTGCAAAAAACCTGCTGGGATGAAAGTTGGCACAATTCAAGTAACCACTTATAGGTAACATATAAGAAGTGGTGCTCCCCGGCAGGACGTGACAGAGATGCACAGAGGGGCTAATTTCACATCTTTGGAGGACGACTTTAGGAAAATACTTTCTGATATGGTGTTTGTGGTATGCATTAAATTAGCTCACATAATTTCAAACGTGTAGCTAAAGCGGTTACTAATTGGCGTCAGTCAGTCAGTCAATCAGTCTGTTAGTCAGTCAGTCAGGACATGTCATTGTATTGACATTTTAGTGAACTATATTTCATACTAAGTTTGACGCTCGAATTAATAACCGCTCTGACGACAGAGCAAAAAACAAACAAAATAAGTTTCTTGTATGGCGACCCCCCTTATTTTTTTTTTATTAGGTAATATATTTGTCTTAAAAGCACATATCCTGTGAAATTTTCAACTAGCTACCACTGTCGGTTCAAAAGATACTGTTCAGGCCGTAGTGCCAAAGAAATTTAGACACTAGTAACAGAACCATCGCTTCGAGTTTTTGCCTTCTCTGGTCGAACAGGCGTATCGAGTCAATCCTTCGTTTTTGCGTAGTCACGCATTCACTCTTACATCAGCCACGGCCGCAATAATAGCATTTTTCTTTGTTGTAATGTTTTATCTTTAAAATAGAAGATTTTTACTTTAATACCATCTTTTATTACGCCCCATTTATGCTAAGCTAAAACATAAATTGGTGGCCCATGAGGGGAACTAAGAAGAACCTGCAAAATTGAAGAAATATCAAGAAATTCCAAGACGGAACATCGATTTGTCCCGCGCCGTGCACCGACATTCCGATGATCGCCGGGTGATAATATCAGATGGAATGAAGACAACTTGAAAACGATTTGAGGACAGCTTGGAAAACTTGTGGACATCGTGTTCAACAGTGGGCAGTGAAGCAGCGAAAGCATCACACCATAGGACGCGGTCCGACAAAAGATAAGTGCCTTTCCTTTGTCCTTACCTACCTACTAAATTTCAAAATTCCAGAGAAAGTCTTACTTGTACGCAAACAAATTGAATTCTTTATTGCATTATTTCCTACTGATAAGCTATCTAAAGGCCTATCGTAACGTTTTAGCTTTTCAATTAATAAAATACGACGTAAATTGCGATCAGATATTGTTGTACCTACCTTTGTGGTTATACCTAATACAGGCTATTATTAAAAAAAATAAGCTAAATTACATTCAAAAACCTACCATATTATATAGAACTACAAATCTACAATCATATTTTTACTTATTTTAGCTAAAAGAACCGATAATTTACGATATTCTATAAGATATTCCGAAATAGGTATTGTGGTAGATTTTGGCTATTATTATCAGTTTAATTCAAGTATAAACATTGGTTTTAAACCTACATTATTTCAAGCACAATAGCAATAGTATTTCAAGCATAATTCAATCTAAAATAAACAAAATATTTCCGTCCTTTAAGACAAATTCGCCGAACATTCCAGGACTGGTGTTGGGTTGCACAGCGCAGCGCGACCATTCATTACTTAACTGCGAGTTAACATACCTACCGGTGTCGATCAGCTGTGCGCGCGCACCGGCTTATCTGCTCGGCGAGTGTCTTCGAAACGAGGAGCGTGAGATTTATAATTATTTTACTATTATCTTTTTATTTCTTCCTTGTCTACGTTCGACTTTGAAATACATACTAAATATTTCAATTCAAAATGACTAAAGAAGCGAAATTAGCCGAGCTACAAACTCAACGTAGTTCAATAAAAGGACAAATCACTAAATTTAAAAATTATTTAGCAGTCGTAGACAGGAAAGAATGCTTGGCAAAGGTGGAGCTTGCTGAATTTACCCTAAAATTGGGCAAGTTTGAATCATTGTCTCTTAAGTTTGATGATTTACAAAGTCAAATAGAGATTTTAAATCCGAGTGACTTAGCTTTTGAAATAGATGAACGTGACAAGATTGAGCAAGATATTGTTGGAAATATAGCACTTGCAAAAATGCTACTAGAAAAGTTTCAGCCGAAGTGTTCTGATCAAAATCATCTGCATTCTCACGGATCAAATGAAACGGGCTTTAAATTGCCGCAGATACAAATTTCAAAATTCGACGGAACCTTTTTTCGTTGGTTGGAATTTCGCGACTCTTTTGAAAATTTAATACACAATAACAAAAGCATCTCACCTATACACAAATTCCATTACCTGGTTCAATATCTAGAAGGCGAGGCGGCCAGAATAATTTCTAACCTCGAAATGTCATCCGATAACTACGCAGCAGCGTGGAAACTGCTTCTCGAGCGGTATGATAATAAGCGCTTGCTTACCAACCATCACCTTAATTCTTTGTTCAATATTCAACCACTTCCGCGCGAGACAGAGAAGTCTTTGCGATTTTTGGTCGATCATGTCACAAAAAATCTTCGCGCTTTGAACACTTTAGGTCAACCGACTGATCATTGGGACATGTTGATAATTTTCATGTTATCCTCTAAATTAGATAGCCGCACTTTAATGAAATGGGAGGAGTACCGCAACACTCTTGAGGACCTACCCACTTTAGAACAGTTCAAAAAATTTATTACAGACCGCGCTGATGTCCTAGAGTCATTAAACCGAAACAAAGATTCTAACACTAATAATAATAGTAACCATAAAGCCTCGTCTTCATCATCATCATCGTCGCGTAATTCAAACTTACCGCCATACAATAAATTTGATAAATTTCTAAATACTAAATCTTTTCCCGCCAGCACTAGTTATGTTTGCATAATTTGTAATAATAATCATAGAATTTACGATTGTCCCATGTTTAAAGCAAAAAGCATACAAGAACGTCTCTTTGACGTCAAAAAATACAAATTATGTTCAAACTGTCTCAGGCAAGGACATCCGGTGTCGGAATGCCGCATGGGTCCTTGTCGTGAGTGTAAAAAGAATCATAATAGCTTACTTCATAATCCAAACCCATCTTCTACTGTAAACAATAATGCAAGTATTGATGGGTCAGAAGCCGAAGCTGAGATAGTAGTTAACTTCTCAAAACCAAATAGCAGCCAGGTACTTTTATCCACAGCTTTGATAGAAGTATCTAATCCTAAGACAAACAAAACAGAGACGGTTCGCGCGCTTCTCGATTGCGGCAGCCAGTCTTCTTTTATTACTAAATCGCTAAAAGAAAAACTGTCTTTAAATTCAACTCCGATTGACACACTAAAGGTCATTGGAATTGGTAATAATTGCTCTAACAAAGTCGTCGAAAGTTGTGCTACTAAATTAAAATCACTAAATTCGTCATTCAGTATTATACTGCCATGCTATGTCTTAAATGAACTGACCAGTGAGCTACCTAAAACTCCTGTCGATATACGAGCCCTAAAGCTACCTACCCATATTAAACTCGCCGATCCAAATTTCCATCAACCGTCATCGATAGACGTGTTGATTGGAGCTGATGTATTTTGGGACATCTTAGGGAATGAGCAACTTTCTCTAGGTCCTGAAAATCCTAAACTGCGGAACTCCAAATTCGGCTGGCTAGTTTCCGGTCCCATATATTCTGCAAAATTACAAAATAAACAAAAATCACAAAACAACCAAAATAACAATCAAAATAACAAAAACAATAGTCAAAACCAACAAAATTCACAAAATAATCAAAATAATATACACTGTAACCATGTCATAATTTTAAACCAAGAATCAAACAAAATCGATGAATTGCTACCAAAATTTTGGAATCTAGAAGAGATCCCACAAAAAACGATAATGACCGAAAACGAAAAATTATGCGAAAAACATTTTGTAGCTAACACTACACGTCTAAATACAGGCAGGTTTTGTGTGAAACTGCCCTTGAGTGATAATCCTGATTGCTTAGGTGACACTTATCATATTGCCAAAAAGCGCTTCCTGAATCTCGAGAAGAGATTCAGACGAAATCCAAGTTTAAAAACAGAATACTCTAAATTCATTCAAGAATTCGCCAAATTTGGGGCACCTTTCCGAATCTGCAATAAAGAAACCAGATATTAGTTATTTTCTGTGCCATTTTTCAATTTTACGCGAAAGTAGCGAATCCACCAAGTTGCGCGTCATATTCGACGGTTCGGCTGTCTCATCCTCTGGTTTTTCGCTAAATGACATTTTGATGGTGGGTCCAAATGTGCAGGACTCTCTTTTCTCTATCCTCATACGAGCACGACAATATAAATATCTACTAACTGGAGATATTGAAAAAATGTATCGCCAGGTGCAGGTACACGAAAGCGACAGAAACTTGCAGCTTATTTTGTGGAGGGAAAGTGAGAGTCAGCCCATCAAAACGCTGCAGTTAAATACAGTAACTTACGGAACCGCAAGTGCTAGTTATTTGAGCACGCGTTGCCTATCTCAGCTGGGGGAAGAGCATGACGACAGTTTAATCAAAAACATAATCAAAAATGATTTTTATGTAGATGACTTAATCACAGGTTCTGACGATGAGTCACAACTTCTTTATATACAAAAGGCTGTGTCAGAAGCACTTAGTGCAGGTTGCTTTAACCTACGTAAATATAAAAGTAACTTACCTACTCTTTTTCAAAATTCAACGATTAATACACAAGAAAATCTAACAATCAGTGAATCATCGAGCACTTTAGGGCTCGGTTGGAACCCATCAAAAGATGTTATCCATTTTCCTACTAAAGAGATTTCACAAAATGACAAAATTACAAAAAGATTTATGATGTCTGCTTCCTTTAAAATCTTCGACCCTTTAGGTCTTTTAAGTCCTAGCATCATTCAGCCTAAAATGATCTTGCAGAAGCTATGGGAACGGAAACTTGATTGGGACGAAACGGTACCACAAGATATAAAAGAAAAATGGGAAGAATTTTCAAAAAATTTGCCTCACATTCAAAATTTACAAGTCCCTAGATCAGTCTTATGCGATTCACCAGTATCAATTGAAATGCATTCCTTTAGTGATGCGTCTCAATGTGCTTATGGAGCTTGTGTCTATATGCGCTCGATAAATACTAATAATGACGTCACAGTACGATTATTATGCTCCAAGTCAAAGGTATCGCCTTTGAAGCCCACAACAATGCCGCGCCTCGAACTGTGCGCTGCCCTTCTCGCTGCGAGACTTTGTAAAGCCGTCACAGACGCGCTTAGGTATCAGCCGACGCGCATTGTTCACTGGTGCGACTCAAGCATAGTGCTTGGGTGGATTCATAGCGATCTTAAAAAGTTAAAGTCATTCGTTGCTAATCGTATTAACGAAATTCACGAAATTACACAGTCGTCGGCATGGCGCTATGTTCCCACTGATTGTAACCCGGCTGATTTTATATCCAGGGGGGTAGATCCCAGGAAGCTGGTTTCATTGGAATCATGGTGGTCAGGCCCTAGCTTTTTGAATAAAGACGAATCTGAATGGCCCATTCTAAATAAATCGTACGAAGAAGAATTACCTGAAACTAAATCAAACCCGGTAAATATTTTAGAACCGATTGTAAATTTCGAAAAATATTCCAAACTCAATAGATTACAAAGATCATTCGCGTACGTAAAAAGATTCATATACAATGTTAGACACCCACTTAGTAAACATACAGGATGTTTGACTGTTAACGAACTAAAGGATTCTTTTCATTCATTATGCGCTATGGCTCAAAGTCAGTCTTTTGATGTCGAATATGATTTGTTATTAAAGGGCAAGCCTTTAAGTCCAAAATCTAAAATATTATCTTTATCTCCGTTTTTAGATGAAAACAATGTGATTCGAGTTGGTGGACGTATTGACGCCTCAGACTATGCCTACGGAAAGAAACACCCTATAGTTTTGCATTCCTCGCATCATTTAACTCGGTTGATATTTGAACAAGAACACTTGCGTAGTTTGCACGCGGGTCCGCAACTGTTATTAGCAACCGTTAGGGAAACTGTGTGGCCAGTCAATGGACGTCACCTCGCTAGACGTACAGTCAATAGATGCGTGCGCTGTAGGCGCGTTCGTGGAAAAACACTAACCCCGAAAATGGGTAATCTTCCGTCTCAGCGAATAACACCTGACTTTCCATTTTTATCAGTAGGATTAGACTTTGCTGGTCCGTTCTACATTCTAAATCGCAAAGGCCGTGGTAGCCATTTAATCAAGTGCTATCTTTGTTTGTTTATATGCTTGCGTTATAAATGCATTCATTTGGAAGGTGTTAGCGATCTTACAAAAGATGCTTTTGTTATGACGCTTCGTCGTTTTATAGCTCGTAGAGGAAAACCGGCAGAAATCTTCTGCGACAACGGGCGTAATTTTGTAGCTGCTGCAAAGGAGGTAGGAGAGTTTATCAAAAGCAATGCAGATCCAATATCTGACTTTGTAAATCAACAAGGTATAAAATTCTTCTTTGCGCCAACTTACGCTCCTCACTTCGGAGGGTATTACGAGGCAGGTATTAAATCCGCAAAATACCACTTACGTCGCGTTATAGGCAATAGTCACTTAACCTTTGAAGAAATTTCAACTTTGTTTGCGCAAGTAGAGGCTATTCTTAACAGCCGTCCCTTGTGTCCCTTGTCTTCTTCTCCTGACGACCTCCTCTCCCTCTCTCCTGGGCACTTCCTCGTCGGTCGGCCGCTAACAGCGCTCCCGTCACCTGCTCCAGAGCACACTAAAAGCATTAATCAACGCTACATCTACCTGGAAAGGCTCCGTCAAGGTTTCTGGCAGCGCTGGCAGAAGGAATACATCTGTGAACTACAGCAGAGGCTAAAATGGAAGACCAACACTAAGACTCTGAATCTTGGAGACCTGGTCTTGCTACATGAAGACAACGCTCCTCCATTGCAATGGCGTCTTGGCAGGATTATTCGACTGTTTCCTGGACCCGACGGAGTTGCTAGAGTCGCGGACGTCAACACTATCAGAGGATGCGTACGAAGACCTCTGACACGACTGTGTCCCCTGCCTTCTAGGGAAGATTTTGAAAGTTGAAGCTTTCAACGAGGCGGGAAGATGTTCAGGCCGTAGTGCCAAAGAAATTTAGACACTAGTAACAGAACCATCGCTTCGAGTTTTTGCCTTCTCTGGTCGAACAGGCGTATCGAGTCAATCCTTCGTTTTTGCGTAGTCACGCATTCACTCTTACATCAGCCACGGCCGCAATAATAGCATTTTTCTTTGTTGTAATGTTTTATCTTTAAAATAGAAGATTTTTACTTTAATACCATCTTTTATTACGCCCCATTTATGCTAAGCTAAAACAGATACAACTATCGACCTAGTAAAACACGTCACACTTTCGACATTATGCCCCACTGTGCATCTCTGTCGCGTCCTGCGGAGCACCACTTCTAATATGTTACCTATAAGTGTTTACTTGAATTTTGCCAAGTTTTATTCCAGCAGGTTTTGTGCAGGGTACGCCTTGTTGGATCTTCTACTAGTTGCCAATCACCTGCTAATCACTGCGGTTGCTTGGCAAGCATAAGCAGCCGTGGCGAATGTGTCCTCAAAACAGAAATTTCTATTGTATTTGTAGAAGACCTAAGTGCAGCGATTGGCTTAAGCAATAGTTATTCAGTTTTTCTTGCAGTACGAACAAAACCGTAATAATTGTGAGCATAATTGTCGAACCTATGACTAGTGTAAACTTCCACTACCTAGTACCTTATTTTATTTACTTTGTAACGAGAATAAGCATAACATGACTGGCACTTCTCTGTAGTTGACTTTATATACCATTAGGAGACTAACAACAATGGTATTTAACAATGCCGATAACGTTAATACTATGTACATCAATTCAAAGAATTCTTAGGAGAACACTCGACAGTGATAGGGCTGATTGTTCCAAGTTTTAGTGGTGACATCAGTGTAAACAGTGTGCGTACCGTGCTTTAGGCAAGGTCGACCTTTAAGTCAAGTGGCCTTTCTTTATGGCATTAATGCCAAACTGGAAAACAACCTGCGCACCACGACTCATCTGTGTATCTTTATATATCTTACTAACCAGAACATGCTGTAAAACTTTTAATCGATTTTGCAAAAGTTTTAAGATTTATACACGAATGGCTAGATATGCTTGGCTTGGGTGATACTTAGTGCAGCGCTCTGAGGGAATTAAGCGGGTTCACTTTGGTCTCGTGTTCCTACTAAGTACTCCTACGTATGAGGTACGTCTCAGGGCCCGGTATACCGACTAAGCTTCTCCCTTCGACTCGGAAGCAGGCGCGTTCGTACGATGCGAGGAACGAGGCTATCCCTGACAGAACCCTTCCTTGATACTTCGCACGTTTGTTTTTAGGCTTTTAATGTGGTAAATTATGTAAACCATTAGATGCGTACAGGTCAATTGAGAAAGTAGTCAACATCCATTATTTACTCTGGTTGCTCGTTCAAAAATAAAAGGATATAACAATCATGAAGGATGTGAATCTGCACACGAAACTGAACATCTTTTTCTTAGAAACGAATGTCGAAATCTGAAAAAAGTAAATTAACTTCCCATAGAAAGTGTATCAGCTGATAGCGCGTTTCCAGATTGGGAGACCAAGTGTCTTTATTCGCTTCTCAAACCATAGAAAAAGTTCATGGGCGTCCCCCATGAAACTGCACAACATTTTCTCAACTTTCAAATGATTCTAATAGAACGAGCGACAAATACCTTCAGGCTTGTTATATCTTTTCTGCTACATCTTATATAGTTTTACCGTAGATGGTAGTCTAGTAAATTATGCCGCTAAAAACACAGTCAGATTTTTTGAGAGTCAGAAAACATGGTTGCGTGATCCTATTCTGTGTTTTTATGTTCTGGGCCGCCGTTGCGCCGCGCCGCGACCTGACGGGGAGACTGGGGTGTGAGGCGGGGGGCAGAAGCAGCTTGCTCCGTCCACCCGAAATTCGTCCCGTGCCGTTTCGACACGCACTATTATTTGCCTATTTGCCAAATATCTGTGACATCGTATACATTTTACGAGACCATTCAAACAGCGTCGCTTTGCAACGCTCGGTTAACACTAAGATGCTAAAAGCACGTTTTATTTCGGGCCTTACAAGCATACTTCGAATTCCCGAGCATTTTCCTTTTTAATGTTTAAAAACTAAAGATTAAATTGAAGTTCTTAATTTTATTTTTCATGCAAGTAAAATTTATCTTGTTTTTTGTAGCGTTCGTATATTATAATAAACAGATCATGCAGGCAGCACTTTGAACATTTATGGTCACATAAAATAAGCAAGCTCTGTTTAGCACAGTCATTTGTTTCATAAATTCATAGTGAACTTTTATGATTTTTTAATAAAAACATTTTATTTCACGTCTAGATGGTAGAATGGTTGGGCAGTCAAATTACTTAATTAGCCGCTTTCCATCATGCCTAAACATTTTGCAAAATGCCTAGGTATTTTACAAAACAGCGCGTAATTAGTTTCTGGCACTTGCTGGCCGCTACTGAGGCACGCTCGCTTTTTTCGCTTGTTTCGTGCGTTGTGGTGGTACCAGTGATCTAAACCCATTTAGTAACCTGCCGAGAACACCGCGAAAACCAACTTCGTTACAAAATATACTTGTTATTTGCTCAAGCAATACTTTCAGCCCATACCCTGTAACCATACATGTAACTAACATGGTACAATAATTTTGCCTTACCCTAACCCGTAAAACGACGGAACGTGGCAGCATGCCAGCTTCGACATTTATAAGCCGTGCCTAAGTTGGCTACATTTACGATTTAAGGCTACATTTTCAAGTAGAGGCTAGTAAAAGTGTCGGACATCACATCACACATAAAAGACCAATGTACTGCACAAATGGACAACATGACACCGTAGCTCTACCTACGCCGTGTAGCAAATTCGTAGGCAATACTACGATCTGCAGTACCAAGCAGATTGAACAAAACGTAATTCTAATTCATGAAACCGATAAAGAAATTACTTATTTTGCCTTTTAAATAAATATAGGCTATTAAAAGCTACATGTACCATTAATATATAAGCAAACTATTCTTTTTGTTAACAGCTGTTGGTTTTCTAAATAAATAAAATTAAAAAAATAAGTTATCCATGCTTGCGCTTGGCAAGTGGTATTAGCAATTGAAACAATGAAATTTAATTTATTTATTGATGGCTGATGAAATGTAAATTTGTATTACTCGGAAATGCAATATGTACGTTTTGATACATTTATACGATAACTAAAAGTTTGTGCCAAGTTGCAAAATCGATATTGGATATGGATATTAACTATATATTTAAAATTTATTTTTTACGCTTATCGTACGGATACCAACTTGAGGTACAGTTACAAGTCTTCTCGCATAGTTTTAAACTACGAGTACCAGTGAAAAAGTATTTATGCGCCTACTCAGTTCCATTATTGTATGCGAGATTAGTTGTACAACAGCAAATTGGATTTTGGTTGTTGATATCCTTAAGACATCTTTAAAAATATATTTCACGTAGACATTCGTGTATTTTACAAATGGTAAAGGTTTTACCCAGTATAAAGAGGTTTTAGAAATATGTGTCATGTGGTCTTGCGTGAAGTGTAAAATATTGCATAGGTTACCGGTCAAACTCGATTTTCAAATATATGTTTTGTGTGATCTATCACGTTTCACTTCTTGCCATAAAAATAACAAATCCAACTAGATCGGAAATCGGGTTTGGCCGTAAACGTAATAATTATGTTGTGTCTCATTTTAACAATCTTGCTATCACTACGGTGATGCATTCTAGAGCTAGGGTGCAGTTGTCATTGGCTACGGCTATTCTTAATATCAGAGACTTTTACTCATCTTTACGAAAACAAGACGCTATTCTTGGACAAGGCGGTTATTAAAAGGTTTTAGCTTGTTTTCAGTAAATAAAAGCCTCTGTTGTACACAACGAACATTCCATGCATAACTTACTTCACCGCGATGACCGACGGGCGAATGGGACCCGGACATTTTAGGTAGTTATATAGGTATACTCGTACTTATAAATTAACTCCCTACTCTAATACTCTTTTATATGTAATTTATAAAATCCTTAGGTCCTGCCATTCTACCTCAGTCCAGACCTGCGTAAAAACGATAAATATAGCATTAAAAGGCAATCTTTATCTGAATAAAATATTAGTAGTGTAGCTTGGTACTCTGTCCTCACAGATAAACCACGTAAGTGCTTTTGCGAGACCTTTGTATAATTTTTGTAAAATTTCTTAATAAAGTTTGGTATCTATATATCTTGAATTAAGGTATTAAAATTATCTTGTCGACATATTTTCATGCTTACATATTTTTTCGTACTTAACAAAGACAAAGGCCTAAAAAGGTGTCCTGAGTTACGTTTAGAAAACAATAAATGAAGGGGTGCCTTTATTGCGATATTTTTATCATCCTACGAGTTTTTGCGAGTGACTTATTTATTTTGCATGGACCATATAAAAAGAAGTCTTTCATAGTTACAACGTACAATGACCTTCCTATATATGAATGTGTAACGAAGCGCTTGCGCATCTCTTTCATGTCCTGTCAAAATTAAATCGGCCAGTGTCAGTTTTCAAATCAGCTGACGTTCCAAATCCGAAATAATTCTCGCAATGTCGCAACTTGCGTATCGAATTCGTGATCGTTTTTCTTTAATTTTATTAATAACTAGCGATTCGCCCCGGTTTCGCACGGGTAGATATATGTTTCTTGTTGCGTCGGGGGTTACTAAAAAAAGTATTATAAAGAAAACTTGGATATTATTTTTAATTAAATGTTTAGGTTCTTAAGTAATAGACAAAGCTAGATTTCTTATCATCACATACAGTCTCGATGCTTTGCCTACCCTGAATATAGGCGTAATGATACACTTATTTACACATACAAGAACCATTAGCCAAATTTTACGTGTCTATTTTCTGTTGTAGATAAAAACCCTTAGAGTCACTTAGAGCTCTGTTTCTCAAATTTCATTTTGATAATTCTTACACTCATGATAACTTTTGAATGGCAGGAATACGAAGTCATTTATTTGGGTAAGGATTAATACCAAGGTACGAATAATGTAGCCTACATTGTACCGGCCTACATTGCATATTTTAACATGAAAATGTATTTATTGTGACATAACTTTAATAGTTGGACAAATGGTAAAGCAGACTTTTCTGTAGATATTGATGTACTCTATACATCACTTGCTCTATTGTCCATAGTTTCCGCAGCGCACGCTATATAAGGATGCTAATTGGTATTTTTTTCACACCTTGGGTTACATTATCGAAGTTTTCATACGGATCCCTAACTTTTTCGAATATTTTATAGCCTATATAATAATTATAATTAAATAAATGTTTAATTGAGCTAGTTACACAATTGGAGTTTTAACAAAATGGAACTTAAAAGGCTAATTAATTTACTAATTGAACGGCGGTCCCCTGAAACTCAAACTAGGTTAAAACCTATGTGATGAGTGTCAGTGGTCTGTCGTATCTATTATTAATGATTGCTTGCCAAAAACAATGAACAGAAGTTATTATGTAACTAGGAATCATTAATGTAAGTAAGTAAGTATATAATGTGGGTTTTGTGTGTATATTGTGGTGAGTGTATGTGTATATGTTGTGTGAATGTGTATAAAGTGTGTTGTGTGTGTATGAGATGTGTAGCGGTATATGTGTAAGTGCTTGCAAGAAGGAGTAAAAATTAGGTTACTAGGTATAATTTAGGTTAAGATGGATTCTGTCTGATCATAATCTAAAGTTAACCACTTTTTAATTTTATTTTTACAATCATACTTATTTAGTGAGCTAATATATAGGTTTATGTCCTATGTTCATCAAGTTAATGTAGGATTCTAATGGTGAAAGAATTTTTCTGATCGGTTCAGTAGTTTCAAGCCTAATCAATGCAAACACACAAACAAAAACTTTCATCTTTATACCTATTGGTAAGCGCTTACTCATTCATATCTCTTTGGAAAATAATCAAAATTTGCCGTGTCATCATGACTGACCGTATATGTGAAATTCCAGATGTCTACAAACCATCATTGTAAATTATCAGTTACGGATTGAGTAGCTATGGGAGAACATTAACAACATATATATACGATATATACCGAATACAACGTAAAATGCTTAAAATTATAGTGCTTAGATACATAAAAAGTTATATCAAAATAATGATGCAGGGCTGTTTAATTACTGCAAGGTAATGAATGTATATGATAAAATTAAATTTAATCTACTAACTGAAGTAAATAACCCAGATTATCTAGAGGTAAGAAAGAGGCCAGACAACCTTAGAGCCAACAATAGTATAAAAAAATACATAGTACCTAAAACAACAAATTTTTATGTAACCAAACATCTAAATTATTAGATACCAAGCCTTATAAATGAATTGACGGATTGAAATGGATTATGTACATGGAAAAATGGAAATACAAGAATAAGCTGAAGATGTATTACTTGCTAAATCAGCCGGGATGTAAAACTTAGAACTTAAGCTTTATATCTGTATTTAAAATAGTAGTAAGACGACCCGTTAGCGCAGATAAACCCAAGAGGTTTGCGTGCTAACGATGTCCTCTATATTTTTGTAATTTAATGCATAGTAAATAAATAAAAAAAAAATAACGATTAATAAATCACTGTAAGAACGTCCTACTATACCGTTCTTCAACTAGTCTCTAAATTGCATCGACTGACTGCAACTCCCGAGCCTTTCCGACGAATCCACTAACATTCTTGGCGTGACATTCCACCTTAGTGTCACAAATGTGCAAAAAGTACCCTGTGTCAATAACAAAAGCTTAGACTATATAATACTAACAAAAGGAGTCTACAAAATATAAAAAATAATAAAATAATTGTGAAACAAAACTGAAAGCATTGTATATTGGTCTGTCACTCCTCAGTTTGTGTTACAGACTTCCTGTCCTGAAAAATGATTGTTCGGATCATTATACAAAGTAGAAAATCACAAAAATTTTCAACCACTGGCAGGATTCGTACCGTCGCGTCGTTTTCAGTCAACTTCTACTAGGCTAGTGCCAAACTCAACGATGAATGCGTATAGAGGTCGCGAATGTCTCAAGATCGACGAGGACCACGGTATCCTAGTTGGTGAAGATGTCTCTAGTACTAACGGAGACGACGCAAGTTCGAATCCTGGTTGCGATTGTAAAATTTAGCGACTTTATAATTTTGTATTTTATGAGATTTTTACGATGAAAAATAGTTGAACAAAGAGTTCGGTAATTCAAAAGTTTGAAAACGTTGCTAGAGTTCTACGGCGTATTGGTACACCCGCCCGCACATCAGTAGAAACACCTTTGGAACTTATGGCGTGGTAATAGAGTTGAAAAAGTTTCTACTGACAAGCGGTTGACCGTACCTAGTTTTTGTCAAAATCACTACACAAGCATTTCAAAGAAGTCCGAAACATTAGTTGAGTTCTGGACAACCTTCCACGGCTGCAAAGAAGAAAGACGATAACACGAAAAAAATTAAAGAACTGGTGCTCAAAAATCGACACAAGAGTTGGCTGAAGAGGTAAATATCTTCTAAGTCTTCCAACATTGTATTACGAGGCTATCTATATAAAGACAAAAACGCACCGTTTCTATAAAATATTGCTATTTGCTTTGAGTTCTGTTGTAAAAATATAAATTGTAAATAGCGTCGTAAGATAAGGATGTAATTATAAGGTAAAAACCATTTGTAATAGCTTTTCTGACAAACCTTGTACCTTCTACTACTATTTTGGAGGTATTTTTACGTTTCAAAGGATTCCGTAGTCAGCAAGGAACCTTGTATTAAGCTTTAAAGAGTAAACTTTTGACGCAGTCAAGTGTCTCTCCCTGGCAGGGATATGTGTAAAAGAAAGGCAGTATTACCAGGATTACCAGGCATGCTTTTTGAGTTCTGTCGTTTACATAATATTTACCGCCAATTTTGATTTTGAAACTGTTCAATATTTAAATTTGTTTGAATTTAGAATCTCAATACAATGAAAGTATTAGACGACGCTAGTACGAAAATCAATGTTACTAAGGAAAGTATCCGTGTAACAGGGACTAGATAAGTACTATACGTACAACCCGTGCAATTATTTTCTATATCTTTCGTAGATCCTAACACGGCTTTAGTGTTATGAAGCGCTGACATCTGTATTTCATGATGAAGTCCCATGTCTGCGGACTGTCGAATGCTGACATTTATAATTCCAGCGTGGACATACTAGTGTAATAGCCAGTTGCACAAATCTACATTAAAGTTAAAGCTCCTTTAAATCTATTGCTGTCACTTTCTTTGTCAACAAACTGGCTGTCAGTGATTAAGAGCCCCACGAACCGAGCGAGAAATCGCGCGCTGGGATCATGCGCCGAGTGCTCTCTTCTGTTGCTGTCTCACCCTGAGTGCGACAGGGCGCTAAAACAGCAAGAGCACGATATTGTCTCGCGAAACCAGTTTCTGGATCTTGACGGGCGCGGCGTGCGGGGCGGGTGGCCAACGGGCAGCCTAGTCAAATAGCTTTATAATAATTTTGTAATGTTTTGCTTGCTTTGCGCTCATATTTGACGGCATATTTTTCTACAGCTGAACTATTTCTAAGAATGATGAACTGTGTGGTGAATGGCGAAGAAACAATAATAACGAACCTACTGATAAAAATTCAGGTTTATTATTCGAGAATTAAATCATAATATAATATTTTAATAAAATCATTATAGGACATTAAGATGCAAGTACATCTATTGTAATGTAATGTCCAAAGCGCACGCGCTTCTGACGACGTTTTTCAACACATTTGCGAATAAAAACAAGTAAAATTTGCTTAGGTACCTCTTTTCCCGAAGGAAAAGACGTGGACAACGTACACCCGAATCTCCAGACTTGGGTTTCGTGCCTTAGTATTTTCTACGTTGAGGAACTACATTAATTACTGTTTTTAGGGTTCCGATACCAAAATGGTAAAAAAAAAGGTACCCTTATGATGCCGCTTTGTCTGTCCGTCTGTCTGTCACACCTGTATATCTCAGCAACCACTCATGCTATCGACTTGAAATTTGTAACAGTTTTAGAATATGGTTGCCCAACTTAAATGCACATGAAAGAGTAAAAAAAAGATGATTATTAAAGTAAAGGGGGTCGAAATAGGGGGGGGGGGGGGCAAAATTTCGAATTTTCGTTACTAGGTCGAGTGAGGTATCATATCAAAGGGCTTTACTTGCACATTCTAAAATATTTTTTTGTATCTTTTTACAACTCTTAGTTTTCAAGTTATGATGAAAAATGTCAAAAAAAATACAATTCCCCCCTTATCTCCGAAGTTTGTGAAAGGAAAAATCTGAATTAATTACAGTCGATAGAAGTTTGTGTAAATATTACAGAAAAATAAATCGATCTTTCTAAGTTGCACAGTTTTTTAGAAATCTGTAAAAAACCTTTACAAACAAATTTAGTCTTGCGGTTCTAAAAATGGACTTTATTGCTTCCAAAAATACTAAAGGTACATAGGAACACTCGGCGCGCAAGTCCGACTCGCACTTGACCGGTTTTTTTAATTGAAGGAGTCGATACTTTTGAAAATAATTACAATAAACACCGCAAATATTTTTAAAAATGGCGCGTGCTGTTTTAGCGGACACAGATGCGCGTGCATGTGATATTGACTAAACTGCCAAACAGCTTAGTCATAATTATTTAAAAGACGAATTTGCTGTTACTAGGTTGATTAAAATAAATATTATCGTGAAATGAATGTTTATTGATCATATTATCGAACAATATTAATTTATTCATGAAAATATTATGGATTTTATAGACATAAAAGCTCCTTGCTCCTTGCCGAAATAAAAAAATTAAAGAAATAAAACACTAGTGCGGTAATATAATGGAAAAAGCACGGGTGTTTAATAGCTAGATTATCGACCTTAACACATTGCAAATAGAGCTGTATTATGCGCAAATGTGTAGAAAAATTTATATTTTTTTTTCGTATTGGTTATTTCTTCTAAATCACACATAAAATCGCTTTCTAAGCAATAACATCATAATCTTTTTAGGGTTCCGTAGTCATAAAGGAACTCTTATAGTTTCGTCATGTCCGTATGTCTGTCTGTTCGCGGCTTAGCTCAGATACCCTTAATACAGCCAACGACAGCTCAAGCTTGACACTCGCAGTGCGACTCTAGCCCGTACGTCTGTTGAAATAAGAACGGTACAAAGTCCAATGTGTCAAGCTTGATGTGCTCTTGACTTTACGAGAAAGCTGAAATTTAGTAGGAATATTATACTTTATATCCACGTCGACAAAGTGGTAAAATAAAATCATGAAAAATATTTTTCTCCTGTTTGCTCGTAAACAGTGCTCTTATTAAAAAAAAGGAAGTGCAGATAAAGAAAGTGCAGATAAAGACACTTAGTCGCCTTTTATTGAGACACTTAGTCACCTTTTATGACACAAGTGCAGATAATGACACTTAGTCGCCTTTTATGACACAAGGGCCGATGAAAACACATGGTCGCCTTTTATCAAGCTAGGGCAGATTAAGACACTTAGTCGCCTTCTATAACACAAGGACAGATTAAGACAGTTAGTCACCTTTTATCGCTCAAGGACAGATTAAGACACTTAGTCGCCTTTTATTTATGACACAAGTGCAAATAAAAACTTTGACTGTACCTAAGTTATTTAAGTCTAACAGTACCTGGGCGACCGAGCTTCGCTCTATAATAGCCGCCTCAACATGAAAATATCATCGGATGAGCAAGCTATGCTACCCGCCAACAGATGGCGCTGTAGTTTTTGGCTAAAACGCAAATACTTAAAAACACGGGGAAAACAAATTTTCGCTCCTAAAACCACCGTATGGTAAATTTCATCGAAATCGTTAGAGCCGTTTTCGAGAAACCGATTACAAATATATACATATATACAAATATTGCTCGTTTAATAGTATATGATACCCAATATAAAACAAACAGAGATGACTCCTTGAAAAGTTAGTTAGTGAGCTTTTACAATAATATAATAATTAACATGAAGTACTGTTTCCTTATTTTAAAAGATATACAATTTCCTTATTTTAAAAGATTTAAAACTATTTATAGCAGGCTATTCGTTAGGTAAAAAAGCTTCATTGTAAAAAATATAAAAAAAAATTGTCAAATAACCAATAGTGAAATAACGCTTCGTAATCAAAGCTATCTTCCAGCATAAAATACATAAGTTGTATCGAGTATCGAAAAGCACGTAAAATGAATACGCTCAGTGCAATCGCGCGGAGAGCTAACGACGCACTGCACTGATACTCGTAAGGATAACAAAGAAAATCGAAGGCGGAGACAGTCCGTGCTAGACGTCCCTCCCCCGACCCCGCTCTATACCTGCACACCCCCGCTAACGAGAGAGAAGCTGCAGCGATCGGGCCGAAATTTAGCTATTTATCCAAACATTGTGGTTATTTCGTTTTCATTAACATAATATTTAATTTATTTATTTTTTGTTAGTTTATTTTCAAAGTACACTATTAAATCAATGCTTACGATTGGTTTCCATTTAATTTAAAAGTGTATTACGTATGTTGTACCTGGCTTCAAGTGACACGTATTTTGCGTGAAATGTGTCGGAAATTAAATTCGCTCTAATTTTGTTTTTGGTTAATATTTTCATACAAAACTAATTAAAAGCATAGATATATTGCATTTGATTATGTCTACGAAGTTTGGTAAAGTTTGGTCTTAGCTTTCAAAACTTAAAACCAAACAATGTTTGTATAGGATTTCGTCACTCCGTGGGAACCTTAAGCTCGTAAAGAACATCGAAAATCCGTCTTTACTAAAAAACACATCGTTGCTATAAAACAACTAATTCTCGAAGATCGTTATGTGACATACCGAGAGGTAGAGGTATTATTAGGCGTTTTAGGGACAACATTCATAAGATTAACATGAGCCGGTTGATCTGAAATAACTAGTTTCCCGTTGGATCCCGCATTTGCTTTCCGACGATCATAAGGCGGCCCGTTTCAGATCGTGTAAAAAAACTCTTCAAAGGTTCAGCCGAGGGGAGTAAAATCACGTCTATGACATCATCAGTGGTGATGAATGTCAGATGTATGCGTATGATCCTGATTCCACACAGCAATCTACAATCTGGGTCTTCCAAGACGAGCCAAAGCCGACTAAAGTTGTTCGCTCTCGAAGCACTTCAAAGAACTGCTTGCAGATGCACTTGGCCACGTTCGTTGCGAAAACCGGCTATGTTGCGAAGATTCCACTTTAATATCGTAGAACGATTAATGCAGAATGGTATGCCACAGTGTGTTTCATCGCCGTACTTCGGAAATCTAACCCGAAGCGACGCATCATCCTACACCATGACAACACAAGCTCACATAGCACTCGTCAAACGAATTAGTATTTGAAGCAGGAAAACGTTGAAATTCTTAACCATTCTCCATACAGTCCTGATCTAAGCCCTAACGATTTCTTTACATTTCCTAAAATTAAAAAGTCTTTGTGGTCAAAGGTTCAAGTCCTGTAAAGAAGTAGTAGGCCGACACTTTCAAGTCAACCATACAATACTCGTACAATAAAATATTCTATATTGCACACGAAATTTAAAAAAAGAAACAAGTGTACAATAATGCCATATAATGAATGACCATTACACTTTGGAGAGGAATAAATGTGAAATAACTGGTTCGAGCAAATGAAATGAATACTTTGAAAAACAATAAACAGTATGTACTATAAGGTTTTACGAGTGATTTCCTTTCAACCCATCTATTCGAAAATCGCTGAACGGTTCATCAATAAAGGCGAACAAAATAGCTGTTTTCTCCAAGAGACTTTCGTAGCGGGTAAAAATGGGATTTATAATTAGAATTTGAAATTTATTTATTTATTTATTTATTTATTTATTTACACACACTTAACACTATTATAACAGGTACAGACCCAAAGCAATAGTGCAGTACAAAATCCTTAAATCTATTTATATAACTTATTTAGTTAAATAATCTAACGCCGCTTTCTCAAACTGCGACAGGGAGCAAGTAAATAAGTCTACCTGCTCCGATACCTTATTTAAAATAATTATTGCCCTGGAGACTGGAGCGAATTTCAATAAATTAGTGCGGCTCCAAGGCACCTCCAAAACTTGTGGCCTTTGGCTGCGCCTCAGAGTCGCATTTGGGACTAGAAGCTTCAATGACTCTAAAATTTCCAGATTATTTAAATTACCGCGAAGTACTTGGAATATGTACTTCACCAACGACAAGTTCCGACGCACTTCCAGTTTATAGTATCCTACCATCCCCAGAACAAAGAGGGTTGGATACATATGTGGAAAAAATGGGTATATTCCATACCGTTTAAGGTATAGAAACCTGACAAATTTATTCTGGATTTTTTCCACCATAGAAACATATTTGGCTTCATGGGGATTCCATATTATGGCACCACTTTCCAACCTACTCCTTACAAGTGCGTTGTACAATGCGCAAGCTGCCTCAGTCCTCTGCAGATCCTTTGTCTCCCTCAAAACAAAGCCTAGGTTTCTAAATGCTTTAGCACATGTTTCTTTAATGTGCTTCACGAATGTCAGATCACTTTGCACAACCACTCCCAGATCTTTTACTGATGTAGCCCGATTTATTATATGTCCATCCATTTTATATTCAAAGGAAACTGATTCTAGCGCTCTACTGCAGGTCATTATTGCACACTTTGATACATTTAAAAATAAATTATTTTTATGCGACCACTTCAACACGTGATCAATGTCACTTTGCAGTAAACGACAGTCTGCGGGATTCCTTATGGCTAAATATAACTTTAGGTCGTCTGCAAAAAGTACACACTTCGAATTCTGAATGACGTCCGGGAGATCATTGATAAATATCAAAAATTCCAACGGACCCAAGTTACTTCCTTGACTTACTCCCGTTAATGTATTATAGGGTGGAGATGCGCAATTGGAATACTCTACAAACTGCCTCCGGTTACTCAGATAGCTAGCAAAGAACTTCAACAAGCCAGGAGAAAAACCAAATGCCGCAAACTTAGTTAGCAGGATATCATTATCGACGCAGTCGAACGCTTTTGCAAAATCAAAGTATGCGACATCAACCTGTGCCCCTACCCTTGCGTCCATTTCCTGAGTGGTATAGGTCATAAAACACATCAAATTCGAAGTGGTACTACGACCTCTTCGAAATCCGTGTTGTGCATTATTCAAGCGTGCACTCACCTGAGAATATATGCAGGCTGCCAGGGCTGACTCAAAAACTTTGGCGAGTGTAGAAAGTACTGCAACTGGCCTATACCCACTCACAAGAGAAGTATCAGTACCTTTTGGAACTGGTGTTACCCTGGTAAGTTTCCAACCTTCTGGATAGGTCTTGTGTTCTAGACATAAATTGAACAAGTGTTGGAGGGGGCGAGCCAAACATAACCTACAATCCTTTACAATGAAAGGCGGAATTCCATCGGGGCCAACTGATCTTTTCGACTTCAAGTGACCGAGTGCCGCCCTTACCTCTAGAAGAGAGAGTTTGCCAACATGCACCCATGCTCCTCCATCCAACCCTTCTCGTGCTGCAGCTGCTGCGTCCAGCTTTGGTTTTTCCATACCATAAACTGATAAAAAGTATTCAGCGAATTCTTTTGCACATTCGCTTTCATCTAAAACCTGATTATCCTTGATGATATGAATCTTTCTACGCTTTGTACGTTTTCTACTCATGAATCCCCAAAACGATCTCGGATCTTCCACAAATTGTGACTCTAAGCGATTTTGATAAACATCATAAGCAGTATTAATTTTAAATTTTACTAGTGATCTATAATGCGAAAATAAATTGTAATCCCTCTTAGACTCAGTAATTTTAAAAGCTTTGTGCCAAAATGCTTTGCGCTTGATATCAGCAATAATATCCGCTGTATACCATTCCGGGTACTGATAACTGCGGCTCATTGTTTGGGACCTTTTCCTCGGTACGCAGTCGTCAATAATCCGATAAAGAATTTCATAAAGTATGTTATACGCGTCATCGACCCTTCTTGCCCCATATAACTCACTCCAGTCCACTTCCGCCAACGATGCATATAAAGTATAGAAATCAGCCTTCATAAAGTTCCACCGTGGATAAGGCAGTGTTGGAGACACCACCGGTGGAGACCGGTCTGAAGGCCGACCGCAAGCAAGGGTTACGCTAACTCTCAGTGGTGGATGTTGTTTGTCTATGCGACTAAGATAAAAAATTTCTTCATTTACTACTATACCTTCTGCCAAGGTGGACAATACGACATCCAACATGCGGTTATTACAATTAGGAACCTTATTATACTCTCTGAATCCACAATATGCCAAAAAATACTCGTAATAGCATTGAACACTTTGGCTAGCTGAATACAAATTTAAGTCACCTACTAGTAATATGCGTTCGTTCATCGATGTACAATACTGCTCTATTAAATGAAACATGTACAAGTACTCAGAGTCTGGAGTTCCAGGAGGTATATACACCACAATGCACAAAAAAAGCAGTCTATTATTCAAATGAATTGTGGCACATGTAAGTTCGAATAGATGACTGCTCAAGTCCGCGTTTCCGGGGAGTGGAACATGGCGTAGTTTGAATGCTTCCTTTGCCGCCAAAAAAACCCCGCCAAGTTTCCGTCCATCCTCACGATCACATCTTAGAACTTGAAATCCATTGGGTAATAATTCACCGTCATATATAGAATCAGTAAGGCCGCTTTCCGTAATTGCAAATAAATCAGCACCTGAATTCAAAATGTTCTTATACCAGTCTTTCAGTTTGGTACGTAACCCCCTCACGTTCTGGTAATATAAGTCTACCTTTACTTGCTTAGATTCCGATGTACAATTCTCTGCTGATTTATTTGTAGGCTCGAAATAAAATCCACTCGCTGAAACGTGCATTAACTGGCCATACTTCGGCTGTAGAAATTTGGTTATATTTACTTTCAGGCACACCTATCTTAAAAGAGCAATAATCTCGCTTAGTCTTTGCAATTATTTGATCTACTTTTACTTCCTCCTTATTTAGACCGCAGACACATGCCACATGTTCTAAAACATCCTTGTCCATGGTGTCCGGATGTAATGACCACACATGCAAATATTTTTTCTTCTCAACTCCCCTCAACTTGCTTATCTGCACATTGCCTCCACTTAAAATTTCAGTCCTGTTTAGTCTTTTTTCTTTCCTTTTATATGTCACTTTATTCCACTTTTCTTGCTCCTGCGGTTGTTCTTCTGTTTCCTCTACTCTTTTGTCCTCGAAATGTTTAGGTAATTCCTCCTTACGCACAGGTGAATTTGCTCTGTGTTGTGGTGGATCATCTTTGTGTTGTGTAGCTGGTGTTACTTCATTTACCATTTTATTTTCCAACGAAGCTTCCGGCTGCTTTTTCCCACTGGTTTTCTGAGGTTTAGTCGACCTCACATTAGGTACATTCGTTCGCATTTCATTTTGTTTCGAGTCCTTTTGTAACTCCTTTCGAATTTCGAAAATTTCAGTTTCCTTCTTCATGAGCTCCATTGTAAGCTTGCGATTTTCTTGTCGGCACTCCAAAATTTCTTTGCATAATTTTTTTATTCTCTCTTCATAATCATCAATAACTTCACTTTGATTCGACGGTTTTTCCAACTGCGATGAAATTTCTTGCTTTATAATTTCTCTCAATTTCTTCTCCGAAATTAATACATAATTTTCTTTCCTAAAGGTTACACTGTCTATCGGTTCATTTACAAAATCAACCACCGATTGATCCAAATATCCCACACTTTCTTCAAACGGTTTTTCTAGCTGACGTACTGGTGTGTTTACATTTCCGCCCTTAGGCACCTTATTTTTACATTCAGGACACAGCCATTCAGCTCTTCTCTCCACAGACATGGCCTGGTAAAAAACCTTTTCCGGGATTCCCACACATTCCAAATCATAGCACAGCATACATTTCTCACACTGCAAAAACTCCTTTGGACTTTTAAAGGATCCATTACACGCAGCGCACGTACTTCCGCTCGCAGCTAACGCCATCTCGTAGCAACTTGTTACGCCCGACGACCGCGTAGCGAGTGACCGCGTAGCACTCTCACTGCACTGGTAGTCCACGCCTAATTCGAACGTGCCGCCACCAGCTCCTTTGGTCGAGCGGTCTAATGCACCGGCCGCCACGCCGCCATCGCAGGTTCAAACCCCGCCACAGCGACTCAAAGTATTTAATTTAACACTAGCACTTTTTCATCTATTTGTCCTTTTCTACATACGCCCAGTGGGCGGAAACCTTCCATAAAACAGTCACAAGAGAAACAAGGAATCAAAAATATTGACTTCCACCAATCACGAATTTACGAAATTGAATTTCGAAAAAATAAGCGACACACGTCCACTCTTTAAGACACTTCGCACACCACATAAACGCAAATTAGGTCCACCATAGGGATATTTTAGGTCAAACATAGAGATCGAATCAAAATATTGTATGAAAAATGATACTGGCCGGTTGTACTACTAAAATTATTATGACTATAAAATAAATGGTACAGCAGCACTGCACTTACTTTCTCGCGATATACGAGAGTCATCATTCAACAGTATCCCCGCCGGGAGTCGAACCCAGAACCTCCGGATCAAGAGCCGAATGCTCTAACTACAGTATTATAAAGGCTGCGGATAGTAATGAGTAAATAAGTACCAACTGCAAACTTAAGTTTGTAATTCCATACAAATAATATGAAAATACAAACTTACCTATAGCAACTAGATTTATGTAAAAATGATTTAATGAAATATGCAGTCAGGTAGAAAACCAATTTAGAATCCAAATTGTAGAACATCAAAATAAGCTCAACAAAACCGATTTTGAGTAAATCACATTTAAAAAATTTTGTAGTAAAGGAACACCCCTTATATGAATTTCTAGGGACCAGTTGCAAAGTTTCATCAAGATTTTAAGAGCCGTTTTTGCGAAAATTACAATTTTTCATTTTCGTTGTATGACAGCTACCCTCAAAATGAGAGCCAGCAGGAAACCACTCAAAACCCTTCGATGGATTTGCATAAAACTCTTAAATTCCAAATATGGTGTCAATCGGACCATTCGTTTAGCCGCTAGGCCAAAGCGTGACCGACCGACCGACTGACCGACCGACCGACGGACGGACATTTTTGGGAGACTTGTTTTTTATGATGTATAAGTGATATACGAGTAGAACACATTTTTGAGAAAATTAGAAAAACTTTTTTTTTTCACGAATACAATACCTTTCTCGCTCCGCTCGAAAGTAAAAAGAAATATGCTTGAAATGTAAACAAGACTACCAACCAAAGAGGTTCTGTTCCTAATTAATACAAAAATGTCAATAACATTTTCAGTTCTTACAAATAATACTTAATATGATTTTTACTATGAATACTTACTTCTCTAGAACGACCTTCACTTCACAAACACGCACAAAAAAACAGGCCAACTTTGACGTACATGTGTGCCTTACGCACACATGCGCATGACGCTACGTTCTACATGCGTTTCATGTCATTCTAGGGATACCAGGTATGTAGAATTGTTTTATCGCGTTGGGAAAAATTCGTATGTTGGAAATTGTATCCTGTTATTTCATCATCATCATATCAGCCGAAAGACGTCCACTGCTGGACATAGGCCTCCCCTAAAGAACTCCATGACGACCGGTCCTGCGCTGATCGCATCCAGCGGCTTCCCGCGACCTTGACCAGATCGTCGGTACACCTTGTGGGGGGGCCTGCCAACGCTTTGTCTTCCGGTACGTGGTCGCCACTCTAGAACCCTCACGCCCCATCGGCCATCGGTTCTTCTTGCGATGTGCCCTGCCCACTGCCACTTTAGTTTAGCGATTCTCAGGGCTATGTCAGTTACTTTAGTTCTTCTGCGGATCTCCTCATTTCTGATTCGATCGCGCAGAGAGACTCCGAGCATAGCCCTTTCCATAGCCCTTTGGGTGACTTTGAGCTTTCTGATAAGGCCCATCGTGAGCGGCCACGTCTCGGTGCCATATGTCATCACTGGCAACACACACTGGTCAAAGACTTTCGTCTTGAGACACTGCGGTATTTTGGACGTGAAGATATTGCGGAGCTTCCCGAAAGCTGCCCATCCGAGTCGGATTCGACGAGTAACCTCTTTCTCTAAGTTGGATTTACCCAGCTGGACTGTTTGTCCCAGGTATACATACTCATCAACAACTTCGAGCGTAGAGTCTCCAACTTTGAGTGGAGTGGGTACAACAAGGGCGTTAGACATAATTTTCGTCTTATCCATGTTCATTTTAAGACCCACTTGTTATTTAAATAAATAAAAATTATAATTGATTCAGTATTTGTAGATTTCATTTCAGCGGCTTCATGTGATAAAAGGTTCTTCAGTTAGTAAAGTCATTCAGGTTGAAAAGGTTTTATCAGGTCCTGTCTAAAATTAATTCAGTTTTAATAGCTGTTCAGTTCTGGTGGTTGATCAGTTAGGAAGGTTGCTCAGTTTGGAAGGTTGTTCAGTTTGGAGGTTTTTTCAGGGAAATGCCAGTTTGTATTTTTTTTTATTTTACAAGTGAGCAAACGAGCAGTTGGGCCACCTGAAAGTAAGTGGTCACGACCGCCCATAGCACCCACTGTCTTATTAATGGCAAATCTTGACACTAATAAGACAGCAAAGCGCGTTGTTCACTTTGAGAACTAAGATAGTATCGCTCATGTGCCGGTAATTTCACTGGCTCTCGTGCCCTTCATATAGTTGCTTGTAAAGTCGAAGATGTAGCATTTTTACCTAGATAATGCCTACCACAGCTAAGTAGCTAACATACTAAGTCTTTAAAGGTTACCGAGTATAACTAAAATAGCAATCACGCGCTGGACCTCGCTGGGTGTTAAGCTTCTCCTCAAGCGAACGCAAATTAGAGACTGGAGATACCCTTCAAGGAAAAAAAATATGAAAAACTTTCTTACAAAATATTTTTTTTAAATATCCACGAAACCGACCCAGTGCATGACCCGACACGCCACTGGTTGGTTTTTAATTTTGAGCGGAGAGAGAATCGTAAAAAACGTTACCGATTTACTTAAAAATGTTTTCTATAAAAATCACGTGTATGGATTTGTGATTTCTTCGAAATTGGTTCAGTTGAGTTTGTTTTAGTGTTCAACAATTTGAATGATAAATTGGTTACCTGACCATATTTTGCTTCAACATTTTATTCAAGAAACATGTAGTATAAGCATATATTTCCATTTAAAAAAATCCGGCTTTGTATTTGATTCAGCTGCTCGGTTTCGTCGGTTCCGTAAGGGATGGTGTACTAAAAACTGAAAAGGCGTGCTCAGTCAACGAAATTGAACAACTTTCCCAAGGAAACATTTTTGTAAACTGAAAAAAAAAATTGACCTTTCCATACACATTGCTCAACTTGATCGAACAGTTCTGTTTGTGGGGAAAGGTCAGGAAAGTTTTTCAGTTTCGTTGACTGAGCATGTCCTTTCAGTTTTCTGTACACCGTCCCTTACACCCTGTATTTTGAATATTTTTATTTTAGGCGAAACCGTGTGGTGACGGTGAAGAATAGTACCAACCCATCTCTACCCGTGGGTGTCGTAAGGGGCGACCAAGGGCTTAACCGGAGGATGGGCAGCAGCATCTTTCTGTGTATCGTTTCATCTTACATACTGCGTTCACCAACAATAACGGTCGCCAGCCGCAACGCATACAAGCGAGATGATTACGGTAAATCCCCTAAAACGCAATCGCTGGTGTTCTGCAGGGAGCTCCCTGTCCTACAGTGGACGTTTTAATGGGATGTTACAGGTGAAACCGAGCGACCGAATCATCTTCAAAGCCAAAATTCCTTGCGAAAACAGTATGTCACTTAGATGTCATTCGGGTTCGAGTTCGTTGGCAATTACATCTAAAAACAGATATTTCTGAGTTTGGTCGGTAGCAGTTTACTATGAAAGAACAACTTTTTGTTACATAGGTATATACTCGTATGGTTTGTGGTAATAGCCTCAGTGGTGTAGTGATTAGTGCGTTCAGGACACTGTCAACCTAAAATTCCTTTGTGCGACCTTCCCAGATTGGTTAGGACATTGCAGGATGAATCACCTGATTTTTCGAAAAGTTAGATGATTCCGTGCTTCGGAAGGCACGTTAAGCCGTTGGTCCCGACTTCTATCTGCGGATGTTGTCGTTAATGAGCCATGTCAGAGGCCTTTCGCGGCTCAACAACTCTGACACCAGGGTTTGTGATGTCGCCCATCGACCTTGCAACCCACACGATATGATGATGATGGTGAGTGGTATAATAAAATGAAAATTGTAATAAAATAAAAAAATTTAATTTTACACACTAAGAATAACTGACCGGTGAGTAACTTATTTTTTGTAGAAGTACTGCACGGTTAAAAAAACCGTCAAATACGAGTCGGACACATACACAAAGAGCTCCATACGGGGCATGCCCCGTCGTCTTACTGGAGTGTCCCACTGTTAGGTGGACGGGGAATTCGCATTTCCCCCTCCACCCCAGTGGGCGGTCACTATTATTCGAAACAAACTAGTTTTCATAATTATAACTACTTATCGACCATATGATACTAAAAAGCCTGTAGTAAATAGAGACTTTCACCATTTAATTTTAAAAAGCTCCAGTCCACTTAAACCCTCCCTCTTTATGATGTATAAGTGATATAGAACACATTTTACAGAAAAAATGTTTTTTTTTACAAATACATTTCCTTTCTCGCTCTGCTCGAAAGTACAAAATGCTATCTTAAACCTGCTCAAGAATTTTTTTCTATACCTAGGCACCACACTATAGGCACAGAATAATAGCTCCTCCAAGCAGAATAAAGTAATCTATAGGCTGTACGATTACTTTTTCAGAATGAAGTATTTTATAATAATAAATATCTGTTCTCAAACATTTAGTTAATTAAATCAACAATAACAACTAAAACTCCTCACATTAAAGTAGCATTTTATACAAACAGGAGACCCATTTAAGCAATATAAAAGAATGCTCTGTCTTGGCATTTTGCAAACAAAGAACTAATTCATCTCTTTCAGACAAGGGCATCTTATGTTACCTCGTTTCGAAGACAATCGGGGCGACCCTTCCAGGCTTGTGAACTGCACATACCTACTTTGTTAAAATACCTAAATCCAACTTCTCAAGGGATGAAAAGTTCTTTCATGTACCCTTTTTAATATCGCGACTAAAAGTTGATGTAGGCACCTATATTTAACAGTTATCTATCTTATAGGATGGTGAGTGACTGACTGACTATCAACGCTCAAAGGTTTGTATCGCATGTATACAAACTCACTATAATTTTAGAAGTTCCGTAAACGGTGAAAAATGATCAAACCGAACACATGTGACCGGGCCCGTATATCCGGATTTCCATACAAACCTTTAATCCTACTGTGGCTGTGCCTACGACTACGTTCGCGTGGAGTTTGAAGTTTGAACTATTAGTAAAAACTAACAACTAAACCGAGTCAAACGGGGCTTTCGATTTAGCTTATATTTTGCATGGAAATAAATGATTTCGCTCAAAGTGGATATACGAGTACAACGTGATTATGTAATATCTGCCTATACTTGAGTATGGTACTTAGGACATGTAACTGAACAACTTTCCCGAAGAAACAGGTTGGAAAATGAGAAAATTTTTTAGCTTCCCTATACAAACCTTGCGGCGTCAATACTGAAATTTGTATGGGACGACCAAAAAAAACTACATTTTTCGACCTATGTTTCATGAGGAAAGTTGTTCACTTTCATGTCCTAAGTACCATACTCAAGTATAGTCAGACATTACAAAATCACGCTGTAGATAGGCCCTATGGCGGCAATAATTGGTACTACCTACATCGAGCTTTGTATGAGTCAGAGGGTGATGATAGGAGGGGAAGTCAGGGGGGGGTGACGGGAGGATAAGGGTTGAGGGGAGTGTGGGGGGGTTTTAGGGAGGCGAGAGAAAAAAAAAGTTTTTCTAATTTTCTCAAAAATGTGTTCCATATCATAAAAAGCAAGTCTCTTAAGAATATCCGTCCGTCGGTCGGTCGGTCGGTCTGTCCGACGAATATACCCATTGATACCATATTTTATATTTAAGATTTTTGTGCATTTTTCGAAGGATTCTGAGTGGTGTCTTGCTGGCTCTCATTTTGAGGGTAGCTGTCATACCACAATAATGAAGAATTGAATTTTGCTGAAAAACTGTAGATACATACTCGTACATAACATCACGCCTTGTTCCCGTCGGGGTAGGCAGAAACCATAGTTCTCCACCTGCTACGATCTTGACATACTTCCCTTGCTTCCTGAACTTTCATCAATTCTTTCATACATGCTCGTCGGTTTAGGGTACTTTTAACCTGGCCTTTATTCAGAATGTCCTGAATTTGGTCCTGGTACGATCGCCGAGGCCTTCCCTTTCTAAAGTTTCCATTCACTCTCGCCTTGTAGATCTCTTTCGTCAATCCTCCTTCATTCATCCTCTCTACATGACCAAACCATCTCAGCATCCCTTTCTCAATTTTAGTCACTACGTCTTCTTTTACGCCACAACGTTCTCTTATCACACTATTTCTAATCCTGTCACTCAATTTCACACTAATCATACTGCTCAACGCTCTCATTTCTACTGCATTAATTCTACTTTCATGCTTTTTCTGCCATACCCAGCTTTCACTGCCGTACATCAGTGTTGGTACCAAAACGCCTCTATGAACAGCCAGACGAGCCTTGTGAGACACCTTCTGACTCTTCATAAAAGCATGCAGAGCACCATTCACCATATTTCCAGTATTCATCTTTCGATATCACTGTTGAAACGATTTTTATAAAACATCAAAGCATCTCAATTTAAGGTAAACTACTTGAACAATGACCTTGGTTGCGCAGAGTCGATTTTACAAACAAATTGACGTGCGCAAAACTTCCCCCTTCACGCGATTATTGTTCAAGTTGTTTGCCCCGCACTATATCTTGCGGCAGTATCAATTGGTCTGTGTAATTTCATATAGAGGTTTTCCAGTACTAGCAAGACGTTAACATGTGATTTAATCATAATTGGTTCCATTTAGTTTATTTTAATTGTCTATAATTTTAAATCTAAATTAGCTATCTACCTGACTACCAATTCTATTTGATTTGAAAAACTGAAAGGGCTCTCTCAGTAGCTTAAACTGAACATCTTTCCCTAAGAAACATGTGTTGGGAAATGAAAAAAGAATCTCCACGCAAGTATCTTGCAGTAATATCCATTGATCTGTGAAAATTCATATAAAGTACAGTAGTATACAAGTATAGTAGTTCAGTACTACCAACATTTAAATATGTTTTTTATTAAAAACTTTTACGGTTAGTTTGTTTTAATGTTTAAATTGAAGTCTGAATTGATCAGGATATTTCATTAGTTTTTTTTTTTAAACCTGAATATAAGTTTGTATTTCCTTACCATGTCTATAGCGTTACAAGTTTAAGTTTGCAGTTGGTTTTTCCTTGCATATGCCGAGAAAGTAATTGCAGTGCTGCTATCCCATTTATTTAATATCGAGCGCAGCGAGAAATGTATACTATTCGTGAAAAAAGCTTTTCAAATTTACTCACAAATGTGTTTCACATCACTTATACACCATAAAAAGCAAGTCTGCTAAAAATATCCGTCCGTCGGTTGATCGGTCGGTCGGTCGGTCAATCGGTCGTAGGTCAGTCGGTCGGTCCGACTGACAGCATATTTTAAATTTAAGATTTTTATGCTTTGACAAAGGATTCTGAGCGGTTTCTGAGAGCCAGCATCTCATTTTGAGGGTAGCTGTCATACAACAAAAATGAAGAATTGAAATTTGCTGAAAAAGAGCTTTAACTATTTTTGAGAAGCTTTGCATGACCAAGCATCTCCATGTAAGGTATCTTGCTGCAGTATCAATTGATCTGTGTAATTTCATACAAGGGGTGTTCCATTACTACCAAAACGTAAGTTTATTTTAGTTTTTCATGATTTTTTTATTCTGGATTGGTTACAGACCTACCTGACTGGAAATTATATTTAAAGTTTTTTTTTTTTGCGAAAATCTAATACACAGGCTGTACCAAAAACTGAAAGGGTTTGCTTAATAGACTAAACCGTACAACTTTTCCATACATTGGAACAAGATCTGTGAAAATTCATAAAAAGGGTGTTCTAGTTCTACTTACGAGTACTATTAATAATGTGCTTTATTCGAAATCTTTTACGGTTAGTTTGTTTAAATGTAAATAAATTTGAAATCTGAATTTGAAATTTTTTTGGTATAACTTATATTATTATAGGTATAAGTTTTTATTTCCGTAATATGTGTATGGCATTACAAATTTAAGTTTGCAGTTGATACTATTTGCCTGCATTCACAGAAAGTAAGTGCAGTGCTACTGTCCTGAAAACTAGAGGTCAAGAGTAAGCCCATTGACAATAAAAAAGAAAAACATTTTTGAACCACTTTTGGAAAATACATTTTTAATTTCGGGTGCAGCCGTCGGCAGAACATTAGTTAAATATAAGATAATAAAACGTAGTAAGGATGGCTGCTGGAAGTTTTTCCCAACTTGCAGCAAGGCAGTACTGTGATCACAAACAAACCTACTCGAAAATAGGTGAACAGGATTATGTAGTTTCCGCAGGCAGGAAAGATAGGAATATAATATGAACTAAATAACAGAAAAGGTACCTGTCCAGCTCCTATTTGATTTATTTTGATATTTGACCTCCAAAGTACTTAAAGTGACTAAACCTCTAACTGTTGTTATAAAATTTCAAGCAATTTTTTGTGCGCGGTTTTGATAAGATCATGAAAAATTTATTAATAATCTCGTGTTTTTAGGGTTCCGTTACCAAAACGGTAAAAAAAGGAACCCTTATGGTACGACTTTTTCTGTTCGTCTGTCTGCCTGTCTGTCACAGCTGTATATCTCAGCAACCACTCATGCTATCGATTTGAAATTTGGAACAGTTTTAGAATATGGTTCTTCTTCTTTCTACTGGCTTTTATCCCAATTTATTTGGGGTCAGCCCTCCTAGTATTTCTGCGCCACACCGTGCGGTTGCGGGTTGTCTCTTCGCTAGTGTTTGTGCTTCTCAGGTCATTTTTTATAGTTTGTAGCCAGGTCATTGGTGGTCGTCCACGGCCTCTTCTTCTCTCCTCTATATTCAAAACACTTTTGGTCATATGGTCATCATCTCGTCTCATCACGTGTCCGTACCAGCGCAGTCGGTTTTCTCTGAGTTTTTCTTGTATTTGGGCAACTTTGAAAGTACCACGGATGTATTCGTTTCTAATTTTATCCTTTCTAGAGACTCCTCCTGACCAACGGAGCATATTCATTTCAGTGACGTGAATTTTTTGTTCATCTGACTTTTTCATCGGCCAGCATTCGGACCCATATAGTAGAGCTGGTCTTACTGCCCTTTTGTATACATTGCCTTTGATTTTAATAGGCATGCGCGGATCACACAGGACGCCCGACAGAGATCTCCACTTCAACCATGCTGTTTGGATTCTGTTCCTTATGTCTTTTTCTGTACACACCCTAGGTGCTACGATGGATCCGAGATATTTAAATTCTTCGACTCTTTTGAGAGGTTGGTCTTCGATAGATGGACAGGAAATAGCGCCTGTACTGGCTTCTGAAAAGTCGCAGTGCATATACTCGGTCTTCTGTCTACTGACCCTCAAACCTCTCCTCTCCAAGGACTCCTGCCATAATGTCAAGTCTGCTTGTACTTCTACCAAAGATTCGGCTATAAGAACAACATCGTCGGCATACAGTAGTGACCACGGTGCTGGTTTCTGTATGTCTGCAGTAATATAGTCCATTACCAGGTTGAATAGAAGAGGGCTAAGGGTAGAGCCCTGGTGAACACCTACTTTGACCTCGAAAGATTCACTTGTTCCGGCTGGGCTGACCACTTTTGTGATTATATTGTTGTACAAATCTTTAACAAGTTCAATATACTGTTGCGGCACTAGCTGCGCTCTCAATGCTTGCCATATCAGCTGTCGCGGGATACGGTCAAAAGCCTTTTCGAGGTCAATGAAAACCAGGTGAAGATCTTGTTTACGGGTCTTGTATTTTTCCATGAGTATTTTCACTGAGTGAATGGCATCAGTGGTGCCTACGCCGCTGGTAAATCCGCACTGGTTAGGTGTAATTTTTGTTATTTTTGTTAACCTTTTAGTTAAGTTTTAGAATATGGTTGCCTTACTTAATTGCACATGAAAGAATAAACAAAAAATTAAGATTTCAAACTGCCGTTATTAGGTCGAGCTCGGTATCATATAAAAGGTCTTTACTTGTACATTCTAAAATATATTTTTGTATTTTTTTACAACTCTTATTTTTCAAGTTATGACGAAAAATTACAAAAAAATACCAGAATATCCTTATCTCCGAAATTTGTGACAGAAAAAAATCTGAATTAATTACAGTCTTTCTAAGTAGCACAGTTTTTTACATATCTGCAAAAAACCATTACAAACAAATTTAGTTTTGCGGTCCTAAAATGGACTTTATTGCTTCCAAAAATACTATAGGTATATTGCAACCCTCGGCACCCGAGTCCGACTCGCACTTGACCGGGTTTTTTTTATAGCGTTCCTACGAGGGCATTCCTACTGAAATTGTCATTTAGAAGCGCCATGAATTTTGAATGAAGTAGGTAATCACAATTCTATTAGGGCTTGTCGGTTTGCTTATCTCCAAGACTTCGCCCATGAGTCGTTGGAGGCCGTGTGTGTGTGGTGAGGCGACGTTTATCGCGATCATGTAACCTGTTCACCGGCTCAAAGGCAGCTTTACCACCAACGAGCTTTACAACACTCTTACAAGACGGGGAATTCGATTCCACATCATTCGATTGGCAGGTTTTATACGAAATCCACAAAACAAACAGACTTATCCCAATCTATTATAAGTTAAAAATTATCGGATCAAATTACAATGCAAGTTAAGAATTTTCAAAAAAATTTACAGTTGGCAAGAAAGTGACCATTTTACACAAAATAATTGTTTTATGCCAATCGATCTGTTTCTAAGACGGAACTTCAAAAGCTTCTAACGGGTTAACCCAGGTTGGAGTACTAACCAAAGTCAAAATTTGCAAAAAAAAATTCCCATACATTTTAATGAAAATTTTAGACAAAATTTATTTAAATATCAATCGATCCTGTTTCGAATACTGTTTAAAAACTTCCATAGGACCAACCCAGGTCAGTGTTCTGCTTTGTAATTTGAGAATAGAGATCAAAATTTTACAAAAATATGAATAACCATTTCGTAAAGCTGCAACGGTAAAGGCACTTCCTCTTTCTGTCCCGCTGAAAGTTTCCACCCCGTATACCGAAAGACGATATAAATTAATCTTTTCATACTATGTAGCACGGAAAGATTACGTTAGTCTTTCTAATCAGGGACACTAACATGGAGATTATCATCATCAGATGAGAATATACAGGGTGTAAGGGACGGTGTACCGGAAACTAAAAAGGCTCACTTACTTAGTAGACCAAACTGAACCACTCTCCCAAAGAAACATGTGTATTGGAAAATTATAAAAACGATCGACTTTTTCACCAAGCTGCCTGACAGGTCGAACTTTAAAAGGGAAAGTTGTTCAGTTTAGCCACAGATTAGATAATAGTAAACTGAAGTTTACAGATACGTCATTCCCAGGTGGGATGCCGACAAATTTTAACCTATAGAGCAAAAAGTCCATAATTGCAATGTACCGCTTAGAACACGAACACGCTTGTAAAGACGCATTAGAGCGCCGCGGGTCATACCGCTGTGGAGTGAAACAGGCCTGGTTTAGTCTACTGAGCAAACCTGAGAGTGTTTTATTGAGATATGAATCTCTGTCACCTTAATTCAAAGTACCTAAATAATTGTGCACTTGCTGTATAGCATAGTTGCGAACTTTCTAGTGCTGAAATACGCGAGTTCATAATTTAGTTTTGGGTGATCATAAAATTTGATTTTCCTTCAAACTACATGGCAGTAAATTAATAAGTACCTACTTGCTAGTGACTGGATATTATAATAAAAAAACATCTTTGTCTGCATCACCAGCTGATCATAGAGGCTTATTGAATCCTCCAGGCGCTTCACTTCTTCTTGAGTTAAAACAAAACTACTTTTTTAGGAAAATGTATTCTTTTTAAATCTTATAGTACGGATATCCCTTAGTAAAAAAGGAACCCTTATAGTTTCGTCATGTCCGTATGTCTATCTGTCCGCGGCTTAGCTCAAAGACTATTAGTACTAGAAAGCTGAAAGTTAGTACGGGTATATGTATATTTTCATCCCATCTATTCGAAAATCGCAGAACGGTTCGTCAATAAAGGCGAACAAAATAGCTGTTTTCTCCAAGAGACTTTCGTAGCGGGTAAAAATGGGATTTAAAATTGGAATTTGAATTTAGGTCCACCATAGGGATATTTTGGGTTAAATATAGAGGTCGAATCAAAATATTGTATGAAAAATGATACTGGCCGGTTGTAGTACTATTAAAATTATTATGAATATAAAAAAAAATATGCTTGAAACGTAAACAAGACTACCAACCAAAGAGGATCTGTTCTTAATTGATACAAAAATGTCAATAACATTTTCAGTTGTTACAAATAATACTTAATATGATTTTTAGTATTGTTTCACGAAGTAATAATATTGTAATGGTATTTTATATTTAAAATTAATGACGAGTGTGCGTGTCAATGAGTCTCTTATTCTTTTCTCATAGAGGGAGATGAAAAGTAGAATGTATTCATCATAACATCCCATGAAAAGTCCACTACAGGACAGGGAGCTCCCTCCAGACTTCTAGCTTTTGCTGGAAAAATGTGGAGGGGAAGTACCATAGTCACCTCGCTTGTTAGCGTTACGGCTGGTACCATGGACCGCGGTTGTAGGTGACCGCAGTAAGTAAGATGTAAGATATAATGGAGGATGCTGCTGCCCATCCTCCAGTTAACCCTTAGTCGCCTCTTACGACACCCACGGGTATGTATGGGTTAGTACTATTCTTTGCCGGCACCACACGGGAGAATGTATTACGCAGCTGCAAAAATATTTTTACCTTGGGCGACCTATTGAACCCCTCGCTACGTTCAGGATTCTACTTTAGAATCCCTCGCCTTAAAAATATTATTTTACAGCCTTGTGATACAATCTACTATTCATCTTCGTCGACAAAGTGGTAAAATAAAATCTTTGCTACCCCATTGTGCGAAGTGTCATTGGATAGGTCTTTTAAAAATAATGTGAGTTTTCTGAGATAATTATTCGATTTAGGGATTCGTTTGCGAAATATTAAGCTTAAGAGCGCATTTTTTTGTTTGAGTCAAGTGTCACTCCCCCCTCTGCCGGCTTAACGGTTGTTATTGGAAATGTGAAAAAATTCACAGCAGTTGCATATATGATGAAATTAAAAGGAACACTATCACAGCTAAGTTGTCTTTACAGGTTCTATAACCGAAAAACTGGAAAAAATAAAAATAGCAATAGCAATCAGGCGCTAGGACCTCGCTCAGCACTAGGACCCAAGAGGTAAAAAGAAAAAGTTTATGTTATAAACGTTTGAAATACTTAACCAAAACCTGCTTTACGATAAAAAATCGTAATAAAACCACGGAACCCTATACT
This sequence comes from Athrips mouffetella, assembly GCA_947532105.1. Taxonomy (NCBI): domain Eukaryota; kingdom Metazoa; phylum Arthropoda; class Insecta; order Lepidoptera; family Gelechiidae; genus Athrips; species Athrips mouffetella. The sequence goes on from OX383956.1 coordinate 30,280,690, forward strand.
GCGCGTGACCCGACAGTCGAACCACACAATACTATCATACAGAACAGACACTTCCCCCCCCTTATTCAATCCACCCCGCGCGCCCATATCTCGTGATTCTCCTGCGGGTCAGTTGTACTGAATATTTTATAATTTATAGTTTTATTTTACAAATGACATTGTTAATTATTGTTTCATTATTATTGATTTATAATTTTATATTAATGTTATGGTAATTTAGATGTTGATTGTATGATTTGTAGACAAATATCGTAAAATAGTAGCACATCGTCGCATTAGGATCTATTTTCCTGTAATGAAGTTGTGCAGAATATTTAATGAATTTTAATGTTACATAATAAAATAAATAAATATTCGCAGCAGTCAAAAATGGGCCATTTTTTTCTTCTGCGCATCAATGACAGGGCCAAAGTTATTTTGTGCTTCGTATACCCGACCTCAACATTTTAGTGAACAGTTTGGAGCATGGAAACGCTCTAGTTTACTCAACCAAATAAATTGTACAGCAGCACTACAATTTTTCACGATATCTGAGAGTAAAAAGATACCCACAATATTAATGCCATACAAAAAGTATGGAAATACAATACAGTTTGTAGATTCAAACTAACTCACCTCAACCGATTTGTTTTTTTTGGTAGTACAGGAACACCGCTTACGTGAATTTTAAACAAAATAAATTATATTCATCATGAACATTTATTTTTTACTTTTTATTGTATTCGTGAAAAAAAAAAGATTTTTCAAATTTTCTTAAAAATGTGTTCCATAATACTTATAAATTATAAAAACCGGCCAAGTGCGAGTCAGACTCGCGCACTGAGGGTTCCGTACAACCACATAATCATAGTTGTATTAGTTGAAATTTCAGTAAATTACTGTGCTATATTTTTTGAGTCCGACACGTACTTGACCAGATTTTATTATTTGTTGGTATTTTATAGCTTGTGCACTATAAACATACCAATTTTCACATTTGTGAATGATTCCGTTTTTAAAACAAAAATCGCCTATAAAAACAGGTCTTTAGTTTGAGAGCCCCCCTTAATTTACAACCGTTTTATTTTTAGTATTTGTTGTTATAACGGCAGCAGAAATACATAATCTGTGAAAATTTTAACTGTCTAGCTATTATAATTCATGACACACAACTCAAACAAAATTTAGTAAAAACAGCTGACTTTTATGGCATCCCATTCCTACGTTTTTAAATATTTTTAAAACAAAAAATAAAGTATTTATCTACTCAACGAGCTCTAAACAACGACATCCCCCTCGATGGGGTAGGTTAAACTTTTTTTACGCTCCCCTCTTTAGCTGTTTAGGAGCCCTCCTTAATTTTTAACTTTTTTTTATTTTTAGTATTTGTTGTTGTAGCGGCAACAGATATGCACAATTTGTAAAATTTTCAAGTTTCTACCTATTACGGTTCATGAGATACAGCCCGCTGACAGACAGACAGACAGACATCGGAGGCATATCAATAGGGTCCCGTTTTTTACCCTTTGGGTACGGAACCCTAAAAAGTACGAGTAAGTCCCCTAAAAATGTACGTTCGTCGGTCGGTCGGTCTGTCCGTCACGCTTTGGCCTAGCGGCTAAACGAATAGTCCGATTTACACCTTATTTTAAATTTGACATTCTTATACAAATTGATCAAAGGATTCTGAGTGGTTTTTTGCTGGCTCTCATTTTGAGGTTAGCTGTCATACGACTAAATGAAGAATTGAAATTTGCAGTAAAACGGCTCAAACGATTTTTATGAAACTTTGCATGACCAAGTATCTTCATGTAATTGCGCCAGTATCAATTAATCTGTGTAATTTCATATAAGGGGTGTTCCTGTACTACCAAAACATAAACGTGTGATTTACTCTTGGAGGAGCTATGGAGCTAGATTTACTCATACTCGTAATTGGTTCCATTGAGTTTATTCAAATTTTCTAAAATTTAAATTCTGGATTGGTTATCTACCTCTATTTGATTAATTTTGTTAAAAGGTGGTAGGGCTTGTGTGAACTAATGGTTTTAATAGGTTAGGTTATATATTCATTCATCCTCATAGCCAGAAATATCATTAGCGGCTCTCGGTCGATTTGATCAAATTTGGCCAAAGCAGTGGTAAAAATCTGCTTGCTCTATTACTACTTAATACAAAAGCGGGTTTGGTTGGTAACATATACGATACAAGGTTTTCATCCAGCTACTTCGTGATTGACCTAATTACTTTAATCGCGATCGTGATGCCGGTGAGGAATAGTAAGTTCAACCATATAGTTCTTGCAATAATGTCCAAATTCGACTACAAAACTTTCTTGTTTCCAATAAAAAAAATTGAATAGCCGTGCCCGCGACTTTGTAAGCGCCCTAAAGTTTTCGCCTGAGACTGTAAGTGACTTTATACGAGATTAATGTGCGGTAAAATGGGCTTTATAAATTGACTTGACCATATACATAATGTAAAGAAATAAAATTGTTATTATGCCAATTTTCTCACTACCAGGTTTAAGTGAGTGTTGTTTTCAAGGAGATCCATACTAAATAGTAACTTGATCAAACAGGAAACGAGGAGAATTGACAAACTAAAAAGGCAGTAGAGTGGGCGAAAAAGCGATTGCCGAAGAGATGGAAGGGGTTTAGAGTGGCGACTATGAACCAGAAGGTGTAGCGTAGCGAGCGTCCCCTCAATTGGACCGACGATCAGGGTCTAGGTCGGGGGAAGAGATACGGTAGTTGACCATTTAGATAAACCCAGTTCAAAATGTTGTGTGTAGCGATATATTTCAGTTCTTCCGAAATAAAAGCATTTGATTCCCCTAGTCCCCGATGATATTATAATATATCTATTTTCTTAGTAAAATTTGAAACTCCAGGCGACAAAGAAATTCAGTTGGACTTTTTCCTGCTTTATCTTACTAGTAGAACTCAGCGTATCAAAGTAGATAATTGTATCCGGTTGATTCTTCAGAAATGCATTCTTCGCGTAATTTCCATGGCCTTGAAAAAAGTTGCGAATTGAAGAAAACAAAAATTAAGGCGTTATTTTTTCTTGTGCCACGGAAATTACAAAACTGCCTATGGAAATGACTAAAGAGTCCATGGAAATTACATAAGAGCCCATGGAGATTACAAAAGAGCCCATAGAAATTACAGAAGAGTCCACGGGAATTATAAAACGTGAAATGATGTGGGCAATCTCGTTCCAGCCATTTAGGAAAGTTTTAAGGGCTTTTTAACACCCCAATTTGGGAGTAAATTCAAGGAAATCTCGGACTTTAGGCTGATCAAGAGCCACAGCCGACTCACAACTCTCGATCCATGCCTAGACAAGAACCAAATACTCCGGGCCAGAGGAATCATCAACGCAGCATCAGCTGTCCCGGAAGCAATGAAGATTCTAATCATCTTGGACAGCCGCCACCCGTTCATCCGCCTCCTTGTTGAACGAGTAAGCCTCGCCAATAACGAACGGGTGGTCAACGAGCTTCGACAAATACCTACACCACGTTCACGGGCTAAGAGATAAAGAGATCTATCAGCAGCAATAACCGAACCATTCTGCCTACCAATCGACTACTTCAGACCAATGACAGTCAAGACCGGAAGACGCCACGAGAAGAGATATCCCTCTGCACCTGTCGAGCAACGCAAGCCGTGCATCTGGAAGTGGTGCCATCTTTCTTCATCGACTCTGCCTTAAGAAGAATATTAGCTCGGCGTGGTTGGCCCCAAATCATGTACAGCGACAACAGCACACACTTCAAGGGGGCCGTGCCATGATTCCAGGGGGTTTCAAGGGGGCAGGCCGGTTACTGGTATAACAGCAAATTGTCATTTTTGCATCATGTCAGTGCCTCTGCTTATTATAGCGTGTGACTTGGTCGTTCAGCAAGGTGTTCTTTGTGCCGGTATGAGATTGAGGGTTGCATTTTTTAGATTCGGGATTGTTTTAGTTGTTCTCCTTAACATGCCTCGGAGACGATCTATAGCTAAATCAAAGCAGGATAGCAGCATTGGTTCTTCTCCACTCATGGCAGTCAAAGTTGATAAAGACAGTTCAGATTATTTGCCGTTCTTATAAGTTGTCGAGGTGCTCTTTCCTTAGATTCGTTGCAACGTGGATACTCCCAGTGAATCGAGGGTGAAGTTGTTCCGAGCAAGCAAGCTGTGTGACACGTATGTGTGAAAGATCTGTTCTTCATTCTGAAGGCTCTTGGCTTGTAGCATGGAATGTGAGGACGTGATGCGGGTTCGCTGCGGCGACACATCTTGGGTGGCGATTGGGTGCTATCAATACCAATGAGCATTATTGATTTGGCAGGTCCTCCAGGTTCAGGACTTCAAGGTGGGTGAGCTAAGGGCGGGTCGACGTCTTGGTCTTGGATTCATGAGTACTTGTATGGTTCTTACGAAAATCTGACAGGTTCAGTTTGACGTTTTTGAATCCACAGGCGGCGGACGCGTTGGCTGGATGGTTCCACCTTGTTACGCTGCGTAAGATCAGTTGCACCAATTTAGCGCACCACCCTATCATCGACCAAGTGTTGGCGAATCCTTCTTCAAGTATTGCATGGGTCCTCACCAACCAGTTCGGACTTCAGACGGTGACAGGGCATAAATTCAATAGCATGGTATTACTGTAGGCTCCAGTGAGTATAGTCATTGCCATAGTTTCATTGCTCGACTCTACTTCTTGTAGTGGTTGCTCCGGCCGAAAAACTACCACCTGGACATAAACTTCCCTGACCAACCTGGAATGCCCTAAATAGATGCGCACCCAGCTTGGGAGATGCAAAGACAACCTGAGCCGGTGGTGCTACATAGAAGCTAGTAAAAACGTCTGCGACTGCGGCGACACAATGTCTCACTTCACAGCATGCGCATCATGCCCTACATTATGCTCGCTAAAGGATCTGTACAATGCCAGGCCAAAGGCTATCTGCGTTGCCAAATACTAGTCTAAAAAAATATGAGTATTGCCATCGACACGATAGACGAAAAAGTGGTTGTTCCGTTAGTGGCTGCGGCAGCGTAAGCCTGTTCGCTGGAGTCACAGAAGACATGTAGTTCTTTCTCGCCTTTATAACGCTGCGCTGTCTAGGTTCTGTAGCCAGCGGTTGAAGTCTTCTGCGGCCATGGTGGAAATAAAGTTCTTGCAGCTGGATCTTCGCTGTGATCGTGAAGTTGCTCATCATCATCGCTTCGTTGGTGTGCGGCTCAGGAAGCGCACTTCTCTTGCCACCCGGTTCATGGCGGTGTTGAAGTTGAGGAGGTCCGGTCCTGCCATCCAGACGAGACCCATTCTTCCATTCTTGGTTCTTCTATTGCTCCGCATGGGACCCCCGGTTGTATCTTGCGTAGCTCGGTCTTCATTGGAGAAAGGAAGGCGGCTAGTACCGCGGGGTCATTAGAGTTCACCCTGTCGTGTTCACGCTGCTGTCGACGTAGTTATCTATGTAATGACTTGGTAATGGCGATGGCTGCTTCAGTCAAGTCTGTTGCGTGTTTTTCAGCTTTGCGGAAAATGTATGCAAGAAGTTTTTGCGATCGTTGCCTCGCCAAAGAATCTGGGTATCCTTGGGTCTGATTTTGACTTGGAGGAACCTTTCTTCAATGTCTGATGTAAGACAGGCCCTTTCAGTAGGCCACGGGTAAAAAAAATATATTTTAATTAACCACTTCCTCGGTGTTAATTATATGTTTACTCATAAAAAATTACAACTTTAGAACTAAGGGTCTCTGAGCTAAGCCACGGATAGATATACAAACAGACGTAAAGATGGACAGACCAACTGACGGACATTACTGGCGAAACTTAAAGGGTTCCTCGTTGGCTAAGGAACCCTAATTTTGAACTTTTAACTGCTAAAAAAAAAAATATAGTAATTTCCATGGCCGTTTAGTAATTTCCATGGCATAAAATCCACGGAAATTATGCCAGGGTAATTATGACAATCATGTTTTAAAAAAATATCTGTGTGAAAATGAAATAACACCACATATAAAGCAAGACCACAACTTTCTTAAGGGACTAAGCAATCATGTGACATAGTCAGATTTGTAAAAAAACACGTTAAGTGTACAATTATAAGACATGGAAATTGCCCAAAATCAAGAACCAAAAAATTTTGAAATAGAAGAACTCTCCTGGACGCATGAGCGCAGGAATGAGTGACACAATCACCATGTCTTATGATCACAACATAAATGGCGATGCCAGCCAATAAGAACAGCTCTCTTGCTTACAAGATCAATCATAGTTAAGAATTACCGAGCGCGACCAAATTTCGGCTCACCGTGTGACATACGTGTTTCGACTGCTATAACTTAAAGGTTTCGTGTCGAATTGAAAAACAAAATACATGAATGGATAGACGCATTAATGTACTGTTTATTTCAGTAAAATTGGTAGTGAAAACATGTTTCTAAGAAGTGAAAATACGCGATAGTTTAATTTGCGGCGCGCGTGTGACACCGAAAAAACCTTCAAATTCGTCCCGTTTTCAAGCTTCTAACGGTATTTAGTGTGATTAATCTAGCTGTTAGAATATAAAATGTGCAATATTTTTATGCACTGATAGTGTATTGAACTTTTAACAGTAAGTTTTGTACACAAAATGTCAATATTTAATGAGATATCTGTCTGTGACGATTAAAAACTGGCGTTCCAAGAATAACCCCCATTCCTTAATAGTATCTACGCTGTTATAAAAAACCGTACAGTATTTTTAGTCTACTTTAGGACCGCAAAAGTAAGTTGGATCATAAAGATTTTACCAGATTTCCAAAAACCTGTGCTACTTTTAGAGACGTCGTTATATTTTTTCTGTATTATTTACAAAAACAATTTCGTTTAGAAAACTTCGGAGACAAGGGGAACGGTATTTTTTATAACGTGAAAACGAGTGGTAATAATACAAATATACCTATTTTGCATTATACAAGTAAAGCCCTTTCATATCATACCCCACATGACCTAGTAACAACACTTGAAATAATCCCCCCTATACCCCATATATTTTGCCATTTGGGCCCCATTTACAATAACAACAAAAATCCTTTAATTATTTCGTTTGCAATATGGCAAGCTTGTTTTAAAAGTATTTGAAACTTCAAGCCGATAGAGTGAGTAGATGCTGACAAACAGACAAACGAAGTCGCACCATAAGGGTTCCGTTTTTACCAATTTGGTTCGGAACCCTACAAATGGGAAATAAAATAAGAGCTTTCCACTTAATGCTTAGCAAATTTCCAAATAAATAAAAAATACTCCTTAATGACGGATGCATACTACTGAGCAGACTATTCAGTAATTCAATTAAATCAGTAATATCAGTAATTTACAATAGAAAAGCCATTGTAATCTCATCTATTTAGGAATAATTATAAATAAACATTATTCTTACTTCGAACTAATATAATAAAGAGAGAAGTCCTCATTGCGTACAGCCGAAACTTCACTTCACTTCTTTATTAATTTGGCAATCGGTCGTTGTACTCGTAAGGGGGAACAACCATTCCTGCCAATCTACCGAAGCTGGAAGTATGAAATTTGGTGTATCTCATATTTTGAAAGTTAGTGATAAGAAAACATTTTAAGAAATTCAACCCCTAAGAGGGTGTAATAGGGAAGAATGATTTATATATAAGTCCTTTGTTTCTGAAGCATTTAATCAAATTCGAAGCTTTTATTAAAAAGTACAGAAACACGCCTTTAAGCATTTCTTTAAAATCATCCTCCAAGGGCGTGAAATCGGAAATTAATTACTGTCGGTTTGTTGGTCTAGAAGTCCTTCATTTGAAGTTACGGGTATACAAATTAGAATTTGAGCTCTTCTTAAAAAAATAAGTATTAGTAGGTACGAGTTTTATAAAAAATCATCCCTTATGGTGATGAAATGAAGCATTAAATTTTGTATGAAACTCCGAAATTGCTGATATTAGAAACACGAACTTTGGAGAATGTATTTTTTTTATTATTATTATTTATTTAGTTGTATTCATGTACACTGTAGAGTTTTTAAAAAATATTACAATACGTCCAGTACATGAACCCCGTTGGAATATAAAGTACATTATTATTTACATATTACATTGTCTTTCATGTTATGTATGAAGGTTCGCGATAAGAAATAATTTTAATAAAGTAATACCTTGAGGCTGAAATGATTTATGTAAAAGTCCCCTGTGTCTTTAGTAAGATTCTTAAAAATAACTTATGCTTTCGGTAAAGAATAGAGAAACAAAATAAATGGTACAGCAGCACTGCACTTACTTTCTCGCAATACTCAAGAAAAAACTATCAACCGCAAACTTAAATTTGTAATGCCATACACATAGTAAATTTGTAATGCCATACACTATGAAATTGTAGGTATTATTTATTTATTTTTGTTTTTTTCCATTTACATGCACGATTGTATCCCGCTATGAATATTCTCTCTCACAACCATGGGTTGGCTGGAAGAAATCTCTTGTAGAGATAAGCCCGCCTTTGTAAATGTCCTTTTGTTTGTTTACTTTCTGTATGTTAAATGTGCAATAAAGAATATAGTATGGAAATACAAACTTTCATTTACGTTTTTCCAAAAAAAAATTTTCGAGTGAAAAACCTCTATACAGATCAATTCAGAATTCAAATTGTCAAACATCTAAAACAAACAAACCTCAAACGATTTCGAGTAAATCACATGTTTAACTTTTGGTAGTACTGGAACACCCTTTATATGAATTTTCATAGATACTTTTTTCATAGGATACTACCGTAGGATACTTGCATGAAGATTTTTTAAATTTCCCAAAACATGTTCCTTATGGATAATTGTTCAGTTTAGTCTACTGAGCAAGCTCTTTCAGTTTTTGGTACACCCTGTGTACTAAATTTTATTCAAAAAAATCATAAAAAATATCCAGTCAGGTAAACAACCAATCCAGGACTAATATTATAGAAAATTTTAATAAACTCAATGGAACCAATTTTGGGTAAATCACATATTTACGATTTGGTGGTACAGGAACACCCCTTATATGAAATTACACAGATCAATTGATACTGGCGCAAGATAGATATCTTACATGGAGATGCTTGGTCATGCAAAAATTCATCAAGATTCTACAAGTATTAGCCGTTTTTGAGAAAATTTAAATTTTTCATTTTCGTTGTATGACAACTACCCTCAAAATGAGAGCCAGCAAGAAACCACTTACAACTCTTCGATGGATTTGCATAAAACTCCTAAATTCTAAATATGGTGTCAATCGGACCATTCGTTTAGCCGCTATGTCAAAGCGTGACGGACAGACCGACCGACGGACCGACCGACCGACCGACTGACGGACGGACATTTTTGAGAGACTTGTTTTTTATGATGTATAAGTGATATAAAACACATTTTTGAGAAAATTAGAAAAACTTTTTTTTTCACGAATACAATACCTTTCTCGCTCCGCTAGAAAGTAAAAAGGGGATGAATTTTGACGTGTATACGTTGTGCTTTCATTTGATGAGTTATTTAGAGAAAAGTCGACAGGCGGTAGGAGGTGAGGGGATGGTGGTGAGGTGAGGGGAGGAGTTTGAAGGGAGGGATGAGAGGTGGTGGTGAAGGGAGGGGTGAGGGTTTTTTTGGGAAGACAGTTTTTTTACCTTAGTGGTACGGAAGTTCTTCGTGAAACATATTTTTTTTTGTGGACAAATTTGTTTTTAAAGGAAAATTCATACACATTTGAATTTATCTTCCGGAGAAAAATAAGAAGCAAATAAATAGGGGATGATTTGCTGTCCGTTTGTTTATGGTAGGATTTTTATCTGCTGCACTGCTACGCTGCGCTGCTTTTTCATAAAAATCCAAATTATTGATAACGATCTCTCTTATTATTACAGTATTTCTGAAATCTGCAAAACACCTTAACAAACTAGTTTTATGATCCGACTTGCTTTGCGACTTTATTGCTTCTAAAAATAGCTCGACTCGCACTTGACCGTTTGGCTATGAAGGATGATCTTATAGTGACAAAATCACCAAAATGTGAATCACGGAAGCACGAATAGAATAAAGAAAGAGCGACAACACTGAAGCTCAAATTTGACGAGCCAAACTATCTAAGTGACAAAATCTGCCTAGGTGCAATAAAAGGCGGCTAAGTGACTTAACCTTCAGTTTGTAATAAAGGCGACTTAATAAGATAAGAGAGCAGATAAATCACTATGCCGCCTTTTATCGCATAGGTTTAGGAGGGTGGGTGGTAAGGAGAGGAGGGTGGCGGGTGGGGTTTGATAGTAGGAGGGGTAAGCCCCTCCACCCTTCTTCCCACCCTTTCCCCCTACCCCTCGCTCTCCCTTTCTATACATCTCTCCTTACCCCCCTCCTCTTAAACCCCACATCTCACCCCCTTCCGTCACCCCCTACCCTCCTCCTCTCACCCCTCCACCCTCCTCCCTTCACCCCTCCCCTCATCCTCTACTCAAAAAGGCTCTTGACTACATTCTGTCACACTAACATCTGTCGCGCTTCCGTTATTCACGAGTACGTCGCACTTCAGTTATTCGAGCTTCCGTGATGGCGCTCTTTCATTATTCGCGATTTCGTGGTATTGCGCTTCCGTGATTCGCACTTTGGATTTGTTGTGACTATGTGGTGATATCGCGAAGGCCCCAAAATTTAAACTTTTCACGTGAAACAGCGTAATTATAATGCGCACCCTAACTTAATTTTCCGATCACTTTCTCGCACAATTTTCTCCCTTGAAGGAGTAGGTATATTTTTCATACGAAAGTAATACTAAATAATAACATAAAAACGGATATTAGATGGAAATTGCCAACCCTACCTCATCACACACAAAAAAGCTACCTATATAGGCTAATGCACAATAAAGAGGTAAGTCTGAAAAAACAAAGTTGCCTAGACGCAGCCTGGCACGTTTTGTACAGTCAACAAAAAACTGTTTTTTTCCTAATCGTGTACCAAATCGTGAACGCCAGCTGCGATTCCGTGGGTGAGTTGAAAATTTATCAAATTATAGCTAACCTAATATCTTAAATAAAAAACAAGTCAGCTGACTTTAAGAAAGAAACTTGGTCATGAAAATGAGTTGCTGGCCGCGGACTATATTATGTTTCGCATCTAGGGTTGAATTGATAAATCCCGCTTAAGTGTGAGATTGTCCTTATGGGGCATCTTGAGGTGTTGCATTAATTAATAAACAGAAATTGAGTAGCTGTCATCGGAGCAATTGTCACTTGAGTGTTAAAAACACACTTTCTAATTTATAAACGAAACTTAACTCAAAATTGATGATGCTGTCAAATAGTGACGAGTATTATTTTGAACAGTCAGTCTCCATCATTTATTTATTAAGAAAGAAGAAACTTTAAAATGAACATTAACAGCATTATTAGAAGCAAAAACAAAACGCAGACATAAATTCTTTTTGCTCTGTTGACGTTTGATTCAAAGACGGACACTTGAGATTGATATTTGGATATTAGTTTATTAATTAGCAAGATCTTGAGATGCTAATTGCATCCTGATAATTAAGTCAGCTGACATGGTCTTGGGGAAGATTTTGAGATGGATTTATCAATACGGGCCTAAAAGTAAAAAAAGTGCACGATTTCTCCAACAATCCGATAGCAGGAAGCGGCGAATTGAAAGTATTTTAAACATCTAATTAAAAAAAAACCGGCCAAGTGCGTGTCGGGACACGCGCAGTATAGGGCTCTGTAGTTTTTTTATAATTTTTTTTCTCGCAAATCGGGTTTTGATTGAGTAAGTATTTTATAACGTTTATATCATAAACTTTTTACCTCCTAATGCTCAGCAAGGTCCTAGCGCCTGATTGCTATTGCTATTTTTATTATTTTTAGTTTTTCGGGTATAGCTCATTAATCTGTGAAGCCTACTTAACGGTGATAGTTTTCCTTTTAATTTCATCATATATGCTATTACTGTGAATTTTTTCACATTTCCAGTAACAACCGTTTAGCCGGCAGGGGGGGGGGGGGGACACTTGACTCCAGCAAACAATTACTTTTTCAAGAGTAAAATTTCGCAAACGGATCCCTAAATCGAAAAATGATCTTAGCAGACTTACATTATTTTTAGAAGACCTATCCAACGACACCCCACATTTTACTTGTAGGGGAGGTACCCTAAAACATTTTATTGTACCACTTTGTCGGCGTAAATGAAATGTATATTCATACAAAATTTCAGCTTTCTAGTTCTAAGGATCTGTGAGCTTAGCCGCGGACAGACAGACAGACAGACGGACATGACGAAACTTCCTTAGTTCCTTATTGACTACGGAACCCTAAAAAGAGGTTTTTTAAGAAACTTTAAACAAGTGGAATCAGGAATCAATCCTACACATCATAAACAATTTACAAACTGAAATTAACGTAATGATAAGTTCAGCTTGTGTACCTATGACTTTTTAAAGTAACCCTGAAATTAATGAACACTTTGGCCTCAATCTTTTGAACCAGATTTTATCGCCACGACTAGGGAGTCGAGTAGAGAGCTGCCCAACTACCTTATAACTTCAATCTTTGCAGTATCCGAACGAGCCAACTTCCAATTAATCATCCTATAGTGTATCGGGCTTGATGAGCGGTTGTAATAAACATTACAGTCTACGTTGATAATATAAAAATTCCAAGGCAAATTAAATGTAGAAAACTTACCTTAACTCTAAATTCAGACAGTCTCACTTTAAACGATTCAAGAAGAAAACTTTTAAAAACTTCCTTCGGTAGTCTGAGTAAAAATTAAGTGAAGCTTTACTACAACTTTTAACTTTGGAAATGTGTTAGGATATTTCAGGAATAGATTATTTAATATATCTTTGAATCGCGGAGTTTTCGGGCGAGGGATGAGGGTTTGCTCGGTAAGCGTTGTAAGGAGTGCAAAGGCTCCCTCGATACTGAGGGCCACCCTCCGCCAGCCCGGTTATATACCCTCCAACTGCACTGCGCGACTCACCTGCGCGCTGCGTCTCACACCCACGCACTTAAAATTGCTTACAAATACATTTTTTATTTACCTACCACGCAATTTTGCTGCAAAAGGGAGCACTGGATTTTTTGTGGGATGTGTTTGATGATTAAATCGTTTTGTGTGGCTGGATTAAGGTCACCAATCATGCATGACCGTCTGATCGCAATACACTGCATGGATGTAGTAGTTATTAGATAACTATCAAAACAGAAAGTATCTGCTTTTCACGGCTAAAACAATGAACCAATTTGGTGTTTGGTTATGAGATATTTTAATTCTAAAAGAAGGATTTAATGCTAAGTACTATCGACAGGAGAAAGTCGCGGATAAAAGCTAGTGACTTGATAAGTCCTAAAAGTTGGCAGGATTAATAAGAGTAACCTTCTTTAAGGTTGAATTATAGTAGCGTACCCTGAGTCTCTCTAAATGAAACCGTACGGAAAGGGTGCATACGGAACTCTACTACTAAGCCCATGTTTTCTCTCTGTGTCTCCTTTAAAGATATGATTTGAACCGTAATAGCTAGCTTGAACCGTAACAGCTAGCAGATTCAGATTTATTACGCAAGAAAGAAATATTTATGAACGAAATTCAGAGAGCTACGTATACAACGTATTTGTTTACCAGAAATTTAATAGTAAAAACAGTAATATTTAATTAAAGCAAGGCCATCGTAACAGGTCCGCTGGGACAGCTGTCAAGCGAATGAACAATTATGATCTACAAAGGAAAATGCACCCTGTACGTTCGTCTTAAGGAAACGTCAAAATGAACTTCTTATGTTGGCCCTACTTTAGTGTGATCGATCAGATCAAGCTAAAAGAACAACAAATGAAAACCAATCAATGCGAGTCGAAATGAAAAAAACTTTTTACAGAAGTTTTTAACCTATACCACTGAAATTTCGTAAGACATAAGGCAATGAGGAGTTAAGTTATTGAATTAAATAATCTATTGCTTCAAGCACTCGATCAATTAATAAAATGTTGGTAAAATATAAGATTCATCTTGACATCCCGTGAAATGTCCACTACAGAACAGACTCCCTCCATAGTTCCAGCTTTTGCTGAAACAATGTGGAGAGGAAGTAGCATAGTCACCACGCTTGTTAGCGTTACCGCTGGCACCATAGGCCGCGGTTATTGGTGACCGCAGAATGTAAGATGATACGATACACAGAATGCTGCTAGAATGTACTGCCTACCCTCTGGTTCATTAACCCTTAGTCGCCTTTTACGACACCCACGGGTAGAAATGGGTAGGTACTATTCTTTGTCCCGTGTGGTGCCGGCAAAGAATAGTACCATCCCATACATAACCATGGGTGTCGTAAGAGGCGACTAAGGGTTATAAACTGGAGGATGGGCAGCAGCATCCTCCTGTGTATCATACCATCTTACTTACTGCGGTCACCTACAACCGCGGTCAATGGTGCCGTAACGCTGACAAGGTGGCTGTGGAACTTCCCCTCCACATTTTCCAGCAAAAGCTAGAATTGTGGAGGGAGCTCCCTGTCCTGTAGTGGACATTTCGTGGGATGTTATGATGATGATGACTATTCTTAAGCTTTAATATTATATAGTATATTGCAGATAAATCGGTCAATGGAATGTTTTCGCTTTGCTGTGGGATAGTCCATGTTGGCACTGTTAGATGATTGCGTGCGGCACGGCATGGCCCGCACCGGCGGCAGCGGCCCGCTCCGGACCCGCGCCGGTACCGCTTCGGTTCCGGGTTCCGCCGACTAAATGGACCCACCTAATGTCTGTATCGAACACGGCCACGCGTTTTCACCGCTCTCACCCCCGGCTTATAAGCTTCCAGTGGATTAATTTAGCATACGGCCAGATTAAAGAACAACAAAAAAGGATTTTTTTTAATTTAAAACTATAGTAAAATAATATAGACCTTGTAGTGTAAAGTGATTTGGAGAGAGAAGATTAGCGGTGATAAATTAAATCGGTTTCAAGTACATAATCATGTTATAATGATAATTTAGGAAAAATATTTAAAACGAAATAATAATAAAAAAAATATATTATTATTGTAAAAGGGGCCCAAATAGGGTGGAAAAAATTGTAGAAAAAAAAAGTAACATCCTCCCCTTACCTCTGAAGTTCGCAAAACGAAAAATCTAAAATAATTATCGTCGATAGAGATTAATGTAAATATAGACGGAGAGCGCGTGGTCGTCAACCCTACCTCATCGATTACCAAGATGCGACTAAGGGCTCCCGCACACGACCGAGAATCGGTGGCCGATTTTTTGTCGGCATCCCGCTCTTACGTGTTATCACCTGGATCTTCCGTCCTTGTCCTGGGCGATAATCGGCCACCGATTCTCGGTCGTGTGCGGGAGCCCTAATCTAGGGTGATGCACGTTAAAAAGTTATATCCGAATCAACAGGGTTGCCTGGGCGCAACCTGGCAGGTTTTGTACAGTGGGCAAAAAACTTGTCATTTTTTGGGCAAAAGTTACCTCATCGAATACCAAATAGGTACATAGTACATTTGATAGTACTCATCAAGGAGTGCCTAAATCAACAGGGTTGCCTCACTCAATCCTGGCACATTCAGGGGTTGGCCTGATTTTAAGGTGGTCAAAAATGAGAAAAATTACCTCATCGATTACCAAGTAGGTACTTATTACAACTGATAGAGCTCTTCAAGAAGGGGCAAAATCAACAGGGTTGCCTCGCCAAATCCTGGCACATTCGTGAGTCGGCCTGATTTTAGGTCGGCAAAAAAAATACAAAACTTACTTACGATTATGAGTAATGAATTGAAACTTATACCATTTGAAGGATCTAGACATCTTAATAATATTTGCTATAGTATGCCGACACTTAAACAAGTTTCATATTATTATACA
This sequence comes from Athrips mouffetella, assembly GCA_947532105.1. Classification (NCBI taxonomy): domain Eukaryota; kingdom Metazoa; phylum Arthropoda; class Insecta; order Lepidoptera; family Gelechiidae; genus Athrips; species Athrips mouffetella. Next base: position 30,296,559 of record OX383956.1, read on the forward strand.
GGATAAAAAGTTAAGATGGGGTACACACGGCAGCTACTATAAAAGCATTATAGCTACAAAAAAAATTTGTAAAGAGACTAACCCTAACTTTTAGAGATATTTTGACCTACATTCACAGATTTTGGAAAAAATGTACAGTCAACAAGAAAAATGGCAATTTTCACAAAAAAAAAATTCATTTCATTTGATCTTATTATTGATAAAAAACATAATTTTCTATGGGCTTAAAAGAGGTTAAGGTATTAGAACTGTCAGAAAGCACATAATTATTTTCCCATACATGTAATAGGAGAAACAGAAATTTTCATGTACCTTTTTTACGAAAAATTCCATCCTCTTGTTACTAAGAAAGAGAAGTCTGTAAAAGGTCCACCAGGGTAAAGGTATTAGAACTCTCAGAATCCAAAAAATAAATTTTGACTTTTAGAGCCATTAGCAATTTCTAAGTGGGCAAAACACTTTTTGGGTAACAATTACCTGTACGAATGTAGATGTAATGTAGTGAACGTATGTGTGTGTCTGAGTGTGTGTGTGTGTGTTTGTGTGCATGTGATGTGTTTGTGTTGTAGAGTAGGATGTGTGTGTGTGTGTATGTTGATATAGTGCTCTTTAAGAAGTGGCAATATCAACACGGTTGTCTTGCCAAATCCTGGCATTTTCTTCCTGATTTTATTTTATTACTGAATACTGCATGAATGACTGATATATCCACGCCCAGCCCAAGCCACTGGACATAGAGACTTGAAATTTTGCACATAGATACCTCATACAGTGTAGGCAACATGGTTGCTTCCCCCAATCCTGGCACATTCGGGAGTCAGCCTGATTTTAGGGTGGTCAAAAGTTTAAAAAATTACCTCTTTGATCACCAAGTAGGTCACCAATGGCAAAATGTATTAATTAAAGTACATTCTGATCAGTATTTATTTTAGTTTTTGATAAGTTATTTATATGTAAAGTATTTTATTTTACTTTTGCACTATTGTGTCCCGTTGATATTCACTTTTTCACTGCTTCAGGTTGGCTGAAGAAATCCTTTAATTTTGTTGTTTTATTTTACCTATGTGTGAAATAAGGAATATACAGGGTGTAAGGGACGGTGTGCCGAAAACTGAAAGGGCGTGTTTAGTCAACGAAACTGAACAACTTTCCCAAAGAAACATTTTTGGGAAATGAAAAAAAAATTTAGACTTCTCCATACAAATTGCTCACTCTGACCGAACAGTTTGTATGGAGAGATCAAATTTTTTTTTCATTTCCCAAAAATTTTTCTTTGGGAAAGTTGCTCAGTTTCGTTAACTGAGCACGCCCTTTCAGTTTTCGGTACACCGTCCCTTACACCCTGTATACAAAATCAATAGGTTTACCCGCCAAATACAAAATTTAGCTACATGAAAACATACTATGGAGACTAACCCGATATTTTGGAGAAATTTTGTCACACATTTACTGATTTCAATTAAATGTACAGTAAAAAAAACTGAAATGTTCACAAAACTTATACTTTTCATTTCATTCGATCATCTTACTGATAAAGAACAATTCTCTGTGGGATCAACCGAGGTCAAAGTATTAGAACTCTCATAAAACGCAAAATTGGTTTCCCATACATTAAGTAGTAGCATTAAAACTGAAACTTTACATACCTTTTTTCATACCATTCGATCCTTTTGCTGATAAGAAACAGAAGTCTATGTAAGGTCAAGCATGGTCAAGGTATAAGAACTCTCGGAAAACATAATATAAAATTTCAACTGGCTTTTAGGGCAATTTTCGTATTCTTAATGAGAAAAAACTTCTCTTTAAAAATCACCTTATCGATTTTCAAATAGGTACATAGTATATTCGATAGTGCTTTTTAGAATTGGCAAAGTAAACTGGCTTGCCATAGTGAGGTTGCTCCGGTTGCAGCGCCGGACCTCGGCACGGCACCGCGCCGTAAAAATTCACGGCGTGCACCGTGGAAAACTACGGCATGGCGCCGTGCCGTACTCTGGTGCGGTGCCGTGCCGTGGAAATAGAAGAGTGACCAGACAAAAGCTGGTTACTGCTATTTTAGCAGGATTCGGTCTCTAATTATATTGACGATTTACGTAAGTAAATGAATCTAAGAATACAATGAATTGCAAATGCAAGTTTGCAATATCATAAAGATTTTAAAATTAACTGAAATAATTTCAAATTTTTATTTACATTATATGGCAATTGGATTGACATTGAATTGTTGAAGTAGAATTACATTAGATTTGAATTAAATTAGAAATGATTAGAAATTAAAATGGAACTGAATTCGAACTAAACTGAAATTAAATTGACCCGAGTTAGAATTAAAATGGAACAAAATTGAAACTAAATCATAACTGAATAAAAATTTAATTGGAATTGAATTTTGAACTTAAATTGGAATCATGGAAACTTTATTTCGGTTGACAGCTGTCAAACTCACAATCACTATAACTCGGTTACTACTGACCCTAGACTACTCGTATGTTCGTAATAATGCTAGATCTCGTTGAGATCTCCGTTTCAACTGACAGCTGTCAAAATTAAAACGGCTATATCTCGTAAACTAGCGATGAAAGACTAGTATAGCTCTGTTTGGGGATAAAAATTGTGTTCTTGAATAGGTCTTCACTTCTAGTGAAATAAAGCCTCATATCTCGTAAACTAACGATATAAAAATACTTAATGTAGGAAAAATATTAATTTGACACTTGTAATGTAGATCTCTTTGAGACATATATTTTTTCCTCAAACAGTGCTAGTCTAGCATAGCTAGTTTATGAGATATGGCCATTTTTATTTTAACAGCTGTTAACTGAATTTAAGATCTCGATGAGATCTATCTTTTGTCCCAGCATACAAGTAGTCTAGGGTTAGTAGTTTCCAAGTTATAGGTATTTAAAGCTGTCAAATGAAATAAAGATCTTGACGATGTCTATCATTTGTCCGAACATACATGGAGTCTATTTTCATTAGTTTCCGAGTTACAGCGATTTTGAATTTGACAGCTGTTAAACAAAATAAAGATTTCGACGAGACCTCGCATTTGTCCCAACATACGAATAGTCTAGGAACCGTATTTTCCGAGATATTATGGGGATCTGATCCAAATGGCAGACATAACATCGGCAGAGAGATAGACAGACAGCTAAGTAACCCTGTAAGTGTTATTTTTTTCTTTTTGAGGTACGGAACTCTAAAAATAATCTAACTTAATAATATAAATAAAATTAACTTAATAATGTTAACATAATAAAATTAAAATGACCACTAATCCTTTAAAATCAGACCGACTCGCGAAAGTGCCAGGATTTGGCGAGGTAACCCTATTAATTTTGTATATATTCTTTAAACAAACATACATATAAATAACTCATAATTATTTTAATCTACATAATTTTTTTAATTATTTTAATCTAAAAAGCTAAGAATATACTACTAACATAGTAATTACACATGTACATAACTAAATTAATACATTTTTATTTGGCGAGGCAACCGTGTTGATATTGCCACTTCTTAAAGAGCACTACATCATCATACACATACACACACACATCCTACACTACACACATACAAACACAAACACACATCACATGCACACAAACACACACAGACACACACATTGTTAACGATGGTAGGTACAGAAATACCTATAGAAGGATATCTGCAGGTTTCTACACGAAATTATAAAGGAAATACTAAGAATTAGACCGATGAAAATATATTTTGAAAAATTACAAACAATTGATTGACAACCTAAACGTAAAGACAATTTTGCCGACGAGCCACATTTTAAAAAGTAATAACTACAATGTTCTATGAAGGTCGTACTCGACATCCTCCCCGCCTTGTAAGCTACAACTTGCAAGATCAAAGATCCAAGCGGCGCGGAACCTTTATGGCGTATCCGCTTTTGGACATCTAAGACTTCGGAGTAGCTTCGGCTTGATCCTCTTCCTCTTGTGTCTCTTCCAAGTCTCGTGTGCCTCGTTTATTTCCAGAGAGACTGGCCATTTTTCCTCGCTTTCTGTCCACCATGATGGGCCTTCCCGGCCAAGCGCGGCTAAAGCGGCTAACTTCTTAGCGGAGCAGTCACTTGAAGTAAGATCAGCAGGATTTTGCATCCAATCTTCTTTTATGGCATTTTCTCTTATTTCTTGGATTCTGTTTTTTGGCAGTATAGGGCAGTCGATTTTCCTAGGCAAGTCAACTTTACATCTACCTTTTTCTTCAACAGGAATGACATCCTCGAAATTTGCCAATTCTTGCTCAGTATAACTGCTTTTATTTATTTCATCTTTCGGGTCCTCGATACCAAGGGTCTCCCGTTTCCAAACATGACTGATCTGGTCCGTTAAATCCACAGTTGCCACAATACCTTTAGCTTCGCTCTGCTTGGAGAGCTCGGGCACTAAGCCTTGGAGCGTGCAGCCAAGTTTCGTCTGAATGGCATAGAGGTTCTTGCCAATATTGATAACTGAACCAGTCATCACTCCTCCGGAATAATCTGCACCGATCAGTAGATCCACATCTGGCGTGTTGTCGCCGACATCAGTAAGGGTCAGATTGTACTTCTTCAGTTTTTTACTGATGGCTGAATCATCACGGATTCTTGGTATGTAACCACATATTTTTTCTTTGCTTAAAGCAGAAATATTTAGGAGGTTTTCCCGTTCAAGCTTTTAACAGTAAACTCGAAGATTTTATGAGTTTCCTCTTTAGTTTCTACTCCTCCGAAAAGGTAGTGCCTTATAGTGTCTTCCTCTACTGGTTGGAGCTTGAGTTTCGTTGCGATGTCAGTTTTAATATAAGAACGTTGAGCACCAGTGTCAATCAAAGCTCGAATGGTTTCTCCACCAATTATTAGAAGAAGTGTTTGCAGGAGAGTAGTCCCGTTGCTCTTTGCTGACATTGTGTGTTCGGTGTTGTCGGAGCTGCTATCAGTAGTACCAGATGCCTTGTTTATTTCAGGGCACAGTAGGACAGCGTGTCTCTTCTGACAACCGATACATTTAGGGTACATTTTGCACCTTTGCCATGAATGATTTGTCTTCAGACAGATATGGCAGGCTTTTTTCTTATTCACAAGCTTTTTCCTTTCCTCTAAAGTCATCTTTTGAGCCTTAATGCATTCGTGGCTCCCATGAGTAGACTTATCGCACCAAATGCACATTATAATGTTATTGGAAGATGTTGTTGGCGTACTTTCAGCATTTCCAGTAATCAAGCAGGCTGCTGTTAGAATTTTACCTTCAGGTTTACCAGTCTGTCCCTCTCTAGTAAGCTGTATGCGTTCTTCACTTTCTAATTCTATTTTTATGAAGTCAAGGAGTTTGTTAAGTACGTCGGTGTTTTCGGTTCTGCTTCTTTGTCTCTCCCACACACGCAGAATATCCGTGGGGAGGGCAGATTCAACCAACGGGTACAGCATGGCGGCGTACTTTTCACTGGTGACACCAAGAACTTCCAGTGCCCTTAGCTGAGTCTTCAGTTTATCATAAAGAGAGGAAAGACACCTCGTATTACTGTTATCTCCCTTGGCTTGTTGAAGAACTAGAGCCAGCAACTCTCGTACATAAATTTCGATAAGCAATTCATCACGTGCGTACCTGGATTTGAGATGTTCTATAGCTTGGGAGTAGTTTTCACCACATGGAGGAAAGCTGTGGACTAATTCAGCAGCTGAAGAATTGGCTGTCATGCTCTGAATAAGATAAGCGCTCTTGTCATCTTGATCGATTGAACAATCTTGATGGATCTTCTTAAATGAACTCCAGAATGTAAGCCAGTTTTTGGCGTTTCCGTCAAATTTCTGAAGTTCGAGCTTGGGTAGCCGTAATGCTCTACTAGAACCTCCATTGCTGCTTATGGAAGCGCTGTTGTATTTGGATTGGTGGTCTTCCTTTTGTAATATGTTGTCGCATATTCGTTGAAGCTCGATCCACTCTTTTTTATAGGCATCAGCAGACTCGCAATCTTTCAAGAACGTATCTTCTTCCAAATCTTCGGATGAAAACCATTGAGTTTTTATACGTTCGTCGACGTTGAATAAATTTTCAGTTTTCTCCGAGAAATACTTGAAAGTATCTTGAATTTTGGCCATGCGGTCCTCGCTTGAGCTATTTATGCTGAGTTTGAGATCATTTTAGCTTTCGTGAACAATTGTCTTGCAACCGATCGTCCTGTCACGGTCGCCAGAAATTTTAACGATGGTAGGTACAGAAACACCTATAGAAGGATATCTGCAGGTTTCTACACGAAATTTTAAAGGAAATACTAAGAATTAGACCGATGAAAATATATTTTGAAAAATTACAAACAATTGATTGACAATCAAAACGTAAAGACAATTTTGCCGACGAGCCACATTTTAAAAAGTAATAACTACAATGTTCTATGAAGGTCGTACTCGACACACATACATCCATTGTTACCCAAAAAGTGTTTTGCCCACTTAGAAATTGCTAATGGCTCTAAAAGTCAAAATTTATTTTGCGGATTCTGAGAGTTCTAATACCTTTACCCTGACATGAAAATTTCTGTTTCTCCTATTACATGTATGGGAAAATAATTATGTGCTTTCTGACAGTTCTAATACCTTAACCTCTTTTGAGCCCATAGAAAATTATGTTTTTTATCAATAATAAGATCAAATGAAATGAATTTTTTTTTTGTGAAAATTACCATTTTTCTTGTTGACTGTACATTTTTTCCAAAATCTGTGAATGTAGGTCAAAATACCTCTAAAAGTTAGGGTTAGTCTCTTTACAAATTTTTTTTGTAGCTATAATGCTTTTATAGTAGCTGCCGTGTGTACCCCATCTTAACTTTCTATCCTGTATAATAATATGAAACTTGTTTAAGTGTCGGCATACTATAGCAAATATTATTAAGATGTCTAGATCCTTCAAATGGTATAAGTTTCAATTCATTACTCATAATCGTAAGTAAGTTTTGTATTTTTTTGCCGACCTAAAATCAGGCCGACTCACGAATGTGCCAGGATTTGGCGAGGCAACCCTGTTGATTCTGCCCCTTCTTGAAGAGCTCTATCAGTTGTAATAAGTACCTACTTGGTAATCGATGAGGTAATTTTTCTCATTTTTGACCACCTTAAAATCAGGCCAACCCCCGAATGTGCCAGGATTGAGTGAGGCAACCCTGTTGATTTAGGCACTCCTTGATGAGCACTATCAAATGTACTATGTACCTATTTGGTATTCGATGAGGTAATTTTTGCCCAAAAAATGACAAGGTTTTTGCCCACTGTACAAAACCTGCCAGGTAGCGCCCAGGCAACCCTGTTGATTCGGATATAACTTTTTAACGTGCATCACCCTAGATTAAGGGCCGATCACACCTGACTGAATTCACACACTAAGTCAGTTAGTCTCCTACGTAGGAAAGGAAGGTAGAAAGATGGAACTTAGTAAGTCACTAACTGAGTACGCAGAAAGGAACTTTAGTGAAGGGCCAATACGAATAGAACACCTCATCGTACGGAAAATATTAATAAGGGCTAATTTATGTTGTATAGAAAAACACTAGAATAACTACAAAAAAAAACCACAGAATTACCGGTATACTAAAAAACAAACAAGGAATTAAAATTAGGTTGCACCAGTCAAGTAAACACAAAGAATTTGAGTGCTTTATTCATTCTTTTAGTTAGAATAAATTTTTCATTCAAAATCGTACGAAAAGCGAATAATGATTCCAATGAAAAATAACAATTGAATGATAAAAGATTATTTGGATAGTACTAAGTAGTACATTCGAATATTTCGATTGTTGCTTCTTGAAATAATTGTACATCACTATTAAGGAACATCAACATAGTAGGGATCATAGACAGTTCACTAGTTGTGCTATACGTTAGTATACCTCTATATTTTCTGTGCTGGTACACTTTATAGCGCGACTGATATGTTCAGATACTTTGTATAAAGGCTTCTATGAGTATTTTTAATGACCTTAAAATAAATTGAAAAGCAAGCTAAAAACTCGTTTATACTTTTATATTTAGTAGTAGAAGTAGTTTTAGAATACGATTGTCTTACTTTATTGCAATTGAAATAATTATAATATTATTATTATTGTAAAGGGGGCCCAAATGGGTAGGTCAAAGTTTTTAATTGTCAGTACTAAGTCAAGTTAGGTATCATATGAAAGTGCTTCACTTGTACATTCCAAAATAGTTCTTTATATTTTTAACGACTCTTTGTTTTCAAGTTATGACATAAAAAGTTAAAAAAATACCTTCCCCCCTTCCTTATCCCCGAAGTTTTCCGAAGAAAAAAATCTGAATTAATTAAAGTCCATAGAGGTTTATGTAAATAATTCAGAAAAAAAAACAATCTCTCTAAGTAGCACAGTTTTTTGGAAATTTGCAACAAATCTTTACAAACAAATTTAGTTTTGCGGTCCTTACAATGGACCTTATTGCTTCTAAAAATACTATAGGTAGGTATATCGGAACCCTCGATGCGCGAGTCCGACTCGCACTTTAACATTTTTTTTTGTTGTGTATAGATGTATGTATGGTGAAAATCGTTAATTTTTCATGGTATGAGTCCATTGATGAAGTTTTCAGGAGATTGTTTGACACCTTGTACTTGTCCGTAATTTTGTTAGACTTCCTTAAAAGAGATACTTTGTAATCCTGACAAAATTTTCAATTCATGTCTAAATCAGTTGTCCCTTTCATAAAAAAATGTATAGGATCAAAACTGTTTAGTTTTCGCGTCGAGTCGGAAGCAACAGTAGTGTGCGTATGATCGAACACACACATGCGCGCAGTCCACTTGGAGTCGTAGTGCGTCATTTCACCCGAGACGCGTTCTCGTCCGCTCGGAGGAAACGACACCTTTTAAAAAACTGTGTTTTGAATGGAACTTTTTTCTCTCAAGGTATTTTTAATGAACTCTACTAATATAGCTCAGCGCAACGATTGTATAACGGAGGATTACTCGAGGGGAAGCGAGGGGCGACAGGGAACAGCTCTTCAAGTTTGTATACTCAACAGCACGTCAGTAGAAACACTTTAGACTTACTCGTAATGACATGGTGGTAGAAACTATCATCCGCACATCACTTATCATCCGAAAATCACTCATCATCCGCTCATCATCATTCATTCACTGATCAACTATCATCCGCGCATCACTCATCATCATTGATCCACTCATCAACTATCATCCGCGCACCACTCATCATCCGCTCATCATCATTCATCCACTGATCAACTATCATCCGCGCATCACTTATCATCCGAAAATCACTCATCATCCGCTCATCATCATCATTCATCCACTCATCCACGCATCACTCATCATCCGCTCATCATCGTTCCTCCACTCATTAACTATCATCCGCGCATCACTCATCATCCACTTATCATCATTCATCCACTGATCAACTATCATCCGCGCATCACTCATCATCATTGATCCACTCATCAACTATAATCCGCGCATCACTTATCATCCTTTCATCATCATCATTCATCCAGTCATCAACTATCATCCTGCCTAAGTTTGGCGCCGTTTGCTTTTAAAAAAATAATCCATTTAAATCCGTGCCATCGCTGTACATTTCGTTGATTTTGTGATCGAAAGATCGAAGGACACATACTAACGACCAAAAGGCAGTCTTATTTCGGAAAGCCATGCCATGGAAATCCGTCTAAAGAGGAAAATCTAACAGACCTGACGAAATAATGTAGCCTGTTTCCTGCCTACGTTTGGCGCCGTTTGCTTCTTTAAAAAAAGTAATCCATTTAAATCCGTGCTATTGTTGTACATTTCGTTGTTTTTGTGATTGAAATATCAAAGGACACATACTAACGATCAAAAGGCAGTCTTATTTCGGAAAGCCATGCCATGGAAATCCGTCTCAAGAGGAAAATTTAACAGACCTGACGAAATAATGTAGCCTTTTTCCTGCCTAAGTTTGGCGCCGTTTGCTTCTTTTAAAAAAGTAATCCATTTAAATCCGTGCCATCGTTGTACATTTCGTTGTTTTTGTGATCGAAAGATCAAACGACATATACTAACGATCAAAAGGCAGTCTTATTTCGAAAAACCATGCCATGGAAATCCGTCTCAAGAGGAAAAGCTGACCTGACGAAATAATGTAGCAAGCAGCACGTTCAAGTTTCTGATCATCGACCCTAAACAGCTCTACCTATTCCTACCACTGCCGATTACCCATCATCTACCGGTCACCCATCATCTACCATTGACTCGTCTTCCGCCGGTCACCCATCAATATCATCCACCGGTCACCCATCTTCGTCCGGACGTCAATCACGTACCGAAAATCTATTACTCTGATAACCCTTCTGATCGATCACCCATCATCTACCTATCTTCCTCCGCCTACCCTTCATCACCAGTCACCCATCACTAATCAAAACTACCTAGGTATGGTATATAAGTAGGTACTTACTTGGTTAAAGGAAGAGATATTTTTTGAATTTTTGACGGGATACATAATATTTATCTTTGCGCTTCCCCATTTCTCTAATACAAACACTTTATAAATACAAGGAAAGAAATATCTTACTTTAGAAAATAGTAAAAAACAAAGTTACCTTGTTACACTATGAAAGCAGAGAATGTATATACGTTGAAACGCGATCCATAATTTTGGCGCGTTGCGGTGCAAACTGACGTGGTCTCACTTCGAGCTCTTGTGGGTATCGGCCGCGTGTCAGAGCTATTTATTAGACTTCGCGCGGTCATAATAAAAATGTATGGCGTAATCGTAATGGTTTAAAAAAAATCATATTAAATATGTAAGCAATATTAAACCGTGATTGCCGTTTTGGTAGTTTTTACGTGGTGCAGTCTTAAGTAAAATAGTTTCGGCCAACGATATTTTTACAGTAACAAAATGCTGAAGTCAATTCTTTTTATCTAGAAGTTTATTGATCTTTTTTGGATTTTTTTTTTCTGTATGTAAGTTTATTTATTGTTTGCCATAGTTTCTCATTATCTTTTGGATCTGGTTTTAAAAGACCTCGACTAACAATGAATACTTTCGGGCGAAATGCCCAACCGGGCGAACTCGCCTCGGAGGAAATGACCACCAAATAATGACATCGGAACATAGTAAGCCACTTAGTAAGGAGGTTTAGTGATGGGCAAATGCGAATGATTGACTCGAATCGAACAACTTGTCGAACAAAAAATAATGGCCTAACTGATGGTATACTTTTTTACTTAAAACAAGCGCTCTTACTAGAAAAACAATTAAAGACCGCTATATTCAAAACTAACAGTGTTGCACTAGTCAAGTATTCTACACGGACACATCTGACTCCGTCGCGCTTTAACTGGCGATTGATTGAGTACCTAACCGAACCGTAAATTTTGAAAATTATTGAATCAGTGTTGCTGCGATAACGAGATCGATGGTTGAATTTTAAAAATACAGTAACTCTACCTCTACCGAATATTCCTATAGAAAATATCGAGAATATCGAATTCTTAAAAGTACCGGTAATAATCGATACTAAATAACCGACCAAGTTCGTACTTCGTGTCAAGCCACGCGCAGTGTAGAGTTAAGGAGCGATCACACCTAGCTGAATTCAAAGACTAATTCGGCATACATTGCTCGTTGAAGTAAGGATATTTCAATTGACATAACCAAGCCTCCCAGCAATGTATGCCGAATTAGTCTTTGAATTCAGCTAGGTGTGATCACTCCTTTACCTAGTTCTTTTTACAATTTTTTTTGTCGCAAAGCAGGTTTATTAACTCTACTGAACAGTCGTATAGAAAATATCTGAACCTTTCAAGTATCGATGGTAATCTATAGTGAATTTTTAATTTTTTTTTATTAGTACTTGTTATTACACCATGAATAATAATTATTTTTTATCGACAAGTTGTTCATCATCATTCGCAAAATTTACCCATCACTAAACTTCCTAAGTTCTTTACTTGAAGGGAGTAAGGAGGTTTAGTGATGTCCGAGTGCGAATGATTAATTTTAATTTACTTCCGTGTTCGCATCGAAATTAAATTGACCAATACATGGTCTAAGGGACTGGTTTCCGAAAACTGAAAGGGCGTGGTCAGTCAACGTAACTGAATAATTTTCAGTAAATAAAACTTTCAGAAAATAATAAAATAATCCTCTTTTCCACAAAAAAGCCACGATCACACCTAGCTGAATTCAAAGACTAATTCGGGATACATTGCTCGTTGAAGTAAGGATATTGCAATAACACAACCAAGCCTCCCAGCAATGTATGCCGAATTAGTCTTTGTATCCAGCTAGATGTGATCGTGGCTAAACTGTCCATTTGCAATTTTATATGAAGAGTATTGAAGAGGCTGATAGTTTTATTTACTGAAAGTTGTTCAGTTACGGCCAATGACTATGTGCACCTGCAAGACTAGAAAAAGAGAAAAAATGTATCCACTTCATTTACCACAGCCATTGTTTTTGTTTGATCAGAAATACTCTCATTCATAAGATTTGGCACGGCAATGTTCAGGTCTCATTTGTCCATTTAAGGTAAATAAAAATAAAAACATCACGGAAATGTATTGTCAGCCTATTAAAGCTACGATCACATCTAGCTGGATTCAAAGACTAATTCGGCATACATTGCTGGGAGGCTTGGTTATGTTATTGCATGATCCTTACTTCAACGAGCAATGTATGCCGAATTTGTCTTTGAATCCAGCTCGCTGTGATCACTCCTTGACTCAACCGAACAGTCGTAAACAAATTTTTTTATAGTGAATTTCTTAAGTTTATTATTAGTACTTATTATTAAACCAAGATAATTCTTTATTTTTATTTTTCATGGACAAGTTGTTCGATTCGAATTAATCATTCGCAAAATTTTCACATCACTAAACCTTCTAACTCCTTTAGGACTTAGCATGTTTAGTGATGTCCAAGTGCGAATGATTAATTCAACATATCGAACAAAAATATACTTATATTAAAAAAACGGTCAAGTGCGAGGCAGACTCTCGCTTCGAGGGATTCGATATTCCTGTAGTATTTTTAAAAGCAATAAAGCCCATCTTTAAGACCGCAAATAAGTTTGTCTGTAATTTTTTCTTCTTTCAATTATCGGTTGTATTTGTCTTGAGGTTGTATCAGCCATTTTATAACAATTGATAGCATTTTATTGTACAATAATTATTTTCGATAAGGCTATTCAACAGAGTTACTGTATTTCAAGATCAACTACCGACAGCAAAACTATCGCTATCGGAACATCACTATTCAGCCACTGTATTAGTAGGCACTTTTTATACTTAGCTTCCTAGCTAGAACTCTGAATTCTCAAACGTCTTTTTCTACGTAGCCTCCTAGGTAGATTTCTTATTCAGTCGTCAAATTCAAGCAGGTGTAATCGATCTTGGTAATCGATGAGGTAGGGTTGACGACCACGCGCTCTCCGTCTAATATTACAGGAAAGGCACGACCTCTTTCAGTAGCGCAGTTTTGAGAAATCTGCATATTGAAACGCCCTAACAAACCAACTTAGTTTTGCTGTCCTAAGAATGGACTTTAATAGGTAGGTACCAAGGGTAGGTACAACGGAAGCGCGCGAGACCTACTCCTAAGTATATGACCCATATATGACCGATTTTTACTTTTGAGAGAAGCGAGAAACGTGTTGTATAGAAAAAGGTTTTCTAATTTTCTCAAAAATGTGTTCTATATCACTTGTAGGTACATCATAAAAAATAAGTGTCCCAAAAATGTCCGTCCGTCGGTCGGTCGGTCGGTCGGTCGGTCGGTCGGTCCGTCGGTCGGTCTGTCCGTCACGCTTTAGCCTAGCGGCTAAACGAATAGTCCGATTGACACCATATTTTAAATTTAAGATTTTCTTGTAAATCTATCGAAGGAGTGGTTTCTTGCTGGCTCTCTCTTTGAGGGTAGCTGTCATACAAAGGAAATGAAAAATTTCAATTTGCTCAAAAACGGCTCAAACGATCTTGATGAAACTTTGCATGACCAAGAATCTCCATGCAAGGTATCTTTCGGCAGGATCCATTGGTCTGTGGAAGTTCATATAAGGGGTGTTCATACTACTAAAATTTAAAAAATGTGATTTACTCAAAATCTGTTTCGTCGAGCTTATTTTGATGTTCTACAATTTGGAATCTAAATTGGTTTTCTACCTGACTGCATATTTCATTAAATCTTGATTGTATTTTCATATTATTTCTATGGAATTACAAACTTAAGTTTGCAGTTTATACTTATTTACTCATTACTATTCGCAGCCTTTATAGAGCATTCGGCTCTTGATCCGGAGGTTCTGGGTTCGACTCCCGGTTTTATATGTAATTAATTTCCTGACTAACTGAAAAACTGACTGACTGATGCTGACCAGTAGCCGCTTTAGCTATACGTCTTTAATTTTGTTATTAAATTTATTATATTATGTCACACACACCACTATATAGACAGGATTTTTCAAAAGTCATCACCCAGGGAGATGAAAAGGATAGGATAAAATTTTGAATGATTTTTTTAGGTATAGTTGGGCGATTAAAGGCGATTAAAGGATTATAAACTAGAGGATGGGTAGCAGCATCCGTCTGTGTATCGTACTATCTTAAATAATGCAGTCACCAACAACAGAGGTCCATGAAGCCAGGCACAATGCTAAAAAGCTGAAAGTCTGGAGGGCTCCCTATCCTACAGTAGACGATTCACGGGATGTTATGATGATGATGAATGAGACTGACCTCCGCGTGGTCGGACGCAAGGTGCCTGCGGCGCGAAGGCGCGTCCTCTCCGGAGATGGCTCGCTGGTACGAGAGCCGCCGGCCCTTACTATCCGCACGGCTCCCACACAACTCGTTCTCGGGGATCGTCGTGAAGTCCGCGTACGAGTGGCACACCTGCATCTCGTTATACTTCTCGTCCTGGATCAGCCGCCTGAAGTACGAAGACAAACCCTCGCTTGCCACCCACGTTACCCTAAAAACAAAATTCTGATAAAAAATATATGCTAGTTACAATAGAATGGTCCCAACAAGTCAGCTTATATCGGGTGTAAGAAAAATTGTAAGCACAATTTTAACCTGTTACGTAACTACCTGTTTGCAAGGGCCAAGTATTTTCAAAGAAAATAGAACGAGTTTTTCGTAGAAGAAATCCTATACACGAGCAACCTATTTATTTTTAGTTTGTAATCGCGTTCATGAAAACGACTCATATTGAAATTTTCTATAGAAAGGGCAAAATATTGTCTTTAGGTAGATTTAATTAATGTGAAAATTCGCTTTCTCCGTGCTTTCGAGCAAATTCTAGTTTCCCTGAACAACTTATTTGTAGCCAAAATAAACCAGGATATATCAATGTTCTGCATCCCGATAGCAGAACATTATGTACCTTAAGGGGCTGATAAGAGCTAAATACGCTTCACTTGAGCAGGTTTTTAACGTAAAGTGATGAATATATGGCCGTGAAAAAAATTATGTGATAATTAAGCATCTTTCCAAGAATATGGCTGACTCTGAAACACGATTAAATATATTTTTTACGCCATTAAAAAAATCCAAAGTTACCTCTGCTTTTTGCTTTTAAACCGTTTTTCTTAAGTACCCATTAATCTATGATGCCAATACTTTTACACATTATTCAATACATTATGCATAATAATATAGCTATTTGATAATTAATATTGTGGATACAGATTTTGAAAAAAAAATGAGCGAAAAACGTAAAACAACGCGAATCCGCTCCGTTCAGGCACGCGCATTCTGCCCTTTGTTAGAAAGAGAGGTAATTCAGCTCTTATCAGCCCCTTAATCAATAAACTCCTCCAATAACCCATTGGGGAAAAGAAAAAAGGTACGTACTGACAACGACTTACGCGGTGAAAATTTACTAAGTCTCGTTGAATAGCAAAAATCAACATCAGTCGAGCAAAGTCAAGGAATATAAACAACATTGAGTTAGAAAAATTAATCCAGAAATGTACTTCCAGCCGAATTGTCGTTTTTTTGAAAGATTGTTCAGTTCTTTTGTCACTTATTTTCACTTTGTTTGATATAAATTGTGACAAAGAGATCGGGGACAGGCGGTACATTTTAGTTCGTTCACTATTCCCTTTGTTGCATTTCTAGTAAGTCACTAAGAGGATCTGCTTTGTACACCTAGTCGGAGCAGCTCTATTTTGCTTTTCCTCATTTTAATAAAGATTTTACAGGAAAAGGTAGCTTTTACTTCATTTCAAGGTTTCTGGTAGGAAGTCGTCAAGGTACAGGCGATTTACTTGTTCAGTTAATAAAATGTTACTTCAACAGTTGGTGGATGAGACAGGAAACCGTTTGTAATGTATCTAAATAATTTTTGTAAATGGGGGATGATGGTTTTATAGATTTTTCAACACATTTTCTCATAAAACAGTTCTATTTACCTACTAATAACTAAGGTTCATAATCCAGCTTATTAAACACTTGCACTACCGCAATCTTGACCGC
Source organism: Athrips mouffetella (assembly GCA_947532105.1). Classification (NCBI taxonomy): domain Eukaryota; kingdom Metazoa; phylum Arthropoda; class Insecta; order Lepidoptera; family Gelechiidae; genus Athrips; species Athrips mouffetella. Next base: position 30,313,043 of record OX383956.1, read on the forward strand.
ACTAGTGTGTTATTATTTTTGTTTCTTTTATTATTTCTGCATGGAGCAAGGAGTTTTTATGTCTTTAACATTCATAATATTTTCATGAATAAATAAAGGCTTATTATTTTTGAGGCAACTAACAAATGAAACGGCAACTAACAGTATGCATCAGCGATTAAATATTTTAGCAACAATTATAATAGATGAGCTTCAAAATGCAAGGATTAATAAAAACTAAATAATGGGAGATTCTTTAAGGTAGCAAATATATTAAACAGGGGCAATGAAATCATTAGTGAGGTATAAATAATGACTTGGCGGCTAATTTTAACAGTGGGATAACAAAGATTGTATTATTAGCAACAACAGGCTCCCATATAAAAATACACTTTCAGGCTGCGATTCGTAGGCAGCTGTAAAAATTAAAACAGGTATTAAGTATTTGGATTTCAGTATTTTTGTTTGTAGAATCATAATTTAATGAAAACGGCGACAAGGTTAGTCATTGCATAGAAACAGAGTGCGGGTCGAATATATTTAACGATTTAATATTTTTTTGTGCTGTGAGGGTCTCCTTGCGAGGGGTATCAAGGGAACTTGGCCTTGGAACATGACCTTAGGAACATGACCTTGGGGTTTTAAGTATAAATTCGCTTTACTTTGTAATCAATTAATCATACTTCCACGTGCTTCCTAACCTTTTTACAATGACTACTGCTTTTCTCTAAATGATCACTACCATCACGAAGCGGGGGGACGAGGAGGCGCAGCTCCCTAAAATGGGGGGTCCGGGGGGCAGATCCCCCCGCCATCAAAAAGCAAACTCCAGACAGGACGACACATACACGGTAGGTTATGTTAGGTTTCCTTGTGACCCCTCGTAGACAGAAATAGGGGACCCGCACAGTGGGTCCCCGTAGAACTAATCTACAGTCAAAAGGATTTTAATGGAGCTCTACTTATAAACAATGAACTAAGAGGAACAATCAGCTCGGCATAAATAAATAAATAAATATTGCGGGTTGAATAAATAAAGACAAATATTGTACCTTTCTACCTTTTACTCTTTCGCCATTGTAGGAAAATTTAAAACCATATAATAAAAATTTTAAGTCAATAATTTTTTATGCATGTCACTATTTGCTTTATTTAGAGCTCTTAAAATGTCGCGCAAAGTATGTTTTTAATGACTTTAGTTAACTTTATATACAACCTCATTTTATTATTTAAGAAAGCCTATTTTCTAGTTTTTATCCGCCGTTAAGTGTTCGCTTATCAATAAATTCAGTTGCCAAAACAAAAAATCGATGCCAGTTTAAATTATAACAAAGCTTATAACTGATTATAAAGCTGCCATTTTCTGCTTAAAATGATACTTCACTGTAGCTGCCAACCTATTATTTTTGCTACCTGCTTTAATATTGTTTGAAACCCTAATTCAGATTAATTTGTCGCCGCGTTAAATACATGCCATAAATAAACTGTGTTCGATGCTATGATAAAATTGTTAAATAAACATTCATTTTATGAAAATATTGAAATCAATCAACTAACAATAATTTTGTCTTTTATGTTAAATATTTTTTCATTTCAAGGTCAATGTGGTTTCTGCGTTTGGTAAAAAAGTAATACGAGCGCCATTTTTACAAATATTTTGTGGTGTTTGTTGCAATTATTTTTGAAAGTATCGACGTCTACATATAAAAAAATCGGTCAAGCGGGAGTTGGAATTGCGCGCCGAGGGTTCCGATATACCTATAGTATTTTTGGAAGCAATGAAGTCAATTTTTAGGACCGCAAAGCTAAATTATAAATAAACATATATTTTAGAATGTACAAGTAAAGCCCTTTCATGTGATCCCCACTCGACCTAGTAACAACAATTTTAAATTTTGCCCCCCCCCCCCCCTTTTGGGCCCCTTTACATTAATTATCATACATTTTTTTCACGTGCATATAAGTTGTACAATCGTATTCTAAAACCATTCCAAATTTCAAGTCGTTAGCACGAGTGGTTGCTGAGATATACAGGTGTGACAGACAGACGGACAGACAAAGTCGCACCATAAGGGTTCCTTTTTTACCATTTTGGTATCGGAACCCTTAAAGTAGTGTGTCAGCGTTGAAAATACTTAGACACAGAACACAAGTTTGGAGTATCGGGTGTATATGTTCATATCTAAGAAAAAATACCTAACTTCCGATATGAATTTTCCTACGGAAAAAAAGGCAAGCAAATTTTATTCGCAAATGTGTTGAAAAACGTCGTAAGAAGCGCGTGAGCTTTTGTCCCCGTTTACAGTAATAATATATACTTTTTTTAATCTTTCGTTTGCGATAAAGTTTGGCAAGCATATATAAAATAAAAAAAATCAAATCAATAGCGCGGGTGGTTGCTGAGATAAACAGGTTTGACCGACAGACGAAGTCGCATCATTAGTGTTTGTTTTTTAACATTTTGGTTCGAACGAAACCCTAAAAAGTGTAGGCTAATTCACAAACAATACCTGTTAGAGCGGTTGGACGACTTCCGTCTCCTGGTGGCGTGTGCGGAGTCCAGCCCTGAGCTCATGGAGAATGCACGTGCGTTCAGCATCGACTCTGGCATATAGTCCTCATTTAGACCTGCATCATCGTCACCATGAGTATTCAATAAATATTTACTACTTGTTAACTTTATGACAACTACGAGTACGCCATTACAGATAGGTACTGTCGGTAGCACAAAAAAATCTTAGGTAGGTACATAGAAATGAAACCTACGCCATAAGAGATAGTAACTGACGGCACCACAAAGATGACTGAGGTACATAGAACACTTCATCATCGTCATAACATCCCATGAAATGTCCACTGCAGGTCAGGGAGCTCCCTCCAGAATTCCAGCTTTTGTAGGAACAATGTGGAGGGGAATTACCAAAGTCACCACGCTTATTAACGTTGCGGCTGGCACCATGGACCGCGGTTGTTGCTGACCGCAGAAAGTAAGATGGTAAGATACACAGAAGAATACAGCTGCCTATCGTTGCGTTTATATAATCCCGTAGTCGCCTCTTACAACAACCGAGGTTTGAGATGGGTTGGTACTATTCTTTGCCGGCACCAAACTGGCTATAGGATACATATATTAATTTATTTCAAAAAGTTTTGTCTCAAACTCATTTGCACTTTGTAACTAATTATCGTCCAACAACCTCTTACTCTTACCAAAGACTGTTCCTTCTCAGCGTAGAAAATAAAGGTAATCATCTGTTTAATAATTAATGGTACTATTACTCGTAACCTCCTCCACTTAGCCCTCTTACTTAAAATCAAGGACGACTAAAATCCAGCTTTTGCTTTCACTTTCTTTTTTTTTCTCGTAGCCTGAAATATTTACGAAATACAAAGTGTGATTTCGTTTTAGCTTGTCATAAAAAAGCGTAAAAACAAAGAATTCAGAATTGTTCTTATTATAAAAACAAAAACAAAGAATTCGTTGACAGTTGACTCGAAGTTTATATTTTCATACCACTGAGCAGATACGGCTTCGGCCCACGGGCTTCGGCCGCGTATGCTTTTATTATTTTATAACTTTCTTTTCAATATGATACAAGGATAGTGTGGATTCCTATAAGGGAAATAAATCTTGAATCGGTTCAGTAATTCCAGAGATTTCTATCCTTTACAAATGAACAAATAAAAGTACACCTATTCATAATTTTGGTTTTTGGTTTGGTAATTTTAGTTTGGTTTTACCTATCTTAATTGTATCCCTGCCATAGCTTTTCATGCAGTTGAGAGGTATTGTTTTCTTAAGAGTGGAAAATACCAACATAGTCATTATGGTAACGTCATGACATATTGTTATTGAACGCCCACAAGAAACCTTTTACCTGTGAAAGAAAGTGTTGACGAGCTTACATAGTCCAGTAAAAATACGGTTTTGCAAAACATTAAATGCTAATAGCTACTTTTTTGTGTATATCGTATTTAAATATGATGTTAAGACGCAATATTTACGAATCCACCTAAAATTTAAAGCGGAATATTTTTTTCGAATAACAGCTAAGGCAAAAATAGTAATAGACAATTATATACTTTATATAATAGATAAACGTATACTTTACATATAGCCATAAAAATCCACCATACATATATTTAAAAATATCAATTTATTTCAAAATATAAAATCTCCACTTATTTTTACACTAGCTGTTGCCCGCGACTCCGTCCGCGTGGTCAGAAAAAGTAGCTAATGACTTTTACCATGGTTCAAACTATCTTCGTACCAAGTTTTTATCACAATCGGTTTATCGGATTAGCCATAAAAGCGTAACAGACAGACAGACAGACAGACAGTGCAGTTCTCGCCTTTATATTATTAGGTATACAGAGTACCGATAATACGGATTTTTGTAAATTAAACACCTCTTGTTTACGTGTGGACTGTTAGGTCGCCTACTATCCTCGTAAGTGTAAAATTATAGTATAATTCCACGCGGATGAACTGTGATACGGGTTTCGTTATTTCTTATACAAAACTAAGCCTAACTAAATCTGAGGCGCAGTCACTTTAGCTTCTGTGGCCACTGAAAAAAGAGCGGTACAGAGAACAACGTGTCTAGCTTCACATGCTTTTAACTGTACATGTACCTACATACAAAACTGTTGGACTTCACTTCTGTACCATCTTTTTAACTTATTTCTCCCATTAAAAGACAATTTCTAAAAAACAATGATTCACATCTCTCTTTATTTTTTGAAGTATTTTGATATAGGATTTTGAGATAGGATTTTTTTATTATTATTTTTATCATAACACTAAATCTAGATTTTACCAATCTTTACCTGTACCCACGACTTTTACACAAACAACTGGACCGGATCAAACGGTATTTTCAACAACGTATTTGGCTTTCTTCCGTTCAAAGTTATAAGCTTTGTTTGATTTCAGCTCGGCTTCACCGCTTGAAACTTTAAACTCGCCTATTTTCTGTTTGAGTGAACAAATTGCAATAAAAAATGTTTAAATATTGCACGAAAGCAACCCGAATACGTTATTGAAAACCCCGTTTGAGTCGTTCAAGTAATTTGTGAGGTATTGGTGCGGCCGCTTAAAATTTCGTGAACCTTCTGTCTAAGTGAACCGTTTGCAATGAAATAAAGCTTATAAGTTGCACAGACAGAAGCCCGACACGTCATTGAAAACCTCGTTTAAATCAGTTCAGTAGGTGAGTTTTTGGTTCTGTAGCTTAAAACTTTGCGTATCTTCTGTCAAAGTCAACCTATCGCAATGAATCTAAGCTTATATATTGCATAGGAGTAAGCTAAACGCGTTGTTGAAAGCCACGTTTAAATCGGCTCAAAAGTTTGTGAGTTATTCGCGCCTTCGCTTTAAACTTTGCGAAACTTCTATCTGAGTGAACCGTTCATCTAACCTAAGCTTATATGTTGCAAATATTGCACGAAAGCAACCCAAATACGTTATTGAAAACCCCGTTTGAGTCGTTCAAGTAATTTGTGAGGTATTGGTGCGGCCGCTTAAAATTTCGTGAACCTTCTGTCTAAGTGAACCGTTTGCAATGAAATAAAGCTTATAAGTTGCACAGACAGAAGCCCGACACGTCATTGAAAACCTCGTTTAAATCAGTTCAGTAGGTGAGTTTTTGGTTCTGTAGCTTAAAACTTTGCGTATCTTCTGTCAAAGTCAACCTATCGCAATGAAACTAAGCTTATATATTGCATAGGAGTAAGCCAAACGCGTTGTTGAAAGCCACGTTTAAATCGGCTCAAAAGTTTGTGAGTTATTCGCGCCTTCGCTTTAAACTTTGCGAAACTTCTATCTGAGTGAACCGTTCATCTAACCTAAGCTTATATGTTGCACGGAAGTACCTAATCCAAGCTCGTCATGGAAATGCCAGTTGGAATCAGTACAGTAGTTTGTGATCTATTGGTGCCGCCGTTTTAACTTCGCGCACCTTCTGTCTGAGTGAACGGTTTTCAGTGAAATTAAGCTAATATATTGCAAAGAATTAAGCTTAACACGTTATTGAAAACTCCGTTTAAATCCGTTAAGTAGTTTGTGAGTTATTGGAACCGCCGCTTGAAACTTGGTGAATCTTCTGTCTGAGTGAACCATTTGCAATGAAACTAAGCATATATGTTGCATGGAGTAAGCCAAACACGTTACTGAAAACCTTGTTTAAATCGGTTCAGTTGTTTGTGAGTTATTGGCGCCACCGCTTGAAATTTCGCGCACCTTCTGTCTGAGTGTGCAGTTTTTAATGAAAGTAAGCAAATATGTTGCAAAGAAGTAAGCTTGACAGGTTATTGAAAACCCCGTTTGAATCCGTTCAATAGTTTGTGAGTTATTTGCGCCGCCGATTGAAACTTCGCGTACCTTCTGTCTGAGTGAACCGTTTGCAATGAGACTTAATTTTTATGTTGCAAAGAAGTTAGCCAAACTCGTAATTGAAAACCCCGTTTGAATCGGTTTGATAGGTTGTGAGTTATTAGCGCACAGGCAGTTTGATACTTTACATTGGTGTAGCTTCTGATTGAGTGAACCGATTTGAATGAAACATAGGCTATATGTTGCTCAGAGCTAAGCTTAATCTACCTGCGAAAACTGCGTGAAAATCCATTCAGTAGTTTCGGAGTTTATCGAAAACATACAGACAGACAGACCGACCGACAGACAGACAGACAGACAAAAAATTCAAAAAAAAATTATTTGTGTTCTATTAGTCCTTTCTTATCGCCTACACTCATTTTTTGATAAATTCATCAAAAGTACAGACACGCGGTTTCTACTCTTTTATTATATGTATAGATAATAGATATAAGGGCCAATAAAGTCAAGGTAAAATAATAGCAATAAACTGAGCTAAACTCAACCTTTTTAAATGTAAGTGATTCTTATATATATTCACAAAAATGCCATACTAAATAAAAAAAAAGTTTTTTGTAATCGCTGGTTTACAATGATTTTGTAAACATTTATGTTGGATTTGCCAAAAATGTGATTATATAGCACTATTTAAATTATTAGAAAGCAAAACGGATCTATTACTATTTTTGGTTGCGAAGATAAGCTGTATTTAAATTTCGTGCTATAAAAGTTAAACAATACAAAAAAGCTAATATTTTTAGGTGGATTCATGTATAATATGAAATTCTGAATATATAGCAAGCCGTAAATAAAAAAAATAATCTATTAGCATTTTTTTCCGAAATTCCATATTTTTTTAATGTTTGGACGGCAAAATAAATAAATAAATGAAGTAAATTTAGGTGGATTCCATTAAAAAGCTTTACACAGAAATATAATCTATCGATCTGAAAAAGAATCACGGCTATTATCAATTATTTCCGTTTCGCCATACAATCTCTCGTAATTTTACTGGAGTAACAATGAATATATTCCATATTACTATAAAAATTGTAAAACACTTTTGTCAACACATTGATATTTGCAAAAAAATCACAGCATGATATTTACGCCTTCCTATGAATTCACCGGTTTTGAAACTCTGTTTGTTCTGAGGGCGCTGCAAGCTATCCTACGTCATCGTGTACAAGAAATTTGCAACTTTTTGAAAGAGTAGTGGCCTATTAGATCACAAATTTATGATTTACTTTTTAATAGTTCATCACGACAAATTTTAATTTTTTAAGTCTCAAAAGTGACATTTTATCACCCAACGATACTGAAGAATTGCGCTTCTGGTCTTATTGGGATGATTTTTTTTGCTTTGAAAGCTTATGGTTAGGTTAGGTAAAGTATTGATGTGTATTTCACCCCATTTCAATGACAGAAACTAAATACTTACATATATTTTTTTCACAAGAAATCAAATATAATGTGATTGTAACTAATGTAATTTTAACTACATTCACATAAAGGACTGCAGTTCTAATAAAATCTACATTAATTGCGAACAAAGTCGCGGGTGGAAACTCGTGTTGGCTTATTTTGCGGATTACGTCCGAGTGGCTGAACACGCGCACAAAAGCTGAGAACAACTCATGTTGTTAATGTTCTCTAAGCAGGACAGACAAGCGAGTCTATCCATTAACTTTATGAATAAGGCAGACACGTCTACCTACACATTAGGTTGTTACTTAAGGTTGTTGTTTGTTATTTAATGGAGCATCAGATTTCACATTCGAGTGACCGTCCAGGGTTTTAAAATATAGGGTCCTTTTTAAACAGTGCTCCTACTCGGAACATAAAACTAGGTAATAAATACTGGTCGACATCCAATACAAAAAATTGGCTTCTCATACAAAATATCTCATGTATCAGTTTATATGTAAAGTAGATTTGTCTATACTTCTACTTATAATCCTCCAGAAATGTTGTTCAGTTTCAAGCTATTTGTATTATTTTAAAAGGACCGTAAAAACTTAAAGTTTTATAAGTTTAAATTTATGCGTGACCTGACCGATTATATAAAAAAAAAATCGTAGAATACCGTACGTGGATAAGTCAAGCCTTTTCTTCCTGTTTTAATTGATAAAACATTCATTTAATTCAACTTTCTCAAATATTATATCCTAATTAAATAGTAAATATATTTTTTCAAGTTACTCAGACTATAAAACTGAACTTGTTTCCCAAGGAACCTAGATCGAAATACGATAAATAATGTCAACTTCTTCTAGAGACTGCGTTAGCTCAAAAATATTTTTTCTTGGGAAAAGTTGTTTATGGTCTTCTAATAAGTCACATGATAAAATTATGTTCCCTATTTCATTAAAACCCAATATGGACCCTTTATACGTGGTTTGTCATGTCACTTATAACAAACCTTTGATACTTTGAGAGGGTGGCGCCATGGAGGCGCCGACGCTGCTTACGTGATTTACCGTGAAACAAATAATAATTTAGGACCAATGTAACGAGCACAAAACAGATGTTCGTGAAAGTAACAATTATGCGGATCAGATAATCTCGACATCTGAGGTGACAGGGTCAATATAGTCTTGGCAGACTTATACATTCCCAAAGTGAGGATTAATAAGTACGGTCAACCGCTTGTCGGTAGAAACTTTTTCAACTCTATTACCACGCCATAAGGTCCAGAAGTGTATCTACTGATGTGCGGCCGTGTGTACCTAGAGTTATTTTCTTAGGGTAACGGATTCATTATTTGAGGGGTCCCAAGCCCTCACTTTAAAAGCGTCTGCCAAGGTTTTAAAGCCAATACAAAGATTATTGAAAGTCCTTGATTTTCTGGGAAATCAAATACGCGGTTCTCCAGGAAACTCTATTTATACAGTTTTATGAGCAACATTATTTTAAAGTAGCTTACTTTAGAGTACTTTTAATATAGCTAGTAGCTTCATAATTTTTGTCCATATTTAGAATTATGATATTTTTTATATTATGTTCATTAGAATATACAGGGTGTAAGGGAAAAGCTTTTGCAAAAACTGAATGTGCATGATCAGTCAACGTAACTGAACTATCTTTAGTGAATAAAAATCATCCTCTCCATACAAAATTGTAAACTTGATTGTGCAGTTTGTAAGAAGGCCAATTTCTTTTTCATATCCTGAAAGTTTTACTCATTGGAAATAGTTCAGCCATGTTACCTGTTCCGTGTTGTGCCGACCAAAGAATAGAACCAACCCATACATACCCGTGGGTGTCGTAGGAGGCGACTAAGGGTTAACTGGAGGATGGGCAGCAGCATCCTCCTTTATATTTTACATCTTACTTACTGCGGTCACCTACAACCGCGGTCCATGGTGCCAGCCGTAACGCTAACAAGCGAGGTGACTATGGTACTTCTCTCCACTTTTTTTCCAGCAAAAGCTGGAATTCTGGAGGGAGCTCCCTGTCTTGTAGTGGACGTTTCATGGGATGTTATGATGATGATGTTACCTGATTATGCCCTTTATTTCAGTTCTGGGAAATCTGTCAATCCCAGGGGAGTGGTCTTGGTCAATTGAACTGTATCCTACTAATATTATAAACGCGAAAGTATGTTAACATGTATGAATGTATGTTTGTTACTCTTTCACGTAAAAACTACTGAATGGATTTTAATGAAACTTTACAATAATATAGCTTATACATCAGAAAAATACATAGGCTACAATTTATAAACCTGCGCAGACGAAGTCGCGGGCACCAGCTAGTATTTTATTATTAATTATTAACTGTATTACCCAAAACAAAAACATCCAGTACCTCGCCGACGCGCGTAGAAACTATTCGCGGCGAATTCGCCCTTTCTGGACAGGGTCTTAGTGTTTTAGTAAAACGTTAATCTTTTGGTAATATTGTTTAAATTACCACGATTACCCCTCTGCTTGACTGACTGATTTATTAACGCCGAACCGTAACCCCTACAGCTACAGACGTAAGAGGTTTCTTGCACGTAAAAACCACCCACTAAGATTATATGAAAAAAAAATCGTTTTCTCCGCGTTTAAAAGCATTTTTTTAAATAACGCGTTTTAGACAGAAACCTACAGCGCCATTGGGCGGGTAGCTCGCTCACCCGATGATATTTTAATTTTGAGGCGGCTATTATAGAGCGAAGCTCGGTCGACCAGGTACTAATATCAAAAATACAGTATTGACATGATGCATAAAAATGGAATTAGAGCTAAAAAAAACAAAACATGAATGAAAATTTGGATTTTGGGTTAGTACAAAATTCAAGAAACCGGTGTTTCAGCATTTAATTTCGACAGTTTTCTTCCAAAAAGGTGAAATGAGGTATGAAATTCTGTAAAATTCATCATCATCATAACATCCCATGAAATGTCCACTTCAGGACAGGGAGCTCCCTCCAGAATTCCAGCTTTAGTTGGAACAATGTGGAGGGGAACTACCAAAGTCACCACGATTATTAACGTTACGGCTGGCACCATGGACCGCGGTTGTTGGTGACCGCAGAATGTAAGATGACCATACACAGAAGGATGCTGCTGCTTCCGAAGCCCAGTGATTCTACTCATGAAAACAAGCAACTTTCCCGAAGAAAAACTTTTTACTAGAAAAAGAATTTTCGCCTTCCCATACAATATGATTCGATCACGTGACCACTTTACTGATGCAGTTTCTATGGGAGGTCAAAACTTGTTTTTCGTATTTCGACCTATGTTCCTTGGGGAAAGTTGTTCAGTATCATGAGTACATGCATACCTTTTTCTATCAAGAACTAATTAAAAGTCACCCTATATTTTCGTCTCCCCATAGTAAAGTGGTCACGTGATCGAATCATATTGTATGGGAAGGCGAAAACTCTTTTTCTAGTAAATATTGTTTCTTCGGGAAAGTTGCTTGTTTTCATGAGTAGAATCACTGGGCTTCGGGAGCAACACCAATAAGAATTCACGCTGTATACTTACAGGGTTATTTTTGGACACCTGGCCAAATTTTAGTATGTTGCTCAGAACATGTATCTGAACAACTTTCCCAAAGGAACACAGGTCGAAAAAAGAGAAAAGTTTGGTCCTCCCTTACAAGTCTTGTACTAACAATAGTGGGATTTGTATGGGATGAGCAAAATTTTTCTCGTTTTTCGACAAAATTTGGCTAGGGGTCCAAAAATAACCCCGTATTGCTCAGATAGTGTTTTTGGGGTAGTTACACTGATATAGTGAATTTATCAGCCTTTTAGAACAGAACATGTATAACTAACTACTAACTGTGCTCGCTGTCCGAAGGCTGCTCGGCGAGAGGTTGGCTGGAAGACAGCAGCAGGGGCTGACTACCCGAAAGACTTCCTTGCTCCGAGGGTGCTACCGTTGGCTGGCTCGCTGACAGGCTCGACGTGCTGTGCCCCACTGTCGAAGACGAGTGCAAGCTTCTCACGCTGCCCTATAATAATTATTATAGTTAAATACAGTTAGATGGCAGCATTATATTTTTCACGGTCTTTATCACTAATTGTCAGTGCTGACCCGATGAGTTATTGACTCTCATTGCGATATTGTGAGTGAATTTGTGATTTCTTTTTGTGGTTGGTCACGCACTCAGACGGATCAATTTAAATAGGATTAAAATTATAGTCAGCTAACCATAACTTCAGTTTCGCCTAGAGGTTCACTGGCAGCACTGTATAAACTGGTGATCTGTTCGTGTTCACATTTATTTATTTATATACATTGACGATAAAAAAATCATATACATAATATTCACGTACAAAATCAAATAAATTAATTGGGTTAATGTTACCTGAGAAGTTTTGGGCAAAGTGTTGTAATCCCTGTTTTCATGTAAAGACTGAAGTGATGCAGACATCGATCCTCTCCTTTGGACGGGGTGCGTCTTACTACTCATTGATTGTCTTTTAAAAATTTCTGTCGTATTTTTAAAAAAGCTTTCCATTTTTTTTCTAAAGAACGAAGATTTTCTCTCGAGTGGGGATTTTCCTATCGAATATAGATCTAGTTCAGATTGCGACAAGCCTTCTAGGCGAGTCAACATCGTCTGGTCCAGAGATAACTTCCTATCGCGGTTTTTTATGTGGCTATTTTCAACATTAATTTGAATTTCCATCGATGATGGCACACTATTTGCAGCATGAGCGTCGTCGTAGTCGATGTCTGTAGAAGACTCTTCTTCAAGAATCATGCGTTTGTTTTTTGTATTGCTAGGTTCAATATTACATTCTTCTGACGGTTTGGTACAGTGCAAATATTTTTGTTTAGGTATTTCTGCTAGACCCTGAGCAATTTCACCCGAATCTTCAGTCTTTGTTTCATTGATATCTACATTATTGGCATCTATTATTACATCGTGGTTAGTGGCACTATATGAACGATCATCTTGTTGCTCATCCTGTTGCTTTTCTTCATAATTGCTTCTCAAATCTTCAAATAGATCATCGTTGTCGTTAAAATCTTTATTATTCATCACTTTACTACCTCTAGGAGCCTTTACTCGCATACTATTGTTAATTTTTACAGTTCTAAGTATTTCCTTTATTTTCAGGTTTTCTTTGATTAGCTTCACATCTGTAGTTGACTTTTCTCTGTCCACATGTTTTTGTGGTTTATCTTTTCTCATTCTCTGTTTAATGCGATCCATTTTGGCACTTTATATTACTAATATGTAATTAACACAACACTTCACTATTAAATAATTATCACATATTTAGGTCACAAAGCAGTATCTTCTTGTCATGGCGAGTGCTAACAATAAGAATCCGTTATCAGCGGGTATGGCGCGGCGTGTCGGCGCTACACCTGTACAATCAATTACCTAATCATAGAGAAGTAAACGTGTATTTGGTATTTTCGATAACGTATCGAGAAGTGCGCGGCGAAAGGTGGTTTAGTTATTGTTATCATATTACGAAGTCGAACCGCGAGATTTAAAAATTGCAGAAAGTTTAAATAATTTATCTTTCCTGAATTCCATTCGAAAATCATGTAACAAAACACACTGTATCCTAAGTCACCCTAAGATTTTTGCAAAATATGTTTTGCTAAATTGAAAAGGGTGAGAAGGGTCGACTATTTTCTCAAATTTACCAGAAAACATAAAATTCGCAACAAAACTTTAAACTTCAGCAGTGCAATCACGAGCCCCTAGTTAAAATATATATCTGAGGCCGTTTAATGTATGGAGCAAACGTCAAAAAATTACATATGACTAGAAATGTTTACCTATATAGGGCCATATAGGGCATAATGCTGACGCTCCAAGTAAGAGTCGACAGTGTGATTACCATCCAATTTTTGGACATTATATGCGTATACCCACCTTATTAGTGAGGTCAAAAGCAACAATTTTCGGTCCATGACCTTGCTAACAACGACCAAAACAATTTCGACTTCCCACACAATGTATGTAGGTAAAGTAAGTGACTAACACTAACTTTCTACTTTGTTGACTAACACTAATCTGTGTAAGTCGGGCATACGCATATCAGGTCCAAAAAATAACCCTGTATGATAGTTCTGGAGTGAGAGAGGTACTCAGCCACCGCTAAACTGAGACACGCACGATATAAGGCAGTACAGTTGTTATGGCAACAGGTAAGCCGAGTCACCTCCGCAAGGCGAGTCACTTCACTAGTCCTCACTTGCGCACAGATTTAAATTGATATAAAGTGTATAAAGTGTGTTATATTGTCAAGTTGGCGTTTTAAAATAAGTAAGGTTTCGAAGAAGATTTGCCCCTATCCTTTACGTAAACGTATAACAAATTTCCGTTTAAAACTATGCGTATCAATTGATCACCTCAACGATATCTTAAAGACCTAGAGATAAAACTAGCAGATAAGATAACGCCATAATATGCTGTATATCTTATCTGCCAGTTTTATTCTTGCGTGAAACTCTTCTAATGGACACTAATACCGATATAATACGTACTAAAGTATTTGTTTTTCCGTGCGACGGTAACGCCGCTGTGTACTCCATCAATAGGTACCTGCGGATACGTACCTATAGACTTTAAGGGCACTGCATGTTATCCTACGTCATCGATTACACGAAATTTGCAACTTCGAAGCGACAGTAGTGGCCTACTAGATCCACAAAACGTTGGTCTGCCAATCCGCAACCTGGCAGGTTTTGTACAGTCGGAGCAAAAAGTGGGTTCTTGATAGAGTACACGAATGAAACCTATTCGTAGAAATAGAAGGTACTGTACTGATCTGAGAATCCTTCTTTTAGAATCCTCAAGTCAGATACTTTTAAGATTTGGCCAATTATTTCGTCTAGTAACATAATTCTTACTAAAATTATGTTAATTTTAACCCATTTGTTGTGTTTATTCAATAATGTAATATTAATTTGTAATCCAGGTCCTACTTGGTGGAGAGGTTGATTAATGAATGAAAAACATCTTGTGGTAGATTTATTGTTTATTCTAATAAATATTATGTTCACAAAGTCTAATAATTTGGTTTTATTTAATAGATAAAATTTATAATAGATAAAATCTTGATAAAATTTTATTATTAATCTTGATTTCAACTATGGTCCCATTCTTTCCATTTCGTTTCATAAATTATTTATAGTATAGTTTCAAGCTTTGATTTACGTAATGACCATTGAATTTTCTGAAAAGAGACCCTTGTAAGAAGAATGAAATTTAAAAAAAATGTGGGTATGATCCCCAAGTTTGGAGCCCCACCCTCGCTCCAAACAGCTCGTCCAAGGCTCCTATACCCTGAGTCCTAGGTCCGAGGCATAACACCACCCAGCGCACGGTGATATGACGCTAACTACCCTAACAATCCAACTAGGTCGTCAGGATTTTGATCATCCTCGCGAAGCAGGATATCCCATCGAACTACTTAAACTACAGTAAAGACTAGGGTTAGTGTAATCCTAGGGTTAGTGTGTCCCGCGTTAAAAACTCGACTCCCGCGTGGCCCACCTTGAAGGGACATCACTGACTCATCCAGGGTTTACAGGGTATTGGACTATTTCTTATAGCCACCCATACCAGAGTTGGTCGGCGAGCCCGCCAGGCACACGAATCATACGGTCTTCCTTTGGGAAAACAAGGCAATCCTACAAAATGAGCTCTTCCTGTAATCCCTCCGGGCAGACAGTGATCGACATCATCAAATCCCTAAGTTTGTTTTGATATAAGTTAAACTGAAAATAATTAGCCAGCCCCACACGTCCAGGTGCGGAGTCTGTACTAGATACGGGTATAGTATTAATGCTTGCATGGTCAGCCTAGATCAATAACGGTTTTAAAACGAGAGATATAAAGAGTTTGAAGGGCAATTTCCTTCTCCCCAGTCACTAAGTGACTTTATTGCACCAACAAGGTCTCCGTATATCCTTCATAGCTCGCGCTTGTGATGTGTAGCTAAATCTCTTTTCCGTTACCAACCCACGCAAGACAAGGATTATGTAGAGTAACCCCAGTCTAAACACTCAACTAAAAATGAATTGAATCTAAACTATAATGGGATTACCCAGCATATTTCGAAGAAGAACATATAAGAAATAAGTATGACGAAAAGATTATTGAAGATAATCCTTAAATAAAATTTAAGAAAGATGTCCAAAATCGAGAAGATACGGGATATTTGTATCTAAGCTAGTTTGGACCAAATAGGAGTATCGAGTATTCAAAACCAAGAAAGCTGGGAGAATTTAGCGTAATCAACACTAGCCAAAACTCGATGTTCATTTAAAAGAGGATTCAAAAGAATTATAAAAAAGGGATTATTATATATACTTAAATATTCGAGTCGTATCAGGAGGTGAAGGAACTGGCGGAAACATGGAAACATTGGCGATTACTCCACCGACAAGAGCACAGCTCTTAAGTTTAAAGAAGAAGAAATATTCGAAACATACAATGAAAGGAAAATAAACTTTATAATTTCCGTTCCATTTTGTTTTCAAGAACCCACATTAGTAAAATAATTAAAGGTGGTTTCACACTGAGTCAAAAGTATAAATCTAAGTATGATAAAATATGACATAATTTCATCAAGAAAATTAAAGAAAAACTTTTAAGGTTTAGATTCCTGTATGATTAAATGAAGATTAATTAAATTATCTAACTACTTTAGGATAACACACATAAAGTTCAGAGGTCCCCCAAGGTCGGAATGTCGTACAGCCGTCGCAGCCTTGCGGGCGAACGTCGTCAGCACACCTTAGAAGAAGTAACCCACGAACGAATGTAATGTCTCCATCAAGAATATTCTTCCTGTTGATTCAGGTCATTTCTAATTTATTCCTTATAAACAATTTAATGTCACTAGATTAAAGTAGAATGTCCCTACACAAAAGGAAGAAAGTATATTGTGGTAAAATGGTATGATTGCACTTTTTTTCTTTTGAATATTTGTTAGAATATGTTTAATTCAGAAATTGTATTACGGAAAATATAATATTAGTATAGTTGAAACTGAATTGAACAGAAAGGAGCTATTTTCTAACAAAGTCATTTTAGTACTTGCCTTAGCCCAAAAATAGAATTATGTAAGGATCTTTCAGCTTTACTTACTCGTAATTTAAAACGAAAAACTTTCTTTAACATATTTAACCTTTGGAATATAAGAAAAGTGAGATTATAGAATTCCAAATAAACCAACAAACACAGATATAATTTAAATTCCCTAGAGAAATGATTTAATAATTATTCTTACCACTTTTCCACTTTGAATCACAATCAAAATTTTATACTGATATCCGATCTGGCATAACAGTCTTTGTCGTTTGTTTAAATATTCTAAATTTCATAGAATTTTAACATAAAAATTGTTTTAATAGAAAACACTAGAATTTTAGATTTAGGGCCAAACTTTTATATTATTTTCTAAAAAAAATATTTTTATTTATTTAAATATTTAGTTTCATTTAGATTTTGGTTTTGATTTATTTTTTATTAAATGATTCAAAAAAGTCTAGCTGTGAGTAAATTCATATGCAAAATAACTTATCTGTTGATTATTTGACAATAATGACAACTGTCATCTAGGTTTACTTTTTTCTCACACTTGATTGATTAAAGAAGATTTCATTTATCTAATAATATTTCGGAAAGCAAATTTTCTTTTACAAATCTAAATCATTTAAAATCAATGAATTTAGACCACTAGCTTTTGTAGAACATATTTAAAACATATGCAACATATATAGAACATATGCAAATACTGAAAATAAAACCCGTTATGAATTCATATGACGACAAATGATTTTAGTCAATCACAAATGAATCGAAAGTGAATTAAGTACAAATCCCTTATGTTTTATCCCAAAATTGTAATACTTATTCCTGCTGAAAAAAAAGAAACAAAAGTAAAATAAATTTGTCTTACCATAATATACTTCTGTAATTGTATTCCACTTTGAACATAATTTGCGTTTGAATTCAATTTTTATTGTTTATTATTAAATAGTTGTAATTATTATCATCCTTGAATTCCTCTTTAGAGAAGAAAAAAACATGTCCCTGCCTAGCTACACGCGGATAACCTTAACAAAATTTAAATAAATTTGGGTATTCTTAAACTAAGGGATAAGTAGTTCATTTATTATTACCTACAAATAACAACACAAAATATCAAACCCAATAAGTGATAATTCAACACAAAATATCAAACCCAATAAGTGATAATTCTCGTATTAATAAATGTTTACAAAAAATTTTATTAAGAAGGAATATTATATTTCTTAAAGTATCACACTGTATAATTTTCTTCTGATCTTGTTCGATGATTTGTGGAAACTGTGAAAATTCTTCAATTAACTCTCATACATCCGATAGTGACGATATAACTTCTTCTATGTCAATTTAAAAATCACAATCTGAAAAAAATATAAAATCTATTAATCTGCATTTCCCATTATTTAAAATAAACGAAATTAATCCAAATCAAATATAAATATATTGAAGAATAAAAAAAAAACATTCCAACTAAATACATATTCCAACAATTTCAACCTTAGTTAATTTCAAATACTTACGAACTGTTAGTCTGGAACTCCCCTAATTTATACACTTTAAAAATATTACACAAAAAAGGAAATTTAGATATAGTTGTAAACAAAGCCTACCTATTCTATATCCTAAACGGAGCAGGGTGTCTTTCTCAACTCAATTGAAAGAAATCACAATCAAGGATTATTGTCTCCTTCAAAAGATTTGATACACAACTACATAACAATTTCTATCGCGGGCTATGAAAGTATTATATAAAACTTACTGAAGTCCAGCCTCTGTAGTCGCCGGGGCGGCGGGAACGGCGTCGGGAAAGATCGGGGCACCGAGAAGAGCAAAATTGTCCCTGTTGACAACTTTGAGGTCCGGAATAAGCGCTTGAAAACTTGGCAAACTTGCTTGCGCTTCGGGCCCACACGGGAAAATTTCGCACTTAGCGGTATTGACCCTGAGACCCATCTCTTCAAGTTTGGGGAAAAGGTGGTGGATGTCTTGCTCCACAACATCTTGCGGCCCGCCGATAGTACCGTCGTCCAAGTACCAGATATTCAGAGGTGACTTCAAGGATTCTATAGCCTTGTGTATTGCCAGGCTAAAGATAAGAGGCCCCAATGGATCACCCTGCTGGGCCCCTACCTGCGACTCAATGGGAGAGTCCTCGAAATAGAGCCTCGAAGTTGTTGCGTAACACTGGTACAAGAACGGGTACACCGACGGGATCATTTCTCTCGCTTCCGCTAGAACCGTGTCTCTCTCCACACTGTTGAATGCATTGCATATATCAAGCTTAACAATGACCTTATTGGAGTTACACGCGTCCATCGCGAAAGTTCGAGTGGCGTGTATAGCTGCTTCACATCCTAGCGCTGTCCCAAATCCTAATTGATGGGGCTGAAGGATTGAAGCCATTCTCTCCTTTACCGCGCGACATCCGAGCCTGGCGACTAGACGCCGAAAAGTATTCCCCACCGCAATAGGCCGGATCCCCCCGTCCTTCTTGGCAAGTGCGCAGAGCGAGGCACCATAAAGGTATGGACACACCTCCGGATTCACTCCACCCTGCAGCATAATGTTGCAAAGGTGTGCAAGTGATTCCAAAAGACGAGTCCCATTATCCCCGGCCGACGGCGATATCAGCTCCTTCAAGTGCTGCGGGCGTAGACCATCGAGGCCGGAAGCGGAACTGTTATAAAAGGACGCGATGGCGCTTGCCACGTCCTCACAGGTCACCGTAAGGGCGGGGCCAGCCCCATCGGGTTCTTCTGGGATTGATAAGGCTCTCGACGGAGCAGGGTGTTTATCACGGAGCGCCCTTAGGGTTTCCTGTCCTGCAGGAGCGAGACTGTTGTCAGAGACCAGAAGCCGCACTGCACCCCTTAGGTCTCCTTCGTGAACTTTGGCCTCAATGCGTCTATATTGAGAAACCGCCCTCAAGGTGCTTTCGGTCGGGAGATAAGGGGACAGCTGCGTCACATTCTCCTTCACCGTCGCCGTCAATGATTTACCATTCTCCCGCTCAGGGACTTTCAGTCCCAGGAAAGAAAATGAGAGAAGGGAGAACCAGGCCTCCTTACTGTTAAACCTCAAACAATCATCAATGAGGCATCTTAATTTCCCTGCCGCCACATTTCTTGCTCCCTTGGGTATGTGTTTGAGTACCCTCACCTTCGCCTTCAAACCTGAAAGACTTTCCAAGTCTAGGTTCCTGTCTCCTGTTGAAGAAGATGCGGAAACAGTCTGGTCGTCCAACTGACCAACCGCGGGTGGAGGTAAGTTCGCGGCATCAAGTGCAGCTTGTATATCCTTGTGTTTACATCGAATATGCCTTTTAAGGCCACCACTGGTAAACAAATAGGGATTTGATGTTGTCGGGCAATGGGGGCAAGGCACTCTTGAGCGACCGCTGTTCATTATGTACAAACATTTAACTACTTACTTAAGTACATAAAATTGCAGCCAGCACCCTAACTATTATATAGTCAGTTTTGCCATTGACACGAAAACAAGAAGAAGCAGTGATGATGATGCTGCCACATTGAAATAAGTTTATTGCGCGTCACAAATAACCCATCACAATACCCATAGAATACATGAAACAGAATACCATAGTTTACTATCGTAAATAGCTTTGTATTGGTAAAAAGATGTGGTTCTTTATTGTTGTGATGTGTTATAAAATATAGAACTACCCCATATTATTAAGTCCAAATATTAACTAGGTACTCTTTTGATTACTCTATTTAAGGCTATACCGTCGCTAAAATTAGCAGCTACATGCTCGTCAATGTTCATTTCGGCCCCAATTACACGTCAATAACGTTCGCATAAGCGTGCCTTGCAACGTACCTGGTACGACCAACGGGGTCCCCGAAATTCACAAAAATAAGAGAAAAGCATATTTTTTCTTTTATGTTATTGCAAAAATATCAAAAAAAGTAAAACGACCATCGACGCGTGATGTTCAAGGTTCGAAAATTTCAAATTACAGGACTAAAAGTGAATACTTAGTGGTATTCTTAAAATATAAATTACCTTTTTAAATTTTTAATTTCTAAAGTCACACGAAAATCACTCCGAACATTATAGTACTCTGTGCTCCGATGTTTCAGAAAATACGTAGAACCTGGGGTAAAGGTTACCCCCAATTGGGGAGTGGGGGGTTGCCATCCGAAATGAAACTAAGTTTATTCCCAAGAGCATGCACCCACAGAGGTAGTTAGCAACTGGGTGTTGATTGGGGACTTGCTTGCCCTCAAGAAGTAAATGAAAACTACCAGGCAGGAGAGCATACTATGTACCCTATATATGAATGTATGTACCAGTCAGATGACAGCCTACAGTGCCCTCCTGTTACTTTCATCTAACAGCTATCTGATCCTTGTCCAGCGAACTACGATACTATAGAACGATAACTATGTTTCAAACTTGACCCCACAAAATAGTTACCTAAGTATGCGGAGCTAAAATTGTTACCTCTCAACTACCACTAGCTGACATTGCAGCACGCGCGCGAACCAATCCCTGCTCTCGTCCTGAATTTGAACTAATTGATTCGTATTTTGAATATACGTCCTTTTGGTTTCACGTAGGGCCACTTTTTGTAAGGAATTTGTTCTGAGTTTAGAGTTCCTGACTATTATTTATTCGTAGTCCTTGTCTCTCTATACAAAATAAAAAGACAGATCAAAGAGGGACATAGGGAAAGAAAAAGATAAGAAAAAGTTTGCTGTTTCCTTATAAAGTTATGGCAGTAACTTTAGGCTGCAAAAAGCTAGAATAGGTACTTGAACAACTTACACTTCGTACATCCCGCCCGACCCAACCACTGTTTAGTTTAGGTTTAGACAGTATTAATATGAAGCAGCGGACTTGATTTATAGCAGTTTAGGTACAAGAGAAGACACACTCCGGCGGCTACTGGCGCGTTTCCGGGCCTACCACTTGGTTGAACTACCACAAACTCGAACGTATGCCGCTCGTACTTGAGAATAAACTACTGTTGTTCTGAATTGGACTTAATCACCTAAAGTTGGGAATATATGTCTCTTGGAGCGGTAAGATTCATTGGTGATTATCGACCGGTAGACGGAAGAATTACTTGTTGGGTGCCTGCCTCTGCACCAGAGCTGTGATAAGTAGCTAAGTTGTGACCTGCTAAAATTCCAACCAACAGTAGGTTAAAAACAAAGAGATTTTAACCTCACTGCGCTTGGGTTAAAAACTCGAATGAGTAGCACAAAAAATATTGCAATCGAATGTGAAATCTGTGATGTGAAACCATTTGTTACAGTTTTTAGGGTTCCGTTGTCAACAAGGAACCCTTATAGTTTCGTCATATCCGTCTCTCAGTCTGTCCGCGGGTTAGCTCAGCGACCCTTAGTGTGGTTTTCGACCATAACTTTGCGAGGTAGCTTATTTGTGAGCTGGAAAATTCGCATTGTGCATTTGAAAGGCCAGAAAATAGAGCAATATGGATGAAATATTTTTAACTAACAGCTCAGCTACCTTGCAAAGCACTGGTGGAAACCACCATTATACTACTACTACTACTCCTTTGGCGCAACGACCCAAAATGAGTCTTGGCCTCCGAAACGAGAATACGCCACTGGTCCCGGTCTTGTGCGGTGGTTCGCCAGTCGCCTGCCTGGAGCTCGCGCAGGTCTGAGCTCACTACGTCGATCCACCGATATCTGGGGCGGCCAACCGGGCGTCGACCCGTCGGTTGACCCACGAAGGCTTTCTTGACGTGGCGGTCCTCCCCCATTCTTTCTAGGTGGCCGAGCCAGCGGAGTCTGTGAGCCTTCGTCTCTCCTATTATATTAGGGTCAGCCACAAGTTCTTGAATTTCCGCGTTCTTAAGAATCCTCCAGCTTCTGTCACTTCTTAACTTTGGCCCAAGGATTTTACGGAGAATTTTCCTCTCGGCGACCAGGAGTTTGTTCTCCTCTTTAAGCGTTAGTGTCCAAGCCTCGCACCCGTACATTAATATTGGTCTTATTACGGTCTTATAGATCCGGATCTTAGTGCCTCTACTGAGAAGCTTGGACACTAGCACTTTATGCAAAGCGGCACTGCATCGCAGGGCATTTTGTATTCGAATGCTAGAAAACTGTAATTAAGTATTAACATACAAGAGTCTGGGTTAGTCATAGTAGATGTTTTTAATTGTCGCTTTTTTTTACATGGCGCCACTTTGTTTGTGAAGCGACGTAAATGTAACTGACGTCATTAAGAGATTTTTAATATCCTATAATGAATGATGAACATTTTGATTGCTCTTTTTTATTTTGACCAATGCCGATAAAGGGGTCCGTTTGTAAAGTATTTAGTTTATAGTCTTGTAGCCCGTGTACATTTAAATTACAAAAAAGGTTACTGTTTGTCTTTGTGAAATTGTTATAGATTTCGCCATTTCACATACTAAAAGCGAAGTCTTAAAGATCGTAACCCGCTGTAACCATATATAAGGTGACTTTTAATTAGTTCTTGATAGCAAAAGATAAAAAAAAAAAAAAATTGCAAACAACAAACATATATGCATGTACTCGTGATACTGAACAACTTTTCCCAAGGAACATAGGTCGAAATACGAAAAACCAAATTTGACCTCCCATACAAAATGCGCTATCAGCTGATGCAGTTTCTATGGGAGCTCAAAACTTGATTTTCGTATTTCGATCTCTGTTCCTTGGGGAAAGTTTTTCAGTATCATAAATACATGCATACCTTTTTCTATCAAGAACTAATTAAAAATCACCCTATATAGTGACCAAACTATATTTCCATATATGTTAGTTATATACATTAGTCGGTTACCGCATTGTTTCGTTATTGTCATGTAGTACAGCTTTGTTGAATTACCATACGTAATAGTAAGACTATGGAAATTTGCCAAACACAAATTTAAGACCAAATGAGTCTTAAAATCTGAACCGGCCACAGAAACAGTCTTAAAACAGGTATATGGTTTGTTCAAAGGGTCTATTAACAGATGTATAAATTTAAAACGGTAACTCTTTCAATATGGCCGGACTACACCACTCGTCACTATATATGGTTACGGCGGGTTACGATCTTTAAGACCTCGCTATTAGTATGTGAAATGGTGAAATCTATGACAATTTCACAAAGACAAACGGTAACCTTTTACGTAATTTAAATGTCCACGGGCTACAGTACTATTAGAAGCACACATTTTTGTTAGAGTCAAGTTAGTGTCCCCCTACCTGTCAGCTAAACGGTTGTTATTGGAAATGTGAAAAAAAATAATGGTAGAGCATATAATAGTGAAACTAAAAGGAAAACTATCACAGCTAAGAAGGCTTTATAAGTTAAGGAATAAATAGTCGAAAAACTAAAAATATTAATAAACATAACAATAAACTTCCCTTGCTTCCTGTACTTTCATCAATCCTTTCATACATGCTCGTCGGTTTAAGGTACTTTAAACCTGGTCTTTATTCAGAACGTCCTGAATTTGGTCCTGGTACTTTCGCCTAGGCCTTCCCCTTCCAACGTTTCCATTCACTCTCGCCTGGTGGATCTCTTTCGTTAGTCTTCGTTCATTCATCCTCTCTACATGACCAAACCATCTCAGCATCCTTTTCTCGATTTTGGTCACTACGTCTTCTTTTACGCCACACCGTTCTCTTATCACACTATTTCTAATCCTGTCACTCAATTTAACACCAATCATACTTCTTAGCGCTCTCATTTCCACTGCATTAATTCTATTTTCATGCTTCTTCTGCCATACCCAGCTTTCACTGCCATACATCAGTGTTGGTACCAAAACACCCCTATGAACAGCCAAACGAGCCTTGTGAGACACCTTCTGACTCCTCATAAAGGCGTGCAGGGCACCATTCACCATGTTTCCAGTATTCACTCTTCTTTCTATATCACTTTCACACTTAAATAAGTACAACGGCGCAAACGATCTTGATGAAACTTTGCATGACCTAAAATCTCTATGCAAGATATCTTGCGGCAGTATACATTGGTCTGTGGAATTCATAGAAGGGGAATCGGTTTCATTGAGCTTATTTTGATGTTCTGTATTTTGGATTCTGAATTGGTTATCTACCTGCATATTTAATAATTCCAACATTTTCACAAAATTCTGGTATAGGTGAGTTTGTATTCCATATTATTTGTATGGAATTACAATATTAAGTTTGCAGTTGGTACTTATTTACTCTCATTACTCTCTGTAGCCTTCGTGGTCTAGTCGTTAGAACATTCGGCTCTCGATCTGGAGGTTCTGGGATCGATTCCCGGTGGAATCGTCAGATTGTCTGGCAAGTTAGATGATTCTGTGCTTCGGATTCGGAAGGTACGTCAAGATGTGTGGTCCCGGCTGCTATCAACGGTAGTAGTTGTTAGATGAGCCATGATGGGTTTGGGCGGCCTCACCAGGTTTTATGTGGTATCTCATCGACCTTACAACCCACACTAGATGATGATGACTCTCGCATATCGCAAGAAAGTAAGGGCCATTTGCACTAAAGAATCGCGCCTAAATTGTTTAAAACACTCCTAGCAATACTTTGACGGCCCTTAAGCAACAACTTGGGCGATTTTTATGTTTAGTGCAAACGACTATGAGTGCAGTGCTCAGCTGCTGCACCATTTATTTATCTAGCTCTAGTCGTTTGGGGAATGTCTTACGTATTTAAATAATTGAAATGATAAAATACAAATTAAGTATATGAATTTAATAAACATGAACTTTAACAAAACAAAATTAATAATAGAAATCTAACTAGTAGGTGTCAAGTTGGGGAGCACAATTACTGTCAAAACGTCTAGCAATACTTTGACGGCCCTTAAGCAACAACTTGGGCGATTTTTATGTTTAGTGCAAACGACTATGAGTGCAGTGCTCAGCTGCTGCACCATTTATTTATCTAGCTCTAGTCGTTTGGGGAATGTCTTACGTATTTAAATAATTGAAATGATAAAATACAAATTAAGTATATGAATTTAATAAACATGAACTTTAACAAAACAAAATTAATAATAGAAATCTAACTAGTAGGTGTCAAGTTGGGGAGCACAATTACTGTCAAAACGTCTACAGGTTACCAGAGCTGATGATATTTTGAATACTCATAAACCATCGATATCCATTTCATCTAATCTTCGTTTTGAATTTATGTACTTATAATAAAACTGAAAACTGTCGCTCAACGCGATTGCAAGACAAGATGACAAAAATTCGCATGACTGTGTTTTCCCAGCTGTTGACTTCCAAGACCCCATTCTAACCCGTAGATCCACTGTTATGCAGTGGGTCTATGGGGAATAAATATTACCTGTGGTCCCACCAGTGGATAATAAGCCCGTTTGAAAGGTAGGTAAAGCTATTTTGAAGCTTAATTTTAGACAAATAAATGATGTACGAGTATTAGTAACAAACTTTTTGTTAAGATGACGATACAAATTTTGCTATTGGTTATAGTTGGTAAAAACTTATAAATAAATTATACCCCACGTGATGACAATAAGCGACCCCAACACTTAGGTTTGTTTGTTTAGTCGTATTTCAATGGGTTACTTCTTGGGCGCGTCCGGTACGTCAAACTCGCTGACTTGGGCGTCCACCAGCTGCTTACTGCGAAGCTTCACGATCGCGTGGCTGGGCACATTCGGGTCCTCCATTTCAAACTCGATGAGTCCTGTGCATAAGAATACTAAATGAATATCACAGCAACATTCGTCGTCGTCGCCTTTCCTTTTGGGCGAAGAGCGGGCAGTTGGCAACCCTACCTCATCGCATACCAAAAGGAAACCTATCTCGGCTGCTCCACAATGAAAAGGTGAGTATAAAAAAACAGGGTTGCCTGGGTGCAACCTGGCACGTTTTGTACAGTCAACAAAAAACTGATTATTATTTTACCCCTTCATGTTCCAAGTAAGTACATTGTACATGCACAAGTACTTATTAATGTGTACCAAAATAACCAGGGTTGCCTTGCCTAATACTGTTAATTTAGGGAGTTGAAATGTCATTTTTAGATTATGTCAACTCACTAAGTATCGGGGTTGAGCAAGGAAATCCTGTTGGATTTTTGCATGCATTATGTACGAGTACTTACTTCGTATACGATTTGGTAAAAAAAACAGTTTCTTTTTTGTCAACTTTACAAAACGTGGCAGGTTGCGTCCAGGCAACCCATTTTATTGTGCAGCAGCCTAGATAGGTCGCTGTTTGGTATCCAATGAGGTAGGTTTGCCAAGTGCCCGCTCTTACTCTATTTGCGAACTTGTCTGTCTTTTTACATAGTATTGGCTTAATGCGAAATAATTTTTTATCAGTGGCAGTTATACAGGGTCTTTGCTATATCTCTACAAACCTCTCTGGTTCTTGCTCTACCCGTAACACTGAACTACTTATGTTCTATGGCGTCAAAGTTTTTTTTAAATCTTTGGTTTCCCCAAACAAAACGAGAAGTGGATCGGGATAGATTGTAAAAAGAATAAAAGCTTTCTTATTTTCAACAAAACTTGTTCGGTTTTTGAGAGGATCAACCATCAGAGAGCTTTGCAGAGCTATACCAAACCCCCTGTATATTTAAGGTGCAACTCTGTATCTGCTTTAAGTAACTGCTGGGTTGCAGGCAAAACGGCTGTTAATCAAAGCGGCAGCACCCAATGCCCATTATAACCAATCGGAAAATGAAGCATATACAGGGCTTCAAAACATTGGTATGAAACATGTCAAGGGCTTATTCTTGGGGTAAATGCAACAACTTTTGTTGACTTTACAAAATTCGCTGAAAATAATCGACTTTTCATACAAGTTGGACCGATCAGCTGATCGTTTTGTATAAAAAGACAAATTAGTTTTGCGAATTTCGAAAAGTCAAAAAAACAAAAGTGTTTGCATTATGCCCTTAGAAAAAACCCCTAAAAGGATTTACATAATTCATTTAAAGCCTGATTTAAGGTATCATTAAAGGTACACTCTAACAAAACCCTAAGCTCCCCTGCTCCCTTGCTTAAATGGAAACCCTTGCTTATATGGAATGGATTCGCACACACATTTTATTAAACGGCACTAATTTTGACATTGAAAAACATAATCAAATCACTTTTAAAAGGAAGTGAGTTAGGAATACAGCACACAACGTCATGATGTATAGTCGCATCGCGTTATCATCGTTATGCGATTACACTTCTACCAGTCTTCTAAGATAATAAATTCATCATGTATTCCTATCAAAATTCTTTCAAAATTGTATCATTAATTCTTACATACATACATACTTAACATCACGCCTCTTTCCCGTCGGGGTAGGCAGAGACCACAGTCCTCCACCTGCTACGATCTTGACATACTTCCCTTGCTTCCTGTACTTTCATCAATCCTTTCATACATGCTCGTCGGTTTAGGGTACTTTTAACCTGGCCTTTATTCAGAACGTCCTGAATTTGGTCCTGGTACGTTCGCCTAGGCCTTCCCCTTCCAACGTTTCCATTCACTCTCGCCTGGTAGATCTCATTCGTCAGTCTTCGTTCATTCATTCATCATTAATTCTTGAATACTAAAATAATACCAAATTTTAATTAGTCATTGCGAATACATGCCACACTACTATGTAACGGAGCTCCGGGTTTTTTAGTATGCGTCCCTTTAGTTCAGTCCTATATGTATGATACAAGATGTCTGAAAGTAAGTTTATTGGTTCCGATGCTTATAAAAACGAGAAATTAATCTGTGGTTTTAGAATTACCTACTCTTCTAAAACCTCATAACAAAAGCAATAGACGCACGCTTACATGAAGGAAGGAGTTTGTAGCGAAAGGAACGAAAAATATTTGTTTTGAGGACCCTAAAAGGCTTTTTATTTTTAAATCAATTGGGCCGCACGGTGTTAGGTTAGATGCAAATTATTTAATACTCTTTAAAAAATAGATCCCACGAGGGATTCATTAAAAGAGGTAGGTTTGAAATTCAGTAATTTTACATCCCGTCCTCCTATCTATGTAAAATGCCACTTAAGTAAAATTCACAGAAGGAATTCGCAAAACGTCTCGACTATCTATGACAATGTGCCCCTGGATGCCCCTAATGGGCACACTGACGACGACACGACAATGACGACGATAGTCATAGTGACGATAGAACGAGATTAATTTTGAAAACAATAAGTGCAGGGCGGCACGACGGCAACCCATAATAATGACACTTTGACTGCCTATATAGGTTGCTATTAAGCACGCAATATATTGATCGCCACGTCAATACCATTAAATTGATTATGTATTATTATGTAACATTAGTATTGTACAAAAAAATTACTTAACGCTCTTTTTTTTTTGCTCGAACCTCGTCATAATCAATAAATCTATTCAATTTCATAGTGACAGATACTGATGGAGAATCTTTGCTTTTAAAGGATCACTGATCATTGTTGATCCACTGCTCTAGTGTCCACTTTTAGTATTGTTTCCACGAGAGTACCTCTTTCGTTTAGTGACTGAACCTTTGCCAGCAAGAGGCGATTTCTCTTCAACCACACGAGACACATCTATACATAAAATAAATCAGTAGAAACCGTGTGTCTGTACTTTGATGAATTTAGCAAAAAGTGAGTGTAGGCGATAAGAAAGGACTAACACAAAAACATTTTTTTTTCGAATTTTTGTCTGTCTGTCTGTTTGCGCTTATCTCCGAAACTATCTACCGATTGTATCGCGGTTTTCACCGGTAGATTAAGCTTAGCTTCGAGCAACATATAGGCTATGTTTCATTCAAATCGATTCACTCAATCAGAAGCTACACTAATTTAAAATAGCAAACTGCCTGTGCGATAATAACTCACAAACTACCAAACCGATTCGAACAGGGTTTTCAATTAAATATTTGGCTTACTTTCGTGCAACATAAAATCTTTGTTTCATTGCAAACGGTTCACTCAAACAGAAGGTACGCAAAGTTTCATGCGGTGGCGCAAATAACCTACAAACTACTGAGCTGATGGGAACAGGGTTTATAACAACTATTTGACCTACTCTCTGCAACATATAAGCTTAGTTTTATTGCAAACTGTTCACTCAGATAGGAGGTGCGCGAAGTTTCAAGCAGCGGCGCCAATAACTCATAGACTACGAATGGATTCAAGCGCGGTTTTCAATAACGTAATTAACTTACTTCTTTGCATTATATCAGCTTAGTTTAATTGCAAACGGTTCACTCAGACGGAGGTAGGTACGCGAAGTTTAATTAAAAACTACTGGAACGATTCTAACAGGGTTTTCAATGATGTGTTGGGCTTCTTTCCGTGCAACTAAAAGCTGTTTCATTGCAAACTGTTCACTCAGACCGGAGGTACGCAAAGTTTCAAGTTTGTATAGAATTAGAGTCCTACGGTTTTGTATGGAGGAACATGTAAAGTTAAAAGCATGAGAAACGTTGGACTTTGTAGCGCTCTTATTTCAGTAGCTACAGAAGCTAAAGTGACTGAGCCTTAAATTTAGTCACAGGTTTTGTTTTGTCCAAGAAATAAAGAAACCGTATTACATTTCGTTCGCGTGGGATTCGATTATAATTTGGCACATACGAGGATAGTGGGCAAAGTCTCACATGTAGACACGAGGTATTTAATAAAAATCGTACTATATTTACTTTGTATAATATTGCAAAAGTAAAAATAAAGGTAAAAAGATAGTTTGATCCATGGTAAAAAGTTATTTGCTACCTTTTTAGAACCCCACGCGGACGGAGTTGCGGGCAACAGATAGTTTATATTATGCATGCATGACATGCACTATCGTTTCTTAAAATGACAGGCAAAGTCACATTTATAACGCACTCAATTTTACAAAAATCAACTTAAACATTTGTTTGCTAAATATTCACATGTGTTTTTATATTTACATGTTTCATCATTAAATTACCTGTTTGGAAAATAAATAATTTTAATGTAAATTCAGTGTATTATTGTTTAGGTACCTAAAATTAAACGTACCTAGGCATAATTTGCAGTGCCCTAAGTAAAGGGTTTCGTGTGTGATAATCATTATAATTTAATATCTGTGCAACCATTCCAACGCAGTAAAGAATTATGAATTAACGTGACGATTCCAGTTAAATGAAATCGAGATAGAGACGGAAGGGACTTCCACTCTTTGGCTATGCGCAATATTGCGCATCATGAAGGTTGTAGCGAAGTGCTTTGTGAGAATGTGCATAAAGCGATTTAATGCATGTGTGATGTAGTTTTGACACAGATTTATGCAATAAAAACATTTCTTGCTTTCGCTTTAACATAGTGTAGATAGCCTGACCTCCTTCAGCAGCCACTTCTTCCTTGTAACTCTCACGCATGGACCGTGCGAGGATGCTGTGATACAACTGGCTGGCAGCTGATTTCGTCTCTGGGGTTATCTCCATCTTTGATACCGCGTTCATCAATACGTTCAGCTTCGTCTTCGCTTCATTCAACAACTTATCAACTGTAAAACACAATATTTATAAAGCAAATTGTGACATGCAAAAAAACATTATTTGTCTTTAGTGTCTATAGTTTTATTTCTTGACTCATAATTTTCCTACAATGGCGAAACACTAAAAGGCATAAAGGTACAATAAAAGTTTTTATTTACCTCCTGACTCTAGGTTTGTTCGACGGAGACCCGCTGTACGGATCCCCTATTTCTGGCTGCGAGGGGTCACAAGGGAACCTAACATAACCTACCATGTATGTGTCGTACTGTTTGGATTATGTTTTTAGGGTTCCGTACCTCAAAATAAAAAAACGGAACCCTTATAGGATCACTTTGTTGTCCGTCTGTCTGTCTGTCTGTCTGTCAAGACCCTTTTTCTCACGAACGAGAAGAGGTATCAGGTTTAAATTAATAACGAATATTAAGGTCCATAAACCACACAAGATCTCAAAATTTAAATTTTTTACAACGACGTAATCAAAAGATATGGCTTTTTATGTCCTCTTCTCGTGTCGGAGGCCAAGATCCTCTTGGGGTCGCTGAGCCAGCGTAGTAAGTAAGTAAGTATGTCCTCATCTCCTCTCACCTCATATTTATGCAAAAAAGCAAAACCTACAGGGTACTTTCCGTTGACCTAAAATTATGAAATTTGGCAAGAAGCTAGGTCTCACAGTACAAATAAAGGGAATTAAAAGTCTAAAATCATTAAATATTTCAATTTTTCTCACAACTAATAGTAACCAATTAATGTGAGCTCCCGTTTCAAGAACTTCTCTATAAAAGAGGGGTCAAGTTGGATGGTCGCGGAGTTTTTAAAATCAAAGAGCAAAAGTTTTTAGTATATCATATGGTAGATAGGTACGGAACCCTTAGGGCGCGAGTCCGACTCGCACTTGGCCGGTTTTTTTTAATGTTGGGGGGCTCCACCCCCCGAGCCCCTCTTGCTGGGGGGCTGCGCTCCCGCTTCGTGATGGTAGTGGTCATATTGATAAAAGCAGTAGTCATTATAAAAAGGTTCGGAAGCACGCGGATATATGATTACAAAGGAAAGCGAATTTATAATTAAAGCTCCAAGGGTATGTTAGATTCCCTTGTGATCCCTCGCAAACAGAAATAGGGGACCCACACAACACGAAAAAATATATAAAATTTTTAAACATACCCGACCCGCTTTCTGCTTCTACGAGTATGCATTGAAAACGTTGTCGCCGTTTTCATTAAATTATGATTCTACAAACCAAAATATTGAATTCCACATATTTAATTATAGAACCTGTTTTAATTTTTACAGCTGCTTGCAAATCGCAGCCCGAAAGTGTATTTTTTTTATAATAATAATACAATGTTTGTTATCCTACTGTTAATATTAGTCGCCATATGTAATTATTTTAGTATCTTGCCTATGATTTCATTGCCTCTGTTTAATATGTTTGCTACCTTAAAGTATCAGCCAATATTGAGTTTTTATAAATCCTTGCATTTTGAAGTCCATCTAATACAATTATTGCTAAAATATTTAATCGCTGCCTAGTAATTTTTAAGTAACAAAATAGTCAATCGCCCTTTAAGTTGTTAGTCGCCTCGAAAATAATTAGCCATCTTCATATTGTGTGTGTTTAAAATGGATGACCAGTTGAAACAAATGCTTCACAATACAATAAATTTATTTATTATATTTATTTATGACTGGAATTACTATAATAACGCCAATAAAATTTATGCATTAAATGTATCGTAATTCACGATTGAACGCACGTTACGTAACTACCTACCCACAAGCGTTGACTGCAATCAATCATGGGAAATATATTATGACGGTAGAGTGCCAGAATATAATGCAACTTCATTACCTCCAATAACGTGTGCGTGTAGCGTGTACTTACGATACATACATATGCTATTCAGAACATGAATAATACATAGGCCGAGTCCTGAAGCTGTAATTTTTAATTGGCTGGACATAAATCGAAACCGTCAATTTACTATAAAGTTGCTATGTATTATAATAGGTGGTGGAACACTTATGTAAAAAATAATTTTTAATGAATTGGCTGACTTTTAGATTCTCCAGAAAATATATTTTTTTGTTTGTTTATGCATGTGAAGTCAAGCCAAAAATTGTAACTAATATCTGATGGGGTAAACTTTTGATGTGGGTTCCAAGGTACCTACTTCAATTAAAACTAAGCAAAAAATATTTGCGCATATTTTTTTATTAGCAAATTTGTATGCAAGTTACATAAAAGTCCAGGCAAAAATGGCAACCAAATTATTTTAAATTTGATAGACTTTCCAGGACAGTTTTTGAGCAAATTACCTAAAATTAAGCATATTAATCAAAAGTTAAATATTTTCGTATTTAATGTTGAAGCAAAAATACCAACTGAAAAACTTTTGTTTAATTACAGGTTTCATCGTGTGTTCTTTCCTTTATTTATAAAATTAAGCATAATTATAAACAGATAAAAAAGTTTATTTTTAATTCAATAGATCGCGTCAAGCGAGCGAGAACCGACGTAATATTATATGTTCTTTGGAACCGGTATGGCGTGCCGTGCGCCTCGAGACTTTTTTCTTCTACGTAATGTCAAGAGTACGTCAAGCCTGACATAATATTAGACCTTTTAGTGTTCTTATTTCAACAGTCCAAGTAGCTAGAGTGGGCTGCAAGTGTCTGGCTGCCTGCTTGTACAAACAACAACACTTCAAACAGTCCATTGAAAGGAGAAAATATCATTGTGGGATACAGTGTTACAAAAAACCGGGCAAGTGCGAGTCGGACTAGCGTGCTAAGCTATTGCTCTTGATCCCCCGATCTTGACTCCTCTTTAATAAGAATTTACTTGAAGTGGAAGCTAGCTAGCGTTAATTGGTTGTGAGAAAGGTTGTAAACTTTAATTATTTCAGATTTTATGGTTCCGTACCCATAGGGTGAAAAACGGGATCATACTAATATGCCCCCGATGTCTGTCTGACTGTCTGTCAGTGGGCTGTATCTCATGCTGCATAAGCTATAAAATATAAAAACTGATCAAGTACGAGTCGAACTCAAAAAAGGACGAGTTGCACTCCGAGAGTGCCGGCAGAAGTGAAAACTTGAATTTTTGAATATGATGTTTTTGTAAGGGTCAATCGCGTCAGTGCTCGTGTACTTGTTCATCGAGACCTAAAATTTGTCTCAGTACATGAGTAGTCTAGGGTCAGTAGTTTTCAAGTTATAGCGATTTTTACTTTGACAGCTGTCATCCGAAATGTAGATCTCATCAAGACCTATCATTTGACTCAGCACACGAGTACACTAGAGTCAGTAGTTTCCAAGTTATGGGGTTTTTTTAGTTTGACAGCTGTCATCCGTAATGTATATCTCATCGAGACCTTTCATTTGTCTCAGCACATGAGTAGTCTAGGGTCAGTAGTTTTCAAGTAATAGCGATTTTTACTTTGACAGCTGTCATCCAAAATGTAGATCTCATCGAGACCTATCATTTGACTCAGCACACAAGTACTCTAGATTCAGTAGTTTTCAAGTTATAGCGATTTTTACTTTGACAGCTGTCATCCGAAATGAAGATCTCATCGAGACCTATCATTTGTCTCAGCACACGAGTAGTCTAGGGTCAGTATATTTCGAGTTATAGCGATTTTTAGTTTGACAGCTGTCATCCAAAATGAAGATCTCATCGAGACCTGTCATTTGTCTCAGCACACGAGTAGTCTAGGGTCAGTAGTTTTCGAGGTATAGCGATTTTTAGTTTGACAATTGTCATCCGAAATGAAGATCTCATCGAGACCTATCATTTGACTCAGCACACAAGTACTCTAGATTCAGTAGTTTCCAAGTTATGGGGTTTTTCAGTTTGACAGCTGTCTTCCGAAATGTAGATCTCATCGAGACCTATCATTTGTCTTAGCACATGAGTAGTCTAGGGTCAGTAGTTTTCAAGTTATAGCGATTTTTACTTTGACAGCTGTCATCGTAAAAGAAGATCTCATCGAGACCTATCATTTGTCTCAGCACACGAGTAGTCTAGGGTCAGTAGTTTTCGAGTTATAGCGATTTTTAGTTTGACAGCTGTCATCCGAAATGTAGATCTCATCAAGACCTATCATTTGAGTCAGCACACGAGTACACTAGAGTCAGTAGTTTCCAAGTTATGGGGTTTTTTTAGTTTGACAGCTGTCATCCGTAATGTAGATCTTATCGAGACCTTTCATTTGTCTCAGCACATGAGTAGTCTAGGGTCAGTAGTTTTCAAGTAATAGCGATTTTTACTTTGACAGCTGTCATCCGAAACGTAGATCTCATCGAGACCTATCATTTGACTCAGCACACAAGTACTCTAGATTCAGTAGTTTCCAAGTTATGGGGTTTTCAGTTTGACAGCTGTCATCTGAAATGTAGATCTCATCAAGACCTATCATTTGTCTCAGCACACGAGTAGTCTAGGGTCAGTAGTTTTCGAGGTAAAGCGATTTTTAGTTTGACAATTGTCATCCGAAATGAAGATCTCATCGAGACCTATCATTTGACTCAGCACACAAGTACTCTAGATTCAGTAGTTTCCAAGTTATGGGGTTTTTCAGTTTGACAGCTGTCATCCGAAATGTAGATCTCATCGAGACCTATCATTTGTCTCAGCACACGAGTAGTCTAGGGTCAGTAGTTTTCGAAGTATAGCGATTTTTAGTTTGACAGCTGTCATCCGAAATGAAGATCTCATCGAGACCTATCATTTGTCTCAGCACACGAGTAGTCTAGGGTCAGTAGTTTTCGAGTTATAGCGATTTTTAGTTTGACTGCTGTCATCCGAAATGTAGATGTCATACATTTAGGATTCGCTATTAAATAACGATCAAAACCAGTACGTCAAGTCTGTCGTGCACATATCACGTTGTGCACAACAAAAAAAGCCGAGACTATGACCACAGAATATATAATAGTAAACAAGTTTACAAGAGTCACACTCCTTTGATCTTGGAAAAAGCTGCCTATTTCACAGACAGGCCTGCTATGACAAAGACAAAAAAGATGTTTTGGTCTTTATCACACTTTAGAAGTTTTGTATATATTGAGCCTGCTCTAACTTGGTATGATTATTTGCAAATCAATTTCTATACTTCATCCGAGATCTGACGCGACGAAGGTAAAAAAGATGTTTTTATCTTTATCACACTTTAGAACTTTTGTATATATTGAGCCTGCTCTAACTTGGTATGCTTATTTTCAAATCCATTTCGATACTTCATCCGAGATCTGACGCGACTTCTGATGCGAGTTAATAATTTTTTTCCCATCTGAAAAAGTGCCAAGCGCCGTTGAAGAAGTTTTCACTTCAAATGTCGACCACAGTACTCGTAATTTACTGACATTTCAACTAATACAATTTATATCATGCGGTGGTACGGAACCCTCGGTGCGCGAGTCCGACTCGCACTTGGCCGGTTTTTCCCTTTCATTAGATCAAATCCACAATTATTTTGAGTCTCATGTCAAACCTGTAGAATATTCATACAAACTTCCACCCCATTTTTCAACCCCTCAGGGGCTGAATTTCAGAAAATCCTTTCTTAATGTGTAGTCTTGACGTACTAAAAAACTGCTTACAAAATTTCACATCTGTAGCTTTATCGGTTACGGCTCGGCGTTGATGAATCAGTCAGTCAGTCGGTCAGGGCATGCTGTTTTATATATTTAGATCAGAAGATCAAAAGTATTTTCAGCTTACTACAACCGATGTAAATTTTCATCCTTCATGTTTAACTTTAAATTCCGAAGCGCGTACCGAATAAAACAGCGAAGCAATGCGACGTTGCCGTACCGTGCAATCACGAGCCGTGTACTATGTTAATGTCAATTATGAACTTTATTTCAACTTCTTTAGGGTCGATATAAAGCGCTACATAATGTAATTTTTATATAAAAAGATACGCTATTGCCTGAAATGTTTAATTTTTAAAGTAATCAACGTAAGTACAGTTTTAGAGTATAATTAAACACTTTTCATTCAGTTACCTATTTTGGCCAAAGAGAAATCCCTCAATAATTATACCACTGTAAAGCTTTAACATATTGTGTTCACTTTTATGACTGTTTGATCAAGTACAACAAAATTTTGAAGTACAAAAAGTCACGAGATAGTTATGTATTTTGCCCGAGCAGACAAAAAGAAATAAAACTTTTAGTGGGATTTTTTTAATTTTAGGATTAACCT
This sequence comes from Athrips mouffetella, assembly GCA_947532105.1. Taxonomy (NCBI): domain Eukaryota; kingdom Metazoa; phylum Arthropoda; class Insecta; order Lepidoptera; family Gelechiidae; genus Athrips; species Athrips mouffetella. Next base: position 30,350,567 of record OX383956.1, read on the forward strand.
AAGAACTTAGGTGCTTAATTAGTTTGTAAAATACTAAAAGTTTATCATTGAACGAGCCCAGAAAACATTTCGTTTAGTTGGCATTTTTGCCACAGTAACTATTTATATAATAGGGTTTTTTTAATCTGCCGCCTTGTCCCATTTGGTGATATGCTTAATTTTAAGTAATTATGTAATTACTTCCAAGACTTCATAAACCACAAAAAGAAAATCTTGGTTCCGATTTTTGTCTAGGCCAAAATCTAATTATCTTGGGGTATTTCTTGAAAGTCAACTTCCAAGGAGGTGAAACAGGGAATAATTTTTTGTCGGTTTGTTGGTCTTCAAGTCCTTCATTTTTAAAGTTACAGATATACAAATTTGGAATTGAACTCTGTGAAAATTCAAAAAGTACATGTTTCAACTTTTTTTATTTATTGTCAATGGGCTTACTCTTGAGCTCGATCTTGTCTTGACGACAGAGGTGAGACCGACGATGGGACGAGCTTGCCCAGAAGAAGCCTATTTATTTTCGACTTGAATAGATTCTCTGGAATGGAACATAGACGCAGGGAGAGAATACCACTCTAGCCGAGCGCATTTTAGAAGATGGGTGGTATTCTGCGATGTGTCTGGACGGTGGGCCAGACTGTGAAACAGGGTTTTTACCAGTATCTCATCACCAAAGATTTTCTTGCCTCTGTGGTCTATCGAGTCAAGTGCGTCTAGTTGGTATTTAGCTGAGCCATCCTAAAGGTGACAGCAATTCTCCATGCAAGATCGGACTTGTGCTTTTTATAAAACTAGAAGCTGTCCAGGAGTGAATTATTGCTTAACTTTATTGAGAATACCTACCCAGCTTTTTTGCCGCAGTATGGGTTTTTGACTCATTGCGCCGAAATCCAGGTTTGCGCACAACTTCATGCCAAGAAGCTTGAGGCTGTCAGTAACTGGTACAGATGTACTTCGAAAATATTAGCCAGATTGAGTGGACTTCTTTTGGCGGTGAACAGACACGCCTGTGTTTTGGTGGCGTTGAAATAAAATTCACCAGATTTTTGTCGCTCCACTCGGAGACACGACTTACCGTTGAGTTTATTCACTCAACCTTGGCTTTTCTCGAAGCTTTTTAAGAAATTCATCCCTCAAGGAGATGAACATTCTGAAAGTGCTGATATGTTTAAATACATGAAATTTGGAGGATGTATTTTCATGTTATGAAGGTTCGCGATTAGAAATTATTTTAAGAAATTTTACTCTATAATAGTCCTTTGCTTTTGTAGTAAGATTTATACAAATTTGAATTTAAGCTTATGGTAAAAGATAAAGAAACTTGAGCGTTTCTTAAAAATTATCCGCAAATGGGGTAAAATTTGAGATGCGTTTTTGTCAATTTGTTAGTCTAAAAGTCCTTTATTTTTGAAGTTACAGGTATTTAATCATAAAAATTAGAAATTTAAGTTTTTCGTACAAAGTAAAAAAGTACATGTTTAAGCTTTTTTGTAAGTTTATCCGTTAAGGGGATAAATGAAGGATGAGAATTTTTATGGAACTCTGAACCTGCTAATGCTAGAAATGTGAAAGGTGGGTGTGTTTTTCATGTTATGAAAGTTTAGAAATTATTTTCACAATTTCATTCCCTCTTTCCGTCAAGTGAATGAAGTATATTAAACAATGCATTCATATTTTGTTTCATAATCCATTGCTTGATCAAGTGACAAGATTTTGGGAAAAGTTCCGACATGGAGTTTTCGCCGCCAAACTTTTCGCTACGGAAAGATCCGTCGTGCATCGTTCAAACGCGGGATTTCCTCAAGTGTGTCACTACACAAATGGGATGAAATGAAGAATGAGAAATTGCATAGAACTCTGGTACTAATGATGAAGCTTAGAGAATAATTTTCAAGAAACGCTGAAATAGGTACTTTTGTATGATTTTTCGCAAAAGCTTAAAAACTTTGTAAAACGGTGTTTGTGGTTTTATTGACCATTCAACAATAAAAGAAAAATAAAAAAAAATACTTTGATTTTATTTGAATAGAATAATGCTGAAATCAAACCAAATCCCGGTCTAGCTGCTTTCCTTTATGTTGCATTTAAATTGTATATTTGTATGTATTTGTGTATATATTTGTAATCGGTTTCTCGAAAACGGCTCTAACGATTTCGATGAAATTTAGTATACAGGGATTTTTGGGGGCAAAAAATTTATCTAGCTTGGTTTCATGTCTGGGAAAGTTCGTTTTCACTGTCTTTTTTATTATTTCTTAGCGCGTTTTAGTGCGTTCAAGAAACTTACACCGCCATCTGTTGTTAAGTAGCATAGCTTGCTCACCCGATAATATTTTAATCATACAGAGCATAGCTCGGTCGCCCAGGTACTTATTTTTAATAAATGTTAAAAAATATTCGAATATTTAGCTCTCGAAATATTCATTTTATTCGAATAGTAAAATTAAACGAATAGTGCAAACCCTAAATACAGGTAAGACCTGCACCAAACAGCTTGCAAAATTAAAAGGAATTTTATGAGAGTCTTTTCAATTCATATTTGCTCCTGAGTCATAAGTTGCAAATGTGATTTATGGTGAAAAATAGTCTTAGCAAAAACCTCGATCGAAAAACGTTTTTTATTTATATTTTAATAGAACATAGACTTTAAGGGCACTGCATGTTATTCTACGTCATCTAGTACACGAAATTTGCAACTTTGTAGCGATAGTAGTGGCCTTGTAGGTCCACAAAACGTTGGTCTGCCAATCCGAAACCTGGCAGGTTTTGTACAATTGGAGAGAAAAGTGGTTAAATGACAGATTACACGAATGAAATCTATTCATAGTAACTGCCAGGAGGATGCAAGGCAGACCTGTTGTTTTTTACTTGTATAGGTACCTTCTATTTCTACGAATAGATTTCATTCGTGTAATCTGTCATTTAACCTCTTTTATCTCCAACTGTAAAAAACCTGCCAGGTTTCGGATTGGCAGACCAACGTTTTGTGGACCTATTAGGCCACTACTATCGCTACAAAGTTGCAAATTTCGTGTACTAGATGACGTAGGATAACATGCAGTGCCCTTACGGTCTAACATGACAAGAGCTATCGTCTGACATCTCGTGTTTCAAAATAGAAGCACCCTATTTGTAGTTATATTTAATTTCTAATTTTATTATACAAGTGACGCCAACAAAGGGGCTGAGAAAAAGCTGTAAAACCAAAAGGATGCTTAGATACAAATACTACAGATTAAACTCCAAACAAGCAAAACTTGAATATAGAACCTATGCTAAAATGCTCCGGAAAAGTAAAAACATAGCAGAAAAAAATTGTAATCATAAGTATATTTCCAACTCTAAAAATAAATGTCAAGCTTTCTGGAACATCATAAGAGATGATAAAGATTTCACTTGTTGCCGGTTCATAGAGTATATCTTAGTTAATAATAACAGCATTTCTGATCCAGTAAATATAGCAGAGTAGTTCAATAAATATTTCATTCATTTGACTAATAATACTGACAAAACTAACAAAGTTAATACCAATAAAGCTACATTAGTAAGCAGCTTCTCCCACCAAAAACATAACTGTTAAAAAGGGGGCCAAGTTCCTATCGGCTAATTGTTTGCCTAAAAAAGGGTTGAAATCCGATCCAATGCCAAGTTTAGATGCACTTTAATATCGATCATAATCGTCTTCATCAGCAGCCTGATCCACTAGTAAACATTTGCCATGTATTTCACTATTACAAATAGTATTTCACTAGTACAAAATGTCAAATTTAAAAGATTAATCTAAATATATAAAAGAGCATGTCCTGACTGACTGACTGATTCATCAACGCCGGGCCGTAACCGCTATAGATACAGATCTGAAATTTTGTACACAGGTTCTATGTGCGTCAAAACCACCCACTAAGAAAGGATTTTGGAAAATTCATCTCCCAAGGGGGTGAAATAAGGGATGAAAGTTTGTATGAAAGTCCTTTGTTTCTTGAGCTAGACTCACACAAATTTGAATTTAAGCTTCTGATAAAAAATAAAGAAATACGTGTTAAAGCATTTCTTAAAAATCATCCTTGAAGGGGGTGAAAAAAGGGATGATTTTTTTCCGTATGTTGGTCTACAAGTCTTTCAGTTTTAAAGGTAGAACTATAGAAATTTGTATTTAAGCTTTTGGTAATCTAAATATATAAAAGAGCATGTCCTGACTGACTGACTGATTCATCAACGCCGGGCCGTAACCGCTATAGATACAGATCTGAAATTTTGTACACAGGTTCTATGTGCGTCAAAACCACCTACTAAGAAAGGATTTTGGAAAATTCATCTCCCAAGGGGGTGAAATAAGGGATGAAAGTTTATATGAAAGTCCTTTGTTTCTTGAGCTAGACTCACACAAATTTGAATTTAAGCTTCTGATAAAAAATAAAGAAATACATGTTTAAGCATTTCTTAAAAATCATCCTTGAAGGGGGTGAAAAAAGGGATGATTTTTTTCCGTATGTTGGTCTATAAGTCTTTCAGTTTTAAAGGTAGAACTATAGAAATTTGTATTTAAGCTTTTGGTAAAAAATAAAAAAGTATGTGTTTTAGAATTTTCCAAAATTCATCCCCTAAGGGGGTGAAATAGGGGATGAAAGTTTGTATGAAAGTCCGTCAGTTTTGAAGTTAGGATCTTTAAAATTTGTATTTAGGCTGACGACTAAAAACTAAGTTTGACGTGTCTCAGGGTTTTTGAAAATCCTACACCCTAAGGGGTGAAAAGGGGGATGAAGTTGAAAATCCTTCATTTTCAAAGTAAAATCCACAAAATTTATTGTTTAGGCATTAGGGTTGTAATTCTGTGGAATGTACATCACTGTTATTGAAATTTCACCCCAAATTCAACCCCTAAAAGAGGGAAATGGGGTGAAAAGTCTAAAAACCAATATGGGTATCGTTTGTATGGTTTATCGGGTCGCTGATTACGAAAACTACAACAATTTTGAAATCCAACGTGGTGGACGTGAAATACCATCATCCCCTAGAGATGGGGTTGAAGTGCGAAAGGGTTGAAATGTTTAAAAATCAATATGGGTGTCGTTTGTATGGTTTATCGGGTCGCTGATTACAAAAACTACATCAATTTTGAAATCCATCGTGGTGGACGTGGCATACCATAATCCCTTGGGGATGGGGTTGGTGTGCTATAGAGTTGAAATGTCTAAAAATCAATATGGGTGTCGTTTGTATGGTTTATCGGGTTGCTGATTACGAAAATTACAATAATTGTTAAATCCAACGTGGTGGACGTGAAATACCATAATCCCCTAGGGATGGGGTTGGGGTGCGATAGGTTTGAAATGTCTAAAATCAATCTGAGAGAGTGCGAGAGGGAGAGTTAGAGAGAGGGCGAAGGGGGAGGGAGGTAGAGGGGGGGTGAGGGATGGGGGAGAGAGGGAGGGGGAAAGGGAGGGGGGAGAGGGAGGGGCGAGCTAGAGGAAGAGAGAGAGGGAGGGGGAGAGAGAGGTAGGGGTAGAGGCAGAGGAAGCGGTAGAGGTAAACGTAGAGGAAGAGGTAGAGTAGAGGTAGATGGAGGGGGAGAAGGAGGGGAAGGGAAAATGGGGAGAGGGAGGGAAATGGGGAGATGGAGGGGAAAGGAGCGGGAGAAGGAGGGGGAGAAGGGGGAGGGGGAGAGGTAGGAGGGGGATACAGAGTGAGGGGGAGGGGGAGAGGGAGAGAGAGGAACGAGGAGAGGGTTTTAGTTTTTCTCAATTACTTCTGCGAGTTGGCTCTGTTTTAAAATATAACGTAAAGGAGTCTCTCATATCTCTCACTACATTTGTTAGGTTAAGTGGCAACTTAAAGGCATAATACTGCTGCTAAGTTCCTCTGTTCTGAGGAATTTATGAGTAACGTCTGTATATTATATAAAATTTAGCTGGATCTTGAATTGTACTCATTGATTTGCGCAGGGTTAGTCCCGCTTTTCCTTAGTTTAAAATTACCCCGAAATGACGGGAAAATATCTCATTACTTCGGAAAACCGGTAACAACATAAATACGAAATCCACGCGAGCGAAGCCGCGGGCAACAGCTAGTATTATATATAATAAGGTGGCGGATAGTGGCTGGATGTGGTGGCGAGTCTTGGGAATGGCAAATGTTTACTAGTGGATCAGGCTGCTGATGAAGACGATTATGATCGATATTAAAGTGCATCTAAACTTGGCATTGGATCGGATTTCAACCTTTTATTAGGCAAACAATTAGCCGATAGGAACTTGGCCCCCTTTTTAACAGTTATGTTTTTTATGGGATTTCAATACTTTTTGTTCAGTTTGCTATATTATATTTATAATAACTATAGCAACGTTGTCTGTATTTTCATAGTTTCGTTAAAACATAGGTACTTGTTTTATGCATGACTAAGTCTGACCTTCTAGAAATACTACCTTTTTAATATTTGGTACATTAATTTTAGTCTGACTCGTGGAACGTCAATGAAACTCCGGAGCTGGCGTTTGACTGATTTATTAATCATAAAGGGATGTGCAACACCCACATCGAATACTAGTGATGTAAACAATCGTCACATTTTCTCCCTCTTAAATTACTACGTTAATGATAATCACTTTTTATGGAAACAACCCGAAAATACAAAATACGATTACCATGAGGCCCGTAACATTATTGTTTTGTTCAACCCTTAACTTATTCTACGAAACACATCAAACAGACTTTAGACTTAAATATCTAGCCACAATTTATCATTTATTTAGTAGATTGTCCATTTTAGAACAGTGATACTTATACGCACGCAGTGCTCGTGCAGAGGCGCCCGGCGGCGGGGGTGAAGTCGTCGCGGCGAAGGCTTGCACCGGAGGGGTGTCTTTTTCCACGCCTTCATCTCCACCGACGGGAGCGTCTTCCTCCTCAAACGTATCTTCAGCACCACTCTGAGATTTCGTACTATCTGCACTCCTTTCCGACTGGGTATCTTCCCCTTCGGATAGGACACTTGTCCGTGACAACGAATACCTATTTTTGTTTTTTAAAATTTGATCCGCGTGTCTACGCCATTGTATCCCACGTCCGATCTCCACTTTATAAGAAACTGGGCCTGTCTTCGCGACTACCTTACCAGGTGTCCACTTGTCCCTACTGACGGAGTAATCTCTTGCTAGCACCGTGTCCCCGACGGCGATGGAGCGCGCCACCCCGCCGGCGGCTCTTGCTTGGCGCTCCTGGGCAGCGCGCACCGTCGCCGTCACGTCCGGTCTAACCATGTCAAGCCGACCCCGCAGCCGGCGACCTTGCAAAGCTACCGCTGGAGACACTCCTGTGGTGGAATGCTCACAATTTCTATATTGGAATAGGAATCTATTTAAAGCCGTAGCAACGTCTTCGCCTTCGTGAACCGCCCTCTTAATAGCCTTTTTCACCATCTTGACAGCGTTCTCGGCCGCTCCATTCCCCTGTGGTCTGTAAGGTGCTGAAGTTACGTGTTTCATACAGTTCTTTTTACAGTATTCTTGAAATTCTTGTGAAAAGAATGGCGGGCCATTGTCAGTTACAAGCTGTAGCGGTAAACCAAACCGAGCGAAAATGCTCCTAAACACCGCTATTGTAGACTTTGTATCTGTATTTCGCATCAGTACGGCCTCTATCCACTTCGAGTGTGCGTCCACTACTATCAGATATTTATTTCCGGCACAGTCAGCAAAGTCTGCATGCACTCTTTGCCAAGGATGAAGTGGGAACTCCCAAGGATGTAGCTGAGAATGCGGGGGTGCGTCCCGCACCGCCCGACATGCCTCACAGTTGCGACACAACTGTTCTAAATCTTTATCTAACGTCGGCCAATAGACGTAGCTACGTGATAAGTTTTTCATTTTATTAACTCCCAAATGTCCTTCGTGTATTTCTGTTAAAATCTGTTGTCTTATGGGACTTGGGATGACTATTCTATATTTGTATACGATGCACCCTAATTCAACCCCTAAATCCGTTTTCCTAGCAAAATAAGGCTTCTCTTCGTCACAGCTTGCTTGCAATGGCCAGCCAAAATTTATATAACCTTTTATTTTACACAAAATTGGGTCCCGCTCGGTCTCCCTAGCTATGTCCTTAAAATTAATCGGCATAGATTCTTCTACTAAATGAACATAATCTATGGTCGACACCGAGCGACTTTCCTGAGTTAACGGTAATCGCGACAAAGCGTCCGCAGGCCCGTTGTCTGCCGAACGCACAAATTCAATTTTAAAATCATACGCAGCCAAACGTGCTGCCCATCTCTGCAATCTACTTGCAGCGGTCTGAGGTATTCCGCCCTTAGCGCCGAGAAAATTCGTTACCCCGAATAGTATCGCGAGCGCTTCCTTATCTAGTTGGCTGTAATTACGTTCAGGAGTGGAGAGCGTTCGCGAGACGCAAGAGACGGGACGTTCGGTGCCATTTGGGTAGCGGTGCGCAAGCACGGCCCCGACGCCATAAGCGCTACTATCAACCGACAGCACTAGAGGCCGCCCTTCTTCATAATGTGCCAACACCCGTTCACTCAGGAGAGCCCTCTTCGCTTCTGCGAACGCGCGTTCACAATTAACGTCCCATTTCCAGACGACGTCTTTCCTTAGCAAATTATGCAGGGGATGTAACAAGTTACTCAAGTTAGGGATGAACTTTCCATAGTAGTTTAACATACCCAAAAAACTTTTAAGTTGGGAGACGTTCTCTGGAATGGGTGCGTTTGAAATAGCTTCTAATTTAGCGGGGTCCGGCCTTAAGCCCTCCTTGCTTATAATGAACCCCAAATATTTAACAGTTTCCTGTAAAAATTTACATTTGCTTAATTTGACCGTGAGACCCATCTGGCGTAGCCGTTCCAATACAGCCCTCAGATTATTCAAATGTTCCGTTTCGTTTGCCCCCGTGACGCAAATATCATCCAGGAATACCACACATCCCGGCACTCCCCGCAGGGTCTCCTCCATCACTTTCTGAAATTTCTCCGGAATACAAGACAGACCGTACGGTGTACGACGATATACAAAAGTGCCGACATGTGTAGTAATCGCGGTACACGGCCGGGATTCCTCCGAAACTAAACATTGTTCATATGCATGACGTAGGTCAATTTTTGTATATTTTTCGCCTCCACTTAGGTTTGCAAATAATTCCTCAATGCGTGGCAAAGGATAATAGTCCCTTTTTAACTTAGGGTTTATTGTGATCTTATAATCACCACACAACCGTAATTCGCCGTTTTGCTTAACTACCGGCACAATCGGCGTGCCGTAGTCCGAATGGTCGACGCGATAAATTGTTCCGTCGGCTTCGAGTCGCGCTAACTCCCGCTCGACCCGCTCGCGCAGCGCCAGCGGCACCGGGCGCGCGCGCACGTAAACCGGTTCGTTATCTGTGAGTTGTAGTTGGATGGCTCGCTTACAAGTACCTAGCTTCTCCGTAAACACCTCAGGGAAATCGGCGCATAATTGGTTCACAAGTCTATCTTCGGACATTTCAAACAAATTGATCCGGCTAATTTTAAGTGCCCGTAGCCACTCCCTACCTAATAAAGGGCGTGCCCCACTTTTAATAACATGTAATGGCAATAAAATAGCTTCCGCTTCACCTAGTTTCACTTCGACTTCAATGACTCCGAGGGAATCGATTTGTGAACCAGAATATGACCGTAAAATCAGATTGTCGGGTTTGATGATTTTATGCGAAAACTGTTTTTTATACATCTCTTCACTAATCGCAGAGATGCGACTACCAGTGTCAATTTCACACTCCGTCGAAATCCCCTCGATCGACAGTTTAATAAAGTACGGTTTGTTACCTTGAGCTGCCACTTCAATGTTGAACATGTCATCCGATTCATCACTCACGTAATTATGCCTTCCGCCTGCACGATCACTATCACGCACTTGCCTACACATAGCTTTCAAATGGCCTCTTTGATTACACTCATCACAGTTATACCGAATGAATTTACAACGATCCGCGCGATGGCCCTTGCCGCAGCGCCAGCAGGTCGGGGCGTGGGCGTAGGCGTTGGGGGCGGCTGCGGCCTGCGAGCTGGTGCCCGCGCCGCCGCCGGCGCCCGCCGCCCGGCCCCCCCCGCGCGCCCGCGGTCCGCGTCCTCCGCGCGAGTAGTGCAGGCCCTCGCCCGCCGCACTGCCGCCGCTAGCACCCGAGGTCCCTGCCGCCAGCCCTGTGCTGGCACTCACCTCCGCGTGCTTCTCCGCAGCCTCTAGAGCCAAGGCCAGCTCCAAGGCCTCTTTATACTTGATCTTTTTCTCTGCGAATATTCTGGATCGCATTGCATCATTAGCTAATCCCGAGACAAACTGATCCCTCAAGTTTTCTTCCAAATCTTTGAAATTACACGTCACTGCTAAATGCTTCAAAGCTTGCAGGTACTCTGTGAGGGACTCGTCCGGGCGTTGCCGACGTAATCTAAACAAATGGCGCTCGGCAATCTCCGATCGTTGTGGCTCTAAATGATCTTTCACCAATTTCACCAAATCATCGTAGGTTTTAGCTTCTGGTAACTCAGGCGCACACAAATCGCACATCAATGAATAAGTTGCTTCCCCGACTACCGTAATTAACATCGGCACTTTCAACACGTCTTTTATTTCGTTTAGTAAAATATACTGATTTACGCGACGTATATAAGCCGGCCACTGTTTTGAACTCAGGTTAAATGGTTCTAGTTTGCCTATAGGCATTTTACTGACGAAAACGTTACTTGCACACGCGGTTAAAGTAAAAAAAATGGCGTTGATCCCAGACTCGTCGTCAATGGAACGTCAATGAAACTCCGGAGCTGGCGTTTGACTGATTTATTAATCATAAAGGGATGTGCAACACCCACATCGAATACTAGTGATGTAAACAATCGTCACAACTCGCACTTGACCATTTTCCATTTTCCAAATTTTTCCTTTACTTTAATGCTAACGACTACTCCGATGCCAAATTTCAGATTTGTAGGTCTCACAGAAGTATGACCAACAATTTTATGCATAGTAATTACTATATCCTGACTCGCACTTGACCAATTTCCAATTTTCAAATTTTTGCTATACTTTTTTTAATGCTAACGACTATCCCCATGCCAAATTTCAGATTTTCAGGTCTTAGAGAAGTATTACTAACATTTTATACATAATTTTGACTAAAACCCGACTCACACTTAACCAATTTCTAATTATTGAATTTTTCCATTACTTTTATCCTAACGACTACCTAAGTGCCAAATTTCATAACGCTAGGACAATTGGAAGTGGCCTGGAGGTTTTGATTACCGGTCAGTGAGTCAGTCAGTCAGTCAGTCATTAAGTGCCAAAATTAGCTATTTTCACGGGGTCATATTTCAGGATCTACTGTAGCTATCTATATCTATGAAATTTGGCAATTGCTTCAGTATTAGTATATGATTATGTAGGTACAGTTTTAAGTTTTATCTCTGTACTTGCAATAGGCACTGAGCTACAGGGGGTTCAAAAGTGGGTCGAAACGGTTCGTGTAAATAATGCACGGCATGCGCGAGGCCTGTTGCGGAAACTTGGCCTGCGCACTGCCGTGCGCTTAGACTTATTTTTAGAACCTTATGGTGAGGTGGATATTGTAAATATTATTAATTCACTAAATAACACTAAAGCAGAAGGCTACGATGGGATATCAACGCAAGTCATTAAATTTTGCAAGGCTGAATTAGCACCTATACTCACATTTTTAATCAATCTTTCATTTGAACAAGGTTGTTTCCCAGAGTTGTTAAAAAAGTAAATAGTTAAGCCGTTGTTTAAAAAAGGCGACCGGAACGATCCCGAGAACTACAGACCAATAACATTAGTTCCTGTATTTTCAAAAATTTTTGAAAAAGCTTTTCATAGAAGAATATCTGCATATTTAACGAAATTTCATATAATAAAAAGGGGGCAATATGGGTTTCAAACAGGTAAATCAACGACACTTGCTTGTTTCAATTTGACACAACAAGTTATGAAAGCATTGAATAAAAGAGAAAGGATTTTAGTTTTGTTTTTTGATATGTCAAAAGCTTTTGATTATGTTCCACACGATCTTCTTTTGCGAAAACTCGAAAATTATGGCATCAGAGGACCTGCACTGAATTGGTTGTCTTCCTACCTCAATAATCGCAAACAGTTTGTTGAGGTTACCAATATTAATAGCGATAAAGCGTTGACTTACTATCGATCATCGGAAATGATAAACGCCTATGGTGTACCTCAAGGAAGCATCCTGGGGCCACTTCTGTTTAAACTATTTATTAATGATCTCCCGGAAATTACTAAACATGAGTGTACATTGTTTGCTGAAGATATTTCAGTTGCAATAACTAGTAATAAAAAATGATATTAACGAATATAGTAATGAAGTAACTGGTACTGTAAATATAATTAATGAATGGCTAAAAAATTATAATTTGAATTGTAACATGTCTAAAACTAATTACATTCAATTTTGTAAAAACAACGAGACTGTTTAATAATTAGATGTGAGTTATAATGGGCAAAATTTGGAAGAACTTACCAGTACAAAATTCCTGGGATTAGTTATTGATCAATTCTGTAATTAGAAAGCTCACGTGGACAAGGTATGCAGTAAAGTGAACAGCTACGTTTATTTACTAAGTAGGCTACGTAGAGTAGCATCAACTCAAACTCTACTTGCTGCATACCATGGCTATGTCAGTTCCACCCTCAAGTACGGTATTCTAATATGGGGAAATAGTACAGATTTTAAAAGAGCGTTTATTTCACAAAAAAAGTGTATAAGCGCAATGTGTGGTGTACCACCTGATGAACCTTGTAGACCCCTCTTCACTAAACTTGGAATCATGACGCTTCCATCGATGTATATTTTTGATGTAGCTGTCTTTGTACATACTAATAAAGACTTATTTGCAACTGCAGGAGCGACTCAGGCGAGGAACCTTAGACACTGTAATAGTCTTGTATACGAAACTAACCCGAATACGGCAGTGTATTATAAAAACTGTCATGCTATTTGTGTCAGGGTCTACAATAAGCTTCCCTCTGAATATAAAAACCTGCCTTTGAAACAATTTCGCCTATACATGAAACGGTGGCTAAAGGAAAAAAAAAAAATTCCATTAATGAATTATTAGAGGTTAATTAGTTTTATCAAAGTTAGTTGTAGTTGTTATTAGTGTACATTATATAATTTTAAGTTGGTAGTTAAGTAAATTTAAGAAATATTTGTATACCACTCTCTGGTAAAACATGTCATGGACATATAAATATGTACTCACCACCTTATTTACACCATGTTTTGTACAAATAAACCAATTCATTTCATTTCATCTAGTTACTTAAAGCTTAAATCTTTTAGCTTTTCGGGGGAAATTGTTTATTTTTATTAAATTCATTTAAATTTTCAGTGTCGGGTGTCCCAGGAAACACTGTCAAGCGGTGTTCCAGAGGTGGACCACCTCTTGGGCTACCCGAATCACCCCCATGTATGTTCCGCGATAATTGGTAGTTTTCGAGTTATAAATTATTTTATTAATTTTTAAAATTTTCTGCCGAAGGAAATTAAATAAATGGTACAGCAGCACTGCACTTACTTTCTCGCAATACGCAAGGAAAAACTGTCAACCGCAAACTTAAATTTATATTGCCATACACATAGTATGGAAGTCATCATCATCATCATAACATCCCACGAAACGTCCACTACAGGACAGGGAGCTCCCTCCAAAATTCTAGCTTTTGCTGGAAAAATGTGGAGGGGAAGTACCATAGTCACCTCGCTTGTTAGCGTTACGGCTGGCACCATGGACCGCGGTTGTAGGTGACCGCAGTAAGAAAGATGTAAGATACAAAGGAGGACGCTGCTGCCCATCCTCCAGTTAACCCTTAGTCGCCTCTTACGACACCCACGGGTATGTATGGGTTGGTACTATTCTTTGCCGGCACCACACGGGACACAGTATGGAAGTACTAACTTTTATTTACGTTTTTTCCAAAAAAATGTTCGAATGAAATATACAGATCAATTCAGAATTCAAATTGTCAAACATTAAAACAAACAAACCTCAAACGATTTCGAGTAAATCACATGTTTATCTTTTGGTAGTACTGGAACACCCTTTATATAAATTTTCACAGATCAATGGATACTACCCTAGGGGGGTGATCGTGGTAATTTCAACGATATTACCAAATCAAAAACGTTTGCCTCAAACACTTCGTAAAGACTTAACATAACTTTTGAGGCAAACGTTTTTGATTTGGTAATGTCGTTGAAATTACCACGATCAACCCCCAGGAGATTTTTTAATTTCCCAACACATGCTCCTTATGGATAATTGTTCAGTTTAGTCTACTGAGCAAGCCCTTTCAGTTTTTGGTACACCCTGTGTAGTAAATTTTATTCAAAAAAATCAGAATGAATGAAATTAAAGAATGTCCAGTCAGGTAGACAAGCAAATTTTAATAAACTCAAGGAACAAATTTTGGGTAAATCACATATTTACGATTTGATGGTACAGGAACACCCCTTATATGAAACTACACAGATCAATTGATACTAGCGCAAGATATCTTACATGGAGATGCTTGGTCATGCAAAGTTTCATCAAGATTCTATGAGCCGTTTTTGAGAAAATTTCAATTTATCATTTTCATTATATGATAGCTACCCTCAAAATGAGAGCCAGCAAGAAACCACTTAGAACTCTTCGATGGATTTGCATTGAACTCCTAAATTCAAAATATGGTGTCAATCGGACCATTCGTTTAGCCGCTAGGCCAAAGCGTGACGGACAGACCGACCGACGGACCGACCGACCGACGGACGGACATTTTTGGGAGACTTGTTTTTTATGATGTATAAGTGATATAGAACAAATTTTTGAGAAAATTAGAAAAACTTTTTTTTCACGAATACAATACATTTCTCGCTCCGCTCGAAAGCAAAAATTCATATCTTTTTTTTACTGAACATTTTTTCAATTTTCTTTTTGTGTCATGATTGCCTTGAACGTTACTTTTATACATAAAATAATAAACCTTCTAAAATTCCTACTTGTTACTCAAAAAGTATGGTAAATAAAATTATCGAACAATTTAATGGGCCGATAAAATTTTGATCATCAGTTTAAAAATACAATAAGGAAGTGCCGTAGATTGTAGTTGATTTTAAAAACTTTTCAGGTTTCTAGTCTACCCAAAACATTAAAAAAATTTGGTGCTTACTGCGGTATTTTTCGCTGAAATTGGCGTAAAAAAGTTGAGAGGGAAAAACCCCTGAATGTTAATTTAGGCTCCAAATAAATAATTTGCCTATTTTGGTGATTCCTATTGCAAATTAAGATAGTGGTAAGGCTTCTGTACAAAGTCCGTCTCGAAAAGTAGCGCCTTTTGCCTGTTTCTGTCGTAAAGCAGCAGTGTTTGCACTCTTGTGTTTCGGTAGAAGTTTAAGAGAGCTGATAAAATTTCTGGCACATGAGCCATTGTACACTGGGCGTCAAAAATAAGTTGTACAGTTTTAAAATAGGAATATCTCGTAAACTATAGAAGATAAAAAGTTAAAATGAGAATTTAATTTCATATAATAAAATCTTCATGCATAATGTCATCTGTAACAGATTGACTGTAAAAAACTGAATAAACAAAAACTCTTTTTTTAAACTGTTGTTTTACTTTTGTTTTTATTTTGTTTTTACATTTATTGCTGATAAATCAATTGCAATTCAAAAGCAAAGGCGTCCACAGCGAGTAAACTTTACTAATCATGCCTCTTTCACCTGAAGAATGTGCAAGAATCTTAGCTTTTCTCGAAGTAGGCATCAGTATGCGTGGTACTGCAAGAACAGTAGGTGTAACTCTACGAACGGTCCAGCAAGTAAAGCAAAGGTACGAAGAGACTGGAAACCATCTAAGGAGACTAGGTAATGGCAGATCCAGGTGCGCTAGTACTCGAGAAGACTGCTTTATTGTTTCTACTGTGTTAAGAAATCGTCACCTTAATGCAGTTGAGGTCCAGCAACAACTTCTTCAGACCCGAGCTGATTACATTAGTGAGGGTACAGTGAGAAGAAGACTTGCTGAAGCTAACCCGAAGTCCCATAGGCCAGCAAATGGCCCCAAACTTGAGACAGGGCATCGAGTAGCGAGACTACGCTACGCCCGTCAACACGTACAATGGGGCGGAAATGGGATCGCCAGGGAACATTCTAGATATGTTTTGAGGGACCTAAGGAACACTTCCATAAAAAAAAAATTCGGCCGTAATTTGTCCTGGGTACATTTCTAAAAATATTGATCTCTAGCTTCTTGCCAAATTTCATATTATTAGGTCAACGGGAAGTACCCTCTAGGTTTTGCTTTAGTGCATAAATGTATGGAGATGAGGACATAAAAAGCCATATCTTTTGAATTATCAGATCTTGTGTGGTTTATGGACCTTAATATTCGTTATAAATTTCAACCTGATGCCACTACCCGTTCGTGAGAAAAATGGTCTTGAGAGACAGATAGACAGACAGACAGATAGACCGACAGACAGACAGATAGACAGAGAGACAGAGAGACAGATAGACAGACAGACAGATAGACAGACAGATAGACAGACAGACAGACAGATAGAAGGACAGACAGATAGACAGACAGACAGATAGACAGACAAACAGATAGACAGACAGACGGACAACAAAGTGATCCTCTAAGGGTTCCGTTTTTTTTATTTTGGGGTGCGGAACCCTAAAAAGAACTATAAACAGACCCTAGAATCAAACCAGCCCAAACCTAAGATATTTTTCAACGTACACCCAACAGCACGTCAGTAGAAACATTTTAAATTTTACATATAGGTATATGTCCTCCTAGCCAATTTCGGCTACGGTGACTGCTTCTTGTTAATAGAGTTGCAAATGTGTCCACGGACGTGCGGTTGACCGTACGTTATACACAATTGACTAGGAAAACAGCATATATTTGTAATCGGTTTCTCGGTAAAACGGCTCTAATGATTTCGATGAAATTTACCATCGGCTTTCGGGACTGTAAAATCGATCTAGACCGTAAAATCCGAGACCTATCTGAGACCTACTCAGGTCTGGGAAAAATCGTTTTGAATGTGTTTTAAGTATTGTCTAAAAATGGTGCCAATAACAGCGCCATCTGTTGGCGAGCACCATAGCTTGCTCAGTCGATGATATTTCAATGTTGAGGCGGATTTTATAGAGCGAAGATCAGTCCCCCAGGTATTATTTTATAAAGGAACTTCCAAGAGTTGTCTTTACATTAAAATATTACCCAGTGAGCAAGCCATGCTGTCCACCAACAGATGGCACTGCAAGATTTCTGAAACGCGGTATTTTCTCCTGTTCTATGGTTACTTTCCGGCTCCTTCATCAGATCAGATCAAAGTCATAATAATATTATTGTATTGTCATCCGATCCACATACGCGTGCAAAATTTTATCTCGATCGGAAACCGAGAGATGGGTCAAATCTAACTTGCAAGATTTGGTTACAGACAGACAAACAAGACGACAGGTTGAAAGACCTAATTTTTCCACCGGAGTGCTCGTAATTTTATGTATTTTTGGTTGGCCAGACTGCAGTGTTTGTTTCTTGAGTTTGTTTATAGTTTATGATTATGTTCAAATTTCAAAAATTATTTCCACACAGGCGGTCAAAAAGGACTTTTTTCACCAAAATTTGAACGAAAGCGAACCTTGCCGAACTAGTGCGGTGATAGTAAAATTAAATACTAGTGCGATTATGTAACAGAAAAAGCATGCGTAAAACAAATGAAATTCCTACATGTAGGAATTTTATTTTTATTTAAGATCCAAAGGTATCAACTAACGACCAAGGCTTAGGAAAGCTTGAACCTCCCACAGTCGGAAAGCATAACTATACTTAAGTAACAAATTTCCTTTCCATAGCATAAGTAAAAAAGATTAAAAGCTTTTTTTGCGTTTAAGATGATAAAATTACTTTTTCGACAAAGTTTCATCACGTTCTGCATTTAACGCTGGTCGGATAACAATTGAAAATGACTGATTTTCCTGCCATTCAGCCATCAATGACGCTTTTGATAAGTGAGTAAAATTCACGATATTCTGGTTCCATTCGATTAGGTGAGAAATATACTATGACGCGTTACGACGTACACCCGGTTTTTAACATTGTATGCAAGTACCTCGCCGCCCTGTGAAAGTGAAAAGCTCTCTCGACACTGTCCGTCTCCTGGCTCATACTATGCTGATTCGGTTAGAGAGTAGTATATTCCTTGATGCTGATCTTACAATTTTGACGTCAAAAGTACAGACAGTTTACGTGGCAAATCGTCAGAAAAACACGTACTCTATTCTCACGCAGCACAAATCACAAAGTTTCTAATTTCGCTAACGCTGGAAAATTCGTTCAAAAACGCATTGGACTCCACAAAAACTAAAATTCATACATACATATGAGAACGATGATGAATGTCGCGGTGCACTGAATTTTCCAAATAGTTTGCAAAGTTCGAAACGGTTTCACGATTGAAATTCCGGAAACCGTGACACTACTTTACGATGGAGTCAGGTGTTTTGTAAACGACCATTTTTTTACTTTCGAGCGGAGCGAGAAAGGTACGAGTATTGTATTCGTGAAAAAAGTTTTTCTAATTTTCTCAAAAATGTGTTCTATATTACTTATAGATCATAAAAAACAAGTCTCCCAAAAATGTCCGTCCGTCGGTCGGTCGGTCGGTCGGTCGGTCTGTCCGTCACGCTTTGGTCTAGCGGCTAAACGAATGGTCCGATTGACACCATATTTTAAATTTAAGATTATCTTGTAATTCCATCGAAGGATACTGAGTGGTTTCTAGCTGGCTCTCTGTTTGAGGGTAGCTGTCATACAATGGAAATGAAAAATTGCAATTTGCTAAAAAACGGCTTAAACGATCATGATGAAACTTTGCATGACCAAGAATCTCCATGCAAGGTATCTTTCGGCAGTATCCATTGGTTCAAATAAGGGGTGTTCCCTTATTACTAAAAAATAAAAATGTGATTTACTCAAAATCGGTTACAATGAGCTTATTTTAATGCTTGAAATTGGAATTCTAAATTGGTTATGTACCTGACTGCATATTTGATTTAAACATTTTTACATAAATCTAGTTTAAGTAAGTTTTTATTTCCGTATTATTTGTATGGAATTACTAACTTAAGTTTGCACTTGGTATATACTCGTTACTATCCGCAGCCCTTTATAATCTAGTAGTAGCATTCGGCTCTTGATCCGGAAGTTCTGGGTTCGAACCCGGTGGGGACACTGTCGAATGATGACTCTCGTATATCGCGAGAAAGTAAGTGCAGTGCTGCTGTACCATTTATTCTTTTAAGAAAAGATTTACACGAGGTATACGCTTGTAACCACAATACACACTGTGATAACGTTGAGTCTATTTTACATGAATTTGAGGTTATAATTTTGTTCACAAAACATCTCTTTTGTGAACTCCGGTATACATATAATAGCCTGATAAGTACTTAGTCAAGATCTATTGACTTCATAATGGTCACGATTCCTATTCCCTGTAGTAACGTAAGCGGGTATTCTGTAAGGGTTTTAAGACCCACTATATTATCACATACGTACTCTACTTGAATGAAAATTATTTTATTGTGATCTTTGTTTTTTAGATATTACTAAGTGTCTTTTATATGATTTTACTTTAACATTGTCCTGGGGGGACCACGATCACGGTAATTTTATTACCAAAACAAAAACGTTAGCCTAAAACGGTTAGGTTTAACTTAATTTTTAAATTTATTTTGCCAAGTAAATTTTCTATGTTTCAAAGCTCGTAATGACACCTCGGTGCATATGATGTGACTGAAATTGTGCGTACCTTTAGCTAACCTGTTTGAAAAGATGATCGAGGTAACAGGTTGATCTCGTATCAAAGGCAAGTGTGAGTACTACGCAGGGCTCATCTAACACCTTTGTTGTTTGTTATAGATCAGAATTCAACCATCGCACTACATCCCAAAGGGAGTTGTATTGTTGACAGTTGGCATGCCTAGAAAAGGGAGTATTTGTGATGGTTTGAGACTCACAGTCAGCTTCCACTTCTGGAACAGGCTGTAGCGCATCGTCAAGTGTGTACTGGATCGCTTCCGGAACCTCCGGGTAGGGCCGTGGAGCATTCTTTGCATCTGTCAATCCGCAGTCTCCGTTACATATTTGAAGAGTTCGAATAAATTTCAGAAACACATACAAGCAACGAGACACTGTCTGTACAAGTAAGCAAACTAGCTCAAACGTAAGTAGGTAATTGAGACCTGATCTGTGTTTCAGATGGACAAGGAGGTAGGTTAAGTTATACAATACATGCTATTTTTATAATTAGTAATTATTTTTTTTGTATCTTTTATATATATTTTATGTATACCCGTGGGTGTCGTAAGAGGAGGATGATGAAGGGAGGATGGGCAGCAGCATCCTCCTGTGTATCATACCATCCTACTTACTGCGGTCACCTACAACCGCGGTCCATGGTGCCAGCCGTAACGCTGACAAGCGAGGTGACTATGGTACTTCCCCTCCACATTTTTCCAGCAAAATCTAGAATTCTATATTGATGATGATGATATATATTTTATATTGAACACGACATAAAAATGAAAAATACGGACATTGACGATCAAAACATTTTCTTTTGCAGAATTGGTCATTCATTGGTCAGTGGAACCAAAGATGTGAAGTGCAATATCAATATAGTCTATTTTACAAACAATGCAATTATATGGGTAAATGCCTGATTTGAATAATAATACAAAGAGTTAAATTACTGACAGGCATTATAAAAATTAACTTGTACATCTCATTAAAAAGAAGATTACATTAAGTAAACAAAACCGTTGTTGTTTTACTAATTAATGGAAAAGAGAAATACTTATTCGCTGAACCTGAGTATTTTGAGATAGTTTTAATTGGCGGGGTGGCGGGCGTAAGAGTGGGATTGTAGGGCTGGGAGTCATAATGTCATCTCACCGACGCTAGAAAGGAGCTGGTTGATCTGCTGAAGCGCAGTCTTCATATCGATCAAGGCGCCTCCTTTCATATCGAGACAGTGCTCCAGGTACGACTCTTCCTTTTCCTCCGCCAACAAAGATTCCTTCAGCTTATGCTTTTCATGCAAAAATCTAGCAACAATAACTCATATTATAATAGTACAGCTAATGACGGTTTGTGGCTAGAAATTCTTTCAAGATAGATGGATTTTGCTGAAATTTTGACAGTAAGTAGGGAATACCCCAAGCCAAGGTGTACTTTTTCGCTGGGGTTGAATACCACCCCAACTAGGGGTTGGTAATAAAAAAAAAACTCCAGGAATCGATAGAAGGATGGTTCACTTTCCTGATTGGTCCATTGTCTAAACGGTCCAATTTCCCAATCAGTCTATTTTTTTTGGGACTTAAAAATCATTTGAATTTTTTTAGTATGTAGAAGATTTGGGACTTAGAAAAATTTTATCACACAAGGGCAGATTAAAACACTTAGTCGCCTTTTATGACACAAGGGTAGATTAAGATACTTAGTCGCCTTTTATGACACAATGTCAGATTAAACACTTAGTCGCCTTTTAAGATACTAGGGCAGATAAAGACACTTAGTGGAAGATTAGGACACTTAGTCACCTTTTATGACACAATGGAACGTTAAATCACTTAGTCGCCTTTTATGACACAATGTCAGATTAAGACACTTAGTCGTCTTTTAAGACACAAGGGTAGATTAAGACACTTAGTCGCCTTTTATGACACAAGGGAAGGTTAAGTCATATTTGTACATTGTCAGATAGTTTTCTTATTGAATACTTTATTTCTTAGGGCGCTTCTACACAACATCACGAGAATCCATCTGTTTGGCTACGCGGCCCTTAAACATCTATCATTTGTCCGAGCATACGACAAGTCTAGGGTTACTAGTATGTTATAGCGGTTTTAAGTTTGACAGCTGTCAACCAAATTGAAGATCTTGACGAGATCTATCATTTGTCCGAACATACGAGAAGTCTAGGGTAAGTATTTTTTGAGTTATGGCGGTTTTAAGTTTGACAGCTGTCCACCAAAATGAAAATCTTGACGAGATCTATCATTTGTCCGAACATACGAGAGCAGTCTAGAGTCAGTAGTTTTGCAGTTATAGTGGTTTGAAGTTTGACAGCTGTCAATCGAAATTAAGATTTCGATGAGATCTATCTTTTGTCCCAGCATATGAGTAGTCTCCAAGTAGTTTAGTTTTCAGTAGTTTCCAAGTTATAGCGGTTTCAAGCTTTAACCAATTTTCTCGATAAATTAACAGACGTAGAGAAAAATTGCTTAGAATAAAAGTTGTTTCATTTTGTTCAGTCTATCTCAAACAATCATAAAACAAACCACAAAAAATTTTTATATTTTGGACCGATTGGGAAAGTGGACCGAATCAGAAAGTGGACGCATTAGGAAATGGACCAATAAGGAAAAACAAGTTGACCATTTGGGAAAGTGGACCGAACGGGAAAGTGGACCGAATGGGAAATGGACCGATTGTACCGGAGGGAATTTTTTTCGAAAATAGCAACGTTTTTTGACGATTTTTCACATTTAATCTTCGTCCATGATATAACTCATAAACTATTGATTTTATCAAAAAAACTGTGTTAACTTAATTGTGGGTTAATAAAAAACTAAGAATTCTGTTTTTATTTTTTTTATATAGACCCAATACAAACAAAGTTATAGGTCATTGAAGGTAGGCCATTTTTTTCTAACGAAAAATTTACACATTTCAACATTGAATTAAGAAAAAACAGTACGTTTTACGATGAAGTGATCATAATCTTTTTTAAAGTATGTTAAAAGGCCTTTAAAAGGTTTTTTTTTAAAGTCCCCTAGCAAAAAAACTAACGGAGTTATGGAGAAAATAAAGTTGGTTTCTATTTTTTTTACCAGAAAAATCTACAATGGAATGCTCCTAATTGGAATTAAATGTTACAAATGTACATATTACTTTATCTTAACATTATGAATATGATCCAAAAGTTTGACTGATTTATAATGCTTATTTTTGAAAAAACATGTCATTAAAGTGAACTAGGTATTTTTGAACTATTCAAAAAGAATGACTATTTTCAAAATTTATTGAGTACAAAAAGTTGGCATTTTGATTGCTAAAATGCACTTGTTTTTATTTTTACTGTAGCTTAAAAATTCTTCGAGATATGGCTTGTAAAAGTTAGCATTAGTTAGAAATCAGTACCGCCCTTGAACCCTTTCACCGCGCACCGTTGACCTTTATAAAATGAAGAGTTTGAGAAATGTGAAACTTACATGAGCTTATAGGCGATAGAATTTCCTCCAAAATCATTTTTTTATTATCTCTCTAATTCAAAATGCAACCGAGAAAACTTACAAAAACCAAACGCATTTTTTTTATTATTTCGGAGCAGCTAAATTTTGGAGCAGAGAAATGCGTATACTATACATGTATACTACGTATATAATAGTGTTCTCATCATTGGCACCTGGTGAAGGGGTCTTGTGTGTGTATGTGTATGTATGTATTTTTTTTTATTTATTATTCGCATACAACAACATCTATGTCTAGAATGATAATTTTCTCCCAAACTTCGCAGAAGTTTATCGGGAGATTAGCTGCTGCGCATACATATATTTAGCAGTTGCAGTATATTTAGGTGTTCTTTTATACATACATATACAAGAAAGGAATAAAATATAGGTAAGAAGTAGGTACAGTCAACTCCAGGAGGACAACCACGCAAACAGGGTATCGTACTGTTAATATATGATATAACTGTCACGTCTGATCGTTTCTATTTGTGTGTTTGTCGTCCCACCGTTGAGCACCTACACTAAAGTCTTACAACTCCATCAGAAATTTCTTAGTTTTAGATTTAATTAATTGATTAGACCCTTTTATATTTTTTTGTTCTAGAGAAAGCTTATTACATGTAGTAGGAACTATGTACTCTTTAGTTCTCTTCCCATAGGCAATTATTTGTCCGGCATACTTCGAGGAGACCCTGCGCTGCGACTCTCGAGTTATACACATAAGTTTTTGGTTTTTTAAATTCATCACTAATAGTCCTTGAGCCCGTGACAAAATCACTTACCTGTCATGAGAACATCTTAAGATGTATGGCAACAGATCGGCAAAGTGGTGCTGAGCAAGAATCAGTTACATTTGGCATCCGAAATTTGCCAGAAGTCCGAGAATTTCTTCCACTTCCGGTCAAAATTTGGGGGTGCAAGTTACGTGTCATGAGAACACTCTGAAACCCTCGGCAACATGTAGTCCTTCATTGACAGAGTAGAAAAATACAAGTCTGTCAGTTCCTAGTTTGCCGGAAGTGCTTGGTAGACGGTCTCAAAGGATGGCCACCACCCAGTAAACAGATCTAAGTTTTTTACTATAAAATTAAATACGCATTAATAATCGTGCAAGTCTGCTACGGCTATGGTTTTTTAGTTTCACTAGTCATCGTAACTCCAAGGGTCTGATGATGACCAGCTATCAAGCTACTGGATCTGAGGGCCAACTACACCCAAAAGCTCCAGATTTTAACTAAAATGCATTGTAGGTGGCTGCCGTTCCTAGACTTGCTGGCTCGAGAGTCTGATGATGACCAGCTGTCAAGCAACTGGATCTAAGGACCAACTACACCCAAGAGCTCCAGATTTCAACTCAAATGCTTTGTAGGTGGCTGCCGTTCCTGGACCTGCTGGCTCGAGGGTCTGATGATGACCAGCTATCAAAAAAGATTAATTTTTATTGACAATTAGGTATCATAAACAAGCTTAGCTTACCTTCATATGCCCAGCCATTGGAATCGAACGGTCAAAATTTTCTTAACCTTAATAGGGCTCATCATCAAATCATCCCCTTTTTTACCCTCTTGAAGGGTGGGTTTTAAGAAATGCTTAAACACATGTTTCTTTATTTTCTACAAAAAGCTTGAAGTCAAATTTGTGTGAATCTAACTCAAAAGAAACAAAGGACTTTCATACAAACTTCATCCCTTATTTCACCCCCTTAGGGGATGAATTTTGAAGAATTCTAAAACATACTTTTTTATTCTTTACCAAGAGCTCAGACCCAAATTTCTATAATTCTACCTTAAAAAAACCGGCCAAGTGCGAGTCGTACTCACGCCCTAAGGAGTCCGTACCTATCTACCATATGATATACTAAAAGGTTTTGCTCTTTGATTTTAAAAACTCCGCGACCATCCAACTTGACCCCTCTTTTATAGAAAAGTTCTTGAAACGGGAGCTCACCTTAATTGGTTATATTAGTTGTAAGAAAAATTGAAATATTTAATGATTTTAGACTTTTCCTTTTTATTTGTACTGTGAGACCTAGCTTCTTGCCAAATTTCATAATTTTAGGTCAACGGGAAGTAACCTGTAGGTTTTGCATTTTTGCA
Source organism: Athrips mouffetella (assembly GCA_947532105.1). Taxonomy (NCBI): domain Eukaryota; kingdom Metazoa; phylum Arthropoda; class Insecta; order Lepidoptera; family Gelechiidae; genus Athrips; species Athrips mouffetella. Next base: position 30,376,028 of record OX383956.1, read on the forward strand.
TAAATGTATGGAGATGAGGACATAAAAAGCTATATCTTTTGATTGCGTCGTTGTAAAAAATTGAAATTTTCAGATCTTGTGTGGTTTATGAATCCTAATATATGGTATTAATTTCAACCTGATACCTTTACCCGTTCGTGAGATAAAGGGTCTTGAGAGACAGACAGACGGACAACAAAGTGTTCCTATAAGGGTTCCGTTTTTTATTTTGAGGTACGGAACAATAAAAATGAAAGACATAGATCAACATACGGAGAAAAATCATCCCCTATTTCACCCCCTTCAAGGGGGATTTAAAAAAAATGCTTAAACACCTATTTCTTTATTTTTTACCAAAAGCTTAAATTCAAATTTGTGTGAAACTAGCTCAAGAAACAAAGGACTTTCATACAAACTTTCATCCCTTATTTCACCCCTTTGGAAGACGAATTTTCCAAAATACTTTCTTAGTGGGTGGTTTTGAAGTGCAAAAAACCTGTGTAAAAAATTTCAGATCTGTAGCGGTTACGGCTCCTCGTTGATGAATCAGTCAGTCAGGACAAGCAATTTTATATATTTAGATTTAGTAGTTTTAGTTATAATTAAGTTCACAATTTAATTGAGTAGTCCTCAAGTTCGAATAGAGCCATTTTCTTGGATGCTGGTCAGTATCAGACCCTCGAGCCAGCAGGTCCAGGAACGGCAGTCACCTACAAAGCATTTGAGTCGAAATCTGGAGCTCTTGGGTGTAGGTCGTCCTTAGATCCAGTTGCTTGATAGCTGGTCATCATCAGACTCTCGAGCCAGCAAGTCTAGGAATGGCAGCCACCTACAATGCATTTTAGTCCAAATCTGGAGCTTTTGGGTGTAGTTGGCCCTCAGATCCTGTTGCTTGATAGCTGGTCATCATCAGACCCTCGAGCCAGCAGGTCCAGGAACGGCAGCCACCTACAAAGCATTTGAGTTGAAATCTGGAGCTCTTGGGAGTAGTTGGTCCTTAGATCCAGTTGCTTGACAGCTGGTCATCATCAGACTCTAGAGCCAGCAAGTCTAGGAACGGCAGCCACCTACAATGCATTTTAGTTAAAATCTGGAGCTTTTGGGTGTAGTTGGCCCTCAGATCCAGTAGCTTGATAGCTGGTCATCATCAGACCCTTGGAGTTACGATGACTAGTGAAACTAAAAAACCATAGCCGTAGCAGACTTGCACGATTATTAATGCGTATTTAATTTTATAGTACAAAAACTTAGATCTGTTTACTGGGTGGTGGCCATCCTTTGAGACCGTCTACCAAGTACTTCCGGCAAACTAGGAACTGGCAGACTTGTATTTTTCTACTCTGTCAATGAAGGACTACATGTTGCCGAGGGTTTCAGAGTGTTCTCATGACACGTAACTTGCACCCCCAAATTTTGACCGGAAGTGGAAGAAATTCTCGGACTTCCGGCAAATTTCGGATGCCAAATGTAACTGATTCTTGCTCAGCACCACTTTGCCGATCTGTTGCCATACATCTTAAGATGTTCTCATGACAGGTAAGTGATTTTGTCACGGGCTCAAGGACTATAAGGTACTCGTGCACTATAAGGTAGAACAAATATTTTTTTCCATAGGTAAGATGTTAATTTTCTTAAATAAAGCTTCATAATTATCTATAAGTTTACATTCTCTTTATGTATTTTTATCTACCAGAAGTTTTAAGAATCTTATTTGTAGCGTTTTTAATTTTTGAATGTGAGTGGCATATGTTGTACCGTATGTGCCCGCCCCATAGTTAATGATGGATTCTACTATTGCTACGAGTATATAGACAATGCGCAAAATGCTTTTTGGTGTTCTATACGAAAGCATCTTAAATATACCTAAAATTTGTCTTAGTCTCGTACAAATTACGTATATGTGCGATGTCCAGTTAAAACGCTCGTCCACTGTGAGTCCTACGTAGCGATACGTTTGTGCTTGCTCTAAGGCAGGGCATGTGCACACTGGAGCGGCTCCGTGCAGACAATCAAATGAGTGACCCCTTATTAATATCGCGGAATCTGTCTTAACTTTGTTGTGGCTCGAGCATAAGTGCATATATTTAGTTTTTTTGATGTTTAAAACAATGCCATTGTCGTGCGCCCAACTACTGAGATTATTAAAGTCCTCCTGTATATTTTTAACTAAAGTGCTAATATCTTTGCCGGCGCTCATGATACATGTGTCATCTGCAAACATGTAACACTTGCATGTTTTTATTACGTTTGGCATACTGTTGACGTGTAGGATATAACACATTGGGCCAGTTACTGAGCCTTGAGCCACAGCAAATTGAACAGATTTCGGATTACTAAAGGTATTATTAACTTTTACTACAAATTTTCTATTTTCTAGGTAGTTCCTGAACCAATTTAACAAATATCCATAAATTCAGAAGGGTATGGTGATCCAATGTATCAAATGCTTTCCGAAAGTCAATGAACGGAACTATAACATGGTACTTGTTATCCAAGCTTTTGTTGATATCGTTACTAAATTTTGATAGCAATGTGTCTGTACCCTTACCCCTCTGAAATCCATACTGTGACTTATTAATGATACAGTTTTTTTCTAAATATTCAGTCACTTGTTTCACGATAGCTCTTTCAACAATTTTGTTCAATGAGGGTAAGATAGAAATCGGCCTATAATTACCTGGGTCATTGACCTTCCCGCTCTTGTAAATCGGACGAACTACCGATACTTTAAAGCTGGCATAGCCATAGACCTTGTTTAACAGATAAATTAATAAACTTAGCCAACACGGGACTAATTTTCGATTTTATTAACTTAAGGTCGCTCATTCGAATTCCATCTAATCCGGGTGACTTAAAGCAATTCAAGGAATTAATGATTTTTTTTTGATACAAATAGATATAAATTTAAATAAATAATTTAAATAAATAAAAATTTTTAGATATTAATATGGCGTGTCTACAAACTCAACGCGCGGCAATACCAACTTCTACCAGCCGAGCTCCATAGCTTGGTTAAATGGTCATAGCAGCGCTGTTCACACAGGGTTTGGCTCTCACACGAGAAGGCACGTATTATGCTACGTACGGACCTATTTATATATATACTTATATATACGAGGGTCATTCAATAAATACTTAGCCTACAAAAAGTAAACGAAAATTTTGGAAAAGTGGCCATTTATTTGTCAACATAGTCTCCTTTTAGTTCGATACACTTAGCCCAGCGATGCTCCAACTTTTTTAACCCATCCGAAAAATAGTATTGTCAAACTCTGCAAAATAGGCCTCCGTGGCGGCGATGACCTCCTCATTTGATCCATATCTATTCCCGGCGAGTGATTTTTTCAGATTAGGAAACAGAAAGAAGTCACAAGGGGCCTGCAGCATGTTTTCCGGTGTGAGTAAACGCGGCACCCATCGCGCCGACAGCTTTCTCATGCCGAGTTCCTCGTGAAGAATATGATGCACTGTTCCTTCTGAAATGCCTACAGTTTCAGCTAGCTCCCGAACCTTCAATCGGCGATCTGCCAATACGAGAACATGGATTTTTTTAATGTTTTCCTCCGTAGCAGCTGTTTTCGGTGCACCTGGACGTGGTTCATCAAAAACCGACGTACGGCCACGTGCAAACTCGTTGAACCAATTCTTGACGGTGGCCATCGATGGAGAAGAGTCACCGTACACAGCATCCAAGCGCTCTTTGATTTCGATGCGCGTTTTCCCTTCCAAAAATAGGAATCGAATCACCGAACGATATTACTCTTTTTCCATTTTTGTAAAACCGATCGACACGTTCGCTTCCATAAGTTGTAAAATTAAAACGAATGAAGGGATTGGGATGAAAATTTGAAAAAATAATAAAAAAAGAATGTGCTACACTGTGGTAAAACTCTTTTGAAACTACAGCGCCCTCTGGCGATGAGGCTAGGTACTTATTGAATGCACCTCGTATGTACGGTATATACCCGTTTCCGTGTGTTTTTCGATTGAGCTGTGCGTGAGCAAGCCGAAGCCATATTGTGTCCGTTCGACAAATGAGCGAGCACACGAAACGATGTTATCTGCAGATTCAAGTTTGGCTGGGAAATAAAATTACAAAACCAACTCCATGGGGGTGGACAAAAATTAAAGGTTCCTTGAAACCTACGGCAATGAAAAATAATCCAGCATCACAGAAAATTTGAAAATTATATTCTGCAATTGCAAAAAAGGGTGTAGAAAATTTGGACTATTCTGCAACTCAACTTATGGTGGATATTCTGGTGAGAACTGCCAGAATAGCGCTCCAATTACAGACCAAGACGATGAAGAAGACATGGATAGTGATGATAATATGTAATTCTATTTTTAATATTCATGTTTTTTGCAAATTTTTGTATACTTATTTTTCTTGTAAATCTATATGTGATAACATTGGCACAAATAAAGAAGGTGATTAGAAAAAACATAATACTGACAAGGATTTAACCTATTAATTTGTTTCCTCCCTTCTTCCTGGTGAGATGTACTTTTTAAGGGATGAAAAATTTGTGAATTTATAATTTTTTGTCAATTAGGGGTAGTTTTCACCCCTAAGAGTCAAAAGCACACATTAGCATAGTATAGAATTTGAAGTGGATAGTAAGTAGAGCTTAATTCCAAATTTTGAAGAAAATCCATCTGTCTCGAAAGAATTTCTAGGTTGTACAATCTTTTCACCATCATTTCCTGTATCTTACATTTTCTGTCGTTTAAATTTTAAAATTGATTTCAATCTGAAATCTATACATTTCCTAGAAAATCTAAAGCCTACATTTATCATTGAATCTAACCAAACCAAACCCAATGTAACATTGATAAATGCTTTATACTTATTTTCCAGTTTTTCGTATTCCATACAACCCCATGTTTGCATTATTCTATACAATAATACATATTCTAAACGTTCTAGGTATTCTCATACATTGCCAAAGAACTCCTGAATTACAACATTTCTATAACATCTATAATCTATAACATTTAATTAACTAATTAAACTCGTATTAGGCGCTAATAAACAAAAGAATGTTTTAAAGCAGAATAGCTAAATGAGAAAAACCGGTCAAGTGCTAGTCGGACTCGCGCGCCGAGGGTTCCGATATACCTATAGTATTTTTGGAAGCAATAAAGTCCATTTTCAGGACCGCAAAACTAAATTTGTTTGTAAAGGTTTTTTGCAGATTTCTGAAAAACTGTGCAACTTAGAAAGATCGTTTTATTTTTGCTGTAAAGTTTACATAAACCTCTGTCAACTGTAATTAATTCAGATTTTCCCTTACTCAAACTTCGGAGATAAGGGGGGGGGAATGGTATTGTTTTTGACATTTTTCATCATAACTTGAAAACTAAGAAACTTAAAAAAATACAAAAATATATTTTAAAATGTACAAGTAAAGCCCTTTCATATGATACCCCACTCGACCTAGTAGCGACAATTTGAAATTTGGCCCCCCCTATTTTGGCCCCCTTTACATTAATAATCATACTTTTTTCAAAAAATTTTCATGTGCAATTAAGTTGGGCAACTATATTCTAAAACTATTCCAAATTTCAGCTCGATAGCGTAAGTGGTTGCTGAGATATAGAGGTGTGACAGACAGACGGACAGACAGACAGACAGAGCGGCACCATAAGGGTTCCTTTTTTTTACCATTTTGGTATCGGAACCCTAAAAAGGAATGTTTTTCTACTATTTATACAAGTAAACAAGTTTTTATAAAATGCAGATAAAAGCTTTTTAGAAGGTTCTGATTAAGATATAAGTACACAGTTATTTTTATTTTATTTATAGAGGCAAACCAACAGCATAACATATTAAAATTACAATGTGGATACATTCAAATAGGTAAGGGTAGAATATGTATGCCAATTACAGTTGTATCTTGTTGACGAAATGTTGTTTGAAATCAAAACAAAGGGTGGAGGCGGATGGCACGTTAAGTCTATGATTGCAAAAGATATGTGCTCACATTTAGTTTTCTCTGTTATTGTCTGGGCCCGTGTACCCGGATTCCCTTATAAACTGAACAGCAAAGAAAACGGGTTGGCAGCTTTTCCGCCATACATTTTCATATTATGATGGGCTCAAAGTATTCGTCAATATCTTATCCAAATCGAAAAAAAATACAAATCTGAGTATTCAGATCTTTAGATAATAACACTAAAACATTGTACACATTTAAAATGTTCATAAAAATCCGTGCGTCACTTTAAAAAATTTAAACATGAATAATACTCACGAAAAGTCCCATTTTTTTCCTAAATGATTAACTTACTTTCTTGGATACTGTAGACAGGTATGATTTTCAAAAGATTTGTTGACAAGGTTCTTATGTAAAGATCTGACTAATCAGGATGGTATTTTTATTCCATTTGGACAAGATAGACGATTACTTTGAGCCCATCATTGTATGAAAATGTATGGCGGAGTAGCAACCGACCCATTTCTTTGCTGTTCAGTATAGTTCGGGGTCTCGCAGCCTGGTCATCTACCTCATTAGGAACACAGACGAAACCGATAATGTGGTGAAGAATACCTAACCGTTAACATGTACACGCGATGACCATTTCAAAGCAACAAAAGCCACACAATTTTATTAGGGGCTCGAATCCCGTAACCTGGAACAAGTATGAGAAATCCGAAACATATTTTGTTTTTGGCTGTTCTGAAAACCTCCAATGTAGAGACAAAGCAACCTTAGATATTCGTCAATAGGACCTCCAGGGCTATCGTCCTGCACTGGTTTCATATCCTTAAAGGCCATGTATGGGAATGTTCAACCAGGCTGATTAACGACTATACCAGGAATGTAGGTGGCAATCTTAGTTTATTATGACCTTTATATTTCTTTCTTTCACTACCTATATAAAGTTTGGTTCATGTATCGTATGGCAAGACATAATTTTAAACCCAAAATTGGTTTCATTTAGGGATTTCTCATACTTCTTCCAGGTAACGGAAATCAAACCTCTGAGAAAAAGTGTGTTATTTATTAATAGTCTAAGAGGATCGTGTAGAAAATCGGGATTATTTGGCGTTACATATTAGGATTGTGTAGGTAATATACGTACACTTGTTTCCTACTCCTATTAGACCAATATGACTCGGAGCACCGGAAATTAAATCGATGAATGGGAGAGTTAATGTCATAAATTTTTTGTATGGATATTTTCTTTTTTTACATAATCCTATCAAGTGGGGTATCTAATGGAAGGTCTTTATGAGCCGATTCTAAAAATATAGCACATCTTAATATTCCAGTCACTAGTTTCCTAAAAATTTGAAAAATATGTTCAAAACATACCAAGTTTGGGCTTTTCCTGGTAGAAAATGGCTGAATAATGTTTTGTAAACTATTCATGGAATGACTCATAATATCCTCATATTCAACGTCATGAAAGCATTTGTGAACATATTAATAAGAACTATATTTTTTTATAAGAAAGCTATTAGCTTTTTTAGTACATTTTTTTGCTTTTTTTTTAATTTTTGGGAACCAGTTACTGAAATGTAAGATAAACTATATTTCTAGAATCCCCACTGCTGGGCAAAGGCCTCCCCCTCGTCCCTCCAACCATCGCGGTCCTGAGCGAATTTCCACCAATCGCGTCGGTACGAGTCTTGTAAAAAAAACATAGTTCAAATTAATATATTGAAAAATGCTTTTAGGAATTTGGAAATGAGGATATAACGATTAATTTGGTTTATATTTTTCAAAAGTTTGTTCAGCCATTTCCTACCAGGAAGAGGCCAAACTTGGTATGTTTTGAAAATATTTTTCAAGTTTTTAGGAAACTAGTGACTGAAATATAAAGATGTACTATATTTTTTGAATCGGCTCAAAAAGCCCTTTCATTTGATACCCCACATGATAGGTTTCTGTAAAAAAAAAATCCATACAAAAAATTTATGACGTCATAACTCTCCCATGCATCAATGGAATTTCCGGTGCTCCGAGTCATATTAGTATAATAGGACTAAGAAACAAGTGTACGAAGTTACAAAATTCTAATATGTAACGCCGCGAGATTACACGATCCTCTAAGACTATAAGAGGGTATTCTATTCTGAGAAATAGGTATTTGTACAAACTATTGCTGTCGCGCTGCGCCCCAACAATTCTCCCGTATTGTGCGATAGGGACAACCTATAGAGACACACAGATTTCACTTCCAAAACGACGTTCCGCTTTCCCCTGTTTTCTTCTCCACAACTGAGCTAATTCAATTATTTATGATATCAAAATTTAAAGAAAGGGTAGATTTACGCCCCCATTTTATATATCTTGGCCTAAATATGGCGGAAAAACGGGGCATTTATTCAGGTTTTTGGTTATTCATATTTCCTTTGGTAATTATTTTTCGGAAAAAAATAAATAACATGGGCATGCCTACAGTAACCTTGATAAAAAAAAACCCGAATGTGTAGAAAAATATAAACTGAAATTAAAGAGAAAAAACCGGCCAAGTGCGAGTCGGACTCGCGCACGGAGGGTTCCGTACCACCACGTAATATTAATTGTATTAGTTGAAATTTCAGTAACTCACTGTGCTAGATTTTTGGGTCTGACTCGCGCTTGACCAGCTTTTATTATTTGTTGTTATTTTATAGCTTATGCACTATAAACATACCAATTTCCACGTTTGTAAGTGATCCCGTTTTTTAAGATAGAGCTAAAACAAAAATCGCCTATAAAAACAGGTCTTTAGTATGGGAACCCTCCTTATTTTAAAAAGCTCGTGCGCGTTGGTAATTACACCCTCGGCTTCATTACGCCCTCGCCTGCGGCTCGGGCTGTAATTTCTGAGCCTCGGCTGTAATATCCAAAATAGCGCACTTGCATTTTAATGTACTCGTACTATTACCTCGACTTTATTGGATCTTATATGTAAAAATAAGTGTAGACTTTACATTTTGAAACTAATTGATATTATTAAATATATTTTCAACACATTTGCTTATAAAACAGCTCTATTTGCACTGTATTAAGGTCCATAATCCAGCTCATTAAACACGCGTGTTTTGTCATAATATTACTTAACTAGTGTTTTATTTTTGTTTTTTTTTAATCGGCCAAGAGCAAGGAGTTTTTACGCTTATTATGTTACTAAAATTTTCAAGCTGACTTCGAGAAAATATCATAAATGAATGTTGATTTTATGAAATTATTTATAGTAATTAACTAATTAACAATAAATTTGTCATTTACGTAACAAGATATTCCATTTTTGATAATTTATTTCAAGGTAAATGGAATAGGATGTTTGGGTACGGAGTGACAATTACTTTTTTTTATAGCTTGGTTACTAGATTGACTAATAATTGATAAAAGATTGATGGTGTAAGATAACATGGTAATGTTTTGGGGGCTCCTCACGCGACGTATAATCTGTGACCGCTGAAAAAGAAAGACTGCGCGCCATTTTACAAATATTTGTCAGTTTATTATTGTAATTATTTCTAATAGTGTCGACTTCTACATATAAAAAACTGATCTTGAACCGTCTAAAATACTCATACACGAAATACAATTTTTAAATTTGGTAAAATTAAAGGGAAGCATGAATATATGCAGCCGATAAAATGTTCCGGTGGACGTGCGGTGGACGTAAGGTTAGCAAAGTTTAGTATTTTAAAGGTAACCAATTTGATTTGTTTTTATTCGCAAATGTGTTGAAAAACGTCGTAAAAAGCTCGTGTGCGTTGGTAATTACACCCTCGGCTCCATTACGCCCTCGCCTGCGGCTCGGGCAGCAATTTCTGAGCCTCGGGTGAATATCCAAAATAGCGCACTTGCATTTTAATGTACTATTATGGTGGATTTTGTTGCTTATATGTAAAGTATACGTTTATCTATGATATAAAGTATATAATTGTCTATTACTATTTTTGCCTTAACTGTTATTCGAAATAGCGCATGTAACATGGCGTGGCGGTCTGAGTCCGGCAGGAGTAGACGCAAGACTGCACCGGTCGTCATCATGCGAAATCCTTGCCGTATAGGAACGTGGAACGTAAACACCCTACTGGGCCCAGGAAGATTAGAAGAATTAATTGTGGAAATGAAGAGATTGAAATTGGATATATTAGGAATAAGCGAAGTTCGTTGGGAGGGAAGCGGAGATTTTTGGTTGGAAGAACATAGAATTATTTTCACGGGTGATAAGAGAGGAAAATATGGAACGGCCTTAATATTAAATAAGAAATGGGCGAACAAAATTGAAAATACTATTCACCATAGTGATAGATTAAATTAATTCAGCCCCGACGGATATGGTCATTATTCAAGTGTACATGCCGACCACCCAACATCCTGATGACGAAGTAGAAGACATGTATGAACAAATAGAATCCATATTTGATAGCACAAAAGACAAAGACAACGTTATATTAATGGGAGATTTTAATTCTGTTGTAGGGGAAGGTAGAGATGAAAACATTACAGGAAAATATGGTCTAGGGAAACGTAACAAAAGGGGGGAAAGACTGATAGAATTTTGCACAGAGCATAATATGACAATACTCAATACACAATTTTCAAATCCAAAACGCAGACTTTATACTTGGAAAATGCCCGGTGACATTGGAAGATTTCAAATAGACTATATCCTTGTCAAACAAAAATACAGAAACCAAGTTAAAAACTGTAAAACCTATCCGGGGGCGGACTTGAATACGGACCATAACCTACTTATAAGTGAAATTAATACAGTTATACCAAAGAAGATGAGAAAAATCAAAACCAAAGATATTGATCTCAATAAATTTAAAGAACATAAGTATAGAGCAGAGTACCAAAACAAAGTAGGAGATAAGTTAGTTAATTTCAAAGAGTGCAATAATATCTTAGACAATAATAACAGAATAGATAACTTAGATATAGAAAACAAATGGAACTCAACAAGAGATATACTTAGATGTAGTGCAGAAAAGATCTTAGAAAAAGCTAAACTAGTACCAAGAAAAAGTTGGTTAGATACGGAAACCATTAAAATTATGGAGGAAAAGAGACGATATAAAAACAAAACAAACGACTTTAGTAAAGAAAATTACAAAAATTTAACAAACAAAATAACAAACTATTGTAGGAATAGCAAAGAAAAAGTAATTGAAAATATTTGTAAAGAAATAGAAGATTGTCTCAAGAAAGGACAGATGGATAAAGCATATAATATAATAAAAAAATAGATGAGAAAAGTCGGACAAAAAGCACGTGTATACTTGATGAAGAGGGAAAACTTTTATTGGAAAATATCGAGGTAGTTGAAAGGTGGCAGAGATACATAGAAGAATTGTACAATGAAGACGGACTAGACAACGACGACTTAGAGAAAGAAACAGAAGTTGCTCCTGATGATCTTGGTCCAGACATTATTAGGGAAGAATTTGACAACGCGATTAAAAGCATCAAAAGTGGCAAAGCAGCTGGACCAGACCATATTTTTATAGAACTAATAAAAAATGCACCAGACATCATACCTCGACGACATCTTCAAAATTATCAGAGACATGTACCGAACAGGAAAGCTACCATCTGATTTTCAACACAGTCGAACTATAGCCATACCCAAAAAACATAATACCAAGAAATGTGAAGAACATAGAACGATAAGTATTATATCACAGGCGTCCAAGCTACACCGACAAGAGCATGGCTCTTAAATAATGAATGAATGAATGAATGAAATGTTATTCGAAAAAAATATTTCGCTTTAAATTTTAGGTGGATTCGTAAATTATATTTAAATACGATATACACAAAAAAGTAGCTATTAACATTTAATGTTTTGCAAAACCGTATTTTTATTGGAGTATTTGTTTGTAAATATTTTTTAAACAAAAATATAGTATTTATCTGAGCAACGAGTTCTAAACAACGATACCCCACTCGATGGGGTAGGTCAAACTTTTTTTTACGCTCCCCCCTTTAGCTGCTTCGGAGCCCCCCTTAATTTCTATTTTATTTTTAGTATGTGTTGTTGTAGCGGCAACAGTATACACAATTTGTGAAAATTTCTAATTTCTAACTATCACGGTTCATGAGATATAGCCCGCTGACAGACAGACAGACAATCGGAAGCATATCAATAGGGTCCCGTTTTTTACCCTTTGGGTACGGAACCCTAACAAGTTCAATTTATAAAAAGATACAACTTTAACATAAATATAACTTGAATTTCATGAGGTATTGCAGGCATTACAAACCGGGGCGAACTAAAATTATGTTTGGTGGTGGTTTTTCAACGTAAATATGAAAGAATTGATGAAAGTTCAAGAAGCAAGGGAAGTATGTCAAGATCGTAGCAGGTGGAGAACTGTGGTCTCTGCCTACCCCGACGGGAACAAGGCGTGATGTTATGTATACCTTATGAAATTCAAGTTACATTTATTTTTTAGTTATATTTTTACAAATTGAACTTGTTTTTTCTTTTCAGTTCATATTTTTCTACACAGTCGGGTATTTTATTTTTATATGTATTTTTTGATTTAGTACTTTTTAATTTTATGAATGAAAAATTCGTTCTGTTATGATTTTTGTGTATTGGTAAGTTAGTAAATAAGCTCTACGATGAAGTAAATTTTTAATTTTATTTACTTTTTTAAATCCCCTTGACACTTCCACAATGAATACAAATCTAACGACACCTCACATGTTGAAATCTGTCAAGCCGTTTAGGCTGCAGAGCGCGACAACGACGACGTACATACGAGTACATACACTTGAAAAACATAACCCTCCTGTTATGGGGCAGTCGGGTAAAAACAAACTACCATCGCTCTACAGGCATTATCCCGGGAGGAAATAGGGGAATACATTTGTATCAATTTGTATGGATTTTAAAATGGTTTGGATGGATTTTAAAATGAATGGATTACTGTAGTTTAAAAATTTTGATTGTTTTACTGGTGATTTAATAAATTATCACCTAATATGCATTTATTCCATTTTCTCCATACAAACATTCGTAGATTGACTGGAGTAATTGAGAATGTGAATGAATAAATGAATTATATTCTATCCATCATTATGTTGGTCAAAATACGTCTACTGCTGGACATAGCCAACAACAATTAAACACAAATTATTCATCAGTTTTAAAAGGTGGATCCGGACTTCATTTAAAACTGTTTTGAAAGTCTTATCTATACATACATATACATAACATCACGCCTCTTTCCCGTCGGGGTAGGCAGAGACCACAGTTCTCCACCTGCTACGATCTTGACATACTTCCCTTGCTTCCTGTACTTTCATCAATCCTTTAATACATGCTCGTCAGTTTAGGGTACTTTTAACCTGGCCTTTATTCAGAACGTCCTGAATTTGGTCCTGGTACGTTCCCCTTAATTACCTAAGTCTTATCTAAGTATTTATAATATAGAAAATGATGACCTGATTAATTTCGAAAATAAGACCTTTGGGGGCGGGATAACCTGAAACGAGAGCTCACTACAAAACGGGCTGTAACGCCGCAGGAAGCTGTTGATATCTTGTTCGCCATAAACGCAAGCCCAAATCATTTTCTAATGCAAACATCAACGTTAAGTAACATCCACTCGTGATTATCTTTAAATTCTACAACAATTTCTTACAAACCGTTTCTTCTTCCTCTTTAACTTGAAAGCCAAGCTCTTGCCTGTTGAGTAACTTCTCAGATTAATTTAATTTAACTTAATTACCTAATTCACCTTACCAAGTATCTTCATGACAACTCAACGCGAGCATTCCGACCCCTTTCAACTGAAATCTTCAGTCGGCCGCACTTTAGTGGTAATATTATGACCTTAAGGTCTTTAAGGTCTTTGGTTTCAAAGGTATGTAGCGTAGCGCTGGTTCCTTCTGCTTCGGCGCCTTCCACCAGAGCTGTGCTGGGTAGCTAGCCCCTGAGCTGGATAAATTCCAACCAATAGGTTTGCTACAATATCTTAGCTTAGAGCCGCGATCGAAAATGAAGCGGTCCTAAATTTTGCAGCTCTCAGGCTAGCTACTTAACACAGCTCTGTCAGCTCTGGTCGAAAACGCACCCTTATACTCGTACTAGTTTTATTACCAGTTATCTCGCCCGTGTACAGTCAGCATAAAAACCGGCTAAGCACGAGTTCGACTCGCGCACCGAGGGTTCCGTACCACTAAAGTGAAAATATCGCCTTATTTATGAACGCACAGTCACGCAGATTGACCAGTTTTTATTATTTGTTGTCATTCTATAGCTTATGCACTATAAACATACCAATTTTCACGCTTATAAGTGTTGCCGTTTTTACGATAGAGTTAAAAAACACGTTTTTAGTAGGGAAGTCCCTCTTAATTGTTTATTGTATTTTATTTTTGTTGTTATAGCGGCAACAGAAATACATAATAGAGAGTGCGCGTGGTAGCCGCAACACGATCCTGTCTACCGTCTCCAACCGCTGGAATTCTCCCCTGCTGGCCCTCTGGATCGGCCTGCATGCTGACCTGTAGCCTCAATTATTTATGTTGTTGTGTACCTATTACGGTTTATGAGATACAGCCCGCAGACAGACAAGACATCGGAGGCATATTAATAGGGTCCCGATTTCACCCTTTGGGTACGGATCCCTAAAATATAGCTAAGCATTTCAGTTGTGGTTATAATTTCTAAAGTGACCATAGTTATCTACACTCCTCTGATGTTTGAGTGTAACCCTATATGGACACCTGAAATGCTATGCTACTTTTGATGTTGACTGTACCTGAGCTAATCGGAGGCATCTCAGCCGTCGTCGCTGTCGGCGGAGCGAGGTAACGTATTCGTCTCATGCGTGACACTGACACGCACGCCACCCGCAGAACAGACGATTCGATTTACTGCTGAATTTTTCAAATTTACGTAAGCTCTGATTTAAACGAATACCATAAATTAACATATTTTTATGTTTTACAAACTTATCTTAATACATAGGTGTGAAGCGTATGATAATTTTTTTTTGTCGATTCTTACGCTTACCAACACATTTGCAGCTCAAAAGCAATCGGCTAAAGCTGTCAGAAAAAACGAGTTTGTACAACGATGTTATTCTTTCCGTCAAATATAGTCTGGTTTTAGAGGCACAGCCATAGACATAAGCATAGGGCACAGCAGACGGCAGACTTTTTGTCCTGACAGCCCGCCAGTGTTGCCGGTACTGCAATTATTTTCGTATAGTATAGTCATTGACATGAGAAAAACGCTCCGTTTCTTTGCGCGTATTTTCCAAATTCTTTGGTTTGGAAGGAAAACAGCTTGAATAGTTATTCAATTCAAAGAGTTATTCAGTCGAAAAGGTTGTTCAGATGGATTGTTATTGAGTTTAAAACGTAGAGCAATTTTGAAAATTATAAGTTTGAGTTATTATTCTGATAAAAACTATAATTTTCGCAATACCGGCCACACTGGCGGCGGGCTCTCAGGACAAAAAGCCCTGCCCGCGTATGCCCGCCCCTCCATCTGCTGAGCGCCGTAGTGTCATAGCTGCAAAATGTGTTGGAAACAGGTTGAAAACCGTTGAAATAAACGAAAAAAAATGGATTATAGATGAAGTAAATAGACTATCCTTATCCTTAACGTTTTTATGGTTCCGTTTATTCGTTGAAACAAAAACAAAACCCTTCTGAGCTGACGGCTAGGATTGGTGTGAGTGTCTGTACTCTAAGCACGAGAAACTCCCGCTCGTTCTATGTTGGTTCAACTTGTACGAATTTTGCTCAAAATTCTATTAATTCTACAACGAATAGTACTTACGGCCGCTCGTCGGTAGAAACACTTTGACCTTGAGCGGGTCTCTTGGCGTAACACTGGTTCAGCTTATACTGGTTTTGTTTTTACGTGCTTGCTGCCGTGCGTACACACTTATGGGAATGGGTTCAGATACGCAGATCTTTTTTCCTTAGTCGAAATCAATTTTTAACTTTTATACAGACCAATAACATCAAAAACAGCAGTACACACTTATAATTTACACTCACAGTTATTGTACACATACAATACCTGTACATATACCCTTTTTCCCTCACCCAAACACGCATATCTACTATTTATTTCATTCCTGCCCTCCATACAATGTATTTGTTCCTTTTTTTTAAATCATTTGTGTTAGTCATGGTTATAATTATTGTAATAAGTAATTTATATTAGTGTTCATAAACCTTAACGTAGTATGCCCATTAATATCAAACGTGATTGTCAAAAAGTCGTCGTGCTGAGGGGGCAGAGATAGAAACCCCCAGTGCGCTAGTTTGAATAGATTAATAAAAATGTACCTCTATCTATAGCACCATGTCAAAATTTGAAGGAATCACAAAGAAAATGTAGTTGTTTACGTAGTAAGGTATATCTTTAAATAAACTTCAAAACGAATTTCTTAAATTTTGCATTTCCTGCTAACTCTTGGAAAATTGCAATAGAGTTCAAATGTCCAAATTTTCACTTATCATATATGTAATATTAAGAGTCTATATATTTCGACCACACCGTTTCAACGAATAAATTCATATGAGTTACGGAATAACCGCCTTTTGTAAAACTTTTCAATGACAGAATCTACATTTTTACGGTAAAAAAGCTCTTTTAAAACCTTAGCTCGTTTCCTTCACAAGTATCAAAAGTGTATCAAAACAATATTGAGATTCGTCTCATCAAGCGTATCGCACATTTTTCACTAAGATACCGTTTCCCAAATCGATTTATAAGATTTCCTTAAGAGGGATTACCTTGGATTATGCTTGGAATAAAAAGGACTGATCGTAATCTCTTATTGCATACCTACCTTACCTATCCTAAAATAACACTATATGATATCCAAAATTGCTATAAAGTCTTATGGTTAATACCACCCGTACCAAAAAGCCAGTGAGCGTGCGACTCGAGATATTTTTTTTAAGTTTATGGTTAAATAGATCAGTTATTGGCAGTCGAAAGTATTCCTTTCTCATTAAAATATTCTAGAAGCATATAGCACTGCTTTTTGGATACAAATGTTTTTAAGGTATAACATTTCTGCCTGATGTACTGCTTGTTACCCAAAATATGTAAGATGGTGGCCAACTTTTTTTCAGTCTCTTGAACATTTGTCTAAATGACTTTATCTTTCCAGCCAGTTTAAATTGTCACAGATTATTTGTTGACGTAACTGTATAATAATTAAATAAAAAACAAAAAGTATTAAGAAGCAAAACAAAAAAATTAAGATATTTTTTGAATAGGTCATCTCCACTATTTGAGTTTATTTTTAATTTGAAGATAAGGTCTGTTTTAATGGTATAAATTTCCGCGTATTTATTGAGATAAGTACTGTACAAGCCTTAGCTGGTGGTGTGGTATTGATAGACTTACGCATTCGGCTTCGCCTCAGCCCACATTGTCACGTTCGTCCATCAATGCTTGTTTTGTCGGCCACTGCAGTAATGTACTATTTCGTGTATCTGTGTCTATTCCTTGCAAGGCTTAGGTAGCAAAAAAAATTCTATTTACAGTTTTAAGCCGCCATCTAAAACATTCCTATCGTAATATCTTGGTAAAAGCATTGGAGAATTATGCAGGTAATTATTAACTTATGAATACCTGATACCTTAAAGTTATCTGTTGCTTCTAGTAGCATTGTAAGATCTTTTGTCAAATGTTTATAAGTCTAATTATTATTCCGGTGATAGCTTATAGTTATTATACCAGGGCTCTGAGTCAAGGAGCTTTCTACAATCGCTAACGCCAGTAGAATAGAATGAAAATGTATGGGGTTGACATAAGCTAACGAAATGTTACGTGACAGCTAATGTCAATACCATATTTTTTTATTCTATTCTTTAGCGTTTGCGATAATAGACTGCCACTTGTCTCAGGGCCCAGTAGGTATACGCACACAAAGGACAAAAGCGTCCCCGACGTTGCAAGCTATGTACTCGGGTCTTTATCTCTTTGAAGGCCATTTGATATTTTGCTTCGGGGTAGGAAGGAAAATGCTCTTCGTGCGAGTCCTCTAGTTATTATATGGGATCTCTTCAAAGGGAGGTAAGACTTACTGTGCCGTTCGCTCCTGGCCAACATTTTTGAGAGAGTCCAGCATTACTATGGCGTGCTTGCGACCCTCCACGAGCGCATCCCGCTTTGCGCTGTTCAAAGCCAACTGCATCGACAGTCGCTCCGTTTGGAACTGTTGCTCCTTCAATCTAGAGAATCAAGAAACAAAATTTAGGTTGCAAAGAAAAAGAAAGGACCAATCTAAAAACGCCCTAATTATTATAACTTTACAATACATTTTTAGTACCTACTCGAACAAAAGGCGGTAATTTTCATACGAGTATGTGCTTATGCCATGTATAAAGCTCATTACAAGAAAGAATATGACATTCAGTGCTTGTCTGTGCGTATCTTATGATTGAAATCTGACCAAGTGCGAGTTGGAGTCTCGCACCGAGGATTCCGTACCACTAAGGTAAAAATACAGACTTATGGACGCGCAGTCACGCAGAATTGTATTAAATTCGCGCAAGTCCGACACGCACTTAACGAGTTTGTATTATTTGTTGTTATTCTAAAGTTCATGCACTAGAAACAAAACAATTTTGTAAGTGTTCCCGTTTTTACGATAGAGCTAAACTGTCCCGTTTTTCACCCTTTGGGTACGGAACCCTAAAAACGTGGGCCTCAATCTCTTCTTAACAGCAAAAATTTCGTACATTCAACATTCCATTTCCACATCTCTCGTGTTTTTACACTCTTCTGGATGTGCTTTAATCATCCGACTGCAGCGAAGCCTAAAAGGAGGGTTATGTGTTTGACAATGATCTGTGGTTTGACCTGTTTGTATGACCGTTTCTTTGTTCCCTTGTAACTGCTAAATGGCTGTTCCATATTTTTTTCCCATACCTTAAATAATTCCGTATTTAATTAAAATACAGCGTAATTTTTGTATCATCTGGAAAATTTTAAGAGGTGGTTCTGCCCATGAAACTGAAAAACTTTTCCCAAAGAACTTATAAGACCCACACTTACCTCACCCACCTACTTAGTCGACCCATACAAACTGCATTTATTGCATCGATTTTTTTTGTGTTCCGTTTATGTGTTTTGGGAAAAAGTTGTTCAATTTCATGGGCAGAACCACCTCTTAAAATATCCGGGGTGTTACAAAATAACCCTTGTGGCGCGTGACTGAACTCCTTGGTTCAAACTCTGTCGCGCGCTGTTTTGTTTTTTGTGCCAAACCTGTTCCTTGGACGCCAGAGCTCGAGCTCGCTTTCCAGAAGTGCAAACAGCATCTTGCTAGCGCTACTCTTTTGGTGCACCCTGTTGTTAAGGCGCCTCTTGGACTTTTCACTGACGCGTCCTCAACGCATGTCGGTGCGTGCCTCCAACAGATGGTTAACAATGAGTGGCAACCGTTAGCGTTCTTCAGCAAAAAGCTGAATAGCAAGCAATCTGGTTGGCCTGCGTACTATCGTGAGCTCTTGGCGATCTATCAGAGTGTGCAACATTTTCGGCACATTCTTGAGGTTGAACACGTGACAATATTCACTGACCATAAGCCACTGGTTTATGCTTTTAGTCAAAAGCGTGAGAAACTTCCGCCAGTTCAGCTAAACCAGTTGGCATTCATCAGCCAGTTCTCTACTGACATCAAACATGTCAAGGGTGCTGAAAATGTCGTTGCTGATACTTTGTCGCGTGTCGTGACTATTCGCCTAGAAGAGAATTATGCAGCTCTCGCTGCCGATCAAGCCAAAGACAAGGAATTGATTAAAATGTGCATGCACTCATCTCTCAAGCTCAGAGTGGTTTCAGTTCCTGGCACTGATGTGTCACTATTTTGTGACGTATCTACTGGAAAGGCCAGACCTTATCTGACGCCTTCTTTTCGTCGACCATTTTTCGAAAAGCTGCACAACCTCAGTCACCCTGGTGCGCAGGCCTCTGCGCGCATGGTGGCTGAGCGCTTTGTTTGGCCTGGCATTCAAAAAGATTGCCGGATATGGGCCCGGAATTGCATCGCGTGCCAACGGAGTAAGGTCACTCGGCATACCGCTACTCCCTTTGGCGTTTTTTCCGCCCCTTCCAAACGTTTCCGTCATGTTCATTTGGACATTATTGGACCACTTCCCCATAGTAACGGTTTTCGGTATTGCCTTACTGCTGTTGACCGGTTTACCCGTTGGCCCGAAGCATGGCCTATGGTAGGTATCACGGCGGAAGAGGTCGCGGAAACTTTCCATCGAGAATGGATATCCCGTTTCGGGGTACCTTCTCTAGTGACTACAGATCAAGGATGCCAGTTTGAATCGGCACTCTTCCGAACTCTCCTTGATCTGTGTTCAATCAAACGTGTTCGGACCACAAGCTATCACCCTTGCGCCAACGGCCTAGTTGAGCGCATGCATCGCCAGCTGAAGGCTGCCTTGATGTGCCATCAAGATTCTTGGCACAAGGTATTGCCTGTTGTGCTTCTTGGCATGCGTGCTTCACTCAAGGAGGACCTTCAATGTTCTCCGGCTGAGTTGGTGTACGGTGAGCCTTTGTGTCTGCCTGGCGAGTTTATCGTTCCTGATACAACTCCTATTAGGTCCAAGGACGTCTCGAGTTTTGCGTCGCAGTTGAGCCATTTTATGGCCGATTTTCGTCCAGCTCCTGCATCGCATCATGGACTTCATAAGACGTTTGTTTCGAAGTCATTGCCTTCTGCAACGCATGTGTTTTTACGAGACGACACAGTATGACCATCGTTGAAGCCGCCTTATTCTGGGCCTTACAGCGTCGTATCTCATAACGATAAAAACATCGTTATTACCATAGGAGCGAAGGATGTCCGAGTCAGCTTGGATAGGGTAAAGCCAGCTTTCGTGGATGGTGACACTGCCTTGCCTGTGCCACGGGTGCGGATTCCATCTCACCCAGCAGCATCTCCAACTGGCCTTTCTCCGCCAGTTCTTACAGATGCTGATCCACCTGTTTCTGGCCCTTCTACACCTTCTCCATCAGTTGATGATACTCCATCTTCCTCTTCTTCTGTTCCTCCTTCTGACCCTGCATCCCAGTACACAACCCGTTCTGGTCGTAGGGTCCGTTTTAGATATCCATGCGTTATTTGACCGACAGACTGACTGATCTGTTTTTCTTTCCTCTGCTATATATTGCTTTTGTTTCATTATCGGTTTTTCTTTCTTCGTGGGGGGGTGATGTGGCGCGTGACTGAACTCCTTGGTTCAAACTCTGTCGCGCGCTGTTTTGTTTTTTCAAGCTGTCAAAAAAAGAGAGATTTTTCACGACGCTAAAAATTTCTCCGATGTAAATTGACTTTATTAAATGTGCTAAGTAAATGTAAATACCTCTTCAATGTTACGTGTACATTGTATTGTAAATAAACTTTGTAATTAATATTATGGGTTTCATATCTACATACCCATACCCTGTACATAATTATCGTGTATAATACCCATGAGTCATTTAGTGTTAAGATTGTCTTTTAATTCTCAAATGATCAACGGTCTTTCTTACCTGTCCAATATTTGATCGAAAGAAGAGACGAGGGTGTCTTTTTGAAGCCTCCTGCAAAGAACCATAACCTCTTCGAGTTCCCAATGCACTGAGTGATGACTGCCCACTTCTTCATCTTCATAAAGGTCGTCCAGGTTCGTAGCCTCCTAACATACCAAAACATAAACTTGAATAGCTATTGCCCACGGCTTCGTTAGCGTCGATATCGTACTAAATGTAGGTATAAATGTTTAAGAAACAATTTCAAAAAATCCGCATTTGGGAGACAATTTTCCATTAATACACGTGCTTCTTTATTTTTTTGTAATACACAAAAATAAAGAAACACCCGTATCAACATTCCCTGTCTCCGAATTTTCATGCGTCTTGAATTTACCATTTAGATTTTGCGAAACTGCTGAAACACGTGTTACATTTTCCAAGTAAGAATCTCATGTCAAATCCAAATAAGAATCTCATGTCAAAACTTTAGGATTTTCATACATACTTTCTTCCCCCTAATTTCGCCACTTAAGGGTTGGGCCACATTGATCGACGGCGATCGACGGTTTGCCTAAACAAAACGAGCGCAAAGTATGGAAATCCTTTCGCCACGTCGATGCGAAAGGATTTCCTAACTTTGCGCTCGTTTTGTATAGGCAAACCGTCGATCGCCGTCGATCAATGTGGCCCAACCCTAAGGAGATTATTTTCCAAAAATGCTGATACACGTGTTTCTTTTGTGTAGGTACTTATCTCATATCTGAATTTTCGTGCGTAAGAAAATTTATACATCATTATGCCACGGATGATTTTTTTTAAAACACGTGTCTTTTAACGGTTCCGTACCTCAAAAAGAAAAGGAAACCCTTAAAGAATCACTTTGTTGTCCATCTGTCTGTCTGTCCCTTTTCTCACGAACGGGTAAAGGTATCAAGTTGAAATATGTAATAGGCTAGTTAAATATCGGCTTTTTAAAAGATTTTTTTCAAAGAGTAAATTTAAGTTTTATATGCCTTAAGTAGTGTAGCGTTATCGCTCAAATTCCTTTTTCGTGTTCGATACTTTTTGCTTCTTTCTCGATGTATTGACTGGCTGTTTGTATTCGTTGACAGTGGATTCAAAATTTTGATTTTCCTTTCTCGGTGATTATTATTTGTTTGGACACAAGAGTGTTTTTGTCAAATCTAGCAAAATATTTTGAAAATCTAATCTAAATACTATTTAAACTATATTTTAATACAGCAGTTTTGCTGCTGTAGTTATTTCTTTGACTTGTGCAATTATAATACCTCAACGATTTGGATTTTTACTCGATATGAACTCTACAATTTTGTAAGTATTTTTGTCTTTACGTAATATTTGTTGCTGGGAGGTTGCCACTCTCTTATGCCGCTTTTTTATTCGTGCAGCTAAAGCTGCCCGATTACGGGCAGTAGGTTCCGGCAAGCACCTGCAACACTGCCAAGCCCTGTCTCCAGAGAGACAATTTGACATCTGCTGCTTGCACCGTGCTCTCAGCTGCTGCACCTCTTCAACTGCGGGATTCCTAGCAGCACGGGAGGACGCCACGAACTGCGCATAACTAACTACAACCAAACTCCAGATATTTAAACCATTTATATTATTAGTTTTAAGTTGTTTTTCAAAATTCTAAAAAGGCCTACAGACGCGCCATGATTTATTTAGATTCGAATCTTTGGCAGTAAATTTTAAACTTTTAGAACATTTAACCGCGATACATTGCGGAAGGTACAACTATGACCATATTTAACTAGTCGCTATAGTAATAGGTTAAGTGGCCACTTAAAGTTATCACTAGACTTTTCCAAGCGATAGTATCTAGTAGCTATAGACGGAGCGTTTTACCTGATGCACGCATCGCGGATTCCTTTCAAAAATTATTTGTCTTATTTTTAACCCCTATCGTTGATTTTTAATATTTTAAACAATATTATATATTTAAATTTATTCTCGGATCGAACAATCAAATTTTAACTTAATTTCTTTGGTATTATATTAGTGAAATTATACATCAAAACTGTGTTCTATTTGATTTTATTAAAATATTGTGTGTTATATTTCTTTGTTTGCTTGATTAGTTTAAGGTAAGTTAACTCTTACTCTATTTTTATCTAACTGCAGTACATCAACAATTTAATTTACTTTATTTCACTGCATTTTATGGCGCCCGAGCTCAAATTATTGATTTATTCTGCTTTTTTTCAGGTTCTCTAACTAGATGAAACATTTTTTCACGACCGCGCGGATGTGCGTTTTTATAAACGCGACTGGTATAGACAATTTTTTTCAAATGCAATTTAACTTGTAATTTCATTCATTGTTAAATTAACTATACATTTAACTGGAAAAGTCTTTTATTTTCTCCAAAAATATAATTTTACCCTGAATTTCATTTCAGCAGTTTGTAGTAGTTACTTTGTTTGTATGTCTGAATGCTTGTATAGGGAATTAAAGGTAAGTTAGTTTATGCGAGTTTTTTTTGTGAGAGTTAGACCTTCTTTCAGGTAACTTTCAGTTTTTTTCGTCGCGCATACTTAGCCTGCTGAACCAATCCCTTCATTATGGAAGAACAGGTACCACCAGTTGTTGATCGAGGTAATCCGTTTGGAGATACTAGTGCTGCTTCAAATCAGGAACCTCCACTGTTAATGGATCAAACGCCATTACTTATCGACACTTCTATTCCAATTACTACGACCCCACTCAATCCTAGTCCAATTTTAAATCATCCTAGGAACAGGTTTGATATGACGTCGAATCCTTACCAAGATTCTCCACAACCTTCTCTTTCTGCAACTACAGAGAGAATTAAAAAATTGTTATCAAAAGATAAATCCCTCACATCCTGGAAGATTTCCTTCTCTGGCGATTCATGCGTCCGTGATTTTTTCCTTTCTGTAGAGGAAAATCAAGAAGCATCTGATATTCCTAATGAATACTTGGTCCGCAGATTTCATGAGCTTTTATCTGGTAATGCTTTGAAATACTTCCGCTCAATTAGGAGTCCTACTCTTTCTTATAACGATTTGAAATCTCTTTTTTTTAGTACTTTTGATCGTTCTGAATATGAGTTCATTACAGAACAAAAACTGAGAAGTCTCAAGCAAAGTCAAAATGAAACTTTCTCACAATTTTTAATTAACATCAAGGATCTTAATTCTAAATTAAGTACCCCAATTTCCGACAAGTCCCTTCTACCAATTATTAAATTCAATATGAATCCTCACTATAGGCCGTGCTTGTCAACTAATCGAATTGAAAGTATAACAGATTTACTTCAAATAGCTAAGAACTTCGAATTGTTTGAATTATCGAAACAACCTCAAATGTGTGAGGCTTCATCCGCATCCACTTCTTTTTCTTCAACTTCGCAATTTAACTGTCTTAAATGTAACCAGCCTGGTCATAATTATAGAGTTTGTCCCAATATCTCAGGTAAGATTTGTTTTAAGTGCAGAACACCTGGTTTTTTAACTAAGACGTGTCCACGATGTTCGTCACAGACTTCAAATAATATGCCAAAAAACCCGTAAGACACCGGGGATACCCTGTTTCGCCTCAATCGTTATCTCCGGTGATACACTCTAAATCATCAGATAATAGGTTTTTTCTTGAAATTTTCATTCAAAATCATTCTTTCATGGCTTTACTCGATTCAGGTGCCCAGACTTCTCTTATCTCAGCTACTATTGTGACTAAACATAATTTTCCTTATGATTCTTCTTCTCGTCCTTCTATTTATTCTGCTAATAACACTCCAATGTCTGTCTTAGGTCATTGCATTTTGCCTGTCACTTTTAATGGACGTACTCTTAACCACCATTTTTGTGTTGTTAGTTCTATGTCTTCTCAGATAATTTTGGGTATGGAATTTTGGAATAATTTCGGTCTTACGGATTCTTTTTGTAAAGCTTTTGATTCTTCTTTTAAAGGTAACCTTTTCGTACCAACAGACACTCCACACTCACCTTTGATGTGTTCAGCCAACCATATTCAACCTCGCTTCACTCTTTCAGCTGACCAGGAAACTCGTTTACAGAAGGTCATTGAAGAGTATAGTGATATTTCTTCTGAGAAAATCGGTCTTGGTAAAACTTCTTGGCTGAGTCATAAAATCAATACTGACGGACCTCCTATTCGCCAAAGATATTATCCTTTGTCGCCTGCTAAACTAAAGCTCCTTAACGAGGAGATAGATAAAATGTTAGAAGCTGGTGTCATTCGTCCATCTCGCTCACCATGGGCTAGTCCTGTTGTTATGGTAACCAAAAAAGATGGTTCCGTACGCTTCTGCGTAGATTGTCGTAAATTAAATAGCGTTACTATTAGAGATTCGTACCCTCTTCCTAGAATTCAAGATATTTTAGATAACTTAAAAGGCGCTAAATATATGACGTCTCTTGATTTTCGTAGTGCTTTTTGGCAAATTCCTTTAGCTGATGAAGATAGTTGTCAGAAAACTGCTTTTATTGTACCACAGCGTGGTCTTTTTGAATTTGTTCGCATGCCGTTCGGTTTAACTAATGCTGCCTCAGAGATGCAACGCCTCACTGATATGTTAGTTAATTACGAATTCACTCCTTCAGGAAATAACTGCGTTTTTGGTTATATCGACGATTTGATTTTGGTCTCACGCGATTTTGATGAGCACCTTGATTTACTACGCAAGGTTCTCCATCGTCTTAAGGAAGCAGGACTTTCCATCAATTTGAAGAAATGTGAATTTTGTAAGCCCGAGTTAAAGTATTTGGGTTATATTGTTAACGAAAATGGTCTTCAAACCGACCCAGCTAAACTTGAAGCTATTAAAAACTATCCCACTCCTGAAACAGCGAAAGGTCTCCGTGGTTTTATCGGAATGTGTTCATATTATAGACGCTTTGTTAAAAACTTTTCTTCTATTATTGCTCCGCTTACTTCTTTGATTGGTAAAAAAAAGGGTAAAGATCCAATTTCTTGGCCTGATTCAGCTCAAGCAGCCTTTTTGGAACTTAAGAATGCCTTAATGGATACTCCTCTTATAGCCTGTCCAGATTTTTCTAAACCCTTTCTTCTACAATGTGACGCATCTTCAGTCGGTATAGGTTCCGTATTAACACAAAATATAGATGGTGATGAACGTCCAGTAGCTTATTACTCTCGTCTTCTTTCTAAAGCCGAACGTAACTATAGCACTACTGAGCGGGAACTTTTAGCCGTTCTTGATTCGATTATTCATTTTCGTGGATATCTTGATGGTATGAAGTTTACAGTTATAACAGATCATATTGCTTTAAAGTGGTTACTAACTTTAAATAACCCTTCTGGTCGTCTTGCTCGTTGGGCTACTATTATATCTCAATATACTTTTGATATCGTTCATCGTAAAGGCTCAGAAAATATTGTACCCGATACACTGTCCAGAATGTATGCTTGCCCAATAACTTATAACCATGGTGTAAATCATACAAATGACCGTTGGTTCAGAAATATTTATTCTGGTGTTTTACAGTCACCACAAATGTTTCCAGCATATTCTATTCAAAATGGTGTTCTTTTGCGTCGTATGCCTATCGACAATCCTCTTTCTTCTGATCCTTGGCGTATCGTATTACCCTCTGAAAAAACTAGAGATGCTATTTGGGAAGCACATAATAATTTTCCTTCAATCCACCCTGGTGTTTCTAAAACTTATTCCAAGCTTAGGGAAACGTACTACTGGCCTAACATGTTTAAGGATGTTTCTGAGACTCTTCGCGAATGTAATACTTGCAAAGCTTATAAAATTTCAAATACCCAACCTCGTGGAGAAATGCTTTTTTCTCGCAATATTTCAGCACCTCTTGAAACAATCTCAATAGATCTTGTCGGTCCTCTACCTGAGGCTTACTACGGTTTTAAGTACATTTTAGTTGTTGTTGATGTTTTCACTAAATATGTTTGGTTATCTAGTCTGAAAAAGGTCACTTCTAATATAATTTCTCAAATCCTTGAAGGAAAAATATTCCTTCCACATGGTACTCCTAAAACTATTATTTGTGATAATGCTACTGTATTCCGTAGTTCTAATTTTGCAAACTTTTTACGCTCATATCGCGTACAACCTTATTTTACACCGTTTTATTCCCCACATGCTAACACTGTTGAACGCTACAATCAATCGGTTATTACTTGTCTTAGCATTTTAGTTGAACAAGATCAACGTACATGGGCTAGAAACCTACCTAAGGTCGAGTGTTATCTCAACTCTTGCGTTAATTTAGCCACTTCTTACACACCGAACTTTTTGATGTTCGGTCGTGAAATTAAACATTTTTATCACCCTGATTTAATTCAGACTAGAGGTCAAAACGTCACCGATAGTCGGAGTTCTAGGGGTGAAGCTCTTTCTTCATTGGCTAACATATATGCTCGAGTTGCTGATAATCTGTCTTTGGCTTTTTTGCGAAATGCTCATGCTTATAATAGGAATCGTCAAACAGTTTCCTTACAGGTCAATGATATTGTCTGGAGACGTAATTTTTCTCGCTCCCATGCAGGTGATTTTATTTCTAACAAGTTAGCACCGCGTTTTGTAAAAGCTCGTGTTTTACGTTGTATTTCTCAACAAGTTTATGAATTACAAGATGATTCAGGTCGTGTTGGTACTTACCATATTAAGGATATTTTGAAATAGCGTTTGTTTAGTTATTCATGCTAATTTAGAGTGGTCGCTCATATCCAGATTTTTTTTAGCCTCTGTAGCTAGAGAGTCGGGGTGCGCCTACTCCACCTACCTCAATAGTTATTTCGAATCAGACTGTTGGTCGTGTATCCAGCAGCCAGGTCTAATTTTCCCTCTTTCACTCTCCACTTCTAAACTCAGCTTCAAATTTTTTAGGGTTCCGTACTTCGTGGTTCACCTTGTTGTACCTGACTGATAGTCATACACGTCGTGGTATGTTCATATTCAACCCCTCCTTCCCACACTATTTCTAAACTAAATTTCTATTTTTTAGGGTACCGTACTTGAATGGTCCGTTTGTGCTATATAATGCTCATTTCTTTTATTTTTTAGGTTTACATTTGTGTGTTCATTTTGTGCTGATTTTAACTCCAGTTATACTAATGATGTTCTGAATTAAATTTCCCTCTGGAATACCTCTTTATATATTTACCATTTTTATTCATATAAAAATGTACTGAACCACACCTTTTTTTAAAAGTATCACTCTTTACTTTTATTTAACTATAGGCTTTTTTTGGTGTGTGTGGACGGCGCGTCTTTTCGTCCGCGTTTTCGCCATTCACACAGTTTTTGTTTCGCTCTAGACCCTAGATTGAAGTCTCCTTTCTCATTCGCAAACCTTTTTTTTGCGTACTCTAACAAACAAGTATGACGCAACTAGTGTTTTGACGTATAGCGACAAACACCATAGCATTTTGATGTTGTCATGATGTCTTGTCATAATGTTGATGCTGACATAAATCATATGGTGAGCAGTTGCCATTTTTTCACGTTTGCCCGCGAAAAAGTTCTTTGAAATATTCGGTGGTTTCCGAGATCGTTCGTCTTTTGTCGGCTCTCGCCCATCTCGATTTCTTTTTTTTGAAGTTTTCAAGTTGATTGCAAAGTACTTTCAACTTTTATCTTTGCGTTTCAACTACTTGTTGTTTTATTGTTAGGTTAATTTATTTTATTGTGGGTGTTTTTTTTGGATTAGTTAGGCTAGCTAGGTTATAGTGTTAGGCTAACTAGGTTGTAAGATTAGGTTAGCTAGTTCGTAGTCTCTTCTTATGTCCTGATAGGCACAACGTTTACTGTCAGCTCAGGATCGCTGGTTTTTCGAACAAGCCTCGTTCGTAAAGGGCTCTGTACGCAATGCTACGTTATCTAACGGTTGCCGGTCTCCGATGTGAGGTCAGAAGCATAAGATTGTTTTAATTTAATTTTACCTCTTAGTCTCTTATTTTAATTTGTTCTATAATTTTCTTTGGTTATTTTTTCTTGCTTCTGCTTTTGTTCGATAGGATTGCTGTTACCTGTCGGACCCTCTTTTAATTAGTCTTTTTGCTTTTGGTTGGTTAGTTTTTTTTAGTCTTAGTATTTTGGTTTGTTAGTCTAGGAGCCCACAGCCCTTAATTTTTTTTTAGAAATAATTATAGTCTAGGAGCCCACTGTAAAAATAATTATAGACTAGGAGCCCACTGTAAAAATATTTCTAATTAATGAGCTTCTAATTTTTTTTTTTTTTTTTTGGGGAAGTTGGATGGCTGTAGCGTTATCGCTCAAATTCCTTTTTCGTGTTCGATACTTTTTGCTTCTTTCTCGATGTATTGACTGGCTGTTTGTATTCGTTGACAGTGGATTCAAAATTTTGATTTTCCTTTCTCGGTGATTATTATTTGTTTGGACACAAGAGTGTTTTTGTCAAATCTAGCAAAATATTTTGAAAATCTAATCTAAATACTATTTAAACTATATTTTAATACAGCAGTTTTGCTGCTGTAGTTATTTCTTTGACTTGTGCAATTATAATACCTCAACGATTTGGATTTTTACTCGATATGAACTCTACAATTTTGTAAGTATTTTTGTCTTTACGTAATATTTGTTGCTGGGAGGTTGCCACTCTCTTATGCCGCTTTTTTATTCGTGCAGCTAAAGCTGCCCGATTACGGGCAGTAGGTTCCGGCAAGCACCTGCAACACTGCCAAGCCCTGTCTCCAGAGAGACAATTTGACATCTGCTGCTTGCACCGTGCTCTCAGCTGCTGCACCTCTTCAACTGCGGGATTCCTAGCAGCACGGGAGGACGCCACGAACTGCGCATAACTAACTACAACCAAACTCCAGATATTTAAACCATTTATATTATTAGTTTTAAGTTGTTTTTCAAAATTCTAAAAAGGCCTACAGACGCGCCATGATTTATTTAGATTCGAATCTTTGGCAGTAAATTTTAAACTTTTAGAACATTTAACCGCGATACATTGCGGAAGGTACAACTATGACCATATTTAACTAGTCGCTATAGTAATAGGTTAAGTGGCCACTTAAAGTTATCACTAGACTTTTCCAAGCGATAGTATCTAGTAGCTATAGACGGAGCGTTTTACCTGATGCACGCATCGCGGATTCCTTTCAAAAATTATTTGTCTTATTTTTAACCCCTATCGTTGATTTTTAATATTTTAAACAATATTATATATTTAAATTTATTCTCGGATCGAACAATCAAATTTTAACTTAATTTCTTTGGTATTATATTAGTGAAATTATACATCAAAACTGTGTTCTATTTGATTTTATTAAAATATTGTGTGTTATATTTCTTTGTTTGCTTGATTAGTTTAAGGTAAGTTAACTCTTACTCTATTTTTATCTAACTGCAGTACATCAACAATTTAATTTACTTTATTTCACTGCAGTAGGTAGCCAATGGTCTCCTCGGCTCACCCGTTTCGTTTTGACAATCCTCTTCCCAACACCCTGAATATTACCTATAGGTATGAACTTGACTCTCTTACGCGGTAACTCTTTTACGCTGCCATAGCACGATCTGCATGACATTCAATAAGTATTCTGTAAAGATATTGAGTAAATTATCTGAATCTGAATCTTAAATTATGCCAAGATTCATCCCAGTAAGTATTAGAAAAGAGATCCTCATACAATGAAAGTGATTTAATTTATTTTGATTCATTATCTCAAACACTAACGATATTTAAAAAAAAATGAGAGAGTTTTACTTTCCTTTTTTACTTTTAATTTACTTTGAGTGATCCCTCGTTCGGAGATGTCCACAAAGCGATCCCAGCGTTCAATTCTATTCTATTCAAATGGACTTTTAATAACCTGAACGTGCCTGAATACTAAAATTATCAGTTTGATATGTACTATGAACTATGATTTTTTTTTTTTTTTAATTTTAAAACTTTTACAAACTTTTACCTTGCATTACCTAATATTTACTTATGAACGACGCATACCTTCAAAATGTTTGGATACAGGACTCCATCCAAAAAGTCTGATATTGTCAAGTCACCTTCGAAAACGGAAGCCCCAAATGTCAGACGCAGTATAGGTGAATTTGAGGCAGCAATCGCTGTATCTACTCCCCCTACAGCAGGCCTTGCCTGCAGAGCCAGCACAGCTGACATTGTCGCAAGATGACAAATCAACGTCTGTAATTATAGAGACCCAAAACTCATCCAAACAAAAATATGCGAACCGAGTGACTGAAGCAAGGGCCTGCCTTTCCACAGGAAAAAAGCAACTTCAATAGTTCAGGAAATATTAGCAAAGTCATAAAGGGCATCGTTTTTGAAGTGCTTGAGAGACTATACCAGCTCGTTAAAGAAGCAGAAATGGATATCATTACGATGGGATCAAACGAAACAACTAGAAGGGAAGAGCAAGAAACTCTTGCCTCTGACGCAACTTACCTTGTTAATACAGACTTAAACACTCAAAAGGGAGAAACTGACAACAGTGATGAAATACTGAAAGAAATAAGGGTGATAAAGGGCCTCTTAAATAAAAAGGATAGAAAAGAGCTACCGAGAATGATCGAAAGGAACCATCTCGAAATAAGAAACAAAATTGACGAGCAAATAAAGGAACTGAAAGAGACAACGACTCGAATCCAGTCCTTAGAGACTCAATCAAACACTTATACGCTGGTGACGGCAATGCCGAAGAAATCCATTTCAAACGCAGACACCACCCACGCAAATATCCAATCAATCATAGTATCATCAACAAGTAAAGGCGATACATCTGACAATGTAATCGAGAAGGTAAGAGTGGCGGTAGACGCCAAATCAACTGGCTTTAGGGTTGACCATCTGCATAGGGCGAAAAATCAATCAGTGGTCATTAGTTGCTCGAAAAAAGAGGAGCTCGAGAGAGTGTCAGCAAAGATTCGAGAGTCCAAAGCAGATCTGAAAGTGGAAGAAACGACTAACGACTTAGAGACGTAATGAGCTACATTTCGGATAGCTACTTGGTAGTGGCTATCCGATCTCAAAACGGACACCTTCTCGAGGGTGTTGCCGAGGCCGAAGGAGACATTCAGGTGAAATACAGGCGAAAAGCGGGAAACCCGCTGGCATGGCAAACCATGTGGTACTACGAGTATCTACATTGATCTGGCAGCGGCTGACCTCTGCAGGCCGGGTTCATGTTGACTTATAGAGGGTAGTCGTGCAAGATCAAGTACGAAGTGCCTGGGCTACGGCCACGGGCGCAAGTTTTGTACGGAACCGGCAGTATTGTGTAGCCACTGTGGAGAGCCTCATACAAAAGTTGAATGTCCGGCTCTAGCTTTTAACGAGGAACCAAAGTGCAGAAACTGTAGCAAGGCTAAACGTGATGCAAAACATAACGCTTTCGACAACGTGTGCCCCAGCTTCTAACGATGCTTCATTTGGCAAGTTGCGATATGTAGTTTAGAAGTTATAAGGGAACAGATGACCATACATCCATACCGGACAAAAACATAACCCTCCTTTTTTTCCGTAGTCGGGTAAAAACTGATAGGTATCGGTTAAATGAACACCTCCAGAGTTCATAAACATTTGCACTCATTTTACGGCATCTTAAAATTTCTCTCCAATATCGGTTTTCAAGACTCAATGCTTATAGTTTATTCTGACTGACTTGAGATTTAAAAAGCCATAAAGGCAGAAGTTTAGAAGTTTGGCCAGCCAGTTTAAAACGCTAAAACAGGAGATCACACAGCCTGAAAATTGTTCTAACAATTATTCCATGTTCTTTTGGTCGCTCCATTGCTTATTGTAACTCCATAATTAATTTTATCTACACTCATGTCGTAAACTTTGAAATATGATTCAAAAAGTTGATACGTAAGGCTGTATATTACGCAGAGTATATATAAAAAATTAAAAAGTTACCATTACGTAACGATTTTTGTATGAAAATTTTGCAAAGGTGTTACGTAATTTAATTTTTTAATCATTACATAACACTTGGATACAATTCTCCTTGAATCTAAACTTTTTTTAAGAAGACTGAATAGAAGGTCTTTTAGAGAGCCCGTTAGTAATATATCAGTTTTTCTTAGTAGATGTCAAATATCAGTAGCATATTACAAAGTGTACCATATAAACAACCTATTATTTTGGAGCAGTTAGAGTAACAGTTACTATAGTTACAATTATTTCATGTGTGGCTCAAAATATGCGCGCGCAGCCTGAAATTAGAAAGGACTTGGAAATAGATATTAGATTTGCTGCTATTTTCAAACATTTACCTTTTTCAAGTATTTTGTGCCCGTGAAAGTAATGTGAAAGTTTATTGAAAAAGTAGATAAAGTGGTGCAGTCAGGATACTGCACTCACACCAGAAGATACTCAATAACTTATGATCTTCTCTCATATTAATCTAGGACATTTTACGACATAACTTACAATGAATTGGGAAGGAATGAAAATCTAAAAGGAAACCATGTTAAGAAAATGTTCTGCTTGTATATTTCAAAGAAGACCTAGCGGATATATTAAGGCGGCTTCTATAGACTTATATCAGAACATGTAGTACTATTATTAATTCTTTGTCAGAACTGTGGTATACATAATATAAGTTGCCTTTGTTGTTTACTTACTTTTGTAATTTTTTAGGGTTCCGTACCTCAAAAGAAAAAAACGGAACCCTTATAGGATCACTTTGTTGTCCGTCTGTCTGTCTGTCTGTCTGTCTGTCTGTCAAGACCCTTTATCTCACGAACGGGTAAAGGTATCAGGTTGAAATTAATACCATATATTAGGATCCATGAACCACACAAGATCTGAAAATTTAAATTTTTTACAACGACGCAATCAAAAGATATGGCATTTTATGTCCTCATCTCCATACATTTATTTAAAAATGAAAAACCTACAGGGTACTTCCCGTTGACCTAAAATTATGAAATTTGGCAAGAAGCTAGGTCTCACAGTACAAATAATGGGAAAAGTCTGAAATCATTAAATATTACAACTTTTCTCACAACTAATGGTAACCAATTGTGGTGAGCTCCCGTTTCAAGAACATTCATATAAGAGAGGGGTCAAGTTGGATGGTTGCTGAGGCGATTTTTGTTTTAGTTCTATTTAAGAACGGGAACACTTACAAACTTGAAAACTGGTATGTTTATAGGGCATAGGCTATAAAATAACAACAAATAATAAAATTTGGTCAAGCGCGTGTCGGACTCAAAAAATCTAGCACATTAACTTACTGAAATTTCAACTAATACAATCATGTTTATGTGGTGGTACGGAACCCTCAGTGCGCGAGTCCGACTCGCACTTGGCCGGTTTTTTTTTATAAGCAAGTACCTACCTTTTGTATGAGTGAAGATAAAGTAGTATAAGCAACTGCATATAATATGGTATTAAAACACTCGTTTGATGCTATTATCACACTCGGCTGCGCCTCGTGTGATAAACCCAAACTCGTGTTTTAATAACCAGTTTTATATGACACTTGCATAAACTACTATTAACGCCAAGTGCAAAAGTTAGCACTATTTATAGACATAAGTCTTGCCCACCTCGTACTTATTCCCCAACTAGATTTAAAGTGAAAGGTTGAAGTCGGATTACGCTTCTAATCTGGAGCAATATCTACATATAGTCTCAAATACAATTTCATTGCTATCCGATTATCTCCAACCTACTGTGATGGTCCGAGTCAAGCAAATCGCCCTTAGGCTAGCTGCCTTAATTTTATCTTCTGGGTGAGTCGTCCGATCCCTCGTTTAGCCATTGAAGCACTAATAATTACTAATATCAGTAAAGTTAGGCTTATAGCAAAAATCTTGCAATAAGAAAACGAAAGGATGATATCAGGTACAGAATAAGATTGTTTCTTATGTTTGATTTTAATTTTTTTATAGGCAATAACAAGAATCATTAAAAAGAAACAACATCGAAAAAATATACTTGTTTTGTACTATACACGCTGTATAGTTAAAACATTAATTAAAAATAAATAAACATCGAAGTTATTTGTAAAATGAGAACCTAATCGAATCTAAAGATGGAAGAGTGTGAGTAGGCGTAATGTCATAAACAGTGTGTCTCCTTTTTTTTTTATTAACACGCTTATATTAGGTTGATCGTCTTGTGGGTTTGTGGTTTTGTAAGAAAATCTAAGAACCTATATTTCACCCCGAAGGTACTCCATGGAACTCTTGGCTGGCTTCTAGTAAACAAGCCGTGTTTGGGGTCATTAGAATTGTCTTAATGAGTACTTTTAATTTTGCTTGGTGATGAGGACCTGATGACATAAATTAGAAAATGTATTACTAAAAAATAAAAAAATAAAATACAGGGTATAAGGGACACCCTTCCGAATACTGAAAGGGCATGATCAGTCAACGTAACTGAACAACTTACATCGAATAAAAGTTTCAGGAAATGAAAAAATAAATCAGCCCCTTTATACAAACTGTCCAATCAGGTTTACAATTTTATATGGAGAAGCCGATTTTTGTTTTCATTTACTGAAACCTTTATTCGCTGAAAGTTGTTCAGTTACGTTGACTGATCATGCCCTTTCAGTATTCGGAAGGCTGTCCATTACACCATTTACACCCGATATACATAGTTTAAAAAACTAAAAAAACACGCTTTGCCTGCTTGAAATGTACTAAACCGTATAAAATAGTTTATACATATAAATGTAGACTGAAAAAAAAATTAAATCCCTTTTCTTGTTATAAAAGCGCCACAGGCTTCTAAAAGTAAACTGTATTTTTCCTTCATGGTGAATAGTAATATAAGTATGTCGCATAAAAAATGGTCAGAAAAATTGTTGATTAGATAATGAATATTTATTTCTGAAATTGTGTTTCAAGGGTACCTCTACATCTTTCATAAACATGCCAAAATTTCGCTAAATTGGAGCAACTATTTTAAGGATAACCTTAATATGCCTTCCCTTCAATGCCTGCCTGAAATGTACTACAGTTATATGTATAAACTATGTATTTTATACTTTTTAATACATTTCAGGCAGGCAAAGCGTGTTTTTTTAGTTTTTTTAACTATATTTTTATTACTTGTCAACTATCTACCCTAACCCCTACCACTACATAAATATTTCTAACTTGCTTAATCCTGAAAGGATTTATAAAATTATTTAATTTTTTGTCGACTTGCATTCATAAAATAACTGCTTTGTTTAAACTAAGACTTATATCGCTTCAATATCTATCTAGCTTCATATTAGTCCAATGAGGTGTAAACAGAGAAGGTAAGCAGTGCTTCAAAATAACTTGTTAATTTATTGTAATTCTACATGAAGTAGTTACATACCTCGTTGGTTTCCCAGGTACAGTAAATCTAAGATGACACGCGGTGACGCGCTATGCAAATACAACGTAGGTGTACCTAAATACATATTAAAATATGGATGAGCATTTTACAAGATGTTCATTTGAAGACCAGAATAGAAAGACAGGTTTTGTGATGTCAAATAGATAAATTTTCCTTCGTGCGAGCGCCACTCAGTCGAATCAATGACGGAACCAAAGGCCAAATAATACGAATAATATTATTTCCTATTATAAACAAAGTGTAAAAAAGGCCTGAAGAAATCAGATCTTATGTTTAAATCTAGGTCAAATATAACAAAAAAAAAAACAAACACAACAACATAAAATTTAATTAGTCTAGCTTGATATTGTGAGCGATTTGAATTGTAGGAAATTAACAGAACCGGGGCGCAGCAAACCAAGCAAGGAGCTAAAGCTCGAGGTCACAATGGAAAGTTCTCAACAGCTCCTCAACA
This sequence comes from Athrips mouffetella, assembly GCA_947532105.1. Classification (NCBI taxonomy): domain Eukaryota; kingdom Metazoa; phylum Arthropoda; class Insecta; order Lepidoptera; family Gelechiidae; genus Athrips; species Athrips mouffetella. The sequence goes on from OX383956.1 coordinate 30,413,273, forward strand.
TTAAGCTGTAATGTGAGAAAATATAAAGTTAATATTTGTACATTAAAATGAGTACCCATACCCAATATAATTATTTATTATCAGGGTCCGAAATTTTGATACCACTTTAATGTTATATATAGATTTAAAGGCAATCTGTACTTTTGAATTTTTAGTTACTGAATCGATTGATTTCGAAATCGATATCTGGGCGTCTTATCCATGACAAATCAGTCATCAAAATAAAAAGAGTGGCCGCCATTTTGGACATTTTTGTTAGTGGACTGATTTTATGTGGCCTCCAATGACGAATCAATCACCAGATTTGATGTGGCTGCCATTTTCAGCTTTTTTGTTAGTGGACCGATTGCTCACAAAATCATTATCTCGAAGTCTATGTGGTCTCCAAAGAAATGTGGCCGCCACTTTGAACTTTTTTGTTAGTACACCGATTGCTTTCAAAATATATATCAGGGTTTACGTGCCCACAAATAACTCTGTTTACTATATAGGCCGAGTCCTGAAGCTGTAATTTTTAATTGGCTGGACATAAATCGAAACCGTCAATTTACTATAAAGTTGCTATGTATTATAATAGGTGGTGGAACACTTATGTAAAAAATAATTTTTAATGATATAGCTGACTTTTAGATTCTCCAGAAAATATATTTTTTTGTTTGTTTATGCATGTGAAGTCAAGCCAAAAATTGTAACTAATATCTGATGGGGTAAACTTTTGATGTGGGTTCCAAGGTACCTACTTCAATTAAAACTAAGCAAAAAATATTTGCGCATATTTTTTTATTAGCAAATTTGTATGCAAGTTACATAAAAGTCCAGGCAAAAATGGCAACCAAATTATTTTAAATTTGATAGACTTTCCAGGACAGTTTTTGAGCAAATTACCTAAAATTAAGCATATTAATCAAAAGTTAAATATTTTCGTATTTAATGTTGAAGCAAAAATACCAACTGAAAAACTTTTGTTTAATTACAGGTTTCATCGTGTGTTCTTTCCTTTATTTATAAAATTAAGCATAATTATAAAAAGATTTTTAATTCAATAGATCGCGTCAAGCGAGCGAGAAACGGCGTAATATTATATGTTCTTTGGAACCGGTATGGCGTGCCGTGCGCCTCAAGACTTTTTTCTTCTACGTAATGTCAAGAGTACGTCAAGCCTGACATAATATTAGACTTTTTAGTGTTCTTATTTCAACAGTCCAAGTAGCTAGAGTGGGCTGCAAGTGTCTGGCTGCCTGCTTGTACAAACAACAATACTTCAAACAGTCCATTGAAAGGAGAAAATATCATTGTGGGATACAGTGTTACAAAAAACCGGGCAAGTGCGAGTCGGACTAGCGTGCTAAGCTATTGCTCTTGATCCCCCGATCTTGACTCCTCTTTAATAAGAATTTACTTGAAGTGGAAGCTAGCTAGCGTTAATTGGTTGTGAGAAAGGTTGTAAACTTTAATTATTTCAGACTTTATGGTTCCGTACCCATAGGGTGAAAAACGGGATCATACTAATATGCCTCCGATGTCTGTCTGACTGTCTGTCAGTGGGCTGTATCTCATGCTGCATAAGCTATAAAATATAAAAACTGATCAAGTACGAGTCGGACTCAAAAAAGGACGAGTTGCACTCCGAGAGTGCCGGCAGAAGTGAAAACTTGAATTTTTGAATATGATGTTTTTGTAAGGGTCAATCGCGTCATTGCTTGTGTACTTCTTCATCGAGACCTAAAATTTGTCTCAGTACATGAGTAGTCTAGGGTCAGTAGTTTTCAAGTTATAGCGATTTTTACTTTGACAGCTGTCATCCGAAATGTAGATCTCATCAAGACCTATCATTTGACTCAGCACACGAGTACACTAGAGTCAGTAGTTTCCAAGTTATGGGGTTTTTTTAGTTTGACAGCTGTCATCCGAAATGAAGATCTCATCGAGACCTATCATTTGTCTCAGCACACGAGTAGTCTAGGGTCAGTAGTTTTCGAGTTATAGCGATTTTTAGTTTGACTGCTGTCATCCGAAATGTAGATCTCATACATTTAGGATTCGCTATTAAATAACGATCAAAACCAGTACGTCAAGTCTGTCGTGCACATATCACGTTGTGCACAACAAAAAAAGCCGAGACTATGACCACAGAATATATAATAGTAAACAAGTTTACAAGAGTCACACTCCTTTGATCTTGGAAAAAGCTGCCTATTTCACAGACAGGCCTGCTATGACAAAGACAAAAAAGATGTTTTGGTCTTTATCACACTTTAGAAGTTTTGTATATATTGAGCCTGCTCTAACTTGGTATGATTATTTGCAAATCGATTTCTATACTTCATCCGAGATCTGACGCGACAAAGGTAAAAAAGATGTTTTTATCTTTATCACACTTTAGAACTTTTGTATATATTGAGCCTGCTCTAACTTGGTATGCTTATTTTCAAATCCATTTCGATACTTCATCCGAGATCTGACGCGACTTCTGATGCGAGTTAACATTTTTTTTCCCATCTGAAAAAGTGCCAAGCGCCGCTGAAGAAGTTTTCACTTCAAATGTCGACCACAGTACTCGTAATTTACTGACATTTCAACTAATACAATTTATATCATGCGGTGGTACGGAACCCTCGGTGCGCGAGTCCGACTCGCACTTGGCTGGTTTTTCCCTTTCATTAGATCAAATCCACAATTATTTTGAGTCTCATGTCAAACCTGTAGAATATTCATACAAACTTCCACCCCATTTTTCAACCGCTCAGGGGCTGAATTTCAGAAAATCCTTTCTTAATGTGTAGTCTTGACGTACTAAAAAACAGCTTACAAAATTTCACATCTGTAGCTTTATCGGTTACGGCTCGGCGTTGATGAATCAGTCAGTCAGTCGGTCAGGGCATGCTGTTTTATATATTTAGATCAGAAGATCAAAAGTATTTTCAGCTTACTACAACCGATGTAAATTTTCATCTTTCATGTTTAACTTTAAATTCCGAAGCGCGTACCGAATAAAACAGCGAAGCAATGCGACGTTGCCGTACCGTGCAATCACGAGCCGTGTACTATGTTAATGTCAATTATGAACTTTATTTCAACTTCTTTAGGGTCGATATAAAGCGCTACATAATGTAATTTTTATATAAAAAGATACGCTATTGCCTGAAATGTTTAATTTTTAAAGTAATCAACGTAAGTACAGTTTTAGAGTATAATTAAACACTTTTCATTCAGTTACCTATTTTGGCCAAAGAGAAATCCCTCAATAATTATACCACTGTAAAGCTTTAACATATTGTGTTCACTTTTATGACTGTTTGATCAAGTACAACAAAATTTTGAGGTACAAAAAGTCACGAGATAGTTATGTATTTTGCCCGAGCAGACAAAAAGAAATAAAACTTTTAGTGGTATTTTTTTAATTTTAGGATTAACCTAAGAACTTAGGTGCTTAATTAGTTTGTAAAATACTAAAAGTTTATCATTGAACGAGCCCAGAAAACATTTCGTTTAGTTGGCATTTTTGCCACAGTAACTATTTATATAATAGGGTTTTTTTAATCTGCCGCCTTGTCCCATTTGGTGATATGCTTAATTTTAAGTAATTATGTAATTACTTCCAAGACTTCATAAACCACAAAAAGAAAATCTTGGTTCCGATTTTTGTCTAGGCCAAAATCTAATTATCTTGGGGTAATAATTTTGAATGGAATAATTTTGACATGAAATCATTATTTTATGTTTTCCATCGACTATACAAAAAAAAACTGCACTCGTGAACATCGGGATCAATAGTAACGAAAAAGAGTAATGAAAATGGGACCGTTGAACATGTGGTGATCGTGTTGTACTGGGTACTTCTTATCGAAGCTCAAATTCGATGGTCACACAGCCACATTTCCTAAACGGTACAAGTTAAAAAAATAACTAGTACATCGGAAGATTAAACATCTATCAGGCTACAAAATAAATAAAGCTTGTCGTAATAGAAGAAGTGATAATTTTTTATTTATTTATTTATTATAGAAAATACCTTACAAGTTTACAGGATAAACCCAATGCACATGTAGGTTCAAACATCAAATACCTGTAGGCACATAGGTACATTATTTAAATACAAATATACTACTTTAGTAAAAGTAACAAAGGAGTCATAAAAAATATCAGCATCAACGTGTTGCATGAGCAAGTCACCAAGAAGCATCAGCGCTCTCGCTGTGGGCGCGCTGCGCGAGCGGTTAGTGCGGGCGGTAGAGCGCGAGAATAGGCGCGCGCGCAGTCGCGGGGGGAGCGTTACCCCTTCGCATCTAGGGCCTAGCTTCGGAATAATCAGGCTGATCCTACCGAGAGCATTCGGATTGTCAACTCTATTGTGCAGCAAAGAGTAGCCTTAGAAAAAGTGTGTCGCACCCAACCATTCCCGAAACAAAAATAGATGGGTACATACATGGGTAATAACCGTACATACGCTTATAGAGCCATCTAGCATATTTCCGCTGCACTTTCTCTATCAGAAGTGAATATTTACTTTCATACGGATCCCAAATTAACGCTCCGTATTCGAGTTTACTACGGACATAGGCATTGTACAAAGCCATAGCCACTTATACTCCTCGAAACTGGGAGGAGGTCCTTAAGATAAAGCCCAGTACTTTATTAGCGCTTTTGCAAACATTCGTCATATGAATCCTAAAGTCAAGGTTTTTATCCAAAGTCAATCCTAAATCACGTATCTCATTTACTCTTTCCAATGGAGCGTCAAATAAATCATAATCATTTGCGATTGGTGCGCGGGAGCGAGAAAATGTCATAATTTTGCACTTAGATGTATTAAATGGGAGGCGAGTTGCATCACTCCAAGTAGCAATAGCATTGAGGTCTTGTTGTAGAGTGACAGTGTCCATCTGACCACTTATACCCAGAAACAGCTTTAGATCCTCAACGAACATCAAACACTTTGCGGTGCTAACGCTTTTCGGCAGATCATTGATCATAAGCAAAAATTGTGTTGGTTCAAGCTTGCTACCTTGGCTGACTCCAGACCTCGTCACATCCAGCTACTCGGACGTACTGGCATCTGTTCCGTAAGTAGCTCGAAAAAAGCTCTAAATGTTTCGGCGCTAAACTTGCAGCAGCAAGCTTCTGGAGCAGGATGTCATTATCTACTAAGTCGAATGCCTTCCTGAAATCCAGGTATGCTGCATCCACCTTACGACCTGCATCCAACTCTGCAGACACATAGTCCGAGAGATTTATTAGGTTGGTGGTTGTTGACCGGTTCTTACGAAACCCGTGCTGCGAGTCATCCAACAGTCCATTTATTTGCAGAATAATATGTTTATTTAAAATAGACTCGTAAATTTTGCCAAAAACTGATAACACTGCTATCGGCCGAAAGTCTGAAATAGCAGAGCTGTTACTGACTTTTGGTACTGTCGTGACTCGCGATTTCTTCCATTGTGAAGGGTATATTCCATTCCTAAGTGATAAATTGAATAGGAATAAAAGAGGTGTTTTTAAGGCTTCGACACAATCCTTCACAAGAAATGGAGGCACTCCATCTGGGCCAGCACCAGAACACGATTTTAGGCTCTTAGTATAGATCAGTTGAATCAACTGATTTAACATCAACACGCGTAAAACTAGGTGCGACAACTGCAGCAGCTTCTGCTGCACAAGGCGAGGCACACCACCATGAAACACTGAACTAAAAAGCTTAAAAGGAGGCTTCGGCAACTAGATGGTAAGCACACTTCTGGTTAATGAAATAAATATTTTGTATTTTTGTATTTTTTTGAACTGAAATGCAGGACAAATGCGTCAGCAGCCTCCTGGCCTGCTACCTCTGAACCATCCCTATCAATATAGTTTTTGTCAGGTGTTCTATCACTCTTCTTATCTTTTACATAATCCCAGAAGGTAGCTGGCTCGCTTATTATTTTGCCCTGCACAGTTTTGAGGTGTTGTTGGTATGTACTGTCAATTAATAATTTAACTTGCTCTCTATAAAACTTAAATAATTCTCGATTGAATTCTTTACCTTCTGTCTTGAACCTCTTTAAATGGAAATACTTTTGTTGAATATAATAAATAATTTTACCAGTATACCATTTTGGATAGACGTAACGACCCGACTGTTGTGGCCCTTTTTTAATGGGAACATATTTGTTGATATACTCGTATATTATATCGTAGAATATTTTTACGGCTGTATCAACATCTTTTTGTGTCAAGAGGTCATTCCAATCTACTTTGGACAAGGCAGCGTAAAGTCCAGTAAAGTCAGCTTTACGGAAGTTCTATTGCGGCGGTGCGTTCGATAGGCTAGGAATTGCATTAGCTTGCGGCGCCGTTGCCGCGACCAACCCGCCGTGCAGAGTAAGTCGTACTGCTAATGCTGGGTGATACTTGTCAGGCGGCACGAGTGACTCCTCCTTGGACACAACCACTCGATCGGCTCCTAGCTCACACAACACAAAATCTAAGATACCACCGTGATCATTAATTACATTACAGTGCTGTTGAAGTTTGCAAAATTCACAAAAAAAAATAAATTGAGTTTTTACATTAGCACTCATTGAATATTGATTAAAGTCACCTAAAATAATAATATCTATGTCAGAATAGTTACAAATAGCATTTTCTATACATGTCAAAGTATCTAAATATTGATCATCCCTATAGTTTGGCGGAAAATAAACAACACAACACATAAATTTCACATTCTTAGCTTTCACAATGGCAAACAGTAGTTTCTTGACCGGGCGGAGAGTTGCAGGTGCGCGCGCAGCGAGCAGCACGCCGCCCCAACCCGCGTCGCCCGCGCGGTCTCGGCGCAGCACGCTGTACCCAGTCGGAAACAATTCACCATCATGGACAGAGCTCGTCAAAAATGTCTCAGTTAATGTCAGAACATCATAGTTTGTCGTAGAGAGATTCTTAGCAAATATGCTAGTTTTACTTCTCAGCCCACGCACGTTCTGGTTGTAGAAAGAGACACTTCCATGTCGTTTTCTTTTTATTGGAGAGGGCACGAAAATTATAACGCCAAGGTTTTATACAAATGTTTTCGGTCCAATTCTCAGCTTCCATAATGCGTTCAGTATGCCTCGATGGAACGCCTAACTTGAAAGAGGCATAGTCCCGACGGGCTTTGAGCGCTTCTACATTACACACATCTTCACCACAGATAAGATTAAGATGGGCACGTACTTCTTCCACCGTCGTCCCCTCTAATACATAATATAAATGTAGGTGACTCTTCTTGTCAGCCACTCGTAGAGAAGTGGGTTTAGGAACTGCTGTCCCTTTCAACACACCAGTTTGAGCACGAGTGGTATAGTTTGATGATTGCGAGTTGCTGTTACGGGAGGCTGGTCTAGAATATTTACGCTTAGCTTTACGCGTGACGCTTGTTGTATCATAATATCAACAAATTAACACGATCGATCAAAAACGGGGCAAATTTCCGCATTACACTTTCTGCTGCAGTAAAACATTTGGTTACTGCTTTGTTAATTGATAAGGCAGCGCTACTAAGGTGGCAGACTAATTTTTCTGTTGTTCTACTCATCGTTTCTAATCGAACGATATATGTCTGCCACATGAGCGAATGATATACACGTTTTATTAACATAAAAAATAAACAAAAAAATTCCTTCATAACGGAGAGGTGTGGTGGTCTGCCTCTTCAACTTTCATCGTTTTGAGGATGATTCTGACCATCAGTGCAAGCGGCAGACATGAACAAATGATTTAGCTCATGATTTTTTTTACATTTTTAAAGCCCTGTTAATTAGTAACGCAGCGATACCAAAGTGGCAGACTATTTTTCTGTGGTTCTACTCATCGTCTTTAATCGAATCCACGTCTGCCACACGTGCAAATCATATAGACATGCTGGAGGCCAGCACCCTATCCCCTATTTGACCCCCTTTAAACCATTTTTAGTTATTTTTTTAAAATTTTTTTTTCATTATCCGTGAAGCCTTTGCTAATAGGTACAATAATTTAAATGTCAGAGCAATGACAGTGGAGCTTTTGGGAATAGCCCGACTGTGGCGCGTGGAGGAAATACGTCCCCCTGACCCGCCCTTGGATGCAGCTCTTCACGCTTGACATTCATTACAATGTACTTAGTTACAAATAATGGGCATGCATACTAGCTCGATTGCCAACACTCTCTAAACAACGAACATAATAAATTGTACAGCAGCTCTGCGCTTATTTTCTCGCGATATACGAGAGTCATCATTCAACAATGTCCCCACCCGGAATCGAACCCAGAACCTCCGGATCAAGAGCCAAATGCTCTAACTAATAGATTATGGAGGCTGCGGATAGTAACTTTCATAGACCAATGAATACTGCCGCAAGATACCTTGCAATGAGACTCTTGGTCATCCAAAGTTTCATCAAGATCGTGTGAGCCGTTTTTGCGTAAATATTTTTTTTTATTATCGTTGTATGACAGCTAACCTCAAAATGAGACCCAGCAAGAAACCACTCTGAATCCTTTGATGGATTTGCATAAAAATCTTAAATTTAAAATATGGTGTCAATCGGAATACTCGTTTAGCCGCTAGGCCAAAGCGTGACGGACAGACCGAGCGCCCGACAGACCGACCGACGGAAGGACATTTTTTGGACAGTTACTTTTTATGATATGGAACACATTTTTGAGAAAATTAGGGAATATTTTTTTCACGAATAAGTTAAAAAGTTAAAATATCACAAGAAGCTACGGACTGCTACGCCGTAGTACTTACTACATGGTACCTTACTAGAGACATCAACGCGAATCGCGCTACAATACGCTACAAGATTTCAATAGACATCTAACTGGCAAAACTTGGTAAGAGATAAGAAAAGTATGCCTTACCTCTTTTCTTATAAGTCTCGGAAAGGAGTCAGTCAAGTAGGCAACTTCTCGGCGCACTAGTTTGAGGGTGCGTTCGCGCTCTTTCATATTAGCCTTGATCTCTTTTTCCAGCTTGTTGAACTCAAACTTCCTGTCGTCTAGGTACTCCATAGCCAGCTGCCCCATTTCGGTTGCGCCCATCAGGCACTTCCCTTGCGCGCGACAGTCTAACTTCAAGGCCTCCAGGACCACAGTAAAATACGACGAGTCCTAGACACAAACAATATACGCATTAATTTAAAACTCAAACAACAAAGTAGCTTTGGCGACTTTGCTATGCAAAACAGAACAAACTTCCGGTTTGCACTTTAGAGAAGATTACACTATTTATGACAAGGATAACACGGCGAACGTAAATCGGGTTTAATTATTCCACCAACGTATTGCATAACGTAGAATAATATGTTTTGTCAGCTCCAATACTGTTGTTCGTTTTTCCCCGTTGCAATAAAGTTTTTAATCAAATGAGTTGGCAACCTTTGTGTACTTTTGATATAAGGAAGGTAGTGTTTGTTTTTAATTATGCTCGTTGCTGCAGTTCAGCTCTGTTAATAATCAAAGCTCTAGGTTTACACTTAATATTCAAGAAAAATTTTATGGAAAGTCCGTGTCAGACAACTTAGAAAATCAAAGAACGTAAAATCACCTTCAGAAATAATCCGTTTATTTATACACGAGTATGAACGTGTTCAAACCCTAAACTTATGTTACTCCTTGTAACTTTATATAATTTAATGAAGTTGGACGGAAACGCTCTACCTTCCAGTTTAATTAGCCTAAAACCCACTCTCAGGTTGTTAAATCATCACCAGAGTGCAGCTGACTAGTTCCATAAAGCTCATTAATAACATTTCTCGTGTTTAAATAGTGAGTTCTGGGATAGATTTGTTTTGAAAATACTAGTAATAAATACTGGGTGTAAATTCAAAAGGGTGCAACACACTAAGGGCGTGTTCAAACCACGACACTGAACCAAGAAGAACAAGACAAAAAAAACTCCGATTTCGAGCGATGTTACTTTGGAAAAGTTGTTCAGTTTCTCGGTCTGAGTGGTCTGAGCACGCAAGCTTTTACACACCCTATATTTTTTATACTTTTTATCATGCATAATTTTCCAAATCAAGTTCGATTTTTGTAATAGTAACTCTTACTGTTTTATAACAAAATCACAATTATGTTTCTAAATAAATATAGGTAGTGTTACTTCAATCGTACCGTCCAGGTTTGAAATTGTTATGTTTAGCAGCAAGTGCGTGATATACACACACTGAACCAGCGCTACGCTACAAACGCCCGAAACCAGAGTTGCTCAAGGTCAAAGTGTTTCCACCTAAGTGCGGCCGTGTGTACCGAGCGGGTAATACTTTTAACTGATTTAGACGCCATTAAGCGGCGGGTATTCCTGTAATTGAATAATGTTAATTATTTGTTTGTTATTTTATAAAATATGGCACCTTCTTAAGAATCTCGAGAATCTTCTTGTACATGACCTTGATAGCAAGTGCAGCGTTCTTCTTGATGTTGGCGCGCTGCACATAGTTGGCGACGGCCTGCTCCTTCTTCTCTGCGGGCAGTTTGCCTCCGACCTCATACAGCAGGCGATCGCGGAGCTCCGCAGACTCTAGCTGCAAGATACATCATCATCATGTCAGCCTCAACACGTAGGTGCACTGCTGGACATAAGTCTCTCCTGTGGCAAGTTACATTCTAGGTGTCATAAGACGTCTCCGAATTTGCCATATTAACCGACAACTATAAGTAAAATCAAACACAAAATTGTTGACAGATCTCAATTTGTTATATTTAGACCCAATAAATATTAACTTTATTGAAGAAGTGTAACTAAACTTTAATTTTTTCTGTTGTTCGTTTTGCATGTCTAATTTTTTTCTTAACTATGATTTATTTTGAAGTTGTAACCCCAAAACTGTTCCGTTTTCTGGTCTATTTTTGCAGTAAGTATGTACTTAAAAAATTTCTTCATGTCTGAACCACTTTTCTGTAGACATTATTTTATTGGCGCAGTGGTTTAGAACGTCCAGGATTTTGGCCTAGACTGATACTCGAATTGAATTCTGCCTGGGCGTGTTTATACACTCGCATTTCTACGATACAGAATTTTCCAGCTACGCGGGTTATTGTTTGTCGGCTCCCGATCCTGATTAAACTGGTCACTCGCACCGTTGGGCATCCTAATATTATGTGCTACTCGTACAAATACCTTTTTTTTATTTGCATACTTTCTTCAACTTGTTTTCTTCGATCTCACCTCTTCTCAAACTAACAAAGCATTTCAACAAAGAAAATCTACAAGTTTGCATTACAAGTGGGCCAGTTTTAATTGTGGGCATTATTTGGACTACAATACTCACCTGTGATTGTCGAAACTTCTCCATCTTCTTCTTCTTTATGTACCTGATCCTATCCAGCTGTTTTCGTTTGTTGAAGTTCTCTTGGTGAATACTTTCCAGTACAGTCTGTAATAATGAGGGTTAATTATGTTCATTATTATTAGGTAGATTTTGTATAAGTTTACAGATAACCTACATGCGTATATAATTTTTTAAGAACTTTCGTGCGAAAAACATTGTCTGTGGGTTAAAAAAGCAGAGAATGTTTTTATTTTAATCATAAACTACTTCGTAATATTCAAAATGTGATACTCTCTATTTTTAAAATCACAGAGATTTTTAGTTTTATCTTCAATAAATTTACTGTGCTTCTCTGACTTTTTATAAGTACCTATTGCAATTGCAACGTTGCAATTTCCTATGACCATTTTCGTGTAGCTGCAACGGTTAAGGTACTTCTTCTTACTGCCCCGCTGAAGGTACCCGCCCTGTATACGTAGTCAACGTGCTTATTTGGGTTCAAGATCCCTTAGTTGCTTTTAACGACGCCCACGGAGAGATAGGGTGCTAGTCCTTTTAACGACGCCCACGGAGAGATAGGGTGCTGGTTCTTTTAACGACGCCCACGGAGAGATGGGTGCTGGTTCTTTCAACGACGCCCACGGAGAGATAGGGTGCTGGTTCTTTGTCAGCACCACGCGGTCTAGTTTGACTACTTTACCGTCTGTGTTTTCAACATTTAAATAATAACATAAGTTAAGAAAACCTAAGTTAAATTTAACTATAAAATATAAATAAACAAATAAGTGAGTAGCGGTTGGAGGACGTCTAGACGTTATCGACGGTTGCTCTTTGTACTTTATGAAACCTTTTGTTTCCAATTTCAAAGAAAGCGTATATATAGGTAGTACTGCACAACTCAGGTGATAATGGGTCTCGAAGCGAAGGGCTAAGAGCTGTCTCTAACCATGTATCGGATTACAATTTCAAAGACACAATGTTTATGAGAAACATCTAGAAATCACTAATGGAACATCAGACGCCTTTCATGGCAATCTTTTCATAGAATCTGTTCTGAACGTCTTACAGCCTAAGGCTAAGTCCACACTGCAGGTAGTTTGCTTAGCACCTGGAACCCTGTGGGTCGCCTAGCTTCTCGCCAGGCTAAATAAATAAATAGAAGATAATATTGGGGGTCGTTGCACACAAGGTCACATGATCCCAAACTAGGAAAAGCCTGTACTATGGGTATCAGAGACTGATATACATACATAAATAGATAAATAACACCCAGACACAGAACAAACACTCGTGTTCATCACACAAATATTTGACCAGGGCGGGGATTGGACCCGACTCACGGCGTGAGAGACAGGCTCACTACCGACCACACCAACGGTTTTGTTAAGGGTTACAAGGTACCGTGTGGTGCCGGCAAAGAATATACCAACCCTTACATACCCGTGGGTGTCGTGAGAGGCGACTAAGGGTTATAAACGGGAGGATAGGCAGCAGCATCCTCCTTTGTATCTAACATCTTACTTACTGTGGTCACCTACAACCGCGGTCCATGGTGCCAGCCGTAACGCTAACAAACGAGGTGACTATGGTACTTCCCCTCCATTTTTTCCAGCAAAAGCTAGAATTCTAGAGGGAGCTCCCTGTCCTGTAGTGGACGTTTCATGGGATGTTATGATGACAAGGTACTAGGAGCATTTACTCATACTTGCCAGGCGACCAGCCAGGCCCCAAGTCTGCAGAGGGGACATTTACAAGAGTCTCCAACGTTTACACCGATATCCAGGCGTCTCGCTTAAGCTCAAGACGCAAAACAAGCCATGCGAACTTAGCCTAAGTTTTTACAATAGAAGACAATGTTTGAGCTTCTCTATAAATAATTTTACTTGAGTACGCCGTTCGGGAACTTGAAACTCAGATAGATAAAGTTACTTAGAATGACTATTAGGTATTAAGACATAAACACCGTGTTCCTGTGGGTATGTGATTTGTGCGATTGAGTGATTATCACTCAATCACATAATTAAACTCGACAAACTTCGTTGAAAACTTACGTCAGCTTTACTGTTCATGTACATGAGCTGAAGCCGCTTGTGCTCCTGAAAGGCATTTCGGAGGAACTGCTTGTCTCCGTAGACGACCACGCCCAACTCCTCGCGCTTTACGTTGATGTCTTTCCGCAGCTGGCGGATGTCGCGCGAGTATCGCCGCTTTTGCTTCGCCAAGTCCCCCTCATGGATCTTGCGGTCACGCTCTATACATCATTATCATTATATTTCAAGAAGCTTTAACTTTAAAGATGCTTTCTGCAACTGATCGTAAGACCATTAATGAGAAGAACTCTTCAGAAAAGTTTTACTAACGTATAATCCTGATTTCCCATACAAAGCCCTGTATTGAATTTGCTTGATATGTATGGGAACCCTAAACAAACCTCATTTTCGACTTTTCTTTCTTTGAGAAAGTTGTTCAATTTTGTGGTTTGGGTAAAAACAATAATTATTTGCACAATTTGAGTGAGACCTTACATACCAACCAAATTTCGATACGGATGCTGTTATTTTTTGAGGAGTTACCGGTTTTTGTCTCATACCTACTCCATCTTCAGATTTTAACTAACTTTATATGGGACCACCTCGAAAGTAAACTCTATTGAATAAAGAAGAAAAGAATCTATAAAATTGGTTCAATACCGGCGCAGATATCGCGTAACAAACATAGAAAAAAAAACATAGTCGAATAGAGAAACTTCTCCTCTTTTTGAAGTCGGTTAAAACAGAATATATCATAATTGCTCGAAATGGGTGTACCTACGCTACGTGTCGTAGGACTGTAACAAAATTAGGAATATGATAAAATTTAACCTAGTTTCCATAATTCTGGACGTCTAGATTTTTTTTTATCTTTATTTGTTTAAAGAGGGATTTTGAGGGTTGAGGGTTTTCCATTTCCTGAACAATTACAACTCTAGGATTTGACGGGTTGTTAAGGTTTATGGATTGATTAGAACCACATTTTTATTTTTTCACGCATTACACACCTGCTCAAGACAGGTAATGGGTGTCTAAAAATAGATCTATCTATCGATAAACTACCGGACGAAACTGTGCTCATAAATCACTTTGTCAATCTCAAGTAGGCAATTCCAACGACGCACACACGCAATTTTTAGGGCATTATTATGAAAAGAAAAACTATAAAAAAAAAAATATGTATATGGTTCCTTGCGTTTCCACAGTTGCGTAGATCTCAAGACAAATAAGCATTAAGCATGATGTAAACCGAGCCCTATTTTCGGAGAGGTTATTTTGAGCGCATGTGTTGGAGACAGTGCAATAACTTACGGATCAATCACCTTGTTTTTAAATCGTGAATACAGCTGGGACACATGGTCTCAAGTTCCAGGATCTGCCGGCATGACATTATTTTTTTATGGTTTTTATTTTATTTTTTACAGAAATCCATCATATGGGATATGAAAGGAAAGAGCTCCTTAAGTTGATTCTAAAAATTAAACCGTTTCTGTGATAAATGAAAACAACTAAAATCAGGGACCCGTTTGAGGGTGGGAGGGTGGAGCGTTCATGGGATCAACGGATAATTTTCTACATATGTTCTGGGAGATCTAAGGAACACTTTTAAAACAAGAAACCTCTCGCTGTAATTTATAGGTTATTTTTTGTCTTTTTCAAACTAGTAGGATATCGGCTTGACAACATTGATTTTTGAATTCTGCGGTTTTGAAAACCCCAGAAAAACTTTATTGTCAGATCTGGTCCAGTAAGTTCCAACCCTAAGAAGGAGAGCCAAATTCTGAATTCTGTATTGCGACACCAAATTCAAAATGTTGATTTCTTTAAATTTATTCTCTAGGCTTCATTTTATAAATTGCACGAACAGCTCGCTTCTGTAGTATAAAAATGCTGTTTTTATCCGCAGCATGACCCCATAACAAAAGGCCATATGACATGAGACTATGGAAATAACTGAAGTAGATTATCGCGGTGTCTACATCTGTCAAAGCTCTTATTTTTTTCACCGCGTATGCTGCAGAACTGAGTCTGTTTGACAATTTATTAATATGCGATTCCCATTGTAATTTGTTGTCTAAGGTAATATACCTAGGTACACACCTGATTCCACAAGACTCAATATTAAATTTTTCAATAGATTTATAGAGCAGTTGGCGTTACATTAGGCAAAACACAGTGGCAGAGCTCTACTCGAAGCTGGTCAACCTCCCAATTTCTCAAGGCGTAAGAAACCCCAATACTGCATCAGGACGATAGAAACGGGGGGACGGGGGTAAAAATCAAAAGTACCAGGAGGAGCAGATGCAACTGGGGGTTCGGAAGATTGCCACGCCACAAAATGAGATGTGAAAGTACCAGGAGAGCATAAATCTGCGAAAGGTGATCAGGATCTGAGGGGTTGGATGTCTTGCCCTTCATGGAGTAAATATAGAAAAGATAATAATAATAATAGTTAATAGAATAAGATAAAGATATCACAGGCAGACACTTTATGGCGCGTACGTAGTCGCGGGCACAGGTAGTTTGATACTATGAATATGATTAATACTTACAGTAATTTACTCAAATGTCTGTTTGATCCGAGTAAATGATAAAGAGACAAGTAATCAGAATCTAAATTAGAATCTAAACTATACAACTATAATCTAATTTAGAATGGAAGCTACGTAAGGTTTAGCTTTGGACGGCTATAGGTCCAGTAGGGATAGACGGGATAGACCGGTTGGGGTGTAGCAAAGAGGGCGCTAAGGAGTTGAGAACTGATTTTCATTATTTTTAATTATTGTTTCGAATAGATTGAATAAAAATATTCAATTTTTATTCTTATAATTTTTTCTCTACGGCTGTTAGTTATTGAGATAATTGACTGTAAAAGTATGATAAAGTGTATGTTAGGGACCATCAAAAATAGACATTTAGTGGATTGTCTGATGTTATACGAGTAATTTACTTATGATGCAGAGATTATTTTAGTGTTTCCAGATGCAGTGCCATACCAGTGTTGCCAGTACAGGGAACATAACATAATTTCAGGTAATTTTATTAACTAAAATTTGATTAGGTACAAAACTGATTATAGAAACTAATTGGTTACTTCCGAATAGGATAGGTTATGTTCAAAAATGGTTACAGAACCGAATTGGCTCAACCTAATTTTATTATTAGGCGAACCGAAAGGCGGGACGACGCAGCGGAGGGACGGGGGGCTCGGGGGGCGGAGCCCCCCGCCATAAAAAAACAAATTCCGGACAGAACGACACATACACGGTAGGTTTTGTTAGGTTCCCTTGTGACCCCTCGTAGCCAGAAATAGGAGACCTAATTTTAAGTCATAAGTATGTTTTAGAAACCATTTTCGTGCATAAAGTTCGAAGAATTTGTAATAATATTGATTTTTGACAGAATATAGCTTCATAGTAAATTCAATTTTTTAGTTAAAATATCTCGGAATCTATTAATTTTAGGGAAAAATCTAATTGATTAAAAAATATTTATTTTTGTTCATTTTATCTAAAACAATCATTAAAAATCATTTTTTGAAAAATCTCAAGTCAGTGCCCCCTTTCATATCCTCTGACCGATAGACCGCTAAGAATTAATTTTGGATGAACTTCAGGAACCTACTTACCATACAGTTTGATAAGCCCCCTGTACTGGTTGATCTTGTCCTTGATAACCCAATTCTCATCTTGCATGCCATGAATGCGCACTTTCGCTGCCGACAACATCTTGACGAAAATTCAAGTTCCACGAGTTGATTATCAAAAATATATGGTACAAGTAATTCGATATACCTAAGTAGTTAGATTTTACTTGATTCAATAGCTTGATTTGATTACATGGAAAAGTAAAATAAATCAGTAGGACTCCCTCGAGGTCTCAAAACTCTTCGGGGTTATTTGACATATTTTTGTTTGTTTTGTTTCTTTTGTTTAATTCAAAACTCCTTGGTTTAATTATAATCGATGGCGTTGCCAGCCATTAAGGTTCCGTATCCAAAAAGGTACAGAGGCACATATCTAGTCTGGGGTCCCGTCACTTGATCCAACTGCCTAATAAGATACATAAACTTAATTAAGACTGGATCATTGCGAGGCGGACGCGGAACGGACGTCGTCTGACGCGAATGTCCGCGACAAACCGTAAAATATAATAAGACTAAGTCCGTTTAGTAACAACGCACTGAACAGACTGTATAGGCTTCATACATTTTACTGTCCGTCGTGGACATCCGCGTTGCACGTCCGCTCCGTGTCCGCTTTTTTGTTTTTTATTAACCTTGAAGAAGTAAGAAAGATCCGTTACTATTATTACCTACTACATGTTGCCCGCGACTTCGTTCGCCTTAAACGCTCTTTCAGTGGGAAAAGAGACTCGCAGTCGCACGGTAAAAATGCCTATTAGGATCGCTTAATAGCAGTTCCAGAGATGATTAAATATATATCTCGTTAAAATTAGAAGTTTTCCTACGGTTAATGGTTAATAGTTAATTTATTAATATTAGTCCATTGAATAAAGCAATTCTAGAGTGCGTGAGCGGGATCGTAAATTTTTTTTCGGAAACACGTTCAGAGTCAGATAATGCCAACAATGTTTTTTAAAATTTCTTACCGTTTTCGAGTTACACCTTTTCGAGAATTAGGGAAAAAATGGAGAAAATGCCCATTTTTGTGTCTTTCGATTATATCTCAAAATTGGTGCATTCTAGAGAAAAACTTCCAAAGAATAGTTGAAAGACCATTACATTATCTACAAATCATACCTAGAACATTTTTAAAATGTCCTACCGTTTTCGAGTTACACCTTTTCGAAAATGAGTTTTTTTTACTTATTAGCTGCTGCTTTATATTATCAGCTGGCCCAGCAGACGTCATCCTGCCGAATAAATACGCCCTATACATACCCTAACCCTACCCTACCTCTACCCTACCTACCTACCTACAAAAAAAATCTATGTTCTTCTGTATCTAAGCTACCTCCCCAACAATTTCCAGCCAAATCAGGTCAGCCGTTATTGAGTTATAAATTTTATGAATAACAAGACTTTCTTTTAAGGCGAAGGCGGAAACAGTATGAGATTGCATTTTCAATTACAGTGGGCACTGGTGAAGGTCTGAAAATAATTTCCATATCTTTTAGATGCCCATTGCCGTAAAAATGCAACCTTACTAGCCAAAACTCCCATTTAAAATTTATCATGCCTTCAGGCTTATGTTTTTGCTGCCGATACTTATATCTTGAAAACATAAATGTGGCACGGTAGCCGACCCGGTAACGCAGGGGAGCAGCCACAAATATTTTCGATTACCTAACGTATTATAAGCTATCAACTACGTACTGGAATTCACGAGTTCGATTCTATAATGAATACTGACAAGTGTCTCCTATGTGGTGAGGACATCATCAAAGGGGGTCTAGATGTCTCTGAGATGAAAGAAAAAGGATTATTAAGCCTTATAAAAGTAAGTAAAGAGCGAGAGGATGACAAACATCCATAGAATACATGAAACAGAGTTAGAAAGGCGAAGTAGGCGGGCCCCGCGTTCCACGGATAGGTCCGTAGGACAAATAAACGTCAAAACCTCAAAATGACCACTTCAGTCATTTGCCCGACTCAATGGCGTAAAGAGCAGTGACGTATTTTTTAAGAAAATGCCGTTTTGTGCGATATTATCACGTCGAGCTCACAGCAAAGATAAAAATTAACAAAATGGAGGCCTATTCTACCACCGATAACCATTTAGAATACCTTTTTATCCACTATATTTGTTAAAACAAAAATATTTTTTATCCGGTCGAAACCAGAGCAAAAGTGCTTCCAAAAATACATCGATATCGATAAATTTCTGTAATTTTGAATTCTTACTTGTACATATTTTTTAGCTTTGAAGTTAACCAATAATTTTTTAATAATTAATAAATTAAAAATTGTTTGCACTCACACTAAATTAAAAACTGTTCTGCGATTGAGGGTGGCGTCCTTCTGGAATTCCCTCAGGATGTCCAACAACAGAATCCTACGTTTAGTGGTGGACAAGATATACGACAATCCTATTATTTGTCACTGGGCTTCCGTGCATCGAGCTGCAAACAAAAAATAAGCTGGTAATATTTTATCAGCTTTATGTTTCGCTTAAATTTTAACTTTTATAAGGCTTAGTTTAATATAGTTATAAGTCTATGGGTTCTCTGCAATTGTTATATTTTGTATGACCTGAAATAAAAGACTATTTTATTTATTTATTTAAATCCCAACTTTAGAAAGAGATTTTTGGCAGCTACCCAGGTGATCCAAAAGAAAAGCAAAGATGGATCGATGCCACAGGGCGAAAAGATTGGTTAGCCACCAAAACAAGTTCTACTTGCGCCA
Source organism: Athrips mouffetella (assembly GCA_947532105.1). Classification (NCBI taxonomy): domain Eukaryota; kingdom Metazoa; phylum Arthropoda; class Insecta; order Lepidoptera; family Gelechiidae; genus Athrips; species Athrips mouffetella. The sequence continues at coordinate 30,432,944 of OX383956.1, forward strand.
AACACTTTCTGGACAGTGACATCATCTTTTCGGCACAAAGAAGACATTTAAAGCCTCTTGCTATACGCTATACCTGTAAGAAACCGAAATCACTTCCCGGAGGGACACCAACTTTACCACACACGTCTTTGCTGGTATATTACTTTAATTTGTTCGTTCTTCTTACTGCTGACTAGCAGTTGCCCACGACTTCATTTGCGTGGGATTCGAAAAAAGATTACATATTATGCTTTTCTAGGTCTAAGTCCATATTCCTGCCAAATTTAATCAAATTCTGTTTAGTAGCTGGGTTGTGAAAGAGTAACAAACATCCAAACATATAAAAATTCAAACTAAAATAAATTATCTTTATAATATTAGTGAGATATAAATAAGAAAAATGTAAATATCATGTAAATAATAAAACAAAACAATGCTTCATGATCTATTTTATTTTTTAAAGGATATTTACACGCAGGGATCTTCTAATAAAAAACCGGCCAAGTGCGAGTCGGACTCGCGCACCGAGGGATCCGTACCACCACATAATCACGATTGTATTAGAAATTTCAGTATGTTCCTGTGCTAGATTTTTTGAGTCCGACACGAGCTTGACTAGATTTTATTATTTTTTGTTATTTTATAGCTTATGCACTATAAACATTGCAATTTTCTTGTTTTCAAGTGTTCCCGTTTTTAAGATAGAGCATAAACAAAAATCGCCTAAAAAAGGTCTTTAGTATCGGAGCCACACTTAATTTATATATTTTTTTTATTGTTAGTATTTTTGTTATATTGGCAACAGAAATACATAATCTGTAAAAATTTTAACTGTCTAGCTATTACTGTTCATGAGATACAGCTCAAACAAAATTTTGTAAAAACAGATGACTTTGGTGGCATCTTTTTCATTTGGTTTAAAGTATTTTTTAATACAAAAATACACTATTTATTTACTCAACAAGCTCCAATCAACGGGGTGGGTCAAACTTTTTTTTACGTAGGGGGGAGCCCCTTTAGCTGTATGGGAGCCCCCCTTCATTTTTTAAATTTTTAGTATTTGTTGTTGTAGCGGCAACATATATACACAATTTGTGAAAATTTCAAATTTCTACCTATTACGGTTCATGAGATACAGCCCACTGACAGTTAGACAGACATCGGAGGCATATCAATAGGTCCCGTTTTTCACCCTTTCGGTACGAAACCCTAATAAAGAATGAGGATAAAACTAAAACCCGTATACAAGGTGTAAGTAAGTACTTGGATTCTCAAACAAAAGTTATTATGATGCTTTTCCAGGCAATACACAACACAATAAAACTAATTAAGAACGCACCCTTTCCTTCCCTCTCTTTGGTCAGGAATTCTTAATGCCGTAAAGGAGAACGAAAGCAATAAGAACCAGTCCTCGGTGCTATTAGATCGGAGACATTGTTCAATCAAAGCAACTAACTTGCCCGCCGCTAGGCACCTTGCGCCCTTTGGCACGTGCCTTAGCACACGAACGTTTCTTTTAAGGGCGTGTAAATCTTGCAGACCAAGCCCAGCACTCCCAGGCGGTAACAGCGCTGAGCGGGTGGCAGCAGCTGGAGGGTCGGCACCTTGAGCCGGAACATCTCTATGCTTGCGCCCAATATGCACACGAAGGCCATGTGGCGCGATGTATACTTAGTTTGTTAGACCCGGGGCAATGGGGACAGGGAGCAAGCGCAGGGGTTGTCATTATAACAATAATATGTCATTTATATAGCAACCAATAATTAAAATATAATACTTTAGTAACTATCTATAACACCCAAAGTAGCAACTTAGATATACAGTTTATGAGTTTAATTTCATAAAATTTTACTAGGAAAAAATTATAATTATAAATGTGAAGGTCAAGATAAAAGGTCAATTTCATTCACGAATATAGTTCGTACGATAATAAAAATTTTAAAATATAGATTTAAATATCTAATTAATTAAATTAACTACAGTTTGTAGTAGGCAGTTAGTTTCAAAAAACTAGTTAAAAACTCATTCAAGAAGCTAAAATAATGAATGGCATTTACAAAAAGTTATTGTTGTAAGTTGCCAATACTATTCCAAAATATCACAGAATTAACCTAATTGACAGGTACCTTGTAAACTTTATAATTATACTAGCTGTTACCCGCGACTTCGTCCGCGTAGATTTTATAAAAAAACAGAACTCGAACTTAATTGAAACATATTTTACGGAGCGCTTATCCTTCTTGATCCCTACGTAAAAGATGCATTTGTACTTATCCAAGTTGAATAAATGCATCTTAATACAAACTTAATTATCTTTTGATTTTATTTAACTGGTAGGTAGTGCGGAATTTTCATTGTCAACCGTTACAGGCGAACTTAAAAAAGAAGGCAATAAAGGGAGTGAAGTGAATGGGTAGCGAGGAGGTATTCATAAAAGTAAAAAAGGTCCCTATTCCTCCCTATCTATCCTTTTGTATCCCCCCCCTACATTCCCACTCCCCCTCCCTCACCCTCTCCCACTCTCTCTTCCTCTCCCTCGACCCTCCCTCTTCCCCCCCTCACCCTCTCCCACTCTCTCTTCCTCTCCCTCGCCCCTCCCTCTTCCCCCCCTCACCCTTCCTTCCCCCTCCATTCCCCTCCCTTTCCCCCTTCCCCTCACTCATCCTCCCCTTCCCCCTCTCCCTCCCTCTACCCCCCCTCCCTCTACCCCCTCCCTCCCCCTTTCTCTCCTCTCATTTTCCCCTCCCTTACACTCTCTCCCTATCCCTCCCCCTCTCCCTCTCCCTATCCCTGACCCTACCCCTATCCCTGCTTCTACCCCTAACGCCATCTTAACCGCTATCCCTATCCTTATATAAACATACAACTGACACTCATATTGATTTTTAGACATTTCAAACCTATCAACCCCATCCCAGAGGTGGTGGTATTTCACGTCCACCACGTTGGATTTCAAAATCATTGTAGTTTTCGTAATCAGCGACCCGATAAACCATACGAACGACACCCATATTGATTTTTAGACATATCAACTCTATCGCACCCCAACCTCATCCCCAAGGGATGATAGCATTTCACGTCCACCATGTTGGATTTCAAAATTGTTGTAGTTTTTGTAATCAGCGGCTCGATAAACCTTACAAACGACACCCATATTGATTTTTAGACATTTCAACCCTATCGCACCTCAACCTTATCCCCAGGGGATAATGGTAGTTTACGTCTACCACGTTGGATTTCAAAATTGTAGTAGTTTTCGTAATCAGCGATACTTAGTTGAATAAAAAAAGTCCCATCAAAATCGGTTAAGTAGTTTCGGTGTGCTGTAGCAGATACAACCCCGCTAGAGTATTATTGTATGTGTAGATTCCCACGGGAATGAGATATTTTCCCGGGGTAAAAAGTAGCCTATGTCCGTCTCCAAGTTACCATCTATCACCATACCAAATTTCATCAAAATCCGTTCAGCCGTTTAGGCGTGAAAGAGCAACAAACAAACAAACAAACAGACAGACAGACAGACAGACAGAGTTACTTTCGCATTTATAATATTAGTATAGTATGGATGGATAAAATAAAAATTTAAAATTTAAAAATCACAAACACAAGAATAAGACATAAAGAAGTATGTACAAAACAGTTATTTAAACATATATTGTCAGGTAGATTAATTTTAATTTGTCGACTTAAAATTAAATTTACGCACGTTAAAAAGTTCCCAGAAGTTTAGGTTATATAAACACACATGCAAGCAAAGAATTCCACCATTTTGTTGTGCGCATCATAAAAGATGTTGCAACACACTTTGTGTGAATGCGAATGTGGAATATCAACCAAGTGTAGGTGTTACCCTGTGGTGCTTCTGGACGTCCGATGGTAGATAAGCACTTGAAGCTCTTGGGCACCCTTACCAAAGTACAAATCTGTAAAAGACCGACAGACTTGTAACTTTGCGATTGTGGGCCAAACTGTAAAACTTGGATTTCACGAGCATAATAAAGCATAAAACTACAATTAATTTTCGTCATACCAAATCACTAGCAGGACGAGTTTGTATAGGGACGCCATAATTTTTCGGCGTTTTTCGTTAAGAAATTTGATAATTTCCTTATAATGTCGTTAACTTCATTTACCCCTGTATAAAATTTGACAGTAAATAACAGTAGGTATCGAGAGGCAGTAGAGGCCAGGTCACTTGATGGTTTTGGGGGGGGGGGCCTTGGCATAAAATCGTAAAAAAAAACTTAATCTAACTTAACTGCTTTAGTTGGTAAGTTAAAAATTGATAAATGGGCGTATTTTAAGGATTTTTCAAAATGGTTTTTTATGGTTCCGATACCAGGATGGTAAAAAAAGGAACCCTTATGGTGCGACTTTGTCTGTTCGTCTGTCTGTCTGTCTGTCGCACCTGTATATCTGAGCAACCAATCATGTTATCGACTTGAAATTTGGAATAGTTTTAGAATATGGTTGCCCGACCTAATTGCATATGAAAAAAAAAAACCGGCCAAGTGCGAGTTGGACTCGCGCCCTAAGGGTTCCGTACCTATCTACCATATGATATACTAAAAGCTTTTGCTCTTTGATTTTAAAAACTCAGTCGCCATCCAACTTAACCCCTCTTTTATAGAAAAGTTCTTGAAACGGGAGCTCACCTTAATTGGTTATTATTGTTATGAGAAAAATTGAAATATTTAATGATTTTAGACTTTTCCCTTTATTTTTACTGTGAGACCTAGCTTCTTGCCAAATTTCATAATTTTAGGTCAACGGGTCCCCGTAGGTTTTGCTTTTTTGCATAAATGTATGGAGATGAGGACATAAAAAGCCATATCTTTTGATTGCATCGTTGTAAAAAATTTAAATTTTCAGATCTTGTGTGGTTTATGGACCTTAATATTCGTCATCAATTTCAATCTGATACCTCTTCTCGTTCGTGAGAAAAAGGGTCTTGACAGACAGACAGACAGACAGACGGACAACAAAGTGATCCTATAAGGGTTCCGTTTTTTTTATTTTGAGGTACGGAACCCTAAAAATAAAAAAAACTTATGATTATTAATGTAAAGGGGGCTCAAGGGGCTCAAGCAAGTGGGCTAAATTTTAAATTGTCGTTACTACGAGTAGGTCGAGTGGGGTATCATATGAAAGGACTTTAAGTGTAAATTACTAAAATATATTATTGTTGGGTACAACCACTGGGCCAGCGCTAGCAACACCAACCCATCGCCTATATAAGCGGGCTGGACACCCGATGGGCCTCTCACTGGCTGCTCGAACATCAAAACGATCGGACCTCCCTCTTAGGAGCGTTATAGTTAGTCGTTGTACCTAGGTCGTCTAGCCTTTTAGGTTTCCTGAATATTGTCCTTGTTGTGATAATTTAACAAAAGTTCGGTTTGTCATCAAATGTGGTGTTATTCTAATAAAATGTTGGTTACGTTTATCTGTGCCTCATTTCCTATGAAAAATTAAAAAGTTTGTTAAAGGAAAAATATTAATTAATTACAGTCGATTGCGGTCCTAAAAATAGACTTTATTGCTTCTAAACATACTATAAGTATATCGGAACCCTCGGCGCGTGAGTCCGACTCGCACTTGACCGGCTTATTTTTTTTTTCTATTTTTCAAGATCACTTTGGGTTAATTTGAGGTCTACCCTAAGCTTAAGCTCCCACCAAGTTTTAATCGTCTGCGACCTTTTTCTGCCTGAAATATACGTAATATTCTGGCTATACAGGGTTATTTTTGGACCCCTAGCCAAATTTTAGTATGTTGCTCAGAACATGAAACTGAACAACATTTCTAAAGAAACCTGGGTTGAAATCCGAGAAAAAATTTTTGTCACCCATACAAATACATCCCATTATAATACATAGTATTAGGTGCAAGGTTTGTATGAGAGACCCAAAAACAAAATTAGTTTTTCGACCCATGTTTCTTTGGGAAAGTTGTTCAGATTTGTGTTCTGAGTCACATACAAAAATTTGGCTAGGGGTCCAAAAATACCCCTGTCCCCGTTGGAACCCTATGCTTAAGATACGCTAAAAATAGAAGCACTAACTTAGACAGAATACAATATTTATTATAAACCTACCTACTAAGTATTAAAAATACCAACAACTCGTACTGAGATTCGTTTACGTAGTTATAAAATCAAACAGCAGTGACAAGTGGAAAGGTACGAGTGAATAAGTAAGTTCACAAATCGGGATCTTGAGCGATGGTGCATAGCGCCCTGTGCGTGCGGTCGCCACACTGCGTTCCGTGCGGACAGTTGCTGCACGCCGTGCCCGCCTCGTACATCGGGAACCCGTCTATGTTACCCGCCGGGCCGTAGTTACAAAACGTAAACGCTATTATGTTCACATCGGCAGGCTCATCCTCTTTCTCTAAAATCCCACGATGTAACGGTGAGTCTTTGGTTTGCAATCGTTCCGAAGTAGCAAAATCTTCAAAGCGCTTCGTCTTAGAAATCGACAAGAATCTGGTGCGACGGAACAGCAAATTGTCAGTCACGGAGTCGCTTCTGTTAAGATCTTCCTCTGATAGTTCTTTATTTACTCTTCGTTTCTTGCGAAAAATGTTACACGAACTCTTTTTAGCGGTACACAAAGACTGCGAGCAACCTATCCGCCACGTTGAGCCCCAAGCTGCAGCAGAATACCAGTGCGCATTGCACCCGCCGCTAGCGCTGCAGTTGCCAAGCCTAAATGACCAGACGTTCTCAGGTGGTAGTACTCTCGAACCTGAAAACCAGGCGCCAACAGCGTCAGATAGTAACTGAGCCTCGGTCACTCTTGGCACTACAGGCCTGACGTCCATATTTTGAAGAACATTAAACCTTATGGTGTTCCTACACTCGTCGTGTCTTTTTTGGCATTGGCGGGCCCAGGCGTCGGCCATCTGCTCGAGCTCATAGTCCCAGTATAACTTGCGCATGTTGGTAGCGGGAGGCTGGCCGACCTCCATGCCGAGTGCGATGTTGTCGCGGTGCCGGTTGTGCAGCAGCAGGATCTGGTAGCGCATCCAGGCCGTCATACCCGACGCGAAAAGACGCGGACTTTGCTTGTTCGCCGCCAGGCACAAAGTATGCTGATTCTTTAAGGAGCAGTCAGGGTGATTACAGTAACTCCACGATGTACCATTTTCATTTGTTGCTGTGCATGAAAACTGACCCAAAATAAATGTGCCCAAAATCATATACATTATAATTCTAAGCATTGTAAAATTCACAATTACAGTATTGCTAAAAGTTTAAAAAGGGTATTAAGCAGTTACTAATAAACTAAATAAAAAGTAGATATTGAATCAAATATTTGTGCAAATATTAACGCTTTTTTTTTATGGCAATTGCTCTAAAAGAGTATCACTGCCAGAGAGCAAGAGCAAAAGAACTTAATAAAAAAAAAAGCACAGAAAAGCTTGCAATTATAAATACAGAAAATATAAATAAATAACAAATTAAAGTTTTAAGTTATTATATTTACAAAAATAGGCCAATGTATAAAAAAATTTGGGATCTTTTGAACATTAAAGAGTAGATAAACAGGTAGGGAAAGGCACTTTTAAGAAATGTAAAGAATCATAAAAATCTGAATGCGAAATTAAAGGGCAATGAAAGAAAATGTGGTCTAAAGTACCCTCCTCTAAGCCGCACCCACATATAGAAGAGTCACGAATATGTAATTTTGATAAATGAACGGGAGAACAACAGTGGCCAAGTCTAAGACGGATCAAAATGGATGTAAAAAGTTTAGGAAGGCGAATTTTTGAAAACCACGGCTTAACGGGTATAGAAGGTTGTATTTTAGCAAAAAAGGAGCCACGTCGAACACTAGAAGATCTCCAGTACGCGGACCAGGCCCGAGAAAGGTATACTCTAGGCAAAGCTGCAAGGTCATCGGGATAAATTTTAAAATGACGTTTGTCTCCACAAGCTACAGCATCTTTGGCAGCCAAATCAGCAGATTCATTCTCTGTTATCCCTACATGACTGGGGATCCAGGCTAAAACGATATCAATGCCAAGATTAGTACACCGAAAAAGAAGATCTTTAATTTTAAATATAATAGCACCATGAGAATTTATTTTAAAAGGGTTGCCTAAAAGTGACTGCAAAGCACTACGAGAGTCAGTAAGGATCAAACATTGCTTTAACTTAATAGATAGAGCATAATCAATACTTTCGAGAATAGCCAAACATTCACCAGAGAAAACAGAAGATTCTGGAGGACATTTGAATTTTTGATGAATATTAAACTGAGGATGAAAAATCCCAACTCCCACACAGCCAGACGTAGAAAGTTTGGAAGCATCAGTATAGAGTGTATGCCTTTGACGCCAATCTCGTTTGATTAAATCAGAAAATAGTTTATTAGCATGAGGATCATTTTTACATATAACAAAGTTAAGAATCACACGTGGGATATAAGTAATAACATTAAAACCAAAATCAAAGAGCGGAAGATTAATAGAACGATCAATAGGATCTTTAAGAGATTCTTTTTTATTAAAGCTACCTACCAAACAAGGAGGATCCTTACATCTCCAATACTGAGAAGATTGAAAATATCTACTAAGAAGTGAGAGCTTAGGAAAAATTGGATGGTCAGCGAAGCAGATAGCACGAAACAAGTAACGATCTGCTAAAAAACGACGTCTCAAAAATAAGGGAGGTTCAACACATTCGACCTGTAAGGCATTCACAGGGGAAGACTTCATAGCCCCAGCAATAATACGGAGAGCCTTAGGTTGAACCCTGTCTAATTTCTGAAAAGCTGCCTTATTGGCCGGATCTAAGAGAAAAATTCCATAATCTAAAGAGCTCCGTATTATGGCATTATATAACAATTTTAAAGAAAATGGGTGAGCCCCCCACCAAACACCAGACAAACATCTAAGAATATTGAGATTACGCTCACACTTAGTCACAATGAAGTCAACATGAGGAACTCCAGTTAATTTTGAGTCTAAAATAACACCAAGAAATTTAACAGATGGTCTAGAAAGTAAAGGAAAATCATCAACAAAGACAGGACAATTTGTAATATTTCGTTTTCTCGAGAAGACTACAACATTACATTTACTAGGAGATAGAGAGAGACCATGCTGCGAAAGCCACAAATTTAAAGTCGTCAAAGAATTAGTAACTATAACAGTAATTTTCTTTATATCCTGACCAGAATAATAAATTAGAAGGTCATCATCAGCATATTGCAAAATTCGACTTAAACCAACCGACTTATGCAAATCAGAGGTATATAAATTATAAAGCAATGGGCTCAAAACAGAACCTTGAGGCAGGCCCTTCCAAATTGTTCGACTAGGAGCCACCGAAGGATCACTACATCTAAAAGTTATCACTCTCTCAGAAAGAAGGTTTGAAATAAAAGTACTAAGTTGAACGTTATCGTAAGCACCTGTGATGTCAAGAAAAGCAGCAACAACTGACTCGTTTCTAGAGAATGATAATCTTATGTATGTATCCAGGCAGCTTCTACCTTTCCTAAAGCCAAATTGAGACCGGGCCAAAAGGCCCTTATTTTCAACGAACCATTCAAGCCTGTTTTTAATAAGGTGCTCAACAAGTTTAATACACACAGATGAAAGGGCTATCGGACGGTATGAACATGGATCCTCAGGGTTCTTGCCCGGTTTTAATACCGGCATGATCAGCTGAGATTTCCAAATATACGGAACGATCCCAGAAACAAACATAGAATTTATTAAATCCAAATAATAAATTTATCAGAAGCTTTAACAAAAAAACCGGTCAAGTGCGAGTCGGACTCGCGCGCCGAGGGTTCCGATATACCTATAGTATTTTTGGAAGCAATAAAGTCCATTTTCAGGACCGCAAAACTAAATTTGTTTGTAAAGGTTTTTTGCAGATTACTGAAAAACTGTGCAACTTAGAAAGATCGTTTTATTTTTGCTGTAAAGTTTACATAAACCTCTGTCAACTGTAATTAATTCAGATTTTCCCTTACTCAAACTTCGGAGATAAGGGGGGGGGGAATGGTATTTTTTTTGACATTTTTCATCATAACTTGAAAACTAAGAAACTTAAAAAAATACAAAAATATATTTTAAAATGTACAAGTAAAGCCCTTTCATATGATACCCCACTCGACCTAGTAGCGACAATTTGAAATTTGGCCCCCCCTATTTTGGCCCCCTTTACATTAATAATCATACTTTTTTCAAAAAATTTTCATGTGCAATTAAGTTGGGCAACTATATTCTAAAACTATTCCAAATTTCAGCTCGATAGCGTAAGTGGTTGCTGAGATATAGAGGTGTGACAGACAGACGGACAGACAGACAGACAGAGCGGCACCATAAGGGTTCCTTTTTTTTACCATTTTGGTATCGGAACCCTAAAAAGGAATATGGAATATATACCATCTAAACCAGGGGCAGAATCTTTAACAGATTTTAAAACAAATTTTATTTTTTTATTTTAGTTACCTATTCTTTTGGCAAATTTTGATAATGGTGAGACAGACTTTACAGAATAGCCCCACCACCTTCAAAATTGCCACAAGAATAACGAAAATTGTAATTTTTTTTATTTTAAACCTAAATTAAGATGTTTGAACGCCAATTTCAGCGAAAAATACCATTTTAAGTACCAAAATACTTTCGAAATACCCTACTAAGTAGTCATTGTTACGGAAAAAACATCCAAATGCTGAAAGCCGACCCTAAGAAATAAAATAGAATTGCTCATGTGCCTGAAATTTTCCCAGCTCTCTTAAAACTTCTACCGAAACACAATAGTGAAACACTGCTGTTTTACAATAGTAACAGGCAAAAGGCGGTCCTTTTCCAGACGTACTTTGTACAGAAGCCCTACCACCATCATAATTTGCAATAAGAAACACCAAAATAGGCAAATTATTTATTTAGAGCCTAAATTAACATTCAGGAATTTTTCCCTCTCAACTTTAAAACGCCAATTTCACCGAAAAATACCCCATTAAGCACCAAATTATTTTTATGTTTTGGGTAGCCTAGAGACCTGTTAAGTTTTTGAAATGAGCCACAATGTATGGAACAGCCTTTTTGTATTTTTAAATTGATGATCAAAATTTGAATCGGCCCATTAAATTGTTCGAAAATTTTATTTACCATACTTTTTGAGTAACAAGTAGGAATGTAAGGAGGTTCATTATTTTATGTATGAAAGTAACGTTCAAGGCATACATGCAGGGACTAGATAAGTAATACGAATCATGGCACATAAAGAAAATTTAAAAATGTTCAGTAAAAAAAAGATATGATTTTTTTAATTTCCTTCGGCAGAAAATTTAAAAAAAAAAAAATAATTTATAACTCGAAAACTACAAATAATCGCGGAACATACTTGGGGTGATTTGGATACCCCTTAGCATGACGCATCCAAATTTTTTTTTTGAACGTCTATCAATGGGCCACCCTGTATATATATAATATAAATATTGCTCGTTTAATAGTATAGTTAGGGTGCTGGCTGCAATTTAGGTATATGATTTGCTCATGATTCATATTAGCAGGGCATAATATAAGCAATTAGGTTTTATTTTAAGAGTTGGGAAACCTTTTAAAACCCATTAACTTACAAATTGCTTTATAATAGTTATGTCAGAAGTCGGCTGGAGTTCGCATCGGTGGTTTGGCACCCCTTTTATGCCATTCATATTGACAGAATAGAAAGACTAAAACAGAAATTCGTCAATACATACGATAATTATGAAATCTCTGCAAAAAGACACAACATTTATTTACTTAAACATCGTCGCAAATGTAATGATGTCGTTTTCCTATATAAGATATTAAATAACAATGTTGATGCACCTGCCCTTTAACATGATATTTCTTTCCATATTCCCCGACCCGTACAAAGAAATTGTAGAAAAAAATTCCTCTTATCAGTACGTGCAGCAGGTTTTATAATGACAAGTTGAGTGTGGTTGATATATTTATTCTCTATATCGTTATATTCCTCTAAAAATCATACACTACAGTATATATCGGATAATGACAATAGCTAATTGATTAACTGATTAGTTGTGTTTAGATAGATAGATAGATAAACACTTTATTGTCACACACAGAACACATTAACAATTACAAAAGAGAGTCTTAAATATAGGGTGACAAAGGCGGTCTTATCGCTTGGAGCAATCTCTTCCAGACAACCTTTGCATGTAGGAAAGTATGATAGAGAACTGCAGTAGTGTGCCAATCTATAATATTCATATACTTTTACAATACAATATGTACATATACAAATAAATATACGTACCTACATATACAAATAAAAATACAAATATAAATACATACAACAGCAAAAGGTATCATATAAGTAATTGTTGCAAACTAAGGAACTATTTTATGAAGGAAATGTTTATGTAATTTAGTTTTGAAAACAGATAGTGACTTGGAGTGACGAATATCTGAGTTTACTTTTTACTAGGTTTACTTTTCTTCTATGATAAGTTTAGAGCAAAACCTGGATGAAAATGAAATTATTTAAGGTTTTTAATTCTAAAATCTTGTCTAGTTCTTAAAGACAAAACCATTATACTGTTACTAGCTGTTGCCCGCGGCTTCGCTCGCGTGGATTTCGTATTTTAACGTTCTAACTGTTCGGCAGCTCTTTGTACTTAACACCATCCTCAAACAACACTCGCTCGTCAATCCCTCCCTTCAACAGATAACCCCTAGGCACCGACCCAGAGTATGTGAAAGCAAAAAATGCAACACCGAATTCGCAAAGAAATCCTTTACTTTCTTAGGTCCCCATCTATATAATAAGTTAAACTACAGCCTTAAACTATTACAACTAAATAAATATAACTGTAAGAAAACAGCCAAGACTTACCTGCTACAATTAACTTATGCAGAAACTGAAGAGTTATTAAAAACACTGCAATAGTTTCACTACCTCTACACACACTTCTCACTCGCACAGTCTCACACTCACCATACACACACTGACACACACTCACCATACACACACTTCACACAGAACACTCGCCACACACATGCATACACCGCACAGCTGTTCGCTTTCGTGTAATGGGGTGGAGTCCTGGTGACCTGCAATACAGGCCTCGTAGCCTAGCTCGGGCACCAGTTCACCACAACACAAACTTAAAACTGAAAAACTAGATTGTGCACAACTATTTAATTTTATTTTTAAGTTTACTTTGTGGTGAAAATAAAGATTTTTATTTATTTATTTATTTATTTATTTATTTTATTACCGGTCTTCCGAAGCAATGAGATATTTCCCGACATTTCGGGGTAATTTTAAACTAAGGAATAACAGACCTCACCCTGCGCAAATCAATGAGTGTAATTCAAGATCCAGCTGAATTTTATATAAAATACAGACGTTACTCATAAATTACTCAGAACAGAGGAACTTAGCAGCAGTATCCTAACAAATGTAAAGAGCGAGATGAGAGACACCTTTATGTAATATTTCAAAACAGAGCCAATTCGCAGAAGTAATTGAAAAAAACTAAGACCCTCTCCCTCTCTCTACCTCTCCCCCTCCCCCTTCTCCCTCTCCCCCGCCCGTCCCTCTCCTCCTCCGTCCCTCTCTTCCTCACCCCCTCCCCTCTCTCCCTCCCTCTTCTCCTTCCCCTCCTACTCCCTCTACCTCTACCTCTACCTGTACCTGTACCTCTACCTCTCCACCTCTCCACCTCTCTACCTCTCTACCTCTCTACCTCTCTACCTCTCTACCTCTCTACCTCTCTACCTCTCTACGTCTCTACCTCTCTACCTCTCTACGTCTCCACCTCTCTACGTCTCTACCTCTCTACGTCTCTACCTCTCTACCTCTCTACCTCTCTACCTCTCTACCTCTCTACCTCTCTACCTCTCTACCTCTCTACCTCTCTACCTCTCTACCTCTCTACCTCTCTACCTTTCTACCTCTCTACCTCTCTACCTCTCTTCCTCTCTACCTCTCTACGTCTCTACGTCTTTACCTCTCTACGTCTCTAAGTCTCTACGTCTCTACGTCTCTACCTCTCTACCTCTCTATCTCTCTACCTCTCTACCCTTCTACCTCTCTACCTCTTTACCTCTCTACCTCTCTACCGCTCTACCCTTCTACCTCTCTACCTCTACCTCTCTACCTCTACTTCTACCTCTACCCTTTACCTCTACCTCTACCCTTTACCTCTACCCTTTACCTCTACCCTTTACCTCTACCTCTCCCTATCCCTAACGCCAATTTAACCGCTATCCCTAACATAGAAACGACACCCATATATATTTTTAGACATTTCAAACCAATTGAACCCCAACCCCATCCCCAGGGGATGAGGGGATGAGGGGATGAGGGGATGATGGTATTTCACATCCACCACGTTGGATTTCAAAGTTGTTGTAGCTTTCGTAATCAGCGACCCGTTAAACCATACAAACGACACCCATATTGATTTTAAGACATATCATTTCGAGATATTTTAGTCCAGGGAAATTATTATTTATCCCATCATTTCGGGGTAATTTTAAACTAAGGAAAAACAGGACTAACCCTGCGCAAATCAATGAGTATAATTGAAGATCCAGCTGAATTTTATATAATATACAGACGTTACTCATAAATTACTCAGAACAGAGGGACTTAGCAGCAGTATCCTAACAAATGTAAAGAGAAAGATGAGAGACACCTTTAAGTAATATTTCAAAACAGAGCCAATTCACAGAAGTAATTGAGAAAAACTAAAACCCTCTCCCTCTCTCACCCTCTCCCCCCTTTCTCTCTCCCTCCCTCTGTCTCTCCCCCTCCTCCCTCTCCCCCTGCCCCTCCCTCTCCCTTACCCCCTCCCCCTCCCTCTCTCCCTCCCTCTCCCCCTTCCCCTCCCTCACCCTCTCCCTCTACTTTACCTGTACCTGTACCTGTACCTCTACCTCTCTACGTCTCTACCTCTCTACCTCTCTACCTCTCTACCTCTCTACCTCTCTACCTCTCTACCTCTCTACCTCTCTACCTCTCAACCTCTCTACCTCTCTACCTCTCTACCTCTCTACCTCTCTACCTCTCTACCTCTCTACCTCTCTACCTCTCTACCTCTCTACCTCTCTACATCTCTACCTCTCAACCTCTCTACCTCTCTACCTCTCTACCTCTACCTCTACCTCTACCTCTCCCTATCCCTGCCCCTATCCCTACCCCTAACGCCAATTTAACCGCTATCCCTAACATAGAAACGACACCCATATTTATTTTTAGACATTTCAAACCTATCGCACCCCAACTCCATCCCCAGGGGATGATGGTATTTCAAGTCCACCATGTTGTATTTCAAAGTTGTTGTAGCTTTCGTAACCAGCGACCCGGTAAACCATACAAACGACACTCATATTGATTTTTAGACATTTCAAACCTATCGCACCCCAACTCCATCCCCAGGGGGATGATGGCATTTCACGTCCACCACGTTGGATTTCAAAATTGTTGTAGTTTTCGTAATCAGCGACCCGATAAACCATACAAACGACACCCATATTCACATTTCAACCCTATCGCACCTCAACCCCATCCCAAGGGAATGATGGTATTTCACGTCCACCACGTTGGATTTCAAAATTATTTTAGTTTTCGTAATCAGCGACCCGATAAACCATACAAACGATACCCATATTGGTTTTTAGACTTTTTCACCCCATTTCCCTGTTTTAGGGGTTCAATTTGGGGTGGAATTTCAATAACAGTGATGTACGTACCTCAGAATTACAACCCTAAAGCTTAAAAAATAAATTTAGTGGATTTTACTTTGAAAATGAAGGATTTTCAACTTCATCCCCCTTTTCACCCTTAAGTGTGTCGAGTTTTCA
Source organism: Athrips mouffetella (assembly GCA_947532105.1). NCBI lineage: Eukaryota > Metazoa > Arthropoda > Insecta > Lepidoptera > Gelechiidae > Athrips > Athrips mouffetella. Next base: position 30,448,772 of record OX383956.1, read on the forward strand.
AAAACCCTGAGACACGTAAATATTAATTTTTAGTCTTCAGCCTAAATACAAATTTTAAAGATCCTAACTTCAAAACTGACGGACTTTCATACAAACTTTCATCCCCTATTTTACCCCCTTAGGGGTGGAATTTTGTAAAACCCTTTCTTAGTGCACCCCTAGGTCTCATAAGGAACCTACATGCCAAATTTGGAATCTCTAGACCACTGACCTCTATATATACATTGTATATATAGAGGTCAGTGCTCTAGACCCAGTGGTTTGGGCTGTGCGTTGATATGTCAGTCAGTCAGTCAGTCACCTTCTTCTTTTATATATATAGATAAATATTTAGGGAACTTTAAGTGTATTAGAAATTGATTTGAGTAATTATTGTACTTTATGTAAAACTGTTTGTTTCCTGAAAATAAACAAAAGAAAAAAAACTATCGACCTAGTAAAATACGACACATTTTCGACATTTTGCCCCACTGTGCGTCTCTGTCGCGTCGTCCTGCCGGGGAGCACCACTTCTTGTATGTTACCTATAAGTGTTTACTTGAATGATGCCAAGTTTCATCCCAGCAGGTTTTGTGCAAGGTACCCCATACAAGCTCGGCCTTGGATCTCCTACTATCTTATTTAGTGGATTTTTAGTGGTTGCAAAAACCACTTTAGTGGATTAGCGAAAAAAAACTGGCTGCCCTCAATCTGGCTGTTGCTGACTGTTTATTACTTGGTCCGAGGACAACAACAACAAATTCCAAATTCCTTGGGCCGTGGTTATTTCCTGGCTGGCTGACAAACTTTAACTGGAAAAAAACGGAAATGCCTGGAATTTGGTAAAATTTACATGAATAAGACATTGAATTAAGATTTGACCTTTGTACGGATTTGACTAGTATATGAAATACTTATGTATGAAACACGACAGACGTTAATTTTAATCTACTACACAGCTCTCCTTTATAAATCTGTGATCTACTACAACAGAAATATATTACGAAAGAGGAGGCGGTATGGCAAAAAGTATTATGGGATGAATGGAAAATGGTTTTTAAAAAAAATTGCTGTCTGTCTGTCAGTGTCAGACTGACTGGGACTTTTTGGCGGGAACTCGACATGAGCGTTTGCCTGCTTAATTGAAATTTTGTTTTTTTGTGCATTTAGTGATTTATTGGATAATAAAGATAGTGTGTTATGCAGTAAATTTACTACGGAGTGCGCAGCTGATGAAGATTTCAAGTGATCTCGTATTTAAGCCCCGTTTGTGTTGTCCCAAAAAGTCACGAACATTTTCCTTCGTAAAGTTCACTATCGCATTACGAGGGGAGCAAAAAGAAAGACAGATTAGACATCAGAAATGGCTGTATGGGCTTTGTTGTACTCTTTGTCTTTCCGAAAGGAAGAATGAAACCAAAAAAAAAATCTGACTGACTGTCACTGGAGTATTATATGTGGACTTTTTGGCGGGAACTCGACATGGGCGTTTGCCTGCTTAATTGAAATTTTGTTTTTTTGTGCATTTAGTGATTTAATGGATAATAAAGATAGTGTGTTATGCAGTAAATTTACTACGGAGTGCGCAGCTGATGAAGATTTCAAGTGATCTCGTGTTTAAGCCCCGTTTGTGTTGTCCTAAAAAGTCACGAACATTTTCCTTCGTAAGTTCACTATCGCATTACGAGGGGAGCAAAAAGAAAGACAGATTAGACATCAGAAATGGCTGTATGGGCTTTGTACTCTTTGCCTTTCTGAAAGGAAGAATGAAACATTATATAGTCTAAGAATGAAACCAAAAAAAAATCAGACTGACTGTCAGTGGAGTATTATATGTGGACTTTTTGGCGGGAACTCGACCTGGGCGTTTGCCTGCTTAAATGAAATTTGGTTTTTTTGTGCATTTAGTGATTTAATGGATAATAAAGATAGTGTGTTATGCAGTTTTACTACGGAGTGCGCAGCTGCTGAAGATTTCAAGTGATCTCGTGTTTAAGCCCCGTTTGTGTTGTCCTAAAATGTTCGTGACATTTTCCTTCGTAAAGTTCACTATCCTTTTACGAGGGGAGCAAAAAGAAAGACAGATTTAAAGACATCAGAAATGGCTGTATGGGCTTTGTACTCTTTGCCTTTCCGAAAGGAAGAATGAACCAAAAAAGAAAAGTATTATATATTCCTTGGTCAGTGGTGCTGTTTGTCGTTGAAGGGAGGAGTATTATTTATTTGGGTTTATTCTTTCTTTGCTGCCTGCCGCCGTGGAGAAGAACAATATTTACATTGCCTGTATTTAAAGAAGTCAAGTTGTGTATCATTGTGGTGGACATGAGTCTGCACAAAGCGAGGTAAGCTTGTTGTAACTTTTTGCACCACTCGATTATGTGACTCAAACAAAGTACTACAAACATTATGTTACGCCTACTTGGACCTACATGATCTCCTCGTTCTACTATATGTAAGATAAGGACTTGTCCCCCTATATTCGCACTTGTGCGGTTGATCTGAGCTTGGAATTTACTGAGGATTGCACGAGATAGTCTTAAGAAGTTTAGTAAACAAACATTTTGACAGTTATACGAATTTTTTTTTTCAATCACATGAGGCACATTTGCGTAACTAGAGATAAAATGCAAAAACATGTCCCACTCCTCCACTTGCTTTTATGTAGACTATAGTTTCGTAGGAAAAACTATGTGCAGAGACGGGCCATGTTATCGTAGTTTATACATACAATACACACACACATAAAACCCTTTGGACTTTAGTGGGTCACACAACTAGGAAGTCAGAAATAATTACTACTTTTTCCATTGAATATTGACAATTTGTTTACTAAACTTATCAAAGCTACTCTCATACAACTGGTTTATACATCATACAAAATAACTCTGGCTTTGATTATGGCTATTGTTAATGCACAGAACTCAAAAAAAGAATCGCGGGCATGAGGTGGGGGGAAGCGAGCGAATTATTAATTGGCTCTCCGCCTGTCAGTCTGACTAAAATAACAGTCAGAGCCAAACATATTCTGCGCAAACATATTCTGTACTATATTGATTTTGAGCCCATTGAAAACAGCCTATCGAGTGTTTTTCTTATTATAGTGTTATAAAATACCTGTCCAGTATATTTTAGAATTAGTTAGTTATGAAGACAATGAATAAAAAGCTTTTTATATTTTTAGGATCAAGGCATATGAAGAAGTTCTAGCACAAGATGTTATTGACATTGACAAGCTTCGAAAGCTGGCATTCAATGGTAAGTCATAATCACATAAAACTAAGCATTGTTTTAATGATGCCTATCACCAATACTACTACCACTTAATATGCTGGCTCAGCGACCCCAAGAGGAAGTTGGCCTCCGTCACAAATATAATTTTTATGTTTATTGTTTTATGATTATTTATTCTTAACCATAAAGTTTCTGCCTGTTACTTCATATGAAAGCACGGCACAACCTTTCTTAGTATTTTTTCTAGCTCTTGTGAGAAATTTTTATTTAGTTACATTATGAAAGGCAAGATCCCAGCCCCTACAGTTCCTTTGACCTCTTGCTCTTACTTTTGGATTTTAATAAAAATAAAAAAAATAAAACTTTATTTCGCGAATAATTACATAAATTAATTAATTCCCCCATGTTTCTATCCGCCTGTTGCCAGTGTCAACATAAGAAACAAGAATCAACTTGCTTCTCATGTTGGCCGTGTTCGGAAAATTTATAAGATTTATAAAGGCCAATGTATATGCTTCTACAATAAGGTACCACTGACATTGAAAATTTACCATTAGATTAAATCAAAACTGTTATCAAGCAAAAATTATATACAAGGTTATTGCTTTGGACCTGATATGCGTATGCCCACCTTATTAAAGAGGTCGTTCTACGACTTTGCTAACAACGCACAAAAAAATTTCAACTTCCCATACTAAAAAAAAAAAAACTAAAAGAGTCGGTCACGTGACCAGTTTAGTATGGGAAGAGGTAGGCATATGCATATCAGGTCCAAAAAAATAACCTAGTATATGTAGAAATTGACGAATATTTAGTAAAACAAATTTTTCATGCTTCCATGTTTTTATTCAAGTTTTCACAAATTGAGAGAATCGTGCACTACGAGTATAAGTTTTATAAAATATAGATTTTTACACATGCAAGAGTTTTTTGTAAAAGTATCCGCTACTTGATTACTACTTGCTACTCCTTCATAAACTGTTTTTCATTTGTGTTATTTATGTCCACAATTTATATTAGGACTCATGCTCCCTTTTTTTACATTTTCTTCCAGCAAGTCTAGCTTTATGTCGAAAATCTTCTTTTAATGTAAACATCCACTTGATAGTACGGTCAACCGCTTGTCGGCAGAAACTTTTTCAACTCTATTACCACTCCATAAGGTCCAGAAGTGTTTCTACTGTTGTGCGGCCGTGTGTACAACAATTTTTTTAGGGTTCCGTAGTCAACAAGGAACCGTTATAGTTTCGTCATGTCCGTCTGTCTGTCTGTCCGCAACTTAGCTCAGAGACCGTTCGTACTAGAAAGCTGAAATTTGCTGAAAAGTGGTAAAATAAAATCTAGAAAATATTTTTTCTAGGGGACTTCAAGTAAAGTGCGTGAAGTGAATTTTTTTTTTCTTGTTTACCCCATTGTATGGGGCATTGTTGGATAGGTCTTTTAAAAATAATGTGAGTTTGTGAAAATCATTTTTCGATTTAGGGATCCGTTTGCGAAATATTCAGCTTGAAAGCGCAATTTTTTGTTGGAGTCGAGTGTCAGTGTCCCCCTGCCAGCTAAACGGTAGTTAATGGAAATTAGAAAAATTTCACAGTAATAGTATATATATATATATATATATATATGATGAAATTAAAAGGAAAACTATCACAGCTAAGTAGGCTTTACAGGTTAATAAGCTATAGCTGGAAAACTGGAAATAATGTAAATAGCAATAGCAATCAGGCGTTAGGACCTCGCTGAGTATTAATATAAAAATTTTATGTTAAGAATGTTATGACATACTTAGACAACACCTTCTTTTCAATAAAATTAGTAAAAAAAAACTACGGAACCCTATATTGCGCGTGGCCCGACACGCACTTGGCCGGTTTTTATTCTTTATTTCTTCTTTATTAACTTCTATCAAAGTATTGTTCAAAAAACGGAAAAAAAATTGTGATTGCTTTTTATCTTCAATATACTTCTTCCTTTTTTTTACCACATATTTTTTAGAAGTCTCGCACCGCATTTTAGTCGTCTTTCAGGGTTATTATTTTCTTTTAAACTTTCTTCAGTGGTATGAGCAGTTTGCAGCTCTTTTGATGTCAAACTCTTGTCTTGTTCAATATTATTTATTCTTCTATATTTTCGATTCCTTCTGAGTTTTCCTGTAATTCTTTTTTTATTCCTGGTTATTATAAAATATCAGATAACCTGGAAGAGAAAAATCCATGGGATTAGGCTAAAGGCTAATTTAAAATTAAAATTGACTTATGTTGTATCAACCCAGTACATTCAAATATATTTAAAAGAGCGATTTGGTTTTTACTGTCGCTTCTTTTTTTCCCACCATGGCGCCACTTTGTGAAGCGATGTAGTTTAGCTGATGTCATTAAGAGATTTTAATATCCAACAATGAATAAACGATTTTGAGTTTGAGTATTCATGCTCTCCTCTGGTACTTTCCCACCTTATGAACCTACTGCATATTCTTGCTCTCCTGATACTTTTGTTTTCATCCCTCCATTTGCTGACCACCTTTTGCATATTGTTGTGTCCTTTTGTATTTTTATCATGCCCCCCTTACCTCCAACCCCTGCTGCTGTTCTCCTCTTGCAAATTCATGTACTCAGTACTTTCTTATTTTCCGCACCCAGTTCATTTTCTTTAAAGGGGCACATAACAACAACAACCCCTCACTTGCTGACCACCCCTTACAGATTTATGCTTTCCTAGTATTTTTTTATTTATTTATTTCTTGTTAGCCTTCCATAGCCTCTCCCGATTGCTGTCCCTCATCAATTGCTGCCCCCCACCAGTAGATTCATGCTCCCTTGGTACTATTTATTTTCTTGCCCCATCCAACCCCTAGAGACCTATTAACACTAGTACACAGTAGATTATATTTGCCTTTTACACAGAGTGCAGTTTGTGACAGACTGATGGACAAACAATAATCATCTAAAAACTAATATTTAAATAACTGTCAAAAAATACGGCCAGGATGTTTTCATTGTTACGAAGGAGTTTCAACAAATTAGTGAAAATAAGCAGTTTTTAACTTTGTAGATTTAAAGAGGTGCTTTATTATTGTTCATTATACTTCTCAGGGATCCCAGACGAGAAAGGATTGCGCTCCCTTGTTTGGAAAATATTACTCCACTATATCCCACAAGAGAAAAATGCAAGGGAAGCCACTCTTCAGAAAAAGCGGCAGTTGTATAAACAGTTTATAGGTTGGTGTGACTTTTTTAGATTTCCTGCAAGATAATTCAATTTTCTGTGTAATCACATCATTAATTACTGATTACTCAATAGCTGATTTATCTCTCTCATTTTATTGATAAATTTCTCTTTTGTAGAAAAGTAAGATTTTTTTGCTTTATAGATGAGATAATAGTGTCACCCGGAGGGGAGAGTGACCACCCCCTGAACATCAGCCCAGATAGCTCTTGGAGTACCTACTTTAAGGACAATGAGGTCCTGCTTCAAATTGATAAGGATGTCCGACGACTCTGCCCTGATATTTCTTTCTTCCAATCAGCAACTGAGTTCCCATGCCCAGAGGTATGTAATTATGAAATACTAACCGTACGCCTCGGCCTTGCACGGGGAAAAATCAGTCGAGCCGAAGATTCATTTTATGGTAATTCACTTTTATGTAATAGTAGGAGATCCTACAAAGTGAACCTTGCACAAAACCTGCTGGGATGAAACCTGGCACGATTCTATTCCATATTTGAAGAAATAACGTTTTTTACTAGACTGGTAGTTCTATCTTTTGAACCTACGTAGGGAGCTGGTACCGCCTTAAAATAAAAACGAAAGAATATAAAGAACTAGGGGGGTCGCTCTACAAGAAACGTTTCTTTTTTTCTCTAACTGTTTTTATTTCGAGCGTCAAACTTGGTATGAATACATTTTACTGCAAGTCCTAGCACCTAGCAGACAGACATAAGGGGGCTTCTTTACTCACATAACATAACTTTTATATACATAGCACTTAGTATATAATAATTGCCTTTGTTGTTTACTTACTTTTGTTTAATTTATAAATAAGTACCTACCTATCGCATGAGTGAAGATTAAGTAGTCGCAACTGATTTATATGACAGTTGCATAAACTACTATTATCACTTATTTTATCACTGTATGAGCTAGCAATGAAATCTTAAGGGTAGACCAGACTCAATCTCCTAAATTCACCTCCTAAAGACTCCTAAATTAGGCCAACCCAAAAATTACAGGTTTTGAGCCGCCAAATGGCTTTTGACTTAGATTAACGAGTACGATCAGTGGAAGTAGCCAGGACCAAAGGCTTAACTTGTTTTTTTTGTACATATAGCGGCTAACCATCATTCTGGTTCCCACCACGGAGATGTTGCTTAATACTTTCATAGCCAAGCACATTTGAAACAGAGACACTCCGCACGCCGCCGGCGAGCATTGAATTATTTTGGAGGATTACAATCATAAAAAAAATGGCCAAGTGCGAGTCGGACTCGCGCACTAAGTGTTCCGTACCTGTCCACCATATGATATACTGCAAGCTTTTGCCCTTTGATTTAAAAACTCCACATCCATTTAAACCTGACCCCTCTTTAATATGAATGTATTTGAAACGGGAGCTCACCATCATTGGTTGTGAGAAAAGTTGTAATAATTAATCCTTTTAGACTTTTTCCTTTGCTTGTGCTATGAGACATAGCTTTTTGCCAAATTTCATGATTCTAGGTCAACGGAAAGTACTCTATGGGTTTTGGTTTTGTTCATAAATGTATGGAAAAGGGGACGTAAATTACCGTATCTTTAGATTGTGTTTTTAGAATTTGAGAAGTAACAGTACTGAACTGATATCGGTATACGCTCACGTAAACGCCGAATAAAATCATCACATGGTTGGAAACAAAGAGCTTTGGTCTGTACTATTTCTAATCTCTATGCTAAAATAAAATTATTTCAAGATTTTACTAAAAATTTTACAGATTGTGAATAGTAATGGCGTGAAGAGGTTACACAAACGAGTGGAACAGTCTGTTTTAAAATACTCAACCTTAGAGCGCAGAGGTCTTGGAGTTTCAAAGGTAATTATCTGTTCAAAATTTGTCTTCTGTAAAATAACAGTCCATAAACGTCGCCCAACAGTTAGAGGTCTTCTACCAGAAACACAGCAAAAAGTTTGGATAAAATATCTACGGTCAACCGCAAGTCAGTGGAAACATTTGCAACTCTATTACCATGCTATAAAGTCCAAAGTGTTTCTTCTGACGTGCTGTTGGGCGAACCAGATCATTCTACGTCGCCTGTTAGCGTTGCGACTGGCCACAGCATTTAGTGGCGATCGCAGTATGATGGTATTGATAGTATATGTTACACAGAAGAGCACAGCTGTCCATCCTCCGGCTTACCAATACCAATTATTGCGAAGGATTTTCGTGCCGTTTTTTTTTATATGGCGCCGCTGTTTGCTAGCTAGAAGCTATGTAATTTAACTGACTTAATAAAGTTAGTTCCTGGGCGACCGAGCTTCGCTTCATTAGCCGCCTCAAAATTAAAATATCATTTGATGAGCAAGCTATGCTAGCCGCCAACAGATAGCGCTGTAGGCTTCTGTGTAAAAGGTATTTTTTTAATGCTTAAAAACACGGGGAAAACGAATTTACCCAGACATGAGGCCTAGCTAGATTTTTCCAGATTTTTCGCCCCCGTTAACCGCCGTATGGTAATATTCATCGAAATCGTTGGAGCCGCCTATATATACACCGTGTGCCCGAGTAATTCGAGAAACTTTAATCAGGTATTTCTGACGATGTTATAAGTAAATAATATTATATGAAATGTCCAATTGTGTAGTTTTAACTTAGTTAGTTTTTCGGAAAAAAAAAATCATTTGTTTTTTACTTTCTTGTAAACTAATCCCTAGTATCATTACTAAGCGAATATTAAGGGCGCTTTTCCTGTCATCCGAATTTCTCTCCGGATCCGGACCTCGTACCCATCCGGACGGCAACCGGTTGTGGACCGTCCGGAGAACAAATAGTCGCTTCGCATCACTTCCATCCGGATCGCCATTGAGTAAAGTCTTGCAGAAAAATGGACTTCATAAAAAAAATAATTATAGCGTATCTTATTTTCAAGATAAATAAAAATAAAAAGCGATTCAGGGTTGAACCTTATATTGAAACCAGATAATTTACTGGAATGTTTCATGTAAATTATCAAAAACTGAGAAGCAATGAAGGCAAGTTTAAGCATTGCTTCCGAATGCCCATTAGTTGTTTTGACGAGCTATTGGGAAGAATTTATCAAAAGTTAGCGGAATACGAATAAAAATTTACAATTTTCTACTTTATAGAAAAATCCAAAAACAGAGACTGTTTAATAAAAATATTTATTAGCCTCTGTACTTATGTACTTGACTGTACACACGCATGCGTGTAACCTGCGCTAGAGTAAAAATACAACACACGATCGTCCGGATACGGACGGTCCATACGGATGGCTACGTCACATTCACTAGGGTTTGTTTTACTGGAGATTTTTCAACTTGTTAATTCATAGAAATAATGAAAGAATGACGAGATTCATTCCTTCATTATTTCTATCGTTTTCGGATTGTACGTTATACCACTTTTTTACTCCAATTAGACATCAGAATCGATGGTTATAATATTTCGGGTTACTCGGGCCAACGGTGTATATATTATATATATACTCGTATGTCACCGGAAAATAATAAGACCTCGTAAATTGATCATATTCCTAGTAATTTGATCAAATTTCGAAAAATAGTGAACTGTACCGAATTCTCGTGAAGAGAACCTAACACAACCTAACCGACCCATCTTTAGAGTATACATAAGCAAGCTATAGAGTGCGCGTAACCGAGTATGAACCGCAAGCACGGGTATGAACAATCCGGAAATTTAAATCGCTTCCAGTTTTTTTTATTTATTTTTTATTTTTGGAGAACCAACAGCTAAATAAACATACTAATAATACGTATAGCTACAAACAGCCAATTAAAGTTTAGTTTAGTAACAATATTAGTTTCCTGCGCCGATATTTCCAATTTATTAGTAATCGTGGTAAAATGTGCAGAAGCAAGGTACAAAATCGATTTACGTGATTTTTATTACTTTTACGATACATCTAAAACAATCGTCCATAGAAAAACCTGCTTACGCTTGGCATAAAGGCCGTCGAGCGTTGCGCGCGTTGTATAGCTTGCTTAGATCCCATCCCATTCGGGATCGGTTAGGTGGTGTTTGCCTTATCTACCGGACCTACGGATCTACGAATTTCCTACGAGTTTATGATTTTTCGAAAGTTGATCAATTTACTACCAAATTGATCAACTTACGATTCTTATCATTTTCCGGTGACATTATGCAAATATTGCTCGTTTAATTAGTAGTACCTGAGCGACTGAGCTTCGCTCTATAATAGCCACCTCAACATTAAAATATCATCGGGTGAGCAAGCTTATGTTACTCAACAACAGATGGCACTGTAAGTTTTTTGAACGCACTAAAACGCGCTAGGAAATTTTAAAAAAGACTGAAAATGAATTTTCCCAGACATGAGTCCTTGCTAGATCGATTTTTTGCCTCCAAGAACCCCTGTATACTAAATTTCATCGAAATCGTTAGAGCCGTTTTCGACAAACCGATTACAAATATATATATATACAAATACTGCTCGTTTAATAGTACAGGAATATGGCATATAATAAATAAGTACCTGGGCGACCGAGCTTCGCTCTATAATAGACACCTCAACATTAAAATATCATCGGGTGAGCAAGCTTATGTTACTAAACAACAGATGGAGCTGTAAGTTTTTTGAACGTACTAAAACGCGCTAGGAAATCTTAAAAAAGACTGTGAAAATGAATTTTCCCAGACACGAGACCAAGCTAGATCGATTTTTTGCCCCCATAAACCCCTGTATACTAAATTTCATCGAAATCGATAGAGCCGTTTTCGAGAAACCGATTACAAATATATATATATACAAATATTGCTCGTTTAATAGGATAGGAGTACCTGGGCGACCGAGCTTTTCTCTGTATAGTCCTATACTATTAAACAAGCAATATTTGTATATGTATTCGTATATATTATACCAAGTAAACACGCACAGAACAACATTTTTTTGTTTGTTTCTTAAAGTTTTATTTAGGAATTTCAATGTAGTATTATAGCTAAGTGGACGTCTTTCGGCTGATATGATGATGATGATTATAGCTTAGCTAGCAGTTTAATAATTTTAGAGTACCTTAATTTGGGCAATCACTGGCCGTAACATTAGTATATTTGTATGCTTATCATGGTCACTGTTTGCCTTAAGAAAAATGTAATAGCAATAAGTTATTTTCATAAGTCCTGAACTCTGTGTCCTGAAATGTATTTTATCGTGTTTAATGTTGTCATGAAAAATAAATTTTATTATTATATTTGTATATATATTTGCAATCGGTTTCTCAAAAACGGCTTACAATTTTGATGAAATTTACCATACGGGAGTTTTCGGGGGCGAAAAATCGATCTAGCTAGGTCTTATGTCAATAACATAACCCTAACTGGTCAATCAACATGTCTCGCTGCGCCCCAACAAGGGAGCTACAGCTTAGACCGATTTTACCTACAAAACGACGTTCCGCTTTCCCCTGTTTTCTTCTCCAAAACTGAGCTGATTCAATCATTTTTGCTATCAAAATTTAAAGGAAGAGTAGATCTACGCTCCTTTTTTTTCTTTTATCTTGAAATCTGTAAAATTTTTCTGGTAGTCGTCTAAATATGGCTGAAAAACGGGGCATTTTTTCAGGTTTTTGGGTAGTCATATTTCTTTTGGTAACTATTTTTCGTAAAAAAAATAATTGACAGGAGCATGCCTACAGTAGACCTTGATTTAAAAACAAAATTCAATCGCTCAACAGGGAGGAAATAGGGGAATACATTAGTATCAATTTGTATGGAAGAAATGCAGCTACGATCCCCTCTTAATGTCGATTTCTACGGGTCTAAAAGTTTAGCTAAAACGTTTCAAATTAGAAAAGGATGAGTTAAAGTCCTCTCATTGGGAGTCTCGTGTGGACTACGGATTCCAACAATAGTAAACTGTTTCTATAGAAATTATGTTCGCAAAAACGTTTCAAAAGATAGGCACCTAATAGTGGACAATGTACAAAGCTCATATTGATAGAAAGCCGCAAATCGATGTACGGGATTGCCGTTTGGTACACAGGTACTTTAGGTTACAACAATAATTTTTTTCGGCAGCTCTTAAAAATCCTCCCTTGGTGGGGGCAGCTATGACGTCATAAATTTTTTGTATGGGATTTGAACATGCTTACTGATCGGGTCAGAAACACCATACTGCGCTCTACAACACAAATAGCCGACGTAGCCTATACCGCCGCCAAGCTCAAATGGGACTGGGCAGGCCACGTGTCCCGTATGTCGCCGGACCTATGGGCGAAGACCACCACCACCTGGCAGCCACAAACCGACAAAAGACGTCGAGGCCGACCAAGGCGCCGATGGCGCGATGAACTTGACACCTTTTGCAAGGTCTGGCAAGAGCGGGCTTTAGATAGGGACCAATGGAGGGAAGAGAGAGAGGCCTTGCCCAGCAGTGGGACATTATAGATAAGATAAGATTTGAACATTTTTTGTTTAGAAACTTATCGTAACTTATCTTATGAAAGGGCATCATATGCCGGTTCCAAAAATATACCACAACATTACCTTTCGACCACCTGTTTTGTAAAAATCTTAGAAATATTTTCAAAACATACCAAGTTTGGGCGTCTCCAGGCAGGAGACGGCTTGGTAAGTTTTTGTAAAACATACGCCAAATGTCTCGTAATATACTCATGTCTAACGTCAAAAAGGCAATTTCCAAAAATTTGATATTTACTATTTTTTATGAATTTTCTTCTTCAGTAAAAAGTTGGACATATCTCTGAGATTAAAATTTCGAACTCTTCTTTACTGTACTGGCTGTTATTGTGTTTTATGGTAGTGGAAGTTGAAAGGAGAAGGAAGATAAATGTCTTCTTTTTCGTCTTCTGTGTAATTTAGAGAGCAGCAGCAGTGGGAGAGATCAAAGAAAGTGTCTTTTCACTTTTGGCTCGCACCGTGTCATCAGATCCTCTCACAGGTGTTGTAAGAAGTGGGGTTCAGGAAGGAAATCGTGAGAAAAACACAATAAAAACAGCATAGTACTGTATAGTTCGATAACTTTCAAAAAATTCAGACAAAAGTCTGTCCAAATTTTTACTGAAGAAAAAAATTCAAAAAAATTGTAAATATTAATATTTTAAAAATTGCCTTCTTGACGTTACACATGAGTATATTACGAGACATTTGGCGTATGTTCTACAAAAACTTACTAAGCCGTCTTCTGCCTGGAGGAGCCTAAACTTGGTATGTTTTGAAAATATTTCTAAGGTTTTTACAAAACAGGTGGCCGAAAGGTAATGGTGTGGTATATTTTTGGAACAGGCATATGATGACCTTTCATTTAATATCACACACGATAAGTTTCTAAACAAAAAATGTTCAAATCCCATACAAAAAATTTATGACGTCATAGCTGCCTCTACCACGGGAGGATTTTTAAGAGCTGCCAGAAAAAATGATTGTTGTAACCTAAAGTACCTGTGTACCAAACGGCAATCCTGTACATCGAAATGCGGTATTATCTTTCGTAGGCTGGCCACTATAACCCTTAATAATGTTTTTATTGTAGTTGAGCAATGAGATCCACCGGTCGGATAGCATGTCATGTGGCGACTATGCGCCGCTGAGCGAGGGTTGCGAAGCTCATTGGGAAGTGGTGGAAAGAATGCTATTCCTGTATGCAAAACTTAACCCCGGCCAAGGCTACGTGCAGGGCATGAATGAAATCATCGGCCCCATCTACCACACCTTCGCTATTGACACCGATAAGGAGTTCCGACGTAAGTACACAGAAACTGCATCACGGAGAGCGACCACCTTGTAGCGTAACAAACAAAATAGTTACCTAAACCACAGAATAAAGTAATACTATACTGCGTGGCAAACAACTTGAACAATAATCGCGTGGTGGGGGAAGCTTTGCGCACGTCAATTTGTATGAAAAATCGACTCGCGCAGCCAAGGAATTTGTCCACACCTATACTAATCGTAAAGAACGGAAACTCCGCCCCCCGTGGCATCCACTGCCTCACCCCTTCAATATGCTTCCCCACGCTTGTCTTTTTCAAATTTTGACAGGTGGTGGTTTTGCGCTCCTTTAATTCTATATAGGGTGACTTTTTGAGACGGGTCAGTAAGGGCAGGTACCTTAACCTATACAGTTACGGGAAAACGTTCCTAGGAGACCATCCATAACTTTTAAAGATATTCTGAACTGCATTCACAGATATTTAAAAAATGTACAGTTAGCAAGAAAATACCCATTTTACACAAAAAAAATGTTTGATGCCAATCGATCCTGTTTCTAATACTGATCAAAACCTTCTATGGGACCAACCATCGTTGGAGTACTCAAAAAGTCACGAATTGCAAAAATCTTTTCCCGTATATTTTGTAAGGAATTTGTGTAACTGAAATACAAAAAATAAAATAAAAGACAATTTTACACATATAAAAAAAAGCATATTAATTTTCTTTTTTTGTTAACTAACATAACTTGATAATGTTATTCTTATTTAAAATCTTGCTGTTTCTTGCCCTATGATATCAAATTCTAAATTGCAGGTCATTTTTCTCTTATAGCTGCTGTCCAATTATGCACTTATTGTAAAATTCACAACACACTCAGAGCTTCTCTGACGCATCAAACTGTCAAGATTGCTTTTTATTTAATAATAACGAGTTCGAAATTTGAATTGTTTTTATACTTATCTTTTTATTCAGTCGAATAAAAGATCTCAACCGTCACTACAAAAACTTTTGCGTAAAATTTTCATACACAACGCACGGGAAAAGTTTATTGCAATTTGTGACTTTTTGAGTACTCCAACGATGGTTGGTCCCATAGAAGGTTTTGATCAGTATTAGAAACAGGATCGATTGGCATCAAAAAATGTTTTTGTGTAAAATGGGTATTTTCTTGCTAACTGTACATTTTTTTTTTCCTGTGAATGCAGTTCAGAATATCTTTCAAAGTTATGGATGGTCTCGTAGGAACGTTTTCCTGTAACTGTAGCTGTTAAGGTAGCTGCCCTTACTGACCCGTCTCAAAAAGTCACCCTGTATAGTGTCCGGGGTTTGCCTAAACCTAACTCTCATGACTTACAATTCGACAAAAGACCGGTCAAGTGCGAGTCGGACTCGCGCGCCGAGGGTTCCGATATATCTATAGTAATTTTGGAAGCAATAAAGTCCATTTTTAGGACCGCAAAACTAAATTTGTTTGTAATGGTTTTTTGCAGATTTCTAAGAAACTGTGCAACTTAGAAAGACCGTTTTATTTTTGCTGTAATATTTACATAAACTTCTATCGACTGTAATTAATTCAGATTTTTCTCTCACAAACTTCAAAGATAAAGGGGGGGGGGAATGGTATTTTTTTAAACATTTTTCATCACAACTTGAAAACGAAGAGTTGTAAAAAAATACAAAAATATATTTTAGAATGTACAAGTAAAGCCCTTTTACCTAGTAACTGTCGTTACCAAATTTGAAATTTGGGCCCCTTTACAGTAATACTCATAATATTTTTTTTTCATTCTTTCATGTTCAATTAAGTTGGGCAACCAAATTCTACAACTATTCCAAATTTCAAGTCTATAGCATAAGTGGTTGCTGAGATATAGAGGTGTGACAGACAGACAGACAAAGTCGCACCATAAGGGTTCCTTTTTTTACCATTTTGGTATCGGAACCCTAAAAACCATAATAGCAATAATATTCCTAATATTCCATTTAAAAGTCTAACAGGCATGTGCAAAACCTTTTTTAAAATTACATATCCAACAATTCAATATCAATCCAATGTAATAGTTCTTTACTATTTATTATGAACCGTGAATATTCATTGGTTTTGCAAGTTAAAGCTCTTTTAAATCTATTGCACATTTTTTGCGACGATAAATGACATTTACAAAACTTTTAGCACCACTTAATGACGAGGTTGTAACTAGAGTAGATATATCCTTTGAAAGGTAATAAAATTATTAGGCATTGTAGCCATTGTAGGTAAATAGCAGAATCACAATTTTTTAAATACTTATCTTTTTTACAGAACACGCCGAAGCGGACTGTTTCTTTTGTTTCACGAACTTGATGGCCGAAATACGCGACTTCTTTATCCGCACGCTGGACGAAACCGAGAGCGGTATCAACTATATGATGAGCAAATTGAGCGAATGCGTGAAACGGAACGACCCGGCTGTGTGGGCGCAGCTCGAACAGCAAGAGCTTTGTCCGCAGTATTACAGCTTTAGGTAAACTCTCCTCCGTTAGTCTCGTTAGACTATGCTGTTGCATAGCTATATAGCTTCAAGGTTAAAAACTGTTCTGTTTTGTTTAATATATTGCGACTGGTCCGTTGGCGTGGTTGCTAGTGAGCCTGCCTTTTACGCCATAGGTCACGGGTTCGATCCCCTCCCAGGGTAAACATTTGTATGATAAAGAGTGTTTGTTCTGTGTTTTTGGGTGTTATTTATTTTTATATGTATGTATGTCGTAGGTTTATGTTGAAATCGAAGAAGAGGAAGGAGACCAAAATGATGATTTGATTTTATCATAAACCTAAACAAATCCAGGTTTTCGATCACATCACTTAACTAGTTTACGTTTATGATAAAATTGATGTCCAACTATCAAACAACTGTGCAGTAAATAGTCGTCATAACATCGTATGGTAACGTCCACTGCAGGACAGGCAGCTCCCTCCAGAACTCCAGCAAAAACGCGTGGTACTTGGAGGAGGTTTACTAAGGCCACCACGCTTGTAAGCGTTGCGGTTGGCGACCGCTGTTGTATGTAAGATTGTACGATACACAGAAAGATGCTGCTGTCCGTCCTCCGGTTCATATGCCCTTAGCCGCCTCTTATGACACTCACAGGTACAGATGGGTTCGTACTATTTTTGCCAGCACCACACGGGCAAATAGTAAGCTAGATTTATTCCCCTCCTGGAACTTCCCGGCCGCCGCCGCGGCTCGCTCACCTTGCCAGCTCGGCTCGTGCGTTGTAGTCACTAGTGAACCTGAATCAATCAATCCAATAATAGGTCCGTTAGGGGCACGCTAAGGCTAGCAATGAAAACTAGCCTTTTAGAAGATTTCAGGAGGTTAGGTTCAGATGTAAGCACGGACTGACTGTTTCGTTTCAGGTGGTTGACCTTGTTGCTCTCTCAAGAGTTTTCACTGCCGGATGTGGAAAGGATCTGGGATTCGCTGTTTGCTGATCCGCACAGATTTGACTCCCTCATCTATATATGTTGTGCCATGATCCTGTAAGTACCTACCTATATTCTATACAATGTTTTTAGCTCTCCAAAGATTTCCAATTTCTTAAAACGGAAATGTATAAAAAATAGTAGGGTACTGTTTGAGTATGAAGAGCAACTCCTGTTTTACGTTACTTCTTGTTAGTCGCGACCTTAGTTCTGCGGATTGTGATCCAAAATTGTAGATGCCGTTTTGGCCAAAATAATTGTGCGTCAGTTACTTCTGTCTTGCGCAAGAAGGACACATATTTAGGGCTTAATGCACTAGTAGTTTGGCCCTTCCAACGCGTCTGTATTCAACAATTAAGTTTCCTGCCTTTACCCTTCTTATACACTCGGCATTTAAAAAAACAGACACATAGCAAATACTGTCTCAGGACAAAATTAATGTTCATAAAATTCTGTACCTAAAACGTCTAGAAAGGTTTTCGCTACATTCAATACTTTAAAAGATCTTGAGAGGGAAAAATGAGCAACTAAGAAGAGTTTAAGTATATTGTAGAACATGTCCCGATTGAGAGAGATTAAATTTAATGAATAGAAAACAAGATACACGTGTTTCAGCATTTTTGCGAAATTATCCCTCAAGAGGGTGAAAGGACGTATGATTTTTCTAGACTGAGTCTCGTTTTGAATGAGAATTGGCATTTGAGATCAGTACAAAAAATAAACAAACCCGTGTATCACCTTTTTTTTTTAATCATTCCCCAATGGGGTAAAATAAGGGATGATAGTTTGCATGACAATTCAGCAGTTTTGATATGAAATGCATAAAAAATTAGATGATGTTTAACATTTCACATCTGTAACTACAGCCGTTACGCCTCGGCGTTGATTAATCAATCGGGACGTGTTCTACAATATACTTAAACTCTTCTTAGTTTCCCATTTTCCCCACTCAAGATGTTTTGAATTATTGATTGTAGCGAAAAACTTTCTAGACCTTTTATGTAGAGAATTTTATGAAAATTAATTCTGTCCTGAGACAGTATTTGCTATGTGTCTTAGTTTTAGAGATATTCATGAAAAATAAAAACCCCCCTTACACCCCCTTGGCCACCGCCACTACTTTTAGTATGTTGTTGTGGACACTCTCTTCTACAATTGTGCCCAAATTGGCTGACTTTCGAATTATTTCCCCTATATTTCATTCGTTGGACGAACTGTGAATAGTGAAATCATTACTCATTAGATAAGATCCCAATAAATAATTTTGTCACACACCTCTCAAGTGTACAGGAATGGCACATCATATAAAAAATTGATTTCGAGAAATGTATGTAAGGGAAATCAGTCTGAATATTGATTTTTTTAGGGTTCCGTAGTCAACTAGGTACCCTTATAGTTTCATTATGTCGGTCTATCTGTACGCGGCTTAGCTCAGTGACCCCTAGTTCTTGAAAGCTGTAATTTGGTATGGATATACATATTAGTAACGCCAACGTTTTTGCATTGCCCTACACGTAAAGTGGGGATGAATTATTTTTCTCGACGACCCTAAAGTGTGGGGTGTCGTGAGATAGGTCTTTGTAAAATATTGTAGGTTTGCAAAGAGCATTATTTGATTTAGGGATTCGTTTGCGAAATATTTAGCTTTGATTTGAGCGCAAATTTTCGTTAGTCAAGTTCCCCATCCAAGTACCCCCCCGCCAGCTAAAGTTGTTATTGGAAAGGTGGAAAAAATCATATTAGTAGTGTATATGATGAAATTGAAATGAAAACTATCAAAGCTAAGTAGGCTAAACAGGGTAAGCAGATCTCGCTTGTCGTTAGAAGATAAAAAGTTCATGAAAAAATCAAAACTTGCTTACGAGTAATACTAATAAATCCCATTCGGGATTAGGTCATCTTTCGACCACAACGCACGAGCCGAGCGAGCGTGTCGCAGGGAGCGGCCGGCGAGTGCCAGATACTAACTACGCGTTGTTATGTAAAATGCTAAGGCGTTATGTAAAATGAGAAATTTGAAAATTTCTCAGCGTTTTGTAAAATTCCAAGGCGTTATGTGAAGCGGCGAATTATACAATTTACCTACGACATATATTCAAGTCTCGCAAAAAAGTCGTGAATATAATAGGGACGCTACTTTTTACTTCTCCTGCTAACAGACAGGTCCAAGTTTTGAATTAAAAAAAATTCTAGACGCAAATAGAACATCTGTTATTTTTAAGGTGTTTTAGACCAATACGACCCTGCTAAATTCACATATGCTTGTTACATAAATAACATACTAACAGTTTTAAAGATGGCGGCCAAAAACTTAAAATCAAATTTTTTGGCCTGAGGTGACTTTTCAACGAAATTAAATAAATGGTACAGCAGCACTGCACTTACTTTCTCGCAATACTCAAGAAAAACTATCAACCGCAAACTTAAATTTGTAATGCCATACACATAGTATGGAAATACAAACTTTTATTTACGTTTTTCCAAAAAAATTTTCGAATGAAATATACAGATCAATTCAGAATTCAAATTGTCAAACATTAAAACAAACAAACTTCAAACGATTTCGAGTAAATCACATGTTTAACTTTTGGTAGTACTGGAACACCCTTTATATAAATTTTCGCAGATCAATGGATACTACCGTAGGATACTTGCATGCACATTTTTTTAATTTCTCTACACATGTTCCTTATGGATAATTGTTCAGTTTGGTCTACTGAGCAAGCCCTTTCAGTTTTTGGTACACCCTGTGTACTAAATTTTATTGAAAAAAATCATAAATAATATCCAGTCAGGTAGACAACCAATCCAGGATTAATATTATAGAGAATTTTAATAAACTCAATGGAACCAATTTTGGGTAAATCACATATTTACGTTTTGGTGGTACAGGAACACCCCTTATATGAAATTACACAGATCAATTGATACTGGTGCATGATATCTTACATGGAGATGCTTGGTCATGCAAAGTTTCATCAAGATTCTATGAGTCGTTTTTGAGAAAATTTAAATTTTTCAGTTTCGTTGTATGACAGCTACCCTCAAAATGAGAGCCAGAAGAAAACCACTTAGAACCCTTCGATGGATTTGCATAAAACTCCTAAATTCAAAATATGGTGTCAATCGGACCATTCGTTTAGCCGCTAGGCCAAAGCGTGACGGACAGACCGACCGACCTACGGACATTTTTGGGAGACTTGTTTTTTAAGATGTATAAGTGATGTAGAACACATTTTTGAGAAAATTAGAAAAACTTTTTTTTTTCACGAATACAATACCTTTCTCGCTCCGCTCGAAAGTAAAAATGAGGTAATATGTCTTTGATGGCACAAAATACACACCGATGCAAAAAAAAATGGTCTATGCCGTCTGTCTGTACGCCTGTCTGACTGTCCTGCCTTAAAAGTATCTTTGATCTCTAATAGATAGCTGATAGAAATTTTCGTAAAATATGTATTACTATGGTGAATATACTAACCAATAATAAAAAATAATAAAAAAACCGGCCAAGTGCGAGTCGGACTCGCGCACTGAGGGTTCCGTACCACCACATAAACATAATTGTATTAGTTGAAATTTCAGTAAGTTAATGTGCTAGATTTTTTGAGTCCGACACGCGCTTGACCAAATTTTATTATTTGTTGTTATTTTATAGCTTATGCACTATAAACATACCAATTTTCAAGTTTGTAAGTGTTCCCGTTTTTAAATAGAACTAAAACAAAAATCGCCTCAGCGACCATCCAACTTGACCCCTCTCTTATATGAATGTTCTTGAAACGGGGGCTCACCACAATTGCGTACCATAAGTTGTGAGAAAAGTTGTAATATTTAATGATTTCAGACTTTTCCCATTATTTGTACTGTGAGACCTAGCTTCTTGCCAAATTTCATAATTTTAGGTCAACGGGAAGTACCCTGTAGGTTTTGCATTTTTGTTTTAATGTATGGAGATGAGGACATAAAATGCCATATTTTTTGATTGCGTCGTTGTAAAAAATTTAAATTTTCAGATCTTGTGTGGTTCATGGATCCTAATATATGGTATTAATTTCAACCTGATACCTCTACCCGTTCGTGAGATAAAGGGTCTTGACAGACAGACAGACGGACAACAAAGTGATCCTATAAGGGTTCCGTTTTTCTTTTGAGGTACGGAACTCTAAAAAGTACAAAAGAAGCGTAACCCATTAAAAAAACGTGTTTATTTTACGTTTTTTTTATTTTTCTCTATCGCAAAAACGGAGATACGTGCAAGCGTCTGACTTGGTGAGTTCATAGTGCATAATCTTAATTAAAAAAAAAGATAAAAAATTGGTTGATTGAATTAATTGATTGAATGACTGATTGATTGATTGACTGACACATCAACGCACAGCCAAAATTACTGAAGCTAGAAGCACAAAATTTGGAAAGTATGTGTCTAACGTCATGAAAGTTTAACACAAAAAAAATTTTTGAGAATGGTTTGGCCAATGCAAGCAAACATGCGTATTTGACTGTGAAATGCGATGTGGATCTTTCCTCTCCCTTTTTCCCACGTTAATCCTTCTATCCCTATCCCCTTCGCACTTTGTCTGCGCGCGCGCCGTCAGCCGCGTCGCTCGCTCCATTTCACCGTGCCGCATACCATTACGCCGTGCTGCCGCATTACTTTCGGCAACCGACATTAGTGCATTGGAGAATGATTTTTTGAAACCCTCATACACTAATTTGTATATAATAGGTCTTTACCTATAAAATTGCCGTCTAATATTTGAAAGTTGACTTCAAGGTTATCAATTTACGCATAAAATAAGGTTTTTATTTTTAGTTTGATATATAAAATCAAAGGTTCGAAAATTGTTCGTCTTAAACGTCGTCCGATTTCATCATTAGATTTGATATATTTTTTAAACAGATAATATTTTTCGAAAATTAAATTTAAGCTTCTGTTAGCTTAATGTCTTCCCAATAATGCTTAAAAATTTTTAAAAGATTGGATTTATAGTTCCTAAGAAAAATGCAAAAATGTTAGTACTGAAAATTGAGTTTACCTAAAATTAGCCATACAAAACGGCAATTTCTTCGGTAAAGACGTATTAAATCTTACTTCAGAAACAAAGAATTTTCATGCAAAACATTTCACCCCCTTCATCATAACATCCCATGAAACGTCCACTACAGGACAGGGAGCTCCCTCTAAAATTCTAGCTTTTGCTGGAAATATGTAGAGGGGAAGTACCATAGTCACCTCGCTTGATAGCGTTACGGCTGGCACCATGGACCGCGGTTGTAGGTGACCGCAGTAAGTAAGATGTTAGATACAAAGGAGGATGCTGCTGCCCATCCTCCCGTTTATAACCCTTAGTCGCCTCTCACGACACCCACGGGTATGTAAGGGTTGGTACTATTCTTTGCCGGGGCACCACACGGGACCCACCCCTTTAGGGGATGAATTTCTCAAAATCATTTCTAATGTCAAATCTTCATAACATGAGACGCATACTTTCCAAATTTTGTGCTTCTAGCTTCAGTAGTTTCGGCTGTGCGTTAATGTGTCAGTCAATCAATCAATCAGTCATTCAATCAATCAATCAGGACTTACCTCTTTACTATACTAGTATGATGACGAATTTACCTATACAATACAATACAAATACAATACAAATATATTTATTAACCTACAGGTACAGAATTTACCTACAGGTACGAACCTACAGGTAAAGCACGTACGTAAGTTCCTACGCATTTAAGGACCACATGACATGATTCCGACTTACACTTGGCCAATTTTTAACTAAAAATTATGCGTTATGATCCCATTAAGTAAGACGCTTGCACGTATCACGTATCCGTTTTTTAGATTGGGTTGCCCTTCTTTTTTACGTTTCATAATTTTTAGGGTTCTGTAGTCAAAAGGAACCCTTATAGTTTCGTCATGTCCGTCTGTCTGTCTGTCTGTCTGTCCGCGGTTTAGCTCAGAGACCCTTAGTACTAGAAAGCTGAAATTTTGTATTGATAAGCATTTTATTGACGCCGACAAAGTGGTAGAATAAAATTTTGAAAAATAGAATATTTTTTTAGTGTACCCCATACAATTAAAGTGGGGATGATTTATTTTTTCTCGTCTACCCTATATTGTGGGGGTATCGTTGGATAGGTCTTAAAAATAGTATAAGTTTACAAAGATCATATTTCTATTTAGGGATCCGTTTGCAAAATATTAAACTTGAAAGCGCAATTTTTATGTTGGAGTCGAGTGTCCCCCCCCCCGGGGGGGGGGGGGGGCTGCCGGCTAAACGGTTATTATGGGAAATGTGAAAAAATTCACAGTAGTAGCATATATGATGAAATTAAAAGGAAAACTGTGATTTTTTGAGTGATATTTTATCACCTCGTGATATTCAAGAATTGACTCCCAGTTGGGCATAGCCGTTTTGTAACCTATCACTGTCATTTGAATCAGGTTAGTGAAGGAGAGCCTGCTGAGCGGAGATTTCGCTTCGAACGTCAAGTTGCTACAAAACTTCCCCCCAATGGACGTGTCTTTGATCCTCAACAAAGCCGTAGAAATATCAGCATCGTCTTCTACTTAGATTTTGAATATAAGAATTTTTTGGAAATAGGACTTTACGCATTTAACTTTTTGGGTGACATTTAAAAAGATTTTTGATCGAATATATTCGAATTTTTAGCATAAGAAGTAAAGTAAGACTTAGTGTAAGACCACAAATTAATTCTTATATTTTATAAGACATTCCAATGTACTCATATATTTATTTACTAAAATTTTATCTTTAATTCAAGCTCTCATCTTACATGACGTTAAAACTGTAACTAACAAGAGTAAGCCTATACACAGCAATAAAAAAAACAGGTAGAGAAAATAAACGATTCTAAGAATGTTGATAATTTAGTTTGCAGTACCTATTGTGTATTTTTTTCTTATACAATGTTTGGTTTGTTTTGTCATGTCTACGTTAAACAATTAAAATAAATATATATATATAAGTTTTTTTTCTTATGAAAGAAGAAATTACTATCGGGTATTTCTTGTAGACTTTGTTGGTAGCGCCCTCTGCAGTCCAGTGAATTTGTACTTCTCTTTTACGTAGAGATAAATATGACCACACCTAGAGCTGACTAAAAAAACCCGTCAAGTGCGAGTTGGATTCGCGCGCCGAGGATTCCGATATACCTATAGTATTTTAGAAGCTATAGAGTCCATTTTTAGGACCTCAAAACTAAATTTGTTTATAAAGGTTTTTTGCAGATTTCCAAAAAAAAACGATGCTATTAGAGAGATTGTTTCATGTTTCCTGTAATATTTATGTAAATGTCTATCGATTATAATAAATTCGGATTTTTCCTTTTTCAAACTTCGGAGATAAGGGGAAGGGGGGGGGGATGGTATTTTTTTAGACATTTTTCATCATAACTAGAAAACTAAAGAAATTAAAAAATATATTTTGTAATGTACAAGTAAAACCCTATCATATGGATACCCCCACTCATCCTAGTACTTACAATTAACATGTTGTCCCCCCTTTACAATAATAATATTTTTTTATAATTCGTTGGTTTGCAATAAAGTCAGTCAGTCATATTCTAAAACTGTTCCAAATTTCAAGTCGATGAGTGATTGCTGAGATATAAAGGTGTGACAGACAGACAGACGAGTTACGTTTTTGCCATTTTGGTTTGGAATCCTAACAAGGTTTTATTTTTAGCGTCGCTCAATTCAGATTTATTATCCAATCCTGAGTTATTTTGGATATCATATATATACCGTAATTTTATTATTTACCCATTGCACCGGCAACAGTGGGATTCGTATTTTACGGCCAAAATTTCTTCTCGTTTTTAGGGTTCCGATACCAAAATGGTGAAAAGCAGGAACTCTTATGGTGCGACTTTGTCTGTCTGTCACACCTGTATATCTCAGCAACCACTCATGCTATTGAGTTGAAATTTGGAATAGTTTTAGAATATGGTTGCCCAAATTAATTTCACATGAAAGAATTTTAAAAAGTTATGATTATTATTGTTAAGGGGGGGGCAAAATTATAAATTGTTGTTTCTAGGTCGAGTGGGGGAAAGGGCTTTACTTGTACATTCTAATAGTAGATTGTATCACAAGGCTGTAAAATAATATTTTTAAGGCGAGGGCGCTATTTTGAATCCCGAGCGAAGTGAAGGATTCTTGAGTAGAATCCCGAGCATGGCGAGGGATTCTAGAGTAGAATCCTGAACGTAGCGAGGGATTCAATAGGTCGCCCAAGGTAAAAATATTTTTGAAGCCGCGTAATACACTCTACTTTTCATCTCCCTCTATGAGAAAAGAATAAGAGGCTCATTGAGACACACACTCGTCATTAATTTTAAATATAAAATACCATTACAATATTATTACTTGATGAAACAAATTAAAAATCATATTAAGTATTATTTGTAAAAACTGAAAATTTTATTTACATTTTTGTATCAATTAGGAACAGAACCTCTTTGGTTGGTAGTCTTGTTTACATTTAGAGCATATTTCTTTTTTTATATTCTTAATAGTACAACCGGCCAGTATCATTTTTCATACAATATTTTGGTTCGGCCTCTATGGTTGACCTAAAATATCCCTATGGTGCTATGGTGGACCTAAATTCAAATTCTAATTTTAAATCCCACTTTTACCCGCTACGAAAGTCTCTTGGAGAAAACAGCTATTTTGTTCGCCTTTATTGACGAACCGTTCAGCGATTTTCGAATAGATGAGATGAAAAATATATCATTGTATTTTTTTACAACTCTTAGTTTTCAAGTTGTGATGAAAAATTACAAAAGAATACCATTGCGCCCCCCTTTACCTCCAAAGTTTGTGAAAGGAAAAATCTGTATTAATTACAGTCGATAGAAGTTTATGTATATATTAAATCAAAAATTAAACAATCTTTCTAAGTTGCACAGTTTTTTATAAATCTGCAAAAATCCTTTACAAATAAATATTGTTTTGCGGTCCTAAAAATGGACTTTATAGCTTCCAAAAATACTATAGATGTATCGGAACTCTCGGCGCGCGAGTCCGACTCGCACTTGACCCTTTTTTTCCTCGTGTCTGTATGGGGAAAGTGTTCATGTGCAAGGAGTTAAAAAATAACCCTGTTCTGGAGAAAAATGCCCGCCGCAAAACAAGAACCTGCGGCCGTTCGGAAACTCGCTTGCGTGTATGTATCACAAAAATGTATAAGCAGCGTTAAATAAAGCGGACGCGATGCTGCGGGCACTCGTGGAGATCGCTCGCTCAGGTTTTAGCGGAGGGCTGAAGGAAACACATGCATTGATTGATTTACGTACGGTCCTACGTAAATAGTGAACATAATTTTAGCATGTTACTTAGACTATGAAACTGAACAACTTTTCTAAGAAACATAAGGCAAAATACGCAATTTTTGATCTCCCACACAAATGCGCTATCAGCTGATGGCATCAGCCTGATGCAGTTTCTATGGGAGATCAAAAATTGATTTTCGTATTTCGACCTATGTTCCTTGGGGAAAGTTGTTTAGTTTCATGGTCTGAGTAACATACTAAAATTATGTTCACTATTTCATTAGGTCCAAAAAAATAACCTTGTATAGTACAAGTTGTTTGCCGATCAGTAAAATGTGGGAAAGTATTTTATTTTATTTAAGAAACAGACACAAAGTTAGACTATGTAAATAACATATATAAAATAAACAGACCTGTAGTTCCCCTTATCATAATACAATTTGTTAATGTGAGAACTCTAATAACATTGGTCACTTTGAAGCAAGGAAAACGAAACAATCTCATAAAAGTGCAATTGTTACTTATAAATTATATAAAAATATGAAATTAAGAATTAAGATCAAGACACTGCATTTGTATTTAATTATTAACAGTAGTATTGAAAGAAAATAATTTTAAAGCAAGTTGTTTTTATAGGAAGCCACGGTAGAAGAAAAAATATCAATTTCGATTAATAAAGTGTTGTAAACACGCATCGCACGACGAAAGTATGAATGTTCAACAGTTTGCCTCGATTTACATACCGTAAATTACGATATTACTTTAGAATAATAATTATTTATTACGTCCTTATAATTAATAATAATAGTCCTTATAATAATATAATTATTTATTACGTTCCGAATAACCACAACGTCGTCGCAGGGGCTTCTGCTTATTTTGTGAAGGGTGGGTTACACCATCTAACTTAACGACAACCGAATATTACGCCTCTTGCTCTCTCCACACTTTAGAGAGCAAGACGCGTGTATTCGGTTATGGTTAAAGTTAGATGGTGCAATCATTATAGTGAGATCTAATATTCAAAGCTTGGTATATACGAACCGCTCAAATATTTTTTGACCGGGGCGCGTCCATACCAAGCTTTGAATATTAAATCTCACTAAAATGAGCTAAATCGTATGCCACAAAATAAATCCATTGTCATACTTAATTATAATAACAGTAATTTTGTTTATTCTATTTAACATACAGTCTGGCAAAAAGTCGTGAAAATGATAGGTGCGCCACTTTCTATGCCAAAACAGATTTTATATTTCTACATTCACTCTTGTTATGTGTGGCACAATTTAGTATTGGTTTGGCTAATAGAAAGATAAATTGAAATATTTCATGACTTTCTACCAGACTGCATTCCTGAGTATTTAGATTAAAAATAAGAAGATTTTTAAAAGATGAATATACAATTTTTACTTTCACAGTTGTTTTAATTGAATAAACGCACAGAAAAGTTAATAAGATACGTCATATAGTTTAAATAAAATAATGTAAAAAAATAATTTTGAAAACAAGCTTTTAAGGGTATATCAAAACTGAACAACTTTCCCTAAGGAAAATAGGTCGAAATACGAAAAATAAAATTACCTCTTATAGAAACTGAATCAGCTGGCGAATTTTGTATGGGTTGTCAAATTTTTTTTTTGTATTTCGACCTTTGTTCCTTAGGGAAAGTTGTTCAGTTTCATGGACAGAAGCACATCCTTCAGGGTTGGATTTCCCTTTTTGTGTGTAGATGTAGAAAAAGAACTAAAACGTTTTTCAATTTCAGGATTTCAAATAATAGTGTTTACACACACCACAGGTTTACACCGTCTTTATTATTTCTCTCTTGCTGTTTTATAATATAACCCGGTTTTATTTGAAAACCTGAGACTGTGAAAACATTTTAGTTCTTTTTCTACGTTTAATAAAAACTTGTTTTAAAAATATTTTATACCATTTTTTTTTTGTATTCATGATCTTAAAAACTAAAAATACAACTATCTACACACCCTAGAATCGGACGAGCACAAATCTAAGATATTATGTATTTTTCTACGTACGCCCAACAGCACGCCAGTAGCAACACTTTAGATTTTATGGCATAGTAATAGAGCTGCAAATGTTTCCATTCACGTGCGGTTGTCCATACGTAAGGTATGGTTAAAGTAGTCGACATAAAAAACATTGCCTCTTGTATGGAGTAGAAAAATTACAGTATCGTAAAAAAGTGATTGCTGCATCTTGCACAAGAAATATTGTCGTTGCTTTGTATGTAAAAACTTAGAGAAATTTCCCCAAAGAATAAGTAAACCTATATTTTATTTAGGAACCTCCCAGAGTTTGATAAAAATCAATAAAATATTACCAGGTGAGCAAGCCATGCTGCCCACCAGCAGATGGCGTTGCAGGATTTCTGAAATGCGGTATTATCTAACTTTTTTATTTCTATTATATCTTCGGGCTCCATCATCAGATCAGCTCTAAGTTGAAATGACATTGCATTGTCAACCAATTCACATACGTATGCAAAATTTCATCTCAATCGGAAACCGGGAAGTGGGTCAAATTTAACTTGCAATATTTGGTTACAGACAGATAGCGACACCGCGAAAGGTGAAACTAAATAAAAGCATTGTTGACCCTAGTAAAAAAAATATAATTTGGGTTTTGATGAATAGCCCAGATCTAAGCGAGTTTCCAAATCTTATCCCGCAGGCACCCTTTGGGTACGGCACTCTACAATTACACGCATTTCCACGTTTTTGTTTTCGGTCTATAACTGTAGGCAACGAAGTACTCGTAGTTGACCCTAACATAATTCTCTCAGGCAGATTTTATTTGACAGGATGATAAATGAATTAAATGTAAATTCAAAATATTTTGTTATTTGTTATGCAAGGCAGGAAAAGATTTATTTGGCGCGAGTGCCTCGTATTGAAACCTGAGCAAGCGAAGGATTCGCGAGTGGTTCAAAAGAAGAATCCTGAGCGTGGCCAAGGACGATAGTAAAACCAGTTTTATTATCTTCCTTGGCGTGGCGAAGGTTTCAAGGCACGACACGCAAAATAACTTTGCTGCCGAGCGAAACACAAAAATTTTCACCTCATTAAAGCGAGGAAATGTTAACATAATGCAAGAAAATGAATTCAAATATAAGAAACAAGTGTTTCATTAATTACTCATACGTTTTAACGTAAGGGCATAATACCTACATACGTACTGACGGCAGCAAGCAAGTGGAAACAACCAGTATAACCTGAACCAGCGCTTCGCTACAAACCTCCGTAACCAGAGACCAGCTCAAGGTCAAAGACTTGTCATGGACGAGTGGCCATGTATAGATTAAGAATACTAGACATTAAAAAGGAAATCACTATAATTAAATTATTATTATTTTTGGGACTGTTGTGCTTATGTTCGTGACTCTACCTATAAACTACTTGATAAATTTGCAGAACAAGGTTCATTTTCATTGGATTTCAATGTGGAGACATAGGATAGGCTGTGGCAGGCAAATCTATTTTGTATTGCGTTGATTTGAAGTCAAAGGGCGAGTCCATTCATCTGGGTAAGAGAACAAAAAAAAAGGCGATCGAATTTTAAATTTACTTTTCATTATCAACCAAGCCTTACCCACCAGGCATTCACTATTCATAATACTATTTGTTTCTTTCCTATAGCTGCATCCCTCTTTCTCATCTTGAAAACGATAATGCGTGTGCGTGGCTGGTTTTACAAGTGGCCAGTACTGCAGCATACTACAAAATAATAAGTAGAATTAATGCAGTAGAAATGAGAGCGTTGAGGAGTATGATTGGTGTGAAATTGAGTGATAGGATTAGAAATAGTGTGATAAGAGAACGTTGTGGCGTTAAAGAAGACGTAGTGACTAAAATTGAGAAAGGGATGCTGAGATGGTTTGGTCATGTAGAGAGGATGAATGAACGAAGATTGACAAAAGAGATCTACGAGGCGAGAGTGAATGGAAACGTTGGAAGGGGAAGACCTCGGCGAACGTACCAGGACCAAATTCAGGTCGTTCTGAATAAAGGCCAGGTTAAAAGTACCCTAAACCGACGAGCATGTATGAAAGGATTGATGAAAGTTCAGGAAGCAAGGGAAGTATGTCAAGATCGTGGCAGGTGGAGAACTGTGGTCTCTGCCTACCCCGACGGGAACAAGGCGTGATGTTATGTATGTATGTATAAAAACTCTTATCTAGGTAACAAGTTCACGTCGTTGTGCTGACTTAACCAAACCAAAATATAGGGAATTGCGCTTAAAACCTAACGTATGATATAAGGAATGAAGGGGCTTTAAGAGCTGTTTCTAAAAACATATTGCATGAATACATTAAAGCGCCTTGTTATATTGAAAACAAATAAATTATTTCAAAATATAGCAAGTTCGGCTCCCCCAGTTAGGAAACGGCTGAATATTTTTTGCAAAATATACGTAAAATGACTCCACTATATCCTCATATCATATCAGATTTGAAGAAAACAGGATTATTGTTTTTAAATTAAAACAAGATTAGGTCCTACCTTCGTATTTATTAAAAAAAATACACTAAAAATAAATATTTTCAAAAATGCTTTCTTGACTTTCAATACGAGGATATGACGAGTCATTTGAAAAATACTTTGCAAAAAAATATTTAGCCGTTTCTTACCTGGAGGAGCCATAACTTGGTATGTTTTAACAAGGACCTCAAAGTGACAATGTAGTATATAGGGTGACTTTTAATTAGTTCTTGATAGCAGAAGATACGCATACTAGCTGTTGCCCGCGGCTTCACTCGCGTGGATTTTGCTCCCGCTCCCACTCTGCCCCTCCCTCTCCCCTCCCACTCCAACTCTTCTTCCCCTCCCTACTTACCCCTATTCCTACCCCTAATATTATGCCATATTAACTGCTATCCCTATCCTTATATAAACATAGAAACGACACTCATATTGATTTTTAGACATTTCAACCCTATCGCACCCCAACTCCATCCCCAGGGGATGATAGTATTTCACGTCCACCACGTTTGATTTGAAAATTGTTGTAGTTTTCGTAATCAGCGACCCGATAAACCATACAAACGACACCCATATTGATTTTTAGCACATTTTTAGACATTTCAACCCTATCGCACCCCAACCCCATCCCCAGGGGATGATGGTATTTCACATCCACCACGTTGGATTTCAAAATTGTTGTAGTTTTCGTAATCAGCGACCCGATAACCCATACAAACGATACCCATATTGGTTTTTGACTTATTCACTCCATTTCCCTCTTATAAGTAGGGGTTGAATTTGGGGTGAAATTTGGGGTGGATTTTCAATAACAGTGATGTTTGTTCTACAGAATTACAACCCTAATCCCTAAAAAATAAATTTTGTGGATTTAACTTTGAAAATGAAGGATTTTCAACTTCATCCCCGCCTACACTCTACTTGCAAAAATTCAAGTCTCTAGGTCCAGCCGTTTGGGCTGTGCGTTGATATATCAGTCAGTCAGTTTATCCTTTTATATATTAAGATGATATTTATTGACGCTTCTTCTTTTCCCACCAAGGCGTCAAATTGTGAAGCGATGTAGTTTAGCTGATGTTTTTAAGATATTTTAATATCCAACAATGAATAAACTATTTTGACTTTTCCCAAGGAACAGGTCGAAATACGAAAAACCAAATTTGACCTCTCATACAAAATGCGCTATCAGCTGATGCAGTTTCTGTGGGAGGTCTACACTTGATTTTCGTATTTCGACCTATGTGCCTTGGGGAAAGTTGTTCAGTATCATGAGTACATTCATACCTCTTTCTACAAAGAACTAATTAAAAGTCACCCTATATAACTAGAATCAGCTTAAAAAGCCCTTTCATTCAACATACCGCACTGTAGATAACGTAAACAAACATTTTTAAATCCCATACACAAAATTGATGACGTCATAACTATCCCCTCCACCCTTTTAGAAAGCGACTACCGCATGCGTTCGATGTTCAGAAGAACAGTCTGAACAAGTACATACAAGTAACTTCGACGGAAGTAGCGTCAATGTCATATGGATCTTCTTACACTATAAGGGCCTGTCCGCACAGCGATATTTATTCGCGCGAATTTTCACCGCGCGATATTTATCCGCGCGAATTATATTCCGCTATTTCAATAGCAAAAAATCGCGATTTTGATTTTTCGCAATTCTGTAACACATTGAATCCTATAGGAGTATCCGCACTGCGGGAAAAAAATCGCGATTTTTTTGCTATTGCAAGCACGGAATATAATTCGCGCGAATAAAATTCGCTGTGCGGACAGGCCCTAAAGGGAAAAGTCATAAATCATCAAATTGTGCAATTTTTCCAAAACTTTTTAAATTAACTCGTACTCTACTAATATAAACAATGCGGCAAATAAATAAAAGAAATAATTCACCTTTAAAGATTTTTAATATAAATAATTACAATTAATTTATTTGTACATATTTACTGATAATAATAGAAAATAAATATTTATAGAAATATAATTTTATTTAGTATGTTAAATTTACCTGATATAGGATAGGTACTGAAAATTTATGAAATTAAAACATTATTCACATATAAGTAGAAATATGCACTTACAAAAAGTAACGAAAATGGATTGATATGAAGTCGAACGAATAATCGTATATTGTATGCCATAATAGATATTCCGAACCTTAATTCCAGTATTTTACTTTCAAATAAAAAACTTAATTAAGGAACATAATAGTTTCGAATCCACATCGAATACCAAATGATCACTGTTTAATTTAGATTAAAACATACTTTCCTATCTAACTATAATAACGACATATACTGATAAAACATCAATTCCAAGTAATAAATATTTTTATTTTTTTATCAGTTCAGTATTAAAGCTACCAGTCAGTACGGATATTTAAGCGGCGGCGCGGCGGCGGTCGAAAGTCTGTTTGTCAATATTCAACTGGTGTTTTTGACAATACTCATCTACCGGCGCAAAAATACCCATCCGATAGGTTAAACCTACGAATAAATAATAATTTATTCGTAGGGTTAAACAGCCAAATCTGTTAGCGTGGAATTAAAAACATATTTATTTTTATTCGAATGGTTTAATTTATAAGACAAAATTACTGAGCACCGTAAATTAAAATCTTAAAGAAGACTGGATATCCACATTGAAGCGCAGCATCCAAGAGTATTTTTATAGGGATCTATTTATAATTACTACGATGAAAATGTTATCAAATCTACTAACGACGTTATATTTGGGACCATGTTTTGTGCAGTTTGTAGCCCTTCAGACTCGTTAGAGACATATAAGGAATAAATAAAAATACGTCGAAAGATATAGCTAAAATTGACGCTGCCATTAGTTATAAGCTCGTAAATGTCTACAGCTTGAAATTACAAACAAAAAAAGACAATAAATTTCTATTCCACCAAAATTTTGGTGAATACAATTAGGACTCTTCTTACTACAAAGCCATACTGTCATTTTAGTTTAAGATTGCTGATAGCAGTACTCATAATTTTATTTGACACAAGCAGGCTAATAATAAAATGCTACCATGTTAATTTGACAACATTAATAAGTCAACGTTACCAACGCAATATCTAAGGAACGCTATCCACTGCTTCTTAAAGAATAAGATACCATGCCAAAATCCTCAGTATAACATACTATAAAATCATTACGTACAGGGTCAAGAAAAGTTTAAGAAATACAATACCTTATTCTTTAGACGAACTACACGAATAAGATCGTATTATTTGGATTTCACCTGTTATTGACTTTCAAATCTATTAAATGGATAAAAAGAAACTAGTTAGATCTGTAAAAATCAAATTACTTTATTAAACTTCTCATAATTAAATTAAATTGAATAATCGATCATGCACGTACAGTTAAGTCTCACTTTTTTACTCTTATTATATCTATAGTTACTGTCACTAATCAGTTTGCCGGACATACATTTGCATCGTTTTCTTTATAAAAAATATACCTACCTACCCTTCTTTATATACTTACATTATTCTTTACTAATATCGATAGGTACAGCCCGCAGCACAAAAGAACGATGCTGATGCGCAGAACTCAAAAAAAGAGTCGCGGGGGTGCGCGGGGCAGGGCGTGCTTAGTGATTGGTTCCCCGCCTGTCACCGATTCTCAGGAAATCACGGTCAGCATCGTTCTTTTGTGCCGCGGGCTGTATCGACCTTTATAATTTTCCAGACTATACTGGTTAGTGACAGTAAACATAAGTAAGCACATTAACTAAAGTCACTATAAGAATATGAACGTGTACACTACTGGACGCAAGCGTGTAGTTCAAATAGGAAACGTACACTTATCATGGGCTAGCTAGTACGAGTAGCAATAACATTTTAAATATAAAAAGACATATCGTGTTTATTTTAGTGTATAAGTTTAGCGTGTTACTCAGTCCATGAAACTGAACAACTTTTTCCAAGGAACATACGGCGAAATACAAGAAAATAATCAATTTCCCAAAGAAATTGGGTCAGCTGATAGCATGTTTTATATAGGTTTTTCTTATTGCGGCGTATATTTCTTGGGAAAAGTTGTTACTATTCATGGTAAGTATAAGTAAAATGCTAAAATTATGTGCACTTTTTCGGAAAGAGCTTTTTGCGTACCCACACGTCATATTTGTTTAATAAATAAATTTAATCATACACATCTAAAATAATGTTTTTAAATATTATTTAACTCTGCAACAATTTTAAATAAATTATGATTTGGAAAATATGCATTCAGATGTTACCCAAATCTGATGAATGTTGACTTTGAAATTAACTGTATACAAAATGAATATTTCTTCC
Organism: Athrips mouffetella; assembly: GCA_947532105.1. Classification (NCBI taxonomy): domain Eukaryota; kingdom Metazoa; phylum Arthropoda; class Insecta; order Lepidoptera; family Gelechiidae; genus Athrips; species Athrips mouffetella. Next base: position 30,484,500 of record OX383956.1, read on the forward strand.
ATAAATATAACAAAAAATATATAATGCTGTACAATAGAAAGCTGGGCATAATTTTATATAGAAGTGCAGTTTAAATTGTGTACACTATTTGTCGTCTCAACATCATCATAGAATGTTTTGTCTTTTTCAATAGTTACTAGTGTTTATGGTGAGATTCACTTTTATAATTGAATGTTAGTTCCATCAGCTTTTCCTAACCCAAATGTATTACAAAAGTCGCAGTATTTCCATTTTTGTCAGACTAGCTAAAAACAATAAATAGTTCTGTTTGTACCCTACGAGGTCTACAATCACTCGATGTAGAGTCATCGAAAACAACATTTAACAGTCATCATTAAAATCGCTACAATAATCAAATGCAAGTTTAAAACAGTAAATAAAAACAGGTATAAAGTAATAGCACAAAGAACTATCGACCTAGTTTATGCACAATAATTGGGCTTCGACTAAACACTTGGGCATCCGATTCTGTTCAAAATTAGGTTCTTTGCTTGTTGACGGCAAAACAAAGCCCATACCAGAGCTATTATTATAAGATAAAAGATGCTTTGTAATAGTTTTGTACAACGGCGTGGCAACAGTTATTCCTTAACGCGCTATGTACTTTTATAAAACACGTTTGCACACCACTACGCGATTCGCCACTCAATGACCACAGTAGACGATACCGTACACAAACGGACGCTTTATAACAATACATACGTTTTGAATTACAACATTTAAATGAGTCGAAGATGAATAGCACCGAGTAAACACTTCCGTTAGAAATATGCCTAATCTTACGAAGCGTGGCGTGTTACCGGTGTGAAGCATTTTGCAGTCGATCCTGAGTTACTGAATGACGCAGCATTTGCATTTGGGCTTCTTCTTGATGGTGACGTGTTCGGCCTGCTGCGGCTCTTGCGGCTGCGAGCGCTGGACTTCCACCTGCCCGGGGCCGGTGCGAGCTTCTGTCACGCCGCCGTTCTTTGTGCCGTTCATCGCTTTCGGAGTGCTCTGCTGAACTGGACTCGCTACTTTCGATTGTGGTGAGGAAGGAGTATTCGCCTAAGGGAAGAAATTGTAAATCAATTTACATCTAACAATAGTACAATACTCAAGAGGGAAGAAAGTGACAGTTCCATACCGAGATCATGGCATTTGCGCCGCGAGCTTGCGAGGGGCGCAAACCATTCGAGGTATGGAACTGTACTTTATTCCGAATGATGTTTAGTGCTTTTTATTACACCTACGAGGAAAATAATAGATATAAAATGCGGAATGCAGTCAATTTCGGATACTGCTTTATGTTAATGTTATTTTTTGTTAAAATTGTGCTTCATAACATAAGAGTGCATAACCCATATCGTGCTTGGCTTATACAGGGTGTTAATTTAATTGCGTGCCATAGCTTAGGGGGTGTTTCAGTAACGATAAAGGAACAAAAAAAAATATTTAAAAAAATCCTCCTAAAAAAAACTAAAACTCCATTGAAACTTAAATAACGCGGAGGGCAATGGCCCGGACGGAGCACCAGTGGTACGCAGTATCAGTAGATAAAGTCGGCACATTACATAACTAAAACTCTTTCACGCGCTTTTTGATAGCGCGGTGCTCAAGGTCATTGCCCTCCGCGTTAGTTGTTTCAATGGAGTAAATTTTTTTTAAGTAGGATTTTTTTAAATATTTTTTGTAGTTCCTTTATCCTTACTGAACCACCCCCTAAGCTATGGCACGCAATCAAATTAACACCCTGTATTGTTTTACTTCCTAATGCTCAGCGAGGTCCTAGCGCCTGATTGCTATTTTTATAATTTTTAGTTTTTCGGCTATAGCTCATTTACCTGTGAAGCCTACTTAACTGTGATACTTTTCCTTTTAATTTCATCATGTAAATTTTTTCACATTTCCAATAACAACCGTTCAGCCGGCAGAGGGCCACGACTCCAACAAAAAATTGCACTTTCAATCTTAATATTTTGCAAAAAGGGTCCCTTAATCGAAAAATGATCTAATTATTTTTAAAGGACCTATTCAACGATACCCCACACTATGGGGTAGACAAGAAAACATAATTTCTTCCCCACTTTACTCAATATACTACTTACTTACTACGCTGGCTCAGCGACCCAAAGTGAAAAAAATACTTACTTTACTTTACTTGATATAGAAAATTTAATTTTTCAAAAAGTTATTCTACCACTTAATCAACGTAAGATGAAATGTATATTCGTACAAAATTTTAGCTTTCTAGTACTAAGGGTCTCTGAACTAAGCCGCGGACAGACAGACAGACAGTCGGACATGACGAAACTATAAGGGTTCCTTTTTGACTACGGAACCCTAAAAAACACCAAGACAATGCTAAATCAATCGAAATTTTAGCGAAAATGTGCGGGCTTTCTTATTTTTATTCGCCCGTTTCTGAAGTTGGCTAACCACTTCTTCCGTGACCACGCGTTTTATACAAAAATCATTTTGTTTTCAATTTTCTGCATGCACCAAGGAGATTGGTGACTGATAAAAAAATAAAAATGAATGTGGCCAGTAACAATTTATTAATAATACTCGTAGGTCTTTACTTATGAAATTGCCGTTTTGTATGGCGAATTTTAGGTAAACTCAATTTTCAGTACTAACATTTTTGCATTTTTCTTAGGAATTATAAATCCAATTTTTAAAATTTTTTTGAGCATTATTGGGAAGACATTAAGCTAACAGAAGCTTAAATTTAATTTTCGAAAGATATTATCTGTAAAAAAATATAACAAATCTAATGATGAAATCGGACGACCTTTAAGACGAACAATTTTCGATCCTTTAATTTTATATGTCAAACTAAAAATAAAAACTTTATTTTATGCGTAAATTGATAACCTTGAAGTCAACTTTCAAATATAAGACAAATGAAAAAAAATAGCATTAGAATTATAAGAATTATGATCTCATCAATCTGTGAGAAAATTTCGGCAATTTCATAGGTAAAGACCTATTAATTTGATTTTTAGACAGTTAGTAGTAGATTGTATTATAAGAGAGCAAAATAATATTTCTACGACGAGGGCGCTTTTTTTAATTCAGAGCGAAGTAGGGATTCTTTAGTAGAATCCTGAACATAGCGAGGGATTCTTTAGTAGAATCCTGAACATAGCGAGGGATTCAAGTACGTCGCCCGAGCCAAAAATATATTTGCACCCGAGTGATACACTCTACTTTTCATCACCCACTATGAGAAAATAAAAGGCACCTCATACTTTATTTATTACTAAGCAACTGATAAAATCAAGACCAAATTCAATTTAGCAGACAGGCTTGTATAAAATTTTATGTCAGAAGGTTATATCACTTAGTCGCCTTTTATCACATATGCTTAGATTAAGACACTTAGTCGCCTTTTAGCACCTAATGGAAGGTTAAGTCACTTAGTCAGCTTTTATCACACAAGGGCAGACTAAAACACCTAGTCTGCCTTTTATCACACAATGGCAGATTAAGACACTAGTCGCCTTTTAAGACACTAGGGCAGATGAAGACACTTATAGTCTATACAACATAGCTTGATCTTTTTGACAGATGTAAAATTGGTGACCGACATAACTTTGCAATGACGAACATAATATTTTTTTATTTTATCAATTTCAAAAATTGTTAAAACTTTAAAAATAGACACACAACACACAAAAGTATCTAATATTCAAACATTTTCCGAAAATCTTAGTGGTTTTTATAGCTTCAAAGTAAGATTTAAATAGAAAAACTGAAAACAATGAACGCTCGTGCAATGTTACGTCGTTTGGTCGGATGGGACACAAATAACAGGCAGTGACTGTTACAAATATCGGTTACAAAGAAGCCTTATTAAAAATCATTTTATCGAATTATCGCATACATATAATAAAAGAGTAGAATCGGCGTGTCTGTAAATTTAGTTTTTTTACCGAGGGAGTGATAAAAGAAGAGTAACAGAATACAAAAAACCTATTTTTGGAATTCTTTTCTAAAACCAAGGTGGCAACACTGGCTGGTGTCGTCCGCCCGCCTGGCCGGTTACGGTTATATAGTACGAGTGCGACAGCCTTGTATGCGTCACGTCCTGAGTGTTTTGAATTATAACCTCAAGCTACTTTGTTGTTCTTTTGTTTTGTTGTGTTGTTATTTAATATTTGTTAAGTTCTTATTGTTGAATTTTAGTTTTCGTTGTGAACTTTTGTTAATCATGCCTAAAAGGGTGAAAAAAACTGTGCTTAACAGTGAAACGCGTGAGTTTGTAATACGCTTACGCGATTATTTTGAGCGTGAGTGTCAAAATGGCGGACCTTTACTGCCATTGTCTCAAGTGCGGCAACGTGTAGCTGACGCTTTGGGAATTGGATTAGCTACTGTAACACGAATATCGACTGAAAAATTTGGCAAAGAAGGTGATGAAGAGAACAAACTATCGACTCCAAATAAAAAACGAAGACGTATCCAACCTATAGTCGATATTGACGATTTTCAATGTGCGGCTATACGAAACCACATTTATGGGTATTATTCAAAGAAAGAATTGCCCACACTTAAAGAGTTGCTGGGAACATTAAGAGAAGCTGGTTTATATGACGGTGGTCGAACTTCGCTGTCAAAACTATTAAATAAAATTGGTTTCCATTACCAAAAAGCAAACAAACGCAAGATCCTTATGGAAAGGACGGACATAGCACTCAAAAGATTTACTTTTTTAAGAAAAGCTAAAAATATTTCTGATTGGAAGAAGGTTGTGTTTTTAGACGAGACGTGGTTGAATGCCAATCACACTGTGCAAAAAACATGGAACGATGGTACTGCCCAATCATCCACAAAAGTACCAGAAGGAAAGGGGGAGAGACTAATAATTTGCCACGCAGGTACTGCCGAAGGTTTCGTGTCAAACTGTTTAATGGCATTTAAATCCCAGAAAACGAATGAATACCATGAAGAGATGAACTTCGAAAAATTTTCAGAATGGTTCTATAAAATGATGGACAACCTGGACGGTCCTCATATAATAATAATGGATAATGCATCCTACCATTCCGTGCAACTTGACAAGGCTCCGACGACGGCAAATAAAAAAGCCGATATAATAGAGTGGCTTATGAACAAGGGCGTAAATGCCGATATGACAATGCTCAAGTGCGAACTGCTTGGGCTGGTGGCCATACACAAACCAAGGGAGCCAGTGTATTTGCTGGATGAAGCAGCAAAGCAACGTGGTCACACTGTTATCAGATTGCCACCCTATCACTGTCAATATAATGCCATAGAACTCATATGGGCACAAATCAAAGGTTAGTGAAAATGCGTAAATATTTCTTTTTTTCTTGATAAATATTTATTTTTTTCATGAATACTAAAACATATACTGCATTAAATAGTATTACTTTATTCATCATTTGTTTCATTCACAGGACATGCAGCCCGCAACAACACATCTCCTCCCTTCACCGCAAACAAAATGCTCCGTTTGTTGGAAGAAGCTTGTGGTCAGGTGACCGCTGAAAACTGGGCGAATGTTGTTCGACACGTGAAAGAAGAAGTTTTGTCTGACTGGATGCGCGATGTGCGCTTCGACAACTTCGTTGAAAACGAATTAATAATTCAAGTTGGAGATGATGACACAAGTTCTGAAGACGATTCTGACGATGAAAACCTAGGTTGTGTTCCTCTTCCCGATTAAAAACTATGCTTTAAAGATAAAATTTTGTTTTATTTTTCAACCTTGATTTTAACTCAATATTATAATAATATAACCCATCGTCGCATACATACCCAATATTTTTATGTCTAGTGAAATAAAGTGGATTGATTAATGAATTAATTTATTTTGAATAGTTTAAAACATACAGCCACACCATCTCATCACACTTACAAGTACCTATATAAAAACGGTATTTTTTGTACTACTAGATATTGCCTGTTTCCCATCACTAGACCCATCTGTCAAAACGATCAAGCTATGTTGTACAGAGTATAGTGGAAGATTAGGACACTTAGTCGCCTTTTAAGACACTAGGGCAGATGAAGACACTTAGTGAAAGATTAGGACAATTAGTCGCCTTTTATGACACAAGGGTAGATTAAAACACTTAACACAAGGGAAGGTTAGGTCACTCAGTCGCCTTTTATGACACAATGGGAGATTCAGACACTAATCGTCTTTCAAGACACTGAGGCGGATGAAGACACTTAGTGGAAGATTAGGACACTTAGTCGCCTTTTATGACACAATAACAGATTAAGACACTTAGTCGCATTTTTAGACACTAGGGCAGATGAAGACAGTGGAATACTAGGACACTTAGCCGCCTTTTATGACACAAGGGAAGGTAAAGTCACTTAGTCGCCTTACAATATTTGCGTTCGATTTTTTTGGCGCTGAACACTAAGATGTACCAAATTCAAAAACTGCGCAGTAAAGTACTAAGCGCAGTTTATATCTATACGTGTTAACGGAATAAGCGAAACCCTCATATACCCCAACAGATTTTTATTAAAATAAATCCATTCCCGTAAAAAAAATTCTAAAAAAAGTTTTTTTTTCTAGATATTGTTATTTTAAAGTTTCATCATAGTTCTAGTTTCATCATTGTTCTAGTCCGCTCACTCCGCGCAAGCTACGCACACTGTCGCACACATCCCTCCCCTCCTCACCGCTCATGATCCGCACGGCGCACAGAAATATTAGAAGCGACAAAAATTTAAATAATAAAAATAAATAAAAATACCTCTATCAAAAACCCGTGAAATTGATTCTACTCTCGATTCTGAACAAACTATTTTCTCAGTTTCGCTTATTCCGTTAGCACGTTGTATAAGTGCGCCAATTCAAGTTTCATAGAAAACACCACATTTGGGTGCACTTAAAGGCGAACCAAGTCGTCTTTTTCGAATAGATGGGATGAAAAATCTCTTTAAAAGGCGAATAAGTGTCTTAATCTGACATTGTGTCATAAAAGGCGACTAAGTGACTTAACCTTCCCTTGTGTCATAAAAAGCGACTAAGTGTCTTAATCTACCTTTGTGTCATAAAAGGCGACTAAAAGTCCTAATCTTCCACTAAGTGTCTTCATCTGCCCTAGTGTGTTAAAAGGCGACTAAGTGTATTAATCTGCCATTGTGTCATAAAAGGCGACTAAGTGACTTTACCTTCCCTTGTGTCATAAAAAGCGACTAAGTGTCTTAATCTACCCTTGTGTCATAAAAGGCAACTGAATGTCCTAAACTTCCACTAAGTGTCTTCATCTACCCTTGTGTCATAAAAGGCGACTAAATGTCCTAAACTTCCACTAAGTGTCTTCATCTGCCCTAGTGTGTTAAAAGGCAACTAAGTGTCTTAATCTGTCATTGTGTCATAAAAGGCGACTAAGTATTTTAATCTGTTCTTGTGTGATAAAAGGTGAAAGATGATGAAACTTTGCTGGGGTATTACACTATATGAGACAAACCTTCTATAAAAAAATCCAAAAATATATTTTTTTTTATATTTTGAATTTACATTTAATTCATGATACTTTATGATCCTGTCAAATAAAATCTGCCTGAGAGAATTATGTTGGGGTAAACTGCTTCGTTGTCTACACTACTCTGCATTGGATAAGGTAAAAAAAAATATCCGTGATAATTTGCCTTTTTTGTTGTCTAACACACAAACCAACAAAAGATGTTCCTTTCTCTACGGACACCGTATGATAAAATGAATACCACTTACGAGATTGTTGACGTGCGCCTTCTGCTCTTCGTCTTGAATTTGGGGCGCAGCGGTGGGCGGCGTCGGAGTGATAGGCTTGCCGCCTTTGATCAGCGAGACGATCTCGTCAGCCTCGCGACTCAGGTCTCCGTCCGGCCGGAACGGGTTGTCCCATCCACTTTCCGTACTGTAAAAATAACTTTTTGCAAATCGGAGTACTAAACTCCTTACCGACCATCCAGGTGGATAGTTTGATTGATTGAGAGGTTCGTTATAATATGAACAGACTGTAGGTACTTGTTTTCAATACATTTGCTCGAAAAATGGACTTACAAGAACGTAAACATTGCCCGTAAGTTGTAACCATAGTAAAGACGTATATTAATCCACAGACCTATCGATACGCTACTTTAATCTAAGGTATTACAAGAACGTAAACATTGCCCGTAAGTTGTAACCATAGTAAAGACGTATATTAATCCACAGACCTATCGATACGCTACTTTAATCTAAGGTACTTACTTACGTATTGAGATTTACTTTCCTTTTTTTTGTAATTTCCCTGAGGCCAATGAAAAAGTATGGTAGCAAAGAGTTTTAAATTATGAGAATAAAATTATATTCATTTTATTTGAAAAATAAATGAAAATAGCAACTTATTCACAAAATTGATAAAAATTATATTGTTCAGTATATAATTACAGCATATTTTACTCATCACAGCGTGGTGCAAATCTCTTTAGTATTTAAGGCCTAATGATTGCCTGAAAAATTCGTATAGGCCATAGAAAAAGTATACATTACGTGATTTCATAATTTAAAAAAAGTACGCGCTTTTTGGCATAGAAAAAGTATACACTACCTTTTTGGTAAAACTTTACAATGTGGATGAGTTTCGATGCGAAAACGCAATTTGTAAGTAGTTTTTTTCACAAATGTATTGAAATAAATATTAGTAAAAAAAAATGTGTGGAGACACGTTGATCTTGAGCGGCTCTCTGGTGTCGGCCGTTTGTGGCGTGGCGTGGCAGGCTGAAATTAGTTTATTATACTGGTTTGGTTTCTACGTGGTTGCTGCAGTGCATACGTCCCCCCCCCCATTAAAAATATTTCATTTGTGGTGAAAATTCAGAAGGGAGGTCCTTGTTCTTATGATGATGGATTGGGTAGGCACTTGCGTCCAATAAAAGCTACCTAAATTTGATGTCTAGGCATTTGAAATTACCGATTGGACTCGATTGTCCGATAACAATCTGATGACCACATGCAAAATGTGGACAATACTCGTTTATGGCGGATGGAGGCACATTGTGAGTTCACGGCAATAATGACTAATCAATTGCCTGCAATGATAAGTGGACTAGTTTTAGTGTTTAACTGTTTTCGTAGTTAGGCTACGGCGAAGGTTACGGTACGCTTTAGCTACGCACAGCAGCAAGCTAGTGGTAGTGTAAGCGTATACGCTACAAACACCTGATACCGAAAAGGTCCAAGTGTTACCACTCGTGTGCAGGCGTATGTACCCACTATTCCTCGACTTCATATCCTAATATTTTGGAATAGTTATTTCATTATCCTTTGGGACTCATTGGTCTAGTGGCAAGCCTGACTAATCTTGTAAGTCGACCCATGTCTACTAGCGACCGAGCTATCCTCCAGGGTTGATTGAATTAAATCAAATGATTTAAATCGTTCTTTTTATGGAAAAAAATCAAGTTTGATTTAAATCATTGATTTAAATAAAAAAATCACTTATTTAAATCAAACTTGATTTTTTTTCATAAAAGGAACGATATTTTAATAAACTCAACTTTTCAGTTTTTATTTATACAAAAAATCAACATACAACATAATTATTCATTATAGAATTTGTACTAAAACACAAATTTCCCCGCCTTCTCATTTCCTAGTCTATTACGGAGTTTAGAATGGATAAGTCCAAATGTAGAAAAACTGATTCCACGGATGCTGAAGAAGCCACAGCTGTGAAGAGCTAATAGAAAGATAGGCTTTAGTAGACCCTTTGGGGCTACTTAACTGAGATTTCCACCATTGTAATGGTGTTTAATTTTTTATAACCTTGCTAGTGTATGTAAGTACCTATTTTTAGAAATAAGTCAAACTTACTGTTTTCGATAAAAATAGAATAAATTCACGGCTCATTATTTTAACAAATTAAATAAATCTGTCATAAATAAAAAAATCATGATTTTTATCAACCCTGCTATCCTCTGTTTAATCTTAACCTAAAGCGTACCAACAGATGGTGCTGTGGGGTTTCGAAAACGCGCTATTTTCAAGAAATACTAAAAAAAACAGAGAATACGACTTTCCCAGACAGAGACCTAGCTAGATCGATTTTTTGCCTCTGAAAACTTCCGAATAGAAAATGTTGTCGAAATCGTTAAAGCCGTTTTCGAGAAACCGATTTTAAATATTGCTCATTTAATAGTACAGGATGCTAGTGTGGTTCAAAATGTTATGCCTACCTTATCTGTCGGTTATAGACGGCGTGGTCCGCCATGTCGGCTTTAGCAGCCGCGGCGAGCAGAGTGGCGTAGAGGACGTGCGGTTCCGACGCAAGCGCAGGTGGGGGCGGCGACACGCACTGCGGCCGCGCTCCTTGGTAGAAAGACACGCGGACTTTCGAACGCTCCGAACTGAAAATTACATTCATATCTTATACGGGCACAAGCAAATAAGAATTTGACGCGCTACACTCGAGATATAAATACAATTCGCATGACATTACTGTATCGATACCTTGCAAGAACACATTCGCAGCGATCGATCTCACATCTACTCCCCGGCCACATTTCTTTTTTCCTGATGAATAAATATTCATAGTGCGATATGACTGAATTATAATTTGCAATGGCATACGAACGAACATTCATACGTACTCGAACCAGAGAGATAATTTACGAGAAAGAAGAATTATCGAATAATTAACATGTTTAGCATCATTTCATTGCTATAGGAAAAATACGGGGTTCAAAAGGATGATTATTGTGATAATTATCAACAGACAATTATAAAAATGGCATAACTCGCAATTCTTCAAATGCGCCTGTCTTTTTCCATTACTACTATCACTGTGATCAGCACATCTTCTAATATAGTGCAGATAGTAGCGTAGCGAACTCTTAAGTCGGGGTATTTACTTGTACTTGTTTTATTTGTTATTGAAAAAAAAAATTACAAGCGGAACATAAGCCCAAATGTAGATAGTAAAAAGGCAGGTGATTTTAAAAAAAGTCTCTCTTGCTTGCTTCAGACTTTCCGTAAATAACAATTAATTAGGTATTCCAAAGTTTTAACTCGAAAACCACCTAAGTGTCGAAGAACATAGGCGCGATTACGTATATGGGTAGGTATGTTTTAAACAATGACAATATATTTGACTAAGTAAATAACATTGTCTTTTTGCCCTAACTAAGCTCTGCACTCTTTTTTGGGACACTACTGTACAAAGGTAAGTATATTAAGGTCATGTCAGGAGGATTCGCTTAGCATATTTTAAATTAGGAGTGTTGTTATGGTGACGCACAGCAATGGGCACGCCCGCGATGCATGCCTGCTCCCGAGGTAATTCAATGACATGCTGAGCTTCATCTCATCTGTTGATGACTACACCCACACCCACACAATTATTCTAAAAAAGGAGTTCGCAACTTTTGCATCTTGATATTGTCATATTATAATGTTAATTTCGGAATAATTATTTAACTTTGTCACATATATTTTGTAATGGATATCTTTTGCTTAGTCAAAAACCACTTCGAAAATTTTGTAGGTAGATGTTCTTACAAAATACTCCCAGCTCACAAAACAAACTCATAAGTATTCCTAAAAACTGGTGCTAAACCAATATTTAATTTGTTTTTATTTTGTCAATATGTTTTATATTGTAGATTTCATTCTGTGATTGTTGTAATATTGTAATTTTTTATATAATTATATTTACGAGTATACAATTTAACGATCATTTAAGAATAGTATGTATATTTAAGAGGCTTCAAAATAGAGTTCACTGTAGTTACACATACAAAAACTGCTAAAAGTGGCCGTTTTTCGCAATTTTTGTATCTGCAACTACAGTAAACTATATTTTAAAGAATTAATAGGTTCTAAATAAACTAGGGTACCTTTACTTTAATCTGTCTTTCCAGATTTTTGATAAGTTTTGTATTTAGCAAGTAATATTTTTTAAACTGGTGGGAACGCTAATGGACTGCAGGTAGCCCCTTAACTGAAACTGTTATTTATATGACAGTTATAATATGAAATAAATGAAACTAAACCATTTATAGGTAAACATTTTTGGTAAATCAGTGGTTCTGTACACACGTTTTCGTATAGGTGTTTACAATAAAAGGTACTATCGCGGACTTTGACGTCAGCCCTGTGCTTTTTCGTTTGAATTCTGCCTAGGCGCTACTCTTAATTAAAGATTTCGCTTATTAGCAACAAACTTTTTTTTCTATTATTTAACTTTTTGGTTTTCTAAAGCCACCAGAGCTAAAAGCCGCTTTTATTTATCGAGTCCTAGCAAAAATGAGCTGCATGGCGATCAGGCGGAAGTGGCTGCGATAGGACCTGCCTACAACCCGATCGATCAATATTAATAGTGGTCGATATTACCGCCTCTCAAATATTGTGAGAGATTTAGGAGCTGTGTGTGAAAGTAATAAATACATACAAATGATGAAATACATAATAATGAAAGTAATAAATACGTCCATAAGATATGAATAGTAGAGATAATCATTTTAATAAAGCAGAATGCAGTTTTGAAGAATAATATATTTATGGCTTATTTGCATTTATTATACAAAATATAAACCTGCTCTGCTCTTCCATAATTGTGATCACAACAGTCAAGGTCAGACTATTAGTATTGTAGCCTGCTTTACACTGACTGTACCTACTCATAGAGATGAGGAAATCTAGTATACATAAACTATATTATGCTTACTCAACAGTGGTTTGGTACATATTGGGTACTTAAAACTATGTCCATCTCCCCAGCAAACCCAAGCGAGATATGGGTAAGTATTATACACCAATATTAAGGATAAGGGAGCCAGTGAAATTACAGGCACATGTGACATACCATCTTAGTTCTCAGGGTGGGTAACGCGCTTTGCTGTCTTATTAGTGTCAATTATTTCACTAATAAGACAGTGGGTGTCATGGGCAGTGGTGAACACTTACCACCAGGTGGCCCATCTGCTCGCTTGCCCACTTGTGACATTAAAAAAAAAATTAGAGCAGAGTGATGGAATGCTCTAAATATGCTTTAAATATTGGTGTATAACACTTCCCCATACCTCGCTTGGGCTTGCTGGGGAGACGGACATCCATAACCGCGTCATCTTTAAAGAGCTCTGGATGATAGTAGAGGGGATATTTATTTCAGACCAAGATTACTGTCATGTGATACACATGACCCTTATAGTTTTGACATATCCGTCTGTATGTCCGCGGCTTCGCTCTGAAACCCTCAATACTAGAAAGCTACAATATTTGATCTTTAACTATGAAATTGCCGTTTTGTATGGCGAAATTTAGGAAAACTCAATTTACAGTACTAGCATTTTAGCATTTTTTTTTATTAAAAATCCAAATTCTTATTTTTTTTTAAGCATGATTGGTAAGACATTAATCTAACAGAAGCTTAAATTAAATTTTGTAAAAAAATATAACAAATCTTATGATGAAATCAGATGACATTTAAGACAAATACTTTTTGAACCTTTTATGTAACTAAAAATAAAAACTTTATTTTATGCGTTAATTTATAATGATAACCTTGAAGTCAACTTTTAAATATAAGACAAATGAAATAAAAATCGCTTTAGATTTATAGGAATTATGATCTCATTTATCTGTACGAAAATTTCGGCAATTTCATAGTTCAAGACCTAGAATTAGAAACTAGACCTAGAGTAGAATTATCACTATGGAGATACATTTCATCCACGCCGACAAAGTATTTAGGGATCCGTTTGAGAGATCCCCCGGTGTCGAGTATCCCCCCTGCCAGCTAAACGGTTGTTATTAGAAATGTGAAAAAATTCACAGTAGTATAATATGATGACATTAAAAGGAAAACTAGCTAAGTGGGCTTTAGCCGAAAAACTGGAAATAATAAATATAGCAATGGCAATCAGGCGCTAGGACCTCGCTGAGCATTAGGAGGTAAAAAGTTTATGTTATGAAATACTCCAAAAATCTGCTATGCAATAGAAAATCGTAAAAAACCACGGAACCCTATACTACGCATAGCCAACACTGCATTTGGCAACATAATATGTTGACCTTGCCAATGAAAAGAACTCACAATTAAACATTTGGAAGTTAATAACAGCTTTTACAACGAAAACAATAAGATTACAAATGAAAACACAATATAAGTACATAAATAAGAAAACTAAGGTAAAAAAGAACTAGTTTATCTTCATGGAAATACATAAGTGTAGCGAGTCTAAGTTCTCTAAGTTAAGTGAGTGGTTTCCACACTTAGTCCTGTAAAGGACCATTGTGCCAAGTGTAGTGATTGTGAAAGTGTGTGTGTGTATGAATGATAATGGCAGTGACACCAATTATTGTGATTTCTAACGCGACTCAAGTAACCATATAGATTTCTACAAAATTTGGGGATGCAGAAGGCACAGAAAGAAAGAAAGAAATTAGAAAGTACTTGGAGAGCATTTTCTTTTTGCTTACTTTGAATAGAGGTGTTTATGAAGTAAGTACATGGATAGTTTAATTTTTAAAAAGACTAGGTAGTTACTGCCACAGTTTTGAATTGAATATGTTATACTTACGTATAGTACAGATAAAGTGGCTGTCCCACCTCACTAGCTTACATTAATGCAAAATATCCTGCCTTGTTTAACTGTAGTGCAGCATAGTGCACATAAGTTAATTTGAGTGTAGGCGCAATCTAGGTAGGTAGCAATTTTAAGGTAATCATGGTAGACATGGTAAACAATGTCAATTTCTTATATTATTGGCACGAAAATGAGGTTTGAGGAGTATTAGTAAAGACATGAAAATCATTTTTCTTTTAAGGTCAGTGCAAAAGAGAGTTGAAGAATTTAATTATAATTGTTTTCCTTTATAAAAGATACACTAATAAGCGTGGAAGGCGAGGTTCCGACCCAAGAACGGGACGGCGGCGACTAGAGGACGGAGCACTGGGCGGGTCCTCAATTATGGGAACACGTCATTGATAGGGACATTAAAAATAGAGCTTCCATAATGTTTGCCAATGTCTGTTTACTACATGTAGTTCTCAACAGTGACCTTGTGCTCCCGACTTCGGGATGGAGTTGAAAGTGTTTTATGTTTATAATTCAGGCGTGACGTCATGCTGACCGAATTCCCTACACAATAAACTGAACCATGAAAAACCGATTCGATCTACAAAACGTCACAGATAAAGATAATTACAAACGAATCAATTAACTTACTGTCGCAGCAGGTAGAAACACTGTCGAAATTTTATGAGAACTATCGGCAAGTGAACAACCAGTTATAGTGACGTGATTATTGTAAATAATAGACATACCTAGGAAATACTCTCTTGTACAATAGTTTCCACTTTACTGTTAATTAACACGGATCACTAGACCAGAAATTCACAAATAAAACAAAAGCGCAATTTGAGTTTTAGGGTTTGGTCTGTTCGACTTCGACGCTCTCATGTATTTCTCACAACGACAACATCGATCTCGGAACTCGGAAGTCGCGCGCGGTCCGGTGCTGAATGAAACGAGCGCGAGCGAGTAGGCAAAACGAAGCTGTGTTCGTTCGTTTCGTGACAGAACGAGAACGCGATCGCGCAATCGCCGAAACGAACGCCGCCGCCTGTCAAATACGTTTCGTTCCACGCGATAGAATTGTTGCTTTGGATTTGAGCCCGTTAGCCCAAATGAACGTCCCGAAAAGAGCTCTACATTTTATTGAAACCGAAATAAGTTGCTGTGGTAGTCTTTAAGAGCGGTTCATATAATTTAGTAAGATTAGAATTTATTTATAGATATGTTAAAATATGTTATTACGTTGGTTACCCTTAATAAATAAATAAAATACCCTCAAAATGAGAGCCAGCAAAACACCACTCAGAATAATTCGATCAATTTCTATAAAAATTTAAAATATGGTGTCAATCGGGCAATTCGTTTAGCCGCTAGGCCTAAAACGGCCCATACAAAGCCCTGCCTGCAGGGCCCTGCTTGCAGTGCCACTGCCAATCGTACTTTGTGTGGGCATGCAGGGCCGACAAAATCGCCGTTACATCGGCCCTGCAACACCACACACGGTACGATTGGCAGTGCGCACTGCAAGCAGGGCCCTGCAGGCAGGGCTTTGTATGGGGCCCTTAAGCGTGACGGACAGACCGACCGACCGACAGACGGCCATTTTTAGGGGACAAGCTTTTTATGGTATACACATAGGGTATACAGCGTGAATTAGTATTGGTTTTGCACCCGAAGCCCAGTGATTCTGCTCATGAAAACGAGCAACTTTCCCAAAGAAAAAAATTTTTTACTCGAAAAAAAATCTCCCTATACAAAATGAGTCGATCACGTGACCACTTTATTATGGAGAGGCGAAAAAAAATTTACGAGTAAAAATTTTTTTCTTCGGGAAAGTTGCTTATCATGAAAACCAATACAAATTCAGGGTGTATATGTTACGGCTAAAGATAGGTGTGAACATAAACTTAAGATTAGCCGGCTTAACTTAGGTTTATTTTCGAGAAGCGGCTAAAGTTCGATATCATGTTAGTTTGCGTCGTGAATTTCCATCTTTAGCCGGCTAATGTGCACATTAACCGAAACGAAATTGCTAAAAATGTATTCGATGGACGCACAGGGGCGAAAATGTCGCTTGAGGGGAGACGATGCGCGCACGATGCAATGTTTTTGTTTACGTAACCTTTCTTCTTTTGTTAACGCTGGGAAAAAAGTCTGTATGCATCTCGCCCCCAACGGGGACTGAGAGGGGTATGTGGGACTTCCACTCACCCAGCGGCACTCCCGCATCGCCCGAGTGGCGGGGGACTGGGAAACCGGCAGAGCCTTTACTCTCAGTCCCACAACGGCAACCGACCGCCACCACGGCGGGCCATTCACGCCCCTCCGCATAGGGAGGGGGCCGAAAATGACCGTTAGTGCCCAGCTATCCCGCCCGTGGGGGACCCAGCCAGATGGGTGCTAGACATTCCCATGTCAGGTCAGGGCCCCGCCGCCTGCCACTTCAGCCGCAGAGGACAGGGAGAGCGGCTCATCGTAACACCAGCACTCCTCTTCCCCTGCGGCCCCACCGCGTCCGCCATAATCCGCCGAGGCCGCGGAAGGTAGGGAGAGCGGCACAACGTAACACTGACACTCCTCTCCCGCCGCGGCCCCTACATCTCAACCGCGATGCCTCCCATACCATACGACGCCGTAGCCTGCCTCAGTTGCGGTTACGATAGCGCCCATACACTACCGCAACCTACCGCCCTAGGCCGCTCCATCGCGGGCTTGGAGACCAAAGCCCGGAGAAGCAGTAACGCCCGGCCCTCTTCGCTTCGGCGTGGGAGACCGAGTCACGGGTACTGAGCCCCATCGGGGGGGAAACTTAACCTAACCTTTTTTTTTGTTGACGCTGGAAAAAAATGCATTTTCCTTTCATTATCGGGTTAGTATCACTTTACCACAGTTTCGTTTTGACACGATCTTTAAATGCCTACCAAATGGGTATCATTTTGCCACGAATCTGTTTTGCAGAGTATCGGAAAGAAAAGTGTTACGTTTTCAATATATTTCTGCTTACTAATAAAATTATATCAGAATATCCAAACTCTTTTTATTATCATACCAAGCTTCGAAACCATAAAACCAGTAGAAAAAGCACGACTCCAATTTGTTTTTTCGGAATAACAATAGACCGTTCTGCGAATTTCACCAGGTGTGCTCCCGTGAGTTATATTTTTTATTAACAGTGTTTTTAATGGGATTTCTAGCCCCATGAATTACATACGCCATAGGCTTTTGATTTCTTTTTCAGCTTCAAGCGAAATAAGCAAGTCATAAATCTCAGAAAACAAGCGTCCATCGACGCTGACAGCCACATCCGTCCATCAGTCCATCCGTGAATGGACAACGGCTTATGAAGAAAAAATTATCTCCCTGGGAAGGTTTCTGGAAGAAATATCAGTCAAAACCTTTTGCTCATCAATCCTAAAAAGAACCGGCCATGTGCGAGTCGGTCTCGCGCCCTAAGGGTTCCGTACCTATCTACCATATGATATACTAAAAGCTTTTGCAATTTGATTTTAAAAACTCCGCGACCATCCAACTTGACCCCTCTTTTATAGAAAAGTTCTTGAAACGGGAGCTCACCTTAATTGGTTACGATTAGTTGTAAGAAAAAATGAAATATTTAATGATTTTAGACTTTTTCCTTTATTTGTACTGTGAGACCTAGCTTCTTGCCAAATTTCATAATTTTAGGTCAACGGGAAGTACCCTGTAGGTTTTGCTTTTTTGCATAAATGTATGGAGATGAGGACATAAAAAGCCATATCTTCTGATTGCGTCGTTGTAAAAAATTGAAATTTTCAGATCTTGTGTGGTTTATGAACTTTAATATTCGTTATCAATTTCAACCTGATACCTCTTCTCGTTCGTGAGAAAAAGGGTCTTGACAGACAGACAGACATACGGACAACAAAGTGATCCTAAGTATAAGGATTCCGTTTTTTTATTTTGAGGTACGGAACCCTAAAAAACATAAAAAAATATTCAGAAATGTGATTATTTGGTTTTTTTATGGACATTGGATTATTATTTGTATATTAATGTTGATTATTTGTATTTGATTGTTGATTATTTGTTTTCGATTTATAATTAGTAAAGTTCTTGAAATGGGAGCTCACCTTAATTGGTTACTATAAGTTGTGAGAAAAATTGAAATATTTAATGATTTTAGACTTTTCCCATTATTTGTATCTAGCTTCTTGCCAAATTTCATAATTTTAGGTCAACGGGAAGTACCCTGTAGGTTTTGCTTTTTTGCATAAATGTATGGAGATGAGGACATAAAAAGCCATATCTTTTGATTGCGTCGTTGTAAAAAATTTAAACTTTCAGATCTTTTGTAGTTCATGGACTTTAATATTCGTTACGAGTATCAATCTCAACCTGATACCTCATCTCGTTCGTGAGAAAAAGGGTCTTGACAGACAGACAGACAGACAGACAGACGGACAACAAAGTGATCCTATAAGTTATTCCCGAAATTGTTCCAGATCAGAGCTTGTGGATGGAGTTGCTCTAACATTAATTTCATTGCATACTGTTACACCCGGTATATGGTTACTGACAGCTTCTTGTAGATTCATGTTCTCCTAGTACTTCAATTTCGTTTAAACCACTTCTTCTTTTGTTGCCAAGGTCACTTGCAAGCCAACCATGGGTACTGTCAGCTTCTTGTCGGTTTTTTTGTACAATTTCTTTTAAATGTCACCCAAGTAAAAAGTTGCCACTTTAGTATTTTTACTAAATTACTCAAGAGTAGGCTGTATTAAAGAGAAATCTTTTCTTAATTGCAAAATGTTTATTTACCAAAAGTCACGCTCTTTCGTGAACTCTATTGTAGGACTCGTATCTCAAATTATGACAATGTCTCCGTTTTCTTTTTCCAAGAAAAGAGCCATTTTTAGGGTTCCGTACCTCAAAATAATTATTTTTTTCTATGGGCTTATTGTAAAAAAATAAATATATAAATAAGGCGGACAATTTACACAAAGTTATTAGATCTCAAACTAGGCAAAGTCTCTATATAAATAACACCAAGACTGGAAACAAACACTAGTGTTCATCACACAATTGTTTGCCCTGGGCGAAATTCGAACCAGCGATCCACGGCATAGAAGGCAGGCTCACAACCAACCACACATTTTCAAGGTCGTTGGCGTTGTGAAGCAATGTTGTACTTACTCGTCTTCAACGGGCGTGTAGGGGAAGGCGGTCTCCTGAGGATGCGAGGCGCGGTGAGGCGGCGGGCTGGTCTCCGGCTCCTCTTGCAGAGGACTCTCGTAGATCAGCGTCTCCACCATCGAGCCCTTCGAGCTGCCGAACGATACCCTGCACAAATAAAGCTAGACACGTTAGCAAAAGCGGATACATAGAGCATACACTATTTTATTATTTTAACACCGAAAATCGCAAAAAAAAATCCCTGATCTGAATCTGAATTTTCAGTTCCGAACTCTAAACCTTCAAGCAACACGATCCGTAATCAAGATCTTTACAAGTCGCCGTTGTGAACTAAGTAGGAGCTAGAACCTCAAAACATTACATTCACCCAATGGCCGAAAAGAAAAATCTTCAAACCTGAATTTTAGGGAGTCCAGCCATGTCCAGTATTGCCCAACCAAATATTAATCAGACAATATTGCTAATATTTAGTTAAGAACACCTAAAAGTTTACAAAAGTTTTAAGTTGTTTCTGCAGGCCCTATTTAACCCAAACCAATTATGGAATGGCCCATTTGATGATTAACTTGATGAGTTTATCGTGAACGTTAATTGAACTCAGTTTATTGAAAGGTAAAAAGATGTTCGAGGTCTTCAATGAAAGTTAAATGATTTCCAAGATAAAGCATTTCGATTCATCGTCATTATGATATCAAATATAAAATAAGCACATATACGACCTCATTTACTCAAGAAAAGGAAGAAGAGTTTCTTACACCAAAGACACACAAAGACTTTGACATAAAACTTTGACATTTCATTTCATTTGCTTGCCTATAACACCTGCAAAACATAATTTTATAGTAATTTACATTGTTTGATAGTGGTTAAGAGGTTAGTAATGCTTCCAATCCAATGATACTCTACATATAAGTAATACGTACTTTTAAGTACGTGTTTTACAAGGTCGTACAACTTTACCACTATTATTATAACCTAACTTCTTCGTAAAGCAGTTTGGTCTGATTTAAATATAAATTCAATAATCGTGCTAATGACGAATGACTACATGTAAGAAACCTATAGTAGATATTACAACAAGTGCACAAAACGAACCATTTTGCCGAGACTTTTAGCAGCCCGAGCCGAATGCGAGGGCTGATAGTAATGTCGAGGATAAAATGGTTTTGTGGACGAGTTATAAACTCTGCTTTTCACTTTGATTGCGAGGAAATAAAACGTAAAAGTACGCTCTAAATGTAACTGAAGAATGAGTTGTTCTGCTTTAGTGAAGAATATGTTGACGCGCGCGCGGCGCGGGGGCCGTGCCGCAGGCCCGCGCGCAGGGCGTACACCACCGAGATTACTTTTTTGCCCTAGTGCACAAAATTTGACTTTGTGCAGCCTATATCCTGCACAAATAAGCACTTTCAGAGCATGAGAAGTGAAAAATATTTTGCATATGAATACTACGTTGACTCTCGTAGGGATGTCTATTAGTCTATTTCTTTTTGCTCATCATCATTATATCGTGTCACGGGTCATTTAACAACTACTACATCCGGAGATAGCAGCAGGGAACAACGGTTTAACTTGCCTACCTACCGAAGCACGGAGTCATCTTACTTTTGGGGCAATCAGGAGCTTCAGAACTTTCGGGTCAGGAGCCACGCCCTAACAATTCGACGACGTGATTGTTTAGTGCACTGACTGTCAAAACTACCTACACTTATTAATATAAAATAAAAATGTTATATATAAGAAGAGAAAATTTTATGATTTTTTCTTAACCTGGCTCGAGGCAATTTGGAGGTCGTTCTCTACCATTGGAGATCTCTGCCATTTCTTAATGTTATTCATACATAACTGAAACTCCTGTCAGCATCATTCAATTTGTTGTTAATATGCTGTTCCAAATACGCAACGCCGCCGCGCCGCTGCTGTCGCCAAATTTCGGCAACGGAACTTGCATGCATTCGACGTATGTCTACGTACCGACATCCCCTCAAAGATAGATTGCCGGAAACTCGCTAATGTGAAAGGATGCTAAATCGAGCTCAAAGTGTAACCCTATATCGAAACTAAGAACCGTGACGATGGCTAGTATAACATATCAATACAATCGACTTTCCAAACGATATTTACGTATAAGTTTTCGCTTTTTATAGTTCCGCACCAAGTTGAGCACCCATAGCAGGTCGGAAGCTACTTAACATTCCAGCTAATGTGCGGCCTAGTTTGACTCTATTAGCCTCTTTAATGTTTCATCCATGTATAGTTTAGTGCCTCTACTGACATACCGGGAAAATACTAATAGTGTACTTAATACACTATGATACTTTTAATAAACCGACATACCTACTATTAGGAGGTGATATCTTTAGTCAGAGCCTTCCAAAATAATAAAACATCCGTTCCACAAAGTTTTATAGTTTTAAAATAAGTAGACCTAATTACTAGATTTTTTACTGTTGTCTCTCTTGTTTGCCGATGTCGTATGTTTAGCGCAATCTTAACCGCGTGCACATGTCGGTCATCGACCTTACAAGCCACACGATATGATGATGATGTCTACGTACCACTGGCTGGCATAGAGCTGGCTTCCATGTCGTTTGTCGCTGATATTGTTATGTGAAGTTCCCTATGACATACGCTTATTCTAGCCTCTTTAAGTCATCGATCTGAGATTTTGTGTTGAGTCGTGGTCTTACTTAATTTACCAGATCTGTGTCCTATAAAGCATGACAGATCTGACACAAGTTTTACATATCCCCGGTTTTACTAGTATCCTATGATTGAAGAGCTCACTCTACATTTCATTACTGTGTGTTACCTACTCAGCATCACATACAGCAGTTTAGTTCGGGAGCCGAGATAAAGGACCGGGGCTGCGATCTATAAAAAGTATTAAGGTTCACCAAGAATGACTTCAAAATTTTCCTTCTCGTTTTTCCAAAAGCATGCTGCTGCTAGTTAATTGTATGTTGGAGCTCATCAATTGTATCTGGTTATGAACGGAAAATGGTAAAAATAAAAATCGCTAAAGTTATGGTACCGAATTTCTGATTTTATAGTTTTAGCAACAGAAAATCATGCGAGTGATTTTGATTTATTTTTGAGATATTGAAGTTTCTTTGTTATGATTTTAGTGGTTGTCATAACGAAGCATGACGACAGACCGCAAACAGTTGGACCTCAACACGGAGGCGTTCCAGATGCGAGCGCAGTGGAAGAAGGCTGAAATCTGCCGGAAACAGTGGCACGAGCGTTGGAATTGGCTGCTGGAAGAACGTCAGTAAGTTGTACTTTAATTTTTGCAATTTTTTGGAGTACCTGGGCGACCGAGCTATGCTCTGTATGATTAAAATTTCATTGGGTGAGCAAGCTATGCTACTCAACAACAGATGGCGCTGTAAGTTTCTTGAACGGACATAAAACGCGCTAAGAAATATTAAAAAAGACATTGAAAACGAATTTTCGCAGACATGAGACCTAGCTAGATCAATTTTTCGTCCCCAAAAACCCCCGGATACTAAATTTCATCGTCGTTAAAATCGTTAGAGCCGTTTTTGAGAAACCGATTACAAATATATATATTTATATATATACATATATACATTAGTAGAATATTAGTAGAATAAAAGTGAGTAAAGATTTAAACCTTATAAAGTCGGTGCATTTGTACATACGGAAAGGTAGCCAAGGCAGAGGAAAAGATCACCCGTTAGAGCTATCTGTCACCCGATCGGTGGTGGTGGTGGTGGTGGTGGTAGTGGGATGTGTTGGATGATACAGAAAGGCTCGCAAGTAAAAGCTGGTGGCGACGAGCACAGGACAGGAAGAATTGACACAAAAAAGACTCTTCTCTTCTTTCCTACTTTTGCTCAGCGCAAAAATAAATAAATATTGGGGGTCAACTACTCCGGCGTGGGGTCAACTCACACA
Source organism: Athrips mouffetella (assembly GCA_947532105.1). Classification (NCBI taxonomy): domain Eukaryota; kingdom Metazoa; phylum Arthropoda; class Insecta; order Lepidoptera; family Gelechiidae; genus Athrips; species Athrips mouffetella. Next base: position 30,508,110 of record OX383956.1, read on the forward strand.
AGTTCATCTGATCCCAAACTAGGCAAAGCCACTATGGATTCCAGAGATAGATATACACAAATAAATAGATTACACTTAGACACTTCTGTGTCCAAACCTTCCGTGTTCGTTCCACAAATGTTTGTGCCGGGCGGAGATCGAACCCGCGGCCCACGGCGTAGGCGTAGAAGGCAGGCTCATTACCAAACCACGCTAACGGGCCACTCTATCAGCTTTAGCTAGTCAATCTCCAGAGGAAACATAAATGATTTTATATTTTGAGTGTTACTTAGTTCGCGTGAGTTGTAACAGCGTGACTCAGAGGCGGGATCATTATTAATAACTGAACAATTTTATCGACTTCCCATAGAAATTGCAACAGCTGATAGCGCATTTTGTATGGCTCGGAGGGAAAGAAATATTTTTACTTTTGACATACTCGTAAGTAATTTGGAAAAAGCTGCTCATTATTTACTGATACTGGCTGGACCCGTGTGGTGCCGGCAAAGACTAGTACCAACCCATCTCTACCCCTGGATGTCTTAAGAGGCGACTGAGGGATTACAAACTGGAGGATGGGCGGCAGCGTCTTTCTGTGTACCATCTTACATACTGCGGTCACCAACAATCTAGGTCCATGGTGCCAGCCGCAACGCTAACAAACGTGGTGACTACGGCACTTCCCCTTCACATCGTTATAGCAAAAGCTTGAATTCTGAAGGGAGCTCCCTGTCGTTTCATGGGATGTCATGATGATGATGATGACTGGCTGGACTTGCCCTGGTCTTATGCCACGCAATTTATTTCCACCCTGTGTGTGTAGTAGTTGTGAACCTGTGACGTACGAAGCCAACAACACTTTTATAACATCGTAAAGGTTCCTACGTGAAAACAATGCAGGTCTATTTTAAACTGAACCTGATCAAAGTGAACGTTTGTCACGAGTTTTGTCACGGAACGTATGCGTATGCGCAATATGACACGCACCTTAATTCTGAAGTTTACAAACAGCGCGCGACTTGGTTGTAGAAAGTCGCAAATTGTTTATCGAAACGATATTTTAAAATGATTGTAATAATGTCATTCTATTATAGACAAAGTATAGGTAAAGTCACTGAAGACTGCTTGTAATGTCCCTGGTATTGATAAATCCTTCTCAAGTCTGAGATTGCACTCAAGATGTATAATTTGTACGTGTAAAGTCTTATCAATTCCACCCTTATTAGAAGAAAATAGTTTTGATGCGTTTTTATTTACCGATCGAGAATATTATTTGTTTTCAGAATAGCTTTGGGAGAAGCAAACCAAATTCGTGCGAAACATAAGGATGCTTTACCAAAACCCAAACCAAAGCTAGAAACAACTAAAACTTATAAGCCGGTGCCTCTTACAAGTACAGGATTCGTTGGATGGCTGGCTGCTAAGTACGGGTTTAAGATTATGCTTAGAAGGTGTAACTATCCTTTTTGAGGAACCAGACAACCTTTGAGCTGAAACTTGTGCCATATGGTCATGCATTTGGTAGTCAGTCAGAATTAAATATTATTCTGTTTCATGGTTAGAAAATAATTACATCGTCTTGCTTTTGTACCCTTCTAACAGCCATTAATTCATCAAATCGTTATTACCCCAGTCTTAGTGTTTTTGAAAACCTAGACCTCAAGTACCTAGTAAAAATAAAATAAAAGGCTGAACAATCTAAAAGTGACCTATGAAATGTTGTAAAAGTTCTAAAGGTACAAAAAATATCAGTAGCTGCGTTTACAATACCATAATATATTAGAACATATTGTGTGCAGTGAAGTAGAAGTAGGAAGGTAAAACAGTAATCTTGCAAATAATTCTTGCAGACCTGGATGTAACTTAGAAATCTACACGCCTTGGAGAGAAAAGCCACCCCTGAGAGCACCTGACGCTTGGGAATTTAAAGACTACGACGGAAGCAAGAAGCCAAAGTAGCTACAGCTGCTAACAAAAACATACTTCAATATCTTCATAAAATGACCCTAATACTAAAAACTTGAATGATCTACTAAACTTACCTTTTGAGAGTGGTATGTTTGGTGCCATTAGTGAGGAGTTTATGCTTAGGTTTGTCGAGTGCTCCCGTTGGCGTCGAAGAGGAGATGGTTAGATCACTCGCGAAGGAGCTTGTGGAAGACTCCTTGGAGATGTTAGTTCGGGGGCGGCGCGCGGGCAGCTCCGGGCTGGGCGGCGTGGGCGCAGCTTCCTCCAGCTCTAGCGCCAGCCGAGCCTTGCCCGGAACCGGCACCGGAGGCGGCTTCTCCTCTACAGGAACCATATACGACAGCATCGCTGCCTACTTCTTGCTCCCCATCACCAAATTATCAACCAGTCTTCAATTTACGTATACAAGGTTGTATTGTCCATTGTATCTAATAAATATGCTTATCTGCGCAGCCTATCATTTACTTTTGTGTCGTTGCCGTTCCTGATGTAGACCTGAAAATATTATTTTTTTGTAAATAAATTAATTATTGTGCAGTGGGTGGGAAACACAAACCTAGCAAAAGGGCGCGCTAATGGTGGGAAAGTTTTGTGTATTGGAAGAAGACATTAGTCTATAAGTTATATTTTTCAAGAATGGTTGTTTGACAGTTCTTTTACAGTTATTTAATAATTTTTTGACATATCTTTTACAGTTTTTTGACAGTTCGTTATAGAACCGTCAAAATTTTTACATTTTATGTCTATAAACTGAGATGTATATCTTTTCTTTCCGTAAACCGATTGAGATAAAATAAAGCCTATTATAATATGAAACCAGTTAAGTTATTTGTGAAAACAGCATTCAGATTCGTTTTGTGGTTTCCATTACAGACAGAAAGACAGACAGACAATATTTTTTTAAATAATGGATTTGGGGTCTAATCGATAAAAAAGTTGTTTATTCATCATTTCGAAAAAATATTCAATGTATACAAGGTGTAACAGAAAAGGTATATCAAGCCTGAAGGATGTGATTCTGCTCATGAATAGATCGAAAACAGAAAAAAAATGATCTTCCATACAAAATGCGTGATCAGCTGATTCAGTTTCTATGGAAGGTCGTAAATAAATACTCTTCATTTCCAGACAATGGCCTCCTGAACACCGGGCTCAGGTCTGGAACTTTTTACATAGTTTTTCGTGATCCTCTCATAAAGCCCCATCTACTGAGACATCTCTTTGTCGCCCTGATTATCACGTGAAAAATTTTTGTCGGCTCTACCATACGCTTTTATTTGAAAACCTGATACTGTGATACCGTTTTTGTTCTTTTTATACATCTAATAAAAGCTTGTTAAAAAAATTCTTTTATTCATATTTTTTTTAAAATATTTTTGGTGCTTATGTCGCAGGCAAATTGTATCATTCATCATTTCAATTTTTGCCTTGGCATTCTACAAAATGCCGAGACATTTTTTATTCGTCATTTTACATAATGCTGCGGCATTTCACAAAACTGCACGTTATTCGTTTCTGGCATACTGTGGTCGTAAGTAAACCTAACCGTCGGGATCGGTTAGTTTGGGTTTACTGTAGTTAACGAACCTACAATGCACCAGTGACCTAAACCCACAGCCTAAACCCGTTTAAAATCTGCCGGCGCCGTTTTACAATTTGCCGACCGTTTACAGTTTGCAAACGGCGAATTATACGATTTGCCTGCTACATTTGCATGGTGCTTATTTAAATTATTTTCAAAAGTATCGACTCGTACAAATAAAAAACAGTTTATAATCGGGTGTAAGTAGAAATCTAATAAAAATGCGTTGCTTGTTGTCTACGAATTTTCTTTCGGGAAAAGAGATAAGCAAATTATACTTGTTTTGTTCGCAAATGTGTTGAAAAACGCCGTAAGAAGCGCGTGCGCTTTGGTCACCATTAAGCCTTCGCCTGCGGCTCGGTCTGCAATTCTCGGGCCTTGTCTGTTGTCACCTACATAGCGCACTTGCATCTTAATGTACTATTTTTTATTTCAATTTATTTCTTAGTTACCTGGGCTGATTCACATCCTTCAGGGTTGTTATACCCTTTTTGTTACACCCTGTATAGAAGATGAGTTTAAAAAAATGCTATAGACGGACGGAGATATGTTTAATAAGATGCAATCAATAAGTTGAGATTGAGAGAGACAGCATGGTTGAAGAAAGTGTTTTTGTAATAGAAGGTTAAGACACAGATTAAATAATAGTAAACTTTAGTAGTAGAAAGTGTAGTAGTAGTAGGTACCTTTGATTTTTAGTTTTTATTTTCTAAATTAAGTGTCCTGTTTAATCATATGTAAGCAGCAGTAACCACGACACAGGCTGTGCCTAGTGTGGGTACTATTGTAAAATTTGTTAAAGATAGCTGGACCATTTTAATAAATGATTTATTTATTTATTTATTTATTTATTTATTTAAGCCCGCGTCACACAGAGGCGGTAGCGGAAGCGTTCCGGGGCCGGTATTTTTTGTAAAGTATGAGTTCATATGCACCCTGTCACATTGAAAAGCTGTCGCGGCGGCGCGGTATTTTGTTCCCGCCAAACCGCCCCGGACCGCTTTCGCAATCATACCGCCTCTGTGTGACTTGAGCTTTAAGATCAGATCAGCCTTACAGCCTTAACCTTTAATCTGTGGAAAGTCCCTTGACAGGACTTTTACAACTTAGCCGCATCTGTGGCGAGTCCTGTGGTGGGACTCCACGACATCTTCCATGTTTCCGGCGAATTTCAACGCAGTTTTAGTTCGTACTCTACCGCACGCATTAAAAAACGTGAAATAATAAACAGGGTAACACTCTCAGAAGTCACTGGGAGTTTGTTTTGAAACATTTAAATCAAGAATGTCGCGTAACAAATACACTATAAAAGTTAATTTGTTAATACGCGATTTGTAGAAATGTGTTGCCCAGATGAGTTGGACTTCTTAATCAAAAATTGCCCGGAATAAGCGCTTATTATAATGACGGTCACAGTAATCGCAATCGATATAGAGTCGAACAAAATACGATACCAGTATATCTAACGTGATATAGTTATTTATGCAACTGTTGCGTAATGAGAGTAATTTTAACACGAGATCTGGTTTTTGATACGAGGCGCAGCCGAGTATCAAAATAGTATAGATCGAGTGTTAAAATGACTAATTACGTATAGTTGCATACAAAACTATATCTACGACCGACGAAATTTTTTTTTTTTTAAAGAGTAGTGATCAATTTATTGAACTAAGAGGACAGTTAGTACAGTTAATTAAAGTTATTCCAGAAGTTATTCCAAATCCAGAGCTTGTGGATGGCGTTGCTTTAACATTAATTTCATGTATATGGTTACTGGCAGCCTCTTGTAGAATCATGTTCTCCTGGTACATACTTTCCATTTTGTTCAAATCACTTCTTTTGTTGCCAATGTCACTTTATATAGAAGCGAGCCAACTGTCAGCTTCTTGTCGATTTATGTACTCCTAGTCACGCCTGGTACTCTCCGTTTTCTTTTAAATATAGGTAGGCAGTCGTCACCCCAGTAAAAAGTATTTTTACAAAATTACTTTAAAATAGGCTGTATGTAGTACTGTGGTAGTATTGCCTTAGCCTATGCAGATTGAAAATTATGTATTATAACAGTTGCGGAATGAAAATCCATACTCCATTTCCGTATTGCTCGTAGTATGGAACAGTGTGGAAATGAAAATGATAGCGGACAATGACCTCAATTTCGAATCTGTCATTGGTTTCGAATTCGGAATATTTCGGTACGGGAGTAGATAAAAAAATAAAACGAACGCAAACGATCATCAACATTGATAATAAAGAGCGACATTACCAAAATAAAAACGTTTGCCTTACAAATGTTTTTGTTTCTGTAATATCGTTCAAATAACCAACGACATAATATAAGTTATGCTGTACTCGTACCTCCGTTAATATACTAATCTATAGGTATCTATTCTACTTTTTGCTTACCTCTAAAAGCCATAGTGATTCTATTCCCGTTGTGACCTTCACAAACATTCTACCTTCACCTTAAAATTATTTACGGATCGCGAGCAATTTTCCACGTGTCTGAATGAGTCGGCTTGAATGAATTTGAGAGAAACAAACTTCTAGTTACTACGCAAGTTGTTAACCTGACACTGAAATGTATTTGTAGAGCAGCCAAAAACCAACTAAATGCAGCGGATATGCAATATTGTTCCACGTAATGCCTTTGCCAAGGTCAGGCGATAATGTGTAGGTATAAGCAAACAAGCATCGTCTACGCGATATTATAATGAATCTAGACGCATAATTGCTAACCTATATATTTTGTAGCGTAAACATGTTCGAAGGCGCGCGCCAATAATCATCGTATTCCTATAGTGCTGTTTTTGTCCTATTGTTATTTCATTATAGTCCTTTTTAGGGTTCCATAGTAAAAAAGGAACCCTTATAGTAACGTCATGTCCGTCTGTCTGTCCGCCGGTTGGCTAGAAGTACTAGAAAGCTGTATTTCATCCACGCCGAAAAAGTGGTTAAATAAATACTTAAAAATATTTTTTTTTAGGGTACCTCCTCTTCAAGTGGTGGTGATTTTCATTCTTGTCTACCCCGTAGTGTGGGGTATTGTTGGATAGGTCTTAAAAATAATGTGACTGTGAGTCTGCGTATATAATTTTTCGGTTTAGGGATCCGTTTGCGAAATATTTTAGCTTTAATTTTCGGTTTAGGTTAGGTTAGGTTAGGTAAACGGATGCGAAATATTTAGCTTAAAAGCGCAATATTTTGTTGGAGTCGAGTGTTCCCCTGCCGGCTAAACAGTTGTTATTATAAATGTGAAAAAAATCACATTAGTAGTATATATATATATATATGATGAAATTAAAAGGAAAACTATCACAACTTAGTGTAGGCTTCACAGGTCTCGTAATGTGTTATAGCTTATAGCGTCTGTTATACATGTCCACTCAAATAAATCAAATAGAGTTAGGTACCATTATTTATAATTATGCCTACTTATTGAAATTTTCTTGAAATTGTCTATCAGTAAGGTAAAATGCTTACAAAAAAACACACTTTGTAAGACAAAACTTTGTATTTAATCCTCTAAAATTATTGCTAAATATACGAATTATGGCCGGTCCGATTTTGATAAAAATGTGGAAAGCCATACAAAATTGCATCTTTCCAAAAGTCGCAGATCTATTTGCTGTACTTAGCCTACAGAACAACGATAGGGCCACTCCGCCTGCGCGAGGGCAACGCGCATGGACTTCAAAACTCTGTGACTTAGCCTCAATGGTTTCATTTCAATTTCATTACACACACGTGATTTCAAAAACTTAAAAACGCCATCATAAATCGTATTTGTTATTTTTATTATAAACCAGTGTCTGATTGATAACTAAAATAAACATATTTCGCAAATCATATGAACCTCTTTTTAGGGTTCCGTACCGCAAAACAAAGAAAAACTGAACCCTTACAGGATCACTTTCGTACGTCTGTCTGTTTATCTGTCAAGAAACTTTTTCTCACGAAATGGTAAAGGGTAAGCAGTGAGCTCCAGTTACAAGTAAATCCATAATAAAAAAGAGGGGTCAGGTTTGTTTAGACACGGAGTTATTTAAAAGTGAAAGGGAAGAAGCTTTTATCATTTGATGGACAGGTACGGACGAAACCCATATTGAATGGGTCTGACTCGCACTTGGCTAGTTTTTCCTTCGGTAAGCCCTTAGACTATATAATACTAACGTAAGGTAAGCCTCTGAGCAATGTCACACACAAGTCACACATGAGAAGAATTTAACGATACGACGACCGTCGTGGGTTTCCAAACTCTTTGGTATCGACATAATTTTTCAAGAATTATGACGTTATAGTCAAAACTTAAATATTTTAAATTTAACTGGATCCTTAGGAGGAACAACGGATTCTCGTCATTTATATCCAATCAAAAACATTTTCATGTAAAATGTTGCCAAGACGAGACTATAAAGCTCTCATTTTCAAAAAGTTATCAGATCTCATGTAGAGCCAAGCTAACTCTACACGCCTTAACTCTACAAGCCCTAACTTCACAAAATGGACACCTTAGTCAAAATAATGTGGCTAGGCCATTTCGTTATTACAAGAGCTATTGTATAACAGAAAAGCAATGAACAGTGAATACATTTTTCACCTTACGCCCACATGACGGTAGCGAAACGGCGAAGCTACATATTTTGACTAAGGTGTAGATTTTGTGAAGTTAGGGCTAGTAGAATTAAGGCGTGTAGAGTTAGAAGCTTTGCTCTACATGAGATCTGATAACTTTTGAAAATACGAGCTGTATGGAAAAGAAGACGTAGTGACCAAAATCGAGAAAGGGATGCTGAGATGGTTTGGTCATGTAGAGAGGATGAATGAACGAAGACTGACGAAAGAGACCTACCAGGCGAGATTGAATGGAAACGTTGGAAGGGGAAGGCCTAGGCGAACGTACCAAGACCAAATTCAGGACGTTCTGAATAAAGGCCAGGTTAAAAGTACCCTAAACCGACGAGCATGTATGAAAGGATTGATGAAAGTACAGGAAGCAAAGGAAGTATGTCAAGATCGTAGCAGGTGGAGGACTGTGGTCTCTGCCTACCTCGACGGGAAAGAGGCGTGATGTTATGTATGTATGAGCTGTATGGTCTCGTCTTGGCAACATTTTACATGAAAATGTTTTTGGTGGGATTTTACTTCTGTTTGTAAGTTTCATAGTCCTTTTTTATTTTAGTTATGTTTTTATCTTTCCGTCAAGTCTGGCAAATTAGATATATAGGTGATTATAGAGACTCATAATAAATTTAAATTTATTATAACAAAGAGACTCTATTATAAAATTTGTAGAAGTCCCATACAAACTTCTATCCCCTGGTTTAAGGGGTTGGGGGTAAAAGTTCCAAGTTTTAGGATTTTTTGTTGTTTGTACTATTACTAGCTTACATACCAAATTTCAGCTTTCTATGACTTCAGGAAGTATCCTAAGAATTTTGATGACCATCAGTGAGTGAGTGAGTGAGTGAGTCAGTGACAAAATCGGGGTTTTTTGGTTTTTTGGATATCAATAAAATCTAAAGTATAATCTGAGCTATGCCACTGAAACTTTGTATGTTTAATAAATCTTTTATAGCTATCATATCCTATGAATTTTGTTTAATAATCCAAACCCAAGTTATGCCCTCATAACTTGGGTTTGGATTTCAGAAAAACTATTATGCGCTTCGAGAAAAGGTAGGTAGTATGGTAGTGCCCTTGCGCTTCACTTGGCCTGTCTTGGCAGGGGCCATTCTCGGTTTATCTGGTCGACAGAGAACGAAACCCCCAAAGCACAGAACGTGAGCCAAATAGACACGTATATAGGTAGGTACTTTACGACTCTACGATGATCGTCAAAGTTTAGTTATGGGTCTGAATTATTCTTAATTTTTCATAACTATTTGAGGAATGTGGTCATTGCATTGTTATTGCACAACGAACGTCTACGTGTTAACCTAATTATAGCAATTAATCCAGTATGTTCTTAATGCCCTAGTATCAATTAGTACAAATTAATAGCTCCAATATGATCATTGATCATTAAAATCGGTAGCGCTCTTCCCCTCCTCGGGGCCTAGTGTAGATTGGAATACTCTTTCTTTACGATCAAGACATTCAAGTGCCCGTGAGGTGCCAGCAAAGCATAGTACCAACCCATCTCTAACCGTGGGTGTCGTAAGAGGCGGCTAAGGGATTATGAACCGAAGGATGGTCAGTAGCGTCCTTAAGGGTATCGCAACATTTTAGACACTGCGATGCGATCACCAAAAACTGCGGTCCATGGCGCCAGCCGCAACGTGGTGACCATGGTACTATTTCAAGTAGTTTTTGAGTTGTAATTAAAGATAAAAGTTATTCGTGGTCGTACTTACATAAAAAAAAAACTGGTCAAGTGCGAGTCGGACTCGCGCGCCAAGGGTTCCGATACATCTGTGGTATTATTAGAAGTAATAAAGTCCATTTTAGGACCGCAAAACTAAATTTGTTTGTAAAGGTTTTTTGCAGATTTCTTCAAAACTGTGCAACGTAGAAAGTACGTTTTATTTTTGCTGTATTTCGATCGACTGTAATTAATTCAGATTTTTCCTTTCACAAACTTCGGAGATAATGGTATTTTTTAAAACTTTTTTCATCATAACTTGAAAACTAAAAGTGGCAAAAAATTACAAAAATATATTTATGAATGTAAGTACAAGTAAAGCCCTTTCATTTGATACCCCATTCGAGCTAGTAACGACAATTTGAAATGGGTAATAATCATATATTTTTTTAATTCGTTCATGTTCAATTAAGTTGGGCAACCATATTCTATAACTATTTCAAATTTCAAGTCGATAACATGAGTGGTTGCTGAGATATACAGGTGTGACAGACGGACGGACGGACAGACAGACAAAGTCGCACCATAAGGGTTCTTTTTTTTACCATTTTGGTATCGGAACCCTAAAAACCGGCCAAGTGCGAGTCAGACGGGTAAAAATACCGTCTTAGTTTTGGACGGGCAGTCGCGCGATTCGAGTCACTTGACCAGTTTTTATTATTTGTTACTATTTTTCAGCTTCTGCACTTATTTAGTGCATTGCCGTTTTTGAAAGCGCCTAAAAACACGTTTTTAGAAAGGAATGCCTCCTGAATTAATTAATTTTTCAGAAATACATAATCTGTGAAAATTTTAACTAACTACCTATTACGGTTCATAAGATACACAGCCCGCTGACAGACAGACACACATCGGAGGCATATTTATAGGGTCCCGCTTTTTACCATTTGGGTACGGAACCCTAAAACAAAATCGGCCAAGTGCAAGTCGGACACGCGCACCGAGGGTTCTGTACCACAAAGGTAAATATACCGTCTTAGTTATGGACTGCGTGAGATCCGACACGCACTTGACCAGTTTTTATTATTTATTGTTATTCCATAGCTTATACACTATTAACATACTTACCAATTTTCACGTTAGTAGGTAAGTGTTCCCGTTTTTACACGATAGAGCTAAAACAAAAATCGAGCAGAAATCGTCTAAAAATCACGTTTTTAGTAGGGAAGCCCCCCTTATTTTATTTTATTCGTTGTTATAGCGGCAACAGAAATACATAATCTGTGAAAATTTCAACAGTGAGATACAGCATTCGTAGGGTTGTACGTATAGTACTTATCTAGTCCCTGTTCGTAGGATACAGCCCGCTGACAGACAGACATCGGAGGCATATAGAGTAGGAAAACGGGACCATTTTTGACAACAAAGGTTTTATGGGGTTTTGAACATCACAGAATCCAGAAATCAATGTTGTCAAGCCGAAATCCTACTAGTTCAAAAAAGTCAAATATAACCTAGGCTAATTTAGGTACGGTGTGAGGTTTTTTGTTTTAAAACTGTTCCTTAGGTCCCCCTGAACATATCTGGAAAATTCTCCGTTGATCCGATGTACGCTCCCCCCTCCGCACCCTCAAACAGGTCCTTGATTTTAGTTTTTTTCATTTATCTCAGAAACGATTAAATATAGATGTGAATCGTTAACATTACTTTAATTGTTATAAAATTACCAACCCGTTGACACCTGTTTTATTTCAATGTGACCTATAGTACCTGAAATATAGGTTTAAGTTTGCACCAAAATGTTCGAAATCCTACTCATTTAGAACTATTACCAGAAGCTTGCTAAGAGGTATTCAGTTGTAAGTGCAAACTTAACCATATATTTCAGCTACTATAAGTTACATTGAAATAAAACAGGTGTCAAATTAACGTTAACGTTTTACGTCTATCTTTAACCGTTTCGGAGATAAATGACAAAAACTAAAATCAGGGACCTATTTGAGGGTGGGGAGGGGGAAGCGTACAGGGGATCAACGGAGAATTTTCCAGATATGTTGAGGGGGACCTATGGAACACTTTTAAAACAAGAAACCTCTTACAGTAATTTAGCCTAGGTTATTGTTTGACTTTTTCGGACTAGTAGGATTTCGGCTTGACAACATTGATTTTTGAATTCTGCGGTGTTCAAAACCCCCAGAAAAACTTGACAGTCAGATCTGGTCCCATTTAAGTTCTGACCCTAAGAAGGAGAACCAAATTATGAAATTAATCCCAGTCTAATAATGAAATAGGTTTTCTTCAGTAAGAAATTACTGACCCCCTACATCTTAGACGAGACAGTAACTGTTTTGAACAATATTTAAAATTCCATTAAGTGCTCGACTTCATTCATTTTTACTTCCGGCGCCGCTTGGAATTTTGTTTGTATATCTGTAGCTTCCTGATTTCTTAATCGGCCTTTGTAGACATCATGTTTTCCGCAAAAACACGAGCCTTGAATGGTAAGTTGACTGTTACATACAGGTCGCTTGAAGACACAAGACCAAAGGTGTTAGAGCGTTCTATTTATTTTAATATACAAAAATTCAGAATGTCGCAAAACAAGAAATTTCTTTTAAGCTGCTGAAAACGCGAGACAAACGATGCAAAGTTCTTTTATATATGGGTTATACCTTCAAACAAGTTGTTGTGTATTCTAATATTACTATTAAACGAGAAATTATTTGTGTATACAGGGTGACCCATTGATAGACGATCAAAAGACGATGCGTCATGCTAAGGGGTATGCAAATCACCCCCATGTACGGCTTAGTGGGTGATTCGGAGACTCGCGTTCGGACACCTCGTCCGATACAGGAAAGTACATACAATTAATTTTTTGGAGTGGGTGTTTCGGTTTTTTTATGGCATTTTTTGGATATCAACATCAGCATCAGCAACAAAATCAAATAATATTTTATTTTACTTCATAGCGTGCGTAAAAATATTTAGATAGTTATTTAAGCTTGTTTCGTTTACAGAGTCCTTATCTTTTTTTTTATCGCAAACTGGAGTTTCTTAGAAATATCAGCGCTTATTTTTGACGGAGCCTTATTAGTTAGGGTTCCGTACCCAAAAGGTGAAAAACGGGACCCAATTAATATGTCTCCGATGTCTGTCATCAGGCTGTATCTCATGAACCGTAATAAGCAGTCAGTATTTCTGTTGCAGCTTTAACCAAAAATAAAAAAATACAAGGGGGGTTTCCCTACTAAAAACGTGTTTGTTTAATTAGTACATACTATATTGCATAAGCTATGGAATAATAAGAAATTATGTGAAATGGTCAAGTGCGTGTTGGACTCGCGTGCATTTAATACACTTCTGCGTGACTGCGCGTCCATACGACGTTATTTTTACCTTAGTGATACGGAACCCACGCTCGAATCAAAAATCGAAACAAAGCACCAAAAAAAACCCATACAAAGTAACTTAATGTGATCAACAGAGTCATGTTGAATGGGAAATTGAAATTTTTTAGTGCGTTGTTAGCAAAATCTTAGAACAAAAGCCCTTGCTTTTGACTTCACTATCAAGTAGGCAAACGGATGTCACGTAAAAAAAAATAACCAAATATTTGTTGATTATTGCATAATTTTGGAAAGACCAAGGAAAGACTAATTGTATTTAATTATTAATGTTGATTTATATTAATATAAGTATTTTAATACTTATTATAATAATGAGACTGATTTTCAAAATCTATACGTACCCGTAAGACTGATTTGAATTTTATTTCTGTGATAATTTTTATATTTTATGATTTTAAAATAATAGGTACCTAAAATAAGAAAAAAATCATCTCATTTTTACTTTTTATGTTGATTTTTGTAATTATTTTAATAGTTATTATTGCATTGTAACTTTTATTGTTTTTTTTTTATTCTGTTGATTTATGTAATTATTTATTAAACGATAGGTATATTTTACAACGTATTTCATTATTTTTATTTCAATAATATTAATCCTTCCTAAGGTTTGCGATGCTGTCTGTACAAAATATGCTAAAAAAAAGGAGCGTCCGAAACATCCACTCCAAAAAATTTATTATATGTACTTTCCTGTTTCGGACGAGGTGTCCGAACGCGAGTCTCCGAATCACCCACTAAGCCCCATGTACGAGTATATTCCGCGATTAAAAAATATTCTTGTTGTGATATGATTGTCTTGAACGTAACTTTTACACAAAAAATAACAAACTTCCTAACATTCCTGATTAGTACTCAAAAAGTATGGTGAACAAAATTTTCTAAAAGTTTATAGGGCATTTTTGATCATCAATTTAAAAATAGAAAAGGGATGTTCCATAGATTGTGGCTGGTTTTGATAAATTTGCAGGTTTTTAGGCTACCCACAATATAAAAAAACCGGCCAAGTGCGAGACGGACTCGCGCCCTAAGGGTTCCGTACCTATCTACCATATGATATGCTAAAAGCTTTTGCTCTTTGTTTTTAAAAACTCAGCGACCATCCAACTCGACCCCTCTTTTATAGAAAAGTTCTTGAAACGGGAGCTCACCTTAATTGGTTACTATTAGTTGTGAGAAAAATTGAAATATTTAATGATTTTAGACTTTTCCCTTTATTTGTACTGTGAGACCTAGCTTCTTGCCAAATTTCATAATTTTAGGTCAACGGGAAGTACCCTGTAGGTTTTGGTTTTTTGCATAAATGTATGGAGATGAGGACATAAAAAGCCATATCTTTTGATTGCGTCGTTGTAAAAAATTTAAATTTTCAGATCTTATGTAGTTTATGGACCCTAATATTCGTTTTCAATTTCAACCTGATACCTTTGCTCGTTCGTGAGAAAAAGGGTCTTGACAGACAGACAGACAGACAGACGAACAACAAAGTGATCCTATAAGGGTTCCGTTTTTTTAATTTTGAGGTACGGAACCCTAAAAAAACCTGTCAAGTGCGAGTCGGACTCGCGCGCTGAGGGTTCCGATGTACCTATAGAATTTTTGGAAGCAATAAAGTCCATTTTTAGGACCGCAATACTAAATTGGTTTGTAAAGGTTTTGTGCAAAACCTTTACAAACCAATTTGTGTCTTCTCTTTTTGCCACTGAAAAACTTCTCATAAGAATTTAAATAGTCATGACATGCATGATATTTGAGGCACTATTTATAAATTCCATTGACTTATTAATTTTATTCACAATTACAACCTATATTACACTAAATTAAATACAACCAACACTTAACACTTTAATTACACTAAATTAAATACAACCAACAAACCACTTAGAACCCTTCGATGGATTTGCATTAAACTCCTAAATTCAAAATATGATGTCATTCGGACCATTCGTTTAGCCGCTAGGCCAAAGCGTGACGGACAGACGGACCGACCGACCGACCGACGGACGGACATTTTTTGGAGACTTGTTTTTATGATGTATAAGTGCTATAGAACGCATTTTTGAGAAAATTAGAAAAACTTTTTATTTCACGAATACAAATACCTTTCTCGCTCCGCTCGAAAGTAAAAATAAACAAGCGAAGTAGAAAAGTGCATTTTTAAAACAACAATACAAATAAAATCCTTATTATCTTGCAACTAATTGTTAACTGCGAAAAAATATTTTTTAAATATTAATTTAATGACTCTGTTTACTGGGCACATTTTCAAGGTTCCTGACATCTGGATTCTGATAGCTGATATGGCAGGTTCGCGACCACTGTTTTGGCGCCGCAAAATAGCCCGCTGGTCTATTTCATGCCTACAGGCCAGCCGCACGCCAAAAACCGTTTACACGTTGCCTACCGTCCTGCCTAGAGTATTGGCTCCAATATTTTGCCGTCGTCTAAACCAGCCGAGGCACGGCAAAAACTGTTTACACGATGCATATTGTCTTGCCTGGAAGGTAGGCGCCTGAAATTTGCCTCCGTCTAAATCCGGCATAAGGGTTCTTTTTTTTTACCATTTTGGTATCGGAACCCTAAAAAGATATGAATTTTTACAACTGCTTCGGCAGATAATTTAAAAGAATAAGTACCTGGGCGACCGAGCTTCGCTCTATACAGCCGCCTCAACATTAAAATATCATCGGGTGAGCAAGCTATGCTACCCGCCTACAGATGGCGCTTTAGGTTTTTGTCTAAAACGCAAATGCTTGAAAACACGGGGAAAACGAATTTTCCCTGACATGAAACCTAGCTAGATCGATTTTGAAATCGTTAGAGCAGTTTCCGAGAAACTGACTACAAACATATATACAAATATTATTCGTTTAATAGTATAGGATAAAATAATTTATAGTTCGAAAACTAAAAATAATCGTGGAACATACATGGGGGTGATTTGGATACCCCTTAGCATGACGCATCAAAATTTTTCTTTTGGACGTCTATCAATGGGCCGAAACCGTCTCTAACGATTTCGTTGAAATTTTCTAGGTATGTGGGGGTTTTCGGCATACGGGGGTTTTCGGGGCGATAAATCGATCTAGCTAGGTCTCGTTTGGGAAAATTCGTTTTCACCTCCAAAGCTCGGAAACATTTGTTTTGTCGGTTAAATTCTGCGGCCAAAAGCGATTTTTGGCCCCTAGCGGGCAAAAGGTTTTCTATCGTTTTCAAGATGAGAAAGAGGGATGCAGCTATAGGAAAGAAACAAATAGTATTATGAATAGTGAATGCCTGGTGGGTAAGGTACTGGCTGATAATGAAAAGTAAATTTAAAATTCGATCGCCTTTTTTTTCGTTCTGTTGCCCAGATTAATGGACTCGCCCTTTGACTTCAAATCAACGCAATACAAAATAGATTTGCCTTCCACTGCCTATCCTCTGTCTCCACATTGAAATCCAATGAAAATGAACCTTGTTCTGCAAATTTATCAAGTAGTTTATAGGTAGAGTCACGAACATAAGCACAACAGTCCCAAAAATAATAATAATTTAATTATAGTGATTTCCTTTTAATGTCTAGTATTCTTAATCTATACATGGCCACTCGTCCGTGAAATCTCTTTGACCTTGAGCTGGTCTCTGGTTACGGAGGTTTGTATTGAAGCGCTGGTTCAGGTTATACTGGTTATGTTTCCACTTGCTTGCTGCCGTCAGTACCATTATGTAGGTATTATGCCCTTACGTTAAAATGTTTGAGTAATTATTTCTTATATTTGAATTGCTTTTCTTGCATTATGTTAACATTTCCTCGCTTTAATGAGGTGAAAAATTTTGTGTTGCGCTCGGCAGCAAAGTTATTTTGCGTCTCGTGCCTTGAACTTTTTTAATTATTTCTTTGGTAAGAGAAAATAGCGCGTTTCAGAAACCTACAGCGCCATCTGTTGGTGAGTAGCATAGCTTGCTCACCCGGTGATATTTGAATGTTAAAGGTTTTATATTATATTTATTGTTAATTGTTATTATTACTATTTTTATTTACGTTTTAAAGTTTATAAAGGCTTATTATTAAAAAATTTACAACCCCGAAAATCACCTTAAGATAAACTGCAGTTTTCCTAATCGATACTAGATGGCGCTGTATGTAATGCACAAAAAAAGAACATTTCAGAAACCATACAGTGCAATTTGTTAGTGGGCTACGCAGAGCAAAGCTCGGTCGCCCAGGTACTAATGTATTATAATAACCAAAGCAAAGTGCCTTTAATGATGATAACGGTAGAAACTGCAACACAAAACATTTCTAACAGTTTTAAATAGATTGCGAAGTGAGAGTAACTTCTACCGACCGACTTCATATCTTAACAATCTGATTTATTTGGTATTCGTCATTCGGGTAGACGTGGATTTGGCACTCCCATATTGTGGGCAGGTCGCACTATTGTTGGCCAGTCAATATTCTGTGGGCATGACATGACATCATCGGCGGGTACAAAATGCAATACTTTATTTCAAGTCGCTTACATTTGGAAATGGAAGTCTTGAAATAGACAAACTTATCGGTTACTTATCATACGTTTTGTATTGAAAGTAGCTAACACAGAAATGTCAGTCAGCTAGCGATACAGTTATGCTAAAGAACGAGCCATTATGCTCAGCTCGTTACAAAGCGCTCAATGCTATTGAACGCTCAAAATCCCTTTCTATTCGAACCTATCGGAATACTATTATTTGTCACTAGAAAGACTTTTTATATGAGAGTAATGCAAAGTGCTGTGCTGTGCGGTGCCGGCCTAAAAAGAATAGTACCGACCCATCTCTTCCCGTGGGTGTCGTAAGAGGCGACTAAGGGAAATGAAATCCAGAGGATGGGCAGCAGCGTCCTTCTGTGTATTATTTCATCTTACTGCGGGCGCCAACCCGTCTGCCAAGCGTGGCGACTATGGTAAAACCCCCTAAGAATCGATGAATCACAACTATAAGCTCCGGCCCCTAGTCCCCGGCGGCCCCGCTATTCCTGGCTCCGGTAGCGGCCATGGTAACGGTGGGGCAGGGGGTGCGAAGAATCCCCGGCAGATGTCGAGCTACCAACAACGACGACCTCTGGCCCTGGCAACTTATAACACGCGCACACTGCGGACCGACGAGAAGGTTGCAGAACTCGAAGAAGAATTGAGCAGGTTACACTGGGACATCTTGGGTCTATCTGAAGTCCGAAGAGAGGGGGAGGACTCGATAATCCTAAAATCAGGTAACTTGCTCTATTTCCGGGAGGGCGACCAACTGTCCCAGGGAGGTGTCGGGTTTATGGTCCACAAGTCTCTCGTGAACAACGTGGTCATGATCGAGAGTGTGTCGTCGCGGGTAGCGTACCTTATACTCAGAATCACCAAAAGGTATTCGCTGAAAGTCATACAGGTATACGCCCCCACATCGACACACTCTGATGATGAAGTCGAGGCTATGTATGAGGATATATCTAAAGCCATACATACGCCTAAGACCCACTATACCGTTGTCATGGGGGACTTCAACGCGAAATTAGGCAAGCGAGGCGATGGTGAGCTGAGGGTGGGGCAATTTGGTGTTGGATATCGGAATTCCAGAGGCCACATGTTAGCCGATTTTTTGGAGAAGGAAGGACTCTTTATGATGAATTCCTTCTTCAAAAAGTCGGAAAACCGAAAATGGACCTGGATCAGTCCCGATGGTGCTACAAAAAATGAGATTGACTTTATCATGTCGACGAAGAAGCAAATATTCAATGATGTCTCTGTGATCAATGCGGTTAAAACCGGAAGCGATCACCGGTTGGTAAGAGGCACATTGAATATCAACGTAAAGCTGGAAAGAACTCGACTGATGAAGTCTACGCTCCGACCAGTACCCACCAATATCCAAAACCCCGACGGCTTTCAGCTCGAACTGCAAAACCGCTTTGAATGCCTTGGTGAATGCGTAGATGTGGACGACTACAATAACGGGTTCGTGGAAACTGTCCATACAATTGGTTCAAAGTACTTTAGACCCCACCGTACTAAAAGAACCAAAAAGATCTCTGACCATACCCTCAAGCTAATGGAAGAAAGACGCGAAATGGTTCTGCAGTCTCCGGAAGATGCTTCTCAATATCGGCGGCTCAATAAACAGATCTCTAAGTCTCTGACTCGCGACCTTCGGCTATTTAATACTAACCATATTAAAGAAGCGATTGAGCGGAACAAAGGCTCCAAAGTGTTCGCAAGAGATCTGTCTATTGGACAGAGCCAGTTGACGAGGCTGAAGACCGAGGATGGCAGAACCGTATCGTCCAAGCCTGAGCTATTGAGGGAAGTCGAGAAGTTCTATGGGCAGTTATACACGTCAACCGGCCCACCCGTTAGCAGTCTGGCCAACGATCCAAGAGCTAGACTTACCCGACACCATACCGAAGATATCCCGGACGTCAGCTTGTACGAGATTAGAATGGCTCTCAGACAGCTTAGAAACAACAAGGCACCCGGGCACGATGGAATTACGGCTGAGCTTCTGAAAGCAGGCGGAAGGCCAGTGCTTAAAGCTCTTCAGAAGCTGTTTAATTCTGTCATACTCGAAGGGAAAACGCCACAGGCATGGCACAGAAGTGTGGTGGTACTCTTCTTCAAAAAGGGTGATAAGACCCTGCTGAAGAATTACAGACCCATCTCACTTCTGAGCCATGTCTATAAGCTGTTCTCGAGAGTCATTACGAACCGTCTCGCGCGCAGGCTCGACGACTTCCAGCCTCCCGAACAAGCCGGTTTTCGTAAAGGCTTCAGTACCATAGACCACATACATACGCTACGGCAAGTTATACAGAAGACCGAAGAGTATAACCAGCCACTTTGCCTAGCGTTTGTGGACTATGAGAAGGCCTTCGATTCGATCGAGACGTGGGCCGTGCTACGATCTCTCCAGAGGTGCCAAGTCGACTATCGGTACATTGAAGTGTTGAAGGACCTGTACAAAAACGCCACTATGTCAGTTCGTCTTCAGGACCAGGACTCGAAACCTATCCAATTGCAGCGAGGAGTGAGACAGGGAGACGTCATATCTCCTAAACTGTTCACCGCTGCATTGGAAGACGTCTTCAAACTCCTGGACTGGAAAGGACTTGGCATCAACATCAATGGCGAGTACATGACCCACCTTCGATTTGCCGACGATATTGTCGTAATGGCTGAGACCCTGGAAGATCTCGGCACGATGCTCAATAACCTCAGTAGAGTTTCACAACAAGTGGGTCTTAAAATGAACATGGATAAGACGAAAATTATGTCTAACGCCCTTGTTGTACCCACTCCACTCAAAGTTGGAGACTCTACGCTCGAAGTTGTTGATGAGTACGTATACCTGGGACAAACAGTCCAGCTGGGTAAATCCAACTTAGAGAAAGAGGTTACTCGTCGAATCCGACTCGGATGGGCAGCGTTCGGGAAGCTCCGCAATATCTTCACGTCCAAAATACCGCAGTGTCTCAAGACGAAAGTCTTTGACCAGTGTGTGTTGCCAGTGATGACATATGGCACCGAGACGTGGCCGCTCACGATGGGCCTTATCAGAAAGCTCAAAGTCACCCAAAGGGCTATGGAAAGGGCTATGCTCGGAGTCTCTCTGCGCGATCGAATCAGAAATGAGGAGATCCGCAGAAGAACTAAAGTAACTGACATAGCCCTGAGAATCGCTAAACTGAAGTGGCAGTGGGCAGGGCACATCGCAAGAAGAACCGATGGCCGGTGGGGCGTGAGGGTTCTAGAGTGGCGACCACGTACCGGAAGACGAAGCGTTGGCAGGCCCCCCACAAGGTGGACCGACGATCTGGTCAAGGTCGCGGGAAGCCGCTGGATGCGAGCAGCGCAGGACCGGTCGTCATGGAGTTCTTTAGGGGAGGCCTATGTCCAGCAGTGGACGTCTTTCGGCTGATATGATGATGATGATGATGATGAATGCAAAGTACAGTCAAGAGCACATTAAGCTTGATACATTGGACTTTGTACCGCTCTTATTTCAATAGAGGTACGGGCAAGAGTACGCTGCGAGTGTCGAGCTTAACCTAGTAATATAGTTACTTTTTCTAAATGATGTAATTTTCTCCTGAAGAATAGAGACATAATATCATCATTGCTCTAGTTTTATTTTGTTTTTACCAATGGTTGTTCGGATTCGGCTACCTAACCTAGGGATTTGACGAGGGCACTGGTTTTTACACAGAGCGAACCAGACCCAATCCCGATCCAACCTGGCTGTCAGAGTTTTCAAGCCGCCAAATGGCCTCTGACTTGGCTTAACGACAACTGTCATTGACGTTCCGAAGGACTAGGTTAGGCAGGTACAGTCAAGCACATCAAGCTTGACACGTTGGACTTTGTACCGTTCTTATTTCAATTGAAATACGGGCTAGAGTCGCACTGCGAGTGTCAAGCTTGACCTGTAGTTGACTGTACCTATCCGGGTTCTGACCACTGCTAACGTTGCTTAACTGTCGTCATCGGAAAGAAAGAGCAACTACCACTTGGCCACGTGCGCTTCAAGAATAGAAATATGTAATTTTTTATTTACTTTTTTGAAACTGTTTAACATCGCAGAGTACAGTTTATATTTTTTTTTTAATACTAAAGACTACACAAGCCTGATGGGCTTATTGGCAGTCAGTGAGTTCAGTCCAATATCAGTAACTTATAGTGCGACACGAACGTTTAAATATTTTAAACACAAAGTTTTAGCTTTCAATAATTACATAAACATTCTAGACATACGTATATAATATAAAAGAAATACTTTGGTAGGTACCTAATTTTTATTTAGTCTAATTTGATAAGATAGTGCAAACCTGTGAATGGTCAAGTTAGGTGGTGCAACTCAGCATTATTATTTGGTTTCTGATATTTTTACCTCCTGGAAGATGATTTTTAGGGTTCCGTAGCCAAATAGCAAAAAACGGAACCCCTATGGATTCGTCATGTCTGTCTGTCTGTCCGTCCGTATGTCACAGCCACTTTTTTCCGAAACTTTAAGAACTATACTGTTGAAACTTGGTAAGTAGATGTATTCTGTAAACCGCATTAAGATTTTCACACAAAATAAGAAAAAAAAACAAGAAATTCTGGGGGTTCCCCATACTTAGAACTGAAACTCAAAAATTTTTTTTTTTTCATCAAACCCATACGTACGTGTGGTGTATCTATGGATAGGTGTTCAAAAATAATATTGTGGTTTCTAATATCGTTTTTTGCTAAACTGATTAGTTTGCGCGAGAGACACTTCCAAAGTGGTAAAATTTGTGTGTGTGTCCCCCAAAACTTCTAAAATAAGAGAATGATAAAACTAAAAAATATTTATGATGTACATTACCATGCAAACTTCCACCGAAAATTGGTTTTAACACGTCATAAATCGTAAACCGCGATTTACCTTTCATTCATTCAACTCAAAATAGCTACTTTAATTAATATAATGTGGTGGTACGGAACCCTCAGTGCGCGAGTCCGACTCGCACTTGGCCAGTTTTCTTTCGTATTTTACCTATATTCCACAGGAAAAGCTGTTTAATGTCACTGGTAGATTCTAAAGATGCGCCGATTACTCGTTTACAATTCGGTAAGTACTCGGCCGAATAACTCGGTTCAAGAGTGATGAATTTTTACAGGTAGAGAGATTATATAGCTTTTTTCTTAACCCACTAGATCCCACTGCTGGGCAAAGGCCCCGCGGCTTTCCATTGGTCACGATCTTTTGTAACCTCCTCCCAATTCAGAAGGCATCAAAGTCGTCCCGCCGCCATCGCTTTCTTGGTCTTCCTCGGCGTCTGGACCCAGACCTCGGCGTTAAAACTAATTTTTTTGTAAAGTATTTAAGTATTACGTTCGACTTAATTAAAAAATATTCAAAAAAATATATTTTCACTTCTCATGCTCGAAAAGTTGTAGTTTATGCGGGGGTATAGGCAGCCTAAAATTGTATTTTATGCACATGGTCAAAAAAGTTATTTCTTCTTCTAAATTGACTTTCCAGCCAGTCATACTCGTAGGCACCATAAAACTCTAATTCAACTTTAATTAAAATACTACTTTTCTAAACTACTTTTACGTTTTATTTCCTCGCCATCGAAGTGAAAAGCAGAGTTTATAACTTGACCATAAAACACTTTTTATCCGCGGCTTAATTATTCGCACTCCCCTACGGGTCGTGCGAATACGTAAGCCTTGTGTTAAAAGTCATGTTTAATGCACTTGTTGTTAAACTACTATTTAACAATTATTAGTATTCTAATAGATCCTGTTTCTAGAGCGATGGGATTTTTATGATCGTCACAGCCTGGTGACTGTGCTGGTGGCTTGGTAGAAGCTAGTTCAAAGCAACTCCGAAACGCTGCTACGTGTATCATCAAAGAGTAACCTACATAATTTCAAAAATTATAATCTGATAATCTCTGAAATATTTGGTCGTCAGATTTTTAGTTCGCATATTATGATTTAAAAATAAAAAATAAATTAATCATGTGGCTGTTTTACTATACTAGAATTTACATTCAATTCATTTTGATTTGTCTCAAAGGATATGCATGGAACCGAGTAATTCGCCGAGTACGCGGTTTATCATTATGGTCCATTTAAACCGAGTAATATTCGATACTCGGTACTTGGTAAAGTATGCCCTCGGCGCATCTCTAGTAGATTCACAATATTACATCCGTTATATCATTTTTGATACATGTTGTTCAGTAGGATGAAGCTGGCTTATATCTTATGTGCAGTTCACCTTTATTTTATTACGTATCAGTAGTTTACATTCATAGTCTAACTGATTCCATTTTTGTACGGCTGCCTATATAGAACAATGAAATGACTTAGCTGCTTTGACAAGAAGGACATCTACATTAGAGGAGACGAAAGAGACACATGAAATACAAGCTTCCTGCCGCTAGCGAGACCTAGAATTGTTTCGGACATGATCTCACCTAATAAGAGGAGTCTTATCTGGGTCACAAGGCCTCAGGACTTTGCGTCCTCTTTCAGTGCAATGTATATTTTGGGAATAAACTAATTCCGTTTTGTCTAATGCCTACCTGTGTTCTGAATGTTTGCTAATGAATTACGGGATATCAATTCTTGAATTATCAATGAGTGACTTACAAAATTTCAAAAATAAATCGCTCTGATAATATTTGGTTGTTAGATTGTATATTATGATATGTGTTTTAAAAGTTAATTAGGACTTTATAAATAACTAGCGGCCCACCCCGGCTTCGCACGGGTTGTAATGCTTTTTATGTTTATTTATTCTTAGTTTGAATTGAAGCTTTTGCGTAAATCATCCTCTATCTAAGGAGATTCATCAACAGTATCGGAGTACTATCTAATTTTGTATCCTTCATTACATCCCCTTTCACACTTATTTTTTTTTATAAAGAGCTTAAAATTTAAAAATGAAAGACATCTAGTCTAACAAACAGACAACATCGTCCCTTACTTCACCCCTTGGAGAATAATTTTTAAGAAACGCTTAAACACGTGTTTTCTTATTTTTAGGGTTCTGTAGTCAACAAGGAATCGTTAAAGTTACGTCATGTTCGTTTGTCCGTCTGTTTGTCTGCGGCTTAGCTCAGAGACCCGTATACTAGAAATACACATTTCATCTACGCCGACAAAGAGGTAAAAAAACCTTGAAAATATTTTTTTTGGGTATCCTACAAATGGGACTGACAATTGTTTTCTTGTCTACCCCATCGTGTGGGGTCTTTGAAAAATATTGGCGGTTTGCAAATATAATTTTTCGATTGTGATCCGTTTACGAAATATCTAGCTTAAAAGCGCAATTTTTATTGGAATCGAGTGTCCCTGCCAGCTAAACGGTTGTTATTGCAAAAGTGAAAAAAATCGAGGTATTAGTATACAGGCTGTAATAGACAGGTCCAAGATTTGAATTAAAAATTTTCTAGACGCAAAGTCGATTTTCAGTTTTTGGTCGCCATCTTGAAAACTGTTAGTATGTTATTGTAACAAGCATGTGTAATAAGCATGTATGAATTCAGCAGGGTCGTATTGGTCTAAAAACACCCTAAAAATAAGAGACGTTCGTTTTGCGTCTAGACGAAAAACTAGAAATTATATAAATTGCAATAGCAATCAGGCATTTGGACTTAATGAGAAAGCAAAAAATATTATGTAATAGAGTTAAGAAATACTTAATCTAAACCTGCTTTGCGATAAAAACTCCTAAAAACTACGAAACATTTTCCTCTATTACAAAGGGGATGAATTTCCTAAAATAAGTACTTATCGCAAACATTCACAACATGAAATACGCTACACACCCTCCATATTCCACTTATCTAACAAAAATAGTTTCAGACTTACATACAAACTTTCTTCCTTTAGGCATTTAAAAAACCTAAACACATACCTTCAGTCATACCTACTTTAATAATTTATAAATTAAGGTAAAATTCAAATTTGAATACCTGTAACTTCAAAAATGAAAGACCATAGACTAAATAACTGACAAAAATTCATCCCTTATTTCACCCACTTTGGGGCTGAATTTATTTAAATAATTTTTGGTCGCAAACCTTCATAGTAGTTTCGGCTGTGCTTTGATGAGTCAATCAACCAATCAATCAGGACTTTATTATATTTAGTACTAGCTGTTGCCCGCGACTTTGCTCGCGTGGATTTCTTATTTTATGTTGTAACCGGTTTTCCGTAGGAATGAGATATTTTCCCATCGAATTCGGAGTAATTTTAAACTAAAGAAAATCGGTACTTACCCTGCGCAAGTGCATGAGAACAATTCGAGATCCAACTGAATTTTATATAATTTACAGACGTTACTCATAAATAACTCAAACAGAGTAACTTAGCAGTGTTATTATGCCTTAAAGTTGCCACTTAACTTAACTAATGTAGAGAGAGGGATGAGAGACTCCTTTATGTTATATTTCAAGACAAAGCTAATTTGCAGAAGTAATTGAGAAAAACTATTGTCTAGGATGGAAGTTCTATGGCTGGTAAAAAAAAGATGTGATAGCTTTAGAGAGGTTGGTCAGTATTATTAGTAGCAACTATTGTGATTTCTTAACAGATAAACCAAATTCAGTCTACTTCATACAAAAATTCAAACTTTCATACAAAAATTCTACCCTTTGCCACCCGCGTTCGCCTATAGGTATCCCTATTCCTTGCCGTAGCCCCATCCACCCCCTATCTCTACCCCTGTCTCTATCCCAACCCCTACCCCCACCCAAATTGCTAGGCCAGCTACTTCAGAAAATCTCAAGAAATTATAATTTAATTTAAAAATTACCCAGGTTTTGCAAACGTCGACTATTTAATAAGTACATACATACATAACATCACGCCTTGTTCCCGTCGGGGTAGGCAGAGACCACAGTTCTCCACCTGCTACGATCTTGACATACTTCCCTTGCTTCCTGAACTTTCATCAATCCTTTCATACATGCTCGTCGGTTTAGGGTTTAACTTGGCCTTTATTCAGAACGTCCTTATCCAATTTAATAAGTGTATTTAATTTTCCTTATAAAGTGGAGTTAGCATAGATATTATGGCTGGATAAAGATATCTGTGAATAATCAATCTTAGTATAGTACATTAAAATGCAAGTGCGCTATTTTTTTATTACGCCTATGGCTCGAAAATTGCAGCCCGATGTGACCAAAGCGCACGCGCTTCTTACGACGTTTTTCAACACATTTGTGAATAAAAACAAGTAAAATTTCCCCAAAAACCTCTTTTCCCCAAAGAAAATTCGTAGACAAGCTACGTATTTTTCCTTAGATTTCTACGTAAGTACACCTGATTCTCCACTTGTGTTTTGTAACTTAGTACACATTTTCTACGTTGGAGGATTACTGTTTTTCTATTTGTAAGAGTCAATTCTTTTGAAAATAATTACAAAAAACAAACAAACATCATTAATATTTGTAAAAAAGGCGCGCACTGTTTTAGATGACACAGATTATCCATACATGCGCGCGCAGTAAAGTAACTAGTCTTCAAGTTATTTTAAATGGGATATTTGTTGTTACTAAGTTAATTGATATAAATATTTTCATGAATATAATGTTTATTGATCATATTATTGATCAAAGTTAATTTATTCAAGAATATATTATGAATTTTACAAACATAAAAACTCCTTGCTCCCATGCAGAAATTAAAAAAAATATGGAACACTAGTGCGGTAATATAATGGAAAAAGCACTCGTGTTTAATAAGCTGGATTATGGACCTTAATTCAGTGCAGATAAAGCTGTTTTACTCGTACGAGCAAATGTGTTGAAAAATATAAAATTTAAAAATGGCCTAATATTTATTAATCTCAATTTTAATAGATCATTTAAAAAGTTTACTCCAACTCTGAGTCGGACGGTCGCACTTCGCCTCCCAGTAACAGTAGTCCAATTCTTGAATAACACCCAGTGACTTTCGAGTGATTTTTGGGACTCTAAAAACAAGAGCCCAGAAAATCTATTAAAAAGTTTTAAATTAATTTACCAAAAATGACCATCAAACACTGTATTTAACGAATGTCATTGTTCGCTTTTGAAAAGCAAGACGTGTCATTTTGAATTAATTGGGTGATATTTTTTCACTCAGTGATATTCAAGAATTGGGCTCCAGTTATGTATCAACGACGTCACAGGGAGAGCACGATGAGACGTGGTGAGAAAACGAGATTTAATTTATTACTAAGCCTCAACATTAAACCTTAACATTTTTCATAGTTCGTAACCAACCACACAACCATCTGGCTTATCTAGGTTCATGCATCTGATATTCTAGTACGTATAGGTAGGTAGGTAGCTGTTACTACTATTTTACACTGTTATATTTTTGTAATAGGTTGCGTTTTGAATAGATCGACGATCTAAGGTCGTGCAGGCGCTTATGTGCCGGTCTTGGACCTTGGTGCCGGGTGCCGGCCGATGTCTGATAAGTGGAGGTGCAAAAGTAGCCGATTTCCATGACTTTTGGAAAATCAAATGTCGCATTTATCCTCCCTTTCCCCATGGCATTTCATCTGTGCCGTGACAGAATTATTTAATAAAACTGTGCGGTGTCACACGTGTTTGATGACTTGGTTCGGTCGTGTTCCCCCACAGTACCCCGTAGGTATTCCCCACTGTAGCAAACATTAAATAATAGGAAGTAATTAAAATCACCTTAAATGCAGCCGCAGCCACATAATTTGACCTCAAACACAGACTGTGCAATTTTGCTGCATCGGATCGATAGAAGAGCACCAGTAAACAGCAAACGATAAATAGTTGTTATAGGTTTGCTCTCCCATGTTCTACCTTCTTTTTATGTAGGTATCTAGATAGATAGGTAAGTACTTACGCTTTGACCTAGGCTGATACGCCAAGTGCGTACATCTTAAAGATCGATATAAGCCATAATTAAAGACGTAACTACGTACTACAAGAATGGAAGAAATATCCACTTAACTAGGATATAAAAGTAACATACTTGCAGCGAGTCCAAACGGTGAGCGCGCAGCGCAGTCGATGCATTCAGGACCAGCCAGCCAGATCGTCCTCTTGTCAGGTGAACGCATCAAAAACAAGAGGGAACAAATAAATGCGGCCGGCTGTTTATAAACATTGGAACAGTCGGACGGAACGGGATGCGATCAATACCACTTCGGGCGCACTCCGAGCGGCCGGGGCCAAGCCGGCCCCAACCTCACCTGGCGAGCGGAGTCTGCGGTGCCGGTGCGGGTACACACTGCACCGAACTGTTATCGAAGCGAGTGCAAGGCGCGGCGCGGGAGCGTGTGGTCCGGACGTACTTAACGGGCGGCTAGCGGCGGCCGTGTGTGCGCCGCCCTACCAATTACGTCACGCGGTTTTGACAGGCGGCGCACGACGTAAGGCCCGTGCCGCGCGCCGTCGCGGTGCCGCCATTTACGCGTCGCGCACGATCAATACGTAGGGAACATAACCTTTACTCCGCGCGCCGCCTCTCTTCTGCTCTGCACCCGCCCGCCACACCACCTGCCGTCGCCACCGTCGCGTCGCCGTCACCGCCCCGTACAAACTAATTAATTGCTATTTATTTACTCTTTATTGAATTATACAATACCTACCCATCTTTTTAGGGTTCCGAACCAAAATGGTAAAAACGGAACCCTTATGGTGCAACTTCATCTGTCTGGTGTCTTCGTCTTATAGTTCAATATTTTTAGAATTGGTACCCAGGACAAATTACGGCCGACAATTTTTTTTTTATGGAAGTGTGCCTTAGGTCCATCCAAATATATCTAGAAAGTTCCCTGCCGATCCCATTTTCGCTCCCCCCCACCCCCCCTCAAAAAGGTCCCTAATTTTAGATTTTTCTATTTATCTCTAAAACGGTTGAAGTTAGGGGAAAGTCGTCAATCTAAGACTTGATAATTATAAAATTACCAATCCATAAACACCTGTTTTATTTCGATGTGACCTACAGTACCTGAAATATAGCTACAGACAGTTCACCAAAAATTAAAAATTATCTTCAAATAATTATTTGTATTAAGTTTTAACAAAAACTACTGGAGTTGTGGCAAAATTATCTAAGAGCATGTGAATCTTGATACATTTAGGAATAAAACGAGACATAATTCATCAATAATGCAGCACTGGTTCTCGATTTACAGCGAGTTACATCAAACACCCTCAGATAATTTTACAGGACAAAAGAAGTAGGAACAGTGAAACTGACGTTGTCTTTCAGGATTAAATAATGGCACTTAAAATTTAAATACATTAAATAAAAATAAACAATTTCCCCCGAAAGTCTAAAAGATTTAAGCTTTAAGTAACTAGATGACGTCACTTGTATAATAAAATAAGAAATAAAATATAATAACAAATGGGTTGCTTCTATTTTGAAACATGAGATGTCAGACGATAGTTCTTGTCATGTTCTATTAAAATATATATATAAAACATTTTTTCTAATGATATTTGTTCGTTAAAATATTAAAAAGTTTCGCTCTAGTTTTCCGCTTAAACAATTTTTCACCATAAATCACATTTGCAGCTTATGACTCAGGAGTAAAATGAATTGAAAAGACTCTCATAAAATTCCTTTTAATTTTGCAAGCTGTTTGGTGCAGGCCTTGCTTGTATTACCTAAAATATAGCTACAGACAGTTCACAAAAATTTAAAATTATCTTTAAATCATTTTTTGTACTAACTTTTAACAAAAACTACTGGAGTAGCGGCAAAATTACGTAAGAACATGTGAATCTTGATTCATTTAGGAATAAAACGAGACATAATTTGTCATTATGGCAGCACTGGTTCTCGATTTACAGCGAGTTACAAGAAACACCCTGAGATAAATATAGGACTAAAGAAGTAGGAACAATAAAACTGACGTTGTCTTTTAGGATTAAATTGTGGCACTTCTAATTTAAATGAATGGAATAAAAATAAACTATTTCCCCCAAAAAACTACAAGATTTATGGTTTAAGTCACAAGGTGGCGTCACTTGTATAAGAAATAAATTGTAATTACAAATTGGCTGCTTCGATTTCGAAATGTTAGATGTCAGATGATAGTTCTTGTCATCTATCTATCTATGCTATTATAATATTAAATTCAATTACCACTGACTGACTGACTGGCTTATTGACACAATTGTTCTCCATGAAAGGAAACCGTTGAAAGTCATGTATGAAAGACTTGTACAACCAGGTCTGATGAGGTCCAGAAAAGTCTTAAACCTTGGAAAGGTCTTCAGCATCAGGGTACACCCCAACGGCCAGTGAAAACTGTAAGGGTTAGGTGGGTCGACCTCGAACAAAAGTCGACCCACACCCTGATCAAATTGACGAAATGACGAAAAACAAGATGGCCGCCATACAAATTTTATAAAAATGTTATTCAAAGAAATAAATCCAAAACGAAAAGAGTAAAGTATAATGTTCTCTTACAAATTTCAAAGAGGATGCCAAGAGGCATCTGACCACAGAAAAATAAGGGTACTTAGAAGGAGGATTAAAGAAATAATTCGTCACAAGGTAGCGAAGGCGTCGTTCTATGGATTTGACAGGTTATTTTGAATATTTTCTAGTGATCATTGATAATTTGACATAAAAAATTGGGACATGTTGGCAGATGTCATCCCATAGTAAAATAAATTAGCAAGGAATCTATTCCGAGCGAAGCAAGGAGATCCGAAATCTTTGCATCTGACTGTAAAAAAAAATTTCAAGATGGCGGATTCAAAATGGCGGCCAAAATAAAAGTTGCTCCGATTCGAGTGAAATTTGGTATCTAGGGGGTTCTTGGGGGTGAAGTTTACGTTATTGGTGTAAATTTGTTTTGCCGCCATTTTCCAATATGGCTGCCATAGAAACGTCCAAAACCTGGTAACTTGCGAGGCCGAAGGCCGAGCTCCACTTAGAGCGAAGCTCGGAGCGTCCCTCCCTTACTTTTCCTCTCCCCAACCCCTCCCCCCAAGAAATGTAAACAAACATGGCGAGGCCGAGGGCCGAGCTCCGCCTAGAGCGAAGCTCGAAGCGTCCCCCAGCATGTCGTGCTTCCACATACATCCATTAAGTCAAGTTTTATACGAGGCCGAAGGCCGAGCTCCACGTAGGGCGAAGCCCAAAGCGTCCACCCTTACTATTACCTCCAGCCACTTACCCCGTCCCCTCTAAGTAGCTTAAACCACATAGCGAGGCCGAAGGCCGAGCTCAACGTAGAGCGAAGCTCGAAGCGTCCTTCAGCTGACCCTGCCCCCACCTACTACCAAAAGTAATTTACGAGGCTGAAGGCTGAGCTCCGTGTAGGGCGAAGCCCGAAGCGTCCCCCCTGGCCGCCATCTTGATTTTTTTAATGTCTGGACAGATTGCGTTCAAAATCGAAATCTGAGGATCCTAGCGGTCTCCGATACCAAATCAAGAATAACATTATAAAAAAAATTTTTCTTTTTGTTTTGGGCCGATTGCCTTCAAAATTGATTTTGACAATTTACAACAGTTACAACACCTTACGCGGGCTGCTCGCAGCCCACGCACCCGACCTCTAGTTTTCTAATAAAAGTAACATTTTTTTTTTCGAAATTATATGTTCATTTAAATATTAAAAAGTTTTGCTTGACGTTTTCGCTCAAACAAACTTTTTTTGTACATAAATCACAAGCAAACAAGGACCAAAAATCAGAATTCCTTGCATCGAAACAACATGTTTGTGTACGTCGTCGTTGGAAAAACAAGAAAATGAAAATTGTTCTCAAGTTTGACGGATGAAGTCAGATCTTTTTGTTCCTCCTAGTTGCGTGAGATCTCGCCGCTCGTACAAAGCGAGGATTATATTATGTATAAAATGGATCCAACAACAGTGTGTTCAATTTGTCATGAGGCCATTGAAACAAGTGCTTCATGTACAGTAAGTAAAAGAGGCATTAAGACGTTAATTAAATCGAGTGTTTTTCGCAAAGATGGAAAGACATTTGAGGGAATTGTTAGAGTTCACCTGGAGTGCCGCAAGAACTACACAAGGGAAACTACACTTAAAGCAATAAAACGACAGTTTTCCGGTAAATATCAAAAAAATACCACCAATTTTATTATTTTAAATAGATTTTTTTTTCTAATAGAACATGACAAAATTTATAGTCTGACATCTCACATTTCAAAATCGAAGCAGCCCAATAGGGAGTATTCATCAATTTTTTTTATTTGTTTAATTTACTTCTTACATCGTTATACCATGGTAAAATATAGAATAAATGTTGGAAATGTTTAAATAATTTCATAAAGTAATATTTGAAAAATCGATTAAATTTGACATGGATAAACGCCGCCATTTTTCGCGCGTTTTGGATGACGTCACATGCCGCGTTCTGTATTGTTCACTATAGGCTTGTAAAGGTAAAACCTGAAGATCTTCAGTTTAAATCGCTATTAGATGATGGAAAACGCTAAAAATACATTTTGTAGGGTATTGTCTTATGCCAAAGTGCCCAAATACTATGAGAAGTTTACAGATAATGTGGTTTATGCGGATCCGAGAGATGTGAAAACACGAAAAAAATGGTATAAGGTGATGAGAAGAACTGAAGTATTTTCAATATCCTATTAAAATTGTTGTGAAGATCACTTTAATGTAAGTTTATCATGATTGTATAGTTAACATGCGTGTCGAGCCACGCGCATAGGGTTCCATAGTTATCTTAGAAATTATTATTGTTAAGCAGGTTCTTGACGAACAGCGAGATTCAGCGCCTGATTGCAATTTCCATTGTTTTCAGTATTTTGACTATTTCTCGTTAACCTATAAAGCTAACTTAGCTGTTTTTCTTTTAAATTCTTCATATTCATGTGGTGGTAAGCACTGTATATTTTTCCACGTTTCCATATTAACCGTTTAGCTGGCAGGGGGACACGACCCTGACAATAAATTGCCCTTTGTGCAATTTTTTCGCAAACATCAACAACATCGGCAGGACTGGCGAGAGACTAGCTCGGCTTCCCTCGGGAACGCGTGCATTCTGGTCTCTCGCCAAGGCTGTCGAAGGCAACTTTTGTCAACCATCTTTTCCACCACTGCGCAGGGGAGATGATTCGTTTGCCCATGATGCAAAAGAAAAAGCCGATCTACTGGGCATCCTTTTTGCATCTAACTCCACCCTGGACGACAAGGAGAAGCAACCGCCGATCATCCCGCGGTGCGAGAGTGCTATGATGGATATCCAGTTTTCCCAGAAAGCTGTACGTAAAGCACTTCTCTCCTTAGACATTCACAAGTCCAGTGGGCCTGACGGTATCCCCCCCTTAGTACTGAAAACATGCGCACCTGAGTTGGCACCGGTTCTAACGCGTCTTTTCCGACACTCCTACACCACTGGCTCAGTCCCGACCTCATGGAAGACTGCCATAGTGCACCCGATCCCTAAGAAAGGTGATCGCTCTGATCCATGTAACTACAGGCCTATAGCCATCACCTCCTTGCTTTCTAAAATTATGGAGTCCATTATTAACCGCCA
This sequence comes from Athrips mouffetella, assembly GCA_947532105.1. Classification (NCBI taxonomy): domain Eukaryota; kingdom Metazoa; phylum Arthropoda; class Insecta; order Lepidoptera; family Gelechiidae; genus Athrips; species Athrips mouffetella. The sequence continues at coordinate 30,542,348 of OX383956.1, forward strand.
GCTCCTACGGCACCTAGAGGAGCACCAGCTCATCAGTGATCGCCAGTATGGATTTCATCAGGGTCGTTCTGCTGGCGACATTCTGGTCTACTTGACCCACCAGTGGGCGGAAGCGGTTGAAAGCAAGGGGGAGGCCTTAGCGGTCAGTTTGGACATGGCGAAAGCTTTCGATCGGGTCTGGCACAAAGCGCTTCTCTCGAAGCTTCCTTCCTATGGGCTGCCTGAAAAACTGTGCAAATGGGTCTCCAGCTTTCTTACGGAACGCAGCATCAAGGTCGTTGTCGACGGTTCGTGCTCCGAATCTAAGCCTGTGAATTCTGGTGTCCCACAAGGCTGTGTGCTATCACCTACGCTGTTTCTTCTGCATATCAATGATATGTTACTAACTAGTGGCATTCATTGCTATGCAGACGACAGTACGGTGGATGAGTCATACCACGGCCACGCTAACCTTTCTCAGGCATTTGTCAGCGAGTGTCGGAACAAACTTGTGTCTGAAATCGAAACTAAATTAGACCTTGTTTCGAATTGGGGTCTTTGCAACTTGGTACAATTAAACCCCAAAAAGACGCAAGTTTGCGCGTTTTCCGCAAAGAAAAACCCCTTTGTTGCATCTCCTCTGTTTCAGGGCACTTCCCTTGTTGCAAAGCCGAGTATTGGGATTCTCGGCGTCGATATATCGAGCTCCGTCCAATTTCGCGGTCATTTGGAGGACAAGGCCAAAATGGCCTCTAAAAAACTGGGTGTCCTTGGTAGAGCAAGACGGTACTTCACACCGGCACATCGCCTTCAACTTTATAAGGCTCAAGTTAGGCCACATATGGAGTACTGTTGCCACCTTTGGGCCGGGGCGCCTCAGTATCAGCTCCTTCCTCTTGACCGCGTTCAACGTCGAGCGATCCGAATCATTGGCGACGATGTCCTCACCGGCCGTCTTGACCATCTAGCACTGCGGAGAGATGTTGCATCTCTATGCATCCTTTATCGCGTGTATCATGGGGAGTGCTCCGAAGAATTGTTCGAGCTAATACCTGCTGCAGAATTTCACCACCGCACCACTCGCCAGAAGTTAAAATTTCATCCTTACCACTTAGATAACTGGCAATCTTCCACCGTACGTTTTACAAGAAACTTCTTACCACGTACGACCGCACTGTGGAATCAGCTTCCTGCGCAGGTATTTCCGAACGGGTACAACAAGGCAGCCTTCAAGAAACGAGCCTACAAATATCTCAAAGGCCGGCAGCGCACCTGTGATCCCCCTGGAGTTGCAGGTGTCTATGGGCGTCGGTGATCACTTACCATCAGGTGACCCGCCTGCTCGTCTGCCTCCCTCTTCTATAAAAAAATAAAATAAAAAAAAAACGAATCCCTAATTCATAAAACCAGCCATGTGCGTATCGGGCCACGCGCAGTATAGTTTATTTACGATTTTTATCGCAGAGCAGGTTTTGCTTAAGTATTTCATAATGTTTATAAGATAAACTTTTTACCTCCTAATATTCTCAGCGAGGTCCTAGCGCCTGACTGATATTACAATTTTTATTATTTCCGCTATAGCTAGCTACCTTCTTTACCTGTAAAGCCTACTTAGCTGTCTGTGATAGTTGTCTTTTCAATTTCATCATATATACTACTACTGTGAATTTTAATACATTTCCAATAACAACAGTTTATCTGGCAGGAAAGGCGGGGTGATTCCAACAAACAATTTCGCTTTCAAGCTAAATATTACGCAAACGGATCCCTAAACCGAAAAATTATCTTCGCAAACTCACATTATTTTTAAAAGACCTATCTAAAGACACTCCACACAATGGGGTGAACAAAAAAAAATTCACCCCCACTTTACTTGTAGGGGAGATACCCTAAAAAAAATATTTTGTTAGATTTTATTTTACCACTTTCTCGGCGTGAATAAAATACGTATTCATACAAAATTTCAGCTTTCTTGTACAAAGGGTCTCTGAGCTAAGCCGAATTTTTCTTCCAAATACAACAGCACAGTATCAATATTGACACTACGACATGGCGCGTGACGTCACGTTTCGATTCGACCAATGGCGAGGCTTTTTGCAAATTCGAACTTCCCTCGCTTATTTATCACTTTTTAATTAATATTTTTTGCATTTAAATCCACACTAAACAAGAAAATAATGGTTTAGGTGTAATGTCAGGGCAATAAAGTATCGGAAATAAAAAAATCAAGTTAATTTATATGACATGCATACTCCCTATTGTAATTACAATTTATTTCTTATACAAGTGACGCCATCTTGTTACTTAAAGCATAAATCTTGTAGTTTTTTGGGGGAAATAGTTTATTTTTATTCCATTCAATTAAATTGGAAGTGCCATAATTTAATCCTAGAAGACTTTTATCCCGAAGGAAACTGTAGACTTTTTCCTTACATTTCTATGTGCACCTGATACAATACTTCAGACTTGTGTTTTGTGTCTAAGTATTTTCGAGGTTGAGGAACTACACTAGAATAGAATAGAATAGAATAGAATAGAATAATATTTATTTGTGAAAGCAGGTGTTTACAAGGTGTTACAAAAAGGACATTGTTCTCTGCAATCTACCATAAGAGGTGTACAAATTTTTTGAGGATCTTAAAAATAATAAACTCTAAATAAAATAAGGAAACCAACTAAACAAAATAAAAACTTACGGGTCTATACCTTACAGATCTCTTAATGATCTCTTAAATCTAATTACTGTTTTTAGGGTTCCGATACCAAAATGGTAAAAAAAAAGGAACCCTTATGGTGCGACTTTGTCTGTCTGTTCGTCTGTCTGTCTGTCACACCTCTATTTCTCAGCAGCCACTCATTTTATCGACCTGAAATTTAGAATATAGTTGCCCTACTTAATTGCACATGAATTTTGAAAAAAATTCAAATTGTCGCTACTAGGTCGAGTGGGGTATCATATGAAAGGGCTTTACTTGTACATTCTAAAATATATTTAAATATTTTTTTACGTCCTAGTTTTCAAGTTATGATGAAAAATTTCATTTTCATTTCCCCCCCCCCCCCCCATATCTCCGAAGTTTGTGAAAGGAAAAATCTGAATTAATTACAGTTGACAGAAGTTTATGTGAACATTACAGCAAAAATAAAACGATCTTTCTAAATTGCACAGTTTTTTAGAAAACTGCAAATAACCTTTACAAACAAATTTAGTTTTGCGGTCCTAAAAATGGACTTTATTGCTTCCAAAAATACAAAAAGTATATCGGAACCCTCGGCGCGCGAGTATGACTCGCACTTGACCGGTTTTTTAATCTTGGCAAAGATCAAGGAGTTTTTTTATGCTTATTACATAAGTAACATTTTCATGAAATTAGGCTGTATTCGAGAAAATATGATAAATTAATATTCATTTAAGGATATTATTTCTATTTATATACAGCGTGTAACGAAAAGGTGTGATAACACTAAAGGGTATGAATCTGCCCATGAAACTGAACAAGTTTTTTCAAGGAACATAGGTCGTAGAACAAAATCAATTTCTGACCTCCCATAGAAACTGCATCAGCTGATAGCGCATTTTGTATGGGAAATCGGATGGGAAATGGGATTTTGTATTTCAAATCGTGGTAAGAGATATACAGGTGTGACAGACAGACGGACAGTCAGACAGACATAGTCACACCATAAGGGTTCCTTTTTACTTTCGAGCGGAGCTTTTTGTATTAGTGAAAAAAAGTTTTTTTTTTTTTTAAATGTGTTCTATATCACTTATACATCATAAAAAACAAGTCTCCCAAAAATGTCCGTCCGTCGGTCGGTCGGTCCGTCGGTCGGACTGTCCGTCACGCTTTGGCCTAGCGGCTAAACGAATGGTTCGATTGACACCATATTTTGAATTTAGGAGTTTTATGCAAATCCATCGAAGGGTTTTAAGTGGTTTCTTGCTGCCTCTTAAAATGTTAAGGGTAGCTGTCATACAACGAAAATGAAAAATTCAATTTTTCTCATAAACGGCTCATAGAATCTTGATGAAACTTTGCATGACCAAGCATCTCCATGTAAGATATCTTGCGCCAGTATCAATTGATCTTTACCCAAAATTGGTTTCATTGAGTTTATTAAAATTTTCTGTAATATTAATCCTGGATTGGTTGTGTACCTGACTGGATATTCATTTTTTTGAATAAAATTTAGTGCACAGGTTGTACCAAAAACTGAAAGAGCTTGCTCAGTAGACTAAACTGAACAATTATCTATAAGGAACATGTGTCAGGAAATTTAAAAAATCTCCATGCAAGTATCCTACCGTAGTATCCATTGATGTGTGAAAATTCATATAAAGGGTGTTCCAGTACTACCAAAAGTTAAACATGTGATTTACTCGAAATCGTTTGAGGTTTGTTTGTTTTAATGTTTGACAATTTGAATTCTGAATTGATCTGTATATTTCATTCGAACATTTTTTTTGGAAAAACGTAAATTAAAGTTTGTATTTCCATACTATGTCTATGAAATTACAAATTTAACTTTGCGGTTAATAGTTTTTCCTTGAGTATTGCGAGAAAGTGCAGTGCTGCTGTACCATTTAATTATCATTTTGGTATCGGGACCGTAATTATTATCGGAAAATTTAGATTTCCATGACCAAGCTCGTCACGCGATAATTTGCAAAATGCTTCAGAGAGTTGTACCATGAACCCTCGTGAGCATCAGCTACGGTTCCGTGGGTGGGTTGAGCAACGGTGGCCAGTAGTTTTTATTTTTAGTCATATTAAAAAATGTCAGAAGAAAGTGTAAATCACTGAATTTATACAACTTTTTGTGTGATCAGCTGACGTATAAACCGCCACTTTATGGTCAGCTGCCCTCTTTTCCTTAAGATTTCATGTCCGTAAGTATTGAGGAGCTACCCTCGATTTCAAAGGGCAGTTTATACCCTTATTTAGTAGCAAACCAGCTGATTTTGTAGGACAAATTCTGTAATTTGTAGTAAAATCTATAAAAAGTTACACTAATGTAAAGGTGGCTCCTCAATCTGAACGTCTGAATTAAGGAGCCACCTGTAACTCGGTAAGTAATAGATGTACATTTTTGAAAATTTTGTAACATTTTGTAGTAATTGTGAATGGTATGTAGAAAAAATTTGGGTCCAGTAGTGTAAAAGTTCAAGGAAATACAAAAGTTTTAGTGTGGCTCCTCAATCCATACACAAGAGCGTGAATTTCCTTGACTATTTTCAGTTAGTACATTCGGCACTGTGATCATTTAGTAGTAGGTGCGTTCGATTTTGTAGTATATTATCAAAACGGCAGGATAAAGTGAATTCGGTAAAAAATTGCATTTTGTTTGGCTCCTCAATCCTGACGTTCTGCAAATAAATAAGCGGCCGTACCTACTTCAGATCAGATCGGAATCAAATGCCGGAGACACTAGCATTTAGTAGCAATGTCTACTTAATATACATGAACATTTCAACGCTGTACTTGTTCAGCATCAGAAAAAAGACGACTTTTTGTAATCCCTCTTGAATTCACTATGAAGGGTGACCATATTTTAGGGTATATGCAAATAAGATCTCTTATTTATCAACGACTAGCTGTTGCCCGCGACTCCGTCCGCGTGGGGTTCAGAAAAAGTAGCTAATGACTTTTCCCATGGTTCAAACTATCTTCGTACCAAGTTTTTATCACAATCGGTTTATCGGATTAGTCATAAAAGCGTAACAGACAGACAGACAGACAGTGCAGTTCTTGCCTTTATATTATTAGGTATACAGAGTACCGATAATACGGATTTTTGTAAATTAAACACCTCCCGCCTTACTAAGAAAAAAGTTAGACACCTGTTGAACACTTGATTAAAAAAACGTACCAAATAATTCTGTCTATGTCATTGATGCGCAGAAGTCAAAAATGACTTATTTTCTTATGACTTGACTTCTGAGCATCAACTGACATTGCCAGTTATTTTGTGCGCATTTTTTTAAGCAAGTGTTCAACAGATGTCTAACTTTTTTGTAGTAAGACCCCTCTTGTTTACGTGTGGACTGTTAGGTCGCCCACTATCCTCGTAAGTGTAAAATCATAGTCGAATTCCTCGCGGAGTAACTATGATACGGGTTTCGTTATTTCTTATACAAAACAAAGCCTAACTAAATCTGAGGCTCAGTCACTTTAGCTTCTGTGGCTACTGAAAAAAGAGCGGTACAAAGTCCAACGTGTTTAGCTTCACATGCTTTTAACTCTACATGTAGGTACCTACATACAAAACTGTTGGACTTCACTTCCGTACAATCTTTGTAACTTATCTCTCCCCTTAAAAGACAATTCCTAAGAAACAATAATTCACTTCTCTCTTTATTTTTTTAAGTATTTCGTTTATAAGTACCTACCTACTTCCTAAGTTTTCAAAACTTTAGAACTTTCATAATTTTTCTTTCATTAGTTGCACCACCATGCCGAAACAGGATTTTTTTTATTATTATTTTTACAATTAAAACAATCTAGATTTTACCAATCTTTAGCTGTACCCACGACTTTTACACAAACAACTGGACCGGATCAAACGGAATTTTCAACAACGTTTTTGGGTTTCTTCCGTACAAAATTATAAGCTTTGTTTGATTTCAGCTCGGTTTCACAGCTTGAAACTTTGAACTCTCCTATTATTGGTTTGAATGAACCGATGGCAATAAAAAAAAAGTTCAAATATTGCACGAAAGCAACCCAAATAGTTTCACTGAAAATCCCGTTTAAGTCTTTTAAGTAGCTTGTGAGGTTTGGTGCGGCCGCTTATAATTTCGCGAACCTTCTGTCTGAGTGAACCGTTTTTAGTGAAATAAAGCTTATATGTTGCACAGAAAGAAGCCCGACGCGTCATTAAAAACCTCGTTTGACTTTGAACCAGTTCAGTAGGAGAGTTCTTGGTTCTGCAGCTTGAAACTTTGCGTATCTTCTGTCAGAGTGAAACTACCTATCGCAATGAAACTAAGCTTATTTATTGCACAGGAGTAAGCCAAACGCGTTACTGAAAGCCACGTTTGAATCTGCACAAACGTTTTTGAATTATTCGCGCCTTCGCTTGAAACTTTGCGTAACTTCTATCTGAGTGAACCGTTTTCAACTAACCTAAGCTTATATGTTGCACGGAAGTACCTAATCCAAGCACGTCATGGAAATGCCAGTTGGAGTCGGTACAGTAGTTTGTTCGCTATTGGCGCCGTCTGAGTGAACCGTTTTCAATGAAAGTAAGCTAATACATTGCAAAGAATTAAGCTAAACACGTTATTGAAAACCCCGTTTAAATCCGTTTAGTAGTTTGTGAGTTATTGGTGCCGCCGCTTGAAACTTAGTGTATTTTATGTCTGAGTGAACCGTTTGCAATGAAACTAAGCATACATATTGCATGGAGTAAGTCAAATACGTTACTGAAAACCTCGTTTTAATCGGTTGTTGTTTGTGAGATATTGGCGCCTCCGCTGGAAATTGCGCGCACCTGTCTGGGTGAGCCGTTTTCAATGAAAGTAAGCTAATATGTTGCAAAGAAGTAAGCTTGACAGTTTATTGAAAACCCCGTTTGAATCCGTTCAATAGTTTGTGAGTTATTTGCGCCGCCGCATGAAACTTCTTCTGTCTGGGTGAACCGTTTGCAATGAAAATAAACTTTTATGTTGCACAAAAGTAAGCCAAACTCGTAATTGAAAACTCATTTTGAATCGGTTTGTGAGTTACCTTCAGGACCATTAAGTTGAATTCCCATTATGTTGAATTGTCCGAACGTTGGATTCCCATTAAGTTGAATCTCATTATGTTGAATCCCATTGTGTTGAATTCTCTTAAAGTTGAATTGAGTGTAAATGTATAGGCAGTGGCGAGAAATTTGTGGGTGATGTGTAGGTGGATGGGGGCAATGTGTAGGTGGTGGAAGGCAATGTGTAGGTGGAGGAGGGGGGAGGAATTTAGCACAAAAAAAAATCGCCTACATGTTACTGGACCGGTTGTCTTCAAAATCGCTATCCTCAGATAACCGAACCCTCAGGTTCGAGTGGCCTCTCATATCGAATCGAATGTAAAAATTGGGAAAAATGGCCGCCATTTTGGTTTCTTTTGTTTCTGCACCGATTGTCTTCAAAATCGATGTCTGTGGGTCCGAGAGGACCCCAATGACGAATCTGATGTCAGATTAAAAAAAAATGGCCCCCATTTAGAATATTTTTGTTTACTTTTCTTTTTATTAGTTTAATCGATATTTAAGTCTGACTTCTCAAATCGAATCGAATGTAAAAATTGGGAAAAACGGCTGCCACCTTGATTTTTTTTTTGTTCCTGGATCAATAGTCTTCGAAATCGATGTGAGGGTCCGAGAGGACTCCAATGACGAATCTGATGTCAGATTTGGAAAAAAATGGCCGCCAATTTGATCCTATCCTATATTATGCTATCCTATCGTATCTTATCCTGTCTTGTCTTATCTTATCCTATCTTATCTTTTCCTATCTTATCCTATCTAATCTTATCCTATCTTATCTTATCCTATCTTATCTTATCCTGTCTAATCCTATCTAATCTTATCCTACTTTTTAATTAGCGCGGCGGCCCCGACTATACGTAAAAGATACACGCGTCTGTTTCTCTCTATAAAGTATCGAATAATCATTATCAGAAAATTCAACATAATGGGATTTCAACATAATAGGATTTCAACATAATGGGAATTCAACATTATGGGAATTCAACTTAATGGGAATCCAACGTTTGGAGAATTCAACATAATGGGAATTCAACTTAATGGTCCTGAAGGGTGAGTTATTATCTTACAGGCAATTTGATACTTTACATGAGTGTAGCTTCTGATTGAGTGAACCGATTTGAATGAAACATAGCCTATATGTTGCTCAGACCTAAGCTTAATCTATCTGCGAAAACCGCGAGAAAATCCGTTCAGCAGTTTCAGAGTTTATCGAAAACATACAGACAGACAGACAAAAAGTTCAGAAAACATATTTTTGAGTTCTATTAGTCGTTTCTTATCGCCCACACTAATTTTTTTATAAAATCGAAAGTACAGACACGCGATTTCTACTCTTTTATTATATGTATAGATAAGGTGAAGCAGCAAAGCCGCGCGCGACCCTCGATAACCGCCGACGACAGCCGCACTGTTTTTTCCAATTTTCCAACTTATATAAGTGGTGCGGCGCGGCGAGCCTCTCTTACTTGCGCGTAATTTGTGCGAATTGTCCAGGACCACCACCGTCCCGAAGCTGATTAGCGGGACAGCCCACGTAGCACAGAACTACTAGGAACAAAAAAAGTCCCACTAGTTTGGTCAACAGAACTACTCAATAGGTATCTTCTGTAAGTGTATAAGTAAAGAAGTATGGAATCGTACAGAAAGTGTATAAACGTGTAGAAAAATGTAGAATCGTGTGCTCTTGATGGTATCAACCTACCACGTAAAACTTACGGCTGTATCAATGATACAGCCAACCAGTGTTTTTTTCACTGCGGACCCACGATACCCCTGGCGATACCCCTGGTGGTATCGTGGGTCTTTTAAAATCAAACGATACCCCCAACAAATAGTGTTGTGACACTAATTAATAAGAGCTTTATCATCTCTTGAATTTTTTATTTACTAAAAAAAAAACAAATTTTAGTCTGTCTTCTTCCAACAAAATAAAACAAATTATAGTCTGAGCTTCTTCTAAAAAAAAATGTTTGTCTTAGTCTTCTTCCAGTTAAATTTCCTTTATACAATATTTAAAGTACTTGCCCTCTGTGTGGTATAGCCGTAAAACTTATGTACGCAATTTTTCTAATGCGTGACCAATTGACATTTCTTTATTTACAAGTTCTAATTGCACGCTAGTTATGAAATCGTCATTAATAATTTGATCCTTTCTTCTCTTTTTTGGAACCATCTCCATCGTATGAATGTTTTCCAGAACTTTGAGTAATCTCATAATTGTCACAGTATTTTTGTTGATGCGCTTATTAATTTTGGAGTGAAACGTCTCGAGAACGTTGTTGGTTCTGTGGCGTTCGCCAAATACGCTTATCACAGTACACGAATGCATCTTAAACCAAAAATTTTCTAAGTATTTAATAAACCTTTCCATTTGCACTAAGTCATTGGATTCAGATTTTACATACTGCAAGCCATTTTGAATCTCATTCTCAGGGAGAAGTGGCAATGCACTCGCCAGTGCCACTATTCTTCGTCCCGGTTTATTTCTTGTGCATCCAAAACTTTTTCCTTTCTTCCAAATATTTTTTGTCCAATGATAATAGCACCCCTGCAATTTAGTTGTTGGAAATACTTTCAAAATTGCATTCATAGCTGCTTTTTCGTAATCTGTGTGAACCGTTCGTGGGTTCCACTCTGGTATTTCGGATTTTATCATGTTAAACAAAATAATGTAACTTTTCTCTTTACGGTCCGACATTAGGGCAAATATTAAAGGCTTCACTTTTGTAGTTTCTACACCACTCCCCATGTCACCGTGGATATTGTATACTTGACAAAATGGTTCAGGGCAACTATAAAAAGTTCCGTCTAAAAAATATTCTCCAATATTTGGAATAAGTTGTCGCGATTCTTCCGAGCAAAAAACTATAATGCGATTTTGCTTATCTGAATTGTCATAATAGTAATCTGCCAAAACGAAATCGTGATACTCGACTGGAATTTCTATTTCACTCAAATCACGGAATACAGTTTTTGAAATTTGTGCACTTTTGTTCCGTGCGTCCTGAAGAAAGTGCTTTACACCTTCGTAGCGAGGATATTTACCTATTGCAAAATTCATGCCCTTGTCTTTAAAATCCCTCTTTGTCTTTTCATATATTTGTTGAATAGGCTCATCAGAAGATGAAACCACTATTTCTCCCAAATTACACTTCTCCTTCAATATTTCATTATTTTCTGGATCTCTTTCACATGTATGCTCATTACTTTTAATAAATTTCATGTCCTATAATGAAATAAAAGAAGTTAAATTAAAATAACATCAATTGGGTTACGCTACGCTGTCCGCGCAGTTAGGCCCTGGCCACATCTGCACGTCACGGTACGTGACGTAAAAATTGACGGTGCGCACCGTGGATTCCTACGGCAACGTATCGTCAGTATTCACGTCACCGACGTGGAGATGTGGCCAGGGCCGTAAATTTTAACGTTCAACAACAAGAAAAAGTGAATTCAGAACCAAAAAACTACATACCTTTCCAATTGTTACATTTCCACAACATTTTATTTTCTTATACGAAGAACACCGCCATAAAAGAGAGCCGTCTGTATATGTTTTGTTTATGCCGTCTGTGTTTGTTTTTTTATGTTGTTTGTCTGTTTGTCTATATTTGCCGTAAAGAAGGGCAGTACCACCATTTATTTTGATAAATTTAATTTCACTGTCGGTCATTGTGGTAATTTTCAACAATTCAATTGAGCAAATTCAATATTTAGAGTTGACATTACATCATAAATTGTCAAACAATTAATAATGTTTTTGTTTTAAAAAAAGAGCGCTGTGATAAATTTATTACGATCTCACTAAAGAGTTTGTATTGCGCAGTATGCCTGTTCGGATAATAATTATGCGTTATAGTTATAAATACATTAGTTATTTACATACAAGAGATAAATGCATTTCCGCATCTCACACCGCAACACTACGGTCATTTCGAACAGGGGTATCGTTTGATTTTAAAAGACCCACGATACCACCAGGGGTATCGCCAGGGGTATCGTGGGTCCGTCAGGGTTTTTTTCACATTGTGTTTTTATGATACTACAATCGATGTAAGACATATAAATAATAATAGATAAAGATTGTTTTATTGAGCACCACTTGTTCTACGGTCCCATTTTCGTAACGTTTTTCGTTACTATTATACCCGATGTTCACCAAAGTCTTTTTTGGTACAATCGAAACAAGACGTAAAATAAAGACTACTTGTCCTAGTTTCACTCATACAATATGGTCAGCGAATTCAAGAGGGATTACGAAAATCCGTTTCTATTCTGATGCTGAACAAGTGCAGCGTTGAAATATTTATGTATATTTAGTAGACATTGCTACTAAATGCTAGTGTCTCCAGCTTTTGATTCCGTTGAGATCTGAAGTAGGTACGGCAGCTTATTTATTTGCAGAACATCAGGATTGAGGAGCCAAACAAAATGCATTTTTTTACCGAATCACTTTATCCTGCCGTTTTGATAATATACTACAAAATCGACCGCACCTACTACTAACTGATCACAGTGCCGAATGTACTAATGAACTGAGAATAGTCATGGAAATTCACGCTCTTGTGTATAGATTGAGGAGCCACACTAAAACTTTTGTATTTCCTTGAACTTTTACACTACTGGACCCAAATTTTTTCTACATACCATTCACAATTATTACAAAATGCTACAAATTTTTCAAAAATGTACATCCATTACTTAACGAGTTACAGGTGGCTCCTCAATTCAGACGTTCAGATTGAGGAGCCACCTTTACATTAGTGTAACTTTTTAAAGATTTTTCTACAAAATCAGCTGGTTTGCTACTAAATAAGGGTACAAACTGCCTTTTGAAATCGAGAGTGGCTCCTCAATCCTTACGGACATAAGATTTCTTGTGCCTGGTTTAAGATTTTACGTCCCCTCTCAGCGGCTAAATATCTCACCCTTATCTTGGTATTTCCCCTCACTCACTAGTCATCTCCTCTTAACTAGCAGTCCCATCTTACCGGCTAGGTATCTATCTCTCCTTCAATAGCTTGTTATCTCCTAGGTATCTTTCCGCACTGGCTATCTTTCCGCACTGGCTCTACCTGCTTGCTATAGCTTAAGTAAAAGTGAAACCAAACTGACGTATCCATTGTTTTATTTAATTAACATTTTAAAAACGTCATACTTGAAACATTTTAAAATAAGTACACAAAGAAACAAATTGGACAAGTCGTGATTTCCAAAAATAAAACAGCACAATCTTAGGACAACCAGTCTTATGGAATCCAAGTGAGCAGGAGCACTGAAAATAATCAATACCCATGTATCTAGTGTTCGTCGCACTTTCTAACCACGATATAAATATAATGTTCCTACTCACATTGATTCTTGGAGCCTAGAAAACGAGAGAGCAAATATTTGACGGGATATAAACTAAACTGCCAAGCTTATTAGATTGACTAGGGTCTTAACTCACTATAAAATAGTTGATTAATACTGGTACGATGATATTGATGATCAATTGATACGAAGACATTCGCAAAAAGTGGCACTATCAGACAATCTGTACAAGAATTAATAAGCAGTGATTTCTGTTTCAGAAGTAATACATTTTAGAAGAACTCTTTCAAGTGCCATTTTTTGCGGACTACTCAGCTGAAATCCTTTTTAAAAATGGCATATTCGTAAAAGGGGGGTCTTAAGGCCGAGCCGAAATCGTATTATTTTTATAAATTAAGTACGACATTACTATTTTCGACAGCCTTTTGCGTTTAATCAATCAAGATATTGAGTACTGTAAAAAGTAGGAATGTGTGTAGAGTGGAGATCGCTATATAAAAATAAAAATACTTCCAGTACACTGAACGAGGACGGCAAGTTTCATTCACCTAACATGCGTTAAACGGAGGAACATAAACACTGTTTTCGGTTTTTTCCTTATAAAGTGAAAGTAAATGTATACAAAATATAAAATACAAAAGTAAACATTGGTGACAATAAGATAATCTACTGCAGAACGTTGATGATCTAACACTTAATCCCGAAACTGTAATCTTAATTACTATGTCTTCAAGTTCCAATCAAAATTCAAGAAACAATACTAAAGCTTGGCAGTAGTATACCGAATAATTGTAAATAAAAAGTCGTCAAAAATGTTCAGCTTTACACACTTAAAATCGATAAAAAGAAAAATAATACTGTTACTTCAAACACGACTCGTCCACTAGTTTCAATTAATCTAAACATTATAAGAGAAAATTGAAGACTGGCAGAAAGGAATAGTTGAAGATGTTCAAATGGCCCAAATATAATTCTGTACAACATTCGGAGCGAGATTGTGGGACTCAGGGGTAAAAATCGTACCTACAGACGCCTAGTGGACGTGATGGTGGGTCCAGTTCAGTAGACCTTGAGCTGATTCTTGTCGTCGAAGCCGGCCGAGTGACCGGCATTGCGAACTATGAAGGAGTTCCCGTCGAAATGCATCCGCCTTTCACCACGACTATAATAAAAACAAAAGCTGAGGAAAAAAATTATGACAAATTCCTAGTAAGTGCAGTCAACTACTAAAGTAGCTAAGCATTTCAGGTGTCCATAAAGATCCACACGTTCAAAGTTGCCATAATAATAATTATCTATACAACACTAATATTCAAAGTTAGGCTTACTGTAAAATACAAGGTGGTCACAAAAATTTCAAAACTTTCGCTTTTGTTGTATACATTATTAATTTCCTCTCGGCGCATAGTCACAGTAGCGGAATGTCCCGCTCGAAATTTACACTCTCTTAATGTCACACTCGCGCAATGTCACACTCGCACAATGCCTCATTCTGCGGATTTTGAAATAGTGTCTGCGGGTTTTGAAATAAAAAATAATAACAATAATAAAATGAAATTGTTGTTTTTACTATCTTCCTAACATGTAAGAGATTAATAATAAAATGAAATTGTTTTTTTTACTATCTTCCTAAAATGTAAGAGATACCTGACACAATGAATTTTTTTCTGAACGATGCACGGAATTTCCTGGATACCGTGCACAGGTTTAATCTTCAAGAATCGGTAGTTAGACAACTTATTTAATGATCTTACTGTTTATTCACGGATATTTATTTCGTTTAAGAAATATATTGACGCTTCATTTGATCCCTTACTTGTATGAAAATGTACGACAGAAAATAGACCGGCCGGTTATTTTTGCCTGTGAGTGTATATAATAAGTCCTGTTGTTGTCCCAAATAAACAATAAATAAATAAAAAAAAACGGCCAAGTGCGAGTCGGACTCGCGCCCTAAGGGTTCCGTACCTATTTACCATATGATATACTAAAAGCTTTTGCTTTGATTTTAAAAACTTCGCGACCATCCAACTTGACCCTTCTTTTATAGAAAAGTTTTTGAAACGGGAGCTCACCTTAATTGGTTACTAAAAATTGAAAAATTTAATGATTTTAGACTTTTCCCTTTATTTTTACTATGAGACCTAGCTTCTTGCCAAATTTCATAATTTTAGGTCCACGGGAAGGACCCTGTAGGTTTTGCTTTTTTGCATAAATGTATGGAGATGAGGACATAAAAAGCCATATCTTTTGATGGCGTCGTTGTAAAAAAATTTAAATCTTCAGATCTTGTGTGGTTTATGGACCTTAATCTTCGTAATCAATTTTAACCTGATACCTCTTCTCGTTCGTGAGAAAAAGGGACTTGACAGACAGACAGATGGACAACAAAGTGATCCTATAAGGGTTCCGTTTTTTTTATTTTGAGGTACGGAACCCTAAAAATAAATAAATCATTTTAATGATATATCAAAAAACCTGCTGGCCCTTATTTTGTTTTGAGTAGGTAGTATATATTCTTTGGGTTCGGTGTGGTCATTCAGCTACAGGGCCATTCGGCTATAGGGACATTCAGCGAAACCGGGCCATTCCGCTACTGTGACTATATGCGCCGAGAGGACTAATTTTGATGCTGACTGTACAATAACTAAAACAACAGACCAGGCGCTAGTCGGACTTTCGCACAGAGGGATAAAACGCACTTTCTGTGAAAATTACAACTAGCTACCTACTAGGGTTCAAAAGATCCCTTCAAGGAAATGGAACACGCAGGCTAAGTAATAAGGTCCTGTTGGCAGTTGGTACACTTTAGGTAGGAGCCTGGGTTTTGCACGCCTCTCCCAAAAATAGCTCATGAGATATCTCTTACCGAACAAAGAGATGCTGAGTCTGCCCCAAAGATGCGGTGCAGTGCAGGAACGGACTTGTAATCGAAGCAGACCCATTGCTTGGGCTTGTGCGCAGCTGATATTTGTGGCTGCAGCGGTGAATCCTGCGTTTTGACAAACATTCAAAGTAAGTAGATATCATGTGTTTTGCGTCTGAAGTAAGCAACCATTATCAATTGAAATAATTGCATTTGGCATTTTATCATCAGATAAACGACAATATTGGAATTTTGTAAATAAAACCGGCCAACTGCGAGTCAGAATCGTGTTCATATGCTTTCGTATCTCCACAAAATACCGTGAATATTAGACTTGATTTCAGTAGTAGGTTCAAAACTACGGTGTTAATTTTTGTTGGTTTTGCCTCGCACTTGACCAGTTTGTATGATATTTTGTATCATCATAACGTGTGGGTTGCGAGGTCGATGACCGATCTCACAATTATGCATTATCTTACGCACTACAATCATATTAGGCTTCGCCGCTGCCCACGTTATCACGTTCATCCTTCAATACCTTTTTTGTCGGTCATTGCAGCAATGTACTATTACTAGACTCTTTGCTCAGCCCAGTTCTTTTAATCAATGTGTTGTTAAACCTGCGTTATTTTCATCGATACTGGAGACTCCTATTTAGTTGCGGTTCTCCCGTTTACCATATAGCTCAATATTTTTAACCAAATGTTCTTTGACAACCCAGGACAAATTACGGCCGACAATTTTTTTTTATGGAAGTGTTCCTTAGGTCCATCCAAACATATCTAGAATGTTCCCTGCCGATCCCATTTTCGCTCCCCCCTCCCCCCCCTTGAAAAGGTCCCTCATTTTAGATTTTTCTATATATCTCTAAAACGGTTGAAGTTAGGGGAAAGTCGTCAATCTAAGACTTGATTGTTATAAAATTACTAATTCATAAACACCTATTTTATTTTGATGTGACCTACAGTACTTGAAATATAGCTACAAACAGTTCACCAAAAATTAAAAATTATCTTCAAATCATTTTTTGTACTAATTTTTAACAAAAACTACTGGAGTTGTGGCAAAATTATCTAAGAGCATGTGAATCTTGATACATTTAGGAATAAAACGAGACATAATTCATCATTATTGCAGCAAGCGAGTTACATCAAACACCCTAAGATAATTTTATAGGACGAAAGAAGTAGGAACAGTAAAACTCACGTTGTCTTCTAGGATTAAATTATGGCACTTCCAATTTAATTGAATGGAATAAAAATAAACTATTTCGCCCCAAAAACTACAAGATTTATGCTTTAAGTAACAAGATGGCGTCACTTGTATAAGAAATAAATTGTAATTATAAATGGGCTGCTTCGATTTTGAAATGTGAGATGTCAGACTATAAATCTTGTCATGTTCTATTAGAAAAAAAAAATCGAAAGTTATTTGTTCGTCAAAACATTAAAAAGTTTCGCTTGACATTTTCGCTTTAACTATTTTTGTACATAAATTACATTCTAAGCTTATGACTCTTGAGCAAATATGAATTGAAAAGACATGCATAAAATTCTTGGTAATTTTGCAATTTTGCAAGCCTTTCATGTTATTCTTGATTGGGTATCGGAGACCGCTAGGATCCTCAGATTTCGATTTTGAACGCAATCTGTCCAGAAATAAAAAAATCAAGATGGCGGCCAGGGGGGACGCTTCGGGTTTCACCCTACGCGGAGCTCAGCCTTCAGCCTCGTAAATTACTTTTGGTAATAGGTGGGGGCAGGGTCAGCTGGAGGACGCTTCGAGCTTCGCTCTACGTTGAGCTCGGCCTTCGGCCTCGCTATAAGTATGGTTTAAGCTACTTGGAGGAGACGGGGTAAGTGGATGGAGGTAATAGTAAGGGTGGACGCCTTGGGCTTCACCCTACGCGGAGCTCGGCCTTCGGCCTCGTATAAAATGCGGAAGCACGACATGCTGGGGGACGCTTCGAGCTTCGCTCTAGGCGGAGCTCGGCCTTCGGCCTCGCCATGTTTGTTTACATTTCTTGGGGGGAGGGGTTGGGGAGAGGCAAAGTAAGGGAGGGACGCTCCGAGCTTCGATCTAAGCGGAGCTCGGCCTTCGGCCTCGCAAGTTACCAAGTTTTGGTCATTTCTATGGCAGCCATATTGGAAAATGGCGGCAAAAGAAATTACACCAACAACGTAAACTTCACTCCTAAAAACCCCCAGATACCAAATTTCACTCGAATTGGAGCAACTTTTATTTTGGCCGCCATTTTGAATCCGCCATCTTGAATTTTTTTTTACAGTCAGTTGCCCCTTGGCATCCTCTTTGACATTTGTAAGAGAACATTATAATTTACTCTTTTCGTTAAGGATTTATTTGATTTTGAATTACATTTTTATAAAATTTGTATGGCGGCCATCTTGTTTTTCGTCATTTCGTCAATTTGACCAGGGTGTGGGTCGACTTTTCTTAGAGGCCGACCCACCTAAATCTTACAGTTTTTACTGGCCGTTGGGGTTTACTCTGATGCTGAAGACTTTTCTAAGGTTTAAGACTTTTCTGGACCTCATTAGACCTGGTTGTACAAGTCTTTCATACATGACTTTCACCGGTTTCCTTTCATGGAGAACAATTGTGTCAATGAGTCAGTCAGTCAATAAGAAGAAGATAAGATAATTTTTAATTTTTGGTGAACTGTCTGTAGCTATATTTCAGGTAATACAAGTAAGGCCTGCACCAAACAGCTTGCAAAATTAAAAGGAATTTTATGAGAGTCTTCTCAATTCATTTTACTCCTGCCTGAGTCATAAGCTGCAAATGTGATTTATGGTGAAAAATAGTTCAAGCGGAAACCTTGACCGAAACTTTTCAATATTTTAACGAACAAATAACATTCGAAAAAATGTTTTATATATATATTTTAATAGAACATGACAAGAGCTATCGTCTGACATCTCATGTTTCAAAATAGAAGCAACCCATTTGTTATTATATTTTATTTCTTATTTTATTATACAAGTGATGCCATCTAGTTACTTAAAGCTTAATTCTTTTAGATTTTCAGGGGATATTGTTTATTTTTATTTGATGTATTTAAATTTTAAGTGCCATTATTTAATCCTGAAAGACAACGTCAGTTTCACTGTTCCTACTTCTTTTGTCCTATCTCAGGGTGTTTGATGTAACTCGCTGTAAATCGAGAACCAGTGCTGCAATAACGATTTTTTATTTATTTTTATTTTTTTATTTATTGTATTTAGAAACTTAAAACTTAAAAGTTTTTGTTAAAAGTTAGTACAAAAAATGATTTGAAGAAAATTTTTAATTTTTGGTGAACTGTTTGTAGCTATATTTCAGGTACTGTAGGTCACATTGAAATAAGACCATCAAGTCTTAGACTGACGACTTTCCCCTAACTTCAACTGTTTTAGAGATAAATAGAAAAATCTAAAATTAGGGACCTTTTTGAGGGGTGGGAGGGGGGAGCGAAAATGGGATCGGCAGGGAACTTTCTGGATATGTTTGGATGGACCCAAGGAACACTTCCATAAAAAAAAAATTGTCGGCAGAAATTTGTCCTGGGAACCATTTCTAAAAATATTGAAATAATAGGCAATGCATGTCCTCAAGCCCTTACAAAGATCGAAGTTTATGGGAGAGTATTTTTTAAAGAAATATGACCTTCCGGAATTGATTCGAAAAAGAAGATAGGTATTCTTTGCTGAGCTCATGACAGTGGATAAGACGGAAAACATCGCTCAAGAACTGATGGCCGCCTGTAGTAGTTTCAAAAGAGTTAAGTGAGACGACGATCTTTTTCGAGGCCAAGCTGTACTTTCGGATCCAGTCTGAGACAAACTCGGACCAGCTGCCCTAATTTTAAGCCAATTTATTCGGTGTCGGCTTTGGAACACTGCGCTGTAAATGATATAATGAATGTACATACCTGACGAGTCCGTCGGCCGTCTGGCTAACGCGCACGTTGTTGATGATCCAGTTGTCAATGCTGTCGTCAGTGAGCCAATACTGCGCGGCTTGCAGCAGCGACAACGCTTCATTCACGTAAGACGGCCCATGGCGAGATTCGCTGCAATATAGTGGTAAATGTGGATAAAATAATAATGAAGTTGCTGTGCAACTACCCATATTTGACATTATTTTACCATATTAGATTGCTTATTACGCTTCAACATATCTAGCCGTCAGCCATCCGGGATCTGACTGTGGCAGCGTTACAAGTCACCAGAACCTTGATGGCTGACTGTTAGTGGCAAAACAACAAGAGGGCTTGTCAATGAATGACAATAGTCGCTAAGCCAAGTCAGAGACCACTTGGCGGCTTGAAAACTCAGACAACCAGGTTGGACACTAACCTGTCACTTGGCTGACATTGGGTCTGATTCGCCCTCTGGGAGGTCAGATAGCAGTTACTCTGTGTAAAAACCAGTACCCTTGTCAAATTCCTTAATTTAGCTAATTGAATCCGAAAAAACCATTAGAAAAACGTATTAAGGCTAGGGAAATGATGATGATTTCAAACAAGGTCATCTGAAGGCAAAGCAAAATGTTAGGGTACTTAGGTAGGGTCTTTTACTAACTCTGCCTAAAGAACACAACTAGCCAAGATCACACATCAATAGCAAGCTTTGGTCATTGTTAGACGGTCACTATAAGAGCTCTTACAAACCAGCGACAAGATGAAGCAACGACTATTAACGACGACCGTCGACAGCCGCGAGCGTGTCTCCACGACCACCGGCGACTGCCGCGCTCGGCTTTCATGATCATCGTCTCACCTCGTCGCTGGTCTGTAAGAGGGCCTAACGCTAACAAGTGTGTGACTGTACAAAGTGACCTTTCCTCCGAAATATACCACAAATATGCTGGGAGAAGTGCCTTGTCCAACAGGCGACGTTTAATGGGCTGTAAACAAGCGGTCTTGGTCGAGTGGTTGCTCTTTATTTCCAATTAGGAAAGTTAAGCACAGCACAGGCCGTGGTCTGAACCTGGACACGTGTACCGCTAGTGGTAAAACAATTTAAGCGTTTTCCGTGGGAAGGCACGCTAAGCCGTTAGGTAAGCACCCCAAATAAAATAAAATTGAATATTTGTCTAACTTGTAGAAGACGTTGAGCGTGAAGTCCTGGCTCATGTCGAGGAAGGTGTCGGTGGTGGTGCGCGTGCCAGCCGCATCCACCAGGTACACGAGCGCGCACTGCTCCGCCGTAAACGACACGCCCTTGTACCACATCTTGGCGTATCTAAGGCAAATAACGTAACACAACGTGTAAACTACCCATATCAAAAAGCGCTATCAGCTGTAAAAAAACCGGTCAAGTGCGAGTTGGACTCGCGCGCCGAGGGTTCCGATATACCTTTACTATTTTTGGAAGCAATAAAGTCCAATTTTAGGACCGCAAAACTAAATTTGTTTGTACAGGTTTTTTGCAAATTTCTAAAAAACTCTGCAATTTAGAAAAATAGTTTTATTTCTGCTGTAATATTTAAATAAACTTCTATCGACTGTAATTAATTCAGATTTTTTCATTCACAAACTTCGGAGATAATGAGGGGGGCACGGTATTTTTTTTTGACGTTTTTCATCATAATCGCAATTAAGTTGGACAACCGTATTCTAAAACCATTCCATTTCAAGTCGATAGCATGAGAGGTTGCTGAAATATACAGGTGTGACAGACAAAGAGACAAGACAGACAAAGCGGCACCATAAGGTTCCTTTTTTTACCATTTTGGTATACCCTAAAAATCTCAACTTAAAAAATCTCACTCGCACTTTTATTTAAATCCTTACTGCTTGAAAGTACTAAAATTGTGTTCATCTACTCCCGTTTCAGAATATTCCAAATTCGGATTACCAATGACAGACTCGAAATAGAGGTCATTGCCCGCTATCATTTTCATTTCCGTATTGCTCCATACTATCATCATAACATCCCATGAAAACGTCCACTACAGGACAGGGAGCTCCCTCCAGAAATCCAGCCCCTGCTGGGAAAATGTGGAGGGGAAGTACCATAGTCACCTCGCTTGTTAGCGTTATGGCTGGCACCATGGACCGCGGTTGTAGGTGACCGCAGTAAGTAAGATGTTAGATACAAAGGAGGATGCTGCTGCCCATCCTCCAGTTTATACTATAAAAAGTACGAAAATGGATGTTAGTGACGCGCTTGGATCTCTACTTGTGACCCGAAGTGGTAAACTCGCCCGATGGGATGGATGAGAGCCGCTGCTGCCCCGGACCGACACAACACTAAGATTATATTTATACTTTCCCACTCGTTTCCCTGTTGGTGAAGGGCTTGGACCTCTACTCATGACCCGTAGTGGTAAACCCACCCGTTGGGGTAGGTGAGAGTTGCCAGCCATCATACTTATTGTTTCCCTGATGGTGAAGCGCTTGGATCTCTACTCATAACATAACTCTTAGTGGTAAGCCCACCCGTTGGGGTGGGTGAGGGTCGCTGCAGCCCCGGACTGACACATCGCTAAGATTTTGTATTAGGTCTTTACTTATGAAATTGCCGTTTTGTATGGCGAATTTTAGGTAAACTCAATTTTCAGTACTAAGATTTTTACATTTTTCTTAGGAATTATAAATCCAATTTATTTTTTTAAGCATTATTGGGAAGACATTAAGCTAACAGAAGCTTAAATTTAATTTTCGAAAAATATTATCTGTAAAAAAAATAAAAAATCTAACGATGAAATCGGTCGACATTTAAGACGAACAATTTGCGAACCCTTAATTTTATATATCAAACTAAAAATAAAAACTTTATTTTATGCGTAAATTGATAACCTTGAAGTCAACTTTCAAATATAAGACAAATGAAAAAAATAGCATTAGAATTATAGGAATTATGATCTCATTAATTAATCTGTAAGAAAATTTCGGCAATTTCAAGACCTATTATTATAGGTACTTACTTATTGTTTCCCTGTTGATGACGCGCTTGAATCTCTACTCGTGACCCGTAGTGGTAAACCCGCCCGTTGGGGTGGATGAGGGCTGCTGCAGCCCCGGACCGACACAACGCTAAGATTATGTTATTCTTCGCGTTCGTGATGCGCACCGCTCCGTCGATCGTCATGTCCACCCTGAACCAAGCCAAAGACTTATTAAACACTAAGTTTTCTTCCTTCGTTGACAGCAATATCACACTATACCTAAGAGCTGGCAGTTGGCAAACCTACCTCATCGCATACCAATAAAAAGCAACCTAAATAGGGTGGTGTCCAATACAACGGTGAGATTAAAAAGACAGAGATACCTGGGCGAGACCTGCGCGGGCAATGCCTGGCAATCAGTAAAAAACGTTTTTTTTTTCAATTTCAATTTTTTCAATTTTACAATATAAGCTTACAGCATACTCCAAAACACTTATATCTTAGCCTATGTTACAATACTGCTTTCTATCTTTAATGTAGGATTTTTACTTTTTACAATATAAGCTTACAGCATACGCCAAAACACTTATATCTTAGCCTATGTTACAATACTGCTTTCTATCTTTAATGTAGGATTTTTACTTAACCGAGTACCAAGAAAGAACAGTACTTAGTACATTTTCGATAAAGCTAGTTGCCCATGTCAAAAATATTTTTGGTATTTTTTAATATTTTTACTATTCTAAGAAACTAATTTGAAGGAAGAATAACATTTAGATCATTAATTATTTTTATATATCGTATTATTGCGACCGTGTGACGTCATGTGCTCACAAGCCAAGAAATATATGGAGAAAACTACAATGAAACACAGCTACTCGAGAAACATTACAATTATAGGACAATATAATAGACGTGATTGATAACTCAATTCAATTCAATTTATTCGGTAACAAAAAAAAAATTGTGTTCGAAATCATACAAAAACAATTAAATAATATAACCTGAATGTCACAATATACTTATATCTAATTATATGTTAATTACCCGGGTATTCCATTAATTTCATTAACAATTATTTCCAATAAAAAATAAAAATTTTAAACCTAAGTATAACTAATAAAATAACTAAAAAGAAAAATAATAAAAAAAAAAATTATCGGTTCAGGTCTTGCATTAATTAATTCATCAACTGAATAGAAACACTTCTTTAACAAGAAGATCCTCAGATTTTGTTTAAAGCAAATTTTGATAAGCAATGAGGTTATGTTCATAGTCGATAGAGCATTTTGTTTCAAGAATATCAAGTTATGGGCCGTTTGCAATAAACTTAAGAATCGCCCCTAACTAGTTTAGGACACTCCTAGCAATAGTTTGACGGCCCTTAAGCAAGAATTTGGGCGAGGCAAACGGCCCTTTATGTTCTTACGTGAGCATGTGACGTCACACGGTCGCAAACTTAAAATCGTTATAAAAAAATGATTAATGATTGAAATGATAAAACCTTCAAATTTGTTTCTTAGAATAGTGTAAATTGTCATTTAAAAATATAAAGAAAATACCGAAAAAGTTTTTAGCATGGCCAATTATTAAAGAGTACGAAAATCAACAGATTTAAAACTTTGATATAAGTAGTCTCTTTCAGTTATGTCTAGGGTAGCCCTAGGTCAGCTTAGGTATACTGGTTTTGTAACCACTTCCTTGCTGCCGTGCGTACTTGGAACACGATGTACCAAGTGGTACAAAAACAATACGGACTTTACAAAACGTGCCAGTTCGCGACTGAAAAACTCCGTACTTTTTGATATCCGTTCACCCAGCAGGACCCCGTGTCTGATTACTTAAAGACCTACATGGATGAGTTAGTAGGTATCTATTTCTACCTACCGAATAACATACGTTTAAATTTCTACCTACACATGTTTTTTATTTAGAAGGGTTAAATCTGCACATGAAACTGAACAACTTTCCCAAAGAACATAGGTCGAAATACGAAAAATCTAATTTGACCTCCCATACAAGATGCGCTCTCAGCTGATGCAGTTTCTATGGGAGGTTAAAAATTGATTTTGGTCTACGACCTTTTTAATGTGTAAAAAGTTGTTCGGCTTCATGTGCAATACACACTTTAGTATTATTAGACCTTTCCGTTTCACGCTTTATAAGGTCTTACTGAAATTATGAACATAAATGTTAGAATGTGACTCAGACCATGAAACTGAATAACTTTTCCCATGAAATTAGGTCGAAATACGAAAAAATTAATAAATTCAACTTCCCATAGAGACTGCGTCAGCTGATGAGGTGATATCGCAGCTTTTCGTATTTCGACTTATGTTTTATGGGATAGGTTTTATGGTCTAAGAACCATGCTAAAGTTATGTTCATAATTTCATTAGGAACACAAGTCCTCAGGACTTTGTCCAGAATTGGGCGTTAGAATTATTTAAATTAAAAACAAGCAAACAATAGCTATGCTAACGGGTTAGGTAGCTAGAGAAAAAAACTTACTTCACACGTTCCCGCAACCTTAAGCAGATAGTGCCATGCGGCGTCACGGACGCATTGTAGCCTGCACCTCCGACGACATCGGTTACCTGTACCAGAACAGACGCAGAAAATATGAGGTTGATATTAGATCTTTACCTATGAAATTGCCGTTTTGTATGGCGAATTTTAGGTAAACTCAATTTTCAGTACTAACATTTTTGCATTTTTCTTAGGAATTATAAATCCAATCTTTTTTTATTTTTTTATGCATTATTGGGAAGACATTAAGGCTAACAGAAGCTTAAATTTGATTTTCGAAAAATATTATCTGTATAAAAAATTAACAAATCTAATGATGAAATCGGACGACAATTAAGACGAACAATTTTCGATCCTTAAATTTTATATATCAAACTAAAAATAAAAACTTTCTTATGCGTAAATTAATAACCTTGAAGTCAACTTTCAAATATAAGACAAATGAAAAAAATGTCATTAGTATTATAGGAATTATGATCTCATTAATCTGTAAGAAAATTTCGGCAATTTCATAGGTAAACCTATTATTAAACTCCTGCCAAATCTAAATATTTTGATTAAAATATTTTTATATGTAAAATAGGTACTACAGTCAAGAGCACGTCAAGCTTGACACAATGGACTTCTCAGTGAGCGTGGATGCTGGAAAGTGGGGATATACAGGTGGTTGGAATATACACTTTCTGTTTCACCCTGCGTTATCGAATGTTAGCAAATGATATTTGTGATATTACGAAATATGTTTACTTCTTTTTTCGACTGTTATGCTTATGTAGCTAATACTAACCAATGCTGACGCTTTGCATAGGTATGTAAATTGATTCATTAGGCATTACAGTGGCATTACGCGTTGCTCCAAATTTAAATTAAAAATCCGATCTTAAAATATAAAACCCCTAATGGATTGCAAAACATTATCTGAACTGTAGATATGAAACAAACATTACGTCTGGTGCTTTGACTGAGGGCACTTATGAACATATTGCTCAGCGTGGCTACTGCATTAAAAGATAATAGGATGAAAATATGTATGTACGGTCAACCGCTTATCGGTAGAAACTTTTTCAACTCTATTACCACGCCATAAGGTCCAAAAGTGTTTCTACTGATTTGCGGCCGTGTGTACCTTAACAACTACATTATGTTTGAACGGCTGGCCAAAGTTTTGAAATTTTCCAACGACACACGGGTCAAAAAATCGGAAGTTTTTAATTGTCGTCCCATACAATTTTTCAGCTAAGCGTTATCCTGTGTGTGTATGGTGATTACAAACATGTACCTCGTGTAATTGTAAAGAAATGTCTTAACTGCAAAATGTTCGTTTACAAATCGTCACGCTCTTTCGCTAACTAGGTAAGTTCTGTTCGCAGTATTTGGGAAAGATGTTTGGTTTAAAATCTGACATACTCACACACCATTTGGTCAGAAGCACAGATTAGTTTAAAAAAAAATTCAAATAAGAACATGGGAGTAAAAAAAACCGGTCAATTGCGAGTCGTACTCGCGAGCGACGGTTCCAATATATCTATAGTATTTTTATAAGCAATAAGTTCATTTTTAGGACCGCCAAACCATAGAGTAATGCCAAACTAAACGTGTTTGTAAAGGTTTTTTTACGGATTTCTAACAAACGGTGCTACTGAGAGGGATCGTTTTATTTTTTCCTGTAATATTATCATAAACGTCTATCAACTACTATAATTAAATCAGATATTTCCATAATAGTAGCAGATCTAAGGCCGAGCTTGTATGGGGTACCTTGCACCTAAACCTGCTGGGATGAAACTTGGCAGGAGTCAAGTACATACCCATAGGTAACATATTAGAAGTGGTGCTCCCCAGCAGGACGCTACTGAGATGCACAGTAGGGCATAATGTCGTAAATGTGTAGTTTTTAGGGTTCCGTACCACAAAATAAAAAATACCGGCCAAGTGCGAGTCGGACTCGCGCACTGAGGGTTCCGTACCACCACATAAACATAATTGTATTAGTTGAAATTTCAGTAAGTTAATGTCCTAGATTTTTTTAAATTCCGACACGCGCTTGACCAAATTTTATTATTTGTTGTTATTTTATAGCTTATGCACTATAAACATAAAAATTTTCAAGTTTGTAAGTGTTCTCGTTTTTAAATAGAACTAAAACAAAAATCGCTTCAGCGACCATCCAGTTGACCCCTCTCTTATATGAATGTTCTTGAAACGGGAGCTCACCACAATTGGTTACCATTAGTTATCAGAAAAGTTGTAATATTTAATGATTTCAGACTTTTCCCATTATTTGTACTGTGAGACCTAGCTTCTTGCCAAATTTCATAATTTTAGGTCAACGGGAAGTACCCTGTAGGTTTTGCATTTTTGAATAAATGTAGGAGATGAGGACATAAAATGCCATATCTTTTGATTGCGTCGTTGAAAAAAATTGAAATTTTCAGATCTTGTGTGGTTCATGGATCCTAATATGTGGTATTAATTTCAACCTGATACCTTTACCCGTTCGTGAGATAAAGGGTCTTGACAGACAGACAGACAGACAGACAGACGGACAACAAAGTGATCCTATAAGGGTTCCGTTTTTTTCTTTTGAGGTACGGAACCCTAAAAACGGAACCCTTATAGGATCACTTTGTTGTCCGTAGACCCTTTTTCTCACGAACGAGGAGAGGTATCAGGTTGAAATTGATAATGAATATTAAGGTCCATGAACCACACAAGATCTGGAAATTTCAATTTTTTACAACGATGCAATCAAAAGATATGGCTTTTTATGTCCTCATCTCCATACATTTATCCAAAAAAGCAAAACCTACAGGGTACTTCCCGTTGACCTAAAATTATGAAATTTGGCAAGAAGCTAGGTCTCACAGTACAAATAAAGGGAAAAGTCTAAAATCATTAAATATTTAAATTTTTCTCACAATTAATAGTAACCAATTAAGGTGAGCTCTCGTTTCTAGAACTTTTCTATAAAAGAGGGGTCAAGTTGGATGGTCGTGGAGTTTTTAAAATCAAAGAGCAAAAGCTTTTAGTATATCACAGGTAGATAGGTACGGAACCCTTAGGGCGCGAGTCCGACTCGCACTTGGCCGCTTTTTTGCT
Source organism: Athrips mouffetella (assembly GCA_947532105.1). NCBI lineage: Eukaryota > Metazoa > Arthropoda > Insecta > Lepidoptera > Gelechiidae > Athrips > Athrips mouffetella. The sequence continues at coordinate 30,570,777 of OX383956.1, forward strand.
AGGTTGAAAATTGTATCTGTAAGTGCTTGCCCACGCTGACACGCGGGCGCGGTGGCGGGCGCGGTCACGAAGGAAATATCAAACATATGACGTAATATCCAAGTGTTCACGTACGAAACGCACGTGCGGTCTAAGTAGCGGGCAAGCTAGCGACAGTAGCGACTGGCGCGCGCGTCTCGCTCGCGGCAGTATCAAATACATGAGACGTTTGTGTGTATTCACGTCAAACTAGCTGCGGAGCGCGCGATTTTCTCGCGACGTCAGGTAAGTTCAACCAGTTTGAACTTGTCACTAGAAACGATAGCACTTTTTTATCATGTCGTTCAATACAGAAGAGTTTATTAGTGATGTTCAGGCTAGACTTTCGATTTGGCAAAGTAAACACAGGCACAAAAATCTCACTCCTTATTGAATCCAGTATGTAATCAAAACAGTTGAGAGTCATCCTGGTATATCCAAAAAAATCTTGAAGGATGTTCTCTCAAATTGCTATACCGGGTGTTAGTGTTAACGCTGTGATCCTTGAAACTGTGCATTTTGAGACCATGAAACTGAACAACTTTCCCTAAGGAACATAAGTCGAAATACGAAAAAAAAAATTTTACTTCCCATAGAAACTGCACCAGCTGATTGCGCATTTTGTATGGGGGATGAAAAAAATTGTTCCGTATTTTCAAAGATCACAGTGTTTGCACTAACACCCTGTATAAAGTATGAAATTCACCATGCCGTTCTGTTTCTTTATTAATTTCGTGCACACCATTTAAAATTTTTAGGGATCTCGCGCACTAGCCGGCCACGACTACGGCCAGTTCGCCGTAGCGGCCAAGTGCGCGACGTTCATATGGCTTGTGGTTATTGCGGCCACTGGACGTGGTTGTGGACGCTAGTGCGCGAGGTCCCTTAGCATCTCCCACTTTAGATATGAATTTTCGGTTAAAAATAAAAGATCGTCTTCCATGTTTTCAACCTCTGACAACACGTAACACCCGCGCAAATGCCTGGCGGGCAATGTGAACACGACTCGCCACGTCTACCGCACCCGCAACCGCGCCCGCGCGTACCAACGTGAACAAGCACTTAAACCGACATAGGTAGCTGATTGAAAATTTCACAGAATATGTATACATCAACTTATAATAAAATATAAAAATAAGGGGGTCGCCATACAAGAAACGTATTTTTTTTGTTTTTGCTATATCGTCAGAACCAAGTCAGAACGGTTAGTAATTCAAGTGTCAAACTTGGTATGAGTATAGTTCACTAAAATGTCAATAAAATAATGTCCCGACTGACTAACTGACTTATAGATTGACTGACTGACGTCTATCCGTAACCGCTTTAGCTATACGTGTGAAATTTAGTATGCTAATTTATTGCATGCCACAAACACCACCCAACAAAGGATTTCCCAAAACTCATCCCCCAAGGGGGTGAAATAAGGCCTTCAGGACCATTAAGTTGAATTCCCATTATGTTGAATTTTCCAAACGTTGAATTCCCATTAAGTTGAATCTCAATATGTTGAATCCCATTATGTTGAATTCTCTGAAAGTTGGATTGAGTGGAAATGTGTGGGCAGTGGGGAGAAATTTGTGGGTGATGGGGGGCTATGTGTAGGTGGATGGGGGCAATGTGTACGCGGTGGAAGGCCATGTGTATGTAGGTGGGGGGGTGGAAATATTTAAACAAAAAAAAAAAATGGCCGCCATATTGAATATTTTTTTGCTGGACCGATTGTCTTAAAAATCGATATATGAGGGTTCGAGTGGCCTCTCATATCTAATCAAATGTAAAAATTGGAAAAAATGGCCGCCATCTTGGTTTCTTTTGTTTCTGGACCGATTGTCTTCAAAATCGATATTTGAGGGTCCAAGAGGCCGTCTCTCATATATTATCTTATCTTATTTAAAATATCAGAGATATTTAACTTGAACCTTAAGTAGGCGTAATTCGACAGACCTACTTAATTGAAGAAACCACTACGTCACGGAAGAACTTCAAAAACGGCTAGCTAGGGCAATTCTAGCGTTTAGGTAGACAGAACTAGGTAGGCTATTTATTAGGTAGGGACTTCATTTCTTATCACCTTCATCATCTCTTTATCTTCATCTACTAATAAATAAATATTACTTTTCCCTCTTCTTCCTCTTTTATTTATTTTTAGAGTTCCGTAGCGCTCCTACGGGCGTTACGTGACAATATCTACAAGACTATAAATTGCAACTTAATCGATATCTGAATTATCTTATCCTATCTTATCCTACTTTTTTAATTCGGCGGCGACCCCGACTATAAGTAAAAGATACATTTTACCGTCTGTTTCTCTCTATAAACTATCGAATAATCATTATCAGAAAATTCAACATAATGGGATTTCAACTTAATGGGATTTCAACTTAATGGGATTTCAACATAATGGGATTTCAACATCATGGGAATTCAACTTAATGGGAATCCAACGTTTGGAGAATTCAACATAATGGGAATTCAACTTAATGGTCCTGAAGGAAATAAGGGATGGAAGTTTTTCAAAATATTTTACTTAGCTTTAACTTTCATCCCTTATTTGCAATAAAGTTAGGCAATCATACACTAAAACTCTTTCAAATTGCAAGTCGGTAGTGAACGTGCTTGCGTGGGAGTGGTTGCTAAGATACGAGTATATGGTGTGACATAATAAAGTTTACCTTAAACATAGATTTTTAAAGATTTCTTGATTTTTGAAGAACTTAACCGTGTTTTTTGACCGACTAGTCATTGTCGACTAGGAGACGTCAGACTTCACTAACTCATCAAGTGTCTACTCACGCAACAATCTCAATCACAATCAGTTGTCGCAATCTGCAGATTGCCAACAGATTGCAGAGTAAGTAGGCAGATTGGGACTGACTTCCAACTAATTGTCAAATTGTACAATCCAATCTTAGCAATTTACAATCAGTCAAACAAATTGTGTCCAAATTGCAATGTGAAGAGAGTGATCGCATGCAATTTTCATACATTTAGCTCTTGTCATTTATTTCTTGTTGTTAGATAAAAGCGATAAAAGCAATGTTTTTAGCCACTATTATCTTCTTTTCGACGCTAATCGCTTGTAATTTGATGAATCGATGTCCCACATATTGAAATTACGATAATTTTGAAAATTTTGAAATTTCGCGGCATGCAATTATGATGAAATTGCTTTGTGAGTAGAGTACAGACTCGACTACAGATTGTCACAACTAATTACGGGCTCTACAATTTGTGGAAAATCCATACATTTCTTTACTAAAAGATAGCGGGCAAAGACCTCTATTTTGAATCTGTCTTGGTTTCGAAATTGGAATATTCCGATACGGGAGAAGATAATAGTACATTACTGCCATGGCTAGAGAGTAGTATATTCCTTGGCCATGGCCGACATAAGGTACTGAAGGACAAACGTGACAATGTGGTTATGTGGGCAGAGGCGATGCCGAGACCCATGTGCGTAAGACTTATTTCTCAACAAATGCGCGGAAGTTCAAACTAAGTTTAACAAACATTAAAAGCTTTTTACATACAAATACATTCCTCTTGTTTATATAGCAGTTTATTTATTTTTTTACTACCTATTTAAAGCTTTTCTGCAAGCCAGATCAAAGTTTAATCTTTGATAAGTTACTTCCTTGGTTGTTATGATGTGATAAGTTACTTTTATACGTTACCTTCTTGGTTGTTATGCTTGTTGGTACATTCCACTTTTAAATAACTAGACAGATATGACTTTTCATAGTAATTTACTCGGTCGCAGAACTCGATAGAAATAGAATTTCGTACTATCTTTGCCGGCAGCTGCTCGCGAGTACCTACAGCAATTTTGATTTAGCTCGAAGAAGGTTGTCAAAATAATGATCGAATTTCCAAGCATGTTTGAGAAAAGGTATTTACCTAGACGTTTCGTGGGTTATTTCGGTGTAGAACAAAGGATTGGGGACATTACGCAAGGTCATCTGATCCCAAACTAGGCAAAGCCTGAAGGTAGGTACAGGCTAAGGGTAAGGACCCCGGACACTACATACAACGAGCGCGAATTTGACATTGGAAGTAGGGCTGCTATTCATGACCTACAACCGACCTGCAAGAGCACTGCGGGTGCGGGCGGGGGTGCGTGCGGGGGTGCGTGCGGGGGTGCGTGCGGGGGTGCGTGCGGGGGTGCGTGCGGGGGTGCGTGCGGGGGTGCGTGCGGGGGTGCGTGCGGGGGTGGATTGCAAGAGGGGCGCAGAGTATCCGTTCTGTATGATAGTACACATAACATCCGATGAATCGTCCACTGCAGGACAGGGAGCTCCCTCCAGAACTCCAATGAGGAGGAGAAGCAATATAGTCACCACGCTTGTTAGCGTTACGGCCGGCTCCATGGACCGCGGTTGTTGGTGACCGTAGTATCACACCCCGGACACTACATACATCGAGCGCGAATTTGAGATTTGAAATTGGAAGATCACGTAGGCTCGCATATTCAGTACAAAAGACCCTCAGAAGGACCACGAGAATCGTGGCGGAGGCGGAGTATCCGTTCTGTTTGTTAGTACGTACTATGTTACTATTATTTAATCTGTGCTACTATTACTTTATTCTGTGGCAGTATGCAAAATGGTACGACACACAGAAGGATGCTGCTGCCTGCCCTCCAGTTCAATAATCCCTTAGTCGCCTCTTACGTCACCTACACGGGCACGGTATGATAGAACTATTACTTTGTTCTGTGCCTGTACTATTGGATACACAAATTGATAAATAACACCCAGAAACGGAACAAACGCTTGTGTTCATCACATGTTTCGCGGCTCACGGCGCAGAAGGCAGGCTCGCTACCAACCACACCAACAGGCTAGTCGATTGCGCCCTGTAAACCTACCACATATTACCGAATAGATGTTCATAAAGATCACGGCTATTCCTAATTTTATTATCGGCCCGTGTGGTGCCGCTAAGAATACTTACTCCCGATCTCTTCACCGATTTCAAAGGTGCCCCCCAAACACAGCAGTCCCCAACCGCAACGGTAACAAGCGTTAATAGTTCCTCTACCCTCTCTGATGTGAATATTCTGTGGCAGGCCTATGTTTGCGGCATTGATCTTATGATCTCATTGCTACCAACATTGTCATTTTCATTCTCACCTCAAGTTCCCGCCAGGTGTCGGCGTGATAGATATCGTCTCCTGGGTAGAAGGGGGCCTTGCGCTGCAAGGGAGCGCGCCACGGAGGCTGCCAGCCCGCTGCGCCGCCCAACTCAGCCTGCCCCAATCCTCCCTCGAGGAATTTACTATAGTCTTGAAAAGCGGATAAATTCGACTCCTCCTGTCAATTTAAAGATTTATTTACAAGTCTTACTTACTTCGCTACATCATTGAATAGGTACTTAGGTAACTGACCTGATTGTATGAATGTGCCGTGTATACGCTCCTTGGGCGAACAGGCACAGGCACAGTCATATCTTTCCTAAAATCCGGGTTAGCCATTTTAACACTTCTTCAACTTAAAACTGTTCAGGTTTATCACTATTTTAAAAAATTCATGAACAGCTATGACTATCAACACTGGAAAATGCTACATAATCATATGTACTTCGCGATCGGACGGTTGTAAAGTTTCTAAGTGACAGTAAGTAAATCGAAATAGAAAAGTCATTTGTCATTTATTTTATTCGATTTTCAAAATCTGTTTTATTTCCAGTGGCATGATGACTTTTTCAAACTTGCCGCGTTGTTGCCGCGGATCCGCGGATGGCATAGAAAAATAATACTTCTCCGAGTGCCCCAAATGTACGGCCACGTATTGTATGACCTCAGAATACGCAGCCAACATGAAGGAAAAAAAAATTACGCGCGTAATTTTTTTTTCCTTCATGGCAGCCAATATTTCGCAGCGCATGAAACTGGTAGTTAGGGTGTAAGCTGCCGTATCAGTATATGATTTGTTTATGTATTTGATTTGTATATTTTACAGACCTGAAAGTGAGATCAAAGATTCTGGAAACCCACTCGTGGGAGCGCGCGTTTTTTTCGAGCATCACGCAAAAACTACTAAACCGATTTTAATGAATAGCTTATATAGTAGCTCAGACCATGAATTCGCATAGGAAACGTATGTGTAAGGTACCTCGAAACTTGGCTCATAGACAGGGATAAGGTCAATAAGTAAAAATAAAAATACGATTTTTTTTCGGTTGCAAATAATAAAGATAAAATATAATTTTGTTTTTGTCAAATATCGATAGGTCGTATGGCAGAATGAAAAGTAGCCATGGCCACTCTTAAAAAAAAAACCTGACAACTGTTCTAAGTAGTCTGTGGTCGGTGTATAAAGCTGTTAGTTTTTTTTTATGATAGGCAATGACTACTCATCACATTCTGCAATACGACCTATCGATATTGGATGAAAACAATTTTTTTTAAAACTTCGTCATTTATGGCCAAAAAAAATTTGTATTTTTTATTTATCTTTAATGATCCTATTCCTGTTTATGAGCCAAGTTTCAAGGTACCTTACATATAAGTTTCCCTAGCGAATTGAAAAAAATACAACCCCCGCCACCCACCAAATACAAAATACCTTATTGTTAGGACAAATATTTTGCTATGGGCAACACAGACTCTGTAATATGGCTACCGTTATGTGAAAAAGATGAATACGAATTTTCTTTTTGCTAATTCGAGTTTTATTTATCCAGTTGGTCGATAAAATCTTGCACATTAGAGCGCTACTGCGTACCTGATTATTTAAACAGGCGCATAGGTTATTGGCCCAGCCAGAGCACATTTATTTTTTTTGCAGATATTGAAGCTAGGGAGCGAGTATTACTCGCGCATCCAATCTCAGCTCAGGCTAAACGATATAAACTGGAAAATTTGGAAATTCCAAGTAAGGATTATATTAAACAGTTTGGAATTGCTCGAAGTCGCAAACGGTACTAGTTTGAAGCCAAAAGAAGGCGATGCCGGCCTGGTAAAATGGAAAGAAAATGACGCAAAAGCACAGTCGGTGTGACAACCGCTCAATTTCGGTAACCACATAAAATCTCAAAACATTTCAAGATTAAGTTCCACGCTTCTCGAAATTTTTTTTTAAAGAATTCATGAAAATTGTACACTTCCTGCGATGACGTCACAACTGAGGCTCCAATACAATTTTGATATAAATATTTTCTTAGGAGCCTCCGCTGTGACGTCATGACCGGAAATAATTTACGACATTTTAAACTCAAATAAATATAATAAAGGATGAAAGTTTTATAAAATGAAAAAATATGTGTGCCCTATTATTCTACAATCTTGCAGAAAATCCAATAAAATGGGTTGCATGTCACAATGAATGGTTGTCAATTGCAGCAGAGCCTACGAAATCTGGTCAAAACTTTACAGTATGTTCGAATTCAAATCAGACGCTATAATTAATCAGATTCAACAGAGAGTTTCCAGCAACAAATACACTAGTGGATCAATTATTGAGCATATTTCACAGCTCCAAGATATGAGAAGCAAGTTGATGGAATTAGGTCAAATAATAGATGATAGAATGTTGATCACGAAAATTCTCATGTCTTTGCCAGAAGAATACAAACATTTTATCAGCGCCTGGGAGTCTGTAGATATTAGAAAACAAAATTTGAACCACCTTACTGCTAGGCTTACTGCACCTTATTGGAAAAGCAGAGGATTACTAACAAGGATGATACTCCTAGAACGTCTGGGATGGCGGCATTCGTAGCTAGAGGAGGTAAACAATTTAAGAAGACGGCGCAGAACAATGTCTGTTATTTCTGTAAGAAACCGGGTCATTACATACGTCAATGCAAGTTTAGAATAAACAAGGAGCAGTTGAAGAACAAAAATGCTCTCTTTGCTAGCGCATTGATTGGTGTGAATGAAAGCAAGGACAGGATAACGGAGAATTTGGTTCATTTGGAAGTCCCTAGAGAAATTACTTTGAATGACGGGACTACCATCGCAGCAATAGAGTATGGAAAAATCTATCTAGAAGCATACAAGGTAAGGAATAGTTGGAGACAAGTTTAAACCACTTTTTAAATGTTCTTAGTCTAAATTTAATTTTTTTTCAGTATCATGTGCTCTAGGCAAGGATAACTTGCTGATGTTCAACAACAACAAATGTCAATTTCTAAATCAGGACAGTTCAGTAGCAGCATATGCTGTGAGAGATGATAAGATGTTTATTATGAGATTCAGGTTGGGTCCGTGCCATAACTCTCAGTGACTGGCATTGTGTGCTTGCACATCAAAATTATGGACAAGAGCGTAAATTACTGAATTCTCTGAAAATCAAGTATGCGTCAAGGATGGCATTGGTGTCGATTGTACTGCAGGCAAGCAACATAAATTACCTTTTGCGCGAAGTACAACAAGAACAAGTAGACCAAGTAGAAATGTATGTGAATCTATGGAACAAATTTTCTTAGGAGGAGCTCGCTTTTACGTGTTGATGAAAGATGTTTATTCGCACTTTAGAACGGTATTTATTGTCAAAGAAAAATCTGAAGTTTGTCAAAGAATAAAAAAAAATCCGAAAAGGAAATTGGACAGACTCTGAACCTTATTAGAACTGATGGAGGAACTGAGTTCTTGAAACTGAAGGAATATTTGGAAGAGAAAGGTATCAACCATGAAACTACGGTAAGTTATACACCCGAACAAAACGGAAAAATTGAGAGACAAATACGAACAGTTGCAGAGGTAGCTAGAACAATGTTACATGCAGCAAACTTGGGAAAGACTTTTTAGGCAGAAACTGTTGCAAATGCTGTAATTTACTAAACCGTACCGACACTAGCACAGTTGAAGGAAGGTCTCCATTTTTGTCTCTGGACTGGAAAAGAATTTACAGAATTATCTCAACTGAAGGTGTGCATGTGCCAGATCAATTACGTAGGAAATGGGATGCCAAAGGTTGACCAGGACTTTTTATGGGATACGGAGATGGTGTGATGATGATTGTGGGAATGAATATAAAACCACGAGAAATAAAAGAAAAAGAAAAAATATTTTTAGAAAAGAAAACACGGACAGAAAATGAGAAAGAAAAGAAAGAAAAAAAGGACTAAATTAATGTGACCAAAAAGGGCTAAATTAATCAGAAAGTTGATAACATCAATAGAAAGGCAACCTGAAAATGATAATTCAAGATTAAAATGGGAACAAATATGTTATTTTTTCGGACAGAAAGCAGATAACGTAACTGAAGAAGTTGTAGGCGATGTAGAAACTTTACCAAAAGTTGAATGATGTGGACAGCACGAAGACCACTTACCTGAAAATGTAGCTAGTGGACAAGCCGAAGATAATATTTCTGAAAACGAGGATAGTGGAAAAGAAATTTATATATCTGAAAATAGAGAATATAGTAAAGATAACAGTGTACAGACTAGTTGTGAAAACATTACTCATGGAAGTGAAGAAACAATGGAAGAATTAGGTAGAGGTAAAAGAATGCTTGATAACCTTTTATTGACTTATAAAGAAGCTTTGAAAACACCTGAAAAGGAAAAGACAAGTGGAAAAAAGCAATTGAAGAAGAGATGAAATCAATACAGGAAAATCAATTGTGGGTATTGGTAGATATTAAAGAAAAAGCCAAGGGTCACAAAATACTTTCAAATCGGTGGGTAATTCAGGTAAAAGATGATGGGACCTATAAATCCCGTCTTATAGTTAGAGGAAATAAACAGGATACCAATTTTGTTATTCTGTATTTAGTTAGTGGCATGTATGTCAGCTATAAGAGCTTTATTTGGGACTGCAGCAGCTAAAGATCACAGTATTATGACGTTTGATGTAAATACTGCATTTCTACTTGGCGAACTTGAAGATGTCCTTATAAAATTAACATCAGGCATAGAGACGAATGGTGGTAAGATTTGTAAATTATAGAAGTCACTTTAAGGATTAAGACAATCCCCAAGAAGATGGAACAAGAAGTTTTTGAAGACCATGAATGAGTTGCGGTTTTTTCAAACTAAGAATGAACCTTGTATCTTTGAGAATGAGAATTCTTCTTTAGTGGTTGGAATTTATGTCGATGACGGATTGAAGGGAGAACGACGGAGGAACTAAAACAAATTTTGAAAGAGCTTAAAGAAGTTTGAGATCAAAGTCAGTGAGAAGCCAAAAACCTATATAGGAATGGAAATTTTACAAACGAGAATAGTAGTTTATGCCTCTGTCAAGTAAAGATAGTCATTGTAAAATGAGTGCTTGTTTGTGACATGAGGCGCAGCCGAATGTCACAATAAACAGCATGAATGTGACAATGACTAGTTTGCAATCAGTGGCATACATTACTTTTTCTACGAGCATAAAAATCATTAGGAAAATAACGTACCTACTTTGTTTACTTTTGTTTTAGTAGTAGAGCACTAGAACACCTCCACTTTTCAGGGTTTTAAGCGGACAGATTGGATTAAAGAAAAAAAAAATTCTAAAAGTTCCGAGGGTGTGAAGAGACACTGTATGGATATCGTCTCTTTGGTATCGCGTATCGCAATCTGTGGTTAGTTTCTATAGTTACCCTCTCTGTGTGTTTTTGTCAATATCTTTTAGTATTTGCTTTGAAAATTTACTTTTAAAATCTATAATAAAACAACGTTTTATATGCTTTAACCAAGCTGTTTATTATTCTTATCTCCTAAGAACTTTTCTACACTACAAAAGTTCATAAAAAACATTTGTAATTGATCGACACGCTAAGAAGAAGAAGATTAAGACTTACCGTGTGACGGGATCACTGATGGCACTGATCACAGTAATAATAATAGAAGCTGATTGAAGTTTTATCGCGATCAAGACTGCGAGGGCAGCTTTACCTTTTGTACCTTAAAGACATCAATCAGTTTCAGTAGTCTTTGCTCCCTACTTAGTTTTTGACACGCATGACCACGTCTTAAAAAAAAAGGATCTTTTTGTTTTATGGCAACACTAATAGCCCGCCACGTTTCTTCGTTTCTTCGCTCGCCATCATTCGAGACATTCGATTCGGTAGTCTTGTCTGTCTTTTCGCAAGTAATTTTTTAACTTTATTCTTTTAAACGCGTTATTCAGTGAAATAAGTATCAAAAATGAGTGCTCCTGCACCAGCCCCTGCTTATAAAATCGGAATAGTAAAGCAGGTAATACATCAAGTTCATGTTATTCCAACCTTTAGTATAGTGCCTCGTGCCGAATTCTCAGTTTGCCCTGTTGGCATCGCGCTGCAATAGCTTTCTGTGCATATCTAAGGGATTGTAGGTTTGATGACTGTTTTTTTTATAGAGCTCTATTATATCCATTAGTCTTGGAAAGCCGGCGCAATTGGCAGATAGCTAGAGTCTGACAGGCGGGCCAATAAACCAGCTGGCTGATGTTGATTTCTTAGCGAAATAGCAGAAGCACGACGTGCTTTTACATCGTATGTACAGAAAAGACGTGTTACTGTGAGATGAATAAATGTAAACCATTTGCAGGTATTATCAGGGGACACAGTTGTAATAAGAAGGCAGCCCCAGGGTGGTCCACCGCCGGAGAAAGTCATCGCGCTTACTGGCATTACGGCGCCCAAGCTTGCGCGCCAGAGAACTGCAAACAAGTAATTGCTACTTCTATCAAATATATAAAATCTTCTTTTCAGAGCATCTCTTTCAGGTCACTTTTCTTTACACTGGCCAATGCAAAATTATAAACTACCTACACAATACACAACATAATTCAAAGTTAATTTAGTTAATTAATTTTACATAAAATTAGGTTAGTCTGTTGTCAACAATCAACAATTAGTTTATGATGTGAAAGTGAAAGTACATCTCTCTTGAGTTACTCAATAATTCAGTGCTGGGTTTTAAAAGCATTTGCGAATTTATACTTATAATTATGTTGTTGGGTTAGTATTTAAGTAGACGCCAGCACAAAAATCTCTAAACAAGCTTTATTACTCTTTTTATATCTCACAACCTAACTAAAATTATTTTGGGCTGATAGCAGTGGCTGTAAGACTTCTGGCTAAATGTAGTATAAAAGAATAAAATAATTATAAATTTTAATAAAATAATTATAAAATTTAACAAATTCAATTTTATTTTTGAAATTCTAAATTTAAAAGAATACTCTAATATAAATAAATGACACTTTAAACATATTTTCTTTTTCTAAATTGGAAGTATAATGAATAATCTTGTTAATTTATTGCCCCAAGTTCCATTAGAAAAGTTATTAGTTTTCATTTATTCGACTCTATAATTTTTTTATTCTGCTTGCAATTAAATTGACCATGCTAATCCATTTGACTCCCATACCCTTTCTTACAAGAAGTCAGGAACTAACCAGTTTTGGATGTAACGCAGGCAGAATTGCAAATTGTAAATGTATTTGCTCTTGCTCCACCATGACCATTTCTTTTTTTCAGTTTTCGTTGAATCAAATCTATCTAAGTTATAGGCTTTTTATAGAAGACCTGGCTCGTACAGGGAATTTTTATTTTCATGAGTGTTTAGTAGGTGTCAGTAATATCTTACCTGCACCAGTGTGTCCAGACATCCGCCACATGGTTCATTTTCTAACTATGACGTAATCAGATTTTTGTTATGGTTTTCTATTCTTATTTTAGGGTTCTGTAATCAACAAGGAACCCTTAAAGTTTCATCATCTCCTTCTGTCTCTGCGCCTTAGCTCAGAGACCTTTAGTACTAGTAAGTTGTAATTTGGTATGGGTATATTACTCTTGCCCACAAAGTGGTAAAATAAAATATTGAAAAATAGTTGTTTTTGGGGTACCTCCTCCCTAGACATAAAGTGGGAATGAAATTTTTTTTTTCTTGTGTACCCCATGGTGTCGTAAGATAGGTCTTTTAAAAACATTATAAGTGTTCTAAGAATGAAGGATCTGTTTGTGAAATATTTAGCCTAAAAGCGCATTTTTTTGTTATACTCAAATGTCGTCCCCTCTCTATCAGCTAAACGGCTGAATTGGGAAACGTGAAAAATTCACAGTAATTAGTAAATATTAACGAATAATTTTCAAAATACAAAATATTATAGAAACAGCAATCAGGCGCTGGACCTCGCTATTTGTTAGGAGGAAAACTTTTTATGAAAAATTCAAAATTGCTTAACAACAATGATTGCTAAGGCAACTACGGAACCCTACACTGCGCGAGGCCCGACACGCACTTGGCCGGTTTTTCTTAAAATATTGTGTTGTATATTGAATGAAAGGGCATTACGAGTAAGAGCTGTTTCAAAAAGAATACAAAATTATCATATTTGAGATCCTTGTTATCCTTAAATCAATTAAATATTTTAGAAACATACCAAGTTTCGGCTCCTCCAGGTAAGAAACGGTAACGATGATTTTTTGCAAAATATACGCGTAATGACTCTTAGACTATAGTATCAAACCTTAAAATATATACGATTAGCTGCCCAAAATATAGCGAGAGCACATGCATTCACTCACCAGGCTCGTTTGCGTTCTACAGCCATGCTGGAGTAAATGACATGCCTTTCCCCGGAGATGCCTCACTCATAGTCTTCCGGCCTCGGAGTAGCACTAATAGTCTCACTATCCAACAAGACAATATCACTTATCATTATAACATTAACTTAATCACTAATTACTTCTATATTTTCTTTTAATAATTATTCTATTCACTTAGTGATCAAACAACTGCTTGAAATCATTGGATGTTATCTCACACTCTTTTAACTCTTCTTCATATTCTTGAGAAAGACTCCGAGCCACCTTCTTACTCTTCGATTCAAGAGGAGATTCAGACAGAGCTCTCTTATTTACTTTAATTGGTGTTTGTTTGTCTTGCAGACTTCTGTGTATTACAATGTCTTATGGCCCTGACACTCTAATAACATCAGCCCACTTCGAAGGTGATGGGATGATGATATCATCTTCTTCATCTAAAATCTTTTGTTCCTTTACTTGCTGATGATTGCTCTTCTGTGTCATCTCTTCCTTCTCTTCCCCAAAGCCAGAAATCTGATTATTATGTCTCTTCAAAAGTTTCCTATTTTAACCACTGTAATCTCTAATACAGGGTGTCCCAGGAAACACTGTCAGACGGTGGTCCAGAGGCGGACCACCCCTTGGGCTACCCGAATCACCCCATGTATGTTCCGCGATTATTTGTAGTGTTCGAGTTATAAACTATTTTATTTATTTTTAAAATTTTCTGCCGAAGGAAAATTAAAAAATCTGCATATTTTTCCAATTTTCTTTTTGTGTCATGATTGCCTTGAACGTTACTTTCATACATAAAATAATAAACCTCCTAACATTCCTACTTGTTACTCAAAAAGTATGGTAAATAAAATTTTCGAAAAATGTAATGGGCCGATTAAAATTTTGATCATCAATTTAAAAATACAAAATGGATGTTCCATAGATTGTAGTTGAATTAAAAAACTTTTCAGGTCTCTAGTCAACCCAAAACATTAAAAAAAATTAGTGCTTAATGGGGTATTTTTCGCTGAAATTGGCGTTAAAAAGTTGAGAGGGAAAAACCCCTGAATGTTAATTTAGGCTCCAAATAAATAATTTGCCTATTTTGGTGATTCCTATTGCAAATTAAGATAGTGGTAAGGCTTCTGTCCGTCTGGAAAAGTAGCGCCTTTTGCCTGTTTCCGTCGTAAAGCAGCAGTGTTTGCACTCTTTTATTTTGGTAGAAGTTTTAAGAGAGCTGGTAAAATTTCTGGCACATGAGCCATTGTATTTTATTTCTTAGGATGGGCCTTCAGAATTTGGTTTTATTTTCCGTAAGAATTACTACTTGAAAGGGTATTTTGAAAGTATTTTGGTACTTAAAATGGCATTTTTCGCCGAAATTGGCGTTTAAAAGATGCTAGGGAAAAACCTAAATCTTAATTTAGGTTTAAAATAATATTAATAAATTTTACAATTTTCGTTATTCTTGTGGCAACTTTGAAGGGTGGTGAGGCTATTCTGTAAAGTCTGTCTCACAATTATCAAAATTTGCCAAAAGAATAGGTAACTAAAATTTATAAAATAATTATTTTAACCTAAATTAAGATTCATATTTTTCTCTTAACATATTTTGAACGCCAATTTCAGCGAAAAATACCATTAAAAGTTTCAAAATACCCTAACAATTAGTCATTTTTAAGGAAAAAACAACCAAATCCTGAAGGCCTACCCTAATAAATAAAATAGAATCGCTCATGTGCCTGAAATTTTAACAGCTGTCTTGAAACTTCTACCGAAACACAATAGTGCAAACACTGCTGCTTTACAATAGTAACAGGCAAAAGGCGGTCCTTTTCCAGACGTACTTTGTACAGAAGCCCTACCACCATCATAATTTGCAATAGGAATCACCAAAATAGGCAAATTATTTATTTGGAGCCTAAATTAACAATCAGGGTTTTTTCCCTCTCAACTTTTAAACGCCGATTAAAGCGAAAAATACCCCATTAAGCACCAAATTTTTTTAATGTTTTGGGTAAAAGTTTTAAGTTTTTAAAATCAACTACAATCTCTGGAACATCCTTTTTGTATTTTTAAATTGATGATCAAAATTTTTATCGGCCCATTAAATTGTTCGAAAATTTTATTTACCATACTTTTTGAGTAACAAGTAGGAATGTTAGGAGGTTTATTATTTCATGTATTAAAGTAACGTTCAAGGCAATCATGACACAAAAAGAAAATTGGAAAATGTTCAGTAAAAAAAAGATATGAATTTTTAAATTTCCTTCGGCAGAAAATTTTAAAAATTAATAATATAATTTATAACTCGAAAACTACAAATAATCGCGGAACATACATGGGGGTGATTCGGGTAGCCCAAGGGGTGGTCCACCTCTGGACCACCGCTTGACAGTGTTTCCTGGGACACCCTGTATAAACACTTTGTCCTAATCTCCTAACTTTTGGGTTATCATTTTGTTCTAATTCCTACAATTGCAATTTGTCTTGATGCTAGCAGGTTCAAGTAGTTAAATTTAGTACTGAAACATATATTATTCAATAATACTGCTGGTGTCCTATCACTAAGACTGTTGAGAGTTGAGCGTAAGCGTATGAATGTTTATTTTTTACTGTCTGAACAGTTCGCTCTGCTTGTCTATTGGATGCTGGGTGATGAGATGCTACTTACACATGCCTTAAATACCTTGGCTTTGCAATAGTTTTGAAATTCTTCTGAAATAAAACTCCTTCCATTATCGCTTACTACTGTATCAGGCAATCCTTGTTCAGCAAATATCTCTCTCATGGTCTTTATCAAAGTTCCGCTACTCATGTCAGAAACAATTTTGACTTCTGGCCAATTAGAAAGTCTATTAAAATTTAAAAAAGTTTTCCGTTGAAATGGTTCCACATAAATCAGGCCTAGTCTGGCCTTATCCAATGATGGGTAACTTTAGCACAACTATATTGCCCCACAACATTAATTTTGTATGTTGACAGTTCTTCTCTTTTTTGGCAACAACTTTTTAATTTTTCATTTGTTGCGTCTGGCCAACCATTTCGTATGTCAGTTTCGCAACTTCCTCTGCAGAAAACTCTAGCTCCAATGATATATTAATTAATAATATTTTTTTTCTATTAGTAACACCCCAGAATTATTCCTCTTCTGTCTTTTCTTCTTCTGACATTGGCCAGCGACTTAAAGCATCTGCATTTCCCAGCTTGTTTCCTTGAACATACTCTATAGCATAGTCATACGAACTCAACAAAAGAGCCCATCGTAACATTCTAAGTGAAATAATATTTTGAATAGCGCGTTCCTGATCAAATATCCCAGGCAGGGCCTATGGTCTGTTCTGATTATTATTTTCCTGCTTCTCACGAACTGATGCAATTTCTTTAATCCAAATATTATTGCTGCCGCTTCTTCATCTATTTGAGCATAGTTGCGTTCATGAACATTCATAGTCTCTGTAGCAAACATGATGGTTCTTATGCTATCATCTTTCACTTCGTGTTCTAAAATGGCCTTAAGTCCATATTGGGACGCGTCGCATGATAATATCAGATCATACTAATTTATTTCAATCATAATCCAATGTATCTTTACTTGTCAGCATCTTTCTTAACTTTTCAAATGCATTTTGATGTACTTTTTTCCACTGCTATTTAATTTCTTTATTTAATAGTCTGTAAAATGGTTCTGCTATAGTAGCTTTATGAGGTAAAAAGCGGTCGTAAAAATTTAAGTGTCCTAAAAATGCTTGTAATTGTTTTACATTGTAAGGTGCATTTGATGGCATGATTTTTTCTTCTGAAGCGTATTCACGCTTCAGAAGAAAAACTCATGTAACACAAAATGTCATGTCATCAAAAGTATTCACTTATCCTAGAAAATATTCACTCTTCGCTTTGCATTTCTTTTTAGGGTTCTGTACCGAAAGGGTAAAAAACGGGACCCTATTAATATGCCTGATCTGCGCGAGGCGACGCATAAGCCGCAGAAGTGGCAAGGTTATGGGAGGAAAGTATTTAATCCGGTATTTGTACAATGACACGTAGAAGAAGAAGATGCCTCCGATGTTTGTCTGTCTGTCAGTGGCATATTAATAGGTTCCCGTTTTTCACCTTTTGGATACGGAACCCTAAAAATCTATTATAAACACATATTGGCAAAAAAATTAAAATAAAAAAGCGAGTTACTTTTTGAGGAAATGTGTGCCGCAGTGGTAAAATTGGCCGCTGCACGTTATCAACACCAAGCTATTTACGATAAGCTAAGCTATAGGTTATGATTTATGAAATATATTGTCGTCAAACAAACAACACTAATGAATTTTTTTACTAAAATAAATTTATTTACCAAAGAGGCATCACCTTTGCTCTAGAACTACCTTAAATCAAATTAATCACAGTGATTAAAAAGTATTTGAAATTTACATAATCATAATCGCAATACAGGCTTTGCCCAGTGTGGGTGTCATATTCTTAACAGATTTTGTAATTTAGAACTGTTGAATAAAGGTTTTTGTAATGAATAAATAATGTACCTAATATATCTAATTAATTTATTGATTTTCTAACTTTATAAAGAAGCAGTATTGCAAGAAAGAAAAGAAGCCGTGCTTTATTTTATGGATCTTCACTACAGAGCTTTGAAGTTCATGCGCGTTGCCCTGCGCCTAGAGACGAACTCTTTATATGATTCAATACTAAACCGGTGTCACCATTTACTCAAACTAACACGCTTTCCGCACCCACACTACTAGCGTAATGTGAGTGCGATTAACATAGTATGATTATTGTGAGAGAGTAAGATGCAAAAAACCAGTGATAGCGTCCCGCCCCAGCGTCTCTATGGCCACGAATGTGTTTATGACGTGCATTCAAAATAACGAATGTGCGTTTTAAATTAAAATTATGATAATTATACGAAATTTTACCCATAAAGGCCAGGTTAAAAGTACCCTAAACCGACGAGCATGTATGAAAGGAATTTTAAACTAAAATGCTCATCCAAAATATCGAATGTGCGTTTTAAATTAAAATTATGATAATTATACGAAATGTTACCCATAAAGGCCAGGTCAAAAGTACCCTAAACCGACGAGCATGTATGAAAGGATTGATCAAAGTACAGGAAGCAAGGGAAGTATGTCAAGATCGTAGCAGGTGGAGGACTGTGGTCTCTGCCTTCCCCGACGGGAAAGAGGCGTGATGTTATGTATGTATGTATTTACCCATACCGATAGTATTTTACGCCGCTAACACTGCAACTGTTGTTCTTACAATTTTTTACATGACACCAAGACATGTTTAATCGTTTATAATGCTAAATATACCCAAAAACTCTTTGCACTGCTTGGAAGATGTCTGACAACAGACTGAGAAGCACTTACATAAATTGGTTAGCATACTAAGCCAAAAAGGAACCAAAGTTTTTACTCTCTTCGCTTCTATGGTGGGTGTGCGCGCAGGCGAAGTGGCCCTATCGTTGTTCTGTGATCTTCACTATAATTATTGGAACTTATTATTATTTAAGGTATACACTAAAGTAAGGACTTGTATCAATTAAGGATGACACATTTACGTATTATTTGTATTGCAGTGACACTGAAACAAAAGATGAACCGTTCGCTTGGGAAGCACGTGAATTTTTGCGTAAAATGCTTGTTGGTAAAGAAGTAATATTCACTGCGGAGAAACCTCCTAACTCAGCGACAAGGGAATACGGTTATGTGTGGGCAGGCAAAGACCCTACGAAATCAGAAAATGTTACCGAGGCTCTTCTTGCAGAAGGTTTGGCTAAAGTAAGGGAAGGTGGCAGAAACATTCTCCAACTCAAGAACCTTGTTGAAATTGAGGAGCAAGCCAAATCCCAAGGCAAAGGTATTTGGGGTCCAGATGGCCAGGTGAGCAACAAGTCGTCATTCTTTTCCTCTTTCTATCCTCTGCAACATCCTTGACTTTATGACACGACATTCGCCTTTTCCTTAAAATGTGGTCCATTTAGCAACGTCTCCATTTCCAAGTGCCCTTAAATTACATTTTCATTGTTTTTTTTACATAGTATTATTATTACAACAGGATCATATTCGAGACATTAAGGGAACTATCGAGAACCCGAAAGCCTTTGTCAATAAACACAATGGCCAGCCAATTAAAGCAATTATTGAGTATGTCAGAGACGGATCCACAGTTAGGCTGTGTCTGCTTCCTGATTTCTACCAGATCACTTTGATGCTATCTGGTATCAGAGTAAGTAAAATTGAACTAACTATATTAATCTGTTAGACCTTTACAACTGTTATATGGTAATATGATATTTGTATACTTCTAGTGTCCCAACATCAAACAAGATGGCGACTCAGAACCTTTTGCGGAAGAGGCGCGTTTCTTTTTGGAATCTAAGCTACTGCAGAAGGATGTGGAAGTGATCTTGGAATCTGTAAACAATAACAACTTTGTGGGCACCATACTGCACCCTCAAGGGAACATTGCGGAAGCTCTATTAAGACAGGGTTTTGCAAGATGTGTCGATTGGTCCCTAGCAGTCATGAAATCTGGTAAGCACACATGAATAGGGTAACGAATACAATAAAGAAGTGACGACATTCACTGACTGCACGAATGAAAACCGAATTAGACAATCCTAAAATTTACAACCACAGAGTATTGGAACCAGCGCCTTCCCCGTGAGCACCGAAGACGCTTTATTCAACTGGGCTACCGTGCTCCTGCATGATGTTGTGAAATTGTTTGTGTACCTAATAAATAAAATAAAAATAAAATTTGCGAAAGTTGTCCT
This sequence comes from Athrips mouffetella, assembly GCA_947532105.1. Lineage (NCBI taxonomy): Eukaryota > Metazoa > Arthropoda > Insecta > Lepidoptera > Gelechiidae > Athrips > Athrips mouffetella. The sequence continues at coordinate 30,591,036 of OX383956.1, forward strand.
GCGTGTGTCCAAGCCCGATTATTTTAACTTCAACAGTGACGGTTAATGTGCAGAACTCAAAAAATGTGTCAAGGGGCAGGGCGCGTTGCGCGGGCCAGCATGCGAATCGTGCACTGGCTCCTCGTGAGGTACGCACGCCAGCATGCTCGTAGATAGACACAAAACCAATACACGCTGAATTAGCACTACGCTACAAACACCCGAATCCAGAGAACTCCTCAAGGTCAAAGCGTTTTTGCCAACGTGCGACCCTGTATACCTATGTGCAGCAAATAACCGGCACTGTTAAAATAACTATCTTTACCATTAATTTTATTAAATCGAATAGAAGTAAATGATGTTTTTTTAAATGGTAGGAGCATCATCGCTTCGAGCAGCCGAGCGAGCCGCGAAGGATCAGCGGTTGCGCATCTGGACAAACTACACGAGTAACGCGCCTATCATCGCCGCTAAGGACAAGGAATTCACCGCCACAGTGCTCGAAGTCGTCAACGGTGACGCACTCATGGTCAAACTTCCCAACGGAACCGTCAAAAAAATTTTCCTTGCCAGTATCAGACCTCCGCGCGAAAAGTAACTATTGCAATATGCATGCTCATTTAATAGGCGAGAAACTGGCGGATTTTAAACACTGAGAGCGGATACAGTGCTGGATAACTTTTGTTTCAAAGAAATACAGCTGATTTGCTTGTGAAAGAGTTTGTAATTTTTTATCCTTGTCTGCGTGCCACTTTTTCATACTACACGGTACACCATGTGCTTAGTGCCTCGCTCAAGGTAAATTTTATCTCAAAGAGGGATATTAAGCTCACTGTACCCTATTCAAGTCTAACAATCGAATAGAATTGGAATAGGGTAAGCCTTTTTCTGTCTCTTTTTGTGAAACGCGGTTGGTGCTCGCTCAGACCAAGTCTGTAACGAAATGTTTTCCTTTGTTTACGATTATTAATAATCCGCTAGTTTCCAGCCCATTAAAATGAGCTCAAAACTGAATTCTTGTTGTATGAAATTCACGAATTATGACTCGTCTCAAATTCGTTCTCTAACTTGTCTCGAATTCGTCACACCGAAACAAACCGACTTCTTATCTCCAAAGTTTGCTGAGCGAAATATCCGAATTAATTTGATTAAATCGAATAGAACTTTATATTACTATTACAAGAAAATACACGGTGAATTTTCATCGGAATTGAACTCAAAACGCATTGCTAATAGACTCGATAAAACTTTTCGTGTTCTCATATTAGTGGTCACATCAAAATTGTACTTAATTTTACATGATAAAAAAATAATCATTGTTTATAGGAACAGCCCTGACGAAGAAAACAAACCAACTCCAAGGCCTAAAGGATTCAAACCACTTTATGATATTCCCTGGATGTTCGAAGCTCGGGAATTTCTGAGGAAAAAACTTGTTGGGAAAAAAGTAAATGTGACTGTCGATTACATCCAACCTGCAAAGGATAACTACCCTGAGAAAACTTGCACAACTGTGGTGGCTGGAGGAATGTTAGTATGATTTTGTATTTGCATTGTATTTAGTATTAATTCACCACTAAATCTTAAATTTTATTACATAAGTCTACTTCTAATCTAACCATGAATTACGTAAAATTTTCAGAAATATAGCGGAAGCACTAGTTGCCAAGGGTTACGCAACAGTGGTGAGGTATAGTAAAGACAACGATCAAAGAAGTTCCCATTACGATAAATTACTCGAAGCAGAACTCAAGGCACAAAAAGCTCTTATTGGTGTACACGCAAAGAAAGATATCCCTACGCATCGCGTCCAGGACACAAGCGGTGACGCCGCTAAAGCGAAAAAGTTCTTCCCCTTCTTAAAGAGAGCCCAAAAGACGGAAGCTACCGTAGAGTTTGTAGCAAGCGGGTCTCGGATGCGGGTGTATATTCCCAAGGAATCGGTGGTGATTACTTTCCTCCTCGCCGGCATCAACTGCCCGCGAGGCGCGCGGCCGGCGGTGGGCGGCGGCGGCGGCATGCAAGAGGCAGAACCCTTCGGGGAGGACGCGCTGCACTTCACCAAGGAGAAATGTTTACAGCACGACGTCAACGTCACCATCGAGGAGATGGATAAAGCTGGCAATTTCATCGGCTGGCTGTGGGTCGACAATGAAAATTTGTCAGTCTCTTTAGTCGAACATGGTCTCGCATCGATGCATCACACTGCTGAGACGTCAGAGTTCGCACGTGTCATCAAAACTGCTCAAGAGAATGCTATCAAGAAACGCCTCGGCATATGGAGAGATTACGTTGAAGTAGAAAAAGAGGCTGAAATTGAAAGAAATGCGCCAGTACAAGATCGCATTGTTAAGTATGAGAAGGTCATCGTTACAGAAGTTACTCCAGATGGGACCTTCTACGCTCAAAATGTTGACCTGGGAACAAAGTTGGAAAATCTAATGGAAAAAATTCACCAAGAGTTCAAAGCCAATGCCCCACTGCCTGGCTCGTACGTACCGAGGCGAGGCGCCATATGCGCGGCTCGTTTCTCTTTGGACGATCAATGGTACCGAGCGAAAGTTGAGAAGATTGCGGATAATCAAATTGCTCACATATTCTATATCGACTATGGAAATCGGGAGGTGAGGCCTAGTGTAAAAAAATATTTGAGTCGGAACACCGATGCAAAGAGTTAATACGTCATATTATTTTATGGAAACCTACCATGTAAGGTATCCAAAGAAAGGGCTTTTTGAGCAGATTCCAAAAACATAACACATCCTTACATGTCAGTCACTGATTTTCTAAAAAAAATTAAAATATTTTCAAAACATTACTATATTTAGGCTCTTTCAGAAATATAGTGGTTGAAGATTTTTTTGTAAAATATACATCAAATGACTCATTATATCCTCATATGTCCCGTGCCCGTTTCCTGTGTGGTGCCGGCAACGAATAGTTCCAAACCATTTCTACCCGTGGGTGTCGTAAGAGGCGACTAAGGGCTAATGAACCAGAGGATGGTCAGCAGCGTCCTTGAGTGTATCGTATCATCTTACATTCTGCGATCACCATAACGCTTACAAGCGCGGTGACTAATGGGACTACCCCTGGAATTTTGGAGGGACCTCGCCCTGTCCTGTAGTGGACGTTTCATGGAATGTTATGATGATGATGAAACGTCATGAAACAATTTTTCAATATTTTAATAAGAAGTATATGTTTGTAATAAGAAATAGTCTGGAGGATGTAGGCGGAAGCGTGTTTTGGAGTCCGCAAAATATTTCAATTCATTTTCATGATGTTTTAACACTACTGAACAAGATTAGGAAGGGTGTCGCCCTGACGTCCTTGAGGATTTTGTATAAACTCCATGAGAAAACGAATAAGATGCCACCAAAGTCAGTTTTTTTTTACAAAATTTTGTTTGGGCTGTATCTTATGAACAGTAATAGGTAGACAGTTGAAATATTCACAGATTATGTATTTTTGTTGCCGCTATAACAAGAAATACTAAAAATTAAAAAAAAGGGGGGCTCCATACTAAAAACCTGTCTTTTTAGGCGATTTTTGTTTTAGCTCTATCTTAAAAACGGGAACACTTACAAACGTGAAAATATGTATGTTTATAGTGCATGGCCTACAGAATAACAAAAAATAATAAAAACTGGTCAAGTGCGGGTCGGACTCAAAAAATCTAGCACAGTAAGTTACTGAAATTTCAACTAATACCCATAATCAATATTATGTGGTGGTAACTTCCCGTGCTAGATTTTTTGATTCCGACTCGCACTTGACCAGTTATTATTATTTCTTATTATTCTATAGCTCATGCACTATAAACATACATATTTTCACGTTTGTAAGTATTCCCGTTTTTAAGATAGAGCTAAAACAAAAGTCGAGCAAAAATCACCTAAAAAGATAGGTTTTTAGTATGGGAGCCCCCCTTAATTCATAACTTTTTTTTAATTTTTAGTATTTCTTGTTATAGCGGCAACAGAAATACATAATCTGTGAATATTTCAACTGTCTACCTATTACTGTTCATAAGATACAGCCCAAACAAAATTTTGTAATATAAACTAACTTTGGTGGCATCTTATTCCTTAAACTTAAATATTTTTTAAAACAAAAATACAGCAGTTATCTTCTCAACGAGCTCTAAACAACGATACCCCACTCGATGGGGTAGGTCAAAAATTTTATTTCGTTCCCCTCCTTTTATCTATGAGGGAAGCCACTTTGCATAATCATGGGATTTATACAAAATGCTCAAGGGTATCAGAGCGACACCCTCCCTAATCTTGTTCAGAAGTCTTTAAATATCAAGAAAATGCAAAAAAATGTATTGCGGACGCTAAAACACGCTTCCGACAAAATGTAGGAGACCGTCTGCAGGACTAAAAGGGGAAAGCCATACAAAAAAATAAAGACTTATTATATAACTCTCCCCATACATCAATCGAATTTCCGGTGCTCCGACTCATATCGCTCTAATAGGACTAAGAAACAAGTGTACGAATTAACACAATTTTAATATTTGGCGTCCCGTGCTCACACGAGGCTCGCCCGCTAATAGGAGCGACAGAGTCACGTGTCGCGTCCTGCTCTCAGGCATAGCTGTCCTGCTGTCATTCTAATGAAGCTACATTATTTCGACTGTACACACGGCCTCACGTCAGTGGTAACACTTTGACCTTGAGCGGGCGACAGGTCAGGAGTGCTTTGGCGCACCTTATATTCGTTCGCACTCCTGATCTGATATGTAGTTTTCTATTATAGCTTTATAGCATAAAGTAATGTGGGTGTTTGTGTTGTGTCGAGGTGGTGAACATCGGTCGTTTGGCTACGCTGCCAGCGGGCACGGAGAGCGAGCCGCCTTACGCGAGCGAGTACGCGCTCGCTTGCATCAAGTTCCCGTCGGATCCCGACGATCGCGTTGAAGCCGTCCGTGCTTTCTCCATGGACACACTCAACAAGAAGCTGCTACTTAACGTGGAGATGCGCGGTTCTCCACCCGCCGTCACCCTCGTCGATGCCACCACCAACCTCGATCTTGGCAAGGTAAGGCTAAATAGATATACACTCTATTGCACGCAATTTACAAAAACCCTCAATACAGAAATAAAACAAACTAAACTAAATCTGAGCAAAGGCGGCGATCTTTTCCAGACAACCTTTGGGGGAGGAATCGAGGCGTTTTTTGTGGAGAGTTTTAAACTCAAGTTTCAGTTACTAACACATTTGCATTTTTTAGGTATTACAAATCCAAATTTTATATTATTTTAAAGTTTGAATGGGAAAACATTAAGCTTACAGCAGCTTTAATTTAATTTTCGAGAAATAGCTTCTGTAAAAAAAATATAAAAAATCTAGTAATGCAAAAAGACGAAAACGAACAATTTATGAATCTTTAATTTTGGATAATAAACTAAAAACAATATTTAATGCGTAGATTGATAACCTTAAAATCGACTTCACTTCAAACAAGCATAAAACAAGTAAGGAAATTAGCTATTGAATTTATTATACAACGTGTTAACGGAATAAGCGAAACTGAGAAAATAGTTTGTTCAGAATCGAGAGTAGAATGAATTTCACGGGTTTTTGTTCGGGGTAAATTTTTATTATTAAAACTTTTGCCGCTTCTATTCTAAACATTTCTGTGGATACGCGCGCTGGCGGCGGGGAAAGTGGCCGTGGCGGGCGCGGTGTGCGCGGACTAGAACAGCGATGAAACTAAAGTCCAGTTTTTAATTCTGTAGACGAACGTGACAGCTCACTGACGGCTGAAATGTTGCCAGACGTAGCGAAAAAAAAATAGTGCTTCCAAAGTCGATATCGATATGAAACAGTGCAATACAAAATTATACAAAGTGTTTACAAATTGATTTGCACTATTTCTCTGTGATTATTCAAAGACGTAAAACGTAGTCAGTTTCATGCTGAGTAAAAAACAGAAGATACTTTGGTATGTTATTCATTCATTCATTATTCATTCATTAAAAATAAATATGGTTTTACAAATTTTGGCATTTTTGCCAAAAAGCTCAACAGTTTTTATTTTATTAAAATCCTCAATACATCCAAAGCGACGCAAAATCTGTCGTCTCATTTTGCGTCGCTGTATGGTTGGAAATCGAATGACCCAACTTCCCAAGCTGTAAAGCTTCCGACCGAATGCATACGATCAGAGCCTTCTTTATTGTCTAACAAGCTGTGCTGTTAGGTTTGGAAACGTCGCATTTCGGGGTCTGCGTGAACCTATTCTAATTAGTAGGGGTCTGGAAAATATGTATATAAAAATTAAATTGATAGCTGGAAAGTAATATTACTCTATATTCCATAGACTTTTAGCCAGGCACGCAACAAAAATATCATATAAATCTCGTTAAACCTACAAGGAACTTTCAATATAATCAATGTCGTGTTGTTTAAAGAAAAACGCTGAAAAATCCTTGATTTTGTTAGATAAAACTCACAACAAATGTTCACGGCCTGAATCATAACCAAACGAATCGATTCAAGCGCGACGTTGCCAAACTTCAACAGCACGGCAATAGAAGGCTGAAGGCTATTATTAAGGCTGTGCCCAAACCAGCCCTAAAAAAAGAACTAGTATTTTCCTTCCCATTCTTGGCTGACTTATAAACTTGCCGTGTCACAGCCTCTATGCCTCTATAGTGAAGGGAATGCAAAGTTGCCGTTCATACGTGGAACTATTAGTAAACAGAAGGTAATCGAATCACCTCAAAGAATTATTCTAGGTGATGAAAAAATCACCCTGCATATGAAATACCTTAGTACCTACTATGAAAAAATGTAGACAAAGAATTTCGACACGTATTTACATTAAAAACAGTAGTCTCAAATAAAATGACAGGAAATGCAACATTGCTGTTCATACGTTGAACATTAATTTTCGATAAGTGTTTAGTAAAAAAATGCAATGTTGTCTAACGTACGTGGAAGCACTCTTAAACATTAATTTTAGAAACTTATTTTACCTTATAAAGTATATCATCTTATGAAATACAAATGGCAAAAAGGCTAGGTTCCAAACAAAAAAATACAACTTTATCGATACGCACGCACATTGTGTAGTGTCTGGCATCATTACGCCTTTTGAAATGTCAGCGTTGTCTATAGAATTAAAAACTGCACTTTAGAACAATGATGAAACTTTAAAATAACAATATCTAAATAAAAAAAACTGTTTTTAAGATTTTTTTTACGGGAATGGATTTATTTTAATAAAAATCAGTAATCAGCAAGAAAATTTCGCCCCAATATGTAGGCAAAGAGATTTATTCAGTATGATACAAAGCAAACATAGTTTAGACGATGGGTCATATTGATAGATTCCTCTCAAGTGAGAGTGCTCAAGAACCTCTTTTTCTTCCTTCGGTAGCCCTCTTGAGAACAAACTCACATTTGAAAGTAATTTATCAATAGGTCAGCCCCATCTCATCATATACAAAAATAATAGCGAGAGTGCAGCATCATCAAACTAACAACCAAACAAACTTATGTAGGCGTAACATGGCATGTTTTGTACAAAATGCTAAAAATGGTTTCATAATTTTTGTTCTGACGGAGCAAAGTGTACCAGGTTGTACCCTGGCAGCCTTGTTTTTAGATGCACCTATTTATTGTGCACTATGCTAGTTAGGTCACTTTTTGTTATGCGATAAGACGGATTTGCCGACGATTAGCTATTCACGCTGTTTGTACGGTCAACCGCACGTCGGTTGAACTCTTTTACCACGCCATAAGGTCCAAAAGTGTTTCTACTGACGTGCTGTTGAGTGTACTGTGAAAAAGACATCATATCGGGCTTTCCTCTCAAACCATTCCAGCTGTACTTTAAGACCTGAGTAAGTCTATTCTGTTCACGCAGTCACGATGTGTTAACAGTTTAGCGGGTGCTTTTTTAGTTTTTAAGAAAAACTGTAGCCTTTTTTAATAAACATATTCTATCTATCTATCTATTGAATTTGTACCGTTTTTAGGAAAACTATTTATTTTTCTTTTCACCTCTAAGATCGCCATTCACCACTACCTACCAGTTTCTAAAGCCCACAATCTACAGTTTTATTCGCCCTGCAATTTCTTGCCTATTTCAATTAGCTACTGTTTATTGAAAATTAAAACATATTTATTTAAGAGATTTTATGTGAACTACTATAAATTCTGACAGCTCCATCTTCAAAGGGCAGTTACAGTAAAATAATGTGGCTTGTTTAGAACGACAGCCGTATGAGAGCAGAACAGCGATGCGTAAAATATTTGCAGAGTTCTCAACCTCGCTGCACTCGGATATTTGAGCGGCATACGTATAGCTATATATATATATATTATTTCTGCTGAAGGGTTGTTGTTTGAACACGTTAGTTATTTTATTTATTTATTTTATTTTACTTTTTTAGGAAAACTTACAGCAAAAAATATACTTATGTTGATTCAAAAACAGTAGCTTGAAACTACGCCATTTACAAGTTTTCGTAATGGATAATGTTTGTTTGTAGAACCTGATCAAGGAGGGTCTGGTGCTGATGGAGGGTGTAAGAGACCACCGAGTGGCTGGCCTGATGAGCGAGTACCGCGCCGCGCAGGATCACGCCAAGAGCTCGCGGCTCAACCTATGGAGACACGGCGATATCACTGAAGATGACGCGGTGGAGTTCGGCGCGCGCCGCTAGCGCGAACCTTTACGGTACGATGCTACCGCCTTGCCTTCGCACACCCTCTACTGTGCCACCTGCACAGCACCTCACGTCGAGACAATCATTTATACGCTCATTTACGAGTTTTTGTGAAGGCAACTAGGTTAAGTGTATATTTGTTTTCTAGTTATCTACAGACATTTGAAACTATCAGTGGTAATCGAAATGATGTATAAATTGTGAACAAAACATATAAATGAGAAGTATTTGTATTTAAAAATCATATAATTAAATGTTGTCTTCCCAAAAACCTATTTAAATCATAGACTCATAATTTATGTTGCGAGTGTTTAGTATATTAGAGTAAATAAAATGATAGTTTGCAATAAATTAAAATAGCAGGAAGAATTTCATGTGACTACATGTATTGGTGAAATGTGATGTTGGTAAGGATGCTTCTTATGCCGCATGTAGCGTGTATACGCTCATAGTTTAACTACACAAAGTAAACTAAATCACCTTTCACTGTTTTGCAGACAAATCTAAACATACAGGTGGTTTAATCCTGTTTTGTTACAAAAATTTGGTGATTGTTGATTATTATTTTCTATAAATTATAAACAAGTACGGTATCATATCATGTGGTTATAACATAACGACATTCAATGCTAGACTTGCTTGAGGTACATATATTTTATATTTTGCAAATATATATTTAGAGTTTCTAGCTCTACCGCAGTCCTAGTTTCACTCGTCTACATATTCATGTCTTTACTTCATATTACCTGACGCTGGACCTACCTCCCTTTCAAGACGTTTTTAAGGTAAAAAGTTTATGTAAACTTACATAGTACCATAAGGTGCGTGGATTGTTAAAATAACTGGTATATTTAAATACATATTTTAGAAAATGTATTGTTTTTTAATTTATACTGACATTATAATAATATTAAATCAAACAGACATACAATTACAAAAATATTTCTTTATTCACAAATGGATTCACATAGCGCTTGGCGATGTAATGAAATTTATATCACTTCATACACTTTTAGGCGCATAACACGCGACATACGCGAAACACCACCTGTACGCAAAACACCAACCTCGCACAATACCAACTTTGATTTTAGCAAAATACCAACTCAAGCTTTTTAGGATTCCGTAGTAAAAAAAACCATATCGTTTCTTCATTCTGTCCGTCCGCGGGACAAATGATAGATGACTCGCATGCTGGGACAAATGTTAGATCTCGTCGAGATCTTTATTTCAGTTGACAGCTGTCAAACTTAAAACCACTAACTTGACTTTTTTGGCGGGAACTCGGCGTGGAAGTTTGCCTGCTCGATTAAAGTTTATTTTTTTGTGCATTTAGTGAATAATATATTATATCGAATCTACAGTAAATTGACTACGGAGTGCGCAGCTGATTATGATTTCAAGTGATCTTGTGTATAAGCCCCGTTTGTGCTGTCTCAAAGTCACAGACATTTTCCTTTTTAAAGTACATTATCGCTTTACAGGGGGTGCATTGTGTAGTCAATCGCCAGTGTCAAGTGTCTTTCGCTTTATTCGCCATATTTTTTACTTCTAAAAACTGATGATAGAACACGTCAGGGTTGACGATTGCCAAATCGATATTATTTAACAATCTACAGACCCTAGACCGCTGTATCTCGAAAACTACTGACCCTAGACTGTTCGTATGTTCGGACAAATGATAGATATCTCGTCGAGATCTTCATTTCAGTTGACAGCTGTCAAACTTAGAACGGCTGTATCTCGAAAATAATGACTAGACTTCTCGTATGTTTGAACAAATGACAGATCTCGTCGCGATTTTCTTTCCGGCTGACAGCTGCCAAACTTAAAACCGCTATATCTCTAAAATTACGGACCTCAGACTACTCCTATGTTACAATTTCAAGTACATTACAGCATAAAAGTATAAGTTACAATTTCAAGTATAAGTTGCAATTACAAGTAAAGTTACAAGTACAAATACCTACAAGTACAACAAGTTACAAGTACCTACCCACAAGGTTTCTGCATTATAAACCTTTTCCCAAATCAATATTATGGCTCTGACAGCTTTTTATAAGAACCAGGTGGGGTTTTGTGTTTGCCGAATTTTACGTAGTTGGAAACCACGTATTTATTTTAAGACATCCAGACACCACAAAACCTCGAGTTGGTGTTTTGCGTATGTGGTGTTATGCGTCTAAAGGTACAATCTTGCACTGAGCAGTGAAAGGAATTTTGGAACTAAAAGTACTCCTACACCGGAAGCAGTTTCAATCAACCATAAGATTCGGTTATTCATAATGTTATTAAACTAGGTAATCAAAAATAAGTAATCAATCACAATCTGTTACCAATGCAATTGTTTTGCTTATCCGAATCATTTTATGTAGTGTATGTTTTATGCAATTACTTCTGTTGACCGTTTTGAAAGGTTAATCGTTTGATGGGTAATTCATCCAGCAATACCTATTGTTATAATTTGGATCGGTCAAATTAACCAAAGTATAATATTATCCTATACTATTAAACAAGCAATATTTGTACATGTTATTTGTATGTATATATAAAGGGTGTAAGGGACGGTGTACCGAAAACTGAAAGGGCGAGCTCAGTCAACGAAACTGAACAACTTTCCCAAAGAAACATATGTTGGGAAATGAAAAAAAAATTTGACCTCTCCATACAAATTTCCCGCATCGAACAGTTTGTATGAAGAGGTCAATTTTTTTTTTCATTTCCCATCATATGTTTCTTTGGGAAAGTTGTTCAGTTTCGTTGACTGAGCACGCCCTTTCAGTTTTCGGTACACCGTCCCTTACACCCTGTATATTTGTAATCGGACTTTTTGGCGGGAACTCGGCGTGGGCTCTTGCCTGCTCAGTTGAAATTCTTGTTAGGGTTCCGATACCAAAATGGTAAAAAAAAGGAACCCTTATGGTGCCGCTCTGTCTGTCTGTCCGTCTGTCTGTCACACCTCTATATCTCAGCAACCACTTACGCTATCGAGCTGAAATTTGGAATAGTTTTAGAATATAGTTGCCCAACTTAATTGCACATGAAATTTTTTTGAAAAAAGTATGATTATTAATGTAAAGGGGGCCAAAATAGGGGGGGCCAAATTTCAAATTGTCGCTACTAGGTCGAGTGGGGTATCATATGAAAGGGCTTTACTTGTACATTTTAAAATATATTTTTGTATTTTTTTAAGTTTCTTAGTTTTCAAGTTATGATGAAAAATGTCAAAAAAAATACCATTCCCCCCCCCTTATCTCCGAAGTTTGAGTAAGGGAAAATCTGAATTAATTACAGTTGACAGAGGTTTATGTAAACTTTACAGCAAAAATAAAACGATCTTTCTAAGTTGCACAGTTTTTCAGAAATCTGCAAAAAACCTTTGCAAACAAATTTAGTTTTGCGGTCCTGAAAATGGACTTTATTGCTTCCAAAAATACTATAGGTATATCGGAACCCTTCTATAAAAGTGAAGAAATTACAAAAACTGAACAATGTTCTACAGCACGACACTGGCAGAAATGTCCCCAAATATGGGTTGACGATTGCCAAATAAATAAATAAAAAAATTGTAATCGGTTTCTCGAAAACGGCTCTGACAATTTCTATGAAATTTTCCATAGGTACGGGGATTTTTTGAGGCGAAACATCCATCTAGCTAGAGAAAATTCGTTTCCCCCCGTGTTGTTAAGCATTTTAGTAAAATACCGCGTTTTAGACAAAAACCTTCAGCACCATCTGCTGTCTGGTAGCATAGCTTGCTCACCCGATGATATTTTGAGGCGGCTATTTAGAGGTTACCCCCAGCCAACTAGCGCCCCCATAAGTTAAAAAAATATTGCTCGCTAAATACAAAACTTATCGAAAATCTGTCTTACTTTGAATTAAAGGTACCCTAGTTTATTTAGAACTTAGAACCTATCAATCCTGTGAAATATAGTTCACTGTAGATACAGGTACAAAAAGTGCGAAAAACGGCCACTTTTAACTGATGGGGGCGCTAGTTGGCTGAGGGTAACCTCTTAAAGAGCGAAGCTCGGTCGTCCAGGTACCTACTTCTTTAGATTTTACAAATGCGAAAGTAACTCTGTTTGGCTCACGGCTAATTGGTAAAATTTGGTATGAAGATAGTTTGAGCTATAATAAGGTCATAGGATACTTTTTTTCTGAAAAGCCAAGAGAAGACAACAAGAATCAACTTGCTTGTAAGTCGACTTCCTAAAATTTGTGACGACAAGGTGTAGAAAAACTACGATTATTCCTATTAAGGGTGATTCTGTTTCTTAACCAGATTGTAGAAATAAAATAAAACCAGCCAAGTGCGAGTCGGACTCCCGCACTGAGGGTTCCGTACAAACCTGTAAAAAGTTATGGTATTTTTATTGCTAAAAAACTATTATGTGATGTAAGTAACTAAAATTTATATTTGAATTGATTGAATGAAAGGTAAATTGGCTTTTACGATTTATGACGTCTAGATCTCGTTCAAACCAATTTTCGGTGGAAGTTTGCATGTACATCATATATTTTTTTTAGTTTTATCATTCTCTTATTTTAGAAGTTACAGGGGGGGGGGACACATTTTACCACTTTGGAAGTGTCTCTCGCGCAAACTATTCAGTTTAGAAAAAAATGGTATTAGAATTTAGAAACCTCAATATCATTTTTGAAGACCTATCCATAGATACCCCACACGTGTGGGTTTGATGAAAAAAAAGTATGGGGCACCCTTAAATTTATTGTTTTTTTTTCCTATTTTTGTGTGAAAATCTTAATGCGGTTCACAGAATACATCTACTTACCAAGTTTCAACAGTATAGTTCTTAAAGTTTCGGAAAAAAGTGGCTGTGACATACGGACGAACGCACAGACGGACAGACAGACATGACGAATCTATAAGGGTTCCGTTTTTTGCCATTTGGCTACGGAACCCTAATAAGAACGTTGTTTATAAAGAAGTTCTTGGGCGACCAAACTTCGCTCTATATTGTTATTCTTAAAGCCAACTTCAACCAACAGATGGCGCTGTAAGCGGAGAAAACGAATTTTACTAAAGTAAGGCCACCGTAATAGGTCGTTTCTGACAGCTGTAAAAAGTACGAAAAATTATGACCGGCAAAGAAAAATGAACCCTGTGTGTTGGTGATAAAGAAACGTCAAAACGGACTTCTTACGTTGGCCCTACTTTAGATATGAGACCTAGCTAGATCGATGTATCGTCCCTAAAACTGTCTTGTAGTAAAATAGAAATCGTTAGAGCCGTTTTCGAGGAACCGATTACAAATATATATATATATACAAATATTGCTCGTTTAATAGTATAGGATAATTTAATAGTATGGGATAATAGAACTCTGCCAAATTTGGCTTAAGAATCTAAGCATGTAGAGTTCTATTATTCTCTTCTGTATCGCGCAATTAACGTACAGAGAGATATACAAAAGGACATTTACAAAGGCGGGTGTATCTGTATCGAATTATGCTCTTTACGTCGACTATCTCCTTACGTCGAGTCTCCTAGAAGAGATTTCTTCCAGCCAACCCGAGGTCGTGAGAGAGAATGTTCATTATAGCGGAACACAAGTACAGTGAGAATTTAAAATAAAATGTAGGGTGTAAGAGACAGTCGTCCGAAAACTGAAAGGGCATTAACAGTCAACGTACCTACTCTTCTTTTAGGAAATGAAGAAAGCAAAACGGCCTCTCAATACAAACTGTCCAATCAAGTTTGCAATTTTGTATAGAGGCCTTTTCAATTTCTGAAAGTTGAAAGTTTTATTTACTTGTGTCCAAGACTTGACTTTATTGTGTTGACTGTCCCTTACACACTTTGACTACTAAATACTTATCTAGGTTGGGTGCTGGATGCCAAATTTTCTATATGATTTACGCATGTGGCAGACCACAGAAAATAGTCTGCCACCTTGGTAACGCTGCGATGTCAATAGACAGAGCTTTGAAAATGTGTAAATGTGCTACATCATTGTTCATGTCTGCCTTTTACACTGATGGTGAGATTCATCCTCAAAACGATGAAAATCGAAGAGGCAGACAATACACCTCTGAGTATTATATAGGGTGACTTTTAATTAGTTCTTGATAGAAAAAGGTATGAATGTATTCATGATACTGAACAACTTTCCCCAAGGAACATAGGTCGAAATACGAAAATCAAGTTTTGACCTCCCATAGAAACTGCATCAGCTGATAGCGCATTTTGTATGGGAGGTCAAATTTGGTTTTTCATATTTCGCCCTATGTTCCTTGGGAAAAGTTGTTCAGTATTATGAGTACATGCATATCTTTTGCTATCAAGAACTAATAAAAATTCACCCTATATAGAAGAATAAAAAAAATGTTTTTTTATGATTTAAAAAGTGTACATATATGATTTGTTCATGTGGCAGACTTGGATTGTTAAGGGCCTTGGAAGGGCTGCGTTTATGATTGAGAGGGTATTAAAAATACAAAAAAATACATGTGCTAAATCATTTGTTCACGTCTGCACATTCATCCATTTTGTCTGAAGTGTATTGAGGTATAAAAAAATATTTTGGGAATCATTTAATTTGTAGCCCTTTTAAACTAACAACACACATCAAATACAAATACATGTGCTAAATCATTTGTTCACGTCTGCCTTTTAAACTAACAACAACAATCATCCTCAAAAGGATGAAAATCGAAGAGGCAGACCTCTGATTTATTAAACGCAGACCATTTCATTTTTTTTACCACGATATCTGTGTGTGCAGTGGTCTAAATTGGAACCATAAGTTTGCATAGTGACTTGGCAAAGAGGTTATGTAAAATCTTAACGACTATATAGCAACGCTGTCAACTGCATAGATATTGCGGTCATACTGTAAGCGTTGGGACAAGGAGTGGGGATAATGACCTCTATATATACAAGTACGGGGATAATCAACAATTTTTAAACCACACGCAGAAAGCGGAGCGCGTCTTTTCTTACGTCATGTCATCCTTATGGATGATTTTGTCAATGGATTTTACAAATTCAGTCTTATTCAGTATATACCAAAAATCACTCCTACTTTCCCTTGATTTATCATGAATTAAAAAAAATAATAGGTAAATCTCAAATCAGTTTGTAAACTGTCTGCCAACCTTATTTTTAATCGACTTCTAAAAAGGAGGAGGTTCTATGTTCCACTGTATATATTTTTTCATATTTGTAGACAACAAATGAATCGTATAAAAGCACCTAGAATGATAAACAAATTGTTTAGTGGAGCCTTTTTTTACATATTTACTACAATATTCCGGGCTAATGCAGAGCACCTCCTCCGGTCTGCCTCTTCAGCTCGAGATGTTTCTGACCAGCAGCCCCAGAGGCAAACATTCTTCTTTTTACATTTTAAAAATCTACAACTCAAAACGCAGCGGTCCAGGAAAACTTTACTAGACCAAATCTATTCGCATTGATCTGATCATCTTTATCGATATGAAACATGTATAAATCATATACCCAAATGGCAGTCAGCACCCTACATATTACAGGAAAAATAAAACGGTCTTTCTAAGTAGCACAGTTTTTTAGAAATCTGCAATAAAGCTTTACAAAAAAAAATCGTTTTGAGGTCCTAAAAATGGACTTAATTGCTTCTAAAAATACTATAGGTATATCGGACCGGTTTTTTCAACCCTTTCTTTGAAAATGTTCAGCTTTTTTCTTACATGGCGCAACATTGTTAGTGCAGACTGTTTACTGACGACAAAGAGTTGCATTGTAGGTATCCTAATTAATTATATAAATCAAGAAGAAAAAAATAAAATAAGATTGAGTCCCTCCGGCAGAAACTCATATCGCAAACAATACACGGAGTATTTTAAGACATTAATGAATTTTTTTTTTGGATTTTACTGTTTGGACCACCCTGCATAGTGTCTGGTTGTCTGAAAGTGATCACATCTTACGTGTTTCATAAGGGATCGGTATAAAGCGTTGCGCGGTTACTGGTATAAAGCTATAAGTTCAAGAAGGTACATGTGTTACAGTGTAACACTTGTTATCTTCCTTATTTGTGCAATAACTAATCGGATACCTACCTACAATGTTATGCATAAACAATTAAATTGTAATAAATATCAAAACAATATTCTAAAAAATTTAATCAAATTAAAACTAATACAAAGTTGGTAAATTATAAAAAAGAAGGTAAAATTTCTTAATTTGTATAATTACAAACCTAGAACATGGAAACATTGCTTTTTCAATAACTTTGTACTATAAATTTCGGAAGTTTTAACTTTCAAAACAGAGATTAATTGACTAATAGGTAGGTACATCTGCAATTTTAACTATTATGCCCTATACTTCGTGTACTATAGTGTGTCTGACTGCTGAGTCTTTTACGTCATCATCAAAGAAGGGGCCAATAGCATCTGGTATAGGTGGAACGTTGACCAGGAATTGTTGAATTGTAGCGTAGTAGTCTCTACAAGTCCAGGTGTCATCATGGCCACCGCCAGGCATCACTACCAACTTCTTACATATA
This sequence comes from Athrips mouffetella, assembly GCA_947532105.1. Taxonomy (NCBI): domain Eukaryota; kingdom Metazoa; phylum Arthropoda; class Insecta; order Lepidoptera; family Gelechiidae; genus Athrips; species Athrips mouffetella. The sequence goes on from OX383956.1 coordinate 30,608,221, forward strand.
GAACCACACCTCATAAACAACTCCTTTGCCATTGATGGAGGTACCAAAACGTCATTTGATCCACACATCACTAAAGTGGGTGTTAAGACTGTGCCGATCTTCTTTAATGACAAATACTGAAAAAGAAAAAGTGTAGTGTTACTTATTTCTTAAAACAGTTGCTTGAAAAATGCACTTTTAAAAGGGCGTAATTGGCTACATACCAAACTAACTTATACATACATACATAATATCACGCCTTGTTCCCGTCGGGGTAGGCAGAGACCATAGTTCTCCACCTGCTACAATCTTGACATACTTCCCTTGCTTCCTGTACTTTCATCAATCTTTTCACACATGATCGTCGGTTTAGACCCTGTCCAGAAAGGGCGAATTCGCCGCGAATTGTTACGCGCGAGTTTTTACGCGCGTCGGCGAGGTACTGGGTGTCAATACATTGCGTCCACAAGCATCGCGCGAATTTTCTCGGCTCGCGATACTAGGAGCGCCTTGTTTGCGTCCAGATGAACGCGCGAAACACGCGCGAGTAAATCGCGGCGAATTCGCCCTTTCTGGACAGGGTCTTAGGATACTTTTAAGGTTTTTTAACAAACTATGAAACCCATACAGGGCTTTAAAAAATTGGTGTAGCTCATTCTGGGGACCAAATGTAATGAATTTTGCTCTAAGACTTTTGGAATTTCTCAAAAAGAAAAAAAATACTTTTCATACAAATTGGCCCGATAATTTCGTATTAAGCCGAAATATTTTTTGCGAATTTCCAAAAGTCGTCTGGAAAAGATTCTTACATTTAGCCTCCAGAATTAGGTTTTACACCAGTTTTTTAAGTACCTAGGCGCGTGGATAAACGAAAAGTGGGATACAGACCAGGGATTGCCCGAGCCTCATTTAAAAAAAAACCGGCCAAGTACAAGTCGAACTCGCGCACCGAGGGTTCCGTACCACTAAGGTAGAAGTGTATTCCTTGTTAAATGTTACTTTCTAGCTTATGCACTATAAACATACCAATTTTCGATAGAGCTAAAACAGAAATCAAGCAAAAATCGCCTAATCAAAGACCCTTTTTAATTAGGTAGTAAACCCTTAATTTTTTTAATATTTTGTTCTTATAGCAGCCCCAACCTATCTCTACCCGTGGGTGTCGTAAGAGGCGACTAAGGGTTAATGAACCAGAGGATGGGCAGCAGCATCCTTCTGTGTATCGTATCATCTTACATTCTGCGGTCACCAACAACCGCGGTCCGTAACGCTAACAAGCGTGATGACTCTGGTACTTCCCCTCCACATTGTTTCGACAAAAGCTGAAATTTTGGAGGGAGTTCCCTGTCCTGTAGTGGACGTTTCATGGGAAGTCATGATGATGATGAACAGAAATACACAATCTTTCTACCTATTACGGTTCATGATCATGTGATACAGCCCGCTGACAGACAGACATCGGAGGCATATTAATAGGGTCTCGTTTTTCACCCCTTGTGTACGTCTAAAAAGTCATACATGCAAGGATTTATAATACTATACTGAGAATAACATTATTTCAATTTTGTGCAAAAAACCCGAACAAATTAAACCAAGCAATTTAACTACAATGATATTATACATAACATCCCATGAAACGTCCGCTGCAAGACCAGGGTGTCTACTCTCAAAGTCCGATATATCGAAACGATACTATTCGAAACATGAGAATGCAAAACTTCGTCCCTTGACAATACAGTAGAATATTGGTTGGATGAATTTTCAAACTGCCAGTAGTTAGCATCCAACCAATATTCTACTCTATTGTCAAGGAACGAAGTTTTGAATTTGCATGTTTCGATATATCGGACTTTGAGAGTAGACACCCTGCTCCCTCCAGAAAACCAGCAAAAACGCGTGGTACTTTGGAGGGTATTCACGAGACCGCTGTTGTTGGTGATCGCAGTACATTAGATTTATTTATTTCACCTTATCAATTTCATGATTACATTAGAATATAACATGTCAGAGGATAGGGTGATCGTCAGTAGGATAAATGTCAAACATGTATACAATATAAATGTCAACGTTAAAATTATAATAATACTAAATATACAAATAGTGAAGGAAATTTTTGAGATAAAGGCTTCCGTTTTTCGTCTAGACGCAAAACGAACATCTCTTATTTTTAAGGTGTTTTTAGCTGCTGAATCAATCCAATACGACATGCTTGTAACATAAATAACATACTAACAGGTTTCAAGATGGCGGCCAAAAACTGAAAATCGACTTTTTTTGGCCTCAGGTGACTTTGTTTTAAAAATACATACTCGTATTCTGTGAAATTTTCAACCAGCTACCTATGTCGGTTCAACAGATACAATTTTCAACCTATTAAAAAACTACACATTTACGACATTAAGCCCCACTGTGCATCTCAGTCGCGTCCTGCTGGGGAGCACCACTTCTAATATGTTACCTATGGGTATGTACTTGACTCCTGCCAAGTTTCATCCCAGCAGGTTTAGGTGCAAGGTACAAGCTCAGCCTTAGTGATCCTACTAGATACGATACAGAGATGCTGCTGCCCATCCTCGGGTTCATAAGCCCTTAGTCGCCTCTTACGACACCCACAGGTAGAGATGCGTTGGTACTATTCTTTGCCGGCACCACACGGGCAGTGATCTTATGAGCTCTATTTAATTACAGTAGATTTTATACCTTTTAACATTAGTAAAGGCTATACGAGTATGTATAACAAGACTTCTTTGACAATTTTTTTAACCTAAAAAGTTGATAAATAATTGCAATCGATTACATTAAAAATGAGCCCAAATTGAAAAAAATAGGGGCTTCTCTATGCCAATTGGCGCCCATAATGGCCCCATCAGTAAAAAAAAATACTACTCGCTAAGTACACAAGGCACATCAGTGGAAACACTTTGACCTTGGGTAGGTCTCTGGTTCCGGGTGATTGTAGCGTAGCTATACAGCTTGTACCTACTGGTTTTGTTTTCACTTCCTTTCTGCAGACTGATTTACAGACTGATTAGAGTAAAGGCACAGATTACATAATAGTAAACTAACGTTTACAGATCCGACACTCTCAGGCGGGGTACCGACAAATTTCAACCTTACGCTCTAAGCATAAAGTCGATACTTGCAGTGCACCACTTAGGACACTTTTTTTAATCGCGAGTAATCGCGGACAGGTGGGCTAAGGCGATGATTTTGTCACTTTATGAGATACTGAGCGGGATGCAAGTAGGTATGTAATATTGTTCAATCAATAATGCAAATACTTACCTATTTTGCCGCCATAAGCTTAAGATGACATAAAAAAAAGTAAAATCGACTGCCTCACCCAGTTGACTTCCAGCGCCGCGTTGCATACCTAGAGTGCGGAGTGGCACAGGCCTGGTAAAGGCTTCTACATTTGTTTATTTAGAATCTATTAACTCTACGAAATATCGATATCCGTGTTCAGCTGTTTGGGTGTGTAATAGATGATATAACAACTTTTAATATAACATTTAATTGATATAACAACGTTTCATATAATTTTGTTTCATATAATAATTATTTCGTATAATCGACATTTCACATATTTTCATTTCATATAATTTCAAAACGTATAATAAACATTTCCTATAAAAATATTTCATATAATCATCATTTCGTATAATACCCATTTCATATAACCCTTACAGCACGAAATCATCTAATCGTGCGTTCAACTTAGAAAAAATCTTGACGCCAAACTATTCACTTTGACCGCTCCGACACAGACTCGATCGTTCGTACGTTCCCAATACTAAGTATGAAAAATTAAATTTCGCGGGTGTTTTGCGATTGGCCGGTTTAGTCGCGTGTTCAAGATGGCCTTGTACGTCACGGACGAGCGCGGTCGAAGTAAGTATTTATTTAAAATAGTTAAATCTTATTAACTTCAATTGTTTTTGCTAAAAAGAGTGTTTAAAACTTTTATCTAACTGCCTGTGATAAAATATTTCAGAAAGCACTAGTTTTTGTAGTGGCATGTGGCTCTCAAATTTTGAACGCACGATCGTACTGTTCAGTTTTAATATGCACCAATGTGGGTAGATTTAAACACATTTATTTTTTATTGTTTGTTTTTTAGGGCGGCCTTTAAATGAAGATACTGTGTACGAGTTATTGGGAGATGGGAGCCAATCGGACTTGGAGATGTCAGATGATGAATTAAGTCCAGATATTCCAGCATCTGAGGTTCCACACCAAGCTATTGACCCTGATAGTTCGCAAGAAGATGAGGCAGAGGATTCAGACCCGGAGATGGATGTTACCCTGGCTCAGATACGTGTAAATATGAACGCACTTCAAAATACCAGAGACCAAAATTCGAATCAAGCTAGAAACACCAACCGAGCTAATCAACCAAGAAAGCGACCGAGGATATGGAGATGTGGTGACTATACTGACAAAATTCATGAGTACCCTAATGTTAGTAGCTCAGATGCTGAAGAGAAATCGCCTCTGCAGTACTTGGGGTCTTATTTTAATGAAGATTTCTATGAGAATGCGGCCAGATGCACAAATTTATACTACATGCGTAAAACTGGACGAGTACTAAACACTAGCAGTCAAGAGATACGGAAGTTATTTGGTATTTTTCTGGTCATGGGCTGTATTCCCTACCCTCGTATTCACATGTATTGGCGAGCTGGTACACGGCTAGAAATAATTGCGAATAATATGTCACGCGATCGTTTCTTCCAGCTTCGAAACAACATACACGTTGTCGAAGCAGATGAACCTCCTGAAGGAAATACGAACCCTTTGTGGAAAGTTCAGCCCATGTTGACAACGGTCAGAAATGCCTGCTTAAAACTCGAAAGGAGTCCTGGATTTTATTCAATTGATGAGCAAATGATTCCCTTCACTGGAAGATGCAAATTTCGGGTAGTTGTTAAAAATAAACCAAGACCTGTGGGCCTAAAGAACTACGTAATCACCACCAGTGATGGCCTCATGCTAGATTTTGCAATCTATTACTCACAGAACCCCAGATTTTCAGACAGGTCGTTAGGTGAAGGTCCGGCGGTTATCCTTGGACTGGCGGAAAATGTACCTCCAAACAGTTGTCTTTACTTTGATAGGTACTTTAATACAGTACCTCTCTTAGATCGCCTTTCGGAAATGAAGATACATGGCACAGGGACCATCATGTTAAATCGCATTCCAGATCACAAAAAACTAGACCTAAAAAAGGATACAGCAATGAAACGTGGCGACATACTGCAGTACACATCGAAAGATGTAGCTCTTGTAAAATGGAAAGATAACAAGGGAGTTCTCATGGCTTCTAATTGCACAGGAGGAGATCAAACGTCCACAGTACAGCGATGGGATAAAAAGGAAAAGGTCTATATTCCAGTTACTGCTCCTCAAATCGTGATGAATTACAACAAACATATGGGCGGTGTGGACGTTCTGGATCAGATGATGGAATATTACAGAACCTATCAAAAAACGAAAAAGTGGACTGTTAAAGTCATTGTGCATTTTTTGGATTTGGCTGTTGTAAACTCTTGGCGGCAATATAAAACTGATTGCGACAACAATCCTGGACGACGTAAAGCAAAAGATTTACTCTGGTTCAGAATGAACCTGGCTGATGCTTTGATTTTTTCAGTTCACAATCAGGAAGACGCCATGAACTATGAATGTGAACCATTGGCAGCAACAACTTCAGGAAGATACAAACCTGCAGTTGCACCTTCTTTCGACAAACGGTTTGACAACTTCAAACACCTGCCCGTTTTTGACGATTTAACTCGTGGCAGAAAGTGCAGAAATGAACGCTGTTCATCTACTACAAAAGTAAGATGCACAAAATGTAATGTGTACCTATGCATTCTTAGAAATCAAAATTGTTTCGTAGAATACCACACAAAATAAATATTATTCTGTGTAAAGATTATGTTACACTTACATATTTGCTTTTTCCTAAGATATTTTTTTTTTAATGTTTGTATACTTTTGATTGCTTTCTTTAAAAAAAGGTACATAACTACTTTTGATTACGACTATTTTATTACGAAAAGACTTCGTTATTACGTATGATGACTGAATATATTACTATAAGGCTGAATTAAAATAGTACAAATAGTAAATAAAATAGTTAAAGAAATACTGATTGATAATATTGCACTTTGACCTTGGGTAGGTCTCTGGTTCCGGGTGATTGTAGCGTAGCTATACAGCTTGTACCTACTGGTTTTGTTTTCACTTCCTTTCTGCAGACTGATTTACAGACTGATTAGAGTAAAGGCACAGATTACATAATAGTAAACTAACGTTTACAGATCCGACACTCTCAGGCGGGGTACCGACAAATTTCAACCTTACGCTCTAAGCATAAAGTCGATACTTGCAGTGCACCACTTAGGACACTTTTTTTAATCGCGAGTAATCGCGGACAGGTGGGCTAAGGCGATGATTTTGTCACTTTATGAGATACTGAGCGGGATGCAAGTAGGTATGTAATATTGTTCAATCAATAATGCAAATACTTACCTATTTTGCCGCCATAAGCTTAAGATGACATAAAAAAAAGTAAAATCGACTGCCTCACCCAGTTGACTTCCAGCGCCGCGTTGCATACCTAGAGTGCGGAGTGGCACAGGCCTGGTAAAGGCTTCTACATTTGTTTATTTAGAATCTATTAACTCTACGAAATATCGATATCCGTGTTCAGCTGTTTGGGTGTGTAATAGATGATATAACAACTTTTAATATAACATTTAATTGATATAACAACGTTTCATATAATTTTGTTTCATATAATAATTATTTCGTATAATCGACATTTCACATATTTTCATTTCATATAATTTCAAAACGTATAATAAACATTTCCTATAAAAATATTTCATATAATCATCATTTCGTATAATACCCATTTCATATAATATAAGTACGTTATCTTCATTGGCTAGTTATAATATCCACATTAATTATTAAGTGAATGAACAAGCAAGCATGCATTATGAAAAAAAAAGCAAGCAAAGGCAAGCAGGCATGCATGCAAGCAAGCAAGAAACAAGCAAGCAAGCATGCATGCATGCAGGCAAGCAGACATGCGTATACATTCATGTAAACCTAACCTGAAGGGTATGGCGGAATGAAGCAACTGTGTCGGGGTGCCCCAAACTCTTTTGCTCGCTTCGCTCACCTATTATCCATTCTACTAAGCCCTTGCCATTAACAGACAAGTAAGCAAGCATTCAAGCATGCACACAGCAAGCATGCATACAAGCAAGCATGCAGGCAAGCAGGCATACGCATGCATTCATGTCAACCTAACCTGAAGGGTATGGCGGAATGGAGCGGAGCTCGCTCCGCTCAATTCCGCCATACCCTTCGATCTAACCAACTGTGTCGGGGTGCCCCGAACTCTTTTGCTCGCTTCGCTCGCCTATGATCAAATTAAATGAGCCTTATCGTTTCGCTTTTAAACAATTTTAATTAAATAAGCATATTAATATAACTATACAAAATTATTATAAACTAATTGATTATTTTTTTGTTTTATTATTATAAATTAAATAAATAATAAGTAAATTAATAAAAAAAATAATGTATCAAATGAATTTTATATGAAAGATATTTAGGTGAAATGATAGTTATGCCAAATGTTAGTATAGGAAACGTTCATTATAGTAAAGGTACGTTATGTCAAACAAAATTATAAGTTGTTATATGAAACGTTTATTATATCAATTGAATGTTAATGAAACGTTGATATACGAAAAATATTTATACGAAATGATGCGCACCCAATCTGCCCATTAAACTAAAAAACTCTTTTTTAAGAAACATAAATAGGGAAAAAGAAAATTTACCACCCATACAAAATGTACTAACTGCTGCTGCAGTTTCAGTGGGAAGTATTTTATTTTAATATTTTGATCTGATCTGTAGGAAAAATTGTTCAGTTTCGTGGGCACCGTAATAGATAAACAGTTGTAATTTTCACAGATTATGTATTTCTGTTGCCGAACAAACTGTACCTGGGCGACCTAGATTTGCTCTGTATAGTCTTAACCAAAGCTCAATAACAGATGGCGCTGTAGGATCCCCGAAACGCGCCATTTTCAGGAAATGCTAATAAACGGAGAAAACGGATTTTCCCAGACATCGGACCTAGCTAATTACTACAGAACATTTCATCGAAATCGTTTGAGCCGTTTTCGAGAAACAGATTATAAATATACCTATGTGTACTTTTTTTTAATTCTGCTTTGAATGAGACCACACGTATAGTTTTATCATGAGTTAAAATGATTTAATTTTATACAAAAATTGCTCGTTTAATAGCATAGTACCTGGGCGACCGAACTTCGCTCTATAATAGCCGCCTCAACATTAAAATACCATCGGGTGAGCAAGCTATATTCCCGCCAACAGATGGCGCTGTAGGTTTTTGTCTAAAACGCAAATGCTTAAAAACACGGAGAAAACGAATTTTCCTAGACATGAGTCCTAGCTAGATCGATTTTTCGCCCCCGAAAACCCCCGTATGGTAAATTTAATCGAAATCGTTAGAGCCGTTTTCGAGAAACCGATTACAAATATATATATTTATATATATACAAATATTGCTCGTATCTCTCAAAGTAATTATTATTTACTGTCAACTGTCAAGCTTATAGTGGGAGAGCCGGCTGCTAAAATACCTACCTCATAGATCGTCGGGTACCTCAATAGGCTATTGTTCTGAAGTGAGTGACACTCATATTTAAAAACTGCCACAAAATTACGTGAAGAGTAGGCAGGATCGGCTCTGGCAGACCTTTTTTACGTGTTTATGTGTCGGTTGACGATCTAAAGATTCTTTAGACTTATATTTAAAAACTGCCACAAAATCACGTGAAGAGTAGGCAGGATCGGCTCTGGCGGATTTATCTAAAGAATCTTTAGATCGTCAACCGACACTTAAGAGGCCTATTACATTATGAACGTGGTTTTGCGCAAAATAGCTAATTTTGGCGTCCTTAATCTGAGAGACGGAAAGATTTTAACAACTTTAACTTATAAAATGTTGAAGAACAGTTATTATTTAAGTTCGTAGCGGCCTCGCTTTCTAGAAAAAAAATCCATTCCGAACGAAAAAAACTACAAAAAACGCTCAGGTTTAACTGCAAATTTCTCTTTACTAAATTTATATTTATTCGTATAACTTATACCGTACTAAACTTTGGTATAAAAAAAATGAAAATCGCCTACGTTTGTTTAAAATCAATTCTTTGTACTCGTAATACCTTAATTGAACGTAATTACAACTGCCAAATTTCTGCATAATCCGATGCGCTGGCCGTTCAAACGCAATAATAATATCAAATAACTTGATAATACAAAAAGTACTAATATCGTTTAGTTGTAGCTACAAAACAGTGTCGAAAAATCTGGACGCCGAGTTAGATTTACCACTTTTCATTTATTTGAACGAAATTTTGTAATAGGCCTCTAAAGGTCCGCCAGAGCCGATCCTGCCTACTCTTCACGTGATTTTGTGGCAGTTTTCAAACATGAGTGTCACTCAGTTCAGAGCATCATTATTTTAAAACTTTACGTATGATCCATGTTTTTCGTTTATTCCAACGCTTACCAATCTATTTTGCAGCCATGACACTAAAACCAGAGTATATTTGACGGAAAGAATTACATTGTTTTACAAACTTGTATTTTCTGACAGCTTTAGCCGATTGCTTTTGACATGGCTGCAAAATGTGTTGGTAAGATTTGGAATAAACGAAAAAAACCGGTCAAGTGCGAGTCGGACTCGCGCGCCGAGGGTTCCGATATACCTATAGTATTTTTGGAAGCGACAAAGTCCATTTTTAGGACCGCAAAACTAAATTTGTTTGTAAAGGATTTTTGCAGATTACTAAAAAACTGTGCAACTTAGAAAGATCGTTTTATTTTTGCTGTAATATTTACATAAACTTCTATTGACTGTAAATAATTTAGATTTTTCCTTTCACAAACTTTGGAGATAGGGGGGGGAAGGTCATTTTTCATCATAAAAAAATACAAAAATATAATTTAGAATGTACAAGTAAAGCCCTTTCATATGGTGTCCCACTCAGCCTAGTAACCACAATTTGCCGCCCCTATTCGGGCCCATTTTAGTTTGGCAACCATATTCTAAAACTATGCCAAATTGTGGTTGCTGAGATATACAGGTGTCACAGACAGACAGACAGACAAAGCGGCACCATATGGGATTCTTTTTTATACCATTTTGGTATCGGAACCCTAAAAATGGATTCTAGATTTAATGCTTTTCTTTAAATAAGTTATCTTAATGCCCTCTACTAATTTTTTTTCTTTAAAGCTCTTTATCTGGACAAGCCGATCGAGCTTCGCTCTGTACAATCTTAACTAACTCAAGCCCACTAACATATGCAAATATCGTTCGATGTAGGCGGAAGCAATGACTAAGTTGGCTCAAGGGCTCCACTTACTCAACTTACCTTATTCTTATGACAGAACTGAGGCAACCAAAGCAAACATTTCCATTTAAGAATTATCTGGGCCATATCGGGTATACTGGTGAAAGTATTCTCCACAATAAGTGCCCAGATTTTGTTCCGGTACTCCAATCTGGACGCCAAATCAATGGCCACTGCACCACCTAAAAACCATAAGTGGGATATCCTTGTCAAATGTGTTTTGATACAACCGATATTACTTACAAAACGGCTGAATTGATTTGGCATATTCATAGTCTGAATGAGTTGCTCAGATAATTGGAAAAGACAAATCTTAACTTGCTTATGTCTATGGGACATTTGTAAGAACTCAAAGAATCTGTTTTCTTCTTTTTTCACAGACAGACTCAGCCAAGCATTGGTAAGGCAATGCTATTTATTATAAAACTGTAAAACAATTTTGTCTGGTCATTGAAGATTTACAAATAATACCGGTTAAGTGCGTGTCGGGCCACGCGCAGCATAGGGTTCCGTAATTTTATTTACAATTTTTTTTCATAACCTTCATAACATACACCTTTCTCCTAATGCTCAGCGAGGTCCTAGCGCCTGATTGCTATTGCAATTTTTATAATTTCCAGTTTTTCGGCTATAGCTCACTAACCTGTAAAGCCTACTTAGTTGTGATAGTTTTCCTTTTAATTTCACTGTGAATACATACATACTACTACTGTGATTTTATTAAATTTCCAATAACAACGATTTAGCTGGCAGGGTGGGGGGAAACTCAACTCCAACAAAAATGCGCTTTCTAGCTAAATGTATGTATGTACATGAAGGCTAATAAAGAACCGAAATGAAATATTTTTAAACCGGAACTATAAATCGACAAATGATCTTTGCACTCACATTATTTTTAAAAGAACTATCCAATAACACCCCACACGATGGGGGATATAAGAAAAAAAATCACCCCCACTTGTAGGGCAGGTCTACTCTAAAAAAATTTTTTTCAAGTTTTTATTTTACCACTTTCTCGGCGGAGATGAAATGTATACCTGTATTAAATTACAGCTTTCTAGTACTCAGGGTCTCTGAGCTTAGCCGCAGACAGAGAGATGAACTTGACCAAACTATAAGAGTTCCTTGTTGACTACGGAACCCTAAAAATATATCACTTAGTATTTAGATGCCCCTGAATCCAGAGCACTCATCTTGGATCTTATGACTCAACAGTGTAATTTTTTTGTAAACAAATTTTAGTATGTTAAACACAAAGAGATTTTAACCTCGCTGCGCTCGGTCAGTAGTGAGGTTAAAATCTCTTGGGTTACACAGACGATGATGATAATAGCGATCAGCTGATAAAGTTTCTGTGAGTCTGTTTCTCTTTGACAATGTCTGAATAACATTTGCATGAAAATTTTCATAATCAATAAAATGCAACACTTACCTAATGATCTTCCAAAAATTATAATTTTAGAGCGATCAATGTCAGTCCTCTGCATTAGATAGTCCAATGCTGACTGAGCATCGACACACAGGCCATGCTCTGAAGGAGACCCTTCAGAGAGGCCATATCCCCTGTATTCTACCATCAAAATATTTAGGTTCAGTTTATGAAAGAATCCAGATACATTAGATAATCTGAAAAACAGAATTTACATGTTATTTCAAAAGAGTTACCTGCAAATATTCAGTTTTTTTTAAAGCACTATGAACTTATTTGATTATTACGCTAAAACCAAGTTACTTGTTACTTTCATTCTTTGTTAACTTTGAGTATTCTCTGAATCAACTTGAGAATACTGTTTTTGGTTAAGCATACCTTACATGTACCTAATACATTAATACTTTTAAAATATGCTTATGTAAATTCAGTGCCAGATTTACACATTTGCCGCCCGTAGGCTATTAAAATTTTGCTGCCACTACTGAACTCTAAAATTCGATAGTACCCTAGTTCACAATCACATTATTTGAATTTTTATATATGGATAAGACATTGTCCGTGTGGTGCCGGCAAAAAATAGTACCAACCCATCTCTACCTGTGGGTGTCGCAAGAGTGAGGCGACTAAGGGCTGATAAGCCCGCGGATGGGCAGCATCATCTTTCTGTGTATTGTACGATCTTACATACTGCGGTCACCAACAACATTATTGCGACACCCTCAACAGGGTTATTGTACTAGCACTTATACATGAATTAAGACCCTTTCACTGTACAATATGCAAATAAATATTAATACAGCGGTCGCCAGCCGCAACGCTTACAAGCGTGGTGACTGGTAAAAAACGGATGTTATACTACTATATATGTTGTCATTAAAGTGCGGAATACGTTAATATGCACACTAACTAGGTAATCTGCAGGTTACCTGTTTCGATACGAGAAACTGCGAATTTTACTTAGTTTAGCCGAATATCGCACTTTACCTATAACTAACGGATGGTGGAACGTTAAATTGAGGAAAACAGTAAACGAAACACAAATCTAACTAAACTGAATAACATCCTTCAGGGTTACTCGTAATATACTCTTTCTGTTACATCTTGTATATGAATAAGAATAGACCCTTGGGTAGAGTAACGTAGCTCGAGCATTTTGTTAATTTAGTTTCTCCGGTTGCTGAAGATGGTTTTGGACGTATACGCACACAAGTGTGAATTTTTCGCTTGCTGTGTAAGCACACGTGTGTCTTAAGTCTGCTTCCCATTCCCATTTTATGACAAATAAAAAAAAAATTACGAAGAAGAAATTATTCACCTTACAGGCAAACAGAAAGGATTTTTGCCATCTTTTGAGCAGACAAAACATCTGCCTGCCAATGTAACACTACGCTCACTCTTCAGCGACTATGTTTTTCTGTCCCTTAGCATCCTAGGCTCTTATCCTGGATGTTTCCACTGCACCTTGCTCTAAACGAGCCTCCAGGTCTAAGCCGCTCAAATGGCAAATCGATTAGGATGCGACGTGATCTCAACTCGACCTCTCACAGAATCTGCGGCCGACGCGCCAGACGGAAGCATCATAAGCAGGTACTCTGCGCTCGAGGTTTCGTACACTTTTGTCTGTGGCATATGAGATATCGAGTCCTTGGGATAGTGAAATGAAGGAGTTTGTAAGGGAGATTGGATAACGAAGTCTAAGAAGCTGAGGAAGCAAATCAGTTCTTTTCTGATCCAGCAGCCTGCCATTGACATTCTACAGCAAGGAAACTTTATGATCAAAATGGGGATGTTTGGTCTGTTTTGTTGCTTTTATTATTATGACATGATAGACGAGCAGCCGACGGCTGATGTGCATATATCTTCAACTGATGTGCATATATCTTCAACTGATGTGCATATATCTCAACTGGTGAGTGTCAAGTTATTACTTTTTGACCACTATCACTGCACAACCACTTGTCTAGTCTATTTTTAAAACTGTTCGTAGACGGAGCTTCAATCACTTCTTGTGGCAGTTTGTTCCAGGTACTCATAACCCTGTTATTTAACGTGTGGTACCCAACATTCGTCTTGGCTTCCCAGAGTGTCAATTGAACATAGTTATTGCGTCGAGCGCGTGATGAGTCATTGAGCCTTAACATGGATGAGACATTGGGGCAGTTATATTTGCCAGACAGAATTTTGTAGGTTTCTATAAGATCACCTCGACTGCGACGGTCCTGTAGGGTTGGTAAGTTCAGGATTTTTAGCCTTTCTTCATAATTCTTCTTCCATAGACAAAAAGGTAATTTGGTGGCTCTTCTCTCCACGCTTTCCAACAGGTTGATATCTTTAGCAAAATAGGGGTTCCAAAGTTGAAAAGCGTATTCCAGCAACGGACTCACGTATGTTTTATATATTTTCAGAAATGTATCAGGGGTAATACACTGGAAGGACCTTCGTATAGCATACAATACACTGTTCGCTCTTTTGACAATGCCGTCAATGTGATTAGCCCAGGTAAGGTCCTTACGATGAGAATCCCTAAATCCTTTTGAGAATCAACTGATGCAACAGGAATACCGCCAATCTTGTATGGAAGATGAGGGTTGTTTCGTCCTACATGTAAGACTGTACATTTGGCTGGGTTTAGTTTGATTATCCAGTCTCTTGTCCATTCTTGTATTCTATCCAAGTCAGCCTGAAGAATTCCATTACTGACAAGTGGGTTCCCAAAATATTTGACGTCGTCGGCGAAAAGACAAGAGGTTGATTCTGAGGGAGCAAATATCTGAGACAAAAAGTCCAAAAAGAGCGGGAGCCAGCACTGAACCTTGTGGCACACCACTTAGCACAAGTTTGACATCTGAGAGTTCTCGGCCTACCCTCACTTGAAATGTCCTATCAGTAAGGTAATCTTCCAACCACTTCAGTAACTTCCCTCGAATACCACGATGTTCAAGCTTCAAGAGTAAACGCTGATGAGGCACTTTGTCAAACGCTTGCTCAAAGTCTAGGTAAAGTATATCAATAGGGTTTCCTGCATCAAATTCATATGCTCATTGATGATAACATGTCAACAGGTTAGTGACAGTCGAATGCTTTTTTACGAACCCATGCTGCTGATCAGGGATTCAGTTTTCCTTATTCAAGAATATCTTCAGCTTGTTACAAATTAAGCGCTCCATACATTTGCAAGGAATGCTGGTCAGACTGATAGCTCTGTAGTTTGCTGCCTCTAATTTATCACCTTTCTTGAAAACTGGAGTTACTAATGCACGTTTCCACCCTCTTGGTAGTAGACCTTATTCTAAAGATGTTGTCATCAGCCTAGCTAAAACAGGAGCCACCGTTTCAGCACTTTGTTGGAGCAGCAAACCCGGCATACCATCAGGTCCAGCAGCTGACTGAGCATTAATATTTTTAAGGACCTTAAGAACGTCATCTGTAGAGAATTCTATCTGTTCTAAGGAGTTTTGCACTCTTGTAACATTTGGTGTAATAGCCTTTAGGTTTAGGGTAGGCTCATGAGAGTAAGCGCTTTGAAACTCACATGCAAATACTTCGGCAATATCATGGGCCTCAGTGCTCAAGTTTCCTTGGCTATCACGGATAGCAGGTGGCACTCTTACTTTCATTGACAGACAGCTTCGCATATGAGCATAAAATGATTTGTTACCACCGTCAACAACCCTTGCTTCAAAGGCCGCTCTACGCCTTCTTGTCTCAGTGACGCACTTATTGTTGCAATCTCTATACAGCTTATAGTTTTTATCACTGTCGTCCAGCACGCACTTATTGTTGCAATCTCTATACAGCTTATAGTTTTTATCACTGTCGTCCAGCAAGTAGGTATCCCACAAGACTTTCTTTTGCTTGGTGAGCTCAATCACAGTTTTGTCAATCCATGGTTTGTTATTTTTAAGAGAGCTGCAGGGTTTCAAAGGTGCATGCGAATCCACAGTAACATCTACAGCTGACTGAAACTGAGACCACTGCAAATGAGCAGGCCCAGAGCTGTCAAGTTTAGTAAGCGCATCTTTCAGGTCAAGATTGAAAGCTTCATAGTCAATCCTATGGTAAGCTTGTCGCATCATTTTTTATGAAGAGGTAAAGTGCACCTGAAGCTGGATGTTAAATTTAATAACACAAAGGTCGATCTTTTCAATAGGAGGCAAGTATGCAATGCCTGATATTAGTTCCTCATCATTCGTCATAACTAAATCCAAGAGTGATGGACTATTCCCTGTCTGGAAACGAGTAGGCTGACTGACCAGCTGATGTAAGGAAGTGTCAAGGAAGAACTTCTGGAAAAGGCTGGCTTGGGCTGGTAGCTTCTGCTCACTGGTTAATGGCCATTTGATATCTCTGTAGTTGAAGTCACCCACCACCACTACAGTGTTGTGCATGTTTGCTTCCTTTATGTTGTCCAGGAGAGTAATGTCACTAGATAACCAATTTTCATTAGTCTCAGATCTATATACAACTATTAAGAGGAAGTGATAACTTTTGAATTGAACATCAAGATACAATGCTTCAGTTGACTCATTCATGTAAGTATTGTTCTGTTCTGTTTATAATTAACTTTATAATTTCTATGACAGTAATTTAATATCTACAACATAAAAAAAGTCCTTACATTTGCCGCCAATAAAATCTGCCGCCCTAGGGTTTAGCCTACTCAGCTTATTGGTAAATCTGGCATTGTGTACATTGCATTGCAAACATATTATATAAAAAAATGCGAATATAGAAAATTATATTGCAATTACCTTTGCCCCATATTACCGGCATTTCCATGGAAGAATATCATTGTAGGTCTGTGATTGCTATTAGTAGTCTGCTTAATCAGAAACATGTGTATTTTCAGACCATCTTTGTTATTAATTTTGATGCTCTCATAGGGCAACTTGTAGTTACTAGGTTGAAGGACGAATATTCTTGAATCTGGAGGGTCATTTGGATAATACAAAAGAAGATCTTGTGCACTGTAGAGTATTCCTGCAAATTATATAAAAAAAATTCGTGAAGTGCTTGTAAAAAAATAAAATTCAAGTTCATTTATTTAAAACTCACCAGATATCCCCAAAAAGAAAACCGCAAAAGCTGTTGAAAGTCCATAAAACCAGAAAACAAGGACACAAGAAAACAAAGTGATTGTGGAGACGACCCATAATCTGTACAATATCACTCGAATTATGTGATACATTACTACAAACTTATCGTGCGGACTTTTTAATCATTTTATGAGTTTTGTTTATTGAAGTTAAGTAGGGAATATAACAAGCGATTTCTTTCATAAAATTTCAACATAAGAGGCCGTTCCATAGAGTAACTTATATATTGGGGGAGGGTAGGTAGGTATTGACAGCAGTCTGTCTCGACCACACATATGGGCGTCACATAAAACGGCCCATACAAAGCCCTGCAGGCAGGGCTTTGTATGGGCCGTTTTAAACTATCCAGCCTGCTTAGCACGCTGCAGTTGTCAGTTTATCTAGGCCCGTAGATTAAAGACTTTAAGCATGGTCAAGTTTTGTTGAAATCCGAGAAGTGCGACACATTTTGAAAGAGAAGGACAGCTACATGTATTAGTGTATAAAGCTATCTCTGTCTAAAATATCGGAAACGTAATTTGTGAATTTGCTAAACATTTTTCTTCCACTGACATTTCTTCGCGCTTGGAGGTGATAGATTAAAGGGCCCCATACAAAGCCCTGCCTGCAGGGCCCTGCTTGCAGTGCGCACTGCCAATCGTACCGTGTGTGGTGTTGCAGGGCCGATGTAACGGCGATTTTGTCGGCCCTGCATGCCCACACAAAGTACAATTGGCAGTGGCACTGCAAGCAGGGCCCTGCAGGCAGGGCTTTGTATGGGCCGTTTAAGGTTGCGTTCCAAATCTGTTAAAAATTACTGACAGCAGGATAGCGTTATATGACGTCCATCGGTGTGGTCGAGACAGACTGCTGTCAAATTTAAACTATTTCCGTTTTGCAACTCACTCTTAATGACATAATTCCTCAATAAAAGTGACATTTCTCCGAGATATATTTTCTCTCGGAGAGCGTGCTAAGCAGGCTGGTGTCAAGATTATTTCTCACCGTTTTGAAACGCGCCTTCAATATTATCATTATCATTATCATTAGTATACTAACTCCTTGTTATCAACCAAAGATTTTGGAAACTACGTTAGAAGCGCAGCGTTTTTCTTACGTCAATGTTATCAACCAACCAAAAGCCAAAAGATTTTGCTCTACTTTTGTACAGTGAATTTGTGATTTCGAAAAAGTTCTCCCGTCAGTATCCAGCAAGGAGGTTTTAACCCACGCTACGCGTAGTGAAGCGTAGTAAAACCTCCTTGGCATCCAGCCAGCCAGCGACGACTGACTGACACTTGCTGACTGACAGTGACGGGCGACATCATTCCAGTGTGACCATTGAGAAAATATTCGTCGCCAAGGTTTTAGTATTTATTTATGTTTTATTCACTTAAAATGGTAAGGGTTAGAATATTAAAAATTCTAACACTTTTGTATTGACGACTGGCTGTGACTTCGCTGCTGGAGCCGGCATCAAGAACGCCTGCCGGTGCCGGCTCTGAAGACGGCTGCTAAGGGCTGTGCTGTGCCTCCTCTGCCGGAGCCGGCATTAACAACGGCTGCCGGAGCTGGCATTGAGAACGGCAGCCAGATGAGAACGGCTGCCGCAAGGAGGTTTCTGCATAGGAGGGAGCCTGCGTGACGTGAACGCGTGACGATATGCGAATTAATATCACGTTTTGCGAGTTAATAGAAAAATATCCCGTAATATAAGATTACAATCGATCAGGTTATAGTAACAGATGTGTGCAGGATCGGAACTTATAGCAAATTATTATTTAGTTACAAAAAAAACAGTAACTTTTAGAATTTTTTATTCAATAAATTTACCATAAATGATTTCGATTAACTTGTATAAATTTACATTTACTATTTTAACGAAGCCACTTAGTTTAAATAAGTTGGATTTGGACAAATGAATTTGTTTTGAATAAAATGTGTTGATGTGTTATTTAGTTTGCTTCTATTTGTAGAGTCAAGTAGAGTCTCTTGTGTTTCTTGATGAGCTCGGGAATGTTTGGTGGTTGTCAGGAGGCGGCGTAGCAAATCAAACCATTTTAATTATTTATTGAACGTTTATTCACATGGTGAATTATTACAGTCTCGACAGGAAGTGTGACATCGACTAACTAGAGACGTGACCACAGACAAGGCATAGTGATGTAACATGCCCTTTTTTCTTTTAAAAATTAAAAAACAAAAAGTCATTTGACGTTAGTGACATTTAGGAAATAAATTCTAACCTATAAATAACTTATGTTTCTAAGCTACAAGGTTAGCAAATATTACATTAGAAATACATAGAATTTTGGAATATATCGTCATAATCATACATTGAATTAGAATAAAATTGTCAGTGTAATTATCATGCTTGTCATAACTTAAATAATACTTAATTCTAAAGAATGTGAAAGTCAAATGTTGTTGTTTATTTACAAATATCTAATTACTTTTTACAGATTCAGTCTTTGTGTTTTCTTTACAAGTCGTCCACTTTTAGTATATGTTCTTTCAGGTATTTCTATTTCAGCACTACCGGCGTCGTCATTATCACTGCTAATTGGTGATAAGACATTTGTATCATGTAAGTTTTCAGTAGGACTAGATAAGTTACAAGGTTGACAATCAGACAAAGTTAATTGATTTTCATATTCATTATAGTCATGTAAACTATCTTCTGACATTTGACCTTCATTTACATTGATAAATTCTGGAGATTGAGTTTGAACTTCCTTTGACTTATTACTACTGCGCTCTGTCTCAACTGACTGAAAGGAATCAGAATCACTTGAGCTATTAATTGAAACAGTTGGACTTAACGGGCAAGAATTATGAGTATAGATGAAAGTGTACCAATCATCTTCCTCTTTTTGTGAAATTTTAGGATTTTGGATACGGACTGACTGATTTGATTGTGATTCTGACTTCTTTTGTTTGTGGCTTGGATTTACAATGTTTGAGTTTTGACTTGGACCTAGGTTTAAATCAAATGAAACTTTTTTATTTTCATTCTTTGACAATGACTTTTTATGACTGTTTTGCTTGTGATTGTTATCTCTACGGATATGTTTAGAATTTCTCCTATATGTTGCACCATAATTATCCTTGACTATAAAGGATCTAGGAAATTTAGACTTTGCCACAATAGAACCTTTAGACCATATAATATCTTTAGGGTTTTTCTTGAAATAAACATTATCATTTACATTGAATGGCTGATATTGTTTACAATTTTTGTTGTAGTACAATCTTGTTTTTTGTAAATTCTCATTTTTTGTTTTTGAATGTTCTGAGAATTTGACCACTTTAGGTGTTAAATTGCTTACTTTACTTGGTAATTTAGTTCTCAATTGTCTAGACATAAGTAATTGAGAGGGTGACTTTAAGTTACCTCTTGGGGACGTTCTGTATTGTAATAGACCTATATAGGGATCTGTTCCTGACTCTTCACATTTTCTAAGAATGTTTTTAATTATTTTTACAGAGACTTCACTGAGGCCGTTTGATTGAGGATAATGTGGACTTGACATAATATGTTCAATGTCCCATTCCTGAAGAAATTTTTTAAATTCTGAAGAGTTGTAAGGTGGACCTCCATCGCTAAGAAGTTGCAAGGGGATTCCATGTCGAGCAAAGATCGACTTTAAATGTGTTATTACATTAGAACTTCTACTGTCTTTATTTAAGTTAGCAATTTCTATGTAATTTGAATAAAAATCAACGACTAGCAAATGTTTTTGTCCTTTGTAATCAAACAAATCTGTAGCTACTTTTTGCCATGGAAATAAGGGTTGTTCATGAGATATGAGTGGTTCTTTTGTTTTATTCGAGTTGTACATACAGCATGACTCACATTGTCTTATTTTATTTTCAATTTCTTGATTTATATGAGGCCAGAACACTATACCTCTAGCTAAATTTTTAGTTTTTTCTATTCCAAGGTGTCCTTCATGTAAAATATTTAAAATTTCAGATCTCATTGAAGTAGGTATTATTACAGAATTATTTTTGAAAATTAAATTGTTTATAATATGAATTTCCTCTTTTATATTCCAATAAGGTAAAACTAGTGGGTTACAATGTTTTTTACATGTAGGCCATCCTTCCCTGAAGTATTCTTTTAGAATCTGTGAAGTTTGATCTTTATTAGTGTGTTCTAAGATTTTATCTAATTTTTCCTGTGTAATTGCTAGATTAGAGGTCAATAAATTTACATGAATTTCAACTTCTGACTCAAGTTCTTCTAAGGATATTAATTCTTGGTTTTGCTCTGAATTCTTGTCAGTGATAGGGGAACGTGAAAGGGTGTCTGAAATATACATTTCAGTTCCTTTAGTATAAGTGACAATTAAGTGATATGCTTGCAAGGCTATCATCATTCTTTGTAATCTTGTGGGTACTTCGGACAATGGTTTCTTGAAAAGTGTAACTAATGGTTGATGATCAGTTTCAACATGGACAGGCTTTCCATACAAATATTGATGGAATTTTTTACATCCGAATACAATTGCAAATAATTCTTTCTCAATTTGAGCATAGTTTTCTTGACTTTTGTTTAATGATTTAGACGAATATGCAATTGGATTTTTTCCATGCAAAATTATAGCACCTACTGCTTTTTTAGAAGCATCCACGGATAATCTGATTGGTTTGTTGATGTCATAATGGACTAAGACGGGTGATTGACAAATTAATGATTTTAGTCTGTTGAATTGCTGTTCATGTTGATCTAACCATTGCCAAGTATTATTCTTTTTCAATAAATCTCTGAATAAAGTTATTTCTTCAGATAGATTTGGAATATAAGATCCTAAATAATTAATCATTCCAAGAAATCTTTGTAGTTCCTTGACATTTTTTGGACTCTGCATTCTAGTTATAGCATCGACTTTGGATTGGTCTGGCGAAACACCGTTTTTATTAAAAATATGACCGACATAGCAAATCTCTGACAAGCCAAACTGGCATTTTGATTTGTTGAATTTAAGATTTACTTCTGATGCTCGTTTGAATAAAGATTCTAATCTCTGATTGTGTTCCTGTTCTGTGGAACCGTAAACTAGAATGTCATCCACAAAAATAATTATTCCTGGAAGATCACCAAAAAGTTCATTCATGGTTCGGTGAAAGATTTCTCCACTTGAGTTAATTCCGTAAGGGAGTCTTAAAAATTTGTATCTGCCATAAAGCGTGTTAAATGTACATAAATCACTACTTTCATCGTCTAATGGGATAGTCCAATAACCTGAGCTAGCGTCAAGCTTTGAGAAAATAGAAGCACCGGCTACTTTGGAGCGAAGATCATCAAAGGTAGGATAAGGATAATGGGGTCTTCTGATTGCTTCATTTAGATTTCTAGGGTCAAGACAAATTCTAAGTTTTTTGTTAGGTTTTTCTACTAACACAATAGAGTTTACCCATTTGGTCGGTTTAGTGACCTTTTCTATGACTTTAAGTTGTTCCATGCTTTCAAGTTCACTTTTCAGTCGTTTCTCAAGTGAATATGGTATTCTACGTACTGGACATACTTTAGGAGGTATGTTTTCATAAATATCTAGATGGGCTTTGTATGGTAGACAACCTAAGCCTTCAAAAGTATGAGCATACTTTGAAACTATTTTATCTACTAACCTGTGACCTTTAGTTGTATCTTCATTTATTTTGAAGATCCTTTTGACAATACCGGCTTTCTCACAGATGTTCCATCCCAGTATGGTTTGGCACGGACATTCAACGATAACAAAGTATATATTTGTGTTAGTTCCATTTACGAATTGGCAATTTATGACACAACTACCTAAATTTGGTACAAGTTGTCCTGAAAAGGAAAAAATTTTGTTATTTGTTCTAAAAGTTGGTATGTTAGTATGCGTTTTTGACCTGATTAAATCTAGATTTTGTTTTGAAATTATGTTTGTATCTGCACCTGTATCGATTCTACATTTTATAGGATAATTGTTAATGTTTACCTGGATTTGCCACTGGTCCATATTAGTATTATTTTGGTTATTATTTAATGATCCAATCACAAACTGGTTACCCTTTTGGTCATTTTTAGAAGTGACAGTGTTTACCTTTCTTGATGGTTTGTTACTGTTTTTGTAAAAACAATAATTAGTGAAGTGATTCATTTTCTTGCAATTGGAGCAGATTTTTCCTAGGGCTGGACACTTGTGTCGATGAATCTGGCCACATCGGTTACATTCACGATTTGATGAAGTTCTTGGTCTTGAATTTGAATGCGTTCTGAAGCTTGTTCTTGAGTGTGATCTTGTTGGTCTTCTTGTATTAGAAACATCGCGTTTTACCGATCTTGGTATGTGGTTATGAGTGACAGCTTGGACTGATGTTGAACCATTGTTGCTCTGTGTCAGCATAGCAGTTCTCTCCTGGGACAATTCCATGTTCTTGGCTATTTTTAAGGCAGTTTCTATTGTTAAGTCATTCTCTTGAAGTAATCGTTCCTTAATCTTGTTATTTTTCATTCCAATGACGAACATATCTTTTAATAATGATTCCCGTAGCTCCTTAAATTCGCATGAAGTCGATAAATTATTCAGAATAGTGACGTATTCGTCTAAGCTCTCGTCGTTCTTCTGGTGGCGTGTGAAGAAGTTATATCTTTCGAATGTTACATTGCTGCAGGGGTTAAATTTTTCGTCGAACTTTTTTAGTATTTCGTCAATTTTAGCTTTTTTGCGGTCAATGTTCAGGCTGTTGAAAATTTCAATGCCATCGTCACCTATAGCATTCAAGAAAATGGCTACCTGCTTTTGGTCAGTGAATTTGTCAATCTCATTTGCGTCGCAAAAAATTTCGTATTTTTGTTTCCATGCCTTCCATTTTTCAGAAGCATTGTCTCCAACTTGTATAATAAGTGGTTTTATGTTCATAATGAGTACGTTAGACTTGTTTTCAGGCATTTTTTCGATGTTAATTTGAATGTGTAATGGTGGCGTACCTGTTCTTTGTCTTGGCCGTTGACGATTATGCTTTCATGGTTTTACCATTTGGGCTTGTCCAATTTAATCTTCTGACACCATCTTGTGTTTCTTGATGAGCTCGGGAATGTTTGGTGGTTGTCAGGAGGCGGCGTAGCAAATCAAACCATTTTAATTATTTATTGAACGTTTATTCACATGGTGAATTATTACAGTCTCGACAGGAAGTGTGACATCGACTAACTAGAGACGTGACCACAGACAAGGCATAGTGATGTAACAGAGTCATGTAGAGCTTTTTAAGTTTCGTATGTATGGCATTCAAATCTAAAGGGGAAGTGTTAGAAATAAGATTTATTATGTAAAACATACTTATAATTAGTTTGTGAACGAATATTGAAATGTCATCTGTCACTGTTGACACCTGTCAACTTACACTACGGTTTAAAACCTGCTCATGAGTTTTGTGTGCGGTTTTAGCGCGCTAATAGTCGGTTCAAAACTTGCTCGTATTCACTCGTTTAAGCGACGTGACGTCATCAGTGACGTCACTTTAGCGCGCTATCATTGCATACGAAAATGAGGTAGTGCAGCGTGTGCGAAACGTCAAATTCATAAGACATTTGTCATTAATCTCGTCTTCAAGAGGTTTTTTTCAACTTTTTTTTGGGGTTTTTAGATTTAATTATCTTATCGAATAATCATTATCTCTCAATAATTTCTTAAATCGCAAAACAAAATCAAAATTTCAATTTTTCTCAGTGACATTGACATAAGCGCGCTCTAGTCGATCGTATTCGACGAATGCACGCATATAGAAATAAACCGACTATATTCAGTGAATGTGATGTGTGCGTTAAATTCAAGAAACAAACCGTAGCGTTAATGTCAATTCTGTCTTGTTCTCTCGCTACGTTTGTTCTTATGTGTCGTGTTAATTTAATTAATTTTAATCAAGTAATTTTAATACAATAGATCAAATTTTCACTCCCAAGAACCGTTATGCAAAATGTCATCAAACTCATTACAACCGTTTTTGAGGAACTGATTATGGGTATATAAACAAATATTGCTCGTTTAATAGTATAGAATTTGGCAAGGAAAAATTTTTTTTTCATTTCCTGAAAGTTTCATTCATTGAAAGTTGTTCAGTTTCGTTGATCTGATCATTCCTGAAGGCTATTTCTTATCCCTACCCTACCTAGTACCCTGAACCTTCTTTTCCTTGAAAACATTTCTTAAATCAAAACAATAAAAGACACTAATGCTCTTACCTTTTATATTCCGGCGAAAAAAGGCGTAATGTCACTTAGGTCTAGTATAACCAATATTTTCCCGGCGAATAAAGACATAATTACAAAAAACAGGTCAAATTTATAAAAAATAGCGAATCAAATGTCGAATTTGCATTAAAATAGATACCCCGAAATAGTAAGGCTATGTTTGAAATATTTACATAACAAAAAAGTCTTATGGTGTTGAAATAAAACACAAAAAACTTCCCCCTGAAAAGTTGGTATTTTGCAACAGCGCCTTTATTCGTAGGATACGACGATTTGCAGCCAGCTGACGTTTCTCAGGTTTTGATTTTAATGAGTTTGTCTCTAAAGGAAATGAGAGTGGATTTAACGCCATTTTTTGAGGGATTAGCTCAGGCTTTGTTAAAGAAAATAAAATTAAAACCAAAGAGATTTTAACCTCGCTGCGCTAGCGAGGTTCAAATCTCTTTGATTAAAACTGACTTTTTGACAGATGAACACGTGAGCGCGCTTAAATTCGTTCCAAATCGACTAGAGCCACTAAAGCAGTGATAGCTTTGTGAGCGTGCAAAATCAATTTGGACCGACCGTCAGTACTGTATACGCTTTTAGCAGCGTTTGTACATTTTGGAACATAGCGACACATAGCGGAAATATGTAATAAGTGGTCACACTGATTCATGCTTGTCACTCTAATAAGGGCCCCATACAAAGCCCTGCCTGCAGGGCCCTGCTTGCAGTGCCACTGCCAATCGTACTTTGTGTGGGCATGCAGGGCCGACAAAATCGCCGTTACATCGGCCCTGCAAGACCACACACGGTACGATTGGCAGTGCACACTGCAAGCAGGGCCCTACAGGCAGGGCTTTGTATGGGCCGTTTTAGTTGTCACTTTTGAAAACTTTTTAATGTGTGGAAACTTGGCAAACGAGTCTGGTGACATTCAGCCTGAAATAATCATACAGTGTTCATTTTATAAGGTGCCATAGCTCAGGGGCGGGATTAGTATCAATAACTGAACAACTTTTCCCAAGGAACAAAGGTCGAAATATGAAAATCCATTTTCCCATAGAAACTGCATCAGCTGATAGCGCATTTTGTATGGAAGGTCAAATTTGGTTTTTCGTATTTCGACCTGTTTCTTGGGAAAAGTTGTTTAGTTACTGATACTGATCCCGCCCATGAGCTATGGCACGCAATGAAATAAACACTAGAGTCGGCTTCCTAAGATTTGACCTCCGCAACCCAGAGGAAAAACCAGAAGCCCTAATTCTATAAAGGCTGTCAGTTCTCAGTTCTAACGATTTCGATGAAATTTACTATACGGGCGTTTTCAGGACCCCCCAAATTATACCAAATATGGGCAGCATCTGAACACTTGGGAGCTACCACTTTGAGACAGCAATCATACTTTATTGACATCCTTATAATCCCAATTGTAGTAAAAATAGGTACCGCTATATTATACCGATATCTTTTCTGGCCTAAAAACTATTGGTGCATCCGCAGACACGGGTCGGCGAGGGGTAACTACTTTTTGGGGATTTTTGCATGGAAAGCACTACCTATTTCACTAATGATATTTTCAACTTTGATTATATTTGAAAGAATGTGGAAATAGATCCCATAAAGCGCACAAAGCCGAGTGGTAGATGCTGTTTCTTACCGATTACGAAAGTTAAGCAACATTGGTGTCGATTTTGCAAGACATAAACTAAACTCAATTTGACAGGCTTTAAAGTATTGCTTTTTTCGAACCTATACGGCGTGACAAAGACAGCGACACTTTAAGGCCTGTCAAATTTAGTTTAGCTTGTGTCTGCCAGAATCGACACCATTGGCCGTGGTCGGTCGTCAGAGTGCACTGTGGCAAAGTAACACGTCTCTATAGCGCGAAGCATGCACCGCTTAGTACTTAGCACTAACTGTAATAACATGTCCATCTGGCCCATGGCCTACAAGGGTGAGGAGTAGGCACTTACAAGTGGTTATGGAATCAAAATCAAAACAACTTTGAAAAAATATATATTATTGTATTGCATGAATAAAGTATAAGAAACGCGATTAGAAATAAAGAACAGTGATTCAACGATGATTACAATTTAAAATACATGCTTGTTAACTTAGGCTAAAATATGTACAAATTTCAAAAAATGCATATTAAAGCAAATTATCTAGGTACCGTAATAATATGTTATCAAACATTTATACAAAAAATACTATATTCGTTTATTTAGGGATGTTGGTAATAAAACACTCACAGGCTCCAACGATTTTCTTCTTCATTCATTATGAGGTGTAGGATGAGATCCCACCTCAAAATTCTGCACGTAGGTACTTATCAGTTTTTAGGATTCCGAACCAATATGGTAAAAACGGAACCCTCAAGGTGCCACTTCGCCTGTCTGTCTGCCACACCCGCCTGTACATCTCAGCAACCAGTCATGCTATCGACTTTTGAAACATTTTTAGAATATTAAAGCTCAACTTTATTGCAAATGAAAGTTATATTTTTTTTTAATGGGGAGGGGTCAAAATTTTTAATTGTCACTACTAGGTCGAGTGGGGTAACATATGAAAGTGCTTCACATGTACATTCCAAAATATATTTTTAGGGTTCCGATACCAAAATGGTAAAAAAAAGGAACCCTTATGGTGCCGCTCTGTCTGTCCGTCTGTCTGTCACACCTCTATATCTCAGCAACCACTTATGCTATCAACCTGAAATTTGGAATAGTTTTAGAATATAGTTGCCCAACTTAATTGCACAACAAAAAATTTTGAAAAAAGTATGATTATTAATATAAAGGGGGCCAAAATAGGGGGGGCCAAATTTCAAATTGTCGCTACTAGGTCGAGTGGGGTATCATATGAAAGGGCTTTACTTGTACATTTTAAAATATATTTTTGTATTTTTTTAAATTTCTTAGTTTTAAAGTTATGATGAAAAATGTCAAGAAAAATACCATTCCCCCCCCCTTATCTCCGAAGTTTGAGTAAGGAAAAATCTGAATTAATTACAGTTGACAGAAGTTTATATAAACTTTACAGCAAAAATAAAACGATCTTTCTAAGTTGCACAGTTTTTCAGAAATCTGCAAAAAACCTTTACAAACAAATTTAGTTTTGCGGTCCTGAAAATGGACTTTATTGCTTCCAAAAATACTATAGGTATATCGGAACCCTCGGCGCGCGAGTCCGACTCGCACTTGACCGGTTTTTTTGGTTTCTACGACTCTTTTTATCTCCGAAGTTTGCTTAAGGAAAAATCGGAATTAATGATAGTCGTAAGACGTTTAGTAAATACTACAGAAAAATAAAACGATCTCTCTAAGTAGCAGTAGTAGCCCCGTGTGGTGCCTGCAAAGAATAGTAACATCCCATACATACCCGTGGGTGTCGTAAGAGGCGACTAAGAGTTACAAACTGGAGGATGGGCAGCAGTATCCTCCTGTGTATCATTGTGTCCAAACAATTGACGTACATCCGCGCAAATTTGTCTTCAAAAACGTTTGAAGACAATTGAGCGCGTCAAACAAAAATTAGGTTCTTTTTGTCGCTTCTATTTCCTAAACGATTTTTGCATCTTTCTTAAAACTATGTTAGTTGGAGCCATCTCTATATTTTTCCTGTATTGTGTAGATTGGCACACAAACTTCTATCGACTATAATTAATTCAGATTTTTCGTTTAACAAACTTTGGAGATGAAATATTTATATTTCATTTTTTTTGTTTTCAAAAATAGGGTTTTTACAGCTGTGACAGACATATGAAGTCGCACCATAAGGGACCCGTTTATACAATTTTAGTTAGGAACCCTAATATGGCCCTTGAAGGTGTGAAAGTATCAAGCTTAGTCAAAACAATTAAAAGTTACGGTCGTTTATGTCCCCATCTTCAACCATTTATGAACCAAACTAACAATATAAGTTAGGTACATGCCGGGGGCTGTATATCATTTAGTGGATAGGTACGGAACCCTTGTGCGCGAGTCTTATTCACACTTGGCCAGTTTTTTAAGCACTGGAGTATTTCTCAGTTTTATATATATATTCTTTATTGTGCACAATAAACAGAATAGTAATGATAGAAGAGGTTCACAATGGCGAGCTTTCAGTCTTTCTCAGTTTTATTTCTTTTTATTTAATTAATTTTCAGCCAAACATGAGCTCTCCTTGAGCTCGCCTACGTGGCTCTTGTTTTGATATAGTTTGCTGTCAGAAAACTGACCGTTGTACCCATTCAAGTTAGTAAAGTATCATCGGAAAGATTCCAATCAACTGGAAAAATTATTTGCTACTTCAGAAGCTACCGCACCTCGGTTTCCCTCCCTGTTTTCCTGAAGTTCCTAAGTAGTGGCAACCTATTTTTTTTCCAGTTCATTAGTTTGGTTTTATTTCAATGGATCTTCAAATTGTTGTGCTTAATAAATTTGTTAAGGCTACTTCGGCATGATTTTGCAAGCCGACGCGACGCGGCAGCGATGTATGACCCGACGAATTACCTTACATATCAATTTAATTCCATTTAATCAAATACAGGTAGTAGTTAGGGTGCTGGCTGCAATTTGGGTATATGATTTGCTCATGATTCATATTAATAGGGATGATAGATCAGGTCAATACGAATCGATTTGGTTCCTACAAGTTTTTCTGTGCGTCACTGCGTTTTTGAGTAAAAGCAAAAAAATGAAAATAAGATACTAAATAATGTTTTTTTCTGTCTGCCCTTGTGGCTCCTGTTTAAAATACTTTTGAAGATGTAGAAAATCGAAGAGGCAGACATGCAGGGCTCTGCATTATCACGGGACGAAGTAGTGAATTTTTGCATTTTGAAGCGCTGTAACTTTACGGCGCAGGGCTATTATCGTGGCAGACATTTACTTATATATAAGTACTAGCCCATCGGCACGTTACAATGTCCCCAATTCGTTGGTCCGAAATCTGACGTTTAGGACCAACAAATGTCAGTTGTTGTCAGTCATATTGTCAACTTTGGATGCAAATAAACTTACCAACAAAATGGAATGTTCTTAGTTGAAGAAACAATATACTCTTATTATTATTATCGCTATTTCTTATTATTGTTTTTGACTATAATCCAATTAATGAAACTGAAAAACCAGGCCTAAATCACATATAAACAGTAAAAAGTTTGTTTTGTTTTTTCCCGCCATATTATTTCCGTTCCCTGTATTTAGCACCAACCGAAGTACTACACAACGTAGTTCACGCGGTTTTTCACAGATGGCGCTATTTTTCTTGTATGGGGAATTTTTGAACCGCTTGTTCCCAAGACCCTATCTTGACTATATAAATCTATGGTGGCAGACCATTTTTCTGGGGTTTTATACATTGTATTTAATCAGATAGTCATAGTCTGCCAGGTGTACGTTTCATTGTCAAATTTCAAAATAGTTAATACTTAATTCCTCAAAAACGCAGGGTGCGGATGTCCGCCAATATTTTTTGTATCTTCTAGAGGATGCTCCTTATCGTCAGTCAAAGAGGCAGACATGAGCAAATCATATAGAAATTTGTCCTTCATCACCCTTACTATAGGTTCAAAGCTTTGCGGTGGGGTCTTAGGCGCAAAAAGGAACAAGTGTCTTTTTTGCGATTAGTTATTTAAGATTTTGATTTCGACACTTTCAGGCTGGGTTAAAAAATAAGTTGATAATTATTCGAGGGAACGTTAACTCTCGTCATCGTTAACATTGTAACCAACTAAAAGCATAATCAAAAACCCCTTCCCATGTTGTCGAGCAAACCCGGTTAGAGGTCATCTCATCATACAGACTGCTGCTAGCGACTCGACTTAAGGTCGCAAAGGGCCAGAACGTTTCGGATGATGAACCTAGTACCAACTTTTAGTATGTTATTAAACATGATATTACACCTTCAAAACCACCGGGACGAAAGCTGTCAAATGCCTGGATCAGGAGGTATGACGTCATCAATTTTTTGTATGGGATTTAAAAAAAAAAATTGTTATTCCTATCGTGTAGTATATCAAATAAATGGGCTTTAGGAGCTGATTCTGGAAATATACTACATTGTCACATTTGAGTATCTGGTTATCTTAAAATAAAAAAAACATTTTCGAAACACACCAAGTTTGAGCTCCTCCAGGGAAAAAACGGCTGAATATTTTTCTGTAAAATATACGTCCAATGTCTCGCTATATCCTCATTAATAAATTGTATAAAAGCAATTTTGAAAATATTGAACAGGAAACTAGATAAATAGTAAAACCTTTAAAACCTATCTTATCCTATTTATCTAGTTTCGCGTTCAATATTTTCAAAATTGCTTTCATACAATTTATTAATGAGGATATAGTGAGTCATTGAACATATATTTTACAAAAAAATATTCAGCCGTTTTTTTCCTGGAGGAGCTCAGACTTTGTGTGTTTCGAAAATGTTTCTTTGATTTTAAGATTACAGATGCTCAAATGTGACAATGTAGTATATTTCCAGAATTAGCTCCTAGAGCCCTTTCATTTGATATACTACACGATAGGAATAACAAAAAAAGTTTTGGAAATCCCATACAAAAAATTTATGACGTCATACCTCCTGATCCAGGCATTTGACAGCTTTCGTCCCGGTGGTTTTGAAGGTATAATATCATGTTTAATAACATACTAAAAGTTGGTACTAGGTTAATCATCCGAAATGTGTTTACCTTAAGTCAAGTTACTATGCGAAAAGAAAGCCCACGGATTCGATGTACCAGTTTTGGTCTCTTTAAGAGTTCACAATACAAAAACTAAATAAAGGAAAAAACTGCTTTTCATTACAGTCGAAATAATGTAGCTCGATTAGAATGAGAACAGGACAGAGCGATGTGCTACACATTGGAGCGACAGAGACACATATCGATCCGACCTGCTCTCACGCATAGTTTTTCCTGCTGCCATTTTAATCAAGCTATATTATTATGACTGTAATTTCAAAACTCGAAAGTACGTTGACATAGGTACCGTGTAGTGTGTATACACGAACTAATCATATAAATAGAAGCCAGCGGTGGGCGTTATATAATATAGTTGTTTGCAAGCATAGAGTAACACGATTTTCGCGCGCAAAGGTTTGACGCGTTGCTCTAAGTTTGCAAGTGATGAAATCGCGGCAAAAAACATGAATATTATGAAATCGAATTTAGCTATGAAAATTTCAATTTAAAGTATAACTTACATATGAACTTAATACAGTTATGCCAATGTCATCCTAACTATACAAAAACATAGCTACGATTACTATCCTTAGGGTCGGCGTCCATTGAACCGTCTCAGCACCCGACCAGCACTAGACAAGCACCTAACATACAAAAAAAAAAGTGAAGGGCGCGCGATCCCTCACGTTAACTGCTATTATATCAAACTATACATGATGTTAATTTGATTGCGTGCCATAGCTCAGGGGCGGGATCAGTATCAGTAACTAAACAACTTTTCCCAAGGAACATAGGTCGAAATACGAAAAACCAAATTTGACCTTCCATACAAAATGCGATATCAGCTGATGCAGTTTCTATGGGAGGTCAAATATTTACTTTCGTTTTTCGACCTATGTTCCTTGAGAAAAGTTGTTCAGTTACTTATACTGATTCCGCCCCTGAGCTATGGCACGCAATCAAATTAACACCCAGTATATTTAAACTAAGTCTTGTCCGTTCTCAAAGCTCTTAATAGCGAGGCGGTTAATGGATGCCGACTCTTATTCTGTGAAAAGCTGTGTCCGCACCTTAGTACGTGCCTTTTTGCGTATGACTTTATACGCAATTTTTTTTTACTTTGTGCGTACAATTAGGCCGGTATTTCACTGGGACACCATGGCAGCGCAAGCAGTCGCCGCTACCAACAAAATGTATACAGCTCTATAGAGAGTTACTCACCTGGTGTCCGTTTGGTTGCGCAACCAATTTGGCGGCACAACCAGCTCGGATGCTGGTCGCGCTACCACTCCCAGTAAAATATAACTCTTAATACTGTGGCCGCAGGGTGTAGCGACTCTGGTGTCTTTACTGGTGTCTAGTTACGGCCACCAGTGGCGCAACCAGTCGCGCCACCGTGGTGTCCCAGTGAAATGCCGGCCTTAATGATTGCTGACCGCGTCTTCCACATTCAAATTCATGCTCTATTTTCTATAATAATTATTTAATGCTTTGCTCATGAAATTGTAGGAGGAGCAGAAACTTAAGGGTGCATAAGAAGTTGCGGGCACAGCTAGGATTAATAAAATAAAATGTTTATTAATTATTACCTACTATTTATATTACGTATAAGATATACAACGTGTCCTCGGGAAAAATTACGATTTAGAATACACTACATCACACGAAACGTCCACTGCAGGACAGGGAGCTCCCTCCAGAACTCCAGCAACAACGCGTGGTACTTTGGAGGGGTACCTATTACCACAGCCACCAAGTTTGTAAGCGTTGCGGTTGGCGACCGCTGTTGTTGGTGACCGCAGTATGTAGGATGGTACGATACCCTGAAAGATGCAGCTACCCATCCTCCGGTTCGTAAGCCCTTAGTCGCCTCTTACGACACCCACGGGTAGAGATGGGTTGGTACTATTCTTTGCCGGCACCACACGGACTTCTTTTTAGAATATTTTGAGAAAATTATCAATAGCTTAGTAATAATAACAAACTAGAAGTGTATCGGCATACCCCTTAGTTTATTGCAATCTTATTGATTATTTTAACTCCCTAGGACACGTTGTTTAGCACACAGGCATCGTATCGAATTTGATTATTAATAATGAAAGCCTTACATCTAGAGAAATAAAAAATAGCTAGACTTGTACGGGATTTGCTCGATAACTATTAGATTACTTAAATAAATAGCAAACATTTACTAAGACAATATTTATTAAAAAAAACCTTGTAAAGACCGACTCAAACCAAATATATTTTTTTTAATCTATATCTCGTAATTGACGTCAGTTAAATCACATCGCTTCACGATCAAAGTGGCGTGATTTGTTTTAACGAGTGTATCCCCCTCATATCATCATAACGTCCCATGACACGTCCACTGCAGGACAGGGAGCTCCATACAGAATACCAGCAAAAAAGCGTGGTATAAATTAGGGGGGAATTACCATAGTCACCACGCTTAGTAAAGCGTTGCGGCTGGCACTATGACCGCAGCATGTAAGATGGTACGATACACATAAGGACGCTGCTGCCCATCCTCTGTTTTATAATCCCTTAGTCGCCTCTTAAGATACCCAAGGGAGACGGGTTGGTACTATTCGTTGCCAGCATCACACGGTCGTATTTCACTATTTCCATGAAAATAAATGGGAAACTGACGTCATTACGAGATAGCAATATCTTATGAATGGATAAATTCAATTTTGACGTTCTGCGCGTATAAAGGTAGGACCGTACTTGGCGTGACTACGCGGCAGCGGAGCGACGCGACGCGTTGCGACAATTCTAGATAAACCGCACTGTTGCGACACTCCGCAGCAAAATTTGCTCATCCGTCCTTCGGTAACTGCTTAGCAAGATGGACGAATCTGAGATGGATTTTATTTCTAACAACATTAAAGAATCTGACATGGATATTGTCATAGTTTCTATGCTATGTGAGGAAGAACAAAGGCAAGAACAAGCAAAAAAGAGGGGAAGGATATGGCTGCATGACATTCAGAAGTCGTCGCGACCAAATATTCTTTGTATGCAATTGTATAAGAGCGTCGCTCCGCTGCCGCGTAGTTACGCCTAGTGCGGTCCTACCTTAAAAGGTCAGACTTTTCCACTGGTATCGGTTGGCGAGTTCTTTACATTCTGTTAAAAATCCATACCTAGTATAATACCTACACTCAACAAAACTGTTGTACAAACATTTTACTTATCACTATAACCTGTAGAGTCATAGCTTACAAACTACTTGCACAAATCAAAAATATATATATTTATAAACTACATATTGCAACAACTAAAATTCGTAAATCTTAAAATTTAAAACAATGAAGCTAGCATTCAGATACAAGCGACCGCGACTACAAACGTGCAATATTCGTGATTATTTCGACTCACGGTAGCCAATTAAAGTTTGCTTTTAAAATTTTTACTACGACTAGAAAAAGAGTATTTAAGAAAGTAATGAGTTAATGAAAAAAATGGATCATAAATATCCATATCCGTGGTTAATTTTCGGGATGTCAAATACTTAACTGATATTGAAAGTAGGAAACAACCAAAATGTTACTCCATTTACTGTGACATTCGCTGCGGCATTATCTTTCTCGTTTTTAGCGACATAAAAAAACTTTAAAATGATTAACGTTCGTTACACGGCGCAGCCGAAGTACTTTACTCAGACCATTTTATACTCTAGCGTTCTGCCCTACTGCGGCTTTACTATACGGCTTTGCACAAATAGAACCAGCCAGCGAACTAATAGAACCTGTACTCTTCATACAAAAATTCCATAGAAAAAAACAGTTGTTTAAATTTTTTTCGGGTTCTTTTTTCCAGCAGTTTTAGGTGATACTCCGTCATATATGTGGCAATTTATTTTTTATATATTAGAGATATAGATTTATAAATTGAGTGTAAGGCACGGTGCACCTAAAACTGAAAGGGCATGCTCAGTCAACCAAACTGAACAACATTCCCAAACACATATCATTAGGAAATTAAAAAACTTTGCCCTGTCCATACAAAATCCTCGATCAAAGTGAGCAATTTGTATGGACAGGTCAAAAAAACTTTCATTTCCCAAAAAATTTTTATTGGCAAAGTTTTTCACTTTCGTTGACTGAGCACGCCCTTTCACGTGTCTGGTACACCGTCTATTAGAGATATTTATATATTTATATTAGATTCTCGAATTTTTTGGAAATAAACCCGGTTGATCGAACGCCGCCCAAAAACTCTTATAAAAACGAGATGTTTAGCGTTGAAAATTAGTTTGGTGGCAGATGAAATTAGCGGCAATGAATTGAATAAATCAGAGCCACATATCCCAGTCCATGACACATATTTTTTAGCTCTCTTTCTTTCGCAATGCTGCGTCCCGTTCTACAGGCCAACTCGCAAGACTGTGTATAAAGTGTATAAAAGTATTTTTGGCACTAAGAATATTAGCCGATGACATTGAGTTTTATAGGTTAGCTTAGAAACAACATGCTAGAAAGAGACAGTAGCAAATTTTTCCGGAGACAAAATTTGCTTTTGCACACTCAAAATACACAGACCTCTCTTTCCACAAAACGTCGTAAAACGTAATTAAACTGGTATACATACGTCGCAATCGCTACCATCCGAATGCTACATTAAGAGATTGAACACTTTTATCATTTCTTTTCTTGTAGTTTTTGTTTTTTATATGTTACAAACAAATCCTGGACGTCTTTCAGCGAGCCTTCTATCTGTTTCACGAAGTTTGTTGAACTCTGTAATAGACCACATTGATAATATAATAAATGTGTAGGAAATACCAACTAAAACTAAAAGGGTAGCTGGCTAAAGTTGAGTGCTTTTATCATATTCAGAAACGTTGGTCGAAACTAAATCCGCTGTAAAAACGATGCAAAAGCAAATCAATTTTCGCGGTCGAATCCCGGACTAGCAATTATGTACTCTGAATAAGATCCTTATGATGATGGACACTTTGTGTCCTTTTAACAGCAATAGCTACTATGAACGTGTGTAATAAGGTAAAATAGGCGCATTTAGGCCAATTGGGCAGATTGGCACGAAGATAAAATGTTTGTGCTTGGGAGGGTTGCAGCTGTAGTAAAGAAAGAGAAAACTGTTCGACTATACTAGGTTATTTTTTTGGACCTGATATGCGTACGCCCACCTTGTTACAGAGGTCAAAAGCAACAACTTTTGTTCTACGACTTTGCTAACAACGCACGAAAAATTTTCAACTTCCCATACAAAATGGGTCTGTCACGTGACCAGTTTAGATAGATAGATAGATAAACACTTTATTGTCACACACATAACACATTAACAAGTTACAGTAACAGTTTAGTATGGGGAGCGCTGATGGGGAGTCGAAAATTGTTTGTTCGTTGTTAGCAAAGTCGTAGAACAAAAGTTATTGCTTTTGACCTCTGTAATAAGGTGGGCATACGCATATCAGGTCCAAAAAAATTACCTTGTATATGTAATTTTTCCTCGTGTAAATCAGCCATCAGTATGAAGACGTCTTACTGCTTAATAATAATATTCTCCGTGGTTTAATGGTTAGAGCGTACGGCTTCTATTAGATATGGAGGTTCAGGGTTAGGTTCCCGTAGGGGTCGTCACAAACATCACTTTGTGGGAACTCCCCAGTTTCGGTAGGGCATTGCAGGATGAATCACTTGATTGTCCGAAAAATAAGATGATTCCGTGCTTCGGAAGTCACGTTAAGCCATTAATCCCGGCTACTTTCTAAGAAAGTAGTCATGGTGAGCCATGTTAAAGGCCTATGGCGGCTCAACAACTTTGACACTAAGGGTTTGTGAGGTCGGTCATCGATCTTAGAGGTACTACCCAAATGACATGACGATCATGATGACTGGTTAATTTCTGTACTGTGGTGATAGTTACCGTGATGGGGCAGCTCTTCTTGCTGGAGACGTGGAAGAAGATGGTATCCTCGCCGACTATGATGTAGGAGACGCCGTATCCGTCGTCGGCTACCGGACCGAAACCACCACCCGCGCTCACACACTTAGGGTTCTTCTTTAGGTCCAGCATACTCGTTTGACCTGCGATATAAACAAACAATGTAAAAAAAAACGGCCAAGTGCGTATCGGGCCACTCGCAATGTAGGGTTCCGTAGTAAAATTGCTTTATGAATTATAATTGTGAAGCAATTTCATCATATACATTAAACTACTTCGTCGAAGTGACTAATAATGTCCATAGCAAATAACAGCTTTCTAGTACCAAGGGTCGATGAGCTAAGCCGTGGACAGACAGACAGACGAACATGACGAAACTTTGTTGTTGACTACGGAACTCTAAAAAGGTTTATCTACTCTCATATCGTTAATCCTCAATAATGCGTTCAAAAATTGTAGGTTAACATCTCCATAATGTCAATCTGTGGTTAGAAACACTCCAAGCAGCACTTTTTTATCTGTGGGAGTGTATTATGAAGTATTGAATTTACTAACAGTCATCGCGGGAGACCTATTAAACAATTTTTTAATTTTTAATAGGTGCGCCATTGACAGCTTGATACGTTTGTAGTCTGTGGCTGCAAGGAGGTTTCATTGCAATAACGGAAAACTCAGCAATCAAAAGTTGTATTTACATTTTTTTATTAATTTTGTAATGAAATAAGTGATAAGATTGTTTACGATTTTCCTTCGAGTGTTTTTGAAGCAGCCATAGGAACTTCGCTTAGCAGTTATCACCGGGATAAAAGAAAAACATTGAGGTTTGTTTTTGAACACATTATTTTAGGATTCACGATATGAGAGTAGATAAAGTTGTGTATGCAACTCCACACACTCGTGTCTTCTATTATGGAACTTGGCTCGCTACGCTCGCCTGTGTCCCATAAACCGACACTCGAGTTTTATACCCCTCATTATGTACCGTTGCATAAACTACTAAAATATATACAACAAACTTGAAGGATACGAAACTGCCCTTGAAATGAACAATTTTCTCATAAAACATAGGCCGAAATACGAAAAATATTTACGCTATAAGCTGATGCAGTTTCAATTTATCGATTTATCGTATAACGAATATTGTTTGGTTCTATGGGTAGATTCAACTTTGCTCTAGGTGCTTTTTCTTTCCGATCACAAAAGTTAAACAACGTTAGCCGTGATCAGAACCCGGATGGGTGACCGCTAGTGGCACAAGAACTACAGCGTTTCTGTGCTTCGAAGCTATCGGTTCCGGATACTGTCAATGATAATAGTCGTTAAGCCAAATCAGAGGCCATTTGGCGGCTTGAGAACTCTGACAGCCAAGCTGGCCACTAACCTGGTAAAGCCTTATTCTACGATTGCATCTGGTTTGACCTCTTGGTGGCGGAGATCAGTTGGCAATCGCTCTGTGTATGAACTAGACCCCTCTTTAAATCCCCTCGGTTACGTAACCGACTCCGTTAACAGCAATGGTAAAAACAGAATAATGCTGGGGTAGTGATTATTCACTTCCCTCTACCTAAGTAATTGACATACCTTCTTTGTTACGCTAAAATCATTGGACTAATATTCAAGGGAAGAGGCTTCTTACACAATAAAAAGATAGCCCGAAATTGGTAAAACCAAATTGATAATTTTAAACTAACAAAAAAACTGGTGCTCATTTCAACCAGGCCTGTGACACTCCGCACTCTAGGTATGCAACGCGGCGCTAGAAGTCGACTGGGTGAGGCAGTCGATTTTACTTTTCTTTGTGTCATCTTAAGCTTATGGCGGCAAAATAGGTAAGTAAGTATTTGCATGTTTGATTGAACAATATTACATACCTACTTGCATCTCGCTCAGTATCTCATAAAGTGACAAAATCATCGCCTTAGCCCACCTATCCGCGATCACCTGCGATTTAAAAACGTGTCCTAAGCGGTGCACTGCAAGTATCGACTTTATGCTTAGACCGTAAGGTTGAAATTTGTCGGCACGCCGCCTGGGAGCGTCGGATCTGTAAACGTTAGTTTACTATTATTTAATCTGTGGTTCAACCTACTAGCACACTTCAGACGTTTTCGATAGATAGCCGCAGGGGTGGCGAAAGTGTCCTTTCCGTACTATCTTCTTCTTATCTTACTAGCCATGGTTGTCCCACAGCTGGGCAAAGGCCTCCCTCTTTTCCCTCCACTGGTCTCTACTCTAAGCCTCTTGATGCCACTCGTTACCGAAGGCGTAAATTTCATCTCACCAACTGCGTCGTGATCGGCCTTGACGCCGTCTGTCTCTCGGCGTGTGCCAGATGGTTGCGGTCTTAGCCCAGTTTCAGCGGCATGCGACTTAGATGACCAGACCATTCCCATCACAATCACCTAACTAATTTTACATCTCTCATATTCGGTAAGTAGGTCCTTATGACCCCCAAATGGGGCTTGTAGGTGACCAATTAGCGCTCTAGGGTAATAATGTAGGTAGAAAAGCCCTAGGGCGGTAAGTAATTGAGTTTTGAAAGAGTGAAGTGTTTTTTTTTAATTACTTACCGCCCAAGGGCTTTTCTAGCTACATTATTACCCTAGAGCGCTAATTGGTCACCTACAATTTGGTGGTAATAAGGACCTACTTACCTCACAATCGAGATGTAAAGCAGAGTAGTTAGCTCGGGTGTAAGCATCAATTGCACCTTCGAACTATAGGCGTTCTCGCTGCGCTCGTGCGCCTAAATATCTCGGGCTGCAATGGATGCCTTACAGCCCTTGGCTACTAATCTACTATAATTGCCTTTGACCTGTGTTCTTTATACTAATGGTACTTACCATAGGGAGTTTGGCTGGTGGAAAGCCGCCAAGGCTCGTTGAAGACCTCGTTGAGGAAGGGCGACTCGATCTCGAGGTACTTGGAGACGACGTAGAGGCAGAAGAGGTGTCGGTCGATGCCGCGGCCGGTCATTGCGTCCTGGTAGCCCAGCTGGTGCCGTTTACTTGCTTTTATGAATAGGTTTACGCGTTCCTCAATCTGAATGTAATAAATCTTTTGTGAATAAGACAACATAAATGCAGCGTTATCTTTTTATCACCCCGGGTATTTTAAGACGTGGTTCTGCCCATTAAAACTGAACAACTTTGGCTTATGGTTTTTCCAAGGAACATAGGTCGAAATACGACAAACAATTTTTGAGCTCCTATACAAAATGTGTTGTCAGCTGATGCAGTTTGTATGGGAAGTCTGTGATGTTTTTTGTGGAAAAGGTGTGCAGTTTCATAGATCACCTCTTAAAATATCCGAACTGATAAAAAAATAAAGGTGTATACAGGGTCTTTGGTAAATGTCTGTAAACCTCTCAGGTTCCACCCATACAACTTATACTTAGGAACACAAGTCAAAATACAAAAAATAATTTCAACGTCCCATATAAACTATATTTTTAATTCGTTTTCTGTCATAAGGAAAGTTGTTCAGTTTCCACTTGAGAGGTTTTCAGACATTTACCAAAGATCCTGTATATATGATATGAAGAAATGTCAAGGGTGTATACTTGGCAGGAAGGGTTTACTGCAACTGTCGGTATCCTTTACTGATTGGACTCTGCCTGACATAGATGGTCTATGTGAAGCAGATTCTGACATCTATCCATTTTTGAGGACATTCCTGCTAGAGTTCTTACACTTATAAATTCCTTTTGATCAGGTACCAAAATTTCTTCTTTTGTAGTCATAGTGTTAATTATTCTTCTTCTTTAATGAGCTGATGGAGTAACTTCCGGTGATCACGTCCATTATTCATGATATAAAAATATATTATTTTAAAGAGCTCTCTTTATAAAGCCATTGTGGACTTAACAGAGGAAAATTTTTGAAACAGCACAAACGGGAATCAAACGTGAAACCACACTATCTTTATTAACCACCAAACCACTTAATACACAAAAAAAAACTCGCCGAGTTCCCGCCAAAAAGTGTATATATATATGATGTTAGAGATGGTTACCGAGGTATTGGGATCCTGCATGGCTTTGACCCAGGCGGAGCTGTCGATGGTGCAGGGGCGGACGGTCTCGGTGCGGCCCTCGCGGAACAGCCGCG
Organism: Athrips mouffetella; assembly: GCA_947532105.1. NCBI lineage: Eukaryota > Metazoa > Arthropoda > Insecta > Lepidoptera > Gelechiidae > Athrips > Athrips mouffetella. Next base: position 30,650,091 of record OX383956.1, read on the forward strand.
TCATGGAGGCTTCGTACGTGAGGCAGAACCGCCCCGCGTCCCGGTAGTACGACAACTGAAGTATCAGTTGGATGAACGCGTCCGGCGACACCCGGCAACTCTTCATGAAACCTAACGCATACCATAGCACAGTTTCAGTTTTAGAATGCAAGCTTATCTTTCTACACTATTATTTTATTGTATATATGTCGGGGAATCAGAAGCGAGACGCGGAAAACTATTAGACGCCATTTTTCTCTGTGTATCACAACAGGTGAACACAGTCGAGCGAGCTTTGCCACAACACAACACAAGGACGATCTGCTGACCGAATGGACGGCGGAGTGAATGAATGAATGAATTAAACAAATCACTAAGACCGATTGTATCAACCAATAAGAACACCGATCTATCAGCCAATCAAAAAGACGCGCGAAAATCTAAATTTCAACCGGTTTGTCAAAAATGGCTTTTACGATTTCGATGAAATTTACTTTACATGTCTGGGAAATTTCTTATTCTACTTTTTTTGATAATTTCTTAAAATAGCGCGTTTTAGGAACCGTACAACGCTATCTGTTATTGGGTTTTAGACAGTTAGTTAGTCATTAGATGAATAAATACTAAAAATACTAGCACATGTTATTTAATTTTAATACTGTAATCACGATACAAAGTATGTATGGAAAAACCATTGACGTAAGAAAAACGCTGCGCTTCTAAAGGACCTGAAGCTATTGTCTATGGAAAACTTAACTGATAGAGTTAATGCTATTTCTTTCTAACTAATCTTTGTTTACAAAGGTTTAAAAAGGACAACAATATTTTATCAGTATCGAAACTTTTTTTTCCGAAAACACTTTGTCGCCAGTTCGCCATTTTGAAAAACGGTATACGACAGTACGTGGGCTGTCAAATTGGTGTACATGTTCGACAATTTTATTGTTATTGTAAACAAACATATCAGTTTAGATATGTTTTTATAAATTGATTTCTTTATTTAGGCTTCGGCAGGATGCCAGTGTTCTATTTTGTTGTGTAGTGCAAGGAAGATCAAGAACCATCCACAACTATCTATGCACAAGTAAGTCGCTGGTTGTTTGGCTTTTTGACGAATATTTCGCATATTTGTCTGATCGAATTTTTGATGTAGCGGTGTTCAACCATGAAGTAATCTAATTTATATTTATTTTATGTATTCAAGCTGCCATTGTCTTTATTTCATTACAAAACTTTTACATACAAACAATGTAAACACGTAGTGATGTAATCAAGCACAGCTGATATCGATATTACAATATTCTTACATTATCATATAATGCTGTTCAATAAACCTTAACTTTTAGCAAAATAATTAAGTGTACGGTTAAAGGATACAAAAGGGGTCATTTTGGAGTTGGAACTTTCAATTCAATAATTTATGAAGAACTGCTGCCGCCTCTGGGATGAGTCTGAAAAATACCAGCTGGCCAATCTTACAGCAATTTAAAAGCGTGCCATTTTAACAGATTAAAATAAAAGTAGGGAGAAGTATAATGTCTTTGGTTATAACGGCCAGTTGCACACAGGGTCTACAACTCATTTTTTAATTTGTTTTGAAACTAAAACAGTATGAGACTGTAAAAGATTGAGAGACTTTGTGCAGCAGCTGCCCGAGTTGCCCGACCAATATTATAGATTGAACGTGAAGGAATTTAATAATATGTTCTAACCTTTTCTTCTAGATTCCCACGAAATGAAACTGCCGGAAAGAAGTGGACTGATATTTTTGATATAGAAAACATAAATACAAATTTTAAAACCAATTTCTCTATACGCTGCATTTTGAGGAATCTTGTTTTGACAGAACTGTGGATATCATACGTTTACATGCTGGGGCAGTACACTCACTGCTCTATGCGGTTCGTATTTGTGAAGTAGTAGACTATCAACCATTATAATAATGATGATGATGAAGATGTGCTTGGCCAATGGTTTTATTTCATGTCAACTATACAGGTTAAAAAGTTGTGATGGGGCACACAGGGCAGCTACAACAGACCATAAGAACTCACCTCCTCAAAACTCATCTTGCCGGTACGGTGATTGTGATGCTATTAGTGTATCTAATTTGACTTATTTTATAGTAACCAAATGTTTTATTGGAAGGGGAAGTGTGACGTAATAAGAATGCGAAAAATGGCCTCGTTTTCGATCGATTGGGATAATTTTAGGGAATTATTATGACAAACTTTATTTATTTTATAGCGAAATAGATGTTCTATCCTCCGATTATTTTAACTTTATTTATTTAATAGCCTAATAGATGTTTTATCCTCCGATGCACAAATTCTGTTTCTAACTTATATGGGAAATATGAGAAGAATCACCTCTTAAAATTACCGGATGGTAAAAAAAATAACACTGTATAATCACATTAATTATGAAACTCGAGTTACATAATAATACTGAGTATGTTTTATCATCGTCATAACGTCCCATAAAACATCCACTGCAGGACAGGGAGCTCCCTTAAAAAAATCGCGTGGTTCTTTGGAGGGGATTTACTCTAGTCACCACGCTTTGAACTTTGTACCATTCTTATTTCGGGCTAGAGTTACAGTACTTGGAGATAAAAGTACTGATGGCGCGGCGATTAAGCTGTCTATCAGCAATCTATCTATCACTTAACGAAGTCTACTTGTACGTCTCCGACGTCGTCTGCCAGCCCGCATATCGATAAAATATCGATTACAAGTTAGACAGCACTACTAAACACCGCCATTTTCAAGTCCACTTTGTCTTTTACGTGGCACGCTTTTGCCGAGTATATGGCATATCTATAAACGCCCCCTGGCGTAGTTTCCAAAATCTTTGGGAAAAACCCAAATAATAGGCGCGCATCACTATAAAACACTCATTCTAAAAGTCATGGTAAATAAATATATAGCCACCTCCAAAAACTGTTTTTTTTTTTAATTTTACCTATACCTTTCTAAACAAAATCGAAGATTGAAATAAAAATTAGCCTGACCTTTTCCGTATTTAGTGTAATGAAGTATCCTGAGATCGACGTCGTTGAGTAGTTTCTGCGCGACGCTGTTGGAGTGGTCGATGGCGGCGAGGAGTTCCGGGTTGGCGAGGTCCCACTGCAGACGCAGCGGCGTCGGCGGCGGCGCTTCCGCGGACCCATGCGTGTTACCATCCGCCGCGTACCTACGGTGCAACAAATACCATACAGGAGGGGGACCAATTCTTAAGTACACTTATCAACGGGTTATAAAATATTACTCAATAAATTCAAAATAACTGACCTTTCTTTTTAAACGTAAGGATTAATAATCGTTAAATATAACGAAGTGTATATGTTACGGTCAGAGTAAATAATCGGTGATTATTAACAATTACAGGTTATTTTTAAAAATAACCAAAACGGTGAAAATGATTAATTTTCTATTTTACATAGCCTAACCTAACATAACATAACCTCATATAATAAATTTCACAGATTAATCACATTTACCAAATCTTGGTTATTAATTAATAATATTCAATTAATCACTTTAACCGTAACATATAATTATATTGGAGTAGTGTTTTGTAAATAATTTTTTATCTTATATTACACGAGGTGTACGTTTGTAACCACAATACACATACAAAAAAATGTTTAGTTTATCGTTTCACATACAAAACGCGAGAAATATCTAGTGTCAAAAGAGATATTTTATCACCCGGTGATATTCAAGAAGTGACTCCCTGTCGTAATAATCTGGAGGATTCAGGCGGAAGCGTGTTTTGGCGTCCGCAATATATTTTATTTCGTTTGCATAATGTTTTAACACTACTGAACATGATTAGACAGGGTGTCGCCCTGACATCCTTGAGGATTATGTATAAACTCCATGTTTAGATAAAAGGAGGGGAACGAAATAAAAATTTTGACCTACCCCATCGAGTGGGGTATCGTTGTTTAGAGCTCGTTGAGAAGATAAATGCTGTATTTTTAGTTTTAAAAAATATTAAAAAAGAAAAGGAATTAGATGCAACCAAAGTCAGTTTTTTTTACAATATTTTGTTTGTTTGTTTTTTGTTTTAGGGCGGCCACATACAGTCGATTGTCGAAAATTTCGATAATTCGATAATTCCGAACGGAACGCCAGTCAGGACAGTCAGTGTTCGTGAAACGCACGAAGCAAGTAGGTGTTTGTTTTGTTGTTAACTGACGCGCACGTCTATTTACGCGTGCGATGTCCGATATCGAACACTTATATTTATGGCGGCAGAAGGTTACCCATGCCTATGGGATACAAGCCACGAAGATTACCACAACAGAGACCAGAGCAATCAAAATCAGAAAATCGCCGTCCATAGTCGCTGACGTCTGAACTCAATGGCTGGCGTCTCTCAACTGAGCCTTGTTATTCCGAACGGATTTAAACGTATGTTTGTGTTGTTAATACGGAATTCCGAATCGATATTCCGAATCGGAATTTTGTTTCGGAATTCCGACTGTATGTGGCCGCCCTAAAAACACGCTTCCGACAAAATGTAGGAGACCGTCTTCAGGACTATAAAGTATCTTGATTAGAAAGACAGTAGTGTGAGAGCAGGACGGAGAGATGCGCTATACACTGCAGCGACGGAGACGAGAGAGATATCAAAATAATTGAAGGATAAGTCTCTCCGAATTTTATTGATTCTCTTTCTTTGATTTCTTTGAAAAAATAATAAAAATGGGAAAAAAAACTACTCGTATTAAATAGAACTAAACGTGTCACAATAAGAATGTTGCTTATTTGACTTACCCCATCTCAGATTCTAACCAAACGACATATTCCCAAAGATGTCCCATAACAGGTGCATCTGCCCTGCAACAAAAGATTAAACAATTTAAAACAATTTACACATCCTCGTAATTAAACAACCTTAGGTCACGTGTAAATTCAAGGCCTATAATAAGGTGAAGAATAATTAAAAGCAACTTACCAAGTATGTTCTGCATTGAAGCCAACCTGTTAAATATAAAAAATATTGTAATATTGGCTGCTATTTCGGTACGTTAAAAACTATCGAACAACGAGTGCAAACTTCCAAAATTTCGCTACATATCGATACAAATATAGGTAGAAAAAAATACGGATAAATACGTTTCAGATAAACTTATTTACGAAATTTTTCTCACCGACTGACTACAATTTACATACAAAGTGTTTTTTATCAAATTTCAAAGAAATTGCTATATCAAACCAATCGTAATCCTCTAGACTTCTTGACTTAACACCCCTTTCTCTGACTACGTTCAAAGTTGTTCAATCAATCCCAATTTTTTCCTTCAGACACTCCATAGAACGATCGCGAAATCACTATTCTCATATTATCAGTCCTGCCGGACAGTAGCATTTTATTAATGAATTAAGATAATTGTATAGGGCATTTTATGCTTGCGCAAAAATATAACGGTATCAAAAATGGTGGAAGCGAAGTGTCCCAGTCATCTTCTACAGCCGCCGAAATAACGTAGCATGATTACAATGACAGAATAAAGCTGTGCGTGTATAAAAGTATATTTTTTTGGACCTTCGTTCTTTCACTTACAAATCCATTAGTGCTGAAGCAGAGGTTGAAAGACTTGTCGAACCAGCGATCGTAGCCTTTGCCGTGGAGAAGAACGCGTCCGTATTCATCCAGTTTAGACGGGTCCTTCGGGTCGTAGCCGTACTCGCGGTCATCTGACAAATAAATTTATAATAAGAAACTATGCACTGCCACTGCACACTTACTGTCAAACACACCATCCAATCCATTTCCAATCCATTTCCATTTATGATCACGAAGTTTCTTGGTTGTTAGTTGCTTATGTTTTTTTGCGAAATAGTTCTAATGATGAAGTAATTCTATGAAATCAATGTAGGGGGCACTCAAACAAATTTTTAAAGTTTTGATAGTTGTGTGACATGATAAGATGTGATGTTCAAAACTCACAACTCTCCCCTCCCTTGTGTGCTTCCCCCTCAACGTGAAATTTGTCCTAGTTAAAGGTTTTTTAACTTTTTTGTGAAAACTATAACAGATACAAATAAAGTACACACGGCCGCACATCAGTAGAAACACTTTTGGACCTTATGGCGTGGTAAAAGAGTTGAAAAAGTTTCTACCGACAAGCGGTTGACCGTACCTAAGACTAAAATTATCCTCATCAAACTCTAAACACACACAAACCATGTTTTAATTAGATAGGCTTAACAGTTTATGAAAGGGTACTAGTAAGGGTTAAAGAAAAGAGATATATCGTACAAGCTATAGAGAACTGGAGAGGAAATATGATTGGCCACCTGATACACGATTCGTTTATTAAGAACATCATAGTAGGGAAAATTGAGGGAGAGAGGGTGGGCCGACCGAGGAGAACCTTTATGGAACAAACTAAAGAGAAAGTACAGGTCGAGTCTCATCAGGAGGTGAAGGAACTGGGGGAAGCAAGGAAACATTACCGATAACTCCACCGACAAGAGCGCAGTTTTAAAGTTTAACGAAGAAGACAGTTTTCAAACTAAGACTTATTTAAATAAATGGTACAGCAGCACTGCACTTACTTTCTCGCAATACTCAAGGAAAAACTATCGACCGCAAACTTAAATTTGTAATGCCATACACATAGTATGGAAATACAAACTTTTATTTACGTTTTTTAAAAAAAATGTTCAAATGAAATATACAGATCAATTCAGAATTCAAATTTTCAAACATTAAAACAAACAAACATCAAACGATTTCGAGTAAATCACATGTTTAACTTTTGGTAGTACTGGAACATCCTTTATATGAATTTTCAAACATCAATAGATACTACCGTAGGATACTTGCATGGAGATTTTTTTAATTTCCCAACACATGTTCCTTATGGATTATTGTTCAGTTTAGTCTACTGAGCAAGCCCTTTCAGTTTTTGGTACACCCTGTGTACTAAATTTTATTCAAAAAATCATAAAGAATATCCAGTCAGGTAGACAACCAATCCAGGAGTAATATTATAGAAAATTTTAATAAACTCAATGGAACCAATTTTGGGTAAATCACATATTTACGATTGGGTGGTACAGGAGCACCCCTTATATGAAATTACATAGATCATTTGATACTGGCGCAAGATATCTTACATGGAGATGCTTGGTCATGCAAAGTTTCATCAAGATTCTATGAGCCGTTTTTGAGAAAATTACAATTTATCATTTTCGTTGTATGACAGCTACCCTCAAAATGAGAGCCAGCCGGAAACCACTTAGAACCCTTCGATGGATTTGCATAAAGCTCCTAAATTCCAAATATGGTGTCAATCGGACCATTCGTTTAGCCGCTAGGCCAAAGCGTGACGGACAGACCGACCGACCGACGGACGGACATTTTTGGGAGACTTGTTTTTTATGATGTATAAGTGATATAGAACGCATTTTTGAGAAAATTAGAAAAACTTTTTTTTCACGAATACAATACTTTTCTCGCTCCGCTCGAAAGTAAAAAATGGTAATAGTTATTTATGCAACTGTTGCGTAATGAGAGCAATTTTAACACGAGATCTGGTTTTTGATACGAGTCGCAGCCGAGTATCAAAATAGTATAGATCGAGTGTTAAAATGACTAATTACGTACGAGTTACTTGATGACGTAATCATTAGTCTAAATAGCAAACAAAGAGCAGCGGGTTTGTTTCTCGATTTGACAGCTGCGTTCGATACCCTCAGCCATGACATTTTGTTTGTCAAATTAGAGCACTATGGTGTACGAGAGAAATTTTTGAATTTGTTGAAATCTTACCTGACAAATAGGCGTCAATTTGTTGCATTAACTTCTATTGAAAATGGACGGGAACAGGTGTATAGTAGCAGAATGAGTGTTACCACCAGAGGAGTGCCACAGGGCTCTGTTTTAGGTCCAATACTCTTTAATATAATGGTAAATGATCTTGCTAACTACATCCACAGTCGCTTGGCTAATGTGAAAATTGTGTGCTACGCGGACGACACAAATGCAATTATCACAGCTAACAGCTCTGGAGAGCTAGAGTCTAAAGTAAATGAAGCCCTTTCAGAGCTACAACTTTGGTTTAGGAATAACAGTCTTACTCTTAATCTCTCCAAAACATACTGCATGCAATTTCGTTCTACAGCAGGGAATAAAGAATTTTTGGATATTGTCTTGAATGGTGCAAAAATGGAACAACTAGAATCGGTTAAGTTCTTGGGCGTATATAATATATACGCCCAAGAGCTATATTATAGACTCACAATTAAATTGGAAAAATGAGGTCTCTAAAATAGAAGCAAAAGTTAGCTCCGCGTGTTACGCCCTGAGAAGTCTGCGGGATGAATTAACGAAAAATCAGTTAAGGTCTGTCTATTTTGCCATAGTAGAATCACACTTTCGGTATAGCATTAAGTTCTGGGGAAACAGCTATGCGTATAATATAAGTAAAGCTTTTGTGTTGGATATCCCGCCATGGATTTCTTGTAGAGAGTCCTTTAGAAAGTTAAATATATTGACCATTCCCAGTTTATACATTCTAACGTTATTGACAGATATAGTAGAAAACCCGGAAAGATTTGAGAACCCGGGGGAAAGGAAACACAGACTTGCTACACGAAGAAAGGACTTAAATAGAGCAATAGCACCTAAACTAGAAGTGGTAAGACACAGTGTTAGATATCAAGCGGTCAAGTTGTTCAATTGTCTACCTGATGAGCTTAAATCAATTGTTTGTCCTATAAAATTTAAAACATCACTAAAGGCATTCTTGTTGGAAAAGTGTTTCTATAGCATTCAGGAGTTTGAAACCCATAAAATGTGTTCGTTCTGATTGTTTATTTAGAATACATGTATCCATGACTTGACTTTTATCTTGTAATTAGGAATTTTGGTGACATTTTAATATTGACATTTGAATATTGTTTTGTTGTGTCTAATGTCTTGATTGCTGGTTATTGTTTTCATTTGATTTTATGTTTATTATCGATTAGTGACATTTTATAATTATTTATAATTAAGAATTTATAATTTTTTGTGACATAGGTATATATAATTTTTGTGACATTTCTCTAATTATTACTGTTAATTTCTAACACAATTGTAAAAAAATGTTTATGAATAAATGAATGAATGAATGAATGAGTATAGTTGCATACAAAACTTTATCTACGACCGACAAAATAAAATAAAATTTTAAAGAGTAGTGATCAATTTATTGAACTAAGAGGGCAGTTAGTACAGTTTTATTCCAGATCCAGAGTTTGTGGATGGAGATGCTGTAAAATTAATTTAAACATGTGATTTACTCGAAATCGTTTGAAGTTTGTTTGTTTTAATGTTTGACAATTTGAATTATGAATTGATCTGTATATTTCATTCAAACATTTTTTTGGAAAAACGTAAATAAAAGTTTGTATTTCCATACTGTGTGTATGGCATTACAAATTTAAGTTTGCGGTTGATAGTTTTTCTTGAGTATTGCGAGAAAGTAAGAAGTGCAGTGCTGCTGTACCATATATTATTTCTGCCTTGCTGTTTTATAATGTAACACGCTTTTATTTGAAAATTTGATACAGTGATAACGTTTTGGTTCTCTTTGCTGCTGGTTTTAAAAAACATTTTTACTGTTATTTTATTTTTTTGTATTTATCCCGTTTTTCACCCTTTGGGTAACGGAACTTTAAAAATCATTGTATAGAAGTAGGTCATAAGCAGTAGAAATAGGTAGGTCCCGTGTGGTGCCGGCAAAGAATAGTACCAACCCATTTCTATCCGTGGGTGTCGTAAGAGGCGACTAAGGGTTTATAAACCGAAGGATGGACAGCAGCGTCCTTCTGTGTATCGTACCATCTTCCATACTGCGGTCACCAACAAGCGCGGTCCATGGTGCCAGCCGTAACGCCGACAAGCGTGGTGACTAAGGTACTTCTCCTCCATATTGTTCTATCAACAGCTGGAGTTCTGGTGAGAGCTTCCCTGTCTTGTAGTGGACGTATTATGGAATGTTATGATCAGGTGATAAGAATATCCGTACCGGTGGTACCCAAACTTGGTTTTTAGTAGATTGCACACGTTTTTCGCAAAAATACGCTTAAATTGACTTCTGAACCAGTTCCAGTCGAGATCCCGGAAGCCGGATGTCATAAACTAAGGTTGTTTCGGGCTTGCATTCTGAGAAATAAAACTTCGAGCTAGGTTTCTTGAAGCGCTCGTGGATAGGTGGAATAGGTTGCTCGATAGGTATCTTCTGCGCTTGGGTACCACCGGTACCCAGGTGCCATCTACTCAAAAAAAAAATTTCGGTGCACGTGAGTGGGTAGACTTGTTTACCGAGGCAGACGTTGAAGGCAGCGCGCTCGATGCAGTGCAGCGAGGTGCGGTTGTGTCCGCGGTTGAAGTGCGTCTGGCGCACGTGCGCCCAGTGCGAGCGCTCGCCCGCCGTCAGCGCCGCCAGTTGCTGCTCCCCCTCCGCCGGCGACGACTTGTCGTCCAGGATCTGCTGGATTTGACTGCAACCAAACAGCAATTTTTACAACAAGTGCATATAACATGGCTTTTTATACAAGGCTTTCGTATAATTAAGCCGCGGATAAAAAGAGTTTTATGGTCGAGTTATAAACTCTGCTTTTCACTTTGGTGGCGAGGAAACAAAACGTAAAAGTAGTATTTTAATTTAAGTTGAATTAGAGTTTTATGGTATGACTGGCTGGAAAGTCAATTTAGAAGAAGAAATTATTTTTTTGACCATGTGCATAAAATACAATTTTAGGCTGCCTATACCCAGCATAAACCACAACTTTTCGAGCATGAGAAGTGAAAAACATTTATTATACATTAGCTTTTGCTTATGAGTTTGTCTGCACAAATTTTAGGTATTCTAGTGCTCCACCCGCATAGAATTTTATGCAGGAACTATTTAAAGCTGACCGAATGTAGGTACTTATTTGAATATAATAGGGCTATTTTTAGTGAGAACACAGATTTTAGATCGAATCTTCATCAGCTTCACTCTTAGGCTTCATTTTATATGAAGTGTCCAATTTTTTTTTTTCATATTTTGACCTATATTCTTTTGAGAAAGTTATGCAGATTCATGGTCGGCGCAACCCCCTAAAAGTCCAGTACTTCGTAAAAGATACCCTATAGTGGTTACACTTACTCATACTTCGTTGATAAAAAAAATATATATCTCCGGTTCCCATTATTACACTAAAATAAAATATAATATTAACTATCAAACAAAACAAATTTTACTAATAGCGTTCCGCCCTGCGGTTTCGCACGCATTGAACCGTCTGCCGTCATACAAAACTCCCAAAGAAAAAAGCACTCAGTTTTTCTGATTTTGTGAATTTTCCGGGAGACTTCTAATTTTTCTTTCCATACAAATATTGTCCTGAAAATTATGAACACAACAAAAATGAATCTACCAAATCAGTAGAGCCGTTCTCAAGTGATACTAAACTAGGAACTATCCGGCTTTCAACAGATGTTATAGATTTCGTATAAATTGCTGTAAATTTATTTGAAATTTGAAGTTACGTGGCCAAAGGTCGATAACGAAACCTTGAAATGGTAGTAGAGTCACTCTATTTGCATTATACAGGGTGTAAGAGACGGGGAAGGTGTACCGAAAAATTAAAGAGCGTACTCAGTCAACGAAACTGAACAACTTTCTCAAAGAAACATTTTTAGGAAATAAATAAGAAATGCTCAAGAGTAAGCCCATTTTCAATTAAGAAAAAAACCTCTCCATACAAACTGTTCGATCAGAGTGAGCAATTTGTATGGAGAGGTCAAAACTTTTTATCATTTCCCGAAAATGTTCCTTTGGGAAAGTTGTTCAGTTTCGTTGACTGAACACGCCCTTTGAGTTTTCGGTACACTGTCCCTTACACCCTGTATTTTTCATCTTACGACGTTCAATAAAACTTCTACATTGAAATATGAACAAGTCACAACTTCAAAAATCCATAAAAAAGTTTTAATCCCTATTAAATCCTCTTTAAACAGGAAGTTTCGGTGTGATCATAGGTCAAGGGTTCCGAAACGGCAATACGAGACTTCAACATGATAATTTATTATACATATTTATAGGTCATACAAATGTTGTGTACGTACAAAATGGGAACATAAGGAGTATTCTTTTTTATTTGATGTGGTCAAAAGTATTTAGTATTTGCAGAACGATTTAACTAAGTATTAAATTATAATGCAGACCAATTTAAAGAGTCACTTTTTAGAGTTCCGTACCTTAAGAGCGTTACTCCGATGCGTCGCCACAACAAGGCCTCGGCCACGGCTAAGCGCTGGCGTTTTCTCGCATCGATTTTATAGGAGTACTAAATAATTCACAGTAAAATATAAATACAATTTATTCCAAAAAAAAAGATACAGTATTTTAGAGTATGAATGACTTCACATGCTAAGTCCAAAAAGAAAAAATAATGTCTTACATTTTCACTTAAAATGACACGGTTAACATCCCGTAAATTTACTGAAAATGTCACTTTTGATTGTAGTTTTTTTGAATGAATTTTTACCTAAATGGAGTTTTTTTTTAACCAAAAACTAAACAATATCCTGCATTTTCGAATGGTATTTTTTTTTTCAATCTTGTAGTATTTGATCCTACATAAATCTCGCATCTGCGTAGACGGTCAAGCGCTAAGTTAAAAACGGACGTGTTAAAAAACTGTTCTTTTTGGAAAAATATCCCAATATTTTGAAATGTTTTTAAACCAAAAAGCAGATCGTGAAAGTATATCTAATATGATACTAATGTCTTCTTTGAAAACTGAGAACTACATTGTTTTATCCTTCGGCGAAAATCGTAAATTTTGACTCCAGGCGCGATTTGAACGGATGAACGCTCTTAAGAGGAAAGAAAACGGAACATTTCTAGGATCACTTTCTTGTCCGTCTGTTTGTCTTCTCCCAATCAATAGGTATCAAGTTAAAATTGATATCAATATATTAAGGTTCATAGACCCTTGAAGCTGTGCAAATTCCAAGATTCTACAACAACACAGTCAAAAGATACGGCCATTTACATCCTCATACATTTATGAGCCAAACCAAAACCTCTTCTTGTTAATCTATTAGAATCATAAAATTTGGCAAGAAGCTAGGTCTCATAGCACAAGCAAAGGAAAAAGTCTTAATCAATTAAATATTACAACTTTTCTCACAAGTAATTATAACAAATTAGGGTTAGCTCCCGTTTCAAGTACATTCATATTAAAAAGAGGACAGGTTTGAGTGGACGCGGAGTTTTTAAATCAAAAGATTTTTAGCTAACTACAAAGTGGATAGATACGGAACCGCTCGCGGCCGAAGCGCTCGTGGCCGAGTGGTAGTTGCTCTTTCTTTCCGATCACGAAAGTTAAGCACCGATGGCCGCGGTCAGACAGAACCAGGATGGGTGATCGCTAGTGATACAAGAACTAGGGTGTTTCCGTGCTTCAGAAGGCACGTCAAGCTTTTGGTCCCGGCTACTGCCAATGATAGTATTCGTTAAGCCAAGTCAGAGGCCATTTGTAGGCTTGAGAACTCTGACGGTTAGGTTGGCCACTACCCTGGCAAAGCCTAAACTAGGATTGGGTCTGGTTTCCCTCTGGCTTGCGGAGGTCAGATGGCAGTTGCTTTTGTAAAACCAGTGGCCTTGTCCGACCCCTTAGCTGCAAGCCAGACAGAACGGGCGCGGCGCGCTTCGAGCGCCCCCGTGGTACACTTTTCGGCTGGACGACGCAATCGATGGCAGCGGACTGTGCTGTGCGGCGGCGTGCCGGCGGTGCGCCGGTGGTGCACCGACAGTGCGCCTTAGGCATGCCGTCTCGTCGCCTGTTCAAATCACATGCATACAAAATGTAGGAGAACGACGCGGTGCAAGCCAGACAGAAGAGGTGCGCTGAAGGCGTGCCGTGCGGCGCACCTCTTCTGTGTGGCCTGCGCCTTAGGTTAGGTAGCCGACTCCGAAAAACCAATGGTAAAAACGGAATAACGCTCGGTCAATGATGATGGATATATACGGAACCCTTGGGATGCAAGTCCGACTCGCACTTGGCCGGTTTTTATTATTATTCCAGTGCTAGAATTCACAAAGATCGCGTCTATTTGTTGGTGCCCGTAGTATGTTTTTATGTAGCACTGTGACGTAATTGCGAACGTCATGAAATGTATGTGATGATATTGGGCATATTATTTCGCTTTCCTCCAAAGATGACACGTTGTCTAGATTAATTTGATAAATAATAAAGGAACCATTTCACGTAGCATTTGTATCAGTCAGTACGATGACAAATGACTTACACTTGTATCTCGCAGGGTCTGAGCAAACGCCCGCGGGAATACACGAGCACCTTGAAGTACCGGCCTTTGTGTAGCACCGTGATGTGGTTCGAGTCCTGGTAATGGACGATCTTGTCCGTCTCCACGCCTGGCACGCGGACTGTGTTGAACAAACGCTCGTATTGCCACGAACACAGCGGCACCATGTTTTGTAGCATTATCTGTGAACGAACAATAAAAATGAATACATGAATATTTTCGAAGAATGTTTTATTCATTGTAGGATTAAAATATCTCTGCACATATGAAGTGGCGCAATACTTTAAAAGAAAGTAGCGATAATAAAATAACCCACGTACTCTTTTAAATATGCTTTTCAATACACTTGCTCGAAAAACGTACTAACATGAACTATACATTGCTCGTAAGTAGTCACATACCGAACTAGTTAGAAACTAGGAGAACTAGATTTGCTGACCGTTTTCTGTAACTTTCATATGGCCTATAAAAAATAAACCAGCAAGGAGATTTTTATAAAATAAAATCATTTTAACTTATTTACAAAATTGATTGAAAAATGTTGAGTATTTAATCATAACAGACTTTACGCTTTAAAACATTTTATTTATTTGATATATTCATATAGGCTGAATACCCGAGATCCCTTTGCTGAGTTTCCCACACATTAAAAAAGTAAAATTTTGCAATCAATGTAAAACCACAATTTGTAAGTAGTTTTTCTCACAAATGTATTCAAAATCGTAGTAAGATACACGTCCGTAGGGGTTGTTACAAACTCATAACGAAGGTAAACCCTCAACTGCGTCTCGGGCATATAAAACGTCAACTCGTTAGTAATAATCCTACCTACGGAACTTGTATCTTAAAGCATTATTATAAAATCGATATCGAAAATCTATTGATATGAAAATAAAAATTCTGAAAAAAGTTAAGCATTCTATGGAAATAAAAGAATAAAAATATCTTCGTCACCATTGCTCAATTTTATTGAATCACAATTGGGCGAACAAGCACATCTAATGGTAAGTGGTCGGCTTAGTTTGACACTAATAAGAGAGGAAAGCGCGTTGCCCTGAGATCTAAGACGGTATGCCTGTCATGAGCCAAGAATTGGTTGAATTTTTCCAAGGTGGTGGTAAGACATTGTGCCAAATGTATTATATTTAATTTGGTTTACCGCATAAAAGTGTTTTTTTTTTTCATTGATGTGTTTGATATGAGGCGTCTTTACTTTTGATCGTGTGTATCAATTTACGTGCAACTGCGGAAGATGAACAACTGTACAAAGATATGAGAAATACAGTAGAAACTGACCGGTTCCAACTCCTGGCGGTCGATAAGCCGGCGAAACTGCAGGCAGAGGTGGATGACGTTGCCGGCGCGGGCCGCCTGGTTGCTCGTCGGCTTCATCAGGATCGCGTCTGTGCCGTAGAAGTTGGAATTCACCATCAGGGGCGACCGGCCGCGTAAGTACACGTACTCTTCCCACCAGTCAGACACGTAGTTACTGGACCACCTACAGATCATCGTATTAAGATGTTCATACTAATGTCTTCAGTTTTCATACTAATGTCTAAGATGCTGTATAGAAGGATAGAAGTCTTTTTGTACCAGTTTCAGAGACGTAGTAACTAAACTAATCGTATACAATAGTATATTTTACAACAAGTGCATAAAACACGACTTTCACACAACATGGCTTACGTATTCGCACGACTCGTAGGAGGGAGTGCGAATAATTAAGCCGCGGATAAATAGTACATTGTGTATCTAGGGCGGAAAGTAAGCAATGCCGACAGAGGGGACATTCAAAGCACGAGCGGTAGCGAGTACTTTAATGCCTCGAGCGTCGAAATTGCACTTCCGCCCGTGTTACCCCCAATGTTTTTCATCACATTTGCGAGGAATTTAAAAAACAAGTAATCTTAGAATATTTATCCAAGTAGGAAAATCACGTAGAAATTTAATTCTTTATAATATTTATAGTCACACGACTTAGCTGCTGCGCTAAAACTGTTCAAGTCTCATCATAACATCCCATGAAACGTCCACTACAGGACAGAGAGCTCCCTCTAGAATTCTAGCTTTTGCTGGAAAAATGTAGAGGGGAAGTACCATAGTCACCTCGCTTGATAGCGTTACGGCTGGCACCAAACGTTTTCACGTCTAGGAAAACAATATTATGGCTCTATTTGTCACACGCATGTTTTAATTAATAACTTATACTTTGTGGAAGGTAAAAAAACACATACAACCTAAGCAAAATTTCAAAATTTTTTAAACATTGTAAAATGTGAAAACTAATTGTAGATAATTATTTTTAAATTAATTTCTTGTTTTAAAAACAGCTTAAAACAAGATAAATTAAAGGCAAAAGATTATTAAAAACTTTTGCTTAGAACCTCTTTGCATCAAAGTCTCATTTCGGAACGAAACGTTTTCTGACAGCCAGCAGTCACAGAATGTCAACGAAAAGTCAAGATGACAGACAAAAAAGCCCTAGGGCGCATTTCAAAAATTTCCGACCGCAATACGTGTATAGATTACGACTCATTTGAGGATATGTGATGAAAAAGAGTTTATGATCGAGTTATAAACTCTGCTTTTCACTTTGATTGCGAAGAAATAAAACGTAAAAGTAATTTAGAAAAGTAGTATTTTAAGTAAAGTTGAATTAGAGTTTCACGGTATGACTGGCTGGAAAGTAAATTTAGAAGAATAAATTACTTTTTGACCAAGTGCATAAAATACAATTTTAGGCTGCCTATACCCAGCATAAACTACAACATTTCGAGCATGAGAAGTAAAAAAAACAATTACGTTTAGCAGTAACTTTATACCATAGAATATAATACTCGCGTTTATACCAGTGCGCTCTGACCCTATAGGTATACTGCGGGGCAAACAACTTGGGCAATAATCGCGTGGTGGGGGAAGCTTTGCGCACGTCAATTTGTATGTAAAATCGACTCTGCGCATCCAAAGTCATTGTTCAAGTAGTTTGCCCACACCTACCCTATACTATATTAACCACTCACGTGCCCTTGGGTACCGGTGGTACTCAAGTTTTTTTTTCCGTAGATTGCCCTCGTTTTTCGCAAAAATACGCAAAAATTTACTCCCAAACCAACCCCAGTCAGATCCCGGATGCCGGATACCGGATGCCCGAAATCAAGGTTGTTTTGGGCTTTCGTTCCGAGAAATAAAACTTGGAGTTAGGTTTCCTGAAGCCGTCGGGTATATTTCAATGGATTGCTTGATAGGTATCTCACCTGAAGGTGTGGAACCCTCGGTATGGTTGTTACATCTTCCGAATTGAGCGTATCCAAAAAAAAATTTCTGAAATACTTATGTTACAAGCTGCGGCAACCGTATGATTCGTCAGGTTACATATCCTTATGTAGGAAACATCACCTATTGCCCTTAAGTAATCGGCGTGAAATCGCAGATCTGGTGTTTTTACTCAAAATCACTTCAAATATTATTGATTGCCCCGAGCTGCTATCATCTATAGGTCTCAGAGCTCCTAATAGAAACTTAAGATCTCACGATCTTGTGTCCAGATTCAGATTCAGATTCAGATAATTTTATTCAATGTAGATTCTTTACAGAATACTTATTGAATGTCATGCATTCCCTTCCCTATGCGTCCTCAAATTATCGCCAAAATTCATTTATATTAAGAGCGAGTAACAACTTTAACAAGTTATCTAAGGTGCTTGATCTTGATCTGTTTAACACTAGTATAGCGAGTGCTAGGCGCGTGTTGAGTGACAGGTTCTTTAATGTGTTATTGTTATTTGTATGTTTTTATCTAAACGTTGCCTTGTGATTTATGTGAGCGTTTGATTTTATTTTTGTCTTTTGCTTGTCAAATTTTGTCATTAGTTGTGAAAACCTTTAATTGGCTGTTTGTAGCTATAGGTATTATTAGTATGTTTATTATTAGCTGTTGGTTCTCCAAAAATTAAATAAATAAATAAACCTGCCACTGGGTACCACTGGTATCTAAGGGCAATCTACTGAACTTTTTTTTTAATCAATATTTGTATAATATATAATATATATATAGCAGGCATAATAATAATATATATAGTGGCAGGTTTATTTATTTATTTAATTTTTGGAGAACCAACAGCTAATAATAATAATAATATATATATATATATTTGTAATCGGTTTCTCGACAACGGCTCTAACGATTTCGATGAAATTTAGTATACAGGGGTTTTTGGGGGCAAAAAATCGATCTAGCTAAGTCTCATATCTGGGAAAATTCGTTTTCACCGTCTTTTTTAATGTTTCTTAGCGCGTTTAAGTGCGTTCAAGAAACTTACACCGCCATCTGTTGTTGAGTAGCATAGCTTGCTCACCCGATGATATGCTATACTATTAAACGAGCAATATTTATATATATATATAAGTAATCGCTTTCTCGAAATTTCGATGAAGTTTTTTAATTTCTTTGCGTGTTTAAGAAACTTACAGGGCCATCTGTTGTTGAGTAGCATAGCTTGCTCACCCGATGATATTTTCAGGTTGAGGCGGCTATTATAGAGCAAAGCTCGGTCGCCCAGGTACTACATACATATTCTCGTAGTATTTTTTTATTAGAAAGGCGTAACCGCAGCAGATATCGGTCTCAATATGCACAAATATTATGAGTTTATGTATTTCCAAAAAAAAAACTCAAAATAAACACTACCATCCCAAGTTATCACTGCAAACATAGAGCGACTGTCATAAGACCTTTGCAACCCAGAGGGCAAACTCTGATACATCGGGCTGTGCCTACCCTGGCACAGGCTGTTATGTTACTTCATCATAACATTTCTTTAAAGTAAAAACTTACTAGCTAACTCTAGTAATGATAAGCTCAACACATTTACCATGACTTGAGGACGAGATATCTCTGCAATTTAACAGCAACTCCATTTTCGAACTCTTTTGCGAGCTGCTCCACTCTCTTGTAACTTTCGTTGTCTAACAGAGGACGAACGCTGTTTAGATACTGTGGATAGAACAGTATTACAATTACTTCTTTTTTAAATTCAAATTACAATTTAAAACGTAATAAAAGGTTTAATTTGAAATTAATACAAATACTCCTGCAGATCTGGATCACTTTGCTTCACTGCATGATGGTTATGGTACTCGTTATTTTATCGAAATAAAACCTTAGTCTAGCAAAATCTTTGCAGGTGCCTTTACCTTGTTTTTTAATAACTGCACTGCATTAGTTATTCAAGTAAATTAAGAAGTAACATCCGCACAGATCGATGCACAAACTTGGAAAAAGATAAGTTGATCTCTTTTGCACCTGGCAACCCAAGAGCTGCGGCACAGTGGGTGGCAACCTATGTTTTATAGGGACTGACCACTTGAATACAAACAGGTACAAACAATTGTACAGGTACTTGGGCAAGATTTTGCTAGGCAACCTGGCGGAAATGTGTAAGCTTATTCGTAAGTTTGTTTTGTTTTGTAACAACAGGTACGAGTAGGTACCTACTCTAAAATGAAAAAATCAAGATTTTATTTTACCACTTTTTTGGCGTAAATAAAATGTATATCCATACAAATAACAGCTTTCTAGTACTAAGGGCCTCCGAGCTAAGCCACGGACAGACAGACAGATGGACATGACGAAACTATAAGGGATACTTGTTGACAACAGAACCCTAAAAAGGACCCTTGGCCCTTTCCCACTCCAGCATTGAAAAAAAAAAAGTCAAGATTCGATTTATTTACCCTTCTCATAGTGTCTTTAACAGCAGGCAAAGGCAGCCGTGGCAGGGAACCCTGGAAGCTGTACAGCTTGGGCTTGTTCCAGCCCGAGAGCACCTTCACGATGCTCACCCAAAGCATAGTCTTCCAGGATATCGTGGCACCAGGCGCGCGCGACTCATACATCCAACCCTGCGGAAGATCGTTTATTGTCAAAATAGTAGATTATGTACCTAGGGAGGAATACATTGTAAAAACCTGATCTGAGCATTCTTTATTTTCTCCCGCAATTGAGAGGATGGAATACTTTCACTAAAACAGATTTTCCTATAATTTGACGATACCTGGGCGAGGATTGAGTTACGTCAGTAATTATCTGATACCAAGGCGGACAAGCAGATGGCTTTTTTACCACTGAGCGGGTTTTCTGAATCGCGTTTTACACATTCTTTTCAACATAGAAAACATGGAATAATTATTATCGACATAAGAGTCCTAACTAGGTTGTTTTTTCACCCGATTCGATTTAAAATTGATTTTTATGTTGGGTATTCAAAAACGCTCTAGCCCAATCAACGAAAAAGTATAGAGGGAAATGCTTGGAACACAATTTTTGACTTCGTAACTTTGTTTCAAGTTAGGAGTTTAACATATCAAAAGTCAGCGCCCGTACCCCTAACGCCGGGCGGGAGGGGCGGCGTTTGAAGGTCCCATTTTTCGGTGTTTCACATATATCTCGGAAACTATACGTCCTAGCAACATAAAACTTTTTGCAAAATGAAAGCTGATTAAATTTACTACAAGTTTTATTCAGTTAAGTTTTTCGATATCTTGTATAGTTTTTGAGATATTCACAGTGAAGTGACATTGGCTAGTTGACTAATTATGCCGTCACCCTTCTCTTTACAGGCTTTTTTAAAGGGAAATTATCCCTTTTTCACCCACTTTGAAACATCAGGACTCGATGAAATAACTTTCTCATCACGAACAAAACACTTGCTGCTCATTTTAACGACAGAAAAATAGACTTTCAAGAGCGGATATCTCGGAAACTATACAAGATATAAAAATTTAACTCAATAAAACTTGTAGTAAATTCAATCAGCTTTAATAATTTTGCAAAAAAATTTAGATACCTTGTAAAGTTTCCGATATTCGCTCTTGAAAATCTTTAGTATTGGAAAAAAAATTGCTTTAACTTTTTGCTCTTTTCGACCAGATAACTCTTCAACGTTGCACCGATATCTAAATAGCACAGATACTCATTTTTCGGGGAGTTGAAGATCCCATTTTTAGGTTTTTCCGGTTTTTCGCATATATCTCGGAAACTATGCCTCCTAGCGACATGAAACTTTTTGCAAAATCAAAGCTGATTAAATTTACTACAAGTTTTATTATGTTAAGTTATTTGATGTCCTGTATAGTTTTCGAGATATCCGCTCTTGAAAGTCCATTTATATATATATATATATAAATTTTTTATATTCTAAAATGAGTATCTGTGCTATTTAGACATCGGTGCATCGTTGAAGAGTTATCCGGTCAAAAAAAAAAATTAAAAGCAAAATATTTTTTTCCAAAATTAAAGATTTTAAAAAGCGAATATCTCAAAAACTATACAAGATATCGAATTTTTTTTGCAAAAATACTAAAGCTGATTAAATTTACTACAAGTTTTATTCACTTAAATTTTGGTATCTTGTATAGTTTCCAAGATATCCGCTCGTGAAAGTATATTTTTGTGTCGTTAAAATGAGCAGCAAGTGTTTTGTACGTGATGAAGTGATTGCATCGAGTCCTGATGTTTCTAAAGTGGGTGAAAAAGGGATAATTTCCCTTTAAAAAAGCCAGCAAAGAGAAGGGTGACGGCAAAATCAGTCAACTAGCCAATGTGTCTTCACTGCGAATATCTCTAAAACTATACAAGATATCGAAAAACTTAACTAAATAAAACTTGTAGTAAATTTAATCAGCTTTCATTCTGCAGAAAGTCTTATGTTGCTAGGACGTATAGTTTCCGAGATATATGCGAAAAACCGAAAAATGGGACCTTCAAACCACCCCTCCCGCCCGGTGTTAGGGGTACGGGCGGTGACTTTTGATATGTTTACGTCCTGACTAGTCCAAACAAAGTTACGAAGTCAAAACTTGTGTTCCAAGCCTTTCCCTCTATACTTTTTTTTGAGAATTCGTCGACTGAATTACTCGTGAAGTATATTAATGTTTTGTTAAGAGTTTGGCACATTAGACCGAAAAATACCATAAGGTAAAAACGTGTTCTCTAAAACCCGGCATTAAAAGATACAAGCACTATAATAATACAGACAGTTATTTGCTTTGTAAAAACTCTAGTCAAAGGTCTTATTATCCATAATGCCGAAAATTCAATTGATTTCAATGGTTTTCGTTTCAAAATAGGGTGTTTTCCAGCACCTTTAGAAAGTTCAACTGAATGGCGGCGCTGCTGATCATAGTTAGGAAAATTGAAATTGGAACCACTGATACTAAACGATCACCTAGTATGAAAATGATTGTCAATTTGATTGCTACTGTCAAAATGTCTGTAATATATTTTCTTCTAAAAATATTTCATATATTACAACGCCATAAAAAGAAATTACCAACAGTGATGAGCGTACTACCAATTGATTTTTTAAACAACGTAGTAAACAAATGTCATAAAAATTGCCTATTGATTTTGTTAATGCGGTATTAACAATATCACTTGTAAAATTAACTTGGTTTGTAAGACATCTCTGAAACAGTAGGTAATCTACAAGGTTACGTAATTACAAGAATAGTGCTTATTCGACTGCGGCGATTTTACCGCAGCACAGCGCGTAAGGGGGGGCTAAGCGCCAAATTTCCCTCTCTAAACAAGATTTCGTGCGTAAGTTCTGTGCTCATCTACAACAGGTAAGGAAGTGTTGGGTGTGATCTCCAACTATGATCCCTGGGTGTTGTGAAGTTCCTGAGTGGTGGAGGGGGTAGCAGTGACGTCATCAAGATGGCGGTACAAAGAAAAAAACATTTTTCTTAAAACATGCTTTGTGGGGTATCATATGAAAGGGTTTCTTGAGTAGATTACAAATATATGCACACTTAAACATTTCCAGCACTTGGTTGAACAACTTGTTATAAAATGTGTAAAAATGCTGCAATTCAGTTTTCTTTGAAGTGCCACTTCATGGATTTTTTTTAACACTTACCAACACATTGTGCAGCCATGACGCTAAAACCAGCTGCCGTACTCCGAAGTGAAACTACGATAATATCGCGCCGATAATTAGTCTATGGTTCGGCCTTTCACAAAGAAATTCCCATACAAAGTAAATTTCCGAACGTAATTGTTGTTGTCATTCCGATGATATCGGAGCTCTGATAAAACTTTGGAGTAGGTACGCACCCAGTTGATGAGCGTTGGAATAAACGAAAAATATGCGTCATAATTTGGTACCATGTTGGAACAATTGTGTCTGTAGTGAACTAATCTGAATAATCCGTTACATTCAATTCAATGTATTATCAAAAATACACATATTCGTTGTTTAAATGAATAATGCCCATCTAAATTTAACTGTAAATGTTTATTCAATCATGATAAAAGCGTATGCATTAATATATACTAAAAATTACCTTATACATAAGCAGCAGTTTTAGCAGATACCGCATGAAGAATATGACGGAAAGCCACATGGTGAGAGCTGCCAACAAGCAAGCGATCACTTGCCACATCGTGGAATGGCTAAATAAAAAAATATAAACAAATGAGTGCATGTCGGTTCTACGCCACTCTAATATATAATAAAATGAGGTTAGCATTCCATGGGCTATTTGTTTTCTAAGATATATTTTATCAATGAAAATACAGTAACAAACTGCTCATTTATTGTTAATTATGACAACATTATCTACTGTAAAAAAGTATCTGGAATTTTCAGTTACCTTCCAAGGAAAAATGGTGCCATGCGTATTGCATAAGACGTCTGAGCCTAAAAATTAACGGTAGTAAACTACACCAAGCCAATCGGAACAAATCATTTATCGTACAAAAGTTAAAGCCATACACTGCATTGATAGAATATTATTTCAAAAATTGCGTTTGCTTCATTATTACTTCGATCGTTCTGAGTTTATCGAAACAATCATTAATGCCACAAAAGAAATTTTGCTAATGACTGCCATTCGCGAATTAACTGGACAGGACTAGGAGACTATTTTAAAAGCGACAAAGTATTTTTTTAGTAAACTAAGTTTATTATTTTGATATCCCAAAGAATTTCAGATACTTAATACATATAATAGCTAAAATAATATTATTTACTGTAATTTATTGCCGTTCAACTATGATTTTAGAAACATAATAAATCAATTATTTGGGTGTTTACATGATAAATAAAGTGTTTCTAATTCCTTATTGAAGACGAAATTAAATCAACAATGTATTTGAAATGGGTCATAATTGAATTCTCTCTCTCTCGAAAATAGTTTCTACGATTTTATAATGATGTATATCATTCATTATAAAAAAAATACTAGTAGTTGAGTGGTCGTGTGTAATTGCTTTAAAAACAGTAACTTAATTACCCTCTATTCAAATCATTGACCATTTTATACAGTGTGTAAGGGACGATGTACCGAAAACTGAAAGGGCGTGCTCAGTTAAGGCGATCCGTTTTCCATACTAAATTCAAATGACTTGCATTCTTATGCGGGTCATAAAATGCTGTTGAAAAACGAGTGTATACTGCAATTTTTAGAGAAAATTTTCGCTGATTAATACAAAGATACAGCTAATGCACCGAAAGTACTAGTTTTGTGTTTGCAATTTTTGGTTCAATATTAACATTGTGGGTGTGCGATCTTAGTACTTTCGGCGCTACTGTAGTACTACCGTGTGTGTATCTTTGTATTAATCAGCAAAAAAATTTACTAAAAATAGCAGTATACACTCGTTTTTCAACAGCATTTTATGTGCCGCATAAGAATGAAAGTCATTTGAATTTAGTATGGAAAACGGATCGCCTTAACGAAACTGAACAACTTTCCCAAGGAAAAATATTTGTTAAATGAAAAAAAATTGATCTCTCTGTACAAATTGCTCACTCTGATCGAACAGTTTCTACGGAAAGGACATTTTTTTTTATTTCCTATAAATGTTTCTTTGAGAACGTTGTCTGAACACGCCCTTTTAGTTTTCGGTACACAGTCCCTTACACCGTGTAATAATAATGTTGATTGTTTTTTTTTTGCAGGCCATTTGGACAACGATAAAGACAAGAGTAAATAAGCGTCGATCTTTCACCCAGTGACAAAGAAATGGTTCCCATCTAAGCTGCCGTTATTCATAATCTAAGGTTCCCATTGTGGTAAAGTCTTAATGACATTACACACACATGCATAATCCCTCCATAGTATAATATACATGAGTGAATACAATGATCTCAAGTTCGTTATCAAGTTCCGGGTGTCGTCTAATTATCGATAAAATAATCAATGACATGTGTTTGTAGTATTAGAAATTAATGATTTAGTGCACTAATTTAATAATCCAGCTACATATATTATCGTAATGCAGAAGCAGATAGTATAATACTTAGCTGCAAAGAAAACGGACGGCAAGGACGGACGCACGGATAAATCTAAATAGGTTTTTGTTGCACCGTTTAGTATGCAAATTTGTATTTTTATTGTTATAATAATAATAAATAATAGTTATAAACGGCTGCAATTTTTCGGCATACATTCACTTACCGAATAAACGAATCACGTGTTGAATTATACTACTCATAGTGAGATTGTTTCATAAATTTTCAATTTTGACTAAATTCAAGATTTTAAAGGTGGTCAGGAAAACACAACCATCATTAAAAAATAAGTATATAATACACGTATTACAAGTTGTATGTAAATGTATTCGCATATTTTTTTCTAAGAGTTGATTCGAACTTCCTGGAAATTGTGATTTAAGTGTACGGTCAACCGCACGTCAGTGGAAACATTTGCTACTCTATGAAAAAGTCCGAAGTGTTTCTACTGACGTGCTGTTGGGTGTACCTGTGATCTATGGCTAAATTGTTGTTAATAATCTTATCTAAGGATCTTACAATGCAGTTATGTTACTCTGATTACTTTGATCCATGTTTGACCCTATCATTGTATGAAAACGTATGACGGAAGACCAACCGACCCATTTTCTTTGCAGCTGATACTATTCGATTCCTGGCCGGAGCAGTAATTCGAATGACAAGTTTGAATTACGGTGTGTTTAAGTGTCCATTAGCACTCGCGACAAAAGCAATTTCCTAAAGCGGGGCTATGATTGTTAACCATAGTAATGTATGTATCTTACTTCGGGAGGAAGTGAAGGGCTTTTGTGACCAGGTCAAAAGGAATGCTGTATCCGCTAAAATGCGCGGCCACGAGTAATGCCCACAGCACATACAGCGATTGTAAATGCCCTGGATAAACTCCATTGTGCACACTATTCTGTAACAAACAAATAACAGAATATTCACTTTTACTTCATAATTCACTTCATAAACTTCGAAGGATTAACTCCCGGTTTATACTGACAGCATAGGCCCACGCACAATGGTCCTTACTGAACTAAGTGCGGAAACCACAAACTTAACTTAGAACTTAGAACTTATACTGACAGCATAGCACCGACAGGTTTCGATCCTGTACGAGGATCTTCTTCAGGGAGGTCAGCAGTTTCAGTTCCTCGGACCGCCGTCTGTCGCAGTGTCCCTCCGTGTGCTCGTACAGGATCGAAACGTGTCGGCCTACGCCGTCAAAATAAAACGTGAGTTTATCCGTCGAAGCACATAATTATGTGTAACACTCACGAATCGTTTGGTGATAAAAACTTTTTCTTCATCATAAAATTATATTTCATACCCTAATTCAGACAGTCACTACAATATTTTCAAAATTGCGGAATCGGGGTCAGTATCGATAAATAAAAAGCTGAGTTTAATTAATAGTTTCTAAAAATTATGTGGCTACTTTACATACACCCTTATTTCTCTATCACCTCGGATATTTAAGAGGTGGTTCTGTTCATGAAACTGAACAAGTTTTCTCATGGAACATAGGTCGAAATACGGAAAAAATCGACTTCCCATACAAACTGCATCAGCTGACAGCACATTTTGTATGGGAGGTCGACAATGTTTTTTCGGTATTCAATCTATGTTCCCTTCGAAAAGTTGTTCAGTTTCATGGGCAGAAACGCTTCTTATAATATCAGGAGAGATAAAAAAATAACGCTGTAAATAATATGAATGTTTAGATGTCGAATAATACACGCACGGCAGTCATGGAGAGTGCAGAAGGAGGCTTTTGCACTTCTAGTCTGGAGGACCTTCTACTTATTCCGAGTTATAAGTAGAAATAAAATGTAAAAAAAATAAAATGCGCATTCAAAATCTGTATTTAAATGTGCATATCATTAAGCTGGTACCTTGCAGTATAAAGTTAAGTTTAAATTAACTAAAATAAAACAAGCACAATCAATGAGTCAATGTGTATGAGTGTTAATAAACAGCTACGCACACATTGCCGGTATTACTTCTTATTTTTTATTGAGACCAGCGATAATATAAAAAAATCTGTACAGGCAAGGATTCGTACTATTATTTTACATAATTATGTAACAAATGAGTAAGGGCTTGTGCACACCGTGCGCGATCATTTATCACGCGATCGACGCGTTTTTAGTTTCTTTGCGTTTGCAGCGACTCAAACGCGTCGAGTTTTTTCGTTAGACGTGCTATAGCATCGCATGTGTATCGATACAATCGCGCGTCAGACGCGCGTAAGCATCGCGTGCCGGTCTCCGTACTATACTTACTAATCTGAGGTGCAGGTGTGTAAAGGTCAAAAAGCTGCGTTTGACTCGCGTGCGTTTCGTGCGGGTAACGCTACAAACGCGCGTCGACGGCTCAATAAAAATCGCGGTGTGCAAAGGCCATAAAATCGAACTGTGTTTTTTTTAACCTCTGTTAAAATTGGTTTATTGATTTTTTTATTTAATGATAGCTCTTCCCACTTTCAAAGACGTATCCAAAAAACTGGTAAGTATAGATAGCACTTTTGTAAAATAATCATGTGCTTACCCTGAACCTGGCTAGACGCTTTTTCCACGAGCGGAGACCAGACTCCCAGACGAGGTAGAGGACTTCGCGATCGAAGTTTACATCCCACCCATCGTGAGTGATGGCGAACGAAAACGCCACTGCTGAGTGGGCTTCCGCCATGTTGGCTCGCTACACTGTACACAGCTGACAATCAAAACATAAACAATCAGGAGCAGTTCGACCCTTAAAGCAACAAGCCCCACGCAATAACAGACTATGCGCGAGGCGTGTCGCTCTAAGCAACAAGCCCCGCGCAATACCAGGCTATGCGCGAGGCGTGTCGCTCTAAACAACAAGCCCCGCGCAATACCAGACTATGCGCGAGGCGTGTCGCTCTAAGCAACAAGCCCCGCGCAATACCAGACTATGCGCGATGCGTGTCGCTCTAAGCAACAAGCCCCGCGCAATACCAGACTATGCGCGAGGCGTGTCGCTCTAAGGTCGACCACATTAATTATTAGCCCTCGAAAATTTATGATATGAGTTCTATGATATACTATTTTACTTTGTTTTCAACATGGATTGACATTTGTGTCACACGAGCTTAGGATCTTGTGATTTATTATAACTTACGATTTTTCATATGAATCAAACTAAAATCAGCCATTAAATTCTTAGTACCTAGGCGACCGAGCTTCGCTCTATAATAGCCGCCTCAACCTGAAAATATCATTGGATAAGCAAGTTATACTACTCGCCAACAGATGGCGCTGTAAGTTTCTGTCTAAAACGCGGAATTTACAAAATGCTCATAATTTTCCCAGCCATGAGACCTAACTAGATCGATTTTTTGCCCCCAAAAATCCCCTTATGGTAAACTTAAGAGCCGTTTTCGAAAAACCGATTACAAATATATATACAAATATTGTTCGTTTAATATTGTCGGATTAGTACATTTGTAATAAACACGTTTTTACTCATAGATTTTTTCTTCAATTCATAAAGGACCAATACCTAGTTCAATAAGCATGGACCACTTTTAACATCCAGGGTCACGATTTGAATAATATATGTAAAACAAACCACATAAACAAACTACTTACGAGTGGTGTAAAATAATGCATTAAATAGGTATAACAGGAACTACTCAAAACTGACTATATTGTCTTTCTCGGACTATTACATAGGAACTGAGTCTTAGGGGTTATTAGTGTTATTACAAACTTTAACGGATATTTTGTCTTATCACTGTGTTTTATGTAAGAATTCCGTTTTCCCTAATTCCCTTATGTTAGACTAAAGCAAATATCAGTAAAAACGCAGATGGTAAAAACTTTCACATTGGTGAAATCTGGCGAAACACTCGTAAAGAGAATAAAATGATGATCAAATAACTCAGACTTCGGACTTGCTTCGCTCGATGATGATGTTCTGAATCTTTGTATTTTTAATTTTTGTCTCTTTTTTTCTTAGGTAAAAGTACGATTTCAAACTAGGTACACCCTGTTGAGAATGAGTCACTTTCTCTTTTCGATGGGCAATGTGTGTACTAGTATAGTAATTAATACTCTCACTATTGAGAACCAAAACATAACATAGGTTGGTATGTTATAGCTTAGTCAGTGGCAGGTTCAGTATCAACAGGTAAGTTAACAACTTTCCCTACAGACCATAGGTCCAAAAACGAAGAAAAACATTACTTACGGGATTTGTTCAGTTATCGATAGTGAACAGACCCCTGACTGAGCTCATCATAACATCCCATGGAGCGTCCACTGCAGGACAGGAAGAACAGAGTTCCAGCAAAAACGCATGGCAAGGGGAAGTGCGATAGCCACCATGCTCTTTAGTGTTGCGGCGGCTGGCACGTTAAACCGCGGTTCATGGTGACCATAATACATAAGATGGTAAGATAAACCGAAGGTGCTGCTGCCCGTTTCATAGTCCCTTAGTCGCCTCTTACGACACCCACGGGTACAGACAGGTTGGTACTATTCTTTGCCGGCACCACACGGGACACCTACTCTTTGGCAATTTAATTAACAGCCTGTGTATATCCTTTCAGACTGATAGGAGGGGATTTAGAGTAATTCGATTTAGGATGTTAAGTCACTTTGGCAAAAATAGATTCCCCTTCTATCCAGAAACCCGTGCGAACAGTCAAGAGAAGGTCAAACGTAAAACTTTAGTTCCTATGGCTACTGGAATAAGAATGGTACAAAGCTTAATATGACAAGCTTGACGTGATCTTGACTGTACCTATAATAGTTTGAAAAGGCATTCGCATGGCTAAATATTTGGTTAGAAAAGATACCTAACCAGTATTAAAGAGTCACTGACCTACCCTAATTTTTTATCAGACTAAATCAGGCAATTATTTTCAGTTAACTAAGCTACAAGGCAATTGTTTAGTAGCACAATGCATAAAAAATATTGCACCTGGCAAGGATTTGAACCCCGAAAAAATGCTTGTATTAAATATTATTATATTGTTAGCTGCAACAACCACGCAGCGCTGGCCACACCAACCGACGTCGCCTATATAAGCAGGCTGCACACCTGCTTGGCCTCTAACTCGCTGCTCGAACATCAACACGATCGGACCTCTTAGGAGTGTTATAGTTAGCTGTTGTAGCTAGGTCGTATCTAGCCCTTTTAGGTTTCCTGAATATTGTCCTTTTTGTGTTAATTTAATAGAAGTTCGGTTTGTCATCAAATGTGGTGTTATTCCAATAAAATGTTGGTTACGTTTATCTGTGCCTCATTTTCTAAGAACCCCTTACCTTCTGGTCTGTAACAATATTCAATATTTTTTTGAGATTTTCCATTTACTTTTGGAATTTAGATATTTCTAAGTGAACACCCAAATTAAAAAGGGAACATGTTTGCAACATTTAAAGTTTCTTGTCGTTAAAGAAATTGGGTAGTTAAAAGACCCAATTAATGTTAGTAGATACTTGTAAGACCTAAAGCAAAAATTATAACACTACAAAAATGTATATTGTTGTAGTGTTTTACATTACTGCCATGTAGTTAAATTAAGAACTGGAACAAGGTGATTGAACGTCTCCTTTTTTAACCCGTTCGCTCAACGCATAACAATAGATCTCATACAAAAACATGGGCACATGTGCCCGGTTTCCGAGCGAGGCGGTTAAATAAAAGCACTTTTTATGAGGAAATAGGAGAAAAGCAATATTCTGGAGACTTAGACCACTTAATAATTTTATCTGAAATTAAAACTTTAGGCAAACTTTATAAATAAGTTGTTAACCTCCAGAACAACACAAATTAAATAAATCTCAATAATATTATTATCTCATCATCTCATCATCACAATATCCCAATAAAAGACCACTGCCAGGCTGGGAGCTCTCTCCATACTTACTAATTTCACATCATAAACAGGTTAAATAATAAAATCCATGATCAGTTTTGACTTATTGATATGAAAATAATGATACTGACTATCTTCATGAAGCGCGAAAACTAATATATTTTTTAAATAATTAAGGTTTTTGCTACGATTTTCTTGTGTGAAATATGGGCTTTGCGTGGAAGCTGACAGGGGCCTGCAAGCGGGCTTCTTAAGCCTGGGTGCTAGGATTGCAAGGGAACCTAACACAACCTCCTGTGTCTGTAGTCTGTCCAGTCACTCCGATTCGTTTTTCCACCTTTAATAATGACGTATAAGGTCACTTATTCTCATTCATAAACATTGCACCTGGATTTCACTACCAATCCTAGGTTAGATTTAGGGGCAAAATGGATTGAGTTTTCAAGCTGACAACCTAACCAAATCACCATCATTAAACCTAATGACTACTAGGTATCAATAAAAGTAGCAGGGACAAAAGGCGTGCGTAATGTGCCTTCAGAAACATGGTTAACATCTGAGATATTTTCCATCTGCGGTCAGCCTTCTATCCTCTGACCACATATGGCCAATCTTCCGTGAACAGAAAGAAAGAGTACTAGGTCACGATTGCTTCTTATAATAATATTTAAATTAAAACATCCTACCTACATCTTTATTCCAAGATATAGATCATAGAATAGAATACAAATTGTTATTTAAAATACACAAACACATTCACGGAACAGGATATAAATACACGTTCGCAACGCACGCACACTACTGAAAATGTAAACACTGTACATTTTACGCACACATTCAGAGTTTCACACGCTCGCAACAGCTGGTGTCAAAGTCTAATTGTAACAACGTGCTATAATTTGGAGAACAACTACATTTTACAACAAGAAATGCTTGATGCTGGGCGCTAACAAACCCTTGCAAACGTTAGGTTAGTAGATGTTATGGCAACGGCTAAAATTATAGAAAATTGGTCAGTGATTGGTCACTAAAACAAATGCCTGATAATTTAATTGTCAGTATTTAATTATTCGTCTTCGACGCCAGACAGCAATCCGTAGTTACGTAGCAATCAAATAAAAATATAATTTTTCAGTTCTTACCTGCTAAGAACCAATATGAGTAGAATATTTTCGAGGACCCCGAAAATGTGATGTAGGATGCAAGGTACCGTCGTAACAGTACCTTGATGGTTACACTAATTTACACGCCACTTTCTGACATTTTTTGGTTATTATAAATTATTTACCTATCTACCTAAATTGAGAATATGTGATATAGAGAAATACGAAAAATATTATGGAAGATAAATAATCTAGCAATACGAGCGAGAAAGCGAATGGAACGCGCACGCACGCAGCGCAGCTGAGCAGTCGTCGCGAGTCGCAAGTATTGCCATTTGCCAGTGCTTTTTTTTTTTTTTTTTTTTTTTTTATATATTTGTTTTACGGCTCTGAACACTAGTCCTTTTGAGCCTCTCGTTTATTTCATTGTCATTTGCACATCTTCACTTCAAACGTTCAAAACTTTTTCGTTCGTCAATCGTCATCATATTTTCTTAACCGTGGAGCAGATGTATTTATAAATCGGCTTGTAATATTTTGTTTTTGACAAAAGTTGCACCAAAGTGTTCGGAATATCTTCATTTTCGTCACACACCTCTTTTATATCGGCTACTAGTAAAAGTCGTTGAACACCATACTTTGTGCATTTCAATACAACGTGTTCTAGATCTTCATCAACATCGCAAGTTGTGCATTTGGTTTCATTAACGATTTTCAAGCGGTTCAGGTGTGTTTTAGTTAGACAATGGCCAAATCTCATTCGATTTATTATAGTGATATATTTCCTGCTTTCTACATTCTTGACTTTGCTAAACCAAGGTTGGGCGGGCGGGCGACCTTGTATCTGTGCATACCACTTTCCTTTTTCTTTAATGGTTTCATGCCAATAATTTTCCCATAACTTCTTCATAGAGTCTTTCAAAATTGCATACATATCAGTGAAAGGCACCTTTACTGTTGTTGAAAGGTCTTCATCAAAACCAGCAGCCGCTGCACAGTCCACAATTTCATTGCCCTGAATTCCTTCATGTGACGGAACCCATTTAAACTTAACATATTTACAACTTAAAAACAGACTATACAACTTCTCTCTAATATTATATACAATGTAATTTACTTTAAAATTGAGGTTAAAATGTAAAATACTCATTAAAACACTCTTTGAGTCAGAGACAATTAGGAATTCACTGTCAGTTTCAATACTATTTAAATACATAAGTGCTTGATAAATTGCAAAAGCTTCAGCAGTGAATATGCTGCACTCTTTGTCAATATTAAAACTTCTAGTGAGCTTCCTTTGAGGGTCATAAAAGGCTGATCGTACATACTGATTTGTTTTAGATCCATCTGTATACAATCTATAATAATTAGAATTATTATCCAAAAATTCAGAATAGTCCACTTTTGTGTTTACTTTTTCTAGATCAACATTTGCCTTATGATATAGACTGTTATAATGAACATTGTATAATGGCCACAAACTATTTTTTTGCATATTTAAAGTCATTTTATTAATATGGTCCATTATTCCTAACATTTCAGGGAAATATCCAGCAATCATATTAGTTGGTGTAACATATGAAGAATCTGGAGAGCGTCGAAAAGAATTTTCAGGTATAAGAATTTTGTTTAACACTACAGGATTAGATGACGTTAACATTTTTACGCAAAACTTTTCAGCAAAGTATAGCCTGCGAATTATAAGTGGCTCAATGCATGTTTCTATTTCCATTGAATTAATAGGTGTGGAACGCATTCCACCACTTACAATTCTAAGACCCATATTTTGAACAACATCTAGTTTTTTCAAAAGTGTAGTACTACTATTAATGTAAGCTAAGCAGCTATAGTCAAAGTGACTGCGCACAATACTTTTATATAACATTATCAAAATTTTGGGATCAGCTCCCCAGAATGTTCCTGCTAAGCATTTCAAAATATTTACACCTCTCATAGCATTAGCTATTACATAGTTAATATGGTTTGTGAATTTAAGTTTACTATCAATAATAACACCTAAGAACTTTTTTTCTAGTACTATTGGGATAGTTATGTTATTATATACAATATTTACATCACAATCAGGTTCACCTAACAATAATACAGAACTCTTTTGGCAGTTGATGTCCAGTTTTAATTTGCTTTTGTAATAAGAAAACAACTGTTCCATTGCGGTATTAACTGTTATTTGTGAAGTTATAGTATTTTTATGTACGTAGTAAATAAGTGTATCATCTGCAAACTGCAAAACCTGAACATCAGCTGTGATATATTTATGAATTTGGGAAGTGTACAAGTTATAAAGTAATGGGGAGAGAGAGGCTCCCTGCATCAAACCTTTAAATGCTTTTTTAGGACCATGGAGTATGTTATTGTACTTAACATACAGAGTACGATCATAAGAAAAATTAAATATCCATTTTATTAATTTTCCAGGTATGCTGAGCTCATGAAGAACATCTGCTAATTGGAATAAATCCACGTTGTCATATGCGCCCTGTATATCAAGGAAAACGCAAATGGCAGATGAGCGTTCAAGAAGACATTTCTTCATATCAGACACAAAGGAAACAAAACTCTCTGAAGCACTTCGTCCTTTTCGAAATCCAAATTGTGTAGCTGGTATCAAGTTATTCTTTTCAACAAAATAATCCAATCTTTGCTTAATCATCTGTTCCACTAGTTTACCAATGCAAGATGTTAATGAAATAGGTCTATATGAGTTAAAGTCATTAGCCGGTTTATCTGGTTTTAAAATGGGTATAACACATTGAACCTTCCAAGACTCTGGTATAATTTGGCTGGTCCAGAGAGAATTCAAAATATTGAGCAGTACTTTTTTAGAATTTGGATGAAGTCTCTTTATCATTATGTAAGGGAAATTATCAACTCCAGGAGTAGTATCTTTTCTTGAATTTAATGCAGTATTGAACTCTTCAATTTGGAAAGGAGATAACAATGCATCATGAGTTTCTGTATCATTATTACTATCAAAAATATGATTTAAGTGAGATGTATTTGTATTATGACTTGATTGAGATAACTTATTTAAGAACTCTGGAATCCACTCATCATTTTTGTAAATATTTCTACATATATTAATTTTCTTGAATCTCCTAATGTGATTCCAAACAACTGATACTGGAGTATATCTATTGAATGAGGAACATAAATCTGACCAATTTTTTCTTTTAGCTTCTTTTATTACTCTTCTCTTAAATGCATTTAATCTTTTGTATTCTATGAAAGCTGTTACAGTATTAAGTATTCTATATTGTGACAAAGCTTCTTTTGCATCTTTAACTGCCTTTGCACAGTCATCATTCCACCACGGAGCCGGCACTTTAGAGATGTATATACTAGAGCGTTTAAATATAGGTACACAGTCATTTCGTAATTTATTTAATATATCACAAAATCTATCATAAGATACCAAGGGATCAAGATGGTCGAATTCATAATTTTCTGTTAGTTTATCTGATTCCTCGTAATATTTATGCCAGTCTGTTTTGTTAAATAAATATTTTTCTACTGCTTCATTAACTTGATATTGTGACGGCGACGTATGTATATCAGTGAAAGTAGGCAGATGATCACTACCTAGTGTATCATCTCCTACCCACCATTCACATAGTGGAGCAATGACTGGACTAACCCACGTAAGATCAATAGCTGATGCTTGTCTATTAGGAGCTTGAACAGTAGTAGCACTACCAGTATTCAATAGACATAAATCTGCTTCATCAAATTTATTATACAATTCTCTACCTCTGGAGTTAGTAGTAGAACAACCAAAAGCTACATGATGACCATTAAAGTCACCTGCCACTATACAAGGTCTTGGAAGGCTCCTTAAAATATTCTCTAATTTATTTAATCTGATTCTCCGGTCTGGGGGACTGTATACACATAAAATTGAAATAGGTCCAGCCTGAGTTTGTACTGAAATTGCAATGCATTGGATATCTTCATAAAAACTGGTGTTTATTGATGTATACTTCAGAGAGTTTCGTATCAATATTGCTACGCCGCCATGTTCATTCTTAGCATTTTTATGTACAAAATTATAGCCTGGAAAATTAACTGGAATACTAGAAGATTTCAACCAAGTCTCATTTAGGAGACAGATATCTACCTTATTTTCAAATAGAAAAGATTTTAAAAGAGGCCTTTTATTATTAATGCTTCGTATGTTATGCTGTACAATACGTAGACTTTGATCCATTATTTACAATATTAATAGGAAAATATAAATCAAACTTGACACTATATACATATGTACAGATATCTTGCCAGCCCCAATAATTATATAAAATAATGCTGATACTGAACTGTCTCTCACCACACACAGGAATGTCAACTAAAAATGTTATAACTGCTATTGTTATTAGTGAATAAACAAAACTTATATTAAAATAATTATCCATCTTTAAATTGTTTCAATAAAACTTCTTTTATGAAAGTGGTTGAAATTTTTTGGTTACTGTTTCCAATAGTGACCAAAGAACCTATTAGTCCTTTAAGTATAAAGTCATCTTTCAATATATTCTCAATAAGGGTTTCTCTAGATATTTCTAGGGAAGGTTGTTGTGGTTTTGTGTTAATTGGAGTTTTGGTAGTATTAGAAATCTGAACTGGATCAATTTTAGTTGGTTTGGGTGGAACTGATGGGGGAAATGTTGGTCTAGGTGTTTTGGGCACTATTCCTGGATAGTCCTTTTCATAATTTTTGAATAAATTATTTGACTGATGAGATAACGTTTTGTTTTTCTTCCATTTTCCTTTTTTTTACAGGACATTCCCGTGATATGGCCAGATGTGGTCCTCCGCAATTGATACATTTGGCAACACTGCCGTTGGTGCACTGGGAGAAATGATGCTCCTCTGCACAAATTGAGCATTTTTGTGTCGATTTACAAATTTTAGCTCCGTGGTTAAACTTGAAACATTTATAACATTGAAGCAGAGGAGCAACATACTCATAGACTTTGAATCTATAAATGTCCAGAAATACATAATCCGGCAGAGAGTTAGATAGAAAAGTGATACTTACAGAACCATAGGGCTTAATTTCACCATTAACTTTCCTGCTGAAGCGCCTAACGCTAACAATCTCACATCGGTCCGATGACAGTTTCCTGAAAAGTTCTTCATTGCTAACACTTACTGGCACAAACCGTAATACTCCTATTGATTCAACGGCCCGAGCCGGAATGTACGCCTTCAAATTCTGTTTATTGAGGAATTCGTCGTTCTTTAAGAAGTTATTGGCATTGATCGCTTGGGAAAAAATAACGCCCACCTTGGTAGCATTTATGCGTTTTATATTTTTAACGCCCTTAACTTCATGTTTGAAAAGACTGGCCATTATTATGGGATTGCTATTCCCAATCTTCTCATCTTTGGTACTTTCGACAAATACCATAAATTCCGCATCATTTGCATTCTCTGGAAAAACCCTTTTGTATCCAGGTTTGTTGTAGGGTTTATAAAAAGCCTCATCCACTGTTCCACCATCGGAAGATTCGTCTTTATTACGTTTAGCAAATTTTCGTTTGTCCTTGTCCTTATCCGGGGGATCGCTGGCGGCGGTCCCCTCGGACATGATGAATTTTTTTATGTGCACACTATATACAGTAAAATTTATCTATATTTACACTAAAGAAATGAATTTACACACAATTTACAAGTTTTTAAAAGGTTTTTGAAAAACTTTTGAAAATTCGCGACAATCCGTTCAAAAGCCCGCCATCTTTGCCAGTGCGTGTGTAGAGTGTTGCCACATCTGACTTCCCAAAAGGTACATATCCAGCGCTGAAAACGTACATTTTGGGGTAAAAAGGAACATTCGCATTTTTTTACTCAACTCACTCATACATATAGCTCTCTCGCAATGAACGTGAGCGAGAGAATTCCTGCTCGCTCGTTAGTGCTCGTAAATAAAATCCATAATCTGAAATTTAGCAGGTTTTGTGCAAAGTCCGTCTGGGGAAGTACCACCCCCTTACTTTTTTCTGCTTTATAGCAGCAGTGTTTGCAATGCTGTGTTTTGGTTTGAAGGGTAAGGGAGGTGCAAATTATTTCACTAATAAGACAGTAGGTGTCATGGGCGGTGGTGAACACTCCATCAGGTGCAGGAGCAGGTGGGCGCTCGTTTAGCCACTTGTGACATAAAAAAAATTAAAAATAACGCATATGACACTTTTGGCATATGTGCTCATAATTGTCAATTGAAACTTTAATAATAAATTGATTGTTACTAATTCTACAAAAAAGTCATGCATGATTACAAATTCCTTCACCAATCTTTTATTAGCCCAGGGTATCCAGGATGTTAGGAAAAAAATATTAGCAGGAATATATATTTATTGTTTACCAGTTGCTGCTGGTGTGTAGCGATTTCGGCGGTTCATATTTAATCGAATCTTTGAGCCGCTATAGTGTCTGAGTTTGATCTGTTACGATTATCAGTTTTAATTAAAAAGTTTCAGCTGGCTGAATATTCGTTCGACCGAAGCGTTTGAAAAGGGTAGGTCTATAAGTTGGGAAACAGAAGAAGGTCTTTGTTTATGTTTCGTTACTTCAAAACTATATTCCAGTAGTTGGTGGCCATTAATGTTGGGTCTAGTTTCAATGTTTCATGATCCAGCAGAGCATGCTCTCGCCATTCTTTATTAAGAGCTGGCTCGTCCATAACAGTTTTCAAAGCTGGATATCTACTTAAATCTTTTAACCCAGGCCGACGCCGAGGCCCAGACCGAGTCCTGTGTATTCCACCTCCGAAACTGAGACAGTGTTAAAAAACTGTGTATTACTTGGCGTGGGGTGAGCTAACTGTCAAAATTTCAAAAGCAAAGTTAGGACCCGAAATAATATCATCCGCTGTCTTACAACCACCCGTTGGGGAGCAGTGCCTCATGTCCTCCGTACTAGTAGCCTAGCGCTATGCCACTCAGCAGGCGAGCACGCATGCGCCGCGTGGGGGCGATCAGCTCATTCGAGCGATGTGGACACTGCTCTCAACGAAACTTGTCGAATAGTTGGGGGCACCCTGAAGCCAACACTGCTGGCCACTTATACTCCTTTGCTGGCATAGCTTCTCCGGACGTCAAGCGTCGGGTAGCCTGTACTATTGAGAAGCAAAAACAGGAATTGGACAGCCAATATACGGCCATAACCCCCACCACCCTCACGCCTTAAGAGCCGTCACAGTTTTATCAAAGACATCATGCCGCTCGATTCAGATCCATCCAAGGCTAGGGTAGAACTGTGGTCAAAAAGGTACCCTCCTGACAATATTCATATCCCAGCTGCCACCAGGACACGATCTTCCCTGGTCCATATGGAAGTCACTGAACAGACTGCGGTCGGGCGTTGACAGGTGCGGGGAACTCATGAAGAGGTGGCTTCTCTGATAACGACAAGTGTGACACACTTGTTGTCCTGCCTAACTTCTCCAGTTTCCTGCACTCGGGAGGTCCTTTTTGAAGGCAACCAATAGGCTATTGATGTGGCTACATTTTGGGCTAAGCTTTTATAGTCGGTTTTGCCATTGACTCGAAAAGAAGAAAAATAAGGTTTTCGTTCGAAAGATAGTGCTACTTTTGGGGTATAGATATGGTTCCAAGTACAGAATCACTAAAATAAATCTGTCTTTAATTTGTTTGATCAATTCTATGTAGAATGCATGGTTAATAGTTGTTCTACGTTCTGATACATGCACTTTTCATTATTATCTTTTTTTTTACGGCGTTTTATAAGATATTACACATTATTTTGGTTGAGAACAAAAGGTACGTAAACTGGACCCCATTACACATAGTACATTGGAGGCTAGAAAGGTACGTCAAATGTGTAAAATGTACGCTAACGGCAACACTGGTAGAATTTCGGAAGAGATTAGATTTCTGAAAAGGGACGATTTTTGGACAAAAGGATGAACCAAGGAGGTTTTAATCCACGCTACGCTCTAGGAAGGAGTGTTTAATGCAAAAATCTTGCTACACAAATTAAGTCAATCGTATATTGTAATACGGAATAAATTCCTGTGATTTGCGATGAAGAGAAATTGTGCCGAGCGAGAGGTCAATTAGTCGCGGTTGTGTCACGCTCACACAGTTGCCATACCAAAACGAAATTGCGGCTTGGTAGGAAAAAATCTTTTGACATTATGCTTGGTTTTCATATAGAAAACCTTTTTAGAGCTATATCTTAAAAATTTAATATTTTTCGGGTGCTTTTGGTTCTGTGATTTATCTCGGAAACTCTATAAAATATGTTTGATCTAATTGTGTTGTTTAAGGTCAAGCAGGTTATGTAAGCAGGTTATGTACCAGTAATGTATTAAAAACTATTACCAAAAAGGTTGATGACGAATGAAGAAGTACATAACCTGCTTGACCTTAAACAACACAATTAGATCAAAAATATTTTATAGAGTTTCCGAGATAAATCACAGAACCAAAAGCACCCGAAAAATATTAAATTTTTAAGATTTAGCTCTAAAAAGGTTTTCTATATGAAAACCAAGCATAATGTCAAAAGATTTTTTCCTACCAAGCCGCAATTTCGTTTTGGTATGGCAACTGTGTGAGCGTGACACAACCGCGACTAATTGACCTCTCGCTCGGCACAATTTCTCTTCATCGCAAATCACAGGAATTTATTCCGTATTACAATATACGATTGACTTAATTTGTGTAGCAAGATTTTTGCATTAAACACTCCTTCCTAGAGCGTAGCGTGGATTAAAACCTCCTTGGTTCATCCTTTTGTCCAAAAATCGTCCCTTTTCAGAAATCTAATCTCTTCCGAAATTCTACCAGTGTTGCCGTTAGCGTACATTTTACACATTTGACGTACCTTTCTAGCCTCCAATGTACTATGTGTAATGGGGTCCAGTTTACGTACCTTTTGTTCTCAACCAAAATAATGTATAATATTTTATAAAACGCCGTAAAAAAAAAGATAATAATGAAAAGTGCATGTATCAGAACGTAGAACAACTATTAACCATGCATTCTACATAGAATTGATCAAACAAATTAAAGACAGATTTATTTTAGTGATTCTGTACTTGGAACCATATCTATACCCCAAAAGTAGCACTATCTTTCGAACGAAAACATTATTTTTCTTCTTTTCGAGTCAATGGCAAAACCGACTATAAAAGCTTAGCCCAAAATGTAGCCACATCAATAGCCTATTGGTTGCCTTCAAAAAGGACCTCCCGAGTGCAGGAAACTGGAGAAGTTAGGCAGGACAACAAGTGTGTCACACTTGTCGTTATCAGAGAAGCCACCTCTTCATGAGTTCCCCGCACCTGTCAACGCCCGACCGCAGTCTGTTCAGTGACTTCCATATGGACCAGGGAAGATCGTGTCCTGGTGGCAGCTGGGATATGAATATTGTCAGGAGGGTACCTTTTTGACCACAGTTCTACCCTAGCCTTGGATGGATCTGAATCGAGCGGCATGATGTCTTTGATAAAACTGTGACGGCTCTTAAGGCGTGAAGGTGGTGGGGGTTATGGCCGTATATTGGCTGTCCAATTCCTGTTTTTGCTTCTCAATAGTACAGGCTACCCGACGCTTGACGTCCGGAGAAGCTATGCCAGCAAAGGAGTATAAGTGGCCAGCAGTGTTGGCTTCAGGGTGCCCCCAACTATTCGACAAGTTTCGTTGAGAGCAGTGTCCACATCGCTCGAATGAGCTGATCGCCCCCACGCGGCGCATGCGTGCTCGCCTGCTGAGTGGCATAGCGCTAGGCTACTAGTACGAAGGACATGAGGCACTGCTCCCCAACGGGTGGTTGTAAGACAGCGGATGATATTATTTCGGGTCCTAACTTTGCTTTTGAAATTTTGACAGTTAGCTCACCCCACGCCAAGTAATACACAGTTTTTCAACATCCCCGTCTTTGACACATTTTTATGTCATACTAAATGTTGTTTAAAATCGCGTATTTTTTCTGCATAAACAGTGAAATATTGTAGAGTAAATGGCTGCAAAATTGATAGTTATGCTATTTGCGGAATATTCTTCTATGGGTATCCATTATTCCTTTAATTTTTCTATGAAAAAGCCGAACTGTTTTACGTGTGAAGTAGGGTGGCTGTAATGTACGATATTTGAACACAAAGGAAACTAAAAAGGTACAACCACATCAGTATTGTGGGATGTGAATCTGCAGAATCTGCCCATAAAACTGAACAACTTATCCCAAAGAACATTATGATGAAATAACATTATGATGAAGATATCTGAATCTAAACATGAAAGAGAAAAACAGCTTGCATTAGTTTTAAAAGAAAATCAAACAAAACAACGAAACCTGTACTGTTGTAAATCTGAAAATAGTACATCTGATGCTGCCGGTTATTTTCTGCGTTCTTATTGACGACATGCGGGAAGCCAATAATTCACGCGCCTGCCCTGCGCTCCCTCACGATAGATATTTCGAGCCATTTACGGTCAGCATCAAAGTTTTGTTCCGGGCATTATTGAGAGAATTTATGTGATGCCCTTGGGTTGGAATTTGTTTAAAAAAGTTTCAGATGTGGACAGATGTCACTTGGTAGGTAAGAATGATTCATTCATTTAAAATAACAATATTTAAAAAAATACGATCGAATAGAGAACCTCCGCCTTTTTGAAGTCGGTTAAAAAGTAGGTGGCTCGAAACTATGCCCAAATGAAGTTTGTTGATGATGAGTTTTTAGAAGAATACCTACAAAAACCTGTATCGACCTGTTGTTCCCGGACAGCCAGACGGATCGCAAATATAGATGGCAAGAGAGACAGCTGATGTTACGAGGGCTGTTCAATAAGTAGTGAGAATGAACAACATATTGGTTTTAAGTCTTTTAATGTTTGTGAGTATTGATAGTTTATTTCAGTAAAAAGATAGTGACAAAAACTTGGATCATAATATTAAGAAACGTATAAATGAGGCAAAGTTCAACAGCCATTCCATATTTTTAAATTATTGTTAATCCATGTGAGTGAAAAAAATGTAAAGTCAGAACTGAATCAATGAAATAAGAAATAAAATCTTATATTTGTACGATTATTTTGTAACATGTCGTACCTATAATGAATTTTGTTTATCAATAAACAATAAATCATAAAATACACGTCAAATTTTATTAATTGCTTTGCTTCTTGATGATGAGGCATGCAACGTACCTGGAGAACAATTCTTGAATATCTCCGGGTGATAAAATATCACTCAAAAAATTAAAAATCATAGATTTTTGTTTCAAAAGTTGAAATTGATCTTCTTAAAATATAAAGGAGTCCTTTATTGTTAATTTTCATGTATTCTGATTTACCTTTCAACAGTTTATTAACGCAAATGTGAGTTTTTAAAGTCTCAAAGGTGATATTTTATCACCCGGTGATTTTCAAGAATTCCCTGGGCTTTTCTGGAAAGCAAGAAGAAAGAAATGAAAAAAGGTTTATTTTGGAAACAAACAAAAAGAATGCTGCTGCTGAAAAAACTCTGACCCAATTGTTGAATATTACCGATTGATAAAATATAATTTTTGAGACATCAAATAAGAATGGGCGGTGGTGGTGACCACTTACCATCAGGTGGCCCACCTGCTCGTTTGCTCACTTTAAACATAAAAAAATATCAAATGTACCCTGATAATCTGTTAAAAATGTAAACCATAATACATAAAAAATTAACAATCAATCACTACTTTATATTTTACAAATATCAAAATACAATTTTTTTAATTTTTAATTTTTCGGGTGATAATTATTTATCATCCGGTGTTATTCAAGAATTGAGCCCAAGGTACCCATGACATGCTTGAATAATATTCATGACATGCACATACCATGCTTGAATAATATTCTCATGTTGAACATGACACCCCATGAAACGTACACTGTACGTACATTACGATACCCACGGGTGGAGATGGGTTGGTAGTTGGTACTATACTTTATCGGCACCAAACGGACTTGACTTTATTTACCTCTATGACTCTATAATTGAGCCACGAGCCAAGCGAGTGGTTCTAAAGAAGAATCCTCAGCGCTGCGAGGATTTTAAGACACGAAAAACTTTGTTGCCGAGGGAAGCACAACTTAATAGGTAGAAACTAAAGGATAAAACAGTTTTGCGGGGCATTGTTTTATTGTATTTTTAATATTTATTAAGTGTAATAATTTAATAAATAAATAAATAAATAATATCCTGCCAAATAAAATATTAAAAATGAAGCTGCTGTTCTAGAGGGCTTTAATAATATTACATCCCCAAGCGTA
This sequence comes from Athrips mouffetella, assembly GCA_947532105.1. NCBI lineage: Eukaryota > Metazoa > Arthropoda > Insecta > Lepidoptera > Gelechiidae > Athrips > Athrips mouffetella. The sequence goes on from OX383956.1 coordinate 30,694,915, forward strand.
AAATAGTTAGGTCACCCTACTGTGTGAAAGAGATGCCACCGCGACTATTGGATATACTCGTCGTCACGCTTTTTTTGGCCATTCATCTCTCCTTCCTAGAGCGTAGCGTGGGTTAAAACCTCCTTGGGCGGACTCTATAGTTTTTTACTCTGAGAGATAAGTACTATACGCGAAGCAAGGAGGTCTTTGTTCTGAGACTATACGTGAGCACGTCGTCGTGTTGTCGCTACGAATGACTGAATGAATAGGAATGAACCTTAGACTATATAATACTAACGAATGAACACTCCATGAATCCTGTCCGTCACGTTAGTATTATCCGTCAGAGAGAGTATAGTATTCTTTGATGCTGTCAGAACCAGACTATCACTACGGTTTAAAACCTGCTCATGAGCTTTGTGTGCGGTTTTAGCACGCTAATGGTCGGTTTAAAACTTGCTCGTATTCACTCGTTTAGGCGACGTGACGTCTTCAGTGACGTCACTTTAGCGCGCTATCATTGCATACGAAAATGAGGTAGTGCAGCGTGTGCAAACAAAACGTCTAATTCATAAGACATTTGTCATCAATCTCGTTTTCGAGAGGTTTTTTCAACTTTTTTTGGGATTTACTTATCTTATCGAATAATCATTATCTCTCAATAATTTCTTAAATCGCAAAACAAAATCATAATTTTAATTTTTCTCAGTGACATTGACATAAGCGCGCTCTAGTCTGGTTTAAAACTGTGTTCGATCGTATTTGACTGCACGCATATAGAAATAAACCGACTATATTCAGTGAATGTGATGTGTGCGTTGAATTCAAGAAACAAACCGTAGTGTATTTGTAATTATATAGTCTAAGTACGGAGGCAAAACGAGCAGAGCAAGACATCATAGTCGATGTACTTCGTCCCTTTCTAATTATTGCCATACTAATGAAGTTTGCACAATTTCCGTGCAAAAATTAAGTTTTATATCCACAATTTTTTATACGTATTTTTAGATACTTATTTGAATAATTTTCAATGTGCAAAGTATAAACTTCTCTCCCAGTTTTCATTAAATATTGATAAATGCAGAAAATCATTTTCTTTTGATTTATCTGGATTAAAAACTCTTAGGTAAAATGATTTTTAACAAAGATTTTGCATGACATTTTGTTGATGTTGTCATGGCAACATAAACAAAATGTCATGCAAAATCTATTAGAAAGGGACAGCTTCCTCTCATCTTACGTCCTACTCTGCTCGCATAATTTTTGGAAGAGCGTAATCTATCAGTGCGGTTCATTAAGGAAATATTTTACCAACGCTGCAATCGGCGTATTCGAGTCGGATCGTTTTCATTAGCGTGCAAACGTCGAACACAATCGAATATCTAAACGATCCGATATGACTGCGCTTATGTCAATGTCACTGTTCGAATCAAAGTACTTTTTAGCCACAAAGTATTTGGACCCTGTGAATTGTATCCATTTCTTTAGTTTGCTTTCGAACTCCAAACAAACAGAAAAAAATCCCACGAAACTCAACCAAAATTAATTTTGACGTTTAATTTGACGTATCTCACACGTGCACCTCATTTTCGTATGCAATGATAGCGCGCTAATGTGACGTCACTGATGACGTCACGTTGCTTGAACGAGTGAATACGAGCAAGGTTTGATCCGACTTTGAGCGCGCACACACCGCACACAGTGCTCATATGCGGCTGATGAACCGTAGTGTATGTGTATATGTCAGAACCAAAGCAAAGTCAGAACCATTGACGTAAGAAAAACGCTGAACGCCCCCTGGCGTAGTTTCCAAAATCTTTGGTCAGAACGCAACTTGTCGCTGGCACAAAGTACAACTAGTGCCATTGAAAGAAAAAAAAAAAAACAGAACTTGTTTGTTTGTTTTGTGGTTATGTTTACAATATTATCATATTTTTTTATATCTTTTACTAGATGTAAGACCATAAACTTTTATGGAATAAATGACCTAGATAATTGCCACTTTGGAATTTGTTATTAGGTTTCAAAGATCCATTCTGTATCCTGACTGAATTTACATACTTTGCCTTCAGTTTGCAAAATGTTTCACTAATTTTTAAATCCTGCCGTGGTTTGTGGTCTACTGTCAAAAGATATGATAAGAAGTACAATGAATAAAGGCAAAGAAAGGCTTTTAATAGTTTTCATAACAGTTACGCTTGTAGTGAGTGTGATTTATATGTATTTGAATCACATGCAAGAGAGTTTTAAAAGTGCTCAATGGTCAGGAGAAAGGTGTTCCTCTGAACTGAAATCTGTGAAATACCAACTAAATGGTGGGTAACTATGCCATATTATTGCATAGTGGGATGTTCTTTACCTAAGCAGGGTTTCAAACCCAACCATGCCCATTGAATGAATGAATGAATGTTTATTGTGTAAAGCAATCAGGTACATAGTGCAGATATAATTACAAAAACATTGTCCCATTGAGAGCTACCTTTGCAGGCATGCACACTATTACATTAAATTAAAACTATGAAATTAAGAACTTAACTATTACAATTAATTAATGAAATATTTGTCAAAAAATTACTAAATTACTATAGATTACCATCTCAATGCTTCAATTATTTTCAAAAATCAAAAATAATATATAAAAACAAATCTTATCCAATTAGTCATCATTTAAACAAGTCATTGGTACTTAAAGTTTATAAAAAAAGATTATATAATATTAACAAAAAAAGTTGCATTTAAAATATTCAAAAAGTGTCATTTTATATCACAGAGCAATTATTGGTAAGCAAAAAATTCCTTTAAATCATAGAAAGTGTTTTCAACAAGCCATGTTTTTACCACTCGTTTAAAATCTCTGAGGTTATGAGTCAAAAATGATACTGGAATATTATTATACACCTTGATGCACATGGAATACGAATTATTTGAGACTAGAGAAAGCTTAGAGGGAGGGTTGTGTAATTGATTTTTGTATTGTGAACGTAACCATTGAAGGGAATCACCGGGCAACAAATCCTTCTTTGAACATAACTAAAAATTCAATAGCATTTTCAAAGCAACAACAAATAACACAATTATTTATTTTATTTCAGTGGTGACTGATTACAAAAACAGGTTGGATAAGTTGCTGACCGAGTCCCAAAAAGCCCATGATGCAGATAAGGCGAAGTTCAAAGACATTGCAGAGGACTGTGTTGCCATGAAGCAACAATCCATTATCTGCCAAGTAAATATAACACTAACTGTTGAACTGCCTGCCTAACCTATTATGTGCAAGCCTATTTATGAAAAACATCATTACTATCAGCCTTAATAAACCCTTCTGTTTTTATCACCCCCGATTTAAACCCTTACAAAATGCATCAGCTAGCACAGCACAATTTGTATGGGAGGGCGATTTTTTTTCTAGTATTTTGACCCATGTTCCTTTAGTAAGGGTGATGAAGGACAAATTTCTATATGATTTGCTCATGTCTGCCTCTTTGACTGATGATAAGGAGCATCCTCTAGAAGATACAAAAAATATTGGCGGAGATCCACACCCCTGCGTTTTTGAGGAATTAAGTTTTATCTATTTTGAAATTTGACAATGAAACGTACACCTGGCAGACTATGACTATCTGATTAAATACAATGTATAAAACCCCAGAAAAATGGTCTGCCACCATAATAGCCCTGCGTCGTAAAGTTAAAGCTCTTCAAAATGCAAAAATTCACTACTTCGTCCCGTGATAATACAGAGCCCTGCATGTCTGCCTCTTTGATTTTCTACATCTTCAGAAGTATTTTAAACAGTAGCCACAAAGGCAGACCAAAAAAACATTATTTAGTATCTTATTTTCAATTTTTTTGTTTTAACTCAAAAACGCAGCGACGCACAGAAAAACTTGTAAGGACCAAATCAATTCGTATTGAGCTGATCTATCATCCCTATTAATATGAATCAGGAGCAAATCATATACCCAAATTGCAGCCAGCACCCTAACTACTTGGGACAAGTTGTTTAGGTTCAGAGACAAAACCACTTCTTATAATATCCAAGGTGATAAGAAAATAAAAGCTAGCACATAATTGGTTAGCAAAGATATCATAAAATAAAAATGTGTAAAATATTTCAATCCGGAAACTATGAGAAAATATCCTGAAAGCTCTTCCATCACAAAGTACCAGAATTGCAAATTATGAATAGGTATGGATTTTGCGAACTTATATAGTGTCTGGTCACCTGATATTTTATCGAAAGTGACCAGCATATTTGATGCTCAATTGTCACATTTGCAAAATGTTGCCTGCAAAATGTCACATTCTCCAGACAGTACTAGGAGACCATAATTTATCCTATTGTATACTATTAATTAAACGAGCAATATTTGTATATACAGGGTGTTAGGAAAAGTACTGATTTCCTTTTAACCACATGTTGTACAAGTAGAATAATAATAAAAGCCTTTATTTCAGACATTACATAATTTTGCAATTTTTAGTTAAGCATTTTATTTAATCTTCAGACTTGTCATTGTTCTCTGTCATTAGCTATTGTTGTCCATCCTTTCCCTGCTGTATTCTTTATCTCGTCCACCCACCTTCTGAGTGGTCTACCTCTTTTCCTTTTCCTATTACTAGTGAACCAAAATAGCATTGTTTTGGACCATTTTTCTCTCTCTCTGGTATATCTACTCCATACTAAATGAATGACGCTTAAGCATTTCCTGAAAATAACGTGTTTCAGAAAGCGCGTGGGCTTTGGGCACAGAATAAAGTAACTTATACGACGCACAAAATAACTTTGGCTCTGTCATTGATGCGCAGAAGTCAAAAATGTACCATTTTTTGCTTCTGCGCATCAATGACAGGGCGATGTCTTGTATACGACGACGCACAAAATAACTTTGGCCCTGTCATGGATGCGCAGAAGAAAAAATGGCCCATTTTTGACTACTGCGCATCAATGACAGGGCCAAAGTTATTTTGTGCGACATGTACTGAATATCCGGGCCTACGTTCCGCTTACCCCTGTTTTCTTCTCCAAAAACTGAGCTGATTTAATTATTTTTGTTATTAAAATTTAAAGGAAGATCTACGCTCCTATTTTTTTCTTTTATCTTGAAAACTTTTAATTTTTTTTTGGTAGTCGTCTAACTAATGGCTGAAAAACGGGACATTTTTTCATGTTTTTGGGTGGTCATATTTCTTTTGGTAATAATTTTTCGTAAAAAAATAATTGACAGGGGCATGCCTACAGTAGACCATGACTTAAAAACAAAACACCATCGCTCAACAAGCATTATCCAGGGAGGAAATAGTATAAATTTGTATGGAAGAAATATAGTATATCCCGTCTTAAGTTCGCCGTCGTCGTATTGTCCTGACAATCTGTGTGTGGATATTATGTGTTTGTGTACAGTACAGATTCTGTACTACAGAATAATTTGATATTATTGTGATATGGCTAGTGGTAGTGAGTCAGTGACTATTTATTTACTTATCAGCAATAGACACAACAAACTTATCATGGCCATAAATTACTAATATAAGCATATTAACCTAGGTACCTAATTACGTATCTACTTTGATAAAATTGTTATTATGGCTAATGTTGAGTCCTCAAAAGTTACAAAATTTTATTTTCAATACATTTGCTCGAAAAACGTACTTACAAGGACGTAAACATTGCTCGTAAGTAGTTACCGCAGTAAGTAAAATAAATGGTACAGCAGCACTGCACTTACTTTCTCGCAATGCTCAAGGAAAAACTATCAACCGCAAACTTAAATTTGTAATGACATACACATAGTATGTGTATGTGTATTTTATTTACGTTTTTCCAAAAAATGTTCGTATGAAATATACAGATCAATTCAGAATTCAAATTGTCAAACATTAAAACAAACCCCAAACGATTTGGAGTCAATCACATGTTTGACTTTTGGTAATACTGGAACACCCTTTATATGAATTCTTACAGATCATTGGATACTAGCGTAGGATACTTGCATGGAGATTTTTTTAATTTCCCAACACATGTTCCTTATGGATAATTGTTCAGTTTAGTCTACTGAGCAAGCCCTTTCAGTTTTTGGTACACCCTGTGTACTAAATTTTATTCAAAAATATCATAAAGAATATCCAGTCAGGTAGACAACCAATCCAGGATTAATATTATAGAAAATTTTAATCAACTCAATGGAACCAATTTTGGGTAAATCACATATTTACGATTTGGTGGTACAGGAACACCCCTTATATGAAATTATACAGATCAATCGATACTGGCGCAAGATATCCTATATGGAGATGCTTTGTCATGCAAAGTTTCATCAAGATTGTATGAGCCGCTAGGCCAAAGCGTGACGGACGGAGCGACCGACCGACCGTCCGTACGGACGGTCATTTTTGGGAGACTTGTTTTTTATAATAAATATGTTTATTTTCTCCCACAAAAAGTTTCTACAAATATATTAAGATCAACTTAGACATTAAACTTACACTACTGTAAAGAACTTGTATTATGTGGGAGACAGGAGCTCAAACTAGGAAAACCCTGTGCTAAGAGACTCCTGGCTCCCTCACTCGCAAAATGAACCAAACTACATAAACATAATAATTGTGCGATCTAGTATTAAGTTGATAACTGAACATTAAATTTATTAACTAAAATTTCAGCGACGTATTAAAAATAAAAAGGAAAATAAAATAAATTTAAACAAAATTTTGAAAACTTCAGATTAACAGTAAAAATAAATAAAAAGGCAACGCGCGTGTAGGTATGTGTGTGTGTATGTATGTGTGTGTGTGTGTGGTGTATGAAAAAAAGCTTTTGAGTACTTGCATAAACGGGAAAAGTAGGTAACTTATGACACAATAGATAGTAAACGCTCCGTTTCTTCATAATCAAGACTTTGTAGCCAGTCCGCGATTTTTCTTTTACATTCTATTTTGGATAGGCTATATATTGAATGTAACTCATTTGCTCTGTTATAAAGTATACTTCCCCTGAAACTAAAGAATCTCCCCCCAAAACTAGTTTTAACAGAAGATGATGTTATAAGTGATATAATATAGTAAACTTTTTTTTTCACGAATACAATACCTTTCTCGCTTCGCTCGAAAGTAAAAAGTATACTCGTAATACCAAGGAGTTTTTACACTGTGATCATAAAATTATTTTGTAAAAATTATACAGTGGTGACTTTTTACTTGGGTAACGACTATCTACCCATATTTAAAATAAAATGGAGAGTACCAGGAGAACATAAATCGACAAGAGGCTGACAGTACCCATGGTTGGTTCCTTTACCAAGTGTATTACTTATACCTGTTTTCTCATAAATGTATTGAAAAACGTCGTAAGATACACGTCTGTTAGGGTTATGACAAACTCGTGCCGATGGTAAACCCTCGACTTCGTCTCGGGCTTACAAAACGTCAACTCGTTCCCTACTAACGGAACTTGTATCTTAAACTACTATTAAAATCAAGGTGCATACCCTGCTTAAAAGCCAGGCGGCGCGGCGCCCAGTCGTCGGGAGTAAATTATTTTTGCCGTTAGACTTATAATCCAGCCAGCAAGTAAAGCGGTGGTTACCTGGAATCAGTTGCGAATTTAATGTAATTTTGTGATATTGTTCTAGGACGGTGTGGGGTATGGATAAGTTTTTGACCTCGAGGAGCCTGTGGAAACTTGGGGGGGGGGGGGCAAAAACCTCAAAAATGTCGGATATTTTTTGATTTTCGCTTATACGAGTATCTTCTACTTCTACATGCGCTTCTTTAGAAAAATGTTGACGACAAAGTTGTTAGGGCATTAAATTTCCTTTAATTTTGGTTCATAAAATATTTTTTTGACTTTATACTTACCGCGATACAGAAGATCAAATATTTAACAAATAGGGTTCCGTACCTTAAAAGGAAAAAACGGAACCCTTATAAAGGATCACTTTGTTGTTCGTCTGTCTGTCTATCACAGCCCTTTTTCTCAGGAACGCGTGGAGGTATCCAGCTGAAATTCATATCAAATACTCAGGTCTACTCTCCCTTGGAGCTGTGAAAAAATCAAAGCAGTAGGGCCATCAATGTCGGCCCCACGCCGGCGCCCCAAGCGATAAAGGGGGGCATTCATTCATTCATGCCCGGGATCAGGCTACGGTCTTACCAGAGAAGACCATAGCTTTAGCTACCACGCCTTAGTCCAGTTCGTTTCCTGAGCACGTCGCCACCTCTGAGCGTCTGCTCGCCGCAAAGAAGCAGCTCCTGCGTCTCACCAGGTCTGGTCTTACTTACTGCACAGTAAAAGCAGCCATTGTCGGACCCTCGCCGGCGGCGCCCCAAGCGATGACGGAGGGCATCGTTGATGTTCATGCATGCTTCCGTTCCCCCAGAGACGACTTTGGTTTCATCTACCCCGCCTCTTGCCAGTCCGGTGAAGCTTCAAGATTTCACACTCTCATATCATTTAGCACCTTCTCTACATTAACATTATAAAAAAAAAATTATATCATTACACAACGTAGATAGGAACCCTCTTGTTTTAAGGGAGGGGCACTGCCTAAATCCTCCGCCAGTCCGAGTCCTGTAATTTTAAACACTCCGTCAGAGCGTTTTGAGGATTCGGCAAGCTTTCTCTCCTCTGAGGTTCATCCCTCCCAGGAGGTGAGTGCCCACTCCTTTCAAGTACGTCCCTCTCAGGAGGCGAGTTCCCTCCCCTCTGAGATACGGCACTCCCAGGTAGTTAGTGCCACCTCTCTGAGATAAGTCTCTCCCAGGTGGTAAGTGGCTTCTCCTCTGAGGTACATCCCTTCCAGGAGGTGAGTGCCCTCCCCGTCTGAGGTACCTTCCTCCCAGGTGGTGAGTGCCGTTCCCTCTAAGGTATGTCCCTTCCAGGAGACGAGTGCCCTCTCCTCTGAGTTTCGTCCCTCGCAGGAGGTGAGTGCCCTCTCCTCTGAGGTACGACCCTCCCAGGAGGTAAGTACCCTCTCCTCTGAGGTGGGCCGTCCCACGAGGTGAGTGCCCTCTCCTCTTTCCTAGGAAGTGACTGCCCTAGCCTCTGATAGGTGATATAAAAGGTGCGTCTCTTCCAAGACGTGAGTGAGGAATTATTATTATTTACCTGGAGAAAGTTGCAGCCAAGCGCCAGAAGCTCTTTATCAAATAAAATCTTAAGATCCAAAACGCTGATTGTGTCAACTTTTCTATAACGCACGTTAAATTTTTGGTTGACGCCCGTTGTCGGTGCATTCTAAAAAAAACCGGCAAAGTGCGAGTCGGACTCGCGCACCAAGGGTTCCGTACCACCACATAATCATAATTGTATTAGTTGAAATTGCAGTAAGTTAATGTGCTAGATTTTTTGAGTCCGACACGAGCTTGACCAAATTTTATTATTTGCTGTTATTTTATAGCTTATGCACTATAAACATACCAATTTTCAAGTTTGTAAAAGTTCCCGTTTTTTAAAATAGAACTAAAACAAAAATCGCCTCAGCGACCATCCAACTTAACCCCTCTCTTATATGAATGTTCTTGAAACGGGAGCTCACCACAATTGGTTACCATTAGTTGTGAGAAAAGTTGTAATATTTAATGATTTCAGACTTTTCCCATTATTTGTACTGTGAGACCTACCTTCTTGCCAAATTTCATAATTTTAGGTCAACGGGAAGTACCCTGTAGGTTTTGCATTTTTTAATAAATGTATGGAGATAAGGACATAAAATGCCATATCTTTTGATTGCGTCATTGTAAAAAATTGAAATTGTCAGATCTCGTGTGGTTCATGGATCTTAATATATGGTATTAATTTCAACCAGATACCTTAACCCGTTCGTGAGATAAAGGGTCTTGACAGACAGACAGACGGACAACAAAGTGATCCTATAAGGGTTCCGTTTTTTTTTTGAGGTACGGAACCCTAAAAAACCGGCCAAGTGCGAGTCGGACTCGTGCCCTAAGGTTTCCGTATCTATCTACCATATGATATACTAAAAGCTTTTGCTCTTTGATTTTAAAAACTCCACGACCATCCACCTTGACCCCTCTTTTAAAGAAAAGTTCTTGAAACGGGAGCTCAGCTTAATTGGTTACTATTAGTTGTGAGAATAATTGAAATATTTAACGATTTTAGACTTTTCCCTTTATTTGTACTATGAGACCTAGCTTCTTGCCAAATTTCATAATTTTAGGTCAACGGGAAGTAACCTGTAGGTTTTGCTTTTTTGCATAAATGTATGGAGATGAGGACATAAAAAGCCATATATTTTGATTGCGTCGTTGTAAAAAATTAAAATTTTCAGATCTTGTGTGGTTCATGGACCTTAATATTCGTTATCAATTTCAACCTGATACCTCTTCTCGTTCGTGAGAAAAAGGGTCTTGACAGACTGACAGACGTACAACAAAGTGATCCTATAAGGGTTCCGTTGTTTTATTTTGAGGTACGGAACCCTAAAAAGGCCCTCCTTTGCGAAGTAGCCTATACATTGCTCCTGGAGACGCATTTTTGAAGCGTTCGAACTTCAATTCGCATTCGGATTGGCAAGATTCGTATACGAATCCGTAAAATCGCAATTTTTGAATATTCATACCTGTGAATTCTGCAACGAGTGGTACGACCCACTCGTTTTGCAATTCTACCACTCGAAAGTATGTATAATCTGTGATAAGAATGACATTGACGTTTCCTTCACACATGACATTATACTGACATATCAACTTTTTAATTTGCGTTCCATTCCCTCGCAATTCATTACCGGTTTTTAAAATCAATGAGTAATTGCGTTCCGGTTTTGATTTTATCTGCGTGAAACGGAAATTGTTTAAAGATTGTAATTTAATGGCAACATTGCTTTCGAATGATTCAAAAATGCGTAAAATCGTGAGCATTAGAAATTAAATTCGTACACGATTCGTTTTCGTATGCGAACTAAAGATTCACTTCGAACGCTTCAAAAATGCGTCTCCTGGCGTCGGTGTAAGCAAACAGGCTCCTCCTTAGGGTAACCAGTTACCCCTGGTGACTGGTCACCAACGTACTTGTTTCTTTTCTTTAGGCCGTCCGCCGTGTGATGCGTTCATACGGACCGTCAAACGCATGCGTGTCACGCAGCGTTCGCTATACGCACCACGCGGCGCTGCTATTACAAATTCTGATTCCTGCCATACGGACCGTATGTACGTCGCGTTCGAACGCTTCACTTGGCGGCGTCAGTACAACTTCGTCTTCATGGTATACTTTGTACAGCCAAGACCAGGTCAAAGTAAATAAATAAATAAACAAACAAATACTGACTCAAAAATACTTCTAGATTCAGATTCAGATAATTTTATTCAATGTAGATTCTTTACAGAATACTTATTGAATGTCATGCAGAATACAATGCAAATAGAGCGAGTCTACGCCGTTTCGGATCGTGCTATGGCAGCGTAAAAGAAACGGCAAGAAACCACTGCAGCACGGCCTACTTTAAGAGTCGGCTTTTTACAATGTGTTTCTTGTGTTTCGCTGGAATATCAGAGCACCATACCTCTTTGTCATTCATATAGTCATCCAATCTGTAGTAAGCTTTTTTACATAACGTTTGCTTTACACATTCTTTAAACTTTCTCTCAGGTAATTGCACTATATTGTCAGGTATTTTGTTGTAGTATCGTATACACAGACCAACGAAAGATGTATTGACTTTAGTTAATCTAGTATATGGTTGATCAATTTTATGCTTATTTCTAGTATTAAAATTATGCCTGTCACAAATTTTAGGTAATTGATTGATGAATGTTCTTTCTAGCATACATTATATTTTCATAGATATACTGGCATGGCACTGTCATAATGTTGATTTCCTTGAACAGTTCTCTCAGGGAATCACGAGTCTTCAGGCAATAAATTGCTCTTATAGCCCTCTTTTGTAAAACGAATATTGAATGTATATCAGCTGCTCGGCCCCAAAGCAGTATGCCATAAGACATAATGCTATGGAAGTAGCTAAAGTAAACCAGCCTTGCAGTAGCTACATCAGTAAGTTGTCTGATTTTTCTAACAGCATATGCAGCCGAGCTCAATCGACCAGAAAGAGCCGTTATATGAGGGCCCCATTGAAGTTTAGAGTCTAGTGTTAACCCTAAGAAAACTGTACTATTTACAAAATCTAATGGTTCATTATTCAATACTATGTTATGTGAAGTAGACCTTACATTTGGTAGTGCAAATTTAATACATTTAGTTTTTTTGGCGTTTAGGACTAGATTGTTAACAGTAAACCATGCATGAATCTGTCGAAGTGCATCATTGACTTCGTTATAATTTTGTGATTTCCTACTTACATTGAATATTAATGAAGTATCATCAGCAAATAACACAATCTTTGACAGATTCTTCACCACAGAAGGAAGGTCATTAATATAAATAAGGAATAAAAATGGCCCCAAAATGGACCCTTGAGGTACGCCAATTTTGACAACAGATCCCAGTGATTTCGTCCTGTTTACTTGTACCTTTTGAATCCTGTTTTCCAAATATGACCTAAGTAGTTTAAGTGAATTATTCTTAACACCGTAATGTTCAAGTTTTAGCAACAATGTGCTATGATCTACGCAATCAAATGCTTTGGATAGATCACAGAAGATACCAATAGCATCTTCAGATTTTTCCCACGCGCAAAAGATGTATTTTAAAAGTGCAGTCCCGGCATCCGTTGTACTGCGCCCTTTCGTGAAACCAAATTGATGGTCATGTAGTAAGTTATTTCTATTGAAGTGTGAAAGCATTTGATTGAGTATGACCTTCTCAAAAATTTTACTAAGTACAGGTAAGACTGATATTGGTCTAAAATTACTGGGATCCTTTTTGTCACCAGCTTTGAATAATGGAACTACTTTACTTTTTAGGGTTCCGTACCTCAAAAGAAAAAAACGGAACCCTTATAGGATCACTTTGTTGTCCGTCTGTCTGTCTGTCTGTCTGTCTGTCTGTCTGTCTGTCTGTCTGTCTGTCTGTCTGTCTGTCTGTCTGTCTGTCTGTCTGTCTGTCAAGACCCTTTATCTCACGAACCGGTAAAGGTATCAGGTTGAAATTAATACCACATATTAGGATCCATGAACCACACAAGATCTGAAAATTTCAATTTTTTTTAACAACGCAATCAAAAGATATGGCATTTTATGTCCTCATCTCCATACATTTATGCAAAAAACCAAAACCTACAGGGTACTTCCCGTTGACCTAAAATTATGAAATTTGGCAAGAAGCTAGGTCTTACAGTACAAATAATGGAAAAAGTCTGAAATCATTAAATATTACAACTTTTCTCACAACTAATAGTAACCAATTGTGGTGAGCTCCCGCTTCAAGAACATTCATATAAGAGAGGGGTCAAGTTGAATGGTCACTGAGGCAATTTTTGTTTTAGTTCTATTTTATAAACGGGAACACTTACAAACTTGAAAATTGATATGTTTATAGTGCATAAGCTATAAAATATTAACAAATAATAAAATTTTGTCAAGCGCGTGTCGGACTCAAAAAATCTAGCACATTAACTTACTGAAATTTCAACTAATACAATTATGATTATGTGGTGGTACGGAACCCTCTGTGCGCGAGTCCGACTCGCACTTGGCCGGTTTTTTTTCATTAAGTCAGGAAATGTACCATGATCGACACAATCATTGAATATAACAGCTAAATATGGAGATATAGTATCAATGATCGCACTACAGACTTTTACTGACATTCCCCATAGGTCCTCAGTGGTTTTCATTTTAATACTTTTAAAGGCTTTAACAATTTCGTTAGGGGTGACATGATTAAACCCAAATTCAGTTTCGCAGGCGTCCACATTCTTTTGAAGTAAATCGCTAGCAAGTGAAGGTGATGAATTGAGTGACTCTGTTGTTTTCAAAGGAATATTAGTAAAAAAGGTTTCGAATTCTTGAGCCACTTCTACGTTTGAACTAATAGTTCCGCGATTTGTATGAAGTGTGATTTGATTGTCACGCGGTTTCACTTTTCCAGTTTCACTGTTTATAACATTCCATACAGCCTTAATTTTGTTATCAGCAGACTGTATTTTTTTCCGTAGAAAAAATGATTTTGCTTTTAAACAAACTAATTTAAACAATTTTGAATATTTTTTGACATATTCAATGAAATTGTCGTCATTTGAATAATTTCTAAGCTCATATAATTCAAAAAGTCTCTCTCTACTTTTGCGAATACCAGCGGTAGCCCAGTCACTGAATTTGAATTTTACAATAATTTGCTTTTTTCTAATAGTGAAAATTTTACTGAATTCAGTATTAATCAATGTGAATAAATCTTCATATGAGTTATTAGGGTTGTTAGTATTATAATTGTGACAGGGCAGTTTTTCTAGCAACGTGTTTTTGTACTTTTCTAACCTACCGCTCGTTAGGCTCCTGGTTTCTATATCTATATTCTGGGTTACTCGAGAATAATTAAAAGTAACACTTTGACCAGAGTGGTCAGACTGAAGCGAGTTTATGATACTTTTCTCAAAATAATCGCAATTACAAAAGACGTTATCAATACAGGTAGCCGAGGATGACGTCACCCTTGTAGGTTCAAAAAATACATGCTCTAAATTAAAACATTTGAAAAGACTTATAAGTTTGTTACTATAGGTATTATTTTCTAAGATATTGACGTTAAAGTCACCACACACTATCACAAACTTATTTTCTTTTGTCACTATTTTTAAAACATCTTCCATTACTAACTCGAACATTGAAAAATTTTGAAAAGCGGGAGGTCTGTATACGCATACTACAACATGCTTGTCCAGCTCAACACAAGATATTTCAATACATCTTTCAACCGAAAGTCGAACAATATCTTTACGGTTCTTTATCTTAAAACTGTTACGAACTAAAATCAGTGATCCACCGTGTAAAGCAGACTTTCGATTGAAAGCACTGGCTATACAATAATTTTCATAATTTATCAACATTTGATAGTCTTTTTGCCAGTGTTCTGTCAGACAAATAATGTCAAATTTTGTTCTTTCTATGAATAATTCTAATTCTAAAATTTTTCCAGAAAAACCTTGAATATTTTGATGTAAAATTTTCAAAATATTAGATTTTTCCTTTGTCTTTGCTATAGGAAGTTTTTTGCCAGAAGGTTTTTTTTCATTTACTTCAGTAAAATTTTGTGTAGAAAAACCCTCTTTTGTCGTATGAACTAGTTTAAAGAATTGGTGTTAGTAATGTTACTAACTATAGAAGTTTTTTGTGTATAACTTCCTATAACAGAGTCCGATATATTATATGCTATCAATGTAGCCAGGTCTTTCTTAAACTTAAGAGGCAGATACATAGTATCCTTTGTCAATCTAAAATAACTTACAAAGATATTCATGTCAAGATATAAAATGTCACTATGACGACTTGTCAAATTTTGTAAATGTAAATTCATTCTGTGTATACATTTGTTGTGTTGCTCAGTAACATTTGAACAGTATGGAAAGTTACACAGAATAAACCTACACTTAGTTTCACTCTGTATCTTGTTTAACAATGTCACAAAATTGTTTAATTTTAATCTACTTATGTCAGAATGATTGCCTACCACGATAACAACAGTGGTGTTTATGTCAAACTTGCCTACAGCAATCTTTCTTACAAGACCATCGAAAGTAATATCGGGACAGCAAATATTGGTCACCTGCTGATTATGGCAATAATTAAAAATAGACCCTAGACCTACTCCTATCCTGTCTGAATATACAAAGGTCTTCTTTTTATTGGAAGTCGACGAAAAGTCTTTCTTCTAATCTTCTAATGGTCTTTATCTATATACTATGTATAAAAGAAGAAGGTGACTGACATATCAACGCACAGCCCAAACCGCTGGGTCTAGAGATTTCAAATTTGGCATGGAGGTTCCTTATAAGGCCTAGGGGTGCACTAAAAAAGGATTTTACAAAATTCCACCCCTAAGGGGGTAAAATAGGGGATGAAAGTTTGTATGAAAGTACGTCAGTTTTGAAGTTAGAATTTTCAAATATTGTATTTAGGCTGACGACTAAAAATTAAGTTGCACGTGTCTCAGGGTTTTTGAAAAATCTACACCATAAGGGGTGAAAAGGGGGATGAAGTTGAAAATCCTTTATTTTCAAAGTAAAATCCACTAAATTTATCGTTGAGGCATTAAGGTTGTAATTCTGTGGAAAGTACATCACCGTTATTGAAATTTCACCCCAAATTCAACCCCTAAAAAAGAAAAAGGTGGTACAAAAGTCTAAAAACCAATATGGGTATCGTTTGTATGGTTTATCGGGTCGCTGATAACGAAAGCTACAACAATTTTAAAATCCAACGTGGTGAACGTGAAATATCATCATCCCCTGGGGATGGGGTTGAGGTGCGATAGGCTTGGAATGTCTAAAATCAATATGGGGGTCGTTTGTATGGTTTATCGGGTCGCTTATTACAAAAACTACAAAAATTTTGAAATCCAACGTGGTGGACGTGAAATATCATCATCCCCTGGGGATGGGGTTGAGGTGAGATAGGGTTGGAATGTCTAAAAATCAATATGGGTGTCGTTTGTATGGTATATCGGGTCGCTGATTACGAAAACTACAACAATTTTGAAATCCAACGAGATGGACGTGAAATACCATCATCCCCTGGGGCTGGGGTTGAGGTGCGATAGGTTTGAAATGTCTAAAAATCAATATGGGTGTCATTTCTATGTTAGGGATAGCGATTAAATTGGCGTTAGGGGTAGGGATAGGGGCAGGGAAAGGGTAGAGGTAGAGAGGAAGAGGTAGAGAGTTAGAGTGGTAGAGAGGGAGAGATAGAGGGAGGGGAAGAGAGAGGGGGAGAAGGAGGGGGAGAAGGAGGGGATGGGAGAGAGGTAGAGTGGTAGAGAGGTAGAGAGGGAGAGGGAGAGGGCGAGGGAGAGGGGGAGGGAGAGGGAGGGGGAGAAGGAGGGAAAGGGGGAGAGGGAGGGGGCAGGGGGAGAAGGAGGGGAAGTGGAGAGGGAAAGGAGAGGGAGAGGGTGAGGGAAAGGGAGGGGGAGAGGGAAAGAGAGGGAGAGGGTTTAAGTTTTTCTCATTTACTTCTGCGAATTGGCTCTGTTTTGAAATATTACATAAAGATGTCTCTCATCTCTCTTTCTACATTTGTTAGGTTAAGTGAAAACTTTAAGGCATAATACTGCTGCTAAGTTCTTCTGTTCTGAGTAATTTAGGAGTGACTTCAGCTGGATCTTGAATTTTACTCATTGATTTGCGCAGGGTTAGCCCCGTTTTTCCTTAGTTTAAAATTACCCCGAAATGACCGGAAATATCTCATTGCTGCGGAAAACCGGTAACAACATAAATACGAAAACCACGCGAGCGAAGCCGCGGGTGACAGCTAGTTTGTTAATATACAGGGTGTTAGGCTAGGATAACTATACAGGATGTAAGGGTAAGTATACAAGGTGTTAGGTTAGGATGACTACTACAACGTGTAACGGAAAGGTGTGATAATAATAAAGGATGTGAATCTGCCCATGAAGCTGAACAACTTTTCCCAAAGAACATAGGTCGAAAAATGAACATGAATTTTTGACCTCCCATACAAAATGCGCAATCAGTTAATGCAGTTTCTATGGGAGGTCAAAAATTCATGTTCATATTTCGACCTATGTTCCTTGGGAAAAGTTGTTCAGTTTCATGGGCAGATTCACATCCTTTATTATTATCACACCTTTCCGTTACACGTTGTATATGTACAGGGTGTTAGGTTAGGATTACTATCATGATGTTAGGGTAAGTGTACAGGTGTTAGGTTAGGATCACTATATGTACGGGGTCTTAGGGTAAGTATACAGGGTGTTACTACACAGGGTGTTAGGATAAGTATACAGGCTGTTAGGTTAGGATTACTAAACAGGGTCTTAGGGTAAGAATACAGGGTGTTAGATTAGGATCTCTATGTGTTCAGGGTCTTAGGGTAAGTATACAGGGTGTTACTAAACAGGGTGTTAGGGAAAGTATACAGGCGTGTGTATACAGGTTAGGATCATTATACGTATAGTGATCCTAACCTAACACCCCGTATAGTTATCCTATGCTAACACCCTGTGTAGTTATCACTATACATAATAGTGATCCCAACCCAACACTGTATACTTACCCTAATACCCTGTGTACTTACCCTAACACCCTGTATATAACTAACATAACTATACAGTGTGATCCTAACCTAACACCCTGTAAAGTTATCCTAACCCAACACCCTGTGTAGTTATCCTAACACCCTGTATACTTACCCTAACACCCTGCGTAGTAACACCATGTATACTTACCCTAAGACCCTGCACATAATAGTGATCCTAATCTAACACTCTGTATACTTACTCTAACACCCTATGTATTTATCCTAACCTAACAACCTGTATACTTACCCTAACACCCTGTGTAGTTATCCTATCCTAACACCCTACCCTAACACCCTGCGTAGTAACACCCTGTATACTTACCCTATGACCCTGTACATATAGTGATCCTAATCTAACAGCCTGTAGGGTAAGTACCCTGACAAAGACACAAACAAAAAGAAAAAAAAAACAAACAAAATCAAGCAGGTATGTATTATCTACTATGGCGGTACTTAAGGTGCGCTGGACTGTACATAAAGCGCGGCGTTCGAACGTGCGTATGAGAAACGCACCGTGCGAAAAGGTTCACGTTTCGCCGTTCGTACAAACTCGAACGTCGGCCTTCGAACGCATGCGTTTTGCGAGACGCACCGTATGATCCGTGTCACGTTGCGGGGTTCATAGAAACACGAACGGCATGCGTCGAATGCACGTAAAAACGCATCACGCGACGGACGGCCTTAAACCACAGAGGCACCTTAAACCTCTTCGACGAGATAAGTCCTCTGAAGTACGTTCCTCTCGAGGCAGAGGTATGTCTCTCCGAGGATAATTAGATTGCTTTTTTTATAATTTCCTTTGGTATTGTACAAAGTGTGTATAGGTATCATAGACATCAAAAGTGACGAGGCAAAAAACCGCATTCGTCGTCATTATAAATTTTTAAGAAATTTGTAAATATTTGCACTTCTGGATCGCGGTAATAAGTATAAGGTCAAAATATGATTTTTGCCAGCCAATTTAATGCCCTACAACTTTGTCTTCAACATTTTTCTAGAAAAGCGCATGGTTTAGAAGATATAAGCGAAAATCTGAAAAAGGTCCGACATTTTCGAGGTTTTGGCCCCCCCAAGTTTCCACAGGCTCCTCAAGGTCAAAAACTTAGGTTCCAAACCCCACACCATACCCAAATACTATCCTAAAATTACATTAAATTCGGAATTGAGTCCAGGTCGAAAGTACCTGCTGAATGGATTATTACTTTACAAATTAAAAATATGTATAGTTTTTGCTTTTGGGTTCTTCCAAATCGGTTTTTTAAAATCCGCCATGTTAAATCATGTTTGTAAGGTTATGACACCATTTAACAAAATTTGCATTATGTTATATGTAATTTATATTAGAAGTGCAATAATTGTTTGTTAAGGCTTGCGCCTATGTTTTTCAAAGCTAAATATCTCTTATGATGTTTAAATAAGTAAAGCGAGCCAGGCTTCAATCTTTGACCCTTAGCATACCATGCCTTTGAGCCGCCGTGTCTTTGAGCGACGCGTTCGAATTTCTCGCTTGTATATAAATATTTATATATAAATAAGATTTCCTTTAAATTATAGTAGTATCCATATCTTGCATAAATTTATTGTAGTTAATTTATCTCATCTATGCTTTGTTTTTACATTGATACTCACCTTCACAACAACATTATGTAGTAGCTTTTAGTGGAAACTGTTTTGGCTTATTGTTAGTATCCTGATGTGTTATGTATGTTTTGTTATTGCAAAGGCTGTTTGTTTCCTAAATAAATAAAAATAAAAAAATAAGAAAATATTTATATTGTAAATTTATATTGTATATTTTTGATCTTCAACTGACAACATTTAGCTTTTTGTTTGTATGAGCCCTATCAAATGTAAAATATTTCTAAGTGTTATTTTCCTGACCGGCACACACTAACGCCCTCATCACCATTCAATTCATTTCTTTGAATAGAAGACAAAAATTAAAAATCAAAGACTGATAAAGTGTTATTTGTCAGGATAGCGTTATTTTAAACTATAACAATAAGCTTTATGTTATCTTGTTTTTTCAAAAAAATATAGATAACAACTTGTCTCCAATTCAAAGAAGTTAATTTAATGCTGATGAGGGCTCTAGTGTGCGCACGATGCAGTCTTAATATATATTTGGTTAGAAGCTTTAGGTACCTACCTAAGCAACTTCATGATCATTTTATTAGGTAGGTACTGTACTGATCTGAGAATCCTTCATTTAGAATCCTCAAATCAGACACTTTTAAGTTTTGGCCAATTATTTCGTCTAGTAACATAATTCTTATAAAATTATGTTAGAATTATGTTGTTTTTATTTAATACTAGCTGTTGCCCGCGACTCCGTCCGCGTGGGGTTCAGAAAAAGTAGCAAATAACTTTTCCCATGGTTCAAACTATCTTCGTACCAAGTTTATATCACAATCGGTTTATCGGATTAGTCATAAAAGCTTAACAGACAAACAGAAAGACAGTGCAGTTCTCGCCTTTATATTATTAGGTATACAGAGTACCGATAGTACGGATTTTTGTAAATTAAACACGTCTTGTTTACGTGTGGACTGTTAGGTCACCCACTGTCCTAAGTGTAAAATTATAGTCGAATTCCACGCGTACGAACTATGATACGGGTTTCGTTATATCTTATACAAAACAAAGCCTAACTAAATCTGAGGCTCAGTCACTTTAGCTTCTGTGGCTACTGAAAAAAGAGCGGTACAAAGTCCAACGTGGCTTCACATGCTTTTAACTGTACATGTACCTGCATACAAAACTATTGGACTACACTTCTGTACAATCGTTGTAACTAATTTCTCCCCTTAAAAGAAAATTCCTAAAAAACAATGATTCGTATTTGTTTATAAGTACTTACCTAATTCCTAAGGTTTCAAAACTTTAGAACTTTCATAATTTTTTTTTACATTTGTTGCATTGCCATGCCGAAACAGGATTTTTTTTATTATTATTTTTATAATAAAACTAAATCTAGATTTCACCAATCTTTAGCTGTACCCACAACTTTTACACAAACAACTGGACCGGATCAAACGGAATTTTCAACAACGTATTTGGCTTTCTTCCGTACAAATTAATTAATTTGTTTGATTTCAGCTCGGTTTCACAGCTTGAAACTTTGAACTCTTCCATTTTCTGTTTGATTGAACCGATTGCAATAAAAAAAAGTTCAAATATTGCATGAAAGCAACCCAAATACGTTATTGAAAACTCCGTTTAAGTCGTTCAAGTACTTTGTGAGGTATTGGTGTGGCCGCTTAAAATTTCGCGAACCTTTAGTGTGAATGAACCGTTTGCAATGGAATAAAGCTTATTTGTTGCACAAAAAGAAGCCCGACGCGTCATTGAAAACCTCGTTTAAACCAGTTCAGTAGGTGAGTTCTTGGTTCTGCAGCTTGAAACTTTGCGTATCTTCTGTCAGAGTGAACCTTTCGCAATGAAACTAAGCTTGTTTATTGCACAGGAGTAAGCCAAACGCGTTACTGAAAGCCACGTTTGAATCTGCTCAAAAGTTTGTAAGTTTTAGCGCCTTTGCTTGAAACTTTGCATAACTTCTATCTGAGTGAACCGTTTTCAACTAATCTAAGCTTATATGTTGCACGAAAGTACCTAATCCAAGCACGTCGTAGAAATGCCAGTTGGAATCGGTACAGTAGTTTGTGAGCTATAGGCGCCGTCTATTGAAACTTCGGGCATTTCCTGTCTGAGTGAATCGTTTTCAATGAAAGTAAACTAATACATTGCAAAGAATTAAGCTAAACACGTTATTTAAAACCCCGTTTAAATCCGTTTAGTAGTTGGTGAGCTATTGGGGCCGCCGCTTGTAACTTAGTGAATTTTACGTCTGAGTGAA
The DNA here is from genome assembly GCA_947532105.1 of Athrips mouffetella. NCBI lineage: Eukaryota > Metazoa > Arthropoda > Insecta > Lepidoptera > Gelechiidae > Athrips > Athrips mouffetella. The sequence goes on from OX383956.1 coordinate 30,716,915, forward strand.
CCGTTTGCAATGAAACTAAGCATAAATGTTGCATGGAGTAGCCAAATACGTTACTGAAAACCTCGTTTTAATCGGTTCAGTTGTTTGTGAGATATTGGCGCCTCCGCTGGAAATTTCGCGCACCTGTCTGAGTGAGCCATTTTCAATGAAAGTAAGTTAATATGTTGCAAAGAAGTAAGCTTGACAGTTTATTGAAAATCCTGTTTGAATCCGTTCAATAGTTTGTGAGTTATTTGCGCCGCCGCCGCGTGAAACTTAGCGTACCTTCTGTCTGAGTGAACCGATTGCAATGAAACTAAACTTTTATGTTGCACAAAAGTAAGCCAAACTCGTAATTAAAAACTCAGTTTGAATCGGATTGCGAGTTATTGTCGTACAGGCAATTTAATACTTTACATTGGTGTAGCTTCTGATTGAGTGAACCGATTTGAATGAAACATAGCCTATATGTTGCTCAGACCTAAGCTTAATCTATCTGCAAAAACCGCGAGAAAATCCGTTCAGTAGTTTTGGAGTTTATCGAAAACATACAGACAGACAGACAGACAAAAAGTTCAGAAAACATATTTTTGAGTTTTATTAGTCGTTTCTTATCGCTCACACTGATTTTTTTATAAATTTGTCAAAAGTATATTAAATTTGTAGTTCCAGATCCTACTTGGTGGAGAGGTTGACTAATGATTGAAAAACACTTTTGGTAGATTTATTGTTTATTCTAATAAATATTATCTTTACAAGTCTGATAATTGATTATTAATTAGTTAATTCATATCTTGATGGAATTCTATTAATGATTTCCAAATATGATCCCATTCTATCCATTTTTATCATAAGTTATATGTAATATAGTTCCAAGTTATGATTTATGTAATGACCATTGAGTTTCTGAAAAAAGACCCTTGTTAGAAGAATGAACTAATAAAAAAAAATGTGGGGATAATCTCCAGGTTTGGAGCCCCTCCATCGCCCCAAACAGCTCGTCCTAGGCTCCTCTACCCTGAGTCCTAGGTCAGAGGCATAACACCACCCAGCGCACGGTGATATGACGCTAACTACCCTAACAATCCAACTGGATCGTCAGGATTCTGATCATCCTCGCGAAGCAGGATATCCCATTGAACTACTTAAACTACAGTAAAGACTGAGGTTAGTGTATGTGGAGAGTGGAACTAACTAACCACAGTACAATCCAGACAGTGATGTCTCCCCCCGGTATGTTCATGCCCCGCGTTCTGCTAACCCGACTTCCGCGTGCGTGGCCCACATTGAAGGAACATCACTGACTCGTCCAGGGTTTATAGGGTATTGAACTATTGCTATAGCCACCCATACCAGAGTTGGTCGTCGAGCCCGCCAGGCACACGAATCATACGGTCTTCCTTTGGGAAACAAGGCACTCCTACGAGTACGAGTACGATCACTCACACATGCACACAAAGCACAACCGTACAGTTTTGACCGCACGCCCACAATCGTAATATTGAACCAAAAATTGCTAACAAAAATAGTATTTTCAGTACATTACTGTATTTTTGTATTAATTAGCGAAAAATTTAACTAAAAATAGATAGCAGTATTCCTTCGTTTTTCAACAGAATTTTATGTCCCGCGTAAGAATGCAAGTCATTTGAATTTTTGTATGGAAAACGAATCACCTTAAATCACAGACTTGACAGACTAAGCACAAATTGACGCACACTTAAACATAAATAAAAAGTATCGATGTCTCTTTTACTCTAAAATAAGACCGTATATAGTCAACCTTTTTCTTCCTATGTCGTGACACTGGCACACACATTGACAAATGTCAAGCTGTGTCAGAAAATTTGAATTATGGCGGTGCCTTGAGTCGTATACTCAGAACAAAAACCTCCTTGCTTCGCTCGGAGAAGAAACCATGCTATTTTTTTTCAGTATGGGATGACAACTGCTAGCATGTCTCATGCCATGTCAAATCGTCAATGATCACATCCTACCAAATTAGATGAACGACGCGTTCATTGCATTTACAAAGTTTATAGGATTATTGTAACTTTTTGGGATTTTAACGGTTGAAAATATTTCCTAAATTATATGTTGTAAACATTGTGTAAATTATAAAAAACATGTAGTGAACAAGATAAAAATATCGTGAATTTATTCGTAAGTTGCTCTCCATATTAGTGATTGTTCTTTTTAATAATAACGTGTGTAGTTGATGGCTGTACATCTTCAAAACAACAAAACGAAAACTGCAAAGAAATTTTATGTTTTCATCTGTAAGTTTTATTCAGTATTTTTCATGTTTGTGGATTATTATCACAAATATTGCTTAAAAAATGTCAACTTATCATTCTTACAGTCAGAGATATGGAAATTGTAACGTATTTTATTGTAATTTATCGTTTTTTGTGAGATCATATTGAAGGTCATGAGTGATGTATTTTCTATCGATAGTGGTGCTTTTACTTTCGAGCGGAGCGAGAAAGGTATTGTAATCGTGAAAAAAGTTGCACAAATTTTCTCAAGAATGTGCTCTATATCACTTATATACAAAAAAAAGCAAGTCCCCTAAAAATGTCCGTCCGTCGTCGGTCGGTCGGTCGGTCTGTCCGTCACGCTTTGGCCTAGCGGCTAAGCGAATGGTCCCATTAACACCATATTTTAAATTTAAGACTTTTATGCAAATTGGTCGAAGGGTTCCTAATGGTTTTTTGCTGGCTCTCATTTTGAGGGTAGCTATCATACAACAAAAATGAAGAATTGAATTTTTTTTAAAAACGGCTTAAATGAAACTTTGCTTGACTAAGGATCTCCATGCAAGGTATCTTGCGCCATCATCAGTTTGTCTGTGTGATTTCATATAAGGGGTGTTCCTGTACTACCAAAACGTAAACTTGTGATTTACTCATAAATGGTTCCATTAAGTTTATATTATTTTCTATGATATTAATTCTGTTTTGGTTATTTACTTGAATGGATATTCAATTTGATTGGTTTTTGCGAAAATTTAGTACACAGGATGTACGAAAAACTGAAAGGGCTTTTTCAGTAGACAAAACTGAACAACTATCCCTAAGAAACGTGTTTTGAAATAAAAAAAATCGGTAATTAATCATATACAGGGTATTCTAGTACTACCAAAAATTGAACATGTGATTTGTTCGAAATCGTTTACGGTTAGTTGGTTTTAATATTTAACAATTCGAATTCTGAATTCATCTGCTTATTTCATTAAAACATTTTCTAGAAAAGCCGAAATATAAATTTGTATTTCAATACTATGTGTATGGTATAACAAATATAAGTTTGCGGCTGATAGTTTTACTTGCATATCGCGAGTAAGAAAGTGCAGTGCTGCTGTATCATTTACTATATTTTACAATATTCAACGCAAGTTTTGTTTTTAGGGTTCCGTACCTCAAAAAAAACACGGAACCCTTATAGGATCACTTTGTTGTCCGTCTGTCTGTCTGTCTGTCAAGACCCTTTATCTCACGAACGGGTAAAGGTATCAGGTTAAAATTAATATCATGTATTAGGATCCATGAACCACACAAGATCTGAAAAATTCAATTATTTACAACGACGCAATCAAAAGATATGGCTTATTATGTCCTCATCTCCATACATTTATGCAAAAAAGCAAAACCTACAGGGTACTTGCCGTTGACCTAAAATTATGAAATTTGGCAAGAAGCTAGGTCTCACAGTACAAATAATGGGAAAAGTCTGAAATCATTAAATATTACAACTTTTCTCACAACTAATGAAAACCAATTGTGGTGAGCTCCCGTTTCAAGAACATTCATATAAGAGAGGGGTCAAGTTGGATGGTCGGTGAGGCGATTTTTGTTTTAGTTCTATTTAAAAACGGGAACACTTACAAACTTGAAAATTGGTATTTTTGTAGTGCATAAGCTATAAAATAACAACAAATAATAAAATTTGGTCAAGCGCGTGTCGGACTAAAAAAATCTAGCACATTAACTTACTGAAATTTCAACTAATACAATTATGATTATGTGGTGGTACGGAACCCTCGGTGCGCGAGTCCGACTCGCACTTGGCCGGTTTTCGAATCCCGATGGGGACACTGTCAAACAAATATCACTTTGTGTGTCTTCGCCAGATTTAAATATCTTAAACAGCATGAATCATCCTGAATCAACAAATCGTAAGAAATATGATAAAAAATAATTAAATTAATCGACATAAAATTCTACACAAAAAAGGTTTCGAAAGTTTTTCGCTAAAAACAATACTTTAAAAGATTTAAAAGCATGTGGTGAGGAAAGCGAAAACATGGAGCAACTGTTGTGCACATGCAACGCTTTGATTTTGATTTGAGCTACTTAGGAGAAAACCACAAACCCGTATTTCAGCATGTTTGCAAAACCATCGCAAATGCACCCCCTGCATTGAGGGATAAAAGTTTGTGTTAAAATCCTACATAATTTGTATGAAAGCTAGAGATATTCATGAAAATTTAAAAAAAAACCTTTACACCTCCTACCCCTCTTGCCTCCACCGCAACCGTACTTTTAGTAAGTAAGTAAGTAAGAAGTTTGGTATTAAACAGCTACGTAAGATATAACCGTTATTAAAAAATACTTAAAGTATTATTTTCCTGAATGAATTTAATAACTGCTTTTAACAGATTTGCCTTTTATTTAAGTTTAGTACTTCAACTTTTTGGTGAAAGTTTCGACATCGATTTTTCCTTGTGTGACTTATCGACTATCGATAGATGAAAGCATGCACACATCCCTACTTGTGCCGAATTATTTCTTATATATTACTTCTATATGAAGTCAAATTTCTGTGGTCGTATAGCTACGACAATTATTGTTGTGTTTATTTGTAAAAGTGGTAATAAAAGTGAAAAATACAATGGTGAAAATTTTTCTAATGCATCATACAATAAAAGCTTCGAAATCACGTTCCATGTAAGTAAATATCTTGCTTTATATTGTCCAAAGTTTTTGCAGCTTTTTACCAAGATATATCGCTTGTTGTTCTTATAAATAAATGAAAATAACAAAAATATAACAAGCCATGTTCAGGTCTTAGTCCGTTAATCTAGTTAAACGAGATTTCCTTTTGAAATAATTCAAAAAATTGAAAATGTTTTTCACAAGAGACTTAGTTTGGAATTTCTTATACTAGTATAGTTCAAGGGGCCGGACTCGGAATAAAATAGGTAATCATCGTGAATCAAGCACAGTGTTCGTGCTATCTTTCTGTTTGTTGTTGTTTGATAACAATGATGACTTATTTATTGACGAGTAGGCCATCCCCGAGGCTTCAAAGCTTCAGGTTTCCAAAGATGTATGGATATAAGTAGACCAGTTTAGCAGCCGAATTAATTTTTCGATAAATGCGATTACCATGAAACAAAGCTCATATTATGTTGCACGGAAATGAGTCAAATGGTTTATTAATGGTAAATGCATTTAAGTGGCCAGAGTAAACGGGTCGTGTTTGGGGTCATTAAAATAGTTTAAATGAGTATGTTTCAAGGCTTGTTTGTTTGGCTGTATCTTTCATAAAATATTTGTGACTGAAATTTATATTGTATAGCATAATCATGTCGTAGTAGTTATTCTAGAAGTAGCAAAGTATTATGTTAATAATGTACATTGAAATCAATACTGATTTTATTTTTCCGTGATATACTACGTCATTGGCACAGATGGATGCTGACAATTTATGCGCAGAACTCGAAAAATATGCCAAGAAGGCATGCAAATAGTTTTTAGGGTTCCGTACCAAAAGGGTAAAAACGGGACTTTATTATGCCTCTTATGCCTCAGAACAAAGACCTCCTTGCTTCGCTCGGAGAAGAAACCTTACTAATTTTTTTCAGTATGGGATGACAACTGCTAGCACGTCACGTGCCATGTCAAATCATCAATGACGACACCCAACCAAATTAGAAGAACGAAACCTTCATTGCATTTACAAAGTTTATAGGATTATTGTTACTTGTTTTCAAAATATGTGATGTAAACATTGTAAAAATTATAAAAAACATGTAGTAAACCAGTGAAAACTTACGTAAATTTATTCTCAAGTTGCTCTCCATATTAGTGAGTGTGTTTTTCAATAATATCGTGTTTATTTGATGGCTGTACATCTTCAAAACAACAAAACGAAAACTGCAAAGAAATTTTGTGTTTTCATCTGTAAGTTTTATTCAGTATTTTTCATGTTTGTGGGTTATTATCACAAATATTGCTTAAAAAATGTCAACTTATCATTCCTACATTCAGATAATATAGAAATTGTAACGTTTTTTATTGTAATTTATCGTTTTTTGTGGGATCATGTTGGAGGTAATGAGTGATGTATTTTCTATCGATAGTGGTGCTTTCACTTTCGAGCGGATCGAGAAAGGTATTGTAGTCGTGAAAAAAGTTGCACAAATTTTCTCAAAAATGTGTTCTATATAACTTATATACCATAAAAGGCAAGTCCCCTAAAAATGTCCGTCCGTCGGTCGGTCGGTCGGTCTGTCCGTCACGCTTTGGCCTAGCGGTTAAACGAATGGTCCGATTAACACCATATTTTAAATTAAAGACTTTTATGCAAATTGATCGAAGGGTTCTGAATGGTTTTTTGCTGGCTCTCATTGTGAGGGTAGCTGTCATACAACAAAAATGAAGAATTGTTTTTTTTTTTGTAAAACGGCTCAAATGATTTTTATGAAGCTTTGCTTGACTAAGGATCTCCATGCAAGGTATCTTGCGCCATCATCAGTTTGTCTGTGTGATTTTATATGAGGGGTGTTCCTGTACTACCAAAACGTAAACTTGTTCAATTCAATTCGTTTATTTAAAAATATAAGCTTACAGACTAGTCCAACACACTTATACTTTAGTTACATAATAATATTATAAAACACTACTTTTCATCCTTAAAAACATGTTAAGGAACAGAGTGGCAAATCTTTGGACAACAATTGGGTTGTCATTAAATATATCAGCTAGTGGCTGTAGTGTAAGCATTTCATTGATAAGCCTGATTGCACGTGCCGAGGGAGCATTCGCGCCGCTGCAGGTGCGCACACTGATCGTCGCAAACAGCGGCCGCGTGCGCCTCTGCAGCTCCGCACCACCACCGCGCAAGTACGTTCCCGGTATACACAAGCTCATCCGAGACAATGCTGTCCTGTTATCGATTTTACCAGTTAATACAGAATGGTAGTGCAGGACTAATGCCAATTTTCGTCTCAATTCTAGACTGTCCAGACACACCATTCCGTACACAAATATAGAGGGATAAAGAAAAGGATAAGTACCATAGGTTTTTTGTAGATGAATCGGGCAAATTTCTTCTGAACATTTTCAATCATATCATTATATTTTGATTCCCTTGTGATTTACTCATAATTGGTTCCATTAGGTGTATATTATTTTCTATAATATTAATTCTGTTTAGGTTATTAGGTTAATTTTACCAGTCTTGTTATTATTCGTCCATGCTGTCAGTAAGTTTTAATATTTAACAATTTGAATTCCGATTTTTATCTGCATATTTCATTAGAACATTTTTTAGAACAACTTAAATAAAAGTTTGTATTTCCATACTATGTGTATGGTATTACAAATTTAAGTTTACGGATGATAGTTTTACTTGCATATCGCGAGAAAGAATGCGCTGTATTATTTACTATATTTTACAATATTCAACGCAAGTCTTGTTTTTGTTTTGAGTTCGATTCCCGATGGGGATATTGTCAAACAAATATCACTTTGTGTATCTTCGCCAGATTGAAATATCTTAAGGCCTTAATAAGTCCCGTTGACCTTGACGATTAGTCATTGATAATTTTTCTGTAAGGATTGAATGGACAATTTTTGAGATAATTTGACTCAAACATTCCCAAATTTCGGCATTTGACCCTTATTAAGGCCTTAAACAGCATGAATCATCCTGAATCAACAAATTGTAAGAAATATAATAAAAAAATAATTAAATTAATCTACATAAAATTCTCCACAAAAAAGGTTTTGAAAGTTTTTCGCTACAAACAATACTTTAAAAGATTTAAAAGCATGTGGTGAGGAAAGCGAAAACATGGAGCAACTGTTGTGCACATGTAACGCTTGGGCTAACAAGCGTATGAAGATTCTGGGTCAAGCTCATCCGACACTAGAAGACTACAGGCTCCTTGTGCTCTGGTGTACAATAAGGAACTCAGCCCCACGTTATAAGACAAGATAAGATACATGAAAATTCGCTTGAAATTGATTGAGCTACTTAGAAGAAAACCACAAACCCGTATTTCAGCATTTTTGCAAAACCATCCCAAAAGGGGGTGAATTGAGGGATAAAAGTTTGTGTTAAAATCCTACATAATTTGTATGTAAGCTAGAATAAAAAATAATAAATAAAATAAAATCAATTTATTTCGAGCATTGCCCATAGCGTGTTAGTATGTTCTTATATCTATATTAGTAATTATTAAAATCTAAAACCCTATTACTAATTTTAGTTTCTTTGGCGAGGTGGACGCGGGTCCAGTGCTGCATGATAGCACTGTCCACGTCCAGTCTCGCCGCAACAGTCTGCAGGAGGCTGTTGGAGCTGCCCCGCACCCGATGGATCAGGGATGCTATGCGTTTTCTTACGATAGCTGAGAAGCTATCAACACCAGCTTCCGCTAGCATCCCCGAAGCACTGCAGTGACGTCGCAGCCCCATCAGCCCCCGAAAGGCATTATTGTACTGCGTGCGCAGAGCCCTGTAAGCTCCTTGGGTGTAATTTGTCCACAGGCTGCACGTGTACAGAGAGTTACAATAGGCTTTAAAAAGTGTAACCTTTACCTGTTGTGTACAACGTGCGAACCTGCGGGCAAGCATATTCGCCCTAACGCACAATGCCCTGCGCTCCCGCTCTATATCTAAATCATCTTTGAGCGACTCGTTGACCCAATGTCCCAGGTACTTAAAGCTCTGCACTTGTTTGAGAGGAGCGCCATTAAGCCTAACAGTTGGAACTTTGTAGGTCTTATTTTTAGCTTTGAAAACAAGCAGCTCACTTTTGGCAGTGTTGTACCGGAGACCGTGGGCCAACGCATACCGCTCACAGATGCTAATAAGCTTAATTAAAGCACTGATCGATGGACACAGCAGCACCATGTCATCGGCGTAACTTATGTTGTTGACAAAGGTGCCGTCAATAGAACAACCGACGCCGGCGCCGCTGAGCTCACCGATCAGTTTGTTCAGCTAGAGATATTAATGAAAATTTTAAAAAAAATCTTTACACCTCCTACCCCTCTTGCCTCAACCGCAACCGTCCTTTAGGTAAGAAGTTTGGTATCTATATACATATAATAAAAGAGTAGAAACCGCGTGTCTGTACTTTTGATGAATTTATCAAAAAATGAGTGTGGGCCATAAGAAAGGACTAATAGAACACAAATATATTTTTTTTGAATTTTTTGTCTGTCTGTCTGTCTGTCGGTCTGTCTGTCTGTCTGTATGTTTTCGATAAACTCCGAAACTACTGAACGGATTTTCACGCAGTTTTCGCAGGTAGATTAAGCCTAGCTCTGAGCAACATATAGGCTATGTTTCATTCAAATCGGTTCACTCAATCAGAAGCTACACTAATGTAAAGTATCAAACTGCCTGTGCGCTAATAACTCACAAACTATCAAGCCGATTCAAACGGGGTTTTCAATCACGAGTTTGGCTAAGTTTTTTGCAACATAAAAATTAAATTTCATTGCAAACGGTTCACTCAGACAGAAGGTACGTGAAGTTTCATCCGGCGGCGCAAATAACTCACAATCTATTGAACGGATTCAAACGGGGTTTTCAATAACCTGTCAAGCTTACTTCTTTGCAACATATTTGCTTACTTTCATTGAAAACGGCTCACTCAGACAGAAGGTGCGCGAAATTTCAAGCGGTGGCGCCAATAACTCACAAACAACTGAACCGATTTAAACGAGGTTTTCAGTAACGTGTTTGGCTTACTCCATGCAACATGTATGCTTAGTTTCGTTGCAAATGGTTCACTCAGACAGAAGATTCACTAAGTTTCAAGCGGCGGTTCCAATAACTCACAAACTACTAAACGGATTTAAACGGGGTTTTCAATAACGTGTTAAGCTTAATTCTTTGCAATATATTAGCTTAATTTCACTGAAAACCGTTCACTCAGACAGAAGGTGCGCGAAGTTTAAACGTTGGCACCAATAGATCACAAACTACTGTACCGATTCCAACTGGCATTTCCATGACGTGCTTGGATTAGGTACTTCCGTGCAACATATAAGCTTAGGTTAGTTGAAAATGGTTCACTCAGATAGAAGTTTCGCAAAGTTTAAAGATAAGGCGCGAATAACTCACAAACTTTTGAGCCGATTCAAACGTGGCTTACAACGCGTTTGGCTTACTCCTATGCTATATATAAGCTTAGTTTCATTGCGATAGGTTGACTTTGACAAAAGATACGCAAAGTTTTAAGCTACAGAACCAAGAACTCACCTACTGAACTAATTTAAACGAGGTTTTCAATGACGTGTCGGGCTTCTGTCTGTGCAACTTATAAGCTTTATTTCATTGCAAACGGTTCACTTAGACAGATGGTTCACGAAATTTTAAGCGGCCGCACCAATACCTCACAAATTACTTGAACGACTCAAACGGGGTTTTCAGTAACGTATTTGGGTTGCTTTCGTGCAATATTTAAACTTTTTTATTGCAATTGGTTCACTCAAACAGAAAATAGGCGAGTTTAAAGTTTCAAGCGGTGTAGCCGAGCTGAAATCAAACAAAGCTTATAACTTTGAACGGAAGAAAGCCAAATACGTTGTTGAAAATACCGTTTGATCCGGTCCAGTTGTTTGTGTAAAAGTCGTGGGTACAGCTGAAGATTGGTAAAATCTAGATTTAGTTTTATGATAAAAATAATAATAAAAAAATCCTATCTCAAAATCCTATATCAAAATACTTCAAAAAATAAAGAGAGATGTAAATCATTGTTTTTTAGGAATTGTCTTTTAATGGGAGAAATAAGTTAAAAAGATGGTACAGAAGTGAAGTCCAACAGTTTTGTATGTAGGTACATGTACAGTTAAAAGCATGTGAAGCTTGAAACGTTGGACTTTGTACCGCTCTTTTTTCAGTGGCCACAGAAGCTAAAGTGACTGCGGCTCAGATTTAGTTAGGCTTAGTTTTGTATAAGAAATAACGAAACCCGTATCACAGTTCGTCCGCGTGGAATTATACTATAATTTTACACTTACGAGGATAGTGGGCGACCTAACAGTCCACACGTAAACAAGAGGTGTTTAATTTACAAAAATCCGTATTATCGGTACTCTGTATACCTAATAATATAAAGGCGAGAACTGCACTGTCAGTCTGTCTGTCTGTTACGCTTTTATGGCTAATCCGATAAACCGATTGTGATAAAAACTTGGTACGAAGATAGTTTGAACCATGGGAAAAGTCATTAGCTACTTTTTCTGAGCCCCACGCGGACGGAGTCGCGGGCAACAGCTAGTCTTTAATATTAAAACAGCTACGTAAGAAATCACCTTTAGTAAAAAATACAAAAAGGCTGCTTACACTGGCATGGTTGGCACTTCCAGTCGCTTTTTTGTTCTTTCGTCATCGTATTTGTAAAGCGCTTTTCTGGTATATTAGCACAAACGAGATTATAAGTCTGCTTTCATATGCTACAGCGTATATGCAGATTATTTCCGATAGTATTCCGGCAGCCTGCACAGCTAGGCAGAACTTTAGGTGGCATCTTGCGGTGATGTAGTGAACAATTTTATCCTCTCGTGTCGATTATTTGCAGTTGGATTTTGCAAGACTACGCAGTACGCAATAAATTGTATAGATGCCGCCACAAAAAAGGGGTGATATTGGCTGATAGTGGTGGTGTAGTTCTCGCGTGAGTTCCCGCACCATACGTCAGCTGCGTGTAATGAAACGCAAAAGTGACGTTTTAAGTCATCTGTCAATATCAGCTGGCGCAGACCAATCAGCTGTTCGGTAATTATCTTTTACGTTCCTTCTTGTTTATTCCCTTTTTGTATCTGCCATAACTTCTACTGCAGAAAATCATATACCAGTGAAGTCTTCCTATAATCACAGACCTTCAACTCCATGGTGGAACCCAGACTGTACCAATGTTGTGCGTCAAAGAATTGAGGCTGAAAAACCATATAATGAAGTTATATGTGTTGAAAATTTTATGGCCTATCAAAAGGCATCAGCTGAAGCCAGAAGATTATTGTCTGAGCGGAAGATTCAAGGATGGAGGGATTTTTGTGAGTCTTTGTCTCCTAGGAGCCCTCCCTTTCTGGTTTGGAAACAAATTAGACGATTCAGAGGTTCATTAAATATTCCTAACATTACTTCTAATGATCCAGGCTCCTGGTTAAATGCTTTCGCTGACAAACTGGCTCCTTCAACAGTCCCTTCAATCAACCTTTTACCTCCTCCTTCAGAAATTATTCACTCATCTGATCGATTCGATGACCTTTTTTCTTTTAATGAACTCAATCGTGCCCTTGAAGGCCTTTCTGACTCATCACCTGGTATTGACGGAATTCCCTATTCTTTCCTGGTTAAAGCAAGTGATCAAGTCAATTTTTTTTATTTAAATTTAGTCAACATTTACTTCTCTTTAGGGATGATTTCAGATCCCTGGAGAACTCAAATTATCATCCCCATATTAAAACCCGGTAAAGATCCCATTCCTATAGGCCAATTGCCTTGTCTTCAGTTTTGGCTAAAATTATGGAAATCATGATTAAAAATCGACTAGAGTGGTGGTTGGAAAGTCAAAATATCATAGCTAAGTCGCAGTTTGGTTTCCGTAAGGGATTTAGCAACTTTGATAGTCTCAGTATTCTGACAACGGATATTCAGATAGCCTTTCAAAATAAACAGTTTCTTGTTGGCGTATTTTTAGACATTGCATCTGCTTACGACAATGTACAACTCCCAATTCTCAGGCAGAAAATGCAACATCTCTGTGTTCCGAAGAAGTTAACTCGTTTTATTCTTAGTCTCCTTATGTCAAGATCCATCTGTATTAGATCTCAGGGCAACCTTCTTCCTCCTCGTACTGTTTGGCAAGGCTTGCCTCAAGGCTCTGTACTTAGTCCAATCTTATTCAGCCTTTACTCTTACGATCTTGAAAAAACCGTCGATTCATTCTGTGATGTCCTCCAATATGCGGATGACCTCGCTTTATATATTGCCTCATCATCTATTTCTGATATTTCGTCTCGATTAAACTCTGCCCTTAATTACCTCGGAGATTGGCTAGAAAATCATGGCTTTACCCTCTCTGTTAACAAATCAGTTGCTGTAATTTTTACAAAATAGAAAATTATTCCGCATTTAGATTTAAAATTTAGAAATGAAAATATACCTTTGGGTGACAAAGTAAAATTTTTAGGCTTATATTTAGATTTCAGAATGACTGGCATACCTCGTATTAATTATATCTCCAAAAAATGTGAACAAGGAGTCAATGTCTTGCGTGCCGTAGCTGGCTTAAGATGGGGCGCTCATCCATTCACCTTAAAACTTTTATATAATGCTATTGTTCGTAGTCACTTTGATTATGCTTCCTTTATTCTGGAACCTTGTAATAAGTGCCATCACAGAAAAATAAAGGTACTTAGAAGGAGGAGTAAAGAAATAATTCGTCACTAGGTGGTGTAGGCGTTGTTCTATGGATTTGACATGTTATTTTGAATATTTTCTATGGATCATCGATGATGGGGTTGTGACATGTAGGCAGATGTCATCCCCTACTAAAATAAATTAGCAAGGTATCTATTCCGAGCGAAGCAAGGAGGTCCGAAAGCTTTGAGTGCCATCGACAGTTGGTCCAGAATCCAGTCGAAGTGTCTTCGAATAATTGTTGGTGCCATGAAATCTACTGCTGTCAATGCCCTTCAGGTTGAATGTGTTGAACCCCCTCTTCATCTTAGAAGGCAACTTTTGAGTGACAGATTTTTTTAAAAAGCTCTCCAATTATCTGATCACCCTCTTTTACCGAGACTTGACACTCTGCGTGGTTTAATAGGACAAAGCAATAATGATTCGAGATACCGATTACTTAATTCTTTCTCTCATCACCTGGCCCTTCTATATCCCATTTTCAAATTAAACTGTAATCCTATTTTTTCTGTTTCATATGATGCTTTAATTTACAAACCGAATTTCCATAATTTGGGTATACAAAAGAATACTCCTGGTGCTAATGAAATATTTTTGGAAAAGTTAAACAATGAGTGGAGTGATTGGCTTCCTGTGTATACAGATGCTTCGAAAGAATCTAACTCTGATCCAGTAGGTGCTGCAGTGTGGATTCCGAAATTCAATATTGCCCTAAACTTTAAGTGCCCTCCCTTGGCATCAATTTTTTATGGTGAGGCCATAGCCCTAATAGAAGCAGTCTCTTTCGTGATTTGTCATAATTTAAACAGAGTCATAATATATTCTGACTCCTTAAGTTGTATTCAAGCTATTCTATCTAATCAATTTAGGTCCAAATCTAGATCTCCTCTCATTTTAAAAATCAAACAACTTCTTTTAGAATGTCATAATAAAAATTTACTAATTGTTCTATCCTGGATTCCTAGCCATTGCGGGATTATTGGAAATGAAGCTGCAGATTGGTGTGCTAAAGCTGCGATTCACTCTGGTTTGGAAAATTATAAAGAAGTTCAATCCCAGGATTTGTGCAATCTAGCCCATTCCCGTTTGAGATCTCAATGGAACATTCTGTGGTCTTTATCTAAATTCATCAAGGGTAAATTGTATGGTGACATCCAACCTGAAATTCCAATAAAACCGTGGTTTTTCAAGTTTCGTAAAATTCCCAGACCTATTATAACAACAATTTGTCGTATTAGATTAGGTCACTCCAGCACCCCGGTTCATTTAAATAAGATAACTCCCTGTGTGAATGCGGAATAGACGAAGGTGATATAGATCATATATTTTTTGACTGTCCCAAACTTTCTATTTCATTATATAATGTCCTCCCTCCTGAGATCCCTTTGCCCACTATTATGAAATATTTATTATCCCTTGTTGATTCTCCTTTTATATTCTTATTGTCAAAATTCATCAGTTATAATCATATTAAACTCTAATGTTCTTGATGTGAACTTCTTGTATCTAATTGATGCAGGCTAGATGAAGATTGTCACTGTGTAGTCAGAGCTTTGATTGTGTCATTGAAGTCTTGTCTAGCTAAGCAAATGTTACTAAAATTTTGTTTATTAAAACCTTGTATTCTGTGAAGGTTTTCTCATTTCAATTTAATAAACAAAATTAAAATTTGAAACATGGATAAGTACCTGCGACCAGAAAGATTCGATGTGGACCCTTCCGATAACTTCGCTGCCCGAGCATGGGTGCACTGGCGTAAGACATTTGAAAGTTTTATCATCGCACAAAAACCGGCCGCTCCTTCATCAGCAACGGACGCAAAGTCGGCGCCAACGCCAGCAGTATGGAACGAGGTCAAACTTCAACTTTTAGTGAACCATATTTCACCTAACATATACACTTACATAAGTGAAGTCGAAAGCTACGACAAGGCGATTTCTTTATTAGATAAACTTTATGTAAAACCTAAAAATCTAATTTTTGCAAGACACATGCTAGCTACTCGAAAACAACGAACTGAAGAAAATATTGACGCATATTTACAAGTTTTAAAACTTCTATCCAAAGACTGTGACTGTGCTGCAGTAGACGCAGAAACAAACAGGAACGATAGTGTACGTGATGCTTTTATTTCTGGAATATTATCACACAAAATAAGACAAAGGCTTCTAGAAAACTTAACTCTATCGCTTGACCAAGCCTATAACCAAGCACTGTCTCTAGAAACGGCTGAAGTCAATTACCAAAGCTTCAACACCATGACTGTAAACGCTGTTACACAAGAAGAACCTTTGCTGGTTAGCCCAAACCAACAAACTGTGCAAGATGAGGGCTGCTGTGCTGCTACTCACTTTCGCCGTCGAAAATGCTTCTTCTGTGGGGGTCAGGTACATCCTCGAAAGAACTGTCCCGCATTGGAACGAACCTGTCAGCTCTGTAACAAGAAGGGACATTTCGCCTCTGTCTGCAGAAGCACTTCTAAGCCTACAAATTATATGACAACGGGCAAGGAAGACTTTTCAGCTTGTATCATAGCAGCATCACCTTCTTCATTACGCAAAGCTACTGTACCCGCCTTTATTAGAGGAATCAGAGCAGAAGCACTTCTTGACACCGGTAGCTCAGTCAGTTTTATCAACGACAACTTCGCTAATCTCTGCGGATTGAAAAGAAAATCTTGTAATCAAACAATTTCTATGGCCTCACTAAATCATACTTCACAAGTACAAGGCCAAACTTTTCAAACTATTCAAATCGGGAATCATATCTATGATAACGTGAATCTTCTTATCGTGAAGAATCTTTGCGCCGATATAATTATCGGCCACGACGTCCTCGAAGAACATTCGTCGCTAGAGTTCTCATTTGGTGGGCCAAAACACCCACTCCATGTATGTAACGTAGCTGAAGCATCGGTTCCAGCTGTACCGCTTTTTGCAAATATATCTCCTGATTGCAAACCTATTGCTGTAAAATCCCGA
Source organism: Athrips mouffetella (assembly GCA_947532105.1). Lineage (NCBI taxonomy): Eukaryota > Metazoa > Arthropoda > Insecta > Lepidoptera > Gelechiidae > Athrips > Athrips mouffetella. The sequence continues at coordinate 30,733,545 of OX383956.1, forward strand.
ACACACAGCGATGAGGATAGTAAATTTATTAAAGAGGAGATTCAAAATCTTATCGCAGAAGGCGTTATTGAGGAAAATAAATCACCATGGAGAGCCCAAGTACTAATAACTAGAAGCGAAACTCATAGAAAACGAGTCGTTATAGATTACTCTCAAACAATCAACCGCTACACGGAACTCGACGCATACCCATTACCTAATATAGAGGACATAGTTTCAAAAATCGCAAAGAATACGATGTTCAGCTTAATAGACTTAAAAAGTGCCTACCATCAGGTGCCAATTCTACCCGAAGAGATAAAATATACCGCCTTTGAAGCACTGGGAAACTTATACCAATTCAGACGTATTCCCTTTGGGGTAACTAATGGCGTATCAAGCTTCCAACGAACAATTGATTGGATTATAAAAAAAGAGAAGCTTCAAAACACATTCGCGTATCTCGATGATATTACCATTTGTGGCCGTACTCGTGAAGAACACGATCAGAATTTAGAGCGCTTTATGAATGCTGCCAAGAAATTTGGTCTAACTCTGAGTATGCAAAAATGAAAATTTTCCCAACAGTCTATAAATATTCGTGGCTACAACATCCAAAATCATGTTATCAAGCCTGACAGTGAGCGCCTCAAGCCACTTATTAATTTGCCACCACCAAGCGATTTGCCGACCTTAAGGAGGACACTTGGCATGTTTGCACATTACTCCAAATGGATTCCCAATTTCTCTGAACGAATACATTCACTCGCCAAGACGGCTACTTTTCCGCTCACAAACGAACTCATCAAATGCTTTGAAAGCCTTAAAACTGATATAGCAAAGTCTTCAATTCATGCAATTAATTAAAATATACCTTTTATGGTCGAAACTGACGCATCTGACCATTCTATCGCAGCAGTACTAACGCAAGATTCCAGGCCAGTGGCATTCTTTTCCAGAACTTTAAATCCTAGTGAACAAAATCACTCAGCCATTGAAAAAGAAGCATATGCTATTATAGAGTCGCTTAAAAAATGGAGACATTTTTAATTGGAAGAGAATTTAAATTAGTAACTGACCAACGCTCGGTATCTTTTATGTTTGATAAAAAGCACTCAAGCAAAATTAAGAATGAGAAAATTCAGAGATGGCGATTGGAACTTGCTGCCTATAAATATGAAATTATATACAGACCAGGGAAAGATAATTATGCTGCTGACGCACTGTCCCGCGTTTGTGCTACGTTACAAATACGAACGGCTAATCTTTTCTCACTTCATGAGGCTCTCTGTCATCCTGGCGTGACAAGAATGTACCACTGGGTTCGCTCAAAAAATCTACCTTATTCTATTGAGGAAGTCCGGAATATGACAAGTTCTTGTCGAACCTGCTCAGAAATTAAACCTAGATTCTTCCGGAGTAACTGTGATGACCCAAGGAGACTAGTCAAAGCAACGGCTGCTTTTGAACGCCTCAGTATAGACTTTAAAGGACCAGTTCCAACAAATTCTAATAACAAATTCATACTTACTGCAATTGACGAATTTTCACGTTTTCCGTTTGCCTTTCCATGCTCAGATGTAAGCTCGAAAACTGTGATTAAACACCTCAACAACTTATTCATGATATTCGGCATGCCTTCCTACGTGCACTCGGATCGTGGGACAGCCTTTCTTTCCTCCGAAGCACAGGAATTTTTACACGCTCGAGGTATCGCTACAAGCCAAACTACAGCATATAACCCTCAAGGCAACGGACAAGTTGAAAAGTTTAATTCTACTCTTTGGAGAACGATTCTTTTAGCTCTGAAAACAAAGAATCTACCTGTCGAAAATTGGGAGCAAGTATTACCACAAGCCTTGCATTCTATTCGGTCCTTACTATGTACTGCTTCTAATTGCACGCCACATGAACGAATGTTTAGACACCCACGTAGATCTACTAACGGCACATCCATTCCAACGTGGCTGACAAATTCTGGACAAGTTTAAATGAAGAAATTTAATCGAGCTAATAAATATCAGCCGATTGTAGAAGAGGTTGAATTAATTCACAGCAATCCAGATTTTTCATACATCCGGTTTCCAGACGGCCGAGAAACAACAGTGTCCATCCGTCACCTAGCTCCACTAGGTTCAGGGGGAGAAGAACTGCGGTTGGATGATGTTCAGCAAGTGCCTAATGATACTGTCGAAGGCAATACATCTTCGGAGACAATGGCCCCTCATATGGAGACGCCAGCTGCCACTGAAAACGAATCTGATAATAGCAGAGAGCAAGTTTCAGAGCCACTGCCACAGCTGCCACCGGAGCCAATGCCTCGCAGATCTGGACGCTTACGTAAAGCACCAGAATTTTTAAAAGATTTTGTAACACACTAGTGCGGGAGAATGATGTGAACTTCTTGTATCTAATTGATGCAGGCTAGATGAAGATTGTCACTGTGTAGTCAGAGCTTTGATTGTGTCATTGAAGTCTTGTCTAGCTAAGCAAATGTTACTAAAATTTTGTTTATTAAAACCTTGTATTCTGTAAAGGTTTTCTCATTTCAGTTCTCCTATTTATGAAAATTATTTTTAATAATAACTATCTTGTTCTGTTGTGATGTACATAATGTGATGTTTTGTACTCTAAAAAATTATTCAATGGATTCTATATCCGGTTTTTTTTTTGCTTTTTGCGAAACTCCATCGTGTATTCACTTCACTACGTGACATTGGCGGAATTGTGAACACACAAAAGCCACTCATCAAAGATTGAATTGAATCTTTTACGTTGTGATGTATTTACTTGCGTTAATGATTAATTCAAAATAGTGCTTCAACGGATAAAGTGCACGAATACCTGGATGAAAATTGGTGATTTTTCGGCCATTAAGTGATGCTGTTGGAGTGACAAACAGTGTACAGCAGTGCGTCGTTCACTTGTTGTTGTTTTGAAACAGGTTATAGCTAATTATCTCCTCTTTTTACACGAATTTAATGAAAATGTTAGGCACAGGTTTGTTGTTAACACCACGGTCACGTTCCTTTCCTATATACCTACTGAATAGGTATTCCTACTACAGAATGTTTTTATATATACAACGTTCACAGCTTTTTGAAGGCACGCGCTATTTATAGGCACGTTCCGCGAGCCCCCCGGCCGGTACCGCCGCAACCGCTATGTCCCTGCGTTTTTAAAATGTAATATCTTCGAAAATATTCATTTAAATTAAATGCTGTAAAGTTAAGGTATTTAATTGAATAAGGATTAATGCTGTATTGCTTAAAATCGCTTCGTAAATAAGCCACTATTTCTCGAAGGATAAAAAATGGTTATTGTGGGTTATCCCTAAGAGATAGATATATACCATCGCGGACTTTTTTGTTGACCTTTTTAAGGTTTACAATATTGTAGTATATTATTTTGACTCGTAGGGTTCAGCCAGCGTTTGCAATGTGAGCGCAAAAAAAGTGTTTATTTATGAAATCACATTAGAAACCTCTAAAATTATCAGTGTTTCTCTACTATATTATGCATGTATTATACACAAAAACCTTCCTCTTAAATCACTCTATCTATTAAAAAACCGCATCAAAATCCGTTGCGTAGTTTAAAAGATCTAAGCATACATAGAGACAGACAGACAGCGGGAAGCGACTTTGTTTTATACTGTGTAGTGATGATTCTATTATTTATTTCCAGAGGCAGTTTGAAGAATTACAACGAGAATGCAAGAAAGTTAGAGAAACCTATGACGATGTACTGAAACAGCTGAAGAAAGACAAATCATCTAGATAAAAAAAAAATTGTTGTTGTAATGGTTTTATAAGAAAACAACTAAGGGTATTTATTATGGCTATTAGTAGTGATTGCAGTCCACCTAGATGTACTATGCTCCTGCACTTTGCTTTTTAATTAGATAACAATGTGTGTAGTCTATTTATGTATTTGCATTTATTAAAAATGTTACTATTTTTCATCTTATCTCATCTGTAGCATAATTTTTTCCAATAGTAGTAAATGTCGAAGTAAAAGAAGGCAACCAATACCATCCCAAAGTAAATGATAACAAAATCAGCATGAGCTTAACCACTGCTATGCTACAAAGTCCCGGAACCAGGTTACCCGCTCAAGGTCAAAGTGTTACCTCTTAGTAGCGGCCGTGTACTATATTATATTGGTCAAATGTTGTAACAAAAAGCTTTTGCTTGCTTGCACTGCTGGACAAATAACTATTTTTCTGCAAAAAAAAATAATTCTGCGGCTCAAATAATTTATTCTGCTGCACAAATAATTACTTTGCTGGACAAATAAATTTAGAGCTGCTCAATCAGGATTTTTGCTGATCATAATTTGCTGACAAATTTGAATTTGAATACCTGGCTGATTCAAGATAAGCCGTCTCATTCGGGCTAGCTATCGATTATTCAACTCGTTAAATGTTGAGCCTTAGTAGTTCAGTCAAGGATCGGACTAGGCATTCAATTAACTGTCTGATTAAACCAGTTGACTGCGACATACATATATTACAAAGGGGTAATAAAACTTTAAAAAAAAAAATTGCGTACCTCCCCTACACCAAAAGGGGGTTGATTTTTTTCTCTCGTTGACCCCATAGTTTGTGTTGTCATTAGACAGATATTTTAAAAATAAGTATTGTGAGTTTACAAAGACTAGCTTTTGATTTAAGAATCGAAATATTTAGCTTAGAAGCCCGAATCGAGTGTCCTCTCCTGCCAGCTAAACAAACTGTGTTACTGGAAATGTGGAAGTTAGTAGTAGCATATATGATGAAATTAAAAGGAAAAATATCACAGGCCACAGCTAAGTGAGCTATACAGGTTAAGGAGTGTAACGTCCGGTATTTATCGGGATGCATTTAGTAAAACTAGCTCATAATGGTACGTGGGACACAGACAGAACATCCCCGCTCGCCACCCAGCTGTCAAGTGATATTCTCTCAGAGTACCCACATTTATTGTGTACGTCACAAGGAGTACTAGTCGAATCACTGAAAATAATGAAAATATAAATAGCAATCAGGCCTTGGGCTTAGCTGGCCTTTAGGGCGGAAATAAATATGGAAAAATCAAAACCTGCGTAACAAAAATAATTCCTAAAGCAACTTTACTACGGAACCTTACATTGCGCGTGGCCCGACACGCACTTGGCCGGTTTTATTTAGTACTTAAGCTAATATTTTTTTCAACTTAACATACAAATTATTCTAACCAATGACCAGATTGTGGATGGAGAAATAGTATTATTATGCAATTAGTGAATAAGAGACAGATTTAAAGCGAGGGCCAGAGATGAATCACGAGCAAGATGATGTTTAGGTATTAGTGATTGAACATGTAAATTGCAGATCAGTAAATGTGTTGATGGGATCTTCTACTACCAAAAAATAAAATCATCGACATCGTGAGTCGATATTATTTTGCTCGATCACCTCCCTAATCGTCATACAAGAATACGACCGACAATAATACGGTCGTGTGCGGGAGGTCTTAGGCGGTACCACATGGTCGGTATTACTGTAGAAAATATTTTTCATCACATTTGCTCGCAATGAGTCGCAATCACAGAGCAGATTCTGCTCTGTGGTCGCAATCTATACAGGTTTTGCGGTCGGAAAGTTGTAAAATGCGCCCTAGGGCTTTCATATCTGTCATCTTGACTTTTCGTTGACATTCTGTGACCGGCTGTCAGAAGACGTTTCGTTTCGAAATGAGACTTTGATGCAAAGAGGTTCTAAGCTAAAGTTAAATTTTAATGATGTTTTGCCTTTAATTTATCTTGTTTTTAAACTGTTCCTAAAGCAAGAAATTTATTTAAAATTAATTAAGTAACTACAATTAGTTTTCACATTTTACAATAGTTTTTATAAAAGTTTAAAATGTTTGCAATTTTGCTTAGGCTGTATGCGTTTTTTACTTTCCACGAAGTAAAAGTTATGTGAAATACAACATGCGTGTAATAAATACGAGTAGCGCCATATAATTTTTTCCTAGACGTTAACAGTTTTAGCGCAGCAGCTAAGTCTAAGTCATGTGACTATAAATACTATAAAGAATTAAACTGCGTGAATTACCTACTTGAATAAATATTCTAAGATTACTTGTTTTTTCTATTCCTCGCAAATGTGATGAAAAACATTGTGTGTAGCACGGGCGGAAGTGCAATTTCGACGCTCGGGGCATTAAAGCACTCGCTGAAGCTCGTGCTTTGAATGTTCCCTCTGTCGAAATTGCTTACTAGATACACAATGTACTATTCCATTTGGGTCTATCTTGGTCTTTTCCACAGAGCAGAAAGATGCTGATTGTTGTTTTCTGAGGCGCTAGAACCGAACTCAATCGTTATCGAATCTCTCTTTTCTTCTTGTATAGAAAAAAAAACCGGTCAAGTGCGAGACGGACTCGCGCGCTGAGGGTTCCGATATACTTTTTGTATTTTTGAAAGCAATAAAGTCCATTTTTAGGACCGCAAAACTAAATTTGTTTGTAAAGGTTATTTGCAGATTTCTGAAAAACTGTGCAACTTAGAAAGATCGTTTTATTTTTGATGTAATGTTTATATAAATTTCTGTCAACTGTAATTAATTCAGATTTTTCCTTTCACAAACTTCGGAAATAAAAGGGGGGAGGGGAATGGTATTTTTTTGTCATTTTTCATTTTAACTTGAAAACTAAGAGACGTAAAAAAATACAAAACTATATTTTAGAATGTACAAAGTAAAGCCCTTTCATATGATACCCCACTCGACCTAGTAGCGACAATTCGAAATTTGCCCCCCCCCCGTATTTTGGCCCCCTTTACATTAATAATCATATTTTTTTCAAAATTCTTTCATGTGCAATTAAGTTGGGCAACCATATTCAATATATTTTCTAAATTTCAAGTCGATAGCATGAGTGGTTACTGAGATATACAGGTGTGACAGACAGACGGACAGACAAAGTCGCACCATAAGGGTTCCTTTTTTACCATTTTGGTATCGGAACCCTAAAAAGAGAGAAAAGATAACGATTGAGTTCGGTTCTAGCGCCTCTGGTCTTGGGTGACACGCGGGGAGCCAATGAACGATTCGCACGCATGCCCCGCGATACATTTTTTGAATTTTGTGAATTAAGGTGGTCGCTGAGTGGCAGCACCTTACTTTTAGAAATAAATTTATTGCGTCGCAAATACAAAACTTTTCATTAGTATTGTTCGTTTGGCGGCAATATGGGGTAGGTATATATGTTATAACTCATAACATCATAGCTTAGCTTATCATTTATAGTTTTGTATTGATAAAGTGCTAAAAGTGGCCGTTTTTGGCACTTTTGCAATACAAAGCTATTCACGATATGCCAAGGTGTGATGTGATGGATAGTAAAATATAGAACTACCCCAAATTGCCGCCAAACTAAAAATCCTTATTAAATGTTTTGTATTTATGACGCAATAAATTTATTTCTCAAAGTGGCAGCACCTCTGCTCAGCAACCACCTTAACAGTATTAGGTCGCTACTTGTCGTTGAAGAAAAATCTAAAAAGATTTTTTAGGCGGAATCTACTCTCCCTACTGCAGTGAAAAATAAAAAATAAATTTAATTACTGCAGTGTGGTAAAAATACTAACTTACCGTAAAGGAAACCAAGTTATATGTAAGTGCACTTCAATATATTATTAGTAACAAGGAGTTAGTACCTATACTAACTCCTTTATTAGTAATAATTTTAACACAGATTAGTTCGATTTTAAAAGATAACATTTCATAAAGCAAGATGGAAAATTGATACCATTGATTTTAAAAGAATGTCAAAATAAACGTGGTGTGTGAAGGCATAGAGCAATATAATAATGGCGTAAGTGAAGGCAAAGTAACAATTAGAGTATTTCGTTCAAGTATCCGCATTCGGAGCGTTAGAAAACGCTACGTCTAAACCCATATAGGAAAATTGCAATGTAAAAGTATAACGCTGGTGAGGCTTCTGCGGTGACGGTCACACATGCGTGCCAACGTATGAACGCTGTCATCAACTTAAACCTGACTAATAACGGCACAGTTTAAAAAAATGCAAAATCGATAATTAGAATTCAGCGGGCTTATCACGCTGCCCGAGAGAACGCTCGGAGAAATGTTACTTTTTTGAGGAATGATGTCATCTATTCTACTAAAGGTCGGACCTCAAAAGGCCCAACTACGCCTAGCAAGGAACATATATACTCTGACGCCTAGTGCGGTCCGATCTTAAACGCGAAGAAATGTCAGTGGAAGAAAATGTTTAGCAAACCCACAAATAACGTATTTGATATTTTAGACAGAGATAGCTTTATACATAAATACATGAGCCATCCTTGTCTTTCAAAATGTGTTGCACTGCTCAGCTGTCAAAAACATGGCTGCAGCGACTTTTTGGCGGGAACTCGGCGTGGGCTCTTGCCTGCTCGGTTGAAATTCTTGTTTTTAGGGTTCCGTACCTCAAAAGAAAAAAACGAAACCCTTATAGGATCACTTTGTTGTCCGTCTGTCTGGCTGTCTGGCTGTCTGTCAAGACCCTTTATCTCACGAACGGGTAGAGGTATCAGGTTGAAATTAATCCATGAACCACACAAGATCTGCAAATTTAAATTTTTTACAACGACGCAATCAAAAGATATGGCATTTTATGTCGTCATCTCCATACATTTATCCACTAAAGCAAAACCTATGGGGTACTTCTCGTTGACCTAAAATTATGAAATTTGGCAAGAAGCTAGGTCTCACAGTACAAATAAAGGGAAAAGTCTTAAATCATTAAATATTACAACTTTTCTCACAACTAATGGTAACCAATTGTGGTGAGCTCCCGTTTCAAGACCAATCATATAAGAGAGGGGTCAAGTTGGACGGTCGCGGAGGAGATTTTTGTTTTAGTTCTATTTTAAAAACGGGAACACTTACAAACTTGAAAATTGGTATGTTTATAGTGCATAAGCTATAAAATAACAACAAATAATAAAATTTGGTCAAGCGCGTGTTGGACTCAAAGAATCTAGCACATTAACTTACTGAAATTTCAACTAATACAAATATGATTATGTGGTGGTACGGAACCCTCGGTGCGCGAGTCTGACTCGCACTTGGCCGGTTTTTTATGTATGTAGTGATTTAGTGGATATTAAAGATAGTGTTTTATGCAAAGATGTTTTAGGAAAGATAAGACCTTCATACTATGCAGCCTAAAATATTGCGTCGCTTTGACACATACATACTAAACTTCAATATGACTGACTTAACATATATTAACTATGGAATAAGCAGAAGAGACATTAAATACCTGAAACATATTTTCATGACCTAAACTACCTAACTTATTATAGAACAGACCATTTTACTTTGGCATTGGGGAAAAAATACCTGGGAAAGATGAATTGGTTGTTGTGCGGTCAACCGCTTGTCGGTAGAAACTTTTTCAACTCTATTACCACGCCATAAGGTCCAAAAGTGTTTCTACTGATGTGCGGCCGTGTGTACGTAAATTTTAGCTTTTTTAGGGTTCCGTACCTCATAATAAATAACGGAACCCTTATAGGATCACTTTGTTGTCCGTCTGTCTGTCTGTCTATCTGACGACCCTTTTTCTCACGAACAAGAAGAGGTATCAGGTTGAAATTAATAACGAATATTAAGGTCCATAAACCACACAAGATCTGAAAATTTCAATTTTTTACAACGACGCAATCAAAAGATATGGCTATTTATGTCCTCATCTCCATACATTTATTCAAAAAAGCAAAGCCTACAGGGTACTGCCCGTTGACCTAAAATTATGAAATTTGGCAAGAAGCTAGGCCTCACAGTACAAATAAAGGTAAAAGTCTAAAATCATTAAATATTTCAATTTTTCTCACAACTAATAGTAATCAATTATTAAGGTGAGCTCCCGTTTCAAGAACTTTTCTATAAAAGAGGGGTCAAGTTGGATGGTCGCGGAGTTTTTAAAATCAAAGAGCAAAAGTTTTTAGTATATCATATGGTAGATAGGTAAGGAACCCTTAGGGCGCGAGTCCGACTCGCACTTGGCCGGTTTTTTATTTTCAATGGGCTTTCACTCGACCTCAGTCCACCCGTAAGGACAAAGAAGGTTGACATTGCAATGAGCTCACTCCGGAAAACCCTATTTATCTGCGACTCGGATAGATTCGGGGTAGTTATATGAACTAGAAATACACAAGCAGGGAAGGCATTGGTTGAGTTGTGCGTACTATACAACGTGTTAACGTAGTACGATAGTAGAATTAGTTTCACGGATTTTTGATAGGAGTTTTTTTTTTATTATTTAAATTCTTGCCGCTTCTATTCTAAACATTTCTGTGGATACGCGCGCTGGCGGCCGGGCGCCGCGCGGTTAATGAGCGCTGAGGAGGGGAGGGAAGTGTGCGTAGCGTGCGCGGAGTGCGCGGACTAGATCAGCGATGAAACTTGAACAGTTATAAAACTTTAAAGTAACAATATCTAGATAAAAAAGACTTTTTTCAAAATTTTTATTACAGGAATGTATGGATTAATTTTAATAAAATCTGTTGGGGTGTATGAGGGTGTCGGTCATTCCATTAACACGTTGTATAAGATGTTCCAAAGCGCTTGGCACTCTGATTTTACGCAACACAAAAAAATCCAAAAACCATCTAGGTTTATAACGAGAATATTCGGAATCCATATTTTACGTTATGTTTCTGTTATGTATCTTAAAAAATAAAACATATTCTGGGAATCAACGTTTCATTGTTTAACTACTGTCTTAAGTAAACAAACCTAAGCCCAGTGACTGTTCGCATGAAATAAGCAACGTTACCGAAAAACAATCCAAAACGTGCTTCAGCTTCCCTTAGGCACTAAAGTGTTTCGAAATTAATGAGAATGGCGCTTCTGTTAGTTGATCTATGTTCACGTTTTATGTCCCTATCACTCCAGTTTCGAAAGGAATATGGTTATCTTTTTCTTTCATGTTACCTTACTACGTCATTATGGTGTCATATTTTTTGTAATAAAATAATAAACCGAATAAAATGTAATAATTTTGTATAACTTTCCTGTGATTTGTGATCCCGTCGACTTTTTTCTTTTTGCCCAACTATTTTTACATTTATGCACTACACACGTTGGCATTTTGTTTTAATAATACAAAAAAGTAAACAAGGTCTCAAATATGACAGGACGTGCACATAGTCTTCTTGTTCGAGAGCGACTGAAGCGGGTTGCGCCATGTGGCGCAACTTTTGAGCTTCATTTTTGAAGCACTAGTAACGTATATACGTCGGTTATATAATTGTAATATCATTGGTTTTATGCAGTGAATTAACTACGGAGTGCGCAGCTGATGAAGATTTCAGGCGATCTCGTGTTTGAACCCCGTTTGTGTTGTCTCAAAAAGTCACGCTGTAAGTAAGCATGCTGTAATAATGCTGTATCCTTACATCATGAACTATCAACTGTAGAAGAGCACAAGGAGGAACTTGAAGAGCTTGAGAAAATAATAAAAGACAAGGATGTTGAGTTAACAAAGGCACAACAATGTCTTGATGCGCTTCATTCTAGACTGAGCGAGATTACAACGCCTTATGTTAAAAGTCAATCTTCGCTTCAACTGTTGACAAATAAATATGTAGAAACTGAGCAGTGCATGAATGAAATGTTGTCATCCACAGCTGAGCTCAAGCAGCTTTATACCACTCAGCAGCAACTGATAGCCACCCTCACCAATGACAAAGAGGTTGCTTGTGCTCTAGAACCACCGCGGACATCAAATATCAGTATGTCTTCTAGCTGTACGCCTGCCACCTGCGGTTCAACGTCAACATTTTTCAACTGGCGATTTTCAGCTCGCCTTACGAAGAAACAACGCCGCCAAAAGCGACACGCGTACAATCGACGCCAGCAGCGTGGAGACCAGTATGAGCAGACCGCTGTTAGTGACGTCATCGTGGTGGCACCACGGCAGCACATCGATGAGAGCGTGGTGACTGCGAGTGACGACATCACCACGTCGCCAGTGTTGCCAACACATGATGCCGCTGCGCGTGAGCAGACCGCTGTGAGTGACGTCATCGTGGTGGCACCACGTCAGCACATCGTTGAGAGCGTGGTGACTGCGAGTGAAAACATCACCACGTCGCCAGTGTTGCCAACACATGATGCCGCCGCTGGTGGCGCCACGGTGGAACAGCAGCCACCTGTCAATAACAGCACAGAGACCACGGATGGCGAGGACTTTTCGTCGACTTCCAATAAAAAGAAGACCTTTGTATATTCAGACAGGATAGGAGTAGGTCTAGGGTCTATTTTTAATTACTGCCATAATCAGCAGGTGAGCAATATTTGCTGTCCCGATATTACTTTCGACGGTCTTGTAAGAAAGATTGCTGTAGGCAAGTTTGACATAAACACCACTGTTGTTATCGTGGTAGGCAATCATTCTGACATAAGTAGATTAAAATTAAACAATTTTGTGACATAGTTTCACGAAACTAAGTGTAGGTTTATTCTGTGTAACTTCCCATACTGTTCAAATGTTACTGAGCAACACAACAAATGTATACACAGAATGATTATACATTTACAAAATTTGACAAGTCGTCATAGTGACATTTTATATCTTGACATGAATACTTTTATAAATTATTTCAAATTGACAAAGGATACTATGTATCTGCCTCTTAAGTTTAAGAAAGAGCTGGCTACATTGATAGCATATAATATATCTGACTCTGTTATAGAAAGTTATACACAAAAAACTTCTGTAGTTAGTAACATTACTAACACCAATTCTTTAAACTAGTTCATACGACAAAAGAGGGTTTTTCTAAACAAAATTTTACTGAAGTAAATGAAAAAAAACCTTCTGGCAAAAAACTTCCTATAGCAAGGACAAAGGAAAAATCTAATATTTTGAAAATTTTACATCAAAATATTTAAGGTTTTTCTGGAAAAATTTGAGAATTAGAATTATTCTTAGAAAGAACAAAATTTGATATAATTTGTTTGACAGAACACTGGCAAAAAGATTATCAAATGTTGATGAATTATCAAAACTATTGTATAGCCAGTGCTTTCAATCGAAAGTCTGCTTTACACGGTGGATCACTGATTTTAGTTCGTAACAGTTTTAAGATTTGTAATTGCGATTATTTTGAGAAAAGTATCATAAACTCGCTTCAGTCTGACCACTCTGGTTAAAGTGTTACTTTTAATTATTCTCGAGTAACCCAGAAGATAGATATAGAAACAAGGAGCCTAACGAGCGGTAGGTTGGAAAAGTACAAAAACACGTTACTAGAAAAACTGCCCTCTCACAATTATAATACTAACAACCCTAATAACTCATATGAAGACTAATTCACATTGATTAATACTGAATTCAGTAAAATTTTCACTATTAGAAAAAGCAAATTATTGTAAAATTCAAATTCAGTGACTGGGCTACCGCTGGTATTCGCAAAAGTAGAGAGAGACTTTTTGAATTATATGAGCTAAGAAATTATTCAAATGACGACAATTTCATTGAATATGTCAAAAATTATTCAAAATTGTTTAAATTAGTTTGTTCAAAAGCAAAATAATTTTTTCTTCGGAAAAAAATACAGTCTGCTGATAACAAAATTAAGGCTGTATGGAATGTTATAAACAGTGAAACAGGAAAAGTGAAACCGCGTGACAATCAAATCACACTTCATACAAATCGCGGAACTATTAGTTCAAACGTAGAAGTGGCTCAAGAATTCGAAATCTTTTTTACTAATATTCCTTTGAAAACAACAGAGTCACTCAATTCTTCATCTTCACTTGCTAGCGATTTACTTCAAAAGAATGTGGACGCCTGCGAAACTGAATTTGGGTTCAATCATGACACCCCCTAACGAAATTATTAAAGCCTTTAAAAGTATTAAAATGAAAACTACTGAGGACCTATGGGGAATGTCAGTTAAAGTCGGTAGTGCGATCATTGATACTATATCTCCATATTTAGCTGTTATATTCAATGATTGTGTCGATCATGGTACATTTCCTGACTTAATGAAAAAAAGTAAAGTAGTTCCATTATTCAAAGCTGGTGACAAAAAGGATCCCAGTAATTTTAGACCAATATCAGTCTTACCTGTACTTAGTAAAGTTTTTGAGAAGATCATACTCAATCAAATGATTTCACACTTCAATAGAAATAACTTACTACATGACCATCAATTTGGTTTCACGAAAGGGCGCAGTACAACGGATGCCGGGACTGCACTTTTAAAATACATCTTTTGCGCGTGGGAAAAATCTGAAGATGCTATTGGTATCTTCTGTGATCTATCCAAAGCATTTGATTGCGTAGATCATAGCACATTGTTGCTAAAACTTGAACATTACGGTGTTAAGAATAATTCACTTAAACTACTTAGGTCATATTTGGAAAACAGGATTCAAAGGGTACAAGTAAACAGGACGAAATCACTGTGATCTGTTGTCAAAATTGGCGTACCTCAAGGGTCCATATTAGGGCCATTTTTATTCCTTATTTATATTAATGACCTTCCTTCTGTGGTGAAGAATCTGTCAAAGATTGTGTTATTTGCTGATGATACTTCATTAATATTCAATGTAAGTAGGAAATCACAAAATTATAACGAAGTCAATGATGCACTTGGACAGATTCATGCATGGTTTACTGTTAACAATCTAGTCCTAAACGCCAAAAAAACTAAATGTATTAAATTTGCACTACCAAATGTAAGGTCTACTTCACATAACAAAGTATTGAATAATGAACCATTAGATTTTGTAAATAGTACAGTTTTCTTAGGGTTAACACTAGACTCTAAACTTCACCTCATATAACGGTTCTTTCTGGTCGATTGAGCTCGGCTGCATATGCTGTTAGAAAAATCAGACAACTTACTGATGTAGCTACTGCAAGACTGGTTTACTTTAGCTACTTCCATAGCATTATGTCTTATGGCATACTGTTTTGGGGCCGAGCAGCTGATATACATTCAATATTCGTTTTACAAAAGAGGGCTATAAGAGCAATTTATTTCGAATGGCGGCGATGTGATTCGCAACGCATCACGTCCCGATCCTCGCGGGGGCGAAAAGCGGATTACGGAGAGCCGCTTTGCTACGATGAATGTCAGAGGTGGAATGAATGGCAAAATAGATGAAGTATGTCAGATGATGGATGAAAGGCGTATAGACGTACTGTGTGTGAATGAGACTAAACGGAAAGGTTGTGACACCACAGAACATGGCCCTTACACAGCGTACTGGTCTGGTGTTCCCAGTACCAGCAGAGGCTGTCAGGGAGTCGGTGTCATACTTTCCGAAAGACTCATCTGGGTCAGGCTAAAAGTCGGACTGACTCGAATCTTCGTTCTGGGTGCATATGCACCTACGGATGTGGGTTCGCGAAGGTCTCCAAAAGCCCAAAAAGAGATAGATGAGTTTTGGGAAAATATGAAAGATACATTAGGGAAATGTGAACAGAATGAACGAGTTATCATGCTAGGTGATTTTAATGGATGGGTAGGAAGAAAGCGTGACGGTTATGAAAGAGTTGTTGGTAAGTTTGGTGATGAACGTGTGAATGAAAATGGTGTAAGTCTGCTTGAGATATGTTTGGAATGGAATCTTTTTGTGGCAAACACTATGTTTGACCACAAAAGGATCCATATGTATACAAGAGAGGAGGGTGATGCAAGAAGTATGATCGATTTTGTAGTTGTGGATGAAAGATTGAGGAAAAGGGTTCCGGACGCTCGCGCATATCGCGGAGTCGGCATCGTCACAGACCACCACCTGGTTGTAACCCGAATTGGTGGTCTATTTAATCGGTGGCGGCATAAAGCACAAGAGCAGACGAGCGTTTTGGAACGAATTAAAGTGGAGAGATTGCAAGAGGAGGATGTCAGAAGTGAATACTTGAAAGGCTTGAGTGAAAGATTTGGGAACCTAGATAAAGTGAATGATATTGAATGCTTGTGAAATGAATTTAAAGATGGATTAGTAGGAGTAGCTGTCAATGTTTGTGGGGTGTCGAAAAGGAGAAATGGTGGAAAGAAGAAGAATGTGTGGATGGATAAAAGTGTACAGGCAGCTGTTTGTGAGAAGAAAAAAGCATGGTTAGATTGGTTAGCTGTAAAAGCTAATCAAAGCATGCAGAAGGCCACAAGTGATGATGTTAGTGTAGCACGAAAGGAATATAAAAGAGTGAAAGGTATTGTAAAGGATGTTGTTGAGAGAAAGAAAGAGGAGTGTAAAGATGAGTTTGACAGAAGGCTTTCTGAAGATTTCCAGTCAAACCAAAAGTTTTTCTGGAAATCCATACGGACAGCCCGAGGAAAGTTTGGAACATCGGAGCTGAGTAAAATCAGAAGCCAGGATGGAAGTATTATAAAAGGTGAAGAATGTGTGCTGAAGAGATGGAAGGAATATTTTGAAAGTTTGTTTGAGAGAGAAGCAGAGGCTAGCGTACCGAGGTCTTCTGTGGAAATGCATGAGAATGAATATGAGAGTAATGCAAGTGAGATAAGTATGGATGAGATCATGAAAGCAATGAAAAGTATGAAATCAGGTAAAGCAGGTGGGTATGATAGTGTCGGTCGAAATGTTGAAGGCTGGGCGAGGCATTGTGGCTAGTCAGCTGTACCGCCTTTTCAACCTGTTTTGGACGAACGGCCAAGTATCAGGTGACTGGTGCAAGGCTGTGATTGTGCCGCTGTACAAGGGAAAAGGGTCACAACAGGACTGCAAAAATTACCGCGGGATAAGTCTTCTCAGTGTCGTCGGCAAACTGTATGCAAAGGTTTTGATTGAAAGAGTGATGAAAGATACTGACGAAAAAATATGGGACGTACAAGCGGGATTTAGAAAGGGAATGGGATGTACAGATCAGGTCTTTTCCTTGCGGTGCATAGCTGAAAAGTTTTTGGCCAAAAACCAAAAAGTCTACTGCGCGTTCGTGGATTTGGAAAAGGCCTATGACCGAGTGGTGAGGAATGAATTGTGGTCGGCATTATCTATGTATGGGGTGAACGGTCATCTGATTCAAGCACTGAAATCTCTCTATGAGGATTCCAGTGCTTGCGTCAGAATAAACGGGGCGTACACTGAATGGTTTAGCATCGAAAAAGGTGTTAGGCAGGGATGTGTAGCGTCACCTTGGCTGTTTAACCTATTCATGGATAATTGTTTGACTGATCTGAAAGAGAGTATGTGTGGACTGAGAATGTATGAGTTACTCATCAAATGTCTTCTCTACGCTGATGACCAAGTTATACTTGCGTCATCTGCTGACGAGTTACAGGAGATGGTAACAATGATGAATGTGGCTTTTGATAGGAGAGGAATGAAAGTTAATGTAAGCAAGACGAAAGTAATGGTACTAGAAAGAGAAGAGTGTATGACAGAGTGTACTATATTAATAGGTAGTGAACAAGTCGAACAAGTAAAGGAGTTTGTGTATCTGGGTTCTAAGTTTACGAGAGATGGAAAGTGTGAAAGTGATATCGAAAGAAGAGTGAATGCTGGAAACATGGTGAATGGTGCTCTGCATGCTTTGCCGAGGTCGTACAATCCGTGGTTGTACATTCTTGGTTGTGCATTCCGAGCTCGTACAAGGAATGTCCGGCCGCGGATTGCACGACCTCGGAATCGGGATCCATTTACATGAATTCTGAGGGCAATGACCGGCCTCGGAATCCGTGTACAAACAAAGAGCTGTCAAATTGAACTTCGCTCCTATTGGCCAATGAAACTTTACACCTATTGGTCAATTTGTTTTGCTGTTGTTTATGGTTAGAGCCTCGTTTTGTTGGCACACCGATTAAAGGTAGCTACGCATGATCCATTTTCAGCTATACGAGAGAAAGAAATAGCCGCTTTCTTATCGCTAGCTTTCTCTTTCTTTCACACTGCTGTATCCTTCTTTGCTGAACTTGCAAGATGGATAGCGTGTAGCTGGCTAAAAACCGAATTGAAAGATCTTTTTAGGATAATGAGGTAAGTTTAGTGAACGTGCCTGTGGCTTTTTTTACTGCATAGCCAAAGAGGATATAAACACTACCGTTTAAGAGTCCGAAGTTTCATACTACTATGATACTTCAGCAATAGTATGAAACTAGAGGACTCGCCTCGGCAAACGTTGAAAAGCTAACTTGTCATAATGACAGCAGTGTTGAATGTCATGGTGACAAGTAGTGTTGGGACAAAGTGTTCGATGATATCGATAGAGCGAATAGTGTTGCGCACTAGTTTATCGACATCGATTAAAATTATTGATGCTAGCCGCATTAATGGAATTATTTTCTTTTTTAAGTAAAGTAAAACACTGAAATAATTTTCGCACGAAAACTTTATTGGACAATATATATTTGAATGATCAATTCAATAAATGTTATTACTTATTAAATGACAGCATTAATCTGCATGGTGAAAAATAAAGGAAGAGGGGTAGTACACCTAACAGCACGTCAGTAGAAACACTGGCAACAGTATTTTCACTGACGTGCTCTTGACCGTATCGAACTATGCTGGTCCTTGTTGCCCTCTTTGAGTAGTAGTTTTATTCTTTTCTATGACAGCAAGCCTGAATTTTATTCCAAAAAAGACATGTGAACCTATTTATGGTACAGTCAACGACTGGTCAAGCTTGAAACTCGCAGTGCGACTCTAACCTGTTCGTCTATTGAAATAAAGACGATACAAAGTCCATTGTGTCAAGCTTGATGTGCTCTTGACTGAACCTTCCTTATTTTACGGTAATATCTTTCATGAATTTAAATCACATAGTAAACTGTAGATATAGCACCTATAGATCTGTTTGTGATTATCTGAAACTTTCTTTGTCAACTAAACAGAAAGTGGCTTTGACTTTAAAGATGATCTGATGCGATGTCTGCTGCAGCGTTCATGTATTCGGCAACGATGCGAATCAAGTTCTTTTGCGCCCTGCAGTTCGGTGCTCTGGGGTCTGAAGTCGCAATGACGGTGTTCGGTCACATTATGGTATCTCTCCGCGTTACGTTCTTTGTAAAGTCTGGTTCGATTACATCTTATTTGGTGACGACTCGTTCGGCGACGACTTCTTCAGCGTTCAGCGATATCTGGATCGTTGACGCCTCCTATCGGATTGAGAGTCGCCAAATTCTGAGGGATCGGGTCTGCAGACAGACAACAGGTTCCAAAGTGACGGGTTCGGGTGCTTCTTTGAGGCTTGCCTTTGTACCCACAAGCAGACGCTTTAGCTGGTTAGTTTTCTGTATTCACTAATGAGACCTGCCTCCGTAAGTGTGATATGGTCGAGCCCTTGTCGAGAATATCGTGCACCCACAGCTCACCATGTGCTTGGACCATTACAAAGCAGTCAACAGTACCACAGACTGCTGAATGTGATGTGCGAGGCCGTTGCCACGGTCTCTCGTTCTGGACCTTCTGTTCTGGGGGCAGGGATGCTTGTTATGTATCATGGTGTGAGTGCGGGCAATTGTAGATCCCGCACTTTTTTGTCTTGGCCCTTGTAAGAAACGTACAAGATGACGTACACGTCATCCTTCAATATGGTCAGCGTTCCTCGAAGGACGTCTGTTGCTGTAGCTTCTTGCACTGTGCTAGGGTGAAGTCTTTTCTACAGCACATGGAAACCTTCTGGTGTTCAGTCTCAGTGAAGGTAGTGAAGACCCGGGCTGATTCTTTCCTTGTAGTTGCCCGGCTGGTTCTGGTGCTAGTTGCTTGCTGACGCTCTCGAATGGCTAAACTG
The DNA here is from genome assembly GCA_947532105.1 of Athrips mouffetella. Taxonomy (NCBI): domain Eukaryota; kingdom Metazoa; phylum Arthropoda; class Insecta; order Lepidoptera; family Gelechiidae; genus Athrips; species Athrips mouffetella. The sequence continues at coordinate 30,753,275 of OX383956.1, forward strand.
GAATGTTATTTGCTGTATGTGCCGTTCATGTGCTTCTTGGCTTCCTGGACAGCATCATTATCTGAGGCTCACCAGGTTTCGGGTTGTACATGTTGATGTCACACCACTTGGTTCTCTGTGCGGACGCCATACCTTGAACATAGTACATACAATTATACAGGGTGTTAGGAAAAGTACCGATTTCCTTTAAACCACGTGTTAAACAAATTTCATGACCAGTTTATCTTTATTTTTTTAGGGCTCCTTAGTCAACAAGGAACCCTTATAGTTTCGTCATGTCCGTCTGTCTGTCCGCGGCTTAGCTCAAAGACCCTTCGTACAAGAAATCTGAAATTTAGTATGGATATGTATTTTATTCACACCGAGAAAGTGGTAAAATTAAATCTAAGAAAATATATTTTTTTAGGGAAAACAACAAAAAAGAATTAAGACTTTTTGACCTGTGTTTCCTCTCGGTTGTTTTTCAGTTTCATGTTCCTAAAACTTGGCCTGTATACATATTAATTTTTAAAATTAACTCCCATACTATACTTACCAGTAGCAAGAATTTTTAAGTTCTTATTTTTCGATGGAGCTGCTTCACAATCTGTCTGGCCGGACAGTGGAACAGACACTACTTTCTGGGCTTGCTGGTCTTGGGATGTAGAGGCAACGGGTTCCATTGGAGCAAAATCTACATTTTTCGCAACCTCAGACGAGGTGACCACTGTAGAACAAATATAAAATATATCAACAAACTGAGACAAGATCGAAAAATCACAGTTACCAATACTAATTAACTGTTGGACTAGTCAAAAAACAATCCTGTACAAAAACTAAATTAAAGCTTAATTCTCTTTAACGTGAATGTACTGAAGACATTAATGTATTAGCTTATATAAAGAACTTTTAGAACCTATTAAGGCCATTCTCACTGTGTTCTGCAAATTTGGGCATTTTTGAGACGATATAAGTAGATAATTATTCTAGAAAAAAATCTGAGAAAAGAATATATGCTGACTATCAGAGTTTATCCTATAAATAAAAAATAACTTTGTTGGGTACAAAAAGTGATTTAACATCTCTTAAATGAAATATAATTGTGAATGTGTGTGTACGAATGTAAGTTTGAATAGAGTGTGTATAAGTGTGTGTGTGTATATCTATGGTTGGTACATTTTTATTTTAAAATACCTTAAGAAAAAAATAATAAAGCAAAGCGCTTTTTTTCTCCCAAAATCCAACTAAATTTGATATTTCTCCTAAACGGATGGATGTATTTCCAAAATTTTTAAGCAAAATTATTTTTTATATGTTTTTCTTGAAACTGTACAACCAATCAGTATGTACGTTCGGTCGTAACAGCCATGTTGCAGCGCACTCTTATATGAACTTTATTGACGTGTCAATGAAATCGAAATTTGCATTGAGGAGAAAGAACCTTCATCAGCTGGTAGTTCATTTTGTATGGGAGGTTAATTTTTTTTCACTGCTTACACTCACTTATACTTTGATGTAAAAAATTGTTGTATCTCCGGTTCCTATAATCAGAGTATATGGAAATATTTCTTTAAATATCTTTAATACTACCAAGCCAAATTCTTTTGCAATTTTATAATAGGAAAAGTATTTTTATTAGAGATTAAAACAAAATATTAAATTTAAAAAATTAATTAATTAACTCCTATACTATACATACCAGTAGCAATAGTTTTTAAATTCTTTTTTTTCGATGGACCTGCTTCATAATCTGTCTGGCCGGACAGTGGAACAGACATAACTTTCTGGGCTTGCTGGTCTTGGGATGTAGAGGCAACAGGTTCCATGGGAGCAACATCCATATTTTTCGCAACCTCAAACGGGTTGACCACTGTAGAACAAATATAAAATAAATCAATAAATTGAGACAAGATCAAAAAAACCGGTCAAGTGCGAGTCGGATTCGCGCGCCGATGGTTCCGATATACTTTTTGTATTTTTGGAAGTCCATTTTTAGGACCGCCAAACTAAATTTGTTTGAAGAGGTTATTTGCAGATTTCTAAAAAACTGTGCAACTTAGAAAGATCGTTTTATTTTTGCTGTAATGTTTACATAAACTTCTGTCAACTGTAATTAATTCAGATTTTTCCTTTCACAAACTTCGGAGATAAGGGGGGGGGCCTCGCAAGTTACAAAATCTTCAAAGCCGAGTTTTGCGTAAGCAAATTTAAGTTTGTATTTCCTACAAAGTGTGTACAAAATGTATGCAAGGCAAACTTAACTTTTCTGTTGGCTAAAAAAGTTTGCTCGATACAAAACTATATCGGTTTGCCGCCATCTTGTTTTTCAATATTTTGAATTTTTTTTAATTTGCCGTCAAATTGATTAGGGTTTGACACATTTTTTTGTATGGTGGCTTTACTCCATCTCTTATGGTTTCTGCGGGCAGTTCACCAACATTTCACAACGACCTGATCTCCAACTTTCTATAGTTTTCCCAAATACACACCATAGCCTTCTATACAATCAAATTTTAAAAAATGCCTTAAAAAGGCTCTGGAAAAAGCTCTTGGAGCGAGTTTGCCCCATACAAAACTTATCTGCTCGCCGCCATCTTGTTTTTAAATATTATGATTTTTTTTTATTCCTCGTCAAATTGCCCAGGAATTGACACATTTTCTTGTATACCGGCCAAGTTCCACCTCTTATGGTTTTTGCGGGCAGTTGACCAAAATTTCACATCGACCTGATCTCCAACTTTTCGTATTTTTCTCAAATACACACCTTAGCTTTCTATACAACAAAATTTTAAAATATCCCGAATAAAATCTCTGGTAAGAGTTCTTGGAGCTAGTTTGATTTTCGATATTTCACTGGTTCGCCGCCATCTTTTTTTCAAAATTTCAACTTTTTTTAAATTTTCCGTCAAATTGACCAGGGTTTGCAACATTTTCTTGTATGACGGCCACTCTCTATCTCTTACCGTTTCGGCGGGCAGTTCACCAGCTTCTAAACGAGTCCATGGAGACCACATTTTTATGACATCTTCCCATACATCCGGTGACCATATACAAGCACAATCATAGTCTATACCCCCGAAAATCCGCTTTCTGGGTGATTTTCCCCCTCGAATGGTTTTCATACAAACTTTACCCCCTCGCCGCCATCTTGTTTTTCACAATTCCAACTTTTTTTTAATTTGCCATCAAATTGCCCAGGGTTTGCAGCATTTTCTTGTATGGCGGTCACTCCCCATCTCCTACCGTTTCGGCGGGCAGTATACCAACTTGTCACCAAGAAGGTCATCACCACATTTTTTTTCGTCACATCGATAAACAACCCCACCCACTCCAGATCTGACTTGAGTTTATGGCCTCTAAAATTTCTCCTTCGGGGTGTTTTTCCACCTCAAAGTTTTTCATACAAACGTTTCTCGACCCGCCGCCATCTTGGTTTTTATATTTTTTATTTTTTTTCGACCCACCAACAAACTGCCCAAGGTTTGCTACATTTTGTTGTATGACAGCTTCCCTCCATCTCTTTTCGTTTTGGCGGGCAGTTCAACAACTTTTCATCAGGACCTCGTGGTCTACACTTGACAATTTTCCTTTTGGTTTCAGACACCTTCAAACATTTTCTCCATACATCATACCCTTCCAAATCTACTCCTTATACCCTAATAATTTCTATAAGTGAGTCACCCGAATCCAGCTTTATATATCCTGGGCTATCAAATCAAATAATATTGTCATTAACTTTTTAATTTTCAACATACCTGCTTCACGAGCTATCTGGCCGGAGAGTGGAACAGACTCAAATTTTTGGTCTTGGGAAGTTGACTCAACGGGTCCCATTGCAGGAGGACCTAGACCAACATCCGCAGCTTTCACAGCCTCCAACGGGATGACTACTGTAATAACAAATGTGAAATCAGCATTGTATAAAGCACATGTTCTAGGATTGAAATAAATATTTTGAAAAACAAACAACTACGACTATAAAATAATGTTCATATTATAACATTAAACTATTGCCTCACTCGCATAGCCGTAGAGCCACAATTGAAGGGATGCTTGCCGGGGATAAGAATAGTAGTATAAGAATAGTAGTCCTTGGTCCAAATCTAGTTTATATTATGTACTTCATATATTTCTTTTTTTAAATTATATTTATGAAAATTTAAAGCCTTTTTATAATCTGTAGTTTCCAGTTGGATACCAGATCTACAGAAATTAAAAGTTATTTGTTTATATTATATTTTGAATTAAAATTTATTCATAATAATTAAAACAAAAACAAGCAAGTGCGAGTCGTACTCGTGCACCGAGGGTTCCGTACCACTAAAGTAAAAATACCGTCTTAGTTATGGATGTGCAATATGCAGAAGTGTATTAAATTCGCGCGAGTCCGACACGCACTTGACCAGTTTGTATTATTTGTTGCTATTCTATAGACCGTGACAATTGGAAAGAAAAAGGGGAGGCCTTTGCCCTGCAGTGGGACAAACCAGGCTAAAGAAAAAAAAAAAATTCTATAGCTAATGCACTATTTATTGGGCACCTATTTTTACACTTGCAAGTGTTTCCGTTTTAAAAACCACTTTTTATAAGGAAAGTTCCCTTAATTTATAACTTTTTATTTTTATTCTTTGATGTACAGCGGCAACAGAAATACATTATCTGTGAAAATTTCTACTGTCTACCTTATGGTTCATGAGATACAGGGCTTTTTGGCGGGAAATCGACATGGGCGTTTGCCTGCTTAATTGAAATTTTGTTTTTTTGTGCATTTAGTGATTTAGTGGATAATAAAGATAGTGTGTTATGCAGTAAATTTACTACGGAGTGCGCAGCTGATGAAGATTTCAAGTGATCTTGTGTTTAAGCCCCGTTTGTGTTGTCCCAAAAAGTCACGAACATTTTCCTTCGTAAAGTTCACTATCGCTTTACGAGGGGAGCAAAAAGAAAGATTAAACACATCAGACATGGCTGTATGGGCTTTGTACTCTTTGCCTTTCCGAAAGGAAGAATAAAACAAAAAAAAAATCATGAGATACAGACAGACATCCCACTGACAGACAGACATCCCACTGACAGACAGACATCCCGCAGACAGACAGACATTGGAGGCATATTGATAGGGTTCCAATTTTTCACCCTTTGGGTAAGAAACCCTAGGAGGAATAACCTAAACAAATTTCTTGAAAATATTGCATTGTTGTCAATGGAGACATGATGAGGCATGATGAAATAATAAAATTCTATGCAAACACAGTCACAGGCAATATCTAAGAAAACATGAATTACACTAAACACAAAGTAACTCTAGCCCTGACTGTTACTTTCTGCGAACAATTCATCGCCTTCACCTGCCCCGCTCACTCCCGCAATTCATTTTCGAGTTCTGCGCACTAACGGTCAGAGCTAGAGAGAGAGGCCTATACCAACTTACCTTGGCTGCTTCTCGCCATATGCAGAGGAAAACCTTCAAGAAGTTCATCAGGAAATGGAGGCCGTTTGAGACCAAATTTTGGTATGGCATGCTTCTTTAATCTGGTTTTTGATTTTGTGTAATCCCGTTTTCCAAAATGATTTCCACAAACATAGCGGAGATCATGAAGCTTTTCAATGGGCAAGTAAACAAGATCCTCTTTGCCTACTACCTTGACCCACTGTTTACATCTATAAACAAAAAGATTTAAATTAGTTTAAATAAAATTACCTTTATTCTTTAGGCTGTTTTATTCTCATTTGAAACGCATTACTACTGTACACTTAGATAAATCAAATTGAAGAAAATAAGTGGCATTGATATTGCAGTCTATAGATTTTGAATGGAGCATTTATGTCTTGCAATATTTGAAAAAAGTAAGCTAATCCATGGCTTACAGCTGTTGTACAGCTTGTCTTTTCTTCACAACAATACAAAACTTGTAATGTAACAAGTGTTTGGCATATGAATTACATAAATTATACTTACACATGCTCCCTTAAAGGGTCTTTTGCAAACAATAACTTTTCACCACAGTCTTTCTCTTTGATATCACAAATTTCACATTTTCTGCGTGCACCGCCCATTGTGATAAGGTAATGTAATGAAAAAAACAACAGAAAACAAAGCGAGTCCAATCTCAGAAAATTGCAGTTTTAATAGAGTCCTGTCTCACAAAAAAGTTTTATGCAGAGGAGAATAACACAAATATCACGATTTGTATTAGCAGAGCCCATTATAAATACAGTTAATGAAAAAACAATGGGAAAACAAACAGTGAGTCCTATCTCCATACGTTTCACTTATAAATTGAGTCCTGTCTCACAGAAAAGTTTGATGCGGACGAGAAAACTCTCAAACTCAACGCTATTTTACTAAATAAATCACAATATTCACAAATAAGAGAGATAAAAACAAAACAAAACCATCGATACGCGAACCATACAGGAAGACATTTTGTTTTGTGGTGATACCATGTTGAATCTTTCAAAATTTCTAATGAATAAGCTTTATGGCTCCGTAAATTGACTAAAGCAATTTTAACGATATTTCTTTAACTTAAACATGTCGAATGAAGATTTCGGATTAGAATCACTATAACATTACCGTCCATTTAAAGAAATTGGCAAATTTTAATCGACGTATTTTGCTACCACAAACATATTTATTTTTAACGCTAGCAGTCCACTGTCATTTTATGGGTTTGCCTACGAGAATTCCTCCATTCTCATACATTTTATTTTTTATATGAGAGTTTCTACCCACTGTGCATAGCAGGCAAAGAACTGCATGCACAGTGTATAGGTATATGTTCCTTGCACAGTCAGAGATTCTTTAAAATATTACGTACCGCAATCCCAGATTAGTAACTTAATGTACCGCAATGGTCCTTTTCAAGAACTGACTACTTACGTATACCAATAGCTAATAAAACGTAGTGGTTAGGTAATATACTTGGTTCCTTGCTCAGTAGTTAGGTAGGTATATCCTCGAAAAGAGCTTTGATTATATTTGAGGGCTAAACCAATTCTAATGTTTTTATTTCATTCATTATCCACAACTGTTTATCTTATTGGGTATCATGTTTCAGTTTCCAATTGAAATGGACAGCTATATGGATGATAATATGATGGGTTCAGTGTCTTATTTCTGCAAGGTTTGAATTGAACAATGTGAAAAAGATATAGCACAATGAGACTTCATCTGGAAGTTCAGGTACTCATCAGTTTATTTATTATTACTATTGGAAATAGGACAGGTAGCAATTTTGCTATGATGCATTTAAATTTTCCTTTCAATAATACTTACATTTAACTTTTTTTCAGTTTTACCCATAGAAGAAGATAAACAAGAAGATAAAACATTGGAAAAACCAATACATGTACACAATACATCTGTTCCCGCTGATTCATTGATGGATATCGCTGAGAAACCATTGATGGAAAGCATTACCTCCCATTGAAAAACAATTCCATACCTAGTGATACTGATACTTCATACTTACCATACGTCACAAAAAGAATCATAACCAACAATAATATCTACTTCAGATTGCAGTGAGTTTAAAGATGGTAAAAAACAAGAGATATTGAAAATTTTGAAATATTAAAATCCACTCAGTTACAATTGGTGTTCCTAAAAGCTGCTACAAACTAGTAGATTAGATATAATTGAAAAAGAAACAAGTATCTCTGCTATACTGCGTACAAAATAATTTTGTCCATGACCGTTAATGAGCAGAAGTCAAAAAATGAGTCACGGGGGTGAGCGCGGTTCCCCCCAGGAGGAGCGCGCTGTATATACCTACTTAAAAAAAATATTATTATTATAGGCAGGCAGCAATTTTGCTGATGAGTCCTTCAGTGTTGGTTCTTTTTAAATTATTATAATTTAGTTTATATAAATATTGATATTCATTATTATTATTTTATTATTATTATTGTTCATAAAAAGCACAGTTAACACACAGTCTAAATGTCTCCAAATTATTGAATTTTGAAGTATGCATCTCCTGTGGGTGATCTGTGTGGTGCTGGCAAAGAATAGCAGCAACCCATCTCTACCCATCGCACATAATCACCCGTCGCATCAAACTAATCTTCTTAGAGTCAATCGTCAAGAGCATGCTGCTGCTGGTTGGCTGCGAGACGTGTGGAGAGTGATGAAGGCACTGACGGACCAGCTCCAAGTGTTCGTCAACAAGTGCCTTAGGTTCAGACTCCGCATCTACTGTCCGGACACGGTCAGTAATGAAGATTTGTGGACCCGATGCCAGCAAAGGCCTATTAAACAAGAAATTGCGCAGCGAAAGTGGCAGTGGGTTGGGCATACCCTCCGGCGTAACGACGGAAATGCGGCGTCAATAGCATTCGAGTGGCAGATGTAAACCTGGGCGAGCTCAAGGCTGCTGGACTGATGTGGGAAGAAGCAAGAAGGACGGCGCAAGACAAGGGGAAGTGGAAACAGCTCGTGAAGGCCCTAAGCTCGTGGGTTTCGTAAGAGGCGGCTAAGGGCTTATGAACCAGGGGATAGACAGCAGCATCTTTCTGTGTATCGTACCATCTTACGTACTGCAGTCACCAACAAGGAGTTTGGAGGGAGCTCCCTGTCCTGCAGTGGACGTTGGGATGTTATGCTGAACCAAGTATGTGTGTGATTGCTGATAGAGGGTTCAATTAAATTTTTGATGAGTGGCTTTTGCAAACATGTAGAACAACATTTACACAAGGATCTATTAGCTAAAGGTTTAGGAAGCCAAAATCCTCTTTGGGTCCCTGAATCAGCGAAAGTATGTAATAGTGCAATTAGTCTGGCCTCCAAGTGTAAACTTAAACTATCAAGGAGTGCAACAAAATAAATTGTAAAGGATGAGTTCACATTATAGTATTTCCTTTACACCACAACGGGCACATTTTCCTTTGCTGATCATAATTTTTAATTTTGTTGTTTATTATAAGAGCCATAGGCGGCCCACACTCTAAGAATAATTATGTGAGAATTGTCTGTGTACCTGAATGCTTCTGTTAAAATTGTGCAATATAATTATTGTAGGTGTGTGGATTACCTTTAGTATTATATAACCACATGCATTATTTAAGGTACTAAATGATACTGGGTAAGGAACCACTTTGATGCCATATGATTTGTTCACATCTGTCTCTTTGGCAGATCAGATGGTCAGAGTCAACCTAAAATTAAAACCTTTGAGTTGTGTAGGATTTTTTATTATTTTTAAAAATTTACAAATAAATTAAATAGGTAGTTACATTTTGTATTTTATTTTTAAGACAGTTATTTTTCTACAATGTTCTTCAATATAGTAAATGGATATACAGTGTGCTAGTGTACAATAATGGAAAAGCTACAGAAAGTTATACAAAATAATTTAAAGACTTCCATTTCAGTTTTGTGATTCAGCCCATGAAAATGAACAACCAAGCAGCTTACACAATCTAAGGGTTACAGCGTTCAGCTCTCAATCCCGAGGTTCTGGGTTTGTGGTAGGAAGGAACAACACACACTGTCAAACAAAAACAGACTCCACTAGTTAGGTACCTAGGTAAGGACATTGCAGAATGAATCAGATGATTGTCCAAAAAGGAAGATGATTCTGAATTGGATCTGGGCCAATGGTTCTGCAGCCCTCTCAGCAGACCTTCGGCGGCTCAACAATTTTACACCAGGGAGTGTGAGATCGGTCCTGTACTATATGTACTAATCTGGGCATCAATTTTACAAGTAAATCCTTGATCCATCAAATCAAATATTTGTAATATGGCTTCTGTCAACATGGACAATTTTGCCAGTGTCGAAGTCCATTGCCATTGTTTACTTTTGAAGTCTATACAAAAAAAAACGTCAAAAACACTATAGGGCACGTTTCAAAAACGTAAAAACTGATGCCTGAGAAATTACCATGACGGTAGGATAGATTTATCTGACATCCATAAGTGTGGTCGAGACAGACTGCTGTCAAAGGATAATTACCCGTTTTGGAACCCGGCTTTTATTTTATGTTATTAGCAACACTAACTTCAAAGGCAAGGCAACCAATTACGAACCGGATAGTTTTAGCGCTGTTTTCAAACTAGCCAATAATAATAATACTTCGAAGGCAGATTCGTGATTGGTTCAGTCTAATCAAATTAAAAATCGGATTGTTTGCGCGCGGTTTTTAAATCTAGCCAATAGGTTCGGGCCTGGCTGAGTCAAAGAGGTTGAAGTAGCAGCACTTTCTGCTAAGGAGAGAGCCACAAGCGTTTCCATGTCTTGCAAGGGACCTCCATACTAAAATAAAACTGTTTTGTATTCCAAAACATTACAAACAAACATTAATTATTAACAAAACAGATATTATGTGCATGAAGAAACACACGGCATTCTTTAGAAACAGCCTAACTGTTTTAGCCATTTCTGTCTTAAATAATCGTAAAAACACCTGTTTTAAACTGCGGACCAAACAACTTGAACAATAATTGCGTGGTGTGCGCAAGTCAATTTGTATGTAAAATCGACTCTACGCCGCCAATGTCATCAAGTAGTTTGCCCACACCTATGCACCCGGGAAACTCCTTACAAACGGACTCATTCCGCTAGCTAAGCTCACAAGAAAACACAATGCCATCAAAAACATAACTTGTAAAAAAACCGGTCAAGTGCGAGTCGGACTCGCGCGCCGAGGGTTCCGATATACCTATAGTATTTTTGGAAGCAATAAAGTCCATTTTCAGGACCGCAAAACTAAATTTGTTTGTAAAGGTTTTTTGCAGTTTTCTGAAAAACTGTGCAACATAGAAAGATCGTTTTATTTTTGCTGTATAGTTTACATAAACTTCTGTCAACTGTAATTAATTCAGATTTTTCCTTACTCAAACTTCGGAGATAAGGGAGGGGGAATGGTATTTTTTTTGACATTTTTCATCATAACTTGAAAACTAAGAAACTTAAAAAAATACAAAAATATACTTTAAAATTTACAAGTAAAGCCCTTTCATATGATACCCCAATCGAACTAGTAGCGACAATTAGAAATTTGGCCCCCCCTATTTTGGCCCCCTTTACATTAATAATCATACTTTTTTTCAATTTTTTTTTATGTGCAATTAAGTTGGGCAACTATATTCTAAAACTATTCCAAATTTCAGGTCGATAGCATAAGTGGTTGCTGAGATATAGAGGTGTGACAGACAGACCGACAGACAGACAGAGCGGCACCATAAGGGTTCCTTTTTTTACCATTTTGGTATCGGAACCCTAAAAACCAAGTCTCGCAACTCAGTTCTTCTACCGTAAAAAGTTTTAACATCCATCTAATACCAAGTCGGTTAATTTATTAAGTCCCTACATAGGGGTCCTTCTGTCTTAAGTTTATTGATTTATTTATTGATAAGATACGCTTACAGCAATACACATTAAAAACATTTACATTTTGAACTTAATAGTATGACATATCGAATGTGCTTACCTATTACAAGCATACACAACATTCAAAATAATCAACAACACTTTGTTATTTAAACTATAAATTTTAAAGCAAAATAATATCAACAAAAGAAGAAACGAAATATATATGAGATCCAAAAAATTTTTTTTTAAATTATTTTAAGAATTATAATCAAATAATTTCAGCAATTTGTTTTTAAAAACGTTTTGCGAGTCAGAAAATATGTCTAACTTTAATTCTTTAGTGTTTAAGGTATTGTAAGTTGTACACATCCTGGCAAGGGGATGGTGCAAGCCCAGATTGGTTCTGTATCTTGGTATGGAAAAAAGTTTTGTTTGTGGTCGTCGTGGATTTTTGTAGGGGATAGCGAAGTTAATAGAACCTAATAAGTCGGAACAGTTACTTCTATTGTTCAAAATCTTGTACAGAAACATAAGGTCGGCTATTGTTCGACGATTTTTTAAACTCGGTAGTTTGAATACTTTTAGTCTTTGGTCATAAGGAAGTTTGTTGGAGATGTCGTGCGATATATAGGCTAGGTGCCTTGTAAAAGCCCGCTGAATCGTCTCAACACCTTATCTTAAATATTAAAAATCTTATGTTTTAAATAAATATATTGACATGGCAATCGCACTAAACAATCTTATTTATTATAACTATATAAATTGTATTACTTGTGAGTTACATGGTGTTTTCATGCGAGACGGCCAAGTCGATCTATTTATTTAAAACATAAGATTTTTAATATTGAAATGGTCATCACTATAAGATGTTGTTCTCTCTTCCAGTCGCTCCCTCACTGCAGAGGATCGTGACCCCGATTTATGCTAAGTCTTGTTAATTGCTTCCACCGGCTTCGATCATCTGCCTGGTGGAGAGCAGTGCTGATATCTCAAGCTCTTCGGAGACCAGGTCATACCATCGTTCCGCGCATCGTCCTCTTGGCCGTTTGCCTTCGATCTTCCCCAACATCATATGTTTTTCTAGATTATCTTGGCCTCTTCTAGCGATATGGCCAAAGTACCGCAGAATTCTAGACACGCAAGTGGTTGATAGTCTCAGAGCACGTTCCAGGCGTAGTTCTTCAAGTATGGAGACATTGGTGCGGAAAGCTGTCCAAGGTATGCGCAACATAACGTCGCCAACACCACATCTCCAAGGCATCAATTCTTTGTTTGTCAGCGGCCTTGATGGTCCATGACTCCGATCCGTACAGAAAAATGGAAAAGACCAGAGTGCGAATTAGATGAATCTTTGTCTGTCTGGTGATATTACGATCTCTCCACACTTTATTTAGTTGGGTCATTGCTGTCTTGGCCATACCAATCCGACGTCGAATTTCAGGTTCACAGCCGCCCCTGTTGGAGATTACGGATCCAAGATATTGAAACTCTTCTACTTCCTCGTAATCTCTCAGCAGTGTACATTGCGGCATAGTTGCGAAACGGTCGACAATCAGGAGTTTCGTTTTACTCTTGTTGATGGCGAGTCCCATATCTTGGCTGAACGTCTCCAAACGACTCAATAATGTTGCCATATCTTCTTTCGTGCTCACGAACATGGTAGTGTCATCAGCATAGTGTAAATTAGTAATTTTGATTCTACCGACTTTGATGCCCCCTTCCCATTCTTCAAGAGTTTTACGTATGATATACTCTCCGCATATATTAAATAGGATGGGGGAAATAACACACCCCTGCCTGACTCCTTTCTGAAAATTGACCTTCCAACGCCCTTGGTCGTGAAAGCAGCTCCCCAAACTAAGGTCAAATAGAGGTCGTTGGTAACGTCTCCGACCGTGTATCCGGAATTTCATCGTGTTGCTGTCGGACTGAACCAGAATGTGCGCTCCATACACAGCAAACATCTCTTTCATATTTGAGTGCCACCTCTTCTGATGTTAATTCCATTTTCCTACCAAATAATGTTTTTATTTGAAGTAGAGTTACCTACACAACAAGCGCATGTTACCAGTGCGTGAAAGAGAGGGAAGTATGCAAAGAAAAGTACACAGGTGAGATTTTGCGATTATTGACGACAGAAATGGATAAAATAGTTAGGCTGCTTCTCAAGAATGCTGTGTGTTTCGGAGAGCACATATTGTATGAATTTTATTTTTCTCTTTAAGAAATATATAACCTAGGACTAAACGTGTTAAAAATCACGTATAAAATGAGCCTATAAAATAACCTAACCTAACCTAACCTGTAGTAATCAGTACCTGGGCGACCGCGCTTCGCTCTATAATATCCTCCTCAACTTTAAAATATCATCGGGTGAGTAAGGTTGCGGTATTTTAAAAATTGCTTAAAAGCTCGGGGAAAACAAATTTTCCCAGACATGAGAACTAGCTAGATTGATTTTTTGCCCCCGAAAACCCCCGTATAGTAAATTTCATCGAAATCGTTAGAGCCGTTTTCGAGAAACCGATTACAAATATATATATTTATATATACAAATATTGCTCTTTTAATAGTATAGGATACCTGGTCGACCGAGCTTCCCTCTATAATAGCCACCACAACATTGAAATATCATCGGGTGAGCAAGCTATACTACCCGACAACAGATGGCGCTGTATGTTTTTGTCTAAAAAGCAAATGCTTAAAAACACGGGGAAAACGAACTTTCCCAGAGATGAGACCTAGCTAGATCAATTTTTCGCCCCCGAAAACCCCTTTAAGGTAAATTTCATCGAAATCGTTAGAGCCGTTTTCGAGAAACCGATTGCAAATATACAGGGTGTTAATTTGATTGCGTGCCATAGCTTAAGGGGTTGTTCAGTTACGATAAAGAAACTCAAAAAAATTATTTTAAAAAATCCTACTAAAAAAAAATTCAAACTCCATTGAAACTAAACTAACGCGGAGGGCAAAGACCGCGCGAATGGGCGCGCTATCAAAAGCGCGCGAAAGAGTTTCAGTTATGTAGTCGTCATGGAGATCTTTAGGGGAGGCCTATGTCCAGCAGTGGACGTCTTTCTGATATGATGATGTGCCTACCTTATTCACTGATACTCGCGCGCTAGCGACGTTGCTCCGCGTTAGTTAAGTTTCAATGCAGTTTTAATTTTTTTTCAGTAGGATTTTTTTAAATATTTTTTTTGTGTTCCTTTATCGTAACTGAAACACCCCTTAAGCTATGGCACGCAATTAAATTAACACCCGGTATATATATTTATTTATAATATTATAAAGAGGAAGGATTTGATTGTTTGTTTGTTTGTTTGCATCGAATAGGCTCCGAAAGTACTGGACCGATTTGAAAAATTCTTTCACCATTAGAATTCTAAATTATCCCTGATGAACATAGGCTATAAAATATTTTAAAAGAAGTTAGGGTTCCGTATGAAAACTTCGATAATGTAACCCAAGGTATGAAAAGAATACCAAATAGCATCCTTATATCGCGTACGCTGCCGAAACTATTATTGTAGATATTAATGTCTTATAGGTAGAAGTCATTAATATGTACAAAAAAAGTCCGCGATACAATATGTTTAACTATTACAGTTATGTCACAATAACTACTTTTTCATGTTAAAACGCCGGTACAAACTATATAGGCCTCATTATTCATACCTTGGTATTAATCCTTCTATAAATAAATGATTTCGTATTCAAGGCTATACTAGTACCTATAAATAACTTTTGAGTTATTCAAATCAGACGTACCATTCAAAAGTTATCATGAGTGTAATAATTATCAAAATTGAAATTTAAGAAACGGCGCTGTAAGTGACTGTAATGGTTTTATACAATAGAGAATAGACACTTAAAATTTGGCTAATGTTTCTTGTATGTGGAAATGAGTGTATCATCACGCCTATATCCCTCACGGGGTAGGAGCATCTAAGAGTGTATGTGATGATGAGAAATGTAACTTTGTCTATTGCTTCAGGACCTAAACATTAAAATTAAAAATAATAACCAAATTTTCTTTACAATGTACTCTTTTTAGGGTTCCGTACCTCAAAAAAAAACGGAACCCTTATAGGATCACTTTGTTGTCCGTCTGTCTGTCTGTCTGTCAAGACCCTTTTTCTCACAAACGGGTAAAGGTATCAGGTTGAAATTGATAACGAATTATAAGGTCCATAAACCACACAAGATCTGAAAATTAAAATTTTTATAAGGACGCAATCAAAAGATATGGCTTTTTATGTTCTCATCTCCATACATTTATGCACTAAAGCAAAACCTAGAGGGTACTTCCCGTTGACCTAAAATTATGAAATTTGGCAAGAAGCTAGTTCTCACAGTACAAATAAAGAGAAAAGTCTAAAATCATTAAATATTATAATTTTTCTCACATCTAATAATAACCAATTAATTTGAGCTCCCGTTACAAGATGTTTTCTATAAAAAGAGGGGTCAAGTTGGATGGTCGCGGAGTTTTTAAAGTCAAAGAGCAAAAGCGTTTAGTATATCATATGGTAGATTGGTACGGAACCCTTAGGGCGCAAGTCCGACTCGCACTTGGCCAGTTTTTTTAATAAACTCCGACGCAAAAAGAACCTATATCTACCCGTGCGAAGCCGGGGCGGACCGCTAGCATTTATATATATACAAAAATTGCTCGTTTAATAGTATAGGATTTACGCTTCCTTTATTATTAATGATCAACACAGGTTAAAAAGATATATTTTCAATCTCGCAAATAATGTCAGCTGAAAAATTAGATTTTTAAAAGACTTTTTTATTTTTGTAAAACGTAATTGGGTTTTCGGTCAGCAATTGGATACGTTTTACAACTTGAATACCTCATACAGACTGTATATTCGGACTCTATATAAGCTTTACTCTATGGGCCGAGTCAAACCGGATAATTTGCGCGCGGTTTACAAACTAGCCAATGAAAAAAAATAGCGAATGAAGCGTCCCGGTAACGTTCATAAAATTCAAAATTTCTAATTGCCAGAACAATATTATTTTAACATGTTATGTTCTTTTTGACCCTGTCGTAGTCGTATAATACAGAAGTAACACCGTATTTATACGACTCAAGAAATGTCTGCGTACGTTCTGGGCGACTTCCACGCTCACCCTTCTGCTCGTTTCAGTGAAGAGCTGAAGTATTTTTGTGAAGATCACCACCTATTTGTAGTGTGTGCTGATACTGACATGCTGCCAGAAGACAAAGTTGATTACGATTCTTTCTGGTCCGATCACCTACCTTTGATAGTGTTTATGGCAAACAAGACTGTTAGTACAAACAAGGACTCCTTTAGTCAAAACAGGATGGGGACACAGATTGCCGGAACAAATTGATAACTATAACTAGAGCTGTGATATTCTTAGTAAAATAAGTTATTGTAGAAAATACAACGAATGTAATATAGGTATATGTATATTGCACTTTGCACTTTTAGGGCTCCCGCCCACGACCGAATCGTCATACAAGAAGTCGGCCGACAAAAATACGGTCGTGGGCGGGAGCCCTTAGACGAATTTTATACAAAAATTGTTAAGGTGGTTGAAGAGCAGAAGTGCTGCCACTTTGAGAAATAAATTTATTGCGTCATAAATACAAAACATTTAATAAGGATTGTTTGCTTGGCGGCAATTTGGGGTAGTTCTATATTTTATTATCCATCACATCACACCTTAGCTTATCGTGAATAGCTTTGTATTGTAAAACTGCCAAAAACCGCCACTTTTAGCACTTTACCAATACAAAGCAATAAATGATAAGCTAAGCTATGATGTCATGGATTATAACATATATAACTACCATATATTGCCGCCAAACGAACAATACTACTGAAAAGTTTTGTATTTGCGACGCAATAAATTTATTTCTAAAAGTAAGGTGCTGCCACCCAGCAACCGCCTTAAGGGTCTGCAAAAAGCAGCGACTTTGAGTGCAAGTTCCCGTCGTCGTGCGGAACAGAGATGGCGCCACATTAAAAAAAAACTTTTACAGACCTAACAGGTGCACCGATTTCAATGATTTTGATGCCAATTGAAAGAAAATGACTTAAGTAAATATAAAAAAAAAAATATTTTTATTGAAACAAAGTTTTTACAGACAGTCTAGCTTTTTTACCCATGACCAGACGGAACGGAGAAGGTGTATGCGTTTAGGGTGAGAGGTTGTTAGGTTTGTTCGTTTGTGTGTGCAAAGTTATGTTCCCTTTTATCTTAAAAACCGCTTAACCGATTTAGATATGGTTTTCAGTAATGGATTTATGATTTATAATGGTTTGTAGATTAGAGTTGTGGTACCAACTCACCAGGGGGCGCTGTAATAATACATTTTTATTTGCGCATTTGTTCCAATTTATCTCCAAAATGATTTGATTGATTTGGATACAATTTTCTGTAAGGGATTATGATTTAATAGTGATGATTCTTAGACCAGAGTTGTGGTGCCAACTTACCAGGGGGCGCTGTAATCATATTTCTTATTTACGCAAATTTTCTCATTTATCCCCAAAACGGTTTGACCGATTTAGATACGGTTTTCAGTATAAGATTTATGATTTATCAGTGATAGTTCTTAGACTATAGTTGTGGCATTCAAGTAAAAGAACAGCATACGCCCAGCTAAGTTTTAGCCAGATATCATCTGTAACTGCCTTCACCACGGGGAGGAACTCTCACCTTATGTTGGTATGTATTTCTGAATCAGTCTTTATATGTGATGAAAATTAACAAAATATTTTGTAATACATCACATAATTATACGGAAGGTCAATCAAATAAATAGATTAACACAGAGTAAAGTGGGAATTCCCTAAAAATATACATATATACATACATACCGAACATTTTCTGTGCTTCGGAAGGTATGGCGAGATTTTTGTACCAGTACGTAAACGAAAATAATAATTATTAACTGTTATAATGATGAAAAGAACTCCACCGCCGAATACTTCCAGAGCATCACAGGATAGTAATGAAGTACATGTAAATAAAGATAAAACCAATGCAAACAAAGTATCGCAGCTGTCATCTAGTAAGCAGACCCAAGAGGAATCAAAGATGTCATCTAGTTACTTGGATCTTTCTTCCACTTCCTCCCCAGAAATTAATTACGTGAACGATAATATCAGAGCCAGACCTGTGTCTGCTGAAGAAATACGTATGATAATCAAATCTGAATTACAGATAATAATGAATGATCTAGATAAGAAAATAGGAGAAATGGTTAGTGCCAAAACTAAACAAATCTCAAAAGAAATACAGAGCCTTCAGTCTTCACTACAATTCCATACAGAGGAGTACGAAGATATGAAACTAAAACTAATGGCGGCTGAGGACAAACTTAAGCGAGTTGAAGATGATAATATTACACTAAGCAAGAAACTGGGTGACTTCTGCAGTCGACTAACCGCCACTGAACAACATTCCCGATCTTCAAATGTTGAAATCCAATGTTTGCCGGAAAAGCCTTCTGAGAACCTTGTCGATGTTGTCCTCCAAATAAGTAAGATCACAGGCAGCAACCTTAAAGAAGAACATGTTCACCTATGCACGAGAGTAGCTAAAATTAATAAGGATGATAAAACTCGACCTCGATCTATCGTTACCAAATTTGCCAGCCCACGTATACGCGACTCTTTTCTTGCAGGAGTGTTAAAATTCAACAAGTACAACAAGGATAACAAACTTAACACCAAGCATCTTGCCATCATTGGCGCCACCAAACTAATTTACGTAACAGAGCACCTAACACCGAGTCTCAAAAAGCTGCATGCTGATGCTAGAAAAAAAGCAAGAGAACTGGACTACAAATTCGTCATTCTGAAGAATGGTCGCATATATCTACGTAAAACAGAATCATCGGAATTCAAACTGATCCGTGACCAAGATTCATTATTAACACTCACTTAATTTAAATCAAATTCCAGTTGCGTCTTCTATGTTTTTTTTTATAATATGTTAAAATTACTCAACAGAATTTCTTTTACTGTTTTATGGATAATTTCGAATTAAGAATTTATTATCAAAATATCAGAGGTATGCGCACTAAGACACAAACAATCTTATGTAATATTTTAAATAATGACTATGATGTACTTGTTTTAGTCGAAACTTGGCTTCACAATGGAATCAAAGACGGAGAGTTCATTGACGATAGATGCGTAGTGTTTCGTCGCGATCGTAATAGTGTTGCGCATCTAAAATCGGATGGTGGGGGTGTCCTAATTGCAGTTCACAAAAAACATAAATGCTACAGAGTAAGCTCGTATGAAAGTACCTGTGAAGATCTGTGGGTAAACATTACTGTTGGCAATAGTAAACAAATACGTAATTTAACAATATGTGGTGTGTATTTGCCTTCTCCCCTAAAAATGGAAGTGCTTGAAACGTTTATAGATAACTCAAGTTGTGTAATATCCAACATTAATAATCCACAAACATTAATTTTCGGAGACTTTAATCTATCTTCTATTGACTGGAGCTGCAACAGTCTCAATGATTATCTTATACCTATATCATATAATGGCAAAATACGCAGCATTATTACTGATTTTATGTCTGAGTGCGGGTTATACCAAATCAATGGTTTGCGTAATAGGTATGGCAAGTTGTTGGACTTGGTGTTTAGCTATGACCAAAATCTAGCTGAGGTAACTGAATGCATGAGCCCGATTAGCATAGTCGACAAATATCACCCTCCCCTTGAATTTTCGGTCAAGCTTAACTCAGTAAAATATATTGAACCTGCTGTAATATCAAAACTCAACTATTTCAAAGCTGACTATGACCCCATTAACTTAGAATTGGCAATGATAGATTGGGAATTTACTTTTAAAGACTGCTCAACCATAGATGAAATTATTGGTTTATTTTACTCAAAGCTTCGAAAAATTATAGAAGAACTGGTCCCAAAAACGAAGCCAAGACCTAACAATTTCCCTTTCTGGTACTCTCACAGGCTGATTAAAAAATTAAACGAAAAGCAAAAATTTAGAACTCGTTTCAAGAAATATGGTAATCCCCTAGACGAAGTTAAGTTTAATTTTCTAAGAGACGAATGTGAAATTCTGATAAGTGATTGTTATAAGAAATTTATTAACTCAGTTGAAAGTAGTATTAGAATAAACCCTAAGTTTTTCTGGTCGTACACCAAAAAGAATCGGAAAAATAAATTGGATTACCCAGCAAATATGTTTCTTAACAATCAAACCTTTTCGGACGTGAATGATATTTGCAATAGCTTTGCCGGACATTTTTCTAGTGTCTATGGGACAAGTACAGCACCATCAGATACAAATTGCATAGTACAAAATAAGCCTAATCAGACGTTTCTTACTGAATTAACAATTTTAGAAGCGGAAGTGGAAGCCAAGCTGAAGAAACTGGATCAAAATAAAGGCGCTGGGCCGGATAATATTCCTCCTATCTTTGCTAAAAAGTGCGCAACCAGTCTGGCGAAGCCTTTAACAATAATTTACAATAAATCATTGGCAGATGGATGTTTCCCGAAAATATGGAAAGAAACAAGAGTTATACCGGTTTTCAAGGATGGTGACAAATCTAACATTAGTAAGTATAGGCCAATTTGTATACTATCTGTGTTTCCAAAAGTCTTAGAATCCCTTGTGTGTCCGGTTATAAACTGGCATATGAAGACCTCATTCGATGAGAATCAACATGGCTTTCTTAAATGTAAATCTACCGTGTCCAACTTAGCCCTTTACGTAGACAATTTGTCTGAAAGTATGGATAAGAATACCCAGGTAGACGGTATCTACACTGATTTTTCTAAGGCATTCGACAAGGTCGACCATTTTATCCTCGTCGCGAAACTTAAATCTTACGGGTTTTCTGGATCTTTTCTTAGCTGGCTTAACTCCTATCTAAGTAGCAGACTTCTTAAAGTCGTTATAGGTGGAGCTGAATCCAATGAATTCACAGCCGGTACTGGGGTTCCCCAAGGATCTCATCTTGGTCCTGTGCTTTTCAACATTTTCATTAACGACATAAGTCAATGCTTTCACTATAGCCGGTATCTGCTTTATGCTGATGACCTAAAATTGTACAAAGAGATAAAAAGTATTGAATGTTGTCGACAGTTGCAGGAGGATTTCACTAGATTACAGCAATGGTGCGATATAAACAAAATGACTTTGAATCACAACAAATGTTATTATATAACATTTACAAAAAAATCTAAACCAATTAACTACGTCTATAATATCAAATCAAATCCCCTTGTAAAGTTAAATGACATTAGAGATCTGGGAATTCAGCTTGACAGCAAGCTTAGCTTCATCTGTCACGTTGATAGGATTATACAGCAGGCATTTAAAACCTCCGGTTTTATATTGCGCACAACTAAACAGTTTAAAAACTCCAAAACTAAACTAACCTTATTCAATGCACTCTCTAGGAGCGTATTAGAATGCTGTTCTACAGTATGGAATCCCTGCTACAAAATACACTCTGAGCGTATTGAACGGGTACAAAAAAAATTCTTACGTTCTCTTACTTTTAAGGACCGGGCATTACGTATCTATCCGTCATATAAAAAACAATTAGTAAAATACAGGGTTCTCCCTCTGTCCGACCGCAGAACTATGCTTGATCTTTGTTTTCTTTATAAAGTCATTCAGTGTCAAATTGACTCTCCACAAATCTTACAAAAAATTAACCTGCTTGTTCCTAGGCCAAACAGCCGGCCGAATAAAAATCGTGCAACCTTCAAAGTCACTCCGCATAGAACAAATGTTGGTTCTTCGGCTCCTATAAATCGATGTTTAAAGAAATACAATGAACTTGCAGGACACATAGGCATTGATATATTCAATGATACCTTTACAATATTTAAAAACAAAATAAAAAAATATTTTGATTGCATATGTGATACCAATAAAAAATAAATAAATAAATTGTGTTTATAGTGCGACAGTTTTATTGATGTTAATACAATTTAATTTAGGTTAAATTAAATTGATTATAATTTTAATATAAATTTAGTTACTTATATAAGTTAAAGTTTGTGTTAAATTAAATTAAATCAGGATCTAAAACATTTATACATATATAGAAATTATACTTTATGAATGCTGTGTTGACTTGTAAGTGTGGTACATAAAAACCTTAAAGCCTTATATATTAAGAAACCTTTGTAAAATAACTTTATGTACTATGTTAGTTAACCAATTTAAATAAATAAATAAATAAATAAAAATAAATTTTGCTACTATCACTGTTAAGTTTAGGTAGTAGATCCCTAATAAGGAATAAGAATAGTACCTACCTACAACGATTGTTTCAAGTTAGTAATTTTTTGTGTAATGTTTGTGTAGGTAGATGAGCTACCAAAATAATGGAAAAGCAGTCCTAAATTAGCTTTCAGAAGATACTAACAGTGTTTGTTTATTTGTGCAAGACAAGATGCTCTCCGCTTTGTTTTTTTTACTAAAGTTCTTATTTTAGTCTGTTTTAGAAGCTATCTGAAGGTATTCTGCTAGAATCAAATATGATGAGGATGTTGAGCTGGTTCTAGCAGAAGTGGGATGATCCATGAGAGTGAATTTCACAAACTGCCGCTGACATCATAGATCAACATTGTTTGTGTTTGATTCCAATGAGGTACACAAAGCTATGAACTCGGTAAGGTTACACCAATTATTATGTATCTAACTTAGATCTTTTTATGCCATGATGCTGTCGTCGTGGCGTGGCAAAATCTTTGTGAAAATTTATGGAACCAGAGTTCTATTGAAACACATCGCTTATGTAGTTAACAGTTTAAAGAGCAAAACTATAAATAAAACTACAATGGTCAGGTACGGCCGAGCAGTGCTGACGTTTGTGACTACGAGTATAAATGTTTCCTATGCATTCTTGAACGAGGCCAAGTTTTGAAGCTATAAGCGTTCCTGTTAATTGTGTGTAGATTGATAGATCTACTTTTCTACCTGTTTACAGTCTTACATTGTGCTTTTGTTTTTATGTTTTATGTGTGTTTCGGCTGGCTGAGTGGCTGGCGACAACTGATGTATCGGGATGGGTCTTCCTGTCCAAGGCTTCGCAGAGTACCGGCAAGCTGGATTCTGGCGTGAGCTGCCCGTACAAGGTTACGTGCGTGCTTCACCACCACCGCTACGAGCTGGAACTTCTGGTGCTGTGGCTTACGTCCACTCTGCCTGTGGTTTGTCTGGACAAGGTCTATGGCTTGTGTCACCGGGTTGTCGTTTAATAAGCCTACGTCTATTGTGCCAGTGGTTTGTCTAGTGACGGGTCGTTAAAGCCTACGGCCACTGTGTACACGACTTTAACGGCTTGAGTCTGATATCAAGCAGAACTTTGGGCCTCTGATATCTGAAGGCGGGTAACCCCTGTGCTTCCAACGATCTGGTTTTTGAAGGCGGGTAACACCTGTGCTTCCAACTATGTTGCTTACAAAATCATGGATGGTAATGTCCTATCCATGGATTTGTAAGGGTGTACCACTGATGTGAATTCACGCTGTTCTCTTGTATGGGACTACTTGTGATGAAAGTCCGGAATTTCATCATAATGGGTTTCATTATTTCATTTAGAGTTATTTGTCTGAAACTTTGTGTCGATAAGTACAGATGTCCTCAACAGAGTAACTTCTATGGTAGCAAGAGTGCACACTTGTTATCATACTGGTTCAATAACGAAATGAACAAACTAAGATCCATACTCGCCAGCTTACTACTTATTTCAGACCAATAACATTTGTGTACTAATCTGCATCAAATTCTGTGTTGCCATTCATGTGCTTAGATACTGATGACGAGTTCAATTATGTGTATGGAGCGACATAGCGAACCCGGAACTGACTGCTTCGGGAGTGACCCGCGGTCGCGCCGTTTCATTCCCGCTGCGTCGTGTGGTGCGGTGCTGCCGGGTAGAGCACTCGGGAGGTGCTGTAGCAGGGCGCCACAGGACCGGCTCCCACCAGCAGCCACAGCCGTCGCGTGCTCTCGTCGGCCTGCGCTTTAACCGGACGCGAGACGTTCCTTTGTGTGAAACTCTGCACACGTATCAACAAACTTGGTGAGACCAAACCAATTATTTTATTACGTCATCACGTGTTGCGATGAAACTAATTACAAAACAGTTAAAAGTCTTATCTTGTGCAAATACCCAAGTAGGTACTTATTAGAACTGCAGAACCTAAGATCAAATCTGGTACAGCTGAGATGACTGAGATAAACGCATTAATCCATCAAGCGAATTCAAACTTCACGTTATTCGCTAATTATTTGTACAACCTATGTGTGAGCGCATACACATATTTTGTATGCTGTACAGTGTGTGATGCGCATGTCAGTTTCGAAACCGACTTAACTTTCTGCCTTCTTAGATTTTGACTGGATTGTATAGATGAAAGACATAGCTTCAGGTTATTTTTATTTGTTGATGTTCAGAGCCTTTCTTCTGCAGGTTCTGATGAAAAATGAAGAGATGATGCCTGTGCAGCTACTTCGAGTCACGTGGCTTGGTCAGGTCAAAAGCCATCGAGGACGCTGGCATGTCAGGAGAGGCCGTGTTAGCTGCAACCACCACGCAGCGCTGGCCACACCAACCGACCTCGCCTATATAAGCGGGCTGGACACCCGATGGGTCTCTCACTCGCTGCTCGAACATCAACACGATCGGACCTCTTAGGAGCGTTATAGTTAGCCGTTGTACCTAGGTCGTATCTAGCCCTTTTAGGTTTCCTGAATATTGTCCTTGTTGTGTTAATTTAATAGAAGTTCGGTTTGTCATCAAATGTGGTGTTATTTCAATAAAATGTTGGATAGGTTCATCTGTGCCTCATTTCCTAAGAACAACCCCCTTACCGTCTGGTCTCTTACATATTATTTTAAAACTGTTTCAGATACAATGGCCACGACGACGTCGACAGCTGCACTGTTTTAAATATAAGTAGGGTTATTAATGATTTAATAAAAAATTACAAACATAGTACCTACGCTTAATTTTTTTGTATCGTACACCGTTTGCCCACTTTAGTGAGGTCAAGAGTGAATCCCGATACGTCCCACCCAGTGCCTACGCACCAAGGTGGTTCATAATGGGGCATTCCAATTTCGTTGTCCCAATACATCCCATAACTTTTTAGGGTTCCGTCCGATACCAAAATAGTAAAAAAAAGGAACCCTTACTATGGCGCGACTTTGTCTGTCTGTCACACCTGTATACACACCTCAACAACCACTCTTGAGCTCCTCTAAGACTTGCTATGAAACTTGAAATCTTGGATTGAAATAGTTTTAGAATGTGGTTGCCTAAATTAATTGCATATGAAAAAAAAATAATATGATTATTAATTATAGGGGGCCCAAATAGGAGGAATTTTTTTTATGTATTTAACATTAAATGTTAATAATATAAGAGTAATAAGAACGCACAACAAATTTTCAACTTCCCATAATCTTTATATAAATTTTATATAAAGATTATGGGAAGTTGAAAATTTGTTGTGCGTTCTTATTAATGTCGTAAAACAAAAGTTATCAGTGTGACAATGATAAGGGCCTTTAGTTGCAGTAGTTCGGTTGTTAGTCCGATTGACGGTCTGCTAGGACCCTAAGACAGCAAAGTGCGTTGCCCATCCTAAGTGTTACGTCTACCATTTGGTTGTCGTTTAGGTGTAGGTTCCTTATGAGGCCGATAAATATTTGACAGGTGCACTAAGAAAGGGTTTTACAAAATTCCACCCCTAAGGGGGTAAAATAGGGGATGAAATTTACCCGGCGAATCGAAAAGATTTTATGTGAACGAACATTTGACGGTTGACAACAAAATTCTTCATAAAAAATGTCGAGCGGTCGCGAAATCAAAACAATATCAGTACGTCTGGATAAAAAACTGTCGTATCTATATGAGGAAGGACGATTCATCACCCCATGTAGAAATCAAACAAGAATCGGACTTAAACAAAATCCGTTGAAGTCAGTGTCTCGAGTTTTTATTAACAATTTTCTCCATTTATATATTTTTTTTGTGGATCTTTATATCTATAAGTATGTTACTAAGCGTAAAACCTACGAACTGATCAGGCGTAACCAATCGGTAAGCTCTTTATTCATGCAAACAGTTGTAAACGTACCTTATCACACTTTATTTTGTGTCAAATACCTACCTGTATACTATTATACTCTCTCCCAGCGACCAACTGATTTATGCACATCACAAATATTTATCAGCCTGTCATTACTTATGTTTACTGTCTTTTCAATATGATTTCGTCAAATTTTAATATTTCTACTACCAAAACGTACTCAGCGAACGGCATTAGTGCACTGCGCTAAATGTTGTTCGATCCCAAGATATCAATCATCGTCGTAGGGCTGAATCCTAATAACTAACACATACACTAAACTCTAGTGCGTAGGTAGTTGGAGGTATAGAGAGAGAATTTTTTTTTTTTAATGGTTACAGTAGGTAAAAATTACAAGTAGTTACATGTAGCTATGTCTTTTAATTATAGTAGTAATTACTATTATCGATTGGCAATGCTTGATCAATCAAACAAATATAGATAAATTTGTAATTTGTTCATTCACCTAGTAATGTACGCAAACACAGTAGCTTTGTTTTTGTTTATATACTTAAAAGTATTAAGTACTCACTATTGTTATTTGTTTTAATTACATCTTCCATTTCTTGAGTTGTACCTTATGATACTACCTTTAACACTGTTACAATAACTATCACATTCTTCTTACTTTAATAATGTATGTACGTGCAGTCGATTACCTATCAACTGCATACCAAAACCTACTGTCTTAGTCTAACTTAAGCAACAAAGCGCTACGTTTGAGTTGCAATTGACTGTATCGTACTCTGCTCCCTGACAATACGGGGTAATCTATTATTGGCTCTGCAACTAGACTAAGTCACTTGGAAATGTTATTTAAGAAATGTGCTGTTGATTACCTTAATAAATAAATTAAATAAATTAAAAAAAAAATTAAATAAATAAAAAAATAAAAAATAAATAAAAATGAAAGTTTGTATGAAAGTCCGTCAGTTTTGAAGTTAGGATATTCAAATTTTGTATTTAGGCTGACGACAAAAAAATAATATTTACGCGTCTCAGGGTTTTTGAAAGTTTGACACCCTAAAGGGTGAAAAGGGGGATGAAGTTAAAAATCCTTTATTTTTAAAGTAAAATCCACATAATTTATTATTTAGCCATTAGGGTTGTAATTCAACGTGGCGGATGTGAAATACCATCCTCTCTTAGGGATGGAGTTGGGTTGCGATAGGGTTGAAATGGCTAAAAATCAATATGGGTGTCGTTTCTATGTTTATATGAGGATAGGGGAAGGGACAGGGAGTGGGAGAGGGACAGGGTGAGGGAAGGGGAGGAGGAGAGGGACAGGGATGGTTTGACGGACGGACGAAAGATAGACGGAAGGGTGGATGCATGGATGGTCTGATAGATAGATAGAATCCCTCGCGGACGAAGTCGCGGGCAACAGCTAGTTTAAAATAAAGAAAGGAGTCAGACAAGGGGATCCACTTTCACCCAAACTGTTTTCGGCTGTGCTAGAACAGATATTTAGACTATGGATTAAACGTAAATGGTGAAAAACTAAATCATTTAAGATTTGCAGATGACCTCATAGTGCTAAGCGAGACATCAGAAAATCTTCAAATCATGATACAACAGCTGGCAGAGGCAAGTGAACAAGTGGGCCTCACAACACGGAAAAATCTAAATTAAGGACGAACAGAATACAAGAACCCAACCCATACAAATTAATAACAACCTAATAGAATATGTAGATCGCTACACATACCTAATTAGGTCAAATAATTTCACCAGAAGATCAAACCCAGAACGAAATCGAAACCAGGATAAGCAACTCATGGAAAAGATACTGGTCGCTCAAAGAAGTAATGAAGAACCCCCACTTCTCAATGAAAGATAAAAAGAAAGTGTTAATTAACACTTGTATACTACCATGCCGTATAGGTCCCGTGTGGTGCCGGCAAAGAATAGTACCTACCTATACATACCCGTGGGTGTCGTAAGAGGTGACTAAGGGTTAACAGAAGGATGGGCAGCAGAATCCTCCTTTGTATATTACATCTTACTTACTGCGGTCACCTACAACCGCGGTCCGTGGTGCCAGCCGTAACGCTAACAAGCGAGGTGACTATGGTACTTCCCCTCCACATTTTTCTAGCAAAAGCTGGAATTCTGGAGGGAGCTCCCTGTCCTGTAGTGGACGTATCATGGGATGTTATGATGATACTACCATGCATGACTTATGGCTGCCCAACATGGGGCTTAACCACGGAGTAGAGAAAAAAGCTTTAAGAGTGTGCCAAAACAGGATGAAGAGAAGTATGTTGAACATCAAATTAAAAGACAGAGTTAAATTGACTGATGTGGCAGACAGGTGTGGCAGATGTCACATACAAATGGTCCAACTTGTGACACCACTGTGTGGTACCCTCGCGATGAAAAAAGAAGGAAGGGGAGGCAAAGAAAAAGATAGGATAATATCAGAGAATTTGCTGGAACAACATGGAGGACGGTCATGGACAAATAATTGTGGCAAATTCTAAGGGAGGCCTTTGCCAAAGGGCAAACTGACAAAACTAACAACAGGGCTGTCAGAGAAGAATAAAATATACTATGTTTACTAGAATACAAAAAAAAAGGTAAGATAGAATATGGTAAATGTTAAAAAAACCGGCCAAGTGCGAGTCGGACTCGCGCACTGAGGGTTCCGTACCACCACATAAACATAATTGTATTAGTTGAAATTTCAGTAAGTTAATGTGCTACATTTTTTGAGTCCGACACGCGCCTGACCAAATTTTATTATTTGTTATTATTTTATAGCTTACGCACTATAAACATACCAATTTTCAAGTTTGTAAGTGTTCCCGTTTTTAAATAGAACTAAAACAAAAATCGCCTCAGCGACCATCCAACTTGACCCCTCTCTTATATAAATGTTCTAGAAACGGGAGCTCACCACAATTGGTTACCATTAGTTGTGAGAAAAGTTGTAATATTTAATGATTTCAGACTTTTCCCATTATTTGTACAGTGAGACCTAGCTTCTTGCCGAATTTCATAATTTTAGGTCAACGGGAAGTACCCTGTAGGTATTGCATTTTTGAATAAATGTATGGAGATGAGGACATAAAATGCCATATCTTTTGATTGCGTTGTTGTAAAAAATTGAAATTTTCAGATCTTGTGTGGTTCATGGATCCTAATATATGGTATTAATTTCAACCTGATCCCTTCACCCGTTCGTGAGATAAAGGGTCTTGACAGACAGACAGGCAGACAGACGGACAACAAAGTGATCCTATAAGGGTTCCGTTTTTTTCTTTTGAGGTACGGAACCCTAAAAACAGAGTGTAAAAAACAATGTCAGTACCTAGGTAATAAAGGCTTTATTTATTTATTAATTACGTAATTAATTTCCCATCTGTTCTTACTTATTATAATTATTATTTATTTAATTCAAGATGACAGAGATCCATAAAATGATTAGTATAAACTTATTCTATGTTAGTAAATTATGTCATAAAAATAAGGCACTAAATTATTCATCATTATTTAAAATCAGGGTTATGCAAGGTTGTTCATTACTTGTAGTAGTTGCAGCTATAATGCTCTCACAATGTTTTTTTCATCCCATCTATTCGAAAAGAACGACTGGGTCCTCCTTTATAAGCAACCTAAGGTTGTGTTTTCTATGAAACTTGATAAGTGCGCCGGAAAGTACTTTGCGGCGCACTTATTTGGTACATCTTAGTGTTCAGCGCCAAAGAAATCGGACGCAAATATAGTAAGGTGACTAAGTGACTTAACCTTCCCTAGTGTCTTAAAAGGCGACTAAGTGTCTTAATCTTCCACTAAGTGTTTTCATCTGCCATAGTGACACAGTGTCTAGAAAGGCGACTAGGTATCTTAATCTTCCATTGTGTCATAAAAGGCGACTAAGTGACTTAACCTTCCCTTGTGTCATAAAAGGCGACTAAGTGACTTGACTTTCCCTTGTGCCATAAAAGGCGACTAAGGGTTTTAATCTGCCCTTGTGTGATAAAAGGTGACTAAGTGACATAACATTTTATACAAACCTGTCTGCTAAATTTAATTTGGTCTTGATTTTATCAGTTGCTTAGCAATTAATAAAATATGAGGCGACTTTTATTTTCTCATAGTGGGTGATGAAAAGTAGAGTGTATCACTCGGGCGGAAATATATTTAAGGCTCGGGCGACGTACTTTGAATCCCTCGCTACGTTCAGGATTCTACTAAAGAATAGAATCCCTCACTTCGCTCTGGATTCAAAAAAGCGCCCTCGCCGTAAAAATATTATTTTGCTCCCTTATGACCTACTATTTGACCCTTGCATCCACAGATCTTTAGGTACAGTCAAGAGCACATCAAGCTTGACACTTTGGACTTCGTAAGGTTCTTATCTCAATAACGTATGGGCTAGACTCGCACTGCGAGTGTCAAGCTTGACCTGTCGTTGACTGTACTTAAATGTATTTTTATGTAGGGTAACTGAAAAATTTAAAATGAACACAATAAAACACTTATAATTGAAATGGATACTCTTATTTATTAATTATTAGTCTATTTAGGCTGCATTCCAATACAGTTAGAAATTACTCTAATAATAAAAACAGGGTTCGTTTACATAATTCCCATAATTCCTACATAATGTGAATGAGACAGACTGCTGTTAAATGGCCCCTAAACAACTTTTTTTTATTTCACTGTCTATGGGATTACTCTTGACCTCGATCTAGCCCTGAAGACAGAGATGAGGTCGACAATGGAACAAGCTTGGCCAGAGAAGCCTTTTCCTTGCAACTTAAATATATTTGGGTAATAATTATTGTGTCCTACCGTCGATAAGGCAACATCATTTAAACTTAGCTCCCGTATTTTATTCAAATATTAATGTTTTTTACTGTCCTTAAATCATAAAAAGTAGTCAATTTAATAGTTATTGTGTAGTCTAGTGTGTGTATTAATAATTTGAGCGTAAAACTTTGTGTAATATATTAAATTACACTTAACACACTGTTACTATCGACGCATTCGACTGTTCTGGACTTTTGGACCTAAAGTACGTACAATATGAAGCAAGGACGAGCGGCTACAGCTGCAGTTTCAGTGTCTTCTTCGCCTTCGGACGCTGCCAATGTCAACATGAACCCAAGGCCTAAAAAGCAGCCGCAGGCAGCGTCAGAATCAGTAGTAGTTTCCGCTTCGCCCCCTGTTGTTGCAACTTCACAACGAAGTGGTGATGATACCATTACCCGGGCTGTCCTTCAAGAGGTCATGCGTCAAGAGCTGGAGAAGTTCACAGCAACTATTCGTCAGGAGCTTCAACAAGTCAAGACGGAAATTGCTAATTTGAAATCGTCAGTCAAAACCGAGTGTGATAATTTATCGAAACAAATTGGTGATGTGGAGCTTCGTGTATCATCGCTTGAAAGTAAGAATTCCGATATTGATAACCTAAAGATACAATTAAATAACATTGAACGCGATAATCGTAGGAATGATCAGTGGGTACGCCGCTCTAACATACAAATCGATGGAGTGCCACAGAAGGGAGGTGAGAACCTTATTCAACTGGTAAAAAATCTTGCAAATCTTAGCGGATTTAATTTGAATCCTGATACAGACATAGACTTCGTTACTCGAGTAGCTGTGAAGAACGACACTGACAACAAAAAACCGAAGCCTATTGTTCTGAAAATGCAAGCTAGATATAAAAAAGATGAGTTTATCACTTCGCTAAGAACGCTCAAAAACCTAAAAGCTTGCGACTTGGGCATAACAGGCGATAGCACCAGGGTGTACATTAACGACCATCTGTCAGCGTACAACAAATACCTACTCCAACAAGCTCGCAAGAGGAAAGAGGAGAAAGGTTATCAATATTGCTGGGTACGGAATTGCACCATAATGATCCGACGTGATGCTACATCACCGGTCTTGCATATTACCTCAGAAGAGGCTTTAAACAAAATAAAATGAGCGATAACCTTGCTCAACACTTACGTGCAACAGATTATAATTACATGTTTACACTTATAAATAGCTATAAAGTACATCAGTTGTGTATGATGGAATTTACCTTTGAAAACTTTATCATATTAAGAACCCATCGGCATAAATGTGACTTAGGTATAAAGAACTCATGGGCATTCACTAAACAAAAAATGCTTGAAATGTCTTTGTTTTATCCATTTTGTATTGCATGGTATTTGGCTCGGTGCGTATCCATCAAAACCTGTTTTACTACGAAATTAACTACACTTTACTATCTTGTTTAGACTTTAAAAATGGCTCTTAACGTGTTTTATCAAAATGTACGTGGCTTACGATCGAAGACTAAAATATTTTATTTAAATTTACTCAACTCTAGTTATGACATAGTTTGTTTATCAGAAACTTGGTTGCTCTCCGGCATATTTGATAGTGAATTGTTTGACTCACGCTATAATGTTTACCGATGCGATCGTGATTATGACCGGCTCGGTGTGAAGTTAGGCGGAGGAACGCTGGTCGCAGTGCGGCGAGAGCTCACGGTAGATTTGCGAGAGGCGCGCGCGCCTCCTTCCTTTCCGGATGCTGATATTGCACATATCACTATCTCCCTTGCTCATGGCGATAATACGCGTTCCCTGAATCGCCTTCGACTATTCTGTTGCTATTTTCCACAAAGTAAGAATCAGTGCTCGTCCGAAGCAGACTTTTTTGAATTTTTATCCGATCTTAGTGCGGACTTTCCAAGTGACAACTTTTTAGTCGTCGGTGATTTTAACGTACGTGATGCCCAATGGTCGTCAATTAACAAAAACTGTACGGATGGCAGTATAGTTCTTTGTAATCCTTCCGAAAATTCACTTACGTCACAGATTTATACTTTTTTGAACTTTACAAACTGGTCTCAATACAATGGAATCACTAACCAAAACAATAGATGCTTAGACCTTATATTTTCCAATCTGTCCTGTACAGTAACCCGCGCGACGCCGTTATCAGTTCCCGAGGACGCGCATCATCCGTCTCTTTGTTTTGATGTGCGCGTGGGCGCGACTGACACTAGACTAAAGCCCGCTCCTCGCATCGTACGCAGGTTTCATGTTGCCGATTATGACGTCATCAACCAACAATTAGCACTAATAGACTGGGAATCATACCTCTCAAATCATAGCATTGAGCTGGCTGTCGATACTTTTTACATAATTGTTAATAAAATTATTAACAATTTCGTTCCAACAAAAATAGTTACTAGTGAATATAAATACCCAATATGGTACTCCCGTACCCTTATTAGGATGGTAAACAGAAAATTAAAAAAGCATAAAAAGTGGAAAATTTATGGACGTAGTTGTGACTATCAAATTTTTTCTGATTTGCGCCACGATGTAAAGAATTTACAAAACTCCTGCTATGATCTTTATATATTTAGAGTTGAGAACAATATTTATAAATGTTCTAAACACTTTTGGTCTTTTATTAAGTCAAAAAAACAATGTGCAAGTATTCCAGACAGCATATATCTAAATAGTCAGGAAGGAAAAGATGGTCAGTCAATAGCTAACCTATTCAATACTTTTTTCCAATCTGTTTTTGAGGAGGATACAGAGATTCCAGATGATTTAACTTCTAATAATGTAACACATTGTAGACTCATTAATAATGTTATTATTACGCGAAAAAAAGTTGAAAAATATCTTTCGCGCCTTGATACCAGCAAGGGTAGCGGTCCTGACGGGATTCACCCAATTTTTTTGAAACGATGTTGTAGGCACCTGTCAATTCCGATAGCTTACATGTTTAACCTGTCTTTATCTTCCGGATGCATTCCGAAAACTTGGAAACGCTCTTTAGTAGTTCCAATATTTAAAAGTGGCGACAAGCATAATGCTAAGAACTATCGAGGTATTTCTAAATTATCTGTTATTCCCAAGATGTTTGAAAAAATCATTTATGATACGCTTTTTCCAGTAATAAGACCATTACTTACTTCGTGTCAGCACGGTTTTGTAAATAAGCGCTCCACGGAGACCAATCTTTGTGAATTCACTGATGTAATACTAGAATCTATGGCGGAGGGGTACCAGGTGGATGCCGTGTATACCGATTACTCGAAAGCATTTGATAAAATTTCTCATCTTCTATTAGCTAAAAAACTCGAGTCAATCGGTATACACGGTGACCTACTACGTTGGATGGTTTCATACCTTCGCGACCGAACTCAAGCGGTAGCAGTTAAGGGTTATACTTCTTCTTTTATACCCATAACGTCTGGTGTGCCCCAGGGATCTCACCTCGGTCCACTTCTTTTTAATATTTTTATTAACGATGTCGTACAACAATTTAAAAATTCTAAAGTGATTTTATATGCGGATGATACCAAAATTTACATAACTGTAAAATCTATTAATGACTGCACAAACCTTCAAGAAGACCTGGATAGATTATGTCAATACTGTTTGTTAAATAAACTAGTCCTAAACGTTGATAAATGTCATGTAATATCATTTTCAAGGAAAAAAGCACCCATCATATATAATTATTCTCTTCATGGCAAAAATCTGAAACGTGTGACCGAGGTGCGTGACCTAGGGGTACAACTTGATAGCCAGCTTCTGTTTAGCCCTCATATGGACCAAATTAACGCAAAAGCATACAAAATGCTTGGATTTATATTTAGACAGGGCAAAGATTTTAAAAATTATCATACTTTGTTACTTTTGTTTAACGCATTCGTTAGGTCTAACCTAGAATTTGCCTCACAAGCCTGGAACCCTCAGTACTCAGTTCATATAAACTCCATTGAGCGTATACAAAATAAACTTTTAAAACGGATTAAATCCAAGTTCCGTGGTTGCACACTACATAACGTTATATCTCTTCAAGAACGTCGTAAACAGAGAGACCCGATTTTTCTGTATAAAATATTGAACGGTATTATAGATTCTCCATATTTATTGAGTAAGATTTGTATAAATCGTCCACGAGTCAATGTCCGCTCTTGTAATGCCCGCTTGTTCACCCCACCTTTCTGTAGGACTAACTATGCTAAAAACCGTTTTATTGTCAGGTCCTGTTATGAGTATAACAAATCCTACAGTCACATTGATATTTTACATGAGAAGTATCACAAGTTTGTCAAAGCAATCAAAGGTAAATGATATTACCCAATATGTTTTAGATTTATTTTTTTTTATAATAATGGTCGGTTCTTAATCTTTTTAAAATGTTTTATTGTTTGATGCTGTTATTAAATTCTTTATAATTGTCATTTAAACTCTCTGGTTATATAAGGTTAAAAGTTCATTCTTATTAATATGTCTTTTTTTTTTTTAACTTATGTTCTTTTGTCTTTTTCGACGTAGCGTATGTTTTTTGTGTGGATACTTAATTGGCTTATGTGATTACCTGTAACATTAATTTTTATGTATTTATTATAGCTGTATGTTTCCCTATGATTAAATAAATAAATAAAATAAATAAGAGCTTGGGAACACAGACACTAGCAGAGCCATGCGCATTATAAAAGATGGATGTTTCCAAGCACTTTGTGCAGATGTGTGGAATATCAACAAAGTATGGGTGACATCCTGCGATGCGTCTGGATTACCATTGGTAGGGGGGGCTCAAACTACACATGTCTTTAATTTTAAATATTTATTTTTTATACACAATGCACTCCTAATTTGCGAGCTTTTTGTTTGGCATGGTGAGATTAATTAGAACTTATTTAGACTTTTATCTCTTTGTTAGTTAGTAAATTAATGTTGTTAAGTCCATTCTCGTTCTTTGTACCTTTTAATATTAATTCCTCATTTTTCTTTATAAGTACTTGCCCTTTTGTAAATATAACTTCTCCGTTCTTTTCTGATATGAGATTCTTCTTTAAATTTTTTTTTTTTTTTACTAGCCTATACTGTCCCACTGCTGGGCAAAGGCCTCCCCCATACATTTCCATTCCTCCCTATTTATTGCGACTATGGGCCACTGGTCTCTAAAAGCATCCAGATCATCTCTCCACCGCTTCTTGGGCCTTCCTCTGCCTCGGCGTACATCATGGGGTACCCATTCCGTGGCGCGTTTGGCCCACCTATCCGGGTGCATCCGACACACGTGACCCGCCCAATCCCAATCTTTAAATTAGGCACAAATAAAACATCTCTGAAATTTACATTTTCTGTTTTGAATAGTTCCAATAACAGTAGATTTTAATGTATTATTTTTCTTTGCCATTTGTATCTGAATACAGCAGTCTAAGAAAAAGAAAATATTTTCTTTGTCATGTGTGATGGATGACGATCAAGTTTGAAGTTTTCTGTTTCAGTAGATAGGTATACAATGTTGTCTCATCTATGTTTTCATTTTTAACTTCTGTAAGAAATTAAACTATACTTGTTATGTTTTCTCTCATTATTTTTATACCAATAACAGTCTTTTTGTTTATGATTATTGCATTATTCTTAAAACAATTGTACACTTATTATAGTTTTTATTTTTCCTTGTAAGCCTTGAAAGCAATGGATTCTGGTGTATAGTTTGTTGATCGGAGGGCGTAGATTCCCATGCATTTTGGGCATGCAGTGTGCAGTACCTAATGAAGTTCTTGTAAGACTGGTAATGTCGAAAATAGTTTTGACATTAACATTTTTCATAAATTTTTTCAGTTGATGTCCATTTGTAATCTGGTAGGTCATATCTTTGGAGTTGGTTGTCAAAGTTACAAGTGAAAAATTGCTGTAACAACTGACACTTCTGTTGGTCTGATCTGTGTTCAAATAAAGATAATATCAAACTATTTTATCATACTTAGGAGATGATTATAATGCTTCCTGTCGATTGTACTTGTAATGTATTTCTGAGCCTGTGCATCCAGCTTCTGTTGAGACCTTCACTCTTGAATAATATGTTTAGCTGGAACTTCCACAAAGGAAAAGTCGTCTCATCTACGAGACACTTAATTTTTGCAACTTCGGTCGTCATTTTTATTTAGTATTTTTACTAGTTTTATCACACAAAATTTCATCAAATACATTGGTGGTGTTAGAGCAGTATTTTTTTATCTCTCTTCTTTATTATCAGGAATTTTATCGTTAACATGATCTACCTGTTAGTAACAGGCTGTTCCGTAATGTATTTAACAACTGCAAATAAATAAACTTTTGTTTCTATGGAAAATGTCGATCTTTGACTTCGGTCCTAACCAAACCAAATACCCAATGCCACAGACTACTTAGATCAATGCGTTCAAGTAAGGAGACGCTCTCCTTTATAAATCTGTGGTTCAAGTCAAGTGAATGGATTTCTTTATCACCTATCTCTGTTTCTTTCGTCATGCCGTGACAGCTGATATGAATTGTCAGTTATATTATCTGTGAACATCAGTGAAAACGAGGCTCGAAAACACGAGAGTTTTTGTCTATGGTGGTGGTCCGCCATATTGGTTTGGCTTCCGATTCCGCGGTCGTGCATTCCGTGGTTGTACATTCCGAGCTCGGACAAGGAATGTCCGGCCGCGGATTGCACGGCCAGGGAATTGCCAGCCAGGGTGTACACGGATTCCAAGGGCGGTCATTACTTGGCTTCGTATTCCGCGGTCGTACAATCCGCGGTCGTGCATTCCGATTTCCCGTTATATTTAGGTTTATATTTTGTAGTTTATGTGTGCACGTTCTATCTGCCTCTTCCAGTCCAATCACGCTTCCGTAGGTCTGCTGGAAGAAATTTCCGTGTAGAAATAAGCAGCACCTGTTGTGTCTTTTTTTCTTAATGTTAGTTTTATGTTTGTATTATCTTGTGTACAATAAACTGTAAATAAATAAATAAATAAAAAGCCGACTCTTAAAGTAGGCCGTGCTGCAGTGGTTTCTTGCCGTTTCTTTTACGCTGCCATAGCACGATCCGAAACGGCGTAGACTCGCTCTATTTGCATTGTATTCTGCATGACATTCAATAAGTATTCTGTAAAGAATCTACATTGAATAAAATTATCTGAATCTGAATCACGGACATTTCCTTCGTAAAGTCCACTATCGCTTTACGGGGGGAGCAATGAACAATTTCCTCACTCGACACTGGCGGTTCGCCATAATTTGAACTTCTAAAAAGTGAAAAAAATCCAAAACCACGAACATTCTAAAACACGACACTGGCAGAAATGTACTGCAGCGTGCTAAGCCGGATGGTCACACTGTCAGACTGTCACTCAGCGTTGCAAAACCTACCGATTTTTCGGTAGATCTCCCGATATTAGACCTCGTTTACCGAAATACCAATTTCGAAAGAATATCTACCGATTTTTAAGTTTGTCGTAATATTCAATATTATTTGTAGCAACCATGTAGCAACACTGCTTATTTTTACCCTATGAACCCTGTATTCAAGATTAAGTTTGATTGTCAGCAGTCTGTCTCATTCACACTTATTAAAGTCATCATAAATCTATCCTGCTGTCAGAGTAAAAATTACTTGATATGGAACGCACCCAAAGTCGACCCGCATGTTTTCTCGGCGCCAAAGGGCTTTCCCTAGTAGGCCCCTATGCTCAAATAAACTTTATAAAGAAAATATGGACTCTATTCACATTGGAAAAGGATCACTTTACTACGAGGGTTTGATTTAATAGAGTATGGGTATACTACCGAAATCTACCGATTTTTCACTGGCAAACTGGCAACCCTACCGAATTTAACATTCTAGGTTTTGCAACGCTGCAGTGTCACTGTCTGTCTCCCAAAGAGTGTACAAGTAATTATAGGTATACCAGGAGGAGGTGTTTATAAATTTTATAACCAAAGAAGAAATTTTTTCAACAAGATATACGTATGTAAGTGTGTTTGCTTTTTTATTTCATTATGATATGCTACGTCGTGTTTCTGGTACCGTACCCTAAGTACCTACCTTATTTAAAAAGCATCATTTCAATTTTCAATTTCAATTTATTTGCTTCCACAATGTTGTTCTTGTGGATCATGTTCAGTGAAAGAAACTGTTTAACTTTAAAGTTATTGGTAACAACAATAAACGTACCTACTGGGAATTAAAACCACCTCGATACAAAGTGTTAGGTAGGAACTGAAGGCAAAATTAAGAAGTAGGTACCTACCTACCTAAAATTTTTGATGTGGATATGTCTATGCTTTCGTTTGGGGGTCAGTCAACAGAACTAGTGGGAATAAACGGTCATTTTGTGCAAATTGGTAATACACCGAGCCAGTGGGTAAGAGGAATGTGAGGAGAATGGGGGGGGGGGGGGGGGGGGCTGTGGGCTCGAGGTAATCGGAAGGTGAGTGGGAGCTTGAGGTGCTCTTCAATGTACCTAGTACAGCGAACTACAATACTATAGAACGATAACTACGCTTTAAACTTGACCCCACGAAATAGTTACATAAGTAGGCGGAGCTAAAATAGTTACCTCTCAACTACCTACTAGCTGACATTGCAGCACGGGCGCGAACCAATCCCTGCTCTCGTTCTGAATTTGAACCAATTGATTCGTATTTTGAATATACGTCCTTTTGGTTTCATGTAGGGCCACTTTTTGTGTGGAATTTGTTCTGAGTTAAGTGCCTGATACACGGTCGGCAACATGGGTCCCGACAGAGGTGACCTTGGTTCGCTTCGACCATGTAGTTCGCGTTCCGACCGTGTAGTTCGCAGTTTACAACCAATTCTCTATAGAACCCGAATGGTTGCCAGCCAAGGTCACCTCTGTCGGGACTCATGTTGCCGACCGTGTATCAGGCACTTTAGAGTTCCATAGTATTGTAGTTCGCTACCTAGTACCTAACTAACATATCCATATATAACTTGGGCCGTAAGGATACAACAAACCGGGAACTATTTTCTTAGTTTTTTCTAAACACAAGTTATACAATTTTTTTCATTGAGATTACTTTCGACTCTTATCTCTAATTTCTACTTTTAAGCATCAATTTTAGTTTGAGGTAACTAATGCAGAAAGAATCCAGAATGTTAACTTATTTATTTTTTTACAGAATGGAAGTTAAAAAAGTAAACTATTTCAAAGCGAACCATTTAAAAATTGATTTTGAAATCAAAAATCCCTCTGATATATTAACAACCATCACAAGCGAAAAGTATTTGTGTGGAGCTGTGTATTTCCAAATACAAGCAATGAGGACTGTAAGAAAGCATAATATGCGTGATTTTAATACTTGTATGATAGATGTTACATGTTGTACTAATATGAATGTAAAATTTGAAAAAGTACTAGAGAAGGATGACATTATTTACAAATGCCACTTAACAAGCGAACGTTTCATTAAAAAAGATGCTTTTTCAGCTGATGGAACTTGGAATAAAGTGTTTAGCTGGTACCAGATGAGTAATGATTTTTCTTTTGATGTGGATATTCAGGTTGAGGTATCTAGCACGGCAAACCCTTTAGCACCTCTCTACCAAGACACAGAGCTAACAGACTTTGAGCTGCGTGCTGAAGATGGATCAGTACCAGTGCATTCATTGATACTGGCTGTTAATAGCCCTTACTTCAAAACAATATTTACTGGTAAATGGAAAGAGACATCAGAGGGGCATGTTAATGTGACTGGTGCTAATAAAGAAATATTAGAACAGTTTAAAGCCTACATTTACCTTAACGAGTTGCCAGAAACTAATACACGAGAACTTTTGCTTCTTGGCTCATATTACATGATGCCGGAACTGGTTCAAGAGTGTTCAATAAAACTGATACACACACTAAACAGCGAAAACCCTTTGGATCTTATAGAGTTTGCACTTAAATACAAGTTGACAATTCTAATGGAGGGTATTTTAAATGCTGTTAAAAATGGCATTATCAGCATTGAAAAAGTTTCAACTTGGTTTCAAAGCAAATGAATACATGATTGCTTTCAACTTGTCAAACAAAGCTCGGAATGATTGAAAGATGGCAATCAAACAAGTAAAGGAACTACATAATAGGTATACTCTTAATAAACTAGATGGAAACCTCTACTTTTCTTAGTTATTAAGATTAGGAACTTATAAAACTTCAATTTTTTGTTCATTGTAGGTTCCAAATATAAGAGGTGCATGTAATTAGGTAGAGTAGAAACTTAAAACATTTTGATTAGTTAATAGACTAGGAAATTTTTAAGAAAAAGGCTTCCGTTTTGCGTCTAGAAGCAAAACGAACAACTGTTATTTTTAAGGAGTTTTTAAACCAATACCAACCTGCTGAATTCATATATGCTTGTTACTTAAATAACACAATAACAATAGGTATTCAAGATGGCGGTCAAAAACTGTATATTGACTTATTTTTGGCTTCTTGAGACTTGTTCACGAAATAAAAAAAAAACCGGCCAAGTGCGAGTCGGTCTCGCGCACTGAGGGTTCCGTATAAACCTGTACGTATAAAAGTAAAAGTTATGGTATTTTTATTGCTAAAAATCTTTATTATGTGACGTAAGTAAC
This sequence comes from Athrips mouffetella, assembly GCA_947532105.1. Lineage (NCBI taxonomy): Eukaryota > Metazoa > Arthropoda > Insecta > Lepidoptera > Gelechiidae > Athrips > Athrips mouffetella. The sequence continues at coordinate 30,795,097 of OX383956.1, forward strand.
TAAAATTTATATTTGTGTTGATAGAATGAAAGGTAAATTGCGGTTTACGATTTATGACGTATTAAAAAAAACTACTTACTAGACCTCTCGTTTTTCGTTGGAAGTTTGCATGGTAATGTACATCATTATATTTTTACTCTCGAGCGGAGCGAGAAAAGTATTGTATTCGTGAAAAAAAAAGTTTTCCTAATTTCCTCAAAAATGTGTTCTTTATCACTTATACATCATAAAAAACAAGTCTACCAAAAATGTCCGTCCGTCGGTCGGTCTGTCCGTCACGCTTTGGCCTAGCGGCTAAACGAATGGTCCGATTGACACCATATTTTGAATTTAGGATTCCTATGCAAATCCATCGAAGGGCTCTTAGTGGTTTCTTGCTGGCTCTCATTTTGAGGGTAGCTGTCATACAACGAAAAATTAAAAATTGAATTTTCTCAAAAACGCCTCATAGAATCTTGATGAAACTTTGCATGACCAAGCATCTCCATGTAAGATATCTTGCGCCTTTATCAATTGATCTTTGTGATTTCATATAAGGGGTGTTCCTGTACCACCAAATCGTAAATATGTGATTTATCCAAAATTGGTTCCATTGAGTTTATTAAAATTTTCTATAATATTAATCCTGGATTGGTTGTCTACCTGACTGGATATTCTTTATGATTTTTTTGAATAAAATTTAGTACACAGGGTGTACCAAAAACTGAAAGGGCTTGCTCAGTAGACTAAACTGAACAATTATCCATAAGGAACATGTGTAGGGAAATTTAAAAAATCTCCATGCAAGTATCCTACGGTAGTATCCATTGATCTGTGAAAATTCATATAAAGGGTGTTCCAGTACTACCAAAAGTTAAACATGTGATTTACTCGAAATAGTTTGAGGTTTGTTTGTTTTAATGTTTGACAATTTGAATTCTGAAGTTATCTGTATATTTCATTCGAATGTTTTTTTGGAAAAACGTAAATAAAAGTTGGTATTTCCTTACAATGTGTATGGCATTACAAATTTAATTTTGCGGTTGATAGTTTTTCCTTGAATATTGCGAGAAATTAAGTGCAGTGCTGCTGTACCATTTATTTTATTTTTATCATTCTCTTATTTTAGAAGTTACAGGGGGGGGACACACATTTTACCACTTTGGAAGTGTCTCTCGCGCAAACTATTCAGTTCAGAAAAAAATGATATTAGAAACCTCAATATCATTTTTGAAGACCTATCCATAGATACCCCACACGTATGGGTTTAATGAAAAAAAAAATTTTGAGTTTCAGTTTCAAGTATGGGGAATCCTAAAATTTATTACTTTTTTTTCTATTTTTTTGTGAAAATCTTAATGCGGTTCACAGAATACATCTACCTACCAAGTTTTAAACAGTATAGCTCTTATAGTTTCGGAGAAAAGTGACTGTGACATACGGACGGACAGACAGACAGACACAACGAATCTATAAGGGTTCCGTTTTTTGCCATTTGGCTACGGAACCCTAAAAAGATATTATATGTATTTGATGGCTATATGTCTATAATTAAAGTTCCGAAATATATGTACTAGTTCATCTTAGAGGTCATCCTTTTTTATCTAAGTTGCTTTTCTACAGTCAAGTTAAAGCTGCTATTAGCTTAATGTTATCTCATTTGTATTCTAAAATTTTACAAAATTTTTATTTTTAATTCCAACAAAATAAAAAATTCTGAGTTGTTCTGAATTAAGTTTTCTTAAAATACTTCATATAAAACGGCAACTTCATGGATGTTTATTGTTCAGTAGGTACTCGTACGGCAGTAATTAAACAATCAAATACTTAGTTAACATACGAGAAACTACTACGTTTTCCTGTAGACAGTTAAATATTTTGCTGTGGAAAAGAAGAAACTTGGTTTGAAATATCAGCATAAATTTTCATGTATAAAGATTAAGGACCTACAGTTTCATTAAATGAACCATGTTTTTAATGACCCAATTTTTTTATTAAATATTTCCATTAAAACAAGTGAAAACATTTCATTCTACAACTTTATAGCAATTTTTCTATGTTGGTACCGAAAATACCGAAATTCCCGGGAAATCCCGGTTCCAAGTCCAGTACCGAAAATCTAGTCCCGGTTCTTTATCGATTTATGCAGACTTTCTGTCTTTTGTTATTCTCTAGTAACAATAAGTACAGTTAATTTTTAAGATTTTCATCATTAATAATTTATTTTTAAATTTGATGGCATATAATTTATTTTTGTAATAGGAAGAACAGAACCTCCTAGTACAGGTGTCTGTGACACTTAAAAGTAGGCTCCCTAAACTAACTTACAGCCACAAGTTTTGTAAAATATGAATAAAATAAACATGAATAAAATAAATATGAATAAATATTTTTGTTTTGTATTTTTTTTGTACACGTACCGGTAGATATATTACAATCGTCATCATACTAATTCAATAAAGAGGTAAGTCTTGATTGATTTATTAAATAACTGATTGACTGACACATCAACGCACAGCCTAAACTACTGAAGCTAGAAGCACAAAATTTGGAAAGTATATGTCTCACTCATGTTATGAAGATTTGACATAAGAAATTATTTTGAGAAATTCATCCTCTAAGGGGGTGAAATGGGGGAAAATGTTTTGTTTGAATGTTCTTTGTTTCTAAAGTAAGATTTATACAAGTTATTGTATGAGGGTTTCATAAAAATCATCCTCCACGGGGTTAAAAAAGGGATGAATTATTTTTGTCGGTTTGTTGGTCATTTTAATTTCCAAACATTTTCCCCGATTTCACCTCCTTAGGGGATGAATTACTCAATTTTTTTTTTAACTTTCATAACAGACAAATACTTTCCAAATTTTGTGCTTCTAGCTTCAGTAGTTTCGGCGGTGCGTTGATGTGTCAGTCATTCAATCAATCAATTGGTCATTCAATCAATCAGGACTACTATATTAGTATGACGAATTTAATACACCTACCCGTACACGTACGTACGTAACTTACTTAAGATTACGCTGACGTGAGGCGCTCGCACGTATCACTGTTTTTACGATAGACCTGAAACAAAAAAACGTAAAATAAAACATTTTTTTGAATGGGTTACCCTTCTTCTTTACTTTTTATGAATTTTCATTATTTATTAGTATGCCCGCTATAATAACACACAATCTTCTAAATTTTTAACAGCTATCCATTTAGGGATCGAAAGATACATACATTTTAAGCCAAGACAGTCAGACAGCCTTAAACGCCGATGGCATAGACAAATGTTGTTTTTTTGTATCGGTGTGTATTTTGTGCCTTGAAAGATCTCTATTTTGAATTTCGTAAACAAGTCTCAAGATGCCAAAAATAAGTCAATTTACAGGTTTTGGCCGCCATCTTGAATGTTGGTATTGTGACATATATATAAGTAACAAGCATATATGAATTCAATCGGGTCGTATTGGTTTAAAAATAACAGATGTTCGTTTTGCTTCTAGAATATTTATAATTCAATACCTAGTCTATAAGTACCTACCTACTTTTTTCGGGATAGTTTCATACAGTCACACTCCCACCTAGTCATGTTTTAAAAATACCTAACAAAAAGTTTCATCTGGTCACGAATCAATTTTGCGGACTGTTGCAACGAAAAGTGTTACGGTTATGTATTAACTTAATTTAAAAAGTCAAGTAAGGAAATCTAGCTTTAAAAATAAATGTACACATGCATGTGTACCTGTGACTATAATTAAAGTGATCAAAAGTCAAAATCGTTTATTGTTGGATATTAAAATCTCTTAATGACATCAGCTAAACTGTACCGCTTCACAAACAAAGTGGCGCCATGGTGGGGAACAAAAGAAGTGACAATAAAAACCCACGCGCTCTTTTAAATATGTTTGAATGTACAAGGTTCATATACATAAGTCAGTTTTAATTTTGAAGTAGCCTGTTAGACCCGTAGCCTAATCCCATGGATTTTTCTCTTCTAGATAATCTGATATTTTATAATAACCTTTCTTATATAATTTTTGTTTGATAACAGTTTTGAATTTATCTAACGGTAAACTTTCAATATCAATGGGTACCTTATTATAGAAGCGTATACATTGACCTTTATAAGTGTTACTAATTTAGTGAACACGGCTGACATGACAAGCAAGTTAATTCTTGTTTCTTATGTAGACACTGTGCCTGTCACAATTTGTCTCAAAAATATGTATATTCCGTTTAACATATATTAAATTCTCATAAATGTATTGCGACACAAAAGTCAAAATGTTGATTTCTTTAAATTTATTTCGAAGAGATTCTCTAGGCTTCATTTTATAAATTTCACGAACAGCTCGCTTTTGTAGTATAAAAATGCTGTTTGCATCCGCAGCATGACCCCATAACAAAAGGCCATATGACATGAGACTATTGAAATAACTAAAGTAGAATAACGTCGCGGTGTCTACATCCGTCAGAGCTCTTATTTTTTTCACTGAGAACTGACTCTGTTCGACAGTTTATTAATATGCGGTCCCCATTGTAATTTGTTGTCTAAGGAACACAACTGATTCCACAAGACTAAATTTTTCATTTTTCACTAATAGGTTTGTAGCAGTTGGCTTTACATTAGGCAAAACAAATTTAACACACTTAGTTTTCTTTTCGTTTGGTAAAAGATTATTTACAGTGATCCACTCAACTACATTAGAGATAGTAGTATTTACGTCGTCAAAATTTGATTGTTGTCTTTTGACCTTAAAAATCAAAGACGTACCTATCATCTGCAAATAGTACTATCTCATTCTTGTCTTTTGCAAGGTTTGGCAAATCGTTAATATATACAATAAACAGGAATGGTCCCAGAATTGAGCCTTGTGGAATGCCCATATAAATTTTTGATCCTAGTGACCTTATCCCGTTAACATCAACCTTCTGGATCCTTTCATTTAGATACGACTCCAGAAGGCGATATAATTAGGTATATTTTACTTTTAGTACAATGTGTGATTTTTTATTCTGGGATTTCTAAGTATATCTCGTTAGTTATATTTAGTAATTTAAATTATTTATAGTTGATTTTGTATACGATGAATAATTCCAAATAGCAAAACAAAACCTCTTGGGTGGTAGTTCATGTAAGTGAACAACTTTTTCTGAGGAACATAGGTCCCATACAAATACGCTATCAGCGGATGCAGTTTCTATGGTAAGTTAAATTTTGTTGTTCAGTTACATGGGTAGAACTACTCTAGAGGTTTGGCGTATTTGAAATTACACGTTGTGAATAATTTATTATAGGTATTTTAATTGTTGATTTTGCATGTTTCGCTATTTACATATGTTGCGTTATTGATTAATGTAATCAGAACTGTAACTTATATTTATTTCTTTAGATATTATTTGTAAATTTTTTATTTATAGATAATTTTATTTTATAAAAGTGATTTAGAAAACAACGCAGTTTTTAATACTCATTTACTATTTCATCTTTAGATTTTTTTTTCGACCAAAATTATATCATACCAAAGTAAGAAACACTTTCCAAAGCTGTATTGTTTACCTACAACTTGGGATTCTTGATCAGATAGCAATTTTAGATAGGTATTTTTAAACATGACTAGATGGGAGTGTGACTAGATGGAACAAACCCCTTTTTTTATTTTTTTTAAAGTTTGTAACCTATCTATACATTTACTTATCGGTAGGTAGCTAAGTATTAAATATCGAAAACAGAATGTTTCTTTAAGGTGATCTGTGACGGCCAGCTTAGACCCGAACGCAACTAGATGGAGCCACTGCTGCAAATATAAGGTTTTATTTTTTTAATGCAATAAGTACCAACTATATATATATGTGCAAAAAGTTGATTAGCGTTAATTACATGGTGCAACTTCAACGCCTAACAACAATTTCGATAAAAAAAATATTTCCATATGTCCATTAAAGTCAATTACTCTCGTCAGTCCGTGATTTACACGAGTACGATCACTCACACATGCACACAAAGCACAACCGTACAGTTTTGACCGCACGCCCTCAATCGTAATATTGAACCAAAAATTGCTAACAAAAACTAGTACTTTCAGTACATTACTTGTTATGTCCCGCGTAAGAATGCAAGTCATTTGAATTTTTGTATGGAAAACGGATCACCTTAAGTTTGAAAAGTTTAGGGCTTTATTGTATTATATGAGATCTAGGATGATTTTGTAAATAGGTATTAAAATAAAGCCCTTATTGAATAGAAACTGTGTTTTATTCTAATCACACGCCGGTTTACAAAAATATAACATGCACAAAGCACAAGCTCTTGTCCGCCATAACGAGACCACAGACTATATTTTTGAATCCACCCAAATTTCAAACTGGAAAGTACAATTTCAATTTCTGGAGGTTTCAATTTCCATTTTTTTTTGTTGGGTTAGTATACTTTATGTTAAGGGACGTTAATAAAACAAAAGCATAGACGAACTGATCTGATAGCATTTTTATCATAGATCTAATGCAACTTTGAGATTTACGTATTTTTTTTTTTAGATTTAATTGTTTTTCTTTTACAAATATAGGAGGATTATAAACTAAAAAATAAATAAAATAAAGGTAATTAAATGTAAAGTAAATAATGTTTATAGCATTTTTGCCCTTTTTTGTGGAATTTATAATACCTTTATTATTATTTTTTTTAAATCATGCGGTCGTAAATTTGGGTGGATTACTAATGAATTATTTTATAAATTTGTTTATTTTCTCCCACAAACAGTTTCTTACAAATATATTCAGATCAACTTAGAGATTAAACTTACACTACTGTAAAGAACTTGTATTATGTGGGAGACAGGAGCTCAAACTAGGAAAACCCTGTGCTAAGAGACTCCTGGCTCCCTCACTCGCAAAATGAACCAAACTACATAAACATAATGCGATCTAGTAATAAGCTGATAACTGAACATTAAATTAATTAACTAAAATTTCAGCGACATATTAAAAATAAATAATAAAATAAAATAAATATAAACAAAAATTGAAAACTTCAGATTAACAGTAAAAATAAATAAAAATGTGGTGTATGAAAAAAGTTTTTGAGTACTTGCATAAACGGGAAAAGTAGGTAACTTATGACACAATAGATAGTAAACGCTCCGTTTCTTCATAATCAAGACTTTGTAGCCCGTCCGCGATTTTTCTTTTACATTCTATTTTGGATAGGCTATATATTGAATGTAATTCATTTGCTCTGTTATAAAGTATACTTCCTCTGAAACTAAAGAATCTCCCCCCAAAACTAGTCTTAACAGAAGAAGTCTAGGCTTTCTTCTTGCGACTGTCTCTTTCTCTAATACAAATCCCACCAAAAACATTCTGTAAAAAACTAGACAAGTCTCGATGGCGCTGCTTGTTTATCTCAAAAGTAATGAAATCTAGACAAAGTCGTACCAAGTCTAAGGTGCCTTACTGCGATTTCTTTATTATTATAGTTAATGTTGTGTGACTTGGCCGTTGAAGGGTACAAAACCAGGTGCTAAAAACATTTGCAGATATATTGTAAAACTACAATACATCATTATACAGGGTGTAAAAAATACAATGATCCTTCTAAGGGGTGATTTTACATCACTAATAGATTGAATAAAAAAAAATAGTTTTTCCTACAAAAAATAGTTTTAGCTCAAGAAGAAATGAAGCGCTTGGAGGGTTCAATGACCTCTATGATCAGCTGGTATAATATCCAGTCACTAGCCACTACCTAGTCACTACCTATTCACTACCTATTCATTTCAATAAATTACTAGAAAAATCAACATTCACGATCACCCAAAAAAAAAATTACGTAAAAAGTAATTGCATAATTAGAAGGATCGTCGTACTTTTTTTACATCCGTATATGTATAGCGGAGCACACTAGTAGATATGGTAATGTAAATGTATGACTGTTCTGGTCCGGTAGCTGAGACCTTCGGACCACCCCTATGAAGCAGCAACACTGTTAGCCTCTAGAACACCTTAATATCCGATCGGATGAAATGACTTGAATAAGATCTCCTGACATAGAAAGTTCTCATCTTATGTTACGATTCATTTGGGAAGCTTTAGTGATTTTGGACATATAAAATGTGAAAAGAAAGCCAGCCTATATTTTTATGATTTTAATGAAAAGGTCCATGTAAAAAAGGATTATTTTATTTAAAGTAATTTACCGTCAGTTCTGTCAATTTACCGTCAGTTCCGTCAATTTACCGTCCGTGTAGTGCCGGCAAACAATAGTACCAACCAGACGAAACGCTTAGCACAAGCGTGGTGGCTATTATGGTACGAGTAAATCCCCTCCAGAATATCCCGCGTATTTGTTGGAATTCTCCAAGGAACTCTCTGTCTTGCAGTGCACGTTTCATGGGATGCTATGATAGTAAACTAACAATTTTTAACGATTTTCTCAATGTAAACAATATTGCCCTTTGTTGGATACGGCGTACGTACGATAGGTACCACAGAATATTATTATAACGATACCTTCAGTTGTACAAAGCACCTTTACAGTTCAAGCTAAGAAGACTATGATATTAATGTTGAAACTCTACATCATAAATGTCATCTGTTCTGGCCCCAGCTTTCTTTCAACCATCTTATATCCTGAATATCTTCTGTCGTTGCTGTTTTTGGTATAATAAAACCTATCGGTGCAACGTGAACTTTCCCTATAAGTATTTTACCAACTCAAAAAATTCTCCTTCCAATACAAAATGAGTCAATTACATTTACTAAAGATCCGAAATTTTTTTTCGGTAAAGAATTTTACTTAGGGAAAGTTGCTTGTTGTCATGAACAGAATCAATGGGCTTCGGGAGCAGTCGCAGTCGAGCAGGAGGCAACGTGTAAGTAATTTCTAATCGCTTTCGAAACGAATCGTAAGACGGACACTTTTGTCAGGATATCTTGAAGACCTCGGCTACCGGACCACCCTTGTAAGTTGTATTGTAAGTAAAGCAAAACTATTGTTTCATGTATCTATTTTAAGTATTTAGGTTAGGTTAGAATGGCTAAGGCGAAGGCAAGACAGAAGAGGTTGCGTCACGCTATGCGGCACGCCCCGTGGTGCACCGCATCGCGTGCGGGTCGGTTTCTGCGCCCGCTGTTGCGCCGCATGGCGTGCTGAGCTTGCATACAAAATGTATGAAAGGGATGCGGTGCAAGCCGGACAGAAGGCCGCTTCTGTCCGGCCTTTGCCTTTAATCTATCATTATTGTGTTCCACACACTCCTCATCATAACATCTCATGAAAAACGTCCACTACAGTACAGGGCTTGCTTGTGGGTTCTTCTCGCTGCAGCGCAGCTGCAGCGGGGAGAGCCTTTCTGGCCTTGGGCCACTGAGGCTGGGTTCCGACGACGCCTGTAACGACAGGCGTGGCGATGGGGCGGCCTCCCGAGGGGCCTATATCCGGTCAAGTCTTCACGCCGCGGCGAGGACAGCCCACCAGGTGATTCCCCGTTGGGGGAGGCCTAGTGAGCGCCTGCGAGCCAGCGGCGGCTTCTCTTCGTTCGGGGTAGGCGGGCGCGGTGCGGCGTCGGCACGCTTGTGCGGCGCGCACGCACTGCGATCGTCGTGTCTGGGGGCTGGTTGTAGGGGCCCACAGTCCTGACTACTCGACGGGGAGTAGTGGACGTGGGCTGCCTGGTGTGGTGGGGAGGGGCCTCAGCATCCTGTCCTCATGCGAGTCAGGATGGAGACACCCTCCGTGACTATTGCCACCGGGTCGGTCCCTGCCCTCACGGCCTTGAGGACGGAGAGCAGGAGCTCGATGGCGAGGTCTATAGCGTCGGCAGCTTTGCTTGAGGTTGCCCCCGGGTGCTTCACCATCTTGCCCACGTCTCGTGGGGCGGTGACCGCTTCCTGGGGCATCTGAGTCGGCGTAGGTGTGGCATCTGAGCTGGAAGGCGCCTTCGTTAACTTCGCCTTCTTCCCCGCAGTGTGCGGGGCGGCGACCGCTTTCGAAGTTGCTAACTGCGACGGGATGAGGCCGGCTGTAATGGCAGCGGTGGCGGCTGGAGTGGCGGAGGTGGTCCCCTTCTTCCTCCTCCTTCCCCTCCTCTTCCTGGCCGGCCCACCGGGCTTGTTCGCGGAGGCCATGAGTGACCCCGGCGCGTTCGACTCTCCCTTGGGCACGGTGACGACCCTAGCCGGTGTTGTGGGCTGGGTGGAGGTTCTCGGTGCGGTGCCGGCCTTCTTATTGCGCACCTCACGGCGCAGGATTGCGCACGCAAGGCTGTTCGCCGGATGAGCCTTCTCGCAGTTCGCGCAGGTGGCGGGCTCGGTGCGTGGACGGGGGCACTCCTTTGCCGGGTGCTCCTCTCCGCAGCAGACGCAGGCTTGCCGCCGGTGACAATTGTGCGAGCTGTGTCGGAACAGCTGGCACCGGTGGCACTGCGGGACTCTCTGTTTGCCACGCCATCCCTCGATCTTCACGCCGGGTACTCACAGGAGCTCGCTCACTGCGTAGATACCCGGGGTGAGGCCGGGCGTGTAGGTGAGCTGGGCGAAATGAATGCACCCAGGGCGTCCTTGGCGGGCACGGATGGGGCGCACGAACTCAGGTTCATAGCCCAGGCGGCGTAGCTCGGCGGCGATGTCGTCCGGGCTCGTGTCGGCTGGCAGGCCGCGGATTGCGATCTTCAGCGGCTTCTCTTCCTTCGGCGCGTAGGCGAACCACGAGAGTCCGGTCTGCCCCTCCAGCGCGGTGAGGTAGCGCTGGTAGGTCCGGAACTCGTCAGCGGTTTGCGCCAGGAAGCGCATCCCCTTTCCGTAGGGACACACATTCGGCGCGCGGCCCAACTGCTCCTTGAGCGCGCGAAGATGGTGGGGCCAGTCGGGGAAGCTGTCCACCACGATGGGCGGTGGCTTTCACGCCGACCGGGACTGTCCTGCGACTGGCTGCGTGGTTGGGGGCGTCTGCGTCTTCACCGGAGAAGGGGGCGGTGAGGGGGACTTGGCGGTCGCACCCGCGTATGAGGCGGGGGGCGGGGTAGGTGGCAGCGTCGGTGCGTGGGCCGTCGACGTAGACGGCGGCGGCGTCGTGGTTTGGTCCATCGCTTGCGACGCGGACTGCGGCGACGGTGTGAGCCGGCGGGGTGCCGGTTGCGGGGCGGGGGGGGGGGGGACCCGAGGGCCCGTCCCTCCTTTCGAGGCGCGGGTCACGCCATGGGACCTGCGTCGACGGCGTCCAAGGTGCTTGGCTCTGTGGCGTGGGCTGGATGGCCCAGGGAGGCGGCTTCCGGGAGCCCGCGGTTGCGGTGGCTCTCAACGGGTTGCGGTGAGGCGGCGGGGCGGCAAGTGCCTGCGTCGAGGTCGCGCGCTCGTGGGCAATCTCCTCTCGCAGGTAGAAGGCTTGAGCGATGTTGTGAGGCGCTTTTGGTCGCTTCTTGACCTTAGCGGAGACAGCAGGGGGAGCCATGACTCCCTAGGGGTGAGGCAGCGTGCTATGGGTGTCGCGTCCACACGTAGACAAGGCCTACCCCCGGAGGGGCCGGGGGCAGGTGGACGAATCGTACGCGGTTAGTGGGTATTTGGGCTCCTCACGTCATGTGAACAACCCGAAATACCCACCGCGAGGTAATATCTACCGAATGTGGGTAGTCAGAGAAAACGCGTTTCGGATCTAACCACTACGACGCGACAGTACAGGGAACTCCCTCCAGAATACCAGCTTTTGCTGGAAAAATGTGGAGGGGAAGTACCATAGTCACCTCGCTTGTTAGCGTTACGGCTGGCACCATGGACCGCGGTTGTAGGAGACCGCAGTGAGTAAGATGTAAGATATAAAGGAGGATGCTGCTGCCCATACTCCAGTTAAATAAATAAATAAATAAATAATGATTTATTGTACAAAAATAAAGTAGATACAATGCCTTATGCAAACAGGTATTAAAAACTTGTACAAAAATGTCTATATCTAGATGTTCGGAAAATCAGATCCCTAAACTAAGTTAAAAACCTGTGTTTTAGCGACTTTGATGTTAACCCTTAGTCGCCTCTTACGACACCCACGGGTATGTATGGGTTGGTATATGAAAAAGCTAAGAAAGTTCTTACCTTAACATCTCGAGAGCGTTGCTATATTGTAAGCTTGATAGTTGAGACAGAACTTCAATTACTAGAAAAACTGAACCAATCTATACGAAAGGATGTTTGGCAAAATTGGAGTAATGAAATAACTGCACTTTTCAAAGGAAAGTCAAAGAGATTTATATTATGTCCCCTATCATGTTGTCGTGGTAAAAGTCATTCAAGCAAGTGGCCTAATACACAACAGACTTATAACTCACCGAAGAGCCTTAACTTCAGAAAGCACGTCAAAAAAGCGCAGAGGTGACAGTGATAGCAGTGACAGTGGCTGCAGTTCAAAAAGTTCCGAGCTCACCGAGGCTACCAACAAGAGGGTGCGGCCATTGCCGGATGAATTCAAAGACACTTCTGGTCATGTAGACTGTCAAGAGATGTTAGACTGGCTACGAGGTACATCGTATCCTCGAGAAACACTGATAATTAAATGGAAAGCCACTTTCGATTTGCGAATGAAGATCCTGAAAGAAAGTTCATTTGTTGAATACTTCAACAGTTTTCCAGGGCTCAGACTACCAAATGGGCACGAGTTGGTGAGTTAATTTTGCATTTGCTTATTATACTAACCAATATTATTAATGCGAAACTGTCTTTTTATTCTAAACCGCTTGGTCTCCTCTAATGTTGAATAACTAACTTTTAAAATGTAATTTAACGTAAACTTTTAAACGTAAATAAAAGTTGGTATTTCCTTACAATGTGTACGGCATTACAAATTTAAGTTTGCGGTTGATAGTTTTTCCTTGAGTATTGCGAGAAAGTAAGTGCAGTGCTGTTGTACCATTTATTTTTAATGGGGTGTATCAGGTTTTGGATTAATTAATTAACACGTTGTATATATTTAACAAGCTAGTGCTCACGGCTTTACTCGCGACGACTTTCAGTTTCTCCATACAAATTTTGAACGCCCCTTTAGGGGTTAAATTTTCAAAAATCCCTTTTTAGTAGATGCCTTCATCATTATATAACTATCTATAAGCCTTTCTGCGAAATCCGTTCAATGGTTTTATCTGTGTGCGTTGAGTTAGTCAGTCATTCAGTCAGTCAGTCACCTTTTCCTTTTATACAGGGTGTAAGGGATAGCGTGGTAAATACTGAAAGGGTATGATCAGTTAAGCAACTTTCTGAACTGAACAACTTTCTCCATGTAACATATACCCAAAACGAAAAAAATAAATCGGCTGCTCCATACAAAAGTATGAATTTGATTGCACAGTTGTTAATTTTCGTCGACGGATTATGCCCTTTCAGTACTTACTACGCTGTCCTTACACCTTGTATATTTAGATTAATTTTAACACTATAAACTAAACATACTCATATTTTTATTTTTTGCAGCTAACTTCTGATTTCGAGGCTGTGTATCCTACGGCAAACAACACATTTGAAGAAAAGTTTCCCCTAGTAAAACTTAAATTGTTGAAACTGCTTACCGAGAAGGCAGAGTCAAACAAATCGGATGATACAATATTGGAGCTGCTGGATTTAGCTTCTGGTAAATAATGTTTTTAAACCAATCAATAGTAGTGTTTAATAGGTTTGATGAATGTAGAAGAAGCGAGGGAGGTATGTCAGGTCGTAGCAGATTGGTGTATTCGTGGTGTATTCTGCGTACCCCCATGGGAAAGAGGAAGTTTATGTTTGTAACAGACATACAAGGTGTAACCAAAAGGGTTTAACGACCGTGGAGGTTATAAATCTGCCCATAAAACTGAACAACTTTTCTAAAGGAACATAGATCAAAATAAGCAAAAAAAATGTCCTCCCTTACAAAATGCGTTATCAGCTGATGCAGTTTCTATTGAAATTGTTATTTTTTTTCGTATTCGACTTATGTTCCTTGGGAAAAGTTTTTCAGTTTTAAGGACACATCTATCGAGGTCGTTATACCCTTTCTGTTACACATTGTATAAGTAGAAAAACATAAAAAAATACTTTCACATTTATAATAACATAACACCTAATAGGTATAGTTAGGTAGATAGGTATAGGTATGTAGGTAGGTATAGGTAGCATTGATGGCAACTTGGCTACGTCTCACTTAAAGGTTTAGAAAATGTTGAATAGTATGTTTACTTTGCAGATGGCGAAGAACAAGCAAACTTAGCGGCATTGTTGGGGATTGTCGCTTTGCTTCGACAGATGCACACAGTTACAGTCCCAATAAAGAAAATTTGGAGACTGACCAGGGATGAAACCAGGAGTGGCTTCCTGGCGCGCGTATCAATATCATCGGAAATCGTAACATTTTGCTATCAAAGAGAGGCATTTAACTTATATAAAGGTATCCCAAATCAGTCATATATTCTTGCAGTAGGACCATCTTGGAAACAGTTACTTATGTATGAAATTGTAACCACCACGGCTGGCCCATGTTACCAAGTACCCACAGTTTGTGAAGCTATTAAACTGACCTACAATTTGTACTGGGCGTTAGATTGTGCATACCCAAAGGCAGCTTTCCCGAGTTGGATGTTTATTCAACGGGCATTTTTCGACATGAAGTCGAAATTTGATATCGAAGGAGTTCCTTTAAGAGAACTCCTGTCCCAAGTAAATTCTGCTTGAAATCAGTTAATATCATTTTGAAGGCATTGCTGCGATTGCGATTGCGATTAAGGAAACATATGGCTTTTTATCATAAAGAAATCAAGACCTTTTTCTTGCGCAAATACAAACTGTCTAAGGACTTTTCAAATTTTTAGTTCCTATAGAAGGCATTACCTAAAAGTACATTCAGTTACCAAGTAACCACCTCGTCTATTCGTCCCATGAGTCCCATCAGAAACGTAACACGTCTCACTTGCCCCAGACACAGTACAGCTGCTTTTCGTGGTAGCTTCCGATACGAGTACGCTGCCACAAAATGTTGGAACAACTTACCTCCACCCATTAGGAACACTAAATCTTGTAGCACTTTTAAAAATAAACTTAAACGTTATTTACTGGAAAAACAAAAAACTACTTGAGTAGCTTTACTGTGCAATAGTCTCAATTTACTCAATTATTTACTTACCCATTCTGTCTTCACTACTACAAACACACACCTTTATTATCACATATTTTTTTCCTTTAACTTACTGCCACCTGTAGTCCTGTATGTATAGGTACTTAAATATATATTTAACATTTTACCAAACCAGCTGTGTTAGTTTTAAGTATTTTTAAGTAGTTTAGGAATATTGGGTTTCGCGGAAGATTAGCGCTACGGTCCAACCGTAGCTTATTCCTGAGCGGGACCTTTTTGTTGCATGTGATACCTCAATTGTATCCTTAGTTTTAAGAACTTGAATGCAACAAATTAATATTTCTTTCTTTCTTTCTTTCAGTTCTGACTGATGCAGTACGCAGTGATGAAGAAGTTGTAGGTAATACAATAAATGAACAAGAAGTTGTGTGTCACTCTTCCCAAAATGAAATAATTTTAAATACACCTGGTACCTCAAACAGGACAGATAAATCGATTATTCCTTTGGATATAAGTTTGGCTCAGTTACTGTCTTCTCTATATGGTAATCCTCAGGTTCCACAAAATGTTGCGGATACTGTTTTTTGTGGCATTAAAAGCGTATTTCACAATTCTATTTTTCCTATTTTGGATCCACAAAGCAGATTGTCGATAGAAAAAAACTTTAATTCCGCTTTATCAAACTTTGATAGTTATCACTTGAGACTAAAGTATTTTAAGGATCACCGGTATTTATTCAGATTCAGATAATTTTATTCAATGTAGATTCTTTACAGAATACTTATTGAATGTCATGCAGAATACAATGCAAATGGAGCGAGTCTACGCCGTTTCGGATCGTGCTATGGCAGCGTAAAAGAAACGGCAAGAAACCACTGCCTACTTTAAGAGTCGGCTTTTTACAATGTGTCTTATATAGAACCTCTTCCATACAGTAGGTAGTAGGAATGACTTTGTCATACATGGCGGTTTAAGATTGTACAAATCCATTGAATCAAAAGCGCACTTCATCCCTCTACGACAAATCATTGAAAAATTTTTTTCATTGCCAAACATACTATGCGAAACGTTACAAAATATGAATGACTTACTAGCGCATGACTCTACTCGTACCATTGAACATTTTTTGCATGGTTCCTTTTGGCAGTCAAGACGAATGCTACACGGCGATAAACTGGTAATGCCTATATTCTTACAAATAGATGATTTTGAACCACTAAATCCTTTAGGTAGTCACAGTTCTATTCATGTACTAGGCGCCGCGTATGTTTCATTGCCTTGTTTGCCAAAACAATATCAGTCTCAGCTGACAAGCATATTTTTAGCTTTGTTATACCACTCTTCTGATCGGGTGGAATTCGGAAACAGAATGATTTTTCAACCTTTAATTGATGAATTTAATTTTTTAGCCAGACAAGGGATTTCATTTAACCTTCCACATTTTAAAGGTACAGTTTACTTTGAGTTAGGTCTTATTCTGGGTGATAACTTGGGTCTTCACAGTATCACAGGGTTTGCCGAAAGCTTTTCTTGTAATTTTCCATGTAGGAATTGTAAAGTTAACAAAAGTTATATGGTAACACTGTTTCAGGAGGATAGTTCCTTATTAAGAAACATGAAAAATTACAGGGAAGACTTGCGGATAAATAATGTTTCATGTACCGGAATAAAAGAGGAATGCGTATGGCTACGTGTTGAAAATTTTGATTTATTTTCACAAGTAGGTGTTGATGTCATGCATGATTTGAACGAAGGATTAATCAAATATATCATTGTTCTTGCTTTAGTAGACAAAGCTAAGTACTTTACCATACAACTTTTAAACAACAAACTTAGTTCATTTGACTATGGTCCTGATAGATCAGACGTACCAGTGTCGCTGTCTATAGAACATTTACGTAAGGGGAACTTACGCTTGAGCTCTTCGGAAGTGTCAACACTATGTAGGTACTTTGGAATTATGTTTGGGGATTTAGTTCCTAGAGACGATAAATATTGGGCACTTTATGTTCAACTCATGCTTCTGTTAGATGTTGTTATGTGTTCTGCATTTCTCCCTGAAAGAAAGACATACTTGCAACATTTAGTCGCGACAGTTTGCCAAATGTACACCACACTATTTAATCAGAATGTCAAGCCAAAGTTCCACAATTTAATTCACTATCATAAAGCAATGCTCAAATTTGGGCCTCTGCGTTATCTCTTCTCCATGCGGTTTAAAGCCAAACATCGTCCTAATAAGTTGGCATCGAAATCATCCTGTAACAGAATAAATATGACTTTCTCTATCGCGAAAAGGCATCAGTTGATATTGAATGACGTTTTTTTAAATAACCGATTAAAAAGCAATATTAGAATTTTCTTGGTACAGTGTTGACAACATAAAGTCGGTTTCTTGGTTCTCAGTATCGTCTTCGCGTTTTAATAATTGCATAGAACCTGACAACATCTATTTCGCCACTATACTTTAGTAACTAAACATCTATGTATACAATGAGTGCCGAATAGTTTTTAAAGTGTTACCCATGCAGACGATTGGTTTTTATGACCATTATTTTGCATACTGTGTCCAAGATGCTTCTCCTGAAGATGAGTCCATGTATCTTGATTATGGTACAATACAGTATAATTTTCCTTGCAATCTAATAAATATGAGCCATGGTGGGCAGACATTAAAATATGTCATTTTGCGTAGGCCTTTGTGATTTTTGTAGACAATTTTTTACTTTTTAGTAATTTTTGGATTAAGTCATGAACATGTGCCACCTCCATTAGTTATCAATTAATCTGAGCAATTTTCATTCATTAAAGCAGTGAATAGATTAGATACAAATAAAATGAGGTTTATGCGACAACATTAGTTTTGTTTTTGTATGTCTTTACTACCTATACTTTAGCGAATAACAGTTGTTCAGATTAGCTACAGGGATTTATTACACAATTATAAATTAAGAGACTAATTCGACTAAAATTGCTGGTTGACGTAAGGATATTGGTATTAACAGTATGCCGAATTAGTGTCTGAATTTAGGATGGTGTAATAGGCCCTTAATGGGGGCTTTGCGGGTCCAAATAATAATTAATACTTTAGTTAGTAAGTTAAGTACATAATGTTATATTTTTAATGTAACTACTTAAAATGTATATTAATACTTAAGTAAGTTAAGTAAATAATGTGTAAGTAATGAAACTACTTGAAATCTATGTTAGTATTGTCTACCATTTATATTGGGTGTAAATGCAAAAGCGTGCAACAGTTTCAAGGTGTGCTCCTAACAGGCCGTCCGCTAAACTCGCGCGGGCGCACGGAGCGGGTGGCATGTCTCGGCATTCACTGCGTGTCACACAGTACCGCGCCTACATAACTTTCTTACTAAGCACGCAGTGAATGCCGAGACATGCCACCCGCTCCGTGCGCCTTCGCGAGTTTAGCGGACGGCCTTACGAAACAGAATATTTTTTCCAAAGCACATGGATCGACATGTGAGAACTTTTTTTTGGCTTCTCCATACAAACCTTTGCACCGGTCCGTTCACTAACACACCACTCAAACTAATGCGAACAAACTTGTAACTACCAAAAATACTTCTCCCATATTTCTTTGGGGAAGTTGTTCAGTTTCGTAGTCTGAACACACCCTTGAGCTATGGCGTGCTTTTGAATTTACAGTTAACACCCTGTGTTATAGATTTTACTGACTCCCATGCTTTTTCCGAATTAGTGTCAGAATTTTATTTAGGATGATGTAATATTTTTTATTATTTTTATGTTACAAGTGCGCAAATGTGGGCCACCTGATGGTAAGTGGTCTCCACCGCCCATAGCACCCGCTCTCTTATTAGTGACATACGTTGACGCTAATAAGACAGCAAAGCGCGTTGCCCACCCTGAGAACTAAGATATTATGTCTTATATGCCAGTAATTTAACTGTATCCCTTACCCTTCAAACCGAAACACAGTAGTGCAAACACTACTGCTTTACGGCAGAAATACGCAAGGGGGTGGTACTTCCCAGACGGACTTTGCACAAAAGCATCAGGTAGCCCACATGCTCATTTGCTCACTTGTTACATAAAAATAAAAATAAAAATATTACACCCTCCTAAATAAAATTCTGACACTAATTCGGCAAAGCATGGGAGTCAGTAAAATCTACAACACAGGGTGTTAAGGCAATCCGTTTTCCATACTAAATTCAAATTACTTGCATTCTTATGCGTGATACATAATGCTGTTGAAAAACGAGTGTATACTGCTATTTTTAGTTAAATTTTTCGCTGATTAATACAAAGATACAGCTAATGCACCGAAAGTACTACAGTATAGATAGCACACCCACAATGGTAATATTGAACCAATAATTGTTAACAAAAACTAGTACTTTTGATGCATGTGCTGTATCTTTGTATTAATCAGCGAAAAATTTAACTAAAAATATACACTCATTTTTCCACAGCATTTTATGACCCGCATAAGAATGGAAGTAATTTGAATTTAGTATGGAAAACGGATCGCCTTAACTGTAAACTGTAAAGCGCGCAATCTAAAGGGTGTGTTCAGACTAAGAAACTAATAATGGTGTTATAGGCCCTAGATAATTAAAGTTTTAATTATTAATACCAATAAAAGTCAATACTAATAAAGTCAATGTTTTATTTAATATCTGTTACCCCTCTTATAATAGACATCGAGGGCAAACTACTTTTTTTATTTTCGCTATTACCTTTATTAATTGTTTAGAATAATGGTATTTTGATATGGTAAAATTATTTGTAAGTTTCCACTCTGTAAACACGGCATTTAGTTGTTCAAACAAACCAGTTGTTACTATCCTGTCAACAAATGTGGTTCACCTTTCATGCCATGTGTACCGTCACGTAGTTGAACGTACGATGTACGTATGATTTACGTGATATACAACGTGTTAATTAAATAACGCAAAACCTCTCGGGTGGTGGCTCTGGCCAGAAAACTGAACAACTTTTGTTCTACTACTTTTGAAAATTCGCAAAAAATATTTTTGCTTTTTCATACAAATTTGCTTGGTCAGCTTATCGATTTGTATGAAGGAGTATTTTTTTTTTATTTGCGAATTTTCAAAAGTCAAAGTTGTTCAGTTTCATGTCTAGAGCCACCATCGGAGAGGTATTGCGTTATTTAATTAACACGTAGTAGGTATGTATGGCCTGAAGGGGGGAGCGACTATTGTTAGGGTAGCAATAGCTGGTTTGTTGGAATGGCTAACTGAATGTTGTTTTTACAGAGTTGTCAACTAAGCAATATAATTTTGCCATAATAACAATTTGGTAGTTTGCTCTCTTAACAAAACTAATTAGATATAACAACAAAGTTCTAAAAAGAAATTAAATACAGTGACAATATTGTTTTTGTTGAAATCGCAATAAACGTTGTCAGACTAACAATGTCAAAATGGAAGGCTAATCGGATACATTGCTATAGTGACGTAGCTCTGCTGTTATATTGACAATATTTGCATAAACAGAATGACAAAATAAGATTTGACTTTGATTTGATTTTGCCGTAATAACAACTTGATAGTTTGCTCTCCTAGCAAAACTAATTAAATATAATAACAAAGTTCTAAAAGAAATTAAACACAGTGACTATATTGTTTTTGTTGAAATCGTAATAAACGTTGTCAGACTAACAACGTCAAAGTGGAAGGCTAATCGGATACATTGCTACAGTGACATAGCTCTGCTGTTATATTGACAATATTTGCATAAACAGAATGACAAAATTAGATTTGACTTTATGACAACGTTGTTGACTTTGTCATTATAATTTGAATATTTCACAATATTTAATTTGTTAAGGAATTTTGTTACATGGACAAAGGTCTCGCGACAGTAAAAACTTTAACTGAAGTGCAACGTTCCTATGTGGGTTGTGTGACGTTAAAGTTTTGTTGTTATATTGGCAATAATTTTTTCTCAGTGTAGGTATATAAAACTAAATTTTTGATAGGAGCCAATTCTCGAATTTTCAATCGAAATTCAAGAATTGGCTCCTATCAAAAATTGAAAGCAGTGTACCTTACTAGTACTTGGAAAAAGTTTGGTGAAATTGTAAGGCGTGTCTACGTGAAACAGCTAATCGGCCGCGCTAAGTACCTACATTTAATTAGCTTAATGTTAATCTCATACATTTTAATCTGTGATTTTTATCCTATTGTACTTGTCTTAGGCCCCTGGGCCTAGATACAAGCGGCTTTTTACCATCGCAAATGTTAGTAGAATAGAATGAAAATGTATGGGAAAGGCACTAGTTACCGAAATGTTGCGTGACAGCTAATTAATAGAAAGCCACTTGTCTCAGGGCCCTGCTCTGCAACCGCATCATTGTAGTTTTTTACTGCTTTTAGCTGTAGCTATTTTAATTTATTTGGTCAAGTACCTATAACACCGATATTTTGCTACTTCTTAGTTTCGCTATATGTAACTGATTTTTTAAATACATAGCTCCTTTTATTATTGTGCGGAACCCAAAAAGTACAAAACGGGACCCTATTAATATGCCTCCGATATCCGTCCGTCTGTCTGTCTGTCAGGGGGCTGTATCTTATGAACCGTAATATGTAGACTTTTGAAATTTTGCGCAGATTATATATTTCTGTTGCCGCTATAAAAAAAACCGGTAAAGTGCGAGTCGGACTCGCGCGCCGAGGGTTCCGATACACTTGTAGTATTTTAAATAGCTAAAGAGTACATTTGTAGGACCGCAAAACTAAAAGGTAAGGAGGTGGGAATGGTATTTTTTCAGACATTTTGTATCATTACTTGAAAACTAAGTCGTAAAAAAAATAAAAAATAATTTTGGAATGTTTAAGTGAATCCCTTTCATATGACACCCCACTTAACGTAGTAACGACAATTTAAAATTTTGCTCCCCCCCCCCATATATGGGCCCCCTTTACAATAATAATATTTTTGTATACTGCTATACGTTAATGATTTGCCATCAGCCACTTCATATCCTTGTGTATTATATGCGGATGACATATCGGTAATTATCTCAGATAACAAAGACTTTAAACACAATGATAATATTAACAAAACTATAGATGCTATCATAAAATGGCTAAATGAAAATAATCTAAGCGTAAATATTAGTAAAACCAAATACCTACATCCACATTCAATTCCACAATCAAGGTGCTAAACCACTAAATCTTAGCTTGATTTATAAGGATACAATTATAATGCAAGAAAAAGAAACTCAATTTCTAGGATTTCGTAGGAGTCGCATGTTAACAAGGTATGTTTTTTTTTTTATTGAAAATGGGCTTACTCTTGACCTCGATCTAGTCTTGAAGACAGAGATGAGCTTACCCAGAAGAAGCCTAAAAAATTAACAGATTTGCATACCTACGCACTTTGGAGGTTATCAAAAGTCAGTAACAAAAGAACAGCTTTGCAAGCTTATCATGCATACATTGTTTCTACCTTGAGATATGGTTCAGTTGAAGCTCATAGGGCTTTTATTGCCCAAAAACAGCAATATGCGACGTTCCACCATTTACCATGACATGAAACTGCTAACACTGCCCTGTTTGTACATATATGAAATTTGTATTTTTGTAAAAAGTAATTTTGAATTATTTCAAACAAAACAGGATGTATGTTGCTTCAACACGAGGTACCCAAACAGACTTATTAACATAGGCCCTAATAACTACATACATACAGTGGCGTATTTACGAATCTGGCGCCCCTGGGCACAATTTTTTTTCACGCCCTCTATCTAGATGTCAAAACACCAGCCAATTGCGAGTCGGACTTTCGCACTCGGTGTTCCGTTATTACTAAGCACGTAAATTCAGAAACTCTAAGAAGCGGACAGATCGTAACGCAACCATGCGAACGCGAGCACAGCGAGCGCGAATTTTTTTCGTTCGCATGATTAATGCAAAATCACAGAGCAGAAAGCAATAGAACAACTTGGCCACTTCCACAAGTAAACGCGAGCGCAGCGAGCGCGAAATTTTTTGCTAACAAAAACGCAAACTGAAAGACAATAATAAATTGTGATGTAAGTGCGGAAAATATGTCGCTAAATATTTGAGTAATCGAACAAATATACTGCCCATGCCGTATATTTGTTCGATACCATTATATTGTATTAAAATCCAAAGTTGACGTGCTATTTTTTTTTATAAATTTAGGTAATATCGGCCGATGGGCTATTTATGAAATACAATACCAAAAGCCAAAAAGATTTTTCTCTAAGTGAGACGCTTACGTAGGTATTGTTGCATTAATTGCGTGTGCGATTGTTTCAAACGACGACAGCCAAAAAACCACCGAGAAACCACTCATCCCCGCCGCCCCTCGGCCCGCCGCCGCCGCCTTCACGCGATGACACAAAGAATGACGAAACCTTCCCAATTCCCTTCTAGTTTCGAGTCCGCCCGAGTCGAATTGCGCGCGCGACATACGTAGCCATTGCTTGGTAACCCGTTAGCCTACCCGAAGATAGTTGAATTTATTTTTGCCGTTAGTGTCCAACCAAAGATCCAAAACGTATTTTCAGTTTTTGATAAAAAATTATTAGTTATAATTTCGTAGGTTATTAAAATTTCTTTAGCCAGTATGAGAGGCGCGCAACAAAACTGAGTAAAAGCGGGGGGCGGCTCACGCCGCTCCTCGCAGCCTGCCGCCCCGGGCGGTTGCCCATATTGCCCATTGGGTAAATACGCCACTGCATACATAGCATTAATTGTTATTACATGTGTACAATAGTAGTTTATGCCACTGTCAGGTAAAGATAGTCATTGTAACATGAGTGCTTGTTTGTGACATGAGGCGCAGCCGAATGTCACAATAGACAGCACGAATGTTACAATGACTAGTTTGCAATCAGTGGCACGACGAAATAACGTACCGACTTTGATTTCTTTTGTCGTAGTAGTAGAGCACTAGAACACCTCTACTGTTTTGGCAATAAAATCCTCTTGAGTTTCGTACGCTGCCTTAACTATTTCGGACGGCGTGAATATTTTACTCATATTTACAAATTTTGAATGGAAATCAAGATGTTTATCAATAAATTAAAAGTTATTTTTTTGACAGATTAAATAAGCTCGAACGAATAAAATGGATATAGCCAGCCGTTATATTATACTGTGTATGGGGGGGTTTCTGTTCATAAGTGCATTAATTCTCTTTTGAAGTTGTACTTTATGGCTTGGAAACTAGCATATTAGCCGATGGCATCCAATATAACATAGTATTAACGTAATTTTGTTGCCAGACCTTACAAAAAGGTGAAAAAATTATATTATCGTATTGTAGACAGTTGCATTTATAAATATTACGCAACTGTTGTCGGAAAGGCAATGTTTGTGATACTGTTTCCGGTTTCGTATTTCGAACTTTAACAAATGGGAGTAGAAAAATAGTAAATTGTGTATCTAGGGCGGAAAGTAAGCAATTTCGACAGAGGGGACATTCAAAGCACGAGCGTTAGCGAGTGCTTTGATGCCCCGAGCGTCGTAATTGCACTTCCGCCCGTGCTACACACAATGTTTTTCATCAAATTTGCGAGGAAGATATAAAAAAAGTAATCTTAGAATATTTATTCAAGTAGGTAATTCACGCAGAAATGTAATTCTTTATAATATGAATGCTGCGCTGAAACTGTTCACGTCTAGGAATACAATATTATGGTGCTATTAATCACACGCATGTTTTATTTCATAACTTATACTTTGTGGAAAGTAAAAAAACGCATACAGCCTAAGCAAAATGCAAAAATTTTAATTTTTTTATAAAAGCTATTGTAAATTGTGAAAACTAATTGTAGTTAATTAATTTTAAATTAATTTCTGGTTTTAGGAACAGTTTAAAAACAAGATAAATTGAAAGCAACAGATTATTAAAATTAAAATTTAGCTTAGAACCTCTTTGCATCAAAGTCTCATTTCGGAACGAAACCTCTTCTGACAGCCAGCAGCACAGATTTATAAAGGAGAGCGTCTCCTTGAGCAGATATGGCCTTTGTCGTAAAATGTCATGGCAAATTCACTACAAATATAAATTACTCACACACATGCAAAACACAGGTCCAAATCAAGGTTTAAAGAAACGGGAGCGTCCTCGACGTCATCATGTGGGGAAGATATTTTTTATGCTAGGGGATTAATATAAAGTAATTCCAATGCTGAAGGTTATTAGGTGCGCAAGGATATCGACCAAGGAACCAAAAACCGACCAAGTGCGAGTCGGACTCATGCACTGAGGGTTCCGAACCACAAAGGTAAAAAATACCGTCTTAGTCATGGACGTGCAGTCACACAGAATATATTAAATGCGCGCGAGTCCGACACGTACCAGTTTTTATTATTTGTTGTTAGTTTAAAGGGTGTAACAAAAAGGGTATACCAACCCTGAAGGATGTGATTCTTCCCATGAAACTGAACAACTTTCCCTAAGGAACATAGATCAAAATACGACTTTTTTTTTACTTCCTATGGAAACTGAATCAGCTGATAGCGCATTTTTTATGGGAGGTCATAATTGTAGTTTCTTATTTCGATCTAAGTTCCTCAAGGAAAGTTGGTCAGTTTCACATCCTTCAGGGTTAATATACCCTTTTGGTTACACCTTGTATAAACATACCAATTATAATTATAATATAAACATACCAATTACTTTTTTTAACATTACAGTTACCAGTAAATTTGAAAGAAATAATTTTTTTCACTTGTAAGTGTTTCCGTTTTTACGATAGAGCTAAAAAGAAAAAAAACCGGCCAAGTGCGAGTCAGACTCGCGCACTGAGGGTTCCGTACCACCACATAAACATAATTGTATTAGTTGAAATTTCAGTAAGTTAATGTGCTAGATTTATTGAGTCCGACACGCGCTTGACCAAATTTTATTATTTGTTGTTATTTTATAGCCTATGCCCTATAAACATACCAATTTTCAAGTTTGTAAGTGTTCCCGTTTTCAAATAGAACTAAAACAAAAATCGCCTCAGCAACCATCCAACTTGACCCCTCTCTTATATGAATGTTCTTGAAACGGGAGCTCACCACAATTGGTTATCATTAGTTGTGAGAAAAGTTGTAATATTTAATGATTTCAGACTTTTCCCATTATTTGTACTGTGAGACCTAGCTTCTTGCCAAATTTCATAATTTTAGGTCAACGGGAAGTACCCGGTAGGTTTTTCATTTTTGAATAAATGTATGGAGATGAGGACATAAAATGCCATATCTTTTGATTGCGTAGTTGTAAAAAATTTAAATTTTCAGATCTTGTGTGGTTCATGGATCCTAATATATGGTATTAATTTCAACCTGATACCTTTACCCGTTTGTGAGTTAAAGGGTCTTGACAGACAGACAGACAGACAGACAGACAGACAGACAGACGGACAACAAAGTGATCCTATAAGGGTTCCGTTTTTTTCTTTTGAGGTACGGAACCCTCAAAACGAGCCAAAATGGCCTGAAATCATGTTTTGAGCAGGGAAGCCCGCCTTCGTTTTTTTAATTATTTGTTTGTTATATTCGGCAATAGAAATAGGTACATAATCTGTGAAAATCTGTTAACTGACAGACAGACAGACATCAGAGGCATAATAAAGTCCCGTTTTTTACCCTTTTGGTACGGAACCCTAAAAACTATTTGCATGCCTTCTTAGCATATTTTTCGAGTTCTGTGCATAAATTGTCAGCATTCATCTGTGCGAATGTCGTAGTACTTATATCACGGAAAAATTAAATCAGTATTGATTTCAAATCTATTTATTCAATGTACATTATTTACATAATACTTTGCTACTTCTAGAATAACTACTACGACATGATTATGCTATACAATATAAATTTCAGTCACAAATATTTTATGAAAGATACAGCCAAACAAACAAGCTTTGAAACATACTCATTTAAACTATTTTAATGACCCCAGACATAACCCGTTTACTCTGGCCACTTAAATGCATTTGCCATTAATAAACCATTTGACTCATTTCCGTGTAACATGAGCTTTGTTTCATGGTAATCGCATTTATCGGAAAATTAATTCGGCTGCTAAACTGGTCTACTTATTTATATTTGGTCTACTTTGGAAACCTGAAACCATAGAATTCATAGTTAATATCGAGCTTGAGAAATTACAGGCAAACTAATTCGTGAACTCGGGCCCCGGAAGTACTTTGAAGCCTCGGGGATGGCCTACTCGTCAATAAATAAGTCATCATTGTTATCAAACAACAACAAACAGAAAGATAGCACGAACACTGTGCTTGATTCACGATGATTACCTATTTTATTCCGAGTCCGGCCCCTTTCCAAACTAAGTCTCTTGTGAAAAACATTATAATTTTTTTGAATTATTTCAAAAGGAAATCTATTTTATCTAGATTTACGGACTAAGACCTAAACATGGCTTGTTATATTTTTGTTATTTTCATTTATTTATAAGAACAACAAGCGATATATCTTGGTAAACAACTGCAAAAACTTTGGACAATATAAACCAAGATATTTACTTACATGGAACGTGATTTCGAAGCTTTTATTGTATGATGCATTAGAATAGTTATTTATGCAACTGTTGCGTAATGAGAGTAATTTTAACACGAGATCTGGTTTTTGATACGAGGCGCAGCCGAGTATCAAAATAGTATAGATCGAGTGTTAAAATGACTAATTACGTATAGTTGCATACAAAACTTTATCTACGACCGACAAAATAAAATAAAATTTTAAAGAGTAGTGATCAATTTATTGAACTAAGAGGACAGTTAGTTAGTACAGTTATTAAAAGTTATTCCCGAAGTTATTCCAGATCCAGAGCTTGTGGATGGAGTTGCTTTAACATTAATTTCATGTATATGGTTACTGACAGCCTCTTGTAGAATCATATTCTCTTGGTACATACTTTCCATTTTGTTCAAATCACTTCTTTTGCTGCCAATGTCACTTTATATAGAAGCGAGCCAACTGTCAGCTTCTTGTCGATGTATGTACTCCTAGTCACGCCTGGTACTCTCCGTTTTCTTTTAAATATAGGTAGGCAGTCGTCACCCCAGTAAAAAGTATTTTTACAAAATAACTTTAAAGTAGGCTGTATGTAGTACTGTGGTAGTATTGCCTTAGCCTATGCAGATTGAAAATTATGTATTATAACAGTTGCGGAATGAAAATCCATACTCCATTTCCGTACTGCTCGTAGTATGGAACAGTGTGGAAATGAAAATGATAGCGGAAAATGACCTCAATTTCGAATCTGTCATTGGTTTCGAATTTGGAATATTCCGGTTCGGGAGTAGATAAAAATATTAAACACAGCATTTCACCATTGTATTTTTCACTTTTATTACCACTTTTACAAATAAACACAACAATTGTCGTAGCTATACGACTCAAGGCACCGCCATAATTTGATAGATAGATAGATAGATATTTATCTATAGGTGTCTATTTTCAAATTTTCTGACACGGCTTGACATTTGTCAATGTGTGTGCCAGTGTCACGACATATGAAGAAAAAGGTTGACTATATACGGTCTTATTTTAGAGAAAAAGAGACATCGATACTTTTTATTTATGTTTAAGTGTGCGTCAATTTGTGCTTAGTCTGTCAAGTCTGTGGCCAGCAGTCACAGAATGTCAACGAAAAGTCACGATGACAGATAAAAAAGCCCTAGGGCGCATTTTAAGACTTTCCGACCGCAATACGTGTAAAGATTGCGACTCATTGCGAGCAAATGTGATGAAAAATATATAACCATCTTCCTGGATCATTTAAACTAATGTCACTAAACAAATTAAAGAATGAATTGCACTCTGGCTCATAAGAAAATGTTTTTACTCTGTGAGGGAATATTTGGAAACTGACACAAACCATATTATTTAATTTTCTCTGTTTGACATTGTGTTTCATTATTTTTATTTTCTTTTTATTTTTTATAATTGACATTTTATTTGTATTATTTTGACTTTTTATGACTGGGCAATGAAATTTTATTATTATTTAAGTTGGATTTATATTATGACTAGTGAATTTGTAATGTATGTTTTCAAATCTTTTAACTTTGACTACTTTTTGTAAATATTGCTATGCCCCGTATGCCCCACAGACCGATGATTTTAAGGGCCCATCCTACGCAAAAACTGCATTTCCTCGTATTTAAAGGGGAGAACAGCCTTTAATTTTAAAACCTTTGTAAATTAAATTTGCTACTTAAAATAAGTTCTTTTGTATTATTTGTGATGTAATATTGTTGTACAGATAGCATTATTACCAGGGTACTCGTACCTACATTTTGAATACATTTTTGACCATATTATTAAAATAAGCCACTTTTTAACGCAATTACTTTGTTTAATTATAACCTTATCATACTGTTTACAAATAAAATGCATTTAAACATGTCTCTCATACAAATATTTTACACAATCAAAGATTTTATTGAAGCACACACTAGTACTGCCGTTTGTCTACTGGCATTTTGCGCGCCAACTGATTTTACCAAGTACTGAAATAACCGCTTGCTAGCTGCCTTGCTTCACGTATACCACGTTTAAATAAGGTAGAAAAAGAGAGAAGTAGTTATCAGTGTGTTTTTAATTAAAATTTGAGCGCCTTAGCACGGACCCCAGATAGGGTTTCACCACAGTTACGGGAAATTTGACATTGCCCCTTAGAAGGGTTTGCCACAGACGAGGGGATTTCGCCATTTTGACTACCACAGTTGAGGGGATGGAGTTTACAGTGCAAGGACTATAATAATAATATTAATACTCATTTATTTCGGAAAAACATCCATAATTAATTACAATTAAAATCAAATTAGATAAATAAATAAAAATGGTTAGTACAATTGGACTTAAAACTATGTTAGTAAGACAAACAGGACTATCGCATAAAAATACAGCCAAGCGTCAATGGACGTACTCCAGAGACATTGGTGCATGCATCGACATCCAATGCCTCTGGAGCGGGCTGTCCATCCGTCCGGAGACCATCATCAGGAGGCTGTTGCGGCTGTCCCGTATTCTGCGCGCGATCGATGCCACTCTCTTCCGCATGGTGGCGTAGAAGCAATCCATGCGCGCCTCCGCGAACATGCCTGAGGCGCTACAGAAACGGGGCAATCGCAACAGCACCCTAAAAGCGTTGTTGAACTGAACACGGAGGGCACTGTAAGATTTCTGCGTGAAGTTTACCCACAGGCTGCTTGTATAGAAGGACGTACAGAAGGCTCTGAATAGCGTAATTTTGGCTTCCTTCGAGCAACGCTTGAACCTGCGGGCGATCATGTTCTCTCTTACTGACAGTCGCGCTCCATATCCACGTCGTCCTTCAGGTCGTCGGTCACAAAATGACCAAGATATTTAAATTTATGTACCTGCTTCAAGGGTATACCGTTCAACTTGACAGGCGGCACTTCCAGAGGACTATGTACATATCACCTAACATCTTGTTAATACTACTGTATTTACAGCAATAAATAATTATGAATTTGAATTTGTAATTCTTTCATTTGCAATAAAGTTGGTCAACCATATTCTAAAACTATTCCAAATTTCAAGTCGATAGCATGAGTGGTTGCTGAGATATATATAGGTCAGACAGACAGACAAAGTCGCACCATAAGGGTTCCATTTTTACCACTTTGGTTCGGAACCCTAAAAAAGTGGCTTCCCTACTACAAACGTGTCTTTTGGGCGATTTTTTGTTTTAGCTCTATCGTAAAAACGGGAAAACTAAAAATTGGTGTACCTACTTATACTCGTAGTAGTTATAGTGCATAAGCAATAGAATAACAACAAATTATAAAAACTGTTCAAGTACGTGTCGGACTCGTGCGCATTTAATACACTTCCTGACTAGGATGGTGTTTTACTTTGGTAGTTAGTAGTACGGATCCCTTTAGTAGTACGGATCCCTCGGTGCACGAGTCCGACTCGCACTTGCCCGGTTTCTTTCCATTAAGGCTCGGTTAGATTGTACGGTGATTGTACTTAACTACCTGTTAAGTTAGTTAGGTACTTGATATATGATTTCGCAAGTGTGTACGTAGGTTTACCGGGTATAAGATTTTTTACAAATAATATCTAGCGAAGGCGGAAGCGGATAATCTATAGCGGCAGACTATAACTAACGCCCGAGTTGATCCGGTCATCCCCTTTTTTGTCTACTTAGACTTAGATAAACAAATTTCGTCTCGCACGTTTGCTTGTGTCAACATTGCGCTGCGACTTCCGTCTGAACTGATATAATCTAACCTACATATAATAAAAGAGTAAAAACCGAGTGTCTGTACTTTTGAGAAATTTATGAAAAAATGAGTGTAGGCGATAAGAAAGTACTAACAAAACACAAAAATATATTTTTTGAAAGTTTTGTCTGTCTGTCTGTCTGTATGTATTCGATAAACTCCGAAACGACTGAACGGATTTTCTCGCGGTTTTCGCCGATAGGTTAAGCTTAGCTCTGAGCAACATATAGGCTATGTTTCATTCAAACCGGTTCACTCAATGAGAAGCTACACTAATGTAAAATATCAAACTGCCTGTGCGACAATAACTCACAAACTACTAAATCGATTCACACGGGGTTTGCGATCACGTGTTTGGTTTTCTTTCGTGCCACATAAAACATTAGTTTCATTGCAAACGGTTCACTCAGACAGAAGGCACACATAGTTTCATGCGGCGGCGCAAACAACTCACAAACTATTGAACGGATTCAAACGCGGTTTTCAATTACCTGTCAAGCTTACTACTTTGCAACATATTGGCTTACTTTGTTTGCTTACACAAACTACTGTACCGATTCCAACAGAACTGGCATTTCCATGACTTGCTTGGATTAAGGTACTTCCATGCAACATATAAGCTTAGGTTAGTTAGTTGAAAGCGGTTCACTCAGACAGAAGTTACGCAAAGTTTCAAGCGAAGGTGCGAATAACTCACAAACTTTTGAGCCGATTTAACGTGGCTTAACGCGTTTGGCTTACTCATTTCGAAAGGTTCACTCTGACAGAAGATACGCAAAGTTTCAAGCTGCAGAACCAAGAACTCACCTTCTGAACTGATTCAAACGAGGTTTTCAATGACGCGTCGGGCTTCTTTCTGTGCAACATAATTATAAGCTTCATTTCATTGCAAACGGTTCACTCAGACAGAAGGTTCGCGAAATTTTAAGCGACCGCACCAATACCTCACAAACTACTTGAACGACTCAAACGGGGTTTTTGATAACGAATTTGGGTTGCTATCGTGCAATATTTGAACTTATTTTACTGCGATCGGTTCACTCAAAGAGAATATAGGCGAGTTCAAAGTTTCAAGCGTTGAAGCCAAGCCGAAATCAAAGAAAACTTATTATTTTGAAAACAAGAAAGCGTTGTTGAAAATTCCGTTTGATCCGGTCGTTGTTTGTGTAAAAGATTGGTAAAATCTAGATTTAGTTATATGACAAAATAAATAATAAAAAAAATCCTATCTGTTTTGGCATGGCGGTGCAACAAATGTAAAAAAAATGTATGAAAGTTCTAGAGTTTTGAAAACTTAGATAAATAGGTAGGGGAGAGCGGGGCTGAAAGTGCCGATTTTGACAAATCCTTAAATAAATCACGTAATATGAATGCTAAGAATGGTAGTTGTAGACTATCCGACGTTAAATTTAATCTATTTTTTATATTTGAATCTAGATTTTGGACATTCTCAATAGTTTTCTACAAATAGTGATTTTTAGGAGCAGTGGTGGCTAGGCACAACCGACCCCTCTCGGGGGCAAGTTGTGCCGGGGCTGAGGTTGGTTGTGCCGGTCGTAATATTTGATCATTTTAATGGTTTAAAATGGATTTAGAAATCAGAAACCATCAAACATATCGACATTATACTAACCAATAATTGAATTATATTAAAAAGCCTTTTTATTCCTTAAAACATATTTAAACATTTTATGACAGAACTTTTGGTCAAATCAACTTATGTTCGTAATCAAAACTAATCAAAAATATTCTAACTTCAAAGTAGGTTTGTACTCAAAATAAAAATCGTTTGTACAAACTTGTTATAAAGAGATCATAATTAAAAATCCGCTTTTATAACCTACGACAATAGTAATGAAATGGAATGCGTAATTTGTATCGACAATTTTTATTCATCCTTAATCTCAGCATCAGCAACCTTTTGTAAATATTCTTTGGAAGGACTCCCCTTACGCTTATAGCTTCTCATTCTGTTAAATAAAATAATCAAAAATAGTAAAGGTTAGTATGGAGTTCGCGGCACAACCAGCCCCAAATGAAAGGCACTTTTTACCCCGTTTTGAAGACATTGAAAAACTTCACATTTTCAAAAAGTCACTGATGCAAAGCATTAAAACTGCATAGATTAACATGAGTGGATAAATTCCGATCACTTCAATAAAACTCCCAAGTACGTAGCACCATAAATGCCAATTAGAGCCCAAAAAGTATAAACACGAAAAAATTTACTAACGTGGTGCTGAACGACCGCTATCCTCACACCCGCCAGGTCCGCGTCGTTGGCGCATCTAAAGTGGCAGCCGTATGGGCGTGGCCGCTAGACATTTTGCGATGCATTAAGAAATTATAGCTATCGCTTTTTATTTTTGAGATATTTGCGTCGGAACAACTTACCCCCGGCACAACCAGCCCCGCTCTCCCCTACTTATAATTAAAATACTTCAAAAAATAAAGAGAGATGTCAATCATTGTTTAAGGGGAGAAATAAGTTACAAAGATTGTACAGAAGTAAAGTCCAACAGTTTTGTACGTAGGTACATGTACAGTTAAAAGCAAGTGAAGGGAAGTGACTTTGTACCGCTCTTTTTTCAGTAGCCAAAGAATCTAAAGAGCCTCAGATTTAGTTAGGCTTTATTTTGTATAAGAAATAACGAAACCCGTATCACAGTTCGTCCGCGTGAAATTCGACTATAATTTTACACTTACGAGGATAGTGGGCGACCTAACAGTCCAGTCCAGTCAGTAACAGGTGTTTAATTTACAAAAAATCCGTACTATCTGTACTCTGTAATCTGTACCTATACAGGGCGTAAGGGACGGTGTACCGGAAACTGAAAGGGCGTGTTAAGTCAACGAAACTGAACAACTTTCCCAAAGAAACATTTCTGGGAAATCAAAATTTTTTTTGACATCTCCATATAAATTCCTCACTCTGGTCGATGAGTTTGTATGGAGACGTCAATTTTTTTTTTCATTATCCAGAAGTATTTCTTTGGGAAAAATGTTCAGTTTCGTTGACTGAGTACGCCCTTTTAGTTGTCGGTACACCGTCCCTTACACCCTGTATATACCCAATAATATAAAAGCGAGAACTGCACTGTCTGTCTGTCTGTTACGCTTTTTTGACTAATCCGATAAACCGACTGTGATAAAAACTTGGTACGAAGATAGTTTGAACCATGGGAAAAGCCATTATCTACTTTTTCTGAACCCCACGCGGACGGAGTGGCGGGCAACAGCTAGTTAGTATGATAATTGGCGGGACCCGTTGCGAACGCAACGTTAGTATTCGCGTTAGTCGTTACTAACGTAAGCTATTTTTATCATGTTGCTTCATTTTGACAATGAGATCTTAGACCTATGATTGTTTATCAGGGGGCACGGCAGTGCCCCCGCAAGTCGAGCAAAAAAAAAATCGGGGCGCGGCCGTACCATCCTTTTCTCGAAGCAATTCAGGCCATTTTCGACACCCCTGTAACTTCATTGTGGATAAAACTAGAAGCCTGTTTTTTAGTAACCAAACAGGCATGGTATAAACTCGGTATACTTAAAATTTCATTCAATTTGAACTAGTAATTTAAGAATTATAGCAAGTCAAAGTTACTCAATTTTGTCACTGACTGACCGATCATCAAAACTCTAAGGCACTTCTAGCAGACATAGAAGCTTCAAATTTAGAACGGAATTATTGTTTACTGTATAAATCAAAGAAAAACTAAAATATTATAAAATTTTGGTGTAGTTTTCTAGTTTTACCATCTACATAAATAACTTTGTATTCCCATATAAACATATAGGATTACAAAGTTACACTTGCAGTGAATGAAGCAGTGTAACTCATTGTGGATAAAACTAGAAGCCTGTTTTTTAGTAACCAAACAGGCATGGTATAAACTCGGTATATTTAAAATTTCATTCAATTTGAACTAGTAATTTAAGAATTATAGCAAGTCAAAGTTATTCAATTTTGTCACTGACTGACCGATCGTCAAAACTCTAAGGCACTTCTAGCAGACATAGAAGCTTCAAATTTAGAACGGAATTGTTGTTTACTGTATAAATCAAGGAAAATCTAAAATATTTTAAAATTTTATTGTAGTTTTCTAGTTTTACCATCTACATAAATAACTTTGTATTCCCATTTAAACATATAGGATTACAAAGTTACACTTGCAGCGAATGAAGCAGTGTACCTGTAATGCATTATATAATGGAATAATAGGTGTAGATAGGTAGAATAATTGGTGTAGATAGGTACCTAGATATAATTATATTCAAAAGTAACTTGTAAAATGGTCAACGGAAGACTACCTACAAAAATAAGAAAAGCTCATAAGACAGAGATCTTTATGAAAAACCGTTGTTAGTATTCAAGAAGTAGAAGGTACCGGAAAGGAAAATAGTAGGATTATCTACAAAAAGAAATGAGATGCCATCAAAAACATAACTTGTAAAAAACCAAGCCTTGCACGCAACTCAGTTCTTCTACCGTAAAAAGTTGTGAGATCCATGTAATACCAAGTCGCTTAATTTATTTAGTCCCTACTTAAGGGTTCTTTTGTTTTAAGTTATTACATAATTAGCTAATCTAACAACATCTTATAGTGAACATATCAGTATTAAAAATCTTATGTTTTAAATCAATAGATCGACTTGGCCATCGCATGAAAACACAATGTAACCCACAAGTAATATAATTAGTAATAAGTTATATCAAATGAAATTGTTTAGTGCGATTGCCAAGTCGATCTATTGATTTAAAACATAAGATTTTTAATATTGATATGGTCACTATAAGATGTTTTTAGATTAGCAAATTATTTAATACCTAACTTAAAACAAAAGGACCCTTAATTAGGGACTAAATAAATTAAGCGACTTGGTATTACATGGATCTCACAACTTTTTACGGTAGAAGGACTGAGTATGTTTTTGATGGCATATCAATGATTTCTGCTAACTTCATGGGTAGGGACACTATCTGTACTTTCCTTTCGTCATCACAAAGTTATCTCAGTGCCTAATTTAGTTTATTCTTGTTCATAAACTATACAACGAATCATTAACATAAAAGTATTTAACTAAGTCATAGATGACTAGGTTTAGTACATATTTAATATTTAAATACTTCGAGAACCTCGGAGCCGATCTCTTATCAAATAACTAACTATAACAAGTCACGTACGTAGGTAAAAGTACCAATCCCTGAAAATTGATTGACATTTTAACAATGGTACTTCTTCACAGTCAGGGTTTGAGTGCATTGGCTTTATGTTAGTTGGAAACGACAGTTGTGCCGAGACAATGGGTGCTTCGGCGAGGGCGCGGAGTGGAAGAGCGCGGGCCGGGCCAGGTAGGGCGCCGCCTCGGGGAGCCTGGGCGTGCGTGGAGCGAGCGGGATGCAGCGCCCCCAAACCCCGCGTCCGACAGAGATGACTGCGCGAAGGCGGGGTCTCCGGCGCCGCACTACGCACTCGCTGCGCCCACGAGACAGCTCATTCGTCTCTCATTTTGCGTCCGCTATGTAAACGTCCCTTGTTGTGAATCTAAACAAAATCTGTCAGTCTTCGTCTTGTTGCCGAGGGAGCAACGTGTCGGGAGGTCCGCGCTCAGTGTCGGAGCATGGTGTGGCAGTGAACGTGGGTCGACACCATGCACGCTTTGTTCGGCGAGCAGAGCCCGTACGCATATCGAGGAGGAGCCGCTGGTGGCTACTCGGCCAGCGTCACGCCGTATGCGTATGAGCAATACCGCTATGGCTACGGAGCACCCTACTTGCATCCGCACCAGCAGCAGATCGGTGCTCCTAAAGACATGGTTAAACCGCCGTACTCTTACATAGCGCTAATTGCGATGGCTATACAAAATGCACCCGACAGACGCATAACTCTCAACGGCATTTATCAATTCATAATGGAACGTTTCCCCTATTACAGAGAGAACAAACAAGGCTGGCAAAATTCGATTAGACATAATTTAAGTCTTAATGAGTGCTTCGTGAAAGTGGCACGAGATGATAAAAAGCCTGGTAAAGGCAGCTACTGGACTCTCGATCCGGACTCTTACAATATGTTCGACAACGGTTCCTATTTACGGCGGCGGCGCCG
This sequence comes from Athrips mouffetella, assembly GCA_947532105.1. Taxonomy (NCBI): domain Eukaryota; kingdom Metazoa; phylum Arthropoda; class Insecta; order Lepidoptera; family Gelechiidae; genus Athrips; species Athrips mouffetella. Next base: position 30,832,514 of record OX383956.1, read on the forward strand.
CTTTAAGAAGAAAGATGCTCTCAAAGAAAAAGAGGAAGCATTGAAACGGCAACAGCAACTGCATCAAGCGCAGGAAGCTCTAGTGGCACAAGAGGCGCTGAGCGCTGCAGACGCTCTTGGACAAACGCGCGACGTAAAGCCGGACGTGAAACCGCGCATCTTTGAGTGTCGGCCGAAGCGGGAACCCGGTGCAGAGTGCGCGCGCTATGACAAGCCTGTCGACGCACTCGACGATTTTAGTGAGCCTCGATTGCCACCTTCCGCGGTCTACTGCTCACCGCAGCCATATTCTCTAGCTGCAGAGGAGTTCCGTGCAGCAACGTCCGGCTGGTACACGGCCCCCGAACCGCCCGCCGAACAGCTGCCGCCGGCTTTTCGCGACCTCTTCGAACCTCCGAGCTGCCAACTGGCAGGTTTCCGTGGAGGCTCGCCTCCGTTGGATTCCTACCGAGCTTCGCCCCCACCACATCATCATTATCGTACGCCTGCGCCGTCTTATTACCACCATCAAGCCTGCGTAGCCGCGGCCCCAGCGCCCGCACATAAGTCTTACTGAGACATGGCCAACAGGTAATATTTTTTATATCCATTTATTTGCTAAGCGAGTGTTATTGTTCTGAATGCGATAGCGAATTGGTGTTTGCGGATTGCGAGTTGAACTTTGACTCCGGAGGGGATGGTCGCCGTGCGCACTGGGGTAGTTCGTGACGTGGTTGTGGTTGCAGGAGGCCGGCATCATACGGCGCCGAACGGATTTAGACGCCGCGCCGCCCGCGTCAGTTCCAGAGCGCTGAACGGATAAATATAGAGCAGTGCGCGGAGATGCCACGGAGGCAAGTGGTGGCGCGTCGATAACAACTGTTTACAGATCGGTGGCCGACCCTGCCGCCTCCCGCTCCGTTCAAATCCATAGGTATGTCCAGAAAATTCACTTGTAGGAAGTGTGGGTTGTAGCCTTGCCCCGGTACCAAACAAATATGTCGCAGATAGTGGTGCCAAATCTGTGTTGAATCTGTTTGTCAACATAAGTACCTAACGGAGAGTGTCAGCATTAACACTGTTTTAACAAAAGGTTTTGTATACGTTAAAATTTAGAAAAGGTTTGTGCAGCAGGTTGTAGGATAGTTAATTATGTAAACATAAAAATAATCCCTTTCCAGATACATTTTCTTGAAGGTAGCGTAAAATCGGAGACAGTTTTCTTAAGCGCATTTATTAGCAGCGGTACTCGTATTTATGGCATTTTTCCTACGCGCGCTCTGTGCTGAAAAACCTTTCTTGCTTTAACACTCCAAGCCAAACCTTTCTTTGGCATTTTTATTTGTTTGCATATTGGACTTGGAGCTAACATTACATTTTTAGGGTTCCGAATCAAAATGGTAAAAACCCTTATGGTGCGACTTCGTCGGTCTGCCTGTCACACCTCTTCATCTCAGCAACCACTCATGCTATCGACTTGGGAATAGTTTAAGAATATGATTGCCCAACTTTATTGCAATTATTGTAAAGGGGGCACAAATAGGAGGGACAATAATTTAAATACATTTTAAAATTGCTTTTTGTATTATTTTACTATACTCAGTCTCGAGTCTAAGCAAAATTAAATTTGTTTGTAAAAAACCTTTACAAACAAATTTGGTTTTGCGGTCCTAAAAGTGAACTTTATTGCTTCCAAAAACATTATAGGCATATCGGAAACCTTGGCGCGCTTGTCCGGCTCGCACTTGACCGTTTTTAGGGTTCCGTACCTCAAAAGAAAAAAACGGAACCCTTATAGGATCACTTTGTTGTCCGTCTGTCTGTCTGTCTGTCTGTCAAGACCCTTTATCTCACGAACGGGTAAAGGTATCAGGTTGAAATTAATACCATATATTAGGATCCATGAACCACACAAGATCTGAAAATTTCAATTTTTTACAACGACGCAATTAAAAGATATGGCATTTTATGTCCTCATCTCCATACATTTATTCAAAAATTAAAAACCTACAGGGTACTTCCCGTTGACCTAAAATTATGAAATTTGGCAAGAAGCTAGGTCTCACAGTACAAATAATGGGAAAAGTCTGAAATCATTAAATATTACAACTTTTCTCACAACTAATGGTAACCAATTGTGGTGAGCTCCCGTTTCAAGAACATTCATATAAGATAGGGGTCAAGTTGGATGGTCGCGAAGGCATTTTCGTTTTAGTTCGATTTAAAAACGGGAACACTTACAAACTTGAAAATTGGTATGTTAATAGGGCATAGGCTATAAAATAACAACAAATAATAAAATTTGGTCAAGCGCGTGTCGGACTCAAAAAATCTAGCACATTAACTTACTGAAATTTCAACTAATACAATTATGATTATGTAGTGGTACGGAACCCTCCGTGCGCGAGTCCGACTCGCACTTGGCCGGTTTTTTTTTTAAGTATATCAAACGTGGTACTCCTGGCAGCAAAATTTGATTATTTTTTATAAAAAGTTTCTTTATAAACGTAAATGCGTCTTGTTTGTCTAAATTAAATACAAAAAGTAAATAAGCCTAAAGTTCTTAACTTTAAAATAGCCCGCGGTATTTACTGTTTTAAGGATAACTTCCCTCACATAACCCAAGACTTCTCTACCGTCATTCTAGACTCGATTTACCACTGCGAGTAGATGTAATGTAGGAGCTATGTTGGTAGAGATTCATCATTATATTTTTGAGTTCCGTACCAAAATGAAAAAAATAACGGATCCCTTATAGGATCACTTGAGTGTGTCGTCGTAGAAGCTTGAAGTTTTCACATCTTCAAGGTTCATGAACCTTAATATCCAAAATTTATTTATTTTCCCGTTCGTGAGAAAAGGGGTCTTGAAACAAACAGACAGACGGACTACAAAGTGATCCCTTATAGGCCGATATTTCACTGGAACACCACGGTGGCGCGACTGGTTGCGCCACTGGTGTCCGTAACTAGACACCAGTAAAGACACCAGAGTCCCTACACCCTGCGGCCACAGTATTAAGGGCTATATTTTACGGGGAGTGGTAGCGCGACCAGCATCCGAGCTGGTTGCGCCGCCAAATTGGTTGCGCAACCAAACGGACACCAGATGATTAACTCTCCATAGCTGTATACATTTTGTTGGTAGCGGCGACTGGTTGCGCTGCCATGGTGTCCCAGTGAAATACCGGCCATAGGATCGGAACGGGAAAAGAATGAAGTTAACATTAATATTGGATATTAAGGTCCATGGACACCTGAAGATGTGAAAAGATAGCCGGCGAAACTTGCCCCACCTCTAAAAAAAACGGTGCACCGTTCACGTTTGCATTGTATAAAAAGAGTATTTATAAAATAACATCAAGTCATCAAAAGTTGGTAAAGTTATATAAAACATGAAATTGAACTCTTCATCTTTTCCATAATATCAAAACGCAATAAAAACAAAACACAACTGTAGATTCTGAAAAAGATGTTCCTAATTTAATGAAAACTGTTTTGGTTCAAGTTTAAAAAGTAAGGATATTATTTTTCAAAGTATTAGTTTCTAAGTATTTCAGAAATCGTTGTAATTAGAAATCATAAAGCAGAATGTGAATTATTCCATTCTATATAATGGAACGTCACTCTTGTCTGTGGTGGTCTGTCAGTCAGGTCAGTTTATGGATGGGCAAATGGAAAACATATGTCGATCTATATCGTATTGATATTGTCAAAAAGTATCGATATTAATCGAGAGAAAAATATCGATATTTCGATACATCGATGTTTTTTCCCAAAGCTAACTTCTAAATCACTTGTTTAAAAATACAGATCATAGACAAACCACTTTTTTATTAGACACTTTCAAAGGAAAACATGGAGGTGCTTTCCTTACCTACATGGAGGTACTTTCACTACTTCGTTTAGGTTAGGTGACTAAGTATGTTCTAAAACTTTTTCCCCCCAACTTCTACAGGACAGGAGACATCCAATTTGATTTTTAATATGAACTAGCTACAGAAACTAATTTCATCTCTGAACGGCATCTCTAAAGCTGGGCAGAAATTGCATACAACTTCGCCAGTCTACTTTCAAGCTTCTACGACGACACACTCAAAAGATACGGGCATTAATGTCCCCATCACCATACATTATGAACCAAACCAAAAGATATACAGTACTTCCCGTTGACCTAGCTCAAGCAAAGGAACATGTCTACAATAATTAAATATTACAACTTTTCTCACAACTAATTTACCCATATAACCAATTAGGGTGGGCCCCCGTTTCAAGTAGGTACATTCATATTAAAGAGGGGACAGGTTTGAGTGGACGCGGAGTTTTTAAAGTCAAAGGGTAAATGCTTGTACTATATCTTATGGTGAACAGGTACGGAACTCTAACTCGAGTCTAACTCGCACGTGGCCGGTTTTTCTTGTATTTTTCAACCTTGCTTTTGATTGCATTTTCATAACAGCGCATTTTCTTCACGAAATTAATGAATTTTTGCATGGGGACAATTTGATCACGGACGGACACTTTTTAGGGCTCCTATCCAAAATGGTTAAAAAGAACTCTTATGGGTGCGGCTTCGTCTGTCTATCACACCTGTTAATCTCAAAAACCACTGACGCCTTCGAAATTAGGAATACATACTTTTAAAATATGCTTTTATTATTATGAACTTATGCTAAAATTGTCTTGCTAGTTTGCTAAACAAAAAAACCGGAATTAATTATACTTAGGCGATGGAGGTGCATGTAAATATTACAGGGAAAATATTGATCTCTCTTAGTAGCACAGTTTTTTAGAAATACAAATATAATAAAACTCGTTCTGTCCAGATATTCACTTATTTTATTCCGGCATTTCTTCAGTAGCAGGTACTACTCGTAATAGTAAATTAGGTATATTTTAACAATTTCCTTCAAGACTAATCTAGTATAGTTCCTCTAGTATAGCTAGACTGCTGGCCCTGTCGAATGCCAGCTAAAAGAAAACTCTGTAGTCAATCGACTTACTTTTTTAAAATTAATCTCAAATTTTGCGCAACCTAACATTAACAAATTATATTAATTATGAATATTAAATGATGAATATAAAAATTAATTTTAATTATAAATATTTACAAATAAATTAAGTTTCGCGGTCCTAAAAATGGACTTTATTGCTTCTAAAAATTCTATAGGTATGTATATCGGAACCCTCGGTCCGCCGTTCTGACTGGCATTTGACCGTTTTTTTCCTGTAGGTATTCCTTGCGGACGAATTTGTGAACTACAGTAAGTTTCAAATAAATAAAGTAAATGTCGCAGTTCACGTGAAGTGGGTATTTTTGTTTGGCATTGTGATGTAAACTCGTGGAAGTGATAAAAACATCAGCGCGTCGGGTCGGGTTGGCTTGGGTTGTTCTGGCTTGTGTCTGTCAAACAACGTGCCGCGACTGACCATCTGGTGACCAAGTGCTGCATGCTAGGAAAAAAATCTGCTCCATTGTGATCTTGTGAGAGAGAGAGCTAAAATATTTTTTTTACGTCTCATAAAATCAACAACTCATACTACAAAATTATTTTACTTTAATCTTCCGGTTAGAAAGTTTCTTGTGAGATATCCTATATTTTTTTTGCGATGTTTCTTTAGAAATGATATTTAGTTTTAAGGTCTGAGCTCTGAGTGACATATTAAAAAACAAAGAATTTTTAGGGTTCCGTAGTTAACAAGCAACCCTTATAGTTTCGTCATGTCCGTCTATCTGTCCCTTAAGCCGCGATTACACCTGCTTGAATTTGACGACTGAATAAGAAATCTACCTAGGAGGCTACGTTGAAAAAGACGTTTGTGAATTCAGAGTTCTAGCTAGGAAGCTAAGTATAAAAAGTGCCTACTAATACAGTTGCTGAATAGTGATGTTCCGATAGCGATAGTTTCGCTGTCGGTAGTTAATCTTGAAATACAGTAATTCTGTTGAATAGCCTTATCGAAAATAATTATTGTACAATAAAATGCTATCGATTGTTAAAAAATGGCTGATACAACCTCAAGACAAATACAACCGATAATTGAAAGAAGAAAAAATTACAGACAAACTTATTTGCGGTCTTAAAGATGGGCTTTTATTGCTTTTAAAAATACTACAGGAATATCGAATCCCTCGAAGCGAGAGTCTGCCTCGCACTTGACCGTTTTTTTTAATATAAGTATATTTTTGTTCGATATGTTGAATTAATCATTCGCACTTGGACATCACTAAACATGCTAAGTCCCTTCAAGTAAAGGAGTTAGAAGGTTTAGTGATGTGAAATTTTTGCGAATGATTAATTCGAATCGAACAACTTGTCCATGCAAAATAAAAATAAAGCATTATCTTGGTTTAATAATAAGTACTAATAATAAACTTAAAAAATTCACTATAAAAAAATTGTATACGACTGTTCGGTTGAGTCAAGGAGTGATCACAGCTAGCTGGATTCAAAGACTAATTCGGCATACATTGCTCGTTGAAGTAAGGATAATGCAATAACATAACCAAGCCTCCCAGCAATGTATGCCGAATTAGTCTTTGAATCCAGCTAGATGTGATCGTGGCTTTAATAGGCTGACAATACATTTCCGTGATGTTTTTATTTTTATTTACCTTAAATGGACAAATCAGACCTGAACATTGCAGTGCCAAATCTTATGAATGAGAGTATTTATGATCAAACAAAAACAATGGCTGTGGTAAATGAAGTGGATACATTTTTTCTCTTTTTCTAGTCTTGCAGGTGCACATAGTCATTCACCGTAACTGAACTACTTTCAGTAAATAAAACTATCAGCCTCTTCAATACTCTTCACATAAAATTGCAAATGGACAGTTTAGCCACGATCACATTTAGCTGGATACAAAGACTAATTCGGCATACATTGCTGGGAGGCTTGGTTGTGTTATTGCAATATCCTTACTTCAACGAGCAATGTATCCCGAATTAGTCTTTGAATTCTGCTAGGTGTGATCGTGGCTTTTTTGTGGAAAAGAGGATTATTTTAAAATTTTCTGAAAGTTTTATGTACTGAAAATTATTCAGTTACCTTGACTGACCACGCCCTTTCAGTTTTCGGAAACCAGTCCCTTAGACCATGTATTGGTCAATTTAATTTCGATGCGAACACGGAATTAAATTAAAATTAATCATTCGCACTCGGACATCACTAAACGTCCTTACTCCCTTCATGTAAAGAACTTAGGAAGTTTAGTGATGGGTAAATTTTGCGAATGATGATAACAACTTGTCGATAAAAAATAATTATTATTCATGGTGTAATAACAAGTACTAAAAAAAAAATTAAAAAATTCACTATAGATTACCATCGATACTTGAAAGGTTCAGATATTTTCTATACGACTGTTCAGTAGAGTTAATAAACCTGCTTTGCGACAAAAAAAATCGTAAAAAGAACTAGGTAAAGGAGTGATCACACCCAGCTGAATTCAAAGACTAATTCGGCATACATTGCTGGGAGGCTTGGTTATGTTAATTGAAATATCCTTACTTCAACGAGCAATGTATGCCGAATTATTCTTTGAATTCAGCTAGGTGTGATCACTCCTTTACTCTACACTGCGCGTGGCTTGACACGAAGTACGAACTTGGTCGGTTATTTAGTATCGATTATTACCGGTACTTTTAAGAATTCGATATTCTCGATATTTTCTATAGGAATATTCGGTAGAGTTACTGTATTTTTAAAATTCAACCATCGATCTCGTTATCGCAGCAACACTGATTCAATAATTTTCAAAATTTACGGTTCGGTTAGGTACTCAATCAAGCGCGACGGAGTCAGATGTGTCCGTGTAGAATACTTGACTAGTGCAACACTGTTAGTTTTGAATATAGCGGTCTTTAATTGTTTTTCTAGTAGGAGCGCTTGTTTTAAGTAAAAAAGTATACCATCAGTTAGGCCATTATTTTTTGTTCGACAAGTTGTTCGATTCGAGTCAATCATTCGCATTTGCCCATCACTAAACCTCCTTACTAAGTGGCTTACTATGTTCCGATGTCATTTTTTGGTCGTCATTTCCTCCGAGGCGAGTTCGCCCGGTTGGGCATTTCGCCCGAAAGTATTCATTGTTAGTCGAGGTCTTTTAAAACCATATCCAAAAGATAATGAGAAACTATGGCAAACAATATATAAACTTACATACAGAAAAAAAAAACCAAATAAGATCAATAAACTTCTAGATAAAAAGAATTGACTTCAGCATTTTGTTACTGTAAAAATATCGTTGGCCGAAAATATTTTACTTAAGACTGCACCACGTAAAAACTACCAAAACGGCAGTCACGGTTTAATATTGCTTACATATTTAATATGTTTTTTTTTTAAACCATTACGATTACGCCATACATTTTTAGTATGACCGCGCGAAGTCTAATAAATAGCTCTGACACGCGGCCGATACCCACAAGAGCTCGAAGTGAGACCACGTCAGTTTGCACCGCGACGCGCCAAAATTCTAACACATTCTCTGCTTTCATAGTGTAACAAGGTAACTTTGTTTTTTACTATTTTCTAAAGTAAGATATTTCTTTCCTTGTATTTATACTCGTAAAGTGTTTGTTTTAGCGAAATGGGGAAGCGCAAAGATAAATATTATGTATCCCGTCAAAAATTCAAAAAATATCTATTCCTTTAACCAAGTAAGTACCTACTTATATACCATACCTAGGTAGTTTTGTTTTGTGATGGTTGACTGGTGATGAAGGGTAGGCGGAGGAAGATAGGTAGATGATGGGTCAGAAGGGTTATCAGAGTAATAGATTTTCGGTACGTGATTGATGTCCGGACGAAGATGGGTGACCGGTGGATGATATTGATGGGTGACCGGCGGAAGACGAGTCAATGGTAGATATTGGTGACCGGTAGATGATGGGTAATCGGCAGTGGTCGGAATTGGTAGAGCTGTTTAGGGTCGATGATCGGAAACTTGAACGTGCTGCTTGCTACATTATTTCGTCAGATCTGTTAGATTTTCCTCTTGAGACGGATTTCCATGGCATGGCTTTCCGAAATAAAACTGCCTTTTGATTGTTAGTGTGTGTCCTTTGATCTTTCGATCACAAAAACAACGAAATGTACAACGATGGCACGGATTTAAATGGATTACTTTTTTAAAAGAAGCAAACGGCGCCAAACTTATGCAGGAAACAGGCTACATTATTTCGTCAGGTTAGATTTTCCTCTTGAGACGGATTTCCATGGCATGGCTTTCCGAAATAAGACTGCCTTTTGATCGTTAGTATGTATCCTTTGATCTTTTGATCACAAAAACAATGAAATGTACAACGATGGCACAGATTTAAATGGATTACTTTTTTAAAAGAAGCAAACGGCGCCAAACGTAGGCAGGAAACAGGCTACATTATTTCGTCAGGTCTGTTAGATTTTCCTCTTGAGACGGATTTCCATGGCATGGCTTTCCGAAATAAGACTGCCTTTTGATCGTTAGTATGTGTCCTTTGATATTTCGATCACAAAAACAACAAAATGTACAACAATGGCACGGACTTAAATAGATTACTTTTTTTAAAGAAGCAAACCGCGCCAAACGTAGGCAGGAAACAGGCTACATTATTTCGTCAGGTCTGTTAGATTTTCCTCTTTAGACGGATTTCCATGGCATGGCTTTCCGAAATAAGACTTCTTTTTGGTCGTTAGTATATGTCCTTCGATCTTTCGATCACAAAATCAACGAAATGTACAGCGATGGCACGGATTTAAATGGATTATTTTTTTTTAAAGCGAACGGCGCCAAACTTAGGCAGAATGATAGTTGATGACTGGATGAATGATGATGATGAAAGGATGATGAGTGATACGCGGATTATAGTTGATGAGTGGATCAATGATGATGAGTGATGCGCGGATGATAGTTGATCAGTGGATAAATGATGATAAGTGGATGATGAGTGATGCGCGGATGATAGTTAATGAGTGGATGAACGATGATGAGCGGATGATGAGTGATGCGTGGATGAGTGGATGACTGATGATGATGAGCGGATGATGAGTGATTTTCGGATGATAAGTGATGCGCGGATGATAGTTGATCAGTGGATGAATGATGATGAGCGGATGATGAGTTATGCGCGGATGATAGTTGATGAGTGGATCAATGATGATTAGTGATGCGCGGATGATAGTTAATGAGTGGATGAATGATGATGATGAGCGAATGATGAGTGATTTTCGGATGATAAGTGATGCGCGTATGATATGATGTCAGTGGATGATGAGTGATGTGTGGTTGAGTGGATGAATTATGATGATGAGCGGATGATGAGTGATTTTCGGATGATAAGTGATGCGCGGATGATAGTTGATCAGTGGATGAATGATGATGAGCGGATGATAAGTGATGCTCGGATGATAGTTGATGAGTGGATCAATGATAATGAGTGATGCGCGGATGATAGTTGATCAGTGAATGAATGATGATAAGTGGATGATGAGTGATGCGTGGATGAGAGGATGAATGATGATGAGCGGATGATGAGTGATTTTCGGATAATAAGTGATGTGCGGATGATAGTTTCTACCACCATGTCATTACGAGTAAGTCTAAAGTGTTTCTACTGACGTGCTGTTGAGTATACAAACTTGAAGAGCTGTTCCCTGTCGCCCCTCGCTTCCCCTCGAGTAACCCTCCGTTATTCAATCGTTGCGCTGAGCTATATTAGTAGAGTTCATTAAAAATACCTTGAGAGAAAAAATTTCCATTCAAAACACAGTTTTTTAAAAGGTGTCGTTTCCTCCGAGCGGGCGAGAACGCGTCTCGGGTGAAATGACGCACTACGACTCCGCGTGGACTGCGCGCATGTGTGTGTTCGATCATACGCACACTACTGTTGCTTCCGACTCGACGCGAAAACTAAACAGTTTTGATCCTATACATTTTTTTATGAAAGGGACAACTGATTTAGACATGAATTGAAAATTTTGTCAGGATTACAAAGTATCTCTTTTAAGGAAGTCTAACAAAATTACGGACAAGTACAAGGTGTCAAACAATCTCCTGAAATATTAACGATTTTCACCATACATACATCTATACACAACAAAAAAAAATGTTAAAGTGCGAGTCGGACTCGCGCATCGAGGGTTCCGATATACCTACCTATAGTATTTTTAGAAGCAATAAGGTCCATTGTAAGGACCGTAAAACTAAATTTGTTTGTAAAGATTTGTTGCAAATTTCCAAAAAACTGTGCTACTTAGAGAGATTGTTTTTTTTCTGAATTATTCACATAAACCTCTATGGACTTTAATTAATTCAGATTTTTTCTTCGGAAAACTTCGGGGATAAGGAAGGGATAATTTTTTAAAACTTTTTTCATCATAACTTGAAAACTAAGAGTCGTTAAAAATATAAAGAACTATTTTGGAATGTACAAGTGAAGCACTTTCATATGATACCTAACTTGACTTAGTACTGACAATTAAAAACTTTGACCTACCCATTTGGGCCCCCTTTACAATAATAATAATATTATAATTATTTCAATTGCAATAAAGTAAGACAATCGTATTCTAAAACTACTTCTACTACTAAATATAAAAGTATAAACGAGTTTTTAGCTTGCTTTTCAATTTATTTTAAGGTCATTAAAAATACTCATAGAAGCCTTTATACAAAGTATCTGAACATATCAGTCGCGCTATAAAGTGTACCAGCACAGAAAATATAGAGGTATACTAACGTATAGCACAACTAGTGAACTGACTATGATCCCTACTATGTTGATGTTCCTTAATAGTGATGTACAATTATTTCAAGAAGCAACAATCGAAATATTCGAATGTACTACTTAGTACTATCCAAATAATCTTTTATCATTCAATTGTTATTTTTCATTGGAATCATTATTCGCTTTTCGTACGATTTTGAATGAAAAATTGATTCTAACTAAAAGAATGAATAAAGCACCCAAATTCTTTGTGTTTACTTGACTGGTGCAACCTAATTTTAATTCCTTGTTTGTTTTTTAGTATACCGGTAATTCTGTGGTTTTTTTTTTGTAGTTATTCTAGTGTTTTTCTATACAACATAAATTAGCCCTTATTAATATTTTCCGTACGATAAGGTGTTCTATTCGTATTGGCCCTTCACTAAAGTTCCTTTCTGCGTTGCTTACTATGCGGCTTACTCAGTTAGTGACTTACTAAGTTCCATCTTTCTGCCTTCCTTTCCTACGTAGGAGACTAACTGACTTAGTGTGTGAATTCAGTCAGGTGTGATCGGCCCTAGCCGCGATTACACCTGCTTGAATTTGACGACTGAATAAGAAATCTACCTAGGAGGCTACGTTGAAAAAGACGTTTGTGAATTCAGAGTTCTAGCTAGGAAGCTAAGTATAAAAAGTGCCTACTAATACAGTTGCTGAATAGTGATGTTCCGATAGCGATAGTTTCGCTGTCGGTAGTTAATCTTGAAATACAGTAATTCTGTTGAATAGCCTTATCGAAAATAATTATTGTACAATAAAATGCTATCGATTGTTAAAAAATGGCTGATACAACCTCAAGACAAATACAACCGATAATTGAAAGAAGAAAAAATTACAGACAAACTTATTTGCGGTCTTAAAGATGGGCTTTTATTGCTTTTAAAAATACTACAGGAATATCGAATCCCTCGAAGCGAGAGTCTGCCTCGCACTTGACCGTTTTTTTTAATATAAGTATATTTTTGTTCGATATGTTGAATTAATCATTCGCACTTGGACATCACTAAACATGCTAAGTCCCTTCAAGTAAAGGAGTTAGAAGGTTTAGTGATGTGAAATTTTTGCGAATGATTAATTCGAATCGAACAACTTGTCCATGCAAAATAAAAATAAAGCATTATCTTGGTTTAATAATAAGTACTAATAATAAACTTAAAAAATTCACTATAAAAAAATTGTATACGACTGTTCGGTTGAGTCAAGGAGTGATCACAGCTAGCTGGATTCAAAGACTAATTCGGCATACATTGCTCGTTGAAGTAAGGATAATGCAATAACATAACCAAGCCTCCCAGCAATGTATGCCGAATTAGTCTTTGAATCCAGCTAGATGTGATCGTGGCTTTAATAGGCTGACAATACATTTCCGTGATGTTTTTATTTTTATTTACCTTAAATGGACAAATCAGACCTGAACATTGCAGTGCCAAATCTTATGAATGAGAGTATTTATGATCAAACAAAAACAATGGCTGTGGTAAATGAAGTGGATACATTTTTTCTCTTTTTCTAGTCTTGCAGGTGCACATAGTCATTCACCGTAACTGAACTACTTTCAGTAAATAAAACTATCAGCCTCTTCAATACTCTTCACATAAAATTGCAAATGGACAGTTTAGCCACGATCACATTTAGCTGGATACAAAGACTAATTCGGCATACATTGCTGGGAGGCTTGGTTGTGTTATTGCAATATCCTTACTTCAACGAGCAATGTATCCCGAATTAGTCTTTGAATTCTGCTAGGTGTGATCGTGGCTTTTTTGTGGAAAAGAGGATTATTTTAAAATTTTCTGAAAGTTTTATGTACTGAAAATTATTCAGTTACCTTGACTGACCACGCCCTTTCAGTTTTCGGAAACCAGTCCCTTAGACCATGTATTGGTCAATTTAATTTCGATGCGAACACGGAATTAAATTAAAATTAATCATTCGCACTCGGACATCACTAAACCTCCTTACTCCCTTCATGTAAAGAACTTAGGAAGTTTAGTGATGGGTAAATTTTGCGAATGATGATGAACAACTTGTCGATAAAAAATAATTATTATTCATGGTGTAATAACAAGTACTAAAAAAAAAATTAAAAAATTCACTATAGATTACCATCGATACTTGAAAGGTTCAGATATTTTCTATACGACTGTTCAGTAGAGTTAATAAACCTGCTTTGCGACAAAAAAAATCGTAAAAAGAACTAGGTAAAGGAGTGATCACACCCAGCTGAATTCAAAGACTAATTCGGCATACATTGCTGGGAGGCTTGGTTATGTTAATTGAAATATCCTTACTTCAACGAGCAATGTATGCCGAATTATTCTTTGAATTCAGCTAGGTGTGATCACTCCTTTACTCTACACTGCGCGTGGCTTGACACGAAGTACGAACTTGGTCGGTTATTTAGTATCGATTATTACCGGTACTTTTAAGAATTCGATATTCTCGATATTTTCTATAGGAATATTCGGTAGAGTTACTGTATTTTTAAAATTCAACCATCGATCTCGTTATCGCAGCAACACTGATTCAATAATTTTCAAAATTTACGGTTCGGTTAGGTACTCAATCAAGCGCGACGGAGTCAGATGTGTCCGTGTAGAATACTTGACTAGTGCAACACTGTTAGTTTTGAATATAGCGGTCTTTAATTGTTTTTCTAGTAGGAGCGCTTGTTTTAAGTAAAAAAGTATACCATCAGTTAGGCCATTATTTTTTGTTCGACAAGTTGTTCGATTCGAGTCAATCATTCGCATTTGCCCATCACTAAACCTCCTTACTAAGTGGCTTACTATGTTCCGATGTCATTTTTTGGTCGTCATTTCCTCCGAGGCGAGTTCGCCCGGTTGGGCATTTCGCCCGAAAGTATTCATTGTTAGTCGAGGTCTTTTAAAACCATATCCAAAAGATAATGAGAAACTATGGCAAACAATATATAAACTTACATACAGAAAAAAAAAACCAAATAAGATCAATAAACTTCTAGATAAAAAGAATTGACTTCAGCATTTTGTTACTGTAAAAATATCGTTGGCCGAAAATATTTTACTTAAGACTGCACCACGTAAAAACTACCAAAACGGCAGTCACGGTTTAATATTGCTTACATATTTAATATGTTTTTTTTTTAAACCATTACGATTACGCCATACATTTTTAGTATGACCGCGCGAAGTCTAATAAATAGCTCTGACACGCGGCCGATACCCACAAGAGCTCGAAGTGAGACCACGTCAGTTTGCACCGCGACGCGCCAAAATTCTAACACATTCTCTGCTTTCATAGTGTAACAAGGTAACTTTGTTTTTTACTATTTTCTAAAGTAAGATATTTCTTTCCTTGTATTTATACTCGTAAAGTGTTTGTTTTAGCGAAATGGGGAAGCGCAAAGATAAATATTATGTATCCCGTCAAAAATTCAAAAAATATCTATTCCTTTAACCAAGTAAGTACCTACTTATATACCATACCTAGGTAGTTTTGTTTTGTGATGGTTGACTGGTGATGAAGGGTAGGCGGAGGAAGATAGGTAGATGATGGGTCAGAAGGGTTATCAGAGTAATAGATTTTCGGTACGTGATTGATGTCCGGACGAAGATGGGTGACCGGTGGATGATATTGATGGGTGACCGGCGGAAGACGAGTCAATGGTAGATATTGGTGACCGGTAGATGATGGGTAATCGGCAGTGGTCGGAATTGGTAGAGCTGTTTAGGGTCGATGATCGGAAACTTGAACGTGCTGCTTGCTACATTATTTCGTCAGATCTGTTAGATTTTCCTCTTGAGACGGATTTCCATGGCATGGCTTTCCGAAATAAAACTGCCTTTTGATTGTTAGTGTGTGTCCTTTGATCTTTCGATCACAAAAACAACGAAATGTACAACGATGGCACGGATTTAAATGGATTACTTTTTTAAAAGAAGCAAACGGCGCCAAACTTATGCAGGAAACAGGCTACATTATTTCGTCAGGTTAGATTTTCCTCTTGAGACGGATTTCCATGGCATGGCTTTCCGAAATAAGACTGCCTTTTGATCGTTAGTATGTATCCTTTGATCTTTTGATCACAAAAACAATGAAATGTACAACGATGGCACAGATTTAAATGGATTACTTTTTTAAAAGAAGCAAACGGCGCCAAACGTAGGCAGGAAACAGGCTACATTATTTCGTCAGGTCTGTTAGATTTTCCTCTTGAGACGGATTTCCATGGCATGGCTTTCCGAAATAAGACTGCCTTTTGATCGTTAGTATGTGTCCTTTGATATTTCGATCACAAAAACAACAAAATGTACAACAATGGCACGGACTTAAATAGATTACTTTTTTTAAAGAAGCAAACCGCGCCAAACGTAGGCAGGAAACAGGCTACATTATTTCGTCAGGTCTGTTAGATTTTCCTCTTTAGACGGATTTCCATGGCATGGCTTTCCGAAATAAGACTTCTTTTTGGTCGTTAGTATATGTCCTTCGATCTTTCGATCACAAAATCAACGAAATGTACAGCGATGGCACGGATTTAAATGGATTATTTTTTTTTAAAGCGAACGGCGCCAAACTTAGGCAGAATGATAGTTGATGACTGGATGAATGATGATGATGAAAGGATGATGAGTGATACGCGGATTATAGTTGATGAGTGGATCAATGATGATGAGTGATGCGCGGATGATAGTTGATCAGTGGATAAATGATGATAAGTGGATGATGAGTGATGCGCGGATGATAGTTAATGAGTGGATGAACGATGATGAGCGGATGATGAGTGATGCGTGGATGAGTGGATGACTGATGATGATGAGCGGATGATGAGTGATTTTCGGATGATAAGTGATGCGCGGATGATAGTTGATCAGTGGATGAATGATGATGAGCGGATGATGAGTTATGCGCGGATGATAGTTGATGAGTGGATCAATGATGATTAGTGATGCGCGGATGATAGTTAATGAGTGGATGAATGATGATGATGAGCGAATGATGAGTGATTTTCGGATGATAAGTGATGCGCGTATGATATGATGTCAGTGGATGATGAGTGATGTGTGGTTGAGTGGATGAATTATGATGATGAGCGGATGATGAGTGATTTTCGGATGATAAGTGATGCGCGGATGATAGTTGATCAGTGGATGAATGATGATGAGCGGATGATAAGTGATGCTCGGATGATAGTTGATGAGTGGATCAATGATAATGAGTGATGCGCGGATGATAGTTGATCAGTGAATGAATGATGATAAGTGGATGATGAGTGATGCGTGGATGAGAGGATGAATGATGATGAGCGGATGATGAGTGATTTTCGGATAATAAGTGATGTGCGGATGATAGTTTCTACCACCATGTCATTACGAGTAAGTCTAAAGTGTTTCTACTGACGTGCTGTTGAGTATACAAACTTGAAGAGCTGTTCCCTGTCGCCCCTCGCTTCCCCTCGAGTAACCCTCCGTTATTCAATCGTTGCGCTGAGCTATATTAGTAGAGTTCATTAAAAATACCTTGAGAGAAAAAATTTCCATTCAAAACACAGTTTTTTAAAAGGTGTCGTTTCCTCCGAGCGGGCGAGAACGCGTCTCGGGTGAAATGACGCACTACGACTCCGCGTGGACTGCGCGCATGTGTGTGTTCGATCATACGCACACTACTGTTGCTTCCGACTCGACGCGAAAACTAAACAGTTTTGATCCTATACATTTTTTTATGAAAGGGACAACTGATTTAGACATGAATTGAAAATTTTGTCAGGATTACAAAGTATCTCTTTTAAGGAAGTCTAACAAAATTACGGACAAGTACAAGGTGTCAAACAATCTCCTGAAATATTAACGATTTTCACCATACATACATCTATACACAACAAAAAAAAATGTTAAAGTGCGAGTCGGACTCGCGCATCGAGGGTTCCGATATACCTACCTATAGTATTTTTAGAAGCAATAAGGTCCATTGTAAGGACCGTAAAACTAAATTTGTTTGTAAAGATTTGTTGCAAATTTCCAAAAAACTGTGCTACTTAGAGAGATTGTTTTTTTTCTGAATTATTCACATAAACCTCTATGGACTTTAATTAATTCAGATTTTTTCTTCGGAAAACTTCGGGGATAAGGAAGGGATAATTTTTTAAAACTTTTTTCATCATAACTTGAAAACTAAGAGTCGTTAAAAATATAAAGAACTATTTTGGAATGTACAAGTGAAGCACTTTCATATGATACCTAACTTGACTTAGTACTGACAATTAAAAACTTTGACCTACCCATTTGGGCCCCCTTTACAATAATAATAATATTATAATTATTTCAATTGCAATAAAGTAAGACAATCGTATTCTAAAACTACTTCTACTACTAAATATAAAAGTATAAACGAGTTTTTAGCTTGCTTTTCAATTTATTTTAAGGTCATTAAAAATACTCATAGAAGCCTTTATACAAAGTATCTGAACATATCAGTCGCGCTATAAAGTGTACCAGCACAGAAAATATAGAGGTATACTAACGTATAGCACAACTAGTGAACTGACTATGATCCCTACTATGTTGATGTTCCTTAATAGTGATGTACAATTATTTCAAGAAGCAACAATCGAAATATTCGAATGTACTACTTAGTACTATCCAAATAATCTTTTATCATTCAATTGTTATTTTTCATTGGAATCATTATTCGCTTTTCGTACGATTTTGAATGAAAAATTGATTCTAACTAAAAGAATGAATAAAGCACCCAAATTCTTTGTGTTTACTTGACTGGTGCAACCTAATTTTAATTCCTTGTTTGTTTTTTAGTATACCGGTAATTCTGTGGTTTTTTTTTGTAGTTATTCTAGTGTTTTTCTATACAACATAAATTAGCCCTTATTAATATTTTCCGTACGATAAGGTGTTCTATTCGTATTGGCCCTTCACTAAAGTTCCTTTCTGCGTTGCTTACTATGCGGCTTACTCAGTTAGTGACTTACTAAGTTCCATCTTTCTGCCTTCCTTTCCTACGTAGGAGACTAACTGACTTAGTGTGTGAATTCAGTCAGGTGTGATCGGCCCTTTAGCTTCTGAGCATTACCTATTTTAGTACTAGAAATCTGTTATGTGTAAAATAAAATTAAAAAATAATTTTGGGTACTTCCCCTGGACGTAAAGAGAGGACGAAATTTTTTTTCTCGTCTAAGCCATGATGTGGGTGTTGTAAGAGAGGTTTATGAAAAAAAAAATATTCTCAGAACGTTTCTTGATTCCATAGAGGTAGCATATACAATGTAGGCTTTACAGGTAATTGAGTAATAGTCAAATTACTGAAAGTAATCTAGCGCCTATTTCTCTTTAATAACAATTATTTCTTTATCTTTTTAATAATTATTATTTCTCGTATGGTCTAGCGGCTAGACCATACGAGAAATAATTATTATAAAAAAATCGAAACCTGCTTAGCAATATAATAATTCCTAAGGCAACTACGGAACCCTACATTGCGAGTGACCTGACGCTATTTTATTTAACATAGCTCTGCTTTCAAAAAAGTTCAAAAGTGCATTCAGCACTTATTTAATACAATAAAATAAGACTGTTGGCGTCGCATAAAATAACTTTGGCCATGTCATTGATGCGCAGAAGTCAAAAATGACTTATTTTCTTAGTTGTACGTATAGTACTTATCTAGTCCCTGTTTTCTTATGACTTAACTTCTGCGCATCAACTGACATGGCCAAAGTTATTTTGTGCGACGTTCTATGTAGTTATAACTTTAACGCTGTTACTATACTTAACTAACATTGGTACCTAGTCAGATTTAGACTCAGCTTATGAAGCATTTTCGTTGGATACCCCCCAAACGACAGGTCTTAAAAAAACTGGAAGTACCCCATTAGTATTGGTTAAGTTCATAAATGTATGGCGATGAGGACAAAATTGGCCATATCTTTTCATTGTGTTGACGTGAAAGTTTGAAATGCTTTCACAACAATGGTCCACAGACCGCTTTTTGTTTTCCTTCTGAGGTAAGGGCCCCTAGAAAATACCCCAGAATAATTGTTTTAGAAAGAATATGGGTACATTGAGGGCTTCACGATTACTAAATTACTCGGTATTTTCATTAGTTTAGCGTTAGCGCGCTTTTGCTAGGTCTGTGAGTTTACTAGTGTAAAACTTAAAAAAAATAAATGACAAGGGTGTCAATGTCAAATACTCGTAACCACCAAATATTGGACAGCGGATTGTCGTCCCCCCAGATTATAAATTGCAAAAAAAACTAAACAAACACAGATTAAATTAAACATGAAAATAAAAAACTGCGATGTAAACAAATGAATAAGTATATGGATCAGCAGAAAGTTTTAAATGTTTTTTTGGGATTAAACTTAGTTTGAATTTCCGCGCGTTTATTGAGAATAGTACAATACAAGCCTTGGCCGCTACCAGGTTTTGAAGGACTTACGCATGTGGCGTTCGTCTTTCAATACCTTTTTGTCGGCCATAGCAGTTGCACCATAACACACTATCTATGTATATACATTACAACAGCGTCGTAGTATACACAAAGCTTGGAATTTAAGCGGGAAAGTTGCTTGTTATCCTGAATAGAATCATTGGCCTTCGGGAGCAAGACCAATAAAAATTCACGCTATACATTATATTCTCCGATATATATATTCTTATTGAGAATAGAGGGAAGACACAAAAATTGTTATTTTATTATAATATTTATTCGGTAGGATGCCTTACGGCTAAAAATAATACTGCGACAGAATATACAACGCGTTAATGGAATAAGCGAAACCCTCATACACCCCAACAGATTTTTATTAAAATAAATCCATTCCCGTAAAAAAATCTTAAAAAAAACCGGCCTATTGCGAGTCGGACTCGCGCACTGAGGGTTCCGTACAAACCTGTACGTATATAAGGAAAAGTTATGGTATTTTTATATCTAAAAAACTTTATTATGTGATGTAAGTAACTAAAATTTATATTTGAGTTGATAGACGTATTAAAAAAAAACTACTTACTAGATCTCGTTTAAGTTTGCATAGTAATGTACCTACATCAAATATTTTTTTTGGTTTTATTTTTCTCTTATTTTAGAAGTTACAGGGGGGGGGTTACACACATTTTACCACTTTGGAAGTGTCTCTCGCGCAAACCATTCAGTTTAGAAAAAAATGATATTAAAAACCTCAATATCATTTTTGAAGACCTATCCACAGATACCCCACACATATGGGTTTGATGAAAATAAATTTTGTGTTTCAGTTCTAAGTATGGGGAACCCTACAATTTATTTATTTTTTTCTATTTTTGGTGTAAAAATCTTAATGCGGTTCACAGAATACATCTACTCACCAAGTTTCAACAGTGTAGCTCTTATAGTTTCGGAAAAAAGTGGCTGTGACATACGGACGGACAGACAGACAGACAGACAGACATGAGGAATCTATAAGGGTTCCGTTTTTTGCCATTTGGCTACGGAACCCTAAAAAAATACAATATAATAATTTTCATAATTAATTACTTAATGAATGACCCATAAACTCTTAAACCTGATGGCTACGAGCTAAACTTTTAATTTATTTTTAAAGTACATGGTGGAGGGTGCACTTGTTACACTTTTCGGAATCCGATTTTATACTGTAGGCCCTATTACAAACACGGATTTTTCTGACTTGCTCATTGTGTGTGGAGTTGGGAAGAGTCTGTTTTTGAACCTCGGATTGTGAGGGCGATCTTTTCCTCTTTTAGGAAAAAAACCGGTCAAGTGCGAGTCGGACTCGCGCGCCGAGGGTTCCGATACACCTATAGTATTTTTGGAAGCAATAAAGTCCATTTTCAGGATCGCAAAACTAAATTTGTTTGTAAAGGTTTTTTGCAGATTTCTGAAAAACTGTGCAACTTAGAAAGATCGTTTTATTTTTGCTGTAAAGTTTACAAAAACTTCTGTCAACTGTAATTAATTCAGATTTTTCCTTACTCAAACTTCGGAGATAAGGGTAATGGTATTTTTTTTGACATTTTTCATCATAACTTGAAAACTAAGAAACTTAAAAAAATACAAAAATTTATTTTGAAATGTACAAGTAAATCCCTTTCATATGATACCCCACTCGACCTAGCAGCGACAATTTGAAATTTGACCCCCCCTATTTTGGCCCCCTTTACATTAATAATCATACTTTTTTCAAAAATTTTTCATGTGCAATTAAGTTGGACAACTATATTCTAAAACTATTCCAAATTTCAGGTCGATAGCATAAGTGGTTGCTGAGATATAGAGGTGTGACAGACAGACGGACAGACAGACAGAGCGGCACCATAAGGGTTCCTTTTTTTACCATTTTGGTATCGGAACCCTAAAAACGATTTTTCTTTCTAGATATAGCTATTTTAAAGTTTCATCATAGTTCTAGTTTCATCGTTGTTTTAGTCCGCGCTCACCGCGCACGCCACCCCTCCTCCACCTCACCACTCACAAACCGCGCGTCGCCGCGCCGTCGACAGCGCGCGTATCCACAGAAATAAGGAATAGAACCGGAAAAAAATTAAAGAATAAAAGTAAAAAAAAATTACTCCTATCAAAAACCCTTCAAATTGATTCTTTTCTCGATTCTGAACAAACTGCTTTCTCAGTTTCGCTTATTCCGTTAACACATATAAACAAGTTTAATACTACTTTGTATCTTCTCGTGAGTGTCGTAAAGAGTAAATGGAGCTTGTACAAAAATTCGCATACTACAGTTCGTTCATCTTAAGAATGCAGTGAGTCATCGCTTTTCGCCGCTGGTAGCCCAGCCCCGTAACCAATCAGGTCGCTTTAAATTATAAAGTCAAATGCACAATGACTCAAAACTTCGAAAGAAGCGGTTGTTTCCTTTGGGTGTTACCTAAAAAACGAAAAAGATGAAAATATACAGGGTGATTGGAAGCTGGGTGCAAAGCCTTAAAGGGGTGATAGCTGAGATCATTTAGAACATAATAAGCCACATTGTCGCATCCAACTCTAGTGCACTGGTCATTTTAAACACGTATTTTTTTTGGAATTAACAAAAAAAATGTGTATAATTTGAATATTAAAATTTTTATTGATCTTCCTCTGTTAAGCTTAAATACGCCCTAATTTTAAAAGTTGGTGAGACATCTGCGTAAGTGATACCTCAAAAGAAAGAGCGATAACCAAGCATGTCATTAAAAAGATTTGAACATCTGAAACTTGATTACTTATTTTTTTAAATGCCTTAAACTAATCAGTTTTCTTCATTTTTAAAATTATTTTGAACTTCAAACAGCTTCAGAATATTTTTCTGATGACACAAATGCTTAAAAACGTCTCATCAGACTGACCAAACATTCCTTAAGTAAAAAAAATAAAAACATAATGACCTTAATTTAACACTGTTAGCAATTAATAGTAATAAAACATTAAAGTAACAATGAAAAAAAAAAAATATGCGACTTCGTCTAAGACAAATATGGCTTATTATGTTCTAAATGATCTCAGCTATCACCCCTTTAAGGCTTTGCACCCAGCTTCCAATCACCCTGTATATATTTGCATTTTAACTCCATTGTGAATACACCTTTACCCTGCATTAGCATTAATCACTTACTGCATTCTTAACGCGGACGATAGTTGAAAATATTTGGTTACGATATGGTGCCTCTTGACTTTTCTTTTAGTCTCACGAAAAAGCTACTGAAACTGCTGAACTAGTATTGATAAAACTTTGTCTCTAAAGCCCGCGTCACACAGAGGCGGTAGCGGAAGCGTTCCGGGGCCGGTATTTTTTGTAAAGTATGAGTTCTTATGCATCCTGTCACATTGAAAAGCGGTCGCGGCGCGGTATTTTGTTCCCGCCAAACCGCCCCGGAAAGCCCGCGTCACACAGAGGCGGTAGCGGAAGCGTTCCGGGGCCGGTATTTTTTGTAAAGTATGAGTTCTTATGCACCCTGTCACATAGAAAAGCGGTCGCGGCGCGGTATTTTGTTCCCGCCAAACCGCCTCGGACCGCTTTCGCAATCGTACCGCCTCTGTGTGACTTGAGCTAAGTTAATATAAGTTCCTTTTGCTGCAACGATAGATATATAGGGTAGAAGCCTTTAAAAATAATAAAAAGTGAAAAAAAATCACAATGGGATGAAACCCATTGGAAAAGGAGAAGATTATTATAAAAAACCGGCCAAGTGCTCTTTGATTTTAAAAACTCCGCGACCATCCAACTTGACCCCTCTTTTATAGAAAAGTTTTTGAAATGGGAGTTGAAATATTTAATGATTTTAGACTTTTCCCTTTATTTGTACTGTGAGACTTAGCTTCTTGCCAAATTTCATAATTTCAGGTCAACGGGAAGTACCCTGTAGGTTTTGCTTTTTTGCATAAATGTATGGAGAAGAGGACATAAAAAGCCATATCTTCTGTTTGCGTCGTTGTAAAAAATTTAAATTTTCAAATCTTGTGTGGTTCATGGACCTTAATATTTGTTATCAATTTCAACCTGATACCTCTTCTCGTTCTTGAGAAAAAGGGTCCTGACAGACAGACAGACAGACAGACAGACAGACGGACAACAAAGTGAACCTATAAGGGTTCCGTTTTTTTCTTTTGAGGTACGGAACCCTAAAAATGCAAAAAACCAAGTTTTTGGTTTTTATTTTTATCTTTTACAAAAATATTTTTTTCAACACAAAATTTAGTGAAAAATTTTTAGTGTAAATCCCTTAGGGCGCGAGTCCTACTCGTACTCGCACTTGGCTGGTTGTTTTTTAATCTAAAAATGGCAATATTTAATTTCAAAAATAATATGCTTAACGTAACATAACCCAAAAAATTTAAATTGAATGATATTTTAGTACAAGATTTAAAAAATACCGACCAAGTGCGAGTCGGACTCGCGCCCTAAGGGTTTCGTACCTATCTACCATATTATGATATACTAAAAGCTTTTGCTCTTTGACTTTAAAACACCGCGACCATTCAACTTGACCCCTCTTTTAGAGAAAAGTTCTTGAAACGGGAGCTCACCTTAATTGGTTACTATTAGTTGTGAGAAAAATTGTGATATTTAATTATTTTAGACTTTTTCCTTTATTTGTACTGTGAGACCTAGCTTTTTGCCAAATTTCATAATTTTAGGTCAACGGGAAGTACCCTGTAGGTTTTGCTTTAGTTAGTGCATAAATGTGTGGAGATGAGGACATAAAAAGCCATATCTTTTGATTGCTTAGTTGTATAAAATTTAAATTTTCAGACCTTGTGTGGTTTATGGACCTTAATATTCTAATATTCGTTATCAATTTTTATATAATTATTAAAAAATAAAATTTTTAATGTTTTTTTTTATTTTTTGCACTTTCTGAGAAGATTTACTATGTTAATTTTTTTTTTACACCATTGGAAAGTAGAGATTTCCACGAACAGAAAGCACACCAACTTTTAAAAAAAAACTGATATTTTGATGGATGAATTTTCGATTGAAAATTAGGGTTTTTATCGATTTTGTCAAAATAAGGTGAAAAAAAAAATTTAAATTCAAAGAAATTACAGTGTATTTGGGACATAAAATGGCAAGTTTTTCACTAAATTTCGTGTGGAAAAAAATATTTTTGTAAAAGATAAAAATAAAAAACCACTAACTTGTTTTTTTGAATTTTTACATAAATTTTGAGGTTATGTGAAAAAAACCGGCCAAGTGCGAGTCGGACTCACGCACCGAGGGTTCCGTACCACCACATAATCATAATTGTATTAGTTGAAATTTCAGTAAGTTAATGTGCTAGATTTTTTGAGTCCGACACGCGCTTGACCAAATTTTATTATTTGTTGTTATTTTATAGCTTATGCACTATAAACATACCAATTTTGTAGTTTGTAAGTGGTCCCGTTTTTAAAACGGGACTGAAACAAAAATCGCCTCCGCGACCATCTAACTTTACCCCTCTCTTATATGAATGTTCTTGAAACGGGAGCTCACCACAATTGGTTATCATTAGTTGTGAGAAAAGTTGTAATATTTAATGATTTCAGACTTTCCCCATTATTCGTACTGTGAGACCTAGCTTCTTGCCAAATTTCATAATTTTAGGTCAACGGGAAGTACCCTGTAGGTTTTGCTTTTTTGCATAAATGTATGGAGATGAGGATATAAAATGCCATATCTTTTGATTGCGTCGTTGTAAAAAATTGATATTTTCAGATCTTGTGTGGTTCATGGACCTTCATATTTGTTATCAATTTCAACCTGATACCTCTTCTCGTTCTTGAGAAAAAGGGTCTTGACAGTCAGACAGACGGACAACAAAGTGATCCTATAAGGGTTCCGCTTTTTTATTTTGAGGTGCAGAACCCTAAAAATTAAAGGAAATATAATTTACGGGCGATCTGAGGTCGGGACGTAGAAGGGGGTGAGTTTTAAGGGTAAAAAAAGGTTTATCTCGATATCCGGCAAAACTTCAAGTCCTATGGAAAAAAGTTAAATGGCAATGTTGTAGGTAATAAACAGATCTCCAACTTTTAAATTTACACTTTTTTTACATAACCTCAAAATTTATGTAAAAAAATGCAAAAAACCAAGTTTTTGGTTTTTTATTTTTATCTTTTACAAAAATATTTTTTTCAACACAAAATTGAGTGAAAAAATTTTAGTGTAAATCCCTTAGGGCGCGAGTCCGACTCGCACTTGGCTGGTTGTTTTTAGGGTTCCGTACCTCAAAAGAAAAAAAACGGAACCCTTATAGGATCACTTTGTTGTCCGTCTGTCTGTCTGTCTGTCAAGACCCTTTATCTCACGAACCGGTAAAGGTATTAGGTTGAAATTAATACCATATATTAGGATCCATAAACCACACAAGATCTGAAAATTTAAATTTTTTACAACGACGCAATCAAAAGATATGGCCTTTTATGTCCTCATCTCCATACATTTATGCAAAAAACAAATCCTTACAGGGTACTTCCCGTTGACCTAAAATTTTGAAATTTGGCAAGAAGCTAGGTCTCACAGTACAAATAATGGGAAAAGTCTGAAATCATTAAATATTACAACTTTTCTCACAACTAATGGTAACCAATTGTGGTGAGCTCCCGTTTCAAGAACATTCATATAAGAGAGGGGTCAAGTTGAATGGTAGCTGAGGCGATTTTTGTTTTAGTTCTATTTTATAAACGGGAACATTTACAAACTTGAAAATTGATATGTTTATAGTGCATAATCTATAAAATATCAACAAATAATAAAATTTTGTCAAACGCGTGTCGGACTCAAAAAATCTAGCACATATACTTACTGAAATTTCAACTAATACAATTATGATTATGTGGTGGTACGGAACCCTCTGTGCGCGAGTCCGACTCGCACTTGGCCGGTTTTTTAATCTAAAAATGGTAATATTTTATTTCAAAAATAATATGCTTAACGTAACATAACCCAAAAAAATTAAATTGAATGATATTTTAGTACTAGCTTTAAAAAAAACCGGCCAAGTGCGAGTCGGACTCGCGCCCTAAGGGTTTCGTACCTATCTACCATATTATGATATACTAAAAGCTTTTGCTCTTTGACTTTGAAACACCGCGACCATTCAACTTGACCCCTCTTTTATAGAAAAGTTCTTGAAACGGGAGCTCACCTTAATTGGTTACTATTAGTTGTGAGAAAAATTGTGATATTTAATTATTTTAGACTTTTTCATTTATTTGTACTGTGAGACCTAGCTTTTTGCCAAATTTCATAATTTTTGGTCAACGGGAAGTACCCTGTAGGTTTTGCTTTAGTTAGTGCATAAATGTGTGGAGATGAGGACATACAAAGTCATATCTTTTGATTGCTTCGTTGTAAAAAATTTAAATTTTCAGACCTTGTGTGGTTTATGGACCTTAATATTCGTTAATATTCATTATCAATTTTTATATAATGATTAAAAAATAAAATTATGAATACGAGTTTTTTTTTATGTTTTGCACTTTCTGAGAAGATTTACTATGTAAAATTTTTTTTTACACCATTGGAAAGTAGAGATTTCCACGAACAGAAAGCACACCAACTTTTTGAAAAAAGCTGATATTTTGATGGATGAATTTTCGATTGAAAATTAGGGTGTTTTTATCGATTTTAAGACAAAATAAGGTGAAAAAAAAATTTAAATTCAAAGAAATTACAGTGTATTTGGGACATAAAATGGCAAGTTTTTCACTAAATTTCGTGTGGAAAAAAATATTTTTGTAAAAGATAAAAATAAAAAACCACTTACTTGTTTTTTTGAATTTTTACATAAATTTTGAGGTTATGTGAAAAAAACCGGCCAAGTGCGAGTCGGACTCACGCACCGAGGGTTCCGTACCACCACATAATCATAATTGTATTAGTTGAAATTCAGTTAGTTAATGTGCTAGATTTTTTGAGTCCGACACGCGCTTGACCAAATTTTATTATTTGTTGTTATTTTATAGCTTATGCACTATAAACATTCCAATTTTCTAGTTTGTAAATGTTCCCGTTTTTAAAATGGGACTGAAACAAAAATCGCCTCCGCAACCATCTAACTTTACCCCTCTCTTATATGAATGTTCTTGAAACGGGAGCTCACCACAATTGGTTATCATTAGTTGTGAGAAAAGTTGTAATATTTAATGATTTCAGACTTTTCCCATTATTTGTACTGTAAGACCTAGCTTCTTGCCAAAATTCATAATTTTAGGTCAACGGGAAGTACCCTGTAGGTTTTGCTTTTTTGCATAAATGTATGGATATAAAATGCCATATCTTTTGATTGCGTCGTTGTAAAAAATTGAAAATTTCAGATCTTGTGTGGTTCATAGACCCTAATATATGGTAATAATTTCAACCTGATACCTTTACCCGTTCGTGAGATAAATGGTCTCGACAGACAGACAGACAGACAGACAACAAAGTGATCCTATAAGGGTTCCGTTTTTTTCTTTTAAGGTACGGAACCCTAAAAAGTGTGAAAGTGTAATTGTTTGCAATTTGCCTTTTTTCCATAGGAGTTGTAGTTTTGCCGGAAATCGAGATAAACCTTTTTTTTACCCTTAAAACTCACCCCCTTCCCCTCCCCGACCTCAGATCGCCCTTAAATTATTTTACAATGCATTTGCTCGAATAGCCGTCAATTGCATAGCAGCAAACCGTGCGGAAAGTAGACAATTCCAGCATGATCTGCCAGCCCGTGCGGGAAAGTAACTTTTTAATTTAATGTACAAGAGATAAAAAGTTCAGAGCAAGGAGTCTTTAGTGTTCAGAAATATGTTGATTAATAGCTAAAAATATGAGTAAAAAGATAAGTTTTCAACAAATAAATATAAAGTCTTTAAAATTAATTTTTTTTTAGTAAATAATGATTTTATTATGTACAAAGATAATAAATACGTCATATTTTTCTTTTACAAAGCACTAGGTAGTTTGTATGACTTCCCTTTGTCTTACTTGTTCAGAAACTGTTTGTTCGTGCGCGCAGTTGCTGATATTCCCGCCATTTTCTACGAAAATTTTCTTGTAATGTTCTAGTAGTTGTTTAAAGTTTTTATGTATTTTATTGATTAAAATGAAAAGTTTTAGTTAATGCTTGTAAAACGTTGTTCGATACACGTGCTCAAGAGTAAATCCTGACTCGTGTCGCGTAGAACACTCGCTACAGCTCGTGTTCGATATAGCGACAACACTTCAGGATTTACTTCCTTTCCGCACTTGTATCGAAAATAACTATTTCCTTTTATTTTTATAATATTATTCTCCTCCTTTTCCAACGGGTTACATCCTACTGTGGTTTTTTTTTGGTGTCAAAAATTATCGACTTTGGTCTAATTTATAAGAACCAGATTTTGGAACAGCACGTCAGTGGAAACATTTGCAACTCTATAACCATTCCATAAGGTCCAAAGTGTTTTCAATGTCTTGCTACTGGATGTACGTTTACGTAGTTTGAGCTTAATAAGTACAGTCAACGACAGGTCAAGCTTGACACTCGCAGTGCGACACTAGCCCGTACAGCTACTGAAATAAGAACGGTACAAAGTCCAAAGTGTCAAGCTTGGTGTGCTCTTGACTGTACCTACAATAGAAGGTTACAACCAATGCGGATATATATACTCACAAGCAAATCTATGTTTGTTTATTATTCTACCCTGTGGACACCAAGTAATAAAATGAATTGTTAATTTTTGTTTTGTTTCTGAGTTTCTCAAAATGTGTTTCTTTTGTCGTAGGTGTGAACGTATGTGAAGACAACGAGAGGGAGAATGCAGGGGAATTCAAGGATTGTTTCAAATGACGAAATAAGTGTGAAGTGTGCGTGCGCCGATAGACATTAATTGTGACTGGAAGGTGTAAACTCATCCAAGCAAGTCGTAAGAACTTTTGCATTTCAAATATTATAATTTTGTGAAGTGGTTTGAAGGACATTTTAAAATGCTCGGCCGCTTTCCTAAATATATAAGTATTATATTGTTTAGAAATTTCTTATCAACCCACTTGGACCTGGAGAATTAACGAGCATGCAATGCTGGTTAACTACTGGGTAAATACTTTATCTTCCTCTTTTACTAGGTATATAAATTTTCATTTTTAACGTTTTTTGTTCGCGACCTTCGCGAACTATGTAGTGTCAGGCACTAAAGCACACCTGTGTAGGCCTGTATTCTTTCACACATAAAATAGAGTAAAAGCTTGAACTAAAAATATACTGGTTGTGGTTTCTAGCGAAGGTCTTTTTCGTTAGCCGACATCACAGACGATACCTCAAATGCCCTCATATTTTTTATGTTTACAAATATTTTACTTATACTAAATAATATCTAAACGACACGTTCGCAAAATGTCACGTTCGCAGAATGTCAGAATCGCAAAATGTCACGTTTTTTGGGACTAAGAATTTTTTATAAAGATTTTACTATAGATTTGGGACTATTTTTGTTTGGATTTGGGACGTAGAAATTTTCATTCCTTGTCAACTTAAAAAAATTCTAAGTATTTCTACCGACTTGCAACCGTTTGTACCTGCAAGAACAAGTATCTTCAACATTTCTGTATTATCAACTTACTTTTGTTTAGTAGAAATGTCCTTAGGCGTTCGTGAACGTGACATTTTACGAACGTGACATTTTGCCATGGTAAACCATTGTGTGACATTTTGCGATCGTGACATTATGCGCCGGGAGGCGTATTTTGGGTAACCTTATTGGTGCTGCTCTGTCTTTGGGAACAGCTGGAGCTTGAAGGTGACTACTGTTTTAAGTTTAAAGACAGGCACTTACTGATTGATTTTTGTAGAACTACGAGTACAAGTAGCCTGCCCTCATCCTAATTTATTTGGGGTCGGCGTCGGCGCATCATGTCTATCGCTTCCATTTCTCTATAATGACCGTCATCTCCACATTCACTTCTTTCTTATATCATCTTTCTTGTCTAACTATCTTTAAATGATATATATTTTTATATATGTCACAAGTGGGAACACGAACAGGTGTTTCACCTGGTGGGAAGTGGTCACCACCGCCCATGTCTTATGTGTGAAATAATTTGACACTCATATTTATCACTTTCTCATATGCTGGTCTTCTGGTGTCCCCATCCCTCTCTCGCTTAGAACCAGTATTTTTTTTACTGTCATTTTTAGGGTTCCGTAGTTAATATGGAACCCTTATAATTTCGTCATGTCCGTCTGTCTGTCTGTCCGCGGCTTAGCTCAGAGACCCTTAGTACTGGAAAGCTGCAATTTAGTACGGATATACATTTAACCTACGTCGACAAAGTGGTAAAATAAAATCTTGAAAAAAAAAATTCTCCTACAAGTGGGGGTGATTTTCTTTCTCGTCTACCCACCCCATCGTATTAGTTACCGTTGGATAGGTCTTTTAAAAATAATGTAAGTGCAAAAATATTTTTTCTATTTAGAGATCCGTTTGCAAAATATTTAGCTTCAAATCGCAATTTTTTGTTGGGAGTCGGTCCCTCCGCTTGCCAGCTAAACGGTTGTTACTGGAAATGTGACAAAATTCCAGTGGTAGTATATATGATTAAAACGAAAACTATCACACCTAAGAAGGCTTCACAGATTAATGAGCTACGGCTGAAAAACTGGAAATAATAAAAATAGCGTAGCAATCAGGCGCTAGGACCTCGCTGAGCATTAGGAGGTAAAAGTTTATGTAAATACTTAATCAAACCCTGCTTTGCGATAAAAATCCTTAAAAAAACTACGGAACCCTACACTGCGCATGGCCCGATATGCACTTGGCCAGTTCTTTTTCCAGTTGGTATTAGGTAGCTGACGTCATACTAAATTCACGCTCTCTTAATAAGTACTATACAAAAAAAAAATCGCCTTCGCGCCATACTGCTACCACCAAAGAGAAGGTAATCACTGCTACCACCAAATCTACAGATCAGAGTTAATCTCTTCTGTGGGAATAAAGAAAATAAATATTTTTTGGGCTTACCCCTTTCTACCCGCCCCCTGAGATTATTGCCCCCAACCCCCCATCTCGAAAAATCTTATTTGTTTTTGTTATTACATTTAATTGTATGCCTATCTTTTTTATTTTCTTATTATTTTGGTTATTGTTTATACAAGAAGTTGAGGTTGTTGAACTTGTTACTCACTCACTATTGTTTGAGAGACAAATTAAATCAATTCTTTCGTAAGCTAAATTAGGGTCAGCTCAAATCAAACGGAAAAAATGTTCGACTGTTTATTTTTCCTTAACGATTTGCACTGAGTCTTTTGAATTTGGTAATAATGTTTATATTTCATGTGCATGAAAATATGCTCTTTTCTGTTTTTCTTTCAATCTGAACCGACCCTAAATTCACCTTTAATTACCTCTAAAACATTTCTAGTCTGATAATGGTATTATAGAAAAACACCATATTTACTGCTTTTTTCTTCAACTTGTTACCTATTTTTTTTCTACACCTATGAAATTTTGAAAGGTGACGCGGCTATTTTGGGGATTTTTTACTTCTCCACTTCTCCACTTCTCCAAGGGAGCACGTGGCATTGTGGAATCTCGGCATCCACTGCGTGGCACACAGTACCGTAGCAGAAGTAGGATTTAACAAAAATTTACATTAATAGGTCAATTGTAAATTCCCCTTATATAGTGTGTGTGTGTGTGTTGCAAAGTTGCTGGTTGCAGAGATGCTGCCACCTAAGAAATAATACATTTATTGCGTCACAAATACAAAACTTTAATTATATATTTAGTAACCCATCACGTTATAGCTTAGCTAATTGTTAATGGCTTTGTATTGGTAAAGTAGTGAAGTAACTGTATTTTGCCACTTTTATAAGCTAAGTGATGTTATATAGTTAGAGATTATTGCAGCACTCTCTATACGGGATGCTACTACATAGTTTTAGGAATGGGCCACGGAATTTAAATATCTAGACTAGACAAGGAACTATCGTGGAAACTACAAACACTGTTAGAAAAGCTCAAAGAGTTTGGAAAGTGTAGATCTACCTAGACTTGGGGGCTTAAGCCCAAAATATTACAATGGCTGTACACCATGGTGATCTGACCGATTATCACATATGGCATTATAGCCTGGTGGCCCAGAACAAAGCAATTTGGATGCAGACAGGAGTCTATGAAATCCAAATACCTTCGAGAGAGGAATGGAAGAAATAAATGAATCCATAGAGAAAGATGATCTGTCATGATGGTACACTTACAAATCGAAAATTAAGTTAGGTACAGGGAGGGCGGGGTGTTTATATCAAAGGATATGAACACAGTCAAAGCATGGGCAGTATGCAATTTCAGGCCGAAACATAGGCAATAACTAGCTGTGCCCGCGGCTTCGCCCGCGTGATATTCAGACAAAGTGCAGTCTCTCCCTCTCCCACTCCCTCTATCTCTACCTCCATACCACTCCCTCTCCTTCTCCCTATCCCTGCCCCTAACCCTACCCCTACTCCTATCCCTATCCTTAACGCCGTCTTAACCGCTATCCCTATCCTTATATAAACATAGAAACGGCACTTAAAAGGCGGCGGTGTGGTTCGCAACCCATCACGTCCCGTTCCTCGCGGGGGCGAAAAGCGGGCAACGGAGAGCCGCTTTGCTACGATGAATGTCAGAGGTGGAATGAATGGCAAAATAGATGAAGTATGTCAGATGATGGATGAAAGGCGTATAGACGTTCTTTGTGTGAATGAGACTAAACGGAAAGGTTGTGACACCACAGAACACGGCCCTTACACAGCGTACTGGTCTGGTGTTCCCAGTACCAGCAGAGGCTGTCAGGGAGTCGGTGTCATACTTTCCGGAAGAATGGTAGAGTGCGTGAAAGAAGTCGAGTGTGTGAGCCCAAGACTCATCTGGGTCAAGCTGAAAGTCGGACTGACGCGAATTTTTGTTCTAGGTGCATATGCACCAACGAATATTGGTTTGCGAAAGTCCCTGAAAGCCCAGAAAGAAACAGATGAGTTTTGGGAAAATATGAGAGATACGTTAGAGAAATGTGATCAGAATGAACGAGTTGTCATGCTAGGTGATTTAATGGATGGGTAAGTAAGTTTGCTTGAGATATTTTTGGAATGGAGTCTTTTTGTGGCAAACACTATGTTTGACCACAAAAGGATCCATATGTATACAAGAGAGGAGGGTGATGCGAGAAGTATGATCGATTTTGTAGTTGTGGATGAAAGATTGAGGAAAAGAGTTCTGGACGCTCGCGCATATCGTGGAGTCGCCATCGACACAGACCACCACCTGGTTGTAACCCGAATTGGTGATCTATTTAACCGGTGGCGGCATCGACCACAAGAGCAGACGAGCGTTCTAGAACGTATTAAAATAGAGAGATTGCAAGAGGAGGATGTCAGAAAAGAATACTTGAAAGGCTTGAGTGAAAGATTTGAGAACCTGGATGAAGTAAATGATATTGAATGTTTGTGGAATGAATTTAAAGATGGAGTAGTAGGTATAGCTGTCGATGTTTGTGGGGTGTCAAAAAGAAGAAAGGGTGGAAAAAAGAAGAATATGTGGATTGATAAAAGTGTACAGGCAGCTGTTTGTGAGAAGAAGAAAGAATGGTTAGATTGGTTAGCCGTAAAAGCTAACCAAAGAATGCAGAAGGCAACAAGTGATGACGTTAGTGTAGCAAGAAAGGTATATAAAAGAGCGAAAGGTATTGTCAAGGAAGTTGTTGAGAGAAAGAAAGAGGAGTGTAAGGATAAGTTTGACAGAAGGCTTACAGAAGATTTCCAGTCCAACCAAAAGTTTTTCTGGTAATCCATACGGACAGCCCGAGGAAAGTTTGGAACATCGGAGCTGAGTAAAATCAGAAGCCAGGATGGAAGTATTATAAAAGGTGAAGAATGTATTCTCAGGAGGTGGAAGGAATATTTTGAAAGTCTGTTTGAGAGAGAAAAAGCAGAGGCCAGCGAACCTAGGTCTTCTGTGGAAATGAATGAGAATGAAGAGGAGAATTATGTAAGTGAGATAAGTATGGATGAGATTATGAAAGCGATGAAAAGTATGAAATCAGGTAAAGCAGCTGGGTATGATACAGTGTCGGTCGAGATGTTGAAGGCTGGGCGAGGCATTGTGGCTAGTCAGTTGTACCGCCTTTTCAACTTGTGTTGGACGAACGGCCAAGTACCAGGTGACTGGTGCAAGGCTGTGATTGTGCCGCTGTACAAGGGGAAAAGGGTCACAACAGGACTGCAAAAATTACCGCGGGATAAGCTTTCTCAGTGGCGTCGGCAAACTGTATGCAAAGGTTTTGATTGAAAGAGTGATGAAAAATACTGACGAAAAAATATGGGATGTACAAGCGAGATTTAGAAAGGGAATGGGATGTACAGATCAGGTCTTTTCCTTGCGGTGCATAGCTGAAAAGTTTTTGGCTAAAAACCAAAAAGTCTACTGCGCGTTCGTGGATTTGGAAAAGGCCTAGACCGAGTGGTGAGGAATGAATTGTGGTCAGCATTGTCTATGTATGGGGTAAACGGTCATCTGATTCAAGCACTGAAATCTCTCTATGAGGATTCCAGTGCTTGTGTCAGAATAAACGGGGAGTACACTGAAAGGTCATCCCTGCCTAACATCGAAAAAGGTGTTAGGCAGGGATGTGTAGCGTCACCTTGGCTGTTTTTTTTTGGGTCTGGGGTTTGGGTCCCACGATTCATAGGAGTTGTGAGCAATAAAGAGGCTCACAGACTAGCTAGGGAGGGATCAGAAAGACGCTTCTATGGATCAGAACCTTTTAATGAGCTATCAAGGGGCACCGTCAAAACCGCACCGTAAGGTACTGCACTGAGTGGGCAAACACCACAAAAGTAGGTTACTTCAAATATCTATGGAACCTAAGCAGGCACCAGATGATCAGACCCGTAAGATTGTTGGTGCCCCCACCGGCCACTTCGGCACAGAAAACACCTACACAAGATGGGTCTGTCGGATACAACTACCTGTGCAAAGCATGTATTGAGGAAAGTAAAGCGAATGCATAAAACACCTGTTGTGCACATGCAACGTTATAGCTAACATGCGTATGAAGGTTCTGGGTCAGGTATACCCCACTCCAAAAGACTACAGGCTCCTCCCTCCGAAATCAACATAGATGCTCATTAAGAGTATATTGAAGTCAGTGGAATTTCAGAGTAGCATTAAGGCAGGGGAAATACAAAATATCCCATAAGACGTAAACGAACATTACTAATGAAATGTTTTGCATTTGTGACCCAATAACTCATACCTCCGCTTTGCAACTGAGGGGAATAATCCGCTAGTTTACAACCTAGTCAAATGATCTACTCTTTATTGAACGTCAAAACAGTAATGTTTTAAGTTGAGCTCGTATTTATTTAGATTTTAATGTACGTACTGTCACAGTAAAAAGATGGATAAGCCCATCTCTTTACTGTGGTACTGTTCTTTGACATTGTAATCTTTCTTTCTACAATTTTAACGATGATGTATTGATTGTTAGCTTTAAGTTAAATTTTGAACACAATCTAACTATTGTTATCGAATAAATAATAATAAAAAAAAATCATAGATTTTGTATGAAGTTTTTGAACGATGACGTCATTATCTTTCGCCACAAACAACACACAACAAAAAATTAATTATAAAAATTTTAAAGTACGTCTGATATTTAAAATTATTTGCTTTTCATCAATTTCAAAATATTATTTCTGGGATGCAAACAAAATTTTATTTCATTTTTGACCAAGAAAACTCGCGGATTGGAATTTTCTAAACTACGTTACTAATTTTGATTACGTGGCAAAATCTATGTTTCGATTGGCTCCTTTCAATCGTTATATGTATTTTAAAGAGGATTCTGTCTATCCACAGAAAATTTTCCCAGAGGGAGAAGTGAATAATACCTTATGTAGGAGTAACATTTTATGGATTTATTCCGGAAATAAAATGCAGCAACAATCTATACATATAATAAAAGAGTAGAAACCGCGTGTCTGTACTTTTGATAAATTTATAAAAAAAATAGTGTGGGCGATAAGAAACGACTAATAAAACTCAAAAATATGTTTTCTAAAGTTTTTGTCTGTCTGTCTGTATGTTTTCGATAAACTCCGAAACTACTGAACGGATTTTCTCGCAGTTTTCGCAGATAGATTAAGCTTAGCTCTGAGCAACATATAGGCTATGTTTCATTCAAATCGGTTCACTTCAAATTGCCTGTACGATAATAACTCACAAACCGATTCAAACTGAGTTTTCAATTACGAGTTTGGCTTACTTGTGTGCAGCATAAAAGTTTAGTTTCATTTCAAACGGCTCACTCAGACAGAAGGTACGCTAAGTTTCATGCGGCGGCGCAAATAACTCAAAAACTATTGGACGGATTCAAACAGGGTTTTCAATAAACTGTCAAGCTTACTTCTTTGCAACATATTTGCTTACTTTCATTGAAAACGGCTCACTCAGACAGGTGCGTGAAATTTCCAGCGGAGGCGCCAATATCTCACAAACAACTGAACCGATTAAAACGAGGTTTTCAGTAACGTATTTGGCTTACTCCATGCAACATGTATGCTTAGTTTCATTGCAAACGGTTCACTCAGACATAAAATACACTAAGTTTCAAGCGGCGGCAACAATAACTCACAAACTACTAAACGGATTTAAACGGGGTTTTCAATAACGTGTTTAGCTTAATTCTTTGCAATGTATTAGCCTTTTTTCATTTAAAACGGGTCACTCAGATAGAAAATGCCCGATTTCAATAGGCGGCGCCAATAGCTCACAAACTACTGTACAGACTCCAACTGGCATTTCTATGACGTGCTTCGATTAGGCACTTCCGTGCAACATATAAGCTTAGGTAAGTTGAAAACGGTTCACTCAGATAGAAGTTACGCAAAGTTTCAAGCGAAGACGCGAATAATTCAAAAACTTTTGAGCAGATTCAAACGTGGCTTTCAATTACGCGTTTGGCTTACTCCTGTGCAATAAATAAGCCTAGTTTCATTGCGAAAGGTTCACTCTGACAGAAGATACGCAAAGTTTTAAGCTGCAGAACCAAGAACTCACCTACTGAACTGGTTGAAAGTCAAACGAGGTTTTCAATGACGCGTCGGGCTTCTTTCTGTGCAACATATAAGCTTTATTTCATTGCAAACGGTTCACTCAGACAGAAGG
Source organism: Athrips mouffetella (assembly GCA_947532105.1). Classification (NCBI taxonomy): domain Eukaryota; kingdom Metazoa; phylum Arthropoda; class Insecta; order Lepidoptera; family Gelechiidae; genus Athrips; species Athrips mouffetella. The sequence continues at coordinate 30,870,864 of OX383956.1, forward strand.
TTTGCGAAATTTTAAGCGGCCGCACCAATACCTCACAAACTTTGAACGACTTACACGGGGTTTTCAATATCGTATTTGGGTTACTTTCGTGCAATAGTTGAACTTTTTTTATTGCAATCGGTTCATTCAAACAGATAATAGGCGAGTTCAAAGTTTCAAGCTGTGAAACCGAGCTGAAATCAAACAAAGCTTATAATTTTGTACAGAAGAAAGCCGAAACTACCGATACGGCCGAGACGTTGTTGAAAATTCCGTTTGATCCTGTCCAGTTGTTTGTGTAAAAGTTGTGGGTACTTACAGCTAAAGATTGGTAAAATCTAGATTTAGTTTTATTGTTAATATAATAATAAAATAATTCCTGTTTCGGCATGGCGGTGCAACAAATGTAAAAAAAAAATATGAAAGTTCTAAAGCTTTGAACCTTAGGAAGTAGGTACTTATAAACGAAATACTGAGAGAAGTGAATCATTGTTTTTTAGGAATTGTCTTTTAAGTAGAGAGATAAGTTACAAAGATTGTTCGGAAGTGAAGTCCAACAGTTTTGTATGTAGGTACATGTAGAGTTAAAAGCACGTGAAGCTAGATACGTTGGACTTTGTACCGCTCTTTTTTCAGTAGCCACAGAAGCTAAAGTGACTGAGCCTCAGATTTAGTTAGGCTTTGTTTTGTATAAGAAATAACGAAACCCGTATCATAGTTACTCCGCGTGGATTTCGACTATGATTTTACACTTACGAGGATAGTGGGCGACCTAACAGTCCACACGTAAACAAGAGGTGTTTAATTTACAAAAATCCGTATTATCGGTACTCTGTATACCTAATAATATAAAGGCGAGAACTGCACTGACTGTCTGTCTGTCTGTTACGCTTTTATGACTAATCCGATAAACCGATTGTGATAAAAACTTGGTACGAAGATAGTTTGAACCATGGGGAAAGCTACTCATTAGCTACTTTTTTTGAACCCCACGCGGACGGAGTCGCGGGCAACAGCTAGTTCGAAATATACACCAAGCTAATTTATAAGGCTTTGAATGTTTCACTTGATTTTGGGTTCTTATAAGATAACACTGTGCGCGATGACTGAAGATTGATTTTAACTATTCTACTCGTAGTAAATGAAAGAGTAATTCTGAAATAGGACCAAAATGTCTTTATAGTCTTAGCGAATATTGGTATCGAATGATTAATAAGGAGTTTTCGATCACCTTTTACAAGCATTAGAAAAATTAAAAATGACGGTCAACACTATGATGCCAAGATGACTGAATCATTTTCGTGCAACAGTATGAAAATGATTCAGTCATCTTGATTGCTAGTGTCACCATTGTGGTATGAAGGAGGTGACATGGTGGTATGATGGTGGTGACATGGTGGCATCATGGTGGTATGATGGTAGTAAACGTTTCTTGTCCTAGTCGAAAATTCAAACGAAGGTGGAAAACCCCATATCCGAATAAATTGCTGGTTACCGGTAGCTGTAGTTATCGGTTGTCAAAATGTGTTCCTCGAGAACTAGAATTATGAGTTGAGATTATGAAATTGGATTATTTCATTTTCATTCATTTCAACAAAGGACTTCAAAAACGAGTAGTGCGACGTTTCGCCCAACATAAGCACGCGTTCGCAAAGTCCGGCGAAAACCTTTTAAAAACCTACATTTTCATTGGGGCGGTACGCCCCAAGGCATTTTTCTGTAAAAAGTTACATCAGAACCAAAATCTTGTAATATTAAATGAAAGTAGTAAAAAAAATAATAACTTCTATTTAAGCGAATTTAAAAATGAGGAGGTTCTCTAATCGACTGTATTTTTTTATGTTTGTTACGCGATATCTTCGCTGATATTGAACCTATTTAAATGATTCTTTTTTGTTTAAATGGGTTTACCTTTTAGGTGTCAAATACATATTAATTTGGTCAAATTCTGATCCAGTTTTAAATCTACATGTGTATCAGATATTTAATTAAAAAAACTATTGCAGTATTTGCTTTTCAGAAAGATAAAATAGTAACAATAGTACCTACTCAGAAACAATAATTGAGATTTTCTTTGCTAATGTATTTTTAATAAAATTAACATACTTTTACACTTAATAACAAAATATTTAAAAAGGTACGTTCTTGGAAACAATACTGCAAGTGTTTAATAAGTGTCCACCACAATGTCTGATGAACGCACGCGCACGTCTTCTCAGTTCAGTTGTTGTTTTTAAAAATATTAAAATTAATTAAAATACATATTTCATAAATAATATAAAATGTGGTTTATATGACTCAGAATAACCCCAATAACCGCCTCATAAAATGCCTGCAAACCCCTTCCTAACACCTGTATTTATAACTTTTTACTTAGATAGTGCAAAATATTTTCGTTTCATACCCAAACCACAAAACTGAACAACTTTTCAAAAGAAACAAAGGTCGAGAGATTTTTTAGGCTTTCCCATATACAGGCTGTAATCGTTAAGTGTGTCCAGGCGATTATTTCGTAACTATTACAGATATCAAAAAACTTTAAACTGATATCGAAAGTACGTTACCTAATGAGTAAAATGACATCAATAACTTTAAAAAAAGAAAACTAGATATATCCAAAATTTTGACATTAACCACTCCCATACATTTAGTATGACATTAGTAGAAAGGTTTTAGTTTCCTTATTTTAAAAGGTTATTTAAACAAAATAAATTGGCGGGAACGAGAATCTGCGATAAAGCTTTTGAATTTAGAACGAACACCTAAGAGTATCTTTCTTTTTGTTATTTTTGTAGTATGTTGCTTTTCAGCCAGTTCAAATTAATACGATATTGAAAAAAGGTTTACTATTAACTTGAAGTGGTAAGATTAATCTACACGTGTATCTACTTTAAATAAAACCTTTCTACTAATCTCATAGTAAATGTATGGGAGTGTTCAATGTCAAAATTTTGTATACTTTTCTCTTTTAATTTTCAAAAAGTTATTGATATCATTTTACTCATTAGGTAACGTACTTTTGATATCATTTTCAAGTTTTTTGATATCTGTAATAGTTACGGAACACTCGCCTGGACACACTTAACGATTACACCCTTTATACTAACCGCTTCCAATACAGGGTTTTGTATGTGGAAATCAGGATTATATATTTTTAAAACTCTTCTGAAGAGTTTTTCAGATCCATGGTCTTAGTCTTACAAGACTGCTTGAATATATTAGTACCTAGTCTCTTTTAATGTTGACTGATTTCCTAAACTTTTTTATGTGAACTAATAATTTTAAATTTCAAATAAGACATTGATTCTGATGCCAACTGTACTAAAATAGCAATAAAATATATTTGGGCGAAACGCACCATTGAAAGTGTAGGTTTTGTAAAAGGTAGCGTTTCGCCTGATCGGGCGAACGCGTGTCGGGCGAAACGACGCACTACTCTCAAAAATACCATTTTGGTTGGTCGGACAATAATGTACAGTCAAGAGCACGTCGAGCTTGAAACATTGTATTTAGAACAAGTCGCGAGTGTTAAGCTTGACCTGCTTCTGACTGTACTTGACTTTAATAGGAAACAATTAGATCCCGTGCCGAGCGATAGGTAGTACTAACTTTTGCAGATTTTACACCTCAAAAAATTTAATCATAGGTACTATAAAAAATATGTATATAAATACTTATACAATTCAAAGGTATTCTTATGCTTTACTACTAATCATTCCAATGTATTGTCGTAATATCGGCGTGTTTAAATTGAAGAGGAAATTACTATATTTATAATCACTTCGTTTAGGGACAATCTTCGGCCGCTCGTCAAAGGTAACATTGTGTGTGACCTTGAACGCTAATTTTCGCTTATACTGCTTTTACCACATATTTGCCTTTATAAACATCTAGCTGACCGAGTGAACATCGTACCACCTAACACCACTTTTTTTATGTGTAGATATTTTTTCAATATTTTAATAGTTATTCTGCTATTCTAGACGGAGACTAATCCAATAAATGTGAATGGTGCAACTAACCCGATTTGTTTTAATATATAATACAAAAAGAAGGTTTGGCATAACTTTCTTAAAATCATACATTAGCATCAGCATTCCTTTCTTAATTTTAGTCTTTACATTACATCTTGCGTGCAACGTGGTTCCAGCGTACACTTTTCTTTCAATATTACTTTTGAACTTTCTTCCCTTAATCTGGTGCCCAGATACACAAACTCTTTTACTTGTTCGACTTGTTCAACCAATACATTGAACTCTGTCATCTCCATTAAGAATATTTAAACGTTATCTAAACATTTTGTCATCACAAATAATTTTGTCTTATATCTAGGTACGTAATGAAAACTCTCCTCTTTTCAGGATGTAAAATGGCATCGTCTAAAAACTGAAAATGTGAATTCAGACCATGAAAGTAAACCACTTTCCCTTAGGAACGTCCTGTACATTTTTTTTTATATCGACCTAAACCCGTCAACTATGTTCCATGGGAAAAGTTTTATGGTTGGAATCAAGTTTCAGTTTTTGAAAAATGATTTTCACACCATGATACTATGAAATACCTTTAGTAATTATTACTTCTTACTAATATGTATTCACGGTAAGATGTTACTATCATTAATATTTATTAGGTAGTTTAATAGATTAGCGAGTAGAATTATTTTAAAATCATTTGTTTGTAGATGTCATCCCACAGATACTTTTAACGTTTTTAAACTTTTTGTGAAATGGTCCATTATGCAGAGGAATAATATTAATAAGTATCATGCAATGGAACATTATTTTTAAAGTTTTATTGATTTCAAAATGATAAGCATTTTCCCACTTTAATTTGCTTCATTTTTAAACTGTCCTAGTTTTAGCCTAGGAAAAAACACCAAAGTTTGTCTAATAACTGTCGTTACGGCTTCAAACTCTATCCTAGTAAAAAATCCTGTGTTGATGCGTTTTGACATCCTAAAACTATTTGAGAAATAAAAGAAAATGCTATATAAGTCCTTATTGTATCTATGTATGTATTTACTCGTTTAAGTGAGTTTTCTAATATGTGTACATTATGATAATTATAGTAAAGTCTGAAACAAGATCGAGTCGAAACTTGATAACGAGATGGGTATGGTCCCTCTATCTATACCCTATTCCACGAAACATCCAATCCTTTTTCAAACAAACAAACAACACACTGATGTTTTTATCTAAATTGTACTAAATATGTGAAGACGTCCGAGAAGTATGCAAAAAAAATTTGTGCGTGTAGTGTAACAAACGTTAAAGTGGGGGCAACGTAAGAAGTCCGTTTTGAAGTTTCCTTAAAACGAACGCATAGAGTCCATTTTTAGGGTTCCAATACCCAAATGGTAAAAAAAAGGAACCCTTTGTCTGTCTGTCTATCTGTCAAACCTGTATATCTCAGCAACTACTCATGCTATCGACTTGAAATTTAAAACAGTTTTAGAATATGGTTGCCCAACTTAATTGCACATGAGAGAATTAAAAAACAGTTATGATTATTAATGTAAAGGGGGCCCAAATAGGGGCGCAAATTTTCAAAGTGTCGTTACTAGGTCGAGTGGGGTATCATATGAAAGGGCTTTATATGTACATTTTAAAATATATTTTTGTGTTTTTTACGACTCTTAGTTTTTAAGTTATGATGAAAAATTTCAAAAAATACCACCCCCCTTATCTCCGAAATTTGGGGAAGGAAAAATCTGAATTAATTACATTCGATAGAAGTTTATGTTAATATTACAGCAAAAATAAAACGATCTTTCTATGTTGCGCAGTTTTTTAGAAATCTGCAAAAAATCTTTATAAAGAAATTTAGTTTTGCGGTCCTAAAAATGGACGTTTTTGCTTTCGAAAATACAATAGGCACATCGGAACCCTCGGCGCGCGAGTCCGACTCGCACTTGACTGGTTTTTCTTTGTAGGTCATAATTTTTCATACGTTTGACAGCTGTCACAAAAGACTATAGTCTTTAACTGCATTAACGCTGATTACGCCACCTTATTTTTTTAGGCCATAGAGAAATATTAACTTGCCGGATTTTTTTTTATTTACACCCATCAAAAAGTGTCAACGCAAGCTATAAAGTTGAAGCCCATCAACCACCTCGCTTACATAGGATTCAACTTTATAGCCATTGTGTTTGAAACCTTACGATGGTGATGGTCTTTAAACAGATCTAAGACCAATCCAATTGAGTTTTGCTGGTAGAGCAGCTGATTGGTCTCTCGTGGAATAGGGTGTTTATCTATATTTTAGTTTTTTGTTTGTGTTCAATAAGTAGTGAGAATGAACAACATTTTGGCTGTAAAGTGTTTTGATGTTATTGATTAGGTATTGATAGTCAATTTCACAAAAAATTGTATCAAACATTTAGGCCATAATATTTAAAAAACGTATACATAATGAGATAAAGTTCAACAGCAAGCACCTTAAAAATTTAGAAAAACATTTAGACAAGCCTAGTTTGAACAAGTTAACCACTATCCCCACTTACTAGATTTAACTGCCAGTCCTCTACTCATAGAAACTTCTATCTGTTCTCTAAAACTGAAGGAGAAACAGAAACGAAAGGAAAATCGAAGTCATGCATCCCATGCGGAGAGCTTAGGTAGGACCAAAATGAAAGTTTCATTTTCCAAAGGGATCAAAGTTTCATAAAACTGCTGGATTCTGGGTCTGATATGTTGAAGCTACATAGAAAAGTGCATTCTTAGTATATTAATTAGCTGTTTATTTTCTGAGTCATTCTCACGATTTATTGAATGCAGTCTTGCGGTTATCAACTAAGTTTGTGTAATTCAAGCTTCTTTGTCACACTGGTTTTTGTATACACTCACAATTGTATCCTGTACCAAATTGCGTTCGTAATTTTAAGACATCTGTAAAAATTTATTTAAAATTTAGGCATTTGACTGTAAGACATATTAAATAATGAATATCATACACAATGATTGATTATGTAGATATGTTTGCTTTGTGTAGATATTAAAGTAGTAAAGCGAAAGGCAAATGTATCCACCAGATAAATGTATACATAGCAGCATTCGAAATAGACATTGATTTCGAAAAAGAAATACGAACTTTGTACACTAAAATGCAGAATCTTAGAAGAAATAATCTTAGATAATGACTTTGTGATACCTAATTATTGAAATTGTGTGTACATAAATGTATTTAATAAATGTTTATTTGTATTTAGCGTATTTTTCGTAATTTTTACTTCATTTACCTACCCTGAATAAAAATGCATGAGTTAAGTAATGCATTGACATGTGTAAAAACTTATAAAGGCTTATAGTATAGATCCAACAATGCGAACCTTACACAAAACCTACTGTGATGAAACTTGGCACAATTCAAATAAACACTTAAAGGTAACATACCTAGGCACAGATTAAATAATAGTAAACTAACGACCTGGGCGACCGAGCTTCGCTCTATAATAGCCGCCTCAACATGAAAATATCATCGGGTGAGCAAGCTGTGCTACCAGCCAACAGATGGCGCTGAAGGTTTCTGTCTAAAACGCGGTATTTTAAAAAATGCCCAAAAACTCGGGGAGAACGAATTATCCCAAACATGAGACCTAGCTAGATCGATTTTTCGCACTCGAAAACCCCCGTATGGTAAATATTGCTCGTTTAATAGTATAGGATATAAGAAGTGGTGCTGCCCGGCAGGACGCGACAGAGGCAATGTCGAAAATGTGTCGTGTTTTACTAGGTTGATAGTTGTATCTTTTGAACCGACATATGTAGCTGGTTGAACATTTCACAGGACATGTGTTTTTAAGACAAATATATTACCTAATAATAAAAACTATAAAAAAAATTAAGAGGGGTCGCTATACAAGAAACGTATTTTTCTTGTTTTTGCTCTGTCGTCAGAACGGTTATTAATTCGAGCGTCAAGCTAGGTTATAGTTCACTAAAATGTCAATAAAATGACATGTCCTGACTTACTGACTAACTGACTGATTGACTGACTTACTGACGCCGACCCGTAACCGCTTTAACTACACGTTTCAAATTGTGTATGCTAATTTAGTGCATACCACAAACACGATATCAGAAAGGATTTTTCAAAAGTCGTCCTCCAAGGGTGTGAAATAAGGGATGGAAGTTTTATGATTTTTATGCACCTATGAAAACCAAAGATAAGTAATTCATAATTAATTTCGCTCCCTTGAGAAAAAAAAACCTCCTCCTTCCTTGATTTTGGAAAAGTGCTGATCTATTTCTTTTTTTTTTACCACTAGCAAAAGTCAAAAACTTTAAAAAACTTCCATCCCTTATTTCATCCCCTTGGGGAATGAGTTTTGAAAATCTTTTCTGATATGGTGTTTGTGGTATGCTTTAAATTAACACAAAATTTTAAACGTGTAGCTAAAGCGGTTACCGGTCAGCGTCAGTCAGTCAGTCAATCAGTCAGTTAGTCAGTCAGTCAAGACAAGTCATTTTATTGACATTTTAGTGAACTAAATTGTATACTAAGTTTAACTCTCGAATTATAATAACCGTTCTGACGACAGAGCAAAAACAAACAAAATACGTTTCTTGTATGGCGACCCCCCTCACTTTTTTTTTTAGTTTTTATTATTAGTTTATATATTTGTCTTAAAAACACATCCTGTAAAATTTTCAACCAGCTACCTATGTCGGTTTAACAGATACAACTATCAACCTAGTAAAACACGACACATTTTCGAACTTATGCCCCACTGTGCGTCTGTGTCGCGTCCTGCCGGGGAGCACCACTTCTTATAATATGTTACCTTTAAGTGTTTACTTGAATTGTGCCAAGTTTCATCCATTCAGGTTTTGTTCAAGATACCCCATACAAACTCGGCCTTGGATCTCCTACTATTATTCTGAGGGTTAAAAATAACAACTATTTTGTGCTACGATTATTCGAAATCCGCAAAAAACCGACTGCATACAAATTGGACCGTTTAGCTGATCATTTTGTAAGGAGAGTCCAAATTTTTGTATATCGAATTTCAAAATTAGATCGATCAGCTAAATATTTTGATGGAGAGTCGAATTTCACAGATTTCTAAAAGTCGTAGAATTAAAGTGAAAGAATAGTACATCATTGCAGCGGTCGAAAAAACGGTTTCGGCCAAGGCTTGTATAGTGCTTTTCTCAAACAATGCGCGGATATTCAAATTCTTACACAAATTACATACATTTTCAGTCTCCTCTCTTTTTGCCACTGAAAAAGTTCTCATAAGATTTTAAATAGTCACGACATATATGATATTTGAGGCACTATTTCTAAGTTCCATTGACTTATTAATTTTATTTACAATTGCAACCCAAATTACACTAAATTAAATACAATAAGTCAAACTTCCGCTAAAAACTTTTAATAAAAAATTATGTTCGGGGTACCCTTAGAGCAACGCGTCAAAATGCAAGGGGCTTTGCGCGCGAAAATCGTGTTACTCTATGGGGGTACCTGTTCTTGAACCTATTTTGAAATTAGATGACAGAAATGAGTTTGCATAGTAGTTTTACCGACCGTTAGCACCACCCAAGAAAGGATTTTCTAAAACTCATCCCCCAAGGGGGAGAAATAAGGGATGGAAGATTTTCAAAATTTTTTACTTAGCTTTAACTTTCATCCCTTATTTCACCCCGTTGGGGGATGAGTTTTGGAAAATTCTTTCTTGGGTGGTGTTTGTGGCATGCAATAAAATTTCACACGCATAGCTAAAGCGGTTACGGATAGACGTCAGTCAGTTAGTCTGTCAGTCAGTTAGCTACCTACTCGTATGTCGGTTCAACAGATACAATTTTCAACCTACTAAAAAACTACATATTTTTGACATTATGCCCCACTGTGCATCTAAGTCGCGTCCTGCTGGGGAGTACCACTTCTTATATGTTACTTGACTCCTGCCAAGTTTCATCCCAGCAGGTTTAGGTGCAAGGTACCCCATACAAGCTCAGCCTTAGTGATCCTACTATTAAGGAATAACTGTATTATTATCATTTTTTAATCCATGTTTATCTATTCTTAGATATCATCCAATGACATTCAGGGTATTCTTTGGCTAGTAACATAATAACTATACAATTATTAAAGTAGTAGAGTGCTTCTCTTATTTTGTTGTGCCCCTCCGACCGCACCACTCCTTTTTACCTCCCAAATTTTGGGAGGTAAATATTTAAATAACCATTGCCAAAAAAGAAAAAAAAGAATACAGTCTTTTTACGAATAAAATTCGTGTATTTGAATGATAATTCACTAAGACTACTAAAACCCCTTATAAAATTCTTGAAATAACAGAATTAATCTTGAGATATCTTGACGTACGTGTTTAAGATTGTACACAAGTGAGGTTTCGTAGTGGCACTCAAGATTCGATTCCGACCTCGCATTCCAAAACCATCTAAAAAATCAAGTGTCGTTTCAAGCACCAACTGGTCGCGCGCAATAATGAATGAATCTATCGACCAACTTATACAGCTCTTCGATCCAGCTTATTTACCTTTATTCAAAGTGAGCGAACGCACAGTCAGGGATCAACTGAGAGTGGTTAGCTTATATGCACGGAGGTAATTCGAGAGTCCTCTTTGTCACAGCAGTGGAATCTTCAGCTGACATGAAGCGTCGCCCGGCTGGTCCCCATCTTAGTTTTTTATGGAGGAAATCAGGAGACATGGATTGTTAAAGAGATGGAGGCGTATCAGGATAAGTCAGGGTAAGTAAGAATACTAAGAATATTATAAGCAACTAAGTACTTAGGTACCTATTTAAAGTTGTATGTAGAGACATAACAAATCACTTTGCAATTTCGGAGGTTGTCATTTAGAATACATTTAGTTATAAACTTATAAATGTAACATTTTTTATAACACAACAACGACCTTTAAAGATAATTGATAAAGTGCTTCGATCTTACCAGGAGTTAAACACCGCAATCTTCGATATTTGTGCCGTTTTTAGGGTTCCGTACCTCAAAATAAAAAAACGGAACCCTTATAGGATCACTTTGTTGTCCGTTTGTCTGTCTGTCTGTCAAGACCCTTTTTTCTCACGAACGAGAAGAGGTATCAGGTTGAAATTGATAACGAATATTAAGGTCTATAAACCACACAAGATCTGAAAATAACAATTTTTTACAACGACGCAATCAAAAGATATGGCTTTTTATGTCCTCATCTCCATACATTTATGCAAAAAAGAAAAACCTACAGGGTACTTCCCGTTGACCTAAAATTATGCAATTTGGCAAGAAGCTAGGTCTCACAGTACAAATAAAGGGAAAAGTCTAAAATCATTAAATATTACAATAATTTTTCTCACAACTAGCTCCCGTTTCAAGAACTTTTCTATAAAAGAGGGGTCAAGTTGGATGGTCAGGGAGTTTTTGAAATCTCTTATTATATCATATGGTAGATAGGTACGGAACCCTTAGGGCGCGAGTCCGACTCGCACTTGGCCGGTTTTTTACCAATAAGTACTAAGTATACCTAGTATCTTTGTTTGCCAGAGGAATTGTTGTCAGCGCAACTCCTTCGTAGGTAATACCTTATTTATTTGTATGTTTGCCGAAATAAATCTAGGTGGGTAAAACGATGGGATGGATGACGTAAGAAATGAGCTGAAGACCAATTCATTCATACTTTCTCTATTCATTGTAAAAGATAAGGGTGCTTACTTTGGCAAACAATCCAGCACTGCGGTCGATGAACCAGTGTTCTCTGTTTATTGTTTTTCTAAAAGATCAGTGTTGTTATTGGCGCAAATTGTATTTGTTTTAAAGCGTAAACTCACACAAACAGGTATGAACATGGTATTTAACCGTGACCATCCGTGACCTTCCTAGTGTTTGCCTGATTGAGTCAGCCGTAGTTATGACTCTGACAATAGTTGTAAAAGTATGTGCAATTCAGAACTCTGACTTACATTTCTTTAGACAAAGAATTAGTCACATTACTATTATGCAAATTATACGTAACACTAAATTCGAATACACTTATTGAGTCAGCCGCAGTTATGAGTCTGACTATAGTTGTAAAAGTATGTGCAATTCAGAACTCTGACTTACATTTCTTTAGACAAAGAATTAGTCACATTACTATTATGCAAATTATACGTAACACTAAATTCGAATACACTTATTGAGTCAGCCGCAGTTATGAGTCTGACTATAGTTGTAAAAGTATGTGCAATTCAGAACTCTGACTTACATTTCTTTAGACAAAGAATTAGTCACATTACTATTATGCAAATTATACGTAACACTAAATTCGAATACACTTATTGAGTCAGCCGCAGTTATGAGTCTGACTATAGTTGTAAAAGTATGTGCAATTCAGAACTCTGACTTACATTTCTTTAGACAAAGAATTAGTCACATTACTATTATGCAAATTATACGTAACACTAAATTCGAATACACTTATTGAGTCAGCCGCAGTTATGAGTCTGACTATAGTTGTAAAAGTATGTGCAATTCAGAACTCTGACTTACATTTCTTTAGACAAAGAATTAGTCACATTACTATTATGCAAATTATACGTAACACTAAATTCGAATACACTTATTGAGTCAGCCGTAGTTATGACTCTGACAATAGTTGTAAAAGTATGTGCAATTCAGAACTCTGACTTACATTTCTTTAGACAAAGAATTAGTCACATTACTATTATGCAAATTATACGTAACACTAAATTCGAATACACTTATTGAGTCAGCCGCAGTTATGAGTCTGACTATAGTTGTAAAAGTATGTGCAATTCAGAACTCTGACTTACATTTCTTTAGACAAAGAATTAGTCACATTACTATTATGCAAATTATACGTAACACTAAATTCGAATACACTTATTGAGTCAGCCGCAGTTATGAGTCTGACTATAGTTGTAAAAGTATGTGCAATTCAGAACTCTGACTTACATTTCTTTAGACAAAGAATTAGTCACATTACTATTATGCAAATTATACGTAACACTAAATTCGAATACACTTATTGAGTCAGCCGCAGTTATGAGTCTGACTATAGTTGTAAAAGTATGTGCAATTCAGAACTCTGACTTACATTTCTTTAGACAAAGAATTAGTCACATTACTATTATGCAAATTATACGTAACACTAAATTCGAATACACTTATTGAGTCAGCCGCAGTTATGAGTCTGACTATAGTTGTAAAAGTATGTGCAATTCAGAACTCTGACTTACATTTCTTTAGACAAAGAATTAGTCACATTACTATTATGCAAATTATACGTAACACTAAATTCGAATAGATACACTTATTGAGTCAGCCGCAGTTATGAGTCTGACTATAGTTGTAAAAGTATGTGCAATTCAGAACTCTGACTTACATTTCTTTAGACAAAGAATTAGTCACATTACTATTATGCAAATTATACGTAACACTAAATTCGAATAGATACACTTATTGAGTCAGCCGCAGTTATGAGTCTGACTATAGTTGTAAAAGTATGTGCAATTCAGAACTCTGACTTACATTTCTTTAGACAAAGAATTAGTCACATTACTATTATGCAAATTATACGTAACACTAAATTCGAATACACTTATTGAGTCAGCCGCAGTTATGAGTCTGACTATAGTTGTAAAAGTATGTGCAATTCAGAACTCTGACTTACATTTCTTTAGACAAAGAATTAGTCACATTACTATTATGCAAATTATACGTAACACTAAATTCGAATAGATACACTTATTGAGTCAGCCGCAGTTATGAGTCTGACTATAGTTGTAAAAGTATGTGCAATTCAGAACTCTGACTTACATTTCTTTAGACAAAGAATTAGTCACATTACTATTATGCAAATTATACGTAACACTAAATTCGAATAGATACACTTATTGAGTCAGCCGCAGTTATGAGTCTGACTATAGTTGTAAAAGTATGTGCAATTCAGAACTCTGACTTACATGTCTTTAGACAAAGAATTAGTCACATTACTATTATGCAAATTATACGTAACACTGAATTCGAATACATTTAGCTAGTACTTGACTTTTCAAAGTGAGCTATATTACAACCAATATAGTACTTTTGATCTCATTAATTTATAAAGTTCGTTCGTGGTTGTACCATCTAACTAAACCATAACCGAATATACGCCAGTGGTGTACACAGCATCATATTCTGGGGGGGTCATGCTGCCGATAGGCTACATTGACGACCCATAATCATTGTAAGCGAGAGTGTATCTGCAATTTACGCCGTGGTAGTGGGAAAAACATTCTCAGTTTTTCCATCAATGGAAATAGTGGGATACACCGACCCCCGGTCCAAAACGCAGATGGTCCAAAACGCAGATCGCGGTGGGTTTCGGGTTATTTTTCGATCGGACTGATATTTGAATAAAAATAGTTCAGAAGTTCTTTGTGTATGTTTTTATGTTAGTCAATTAGACTCCGACTAATACAATTATTAATTACTATAATTATTTACCTAATTATAAGTACTATTATAAAATTTTAAATCGATTTTGTCAGGATTCTTGAATATCACCGACCAAACAATAAAATCTTACCCAAAAAATGTATAAATCACAGATTCCTTGCTGACAACGGAACCTTAAAAAGAGGGTGTAAAACGTTTTTATTTGAATCTGTAATAACGTTCTAGTTTTTTTTCTACATCTTGAAAGTTTGTTTTAAAAAGAATCTAGTGTTTTATTTTTAAGTGACTGTCCTGGATACCGTATAAAGGTGTGAGCTTCGAGAGCATATTTGTTAGACATCGACTGAAATTCTACGGTATTTAATAATACTGAGATTTTTGTTTAAGATTCCTGATTTGTGTACATTGAATGTCATAAAGCCAAAGAGAGATAGAGTGATTGATAGTTAACAAGTAGTTAAATATATATTCTTTAAAATTTCCTTAGCTAAGTGGACTTTACACTGTGGAAAATACACCGTTGAAGTATTTACAAAGAAATACTTAGTTAAATCATCGAAAAACATTTCGAATTTTTATGATAACTTTTTGTCTATTACGAGTATTCGCTCATTCAATTTTCTCAAGGTACAAGGTTCGACAATACACAATAATGTATAGCATGCCGTAAGTAGCACCGATGATGGAAAAATACAACTAATTCATCGTTTCCGACACATTGGTTACCTGTATAAAATAGTAAATTGCTCATCGAGAAGACAAAGGGACCGTTTCCCAACGAGGGTGTCGTTTGAGTCTTGAGGCGCAGCCGAGGGCCTCAATACACCCGAGGTGGGAATCGTACTTTCTTTCGAGTGATGCATAGTGCTTTATACGTCACCTGTAAGGTGAAAACGACACAAAATTTAGTGCATTATAATTCTATGCAAAATTAAAACACAAAATTAAAGTTTCAGAACTTCATTTTCTTCTCATATATTTTTTATGGCATTGACAACTCTTTACGAGTATTTCGCAAATGTCAAAAAGTTTCTCATTGATATTTTTTTATTTTTGAAAAGTGCAAGGGGCCAGTAGCATTTCGCGGACTTAGAAATAAGAACTCTTTGGCTTTTGGTATTATTATATTAAAGAAGGCCATCGACCGACATTCACCTAAATAAAAAAAAAACAGCACGGTAGAAAAATATTTCTTCGAAGTATAAATAAAATTGTAGGTAGAGCAATGCGATGCGATGATTCAGCGGCGCCGGCGCTTCTCTTCTCGCGCCTCCCTCTAAGGATCGAAGGTCAACAACCACCTCATCTGTATGGATTATCTCTGTCTTAGCAGGATAATTTAATCCTTTGTTTATCCATTGCCTCTAATAGTCCCGCTGCATCCGAACTGTAGCATCTCAACGTATTATCCATGTATCATACACATATGAAAATAATCCGCCTCTCCGCTGCTAAAGTTACGACAACGCAGAGTAAAACAAGCAACACAAATGGTTTGTGGAAGTCTCCATTAAAACATAAATTATTGCTTTTAAAAACTTTAGCTGCAATAACTTTGTTGGAGTGTATAAATCGGTTTTATTTATTTTGGCAGTACAGAATCATAAAATTCACAAGTATGTAATTTAATTACATATATATTTACTTGTTGGGTTTGTATAATAGACGATTTGAAGTTAAGGTTAGGTTCGATTAGAAGTCAGAATAAGAATAAATACAACTACTCAAAGACTGGATTAGGCAGAAATCTCACTGGACAGTTTTTCATGGCAGAAAACTGAAGTAAACTAAACCAAATAATATACATATTATTTAGTATCATTATGATTTATACCAGCCAATATTTATGAATCATTTACACAATCAATAAATACGTTAGATATACCTATAAAAGTAGATACTATCAAATTTCGGGTAGATAAAGGATTAACTTCTAAAGGTCTTCATTAGGAATTCGAGAACTACCGCACGCAGCCACCCGCGCCGTAATCGTAAGCAATTTGAATTGACGGTTATCTCACCTCCTACGTTTATATTGAAACTTAGATAAATATTTAGTTTATCCATTCTAATTTGGCACGAACCGAGCCCCGCTCCACGCCGCTGCCGTGCCGCCGACGCCGCGTGTCGTCGTGCCTGCCTCGCCTCTACTCTACGCCGTACGCCGCCGCGCCGCCGCCGGTGCGATGGATGGCATGGCAATGATGTTTTCTACCAATTCACCTAAGATACAAATTGGATAAGAGTAAAATATAAACAAACATAATAGAAATGATCTAAAATAAATCGTTTTATATGCTAATGTCTTTGGTATAGGTTCTGCAAACTTTTAGGGTGGTTATTCTACTCATGAAACTGAACTACTGTAGTATTTTTGTAGAACTTTTTCGAATTTACAATAGTACATTGTTCATCGACAGGAGAAAGTGACCGAGTCTTTTGAGCCCTGAGGCGAAGCCGAAGGGCTCTATACACCCGAGTTGGGAATCGCACTTTCTTTCGAGTGATACATAGTGCTTTATACTTCACCTACGAGGAAAATATTTCAGATTTCCTTTTCAGATAAGATGTAAGTTTTTTGTATTTTCCATTATATTGATGGAATACAAAGACTTGGCTTATATTTATACGCTTTTTCACTATTATAAGCAAGCAAAACAGTTTCCGAAAATCAATGCACTTTTTTCTCGCTTTTTCAACGTATAAAACTATCACATACCTGCATTGTTGTATTTTATCGAGATTTTTCAGGCAAAAAATAACCGCTTGCGCACTTTCTTGTAGTTCTAGCGGCGTCAAAAACTCTTCATCACTGTCACTATTTGACGACATTTTTTTGTAAAAAGCACGCACCAACAAAACTACAATTAAAACTTCCAACAACTTTGTAAAGAAAACAGGGGTCCAATTTTTGAAAATCACTGGGTGATAAAATATCGCTTGGAGGTTTAAACTTTTTAATTTTACCCTGATAGTGTTAAAATGTTAGTAATACTTTATAAAATTTTACAATTAAACACTAATTTATATTTATGCATTATAATTTTTACCTGTTGATAAGAAAAAAACAGAAATTTTGATTTTATTGAGTAAGATTTTATCACACGGTGATTTTCAAGAATAGGTACCTAATTCGCGCGCGCGCTTTCGTTCCACATTTTGGTTTCGTTCTTTTTTCAAATTAATGGTTTTTCCAGAAAAGTGTAGGTGGCCAGCATCATTTCTTCGTTTTAGAGATAAAAACTTTTTCGTTTTTTGGCATTATGATATTAAAATAGGTTATCGACAGATTTTGATCTAAATTTAAGAAAAAAAAAACACGTTAACAATGGATTTTCATACAAAATTCCATCCCGCTAAAACACGTTAACAATGGATTTCCATATAACTTTTCCCCCCGCATATTTATACCATAGAAATGACGTATCTTCTCCTTAGTTTTTAATACAGGACTGAGGTACTTTCCGAGAAGGTGAAGCATAAATTTAATTTTTACTTCTCCATACTTTGAAAGGTGGAGCGGGTCACTTTGTGTGAAGAACCAATATAACTTTTATCTACTCCCGTACCAGAATATTCCAAATTCGAAACCAATGACAGATTCGAAATTGAGGTCATTGTCCGCTATTATTTTCATTTCCACACTGTTTCATACTACGAGCAGTACGGAAATGGAGTATGGATTTCCATTCCGCAACTGTTATAATACATAATTTTCAATCTGCATAGGCTAAGGCAATACTACCACAGTACTACATACAGCCTACTTTAAAGTTATTTTGTAAAAATACTTTTTACTGGGGTGAAGACTGCCTACCTATATTTAAAAGAAAACAGAGAGTACCGGAGTACACAAATCGACAAGAGGCTGACAGTTGGCTCGCTTATATATAAAGTGACTGTGGCAACAAAAGAAGTGATTTGAACAAAATGGAAAGTATGTACCAGGAGAATATGAGTCTACAAGAGGCTGTCAGTAACCGTATACCAGGTGTAACATTAAATTAATTTTACAGCAACTCCATCCACAAACTCTGGATCTGGAATAACTTAGGGAATAACTTTAATTAACTGCACTAACTAACTGTCCTCTTAGTTCAATAAATTGATCACTACTCTTTAAAATTTTATTTTATTTTGTCGGTTGTAGATAAAGTTTTGTATGCAACTATACGTAATTAGGCATTTTAACACTCGATCTATACTATTTTGATACTCGGCTGCGCCTCGTATCAAAAACCAGATCTCGTGTTAAAATTACTCTCATTACGCAACAGTTGCATAAATAACTATTATTTTAGCTTATATTATGAGGTTGTATTGTAGAAAAAACAAAAGTGTTCAGGTCAGTGTCATGGGTAGAGCAACGTTCCGAGACGTTTGCAGAGAAAGGCCTTATAGATGTGTTTGAAGCAGATCCAAACAAACAAAAGTACCTAGTTTTAATGACTATTTCAAATACTCATTAAAGGAATTTATAATAGCAGATTAGGCCCTAGGAGTAATAGTAAAGAAGCTAAGCGAGGGTGGCAAACGTGTGATCTGAGCATTCTATATTTCCTTCCGTGGTCAGCATTTTATTTTTATGTGATAAGTGAGCAAACGTGCAGGTGGGCCACCTGATCATAAATGGTCACCACTATACTGCGCGTGGCCCGACATGCACTTGGCCGGTTTTAAAATATTCCAATTAACATCCCATGAAACGTCAACTGCAGGACAAGGAGCTCCCTCTATAATTCTAGCTTTTGCTGGAAAAATGTAGAGGGGAAATACCATAGTCACCTCGCTTGTAACGGCTGGCACCATGGACCGCGGTTGTAGGTGACCGCAGTAAATATGATGTTAGATACAAAGGTGCCCATCCTTCAGTTTATAACCCTTAGTCGCCTCTTACGACACCCACGGGTATGTAAGGGTTGGTACTATTCTTTGCCGGCACCACACGGGGCAAAAAAATAAAATAGGAAGTAATTCAGCCCAAAACCGGAATGTATAGAAGGAAGGCCTGCAGGAAGGAAGGCCTTTGCCCTGCAGTGGGACCCGACTAGCCCCTAAATAAATAAATTAAAAGTAAGAAGTAATTAAGTAAATTTTCTTTTTAACCTTTCAATATTATTTTATACTTTTATCAGTCTATTTAGTGTATATTTTGAGGAGGTTGTTACTTTTTGTTTGAATTATTATATGCGTATTTTTCAATTTTAGCTGATATTTTTACGAGACGCATCTCTGATAGAAAGCCGACTGCTTTTTCTTTTTCGATCAAGGCCGTGATAGATCAACTAAGTTGAGTGTTTTCTGTGCTTTGATCGTAAAGGCATGACGAAGACCGTTTGGCGACTTGAGAATACGAGTATAACAGGGTTTGTGACGAGGTTTGTGAACTTTAACATCAAGAGCCAACTAAAGTATGAAAGAAACCTCAGAACAACAGAAATGCAAAGACTCCTCTCAACTCAAAGAAGCAAGGAGGTCCAATTTCTTTGTTTATTCTCAATCAACTTCTTCCAAATAAGGTTGTCTCTCGACAGCCTTCTGCTCTGCCTCGATCATCTATCTTCCGATGACTGCCCGTATTTTTGTACATATTCAAATTTAAATGCGACCAACTTCAAAATTTACCCATCTAATTTAAAAATTATATTTAAACCTGACTACTCCGTAAGTTATGAGTAAATATAAAATAAACTAGCTGTGCCCGCGGCTTCGCCCGCGTGAAATCAGACAACGTGCAGTATTGTGCAGTCTCTCCCTCTCCCCCTCCCTCTCCGTCTCCCTCTCCCCCTGCCCCTTTCCCTCTCTCTCGGGAGGGATCTCCCTCTCTAAAAGTAAAGTAAAAACTAAAAAGGTATTTATTTTATCTCACAAAAGAAAAAAAAATATATATAAACAACTTTAAATAATATGAATTGTAGCTGTGCTTGTTTCTTTTGTGAGAGTCTGGTGTCCATACTAGGATGTACCTGTGTTATAGAGCACCAGGCTCCCACCCCATTACCAAGATTGCAATTGTAGTTATAGGCTAATACAGATATAAATAATACATATTTTTCAATTTTTGTGCAAACTAACTAAACTCTCTTGGGGGATGATTTTTCAAACACGCTGAAACACATGTTTATTTCTTTGTTTTTGTTAGCCTAAATCCTTATTTTTAATGGGATTTTCATACGTACTTACATCCCTTATTTCACCCCCTTGGGGGATGATATCTCGAAATTGCTGAAACACGTGTTTCTTTACTTCTTATTATTAGCTCAAATCCAAATTTCAAGTACCTCACGTCAAAGCTGTAGGATTTTCATACAAATTTTCATCCCTTATTTCACCCCCTTGGGTGATGATATCTCAAAATTTCTAAAACACATGTTTCTTTGTTTCTTATTAATAACTAAAATCCAAATTTTCAAGGGCTATAAATTTAACGATTTCCAAAATATTTTTTACACCTTAATACACTTCATACAAAATGGATAAATGTACACCAAATTTGGGTAATTGGTTACCAAATTTATGCTGGTCAAAATTAGCCAGTTCGGTTAGGTTGTGTTAGGTTATCTTGCGACCACAACGCACGAGCCGAGTGAGCGGAGCGAGCGTGCCGCGGCAGCGGCCCGCTAAGTGCCAGAAGCAAATTTGGTGATCATTTAATCATTTTGGTAAACAAAATTTGGTGAACATTTATTTGGTAAAAATTTACTCAAATTTGGTGGCGCGTTAATACACAGCCATTTTCAAGTACCGCATGTCAAAACTGTAGGATTTTCATAAAAACTTTCATCCCTTATTTCACCCCACAGGGGATGAATTTTAAAAATTTCTAAACCACGTACTTTTTTATTTTTCACTTAGAGCTTAGAACCAAATTTCTATAATTCTACCTTTAAAAGTGGAAGACTTATAGACCAACATACGGAAAAAAATCATCCCCTTTTTCACCCCCTTCATCATCATCATCATCATATCAGCCGAAAGACGTCCACTGCTGGACATAGGCCTTAAAGGATGGTATTTACAAAATGTGTTTCTTAATTTTTTTTCAAATTTGTGTGAATCTAACTCAAGAAACAAAGGACTTTCATACAATCTTTTATCCCTTATTTCAGACCCTTAGGAGATGAATTTTGAAAGATCCTGAAACACCTACTTTTTAGGGTTCCGTACCTCAAAAGAAAAAAACGAAACCCTTATAGGATCACTTTGTTGTCCGTCTGTCTGTCCCTTTATCTCACGAACAGGTAGAGGTATCAGGTTGAAATTGATAATGAATGTTAAGGTCCGTGGACCACGCAAGATCTGAAAATTTAATTTTTTTTACAACGACGCAATCAAAAGATAGGGCTTTTTATGTGCTTATCTCCATACATTTATGCAAAAAAGCAAAACCTACAGTGTACTTCCCGTTGACCTAAAATTATGAAATTTAGCAAGAAGCTAGGTCTCACAGTACAAATAAAGGGAAAAGTCTGAAATCATTAAATATTACAACTTTACTCACAACTAAGAGTAACCAATTGTGGTGAGCTCCCGTTTCAAGAACATTCATATGAGAGAGGGGTCAAGTTGGATGGTCGCGGAGGCGATTTTTGTTTTAGTTCTATTTTACAAACGAGAACACTTACAAACTTGAAAATTGGTACGTTTATAGTTCATAAGCTATAAAATAACAACAAATAATAAAATTTGGTCAAGCGCGTGTCAGACTCAAAAAATCTAGCACATTAACTTACTGAAATTTCAACTAATACAATTATGATTATGTGGTGGTACGGAACCCTCAGTGCGCGAGTCCGACTCGCACTTAGCCGGTTTTAATTTTTTACCGAGAGCTCATAACCAAATTTCTATAATTCTACCTTCAAAAATGAAACATTTATAGACCAACATACGGAAAAAAAAATCATCCCCTTTACACCTCATGCTTACACACGTGTTTCTTTATTTTTTACCAGAAGCTTAAATTCAAAGTTGTGTAAATCTAGCTCAAGAAACAAAGGACTTTCATACAAATTTTCATCCCTCATTTCACCCCCTTGGGAGATGAATTTCCAAAATCCTTTCTTAGTCGGTAGTTTTGACGTGCATAGAATCTGTGCACAAAATTTTAGATCTGTACCTATAGCGGTTACGGCGGCTCGGCGTTGATGAATCAGTCAGTCAGTCAGGACATGCTCTTTTATATATTTAGATAGATAAATGTCGACTTCACAGCGTATCCTACTCTTTTATTTTTAGTGGGATAAAAAGACTGCTTACTCCCGGACACTAAAACTGTGGATTCAGACTGATGTATTTTCCCAATTTTTACTTTCGAGCGGAGCGAGAAAGTTATTCTATTCGTTTTGAAAAAAAAATTTAAATTTTCTCGAAAATGTGTTCTATATCACTTATACATCATAAAAAACAAGTCTCCCAAAAATGTCCGTCCGTCGGTCGGTCGGTCGGTCGGTCGGTCCGTCGTCTGTCCATCACGCTTCGGCCTAGCGGCTAAACGAATGGTCCGATTGCCACCATATTTGGAATTTAAAAGAGTTATGCAAATCCATCGAAGGGTTCTGAGTGGTTTCCTGCTGGCTCTCTTTTTGAGGGTACCTCTCATACAACGAAAATGAAAAATTTTAATTTTCGCAAAAACAGCTTATAAAATCTTGATGAAAGTTTGCATGACCAAGCATCTCCATTTAAAGTATTTGCGGCAGTATCAATTGGTCTCTAGAAATTCATATAAGGGGTGTTCCCTTACTACTAAAAGTTATAAATGTGATTTACTCAAAATCGGTTTCGTTGAGCTTATTTTGATGTTCTACAATTTGGATTCTAAATTGGTTTTCTACCTAACTGCATATTTTATTAAACCATTTTTACATAAATCTAGTTCGTATAGGTATGTTTGTATTTTCATATTATTTGTATGGAATTACAAACTTAAATTTGCAGTTGCTACTTATTTACTCATTACTATCAGCAGCCTTTATAATATAGTAGTTAGAGCATTCGGCTCTTGATCCGGAGGTTCTGGGTTCGACTCCCGGCGGGGACACTGTTGAATTATGACTCTCGTATATCGCGAGAAATTAAGTGCAGTGCTGCTGTACCATTTATTTATTAATCTTTCCAAAGAACATGAAACAAGGCGTGATATTATTATGTATGTAAGAACATGAATGAACACGAATTAATAATTATGTGAAGTTTAGAAAGTATTTCTAATCATGTTTGGACCATATCATATGCAGCCTATACAACGTGTAACGGAAAGGTAGAAAATACCAAAGGGAGTGAATCTGCACATGAAACTGAACAACTTTTCATAACGAACAAAGGTCATAGAACAAAATATTTTTTTTACCTCCCATAGAAACTGCATCGTCTGATTGCGCATTTTGTATGGGAGGTCAAAATTGGTTTCTCGTATTTTGACCTATGTTTCTTGGGAAAAGTTATTCAGTTTCATGGGCAGATTCACACCTTCAGTGTTATCACACCTTTTCGTTACACGTTGTAGAAGCAGAAATGCACTAAGCACGTGACTTCCTGAACCATACATAAAATGTAGAGTCGGTATAATCTGTGGTAGAGTATTGAATTCGCAAGAGGACATTTTCGCCAAGTTGTGAGACGAAGTGTAACAGTGGAAGTGACGCAGGTCACCATGTGCCACCAGCTTCGCTTACGACCTGCGCAGCCGCGCACACACGCATTAGTTTACGTTCACGTTACTAAGCACTTGTTAAATAAATAAATAAGGACGCGTTAAAGTAAACTATATTAATGTAACGTTTACGTTACCGTGAGATCTCTGCGCGCCCGGCAACTGGTTTATACGATTTTGTTTCAGTCACTAGCTGTTGCCCGCGACTTCGTCCGCAAGGGATTCTATCTATCTGACCATCCATCCATCCACCCTTCCGTCTATCTGTCGTCCGTCCGTCCGTCCAACCATCTGTCCAACCGTCCGTCAAACCATCCCTGTCCCTGCCCCTCTCCCTCTCTCCTCCTCCCTTTTCCTCTCCCTGTCCCTCTCCCAGTCCCTCTCCCTACCCCTATTTCTATCCCTTCCCCTATGTCTACCCCTAACGCCATCTTTACCGCTATCCCTATCTTCATATAAACATAGAAACGACACCCATATTGATTTTTAGACACATCAACCCTATCGCACCCCAACTTCACGTCCACCACGTTGGATTTCAAAGTTGTTGTAGTTTTCGTAATCAGCAACCCGATAAACCATACAAATGACACCCATATTGATTTTTAGACATTTCAACCCTATTGCACCCCAACCCCATCCCCAGGGGATGATGGTATTTCACGTCCACCACGTTGGATTTCAAAATTGTTGTAGTTTTCGTAATCAGCGACCCAATGAACCATACAAACGATACCCATATTGGTTTTTAGACTTTTTCACCCCATTTCCCTTTTTTAGGGGTTGAATTTGGGGTGGAATTTCAATAACAGTGATGAACGTTGCATAGAATTACAAACCTAATGCCTAAATAATAAATTATATGGATTTTACTTAAAAAATAAAGGATTTTCAACTTCATCCCCCTTTTCACCCTTTAGGGTATCGAATTTTCTAAGACCCTGAGATATGTAAATGTTTATTTTTAGTCGTAAGCCTAAATATAAAATTTTAAGATCCTAACTTTAAAACTGACGGACTTTCATACAAACTTTCATTCCCTATTTTACCCCCTTAGGGGTGGAAATTTGTAAAACCCTTTCTTAATGCACCGTTAAACCACATAAGGAACCTACATGCCAAATTTGGAATTTCTAGACCCAGCGGTTTAGGCTGTGCGTTGATATGTCAGTCAGTGAGTCAGTCACCTTCTTCATTTACATTAAATGCGTTTGCCCGTGGGAATGAAGTGCTTTCCTGCGGTAAAAAGTAGCCTATGTGTTATTCCAGGACCTAACCTATATGTGTGCCAAGTTTCATTAAAATCCATGCAGTAGTTTTTACGTGAAAGAGTAACAAACATCCATCCATACTTACAAACTTTCGCGTTTATAATATTAGTAGGATCTATTGAAGAAGTCAGCTCCGAAGCAGAGTGTTGCTTAAGCAGAAAAAGTTGCGTATCCTTAGCTAGAGAAAACGTTGAAAATCTCTATCAAATCAAGACCACACAAAACAATTAGGTGTTTTCTGTGAAGCGACACGCATCGCGAGCGGTTCGGCCACCTGCAAACTGTCATTACAAAAATAGTGGCCCCAGAAAGGGTAGACTAAGACACGACCCATATGGGACTGCCACACCGCCGCCGCCGCCGCCGCGCCGCCGAGCTCGCCCGTCGTGCGTGTCCGGGATACAGCCGCAAGTATTTTTTATAGGCTATGTAATTAATTACCCGGTTTTACTTAGGAATTCTAATAACGCAGGCTGAAACTTAAACTTAGGTACTATAACTTTAAAGGGTGCTTCCTAATCAACTGCGTTCTTTTCAGTAAGTTACTCGGACGATAATACTGAACCCCGAAAAAAAACACTTGCACTTTTATGGAAACTGCATCAGCTAATACTCGTAGCGCATTTTGTATGGAAGGTTACTTTTTTTCTATTTGCGCAGAATGTATAATAGGTATTTGTACTATTTTTCTTAACGTGGGTCGTTCAGTTTTGTGGTCCGATTAGCATATACAAAGGAAATGCAGATGATTAGGTCGAATAGCAACTCAATTTATTCATTACACAAAATAGGTACCTACGGAAATAAAAAATAATAGCGAAGAACAGTTTCATATTCTTTGAAATCACATAGATTCGTTATTTTGTACCAATTAGGTAAAAACTTCACGAAACATCTTAATCAGTACCTAAACAATAAATCATTGCTTCAACATGAACACAAATTAGACAAACGGCGTGACAAATAGACGAGACGTAAATAGCACCGCTGACAGTCGAACACACGTCGAAGCCGATCCGTCCACATAACGATCTGCCGCTAATGGTTCAGCATTGCATTTTTCATGTTAATGTAAAAATAGCTTGCGTTTCAGACTAATAATTAATTAATTTTATTAAGTTTATTTCTGCTAATTATTGGTACTTGCTTAAACTTCATTGTTGTGAGGTCAAGGAATTACTGCTCATACTTTACAAAGTGATGTTATTAAAACAGGTATTCCTCAAATCTTTACATAGGCACTAAAAATATTTACTTACCTATTTGGTAACTTATACTCGCCGGCCGCGCCGGTGCGACTGAAACATAATAGTTTGTAAAAAAAGCAAACGCAGTAGGTTAGCCCCAATAAATCGATTTTGAAATTGTTTGCTGAAGGGTGGGCCTGAGGTATTTAAAGAACAATTAGTCGGCTGCTTCCCAGCCCCGCAGCTAAATATTTGCCTATTGCCGCCAACCCTCGTTTGGGATCTGCCGCCGCCCTGGGCGTTCGTTGGAAACGGTTTATAGCCAAATGTTTGCCCACTCTCCCCTATGTACTTAGCTATAGGTAAACTTCCCCTCACGACGGCCGCAGCCGACCAGCGACAATCTCGTCAGCCTACCATTGTACATACAAAGGTTTGATAGCCTTTATGTATATGGGTGATAAGGGCCTAAATTCTGAAAGTTGCAATTTACAGGGTTTTAAATAAGTTCGTGTAAAGCCTTTAAGGGCTTATGTGAGCACTTTTGTTTCACGACTTGTGGAAATTATGCTTCATGAAAAATCATTGTAACTAGGTATAGGAAACAAAATAAAGAATTTACAAAACGTTGCATTTCTCTTCCAGGATGGTTTTAGGTACACGAAGCGAAGTCGCTTACTAAAGAACTACGAAATTAACTTATATCTGTAAAATATTATTTCGTATACGTATGCTTTCAATGTAATCGGATTAATTAAGTATCTACAATCTGTTCCTAGTAGAACAAGGCAGCTCGGCGCTATAAAATGTCAGCTATTAGATTGATAGTCATAATAAACACGTATGTAACAACAAAGCCAATGATCCAAAGCAACGTTACTTCTCGCAATGTTGTGACATAAAGATTAGCCGGCATTTGTGTCGGTCATCAATTCCGGTCGGTTTTATGTTACATATATATTACTTGTAGACCTACTTGTAGGCGGTGCTGATAGAAAACATTACTGCGAATTGTTTGTATTACCATATGGATATGTATCGAACATGAACATTACGATGCGTTGAACTTATTTGTTTCAATGGATTTTCCAAGAGTATTTGGTCTGTCAATGTCATCATCATCACAAAAATCTAATTTAAAACCTTTGTTTCAGTCAGCAGTCAGTCCATATAGTGATAGTAAATAATTTAGAAATATGTATGTTTTTAGCAAAGTTACAATAGTTAAAACAAGACAGTCTGGATAAGGTCTTGAATTGCCACTATCAATACTCTTGGCAGAAGCGTCTTTAAATTGTGATTTTGTTATAAATGCCACGCGATAGAGCGTTTAAGGATATAAGTGAAATGATGCGGCGTTAGATGAAGCGCTCATACTCGTAGCATCCTGACATCTTTGCTAATATAGGTAATCGTAGCATAGATAAATTGTGCATTTACGTGGCCACCTCAGCGCTCATCCCCGGCGGTCCCGGTCGTACTTACAAAAATACCAGAATGTAATTAAATGTGGATAACTTGCGCTTTATAGACGGCTGCGCGCGCGCCTGTGTTTGTTTAGTTTGTTATAGACGTGTTTTTACGCAATCTGGAAGTCGTAAATCGTGAACACCAAATTATGTCGTTCACTAAGAAGGTATCTTTGATTCTGTTCCTCCAGAACCTGTAAAACCTCATAGGCTCAGACCTACAAAGTTTTGTCACGTCACGTCACACATGTACTTGCAACACTACAAAATAAGTCATGAAATTGTAAATGTGTTCTTCCAATTTCCTACAAGTCATCCCTATCTAGAGGCGTATTGATTTCTAAGTTTACCAACAGGTTCCGAACACAAATATTATGATTTCGTGGTTCGTTAATGCAGACCAGTCAGGTCGCTCCTTCTCAATAATGTGGGTGCCGTTAGTGTTGAGTTAGCCATTAAATTTCGATTAACATAGTTCTTGTCAGGGTGAGATCAAAGGTTTTTTTTTAAACAGAGGTAGAATAAGCAGGATCACAATAAGCTAAATGCGCAACAGTTTTGAGATAGGGATCAAGCCCACACGGAGAACGGGCACGGAGCCGCAGGGTAACGTGGCGAATAATCCAAATCGCGCGCCTCTCCCCCGCTCGCAGTCTCGCACACAATGCACTTTCAATAAACTGCAAAAACTAACAATGCTGCTGTCTGCCTACTGTACACATCCAATCATTCAATAATTGAAATCGCTTTATCTTACATTACAAAACGATGACAGCAAATACACGCTTAAAAAATTCACAATTGAATTTTTCTAAAGTAAAAAATACATAACTAT
Organism: Athrips mouffetella; assembly: GCA_947532105.1. Taxonomy (NCBI): domain Eukaryota; kingdom Metazoa; phylum Arthropoda; class Insecta; order Lepidoptera; family Gelechiidae; genus Athrips; species Athrips mouffetella. Next base: position 30,899,670 of record OX383956.1, read on the forward strand.
ATAAAATTTTATATCGAGGACGATTTACCTTAATGATAAAAATAGATGTTCTGTGGGCTGGTGTTGGTTATAAATTGGTACCTAAATATCTATTTAGTTATCAGTTAGGTAGGTACTTAGTTTGCATAGCTTTTCTGTTAAATTAAGGGTCGTGGTCCACGACTCGTGGAGGACCTAGCTTACGCTACAAACATAGCAGCGCTAGGTGTTGTAGCATATTTTGAGTGACTATCTTTTTTAGTAATCTTACTAAAAGCTGCAAAAAAAAATATTTTCTTTGTTTTATAAATTGTAATCCTTTGTATTTTTGAGTTTCCCTTTTGCTAAGTAAATAATTTAAATGCCTAAAGACTAATGAGTAGTCATCCTACTGCGTCACCATGCGAAGACTGCCTTGCATCGAGTTATTCATTGAGTCCAAATCCAAACCTCGGGTCCAAGTGAGATGCCGTGGGGTCTGCCAAAAAACTTGCAAAAAATCTGTACTGACATGTCATTTTGACACCATTCATCCCGTCGGCCGTTCGACTCCAACCTGTTTTTTCTTCCTTCCTACTCTGCTCCATAGTGACTCCATACGTTTACACTCCTTATCTCGTTCACATAAGTTTCAAAATTATGAATCTTTACCCAAATGAGCATACTCACGGTGCAGGCCATTTTTTCCCAGCGATATTTCTTAATGAATCCGTCCAGCACCCATTCATGTCACGTCGTTGAGTAAACAAAGACCTTCGTCAAACTTTTAAATCATATTTTCGATGGTAACTAATAATGTTGAGTTCTGCCAGACCAAACTTCGAGTGGTCCGATCAATAGCTACAGTTTCTGTAGCTAGGTTTAAGCAGTAGGTAAGTTCATGATATGGGGATAAAATAGGAGTACAAATACTAGAGCACTACGAAAAACAAATTCGAAATACAAATAAACAAGTGTTGAGGTATAGCGGTAGGTCCCTGGCGATGGTGATGGTGAGAGCGATGCGATGGATGAAGCCAGAGGGCGCAAAACACAATGCGGGGATTAGCGCAGGTTTGTTCACTTTTGTTCACATTGTTCACTTCACGGTTTGTTCAGCACATGCAACGGGGGATCAGCGCTCGCGCATCGCTGGCGCCGCGTCACGTTATCACACCGCAACATGCCTGCCGTCGCCAGCCGCCGTCGACCCCTTTCTTCTTTATTTTGTGCGGTTTCAATTTTAAATTGTCTGAGGATCAGCATATTTAACGCGCTTTCCACATTGTTGAAGTTTGATTGAGTAACATTTTGATACAAATGAATGGGGGACGAGTTTTATTATAATACTTTTAAAAATCGCATTTGTTTCTAGATGCGTTGCAGAGAGATATATCCACCGGATACGTTTACTGCTTTGACGCCTGCCAAACTTAACGCATAAATATGTCGAGCGGAAACGAGAGATCGATTTCTATGACTGGGCACATCAATCTGTCGTAACCTTCCGGCTTGATCAAACGACCATCGCGAATCCCGGACCCTGGCGGTGATGACATCTGGCTCAATATGAAACGATTTACCCGCTATCAAAGAGTTACTACTTGGAAGACGTCCTGAAATAAGTTCGCTATATGCACATCTGTTTATTAGCCAAAAATACGGGCGGATGAAAGTGGCAAGTAAAAATTACAAACATAATTTCAGCGATTTTTTTATATTGTTAAAATACCTAGCATGCAACATTTTCTCTGATGTAAGCTACTCAAAACGATGTGCTCGAAGCTGAATATTGGGCCAAATTGTTTTAAACGGATCTGCTATCGAGACGACAAGATGAAAAGAGAATCTCGGTTCCTATGTACATTTTACCGATCGAATATCAGAATTTTACTTAATTGGGAACAGTTTAGCTGATGTCTTAACTCAAGCTGAAAAAATTAAAATGAATAATAGTTTTATTTGATATTTGTAACAATTTCGTGTACATAAATATATTTTGCCAAACGCTTAGCTAGTAGAAAACCTTAGAAGTAAACTAAGCTAGTCAGACGTTTGGCTCCGTTTAAATTTTTTATTTGACTATTTTTAATAATAACGAATTTCAGCCGGCTCCTGAGATGTAAGAAACAATGAATACATCGCGTTGGTTGGTGGCTGTATCGTGATGGCTGCATCGTGATGGCTGCATCGTGATGGCTGCCCTCATAATACTTCAAAGCTGTCGCGGGCAATTGAGCAGCCCTGCTGAACCGAGCTGACGAGTTTGGACGTGGTCACGCCTCGCCACATCCGCTACGCCCAATTTGCGCCAACACCACACTCGCCTTGCACAGCACTCGCCTCCACTTCACAAGGTTTGACATTTATAAACTTAACATCAACTTCTCAACGTACCAGGCCACTCAGAAAGTATTGCGAAAAATAGTTTTTATATATGGGAGACTGGCCGGTCAGAATCTTTTTCGAAAATATGATTACTTGTAAGTAAAAATATGTGTGTTCCATTTTCAAAATTTCCCTCCACATTTTTTGCGAGCCAATTCAAAGTATCGTGTCTTACTGAAAAATGGATCTGCGCCGGGAACATTTTAGAGCTATGATTTTTTACGATTTCAAGTGTCGCCTGAAACCGGATGAATCGTTCGATAGACTTCAAATGGCATTTATGGATGAAGGCCCCTCCAAGGCAACCGTGTATCGTTGGTATAACGAATTTAGGCGCGGTCGACCAACCTTGGGGGATGAAGAAAGAAGCGGTCGCCCTTTGACGGCTATTACGGAAGAAAACGTGCTAGCAGTGAAAAATTTAATCCAAGATAATAGGCGAATTACATATCAGGAGATTCAGCACATATTAAAGATTGGATCGGGAAGCGTTCACGAGATTCTACACGGGCATCTTCGCGTGAGGAGGATAGTATCGCGCTGGGTGCCGCACTACCTCACCGACGCTCAGAAGCAGGCCCGGGTGGAATGGTGCCGTGATATGCTGAACAAATTTGAAGCAAGCTCGTCTCGGCGTGTTTACGACATCGTAACAGGTGATGAGTCCTGGATTTATCAATACGATCCAGAAACCAAGTGCCAGTCGACAGTTTGGGTGTTTCAAAATGAACCAACGCCTACCAAAGTGAAGCGATCTCGAAGCGGGGGGAAGATTTTGATCGCCAGCTTTTTTAATTTGACTGGCCACTTGGCCTCAATTCCCTTACGAGATCAAAGAAGCATCAACGCCGAATGGTATACTACCAAATGTTTACCAGAAGTTTTTTCTGTTGTGAGCAACAAGCGACCAAACACAGGGCTCCGCGGACTACTGCTCCACCACGACAATGCGCCTGCACACACCGCGCTCAAAACGAGGGACTTCCTGGACAGCACACCAGTCAAACTCCTGGGTCACCCTCCTTACAGCCCTGATCTAGCACCGTGTGACTTCTTTTTATTTCCAAAAATAAAAAATCAGCTCAAGGGGATACAATTTTCGTCGCCGGAAGATGCGCTGGCTGCGTTCGAGCAGGCTGTAAACGAGGTGTCTACGGCGGACTGGAAAAAGTGTTTTGAAAACTGGTTCAGACGCATGAATCTTTGTATAGAGGCTGGTGGAGAGTACTTTGAAAAGATTTAATAAAAATATATGTACCTGTAGAACAATTTTTTTTAGTGTCGCAAATATTTCTGAGTGTCCCACGTATGTCGTCATATCTTGATTTTAGACTACCTACTTATTAATTTCATGAAGATAGCTTTATAAACAGCTTACTATTAACATAAATTTAATAAATTTAACAGATTTCTGTTAACCTGCGCATAACTGCTACCCTAAGAATGAAACGTGTTGTGATTAAAACTAGAATCGAGGTTGAAATAATATAGGAAATCTTTTATCATTTATCGACAGGTCGACGCCACCGTCCTTTCTCAAAAAGCAAACAGCTGCAATTTGGATTTAGCCTCCACGCTTAATTTCGGTCGGTAGACTTATTTTAACATTAAATATACACACCATGTATCCCTTGTATAAACACAACGCCCTTAATATAGGCGCCGATGAAAGGAAGGGCTTAACTTCAGGCTACTGAACGATTCACAACTTTATTTTAAGGAGACAAGGTCATATCAGTCGCCACTTTAGTAAAGGATTCCTATTATTTTGTACTAACTTCGTTTTAAACGGAAATTCATCTTTATAACGCCTTTTTAGGGTAACGTAGTCAAAAAGGAACCCGTCATGTCCGTCCGTCTGTCTGTCTGTCAGTCCGCGGCTTAGCTCAGAAACCCTTACTACTAGAAAGCAAAAATTTTGTACGGATATACATTTTGTCCACGTCGCCAAAGTGGTAAAATAAAATCTTGAAAAATAAGAAAATGCCCGATAGAATTTTTTTTTTTTAAAGTGCTTGTTTCGTACGGTCAACCGCTTGTCGGTAGAAACTTTTTCAACTCTATTACCACGCCATAAGGTCCAAAAGTGTTTCTACCGATGTGCGGTCGTGTGTACTATAAACAAAATCGTTTAAAAACCATTAAAGGTAATATTGATACAAAATTTTCTGCGTTAGAAACACAGGATATAGACGTTAGCTTATAAAGGGTGTAAGGGCGGTGTACCGAAAACTGAAAGGGCGTGCTCAGTCAACGAAACTGAACAACTTTCCCAAAGAAACATATGTTGGGAAATGAAAAAAATTTTTGACGTCTCCATACAAATTGCCCACTCAGGTCAAACAGTTTGTATGGAGAGGTAAATTTTTTTATTTTTTTTCAGGTGCTTAGTACTTTTGTAAAATAAAAAAATTCTTTGAAAATTTACTTTCTTTAATAAAATATATTTTCACGTTGCATAGATTGAGGCTTGAGTTTAAAGTTACTTTCCCTCCTTTTTGTAGGCGGGCCCAACTTAAAAAAAACCGGTCGAGTGCGAGTCGGACTCGCGTGCAGAGGGTTCCGATATACCTATTATATTTTTGGCAGCAATAAAGTCCATTTTTTAGGTCCGCAAAACAAAATTTCTTTGTAAAGGTTTTTTGAAGCTATCTAAAACACTGTGCAACTTAGAAAGATCGTTTTTTTTTTTGGCTGTAATCCTACTACTCGTAATATTATAAACGTGAAAGTTTGTAAACATGTATGTATGGATGTATGTTTGTAACTCTTTCACATAAAAACTACTGGATCGATGCTAATGAAACTTTACAATAATATAGCTTATACATCAGAATAACACATAGGCTACAATTTATAAACCTGCGCAGACGAAGTCGCGGGCACCAGCTAGTATTTACATAAACTTCTATCGACTGTAATTCATTCGGATTTTTCCTTTCACAAACTTCGGAGATAGGGGGGAATGGTATTTTTTTGTCATTTTTAGGGTTCCATACCTCAAAATAAAGAAACGGAACCCTTATAGGATCACTTTGTTGTCCGTCTGTCGGTCTGTCGGTCTGTCTGTCTGTTTGTCCAGACCCTTTTTCTCACGAACGGGTAGAGGTATCAGGTGGAAATTAATAACGAATATTAAAGTCTATAAACCACACAAGATCTGAAAATTTAAATTTTTTGCTTTTTTATGTCCTCAATTCCTCATCTCCATACATTTATACACTAAAGCAAAACCTAGAGGGTACTTCCCGTTGACCTAAAATTATGACAAGAAGCTAGGTCTCACAGTACAAATAAAGGGTAAAGTCTAAAATCCTTAAATATTACAATTTTTCTCACAACTAATAGTAACCAATTAAGGTGAGCTCCCGTTTCAAGAACTTTTCTATAAAAGAGGGGTCAAGTTGGATGGTCGCGGAGTTTTTAAAGTCAAAGAGCAAAAGCTTTTAGTATATCACATGGTAGATAGGTACGGAACCCTTAGGGCACGAGTCCGACTCGCACTTGGCCGGTTTTTTTTCATCATAACTTGAAATGTATGAGTTGTAAAAATACAAAAATATATTTTAGAATGTACAAGTAAAGCCCTTTCGACCTAGTAACGATAACTTGAAATTTTGCCCCCCCTATTTGGGCCCCCTTTACATTAATAATCATATGTTTTTTATATTCTTTCATGTGCAATTAAGTTGGGCAACTATATCCTAAAACTATTCCGAATTTCAAGTCGATAGCATGAGTGGTTGCTGAGATATACAGACAAACAAAGTCGCACTATAAGGGTTCCTTTTTTTACCATTTCGGTATCAGAACCCTAAAAACAGCCAAGTGCGTGTTGGACTTAAGTGGTTGTAATAGGAAAATGAAGAGAATTTCAAAGAAAAGTCTGATTTATCAGTATATTGGGGCTCATCTCTGGATCTGGCCACTTACAATAAGAGAATGAAAAAACAATTATGGAATTAGAAAATGGAACTCTTTTGAAACATGTTACTTTTTAACATTGACGTAAGAAAAACCCCCTGGCGTAGTTTCCAAAATCTTTGCTTTTTTAATTTGCGAGAATGTCATTTGTTTTTTGATTGCGACGTCCTTTCGAAAATTGTGTGTCGCTATCAAAATGAATTTAACTCGTGAACATTTTCATTCAATGATTTTTTATGATTTTCGTTGTGGCTTAAGTCAACAAGAAAGTTGCCAGAGACTTCAATTGGCATTTGGTGATGAAGCACCATGTCGCAGCTCTGTATATTCGTGGTTTGGAGAATCAAGACGTGGATGTGATCATCTCCATAACGAGGTACGTGAAGGTCGGCAAGCGACTGCGGTTACAGACTCTAATATTGACAACTAAAAAAAACTAACTTATTGAAACTGACTAAAAAATTACTTGCCAGCAAATTGCAAAAGTGCATTTTACATGTGCATCTGAAGGTTCGGAGGCTTTGCACTCGATGGATAGCGCATGACTTAATGGAGGACCAGAAACGACTGCGTGTCCAGTTGTGCCGTAAAATGATAAAAAAGTTTAACGGAGGTGACAATTGTGGGTTGTAACCTACTTAAGCCACTACTCCTCTCCAGACCGCCCGATCTTAGCACAATGAATGCTGGTCTGTAGTGTCGCTCCAGTAATTTTCTTTATAGCATCGGCCCTTATCATTGGCGTCCTCTGGTCTGATTATCCTCTATTCGGCCAGTGATGATTAGCCTTTCCAGGCTGTTTCTCATCTGACAGAGTTTCAGAAGAATTTTAGGACTCGTTGCTTGAATTTTGTAGAGGGTCTGGTAACATTTTTCATTCAGAATGGTTATTTATTCTCCAGTTGGAGCTTTGTGCACCAGCACCACAATTCGAATACAAATAGAAATATCAACCAGAGCAGAATTAATACAAAGAATATAACTAGCTTTTTAAGTCATGAAGCAGAAGATGCAATTGCAGACTTTATTTTGTGTATTATTTGCCTATTAATTTTTTTATAGATCTTCCTCTGTTAGACTTAATGCCCTAATACGCCCTAATTTAAAAAGTTGGTGAGACATCTGTATATATGCACCTCAAAAGAAAGGGCGACAGCCAAGCAAGTTATTCAAAAGATTTGAACAACTTAAGCTTATTTACTTATTTTTTTAAATGCCTGAAATCAATCAGTTTTCTTAATTTGTGTAATGTCTTCAAAATATTTTTCTGATGACATGACACAGATTCTTAAATTCCGATGTTTCCGATATACTTTTTGTATTTTTGGAAGCAATTAAGTCCATTTTTTGGGCCGCATAACTAAATTTGTTTGTAAAGGTTATTTGCAGATTTATAAAAAACTGTGCATTTTAGCAAAATCGTTTTATTTTTGCTGTAATGTTTACATAAACGTATGTCAACTGTAATTAATTCAGATTTTTCCTTTCACAAACTTCGGAGATAAGGGGGGAGGAATGGTATTTTTTTGACATTTCTCATCACAACTTGAAAACTTAGAGACGTAAAAAAATACAAAAATATATTTCAGAATGTACAAGTAAAGCCCTTTCACATTTCAATTTGGCCCCCTTTACATTAATAACCATAATTTTTTCAAAATTATTTTATGTGCAATTAAGTTGGGCAACTATATTCTAAAACTATTCCAAATTTCAGGTTTGGTTCGAGAAAAGGGTTTACGTACGGCCGCCGTGCTGATTTCCTCTACTTGGCGTGAGACAACGGAACGGACAGAGGGACGGACTCGTGAATGACAGCAATAGGGCTCCGTTTTGACACTTCGAGTACGGAACCCTAAAAACTCTTTCATGCTTTAGGTTACAATATGCACGTAAGTCGTGAGCCATAAATGTGCACAATGTGGCGAGCACATGGTCAACATCCAACGTTTATTATCCCTCGACCGACACTGATTTTTTGAGTATTGTCAGGGTAAATAAGTGACAGCGGAAACCTTTCAAATCAAAACCATGAATTTATTTGCAAAAAAAATTGGTAATTTAAATACACGACCAGCTATTAGAGGCTGTGTAACGTGCCACCACCAAATTTGAGTAAACTTTTTCCAAATAAAATTCACCAAATTTTGTCTACCAAAATGGATGAATGTACACCAAATTTGCTTCTGGCACTTCGCCGGTCGCTGCCGCGGCACGCTCGCTCCGCTCTCGGCTCGTGCGTTGTGGTCGCAAGATAACCTAACACAACCTAACCGAACCGGTTGCCCAAATTTGGTGTACGTTCAGCCGATTTGGTGTACATTCATCCATTTTGTCTGAAGTGTATTGGGGTATAAATATATTTTGGGAATCATTTAATTTGTTGCCCTTCTTAAACAGCTATATCTCTATTAATAGTTAAAGGATCTACTATCTGCGCTTTCTACAACTTTACTGGTAGTAAATCATTTGATTTGAGGAAACGGCTTCAAATTGACGGTGATTTTATTAGCCTCTCGCTCACACGTCACAGAATTAAGAGGCTACCTCCCGTCCACTAGCGCCCCCATCAGTAAAAAAAATATTACTCGCTAAATACCAAACTAATCGAAAATCCGGAAAGCAGATTGAAGTTAAAGTACCCTAGTTTATTCAGAACCTATCAATTCTGAAAAATATAGTTCACTGTTGTTACAGATACAAAAAGTGCGAAAAACGGCCACTTTTAGCAGTTTTTGTATCTGTAACTATAGTGAACTTAATTTTAGAGAGTAAATATTTTCTAAATAAACAAAGGTACCTTTACTTCAATCTGTCTTTCCGGATTTTCGATAAGTTTTGTATTTAGTATATTTTTTTAACTGATGGGGGCGCTAGTAGAACGGAGGTAGCCCCGTGAGAGCAAATTTAGGTTATGCGATGCCACGCCACGTTATGTGATGTTACGTTAGAAACACAGTAGCTCTACGCCACGTCAGCTTCCGCTATAGCCCGGGGGCAGCGAAAAGCCTGCCTTAGAAAAAAAATTAAGAACGTATTATAGCGTATTATATTTTTCGATGACGCATTTTAACCGGCCCACAACAGGACCACTATGGCGCTAGCTGTGGAAAACATGCTAAGTTGGGTCTTTATTAAATTCGGCACACTCCAAACTCGGTACACTGTACCGAGTTTAGCAATTATTTTTTTTCGTTAATTTCCTTTAGTCAACTCGGTACACTTAGACTTACAGTTCAAAATCTATTGTTTTCTTTCAAACCTGTGTAAATGGGTGTAAAAAATTCAGAGAAAATTAAAAGAATACACTATTATTGAATTTTACTATTATTGCAAAATCACAGTCGTTTGATTAATATTTTCGAACATTTATCAAATCCGACATTCCGTTTGTTAAAAATGTACGAAACGGATTATAAATCACAGTTGGTTCCCTACTAATGGTTATAATCAAACTCTAAAATAAAATAACATTTAGAACTATGTTTGAAAAATCAACAATTTCAGTCCTTTGTAGGGTTTCGTAGTCAAAAAGGAACCCTTATATTTTCGTCATTCCGTCTGTCTGTCCGCGGCTTAGCTCAGAAGTACTAGAAAGCTGAAATTTTGTACGGATATACATTTGGGGTGTCGTTGGTGAGTCTTTTCAAAATGATGTAAGTCTGCAAAGAGCATTTTTAGATTTAGGGATCCCTTTGCGAAATATTAAGCTTGAAAGCGCATTTTTTGTTGGAGTCGAGTGTCCCCCCTTCCCTGCCGGCTAAACGGTTGTTATTGGAAATGTAAAAAAAATCACAGTAGTAGCATATATATGCTCATATCATATGATGAAATTAAAAGGAAAACTATCGCAGCTAAGTAGGCTTTACAGGTTAATGAGCTATAGCCGAAAAACTAAAAATAATAAAAATAGCAATAGCAATCAGGCGCTAGGACCTCGCTGAGCATTAGGAGGTAAAAAGTTTATGTTATAAACGTTATCAAATACTTACTCAACACCCGCTTTGCGATAAGAAATCGTACAAAAGTACGGAACCCTATACTGCGCGTGGCCCGACACGCACTTGGCCGGTTCTTTTTCTTTATTTTTTATAAATATTCTCTTAAAACAATAAAAAATCAACAATATAAGTATTATACTTAATAAAACATGCAAAATCACATGCGCTTCATAGTGCACAGTTTTATTTTTGTTTATTTAAAAAAAAAATTGTAAAACAAAAAAAAATTAACTATGTAAAGAATATTATACTTAAAAACATGCAAAACTACATGTGCTTTATAATATCGCTCTAAAAATATAGTGTAAATGTAATGTGTAACGTAGGGCATGCAAAAACCGGGTAGAAAAGCAAAACCGGTTTTTTCGGGTTTTCTGTATAAAAAAACCGGTTAACCGGGTTTTTCGGTTTTTTCGGGTAATTTTCATGTAAATTCTTAGACCGAGGTATTTATTGAGTTTTACAACGAAAAGCCAGAATCAGATAAATCAAAATTATTGTTAGAATAGCAGTAACAGTTCTTTATAATGTAAACAATTAAAAAACGAAAATAAGACGAAAATTATGTCTAACGCTAACCCATGTTGTACCTACTCCACTTAAAGTTGGAGGCTCTACGCTCGAAGTTGTCGATGAATACGTATAGGTACCTGAGACAAACAGTCCAGCTGGGTAAATCCAACTTTGAGAAAGAGGTCACTCGTCGAATCCGACTCGGATGGGCAGCGTTCGGGAAGCTCCGCAATAACTTCACGTCTAAAATACGGCAGTGTCTCAAGACAAAAGTCTTTGACCAGTGGTGTTGCCAGTGATGACATATGGCACCGAGACGTGGCCGCTCACGATGGGCCTCACCCAACGGGCTATGCCCGTAGTCTCTTTGCGCGATCGAATCAGAAATGAGGAGATCCGCAGAAGAACTAAAGTAACTGACATAGCCCTGTGGCGACCACATACTGGAAGACGAAGCGTTGGCTTGGCAGGCCCCCCACTGAGTGGACCTACGATCTGGTCAAGGTCGCGGGAAGCCACTGGATGCGAGCAGCGCAGAACCTTTCGTCATGGAGATCTTTAGGGGAGGCTTATGTCCAGCAGCGGACGTTTTTCCGCTGATATGATGATGATGATTTAAAAATCAACAAAATGGGTTTTTAATCTATACTTATCTTCTCTAACTTAACATTGAAATGACAGATGAGCTCTTCCTTATTATTTGTCCATTTCAAAATAGCAGTTATCAGTTATTCATCAAGTAAACTTTTCAAAAATCAACCAAGTGTATTTTCAACCTATCATAACCTAAATTAAGCTTTTTGTTCAAACGTTGAAATGACAGTTAACACTTTATGTATTTAAATATTGTAAAATTGACTTCACGCGTTCATAAATGACTATTCATTTCTTCTTCTTATTCACAATAAAAATTTCATAAAAGTTATCTTTTTAGGGTTTCGTAGTCTAACAGGAACCCTTATAGTTTCGTTATGTCCGTCTGTCTGTCCGTCCGCGACTTAGCTCAGAGACCCTTAGAAACCTGATACACCGTAGAAAGCTGATACATATATATATATATATATATATATATATTATCTACGCCGACAAAGTGGTAGAATATGGTTTTGAAAAATATTTTTTTTTCAGGGTACCTCCCCTACAAGTAAAGAGGGGATGATTTTTTTTTCTTGTCTACTCCATAGTGTGGGGTGTGTTTGGATAGGTCTTTTAAAAATAATGTAAGTTTACTCAGATCATTTTTCGAGTTAGGGATCTGATTTCGAAATATTTAGCTTGAAAGTGTAATTTTCTGCTGTGTTTCATTTTGAAGGGCAAGGGAGCCAGTGAAATTACCGGCACATGAGAGATACCATCTTAGTTCTCAAAGTGAGCAACACGCTTTGCTGTCTTATTATTGTCAAGATTTGCCATTAATAAGAAAGTTGGTGCTATGCGCGGTGGTGAACACTTTTCATCAGGTGGCCCACCTGCTCGTCTGCTCACTTGTAACATAAAAAAAAAATTTTTGGTTGGAGTTAAGTGTGTCCCCCCCCTGCCGGCTAAGCAGTCGTTATTGGAAATGTGAAAAAAAATAAGTAAAATTAAAGGAAAACTATCACAGTTAAGAAGGCCTCACAGGTTAATGAGCTATAGCCGAAAAACTAAAGATAATAAAAAAAGAAATAGCAATCAGGCGCTAGGACCTTGCTGAACATTAGTCGAGGTAAAAAGTTTATGCTATAAACGTTATAAAAAACCCACTTTGCGATAAAAAAAAAACTGTAAAAGAATTTCGGAACCCTGTACTGCGCGTGGCCCGACACGCTCCTGGCCGTTTTTTTTATATTGATTTTGTAAATTTAATTGTAGTTCTAAGACGATGAGTTATTAATTACGAACGAAACTAAAACAGTTTTCTTCCTGATTTTTCATAGTGTGAACGCAAGAGAGAAAATATTTAATAACTAGCTGGTGCCCGCGACTTCGTCTGCGCAGCGACTTCGTCTGCGCAGGTTTATACATTGTAGCCGATGTGTTATTCTGATGTATAAGCTATATTATTGCAAAGTTTCATTAAAATCCATTCAGTAGTTTTTAAGTGAAAGAGTAACAAACATCAATCCATACTTACAAACTTTCGCGTTTATAATATTAGTAGGAAGTAGGATAACGTGGTGGGTATGGAAACATAACGTTGAATTGAATATACCCCTACATTTATGTCGTTAAGATATTTTGTAGTAAAAAGCTAAGTATTTTTTCTAATTTAAAAAAACCTTAATATCCGAAAAACCCGGTTTTATCTCATTGGAAAACCGGGTAGCAAAACTCACGGTTAACCGGTTTTTTCGGTTAACCGGTTAACCGGTTTGCATGCCCTATGTGTAAGCGACAGCCTTTCGAGAACCGAAAGGGTATAAGTCAACGATTTTGAAAAATATTGTAACTTTTCCTAAGAAACATACCTTTGATGCAAAAAAGCACTTGGTCAACTCGGTACAGTGTACCGAATTCGAGTTTACCGAGTTTACTAAAGAGCCCCAAGTTGCACCGCGGCTGACCAGAAGTTTTTGAAGCTACTAAATGTTGTATGTCTCTATAAAGTGCGTTAGTTACATTTTTTACGGGCTAGGCTATTCTGCTGTTGGTCCGTGGGCTATTATTAGGACGGACTGATACACCGCAAGCGTCATATAGCCTCATACATATATACTAATCTGTGAGCGTCATTTTGCGTCATAATACACGCGATCTGACATACGTAAACTGGGATTGCGGTGCGTTAGCGACATCATACATAATATAAATGTTCTTCTAGATTTTGATTTTTATAATCACGGACATTAAGTGTGTGACATAAGAGTAAATTGGCCACACCCTTAAGAGGCAAGATGGCTGCCATTTAGAATCCCTTTAACCTACTTTTAAATCATAAGAGTACAGGATTCTACAATGACTCTTCAAAAGAAAGAGATGGTGCCAATGATGTTACGAGTACAAATTGCGCATCACTTTAAAAGCGTGTCTAGCTAGTGTCATGGTGACTAATTACCTCTATGATCATAAATTGCATACCATGACCTAACTAAAGCCGTGATCACACCTTCACTAATTTATACATTGCTGGTTGTAATCAGGATTCCTCCCAGCAATGTATGCCGAATTAGTTTTTACCCGACTACGGCAAAGCAAAAGGAGGGTTATGATTTTGACAGGCTATGTATGTATGTATGTATGTATGTTCATCTGTTCCATCATAACTTCTAAACTACTTCTCATATTTTGACAAATGAGGTGTCGTTAGAAGCGCCTTAATTATCCGCTGGTTATAGGATACAAGAAATTTCGTTTAATTGTATGTGGCGCCCTCTAGAGCAGATTAAGTCAAGGACTAATAAAAAAAAATACCGTACCGTGTTGGGTATCAAATGAAAGGGCTTAACGAGCACATTTCAAAAATATATATGTTGTTAGCTTTTTTATGTATTTACAACCCCAAAATAATTGAAATAAAAAATCAGTTCAAAAACTAGAACCCGACTACTGGCAAATCTTGCTCTAAAAAGTATGTAACAAGAAAATATTGTCATCGGAAATTGTTATGTACAAACTATGGTATTAAATAAATATTCATAGCGATGTTCAGATAATAGCCGTGGTCATATTGTTATGCCTCTTTGCCCTGTACATAACAATTTCCGATGACAATATTTTCTTGTTACATACTTTTTAGAGCAAGATTTGCCAGTAGTCGGGTTCTAGTTTTTGAACTGATTTTTTTGTATTTAGGAATGTGTGATTGTACCTTAACCTATGGCAAGTACAAACTATAATGTTTGCAACATAATCGGTGCTAGTAAATTACGTTCAACTGAAAATTTAAAAATATTCTTCCATACAGCAAGCGATAAGGTGACAGGGTTTTCTATTCTACCGACCAAGACTAGTAGTTCAAGTAGTAAAATATGCGCGATACAGCTAGAAGTTGCTGCCTCAGCAATAATATACTCCCCAATTAGTTTGTTTACCAGCCATTTCGAATGACAAAATCTCTAAACATACTCAAAGGGATAACTTTGCTCAGATTTTAAGTCGATATTTGAAAGCTAGTGGCTAGTAAAGTTTCTGCTGAGGATATTTTGTAAATCATACAAGATAAACACAGCGTGCGCTGTTGGCGTGGTGTGAGGGTACTCTCGGGCCTCGACTAGTGTTTATGTTTACTTTTATTTTCAATAAATACGTAGGTATCTATGTATCCATCCCAAACAGACGGGTTTGATGTATTTAATTTAGATTTTTTGACAGCTAATGGAGAAGAAGTGGGAATATGCGCAGACCATTCACGCTCTCTTCGTAGACTTCACGAAGGCATATGATAGTGTGGACAGGGAGTCTTTGTATCTCATCTTAAGATATTTCAAAATACCTGAAAAATTGGTTCACTTGGTTAAGGTAGCTACAAAAATCAGTAGAATGAGGGTAAGAGTGGGTAAAGATCTCTCAGAAGAATTCGAGGTAGTCACTGGCCTGAAACAAGGAGATGCATTGTCGCCGACTCTGTTTAACCTAGTACTCGAATACGTCATCAGGAAAGTATTATCGCATGATGGGGGTGTTGAGTTAAACGGAAGGCACAAAGTGATTGGGTATGCTGATGACCTGGCTCTGCTTGGAAGCAACAAAGAAGACCTAAGGACCATGGCTGACACTCTGGAGAGAGAAGGGGTGAAGGTCGGTCTCAGAATTAGCCGCGAAAAGACCGAATATCTTCAAATGAAAAGATTTAAAAACACAAGGGCACGCTGTGAGGACCTAGTAGTCCGACAGACCACCTATCTGGGTGTGAACAGATTTAAATATCTAGGTTGCACGGTAACGGACACCAACCAAAGAGAAGATGAAATTGAGATTCGGGTCCAAAATGCACTAAGATGCTCGGCAGCTCTACATAAAGTGTTAGTGTCCAAGCTTATTCATAGAGAAACCAAGATCCGTGTCTATAAGACAGTAATAAGACCGATCTTAATGTATGGCTGTGAAGCCTGGACACTGACACAGAAAGAAGAGAATAAGCTCTTAGTGGCAGAACGGAAAATTTTGCGGAAAATTCTGGGACCGGTCAAGGAGGCGGATGGCAGATGGAGGCGAAGAAAAAATAGAGAGATCGTAGACCTAGTGCCCGAACCCAACATCATGGGCGAGACCAAGGCTGCAAGGCTTCGCTGGCTCGGCCACGTGGAGAGAATGGGAGAGGATCGGGCCGCCAGAAGAGCTTACGTGGGACGACCGACTGGAAAACGACCAGTCGGTCGTCCTAGGTACAGATGGGGTGACGAAGTGCGGAAAGACCTGGATGCCCTCCAGAGAGCCGATTGGCAAGAAGCGGCACAGAACAGGAAAGAATGGAGAACTCTCGTGTCGGAGGCCAAGATCCTCTTGGGGTCGCTGAGCCAGCGTAGTAAGTAAGTAAGTCAGTGCGTAGGTACAGTCAAGAGCACATCGAGCTTGACACATTGGATTGTGTTTTGTACCTTAATTATTAAATAGCCACCGCAGGAGCTTCAAGTCGCTCTGCATTGTCAAGAGCACATCGAGCTTGACACATTGGATTGTGTTTTGTACCTTAATTATTAAATAGCCACCGCAGGAGCTTCAAGTCGCTCTGCATTGTCAAGAGCACATCGAGCTTGACACATTGGATTGTGTTTTGTACCTTAATTATTAAATAGCCACCGCAGGAGCTTCAAGTCGCTCTGCATTGTCAAGAGCACATCGAGCTTGACACATTGGATTGTGTTTTGTACCTTAATTATTAAATAGCCACCGCAGGAGCTTCAAGTCGCTCTGCATTGTCAAAAGCACATCGAGCTTGACACATTGGATTGTGTTTTGTACCTTAATTATTAAATAGCCACCGCAGGAGCTTCAAGTCGCTCTGCATTGTCAAGAGCACATCGAGCTTGACACATTGGATTGTGTTTTGTACCTTAATTATTAAATAGCCACCGCAGGAGCTTCAAGTCGCTCTGCATTGTCAAGAGCACATCGAGCTTGACACATTGGATTGTGTTTTGTACCTTAATTATTAAATAGCCACCGCAGGAGATTCAAGTCGCTCTGCATTGTCAAGAGCACATCGAGCTTGACACATTGGATTGTGTTTTGTATCTTAATTATTAAATAGCCACTGCAGGAGCTTCAAGTCGCTCTGCATTGTCAAGAGCACATCGAGCTTGACACATTGGATTGTGTTTTGTACCTTAATTATTAATTAGCCACCGCAGGAGCTTCAAGTCGCTCTGCATTTTCAAGAGCACATCGAGCTTGACACATTGGATTGTATTTTGTACCTTAATTATTAAATAGCCACCGCAGGAGCTTCAAGTCGCTCTGCATTGTCAAAAGCACATCGAGCTTGACACATTGGATTGTGTTTTGTACCTTAATTATTAAATAGCCACCGCAGGAGCTTCAAGTCGCTCTGCATTGTCAAGAGCACATCGAGCTTGACACATTGGATTGTGTTTTGTACCTTAATTATTAAATAGCCTCCGCAGGAGCTTCAAGTCACTCTGCATTGTCAAGAGCACATCGAGCTTGACACATTGGATTGTGTTTTGTACCTTAATTATTAAATAGCCACCGCAGGAGCTTCAAGTCGCTCTGCATTGTCAAGAGCACATCGAGCTTGACACATTGGATTGTGTTTTGTACCTTAATTATTAAATAGCCACCGCAGGAGCTTCAAGTCGCTCTGCATTGTCAAGAGCACATCGAGCTTGACACATTGGATTGTGTTTTGTACCTTAATTATTAAATAGCCACCGCAGGAGCTTCAAGTCGCTCTGCATTGTCAAGCTTGACCAGCTCTTGACTGTACAGTGGAAGCAACGGCAAACAAATGCACCGTCAACTGATCTTTTTAGGATTCCGAAACAAAATAATAAAAACGGAATCCCTTATTTATTATTATACGAGTTCGTATGTCTTTCTGTTACACCTATTTATCTCAGCAAGTAATCACGCTTGAAATTTGGAATACTTTAAAAGTATGCTTACCTTATTGCAAACAAAATAGGTAATTAAAAAAAGATTTGTATTATTATTACAATTTTTTAATTGTCGTTACTAGAAAAAGTGGGGTATCCTATGAAAGAGGTTTTCTTAAGATTTCATAATAGGCGTATGTATTTTTTTACGACTCTTAGTTTTCCAGTTGTGATGGGAACACTTACAAGCCTGCAAATGAGTATGTTATAGTAGTTTATGCAATTGTCATATAAAACAGGTTATTAAAACACGAGTTTTGGTTTATCACACGAGGCGTAGCCGAGTGTGATAATAGTATAAAACGAGTGTTTTAATACCATATTATATGCAATTGCGTATACTACTTTATCTTCACTCATGCAATAGGTAGGTACTTATTTATAAATTAAACAAAGGTAAGTAAACAAAAAATGCAACTTACATTATGTACCTATACATATTTCAGTTACTGTTTACTGTTATGTGTGTAAAGAAACCGCCTTATAGGTTTTTGAAATAAACAAGCAAAACATTTTCTTAAAGTGACGTGGTTTTCTTTTTGATTTTCGATATTTTCCAATTCACTGTAGGTTTTGTCGTTCAATTTTATGGACTTCTATGGAAAAAGATCTTAAGTTATTTTAGTAGCCACTTCAAGAGAATCTCTAGGTGTCACTGCATGTGCCCTGCCTGTACCGCTGTTTCTACTTTTACAATAATTTTTTACAGGCAAGAATTACTTGAAACCTCAGATCAAATAAATAGTCTAGATGGACCGCTGTGAACAAAAAAGTGAGGCCGGTAAAACTGTGACTCGCCGTGTACGTACACAGTCACGCACACTAATGCAACAAAACTATGACTCGATATTCTATCTGTAATCTGTGGACTTGTCAGTCAGTTGAGTTTCGCGGCAAGTACAAAAATTGTGGTAAAAAGTTCAGTTTTTTCAATGTAAAATGCCAAATTGTGTTGTTAAAGGGTGCAATAAACAATCCACAAGAGATAAAAAGCGAGATGGAGTCATATTTCACGCGCAAGTAAACTTGGAAGCTAATATTTGTAGTAAAACAAAATAAAATTTGAGGTTATTGCTTGGAACAGTGAGTGTTGTAAAAGGGTGCAATAAACAATCTACAAAAGATAAAAAGTGGGATGGAATCACATTTCACGCGTAAGTAAACTTAGAAACTAATATTTTTAGTAAATAAAATAAAATTTTAGGTCATTGCTTTTTTTTTTTTAATTGCTTGGAACAGTAAGTGTTGCCATTATAAATAATATCCTAGTATTGGTAACTGTGACAAGTAACGTTATTTTATGAGGAATGAAGATATGATAAATATTTTAAAAACTTAGTAATCATATATTTAACGCTTATCGTTTATTTTTCAGATTTCCGGATCGAGATCAAAAAATTAAACAAAAATGGATAGCAGCTATACGTCAAAGTCGACAGGGACCATTATGGCAACCAACTTACTTCAGTAGAGTATGCTCAGAGCATTTTAAAGTCACCGATTTATACTTCACCAAGAAAGGGTTACGTCGTGTATCAAAAACCGGATATCCAACGGTAACTTTCTAATAATTGCAATTTTTACACTTTTATAAGACATGTTGATATAATTTATACAACACTGATTTGTTTTGCCTATCAGATTTTACCAAACATCGTAGTAGAGGGATTAGGTGAAGTGGAGCTGAGACAACCTCCAAATATTGTGAGTATTTCAAGAGTCTACACAAAAATGTATTATATAGTGCTAGTGGTTTGCCATAAAAGCTGTAATTAGTGTTTAAAGCATCGGAATGATTGATTTTGAGCCATATAATTAATTTGACCGGTACAAACAAAAACAATATGTAAAAAATCCTACAGTTCAGGTGTTTATTACAGATTAGTATTGATAATGAAGTAGTCCTATGGTAGAGCTATAAAATGAATTAAATTTAAATCATGTTTTAAATTAAGTTCACGAGGAAAATGTGTATGTTCTTTTCAATTAATTTGCATATTTTAAACATACTTTAAAAAAAATGGGATGCACTCAGTTACGCTATTTGCTAAGCACACAGAACAAAATTTCAAATAATTCTGTTTTTAACCGACTTCAAAAAGAGAGGTTATCAATTCAATCCGTAAGTATGTAGTTTTGTCAAAATACACAATTTTCGCGTAGGTTAGTCCATTTAAGCTTCTAAACAGAAAATTTCATTAGTGTATGTATGTTTTTCTTAAATTATTTCTTTTTTAATTTAACTAGGTATTTTTCAACTTAAAAGTGCAAGTTTCATCAAAACCGGTTCAGCAGTTCATTAAAATCGGTTCAGTAAAACTTATCGTTGACGCGTATCTCAAGACAGGAACTACGTAATATTCTGCTTAGGGTACAGTGCAAGTTGAGTGCAAGTTTCATCAAAATCGGTTCATTTAAAAAAAAAACTGGTCAAGTGCAAGTCGGACTCGCGCGCCAAGGTTTCCGATATATCTCTAGTATTTTTGGAAGCAATAAAGTCCACTTTTAGGAACGCAAAACTAAATTTGTTTGTACAGGTTTCTAAAAAAACTGTGTAACTTAGAAAAATAGTTTTATTTTTGCTGATATATTTACATAAACTTATATTGACTGTAATAATTTCAGATTTTACCATTCACAAACTTCAGAGATAAGGGGGGGAATGGTATTTTTTTTGAAATTTTTATCATAACTTGAAAAGTAAGAGTCGTGAAAAAATACCAAAATTTATTTTAGAATGCTCAAGTAAAGTCCTTTCATATGATACCCCACTCGACCTAGTAACGACAATTTGAAATTTTGCCCCCCCCCCCCCCCCCCTATTTGGGCCCCCTTTATATTAATAATCATATATATTTTTTTATTATTTCATGTGCAATTAAGTTGGACAACCATATTCTAAAACTGTTCCAAATTTCAAGTCGATAGCATGAGTGGTTGCTGAGATATACAGGTGTGACAGACAGGCGTGTAGTGTATAGCCTTTGTCTCGAGCGTGCATACTCAGTCTGCAACCGACCGTACAGCGAGTAGGTAGTGCAACGTGGTGTGTGCGTTGGCGAGCCAAATAAAGAGCTTAACAACTAACATCAGTGACGCTACAAGGCGGACAGACAAAGTCGCACCGTAAGGGTTCCTTTTTTTACCAATTTGGTATCGGCACCCTAAAAATTGTCCACGCATCTCTAAGAAACTAAAAGACTAATTGCAATAATTCTTTTTTAGTTGAACAAAGTTTTATTACTTTAAGGGTATAGTGCAAGTGTCATTAAAATTGGTTCAGCAGTTCATTAAAAATACAAAAGACAAAGATATTATTGAGTAATGGTAATCGAAAAATTTTTTTTAGAAGTAGTGTTATTTGGCGACATGGCGTCTCGCAGGCAGCTACACCTGGCCTGCCTCACATACACCGTGTTGCTTGCGGGCGCCCCCACCGGGCTCGCGGCCAAGCTGCGGCTGCAGGACGAGGGCGGGCGCCGGCAGCGCGCCGCCCGCGCCCTGCAGTTGGTGCTACCGCCGCACCGCACGCACGCTGCTACTGGTTCGTTTCGGTTGGCTGCAGCCAACATTTGGAACAATATTCCACCACCTATACGAGCTTGTAAAACACTACGTACTTTCAAAATCAATTATAAACGTCTGCTTTTAAATATGCAAATTAAATTTGAAAATGTGCGGTGTCCCTTTAGGACTAGGTTTGATTATGTAGGATTAATTTTTAAAAATAATAGATTCAATAGCTGTCAATTTTATTTAAAATGACTATACATCATAATATGTTGTTAATCTCAATAATTTTTGTATACATTTCTGTTTCTTCCTTTCCTTACTTTTGTTATAAATTTGTATGTAAAAAGACTGATGCTTCTTTCTAAATTACTATTATTATTTACTATTATTATATAGGTCCCTCTCTTCTTGACTCTGGGTGGGCTTAAAACCAGCCACTAGCTGTGCCCATGCCATTTTCTCAAATGTTTTGTTTTCTTGACATACTGATGTTATTTGAATTGAGAAATAAATGATTTTGTATTTCTATTTGTATTATTTTTAGAGATATCAAAAAAAGTAATTTAAAACACTAAACCGACTTTAAGAGTTAAAAGATACAAATAAAATATTGTGAGGGTGGGGGCAGCCTGATTATTTGAAATAAAACATATGCATACCAATACCATGACTAACAAGTGACACGTTTACGTGTTTTATTCATAATAATCAGACTGGCACAAACCTCAAAATCTTTTATAGTCTTAAAGTCGGTTTAATTTTAAATTATGTTTTTTTTTGGGTTGTTTGTTTAAGTCCTGCGTGATAGTTTAATCGAATATTTTAAAGCTCGCTTACATAGTTAACTTTGATAAGTTTATGCTAATGTTAAAAAATAAAACTAATGGCAAAAAAACAAAGTCATGTTCAATAACATTTTTATAGTCAAAATTGATCCTTTATAAAATAAACACCAGAATTTAAGAATTTTTACACATTTTACTATGTTCTTTTAGATGTGTTACGGGTCACATTGATTAATAGGGCCTTAAGATCAAATGTTCTTTTTCCATCATTTGCAATTTCACTGTATATCAGAGTATACCGCTAGTACTACTAAGATAAATATAAAATATCTCAGCACAAATGGGTCGGTCAGGTGACCACTTTAGTATGAGCCGAGTTTTAAAAAAAATCCAAAGTTATTTTTTTTAAGCGAAGCTTGTACTTAGATGCTAGGTAACTGATAAATGTAATATCTGCTTATATTTTTTTCTTTTAGCTGAATATGTTAGTCATAGTCGTTTATGTAAATATTACAGGGAAAACAAGTCAGTTATTAAATGCACATACAAATTACCCAGTAATTTTATTTCCTTAAACTCCCTATTTCCTTTCTATTACCGCCATCACTTTAATTAATTGTATTACCAGGCGCTAGAACCGAACTCAATCGTTATCTATTCTCTCTTTTTTTCTATACCTACAAGAAGATAAAGAAGATTCGATAGTATGTGATAACTTTATTACGTAACGTTATTTTTGTTACATTGGCACAATTTGATTATGGCAACACCGGTCCATGCACACATGTTTAAAAAGTTGGCCTCAGTTTTCTGTTCACAGCGCTACATCTAGACTATTTATTTGATCTGAGCTTGAAACAGGTAAATATTTAGAAATGGCGGCAAATCTAATACCTATCTCCAAGGCCTACTATGATTCCAGGCTGCGCGCACATCTTTTCCACCACAGATGAAATATTTGTAACTATAGTAACTGTTACTGTAACTGCTCCAAATTAATAGGTTGTTTAAAAGGTACACTTCGTAAATATGCCACTGATATTTGAAAGCTACTAAGAAAAACTGTTAAATTTATAACCGGCTCTCTAAAAGACCTTATATTCAGTCTTCTTTAAAAAGGTTTAGGTTCAAAAAGAATTTTATCCAAGTGTTATGTAATGATTAAAAAGTTAAATTATGTAACACCTTTGCAAAATTTTCATACAAAAATCGTTACGTAATGGTAACATTTTAATTTTTTATACATACTCTGCGTAATATTCAGCCTTATGTATCAACTTTTTGAATCATAATTCAAAGATTACGAAATGAGTGTATATAAAGGTGCATTAGGTGCTTGAGCTACAGATTAACAACATAATAAAAACCGATGTGCGAATTGGACTCGCGTGCATTTAATACACTTCTGCGTGACTGCGCGTCCCTTACTAAGCGGAACTTTTAACTTTGTGGTACGAAACCTGCGACTCGCACTTGGCCAGTTTTTTTATAAAATATCTAAAGTAATTTTATGTTCGTTACAATAACAACAATCTGTGTTTTGTGACACAATAAATTATACATAAAATGCGTCTCAACGCATAATATTAATGACCTAAAACCAATAATTGACTTAAACGCAGAACGACCCAAACGCAAAATGACCTAAGGACCTAAACGCAGAATGACTTAAACGCAGAACGACCTAAACGCAGAACGACCTAAACGCAGAACGACCTAAACGCAAAATGACCTAAGCCTACGTATCGCGACCGTATCGACGCATAGACTTGGAAGAGACTTACACTACGAGCAAAGATTGATTTAACCACGGATGAAGATATTCCCTAATGATAAATTAAAAATAAATGGTACAGCAGCACTGCACTTACTTTCTCGCGATATATACATATATATATATATATTAGGGTGGTCCTTATTGTTAGGCAAAAATTTTTTTTTCTTTTTTTTCACGGGGCACCAAGTTATTTAAATATATACCTTGGGAAACTAATTCAGTATTTTTTTCAGAATTTTTAAGTAAGATTTAGGGGTCGCTACCGAGGTTGGAATATTACTTAATAACACAAAATTTGCAGTAAGTTGGAATGTTTAATTAATAAATCTAGAAATTAAAATCGTTATTATTACATATTAAAACGTGTTATTAATATATACAAAAATCAATTATTTATCTAATAAAAGGGTGGATTTTTTTGTGTTAGGGTATTTTTTCCTGTACTCTTTTACCAATAAAAGCAAATATTGCTTTTGTTCTTCATTAGTTGTAATCAAATTTATTGTACTCCTCCATTAAAGCAACACCACGTTCAGCGGTGTCGTTTACCACTCGCATAGAATGAACGATTTTTTTTGCAGCCACAAAATCGGCATCATCGTTCCAAGTTTCTACATCTTTCACCAAGAAGTTAGATGAAATACCGTGGTTTGGAAGAATCTTAAAGAGTTGCTAGTGACGAAGTCTTCAAGGTTTTTTTCATTGATATGTTTGATATCAACGTTTATTTTTTTAGGGCAATCTTCTGTGCCTTCAGTTTGTAGTGCATCTACCATTTTCTTTTTATCTTGAACTGAAAGCTCATCGTCGAAAAATGCAAAAGACACCAGTTCTTCTGAAAGGTACCACAAATGGCCCAGAATTTTTTTGATGGCAACAGTAGCCATTTTTTTGTTTATTCCTTCAAAAGCTATAAGGTCTTTTAACAACTGTAAGTCGTTTCGTGGTGCTGAGCATCCGGAAGGGGCTTGAAACCAGTATTTTATGTAAATCATCACTGTGAAAATGCATATTTCTCTCACGGCTTTCTCTTCTTTCTTCGTCAGTTTAAACTGATGTTTGAATACGAAAATTTTCAAACAGTATAATGTTCTGGCCATCCATCTAGCTCGATGTAGACCAGCTGGTCGCCTAAATGAAATCCCTTTTTCAGGAACTCCGCCTAAGAAAATGATCGTGAGATTCAACAATTCCCTGTAGTCGTCTCGAGGTTGATGATCTTTTAGTTGTTTTTTCGCGAAAGAAATCCTATCTGCGGCGATTTCTAGAAGGACGCTTGATTCGGCGTCATCAATTGCTGTTTTATAGTCGTTTTGGTCAATATTGTCCCAATTGTTCTTAAACCTTTTGAAAAGTTGTATGTCGGGGCCACTAGACGGACCAAGTGATTGATCTACAACAGCTGATAACATAATTTCCATTATGTGATGGCGACACGCAAGCCAAATTAAGTCTTTCTCCATTTTTTGCTCTACAATAACACAAACTCCCTTTCTTAGGCCAGTGTTTACAGCAGTTGTATCAAAACACAAACAATTTACTTTGTCTCTCAAATTCCATGAAGATATTGTTTCGTAGACAGCTGAAGCACATATTTCACTTGTTCCGTGTTCCGATTTTGGAACTCCTAGCAGTTGCTCAGTCCCGTTTCCTGATACTAGAATTGGCAGTCGGTCCACAGTTTTATGCCCAGAAATATCTTCAATTAACTTGCCATCCCAGTGTACTGTTAATGGCATATTAGGTTTGAAATCACTTTTCAGAGATTCTGAAACTGCTTTTCGATTTTGCAATCGGTGCCGACGAATGGAGGATCTATTGACATTAAATTCTGATGGATCACATCCTGCACTTTTTAAAGTATTTACGACGATCATAGTTGCTTTTCTGTCACTCAATTTAGAGACATCCAGAGTGGAAGCTAATTGGGGGAGGGGAAGGGGGGAGGGTGGTTTGCCTGAACGAGTCTCTGCATGTTTCACCTCAAAACGCTAAAAAAACTCTTATCTGTATCAGTTCGTGACACTCAAAGCTGAAGTGCCAATATAGTACTTTTTGTAAAAGTATGACAGCTGGTAGCGACCTCTAAACCTTGTCCAAAAAATGTAAAAAAAAATACTGTTTAATTTTTTTATGGTAAAGAATCGTATGATAAGGTGCCGCGGTAATATTTCAAAAGTCGAAAAATAAGGACCACCCTAATATATATATATCGTACGAGAGTCATCATTCGACAGTGTCCCCACCTGGAATCGAACCCAGAACTTCCGGATCAAGAGCCGAATGCTCTAACTACTAGATTATAAAGGGCGGCGGATAATAAAGAGTAAATAAGGACCAAGTGCAAACTTAAGTTTGTAATTCCATACAAATAATATGGAAATACAAACTTACCTATACTAGATTTATGTAAAAATGTTTAAATGAATTACGCAGTCAGGTACATAACCAATTTAGGATTCCAATTTGAAGCATTAAAATAAGCTCATTGAAACCGAGTTTGAGTAAATCACATTTTTAAATTTTAGTAGTAAGGGAACACCCCTTATATGAACTTCCACAGACCAATGGATACTGCCGAAAGATACCTTGCATGGAGAGTCTTGGTCATGCAAAATTTCATAAAGATTGTCTGAGCCGTTTTTGAGCAAATCGCAATTTTTCATTTCCGTTGTATGACAGCTACCCTCAAAAAGAGAGCCAGCAAGAAACCACTCAGTATCCTTCGATGAATTTACAAGAAAGTCTTAAATTTAAAATATGGTGTCAATTGGACTATTCGTTTAGCCGCTAGGCCAAAGCGTGACGGACAGACCGACCGACGGACCGACCGACCGACCGACCGCCCGACCGACCGCCCGACCGACGGACGGACTTTTTTGGGAGACTTGCTTTTTATGATGTATAAGTGATATAGAACACATTTTTGATATAGAACACATTTTTGAGAAAGTTAGAAAAACTTTTTTTTTCACGAATACAATACCTTTCTCGCTCCGCTCGAAAGTAAAAAGAACGAAGTTTAAGATTTCCAAGAAAATCTTTAAAATGAATGAAAATTACGACCTGTTCCACAAATCAGGGCATTCTACAGATTTCTGTTAAAAAAATTATGAAAAGAGGCATGATTTTGCGCAATTGATTGAAATAGGTGATCACTTACCATCAGGTGACCCGCCTGCTCGTCTGCCTCCCTCTTCTATAAAAAAAAACCATTGTTCTGATGGTGACTCGATAAATTATACTCTTTTTAACATTCTAACACTATACAAATATCATAGGTTACACTTACGAGCACCTACTTATGTTTGCATAATAAGTTTCACGCGAATTTAATTTCAACGAGATATGCCCATAATTGAATGAGGGGAGAAAGAGGGAGTGAAAAATATGTCGTTAGAAATGTGAAGTGGCGGGCTTAAGCCGCGGTTAAACTTAGTGCCGTTTGTTTGGATAAGCCAGCCGCCGCCGCAAGCCGCCAGGCGAGGGTTACCACATGGTGACCGTCATGCGATTCCATTACTCTATTTCGGTAAAACACATGAGAACATGAAATTATTTTTAAGTTGCAAAAGTTTCCCTAACTAATCCTAGAAATATCAGTTTTCCATTTTCCATTGGGTGGCTGACATTTTATTTACTACTTCGCTAACATTATCAAATTAATTTGTATGCCAAACAGGTTTCTACGTTTAGAAAGCATTATTATTGCGTTGATATGTCAGTCAGTCAAACTATGATATTATCATTTAATTTAATAAGTCTACTCAGTCATTCACGCAAGGTTCGCGTTTTATTTACTGCTGCACCGCGTGCTTAGTCGATTATTTTCCCCAAATATTATGACGATTAGTAGCAGCCCTACATGGAAGTTAGTTTAGTGCTGGGCTCTCTGGGCAGCCGCAGCCCTCAGCGCCGGCGCAGGTTCGGTCCCTCCCGCACCCTCCCTCAAAGATACCGAGTACTAAACTTGTTTGTTTAGCTTTATGAAGCCTATCTCAATGGCTGCAGTTTTTCCCATCTGGATGTAATATACTTGCAAAACATATACATTGTCTGTCTAAGAAATACAAAATACCTGGAATATGTTTATTTGGATGTGGTCTTACCATATACATAAATGCCTATAAGAAACTATGTCACTAGCACAGTGCTAGTCGCACTGGGTTGGTCGATAAGCCCTAATTCACCCAATATATCCTTTTTAAAAGACGTGAATGAAGAAACCTGAGTATATAGATAATTTAATATTTGTGGTCATATAATTACAATTATTTATTGAAAACATTAAAGCAACACACATTGATTCAAAGCCAAACTTATTCTTAAATGGTATGAACAACTTAGACACCTATAACTGCGGAACTATGGTGTGGAAGGTATAAATCTGCTTAAGTCCAGCGATTAGCTGTGACGTCATGAAGATTGTTACCATGTGCGACGCCCTGTTATCATTGGCGCCAATGCCAAATAATAATAAATATTACTTTCAATGCATTCACATTCAACATTAAAATGAATATTACATTTCCTAAATTAAAAATTTTGAGCACTGAAATACGATGAAGATTTGTGTGATAAACCAATTATTATTATTTGATGATTTTGTTTTCGCTTTCATGGCTAATCTGCTGAACCGATTTTGTTGAAATTGTGTATGAAGATAGTCAGATCCATGCGAAAGTACACAGGCTACTTTTGATTCCAAAAATAAAACTGAAAGGGGGTGAAATAGGGGATGAAACTTGATTGGTGAAATTAATTAAGTAACTACGCAAGTGTGTGGCGGGCCACGCGCGGTATAGGGTTCCATGGTTTTTTACGACTTTTATTGCAAAGCAGGTTTTGATTACGTATTTCATAACGTTCATAACATAAACTTTTCAGCACCTAATGCTCAGCGATGTCCTAGCGCCTGATTGCTATTGCAATTTATATTATTTCCTGTTTTTCGGCTATAGCTCATTAACCTGTGAAGCCTACTTAGCTGTGATAGTTTCCTTATAATTTCATTATTAATTCTACTACTGTGAAGTTTTTCACATTTCCAATAACTACCGTTTAGCTGGCAGAGAGGACACTCGCCTCCAACAAAAATTGCGCTTTCAAGCTAAATATTTTGCAAATGGATCCCTAAATCGAAAAAAAATCTAAAAAGACTCACATTAATTTTAAAAGATCTATCCCATACACACCCTACACATTAGGATAGAAGAGAAAAAAAAAATTCACCCCCACTTTACTTGTAGGGGAAGTACCCTTAAATTTTTGTTTTAAAGATTTTATTTTACCACTTTGTCGGCGTAGATGAAATGCATATTTTTACATACGAGTAACTACGGCTTTCTAGTACTGAGGGTCTCTGAACTAAGCCGCGGACAGACAGACAGACGGACATGACGAAACTATAAGGGCTCTTTGTTTACTACGGAACTTTTACTCAATAATTAACTAGTTTTAAAATCCTATACTATTAAATAAACGAGCAATATTTGTATATAGGATGACTTTTAATTAGTTCTTGATAGAAAAAGGTATGAATGTACTCATGATACTGAACAACTTTTCCCAAGGAACATAGGTCGAAATACGAAAAACCAAATTTGACCTCCCATACAAAATGCGCTATCAGCTGATTCAGTTTCTATGGGAGGTCAAAACTTGATTTTCGTATTTCGACCTATGTCTCTTGGGAAAAGTTGTTCAGTATCATGAGTACATTCATACCTTTTTCTATCAAGAACTAATTAAATGTCACCTTATATACAAGGTGTAACAAAAAGGGTATATCAACCCATGTGATTCTGCCCATGAAACTGAACAACTTTCCCTAAGGAACATAGGTCGAAATACGAAAAAAGAATTTGACCTCCCATAGAAACTGAATCAGCTGATCGCGCATTTTGTATGGGAGGTCTACATTTTTTTTTCGTATTTCGACCTATGTTCCTTGGGGAAAGTTGTTCAGTTTCATTGGCAGAATCACATCCTTCAGGGTTGATATACCCTTTCTGTTACACCTTGTATACAGGGTGTTAATTTGATTGCGTGTCATATCTAAGGGGGTGGTTCAGTAACGTTAAAGGAACTCAAAAAAAATATTTAAAAAAATCCTACTTAAAAAAAATTAAACTTCATTGAAACTAAACTAACGCGGAGGGCAATGACCTTGTGCACCGCGCTATCAAAAAGCGCGCGAAAGAGTTTCAGTTATGTATGTGCCTACCTTATCCACTGATACTGCGTACCACTGGTGCTCCGTCCGGATCATTGCCCTCCGCGTTAGTTAAGTTTCAATGGAGATTTAGTTTTTTTTTTAAAGAGGATTTTTTTAAATATTTTTTTTGTGTTCCTTTATCGTTACTGAAACACCCCCTAAGCTATGGCACACAATCAAATTAACACCCTGTATATATTTGTAATCGGTTTCTCGAAAACGGCTCTAACGATTTCAATGAAATTTAGTATACGGGGGTTTTTGGGGGCAAAAAATCGATCTAGCTAGGTCTTATGTCTGGGAAAATTCGTTTTCACCGTCTTTTTAGGGTTCCGATACCAAATAGGTAAAAAAAAGCAACCCTCATGGTGCCGCTCTGTCTGTCTGTCACACCTCTATATCTCAGCAACCACTTATGCTATAGACCTGAAATTTAGAATAGTTTTAGAATATAGTTGCCCAACTTAATTGCATATGAATAAATTTTGAAAAAAGTATGATTATTAATGTAAAGGGGGCCAAAATAGGGGGGGGCAAATTTCAAATTGTCGCTACTAGGTCGAGTGGGGTATCATATAAAAGGGCTTTACTTGTAAATTTTAAAATATATTTTTGTATTTTTTTAAGTTTCTTAGTTTTCAAGTTATAATGAAAAATGACAAAAAAATACCATTCCCCCCCCCCCCCCCCCCCTTATTTCCGAAGTTTGTGTAAGGAAAAATCTGAATTAATTACAGTTGACAGAAGTTTATGTAAACTTTACAGCAAAAATAAAACGATCTTTCTAAGTTCCACACTTTTTTAGAAATCTACAAAAAACCTTTACAAACAAATTTAGTTTTGCGGTCCTGGAAATGGACTTTATTGCTTCCAAAAATACTAAAGGTATATCGGAACCCTCGGCGCGCGAGTCCGACTCGCACTTGACCGGTTTTTTTTAATATTTCTTAGCGCGTTTTAGTGCGTTTAAGAAACTTACAGCGCAATCTGTTGCCGAGTAGCATAGCCTGCTCACCCGATGATATTTTAATCATACTATGCTCTGTATGATGCTCGGTTGCCCAGGTACTAATAATAATTAAGTAAGTAATTGGTTAATGATTCAATTGTGTCTACCAGTTCTTTTTGACAAAGCATTTTTTCGTGTATCATATTTTTATGAATGAATGAATAAGCTTACAATGGCATCTTTCTTATTGTAAATTGAGGGCGTGCTCAAATTTGAGACTAAACGATTAGAAGGAACAATCTGATGTGCAAACAGTGTCACCCCGCATCTCCGTCTCACGGAGTTGAAGCTCTCTAGCGTCCCACGTAGGTGTCGACGAGCCCACACTGAATTCAATGGCCCATTAACAATGCCCGTCACTTGTCGCTTACCAAATCTGGTCAGTTTTGACATGTTGTCATGTTTTTATTAACGCCCGCTGGCATTCTCCCAACTCTACTACAATTTCACGGTCGAAGAACGCCCAATTCGCAACAATGGCCCACACTTCTAATTCCCATTGTGACGGTTACGAATTGGAACTCGGTGTTATTGCGCTTCCATAAGGATTAGGCTTTATTTGTTCAAATGACTTTAATCGTCAACGGGAGACGAAGATCATGTTTGTTCAACCTGCCCCGGACCACTTCCTTGGAGGTTGTATAATTGGCTTACCTGCTTGCACACAATACTGTTGAACTATTTTTTACATTGTGAATTTTACTAGAACAACAAGGGGAACATATACCTTCTTCTATAATTCAACTCCTTTCCGTATCCCACATAATTTCCGCATATTATGTAGAGTCGTAAAGAAGTGCTATTGGCCGAGAGTGGGTAACTCCTTCTTTCCAATCAAAAAGTTACGCAACATCAGGAGTGATCAAAACCTGGACGAGTCGTCGTTAAGCCAGGTCCAAGACCATTTGGCGAATTGAACACTCGGATAGCCAGAAGTCAAATTCTTGAATATCACCAGCTGATAACAATCACTTTTGGGATTTAAAATTTTAATTTTCTGTGAAAATCTTTTAAAAGGTTACTGTTACTGTTTAATATGATAGTATCAAATTAACAATCGAATAATATTATTTAATTTTGAAAGGTACCAAAGGAACAAAAAGAAATTGTAAAACCTGTGATTTTTTGGATGATATTTTATCACCTGGTGATATAAAAGGGACGATCCGATGGCCGATGGCTCGTAAAAGTTCTAGAGTTGCGACCACGTACCGGAAGATGAAGCGTAGGCCGGCCCCCCACAAGGTGGACCAATTTAATGATATGGTCAAGGTCGCGGGAAGCCGCTGCGCTGGATGCGAGCAGCGCAGGATTGGACGTCATGGAGATCTTTTGTGGAGGCCTATGTCTAGCAGTGGACGTCTTTCGGCTGATATGATGATATAAAAGGGACTCCAGGCACAGACCAGGATTGCCACGAACCTGGCAAAACCAAACCTTTAGGACTGACTACATCCAAGTCTAGTATTGCCTGCTAGGTTTAAGAGGTCAGCTGCCGTACTCCGAAGTGAATCTACGATAATATCGCGCCGATACTTAGTCTATGGTTCGGCCTTTAACAAGGAAATTCCCATACAAAGTAAATTTCCGAACGTAATTGTTGTTGTCAATCCGACAATATCGGAGCTCCGATAAAACTTCGGAGTACAGGCCCAGGTGGCAGTCGCTGTGTGTTAAAACCAGTGCCTTCGCCAAATCCCCTAGTTTAAATAGTTAACACTATAGAAACACAGGGCAATGATGATATGTAGAGTCGTTAGGAGAGGAAATAGGGTAGGCTCAGGGGTGTACTACGTGTACGTACATGTATAGATCAGGGAAAAGTCTCATAGTTCCTTTCTTTTAACATTTTCTTGTCCAAATAAATTTAAAACTATCTATGTATTATTTCACTGATTGTATGTTCTTTCTCAGATGAAAATTGTATTTCATTTTGTTTTCACCGGAAGAAACATCCTTATTGTTAGTGGCACGGGCTGGGTACCGTGCCGGGGCCCTTGCCGAGACCCGGGACACGGGACGGGGGCTGCCAAGACCGGGCCACTACGCACGCGCCTTCCCTCTAACGTTATCGAGCGAAACCCTCCTCTACGCCTTCTCATCCCTTGTTCTTTAGGCTGCATTATGCATTGTTCTATCGCATTATAAACCAACTTACTTGTTATTGATTTATGTACTTGTTGCTTATTGCCAGGTTAATAAGCATGATATCATATATCTGTCTTTACAACATTTTTTTACATTTGAATCAAGTCTACTACATCCCATCTTCTCCGTCCTAGTTAAAGATAACATGCCACGTATTGGCTTTTGACGAAACTGCATTGTCATCCACCTCGAGGGCCGCCGCCGCCCCCGACGAAGATCGAACAGTATTGTAGGCTAAATTTAAAGAAAATACTTGAGATTTATTGTCGATTTAAATTGTGTCACCTAGGGGATATCTCCAGCACGTAGGTAGATTTAAATGCTTCAAAATGCAGCTTAACAATGTTGCATTGTCATCAATATTCTTACTATCTCCTCTTTCCTTAACATTGTAAGGCAGGCTACATCTTACCCTCCTTTTGGGCTTCGCCGCGGTAGAGTAAACATATAACTACTAACTAAATAACTGAATCTTTGATAAAAATTACTCTCCATGTTTTTCTGTAGTCGAGCGTTTACCAATTTTGCTGTAGTGGTATGTCACACTTATAATTATATGACATTTAACTTAGATTGATAAAGGTCACCGCGGAGACCTATCAATAATCTTAGACATTTAATTTATTACTCTCTCTCTCTATCTGTGTGCAGGTTCAGGCCTTGGTCAGTGGTCTACTCGTAGACGGCTGCATGTTAACTTTTGTTTTGAGATTCAATCGATCGCTGGTTCACCCGACTCCAAGGGACATGTGCAGGCGTTGGTTGGCAAGCAAGAGCAAGTTTCCTGGACCGCTTCAGCTGGTGGCAAGCAGGTGTTGATTTAGTTATAGCATTGACAACAAACGACGTTTTAACTATTTTTAACCGACTTCAAAAAAGGAAGAGGTTCTTTAACTATAATAATCACGATTTATTTTACAATGAACACACGGCACAATGGCGAAAGAAAAATACGTATCTACAATCTAAACAGTGATGTTATATTTTAAAATACATCTTTACCAATAGCTTGCTTAAAATTTAAAGCCGACAAGTTTTGTTCTTACACTTAATCCGTAGGTCAGAGTACCTGCCTATACTGAATAATAAAGTATCTATCGATCCACCATTAAGGGGATTGGCGAGCCTGAAGCGTAGGCCGCGCCGCCGCCGTTGAGTAAGTAGGTACGAAGCAAAGGAGGGTTCACTCTCAAACTCGTTGCCCCGCGGCGACACCATCGAACTTTACTGAATATTAATACCGACAGTTTCAGCAGAAATTTTCCCAACTTATTAATATCTGCAGAATATTACACAGCTCTGTAAGGATTATACGCCGTTCACTGGAAGAAGATTAAACTGATAGATTACCAAGACCTGTGATAATAGAATAAAATTTGTTTGTTTTGAAGCAAAATACTCACAGATATTTATTTTTTCAAATATTTAGTACCGGTCTGGGTACCTGGTTTTGGTTAGGATAATCTAACCATGGTTATCTGTTATTATAATAAAAAAAGCATGGCCATTCTACATTCTGCTTGGCATAGATGAAGATCCCCGTCACTTTCCCCAAGCGATGAACGACGAAGAAGTCTTTTTCAAAAACAATCTACAAGTAAAATTCGTTGATTCGTACTCTTCATGGTAACGTTACGTACGAACAACATGCCGATTCGTATAATTTATAAAATTAGGGAAGTTTAAATAACCACAAATTAAAATTACTCCTTTTAACGCATGGGTAACAGCATCTGCAGTCTAGTTGTTGGAGTGCTCTGCTCTCGATCCAGAGGTTCGGGGTTCGATTCCCAGTGGGGACACTGTCAAACAAAAATGTCTTTTTGCGACCTCCCCAGTTTGGTTAGAACATTGCAGGTCATCTGATTGCCCGAAAAGTTAGATGATTCCTTGCTTCGGAAGGCACGTCAAGCCGTTGGTCTCGACTACTACATATCTACGGATGTAGTCGTTAATGAGCCAAATCAGAGGCCTTTGGCGGCTCAACAACTCTGACATCAGGGTCAGTGAGTTCGGTCATCGACCTTGATGATGATGATGAACGCATGGGTGCTCTCCGGCTATCCAAAGTACCTACATCATGTGCTAATTTCGTAGATAGTTTAGTGGACAAATTCATTTTTCATCCCAATTAGTACCTATTTGAAAAAAAGCTTTTCGGATCGCGAGCAAAGTAAAGTACCTCATCATCATCATCATAACATCCCATGAACGTCCACTAAAGGACAGGGAGCCCCCTCCAGAATTCTAGCTTTTGCTGGAAAAATGTGGAGTGGAAGTACCATAGTCACCTCGCTTGTTAGCGTTACGGCTGGCACTATGGACCGCGGTTGTAGGTGACCGCAGTAAGTAAGATGTTAGAAAGTACCTATTATAGCTGATTTCTCCAAAAAGATTTTCCTAATGTAGCGTTTCTTAACCTTTTTAGTCTACGGAGCCCTAGAAATAATTTCAGGGACCCCCTTAGTAAAAAAACAGAAATAACTTTTAGACCACTTCTTTCAGTAAGACCTACCGCGCACTAGCGATTTTTAGTTGGCCGGCAATCGTACTTTCTATAGACAACTTTGTCTTTAGCAGTCTGCCTACGTTTGGGCCTCAGAACGAATCAGCCACACCGGTGCAAATGTGGTGCAGGTGCTGATGAGTTAGGCCACCATGGCTTATCGTGCCAGAGAAGCGCCGGTCGCGTCCCACGACACGCTGCCCTGAATGATATTGTCCGTCGGGCTCTTGCCTCAGCGAACATTCCGGCAAAGTTGGAGCCAAACGGAATTGTTCGGTCTGATGGCAAGAGGCCCGATGGACTAACGCTCATTCCCTGAAAGCAAGGAAGATGCTTGGTCTGGGACGCGACCTGTGTAGACACACTTACCCCATCGCACGTGCGGGCCTCTAGCGAGCGAGCTGGGTCAGCGGCTTCGTTTGCGGAACGTGGCAAAAGCCTTAAATACGGAGAGCTAGCCGGGAGCTACATGTTCTTACCACTGGGTTTTGAGACGATGGGCACCTGGGGCCCTTCAACAAAATTTTTTTTGAGAGATCTTTCGGAGCGTCTCATCGAGACCTCTGGCGACAGCAGGGCTGGCAGCTTCCTGGCCCAGCGTTTGAGCCTCGCTGTACAAAGAGGCAATGCTGCCAGTCTTCTTGGCACTATGTCTTGCGGAGACGCTCTCGACGAAATATATAATTTATAAATGTAGGTTTTGACCTAAATTATATTTTAATATTGTATATGTTTTCTAATTAATTGAAATAAAAGTAGTTAAATACCTTTATAACCAATCGGACCATAGGGGTACATACTGATTCCCAGAACGATCAAACTATCGACAAACTAAAAAATCTCTAGTGCGATAATTTTTATGTGAAGGTTGGTGCTGCTATTTTTGCAACCAAGTTAGTGATATTTTTTTTATTGAAAATGGGCTTACTCGTGACCTCGATCTAGTCTTGAGGACAGAGATGAGGTCGACGATGGAACGAGCTTGCCCAGAAGAAGCCTATTCACTCGCGACTTTAAGAGATTCGGGTTATATGAACTCGGGAACACAGACGCAGGCAGAGAATTCCACTCTTTAGCCGAGCGCATTATAAAAGATGTTTCAAAGCGCTTTGTGCGAATATTTGGGTTGATGTTACTATAGTCGAAATAATATAGCTTGATTAGAATGACAGGTGGTAAAACTATGCGTGAGAGCAGGTCGGACCGATACTTGTCTCTGTCGCTCCAATGTGTAGCACATCGCTGCGTCCTGCTCTAACACTACTGTCATTCTAATCAAGCTACATTATTTCAACTATAGTAAGTTGTCATCTTAAAGCTTGTGCTGGCAACATGGTTCCACCAGAGGATTCCAAGTGATTATAGTGATTATAGTTTATTTTAATGGTATACGATTAGTGTTAAAGTCAAGATTTATTTTCATTTGCTATATGGTTAACTGGTCCGTGGACGAGACTACGGACTCCTATAATAGTCACGGACCCCCAGGGGTCCGCGGACCACAGGAGTCACTGTCCTAGAGGGTAAAAATAGATTTGAATTTCGAACATGAGTATTGGTCAACTGATACACGACCATAGAGGTCGAACCAAGGCATTTGGAATTTGTTGTTGGTCTAAAATATTGTATGAAAAATGTTACAGGCCTGTTGTATTTAATAATTTAAAAAAACCTGTCAAGTGCATAGATTTGAACTTGACAGGTTTTTTTAATTATTAAATACAACAGGCCTGTAACATTTTTAACATATTAAGTACTTTTGGAAGCAATAGCCTATTTTAGGACCGCAAAACTGAGTTTGTTGGTAAAAGGTTTTGCAGATTTCTGGAACTCTGTGCTACTTAGAGAGATCGTTTTATTTTTGCTGTAATGTTTACATGAACCTCTATCGCCTATAATTAATTCAGATTTTTCGCTTTGCAAACTTCGGAGATAAGGGGGGAATGGTATTTTTTGGTATTTTTCATCAAACTAGAAAACTAAGAGTTGTAAAAAGATACAAAAATCCCTTTTTTATAATACCCTACTCGATCTAGTCACTACGATTTGAAATTTTGTTCCCTTTATTAAGGCCGCATTTCCGCATACTGCAGCGGTCGAAAAAACGGGTATTGAGGGATGAACATGATAATGTGGACAGAGGCGTTAGCCGAGGCCCACAACGTGAGTCCATAAATACCTGGTTTCGGCCAAGGCTTGTATAGTGCTTTTCTCAAACAATGCGCGGATATTCAAATCTTACATAAAATTAAATACATTTTCAGTCTCTTCTCTTTTTGCCACTGAAAAGGTTCTTATAAGATTTTAAATAGTCATGACATACATTATATTTGAGGCACTATTTCTAGATTCCATTGACTTATTAATTTTATTAAGTCAATATGATGTCCCGCTAATAACTTTTAATAAAGACTGATGGTCGGGGTACCTATTCTTGAACCTGTTCTAGTGATTAATAGATTTAGAATAAAAACAAAATCTTAATCAAATCTATAAAATATTTGATTCCTAATAACACAAATAATTATAATTTACTTTTTTAGAGTTGATCAAGGCATTTCAAATTAGGGAAATTATTTTTGTCATTAGATGAGTTCAAAACTCGGACCCAGCGCCACAGCAGCGCCACAGTTACTACGGTCTTGCGCGAAATAAACCATGTATGACCTCCTTGTTCAGAACTCTTTCGTTGGTTGCTATAATGTTCTTTATATATTATCGATATTAAATAACCACACTGTGACTTTATTACGATGTTTTATTTAGTAATCTTTTACATTTTAATTTCAACAAGGATGATGCAATCTCAGACATGAATAGAATCGATGAAGTAGTGGCGGCTCGAGTGCCGTTTATGGAGAAGGCTGTAGCTGTCAGCGTTTACGAAGACGCCTATGCTGACATCCCCCTTTTTTTGTTAATGGAGATATCTTGCCGGCCTGTTGATCACGCGGCCGCTTCTGGTCCTGGTGGTGACATCAGACCTGGCATGGGGCTCCTGGGTAGTTGTACTGGTTCCGGCTCTGGCTGGGGACCTCTGGATAGATGGACTAGATCCGGCTCTGGCTGGGGACCTCTGGGTAGTTGGTTGCTCTACTGGGTTCTGACTACTGGGCTCTGTTTTGTATCTCTAGCCAGTTGAATTGTTCCTTGAACTCCTTTGTGGCTCAAGTGAGAGCATCTCATAACTAGTGGAATCATTTTCTCTGGTACTAGGACTCTGTTGTCTTTAAATATTATTCCATCATAGACACTAAGTGCTTCTCTAAAGTACCAATATTTTCTTAAATTTTCTTTTATTTCTTGTATGCTGTCTGGCCATCCTTCTAGTATAGTTTTCTTTAACTCTACTAATTCTTGATTTTCATCCATTTCTTTTCTCAGTTCTTGTTTTCTTTCAGGTGAAAATGGTAATATTGCACAAATAGTCAATGTGTGGTCATCCATTTCTTCTTGGCTGATATTTCTACAGTCTCTACTTAGAGTATCTGCCACATACATTTCTTTTCCTTTCTTGTATATGATTTTTGGATTGTAGGGTAATATTTGTAGGAACATTCTCTGCAATCTGGGAGGTGCATCAGGTAGTGGTTTTTTAAATATTGTTTGTAGTGGTTTGTGATCACTTTCTATTGTTAAATCCTTGCACCCCCAAATGTAGTTGTGAAACTTCTTGCAAGCCACTAATATTGCGTTTGTTTCCTTTTCTAATTGGCTGTAATTCTGTTCTGTCTTTGTGAATGACTTGGCGCAATAAGCGATAGGTTTTTCATTTTGTAACAAGACTCCACCGCAGGCGTAGCTGCTGGCATCTACAGAGAGTGTGATTGGAGCCTTTGGGTCATAGAACCCAAGAACAGGTGGGTTTTGTAATATATTTTTCAGCTCTGTGAAGGCTTTTTCTTGTTCATGTTCCCATATCCATTCTACTTCCTTTTGTAGCAGGATTCTCAGTGGTGCTGTGATGTCTGCCATATTTTTTATAAATTTAGATAGATAGGTAACTAGTCCAAGGAATCTTTGAAGTTCCTTCACATTTTCAGGTCTTTTTATCTTATTGATTGTGTCTAATTTTTCAGGATCTGGTTTGAGTCCATCTTTGGAGACAATGTGTCCTAAGAATTTTATTTCTTGTGTACTAAAAATACACTTTTCCTTGTTTAGGGTAAGTCCTGAATGTTTCAGTTTCATTATGACTTTTTGTGTTGTTGCTTCTAGCTGCTCTTTTGTGACTCCATGGATAAGAATGTCGTCCATTGAGACTTCAACATTCTCGATATCAGACAGAAGTGAGCTCATTACTTGCTGGAACACCTCTGGTGCTGATGCTAATCCAAAAGGCATCCTTAGGCAGGAGAACCGTCCAAATGGTGTACTAAAGGTTAGATATTTTGATGTGCGAGGAGTGACTTTAAGTTGCCAGAATCCTTTTTTACAATCAAGCAGTGTAAACCATGCAGAACCGTGGATTCTTGAAGCAATTTCTTCAATTGTGTTGAGTGGGTAGTGTCTTCTTTTGAGATTCTTATTCAGCTCAGACGGGTCAATACACAATCTTATTTTTTTGTTTTGTCTCACGACTACCATTGGTGAGACGGCAGGTGTGGGTTCTGTGATTGGTTTTATAATATTTTCCTTTACCATTGCCTCTAGTTCTGCTTTGACTTCTTTTCTTAATATATGGGGCACTTTCCGAGCTGGGCATATTGGCAGTTTAGGGTCATCTACTAAGTCAATGTCATAAACATAATTCTTGAGGCAGCCTATGCCTGCATAAAGGTCTTCGTCTAAATTCAATGCCTCGACTCTTTTTATAAGATTAAGCTTGACACCTGTTGCTTTGCCTAGAATCGGTGTGACCTCTGCGTCAACTATGATGTAGTTGATTTCTTGTGTGCTGCTCTTCACTCGGGTGTTGATAATTGCCTCTCCTGTAACTGCTATTTTATGTCCGGAGAAGGATGTTAAATATTTTGTGCTGCTTGGTCTTATTTTTGCCTTGCACTTTTCAGCGATTCTCTTATTTAACACATTGCACTGACTGCCGGAATCTAGTTTAAAGGAAACCTTTATTTTATTTTGTAGGTAACCTGTCTCGTACCAGTCTTCAGTGTCTATGTCGGCTCCTACTGTAGAAACTCTAAGTGTGTTGGGATCTTCCTCCTCGCTGGAATCGCTGGTATCGTCATGTTCTTCTAATATTACTTCCACTTTTTTACTTTTACAGCATTTGGTGAAATGATTCTTTTTGTTGCAGTTTTTACAGACTTTGCCATATGCTGGGCATGATCTGCGCCCATGCATAGTATTACATCTCTTACAATCAAATTGTTCTTCCTTATTTTTCTTATTAATCTTTGTTTTTCTGTTACAGGTGGTAACTGCGTGTACGGCGTTCGGCGTTTTCATCAACTCCATGTGGTTTTTAACTTGCTCTGCAGAATGGCAAATGGAAATTGATTTCTCCAAAGTGAGGTTATCTTCTGCTAGCAACCTCTCCCTTGTCGCATCGCTCGAAATGCCTATCACTATTCGGTCTCTTATAATGCTACTTTCGAGTGTCGAATAGCCACAGTTTTTCACTTTGCTTTTTAGGTTAGTCACGAATTCGTCGAAACTTTGTCCCTCTTTTTGTGAGATTTGATTGAAAACATATCTTTCGTATGTTTCGTTAATCTTCGGGGTGAAGTGATTATTAAATCGTTCTTTAATTTTCGTTAAATTCTTAGCGTCCTCGGTTGTCATGCCGAACGTGTTATAAATGATGGCGGCATCCGGCCCAATGCAACTCATAAACGTGGCTACTTGGACTTCTGGACTTTTCTTTTCTAGGCCTGTGGCTATTGAGTACCAATCGAACTGCTGCAGCCATAGCTTCCAAGTTACTGCAACATTGTCGGCGCTCGTTGCAAAGTATTTGGGCGGCTTTATATTTGCACAATCCGATGGTATTTTGTCGTCCGGCATTTTTCTTCCACGCGAGGTTTCGGCACCATATAATGTTCTTTATATATTATCGATATTAAATAACCACACTGTGACTTTATTACGATGTTTTATTTAGTAATCTTTTACATTTTAATTTCAACAAGGATGATGCAATCTCAGACATGAATAGAATCGATGAAGTAGTGGCGGCTCGAGTGCCGTTTATGGAGAAGGCTGTAGCTGTCAGCGTTTACGAAGACGCCTATGCTGACAGTTGCCATCTCCTTGGTTACCATGCTTTGGAGAAAAGCTGGTTCCATTTTGAAATTAGATGACAGAAATGAGTTTTCATAGTGGTTTTCCCTTAGATTATGAATAACGGCAGCTTAGGATGGGTTTTCCCGACCGTCTGGCACGGAAGAAATGGATTTTCATACTAACTTTCCCGGCCGCTGCTCGCATGTTTTTTACCAGTACGGATACTTCGATTTTGCTCAGAAGGTTGTCAAAATAATGATTGAATTTCCAAGCATGTTTGAGAAAAAATATTTTCTTAATTCTTTTATTTCCAACATAGTTTCGCAATATGTATTCTAAATCTGTTCCAAATTTCGAGTCGATAGCGTTAGTAGTTGCCGAGATAAACAGGCAAACAGACAGACAGACGAAGTTGCACCATAAGGGTTCCGTTTTTACCATTTTGGTTCGGAACCCTAAAAACAGAAATACGCTCGGACTGTAAACAAGACTACCAACCAAAGAGGATCAGGGACTCAATTCTTGAATATCACCGGGTGATAAAATATCACTCAAAAAATTCAAAATCTCAGATTTTTCTTTGCATAAGTGAAGATTGATATTCGTACAATTTAAAGCAGTCCTTGATTGGTAATTTTTATGTATTCTGATTTACCTTTCAACAGTTTATCTGGGCAAATGTGAATTTTTAAAGTCTCAAGAGTGATATTTTATCACCCGGTGATTTTCAAGAATTGAGTCGCTGTTCCTAATCATTGATATTACTTACAATTTTGTTCCTAATTGATACAACAGTGTCAATATCATTTTCATATTATTATTATTTTTTTCATATAGGTAATAATATTTTATTGTTATTTTTATTTTAAATTAATGACAACTATGTTTTTCTAAATGAGCCTCTTATTCTTTTCTAATAGACGGACGCGGCTGCAAAATTATTTTTTGCCACGGGCGACCTATTGAAACCCTCGCTACGTTCAGGATTCTACTATATAATCCCTCAACGTGCTCGAGTCGGGATTCTACTCTAGAATCCTTCACTTCGCTCTGGATTCAAAATAGCGTCGTTGCCATGAAAACATTATTTTGCTGCCTTGTGATACAATCTACTATTTTAGTAGTTACAAAATAACACTTACATATACGGTTCTTCACAAAATGACATTGTAATGCTATTTTATATTTCAAATTAATAGACTGTGTCTCAATGAGCGATCCTTTTCTCATAGAGGGAGACGAGAAGTAGAGTGTAATGTAAAATATTTTTTTGCCTCGGGCGACCTATTGATACCACCGCTACGTTCAGGATTCTACTATACATATAATCCCTCGCCCTGCTCGGGTCGGGACACTGTTCTAGAATGATTCACTTCGCTCTGGATTCAAAGTAGCGCACTCTCGCCTTAAAAATATTATTTTACTGCCTTGTTGCATGCATATCAAGTATTGTGCCTACTTAGTACAGACAAGGGCGCGTCAAGCTTGACACATTAGGCTTTGCACATTCGCCGCACAAGATGAAGTCTCAATAGGGAACACGGGGTCTTTGTTGAATTGTTGTACAGCGAACTGTCATTGCAAAATTACCAACAGTTCGTATTACGTATCAAACTTATTTGTTTCAGTGGTTTCATTATCTTCGTGATTGTTTAGGTAACTGTACTCGAAGCATGTGTCCCATTGTTTGGGCTGCCCTGCCATAAAGCCGACGACGTAACAAAAACTCAGTGTGGGCTCTCGTGTGCGTCCATATGGCTTAGAACAACAAATTCCAGTATCCTTGCACCGGCACGGAGCACGCGGCTGGTCCCAGCAGGCGACTTTGCCGCAAACTAGCCTATACATGGTATACTATTTCAT
Organism: Athrips mouffetella; assembly: GCA_947532105.1. Lineage (NCBI taxonomy): Eukaryota > Metazoa > Arthropoda > Insecta > Lepidoptera > Gelechiidae > Athrips > Athrips mouffetella. The sequence goes on from OX383956.1 coordinate 30,943,492, forward strand.
CAAATCAAATAATTTATTTGCAAGAATACAGTGTACAAAGGTCTTAAATAATAATTATCAGGTACTTAGTGTATTCGAGATTATAAGAGCAATATATTTTGTTAATCCGTGCTTTCGATCAGATTTACTATACAGGGGATTCCCGGGGCAAAAAATCGATCTACCTAGGTCACATGTCTTGGAAAATTCGTTTCCTGCATTTTTTTGAGCATTTGTTGAAAATAGGTCGTTGCATAAATCCTATCAGTTAGAGGGCTTTAGTTAAGATTACACGATTTATAAGATTAAGTAGTACCTGGGCGACCGAGCTTCGCTCTATAATAGCCGCCTCAACCTATAAATATTTATCATTGGGTGAGCAAGCTATGCTACTCGCCAACAGATGGCGCTGTAAGTTTCTGTCTAAATAGCGAAATTTAAAAAATGATCAAAAACACGGGAAAATCGAATTTTCCCAGACATTTGACCAAGCTAGATCGATTTTTTGCCCCCAAAAGCCCCGCATGGTAAAGTACAATGCTCATAATGTATGGAAAAAAACCTAGCCCGGCGCAAATGAAATGTAACTCAAATAATAGATTAAAATAAGTTATTCATTACTGCATTGGGGGAATCATCGAATTAGATGGCTAAGTGTGTGAAATTGCTATTTAATTTTTTCAGGGGTCATGTTATTGTTTAAGTAAAAGATGCATTAAGTAGTCACAAATGCGATTGAAAGTGTTTTATCGGACTTGCATAAAGTATGTAAGTTACAGGATTACCACTAAATAGAAGGGAACAAATCTATAAGAAAAATATCGTTTATTTTATATTAATTAAATGTCTTTGCTTCCGGGTCTAATATAATATGATTTGATGATCATTCATTCATTCGTTTATATCGTGTGATTGGCAAGGTCGATGACCGACCTCATAAATCCTGGTGTCAGAGTTATTGAGCCGCCAACGGCCTCTACATGAATGAAAATGCTCTTGATATCAAGCCCATTGTTAATAGTAGCTCATGACTTGGGCGCAACAGCTTAACGTTCCCTTCCCATGCCCATGTGGTACCGGCGAAGAATAGCATCAACCCTAACTTACCCGTGGGTGTCGTCGTAAGAGGCGGCTAAAGGTTTAGCGGAGGACAGCCAGCAGCATCCTTTTGTTTATCATACCATCTTACATACTGCGGTCACCAACAACAGCGGTCCATGATGCCAGCCGCATCGCTAACAAGCGTGGTGACTGTGGTAAATTCCTTCCAAAATGTACATCACCCGCTTTTGCAGGGTTTGTGTAGGGAGCTCCCTGTCCTGCAGTGGACGTTTCATGGGATGTTATTTTTTAATAATGATGATGGTAATGATTTTAAATCTTGATTACTGGACAAAAGTAGGTACACATTTCCCTGAGAAAAATCGTAAATGTCTCATGTCAGTCAATTCAGTCAAACAATTGACGTCTTTCAGCGTCCTAGAATCGCGTCGCGTCGCGTTTTAGTGTAAACAGAGAGAGGCCGTTGGCGGCTCAATAACTCTGATTGGTGTCAGAGCTATTGAACTGTCAACCCTGGTGGGTTTGTGAGGTTGGTCATCGACCTTGCAACAGACGATATGAACGAATGAGTGAATGATCATCCAGCATCGATTTGAATCATATGGTAATGAGACCCGGAACACTTGTAAGCAAAGACATTTAATTAATATAAAACTAGCTGTTGCCCGCGACTCCGTCCGCGTGGGGTTAAGAAAAAGTAGCTAATAACTTTTCCCATGGTTCAAACTATCTTCGTACCAAGTTTTTATCACAATCGGTTTATCGGATTAGCCATAAAAGCGTAACAGACAGACAGTGCAGTTCTCGCCTTTATATTATTAGGTACACAGAGTACCGATAATACGGATTTTTGTAAATTAAACACCTCTTGTTTACGTGACTCACGTCTAGGCAACAGCGGAGGAGCTTTTAAAAAATACTATCTTAGAAATTTCTAGATTACTTTATTAAAAGAAAGAGTACATGAACTTAAGACTATGAGTGTCCGACCCGTTCGATGGGTGACTAAGGAAGGCGCGCACGCTAAACAAGCACTGGTTTTTATGAAGAGCACAAATCACATTGCACAACACCACTGCACTTGGCCTTGAGGCCGGTCAGGGGTGGATCTCCAATATGACACCTCCCCCGCAAGCAGAGCAACTATTTGCAAATGTCTAATGAAAATGTTGCTTTCTTCTTGGCTTCCGGTGATGAAGACATCTCGATGTCATTCGTCGATTGGTTTCTTGTTTTTTGATGATAACGGCGATAAAATAGAACGATCAGAGTACATACTGCCAGAGTAGTTAGAATGTATAGGGGTGCAGTTGTATGATAAACACTAGTTGCTTGCAGTCTGTCTATTTCAACTGGATTCTCTAAGGATATTTGTCTTTCTATTGAATTTAAAGTATTCAAATTGATCGAATTCATTTTTAGGGTTGGTTCTTTGGATCGGGAGGAGCGTGGATGGAAAATTTTGGAAAATGGAAGGAACAAAAACCAATATAAAATTTTCATGTGTACTCACTCACCACCACAGGTACATCGATTTCTTGATGTTAGACTGCACCTCACTGCCACTGCCAATGACAAAAGTTCGGATTGTCGACGAGCACGACGAAACGCGATCAGGCGGCGGATAGACAGCGATTGTCTAGCTTCACGCACTGACTCGACAATCCTACCGACTGCGCCACTCACGTCTAGGCAACAGCGGAGGAGCTTTTAAAAAATACTATCTTAGAAATTTCTAGATTACTTTATTAAAAGAAAGAGTACATGAACTTAAGACTATGAGTGTCCGACCCGTTCGATGGGTGACTAAGGAAGGCGCGCACGCTAAACAAACACTGGTTTTTATGAAGAGCACAAATCACATTGCACAACACCACTGCACTTGGCCTTGAGGCCGGTCAGGGGTGGATCTCCAATATGACACGTGTGGACTGTTTGGTCGCCCACTATCCTCGTAAGTGTAAAATTATAGTATAATTCCACGCGGATGAACTGTGATACGGGTTTCGTTATTTCTTATACAAAACTAAGCCTAACTAAATCTGAGGCGCAGTCACTTTAGCTTCTGTGGCCACTGAAAAAAGAGCGGTACAATGTCCAACGTGTCTAGCTTCACATGCTTTTAACTGTACATGTACCTACATACAAAACTGTTAGACTTCACTTCTGTACCATCTTTTTAACATATTTCTCCCATTAAAAGACAATTCCTAAAAAACAATGATTCACATCTCTCTTTATTATTTGAAGTATTTTGATATAGGATTTTGAGATAGGATTTTTTTATTATTATTTTTATCATAAAACTAAATCTAGATTTTACCAATCTTCAGCTGTACCCACGACTTTTACACAAACAACTGGACCGGATCAAACGGTATTTTCAACAACGTATTTGGCTTTCTTCCGTTCAAAGTTATAAGCTTTGTTTGATTTCAGCTCGGCTTCACCGCTTGAAACTTTAAACTCGCGTATTTTCTGTTTGAGTGAACCAATTGCAATAAAAAAAGTTTAAATATTGCACGAATGCAACCCAAATACGTCATTAAGAACCCCGTTTGAGTCGTTCAAGTAATTTGTGAGGTATTGGTGCGGCCGCTTAAAATTTCGTGAACCTTCTATCTAGGTGAACCGTTAGCAATGAAATAAAGCTTATAAGTTGCACAGACAAAAGCCCGACACGTCATTGAAATCCTCGTTTAAATTAGTTCAGTAGGTGAGTTCTTGGTTCTGTAGCTTAAAACTTTGCGTATCTTCTGTCAAAGTCCACCTATCGCAATGAAACTAAGCTTATATATTGCATAGGAGTAAGCCAAACGCGTTGTTGAAAGCCACGTTTGAATCGGCTCAAAAGTTTGTGAGTTATTTGCGCCTTCGCTTTAAACTTTGCGAAACTTCTATCTGAGTGAACCGTTTTCAACTAACCTAAGCTTATATGTTGCACGGAAGTACCTAATCCAAGCACGTCATGGAAATGCCAGTTGGAATCGGTACAGTAGTTTGTGATCTATTGGTGCCGCCGTTTAAACTTCGCGCTTCTTCTGTCCGAGTGAACGGTTTTCAGTGAAATTAAGCTAATATATTGCAAAGAATTAAGCTTAACACGTTATTGAAAACCCTGTTTAAATCCGTTTAGTAGTTTGTGAGTTATTGGAACCGCCGCTTGAAACTTAGTGAATCTTCTGTCTGAGTGAACCATTAACAATGAAACTAAGCATACATGTTGCATGGAGTAAGCCAAACACGTTACTCAAAACCTCGTTTAAATCGGTTCAGTTGTTTGTGAGTTATTGGCGCCACCGCTTGAAATTTCGCGCACCTTCTGTCTGAGTGAGCCGTTTTCAATGAAAGTAAGCAAATATGTTGCAAAGAAGTAAGCTTGACAGGTTATTGAAAACTCCGTTTGAATCCGTTCAATAGTTTGTGAGTTATTTGCGCCGCCGGATGAAATTTCGCGTACCTTCTGTCTAAGTGAATCGTTTGCAATGAAACTTAATTTTTATGTTGCAAAATGTTAGCCAAACTCGTAATTGAAAACCCCCTTTGAATCGGTTTGATAGTTTGTGAGTTATTAGCGCACAGGCAGTTTGATACTTTACATTAGTGTAGCTTCTGATAGAATGAACCGATTTGAATGAAACATAGCCTATATGTTGCTCAGAGCTAAGCTTAATCTACCTGCGAAAACTGCGTGAAAATCCATTCAGTAGTTTCGGAGTTTATCGAAAACATACAGACAGACAGACAGACAGACCGACAGACAGACAGACAGACAGACAGACAGACAAAGAATTCAAAAAAAATATATTCAATTCAATTCAATTCAATTCAATTATTTATTTATAAATATACATTTATACGTCATTAAAATATTACAGTAAAAAGGATTTCTGTAAATTGCTTACAATATTACATAAAGTAACTTAATAATATTTATCAAAGTATGTCATTAACAATAGAGTACTAACGTACAGTCTTAAAACATTCCCTCTTATTTAAGCTGGGACAGTTTGTATCAAAAATTCATCCACAGAGTAAAAAGCTTCTGTGAGTAAGTAAGTTTTCAGTTTGTTTAAGAAACAATTTGTGTTCTATTAGTCCTTTCTTATCGCCCACACTCATTTTTTGATAAATTCATTAAAAGTACAGACACGCGGTTTCTACTCTTTTATTATATGTATAGATAATAGATATAGATATATAAACGATATTTTTCCTAAAGATTTTTTTCCTTCCTTTTTATGATTATCCTTTTACTTACTTATTTTAAGAAAGTCCCATAAAACGACTTTTAATCGCATTTGTGACTATTTAATGTATCTTTTACTAAAACATTAATATGACCCCTGAAAAAATGAAATAGCAATTTCACACACTTAGCCATCAAATTCGATGATGCCACCTATGCAGTATTTTATTACTCATTTTTTTCTATTATTTGAGATATATTTTATTTGCGCCGGGCTGGTTTTTTTTTTAGCATTCTACTTTCATCATTTCTATGTCCAGCAGTGGATGTCTTTCAGCTGATACGACTAGCGGTCCGCCCCGGCTTCGCACGGGTAGATATAGGTTCTTGTTAGCTCGGGGGTTACTAAAAAAGCGGCCAAGCGCAAATCGGACTCGCACCGAGGGTTCCGTACGACTAAGGTAAAAATACCGTCTTAGTTATGGGCAGTCATACCGTTTAGTCACGCAGAAGTGCATTAAATTCGCACGAGACGACACGCACTTACCAGTTTTTATTATTTTTTTGTTATTCTATAGCTTATGCACTATAAACAAACTAATTTTCACGCTTGTAAGTCCTCTTTAGTCCTCTTTATAATATTAGTGTAGTAGATGTTCAACACCATCTTTTACTCCGGAAAATTTAGACATTATTCTACTACACAAAAAGGGAGACAAATCGGACATCGGCAATTACAGACCGATAAGCCTTGTATCTCACCTGTACAAAGCATTTATTAAAATCATCGAACATAGAATAGCTCGAAAATTAGACGAAGCTCAGCCTCCAGAGCAAGCTGGGTTCCGTTCCGGCCTTTCCACTACAGATCACCTCCATGCCCTAAACCAACTAATAGAAAAACATCATGAATACCACCTACCGTTATATCTTGCTTTCGTGGACTATTCAAAAGCCTTCGACAACCTTATGCATGAGTCCATATTCGAGGCTCTGCGACCTTCTCCGCATAATTTACTGCAATAGCACAGAATCCATTAAATTACAAACATCTGTCCATCATTCGCAATAAACAGAGGCGTTAAGCAGGGTGATCCGCTCTCCCCAAAACTTTTCACAAGCACTCTAGAAGAAGTCTTTCAAAAACTGTCAATTTTCTGGATAAACAAGGGCATTAATGTCGGCGAATTGAAGTTAACAAACCTTCGTTTCGCCGACGATATTGTACTTTTCTCCACATCAGCCTCCCAAATAGAAACCATGCTGCAAGAGCTGAGCAATGCAAGCCTTGAGGTTGGATTAAAGATGAATATGTCAAAGATAATGACCAATAGCACTGAGCGCATTGTAGAAGTGGATGGAGATAGAATCGCATATGTCCATGAGTACATTTACCTAGTTCAAATAGTCTCGTTCCAGGCACGACAAGATAAGGAAGTCGAAAGACGAACCGATAATGCCTGGAAGAGCTATTGGGCCATGAAAGACCTCATGAAGGGATACCTTCCAATGACTCTGAAGAGGAAACTCATGGACATGTGCATTCTTCCTATCCTTACCTACGGAGCTCAGACTTGGTCTTTGACGGACATCCAAAAATCCAAACTCAAGGTTTGCCAGCGTAATATGGAGCGTAGCATACTCGGAGTGAAGCTCACAGACCGAGTACGAAACAGTATGCTACGCTCCAAAACACAAATTGTTGACGTAGCGACTAAGGCGGCCAATCATAAGTGGAACTGGGCTGGCCACGTCGCCCGAATGCCACCACAACTATGGGCAAAACGAACGACAGAATGGATTCCACCTAACGCCAAGCGTCGTCGTGGTCGGCCTAGAAAAAGATGGAGGGATGAGCTCGACACTTGCGCCAATAACTGGAACGAGTTGGCCCAGGAAAGGGAAATGTGGAAAGGTGGGAGAGAGACCTTTACCCTGCAGTAGGACACAACAGAAGATGTTATACCCCAGACAATCTATGTAAAAAACGACCTAGGTCGTAAAAAAGCCTAATATCTCAAAAACTGTTAATGTTACTTCAAACTTCTTTTTTTATTTGTAGGCGAGAAAGACTGACGATTATTTTAGTACCCAATATGTGTTGGTTTATTGGAAGGTTTGTTTTTGGTTTCACTGTACCCGACATCACCCTATTCCAACACAACACTGGCAGAAATGTCTCCAGAAATGGTGGTCAATTACCTTAAAAACCACCCAAGTGCGAGTCGGACTCGCTCCCAAAGGGTTCCGTACCCATCCAACATTATCATATTCTTCAAGCTTTTACCCTTTGATTTTAAAAACTCCGCATTCACTCTTACCTGACCTCTCTTTTATATGAATATACTTAAAACTGGAGCGCACCTTAATTGGTCATGATTACTTGTGATGTGAGAAAAGTTGCTATAATAGGCCTATTCATACTAACAGTGTAACAAGTCGGTAACGCGTTTCAGAAATTAAGTAGCGCCATCTAACGGTGGGTAGCGTTGTAGTGTTACAGTTATGTGAAAAGCTGTGTGAAAAATTATAATATTTAATAATTTCAGACATTTTCCATTGCTTGCGCTATGACACCTAGCTTCTTGCCAAATTTCATAGTTATAGGTCAACGGAAAGTAACAAGGTTTTGGTTTGGTTCATAAATGTATGGCCATTTATGTCTCCATAAATGGCCGCATCTTATGATTGTGTTGTTGTAGAAGCTTGTAATTTTCACAGCTTCAAGGGCCCATGGACCTTAAATATTTGATGTTATTTCCAACTTGATATCTGTTCCCGTTCGGGAAAAAAAGGGTCTTGACAGGCAGACGAACAACAAAGTGATCCTATAGGGGTCCGCGTTTTTTTCCTTTTGAGGTACGAAACCCTAAAAATAAAATTATACAGGCTGTAAAAATAAATATCAAAAAACTAAAACCGTGGATTTAGGTCGTGAAACTGAACAAATTTCTCCAAGAAACTATGGACATAAAATTAGACATACTTAAGGAAATAATCTTTTAAACTCCTAAACTAAATTCACTATAACGTAATGCACTATAGTTTGTTAGCTTATAACGCATCAGCTTTACAGAAATGACGATTACACTTTTGGATTGTTATGATGATGACATGTCTTTCAAGGCCCTATGACGGCCCTATTCTTAACCGACACTACACAAAAAAGAAGTTCCGAAGTAAGTACCCATGGTATGTTCAGTACCAGACGATCGTTGTCACTCAATTTATGAACCCCAATTCGAATGAATCACATATTGTGTTTGTGGACCACATATAGATGTACCTACATAATAGGTAGCGCAAAGGATTTTACAAAGCGCCCCTTATAATGTAATATTGATGGTGAAATTAGGGGTTGCTGTGAAAAGAGGAGGGCGTAGGGCGGGGCCAACGCACCCCTCGGGTTTGATCTGTCGTCTCACTCACTCTAACTTATTGATCACCACTTCCGCCGTAACTCATGATGCCTTTCATCATGTACAATAATACAAACTTAAGCAAGCGGTACGGGCAGTTTGATGAAAATGCTAAGCTAAAACGCTCTGGAGGTTTATTTATCTTTGAACCTGAGGCTGTAGTGTTGTAGGTGCCTTATCTAATATAGCATGTTTGTTTTGTAATTATATATTCAGTACATTTGTTCTATAATAGAAGTTTAAGATACAAGTTACATACAAGTTCCAAAGGGTTATTACAAATGAGCTGACGCTTTGTAAACGTTACGAGTTACGTGTACGAGTGTTGCGTTACGAGTTTGTAATAACCCGTACGTGTATCTTGCGCTATTTTCAATACATTCGTGAGAAAAACTATTTAACTCATCCACGTTGCAACCTTATACCAAAAAGGCGCGTACTTGCCATTACATATAAACACTTTCTTTTTTGGCAAAGAAGTCTCAAACCGAGTCTAGAACAGTCAAACTTCTCGAATTTTTTAAATAAATAAAATGTCAAAAGGATTAAGTAAGTTAATGCTGTACTAATTGGTAGGTACTAGACATTATAAGTTCCTGTAGTTTTATTAATTTTTCAAATAGGTAATGTTAAATTAATTTTATTCTCAGAATGTAAAACTCCTTGCTTTAATGGGCTGTAGGAAAATTAAAACAAATGGTCAAAGGGTTCCATATTAATAGTATTTAGGAGCAATAAAGTTAATTTTTAGGACCGCAAAACAAAATTTGTTTGTATAAAGGTTTATTGCAGATTTCTCGAAAACTTCTTAGTGAGATCGTTTTATTTTTCCTGCAATATTTATAAACATCTGTCGACTAAAATTAATCCAGTTTTTTCTTTCGTAAACTTCGGATATAAGGGGGAGGATATGGTATATTTTTTAGACATTTTTCATAATAACTTGATAGGAATGTACAAGAAAAGCCCTTTACCCCACTCAAACTAGTAACGACATTTCAAAATTTTAATTTTGCTATAATAATAATATTATTTTTTAAATTCTTTTGTTTGTATAAAGTTGGGCAATTATATTCTAAAACTGATCCAAATTTTGAGTCGATAGCCTTTGTGGTTGCTGAGATAAACAGGTGTGACAGACAGACGAAGTCGCACCATACGAGTATAAAGGTTCCGTTTTTACCATCTTGGTTCAGAACCCTGATAAGTAAAACGTACTAGCTCCTTCTTACGAGCGTTACGAGCAATGTTTACGTTCTTGTAACATTTTCGAGCAAATGTATTAAAAACTGTTTTAACAGCCAAAGTTCTGATTTGAGTTAAGTAACTCATTACAACACAGAGTAATTTAATTCATTAACATTATAATGACGTGTGATTTACGAGTTGTTGTTTCGAAGAATTATGTCGCATGCAGACAGCCTGTCGCCGAAACCGGAAAGACGCCATTAGGAGAGTCGTTAAACATTTGGAGCAGATTGTATGGAAAAAGCTGTCTGTTTTAGTGTGTACCCGCCTGCGTCCAATGTCCATATTTTTTTCAAAAAGTTAAAAGACTGTGAAGACTTCGGCTAATAGCTTTTTTTTGTAAGTAGGTAATTATGTATGGGAAAAGTATATGTGGAAGACTGGATATTTGTTACACTATACATACAGGGTGTTTGGTAGTGTAACAACCCCCCCCCCCCCCCCATGTAAACCCGCATTTATCCTAATATCTGACCTATCTATACCTAAAGACCTAACTTTGACTGTTTTAGAAACCTAGCTTATTTGTATAATCTAATGACCTAATATTGCCTAATGCTTTATCTGAACTTCCTAAATAATGATTAAGTCTGTTTTGATCTATAAAATGGCCAATGAAACGTCTAGTAGTTATAAAACCCTACTTTATGAACCGCGCCTAAGCAACCTTAAAATTATTTCAGTCAGAACCGTTCTAATACCTAAATATATAAATTACCCTATTTTACACACTTGATAGAATTATAAATATCATAAAAGCTTATAAATGTTGCAAAAGGTGGACTTATCACTAAGAGTGATTTCTTCCAGTCAACCTATCTAACTTTTGATTACCTAATATCGAAAAATAAATATTCCAACCGTCTTTATTAGTTTTTGCTATAATGTACTAGAAATAAGTATAAGTTTTTGAACAATTTATATCAGTAAATGGAAAATAAGGTAAGTCAGTGATAGTCTTTTAGTCTCGTATGAAAAACATAAATCTTCAGTTAAAATGATACTAAAGAAATTGGTAAATTTAAATATTTCTTAGTATTTTATGAATTTATATAATAGATTATGGATTGTTTTGTAAGGTAAATTAAATAAAAAATTCATATTGTATTTCTTTTAGTCTATGTGGCCCTTTTCAGGGGAGGGGCTCCCCTCCTCCGAACCCCTCAGTTGACCTCAGACCAGTGACGGACGATCATCCTCCAAGACTGCACTCATATGCTTAAATTCGCATACAGGTTTTTAACCTTTTGTAATAAAATTGAGGAATCTTATCTTAACCAAGTCTTATTCAGTATGTAAGTAAGTTAGTACATTGTACTGTCAAACTTCAGACAGGAGAAGGATTCAAATTCTGGACTGTCCCGAAAACCAGAATATAAAATATATAGGGTGCGAAGTAATTAGGTACGTTTAAGAAAACCATGGCTTTGTGGAGGTTCATTGACCTCAAATATGTTAAAAATTAGAAAACTTTCCATATGATTTTTCGAAATTAACTTTCCTAATAAAATTTTATTATTAAATATGCATGAGATTTTAACATCCTGTAGAAACCATGCTACGAGTAGAACAGCTGGAAGCGTGTACTCATACGGCACACACAAATACGTAAAGCGAGATGGTCACTGAGATCATCTGACAAAGACACTTAACTGCGTAAGGCAATAAGCCAGAGCGAGCAAGAACATCCTGTAGAAACCATGCTAGAACAGCTGGAAGCGTGTACTCATACGGCACACACACATACGTAAAGCGAGATGGTCACTGAGATCATCTGACAAAGACACTTAACTGCGTAAGGCAATAAGCCAGAGCGAGCAAGGATATGAATGAGTGAATGAATGTTCAAACTACAAAAGCGATGTTTACTAAATTTTCATGAAGGCTGATTCACATTGATCCAGTGTTTTGATCTTACACTGACTAATCTTATCAGCACAGCAGCAGCAAAGCATTTAGGACCCGAGTTTAGGACCCAGCGCGGGATTAGATTAGATAACCATTGAATCAACCTAAAACGGTCTTTGTGCATTGTGAAATAAGAAAATCCTTCCGGTACCTTTGCTTTTAAATGGGCTACCGTTTGTTTAACTACATCGGCCTTAAGGAGTCCCGTATGTGTCCCACTACTGCTGGAAACAGGTCTGCAGCTTTGGAACTGCAGTTCACAATAGTTTAGCACTGTTTCACTGGCGCACTTACACATTAGTTTTATGACTTACACAGAAGCACTACTCGATTTACATTTGGATCACATATCGCCGCACGATAGGTACACGTACGCTCACGACAGTCGATCTTATCTTCGGGAAATTGGTTGTTTCGTACTATTGTTTGTTTACGTTTTAGGTTTATTATGAAATCAGGTTTTTGTTAAAACACCTAGGTTTTTATCAAAAAACACTGACAGTAAGGTTTAGGGCATCCGCACCGTGAAGCGTTTTTGCGGGCTATGAACCCCGCATCGTGACACGGATCATACGGAAACATGTAAAACATGCAACAAAATGCGGAACCATGTGGAAAAATGCGGAAACATGCAGTAAAACGCGGAAACATGCAGAAACATGCAAAACTTGCGGAAACATGCAAAACATACAGAAACATGCAAAAACATACAGAAACATACGGAAACACTTTTCAATGTTTATCTAATTATTTACTTTGACCCGCTCTTGACTGTACAATGGGTACCGCAAAGAAGAGTTTCTACTGACGCCGCCGAGTGATGCGTTCGAACGCGACGTACGTACGTCGCGTATGGCAGGAATGAGAATTTGTTGGCGGCGCGCATCGTGGACCGTATGGCGAACGTCGCGTCTGTCGCGCGCGTTTAACGGCGCGTACGAAAGCTTCAAGGTGCGGACGCCCTTATTTCGCTTCTGGCACTCGCACCACGCCGCTGCTGCGACACGATCTCTTTGCTCACTCGGCTCACAAGATGTGGTCACAAGACGTGAACTTTACTCAACATATCCGTTAAAAGGTCCATTAGGTGATACAAACATAAAAATCTAGGTAACTGACCAAAAAACTGATTTTATCAAAAACCTGCGACATTTGCATTGTCAAAAGTTGACAATCAAAAGACTTTACTTGTCATAGCAACTAGCAAGGAGTTTTTGTAATAATAACTTTATAATAAATTTAGAACCTCCTTTTCTAATTCGGTTCAAATTTTTTATTAGAAGTAGGTACCTACTTAGTAGTGCGCAGATGAGTGCGACTAAAGAGATGAAACTTTAAAAACTTTAAAATGTACTACTCGTACTTCTTAAAAGTATGATCTCCTTAGTATCTCCTGTCACGTCTATGCTGTCAAAAAAGTTGTCTGTTGCCTGCATTGACGTAAGAAAAACGCTTCGTTTCTAAACGCCCTGCGCGTAGTTTCCAAAATCTTTGGTTACCTGTCACGTATCTTTCATGAAGTAAACAATAACAACATTATTTACAATAGTTTTGTTCAGAATAGTTTTACAAGATATTTTATCTACTGGAACATGTTACTTGTAAAACAAGAGCAATACTTGGATATGTACAATCTAGTGCACAACTTTCGGGTGCTTTGTGAGTTTAAAAACAGTTTTAAAACGCAATAGATGAACAATTTAGTGCACAACTTTTTAGAGTTTGGACGTGGCTATCACCACGCCAGTACGCAGCAACGCATTACAGGTACCTTTGATAATTTGCAGTCTGCAATCTGCAAGGAACATACTTCTCGCAATCTGCAATCAAAACATTTGCTATGTTGGAGTACCTAAATGTTCAGTTTGCTTTTTGGCGCCATGGGTAATAAATGAATGAATGAATTCTGCAAAAGTGTGAGTAAATCAATAATAAAGGGTGATATTTTAAATGTTTAAGTTAAAAAACGTTTTCTCGATTATTTCGAAAAATCATACAGAAATCTTTCAATATTTTACCATAGTTGTGTTCAGTTTTATAGCCCGTATAACATACTAGAAGGAACGCACTTAATTAAGTAGCACTTTATATACACATATACATAATATGATCAATTCTTTCAGCAAAGCAAAGTTTATTGGGAAGTGCCTTGGGACTTCGTCTACCTACTTAGACAATTTACATTTAAAAGTCAGGAAATAAAGTCGAAAATAGCCTTACTTTTTAGTCAAACAGTCAGCTTCATTTAGTCAAACGGTCAGCATCATTATTTGAACTTTTTTAAATCTTTGATAACGAAAAATTTAAGTTATTTCTAACAAATGAGAAAATCTGTTACCTACCTAGCTTTTCAAGTCATTTCGCTTATAAAGGAAATGTTATTTACAGAATATTGTAACAAGAAGATGATACATTAAACTGACACAGTGAAAGTAATGACTCCATAAGGTATATCATCAAATTCTAGGGTTTTAGTTTCCCTATCAGTTTCTTTAACCATCAAGCCATAATTTTAGCATGTTTGCAAATTATATAAAATCTGTATAAAGAATACAGCTCTTAAGCTATTTTTAGTATTATATAAGATAATTTATTATTGAGTTCTTTTAATATGCTATTTTTCATATTTGGTATAGCAAATTGGACTAACAAAACCATATTTAATAACAAATCTTCTCAATCTTTAGAATGCAAATAAATAAATAAAACTGCAATAAATTATCTGACGTATAAAGAATTAAAAAGGACAGTTATAAATGAGCGAAATATCTTTTTGTCTGCAACATTTTGAAAGTCGGTTTTTAATTTTTAAATTTATAATTTTTATATTAATTTTGCAGCAAGATTTATACATTATTATTTTATTATTTTGATGGAATAAAGCTTTGATTCTACTGTTGTTTTCCTAATCAAAAGTGTATTTTTATTCAAACTAGAGAACCCGGTCTCACATTTACTTTAAACGTGATGAGTTTGGCCACTTCCACACCCAGATGGAAGGTAGAGACCCTGAGCTAGCGTAAGATTGAGTAAACCTATAGAAAATAAATTGTGAGAATACTACCTATAAGACTGTGTTGTAAATCAAACAAGAGACACGAGTCTCAGGTGTAAATTTAAATTCGTGGTGTGTAGTGATTTGTCTAAGCCAGCACGCTCACTGGAGTCGACCCCTAAGCTAAAGAATTTACCTTACAGACGGATTCTGGCATAATCCAATGAGTGCCTAGTACCCTAAGCCGTGTACGAAGAATCCTATGAAATCCACCACACACCGTGATAACCCCCATCACTCAGTTCGGTAAATGGATTTCGCTAACCAACAAGCCCTATTCTTCAAAAGTATACCTCTGATGAAGTAGCAGGAAGGAATGACATCCATGACACACTTCGACATGCCCCTGCTACCGAATTAGAGACATAAGAATGAAGAGATTCATTGAGATTTCCAACATCATGAAATCCCACTGGAGAATCACTTCCAGTGCCTATCTCACTCCTAAGCAGAACTGATGCCATAATTCACGAGAGGAATATAACACCGATTCTAAATTACCCCAGCAACCCTCGATTTACACCATGCAAAATCAAATATATTGGGAAAACAGTATTTTGCCAGGCCGATTGGAAATGCGGCTATAGATTCATTCCATAAATCAAAATGATTCCTGAGAAAACATCTTCATTTACAAGAATCTATGAGTCGGTCCTCCAAGAAACCCTTTAAATAAAGTTCCTCGACAGCCTTGCCGCGACGAGCTTTTCACAAACGGGCAGGCATGTAGGCAAGTTGTCGCTCTCAATACTAAAGGTGAATCATCGAACGCACTCCCTAGCTTTCCTACAAAATACGTGAATTTACAAATACGAACAAATTCGACTTGCCTCTCAAACAGTAACGATCAATATAAATTCAATCGAATAAAAATTAATATAAAATATTCAAAATGAACTCGCGAACAATCCTTTATGAACTCTCTGCAGAATATTGAAAAACCCTTTCATCCTCGAGTACACGAGAGTAGCGAAATCCAATAAAAATCGAAAGCACCACACAAAACTTGAATTATTAGCGAAAATAACATAGAAAAATTAAAATATTACCTAATAAAACTTTCGAATATGTAAGCTCAAAAAGAGCACTTCCGCGAGTAAAATCAAATGAACAATAATCCAAAAACATCTGCGTCAGATCTATTTATAGTGTCGCTTTTCTTTTGTTTAGAGCTATGAAGCACAATTTTGTAAATATCGCCCTCAAAATTCAAAATTTTGGAGTTCCGTAATTCAAATAAATTATGAAAATAATAAAGCAAGGTTCAGTATCTTAAAATGTTATAAATGATTTCAAGAATAACTAAAGTTTTGTGTGAAATTGTACGGAAGATACCTGTTCCGTTACAGTAGAGGGTTGTCAAAACGAAACGAACTAAACGATACTTAGGGTATATAAAACATATATTTGCCTAAAGCAAACAGAAAGCCTATTTAAAATAAAACTTTAAGAAAACCGATAAGCCTTCAACCTCAGAGAGACCTGAGAAACAGACAGGCAGACGGACATGACGAAACATAAGGGTTCTTTATTAACTACGGAACCCTAAAATCATACAATACATACAATCATCATACTTTAGTTTGAAATAAAAATAAAGTAAAATTTTTACAGTTCTTCCAATTTCCCAAAAACATCTCCTGTTCGTGCTGATACTGATGGTATTTCACATGCATTACAAAACTCTTGATAGTTCGAGTTATTCGCTATTTAATTCATCCAGCTGTAAATGTATCGATTTAGATTTTTGGGAAAATTGCTTGTTTTACCGTGTGACGTGTCTCACGTAGCTAGAAAGTGTTGTCTCGCTCTAATACACACCTTAATAGGGTAAAACTGAGATCCTCGGAATCCCCAAATAGTAGTTTATGCCACTGTCAAGTAAAGATAGTCATTGTAACATGAGGCGAAGCTGAATGTCACAATAGACAGCACGAATGTTACAATGACTACCTAGTTTGCAATCAGTGGCATACATTACTTTTTCTTCGAGCATAAAAATAATTAAAACAATAACGTACTAACTTTGTTTACTTTTGTCGTAGTACTCGTAGTAGAGCACTACAACACCTCCACTTTTTTGGCAATAAAGTCCTATTGAGTTTCGTACGGTGCCTTACTTATTTCGGTCGTCGTCAATATTTTACTCATATTTACAAATTTTCAATGGAAGTCAAGATGTTTATCGTTAAATTATAAATTAAAAGTTATTTTTTGACAGATTAAATAAGCGCGAACGTAAATCATAGTTATTTATGCAACTGTTGCGTAATGAGAGTAATTTTAACACGAGATCTGGTTTTTGATACGAGGCGCAGCCGAGTATCAAAATAGTATAGATCGAGTGTTAAAATGACTAATTACGTATAGTTGCATACAAAACTTTATCTACGACCGACGAAAGAAACATTTTTTTTAAAGAGTACGAGTAGTGATCAATTTATTGAACTAATAAGACAGTTATTACAGTTAATTAAAGTTATTCCCGAAGTTATTCCAGATCCAGAGCTTGTGGCTGGCGTTGCTTTAACATTAATTTCATGTATATGGTTACTGACAGCCTCTTGTAGAATCATGTTCTCCTGGTACATACTTTCCATTTTGTTCAAATCACTTCTTTTGTTGCCAATGTCACTTTTTATAGAAGCGAGCCAACTGTCAGCTTCTTGTCGATTTATGTACTCCTAGTCACGCCTGGTACTCTCCGTTTTCTTTTAAATATAGGTAGGCAGTCGTCACCCCAGCAAAAAGTATTTTTACAAAATTACTTTTAAATAGGCTGTATGTAGTACTGTGGTAGTATTGCCTTAGCCTATGCAGATTGAAAATTATGTATTATAACAGTTGCGGAATGAAAATCCATACTCCATTTCCGTACTGCTCGTACTATGGAACAGTGTGGAAATGAAAATGATAGCGGACAATGACCTCAATTTCGAATCTGTCATTGGTTTCGAATTCGGAATATTCCGGTACGGGAGTAGATAAAATTATATTACCGTATTGCAGACAGTTGCATTTATAAATAACGCAACTGTTGTCGGAATGGCAATATTTGTGATACTGTTTCCGGTTTCGTATTTCGAACTTTAACAAATGGGAGTCGAAAAATGGTGCTTTTTATTTTTTGCCCGTCCAAGCCTCCAGTTGCTGTCCTCGTCTTGAAAATTCATGTTCTCCTTGGTACTTCGTATTGAGTCGCTGCTCTTAAGGTTGTGAATGCAGGTCGAATATATTAATGTGTTCTAAATTCAAACACCAAAATCGTGATTAAAAGGGCTGTTTATTCACTGTTTCCAGTGAATAAAATGATCTGTTTAGAGGGGGAATGGTATAAATAATATTTTTTTTGTAAAAAACCTCGCGAGCCCTAGTAACGCTGTGCTTTTTGCTAGTCATAAATAAAGCGTGAATTTATATTGGTTTTACTCCCGAAGCCCAGTCATTATACTCATGAAAACAAGCAACATTCCCGAAGCGAAATTTTTTACTCAAAAAAATTTTTCGCTTTCCCATACAAAATAACTCGATCACGTGACCACTTTACTATGGATAGGTGAAAAATAATTATGAGTAAAAAAATATTTTTTTCAGGTAATTTGCTTGTTATCAGTAGAAGCAGTGGGCTCCGGGAGAAAAACAATGAAAATTCACGCTGTATATTTTCGCTTGCTACCCATTAGCGTGTGTAATAAAAGACATAGGGTCGTTTGCACTAAACTAAAGAATTGCCCAAGCTCTTGCGTAAGGGCCGTCAAACTATTGCTAGGAGTGTCCTAAACAAGTTAGGGGTGATTCTTAAGTTTAGTGCAAACGGCCCTTAATTTTCTTTTTTCTAATGCAAAAAAACAGGGTACTCTTCGCTTGCTCGAGTTTCAATACAGGGCACTCATGCCTAGTAATAATTTTGCTGCCTTGCATAACAAATAACTATTTCCCAACACGGCCCTGAACTACTGAGTAAGTGAGCGTATTCAGCGTTATCTGAACGTTACTCTCAAGCCACGCCCAATAGAATACAGCCACGTCTGGATAGGCTTTTATTATCTTCATTTATTCCAATGAAAATTCTGTGTAGGTACGTCGCTTGTCACTGACGACACAATTAATCCATTCGGAAATTATCCGGTGGAAGTGCACCGCCCGCGGGCTCAATTAAAATGCAAATTGTCGCACGTTGTGAAAGGGAACCGCGGCTGATTGTTGCCAGTGGGCCAGATAACGAGACATAGCATAATAACACCCGTGCTATCACTCAGGCTCAGGCTACGTGCGTAATATCTTACTGTTTCGGACTTCAGTAGATGTTAGTCAGAGTCCGTTCCAAATTGGGTAGAAATTACCCTTACAGCAGGATAGATAGATAGATAGATAGATAGATAGATAGATAGATAGATAGATAGATAGATAGATAGATAGATAGATAGATAGATAGATAGATAGATAGATAGATAGATAGATAGATAGATAGATAGATAGATAGATAGATAGATAGATAGATAGATAGATAGATAGATAGATAGATAGATAGATAGATAGATAGATAGATAGATAGATAGATAGATAGATAGATAGATAGATAGATAGATAGATAGATAGATAGATAGATAGATAGATAGATAGATAGATAGATAGATAGATAGATAGATAGATAGATAGATAGATAGATAGATAGATAGATAGATAGATAGATAGATAGATAGATAGATAGATAGATAGATAGATAGATAGATAGATAGATAGATAGATAGATAGATAGATAGATAGATAGATAGATAGATAGATAGATAGATAGATAGATAGATAGATAGATAGATAGATAGATAGATAGATAGATAGATAGATAGATAGATAGATAGATAGATAGATAGATAGATAGATAGATAGATAGATAGATAGATAGATATATAGATAGATAGATAGATAGATAGATAGATAGATAGATAGATAGATAGATAGATAGATAGATAGATAGATAGATAGATAGATAGATAGATAGATAGATAGATAGATAGATAGATAGATAGATAGATAGATAGATAGATAGATAGATAGATAGATAGATAAACACTTTATTGCACACTAAAAAACAAATTCATATAACAATAATTAATTACAAAAAGTGAGGAAAGGCGGCCTTATCGCTGTAAGCTGTAAGTCTTCCAGACAACCTTTGGGAAGAGGAATCCATCAAAGATAAACGAATAGGAAGTGCAGTGTAAAAAAATAAGAATAATGATATAATAAACCTAATGTTAAGAATACATAAGAAACATCGAATAATGAAATAATACATACATTAATAATATGTAAATACATACATATATATATATACATATATAACAACATACATATACGTAAATATATAACACTACATACATATTTTAAATAGATCAATATTTATAAATCTACTTGCAAACCGTTTGAGAAAGGAGATGCTCGTGTACTTTAAGTTTAAATGTACCTATTAATCGTTTTGGAGTGACGAATGTCCTGTGGCAAAGCATTCCACAAGTACTCGTAAGTGGCCTTAACCGTAAATGAGTCCTTGTAATATCCCGAATCCCAACCGAGTGCACGGCGCCCTTAAGACGTTTTCAGACGTAGAACGGAAAGTGCGCGTATGGTCAGCCCCTTGGTAACGGAAACGCTCAGAAAGGTATCGGGGGGAGGCGGGGTTGTTGAGGATGTTATGAACCAGACTCAGCATATGAGCGTCACGTCTCTTTCTGATAGACAGCCATTTAAGCCGAGTGATCGGACACATGATCGAACTTGCGCAGCCCAAAGATAAATCTGATGCACAAATTTTGCGACCACTCCAATTTATTAAGTAAATCCTCGTTGAGATCTATGTAGCACGAATCAGCGTAGTCAAGGATTGGCAGGAGTAGCGATTGCGCAAGTTCGATCTTGGTCTTCACCGGGAGCAGATTTTTCCAACGCCTCAGTGACCCAGCAGCAGCAAACATTTTGCGACAAACCTCAGTCACTTGTGGTCTCCAAGACAGAGTGCAGTCAATAAGCACACCGAGGTTCTTCACAACTTTGCTATATGGCAACACAACACCATCAAACAAAATGGGAGGTAGTGCGTCAACATCAACACGGGCATACTGTTTTGACCCACCGATAATGATAACTTGGGACTTGTTGGGGTTAACAGCAAGTCCATGCGACTGACTCCAGCGAAGAATAGCTTCAAGATTACTGTTCAATTGATCGATGCCGATGGAGAGATCGTTAGCAGCAGCCTGTGTATAGATTTGCAAGTCATCGGCGTAAAGATGATAGCTACAGGACAGGAGAGGAGTAACAAAATTAATGAAAAAAGAGAAAAGAAGAGGGGAGCACTCTAGCACACCAGCAGCTATGTCACAGAAGGACGAACTTTTGTCGTCAAAACGGATGCATTGACTGCGGCCAGTAAGATAGCTACGGAGCCAACTAATTACAACTGGAGACATATTAAGCGACTGAAGCATAACAAGGAGGATGTCGTGATCTACCGTGTTAAACGCGTTACTAAAGTCAAGAAGTGCAAGAACAGTAAGGACTTGATCAGACATCCCCAAGCGTATGTCATCAGTCACTTTAATGAGTGCAGTAACTGTGCTGTGCCCAGGGCGAAAACCAGATTGGTATGGGTTAAAGACAGAATGAGTATTTATGAAGAGACAGAGTTGATGATGGACAAGGCGTTCAAGGACTTTGGATAGGAAAGGAAGAATGGAGATAGGACGTCAAGCTGGGCCAAGAAAGTAGGATTGCTAATCTTAGGAATGGGGACGACAGCAGCTTTACGCCAGGTTGAGGGAAAACAGCACGTGTCCAAGGAAAAATTTAAGATATGACAGAGTACAGGAACTACACTAGTTAAAGAAAGGAGAATCATTTGACGCCCATTTGATTTGGATAGCTTTATTTGACGTCCATATGTGTGGTCGAGACAGACTGCTGTCAAAGGTAATTATTTCCCGTTTTGGAACCCAACCTTAATTACCTAGAACTCTGATCACCAACAGCAAAGTAGTGCGATTTACTTACCAGTACCTGGGTGCCAATTCTTGAAAGTCACCGGGTGATTTTCGAGATTTTTATAATTAAAATAAGCCCTGTTTAACTCCTCAAAAGTAAGAATCAATATTTGTTAAATAGCTGTACCCGCGGCTTCGCCCGCTTGAAATTCAGACAATGTGCAATCTCTCCCTCCCTCTTCCTCTCCCTCTCGGGGGTCCCTCTCTCTCCCTCTCCCTCTCTGGTATTTCACGTCCACCACGTTGGATTTCAAAATTGTTATAGTTTTCGTAATCAGCGACCCGATAAACCATAAAAACGATACCCGCAGATACCCGTATTGGTTTTTAGACTTTTTCACCCATTTTCCCTCTTTAAGGGGTTCAATTTGGGGTGGAATATCAATAAAAGTGATGTACGTTCCACACAATTACAACCTTGATGCCTAAATAATAAATTTAGTGGATTTTAATTTGAAAATGAAGGATTTTCAACTTCCTCCCCCTTTTCACCCCTTAGGGTGTTGAATTTCCAAAAACCCTGAGACATTAAAACTTTATTTTTAGTCCTTAGTCTAAATACAAATTTTGAAGATCCTAACTTCAAAACTGACGGACTTTCATACAAACTTTCATCCCTCATTTCAGCCCCTTAGGGGATGACTTTTGAAAAATCCTTAAACACGTACTTTTTATTTTTAACCAAAAGCTCAAAAACAAATGTCTATAATTCTACCTTTAAAAATGAAAGACTTATATAGGGTGACTTTTAATTAGTTCTTGATAGATTAAAAGTCACCCTATAGACCATCATAAAAAAAAACTAATCCCCTTTTTCACCTCCTATAAGGATGATTTTTATGAAATGCTAAAACTCGTGTTTCTTTATTTTTTACCAAAAGCTTGAATTCAAAGTTCTTTCATACAAAATTTCATCCCTTTTGTCATCCTCTTGGAAGATGAGTTTTCCAAAATCCTTTCTTAGTGGGTGGTTTTGACGTGGAAAGAACCTGTGTACAAAATTTCAGATCTGTATAGCTATAGCGGTTACGGCTCGGCGTTGATAAATCAGTCAGTCAGTCAAGACAAGCAATTTTTTATATTTAGAAGATTATAAAATAATGTTCAGTTTTAAAATTACCATCATAACAATTTGAGTTTTATGAGTTTATCGTGGCTTTTTTAATTTTAAAAATCTTGAAAATCACCCGGTGACTTTCAAGAATTAGCCCCCTGGGACTCAATTCTTGAAAATCACCGGGTAATAAAATATCACTTTTGAGGCTTTAAAAATTCACATTTGCCTTGATAAACTGTTGAAAGTTAAATCAGATACATGAAACTGCTTTATATTTTACGAATATCAATCTTCACTTTTGAAAAGAAAAATATTTGATTTTGATTTTTTTGAGTGATATTTTATCACCCGGTGATATTCAAGAATTGGCTCCCGGGGCGACCAAGACTTGCTCTTGGTGATATTTTATCACCCGGTGATTTTCAAGAATCGAATCCCTGTAGCCCACTAGGTATATCGGGTGTAAAAAAGATAGTAAGCACTATTTTAGCCTGTTACTAAGACCATGAAAATGAACAACTTTTCCTAAGGAACATAGGTAGAAATAATAAAAAATAATTTACTTCCTAATGCTCAATTAAGCTCTATGGAAAACTGAAGTTTTCGTATTCGTTTTTGACAGATGTTCCTTGGAAAAAGTTGTTCAGTTTCATGATCTGAGTAACACGCTAAACTAGTGCTTAATTTTTTTCACATCTTGTAAATGGACAGGGTTTCTGAAATGCACTATTTTCTATTTTTTGTGCATCACATACAGCGCCATCTAGTATCAAGTAGAAAAACTATAAATTTGGTGACGTGTGATTTTCGGGGTTGTAAAAATTTAAATAAGAAGCCTTCTAGACTAAGAACGTAAGGAAAAATTGTATTTTTAACAATAAAAGTCTATATTCATATAAAACCTTAAAATTAAAATATTACCGGATGCGCAAGCTATGCTATTCACCAACAGATGACGCTGTAGGTTTTTTTTAACCGGTCAAGTGCGAGTCGGACTCGCGCCCTAAGGGTACCGTACCTATCTACCATTACTAAAAGCTTTTGCACTTTGATTTTAAAAACTCCGCGACCATCCATTTTGACCCCTCTTTTATAGAAAAGTTCTTGAAACGAGAGCCCACCTTAATTGGTTACTATCAAAGAGATTCTAACCTCGCTGCGCTCGGTCATAGAGGGATTTGAAGGCTTGGCAAGTGTTGCACTTTTGTAACGTCAAGTTGGAACCAGGTTTGTTTTGGTTAATTTTCCACTCCTGCTAATTTTAAAAAGTTATCTGATTCTTCTCTTGACAACTAGTATGACATTGTCTAATGCATTGTCTTTACTTTCAGTCGTCTATGAAACTCAGGGACTACATAAGTACTATATGAAACTATTTGTTTCGATCTTGTCCTTAGCGAACCGGCTCTGTAGTTTTTATAATTTTACTGTTATTAAAATACTTATATCTAATCAAATAAGTGTTGTACACAAAAGCCTATTGATACTTTTAATGCGAACCATGTGTGACAATAAAGTGTTTATCTATCTATCTATATACAACGTGTTAACGGAATAAGCGAAACCCTCATACACCCCTACTGACTTTTAATAAAGGAGGTTTTAACCCACGCTACTAAAGCGAAGCGTAGTAAAACCTCCTTGCTTTTAATAAAATAAATCCAATCTCGTAAAAAAAATCATGAAAAAAGTTTTTTTTTGTTAGAAACGAGCATGCTCTTAAACTGTCTACATTTGCTTGCAAAAAGCATGCTCGTTACTAGCATGCTACTAAATAAGCATGCTCAAATCAAATACTCCTGACACACATGCCATTAAGTAGCATGCTAATATAACCTACTAGCTGTTGCCCGCGGCTTCGCTCGCGTGGATTTCGTATTTAGGTTGTTACCGGTTTTCCAAAGCAATGAGATATTTTAGTCCAGGGAAATTATTATTTATCCCATCATTTCGGGGTAATTTTAAACTTAGGAAAAACAGGACTAACCCTGCGCAAATCAATGAGTATAATTCAAGATCCAGCTGAATTTTATATAATATACAGACGTTACTCATAAATTACTCAGAACCATAGATTAGTAAGCGTTAGCGCGCTTTTGCTAGGTCTGTGCTTAGAACAGAGGAACTTAGCAGCAGTATCCTAACAAATGTAAACAGAGAGATGAGAGACACCTTTAAGTAATATTTCAAAACAGAGCTAATTCGCAAAAGTAATTGAAAAAACAAAAACCCTCTCCCTCTCCCCCCTTTCTCTCCCCTACCCCTCCCTCTGTCTCTCCCCCTCCCCCTCCCTCTGTCTCTCCCCCTCCTCCCTCTCCCCCTGCCCCTCCCTCTCCCTTACCCCCTCCCCCTCTCCCTCCCTCTCCCCTTCCCCTCCCTCTTCCTCTCCCTCTACTTTACATGCACCTGTACCTCTACCTATCTACCTCTCTACGTCTCTACCTCTCTACGTCTCTACCTCTCTACGTCTCTATCTCTCTACCTCTCTACCTCTCTACCTCTCTACCTCTCTACCTCTCTACCTCTCTACCTCTCTACCTCTCTACCTCTCTACCTCTCTACCTCTCTACCTCTCTACCTCTCTACCACTCTACCTCTCTACCTCTCTACCTCTCTACCTCTCTACCTCTCTACCTATCTACCTCTACCTCTCTACCTCTCTTCCTCTCTACCTCTCTACCTCTCTACCTCTACCTCTACCTCTCCTTATCCCTCCCCCTATCCCTACCCCTAACGCCAATTTAACCGCTATCCCTAACATAGAAACGAAACCCATATTTATTTTTAGACATTTCAAACCTATCGCACCCCAACCCCATCCCCAGGGGATGATGTTATTTCACGTCCACCACGTTGGATTTCAAAGTTGTTGTAGCTTTCGTAATCAGCGACCCGATAAACCATACAAACGACACCCATATTGATTTTTAGACATTTCAAACCTATCGCACCCCAACTCCATCCCCAGGGGATGATGGTATTTCACGTCCACCACGTTGGATTTCAAAATTGTTGTAGTTTTCGTTATCAGCGACCCGATAAACCATACAAACGAGACCCATATTCACATTTCAACCCTATCGCACCCCAACCCCATTCCAAGGGAATGATGGTATTTAACGTCCACCACGATGGATTTCTAAATTGTTTTTGACTTTTTCACCCCATTTCCCTTTTTTAGGGGTTGAATTCGGGGTGGAATTTCAATAACAGTGATGAACGTTGCATAGAATTACATCATTAATGCCTAAATAATAAATTATGTGGATTTTACTTTAAAAATAAAGAATTTTTAACTTCATCCCCCTTTTCACCCTTAAGGGTGTGGAATTTTCAAAAACCCTGAGACACTTAAATATTAATTTTTAGTCGTCAGCCTAAATACAAATTTTGAAGATCCTAACTTCAAAACTGACGGACTTTCATACAAACTTTCATCCCCTATTTTACCCCCTTAGGGGTGGAATTTTGTAAAACCCTTTCTTAGTGCACCCCTAGGCCTTATAAGGAACCTACATGCCAAATTTGGAATCTCTAGACCCAGCGGTTTGGGCTGTGCGTTGATATGTCAATCAGTCAGTCAGTCACCTTCTTCTTTTATATATATAGATAAGACGTTAGTGAAAATTGAAAATCAAGTGGCCCTTTGAATTGAACTTAATAAAATAGTGTTTTCGTCTCACCAGCGACATATTTTCATCACAGAACACTATTACTTGTATTTTGATGCGATACACACCTGTGACAGCTTTCAACTGATTGACACTAGCATGCTCATAAGCAAACCTGTTCACACGTGCTCAAAACACACCCCCTTCCACCCGCGCCGACAATGACATAAGCATGCTAGAAATGAGCATGCTTATGTCAAGCAAAGCGTGTACACACATGCTACTAGGTAGCATTTGCTACGTAGTAGCATGCTTTACTAGCATGTCTATCTGTGCCCTTCGGAAAATCTTCGGGAAATGGCATGAGGCTTATTTTTGACAACCTTGTGTCATTGACATAAAGCACATTTTTCAACAAAAATTCGCAGGTTGTCAAGACTTTCGCAAGACTTTGGAAAGACACGAAACGACAAAACTTTTTTGTCTTAAGACTTGTGTCACTAATCTGTGGACGAAGGGTCGGGCATACGCGGGCAGAGCTTTTTGTCCTGACAGCTCGCCAGTCAGTCACGGACATTGTCCTTCAGTGTGGCCGGTATTGCGAAAATTACGAAAATTATAGTTTTGCCAGAATACAATTAAAAGTTATAATTTTTCAAAATTTCTGTACGTTTTAAACAAAATAACAATTAATCTGAACAACCTGAATAACTTTTTGAATTAAACATCTATTCAAGCTGTTTACCTTCCAAACCAAAGATTTTGGAAAATACGCGCATAGAAAGAAAGCGTTTATCTCATGTCAATGACTAGTACCTGGGCGACCGAGCTATGCTCTGTATGATTAAAATATCATCGGGTGAGCAAGCTAAGCTACTCAACAACAGATGGCGCTTTAAGTTTCTTGATCGCACTAAAACACGCTAAGAAATATTAAAATAGACGGTGAATACGAATTTTCCCAGACATGAGACCTAGCTAGATCAATTTTTTGCCCCCTAAAACCCCTGTATACTAAATTTAATCGAAATCGTTAGAGCCGTTTTCGAGAAACCTATTATTCGTTTAATTGTATAGGATTAATAATACGAAAATAATTCAAGACGAAAATAAATCAAGACAAAAAGCCCTGCCCGCGTCCCGCCCCTCCATCTGCTGAGCGCCTTATACTCGTAATAGCCGCCTCAACATCAAAATATCATCGGGTGAGCAAGCTTTGCTGGCCGCCAACAGATATGGCACCATAGGCGTACCCAGGATTTGATTTCGGGGGGGGTTTTAAGAGACAATAAAAATTTTTGAAACAGGGATTTTTCAGAAAACTTTATTCTTCTATAAACAATGTTAAATTTCAAGCTGAATGACGTCCACTGCTGGACATAGTCTCCCCCTAATTATCTCCAAGAGGACCAAGTCCTGCAATTCACTTCCACCACATCGATCCCCCTTGTGCGGTCAGCCTGCCCAAGCTACGTCTTCCGGTTCGCGATGGCCACTCTACCACCCGATTGGTCATCGGTTCCTCCAGAGATGCAGTGGCGTATTTAGAAATATGGCGCCTCTAGATGGCCAAAAGCCGGCCAAGTGCGAGTCGGACTTTCGCACTAAGGGTTCCGTATTACCACAGAATTCATAATAGTACTACATACAGAACGGAAGCTCTCCGCCTCCCACCAATCGGAGTACCTCAAGTGCGCGCGCATCACCCCGCGGGGCCCTGCGCGATATCTCGTCCTATTTCTCGTCCTGTTGCCAAGCGATATGCAACGCTTGCAAAAGTTGAAAAATGGTGCGTGGTTGTGCAGTTTACGGTTGTCTTTCGACTCTCCAAGACAAGGATCGTCATTTTTACAGATTTCCAACGGAGGAAACAAGGTAAGCTATTAATGCCTAGCATTTTTTAACCTAAAAACAAAATTTTCGTATCTACTTACAGTGTTATCCAAAGCTTTTGAGTACCTAGGTATTCTGTAATTTAATATTATCGGTATACCTATTTAATCATTTTTATGATAAACTATACCTACCCTTTTTCTCTTCATCATTCTAATAAAATAGATTCATCGTAAAGCAAAATATTCCGGGCTACTACACAAGCCTTTCCGTTCGCCATAACGTTGACACGTCGAACACGTCCTTATAAAAATTAATAATCTACTTATAGAATAATTTGTTTTGTATCTTATAAAGATAAAAACATCTGAAATATGAGACATAATTAATCAGGTGGCTCGTCTGCTTGTTTGCCCATACCAGTGGTATAAAAAAATATCACCTCGGATAATTTAAGGGGTGTATGTATCCATCAAACTAAACAACTTTTCCCAAGAAACATAGGTCGAAATATAAAAATAAAATAAAACCGGCCAAGTGCGAGTCGGGCTCGCGCCTTAAGGGTTCCGTACCCATCTACCATATGATATACTAAAATCTTTTGCTCTTTGATTTTAAAAATTCCACGACCATCCAACTTGACCCCTCTTTTATAGAAAAGTTCTTGAAACGGGAGCTCACCTTAATTGGTTACTATTAGTTATGAGAAAAATTTAAATATTTAATGATTTCAGACTTTTCCCTTTATTTGTACTGTGAGACCTAGCTTCTTGCCAAATTTCATAATTTTAGGTCAACGGGAAGTACCCTGTAGGTTTTGCTTTTTTGCATAAATGTATGGAGATGAGGACATAAAAAGCCATATCTTTTGATTGCGTCGTGGTAAAAAATTTAAATTTACAGATCTTGTGTGGTCCACGGACCATAACATTCGTTATCAATTTCTACCTGATACCTCTACCCGTTCGTGAGAAAAAGGGTCTTGACAGACAGACAGACAGACGGATAACAAAGTGAGGGATACGGATAAGGGTTCCGTTTTTAGGGTTCCGATACCAAAATGGTAAAAAAAAGGAACCCTTATGGTGCCGCTCTGTCTGTCTGTCTGTCTGTCTGTCCGTCTGTCTGTCACACCTCTATATCTCAGCAACCACTTACGCTATCGAGCTGAAATTTGGAATAGTTTTAGAATATAGTTGCCCAACTTAATTGCACATGATTTTTTTTTGAAAAAAGTATGATTATTAATGTAAAGGGGGCCAAAATAGGGGGGGCCAAATTTCAAATTGTCGCTACTAGGTCGAGTGGGGTATCATATGAAAGGGCTTTACTTGTACATTTTAAAATATATTTTTGTATTTTTTTAAGTTTCTTAGTTTTCAAGTTATGATGAAAAATGTCAAAAAAAATACCATTCCCCCCCCTTATCTCCGAAGTTTGAGTAAGGGAAAATCTGAATTAATTACAGTTGACAGAGGTTTATGTAAACTTTACAGCAAAAATAAAACGATCTTTCTAAGTTGCACAGTTTTTCAGAAATCTGCAAAAAAACCTTTACAAACAAATTTAGTTTTGCGGTCCTGAAAATGGACTTTATTGCTTTCAAAAATACTATAGGTATATCGGAACCCTCGGCGCGCGAGTCCGACTCGCACTTGACCGGTTTTTTTTTAGTTACGGAACCCTAAAAAATTGGACTTCCCATAGTAAAGTGTATGACGTGATCAGCAGATTTGTATGGGAAGTCCAAATTTCATTTTCATATTCCGACCCATGTTTCTTTTATCAATTTTTATGCAATATTTTTAAAAAAAAAATTGTTTTTTCAGACGCAGACAATGGATTCTAGCTACTGATCGTCCGGAATTGGCTAATAAGCCCACGCAAACTCTTGTTAATTATTATCATATCTGTGACTATAAGACACTGCTGATAAACCCACCGAACAGTTTTGTCAACTGTATAAAAGAGATGGATAATCGAATGAAAAGTTGTTTCGAGCAAAATCTGCTTAACCGAGTTGGAAACCAAATATTAAGTGAACTGAAAGATATATCTTTTACTGACTGCTGTCCTTGTTTTCCAAATGAATATCTCAAAAAATTATTCGTCAGATTTTGAATTTTTAATATTATTAAATTTAATAACCGATCTTTCAAAGACAAATCATTTAAAAGAAAATATTTTAGTGTTTCTAACATTTAGATGATGTAAAATTGTAAATATGTATGTAAATTGTAAATACCTATGTATGTAAATTGTAAAATTGTTCATAGATAAAAACCTTATTTAAAATTGCACGAAACCACAGTTTGTATTCATAAATCTGAAAAACTTTTCCCAAGAAACATGGGTCGAATATGAAAAAAATTGGCCTTCCCATACAAAACTGCTGATCACGTGATCGATTTACTATGGGAAGTCAATTTTATTTTTTCATATTTTGTCCTATCTTTCTAGGGGGAATTGTTCAGTTTTATGAGTAGGTACACGATGTGGTTTCGTGCTTGCAAAAAAACGCCTTGTATAGATAGATGACATGTAAAAAAAAATGAAAATAATTTTGTAAAATGTAAAATTATTAATAAATAGGTAAAATCGTTTTTGAAGTTGTAAATATGTTTAATTTTTTTGTCCTTTTGTTCTGTAGTATATTTTGTTGTAAATATGTTTAATTTATAGTTGTTATTTTGTTTTGAATGATTATATAAATAAATGATAAAAGTGTACATAATTGTATCATGAAACATGTTTTATTTTCTAGATTTCAAGATCCCTACTTATTGGCATTTAAATTTTTTTAGTTTTCACATTGTATTTTTATTTAAAAAATTTCCAAATTATGATTAGACCTAGCTTGATCTTATTATCTTTCCCATGAACTGCAATTGAAAATTTCATCAAATCGTTAGAACACTCTCACTCAATAAAGCCGAAATGTTTTTTTTTTAACAAGGAAACGAAATATTTTAAAAAATATCCTAGTCCTTTCCAGGGTTTCAAACTCTCCAAACAAATTGGCATTCATGCCATATTGTATCTAAATCGGTGCAGCCGTTTTGACGTGAAAACGGAACGTTGGTACCTACACACCTTCGCATTTATGATTTTGTAGGGAAAAGTAGGGATTGCTCGCTAAAAGAGTATAGGATATAATTGAAAAAACTGGAAAGATATCGCACTTATATTGAATCACTAGCTGTCTAACCCGCGGCTTCGCCCCCTCTATAAGTGGTTTTCCTTTGGGAATAAGATATCTTCCCACGGTAAAAAGTAACCAGTATCCTTCCCCGGGTGTCAAGTTCTCTTTATACCAATTCCGTCTAGAAGTTTCACGCCGCGTTTAGTTATTTTCCCATGGGAATAATGAAAATAATATTTTCCCGCGATAAAAAGTAGCCCGTATCCCTTCCAGGGACTCAAACTATCTTAATACCAAATTTCACCTAAATCAGTTCAGTCGTTTTAACGTGAAAACGGCTTCACCCGTTGTGAAGCTGATTTTCCCATAGGAATCACAAATTTTCCCGCGGTAAAAAGTAGCATATGTCCGTCCCAGGGTCTCAAACTATCTCTATGCAAAATTTCAGAATAATCTGTTTAGCCGTTTTGACGTGAAAACCAAACATACAGACGTACAGACAAACATACATTCTCGCATTTATAATATTAGTAAGGATACTCAAATGTACATAGATTAAACTTTCTTCAAGTAAAAGTACAATATATGTAAAGGTAAAAAAATAATCCATTATTTTGTACGCTGCTACAAAGTCACTTCGTACGCATCGCTTGCGAGCCACCTTGACAGCCAGACAATACGGCACCGGCAATGTTGCCATTTGTAGCAGATTTCAGACATTTGCGCAGATTTAACCTGTCGATTTAAAAAAAAAACCTTACGAAAACAATAATAAGAAGCAATTATTATGGAATAAGCACCATAAGGTAGACACAGATGTTTTCTTTCCTTTAACATTTCTTTCATTGATAGATTTAATAGTGCATTTTTTGGGTTAAATGAAAAAAAATAAAGCTTTGAATAGTATGTATTTATTTATTCCTTTCCACATTAAAGCAATAGTATAACAGAATTTTTTGTCATTTTCTGGAATAAAGTTTGGCAGATTTTTTTGCAGTGATGAGCAGATTCGCCATTTTCGTGATAGTCACCCTGGTGCACCGGTGGCGGCGGCCAGCCAGCCGGCAAAGATGAAGTTTAGTGAAATTTATGATTGTTTTTAAAGTTTGTGAGATTATTTCAACGTGTGTTTGTTTGTTTTAATTTAAATTCGATACCAAAATACAACAAAGTGAAGTGACGAGTGATAGTCAAGTTATAATTCGTTTGTGAATTGTGTAAGTCGCTTTATAGTCGAACGAAAAATGTGCAACACGAAACTGTAATAAAAGTATAATGCTAATGTTCTGTTATCTACGTTTTATAGGGTAGGTAAGTGTTTTCTAGATACCACCAACCCTACACTCACACGTCTTTAACCCACCCACACATTTGCGCGTGTAAAAATGACAGCTGTCACTTTTGAGCCCGATTGTATGGAGCTTCCGAGGTGTGGTATTACCAAGCACGTAGATATAAAAAGTCTAAGTGGGGAGACGGTTCGGAAATCGGAACGGAACCAGATGAAAACGCGAGCGCAGCGAGCGCGAAAATTCTCGTTAGAAATAATCCAAATTGAAAGACAATAGTAAACTTTGTGTATTGTCACGAGTAAACGCGAGCGCAGCGAGCGCGAAATTTTTGTTAGTAATATCAAATTGAAAGACAATAAATACATCGCAAGTGCGGAAAATATCTCGGGATGAGTGAAAATGACATCTATACTTCAATAGGTAGCTTTTCTTATCAGGGCCACAGATTAAATAATAGTAAACTATCAGGGCTCCGTACCCAAAGGTGTCGGTTCGTCCGTCGTCTGGTATACCTACAGGTTTTACACCCAAACGGTTGGAGCTACAGTCTTTAACTTTTCACAGTATAAGCATGTTGTTGACTCGAAGCAATCCAAATTATTAAAAAACATTTTAAAAGGTTTATAAGGGGTTTTCCCATAGGTACAGTTCTCAACCATAATTTCATCGTTACTGGATGGCTTGTTGTTCTTAAGCTGTTTGAGAGCCATACTAACCTCTATATGGTGTCGGGTTATACTAGGCCTTGGTCTTTGTCCAGGTTACTAACGCCTTCTCCAGTAGGTCAGGCTTGGATGATACGGTTTAGTCTTAGATAAAATAAATCTAGTAATTATTAGACGGAACAACTGTCCACTCAAAGAATTTCACTTTTCACTCTCGCTACCTACGGGAACCAAAATAGATGCAAATTTCACAATATTTTCATAGAGATAAGTTCTTTTCTTTATTTCGGGGGGGGTTTGAAGCCTCAAAACCCCCCCTGGGTACGCCTATGTATGGCACTGTAGGCTTTTGAATTTAATAAAACGAAAATGCTTAAAAACACGGAGATAACGAATTTTCCCAGACATGACACCTAGCTAGATCGATTATTCGCCCCCGAAAACCGCCTTATGGTAAATTTCATCGAAATCGTTAGAGCCGTTTTCGATTAACTGATTTCAAATATATAATAATATTTTTATATATATATATACAAATATTGCTCGTTTAATAGTATAGGATTATTATTACTGTCATCAGCGCTATCAGTCAACCTCGGAGACGGTCAGTCCGTGACCGTGTCCTGTCTCGGAGGAGCTGCAACTGTGATCCGCGATCAGTCAGTGGAGATGCAGCTATAAGAAAGAAAGAGAATGCTAGCCAATTAAGCCGAGGTTCAAATCTCTTTGAATTAAGCTATTGCGATTTTCTTTCTACAAAAATTATGTGACATTCTTTTGACGTTTCCGCGAAAGCCAATTCCTTGCCATACAAGAAAAAGAAAAGCCGTAATTTGGTGGAATGACATTTGTAATCGAGCAGTTTTACCAAAGAAATTTGACCTCATATAGAAGTAATATATAAGAAATAATTCGTCACAAGTAGGGATGTGGGCATGCTTTCATCTATCGATAGTCGATAAGTTACACAAGGACAAATCGATGTCGAAACTTTGACCAAAAAGTTGAAGTACTAAACTTTAATAAAAGGCAAATCTGTTAAAAGCAGTGATTAAATTCATAAAAAAAAAAATACTCTTTGCATTTTTTACTAAAGGTGATTTCTTACGTATGTGTTTTAATATTAAAGATACCAAATTTCTTACTTACTTACTTACTAAAAGTAATGGACGGTAGCGGTGGAGGCAAGAGGGGTAGGAGGTGTAAAGGTTCTTTTTTTTTTTTTTCATGAATATCTCTAGCTTACATACAATTATGTAGGATTTTAAAACAAACTTTTATCCCTCAATTCAATCCCTTTGGGATGGTTTTGCAAAAATGCTGAAATACGGGTTTGTGTTTTTCTTCTAAGTAGCTCAAATCAATTTTCAAGCGAAATTTCGTGTATCTTATCTTGCCTTATAACGTGGAGCTGAGTTCCTTATTGGACCTTAGAGCACAAGGAGCCTGTAGTCTTCTAGTTTCGGATAAGCTTGACCCAGAATCTTCATACGCTTGTGAGCCAAAGCGTTGCATGAGCACAAGAATTGCTTGTCAGTATTGTTTGTAGCGAAAAACTTTAAAACCTTTTTTGTAGAGAATTTTATGTAGATTAATTTAGTATTTTTATTAATTTTCTTACAATTTGTTGATTCAGGATGATTCATGCTGATTGAGACATTTCAATTTGGCGAAGACACACAAAGTTATATTTGTTTGACAGTGTCCCCATCGGGAATCGAACCCAGAATAAAAACAAAACGCGTTGAATGTTGTAAAATATAATAAATGGTACAGCAGCACTGCACTTACTTTCTCGCGATATGCAAGTAGAACTGTCAACCGCAAACTTAAATTTGTAATACTCGTACCATACCTACACATAGTATGGAATTACAAACGTTTATTAAGGTTTTTCTGAAAAATGTTCTACCACATGAATTCGGAACTCGAATTGTAATGGTACATTAAGATGCACGTGCGCTATTTTGGATATTACGGCCGAGGCTCTGAAATTGCAGCCCGAGCCGCAGGCGAGGGCGTAATAGAGCCGAGGGTGTAATCACCAAAGCGCACAAGCTTCTTACTACGTTTTTCAACACATTTGCGAATAAAAACGAATCAAATTCACTTACCTTTTTGCGGTTCGGGCTGCGATTCCTAAGTCTCCATTTTTCGTTCTCACAATACTTTTCAACATGGAATAAATACACCACAAAGAGCTAGGTTTATACTTATTCGCCAGCTCATTGAAATAAGCCAAAAAGTCATTCTCTGAAAACGAATTGGCATTTTTGCTGTTCTTCCATGCAATACATTTCGTAGGCAAGAATGTATTTTTTATTTGATTTTGCTGGAAGGAGACTCTCACTTGCATTTTGTGCCCCAGTAATTATTTCCTGCGGGGTTAAATTAAGTTCTTCTTCATTGCTTGAAACCATCGTAGTCACAAAAATCAAAGCAAATGAAAATACTTCTGAAAAATGGCGCGCGGAATTCTTGTTGCGCGCGCATTTCTTTTTTCAAATGAGGAGCTGTGACGAAGCAGTGGCAATGCTCCCAAACAGCGTAGTCATTGAAAAAGTACAAAAACTTAAAATTTATTGCTTACAAAATCAATTAATGTTAATTTGTTGTCAAATTTAACTAATCTCATGCAACAAACTGTTTATATAATATATTTTCATCAACATTAGGTTTAAATTTACGAAAATGTTATAAATATTTTAGACATTAGAACTCCTTGCTCTTTGTTAATATAAAAAAAATAAAAATTATATAACTAGTGCTATAATATATAATGAGAAAAGCACGCGTTTTTAATAAGCTGGATTATGGACCTAAATACAGTGCAAATAGAGCTGTTTTATGAGCAAATGTGTTGAAAAATATTAAAACAAACCAACCGTAAACGATTTCGAACAAATCACATGTTCAAATTTTGGTAGTACTGGAACACCTTTTATATGAATTTTCACAGATTTTTAAATTTCAAAACTCTGTTTCTTATGAATAGTTGTTCAGTTTTGTCGACTGTAAAGCTCTTTCAGTTTTTGGTACATCCTGTGTACTAAATTTTCACAAAATCCAATCAAATTGAATATCCATTCAGGTAGATAACAAAAACAAAATTAAAATTATAGAAAATAATACAAACTTAATGGAGTCAATTAGGGTCAATGTAGGTGCCACTAGTTGACCATTTAAGCGGTTTTATGACGAAATTCATAAAAAACTAAATTATTAGTTCTACTTTCAGAGTCACTTCTAAAAGTTCGACTATGAATTAACTAATTCATAGTCGAACTTTTAGAAGTGACTCTGAAAGTAGAACTAATAATTTAGTTTTTTAGGCTTGTGATATAATAAGTGACTTTACAAAATATGCTCTTAAAGTTTTTTTTTTTCAAATGTTACATTTCATGACCACTTCGAATAAACATACTAAAGTACTAGCTAGACAAACCCATAACTTTATTGTAAGACGCCAACATAGTTAAATTCTATATAAAATCGCGGTATTTTTAAATTTTCTTACTTTCAGTTCAAATTTAAGTTTTGGTCAGCTATTGGTGCTTGGTCATCTAGTGGTGCACTGACCCTATGAGTAAATCACAAGTTTACGTTTTGGTAGTACAGGAACACCCCTTATATGGAATCACACAGACAAACTGATGATGGCGAAAGATACCTTGCATAGAGATGCTTAGTCAAGCAAAGTTTCATAAAAATAATTTGAACCGTTTTAAAAAAAAAATCAATTCTTCATTTTTGTTGAATGACAGCTACCCTCAAAATGAGAGCCAGCAAAAAACCATTCGGAAATAAAAGTCTTAAATTAAAAATATGGCGTTAATAGGAGTTCTAGCTGTTACATTTGACTTAGAAAATTTAAACCTTCTTATATAATCCCACACTATTTTGATAGGAGTAAGTCGATTAAAAGACGAACACAAATTGGCCCAACATAAAAATTTTTGTTCTGTAATCTCTTTTTTTTAGCATCAAATTGTTTGTACAAAATCTCTAGCGAAGGATATCTTTTATAAGAAACAAATGCGAGTTTAGATTGTAAAACTCTCAGAACAAAAACCTCCTTGCTTCGCTCGGAGAAGAAACCATGCTATTTTTTTTCAGTATGGGATGACAACTGCTAGCATGTCTCATGCCATGTCAAGTCGTCAGTGATCACATCCTACCAAATTAGATGAACGACGCGTTCATTGCATTTACAAAGTTTATAGGATTATTGTAACTTGTTGGGATTTTAACGGTTGAAAATATTTCCTAAATTATATGTTGTAAACATTGTGTAAATTATAAAAAACATGTAGCGAATAACTTGAAAATATCGTGAATTTATTCTTAAGTTGCTCTCCATATTAGTGATTGTTCTTTTTAATAATAACGTGTGTAGTTGATGGCTGTACATCTTCAAAACAACAAAACGGAAATTGCAAAGAAATTTTGTCTTTTCATCTGTAAGTTTTATTCAGTATTTTTCATGTTTGTGGATTATTATCACAAATATTGCATAAAAAAATGTCAACTTATCATTTCTACAGTCAGATAATATGGAAATTGTTACGTATTTTACTGTAATTTATCGTTTTTTGTGGGATCATGTTGGAGTTTATGAGTGGTGTATTTTTTATCGATAGTGGTGCTTTTACTTTACGATTACAATACGAGAAAGGTATTGTAATCGTGAAAATAGTTGCACAAATTTTCTCAAAAATGTGCTCTATATCACTTATATACCAAAAAAAGCAAGTCCCCTAAAAATGTCCGTCCGTCGTCGGTCGGTCTGTCCATCACGCTTTGGCCTAGCGGCTAAACAAATGGTCCCATTAACACCATAATTATATTAAATTTAAGACTTTTATGCAAATTGGTCGAAGGGTTCCTAATGGTTTGTTACTGGCTCTCATTTAGAGGGTAGCTGTAATACAACAAAAATGAAGAATTGAATTTTTTGTACAACGGCTCAAATGATTTTTTATGAAACTTTGCTTGACTAAGGATCTCCATGCAAGGTATCTTGCGCCATCATCAGTTTGTCTGTGTAATTTCATATAAGGGGTGTTCCTGTACTGCCAAAACGTAAACTTGTGATTTACTCATAATTGGTTCCATTAAGTTTATATTATTTTCTATGATATTAATTCTGTTTTGGTTATCTACTTGAATGGATATTCAATTTGATTGGTTTTTGCGAACTGAAAGGGCTTTTTCAGTAGACAAAACTGAACAACTATCCCTAAGAAACGTGTTTTGAAATAAAAAAAATCTGTAATTAATCATATAAAGGGTATTCCAGTACTACCAAAAATTGAACATGTGATTTGTTCGAAATCGTTTACGGTTAGTTGGTTTTAATATTTAACAATTTGAATTCTGAATTCATCTGCTTATTTTATTAGAACATTTTCTAGAAATACCGAAATATAAGTTTGTATTTGAATACTATGTGTATGGTATAACAAATATAAGCTTGCGGCTGATAGTTTTACTTGCATATCGCGAGAAAGAACGTGCAGTGCTGCTGTATCATTTAATATATTTTACAATATTCAATGCAAGTTTTGTTTTTGTTCTGAGTTCGAATCCCGATGGGGACACTGTCAAACAAATATCACTTTGTATGTCTTTGCCAGATTTAAATATCTTAAACAGCATGAATCATCCTGAATCAACAAATCGTAAGAAATATGATAAAAAAATAATTAAATTAATCTACATAAAATTCTACACAAAAAAGGTTTTGAAAGTTTTTCGCTAAAAACAATACTTTGAAAGATTTAAAAGCATGTGGTGAGTAAAGCGAAAACATGGAGCAACTGTTGTGCATATGCATTGCTTTGATTTTGATTTGAGCTACTTAGAAGAAAACCACAAACCCGTATTTCAGCATGTTTGCAAAACCATCGCAAATGCACCCCCTGCATTGAGGGATAAAAGTTTGTGTTAAAATCCTACATAATTTGTATGTAAGCTAGAGATTTTCATGAAAATAAAAAAAAAACCTTATACCTCCTACCCCATTTGCCTCCACCGCAACCGTACTTTTAGTAAGTAAGTAAGTAAGAAGTTTGGTATTAAACAGCTACGTAAGAAATCACCGTTAGTAAAAAATACTTAAAGTATTATTTTCCTGGATGAATTTAATAACTGCTTTAACTTGCTTTTGCTAACGACAAAACATAAATACACATATTTTGCAATCAATTACTAATTATTATATTATTTCCATGTTAAAGTGATACTATAATAAGATTTGAAAATTATAATTTAAACATTTTAACCTTAATTAACCTCTGGTTTTCTTTTCGATCCAAAAGAGAAACAGAGGTGAAGCACAGACAGGGTAATATGAAGTTAATTAAGACAAAACGTAAATACACATACTTTGCAGTCATTTACTGATTATAATTTTATAGCAAGTTGAAAATAATTAGAATTATATTAAGCAAGTCTAATTTGCAAACTTTAGTAAACTGTAGGTACATATATATATTCTTTATTGCACAAAAAAAAAATTTAACAGAAAAGACTATAACTAAAGGACATACACAAAGGCGGGCTTATCTCTAAAAGAGATTTCTTCCAGCCAACCGAACGCAGGACACACATTAGGACAGGAGGTACATTAGGATGCCAAAGATAAATTAAACGAAACAATGACAATTTTAAATACTTTATATGTTATATGTTTTTTTGTGCATGCATGTGTGTGTATGTGCGTGTTTGTACCAGTGTGTGTGGGCATAAAGGTCATGGTTAAGAGTAAGGTTTTTGAACTGATGCATTATTTTGTTGTTGTTACTAGCCCTACGACGCTGTCTTGGGATCGGAAGCTGCAATAGCAAGTATTGTAACTTCCACTAGCATTATACCTATAATATTATATTAGCCCTAATTAGAAAGGAACACCTCACACTCATCATAGCTCAACTCTTTTAGCCATGTAACCAGCAATATTTTACACTCGTGGTAAGTTTATATAAGCTGAAGCTTTTCATTAACTTTGTTGTAAAGATAAGTTGAACGCTTTTTATACTGTACGCTCGCAAAAGTCGTTTTAGTTCTATGAATAGTCACAATGTCTTTACTTCTCTTATCTTTTAAGTTAGGGTCAAACGTTATTGTTTTGTGTGTTTTCAAAATAATTTGTAGTATATATAATTTACGAACTGATAAGAGGTTACTAATTTAACTTGGGCGATTCTTAAGTTTAGTGCAAACGGCCCTATGAGTAGCGAAGCTTTTTAAAGTACATCACTTTTAATAGCGCTCTCTGTGATCTTTCAACTTCTAAAAACTGAGTTTTAAAGGTTCCGCCCCATACAGAAATGCCATATGTTATTATAGATTGGACTAATGCTGTGTAGATTTCATTTAGGAGATTCCTTGGAGAGCTCTGGTTATTTGGTAAATTTTTGGGAACAACATGTCTTAGTGATTTAAATATCCAGATAAATTTCCTTATTCTCGAATTAATTTGCTCAATTTGGGGGTACCAGGAGAGCCTCTGATCAACTATTACACCAAGATACTTAGTTTGACTGACTTTATTAATTTTAGGACAGTTACAATGGTTGTCTGTTAGGTTATCACAATCATGTATTTTTATTTCAAAATCAGAAGTTGGTTGTGAATTATTATATATACTAAAACATATGTAGTTTGTTTTATTTGTGTTTAGTGTTAAAAGGTTGTTCTTTAGCCATTTAGAGACTTGGATCATACCATGCTCCGCCTGAACTTTAATGCCGTCCCAAGATTTTTCAATGGCAGTATCATCAGCGTAAGAAAATATTTTGGCGTTTCTAATTTTCATATTGCAGAGGTCATTTATATAAATGAGAAAGAGAGTTGGTCCTAAGACGCTTCCTTGAGGAACGCCGTATGATACGCCAGTGTCTTCACTTATGTATTTTTCAAGCTTAACTTTTTGCATTCTGTCTGTTAGAAAATCCTTGAAAATGGAGAGTTGAGTACCTCTCACACCTATACGTTCGAGTTTCGTCACAAGGATGGGGACGGAGACGGTATCGAAAGCCTTTTTAAGATCAATAAAAATACACAAACACTTCTGCCTATTATCAAGCTGTTCAGTGATGAGTGAAGTTAGTGACGTTACAGCGTCTTCGGTTGATAAGCCTTGTCTGAAACCAAATTGTGACGCAGATAGTATTTTAAAGGTGGTCAATTAATTTAGTAGTCTAGTATTAAGAAGTTTTTCTAGAATTTTGCATAAAACAGGCAATACCGATATAGGCCTATAATTACTAACGTCGTCTCCGTCCCCACCCTTATATACGGGAGTAATAATTGATCTTTTTAATAGTTTAGGAAATTTGCCCTGTTTAAGGGACAGATTCATTAAATGTGTTATAGCTGGGATGGTAACATGTTTTACGTGTTTGAGATACCTAGTGGAGATATTATCCCACCCGGGGGCACTATCTAATTTCAAGGATGCTATTATATTTTTTATTTCATCTGGGTCCGTGTCAAGTAAAACGAATGATTGAGACTGACTAGACAGGTTCGTAGTATAGAGTTTTTGTTCTTCTGAAGTAACACTTGATTGAATATCTTGAGCTAGCTGACTACCTATACTAGAGAAGTAGTTGTTTACAAAGTTAGCAGATTCAGTGGGAGAGGCTTTCAGGTATTTAAGTTCAGAGTTTAATTTATTCGATTTGTTGGTGTAGGTTATTGCTTTCACATTTTTCCATAGTAATTTGTTATTTTTAAGAGAATTTGTAATGAGTTGTCTATTATATTTCCGTTTAATTTTTTTATTTTAATTTTTGTACAGTAGTTTCTGTAACGCGTATACGTTATCTTTTTTATATCATTTAGAGGGTCATTGCGGTACTGTTTTTGCAGATTTTTTCTATTTTTTATACATTTTAATATGCCAGGAGTTATCCATGGTTTTATAATCCGTTTACTTCTGGGGATAGTTGTAGTTTTAGTGTTAAGTTTAATTGATTCAGATAATGTATGAATAAGGTAATCTGTTACTATATCCGGGTTATCACAAAAAAGTATTTGAGCAAGATTTTGTTCTTGTAGGTATTTTAATGCACTTTCAAAATCAATAGTTGTTTTTGTTTTAGGGGGCACATGGTTTCTCTTATGGGAGATATCAACATCAATTTAACTAGTCATGGAGTCAAACACCCCCAGGCTGATGACTACATTGAACTTTTAATTTTTTATGGTTATAAAATAGGATTAATATTCCTACTCGAGAAAACAGCTGTCTAGACCATTGTATGTACAAAACAGAAAACGTGATTGCCTTGTGTATGATGTTCCGATAACTGATCATTGCTTAACTGCCTGCTTTTTAAAAAACGTCGGAAATAATTGTAGACAATATCCTTCTAGACAGATAATAAAGAAAATTAATTTCCCAAAACTCAAGAAAGATGTTGGGCAGGAGGATTGGATTGAGTTCTGCGATAATACTGATGTGAATAAGGCTCTTGAGATTTTTGTCAATATGCTAAATCATCATGTCAACAATAATACTACCATCAAATTAAATAGACCGCACAGAAAAGAACCACTAAAACCATGGATAACCCAAAATTTACTTCAATGTATACGTAGGAGGGATAAATTATAGAAAATATGCAGAAGGCACCCACAATTAGAGGAAGATTATAAAAAGTACAGGCGAATATGTAACTTAATAATTAAAAAGGCAAAAAAAAACTACTTTAGACAAAAGTTTAAGAATGCTCTAAATGACCCAAAAGCTGTATGGTCAATTATAAATGAAGCGTCAGGTCGTAAAGGTGGCAAGAATAAATCGGTGAGTAAAATATTAGTAGGAAATAGGTTAGTAGATACCGAAATTGGCATAGCAAACCATTTTAATTCATACTTTACCTAAATTGGTTCTGACTTAGCCAGTACTCTGTACATTAACTTACTAATCTGGGTTAGCCAGACAATGCCATGAATGTTACGGAAGATGACTAATGTCAAAAATTTTGTGATAGTTCAACCCAAGGAGGTTTTAATCCACGCTACGCTCTAGGAAGGAGAGATGACGACGAGTATATCCAATAGTCGCGGTGGCATCTCTTTCACACAGTAGGGTGACCTAACTATTTTACGCTTAGGGATGTAATATTATTAAAGCCCTCTGGAACAGCAGCTTCATTTTTAATATTTTATTTGGCAGGATATTATCCTTTAGTTTCTACCTGATAAGTTGTGCTTCCCTCGGCAACAAAGTGTTTCGTG
Organism: Athrips mouffetella; assembly: GCA_947532105.1. Lineage (NCBI taxonomy): Eukaryota > Metazoa > Arthropoda > Insecta > Lepidoptera > Gelechiidae > Athrips > Athrips mouffetella. The sequence goes on from OX383956.1 coordinate 30,987,240, forward strand.
TCTTAAAATCCTCGCAGCGCTGAGGATTCTTCCTTAGAACCATTCGCTTGGCTCGTGGCTCAATTATAGAGTCATAGAGGTAAATGAAAACAAGTCCGTTTGGTGCCGGCAAAGTATAGTACCAACTACCAACCCATCTCCACCCGTGGGTATCGTAATGTACGTACAGTGTACGTTTCATGGGGTGTCATGTACAACATGAGAATATTATTCAAGCATGGTATGTGCATGTCATGAATATTATTCAAGCATGTCATGAATACCTTGGGATCAATTCTTGAATAACACCGGATGATAAATAATTATCACACGAAAAATTTAAAATTAAAAAAATTTCTTTACAAAAGTGCAGATAAAATATAAAGTAGTGATTGATTGTTACTTTCCATGTATTATGGTTTACATTTTTAACAGATTATCAGGGTACATTTGATATTTTTTTATGTTTAAAGTGAGCAAACGAGCAGGTGGGCCACCTGATGGTAAGTGGTCACCACCACCGCCCATTTTTATTTGATGTCTCAAAAATTATATTTTATCACTCGGTAATATTCAACAATTGGGTCAGAGTTTTTTCAGCAGCAGCATTCTTTTTGTTTGTTTCCAAAATAAACCTTTTTTCATTTCTTTCTTCTTGCTTTCCAGAAAAGCCCAGGGAATTCTTGAAAATCACCGGGTGATAAAATATCACTTTTGAGACTTTAAAAATTCACATTTGCGTTGATAAACTGTTGAAAGGTAAATCAGAATACATGAAAACTAACAATAAAGGACTCCTTTATATTTTAAGAAGATCAATTTCAACTTTTGAAAACAAAAATCTATGATTTTTAATTTTTTGAGTGATATTTTATCACCCGGTGATATTCAAGAATTGTTCTCCGGGTACGTTGCATGCCTCATCATCAAGAAGCAAAGCAATTAATAAAATTTGACGTGTATTTTATGATTTATTGTTTATTGATAAACAAAATTCATTATAGGTACGACATGTTACAAAATAATCGTACAAATATAAGATTTTATTTCTTATTTCATTGATTTAGTTCTGACTTTACATTTTTTTCACTCACATGGAATAACAATAATTTTAAAATATGGACTGGCTGTTGAACTTTGCCTCATTTATACGTTTCTAAATATTATGGCCCACGTTTTTGTCACTATCTTTTTACTGAAATAAACTATCAATACTCACAAACATTAAAAGACTTAAAACCAATATGTTGTTCATTCTCACTACTTATTGAACAGCCCTCGTAACATAAGCTGTCTCTCTGTCCATCTATATTTGCGATCCGTCTGGCTGTCCGGGAACAACAGGTCGATACAGGTTTTTGTTGGTATTCTTCTAAAAACTCATCATCAACCAACTTCATTTGGGCCTAATTTCGAGCCACCTACTTTTTAACCGACTTCAAAAAGGCGGAGGTTCTCTATTCGATCGTATTTTTTTTTATATTATTATTTTAAATGAATGAATCATTCTTACCTACCAAGTGACATCTGTCCACATCTGAAACTTTTTTAAACAAATTCCAACCCAAGGGCATCACATAAATTCTCTCAATAATGCCCGGAACAAAACTTTGATGCTGACCGTAAATGGCTCGAAATATCTATCGCGAGGGAGCGCAGGGCAGGCGCGTGAATTATTGGCTTCCCGCATGTCGTCAATAAGAACGCAGAAAATAACCGGCAGCATCAGATGTACTATTTTCCTATTATTGTATAACAGTACAGGTTCCGTTGTTTTGTTTGATTTTCTTTTAAAACTAATGCAAACTGTTTTTCTCTTTCATGTTTAGATTCAGATATCTTCATCATAATGTTATTTCATCATAATGTTCTTTGGGATAAGTTGTTCAGTTTTATGGGCAGATTCTGCAGATTCACATCCCACAATACTGATGTGGTTGTACCTTTTTAGTTTCCTTTGTGTTCAAATATCGTACATTACAGCCACCCTACTTCATACGTAAAACAGTTCAGCTTTTTCATAGAAAAATTAAAGGAATAATGGATACCCATAGAAGAATATTCCGCAAATAGCATAACTATCAATTTTGCAGCCATTTACTCTACAATATTTCACTGTTTTTGCAGAAAAATACGCGATTTTAAACAAAATTTAGCATGACATAAAAATGTGTAAAAGACGGGGATACCAGTAATGTATTAAAAACTATTACCAAAAAGGTTGATGACGAATGAAGAAGTACATAACCTGCTTGACCTTAAACAACACAATTAGATCAAAAATATTTTATAGAGTTTCCGAGATAAATCACAGAACCAAAAGCACCCGAAAAATATTAAATTTTTAAGATTTAGCTCTAAAAAGGTTTTCTATATGAAAACCAAGCATAATGTCAAAAGATTTTTTCCTACCAACCCACAATTTCGTTTTGCTATGGCAACTGTGTGAGCGTGACACAACCGCGACTAATTGACCTCTCGCTCGGCACAATTTCTATTCTTCGCAAATCACAGGAATTTATACCGTATTACAATATACGATTGACTAAATTTGTGTAGCAAGATTTTTGGATTAAACACTCCTTCCTAGAGCGTAGCGTGGATTAAAACCTCCTTGGTTCAACCCATGTGACAATGTATATGAGACCGACAACAAAAAAGGAAATAATCAATACGATCAAAACTTTGAAAAACAATAATTCTTGCGGATTGGATGGGTTGTCTGGCGTAATTTTGAGGAACTTAAATATGACCATTATTCGACCATTAGTTCACATCGTAAACCTCAGTCCCAAAACCGGTGTCTTTCCTGAAGGCCTTAAAGGGGCTATGATAGTCCCGGTATTTAAGAGAGGTAGTGCAACGGACGCTACGAATTATCGCCCTATTTCACTGTTATCTTGCATAAGCAAAATTCTTGAGAAAGTAGTCAAATCACGTTTGTGTGAATTTCTAGAGTGTAACAATATTTTATCGGAAGCTCAGTATGGCTTCCGGTCAGGATGCAGCACGACCGATGCCATTGCCAAGTTTACTAAATTTATTATTGACAACACCGATAAAAGAAGAAAAGTACTGTCTTCTTTGTTGACTTGGCAAAGGCATTTGAGAAAGTTAAGTGTGTATGGCATTACTGGAAGAACTACAATGGTTTGTGAGCTACCTCTCCGAGCGTCATCAGGTCGTTAATATCAATGGTACCATTAGTAGGGAGGAGCAAGTGACTTTTGGCGTGCCACAGGGAAGTGTGCTGGGTCCCATTCTGTTCAACTTATATTTGAACGATTTTTGCTCTTTGCTTCATTCTGAAGATTGCCTCACCATCTGTTTTGCTGACGATACCGTCATAAGTTTCTCTGCAGATATGTGGGATAAAGTCTTTTGTGATGCATCTGCTGGCCTCAGGATTGCTAAATACTGGTTTGATAGTAATCTTTTATCTCTAAATCAAAATAAAACTTTGTACATGTGCTTCGCTACCACTTGTGCTGGACTCCAAATGCCCAGATGTCGTTACGTTTACACTCTTGTGCCCCTGAAAACGAAGGCGGCTTCATCAACTAGATATCTGGGATTGGAGATTGATGAACACCTTAAGATGGGATAAGCATATTGAAAATATTTCGGCTAGAATAAAGCAGCTCGGTTTTGTTTATCGTGAACTTAGAAATGTTGTAGATCTATCTACGGCTATGTCAGTTTACTTTGCACTGATCCAATCTATACTACTATATGGTACTGTAGCTTGGGGAACCTGTGGATCTACGATATTGAAAAGTCTTGAAGTTGCGCAAAAACTTAACCTTAAAATTATCTACCGGAAACCTAGGCTATATCCTACTGAGGAACTTTATCATATCTCGAAAGTTATGTCACCAAGAAAGTTTGAGTTGGACTCCTTTTTTTCTTGTTTGTCACGTTCAAGTTATGTAATTTAATTCAAAGTTGTTTTTTCGCTTATTTAGACGTAGGTAATTAGAAGTTATAAGATGTTTTGTTATTTGATTAATTTTCGGCAGATAGCCTTGTTTCCAATGCCGTAATAAATTAAAAAAAATATATGTGGTTTAGTTTTCTTCCGGTTCTGTTCTGAGTTTTTGGCGGGAACTCGACATGGGCGTTTGCCTGCTTAATTGAAATTTTGGTTTTTTGTGCATTTAGTGATTTAGTGGATAATAAAGATAGTGTGTTATGCAGTAAATTTACTACGGAGTGCGCAGCTGATGAAGATTTCAAGTGATCTCGTGTTTAAGCCCCGTTTGTGTTGTTCCAAAAAGTCACGAACATTTTCCTTCGTAAAGTCATTTACTTATATATAATCGGCCGAATGAATTATTTGTACCAGATACAGACTATAAACTTCTTTTTTTTTTGTTCCGGCTAAGGCTTTTAGCCATACCGCCTCTTCTTTGGAAGAGACCATAGACAAGAATACAAACTTTTCTTTTTTAAGAACCGGTGTGATCTTAGACTATATAATACTAACGTATAGTGTGATGAATTCGTGTTTACCGGTAGCAAGACCACTCTATAAAATGTCTAAGTCAAAAATTACGCCAAAATCGACCATAATGACAATTGTTTACGTTATTTCCACCGTATCCATAGCAACCAAAATGTAAACAATGGATGACGTCATCTCACCCTGGAAGTTGCAAATCATTCGTTCATCAGACGAAAGCCGCAATCACACCTCTTAACTTCAAAGTACGGCATACATTGCGGATTGAAGACATTGTTTTGCAATATCCTTTGGGCTTAGTTCAGCGAGCAATGTATGCAGAATTAGTTTCTGAACTAAGCAAGATGTGATAGCGGCTGTGCTCTCTGTGAATTTTGTTTGATGTACGGCCAACACCGGCTCTTCACGTTGGCCGCGCCAGCTCAGCCAACGTCTACTAGGCCCGTTTGCGTGAGTTGGCCGGGCAAATGGGCCTGGGCGAGGCCAACGTGAAGAACCGCCTCAAGAAATCCCATTCGAGTCTTGGCACGTTTTTACAGAATGGTTTAGGTAGTTGGGAACTAGACACACGAGAGTGAGTCAACCAAGTTCGGGAAGGAAAAGAGCGTTGAATTTTGCGTTGAATTTTGACGTATATTATTTGGGAATGTTGTTCAGTTTCATGGTTAGAATCTACCGTTTAAGTTTGTGCCGTCGGTTACCTAACATATTGTTTAAATAAATATCTTATCTCATTTTATCTTATCTAGCCTATAATGTCCCACTGCTGGGCAAAGGCCTCTCTCTCTTCCCTCCATTGGTCCCTATCTAAAGAAATATACAAAGAAATATTATAAAATTCGATACGATATATTTTTTCATTTACCCATCCCTAAAAGAAATGGAATGGAAGAACGGGAACGAACGAAATTTGGTGCGTGAGGTGCTTTCTACTTCCGCAAAATTTTTGTTCCTAAAAAATCTGCCAAGTGCGAGTCGGACTCGCGTACAGAAAATTCTGCTGCTAACCTAAAATGAGCATGAGGGATTTTGAGGGGTTTTTATTTAAAAAAAACCGGCCAAGTGCAAGGTTCACTCACAAGTGCACTCGCGCACCAAGGGTTTCGTACATTATTTAAAAAAATACTATGTGATGTTACTAAAAATTTAAGGCTTTTCGGAAATTTTCCTACAAGTGTGCTATATAAAACGTTGCTTCTTGCTAAATTTCGAGATTCTAGGTCTAGGTTTGATTCCCTTGCGAGTAGTTGCGACTTTCAAAATATGCGGGTTAAATTGCTGTCAATAAATCACGGCTTTTATGATTGAACTGAAACAAAAATAGTGATAAGAACCGTTTATTGCTTGAGGAACCCTATTTTTTTACATTTTGCAGTTTAACGTGATACTCGGTAATTTTTAACCGTTTTGGAATGACTTCTTGACAGTACAGAAGATGTAAAATTTCGTCCACTCGTCGATTAATATCGGAATTTCAACTCTAGTTATGTCATAACTTTTCATTAATCTGGCAACACTATGAAGATGCTGGCAGCACTGGGTGTAACAATCCTTGTTTGGTTGTAGTCAATGCTGGCAACATTATGTTGATGCTGGAAACATTATGTTGATGCTGGCAACACTGGGTGTAACAATCCTTGTTTACCTATATGGTCGAAATAAGCCCGGCCCCCATCGGCAATGTCCCAATTCGTTGGTCTGAAATCTGACGTTTAGGACCAACAAATGTCAGTCGTTGTCAGTCATATTGTCAACATTGGATGCAAATAAACTTACTAACAAAATGGAATGTTCTTAGTTGAAGAAACAATATACTCTTATTATTATTGTTATTTCTTATTATTATTTTTGACTATAATCCAATTGAAAAACCAGGCCTAAATCACATGTAAACAGTAAAAAGTTTGTTTAGTTTTTTCCCGCCATATTATTTCCGTTACGTGTATCATTAAGCACTTGTTTAGTACCGACCGAAGTACTACACAACGTAGTTCACGCGATTTTTCACAGATGGCGCTATTTTTCTTGTATGGGGAAATTTTGAACCGCTTGTTCCCAAAGACCCTATCTTGACTATATAAATCTATGCGTAAAGTTCACTATCGCTTTACGAGGGGAGCAAAAAGAAAGATTAAAGACATCAGACATGGCTGTATGGGCTTTGTACTCTTTGCCTTTCCGAAAAAAAAAAAAAAAATCTTCCGGTTCTTCAGGTTCGGTTGTTTATACGAGTAGATAGATAGGGTAGATAGATTCCAGAGTAAGTATATATAGTACAGTACCTGAAAACCCAGTGAAAATTTAGGAAGTTGAAGTTGTTTTTTTAGTGATTATCAAATATTTTCTCCATCTCGGTTGGTTTTACGATTTGCAGTTTCTTTTATAAAATTACTTACTAAAATTTGTCATGAAAACCACCGAAGTGTACAACTGAGGTGGTTTGGTTGAGGGGCAGCTCCACGACCTGAACATACGAGAGTTAATTCTTAGAAACTAACTGTAATCCATCATGAGAACCGTGCCGAAGTGGGTAAATAAGATTCACGAAGCCGACAAAGTAAAATTTTCGAGGTAGGTATTTATTTAACAGTTTTAACTATAACTAACCTAAGTTGTTGTTTGTTGGGTACATTACAGACTAAAACCAAAAATAACTGTGTTCTTCTGCTTAGCGTGTCGATCAATCACAAATATTTAAATTTTTGTAGCCCAGAACGTGGTTTACTGCGTCATTTGTGGCTTTAAAAAGGTCATCACGAGTACATGTGTCGGGTCATGCAGGACAGGTTAGGTGTTTCATTGTTTGTGGGAAGGTACCACCCTCACATTTGTTATTGGAGCTGTCGGTGAAACCCCACCTACACATGCTGTCTTAGCACCGACCGACCTGTGTCCATAGTCTGTTTAAAAACTCCGTTCTTAGCAGTTCATGTCCAGGGGGGAGGCTTTCTGCTGGCTGAATAAACTCAGCAAGTGAATGCTCCTCTTTCCACAACCGACACCTCTCTGTGGATGGGTCGCCGACAAGTGACTTAAAGTATTTAAAAACGCTGTTATGGCTTTTCAACCTCTGCTTTACTTGGTGGTGGTTGTGCATGGGGTGCCTATCGTCTCCTTCTAATTTGGCTCGTTCAATAGAATCTGCTTTTTGGCGCCATACAGCTGGTGGCGCAATTCATGCTAGTTTATGCAACATTTTCACTGGAGTAGGTTTCAGACAGTCTGTCATGATTCGGCATGTGTCATTTAAAACAGCATCCACTGATTTTGTGTGGGACGAGCGTGACCATATAGGACACGCATACTTACCAGCAGAGTAGCAAAGAGCCATGCCAGTGGTACGGAGGACTTGTGGTGATGCGCCCATTTTGATGAGGTTACCCGAAGTAGCAGATTGTTCCGAGTGCAGATATTCTGCTTGATATTTAAGCTGTTGGGTTTGTGTTTAAGTGCCCTATCTAGTGTAACACCTAGGTATTTAAGATGTTTAGAGTGAGCAATTTGTACCCCTCGCCAATATAGGTTTAAATTTTGGTCAGCTTGACGATTGCAAAGATGGAACATGCAAGACTGCGTTTTAGTAGGGTTGGGTTTCAAAGCATTTCTGTCATAATAATGGCTTAGATCTTCAAGGGCTGATGACGAATTCGCCTCGACCTCCTCAACGAACCAGCCTGTGAGGTGAGCGCCAGATCATCTGCTTTATAAAACGCTGAGTATGTGGAGGCTTAGGCTGATCATTTGTGTAGACATTAAATAATATCGAAGCCAGCATGCTACCCATCATCTAAATAATAGGTACTCAGATCAGTTTATGTAAATGTCTTCAAAGTACCTACTACACATTCGGTAAACTCGGAACTTATTTATCATAGTACTAATAGAACAGGTACAGTTTTCTGCTTTTAAAAAAATATTATTTATTTCTGCTTTAATACTGTACCGTTTCTATCTATAGGTACTATGATAAATAAGTTCCGAGTTTCCCGAATGTGTAGGTACTAGGTACTTCTAAAATATTTACAAAAAATTATTTGAGTATTATTTAGATGCCACTGAATCTAGATCACCTTTTTTTTTTTTGGTTTAGTCTGTTTCTTTATAGGTTAGTGCAGGCAGCAATATGCAATTTGCTACGAATTACCATGTGTTTCATTCAAGATAGGACTAGTTGATTAGAGGGGGCAAAAGTAAATCGAAACAGAGTGAAGTTAGTTTGACAGCTACTACTTATGATTGCGACCGTGAAAATTTTAATGACTCAATCCTATTTTATTTTGAAATGCATTTTTAGTGCTATACTGAAACACTGATATACATTCTATCTCTCAATTGTCGATGTTGGGAACTCAAGATTCACAAAGCCGGTTCCAAAACAGGGTAATCATTCAATTCAGGGTCAAAGGTAATCATTGTGTAAAATGTAAAAGCCTGCTAATTTTTCATTATAAAGCATAGTGATTTTCCCTTTCCTGATTACCAAGTTAGGGTGAGTTTCATTAGCTCCCATTTCAAGTATTTCAACTTCAACTTTTAATATTATGGCAATCAGCTATCTTAAGATACAGCCATTACTGGTAATGTCTTGTTAACAAGAGTACAATAAGATTAATTGGTTATAAAAAAGGCCAAAACATACATTTAATTCTGTTAAACAATAACAAACAAGAATCATAACTTAATACTATTACTATAAATATATTTGGATAAAAAGGAAAAAAGATTAAGACCGCCTTTTGCCCACTTATTGTAAAACCGTAATTTTTAATTTTTATTCCTGGATGTGTGCAATAAAGAGTTATTCATTCATTCAAGATTAGGGTCGAAAAAAGAAATGTACTAACTAATCAATAAGAGGTCAGATGTGAGTGGCTGTTGCATTAAATATGCAAGCTGTGACAAACAAAACAAGTACTTACAGTCCATGCCCACAAAGTCACATGTAAAAGCTTTTATTGATGCTATTGTGATATGTTCCAGTGTATATGCAATATGCTTCAGTCCTGATGGGACCCAGCTTGTGGTGGGAGCTGGAGAGAAAGTGATGGTGTATGATCCTCGTGATGGTGCATTGGTCCAGTTACTTCAAGCTCATAAAGGAGCAGTTACCTCAGTAGCATACTGTGGGGATGGCAAGAAGTTTGCTAGTGGCAGTTCAGACAAAAATGTCATAATTTGGACTTCTAAAATGGAAGGAGTTCTTAAATACTCGTAGGTTCTATTAATTTTTTCACAGCCAATACTTATTGTTGTAAAAATAACTTTATACATCTAATGTGGTCTTAAATTACGCATTTCAAAATTAATGTTTTTGATAATAACTTGACAAAATTAATATTCATATCTCTTATTTATTTTTGTAGACACAGTGAAGCCATACAGTGCCTCGCCTACAACCCAGTGACACTGATACTTGTGTCATGTTCTATGTCCGACTTTGCCTTCTGGTCTGAGGATGTCAAAGCTGTTCAGAAGTACCGTGTGTCAGGACGCATCACATCCTGTGCTTGGGCTGAGAATGGACAACACTTGGCTGTAGGACTTGCTGCTGGAGCAGTTTCAATAAGAGATAAGGTAATTTAAGAGACTGATAGATTTATTTACTTATCAAAATTTTAGCAATAGTGTCAAGCTGTTTTTTTATATTGCAGCAAGGAGATGAAATACATAGGATCGCCAGAAATTCAGCAGTTTGGGCTGTGGCATTTTCAAAATCCACTCTACTTGTGGCTGACTGGAATGACACCCTGTCCTTCTATAATCTGCAAGGACAAGTGGCACATAAAGAGAAGAATATTGGTCAGTATATGTATATCTTAAAGATATTAGGGCCTTTGATGATCAGTTCAAGCAGTTCATATTTGTTCTTCATGCTGTGGCCATAATATTCCAGCTTCCTTTTGTGTAATGTGAGGCAAATTTCTATTGAGTTTCCCATACGTTTGCTGGAGCACAGTGTTGTTCAGAGTTGACATTATTTAAAACGAAAATAATATCATTTTGCAGGTATAACACCACTTTCAATGTCCCTTCTGGGGGCCCTGGTTCTAGTGGGAGGCGTGGGGGGATGGGCGGTGCTAACACTGGAGGGGGTGCCACTGCTTACCACTCACCAAGAATGGATCTGGGCGATCACTCCATCACCTTCTCTCAACACCATGGCAAGATAACATTTTATATTTACATTCATACAAACAATAATAGTAGATTACCCAACAAGTGAGAAAAAGGTGAATTCTTTTCGAGGCACTAAGTTGTATCCCGAGAGGAGCAAGGATTTTAAGTAGAATCCCGAACGTAGCGAGGGGTTCTAGAATAGAATCCTGATCGGATCAAGGGATACAAGAGCCGAGATGAATTTTTTTTTCACATGTCAGGTACTCTACTTTTTATCATTGACCGCGAGAAAATAATTACTCTGTGATTATGAATCAAATTTTATAATGGGTAATACATACAAGAACAATAGAAAATAAAAGATTTAGAAATTAATTGTAACATTAGAACAGTTTTTGAAACTTAGATTTATATGCTTATTTGGGTCTGAAACGGTCTTATGGTGAGATAGCTGTAATGTCGTTTCACAAGGTGTTTCCTTCGATATTGAAGGGCGAGACGGAGAAACTGGCGTCCAAGGGTCAGATGTAGACGGTTTAAGACTGCACTCTGCGCACACTAGCGCCCTCATCAGAATTTAATTAATTTCTTTGAATTGGAGACCAAAATGAAAAATTGAAGAACGGCTAAGTGTTCTTTGTCAGGATAGCGTTATTTTAAACTATTACAATAAGCTTTATGTTATCCTGTTTATTCAAAATCCTTTGAACGGAACGCGGTGGCCACCAATTTCCGTTTTAAGGATTTTGAATAAACAAGATATCATAAAGCTAATTGTAATAGTTTAAAATAACGCTATCCTGACAAAGAACACTTAGCCGTTCTTCAATTTTTCATTTTGGTCTCCAATTCAAAGAAATTAATTAAATTCTGATGAGGGCGCTAGTGTGCGCGGAGTGCACTCTTAAGGTTAAAGCCGTTTGCACGATTTAGCCTTATTTTTCACTGAATCTTCAATATAACTTTCAGCAACTGCACTCGATTAAGATCGATTAAGATTTTCCCGATACCAAACAGAAACATTTATTTTTAGTCTAATAGGATCGTGTAGAAAATCGGGATTATTTGGCGTTACATATTAGGATTGTGTTCTCTTCGTACATTTGTTTCCTAATCCTATTAGACCAATATGACTCGGAGCACCGGAAATTAAATTGATGTATGGGAGAGTTATGATGTTATCAAATTTTTGTATGGATATATTTTTTTTTACAGAATCTATCATGTGGGGTATCTAATGAAAGGTCTTTATGAGCCGATTCTAAAAATATAGCACATCTTAATATTCCAGTCACTAGTTTCCTAAAAATTTTAAAAATATGTTCAAAACAAACCAAGTTTGGGCTTTTCCTGGTAGAAAATGGCTGAATATTTTTTTGTAAAATATTCATGAAATGACTCATACATAATATCCTCATATGTCCCGTGTGGTACCGGCAAAGAATAGTACCAACCCATACATACCCGTGGGTGTCGTAAGACGCCTCTTAACCTCTTAAGATACAAAGCCTCTTTGCACGTTTACCTTTTTTGTTACTATAATCCGTATTTTTGCGCATGTTCCAAATTCAATTTATTTTATTCACTCAGTGAAATAAAGAGCGTTTTATTCACTGTTTTTGGTGAATCGCGGGCCCTTTTCGAGTGTCAATGGTAAAAAGATTTATATAAACGTAACATATTAATAATCCATATTATATGTTTATTCCAATGCTTACCAACACATTTTGTAGCTACGTCATGGTCTAAATATTATTATACCATGAGCTACGTCAAAAGCAATCGACTAAAGCTATCAGAAAAAACAAGTTTGTAAGATAATGTTACTTTTTCCGTCAAATATACTCTGGTTTTAGTGTCATGGCTGCAAACTGTGTTGGTAGGCGTTGGAATAAACGAAAAAAAATTATTAAACGTAATTTTTAGCTTCTTGTTAGATTACAATTTTCGACTTTGTAAAACACATTCTAAAATGACACAAATAAAAAAAACTCGTGTATCCAAGTTTCCCTTGCAAAAACAAAACTGTTTGGATTTAGTAAAAAGAAACCAGTTTAAGTAGAATCACATCCATGTTACAAATATTAGAAATCAGATCCGCTTAACCTGACGTGCGACCGTATGCAACACCTTATTTCTTACCTTGGGTGTCACAACAACTCAAAGTGTGTCCTCCAATTTAGGAATCCCAAAACGGGAACATAGATTTAGATATTTGCAGTTCTCTCTTTTAGCAATTTGGTGGTGAAATCTCAAGATTTTGGCCGCCATCTTGAACGTTTTCAATAAACAAACTGGGACTTTAACTAAAAATCTCACTATTCAGTAACGAATTTTTCTACAGTACATATGTATTCTGATGCTTACTAACACAAAATAAACCGTAACCAGACTCGTTAAATAAGCAAAATCATTCGTTTCGAACGTAAGCGTGGTGCCGGTTAAGAAGAGTATCTCTAGTAATCTCTACCCGTACAGTATGGCAGTACATCTTTCTGTGTATGATACCATCTTACCTACTGCGGTCACCAACAGCAGCCGTCGGTAACCGCAATGCATACAAGCGCGGTGACTATGGTAAATCCCACAGAGCAGAAAATATATCGTCACGCTTACCGCTAGCGGGGCGCGATGAGGGATCCTCTGCTCTGTGGTAAATCCGCTTCAGTCCCACGCGTTTTTGCTGGCGTTCTGGAGAGAGCTCCCAGTCCTGCAGTGGACGTTTCATGGGATGTCATGATGATGATATAATGTGTATGTTTATTTGTGTTTAAGGCGGTGGCATGCCAGGACGGCACATTATGGTGCTACCAGGTTGTATTCACTACGGTGCACGGACTGTACCGAGAGCGGTACGCGTACCGAGAGAACATGACGGATGTGATCATCCAACACCTGAGTACGGGCAGCAAAGTGCGCATCAAGTGCCACGACCGCGTGCTGAAGGTCGCCATCTACAAGCACCGGCTTGCGGTAAGTGGATTGAATCGAAAAAAACATACAAACCAGATAATATTGGTTTACCAGTTGGTATACAATAATTTAATTAGGTTATACGAGTATAGACGTCCGTGTATTGTCCGTGTAGTGCCGGCAAAGAATAGTACCAATACTACCGTGGGTAAAAATATTTTTTGACATATATTTTATTTAATGTCTTTTTTATTTTGTCACAAGTAAAGTGAGCAAACCTGATGGTAAGTGTGTTAACCTCAGTTGTCCCACTGCTGGCAAAGGTGTCTTCTCTCTCCTTCCTAGACCTTGTGTCTTTGTGGGTAAATTGACACTAACTTTGTTCAAAAGCGTACGGTTTGGCACACCAACGCTTTCTTGGCCTAACTCTACAGCGTCTACTGATTTCAGCCACCTAATTCATTGAGGCCATCTATCAGGGTGCTTTCCGCAGACGTGAATCGCTCAGACCCATTTAAGCTCTGCCTCTTTTTTCCCTACATATTATTTCAGGTGCTAGATATTATTACTAAAATATTTTTTTCATCCCATCTATTCGAAAATCGCTGAAAGGTTAGTCAACAAAGGCGAACAAAATAGCTGTTTTCTCCAAAAGACTTTCATAGCGGGTAAAAATGGGATTTAAAATTAGAATTTGAATTTAGGTCCACCATAGGGATATTTTAGGTCAACCATTAAATATTGTATGAAAAATGATACTGGCCAGTTGTACCATTAATATTATAATGAATATAAAAAAAGAAATATGCTGAAATGTAAACAAGACTTCCAACCAAAGAGGTTCTGTTCCTAATTGATACAAAAACTTATTTTTCGCCGTCGAGAACTCGTAACGAACAGACGTATCCGTGCTGTGCCGTCGTACCATTTTTAAATATTCAATTTATTAATTCCAATTTCTCTGCAACAAGTGTGTACCTAGTGAAGGAGATCGGACCCTCCTATTTCTTCTTGTGTGATCCTGCATAAGAGCCCGCGGCCATATTTGATTGTGTTGGACCTCTCGCTCTGCTGTCATCGTGGCGGGAATGCGCAATATTGCCGGAGCTGGGGATCGAACCTGGATCGTGTGAGTTGTGAGGCAGCGGCTTGCCCGCTGAGCTACGGGCAGTTATCCTATACCTGCGAAATCTTCAGTCCTATTGTACCATCAAGCGCCATCTATCGATCTATCGTCATTCTATCGAGACTCAAAAGTCGTAATAGTTTAATTGCCTCATCCAAATTGCACTTTTACAAGAACCTATAAGGGAACCGATTACGCCATCTACATATTATCACAAGAAGGGAACCGATTACGCCATCTACATTTTATCACCAAGAACCATTAACGGGCATTAGTTGCCTTCGATTATAGACGACGTGAAGCCGTAAATCTTGCTTGCTTAAAGTTCGCATTAGATTGCGCTACTGTCATTTTAAAGCGTAATGAGTTGCCACGGGGCTGCTTGAAGCCAGTCATTGGCAAAAATTTGATTTGCAATGCTTGCACTTCTGCTTTTTGCTACGAGTGTTTAAATATTGATCCTAATAAGGAAATTAAACAAGATGCGATATCAGCGCTAAGATGTCCCTCATGTACGAACTGCTCGCGGTTCTAAACAAGGCAGTCATAGACTGAGCTTTTCAAACTCTTCGTATACTGAGTCCGCGACACCGCCAACTTTAGAAAGTATAAGCTGCCTACTGGACGAAAAGTTAGCACCTAACTCGCATGTTATGCAAAATATTCGAGCAGCACTTAAAGAAGACACGAAGTTATTGATATCTGAGGAGATTAACACTGCAATAACCACTTTGAAAAATGATTTTACCGCTACTACTCGTACAGATTATATAGCAGCCGATGTGGAGGACCTCAAAAAGAAGATACAAGACAAGGATGCTGTTATTAAAACAGCTGAGATCGGAAATGAATAACTTGCATAAGCAAATGCATATCTTGGAAAAAAATTCGCGAGATAATAATATCGAAATTCAATTGGTACCTGAAAGGGCGAATGAGAAACTACTCAACATATTAAGTCTCCTATATCCGATGCTGAAATACGCTCCTGTCGCCGTGTCGCGAAAACTGATTCAAACTCTTCTCGGCCGCGCAATGTATTGGTAACTCTTAGCTCTCCACGTTTACGCGACTTTGTCTTATCGGCCTATCATCGTTACAATAAGGATCACTCCGAGAGTAAATTAAACTCGAGCCATGTTGGAGTACAAGGTGAGAGCCAAAGGATCTATCTGGGTGAACACCTATCGATGCGAAGCGCCTGCACTCTTCAGTGCGTCAATTTGCCAAGGACAATAAATATGACTTCGTCTGGATCAAGTTTGGTCAAATATACGGATCAAGTTTGGTCAAATATACATGCGCAAGGATAAAACCAGTGATGCTATCCGTATCAAGAACTTGGACTGTCTTAAGAAACTAAAATGAGTTACATGATCAGTTTGCTTGGTTCCTTCATTATAACTTTTAAAATATTTTTAATTTATATATTGTAACTTTTCTGTAACCTATAATTATTATGGCGTATTTAGATAGAAAATGTTATAATTTTATTTTCTTAGTTAACTCTAATCTACATCCCCTCTTTACATATCTGAAATTAGCACGAATCTTTTACATTATAAGTATTAAAACACACGTAACATTAAGTATCGTAGTAATCCTAGCACCTAATAAAGTAGTTTTAGTACCCAGTGAAAGCGAAGTTAGTCTGATATTTTACAGTGAAAGCGTAGTTAGTCTGTTAATTTACCGACACAGTAGCCTTTTCTCATTTTTACTTATAAATAACTATGTACATTAATGTACAAGGAACATACTACTCTCTAACCGAAATTTTTCTAGTAATAACTAATAGAACAATTTTTGGTAAATACCCTCCCAATCAATTAGCACACCCTGTTAGGATTGTTCTCGTATACCTCTTATTTAATTATATTAAAATGTCAAAGCTAATGTGGTTTTATGTTATCGGATTTTTAATTAATGTTTCGTAGTGGCGTCTTCTAAACGTAAAAGTTTAAAATTGTTTAACCAAAATGTAAGGGGGTTACGAACTAAACTTTTTGAGTTTTATCAGAATATCTTGACGTCAGACTCGGACATTATTTTAATCACAGAGTCATGGTTTCACTAAGGTATTCTTGACACTGAAATCTGCGACGATAGGTTTGATGTATTTAGAAGTTAGTTAGTGGGCTCCTGTTTCCGCAATTAAACACTTGTTTGGTCCTTTTTGTGTATTTAGAAGTGATCGCACGACTACGGGCTACTTCTAATTACAACAAGTCTTTTAACGATCTGGATATATTTTCGCTCTCTAAGGCTATCTTTAAATCAAACCTTTTAAAACGACTTTGATTTTATTTTATTTGTTCACTTTCTTAGCCTAGCATTTTTCTCGCTTTCAGACTTTTCTCGTATTCGATCGTGCTAATTTTAATTGTAATTTATTTATTTATTTTACTTATTTATAAATGTATTTATTTATTAATATAATTTTTTTTATATATTAATTAATTCTTTTTAAATTTAACTTACTTATTTATTTTTCATGTTTCTGAATAAGTACCTATAACTAAGTATAATTCACTTCAAAACAATAACTTTTATTAAAAATTCAGTAAGTTGTTTATATTTGTTTAGCTTAGTCAGTCTTATAATAAATGTTTAGTAAAATTCGGTAGGCGGTCGATTCGGTATTGCCAGGATTATAGTAACAACTTAGCATAATTAATTGTTTTCTTTTCAGTGCTTTTTCTGTTTCCTTCTATTTTGTAATGGTAGATCTTGGTATTTACTATTCTGGCCGGCACAGCCATAACTGCACTGCACTAAGTAATGTTATGATTTCTTAAACTTAGGTTCTTTGTGGTATCCTATGATTGGCGTTTATATATAAGTTCTGATAAGAAATATGTGTATTAATGGTTAAGCTGTTGGATATCCTTAATAAATAAAATAAAAGGTCAAAAACATTTTAAGTTGTTACAAATTATACTTAATATGATTTTTAGTATTGTTTCATCAAGTAATACATAACATAACATCACGCCTTGTTCCCGTTGGGGTAGGCAGAGACCACAGTTCTCCACCTGCTACGATCTTGACATACTTCCCTTGCTTCCTGAACCTTCATCAATCCTTAATTCTTTATCAAGTAATAATATTGTTATGGTATTTTATATTTAAAATTAATGACTAGTGTGTGTCTCAATGAGCCTCTTATTCTTTTCTCATAGAGGGAGATAAAAAGTAGAGTGTATTACGCGGCTGCAAAAATATTTATATCTTGGGCGGCGAGGAGGTGCTAGAAATAGTCAAAGAGAAAAGAAGTTTACTAAAAACAATAGATAACCGAAGAGGGAAAATGATAGGTCACCTGATACGGCACGACAATTTCCTGAGAAACATAATGGAAGGAAAGATTGAAGGAAAGAGGGGACGAGGAAGACCTAGGCGAAGCTACTTTGACCAGATTAAACAAAAGGTCAATGTCGTGTCGTTTCAGGAGGTAAAGCAGCTTGCGATACAACGTGAGGACTGGAAGTTACTCCATCGACAAGAGCCAAGCTTTTAAATTAAAGAAGAAGGGCGTCCTATCGAATCCCTCGCTACTTTCAGGATTCTACTTTAGAATCCTTCACTTCGCTCTGGATTCAGAATAGCGCCCTCGCCCTAAAAATATTATTTTACAGCCTTGTGATACAATCTACTATTGCCTGTCTCCAGCTATTATACTAGGTTTTTTTTTTGGACCTGATTTCCTTTTGCCCACTTATTAGTGAAGTCAAAAGCAACAACTTTTGTTCTACGACTTTGCTAACAACGCACGAAAAATTTACAACTTCCCATACAAAATGGGTCGGTCACGTGACCACTTTAGTATGGAGAGTTGAAAATTTTTTGTGCGTTGTTAGCAAAGTCGTAGAACAAAAGTTGTTGCTTTTGACCTTACTAATAAGTGGGCAAAAGGAAATCAGGTCCAAAAAAATAACCTTGTAAAAACATTGAACTTTCCACAAGCTTCATTTCTTAAAGCAAAAAGAATAGAAGATGAAAATGCTTTTTTTAAGTATGTTTTTCTACTAATGGTGCAGAATCACCCCTTGAAAGAAGCATATTCATAAAATTCCAGGAGTGAAGGCTGCAAAATGACATAAAGACAAAATTTTGGTGCCTCGTAGGAATACTCCTATAGGAAAGAAAGAGAAAGAAAGCTTCTCGACTACTTCTCTTCATTTCCCTATAGCTACATCCCCCGAGGCGCCGAAATTTTTCCCCGTGTTTAATCAGTCATTATAAATGAAAATTTTGGGTGGTAGGTGCAATTGCCGGAGCGCGTGGTAGTTTACGAGCAAGCGGACTCGGAAGGCATGTTGTACCGCGTTAAGCTGAAGCTCACGCAACGCACCGAGTGCTCGCTGCTAGTCACCACCAGTAATGCGCTGCTCGTCTGCCAGGTTAGTACAATCACGGAACATTTAACACCACAGGAAGCATTATTTTACTTAAGATAACAGTTTAACGGGTTCTTACAACGTTATGGGATATTCATATCATAATAGTGTTAAATTACTAATAGACGATCGGATCGGACTGCTCCGAATTTAGCTCCGGACCACGATTTTGTCCAATAGCGTTGCGTATTGTCCCAAACGACAATTTTGCTATTGCAGATATATATATATATATAGATATATTAATTCAGAGCAGTCCGATCCGATCGTCTATTAGTACTCTTAGTGAACGTGAAACTCTCAAACAATATGTCACTTGAAGCGTGTTGTA
Organism: Athrips mouffetella; assembly: GCA_947532105.1. Classification (NCBI taxonomy): domain Eukaryota; kingdom Metazoa; phylum Arthropoda; class Insecta; order Lepidoptera; family Gelechiidae; genus Athrips; species Athrips mouffetella. The sequence goes on from OX383956.1 coordinate 31,006,568, forward strand.
GGATATGCAGTGGAAGCGTGGTTAAGACGCTTCTTACACTAAAATTAGCAGCTACAAGCTCATCAATGCAAATGTGTATCTCATGTACTCGTATGTACACGTCAATAACGTTTGTATTAGAGTGCTCTGCAACGTGGCTGTTACGATGGTCGTACAGACTAATTGGTCGTGCATAATGAGAAAAAATGAGGATTTACGTATCAAGACATTGACTGATTTTAAAACGGTACGTACAGGTCAACATCGAAGTTATAACAAATAATTTCCTGCTGTAACATAAACTGACCAAGCCTGCTGCGAAGTAAATTAACAGGCGCAGTGGAAAGTTTCTCCAGCAGACCTTGTCTGATTTATGTCACTGGGCTGTGATACGCAGCGCTAAAAACTACTTAATCTAATGCTAAAACTTACATAGATTTCTTGTTCCGGTGACGAAGACCGACGCCCTGATGATGAGGCCGTCTTCCGCTAACAAAAGGAGGAAAGGAGAATGTAGAAGTCTTCTTTCTTCAATCTTGAATACCGGTGCAATACACAAAAATGTTCACTAGAATCAACTACCCGGGCTGTTTTCGGGGGCAACTCAAATCGTTTAATCGTAAATATTCTTCACAACAAGAAGGGGGCATCAAGGGAGACCCGTGTGAGAATCCTCTCTAAGTGAACGCGGTTTGATGACAAATACAATAGTCCATTCACAAAAAACACAATTTACAATGAAAAATAGGCTACAAAAATAATGCCTAGTTAAATGTTTCAATATTTCATCAAAAATCATGAAAAGAGAGCCAGCGAAAGTACCGGCACATGAGACATATCATCTTAGTTCTCAAAGTGAGCAACGCGCTTAGCTGTCTTATTAGTGTCAAAATATGCCATTAATAAGACAGCAGGTGTTATGGGCGGTGGTGACCACTTACCATCAGGTGGCCCACCTGCTCGTTTGCTCACTTTCAACATAAAAACAAAAACAAAGTTAATTTCCCAAAATATGAATTGCCGACGTGTGTGAATCACGATCAAGGTACAATTGTTTCTAAAAATAGATTATACATGACAGCTGACAGCTGTGTTGCCACTCCAAAATAGGTGCTACTAAATTCGATAAAAAAGTGTATGCAAAATCGAACATCTGCAAACATTTTGTAAATCCATCTATCCGTTTAGGAGAAATATCGAGTTTAGTGTGATTTTGGAAGAAAAAAGCTCTGCTTTATTATTTTTTTCAAAGGCATTTTAAATTGTGTCGAAAAGATATACGTACAAATTATAGCTTAAACATGGATAATCAACATATATTTTTTTCATATTTATTTCTTGAATAACGACCAAATCATCAATCATTGTTATATCGTCTCAAAACACGCCTTAATTTGATGATTATATTGACTATAACGTAACCGATTTGTGCTGTTACTTTTGCTTCGTTCCACCTAGTCCAACAGCCTTAGGTGATCGAAAAGATAGCAACCACCACTCGGACACGAGCACTTCGTTGAAAATATATCAATAAATGATGAAATCCTCCGTCTTTCTATAATTACAGGACAGAAGGTTATCGATGATTGGGCGTCGTCCCCTGAAGCGTTGGACTCTTCCAGCCCCTATTCGATATGTCAAAGTTACCACACTGCAATTAAAAGAGGTGCTGCTTTTAGGGCTATTGAACGGAGAAGTAAGTTTTTTTAGACCGTAAAAATGTCAAGAGAGTGTAGCGAGCGTGACTTTAATGACGAACCAATCGTTCTTCGAATAGATGGGACGAGAAACGTATATGTCGAGAAATATACCGCAACGTATATTTCTCGACATATACGTTGCGACGACGAGGTCCTGTGTACCTATGACTCAGATAAGTTGACAAGGGAGATTATTAAAGCTACGATGACAGCCGTTTTTAACCATGCAAATAACAGCCTCCGTGGTCTAGTGGTTAGAGTGCTCGGCTCTTGATCCGGAGGTTCTGGGTTCGATTCCCAGTGGGGACACTGTCAAACAAAAATCTCTTTGTGCGACCTCCCCAGTTTGGTTAGGACATTGCAGGATGAATCACCTGATTGTTCGAAAAGTTAGATGATTCCGTGCTTCGGAAGGCACGTAAAGCCGTTGGTCCCGACTACTATCTACGGATTTAGTCGTTAATGAGCCATGTCAGAGGCCTGTGGCGGCTCAACCACTCTGACACCAGGGTTTGTGAGGTCGGTCATCGACCTTGCAACCCACACGATATGATGATGACCATGCAAAAATAGTATTATGTATTTCAATATTCTATTTTCACTTTAAAAGTCGTTTACTTGATAATACCCTCTCCAAATTATACATTAAACTCTCAAATAAACAGAAAAAACTAAAATTGAAAAAGATACATGACCGCCATCTTCAAGTGCTGACAAACAGCATATACTATTTTTTGTTGTGGTTTAGATATGGCTAGTGGATCCCCGCAGCGGAGACTACACGATGATCCTGCTGACGCCGGCTAGCGTGCGTTGCTTCGACGTGAGTCCCTCCAGGGGTCGTCTCGCGGTCGTCGACGAACTCTCCGTCTGCCGCATCTACAGCCTGCCCGCCGGAGATCTGCTCTATAGTGTCAGTTACTTATATACGGCGTTATTTTTACAGAATATAAATGCCGTCATCTGTGATAGTATACGTCAAAATAGATCATAGGACACTGCCGTTTCAAGGCACGCAATTTTAGCTGTCTTTTGTATAGCAGAAATCCAATCGTGAGTGTTGTATATACACCCTTATTATTTTATCATCCCGGATATTTTAGGAGGTGGTTCTGCCCATGAAACTGAACAACTATTCCCAAGAAACATAGGTCGAAAAAAAAATACCTCTCACAAAATTTGCCGTCAGCTGATGAAGTTTGTGTAGGAAGTCGATTTTTTTATTTTGACCTATGTTCCTTGGAAAAAGTTGTTCAGTTTTATAGGCAGAGCCACCTAGTGACTTATCTAAATATATAAAATTACTTGTCCTGACTGACTGATTGATCAACGCCGAGCCGTAACCGCTACAGCTACAGATCTGAAATTTTATACACAGGTTTTTTTCACTTCAAAACCGCCCACTAAGGAAGGATTTCTCAAAATTCATTCCCTAAGGGGGTGAAATAAGGAATGAAAGTTTGTATGAAAGTCCTTTGTTTCTTGAGCTAGATTCACACGAATTTGAATTTAAGCTTTTGGTAAAAAACAAAGAAACACGTGTTTAAATTCATTTCTAATTTTTAAGAAAAACTTTTCAAGTGGGCGAAAAGGGCATTATTTTTTTCCGTATGTTGGTCTATAAGGCTGATATTTACTGAGATACCACGGTGGCGCGACTGGTTGCGCCACTGGTGTCCGTAACTAGACACCAGTAAAGACATCAGAGTCGCTACACCCTGCGGCCACAGTATTAAGGTTCCCACGGAGTGATAAAATCCAATACAAACATTGTTTGGTTTTAATTTTTAAACGGTATGACCAAACTTTACCAAATTTCGTAGACATAATCAAATGCAACATATCTAAGCTTATGATTAGTTTTGGTTTGAAAATATTTACCAAAAACAAAATTAGAGTGAACTTAATTTCAGACAAATTTCACGCAAAAAACGTGTCACTTGCAGCCAGGTATGACATACGTAATACACTTTCAAATTAAATGGAAACCAATCGTAAGCATTGATTTAATAGTGTACTTGGAAAATAAACTAACAAAATTTTAAAAAATGAAATATTAAGATAATGAAAACGAAATAACCAAAATGTTTCGATAATTAGCTAAATTTCGGCCCGTTCGCTGCAGCTTCTCTCTCGTTAGCGGGGGTGTGCAGGTATAGAGCGGGGTCAGGGGAGGGACGTCTAGCAGGGCCTGTCTCCGCCTTCGATTTTCGTTCATATCCTTATCAATCAGTGCCCCGTCAGAGAGAGTAGTATGTTCCTTGCCCGTTAGCTCTCCGCGCGTGCGACTGCACTGACCCTATTCATTTTACGTGCTTTTCGATACTTGATACAGCTAAGATAGTTTGATTATGAAGCGTTATTTCACTATTGGTTGTTTGACAATTTTTTTAGGGTTCCTATACCAAAATGGTAAAACAAGGAACCCTTGTGAGTTTGTGTGTCTGTCTTTAGTATATCTCAGCAATCACTCGTGCTATCGACTTGAAATTAGAAATAGTTTTAGAATATGGTTGCCCAACTTGATTGCACATGAAACAGGGGGGGCAAAATTTCAAATTGTTGTTACTAGGTCGAGTGTATCATATGAAAGGGTTACTTGTACATTCTAGAATATATTTTTGTATTTCTTTGCGACTTACTTTTCAAGTCATGATTACCATTAAAAAATTACCATTCCCCCCCCCCTTATCTCCAAAGTTTGTGTAAGGAAAAATCTGAATTAATTACATTCGATAGAAATGAATGAGAATATTACAGCAAAAATAAAACGATCTTTCTAAGTTGCACAATTTTTTAGAAATCTGCAAAAACCTTTACAAACAAATTTAGTTTTGCGGTCCTAAAAATGGACTTTATTGCTTCCAAAAAAACTATAGTTACATCGGAACCCTCGGCGCGCGAGTCCGACTCGTACTTGACCGGTTTTTTTATTATTTACAATGAAACTGTTTACCTTACGAATAGGCTGGTATAAAAGTTATAAATCTTTTAAAATAAATAAGGAAATTTTAAATATTTTAAAATAAGGAACATAGAAATTTATGTTAAAAAAATATTATATCATACTCGTAATATCCTATACTATTAAACAAGCAATATTTATAATATGTACTTGTAATCTGTTTCTCGAAAACGGCTCTAATGATTTCGATGAAATATACTATACGGGGCTTTTCGGGGGCAATAAATTGATCTAGCTAGGTCTCATGTCTGGGAAAATTCATTTTCCCCATTTTTAGGGCATTTCTTGAAAAGAAGCTCGTTTCAGTAACCCATACAGCGCCATCTGTTGGTGGGCTTCGGTTAATATTACACGGAGCGAAGCTCGGTCACCAGGTACTATTACATGGAATGCGTTTTACTGGAAATTGGAGATATAGGTTCTGTGGAGCTTGACACAAATGATTAAAAAAAAACTGTTCAAGTGCGAGTCGGACTCGCGCACCATACAAACCGTTTATAATTATTGAAAAAAGAAATACTATGTGATGTAACTAAAAATTTGAGTGCTATAAAACGTTGCTTCATGCCAAATTTTAAGATTCTAGGTCGTATGGAAGTATACTTTAGGGGTAGGGGGACGGTCCTTTCCTTTTGAGGTACGGAATCCTAAAAAAATTAGGGCACCACTGCCTAACAAATATAAAGGTCCTAATATTTTTTATTTGATTTTATAATATTAACTGATTATTTTATTGTTATTTTATGAGGTTAATTTTATGTTTAATTAGAGGATTGTTTTAAAATAAGTACATAGATATGAGTTGATTTTTAGGGTTCCGATACCAAAATGGCAAAAAAGGAACCTTATGGTGCGACTTTGTCTGTCTGTCTGTCACACCTGTATATCTCAGCAAACACTCATGCTATCGACTTGAAATTTGGAACAGTTTTAGAATATGGTTTACCAACTTAATTCCGCATGAGCGAATTTAAAAAAAGTTATGATTATTAATGTAAAGGGGGCCCAAATTGGGGGGACAATATTTCAAATTGTCGTTACTAGGTCGAGTGGGGCTTCTCTTATTTTATGAAAGGGCTTTACTTGTACATTCTAAAATATATTATTGTATTTTTTACGACTCTTAGTTTTCAAGTTATGATGAAAAATGTAAAAAAATACCATTCCCCCTTCTTATCTCCGAAGTTTGTGGAAGAAAAAATCTGAATTAATTACTGTCCATAGAAGTTTATGTAAATATTACAGCAAAAAAAAACCATCTTTCTAAGTTGCAAAGTTTTTTTGAAATCTGCAAAAAAACCTTTACAAACAAACTTAGTTTTGCGGTCCAAAAAATGGAATTTATTGCTTCTAAAAATACTACAGGTACAACGCAACCCTCGGCGCGCGCGTCCGACTCGCACTGGACCGGTTTTTAGGGTTCCGTAGCCAAATGGCAAAAAACGGAACCCTTATGGATTCGTCATGTCTGTCTGTCTGTCAGTCCGTATGTCTTAGCCACTTTTTTCCGAAACTATAAGAACTATGCTGTTAAAACTTGGTAAGTAGATGTATTCCGCAAACCACATTAATATTTTCACACAAAACTATAAAAAAACCGGTCAAGTGCGAGTCGGACTCGCGCGCCGAGGGTTCCGATATACCTATAGTATTTTTGGAAGCAATAAAGTCCATTTTCAGGACCGCAAAACTAAATTTGTTTGTAAAGGTTTTTTGCAGATTTCTGAAAAACTGTGCAACTTAGAAAGATCGTTTTATTTTTGCTGTAAAGTTTACACAAACCTCTGTCAACTGTAATTAATTCAGATTTTCCCTTACTCAAACTTCGGAGATAAGGGGGGGGGAATGGTATTTTTTTTGACATTTTTCATCATAACTTGAAAACTAAGAAACTTAAAAAAATACAAAAATATATTTTAAAATGTACAAGTAAAGCCCTTTCATATGATACCCCACTCGACCTAGTAGCGACAATTTGAAATTTGGCCCCCCCTATTTTGGCCCCCTTTACATTAATAATCATACTTTTTTCAAAAAATTTTCATGTGCAATTAAGTTGGGCAACTATATTCTAAAACTATTCCAAATTTCAGCTCGATAGCGTAAGTGGTTGCTGAGATATAGAGGTGTGACAGACAGACGGACAGACAGACAGAGCGGCACCATAAGGGTTCCTTTTTTTTACCATTTTGGTATCGGAACCCTAAAAACAATCAATTTTAGGGTTCCCCATACTTAGAACTGAAACCCAAATATTTTTTTTTTTATCAAACGCATACGTGTCTTCAAAAATGATATTGAGGTTTTTAATATTACTTTTTTCGAAACTGAATAGTTTGCGCGAGAGACACTTCTAAAGTGGTAAAATGTGTGTCCCCCCTGTAACTTTTAAAATAAGAGAATGATAAAACTAAAAACAATATATGATGTACATTACCACGCAAAGTTCCACCGAAAATTGGTTTGAACGAGATTTAGTAAGTAGTTTTTTTAATACGACATAAATCGTAAACCGTAACTTACCTTTCATTCAATCAACTGAAATATAAATTTTAGTTACTTACATCACATAATACAGTTTTTTTGCAATAAAATACCATAACTTTTACTTATATACGTACAGGTTTGTACGGAATCCTCGGTGCGCGAGTCCGACTCGCACTTGGCCGGTTTTTTTAAATATTATACTGTGATCATTTTATAAGGGTGGTCTATTATATTCAATAAAGATTGTGATGTTATCGCTTAGAAGGTGATTTTATGTGTGATTTCTGATTTAGAAGAAAGAAGCAATACGAAAAAATTTTTTTTTATTATTTCATTAAAATATTTTATTATCATTTAACTTTCGAATAACAACATGAATTTTTATCAGTAAGACTAAGTTATTATTATTTCTTCGCTACTCACCACACAGTTCATCATTCTTAGAAATAGTTTGGCTGTAGAAAATACGCCGTTAAAAATGAGCGCAATGCAAGCAAAACATTAAATTATTATTTAGCTATTTGACTAGGCTGCCCGCTAGCCACCCGCCCCGCACACCGCGCCCGTCAAGACCCAAAAACTGGTTTCGCGAGACAATATCGCGCTTCCGCTCTTTTAGCGCCCTGTCGCACTCAGGTGAGACAGCAACAGAAAAAATCACTCGGCGCATGATCCCAGCGCGCGATTTTAGGCGCGGTTCGTGGGCCTCTTAAGGGCTATATTTCACTGGGAGTGGTAGCGCGACCAGCATCCGAGCTGGTTGCGCCGCCAAATTGGTTGCGCAACTAAACGGACACCAGGTGAGTAACGCTCTATAGAGCTGTATACATTTTGTTGGTAGCGGGGACTGGTTGCGCTGCCATGGTGTCAACACCCTTGGGGATGAAATAAGGGATGAAAGTTCGTATGAAAACCTAAAGTTTTGACATGAGGTACTTGAAATTTGGATATAAGCTAATAATAAGAAGTAATGAAACACGTTTTTCAGTAATTTTGAGATATTATATCCCCCAAGCGGGTGAAATAAGAGTTTAAAGTTCGTATGAAAATTCTACAAAAAGTTAGGATTTAGGCTAATAAAAAGAAAGAAATAAACATGTATTTCAGTGTTTTTAAAAATCATGCCCCAAGGGGATGAAAATTAGAGACGAAAGTTAATATGAAATTCCTACAGACCAAAGAACGGGCTAATAAGTGCGAGCCGCTGGCTAAGAAGTGTATTAAATGCGCGCGAGTGACATGTTTCAAAATCGAAAAATACTGAAAGTGCATTTATCTATGGGATCTTTTTGTGAACTCTAGCTTCCCGTGCAAAGCCGGGGCGGGCCGCTAGTGAAGGTATAATTTAACTATTTAAATTGTAAGAAAAAGAGCCTATCTAATTTACCGTTAAATTATAATATATAAAAGACAGCTAATTCTGCGTGCCGTGAAACGCCATCAGTTAGTATTCTGTGACATAATTTTGACGTGTACTATCATCACAGATGACGGCATTTATAGTCTGTAGTTTTAGTTCCATGGACGCTATTTAGATGTAAACGATGACGTAAAACGCCAAAATGGCACCAATCAAATAGACACTAATACAATCAGACAGTTGCCTAACCAGTGAACTAGGTAGGATAACTCATATCCGTCATGCCAGTGCATATTGAAAGAATCCTCCAATAAAAATCCTCACAAACACTTCTAACAGCGTTGTTTAAACTTTTACCAGAAATAGTTTCAGCGTCTATTGTCAATCAGTTTAAGAATAGGTTGGACAGACCTTCAAATAATTACATACATAACCCTTTTTGAGTATCAGGATATAAGCTGCGGTCATAGCGAATAACTAAGTAGGTTCCTGAGGTAGCTGCGTGGTGTGGAAAGGTAGGTGCCGGCACTAGAGTGACAAGGACAACCTATACTTCTGCACTGCTTAATCCAATGATGTAACCACGCCTGCCGCACCGGTCCACCACTGGAACCTACTCAGTTATGCTCGCGCTATACCTGTATCATCCAACACATCCCTACTCGTGGGTGCAGCGTCATACATTCTGCGGTTACCAATACAACAACCGCGGTCCATGGTCCATGGTGCCAGCCGCAACACTAATAAGCGTGATGACACTGATGCCTACGGCATTTCTCCTACAAAATATATCTCACATTTATGCTGCAAAATTGTGGAGGGAGCTCCCACTCCTCTAGAAGTTGACTTTTAATGGGATGTTATGACGATAATACCTTTAGTAAAGAAAATAAAGAGATCTTAGGGTAGTACATACGTCCGACAACTATGTTCGCGATTCTCCTGCGGGGACTTTGGGGAGGGTGAAGTATTCTATGGATGAGTGACGACAGTTGCAAGTAATTTCTCTCCCCGCTGCTCTAGTTAAAGATCATACAAGGGCATTATTGTGCGCTGCTTATAAAAAACATAAATCTTCTACCAATGGATAAATAAATAAAATAAATAAATCTTCTTCCGCCAACGTTTGTTTCCCCGCTGGAACGTTGCCGGACTATTATCACAGTTGTGTCGCAATATTAATGCACAGATTGACAGGTAGAAATCCCGCGAGCGTTCTATGGAGTGACCAAGAATGGTTTCTTGTTTTCAGGAGGAGAACGTGTCGTCTGTGTCTTGGAACGCGTGGTGTGAGGAGCTGCTGAGCATGTCTGGCGGCAACCTGCTTTCGATAAAAGCAGGTCATTTCACCGCCGCCACGCATCCCCTCGCCGGCTCCGTTGTAGGCTTTCAGGTGACCATTTACATCGGCTGTTTTTACATCATGATCATTCTCCTGCCCTTTTTTCAATTCGCAGTAGGTCAATCGCTTTCTTTTCACCGTGAACCGAAATTGAACTTCTTCCCACAACGAACTTTGGTTGGAACCACATGGAACACGGGAAAAAATATGATATCCGTTTTGTAAAAAAGAGGAAGTTTCCATTTCAACCTAAGTCCATATTTTTGACATTTTAGCTTATCGTATTTCGTAACATGCCATTGTAAAATGGTTCACAGTAGGAATCTAGACTCGCATTAATCCTTAGCATTACTGTATACTATTGGCCAACCTGGATGTATAACAGCTATTTTCTAAAGTTTTTGTTTGAAATTACTACGTCATACATAATTGTGTGCGTCATCGAATACGAAAACCCAAATATTGTTAGTTTTTCATCCTATAGTGACACAAGGTGTAAGGGACAAGTTCCGAAAACCTGTCCCTAAATCCTTTATATTAGGTCTTTACCTATGAAATTGCCGTTTTGTATGACGAATTTTAGGTAAACTCAATTTTCAGTACTAACATTTTTGCATTTTTCTTCTTCTTCTTTTCGTATCAATGGCAAATGATTTTATAGTAAGTTAGCCCAAAATGTGGCTACAGCAATAGCTCTTTGGTTGCCTTCAAAAAGGTCCTCCCTGGTGCAAGAAACTGAGGAGGTAGGGCACGAAAGCAAGTGTGTCATGGATTGCAAAATGCCGCATTCACACTCGTCATTATCAGAGAAGCCCCACCTCTTCTTCAGTTCTCCGCACCTGCCTGCGCCCGATCGCAGTCTATTAAGTGACTTCCATATTGGCCAGGGAAGATCATGTCCTGGTGGAAGATTTTCGGCAATGGGGATATATGGGCTATCAGGGGGGTACCTTTTTGACCACAGTTCTATCCTAGCCTTTGATGGATCTGATTCGAGGGGTACGGTGTTTCTTATAAAACTGTGGCGGCTTTTGAGGCGTACGGGAGGTGGAGTATGTCCGTGTAGTGGGTGTCTGCTATCTAGTTCCTGTTTATGTTTTTCAATGGAGCAGGCCACTCGACGCCGAACGTCTGGAGGGGCTATCCCAGCAAGATAGTACAGATAGCTCAATGGTGTTGGCTTCAGGGTGCCCGTAACTATGCGACAGGTTTCGTTGAGGGCAGTATCCACATCCTTCGAGTGTGCTGATCGCGCCCACACTGGGCATGCGTGCTCGCCAGCCGAGTAACAGAGTGCCAGGCAGCTTGTGCGAAGGACATGAGGTACTGCACCCCAACGAGTAGTTGTCAAGCTTCGAATGATGTTGTTCCGAGCGCTAACTTTGCTTTTTAACTTTTTACAGTTTGCTTTAAAGGTTAAAGACCTATCCAAAGCAACACCCAGGTATTTTGGATTGTCATTATGTGCAATTTCCACCCCACGCCAAGTAATGCGCAGTTTTTTATTACTGTCTCGGTTTCGGAGATGGAATGCACAGGACTCGGTCTTGCCTGGGTTAGGTCGCAATGAATTGGTCTCGTAGTAAGTGTGTAGCTGATCAAGAGCAGTAGATAAATGGTGTTCTAGTTCGGAAAAAGTTTTTGCTTGACAGGTGAGGGCAAGATCATCTGCATACAGGTACCGTGAGGTGTTTGGGCAAATAGGTTAGTCGTCTGTGTAAATGTTAAATAATATGGGTGCCAGAACACTTCCCTGAGGCAAGCCGTTCTTCTGGTTACGCCATCTGTTTTTCCGTGGTTCAGTAGGACCTGAAAGCGACGATTCCGCATCATCTCAGCCAACAAGGTGACAAATTGGTGGTCATTAGTGCGTGCAGCTACTTTTGTTAAAAGTCGTTTTATGTTGACTGTATCGTATGCTGCGGTAAGGTCGACAAAGATAACTCCAGTTACCAAGCCTTTTTCGTAGCCATCTTCTATGTGTTGCGTCAGATTGAGGACCTGACTGCAGCATGATTTCCCGGGTCGAAAGCCGGGTTGGTCTGGATTGAGCTGTGGGTCAATAACTGATGTTAGCCGATTTAAAAGCAGTCGTTCAAGCAATTTATAGGTGTGGCATAATAAAGAAGTAGGGCGGTAGCTTTTGGGGTCATCTGTGGGTTTTCCTGGCTTAAGCAGAGCTACTACTTTTGATTTCCTCCATTTTTTCGGGATTTTCGCAGTTTCAATGCAGGTGTTAAACATCTGCAGAAGCCAGGAAACTGCCACTGGACCCAGATGCTTTATTTGTTCGACTGTAATGTCGTCTACGCCAGCAGCTTTTCCATTTTTCAGTACACCTATTGCTTTTTTGATGTCGGTGACATTGAAAGGCTGGCTAATTGGACGTTCATTACAATTTGAGATTTTAGATGATTTGGCATTTTTGATTGCACTTTGTTTTGTGGGTGGTTTTCCGTTAAGGAGAAGTTGATGGGCGACTTGGTTAGCTGTTACAGGCCCAGGTTGAGCAGCAGCTGGAGGGTCGCTTGTGAGCTTTCGAAGAGAATTCCAAGCTTTTTTGGAGTTGTGGGTCATGTCGATGTTTTCCACCAGCGTTATCCATTTGTTACGACGGCACTCGCCAAGAGTTTCCATGAGCTCCTCGCCAGCTAATATGGTTGCTTCTGAGAAAGGGTCTATATTGTAAGAGGCTTACGCCGTATTTTTTGTCAGGCCCGGAACATAACTTGTACGACAACCACGTGGAATACACGAAGTCGTCATAGTTATCAGGAGAAGGAGGGATGTCATGCAGTTTTTCATCAACTTTGGCTGTGTATTGATCCCAGTTTGCCTTTGAGAAATTAAAACGGCGTCTGAAGGGAACGGAAGTTGGCTTCACTATTGCTTGAACTATGCACATGATTGGTCTATGTATTATATAGATATTTTTCTTAGGAATTATAGATCCAATTTCTTTTATTTTTTTAAGCATTATTAAGAAGACATTAAGCTAACAGAAGCTTAAATTTAATTTTCGAAAAATATTATCTGTAAAAAAATATAACAAATCTAATGATGAAATCGGACGACATTTAAGACGAACAATTTTCGAACCTTTAATTTTATATATCAAACTAAAAATAAAAACTTTATTTTATGCGGAAATTGATAACCTTGAAGTTATCTTTCAAATTTAAGACAAATGAAAAAAATTGCATTAGAATTATAGGAATTATGATCTCATTAATCTGTAAGAAAATTTCGGCAATTTCATAGGTAAAGACCTATTTGGTTTTCAGCACTTTTACGATACTCTTTCTTAGGACCGGCCGGCCGGTGATTCTAACATGGAGTGATTTAATATGGAATGCAGTTGTAGGAAAGAAAGAAGTAGTCGAATAACTTTCTCTATCTTTCTATTACTGCATTTCTCCGCGGCGCCAGAATTTTGCCTCTTGTAAATCAGCCTTTACGATTTATGCCGTTTTATATAAAATTGCCTTAAGGGCGTCAAACGCGGTAAAACGCTCAGTATTGCATTTTAAGTTACCATCTGTAAATGTATCTTAGCCGTTAATGACGTTCCATATGTCGATCGAGAGATACTTCATTTTAAGATAAAATATTGAATCTTCAGACTGTGTGTGACCCGTACTGTTGTTTCAGGGCGGACGAGTATTCTGCCTGCAAGCGAACGCGATGCAGACTATAAACGTCCCACTGTCTCATGCCGTCCACCAATATACCCAACAGAAAATGTTCGAGTAAGTATTGAGCCCCTAGTTCAGCTAAGCAAAACCTCTCCAGTGAAAGTTCCACCCATTTAACGGAACAATATAATATTGTCCTACAACTTTTGCACATAAAAATAGCATATTTTTTATTAGGGTTCCGAATCAAAATGGTAAAAACGGAAACCTTATGGTGCAACTGTCTGTCTGTCATACCTGTTTATCTCAGCTACTACTCACGCTGTCGACTTGAAATTTGGAAAAGATTAAGAATATGAGTGCCCAACTTTATTGCAAGGGAAATTACTGGCACATGAGACATACCATCCTAGTTCTCAGGGTGGGTAACGCGCTTTGCTGTCTTATTAGTGTCATATTATTTCACTAATAAGACAGTGGGTGTCATGGGCAGTGGTGACCACTTACCATCAGGTGGCCCACCTGCTCGTTTAGCCACTTTTGACATAAAAAAAGAAAGTACCATAGTCAACACCACAGGTCAACACGCTTGTTAGAGTTACGGCTGGCACGTGGTTGGCGACTGGAGAGCAGAAGGATGCTGCTGCCCAGTCTCTGGTTCAAGATAATTCTTAACCGGCACCGCAAGTATTAAAGACGGAATAATCATCATCATAACATCCCATGAAACACAGGGAGCTAATAATAATTGAGTATATTTAATTTTTTGACCTAGGATAGAAACATTTAACCAATTTTGACCTGTGTTTGTAGAGATGTAAATTACCAGTGACTCCATTATGTAGTCGAGAGCCAACACCATATGGGATCGCTGGTAGAGATTGCGCGATTCCGTGCTGACACCATATCGTGTCGCTGGTAATCTAAAGAGGTTGAATGTGTAGCGTTGAAATGTAGCGTGATTTCAACAGGGAGGCGTATGCAGTGGCGTGCCTAGGCGTGACTGCGTCGGACTGGGAGCGACTTGGATTCGCGGCTCTAGAAGAACTGTCCTTCGAGGTGGCTCGCATGGCCTTCCAGCGCAGTTATAACTTCATCTTCGCGATGCTCATCGACAACTTGCAGGTAACATTTTGAACAGTTTAAGTACAGTGAAATGAAACATTTCTCGAGCAGGTTGACTATCAGCAATAGCCTTTAGTCGTATAATACTCGTACCAATGCATTCGCTATTATGGGTATTTTCTACTAATATTATAAACGCGAAAGTTTGTAAGTATGGATGGATGTTGTTACTCTTTCACATAAAAACTACTGAATGGATTTTAATGAAATACTATACTATACTAATACATCAGAATAACACATAGCCTACAATTTATCCTGCGCAGACGAAGTCGCGGGCACCATCTAGTACGTAACAATGTAGAGGATCTAAGAACATTTGCAAGCACTATTTTAGTATGAAACTGAACCACTATACCAAGAAACATAAAAATTCTACTTATAGAAACTGCATCAGCTGATAGAATATACATACAGGTATACAGGGTGGCCCATTGATAAACGTTCAAAAGAAAAATTTGGATGCGTCATGCTAAGGGGTATCCAAATCACCCCCATGTATGTTCCGCGATTATTTGTAGTTTTCGAGTTATAAATTATTTAATATTTTTTAAGAAAATTCTGCCGAAGGCAATTAGAAAATTCATATCTTTTTTTTTACTGAATTTTTTTTTCCAATTTTCTTTCTGTGTCATGATTGCCTTGAACGTTACTTTTATACATAAAATAATGAACCTCCTTACATTCCTACTTGTTACTAAAAAAGTATGGTAAATAAAATTTTCGAACAATTTAATGGGCTGATTCAAATTTTGATCATCAATTTAAAAATACAAAAAGGATGTTCCATAGATTGTTGCTCGTTTCAAAAACTTAACAGGTCGCTAGGCTACCCAAAACATAAAAAAAATTGGTGCTTAATGGGGTATTTTTCGCTGAAATTAGCGTTTTAAAATTGAGAGGGGAAAAACCCTGAATGTTAATTTAGGCTCCAAATAAATAATTTGCCTATTTTGGTGATTCCTATTGCAAATTATGATAGTAGTAGGGCTTCTGTACAAAGTCCGTCTGGAAAAGTACCGCCTTTTGGCAGTTTCTATCGTAAAGCAGCAGTGTTTGCACTATTGTGTTTCGGTAGAAGTTTTAAGAGAGCTGGTAAAATTTCAGGCAATTGAGAGCGATTCTATTTTATTTCTTAGGGTGGGCCTTCAGAATTTGCTTGTTTTTTCCGTAAGAATGACTACTTGTTAGGGTATTTTGAAAGTATTTTGATACTTAAAATGGTATTTTTCGCTGAAATTGGCGTTCAAAACATGTTAGAGAAAAATATGAATCTTAAATTAGGTTAAAATAATATTTTTTTAAATTTTAGTTACCTATTCTTTTGGCAAGTTTTGATAATGGTGAGACAGACTTTACAGAATAGCCCCACCACCTTCAAATTTGCCACAAGAATAACGAAAATTGTAAAATTTTAGTATTTTAAACCTAAATTAAGATTCAGGTTTTTCCCTATCATCTTTTGAACGCCAATTTCAGCGAAAATTACCATTTTCAGTACCAAAATACTTTCAAAATACCCTATCAAGTAGTCATTGTTACGGAAAAAACAACCAAATTCTAAAAGCCAACCAAGAAATAAAATAGAATCGCTCATGTGCCTGAAATTTTACCAGTTCTCTTAAAACTTCTACCGAAACACAATATTGCAAACACTGCTGCTTTCCGATAGAAACAGCCAAAAGGCGGTACTTTTCCAGACGGACTTTGTACAGAAGCCCTACCACTATCCTAATTTGCAATAGGAATCACCAAAATAGGCTAATTATTTATTTAGAGCCTAAATTAACCTTCAGGGTTTTTTCCCTCTCAACTTTAAAACGCCAATTTCAGCGAAAAATACCCCATTAAGCACCAAATTTTCTTTGTTTTGGGTAGCCTAGAGACCTGTTAAGTTTTTGAAATGAGGCACAAGCTATGGAACATCCTTTTTGTATTTTTAAATTGATGATCAAAATTTGAATCGGCCCCATTAAATTGTTCGAAAATTCTATTTACCATACTTTTTGAATAACAAGTAGGAATGTAAGGAGGTTCATTATTTTATGTATAAAAGTAATGTTCAAGGCAATCATGACACAGAAAGAAAATTGGAAAAATTTTCAGTAAAAAAAAAGATATGAATTTTTTAATTTCCTTCGGCAGAATATTATAAAAAGATGTTAATAATTTATAACTCGAAAACTACAAATAATCGCGGAACATACATGGGGTGATTTGAATATCCCTTAGCATGACGCATCCAAATTTTTCTTTTGAACGTCTATCAATGGGCCACCCTGTATATATCTTTTTCATATTTAGAAATATACCTATTTTTTATTATTAATGAATTGCTTTTACTTATTTCTTGATTGCCAGGGAGCACTTTGCGCTATCTCCATTTTTATTTTCGAGCGGAGCGAGAAATGTATTGTATTCGTGAAAAAAAAAAGTTTTTTAAATTTTCTCAAAAATGTGTTCTATATCACTTATACATCATAAAAAACAAGTCTCCCAAAAAGGTCCGTCCGTCGGTCGGTCTGTCCGTCACGCTTTGGCCTAGCGGCTAAACGAATGGTCCGATTGACACCAGATTTTGAATTTAGGAGTTTTATGCAAATCCATCGAAGGGTTCTAAGTGGTTTCTTGCTGGCTCTCATTTTGAGGGTAGCTGTCGTACACCGAATATGAAATAAATGGTACAGCCGCACTGCACTTACTTTCTCGCAATACTCAAGGAAAAACTATCAACCGCAAACTTAAATTTGTAATGCCCTACACATAGTATGGAAATACACACTTTTATTTACGTTTTACCAAAAAAATGTTCGAATGAAATATACAGATCAATTCAGAATTCAAATTGTCAATCATTAAAACAAACAAACCTCAAACGATTTCGAGTAAATCACATGTTTAACTTTTGGTAGTACTGGAACACCCTTTATATGAATTTTCACAGATCAATGGATACTACCGTAGGATAAGCTTGCATGGAGATTTTTTAATTTCCCAAAACATGTTATGGATAATTGTTCAGTTTATTCTACTGAGCGAGCCCTTTCAGTTTTTGGTACACCCTGTGTACAAAATATTATTCAAATAAATCATATAGAATATCCAGTCAGATAGACAACCAATCCAGGATTAATATTATAGAAAATTTTAATAAAATCAATGCATCCAATTTTGGGTAAATCACATATTTACGATTTGGTGGTACAGGAACACCCCTTATATGAAATTACACAGATCAATTGATAATGGCGCAAGATATCTTACATGGAGATGCTTGGTCATGCAAAGTTTCATCAAGATTCTATGAGCTGTTTTTGAGAAAATTTCGCTTTTTCATTTTCGTTGTATGACAGCTACCCTCAAAATGAGAGCCAGCAAGAAACCACTTAGAACCCTTCGATGGATTTGCATAAAACTCCTAAATTCAAAATATGGTGTCAATCGGACCATTCGTTTAGCCGCTAGGCCAAAGCGAGACGGACAGACCGACCGACCGACGGACGGATATTTTTGGGAGACTTGTTTTTTATGATGTATAAGTGATATAGAACACATTTTGAGAAAATTAGAAAAAACTTTTATTTTCACGAATACAATACCTTTCTCGCTCCGCTCGAAAGCTCAAAAACGGCTCATAGAATCTTGATAAAACTTTGCATGATCAAGCATCTCCATGTAAGATATCTTGCGCCAGTATCAATTGATCTGTGTAATTTCATATAAGGGGTGTTCCTGTACCACCATATCGTAAATATGTGATTTACCCAAAATTGGTTCCATAGAGTTTATTAAAATTTTCTATAATATTAATCCTGGATTGGTTGTCTATCTGACTGGATATTCTATATGATTTTTTTGAATAATATTTTGTACACAGGGTGTACCAAAAACTGAAAGGGCTCGCTCAGTAGAATAAACTGAACAATTATCCATAACATGTTTTGGGAAATTAAAAAATCTCCATGCAAGCTTATCCTACATTAGTATCCATTGATCTGTGAAAATTCATTTAAAGGGTGTTCCAGTACTACCAAAAGTTAAACATGTGATTTACTCGAAATCGTTTGAGGTTTGTTTGTTTTAATGTTTGACAAGTTGAATTCTGAATTGATCTGTATATTTCATTCGAATTTTTTTTTGGAAAAACGTAAACAAAAGTTTGCATTTCCATACTATGTGTATGGCATTACAAATTTAAGTTTGCGGTTGATAGTTTTTCCTAGAATATTGCGAGAAAGTAAGTGCAGTGCTGCTGTACCATTTATTTATCAAATATAAAACTTCCACCGTTTATCAAATCTGAAAAACGTTAAATCTGGACAAGTTTTACACGTCAGAATCTCATATAAACTATGTTTATGATAAAGTCTGTGTAATCTTCGGGCTGGACTCCAATTCTTGAATATCATCTAGTGATTCAGAAAAACTTAAAGGACAAATCGCATTAAATGAAAATTTACAATCATACACTATTATTATTATTTGTAATTTAAAGTACCTGGGCGACCGAGCTATGCCCTGTATGATAAAAAAATCATCGGGTGAGCATGCTATGCTACTCAACAACAGACGGCGCTGTTAGTGTCTTGAACGCACTAAAACACGCTAAGAAATATTAAAAAAGACGGTGAAAACTGATTTTCCCAGACATAGTTCTAAGTAGGTTACTAACTGTTAACGATGCACTACTAAGACATTCAAATTGCCGCGCTTTGAGCAAGACGAGCGCGCTTCATCCTGATTGGTCCGCGCGTGCGATCGGCCATTACGCTATGTACCTCGGTTCCAACAATAAGTTACTGTGTCGAATTTTATTAAAAACACTGTTAAACTACAATAAAAAACCATATTCTTCAAGATACCAAGTTTTATTTATCAAGAAATACTATTAGAAGAGTTCGGCAAGTAACACTAACAATATGGACTGTAGTCTGAAATAAATAATTTGAATTAGACCTAGCTAGATCGATTTTTTGCCCCCGAAAATCTCTGTATACAAAATTTCATCGAAATCGTTAGAGCCGTTTTCGAGAAACCGATTACAAATATATATATATTTATATAGCACCTGGGCGACCAAGCTTCGCTCAATAATAGCCGCCTCAACATTAAAATATTATCGGATGAGCAAGTTATGCTACCCGCCAACAGATGGCGCTGTAAGTTTTTGTCTAAAACGCAAATGCTTCAAAACATGGGAAAAACGGATTTTCCCAGAGATGAGACCTAGCTAGATCGATTTTTCGCCCACGAAATCCCCAGTATGGTAAATTTTATCGAAATCGTTAGAGCGGTTTTCGAGAAACCGATTACAAACATATATATATATTTATATATATACAAATATTGCTCGTTTAATAGTATAGGATTTAACGGGTATCATTCTTTACTTTTGTAACCAAAACCTGTGATTTTGAACAATAATATACTTTTCAGTCCATTTTCTCGAAAAATGTACTTACAAGAACGTAGAGTTACGACGAGTAGTTACTTACCGAACTATAGCGTTGCGCAGGCTATGTTTGGCTTTGACCGTTAATTCGCTAAACTCAAAAAAAATCGCGGGTGTGAGTGCGGCAGGTGGCGAGCGAATCGTTCATTGGCTCTCCGCCTGTCACCCATGCGCAGATAATAACCGTCAGAGCCAAACTTGTCAATCTCATACATTTTGATTCTATTGCACGGAATTATTTCTATTGTACTGGCGTTTTGGACTATAGAAAGCCACTTGTCTACGGCCCCAGACGTCTATGTAATTTTGCAGGAGGAGTTTTGGCGGGAACTCGGCTTGGGCGTTTGCCTGCTCGGTTAAAATTTTTGTTTTTTGCGTATATAGTGGATAAGAAGTGTATGTAAGATTTCAAGTGATCTCGTGTATAATCCCCGTTTGTGTTGTCTAAAAAGTCACGGACGTTTTCCTTCGTATAGTCCACTATCTCGACACTGGCACTTTTTTTATTGAAAATGGGCTTACTCTTGACCTCGATCTAGTCTAGAAGACAGAGATGAGGTCGACGATGGAACGAGCTTACCCAAAAGAAGCCTATTCACTCGCGACTTGAATAGATTCGGGTTATATGAACTCGGGAACACAGACGCAGGCAGAGAATTCCACTCTTTAGCCGTTCGCATTATAAAAGATGTTTCAAAGCGCTTTGTGCGAATGTGCGGAATATCAACCAAGTATGGGTGATATCCTGCGGTGCGTCTGGACTACCGTTGGTAGAAGGGAGATGGTGGAATAAGCTCGTGGAGCTCTAGAGCACACTCTCCGAAGTACAATCTGTAGAAGACCGACAGACATGCAACTTTACGACGGTGGGCCAGACTGTGAAACTTGGTTTTCACCAGCATCTCATCACCAACGAGCTTCTTGGCTCTGCGATCTATCGAGTCAAGTGCGGCTAGTTGGTATTTGGCTGAGCCATCCCAAAGGTGACAGCAATTTTCCATGCACGAGCGGACTTGGGCTTTATATAAAACGAGAAGCTGTCCAGGAGTGAAGTAACGCTTAACCTTATTGAGGATGCCCAGCTTTTTTGCCGCAGTTTGGGCTTTCGACTCAATGTTAGCGCCGAAGTTCAGGTTTGCACACAACTTCATGCCAAGTAACTCGAGGCTGTCGGTAACTGGTACAGTTGTACCTCGAAAAGTAGGAGCCAGATTGAACGGACTCCTTTTGGCGGTGAACAGACACGCCTGCGTTTTGGTGGCGTTGAAACTCACCAGATTTTTGTCACCCCAGTCGGAGACAAGACTTAAGGTTGAGTTTATACGCTCTACCATGGCCTCTCTCAGAGAGTTTGCCATATACAAGGTTTTTTTTTTACCTGATTTGCGTATGCCCACCTTATTACAGAGGTCCAAAGCAACAACTTTTGTTCTACGACTTTTCTAACTACGCACGAAAAATATTCAACTTCCCATACTGAATGGGTCGGTCACGTGATCACTTTAGTATGGGGAGTCGAAATTTTTTTGTGCGTTGTTAGAAAAGTCGTAGAACAAAAGTTGTTGCTTTAGACCTCTGTAATACGCAAATCAGGTCCAAAAATAACCTAGTATTTAACTTTTCTGTTCATATTCTAAAAACTGAAGGATATTCTAGAATACATTACGGGCAAGAATGTCTCCAAAAAAGGTTGACAATTGCCAAATTGTAAAAAAATATTTGCAGGAGCGATTTGAAGCTGGCGAGAAACGCGGAGTGATAATCGGCGATGTGCTGGCTTACCGCGGCCGCTACGGCGAGGCGGCTCGAGCGTACCGCGCCGCCGGGGTAAACGAGCGAGCGCTCACACTCTACATAGACCTGCGCATGTTTAACAAGGCACAGGTACAGTGTTCTCAACTTATACTGTACTCCTTATCTTATAGGACACTGGATTCGCAACTGCCTCTGTGTTCGATAGCAGGTCCTGGGCACACCCCGGACACTTCATACAACGAGCGCGAATTTCAAATTTGAAATTGGAATCGCGCGTATGCCTGCATATTCAGTACAACTGTACAACTGACCCGCAGGAGCACCACGCGAGTCGCGCGGGCGGGACCGCGCGGGAGTGCGGGTGGATTGGAAATTGGCGGATATTGTCCGTTCTGTATTATAGCTATAGTGTAACAACAAATAATAAAACTGGTCAAGTGCGTGTCGGACTTGCGCGAAGTTAATACACTTCTGCGTGACTGCGCGTCCATAACTAAGGCGGTATTTTTACTTTAGTAGTACGGAACTACGGTACGGGTTAATGTTCTTAAGACGGAGCAGAGACATAATATAATTGTGCGAAAATATGTCATTGTTAAAAAATTATGTAAGGTCAACCGGGACTAATGCGTCACGATACTTTTAACTTCATTTTTATCTTATTATAACAGACATAATTATTTATTCTTAAAAGCGTTAAGTTATGATACAAGCTAGAATTTTTTATCTAAATTCATATATTAATATAATTTTATAACATTTTGAATAACTTCTACATGTAAATTACGTTTTCAAGAAAACTGGGATTTTTAGACGAAATAAGCGTCTTTCACTAGTATTTTGTGATCGGAAGAGCTAATAATGATTTTAATCGGGATAATATACAAACCCGCATATGTCAAAGTTTATTATTATACTAGCTGTTACCCGCGACTTCGTCCGTGTAGATTTTATAAAAAAACAGAACTCGAACTTAACTGAAACATATTATGCGGAACGCTTATCCTTCTTGATCCCTACGTAAAAGATGCATTTGTACTTATCCAAGTTGAATAAATGCATCTACAAATTTAATTATCTTTTGATTTTATTCAACTGGTAGGTAGTGCGGAATTTTCATTGTCAATCGTTACAGGCGAACTTAAAAAAGAATGCAATAAGTGAAGTGAATGGGTAGCGAGGAGGTATTCATAAAAGTCCCTATTCCTCCCTATCTATCCTTTTCTATCCCCCCCCTTCCACATCCCCCCTCCTTTTCCCGTCCTCCCTCTTTCCCTCCCTATCTCTCTTCCTCTCCCTTTTCCTCGCCCCTCCCTCTTCCCCCCTCACCCTTCCTCTCCCCCTCCCCCCTTCCTTTCCATCCCCAACTCCCATTCCCCCCTCTACCTCCCTCCCTATTCGCCCTCCCTCTAACTCTCCCTCTCGCACTCTCTCCCCCTTCCCTTCCTCCCCCCCCCTCCATCCCCCCTCCCTCGGCCTCCCACCCACTCTCCCCCTTCCCCCCTCTCCCTCTCCCCCCTTTACCCCCCTCCACCCTCCCTCTCCCTCTTCCCTTTCCCCCCTTCCACTCCCCCCAACCCCCTCCTTCCCCCTCTCCCTCACTCCCGTCCCTATTTCCCCCCTTCCTTCACCCTTTCTCTCCGCCCCTCCCTCCCCCTTTCTCTCACCCTCCTTCTCCCCCTCCCCCTAACCAATCCTTCCCCCCTCACTCCCTCCCTTTCCCCCTCCCCCTCTCCCTATCCCTGCCCCTAACCCTATCCCTTTCCCTGCCCCTACCCCTTTCCCTGCCCCTACCCATAACCCTGCCCCTACCCCTATTTCTATCCCTTCCTCTATCCCTAACGCCATCTTAACCGCTATCCCTATCTTTGTATAAACATACAACCGACAATCATATTGATTTTTAGATATTTCGAACCCCATCCCCAGGGGATGATGGTATTTCACGTCCACCACGTTGGATTTCAAAATTATTTTAGTTTTCGTAATCAGCGACCCGATAAACCATACAAACGACACCCATATTGGTTTTTAGACTTTTTCACCCCATTTCCCTCTTTTAGGGGTTCAATTTGGGGTGGAATTTCAATAACAGTGATGTACGTACCTCATAATTACAACCCTAAAGCTTAAAAAATAAATTTAGTGGATTTTACTTTGAAAATTAAAGATTTTCAACTTCATCCCCCTTTTCACCCCTTAGGGTGTAGAATTTCAAAAACTCTGAGACATGTGAAACTTAATTTTTAGTCGTCAGCCTTAATACAAATTTTTAAGATCCTAACTTCAAAACTGACGGACTTTCATACAAACTTTCATCCCCTATTTTACCCCCTTAGGGGTGGAATTTTATAAAACCCTTTCTTAGTGCACCCCTAGACCCCATAAGCGCGAGCGCCATGCCAAATTTGGAATCTCTAGATCCAGCGGTTTGGGCTGTGCGTTTATATGTCAGTCATTTAGTCAGTCACCTTGTTCTTTTATATATATATAGATTGTATACCAAATTCTATGCATAAATAAATAAAATAACCATTAATTCCCATTTAGTACAATTTGTTGGTAAAATTTCTCCTAAAAAAACATGCGCATTAAATAATTCTATGATAAAAATAAAACAGAACATTATAAAAACATTAATTATTTTAACATTAATCATTAATTATAACATGCAAACAATATCAACATTATTTTAGTTTATTAATAGTATATTCATTGTATTTGTCTATGCAGGTATGTATCAACATTATTTTAGTTTATTAATAGTATATTCATTGTATTTGTCTATGCAGGTATGTATGGCATTGCCCAATCTGATTTGGATGCAAATAAACTTTTAATTCGACTCTACGATGAGAAGGCTTTAACAGAAATGACACGGTTGCGTGTAATAAATAAATAATAATATACAGAAGTATATTATTATTTTTGTTCTTGATTGTTTTTATTTGTGGTGGGAACCCATTTACGGGTGTAGGCCTCCTCCATCTGTTTCCATCGATTCCGGTCCAGCGCGAGTCGTATCCATGTAGCTCCTCCTACAGCTTGGATGTCGTCTCTCGCGCGCGCGGTCTGCCGCGGCCCCGCGTGTGATCGCGCGGGTACCAGTGCAGCACGCTGGTGCTCCAGCGCTCGTCCGTGGCGCGAGCGACGTGGCCCGCCCACCTCCATTTCAACTTGCAGGCGAGCTCCGCTGCATCGATCAGTTTGGTCTTAGTTCGGAATGTAGAGTTTCTCTTTCTGTCTTTTAATTTGATACCTAGCATGCTCCTCTCAGTTGCTCTTTGAAATACTTGTAATTTATGTATAATTTGTTTTGTTAGGGCCCAGGCTTGACATCCATAGAGTAGAGTTGGTAATATTGTAGAGTCCATGACTTTCATTTTCAGGGATATGGGTAGCTTTGATTTAAATATGTGCTTCATTGACCAATATTTGTTTCATGCTATTTTGATTCTTCGTTCAACTTCTTTAATAGTATTATTTGTGAAAGATATGTTTTGTCCCAAATAAATGTATTCATTAACGTAGTTTATTTGTCTCATGTTTATTACGATAGGTATTTCTTCGCATGTTTTGTCTGGATTCATTTGTAGTCCACACCTTTTACTTTCTTGTTCCAACGTTACAAGCATGTAGTGTAGGTATTCGTAGTTGTCACTTAGCAGAACAATATCATCAGCGAACCTGAGGTGATTGAGCTTTACTTCGTTTATTTTAATTCCAAGGTCGTCCCAATCTAATTTTGAAAAGATATATTCTAGCAAGGCAATAAAAAGGTTTGGCGAGATCGGGTCTCCCTGTCTTACACCCCTCTTTAGCTCAAATGGAGTTCCTAGGCGTTCTAGTCTTACTGTCGCTTTACTCCTGTTATATATTGTCCACAGTAATTTTATGTAACCTCCTTCCACTCTTTGACTTTCAAGAGCGATCCAAAGGGATTTATGCAAGATAGAGTCAAACGCTTTCGAGTAGTCGATAAAGGCTACGTATAATGGTAGTTTGTACTCTGTATAGCGCTCTATCACTTGGGTGAGTGTAAATATGTGATCAGTACTGCTATATTTAGGCCTAAAACCTGCCTGTTCTTTTGGCTGGTGAAATTCTAGTTTGGTTTTCAGTCGCCTTAGTAGAATATTAGTAAATAATTTATATATCGATTGAAGAAAACTTATTGGACGATAGTTTCCAATTTCAAGGGGACTTCCTTTTTTAAATATTAATATGATAACAGCGGTTTCCCATTCTTCGGGTATGCAGCACGTGCGTAAGATTTCATTAAAAGTTTTGTGATTACTGGAGTCAGTGGTTCTACTATAGCTTTCAGGACGTCGTTGGTAACACCGTCATCTCCAGGGCTTTTTGAAAGCTTCAGATTCATAGTGCTCTCTCTAATTTCGCTCTCTAAGAATGGCGGTATTAGGGCTCTGTCGCTAGAGATGTACTCGCTTTTATCGTTATTCTGGTCATCGTATAGCTCTCTATAGTAATCTGATGCTATCTCTATAAGTTGATTTCTATCTGTAGCCTTTTGTCCGTTTTTTCCTGTAAGTTCAGTTATCCACTCTTTGCCCTTGTTTAATTTACTTTCAGCTCGTTTTACAGATCCCTTGTTTATTATTTCTTTTTCAATTGTTTGATAGCCATTCGCTGACGATACAGCAATAATGGCCATAGGAGAACATCATGAGCAGGCTACAGAAAAGGTCCAAGTAGCTGTTAACAAAATCAGCAACTGGACAAAAAAGTTAAACGAGTCCAAATCGGTTCAAATTGACTTCACAAATAAAAAAAACACAGTATCACCCAGTGTACATACATGGGAAACCGATACCGTATGAAAACACAGCGAAATATTTGGGAATGACCCTTGACACAAAGCTTCGCTGGAAAGCTCATGTCAAGAAGAAAAGAGAAGAACTAGAGATACGTTTTAAGAATATGTATTGGTTGTTAGGAAAATATTCCTCTCTGTCAATACACAACAAAGTCATGTTATATAAGCAGGTCCTTATGCCAGTGTGGACCTATGGTATACAGCTTTGGGGCTGCATCAAACAGAGCAATATCAAAATAATACAAACATTTCAGAATAAGGTGCTAAGGGAAATTGTAAATGCTCCCCATTATGTACGCAATACTGATCTCCATCGGGACTTGAAAATGGAGTTTGTGGCTAAAGTTGTTCAAAAACACGCAGAAGCTCATGAACATAGACTTCTTCATCATGTGAACGTTGAGGCAATCCTGCTCCTCGACAACACAGACATAGTGCGACGACTTAAAAGGACCAAACCCTTTGAGTTAGTGTAATTAGTGTTGCGATAAACTCATTAGTGCATAATGTTATAGAAACACAAAAACAATGTGACTTTGTAGAATGTGTCTCCCCCTTAAGTAATTAGAGACAATAAGAATAGTGTTATTGGACGCATTCTTAGGCTTAATTGTTTATGTAGTAGTTTAAGTTAAATGCAAATTACTTATTAGCTATACAGCTAGATTGTAATATCAGTAAGATATCTAAGTAAAGTTTCCTACTTCAATAAAAAAAAAAATTGTTTGATAGCGTTGTTTATGTAAATTTTTGGTTATCTCTTTTTTTATTTTTCGATATAACTTATTTAGTCTTTTCTTTTCTTTTTTAGTCCTTTTAGTTTTTTTCTTAAGCTGTTCTCTCTCTTCAATTAAGCTTTTCAATTTATCAGATATTATATCGTTCTTATTCTGAGAGTCGTTCCTCCTTGGTAACTGCTTAACGCTTGTTTGGATATCGTTTATTAATTCAGAATATTTTTGCTGTACGTTTTTGTAGTAGCTGTCTTTCTTCATTAATTCAGATAAACAGTTTTTAATAGATTCTTTTTCGATAAGGGTAAAATCTGAGGTTTCCGGGGGGTTGAATTTAGGTCTTTTGGTTCTAGAATTAAGATTGTACGCAACTCGAACTAATCTGTGATCTGTAGAGAATGTAGTACCTATGACTTGGGTATTTGTTAGGGCTCTGATGTTATTTGTGAGGATATAGTCTATTTCATTTCGTGTTGCTCCGTCTGGAGACACCCATGTCCATCTCATTTTTAGCTTTTTCTTGAAAAACGTGTTTGTTATGTAGAGCTGATTTTCCAAGCAGAAGTTGATTAGAGTTTCGCCACGTTCGTTTCTTGTACCATATCCCCACTGTCCCATTACTCTCCCATCTTCATGTTTAGGCTGACCTACTTTTGCGTTGAAATCTCCAAGTATTTGTGTATTAGGGCCACTCGAATGTAATGCTGTAGTCCATATATCATAAAAGGTTTGTAATTCGCTTTCTGTGGCTCTTTCGGTAGGCGCGTATGCTTGTATTAAGGTAAGGTGTTTATTGTCTATTGTAATTTCCAGTTTTGCTACTCTGTCAGACAAAGCTATGAAGTTCTTTATATTGCTTTTTAATTTCTTTTTTATCATAAAACCAATCCCGTTAGCTCCTTTCTTGGTGCCATGGAACATAAGAATAAACTCTTCGTACTCTATGATTTTTGTACCTTCTCTTTTTATTTCTGACAGTCCCAGGATGTCCCATTTTATATTTTTTTGTGCATATTCTAGTTCTGTTTGTCTATGGTCTGCTGCCAGAGATCTAATATTATAAGTTGTAATGTGTAGATGCTGTCGTTCGATAGAGGGTTGTGATCTACTACTCCCACGGGGACCGGCCGGACAGGGAGAGTCGCTCTTGTAAATAGTATTCTCTGTTTTATTTGATGGTGGAGACGCCGTTGTTTGCTATATACGATTTTGAGTTAGTGGTTTATTTATCTGTGCTGAAGGGTTGAAGAAGTGGGTAATATTTTTCTTTTCGGCTGTGCTTCTGGGTGTATTTTCGTCCAATACGGATATTTTATTTTTCTTCATGATTGGTGAATCATATTTGGGACTTGTTTGTTTATTCTTTGCCTTATCGGTCTCTCCATTGGTTACTTTTGGTGAATTTGAGCGGTATCTTTTCCTTGAAGACTCTGTATTATTATTTTTTAATATTATTAATTTGTCATAGCGAATTATAGTTTTGTTTCCTTTTTCTTTTTCAATTTGCGCTTGAAGTTTTAGTCCTTTTCTTTTTTCAATAACTTTCTGAGGAAAGTCTTCTTTTATGTAGTAGTCAGATTTTTCAAGTTTCTTTTTATTTCTTAGGAGTGAGATTTTCTTCCCCAAAGTAGTGAGTGTAATAACTACAGGTCTAATATTTCCCCCTTTCTTCCCTATTCTGCGAACAGACTCTATTTCTGATCCTTCACATGTTACTTGCATACTGTAATTTATTATGTCCATAATTTTATCTTGTAACTCTTGGTAGCTGTGTTCATCCTCTTCTACTCCGAAAAATACCAGGTTTTTCTTTCTATTTTCCCTTTCCAATATATCTATTTGCTGCTCTTGGGTATCAATTTTATGTTTTAGGATGATATTTTCTTCGTCTATTGTTTTCAATTTTTCGCTTAATGTTTTTTCTATGTTCTGAACAGTTTGTTGTAGTTCTTTTATTTGGTTACTTTGCTCAGTTTGATTTTAATCAATTTTCTGGAGCATTGCCCTTATTTCTTCCATTTTTTGTTTTTCTACTCGTGTATATGTATGTAGTGCTGTACGGGTTAGTTTTGTTGATCAGCGATAGATGGCTCATACACGATAGTTCAGCTGCTTATCGATAGATGTCTCATACAAGGTGGTTCCTCTACTTGTCGATAGATGTCGCTACTAAAGCTAGGTGGCGGTGTTCTCACTATGTTGTATTGCGTATCAAGAAAAGCTAACCCAATAGTAAGTATTTGAGGTTATGTTGTAACGGAAATCTAGTTAGCTTACTGTTTCTGTTGTTTTTCTGTATGTTTCTTCTTCCGTACAGCTCCTCGTAAGTATTATGGGCACTATTTTCCTTCTTTTATCTTCACTTTAATGAACAGAGTGTTTGATCACTGGGCGAACCGCCGTCACAATTTTATGTTAATTAGCGTAGTTTATACCACTGTTCAAGCTGATTTTTATCACTGATTGTTAATTTTCTGCTAAATTCCACTGGATTTACGTAGTTACTTGTCGTAAAGAACACTTATTCTATTTTTATTTATTTTTCAATACGGAGTTCTGCAGAGGTACTACGCGACACTGGCGACACCACAGGTATTCGGTATTTATTTAAACAAAGATATTCGGGGCTATGGCGTCTAAGCTTTACTTGTTTCTTATAGACGCATTTGCCCCATCCTAGATTCCAGGGGTGCTAAACAATTTCCAATTGATAA
Source organism: Athrips mouffetella (assembly GCA_947532105.1). Lineage (NCBI taxonomy): Eukaryota > Metazoa > Arthropoda > Insecta > Lepidoptera > Gelechiidae > Athrips > Athrips mouffetella. Next base: position 31,036,653 of record OX383956.1, read on the forward strand.
AGGAATTTATAATTACAATCAAACCACAACTTTAATTGTATTAGTAGGAATAATAAACACGTGCAGTTTATTAGACATAAAGAAAATAAAAAATACCTATAAAGAATTACAAAAATGAACAACTTCTTTTTTGTTTAAGCTTATTTTCTATGAAACATAATATTATGATAACAACCATCCATTTTTTCCAGATTTACAATGCTGGTATGTACATATTACAATTTACAATATTTATTTTATTAATATGGAGATATTTACCATTATTACCTTAAAACAAAAAGGTTTTAAACATCTGACAATGAGGCTATTGCGTTACAACAGACGCAATAGCCCCAACAAGACGTACGCAATAGCCCCAAAGCAAAAACATAAACTATAAAATTTAAATTGCATACTATATGCAAATTACATAAAATAATTAAAACATCATGCATTCCCTAAAATACTTTCTGTTCAGAAACATCGATACTCATAAAGGAACGGAGATTTTAAAAGATTTAAATTCACGTGGTAGCACACAGCGAGTCCAGAAGTGACAGATGCAAGATGGCCGATAATAATAATAAAAGAGGTCTGTCATGGCATCTACTCGTAGTGATGAATTTTTGTACTTTTAGTGCCAAAGCTTTCACATAGATGGCGTGAGTAGTTCTAAAGTATGCGTTTCGTATGACTAATTGGGATAGACGCTATAACCCCATAGACGACATAGCCCCGGTCGACAGTATGTACTTATACCGGGATGTATAGGAGTAAAACGGGATTTTACAGGATTACATTAGCGAAAGCGAGGGCGAGAGTCTACAGGCACTGGCGCGGCGTCGAGCGGAGTGGGCGCGATATGTGAACGAGCCGCGAGCAGCCGCAGAGATGTACCTCGCTGTAGGGGACGTCCGCCGCGCCACCGAGCTCATGGCGTCGTGTGGCCGCCGAGACATGTGAGTATTATATGAGACGTGCGAGTGATTGGACGAGACGTGTGAGTGAGGGGATGAGACGTGTGAGTAAGTGGACGAGAAGTGTGAGGGAGTGGGCGAGACGTGCGAGTGATTGGACGAGACGTGTGAGTGAGGGGATGAGACGTGTGAGTGAGTGGACGAGACGTGTGAGTGAGGGGATGAGACGTGTGAGTAAGTGGACGAGACGTGTAAGTGATTGGACGAGACGTGTGAGTAAGTGGACGAGACGTGTGAGTGAGTGGACGAGACGTGTGAGGGAGTGGACAAGACGTGTGAGTGAGTAGACGAGATATGTGAATGAGTGGACGAGACATGTAAGTGAGCGGATAAGACGTGTGTGAGTGGACGAGACTTGTGAGTCTTAAGAGACTCGCGCAGCCTATCCCACCCATCTATGAAACTCTCGCTAAAATCAGGATCCCAGCTAATAAGAAACCCTCGCCCTACTCGGAATTCTACTATAGAATCGTTCACTTCGTTCTGGATTCAAAATACCGCACTCTCCTTCAAATATTATTTGACTGCCTTGTTACAATCTACTATTTGTTTGTATTGTCGGTGGTCAGGTTGATCGAACTGGCCCGCAAGCTGGACAGGGGTTCGAGCGAGTCGCTGCGGTACGTGGCCGAGGCGTTAGTCGCCACTGGCGAGTTTGCCACCGCGGCCGACGTCTACCAGCGGCTTGGAATGTACAAGTAAGTTAACCCTTTTGCCAATCCGCCATCTATCCTCTGAATAAAAAAATTATGGAATCGAAAAGAAAACGTAGTTATTTATGCATAATTTTATAAGGCATAATTTTCCGTAAATTGCAGTACGTTTTTCATGAATTTGCCATTTTCCGGGAACTCTATGAAAAATTCCCTGTTTCCGATCGAGTATTAAGAAACGTCGCTAGACAACCTAGTGAAATTAACTACTCTTTATTGAATATTCTTCTTTATATTTTGTATGAAATCACATAGTTAAGACGTCATAGCTATGTGTTGTCTTTTACGATCTGATTAACACCAAATTTATCATATTAGTTCGAAACTACTCACTAAAATGATTAGTTTTTCAGCAACTTAACAGGTTTCGTTTTTAGATGAGAAAAGTACATACCAGGCCAGGATCGTCCCTATTTATTGTGTTAATAATTTTCTAATAAATTTGCTTGTAAAATGGACTTACAAGAACGTAAACATTGCCCGTACATAGTTACTTAACGAACTCCTGCGATTTACTTACCTTTTTTATTTCCTTAAGTAAGGCCAATTAAAAAGTATAGTACCAAAGAGTTTTACATTCTGTGAACATTCTGTGAAAAAAAAAAATTAACTATATGAAAAATTAATGAAACAGCAACTTTTTTATTGTCCAGTGTATAATTACAGCATATTTTAAGCCTTTTGTCATATTATTTATTTGAGAAATTCGTAAAGGCTGAATATCCGAGACTCCTTGGAGAAAAAAAAGTTTGTATATGTATTGCCATGGGTGTTTGCCATAATAAAAAAAAATACTTACTCGCCTTTTAATAACAGTTTGCAATTTGGATGAGTTTCGGTGCAAAGACGCAATTTCTAAGTAGATTTTCTCAAAAACGTATTGAAAAAGAGCGTAAAATACACATCCGTAGGGATCTCGTGTTTTCAAAGCGTCAACTCGTTTGTAATAAAATAACCCTACGTACGGAACTTTTAACTTAAACTACTATTTGTTACATGTGATGTGGGCTATGCTATGATCATGTGTGACAATCCTGCGGGAAGCTACCTGCAGAAATATTCAAGCGGGTGGTACTTCTATCTCAGCACTAGAATAGTAGTTTATGCAACTGTATGTAATAAGGGGTATTAAAGTAGGGAAAGACTTATAGTACATTGTTCATCGAGAGGAGAATTCGCCTCAGGGCTCAATACACCTGAGTTGGGAATCGCACTTTCTTTCGAGTGATACATAGTGCTTTATACTTCACCTACGAGGAATATATTTCAGATTTCCTTTTCAGATATGATGTAAGTTTTTTGTATTCCATTATATTAGATAGATAGATAGATAAAACGTTTATTTGGGAACGGTACAATTTTTTGACTATATTGATATCATGTCTTGCCAATATGGTACTTTTCAACATGGAATACAAAGACTTGGCTTATATTTATACGCTTTATCACTATAATAAGCAAGCAAAACAGTTTCCGAAAATCAATGCGCTTTTTTCTCGCTTTTTCAACGTATGAAACTATCACATACGAGTACCTACATTGTTGTATTTTTTCGAGATTTTTCAGGCAATCAATAACCGCTTGCGCACTTTCTTGTAGTTCTAGCGGCGACAAAAACTCTTCATCACTGTCACTATTTGACGACATTTTTAGTAAAAAGCACGCACCAACAAAACTACAATTAAAACTTTCAACAACTTTGAAAAGAAAACAGGGTTCCAATTTTTGAAATAATAATAATAATTTTTTAATTTTACCCTGATAGTGTTTAAACGTTAGTAATTATTTATAAAATTTAACAATAGAACACTAATTTATATTTACGCATTATAATTTTTCCCTGTTGATAAGAAAAAAACAGAAATTTTGATTTTATTGAGTAAGATTTGATCACACGGTGATTTTCAAGAATAGGTACCTAATTCGCGCGCGCGCTTTCGATCCACATTTTGGTTTCGTACTTTTTTCAAATTAATGGTTTTTTCAGAAAAGTGTAGGTGGCCAGCATCATTTCGTGGACTTGGAGATAAAAACTTTTTCTTTTTTTGGCATTATGATGTTTAAATAGGTTATCGACAGATTTTGATCTAAATTTAAGAAAAAAAAACACGTTAACAATGGATTTACATACAAAATTCCATCCCGCTAAACACGTTAACAATGGATTTCCATATAACTTTTCCCACCGCATATTTATACCATAGAAATGACGTACCTTCTCCTTAGTTTTTAAAACAGGACTGAGGTACTTTCCGAGAAGGTGAAGTATAAAATACTTTTACCATCAAAGGGATGAATTTTCAAACATCATTTCCGTCATATGACAAAAGGGAAAAATAACAGTTTTTGAACCTATAACGGATCAAGGGACGTAGCGGATCACTGGGCAACGATGATGCGGATTAATTGGCAAGGCGTGGTTCACAAACATGTGGTACCTGTACCACTATTACAATTGCCCTGTAGTCAAATCCGCACATGGCGTCACGGCTTTACCCAGAACCAACACAATGCCCGCTGGGCTAGTCTAACGAGCTGCAGGCAGTCAAAAGAGGTGTTAACCACCACTTCACCTAAACTCACCCGCCGACTGCTCAGCCTCAATCGAACGAACCTCCGAATAATTGTGAGCACTATTACAGGATATATCTCGCTCAACAAACAACTGTTCACAACGGGCGTCACTGACAGCCCTCTATGTAGGGGCTGCCTTGACGCAGAAGTGACGGTCAATCACGTAATCCTGGAGTGAGGTGCGTTGGCAGACCAACGGGCCAAAATCCTCGACAACACGAGGTCGCTCCGAAAAACCTGTGAATGTCCCTGGAGACTTCTGAGCGTCTGGAAGGAGCGGGGCTGGCCTAACTAACTATTACAACCTTTACGCAAAAAGGACTAAATTAGAGTTTAATTGCGGGACAGGAGCCCACTAACTAAAACAGTTTTTGAAGTCGGTGCCAGCCTGAATATTAGGAATAAAACACGTAAGAAAACTTTGTATATCACGACTACCATGTGACAAGTTTACCTAATTCACTTAAAAACTTTTTTTCCATTTTTTGCCTTAAGTCGGTTTATTCTTAAAAATTACAAGAAAGCCCTGTATGATATACTTTGTGTTGTTATTACTTGATGGAACTCCAATGTATTTATGTAATTAAACACCATTTTCACACTAGGTTCACTATTTATTTAGTAAAATTTATACAGAGTGCGAGTTTATCTGTATAAATTTTACTAAATAAATAGTGGAACTAGTGTGAAAATGGTGTTTAATTACATAAAGCCCTGTATGTATGGATAACATTGTACTAGGCAGGTGGCGCAGCTGGCAGTACAGGCGGGCGAGTGGTCCCGCGCGTTCCAACTAGCTCGCGAGCACGCCGAGTGTCGCCGAGACGTGTACCTGCCGTACGCGCACATCAAGGCGCGGGAGAGCAAGTTCATCGACGCGCAGAATGGTACGGGCCGGCGAGATTATGGCGTTCCAACTAGTTCGCGAAGACTCCAAGAGAAATTATTTTTTCTGATTTCTTGTGAAAAAATAAGAGACGCCTATTGTTTCAGCGTATTACATGGCTGGCGAGATGGAGACGGCAATGCGGGTGTTCAAAGTATTGGTTAACAACGCGGTCAGTGAGGAGCGGTTCAGCGATGCTGGTTACCTGCACTACCTGCTCGCATGCCAGTGCCGGGACAGTGCCGTCGCCGCCACGAGCCACAAGTAAGAGTAGGGCCCAAAGTAAGCTCCGATCGTAGAGATAATTAAATAGAACGCTCTTAGACGCAGCAATATACTACGTAAAAGACTGCCCGCGCATGTCACGGAAGAGAAAAGCAGCACGCTGAAAAATACAAATGAATTTTTTTTTTCACATTCAAATAAGCTGATTTTTCTTTCTTTCGGGTGTAAGTAAAATGAAGGATATTCAGTCCTGTCCTTGAAATAAATGATACAGCAGCACTGCACTTACTTTCTCGCGATATACGAGAGTCATCATTCGACAGTGTCCCCATCGGAAATCGAACTCAGAACTTCCGGATCAAGAGCCGAATGCTCTAACTACTAGATTATAAAGGGCTGCGGATAGTAAAGAGTAAATAAGGACCAAGTGCAAACTTAAGTTTGTAATTCCATACAAATAATATGGAAATACAAACTTACCTATACTAGATTTATGTGAAAATGTTTAAATGAAATATGCAGTCAGGTACATAACCAATTTATAATACCAATTTGAAGCATTAAAATGTGCACATTGAAACAGATTTTGAGTAAATCACATTTTAAAATTTTAGTAGTAAGGGAACACCCCTTATATGAACTTCCACAGACCAATGTATACTGCCGAAAGATACCTTGCATGGAGAGTCTTGGTCATGCAAAATTTCTTCAAGATCGTTTGAGCCGTTTTTGAGCAAATCGCATCTTTTCATTTCTATTGTATGACAGCTACCCTCAAAAAGAGAGCCAGCAAGAAACCACTCAGTATCCCCGTTTTTGAGCAAATCGCATCTTTTCATTTCTATTGTATGACAGCTAGCCTCAAAAAGAGAACCAGCAAGAAACCACTCAGTATCCTTCGATGAATTTACAAGAAAATTTTAAATTTATAATATGGTGTCAATCGGACTATTCGTTTAGCCGCCAGGCCAAAGCGTGACGGACAGACCGACCGACGGACGGACGGACATTTTTGGGAGACTTGCTTTTTATGATGTATATGTGATATAGAACACATTTTTGAGAAAATTAGAAAAACTTTTTTTTTTCACGAATACAATACCTTTCTCGCTCCGCTCGAAAGTAAAAATAGAAGACATGAAGTTATCATTTCACTTATACCAGAAGGTGAGAAGTAGAGTGATTAAGTTAAGTTTACTTAAATTATTTTTATTTCTACATGTGGAAGCTTCTAATTGGCTTTTAATTATCCATAACTATGCAAAGGTCGAAATACGAAAAAAAATTTGATCTCCCGTAGATACTGAATCAGCTGATAGCGCATTTTGTATGAAAGGTGAAAATTTTCTTTTTTCAACCTATGTTCCTTAGAGAAAGTTGTTCAGTTTCATGGGCAGACACACATCCTTCAGGGTTGACATACCCTTTCTGTTCCACCTTGCATAAATGTCCTTCAGAAATGGTAATCATAATTTTACCCCATGAAACTGAATAACTTTTCCAATGAAATATTAGACGATACGAAAAACCAAATTTGACCTTCCATACAAAATGCGCTATCAGCTGATGCAGTTTCTACGGGAGATCAAAAATAGATTTTCGTATTTCGACCTTTTTATAAAAAGGAACCCTTATGGTGCGGCTCTGTCTGTCTGTCCGTCCGTCCGTCCGTCCGTCCGTCACACCTGTATATCTCAGCAACTACTTATGTGATCGACATAAAATTTGAAATAATTTTAGAATAGGATTGCCCAACTTAATGGCAAAATTTCAAATGGTCGTTACAAGGTCGAGTAGGGTATTTTTGTATTTTTTTACGACTTAGTTTTCAAGTTATGATGAAAAGTGTCAAAAAAATACCATTACCCACTTATCTCCGAATTTTATAATAGAAAAAATCTGAATTAATTATGCCCTTTCGGGGACATCAGAGCGTACAAATTAAACGTGTGTAGCCACAATACACACAGAAAAATGCTTCGACTATCGTGTTACATACTACAGCTAGTCAGAAATATCCATACTTTTAACACTCAATTTAACGTTATTATTTTGTTTATAAAACGTTACGATCTTTCTTGGACTCTTCAATTAGCCGCATGACAATTGACAGTTGTTAGTATCGAGATTACCAACAGTGATTAGCGTAGCACCCATCGACACTTAAAAAAACTTAATTGACAGACGTCAAGGAAAACTCCCTATTGTACTGTGCATATTATTGTTGCCGTTAGGGAGCGTGAATTGTGCTCGCGACAAGCGGAGATGAACGAGCGCCTAGCGTTGGTTTACCACGCGTACGACGGAGTACACTCGTCGGTCCACGAGCCGTTCTCGTTGAGCGAGGACGACGCTTTGATCAACACCGCGCGCTACCTGCTGGCACTTCTCGAAGACCAGCCCGCCCCCGCCGAGCGCCCACCCGGCGTCTCCATGTTGTATCCTTTCATAATTACTTTTATCCCGAATCACCTTAGTATTCTCTGCACCTTACTATACGCTTTCTGGGCTAAAATGGATGCTTGTGAAAGTCACCCTGGAATAAAATATCGCACCAAAGTCTTACATTGTATAGTTCCTTATAATTATATTTGTTTCTTAACTATATTATACTTGTAAAAGGAAACCGTGACTGATCTATCAATCAACACTCAGCTCAAACCAGATCTGGCTAAAATTTGGCACACTGATAGATACTATTACGTAGGCATCCGCTAAGCTAAGAAAGGATTTTGCGAAATTCATCCACCAAGGGTGTGAAATAGGGTTGGAAGTTTGTATGAAAGTCCGTCAGTTTCGAAGTTCACATCTTAAAATTTTGTGCTTAGGCAATGTTAATTTTGGTTTTGATATAACCACCTCCAAAGAGGTGGAAAAGGGGATGAAGTTGTTGTGTATAGATATATAGATGTTTATAGGGTGATTTTTAATTAGTTCTTGATAGAAAATGGTATGAATGTACTCATGATACTGAACAACTTTCCCCAAGGAACATAGGTCGAAATACGAAAATCAAGTTTTGACCTCCCATAGAAACTGCATCAGCATTTTTTTTTCAAAAATTCAAAATTCAAAAATGTTTATTTGCTAGAAAGTATGGAAAAAAAAAGGTCTTAAAATTATATTTGTACAATGTATTCAGCCTGCATGCAGGCATGCAAATATGAATAAGTCCACCAAATTGAAGCAAGAATAAAAATAATAATAAAATGGAGATGAGAAAAAATTAAATAAAAATACAATTATTATACAAAATTCCTATAGGTCATATACTCTCTTACATTATAAAAACACTTTTGCAGCAGCCACTTTGTCAATTTAGATTTAAAAGGTTTACCAGTCAAAGATTTTAAGTCATCAGGTAGGTTATTATATAACAAGGTACACATATAGAAAACATTTCTCTTATATATTTCTTTATGAGCAGGAGGTTGATACAATAAGTTAATTTTTGTATGGGAGGTCAAATTTGGTTTTTCGTATTTCGACCTATGTTCCTTGGGAAAAGTTGTTCAGTATCATGAGTACATGCATATCTTTTGCTATCAAGAACTAATTAAAAGTCACCATATATATCCTTGATTTGCAAAGAAAAAATCACTAAATTTTATATTTAGGCATTATGGTTGTAATTTTACGCAACGTACATTAATTTTATTAAAAAAATTAACCCTTGGGGAAGGGGGGATGTAATTTGTGTATAAATTTCTTAAGTTTTTAAAGGAAAATTTTGTAAGTATATTAATTCGGCCTATGGTTGGAAATCAACGCAACGTATATCGGTGATGTTGGAATTTCAACCCTTGGGGTGAAAAGGGAGATGAAGTCTTTATATAAAAGGATAAACTGACTGACTGACATATCAACGCACATCCCAAACCGCTGGACCTAGGGACTTGAAACTTTGCACATAGATACCTTGTATAGTGTAGGCATCCACTAAAGAAGGATTTTTGCAAATTCTAACGCTAAGGGGGTAAAGTAGGCGATGAAAGTTAGTATGAAAGTCCGTCAGTTTCGAGGTTAGGATCTTTAAATTTTGTATTTAAGCTGATGAATGAAAATTAATGTACCTGGGCGGTCCCAGAAATATTCGACCTTACTTACTTACTGGCTGTTTTTATTTGATTAAATACTCTTTTTAGGAAGCGTGAACATTAAGAAATTTAAATTTAGAATTCGAACTCGCTAGGTCATTTGGCATTTGTTCTGAAGCATACTTAGTGAATGTTGTCATCGAATTTTTCGATAATGGATAAAATTGGTGTTCGTCACGTAATTCAATACTTTTATTTGAAAGGTCTCAGCCCAACTAATATCAAAGTGGAGCTTGATTCTACTTTGGGGGAGTCTGCTCCTTCATTTACAACAATAAAATATTGGGTGGCAGAGTTCAAGCGCGGCCGCTCGAGCTGCCAAGATGAACATCGCAGTGGACGACCAAATGAGGTGACTAATCCAGAAATAGTAAAAAAAATCCACAAAATTGTACTGGATGACCGTCGACTGAAAGTACGCGAGCTAGCAGATATGGTAGGCATTTCAAAAAGTGCAGTCCATCGTATTTTAACAGAAAACTTGGACATGAGAAAGCTATGCGCAAGATGGGTGCCGCGATTACTCACAGTAAAACAAAAACAGCGCCGTGAGGATGTGTCAGTCGAATGTTTAGCAAAATTTCGCAGCAACAAAGCCGAGTTTTTGCGTCGATTTATCACCATGGATGAAACACTTTACACCTGAGACTAAGGAACAGTCAAAACAATGGACTGAAAGAGGAGAATCAGCTCCAAAGAAGGCAAAAACAGTTCCATCGGCAGGAAAAGTCATGGCTTCAGTTTTCTGGGACGCACGTGGCATAATTATTATAGATTATCTTCCAAAAGGAAAAACCATTAATGGCGAGTATTATGCCAACTTATTGCAGCGTTTGAGTGAAGAAATAAAGAAAAAACGGCCTCACTTGTCAAAGGAAAAAGTTTTGTTTCATCAAGACAACGCTCCAGTCCACACATCTGGCATTGCAATGGCTAAAATCGAAGAATTAAAATTTGAATTGCTTCCCCATGCACCTTATTCACCAGATTTGGCCCCGTCAGATTATTTTCTGTTCCCAAACCTAAAAAAATGGCTCGGCGGGAAAAGATTTTCGAGCAACATAGAGGTTGAGTCGTTGGTTAATGGCTATTTTGAAGAGTTTGACAATTCCTACTATAGACGTGGCATTGAAGCTATAGAGCACCGCTGGGAAAAGTGTATCGAACTACAAGGAAGCTATGTAGAGAAATAAATATAGTTTGTCCCATTTATTTTGATTTTTCTTGGTTAGGTCGGCTACTTCTGGGACCACCCTCGTAACATGTCTCAAGAGTTTTTGATAATTCTACCCTCGAAGGAGTTGAAAAGGGGAATGAAGTTGAAAGTCCTCCATTTTCATAGAAAAAATCACTACATTTATTATTTAGGAATTAGGGTTGTAATACAACGCTACGTACATCAGAATGATTGAAATTTCGACCCTTGGTGTGAAAATGGGTACGAAATTTTGTATATTTGTTCATTTTTTAAGTAAAATTTCTTATGGTTAGAAACTAACGTAACTCGTATCGGTGTTGTTAAAATTTCAACCCTTTGAGTGAAAAGGGGGATGACATTTTCTCATATACAGTTCTTTTAAAAAGTACAATGTTTTAGAAGAGAGATGCATTGAAATATTTATTTAGGGTTGAGGGTTAAATAAAGTACACTGCACAAGTTTTCCAGCAGTTTAAGACCCGTTACCCAGGGGGTGAAAATAATAATGTAAGGAGTTTTTTTTTATCGTCAATGGTCTTACTCTTGACGAGATGAGGTCGATGATAGAACGAGCTTGCCCAGAAGAAGCCTATTCACTCGCGACTTGAATAGATTCGGGTTATATTATCTCGGGAACACAGACGCAGGCTGAGAATTCCACTCCGTGGGTTGGAAGTTTGTAAGAAAATCCGATTGTTTAGAAGAGAGATGTATTAAAATTTTGATTTAGGATTAGAGTTGTATAGATAGATAGGGATAGAAACAGATAGGGACGAATAGAAAAAGAGTATATAGGTAGATGGGGAAAGATATTGTAGATATGAATAGATAGGATCTGGAGTTTGTGTCCTGCAGTTGACGTTCCAGGTTATGAAATTATATCTCCTGGTGTTTACGGGTGATGTAAGAGACCGAACGTCAAACGTGGCATTTGATAATGTTGAAATACATATTGTTTTCTATGCACCAGGCCTGTGTAGCATCAACGTCCTGCCGCAAGCAATTTAAATCTGCCTCATCTTTGATTTCCAGGTGTAAACATTTCGCATATATTTTGACGACTGTGACTAAATCGTTGATCATTATTTGATTAGGTCCCAGATTGATATTGGTGTGTTTAAGGCGATCTGTGACGGCTAGCTTAGACCCGGAACGCGATAGATGGAGCTACTGCTGCAAATATAACGTTTTATTTTTTTAATGCAATAGGTATTAACTATATGTGTACAAAAAGTTGATCAGCGTAAATTTCATGATGCAACTTCAACGCCCAACAACAATTTCTATAAAAAATATCTATCTATGATATCTGTGTGAGTGATCGTACTCGTGTAAAACACAGACTGACGAGAGTAATGGCTTTTACTGGACGTATGGAGATATTTTTTATAGAAATTGTTGTTTGTGTCGACTGACCTACCTTGCCTAAAGCCTTGCTGATTATTGCATAAGAGGGCGTTCATAAGTTCAAAAACCTTGGCCGGGGCACAAAGAAATGCTAGGTATAGGGTGGTGTTCTTCCACTGAGGAACCATTGTTCTTAGGTATGGGTGTAACTGGCGTTATCTTCCAGGGCACGGGATGTTTGCCTGTATGATGTGAAAGATTTGAGATATGGGACAAAGGTAAACAAAGGAATTGTTTGCCTAGTATTGCGGCTAGGATATTATCAGGACCTATTGCACTACTGGGCTACAGTTTGTCAATGCTACGAACGACTTCAATGGCAGTGCACAGTAGATATGACGAAACTACGAGTATAAGGGTTCCTAGTTGACTATGGAACCCAAAAAAATAAATATATGCACCTGTTCTTGAAATTCTCATTTTAATATAAGGCCATGGTTGGTCAACTGATCTGAAAAACTTAAAGCAATTGGTCGCTCCTCACGAATTTATTATATTTTTTTAATCATTTGTGTGTTAATTAAATAAAGTACGTATTAAATATAAAGCTTCCTTAATCATCAGCACAGCTGCCTGTATCTCTGTATCGCGAAACAGGCAAAGGGTTTGAATGCGAACTCCCTGGTGCGTCAGATGCTAGACAAGATCCTTGGGTTCCAAATACCACAGAAATTTCAGGTGAGAATTCTTGATTATGTTTGTATTGGGACGATTATAGGACTGAGCACCGAATTGCCGCGCCAAGCAGAAAGTGTATGGGAGTTGATAAATGCCATACACTTTCAAATTGAACTCGTGGTATAAACGTGCCTTAATCTCTAATTTATAGCTTTCTTTCTACTTGCGAGTTTGCTAGAAAGAGATGAAGGTCAATTTAGATTTTCTTTTTCGTGTGACCCACTACGGTCAAAATAATAAAGCTAGATTAGAATGACAGCAGTGTGAGAGTAGGACGAAGCGATGCGCAAGAATTTGGAGCGACAGAGACAGGTATAGCTGCGTCCTACTCTCAAGCCTGTCCTGCTGTCATTCTTATCAATCTATATTATACCTATATAGATAGACTGTAGTTGTGTTTGGGTACATAGGTACATACAAATTCTTTTGTGTTACCCTATTTATCATTTAAAAATATATTTCATGTATGTTAACATACACTACTGGAGGGTTCACGTGTCCAGTTTTTGAGGGGGCGAGATGTACCCTAAGCCGTAGGAACAATTAGATCCTTGAAAAATATCTAAATGGCCTTCCATTTCTGTCTAGCTAACCGTGCTGCTGCCAGCAGAATATAAGAAAGAGATGGATGCTGGTTTAGACTGTGAGCTCTTAGGTAACGTCAGGCACGCTTTTGCTATTCCATAATTGTCTGTACAACCGCACAATTACTTATTACTTTTTGTGTGTACTCGTATATCAGCATATCATAAAATCATTTCTTCTTCAATTTAAGAGCTTGGCTCTTGTCGATGGAGTAACTTCCAGTAATTCCGTTGTATCGCTAACTGCTTTACTTCCTGAAACGACACGACATCGCCCTTTTCTTTTATTTGGTCGAAGTAATTTCGCCTAGGTCTTCCTCGTCTCCTCTTTCCTTCAATCTTTTCTTCCATAATGTTTTTCAGGAAATTGTCGTGCCGTATCAGGTGTCTTATAATTTTCCCTTTTCGGTTCTCTATTAAAATCATTACCTACGCAAAATAGCTTTGATCGGACTCTTTTCGTATTTTACGACTAATTATTGCCTCCTAGCATTAAAATAATGTACGTGATCATAGCTCGTACACGGTTGTACACTGGCTTTCCAGCAGAGCGAGCAGTGCGAGGGAGCTAAGCTGTTAGCTAGGTAAATTACAACCAATAGGATTGCTCCATTTTCCTAGCCTAATAAATGCTCTGTCAAATGGAATGGTTGGAATTTTTCCAGCTCACAGCTTAGCTATCTCGCACAGCTCTGGTGGAAAACCACACTCATGGTCCTGCAAGCCGGTAACTATATCTGATAATTTGGATCGTGTGCTAGGAGACCGTGGAACTGCTAATAGTGAAGACGCGTGGAGGTAGCAAGGGCGGGGAGACGCGCGACGACGACTTGGCCGCTCTGTGCTGGCGCTGTCGCCGCCACGTGCCGCCTCTGTGCGCGCTGCGGTGCCCACACTGCGGACACGCGCTCGTCTACTCAATCGCCACGCACGGTAATACACATGTTTCCTAGGTCATCATAATATTAGTAGATTACCCAACAGGTGAAAAAAAAACAGGAAATTCCCTTCGACAGATTAAGTTGAAACCCTAGAGCAGCAAAGGGCCTTGCATCTGAAATAAAAAATACAAACAACGTACTATTCGTGTTTAATTCAAAAGCGTGGACGGTGGTGGCGTATCTAAAAACCTTTATGCAATTATTATTCAAGTACCCAAACTTTAAAATATATATGTTGTTTGATCGCAGAAGTGCTGCCATTAGTGGAACTGACCCCAGCCGAGGGTATAAGTACGGAGGAAGCCCTAGAGCTGATCGAGCGGACACCCATCCCGGAATCGGCGCGTGAAGAGACAGGCGCGGAGGTGCTGAAAATTGACCACGCCCTTGACAACGCAGACCCATTCCTTGAAAAGGCTGAAGATGTGAGTATATAGGTACTACATACATACATAACATCACGCCTCTTTCCCGTCGGGGTAGGCAGAGACCACAGTCCTCAACCTGCTACGATCTTTACATACTTCCCTTGCTTCCTGTACTTTCATCAATCCTTTCATACATGCTCGTCGGTTTAGGGTACTTTTAACCTGGCCTTTATTCAGAACGTCCTGAATTTGGTCCTGGTACATTCGCCTAGGCCTTCCCCTTCCAACGTTTCCATTCACTCTCGCCTGGTAGATCTCTTTCGTCAATCTTCGTTCATTCATCCTCTCTACATGACCAAACCATCTCAGCATCCCTTTCTCGATTTTGGTCACTACCTCTTCTTTTACGCCACACCGTTCTCTTATCACACTATTTCTAATCCTGTCACTCAATTTAACACTAATCATACTCCTTAGCGCTCTCATTTCCACTGCATTAATTCTACTTTCATGCTTCTTCTGCCATACCCAGCTTTCACTGCCATACATCAGTGTTGGTACCAAAACACCCCTATGAACAGCCAAACGAGCCTTGTGAGACACCTTCTGACTCCTCATAAAGGCGTGCAGGGCACCATTCACCATGTTTCCAGCATTCACTCTTCTTTCAATGTCACTTTCACACTTTCCATCTCTCGTAAACTTTGAACCCAGATACACAAACTCCTTCACATGTTCGACTTGTTCACCACCTATTAATATAGTACACTCTGTCATACATTCTTCTCTTTCAAGTACCAATACTTTCGTCTTGCTTACATTTATTTTCATTCCTTTCCTGTCTAAAGCCACATTCATCATTGTTACTCGTACCATCTGCTGCAACTCGTCAGCAGATGACGCAAGTACAACTTGGTCATCAGCGTAGAGAAGACATTTGATGAGTAACTCATTCATTCTCAGTCCACAAATACTCTCTTTCAGATCAATCAAACAATTATCCATGAATAGGTTAAACAGCCAAGTTGACGCTACACATCCATGCCTAACACCTTTTGCGATGCTAAACCATTCAGTGTACCCCCCGTTTATTCTGACACAAGCACTAGCACTAGGTACTCAGTCATTTAATTAAAGAAAAGTAAAGAATTATTTGTTTTCCCTCAAAAACTGCGACGAAAACAAGAAGGTAAACTTATGCTATAAATATATAACCAGGTCATCAACATTTTTTAGGTAAAAAGTACTATAACTAAAAGCTTGCATCAATTTAAATAAATAATACAGCAACACTGCACTTACTCTCTCGCAAATTGTCAGAGTCATATTGTGTGGGTTGTAAGATCGATGACCGACCTCACAAACCCTTATGTCAGAGTTGTTGAGCCGCCCAAGCCCTCTGACATTTAGGTCTGGCAAAGTTGCATCAAGTTGAGCCGTTTTTGCACAAATTTGAATTTTTACTTTCGAGCGGAACTAGAAAGGTATTTATTCGTGAAAAAAAAGATTTTCAAATTTTCTCAAAAATGTGTTCTATATCAGTTATACATTATAAAAAACAAGTCTCCCAAAAATGTCCGTCCGTCGGTCGGTCGGTCGGTCTGTCCGTCATGCTTTGGCATATGCGACGAATGGTCCGATTGACACCATATTTTGAATGTAGGAGTTTTATGCAAATCCATCGAAGAGTTCTAAGTGGTTTCTTGCTTGCTCTCATTTTGAGGGTAGCTGTCATACAACGAAAATGAAAAATTTAAATTGTCTCAAAAACGGCTCATAGAATCTTGATGAAAATTTGCATGACCAAGTATCTCCATGTAAGATATCTTGCGCCAGTATCAATCAAAAAAATCTCCGATTTCGACCCATGTAAACGTTGTTCAGTTTCGTGGTCTGAGCACACCCTTGAGCTTTTGCACGTTTTTGCATTTATACCCAGTCCGTGTGGTGCCGGCAAAGAACAGTACAAACCCATCTCTACCCGTGGGTGTCGTAAGAGGCGACTGAGGGTTTATGAACCAAAAATGGGCAGCAGCATCTTTCTTTGAATCGTACTATCTTTCGTACTGCGTTTACCAACAACAGCGGTCGCCAGCTGCACCGCTTATAAATGAGGTGAATATGTTAATTTCCCTCCAAAGTACCAAGCGATTTTGCTGGAATTTTAGAGGAATTTCTGTACT
The DNA here is from genome assembly GCA_947532105.1 of Athrips mouffetella. Classification (NCBI taxonomy): domain Eukaryota; kingdom Metazoa; phylum Arthropoda; class Insecta; order Lepidoptera; family Gelechiidae; genus Athrips; species Athrips mouffetella. The sequence continues at coordinate 31,053,463 of OX383956.1, forward strand.
GCAGTGAACGTTTAATGGGATGTTGTATGTGTGAAATTGTAGGAGGAAGACGGCGGCGTGGTGGTTTGCTCGCGAGGCGCCCTGCTCGCGCTGCCGCCGGCGAGCGTGGTGGTCGTGCGCAGCTCGCCGCCGCGCTTCTACCGGAACATGCTGCCAGAGCTGCCCGTCGTCGCCTGTCCGTACTGCCACTACGTGAGTACTATATGAGATTAAGGGACGGCCTTCCGAATACAGAAAGTGCATGATCAGTCAACGTAACTGAACGTCTATCCGCAAATAAAACTTTCAGGAAATGAGAAGAAAATCGGCCACTGCATACAAAATGACAATCCGTCCGTAGTGTAGCTTATCCTTTAAAAAAAACTAGTATGGCAATGTACCTTTTGGTGCTACAACTAAAGTCATCAGAATCGATCCATTCGTTGCAAAGTTATTGACCATTTTGTATCAACAGATCTTAGAAAATATACGGGCCGGTCGCGCGTGGCTGTGACGTCATAAGGACCGAACGCCCTGCACTCGCTTAGCCTTGCCTTTAATTCGCCAATCATTTTTCACTACAGAACATTGGTTGTGTTGAAAAGTTTGCTTCATCATAACATCCCATGAAACATCCACTACAGGACAGAATCCAGCTTTTGCTGGGAAAGTGGGGAGGGGAAGTACCATAGTCACCTCGCTTGTTAGCGTAACGGCTGGCACCATGGACTGCGGTTTTAGGTGACCGCAGTAAGTAAGATTAAGATACAAAGGAGGATGCTGCTGCCCATCCTCCAGTTAACCCTTAGTCGCCTCTTACGACACCCACGACAAAAGTTTGCTTATTTATGTTAATAGCGTTAATAATATGTCGTATTTAAATATTGTATAGTGCCTGAATGTATACACGGCCTCGCGTCGGTGGAAACTAGTAGGACAACGAGGTAGTACCACGGGCTATAAATGAACACTTTAACCTTGAGCGGGTCTCTGGTTTCGGGCGTTTGTAGCGTAGCGCTTGTTGAGCTTGTCCGTGTCGGTCGGTCAGTCAGTCACTTTGACTTAGTGCGATACCGATACGATGCGATACCGATGCAATACGCAATGTCAAACGCTGGCGTATCGTATTGTACCGGTATCGTATCGGTATCAAGGTCTATTTGGGCTGTCACTGACAACCGATTTTTTTTGGAGTCGCCAGTCATTATCTAATACTTCGGATGTTTATTTCTTTAGGACGGTTATTTTTTTTTTCATCTGTTTTGCAACTAATAAATAATAATAATCATTACTGTTTCCGATACCGATACTGATACCGTTACCACACCGATACCGTTACCATACCAATACCGTTGCTGTTACCGATAACTTTTTCGATAGGTACCGTTACGGAGACCGTTACCAATACTGTTACCGATACCGTTACCAATAGATACCTGATACAGTTATGAAGACCGTGTCCAATATTGTTACTGATACCGTAGCCGATACCGTTACCATACCATTACCGTTGCCGATACCGATACCTTTACTGATACCGTTACGGAGACCGTTACCAATGGTGTTACTAAAACCGTACTGATGCTGTTATCGTATTGGTAGCGTATCGGTATCGTATCAGTATCATTACCGCTACCGACACCGTTTTCGATACCGTTACGGAGACCGTTACCAATACTGTTACCGATACCCTTAAGGAGACCGTTCCCAATAGTGTTACTGATACCGTTATGGAAACCGTTACCAATATTGTGACCGATACCGTTACTGATACCGTTACCGACACCGTTATGGATACCGTTACTGATACCGATACGATACCGACACATTACCAATACGATACCGATACCATATATTATATACCATATACGAGGGTCTATATGACCGCGTGACGCTACGCAGCGTTCCGGCGGCGGCGTAGTGAGCTGACTGAGCCGCCGACCGAGAGCATAGTTCGCGGCGACTCAGCGGCTTACTGTATGAATCCGCTAGCGAAACGCCGCCAAATGCTCACAGTTTGCGCTGAATGGACACTCTAAAATATATAGGGATATGAACTGGAGGCAAACAGTGAGCGGCTCACTGTGAGCCTAGTGGGGCCAGGGTCTAGTACGTACTTACTCAAACACCATAAAAATGTCGACTATGGGAAGATTATCCGATTTACCTTGGAAAAAACCGGCTTCCAATTTATTACACATTCTTACAATTACAAAAGGAATACTTTTAATCACATTTTTTTACATGAATATATTCAATAATATAAATTTACTCGTTTAAAGGGAACAGTATGCGCGCGAAACGCTACACGTACTCGTAGTTGGTTAGTTGGCGGATTCGGTCCTAGTGACGTCATGCCACTACGGCGTGGGGGCTTGGTGAGCTCCGTCGGTATTTTGATTATAACTTCGTCAACTATCGTCGTAGAAAAAAAAATTGCCACAGAATTTTTTTTTTTTCATCATTTACTATAAAACTGAATTTATGGTTCATAGTGATACGGATTCTCATTGCAAACTTGATTGGACAGTTTGTATGAAGAAGCCGATTTTTTTTCATTTCCTGAAAGTTGTACTGAAAGTTGTTCAGTTACGTTGACTGATTATGCCCTTTCAGTATTAGGAAGGCTGTCCCCTACACCCTGTATACTGGAGGCTCCTCTGATCATAAAAAGTACTTATATAAAGCCACTAACAGATGGTTTAGGGCTTCTGATACGCGCTTAAAGCTCGCAGGGGAGGGGAGAGTCGTAAGTTTTAAACATCACGTTCGAAGGTATCATGTCACACAAGTTTCAAAACTTTTCAATTAGTTCATACATTACACCGGGAATCAAGAGAGCTCCGAGTCAAGAGACTGATAGACTACGGAGGCTGGTTCGGATCTTTAAGCCTAATTATTACCAGTTCAGGGTACTAATAAAATCACTAACAGAACATTATAGGTTACACGTAAATAGATAGGCTTATACGAAAACCTATACTGCAGATTCTGTGCCGCGGACTACTGTGACGCACAAATTCAAATCAGAAGGCGGACAACAAGAGGACTTAATATTACAGCCTGACAGTGCGCGAACTCTTAATCTTAAGCAGATCGTTGACTTATTTGACGCTGGCGTTGTGGCAGAATGGATGTAGCATAAAAGGATAGCTACAATAGATATTTACAGGACGCAGTGCCCCCAAAACATTAAATATCAAACTTAAAACTACACTACGACTGGCATTCTCTGACGACTTGGGCTATAAATCACTTTTATACCTGCCTTACTTCCACTTATCAGGGACCGTTTCCTAAGCGGGAGTGAGATGGACAAACATGTAAACTAATGAATGTGAATTGTCCCCAGTTGTTCTATGCGGATGAATACGAGATCCAGACGGTGATAAAAGGAATCTGTACGTTCTGCCGCCAGCCAGCGGTGGAGTCCTGGGAGACAGCCTCTCCGCCCCTCGACTCCTCAGAGCGCTCCAGTCCACCATCGTACAACCTTTGGAAATAAATAATCAGTAAAACGCAGAACTAAAGAATTAGTTACACGACGCGAGTTGTTGTTGTACAGTTAGTTGTTGTACAGTAATATACTACTGTCACTGTAGTATAACTAGATAACTACTAACTTGCATCAATCAATAACAAAAATACTGATTGGTTACGTAATAGCGAGTGCCTGCCTTGGTTAAAGCCACTATCCGACAACAGAAGTCCATTGATTGATTGTTGTATTGTGCGTAGTTGGGGTGCCAATGAGCTGTGAGAGTCAGGTGGTAATAAAAAATATATATCGACTTAAAAATTGGTGTTTAGTCTTGAAATGGCTTATACGAGGGGTCTAAAGCAACTACTTTTCGAAATATGCAAAAAACATGACATTGACATCCCATACAAAATTATCAGATAGTCAAATTTGTGTGAAAGGTCGATTTTTTTTGCGATTGCTAAAAGTCGTATAACAAAGTAGTTGCATTTAACTAAACCCTCAAAGGTATTGCACCAATTATTTAAGGCCTTATATGTACAATTTAGAAGCCCGCGCCTTAACCAACTTGCAACTAATGTAGCTCACAAGCCAAACTCGCTGCTAACTTGCGTCGTATAAAACTTTTTTAGTGTCATTGTTTTGTAATTTTCTCAATCTAAAAAAACCAAAAAGCTTTGGTATAAGATATACAATCGTTAGGCATGAAGAACCGTGTCTATAAATTAATTATAAGTACAAAATGATAATGGAGTGCCATTAATCCTACAAAGTATATTTTAAGTGTTTAACGAACGGGCTGTTTTCATATCACTGTAAGAAAATTTATGTTTTAGACCATGAGCTGAACAACTTTTCCTAAGAAGCAAAGGTAATAAATAGTTAATTATGCAACTAAAAGCAAATAAAACCTAGATTTTGAAAAGAGGCGAAGACAATTAACAAAATGGCCATCCGAGTGCTAAAAAGTCTAATAAGGTATCAAAACTTTATCAACGATTGTCAACCTTTCTGTTGACACTTGCATTTTATCTTTACCAATCTCTTCTTGGATTTGCAATGTTTATAATACTGTTTTCGTTTTCGAATTTGAAACATTAACAAATGGGAGTGCAAGAAGTTTTTAGTTTTTTTGGCTGTTTTATGTTTTTTGAAAAAGTTATTCAGTTTTATGGTCTTTGTAACATACTAAAACTTAATGCCATTCAACAGGAAAATGACAGCTCTCTGAAGTCAATTTGCACGTAAATTTATATCTTCACACAACACAGTAAAGAATCAAAGAAAACCACTGTGGAGTTAGGTACTGATGTAATTGTTGTATTCTGCACAATGCTGAAATATTGCAAAACAATAAAATATTCATTTAAAAGTTGTGTAATTGCTAAGATTTATTGATTAAATTATATTCTTTGATTAAACTAATATATCCAAAAGAGGCATACCAAGAAAAACGTAGATTAGTTATTAAATCAAAATATTTATTTTTTTGCAAATTGATGCATTTAAGTACCACTAAGTTCGTCGTGAAACAGAGGCGACACATAAGAAAGTATTTTTAGAAAATATGTCGCCTTAAGAGACCTATAAGAGATAGTAATAAATATTATAAAGTATCTAGTTTAAGCATATTTAGAAAAGACTTGTTTAAAGTTTTGTACTTTTTGATGGAATATTCGAATGAAGCTAGTATTTTGGTGATATTTATATAGATATGACTACACTGAATAATCAGTGCAATGGGTATATCTTAAAGTACAAAACAAACCCGTGTGATAACGGAGCGAGCTTATAATTTAAAAGTATAAAGTGATCTCTTATTCGTAATCTTTCCGTCCGACGAAAGTCTCTCTTCTCTAGTTGTATTTAAGAGAATTTTGTTATATTACCTTGCTCAAGGAAAACACTGTGATAAAAGTACCTACATAGCACAATCTGACAAAGAATGTTGTGAAACACTACATTCCGTTACATTGGATAACCTTTACCACCGAATTAAATCTACTGATTATTGTTATGAGGTTTTTGTCCAATGAATTAATACTGATTGTATAATTTATGTATTTACTGCACAAACTTTATACGTAAGTGTGTAGGATATAAGATTACATACTTTGTAATATGTAGGTATATAAATACACTTTGTTTTCATTAACATATTATTGTTTCTATTGACGGCCACATCTACTCGTAAATATAGGTACTTAATAGCAAAATTTTAAATCAAGCTTTGCTTTACTTCCAAAAGGAAGTAAAACTAAACATACTAACATAATTATTTAACCACCTGCCTGAACCATCCGTAATAAGAAAGAAATACTACTAAAAACGTTAGCTAGAAAGTTCGGGATTGGAGTGAAACGCCAAAATAGGCTTTTCTGTTTATTTGAGCTTTTGATACATCTCACAGAGTTCCCCCTCCGAGCCCTCTTCGTAGAGTCTTCCCTCCGTGCTCTCTGGTACCTCTTCTTCGGATTATTCCTCCGAGCACTGTTCCCTCCGGGACCTCTTCTACGGACTTCCGAACACTTCTCTTCGGGACCTCTTCTACGGAGTCTTCCATCCAAGCTCTCTTACCTACGGGTACCCTCTTGGATTACCTCTGAGGCTTCCTCTTGTTTTCCTTGTTCCTTTCTTTATATCGCTGTCCATTGAACTACGGCGTAGCCGCTTGGTGGCCCGCCATAACGCGGGTATATAAATACCCATGCCACTGGTTCCCGAACATTCTAGATTCAGTTTTGATTTCAGATTGATTTTTGTGCAATCTTTCCAAAATTTTGCTCTCTTTCTTCAGCTATCTGTTTCTTTTCTTTCTAGAATGTTCTAAACAAATGATAAATAACAAAACACCCATGGGTGGGACCGGCACCCATCGGTTTGGTAGCCCAACGCCCTTTACTAAGGGTGATGAAGGACAAATTTCTATATGATTTGCTCATGTCTGTCATCCTCTAAAAGATACAAAAAATTTGGCAGACATCCACACCCCTGCGTTTTTGAGAAATTGTTTTAACTATTTTGAAATTTGACAATGAAACGTACACCTGGCAGACTATAACTATCTGATTTAATACAATGTATGAAACCCCAGAAAAATGGTCTGCCGCCATAATAGCCCTGCGTCGTAAAGTTACAGCGCTTCAAAATGCAAAAATGCACTACTTCGTCCCGTGATCATGCAGAGCCCTGCGTGTCTGCCTCTTCGATGTTCTCTTCAGAAGTATTTTATACAGGAGCCTCAAAACTCAAAAACGCAGCGACGCACAGAAAAACTTGTAAGGACCAAATCGATTCGTATTGAGCTGATCTATCATCCCTATTAATATGAATCATGAGCAAATCATATACCCAAATTGCAGCCAGCACCCTAACTACTATCCATTGGACCACGGAGAGAAACACTTATTTTTGACAGCCGGCGACCTGACGTCATGCTTGTGACAGTAATAAAAAACCAGGCAAGTGCGAGCCGAACTCGCGCACCGAGGGTTTCGTTACAATAAGGTAAAAATACCGTCTTAGTCATGGACGCGCAGCCACGCAGAAGTAAGTATATTAAAGCACAAGTCCGACTCGCACTTGATTGGATTTTATTATTTGTTGTTATTCTTTAGCTAATGCACCATAATAGTAACAATTTTTACGATAGAGCTAAAAATAAATAAATGGTACAGCACTGCACTTACCAAAGTTTTCGGACCTGCACTTACTTTCTCGCGATAGGCAAGTAAAAACTATCAACTGTAAACTTAAATTTGTAATACTATACATAAAACATAAAGTATGAAAATACAAACTTAAATTTAGGTTTTCCGAAAAATGTTCTCATGAAATATTCTGATCAATTAAGAATTCAAATTTATAAACATTAAAAATTTCCCAACACATATTTCCTAAGAAAAGTCGTTCAATTTAATCTACTGAGCACGCCTTTAGTTTTTGGTACACCCTGTATACTAGATTTTTACAAAAAAGAAACAAATAAAATATCCAGTCAGGTAGATCTTTAACCAATTCAGAATCCAAATTACACAACATTAAAATAAGCTCAATGAAACAATTTGGAGTAAATAAATCACATTTTTACATTTTAGTAGTAAGGGAGCACCCCTTATATGAACTTCTACTGACAAGTGGCTACTGCCGCAAGATACCTTGCATGAAGATTCTTGGTCATGCAAAGTTTCATCAAGCTCGCTTGAGCCGTTTAACGCAAATTACAATTTTTAATTTTCGTTGCATGACGGCTACCCTCAAAATGAAAGCCAGCAAGAAACCACTCAGAATCCTTCAATGGATTTGCATGAAAATCTTAAATTTAAAATATGGTGTCAATAGGACTATTCCAGTGTTTCTTAACCTGTGGTCCGCGGACCCCTGGGGGTCCGCATGTATACCGCAGTCCCATTTAACAATCCATAATAAATAAATGTAAGAGATTATAAGTGGCATCCAATATGGCAGCACTAACTTTCACATTAATGTAATGTGTCCGTACTAATGTCCTGACGGGAGGGGGCGCAACCTGTCACAAAACTCACAAATTATGCGCAGAGCGGGCAGTTGCCAATCCTACCTCATCGCATACCAAAAAGTATAATAAGTATACGAGCAACAAAATTAACATCAATATGTGGATATAGTCGACGTGTTCCTTGCCTTCCTTGGCGGTCCCCAAGCCCCCAACGCGCTTAAAGGGCCCCATACAAAGCCCTGCCTGCAGGGCCCTGCTTGCAGTGCCACTGCCAATCGTACTTTGTGTGGGCATACAGGGCCGACAAAATTGCCGTTACATCGGCCCTGCAACACCACACACGGTACGATTGGCAGTGCGCACTGCAAGCAGGGCCCTGCAGGCAGGGCTTTGTATGGGCCGTTTAAAGGTCAACCATAATCTGAAAATATATTTTTTTACTTTTTGCAGGGGTCGTTTTTGCTTCGGGGGTTGTTTTAAGTTTTTAATTTAAATACTTATACAATACCTTTCTTCTTATCTACTGCTTGCTACTTCAGTAATGGTCAGCTTCATTTTATTGGGGTGAGGGCTCTGGTGCGGGCGGGCGGGACGCGGCTGTGGGAGGTGAGCTGCGGGGGGTTAACTACTTCCATAGCCGCTTGCCGCCAACCTAACCTATACGGCGACGGACGCCGGACGGGCGGTTGCTCGTGACGGTAGGGTGGATTGCCTTGCCGGGGAAGATGTTTGTAGGTTCGATGTTGAAGTTCTAATGGCGGGTTGAGGAACGAAGTAGATGGTGATTTAAAATAAACTATATTTTTATTAAAATAGCTATTTATTTTAAGACAATCTCAACACAACACATACAGATTTGAGCACAGATAATATATCGTTAGTAGTTCGGATACAATACAGAACAGATGGAACAGGATCGGAAAGGAAAATAATTTCGTACTCAGTTGTTCATTTGCGATAAGTATTTATACAACGTTTTAATTACGCAAATCCTCTCGTGTGGTGGCTCTGAACATGAAACTGAACAACATATTTTGCATTATCATACAAATTGGCTTGGTCAGCTTATAGATTCGTATGAAGGAGCAGTTTTTTTTTTGCGAATTTTCAAAAGTCTTAGAACAAAAATTGTTCAGTTTCATTTCCAGAGCCACCACCTGAGAGGTTTTGCGTTTGCGTTATTTAATGAACACGTTGTATAGTAGACTGAAGAGTGAGGATGAAGATGAAAGAATGAAACGGAGTCATCTTCTTTTTCCGATAATTAGGTGATCCTAATCAAACTGGGGAAGTCTCTCAAAGTGATTTTTGTTTGAAAGTGTCCTATGTCAATCGAACCCAAAACCTTCGGATAGAGTGCCGAACGCTCTGACCACTAGGCGTAGGCTGTTTGAAGTTTTAACTAAAGAATGGTTTCCTTCCATGACATCATCAATAATTATGTTACTTACACATTTCACCAGTTCAAAGAGACACGTGGGGCGTCGTAGGGCTGCTACATTAGCCTCGGCGGCGGCTTGAAATACGAAGGAAGGTCATATATAAAGGAGTGCCAATGACGCTTTAAAAAAAAAGCTTGAATGTTATGGGGTAAAAGGGGGGTATAAAAAAGAGCTTAAGAAGGAAGGGTGCTTCCGGCCACCCTAGAGTTGGGTCAATCAAAGAGAATTGGGTAACCAAATCTAAAAACGTCATGATATGGTAGGACCAGTATAGTTAATACCTAACTATACTTAGTAAAAGCTGATGGACTAAAATTTTGATAAATTGATTGTAAGTAGGCAGTGTAGCCTGTAGAGAAAGCGGACAAGATCGATACAGCAGGTGGTGCATCGAACTGTTCGTTTTTGGCGAATCAGAGGCGGCAGGTGCGTACACGCACCGTGCAGGTGACGCCGCGCCGCCGCGATCTCGGCCGATATCGATGCGCCACCTACCACATACAGGCTGCGCTGATCCCGTTGCGGCATGCCAACTACCTTCGTTATATGCGCTTTCACCACATCTTCGTAAATTTTTTACTAGCACCTGTTCAACCGGGCTTCGCTCTTTATTATAATTTTAACCAAAGTCCACCAACAGACAGCGCTGTAGGGTTTCTGAACTGAACCGTACTTTTTCCTAAAAAGGTTGATAACGGAAAAATATATGTTTCCCAGACATGACTAGACTTATCTAGATTGATTTTTCACCCCCAAAAAACCCCGTATGGTAAATTTCATTGAAATCGTTATAGCCGTTTTCGAGAAACCGATTATAAGGTCCTAAAGAAATAGTGAACATAACTTTAGTATGTTACTCAGACCATGAAACTGAACAACTTTCCCCAAGGAACATAGGTCGAAATAAGAAAAATCAAATTTTACCTCCCAAACAGAACGCGCTATTAGCTGTTGCAGGGAGGTCAAAAATTGGTTTTTGTATTTCGACCTTATCGTCCTTGGGGAAAGTTGTTCAATTTCATGGTCTGAGTAACATACTAAAATTATGTTCACTGTTTCATTAGGACCTTATTCTAGGTAATTTTTTTTGGAGCAGGGGGAATTTCTAAAATTAAAATAAGCCCTGTTAAATCAAAATCAATATTTTTAATTATAAAATAATGTTCAGTTTTAAAATTAAGGGAGTATTCATCTATTTTTTTTATTTGTTTAATTTACTTCTTACATCGTTATACCATGGTTAAATATATAAATACTGTTAGAAATGTTCAAATATTTTCATAAAGTGATATTTGAAAAATCGATTAAATTTGACATGGATAAACGCCGCCATTTTTCGCGCGTTTTGGATGACGTCACATGCCGCGTTCTGTATTGTTCACTATAGGCTTGTAAAGGTAAAACCTGAAGATCTTCAGTTTTAATCGCTATTAGATGATGGAAAATGCTAAAAATACATTTTATAGGGTATTGTCTTATGCCAAAGTGCCCAAATACTATGAGAAGTTTACAGATAATGTGGTTTTTGCGGATCCGAGAGATGTGAAAACATGAAAAAAATGGTATAAGGTGATGAGAAGAACTGAATTATTTTCAATATCCTATTAAAATGGTTGTGAAGATCACTTTAATGTAAGTTTATCATGTTTGTATAGATAACATGCGTGTCGAGCCACGCGCATAGGGTTCCATAGTTATCTTAGAAATGATTATTGTTAAGCAGGTTCCTAACGAACAGCGAGATTCAGCGCCTGATTGCAATTTCCATTGTTTTCAGTATTTTGACTATTTCTCGTTAACGTGTAAAGCTAACTTAGTTGTTTTTCTTTTAAATTCTTCATATTCATGTGGTGGTAAGCACTGTATATTTTTCCAAGTTTCCATATTAACCGTTTAGCTGGCAGGGGGACACGACCCTGACAATAAGTTGCCCTTTTGAGCAAATTTTTTCGCAAACGAATCCCTAATTCATAGAACCGGCCAAGTGCGTATCGGGTCACGCGCAGTATAGGGTTCTGTAGTTTTTTTTACGATTTTTTATCGCAGAGCAGGTTTTGCTTAAGTATTTCATAACGTTTATAACATAAACTTTTTACCTCCTAATATGCTCAGCAAGGTCCAAGCGCCTGACTGATATTACAATTTTTATTATTTCCGCTATAGCTACCTTCTTTACCTGTAAAGCCTACTTAGCTGTCTGTGATAGTTGTCCTTTCAATTTCATCATATATACTACTACTGTGAATTTTTATACATTTCCAATAACAACAGTTTATCTGGCAGGAAAGGCGGGGTGATTCCAACAAACAATTTCGCTTTCAAGCTAAATATTACGCAAACGGATCCCTAAACCAAAAAATTATCTTCGCAAACTAACATTATTTTTAAAAGACCTATCCAACGACACTCCACACAATGGGGTGAACAAAAAAAATTCACCCCCACTTTACTTGTAGGGGAGGTACCCTAAAAAAATATATTTTGTTAGATTTTATTTTACCACTTTCTCGGCGTGAATAAAATACGTATTCATACAAAATTTCAGCTTTCTTGTACGAAGGGTCTCTGATCTAAGTCGAATTTTTCATCCAAATACAACAGCACAGTATGAATACCGACACTACGACATGGCGCGTGACGTCACGTTTCGATTCGACCAATGGCGAGGCTTTTTGCAAATTCGAACTTCCCTCGCTTATTTATCACTTTTTAATTAATATTTTGTGCATTTATATCCACACTAAACAAGAAAATATTGGTTTAGGTGTAATGTCAGGGCAATAAAGTATCGGAAATAAAAAATCAAGTTAATTTATATGACATGCATACATTTGAGTTTTATGAGTTATCGTGGGCATTTTTTATTTTAAAAATCTCGAAAATCACCCGGTGACTTTCAAGAATTGGCCCCCTGATATCCGTTTGCCCACTTACTAGTGAGGTCAAAAGCAACAACTTTTGTTCTACAACTTTGCTAACAACGCACGAAAAATTTTCAACTTTCCATACAAAATAGGTCGGTCACGTGACCACTTTAGTATGGAGAGTCGAAAATTTTTTGTGCGTTGTTAGCACAGTCGTAGAAAAAAAGTTGTTGCTTTTGACCTCACTAACAAGGTAGGCATACTCATATCAGGTTTAAAAAAAAATAACCTAGTATAAGGCCTGCGCAACTGCGCACGCGCTAATTTATAGATTTAAAAAATAAAAGCAAAAGGAATCGGACTTGGCGCAAACATTGTTATTATGATTTATTAAATGTTACTGGCGAAAGTGGCAAATCTCAATCAAAGCATCCTGTACAGTAAACATATGGCTATACTTAGTTGCGCACGAGTCAGACAGATGCGTTTATATTATAACGCAGCACATGCGCTCTCACGCACACCCTCTCGTCAGCGCTTCTTTCCGAGCGATCGATTGTCCAATTCACATCAAACATAAGAGCTTGGCTCTTGTAGATGGAGTAACTTCCAGTCCTCACGTTGTATCGCTAGCTGCTTTACCTACTGAAACGACACGACATTGACCTTTTCTTTTATCTGGTCGAAGTACGAGTAGCTTCGCACACAATATTATTTCGTCAAGGAATAAATAATCTTGGAAAAGTAAATTAACCCAGGTAGAGAACGTATGTAAAAAAAATACCAACTTTACGGTGTGATTGCTTGTCTGGGAAGGTTACGTACAGTCAAGAGCACGTCAAGCTTGACACATTGAACCTTGGACCGTTCTTATTCAATAACCTTAGGAGATAAAGTCGCGCTGCGAGTGTCAAGCTTCTTGACTGTGTTGTTATTGGCCAAGAAATAAAAAAAATAATTCCCTTTAGTAGGTAGGCAGTATGTTGAAATGTAAAGCACGCGGGATCGTAACTCTTTAAGCTATAGATATAGGTATTTCGCAGGTTTCATGTAAAATCTAAATACCTACCGGACGTCTAAATAAAACTAGACGAACGCAAGCGATTCATTATGCTAAGTACCACCTTAAAACATGTAGAGTCAAACCTAGCACGCACGTGGAAACCAAAAAACTGCGCCAGGTAGTGAAGCGCTAAGTGAGCTCATTTTTATTACGAGCGTGCTTTGCAGCTGTTCATAATAACAATGTGTTTGGCCCAAAAGTGGCCGCGTGGCGAAGAGACGGCGGCGGGGGGCGAGGACACTAGGCGCGGCGTACGACTCTAATCTGCCTTCGAACATCGACAGCTGCTCGCTCACTGCCCAATCCCAACTAAAAAACCTGTAATTTCTAAAGGGAACATCCACCCAAAAACTGAGTAAGTCAAACTCAAAATTTAGGACTTGTACGTTGATTTTCTTGTATACTTCTATCCTAATTTTTAGAGGTAAGTTATTCCGTACTGCATTCCTGAACGAGGTTTAGAGTAAGTAGATCGACCTGTTAGCGACTAGAAATTAGTTTGTATGCTCCAATCAAAGTTTTGCGTGTATTATAAGTAGTAGAGTTTGCGTTTGAAAGTCCCTAAAGCCACGATTACACTTAGCTGAGTTCAAAGACTAATTCGGCATAAGTTGCTCGTTGAAGTAAGGATATTGCAATTAACGTAACCAAGCCTCCCAGCGATGTATAACGAATCAGTCTTTGAATTCAGTTAGGTGTGATCGTGGCTTAAACTAACCCGTAGGCTTTACTTTGCTCTCTTGTTCTTTTGTGTGGAGCCATAGAGTAATATAATACAGGGCGGAGCTATAAGGCTTTACCACTGCCGCCAACTTGGACAACTTTAAAAACTAAATGGATATCAATAATGAATGTTTATCTAGGGGTCGTTTATCAGCATTTGAAGATGGTGGTCATATTGTGTCTATGTTCCTGTTTTTTTGAGAGTTTAGTGTTTAATTTTGGTAGGGTGTCAACCAGTAAACAACTTTCAAAATGATCATAAAATAGACGATTGAGACACATTCATTACTGAGATTTTTTTGAGAAAAGCGGCTGTCATGGTGGCTTCAATAATCATAGGGACATAGATGATAGGGACATTTTATCGGAGTGATGGCCCTAGTCGGGTCTCCCCGTGACGTGGGTTCCGGGATTTCTGTGTAAATCTTTCATTAGACATTGGCGATCTTGTCATAATTTTGAAACGATTTATTTATTTACTTTGACATTGGTGAAATACGACTTGTGATGAGATTCGATCGTGCTATGTTTGGGATTGTATCCTTGTATCTTTAGAAAATAGAAACAACGAACTCAACTAAGGTTTTTGCCAACTTCGATTTATATGTTGCAAACTTCGATTATACATTTTGGTAGATGCACGATGCTCAAAAGATGGCGCCTCATAAAAAGGCTAGGCTTAGGCCTTTTTTGCTCTCAGTAAATTTATTATGGCTCAGGAAAACCAGAAAATTTCGAAATTAGAAATATTGAAAATGGGTACACTATCGTTTGAATGTTGAATGCGACTGTGTATCTACAGAAATGTATGATCGCTGGTTGCAAAGAAAAAATCCTGATACCTACAAACCCCGTCGATCGGTCCAGTAAGTTTGTAGAGAGTTTTAGCGGAAAAACACACACACAAAAATCTAGTTTAAAAAACGGTCAAGTGCGAGTCAGACACGCGCGCTAAGGGTTCTTATATAACTGTAGTATTTTAAGAAGCAATAAAGTTATTTTACATCTCTCATATTCGGTAAGTAGGTCCTTATTACCCCCAGATGGGGCTTGTAGGTGACCAATTAGCGCTCTAGGGTAATAATGTAGCTAGAAAATCCCTAGGGCGGTAAGTAATTGTTTTTTTAGTGTTTTTTTTTATTACTTACCGCTCCTGGGGTTTTTTAGCCACATTATTACCCTAGAGCGCTAATTGGTCCCCTACAAGCCCCATTTAGGGATAATAAGGACCTACTTACCTCATAATCGAGATGTAAAGCAGAGTAGTTAGCTCGGGTGTAAGCATCAATTGTACCCTCGAACTATACGCGCCCTCGCTGCGCTCGTGCGACTAAATATCTCGGGCTGCAATTAATGCCTTACAGCCCTTGGCTACTAATCTACTATTAACTATCACAAAACTAAATTTGTTTGTAAAGGTTTTTTGCAGATTTCTTTTGCTGTAATATTTACATAAACCTCTATCGGCTGTAATTAATTTAGATTTTTCGTAATTTAGATTGGCAAACTTTGTAGAATGGTATTTAATTGGGCATTTTTAGGGTTTCGATACCAAAATGGTAAAAAAGGAACCCTTATGGTGCCGGTTTGTCTGTCTGTCTGTCTGTATGTGTCACACCTGCATATCTCAGTAACCACATGTGCTATCGACTTGAAATTTGGAACAGTTTTAGAATATGGTTGCCCAACAAAATTTCACACGAAAGAAACAAAAAAATATATGATTATTAATGTAAAGGGGGCCCAAATAGGGGGGCTAAATTTCAAATTGTCGTTACTAGGGCGAGTGGGATATCATATGAAAGGGCCTTACTTGCACATTCAAAAATATATTTTTGGTATTTTTTTACGACTCTTAGTTTTCAAGTTATAATGAAAAATGACAGAAAAATACCATGCCCCCCCCTTATCTCCGAAGTTTGTAAAGGAAACATCTGAATTAATTACAGTCCATAGAAGTTTATGTAAATATTACAGCTAAAATAAAACGATATTTCTAAGTTACACAGTTTTTTTAGAAATTTGCAAAATACCTTTACAAACAAATTTAATTTTGCGGTCCTTAAAATCAAAACTTATGAAAATAATCACGAACATAACAAACCACGGACCAAGAAACAAAAATGCCAAGATTTTGGAAACTACGCCAGGGGGCGTAATATGCAAAATTTTAGAAGCGCAGCGTTTTTCTTACGTCAATGCAAAAATGGCGCACGTATTTTTTTTTCGGAAGACTCATGCGCGTGCGAGGCAATGACTCAACTGTCAAACAGCCTTCTCCCTTGAATCATTTCAAATTGAATATTTTGTTATTTTAAAGACAAATTTGTAGTTATTTAGTTGATTACTATAAATATTTTTATGTAATTAACTTTTATTTAAAAAAAACCGGTCAAGTGCAAGTCGGACTCGCGCACCGAGGGTTCCGTACCACCACATAATCATAACTGTATTAGTTGAAATTTCAGTTTGTTAATGTGCTAGATTTTTTGAGTCCGACACGCGCTTGAACAAATTTTATTATTTGTTGTTATTTTATAGCTTATGCACTATAAGCATACCAATTTTCAAGTTTGTAAGTGTTCCCGTTTTTAAAATAGAACTAAAACAAAAATCGCCTCCGCGACCATTCAACTTGACCCCTCTCTTATATGAATGTTCTTGAAACGGGAGCTCACCTCAATTGGTTACCATTAGTTGTGAGAAAAGTTGTAATATTTAATGATTTCAGACTTTTCCCTTTATTTGTACTGTGAGACCTAGCTTCTTGACAAATTTCATAATTTTAGGTCAAAGGGAAGTACCCTATAGGTTTTGCTTTAGTGCATAAATGTATGGAGATGAGGACATTAAATGCCATATCTTTTGATTGCGTCGTTGTAAAAAGATTAAATTTTCAGATCTTGTGTGATTTATGGACCCTAATATATGGTATTAATTTCAACCTGATACCTCTATCCGTTCGTGAGATAAAGGCTCTTGACAGACAGACAGACGGACAACAAAGTGATCCTATAAGGGTTCCGTTTTTTCTTTTGAGGTACGGAACCCTAAAAAGACAAAATTAAAACACTAGTGCGGTAATATAATGAAAAAAGCACGCGTGTTTAATGAGCTGGATTATGGATTCTTAATACAGTGCAAATAGAGTTGTTTTATGAGCAAGTGTGTTGAAAAATCTATTTACGAATGTAGATACAAATGTACAAGCCCTTTCATAATAATTTGACGCCCACTCGACCTAGCAACGACAATTTAAAATTTTGCCCCTTATTTAAGTCCTCTTTACGATAATAATAATAAGATTTTTTTGACTCTTTTGTTTACAATAAAGTTGGGCAATCATATTCTAAAACTATTTCAAACAAGTCGATAGCATGAGTGGTTGATGAGATAAACAGGTGTGACAGACAGACGAAGTCCGCACCGTTATTGTTCCGTTTGTACCATTTTGGTTTGAAACCCTAGAAAGACCTCGCCTTTATGGATCATTGGAGTATTCTCATCGTATCGTATTGGTTTTCGAAGCCCAGTGATTCTACTAATGAAAACAAGCAACTATGACGAAGAAAAAAATTTTTACTCGAAAAAGATTATTGATAAAAAAAAATATTTCTTTGGTAAAGTTGCTTGTTTTCATGATAATCACTGGGCTTCGGGAGCGAAACCAATGAAAATTCACGCTGTATGTTTAGATCAAGCTGTGAAGCTTAGTAACTTGCCTCGATTTTATTTTATCTGTGGAAGGAATGGGTTGTGGTGGTTATCTAATGAGACGGGGGAGTGCACCTGGCCACCTGGCAACCGGTATTAAGGCGGCCGGCGGGCGGCTCACCGCACATCTGCGCGGGATTCGATCAACGTGATGAGAAGCTGCGCTTAGGCGCGCAGTAGCTACCTTATCGAAACCAATAGTATAAATACTTTTCATAAAGTAAAAAAGGTACCTACTTATTTTACTTTACTTTGTTAAGCCAAATAATCACAAAAATATTTGTTGCTTTGCTTCACAACATTTTGATTCTCAATACGATATTCCACAACATACCAAACTAGCGAAAATCAGACCATGTATCTACACAGAAATATTTTACCAACATTCCATCTGCAAATCACAGTTATGCCTCTAATCTTTATGGGTAACAATGTACCCGTGGTTAGACCTTTACGTCTAAAATTAATCACATCATTTTATGAAGATCGAAGATTGATTGAATAAACTGTAAATAAATAAATAAATACATTCCTTCTTATAGATTTAGTATCGTGCAGAAATTGTCAGGTATAACCCTGTTATCACAGTTTTCTAGCCGCCAAAGGGCCTCTGACATCTAAAATTATATTTAGACTAAGCTTTATCTATAGTGTCCATTGTTCAACTCGCGAGACACTTTACTAAACTTGTATGTAGTAGGTACGTATTATTTAGAGCTCCTACCATGTAATTTACATATTTGCATTTCTACTAGGACCCTTCATCTTGCTTTATCGTTCATATACTCAAGGATTATAAGTTAAGTTTTCAGTGTCCTTCTTTCAAAGTTGCATTCAATCGTAAATATGTTCAAATTCATAATCGCGAACTGGTTTTAATTTTTTAATTTCATACTGCAACGGGAGTTTAGGATTGAAAACACTATCCAAGCGCCCGTCCTATAAAAGTAAGAATTGGACTCGCGCACTAAAATGGTTCTGTCCACCACATGACGTACCTATACTAGTAAAATCCCGCCACCACTCAATCCTGACCCCTCTGATTTAATTACTTGAATGAAATGGGAGCCCACCTTCAATTGGTCATAAGAAAACTGCAATATTTTAAATTATTTTCGATTAATTTCTTTAGATACTTGTGCTATGAGTTGAGACCTAGTCCCTTTACCGAGCTCCAGAACGAGACTAGCCAGTAATGTTGATTTTGAACTCTGACTAGTACTATGTCAGCAAAAAGTGGAACATAAAAGCATGTTTTTTAGGGTTCCGTAGTCAACAAGGAACTCTTATAGTTTTGTCATGTCCGCATTACTGTCTGTCTGTCCGCGGCTTAGCTCAGAGACCCCTTAGTACTAGAAAGCTGTAATTTGGTATGCATATCATTGAGATAATAATGATGTATATACATTTCATTCACGTCGACAAAGAGGTAAAATAAAATCTTGAAAAAAAAATATAGGGTACCTACTCGTACAAGTAAAGTGGGGGTGATTTTTTTAAATCTCGTCTACCTCAATGTGTGGGGTGTCGTTGGATAGGTCTTTTAAAAATTTATAAAAATGAAATTTAAAGGAAACCTATCACAGCTAAGTAGGTTACTGAGCAATAGCCATAAAACTGGAAATGATAAAAAAGCAATAGCAATCAGGCGCTAGGACCTCGCTGAGCATTAGGAGGTAAAGGAATTAAGCTATTAACGTTATGAAATACTTAATTAAAAACTGCTTTGCGATAAAAAAATCCCCTATACTGCGCGTGGCCACGCACTTGGCCGGTTTTTTCTTGTGATTTTGTATTGTTTTTTGCGAAAAAAGAGACTCTGCGACGACGTCCGTACTTCCTAGAAGACGGATGATGTGCCGGAGTTAGGTAAAGAAAGTAAAATAAGTAATGTCTAGGTACTTCTCTAGACCTTATAAATCTAGACGTTACTATTGATAAACCGAAGTGTTGACTTGGGACTGACAAACCCTTGGTTCTAATGCCACCATCACCGTCGGCCAGCCGTCAATTTGACAAGTGGTAACACTTGTACGGGGAGTCGGAGTGGGTCGAACTCATGAGCGACACCAAGTTTAGAGAAGTTCAGTAGATGAAGCAAAAAGTGGAGTGGTACTTTGTCTGAAACTACTTGCAGTTATGCATGTAAAAACAAACAACGTTTCGTAATAAAAAATAATGTTAAAAGTAAATCTTCATATCAGCCGAAAGACGTCCACAAAATGTAAATGCTTAATGTTAAATAGCAATAGCATAAGTTAGAATAAAAAAAAAACATCTCAGAATTAAAGTTCGGCCTTAAGAATGTGATTAAATAAAGCACCTACACACAGACGCATCCGAAGTGCATAGCAAGTACCCACCTACAGACTACATATTTGTTTCAGTTTTTTTCTTCCTGCTGGCAGGTGCGGTGTTCACTTCGTAACACTAGGACAATTTTGCAAACTGGTTAACTTGGGATTCGAATCGGCTCTCGGGCTGAGGCCAGATGGTAGCCGAGTGGTTATCCTTCAAGTACCATCTTTAATCTTTCACTTTTATTGCCGCGCAATTCACGTTTCACTTGCCGGCAAAATCATTGCGGTCTTTTCCTCGTTTATCTTGACTGTGTGTAGGTTACTATTACATGGTTACTTTTGACATAATATTATGATATTTCTTGGTAATCACCGAGTAGTTATGATTTGACAAACATTGATCACACCGTACCATCTTCATCTTGTTTGTTATTAGTGTTTTAACACTGAACTTCAAAGTTTCAACCTACCCAGTTCCTAATAACGCCAATTAAGTGACAAGCAGAGTTTATAACTCGACCATAAAACACTTTTTATTCGCGGCTTAATTATTCTCGTGCGATAGCCTTGTATATAAAAAGTCATGTTTTATGCACTTGTTGTAAAATCTACTATCATGGATGTTGAGGATTTGGACATGTTAGGTACGAATAAGTGCCTAAATATTATTTAAAATGCTTTTTTTGTATAAGATGGCCGATTTATTCCTGCTTTGCTAGGTGTTTTCTTTAAAGTTTTTGGCCAAGGTACTGAGTGACCAACTCAGCTTGGTGGACCCGGTGCGATATTTCAGCCACGTAGTTAGCAGGTATTTCGATTGATAGTTGGAAAGGTTCCAGGAGGGGGCCAATTCTTGAAAGTCACTCGGTGATTTTCGAGATTTTTAAAATTAATAAAAGCCACGATAAACTCATAAAACTTAAATTGTTATGATGGTAATTTTAAAAACTGAACATTATTTTATAATTAACAAATACTGATCCGTACTTTTGAGGAGTTTAAAAGAGCTTATTTTAATTTTAAAAATCTCGAAATTCACCCGGTAACTTTCAATAATTGGCCCTCAGCACTTGTTTGTCTGTCTGTTGGAATTATTTTGAAGGGTGGGCAAAATTATATTTTTTATTAAGTGAACAGCCAAAGATGTTACCCACCGAGAGTGAAGCATCATAGATATTATTACAATATTAAAATTAACGTAAAAGTACCAATAGTATTCAACCTGCGCGCCGTAAACTATGTATGCGGGATACGGGATAGCATGCGACGAGCATGGCTGATAAAAGACCCTTCAAAAGTTAGCATATGTCGCGGGAAACCATGTGTGTGATTACGAGCTTACTTAACAAAAGTGTTGACTGAAATTACCCGTTAAGTAATCGATATTGGTTTATTGGACGTAATTATATATAACAATTCTTCATGGAGGGCTCCTTGTCCTGCTCTGTTTTTTTTTTCATAAGATATTTAAGTACATTGCTAATAGACCTAGATCACAACAGAACCAAACTTAAATATTGTGAAGCAAGCCCTATATCTTTTTTCAATAGACTTCCGAATTAATTAAAAATAATAAGAAACGTGGATATATTGACTGAAATTGTTTCTGTTGGAAAAAAATTGTAATAGTTTTTATTACTTTTACATTAACTGAAATTTGTGATAATAATAATTATACATAGTAGTTTTGATTGACATAACAATTATGTATTAGTAATTTACTTTACGTATTATTTATTTTACTTTTAATGTTTCTGATTATTTCGCCTTCAGAATTTCTGTTTAGGAATAAATGATGATGATGATTATAGTAGAGATGAACTAACCTAACAGCCTAAACCAAATAGCCAGTAACTTCGGGACCCATAACAGACTTAGTGCGACTTTCGTCTCTACGCTTGTAAATGGTATTAAAAACTAGTCCTTTACCAAATATATTGTTTTTTTCTTATCTTTTACCGTATTAACATACTCGTAGGTATTAATAAATATCGATACAGCATCGACTCGGCCGGCACTACTATAACGAAATTCCTCCTGGGTTTCTGCTTCACTTTGGAGGCTTCCTAACGTATCAATGTGCACATTTTAGATTATTTTTAATATTGTGAAAGAATTTTTAATTTTGCAATAGACGCACACAATTTTTGATGTATGCCGACAGTGCGCGTTGATGTCTTTTTTTTAGAAAGAACGAGAAGCTTGGACGATGTCCCTGAATTACAAATAGATTAGTAATATTTTATGTGAATCAAGTTACTTAAATACATTCAAATGATTCTTCAATGTTAATCATTTATGTAAATGTTATCCCGAATTTAAAATTCCAGTCCAAATGTACAGACCCTATAAGATTTATACAAAAACCATTGTAGACGGTAGAAAATAGAAACGTTAAGTTCAAAAGTACCCGGTGATACCTATACTTCTAGGCTGTTTTGTTTGTTATACTAATTTTTTTTCTCCTTCTTAACCTGGTGGGCGTTATATCATGTTCTCTGAAGAAGAAAAAAAACTGAAATGCTGCAACGAAACTGAAAAATCTCTGAGTGTTTGTTTAAATGTAGTTAAAACTAGCTGTGCCCAAAGGCTTCGGCACAACTGTTGAATACATCTGCGCCTGCCACCTTCACGCACCCTGCCTTCCTATAATAGAGGAGACCAGGCCCGGCGCGGGCATTCGAGCGATACCCGCCACACCGGTCGAACGCAAGCCACGAGTCCCGCGCGCGACGCCGGCCCTACCACGCGCTCTCCCGCCACCCCACACGAGATCGCGATGAAGTGCTATACTAGTGTTTTTCTCTTGTTACTGACTTTATCATGTTGCTCGTCGGCCACAGGAGCCGAAACGAAAATCCGTGACGAACTGAGGGCCCTGCACGAACAGATCCAACTTCTGAAAACTTTGCACGTGACCGAGATCAATCGCCTGAAACAGGATTTCGAGGACTATAAGTAAGTACTTTATGTACGAACTTTATGTACTTAAAATTATTTAATTTTGTTTGCTAGTTATAAACAACAGATAAGCATTGTGTGTTAAGATACTTTTTTATGACTATTTATAAGTACTACGGAACCGTTGGCAAGGCAACTTTCCGGATTATTTTGCTAATTTGTTCATTTTGTTAATAATGCCTTCAACTTGGTTTATAAACGTCTTTATATGCGTTCTTTACTAGATGTGTAGTATTTTTTATTAATATTTAAGTGATTTTCGTGAAAAGGCTAAGCGTATTCTATCAAAGAAAACTAATTCAGCTAAGCGAATTCTTTTTCATCTTACACATAAATTCTACGAATTATTGGCCCATAAACAGAACTAATTACTTTTTCATGGTACGGTATAAGTTACCCGATTAAAAATGTAATTTAAATGAAGCTTCAATGATTACTAATAAGCTATTTTTTGTTAGTATAATATCAATAGTTTCGTATTTTAATCCATTCCTATTAAAATTTTATGTGTGAAGAGAACGTAAAATAAAAACCGGCCAAGTGCGAGTCGGACTCGCGCACTGAGGGTTCCGTACCACCACATAATCATAATTGTATTAGTTGAAATTTCAGTAAGTTAATGTGCTACATTTTTTGAGTCCGACACGCACTTGACCAAATTTTATTATTTGTTGTTATTTTATAGCTTATGCACTATAAACATACCAATTTTCAAGTTTGTAAGTGTTCCCGTTTTTAAATAGAACTAAAACAAAAATCGCCTCAAGGACCATCCAACTTGACCCCTCTCTTATATGAATGTTCTTGAAACGGGAGCTCACCACAATTGGTTACCATTAGTTGTGAGAAAAGTTGTAAAATTTAATGATTTCAGACTTTTCCCATTATTTGTACTGTGAGACCTAGCTTCTTGCCAAATTTCATAATTTTAGGTCAACGGGAAGTACCCTGTAGGTTTTGCATTTTTGAATAAATGTATGGAGATGAGGACATAAAATGCTATATCTTTTGATTGCGTCGTTGTAAAAAATTTTAATTTTCATATCTTGTGTGGTTCATAGATCCTAATATATGGTATTAATTTCAATCTGATACCTTTACCCGTTCGTGAGATAAAGGGTCTTGACAGACAGACAGACAGACAGACGGACAACAAAGTGATCCTATAAGGGTTCCGTTTTTTTCTTTTGAGGTACGGAACCCTAAAAATGAGTATTCTACGCATTGAAATTGCTGGTGAATTTTCCCCTCTTAAGATGCTCGTAAGTTAGTATAATTTTGGGCCACGCCTATGGGCGGTATTACATGGAATCACAGAGCAGCTTGGAATCGTTTGCTTTGTCATTCGATATATGCGTCCAAATGTGCTTATTTGTCAGCTAGCGTTAGAAAGCTTTTGGAATTCGAACTGTAAATAAACACTGATTTTATATACTGTAGCATGCCAAACCTCTATGCTGCGGTGCTGTCCACTAATAAAAAGGCTTAAAAAAAATTATTCACTCTTCGCTCACATTTAGGAGCTATTCGTAGCACTTGATAATTTTCATTCACAGCACATGACGACGCTTGACAACTACTCGTTGGGGTGCAGTACCTCATGTCCTTCGCACAAGCTGCCTGGCACTCTGTTACTCGGCTGGCGAGCACGCATGCCCAGTGTGGGCGCGATCAGCACACTCGAAGGATGTGGATACTGCCCTCAACGAAACCTGTCGCATAGTTACGGGCACCCTGAAGCCAACACCATTGAGCTATCTGTACTATCTTGCTGGGATAGCCCCTCCAGACGTTCGGCGTCGAGTGGCCTGCTCCATTGAAAAACATAAACATGAACTAGATAGCAGACACCCACTACACGGACATACTCCACCTCCCGTACGCCTCAAAAGCCGCCACAGTTTTATAAGAAACACCCCTCGAATCAGATCCATCAAAGGCTAGGATAGAACTGTGGTCAAAAAGGTACCCCCCTGATAGCCCATATATCCCCATTGCCGAAAATCTTCCACCAGGACATGATCTTCCCTGGCCCATATGGAAGTCACTTAATAGACTGCGATCGGGCGCAGGCAGGTGCGGAGAACTGAAGAAGAGGTGGGGCTTCTCTGATAATGACGAGTGTCAATGCGGCATTTTGCAATCCATGACACACTTGCTTTCGTGCCCTACCTCCTCAGTTTCTTGCACCAGGGAGGACCTTTTTGAAGGCAACCAAAGAGCTATTGCTGTAGCCACATTTTGGGCTAACTTACTATAAAATCATTTGCCATTGATACGAAAAGAAGAAGAAGACTATACTCAAATACAACCGTTTTTTTTGCATTTTGCATATTCGTCACTGTAGTGAGGTGAAAGTTGTAAAATTGTGAGTTCGCGTCTCGTGCCCTGCTACGCTCAGGGACTCAATTCTTGAATATCATCGGGTGATAAAATGTCACTTAAATAATTCTAAATCACAGATTTTTGTTTTCAAAAGTGAAGATCGATCGATATTCGATAAATATAAAGTAGTGTTTGATTGTTACTTGCCATATATTAAAATTTACCTTTTAATGGTTTATCAGAGCAAATTTGAAAGTTTGAAGTCTCAACAGTCATATTTTATCTCCCGGTGATATTCAAGAATTGAGTCCCAGGGGGTCTATCTAGCCGATTCTCGGACCAAGTATAAGAATTTATGACTTTCACTTTCGTTTAATTTATGACTTTCACTAAATTTAATGGCACGTTGTCTAGAACCTCAGTATTTTATTTCAAGCACTAACATAAAATAAATCTTTGCAGCCTTGCAATACACATAACATTTTCTTTTTAAAATTTTAAAGGTATATCACGATATTTAAAAATTACCAATCAACATCATTCTCACTTTCGAAAAGATAAACTTATGATTTTGAATTGGGTGATATTTTACCACTCAATGATATTCACTTCGTTCATGTGCATTTAGGACTTTCACAATTTATTTTTAAGTTTGTTTATTTTGTGCTATGCCTTTACTTGGGGTGAAATATGGCATTAGCTATTTCTGGTCTGCAGATTGCGATATCCGGGAACATGCTAGTTTGCCCACTTGTAACATAAAAAAAATGCAACGGCTTAAAGGACCTTGAGAGACGCACATTCGCTGAGCCTTCGACGAATCAATTTAGAGTCTTATTTGATCATCATCATACTGTGTGGGTTCTTAGATCGATGACTAGAGTCTTAATTAAAGATCTTTTTCTTTCATTGTAGAATTTATAATAAATTGTAAGTAGTTTAATTCTTTACGCAGTGTAGGTACAAAGTAAACTAAGGTAAAGTACGCGGAGTGCGTACGAAATGTATGACGCGCCATAAATTTCGCCCGCACTCCTGAGGTATCGTCCGTGTACACATGATAAGCAGGCAACTTTCAATCGGTTTCGTCGGATTTCTTCGGTAGTTGTAATAATAAAAATTTGATATGTGCTCATACAGGCGGTATTGAAATGGGTTATCTCG
Source organism: Athrips mouffetella (assembly GCA_947532105.1). Lineage (NCBI taxonomy): Eukaryota > Metazoa > Arthropoda > Insecta > Lepidoptera > Gelechiidae > Athrips > Athrips mouffetella. The sequence goes on from OX383956.1 coordinate 31,079,956, forward strand.
TCAAAGTAATCCAGTGTTGACTCGTCACTCCCTGTAATTCTACTTAATCTACAGTGGAATGGGTCCGATAGCAGTCCGATAACTACGTAGATCGACGCGATGCAATGCAACGCGTCTCATACACCGTGAAAACGTTATTACATGCGAGAAATAAATAAACATAAAATATAATTCGTTATTTGCGATATTTCTTATTATCTTATTTTAATTGTATTTGCTGTTTATTTATTGTGAAGCTCTTCTCGCATCTAGGTAATAACGTTTTCATGGCGTATGCTGGCTTGTAATTTATCGAATAGAATAGAATCTATAAAAAAATCTCAACAACGTATGACAACGAAACTTTTAAGGGTTCCGTAGTCAAAGAGGAACCCTTATAGTTTCGTCATGTCGAATTACTGAAGTCTGTAATTGTATATATATTGTATACATATTAGTTACTCCAACAAAGTGGTAAAATAGAATATGAAGGGTTGTTTCCATTGTTAGCTGGCACCACACGGTTCAAATTAGTTGCTTACTTTTATTTATTGATTCATATTTTTCGTTTATCACCTCTAGTTACGAGCTATGTTTGCGTCTTACTGTAGGTGATTGTTACAAGCAACTGGAAGACAAATATAAGGTCGTGTGTGTCTATCATCCATCGTCGATTGCTTCCGAAATATAATTGAAACTGTAAAGTTTTAAACATTATGTTACTTTTCATTATCCTATACTATTAAACGCGCAATATTTGTATGTAAGTATAAATATTTGTGATCGATTTCTCGAAGACGGCTCTAACGATTCCAATGAATTTTACCATACGGGGGTTTTCGGAGGCGAAAAATCTATCTAGCTAGGTCTCATGTCTGGGAAAATTCGTTTACCCCGTGTTTTTAAGCAGTTTTAATACCGCGTTTTAGACAAAATCCTACAGCGCCATCTGTTGGCGGTAGCATGGTTTGCTCACCCGATGATGTTTTAATGTTGAGGCGGCTATTATAGAGCGAAGCTCGGTCGCCCATGTACTCAGTACATAAAAAAGTATTTAGCTTAAGATTTTTTATACAAACTGCGACAAAAAGAAGTTAGATTCAAATTGGTATATTGCCTGTAGAAATATATTAAACCAAAGTTTAATTATACATACGAGTAATTGTTGTAACATAGATAATAATCTCATTTATTCTCATAAAAAGCGTGACATCTGACCCAATTTTTAATTTATTTTTCCTTTTTAGACGGTACAACCTTTCGGTACCAATGTCTTACGTTCATATCTGAATCTGATATATGATTTTATGGATGATATGATTCGGATATTAAAATCTACCCTTTTGCCTTCCAAGTTCAAGTGTACATGTGATATTTTAAATCTGACTAATGTACAAGAGTTAGCAACATATTAAATAGAAGGATCGAAAGAGTAGAAAAAGGCCAAACATAATCACGAAGAAGAAAAAAAGGTCTGATGTTAACATCAGACCTTTCGCCTCTGGGCTGTAGAAATACTTGTTAACTTTGGCAACCCTATTGGGGACAGTCTCAGCCTCCGACAAGGACTCTCCAGAACCAGGCCATCTCATCGCGTCATCGAACAGTTTTAAGCCTCGGCCGGCACAAATATGACCTTCTTTATAGATATTTCACTTTAAAAAAATACGTAACTTTAATTAAAATTTTTCACTAAGTACACAGATTTTATGTACGAGTAAGTAGATACATTGTGAAGATTCACGAACAGTATAATTTTCAAAATTAGTAAAGCACTCGTTGTTTCATAAGACAAACTGACGATTCTTCTCTTCGATGCTATCATTAAATTGTACATTGAAGATATTTATAACAAAAATATAATAGGTACCTACGTTATGATATTTTGATGCCAATTTTTATGGGAATGGTAACTGGAGATATAGATATATACAGGGTGTTAATTTGATTGCGTGCCATAGCTTAGGAGGTGGTTCAGTAACGATAAAGGAACTAAAAAAAAAAATCTTACTTATTTTTTTTTAACTCCATTGAAACTAAACTAACGCGGAGGGCAATGACCTTGAGCACCGCGCTATCAAAAGCGCGCGAAAAAGTTTCAGTTATGTATGTGCCTACCTTATCCACTGATACTGCGTACCACTGATGCTCCGTCCGGGTCATTGAAACTTAACGAACGCGGAGGCGTTCGTTAAGTTTCAATGGAGTTTTAGTTTTTTTTAAGTAGGATTTTTTTAAATATTTTGTTTTTGTGTTCCATTATCGTTACTTAAACAACCCCTAAGCTATGGCACGCAATCAAATTAACACCCTGTATATATATTTTTTTCATTTCGTTTAGTTTTTACAATCATTTACCATGCGGGCGAAGTCGCGGCCTAAAGCTAGTAATTAAATTAAAGCTTTGCATTTCGTTAAAATTGTGTCGCCAAAAGTGCCAACCCTGTGGTGTTTGCTGCCTTATAAAGTCACGTTCCACTGCCGCGCCTTATCACGGTCGCCCAATCGGTCACCTCAAATTTCGTCTCGTCTCAAGACTTACTTCCCCGTGATTTGTTTCGTTTTAAATATACTTTGTTTCTTTTTTTCGGGAAGGGAAATATTTATAGGTAGACTATTAGTACTGCACCTCTTATATCGTAAGATAGGACATTTTTAATCATTTCTAGTGATCCGTACAAAATGGTAAGAAACTAACCGCCTCAACTTTATCGTAACGGAAATAATAGCTATAGTTATATTCGTAAATTATGTACCTTTAGTTTTCGAGTTATGAGAATGAATGAGTATAAAATTACATTCCCCAATCTTTGTCTCCGAAGTTGGTTTAGTAGGTAAGGTTGACAGAGGCTTTTGTAAAAATACAAGAAAGTATAACGATATCAATGATGAAACGATGAAACATTTTTTATATTAGCAAAAATCCTTTACAAATAAAACTAAAAATATACGTTTATGTATAGGACCGCGGAAACCTTGTTAAGTCCGACTCGCTCTTCAACGGTTTTGAATTTATTTTTAGGATTCCGTACCTCATTAGGAAAAAAACTGAACCCTTATATAGGGTGCACTCGAACCATAAAATTGAACAACATTCCTCCCTCCCAACTCCCATAGATACTGAATCTGCTGGTAGCGCATTTTGTTTAGGAGATTTTTTTAATAAATAATTATAGTTAAATGTTACAACTTTCCACACATCAATTATAAAGAACTACGACCTTTTCTTTATCACCCCGGATAATTTAAGAAGTTCTGTCCATAAAACTGAACAACTTTACACAAGGAACGTAGGTAAAAATACAAAAAAAAGACCGACTTCCCATACAAACTGCATCAGCTCACAGCACATTTTGTATGGGTGGTAGATTTTTTTTTTCGAATTTTGACCTATTTTCCTTGAGAAAAGTTGTTCAGCTTCATGGGCAGAACAACCTCTTAAAATAACGCTGTATAACAGCGAAACACAACGAGTACCAACCGATAGGTGGTGCTACTCAGTTTCTGAAACGCGCTATCAACTTGTTAAAGCTGATCAAATGTACGATTGCTGGTGTTGGTGACCGCAGTATGTAAGATCGTACGATACAAAGAAAGATGCTGCTGCCCGTCCTCTGGTTCGTAAGCCCTTAGTCGCCTCTTACGACACCCACGGGTAAAGATAAGTTGATTCTATTCTTTGCCGACACGGACGGACAGCCGTTTATTTTGGTGCAAATAGTTTTAGGAGATTTGTACCCTGCTTATTCATGTTTCGTGAACTATGGGCTTTCAAGTTTTATTATTAGTTTTATTTTTTTAATCTATCTAAAAAAAATCGCGTTCAATACGTTGATATGTTATTCAATTCGAGCAACACCTGCAAACTAGCAGATATTACAAGCAGTATTAATTAACTAGTTTTATTCTGAACTCTGTGGTATACTTTATAAGAGTGTAACATTATTAAAAAATGACAAACATAATGCTGAAATAAAAAATCTACCGAAGAACGCCACAATATACCTTCGAATAAATGAAATAGGTGCAGGACATGAAGACATATTGCTCCGCTCGCTCAATTTTACTCGCTTTATTTTTGCATCGCGTAAGTACTCTCTCGAAGAAGCAGATAGAGTAGGTATCTATATTTTAACTTCTACGAAGCTAACATTTCATAAACAAGCTCTCAAATTACTTACTAAGTATTAAATATTGTAGTATACATTTTTAGCGCAAACATATTGAAAAAATATTTTATTTTGCTTTTTGTGTGATATTTTATGACCCGGAGATATTTTATAGATTTGGGCTCTTGGGTTGACTATTAAGAGCCCTTTCATATTAGGCAATTTAGCTGTGCGGCTAAGCAGCGTAGCAGCTGCGCTGCTTTATTGCGCAACTAGAGGGCCCATACAAACGTTAGAAGCGCGGCTACAGCGCAGCTACCGCGCTACATTAGCTCGACATCAGTGCGGAACTGCACTTCATGCAAACAAAATCTATATTAATACACTCAAGAGCAGATGAAAGTTAACACTCGCAGTGCTACTGCTCCCACAGCGATTGGCATAAGGACGGTACAAAGTCCAATGTGTCAAGCATGAAGTGCTCTTGAGTGTACCTATAAATACAGACGCGCGAGTTGCAGTGTAGTTACTAATAAGGGCGAACATCTGTCCACAGTAGGTACAGTACAGCCCACAGCGAAGGGATGTTTATTTATATCGTGGAGGAAGTAATGTGCCGCGACTGCACGCCCACATCCGGTACATTCATTTACACAAATAATGCCATGCGCTCGATCTGAATCACTAAAAAACTAAAGTATGTTGGTTATTTGAAATGCTCATTAATTATTGTAATATTTTTAAAAGAAAAAGACAAATATATGTATAGTATATATATGTATAGTACATTACTGCCATCGAGCACAGGAATTTTGACCCCCACATACTAAGCTCGGACCTGGCTTTCGAAGGAGTGCACGAGCATTTTGTTTATAAGTAAGTATTAGTAGTACATTACTGCCATGGCTGCCGACAAAAAACTAACGTGATAATGTGCACATGCGTAAGTCCTTCAATTAGGTACCTGGTTGTGGCCAAGGCTTGTATTACTTTTCTCAATAAATGCGCGGGAATTCAAACCAAGTTTAATCCAAACTAACAAAAACTTTCTACTTACGTACCAATATATTCCTTTGTTTACATCGCAGTTTTTAATTTACGAGTATCATGTTCTATTTAATCTGAGGATTTTTGGCGGAAACTCGACATGGGCGTTTGCCTGCTTAATTGCAATTTTGTTTTTTTGTGCATTTAGTGATTTAGTGGACAATAAAGATAGTGTGTTATGCAGTAAATTTACTACGGAGTGCGCAGCTGATGAAGATTTAAAGTGATCTCGTGTTTAAGCCCCGTTTGTGTTGTCCCAAAAAGTCACGAAGATTTTCCTTCGTAAAGTTCACTATCGCTTTACGAGGGGAGCAAAAAGAAAGACAGTTAGACATCAGACATGGCTGTATGGGCTTTGTACTTTTTGGCTTTCCGAAAGGAAGAATGAAACCAAAAAAAAAATCTATTTAATCTGACAATGTTTTTTGAAAACAAATGAAATGAAATGAAATGAAATGAAATGAAATGAGATGAGATGAGATGAGATGAGATGAAATGAAATGGTTTTATTTGCTATAGATATGGTAACATGTAGATGAAGGGTACAATATGTAGAGTGCCATATATCTAGCCTATATTTTGGCATGCAAATTTCTTTAAAATTAATTATATTCAAAATAAGATTACAAATTCATTAAATCTACCAGTCAAAAATATAATAATTAAGCGTGAAATAATCTCAATAATGTCATAAAAGTTGTAAATTGTCAAATATTATTATGTCATAAAAAATATAAAATAAGATTTTGAACATGTTCCAGGTATTCTCTAACCGAATAGAAGCATTTCGATATCAACCATTGTCTCAGCTGGGATTGAAATCCTCGTAACGGCAAGTTTTTTAGTTCCAGTGGTAAATGATTTAGATCCTAACTGACATTGCGTAACAGTTTAAACTACATATATTATATCTAAGAATTGGAAGCACCAATCTGTTAGGGTACCTTGTATTAAAACCACAAATATCCTTATTACCCCAAGATAATTAGATTTTGGCCTAGACAAAAATCGGAACCAAGATTTTCTTTTTGTGGTTTATGAAGTCTTGGAAGTAATTACATAATTACTTAAAATTAAGCATATCACCAAATGGGACAAGACGGCAGATTAAAAATACCCTATTATAGAAATAGTTACTGTGGCAAAAATGCCAACTAAACGAAATGTTTTCTGGGCTCGTTCAATGATAAACTTTTAGTATTTTACAAACTAATTAAGCACCTAAGTTCTTAGGTAAAGCCTAAAATTAAAAAAATCCCACTAAAAGTTTTATTTCTTTTTGTCTGCTCGGGCAAAATACATAACTATCTCGTGACTTTTTGTACTTCAAAATTTTGTTGTACTTGATCAAACAGTCATAAAAGTGAACACAATATGTTAAAGCTTTACAGTGGTATAATTATTGAGGGATTTCTCTTTGGCCAAAATAGTTAACTGAATGAAAAGTGTTTAATTATACTCTAAAACTGTACTTACGTTGATTACTTTGAAAATTAAACATTTCAGGCAATAGCGTATCTTTTTATATAAAAATTACATTATGTAGCGCTTTATATCGACCCTAAAGAAGTTGAAATAAAGTTCATAATTGACATTAACATAGTACACGGCTCATGATTGCATGGTACGGCAACGTCGCATTGCTTCGATGTTTTTTTCAGTACGCGCTTCGTAATTTAAAGTTAAACATGAAAGATGAAAATTTACATCGGTTGTAGTAAGCTGAAAATACTTTTGATCTTCTGATCTAAATATATAAAACAGCATGCCCTGACCGACTGACTGACTGACTGTCTGATTCATCAACGCCGAGCCGTAACCGATAAAGCTACAGATGTGAAATTTTGTACGTAGTTTTTTTGTACGTCAAGACTACACATTAAGAAAGGATTTTCCGAAATTCATCCCCTGAGGGGTTGAAAAATGGGGTGGAAGTTTGTATGAATATTCTACAGGTTTGACATGAGACTCAAAATAATTGTGGATTTGATCTAATGAAAGGAAAAAACCGGCCAAGTGCGACTCGGACTTGCGCACCGAGGGTTCCGTACCACCACATGATATAAATTGTATTAGTTGAAATGTCAGTAACTTACTGTGGTCGATTTTTGAAGTGAAAACTTCTTCAGCGGCGCTTGGCACTTTTTCAGATGGGGAAATAATTATTAACTCGCATCAGAAGTCGCGTCAGATCTCGGATGAAGTATAGAAATGCATTTGAAAATAAGCATACCAAGTTAGAGCAGTGTCAATATATACAAAAGTTCTAAAGTGTGATAAAGATCAAAACATCTTTTTTATCTTTGTAGCGTCAGATCTCGGATGAAGTATAGAAATTGATTTGCAAATAATCATACCAAGTTAGAGCAGGCTCAATATATACAAAACTTCTAAAGTGTGATAAAGACCAAAACATCTTTTTTGTCTTTGTCATAGCAGGCCTGTTTGTGAAATAGGCAGCTTTTTCCAAGATCAAAGGAGTGCGACTCCTGTAAACTTGTTTACTATTATATATTCTGTGGTCATATGCTCGGCTTTTTTTGTTGTGCACAACGTGATATGTGCACGACAGACTTGACGTACTGGTTTTGATCGTTATTTAATAGCGAATCCTAAATGTATGAGATCTACATTTCGGATGACAGCTGTCAAACTAAAAATCGCTATAACTCGAAAACTACTGACCCCAGACTACTCGTGTGCTGAGACAAATGATAGGTCTCGATGAGATCTTCATTTCGGATGACAGCTGTCAAACTAAAAATCGCTATAACTCGAAAACTACTGACCCTAGGCTACTCGTGTGCTGAGACAAATGATAGGTGTCGATGAGATCTACATTTCGGATGACAGCTGTCAAACTTAAAATCGCTATACCTCGAAAACTACTGACCCTAGACTACTCGTGTGCTGAGACAAATGATAGGTCTCGATGAGATCTTCATTTCGGATGACAATTGTCAAACTAAAAATCGCTATACCTCGAAAACTACTGACCCTAGACTACTCGTGTGCTGAGACAAATGATAGGTATCGATGAGATCTACATTTCGGATGACAGCTGTCAAAGTAAAAATCGCTATAACCTGAAAACTACTGACCCTAGACTACTCATGTGCTGAGACAAATTATACGTCTCAATGAAGAAGTACGCGTGCAATGGCGCGATTGACCTTTACAAAAAGCATAATATTCAAAAATTCAAGTTTTTACTTCTGCCAGCACTCTCGGAGTGCAACCCGTCCTTTTTTGAGTCCGACTCGCACTTGATCAGTTTTTATATTTTATAGTTTATTCAGCATACAGCCCACTGACAGACAGTCAGACAGACATCGGAGGCAGTATGATCCCGTTTTTCACCCTATGGGTACGGAACCATAAAGTCTGAAATAATATAAGTTTACAACCTTTCTCACAACCAATTATCGCTAGCTTCCATTTCAAGTTCATTCTTATTAAAGAGGGGTCAAGATTGGAGGGTCAAGAGCAAAAGCTTAGCACGCTAGTCCGACTCGCACTTGCCCGGTTTTTTGTAGCTAGAGTGGGCTGTAAGTGTCTGGCTGCCTGCTTGTACAAACAACAACACTTCAAACTTCAACACTTCCATGGAAGAGAGAAAATATCATTGTTGGAAGATAGATATTATCTTCCCACAATGATATTTTCTCTCTTCCATGGACTGTTTGAAGTGTTGTTGTTTGTACAAGCAGGCAGCCAGACACTTGCAGCCCACTCTAGCTACTTGGACTGTTGAAATAAGAACACTAAAAAGTCTAATATTATGTCAGGCTTGACATACTCTTGACATTACGTACACGAAAAAAGTCTCGGGGCGCACGGCACGCCATACCGGTTCCAAAGAATATATAATATTACGCCGGTTCTCGCTCGCTTGACGCGATCTATTGAATTAAAAATCAACTTTTTTAACTTTTGATAATTATGCTTAACTTTATAAATAAAGGAAAGAATACACGATGAAAACTGTAATTAAACAAAAGTTTTTCAGTTGGTATTTTTGCTTCAACATAAAATACGAAAATACTTAACTTAAGATTAATATGCTTAATTTTAGGTAATTTGCTCAAAAACTGTCCTGGAAAGTCTATCAAATTTAAAATAATTTGGTTGCCATTATTGGGTAGACTTTTATGTAACTTGCTAATAAAAAAATATGCGCAAATGTTTTTTGCTTAGTTTTGATTGAAGTAGGTACCTTGTAACCCACATCAAAAGTTTACCCCATCAGATATTAGTTACGATTTTTGGCTTGACTTCACATGCATAAACAAACAAAAAAAATGATTTTCTGGAGAATCTATAAGCCAGCCAATTCATTAAAATTTATTTTTCACATAGGTGTTCCACCACCTATTACAATACATAGCAACTTTATAGTAAATTGACGGTTTCGATTATATTAATGTCCATCCAATTAAAAATTACAGCTTCAGGACTCGGCCTATATTTATCTGAAACAGTCTCGGGTGTAGTTGAACCATTGACGTAAGAAAAACGCTGAACGCCCCCTGGCGTAGTTTCCAAAATCTTTGAGTTGAACAAAATAACATACATATAGAGGCATGGTACAGATAACAACTGTAATCTTTGAAACAAACACACTTTGAAACTTTTTACAATATATTCTTTGATAAGTTACCTCCTTGGTTGTTATGATGTTATAAGCTACCTCCTTCGTTATGACGCTTTGATAAGTTACCTTCTTGGTTGTTATGCTTGTTGGTTCCCTACGAATTTGGTTCCACTTTTAAATAACTAGACAGATATGAGTTTTCATAGTTATTTATTCGGTCGCAAAATTCGATAGAAATGGATTTTCATACTAACATTGCCGGCAGCTGCTCGCGAGTATTTAACTAGTACAGCTATTTTGATTTATCTAATAATGATCGAATTTCCAAGCATGTTTGAGAAAATGTATGTACTTTTCGATTTTCATGATTTGGCTTGGATTTAAAGAAATTAATTAAATTGTTAAGTAGGCACCGCTGGAGCTTCAGAACCCTCTTAGCAAAGAATTTAAGTAGATGTAGTAACATTGTAGTAGTACACACGGTAGCTAGTCTTTTTTTTTATTGAAAATAGGCTTGCTCTTGACCTCTATCTAGTCTTGAAGACAGAGATGAGGTCAACGATGGAGCGAGCTTGGCCAGAAGAAGCCTATTCACTCGCGACTTGAGTAGATTCGGGTTATATGAACTCGGGAACACAGACGCAGGCAGAGAATTCCACTCTTTAGCCGTGCGCATTATAAAATATGTTCAAAGCGCTTTGTGCGAATGTGCGGAATATCAACCAAGTATGGGTGATATCCTGCGGTGCGTCTGGACTCCCGATGGTAGAAGGGAGATGGTGGAATAAGCTCGTGGAGCTCCAGAGCACAATCTCCGAAGTACAATCTGTAGAAGACCGACAGACATGCAACTTTGCGACGGTGGGTCAGACTGTGAAACTTGGTTTTCACCAGCATCTCATCACCAACGAGCTTCTTGGCTCTGCGATCTATCGAGTCAAGTGCGGCTAGTTGGTATTTGGCTGAGCCATCCCAAAGGTGACAGCAATTCTCCATGCACGATCGGACTTGGGCTTTATATAAAACTAGAAGCTGTCCAGGTTAGGCGTTACTTCAACGCCTAACCTTATTGAGGATGCCCAGCTTTTTTTCCGCAGTATGGGCTTTTGACTCAATGTTAGCGCTGAAGTTCAGGTTTGCACACAGCTTTATGCCAAGTAGCTCGAGGCTGTCGGTAACTGGTACAGTTGTACCTCGAAAAGTAGGAGCCAGATTGAACGGACTCCTTTTGGCGGTGAACAGACACGCCTGCGTTTTGGTGCCGTTGAAACTCACCAGATTTGTGTCACCCCACTCGGAGACACGACTTAAGGTTGAGTTTATTCGCTCTACCATGGCTTCTCTCGAAGAACGTATCTCGTCACTGCTGGCTTTTGCGCTTGACATATATCTCTCGACGACAGTACTGTCATCTGCGGTGGAAACTCTTTGACCTTGAACGGGTCTCTGGTTTCGGGTGTATGTAGCGTAGCGCTGGTTCAGCTTATACTGGTTTTGTTTCCACTTGCTTGCTGCCGTGCGTACTAAAAAGATTTGTTGAAAACTAATTAAATACATTAAACTTTTCCCAAACTTTAAAATAATTTTAAAACAATGCGACGTGCCTAATCTCCAATTATATTCGTACAACCCCCGCCCCAGGCGGTTCTCTCTAACCCCTAATAGAAATGGTTCAGAGACACCTGCCCTTCTTAATGATGACCACTCTTCGACCCAATTTGCCCTAATACATCCACTCTCAGAGGAATATCAACCTCCATTCGCTTCAAATACGGTTGAGTTTCCTTTCGCTGTTTTCCCTTTAATCTTCTCAGGTAAAAATTTGGTGAAATCTTATAAATAAGCAGGCTTTAAAATTGGAAAACGATTCTTAAATGCTTGTTTATCAACTTCTGTTGCGGCACATGACACTGTAACACTAGGACCCTAGGTACAAATTAAGATACCTAAAAAACCATTAAACAGCTGGCTGGGAGCTGAAAAATATCTTAGAAACGCATAAAAGTTGAGAAATACTACAAAGTTAATGAAAATGGACATTAAGATAGGTTAAAGGATATGTAATCATATAAAAACATTACTTAAAGCAGTTAAAAGTAGTATTTGCAATGGTTTATAGGAATATCTTTCCATCAAGCGTCAATTTAGAACAAAAATCTGCCTGTATTGAAATATTCATACGAAAACGGGCTATCGAAGCCGTTTTGGCGGGAAACTACGCGGTAGAATCCGTGTACAACTGCGCGATCTGTCGTTTTATATTACGAAGTATACTTATGGGGAAGACGGTCGCCGAGCAGGCGGCGGACCGAATCCAAGAAATATTGGCAAATGGATTAATCACATGAAATGTGATAATATGAGACTTAATTAATACGAAAGGCATTTCGTATAATATGTAGGCAGACGCTTAGGCCCCTGTTCGATAAACTGAAAAGTATAACATGAAACAAATACTTATCGAACCCGTCTGCATGGTGAATGGTAGTGCATGGCATGATGGAAAACTCAAAAGGTTTGGGTTTTCTTATATTTCTGACGAAAAATATAAATGATCGGGGCAAGTTGGGAGATGTTTGCGATGTTATTGAAGGAATGTGGTACTGTTCTGAGTAAAGCAGAGATTGTGTTAGCGAGACGTGAAAATCCGGTACACGAATCGATGCTTGCTTGGCAGTTGCGGCACTTTCGACGATGACAAGCTTACAGTCTCTTTGTGTTTTGTACGACGAGAGCTTCTTGAAGCGGCGCGCCTGGAGTTCGCTATCATGAGCTGCTTGTCTGAATTACACAACTATCTTGCCTAACACTGTTCAGCTAATAGTGCGTAGAATGATAAAAGTCCGTATCCTGAGTGCTATGAACAGTACGGCTACGGTGATGATATGTTGGTTTCGTCATTGGAAATGTCTAAAAGTATGTCTCCGATGTATCAATCACTATTTTTAAATGACACATAAAAGCAAGTAGCTTGAATTTGCCTTCAATATTTGTCTAGGCGCTACCTTGTGATTTAAAATAACAATCTTGCGATTCGTGCATTGAGCAAATGTGCTAAGTAGTGCAGAGCAGATGGATATTGACTAGGGCCTACATTTATAGATAAGGACTTTGGTTGGCGTTTTCAATATTGGCTAAAGTCACGTCGATGGATGTAGATCTTGGTTGTATACGTCGCTCATAGAAATATGAACAGCAACAAAATGCTAAATTGCGCTTCTTGCGAGAGGTGAAATGAATTCATACAAGTTATCTTTGATGATCGTTGAAGACAAGTTTGCGAACGCTATTAAAGCCTTTGGTGATGGCTTTTCGGAGTTGTACCCAAAGCCATGTTAGTAAACGTACTAGCATGTACTAAGAGTCTGGAACTTCTTATGTTGGACAGAGAGTTTTCATATTTCTGCAGAGCACAAGTATGACAGTTATAAAACCACGAATGAAAACCCCAAATAAACGATGGGAATAACGCCTCATATGTCTTATGGCAAAAGTGGGTTGCCAAGACTATACTGAATAAATCATTCTATCATACAAATACGCGCTAGACGTGTAGAGCAGAAATAAATGAGGAGTAATAGCAGTTATGCTATAAAAGTTCATGCAGATTATGGAGACTCTCTGAGGGACATGATTGTTCTACAGAACTCGGACAATATTTGGCTTCGGCCACCTTTTTATTTATTAAACTGACACTTTTGGGCCGCAGCCTTGATTTCGGTCGGCTGTTGGTCCTGACTTGGAGAAATCCTCGTCTGTCCTACGGGACTCAAAATAAAAGACGACACAGACGTAAGTTGTTTCGATAGATCTTCTTATGTTTCTGTTTTCGCCATGGAGGTCAATATTTGGCTTCGGCCACCTTTTTAATTCATTAAATTGTCACTTTGGGGCCGCAGCCTCGATTTCGGTCGGCTGTTGGTTCCGACTTGGAGAAATCCTCGTCCACCGCTGGAATCACATTAGGCTTTTGCCTAACCCTAGCTTCGGCCTTTCACCAACAATGGGCTTCGGCTCCAACAATGGGCTTCGGCTCCAACAATGGGCTTCGGCTCCAACAATGGGCTTCGGCTCCAACAATGGGCTTCGGCTCCAACGGTGCTTCGGCACGGGCTTCGGCCCAAATCAAAAGACTGGCTAAGCCGGCATACCCTTTCCCCGTTGGGGGGAGCACATTGCGCACGTTGGTGTGTTGGTAGGTGCTCATCGTGGGCCGCGAGTGGTGGAGCGGACCATCTCTCCCACCTTTTTTATTTTTTATTTTATTTTAAGATAAAGAATAGAAAACGGGAGAGCTATCATCTTAGGCCTCGCATAGGCAGGGCTTAAGATGAAAAAGGAATAGGGTGTGCCGTTTATAGCCTTACCTAAAACATGAATAGGTTACACTGAAGGGGCAGTGATAAGCACTTAAAAAGTGAAGCGATAGATAATTAAAGAGTTATTGGTTGAATCCTTTTGATGGCTGCAATTACACTGAAGGGGCAGTGATAAGCACTTAAAAAGTGAAGCGATAGATAATTAAAGAGTTACTAGGTTGAATCCTTTTGATGGCAACAACATGATCCTCAAAAAGAGTTTGGGCTACTATTCACATGTAGTAAGTCCTACCACAAGTCGATCAAAAATTTAATGTTTAGAGGCCTAAATAAAACATTTAATGTATTTTAATTTTCAGCTTTCTCCGGAGTTGTAACGATGTTGATCTACTTGGACACCCAGATTGATTACGTTTAAAAGCGGATTTGTCGGGATCAAAGGACCAAGTAAATAGATCATTTAAAAATTAAGTGTAAGCACATCAATTGTATTGGTGTGCCCAAGCTTAACGAATTTGCTTTGTCTTTGGACATAAAACTGTCATAGTCGGTGGATATCTCTCTAATTCCGTGCGGAATAGATAATGATATAGAAATTTGAGAAAAGATCTTGTGAAAGAAACTCGCTATGATCTTATTGTGTCAGTTCAAGGGACTGCGCTGCTGAAACACTTGTGTTTTGGCTAAATTAAAACCTTCTAACGAATATCTCGGTATTTGTCTGAAAAGAAAATACTTATTCTATTAAGTAAGGTTATAGGTTTAGTTACAATTTGGTGCCGTGACCAGGATATGGATCAACGATCTATTTCTTGATCCGGTATTGGTTGTGGCTAAACATACGTAGGCTTCTTAAGCCTACAATTTGTTGTCCGTGAAAGAGGAATGAGCGAGCATGTTGTGGTCTAGAAATATGTTCTTCCATCTTAAAAAGGTTACTAGTTCAAATAATAACCAAAGTTTCTTTTGTTACAGGGTACAACTAAGAAATATCTAAACTAATGAGCATATGAATATTAAAAGCAAAAGTGGAAATATAACGTTTGTATAAAGTGAATAAATATAATAAAGTGGCTGAGGACCACTAAAGTGAAGTGACACAAAAATATAAAAAGTGGATAAGGACCACCAAAGTGCAGTGACACTTAATAGATTAAGTGATATTGTTAGTAAAAAGGACTATAATTAAAAAGTTTCAAAAGAAACGTAACACAACATGTCGGACACAGAAGAGGAAGTGCAAGTTCCGGTAGAGGACGTGGAGGAGATATACGAACCCCCCAAGAAAAAGATAAAGGGTAAGAAGGGGAATAGCCCTGTCTTTCAAGTAGAGGAGAAAAGGGATGCTCCTGAAATGTCAAAAGAATTTACCCTTCTTCACAAAATGATACAAAGACAAAACCGTATATTGGACATTAAGTTGAGCAAATTAGAAGCGGAGATCAAGCAAACCGCAGAAGCTCAGAAAAGTTTACAAGTCCAAAATCGACCTACATCATCTAATAGGACATCACCTGTGTCGGAGCAACCAGATCCGCTTGCAAACCGACAAATTATGTATTCGATTACTAACCTTAATTCAGAGAAGCCCAAATTTAACGGCAGAGGAAAAACTCACCCTGTGACCTTTTTAGAAGACTTAACGTCTTATATTAAGAAAGTGCCAACACAAGGAAAAGGATTGGACATTGTGATTGAGTGCTTAGAAGGTCAGGCAAGAGATTGGGCAAGAGTTTATAAGGAAAGGTGGAGTGAATTCGATGATTTTAAAAGGGACTTTTTACAGACCTTCTGGAACGAGGTCGAACAGAATAAAGTGCGAAGAGAAATCGTTAGTGGAAAGTGGGACAGAACAAAAACACCCACTATGTTAGCTCACTTCATGAAGTATGCTGGACAAGTGAAGCTATTAAATTACCCTTTGACAGATGCACAGTTAATTGCTGATTTGATGAGGCATTTTCCACGAAACGTGCAACAGTTGTGGACATTATCAAAGAGGAATGAAATATTGTCCGCAACACAGTTCTTACACGAATTAGACTGCATAAACCAGTCGGAAGAAGACGCTCAATTAACAAGATCCTCGGGTAGCAACATGCACGCTCCATCAGGAGCGACAAAAACAAACAACAGATACAAGGAGTGGAGAAGGCCAAAAGAAGACAACACGGGTTCCACGCGAGGCAGTACTGGTGGGGTGAAGGCGCCCACCGCACCGGTTGCTGCATCCATGGAAACAGTGAAGTCCATCGAAGAAGCTCCAAAAAACTGAATAATGCTGAGTGCGTAGTTGTCCCTAAGCACTCAGCTTCAAATAAGGGCACAGCTCTACAAAACAGTTCGATCGGTTATCAAATAATGTTAAAGCAAGGCTGGAAACCAGGCCAAAGTTTGGGTAAACATAATAATGGCTTAAAGAGACCGATCGAAGCAAAAGGCCAGTCGGGGCGAGCTGGTTTTGGTTTTATAAATATCATAGAGAGTATATCAGGTCTCATTAAAGACCGGTTTAATTTGCTTTCAGCTGAAAAAATGATTCCTAACAAAGATTTAAACACAGTATTCGAAGAGGATGAGAAGACAAAGGAATTACTGGAAGGAATAAGGCCTGATATCTCAATAATTTGTGAAAAGCTCACAGTCAAGGCTTTGTTAGATACGGGCTCAGATATAACATGCATATCAGAAGAGCTCTATAATGAGTTGATCCACAAAAACCCTAAGTTGTCCGTTATGCCTGTCAAAGGGTTCCAAATAAAGGGGGCTGTGGGTCAACGCTCTTCTAGAATCAATAAACAGATTATGCTACATGTTGATCTAACAAAGGATTTATCTTTAGACATTCCATTTTTGGTTGTGCCCAATCTATCAAGGTCAATGATTTTGGGCTTTGATTTCATGTTGCAATATAAAGTGGAAATACAAATAGAAAAGGGAAAATATGGCGTTTGCATAGTACACGGCCGAAAGCCGATTTTTTTTCCATTTAAGGATTTTAAAAGTGTATATTGCATTAAAAGTGGCAAAGATCAAAACAGTGTAAATATCAGTAAGAGGTTTGAGGCTGATGTGAATATTGGATGCAAGTCTGACCACAGAGGTAGAGAAAAGTTAATTGAAATATTACGGAAATATGAGTCATTGTTTACAGACAGATTGGGCAAAGCAAATTGCTATGAACATGAGATTAAAATGGAACACGAAAGACCCATAGTAAATAGGAGTTATCCAATACCGTACGCTTATAAAGCCAAGATGGCAGTTAAGTTGGACGAATTAGAAAAAATGGGTATAATTACAAGGGCATCAACCCCATACTCGAGTCCATTAACATTTACGCTGAAAAAGGATGGCGTTGATATACGTGTTTTATTAGACGCCAGAGGAATTAATAAACATATGGTGGCTGAGACAGAGAAGCCACCTATGCAAATAGATGTGATCAATTCCTTCCATGGAGCAAAATTTATTACCACGATAGACTTAAACAATGCATATTTTCAAATACCAATCAGCAAAGAAAGTCAAAAGTATACTGGGTTTACTTTCGAGGGTAAATCTTATGTATACAATGTTTTACCTCAAGGATTAAAGACCTCTGTGGGAAGCTTCAGTCGAGCGATGGACATCATCCTTGGGCCTGATGTTAGGGAATTTTGTGTTAACTATTTAGACGATTTAGCCATCATAACGTGTGGCTCGATTGATCTTCACCTGGAGCATATTGATCGAGTCTTACAAAGGTTACACCAGGCCGGGTTGACATGTAACTTACAAAAGTGTGATTTCATTTGCAAGGAAGTAAAGATGTTGGGATTTATAGTTTCAACAGAAGGCATAAGAACAGACCCAGAGAAAGTCAAAGCAATAAGTGAATTTCCAATTCCAAAGAAGGTGAAACAAGTCAGAGCCTTTTTAGGGCTCTGTAATTTTTATCGCCGATTCATACCTGATTATAACAGAAACATTATGCCTTTGTGTGAATTATTGAAAAAGGGGAAAAGGTGGATATGGAGTGAGAAAGAACAAAAAGCTTTTGATGAGCTTAAAAACCGTTTTATAAAAACAATTATGCTCCATCATCCAGACTTTAGCAAACAGTATTACATTCAAACAGACTGCTCCGGAATTGGATTAGCAGGAGTATTATTTCAACTTGGAGACGATGGAAATATGAAAATACTTGGATTCCACAGTAAAGCCTTGAAAGGAGCTGAATTAAATTGGACAACTACAGAACAAGAATTTTACGCCGTAATCAGTACTTTTAAGAAGTTTGAGACTTATTTGAGAGGAGCAAAGGTGATAATCAGAACAGATCACAAGGCATTACTATTCGTTAACAACATGAAACTCTACAACAGTAGAGTGACGAGATGGATTTTGTTCTTGGAACAATTTGAATACACTTTTGAACATGTAGCTGGAAAGTTGAATATTGGAGCAGATATCTTATCACGTTACCCTCCTAGTAGTGAAATCATACAAGAGGAGAAAGCGATTTGCCCAGAAATTGCTTATACTGAGAGTGATCCCAATAAGGAGTTAAATAAAAGGTTGAGGAATATAAGGAAGCTGCAGGAAGTAGATCCTGTAGCTTCCGAAATTTTTCAGGACTTAAATAAAGAAAAACAAGAAAGCATAAACAGATTAACCCCACATTGCTCTATTAGAGATGAAAAACTACATATGGAGGTGAACGGCAAAGATGTCTTGGTTCTTCCTGCTGCATTAATAGAAGCTGTCACTATGCAAGTCCACGAGGAGATGGGACACCAAGGAGCATATAAAATTATAAAATACATCAGAGATCGTTTTTATTGGCCTAATCTGACAAGAGATATAAAGCGAATTTTGAACAAATGTCACATTTGTCAATTGGCAAAATGTAATAATTTTAAATATTTTGGTCCATGTCAATCGATAGTAACACAGAATATTGGAGACTTAGTGATGGCGGATATCTATGGACCCCTACCGAGTGGGAAGTTTGGATATCGATATGTACTGGTGGTACAGGATTCTTTCAGTAAGTTTGCAAAACTTTACCCGATGAGAAATGCTACAGCAAGATCAGTAGTAACAAAAATTAAACAATTCGTACAAATCATAAAGCCAAAAGCAATAATGACTGATAATGGATCTCAGTTCATTAGTAAATTATGGAGAAAAAGTTTGAATGATCTTGGAATTAAGACCATTTATACTACAGTGAGGAATCCTAGACCAAACACTACTGAACGAGTAAACAAGGAGCTTGGACGGATGTTTAGAACATATTGTCATAATAACCATCGCGGATGGGCGACAAAGTTACCAGATATAGAGAAATTATATAATAACACTCTACATGACAGCATTGGTTACACGCCGTGCGAAGTTTTGTATGGAAAAAGTAACAAAATGACATTTGACCGATGTTTGAATTTGCCTAAAGACAAATTGAATGTAGAGGAAGTCAGGACAAACGTCAGAAGGACGTTAAAGGAACAAAGCGAATATAGACAACAGAAGTTCAACGCAAATCATAAATTGATTAAGTTTCATGTAGGGGACCTGGTGAAGATCAAACGCGTCACACAATCAAATGCTGAGGACAAACAGATTAGTAAATTTGATTTGTTATATGAAGGGCCATATATAGTTTCCTCAATACCTTTTGAAAATGTTTATATTCTAGAAGACCCAAATACGGGGAATGTAAGAGGAAAATTTAATACGATACATTTATCGAAATATTATAATTAGTTGCAACATAGATGTAAACGGATTTTTTTTTTTAACAAAAAGCAATTTATTTTGTTTTTGGTTAATAAAGGCCATTAAGAATTTTGTTTTGTAGTTTTATGCGAAAATAAATTATGAAAGGTTATAAATAAATTATAAATTTATAAGCCTGAAAATTACTTTGGTAAATGCAAGGTCTAATTATGTAAATAAAATTGTAGAATTAGTCAATCCTTTGGTTAAGAGTATTCATTATATAATCATATATTGGTTATAAGATTAAAGAAGATTGGTATAAGAGTTAATAAGAGTACAAAAAAAAAGAGAAAGAATTGACTATTTCAAACCAAGCAAATGTAACACAAATAAAAGCGATTTAAAAATATATATTTTTAATAAAATAAACGATGAAAACACGGGTAGTAGCGAGGTTCGGGGAGTGGCACAACCACATCCATTAAAGATGGTTAAGTATTAATTAGTGCAATTTCAAAATTATGAAGTATGCAATAATATTCGAGTAGTGAAAAAGGAAAATTTTTTTTCACACGATTTCACATTTTAAAAGCTATGAATGATAGATGTGGTTGTAGGGGAGGTTGGTGGCCGTTCTCATGATAGGGTCAAACGTCACAATCGTAAGACATTAATGATGTATACAAATGAAAGTAGGAAAAGTAAATATTGTATTATAATGTTGGACTTTCATTTTAGGTTAAAAGATTTTTTTTTTTTCATTTAAGAATTTAAAATGGTTTCCATAAAGAATGGGATAATAGGGAAACGGATTTTTTTTTTTTTTAAACATTATATCTAAGCTTGAATTTATATAGTTTTCAAAAATTCTCTTCCATGAATTACAGAGAATTTTGGGGGCTGGTTGTAACACTAGGACCCTAGGTACAAATTAAGATACCTAAAAAACCATTAAACAGCTGGCTGGGAGCTGAAAAATATCTTAGAAACGCATAAAAGTTGAGAAATACTACAAAGTTAATGAAAATGGACATTAAGATAGGTTAAAGGATATGTAATCATATAAAAACATTACTTAAAGCAGTTAAAAGTAGTATTTGCAATGGTTTATAGGAATATCTTTCCATCAAGCGTCAATTTAGAACAAAAATCTGCCTGTATTGAAATATTCATACGAAAACGGGCTATCGAAGCCGTTTTGGCGGGAAACTACGCGGTAGAATCCGTGTACAACTGCGCGATCTGTCGTTTTATATTACGAAGTATACTTATGGGGAAGACGGTCGCCGAGCAGGCGGCGGACCGAATCCAAGAAATATTGGCAAATGGATTAATCACATGAAATGTGATAATATGAGACTTAATTAATACGAAAGGCATTTCGTATAATATGTAGGCAGACGCTTAGGCCCCTGTTCGATAAACTGAAAAGTATAACATGAAACAAATACTTATCGAACCCGTCTGCATGGTGAATGGTAGTGCATGGCATGATGGAAAACTCAAAAGGTTTGGGTTTTCTTATATTTCTGACGAAAAATATAAATGATCGGGGCAAGTTGGGAGATGTTTGCGATGTTATTGAAGGAATGTGGTACTGTTCTGAGTAAAGCAGAGATTGTGTTAGCGAGACGTGAAAATCCGGTACACGAATCGATGCTTGCTTGGCAGTTGCGGCACTTTCGACGATGACAAGCTTACAGTCTCTTTGTGTTTTGTACGACGAGAGCTTCTTGAAGCGGCGCGCCTGGAGTTCGCTATCATGAGCTGCTTGTCTGAATTACACAACTATCTTGCCTAACACTGTTCAGCTAATAGTGCGTAGAATGATAAAAGTCCGTATCCTGAGTGCTATGAACAGTACGGCTACGGTGATGATATGTTGGTTTCGTCATTGGAAATGTCTAAAAGTATGTCTCCGATGTATCAATCACTATTTTTAAATGACACATAAAAGCAAGTAGCTTGAATTTGCCTTCAATATTTGTCTAGGCGCTACCTTGTGATTTAAAATAACAATCTTGCGATTCGTGCATTGAGCAAATGTGCTAAGTAGTGCAGAGCAGATGGATATTGACTAGGGCCTACATTTATAGATAAGGACTTTGGTTGGCGTTTTCAATATTGGCTAAAGTCACGTCGATGGATGTAGATCTTGGTTGTATACGTCGCTCATAGAAATATGAACAGCAACAAAATGCTAAATTGCGCTTCTTGCGAGAGGTGAAATGAATTCATACAAGTTATCTTTGATGATCGTTGAAGACAAGTTTGCGAACGCTATTAAAGCCTTTGGTGATGGCTTTTCGGAGTTGTACCCAAAGCCATGTTAGTAAACGTACTAGCATGTACTAAGAGTCTGGAACTTCTTATGTTGGACAGAGAGTTTTCATATTTCTGCAGAGCACAAGTATGACAGTTATAAAACCACGAATGAAAACCCCAAATAAACGATGGGAATAACGCCTCATATGTCTTATGGCAAAAGTGGGTTGCCAAGACTATACTGAATAAATCATTCTATCATACAAATACGCGCTAGACGTGTAGAGCAGAAATAAATGAGGAGTAATAGCAGTTATGCTATAAAAGTTCATGCAGATTATGGAGACTCTCTGAGGGACATGATTGTTCTACAGAACTCGGACAATATTTGGCTTCGGCCACCTTTTTATTTATTAAACTGACACTTTTGGGCCGCAGCCTTGATTTCGGTCGGCTGTTGGTCCTGACTTGGAGAAATCCTCGTCTGTCCTACGGGACTCAAAATAAAAGACGACACAGACGTAAGTTGTTTCGATAGATCTTCTTATGTTTCTGTTTTCGCCATGGAGGTCAATATTTGGCTTCGGCCACCTTTTTAATTCATTAAATTGTCACTTTGGGGCCGCAGCCTCGATTTCGGTCGGCTGTTGGTTCCGACTTGGAGAAATCCTCGTCCACCGCTGGAATCACATTAGGCTTTTGCCTAACCCTAGCTTCGGCCTTTCACCAACAATGGGCTTCGGCTCCAACAATGGGCTTCGGCTCCAACAATGGGCTTCGGCTCCAACAATGGGCTTCGGCTCCAACAATGGGCTTCGGCTCCAACGGTGCTTCGGCACGGGCTTCGGCCCAAATCAAAAGACTGGCTAAGCCGGCATACCCTTTCCCCGTTGGGGGGAGCACATTGCGCACGTTGGTGTGTTGGTAGGTGCTCATCGTGGGCCGCGAGTGGTGGAGCGGACCATCTCTCCCACCTTTTTTATTTTTTATTTTATTTTAAGATAAAGAATAGAAAACGGGAGAGCTATCATCTTAGGCCTCGCATAGGCAGGGCTTAAGATGAAAAAGGAATAGGGTGTGCCGTTTATAGCCTTACCTAAAACATGAATAGGTTACACTGAAGGGGCAGTGATAAGCACTTAAAAAGTGAAGCGATAGATAATTAAAGAGTTATTGGTTGAATCCTTTTGATGGCTGCAATTACACTGAAGGGGCAGTGATAAGCACTTAAAAAGTGAAGCGATAGATAATTAAAGAGTTACTAGGTTGAATCCTTTTGATGGCAACAACATGATCCTCAAAAAGAGTTTGGGCTACTATTCACATGTAGTAAGTCCTACCACAAGTCGATCAAAAATTTAATGTTTAGAGGCCTAAATAAAACATTTAATGTATTTTAATTTTCAGCTTTCTCCGGAGTTGTAACGATGTTGATCTACTTGGACACCCAGATTGATTACGTTTAAAAGCGGATTTGTCGGGATCAAAGGACCAAGTAAATAGATCATTTAAAAATTAAGTGTAAGCACATCAATTGTATTGGTGTGCCCAAGCTTAACGAATTTGCTTTGTCTTTGGACATAAAACTGTCATAGTCGGTGGATATCTCTCTAATTCCGTGCGGAATAGATAATGATATAGAAATTTGAGAAAAGATCTTGTGAAAGAAACTCGCTATGATCTTATTGTGTCAGTTCAAGGGACTGCGCTGCTGAAACACTTGTGTTTTGGCTAAATTAAAACCTTCTAACGAATATCTCGGTATTTGTCTGAAAAGAAAATACTTATTCTATTAAGTAAGGTTATAGGTTCAGTTACAACACGATACATCTGCCTTTCTGTTTCATTTAAAATTATAACAGTTGTGATAAAATATACTGCATATTAATAAGCAGTACCTACAACAATGTATTTGACAAGGGGTTTAAATGAATAGAAATAGGAGAGAAAATGTTAAACATCGTAATTATAGTTTTTCGTGCATCCAGTTTAATGCATTACTTTTCACGCTCCCAGCTATTAATGGCTCTCGGTGTAATTATTGTAAGGTAAATCAATATTACCTACTTTTAAATTAGTCGCGATTTTGATATTGAAAAAATTTATGCGTTAAAAGGTCTTGCACCAACCTTAAATGGATAGGGATCATAGGAATGTAGCGTTTCAATTCTTTTAGGTACCTACAATCAAAGTTTAGGTGCAAAGATTGCTGGTAGCGATAAGGCCGCCTTTGCCCACATTAGATCAAGGTTTACTTTTCTGTACATTTATTTCCTTGTTATGTGTGCAATAAAAAATCAATCTATCTATCTAAACGTGGGTTCATGATCTCGCCACAACAACATCTATCTGGCGTTGTATTGTGTTGTTATTGTATGCACTGACCACCTGGCTATTTACAAAAACGACTAATTTGCGTCCATTGTTGCTATAATAAGGGCCACTGTCCACAACAACCAACAATGAATCTGCTATTGCCCATTAAAGGATGGATGGACAGCAAGGGACCTATCAAACAACGAACGACGTAAGAGCTGGGCCAAACCGAAAAGATCGGGAATAGAATACTCAAGAATAAATTAGATTAAAACCTTTTTGGTTTATGACATGAAGTATTATTTCAAACACAATTCCATTTTTGAATTAAAAAAAAAGTAAAAAAGAAAAGAGTAGTAGCCATTTGAATTTGACAAGTCAGTGGGGAAAATGGAGCTTACGCGGGAACATTTCCGTGCCATAATTTTTCACAACTTTCGTCGAGGTTTATCTCAAGAACAATGTCTCGCCGCGCTTGTTTCTGTTTATGAACTTGAAGCACCCAGTAAAACGACTATATATCGTTGGTATTCTGAGTTTCGTCGTGGACGTTCCTCTCTCACGACAGTTCCTTCTACTGGTCGACCAAAAACAGCGGTAACACAAGATAACATCGATGCTGTGCGCCAATTAATAAAAGAAGATAGACATGTGACATACGAGCAGATTCGGGCTTCTCTCAGCATTGGTATGACAGCGATTCAAACTATTTTACATGATGAACTGGGTGTCAAGAAGTTAGTTTCCCGCTGGGTGCCCCATCGTTTGACCGAGGAACAAAAGTCGGCTCGTGTTAATTGGTGTCGGTCTACTCTGCAACGGTTCAATAGAGGGAGCTCAAATGCAGTTTACAATATCGTCTCTGGTGATGAATCGTGGATTTATTCATATGAGCCCGAAAGAAAACATCAATCGGCTGTTTGGGTCTTCGAAGGCGAGGTCAAGCCAACAAAAGTTGTCCGCTCTCGTAGCGTGTCGAAAAAATGGTCGCTTCGTTTGTTTCGAAAACTGGTCATGTGGCTACGATTCCTTTACAAGAACGCAGAACGGTTACTGCTGATTGGTACACAATAGTTTGTTTGCCGGAAGTCATAAGAGAACTTCGTAAAATCAATCCGAATCGTCGCATCATTCTTCACCAGGATAATGCGAGCTCACATACCGCTCGCAAAACGATCGCGTTTTTAAATCAGGAAAACGTGGAGTTAATGGACCATCCACCGTATAGCCCTGACTTGAGCCCCAATGATTATTTTACATACCCAAGAATTAAAGATATGCTACGTGGTCAACGATTTCAAGGCCCAGAAGAGGCAGTCGAAGCTTACAAATCGGCCGTTTCGACTATATCCACTTCAGACTGGAATTACTGTTATAATAATTGGTTTGATAGAATGCAAAAGTGCATCGATTGTCACGGAGAATACTTTGAAAAACAATGAAAGTAAATATTGTTGTATTATTTTTGTACTATTTTCTATTCCCGATCATTTCGGTGTGGCCCTCTACCACCGAGCGCTCTGCGAGTGATTTCAATTTGTTTCGAAATACGGTCGGTGCATTGCCAGTGACATTGAACCATCGCTGCAAAATTGCATCGCTAATCTTCGTAGATCAAAGTCGCTACCGTGGAGGGATCCACTCTTCAATTTCAGCAAAGCATTAAGGAGGAGATACGTCACACATACATTTTATAAGGGATACATAATAATGTCCTGCATGGTTAACATAAAAAAGTCCATAATACCAATCTTACCATGTCATTAAAACCGAAGTGTTAAATAATACAAGCTTGACCAACTTATCTGTAGAATTTTACGATGGCGCTACGATCGAAAAGGATTGCCACCTATTACAAAAATAAACAACTTCTGCCTTTTTAGTGTTACGATATCAAAACGGTAAAAAAAGGAACCCTTTTCTATGGTGCGACTTTGTCTGTCTTTTTGTCACACTCACACCTGTATTAAAGCAACCACTCATGCTATCGACTTGAAATTTGGAATATTTTTAGAATTATGGTTGCCCAACTTAAGGCGCTAATAGCGGTCAAATGCCTAACTTTACGTCGAATAATAATAGTTTTAACAAAAACTACACACCTCCTTCAAAGTTTTGCAAGGTTTCTATTAGCAATAAAAAGTATAATAGTACATTAAGATGCACGTGCGCTATTTTGGATATTACGGCCGAGGCTCAGAAATTGCAGCCCGAGCCGCAGGCGAGGGCGTAATGGAGCCGAGGGTGTAATCACCAAAGCGCACAAGCTTCTTACGACGTTTTTCAACACATTTGCGAATAAAAACGAATCAAAATCGCTTACCTTTTTTTCCTAAGGAAATTTCTTAGACGTTTTCCTCACATTTATAGGTCACCCTATACACCGGACTTGTGTTTTTGTTCAAGTATTTTCGACGTTCTTTCTACACTTATCACTGTTTTTCTTATTTGTAGAAGTTATTTATTTTTTAATTACATTAAACACATTTCAACAAGAAATATCTGTTACAATGGCGCGCGTATCACTTTTTTCGAAGACACAGATTATACATGCGCGCGCAGGAGACAATGACTAAGCTATCAAACAGACTACTTTTCAATTTATTTTAAAATTGAATATTTTGTTACTTTAAAGACAAATTTGTAGTTAGTTAGTTGATTAAAATCAATAATTTCGTTTAATTAACGTTTATTTATCATATTATCGAACACAGTTTCTTAATTCATTAAATTATTATGAATGTTATAGATATAGAAACTCCTTGCACCTTGCCGCTATAAAAAACAAAACAAAAATAAAACACTAACCTGTGAAACAGCTTACTCAGCAAGGAGGTCTTTGTTCTGAGGCTCACTCCCATGAATTATTTAATATTGAATATTTTGTTACTTTAAAGACAAATTTGTAGTAAATTGGTTGATTAATTCCACGTAATTAACATTTATTTATCATATTATCGAACACAGTTTACTTTTTCATGAAAATATTATGAATGGTATAGATATAGAAACTCCTTGCATCTTGCCGATAAAAAAAAAGACAAAAATTAAAACACTAGTGAAATTATAGTAATGAAAAAAGCACGCGTGTTTAATAAGCTGGATTATGGACCTTAATACAGTGCAAATACAGCTGTTTTATGAGCAAATGTGTTGAAAAATAACTATATAAGTTAATCATCAGTAACTAAGTGAAGTAATAGAAAATAACCAAGCCTGTTATTTGTTTCAATTATAAATTTATAGACAACAGTTCATTCAAATGGTGTTATTGGAGATTCCGGCTCCTTTTCTGCATCAAAGAACGATTTCATTATGAGAATAATTTCTCGCACACCACTTTCGATCGCTTTTGGTATGACTTTCTCATAAAATACTTGGAAATATGCAGGAAAACAAGAACAGCACAGGCAACACTGACTGACTCAAGGAGGTTTAAGTAGCAGCTCTTTATGCTAAGCCATAACCGTATCCATTTCTTGCGAGGGACCTCCATACTAAAATGTATGATTTTTTTTAAATCCCATAAACTTGAAAGTTTTGTCTTTCTCTTTAAGAAATATATTGCTTAGAACTAATAAATCTTGTTACTACAGTTTTTCTGGTAAGAATACTTACCATTCAAGAAAAAAAAACCGGCCAACTCGCGCACTGAGGGTTCCGTACCACCACATAAACATAATTGTATTAGTTGAAATTTCAGTAAGTTAATGTGCTAGATTTTTTTTAACTCCGACACGCGCTTGACCAAATTTTATTATTTGTTGTTATTTTATAGCTTATGCACTATAAACATATCAATTTTCAAGTTTGTAAGTGTTCCAGTTTTTAAATAGAACTAAAACAAAAATCGCCTCAGCGACCATCCAACTTGTCCCCTCTCTTATATGAATGTTCTTGAAACGGGAGCTCACCACAATTGGTTACCATTAGTTGTGAGAAAAGTTGTAATATTTAATGATTTCAGACTTTCCCCTTTATTTGTACTGTGAGACCTAGCTTCTTGCCAAATTTCATAATTTTAGGTCAACGGGAAGTAGCCTGTAGGTTTTGCATTTTTGAATAAATGTATGGAGATGAGGACATAAAATGCCATATCTTTTGATTGCGTCGTTGTAAAAAATTTAAATTTTCAGATCTTGTGTGGTTCATGGATCCTAATATATGGTATTAATTTCAACCTGATATCTTTACCCGTTCGTGAGATAAAGGGTCTTGACAGACAGACACACAGACAGACAGACAGACGGACAACAAAGTGATCCTATAAGGGTTCCGTTTTTTTCTTTTGAGGTACGGAACCCTAAAAACCGGTCAAATGCGAGTCGGACTCGCGCGGATTCCGATGGGTTCCGATGTGCCGATGTGCCGATTCTGATGTGCCGATGGGTTCCGATGTTCCGATGTGTTTTTTCGGCCGCTCCAGTAATCTAAATCTAAATATATAAAAGAGCATGTCCTGACTGACTGACTGATTCATCAACGCCGGGCCGTAACCGCTATAGATACAGATCTGAAATTTTGTACACAAGTTCTATGTGCGTCAGAACCACCCACTAAGAAAGGATTTTGGAAAATTCATCTCCCAAGGGGGTGAAATAAGGGATGAAAGTTTGTATGAAAGTCCTTTGTTTCTTGAGCTAGATTCACACAAATTTGAATTTAAGCTTCTGATAAAAAATAAAGAAATAAGTGTTTAAGCATTTCTTAAAAATCATCCTTCAAGGGGGTGAAAAAGGGGATGATTTTTTTCCGTGTGTTGGTCTATGTCTTTCAGTTTTAAAGGTAGAATTATAGAAATTTGTATTTAAGCTTTTGGTAAAAAATAAAAAAGTACGTGTTTTAGAATTTTCCAAAATTCATCCCCTAAGGGGGTGAAATAGGGGATGAAAGTTTGTATGAAAGTCCGTCAGTTTTGAAGTTAGGATCTTTAAAATTTGTATTTAGGCTGACGACTAAAAACTAAGTTCGACGTGTCTCAAGGTTTTTGAAAATCCTACACCCTAAGGGGTGAAAAGGGGGATGAAGTTGAAAATCCTTCATTTTCAAAGTAAAATCCACAAAATTTATTGTTTAGGCATTAGGGTTGTAATTCTGTGGAATGTACATCACTGTTATTGAAATTTCACCCCAAATTCAACCCCTAAAAGAGGGAAATCATGTGAAAAGTCTAAAAACCAATATGGGTATCGTTTGTATGGTTTATCGGGTCGCTGATTACGAAAACTACAACAATTTCGAAATCCAACGTGGTGGACGTGAAATACCATCATCCCCTAGAGATGGGGTTGAAGTGCGAAAGGGTTGAAATCTTTAAAAATCAATATGGGTGTCGTTTGTATGGTTTATCGGGTCGCTGATTACAAAAAATACATAAATTTTGAAATCCATCGTGGTGGACGTGGCATACCATAATCCCTTGGGGATGGGGTTGGTGTGCGATAGAGTTGAAATGTCTAAAAATCAATATGGGTGTCGTTTGTATGGTTTATCGGGTCGCTGATTACGAAAATTACAATAATTTTGAAATCCAACGTAGTGGACGTGAAATACCATAATCCCCTAGGGATGGGGTTGGGGTGCGATAGGTTTGAAATGTCTAAAATCAATCTGAGAGAGTGCGAGAGGGAGAGTTAGAGGGAGGGCGAAGGGGGAGGGAGGTAGAGGGGGGGTGAGGGATGGGGGAGAGAGGGAGGGGGAAAGGGAGGGGGGAGAGGGAGGGTGAGGGTGGAAGAGGGAGGGGTGAGGTAGAGCAAGAGAGAGAGGGAGGGGGAGAGAGAGGTAGGGGTAGAGGCAGAAGAAGCGGTAGAGGTAGAGGAAGAGGTAGAGTAGAGGTAGATGGAGGGGGAGAAGGAGGGGAAGGCAAAATGGGGAGAGGGAGGGAAATGGGGAGATGGAGGGGAAAGGAGCGGGAGAAGGAGGGGGAGAAGGGGGAGATGTAGGAGGGGGAGGGGGATACAGAGTGAGGGGGAGGGGGAGAGGGAGATAGAGGGAGAGAGAGGAACGGGGAGAGGGTTTTAGATTTTCTCAATTACTTCTGCGAGTTGGCTCTGTTTTAAAATATAACGTAAAGGAGTCTCTCATATCTCTCACTACATTTGTTAGGTTAAGTGGCAATTTTAAGGCATAATACTGCTGCTAAGTTCCTCTCCCCTCTTCCTTCTGAGGAATTTATGAGTAACGTCTGTATATTATATAAAATTTAGCTGGATCTTGAATTGTACTTATTGATTTGCGCAGGGTTAGTCCCGTTTTTCCTTAGTTTAAAATTACCCCGAAATGACGGGAAAATATCTCATTACTTCGGAAAACCGGTAACAACATAAATACGAAATCCACGCGAGCGAAGCCGCGGGCAACAGCTAGTGTACTATATTTGTCTACGATAGCATAATAAATGAATATTGTATGTACCTACACTCGGGGAAGAAAAATGTTCGTCACCTTAAGATTGGCTTTCGCTCGCACCAGTGCCAAAAACAATTATACCAACATCTTAGTCTCAGAACAAAAACCTCCTTGCTTCGCTCGGAGAAGAAACCATGCTATTTTTTTTCAGTATGGGATGACAACTGCTAGCATGTCTCATGCCATGTCAAGTCGTCAGTGATCACATCCTACCAAATTAGATGAACGACGCGTTCATTGCATTTACAAAGTTTATAGGATTATTGTAACTTGTTGGGATTTTAACGGTTGAAAATATTTCCTAAATTATATGTTGTAAACATTGTGTAAATTATAAAAAACATGTAGTGAAGAACTTGAAAATATCGTGAATTTATTCTTAAGTTGCTCTCCATATTAGTGATTGTTCTTTTTAATAATAACGTGTGTAGTTGATGGCTGTACATCTTCAAAACAACAAAACGAAAATTGCAAAGAAATTTTGTCTTTTCATCTGTAAGTTTTATTCAGTATTTTTCATGTTTGTGGATTATTATCACAAATATTGCATAAAAAAATGTCAACTTATCATTTCTACAGTCAGATAATATGGAAATTGTTACGTATTTTACTGTAATTTATCGTTTTTTGTGGGATCATGTTGGAGTTTATGAGTGATGTATTTTTTATCGATAGTAGTATTTTTACTTTCGAGCTGAGCGAGAAAGGTATTGTATTCGTGAAAAAAGTTGCACAAACTTTCTCAAAAATGTGTTCTATATCACATAAGCAAGTCCCCTAAAAATGTCCGTCTGTCGGTTGGTCGGTCTGTCCGTCACGCCTTGGCCTAGCGGCTAAACGAATGGTCCTATTAACACCATATTTTTAATTTAAGACTTTTATTTCCGAATGGTTTTTTGCTGGCTCTCATTTTGAGGGTAGCTGTCATTCAACCAAAATGAAGAATTGAATTTTTTTTAAAACGGTTCAAATTATTTTTATGAAACTTTGCTTGACTAAGCATCTCTATGCAAGGTATCTTGCGCCATCATCAGTTTGTCTGTGTGATTCCATATAAGGGGTGTTCCTGTACTACCAAAACGTAAACTTGTGATTTACTCATAGGGTCAGTGCACCACTAGATGACCAAGCACCAATAGCTGACCAAAACTTAAATTTGAACTGAAAGTAAGAAAATTTAAAAATACCGCTATTTTATATAGAATTTAACTATGTTGGCGTCTTACAATAAAGTTATGGGTTTGTCTAGCTAGTACTTTAGTATGTTTATTCGAAGTGGTCATGCAATGTAACATTTGAAAAAAAAGCTTTAAGAGCATATTTTGTAAAGTCCTTAACACTTATTATATCACAAGCCTAACTAATTCATAGTCGAACTTTTAGAAGTGACTCTGAAAGTAGAACTAATAATTTAGTTTTTTTATGAATTTCGTCATAAAACCGCTTAAATGGTCAACTAGTGGTACCTACATTGACCCTAATTGACTACATTAAGTTTGTATTATTTTCTATAATTTTAATTTTGTTTTGGTTATCTACCTGAATGGATAATCAATTTGATTGGATTTTGTGAAAATTTGTACCAAAAACTGAAAGAGCTTTACAGTCGACAAAACTGAACAACTATTCATAAGAAACAGAGTTTTGAAATTTAAAAATCTGTGAAAATTCATATAAAAGGTGTTTCAGTACTACCAAAATTTAAACATGTGATTTGTTCGAAATCGTTTACGGTTGGTTTGTTTTAATATTTTACAATTCGAGTTCCGAATTCATGTGGTAGAACATTTTTCAGAAAAACCTTAATAAACGTGTCTAATTCCATACTATGTGTAGGTATGGTATTACAAATTTAAGTTTGCGGTTGACAGTTCTAATTGCATATCGCGAGAAAGTAAGTGCAGTGCTGCTGTACCATTTATTATATTTTACAACATTCAACGCGTTTTGTTTTCATTCTGGGTTCGATTCCCGATGGGGACACTGTCAAACAAATATAACTTTGTGTGTCTTCGCCAAATTGAAATGTCTCAATCAGCATGAATCATCCTGAATCAACAAATTGTAAGAAAATTAATAAAAATACTAAATTAATCTACATAAAATTCTCTACAAAAAAGGTTTGAAAGTTTTTCGCTACAAACAATACTGACAAGCAATTCTTGTGCTCATGCAACGCTTTGGCTCACAAGCGTATGAAGATTCTGGGTCAAGCTTATCCGAAACCAGAAGACTACAGGCTCCTTGTGCTCTAAGGTCCAACAAGGAACTCAGCTCCACGTTATAAGGCAAGATAAGATACACGAAATGTCGCTTGAAAATTTATTTGAGCTACTTAGAAGAAAAACACAAACCCGTATTTCAGCATTTTTGCAAAACCATCCCAAATGGATTGGGGATGAAAGTTTGTTTTAAAATCCTACATAATTTGTATGTAAGCTAGAGATATTCATGAAAAAAAAAAAGAACCTTTGCACCTCCTACCCCTCTTGCCTCCACCGCTACCGTCCATTACTTTTAGTAAGTAAGTAAGAAATTTGGTATCTTTAATATTAAAACACCTACGTAAGAAATCACCTGTAGTAAAAAATGCAAAAAGTATTTTTTTTAATGAATTTAATCACTGCTTTTAACAGATTTACCTTTTATTAAAGTTTAGTACTTCAACTTTTTGGTCAAAGTTTCGACATCGATATGTCCTTGTGTAACTTATCGACTATCGATAGATGAAAGCATGCCCACATCCCTACTTGTGACGAATTATTTCTTATATATTACTTCTATATGAGGTCAAATTTCTTTGATCTTAGTACCAGAAACAGTACTGCCAATATTTAAATAAATGTAAAGTTTGGTGCACAATAAGCAATAAGGTATTGTCTGTTTTTCCCACTATAGAGTTTATACTTTATAGTTTTTAATAGAACATAAAACTCTATAGAGATTTCACAGATTCCATTCCGTCAATGTGACATATAACTCAATAATAAAGTGACAGACACTTCAATTTATGCAAGGAGGTTTTAATCCACGCTACTAGAGCGTAGCGTGGATTAAAACCTCCTTGAATTTATGACATTGAAAGACACTAAGAATGACACTAGCTTTTTAACTGTCATAACCAAAGAGATGAAGTCAAACTGTCAAACCAACACGAAGGTTTTAATTTATCAAAATTTTTATACAAGGAGGTTTTAACCCACGCTACGCTCTAGGAAGGAGAGATGAATGGCCAAAAAAAGCGTGACGACGAGTATATCCAATAGTCGCGGTGGCATGGCATCTCTTTCACACAGTAGGGTGACCTTACTATTTTACGCTTGGGGATGTAATGTTATTAAAGCCCTCTGGAACAGCAGCTTCATTTTAAATATTTTATTTGGCAGAATATTATCCTTTAGTTTCTACCTGATAAGTTGTGCTTCCCTCGGCAACAAAGTGTTTCGTGTCTTAAAATCCTCGCAACGCTGAGGATTCTTCTTTAGAACCACTCGCTTGGCTCGTGGCTCAATTATAGAGTCATAGAGTTAAATGAAGTCAAGTCCGTTTGGTGCCGGCAAAGTATAGTACCAAGTACCAACCCATCTCGACCCGTGGGTATCGTAATGTACGTACAGTGTACGTTTCATGGGATGCCATGTACAACATGAGAATATTATTCAAGCATGGTATGTGCATGTCATGAATATTATTCAAGCATGTCATGAGTACCTTGCGCTCAATTCTTGAATAACACCGGATGATAAATAACTATAACCCGAAAAATTCAAAATTAAAATGATAAATAAATTTTCTTTACAAAAGTGGAGAATGATATTCGTTAAATATAAAGTAGTGATTGATTGTTACTTTTCATGTATTATGGTTTACATTTTTAACAGATTATCAGGTTACATTTGATATTTTTTTATGTTAAAAGTGAGCAAACGAGCAGGTGGGCCACCTGATGGTAAGTGGTCACCACCACCGCCCATAGCACCCACTGTCTTATTTGATGTCTCAAAAATTATAATTTATCACTCGGTAATATTCAACAATTGGGTCAAAGTTTTTTTAGCAGCAGCATTCTTTTTGTTTGTTTCCAAAATAAACCTTTTTTCATTTCTTACTTCTTGTTTTCCAGAAAAGCCCAGGGAATTCTTGAAAATCACCGGGTCATAAAATATCACTTTTGAGACTTCAAAAATTCACATTTGCGCTGATAAACTGTTGAAAGGTATACAAAGTAGAAAATCGCAAAATTTCACAACCACAGGCAGGATTCGAACCTGCGTCTTCTGCGTAAGTACCGCAGACGCTTTACCAACTAGGCTACTACTACTACTAGGTTGTGAAATTTTGCGATTTTCTACTTTGTAGATTTATCCGAACACAGGAAGTGTTAAAATAAAATCATTTTCTGTTGAAAGGTAAATCAGAATACATGAAAATTAACAATCAAGGACTGCTTTATATTTTAAGAAGATCAATCTCAACTTTATAAAACAAAAATCTATGATTTTTAATTTTTTCAGTGATATTTTATCACCCGGTGATATTCAAGAATTGTTTCCCAGGTACGTTGCATGCCTCATCATCAAGAAGCAAAGCAATTAATAAAATTTGACGTGTATTTTATGATTTATTGTTTATTGATAAACAAAATTCATTATAGGTGCGACATGTTACAAAATAATCGAACAAATATAAGATTGTATTTCTTATTTCATCGATTCAGTTCTGACTTTACATTTTTTTCACTCACATGGAATAACAATAATTTAAAAATATGGACTGGCTGTTGAACTTTGCCTCATTTATACGTTTCTAAATATTATAGCCCAAGTTTTTGTCACTATCTTTTTACTGAAATAAACTATCAATACTCACAAACATTAAAAGACTTAAAACCAATATGTTGTTCATTCTCACTACTTATTGAACAGCCCTCGTAACATCAGCTGTCTCTTTGTCCATCTATATTTGCGATCCGTCTGGCTGTCCGGGAACAACAGGTCGATACAGGTTTTTGTTGGTATTCTTCTAAAACTCATCATCAACCAACTTCATTTGGGTCTAATTGCGAGCCTACTTATTACCTACTTTTTAACCGACTTCAAAAAGGCGGAGGTTCTCTATTCGATAATATTTTTTTTATTATTTTTTTTTTAAATGAATGAATCATTCTTACCTACCAAGTGACATCTGTCCACATCTGAAACTTTTTTAAACAAATTCCAACCCAAGGGCATCACATAACATCTCTCAATAATGCCCGGCACAAAACTTTGATGCTGACCGTAAATGGCTCGAAATATCTATCGCGCAGGGCAGGCGTGTGAATTATTGGCTTCCCGCATGTCGTCAATAAGAACGCAGCAAATAACCGGCAGCATCAGATGTACTATTTTCCTATTATTGTACAACAGTACAGGTTCCGTTGTTTTGTTTGATTTTCTTTTAAAACTAATGCAAGCTGTTTTTCTCTTTTATGTTTAGATTCAGATATCTTCATCATAATGTTATTTCATCATAATATTCTTTGGGACAAGTTCTTCAGTTTTATAGGCAGATTCTGCAGATTCACATCCCACAATACTCATGTGGTTGTACCTTTTTAGTTTCCTTTGTGTTCAAATATCGTACATTACAGCCACCTTACTTCATACGTAAAACAGTTCGGCTTTTTCATAGAAAAATTAAAGGAATAATGCATACCCATAGAAGAATATTCCGCAAATAGCATAACTATCAATTTTGCAGCCATTTACTCTACAATATTTCACTGTTTTTGCAGAAAAAATACGCGATTTTAAACAACATTTAGCATGACATAAAAATGTGTCAAAGACGGGGATACCAGTAATGTATTAAAAAATATTACCAAAAAGGTTGATGACCAATGAAGAAGTACATAACCTGCTTGACCTTAAACAACACAATTAGATCAAAAATATTTTTGAGAGTTTCCTAGATAAATCACAGAACCAAAAGCACCCGAAAAATATTAAATTTTTAAGATTTAGCTCTAAAAAGGTTTTCTATATGAAAACCAAGCATAATGTCAAAATATGTTTTCCTACCAACCCGCAAATTCATTTTGCTATGGCAACTGTGTGAGCGTGACACAACCGCGACTAATTGACCTCTCGCTCGGCACAATTTCTCTTCTTCGCGAATCACTGGAATTTATTCCGTATTACAATATACGATTGACTAAATTTGTGTAGCAAGATTTTTGCATTAAACACTCCTTACTAAAGCGAAGCGTTGTGAAGCGTAGTAAAACCTCCTTGTTTTTATATGTTATAATCTTCTTCGAATAGGTCTGAATTAATTTGAACTTTATATTCGAACAATAAAGTATACTTTTGTATGCAATATTCGAATCTTTATCACAGTTTCAAAAGGTAATATGTGCTCGCGACGTTAAACGAATCAATTTGAAAACTGGCGAACATTTTTCTTCCCCGAGTGTACTTTTATACTGATAAATAAAACAATTCGTGCGAAATTATTCCCTAACCATTCCAAAATATTCAAAAATGCACAACGTTGATGTTTAAGTTTTCACTTGTGCCGGCACTCCCGGAGTGCAACCCGTCCTTTTTTAGGGTTCCGTACCTCAAAAGAAAAAAACGGAACCCTTATAGGATCACTTTGTTGTCCGTCTGTCTGTCTGTCTGTCTGTCAAGACCCTTTATCTCACAAACGGGTAAAGGTATCAGGTTGAAATTAATACCATATATTAGGATCCATGAACCACACAAGATCTGAAAATTTAAATTTTTTACAACTACGCAATCAAAAGATATGGCATTTTATGTCCTCATCTCCATACATTTATTCAAAAATGAAAAACCTACAGGGTACTTCCCGTTGACCTAAAATTATGAAATTTGGCAAGAAGCTAGGTCTCACAGTACAAATAATGGGAAAAGTCTGAAATCATTAAATATTACAACTTTTCTCACAACTAATAATAACCAATTGTGGTGAGCTCCCGTTTCAAGAACATTCATATAAGAGAGGGGTCAAGTTGGATGGTTGCTGAGGCGATTTTTGTTTTAGTTCTATTTGAAAACGGGAACACTTACAAACTTGAAAATTGGTATGTTTATAGGGCATAGGCTATAAAATAACAACAAATAATAAAATTTGGTCAAGCGCGTGTCGGACTCAATAAATCTAGCACATTAACTTATTGAAATTTCAACTAATACAATTATGTTTATGTGGTGGTACGGAACCCTCAGTGCGCGAGTCCGACTCGCACTTGGCCGGTATTTTATGTAAGTCGAGACAGCAAGCAGCACCACAAGTGTCTGGAAAACTAGATTCGTGTTTAACTTCGATCGAAATAGACTTCCGCTAACAGAATCTTGAAACTTTACCTTACCGTCGCGTTACTTAACCAAAGTTTAATCAAAGTTTCGTGATGGTTTCAGCTGGGGACAAAAACAGGTACAGTCGAGAGCACATCAAGCTTGAAACATTTGACTTTGTACCGTTATTATTTCACTTGACATACGGGCTAGAGAGCCTGTCGTTGGCTGTACATTCAACAACACGTCAGTGGAAACATTTATAATTCTTTTATAGTGCCATAAAGTCCAAAGTGTTACTCTGGCGTGCTGTTGGCTGCAACTATCATTCCACTTTATATTAGGTATATATTCTTTGCCCTAAAGGTGCCATTGCATCATCATCATCATAACATCTCAATTAATGTCCACTGTAGGACAGGAGGCTCTCTCCAGACTTCCAGCAAATCGCGTGGCACAATTTCGAGACAAAGAAAACTCGGCCGCACTTTAGTGATAGCACTGTGCAGACCTTGAGCTGGTCTCTGGTTTCTAAGATTTGTAGCGTAGCGCTCACAGAATACTTCCGTTTATACTGGTTTTGTTACAACTTATCTGCGGGCGTGAGTGCCATAGTCACGAAGCTTGATAGCGTTCCGTTTGGCACTATACACCGCAGTTAATGTAAGTAATATGTTATGATACACAGAAGGACGCTGCTGCCCATCCTCCGACTCATGCGACACCCACGGGTAGAGATGATGATGATGGATTGGCGCTATTCTTTGAAGGCACCACACCGACGGGACTCTTTTACTAACCACATGCTTAACTTTGCTTATGTTGTCCGACTATTCGAGCCATAATCCATTTAATCATGTACGGGAATTTAACATTATAGGAATTCAACATCATGGATTCCAACATTAGGTAGAGGTAGGTATGGCTATATTTTTTTGGGAATTTAGTAAAACCCTGTATTTAATAATGTGTGAATTCGGTATTTCTGTTATTGAACTGATACAAACGTACCATGTAAGTAAATTGGTTTTTATATTGTGCCAGGTTTTCCGGTTGAGAGAGATTCAAATACGATTTCCTCGAGTTGCGAGTTATCTAATGATTGTTATTAGCTCCGACATCCGGAAGGGTGTATTTATACGAGGAGCGAAGCGAGTAGACAGGAGACACGCTTCGTGTGCAGTACGCATCACATCGAAACACAGCTAAACCTTACTTCCGATCCAAATTTGAGTACACTCTGAAATGACAAAAATCTTTTTCTTCCTTTATTAGTAAGTATTTACAAACTTACTCAGCCGCAAAGGAAGCGGTTCGGACGATTTTCCTCCATTTAAACGCTGGGTTAAAAGTAAGCGTCAAAAACACAGGATTGGCCCTCAATAAAACTGCATACGAAGTTCTGGTTATTGTATTACATTTGCCTTTTGTGTTTGTTCTGTTTAAATAAATAAAAATTAAAAGCTAAGAAGGATAGTATGTAATTACTTACAAAAATATTAAAAAATGCAATCTTAAATTATAAGGCAGTATACAAGGTCGTGTCTAAAAGATGTGAATCTGCCCATCTGTTCATCTGTTCACTGAGAAAAGATGTTGAACTTCTCATCCTTGGTTTTCAGGCGCAAGCCTAATTTTCCATGTAGGAAGGTCTATAGTAAAACAATGGCGGGAAAGAAGCTCTTGGCTTTATTTAGTGATTAGCTTATTTCAATTACCTTATCACTATTCCATTTTTTCGCAAGTGAAGAGAAGAAACAGGGTTTTTAACTTATAGTATATTAATTTGTGTCATAAAAATCACAAAGAAATACAGGGTGAAAGGGACAGGTTGGCAAAAACTAAAAGGGCATGATCAGTCGACAAAACTGAACAACTTTTACCACGAAACATATCACCAGAAATGTGAATTAAAAAAACGGTGGCTCGATACAAACTGTACAATAAAAAAAACTATACAAATTTGTATTTTTTTATGGAGCGGCCGAACGGGCGGCGGTTTTTTATGCAGCGGACTGGTGTTGTTACATGTTTCTTAGAGAAAGTTGTTCAGTTTCATCGACTAATCATCCCTTTTTAGGGTTCCGTAGACACAAAGTCCCTTGTGGTGCCGGCAAAGCATAGTACCAACTCTGTTTCATGTATTCTATGGTACCAACCCATACATACCCGTGAGTGTCGTAAGAGGCCACTATGGGTTATAAACTGGAGGATGGGCAGCAGCATCCTCCTTTGTATCTTACATCTTACTTACTGCGGTCACCTACAACCGCGGTCCATGGTGCCAGCCGTAACGCTAACAAGCGAGGTGACTATGGTAGGTACTACCCCTCTACATTTTTCCAGCAAAAGCTAGAATTCTGGAGGGAGCTCCCTGTCCTGTAGTGGACGTTTCATGGGATATTATGATGAGACACAAAGGAACCTTTATAGTTTCGTCATGTCCGTCTGTCTGTCTGACCACGGCTTAGCTCAGATATCCTTAGTATACGACAAAGCTGAAATTTTGTACGGATTTACATACATTTCATCCTCGTCAAGTGGTAAAATAAAATTTTTAACAATTATTTTTTTAGGGTACCTCCCTACAAGTGGGGATGAAATAATTTTTTCTTGTCTATCCAATAGTGTGGGGTGTCGTTGGATAGGTCTTTTAAAAAAATATAAGTCTGATAAGATCATTTTTCGATTTAGGGATCCGTTTGCGAAATATTAAGATTGTGTGTCCCCCCCCTGCCGGCTAAACGGTTGTTATTGGAAATGTGAAAAACCTCATAGTAGTAGCATATATGATGAAATTAAAAGGAAAACTATTAAAATTAAGCAGGCTTTACAGGTTAATGAGCTGTAGCCGAAAAACTAAAAATGTTAAAAATAGCAATAGCAATCAGGCGCTAGGACATCGCTGAGCACTAGAAAGTAAAAAGTTTATGTTATAAACGTTAAGAAATTCTTACTCAAAACCGCTTTCCAATAAAAATCCTAAAAAACTACGGAGCATTATACTGCGCGAGGCTCGACACGCACTTGGCCGGTTTTAGTTTTTGCCTACCTGTGTTTCTTTGTGGTAGCTTGTAATAAATCTACGCTGAAAATATTTAATGTAAGATCTTGTTTTTATTTTTTTTATACCAGACATGTGTTTTAGGAGGCAGATGAAGAGTGCAGCTGGTGGCAGCGAGCAGCTGGTGCTCGACCGATCGGTGGTGGATGATCTCCGCTCGGAGATCGCCGAAGTCCGCGACTCTGTCAACACCACCGCCCTTCACGTACAACTGAACAACATTCAGAATGAGGTTAGTAGAGTTCATAAATCAGTAATGCGGAAGATAACGTTAATTTGTACCAGCTATTTAATACCGGCTGAAAATCATAATTGTTCAGCTGCTGAAAACTAAATTATGATTGCTGCTGCTGTGAAATCTCATGTTAAAAACGAGGACGTGAAAAATTTAATGTGATTAAATTAAAAGTGCACTTTTGAAAATTCCTAGTATATAATTTGTACATGTCTCCTAAATAAAATTAGCGAAACACAATGTACAAAACCGACTCTTAAAGTAGGCCGAGCTGCAATAGTTTCTTGTCGTTCCTTTTACGCTGCCATAGCACGATCTAAAATGGTAGTAGAGTCCCTCAATTGCATTCATTAATTGTAAAGAATCAGAAATCACCGGAACAACTTATAAAGTAACCAAAGGGACTCCGTTCGATCTGGCTCCTACGTTCGAGATAACATCTTTATCGAGATCTTGGCATGCAGTTGTTTACGAACCTGTCAACCTGAACTACGGCACAAACACTAAGCGAAATGCCCAAACTGTGGTCAAAAAGCTGAGTATCCTGAATAAGGTTAAGCGATACTTCACTACTGGACAGATTGTAGTTTTGACAAGTCTGATCTTGCATCGAGAATTGTCACCTTTGGGATGGCTCAGCTAAATACCACTAGCCGCACTTGACTCAGAAGCTTGAAGAGTCAAGACGCTCGTTGGTGATGTGATGGGATGCTATAGTGAAAACTAAGTCTCACAGTTTGGCCCACCGGCCAAATCAATCAATGTCTATTGGTCTTTTACAGATGTGTGCCCAATAAGCCCAAAAGCTCCGTGAGCTTTTTTCGTCATCCCTTTTCTACCATCGGAAATCCTGATGCCCTGCAGGATGATATCCACACTTACTTGATATTCAAAACATTCGCATAAAGCGATTTGTATTCTTTTATAATGCGCACAGCTGAGAAATGGAATTCTCTGCTTGCATCTGCATCTTTGTTCCCGAGTTGCTAGCTTGTGATTCTGATTAATACTCCTTACCGTTAGGTACAATCAAAAATCCTCGCAGGGGTTTATTTTCGCAGCATTTCATGCTCCGCGAAGACTTCACGTCGTCGACAAATACTTACTTCTTACAAGACGAAATCAATTTACCCCTCGTCCCGCTTCCAACGCCTCGCTGCCTGCCTTCAAATAACAATTCGTATTTTATTGTCAAGAGAGGATGTACCATTCCTAATTTATTTACAGATAAAGTGCTTCTTAAACGAAAATCAAATACAAAATTACACGTAGCACTTATACTCGTAGGCATTGAATCGAACTAACTTTGTTTCGTGTTTAGAAGTTCGTGCGTTACCTTTTGAAGGCTTAGGTATTGTTTATTCATGAGGCTACACAGACCTCGATCTCTTAAAATTAGCAGAAATACTGTTTTACCCTACATCATCCCTACATTAATTGTTGGTCCAAAAGTTGGCGAGAAGGAGGTTCTTCTGCGATGGGACACAACTTACAAATTATAACTTAAGTGCCTAATTTTGAAAGATCTAATTCGTTAATCTTGTTGTAGGCGCAACAAGCCCTGGCGGAGACACACGAGCTCGGCCAGCAATTACGTGCGCAACTCGAGCGAGCGGAGCAAGCAGATGCGGAGCTTGCGCGGCTCAAATACGAAGCACAGCAGATGCGCAACAGCCACAACCAGCTCAGCGCCCACGTCGGCAACATCGCAAAACAGGTAGGTACCTCTCTAAAAGAACGACACCAGATCGGTGAAGTTCAAAGTCAAACTGTCAGTATAATATTACTCTATGGTCAAACACTCCGAAAGTGACTATGAGGCGCGAAGCGCTTGGTCTAGCTGCATACATATACAAACTTATAAGTAACTGACTTAAGCAGGAAGCTTTCAAGCATGTACTTCAAGTACAGCAGAAAGTGAAAAATTCAGTTCTTGGAAACGAGGTGCGAATGTAAAGGATTGAAGGCACCGAATAGTTTTTCCAAGTTATTACAAAAATCTTACATGTACCTATTTGATGTCCCCGTATGGCTCATAGTCGTCTCAAGAGAGTACTATGTTGAACTTGAAAAAGTCGAAAGACTCTTCTTCTCTTCTATGTCGTATTTTAAGCATGTTAATGAAACATCTGACTATACTAGAGCATGGTACAATTAGGACATGAAACTGAACCACTTTTAGGTCGTATGATAAGAAACTTTTTCGTCGTCTCTTATTAATTCCAGTATTGACGATGGTAAGTAAATTTTTTCATTTTTCATTTCATGTTTCATGTCCTAAGCACAATACTAAAGTATAGTTATCCCGCATGCTGTATGTGTATTAGATTAACTCAAAATGATAAAATAAAATTAAAAGCTTGAAGGGACTGCGCGCCGCATTTTTGGCATGAAAACCCATACAGGAAAAAAAATCAGGGGCTATTACGGTAGCCGGAATGTGTCTACAACACGAATTCCCGCGCAAAGCCCGGTGGAAGTACGACATTTTAGACTTTAGCAGAGAGGAATTCTGCGTAGGGGTACTCTCTTCCAAGCTTTGTGCGGGAATTGGTATTGCAAAGGAAATGGTTCCCAAAGGGCAGACACTTTTCAGCTACCGAAATAGCGACCCAGCCCTCCAGCCTCTACAAGATATACCAAATTTTGTATCGAGCTGCCAGTTTTGTTCATCCATTTCCAGTTTATTGGGGACCGTTGTTCAGTTTTTTTGCCGACCTGTTCCTTACACCCTTGTTATTTTTAACGCCATTCTGACTCCACCATCAATCACACAACACACAGCTATATAAGTACCTACTATTTTATGAAGTTAATAAAGTTTTCTCTC
The DNA here is from genome assembly GCA_947532105.1 of Athrips mouffetella. Taxonomy (NCBI): domain Eukaryota; kingdom Metazoa; phylum Arthropoda; class Insecta; order Lepidoptera; family Gelechiidae; genus Athrips; species Athrips mouffetella. The sequence continues at coordinate 31,124,132 of OX383956.1, forward strand.
GAAACGGTGGTAACAAGTTATTACTAATAATATTTGTTTGTTTCATCTACTTTCGATTATAAATTTAAATTTTAACACAATTAATTAATTTTGGTTGTTTACTAGTTCTTTTAATAAAATTTTTAGTTAGTTCTATATTTCGGTCGGGTCTTTTGTTAATAACGTAGAAGCACTAACTTTGTTCTTAGATTAACGTTTGACACTAGCAGAATTGTAATATTTATCACTTTTACGTTTTTATTGTCTGGCTCTTTCGTCTTAAGCTTCAAGCGAAGGAAAGGTACCTTTTTATTCTTATAATTTGATTAAATTTTCATATAAAATAGGAGCAGTGTTTGCGTAATTTAGCGGAATATATTGGGACCCTTACGATGATTCACGGCTGGGCCGGCTCACCCTCGATTATGTTAAGCTGAGTCCAACCGTCTTTATCTACCCTTTTCTACCCGTTTCTGATCAAGGCAGTGACCTCGCGTAAGTTTGTGAGCACCATAAAGCCCTAGTCTAGAGATTTAGATAAAACGATTAGTCAAATTCTTAACTTTCAAATTATAATAAATAAAATATTCATTCAAAGACAAAATCTCAGATCACAGTTAGATAAAATAATCATCGTAATATGTATGGGCTTCTGTGTGTGTTTGTGTATGTGTATGTATGTCTGTGTGTGCATAAAAGAATATAAGTCTGGAGTACCAGTACAATAAATATTATTGTACTGGTCGAAGTAAATTGTTTAATTTCTGAGTTATTTAAACTAAGAAGCCAATGAAACGAAATCTGTAAATGAAACGAAAATGTGCGTGTTTTATTACTTAAACGAGAACCTCTGAAATCGGACTCACTTTTATTGCGATAAAGTTGAATGTCGTTGGTTTGTGTCGCGGTAATAACAGGTGCTAGCCCTCTTTACGCTCGATGATCGTAACCGTCCGACCCGGCCGACCGTTGACTGCTTCTTACTGGTCGATATGCTCCCGTCCCGACTCTCCACTGAATATATCAGGACCTGCACTATGAATATAAAATGAACAGAGAAACCCTTACCGAGACCGGTCAACCCTATAATCGGAAACTATACAGTGTACAAGATCAATTGAAAAACACAATCTATGGTGCTTGCTTTTATTGCTTCTTTTGTTAAGCATCTTTTTGTTTTCCTTGAGTTAATTTTATATATTAATAATTTTATATACAGGGTGTTAATTTAATTGCGTGCCATAGCTTAAGGGGTGCTTCAGTTACGATACAGAAACAAAAAAAAATATTTTAATAAATCCTACTGAAAAAAAAACTAAAACTCCATTGAAACTTAACTAACGCGGAGCACCGCGCGATCACCGAGCCAGCGCGTGAGAATCTGTGGATAAGGTAGGCATATACATACATAACTGAAACTCTTTCGCGTGCTTTTGATAGCATTTTTTTATAAATGATGCAGAAACTTTCTTTTTCGTCATAATAATCTGAGTAATAATCATTTCTGAACGCTAGCTTTGAAATAAGAAAATATCGTCGCCGTCTGTAGGATATCGGATTCTAAAGGATGTCTGTAGGAAATTGAATGTATAGGTTTAATTGGCACTTTAGTCGTTGCCGGGAGAGTTTTGATGAAGTCATTTAACACAATCAAGGAGTTTTCTAACATTCTAGATTTTCGCTTTTTCCACTTTGACTCACCAGAGGCAATGCATTGTAATTTGTAGGTAATTAAATTTGTTACCTTAAAATTTCGACATATACTTAAAAAGCGTTTAATTTATTCAACTCATCCTTTTATTCAAACAAATACATCGTAAACAATATTATCGTACAGTACATACACCAAACACACTCACACACACACAACGTGTAGGTAACAAATAATCCAAATAAAAAAAAAACCGACGAAAAATTGCGCTTTCAACCTAAATATTCCGCAAACAGATCCCTAAATCGAAAAATAACATAAGCAGCCACACACGATGGGATAAACAATAAAAAAAACCGGCCAAGTGCGAGTCGGACTCGCGCACTGAGGGTTCCGTACCACCACATAAACATAATTGTTTTAGTTGAAATTTCAGTAAGTTAATGTGCTAGATTTTTTGAGTACGACACGCGCTTGACCAAATTTTATTATTTGTTGTTATTTTATAGCTTATGCACTATAAACATACCAATTTTCAAGTTTGTAAGTATTCCCGTTTTTAAAAAGAACTAAAACAAAAATCGCCTCAGCAACCATCCAACTTGACCCCTCTCTTATATGAATGTTCTTGAAACGGGAGCTCACCACAATTGGTTACCATTAGTTGTGAGTCTTTTCCCATTATTTGTACTGTGAGACCTAGCTTCTTGCCAAATTTCATAATTTTAGGTCAACGGGAAGTACCCTGTAGGTTTTGCATTTTTGAATAAATGTATGGAGATGAGGACATAAAATGCCATATCTTTTGATTGCGTCGTTGTAAAAAATTGAAATTTTCATATCTTGTGTGGTTCATGGATCCTAATCTATGGTATTAATTTCAACCTGATACCTTTACCCGTTCGTGAGATAAAGGGTCTTGACAGACAGACAGACAGACAGACAGACGGACAACAAAGTGATCCTATAAGGGTTCCGTTTTTTTCGTTTGAGGTACGGAACCCTAAAAACTAAACAAAATTATTGTAAAAAGTAAAGAGAAAGATGTGAATAAATGTTTAAGTCCAACTATTAGCTATCAAACCAATAAGTTTCACTAAATCGGTTCATTCGTTTTTTCGTGATGTTCGAACAAATAACCAAACAAAAAAAAAAGAGACAAGAAGTCCAAAAATCTGTGATTTAAATTCAGAGTCATCAAAATAGCATAACGTAAAAGTTTTTACTTTCGAGCGGAGCGAGAAAGGTATTGTATTCGTGAAAAAAAAAGCTTATCTAATTTTGTCAAAAATGTGTTCTATATCACTTATACATCATAAAAAACAAGTCTCCCAAAAATGTCCGTCCGTCGGTCGGTCGGCCGGTCGGTCGGTCGGTCCGTCGGTCGGTCGGTCGGTCTGTCCGTCACGCTTTGGCCTAGCGGCTAAACGAATGGTCCGATTGACACCAGATTTTGAATTTAGAAGTTTTATGCAAATCCATCGAAGGGTTCTAAGTGGTTTCTTGCTGGCTCTCATTTTGAGGGTAGCTGTCATACAACGAAAATGAAAAATTGAAATTTTCTCAAAAACGGCTCATAGAATATTGATGAAATTTTGCATGACCAAGCATCTCCATGTAAGATATCTTGCACTAGTATCAATTGATCTGTGTAATTTCATATAAGGGGTGTTCCTGTACCACCAAATCGTAAATATGTGATTTACCCAAAATTGGATCCATTGATTTTATAAAAAATTTCTATAATATTAATCCTGGATTGGTTGTCTACCTGACTGGATATTATTTATGATTTTTTTGAATAATATTTTGTTCACAGGGTGTACCAAAAACTGAAACGGCTTGCTCAGTAGACTAAACTGAACAATTATCCATAACATGTTTTGGGAAATTAAAAAATCTCCATGCAAGTATCCTACGGTAGTATCTGTGAAAATTCATATAAAGGGTGTTCCAGTACTACCAAAAGTCAAACATGTGATTTACTCGAAATCGTTTGAGGTTTGTTTGTTTTAATGTTTGACAATTTGAATTCTGAATTGATCTGTATATTTCATTCGAACATTTTTTTGGTAAAACGTAAATAAAAGTTTGTATTTCCATACTATGTGTAGGGCATTACGAATTTAAGTTTGCGGTTGATAGTTTTTCCTTGAGTATTGCGAGAAAGTAAGTGCAGTGCGGCTGTACCATTTATTTAATAGATATCTTCAATGTACTGACAAAATCAATTCACAATTTTAATTATAAAATATTACTATTAAGTAGGGCAAGATTCGAGTTGCAAGATACCTACAATAGTTGTCCTTCTGCGCTGTACTTTGTCTTTGGATGATGTTGGACACCCTAGCAGCGCGTCCTCCCGATGAGAGCTCTTTAGTGAGACGCGCTTCAATAGTTTGCAAACGTAAGCAAAAATTCTAGTACTTTCTATTATAAAGCTTTCTGACTGAACTCTTCTAAAACTTTCTTAACTATTAGCTTGTCTTGTCATGAACTGCAAATATTGTTAAAGAATGGAACGCGCGTGGGAACCCTGTAGCCGTAAGTTCTCAAAAACTACACGCACAGGACTTCATTGCTGAAATCCGATCCTATATGAGGTTCTTTTCTCATTGCCCACATTAACCACATCACTGAATTAAAATGCGGTCCTTTTTTAAGTATAAAATATTATTATTCAATTTTTAAGAGCTTTTTATCACCACAAGAATCACTCGGTGATGTTCAAAAATTGAACTCCTGGTATTAAACGTTAGGTTGGATGTAGTGTGATCCGACGCGACACGTCTGTGCCTTTGATGAGTGTAGGGTTGTAATTATTGTTTGTGGCTTTTGTGTGGGGAGAAAACAAATTTCTCATTTTCGACCCTGATACCTTAGTAAGTTATTAGTTTTATAGTCAAAAATTTTTGCTAGATATAAATTAACCTGTTTAACATCAGTGTAGATAATTTCGCCAGTTCCAAGTATCCCTCCCTACTGACTGGTAGGTACTGCGATCTGATAATTTAGGTATACTTAGTGTGTGAAGCCATATTTGATTTGATTATGTTGTAGGTTTTTGATAAAAAACCGGAAAAAGAAAAAAAATATGACTAATTTATCATAAACCTAAACGAATCCAGTTTTTTAAATCAACAACCTGAACTCGTCTAGGTTGATGATGAAATCGATGAAGAAATACTGCAAACATAAATAAATAGATTAGCAAATCGTGAGTCAGGTTTAGTTTTCTTCTGGTACTTTCCGGCCAATGCCGCGACACGTTCGCTCTGCTCGTGCGCTGTGGTCGCATGAGAACCTAACTCAACCTATCCGTTCAGGATTAAGTTTGCCTTGCCTAACGTACCTTTAATGCGAGCGTGCCACGGCAGTGGCCGGCCAGTTTTGTTTATAATCCATTCAATCTAAGATATGAGGTTGAATTAATTGCACATTTCGAGAAATTCGGCAATTTTGTAAATACAGTTTTTTTTGTAAAAGTACCAGTATAAGTTGACCTGTGCTACCAGGTTGAGTTCACCTTATACTGGTTTTAAGAATATCGACGTTATGTCGGGGATTACTGTAGTTTTTAATTTTTGAATGTTTTTAATGGTAATTTAATAAATTATCCCCTAAAGTGCATTTAATGCAACAATCTCCATACAAACTTTTGTAGATTGACTGGATTAGATATTGTATTCTTCAAAAACCTGCGGCATTTATATTATAGTTAAAATTTCGAAGACCTACCGAAACAGCGTTGGCGACTGAGATATTGAGCCTGAAGTATGGAATTTTAATATTATGCACGAGCATCTGCACCTGGTATGCCGGTAAGGCCTCCTAAACAGGTTCAAAGATATTGCAAAAACAGTATAAGACAACGATTACGAGTACCTAAGTAGGTACCTAATTACTAAATAATATAATCTCAGGGTGTCTAATAAGTAGATTTAAACTGCCTAATTTTACTGCCCATTTAACAATTTTAGACAAAACCATACTAATGGTTGTTTTACTTTTTTGATATTTTTGAAATAACAAAGAAAAAAATACTTTTCTCTAATTTTTGTGAATTTCGGGGTCACTTCTTCTTCTTTTCGAGTCAATGGCAAAACTGACTATAAAAGCTTAGACCCTGTCCAGAAGGGGCGAATTCGCCACGAATTGTTACGCGCGAGTTTCTACGCGCGTCGGCGAGGTACTGGGTGATGGGTGTCAATACATTGCGTCCACAAGCATCGCGCGAATTTTTTCGGCTCGCGCGTAGCTCGCGCGAGTCAAGATACTAGGAGCGCCTTGTTTGCGTCCAGATGAACGCGCGAAACTCGCGCGAGTAAATCGCGGCGAATTTGCCCTTTCTGGACAGGGTCTTAGCCAAATAGTAGCCACATCAATAGCCTTTTGGTTGCCTTCAAAAAGGTCCTTCCAAGTGCAGGAAACTGGAGAAGTAGGACACGACAGCAAGTGTGTCATGGTTTTCAAAACATCGCATTCACACTTGTTGTTATCAGAGAAGCCCCACCTCTTCAAGTTCCCCGCACCTGCCAACGCCCGACCGCAGTCAGTTCAGTGACTTCCATATGGACCAGGGAAGATCGTGTCCTGGTGGCAGCTTTTCGGTAGTTGGGATATGAATATTGTCAGGAGGGTACCTTTTTGACCACAATTCTACCCTAGACTTGGATGGATCTGAATCGAGCGGCATGCATGGTGTCTTTGATAAAACTGTGACGGCTCTTAAGACGTGAGGGTGGTGCGTTATGGCCATATAGTAGGTGTCTGCTGTCCAATTCCTGTTTTTGCTTCTCAATAGCACAGGCTACCCGACGCCTGACGTCCGGAGGAGCTATGCCAGCAAAGGAGTATAAGTGGCACAGCGGTGTTGGCTTCAGGGTGACAGTAACTATTCGACAGGTTTCGTTGAGAGCAGTGATCACATCCCTCGAATGAGCTGATCGCCCCTACACGGCGCATGCGTGCTCGCCTGCTGAGTAGCATAGCGCTAGGCTACTAGTACGGAGGACATGAGGCACTGCTCCCCAACGGGTGGTTGTAAGACAGCGGATGATATTATTTCGGGTGCTAACTTTGCGTTTCAAATTTTGACAGTTAGCTTTGAATGTTAAAGACCTGAACACTCAGGTATTTGGGATTGTCGTTATGGGCAATTTCCACCCCACGCCAAGTAATACACAGTTTTTTACCACTGTCTCAGTTTCGGAGGTGGAATGCACAGGACTCGGTCTAGCCTGGGTTAGGTTTATGTCACAAAGAATTGGACTCATAATATGTAAGGAGCTGATCAAGGGCAGCAGAAAGATGGTGTTCCACTTCAGAAAAAGCTTTAGCTTGGCAAGTAAGAGCAAGATCATCAGCGTACAGGTACCTTGAAGTGTTTGGATGGGCATGTTGGTCAGCTGCTAATTTTAGGGAAGTATAGCCTAAGATCTCTTAGTCGCCTTTCACAATACTCAAAGGAAGTGATGGGATGGCATCATAATTTATGTTACTGGCATCATATGGACAAAAAACAAAGTGTTGAAGATAGATTATATATTTTTTTCTACTACTAATATATTCTACTATATTTGTAGTGTAGAGCTGCGCATGCGTTAAGCTGGGAAGTGGAGAAATCCTATTGGTTGGAATATTCCAGCTCACAGCTAGCGTCCTCGCACAGCGCTGGTGTAAAGGCACCCTTAGTCCGGATTTTAGAACCTTTGTTATTCAGATAATTTTATTCAATGTAGATTCTTTACAGAATACTTATTGAATGTAATGCAGAATACAATGCAAATAGAGCGAGTCTACGCCGTTTCGGATCGAGCTATGGCAGCGTTATATTTTAGAGCTTACGGACAAATCATACTTATTGGAATATTGACCCTCGCCCCTTCCCTAAAATCCCCTTTGGAGAACTGCCTATACAAAGAAACTGAAAGCGAAAACGTGGCCTCATTATTAGAACAGGATACAGGAAAGCACTAAAAAAATCTTCGTCTCAGTAATTCAGTTGTTTTTTACAAGGTTTTGTGCAGTTCCGAACTGCCTACTGAGCCTTCTTTAGTCATCTCAGAACTATCTCGGGTATCAAAGTCAACCGGACTACTGAGATGATAGCTGACACTCGTTATAAAACGTGGTTAACGGAACAGAATATAAAATTTTGAATGTATACATTTTTCCCACGGCTTTTCCTATATTAAAGCTATCGTCATACTCACGGTTTTACTAGTAGGTACGTACGAAAATAATGGTGGATCTAGATGGGATTCTACTATGTTCAAGAGCACGTCATGCTTGACATGATGGCATTTATACAGTTGTTATTTCAATGTTTTAGGAGCTAAAGTCGCTTTGCGACTGTCAAGCTTTACCTGCTCTTGACTGCAGGTGAAAATAGACCAGATTGTATGATGTTCCACTTGCACCGTGGCGGTACAAGTATGTATAAAGGCTAGGTTCGGCGCGGCATGTCCTTGTGATTAAACCCTCGTGTGTATCGTGTCGCAGCCTTTCAGCCAGCGGGTTGAATATTCCTCCCCCGCTCGCTACTGTCTCCACAATGGGAAGCCGCCGCCGCAATCTTCATTAGCATCTCTTTCTGCGACTTTCATTATCTCTCCCATCTTTTTGGATAATGACTAGATATTTACATCGTGAACTAGGTTCGCATTTGAATCGTTTCTCACAGATCCAGTAGGTTGCATTTAGGCGTATCGGTAAGTATTTTACGGGTGCTTCCTCTTACTCGTGCTTGCGACGTGAGGAAATTAAACTTGCTTATATAATTAATCCTTCATATGTCCAAAGTATTAGTATCCTTTGTCACAAGACCGAGTCTGAGGGTGGTTTTCCACCAGAGCTGTGCGAGGGAGCTATATGCTGTGAGCTGGAAAAGTTCCAACCAATAGGATTGCTCCACTTTCCTACCTTTTCAAAGGCGCTGTCAAATGCAGCCCTTAAGTCCTTGCGATTATATACCTACGGATGCAACCAGATGAATTTGAAAGCATGAACGAACTCATACTCTGATTACGAACAAGTTCTCTGTTTTTCATTTGCACCTGTACCGAAAACATTTGAATTCAATATTTGCACTACCAGCATAGCATTATGTGGGTGTAGTTAGCTTGTCGTGTGGCGTAATGGCGTAGCGCTAGGGCATGCAAACCGGTTAACCAGTTAACCGAAAAACCGGTTAACTAGTTAACCGAAAAAAACCGGTTAACCGTAGGTTTTGCTAACCGGTTTTCCAATGAGATAAAACCGGGTTTTTCGGGTTTTTCGGATATTAGGGTTTTTTGAAATTAGAATAAATACTTAGCTTTTTACTACAAAAAATCTTAACGACATAAATGTAGGGGTATATTCAATTCAATGTTATGTTTCCATACCTACCACGTTATCCTACTTCCTACTAATATTATAAACGCCAAAGTTTGTAAGTATGGATGGATGTTTGTTACTCTTTCACGTAAAAACTACTGAATGGATTTTAATGAAACTTTGCTATAATATAGCTTGTACATCAAAATAACACAATTCATAATCCTGCGCAGACGAAATAGCGGGCACCAGCTAGTTATTAAATATTTTTCCCTCATGCGTTCACACTATGAAGAATCAAGAAGAAAACTGTTTTAGTTTCGTTCGTAATGAATAACTCATCGTCTTACAACTACAATTAAATTTACAAAATCAATATTAAATAAAAACGGCCATAAGCGTGTCGGGCCACGCGCAGTACAGGGTTCCGTAATTTTTTAACGATTTTTTATTGCAAAGTGGGTTTTTCATAACGTTTATAACATAAACTTTTTACCTCCTAATGCTCAGCGAGGTCCTAGCGCCTGATTGCTATTTCTTTTTTTATTATTTTTAGTTTTTCGGCTATAGCTCATTAACCTGTGAGGCCTTCTTAACTGTGATAGTTTTCCTTTAAATTTCATCATATATGCTACTACTGTGATCTTTTTCACATTTCCAATAACGACTGTTTAGCCGGCAGGGGGGACACTCAACTCCAACCAAAAATTACACTTTCAAGCTTAATATTTCGCAAACAGATCCATAACTCGAAAAATGATCTTAGTAAACTTACAAGGCGTGATGTTATGTATGTATGTAAACTTACATTAATATTTTTCAAAATTTTATGCTACCACTTTGTCGGCGTAGATGAAATATATATCTGTATAAAATTTTAGCTTTCTAGTATTAAGGGTCTCTGAGCTTAAGTCGTCGACAGACAGACATACAGACGGACATGACGAAACTATAAGGGTTCCTGTTTGACTACGGAACCCTAAAAAGATAACTTTTATGAAACTTTTATTACAAAAAACTGGACGTGGATAGTCATTTATGAACGCGCGAAGTCGATTTTATAATACTTAAATACATAATTAAAAAGTGTTAACTGTCATTTCACCGTTTGAACAAAAAGCTGCCCATCCGAGTCGGATTCAACGAGTGACCTCTTTCTCAAAGTTGGATTTACCCAGCTGGACTGTTTGTCCTAGGTATACGTATTCATCGACAACTTCGAGCGTAGTCTCCAACTTTTACTGGAATGGGTACAACAAGGGCGTTAGACATAATTTTCTTCTTATTTTCGATTTTTAATTCTTTACATTATAAAGAACTGTTACTGCTATTCAAACAATAATTTTGATTAATCTGATTCTGGCTTTTCATTGTGAAACTCAATAAATACCTGGGTCTAAGAACTTACATGAAAATTACCCGAAAAAAACCGAAAAACCCGGTTAACCGGTTTTTTATACAGAAAACCCGAAAAAACCGGTTTTGCTTTTCTACCCGGTTTTTGCATGCCCTACGTAGCGCTGATAGTGTAGTGCACCGTCGCGACGTGGCGTTCCTTTGGGCTGAATGAATGGGTGAACCGTGCATTATTCAATCAGCTCGACGACCGGCGACCGACTGACTATACCGTCCCGTCTGTTTCCTGTGCAAACTATTGTACTCTTATAAACGCTTACATCGCACTGCGCCTAGTCGGTACAGTCAAAAGCAGGTCAAGCATTGCAATTCTTGCCTCTTCGGTGACTGAAATAGGAACTGTGCAAAATCCAATGTTTGGCACAAGCTTATTTCACGAATTTCCAATATTTTAGATTAGGTATTCAGGTTTTGTCAGTTAATTAAAACCGCAAAGGATTGGTTTGATATTATTATTGATTAAACCACATCAAAGCGAATATCTGGTTACTACCCCGAGCACCTGCAGGCGAATATGCAATCAGCCGATTTAGCAATTACTTTTACAATATTTACTTTCAGCGTCCTTTACCTACCTCGTTTTAGAAACAAACCACAGCATCAAACTTTTCTTATCAAGGAATACACCTAGCATGTAATACGAGTATTAGCCATGTCCTGGGGGACTCGTGAGTTTTAAAACCAGCCGCACTTCATTGGCACGGAGTCTGATATATTTTTTTGAACACCTCCCTCAGGTAATGGACACTACTTTCGCGGTTTTTAAAATCATCTTAAAATCCCCTAAACAGCTATCACTGGACACGGAGCTCCATAAAAGTGTAAAAGAAAAAAAATTACAGAGAATATAGAATAAAATGTTAAGGACCAAAAGGTAGAAGACAGGCACCTACATATTAGTCATTCTTTCTAAACTGAGGTTTGTTGTAGTACAATTTCTATTAACAAGCCCTAAAAAGAGCGGGTCGTGAGTCGCGCACCCCAGTATATCTCTGTGAAGAAGTAAAATAACTTAAACAAAATTGTTACAGGTAAAGACTAAACAACTGGACGAGGTGAACCAGGAGAGCTTTAACGAGGTGGAGGAGGATGCGTGGGAAAGGCACGCTCACCGACTGCGCCACCAGAAGGCACTTTCTCATCACGTCACCAAACTAGCTCGCCAACAAGATATCCTCACTCAGAACCAGGACAACCTCCAGACACAAGTTACAGACATTGTCACACGCCTTGAACATTTCTCCCAACCGAATTGGGACCTCTACTCCACTAAAGTGGAACTGCTCGAGCTTGAAAGCAAAATAATCCGTGAGGAGCTTAAGAACAATACCCATAAAATTTTGGACTTTGATAAACTACACGCGTCAATGCTCGAGCTCCGGGAAGAAGTTGAGGGCATTGAGAACAAAGCCGACAAAGCCATACCTGAAATCCGGAAGGAAATCTCCAAATTAGACATTAACTACGCTCAAGTAAGTACTACTACTATTTAATCAAGCTAAATTTTGCATGTCTTGGGGATCAATTAATTATCACCCAAAAAATAGAAACTTTTCTTTTAAATGTAAAAAGCTAATTTGCTTTTTCTAAAATAGTATTTATTTTGATTGTTAATTTTTAGGTGTATTATGATATACCAACAAAGTTTATCTTGGCTTATATTTAAGAATTGATTCCCTTCTGGTACGGAAGCCGACAAAAATTTTTCATTTGTTTTTCACATGATATTCACAGCGAAAATGAGATGTCTCAGTAGATAAAGCTATATAGACAATCACATTTGTTAGCCCTTAATATATCTAAACAGTCAAGCCTGAATATATCTAAACAGTCAAGCCTGAAAATCTGAAATAGACAATTTCTTTGTGATATCATGGTGATATTCAGGGTGACCAAAAGTGGTTTCCGGCGATAGACTAGCTTATGATGATACTAAAAATATTTTCCAGACAAGAAAATCGGGGGCTTTAGCTAAAACAGACTAGCTTAAAAATCTGAAAAAGGCCTCCTGAGCATCGGGCTCCGGTCTGGAACATCTCACATGTTTTTTTGTGATCCTCTAATCATCCCCTATCTACTAAGACATCTCCTTTTCGCCCTGGGGGCCAATTCTTGAAAGTCACCGGGTGATTTTCGAGATTTTTTAAATTAAAAAAAGCCACGATAAACTCAAAAAACTCATATTGTTATGATTGTAATTTTAAAACTGATTTTTTTTATAATAAACAAATATTTATCCTTACTTTTGAGGAGTTTAAGAGGGCTTATTTTAATTTTAAAAAAGAATTGGCCCCCTGATTATCACGTGAAAAAAACCTTCTCGGCTCCAAATTCCAATATATGTAATTAAAAATTTGTATACTTAAAACTAAAATAGCTTTGTTTTTGTAAGAATACTCGGGTGGAGCAGAGAGTTAACCCAACTGAATGTCGATTATTTTTATATGCCCAAATTATTATACGAGGTGCAGTAGAAAGGCTTGAGCTATGTGAATCTTGCCATTAAACTGATCAACTTTTCCTGACGAACATAGGTCGAATACAAAAATCATCTATTTTGGACCACTCATACAAAAATCGCTCGCGAAAGAAATGTTTTACCTCACTAGCTCGAGAAAGTTTGCATCTGTTTTTCCTGCATTTAGCATTTGCCTCGCTGTACTGAGGTGAAAATTTGTGCTTCGCTCAGCAGCAAAGTTATTTTGCATCTCGTGCGTTGAAACCCTCGCTACGCTCAGGATTCTATTAATGAACCACTCGTTTCTTCAATTCAAGGCACTCGCGTGAAATAACAATTTTGTTGCTTTGCACGACTTACCTAACTATTATAGGTATGTTCCTTGGAAACAGTTGTTCAGTTTTACGAGTCATCTTACTTCTGTACTATACTTACTAATCTGGGGTCATCTCTCAGGGTTGTCATACACTTTTTGTTATAGTACCTACGTTGTATTGTAAAATTCTAAAATCTCGAACACATTTTATTTTGAGCGGCAATGGATGGAGGGCGAGAGACGACTGTAATATTCTGACAGTACAAACACGCATGTGACGCTTTTGGGAGTCGTCGCTACAAAACGTATATGGTTTCTTGCTTAGTGGCCGCTACATTTTTTTTTACATTATGTGAACAATGAGAATAAGGACAGGTTACAAAGACATAAGCATAACTATCCTCAATTAATAAATTCATCTGAAGCGAAAAAATATTCGGTCCTGTGTATAGCTCATTTCTTATTTTCCGATATTTTTTCTGAAATAAGTTTTGTGGTTTCATTGACTGATGAATTATGCTCTTTCCTGCAAACCGATTTATCACAACTCGTGACTGCTTTATGAGATATTTAATTTAATTTATTTCAGGGAAAACTCACAGCTTATAAATAATTATTTAAAGGTTACGAATTAACATTTGTATTTGTATTTGTATAAACATATTTGTGTCAGTGTATGGAATAGTGTGTTTGTGTAAATGTGTGTGTGTGTGTGTATGTCTATTGTAATAAAACATCGATAGATAAGCAATTATGTAAAAAATCAAGAGGTGGATGGTAATTAGGAGTTTATGAACTACTGTCGCACCCAGAACCATAAATATAGTGTGTGAGAAAGGTAATTTATTAATTGAACGTTACATGAAAAACAAGAATGTGTTCGTTTTAATGTAAAAATTTATCAGACAATTAACGAAATCCATTACGAATAAATAGTAATAGTCTTTCCATTTCATCGAACTGTACCTCTGACATATAAAACGTACTTCCAGCTCAATGCGCAGTTTTCATACCTGAAGGAGGACCAGGAAAATTTGCGGCAGTCGGTGAAGGCGATCGCGGTGAGTGTGAGCAACGCCGTCGATCGCGCCGAGACCGACCGCGCGACGCTGCATCACCTCAACCAGTCCCTGCAGGCCCTCGACCTCCGCTCAAAGCACCACTTCTACCGCCTCAACGATCACATCCTCAAGGTAAACTCAAATATCACGGTCACAAATGCTTTTTACCGCCATGTTATGATATTATCTTTCTTAAGAGCACTTTCACAATAGGCGATTTAGCCACTGCTTCGACCGAATGGGCACCATTCAAACATTAGCAGGAAGGCTGCAGCGCGGGATGCCTAAGCGCCAAAACCGCCGTAATGTGAGGGGGTCTGTTGTTGCTGTGCTACTTCCACGCTGCCGCCTAATGTGAAAGCGCTCTTATGCTAGTAAAAAAAAACCGGTAAAGTGCGAGTCGGACTCGCGTGCCGAGGATTACGGTATACACAGGGTGTAACTTCAAGGATTAGATCTTCTTAAAAACTGTGTTATTACTGTAATACATAGTTATATAAACTTCTATAGACTATTACTTATTATTTCTGATTTTTCCCTTCGAAAACTTCGGAGATAAGGGGGACGGTTTTGTTTAGACATTTTTCATCATAACTTAAAAACTAAAAGTTGTAAAAAGATACAAATCTATTTTGGGATATAGAAGTAAAGCCCTTTCAGGGGATACTCGTACTCCACTCGATCTAGTAACAAGTTTAAAATTTGCCTCCCCTATTTGGGCCTCCTTTACAATAGTGATAAAAATGTTACTTTTTAATTTTTTCGATTGCAATAAAGTTGGGCATTCACATTCTAAAACTATTCCAAACAAGTCGATAGCAGGAGTGGTCGCTGACATAAACTCGTAGGCTGTCCCACAGAACAGTACCTACAGACAGACAGACAGACAAACGAAGTTGTTACTATTTTGGTTTGGAACTCCAAAAACGTATCAAATATTTCAAATAATAGGTACTACTTGCTGCCACTACTCGAACAAATAGTTCTCTAAAGCCAGATTACTATAGTCTCGTTGTTGAATAATTCATACTACGCGGTAGATTTGGTAGGATTATGTCGCGAAAGTGGCGGGTGTGGGAAACAGGCAGCTTAAGAGTTGTGCGATCGTACACAACTAAGTATCTGCAAACTTTCCCAGCTTCGGTTGTGACTGGTTGTGAGACGGCGAGATGTATTCTAATTAATTTGTTTTTTGACTCTTAAGCGGATTTCTTTTCTTATTATTCCTTAAATTTTTTTAAAAATTATTATTTAGTTTTTCTGTTTTCAAATAAGTGCGTACTGTGTACTTAGTGTGCAAAGTATGTATTTTTTCCACTGTATTTCTATCTGTGAAGACCTGTAATTGGCTCTGTTTTTACATATTCAAGCTATCTGTCTTGTATTGAAGCTGTTGGTTTTCTGACTATTAAATAAATAAATAAAATAGTCCATCCTAGTCCATGAATTTACTGAGTCGGACTCGCGCGCCGAGGGTTCCGATATAGCTATAGTATTTTTTGGAAGCAATAAAGTCCATTTTTAGGACCACCAAACTAAATTTGTAACTTAGAAGGATCGTTTTTATTTTTGCTGTAATATTTACATAAACTTCTATCGACTGTAATTAATTCAGATTTTTCCATTCACAAACTTCGTAGATAAGGGGGGAGTGGTATTTTTTGTCATTTTTCATTATAACTTGAAAACTAAGAGTCGTAAAAAATTATATGAATATATTTTAGAATGTAAAAGTGAAGACCTTTCATTTGGTACTCCATTCAACCTAGTAACGACAATTTGAAATTTAGCGCCCCCGTATTTGGGTCCCCTTAATATTATAATCATAATTTTTTATTATTCTTTCATGTGCAATCTAGCTGGGCAACCGTATTCTAAAACCATTACAAATTTCAAGTCGATAGCATGAGTGGTTGTTGAGATATACAGGTGTGACAGACAGACAAAGCCGCACCATAAAGGGTTAATTTTTTAACCATTTTGTTATCGGAACCCTAAAAAGAATACTTTAACGAAACACCTCTCATTACATGTCAAGAAAATATTATTAAATTTCTCATCCGAGTTAAAAGAGTAAATGAAAAGACATGTTTTGTGTTTTGTTTTATTACTTATACATACCTGTTGTTTATTTTACAGAGCGAAGCCAACCATGACTTTAACCAAACGGAGTCCATACCCTTCCCCGAGCTTATGGGAGAAGTCAAGGAGCTGCAGCCCGTAGAGAGCGAGTACCAGGACCTGGTAAAGCAACTGCCGCGCGACTGCTCCACGGTGGAGGGTTCTCCCGGCGTGTACCTGATCCGGCCCGGGCGCGCGCCTCTCGACGCCTGGTGCACTAACGGCAGCACCGTGCTGCAGCGTCGCTACAACGGCTCCGTCGAGTTCAACCGCAAGTTCTCAGAGTACGTGCGCGGGTTCGGCGACGCCGGCTCCGAGCTGTGGCTCGGTCTGGACGCCATGCACCGTCTCACCGCCGACAATTGCTCCTCTATGCGCATCGATATGACCGACATATACGGCGGCGGCTGGTACGCACAGTACGAACACTTTTCGGTAGGCGACGCCGGTTCGGGGTACGTGCTGCAAGTGAGCGGGTTCAAGGGGAACGCGAGCGATGCCTTCGAATACCAGAACCACATGGAATTCAGCGCCGTGGACCGCGACCGTGACATCTCGAACACACACTGCGCCGGCAACTACGAGGGCGGGTGGTGGTTCTCGCACTGCCAGCACGTCAACATCAACGGCAAGTACACGCTCGGCCTCACGTGGTTCGACTCGACGCGCAACGAGTGGATCGCCGTCGCCACCAGCGAGATGCGCCTCTACCGCCGGCCCTCCTGCTACTGAACTGGACCTGCCACTGGACGCAGCATCCACCACACACACACATAAATTGAACTGGACAACTCTTTTATGTTTCATAGCGCTTTGATCGTTTTGTTCGTCGTATACAATCATACCAAAGACTCATACTAGTAAGCAAAAATATTTATAATAATAATAATGTAGGTAGATAAGCACTTACTTTTAGAAATACACTGAACTTCAAGATTTAAAAAGGGCCTATATTTTCTTGTTGTAAGGCAACTCAGGCGGTTTTCTTGTACCCGTCAACTTTTGTCTGAGTAGGTATGTAGATATGTGTCCAAAGATATCTAGGTGTACAAGGTAGAAACAGTGTACTTAATTGGCTCATTTATTTTTTTCTTTTTTTACATCTCCTATTTTATTAATAAAATTCATTGAATTTAACCCAAGATTCAACCCTACGATGCCTAGTGTTAATGTGTGCGATTTGCAACGTAAATTAATTTCATGCAAGCAGAAATTGTCATTCAATATGTAATTTTGGAAAATTTTCACGAGAAAAATGTTAATGTTACTGTAATAGTCCGATCAAAGGTAAATATTAACGTACACCCAGCCGCTCGTCAATGGTAACACTTTGACATGTACAAACACGGCTGCTTTAGGGCAGAAATAAGTAAGGGGGTGGTACTTTCCCAGATGGACTTTGAACTAAAGCCCTACTACGTTGAAACCTAGGGCTGGCCTCTGGTTTGGGTTGTAGCGGAACGCTGATTCAGCACTGGTTTGGACACTTACTTGCTGCCATGCGTACCTAATCACTTTTACGATTAGAGCTTTCAGTAACAAAAAACATACTAATAAATTCGCTTTAAACACTGACTTTTCGTGGGATTATTATGTACGTAGTAGTACTTAGCTCTGATATTCGTAGTGCAAAGAGTTCTTGCTGATTCAAGAAATGATTATAATTATTGTTACGGTGGACCGTACTTCTGAACGCATTCATCAAGAAATAGTAGTCGATTTTAATGTGGTTATAATAAGAGTCAAATTAGTTTTAGTTAGTAGCAATATTCTTATTTTTAGGTATGTCCCTAGAGTATACATAAGCAAGCTAAAGAGCGCGCGCAACGCTCGACAACCTTTAAGTCAAGCGTAAGCAGGTTTTTCTATGGACGCTAATTGTTCATACCCGTCCTTGCGGTTCATACTCGGTCATGCGCACATAGCTCGCTTAAGTATACTCTTAGGTATTTCCATTTTTCCTTCAATTCGATCTAGGTATGTAAGATTTGAACAAGGGTTTGTAACATTCCATTATGCTAATATTCCGAGCTCTTTGATTTGCATAAGTAGCTATAGCTGCGTGCATTCAGGTACACACGGGCGCACGTTAGTTGTAACACTTTAATCTCGAGCGCGCCTCTGGATTCTTTACCATTTACTCGCTGCCGTTCATACTTCTTTAAATTATAAACAAAGATATTACAAAAATAGGTTATACTAGCTGTTGCCCGCGACTCCGTCCGCGTGGGGTTCAGAAAAAGTAGCTAATGACTTTTTCCATGGTTCAAACTATCTTCGTACCAAGTTTTTATCACAATCGGTTTATAGGATTAGTCATAAAAGCGTAACAGACAGACAGACAGAAAGTGCAGTTCTCGCCTTTATATTATTAGGAGTACAAAATACCTACCGATAATACGGATTTTTGTTAATTAAACACCTCTTGTGTACGTGTGGACTGTTAGGTCGCCCACTATCCTCTTAAGTGTAAAATCATAGTCGAATTCCACGCGGAGTAAATATGATACGGGTTTCGTTATTTCTTTTACAAAACAAAGCCTAACTAAATCTGAGGCTCAGTCACTTTAGCTTCTGTGGCTACTGAAAAAAGAGCAGTACAAAGTCCAACGTGTCTAGCTTCACATGCTTTTAAATCTACATGTCCCTACATACAAAACTGTTGGACTTTACTTCCGTTCAATCTTTGTAACTTATCTCTCCCCTTAAAAGATAATTCCTAAAAAACAATGATTCACTTCTCTCTTTATTTTTTGAAGCATTTCGTTTATGAGTACCTACTTCCTAAGTTTTCAAAACTTTACAACTTTCATAAAAAAAATTGCATTTGTTGCACCGCCGCCATGCCGAAACAGGATTTTTTTATTATTTTTTTTACATCATCATCATCATGGGGTGCCATCCTCGAAATGAAGTTTGGAAATAACTAAATCTATATTTTACCAATCTTTAGCTGAACCCACGACTTTTACACAAACAACTGGACCGGATCAAACGGAATTTTCAACAACGTATTTGGCTTTCTTCCATACAAAATTATAAGCTTTGTTTGATTTCAGCTCGGTTTCACAGCTTGAAACTTTGAACTCGCCTATTATCTGTTTGAATGAACCGATGGCAATAAAAATAAATGGTACAGCAGCACTGCACTTACTTTCTCACAATACTCAATGACAAACTATCAACCGCAAACTTAAATTTGTAATGCCATACACATAGTATGGAAATACAAACTTTTATTTACGTTTTTCATTAAAACAAACAAACCTCAAACGATTTCGAGTAAATCACATGTTTAACTTTTGGTAGTACTGGAACAACCTTTATATGAATTTTCACAAATCAATGGATACTAGCGTAAGATACTTGCATGGAGATTTTTTAAATTTCCTAACACATGTTCCTTATGGATAATTGTTCAGTTTAGTCTACTGAGCAAGCCTTTTCAGTTTTTGGTACACCCTGTGTACTAAATTTTATTTTTAAAAATCATTGGGAATATCCAGTCAGGTAGACAACCAATCTAGGATTAATATTATGGCAAATTTTAATAAACTCAATGATACCAATTTTGGGTAAATCACATCTTTACGATTTGGTGGTACAGGAACACCCCTTATATGAAATGACACAGATCAATTGATACTGGCGTAAGATATCTTACATGGAGATGCTTGGTCATGCAAAGTTTCATCAAGATTCTTTGAGCCGTTTTTGAGAAAGTTTAAATTTTTATTTTCGTTGTATGACAGCTACCGTCAAAATGAGAGCCAGCAAGAAACCACTTGGAACCCTTCGATGGATTTGCATAAAACTCCTAAAGTCAATCGGACCATTCGTTTAGCCGCTAGGCCAAAGCGTGACGGACAGACCGACCGACGGACCGACCGACCGACCGACCGACCGACCGACCGACCGACCGACCGACCGACCGACCGACCGATGGACGGACATTTTTGGGTGACTTGTTTTTTGTGATGTATAAGTGATATAGAACATATTTTTGAGAAAATTAGAAAAGCTTTTTTTTTCATGAATACAATACCTTTCTCGCTCCGCTCGAAAGTAAAAAGTGAAATATTGCACGAAAGCAACCCAAATACGTTTTTGAAAACCCCGTTTAAGTCGTTCAAGTAGTTTGTGAGGTATTGGTGCGGCCGCTTAAAACTTCGCGAACCTTCTGTCTGAGTGAACCGTTTGCAATGAAATAAAGCTTATATGTTGCACAGAAAGAAGCCCAACGCGTCATTGAAAACCTCGTTTGACTTTGAACCAGTTCAGTAGGTGAGTTCTTGGTTCTGCAGCTTGAAACTTTGCGTATCTTCTGTCAGAGTGAATCTACCTATCGCAATGAAACTAAGCTTATTTATTGCACAGGAGTAGGCCAAACGCGTTATTGAAAGCCACGTTTGAATCTGCTCAAAAGTTTATGAATTATTCGCGCTTTCGCTTGAAACTTTGCGAAACTTCTATCTGTGTGAACCGTTTTCAACTAACCTAAGCTTATATGTTGCACGGAAGTACCTAATCCAAGCACGTCATGGATATGCCAGTTGGAGTCGGTACAGTAGTTTGTTCGCTATTGGTGCCGCCTATTGAAACTTCGGGCATTTTCTGTCTGAGTGAACCGTTTTAAATTAAAGTAAGCTAATACATTGCAAAGAATTAAGCTAAACACGTTATTGAAAACCCCGTTAAAATCCGTTTAGTAGTTTGTCAGTTATTGGTGCCCCCGCTTAAAACTTAGTGTATTTTATGTCTGAGTGAACCGTTTGCAATGAAACTAAACATACATGTTGCATGGAGTAAGCCAAATACGTTATTGAAAACCTTGTTTTAATCGGTTGAGTTGTTTGTGAGATATTGGCGCCTCCGCTGGAATTTTCGCGCACCTGTCTAAGTGATCCGTTTTCAATGAAACTAAGCCATACTCGTAATTGAAAACTCAGTTTGAATAGTTTTGTGAGTTATTATCGTACAGTCAATTTGATACTTTACATTAGTGTAGCTTCTGATTACCTAAGTGAACCGATTTGAATGAAACATAGCCTATATGTTGCTCAGAGCTAAGCTTAATCTATCTGCGAAAACCGCGAGAAAATCCGTTTAGTAGTTTCGGAGTTTATCGAAAACATACAGACAGACAGACAGATAAAAAGTTCAGAAAACATATTTTTGAGTTCTATTAGTCGTTTCTTATCGCCCACACTAATTTTTTTATAAATTTATCAAAAGTACAGACACGCGGTTTCTACTCTTTTATTATTTGTATAGATTGTAAGTAGGTAGACAACGTTGCATGCTTATAACCAGATTGTTAGATGCTTATAGACCGTAAGGGCACTGCATGTTATCCTACGTCATCTAGTACACGAAATTTGCA
Organism: Athrips mouffetella; assembly: GCA_947532105.1. Lineage (NCBI taxonomy): Eukaryota > Metazoa > Arthropoda > Insecta > Lepidoptera > Gelechiidae > Athrips > Athrips mouffetella. The sequence continues at coordinate 31,145,837 of OX383956.1, forward strand.
ACTTTGTAGCGATAGTAGTTGCCTAGTAGGTCCACAAAACGTTGGTCTGCCAATCCGAAACCTGGCAGGTTTTGTACAGTTGGAGAGAAAAGTGGTTAAATTACAGATTACACGAATGAAATCTATTCGTAGAACAAGTAAAAACCAACAGGTCCGCCTTGCATCCTCTTGGCAGTTTCGCTAGTCGGACCACAAATGTGGTCGGATGTGATTGGACCACAAATTTGGTCGGACTGGCGAAACTGCCAAGAGGATGCAAGGCAGACCTGTTGTTTTTTAATTATATAGGTACCTTCTATTTCTACGAATTGATTTCATTCGTGTAATCAGACATTTAACCACTTTTCTCTCCAACTGTACAAAACCTGCCAGGTTTCGGATTGGCAGACCAACGTTTTGTGGACCTACTAGGCCACTACTATCGCTACAAAGTCGCAAATTTCGTGTATTAGATGACGTAGGATAACATGCAGTGCCCTTAAAGTCTATTAGGATCTTCTGCCTAGCAGTATTTGGTTATTTATAAACACTAGTTTAATTCACGAAGTAGATACAATATCGTAAAAAAATAAACATCTTGCCAGCAAGTAGAGAATGTCAATACACGCAAAGAAAAACGTTTGCAGTATTGTGTAATCTTCAACTAGCCAGAAATATCCACAATTTTAGTAATTTGAACCCCACTGCCCCAGAAAGAGGATTTCTTTTTCATAGAAAGTAAAATTTCTATTCTCATTATTAGCTATTTGAGTATTATAGTAGTTTATGCAACTGTCATATAAAACAGGTTATTAAAACACGAGTTTGGGTTTATCACATGAGGCGTAGCCGAATGTGATAATAGCATCAAACGAGTGTTTTAATACCATATTATATGCAGTTGCGTATACTACTTTATCTTCACTCATGCAATAGGTTTCTTTACTTATAAAAATGATAAAAATTAAACAAAAGTAAGTAAACAACAATGGTTACTTATATTATGTATATTACAGTTCTGATATGAGTCTGAAGAAGCCGCCTTAATATATCCGCTAGGTCTTCTTTGAAATATACAAGCAGAACATTTTCTTAACAAGTCATGGTTTTCTTTTCGATTTTCATTCTTTCCCAATTCATTGTAGGTTATGTCATAAAATGTCCTAGACTAATTTGGGAGAAGATCATAAGTTATTGAGTATCTTCTGGTGTAACTGCAGTATCCTGACTGCATCACTTTATCTTCTTTTTCAATAAACTTTCTCATTGCTTTCACGGGCACAAAAAACTTGAAAAAGGTAAATATTTGAAAATGGCGGCAAATCTAATATCTATTTCCAAGTCCTTCTAATTTCAGGCTGCGCGCGCATATTTTCCACTATAGATAAAATAATTGTTACTATAGTAACTGTTACTGTAACTGCTCCAAAATAATAGGTTGTTTATAAGGCACACTTTTTAAATATGCTACTAATATTTGACAGCTACTAAGAAAAACTGTTACATTTATAACCGTCTCTCTAAAAGACCTTATATTCAGTCTTTTTAGGGTTCCGATACCAAAATGGTAAAAAAAAGGAACCCTTATGGTGCCGCTCTGTCTGTCTGTCTGTCCGTCTGTCTGTCACACCTCTATATCTCAGCAACCACTTATGCTATCAACCTGAAATTTGGAATAGTTTTAGAATATAGTTGCCCAACTTAATTGCACAAGAAAAAATTTTGAAAAAAGTATGATTATTAATATAAAGGGGGCCAAAATAGGGGGGGCCAAATTTCAAATTGTCGCTACTAGGTCGAGTGGGGTATCATATGAAAGGGCTTTACTTGTACATTTTAAAATATATTTTTGTATTTTTTTAAATTTCTTAGTTTTAAAGTTATGATGAAAAATGTCAAGAAAAATACCATTCCCCCCCCCTTATCTCCGAAGTTTGAGTAAGGAAAAATCTGAATTAATTACAGTTGACAGAAGTTTATATAAACTTTAGAGCAAAAATAAAACGATCTTTCTAAGTTGCACAGTTTTTCAGAAATCTGCAAAAAACCTTTACAAACAAATTTAGTTTTGCGGTCCTGAAAATGGACTTTATTGCTTCCAAAAATACTATAGGTATATCGGAACCCTCGGCGCGCGAGTCCGACTCGCACTTGACCGGTTTTTTAAAAAGGTTTAGGTTCAAGAAGAATTTTATCCAAGTGTTATGTTATGATTAAAAAGTTAAATTACGTAACACCTTTGCAAAATTTTCATACAAAAATCGTTACGTAATGGTAACTTTTTAATTTTTTATGCATACTCTGCGTAATATTCAGCCTTATGTACCAACTTTTTGAATCATAATTCAAAGATTACGACATGAGTGTAGATAAAAAGTATTATAACGTAGTTGGACTTCTCAACAGACTTACAGTAACTAACAGTTGCTTAAATAAATAATTTGTTGGTTTAACAAAATGGGTACCAAATAATGAGAGCTGTATTATTTGGTACCCATTTTGGTACCAGTTCTAAATACTTAATTATTACAATTTTTTTTACAAAAAAACCAAAATCAAATTGCGTAAAGAATGTAACGAAAAACTGAAAAATAAGCTCTCAGATCTATAGTTTTATTTTTGGACCCCTGGCCGAATTTTAGTATGTTGCTCAGAACATGTGTCTGAACGGCTTTCCTAAAGGAACACGGGTCGAAAAACGAGAAAAAAAATTGGTATTCCCATACAAATCTTGTGCCGGAAATAGCGGGATTTGTATGGGATGACGAAATTTTTTCACTTTTTATCAACCATGTTCCTTGTTTTTTCAGATTTGTGTTCTGAGTAACATACAAAAATTTGGCTAGGGGTCCAAAAATAACCCTGTATAGAATTTAGTTAACTTGAATTTTATATTTAGGTACAATAAGGTATTGCACGGTTAAAAATGAAAAACACGAGTTGCAAACAATATTTTTTCACTTTAAATCCACCACTACTGTTTGTCCGGGAGGATACTCGTATTCATGTCTAGCATTGAGCTGGAAATTATATTTAAAATTATTTAGTCGGGATTTTCAGATTTTTTTTAACAATTTTTACTCGTAAACCGAGTTTGTCTTTACTGGTAACTCGTTTCTTTATGTTAAAGTGCGGTCAGTTGCTGTTATGTACTAGTTAGGTACATAGCTCTCAATTTTTGATAGGATTCAATTCTTGAATTTCAAAAAATTTCCATACACAATTCAAGAATTGGCTCCTATAAAAAATTGAGAGCTATGTACCTAACAAGTAACTGGAAAAAATTGGTGCAATTTGGTGAATTTGGAAATATAAGACTATAAGAGACCGGACTATTGTACCCTATGATTTTGTGAGAAGCAGAGACGATATTATAATCGTCAGAGATCCATCAAAATGTACTTGAACCGATATCAGTACCTAACCTGTAATGATTTAGAACCAACTAAGGGATCCCGCACACGACCGAGAATCGGTGACCGATTTTTTGTCGGCATCCCGCTCTGACGTGTTATCACCTGAATCTTCCGTCCTTGTCCTGGCCGATAATCGCCCACCGATTCTCGGTCGTGTGCGGGAGCCCTTAGTGTAGGGTTGAAAATATTTTGTAAAAATAGGTACCTAAAAAAATAAACAAGCAATGAGCCGGTTTTAAAAAAAGAAAAACTAGTTTTAATTTTCTTGATAGATAGCGTTGTTGTTGGAAAATTTAACTGTCAACTTATTTTTTCCTCTGTCTGTCTAAGTAAATGTAAGTTGTTGCCTAAGGAGGTTTATTTACTTGACGCTTCATCTATGACAGATTTTTTTTAGTTCTTTAGCAACTCTATTCAGCGCCATCTATCGGCACCTTTGAATACTCAGTTGACGCTTAGCTGCGAAACCGGGTCATTGCTGTAAGATTTATAAACAGGCAAAATAAAAATTTATTTTACTTTCGGCAAATATGTAAAAGAACGTTTGTAAAGAAAAATAACTTTTAAAAGGAAACACAATTTAATTGTAAAATCAATTATATTTAATATTGTGAAATGTAACTTAGTGCCAAGGCAGGTTTTTTGTAGGTACTTTTTATTCATTAAATATTATTATGAACGTTTCCCGTCCTGTTTTAACGTTCTTTAACGTTGTACCAATGCATAGCCAAATAAATGTTTTAAAATTATGTAATATTTTATTTTCTTCTTCAATCTTACTTAACTAGAACATTCAGAAAATATTATTCTATTTTCCTTAGCTCTATTCACAAAAGGGAGAATATTAATTAATGAGATACCTATACAATAACATAGTGTTACCCTATACTAATCTGTATACTAGGTGTAAAAAAAATCAATAAACACTATTTTAGCATATTACTCAGGCCGTGAAACTGAACAACTTATCCCAGGGCACAGATTAAATTATAGTAAACTGACCCAGGGAACATAGGATGAATAAAAAAAAAACATATTCACTACATGGTTCCTTTTCTTATAATTTTCATTTTAGAAGAAACACTAAAAATAGTCATCGTCTTGAATATTCATCATCATTTTAGGACTGGCGCTATCATTATTTTTTAATGTCGTTTGTGTATAAGGGTTGCCTTCCAGGGCGTCGTAATCATTGTCATAAACAAATTCAGTGTCGGAGGAGTTTATTGGACGGAAATTGATATATTTGGCCAACACTTTGACCGTCGAACGCGGGTCTTCCTGTATGCTCAACCGTAACAACTCATATCTGGCCATCTTCTCTATATGATGCTCCGGCCCGCCGAAATAATCTCTTATGTCGTACATAACTCCATCAATCAGAGCTAATGCTTTATCTATTTTCCAAGGCTGAATTTCTAATTTGTGCTCATGTTCAGAACTTTCCTCTCTGGTCGCAGCAAACCAGTCGGCTATTATAGCCGTCTTTGTTGTTTCATATAACTGTTCAAACTGATCTGCATTTAGATCTGTAAAGGCGTCTATAGTACGCGTTATCCAGCTGAAACAACAAATTTTTGAATGTGGGCATCAACCGTGACTATTGGATGTTGTTGGGACAGGTCGCGCAGCGAGAGTTGCATTCTTAGTCTTTATGTACCCGAAATGAATGGTTTATTATTGTTATAAATCGATTTTTTAATACAACTTTGTACGCACATATTTAAAGTTGTGGTGAATTCGCCTAAACTCTCGCTGCGTGCGACCTACTCGTACAAGCAAGTACATACTTGTTACGGAAAGGGGGCAAAAGAAAAAAAAGTAAGTACTAACTCGTAATGGGCGCGCACGTCGCTGTAGATGAGAGGCAGGTCGGTGTGGTGTCCACAGCCGAAGCCCCAGGAGAGCACGCCCAGCAAGATGCCCTTCACGACCAATGGCGCGCCCGGCACGCCCAGGCACGGGCTGGTGTGCGCGTCCTTCCGCGCAGGGCCTACGCATAGAACCTTGTCGCCAAGTTTTACCTCATGCTAAAAAAATGAGTAGCTAAGTTTCAGTTAAAACATAGCAAGGTTTTATATAGTGGCGTTTCTTACGCTTTAAGTTATATGGGAGAAATTAGGAGGTTGACCAATTTCGAGTAGAGCTCTGCCACTTTGTATGGATGTTTCACATGTCAAACTTCAGCCAAAACGACCGTTAGCCAAACTGTACTCCGCGTCAGTTGAGAAACTTTAAATACCAAACTCCCTGTGCTCGAAAAAAAATCTAACAGATCTATTTAGATAACTAGGACAAGTTTGGTTTCTGGTGATACCAATTTTGAAGGGTGCCATAGAAAAATATGTCAATATACTCAATCAATTAACTTTCGGTGGTGAAAAAAAATCTTTGAGCCATAATATTTATAGATTTTTATAATTATGAACTAATAAAAAGATTAAACAAAAATATTAAACAAAGATTAATAAAAAGATTAAACAAGGATAAACTTCAAAGATGTATTATGTTTGATATCTTCAGACTAAAATAAAATGTCCAGCGTTTCGCCGCACCCGCAGACTCCGTGATCATGGTACTTGCAACAGCGCCGCAATATCGGGAGAACATCAAAAACCCTATCGTAGGAAGAACCCGTCATACTGTTTTCATAATAAAAACATTCCATTAAAATACGACTCACATTACGATATGCCGCACAATGGACGCTATTATGAATTATTCCAATATGCACAGATCGCAACATTGGGTCTGAATATTCATCCTTGTAGTATTTCGAAGCTCGTGGCAAACATAACTCGCGGCCCTACAAATTAAATTATGCATTAATTTGTATAATCTCACATCTCACTACAATGGTACATGCTATTGTTAACACGTAAACCAATAAATAAATAGGCACTACAAATTGATGCAACAAAATTACGAACTATCCAAGAAATAACACAGACCACTTTGTCGCACCGGCCCCAGCCAGTGACAAACGCGCTGACCGACATATTCACCAGATCGAAGGAAGGGTCATAAAAGTTGGCAACAGTTTTCACAGCAGGCCTGTGTACAATAATAAAGTTTAAATAAAATACTTACTGCGTTCTTTTATTTATTAGCTAGTGCACTGCATATAGGGTGACTTTTAATTAGTTCTTGATAGAAAAAGGTATGAATGTACCAAATTTGACCTCCCTTACAAAATGCGCTATCAGCTGATGCAGTTTCTATGGGGGGTCAAAACTAGATTTTCGTATTTTGACCTATGTTCCTTGGGGAAAGTTGTTCAGTATCATGAGTACATTCATACATTTTTCTATCAAGAACTAATTAAAAGTCACCGTATATAAAAGAAAAAAAATAAGAACCCGTAAGGGGCCCTTTATTTGACTTATTGTTCAGGATGTTTTTAAGGTTCCGAACCAAAATGGTAAAAACGGAACCCTTATGTATGTATGATGCAACTTCATTGTTTCCAAAAATCCTGTAGATATATCGGAACCCTCGGCGCGTGAGTCCGACTCGCACTTGACCGGTTTTTATTTATAAACTTTTCTTCCTAACGCCTAACGAGGTCCAGTCCAGTGCGCGCCGCGTCTTTCCATTCTATACAAGGCCAGAACGCAAGGGTATGAAACTAATCACGTATAGATTGGAAACAACGTTTTTACTAAGTTCTTCCAATCTATACAAGAGCAGAACGCGAATACTCACATATACTTCGTAATAACGTAGAAGTACATTTCATTCCACAATGTACAGCGCCAGTATGCATCAGGTCTAATCGTGTATGTATCGGAATAACCGCGCTAAACTCTAATTACAATTTGTACGCGAGCAGTTGCATGCTCGCCGTTTTGATTTAATGACCTCTCTTTCTATTTGTTGGAGATTCATATCGGCGTATCTATTTTAAACATTGAGTCATCTTTATCGTTAAAAATACCGCAAACAATATTCAAGTTTCCGATGTTCCTGTAGACATGACAACATCAGAAGAGTCCCCAACCAAATTATTATGCAACAATGATGATGATGCCGTTTTTTCTATGACTTATAATGAAGCAGTGACTGCAATGAAAGAAATTTTCAAAAAATTCACATCTATTTTAGAAGCACATCCGTCGTCATCGAAAAGCCATTTATATATTTTTTTATATTTCTCTAAAACATGTCACTGCAGACCAACAGGTCCAAAATTTTATTTAAAAAAAAGGACTGTCCCGCAAGATACGTGTACAGCCGACATCTGTATCAAGATGAACCATTTAGAACAAGGGAACAAAAAATAGAATTCAAGCAGGCCGACCTTCAGCACCCACCATAGTGAAATATATAAAACCGGCCAAGTGCGAGTCGGACTCGCGCACTGATGAAATTTCAGTAAGTTACTGTGCTAATTTTTTTGAGTCCGACACGCGATTTACAAAATTTTATTATTTGATGTTATTTTATAGCTTATGCACTATAAACATACCAATTTTCACGTTTGTAAGTGTTTCCGTTTTTAAGATAGAGCTAAAACAATAATCGCCTAAAAAAATAGGCTTTTAGTTTGGGAGCCCCCTTAATTTATTACTTTTTTTATTTTTAGTATTTGTTGTTAAAACGGCAACAGAAATACATCTGTCAAAATTTTAACTATCAGCTATTACTATTCACGAAATACAGCTCAAACAAAATTTAGTAAAAACAGCTGACTTTGGTCAATGATATTACAATTATATAACCGACGACTTTGGTGGCATCTTATTCCTTTGTTTTTAAATATTTTTTTAAAATACAATATCTACTCAACGAGCTCTACACAACGATTTCCCACTCAATGGAATAGGTCAAACTTTTTGTTGCGCCCCCCCCCCCCCCCCCCCCATTGAGCTGTTTGGGAGCCCCCCTTAATTTTTTCCTTTTTTTATTTTTAGTATTTGTTGTTGTAGCGGCAATAGATATACACAATTTGTAAAAATTTCTATCTACGGTTCATGAGATACAGCCCGCTGACAGACGGACAGACAGACATATCGGAGGCATATCAATAGGGTCCCGTTTTTCACCCTTTGGGTATTACGGAACCCTAAAAAACTACCTAGTATAATATAATAATGCTCGTTGAAAAGTACTTTTTTGAAATAAAAATAATTAGGATTATAAGTCATTGTTATGTATTTAATCCCACCTTATAAAGCTCAAATATATCAAATATAATCAAAAAAAGACGGCGAGTACCAGAAACGTATTACGGGCCGTTTTATGTAATGCCGCGCCTCTATGTAAAATGACGAATAAAAAATATCTCAGCATTTTGTAGAATGCCAAGCCAAAATATAAAATGACGAATTATAAAATTTTCCTGCGACATTGTTTTAAAACAGATTTAAAAACAGCGTTACAATATATACGCGAGAAATTTCCTATGGTTTCGTTCTGGCCTTGTATAGAATGGAAAGACACCGCGAGCATTCACGATACAAACTATACACGATCAGTACGCAAAATTCGTGTATGTAGGTATTGTATTATCAGATTTAAAAACAGCATTACAATATATACGCGAGCAGTTTTCTAAAAGGAAAGACGCTCCAGCGCCTGTTTGCTATTTAAATTTTTCGACTACAAAAACTGAAAAGCCTACTAGGTGTGATATTTTTTTCTTCATGGTGGTCACCAAAGATAACCACCTAAACTTTGACGCGGTATTCATCAAAACGCCATTTCACGAAAATTGCGGAAAATTGCGTGTACTGCAATCGTTTGAGCAAGCTCGAGCATCAGAAATGCAACTAAGGAAAACTAAAAAACTAAAAATATCACGGTTATCCCTTTTTTTGTCGTACTCAAAATTAAAATTACGTGTCTCTTATCGCCAACAAAAATCTGTTATAATGTTAAAATTAAAAAATTATCGTTTTTTCATGATTTTATATATCACTTTAATGACATCGACATGTCTAATATGTATAACATGTATACCGAATTCAGCTTCCTAGTACTATTCTCTGAACCACAGACGGACAGACATTGTATAAACTTCGAACTGACTTGCAAAAAAGCTATAAATAAACACAGATTAAATAGAACATGAAAATGAAAAACTGCGAACACATAGGAATATATTGGTAGAATAAGTAGAAAGTTAAGTACTAGGCAAACATTGGCCGCAACCGGTTTCAACTTCGCCTCTGCCCACATTATCATTATCCTTCAATACCTTTTTGTCGGTCATGGCAGTAATGTACTTACTTATACTTACTTATAAATAAAATGCTCGTGCACTCTTAGGAAAGCCAGGTCCGAGCTTAGTGTGAGAGGATTAAAGTTCTTGTGCACGATGATCAGGATCACCGTGAACAGGATGCTTCCACGGTCGTTGTAGTTCTGGCCCACCACTACACTCAGCTCTATTATAGGGACACTAAAATGTTTACATTTGAAAATTTAAGATCTCTGAAAAGCAGGTAGGTAAATCAGAGTTCACGAAACACGCTGGGGTTTTTCAAACAAAATTAGGTGTTAAAAAAGTAAATGGCTAGTTCTACTCACAAGGGAATAAAGTTTTTAGCCCTTGGCCCTTGGTTCCTTTTTTCAATATATTTGACATGAAAATTGGATATAACAAAGATATATAACAGAATATTATAGATTATAAAGGGTCAGTCAAAATACTTTATATTTTTTAAGTTTTAGGCATTCCATTCCATTCTATTCTATATCTAGGGAAGTGATACTAGTGATAGACAGGGAATTGATATTGTCGATGATTTTGTTGTAAATTCATAAGAATCTTTCGTTTTACAATTACTACTAATTCACCAATGGTCCGTGTAACCAAAACTAATACGTATTATTATTTAAATTAAAATATTATCTAAAATTGGATATTTTACGTACCATATTATTATGAGTGAGAATTTGACTGGCCTGGTCGCGAATTTCATTATTCGAGGTGCTTGAACGACTTATCGGTCATCAAATCAAACAAAATACGACCGTTCGGACCTCGAAGACCCTGTGGGAAAAGAGGAGGGGGAGGGAAACTGAAAAATTTTCGAGATTCCTCCGGTTATTCCTTAATTACTTATTTCTCTTACGTTCTACAGCAAAAGCATGCAGTACTCTTTTGTAAAGCGTTAAATTTCCTTCAACATTCATGATGCAAACATGTTTGTATGTCAATTACTTTCGGAGATGAATCGAACAAAAATATATTTTTAGGATGTCTACTTTAGCAACAGCAAAGGTAACGTGATTGATGGAGGATATCTTTTACATAAAGTGGTGTAGAAAAAACTTCCTCAACCACATTTGAGTTGCTGTACTCTACGTACAAAAACTAGGTGCAGAGACACTTTTGGAGCAATGTAATTGTTGTATTTTATGGATTGTTTCCTGTAAGTGCAACAAAGGCTGAAACACACTAGGCCACTCCTGCGAAAACGGCCCTGCAACTAATTTGAACGAGGAGGGCTCACCAGACATAGAAGACGAATACGATGACGGCCACGTCATCGTTGACAGCCTGATCGCTCAGGAGGACGACAAGCTGTTAGAAGCAGAACCAGCGGCTTAGAAATCCCGACTAGAAATGTAATCAGTACAAATGAGTACCCACTATGGTATGGACATGCATTACTAAATAAAATCTCTATTGCTTCTATGCCATCTAAATTACTTAATACTGGTAATTATATTAACTTTTTTCACGAAAAGACTACTTATTTTGCCCTGAGATAGTTATGTACTGTGGGGGAGGGGGGATATCGATCCGAAAAGCCACCAACATGATGTGAATATGGTTAGCTTTCATCAGAAAAGAAAATTAGCTTTTGTGAATTGGGGTTGGGTAGGGGAAGGGGGGAGCGGGGGTGGGATATAGGGTTTCCGAAGTTGGTGATTGTAACTAGGAACCATAATTACAACAACATTTCATCATGATTCGGGTGTAACGGAAGAAATAAGACGGAATTCTGCATTTTTAGTATCTTTTTTTGCGAATTACGAAAATAGTAATTTTTTCGAAGCGCTTCATCTCGGAAACAAATTGACATACAAACATGTTTGTATAATAAATGTTATAGGAAATTTAACGTTTTACAAAAGAATACTGCATGCTTTTACTGTGGAACGTAAGGAAAAAAAGTTATTAAGGAATAAGCAGAGGAAGGTCGATAATTTAGCAGTTTCTCTCCCCCTCCTCTTTTCCTCGAGGTCCAAAACTTGAGGAAATGTTAATTAACCATTCTTGACCAATATTTCAAAGTCTCATTAACTTCCGACCTATTCCACCTAACCACACTTTTTCTAACCTGTCGACCATTTAATATTATACTGACTTAGCCTCTTTCTTTCAATAGTAAGAGCTACAACGTCGATTGCTATTCAATTTCTAGGGTTTATTAGCGAATTTTCAGCTGACAGGGAATTGTTAAAATATTGGCGTCCCCTTTTTTAAGTGAGAAAAATCTTCGTGAAAATATGGAGCTACAAAAACTTTATACCTAACATGGCAAACACTTATCATAGAGAAGTGCGAGTTTAGGCTGTTTTGGGTTTAAGGAGGTTTAAGGTTTTCTGTGCTCAATTAGAAACCGATGTAAACTTTGATTCTAATTTATAATTAAGCACGTATGACTAAAATATCAAATCTACGACCTGGAACATCCAGAATTCCCTAGTTTGTAGAACCAGCCAAATATTTATACTTATTATGGTTCATCATAACATTCCTTGAAATGTCCACAACAAGACAGGGAGCTCCCTCCAGAATTCTAGCTTTTGCTGGGAAAATGTGTATCATATTCACCTCGCTTGTCAGTGTTACGGCTGGCACCATGGGCCGCAGTTGTAGGTGACCGCAGTAAGTAAGATGGTATGATAAACAGGAGGATGCTGCTGCCCATCCTCCAGTTTATTACCCTTAGTCGCCTCTTACGACACCCACGGGTATGTATGGGATGGAACTACTTTTGGCGGCACCACACGGGACACTTATTATAGTTACAAACAAAAATCCTTTCTCAACTCCAAAGTGTTTGTTCACAAAACTTCGCGTTCTTTCGAGAATTCTGGTTTAATCTGCTCTTTCTGTTACTAAAAATAAATAAAAGTTTAAACTTAAATTTGTAATGCCATACAAATAGTACGGAAATACACACTGACATTATTTTTTTTTACAAAAAGATCAATTTAGAATTTACCAAAATAACCATAAACGATTACGAGTAAATCACGTTTAAATTTTGGTAATAATTTAGTTTTAATTTATAATTTTCACAGATCAATGGACTCTCGCAAGATAGAAGATTTTTTTCATTTGTCAACACATTTAGTTTAGTCTACTGTGCAAGGCTGAGTTTAGTCTGCTGTTTTTGGTTCACACCCAGTATCCGGTGTACCAAAAACTGAAATAGTGTGGTCAGTTAGCTGTTTCACGTAGACACGAATTACAATTTACCAATTTTTTTCCAGATACTAGTTAGGTACATAGCTCTCAATTTTTGATAGGAGCCGATTCTTGTATTTAAAAAAAAAATTCATAGAAAATTCAAGAATTGGCTCCTATCAAAAATTGAGAGCTATGTAGGTACCTAACTAGTACCTGGAAAAAATTTGGTGAAATTTGGTGAATTTGGCGATATAAGACTATAAGGGACCGGACTAAAAGGATTTTACCAAATACTGGAGATAAAAAAAACAGTTATCCAGTCAAATCACATGCAAGCTTACGTTTTGGTAGTACTGGGTCTCCCCTTATATGAAATTACACAGACCAGTGCTTACGTGATACTGCCGTAACATACCTAACATTAAAATCTTAAATTTAAAAAATGGCGTTAATTAATCGGATTTTTAAGTCACTAGGCCAAAGCGTGACGGACAGACCGATCGACCGAAGGACGGACATTTTCAGGGGACTTGCTTTTTATGATGTATAAGTGATACGGAACACATTTTTAGAAAATATTTGATTACCAATACAACATTTACCTTTCTCGCTCGTAGGTGAAACGAAAAAAAAAAACTTTAAGAAACAGGTGCCGTAAGTACGAGTAGAGTGTAAAAAAAATACGATAATTTCTCTAAGCTTTAGATCCCTTAGTCTAAGGGATGATCTTCTATTGTGTCGATGGCAACACTCAAAGTTTTTTAGACCAGTATTCGGCAACGCAGATAGCATTAACATTTGCCATTTAGTTCCTACACTATATACCTTAATACTTAGATTGGAAAAAAATGTACAGCTTGAATTCACATTGGTTTCACTCCCGAATCTTCGTCTGCATCACCGATTAATCACAGAGGTCATTGAACCATCCGAATGCTTCATAATGTTTTTTGAGCCAAAACTTCTTGATTAAGATCAATAGTATTTTACTTGTTTTTTTAACCAATTATTAATGAAAATGATTTTATTTTAACACTTCCTGTGTTCGGATAAATCTACAAAGTAGAAAATCGCAAAATTTCACAACCACAGGCAGGATTCGAACCTGCGTCTTCTGCGTAAGTACCGCAGACGCTTTACCAACTAGGCTACTGTGGTCCTGCCCGATGTTGTGAAATTTAGCGACCTCTATACGCATTCCAACGTTGCGTTTGTGCTGCCACCTAGCAAGCATTTTTGCTGTACTAGCTCAACTAGTCCATCATTGCAGACAGATTTCGAGTTGAAAATTGGTAACACTACGTATAATTGAAAATGATTTTATTTTAACACTTCCTGTGTTCGGATAAATCTACAAAGTAGAAAATCGCAAAATTTCACAACCACAGGCAGGATTCACAACATCGGGCAGGACCACAGTAGCCTAGTTGGTAAAGCGTCTGCGGTACTTACGCAGAAGACGCAGGTTCGAATTTTCACAACATCGGGCAGGACCACAGTAGCCTAGTTGGTAAAGCGTCTGCGGTACTTACGCAGAAGACGCAGGTTCGAATCCTGCCTGTGGTTGTGAAATTTTGCGATTTTCTACTTTGTAGATTTATCCGAACACAGGAAGTGTTAAAATAAAATCATTTTCAATTATACGTAGTGTTACCAATTTTCAACTCGAAATCTGTCTGCAATGATGGACTAGTTGAGCTAGTACAGCAAAAATGCTTGCTAGGTGGCAGCACAAACGCAACGTTGGAATGCGTATAGAGGTCGCTAAATTTCACAACATCGGGCAGGACCACAGTAGCCTAGTTGGTAAAGCGTCTGCGGTACTTACGCAGAAGACGCAGGTTCGAATCCTGCCTGTGGTTGTGAAATTTTGGGATTTTCTACTTTGTACAATTATTAATGATGCAGAATATAGCGAATGCAGAATCAACCACTTAAAGGATCATCGCACTTTTTTTTTGCACCCTGTGTACCTTACTCAATAAGTGGATGTGCTGCCGTGAGGACCAGGTTTCCGCCGACCAGGGTGCCGGTTAGGTAGTGAGCGACCTGCCGTCTGATGCTTGCCACGTACGGATGCTCCAATATCGACACGCGCCTGCCACTTATTATCTGCCATTCATAATATAAGTATTATACACGGTACGTAACTCCAATGCTGACCTTTAACGCGCAGAACAGAAAAAAATAGACGCGGGGAGCAATAAGCAGTACGCAGGACAAGCATGTGAAATGTATATAACTACGAATTACACATGCGCAACAAATAACGGTCAGCATCGGAGTTATTTGCCGATATTTGTATCCTAAAAATTCTCCGCGAAATATATCTTTTGCTTAGGTACCTTTTAGACAAGAACTTTGTTAATATCTTTACCTTACGATTCAACAACGGCATGTCCCCAATTTTAGGATATTCCCAACCGACCATGTTATGAAACAAGTCGGTCCTGAACGAACAGTTATGATCCAGATCTAAGCCGGCACAACCCGACACGAGGACAACTAAAATAAAATAAGCCTAAGTATAACCCTGAAATCACATTAAAATTAAGTCACAATTAAAACTCACAGACAATATTTACCGGTAATTACTATAGAAACCTTCATATTATTTCGATAACACAACAGTACAGGTGAACTACTGAAGTTGGACTTAAAATAGTAAAATCTACGTGGTCTCGAAATTTATGAGTTTGAACAGATAAAGGTCAAACTAGTCCCATAAAAAAATTGTAAGTATTATATTTTAGAGCACATTACTAACTATAAAATACTTATAATTTGAATTCCATTACGAAATGATACTTTAATGTTATAATTATAACATTTGTACAGGAATTTGTATAGGATGTTAGGAAAAGCACAGATTAGCTAAATCACGTTCTACGAGTATAAGTACAATATAGAAAAATAAGCATGTTTAAGAAAAACGGTCAAGTGCGAGTTGGACTCGCGCGCCGAGGGTTCCGATATATCTGTACTTAGTATTTTTGGAAGCGATAAAGTCCACTTTTAGGACCGCAAAACTAAATTTGTTTGTAAAGGTTTTTTGCAGATTACTATAAAACTGTGCAACTTAGAAAGATCGTTTTATTTTTACTGTTATATTTATATAAACTTCTATCGACAGAAATTAATTCAAATTTTTACTTTCACAAACTTCGGAGATAAGGGGGGGGGGGGGGACGGGGGGACGATATTTTTTTTGACATTTTTCATCATAATTTCTAAACTAAGAGTCGTAAAAAAATATAAAATATATTTTAGAATGTACAAGTAAAGTCCTTTCATATGATACCCCACTCAACCTAGTAACCACAATTGGAAAATTTGCCCATTAATAATCCTAATTCTTTTTTTATTCTTTCATATGCATTTATATTAAAGGTGATGACGGTCAAATTTCTATATCATTTGCTCATGTCTGCCTCTTTGTCTGATGATAAGAAGCATCCTCTAAAAGCTACAAAAAATATTGACAGACATCCACACAGCCACACCCCTGCGTTTTTGAGGAAATAAGTTTTAACAATTTTCAAATTTGACAATGAAACGTACACCTGGCAGACTATGACTGTCCGATTAAACACAACGTATGGGACCCAAGAAAAATGGTCTGCGACCATAATAGCCCTGCGTTGTAAAGTTACAGTGCTTCAAAATGCAAAAAACCACTATGTCGTCCGTTGTGCTGTCAGCCGTCATAAGAAGGAATGTATCAAAATTTCGACAAGTCAGCTTAAGAGCCGCGCGGTCCAGGGGATAGGGCGTCGGACTACCTAGCCAATGGTCGCCGGTTCGAATCCCACCCACCCATGAATGTTTTATCATTTGTTTCCAACATTCCAGAAGGAAAGGAAAGAGATATCTGAAGAAAGAGAGCTAATTACTAGAAAAATCTAACAAAAACCTAAATTCAAAAATGAGTCTAGTATGTTCGAGAACGAGTAGCATGGGTAATAAGTATAAGCCGGGCCGCCGAGCAGCTACGCCGTAGTTCAGTGAAAAGTGATCTAAAGTGAGGAACAAGGAAAAGAAGAAAAGTCCTAAGGAAGAGGAAACCTCAGAGGCAACTCAAGAAGTTACAGAGGGAAGACTTTGTGGAAGAGGTGCCGGAGGAAGAGGTCCCAGAGGGAAGAGTACTCGGAGGGAAGTCTCGCATAGAAGAGGTCCCGGAGGGAAGTCGCGTATAGAAGAGGTCCTGGAGGCAAGCGGAACTCGGAGAGAAGAGCCCGCAGAAGAGGTCCCGGACGGAAGAGTTCTCGGAGGGAAGACTCCGTCGAAGAGGTCCTAGAGCGAGGAGTGCTCGGAGGGAAAACTCCGTGGAAGAGATCCCTGAGGGAAGACCGCACGAAGAGGCTCAGAGGGCGAACTTGGTAACGTATAAATAAGAAGCACGGGTTGTAAATAATTCCTGAATAAACGGAAAAACTTAGTTTGGCGTTTCAGTCCAATCCCGAACCGCTAGCTCGTAACATTTGGTGTCTGAAGTGAGTTGGAGTTCAGACATGCCGTTAGTACCGAAGGAGAAGGGAGTGACCACCTGAGCTATGTCGGAAGCCCGTCAAGAAGAGGCAACGGAGAGACTGCCGAGCAGCGCATTCCTGAAAGGACAACTAGCAGAACCGAAGTACAGCGCACCGCAAAACAAAATCCAGGGAATCTCCTGCAACAGATTCAGCTAATGATGGAAGTTCAGCTACGTGCTGTGCAGGAGGACCAAGCACGCCGTCAAGAAGAGTGAGCCCGCCGTCAAGAAGAGCAAGACCGCCGTCAAGAAGAATATTTTCGGGAGATCAAGGAGGACCAAGCCTGCCGCCAAGAAGAGCAAGCCCGCCACCAAGAAGAGCTAGCTCGTCAACAGGAAGAGCAGTTGCGTGCTGTCAAGGAGGATCGAGCTCGTAGTTCAGAGGAGCAGCTTCGTTTCCTTCAAGAACTGCACAAAGACTTTCCAAAAGGACTGCAGCAGACAGCAGAAAGAGTCACAGTTGAAGAGAGAAGGCTTGATCAACTAGAAGAGGCGATTGACAACGTCGAATTGAAAATCTCCCAGTTGGAAGCGAAGATCCAGAAGGAGGTTGAGCTCTGTAAGTCTCGCAGCCGAATCGGAGCAGTGTTTGACTCTCCAGCTCAAGCAAAGGCGGTCAAGGTGCCACACTATGATGTGACTACATCTTGGGCCGCCTTTAAACTACAACTTGAGACAGCTATGAAGGCGAACGGTTGGAGCAAGAACGACGCTCGATCAGCTCTAACCATAGAATACATGAAACAGAGTTAGAAAGGCAGTGATGACAATCTTTTACGAGTCCCGGTGTCGCCAGTTTGCACACATTTACAATATGAATCATATTTACACTACAGAAAAAAAGTTAGCTATTTGTCGTCTACTGTTGAATCGAAAAAATCAAAAGAGCCAAATCCAAGCAATCAAAAAATTACCGTATTACATAACGTTATCTAATTATTTTCAACGTCAATTGCGTGAGAAAGAGACAAATATAAAATGTAGCCATACTAATTCTTGTGTTATGTAACTTGGAGGAGCGAGGCATTCCCACTACGAGTACAAGTATCTCTGATTACTTACAGGGAAGCCCCGGTATATGTATGTGTTCAGATTTACCTTAATAAAAAAAAAATATTTTTTTTTTTAATTAAGATTGCACTAAACAGTGCAAAATGTATCCATTGGCCCTTTCTTTGTTTTAACTTTCCTTTTAAATATTTCCCTAACAATCTATTTATAAATGTGTGCAACATTATGCATAATACTTAAAAAATAATTTAGATATTTCTTCACTGAAAATAAAAATTTACGATTTTGAAATATTAACTAATGCTAGGGATGTTATGTTTCATTGGGCTAATTATCGATAAAATGGATTATTGTACTCTGGATTACAACTTTTCCACGAAACATATATAGGTCGAAGCAAGGAAATAATTTAAGCTTTAAATTAATTTGATTTGTTGGTTCTTCTTATTGCTGACTAGCAGTTGCTAGTCAGCAATAATAAGAACCAACAAATTAAATTAATATACCAGTAAAGACGTGTGGTATAAAGTTGGTGTCCCTCCGGGAAGTGATTTCGGTTTCTTACAGGTATAGCGTATAGCAAGAGGCTTCAAACGCTTGATGAGAAAGATGATGTCAATCTCCAAAAAGTGTTTGGAGCAAATAGAACTTGTTTTGGTGGGTAACCACAATCTTTTCGCCCTGTGGCATCGATCCATCTTTGCTTTTCTTTTGGATCACCTGGGAAGCTGCCAAAAATCTCTTTCTAAAAAAAATCTTCGGAACCCTCGGCGCGCGAGTCTGACTCGCACTTATTCGGTTATTTTTATTTCGCAATGGGCTCTTTTCAAAAGGGAAGATTCATATTTGTTAAGTATAATTTTGAAAGAAGCTCGTAGGTGATGAGAAACAGGTGGAAACTAAATTTCACAGTCTGGCCCACCGTCGCAAGATTGCATGTCTGTCGGTCTTTTACAGATTATACCAGCATCCCCCTTTTTAATATAATAATAATAATAATAATAATTTATTTATTTATTCAGACAACACAATGGCCCATTTGTTAGTAAAAAGAAAGCACACTTAAAACTATGTTAGTAGATTACAACGAATTATATTGATAAAATAATTAAAGGTGATTTAATACAAAATTTAAATAACATTGGTCGGTCAGTAGAAATACAACCATCAGGGTGAATTTCTCTTGACCAACCAATGCAGGAGATTGCGCATAATTGGCAAGTCATAATGCCCTACTACAGTCATCAGGATGGAGTTGGAGCTAGCCCGCATCCTGCATAGCAACGAGGCTGCTCTTTTGCGCATAATGGCGTAAAAGTCATCTGTATGAGCCTCCGCGAACATGCCTGAAGCGCTACAAAAACGGGGTAGCCCCAACAGCATCCTGAAACCGTTATTATATTGAACACGCAGGATGTTGATGGCCTTCAGCGTATAGCTGGCCCACAGACTGCACGAGTAGAATATTTGACAATAAGCTTTAAAGAGCGTGATTTTAACTTGCTCGCTACATCGTGCAAACCTGCGCACCAGCATATTACATCGAACCGCCAACGCCCTACGTTCCCTCTCAATATCTACATGGTCCTTAAGGTCATCGGTTAGGAAATGCCCCAGGTATTTAAACTTGTAAACCCGCTGTAATTCCACTCCGTTTAGTGTAACGGCAGGTATAGACGTAGGACATTTCCCCCCGACCGCCCCAAAGACCATGTACTCGCTTTTTTTGACATTATATGTCAATCCGTGCATCTGCGCATACTCCTCACATGTACGGAGCAGTTCTCTCAATGCTCTGACCGATGGACACAGCAGCACCATATCGTCCGCGTAGCTGATATTATTGATAGTAACATCGTGCACACGACACCCAATACGCTTGCTGCTGAGCCCAACGATCAGATCGTCTATATATAGATTAAAAAGCTTAGGTGAAGTGAGTCCACCCTGTCGCACTCCGCACTCCAACTTGTAGGACCTAGACAGTTTATCAGCCCATCGTACACAATTTTCTTGATGACCGTACCAAAACTGGAAGATACGCAACAGCTCTGCTGGCACATCTCTCTCCCGTAGCTTGTTCCAAAGTACATCATACGACACGGTGTCGAACGCCCGTGAAAGGTCCAAAAAACACGCGTATACGGGCGTTCGACGCCGTGTGTAGTATTGTACGGTCTGCTTCAAGCAAAATATTGCACTTTCGGTAGACAGTCCGGGTCGAAACCCAAACTGCGCATCGTGCAGGTGTAAATATTTTTCAAGATGAGTGTCCAGCAGGCTGTCGAGCACCTTCCCGAGCACGGTCGCCAGGGAAATTGGTCGATAATTGCTTGTATCAGCTACGTCTCCAGTCCTGTTTTTTAAGATTGGCACTACAACAGTACGCATAAGGTCATGTGGCAGGTACGAGTGCCCCATACACAGAGAATAAAACATAGCCAGCACCCGAGGCAAATGGACGCCTGCATGTTTTAAGTGTTCGATGCTAAGGCTATCGTGACCCGGAGACTTTCCTCTGGTCATCTTTTTAATAACATTTGCCACTTGCTTAGCAGAAAAACGCACTAAATCCGAGTCACGACAGGCCTTGTCATCGACCACCTCAACTGATGGACCCAAAGGCGGCTGAACCCTAAAATGCTCCACAAACATGTTCGCAATGGACTCAGGTTCATTTGCACTACCTACACTCACAGGGAGGGTAGGCTTAAGATCAAGCTTATTTGTAGCCTTCCAAAATTTACAAAAGTTTTTGGAGGCGCGATGTGACGCAATGATATCAAGCTTTATTTGCCCTTGGTGTTTTTGACACCAGCTCAGCCTGCTCTTAAATATTTTGCGACTGGCGCACATATCATCATAGGCAGGTCCCGAATTAGGCTTGTCGTACAGAAGCCACATTTGATACTTAAGCCTAGCCTCCACGTGTGCAGCACGAACATGTTTGTTCCACCCTACCACACGCTTACGTCTCTTCACATTTCCGCTATAAAATGAAACATGAGTATGCACAGCGGACTCCTTTTACAATCGGGAGTCCTTGGTTGCTATTCCGTTCATTCGCCTCATCTTTTATAATGCGCACAGCTAAGAAGTGGAATTCTCTGCCTGCGTTCTGTGTTCCCGAGTTCATATAAACCGGATCTATTCAATTCGCAAGTGAATAGGCTTTTTCTGGACAAACTTGTATTATCGTCGACCTCAACTCTGTCATCAAGACTAGATCAAGGTCAAGAGTAATCCCATTATAAAATAATTGGTACAGCAGCACTGCACTTACTTTCTCGCAATACTCAAGGAAAAACTATCAACCGCAAACTTAAATTTGTAATGCCTTACACATAGTATGGAAATACAAACTTTTATTTACGTTTTTCCATAAATATGTTCGAATGAAATATACATACACATCAATTCAGAATTCAAATTGTCAAACATTAAAACAAACAAACATCAAACGATTTCGAGTAAATCACATGTTTAACTTTTGGTAGTACTGGAACACCCTTTATATGAATTTTCAAAGATCAATAGATACCACCGTAGGATACTTGCATGGAGATTTTTTTAATTTCCCAACACATGTTCCTTATGGATTATTGTTCAGTTTGGTCTACTGAGCAAACCCTTTCAGTTTTTGGTACACCCTGTGTACTAAATTTTATTCAAAAAATCAGAAAGAATATCCAGTCAGGTAGACAACCAATCCAGGAGTAATATTGTAGAATATTTTAATAAACTCAATGGAACCAATTTTGGGTAAATCACATATTTACGATTTGGTGGTACAGGAACACCCCTTATATGAAATTACACAGATCATTTGATACTAGCGCAAGATATCTTACATGGAGACGCTTGGTCATGCAAAGTTTCATCAAGATTCTATTAGCCGTTTTTGAGAAAATTACAATTTATCATTTTCGTTGTATGACAGCTACCCTCAAAATGAGAGCCAGCCAGAAACCACTTAGAACCCTTCGATGGATTTGCATAAAACTCCTAAATACCAAATATGGTGTCAATCGGATCATTCGTTTAGCCGCTAGGCCAAAGCGTGACGGACAGACCGACCGACACGGACCGACCGACCGACGGACGGACATTTTTGGGAGACTTGTTTTTTATGATGTATAAGTGATATAGAACACATTTTTGAGAAAATTAGAAAAACTTTTTTTTTTCACGAATACAATACCTTTCTCGCTCCGCTCGAAAGTAAAAAAGTAGTGTAACTTTCATATTTTTTACTAGCTTTTAACAGTTTATCAGGGTGAAATTTAATTTTTAATGTATCAAAAGTGATATCTATCACCCGCTGATATTCAAGAATTGACTCCCAAGTAGAAAATCGCAAAATTTCACAACCACAGGCAGGATTCGAACCTGCGTCTTCTGCGTAAGTACCGCAGACGCTTTACCAACTAGGCTACTGTGGTCCTGCCCGATGTTGTGAAATTTAGCGACCTCTTTACGCATTTCAACGTTGCGTTTGTGCTGCCACCTAGTAAGCGTTTTTTTTTGCTGTACTAGCTCAACTAGTCCATCATTGCAGATAGATTTCGAGTTGAAAATTGGCAACACTACGTGTAATTGAAAATGATTTATATTTTAACACTTCCTGTGTTCGGATAAATCTACAAAGTAGAAAATCGCAAAATTTCACAACCACAGGCAGGATTCGAACCTGCGTCTTCTGCGTAAGTACCGCAGACGCTTTACCAACTAGGCTACTGTGGTCCTGCCCGATGTTGTGAAATTTAGCGACCTCTTTACGCATTTCAACGTTGCGTTTGTGCTGCCACCTAGTAAGCGTTTTTTTTTTTTTTTTACTTACTAGGTGGCAGCACAAACGCAACGTTGAAATGCGTAAAGAGGTCGCTAAATTTCACAACATCGGGCAGGACCACAGTAGCCTAGTTGGTAAAGCGTCTGCGGTACTTACGCAGAAGACGCAGGTTCGAATCCTGCCTGTGGTTGTGAAATTTTGCGATTTTCTACTTTGTAGATTTATCCGAACACAGGAAGTGTTAAAATATAAATTATTTTCAATTGACTCCCAGCCTAGATCTGAGTGCAATATGGAGTGCAATGATTTTCATAGCATAATATTATTCGTCAAACTATGTTGTAAAGGGATTAGAAAATAAGAAGTCGGTAAGTACTTATAATATATTAAATGGATCAAATCTTAATAAGTAATATACATTACTAACTAAACAGATCCCATTATCGCACTGTAGATTCTGCTTCTATCACTTCTGTCATACATGCAGCCTAGCTTTAAGCTAGCGAGCATTAAGCTCTAAGACCTAGCTCGATAGCAACACGACAATTTCAGACCTTTAGTTAGTATATAGACGCCAGTATTATATTCCTCTATGATTTTAGTGAAGTAGTACTTACGAGTATATGCTATTCTGTGGAAGTGTGTTTATTAGTAGATAGCTTCTAATATAACCTGGAGCGCAATATCACACATTAAAATAGTAAATTATTTAATTATGCTAAAATGAGTCTTGAGTTTCGTAGTCTGAATAGGTTTTAAGCTTTACGTTGACACGATGCACTTTAGCATTTCTCTTGCAGAAGTTTATTTGACTCTTAGACCAACGATCTATTTGACTACAAAATTTTATAGTGTGATAGCGATTTTAATCGTGTGCTAGCGTGGTGGCGACGCAGTCCCCGGAGCTGGGCGTTGCGAGATGGACGGTGGTGCGAAGGGGCCACGCGTCGGTGCGCGCGCGCTCCATGCGGCCGAGGCACGACGGCGCGCTGCCAGAGCCCGTGCTGCCCAGGCGAGAGTTCGTGGTCGACAGTGAGCACACCGAGATCACCTGCGCCACAACATGTTCCCTTCCTTACTTAGGTAACTACTCCCGGAGCATCATTCTTTCTGAGGTCACTTTCGGACTCAGCTAAAAAAAAACCGGCCAAGTGCGAGTCGGACTCGCACCCTTAGGGTTCCGTACCTATCTACCACATGATATACTAAAAGCTTTGCTCTTTGATTTTAAAAACTCCGCGACCATCCAACTTGACCCCTCTTTTATAGAAAAGTTCTTAAAACGGGAGCTCACCTTAATTGGTTACTATTAGTTGTGAGAAAAATTGAAATATTTAATGATTTTAGACTTTTCCCTTTATTTGTACTGTGAGAGCTAGCTTCTTGCCAAATTTCATAATTTTAGGTCAACGGGAAGTACCCTGTAGGTTTTGCTTTTTTGCATAAATGTATGGAGATGAGGACATAAAAAGTCATATCTCTTGATGGCGTCGTTGTAAAAAATTGAAATTTTCAGGTCTTATGTGGTTTATGGACCTTAATATTCGTTATCAATTTCAACCTGATACCTCTTCTCGTTCGTGAGAAAAAGGGTCTTGACAGACAAACAGGCAGACGGACAACAAAGTGATCCTATAAGGGTTCCGTCTTTTTATTTTGAGGTACAGAAACCCAAAAAGCCATCTTTTGATTGCGTCGTTGCAAAAAATTTAAATTTTCAGATCTTGTGTGGTTTATGGACCTAAATATTCGTTATCAATTTCAACCTGATACCTCTTCTCGATCGTGAGAAAAAGGGTCTTGACAGACAGACAGACAGACGGACAACAAAGTGATCCTATAAGGGTTCCGTTTTTTTTTGAGGTACGGAACCCTAAAAAGATACTTATCAATACTTACCGAACTAGTGCGGTAAGTAAAAAAAGTATACTACCAAGAAGTTTTACATTCTGATCATAAAATTATTTCATTTTTTGCATTTGCGATGAAAGGTGACTTAGAGACTTACTCTTTCCGGGTGTGATAAAAGGCGACTAAGTGTCTTAACCTACCCTTGTGTCATAAAAGGCGACTAAGTGTACTAATCTTCCACGAAGTGTCTTCATCTGCTCTAGTGTCTTAAAAGGCGACTAAGCAGCGAACGACTCTCGAAGGAGGAGCCGTTGCTCTCGAAGCTCCAGTAGCCGCCTCATAAAGTTATATAGGTATGGTTGCCAACTAACGCCATCGCAGTACCTTGTGGTGTATCTTGGAGTGGTGGATAAGCAGTGGGCGACTCTCGGAGGAGGAGTTGTCGCCCTCTATGCTCCGCGTCTGGTAGTTGCTGGACATGCGTAAGAACACCAGCATTGCCGCCATCAGCACTGCTGCGTACACGAAGAACTCGGTCGCCTGCCACCGAACAACACGCATCAAACAACATACGTTGACAAAGTTTAAAAATAAAACTAAATACAATACAAATATACTTTTCAACACATTTGCTCATAAAACAGCTCTATTTGCACTGTATTAAGGTCCATAATCCAGCTTATTAAACACGCGTGTTTTTGTCATTAGATTACTTTACTAGTGTTTTATTTTCGTTTTTTTTTTAATCGGCCAAGTGTAAGGAGTTTTTATGCTTATTATGTTACTAAAATTTTCAAGCTGAATTCGAGAAAATATCATAAATAAATGTTGATTTTATGAAATTATTTATAGTAATTAACTAATTAACAATAAATTTGTCATTTACGTAACAAGGTATTCAATTTTTGATAATTTGTTTCAAGGTTAATGGAATAGGATGTTTGGGTACCAAGTGACAATTACTTTTTTTTATAGCTTGGTTACTAGATTGACTAATAATTGATAAAAGATTGATGGTATAACATAACACAGTTGGTAATGTTTTGGGGCCTCCTCATGCGACGTATAATCTGTGCCCGCTGAAAAGAAATAATGCGCGCCATTTTACAAATATTTGATGTGTTTATTATTGTAATTATTTATAATAGTGTCGACTTCTACAAACAAAAAACTGTTCCTGAACCGTTTAGAACACTCATACGCTAAATACAATTTTGAAAGCTGGTAAAATTAAAGGATAACATGAACATATGCAGCCGACAAAATGTTCCGGTGGACGTGCGGTGGACGTAAGGTTAGCAAAATTTAGTATTTTTAAAGGTAACCAATTTGATTTGTTTTTATTCGCAAATGTGTTGAAAAACATCGTAAAAAGCTCGTGCGCATTGGAGATTACACCCTCGGCTCCATTACGCCCTCGCCTACGGCTCGAGCTGCAATTTCTGAGCCTCGGGTGTAATATCCAAAATAGCACACTTGCATTTTAATGTACTATTATTGCACAGTTACAGAAATGTAAAGATAAAGAACAAAGTAGTACAAGAGGCGGCCGTTACCGTTTTCATCTAAGAAAGAGTCATTTAGGATTGATTAAAACAAACAATTCTACATTTTATGTTTAGTTTCAATAGTGTGCGTAAAAATATTGTGAACGATAGTAGGATAATAATAGAACGTTACTGAATCAGGCTGACTTCCCTTAATAAGCAACGGTTAACGATCACATGATGTCTCCGAAAAGCAACTGGAAGACAGCTAGTCGGACGTTCCTGATAGATCAAATGATATTTAAAAAATACTTAGATGCACTTACAATGCGGTTTTCTTACCGGTTCAAGAAAAATAGCTAAAATCCGAAACTACTTACTCTTGACCCAAAAATCTTAGTTTGTGCGACGAGGATCACAATCATGTTTCCAAACGCCACTGACACGTACCACGCGGCAATAGTAATTGTTTTCATGCTCTTCGGGGCCTTTAGCAAAAGAATAGTACATTGCAACGCGAAGAAAAAGTGACCGATTCCCAACAGGGCCCTGAGACAAGTGGCTTTCTATTATCGCAAACGCTATAGAATAGAATAAAAATGTATAGGACTGACATTAGCTGTCACGCAACGTTTCGTTAGCTAATGTCAATCCTATACATTTGAATTCTATTCTACTAGCGTTTGCGATTGTAGAAAGCCGCTTGGCTATAGGCCCAGAGGCCACTCTACAGTTGGGAGTCGTACTTTCCTTCGAGTGATGCATAGTGTTTTATTCTACTTTTTAGGGTTCCGTAACTCAAAAGGAAATAAATGGTACAGCAGCACTGCACTTACTTTCTCGCGATAGGCAAGTAACAAGTATTAACTGCAAACTTAAATTTGTAATGCTATAAATATAGTATGGAAATACAAACTTAAATTATAGTTTTTCAAAGAAATGTTCTCATGAAATATGCAGATCAATTCAGAATTTAAATTGTTAAATATTAAAACAATGTAACCGTGAACGATTTTAGTAAATCACCTGTTAAAATTTTGGCAGTACTGGAACGAATAAGGGATCGAAATGAATTTTCACAGATCAATGGATACTACCGCAAGACACTTGCAAGAAATTTTATTTTTTCATTTTCCATCACATATTTGGTTCAGTTTAGTCATTGAGCAAGCCCTTTCAGTTTTGGTACATCCTGTATACTAGATTATTGCAAAAAATATGAAGTAGAATATCCAGTCAGGTAGATAACCAATTTAGAATACAAATTGCAGAACATGAACATAAGCTCAATGAAACCAATTTTGAGTAAATCACATTTTTACATTTTAGTAGTGAACATCCTATATATAAACTTCCACAGAGACAAGTGGACAGATTAGATAAGATCCTTCCAAATTACAATCTTTTATTTTCGTTGTATGACAACTACCCTCAAATTGTGATCCAGCAAGAAACCACTTAGAACCCTTCGATAGATTTAAAAATGGTATTAGGCCAATGCGTGACGGACCGACCGACGGACGGACATTTTTAGGAGACTTGCTATGAAAGAAAAATTTTTTTTTCATGTGATTTTCATACCAATTTCTTCCTGCATGCTTGTACGATAGCACTGACGTACAATACGTACATTCTTCCTCGTCTTTAAAAAAGGACTAAGGTACTTTCCGAGCAGTGAAGTATACATATTATAATTGCAGCTTTCTTTCTAGAAATAGCGCTGTAACCTACTATTCAGATAAAAGCAAATAAAACAATAGACCGTATTGAATATTATAACAAAGCTTTTAAGTAATTTGTTCGCGACCGCCGAAGCCCTAAAAATAACGTTACGTTTGATTTTCCTCATTGCGTTTTGTGGAAAGTTTATTTAAAAGAACTAACCGACAAAGTCAATTCAATGAGAAGCAATTTTATTTGTTGTTAGATATTTTCCAATTACTTATACAGAGCGGATTTTTCTTCCGGTAAAACTGCATAAAAATGAACTGGGCCTCTATCGTGGTACCAAAGCATTTTTCTAAAACGTTATGTCAAACGAATTACCTTGTAGGTTTTTTTTCCTTAATCTCGTATCACGCTGCTGAGCAAAGTGTAGTTTCGCGTCGAGTTTTCTAACCCAACGATTTCTTGGACCAACGTTCCCGGAGCTTTCCTCGAAGACGTCGGCTACATTTTATTACCATATCCGTAGCTGTGTAAGATACTCGTAAGTCCATGTATCCTGATAAGATGGCCGGCCTAGTAAGCTTTGTAGCCTTTTCACCCACGTTTTCTATAGGAAATTTTAAGCGTACTACTACGATCTAAGATATTATGATGGAGTGCTGGCTGCCAATTCGGTATGATTTGTTCATGATTCATATGGATAGGGATAATAGTTCAGATCGATGCGAATCAAAAAAGAAGAAGGGTAGGATTAAAACATGTTTTTTATGTTTGCCTTTGTAGCGGCTGTTCACACTACTTCACACGTACCTAGTAGTAAATTTAAAAGATAATAATTTATAGTTTTATTATGGTGGCGGACTACAATTCGCAAAGGAAACTTATATGTAAGGTACCTTGAAACTTGGCTCAAACAGGAATAGGATCATTAAAGATAAATATAAAATACCAATTTTTTTCGGCCATAAATGACGAGGTTTTTATTAAAAAAAATCGTTTTCGTCAAATATCGATAGGTCGTATGGCAGAATGTGATGAGTAGTCATTGCCTATCATAAAAAAAACTAACAGCTGTATAAACCAACCACAGACTACTTAGAGCAGGTGTCAGTTTTTTTTTTAGCCTGGTAATGGCTACTTTTCATTCTGCCATACGACCTATCGATATTTGACAGAAACAAAATTATTTTATAACTTTATTATTTGCAACTGAAAAAAAATCGTTTATTTTATTTTTACTTATTGACCTTATCCCTGTCTATGAGCCAAGTTTCGAGGTACCTTACAAATACGTTTCCCATGCGAATTCTGTAACCCTACACGTTGTATGTATCGAACAGTCGCTCTGCCAAGTATATATTTTATATAGGTATACCGGGTGTAATCTTAGGTGTGCCGATGCGATTATTCCGTAACTATTACAGATATTAAATAACTTTAAATTTATATCGAAAGTACGTTACCTAATGAGTAAAATGACATCAATAACTTTTTTTTAAATAAAACGAAAAATATTCAAAATTTTGACATTAAACACTCCCATACATTTAGTGTTTATGAAATATTTGAGAAAAAGACTTCCGTTTTCCGTCTAGAAGCAAAACGAACATCTGGTATTTTTAAGGTGTTTTGAAACCAATACGACCCTGCTTGTTACCTAAATATTATATTTTCTGTATCTAAATAACATAATAACAATATTCAAGTCAACCGCCAAAAACTGTGAGTAAATCAGGGACTAGATAAGTACTATACGTACAACAAGTAAATCGATTTATTTTTGTCCTCCAGAGACTTGTCAACGAAATTCAAAAGAGAGATTATATGTCTTTGAAGGCACAAAATACACACCAATACAAAAAAAATACATTTGTCTTTGCCATCCGTCTGTAAGCCTCAAAAATATTTCTTTTTACTTAAAAGACGAATTTGTTGTTACTATAAACTTGATTAATATAAATATTTTCATGAAATGAATGTTTATTGATCATAGTATCGAACCAAGTTAATTTATTCATGATAAAATTATGAATTTTGAAGATATAAAAACTCCTTACTCCTTGCCCAAATAAATAAATGGTACAGCAGCATTGCACTTACTTTCTCGCAATACTCAAGGAAAAACTATCAACCGCAAACTTAAATTTGTAATGCCATACACATAGTATGGAAATACAAACTTTTATTTACGTTTTTATTTGACCTTGTGTCATATGATCTGCTGTGGGGGAAGCTCAGAGACGCAGGCGTACCTAATGAATTGACCAAAGTATTCCAATACTGGTATGGAAATCAGCAGAATAGAGTGCGTTGGGGTATGACGCTTTCTGAACCGTACCAGATAGAATGTGGGGTGAGGCAGGGAGGCTTGACTTCGCCTAAGCTCTTTAACCTATACATCAATGAGCTGATCGTTGAACTCAGTAGCAAACAAGTCGGATGTCATATCGACGGCATGTGTACGAACAATTACAGCTACGCAGACGACATGGTGCTGCTGGGTCCAACGGCCGGCTCAGTGAGGGAGTTATTGAGCGTGTGTGAAGCTTATGCTGCGAGCACAGAACAGGCATGGGCTGTCGTACAATGTTCGCAAAAGTGAGTATATGATCTTTAAGGCCCGAGGAAAAGAAGTGCTTTATGAGCCTATTATTGCACTAAATGGTGCGCCGCTGCGGCGAGTGAAGCAATTTAAATACCTAGGGCATTTCTTGACGGAGGACCTTAAAGATCATATAGACATAGAGCGTGAGCGGAGGGCGTTGGCGGCAAGATGCAATATGCTGGCCCACAGGTTTGCTCGCTGTAGTGAGGAGGTTAAAATTATTTTATTCAAATCGTATTGTCAAACCTTCTACACGTGCAGCCTGTGGACCAATTATACGCAGAAGGCCTTTAACGCCCTTCGTGTGCAATACAATAATGGCTTTAGAGTGCTGTTTGGACTGCCTCGTTTTTGTAGTGCCTCTGGCATGTTTGCACTTGCTCGAACAGATGACTTTTATGCTGTGATTCGAAAAAGAACAGCGTCACTGTTCGCCAGAATGCGTGGCAGTCGGAACAACATCATGAAGTTGCTCGCGGAAAAGTACGATTTTATGCGTGTATTGGTCAGACCGAGTGTCACTTTGTCCTAGGCAAATAAATTGACAATTGCTAATTATTATCTATGATCATGATTTGATTAGTGATTTTGTTTTCTGTGATACTAACATAGATATAAGGTTTCTTGTCTTACTACCAAATGGGCCCTTGTTGCCATAATAAATGAATTTAATTATTATTAAAACAAACAAACATCAAACGATTTCGAGTAAATCACATGTTTAACTTTTGGTAGTACTGGAACACCCTTTATATGAATTTTCAAAGATCAATAGATACTACCGTAAGATACTTGCATGGAGATTTTTTTAATTTCCCAACACATGTTCCTTATGGATTATTGTTCAGTTTAGTCTACTGAGCAAGCCCTTTCAGTTTTTGGTACACCCTGTGTACTAAATTTTATTCAAAAAATCATAAAGAATATCCAGTCAGGTAGACAACCAATCCAGGAGTAATATTATAGAAAATTTTAATAAACTCAATGGATACAAT
The DNA here is from genome assembly GCA_947532105.1 of Athrips mouffetella. NCBI lineage: Eukaryota > Metazoa > Arthropoda > Insecta > Lepidoptera > Gelechiidae > Athrips > Athrips mouffetella. The sequence goes on from OX383956.1 coordinate 31,177,545, forward strand.
TTTGGGTAAATCACATATTTACGATTTGGTGGTACAGGAACACCCCTTATATGAAATTACACAGATCATTTGATACTGGCGCAAGATATCTTACATGGAGATGCTTGGTCATGCAAAGTTTCATCAAGATTCTATGAGCCGTTTTTGAGAAAATTACAATTTATCATTTTCGTTGTATGACAGCTACCCTCAAAATGAGAGCCAGCCAGAAACCACTTAGAACCCTTCGATGGATTTGCATAAAACTCCTAAATTCCAAATATGGTGTCAATCGGACCATTCGTTTAGCCGCTAGGCCAAAGCGTGACGGACAGACCGACCGACCGACGGATCGACCGACCGACCGACCGACGGACGGACATTTTTGGGAGACTTGTTTTTTATGATGTACGAGTGATATAGAACACATTTTTGAGAAAATTAGAAAAACTTTTTTTTTAATATAAGGGTTTTAAATTAGAATGAACCCCAAAGAGTATCTTTCTCTTTGTTATTTTATAGAAGGTATATTCAGTGTTTCTTTTAGATACTTCTTCGGGGGGGCTTTGCCCCCCCGGAGTAGCCTTTCTGGCCCCCCCGGAGTTAAATGTGTAGATAGGCGCTAGGAACTGAATATTAATAGGTTTCAGCACGCTTACAGGATAGTAAATGCTGTTTTTAGGACCCTTAAGTCAATCATATAATGGCTTGTGAACATATTATGATGTCATTGAATCTGTCTTCTATTTCATTAATTACGCTTTCATAATACATTTCATTAATGTTTCAGTTGCATTTTCATCAGCAACCAATTGCATTTCATATTTCAATTTCTCTATTTCGAGTTGAACTTTTTTTTGCAAAGGGCTATTGACATCTTCGCACTGCTTTGTAATACCTGCAAGTGTATTTTTGTCTTAGTAATTAGAAGACATAACTAAATAACTTTGGCGAGGCGCAATTTTTTTTTTTTTGCTATGCATTGCTGAGGTAAGGGGCATCTTACTGGAAATAAGAGTTTCATCGTCACCTGTCACGTAATAAATGAACTCCTCAGTGTACTTTCTTACCTCAGCAATGCTTTGCAAAAGAATGACTTGCTTCTCGCCAAAGTGATTCCTTTGATTACCACGACAAAATTACACTTGCAGGTATTACAAAGCAGTGCGAGGATGTCAATAGCCCTTTGCAAAAAAAGTTCAGCTCGAAATAAAGAAATTCAAATCTGAAGTGCACATGGTTGCTGATGAAAATGCAACTTATGCAAGTGAAATAAACGATTTTCTATTCTATTCTATTCTATACTTAATGTAAACACTCCCGTGTTAAATGTCAAAATTTTGGATATTTCTCGTTTTATTTTTAAAAAGTTATTGATGTTATTGTACTCATTAGGTAACTTACTTTTGATACCAGTTTAAAGTTTTTTTTATATCTGTAATAGTTACGGAACAATCGCCTGGGCGCACTTAACGCTTACACCCGGTATAAGCATTTTTGAATCGTTAAAAAATCCTATAAATCTCAGAAGTGTGGATGTCAGCACCTTCCATTTTCAATGTTTAGAGGATCTGACCATCAGCAGACATAAACAAATCAAGTATAAATTTTGGCACCCAGCACCCTAATCATTACCATGGACCATTACAAAGTGGTGCAAGGTTCTATTTGCAAATTACATAAATGAAGATTGTGACCTGGGTAAACGCGAACTCAAGACCGGACACAGCAAACATGATCTCAGCGATGGAGACGAGGATGTACTGGGGTACGATCCACAGCAGATGGAGCTCGTTAGGAGGGTTGGGCGCGTGCAGCACTGCTGAGTCCAGTCGACCCAAGCGCTCGCGCAGGCAAAGCACGTACACTCCACCCATGCGCAGGTAGCCCTCGCCGGAACCGTCCACCTCGCCGTTGAAACACTGCGCGCGCCATTTAAACCTAACCATTTAGTCAGATAGAATTAGTTTTCTGGCCCAGTACATTCCTATTGCACGTAATTTTCTTTTTTGTATAGATCAAAGTGTCAGGAATTCATACCAATAGTTTTTATAAGTGAATATTGGGCGCTATGGTGCCAAAAAAAATGGTAAAAATGATAAAAACCACTTTTTCGCTTCTAGAGGAAAACTAAAGCTCGGGCAAAAAAAGTTAAATGTAACAAATGTGCGCAATAAAAAAACAAAGAGAATGAGCCCCGGTTGAGCAAAATCGGTCCAGAGGATCGTCCGCAATTCGCAGAAAAACACGGTTTTTTTTAAATATTGTAAATTCAATAACTCGCGTTCCGTAATAGATGGAGAGCTGAAATTTGAATATGATGTCAGTTTTGTAGTCCTCTAACTACAGTTAAATTTTCAGATAAAAATATTGTAAACTTTTTGCAAAAAGTCGACTTTTGCAAAAAGTGACCTTTTTAAAAATCGACTGGGAGGGTATTTTAAATACATACATACATAACATCACGCCTTGTTCCCGTCGGGCTAGGCAGAGACCACAGTTCTCCACCTGCTACGATCTTGACATACTTCCCTTGCTTCCTGAACTTGCTCGTCGGTTTAGGGTACTTTTAACCTGGCCTTTATTCAGAAAGTCCTGAATTTGGTCCTGGTACGTTCGCCGAGGCCTTCCCCTTTCAACGTTTCCATTCACTCTCGCCTTGTAGATCTCTTTCGTCAATCTTCCTTCATTCATCCTCTCTACATGACCAAACCATCTCAGCATCCCTTTCTCAATTTTAGTTACTACGTCTTCTTTTACGCCACAACGTTCTCTTATCACACTATTTCTAATAAGACTTGGCTTAAAGGTCTTTGTAACCAGGCCATAAAATTCCCAAAAAAAAAAACATTATTTCTAATCCTGTCACTCAATTTCACACCAATCATACTCCTAAACGCTCTCATTTCTACTGCATTAATTCTACTTTCATGCTTTTTCTGCCATACCCAGCTTTCACTGCCGTACATCAGTGTTGGTACCAAAACGCCTCTATGAACAGCCAGACGAGCCTTGTGAGACACCTTCTGACTCTTCTTAAAAGCATTTTAATTTTAGATAAACGTTATAATTTTGATTCCTATGCATTAAAATAAAAAATCTAAAAATAAAAGAGTTGAACTGCAAATTGCCAAATTTACACATCATTTGACAAAGAATAAAGTTGTTTAAATAATCTATGAATATTATTTAAACAACTTCCTTTTGAGAATGTTTTAGGGCATGTACTTTAACAACAATAAGATATGATATGTATTACTAATTTTAAGTGTCATGTTTGTTATTTCTCCAGATGAAAATAAATAAATAAACTTTACACTGGATGATTGGCTTTTTCCAGGCGCACAACTGACGCCATTTTGGCGATGTACGTACGTAGTGCCCATGGAACTACTCGTAAGACCACTGAATATATCTATAGTATAATGTCAACATCTGCGATATTATACCTCAAATAGAATAGACCTCAAATTGGTTCTCATCACACTAACTGAGGGCGTTTCAAATTGGCACACAAAATAACATATCGTTTGTATAGAAAAAGCAAGTCTAGAGTGCTTTGTAGCTTTGTAATCTAGAATGAAAAGTCACGGTCGTGACTGGTTGATAGACTGACTAATCAACACGCATTTGCAACAAGCTCAAAATGAAGTTATAAACACGGGAGGACAAAAATCTTCACGGATCCGAGCTATCTTTATTAGCAAAATTATTTTGAGATACTTTCATGTATATATTCATACTTTCATGTATATATGCAAATAAATTAAATATGATAAGGGTTGTATGTATACTTTCCAGGTTGAAGGCACATGTAGGCAGATTCGCCGATATGGTCTATAGGCGAATTCGACACGTAGTATATGTCGCTAAGACGCTTGTCCGTCTCGATCGTGATCGTTACATTTTTATTTGGCCCCGTGTCTCCAATGTACACCACCCTAAAATTATGAATTACCATTTCACAAATTGATTAAGTAGAGCACTGAGCTTTTCATTTCAATCAGTAGAGAACCGATTTGGTAAAGCTAAGTAAAATGCTTCTGAAATATCGTTGTTCTGCAAATCGTCGGAACCAACACCACGTAAGTCGATTTTTGACGATTTTTTATTATAGTTTTCATTCATTGCCATTCGATAGAGTTTACGGTAATCGAACTAAAAAATCGCCTAAAATCGACTTACGTGGTGTTGACGATTTGCAAATAAGTAAGTAATTATAATAAAATTGAAAACTCAACCAATCTGTACATTAAAATATTTGTAAACATGTAATTTCACGGGGCGCAAAAAAAATCAATAAGCAGGCATTATATCCCAATTCCCGCGCTCCACGCGAAAGAAGTGGTGGGTAAGACTAGTATTTTCAATAATGTCTTACTTCAGTTTTGGTTTCCCAGTAAGCGATTTAGTAAAGGTATTTGCATCCATGAAATAAAATTGAAGTTCATCGTCAGAGTTTTGGCCCACAATGACTGGCATAAACTGGAATGATACAATTTTGATATATTTATAATTATAAAACTATAAGAGGATTTCATACCTACTTTCTATGTAGTTTGCAATTTTTGGGTCCCTAAGCTGGCGAAAGGAAAGTGAGTGAGTGGTGAGGTGAAGTTATCTACTTTTTTGGGTAGGCATGCCCAAGTTCAAGCATTTTGTAAACATAAATGAAGTAAGTAGAAGTTGTTCGTGATGTCCCGGCTAAAAGTAGTACCACCCTATCTCTGCCTGTGGGTATCGTATAAGACAACTAAGGTATCTAGAACTGGAGTATGAGCAGCGGCTTCCACCACCGAACCATACGTCCTAACCACATACGTAGGTCCTGACCAGATAAACATCGATTTTTGCTATGAAAGTCCATTAGTAGACTTTTATGGGATGTAATGATGATGAAATGCAGTTGGTGGAACGTAGCTAACCATGCCAACCGTCGTCTGCAGTTCATGCTTGATGGTGTTCTTGTGCATGACTCGACCGTTGCAGTCGGCGGGGCAGCTAGCGGTGACCGTATACACACGGTGTGGCAGCGGCGTCATCAGGACCGTGCCACGCTGCTCCATCTGCGCCACCCCTTCGCCCCGCACTCCCACGTCAACGGCACACCCCAGCGTGTTCATCAACACCAGCCCTGTTTGATGGTGCCCTGGTACTTGCAGCGTAGACCTCTGCACACATTATATCACTAAATAATCGCTAAATACACGCTAGCTAGTCGCAAAACTCTGTACAATACTTATGATCTTGAGACCACCTATACTCGTATTAAGATTTAAGTAGCAGGTTAGGCTTTAAAAAAATAAGCTGCAAAACGACAGTAAGGGTTGTATTGATAAATCCAACTTAAGTGAGAGACTGCTCTCAAGATGTACTTTTCACATACAAATTATGCATCTTGAGTGCAATCGCAGACTTGAGAGGGATTTATCAATACGACCCTAAGTACAAAGAAAAGAACTCAGGTGGTAAGTTTACTTACCTTAGCACCGTTTAATCAAAGTGTTGTGTCTACCAACCTCTATACCGATCTGCAGGATTCCAGCGCACATGAAGGCAAGCGAGGCCAGCACGCCGCCAATGAACATCTTCTGGAGAGGGGGCAGGTCCGGGATGAGAGACCAGGAGCCGCCGGGGCAAAGGGGGATCATCACCAGCACCATGGCCGGGTTCATCACCTGCAGCTGGTCGGGCAACAGCGTGATGCCAAACAACTCGCTGTGCAGCCGCGATGCTTGGAACGTCCATCGAGAACCCTTTAATAAACATTTCCGATCGTGTCATACAACAGGGGGCAGATAACAACGAATTTCCAGCGCATGGATCTGACCGGGGAGCCAATGCACCAACCGCTCGCGTGCCCAGCGCACCGTGCCCTCTACGAGTATCTGTGCCGTGCCGCGATTCCTTCTACCTTCTGCTCTTTAGCCATTATGTGCCCTGTGTGTATCCGTTAAATTGTTGTACATGGGCGAGCGATCGAGACCCGCTCAGTATAACCTTAAACGATGCCCACCAACATACGCTGATTGGGGGTTTCTGAATCGATTATTTAATCTGTGGAAATACTAAAAAGACATGAATATTATAGGTATAACTTTTCAAACTCATTATCATCATAACATCCCTTGAAACGTCCACTACAGGACAGGGTGCTCCCTCTAGAATTCTAGCTTCTGCTGGAAAAAAGAGGGGAAGTACCATAGTCACCTCGCTTGTTAGCGTTACGGTTGGCACCATGGACGGCGGTTGTAGGTGACCGCAGTACTTAAGTAAGATTTTAGATACAAAGGAGGATGCTGCTGCCTATCCTCCAGTTTATGACCCTTACTCGCCTCTTACGGGTATGTTTCAAACTGTCCTAACCATAACCAAACTAGGGAAGTCACATAAAGTGATATTTTTTGACAGTGCCGGGAATCGAACGCAGACCCTTTTGACCCAAAGGGTCTGCGCTCTTGAGCCGGATCACTGCAAACTTAAGTTTGTAATTCCATACAAAAAAATGGAAATACAGACTTACCTATCCTAGAATTTTTTTAAATGTTTAAATGAATGCAGTCAGGTAGATAACCAATTCAGAATCTAAATTATAGAACATTAAAATAAGCTCAAATAAGCTCAGCCGATTTTTAGTAAATTACATTTTTATATTTTAGTAGCAATGGAACATCTACACTAATAATATATAATAATAATAATATTATAAAGAGGAAAGATTTGATTGTTTGTTTGTTTGTTTGCATCGAATAGGCTCCGAAACTACTGGACCGATTTGAAAAATTCTTTCACCATTAGAATCCTACATTATCCGTGATGAACATAGGCTATAAAGTATTTTCAAAAAAGTTAGGGTTCCATATGAAAATTTCGATAAAGTAACCCAAGGTGTGAAAAAAATATCAAATAGTATCCTTATATCGCGTACGCTGCCAAAACCGTTGACAATACAGCAAAGTAAATTACTACAATCCACTGACCTCTATATATACAATATATAGAGGTCAGTGCTACAATCTTATAGAGGACATCAATCTCTACAAAAAAGTCCGCATATGTCTAATTATGACACTTATGTAACAATAACTACTTTTTCATGTTAAAACGCCGGTACAAACTATATAGGCCACATTATTCATATCTTGGTATTAATCCTTATCCAAATATATGACTTCGTATTCAAGGCTATATCAGTACCTGTAAATTACTTTTTGAGTTATTCAAATCGGACGTACCATTCAAAAGTTATCATGAGTGAAATAATAATCAAATATGAAATTTAAGAAACTAAGCTCTAAGCTCTTATATTACTTAAAAACCTGCTGAACATTTAACTAAAAATAATATACAAATTTTACTCTGTTTAGGGTTCCGTACCAAAAGGGTGATAAACGGGACCCTATGAATATGCCTCCGCTGTCTGTCAGCGGGCTGTACCGTAATAGGTAGACAGTTGAAATTTTCACAGATAATGTATTTCTGTTGCCGCTTTATCAACAAATACAAAAAAATATATCAATAAAGGGGGGCTCCCCTACTGAAAACGTGTTTTTAGACGATTTTAGTTTTGGCTTTATTGTAAAAACGTGAACACTACTGTAATAGTTATAAATTGAGGGAGCTATAGGTTGTAAGAAAATTATATGTTTTATCAATAATAATAGGTGGGCCAAGCGCGCCACGGAATGGGTACCACATGATGGACGCCGAGGCAGAGGAAGGCCCAAGAAGTGGTGGAGAGATGATCTAGATGCTTTTAGAGAGCAGTGGCCCATAGTCGCAATAAATAGGGAGGAATGGAAATGTATGGGGGAGGCCTTTGCCTAGCAGTGGGACAGCATGGGCTAGTAAAAAAAAATCAATAATAAATATGTAACCGTTTATTCCTAAATAAATAAAAATAAAATAAAAAATAACACTTACATACAAGCGTGAAAATTGGTATGTTTAAAGTGCATAAGCTATAGAATAACAACAAATAATAAAAAACGGTCAAGTGCGTGTCAGACTCGCGCTTTTTTATATACATATCTGCGTGACTGCGCGTCCATAACAAAGACAGTATGTTTACCTTAGTGGTACGGAATCCTCGGTGCGCGGCGCGAGTCCGACTCGCTCTTGGCCGGTTTTTCAGTAACCTCCGACGCAACAAGAACCTATATTATCTAATCTTTGCCTATTTCTACCCGTGCGAAGCCGGGGCGGACCGCTATCCCTTATAAGAATGATACTGCAGCAAAATGCATGGGGATAAACTGTACTAACGATTTTTATTTATCTTTGCATGACCAAGTATCAATTATTGGTATGTGTAATTTCATATAGGGGTGTTCCAGTAGGTACTACCAAAACGTAAACATGTGATTTACTTACCCATAATTAGCCATGCTACTAGCTTTAAAATAATTTTTTTTATAATTTATTCTGAAAATATAGACCAATTTAAGAAACTAATTTCGGTATTTTCTTGTTTTATTAATTGTTTCTATTTTTAATATTTTTTTAAACATTTACCAGAAAAAAGCGAATGTGACGTCACCAAAGAAATAATGGGATTGTCCCTTTGCCTACCACATACTGAAAAAATTGTTAAGTCAACTGTCAATGTCAAAGTCAGTCAGTCGGTCAGTCATACAGGGCTGCCAGATCCAATTTTCAAATTTCCCCAAATTATTATTTCTTCCACAAAATGTAACGCTTTGTAACGAAATTGCCCAACACATTTTTTGACATAAAGTAGTAAAGCGGCACAGAGCAATTATTATTATCGACTATATGACACGAACGCTAAAGAGCATCCGACCTGTGGTCACCCAAAGAGCCCCACTGTGGGAAAAAATCGGTGGCAGCTGATAAAACTAGTGCCAGTCGAAAGGATTCTAAAATGCAAATGAAAAATGTTCTTTAACAAATTGTTCTAAGTAATATAATTTCGGAGATATCAAGGTTTGAATAGTATATTTTTTGAATGTCAATTGGCTTACTCTTGACCTCGACCTAGCCCTGGCTCAGGTCTTTTCCTTCAAAATCTACATTTTTACTACACCCATGGGTGGGATGAGTTGATACTATTAATTTTTAGTACCACACAGGCCACAGCATTACCTAAACAATATTATTTAAAAACCTCCAAAATTGCTAACGAAGACAGGCTGATATGTCATCTTGAGATTACGAGGAATCTAACGGTGTATGTCTTAGGTAAATAGCGCTTGTTTCCACGGGCTTCCTAGACTAAAGTTTTCCCCAAGAAATTATTTTTTCCCCAGAACTTCTAAAAAGCTCCCAATCTGGTAACACATCATAGACGTAACTGTGACAGTAAGTGACAGATAAGACAGATTAATAAACGTGTTGACTTTTTTTGTAGGCAAGGCAAAGGGATCTTTGTGATGCTTCTTCTGATGACGTCATAGTAAAGTCGAATGAAGGTTATGGTATTTTATTAAATAACTTGAAAAAAACAGACTTCATTTAAAATTTTAGGAATAGAAATTGTACCGAAAGCTTAGTACTCGAAATGGTTTTGAGATCTTTGTTTCTATTCAAAAAGAAAGCATGGCCAATTGGTTCCATTGAATTTATTTTAATGTTGTATAATTTTAATTCTTGATTGGTTATCTACCTGACTGGATATTGTATTTGAATTTTTTTGCCCAAATCTAGTATACAGGATGTATCAAAAACTAAAAGGGCTTGCTCAGAATACTAAAGTTAACAACTTTCTCTTGTGATAAAAACAATCTTCAAGCAAGTATTTTGCGGTAGAACCTATCCATTGATCTGTGACAAGACAATTCATATAAAGGACGTTCCAGTAGGTACTATACCAAAATTTAAACATGTGATTTACTCGAAATCGTTTAAGGTTCATTTGTTTTTAACCGACTCCAAAAAAAGGAGGAGGTTCTCTATTCGATTGTATGTTTTTTTTTTTAATGTTTAACAATTTGAATTCTGCTTATTTCAGTAGATAGTTTTGTTTTTGGAATAACCTAAATATAAGTTTGTATTTCCGTGCTATGTGTTTGGAATTACAAAGTTAAGTTTGCAGTTGATACTTTTTACTTGCATATCACGAGAAAGTAAATGAATGCCTTCAGGACCATTAAGTTGAATTCCCATTATGTTGAATTCTCCAAACGTTGGATTCCCATTAAGTTGAATTCCCATGAATGCAGTGCTGCTGTACCATTTATTTAATTTTCGTTGTATGACACTACCCTCAAGGTTTTTCTCCTTTTTATGATGTATAAGTGATAAGGAACACATTTTTATAATACTTGAATTTAACGTCTTTCTGTCTGTCAGTCAGTCTGTCTATCTGTCTGACCGCGGCTTATCTCAGTGACCCTTAGTGCTAGGAAGCAGTAATTTGGTATGGATATACATATTAATCACGCCCACAGTGGTATGCAAGAAAAATTTTTTGGGGTACCTCCCCTACACGTAAAGTGGGGATGAAATTTTCTTTCACGACGACCCCACAGTATGGGGTGTCGTTAGATAGGTTTTTCAAAAATATTGTGAGTTTGCTAAGATTACTTTTTCGATTAAGGGATCCGTTTGCGAAATATTTAGATTAGAAGCGTTAAGTGTCCCCAAGTGTATGCCAGCTAAACGGTTGTTACTGGAAATGTGGAAAAATTCATAGTAGTGGCATATACTTATGATGAAATTAATGGAAAACTATCATAGCCAAGAACGCTTTAGAGTTTAAAGAGAAATAGTCGAAAATCTGAAAATAATAGAGAAAAAAATAGAAATATAAATAGCAATCAGGCGCTGGTTCACTGGTCGTTAGGATGGATTTTTTTGAAAAAATCTTAACCTTAATAAAAACATTAATTCCTAAAGCAACTTTACTACGAATCCCTACATTGCGCGTAGCCTGACACGCACTTGGTCGGTTATCTATGTTAATCGCCGCAAAAGCTAAAGACGCACTGTGAGTGTCAAGCTTGACTTTATCTACTATATGACTTTATCTAAAATAAGTATAAGCAAACGCATAGAGACAACAAACTGTAATATAATTTTCTCTAACCTGCTGATCGAAGAGTGACCAAAATATTGGTACAGGCAGGTACACGTAAAGTATCGAGCAGACGACCTTCATATCAGCTATCAGCTTCTCTCCATACTTTTCGACGGAGTAGTCGAGCCAATGTTCCCGTGGAGGGCCGTCGACGATGGGGTCGTGACGCAACTTCTTCAGGAAACTTGACTGCACACATTGAACAAAAATAAGCACTGATCATCGTCAGAACCAACATAGGTACAAACAGTAAAGAGCACGTCAAGCTTGATAGTTTGGGCTTTGTATCGATCTTATTTCAATAGTCGTTGGACTCGGAGCTATAGTCGCGCTGCGAGTGTCAATCTTATTTACTTGTCTCACAAGTATGATATAAAAGTTATAGTTAAGGTATGGTTAAGGTCTAAAAGTTATGTGATAAAAATCTAATTAAGGCAATAATATTTTCTTTTCGGATGAACTTATTGTATTTTCACTAAGTGAAAAGTAGTATAAAGATACCGGTAGACTCTTTTTGAAAATGTTTGCGTGAAAAAGCGTAAACAAAGCATTCCATGACCATCCGTCACTTTACCAGATCAAAAAGGTCAAAGAGCAAACTTATTTGCTAACTTATCCACACGTAGCTTCTTCTTAATAAGCAAGTAGTAAAAGAAAAAGTCACATATGGATATCCTATTTCACAATTTAGAGGGCTCTGTACTTCAAAAGGAAAAAACGTAACCCTTATAGAATCACTGTGTAGTTCGTAGTCCCTTTTTCTCACGGACGGGTATAGTTATCCAGTTGAAATTATTATTTAATATAAAGGTTCATTGATCCTTGAAAATTTGAAAATTTCAAGCTTCTGCAACGACACAACCAAAGGTACGGTTATTTATGCCCCCATCTCCAAACATTTATGAACCAAACCAAAACCTTTAGGGCTCTTATAACTACTAACTAATTATAACCAATTAAGGTAACCACACCCATCATGTTCATTCATATTAAAGAGCGGATGCGGATTTATTGAAATTATTGGGCAAAAGCTTGTACATTATATATCACACACATTCCAGATTTTTTGAGCTAAACGACTACTTGTGACATAAAAAAAAATACTTTTTTTATTGTTGATCTAGTCTTGAGCACAGAGATAAGGTCGACGATGGAACGAGCTTGCCCAGAAGAAGCCTATTTATTCACTCCTACTTATTCAAACCTCAACGAAGCAAGGTTCCAAACTCCAATCTCGTTTGATAAAGCGAGACGTAGCAAGCAAGCAAATCATGACATCAAGAAAAGGCATAAGCGAAACGACCATCAATCATAAATAGTTTTCGCACCAATGATGTTTGAAAAACGTCCTAAAGGCTTGGAGGCAGGTAAGTAGTAAGACGTTGGCGGCTATAGGAAATTGATTGATTTCTCCTCCTCTAGCGAATACAGGACACTGGTATGATGGATGACCTTTACACCTGGCGTCTCAGAGATTTTCATTTAAATACTTACCTAGAAATATTCTTATTTTTATTATCATTGGGCTTGCTATTTTCCTCAAAGAAAAATTACTAGTTTCACTCGTGACTTAGCGAATACAGACATTATAGACTAAGGCACTGCATGTTATCCTACGTCATCGAGTACAAGAAATAAGTAAAAAACAATAGGCCTGCCTTGCATCCTCTTGGCAGTTTAGTCCAGGGAAATTATTATTTGACCTGAAAGTAATTAAGTATATGGCTGTTTTTTCTCGGATTCTTATTAAACAACTAATCTCTCCTATGAATGTATAGTTATTAAAATCCTATGACCTCGGGAACATATATTTTTATTTTTTATTTATACTAAAATACTATGGACCGCAGTTGTAGGTGACCGCAGTTAGTAAGATGTAAGATACAGAGGAGGATGCTGCTGCCCATCCTCCAGTTAACCCTTAGTCGCCTCTTACGACACCCACGGGTATGTATGGGTTGGCGAGGTGACTATGGTACTTCCGCTCCACATATTTCCAGCAAAAGCTAGAATTCTGGAGGGAGCTCCCTGTCCTGTAGTGGACGTTGCATGGGATGTTATGATGATCATTATGACTAAAATACTAATGCAATCAATCTATTAGCATTGTTAATAGAACTATAATCATAGGTAGTTTACCTAAAAATTAAAATGTTTTCCCATTGGAATTGCTGAAATTCGGAGTTTCAGTAAGGTTCGGAGTTTAACTCGAAATTGCACTTAAAGGATAATATGTAATGGAAGTAAGTTTAATGCTTTACTTCTTAAATATTATTTTAAATACATTTTATACAAAATTAAAATGTCAACTGTAATGATAAACTTTATTTTTGAATTTTTCGATTAAAATGTATTTTTCGTCATCTTCCCTATATTTTTTTTCTTTTATACTATTTTACATATATGTACCTATTTAAACTTAATTTTGTCAATAATAATAAAAAAGTCACATTTATATTTACTTCAAACCCACTCATATAAAAGATTCTAAATACCCTGGTCTAGTTTCGCCAGTCCGATCAAAGTGGTCCGATCACATCCGACCACATTGCGATCATATTATAATATAATTTGATAATATAAAATAAATAAAAAAATACCGGAAAAGTGCGAGTCGGACTCGCGCACCGAGGATTCTGTACAAACCTGTAGGTTTATAAGTAAAAGTTATGGTATTTTTATTGCTAAAATTTTGTTATTATGTGAAGTAACTAAAAATTTAAGGTTTTTTTCCTTTATGTGTGCTATAAAACGTTGCTATATGCCCAAATTTCAAGATTCTAGGTCGACTAGAAGTATCCTTTAGGTTTTGATTTCCTTGCGAGTAGTTGAGAGTTTCAAATAATTGCTGTTTCTTTTGATTAGGTTGACATAGAAGTTTGATTTTGTTACAGCAGTATTATAGACCTGAGTATTTGATATGAATTTCAATTTAATACCGCTTCGCTATCATGAGAAAAAGGGTAGTAAGTTTAAAATTATTAAAAATATTTAAATTTTATTATATAACTAAAAATGTATGCTTTTCGCTATTTTTCTTTTATTTGTGCTATAAGACGTTGCTTCGTACCAAATTTCAAGATTTTGTAAAGACTATTCAAGTATTCTGTAAAGACTGACGACAAAAGGCTCAGAGTAAAGACCGATGAAAAGACAATAAAGGATAGAGAAGCCTATGCAGTTTAAGTCTCATCGATTTAAAATAAAACCGGCCAAGAGCGAGTCGGACTCGCGCACCGAGGGTTCCGTACCTCTAAGCTAAAAATTCTGTCTTAGTTACGGATGCGCAGTCACGAAGAAGTGAATAAAAAACGCGCGAGTCCGACACTAACTTGTTTTTATTATTTGTTGTAATTCTATAGCTTATGCACTATGAACACACCAATATTCAGGCCTGTAGGTGTTATCGTTTCTACGATGGAGCCAAAAAAAATCGAGCGAAACCACCTAAAAACACGTTTTTATTATTACAATTTTACACAATTTCCTTTTATTTTTAGTATTAGTTTTTATAGCGGCAACAGAAATACATAAACTGAAAAATTTAAAATTTTAACTGTCGTCCTATTAAGATTCATGAGATACAGCCCGCTGACAGATGGACAGACAGACTGACATCGGAGGCATATTTGTAGGGTTCCGTTTTTTACCCTTTAGGTACGGAACCCTTTAAACTTAAAGTATATCCTATAAAGCATTATTTCACTCACCCATGCGCATGCGACGAATTTCAGAGTAACGTTGTCTCTCGGCTGCTTTATTTTGTACCATGGTTTACCGGCAATAAAAATTACTGAAACAAAAAACAGTTTCTTTTACAAACTCGTATTAAATTATGTGTTTTATTGCTTAGTTCTCGTACTCGTAACAGTGCAAACATGTGTGATTTATTCTTTTGCGTTCTTTCTTGGTCGTGCATGTGCTTCGAACCCAAAGACGCAAAGGAAATGTTCGTATAGTACTTAAGAAAAAAAGAGTTACATAAAATTTTTGGTAAAATCAGAAAAAAAATTACGTCAAAATAATTTTTAAGGTACACCGGCAGAGCACATATCAGACATTATAAACTATTGAATATTATTACAGTAGAATCCACCGGAAACTGAGACGGAATCGTAAGTTGATCAGTTTCCAAGTATTTTGTTATATCGGCGGCGGCGCCATTTTACATAACGGCCCGTATAAGTAGTGGTCGGTCCACGAAAAATAATACCGTAAATCGATCTACAGGATTACACTTTAGGTTACAGCTATGACGACATAAATTTTGTGTATGGGATTTGATTTTTTTTTTAACTCGTCGTGTGTGATATCAAATGTAAGGGCTTCATATGCCGGTTTGAAAAATATACTACACCATTACCTTTCGGCCACCTGTTTTGTAAAAATTTTAGAAATATTTTCAAAACATACCGAGTTTGGGGTCTTCCAGGCAGGAGACGGCTAAGTTTTTGTAAAACATACGCCAAATGTCTCGTAATGTGAGTATTTTCAAAATATTCATATTTACAATTTTATTTACATTTCGTTCTTCATTAAAAACTTCTCTCTGATATTAAAATATCGAACTCTTCTTTACTGTGCTGGCTATTATTATGTTTTTTGGTAATGGAAGTTGAAAGGAGAAAGTCAAATGTCTTCTTCTTCGTCTTCTGTGTAATTATCCTATCTTTTAGCCTCTGACGAGTTAAGAGATTACATTATATCAATACTGCTATTTTATTTTTAGCAAAAATTACACAAAAACCGAAGAAGAAGACATTTATAAAAGACGAATTCGTTGTTACTCCGTTGATTTATATAAATATTTTCATGAAATGAATGTTTATTGATCATTTTATCGAACAAAGATTATTTATTCATAAAAAATTATGAAGTTTATAGACATAAAACTCCTTGCTCCTTGCCAAAAAAAAAAAACAAAAATAAAACACTAGTGCGGTAACATAATGGAAAAGCACGCGTGTGTAATAAGCTGGATTATGGACCTTAATACAGTGCAGATAGAGCTGTTTTATGAGAAAATGTGTTGTAAAATGATTAAATATCAAATGTCAAAACTAAACAGGCCATACTGGAGACGGACGTTGTATGGGATCAACGTCCACTGCAGGACTGGGAGGTTTTCCAGAACTCTAGCGTACGAGTAAATGTTAATGCCGCTTTGGAAGGGATTTACCATAGTCGCCACGCTTATAAGCGTTGCAGCTGGCGACCGCTGTTGTTAATGACCGTAGTATGTAAAATGGTATAATACACAGCAAGATGCTGCTGCCCATCCTCCGGTTCATAAGCTCTTAGTCGCCTCTTAAGAATAGAGATGGGTTGGTACTATTCTTTGCCGGCACCACACGGACGAGACGACACTTAAAGTTAATCATTTATTAAATTGTTCTTCTGTTGTTCGGTTGTTGTTTTCAATTTTATTGACAAAGAAAGTAACAGCATTGAATTGTACAAATTGAATTGTACTGATTTAGTTGTATATTTCTGAGACCTGTCCATTGCCAGTTATTTTTTTTTTAATATTAATTTTACCTAAGTGGCGTCTCTCAGTACGGATTAAAACCTGCTCATGAGCTTTGTGTGCGGTTTTAGCGCGCTAATAGTCGGTTCAAAACTTGCTCGTATTCACTCGTTTAAGCGACGTGACGTCATCAGTGACGTCACTTTAGCGCGCTATCATTGCATACGAAAATGAGGTAGTGCAGCGTGTGCGAAACGTCAAACTCATAAGATATTTGTCATCAATCTCGTTTTCGAGAGATTTTTTTCAACTTTTTTTGGGGTTTTAGATTAAATTATCTTATCGAATAATCATTATCTCTCAATAATTTCTTAAAACGCAAAACAAAATCAAACTTTTAATTTTTCTCAGTGACATTGACATAAGCGCGCTCTAGTCTGGTTTAAAACTGTATTCGATGATATTCGACGAATGCACGCATATAGAAATAAACCGACTATATTCAGTGAATGTGATGTGTGCGTTGATTTCAAGAAACAATCCGTAGTGACTGAGTAAAGCAGTAAGACCTAATTGTCGGTGACGTAAATGTCCCTTCTCTTTTCAATCTCATTGTACAGGAAGTGAGAGTTATACCTACTTATAGAAAGTAGCATGAGAAATGCTGGGAAGCCGAAGCCGAGAGCGTAGCAGGCGTCGTCACCGAAACACATAACGGAGCGGCGCAAAGCGGGCGTGATAATCATGCCCAGGAATCCACCCAGGTTCACCGTGCAGTAGAACGTCGAGAAGAACTTCTGCAGCCTCAAGTTCTCGTCCGGCAGACGAAACTGCACACCGCACAAATACCATTATGCATTTTAAAGTCCCATGTACATACAATTACTTATTTATTTTTGCCCGTAGAGTGTACCTGTTACACCTGTCTGTCTGATTGTCTGTCCAATGCGACCTCCAAGGGTTGTTTCTTTCGAATCGTAATAGCTGACCGACGAAAAGAACAATGTGAAAAAAATATAAGTAAAACAAAATTAAAACATGCTGTCATGAGATGTAAAAAAACTTAATCGTTATCAAAGTCTCGGGTTTCCAAATAAAAGCGTGTCAACCCTCTTTTTAGGGCTCAGATACCAAAATGCTAAAAAAAGGAACCTTGTGGTGCGACTCTGTCTGTCTGTCCGTCTGTCACATTATAATTATTATTGCAAAGGGGGCCCAAAGAGGGGGGCAAATTTCAAATAATTGTACCTTCTATAATATATTTTTGTATTTTTTACGACTGTTTTCAAATTATGATGAAAAATGACAAAAAAACTATCATTCCCCCCCCCCCCCCCCCCTTATCTCCGAAGTTTGTAAAAGGAAAAATCTGAATTAATTTTAGATAGAAATTTATGTAAGTATTACAGAAAAAATAAAACGATCTTTCTAAGTTGCACGGTTTTTTTAGAAATCTGCAAAAAACCTTTACAAACAAATTTAGTTTTACGGTTCTCAAAATGGACTGTATTGCTTCCAAAAATACTATAGGTAGTATCGGAACCCTCGGCGCGCAAGTCCTATTCGCACTTGTCCAGTTTTTTTTTTATTTCTCTCTTGCTGTTTTATAATGTAACACAATTTTATGTGAAAACCTAAGACTGTGATAGCGATTTAGTTTTTTTTCTACATCTATAAAAGCTTGTTTCAAAAAAAAATTACGCCTTTTTAATTTTCTACTTTTTGGTATTTATGATGTCAATACATACTAAAAAAACCATCTACAGACCATAGAATCATACAAGCCCAAACCTTTGATATTATTATATCTATGCCACGATATCTTCTATCTTTTGCTCTTTAGCCATCACCACCGGATTAATGTGCCCCCTATGGTTGTACAGTCAATGACAGGTCAAGCTTGACACTCGCAGTGTGACTATAGCCCGTACGTCTATTGAAATAAGAACGGTACAAAGTCCAATGTGTCAAGCTTGATGTGCTCTTGACTGTACATGGGCGAGCGACCGAGATCCATTAAGTATAACCTTAACCGAAGCCCACCAACAGATGCTGATTGCGGGTTTCTGACTCGCGCTATTTTCTAGAAATGCTAAAAAGACATTGAGTCCTAGCTAGATCGATGTTTCGCCTGCGAAAACCAAAACAATTTGCACGCCTCCTCCCCACCTGCCGCACTCATCCCCACCTGCCGCACTCATCCCCACCTGCCGCACTCATCCCCACCTGCCGCACTCATCCCCACCTGCCGCACTCATTCCCACCTGCCGCACTCATCCCCACCTGCCGCACTCATCCCCGCGATTCATTTCTTGAGTTTTGCGCATTAAGTAAGATGATTCCATGTTTCGAAATGCCCGTTGCGTTGGTCCTGGCTGCTTTCTTCGGTAGTATTATAGTCGTTAGATTAGCCATGTCAGATAGTTTGGGTTTGTGAGGTCGGTCAGCGATCTTACAACCCGCAAGATATGATGACTCTCGCCTATCGCGAGAAAGTACTATACCTACCATTTATTATTTCTATCTTGCTGTTTTATAGGTAACACCTCACGCTTTTAAATGAAAACCTGAAACTGTGATAACGTTTTAGTTCTTTTCTTTTTCTAATCTAATAAAAGCTTGTAATTTTAATTTTCTTTTATAATGTTCTTTAAATTTTCTTTTCGACTGTTCGCATATCCGTTCATCTATTCATTCGTCAATAAACATTGCTTTTTAAAAAATTTCCTTATTTCTTCCGCGAAACGTAAGCTGCAAGAATGGCTTACCTCCCTAGATTATAACAGCACGGAGAACATTGTAATTATACCAAAATAAGTTAAATAAGTTATCGTTAGAATTTTACTTTTTTGTTCTTTTTAGGTTGGTTTTACTTTTTATTTTAAATAATTTAATGTAATACAATATAACTTAAGGTAACGGTCGAATGGCTTACCGCGACACAGGATTTTCCTAGTGCGGTAACTATAAATAGTAAACAAATTGAAAAAGTAAAGAAATACATATACCTAGGAGTATGGTTGAATGAATGCTGAGACTCAGAAATGGAAATTAAAATTAGAATTGAGATAGCCCGCAGTGCGTTTATCAAAATGAGCTCATTATACTGTAATAAAGACATCAATCTAAAGCTGAGATGGCGTTTAGTTAAATGTTATGTCCTGTCCATACTGATGTACGGTGTGGAAGCGTGGACCTTAAATAAATCATCAGTAAATAAATTAAATGCTTTTGAAATGTGGTTGTACAGACATATGTTAAAAATTTCATGGACGGATAAAATTACAAATGAAAAAGTTATGGAACTTATGAACAATAAAAAGCAAGAAGTAGTAATAACTATAAAGAAGAGGAAAACAGCTTATTTAGGACACATATATAGAAATTCAAATTACGAATTCATCAGAAACATCATTGAGGGGAAAATTGAAGGCAGAAGAGGAAGAGGAAGGCCACGTACAACCTGGGGCGAAAATATTAAAATCTGGACCGGAATCAAGGACGCAGCCACTCTTTGCAGGATGGCTAAGGAGAGAGAGGAGTTCCGCATGCTGATCGCTGACATCCGTTAGGATATGGCACCAAGAGAAGAAGAGGTAGCCAAAGGTAATATATGTAAACCTGTGTAACACTTTTTGAAATAAATATCTTTATCTTTATGTCAAATACTAAAAAACAACAATCTACAGATCCTACAATCAGACCTAAACCTAAAATATTTTTCCCCAAACAGAACTTCAGTAGAAACGCTGTGGAATTTATAGCATGGTAAGACTTGCAAACGTTACCACTGACGTGCGGTTGACCGTACGTAAGGTTTGATTAGGGCCATACTTAATCTACAACAATAAACAGCGCCTATAGAATGGAATAGAAAAACAAAAGTATCATACAAAAGCCATTGGTGCATCTAGCGCGGGAAATTAAGTCATTGCTTTAAGATTTCCCCAAAAGGCCTTGTTAAACCCAAACCCATATATTATAAAAAAAAAACCTCTTAGAGCTGTTTTAACATTAAAATGTTACCAGGTGAGCAAGCCTACTAACATATGGCGCTGATTTAAACGCGGTATTTTCTCATGTTTCTATTGCCACTTTCCGTCTCCATCATCAGATCAGCTCCAAGTCTTAATAATATTGCATTGACATCCAATTTTCCTCAATCGGAAACCTGGAAGTGGGTCAAATTTCGCAAAATTTGGTTACAGACAGATGAGACAGACAGACACCGCGACAGATGAAACTAAATAAAAGCTTTTAAAATAAGGGGAGTACCGATAAAATACTTCAAAAGACTATAATATTTTAGCTCTATGCAACGGTAACACACACAGCGTGAAGCTGGGTAGGTCTGCGATCGCTGTGATATAAAACAATAAATTAAAATCTGGTCGGAAATGAGCCATGGACAACAAAATTTCATACGTAAAGTACTTAAAGTAGTTTTATTCATACCATCAAAGTTACGACTACCAAAAATAAACAGGCTGTTAATTTAATTGCGTGCTTAGGTTTCAGTAACGATAAAGGAACACAAAAGAAAATATTTAAAAAAATCCCACTTAAAAAAAAACTCCATTGAAACTTAACTAACGCGGAGGGCAATGAACCGGACGGAGCACCTGTGGTACGCAGTATCAGTGGATAAGGTAGGCCCATACATAACTGAAACTCTTTCGCGCGCTTTTGATAGCGCGGTGCTCAAGGTCATTGCTCTCCGCGTAGTTTAGTTTCAATGGAGTTTAATTTCTTTTAAAATAGGATTTATTTTTTTTGAGTTCCTTTATCGTTACTGAACCACCCCTTAAGCAATTAACACCCTGTATAGTGTGGCACCCTTGGTGCGCGAGTCCGACTCAAAATAGTCCGGCTTTTTTTTCTTTTTGTATAGTGTAGATTCTAAAAACTAGAAAATTTCCAACTCTTTTGACTTTTCACGCATATGCACCGTGTGCCTGAGGATATGCATTAATAATTTTAAGAGCACGTGCAGTTAACGAAACAGTTAATGAATAACAAAAAAAATTGTATGGGAGGGTAATATTTTCTAGGTTTTTTAAGTTTCTTAGGGAAAGTTGTAAAGTTTCGTTAATTTAACGTGGTCTTAAGTTAATGCATGTCCTCAGGAACACGGTGAAAAACGTGTAACGGAAGGGTGTAAATCTACCCGTGAAACTGAACTTTTCCCAAGGAACTTAGGTCGAAAAACCAAGTTTAACCTCCCATACAAAATTCACTATCAGCTGATGTAGTTTCTATGGGAGGTCAAAAATAGTTATTCGTATTTCGACCTATTTTCCTTGGGGAAAAATTATAAACATGGACAGGTAGGTAAGGACACATTACACATCCTTCAGTATTATCACACCATTCAGTTACACGTTGTAAAGGTTTTCAAAAACTCAGAGGGCATGATCAGTCAATAAAACTGAACAACTTTCAATTAATGAACCTATTAGGAAATAAAAATAAAAATCAGCCTCTCCATACAACCTGTTCGATCAATTTTACAGTTTTGTACGGAAATGCTGACATTTTTTTAATGATTCATTCCAGATTCATTCACTGAAAGTGGTTCAGTTTCGTTAACTGATCATGCCCTTTAATCTGAAAGCTGTCCCGTTTTCAAAAACGCAGAGGGCATGATCAGTCAATAAAACTGAACAACTTTCAATTAATGAACCTATTAGGAAATAAAAATAAAAATCGGCCTCTCCATACAACCTGTTCGATCAATTTTACAGTTTTGTACGGAAATGCTGACATTTTTTTTATGATTCATTCACTGAAAGTGGTTCAGTTTCGTTAACTGATCATGCCCTTTAATCTGAAAGCTGTCCCTATATACCAGAGTTTACTAAAGAATTACTTGGGTTTTTAATTGTAAAGAAACATTTTGCAGGTAAGAAAAGATTACTCTTCAATTACACAGGGTAAACGTTTAAAACCACAGTCATATGCACACAGCAAAACGCTTTCATACTGCTAGTTATATCCACATTTTTAACGATTGTTACATGCATTTGAAGTTATTATTTTGTTCACAAATCCCAGCGCCATGCGTGAACTCTGGTTTCTATTAGTGTAGGCAACGAAGCAGTTGACTCTCGCATTAAGTCCTATGAGACAAACCTTCTATAAAAAAAAAACTTAAAAAAATCGGTACTTTTAATTTTTACTTTCGAGCGGAGCGAGAAAGGTATTGTAATCGTGAAAAAAAAAGATTTTCTTATTTTTTCAAAAATGTGTTTTATATCACATATACATCATAAAAAACAAGTCTCCCAAAAATGTCCGTCCGTCGGTCGGTCGGTCGGTCGGTCCGTCGGTCGGTCTAGCTGTACTAGGGTTTTGAGTGGTTTCCTGCTGGCTCTCATTTTGAGAGTAGCTGTCATACAACGAAAATGAAAAAAAAATTTTTTTCGCAAAAACGGCTCATAAAATCTTGATGCAACTTTGCATGATCAAGCACCTCTACTTATGGTATTTTACTGCAGTATCAATTGGTCTGTAGAAATTCATATAAGGGGTGTTCCTTTACTACTAAAATTTAAAAATGTGATTTACTCAAAATCGGTTTAAATGAGCTTATTTTAATGCTTCAAATTGGAATTATAAATTGGTTATGTACCTGACTGCATATTTTATTTAAACATTTTTACATAAATCTAGTAAAGGTAAGTTTGTATTTCCATATTATTTGTATGGAATTACAAACTTAAGTTTGCACTTGGTCCTTATTTACTCTTTACTATCCGCAGCCCTTTATAATTTAGTAGTTAGAGCATTCGGATCTTGATCTGGAAGTTCTGGGTTCGATTCCCGGCGGGGACACTGTCGAATGATGACTCTCGTATATCGCGAGAAAGTAAGTGCAGTGCTGCTGTACCATTTATATTAATTATTTCTAGTGCAATTAAGTTGGGCAACTATATTCTAATAGTATTCCAAATTTCAAGTTGATAGCATGAGTGGTTGCTGAGATATAGAGGTGTGACAGACAGACAGACAAAGTCGCACCATAAGGGTTCCTTTTTTACCATTTTGGTATCGAAACCCTAAAAAGAGTAAACACAAAAGTTCACCTTATTTTGATGTTCTAAAATTTGGATTCTAATTTGGTTTTCTACCTGACTGCATATTTCATTAAATCATTTTTACATAAATCTAGTAGGTATATGTAAGTTTGTATTTCATATTATTTGTATGGAATTACAAACTTAAGTTTGCAGTTGGTACTTATTTACTCATTACTATCCGCAGCCTTTATAATATAGTAGTTAGAGCATTCGTCTCTTGATCCGGAGGTTCTGGGTTCGACTCCCGGCGGGGACACTGTTGAATGATGACTCTCGTATATCGCGAGAAAGTAAGTGGAGTGCTGCTGTACCATTTATTTCATACATTTTTTGTAATTTTTGTATGGAAAAATTAAAAGTACTGGTATTTTTTTTTATAGAAGGTTTGTCTCATGTAATGTAATACCCCAGCAAAGTTTCATCGACTGAGGATTTAATGCGGGGGTCTTCATACAACGATCCGCTTCGTTGCCTAGACTATATCTTAAATGTGAATCATAGTTTTAATTAAAAATGTTTGACCTGGTCTCCACCAAAAGCTGCTACACATGGTTTTATACCTCCAGTGCCCATAGCGATTAGAAGAAGTCCAACCATCGAAGTAGTGCTGCAAAGTAACATCATCATAAAATCACATTAAAAGTTTACTGCTGCATTCACATTGTACAGAGTAAACGTTATAGTTCACTGTTATTTAATCTGTGACTAGAGTGTACAAAAGTACGTTGATCCTTTTACGAGGTGGTATCTGTACAACGAGGGTTCTAGAGTGGCGACCACGTACCGGAAGACGAAGCGTTGGCAGGCCCCCCACAAGGTGGACCGACGATCTGGTCAAGGTCGCGGGAAGTCACTGGATGCGAGCAGCGCAGGACCGGTCGTCATGGGGATCTTTAGGGGAGGCCTATGTCCAGCAGTGGACGTCTTTCGGCTGATATGATGATCTATACAACGTGTAACGGAAAGGTGTAATATTACTGACGGGTGTGAATCTGCCCATGAACTGAACAACTTTTCCCAAGGAACACAGATCGAAATTAGAAAAACCAAATTTGATCTCCCATACATTCTATGGGAGGTCAAAAATTGATTTGGTTCTATGAAAAAAAAGTTGAAAGTTGAAGTTGAGGGAAAAGTTGTTCAGTTTCATGGGCAATTTCACACCCTTTAGTAATATGATTCCTTTCCGTTACACCCTGTAGTCACTAAGTACTTATACATTTAAATGAATTACTAATTCAAAGAAAATTCAAATTTCTACAAGGTGTAACAGAAACGGTGCATCGACCCTAAAGGAACTTTCCTTGAAATATAGGTCGAAATAAGATATTTTTTTTAACCTTTCATAGAAACTGAATTAGCTGATCTGATAGTGCATTTTGTATGGGAGGTAAAAAAAAATTCGTATTTCGACCTATGTTCCATAGGGAAAGTTGTTCAGTGTCATGGGCAGAATCACATCCTTCAGGGTCAATATTTCTGTTACACCTTGTATAAGTGATGTTGGAACACCCCTTAGAACGATCATCGTAGGTACTTTTTACAACCTGTATGCATAAATATGCTGGTAATATGCATGGTGCGTGCTGTAAGTTTATACAAAAGCTGGTAAGGTTGTAGGGATCCAGAGACATTAATTTACTTTACACCTCTCATATTTGGTAAGTAGGTCCTTATTACCCCCAAATGGAGCTTGTAGGTGACCAATTAGCGCTCGAGGGTAATAATGTAGCTAGAAAAGCCCTAGGGCGGTAAGTAATTGAGTTTTGAAACAGTAAAGTGTTTTTTGTTAATCACTTACCGCCCTAGGGCTTTTGTAGCTACATTATTACCCTAGAGCGCTAATTGGTCACCTACAATTTGGTGGTAATAAGGACCTACTTACCTCACAATCGAGATGTAAAGCAGAGTAGTTAGCTCGGGTGTAAGCATCAATTGCACCCTCGGAACTATAGGCGCCCTCGCTGCGCTCATGCGCCTTAATATCTCGGGCTGCAGTTGATGCCTTACAGCCCTTGGCTACTAATCTACTATTGAAATACCGCTTATTGAAAAATATAATTGCTCATGTATTAATATCGAGCATAAGTATATTTTCAACACATCATCTCATAAAACAGTTCTATTTGCACTGTATTAAGACCCATAATCCAGCTTATTAAACACGCGTGCTTTTTAGGGTTCGGATACCAAAATGGTAAAAAAGGAACTCTTATGGTGCGACTCTGTCTGTCCATCTGTCTGTCACACCCTGTATATCTCAGCAACCAGTTATGCTATCGACTTAAAATTTAGAATAGTTTTAGAATATGGTTGCCCAACTTAATTGCACATGTAAGAATATAAATAAAACTGGTCATGTGCGAGTCGGACTCGCGCACCGAGGGTTCCGATATACCTATAGTATTTTTGGAAGCAATAAAGTCCATTTTTAGGGCCGCACAACTAAATTTGTTTGTAAAGGTTTTTTGCAGATTTCTAAAACACAAAACAACTTAGAAAGATCGTTTTATTTTTGCTGTAATACGAGTATACTCGTACATGGGTGGGGGGAGGGGGGGGCACTTGACCGGGTTTTCTTTATTTTTCATTATATTATCACTATATTTAATCTCTGCAAGAAGCTGTAGCTGTGTCTAAGCTGTATTTCATTTTATGAAATAATTTATACTAATTAACTAATAAACAATAAATTTGTAATTTAAGTGACAAGATATTC
Organism: Athrips mouffetella; assembly: GCA_947532105.1. Taxonomy (NCBI): domain Eukaryota; kingdom Metazoa; phylum Arthropoda; class Insecta; order Lepidoptera; family Gelechiidae; genus Athrips; species Athrips mouffetella. Next base: position 31,203,827 of record OX383956.1, read on the forward strand.
AGTTTTTGATAACTTATTTCAACGTTCAAAAAAAGGCTGTTTGGCAGTTTACTCTGTGCCTCTCAAATACGCGTTTAATCTGTGTCCGCTGAAAAAGAAACAGTGCGCGCCATATTAATAAATATTTGTGGTGTTTATCATTGTAATTATAAAAGTGTCGACTTCTACAAATAAAAACCGGCCAGTGCGTGTCGGGCCACGCGCAGTATAGGGTTCCGCAGTTTCTTTACGATTGTTTTATTACAAAGCTGGTTTTGATTTAGTTTTTAGGGTTCCGATACCAAAATGGTAAAAAAATAAACCCTTATGGTGTCGCTTTGTCTGTCCGTCTGTCTGTCCGTCTCACGTCTGTCTGTCTCGTCCGTCTGTCTGTCTGTCGCACCTCTATATCTCAGCAACCACTAATGCTATCGACTTGAAATTTGTAAAAGTTTTAGAATATGGTTGCCCAACTTAATTGCACATGAAAGAATTGTGAAAAAGTTATGATTATTAATGTAAAGGGGCTAAAATAGGGGGGGCCAAATTTAAAATTGTCGCTACTAGGTCGAGTTGGACGCTAGTGTCTCATTTTAGGCTGTTGTTGATCGTCAATGGGTAGCGGTTCTGGCGACAGATTGGTGCATTGGTGTCATGGAGCACCTGGTTTTGTACCCTTCAATGGCCAAGTCACACAACATTAACTATAATAATAAAGAAATCGCAGTAAGGAACCTTATAGACTTTGTACGACTTTGTCTAGATTTCATTACTTTTTAGAGATAAACAAGCAGCTCCATCGAGACTTGGCTAGTTTTTTACAGAATGTTTTTGGTGGGATTATTTTTACATGACCTATCCAACGTCATCCCACACGATGGGGTAGGCAAGAAACAATAAATGGTACAGCAGCACTGCACTTACTTTCTCGCGATATACGAGAGTCATCATTCAACAGTGTCCCCGCCGGGAGTCGAACCCAGAACCTACGGATCAAGAGACGAATGCTCTAACTACTATATTATAAAGGCTGCGGATAGTAATGAGTAAATAAGTACCAACTGCAAACTTAAGTTTGTAATTCCATACAAATAATATGAAATACAAACTTACACATACCTACTAGATTTATGTAAAAATGATTTAATGAAATATGCAGTCAGGTAGAAAACCAAATTAGAATCCAAATTTTAGAACATCAAAATAAGGTCAACGAAACCGATTTTGAGTCGATCACATTTTAAAATTTTAGTAGTAAAGGAACACCCCTTATATGAATTTCTACAGACCAATTGATACCGCAGTAAAATACCTTAAATAGAGGTGCTTGATTATGCAAAGTTGCATCAAGATTTTAAAAGCCGTTTTTGCGATTTTTTTTTTTTTCATTTTCGTTGTATGACAGGTACTCTCAAAATGAGAGCCAGCAGGAAACCACTCAAAACCCTTCGATGGATTTGCATAAAACTCTTAAATTAAAAATATGGTGTCAATCGGACCATTCGTTTAGCCGCTAGGCCAAAGCGTGACGGACAGACCGACCGACGGACCGACCGACCGACCGACGGACGGACATTTTTGGGAGACTTGTTTTTTATGATGAATATGTGATATACTCGTAAAACACATTTTTGAAATAATAAGAAAATCTTTTTTTTTCACGATTACAATACCTTTCTCAATCCGCTCGAAAGTAAAAATCACACCCACTTTACTTGAAGGGAAAGTGTACACAAAAAAAATGTTTTTATAATTTTATTTTACCACTGTCGGAGTGAATAAAATGTTTATCCATACTACATTACAGCAAATAAAGCCGCATATTTAGTAACTCGCAACTACTCGCAAGGAAATCAAAACCTAAAGGATACTTCCAGTCGACCTAGAATCTTGAAATTTGTCATGAAGCAACGTTTTATAGCACACATTTATAAAGGAAAAATTCCGAAAACCTTAATTTTTTAGTTACATCACATAATAACATTTTTAGCAATAAAAATACCATCCTACTCGCACTTGGCCGGTTTTTTTAAAGTTTAAACACCAAAAATTTACAAAAATAAACAGTAGGTAAAACAGCTAGATAGATCTTGATCTTAAGATGAGATCCTGGTCATCAGGTCCTGCTGTGTAGGTACTGCTTCGCAGAGAGGAGGGATGGACACCAGGGCATGCAATAGGGTGACCGTACTCAAGTGAATGATGGTCATGCCATGCATGATGGATGACGCCTCGAAAAAAAAAATGGTAGGTTTGTAAATTTTACTTACGTTGGGGGAAGCATGAGCGGCGGAATAGCGGACGCACAAGTAAGCAATATTCCAATTAGATAAATTATAGAGAAGTATAATATTACCCTGAAATATTGACGAATATTTATGTTACACGTTACATAGTATAAAAAATTCATTAACTTCTATCACAGATAACAGTGTAGTGAGCATGCTGAGAAATTTTTGTTTCTAAAAAAAAACAGTCAAAATATTTTTTTTTCATAACATATAACACGTCGCTTTACAAACAAAGTGGTGACAAGTTGAAAAAAAGCGACACTAAAAAACTCCTTGAAAAAAAAAAAACCGGCCAAGTGCGAGTCGGACTCGCGCACTGAGGGTTCCGTACCACCACATAAACATAATTGTATTAGTTGAAATTTCAGTAAGTTAATGTGCTAGATTTTTTGAGTCCGACACGCGCTTGTCCAATTTTTATTATTTGTTGTTATTTTATAGCTTATGCACTATAAACATACCAATTTTCAAGTTTGTAAGTGTTCCCGTTTTTAAATAGAACTAAAACAAAAATCGCCTGAGCGACCATCCAACTTGACCCCTCTCTTATATGAATGTTCTTGAAACGGGAGCTCACCACAATTGGTTACCATTAGTTGTGAGAAAAAATTTAATATTTAATGATTTCAGACTTTTCCCATTATTTGTACTGTGAGACCTAGCTTCTTGCCAAATTTCATAATTTTAGGTCAACGGGACGTACCCTGTAGGTTTTGCATTTTTGGATAAATGTATGGAGATGAGGACATAAAATGCCATATCTTTTGATTGCGTCGTTGTAAAAAATTGAAATTTTCAGATCTTGTGTGGTTCATGGATCCTAATATGTGGTATTAATTTCAACCTGATAACTCTACCCGTTCGTGAGATAAAGGGTCTTGACAGACAGACAGACAGACAGATGGACAACAAAGTGCTCCTATAAGGGTTCCGTTTTTTCTTTTGAGGTACGGAACCCTAAGAAACATCTTCTTCGTTATGAATTGCCGCATTTATCATAAAAATGCAAGTTTACAACAATAATAAATAAATTTCTAAAGTTGAAGGATATATGATATCAAGTTTGACTATAGTTAGTCATATCAAAGTTATTTCCAGCAATTCCCTTACTTTTTTACGGATGGTTGTAAGTACATTATTGTTTGTATCTAACTAAGGCTTAAGAGTTTTTTTTTAAGTGCTTACCTGTATCTACCAAGAAAATTATCGGCTAAGATAGCCCCCATCAACGGCATGGTGTAGCAGGACATGATAAAGATATGGTACACTACTGTAGCCGCATTCTCGTGAAAGCAAAGCACATTTCGTAGATATAGCGACAATATTGCTAAAATGATTGCAAATTGACTCTACAGGTTGGCCGAGTGAGGAGGCTACCCGACGTCCACTAGCGCCCCGATCTGTTAAAAAATATGACTCGCTAAATAAAAAGCTTATCGAAAATCCGGAAAGACAGATTTAAGTAAAGGTACTCTTGTTTATTTAGGAACTATCAATCTTGAAAATATAGTTCACTTAGTTACAGATACGAAAACTGCTAAGAGTTGCCGTTTTTGTGCACTTTTTCGTATCTTACCTAAAGTGAACTATACAACGTATAACGGAAAGGTGTGATAATACTAAAGGGTGTGCGTGCATCTGCCCATGAAACTGAACAACTTTGTCATAGAACGCAATCAATTTTTGACCTTCCTAGCGCATTTTGTATGGGAGGTCAAATTTGGTTTTTCGATCTATGTTGTTTGGGAAAAGTTGTTCAGTTTCATAGGCAGATTCACACTGTTTTTTATGATTCCGTTACATGCTGTATTTTAAAGAATTTATAGGTTCTAAATAAACAATTCTTCAATCTGTGTTTCCTGATTAGTAAGTATTCAGCGAGTAACATTTTTTAGGCGATGGGGACGCTAGTGGACGGCGGGTAGCCCTTTAAGTGGTCCAAATTACAGAATACCATATAAGTTCGTCCAAAAAAAGGTTTATCAGAGGGCCAAGACAACTCATTTAAGAAAATATCATTTAGTACCGCAAAATCAATAATTTAATATGTATGAATTCTGAACTTTTAGCAATTCCTTTTCTTTAAAGACGTAAAACTCTCCGGAAACTGTTCCGCCAATGTCAACCCATGTGACTAGCAATCTTTAATTTTGGAAAAATTGGTGACATTTATCATACATTTATGGACTACTTTTCCCTTTTGGGATTGGTTCGAATGTATGTTCGTTCGTTATAGACTAAAATGCACCCGGAAGAGCGGGGCAGCTGGTAGATTAATGAAATGAGTAATGACGAGTCAATGTTGAAGCTGCTGCAGGGACTCAATTCTTGAAAATCACCGGGTGATTAAATTATTACTTTTGGGACTTACAAAATTTACATTTTGCCCTGATAAACTGTTGAAAGGTAAATGAGAATCATGAAAATTAACAACCCAGGACTTTCGTATTGCTTTGTATTTTACGAATATCAATCTTCACTTTTGAAAATAAAAATCTGTGTTTTGTATTTTTTGCGTGATATTTTATCCCCCGGTGTGATATTCAAGAATCGATTCCCTGAAAGGCAAAAGGATTTTACTCTGACAATTTTTTCATACTTTCTATTTGCTGACTCGTCTTCGTAGTTATCATTGTGAATTTCTCTATTATTTATTGATTAGTATTTATTTGAATATTTATCTATTTTTATATTTGTAAATATAATTTTTTTGGTGTGTATTATGTGTATGCGTAATATGTATGTACATTTTATATATCAATTATATTATCTTATTTATTATTGTGTTATAACTGGACCATTTTAATAATAAATCATTTATATATAACACGCATTTGTTTGAAAACTTGAGACATCTAAAAGCTTGTTTATTTACGTTACGTTATCAGTGATTGATTATTATGGTCTGAGTAACGTAGGTATGTACGCACTTACAGTCCGCGCGACGAGTTAAGGTGATCTGTGACGGCCAGCTTAGCCCCGAACGCAACTAGATGGAGCCACTGCTGCAAATATAAGGTTTTATTTTTTAATGCAATAAGTACCAACTATATATGTGCAAAAAGTTGATTCGCGTAAATTTCATCGTGCAACTTCAACGCCTAACAACAATTTCGATAAGAAAAATATCTCCATACTAGCTGTGCCCGCGGCTTCGCTCGCGTGGAATTCAGACAATGTTGTGCTGTCTCTCCCTCTCCTTCTCCCTCTCTGCCTCCCCCTCTCCCTCGGGACGGATCTCCCTCTCTTGGGGGATGATTTTTCAAACGCGTTGAAACACATGTTTATTTCTTTCTTTTTCTTAGCCTAAATCCTAATTTTTAATAGAATTTTTATACGTTCTTTCATCACTTATTTAACCTCCTTGGGGGATGATATCTCAAAACTGCTGAAACACGTTTTTCCTTACTTCTTAATATTAGATAAAATCCAAATTTCAAATACCTCACGTCAAAACTGTAGGATTTTCATACAAACTTTCATCCCTTATTTCATCCCCTTGGGGGATGAATCTCAAAATTGCTGAAACACGTGTTTATTTACTTTTTATTATTGGCTTAAATCCAAATTTCAAGCACCTCATGTCAAAACTGTAGGATTTTCATACGAACCTTCATCCTTTATTTCAGCCCCTTGGGTGATGATATCTCAAAATTGCCACAACACATGTTTCTTTGTTTCTTATTCATAACTCAAATCCAAATTTTCAAGTACCGCATGTCAAAACTGTAGGATTTTCTGACAAACTTTCATCCTTTTTTTTACCCCCTTAGGGGATGAATTTTGAAAAACTCTATAACACGTACTTATTTATTTTTTACCAAGAGCACAGAACCAAGTTTATATAATTAACCTTTAAAAATGAAAGACTTACTTATAGACCAACATACGGAAAAAAAATCATTCACTTTTTCACCCCCTTTTCAGGGTGGTTTTTAAGAAACGCTTAAACACTTGTTTCTTTATTTTTTACCAAAAGCTTAAAGTCAAATTTGTGTGAATGTAACTCAAGAAACAAAGGACTTTCATACAAACTTACATCCCTTATTTCACCCCCTTGGGAGATGAATTTTCCAAAATCCTTTCTTGGTAGTTTTGATGTGCATAGAACCTGTGTACAAAATTTCAGATCTGTATCTATAGCGGTTACGGTTCGGCGTTGATGAATCAGGACAAGCTCTTTTATATATTTAGATGTCCACTAAAGTCAATTACTCTCGTCAGTCCGTGTTTACATGAGTACGATCACTCACACATGCACACAAAGCACAACCGTTCAGTTTTGACCGCACGCCCACAATCGTAATATTGAACCAAAAATTGCCAACAAAAATAGTACTTTCAGTACATTAACTGTATTTTTGTATTAATAAGCGAAAAATTTAAGTAAAAATAGCAGTATTCGTTCGTTGTTCAACAGAATTTTATGTCCCGCGTAAGAATGCAAGTCATTTGAATTTTTGTATGGAAAACGGGTCACCTTTAAGGCCGCAGGGGGTATGCGCAGTTCCAATATTTGCAAGAAAAATACTACTGCACATCACATACCCCCTCCACTCCCGCACAGCGGCCAAAAATCGTCGCGCGAGGTGTAGATACTTATACTGCGTACAAAATAACTTTTCGAGAAGTCAAAAAATGAGTTGCGGGGGTGAGCGCGGCTCTCCCCAGGGGGCGAGCGAGTCGTTTATTGACTCTCCGCCTGTCACCCATGCGCGGAAAATAACCGTCATGGACAAACTTGTTCTGAACGCGCTGTACCTACACTAATGTTTATATTGATAAAAATAACCCTGTAGAACGGCCGCACTTTGGTGGAAACACTTGAGCGGATCTTTAGTTTCGGACGTTTATAGCGTAAGTAGCGCTGGTTCAGCTTATACTGGTTTTGTTTCCACTTGCTTGCTGCCGTGCGTAAAGAATTGCTAAATGAGAATTTTCCCGGGGTCTTTCGGTTGAACTTACTTCTCAATCCGCAAAAGGAAAACCTTTCACAGAACTCAGCAGCTATTATACAAAATATTGATGCGGACTGCCTAGGAATCATGTCTGATCTCACATTAACATATAGGTAATGGGTACGTGTATTATTTGTTTGGCTTACAATCTAAGAATTTTTTTTAATGGCATCACCCTGCTAGGGTACTTGTGCCAAGGTCAAGGTAACAAAAAAGTTGTATATGCTGTTCCTCAGAACAAAAACCTCCTTGCTTCGCTCGACCTGTTCATTTCATTTTCGTTTTTAAATAGATATTTATTTAATGGCATCACATCTCATTACAAGTCGTATTTCGCCAGTATCAAAGTAAAGAAGTAATACATTGTGATCGTAACCAAAGATTTCGGACCTCCAACACTGTTTATAGTACAATGCGCGCAACGAAAGATGAGACTTGACGGATCACATGGTTAACCTGCGCAGTAGGCAGGCAGTTTGCAGGCCATTTTGGCGGCAAGTGGGGAGGAACGCTAGGCTGTGCCTGCGCAAAATCCTCTAAGCAAAATCCCCTTTTCTTTCATCTGACAGGTCTCATCTTACGCTGCGCGCATTATACATATTGTACATAATAATTAATTAGGTACTCAAGAAGGAAGAAAGTGTCAGTTCCATACCGAGATCATGGCATTTGCGCCACGAGCTTGCGAGGGACGCAAACCATTCCACGTATGGAACTGTACTTTATCCCGAATGATGTATAGAAGTTTGGCTAACGAAAGAAGTCACGAAACACATACGTCGTAGCCTGAAAAATAGAGACTGTAACGCGTCAGCGATCACTGAACACGTAGTGGACTCGGACTACTTCGATAAGACTGCCGTATTTATCAAGGGAAAAGTTTATCATACCGTCAAAATTACGCGAAGCGATAGAAATAAGCTGACGTCCGAAATTCAACCGTGTCTTTGTCGCAGGCGTGGAAACCAGTGCTACCGCTACGTGCGGTGACCCCTTCAATTTCACCTACGAACTTAAAAAGTGATGATGTCGTCAGTGTCTGGTGTTCCACCTTCCCGCAGAATAAGGAGCAAGGGAATCCATCAACTTGTTCCGCTTCCCGTCCTCTCGAGCTGTCCGCCCGCGCTCACCGTGCAGCGCTCGGCGCAACACGGCGACAGACGGCGGCGGTTCGTGAAACTGCTGATCTCCCTGAAGAAGATCCTCGTACAGGATCGAAACCTGTCGGTCCTATGCCGTCAATATAAAACCTGAGTTTATCCGTTGAAGGACATCGTTTAGTGATAAAATAGCCGTATAAGACAGTCTTTTTCATCACTACTTAATAGAGCTCACTCGTCAAATTTGACTTGAAAGGCCAGTGTTTTGGACATTGGGAATCTCCGCAATATCTCCTTGTCTAAAATACCGCCGTGTCTTAGTCTTACATGACGATACATGAGCCATGTGCATTCTGCATTCACTTAACATATGGCATCGATTGATGGTCGCTCACGATGGCTATAGGACAGGAAAACACGGTATTCCTGCTGACTTTTGCTCACGTTTATCTAACTTCCTTAGCGAAAGGTCGATCCGAATAGTCTGCTCCTCTGACCTCATTGCTATTGATAAGAGAGTTGCTTAGGGGTCTGTTCTCTCCGCGAAACTATTCCTGCTACATACACATCAACGACCTACTTGTTCCTGGTATCGTTGGGTATGTACGCAGATGACAATACGGTAGTGAAGTTGCCTACATTATCTAGCGCAAAACCCAACGGTGACGTGCAAAGTTAGTCATGGTAGAGCGAATAAACTCAAACTTAAAGGGCTGATAAGAGCTAAATACGCTTCACTTGAGCAGGTTTTAAACGAAAAGTGATGAATATATGGCCGTGAAAATATGTTGGGTGACCGCTTGGAGGAGCCACTTAGGGTGACCTGTATGAGTTTCAACGCCACCAAACTTATGCATGCCTGTTCACCTCCAACTCCAAGCCTCCAAAAAGACTTTTCTAGGTACATCTGTATCGGTTTCTGACAGCACTAGCTTCTTGTCATGAAATTGTGTGCAAACTTGAACTTCAACGATAACACTGAGTCAAAAGCCAAAACTGCGACCGTTATTAAGCGATATTTCACGCGTGGGTATATATATATATATATATATATATACTAGCTGTTGCCCGCGGCTTCGCTCGCGTGGATTTCGTATTTATGTTGTTACCGGTTTTCCAAAGCAATGAGATATTTTCCCGTCATTTCGGGGTAATTTTAAACTAAGGAAAAACAGGACTAACCCTGCGCAAATCATCATTGAATTTTATATATTATACAGACGTTACTCATAAATTACTCAGAAAAGAGGAACTTAGCAGCAGTATCCTAACTAATGTAAAGAGAGAGATGAGAGACACCTTTATGTAATATTTCAAAACAGAGCCAATTCGCAGAAGTAATTGAGAAAAACTAATACCCTCTCCCTCTCCCCCCTTCCTCTCCCCCTCCCTCTGTCTCTCCCCCTCCCCCGTCTCTCCCCCTTCCACTCCTCCCTCTCCCCCTGCCCCTCCCTCTCCCTTTTCATCACCCCCTCCCCCTCCCTCACTCCCTCCCTCTCCCCCTTCCCCTCCTTTTCCCTCTCCCTCTACCTGTACCTGTACCCCTCTACATCTCTACCTCTCTACCTCTCTACCTCTCTACCTCTCTACCACTCTACCTCTCTACCACTCTACCACTCTACCACTCTACCTCTCTACCTGTCTACCTCTCTACCTCACCTGTCCCTATCCCTACCCCTTACGCCAATTTAACCGCTATCTAACATTGAAATGACACCCATATTTATTTTTAGACATTTCAAACCTATCGCACCCCAACCCCATCCCCAGGGGACGATGGTATTTCACGTCCACAACGTTGGATTTCAAAGTTGTTGTAGCTTTCGTAATCAGCGACCCGGTAAACCATACAAACGACACCCATATTGATTTTTAGACATTTCAAACCTATCGCACCCCAACTCCATCCCCAGGGGGATGATGGTATTTCACGTCCACCACGTTGGATTTCAAAATTGTTGTAGTTTTCGTAATCAGCGACCCGATGAACCATACAAACGACACCCATATTGATTTTTAGACATTTCAAACCTATCGCACCCCAACTCCATCCCCAGGGGGATGATGGTATTTCACGTCCACCACGTTGGATTTCAAAATTGTTGTAGTTTTCGTAATCAGCGACCCGATAAACCATACAAACGACACCCATATTGATTTTTAGGCATTTCAAACCTATCGCACCCCAACTCCATCCCCAGGGGGATGATGGTATTTCACGTCCACCACGTTTGATTTTAAAATTGTTGTAGTTTTCGTAATCAGCGACCCGATAAACCATACAAACGATACCCGATATTGGTTTTTAGACTTTTTCACCCCATTTCCCTTTGTAAGGGGTTGAATTTGGGGTGGAATTTCAATAACAGTGATGAACGTTGCATAGAATTACATCATTAATGCCTAAATAATAAATTATGTGGATTTTACTTTAAGAATAAAGAATTTTCAACTTCATCCCCCTTTTCACCCTTAAGGGTGTCGAATTTTCAAAAACACTGAGACACGTAATTATTTATTTTCAGTCGTCAGCCTAAATACAAATTTTGAAGATCCTAACTTCAAAACTGACGGAGTTTCATACAAACTTTCATCCCCTATTTTACCCCCTTAGGGGTGGAATTTTGTAAAACCCTTTCTTAGTGCACCCCTAAGCCTTATAAGGAACCTACATGCCAAATTTGGAATCTCTAGACCCAGTGGTTTGGGCTGTGCGTTGATATGTCAGTCAGTCAGTCAATCAGTCAGTCAGTCACCTTCTTCTTTTATATATATAGATATATATATATAGATTCTCTAGTAGACGTTGAAGAAAGCAGTCGTGCACATTTAAATAAAAATATTAGAATTAATTTTGTCAAACTAATATGACCTCGTTTTTGTGATGTGTTTACGTAGCAAATTTGTGAAGTGTTCGAGGTGCCTATAATGCATTTGATATATTATTGAGTACGCATTATAAAGTACCTAATAATGTTTGGCAGTCCTATAAACCAAACCAGCCAATCGCCGGCTCGAGGGAACGTGCAGGAGACCGAAGGACCTGTAGAAATTGTGTCGACTCCGGAAATTCAAAAAAAACCGGTCAAGTGCGAGTCGGACTCGCGCGCCGAGGGTTCCGATATACCTATAGTATTTTTGGAAGCAATAAAGTCCATTTTCAGGACCGCAAAACTAAATTTGTTTGTAAAGGTTTTTTGCAGATTTCTGAAAAACTGTGCAACTTAGAAAGATCGTTTTATTTTTGCTGTAAAAACCTCTGTCAACTGTAATTAATTCAGATTTTCCCTTACTCAAACTTCGGAGATAAGGGGGGGGGAATGGTATTTTTTTTGACATTTTTCATCATAACTTGAAAACTAAGAAACTTAAAAAAATACAAAAATATATTTTAAAATGTACAAGTAAAGCCCTTTCATATGATACCCCACTCGACCTAGTAGCGACAATTTGAAATTTGGCCCCCCCTATTTTGGCCCCCTTTACATTAATAATCATACTTTTTTCAAAAAATTTTCATGTGCAATTAAGTTGGGCAACTATATTCTAAAACTATTCCAAATTTCAGCTCGATAGCGTAAGTGGTTGCTGAGATATAGAGGTGTGACAGACAGACAGACAGACAGAGCGGCACCATAAGGGTTCCTTTTTTTTACCATTTTGGTATCGGAACCCTAAAAATGGATGTCTTCTATTGAACAGTATTTAAGTGAGGTATGTACGGTCGCGTCTGAGGGCAAACTAAATTCTGACCAGAAATTACGCATTAACAACTTGTGTCGTAAAATAGGACATGGGACGTCGCAAATGGCTGTGCAATATCAGTCCTTAAAGCAGAAAGCCATCCAAGCAAAGATGTCTATTCAGACCTTAAGAGAAAACGAAGAGTTAGTGGAATGTCTGTCAGAGCTTAAGAAGACCGTACAAGCGACCTGTACTAAACCAACCCAAGAAACTTCTTCCTTTGCCGAGATAGTAAAGAAGGGGTCAAACAATTTTATCCGCCCTAACACGCTCAACTCTGTAGCTATTTTTCCCAATGATAAAAAATCCAGTGACGAGACCAAAACTTTGCTACAAAAGATTATTTGCCCAGAAGAAATGAAGCTACAAGTTCGCGGATTGCGTAAAACAAAGAATGGAGGCGTCATAATCAGCACAGAAAAAACCGGTCAAGTGCGAGTCGGACTCGCGCGCCGAGGGTTCCGATATACCTATAGTATTTTTGGAAGCAATAAAGTCCATTTTCAGGACCGCAAAACTAAATTTGTTTGTAAAGGTTTTTTGCAGATTTCTGAAAAACTGTGCAACTTAGAAAGATCGTTTTATTTTTGCTGTAAAGTTTACATAAACCTCTGTCAACTGTAATTAATTCAGATTTTCCCTTACTCAAACTTCGGAGATAAGGGGGGGGGAATGGTATTTTTTTTGACATTTTTCATCATAACTTGAAAACTAAGAAACTTAAAAAAATACAAAAATATATTTTAAAATGTACAAGTAAAGCCCTTTCATATGATACCCCACTCGACCTAGTAGCGACAATTTGAAATTTGGCCCCCCCTATTTTGGCCCCCTTTACATTAATAATCATACTTTTTTCAAAAAAATTTCATGTGCAATTAAGTTGGGCAACTATATTCTAAACCTATTCCAAATTTCAGCTCGATAGCGTAAGTGGTTGCTGAGATATAGAGGTGTGACAGACAGACGGACAGACAGAGCGGCACCATAAGGGTTCCTTTTTTTTACCATTTTGGTATCGGAACCCTAAAAAGAAGATATTGAAAAGGTTAAGTTGTCCGTTCGATTATCTTTATCGGGATTGACAGTGGATGAACCCGTAAAGCGTAGGCCAAGAATAACGGTTATCGGCGTTCCTACATCCCTAACTGAAAGTGAGGTATTCAAGTGCATTTTCGAACAAAACCTAGCCGAAAAACTGCCCACTTTACTCCTGGAACCGTTCTTGAGCACAATAAAATTAAGCCACAAATCTGGCAAAAAGAATACAGATACCTGCAACTACGTAATTGAAGTCCCCGCTGATATCCGTAAGGCTCTTATTGCACAAGAAAGAATATTCATAAATTGGTCATCCTGCCCTGTGAGAGATTTCACCTTAGTCACCAGGTGTTATAATTGTCAACAATATGGCCACGCTGCAAAGACATGCAAGGAAACGAAACCTACATGTGGCCACTGCGGCGAACTAGGTCACCAGGTTGCTGACTGCTCTAAAAAATCTGAGTCGCCAAAATGTGCAACCTGCATGCGCTTCAAAAAGCAGTTTCACCATAAAACTGGTAATATTGATTGTCCGGCTAGAAAAAATGCCGAGTACCGGTACATTAATTCTATACACTATGGTGGTGCCTAGAGCCCACTTCCAAAGGAATGGAATGGACTAACATGGAATACAGGGTAGTAAAGTATTCCTGTACTCAATGTTAGTACACCTACCACAACACGCACACAAAAACGTTTAATGTTTGTGTCTTTAAGTTTTATTTAGGAAATTCATTGTATTTTTATAGTTTAGCAGTTTAATAATTTTGAGTGTACCATAATTTGGGCAATCAGTGGCTGTAACACAGGTGTTTTTGTATGCTTATCATAGTCACTGGTTTGCCTTAAGTAAAATATATTAGCAATAAGTTATTTTCATAAGTCCTGAAATGTATTTTATTGTGTTTTATGTTGTAATGAAATAAACTTTATACTATATTTGACGAAAAATATTTTAGATTTACTTAAATAATATATCATTCATAAAAAGACTAAGGGACCAAGATTCTTGAATATCACTAAGTGATTTTTGTTAGACATTTTAAAACAAAAAAAAAAGAGGTAATACTTTTTTACTACTTAAAATAGGTTAACAATCATAATAGACTTATATGAAAACTTACAAAAAAACTAGGTGCTATACTTTACCGAAAAACAAAAAAAAACTTGCCATTTTGAATTATTTGAGCGATATTTTATCACAAAGTGATATTCAAGAATTGGGAGTCAATCTCTTGCACCATAGTTTGTCTTTTGAATAAAATTTTCTCTTAGAAAGTAGGCGCTGGTTTTCCATGGCGAGACTTGGGATGAAGTATTCTATCACGCCGAAGCTGGACTCCATATGGTTGCCCGCTGGTTAAGAGCCAATTGTCTTACCCTCAATGTAAACAAGTCGGTATATCTGCAATTCTCAATAACGAAATTTAAGCCTGACTTACCGGATCTTAAAGTTCATTACTGCGATTACACCTATGGTGACAGTTGCTCATGTATAACTGTCGCAAAAGTATCTACAGTGAAGTACCTTGGTGTCCTCTTGGATGATCAGCTTAATTGGTACAAACATTTGGAGCTCGTCACATCGCGGGTTAGGAAAACTATTTGGGTCTTTAAAAAATTAAGACACGTGGACGACCTTGAACTCATTCGTCCTGTGTACTATGCGTTGGTCCAATCTATCCTAGGTTATTGTATTCGAGTTAGGGGAGGAGCTTGCATGCTTACATGATTCATCTTGAGAGAGCACAAAGATCGCTACTCAAAGTAATGACCTTTAGTCCATTTAGGTTTCCTACAAAATCTCTTTATGAAAAGGTTAAGGTTCTTACGGTAAGACAGTTTTTTATTCTAAACCTTGTTTACAAGCAGCATTCTAAGACTGAGTACGAGTATGACGAAAAGAGCTACAACAAAACACGCACAATCAGAAATGTATGTTCATCTTTGCATTGCTGTACTGCATTCGCAAGACGCCAGCACGCATTTTTGGCTATATCATTATACAATAAAGTAAATCGGCAAATCAATATTTATCCCCTCACCTTGCGTGAGGTAAAACCTAAACTAATGACGTGGTTGCTGTCATTAGATTACAATCAGACTGAATTACTGCTTCTGTGATTCCTGTTGTGGGTTCTATATATATTTATTTTATTTGATACTCGTATTTATCTCATAGGTCATACAACACACTCATACACACACACACACACACATACTAACACATACACGCACTTTCTAACAATACGCACGCACGCACTTTGATTGTTACTTTTCGCTTACCTATTATAGATTTTGTTTTATTATTCATATATTATAAAGTTCATCGGTTAAGAAGCAAACTGGTCGCCGAAACCAAGGACGATAATAAAACAGGTAGGACCACGGAGCAGAGAACTGTCATTCGCCATACTCCAAAGCGTCGCTTCGAAATTAGTAAAAAAAAAAAAACAGCCAACTGCGAGTCGGACTCGCGCACCGAGGGTTCCGTACCACCACATTATCATAATTGCATAAGTAGAAATTTCAGTAAGTTAATATGCTAGATTTTTTGAATCCGACACGCGCTTGACCAAATTTTATAATTTGTTATTTCATAGCTTATGCACTATAAACATACCAATTTTCAAGTTTGTAAGTCTAGATTTTTTGAGTCCGACACGCGCTTGACCAAATTTTATTATTTGTTATTTCATAGCTTATGCACTATAAACATACCAGTTTTCAAGTTTGTAAGTGTTCCCGTTTTTAAAATAGAACTAAAACAAAAATCGCCTCCGTCACCATTCAACTTGACCCCTCTCTTATATGAATGTTCTTGAAACGGGAGCTCACCTCAATTGGTTACCATTAGTTGTGTGAAAAGTTGTAATATTTAATGATTTCAGACTTTTCCCTTTATTTGTACTGTGAGACCTAGCTTCTTGCCAAATTTCATAATTTTAGGTCAACGGTAAGTACCCTGTAGGTTTTGCTTTTTTGCATAAATGTATGGAGATGAGGACATGAAATGCCATATCTTTCATCAAGATTTTATGAGCCGTTTTTGTTTGACAGCTACCCTCAAAATGAGAGCCAGCAGGAAGCCATTCAGAACCCTTCGATGGAATTGCATAAAAATCTTAAATTCAAAATATGGTGTCAATCGGACCATTCGTTTAGCCGCTAGGCCGAAGCGTGACGGACAGACCGACCGACGGACCGACCGACCGATGGACGGACATTTTTGGGAGACTTGTTTTTAATGATGTACTCGTATAAGTGAAATAGAACACATTTTTGAGAAAATTAGAAAAATACAATCACGAATATAAAAATGCTGCTTAGAGTATTTCCAGTATTTACAGGCCCAGTTGGACGTTGAAAATAGTAACCTACAATTCCTAAAAGCATTATTGAGGATTTACGATATGAGAGTAGATAATATTTGTTATCATCTAGTAATTACAACAAATGTTTTTAAGAGAACAGCGTACGTCTTATTTTATGTTAATATTTTGGGAAAACAGCGTTTTATGGGTCTGGCGTATGGAAATCTCTGACCGAGGCATCTTCCACTTGGCTTGACGTAGTGCAGGTGCTGACTGAGGAAGTCGTCTTGCCCTTGGCTTGACGTAGTGCACTTGTTAATCGAGTTGGTCTGTCGTAATGCAGTCACTGACTGACGCGTCTTGCCCTTGGCCCGACGTAGTGCAGTTAATGATCGAGGTGTCTTGTAATTGGCCTGTCGTACTGCAGTCACTGACTGACGTGTCTTGCCCTTGGCTTGACGTAGTGCAGTTAATGATCGAGGTGTCTTGTACCTGGCCTGTCATATTGCAGTCTGTGTCTGACGCGTCTTGCCCTTGGCTTGACGAAGTGCAGTTAATGATCGAGGTGTCTTGTACCTGGCCTGTCGTATTGCAGTCACTGACTGACGCGTCTTGCCCTTGGCTTGACGTAGTGCAGTTAATGATCGAGGTGTCTTTTACTTGGCCTGACGTATTGCAGTCACTGACTGACGCGTCTTGCCCTTGGCTTGACGTAGTGCAGTTAATGATCGAGGTGTCTTTTACTTGGCCTGTCGTATTGCAGTCACTGACTGACGCGTCTTGCCCTTGGCTTGACGTAGTACAGTTAATGATCGAGGTGTCTTTTACTTGGCCTGTCGTATTGCAGTCACTGACTGACGCGTCTTGCCCTTGGCTTGACGTAGTGCAGTTACTAATCGAAGTGTTTTGCTTTTGGTCTGTCGTATTGCAGTCACTGACAGAGGCATCATGCCCTTGGCTCGACGTAGTGAAGATGCTTATCGAGGTGTCCAGTTGGCTCGAGGTATTGTAATCCGAGGTGTTTTGCGCTTGGAATGGCGTGCTGTTGTAGATGACCAAGTCATCGTGCACTTGGAATGGCGTATTGCAAACGCTAACCAAGGCGTGTTGCACTTGGCTTGGCGTAGTGCAGGTGCTATCTGAAGCGTCTT
Organism: Athrips mouffetella; assembly: GCA_947532105.1. Taxonomy (NCBI): domain Eukaryota; kingdom Metazoa; phylum Arthropoda; class Insecta; order Lepidoptera; family Gelechiidae; genus Athrips; species Athrips mouffetella. Next base: position 31,221,408 of record OX383956.1, read on the forward strand.
GCTCTTGGTCTTGCGTAATGTATAAGCTGACCGGAACGTCTTGCTTTTGGTCTGGCGTATTGTACTCGATGTCCGACGCGTCTAGCACTTGGGTAGGCGTATCTTGCTCTTGATCAGACGTGTTGTAGCAGCTGACCGGCGTGTTTTGAACTTGGCTTAGCGTATTGTGATAGCTGGCCGAGGCGGCTTGACCTGGCGTATGGTGTTGGCCATGTAGCTGGCGACTGCTCTCGAGCGCCTCCGTCGGGAGGACAGATCTTATCTGGAACCGGGGGGCGAGACGCGCCTGCAACTGGGGACGAAGAACCGCCTCTATTTGGTGTTCACTCGCTTGCAACGAGAAGTCAGGGAGCGGCTCCAACGGCAAATCAGGGTGCGGCTCCAACGGCAACTCAGGGAGCGCCTCCAACTGCGCCCTGATATCCTCCAGCGCCTGCCCAACATCTTCAACATCCATGTTCTGGAGTCTGGAAATTGAGTTAACATTGAAATTGTTTTAAAATTGAATGAACATTGAAATTCCTTGAAAATTTAATTAAAGTTGAATTTTATCTGAAATAATTTTTCAATACGAAAAGTGCAGCTTCAAAGACGTAAAAGAAAAATCGCCGTAGCTCGGTAAGTACCTAATTACTTACGAGCTAGGGTAATGATTTTTAATTGTAATCGGTTTTTCGAAATCGGCTCTAGTAATTTAATATTTATATGAAATTTACACACGGCGGTTTTGGGGAAGAAAAATCGATCTAGCTAGGTTTCAATTCCGAGAAAAACCGTTTTCCCCGTTTTTTTAGCATTTCTTCAAAATAGCGCGTTTCAGAAACCCTACAGCGCCATCTTTTGCTGAGATTTGGTTAAGATTATACAGAGTGAAACGCGCACTGTCGACCAGGTAGGAGTTTTTTTTTTTTTTTTTTTTAAGGAAACAAACAGTCATTAACAATTATAGCTTAAAAAACTTAGCACCTAATAGACCTAGAGTTCCATAATTATCTATAATCATATCAATAGCGAACGGTAGTATTTTCGATCTTACATAAATTATCCTTACTTAAATATAGCTTAGAATAGTACAGAAGTCAAGTCCTGAGCAACTATAGTGAGTATTTACGGTATAATTGAGAAGGGTTTCAGGCTTGACATGCTCTTAGATACAGTGTTGCTTTTTATAAAAAGAAAAACAATTGTTAACAAGATAATAAAAACAAACATGAAATATTCGTTAACTTCCATTGAGTTTTTTAAAAATATGACTTCTAAAACCACCCAAGGACAATCCAAAAATGTCGATATCCGAAAATAGCTTATTGTAACTATCCAAAGCACGCCGAAAATAACTATTTTGATTGTAGTTAGTTCTGCATTGTTTGCAATCGAAAACATACTTATCAGAGCGCAGGGACATGCGTGAAGGTACTTTGAAATTAATTTTACTAAGAAGAGCTGGCGAATCCACATAACTATGTATAATTTTGTACAAGTACACTGCATCAACAAATAATCTTCTCTTTACGAGTGAATTGAAATTGTGTCTTTGGGATGCAGTCTCATAGTCCGTAAACCAATGTCCGGTACGATAATCTAAGTTTTTAACAAACTTGTTTTGGACTTTCTGTAGCCTGTTTATATAAACCTTATAAAGGGGACTCCAGACCACACAACTAAATTCAAGCGAGCTACGAACATAGGAGTTATATAGGATAGTAAAAGTGGAGGCTTTTCGAAACGGCTTGGAAACACGCAAAATAAATCCTAGCTGTTTAAAGGCTTTGGCAGTAATATGGCCAATATGAAGGTTAAAATTTAATTTTGTATCAAGGATCAAACCTAGGTCCCTAATACTATTAACTCTGACAAGATTATTTCCTGCAAGCGAGTAGTTAAATGTTATAGGATTAAACATATAGTTCTGTCAAGATCTACATTCGTGGTTGTAAAAGGTGCGATCGTTCTGAATTTTTCATTAGGACCTAAACCGATATAAATAAATGGTACAGCAGCACTGCACTTACTTTCTCGCAATACTCAAGGAAAAACTATCAACCGCAAACTTAAATTTGTAATGCCATACACATAGTATGGAAATACAAACTTTTATTTACGTTTTTCCAAAATAATGTTCGAATGAAATATACAGATCAATTCAGAATTCAAATTGTCAAACATTAAAACAAACAAACCTCAAACGATTTCGAGTAAATCACATGTTTAACTTTTGGTAGTACTGGAAAACCCTTTATCTACTCCCGTACCGGAATATTCCAAATTCGAAACCAATGACAGATTCGAAATTGAGGTCATTTTCCGCTATCATTTTCATTTCCACACTGTTCCATACTACGAGCAGTACGGAAATGGAGTATGGATTTTCATTCCGCAACTGTTATAATACATAATTTTCAATCTGCATAGGCTAAGGCAATACTACCACAGTACTACATACAGCCTACTTTAAAGTAATTTTGTAAAAATACTTTTTACTGGGGTGACGACTGCCTACCTATATTTAAAAGAAAACGGAGAGTACCAGGAGTACATAAATCGACAAGAGGCTAACAGTTGGCTCGCTTCTATATAAAGTGACCGTAGCAACAAAAGAAGTGATTTGAACAAAATGGAAAGTATGTACCAGGAGAACATGAGTCTACAAGAGGCTGTCAGTAACCATATACATGAAATTAATGTTAAAGAAACTCCATTCACAAGCTCTGGATCTGGAATAACTTCGGGAATAACTTTAATTAACTGTACTAACTAACAGTCCTCTTAGTTCAATAAATTGATCACTACTCTTTAAAATTTTATTTTATTTTGTCGGTCGTAGATAAAGTTTTGTATGCAACTATACGTAATTAGTCATTTTAACACTCGATCTATACTATTTTGATACTCGGCTGCGCCTCGTATCAAAAACCGGATCTCGTGTTAAAATTACTCTCATTACGCAACAGTTGCATAAATAACTATTATATGATTTTTCACAGATCAATGAATACTACCGTAGGATATTTGCATGGAGATTTTTTTAATTTCCCAACACATGTTCCTCATGGATAATTGTTCAGTTTAGTCTACTGAGCAAGCCCTTTCAGTTTTTGGTACACCCTGTGTACTAAATTTACTTAAAAAAAATCATAAATAATATCCAGTCAGGTAGACAACCAATCCAGGATTAATTTTATAGAACATTTTAATAAACTCAATGGAACCAATTTTGGGTAAATCACATATTTACGATTTGGGGGTACAGGAACACCCCTTATATGAAATTACACAGATCAATTGATACTGGCTCAAAATATCTTACATGGAGATGCTTGGCCATGCAAAGTTTCATCAAGATTCTATGAGCCGTTTTTGCGAAAACTTCAATTTTTTATTTTCGTTGTATGACAGCTACCCTCAAAATGAGAGCCAGCAAGAAACCACTTAGAAACCTTCGATGGATTTGCATAAAACTCCTTAATTCAAAATCTGGTGTCAATTGGACCATTCGTTTAGCCGCTAGGCCAAAGCGTCGCGGACAGACCGACCGACGGACCGACCGACCGACCGAACGACCGACCGACCGACCGACCGACCGACCGACGGATGGACATTTTTGGGAGACTTGTTTTTTATGATGTATAAGCTACGAATAAATAATAAGTCAGGAACACTAATTCAGAACAAATTCCAAACAAAAAGTGGGCCAACGTGAAACCAAAAGGACGTATATTCAAAATACGAATTCGACTTCTGAAATACACGACTTTCGTTGGGTCATTTTTTGAGCGCAGTTACAATTCCCGACTTATTATTTATTCGTAGTGTATAAGTGATATAGAACACATTTTTGAGAAAATTAGAAAAACTTTTTTTTTCACGAATACAATACCTTTCTCGCTCCGCTCGAAAGTAAAAAACCAGTTTTGCAATTTCCAAAGTGCTGAGGGTGCGGCAGTAAACTCAAAACACCATGAAATTTTTGGACATTTTTCAGTTTTTGCTCAATATCTTATTGAAGGAAGGGTCTGAGTGAAATTTCCTTCTCTCGACTGTAATTAATTCAGATTTTTCCTTTCACATACTATGGAGATAAGGGGGGGGGGGGGGGGGGGCGAATGGTATTTTTTTTTATATTTTTCATCACAACTTGAAAGCTAAGAGTCGTAAAAAATACAAAATATATTTTGGAATGTACAAGTAAAGCCCTTTCATATGATACCCCACTCGACATGGTAACAACAATTTTAAATTTTGCCCCCTCTATTTGGGCATCCTTTACAGTAATAATCATATATTTTTACTTTCGAGCGGAGCGAGAAAGTTATTGTATTCGTGAAAAAAAAAGTTTTTCTAATTTTCTCAAAAATGTCTTCTATATCACTTATACATCATAAGAAGCAAGTCTCTCAAAAATGTCCGTCCGTCAGTCGGTCGGTCGGTCAGTCGGTCGGTCAGTCGGTCCATCGGTCGGTCGGTCGGTCTGTCCGTCACGCTTTGGCCTAGCGGCTAAACGAATAGTCCGATTGACATCATATTTAAAATTTAATATTTTCTTGTAAATTCATCGAAGGATACTGAGTGGTTTCTTGCTGGCTCTCTTTTTTAAGGGTAGCTGTCATACAATGGAAATGAAAAATTGCGATTTGCTCAAAAACGGCTCAAACAACCATGATGAAATTTTGCATGACCAACACTCTCCATGCAAGGTATCTTTCGGCAGCATACATTGGTCTGTGGAAGTTCAAGTTCATCAAGAACACCCCTTGGTGTTCCCTTACTACTAAAATAAAAAAATGTGTATTACTCAAAATCGGTTTCAATGAGCTTATTTTAATGCTTCAAATTGGAATTATAAATTGGTTATGTACCTGACTGCATATTTTATTTAAACATTTTTACATAAATCTAGTAAAGGTAAGTTTGTATTTCCATATTATTTGTATGGAATTACAAACTTAAGTTTGCACTTGGTCCTTATTTACTCTGTACTATCCGCAGCCCTTTATAATCTAGTAGTTAGAGCATTCGGATCTTGATCTGGAAGTTCTGGGTTCGATTCCCGGCGGGGACACTGTCGAATGATGACTCTCGTATATCGCGAGAAAGTAAGTGCAGTGCTGCTGTACCATTTATATTAATTATTTCTAGTGCAATTAAGTTGGGCAACTATATTCTAATAGTATTCCAAATTTCAAGTTGATAGCATGAGTGGTTGCTGAGATATAGAGGTGTGACAGACAGACAGACAAAGTCGCACCATAAGGGTTCCTTTTTTACCATTTTGGTATCGGAACCCTAAAAAGAGTAAACACAAAAGTTCACCAGATCTAGCACTGCCGATTATTCATTTAGGTAAGATATTGACGCTTCGTTTGCCCCCATATTTGTATGAAAATATATGAAAAAAAAACAGACTGGCCGGTTTTTTCTGCCGGTGAGTGTAGTTTGTTCAGAATCAAGAGTAGAATCGATTTAACGGGTATTAAATAGGGGTAATTTTTATTATTTAAATTTTTGCTGCTTCTAAATATTTTTGTGTGCATACGAGTACGTGCGTGGAAGGGAAGTGGGCGAAGCGTGCGTGGAAGGGAAGTGGGCGAAGCGTGCGCGGACGCGAGGCGTACGCGCCAAGATAGCTTATCTTATGAATCTACTAGAACAACGATGAAACTTTAAAATAACAATATCTTTAAGAAAATAATCGTCTTTCAAGTTTTTTTACGGGAATGGATTTGTTCTAATAAAAGAGGAGAGGAGGAGAGGTGTATGAGGGGTTCGCTTGATCCATTAACAAGTTCTATAAAAAAAAACTCGTCCGTAATTTACATGAAAATGATACCTACCAAACTCAACCTGATCGTTATATAGTCTGCATTTTTTAAAGTTACTCCAGTCATCCCTTTGAAGAAGCATCTAGGGTGAGGCGCTCCCGTGTTCGGAGAACCAATAGTTTTGAAAAACATAGTAAGGAACCAAATATAGGTTCTAATTAGTTTTAGTTTAATTTTTTTGAGTCCGACACGCGATTGACCAAATTTTATTATTTGTTGTTATTTTATAGCTTATGCACTATAATTATAGCAATTTTCAAGTTTGTAAGTGTTCCCGTTTTTAAAATAGAACTAAAACAAAAATCGCCTTGGCGACCATCCAACTTGACCCCTCTCTTATATGAATGTTCTTGAAACGGGGGCTCACCACAATTGGTTACCATTAGTTGTGAGGAAAGTTGTAATATTTAATGATTTCAGACTTTTCCCTTTATTTGTACTGTGAGACCTAGCTTCTTGCCAAATTTCATAATTTTAGGTCAACGCGAAGTACCCTGTAGGTTTTGTATTTTTGCATAAATGTATGGAGATGAGGATATAAACTGCCATATCTTTTGATTGCGTCCTTGTAAAAAATTGAAATTTTCAGTTCTTGTGTGGTTCATGGACTATAATATACGGTATTAATTTCAACTTGATACCTTTACCCGTTCGTGAGATAAAGGGTCTTGACAGACAGACAGACAGACAGACGGACAACAAAGTGATCCTATTAGGGTTCCGTTTTTTTCTTTTGAGGTACGGAACCCTAAAAAACCGGTCAAGTGCAAGTCGGACTCGCGCACCGAGGGTTCCGATATACCCATAGTATTTTTGAAAGCAATAAAGTCCATATCTAGGACCGCAAAGCTAAATTTGTTTGTAAAGGTTTTTTGCAGATTTCTAAAAAACTGTGCAGTTTAGAAAGATCATTCTATTTTTGCTGTAATAAATACATAAACTTCTATCATCATCAATCATCATCATATCAGCCGAAAGACGTCCACTGCTGGACATACCAGGCCACTCAGAAAGTATTGCGAAAAATAGTTTTTATATATGGGAGACTGGCCGGTCAGAATCTTTTTCGAAAATATGATTACTTGTAAGTAAAAATATGTGTGTTCCATTTTCAAAATTTCCCTCCACATTTTTTGCGAGCCAATTCAAAGTATCGTGTCTTACTGAAAAATGGATCTGCGCCGGGAACATTTTAGAGCTATGATTTTTTACGATTTCAAGTGTCGCCTGAAACCGGATGAATCGTTCGATAGACTTCAAATGGCATTTATGGATGAAGGCCCCTCCAAGGCAACCGTGTATCGTTGGTATAACGAATTTAGGCGCGGTCGACCAACCTTGGGGGATGAAGAAAGAAGCGGTCGCCCTTTGACGGCTATTACGGAAGAAAACGTGCTAGCAGTGAAAAATTTAATCCAAGATAATAGGCGAATTACATATCAGGAGATTCAGCACATATTAAAGATTGGATCGGGAAGCGTTCACGAGATTCTACACGGGCATCTTCGCGTGAGGAGGATAGTATCGCGCTGGGTGCCGCACTACCTCACCGACGCTCAGAAGCAGGCCCGGGTGGAATGGTGCCGTGATATGCTGAACAAATTTGAAGCAGGCTCGTCTCGGCGTGTTTACGACATCGTAACAGGTGATGAGTCCTGGATTTATCAATACGATCCAGAAACCAAGCGCCAGTCGACAGTTTGGGTGTTTCAAAATGAACCAACGCCTACCAAAGTGAAGCGATCTCGAAGCGGGGGGAAGATTTTGATCGCCAGCTTTTTTAATTTGACTGGCCACTTGGCCTCAATTCCCTTACGAGATCAAAGAAGCATCAACGCCGAATGGTATACTACCAAATGTTTACCAGAAGTTTTTTCTGTTGTGAGCAACAAGCGACCAAACACAGGGCTCCGCGGACTACTGCTCCACCACGACAATGCGCCTGCACACACCGCGCTCAAAACGAGGGACTTCCTGGACAGCACACCAGTCAAACTCCTGGGTCACCCTCCTTACAGCCCTGATCTAGCACCGTGTGACTTCTTTTTATTTCCAAAAAAAAAAAATCAGCTCAAGGGGATACAATTTTCGTCGCCGGAAGATGCGCTGGCTGCGTTCGAGCAGGCTGTAAACGAGGTGTCTACGGCGGACTGGAAAAAGTGTTTTGAAAACTGGTTCAGACGCATGAATCTTTGTATAGAGGCTGGTGGAGAGTACTTTGAAAAGATTTAATAAAAATATATGTACCTGTAGAACAATTTTTTTTAGTGTCGCAAATATTTCTGAGTGTCCCACGTAGGCCTCCCCTAAAGATCTCCATGACAACCGGTCCTGCGCTGCTCGCATCCAGCGGCTTCCCGCGACCTTGACCAGATCGTTGGTCCACCTTGTGGGGGGCCTGCCAACGCTTCGTCTTCCGGTACGTGGTCGCCACTTTAGAACCCTTACGCCCCATCGGCCATCGGTTCTTCTTGCGATGTGCCCTGCCCACTGCCACTTTAGTTTAGCGTTAACACGTTGTATAAGGTGTATTTTTAATAAAACAGAAATGTAAAGACGTCAGCTTCGATAAATATATTTAAATAGATTGCTATTGATAAAAACAATTATCACAAATATGCCTATTTTATGTAGATTTATATAATTACTCATACAAAATCATTCGCTTCCATCGATGATATTGTTAATCTTGTTTCGAGACTCGATTGTCCATCGCTGGAGTGTGTCTGATGGCCTTTTAGTTAATTTCAAAAAGTCGCAGGTTATCATCATTGGAGGTTCTAAACTAATATCACGGCTCAATTTTGATGACAATCCACCCGTCACCTTCCGTGATGTTGCACTGACTTACAGTCAGGTTGTTAAAAACCTCAAAGTCCTTTTCGACAGCACTCTTGGCGGCCACATACATCACTGACACCAGTCGCAAAGTCTTTGCTGCTGCTGGGTCGCTTCGAAGGTGGAAAAACTTGCTCCCCGTGAAGACCAAAGTTGAACTTGCGCAGTCCTTACTCTTACCGATTTTTGATTATGCGGATGTCTGATCTGCTAAGTAAGCTCCAACGCCTGCAAAACCCTTGCATAAAATTTAAATGTGGGCTGCGTAAGTTTGACCATGTGTCTGAATACAGGAGCAAGTTAAAATGGCTTCCTATCAGGTTGCACCGTGATGAGCATGTCCTTGTATTTCTCTTCAACATACTGCATGACCCTCGTACACCATCATTCCTTAAAGAACGGGTCCGATACCCAGGAGCTGCCCGCTCTCGTGATCTGCGATCCAAGACTGACAATGTGTTGCAAATACCCTTTACTCGGTCAGGCTACTATAAGGAAACCTTCACGTTAAAAGCTAACAGTTTCTGGAATGATCTGCCGTCTGACATTCATCACTCCAAACATTACCTATTTTCAAAACAAAACTGCATAACTTTTCACTTGATAAAATTGTACCCTAGTTTGCAACTGAGTTTGTATATATTTATATATCGTCTATTTATTTATAAATATTATATTTATTATTTATTTGTGTATTTTTTGTTTTTATTGTATATAAAATATTATCCGTAAGGGACGGTGTACCGAAAACTGAAAGGGCTTGCTCAGTCAACGAAACTGAACAACTTTCCCAAAGAAATATATATGTTGGGAAATGAAAAAAAAAATTGGACCTCTCCATACAAATTGCCCACTCTGATCGAACAGTTTGTATGGAGAGGTAAAATTTTTTTGTTCATTTTCCAACATATGATTCTTTGGGAAAGTTGTTCAGTTTCGTTGACTGAGCGCGCCCTTTCAGTTTTCGGTAAACCGTCCCTTATAGACAAGGTGTAACAATAAGGGTATACCAACCCTGGGGGTGAATATACCCATGAAACTGAACAACTTTCTTTAAGGAACATAGGTCGAAATAAGAATTTTTTTTTAACTCATTTGGGCTTGCAATTCGAATAATTCGAATATTCGCCTCATTTAACTATTAAAATAATAAAGATGGTAATATTCGAATATTAGAATTATTTTTTGTTTTATTTCATGCAGGCAAATTAAAACGTCAAACTCAGGCAGGTAGCAATTGGGCGCAATCAAAAATTCGTTAACGTTCGACCGTCTTCAGAAATATTCAGTATACTCACCCGCTTGCAGTGGCATGCCAGCCACCGGTGAGGAGCATGCCAGTGTTTAAATTTTTTTATTGCTTGAGGTCTTGTTTGTTTACGGAATCACCTACCAAAAATGTGTGTCTTAATAACTATCTACCCGAAGAACAGAAAAAAAGTGATCCTAGATTGTAATACTAGCTTGGCAGAAATGGTTACCTATAACATTGTGACACTGAAGACTCTTATTTTTAAAGAACGATGTCACGTCCAGTTCAACTGAGCTTTGCTAATGGTAGGAGCCCAAAAAGGGATTTCGGGATTTACTAAAGCGCGGCAGATGAGTATACAGAGGGATACTTTGTACCCGCTTAAGTACTTCCACCAAATATGGGCCCCTTATAAAGGGTGTAAGGGACGGTGTACCGAAAACTGAAAGGACGTGCTCAGTCAACGAAACTGAACATCTTTCCCAAAGAAACATATGTTGGGAAATGAAAAAAAATTTTAGCCTCTCCATACAAATTGTTCGACCAGAATGGGCAATTTGTATGGAGAGGTCAAATTATTTTTTCATTTCCCAACATATGTTTCTTTGGGAAAGTTGTTCAGTTTCGTTGACTGAGCACGCCCTTTCAGTTTTCGGTACACCGTACCTTACACCCTGTATATGGCCGCCCGTCAAGGATAAAGGATCAGATTAATAAAAAATTATTGATCATCTGAAATTCTCGAGCGTGTCAGATTAAGGTAGGGTGAGTTAGTTACATGCTAAAACGTGTATACTCGTATTCCACTAACCTGATAATTTGAGAGTGACGTAAAAAAGGGGGAGGGCTACAAAGTTGTAAAAAAAGCGCCATCTCGACATTTTCGAGCGCGGCTAATTAAATTTTTATTTTGAAGGGAATAATTCAAGGATTACGAAAAATATATAATCTGACGATTTCCACAAGCCGTAGTAACAAAAATTCATCGATAAAGTTCAATGCGTGCAGCTACGTGATGCCTATATTCCCCTCTCCGCGTTGCTATTCTCTCACTGTTTCTCTATCTATTACTCTCTCACTCCGTCTCCACTCTGGTTTCTGATAATAAGATGACAATAAAAAAAAAATCCTCGAAAAAATTTAATTGTTTATCATTATTTCTTGTAAATACAAGTATTCTACTTAAGAACATACACTTTTTATTTGCATGTTATTTCCTGAGATTTTCAATTAATTAAGTTCAATGATTTAACAAAACGATAAAAAAAAATATTGTCAGATTAGGCGAATCCCTCCAGATAATCGTCAGATTATGAGAACGCACATCTAGGGCATAATGATGAACCATGTATATCTTAATCTGACTGAATTAGTATTTCAAAATAGCGAATTTTTTTGCACATTCTTATAATGACCGCGAGTTCGCGTCACATCCATATCGTCAGATTATTATGTAAGAGCTTTTTTTAGGTTTACTTAACATCCCCTTCGAAAGTCCGAAGCGCTCGATAATTTTTTTTTTTTTTTCATTTTCAACTCTTACACTACGACTACCCCCATCATAGGAACAATCAGATTAACATACGCACATTTTTAAAAATACGTAGGATATGGATGATATCAATATCTGACGCGCTCGAGTATGCCCGCTCTAGCCTACCTATAGCCGCTCCCCCACCGATGAAAAGGTAAGATAAGATAAGATAATGGTTTATTTCATAAATTGGTAACAAATTGATCTTATTTATACAAAGCATAAGCTTATATGTAAAGGGTAAACATTGAGCCATCTAAGGTATATATAATATGACTTTTTTTTTTGTCATCTAAGCTTCGCAACCCCATAGGTCACTATGACGCTCGAGTTAATTCCGATTTAGCATCGTGGGCTCTCCTACTATAAGGGACACTTCTTTCTTTATTGTAAAGGCAACAGCAGAGGCTCTGTGGCAAGAAAACGCATTTCTGCTTACTGCCGAAACAGCCCCGCAATTCATGATTAAGAAACTTCAAGTAACCTATACCCAACTCTCCGAAAAACCGGTTTGCTCAAAGACCCTTACCAAATTTTGTCTGTACGTTGAAGTATCTACAATCGTGACAAGTATTACGCAGTCACCTTTGAATTTAATTCCATGAGTTTTTGAGATCAACGAGAGAAACTTTAGCAAAATACAAGACTCTAATTAAATTATGAGGATCCATTTCATCTTCAGCAGTATAACAGAAGCAGAAGATTGTAGTTTCCATAAAACAAAGTCTTCGGCTACTCCTATAAATCTCCTCTCCATAAAAGTACATAGCTGCATTCCGCATTCTAATACATTGGCTTCGTTTTGTAACTGTCCTATAATTGAACGAACGTATTGATTCTTTGCGGTATCTCGGAGTAGTATTAGATGACCACCTTTCTTTTAGACAACATATCTCTACATTGTCTGGCCGAATCCGAACACTTCTTAGAAATTGCGTGGAAAAAGAGGTGCTTTACTTGGTCTACTTACACTGCGTTATGCCAGTCGCTGATAACCTATTGTATAGGGGCGTGGGGTAGTGCTGCCAAAACTATTTTAATTACAGTAGAAAGAGCACAGAGATCAGTTCTGAAGGTCATGCTTAAAAACCTTTCAGGTTCCCCACACAATCCCTTTTCCAGGAGGCGCAGATGTTGACTGTGCGACAACTGTACATACGCCTGCCTTGACCAACATCGTGTTGTTTTAAATACCTGACACATTTGACAAGTCGTCATAGTGACATTTTATATCTTGACATGAATACTTTTATAAATTATTTCAAATTGACAAAGGATACTATGTATCTGCCTCTTAAGTTTAAGAAAGAGCTGGCTACATTGATAGCATATAATATATCTGACTCTGTTATAGGAAGTTATACACAAAAAACTTCTTTAGTTAGTAACATTACTAACACCAATTCTTTAAACTAGTTCATACGACAAAAGAGGGTTTTTCTAAACAAAATTTTACTGAAGTAAATGAAAAAAAACCTTCTGGCAAAAAACTTCCTATAGCAAAGACAAAGGAAAAATCTAATATTTTGAAAATTTTACATCAAAATATTCAAGGTTTTTCTGGAAAAATTTTAGAATTAGAATTATTCTTAGAAAGAACAAAATTTGACATTATTTGTCTGACAGAACACTGGCAAAAAGACTATCAAATGTTGATAAATTATGAAAATTATTGTATAGCCAGTGCTTTCAATCGAAAGTCTGCTTTACACGGTGGATCACTGATTTTAGTTCGTAACAGTTTTAAGATAAAGAACCGTAAAGATATTGTTCGACTTTCGGTTGAAAGATGTATTGAAATATCTTGTGTTGAGCTGGACGAGCATGTTGTAGTGTGCGTATACAGACCTCCCGCTTTTCAAAAATTTTCAATGTTCGAGTTAGTAATGGAAGATGTTTTAAAAATAGTGACAAAAGAAAATAAGTTTGTGATAGTGTGTGGTGACTTTAACGTCAATATCTTAGAAAATAATACCTATAGTAACAAACTTATAAGTCTTTTCAAATGTTTTAATTTAGAGCATGTATTTTTTGAACCTACAAGGGTGACGTCATCCTCGGCTACCTGTATTGATAACGTCTTTTGTAATTGCGATTATTTTGAGAAAAGTATCATAAACTCGATTCAGTCTGACCACTCTGGTCAAAGTGTTACTTTTAATTATTCTCGAGTAACCCAGAAGATAGATATAGAAACCAGGAGCCTAACGAGCGGTAGGTTAGAAAAGTACAAAAACACGTTACTAGAAAAACTGCCCTGTCACAATTATAATACTAACAACCCTAATAACTCATATGAAGATTTATTCACATTGATTAATACTGAATTCAGTAAAATTTTCACTATTAGAAAAAAGCAAATTATTGTAAAATTCAAATTCAGTGACTGGGCTACCGCTGGTATTCGCAAAAGTAGAGAGAGACTTTTTGAATTATATGAGCTAAGAAATTATTCAAATGACGACAATTTCATTGAATATGTCAAAAAATATTCAAAATTGTTTAAATTAGTTTGTTCAAAAGCAAAGTCATTTTTTCTTCGGAAAAAAATACAGTCTGCTGATAACAAAATTAAGGCTGTATGGAATGTTATAAACAGTGAAACTGGAAAAGTGAAACCGCGTGACAATCAAATCACACTTCATACAAATCGCGGAACTATTAGTTCAAACGTAGAAGTGGCTCAAGAATTCGAAACCTTTTTTACTAATATTACTTACTACATGACCATCAATTTGGTTTCACGAAAGGGCGCAGTACAACGGATGCCGGGACTGCACTTTTAAAATACATCTTTTGCGCGTGGGAAAAATCTGAAGATGCTATTGGTATCTTCTGTGATCTATCCAAGGCATTTGATTGCGTAGATCATAGCACATTGTTGCTAAAACTTGAACATTACGGTGTTAAGAATAATTCACTTAAACTACTTAGGTCATATTTGGAAAACAGGATTCAAAAGGTACAAGTAAACAGGACGAAATCACTGGGATCTGTTGTCAAAATTGGCGTACCTCAAGGGTCCATATTAGGGCCATTTTTATTCCTTATTTATATTAATGACCTTCCTTCTGTGGTGAAGAATCTGTCAAAGATTGTGTTATTTGCTGATGATACTTCATTAATATTCAATGTAAGTAGGAAATCACAAAATTATAACGAAGTCAACGATGCACTTGGACAGATTCATGCATGGTTTACTGTTAACAATCTAGTCCTAAACGCCAAAAAAACTAAATGTATTAAATTTGCACTACCAAATGTAAGGTCTACTTCACATAACATAGTATTGAATAATGAGCCATTAGATTTTGTAAATAGTACAGTTTTCTTAGGGTTAACACTAGACTCTAAACTTCAATGGGGCCCTCATATAACGGCTCTTTCTGGTCGATTGAGCTCGGCTGCATATGCTGTTAGAAAAATCAGACAACTTACTGATGTAGCTACTGCAAGGCTGGTTTACTTTAGCTACTTCCATAGCATTATGTCTTATGGCATACTGCTTTGGGGCCGAGCAGCTGATATACATTCAATATTCGTTTTACAAAAGAGGGCTATAAGAGCAATTTATTGCCTGAAGACTCGTGATTCCCTGAGAGAACTGTTCAAGGAAATCAACATTATGACAGTGCCATGCCAGTATATCTATGAAAATATAATGTATGCTAGAAAGAACATCCATCAATTACCAAAAATTTGTGACAGGCATACTTTTAATACTAGAAATAAGCATAAAATTGATCAACCATATACTAGATTAACTAAAGTCAATACCTCTTTCGTTGGTCTGTGTATACGATACTACAACAAAATACCTGACAATATAGTGCAATTACCTGAGAGAAAGTTTAAAGAATGTGTAAAGCAAACGTTATGTAAAAAAGCTTACTATAGATTGGATGACTATATGAATGACAAAGAGGTATGGTGCTCTGATATTCCAGCGAAACACAAGAAACACATTGTAAAAAGCCGACTCTTAAAGTAGGCCGTGCTGCAGTGGTTTCTTGCCGTTTCTTTTACGCTGCCATAGCACGATCCGAAACGGCGTAGACTCGCTCTATTTGCATTGTATTCTGCATGACATTCAATAAGTATTCTGTAAAGAATCTACATTGAATAAAATTATCTGAATCTGAATCTGAATCTGACCTCTGAACAAGATAGAATATTACGTAAACGAGTTTTTAGACCTGATGGTCTTAGGGTAAACACTTTATTTGCCCAACGTTTTAAATTTTTCGCATACCCTTACATATACTCCATAGCTAATAAATATTGTACCATCAAAAATAAATCATATCGAGACGCAAAACGCACTCTAAGTTGCTGGCTAAATTCCCTCGATTACAATTCTACGGAGGCTATTCTAAAAATAGTAAATTAAATCAGAACTATTTACTCATATTATTTATTTTATTCTTGTATTTGTTTACTTTAAGACCGTTTTCTTTATCTAAGATTTATCTTATAGGTGAACGCCATACACTGCACAATTTGTTTATTTTGCATTATAATTTTATATAGTAAAAATTACTTTAATTAATGTCATAGTTTGTAAATTAGAAATAGAAATGTTTCCTTAATTTGTAACGGTCGTCTGGTCCACCGCGATACAGGTGTTAACCAAGTGCGGGGCCCATGAGCAATTCAATCTTGTAATTTCTTATTGGAAATAAAATATTATTCTGGTGTTTAGAATTTCGAAAATTTCGTTGTAGCCAGAGGCCTTTAGAAATAATGTGCTACAAGAGCATGCAATGCTTTGTCTTTGTAGTGCCTGATGTAAGACAATTTCAAAACAGCAGAAAGTCCATAGTATGTTTTACACAAGAGCTTAATTTGTTGTAGTCTTTATTTTGACAAATACTTTTCAGAACAAGGCTGGGCGTGCAGCTCAACACAGGAACAGAAGAAAAAATCTCTCTACACAGTAATGTTCCAGAAATGTTAAAAATTTTCCGTGTCATACAGCAGAAGGTTTTTGATGAGAAGATTACAAAATAAAATAGTAGTTTTCCTATGCAACGAAGGGGATACGAGGTCGATTTAACTCCAATAGCTCAGGTACGACTATTTGGGCGAGCTAGATCGGCTTTAGATAAATGTGAGCTGCTTTTACCATATCTTGGATCGCTACAATTTTCGTCGCGATCGTCTTTCAAGGGTAGATTCTTCTTTGGAATGGTCCTTCTGATCAGAGAGAGTATACAGAGGAGGAGTTCTTAGTGGACTGGCTCTAGACTTACTGGCTACGAGTTTCGCATACGTGCAGAGGCATAATCATGGTGGACCCAGTGACAGTTCAGTCGCGCCTTGAGTATGTTTTGTTTGGCGTATGCCCCAGATATTTTTATTAGGTTCATTCCGAAGATGATTGCCCAGGTAAATAAAACAAAAAGAGGAATCTGTGGGGAAGAAGATCTTTTGGAGGTTTTGATAGGGTTAAGGATCAATTGTTCTTTTTCTCTGACGGATCTGATACGGGGTGGTTGTCTCTCTTCAAGAGTTGCTTGTCATGAGGAAGAGAAGATCAATCTGCATGTCATACAAACCCATTTGGTTAAGATGGTGTAGATGGAATGGAGAAATTAAAGTAAGCTTCATAGACAGCTCACAAGATTTAGCTTTAACTTACAACTATCCTAAAGTTCAATTCTTCTTCTTCCTCGGTCCCTCACTGATGAGGATCGCGACCACATATGGTTTCCTTCCACAGGCTGCGATTGTATGATGTGTGGACCGCACGCTGCATGTTAAAGCTATGCTAAAGTTCAATAGGTGTACACAAATTGGTAGTTAATTTTATTTTGCAAACTTGGCTCTTCTTTCTTCTAGCGTTATATCATCCTCTCTTTGAGGTGAAATTTGATCTCTATTCTTTAGTATTTGTAGTAAGGTGTTAGTTTTGTAGCATCCGATTTAGGCTGGGTGCAGGGCAGCTTGTGTCTGGCAATATTATGATTTGTAAATTGAGTACTGGCAATACTTTGGGTTTTGACATTTGGACTTGTTAGTTGGGCTACGCATGGAGCTGTAGCAATAAAATATATTTACCAGGGTCATTTTGTGAGTTTGTTTTAGACCCTGAGTTTGTTGTGCGTTGCCGCTCCCGTTGTCTACCAGAGCTGTATTGGGGCACCCCTTTGAAAATAGTGTTAATCAGACTTGTAGTAAAATGAAGCTTATCATTCAACGCGCACAACGTCGCCTTGGGAAGCTCAAACGACAACAGGCGAGGGGAGAAGGTACTGGTCTTTGTGGTAAGCACATCCATGCTGATTCTCAATAAAGGAAGTAGACCAGCTTTTTTCAATAAACTCAGATCTGAAGTCATAGACATCACGTTAGCTTCAAATAGGACTAGCTCTAAAATCTCAAACTGGCACATGTAGAACGAAGTCAGCGGATCGAATCACAGGGACATATGCTTTATGTACGAAACACGTAAGTTCAGCGAGGTCTTATGGTGGAGGAATCCCAGACACACCGATTGAGGCTCATTTAAAAGGGACCTACAAACACAACTAGGCAACCTCCCAGGTAAGCCTAATTCTGAATTAGATATCGAATTCGAAGCGGACGAACTCACAAAGGCGTATGAAGATTCTGTGTCAGGCTTATCCAATACCAGAAGACTACAGGCTCCTTCCGCTGAAATCTAAAGCAAAGCTCATAACGAGCATATTCGAAGACAGTGGAAGATCACAGGAGCAATAAGGCGGGGGAACACAAAAGATCCCATAGGGTCGAAATGCTTTGTGGCCCATTATGGAACTCAGCCCCACATAACAAGATAAGGCAGGGATTAATTATTTTGGTCCAGGCAGTGCACAATTGATAACAAATTATTTAAGCTCGTTCTTCTTCATTTTAACTATCAGTAGAGGAAATTGAAAATCAGCTTTTACTTTTCATAAACTTTATACAAGAAACTTGTGCTCAGTAACAACCTTAGCTTCGTCTTTTGCGAACATGTTTCGAACATTTTGGCAAGATATGTAATTTATATTTATTTCATAATCTGATTTTGTTTAATTTTTGTTATGTATGTTTCAGATATTATTTTGGTCAGATCTGATCAAACTCTGATCATATTTTTTATTAATAATTTAAATTGATAAGATTTCAGTATTTCTGATATCACATTAATAAAAATATTACTAAGAGAACTTCCAAGTCTATTCGTATAACTGCCTGCTGGTCCGCAATTACAGTTTTAATAGAGGGATGCAGCACTGGCATAGTGTTGAAGATTTTCTCAATACGTTTAGGCCATTTTGCTAATCAATTGAAGATGGCGGTCTGAAGACGCCTTAGATAATTCTAAGAAGACGCTGACAGATTTTGCGGGCTTTTTTAAGCTCGCCCATGGCTGGCTGCTGGGATTGGATAAAGCCCATAGACAGCCCTGCATCGTCTGCGCATGTGTAAGAGGGTTCAGACAGCGAACAAGAAGGGTCGCCTCTCTCAATTGTTGGACTTGGAATAAGGTAAGTTCGATTGCGCAGTATTGTGTTACGGACACGATTCATTCATTTAACTCCAAGAATGCTACGGTCCATGTTTCTTTGGCAAACCTTGATTTTGGACTTTTGAATGTAAGTCAAAAACCAGGTTTGAGCGCCGTATGTAGAGATGGGCAGAATGCACATGTTCATGAGTTGACTTTTTAAAATTAGTGGAAGGTCATTCATTAATTCCTTTATAGACCAAAAGCTCCTCGTGGCATTCTCGGTTCGTCGTTCGACTTCCTTATCTTATCGAGCCTGGAGGAATAAAATTTGGCCTAAGCATATACAGGGTGTAAGGGACGGTGTACCAAAAACTGATAGGGCGTGTTCAGTCAACGAAACTGAACAATTTTCCCAAAGAAACATTTCTGGGATTTGAAAAAAATTTTTGACCTTCCCATACAAATTGCTCACTCTGGTCGAAGAGTTTGTATGAAGAGGTCAAATTTTTTTTACATTTCCCAGAAATGTTTCTTTGGGAAAGTTGTTCAGTTTCGTTTACTGAACATGCCCTTTCAATTTTCGGTACACCGTCCCTTACACCCTGTATACTCCTGGACATATGCAAATCTGTCTACATCTACCTGTATTTTCTGCTTGTAAATATTAGTTATGAGCTTCCTCTTCGACGTATTTATCCCTAGTCCAACATCAATGCTTGTCCTGCTAAATTGTTGCAACATCACTTGTAACTGTGCAGCTAAGGAGTAAAAGTGACATATAAGTGTTTATCTACACTCATGTCATAATCTTTGAAATATGATTCAAAAGGTTGATACATAAGGCTGAATATTATCTATAGTAAACTATAAAAAAATTAAAACCATTACCATTACATACGTAACGATTTTTGTATAAAAATTTTGCAAAAATCATACGTAATTGATTTTTTTAATCATTACGTAACAACTAGATAAAATTCTCCTTGGAGCTAAACTCTATTGTACAATTTTAAGAAGACTGAATACCAGGTGTTTCATAGAGTCCGTTAGTAATTTACTATATTTTAAAATTAAATTATTCTAAAATATAAAAAGTAGTAGTTTATGCTGGGTATAGGCAGCCTAAAATTGTATTTTATGCACTATATCAATATTAAAAATCTTTTATGTTTTAAATAAATAGATCGACTTGGCCATTGCATGAAAACACAATGAATATGTATAATTAGATTGCTTAGTGCGATTGCCAAGTCAATCTATTTATTTAAAACATCAAAAATGTTAATATTGATATGGTCACTATAAGATGTTGTTAGGTTAGCTAATTACGTAATAACATAAGGAATAAATTCCGACTTGGTATGGATCTTACAACTTTTTACAGTAGAAGAACTGAGTTCCGAGACTTGTTTTTTGATAGCATAATGAAGTATATGCAACTGCATATAATATGGTATTAAATAACCTCTTTTATATGACAGTTGCATAAACTACTATTTTTATACCATGGTAAAAACCATATCAAGCCTATTAAATAGTGTATTAGAAGCCTATAAAATTACCTTTCATTTAATTATACTTTTATTGTAGAATGTCTTAAAAAATAATATTGGCCATCCAATTTCCTCACCTTAATATTAGTAGTATCCTGAAAATTATTTTTTCTAGCAGTTTCATTATCACAAGCCTATAAAGAAATAGTTGAAGGCTTTTAATAGTAGTTTATGCAACGGTACATAATGAGGGGTATAAAATTCGAGTGACGATTTATAATAGATGACACGAGTGTTTTATTAATCGACTTCAGAAGGCCTACAATAGTACATTGTTCATCGAGAGGAGAAAGTGACCTATTCCCAACAAGGGTGTCGTTTGACACCCTTGATCGGCTTCGCCTCAGGGCTCAATACACCCGAGTTGGGAATCGCACTTTCTTTCGAGTGATACATAGTGCTTTATACTTCACCCACGAGGAAAATATTTCAGATTTCCTTTTTAGATATTAAGTTATTTGTATTCCATTATATTGATATCATGTCTTGCCAATATGGTACTTTTCAACATGGAATACAAAGACTTGGCTTATATTTATACGCTTTTTCACTATAATAAGCAAGCAAAACAGTTTCCGAAAATCAATGCGCTTTTTTCTCGCTTTTTCAACGTATAAAACTACCACGTACCTACATTGTTGTATTTTTTCGAGATTTTTCAGGCAATCAATAACCGCTTGCGCACTTTCTTGTAGTTCTAGCGGCGTCAAAAACTCTTCATCACTGTCACTATTTGACGACATTTTTAGTAAAAAGCACGCACCAACAAAACTACAATTATAAACTTCCAATAACTTTGTAAAGAAAACAGGGATCCAATTTTTTTAAATCACTGGGTGAAAAAATATCGCTTGGAGGTTTAAACTTTTTAATTTTTCCCTGATAGTGTTAAAACGTTAGTAATACTTTATAAAATTTAACAATTAAACCCTAATTTTTATCTGCATTATAATTTTTCCCTGTTGATTAGAAAAAAAAAACAGATATTTTGATTTTATTGAGTAAGTGATTTTCAAGAATAGGTACCTAATTCGCGCGCGCTTTTGTTCCACATTTTGGTTTCGTTCTTTTTTCAAATTAATGTTTTTTTCAGAAAAGTGTAGGTGGCCAGCATCATTTCGTGGACTTAGAGATAAAAACTTTATCTTTTTCTGGCATTATGATATTAAAATAGGTAATCGACAGATTTTATCTAAATTTAAGAAAAAAAAAACACGTTAACAATGGATTTTCATACAAAATTCCATCCCGCTAAAACACGTTAACAATGGATTTCCATATAACTTTTCCCCCCGCATATTTATACCATTTAAATGACGTATCTTCTCCTTAGTTTTTAAAACAGGACTGAGATACTTTCCGAGAAGGTGAAGTATAAAACCTTTTATTATAATTTTTTTTATTTTAGCATGTCTTAGGAAACATGCTAGGTTATTTTTTTGGACCTGATTTGCGTATGCCCACGTTATTACAGACGTCAAAATAAACAACTTTTGTTCTACGACTTTTCTAACAACGCACAAAAAATTTTCGACTCCACATACCAAAGTGGTCACGTGACCGGCCCATTTTGTATGGGATGTTGAAAATTTTCCGTGCGTTGTTAGCAAAGTCGTAGAACAAAAGTTGTTGCTTTTGACCTTTGTAATAACGTGGGCATAAGCAAATCAGGTCCAAAAAAATAACCTTGTATGATATGGGCCAACAATATCCTTATCATAATATTAGTGTCGTAAAAAAGTATTTATTTTCTCCTCTGTCTTACCATATCAAGCCTATCGTGTGGTATATTTAAAAAGGCTTTCATTTAACACCTTTTTTACGCAGGTTTCAAAGATAATATCGGACATGCAATTAATTTTAGTGTCCTGAAAAAATATTAATTGTTTACCAGTGCCACCATATATAGCCTATAAAATGATACATTAATAAAAAGTCTATAAAATAACCTTTCATTAAATATCACTTTTTTGTTATAAGTCCTATGCCTCGTAACATTCAAGATGTTTTTACTTTATTTAATTCAGGGTTACCTATACAAAAGATATATTTTAAAATATTTTTTTATTATTAATTTTTACAAAGGTTTGACCAACAACTCCCTATTTAAGGGTTTTTTAAACAAACTCACAGCATTTTAACATAAGTATTACATAAACCTTTTACATAACACTAGCAGGTAACAATGTCTTGGTCTCGCGCCCTTAGGTTAGGAATTATAGATTTTATCTTTTGACATTGCCCTTACCATCTTAAACTCTTAGAAAAACTTTAAACGTTAACTCCGATGCTGACGGTTATTTGCTGTGCATGGGTACATTACATTGCCAATCACGATTGGCACGCCTAACTTGCGCACCGAGACCTCTTCGCCGCAATACATTTTTTAGTTTCTTTTAGGGTTCCGATACCAAAATGGTAAAAAAAGAAACCCTTATGGTGCGACTTGTCTGTCACACCTGTATATCTCAGCAACCAATAATGCTACCGACTTAAAATTTGGAATAGTTTTAGAATATGGTTGCCCAACTTGATTGCACATGAAAGAATAAAAAACGTTATTAGGTCGAGTGGGGTATCATATGAAAGGGCTTTATTTGTACATTCTCAAATATATTTTTGTAGTTGCAGTTTTTTAGAAATCTGCAAAAAAACCTTTACAAAACAAAATAGTCTCACGGTCCTAAAAATGGACTTTATTGCTTCCAGAAATACTATAGGTAAATCGGAACCCTCGGCGCGCAAGTCCGACTCGCCCTTGAGCGGTTTTTTTAGTTCTGCGCATTAACGGTTAGCACCGAAGGTATGCCTTCATGTGTAGAAATATTTTTTGCTTACTGTTCTTCTCGGAAAGGGAGCATGGATGAGAAGAGTTCCAATAATGCCCTGCGTGAGGTGCCCGATTCTGTGGCGGCAGTGGCGCTGGCGGGTTGCACTTTGTCGTAGCCGAACCGACTGATCCCATCCGCCGGCGGCGCGGGGTCTGCAGACCGGAACCGCGGCACGAACGGCACTGACTGAAACAACCTCACTGATAACATACTCGACTCTTAATGACGTTAGTTACATTAAGTCGCTTCACAAACAGAGTGGCGCCATGTGGCAAAAAAAGAAGCGACAATAAAAAACCCACGCGCTCTTTTTAATATGTTTGATGCACAGGGTTGACACAAAAAACATAAGTCAATTTGAATTAGCCTGTTAGAACCGCAGTCTCATCCCATGGATGTTTCTCTTCTAGATATTATGATATTTTATAATAACTTTACTTGTACAATTTTTGCTTGATAACAGTTTTAAATTTATCTAACGGGTAAACTTTTTACTATTTCATTCTTGTTCTTTACAAGGTGCGGCAATCGTTTATGTAGACAATAAACAGGAATGGTCCCAAATTTGTGTCCCAAAAAGTATGAGACGTCAAATTTGGTTTTTCGTATGTCGACCTATGTTCCTTGGGAAAAGTTGTTCAGTCTCATGGGCAGATTTTCACCCTTCAGTATTATCAAACCTTTCTGTTACACGCTGAAGAAATCGTAACCCGGAAAAGTATAACATGACGATGACAAATAATCTGGAAAGTTATTACGGCCTATCGAGTTGTCTGCTAAAAACATAACATTAGAGTTTACCGAGGTAGGTACTTATAGGTAGCAGTGAATGAAACTTCGTATGAAAGGGTAAGTAAACTGAATAATTTATTGAAATCGGCACGTTCTTATGTTTGCTACAAGAGGTCCGCTACTAGCGTATATTAGTACACCGAGTGAGTGAGACTGAAATATGAACAAACATCGACGAGAAATAATTACTTAAGGTGATCTGTGTCGGCCAGCTTAGCCCCGAATGCAACTAGATGGAGCTACTGCTGCAAATATAAGGTTTTATTTTTCTCCAAACTTGCTGTGATAAAACATGCGTTATTTTGCGTTTCATAACTACGTTGCTGATAACGTGGACGAGAGCGAGAACGTGATCGCGCATGGGAGAGAGTGCGATGGCGCGATGACGTACCTCGCGGCTGTCGGCCGGTGGATCGACCCGTGCGCAAAGCAGCTCAGCTAGTTAGCGCGTTAGTTCACACACGGCCGCGCGTAGTTCGTCGTTGCAATGGCTCTCAGTTTCGTTCCTATGCGACGATGTGGACTTGCTGGAGCATGAACAAATGTTCATATTTTCAGCTTGGTCTTGCATCGTATCTGCCATAGTCTCCAAAGCATCGAGGTCCGTCTCCGTACTGATGGATAATACTGCACGCGTAGATGACGGTAGGTGTCCCATCCATAACATTTTTAACATTTTGTCGGGTATTTTGTCTCTAGCTAAATCGCGAATTTTCCGCAGAAGTTGAGTGGGCTTTTGGTCGCCGAGGTCCAAATCATTCAGCAATGTATGCAGACGCTGGTTTTCTGACTCCTCGTAGGTAGCTATTCTAATAGGTAGCTATTAGGCGTTTTTTCAGGTCGTCGTATCGCTTGGTGCTTGCCGTCGACATGATAATATCGCTGACGTGTTCGATGTCTGACCTCTCTAGCTGCGCGACGACGAGGGCAAGTTTATTTTCATTTGATAAGTTGGATGGAGAAATTACTCCTTCAAAGTGCGCGAACCTAAAGCTAGGTTAATCGCGCCAAAATGTCGCGATGCGTGCCTTCAAGTCGACTCCAGCGATGTTCCCATCTTGATTGCTGTTGCCCTGGTTGTTCCTGTTGTTGGTGTTCTGATTTTCGTTCGTCATCTTCGTGCGTCGGTATCACGTCAACACTTTACCGAGGTAGGTACTTATAGGTAGCAGTGAATGAAACTTCGTATGAAAGGGTAAGTAAACTGAATAATTTATTGAAATCGGCACGTTCTTATTTTTGCTACAAGAGGTCCGTTACTAGCGTACCTATATTACACCGAGTGAGTGAGACAGAAATATGAACAAACATCGATGAGAAATCATTGCTTATCATGAGGGTAGGACAATTTCTGACTACCTGCTACAAGTTTTGTTTTATTAAAAGTTGTATTGAAACTATGTTAAAATATTGTACTTTTTTAAAAGTGATAGGTATTTCATTAAAATTATTAATGCGGCTTATGGTTGGAAACTAACGTAATTAATTTTCAAGTTTGGATAAATCATCCCAAAAAAGGGGTGAAATAAAGGGTTAAAATTTGTTTGAAAGTTCTACGGTTTTGAGGCAAGATAAGGTTTAGGTATATAAAATAAACAAACATCTGTGACAGTTTTTCGAAAATCATCACCCAAGGGGGTTGAAAGTTCGTCTGAAAATCATACTGCATAGAAACGAGATGTATGAAAATTTTAAAATTATAAAAGGTTTATGGTAAGAATAAATTAGAGTCGAATGCTAACGCTGACGAAGCCGCATTAACAGCTAGAAAGGTATAGAGCCTCTTCGTCATACTTTTACAAAAAAGAAAATCGATGATTAATGTAAAATAATAAGTTTAGCTATAAAACTCACCCCATCAATTAAGACACCGGCCATAGGACTGATGATGCTTATATGCCGGACGACTTGCTGCGGCCAGCCCCGGAAGATATTCAGCCGCTCGTTGGCCAGATCCTTCGCACGCTCCTGTCGATACATAATATACACCAATTATCAATATAAAAAACGGGCTATTTATTCGTACTTCCACACTATATGTACTTATAGCTTACGCAACGACTTTGTTTCGACCAGTTAGGAGATAAACATACTAAAACTCCTTGCCCCTCCGAGGTCCGCTCGGGGGGGGGGGGGGGGGGGGCACTAAGGTCGCGTTTTTTTGTTTTTTGCTTACATCTCGAAAACGGTGCGTCGTACGAAATGTTGTTGTACCACATAATGAAAGCTGATAAAATTCTCTACAACTTTGGCTTTCACACTTTTAATCTATCTCTAATTGTTGCCTAGTTATGAGCTCCGAAAAACGGCCAAGAACGAGGCTGAGATTACGAGACCGGACATACAGTCAACATTTTTAATTTAGATGTGTATCCTGAAATCTACGGTAGCACTTGAGAAAAGTTATGAAGCAAAATAAAAAAAAAAACGTAAGACTAAGACCATTTGTCGAAGCTTATAGTTAGGCAAAGATAAGATACAGGAAAAAAGTGTGAAAGCCAAAGTTGTAGAGAATTGTATCAGCTTTTATTATGTAGTACAACAAAATTTCGTTCGACGCATCGTTTTTGATATGTAAGCAAAAAACAAAAAAACGGGACCTTCTTTGTGCCACCCCCCCCGTCCCCCGTCCCTCGAGCGGACCTCGGAGGGGCAAGGACTTTTAGTATGTTTATCTCGTAACTAGCCCCAACAAAGGTCCTAAGTCAAACTTTCTGCTTTCGACTTTTCCATCCACATACCCCTTGTGATCACTCCTTGTCCAAACTATTAAAGCATGTGCATTTTAGAAAAACCTCGCCAGCGGCTTAGAATCTCATACATGGACAACTTGAACCTGAACCACAGAATAGATAATTGTAACAGCGTCCTGAACCGACTTTAATGTAAATGTGCTTGAAATAAGAGCTCAACTAACATTTTAACATAAAAAGCACTATCGACATTTTCCTTTAAAAATGTTGACTGTATGTCCGGTCTCGTAATCTCAGCCTCGTTCCTGGCCGTTTTTCGGAGCTCATAATTAGGCAACGATTGGAGATAGATAAAAAATGTGAAAGCCAAAGTTGTAGAGAATTTTATCAGCTTTTATTATGTAGTACAACAAAATTTCGTTCGATGCATCGTTTTTGAGATGTAAGCAAAAAACAAATGTTCTTGAAATAAGAGCTCAACTAACATTCGTTATTAACATAAAAAGCACTATCGACATTTTTCTTTACTCGTGCAATGGGAACTTGATTCTTGCCAGTTAATGATCCTAGGTCGACGGGAAAAGTACCCTATAATTTATGGTTGGTTGTTAGTAGAGGATCAGGCGGACCATTCTCGACACTAGTTCTGATGAAACTTGGCACGATTCAAGTACATATCTATAGCTAACATGTAAGAAGTGGTGCATTCCGGCAGAACGCAACACAAACGCACATAATGTCAAAAATATGTCGTTTTTCACTACGTTGAAAGTATATGTAGCGGGTTGAAAATTTCACAGAATAGAGCAGCACTGCACTAACTTTCTTTTCTATGCAAGTAAAATAAATTAACTGCAAAGTTGAATTTGTACACACAATACTGAAATACAAACTTATTTAGGTTTATCAAAAAAAAGTTCTAATGAAATATGCAGATCAACTCAGAATTAAAATTGTTAAACATTCAAACAAACTAACCGTAAACGAATTCGAGTAAATCACATGTTTATAATAGGTCTTTACCTATGAAATTGCCGAAATTTTCTTACAGATTAATGAGATCATAATTCCTATAATTCTAATGCTATTTTTTTCATTTGATTTATATTTGAAAGTTTACTTCAAGGTTATCAATTTACGCATAAAATAAAGTTTTTATTTTTAGTTTGATATATAAAATTAAAGGTTTGAAAATTGTTCGTCTTAAATGTCGTCCGATTTCATCATTAGATTTGTTATATTTTTTTACAGATAATATTTTTCGAAAATTAAATTTAAGCTTCTGTTAGCTTAATGTCTTCCCAATAATGCTTAAAAAAATTAAATAAATTGGATTTATAATTCCTAAGAAAAATGCAAAAATGTTAGTACTGAAAATTCAGTTTACCTAAAATTCGCCATACAAAACGGCAATTTCATAGGTAAAGACCTAATATTATGGTAGTACTGTTTAGGAATATTATATGAATTTTCACAGATCAATGGATACTACCGCAAGATACTTGCATGGAGATTTTATTTATTTCGCAACACATGTTTCTTAGGGAAAGTTGTTTAGTTTAGTCTACTGAGCAAGCCCTTTCAATGTTTAGTACACCGTGTATACTGGATTTTTTGTAAAAAAAAAAAAAATAAGAGTATCTACTATCCAGTCAGGTCCAGTCCACCAATGCAAAATTAAAATTATATAAACATTAAAATAAACTTAATGGAACCAATTGAGTGTTCCAGTACTACCAAAACGTAAACATGTGATTTACTGAAAAAAAAAACCGGCCAAGTGCGAGTCGGAGTGGCAATAAATCAAAAGAAATCGAACCTTCGGTTAACAATTTGACTGATTATCTCAAAAAATCAAGCATTAGCCAACTGTGGATATCTTATAGAGGTAGAGGAATTACTCGGGGCACTACCGTCGGAAGCTTCACAAATCATGAAATATTTAAGCACCTTATGTTAAATCTGTAGGATTTTCATACAAATTTCCATCCCTAAGTTCACCCCCTTGGGATATGAATTTTTGAAAATCCTTTCTAATTCAGTACCTAATTACAAAATCTACATTTGTGCCAAATTTCACATTTATAGCGCGCTATAGCGGTTACGGCTCGCTCGGCTCGTCAGTTAAGAAATGTTTTTCTGTATATTAAAATTTTTCTTGATTGCCCATTTTCCCCTCTGAAGATTGAAAAATCAGCAATGTATTTTTTGTAGTACATTTTCTGCTATGTGTAGCATTAAGTACGTCATTAACACTGCTAGAGGGCCAGATAAATTTGTATCCCGGGCTTTATAAACTCGTCTGCTCATGTACTATCCGAATCCAAACGGGCACATTGGTTACAAACTCCGAAATGATTTACAGCTATCCAACTCAACTAGTAGTGTGCCTCTGGGCTACGTTGAGGCACACCTCGGAAGCTCCATACAATCGGGCTCAAAAGTGACAGTTGTCATTTTTACACGCGCAAATGTGTGGGTGGGTTAAAGACGTGTGAGTGTAGGGTTGGTGGTATCTAGAAAACACTTACCTACCCTAGAAAACGTAGATAACAGAACATTAGCATTATACTTTTATTACAGTTTCGAGTTGCACATTTTTCGTTCGACTATAAAGCGACTTACACAATTCACAAACGAATTATAACTTTACTATCACTCGTCACCTCACTTTGTTGTATTTAGTAATCGAATTTCAATTAAAACAAACAAACACACGTTGAAATAATCTCACAAACTCTAAAAACAATCATTTTTTTCACTAAACTTCATCTTTGACGGCTGGCTGGCCGCCGCCCCGCCGGTGCACCAGGGTGACTATCGCGAAAATGGCGAATCTGCTCTTATCATCACTGCAAAAAAATCTGCCAAACTTTATTCCAGAAAATGAAAAAAAATGCTGTTATATTATTGCTTTAATGTGGAAAGGAATAAATAAATACATACTATTCAAAGCTTTATTTTTTTTTTTTTAACCCAAAAAATGCTCTATTAAATCTATCAATGAAAGAAATGTTTAAAGGAAAGAAAACATCCATGTCTACCTTATGGTGTTTATTCCATAATAATTGCTTCTTATTATTGTTTAACTTTATTCCAAATTTTACTTTGTCTTGGAGAGTCGAAAGACAACCGTAAACTGCACAACCACGCACCATTTTTTCAACTTTTGCAAGCGTTGCATATCGCGTGGCAACAGGACGAGAAATGGGACGAGATATCGCGCAGGGCCCCGCGGGGTGATGCGCGCGCACTTGAGGTACTCCGATTGGTGGGAGGCGGAGAGCTTCCGTTCTGTATGTAGTACTATTATTAATTCTGTGGTTGAGGTCAAAAGCAAACAGAAATAGTTAAAAAAAAAAGAGACGTGATGTTACCCGCGTAGCGTCGTCCTGGTCGTACTTGTCGGCCAGCTGCTCTGCGTTTCTCTTGAACCATTCCAATACTTCCTTCTCGCGCCATCTGGACCATGACAATTTGACGTAAAGAGCCAACAACTCTTTCAGTTCCTGGCCGGTGCTGTTGATAAATATACAATTCATACATAAAACATTCACTCCAGCGGTAGCGTCATTGAGATATATTTTATGCCTGTTAGCTGAGATTAAAAACCCAATATCAGGTGATTTCTGGACCTCTACCTAACTGTGTTACTGAGAACACAAATCTGAACAACTTTCCCAAAGAAACATGGATGGATATTATATTGCTCCAAGTTAAGCTTATTTTTAAAGTTAAGGCCAAGAAAACCAAAACCTGATAATCTAATAATTTTACTATTATTATTATTCTGTTTTATTTTTCTTTCCTTTTGGGAGGATATACCCACTCCACGGGCCTTAACCAAGTGAAGCGGGGTTCGTAGTAATCTAGGAGCTTACCGATGACGTTAGAAACTTGCGTGTGATACGGCAGGTGTTTGAAATTGTGGCCTTTTGGGAACGATGACTGTAGATGATAAAACAATCGGGACTATGTGGGTGGTTCGGGCTTTCCACTGAGTTCCAAGTTCTATGGAGAGGTCTTAGTATTTGCTGAGTTTCTCTGGACTGGATGTTGTGGCAATTGGGTATTGCGATATCTATGATGAAAACTGTCCTATTTTGTCTATCGTACAGTGCGATGTCAGGTCTGTTATAGTGGATCGTTTTAGTAAGGATGGTCCTGTCCCAATAGAGTTTGTAATTACTGTTTTCTAAGACCGTCGAAGGTTTATATTTATTACTAGCTGTTGCCCGCGACTCCGTCCGCGTGGGGTTCAGAAAAAGTAGCTAATAACTTTTCCCATAGATCAAACTATCTTCGTACCAAGTTTTTATCACAATCGGTTTATTGGATTAGTCATAAAAGCGTAACAAACAGACAGACAGACAGTGCAGTTCTCGCCTTTATATTATTAGGTATACAGAGTACCGATAACACGGATTTTGTAAATTAAACACCTCTTGTTTACGTGTGGACTGTTAGGTCGCCCACTATCCTCTTAAGTGTAAAATCATAGTCGAATTCCACGCGGAGTAACTATGATACGGGTTTCGTTATTTCTTATACAAAACAAAGCCTAACAAAATCTGAGGCTCAGTCACTTTAGCTTCTGTGGCTACTGAAAAAGGAGCGGTACAAAGTCCAACGTGTCTAGCTTCACATGCTTTTAACTCTACATGTACCTACATACAAAACTGTTGGACTTCACTTCCGTACAATCTTTTTAACTTATCTCTCCCCTTAAAAGACATTTCCTAAAATTATGATTCACTTCTCTCTTTATTTTTTGAAGTATTTCGTTTATAAGTACCCTACTTCCTAAGTTTTCAAAACTTTAGAACTTTCATAATTTTTTTTACATTTGTTGCACCGCCATGCCGAAACAGGAATTTTTTTATGTACCCACGACTTTTACACAAACAACTGGACCGGATCAAACGGAATTTTCAACAACGTATTTGGCTTTCTTCCGTACAAAATTATAAGCTTTGTTTGATTTCAGCTCGGATTCACAGCTTGAAACTTTGAACTCGCCTATTATCTGTTTGAATGAACCGATTGCAATAAAAAAAGTTCAAATATTGCACGAAAGCAACCCAAATACGTTATTGAAAACCCCGTTTAAGTCGTTCAAGTAGTTTGTGAGGTATTATTGGTGAGGCCGCTTAACATTTCACGAACCTTCTGTCTAAGTGAACCGTTTGCAATTAAATAAAGCTTATATGTTGCACAGAAAGAAGCCCGACGCGTCATTGAAAACCTCGTTTGACTTTGAACCAGTTCAGTAGGTGAGTTCTTAGTTCTGCAGCTTGAAACTTTGCGTATTTTCTGTCAGAGTGAACCTTTCGCAATGAAACTAAGCTTATTTAATGCACAGGAGTAAGCCAAACCCGTTATTGAAAGCCACGTTTGAATCTGCTCAAAAGTTTTTGAATTATTCGCGCCTTCGCTTGAAACTTTGCGTAACTTCTATCTAGTGAACTGTTTTCAACTAACCTAAGCTTATATGTTGCACGGAAGTACCTAATCCAAGCATGTCATGGAAATGCCAGTTGGAGTCGGTACAGTAGTTTGTGAGCTAATGGCGCCGCCCATTGAAACTTCGGGCATTTTCTGTCTGAGTGAACCGTTTTCAATGAAAGTAAGCTAATACATTGCAAAAAATTAAGCTAAACACGTTATTGAAAACCCCGTTTAAATCCGTTTAGTAGTTTGTGAGTTATTGGTGCCGCCGCTTGAAACTTAGTGTATTTTATGTCTGAGTGAACCGTTTGCAATGAAACTAAGCATACATGTTGCATGGAGTAAGCCAAATACGTTACTCAAAACCTCGTTTTAATCGGTTCAGTTGTTTGAGATATTGGCGCCTCCGCTGGAAATTTCGCGCACCTGTCTGAGTGAGCCGTTTTCAATGAAAGTAATCTAATATGTTGCAAAGAAGTAAGCTTGACAGTTTATTGAAAACTACGTTTGAATCCTTTCAATAGTTTGTGAGTTATTTGAGCCGCCGCATGAAACTTAGCGTACCTTCTGTCTGAGTGAACCGTTTGCAATGAAACTAAACTTTTATGTCGCACAAAAGTAAGCCAAACATGTAATTGAAAACTCAGTTTGAATCGGTTTGTGAGTTATTATCGTACAGGCAATTTCATACCTTACATTAGTGTAGCTTCTGATTGAGTGAACCGATTTGAATGAAACATAGCCTATATGTTGCTCAGAGGCTTAATCTATCTGCGAAAACTGCGAGAAAATCCGTTCAGTAGTTTCGGAGTTTATCGAAAACATACAGACAGACAGACAGACAAAAAGTTCGGAAAACATATTTTATCTACTCCCGTACCGGAATATTCCAAATTCGAAACCAATGACAGATTCGAAATTGAGGTCATTTCCCGCTATCATTTTCATTTCCACACTGTTCCATACTACGAGCAGTACGGAAATGGAGTATGGATTTTCATTCCGCAACTGTTATAATACATAATTTTCAATCTGCATAGGCTAAGGCAATACTACCACAGTACTACATACAGCCTACTTTAAAGTAATTTTGTAAAAATACTTTTTACTGGGGTGACGACTGCCTACCTATATTTAAAAGAAAACGGAGAGTACCAGGAGTACATAAATCGACAAGAGGCTAACAGTTGGCTCGCTTCTATATAAAGTGACCGTAGCAACAAAAGAAGTGATTTGAACAAAATGGAAAGTATGTGTGTACCAGGAGAACATGAGTCTACAAGAGGCTGTCAGTAACCATATACATGAAATTAATGTTAAAGCAACTCCATCCACAAGCTCTGGATCTGGAATAACTTCGGGAATAACTTTAATTAACTGTACTACTCGTAACTAACTGTCCTCTTAGTTCAATAAATTGATCACTACTCTTTAAAATTTTATTTTATTTTGTCGGTCGTAGATAAAGTTTTGTATGCAACTATACGTAATTAGTAATTTTAACACTCGATCTATACTATTTTGATACTCGGCTGCGCCTCGTATCAAAAACCAGATCTCGTGTTAAAATTACTCTCATTACGCAACAGTTGCATAAATAACTATTTGAGTTCTATTAGTCGTTTCTTATCGCCCACACAATTTTTTTTATATTTTTATCAAAAGTACAGACACGCGGTTTCTACTCTTTTATTATATGTATAGATAGGGCACTTTTTAGGGTTCCGTAGTAAAAAAGGAACCTTTATAGTTTCGTAATGTCCGTCTATCTGTCCGCGGTTTAGCTCAGAAACTCTCAGTACTAGAAAGCTGAAATTTTGTACGGGTATACATTTCATCCACGCCGACAAAGTGGTACAATAAAATTTTGAAAAATATTGTTTTAGGGTACTCCCATACAAGTAAAGTGGGGATGATTTTTTTTTTCATCTACCCCAAAGCGTGAGGAGTCGTTAGGTCTTTTAAAATTAATATGAGTGCTAAGATAATTTTTCGATTTAGGGTTAAATATTAGGCTTGAAAGCGCAATTTTTTGTTGGAGTCGAGTGTCCCCCCCCCTCCCCCTGCCGGCTATACCGTTGTTATTAGAAATGAGAAAAAATATACAGTAGTAGCATATATGACGAAATTAAAAGTAAAACTATCACAGTTAAGTAGGCTTAGCAGGTTAATGAGCTATAGCCTAAAAACTAAAAATAATAAAAACAGCAATAGAAATGAGGCGCTAGGACCTCGTTGAGTATTAGGAGGTAAAAAGTTCAAGTTATAAACGTTATGAAATACTTACTCAAAACCCGCCTTGCAATAATTTTTTTTAAAAAAACTACGGAAAAAAAAAATTCGCACTGCGATAAAGGAGAATGTACGTAGAATACTACAACGAATTCGTTTACAGTAGATTGGTAAAAGCAAAATAAGTGTCACAAAAAACTTAATTTGCAAGGCAGAGTACAAGTGAAATAGCACGTTTCAAAAGAACACTTTAATAGCGAGACGGAAAAAAAACTGCGGATGCCGTGGTGGCCGAGCCGCCAGAAACCAGCGAGTGGGCGCAGCGGAGACGCCTAGAACAAGGAGGTTTAAGTAGCAGCACTTTGTGCTAAGGAGAGAGGCTAGATTAAAGTCGTGTGTGAATAGGCTTCTTCGAGGCAAGCTCGTTACATCGTCGACCTCATCTCTGTCCTCAAGACTAGATCAAGGTCAAGAGTAAGCCCATTGACAAAAAAAAGTGAGCCATAAGCGTATCCATTTATTGCGAGGGACCTCCATACTAAGATGTATGAAATTTTATCAAATCGCAAAAACGTGAGAAAAATATAACTTAGGACTAATAAATGTTATTAACTACTACTGTTTTTCAAGTAAAAATACAAACAATTTAAGAAAAAAATGGTGTTAAATATCACATTTTTTTCTTACAATTTCCTTTCAACACACAGGTAAAAAGGAGACCTATACTTTCACGTTCACAAATAAATTTTGGATGAAACATTAGATGTTTTAAAGATTTTTTTTATATTCGTAAATCGTAACCGAGTTTTTTGATCGACTAGTCTTAGTCGACTAAGAGACGTTTTACACTTTACTACCTCAAACAGACTATGTATATGACATACTCTATACAATTTTTACTCTGTGGCTTAGAAGGCACGACGTCGTCGTAGTCTGCAGATGCTAACTCCGTATCTAGTCGTTGAAAGTAAATTGACGTAGTTTAGGAGTTAATATATGTAGTAAAATATCCGAAACACAATTAGGTCCTCAATGTATTGAGTACCAGTAACAGTCCTAAAAAATTTGAAAGACCCCACCTACAACCTACAAGTCTTTGTTATAAAACCTTTGCAGCGTGGAATCTTAGTATCTTACTCAAAAGTGAATCCTCTTTAATATAAATGTCCTTGACATGGGAGCTTACTTTACATTGGTTTTACTTGATTAGCGACAAAAACGGCACCATTCAATGATATTCGCCTTTTTCCTTTACTTTATTGTGTGACCCAGCTTTTAGCCAAATCCATTATTCGTGGTCAACGGATACCTTTTTCCATTCGTAGATAAAGGATCTTGACATGACCAAACGGCTTCAACAGAGTAATAAAGTATAAAGGATCCTATTGAAGTACGGAACCCTAAAAATAAGTGCCTATTATTGTGGACTGTTTAATAAATTATTTTTTTAGCGACCGACTTCCGTGAATTATTTTTGTGACCGATTACATTTTCTTGTTCCTTGAGAGAAAGTTGTTAAAGGGGTTCGAACATTTTAGTATGGAGCCTGGTATAGTGTCCCGCCGCCATCTTTGCTTTTTTCAAAACTGCGTCGCACAATCTAACCTTCAAAAATCGAAAGATGAAGGCTAAATAAATAATAAGTTTTGTGTAACATTATGTCCTAAAGTGTCAGGTTGTTGAGTTCTGGGGCGACAAATGTCGGGTTGTGATTTTTGTTCGGCTGAATTGAAGCATATTTTCTTGTTCAGAGATTTTAAAATATCGCGTTTAAGCATACTTATACTCTTTTGAAGACATTCTGCTAAATAAAAAAATAAAAACACACTAATAAGAAAGATATTATAATTTTAGGAATAGTCGATAATAATCTAGGTTGATATCAACGTTCTCTTTTGAAGACATTCTGCTAAATAAAAAAATAAAAACACACTAATAAGAAAGATATTATAATTTTAGGAATAGTCGATAATAATCTAGGTTGATATCAACGTTCTCTTTTGAAGACATTCTGCTAAATAAAAAAATAAAAACACACTAATAAGAAAGATAGTCAGGGGGTACACATCTCAACTACCCTCTCCTTGGGAGTTGTTGTATTGTATACGGGTACGCGACCCCGGCTCCCCGAGCTATTACTAACTCATCCTGATCCTTCCGAGAAAGTAATATCCTTTTACCTTATTCCTTTCCTACACCAAGTATTCCTATCCCAACTAACCTATCCCTCCCGTTCCTTTTATCCCTGTCCATTCCGCCAATCTAAGGTTGACCGCGCCGATGGATGCGTGGCTAGAGGCGAGTCTAGTCGAAAGCGGTCACAGGCCCTGGGCCCAGGCGAACCCAGAACTAGGCTAGCCTTGTCCTGGCATGCGGGCTCTGTCAGGATGGACCGTAATCCCTTGCTACTCGTGGGAACGCAATGTTTTTGAATAAAAATAAAAACTTAAAAGGCGGCGGTGTGGTTCGCAACCCATCACGTCACGTTCCTCCCGGGGGCGAAAAGCGGGCTACGGAGAGCCGCTTTGCTACGATGAATGTCAGAGGTGGAATGAATGGCAAAATAGATGAAGTATGTCAGATGATGGATGAAAGGCGTATAGACGTTCTCTGTGTGAATGAGACTAAACGGAAAGGTTGTGACACCACAGAACACGGCCCTTACACAGCGTACTGGTCTGGTGTTCCCAGTACCAGCAGAGGCTGTCAGGGAGTCGGTGTCATACTTTCCGGAAGAATGGTAGAGTGCGTGAAAGAAGTCGAGTGTGTGAGCCCAAGACTCATCTGGGTCAGACTGAAAGTCGGACTGACCCGAATTTTTGTTCTAGGTGCATATGCACCAACGAATATTGGTTCGCGAAAGTCCCTGAAAGCCCAGAAAGAAACAGATGAGTTTTGGGAAAATATGAGAGATACGTTAGAGAAATGTGATCAGAATGAAAGAGTTATCATGCTAGGTGATTTTAATGGATGGGTAGGAAGAAAGCGTGACGGTTATGAAAGAGTTGTTGGTAAGTTTGGTGATGAACGTGTGAATGATAATGGAATAAGTTTGCTTGAGATATGTTTGGAATGGAGTCTTTTTGTGGCAAACACTATGTTTGACCACAAAAGGATCCATATGTATACAAGAGAGGAGGGTGATGCGAGAAGTATGATCGATTTTGTAGTTGTGGATGAAAGATTGAGAAAAAGAGTTCTGGACGCTCGCGCATATCGTGGAGCCGCCATCGACACAGACCACCACCTGGTTGTGACCCGAATTGGTGGTCTATTTAACCGGTGGCGGCATAGACCACAAGAGCAGACGAGCGTTCTAGAACGTATCAAAGTAGAGAGATTGCAAGAGGAGGATGTCAGAAAAGAATACTTGAAAGACTTGAGTGAAAGATTTGAGAACCTGGATGAAGTAAATGATATTGAATGTTTGTGGAATGAATTTAAAGATGGAGTAGTAGGTATAGCTGTCAATGTTTGTGGGGTGTCAAAAAGGAAAAAGGGTGGAAAGAAGAAGAATATGTGGATGGATAAAAGTGTACAGGCAGCTGTTTGTGAGAAGAAGAAAGCATGGTCAGATTGGTTAGCAGTAAAAGCTAACCAAAGAATGCAGAGGGCAACAAGTGATGACGTAAGTGTAGCAAGAAAGGTATATAAAAGAGCGAAAGGTATTGTTAAGGAAGTTGTTGAGAGAAAGAAAGAGGAGTGTAAGGATGAGTTTGACAGAAGGCTTACTGAAGATTTCCAGTCCAACCAAAAGTTTTTCTGGAAATCCATACGGACAGCCCGAGGAAAGTTTGGAACATCGGAGCTGAGTAAAATCAGAAGCCAGGATGGAAGTATTATAAAAGGTGAAGAATGTGTTCTGAGGAGGTGGAAGGAATATTTTGAAAGTCTGTTTGAGAGAGAAAAAGCAGAGGCCAGCGAACCTAGGTCTTCTGTGGAAATGAATGAGAATGAAGAGGAGAATTGTGTAAGTGAGATAAGTATGGATGAGATTATGAAAGCGATGAAAAGTATGAAATCAGGTAAAGCAGCTGGGTATGATAGAGTGTCGGTCGAGATGTTGAAGGCTGGGCGAGGCATTGTGGCTAGTCAGTTGTACCGCCTTTTCAACTTGTGTTGGACGAACGGCCAAGTACCAGGTGACTGGTGCAAGGCTGTGATTGTGCCGCTGTACAAGGGAAAAGGGTCACAACAGGACTGCAAAAATTATCGCGGGATAAGCCTTCTCAGTGTCGTCGGCAAACTGTATGCAAAGGTTTTGATTGAAAGAGTGATGAAAGATACTGACGATAAAATATGGGATGTACAAGCGGGATTTAGAAAGGGAATGGGATGTACAGATCAGGTCTTTTCCTTGCGGTGCATAGCTGAAAAGTTTTTGGCTAAAACCAAAAAGTCTACTGCGCGTTCGTGGATTTGGAAAAGGCCTATGACCGAGTGGTGAGGAATGAATTGTGGTCAGCATTGTCTATGTATGGGGTAAACGGTCATCTGATTCAAGCACTGAAATCTCTCTATGAGGATTCCAGTGCTTGTGTCAGAATAAACGGGGCGTACACTGAATGGTTTAGCATCGAAAAAGGTGTTAGGCAGGGATGTGTAGCGTCACCTTGGCTGTTTAACCTGTTCATGGATAATTGTTTGATTGATCTGAAAGAGAGTATGTGTGGACTGAGAATGAATGAGTTACTCATCAAATGTCTTCTCTACGCTGATGACCAAGTTGTACTTGCGTCATCTGCTGACGAGTTGCAGGAGATGGTAACAATAATGAAAGTGGCTTTGGACAAGAAAGGAATGAAAGTAAATGTAAGCAAGACTAAAGTAATGGTACTTGAAAGAGAAGAATGTATGACAGAGTGTACTATATTAATAGATGGTGAACAAGTCGAACAAGTGAAGGAGTTTGTGTATCTGGGCTCAAAGTTTACGAGAGATGGAAAGTGTGAAAGTGATATTGAAAGAAGAGTGAATGCTGGAAACATGGTGAATGGTGCCCTGCACGCCTTTATGAAGAGTCAGAAGGTGTCTCACAAGGCTCGTTTGGCTGTTCATGGGGGAGTTTTGGTACCAACACTGATGTATGGCAGTGAAAGCTGGGTATGGCAGAAGAAACATGAAAGTAGAATTAATGCAGTGGAAATGAGAGCGCTAAGGAGTATGATTGGTGTTAAATTGAGTGACAGGATAAGAAATAGTGTGATAAGAGAACGGTGTGGCGTAAAAGAAGACGTAGTGACCAAAATCGAGAAAGGGATGCTGAGATGGTTTGGTCATGTAGAGAGGATGAATGAACGAAGATTGACGAAAGAGATCTACCAGGCGAGAGTGAATGGAAACGTTGGAAGGGGAAGGCCTAGGCGAACGTACCAGGACCAAATTCAGGACGTTCTGAATAAAGGCCAGGTTAAAAGTACCCTAAACCGACGAGCATGTATGAAAGGATTGATGAAAGTACAGGAAGCAAAGGAAGTATGTCAAGATCGTAGCAGGTGGAGGACTGTGGTCTCTGCCTACCCCAACGGGAAAGAGGCGTGATGTTATGTATGTATGTATGTATGTAATAAGAAAGATATTATAATTTTAGGAATAGTCGATAATAATCTAGGTTGATATCAACGTTCTCTTTTGAAGACATTCTGCTAAATAAAAAAATAAAAACACACTAATAAGAAAGATATTATAATTTTAGGAATAGTCGATAAATAATCTAGATTGATATCAACGTTAGTTTAAGTCTTTAGCTCTAGCCGAGGCTCCCGTAGAGAATCCCGTGGGAGACCCTTGGACCTGTCAGGTGGGCAGTTGTGGAGCAGGGCGATGCCACGTACGTAAACGTGCAAAAAGTTCAATTTGACGGCCACTTTTTTTTTATTCGGATGATTGCTTCGTTATTGGAGACCAGATATCGATTTTGAAAGAAGTCAGTATAGAAACCAAAAAGTTCAATATCACGTTCACTTTTTTTCAAATCGAATGACTGATTCGTCTTTGGAGACCACAAAGACCTCCAGATATATATTTTTAGAGCAGTCGGTCCAAAAACCCAAAAGTTCAATATGGCGAAAACTTTTTTCAAATCAGATGTTTGATTCGTCATTGGAGAGCACAGTCACCCCCAGGTACAGATTTCGAAAGCAGTCCAGAAACAAAATTGTTTAATATGGCAGTCACTTTTTTCAAATGTTTAAATTTTATTTTTATTTTATTGAAAATGGGCTTGCTCTTGACCTCGATCTAGTCTTGAAGACAGAGATGAGGTCAACGATGGAGCGAGCTTGCCCAGAAGAAGCCTATTCATTCATTTTTTTCATTGGAGACCACAAAGACCCCAAGATATCGATTTTGAAAGCAGTCGGTCCAGAAACTAAAAAGTTCGATATTGCGGCCACTTTTTTAATCGGATGATTGATTCGTCATTGGAGACCACAGACCCCCAGATATTGATTTTGAAAGCACTGGGCGAGTGATACACTTCAATTAAATAAAAAATAAATGGGACAGCAGCACTGCACTTACTTTCTCGCAATACTCAAGGAAAAACTATCATCCGCAAACTTAAATTTGTAATGCCATACACATAGTATGGAAATACAAACTTTTATTTACGTTTTTCCAAAAAAATGTTCGAATTAAATATACAGATCAATTCAGAATTCAAATTGTCAAACATTAAAACAAACAAACATCAAACGATTTCGAGTAAATCACATGTTTAACTTTTGGTAGTACTGGAACACCCTTTATATGAATTTTCAAAGATCAATAGATACTACCGTAGGATACTTGCATGGAGATTTTTTTAATTTCCCATCACATGTTCCTTATGGATTATTGTTCAGTTTAGTCTACTGAGCAAGCCCTTTCAGTTTTTGGTACACCCTGTGTACTAAATTTTATTCAAAACATCATAAAGAATATCCAGTCAGGTAGACAACCAATCCAGGAGTAATTTTATAGAAAATTTTAATAAACTCAATGGAACCAATTTTGGGTAAATCACATATTTACGATTTGGTGGTACAGGAACACCCCTTATATGAAATTACACAGATCATTTGATACTGGCGCAAGATATCTTACATGGAGATGCTTGGTCATGCAAAGTTTCATCAAGATTCTATGAGCCGTTTTTGAGAAAATTACAATTTATAATTTTCGTTGTATGACAGCTACCCTCAAAATGAGAGCCAGCCAGAAACCACTTAGAACCCTTCGATGGATTTGCATAAAACTCCTAAATTCAAAATATGGTGTCAATCGGACCATTCGTTTAGCCGCTAGGCCAAAGCGTGACGGACAGACCGACCGACCGACGGACGGACATTTTTGGGAGACTTGTTAGGGTTCCGATACCAAAATGGTAAAAAAAAGGAACCCTTATGGTGCCGCTCTGTCTGTCTGTCCGTCTGTCTGTCACACCTCTATATCTCAGCAACCACTTATGCTATCAACCTGAAATTTGGAATAGTTTTAGAATATAGTTGCCCAACTTAATTGCACAAGAAAAAATTTTGAAAAAAGTATGATTATTAATATAAAGGGGGCCAAAATAGGGGGGGCCAAATTTCAAATTGTCGCTACTAGGTCGAGTGGGGTATCATATGAAAGGGCTTTACTTGTACATTTTAAAATATATTTTTGTATTTTTTTAAATTTCTTAGTTTTAAAGTTATGATGAAAAATGTCAAGAAAAATACCATTCCCCCCCCCTTATCTCCGAAGTTTGAGTAAGGAAAAATCTGAATTAATTACAGTTGACAGAAGTTTATATAAACTTTACAGCAAAAATAAAACGATCTTTCTAAGTTGCACAGTTTTTCAGAAATCTGCAAAAAACCTTTACAAACAAATTTAGTTTTGCGGTCCTGAAAATGGACTTTATTGCTTCCAAAAATACTATAGGTATATCGGAACCCTCGGCGCGCGAGTCCGACTCGCACTTGACCGGTTTTTTTTTATGATGTATAAGTGATATAGAACACATTTTTGACAAAATTAGAAAACCTTTTTTTTTCACGAATACAATACCTTTCTCGCTCCGCTCGAAAGTAAAAAGATAAGTATAACCGAGTTTTGTCGCCCCCCTATAACTCTCAGTAACGTGACACTTTAGGACACTATATCATAAGACATTTTTTATTTTTTTAGCCTTCTTCTATCGATTTCTGAAGGTAAGACTTAGTATATTTTTCCATGCAACAGTCGTCTGTGACACAGTTTTAAAAAGTTATATGTGCTAGCGACGCTAAAGGAATCAATTTGAAAACAGACGAACCTTTCCATAGTCCTACTGTTATTTATAATGTATATTCCGAGGCTATAGTTGATAAACTCACACGTCATCAGCAGTGGCGAATAGCGCACAATCCTTGATTCTGGCGCTAGCAGTGAAGCCCTGCGTCTGAAGGAGGTATAGCACCACGTTAGGGAATCGGAGCATCGCCGCCTGCAGTAACGCATCCGCCTCGGACAAGTCCTCTGCAAAGAATAACGTTTTACCAAATATGCTTTGAAATTCGATCATTATTTTAACAACCTTCTTCGAAATAATACAGGCGAGCGCCGCGCTGGCCAGAAAAGTTAGCACGAAAATCCGTTACTACCGTATTTTGCGGCCGAATAATTTACGAGGAAAACTCATATCTGTCGAGTTTTTTAAAAGTGGAATGTACCACAGAGCAGAAACAAAGATGTACCAACAAGCATAGTATAAAAGGTGAATTATCACATCATAACAACCAAGGAGGTAACTTATCAAAGATTTTGTTTAAATTTGGAACTGGCTTGCAGAGATCTATAAATTGCAAAAAATAAAAAAATCAATAAACAAAGATCAAATAGAACACGAAAACGAAAAACTGCGATGTAAACAAAGGAATATATTGCTAAGTAGAAAGTTTTTAATATTGGTTTGGATTAAACTTAGTTTGAATTTCTGCGCATTTATTGAAAAAAGTACTATACAAGCCTTGGCCGCAACCAGGTATTGAAGGACTTGGCTACGCCTCTGCCCACATTATCACTTTCGTTCTTCAATACCTTTTTTGTCGGTCATTGCAGTAATGTACTATATATCCTCATGACAATTTGCTTAGCACCACCAAATTTTTTCTTAAGTAACATACACTGCATCAAACCAGTCTGATACTCGTAGAGTCACAGACATTCGCGAGTAAGCAATGAATGTTTGTAATTAAGAAATCGCAAGCGCAATAATAACAACTGGATAATTTGAAAGAAAAAAGGCCTGGTAATGTTTTTTATCTACACTCATGTCGTAATCTTTGAATTATGATTCAAAAAGTTGGTACATAAGGCTGAATATTACGCAGAGTATGCATAAAAAATTAAAAAGTTACCATTACGTAACGATTTTTGTATGAAAATTTTGCAAAGGTGTTACGTAATTTAACTTTTTAATCATAACATAACACTTGGATAAAATTCTTCTTGAACCTAAACCTTTTTAAAGAAGACTGAATATAAGGTCTTTTAGAGAGACGGTTATAAATGTAACAGTTTTTCTTAGTAGCTGTCAAATATTAGTAGCATATTTACAAAGTGTGCCTTATAAACAACCTATTATTTTGGAGCAGTTACAGTAGCAGTTACTATAATAGTTACAATTATTTTATCTGTAGTGGAAAATATGCGCGCGCAGCTTGAAATTAGAAAGAAATAGATATTAGATTTGCCGCCATTTTCAATTATTTACCTTTTTCTAGATTTTTGTGCCCGTGAAAGTAATGTGAAAGTTTATTGAAAAAGAAGATAAAGTGGTGCAGTCAGGATACTGCAGTTACACCAGAAGATACTCAATAACTTACGATCTTCTCCCATATTAGTCTAGGACATTTTATGACATAACCTACAATGAATTGGGAAAGAATGAAAATCGAAAAGAAAACCATGTCTTGTTAAGAAAATGTTCTGCTTGTATATTTCAAAGAAGACGTAGCGGATATATTAAGGCGGCTTCTTCAGACTCATATCAGAACTGTAATATACATAATATAAGTTACCATTGTTGTTTACTTACTTTTGTTTAATTTTTATCATTTTTATAAGTAAAGAAACCTATTGCATGAGTGAAGATAAAGTAGTATACACAACTGCATATAATATGGTATTAAAACACTCGTTTGATGCTATTATCACATTCGGCTACGCCTCATGTGATAAACCAAACTCGTGTTTTAATAACCTGTTTTATATGACAGTTGCATAAACTACTATAAGACGCCTATTACATTAAGAACGTGTTTTTGCGCAAAATTGCTAATTTTGGCGTCCTTAATCTGAGAAACGGAAAGATTTGGCAACTTAT
This sequence comes from Athrips mouffetella, assembly GCA_947532105.1. Classification (NCBI taxonomy): domain Eukaryota; kingdom Metazoa; phylum Arthropoda; class Insecta; order Lepidoptera; family Gelechiidae; genus Athrips; species Athrips mouffetella. The sequence continues at coordinate 31,266,192 of OX383956.1, forward strand.
AAATTGTTGAAGAACAGTTATTATTTAAGTTCGTAGCGGCCTCGCTTTTCACAATTTTTTCTTATATTGGTAGATATAGCCAATATTCCGAAGCAAGTTTTCTTAAAAATGCGCAAAGGCACTTTTTTGAGCTCGTGGATTGAACTATTAGGCTAAGCAAACAAAATTAAAAATATACAATAAAATCTCTTATATAATAGTGTAGTTCGTAGCTGCCTCGGCATTTTGAAAAATATATTGGAACAATCGAGAAAAAAATCCATTCCGAACGAAAAATCTACAAAAAACGCTCAGGTTTAACTGCAAATTTCTCTTTAATAAAACAATTCGTTGTAATACCTTAATTGAACGCAATTACAACTGCCAAATTTCTTTCAAACGCAATAATAATATCAAATAACTTGATAATACAAAAAGTATTAATATCGTTTAGTTGTAGCTACAAAACAGTGTAAAAAAATCTGACTCCGAGTGAGATTTTCCACTTTTCATTTTTTTGAACGAAATTTTTTAATAGGCCTCTTAAGCAGCGGCTGGAATAAGCAGCAGTAAAACTACTCACCTTTCTTTTGAAAAGCCACATGGAACTGTGCCATGGCTTTGGAGTATTGCATGTTGAATAGGAATCCAGCATCTCTCTCTTTGGACCAGTAGTCGATGGCGTCTATTAACCACTGGTACTCTCTGGCCCGCAGCGCAAAGGTGTCTATGACAAACAACACCGCCAGCGGATCCGAAGGATCTAGGTTTAGCAGCAATTTCGCTATTTCCAAAGCAGTTCGATGGCAGCCCCAATTTGATATCAAATACATGTACTTCATTACTGCTATGTGAAAAGCACGATTTTCCACGTATTTATACTCCAACCTTACTTTACACTGAAAAATTAAATAGTTTTTACTCGGAACCGTAAAAATATTGTTTTTCCTACAAAGTTTAAGATGAAAGAATAGCTTGTCGCGAAAGTTTCACAAGAGTTAGCTTTTTTTGCGGTGAGAATTCTCTCAACTTTAATTAAATGTAATACACTTATATGGTTTCAGAGTTTTGAAACGTTTGGTGGTCAATTCAACGTATAATTTATTTTCTTTATTTTAACCATTATATGCGTCTTCTTTCCATTATATTTTCGAAGTTAGTCCTTAATTGCACTTGAGAAATACTCAATAAACACTAATACTCCCAGAAATCGAATATGTCTAATGTTGTAAAAACTATTTAAATGTGCCGGACCGGAGGAGTACTTGCTAAAACAAACCAAACTAACTCAAATGGATATCAATGAAGTTGCGTGGAATTATTTGTATCCCTCTGATTACCTTCCGTCATCAGACCAGCTCCATGATATCATATTGTTGTCCGACTTACTTATGTATGAGAATATTATAAGTGGATCAAATTCAACCTATAAGATTTGTTTACATAGCGACAAATACTCCAGACCAACAGGTGAGACTAAATAAAAGCTTGTTAAAAAAACCGGCCAAGTGCGAGGCGGACTCGCGCACTGAGGGTTCCGTACCACCACATAATCATAATTGTATTAGTTGAAATTTCAAGTTAATGTGCTAGATTTTTTGAGTCCGACATGCGCTTGACCAAATTTTATTATTTGTTATTATTTTATAGCTTATGAACTATAAACATACCAATTTTCAATTTTGTAAGTTTTCCCGTTTTTAAAATAGAACTAAAACAAAAATCGCCTCCTCGGCCATCCAATTTGACCCCTCTCTTATATGAATGTTCTTGAAACGGGAGCTCACCACAATTGGTTACCATTAGTTGTGAGTAAAGATGTAATATTTAATGATTTCAGACTTTTCCCTTTATTTGTACTGTGAGATCTAGCTTCTTGCCAAATTTCATAATTTTAGGTCAACGGGAAGTACCCTGTAGGTTTTGCTTTTTTGCATAAATGTATGGAGATGAGGACATAAAAAGCCATATCTTTTGATTGCGTCGTTGTAAAAAATTGAAATTTTCAGATCTTATGTGGTTCATGGACCCTAACATATGGTATTAATTTCAACCTGATACCTCTACCCGTTCGTGAGATAAAGGGTCTTGACAGACAGACAGACAGACGGACAACAAAGTGATCCTATAAGGGTTCCGTTTTTTTCTTTTGAGGTACGGAACCCTAAAAATCAAGTTATAAAAGAACTTACATCAGCCAGGTTGAACGATGGGTGTGCAACATAGTGCATATAAGAAATGACCTGTTCCAAAAGTGAATTAGCTACCGAATACATTTCCACTCGGTACAAAAGGTCGACGCTCTGCAACAAATACATTAAAGTTACAAAATAATAAAAAAATCGGTCAACAATAAAATTAGATTTCAGTTATCATTCATAAATGAGTCTGCTGGGCATAGCCCCCCAAAGGTCTCCACGAAGACCGGTTCCGTCAAGGAGGTTTAAGTAGCAGCTCTTTCTGCTAAGGAGGGAGCCATAAGCGTATCACTTTCTTGCGAGGGATCTCCATACTAAAATGTATGGATTTTTTTTTCAAATCATAAAAACGTAAAATTTTTGATCTTTCTCTCTGAGAAATATGTGACATGGGACGAATAAATGCTACTACCACAGTTTTTCTGGTGAAAACCTTACCATTCAGGAAAAAAACGGTGTTAAAAATCACGCATAAAATGGCTACTACGGATTATTTACGCTTCCGTTCTTAGTATTAATGATCAATTCACAAGTAAAAAACGATATATTTTCACTTTCGCAAACAAAGTTTATACTAAAACATTAGATTTTTAAAGATATCTTGGTTTTTGTAAAACTTAACTTAGTTTTTGACCGACTAGCATGGGCGACAGTGAGACGCTTTACACTTCACTAGCTCATACAGAATATGTATATGACGGACTCTATAGTTTTTTACTCTGAGGGTTCCGTGCTGCTCGAATCCAGCAGTTTCCCGCGATTTTGACTAGATCGTCGGTCCAGCTTCTCTTCCGGTTCGTTCTCGCCACTCTAGAACTATTGCTTCTTCGAGCTATGTGCCCTGCCCACTGCCACTTTTATTTAGCGGTTGTCGGAGCTATGTCGGTTCCTTTAATTCTTCTGTGCATTTCGTTTCTGATTGTCTACTCTCAACTTTCGATATATCGATATTTCGATACAGTCAAATTCAAAACTTCTTACACTGACAATAAAGCAGAATATTGATTGGATGAATTGTAGAATTGGCAGTGACTATCATCCAACCAATATTCTACTATATGGGGTGTAAGGGACAGCTTTCCGAAAACTAAAAGGGCATGATCAGTCAACGAACTTGAACATATTTCAGTGAATAAAACTTTCAGAAAATTAAAAAAATTCGGCTTCTACATACAAAATTGCAAACTTGATTAGACAGTTTGTATGGAGGCCGATTTTTATTTTTATTTTCTGAAAGTTTTAACCCTGAAAGCAGTTCAGTTATGTTGACTGATCAATCATGCCCTTTAAGTATTTTTTTTCCGCTGAGGGTTACTGGTACACTACCTTCAGGGAGAGTTTATTTATAAACAACATCACACACAATGCTACTACATTTTACAAAATTTCAACTATGTAACTAAGTCGTCGCTATTCGATACGAGCGGCTTGGTTAACACATTAAATAGGTAGGCAACATAGAGTTTACATTGATGACTTTTAGCTTAGTTTAGATATTTTGCATTGTGTGTCTATTTCAGAAAGAGGATTGACTTAAATTATGTTCCATTGTAAACATTTAATTCTACGATGGTTTTCTTGCCTAAAGGACATTAAACTTTTATTTGAATCGCCATTCGTCGAACATTTTTCAATCATTTATCAGCTACCGCGAGTCGAACGTGTAGTGTTTTCTGTGAGATATATCATTGCGTACCATTTGTATAAGTTGAGCGAATTGTAAAGCTACGCGTGTGTATTTCTGTTTTGCAGCTGTGGTTTGTTATACTAAGTGAATTTCAAAGGCCCGTCTACACCAAGCGACCAGTCACGGAGACTGAGGCACCTTTGAGCAAACCGTTTTACCGAAACCGCTGGGCTCGGCTACGTTCGCGTTCGCCCGAGGCTGAGCATGCGCCTGCCGCGGGCGAGGCCGTCCACACCGACCGCGCATTAGGCCGCATGTCGCGCGCGGCGGGCCTCGGGCCCGGCTGCTCGCTTGGTGTGGACGGGCCTAATAGTGCATGTTATTAGATAAATTTTAACCATTTGTTTTTTTGTTAAGGAAATACATGTAACACTATCTATATCGGGTGTAAGGGACAGCCTTCCGAATACTGAAAGGGCATGATCAGTCAACATAACTGAACAACTTTCAGCGAATAAAAGTTTCAGATAATGAATAATTCGCTGAAAGTTGTTCAGTTACGTTGACCGATCATGCCGTTTCAGTATTCGGAAGGCTGTCCCTTATACCCTGTATCGGAAGCATTGAGGAACTCCCTCTGAGTTATACGCCCCCAGTAACTCATTCAGGGTTAACATAGTACCGACCCATCTGTACCTGTGGGTGTCGTAGGAGGCGACTAAGGATTTACAAACCGGAAGATGAGCAGCAGCGTCTTGCCGTGTCGATACACGGAAAGACGCTGCTGCCCATCTTACGGTACGATTACCATTTTTCATACTGCGGTCACCTACAACCGCGGTCCATGTTGCCAGCCGTAACGCTAACAAGCTTGGTGACTAAGGTACTTCCCCGCCACATTCTTCTAGCAAGAGCTGGAATCCTGGAGGGAGCTCCCTGTCCTGTAGTGAACGTATTATGGGATGTTATGATGATGATGAGTAATAAATAAAGAAACGCAAACCTCTAACATCTCTTCCACGTGCAAATTCTTCTGAACATTCTGTAACATCATATCAGAGTTACCAGGGTGGTAAGTTTCAACTAGTAAAAGTTCCTTGTGCATTCTCTGGTACGCTTTATTATGGTCAAACCCAAAATATATGCAGTCATCTTCACTGCGGAGTATAGACATAGACAAACCTAAAAATCATTAATTCAAATTAGTTTGAAGTTTTAGACTGTTGGTCTAGTACCTATGAGGAAAATTCAAATCAAATATATATTATTTATTAAAAGTTTACAAACAAGGTTATTACAAACATATTTATTACAGGCACCATATGCTTACTGTATGAAATTTTGCTAAATAATGTGTTTTGACACCCACACACACTAGGTTATCCTGTGCCGTGGGCATCATGAGAGCGTGTGTGAGCGCGTATTTCTTTGTGTGATGTTATAATTATAAGGATAATAGAAATGTCTCAGCTCTTTTGCTTTGGGTGGATCGAGGCACGAGACTAATAATAATCCCAAACCATATACACTTTTATACTTAAAATTACTCACCAACTTTCCTAAAACGGTGTGTGTCTGTGACTGGCACAATTACTGCCTTTCTGAGCATACTATTCATGTGAGGCGAATGGCCGCCGCGTCTGTTGAATAAACATACAATTGACAAGATTATTTTTTTTTACATCTCTCATATTCAGTAAGTAGGTCCTTATTACCCCCAAATGGGGCTTGTAGGTGACCAATTAGCGCTCTAGGGTAATAATGTAGCTAGAAAAGCCCTAGGGCGGTAAGTAATTGAGTTTTGAAAGAGTGAAGTGTTTTTTTAATTACTTACCGCCCTAGGGCTTTTCTAGCTACATTATTACCCTGGAGCGCTAATTGGTCACCTACAATTTGGTGGTAATAAGGACCTACTTACCTCACAATCGAGATGTAAAGCAGAGTAGTTAGCTCGGGTGTAAGCATCAATTGCACCCTCGAACTATAGGCGCCCTCGCTGCGCTCGTGCGCCTAAATATCTCGGGCTGCAATTGATGCCTTACAGCCCTTGGCTACTAATCTACTATTAGTGCACTTATAGCTAGAAAGAAGCAGGGAGCCAAAGTTAGATTTGTTCATGCAGCGGAGATTAATAAAAATCGATGATTGTACCACAAGAAATATTAAGGACCGCGTCTGCCACCATAAAAATAATTGGTACTCGTACAGCAGCACTGCACTTACTTTCTCGCAATACTCAAGGAAAAACTATCAACCGCAAACTTAAATTCGTAATGCCATACACATAGTATGGAAATACAAAACTTTTATTTACGTTTTTCCAAAAAAATGTTCGAATGAAATATACAGATCAATTCAGAATTCAAATAGTCAAACATTAAAACAAACAAACCTCAAACGATTTCGAGTAAATCACATGTTTAACTTTTGGTAGTACAGGAACAACCTTTATATGAATTTTCACAGATCAATGGATACTACCCTAGGATACTTGTATGGATATTTTTTTAATTTCCCTGCACATGTTCCTTAAGGATGATTGTTCAGTTTGGTCTACTGAGCAAGCCCTTTCAGTTTTTGGTACACCCTGTATACTAAACTTTATTGAACAAAATCATAAATAATATCCAGTCAGGTAGACAACCAATCAAGGATTAATATTATAGAAAATTTTAATAAATTCAATGGAACCATTGTGATTTTGGGTAAATCACATATTTACGATTTGGTGGTACAGGAACACCCCTTATATGAAATGACACAGATCAATTGATACTGGCGCAAGATATCTTACATGGAGATGCTTGGTCATGCAAAGTTTCATCAAGATTCTATGAGCCGTTTTTGAGAAAATTTCAATTTTTCATTTTCGTTGAATGACAGCTACCCTCAAAATGAGAGCCAGCAAGAAACCACTTAAAATCCATCGATGGATTTGCCTAAAACTCCTAAATTCAAAATCTGGTGTTAATCGGACCATTAGTTTAGCCGCTAGGCCAAAGCGTGACGGACAGACCGACCGACGGACCGACCGACCGACCGATCGACCGACCGACCGACCGACGGACGGACATTTTTGGGAGACTTGTTTTTTATGATGTATAAGTGATATAGAACACATTTTTGACAAAAATTTGAAAAACTTTTTTTTTTCACGAATACAATACCTTTCTCGCTCCGCTCGAAAGTAAAAAAGTTGTGCAATATCGTGTGATTCCTATCTGCCTCTTAGACTGACAGTCACAATCATCCTCAAAACGATGAAAATGGAAGAGGCACAAACCGTTCCACACTAAATGTTGTCGGAAAAAATTCAAAGTCATTTTAATTGTTATTTAGAAACGTGGATAACGATATGAAATATACACTTGGCAGACCTGGACTGTTTGATTAGATACAATTTGTAGGACGACAGGACAATTACAAATTACAAAGAAATAAAAGGTACAAAATTACTGCAAAATAAAAATAAAATAAAAATACCCTAAAATCAGTGAATCATTAAATATCTGGCGCATTTCGATTCAATGAGGCGTAATGAATCGAACGGACGCAACCAGACTTATGAACAAATTATTTAGTTCAGCATTTTTTACTTTCGAGCGGAGCGAGAAAGGTATTGTATTCGTGAAAAAAAAACGTTTTTCTAATTTTCTCAAAAATGTGTTCTATATCACTTATACACCATAAAAAACAAGTCTCCCAAAAATGTCCGTCCGTCGGTCGGTCGGTCGGTCGGTCCGTCGGTCGGTCTGTCCTTCACGCTTTGGCCTAGCGGCTAAACGAATGGTCTGATTGACACCATATTTGGAATTTAAGAGTTTTATTTAAATTCATCGAAGGGTTTTGAGTGGTTTTCTGCTGGCTCCCATTTTGAGGGTAGCTGTCATACAACGAAAATGAAAAATTTTAATTTTCGCAAAAACGGCTCATAAAATCTTGATAAAACTTTGCATGACCAAGCATCTCTATTTAAGGAATTTGTGGCAGTATCAATTGGTCTATAAAAATTCATGTAAGGGGTGTTCTCTTACTACTAAAGTATAAAAACGTGATTTACTCAAAATCGGTTTCGTTGAGCTTATTTTGATGTTCTACAATTTGGATTCTAAATTGGTTTTCCACCTGATTGCGCATTCATTAAATCATTTTTACATATATCTAGTTGGTATAGGTAAGTTTGTATTTTCATATTATTTGTATGGAATTACAAACTTAAGTTTGCAATTGGTACTTATTTACTCATTACTATCCACAGCCTATATAATATAGTAGTTAGAGCATTCGGCTCTTGATCCGGAGGTTCTGGGTTCGACTCCCGGCGGGGACACTGTTGAATGATGACTCTCGTATATCGCGAGAAAGTAAGTGCAGTGCTGCTGTACCATTTATTTTACATAATAATAATATTACCTATATACGTCCCGTGATAATGCATATGCCCTGCATATCTGCCTCTTCGATTTCCTACATTTCCAGAAGTAACAACAGCTACAAAGGCAGACACGAACACATAATTTAATGCAAAAAAAAGAAGGCTTTTTTATTTGCATTAATTTTTTATTAATTTTATTACATATATTAATTAAAATTAGGGAAAATTGTATATAGTTTAAAAGAATTAGTAAAATTACCTACTTAAATACATACTAAAATGTTTATGGTGATAAAAAATAATAGTAAAATAGTAAATAATAATAGTACATAAGTAAAAAGTTATAGTTAAACGTAGTACACTCTTTTTAGGGTTCCGTATCCAAAGGGTGAAAAACGGGAACCTATTAATATGCCTCCGATGTCTGTCTGTCAGCGGGCTATATCTCATGAACCGTAATAGCTAGACAGTTGAAATTTTCAACAAATACTAAAAATATAAAAGTTATAAACTAAGGGGAGTCCCATAGTAAAAACCTGTTTTTAGGAGGTTTTGCTCGATTTCTTTTTTAGCTCTATCTTAAAAACGGAAACACTTACAAACGTGAAAATTGGTATGTTTATAGGGAAGCTATAGAATAACAACAAATGATAAAAACTGCTCAAGTGCGTGTCGGGCTCGCGCATTTTAATACACTTCTGCGTGACTGCGCTTCCTTAGTAGTACGGAACCCACAGTGCGCGAGTCCAACTCGCACTTGGCCGGTTTTTGTTTTCATCTGTATTGACATATTATAATGTAGCACGCTTGTATTTAACAAATTAAGGCTGTGATAATTTTTAGCTCTTTTTCAAATCTAATAAAAGCTTGTTTTGATTATTTTTTACTATAATTTATTTTTCACTTTTTAGTATTTATTTGTCTAATACTAAAGAAAGAACTATTCACAGGACAGACAACTAAGTGCTTGTCGAGACGAATTAAACAAGCCTAAGGGGTTGCGTCGTTTTACTACATAGTTCCCATGTCCAGCATGACCAGCTCCAAAGAGACCAGCTGCATGACATAATAATATTAAATTTTCATCCGATTTACATACGCATGCAAGATTTCAGCTCAACCAAAAACCGGGAAGTCTTTGACTTGCAAGATTTGATAACCGACAGACACCGGGACAGGTGAAACTAAGTAAAAGCTTTTAATTTTTTTTATTGTATGTAGTAGTTACCACTATATCTATATCTAAATTGCATGACAGGGAATCACTTGAGATCAACTTGACCAATTTGGCTGATTCTTTCTTTTTGTCTTTGCAATTACTAGGACCATGTTTTAGAAAGAGAAATTGGAAAAGTTTCCCGGAAACTTAGTGGTTCAAATGAAAAGTCGGGGCTGGCCCTTAGTTATAAATAGTTAATTTAGGATAAGAAAATTCGATATGAGAACCCACCTTTTGTTTTCCTTGTCAGCACCGAATAACTTCATCTTTTCATTCCTAGAGTCGAGATGCTTTGCCTGTACAGCCAGTACGTGTTGCCGAGGATCGGGCGCTGGTCTTTCGGCCTCGCTTGGCGCAGGGGCAGGCTCCCCGAGCAGGGCGTTTACCTCCCGAATCGATCTATCAATCTCATCCAACTCCTGCACAATTTGTTCATAATTTTATTTTTTATTTGTTTATACAGGGTGGCCCATTGATAGACGTTCAAAAGAAAAATTTGGATACGTCATGCTAAGGGGTATCCAAATCACCCCCATGTATGTTCCGCGATTAGTTGTAGTTTTCGAGTTATAAATTATTTAATATTTTTTTAAAATTTTCTGCTGAAGGAAATTAAACAGTTCATAACTTTTTTTTTACTAAACCTTTTTCCAATTTTCTTTCTGTGTCATGATTGCCTTGAACGTTACTTTCATACATAAAATAATGAATCTCCTTACATTCCTACTTGTTACTCAAAAAGTATGGTAAATAAAATTTTCAAACAATTTAATGGGCCGATTCAAAATTTGATCATCAATTTAAAAAAACAAAAAGGATGTTCCATAGATTGTGCCTCGTTTCAAAAACTTAACAGGTCTCTAGGCTACCCAAAACATTAAAAAAATTTGGTGCTTCATGGGGTATTTTTCGCTCAAATTGGCGTTTTAAAGTTGAGAGGGAAAAAACCCTGAATGTTAATTTAGGCTCCAAATAAATAATTTGCCTATTTTGGTGATTCCTATTGCAAATTATGATAGTAGTAGGGCTTCCGTACAAAGTCCGTCTGGAAAAGTACCGCCTTTTGGCAGTTTCTATCGTAAAGCAGCAGTGTTTGCACTATTGTGTTTCGGTAGAAGTTTTAAGAGAGCTGGTAAAATTTCAGGCAGTTGAGCGATTCTATTTTATTTCTTAGGGTGGGCCTTCAGAATTTGCTTGTTTTTTTCCGTAAGAATGACTACTTGATAAGTATATTGGTACTTAAAATTGTATTTTTCGCTGAAATTGGCGTTCAAAACATGTAAGGAAAAAATTTGGATCTTAATTTAGGTTAAAATAATATTAAAAAATAAAATAATATTAAAAAAATAAAATAATATTTAAAACTTCTACCGAAACACAATAGTGCAAACACTGCTGCTTTCCGATAGAAACAGCCAAAAGGCGGTACTTTTCCAGACGCACTTTGTACAGAAGCCCTACCACTACCATAATTTGCAATAGGAATCACCAAAAAAGGCAAATTATTTATTTGGAGCCTAAATTAACATTCAGGGTTTTTTCCCTCTCAACTTTAAAACGCCAATTTCAGCGAAAAATACCCCATGAAGCACAGATTTTTTTTATGTTTTGGGTAGCCTAGAGACCTGTAAAGTTTTTGAAACGAGCCACAATCTATGAAACATCCTTTTTGTATTTTTAAATTGATGATCAAAATTTGAATCTGCCCATTAAATTGTTCGAAAATTTTATTTGTCATACTTTTTTAGTAACAAGTAGGAATGTAAGGAGGTTCATTATTTTATGTATAAAAGTAACGTTCAAGGCAATCATGACACAGAAAGAAAATTGGAAAAATGTTGAGTAAAAAAAAAGATATGAATTTTTTAATTTCTTTCGGCAGAAAATAAAAAAAAATTAAATAATTTATAGCTCGAAACCTACAAATAATCGCGGAACATACATGGGGGTGATTTGGATACCCCTTGCATGCATGCATGACTAGCATGGGCGACAGTGAGACGCTTTACACTTCACTAACTCATACAGAATATGTATATGGCGGACTCTATAGTTTTTTACACTGAGGTCATAACACTGTCGTTACCCCGGACGGCAGTGTATCCATGACGCATTTGCCCGTGTATTCAAAATGGTCAGATTAACCTGACTTTTCTTAGGTTAGATTTTTTTATGTTTGGTTAGGTCAGGTAATTTTGTCTTCTTCCAGTTCTTGATCAAGTCTAGGTTCTTGATCAAAATGATAATTATCAACAGGTAAAAAACAAACGATTTAAAATAGGACCCAGTTGCATAAAGAGAACTAGCTAGATAGCGTTTAATCTACTGCCTGCACCGCCAGTGTCAGTAATATACCGTGTGTAAAAAAACAACACTATTTTAGCATATTACTTTGATCACGAAACGAACCAACTTTTCCCAAAGAACAAAGGTCGAAATATGAATCATGAACCAACTTTCCATCTGCTGATGCAGTTTGTTCAGTTTTTCCGTATTTCGATCAGTTGATTTTGGGAAAAGTTGATCAGTTTCATGGTCTATGTAACATGCTATAATTTTGCTTACAATTATTAGATTTTTATTTAATTCACAGAAATTTTAGCCGTCTTAGCATTGTAAATAAATATTAAAGATTCAATCCGGTTACAGCCTAGCACAAAACTTGAAGCACTTTAAAAGAATTAAAAGTTAAAAATAAATAACCCTATAAACACACATAGTACTTACTTCAAGATTCTCCTTTGAAATTGATTTAGTTTTATGCTTCTGGTGCTTTTTCTTCCTCTTATTCTTTTTAGTTTCAGGCATTTCATTCTGTATCCCCCCCGCAGCATCGGTCGACTCATGTTCTGATTCGGAATGTGAACTCATTCCCAACTAAAATGATCATAGAGAAATATAACAATGTATGACAATCTTACAACTACTCATAGATTTTGAACGCGTATTTTTTGCATGGAAATCTTACAAAATGTTTCTAGATTTATGCCCTGCGGCTTCGTCCGCTTTGAATTTCTTTACCAGAGGGAATCAAGACTTGTTCTTCAGAAACGGCTCATAAAGGTTTAAATGAAACACAAGAGAGTAGAAAATATATATGTACACATTATACCCTAGGTAATTTATGTTAGTGAGTCACCCGAATCCCCTTACGGGTGGATATTTGCAGTTTTGCTGCTGATATAGACACACATATTTGTTTTTTTTTATTATACAGGGTTCAGAATAAACACTGTGATCTTTGAAACTGTGGATTCAGACCACAAAACGGAACAACTTTCCCCAAGGAACAACGGTCGAACGAAGTAGGAAAAAAGAAATTTTACTGATAATTAAAATATTTAATTAAAATTAATAACCATAGAAACTGCACCTCATCACAGTGATTACCCTAACACCCGAAATTTCGATATCATAAACCTATCTTCAAGGTATTTCTTTTGTACCTGACTTCAGTTTGCCCACTTATTAATGAGGTCAACATCAATAACTTTTGTTATACGACTTTGCTAACAACGCACGAAATAAATAGTACAGCAGCACTGCACTTACTTTCTCGCGATATGCAAGTAAAAAGAATTAACTGCAAACTTAAATTTGTAATTCCAAACACATAGTACGGAAATACAAACTTATATTTAGGATTTTCCCAAAAAAAAATCTACTGAAATATCAATTCAGAATTCAAATTGTTAAACATTAAAACAAACTAACCTCAAACGATTTCGAGTAAATCACATGTTCAAATTTAGGCAGTACTGGAACATCAATGGTTTTTTATCATATGTTTCTTAGTTAATTACTTTAGTTTTCTGAGCAAGCCCTTTTAGTTTTTGATACACCCTGTATACTACATTTTTGCAATCAAAAGTCAAGTAGAATATCCAGTCAGGTAGAAAACCAATCCAGAATTAAAATTATACAACATTAAAATAAACTCAATGTTTATGTTTTGGTAGTACTGGAACACCTCTTATATGAAACTACACATACCATTTGATACTGCCGTAAGATACCTTACATGGAGATGCTTGGTCATGCAAAGTTTCAAAAAAATTATTAGAGCACTTCTTCATTTTCGTTGTATGACAGCTACCCTCGAAATGAGAACCAGCAAGAATCCATTCAGAATCTTGCGATGGATTTGCATAAAACTCTTAAATTCGTTTAGCCGCTAGGCCAAAGCGTGACGGACACATCGACCGACGGACGGACATTTTTGGGACCCTTGCTTTTTATAACGTATAAGTGATATGGAAAACATTTTTGAGAAAATTAGAAAATCATGTTTTCACGACTACCGACCTTCAAAAATTATTCTGAAAAAATAATGTCAACTCCTTTAGCCTCTGTAAGGTTGGCTGGTAGAAATTTCATTTAGGGATAAGTCCGCCTTTGCATAGATAGATAGATAGATAAATTCTTTATTGTCACACAAAAACGAAACAATACACAGGAGACTCTTAAAAATAGGGTGGACAAAGGCGGTCTTATCGCTTAAAGCGATCTCTTCCAGACAACCTTAGTTGCTTGTAGGAAAATGTAAATAGCAACTGTAGTAGTGTGCCAATGCCAATATATAGATGTAAGTACAACTACAATATAAACAAAATATACACAAATAAATAAAAAATACATATAAAAATATATATAAAATATATAGACAAATAGATAACATATAAATATATACAAACTCAGTTGCAAACTAAGGTACAATTTTATTAAGTAAGAAGTTATGCAGTTGCAGCATCATAGGTACTATTCTCGTTTGTAATTTGTCTCCCTTTAATTTGTGATGCAATAAAGAATATATACATACATACATACATACCTTTCTCGCTCCGCTCGAAAGTAAATTACGGTACAGCAGCACTGCACTTACTTTCTCACAGTGTCCCCGCCGGAAATCGAATCCAAACCTCCGGATCAAAAGCCGAATGTTCTAATTACTAGATTATAGAGGCTACGGATAGTAAATAGTACATAATACCAACTGCAAACTTAAATTTTTAATTTCATACAAATAATGTGCAGTCAGGTACATAACCAATTCAGAATCCAAATTATAAAACTTTAAAATGAGCTCAATGAAACCGAAGTAAATCACATTTTTACATTTTAGTAGTAAGGGAACACCCTTTATATGTACTTCCACAGACCAATGGATACTGCCGAAAGATACCTTGCATGGAGGTTCTTGGTCATGCAAAGTTTAATTACGATCGTTTGAGCCGTTTTTGCGCAATTTAAAATTTTTCATTTTCATTTGTATGACAGCTACCCTAAAAAAGAACACCAGCAAGAAACCACTCAGAATCCTTCGATGGATTCACATCCATACTAATATTATAAATGCGAAAGTAACTCTGTCTGTCTGTCTGTCTGTTTGTTTGTTTGTTTGTTTGTTTCTCTTTCACGCCTAAACGGCTGAACGGATTTTGATGAAATTTGGTATGGTGATAGATGGTAACTTGGAGACGGACATAGGCTACTTTTTACCCCGGGAAAATATCTCATTCCTGTGGGAATCTACACATACAATAATACTCAAGCGGGGTTGTATCTGCTACAGTACACCGAAACTACTTAACCGATTTTGATGGGACTTTTTTATTCAACTAAGTATCGCTGATTACGAAAACTACTACAATTTTGAAATCCAACGTGGTAGACGTAAACTACCATTATCCCCTGGGGATAAGGTTGAGGTGCGATAGGGTTGAAATGTCTAAAAATCAATATGGGTGTCGTTTGTAAGGTTTATCGAGCCGCTGATTACAAAAACTACAACAATTTTGAAATCCAACATGGTGGACGTTAAATGCTATCATCCCTTGGGGATGAGGTTGGGGTGCGATAGAGTTGATATGTCTAAAAATCAATATGGGTGTCGTTCGTATGGTTTATCGGGTCGCTGATTACGAAAACTACAATGATTTTGAAATCCAACGTGGTGGACGTGAAATACCACCACCCCTGGGATGGGGTTGGGATTCGATAGGTTTGAAATGTCTAAAAATCAATATGAGTGTCAGTTGTATGTTTATATAAGGATAGGGATAGCGGTTAAGATGGCGTTAGGGGTAGAAGCAGGGATAGGGGTAGGGTCAGGGATAGGGAGAGGGAGAGGGGGAGGGATAGGGAGAGAGTGTAAGGGAGGGGAAAATGAGGGGAGAGAAAGGGGGAGGGAGGGGTAGAGGGCGTGGGAGGGGGTAGAGGGAGGGGGGGGTAGAGGGAGGGAGAGGGGGAAGGGGAGGATGAGTGAGGGGAAGGGGGAAAGGGAGGGGAATGGGAGGAGGGCGAGGGGGGAAAGGGAGGGTGATGGGGAGAGGGGAAGGGGGGAAATGGAGGGGGAAGGAAGGGTGAGGGGGGGAAGAGGGAGGGGCGAGGGCGAGGAAGAGAGTGGGAGAGGGTGAGGGAGGGGGAGTGGGAATGTAGGGGGGGGGGATACAAAAGGATAGATAGGGAGGAATAGGGACATTTTTTACTTTTATGAATACCTCCTCGCTACCCATTCACTTCACTCCCTTTATTGCCTTCTTTTTTAAGTTCGCCTGTAACGGTTGACAATGAAAATTCCGCACTACCTACCAGTTAAATAAAATCAAAAGATAATTAAGTTTGTAGTAAGATGCATTTATTCAACTTGGATAAGTACAAATGCATCTTTTACGTAGGGATCAAGAAGGATAAGCGCTCCGTAAAATATGTTTCAATTAAGTTCGAGTTCTGTTTTTTTATAAAATCTACGCGGACGAAGTCGCGGGTAACAGCTAGTAATAATCTTAATTTTAAAATATGGTGTCAATCGGACAATTCGTTTAGCCGCTAGGCCAAAGCGTGTTGGACAGACCGGCCAACCTAAAAGACTTTAAGGGCACTGCATGTTATCCTACGTCATCGAGTACACGAAATTTGCAACTTTGTAGCGATAGTAGTGGCCTAATAGGTCGACAAAACGTTGGTCTGCCAATCCGCAACCTGGCGGGTTCTGTACAGTCGGAGCGAAAAGTAGGTTCTTGATAGAGTACACGAATGAAACCTACGAAGTAGAAAATCGCAAAATTTCACAACCACAGGCAGGATTCGAACCTGCGTCTAGTGAGTAAGTACCGCAGACGCTTTACCAACTAGGCTACTTTTGTCCTGCCCGATATTGTGAAATTTAGCGACCTTTATACGCATTCCAACGTTGCGTTTGCGTTTTGCGCATATTTTCCCGTCATTTCGGAGTAATTTTAAACTAAAGAAAAACGGGACTAACCCTGCGCAAATCAATGAGTACAATTCAAGATCCAGCTGAAGTTACTCATAAATTACTCAGAACAGAGGAACTTAGCAGCAGTATTATGCCTCAAAAGTTGTCACTTAACCTAACAAATGTAGAGAGAGAGATGAAAGACTCCTTTATCTTATACTAGCGACCCGCCCCGGCTTCGCACGGGTGCAATGCTGATACTAAATACACTACAGAAAAACTGTGAACGTTGTATATAAAAACATAGCGGCCCGCTCCGGCTTCGCACGGGTTGTTATATCATCCATTACACACCCAGTAGTTTCTCCATCTACGAGTATCTAAAACGTTTTCCAGCTCTGTCAAGGTGTTGCCTCTACTGTCATCCAATATCCAGCTCTTCGGTTTAAAGGTACCAGTTAGCTGTTTAACTTTCAAAAATAGGTCTTTAGTTTGTGCTTTGTCAACATGGCCCTCAATCTCACTTCATATATTCCCTGTCTTTTCGCGTGGATCTTTGAACGTTGGCATGTAACTGGTTATAGCGGCTTATTTTACTTTCTGTGTCAAGACCTTCATATTTAAGCATCTTCTTCTCCTCAATGAGCTGCCATGATTCTTTACTTATCCACTCTTCCTTCTTTGCCGTAGTTTTGTATAGTTCCCTACTCTCTTTCGCGGTATTTAAGACCACCTCTTTTAAGGTATTCCAGTCTGATTTGCTAGAGTCAAAAGGGTCCCATTGCAATGATTTGATATTAGCATCAACTGTTTTTTGAAATTGGTCTGGAGCTCGTTTATTAAGAAGAATAGTCTATAGTAGTATAATAGTTTATTAAGAAGAATAGTCTTTGGAGGTTTTGGTCGAGTACCTTTGAGGCGAAGTCTGAAGTCAGCTATTACCAGCTGATAGTCACTGCCGCAGTCAGCACCAGGGAGTGTTTTGGCATTGGTAACTGATGATCGCCACCTGGACTTGATCGTTATAAAATCAATTTGGTTTCTATGACCTTGTGGAGCAGTCCATGTGTACAGTCTCCTTGGATGGTTTTCAAACCAGGTATTCATCACAGTCAGCTGATTTTCCACGCAGTATTAAAGAAATTTTTCGCCTCTGTCATTTCGTACACCTAGTCCATGGCCTCCGACAACTATGCCTTTCAGTGGATCTCCCACAGTGCAACCGACTTTAGCATACCAGTCGCCTTGTACGATAGTTACCTCCCTAGATGGTATAGTTCGCAATAAGGTATCAAGATCGGCATAAAATTGATCTGAGACTTCTTCGTCTGCTTGAGATGTAGGTGCATATTTCTGAATAATATTTATTGGTACAGGGCTAGCATCTAGTTTTATGGCGATCATTCTATCATTTGGAGTTACATACCCTTTGACGGTGTTCAGTAGTTTTCTTGGTACGATAAAGGCAACTCCATTATTACTGTGTTTTTCGGCTCTGGTGTAGTACATAGTATTGCCGCTACTAGTGATAAGATGAACGTTTCCTCGTCGATGTACTTCACTAAGCCCCGAAATATCAATATTACACCTGTCCATCTCTTTCTCAACTGTTTCCAGCTTTCCAGGCTTTAGGAGCCCTCTTACATTCCATGTCCCCAAGCGAAGATGTTTACGTAATGGGGTTTTCTTTATGCCTGTACCCTGCCCTTTACATTTTGTATGGGAAGTAAAAAAAATTTTGTGCCTTGTTAGCAAAGTGGTAGAACAAAAGTTGTTGCTTTTGATCTGAACAATGAAAGGGATGTCAGGTACAAAAAACTGGTCAAGTGCGAGTCGGACTCGCGCGCCGAGTGTTTCGATACAGCTTAAGTATTTTTAGAAGCAAACCAGGGTGTCTACTCTCAAAGTCCGATATATCGAAACGATACTACTCGAAACATGCAAATGCAAAACTTCGTCCCTTGACAATAGAGTAGAATATTGGTTATTTGAATTTTCAAACTACATCCAACCAATATTCTACTCTATTGTCAAGGGACGATGTTTTGCATTTGCATGTTTCGAGTAGTATCGTTTCGATATATCGGACTTTGAGAGTAGACACCCAGCATGCCTTTTCTGTTTTTGGTACACTGTCCCTTACACTCTGTATATATGTTATCGGCAAAGTGTATAATGCCTAGGCATTGTATAGAATGCCATGTAGATATCAGGTAAAGTATGAAATAAGACAAATAACATCTGTTTTTAACTAACCTAACCTAAACTAATCTAACCTAACCCCACTTACATCCCACTTACCTGCCGGCTGAACATTGGGCATTGTATACAATGCCTAGGCAATGTGTAAAATAAATTTGATTTTATACTTTGCCTGAATGTTTTTGGCATTTTATAGAATGACTAGGTATTCTATAGAATGCCGGATTTGACTCATTGCCCATGACATATATAGATAGGAATATTTTATCTTAACCCAGTCGCAGGTGATCATATACCAAATATAATCCCAAATTACATATGAACTCTATTCTTTTGGTGTCTGGTTGTGATTTTCTCTATAAACTATGTTTGTGTTAAAAGCAGCTATGTTCAGCATCCCATAAAAGGTGGTCATAGGTCATGGGCCAGTCTGGTTCAATATCGGAGTTAGATTCATATGATGAATTGTCTAAAAAACTTCCTCCAACATGGACCTCATATGCCTTTATGATCTTTCAATGTCCATTTTCAACGAGTACTTTAGTACCAGTATGGTTTTTAAATGGCTATATGCCCAAACAATAACTAAATATGTCCTCTCAAATGGTGTGTAAGTTGTAACCACAAACACCCACTACCCTCTCTCAAAACTCATTAACCCCGGCCACAAATTGTTTGGGTCATGATTTCGTAAAGTACCCTCACTTACAGAAGTGGGTGGATATGATGTACCCAGCCAGAGTCTCGCAGTGTTAATATGGGAATACAAAATTTTTGTAAAATTGCAAAAGCCGTAACTAGAACAAAAGTTGCTGCTTTTGACCTAACCAATAAGATGGCAAATGAATATCCTAGTCTGTTTTCGTCCTGTAATAGTTTACACACGTGCTCAGGGTTAGGTGGTTTGCCACCGCCACCATGTAGTTTTCAGTAACTTTTTGGTGATGGTAGCAAACATCCTTATTGTAAGAGTTTCCTGGTAAATCTTATACATAAACTGTTTCGACTTACACCTTCAAAGGTAAATCGGGGTGCACTTCTAGGATTGGAATGCGGTTCATATTCTTCATCAGAGCTACCCTCATAAGCAGGTAAGGTGTTGCCTCCAAATAACTTTCGAATGTTGCGTTGTGACATGGCTCTGCAACAAATAAGAATGTGTGTTATAATTGTGTTTGGTGTGGAGGCTGAGACATCACAGATGGGTGGGTGATCGATCAGGTCTCACATGCAAACTATTTCACCTATAATCCCGTCCTGGGAATGGTGACGGCATGACTTGCTTTGCATTGAGCCCTCCTCCTGGCCCTGATGACTTGGGTCACTATCAGAAATCATCTTCAATCAGGCCAAATCAACTAAAACTCGGACCGGCAAAATTCACCATTATATACAAAGAATCAGAGATGCGCAACTTTTCACGATACCAGACGCATTGATACGTAATTACTTACCTGGTTGACACAAGTTTTACTTATAATGCATGGGCCGGCATATAGAAAATTTGTTGGGTACCTACATAGAATTTTTTTTTGAAATATCGAATATTAGCCAATGGTTATAAATAAGGTACATGTCGCACAAAATATCTTTGGCCCTGTCATTGATGCGCAGAAGTCAAAAATGGGCAATTTTTTTCCTCTGCGCAGCAATTCCATGGCATTATGTCTTATGGCATACTGCTTTGGGGCCAGGCAGCTTATATACATTCAATATTTGTTTTACAAAAGAGGGCTATAAGAGCAATTTATTGCCTGAAGACTCGTGATTCCCTGAGAGAACTGTTCAAGGAAATCAACATTATGACAGTGCCATGCCAGTAAATCTATTAAAATATTATGTATGCTAGAAAGAACACATTCATCAATTACCTAAAATTTGTGACAGGCATTATTTTAATACTATAAATAAGCACAATATTGATCAACCATATACTAGATTAACTAAAGTCAATACATCTTTCGTAGGTCTGTGTATACGATACTACAACAAAATACCTGACAATATAGTGTATAGAGTTATAGTGCTGAGAAAGTTTAAAGAATGTGTAAAGCAAACATTATGTAAAAAAGCTTACTATAGATTAGATGACTATATGAATGACAAAGAGGTGTGGTGCTCTGATATTCCAGCGAAACACAAGAAACACATTGTAAAAAGCCGACTCTTAAAGAAGCCGTCCTGCAGTGGTTTCTTGCCGTTTCTTTTACGCTGCCATAGCACGATCCGAAACGGCGTAGACTCGCTCTATTTGCATTGTATTCTGCATGACATTCAATAAGTATTCTGTAAAGAATCTATATTGAATAAAATTATCTGAATCTGATGACAGGGCCAAAGTTGTTTTGTGAGTCGTATAGGTACTTTGTTTGTCGCTGTGACTCGCAATCTGGTATTTTACTTACTTCCTTCAGGTAGTAAAAAACAACAAGAAACAGCGAAACAGCCAAGTCAATGAAAATTAAGTTATTTTTTGTGATTGCAATGAAACCGAGCAATGAAATGAAAACGTCAGAGGTGCAACGAATGAATAGTGTTGCCAAGCTCCACTCCTCTGTCAACTTCTAAAGCATCATCCACACCTGCCGATCCGATTGTCCAATAATCGGATGATGTGTTGTACAATCGGATCAAAAGTAAGGACAGGCTCTACTCACGATCGGATCAGACCGCTCTGATTTTAGGTCCAGACCACGTTTTTGTACTACTTATTAACATTTAAAGAAGCTGAGAGAAACAGAGTGGACACTTAAAATATATATGAAAACATAGTTGCATAGAATTATTAACAAGACACACAGAACAATACGTGGTATAGAACTTATCTAGTCCCTGGATAAAAAAGAAAATCATAAACAGAACAGTCGCGTAACAACTCGGTTAACTAACAAAGAGTATGCATACACTTTACATCCTCCGAAGTTTTTGGAATTAATCAGTTTAAATTTCTTCAAGCTAATCATCCAAGAAAGCTTCTGAAGTCTCGGTCCAAACAATGGCTTTGTAAGCTTATCTGCGAGCTGGCATTCTGTTGGTACATGTTGTATTTCGAAATCACCATTGCTCGTACACTCTCTGACGAAGAAGTGCTTCAGTCTAATATGCTTAGTCCTCTTGTGGTACTCATGCTTTCGGTTGTGGGCTTGTTTTATTGCCGAATCGTTGTCAAGGTTGAGTATGGGTTTATCTGTTCTAGTAAACGTTCCCACAATCCGGCTAAGCCATAAAATTTCTTGAGCATACTCGCTTGCGGCTATTATTTCCGCTTCTGTGGAGGATATAGCAACAGTCGTTTGTAGTTGGCTTCTCCAACTGACAGCAGCACCAGAATGCAAACAGACCATTCCAGATGTGGATCTGCTAGTTTTTTCATCACCAGCATAGTCAGCGTCACTGTAGCAAACCAAATGTGGAAGTGTAAGCTTTGAATAGGAAAGACCTTGATTCTTGGTAAATAGCATAATAACATGCTTGTCCGTTGGTGAATCGAGATTTCTCGAAGCAACGCTTACAGCGTACGAAATGTCAGGCCTTGTTGCCACAGACAAGTTTGCTAAGGCACCTACTGCCTGTCTGTAAGGGAAGTTATTCTCGTGGGTATGTTTCTCTTCTCCCGTTACATTTTCTTATGTGATTTGGCGTTGGTGCAGCGTTACAATTTGACATGCCATATTTCTAACACCTTCTTTGTATAGGCAGTTTGAAATAGAGTAATGGTCTTGTCTTTGCGTACATTGATTCCTATTCCAAGAAAATAAGAAGCAGGTTTCGTTGTTATTTTGAATCTTGCTTTTAGTTCATCAAAGAATTCTTTTCCTGAAGCAGTAGTGTTGTACGCTACAAGTCCGTCATCAACATAAAGACAGATGTAGACCTTGGACTGTCCTTTCTTTCTTGAATATAGGCAAGGATCTGCTTCGCTCTATAGGAAACCAGATTTTTCTAAAAATTCAGCAATGCATGTGTTCCAGCATCGTGGCGCTTGTTTCAAGCCGCAGAGGCTGCGCTTTAATTTAAAAACTCTGCTTGAGCCGTCTTGAAATCAATCTGGTTGTTTCATGAAGATTTCTTCTTCAAAGCGAGCTGTTTAGAAAAGCAGTCGTAACATCGAATTGATGTAGCTTTAAATTATCACGAGCAGCAACTACAAGTAGAGCTCGAACAGTACTCAATCGAACCACAGGGCTGAAAGTTTTGTCATAACCATGTTGTTGGGAGTATCCTTTTATAACCATTCTGGCGTTGTACCTCTCGACCGAACCATCAGGGTTCATTTTAATTTTATAAACCCATTCACAAGGTAATGCTTTACGGCTTTTGGGCAAATAGGCCAGATCCCAAGTGTGGTTCTCTCTTAATGAGGCTATATCTTTGCGCATGGTTTCTTTCCATTGTTCACAGTCTGGAGATTCCATCGCTTCTTTGTATGTCATAAGTTCCTTAGGCTTATTTTAGTTTTCAATTTATTCGGCTGGTGCCAAGACAAAATCATCAAATCGCCTTGGAACTGTAATTTGAGATCTATCTCTAAAAGACCTTGTTTAAGTTTTCAGGTCCCGTTTCTACAGTAGACTGAACTTCATTTTGTTGCACTACGACGTCATCATTCTGAATATTGCTATGCAAGTGCTCAGTATCTTCATAATCATCATCATCATTTATTGAAACTATCCCTTGTTTATAAGGTGTTCGTTTGGATGATGGATAAATATAGGGTGTAAGTTATTTGCTATCAAATAAATCAGAGAGTCCATTTTCGTTGTGTTTCAGATAATACATTGTTTTCATTATACGAACATCCTTTGACGTCAAAATTTTGTTCTTCATTGGAATCTTGAAAGCTTTAGATACTTCTGAATATCCAAAAAATATGCCAGGAATAGCTTTTGGTCGAAACTTATGACCATTTTTACCCTTGATCAGAACATACGCCTTTAATCCAATTCATATAAATGATATACACAAGGCTTTCTGCCAACCCATCGTTCAAATGGTGTTTGATTATTAATGGCGCTATTTATACTTCTATTTGATAAATAATTAGCTGTCGCTACTGCCTCGCCCCACAATTTGAGAGGAGCGTTAGAGGAAACCATCAGGGGTCTTGCCTTTTCTATTAGAGTTCGATTTTTGCGTTCTGCGTCACCGTTTTGGTGCGGAGTATAAGGCGCAGTTAATCTTCGCTGTAGGTATTCCGCAGCGCTTTAAATAAGAATCAAAACATAAATTTACATATTCAGTGCCATTATCTGATTGTAGAAATTTAAACTTATTTCCAGTGTGGGTTTCTGCTAATTCTTTGAACTCTTCGAATTTCTCAAGTGCTTCTTGTTTTTAATCAAATAAACTCTACAGTAGCGACTGTAGTCGTCTATAAAAGTAACAAAATATTTGTTTCCGTTGATGGTAGGCGTTTGAATTGGTCCACACACATCACTATGTACAATTTCTAAAAGTTCGTTTGTTTGATTATAAGTTTTTCCACAAGGAGCAGGAACTCGATGAATTTTCGATTGAATGCAAGTTTCACATTAATCTAATTTTTCAGAAACATCAAAGTTTTAACCAATTAAATTCTCGTTTTCAAGAGCTAGTTTCAGATCTTTGGCATTCCTATGACCAAGCTTTTTGTGCCAATCATTTACATTTGATGACTTGTTATTTGAATTAGGAATTATGTTGGTATCCTTGTCATCTTTGACATCATCGTTCTCATTGGTCATATTGTTGTGCTCTGATTTCTTATGTTGGAAGTGATAAAGACCAACATTTTGTTTGAATGCGGTAAGTGTTATGCCATCTTTTGTATTGTTAACAATAGCTTTATTTTTGTAGAAAACAACAGAATATCCAGCGTCTGTCATCTTGCTAACAGACAACAAGTTTGTTCATAGAGTAGGCACACACAAAGTATTCTTCAAATAAGTTAATGCCTGTCCAGCACCATTTTTAGAAACTAAAGAGACTGTGCCTATTCCTTTGATCACAGTTCTTTAGTGGCAAAATTAAATTCACCAGATCTTTTATCAAATTTTCCAAATAAATCACGTTTGTAGGTCATGTGAGAAGTGCAGCCACTATCTAGAATCCAGTCATTGTTAGAAGTATCGTTTCTAGTAAGAAGATATTGTGTAGCAAAGTGATTTTTATGAGATGAATATTTTTTTCCATCTTTATTCTTTTGCCAGAATTTTGTACAAATTCTATGGCCTTTGCGTTTGAAGATTTTACTTCCTCCTCGTTTACAAATTTTACACGTGCTCAATAATGCCTCTTCATGAGATGAACTGGCTTCTTCTTCACAAGTATTGCTGATATATCGATTGTGGCAAGCAAGGAGGTTTTAGTAGCAGCTCTTCCTGCTAAGGAGGGAGCCATAAGCGTAGCACTTTCTTGCGAGGGACCTCCATACTAAAATGTATGGAATTTTATCAAAATCTTAAAAACGTAAAATTTTTATCTTTCTCTCTGAGAAATAAGTGACATGGGACTAATGAGTGCTACAACCACAGTTTTTCTGGTGAAAACACTTACCATTCAGGAAAAAGACGGTGTTAAAATAACACATAAAATGGCTATTACGGATTATTTACGCTTCCGTCCAAACTATTAATGATCAATTCACAAGTAAAAAACGATATATTTTCACTTTTGCAAACAAAGTTTATACTAAAACATTAGATTTTTAAAGATATCTTGATTTTTGTAAAACTTAACTGAGTTTTTTGACCGACTAGTATGGGCGACAGTGAGACACTTTACACTTCACTTTCTCATACAGAATATGTATATGGCGGACTCTATAGCTTTTACTCTGAGGTGGCGAGCCTCAGATTCTTCAATAATTTTATTTTTTCTAACCTGCCTGTCCCAAACGACCATTTTGCCATTGGCACACCTCGGAAGCTCCATACAATCGGGCTCAAAAGTGACAGCTGTCATTTTTACACGCGCAAATGTGTGGGTGGGTTAAAGACGTGTGAGTGTAGGGTTGGTGGTATCTAGAAAACACTTACCTACCCTATAAAACGTAGATAACAGAACATTAGCATTATACTTTTATTACAGTTTCGTGTTGCACATTTTTCGTTCGACTATAAAGCGACTTACACAATTCACAAACGAATTATAACTTGACTATCACTCGTCACTTCACTTTGTTGTATTTTGGTATCGAATTTAAATTAAAACAAACAAACACACGTTGAAATAATCTCACAAACTTTAAAAACAATCATAAATTTCACTAAACTTCATCTTTGCCGGCTGGCTGGCCGCCGCCACCGGTGCACCAGGGTGACTATCACGAAAATGGCGAATCTGCTCATCACTGCAAAAAAATCTGCCAAACTTTATTCCAGAAAATGACAAAAAATTCTGTTATACTATTGCTTTAATGTGGAAAGGAATAAATAAATACATACTATTCAAAGCTTTATTTTTTTTCATTTAACCCAAAAAATGCACTATTAAATCTATCAATGAAAGAAATGTTAAAGGAAAGAAAACATCTGTGTCTACCTTATGGTGCTTATTCCATAATAATTGCTTCTTATTATTGTTTTCGTAAGGTTTTTTTTTTAAATCGACAGGTTAAATCTGCGCAAATGTCTGAAATCTGCTACAAATGGCAACATTGCCGGTGCCGTATTGTCTGGCTGTCAAGGTGGCTCGCAAGCGATGCGTACGAAGTGACTTTGTAGCAGCGTACAAAATAATGGATTATTTTTTTACCTTTACATATATTGTACTTTTACTTGAAGAAAGTTTAATCTATGTACATTTGAGTATCCTTACTAATATTATAAATGCGAGAATGTATGTTTGTCTGTACGTCTGTATGTTTGGTTTTCACGTCAAAACGGCTAAACAGATTATTCTGAAATTTTGCATAGAGATAGTTTGAGACCCTGGGACGGACATATGCTACTTTTTACCGCGGGAAAATTTGTGATTCCTATGGGAAAATCAGCTTCACAACGGGTGAAGCCGTTTTCACGTTAAAACGACTGAACTGATTTAGGTGAAATTTGGTATTAAGATAGTTTGAGTCCCTGGAAGGGATACGGGCTACTTTTTATCGCGGGAAAATATTATTTTCATTATTCCCATGGGAAAATAACTAAACGCGGCGTGAAACTTCTAGACGGAATTGGTATAAAGAGAACTTGACACCCGGGGAAGGATACTGGTTACTTTTTACCGTGGGAAGATATCTTATTCCCAAAGGAAAACCACTTATAGAGGGGGCGAAGCCGCGGGTTAGACAGCTAGTGATTCAATATAAGTGCGATATCTTTCCAGTTTTTTCAATTATATCCTATACTCTTTTAGCGAGCAATCCCTACTTTTCCCTACAAAATCATAAATGCGAAGGTGTGTAGGTACCAACGTTCCGTTTTCACGTCAAAACGGCTGCACCGATTTAGATACAATATGGCATGAATGCCAATTTGTTTGGAGAGTTTGAAACCCTGGAAAGGACTAGGATATTTTTTAAAATATTTCGTTTCCTTGTTAAAAAAAAAACATTTCGGCTTTATTGAGTGAGAGTGTTCTAACGATTTGATGAAATTTTCAATTGCAGTTCATGGGAAAGATAATAAGATCAAGCTAGGTCTAATCATAATTTGGAAATTTTTTAAATAAAAATACAATGTGAAAACTAAAAAAATTTAAATGCCAATAAGTAGGGATCTTGAAATCTAGAAAATAAAACATGTTTCATGATACAATTATGTACACTTTTATCATTTATTTATATAATCATTCAAAACAAAATAACAACTATAAATTAAACATATTTACAACAAAATATACTACAGAACAAAAGGACAAAAAAATTAAACATATTTACAACTTCAAAAACGATTTTACCTATTTATTAATAATTTTACATTTTACAAAATTATTTTCATTTTTTTTTACATGTCATCTATCTATACAAGGCGTTTTTTTGCAAGCACGAAACCACATCGTGTACCTACTCATAAAACTGAACAATTCCCCCTAGAAAGATAGGACAAAATATGAAAAAATAAAATTGACTTCCCATAGTAAATCGATCACGTGATCAGCAGTTTTGTATGGGAAGGCCAATTTTTTTCATATTCGACCCATGTTTCTTGGGAAAAGTTTTTCAGATTTATGAATACAAACTGTGGTTTCGTGCAATTTTAAATAAGGTTTTTATCTATGAACAATTTTACAATTTACATACATAGGTATTTACAATTTACATACATATTTACAATTTTACATCATCTAAATGTTAGAAACACTAAAATATTTTCTTTTAAATGATTTGTCTTTGAAAGATCGGTTATTAAATTTAATAATATTAAAAATTCAAAATCTGACGAATAATTTTTTGAGATATTCATTTGGAAAACAAGGACAGCAGTCAGTAAAAGATATATCTTTCAGTTCACTTAATATTTGGTTTCCAACTCGGTTAAGCAGATTTTGCTCGAAACAACTTTTCATTCGATTATCCATCTCTTTTATACAGTTGACAAAACTGTTCGGTGGGTTTATCAGCAGTGTCTTATAGTCACAGATATGATAATAATTAACAAGAGTTTGCGTGGGCTTATTAGCCAATTCCGGACGATCAGTAGCTAGAATCCATTGTCTGCGTCTGAAAAAACAATTTTTTTTTTAAAAATATTGCATAAAAATTGATAAAAGAAACATGGGTCGGAATATGAAAATGAAATTTGGACTTCCCATACAAATCTGCTGATCACGTCATACACTTTACTATGGGAAGTCCAATTTTTTAGGGTTCCGTAACTAAAAAAAAACCGGTCAAGTGCGAGTCGGACTCGCGCGCCGAGGGTTCCGATATACCTATAGTATTTTTGAAAGCAATAAAGTCCATTTTCAGGACCGCAAAACTAAATTTGTTTGTAAAGGTTTTTTTGCAGATTTCTGAAAAACTGTGCAACTTAGAAAGATCGTTTTATTTTTGCTGTAAAGTTTACATAAACCTCTGTCAACTGTAATTAATTCAGATTTTCCCTTACTCAAACTTCGGAGATAAGGGGGGGGAATGGTATTTTTTTTGACATTTTTCATCATAACTTGAAAACTAAGAAACTTAAAAAAATACAAAAATATATTTTAAAATGTACAAGTAAAGCCCTTTCATATGATACCCCACTCGACCTAGTAGCGACAATTTGAAATTTGGCCCCCCCTATTTTGGCCCCCTTTACATTAATAATCATACTTTTTTCAAAAAAAAATCATGTGCAATTAAGTTGGGCAACTATATTCTAAAACTATTCCAAATTTCAGCTCGATAGCGTAAGTGGTTGCTGAGATATAGAGGTGTGACAGACAGACGGACAGACAGACAGACAGACAGACAGAGCGGCACCATAAGGGTTCCTTTTTTTTACCATTTTGGTATCGGAACCCTAAAAACGGAACCCTTATCCGTATCCCTCACTTTGTTATCCGTCTGTCTGTCTGTCTGTCAAGACCCTTTTTCTCACGAACGGGTAGAGGTATCAGGTAGAAATTGATAACGAATGTTATGGTCCGTGGACCACACAAGATCTGTAAATTTAAATTTTTTACCACGACGCAATCAAAAGATATGGCTTTTTATGTCCTCATCTCCATACATTTATGCAAAAAAGCAAAACCTACAGGGTACTTCCCGTTGACCTAAAATTATGAAATTTGGCAAGAAGCTAGGTCTCACAGTACAAATAAAGGGAAAAGTCTGAAATCATTAAATATTTAAATTTTTCTCATAACTAATAGTAACCAATTAAGGTGAGCTCCCGTTTCAAGAACTTTTCTATAAAAGAGGGGTCAAGTTGGATGGTCGTGGAATTTTTAAAATCAAAGAGCAAAAGATTTTAGTATATCATATGGTAGATGGGTACGGAACCCTTAAGGCGCGAGCCCGACTCGCACTTGGCCGGTTTTATTTTATTTTTATATTTCGACCTATGTTTCTTGGGAAAAGTTGTTTAGTTTGATGGATACATACACCCCTTAAATTATCCGAGGTGATATTTTTTTATACCACTGGTATGGGCAAACAAGCAGACGAGCCACCTGATTAATTATGTCTCATATTTCAGATGTTTTTATCTTTATAAGATACAAAACAAATTATTCTATAAGTAGATTATTAATTTTTATAAGGACGTGTTCGACGTGTCAACGTTATGGCGAACGGAAAGGCTTGTGTAGTAGCCCGGAATATTTTGCTTTACGATGAATCTATTTTATTAGAATGATGAAGAGAAAAAGGGTAGGTATAGTTTATCATAAAAATGATTAAATAGGTATACCGATAATATTAAATTACAGAATACCTAGGTACTCAAAAGCTTTGGATAACACTGTAAGTAGATACGAAAATTTTGTTTTTAGGTTAAAAAATGCTAGGCATTAATAGCTTACCTTGTTTCCTCCGTTGGAAATCTGTAAAAATGACGATCCTTGTCTTGGAGAGTCGAAAGACAACCGTAAACTGCACAACCACGCACCATTTTTCAACTTTTGCAAGCGTTGCATATCGCTTGGCAACAGGACGAGAAATAGGACGAGATATCGCGCAGGGCCCCGCGGGGTGATGCGCGCGCACTTGAGGTACTCCGATTGGTGGGAGGCGGAGAGCTTCCGTTCTGTATGTAGTACTATTATGAATTCTGTGCCATTGGGCAAAAACGTGGTCTGGACCTAAAACGGCCCATACAAAGCCCTGCCTGCAGGGCCCTGCTTGCAGTGCGCCCTGCCAATCGTACCGTGTGTGGTCTTGCAGGGCCGATGTAACGGCTATTTTGTCGGCCCTGCATGCCCACACAAAGTACGATTGGCAGTGGCAGCGATCCGATCGTGATCGTGAGTAGATAGGGCCTTCTCACGTGACAATTTCCATAACAATTAGTTATTGCAATCTATTGAATCGAGATTGGCTGTACTCTACTCACGAAGCAATTTTACCATAATTTCAAGCTGCGAAATTACAAAATTTTCAAAACTTTGTCGAATTTTCAATATGCGGGACTTGTGCTTACCATCGATCGATTCATCAAATTACAAGCAATCAGCGTAGTATAGAAGATGATAGTAGCTAAAAGTATTGCTTTTATCTATCAACAGTAATAAATGACAGCCACGCATACAGACGCAATGAAAATAGCATGCAATCACGCTCCACATGTTGCAATTTGGAGACAATTTTTAACAGATTGGAGATTGCTAAGATTTGATCGTACAATTTGACAATTAGTTGGAAGCCTGTCCCAATCTGTCTACTTACGTTGCAATCTGATGGCAATCTGTAGATTGCCACAACTGATTGTGATTGAGATTGTAGCGTGAGTAGACACTAAGGAGGATCCATACATCTCTATCCGATCGTCCGATTATCGGACAGCGTTGCCAGTGCGTGTGACGATACTTTTGGCCCTTATTCCATGGTACAGCGCGTTTAGAACAAGTTTGTCCATGACATTATTTTCCGCGCATGGGTGTCAGGCGGAGAGACAATAAACGATTCGCTCGCCCCCTGGGGGGAGCCGCGCTCACCCCCGCGACTCATTTTTTGACTTCTGCGCATATCGCTGTGATTACCGAGGACCTGATATATGGGAATGGATGAGTACCTAAGTACGAGCGGTCAATGGCAAGTAAGGATGAATGATCGTCATGCAAAAAAGTCACAGTTGAATTAATTAGGCGAATGACGAATCCTACTACCAACAGTTCAGCCAATGTTCTCGGCTTTCCTGAGTCTGTCTCTTTTGCACCTATAGCTAGCTATCTCTTTCCCCCATCTTCCAAACATAAATAATAAAGGGCCCCATACAAAGCCCTGCCTGCAGGGCTCTGCTTGCAGTGCCACTGCCAATCGTACTTTGTGTGGGCATGCAGGGCCGACAAAATCGCAGTTACATCGGCCCTGCAACACCACACAAGGTACGATTGGCAGTGCGCACTGCAAGCAGGGCCCTGCAAGCAGGGCTTTGTATGGGGCCCTTTACATCGGCCCTGCAAGACCACACAAGGTACGATTGGCAGTCCGCACTGCAAGCAGGGCCCTGCAGGCAGGGCTTTGTATGGGCCGTTTTAATAACACCTAGACACAGAAAAAACATTGCTCTGTCTGGGCGGGGATAGAACCCGAGGCCCACGGCGTGGAAGCCAACCACACCACGGGCCAGTAATTCACTGCTTTTTTTTTTCATTTATTACAGGCTTTAGCAACTAGACTATCAGCCTAAAAAGTACACAAATTACAATATAAGAAATTAAACCTAAATTACCTAAATACTAACTTATTTTCTATTTATATTTATTTATTTATTTAATCGTATGGCATTTTGAATAGGCGATATAATTATAATTCTAAATTTAAGTCTTTCAGCCAATTGGCGACGTCAGGTGGATAGTTGAAAAGATCTTCTGGTGGTCCTGGGTACGAGAATAGGGGGCATCTTTGGACTATGTGCTCCATAGTTTGCTCCTCTTCGCCACACTGGCACATAGCAGAGTCTTTCCATCCCCACTTGTGCCGGAAGTAGTTACAGCGGCCATGTCCTGTTCGAAGTCTATTGAGCCGGCACCATAGGTTGCGTGGCAGGTTGGAGCCCGGAAGTTTGGACGTAGGATCTATGTCTACTGGAGATACAAGGGTAGCTTCAGTCCATTCAGATTTCCAGGCTTCTGAGACTTCAAACGCAGACAGGATTTGAGCGGCTTGGTATGCTGGATGTCGAGACTTAAGGCGATGCGGGGGCAGCTGGTGAAAATGCTTGTGGACAGGTAAGGATGGATTTGAAGCAATTTTTTCAGTTTCTCTCTTCAGTGCATGCATTCTACGCAGATGTGGAGGGGCGATGTTGCACAGCGTTGGTAGCCAGTAAGTGGGCGTGCTCTTTATAGTGCCTGATATACAGCGCATGGCATCGTTTAACTTTGTGTCTACTTTGTGAACATGCGGGCTGTTTAGCCAAGCAGCCGCGCAATATTCCGCCGCTGAGTAGACAAGCGCGATGCCTGATGTGCGTAGGCACTCCGCTGATGCTCCCCACGTGGTGCCACATAGTTTGTGGAGGATGTTATTTTTACAAAAAAATTATATTAACAAAAAAGGAATAAAAACAAATCACAAAACTTACAGATAACAAATGTTACAATTTACCAGTAGTAAATATAGAGAACTCAAACAAACTCCTATAAATTTCAGGAAATTTTAATAAATCTTGGAGAGTTAGAGGAAAATTATTAGGCTCAAAATGCTCCTGACTTTGGCCAATCAACAATAAACGTTGTAAATTAAATTCAGGACATACAAAGATTAAATGATCCAAATCACAAAATTCATATTTACAATACTCACAAGAAGGACTATTAGCTAATTTAAGTCTAAACAAATGAGCAGGAAATCTGCAGTGACCTATTCGTAATCTACAAATTGTAGTGATTAAATCTCTACCTAAATAAGTATGGTCCTTTTCAAACCCAGGCCTTAGTTGAGGGCTCAGGGGCAATCTCAGCTAGCCATTTTCCTTTTATATTTCTAGTAGATTCTAGAGACAAAGACCATCTATGAATCATGGTTTTTTTAATAAAAGGAACTAAGTCCATGTGCGGAACTTTAAAGTCACAAGTAAGAACATTCTCTGTAGACTTGGCAACAGAATCCACCAGTTCATTACCTAGTATTCCAGAATGCCCCGGAACCCAACACCATTCAACAAAAACTCCTTTGCTATTCAAGAGATGAATGCGATGTGTTATCATAAATATTAAATAATTTACAGAAGCAGAAATTTTCTTATTCATTATTGCTAAAAGTGCACTCATTGAGTCTGATAAAATTATAAATTTTTGAGAGCAATTAACATATGAAAGAGCAATATAATCAAGAGCGTAAATTATAGGTAAACTTTCAGCAGAAAATATTGAAAATAAGTTGTTACATTTGAAAACTTTTCCAGAGTGGAGGTTTGAATCATAAAATGCAAAACTAGTTCTATCAACAGACTTAGAGCCATCAGTATAAATCTTAATATAATCTGACTTATCGCTCATAAATTCCAAAAATTCAAATTGTGATTCAAATTTATTTACAAAAACAGGTATATCCATTGTTATGGAATGGAAATCAATGGATGACCAAAAGATAATGTCCTGAAATTCAAAATTTAAATAGGCAATGGATTCGCTCATTGATGTGGTGACTGTCAAAGGTGTAACATTGAAATTTGGTAAATTATAATCCTCTAAGTAACGACAGATAATAGGATTTCCACGACTTACAAGATTTAGACAAAACTTATCTATGATATAACTCCTCCTAACAAATAATGGCACAACTCCTGCCTCGAATTCCAGAGAATTAATAGGTGAAGACATCATTGCTCCATTAATAACTCTGAGAGCTTTATTCTGTATGACATCTAGCTTTCTCAAAAGATGATTAGCTGCTTCGGCAAAAACTATACATCCGTAGTCAAAATGACTCCTTATTGTTGCGATATATATCGTTTTGAGAATTTTTGGGTCCGAACCCCACTTTAATCCAGCCAAAGAACGTAGGATATTAAGACCCAATTCAGCTTTTTTGGCAATGTGGTCTATGTGAGGAGCCCAGGTGAGCTCAGAATCTAATACAATACCAAGATACTTTTCTGAATGTCTAACTGGTAATAATGTATTATTGTACAATATTTTAGGTTCAAATCAAATCAAATAAGCAGTCATTTATAGCAAGTTCACCTTGCAATACATCGTCACACTCCAAATAAATTACAAGATCATCAGCGAAGAAAGAGTATTTAACACTATTAGGAATCTGCTTCATAAAGTCAACTAAACTTAAAACAAATATTAGAGGTGAGAGCCTTGAGGTGTACCTTTGTCGGATATTTTTGGTCCATACAATCTATTTTTGATCTTTAATGAAACACTCCGACCTTTTAATAAGTTGATAATCCAAAACAGTACTGGGCCAGGAATACCCAACTTAGACAAACTCTTAATTAAATAAATGTGATCAATGTTATCAAAAGCGCCTTTAATATCTAAAAACACAGCTAATGTTAGTTTATTATTTCTGAAATTTAAACGAATATCTCCGATAAGACAGGACAGATTATACATAGTAATTTTTCCTTTGCGGAAGCCGAATTGAAAGTCCGGGATCTGTAGTTTATTTTCGATAAACCATTCTATATGATTTTTAATCATGGTTTCAAAACATTTTGAAAAACAAGACGTTAGTGAGATAGGTCTGTAGGAGTCCAAACTTTTAATGTTTTTGTAAGGTTTTAAAATAGGGACCACATATTGTACTTTCCAACTAGGAGGGATACATTTGTTAAACCATAATTCATTAAATATTTTTAATAAAACTTCTAATGCACAGTCAGGTAAGTTCTTAATAACAATATAAGGAATAAAATCTGGACCAGGTGAAGTATTCTTTTTATTGAGTAAGGAGGCGCGTAATTCATGGTATTCATGAATTACGTATCAAAGGCATCATTAAGCCAATATGCAAACCTTGAGCCTTCAGAGGAAAAAAAGGATTCTAACTTAGAAAAGTCTACAGAACTACTGGATGAAGCAACCCTGTCTAAATAAGCCAGCGCATTTGTGGAATCGTCAAAAAAGTGAGATTTAATAGAAGTGTTTAATCTAGAAAATTTAAATTTCTTAATATAATCCCATATTATTTTTTGGGCTGGGCAAAACTTTGTGAAAGTTTTAATCGCATTAAAACTTTCACAAAGTTTTGCCCAGCCCAAAATCGTCTGTTCAGACAAAATTCTTTTCTTCCTTGCATCAAACTGCTTGTATAAAATATAATTTTCTAAGGTAGGATATCTTTTATATGAATAAAAAGCAAGTTTTGTGTTAGAGACAGCTTGACTGCAAAGGTCATTCCACCAAATTAAAGCTTTACGCTTTTTCGTATGGCAACTATACGATTTTCTAGGAAATGTCAACAAAATGTCACATAGTATTTGAAGTTAACATTAGATAAACAGTGCAGTGCCGGTTCAGAAGCAGCACCATCGTTTAAATTGTGTGCAGAAGAATTATTGTTATTATTAGTGTAAAAAACATTTACCAAAATAGGAAAATGATTGCTACTAAGAAGGTCATCAACAACGGTAAAAGAATAACTAGAACTCACAGACGGAGAAGAAAAAGCCAAGTCTAAAACATTACCTTCTTGACCAAATGATGCAAAGGTTGTAACATTGTGATCATTTAAACAAATTAAATTCAAGCTATCCGCGAATGAATGAATCATATTACCACGTCTGTCATTATCTCTGCAACCCCAAGCTGTACTATGCCCAAAGATTTCGGACCTCCTTGCTTCGCTCGGAATAGATACCTTGCTAATTTATTTTAGTAGGGGATGACATCTGCCAACATGTCACAACCCCATCATCGATGATCCATAGAAAACATTCAAAATAACCTGTCAAATCCATAGAAAAACGCCTACACCACCTTGTGACGAATTATTTCTATAATCCTCCTTCTAAGTACATTTATTTTTCTGTGACTATGCCCATTAATATCACATATAACCAGATAATTTCTACTAGAGATTTTAGAGTAAGCCTCATTTAAATGCTGCACTTTACCATTTGGAGGAGGGGGAATGTAAACACACAAAATATCCAAAGAGAAAGAAGATTTTGAAAATCATAACAAGAGGTTGTGTCAATTGTTGAAAACTGTGAAGTGTATGCGTACTCCTTGTTAGTTAACCGAGTTGCTACGCGACGCGACTGTTCTGTTTATAATTTCCTATTGTCACGTTTTGTTTTGTTCTGTGTGTCTTATTGCTAAATCTTTGCAACTATGTTTTAATATATATTTTACGTGTCCACTCTGTTTCACTCAGCTTCTTTAAAAGTTAATATGGTAGCAGAGCGATAAATACATGTTAGTGCTACGTATCTGATGATGAAAATGAAAATATGATGACGAACGAAACGAAATAAATGAAGTTTTGAACTTTTGAAGTGAAGATGTGCAAATGACAATGAAAAAAACGAGAGGCTCAAAAGGACTAGTGTTCAGAGCCGTAAAACAAATATATAATTTTTTTTTTATTCCATTCGTCCCTGTAAAGGGCCCCATACAAAGCCCTGCCTGCAGGGCCCTGCTTGCAGTGCGCACTGCCAATCGTACCGTGTGTGGTGTTGCAGGGCCGATGTAACGGCGATTTTGTCGGCCCTGCATGCCCACACAAAGTACGATTGGCAGTGGCACTGCAAGCAGGGCCCTGCAGGCAGGGCTTTGTATGGGGCCCTTTAGGACAGGCGAAGGTATCAAGACCATACTGCCTCGTCTTAAGTTTCTTCTTCATCAGTAGGTTTTCTCAATAAAACTTCTTCAGTTATTTTTCTTCTTCTTCTTCACTTAAATTTCTGTCTTCGTTAGTAGGTTTTCGCCTATCATCTTCAGTTATTCTTCTTTTCTCGTCCGTTTAATTCTGTCTTCAGTCCCCTTTTCTCATCATTAGTTTGTTAAGTTGAACATCTTTAGTTGAACTACTGCAAGTTCTTCATTGTCAGAAGTAATTTTGTTTCATCAGTATAATATGTAACGTCTTCTTTCTTCAGTTGTTTTGTTTGACGAAGCAGTCATCCCCCGGCACTCAGCGCTAATGCCGATTGATGAGTGCACCCTCAGTTACGTCCGTTGTTTTTATTCTTCATCTGAAATCCCGCGGTCCCGCCATCAAATTGAACATCTATCTTCAGTTTTATTTCTTTATGTGTCTTAAATTAAAGGTATTTAGTCCCCCATGTTCATCAGCAGGTTTTTTCGAATTATGTATGTCCCTCTTCATCTGGTATGGTTTTCTTTGTATCCTTGTGCTCCCCTCGTAAAACGATAGCAGACTTTACGAGGGAAAATGGCAATGACTTTTTGAGACAACTCAAACGGGGAATATACACTGAATCACTTGAAATTTTCATAAGCTTCGCACTCCTAAGTTAGTTTACTGTATTACACACTATCTTTATTATCCATTAAACCACTTTAGACACAAAAAACGAAAAATCAATCGAAATAGAAAACGCCGCCGTCGAGTTCCCGCCAAAAAGATCTATATAAAAATAAAAAAAATAAATCGTTCATACTTCATACCAACCAATCATACGTTGATTTCATAGAGTAACATATATATTGGGTTGATTTTGTGATTATAAGTTGGCGTGACGTATCGTATTAAATGCGCTTGAAATGAAATTAAAAGTTCGATCTTTTGAGATTTAGTTAGTAAGGAGCCGTCAGTCGTGGCTGCTAGTCACTACTGCAATTGTATACGTAGCATCGCCGCCGTTGCTCTATACAAGTGTAAGGTGCACGATGGGCGGCTGGCAGTTTGCATTACTTAGTTTCGTAGTGTCGGTGTCTTTAGTGAATTGTGCGGTGATTTTGGACGATGATGTTGATCATCAAGGCCTGTATAGTAAGTCGGACCGCGTAACAATTTTAACCAAAGCCAACTTTCACAGGAAAATTTATGGCAAGAAATATGCTCAGGTTGTGCAGTTTTATAATAGTTACTGCGGCCATTGTAGGGCTTTTTACCCTAAATATAGACTCGTAGCTTTCGAAACTGCGTCTTGGAGAAAAATATTCAGACTGGCTGCAATTGACTGTTTTAATGAAGAAAACAATGAGATTTGTTTAGAAGTTGGTGTGGGTGCTTACCCTACTCTTCAATACTTCCATGAAAACTCTGAAAGAGGCTATCATGGTGAAAACTTAAGTTTGGCTGAAACCCCTGAAAGAATCAAAACAGTTATTATTCGTAAATTGCAAGAAGAGCAACAGAAAGGAAGATTTAAAATTGGTCCTGCACTAAAAATTGCTTCATATTCAACATACATTGAAGCCTTGCATGATGTGCCTAATGATATATTGTTCACATTTCTGGTATTTGAAGATGCAAATTCTACTATTGGATCACAGCTAGCTTTGGAAACAAGTGGTTATGACCATATCAGGGTTAAGAGAGTCAATGCATATTGTGAATTGGCTACTTTGGCAGGTATCAAAAGTTTCCCTGGTCTCGTTGTCGCTGGGCCTAGTGTGACACCAACACTGATCACTCCTCAGACTCCTACACAACACTACATGCTTCAAGCTGTTCAACAGTTTCTTAAAATGCATAACTATATAATTCCACCTGAAATCATAAATGAAGATGTAGTCGTCACAGAAGATCCATACATGAATCCACCTGAAAATGCTTTGAATGTGTATTATAATGATTTGGAAATAACTGTTAGATCAATTTTGCATACTGAGATCAATCATAAGACCTTGCATGGGGAAAACCATAGAGCATTAATTAACTTACTGGAGGTAATCAAAGATAACTTCCCTTTTAAAGGCAATACGCACTTCAAGAACTTTTTAGAAGAATTAGTTACTAGCATTGCTTCTCTACCAACATGGACTTCAGCTGAACTCGAAATTTTAATAAAGAACTTAGAAAAAAAATATAATCCATACAGAGCACCGCCATCTGCAGTATACATTGGATGTAGCGGAAGCAAACCTAAATATCGTGGATATACTTGCGGACTTTGGACACTTTTCCACCTAATGACTGTTAGTGCAGCATCAAAATCTACCCCAGAGGGTCCTAAAGTCCTGCATGCAATGTATGGATTCGTTAAACATTTCTTTGGATGCACTGATTGTGTACAACACTTTTTGGATATGGCAGAGAGAAATAGACTGTTTGATGTTAAAGACAATGACAGGGCAGTGCTTTGGCTTTGGGTATCTCATAATGAAGTAAACTTAAGATTGGCGGGTGACGTAACTGATGACCCTGTGTATCCTAAAATACAGTTTCCTAGTCTTCACCAGTGCCCACAGTGCAGATTGATAAATGGAGCCTGGAAACTTCCTGA
The DNA here is from genome assembly GCA_947532105.1 of Athrips mouffetella. Classification (NCBI taxonomy): domain Eukaryota; kingdom Metazoa; phylum Arthropoda; class Insecta; order Lepidoptera; family Gelechiidae; genus Athrips; species Athrips mouffetella. The sequence continues at coordinate 31,305,932 of OX383956.1, forward strand.
AGTGTACCAGTATCTGCTGACATTCTACAGCAAGGAGCGGGTCAAGGTTGACCAAGGAGATAGGTCTGCAGCTCCAGTGTTGGGCCAGCTCTCCAACCTGGATCTTGGGATGTTAAGCTTCCTGTACATATTATCTTTCATTATTATTATTTTAGTTTTAAAATTTTTCCTAACAAAGCGTTTTTACAGAAAACGTATTTACAAGCATGGATGGGGAAAAGTATAACATTAAATTAAGAATAATAAGTGGCTTTAAGTAGTTTGTTTTGTGATGAGTGTGTAGTCTGTTGTGAGTCACTTCTTATCATAAATTTTAAGGGGGTAAGCAATTTATTTTTATTGAATGGTGTGTGAAATCAATATGGCTTTTTAAGCTGCAATTTCTTCAGAAGTCTTTGCTTTAATGTTCTAATAGAAATCATATACAGACTCTAGACCTTTAAATTTGTCTCATTTAATTTATCTACCATCATAGGATGCCCATAATTACTTAAGTTTTGTTATTTTATTAAACAGCTTAAAGAGTTATTGGTTCCGCATAGCTACTCTTTGTTAATATAATAACTATTTTCGCCCTTTCACTGCTTAATTTTTCATAATCTGAAGGGATTTTAGAATGAAAAGTGTCTACAGTCAATAGATTTGTAGGTAACCTATGTTACTAACTCTTTGAAAATTACTTATAATAAATACTTGTTCTGTGATAAAATACAAATAATGAATGACTGTATGGGCATTTTTCAGTATTTAAGTACCTACTATTAGTTTATTTTTTTAATGGTGCAGTACTACGAAAAATAACTCATTGGTCATTTATTCTTAGGGTGTAAAACATGTTGATATGCGAAGTCACAGCTTTTCAATTATTATCAGACGCTTTTGTCTTACACTTGCGCACTTTACTTGAATAGATAAAATTACTTTAAAAACATAAAGAACAAAACAGTAGTGCATGTATGTATGAAATTCCATTATTGCTCTCTTTTGTTTCGGACCAGAGGAGACCTCATTTGTGATAATTTTTTGCCTAAATTATTGATGTCATAAGCATAACAATGTAGTCAAATATTTACCTTGTTTGTTCTCATCACTTTATAGACACCACGCCTATTATAGACGCTACGTAACAACATTAATAGTTACCACGCCTTTAAACACCACATCTATATATAGAAGCCACATCTATAATGACTATAGATACTTTGACCACATTTATATTCACCTCGTTCGAAATTGCTGCTTTATTAACTAGGCAAATTAAACAGCCTTTATAATGATTCCGGTACTGCACCATTAAAAAACAGATTATATCAGCCTACTATGCGTATATACATACCTAAGTATTAAATTTAGATTGCTACAGATCATCAAAAAGCCTCAATTTTACCTATAATACTTACTAGTAATAATTTACGTAAGTTAATGATCCAGTAAGAGCAGTTAGTCACATTGAAGAACCATAAAATACTAAAAACTCTGCTGTGATCTGATCATGACAAAACATTATTAACCATGACAATACTTGATCCATTCTAAGAACACAGAGACGTCAGAGACTACAGATTTAGATTACTTCTACAGGTCAACTAGAAGGCAATTTAAACCATTGATTCAAGCTAGTATGACAAATACTAAAAGTAAACGATATCTCTGCTATATCGGCGCTTCTTACGGTCCCCTGTCTTTTGGTACGCAATACCCTCGATTTTTGCATTAGGTTAACAGATGTTCAACTCTTTATGATCTCTTTAATAAATAATGATATCAGGACATTAGTGAACGTTTTTCATGTCGGTTTACAGCGTTTCAGGGGGGTTTGAATTATTTTGGACCAGCTAGCCAAAACTCGAGAAAAAGTGTAATTTGGACCTCCAAACCTACTTAGGTACCAATTTTATTTTTACCACAGTTTATTAGGATGCCATAAAACCAAAATTACAGTAAAGAGGTAGCTGACCAAAAAAGAATCCAATCCAATTAATGAAATCAAACTAATATTTCTTAAGATACAGTTGACAGACCCGTTGACTCTATAAAATTCAGCGAGCATCTGCCATTTGCAAATGACAATTATGGTATTTTAACATCCTTATAATCCTACCAAAATTTTGTGAAAAGGAAAATTAGTACCCTTAAATTATACCTACATTGGGTAACATCCATCTGAATTCTTGGATTGGCTGCTATTATGATCAGCTACCACTTTGAGACAGCAATCATAGTTTTATGACATCCTAATAAAATATCAAAGGCACAGCAGACAGCAGACTTTTTGTTCTGACAGTCCGCCAGTGTGGCCGGCACTGCAATTATTTTCGTATTATTATAGACATTGACATGAAAAACACGCTCCGCTTCTATGCGCGTATTTTACAAAATCTTTGGAGTGTATTATAATTCTATGTTTGGAAGGAAATCAGCTTGAATAGTTGTTCAGTTCAAAGAGTTATTTAGTAGTCGAAAAGGTTGCTCAGATTGATTGTTATTTAGTTTAAAACGAAGAGCAATTTGGAAAAATTATAAGTTTGAAATTTATTGGGATAAAACTATAATTTTCGCCATACCGGCCACACTGGCGGTCAAAGTCTAGTGATCCTCTTACTGTGGAAAAAATTAAGTTAGAAAATTAATACTCTCTTGTCACTTAACTTTTTAATAAGGGTAATCGATTATGAATCATGTAACTTACGCTCTCTACTCGTACACCTGAAACCACAAATTTTAAAATAACAAAACGAATGAGAATGGTACTTTTTTGTAATTTTTCATCATTACTTGAAAACTAAAAATAACAAAAGAATACTAAAATATATTTTGGAATGTACAAGCAAAGACCTTTCATATGATACCCCACTCGACCTAGTAACGACAATATAAAATTTTACCCTCCTATTTGGGCCCTTTACAATAATAATAATAATATTTTTAAATTCTTTTATTTGCAATAAGGTCGGGCAATCATATTCTAAAACTGTTCCGAATTTCAAAATTGATCTACTAGGTCTTATGTCTGGGAAAATTTGATTTTATATTTTTTTTACATTTCTTGAAACTTGTGCGCACCAGAAACCCTACAGCGCCATCTGTTATGATTTGGAAGAGTATACAGACCAAAGCTCGGTCGCCCAGTTACTTTCTTATTAAATAACTTTTATCAACTTACCTTTTTCAGCTCTAGGTGGTATTTAATTTCTTTGGAATGATTAACTTCGTTATAATGGTAGCCAGTTACTAATGAAATGTGTATTATAATTTTTTTAAATGGGAAGTGATTTCATCACCTAATAAGGCTATCATAACGATGATGTCGTACGTATGAAAAATTAAAAACTGTTGTATGACATAAACTTAGGAGATGTAATGCTAAAGCTGGAAGTGCGGCTAAACTTACGATCGCTTGATTTTGTGTCTCTCGTGTCGCAAGACTAACCTGCTTAGATTTATTATTATGATACGCTTATTCCTTTCGCCCAAGTTTAACCGACTACACCTGGTTAGGTATAGCCCTTATTCGGGCTTTAGCCAAACGTATAAAATTACACAATATAAGCAAATCGTCACAAGTCACAAGATTTAATAACGCTCCATTGTTTACGTTCTTTCTAGTTTGCGCAACTGTATTGGGATATGACGATATTATATTATATGCCTCTATATTATATTTTATGTACGTTTGTAAATTTTACGCGACACTCTTCGAAAGTAACATCACAAAACGGGAGTTCTTACTGAATAAGAATAAATTCATTTTTATGAATGTATTTTTAAACAAAGCTCTCTTGCATCCTTAAGGGTTTACAAAAATTTCAATCCATGCGTTGCCTAGATGATTAGATAAAGGTGTTTTTGTGCACGTGGCTAGGCGAATGATTTTATTGTAGATCAAAACCACCATGATATGACCAAAACCGATGTAATAAAGACGTAAGCCAATACTTGCTATTATTTTACTAAGCTTAACAAATGGTTGTAGCTCATTTCGCGATAATTACTATTTACGTAAGTAAAGGCTCGTAAAATCTATAACTGCCTTCAGATAGTTCGTTATATTGTTGTTAAATAGGTATATGTTTTTTCTAAGTATATAGATGATGTTTAATAAGTTGGCATATAAAATAATCTAAATGCATATCAATAAACACCGGCGAAAGAATAAAATCTGCAATTAGTTATTCAGAGAAATATTTTTTTAATGAACTACTAAGCTGAATAAATAAATTAAATTTCAATTATATAGTCAAAAACACAAATTTCTCTTCAGATAAAATAAATTTAAAAGTAGGTTATTCAGATCATTTTTCATATCATGATGATATGCACGATTTCGAGTATAGTCATTTCATTGTTACCAATAGGATTATAAATCAAACCTTATATAAAACGTAGGTACCCGGAGGATTCATTAACTAGTGGGTATTTTATTGCTTTTACGATAATTTGATGATGAATAGACTGTGTGGCTGAACTATGGATAACTTGGTATTTTTATTCAAACAGTTTGTTGCATCGCCTCTGGGTGGAAAACGGACTCTTATACTAGGCTAAGGTATGTCGAAATTATCTGATTATTTAGTTAGGTGGTGGTGGTAACTCCATAATGTAATCGTACTGAATGTGTCCAGTAATCTGTACAGTTAGTCGTAAATGTCTGCGATGTTGATATTAATGGGGTTATGTGGTATGTCGTATCTTATGTATAATTTACTTAAGCAAGTTGATAATAAACCTAGTAACAAACAGGCTTGGAAAAAATACACCTATCGTACAGTACTGTATCTATTTATTATATATTCTTAGTGGTTATTTATTTCTAGAGGATGCATTAGAATTATGAGACGTCTAGTCAAACAATGCTGGTTTAAAAAAAGCGACAAACATGTATATGAATGTGACTGAAAATTGTACAATAGGGTAAGATCCCACCAGTAAAATTCTGCACTGTGCCATTTGGATGCTGTGAAGCGAGATGCGATCTTAATTTTTGATTGAATTCTGAATCCGTGCCTTCTTCGTTATACCAAAGACTTCATAGCAACCTGCAACTAAGCCACTGTGGTCCTAGGTGTGTTGTGAAATATCGCTCTTTTATTTACACTTCAAGCGATGCGTATACCAAAAATTTTCTCGGCTTAGGTAGGTACTTGTGCATATGGCAAGTCAAGCATTTTCCACATTTCGAGCAGTAAGGTGCAGAATTTTGCGGTATGATCTTGGGCTATAACGACGCCGTTTTGGGAACTAACTGATACCTTTTGGCTAACATATTACTATACGACAGTAGCGTCGTTATGTCAGTCATTTCATTAAGTAAACGATTTGCCAGCTATGTAGTTTTATAGTTCAACTAGCTGGTGCCCGCAACTTCGTCTGCGCAGGTTAATGAATTGTAGCCTATGTGTTATTCTGATGTATAAGCTATATTATTGTAAAGTTTCATTAAATCCATTCAGTAGTTTTTACGTGAAAGAGTAAGAAACATCCATCCATACTTTTAAACTTTCGCGTGTATAATATTAGTAGGATATATCGTTGTCTATTTTGTCACAATTTACACTACAATATAGTACAATCAAACGTGTCTACAGTATTATGGGTACTTGTTTTACTTTTAAATGGCTATCCCGAAGGAATCTTTCTTTACTTTATAAAACCTATACACAACAAGAGGCAGGTAAGACTATAGCTATGTTGAAAAGGCCCCGATTAATCTTGGAAAGTATATCTATTCTTTATTTAAACTGGTTCGCGCGATTTCGTTCGCGTGGAATTTAGTCAAAAACAGCTGATTTATCCGTTCAAATTTTGAATCCCCGTCACATCCCATAAGCCCTTCAGGAGTTTAATTTTCAAAAAATCTCAGTGGATACGTTATTAAATATCTTTGTGCCAAATTTCAGTTTAGTGGTGAGCTATGCGTTGTTACGTCAGTCAGTCACGGTTTGCTACACTATATTATATTTAGGTTTTAAAAAAAATAAGATCACGTTATACCACGCGGACCCGTGCCCAGTATGTATGAATATGTTTTGGTGTAGTTTTGTACACAAGGCCGCTCGTCGGTTGAAACATATTGACCTTGAGCGGGTATATGGTTTGTAGCGTAGCGCTGGTTCAGCTCATACTGGTTTTGTTTCTACGTGCTTGCTGCCGTGCGTACAGCTAAGAGATAATCAAGTGAATTTTGTGCGGCTGAGATTAGTGTAGTACAAATTCCAATGTGTCAACCTTGACGTGCTCTTTACTGTACGTTCCGCTCCGCTCCGCTTCGTAGAAGGAAACGTTCCTTTATGCTTTTTAAATGGATCAAGAAATACATGAGATGAACATATAGCGAGCTAAAATTATTTGGTTAGGTGGGCTTCTTTTTCTGAATTCCACGCGGACGAAGTTGCGGGCCATAGCGGTAATAATAATCTAATCTCTACTATACTTACCGTAAAATAGTCTGGCAAGCATGTCATAACATAATATAAGTACTGTAACTACTGTAGGTTCGCAAACTACCTATTAAGTTGTTTAATTTTTATGACTGTGTAGGTAGAAATCTTGTTATGCCAATCTCTTCTTTTAATAGCTGCTTAACAGGCGTATATAACAATGATCTGATGTTTAAAAATATCGTGTGGGTAGAATCTCTCACACTGAGAAATCTGTTATTCTTCATGATACCAAGTCTAATAATATTCAGGGTGGCTCCAAAGTCATTAATTAGGTGACCCAGTAACAGTGGTCCAATTTTTTTAGCTAGAGTACAAAATGACAAATCTTTTCAAAGCAACGTTTAGAGGTATTTCTAGAAAAACTATGTGGTTAAAAATTAAGATTTTTACTACTTCATTCTCATAAACTAAACTTGTTTGAAAACTAGTCTACCAATCGACATACAATTTGGTAAGGAAATAATATTTTTAACACATTTGCTCATTTAAAACGGCTCTATTTGCACTTTATTAAGGCACATAATCCAGCTTATTAAACACGTGCTTTTTCCATTATATTACCGCACTAATGTTTTATGTTGGTTTTTTATGTCGGCAAGAAGCAAGGAGTTATTATGTCTATAACATTCATAATATTTCATGAATATAAAGTGTGTTCGATACTATCTATACATATAATGAAACTATAAAAACCGTGTGTATGTACTTTTGATGAATTTATCAAAAAACGAGTGTAGGCGATAAGAAAGGACTAATAGAACACAGGAATATGTTTTTTTGGCTGTCTGTCTGTATGTATTCGATAAACTCCGAAACTACTGAACGGATTTTCTCGCGGTTTTTGCAGATAGGTTAAGCTTAGCTCTGAGCAACTACACTAATGTACAGTATCAAACTACCTCTGCGACAATAACTCACAAACTACTAAACCGATCCAGCTGGGTCTTCAATCACGTGTTCGGCTTTCTTTCGTGCAACATAATACATTAGTTTCATTGCAAACGGTTCACTCAGACAGAAGGTACGCAAAGTTTCATGCGGCGGCGCAATTAACTCACAAACTATTGAACGGATTCAAACGGGGTTTCCAATTACCTGTCAAGCTTACTTCTATGCAACACATTGGCCTACTTTCATTGAAAACGGCTCACTTAGACGAAAAGGTGAGCGCAATTTCAAGCGGCGGTGCCAATAATTCACAAACAACTGAACCGATTAAAACGAGTAACGTATTTGGCTTACTCCGTGCAACACGTACCTATGCTTAGTGTCATTGCAAACGGTTCACTCAGACAGAAGATTCACTAAGTTTTAAGCGGCAGCCCCAATAACTCACAAATTACCAAACTGATTTAAACGGGGTTTTCAATAACGTGTTTAGCTTAATTCTTTGCAATGTATTAGCTTACTTTAATTGAAAACGGTTCACTCAGACAGAAGGTGCGCGAATGACTCACAAACTTTTGAGCCGATGCAAACGTGGCTTTCAACAACGCGTTTGGCTTACTCCTGTGCAATATATAAGCTTAGTTTCATTGCGAAATGTTCACTCTGACAGAAGATACGCAAAGTATCAAGCTTCATAACCAAGAACTTACTTACTGAACTGATTTAAACGAGGTTTTCAATGACGCGTCGGGCTTCTTTCTGTGCAACATATAAGCTTTATCACATTGCAAACGGTTCACTCAGACAGAAGGTTCGCGAAATTTTAAGCGGCCGCACAAATACCTCACAAATTACTTGAACAACTCAAACGGGGTTTTCAATAAAGTATTCGGGTTGCTTTCGTGCAATATATGAACTTTTTTTTATTGGAATCGGTTCACTCAAACAGAAAATAGGCGAGTTCAAAGTTTCAAGCGGTGAAGCCGAGCTGCAGTCAAAATAAATGGTACAGCAGCACTGCTCTTACTTTCTCGCAATACTCAAGGAAAAACTATCAACCGCAAACTAAAATTTGTAATGCCATACACATAGTATGGAAATACAAACTTTTATTTACGTTTTTCCAAAAAAAATGTTCGAATGAAATATACAGATCAATTCAGAATTCAAATTGTCAAACATTAAAACAAACAAACATCAAACGATTTCGAGTAAATCACATGTTTAACTTTTGGTACTACTGGAACACCCTTTATATGAATTTTCAAAGATCAATAGATACTACCGAGATTTTTTTAATTTCCCAACACATGTTCCTTATGGATTATTGTTCAGTTTAGTCTACTGAGCAAGCCCTTTCAGTTTTTGGTACATCCTGTGTACTAAATTTTATTCAAAAAATCATAAAGAATATCCAGTCAGGTAGATAACCAATCCAGGAGTAATATTATAGAAAATTTTAATAAACTCAATGGAACCAATTTTGGGTAAATCACATATTTACGATTTCGTGGTACAGGAACACCCCTTATATGAAATTACACAGATCATTTGATACTGGCGCAAGATATCTTACATGGAGATGCTTGGTCATGCAAAGTTTCATCAAGATTCTATGAGCCGTTTTTGAGAAAATTACAATTTATCTTTTTCGTTGTATGACAGCTATCCTCAAAATGGGAGCCAGCCAGAAACCACTTAGAACCCTTCGATGGATTTGCATAAAACTCCTAAATTCCAAATATGGTGTCGATCGTACCATTCGTTTAGCCGCTAGGCCAAAGCGTGACGGACAGACCGACCGACGGACGGACATTTTTGGGAGACTTGTTTTTTATGATGTATAAGTGATATAGAACACATTTTTGAGAAAATTAGTAAAACTTTTTTTTTTCACGAATACAATACCTTTCTCGCTCCGCTCGAAAGTAAAAAGCTTATAATTTTGAACGGAAGAAAGCCAAATACGTTGTTTGAAACTCCGTTGGAATTGATTTGATAGTTTGTGAGATATTGGCGCCGCCACTTGAAACTTTGTACTCACGTATCTTCTGTTTAAGTGAACAGAGTCCTATGACAAACAAAGCTAAAATGTTGCACAAAACTAAGCAAAATACTTTGTTTAAACCCGATTTCAATCGGTTCCATAGTCCGCGAAAAACTTTGTTTTCGTATATACATATCTTCCGTTTGAGTGAACCGATTGCGATGAAATAAAGCTTATATGTTGCTCAAAACTAATATAAATACGTTATTGTAAACTCCATTCGAATCGGTTTAGTAGTTTGTGAGGTATTGGCGCCGCCACTTGAAACTATGTACTTACATATCTTCTGTTTGTGTGAACCGATTTTAATAAATTAAAGCTCATATGTTGCACAAAACTAATTTCAATAAGTTGTTGAAAACTCCGTATGAATCAGTTTAGTAGTTTGTGAGTTGTTGGTGCCGCCAAATGAACCTTCACGTACCTTCTGTTCGAATGAACCGATTGCAATGAAACGTAGTTTATATGTTGCAGAAAAATAATTAAAATACATACTTGAAAGTTTCGTTTGAATCGGTTTTGTAGTTTGTGAGTTATTGGTGCACAGACCTTTGATACTTTGCATACGTATAGTTTTGGTTTGAATGAACCGATTGCAATGAAACTAAGCTTATATGTTGTACGGAAATAAGCCTAATACAATCGGTTCAGTAGTTTGCGAGTTTATCGCGAACATACAAACAGACAAAAAATCCAAAATGGCTCGAATCGGTTCTATTATATATTTTTTGACCGCCCAGATCATATTTTCGCGAAAATTTTCTATGTACAGATTCGGCAAGTTTACGATTTTATTATATGTATTGATTAAGAATAGCCTAAGGTAGTAATTTAAGATTTTGTGATTAGTGGCGTAGTGCACAATAACTGTCAGAAATATTGTACACTTTAAAAAAGACATAGCGACCTTTGTCGTTTTTTTGCACAAAACTAAAAAGTGAAAAAAAAATGGCGGTTTTTCTGCAATAACTCACCGCCCGTGCATTTAAAACTGCTGCAAATCTGGATAAATACTATCTAGGTGGACCCAAACAACATACCAAAAATGCAGCTTTACCGCAATTATTGCAATTTCAGCGTTTTTCTCTGTAAGATATGGCCAGTCTAAGAGTATTTTGCTTAATTTCGTGCAACATATTAGCTTTGTTTCATTGGAATTGGGTCGCTTAAACAGAAGATACGCACGTACAAATTTTCAGTCGGTGGTGCCAATACCTCACAAGCTATCAAACCGATTATAACGGGGTTTTCAAAGACGTATTTGGCTTAGTTTCGTGCAATATATAAGCTTTATTTCATTGCAATCGGTTCACTCGAACAGAAGATTTGCGAGTACAAAGTCTCAAGCGGCAGCGCCAATACCTCACAAACTACAGAACCAATTCAAACAGGGTTTTTAATATCGTATTTGGCTTAGTTTCGTGCAACAAACACAACAACACTGCATGAAACAGTCGGTTCACTCAAACAAAAGATATGCGAGTACACATTTTCAAGTATTGATCCAGTTGTTTGTGTATTTACTATAAAAGTCCAAACTTCACGCGAAGTCATGGGCACAGCTATAGTTTTGAATAAATATTTGAACAGCTGTGCTAAAGTAGAGTGTGTTGCTTTTGATCATAGCTATTTTTCAAAAGGTACAACGCCCGCGAACCAGGGGGTGAGATTTACCCTCACCCGCGGCTTGACATGAAAATCCGCATTTTTTAAATCTTTTTTTACTTTTTATTGTTAAAGGGCTTAATTACTCTTGCCCTCGATCTAGACTTGAAGACAGAGATGAGGTCCACGGTGGAAAGAGCTTGCGCAGAAGAAGCCTATTCACTCGCGACTTGAATAGATTCGGTTTATATGAACTCGGGAACACAGACGCAGGCAGAGAATTACACTCTTTAGCCGTGCTCATTATAAACATAAATCAGACTGTTTTCCAGACAAAATGGATTCTTTCTAAAAAAATTGGACCATTTTCGGGCCACTAAGTGTTTATAATACACACTGTATATGTAAAATAATGAGCTGTCTTATTTTAAAAAAATATTTTAACATTACTATTTTGCTTGCTTCTTACTTACCCTGGTCTGATAAGTGCTTAGTACTTGACCCTTCTGCGGGCTATCCCCATGATTTCGCCCGTAAGTTGCACCTATGGACTTCTTTGACATCGAATTTGTGATCCAAACGATATCGATAGAAATAACCGGTCGATCGGCGGGCAGGATGCTTTACGCTCGGACGAAGGCTTTACGTAACGTTAACGCTGAATGTTAAACGTCAGTTTACTGTTATCTATAATCGTTGGTAATGTTTGTAGATGGCTATGGGATTGATTTGGAATGCTTTTACTATCATGCTCTCTCTACATGGTCAGAGTAAATATACAGGGTGTTTTTCACCGCCAGCGTAACGGGGAGAGGAATGACTTATATTGCAACTAACGACGTCCCTTCGCCATACATCCCCTCACTTCCCCACCAACGACTGTCTCCTCGCAGAAATTTGTCGTTTGTACAGTCAAGAGCATATCAAGCTTGACATATTGGACTTTGTACCGTACTTATTTCAATAGACGTACGGGCTAGAGTGGCACTGCGAGTGTCAAGCTTGTCCTGTTGTTGACTGTACTTAAGTACCTACACGTTAATGCTTTTTAATCGTCATTCATTTTAAAACATGATTTACTGCTTGCTAATTATTAATGTTCTAAACATATAAGCCAGTCGGTAGACTTTCAAAGTTGGGGCTTTCAAAGCTGGTACTTTCAGTAATTTTTATTTTTATTGTGTGTATTATATGGGTGCAACTAGGTAAAATATTACGGAACAACTTTTGACTGCTTCTTAACCTCGAAATTTTGGGACTTTGTTTTGGTTTCTCCCTCAAAACTTCCATACGGTGCATCCTGTTTTGGTTTCTCCCTTAAACTTACATACGGTGCATCCTAGCGAAAAGTTACGTACTATCCAATTAAAGAACAGAAAATGTTTTCATCTAACTCGTACCAAAACGTTATAATACAGTAAGTGAAGTAGTAGTAAACCGAAGCCAAAAACGAATTTTTTCCCTTTATAAATAGCTGTAATATTGAAGATATATATTTATGAGTGAGATAGATATTTATACGTCGTAGTCAGGGACGCACAGTCGCAGAAAAGTTTGATTGATGCGCGCGAGTCCGACACGAACTTGACCAGTTTTATTATTTGTAGTTATTCTATAGCTTATGCTCTATAAACATGAACCTTTTCACGCTTGTAAATGTTCTCGTCTTTACGTTTAAAAACATGTTTTTAGTAGTGAAGCCCAATTATTTTTTTTCTATTATACGTTGCTATACGGCAACAGAAATACATACTCTGTGAAAATTTCTTCATGAGATACAGCCCGCTGACAGACGGACATCGGAGGCATATTATTAGGGTCCCGTTTTTCACCTTTTGGGTACAGAACCCTTAATGTAAGTGTTATAGTTTTAGTGTAAGCTTTTTTTTTTGTAAAGGAACAGATAATGAACATTAATTGCTAAGAGAAAATAAATTATGTGCGTAAGAAGCCGTAGGACAGAACGCTAAATATTTACAAAGTTGAGAAAATACTTCGTTTTTTGGCGTCGGTTTTCTACTATATCGCTTGACCGACGCAAAATTTTCGCTCGGATGCACCGTATGAAAATTATGAGGGAGGAACCGGTTTATATAATTGTAAACCAAAAAGTCCCAAAATTTTGAGGTTAAGTAGCTGTAAAAAGTTGTCCCGATATATTTCATTCTACCATTTTGAATATTTACTTATAATCCAGTCGGCAGGTACTTTCGACCTGGAATCAATTCCGAGTTTAATGTAATTTTAGGATATTATTCGGAGATGGTGTGGGGTGTGGAACCAAAGTTTTTGACCTCGAGGAGCCTGTGGAAACTTGGGGGGGGGAGGGGGATTAAAAGCACGACAAATGCGGGTTTTTGCCTCGTAACTTAATATTCAACATGTCTAAGTATATAACTTTGTATACCCACTGACACCCCGACACCATGACCCCTCGATCCCCTGACCTGCAGCCTCACTAGTTTACTGTTATTTAATCAGTGGCCTCACGCAAAAATTATAAAACTTCAGGTATACATGTGTCTTGTCATTTTTTGTTTTATGTACGACGTTTACCTACTCTTTATCCAGAAGCCACAATCAAAATTTCCGGAAAATACAATATTAATAAATAAGATTTAAAACTTTTCGAACTTCAAAATTTTATGTATTTTAATTAGGCAAGATTCATTAGTCATCGTGAAGAATGACGTCCAACCCTCAATTGGTAGTAATAGAATAATATAATTGCTAATAGTTATCTATTTATGAAAACATGAAATTAAACAATTAACTCTATTGTACATTGAACCTGACTTAATAAAGCTCCGTCAGCCTTGCTCTATGTCAACTATTTGAACTTCTGTATCGCGGTAAGTACTAGGTAAAAAAATATTTTTACCACCCAATATTAAAGGAAATTTAATGCCCTAAGTACAACTTCGTTGTCGACTTTTTTCTAGAGAAGCACATGCTTTAGAAAACAGTCCGACATTTTTGAGGTTTTTGCGCCCCACCCAAGTTTCCATAGGCTCCTCGAGGTCAAAAACATAGGTTCCATACTCCACACCGTCCTGAAACAATATCACAAAATTTCATCAAACTGGGAATTGATTCCAGGTAACTCTCCTATATTTTTACTTGCCGACTGGAAAATTAGTTGCATCCATATACACGATACCAAAATAAAATAAAAATAAAGTTATTTTGCAACAGAGAATTAATCTATCGACTGTTGTACAGTCAGCGTCAAATTCATATGAGCGTCTATCGTAGTCAAAATGATATGCAGTAAACAAAATCAATTTCATATACGCCATTAGAATTGTCATATAGTTGTAAGCACCCAATGTGTTCAAAATATCTTGGCAACAAGGTTTCCAATATTATCTTCACGGTTGTCAGAGTCAAATTGATGTGACCGTCTTCAAAATTATCTGAAGTTAACAAGATCTAGATTACTTCAGATCATTTTGACTATTATAGTCGCCCACATCAATGTGACGCTGACGGCCAGGAACATAATTTTGGAAAATATTTTGAACACTTAGGGTGCTTACAACTATAAGGCAATTCTAATTGCATTATATGAAATTGAACTTGTTTACTAGACGCTCATGTGAACTTGACGCTGACTGTACTACTCTGATTTATTAGTTACCACACTTGTCTGTTTGGTAAATCAAAATAAACAAACATATTTTAGTATCTACTTACATAGGTACCTAATTTTTTTAAACTTGTTTCATATGACACTAATATAGAATATTAATATAAAATAATACACATTATTATAGAATTACGGGCTCGTGGCTTACGCCCCCAGTGGTCGACGCCTCATGTCAGTTTTATTTGAATCGAAGCAATTATAAATCGAATGTACTAGCAGGCATTAAAATGTTTCACAAAACTAAACAATATAAATTGTGGATAGATAATCTAATCTCAATAAATATAGAGTAGGTTCAGTTTATATTTATTAGTTTTGTCAACCATTTCAATGCCTGCCAGTATATTTGATTAATAATTGATTCGAATCAAATTAAACTGACCAGGGCGTTACACGGGTTGGGGGCCTAAGCTACGAACCCGTAAATTCTAGAAGCTATGATTTTCATTTTACTAGGTTGTAAACTCGCAGATCAGTTGAATCGGATATGGTATCACCTGATCGATCAACCCGTTTTAGTTGATCGATCGACTACTGGTGGTCTCCTCCCAATTTCCGATATACCGGAGTTTTTAAAATAAAAGGGCAAAAGGTTGAAGAATATGATATGGTGGATGGGTATGGAACCCTTAGAGCGCAAGTCCGACTTGCACTTATCCGGTTTATTTTTTCAATCGAATTGGATGATAATTGATAAAGATAATATCAATTTTTAGATGAAGTGTTTAAAGAGATGTTGATACTCTCAAAACATGTGCAGGAGTTTATTATACAGGGAGTAAATAAAGTACGATGATCCTTCTCAGGGTTGATTACATCACTAATAGGTTGTAAAAAATATATAAAATGAATACTTTTTTAAATATTAAATTGTTTTTAAATTTTGCGTGATCATGAAATTTGATTTTCATTCGAATTACATTACAGTAATTTATTGAAATGGATAGGTGCTTTACTAGCGTGACTGTAACTGGATAAAACAACAAAAAACATCTTTGTCTGCATCACCAGCTGATCATTGAGGTAATTTAACCATCCAGGCGCTTCACTTCATCTTGAGCGAAAGCTACTTTTTTTAAGAAATATTTTTATACATAATCCATTAGAAGGATTATCGTACTCTTTTTACACTGTATAGTCTGCAAGCCTAAACAAACCTAGTAGGTTACCTACACTTATTTTTTAATTGAATTTAAAATTATTTTTAATTCGCTTGCAGGTACAATCTGTCTTCTTAATTCGGTGACGGGATGGTACTACCACAAGGTGTCGCCTCTTCCAACAAACTATGTTGTGCATAAGCAAATAAGTTCAAAGTTGTGAATGTTATAGTGTGTCTATCTGACGTGTCCTTAGAGGTATCGTAACTAATGTACAAGCTTATGCATTTTATTGTTTATGTTCCATGTGTTTTCATTTTAAGTATATTACACTGTAATTAAGTTAACATAACATACACTGCTCCAAACCAATCAGTGCACTTTCTAGGTTCTACACGTTTGCTATCTCAAATAGGTGTTAGTATGTTTTTCCACGTCTATTTCCCAATTCATTTATTTTGATTAGGTACCGGATTTAACTTTTTGTCTACGCAACCGCTATGAACAAAGGACTTTCCTTCAGTGAATATCACTACTCATACTTAATATTTTATTGATATTGCCGGCTAACGGCCGTAACGGCCAAATAATGCATTTGTTTATGTTTTTAATCCCAGTGATCTCAACAATAGACACTTGTTTTATTTTCCCAGTGAATGTCAAGATTTTTTAAATCCCAGTAAAATGAAAGCATGTGGTGCACGCCCTCTGTCTGTAATTGATATCATTTATTAGATAGATTCTCACTGACTCTCCCAGAGGTCGTGTGTAGCTAACAAAATAATTAATATTGAATCATCACACAATAGCTAAATATCGGGCTGAAATTATGCAAACATTTTCGGTATGTCAATGGGTTGGTATTATCAATTCACCTACTATATAAATATATACCATCTATGTATAAGTTGTAAGTTTACATGTACCTACCGACAACAGTAATAGTCCGGAGATTAACCTGCAAAAGTTGTTCCTACTTATCGTTTTATACTCAAGCGTTAAATATCATATACTTCATTAGACTAACCTTTATGAGATACTTTCTCTCGGTTAACAAGACGAACCGAACATATTAACAGAGAGTAGGTAGAACAATATTGAAGGGTACAATAAGGTAACACGGCTAAGCAGGTATGACGTAAGCCTTTCCCTCCGGACGATTTATAAATATTAGATAGCGAATATGTTATAATCCAGTCCGTAATAATGTTATGAATGAATAATTTAGCGTTTAAGTAGTTGATTAATATTCAGAGACATGTTTATTTTATACATTATTCGACCGTTTCAGTCCGCGAGTCGTGTAAACCGCATTTTCCTAATCGATCGACCATTCCTTTATATCTCAATTAGACTTAGTATTTTTTAATTATGCATTAATATGTACATAATTTTAAACGTATATCCCAATTTCTTTTTTATGTCAAGAAATATTTTATACCTATTGTTATTTTTTTTATAAATAGATGTATTTTATTTTTGTCAAATTTCTTTAAACATTTCATGTTAAATTGTGTCTCAATAGAAGCACCTGCTTTTAAGGCCTTAGTCTAGAGCCAAACTTAACAACTTACGTTAGGTAAACTAATTTTTGAAATTCGCTCATCGACGTAAAAAAAACATCGAAGAGTGAAAGTTGTTGCATTTAGCCTTCCCTCGAAATTATATAATTTTTTTTACAACATTGTGATTCTTTTTTAAATTAAAATTATCCAAATACTGTTTTACATAAATACATAAAATTATATTTCGCTGTAATTTTCTTGTTTCATTTACTGTCTTGTACACTCAACAGCACGTCTGTAGAAACACTTTTGGACCTTATGGCGTGGTAATAGAGTTGAAAAAGTTTCTACCGACGTGCGGTTGACCGTACGTACAGTCAAGAGCGTGTCAAGCTTGACAGATAAAAATGCTTTATTAAGAACTTTACAAATTTAACTTGTTGCCGCTCTTATAACCACAGAATCTAGTTTCAAGCTCGACCTGTTTTTGCTGTACGACTATACAGCGTGTAGTGTACCGGAAAGGTGTGATATTACTGAAGGGTGTGAAACTAAACAACTTTACCCAAGGAACATAGGTCGCAATACGAAAAACCAAATTTATCAAAAATTTATTTTGATCTATGACATAGGCCCTTGGGAAAAGTTGTTCAGTTTCATGGGCAGATTCACACCCTTTTTACGAGTATTATAACAATTTTCCGTTACACGCTGTATAACTACTTTTTCATCGAGGTTTGAGAAATAAAGATAGAAAAATAGTTTGCAATTTTATTGAATATACATGAATAAAAACCACGTCAATACACATATATTGTTCAAAGTTTGTGATCCACACAGAATGAAATTATTTGTGCCACTCACAGTGCATCAACTTCCTAAATATTCTATCGAGCCACAGTTCCTTAATCCGTATTCAAAAGACCACTTTTTGAAACAGCTGTTACGTAAACTCACGCCACTCTTAAGGCTAAAGAAGCAGTCACCACACTGTATCAATATTTAATATGCAAATATACTAGATTCATAAAAGGGCAACTTTCATATGTTTTAAAACTATTTATACAGATTGTGGTGGCTACGCATTTTTATATCCATCAATACTATAAGTTGAAATAATAGAAGGACAAAGCTCAACATGCAAACAATATTTGTACAAATAAGCAAACTTCACACAGTGATTAGTAAAAGCTTAATTAAATTGTATAAATATTCTTAATTATCTCCTTTGTACTACCGTAACAATTAGCTCTATCTATAAGTCAATCATATAAAAAATAAACCTTTAAAAGTTAGGTATCAAAATAATAGGTATCGCACCAAAACTGGATTAACGCACACCCTGTGCGCACACCAATCCGTGTGAAGGTGGATTGAACGCACATTGATGTTTTTTTTAATCCTGACTAATGTGCGTTTACCCAAACACGCCGCATTCAATAGGATAAAACGACTTTTTGAGTGAAGTGTAGACAAAGACGGCCATAATCGTAACAAGGTACTATATACAAATAAAGTCTACCTTATATCACAGTTTTAATTTTAAACCATGTTGTAATTAAATAAAAGATTAAGATGAAATAGTATTTGTTTTTGAACCCAGAAACCTGTAATTTTGCAATAAAGGCGACTGACCTCTTGTAATAATGATGACGCTCACTAAGAAAGGATGAGGAAAAAATATGAAATCAAAATAGGTAGTGTTAGGGCACCCCGCTGGGCTCTACACAAGCTGTCTCCACTTCCCCGTGTTGCGCCGTCCTTCTTCCCACGTCAGCCCAGCACTTATTTTTAAACGAATACACTATGCACCGTGAAATTTTTGGATAAAATAAATTATGCGGGTGAAAGCGCAGGGCAGAACATTTGTTTTTTCGAAAATTATTGTATAACGTTAATAATTAATGCTCTCTATAAAACATGCGTATAAGTAAATGATGTCTCCATGCGCCTTAATTTTTACTGCATTTGCTTTATAAACGAATAATTAGCGAGTGACCTAAAAATCATGAAATATTATGAAAAAACATCATTACTCCATTCAGTGATAGAGTTTTATAAGTAGAAGAATGAAATTTAGCTGTGATTTTTTTTGTATTTTTATTCAATTTATTTTCGTTTGAGTCGATTGTGGTCATACTTTATTCGACCACAAATAAAGCATTATAATGGCCTTGCAAAAGTCCTTGAGTCAATATCAAATACATTAAAACTATTGTTAGTACCTACTTACACAATTTTTGAGATAGGCCTTATACCTATTATGGACTTTATTTGTATTTAGTACCTTATGTTAAATCAAGTCTCGTCTATAAGTAGCACATTTAAAAAAAGTATATATTTACATTTAGAAAACAAACAATAAGTAAATAATTCAATCATAAAGTCACATAAGAAAACGTTAGTATAAGTGGAGTAAGTTATTAAATTAATACTGAAACAGCAGCATGCACACCCAAGCTTTCGATTGTTTGAAAACAGCTTGCCTATTACCGAGAAGGCCGCAAGGCTTTCTAGTTCCCAAAGCAGCCGAAGCTACTTAGTTCGCCCACTAGTCACTACCACCATAGCTGAAACCGGACGGGTGATTTTCCCACACGACGGCGGAGGGGAAAGCGATTTTTTTTTATATTTTCGCTGAGAATTCTGGAATAGACGGAAAATACCGCCAACCCTACCACCAGTGGACTACTCGATACCAACAGTTAAAAAATACCATAAAGAGGTAACGCAGTCTATACGCGAATAAAGCTAAGCGGTTCGGGCAATTGACAGTTGACACTGACACGCTACTGCACTTAGTATGTGCAATCACGTACACCAGGGCCCTGTTCAACAAAGCCGACAACGACAGGCGACAGGTTGGACAATTTGACAAGTTTCTGTTCAACAAACAACAGGGCGACAAATTTGTCATGGTGGAAAAACTGGGATTGTCGCGACAATTTTTCAAATTTCTGTTCAACAAACATTTTCTCGTGACAGGTGACAAGTTGTCGTGAAAAACTTGACATATTTGTTTTGTTGAACAAAGAATTGTCGCGACAATTTGACAAACTTGTAGAATTGTCACAGAAATCCGACATACGGTAGCGCTTTATGTCAGTAGCTTTATGTGAGCAAAGACAAAGTTAAGTGATAGACAAATAAAAAAATAGTTCCAAAAAGTTATCATAAATTAAAGCAAGAATAATTATCTTATAATTCATATCCATTGATAATACAATTTATCGGATGGGAATTAAACACAGATAATGAATATTTAATATAAAAAGCGTTTTTATATGTTACAATTTTATTGAGCACACGAGCAGGTGGGCCGCCTGATGGTAAGTGATCACCACTGCCCATAGCACCTACTTTCTTACTAATGGCATATTTTGACACTAATAAGACAGCAAATCGCGTTGCTCACTTTGTGAACTAAGATGGTCTCTCATGTGCGTGGTACTTCCCCAGACGGTCTTTCCACAAAAACCCTACCACCTTCAAAACATAATACGCTCCTAAAAGCGAACCTATTTTCAAGAGGCGACAATTATCTGTCACCTGTCGTGACGTCACTACATATTTGTCAATGTCAGGCCGACAATTGTTTCGATCGCCTGTCGAGCTTCGTTGAACGGAGTTACAATTCCAGAAATTCGACAGGTAAATACCTGTCACAATTCGACATATTTGTAATTTTGTAGAACGGCTCTTGTCGCGACAATTCGACAATTATGTCACTTTTTGACAAATTTGTCGAGTCGTCAGCTTTGTTGAAGAGGGCCCTGTACTGTTGTACAGAACTATAGTGGTTCTGGTCAGTTTACACTGACAAGCTACTGCACTTAGTATTTAGGTAACCATGTTGTACTGGTAAGTGAGTATGTAACCATGTTGTACTGGTATACATACATGACATGCACAATGCATATCATGTATACCAGTATATGGCTGTGGTCAGTTGACACTGACAAACTCCACGCTAACAAACTATCGAAGCTCGTTTAATTTTTATAATGTCCTGGTAAGGCAAGTGATCAAGTTCGGAAGTCCTGAACGTGCCTTAGGGTGCATGAGGCGCAGGCGGTTCGAAAACTTGCGAAATAAGGCCGTCTGAGATCTAGAAACGAAACTAAAGCGAGCTTGAACAAATGTCAAAATCCTATGCAAATTTGATCGAGGTTACGCTAAAATTCGTATATGAATCTCGGCCAGACCAATCAGAGTACATTTCGAGTGTTCTCATTGGTCTCATGTCTCCATTTCGCTTTAGTAGAAAGGCAATCTTAAAGATTACGTTTAGATTGTAAGGACACTGGTTACGATACATGATTATAATGACGAGAGAATTCAATGCGAATACTTGTTTTGTTCAAAAATCATTGTTAAAACATATTTGATAAATGCGTTAGCGTTTTGATAAACTGTGAAAAATGTGCGATAATCGTTTTGAGAAGTTACTCAGAACATAAATGAACAACAAAACAATATTTAGATATTCCTAGATTAGAATTTTTAAATCTGTCATACTCCAGTAAAAATACGGTTTTGCAAAACATTAAATGTTAATAGCTATTTTTTTGTGTATATCGTATTTAAATATGATGTTAAGACGCAATATTTACGAATCCACCTAAAATTTAAAGCGGAATATTTTTTTTCGAATAACAGCTGAGGCAAAAATAGTAATAGACAATTATATACTTTTCAACACATTTGCTCATAAAACAGCTCTATTTGCACTGTATTTAGGTCCATAATCCAGCTTATTAAAAACGCGTGCTTTTCTCATTATCTATTACAGCACTAGTTATTTAATTTTAGTTTTTTTTATATTAATAAAGAGCAAGGAGTTCTAATGTCGAAAATATTTATGAAATTTTCGTAAATATATACCTAATGTTGATGAAAATATAATATATAAACAGTTTGTTGCATGAGATTAGTTAAATTTGACAACAAATTAACATTAATTGATTTTATAAGCAATAAATTTTAAGTTTTTGTACTCTTTCAATGACTACGCTGTTTGGGAGCATTGCCACTGCTTCGTCACAGCTCCTCATTTGAAAAAAGAAATGCCCGCGCAACAAGAATTCCGCGCGCCATTTTCAGAAGTATTTTCATTTGCTTTGATTTTTGTCGTCGTTGGTTTTAAGCAATGAAGAAGAACTTAATTTAAGTCCACAGGAAATAATTACTGGGGCACAAAATGCAAGTGAGAGTCTCCTTCCAGCAAAATCAAAGGAAAAATAGGTACATTCTTGCGTACGAAAAGTTCATTGAATGGAAGAACAGCACAAATGCCAATTTGTTATCAGAGAATGTTTTTTTGGCTTATTTCAATGAGCTGGCGAATAAGTATAAACCTAGCTCTTTGTGGTGTATTTATTCCATGTTGAAAAGTATTGTGAGAACAAAAAATGGAGGCTCAGGAATTGCAGCCCGAACCGCAAAAAGGTAAGCGAATTTGATTCGTTTTTATTCGCAAATGTGTTGAAAAACGTCGTAAGAAGCTTGTGCGCTTTGGTGATTACACCCTCGGCTCCATTACGCCCTCGTCTGCGGCTCGGGCTGCAATTTCTGAGCCTCGGCCGTAATATTCAAAATAGCGCACGTGCATCTTAATGTACTATTATATCATAGATAAACGTATACTGTACATATAGGCATCAAAATCCACCATAAATATATTTAAAAATATCAATTTATTTCAAAATATAAAATCTCCACTTATTTTTACATATAAGGTCCAATAAAGTCGAGGTAAAATAATGGAAATAAACTGAGCTAAACTCAACCTTTTTAAATGTAAGTGATTCTTATATATATTCACAAAAATGCCATACTAAATAAAAATAAAGTTTTTTGTTAGCGCTGGTTTACAATGATTTTGTAAACATTTATGTTGGATTTGCCAAAAATGTGATTATATAGCACTATTTAAATTATTAGAAAGCAAAACGGATCTATTACTATTTTTGGTTGCGAAGATAAGCTTTATTTAAATTTCGTGCTATAAAAGTTAAACAATATAAAAAAGCTAATATTTTTAGGTGGATTCATGTATAATATGAAATTCTGAATATATAGCAAGCCGTAAGTAAAAAAAATAATCTATGAACATTTTTTTCCGAAATTCCATATTTTTTTAATGTCTTGGACGAAAATAAATAAATAAATGAAGTAAATTTAGGTGGATTTCATTAAAAAGCTTTACACAGAAATATAATCTATCGATCTGAAAAAGAATCACAGCTATTATCAATTATTTCCGTTTCGCCATACAATCTCTCGTAATTTAACTGGAGTATCAAGGGCAAGTCAAGTTTGTCAGTCGCAGTGCGACTTCCGTCTCTACGTGGAATAAGCGCGGTAAAAAGTCCATAACAGAGTCATGTTCTGAGTCACCTATCAAAAGGATTATCGTACGTTTATTGACGCCCTTATACAAGGTGTAAAAAACATTGTAAGCACTAATTTAGCGTGTTACTCAGACCGCGAAACTGAACATATTTTTTCCAAGGAACATAGGTCGAAATACGAAAATTAAATTAAACTTCATATATATTCTGCACCAGCTGATTGCGCATTCTGTATGGGAGATAACAAAAAACTCTTGTTTCGACCTATATTCTTTAGGAAAAATTGTTCAGTCTTATGGTCTAAGTAACAGGGTAAAATAGTGCTTACTTTTTTTTAGACCTGATATACCTTTATTATGGTCTTTTAAAGGTATTCCAAACACTGAAACCAAGTATTCTACGCATTATTATAAACGGCAACAAATACGCGATGTAAAAAGACCTCTACCTAAAACTGAAACCGTGAAGTCAGACCACGGCATGAATCTGAACAACTGTCCCCAAGGAACACAGGTCAAAAACCATAAAAGAAATTGACTTTCCCTACAAAATACACTTTGAGACAGTTTTTAATTTTCGTTACTTCTTTTTACATCTTGTATAGTGGCTAGTAAGTTTTGAGACTCCTTTCAGTGCAGACCAAATTGAGTGTAAATGTTTACCAAACAAATGACCATGAAATAGAAAAAGAAAAAAATTATAAATTATTGCAAACAACACGGTTTCAGTTTAGTTAAATCTCCACCAAAACAAGAAAAATATAGGATTAGGTATTCATAAATTCATTATCAACTTAACAAACAATACTTAATATCAATAAGTTTAAAAGAATGACTAGGTAAAAATTTACTGTTATGTTGAAACGTACTGAATCCATCACATACGAGTATATCATGTCAAAACCACAAGTAGCACTATATTAAATTTTAGAAACGACTTTTCAATTGTGTCTTATCTACGAATGTAGGTACTACGTTATCATTATAGTTTCTAAACTGCACTTTTTGAACACCAAATATTTTCATTAACCCTAACAAGTTTCGCTAAATAAAAAAATATAGGTATTATTTTTGTACAACAGTCAGATTTGTAATTTTCTATACTTTGAGAAAAATTTAGGCGATTGGTCATCCCTTACAGCAGTTCACAGCTCGACGGAGCTGCTCTAGAACCGTGTTTGTGCCCGCCTTGTCAAATATATATATATTAATTTCTTTGAATGTCAGGTTCTGCTATGGTCAATGGAGGGATCCACACCACTCAACCTATGCGCGTGATTAGTGTGAACGCGTCTCTCCCATTGGAAACAATATGAGCGACACATCGGCCGGATCTGTAGCATTTTTATCTTGATCAGACAACTGTCATTACTTAACTAGGTATAATTTGTTTTTTGAAGACAATCCGGAGATACATTAAACCTACGGCTGAAATTGTTTGTAAAATAAGCAATAGTGTCAGCGGTTGTTGCGGTTTGTAGCGGGCAGCCGAACAGCATATGCCACGGAAGACTGTGAGGTTGGCGTGAACCCGTAAGGCCTAGTGCAGTGCGGACGTCCGCGAGGGACGCTAAAATGTATACAGTCCGCCTGACAGAACGTACAAGCTTAATTCTTCTCCGACAGTCAGTCTGACTATGTAGAATTATTTTACTGTCAGTTGCGGACATCCGCATCGCACTGAAACAGTCCTATTTTTTGGTGGCGAAAGCTTAAAGGTAATTTTACACATACAGATATTATGACTTTAAAAAGCTCAACTTTCACCACGTCCAATTTAAAATAGATTTTTTTATATATTACATTTATAAAATTTTACGATAGTGCCGTCTTTAAAAATATTGATCTTTACAGTACAATTACATCAAATGATGGTTAACAGGTTCTGACTCTATGGCCTATTAAATTTAACAAATAGACAAAATGTTTGGTTTATGCTACATGAACTTCCAAAGTGGCACCTGATTGAATACATTTTTACTTATTTTGTAATATTAGATAATATGTTACCGGCCAAATACCGATTTATAGAACACGATTTTTTACCTAAGCTATAGGTATTGCCATACTCGATTGTATCACGTGCTATAAATCGCACGCGTTAAAAAAAAGCAAATGAAATAGATCGAAATACCCTTGTACCAAGAATTAGGAGGCAGCGAGCCTCCGTCCAATCGGCCAAAGTTCTTTCTGCACGCCCCATAACTAGTTTAACGATTCCTAAAATCGGTTTTGGCTGGCCACAATCAATCATTAAAAATATTTAAACAAAATATAAGGAACCTACATGATTAGGTTGTCGAAAAATATCCTCAACAGCAAGCTGAATTGCTACGAAGCTTGCAGGCCTACATGGCACGAGCCTGAAAACAAGAACACTAATTAGTGTGTATACTATTAAATTTTATTACACCATTAAATTTTATATATGTTACAGTTAAAGTGTTTATTTGGATATTCTTAATAATTATCGGTCATTAATAATAATTATTAAGAAGGTAAAACTAATAAGTTATTTGCTTTTGACCAAATCTAACCTTACCTAACCTATCTTATTGGGTTTTCAGTTTTCATTACATTTACCAAATTTAAGGTAAATGACCGGTAATTTGGTATGAATTATTTTTATTGGAACACTTTAATTTAACATCAAGACAAAAAAACCATTTCTAAAGTTATTTTAATTTAATTCTATCTAAATATGTGTAAACGCAGTGGAAGAGACAGCTTTCCGAAAACTGAAACTTGTTGCTCCTTTTAAAGACTCCATCAATTTCGGCTATTCATACACTTACAAAGTCCTGCAACTTGAACTACCAATTAAATAAAAACAAGCATGAGACAAACTAAGGCCGTCTGTCCACTGCGACGATACCGAGCCGATACTGATAACAAAAGAAAAGCAAAATTACAAGCATAATTTATAACTTAAAGGGCTGATAACAGCTACATACGCTTCACTTGAGCAGTTTTTTTAACGAAAAGTGATGAAAATATGGTCGTGAAAAAGTTATGTGATAATAAAACATCTTTCCAAAAAGATGACTGACTCTGAAACAACATTAAATATATTTTAATACGCCATAAAAAAAAACAATATTACCGGCTTTTTACTTTAAAACCTTTTTAAGTACCCATTAAAATTAATTTGCTAAAACTTTTACACATTATTCAATATTATTCAATATTCCGGGTGTGGAAAAAAAAATCGGCCTCTCCATACAAAATTGCAAACTTGATTGGACAGTTTGTATGGAGAAGCCGATTTTTTTTTAATTTCCTGAAAGTTTTGTACGCTGGAAGTTGTTTACGTTGACTGATCATGCCCTTTCAGTATTCGGAAGGCTGTCCCTTACACCCGATATTATGCATTATCTTATATCTGTTTTATAATGAATATTATGGGTATAGATTTGAAGAAAAATGAGCGAAAAACGTAAAACAGCGCGAATCCGCTCTGATTTAACAAGCGCATTATGTCCTTTGTTAGAAAGGGAGGTAATTTTGACTGTTATCAGCCCCTTAAGTGTCATCGCCTACCGGCATCGGCGCGGTTAGTTTGTTTTATCGGTATCGTCTCGGTGACGGCACGGTGGACAAACGGCGTAGTCGCACTTATTTTTAGCAAAAAACAAAAGACATCATCAACATCGGGATTTGAATCAGGATTTCTCCGTTTTCGATCATCGCGCTTATACCACTGAACCAAACAAACTAAGTATGTTCATTCAATCACAATTTCATAGATGATGTAGGGGGGAAATACGCTTACTTGTTTAGCGCCTACATTATAAAAGGAACACAATGCAAAATATCAGGTTTAGATCTAGTAATTTTGGCTGTTCGTTAATATGGTACTCAGTCACCTTATTTATGCTCTTAATCGAATTCCCATATTAGTTGGACCGATCGGCTTACAGTTTTGTATGGAGAGACCTTTTTTTTTGTGTAGTTCGAAAAGTCGTAGAACATAAGCTTTTTCTTTCGACCTAACTAATAAGTGGGCTAACGTATATTACGTTGATAGTCGCTTTGTTGGTGGTTTGTGTTTTTTATGTATTTTATTTTAATAAGGGGTGCGCTCAGCTGAATCTAATCGTTGCACATGCCTGCGTACTTAACTCACATTGCATGTAACAAATCCCTTTGTAAATTCAAAATATTATTACAATTAAATTGGGCAGCAAATTGCCCGCGACGAAGACAAAACAATTTCTAATTTCTCGGTTTAGTACGCTTTAGAAGGAAAATTAATTACAGCGAGACGCAATTCGATATACTGTACTGTTATATATTTTTCATTATTGTTTATTTAACAATAACTATGACATATTTGGAAGATAATAAAATTATTAATGGTACCTAAATTTATTAATGGTACCTGCAGGGTACGTCACAAGCAGATCAAGCTTGATACACCCCGCTTTGCAAGTCATACTTGATGAAATATATTTTTATCCTTTCTTATCTCAACTCAGATGAGACTTGAGACTATTGTAATAAGACTGCCAGTGATTAACTTTTCTCAATCGCCTTAAAAGATTATTGGGCATAGATCACAAATTCAAAATACTAACTAATTATTAACTTGGTAGAATTTTTATACGATTTTCAGGAAGACGGTTAACTTTCTTTTAAAGCCCTTTAATTATGTTAAATGTTGTGCTCGTGGGGGTTGGGGCTTACGCGGTTATTTTTAGCCTCTTTGCGACGCTGACAGTCGCAAAGTCTAAAATGACTGCGGCTACCCTTGGGGTATGTATGGAAAGACCGTGTTTCCCCACAATATCATGAGCTCGCCTGTTTCCTTGCAACGGTGAGCGTTGCGCCGATGTTCCTTTAATAGCAGGATAATTGATTATGTATCAAATCATTGGTTTTAACCTATCGAGTTACAATTAACTGTCGAGTTGTAAGTTTACTATTACTTCATATGTGTTTCTAGTAGGAGATCTTCCATACTTTTTTATCATTTTACAATACCTATTCATTTGCCCTTATTTATGATATTACGATACAATAAGCGCTACAAACGTTTAGCAAAGTGAAAATGATGAATAATCGCTAGGGTGACAGCTCAAGGCCGTTTGCCACTTTACACGAGTTTCTAATGTTACGGTATTTTCTTAGTAAATAAACCAATTTTTTACAGTAAAAATTACCTATAAAGATTTGAGATGTAGGTTATAATTACGAAGAAAATTAACACTTAACATGAAAGAAAGCAGATGGATTTATGTAATACATGCAATTAATAAGGTATACACTACACATCCTATGTAAAAAGACATCTCGAAAAAGCTAAAACTGTGGATTCATATAACGTTCAGGGTTCAGCTAAAGTAAAGTGTACAAAAAGGATTAAGCTATTGGTTTTCTTATAGAAACTGAATCAAGTGATAGCGCGTTTAGTAAGGCAAGCCGCAGTTTCAGTTTCGGAATGTCTTTTTACACTGTATTTTAAAAAACATACATTATTATAGTCACTAGGCTGTCCACTAGGCTGTCAAACCCAAACGTATTAGGAAGTAAGATAAACGAATATTTCGTTTCAAAAATTTGTTAGTAATCTTGTTGCACTCTACCTGTGGCGCTACGTGTGAGGCCATCACATCACATGACACGATAAGGCAGTCTAGTGATACAGAAATAGAAATGCACGAGAAACACAGCTTGTTTGTGTGTGATGCAACACTTAGGTGGGATCTATATATGTCGCAGGCAATTCGTCGTTTACAAACGGTAGGCAAATGTAAAACGACGTCGGGCGGCAGGTTATAAATGGGTTTAGTTACACAGAAAAAACGGATCTCTTAAATGAAATGTATAATAAATAATATATAAATATTATTATCTCATATATACTGAAACAAGCATTTTCTTAAATGAAGTAATTATTTTCGTAATTAAGCCAATACCATGATAAATATCTTAAGAAAAATATTTGCTTCATTCAAGAACATATTAGTTTCAGCTTAATATATTAATATATTATAATATATTATATGAAATCATAGTCTTCATTTAAGAAACCTTTTTTAGGGTTCCGTACCTCAAAATAAAAAACGGAACCCTTATAGGATCACTTTGTTGTCCGTCTGTCTGTCTGTCTGTCAAGACCCTTTTTCTCACGAACGAGAAGAGGTATCAGGTTGAAATTGATAACGAATATTAAGGTCCATAAACCACATAAGATCTGAAAATTTATATTTTTTACAATGACGCAATCAAAAGATGTGGCTTTTTATGTTCTCATCTCCATACATTTATGCAAAAAAGCAAAACCTACAGGGTACTTCCCGTTGACCTAAAATTATGAATTTTGGCAAGAAGCTAGGTCTCACAGTACAAATAAAGGGAAAAGTCTAAAATCCTTAAATATTTAAATTTTTCTCACAACTAATAGTAACCAATTAAGGTGAGCTCCCTTTTCAAGAACTGTTCTATAAAAGAGGGGTCAAGTTGGATCGTCGCGAAGTTTTTAAAATCAAAGAGCAAAAGCTTTTAGTATATCATATGGTAGATAGGTACGGAACCCTTAGGGCGCGGGTCCGACTCGCACTTGGCTGGTTTTTTTTTGTGTAGATGACTGTTGCATTGTAGATTCGTTCTCAATTTGCCTGCGACATCGATAGACTAAAAAAGAAAAAAAATGAAAGGGGCTTAATGTCACATACCATACTGCGTATTCAAGTTACTCTCTTCCATTAGACTTACCCTTCAATATAACAAATGGCAAACCCAACCTAACAAATCCTGTTTTTATACCTACAATTTGCCTGCGACATCGATAGACTAAAAAAAAAAAAGAAAGGGGTTTAATGTCACATACCACACTGCGTATTAAAGTTACTCTCTTCCATTAGACTTACCCTTCAATATAACAAATTTTGACTTTGTTGAGATAGTATTTCAAAGGGTCTCACGACATAGTGTAAAATTCATTAGCATAAAAGACAAACTGGGAGCCATTCATGCCTGTTACGTCTATAAGCCTTTTACTGGTTAACACAACAATATAAATAGATGGTTTACAAGACCGTTTTCTCGTGAATTTCTACAAACGTGCGCGGCCCCTCTTCTGCGAGCACGGACATTGGCGAAGGTGAGGTGATGTATGGTGAGGTGACGACAATTGGAGTCGATTCCTCTTCCGAGTACACCGCCTGCCCACACTAATGTCTAGGACAGTCGGCCAAAAATGTCTACCTTATCACCCTAAGGTCGAAGTTCATTTGGACGCCATAAAACAACAAGGTTGATTTTCCCTTCTAAGAGGAATGCTCAACTCTAGCGATAGATAGGTTACACGGGAAGTTTGACAAAACAAATAGAACACTTTCTTCGTCGAGCGTTTCCCGCAGGAGCCGCGCACGAGCTTGTTGGACTATACGGCGACCTGAAAGAGACCATAGACAAATAATAATAAAGGACTGACATACCCCTACTAGAATTCTTACGTAACCCTAAAGAGCATAAAAAGAACTCACAATCCAAAAACTAATTACTAATTAATCCTGCCAAAAAACGTACAAAGAAAGTTTCAATAGAAAAAAAGATTTAGTTAAGTTATTTTAAAAAGATTTATTCAGATTTTTTGAGTAAGAAACTCTATAGATCATAGTATTTTTCCAGGCTATGAGCCAGCGCCATCTGGTTTTATACTGTTCCGGGTTACGATTGCTACAAGGTCAGTCCTTCCTTATCATGTTCTAAATGGAGACTTACCTCGATTAGTATTTAGTAAGTGGTCTAGGTATTCTCGATAGTTATCGAGCTTTCCGCGCCGAATCCCCGCGCGCCGTAGGGGTGGGTACGCGCGCGGGCTCCAAGGCCGCCTGCTTCCACCAACACCGACACAAGGTAAGCGTGAGAAAGCTTAAGCATTAGTCGAAAACAAGGGGATAGATAGTACTAGGAAGTGTCGAATCTAAAGGTGTAAATGGATTAGACGCAGCCTCGATTGAGGAATTTTGAGTTCACTAAAGTAAATTTTTTTGTAAATGATTAGTCAGCATTAAAAGCGTGAATTTTCATTGGTTTTGCTCCCGAAACCAATAAAAATCACGCTGTCATCATAAAATCCCATGAACCGTCCACTACAGGACAGGGAGCTCCCTCCAAAACTCGAGCAAAAACGCGTGGTACGTAGATAGAAGGGGATTTACTATAATCACCACGCTTATAAGCGTTGCGGCTGGCGACCGCTGTTGTTGGTGACCGCGGTATATGATAAACAGAAAGATGCCACTGCCCATCTTCCGGTTCATAAGCTCTTAGTCGCCTGTTACGACACCCACGGGTGGAAAAGGGTTGGTACTATTCTTTTCCGGCACCACACGGACGACTGTATTTTTAGGAAAATATATAAGTTAGGTACCCTGTCTTTAACATTTCTTAACCCATCTTTTTGAATAAAACCTTAAACTTTGTCACTTTTTGGAACACAAAAACATGGGTCACGAAAAGCAGTACAATTATAAACTAAAACAGTAGGGTTGGCAACACACCGTGCGTGTCTCAACCGAAGCTGCCTCTGATCCGTACACACCCTAAGCCCGTTCGCACATTGCAATACGCACAGACGAGGTATTCTACGCAAGTTTCGGAGATCAGTCGCCGCGGAGCATCTCACATACATTTGAATTTTGAATGGTGTCTTTCACACGCTGCAGATATTATGTAGTGAAGGATACTAGTCATCTGCGCATACCTATCGTAATGTGTGAACGACCCGAACGACCTAAGGGTGCAAACATAAAGAACAATCAAACACACAGAAAATTTCGGTCAGGATATCATTTTCATAAAATTCGGTCAGGGTATCATTATGGACTCGCACATAACTTCCGCGTACCGCCTTATGAAGTTGTGAGGACTGAGCCTTGCTGATGTTTCCTTCTTTACCTTTAGAGACCGATTTGCAAGTTGTTTGAACCAACTAGCTCAGCACGAGACCCTAGATAAAAATAATAGGTCTTTACCTATGAAATTGCCGTTTTGTATGGCGAATTTTAGGTAAACTCAATTTTCACTACTAACATTTTTGCATTTTTCTTAGGAATTATAAATCCAATTTTTTTTATTTTTAATAGCATTATTGGGAAGACATTAAGCTAACAGAAGCTTAAATTCAATTTTCGAAAAATATTATCTGTAAAAAAATATAACATATCTAATGATGAAATCGGACGACTTTAATTTTATATATCAAACTAAAAATAAAAACTTTATTTTATGCGTAAATTGATAACCTTGAAGTCAACTTTCAAATATAAGACAAATGAAAAAAATTGCATTAGAATTATAGGAATTATGATCTCATTAATCTGTAAGAAAATTTCGGCAATTTCATAGGTAAAAACCTATTTATTATATTAAGGCCTTTTTTGACTTTTAATGTATAAAGCAAACGCCAATTTTCTCGCGCGAGTAAATGAAAAGCGTTTCTCTAGAGGCTTGTGC
This sequence comes from Athrips mouffetella, assembly GCA_947532105.1. NCBI lineage: Eukaryota > Metazoa > Arthropoda > Insecta > Lepidoptera > Gelechiidae > Athrips > Athrips mouffetella. The sequence goes on from OX383956.1 coordinate 31,338,983, forward strand.
TGGCGCTGCTGATTTACCGGTACCGAATTTATCCTGACTAGTAAACTGGTTTTTTACGTTTTAACCCATAGATAGTAAGTACTATTGTAGAAAGAATCGCATCTAACAACAGAGGGGGTTAGAAAGTATAAGGCTCAGTTGCACTATCTAACTTCGAAAACTTTTTAAAAGGTATTTGTGCATTCAACTTGTTAAGTACGAACAGCAACATTCTTAACTGACCATTAAAGAGAAACAAAGAGATACATGTTCACACACTTCTGCTCTGTGTTAGTGACCATTAGGCGGCCAATCTGCTTGTGTAGGTACGTACTTACATACATAACATCACGCCTCTTTCCCGTTGGGGTAGGCAGAGACCACAGTCCTCCACCTGCTACGATCTTGACATACTTCCCTTGCTTTCTGTACTTTCATCAATCCTTTCATACATGCTCGTCGGTTTAGGGTACTTTTAACCTGGCCTTTATTTAGAACGTTCTGAATTTGGTCCTGGTTCGTTCGCCTAGGCCTTCCCCTTCCAATGTTTCCATTCACTCTCGCCTGGTAGATCTCTTTCGTCAATCTTCGTTCATTCATCCTCTCTACATGACCAAACCATCTCAGCATCCCTTTCTCGATTTTGGTCACTACGTCTTCTTTTACGCCACACCGTTCTCTTATCACACTATTTCTAATCCTGTCACTCAATTTAACACCAATCATACTCCTTAGCGCTCTCGCGGTCTGTACTTGTGACACAAAATATACAGGGTGTAAGGGACGGTCTACCGAAAACTGAACGGGTGTGCTCAGTCAACGACACTGAACAACTTTTCCAAAGAAACATTTTTGGGAAATAAAAATAATTTTTGACCTCTCCTTACAAATTGCTCACTCTGATCGAACAGTTTGTATGGAGACTTCAAATTTTTTTCATTTCCCAAAAATGTTTCTTTGGGAAAGTTGTTCAGTTTCGTTGACTGAGCATGGCCTTTTAGTTTTCGGTACACCGTCCCTTAGAATAACGTACGTAGTCTTATTTGTCAAAGTTAGATGGTGCAGGTGGCGTGCATAGGCGGCCAATCTGCTTGGTTACGCACTTGTTAGTACTTTTGAATAAATAATGAGATGCTGGCTAATGGTATACTAAAAAATAAAAGTTTTAACAAATTAATCTTTAGCCCTTCTTGGTGAAGACAGAACAAACGTGCCTTGCTTTTAGGATGACCAAACATTTTTATTTTATTTCTGTTCATTTCAGGCCTGGCAATTTCTAAAGACTCGGGTCCACGAGAAAATAGGCAACTATATTTTTTTTAAATTATGGAATTTTATATTTAAAAAAACTACATACGTCAACTTCCAAAGCTTTCTTTTTGCATAAAAAGCACTAGCAGCTTTACATTTCCAGAATGAATGGTCTCCTAAATTTCATACTGCGTCGTTAAAACTTTTCAGTATAAAGATTTGCACATAATTCTTAGTAGCTGTATCATCTGATTTCATGCATTGCTTCGAAAATTACTTTCTTAATCAATCAGTAACAACGTAAGATACTTCTTGTCCACAATATGCTGAATGAGTTTTCGAAAAATATATCTAAGAGATATTTAAACAATGGCTATAAAATTAATAAAGCCTGAGTCTTGCTTGGCCTCGTTCTTGAGACCATACACAACTCATTTTTTGGTCGCTGCCTTAGAAGTGGATTAGTTAGGTTCCTTACCTAGTTTCGTAAATATATTTAGAGACTTTGAAAACAGTACATAATATCTTGAAAGGTTATATTATAAGCGATTAGGAGACTAATGTTTCTATTTGCCTTTCAGTAACGAACAGGTCAAGCTTAACACAAGCAGCGCGATGCGGGCTAGAGAAGTTATTGAGGTTTTTCCAAATGAACCGTTTGTTTTGCTATCAAGTGTAACGGCAAGTGGAAGGACTGTTCTCCTAATGTCTTCCTTTACATAAATGTACAATTTTCAAACTCTCCGTTGAATAAAGAACAACTAAATAAGATAAAAGAACTAGTTGCTGAGATCATCATTATAATAGAGCTAATAATAATATATTATTCCTTATTATTTAGTTCACACTATTGTTACGTTATAAACAATACACCAATAAGCAGTAACAAACATAAAACACAGCGCTAATTGTACACAGGAAACATGAAATGTGCAGATGTTAAAGAAGACACGTTGTACGTGCATTTAATGCTACACAACATTGCAACGTTGAAATGGTTGAATACTTTGTACAGCGGCAAAGATAAATGTTGTTTTTTTCGTCTTTAACCTTAATTCGATATGGCAAAGTTGAAAGCGCTATAAATGCTTGACAGACCGATAAACTTAATTCCTTTTATCATACGTCCATTATACTAAATAAGATATTATATTCTAGAACACGTATTGTATAATAGGCGTTCATAGGTCGACACGGATCAGCATAACTTGCTCGACCTTTCCGCTGATAGCAACTATCGTGGAATGTTCCAATCCAACTCTTGTTCCTATAATATAGCATTGCTTTCTGGCTTACATTCGATTAAATGATACATTCGATGCGGTTGGAAATATTCTAATGGAAACACGATTCATTATTGATACCAGAATATCGGGGAAAACGTCTTTACGCATATAGTATGTATAAACTTGTAATAAAATCTCTTTGGTTGTACTATTTGTATCTGGCTGGTTTTAATGACATTAAAAAGGTTTCATTTAAAAAAATACTAATTACTAAAATGTTATTCCCAGCTATTTTTCGTTTGTTTTCCTTTCCGTCAAATGAGTGAATCTAATAAAGAAATTCGATGCATTTTAAAATTTTATTACAAAAAAGGAAAAATGCAACGCAAGCCGCGAAAAAAGATTGTGACGTTGGACCTAATACAGTATTAGTTAGAGTAGAAAAAAGTTGGATTAAGCATTTTCAATCCGGGAATTTTTAACCGACTTCATGATGTTAAAGATGCACCTCACTCTGGTCGCCCTGTTACTGATAAAATAGACGGCATTTTTGAAAAAGTGGAGCAAGATATAGCTGAGATCTTGGAATTGACACAAAACAGTTTTGAGCGATTTGATATAAGCTGGGTACACAAAAAACTCGATATTTGGGTGCCACACGATCTCACTGAAAGAAACCAAATGAACTATGTACTCATTTGCGATCCTTTATTGCAACATAGTAATGAAATGAAACCGAACCGTTTTTAAAAAGATTGATAACTGGTGATGAAAAGTGGATCACGTACAAGAACGTGTGTAAAAGGTTGTTAGTGTAGGCAACGAAGCAGTTGACCCCAACATAATTCTCTCAGGCAGATTTTATTTGACAGGATGATAAAGTATCATGAATTAAATGTAAATTCAAAGAATCCAAAAAAAAAATTAACAATTTTTTTTTTATACTTTTTTTGTAATTTTTGTACGGATAAATTAAAAGTACCGAATTTTTTTTTGGATTTTTTATAGAAGGTTTGTCTCATATAGTGTAATACCCCAGCAAAGTTTCATCGACTGAGGATTTAATGCGGGGGTCTTCATACAACGATCCGCTTCGTTGCCTAGACTATGTGGTCAAAGGTCAATTAGGCTTCACAGACTGTGTCAAATCAAAACCCGGTTTAACTCGCAATAAGGTGATGCTGTGTGTATGGTTGGATTGTAAGGTCATTCTTTATTATGAGCTTTTATCGCCAGGCAGAACCATCGATTCTGATGAACAACTGATGAGATTAAAGCAAGAAGTTGAAAGAAAGCGGTCGGAATTAATCAATTGTGTTCTTCCGTCACAATAACGCTGGACTACACACATCTTTAGCCACTTAGCAAAAATTAAGAGCTTGGCTGGGAGGTGTCAATGCATCCGCCATATAGCCCTGACCTTGCACCTTCAGATTTCCAGCTGTTTCGATCTCTTCAGAATGCTTTACGTTAACATCAAGAGAGGACTGCTAAAACTATTTATCGCGTTTTTTTTATCATAAGTTCCAAAATTTCTACAGCAACGGAATCATTTCTACACCTACAAGATGGCAGATAGTCATCGAACAAAATGGTACATTATACCATTACGTAAATGTGTCTTGAGTTTTCATATAAAATACAAAAAAACTTTTTCCCCAACCAGATATATGTATACAGTAAAATTTTACACTAATTTAGAATTTTCTCGTTTAATAAGATACGTTCCTAACAAATAACTATCTAGAAAACGATCGGCAGACAGAATTGAGAGGCTCAATTGGACCTTATGCATTGGGCACTTCGGTATACTTATGTTCGTTATTATATCGAGTGTCCCTACTGACGTCAAATATTTATAACTTTGCATTATATGTACTAACGAAGTATACGGTGTTTCGTTTAATTCGAATCAAATATTCTTAAGGCTTATTCTGGGGGCTAAATGCAACAATTTTTGTTCTAGGACTTTGTAAAATCTCAAAATAAAAATACGACGCTCCATAAAAAATGATCAGCTGATCGGTCTGATTTGTATGAGTCGTAGAACTAAAGTTGTTGCATTTAGCCCCCATAATCAGCCGTGCAGAAGTTTTGAGTACACGAATTAAAATCCCAGAATAAATAAACGCGACCGCAATGGATTCGCGCGCACTTTCCGCAACTGAAGGATGAGTGAGCTGTGGTGGAACGCGCGTGTGCAGAAATGCTTACTGTCTGCGAGGCGAGCGGTGCATTCATCAACCGCACCTCAAGTGCCACTGGCGAGATGTCTACTGGCATAGTGTGATTGCTCCTGGTGCAAACTTGTCTATACAACGTGTAACGGAAGGGTGTGATAACACGGAAGGGTGTGATACTGCCCATGAAACTGAACAACTTTTCCTAAGGCACATAAGTCGAAATATGATAAACCAAATTTGACCTCCCATACAAAATGCGCTATCAGCTGAACCAGTTACTATGGGAGGTCAAAAATTGATTTTCGTATTTCGACCTATGTTCCTTGGAAAACGTTGTGCAGTTTCATGAGCAGATTCACACCCTATTGTATTATCACACCTTTCCGTTACACTTTGTGTATGTAGTCGGTAACTGAACTTTCACTATAACACCCTCCAGCCAGTCTTTGCTCCAGTCACCTCCATACTCGTAACAATCGTAACAATATGTCCCCGACTATAATTTTACTTGAGAACGCATCGCATGGAGCTACCACAGCTCATTCTTGTGCACGCAATATTTGGTTACTTTACAGGAGCAATCAGCTATAGAAAGTTTGATTACTTGCATTTTGCTGCTGTGGTGCTGTTTTCTGTGTTGTTGGCAAAGAAAGTGTTAGCAATAGATTTCCGCAAGTTACAATGCAATTGGAACATCGAGACTGCGGCTGACCGCTGGAGTTTTATTTACTTGATAGCATAGCGTCCTGCACATCCTTCATCCGCGAGGTGCCAGTTACACTCTAGAATTGATGACTCTGTCTTTGTCAACAAAACAGGAAAGGTCAACACGAGAATAAACATGGCATTAGCTTATATATCTGAGACTGACGGTTCGTTTAGCGTAAGGAAGCCTTACTTAAGTGAAGATTACCTTAGAGATGTCGACTCCGGTAACACCCTTGACGAGTTCGGGAATGCATTGTACGATGGTGAGCACCTCTCCAGTGAGTTTTGCGGCACCTACTTCTCCTCCGCCACAAGACACCATGGTCACCTTGCGCGCTTGCGATAGAGGCGCAGCCACCTCTGCTGCAACCTACGGACAAATCAACCAACGTTTATCATTATTACAGTCGAAATAATGTAGCTTGATCGGAACGATGCGTAAGATATTGGAGGGACAAAGACACGTATCGCTCCGTCCTGCTCTCTGTTCTACTGCCATTCTAATCAAGTTCGACTGTAGTGCCTGGGCGATTGAGCTTCAGATAACACTGTAGGGTTTCTGAATCAAATAATTGAGGAGGGAAGTATTCGCAGCAAGAAGAGGTATGTCTCCGCCTACCCCGACGGGAAAGAGGCTTGATTTTATATGTGTATGTATGTAATAATATACACTCACCGGAATAAATAACCGGCCGGTCTGTTTTCTTTCATATATTTTCATACAAATATGGGGGCAAACGAAGCGTCAATATCTTACCTAAATTGAATAAAAATACAAATCTGATTGATGAGGTCTTTAGATAAGAACCTTATTAACAATATTGTCAAAGATTAGGGATATCTAAAATGTTGAAGAAAACCCGTGCGACTCTTAAAACATTTTAATTCGCTAAATGTAAGAGATTTCTGACAAAATGACGTGTATTTTTTTCTGAACGATGCACGGAATTCCTGGATACCGTGCACAGGCCTAATCTTCAAGAATCGGTAGTCAGACACCTTATTTAATTATCTCAATGTTTATTCACGGATACTTACTTCGTTTAGGAAATATATTGACGCTTCATTTGACCCCTTACTTGTATGAAAATGTACGACAAAAAATAGACCGGCCGGTTATTTCTGCCGGTGAGTGTAGAATAGGATAATTTTAACTCTTAACTTCGTGCAAGTAAGCAAGCACCACTTGTCTACGAGCGCTTTAATCACTGATGATCTACGCCGAATGTCGATCGAGAAAGTGTATTACATCTGCCGCAAATTAAAACTGTGAATTCAGACCGCAAAACTGTCTCTCCAAGGAAGATATAGGTAAGCAGGTCACACGAAAATTTATATCCCACTAAAACCGTGAATTCAGACCGCGAAACTATTTCCCCATTAACGATTTGGGTAGGTCACACAAATATGTATAACCCATTGAAACTGCATCCCGCGACAGCGCATTTTGTATGGAAGGGAATGGATTTTTTACCATGTTCCTTGAGAAAAAAACCGGTCAAGAGCGACTAAAGGAATAAAGTCCATTTATAGGACCGCAGAACAAATCATGTTTGTAAAGGTTTTTTGCAGATTTCTAAATGCTATCTAGAGAGATCGTTTTATTTTTGCTAAAATATTTACATAAACTTCTATCGACTAATTTAATTCAAATTTTTCGTATTGCAAAATTCGGAGATATGGGAGGGGGGGGGAGGAGGTATTTTCTTGTAACTTTTCATCACAACTTGAAAACTGAGAGTCGTAAAAAATACAAAAATCTGTTTTGAAATGTATAAGTAAAGCCCTTTCATATGACACCCCACTAGACCTGGTCACGAAAATTTAAAATTTTGTCCCCCTCTTTGGGCCCCATTTCCAATAATAATAAAAATATTTTTTTAATTCTTTTGTAAGCAATATACTTGAGCAAGCGTATTCTAAAACCATTCCAAATTTCGAGACGATACCGTGAGTTGTTGCTGATATAAACAGGTGTGACAGACAGACGATGACGTTCGGAACCCTACAAACACCAGTTCCATGAATCAAAGTTTTAGTTTTCGGAAAATGTCGCAACATCCTCTATGCAATTTTATTTTCCTTAACTGTAAGATCTGAACTAAAGGTTTTTTTATATAAATCCAATTTGTGTGTGAGGAAATCCAAATGTGTACAAATTCCGAAAAGTCGTAAAACAAAATGATTGACACCCGCGCCGCTCTTGAACGAATTCAATTAGCTAGAGTGATCGTAGCACGGGCAAGTACAGAATTGTTGCTTAGACAAAATTGTATGAGTTATGCTCCTCCGTGGTAAGAGGTACAGTCAATAGCACGATGAGCTTGACACAATGAACTGTATACATACATACATACATAACATCACGCCTTGTTCCCGTTGGGGTAGGCAGAGACCACAGTTCTCCACCTGCTACGATCTTGACATACTTCCCTTGCTTCCTGAACCTTCATCAATCCTTTCATACATGTTCGTCGGTTTATGAACTGTATACCGTTCTTATTTCAATCACCGTTCGGGTTACAGTCCCGATGCAAGTGTCAAGCTTGACTGTACTTTAAAAAGGCTTTGTAGTAATAGCGATTTGGGTATCATAGAAGTCTATAAAAAAATCTTAAGGGGCTTGATTTTTTAGTGCATTTTTAGGGTACCGCGCAAATTCTTATAGTGAAAAAATGGGTTGGATCAATATTAGTGGCATATGCTACATGCGGATCAATTTTAGTGGTATCAACTCGCAAGGCTTAGCTGGGGGCCAAAGAAATATTTATGTAAACGTTTAGGATTAATTTTAATATGTAACAAATCTAAAAACTAAAAAATCTTGACTGTACGACTAAACATAAAAATACCAAAAATCATTAAATCCGACTGCGTAACAGAAAAGAGGAAAACAAGCTAATATAGGATGTGATTACCTTAGGCAGAGTTTCCAGCATCATGTCAACCATCGCAGCGGACCCGTATTCCTTCCAGGCTTCTGCTTTTTTGGCCATCTGCTCCGCGTCTGCTACTGCTTTCGCCTTGATAGCGTAAGCCTCTGCCTACAAATCAATACTTAATTAGCGTACTGTCTCAGTGCAGTAGTCCAGTGAACAGAGTTATTAAGTCGCGAAGGCTGTTTGTCCACCGCGACGGTTCCGAGCCGATATCGATAACAAGAGAAAAGCGCCAACAAAGTTACGAGCAAAAACAGAAGTTATTAGTTACTCATAGTGTTGCTTCTATCGGCGCTGTTTTTGTTTTATTAGTAACGGCTTGGGATTGATGCGGTGGACAAACAGCCTTGGGCCTTCATCAGTGCAATGCGGACGTCCGACGAGGATGTAATAGTAGATTAGTAGACAAGGGCTATAAGGCATCAATTGCAGCCCGAGATATTTAGGCGCACGAGCGCAGCGAGGGCGCCTATAGTTCGAGGGTGCAATTAATGCTTACACCCAAGCTAACTACTCTGCTTTACATCTCGATTGTGAGGTAAGTAGGTCCTTATTACCCCCAAATGGGGCTTGTAGGTGACCAATTAGCGCTCTAGGGTAATAATGTAGCTAGAAAATCCCTAGGGCGGTAAGTAATTAAAAAAACACTAAAAAAACAATTACTTACCGCCCTAGGGCTTTTCTAGCTACATTATTACCCTAGAGCGCTAATTGGTCACCTACAAACCCCATTTCGGGGTAATAAGGACCTACTTACCTCACAATCGAGATGTAAAGCAGATTAGTTAGCTCGGGTGTAGAGCGCTAATTGGTCACCTACAAGCCCCATTTGGGGGTAATAAGGACCTACTTACCGAATATGAGAGATGTAAAATGTATATAGTGCATGGCAGAGCGGATAGCTCCGCATTGGACTGAACGGACTGTAGGCTTCGTATATTTTACGGTCCGTCGCGGACATCCGCACCGGACGACCGTGTTGCGCTGATCCATGCCTAAGGGTATCATTCAGAGACATTTCGCTGTCACTATCTTTAGCCCTTGTTCTATTCAATTCAATACTATACTATACCCGTGATAGTAAAAATGCCATTCAGAGTGACAGGTTTTGCTAATAATCATCGATGGTGATAGGGTTAGGCCAGGGTTTGTGATAAAGTCAACAATAAAGAAGTCGTTCTATTAATATGGCAGGCCCTGCCATATTAATAGAACGACGCCATGCCAGGCAGGGTTATTTTGAATATTACATAATTTTCTATTCTGAGCGATGCAAGGTCCGAAATCTTTGGTTATTACAATATAATTTGGTTATTACAATACAATAACCTCTACAGACGTGTATCTTACGCTATTTTCCAATCTTCTTCTTCTTCTTTCGTGTCGGCAAGAACACGGGCTAAATCTTACTTGCCCAGAAAGCGGCTACCGTGGTAGCCCTCTGGTTACCGTCAAGTAAGTCCTCACGCGAGCAGGTGGTCGGGCACGCGGGACAATTAGTGAGGTGTGCCATGGTTTGCAGGAGTTCTCCACATTCACAGCTGGCGTCTGCGCTACTTAGGAACCCCCACCGGCACAGGTTAACCTTGCTTCGGCCAACCTGGGTCCTCAGCCTATTTAGACTTCTCCAGGTTGGCTAAGGTTCCTTATAGCCAGGAGGCAGGTTTTCTTTGGTGGGGTACAGTGAATGTGGGTACTCGCTTGCCCAAAGTCTGCACCTCACGTCGGAAGGGTTCCAATACATTTGTGAGACAAACTACATACAAATTGAATGTTTGCATCGGAACAACCAAATTGCAAAATTTTACTAAAATACTTTGTTTTTTTTTTTACCATAATTGCAATCACCAATGCCACTACGTATAAAAACTTTCTTTTTTAACAAAGGAGTTTTGGATATTCAGCCTTTAGGAATTTTCCAAATAAATAAAATGTCAAAAGGCTTAAAATATGCTGTAATTATATACTGGACATTATAATTTCAATCAATTTTGTAAATATGTCGCTAAATTTTATTAATTTTTCAAAAGTTAAAACAATTTTAGTCTCTATCGAAATATCTATCGAAATTTAAAAAAACGGTTAGTAAATGGCACTAGTTCGGTAATAAACTATTTACGGGCAATGTTTATGTTCTTGTAAGTCCATTTTACGAGCAAATGTATAAAAAAAATTATTATAACCAAGTTGAGTACATACAATAAGTAAAAACTAGGACTAAAATGAAGGATTGAGTTACAAAAATTGGTCACCATTCATTGTCAGTTTAGACACATACTGGAATATCACGTATATACGATATAACAATGAAGAAATGCGAGGCCATAACCATACATAAAAACACTGACCTCTCCGCGGACTTTGACGGCCTCTGCCTCAGCCTCCGCTTCCAGAACGGTCTTCAGTCTGTGGGCTTCAGCCAGCTTTTCCAACCTGAACTTTTCTGCTTCTGCGGGCCTGTACACATTAATTTATAATTACATTCCAATTGATTCCAGTAACTTCTGGTGCCGTTCAAGTGGCTTTTTAACCGACTCCAAAAAAGGAGGAGGTTCTCTATTCGACTGTATGTTTTTTTTCTATGTTTGTTACTCTAATAAAATAAAATAAAGATATCTCCGCCAAGAGTGAACCGATTACATAATTTTTTTTCTGTATGGTAGATCATTCTTCGGAGGTGGTCCCATTTAAATTTTATTGAAAACGATGTAGCGCTTTTTGAACAAATCATTAAAAACGAAAAAATATTTACACTGATGAAGTTTTGATTACACTCTGTTCGCTGTGGAATGTTGCGGTGTGATACTGACAATATTACTAGACTAAGGAAGTGATATGCAATTAAATTTTATCGTTATCGATTCTCTCGGCAAAAATCTATTTTTTTTCCGTCATCATGAAATTTATTTTAAAATTAGTGGTGCCCAGGCAGGACTTCGTTCGCGTGGAGTTTGGGCTCTCACAGTAAACACAAACAACTGGACCTGTTTAAACGTTGTTTTTAGGGTTTCGTTCCTTAACTTAAGACTTTGTGGTCCGTATGGCTTCTACAACAACATAATCAAACCCAAACTTGGGTACTTCCCGTTGACCTAGGATAATGAAATTTGTTAAGAAGCTAGGTCTCATAGTACAAGCAAAGGGAAAGGTCTAAAATTATTAAATATTTCAACTTTAAGGTGAGCTCCCGTTTCAAGTACATTCATATAAAAGAGAGGTCAGGTTAGAGTGTATGCTGACTTTTTTAAATCAGAGGGCAAATAAGCTTGAAAAATATGATATGGTGGATGGGTGCGGAACCCTTGGGCGCGAGTTCGACTCGCACTTATGTTTTCAACAAACAAATTAGTTTTATTATTTTTTACGGAAGAAGAGGCAGCATGGCTGTTGATCTTAGCATGTCCTAAAAGATGTTTCACAAAATAATATATTATTAATAAAATTTCAAATTTAGAAGTTTTTCTTACGTCAATGGAAGTCAAAAAAATTGCCATTTCTATTGCGTTGTCTTGTCGATGATATTATTTTATAGAAATATAAATTTGTTAAAGTATGTTTATTTTTCGTCGCGAATATGAATATGCCTAAGCGAACAAAAAGAAAAGTTTTGGGGAGTCAGGCAAGTAGTGTAGGAAACGAAGCAGTTGACCCTAACATAATTCTTCCAGGCAGATTTTATTTGACAGGACGATAAAGTATCATGAATTAAATATAAATTCAAAATATCCAATAAAAAAGATTACAATTTTTTATTGTAATTTTTGTATAGAAAAATTAAAAATACCGATTTTTTTTTTGGATTTTTTATAGAAGGTTTGTCTCATATAGTGTAATACCCCAGCAAAGTTTTATCGACTGAGGATTTAATGCGGGGGTCTTCATACAACGATCCGCTTCGTTGCCTAGACTAAAGGGAGCTTGTCGTTCGCCTCCGAGACTAATTTTGAAAAGAACAACAAAATGATGGACCGTTGTTACCACTGCATCGAGTTGTAGAACGAGTAGCTAAATGAAGCTCTTGATATAGACAGTTTTGCGTATATAACGCAAGAAATTTGGAAAAGAAGGGATGTCTCGAAATAAGTTATCCTCATCCAACATAAATCAGATGAAGGTGAAGCTAATGGCTTATTATTTTCGAGGCAACTAGCAAATGAAACGGCAACTAACAGTTTGCATCTTATTAATTAATCTGGCAGCGATTAAATATTTTAGCAACTATTATATTAGATGAGCTTTAAAATGCAAGGATTTATAAAAACTAAATAATGGCTGATTCTTTAAGGTAGCAAATATATTAAACAGGGGCAATGAAATCATAGGCGAGGTACTATAAATAATGACTTGGCGACTAATATTAACAGTGGGATAACAAAGATTGTATTATTGGCAACAATAGGCTCCCATATAAAAATACACTTTTGGGCTGCGATTTGTAGGTAGCTGTAAAAATTTAAACAGGTACTATAATTAAGTATTTGGATTTTAGTATTTTTGTTTGTAGAATCATAATTTAATAAAAACGGCGGCAAGCGTACTCATTGCATAGAAACAGAGTGCGGGTAGAATATATGTAAAGTTTTAAAAAAAAATTGTGCTGTGAGGGTCTTCACTCCTATTTATGTTTGCTAGGGGTGACAAGGGAACATGACCTTGGAGCTTTAATTATAAATCTTTTCTTAATAATCAATTAATCCTTCTTCCGTGTGCTTCCGAACCTTTTGACAATGACTACTGCTTTTCTAAAATGACCACTACCACCACGAAGCGGGGGTACGAAGGGGCGCAGCCCCCCAGCAAGGAGGGCTCGAGAGACGGGGCTCCGTCTCTCGAGCCCTCCTTCGGCCCATAAAAACAAAATCTACCCTCGCAGTAAATTTTGCTGTGACCAACTACATTAAAAGTGGTGACTATGGTACTTCCCCTTAAAAATTTCTCCGCCTCTTATTCGGAATTTTGCAGGGAGCTCCCTGTCCTGCAGTGGAATTTTAATGGGATGTTATGTAATAATATATGTAGGTAATAATATGTTTTGTGCTTTTGTAAAACTTTATAGATATACAACAAAAGTTTAATAATACATACAGTGAACTTCCTTTTCTTTAAAAAAATATCGACTATCCATCGTAGCAAAACATACCATCCCTAAAAAATTCGTTATACGAAAATATTTAGCTTCATTTCTATTTCATTTAATTTATAGACCATAAAATTTTGACAGGGTAAAGTAATTTAATTTACTTTAGTTATTACTCATTTAGTATTTTACGACTATGCTGTTTTCGGTATAACTAAAATATTAAGTCATGCTTGTAAAGTGCGGCTACCTTTAACAGTGAAAAGGAAGGGGTCGACTAATGTCATCCGCACCACAGAGTAAAGTAGAGTCCGTCATATACATAGTCTGTATGACCTAGTGAAGTGTAAAGCGTCTCGTGGTCGACTATGACTAGTCGGCCAAAAATTCCGGTTAAGTTTTACAAAAATCAAGAAATCTTTAAGAATCTAATGTTTAGCCAAACTTTGATTGCGAAAGTCAAAAATATATCTTTTTTTACTTGTGAATTGATCATTAATACTAAGAACGGAAGCGTAAATGATAGAAGCGAGATTTTATGCGTGATTTTTAACACCGTTTTTTTCCTAAATAGTAAGTATTTTCACCAGAAAAACTGTGGTTCTCACCAGAATAACATTTATTAGTATTTTACAGAGAGATTGATAATATGTTACGTTTTTAGGATTTTATAAATCCATACATTTATGGCGGTCCCTCGCAAGAAATGAATACGCTTATGGCTCCATCCTTAGCAGAAAGTGCTGCTAATTAAACATCCTTGACCAGCACCATCCCACAGCAAACGGAGTGGAAAAGTTTTTATAAAAAACTTTTTTTCAATCTCTGTTTGACAGTCATCATAGAAACAGCTAAGGTCAAAGAAGCTTGTGTCCATTTGTAACTCGGACCAAGTATTTGGTCCGAGATTTGTAAGGAGCTGTGCCCACGACTTCGTTCCAAAACGATTTGTTCACGTAGTTTGAATTTTTAACCGACTTCAAAAGAGGAGGAGGTTCTATTTTCCACTGTGTTTATTTTTATGTATGTTCAACGATTACTCCGTCAGTTGTGAATTGATTTGCAAAATTATTTTTCTATATAGATCCCGTTCAAGGTGAAATTGTTTTCACCAACAGCAGCCGCGTTTAAATAACTATCTTTAAGTGGGTTACTTATTACTGACCATCAAATTTTAGAGATCTAGATATTTATCCGTGAAATGCTCTTGGCTTTTTAATGACAACTTGATAGTAAACAGTGATATGAAACACCGCGTTTTTTATGCTAAGGAAGACCTTTTAACTAAGGAGTGATAAACAGGTCATGGTTTTACAACAGGATCAGTCAGGGTTACCAACCACCCTTATGCCTGTACCTTAACCTTTGGCTGACGTCCTGGTCTATATGTAACTCTAACGCCGCGGTACCGTCTCACAGACGTAAAAAAATAAATTGAAATAAAATTAAATAAATTGAACAATACTATACTGTTAGGGTTTCACAAATTGATTAAAACATGTTTTAGGTGAATTTATTACAGATAAAATAAAACTACTGACCTAATTTTAAGAATAATCAACATTTATTCATGAATTGACAATAATTGCTTAGCAAAATTTAGGAACTTACTTCAGTCTCATTTTTTTAATATTCTACTCATTAATCAACAAATGAACTTAAATAATCTTTACTTCTTTGTATTATAATTAAAAAATAACAAAAATAATTAGTCTTCCTTCAATAATAAAAAAAATTACAAGGCACATATTTGGTACATTTTCAACGACGTATTATACAGTCATTGCATATTTGAAGACAGCAAGTAAGACACATTGGCTTTTTGCATTGATGGCAATAGTACTTTGTCCTTCTTTTTAGGCGACTTGGACAAATTGCACGCGTCTTCCGTGTTCCAGGTTCCTGATTAGCTTGGCTTTGTAGAGGAGGAGGAGGTTCAGGCATGTCGGTTGGTCCAATAATACGCTCTATTGTTAGCCGAAGTTCACGGGGGATTCTGTCATTATAGACACGTAATTTCATTTCAGGTAGAACTAATTCTCGAGCATCATCATCATATCGTGTGGGTTGCAAGGTCGATGACCGACCTCACAAACCCTGGTGTCAGAGTTGTTGAGCCGCCAAAGGCCTCTGACATGGCTCATTAACGACTACATCCGTAGATAGTAGTCGGGACCAACGGCTTTACGTGCCTTCCGAAGCACGGAATCATCTAACTTTTCGGGCAATCAGGTGATTCATCCTGCAATGCCCTAACCAAACTGGGGAGGTCGCACAAAGAGATTTTTGTTTGACAGTGTCCCCACTGGGAATCGAACCCAGAACCTCCGGATCGAGAGCCGAACCCTCTAACCACTAGACCACGGAGACTGTTAATTCTCGAGCAAGTGATAGTAGAATTGAATTGAATTGCGGAATTGAATAAAATTAAAACCGATGTAACGTCAACGAGACCCTATGTGGCTACCTACGTAAACACAGAGGTGACGACCAAGAGACATGCTCAGTTTTTGTACATAAACACCGTGCTTACGTCTGTGAGACGGTGATCGCTCCTGCGTGGACACCTGTGCACTCGGCGCGCTCGCAGCCGCGACTGGCGCCAACAAGATGGCGGGATGGGAAGGTAGCGGGAGGGGTAACGCCGCGCGTCGCGTGGTTTGCAAAATATTATCTTAATAAAAATAATGACGTCTGTGAGACGTATACCACGTCAGCAGAAGGTTAAGGTGTTTGCTTGACACTAAAACTTGTAAAATAAAAATAATTTTAACAAAAAATTATCGTCTCGTCCAAAATTTTGTTAGGAATCTATTAGCACTAAAAAGTATAAAAATAACCATAGCGGTTTATCATCAGTAACTTAGTGAAATAATAGAAAATAACCAAGCCTACGTTTTTTTTTATTTCAATTATAAATTTACAAAAAACAGTTCATTTTGGCGTCGGTGCCAGCCAAGTCGCAAAACCAATTATGATAACCAACTACCCTATAAGTGCACTAACTCGCGATACATAAGCTGTAGGTATGCTGTTACCAAATTATGCGGAGTTATCATTTTCCATTTCGTGCATACTTTTTCATCAAATATTAAACATTGACAATTTAATATGGGTTCCTCATGAAAGTAAACAAAAAAAAGCAGTTCTACGTCTTCTGTAATAAAATACACTAGATAAGATACTGTAAATGCAACCCTGCAATGCAACTTCTTGGCTGGCACCGACTCCAAAATGAACTGTTTTTTGTAAATTTATAATTGAAATTAAAAAAAACATAGGCTTGGTTATTTTCTATTATTTCACCAAGTTACTGATAATTAACTGCTATGGTTATTTTATACTTTTTAGTGCTAATAGATTCCTAACAAAATTTCGGAGGAGGTAAATAGTTTTTGTTAAAATTATTATTATATAAAAAGTATTAAATAAGCTAATGAAATGTCACCTGACAACTTATGTTGATCCCATACACTTTCATTCTATTCTACTAGAAATTATAACCAAGGTGAGCTTCAAAGTGGGGTTTAGTTTGAGTGGACGCGAAGTTGTTTGAAATCAAAGGGCAAAAGCTTGCAGTCATACAGTGGATAGATTAGCACGCGAGTCCAACTCGTATTTGCCCGTTTTTTTTCACTTGGAGGTGACATAATTTTTGTTTCTTTGTTTAATTAGTTTGTTTGTATTACCTGCGCACAGTAGCCTCAAGCTCTTTCTCCCGCCGCTGAACCTCCCACTTCTGAACGGCGATCTCTTGCGTACGTTCAACGACGGCGATCTGCATCTGTTCCTCTTTGATCCTCTGCTTCGTCTTCGCTGCCTGTAGCTCATAAGCCATCTCTGCTTCGGCCTGCAACCCACCGGAGTTTTAAACAAGTTGCTTTGTTGGACTGCTTACGTACTCTTAGGGACGCAGCAGACAAGAGACATGACATATTGCAAAACTGAAATACTCTCACAAACGCATAAGGGCGTCTTTCCACTAGCACTTTGTAGGTAACTAGCCTGTGAGCTGGAACAGCTACCCAATAGGATTACTCCTTTTTCTCAGCTTAGATTAATAAAACTGAAATATTTCCAGCTCACAGATTAGCACAGCTTTGGTAAAAGGTGAACTTTGCGTCCTTTAAAACGCATACCAGAATGAGTCATGTGGAATACGCGACAGTTCGTATGGCGCGCCATACATTTCGGCCGCACTCCCAAGCTGTCGTGTACCTTACCTGCTGTGTCACTCATCGGACACGCAGACCCAGCCACAACGAAAATTGGTCTGGACACAAAAGCACTACAAATAAACATAGAACTAAATTACAAGTAATGCTTGTAGTATAGCGGCTTCTATATCAGAAACTGACAGCAAGGATATTGGCCTGGCAGACCACTGATCTACGCGATAAGCAAACAACTAGAAGAATATTAGGGGCAAAAGTCGTCACGTAACAGAAACTAGGCAACAAAACAAAATTCGAATGTGAAAATTAAAAGAGAACAAAAAATTAATTAGCAGTGGACTAATAAAAACAATAGTAAATTGATGATAATATTATAAAAGTAAGAAAAGCATCAGGTTAAAAAAATTTAAGCAATAAATGTCGTGTTAAGGGGTAACCTTATTCAAGCCCCTATCAGTAATTAATCCTCGCAGAGTCCAAAATTATTCGAAACTATACTGTAACCGCACTTTTAAAAAATAAAACTAATAGTGTTATTCATAATTTAACTAAACCGGATTCTCGACTAATTATGTATGTACCTATGTGTTTAATATTTTTATGCTGCTTAGGATACGGTATAAAAAAGTTACCTTTTTTGTTTGAACCTCGACATCGTACGCGGCCTTTTTGAGCTCGAAATCACGTTGCGCTTTGGCGATTTCAGTGTCGTTCAGAAACCTGGAAGCCATTCGCTGCTCCTCCGCCATCGCCTCCTTAATCTTCGCTTCGGCTTGGGCTTCGGCCTCTCCAATGCGCGCGTCCCGTTTCACCTCTGCTGTCCGCGCCATACCAAGTGCTTTGAGGTAACCCTGCAGAGACCACATACACTTTGTAATGGAAACTCTGTATCATCCTATGCTTGCAAAACATTTGAAAAACAAAGAGGGCTTCGCTTTCTTTACCAAAGCAGTTTTTTACTCAATTTGTATAAAGAAATTCGGTGTGATGTGAAATTTTTGCAAACTATAGAAGAGTAGATTATTCATTGTATCCATTTCTTTCTTTTATTTCAACGCTTACCAATACATTTTGCAGCCATTAAACTAATTTATTTAATTCACTAAACAATTTAATTTTTTTCGTCGAATATACTCTATATTTATTATAGCTTTGGCCAACTGCTTTTGATATAGGTGCAAAACGTGTTAGTAAGCATTGGAATAAACGATCATAGTAGCACTTGTGCATGATGTTAAAGTATTGAGCATTGGTCGGTGATGTGAAAAGGCACCTTTTACGGGAATCGAGTTAAAAAGTCAAAAGTGCATGCAGACTTGAAATAAAGATAAATCAGATAGCTTTTCAGCACACACATAAAGCAATTTAGTTTTCGGCAATCACACTTTCTTGAATATATGTACCTGTTCATATAAAGCAATTTGTAAGTAATTAGTGTGAATGATAGCATATCGTGTTATCTTATGTGTTTAAGGATCATACCACGATTTAGTTTCCGCTTTTGTAAGGTTGGTCTTTGATTAACCCACATGTCTTCTAACAAGTAATTTCGGGATTGATCAGGATGATGCTGGACGAGAATTTACTTAGGTACAAGACCTTTCATATAAGTACCTTTTAGAATTATACTCATGCACGAACTAAATAATGGGCTACCGGACCGTTTGGAACTTTGTCTTTTAGGGGTATTTGATATAAATATATATTTCCAGCACAACTCACACACCAAAATTACGTACCTTAGCTTCCTGTGTCATGTAGTATAAAAAACATATTCTACTAAATGGATTACAGTGTTAAGTCACAGAAAGTCGCCAGCTCATCATATACTAATATAGCAAGAATTTAAGATAAACCTCCATTTTCCTTTTTTGTGCTAAGCTAGTTCGCGTGGTAAATAATTTATACTAATATTTTATACAAAAACAAAACGAATACAAACATTGGAAAGTGGAGAGTACAGTAGGATAGATCCAATAATTTATTTAGCTTTATGATGAATTGATGACTGACCCTAAACAATAGTTTCATCAACAATTCACACGAGGTCATCTAATCCCTAACTCAGGCAAAGCTTGTGACGTAAGGAGATAAATGACACGGATATGTTTTACATAAAGCTATGAGTAAGCAGAAAAGACGTTGTAGCACATCCACGATCGAGAAATGAGATCCCCATGCGTTTGATGAGGCCATAACGCGGAGAGGCTGACTTTGACTACACTTTGCGGTACCTATCTATTAATTGTACACAAATTTATCAAAAAAATATTATTTGGACATTGATTTTTACATCTGTGCTTTTGGTTTTAGTTGAAAAAATAATAATAACTGAACTGATTGTGTTTGACTCTTTGATTTTCCTAGACTGACAAAAAGCTAACAATACCTCTTCATCTCGTATATCCTTCAGCGTATATGAGACAACAGTAATCCCCATATTGATAAGATCACTTGAAGCCACTTCGAAAACCTGAAAAGATTTAAACAAACAATACATTAGGAAAAGATTAAGATAGCCTTCCTATTCAAGCGAAGACGTGCGAAATAAGAACCAACAGGAAGTGATTAAAATGATAATATTTTCAAGATCAATCAAAGTACATGAAAGCCAGTCGCGAGTCACCGAGGTCTCTGATCCAAAGGCCTAGACTAGACACGTGGCTAAATAAAAACGCTTGTAGAATGCAAAGATATTGGGTGTAAAGATAAACAAAGGCATTTAAAACGTCACAAAAAACATTGCGCATGCGTAGTTATACAACGTGTTAATGGAATAAACGAAACCCTCATACACCCCAACAGATTTTTATTAAATAAATCCATTCCCTTAAAAAAATCTTTAAAAAATGATGTTTTTTTCTAGATATTGTTATTTTAAAGTTTCATCTGTCACTTGATTTAAAAAAGAAGAATATCGAAAATTATCAGTATTTTCTTAATAACTTAATAGCGGTTGATTTAACTGAAACAGTATTGTGACATTATTTATAGAACACATACAGACCTTTAGTTTAAAAGAAACATAAATGAAATTGGACGATTAGTTCCTGATATACAGTAAATTTGTGAAATTTAGCATCGTCCATCTTTGATTGGCTGTCGTTTTATCCAGGTTCCACTTTGAAATCACAATCATGGTCATTTGACATCCTTATAAGCCTTTCTAACTACTGTGAAAAGGAAAATGGTGTCCCCAAATCATACCAAATATTAGCAGTATCTGAACTCTTGGATTGGCTGCTAGTTTGGTCAGCTACCACTTTAAGACAGCACTCATGGTTTAATGACATCCTAATAAACCTATCTAACTGTGGTAAAAAGGAAAATAGGTACCCACAAATTATACCATTTCCTCATTTTTGGCCATCTGGCCCATGAACTAGTTGTTCTAATCCGCGCACGCCACGTCCACTTCGCTACCCTCCTCACCGCTCATCAACCGCACAGCGCCCTTTAACCCTATCAAAAACCCGAGAAATTGATTCTACTTTCGAATCTGAACAAACTATTTTCTCAGTTTCGCTTATTCCCTTACTACGTTGTACGAGTATAGTGTTATCGGTACAGTCTTATTAGGGTTCCGTACCTCAAAATAAAATAAATGGTACAGCAGCACTGCACTTACTTTCTCGCGATATACGAGAGTCATCATTCAACAGTGTCCCCGCCGGGAGTCGAACCCAGAACCTCCGGATCAAGAGCCGAATGCTCTAACTACTATATTATAAAGGCTGCGAATAGTAATGAGTAAATAAGTACCAACTGCAAACTGCTATTTAAAGAGTTATTCATTCATTCATTCAATACAAATAATATGAAAATACAAACTTACCTATACCTAAAAGATTTATGTAAATATGCAGTCAGGTAGAAAACCAATTTAGAATCCAAATTGTAGAACATCAAAATAAGCTCAACGAAGCCGATTTTGAGTAACTCACATGTTTAAATTTTAGTAGTAAGGGAACACCCCTTATATGAATTTCTAGAGACCAATTGATACTGCCGCAAATACCTTAAATGGAGATGCTTGGTTATGCAAAGTTTCATCAAGATTTTATGAGCCGTTTTTGCGAAAATTATAATTTTTCATTTTCGTTGTATGACAGGTACCCTCAAAATGAGAGCCAGCAGGAAACCACTCAAAACCCTTCGATGGATTTGCATAAAACTCTTAAATTCCAAATATGGTGTCAATCGGACCATTCGTTTAGCCGCTAGGCCAAAGCGTGACGGACAGACCGACCGACGGACCGATCGACCGACGGACGAACATTTTTGGGAGACTTGTTTTTTATGATGTATAAGTGATATAGAACACATTTTTGAGAAAATTAGAAAAACTTCTTTTTTCACGAATACAATAACTTTCTCGCTCCGCTCGAAAGTAAAAACGGAACCCTTATAGGATCAATTTGTTGTCCGTCTGTCTGTCTGTCAAGATTCTTTTAATTACGAACGAGAAGAGGTATCAGGTTGACATTGATATCGAATATAAGGTCCATAAACCACACAAGATCTAAAAATTTTTATTTTTTACAACGACGCAATCAAAAGATATGGCTTTTTATGTCCTCGTCTCCATACATTTATGCAAAACCAAAACCAAAGCAAAACCTACAGGGTACTTCCCGTTGACCTAAAATTATGAAATTTGGCAAGAAGCTAGGTCTCACAGTACAAATAAAGGGAAAAGTCTAAAATCATTAAATTTTTAAATTTTTCTCACAACTAATAGTAACCAATTAAGGTGAGCTCCCGTTTCAAGAACTTTTCTATACAAGAGGGGTCAAGTTAGATGCGCGAGTCCAACTCGCACTTGACCGGTTTTTTATTTTTAGTATTTTTTTAAAGCGGCAACAGAAATACATAATCTGTGAAAATCTCAACTGTCTAGCTATTACGGTTCATGAGATACAGCCCTCTGACTGATACACAGACAGACATCGGAGGCATATTGGGTCTCGTTTTTCACGTTTCTCGTTTTGCACAAACTAGTTTGACTATTCCCAAAGTTACTAGGCTTTCCTAAATCAATGTACCTACACGTTAAACTGAACAATATAGCCTTACCTTTTTGGAGAATATTTTCCTGTCCTTATAGATCTCCTCAACTGTCATGGATCCCATGATAGCCCGCTGGTGACCTTCGAGGGTAACCAGAGCTATATGCTGGATCTCTTGCTCAGATTTGCCGAGGAACTGCTCGCACGCAGAGAGCAGCATTTCAGCATTTTGTCCTTGTATCTTCACCTGTAACCATTTTAAATCTAAAGTGAATTCCACGGGACAAAGCAAAGTTCAGTTAACATACAAGGCTATTTTTTAACCGACTTCAAAAAAGTAGGAAGTTCTTTGTTCCACTGTATGTATTTTCTTTTTTTTACTTTTTTTTATCTATGTTCACCGATTACTCTGTCAGTTGTGAACCGATTTGTAATTTTTTTTTCCAAGTCAGGATGTGATGATGGGATCCTAGGGAAATCGAGGGCAACCCTCAAATTTTACGTGTTTCATATATTTTTTAAAGCTATACAAGTATTTGCGTCTGGTATTCATCTATGACAGGGGTTCCCAAAGTGGGCGATATATGGGCCCTTGTGGGCGCTGCAGGCCTAAAAGGAGGGCAGTAAGAGACCCAGAAAAAAAATGTGGGCGTTGTGTAGAGGCTTGGGTGGCGATTTGTAATTTCATCTAGCTAGGAAGACTCTTAGACACCGATCTTCACAGAGTAAAGAAGAACTTATAGAATTGCCAACAAACGAGGAAATAAAAATCAAGTTCAAAAATGGCTACCAAGAATTTTGGCTACAAAAACCGATCCCGCAATTGCACCCTGGATTGTGGTCAATAGTTCAACTATTCTTGATAGCATTCCACAGAGCACTAAAGCGCATGCGTCTTGCTCTGCATCTAGAGACGAATTCTTTATTTCATTCAATACAAATCAGTGTCACCATTTACTAAAACTAACACGCTTTCTGCACCCTAATAGCGTCATTTGAGTGCGATAAACATAGTACAGCAAAAATGCTTGCTAGGTGGCAGTACAAACGCAACGTTGGAATGCGTATAGAGGTCGCTAAAATTTCACAACATCGGGCAGGACCACAGTAGCCTAGTTGGTAAAGCGTTTGCGGTACTTACGCAGAAGACGCAGGTTCGAATCCTGCCTGTGGTTGTGAAATTTTGCGATTTTCTACTTTGTAAACTTTGTAAACATAGTACCATTATTGCGAGAGAGTAAGATGCAAAAAACCAGAGACAGCGTCTCTATGGCAACGAATGTGTTTGTGATGTGCATTCAAAATAAGCGCATACATGAATTTGATAGTATACCTCGTCAATAAGGAACCAAATTTTTTTACTATCTTCGCTTCTATGGGGGGGTGCGCGCGCAGGCGGAGTGGCCCTATCGTTGTTCTGTGTAGCATTCCCATCGTCGTTATTGTGTGAACGTCGATTTAGTGCTGTGGCAACGCATGTTACCGAAAGTGGCGACTTGTGGATTTCTTGAGTAAATAGGAACCTGATATCAGTGATATCAACAAACTTATTACACAGCATCAGATTCATCCTTCACATTAGTTTTTATATAAGAATCGAAAATGTTTATTTTATTTTGAATAAAGAATACTATTAAGTTGCGTTTCAATAATCATTATCATTGGCAGGAGTAGCCCTTAAGAGTTAACTTGAGACCTGAGCTCCGTTTTGTACTACCTACTGCGCTCAGGTCTCAAGTTGACTCTTGCGGGTTATAGTAAAAGTCTCGCTTAGAATGAATGTTTAATCTCCGCTATTAAGAGTATTGCTCACAAAAATTAATTAATTTAATTTGAAGTTATAGTGGTTTTTAAGTAGGTGAAAAAATTGGGGCGATGATAAATTATTTATTCTCAAAGTGGGCAGTAGACAAAATAAGTTTGGGAACCCCTGAACTATGATAAAGCTGCATAATCAGGATTTTTAGGCCGGTATTTCACTGGGACACCATGATGGCGCAACTGGTAGCAAGACTGGTTGCGCCACTGGTGTCCGTAACTAGACACCAGAGTCGCTACACCCTGTGGCCACAGTATTAAGGGCTATATTTCACTGGGAGTGGTAGCGCGACCAGCAGCCGAGCTGATTGCGCCGCCAACCAATTAGGTCGCGCTACCACTCCCAGTGAAATATAGCCCTTAATACTGTGGCCGCAGGCAGTAGCGACTCTGGTGTCTTTACTGGTGTCTTGTTACGGACACCATGGCGCAACCAGTCGCGCTACCAGTGTCCCAGTGAAATACCGGCCTTAGCCTCCCAGCAGATAAAACAACTAAAGATCAGTGGATGCTTGCTATACCAGGCTTAAAATTTTTTCACTAGTTTGTAAGATTTTTTAAGATAGTCACCTTTTAGCTCTCAAGGGAAGGTAACGTCACTAAGGCGCCTTTTATGATACCAGAGCAGATAAAGACACTTAGTCGCCTTTTATGACACTAGGACAGATTAAGACACTCAGTCGCCTTTTATCGCACAAGGACAGATTAAGACACTTAGTCGCCTTTTAAGACAAGGGCAGATGAAGACACTTAATCGCCTTTTATGACACAAAGGCAGATGAAGACACTGAGTTGCCTTTTATCACGGAAGGGCAGATTAAGACACTTAGTCGCCTTTTATGACTCAAGGGCAGATTAAGATACTAAGTCGCCTTTTATCGCAAAATTGGTATACTAAAATTGGTGATCATATACCCATTTTGGAGTTCCTTTACGTTCCTCCTTACGAAATATAATACCCAAGTGTTAGAAAGGGACAGAGGCCCAGTGAAACCTCTCGCTCGGGGACGAATGTTCTAGTAGTCTAAGCGGAGCGCAAGGTATGTCATTTCTCTGTAAAGGACACATTTTATAAAACTAATATAAGTTCTTTAACGCTTTCTGAAAAAAGTTATTAATCCATACTAATATTATAAATGCGAAAGTAACTCTGTCTGTCTGTCTGTCTGTTTGTTTGTTGCTCTTTCACGCCTAAACGGCTGAACGGATTTTAATGAAATTTGGTATGGTGATAGATGGTAACTTGGAGACGGACATAGGCTACTTTTTACCCCGGGAAAATATCTCATTCCCGTGGGAATCTACACATACAATAATACTCTAGCGGGGTTGTATCTGCTACAGCACACCGAAACTACTTAACCGATTTTGATGGGACTTTTTTTATTCAACTAAGTATCGCTGATTACGAAAACTACTACAATTTTGAAATCCAACGTGGTAGACGTAAACTACCATTATCCCCTGGGGATAAGGTTGAGGTGCGATAGGGTTGAAATGTCTAAAAATCAATATGGGTGTCGTTTGTAAGGTTTATCGAGCCGCTGATTACAAAAACTACAACAATTTTGAAATCCAACATGGTGGACGTGAAATGCTATCATCCCTTGGGGATGAGGTTGGGGTGCGATAGAGTTGATATGTCTAAAAATCAATATGGGTGTCGTTCGTATGGTTTATCGGGTCGCTGATTACGAAAACTACAATGATTTTGAAATCCAACGTGGTGGACGTGAAATACCACCACCCCTGGGATGGGGTTGGGATTCGATAGGTTTGAAATGTCTAAAAATCAATATGAGTGTCAGTTGTATGTTTATATAAGGATAGGGATAGCGGTTAAGATGGCGTTAGGGGTAGAAGTAGGGATAGGGGTAGGGTCAGGGATAGGGAGAGGGAGAGGGGGAGGGATAGGGAGAGAGTGTAAGGGAGGGGAAAATGAGGGGAGAGAAAGGGGGAGGGAGGGGTAGAGGGCGTGGGAGGGGGTAGAGGGAGGGGGGGTAGAGGGAGGGAGAGGGCGAAGGGGAGGATGAGTGAGGGGAAGGGGGAAAGGGAGGGGAATGGGAGGAGGGCGAGGGGGGAAAGGGAGGGTGATGGGGAGAGGGGAAGGGGGAAATGGAGGGGGAAGGAAGGGCGAGGGGGGAAGAGGGAGGGGCGAGGGAGAGGAAGAGAGAGTGGGAGAGGGTGAGGGAGGGGGAGTGGGAATGTAGGGGGGGGGGATACAAAAGGATAGATAGGGAGGAATAGGGACCTTTTTTACTTTTATGAATACCTCCTCGCTACCCATTCACTTCACTCCCTTTATTGCCTTCTTTTTTAAGTTCGCCTGTAACGGTTGACAATGAAAATTCCGCACTACCTACAAGTTAAATAAAATCAAAAGATAATTAAGTTTGTAGTAAGATGCATTTATTCAACTTGGATAAGTACAAATGCATCTTTTACGTAGGGATCAAGAAGGATAAGCGCTCCGTAAAATATGTTTCAATTAAGTTCGAGTTCTGTTTTTTTATAAAATCTACGCGGACGAAGTCGCGGGTAACAGCTAGTATTATCCATAAACGAAAGAATAACTCACAATTAGGAAAATCGACTCTATTACGGGGGCGACATACATAACCCTGGAGATGCTGAGCCTGTAGATGCTGAGACGTATCGCCTTATTTTATGTTATATTAAAAACTTAAATATAATCTTAATAAGTTGGACTTAATATTTCATTTCTCTCTTAACAGTATGTATGTAAAAATGGGAAGTGTATGGTACTATAATGAACCAGTCTTGGCTCGTGGGGGTAGTATTGCTCAGATGGCTAAATTAATTGAAAATTGACTAGAAATGCCGCTCCTAGCGGTAGATTCCATCATTAATCAGACTCCAGATTCAATTTTAACGAATATCAAGTTTATTGGCTAGAAAACATTTGAGAACCACACTGAAAAGAATTAAAACACACAAGGCTACTTCAGCCGTTCAACACGCAAAACAATTAGTAAAACTAGAACGCTATATAGAAACGCGAGTACGAGTACAAATAAAACGTGTCACCACGTTCGTAGCCGCAAAACGAATGAATGTTCGATGAAGGTTATATACGTTCTTTTATATTTCTGGAGCAAATGTCCATTCGACAAGAAATCACCGCGGAGAATGTATAGCAAGAGTGGTGTATCATTACAGTACGTACCAAAGAGAGTAATGGCTAAGTGTGAATCTGGATGGTTTCCGAGCATGAGGACGTCCGAAGATGGATGCACTGTATAAAATATGAGTCCTCCAGGCTGTGGTCTCTGCCTACCCCGACGCGAAAGAGGCGTGACGTTATGTATGTATATAAAAAACGGGGAAGTGTATGGCATGTAACTAAGGGGTAATGGCTAAATGTGAATGTAGATGGTTTGAGATCGTGAGGACGTCCGAAGATGGGTGGACTGCATGAAATATGATTTGAGAAAGAAAGAAGTCAATGTTGAGATAAAGGTCGATAAGTAGCGAGAAACAGAAGCGATTAACGTCTTGAGCCAAACACAAGTAAAGGCAGGCGAATGATAATGTATAGATAAACCGCCTAAATGAGTCCTCGCCCGCGGGGTACAGGGGCGTGGGGGTAAGACGACAAAGGGGGAACGAAAGAGGTGCGGGAGCGTGCATTCTCATCATCTACGCGCATCCGCCCCCCGCACCTGCCCACAAGGGTACAAACCCCGCGGGCAAGGACTCATTTAGGCGGTTCTACTATAGTCTCGACCGACATGGTAATTTAAACTCTGACTATACCTGCGCAATCCCTGTGACAGAAATGGGTACGCCCTGGCTGGTGTAGACGGTGGGTGACTCAACCTGAAGCGTCATCGTGTTGAGAGATATCCGCTGCACACGCTGGATGGCCGGCCATACGAACGCGCGACCACCAGGTACAAGCAGCGGCTTCGAGTAACAGCAACCTACGAGGAATATCATTTAATTAATACAGGAGAACAACTCATGCAAGACGCCCAAACCAAACCAGGAGCCTTGACTTCAAGATAACTAGTTTCTACATCAAATCCAATAATATGCAAATTTACTAGGTAAAGATTACTAAGATAATCTTGACATTAACATATTCTGCATTTAACATACACAGGGTGGAAACCTTCAGCAGGGCAGTAAGGGGAGAATAGTTTTTTGTAATTTCTGATTTTTTTAGTATGGATTGGTCCTACAGCATTTTTTGATAAATAAATGACATTAACAAAATGTATTTATTATTAATGGAAAAGTTTTTTGAATTTTTTAGTACTCCAATCTGTCTTGGTCGCTCCCATAGAAGTTTTTGATCAGTGTAAGAAACCGGATTGATTGGCATAGGGCTCATTCCACTGTATTTGATACCAGAGAAACCAAAAAATAATTTGAGAATATGTGTTCTAACCCTAGATTATAATCCAATTTTCATACAATCAAATAATAGTACATTAAAAAGCAAGTGCGCTATTTTGGATATAACACCAGAGGCTCAGAAATTGCAGCCCGAGCCGCAGGCGAGGGCGTAATGGAGCCGAGGATGTAATCACCAAAGAGCACGAGCTTTTTACGACGTTTTGCTACACATTTGCGAATAAAAACAAATCATATTTGCTTACCTTTAGACATTTTCCGCTTTTTCCTTACATTTCTATGTACACCCAGTGTTTTGTGTCTAAGTATTTTCGACGTTGATGTACTACACTAATTACTATTTTTTTATTTGAAGAAGTCAATACTTTTGAAAATAATGACAATAAACACAACAAATATTAGTTAAAATGGCGCGTGTATCACTTTTTCGGAAGACCCAAATTATACATGCGCGCGCAGCAGACAATGACTAAACTACCAAACATTCTTACTCTTCAAATTATTTTAAAATTGAATATTTTGTTAATTTAAAGACAAATTTGAAGTTAGTTAGTTGATAAATAATTTCGTGTAATTAGCGTTTATTTATCATATAATCGAACACAGTTTCTTAATTCAAGAAATTATTATGAATGTTATAGATATAGAAACTCCTTGTACCTTGCCGCTACAAAAAAAACCGGTCAATTGCGAGTTGGACTCGCGCGCCGAGGATTCCAATATATTTTTTGAGGCGACAAAGGCCAATTGTAGGACCGCAAAACTAAATTTGTTTGAAAAGGTTTTTAGCAGATTACTAAAAAACTGCAATTTAGAAAGATCGTTTTATTTTTGCTGTAATATTTACATAAACTGCTATCGACTGTAATAATTTAGATTTTTCCTTTCACAAACTTCGGAGATAAGGGGGGCGGTATTTTTTTTGACATTTTTCATCTTAACCTCAAAATGAGTCGTAAAATAATACAAAAATATATTTTAGAATGTACAAGAAAAGCCCTTTCATATGATACCCCACTCAACCTAGTAACCACAATTTGAAAATTTGCACCCCCCCTATTCGGGCCCTAATAATAATAATCCTAATTCTTTTTAATTCTTTCATATGCATTTAGGTTGGGCCACCATATTCTAAAACTATTCCAAATTTAAAGTCGATAGCATGAGTGGTTCCTGAGATATACAGGTGTGACAGACAGACAGACAGACAAAGCGGCACCATAAGAGTTTTTTTTAACCGACTTCAAAAAAGGAGGAGGTTCTATGTTCCACTGTATGTATCTTTTTTTTTATGTATGTCCGCCGATTACTCCGTCAGTTGTGAACCGATTTGCAAAATTCTTTTTTTATCCGAAAGGGTATACTCCTGAGGTGGTCCCATTGTCACCAAGTTGGGATCTGATGATGGGATCTTAGGGAAATTGAGGGCAAACCTCAAATTTTATAGGCACGTATGACGTTTTTCATATATTTTTTAAAGCTACACAAGTGTTTGCGTCTGGTATTCATCATCTCATGTTGATGGTCTGATGATGGAAGGTCCAACTCCTTAACGGTTAGGAGTTGGAGGATAATTCTTTAAAATTTTAGTCACGTATTGATCGACAGTTTGAAGCGCTCATGGCCAAGTGGAAGTTGGTCTTTCTTTGCGATCTCGAAAATTAAATAACGTTAGCCGTGGTCGATGAGTGACCGCTAGTGGCACAACAATTAGAGCGTTCTATCAAATTGTAGAAAGATTTCCAAAATTCTTTTTTTATCCGACCAATCATACTTCTGAAGTTGTCCCATGGTCACCAATTCAGGATCTCATTATGATATCCCAGGGAAATCGAAAGCAATGCTCAAACTTTATAGGCAAGTATTACCTACGTGTTTCAAAAACAACGAGTTAGGTAAATAATGCAAAATCTTTCAGGTGATTGCTCTACACAGGAAATTGAACATCTTAGAGATGCCATGCCATGGATGGAACGCACGGCAGCGTACACGTAGAGACATAACCAGATTACCTAGTGTAACCTGAAGACAGCCGAACCAGCGCTACGCTGAACTTGTTTACTATTATAGTACCTGAGCGACTGAGCTTCGCTCTATAATAGCCGCCTCAACCTGACAATATCATCAGGTGATCAAGCTATGCTACTCAACAACAGGTGGCGCTGTAAGTTTCTTAAACGCACTAAAACGCGCAAAGAAATTATTAAAAAGACGGTGAAAACGAATTTTCCCAGACATGAGACCTAGCTAGATCGATTTTTCGCCTCCGAAAACCCCTGTATAGTAAATTACATCGAAATCGTTAGAGCCGTTTTCAAGAAACCGATTACAAATCTATATACAAATATTGCTCGTTTAATAGAATAGGTTCTGTGACTACGTTACAAACGCCTAAAACCAAATACTCGCTCAAGGTCAAATTGTTTCCACCGAAGTGCGTGCCTATCTATAAGTTGGTTACTTATTACTGACCATCAATTTTAGAGACTTTATCCCTGAAATGTTCGAATTTTTTAATGACATAATGATTGTAGTTATATGACAACAACATGTCATTTGTGCTTCAGAAGGCGTTTCAGTCGTTTGTCCTAGCCACTTTTAAGGAGTGATCATCGGGTCATTGATTTAGATCAGTTAGGGTTACCAACCACCTTTTGGTGCTTGTACCTTACGGTGTTTGCTTAACACTAAAACTTGTAAAATAAAAACAGTTTTAACAAAAACTACACACCTCCTTCAAAGTATTTCAAGGTTTCTATTAGCACTAAAAAATATACAATAACCATAGCAGTTAATAACCAGTAACTTAGTGAAGTAATAGAAAATAACCAAACCTGTTATTTATTTCAATCATAAAGGGTCTAGCGGGATAAAGAAGGGATATTTGCCCCCCGCAGCGATTTCAATGATATTCATACTGCAGTTTCGGCAGGATGAGCAGGCTCCTTGAAGGTATTATTAGACCCCGATCTTCATTTTTTTTTTAAATTATTAACGATAGTGTCGCTAAAGTACGCACTTTTGTAAATGGGATTTTCTTCAAAACTATAATAGGTACACTTCTCAAATAAGCTCTCAATTACTAAGGTTAAACGAGGGTATTTAAAACATATTCTATCACATCATCACCCTGCTTTATAATATTTAATTTTAAAAAGTAAAATAATTTTTATTTTCCTTTTTCTAACGACTTGTCATAAGTATACAACAACCAAAAAAAATATATAGCACGTTACAAGTATCTACTGTAGGCACCTGTAAAAATATTATTAAAAAAGAAGGTGCGTCATGGTTTAAAAAATTAGGTTTACTTAAAGTACTCGCACAACTGCACTAATTCGCCGGTAGTATGTACTCTATTTAGAATGCATATTTAAAAACTTTTGACCCTTAATTATTTTCTTAGTACTATACATAGGTACTATAAGAAAACTTTTTTTTTTATTTTGACGCACCAAATTTTTTGAAAATATTTTTATAGATTCATATAGTTAATACTTGTCACATGCTACTCGTATATAATTTTTTTGGTTGTTGTATACTTATGATAAGCTGTCAGAAAAAGGAAAATAAAAATTATTTTACTTTTTTAAAGTAAATATTATAAGGCAGGGTGATGTGATAGAATATGTTTTATATACTGTCGTTTAACCTTAGTAATTGAGAGCTTATTTGAGAAGTGTAGCTATTATAGTTTTGAAGTAAAACCATTTTTCAAAAGTGCGTGTTTTGGCAACATTATCGTTAATAATTCAAAAACAAATGAAGATCGCGGTCTGATAAATAATACCTTCAAGGAGCCTGCTCATCCTGCCGAAACTGCAGTATGAATATCATTGAAATCGCTGCGGGGGGCAAATATCCCTTCCTTATCCCGCTAGACCCTTTATAGGTACATTACAACAGTTCATTTTGGAATCGGTGCCAGCCAAGTCGCAAAACCAATTAAAGCATATGCTACTAGCCAACTATCGTATAAACTAACTCGCGTTTCATAAGCTGTAGGTATGCAGTTACCAAATTACGACAAGTTTTCATTTTTCATCTCTTGCCTACTTTTCATCAAATCTTAAACATTGACAATTTAATATGGGATCCCTTCGAAGGTAAATAAAAAAAGCAGTTCATCGTCTTTTGTAACAAAAGACACCAGATTAGATACTGTTACCAGCACTGCCAATTCTTGGCTGGCACCGACTCCAAAATGAACTGTTGTAATGTACCTATAAATTTATAATTGAAATAAATAACAGGTTTGGTTATTTTCTATTACTTCACTAAGTTACTGGTTATTAACTGCTATGGTTATTTTATACTTTTAAGTGCTAATAGAAACCTTGAAATACTTTGAAGGAGGTGTGTAGTTTTGTTAAAACTATTTTTTTACCACTTTGGTATCGGTACCCTAAAAACTAAAATAAAACACTAATCTGCCAAACAGCCTTCTCTTCTCCCTTGAATTATTTAAAATTGAATATTTTGTTACTTTAAAGACAGTAAGTAGTTAGTTTGTTTATTAATATAAATATTTTCATGTTATTAACATTTATTTATCATACGATCTAGTTTCAGAATCTCAATAATAGCATCGATATTTTTGGCGACACTTTCATCAACTTTAAAAACAGTATTCTGTTCACTGTTCAGAATCACAGCATGTAAACGTCACTTTTATATTTAAATTTATTAAATTTTTATTTAATTTTATTTAAGTTCTTAGTTTTTCGTGCTCTTTATCATTTTGTTTTTGTGTAATTGTTAGCGTCATATTCCCAAAGAATGTTGTGTATGCCTATAAGTGACGCATTCATAGAGATTTAGATTTATGTGTATATTATTATATTAACCAAATTATGTATGACTGTGTTGTTGGCGTACCTATTGCATAAATAAATAAATAAATAAATCTAACACAGTTTATTTATTCATGAAAATATTATGAATATTATAGATATAGAAACTCCTTAGAAGACAAAAATTAAAACACGTGTAGTAATATAATGAACGCGTGTTTAGTAAGTTGGATTATGGACCTTATAAGTACATATATATAGCTGTTTTATGAGCTAATGCAAAAAAAAAATATTTTCAAATCGAACGAACTTCTGTTGTTTTTATTAGAAATAAATGGTACAGCAGCACTGCACTTACTTTCTCGCGATATGGGTAATTCTGAATTTGCAAAAAACTGACTGTGACTGCTATTTTTCTAAGCTGCAGTAGCTAAATATCGAAATCGTGCTTTGTTTTATGAAAGAATAGATAAAATACTATAGATTTAATAAATTAATAGATAAATATAATGGGTAGTTATTTTTAAATAAATATTTTAATCATCAAAAATGTCCCTTCCGTGGGTGTGACTAGACGGTCTCAGTAAAGAAAAAAAATCTGTGCTTTATCTGGTTGAATAAATATGGAAAAAAAGGATGCCAATATTATTGAGAATATATTTACTTTATAAATACACAAGCATACGCATCTAAAACGTTAAGTAAATGTTTGGACTCTTACTTAAAGTTTGTGATTGAATTTTTTGTCTCTTCCATGGACGTGTGTCACACTGTTCGTAACTTTAATATCATCGTGCGTGTATTCAAACGCAACTACGCATAGACAAGGATTGATCTACCATATTTTGACTCAGTTATAAATTTTATGCTGCGGCGTGTAGTTTACAAGAAAAAAAAATGTTGAATGTCTATTCTCACAACTCCTCAAGCATAAGTGGTCACAATTGTTTTCTTCATCAGAGCTATGTACCTTTCAATTATTTATTTTTGTTTTTTCGTTTAAATGCGTTATGACATCGAAAAATTCTTTGGCGAATTTGCTGGGTCGTGCCTGCTTTTGGGGTTATGTATCGTACATAACAATGTAAAAATGTCAGTTCCTTGGCGTCACTTCCATGTTTCCGTGGACAAAAATGTATGAGATATATGGTCACTTCCATGGATGTGTCACTTCCTCAGGTCCACGGAAGTGACAAAATTTTATGATGCTTGCTTCATTGGTTTCGTGTTATTTTATAGATAAAAAACCTCATAAAACCTTTTAAAATTATCTAAGAGATACATATCATACATATAGACCAGAATTTGCGTATCTCCTTTGTCATATCTCTCTATAGAGTACATTAATGTAAGGATTGTCACTTCCATGGAATTAATTTATTTTCCATGCTAAGCTGCAGGGGCTGTAGGAGCTGCTGCAAGGTCGGCGAATATTTTTTTCTAATACAGTGAGACCTAAACTAATAAGATCCTACATAATTTTTATAAAAAAGGCGTTTTCATTTTTTATTATTTTTTTGACTTAATAATGAGAACTACCCATATACGAGAGTCATCATTCAACAGTGTCCCCGCCGGTAGTCGAACTCAGAACCTCCTGATCAAGAGCCGAATGCTCTAACTACTATATTATAAAGGCTGCGGATAGTAATGAGTAAATAAGTACCAACTGCAAACTTAGGTTTGTAATTCCATACAAATAATATCAAAATACAAACTTACCAATACCAACTAGATTTATGTAAAAATAATTTAATGAAATGCAGTCAGGTAGAAAACCAATTTAGAATCTAAATTGTAGAACATCAAAATATGCTAAAATATGGTGTCATACCATTCTCTTAGCCGCTAGGCCAAAGCGTGACGGACGGACCGACCGACGGACGGACATGTTTAGGAGACTTTTTTTATGTTTTTTATACAACATGAACTGAATATCACTATATCACTTATATGATATAGTGATATTCAGTGCTTGCATTTTTGAGAAAATTTGAATAACTTTTTTCTCAAGAATACAATACCTTTCTCGCTCCGCTCGAAAGTAAAAATGGTATTTTCGTTAATCTCTTCTGTAACTAGCCTAATTAGAATTGTGTACAACAAAGTGTGTATCTATTCATCCTCGGTTTTAGTATTTCGGTTTAGCTACCGTTAACAGTATTAGGTAGTTGAACAAATAAAACTGGCTACTGGTGAGTGATTAAGACAATTAGAACAAATTTGTCGCTGGCGGGCGGCCATTATGTCCACTTATACTTGATTAAGAATATGAAAGTATACATTATATGGATACAGAAAATATTTTAATTACATTTCTACTGACATATTAATAGTTTTTTTATGGGCTCGCACTTGACCTCAACTATAGCAAAAACTGAGACTTTAACTTATACAATTTTTCATTTTTGTTGTATGACAGCTACCCTCAAAATGAGAGCAAGCATGAAACCACTCAAAAACCTTCAACGGATTTGCATAAAACTCTTAAATTCCAAATATGGTGTCAAACGGACCATTCGTTTAGCCGCTAGGCCAAAGCGTGACGGACAGACCGACCGACGCGACGGACCGACCGACCGACCGACCGACGGACGGACATTTTTGGGAGACTTGTTTTTTTATGATGTATAAGTGTTATAGAACACATTTTTGAGAAAATTAGAAAAACTTTTTTTTTCACGAAACCTTTCTCGCTCCGTTCGAAAGTAAAAAATAATGAATGCCGTAAAAAAACCTTACAAAAGTAAGATTGTATCGCAGAGGAATGTGTGTAAATTGATTTTAGCTGCTTTTAAGCTTTTATTCAGATACAACAATCAAATAATTTATAAGAACCGACTTCGTCGAATATGTCGATGATAACAATAAAATAATATGTCAGTCACACCCGTTACACGTCATACCCGTCACAATTTTTTATCGCTAATACCACGAACATATTTTTTATTATAATTAACCAACTTACTGGCCTACCAACAACAAAAAACTACCAGATTTATTTATTTATTAGATTTCTACATATATAAAGGGATACAATTGTTTTTTCTTCAGGTAGAGAGCTGTAACGATACCTCCTCTGACCATACACCAGTTATATTGACCATGAGTGAAACTGTAATAAAATGCCCAACAAAACCATACTTATATATTGTGGCTGGTCTATGGTGGTTGCCATGGTGTTTGTTACAATCAAGTATGTCATGTGTTTTATTGGAAATTAAAAATGGTTAAAACGACATGTTTTTATTAATATAATAGCTAGAATATAATATCCAGATACTAAAGGTTATGGGAAAAAGTGATAACAATGTCTGGAAATATACATTTAATAAAGTCGAGCTGTTAAATAAAAATTATTACGATACATGGAAAATTCATTCACAAGCTGTCTTATTAAAAAGTAAGCTCTGGGATAATGTATCTGGAAAGAAAAAAGTGCCAACAGAACCTACAGAAAAGGAAGAATATGACGAAGAGGTAATTCTAGCAAGATCTGAATTATTTTTGCTGATTTCACCTAATGAATTAAAATCTGTCCGTAATTGTCAAACTGCTAAAGAAATATGGGATAAACTTAAGGAAATATATGAAAGTAAGGGACCTGCTCGCAAAGCATTGTTGTTAAAGCAACTTATCTTAACAAAATGTAAGGAAACTGATAATATGCGCGATCATCTTGATAGTTTCGAAGTTATTGTAGCTAAGTTAAATAACATGGAAGTAGAGATTAATGGAGATCTAATAAGCATCATAATGCTCTACTCTTTACCTACAAAATTTTAAAATTTTAGAATCGCAAGAGAGTCCCGTGAAAAATTACCAACCCCAGAAGAACTTAAGATTAAAATCCTAGATGAATATAAGTCTAGACAGAGCAATGCTGCTTCAGTTGAATATGAAAATACTGAAAGTGAGGCATTATATTCGAAGAATATGAAATCTCGAAAATTTAAAAAGTTTAATTACAAAATCAAATGCCAAAACTGTCATAAATTTGGACATAAAACTGAAGATTGTCGAAACAAGACTCAAAGCGAAAAGACACATTATGCTAATAAAAATAAAAACATCGCTTTTAAAACTGAATGGTGTTTGGACAGCGAATCAACCAGTCATATGTGCAGCGACCCAAAGATATTCTCGTCAATTACAAAAGGTGATCAAGGCCAATTAAAACTTGCTACGAATGGTCAAAGCGAACCAATAGAAGGAAAAGGTACTGTAATTTTTCAACATGAAGATAAAAAATTCAGTTAGAGGATACCCTCTACGTACCTAATCTATCTACAAACCTTCTATCAGTTGCAAAAATCACTAAAAAGGGGGGACATACAGTTCCATTTAAAAAGGAAAATGCGACGAAGAAGACGCTGTATTCCTTACAGATATTGATAATATTCATCGCAAACTAGCTAATTTACTCGTAAATGAGCATGACTTGAAAGAAGCCATGAAAAGAGAAGCTGTGCGAGGATTGAGTTTTAATGCAAATGACAAACTCAATTAATGTGAAGTGTGTGTCAAAGAAAAGATGTCAAGACAACTATTTCCTAAACAGCCCGAAAACAAAAAGAGGACATCGGAACCACTATAAATTGTGCATTCTGACGTATGTGGGCCTATGGTTGAATCTTTTGCAAAATCTAAATATTTTGTTACGTTTATTGATGAACATACTAGATATACAAGAGTATACATAATAATTTAAAAGAACCAAGTTCTCGAAAAGTTAAAAGAATTTATACGAGAAATGGAGAGATTCTCAGAAAAGAAAATAAAATTCTTCCAATGTGATAATGGCAAAGGTGAATATTGTAACAAAGATTTTGATAAATTCCTGAAAGAATTCAAAGAAGATTAAGCTGCCCTTACACGCCACAACAAAACGGAATGGCTGAAAGGAAAAACAGAACGCTCTTGGAGAAAGCACGTTACATGATGCTAATGTTCCAGAGATTTATTGGGCTGAAGCAATAACGACCGCTAACTATATTGCTAACAGAACTCCAAGTAGAGTCATAGAAATAAGAACTCCATATTAAATGTGGACTGGAAAGATACCTTCCATCAATCATTTTCAAATTATTGGTGCGAAAGCATTTGTTTTGATAAAGCACAGACGACAAAAAAGAAAGTTTAGTGCGAAATTTCATGAAGGAGTATTTATCGGCTGTTCAGAAATATGCAAAGCGTATAGAATCTGGATATCAGACAAAAATATGTTAATGGTAAGCCGAGACGTAAGAATAATGAAGAAAATGTACTATGAAGATAAACAAAATGAAGAAAAAAAAACCGGCCAAGTGCGAGTCGGACTCGCACACCGAGGGTTCCGTACCACCTCATAATCATAATTGTATTAGTTGAAATTTCAGTAAGTTAATGTGCTAGATTTTTTGAGTCCAACAAGCGCTTGACCAAATTTTATTATTTGTTGTTATTTTATAGCTTATGAACTATAAACATAGTACAAGCACATAGCACAAGTTTGTAAGTGTTCCCGTTTTTAAAATAGAACTAAAACAAAAATCGCCTCCGCGACCATTCAACTTGACCCCTCTCTTATATAAATGTTCTTGAAACGGTTGTTCACCTCAATTGGTTACCATTAAATGTGAAGTCGAACAGGAACCAAATGAAGTACTGGTGGAAAATGATACCATGAATGAAAGAGTTGAATCTGAAATTGAACAAGATGGAAACATTAATTCATCGACAGATATTTTTCTTGATACTAAAGAAGTTGAAAATTCAGAAAATACAACACCACCAGACATAATAAACGAAAGACAACAAAGAGTTAGAAGACTTCCTGCATGGACAGAAGACTATGATATGTCTCATCTAACAAATGATAGAATGTATGAATGGGATGAAGCTATTAAAAAAGAAATTTCCTCACATCTAAAAAATAATACCTGGACTATCCAAAAATTACAAACCGGAAGAAATATGGTTGACAGTAACCTGATATAAACAGAAAAATTTGGATCCAACGGTAAATTAGAGGAAAAAGGCACGTTAGTTGCCAGAGGATTTTCTAAAATACCAGGACAAGACTATCAAGAAGTTTTTGCTCCTGTAACAAGATTGAGTTCGATCAGACTACTAATTGCTATAGCTGTCAATTTTGATATGCATATTGATCAAATTGATATATGTACTGCATTCTTGAATGGTGAAATAGATGAAGAAATCTATATGAAGAAACCAAATACATTAGAAGAATATTTAGAAAAAATTATAAAAGACGAGAATGGAGATAAAGAAATAATACAAAAAGCAATTAAGATGAAAGATGATCTGAAGAACAACAAATTTACAACTGCATGTAAACTAAACAAGGCAGTCTATTGATTAAAACAATCGGGAAGGCAATGGTTTTTGAAAGTTGACGAAAGTTTAAAACAAATCGGTTCCAAATCTTCATTTACCGATACCTGCACTTACACATATGCACCGAAAGGCGGAGATTTGGATAATACAGTTATTCTCAGCATATATGTGGATGATTTTCTGATTGCTAGCCGAAGCAAGAAGCTAATCCAAGAAACAAAAGCTAAAATTGCTAAGAAATTTGATCGCAGAGACCTTGGAGAAATCAAATACTACATTTCGAGAAGCAAAATGATAGCAGTATAAAGCTGAGTCAGACAAAGTACATAGACCAAAGTCTAGAGAAGTTTGGACTGCAAGAATGCAAACCTTCACTTACTCCTATAGAAGTCGGTCGAAAATTAAAAAAGGGTAAAATTTGCCAGCAGGAATTGCCATATCAAAATTTGATTGGGACGCTAATGTATATAGCAGTCGCCACATGGCCAGACATAGCATTTGCTGTGAATTATCTCAGCCAATTTAATAGCTGTTATGATGAAACGCATTTCAAAGCAGCGAAGCGTATCCTTCGATACTTAAAAGGAACACGAGATGAGGGGCTCATTTATAAAAAGACAAATAGCCCACTACTAAAAGGTGCTGCAGATGCTGATTGGGCTTCATGTGAATAGACACTCATACACTGGCTTCATTTTCACAATGGGTGATACGCCTATTAGCTGGGAAGCTAAAAAGCAACGAACAGTGGCTTTATCAACAGCTGAAGCCGAATATATGTCTTTAACAGAAGCCGCTAAAGAGGCAATTTATTTGAAGAACCTATGGAAGGATCTTACTTTTAGTAATGCTGTGGTAAAAATATTTAATGATAACCAAGCTGCGCAAAAACTCGCCAAAACACAGTCATAAACGCTAAGTCAAACATATTGATATAAGGCGACGCTACATTAGAGAAGTGATTGCTAATGGACAGGTTGTTGTTGAATATATACGGAAAATAATAATGGTTCCGACAAACAAATTAACCTCCAGCGATCTGTGTTCAACTATTATTCTAATTAACCAGCGTTATAATGAACTACCGACAAAAAAACCAAAACGTGCCGAAAAAAAATTTCGAATTTAACTAACAAATAAAAGCATGTTCAAATTACATGTAAACTAAACTTCCGAATAAAATTACTAAACTTCCGAATAAAACACTGAACCGCCGACAAGCGAACCGACCTATAGGTTTGTTAGGTACTCTCGCGACCACAAGAAGAAGCAGAAGCGAATTTAGGTTCCAAAAGTTTTAAGTAGATTCGTAATTAAAGCTGGTAAAAAAGTATTACAACAATAAAAGTCATGTTTATTTTTCGAAGATTTCAGTATCTCGGTATGATCCTTTCGTCATTTTTATTCGGACAAAAGTAGTCGGAAAGTTAGTATTTTAGGCAGTAGATTTTATATTTTGAGTAAGGACAATTCTTATTTTCTTGTCGGAGCTTTTATTACTAGCCAATATAGTATACCATCACAGCAGATGATAGCAGACATGCTGACCAAAGCACTTAGTGGCACGAAGCTGTCTTCAATTAAGAACATCATCAATATCTCGAAATCTTCGTGAGGCGGAGTATTGTGGATGGTCTATGGTGGTTGCCATGGTGTTTGTTATAATCAAGTATGTCATGTGTTTTGTTGGAAATAAAAAATGGTTAAAACGACATGTTTTAATTAATATAATAGCTAGAATATAATATCCAGATACTAAATTATATAACAAACACACAGACTGGCACTCCTTCCAACAACATCTGGATGAAAACATAAATCTTAAAGTGCGCCTCAAAAGTGCAGAAGATGCTACTGAGCATATCACCAAGACCATCCAAACGGCGGCATGGCTTCGCACCCCACCTGTCAATGAAATAGTTAAAGCTGAATCTAACCTGCGGCTTGTGGTAAAGCAGAAAGTGCTAGAAAAGACAAGGCTGAGAAGAGTATGGCATTGTAGTCGTCATCCCGCTGACAAAAGGGAACTCAACAAAGCTGCAGCAAAACTGAAACAGCATTTGATAGAGATCGAGAATGAAACGCTACAGATACACCTGCAAAATCTATCGCCAGCTGCTCCAACGAAAACTGAGAATTCCCTTTGGAAAACCGCCAAGTCTCGTGACAAACCTCTGCTAGCTAAACACACTCTTAAGTTGGAAAATGGAATTTGGGCTAAAACCGACGAAGAAAAAGCAGAAGCATATGGATGTTTCCTGTGAGATGTGTTCACGCCTAATGATGGCATTGGTGATGAAGACATAGACCTGAAAGTACAGACGTTCGTCGAAAGTGATCTCCAGCTCAGCCCTCCAATAAGATGTTGCACACCTGCTGAAGTAAGACGAAATATTATGAACTTGGACTAAAAAAAAGCACCAGGCTTCGAACTAATAACTGCAGAAGTACTGAGAAATCTCACTAAGAAGGCTATCATTTTAATAACCTCACTCTACAATGCAAACCTAAGAACTTCGCGTTACCCAAGCGCATGGAAAGTCTCCCAAATTACCATGGTTCCTAAACCTGGCAAGCCCCAACACTTGGCCAATAAATCTGCTCCCAGTACTCTCAAAGGTTCTGGAGAAAATCATAAAGACACGGTTGAATGATCAGTTAGAAAAATGTGGATCCATTCCAGACCATCAGTTTGGTTTCCGAACAAACCATGGAAGTATCGAGCAAGTTCATAGAGTGTGTGAACATATAAGATACGCTCTAGAAACCAAAAAGTACTGTTCAGGAGTATTTCTAGATGTGCAGCAGGCTTTTGACAAAGTCTGGCACAATGGCCTGCTCTATAAACTTAAAAAGCTCCTACCACAAAACATGTATTTACTACTAAAATCTTACATTGAAAATCGCATCTTCTATGTCAAGATCAATGACTCCGTTTCAAATTTCTACGACATAAAGGCAGGAGTTCCACAGGGATCTGTATTTGGTCGAGCTCTTTAACTCTGGTACACAGCTGATGTAATAGAATCAAACGATGTAATGACAGCCACATTCGCTGAAGACACAGCAGTGCTTACATCCAACAAAGATCCTGATATAGCTTCGAGTGTACTCCAAACACATCTGGACAAAGTCCACAAATGGATGACATCTTGGCGCATTTAAGCTAGTGCTCCCAAATCGAACCACATCACGTTCACCCTAAGAAAAAAGGATTGCCCGACTGTAAAATTAGGCCAAGATGTACTACCACACAATGAAGTAGTGAAGTACCTTGGCTTCCACCTGGAAAACTCACATCCAAAAAAAACGTGATGAATTTAACTACAGGTTCAGACACTAGATCGGCTCATTGGACCTAAATCTACTCTCCATAGAAAACAAAGTCCTGATCTATAAGAGTATCCTAAAATCTATATGGAATTATGGACCTATGGCATTCAGCTCTGGGGAACGGCTAAAACATCCAATACTGAGATACTGCAAAGATTTCAAAATGGAGTACTTAAGTCAATAGTGAATGCTCCATGGTTCATGAGAATGGATGAAATCCATAACTACTTGAAAATCCCAACTGTAAAAGAGGAAATAAACACAATAATGAAGGCCTATAAAAGCAAAATAACTCACCACCAAAACAGACTTGCTCGTTGTCTAAGTAAGCCAAACATTGCAAACAAGACGTCTGAAACGTACACATACATGGGACAACATATAATTAAATTGTATGTCTAATTACACAAGAAGGCAGCCTGACACTGGAAGGGCCCGCCTAAAATGCCATCACAACATCTAAATTAACTGCTTATGGTCTGAGGACCGATCGCATGTTGGACAATTAATATAAAAAAAATAATAATAATCAACTGATTACTTTTTAATTTTTATAGGTGCGCCATGACAGCACATTGCATATTGTAGTCTGTGGCCGCAAGGAGGTTTCATTGCAATCACAGAAAACTCATCAAAAACCAGTTGTACACCTATTTTTTTGGTGAAATAGGTGATGAAAACGTTTATGATTCGCCTTTGGGTGTTTTCAAAGCAGCTCGGAACTTCGCTGTAGCTCTTATCACCGGAAAAATTAAAAAACATTAAGAAACGGTTTGTTTTTAAACACATCATTTTAGAATTCATAAAATTATAGTAGACAAAGTTGTGTATGCAACTCCACACAATTAGGTACAAAACATCATGTCATCTATTATAGAACATGGCTCGCTATGCTCTCCTGCGTCCCATAAGCAGACTCTCTAGTTATATAACCCTCATTATCAACCATTGTATAAACTACTATTTTATTTAACACAAGTAACATGTTTCTCGATTTTTACTAATAGGCCTGATACACGATTGGCAGCAAAGGTCCCAACAGAGGTCAGGTTAAAATTGGTTGTAAACTGTGAACTATATGATCGGAACCAACCAAGGTCACCTCTGGCGGGGCTCGGTTGGCAAAACTGTGTAACAGGCACTTAATGAGAGAAATTACTCCTAAACCTCTGTAAGTTACAAACCATTTTAGTGAGAACCTCCATGAGCGAGAATAACTTTCGGTTCCCTAAAATTCTTGCTTACCTAGGGATTAAATCAATAAAACATAAAATTTTATGACAACATTTACAACAATCGCATAGCTGTAATAAAATAATATAATTTCAAGTACCAATTCATAACAATAAGAAGATATAGGTATTATGTTTCTAATATGTTTGGCTAGCTTTCTCTACATACAAATAGCGTCAATATTACAGTGATTTATGTAGACACTCATGGACGATAAAACTGTATTGCACAAAGCATTTCTCAAAATGTAATGCTTTCTCTTTCTATGTCAACAAAACAGAAAATGTCGGTAAGATGTTTATTAGGGCAACAAATTAAATTATTCCCAGCGGAGCGAGCAAATTTGGTGTACATTCATCCATTTTGGTAGACAAAATTTGGTCAATATTATTTGGTAAGAATTTACTCAAATTTGGTGGCACGGT
This sequence comes from Athrips mouffetella, assembly GCA_947532105.1. NCBI lineage: Eukaryota > Metazoa > Arthropoda > Insecta > Lepidoptera > Gelechiidae > Athrips > Athrips mouffetella. The sequence continues at coordinate 31,383,851 of OX383956.1, forward strand.
AATACACATCCATTTATTAGTACACAAAGATCTAACAAATTTTTAATGAATGCAAGGGAATTTTTGTGGAACTGGTGGTAAAGATGAAACTTTCGCAAAAATATAACATTAGAACATACCTATAGTAATAGAACCAATACATAATTTTGTTCACGTTTGTCAGCAAGTAACTCACATACTACAGGACCGATTCAAAAGGGGTTTTTGATGTAATATTATTCTTTTTTCGTGTATCATTTAAACTATGTTTTATCGCAATTTGGTCAATCAAACAGAAGAGTACAAAAGTTTGACGATCCAGTTGTTTGTGACTTCTGTAGGCCAAACTTCACGTAAACGAAATCCTGGGCGCAGGTAGTCTGATATATTCGTCATAATGAGATATCCCATTGGCTAAAAATAAAGTGTTTTTCACTTATTCACTTACCAGATACCACAAGTGCCTCATTCGGGCCACAGGTCACAAAACCCCAGGTCATGTTTTTAGTGAACTAATTAAATACGATAAATGAAATAACACCATATAACGGTTGGTTTTCACCACAGTTTTTACACAACAACACAAAATACAAATCGGCTTCGGAAATAAGGGCTGACAGGACAGGGCCAAGTAATCTGTGGACAGGTACAGGTATGGTAGGCAATAATGTGCGTCACGAGCATGTGCAATATTTAATACGCAGCAAATAATGTGCAGCGGATAATTGGCGTCACGTGACGCCGATTATCTGCTGCATATTATTTGCTGCGTACTACTGTGCTGCACATTATTCAAGCGCTTGATAATCGACGTCATGTTATTGAACCTCTTTTTTTTTTAATTATGGCTTGGACTTTTAAGCCAAGTCTTTATTTAGGAAAGTTTTCGAGCACTTTAACTTCGTTACGGTATTTTTCACATAACGGAACAGCGGATTACTTACTCACTTAAGATTTCTTAATAGTTCTTCACAGAGGCGGCGGGAGGATTCTTCTATTTCATTTATTTCACTGGCAAGGATGAGTCTCTCAAAAGAGTAATTTTGACAGGTCATAATCATATGTTCAAGGTCACCAACGGCAGAATTACATTTATTGCACAAATCGCTTTCAACAATTCCCAGTCTAGCCAAGTCCGAAGGTATGGTGCAGTGTCCAAATCGTAGTCTGTTAATAATCGTGATGAAATCTCGGCTTGCAGTTCCTAATTCATCGTACCAAGGAGCAGAAGGTATGTCCATTTGTATGTTACCATACCACTTTCCTTTATTTTCTTGAACCTTCTTCCACATTTGCTTCCAATACTCAAGCGTTTGACTTCTAATCGCTGGATAAAAGTCTGTCAGAGGTACATTAATGACATTCTCCACACTTAGACTATTATTTCCCTCAAATGCAGTCTTATCAGCAATGTAATTTCCTGATTTCCCCTTATGTGGTGGAACCCACATAAAGGATATCTCAATCTGTTTTTGAGAGAAACGATGCAACAAGTCTCTTATCTTATAAACTAAATAATTAGTCTTAAAATTAATTTTTATCTTGCCTAAACATTCAATAACACTAAGTGAATCAGACAATATCAAAAAATATTTACAACTTTGTATAGTAGAAATGCGTTTGAGAGCTTCCAAAATAACATAAGCTTCAGCCGTAAAAATACAACAGTTGTTGTCCAAAACAAAGCTCTAAGCAAACTTGATTTGTGGATCATACACAGCACTGCGTACATGACCCTCAGCTACCATCAGTGTATAATTTGTAGTATTTATTATGTAGCGTAAGGGTGCCGACAGTGGCTCACCCATTTTTCAAATTATTATCGCCGACGAATGGAAGGTCGGAGAGATATGAATTTTGGAACACATACACCTGGTTTAATTAGCTTTTGTTTGACATTATTAATTTTTATCTACATTGGCCTTATACAGAGTGAAAACAGTTTTATAAAAAAATGGGAAATGATCCACTGTGTACTGGGGGGTGGGTACAGTGAATCAGGTATAAGTTTACAGTGGATCGCCTAGGATACAGTGAATCATGTCACTTAAAATACTGAAATAAAACAGATTTACGATCTGCAATCAGTCTCTATAATTTTTAATCAGTCTTACTATAAATCAAATCACAAAAAACCTCTTTAAGAGAGTTACATGATCTTTTGAAAATTTGTGATTTTTCACTTTCATCTTATAAATCTAATAAAATAATATTTATTTTCAAAACACAATTTGTGATAGGACATGGGTACGAGCCAGTTAGTTCGTTATCGTTATGAATAAACAATAGAATTAACAAAAGTATTTTTTCTTAATCCTAAATAACACAGCACTTCTCTTAAGTAAATAATACGGCATAAAACAAAAAATATGAAAGTTGACGAAATAAAACAGTTTGTTTTTAGCCACTTTACGTATGGGTTTGCCATCACAAATTTTCCGAAGCGCTAACTGCATTTGCTCTTTAGTATGATTGCAAATTTTGTTATTAGGTTGCTTCGGACTTGCCACTGTAAAAACAACAAGCGACTGTAAATAACATCAAATTAACTTCTGAAAGTACACGGTGGATCCCGAGCCACTGTGTACTCAGGAATCGTGATTGACTGTAGGCTAGGACGCCATTTTGAATTTGTCGACCTGTCACCGAGAACACAACAAAGATTTGTTAGGTATATTTACTTGATAATAAATAATCTATGATAAACACACTAATGTTTGCCACGTATTTCGAGCGGATATATGCAGTAAATTTTTACGTAGAACACGTGAAAATGCGCCGAAAATTTCAACTTTTGGCACCTCAAAATATATAAACACTCTAAACGTGGAAAATAAGACGCGCTTGCAGGCGAGACCGAGGCGGTTCGATTTCATTACTTTCGGCCTTTTTCGGGTTAGTGGGACCGCAATATACGTCTAGCGGTTTTGCTCAGAGGCCGCCTGCGCCACTGTACCCGACTGATTCACTGTCGGTACCCTTACCCTACATGAAGAAATTCTCAAAACTCTTGATTATTAAAACCGTATCTTGAATTATTGGTGCTAAATAAGTTAAACTATGGAAGGGAAAAAAATAACATGGACTGATATTTGAACTAAAAATATTTGAGTTATTATTTTTAATTGTGATCTATCCAAAGCATTTGATTGCGTAGATCATAGCACATTTTTGCTAAAACTTGAACATAACGGTGTTAAGAATAATTCACTTAAACTACTTAGGTCATATTTGGAAAACAGGATTCAAAAGGTACAAGTAAACAGGACGAAATCACTGGGATCTGTTGTCAAAATTGGCGTACCTCAAGGGTCCATATTAGGGCCATTTTTATTCCTTATTTATATTAATGACCTTCCTTCTGTGGTGAAGAATCTGTCAAAGATTGTGTTATTTGCTGATGATACTTCATTAATATTCAATGTAAGTAGGAAATCACAAAATTATAACGAAGTCAATGATGCAGTTGGACAGATTCATGCATGGTTTACTGTTAACAATCTGGTCCTAAACGCCAAAAAAACTAAATGTATAAAATTTGCACTACCAAATGTAAGGTCTACTTCATATAACATAGTATTGAATAATGAACCATTAGATTTTGTAAATAGTACAGTTTTCTTAGGGTTAACACTAGACTCTAAACTTCAATGGGGCCCTCATATAACAGCTCTTTCTGGTCGATTGAGCTCGGTTGCATATGCTGTTAGAAAAATCAGACAACTTACTGATGTAGCTACTGCAAGGCAGGTTTACTTTAGCTACTTCCATAGCATTATGTCTTATGGCATACCGCTTTGGGGCCGAGCAGCTGATATACATTCAATATTCGTTTTACAAAAGAGGGCTATAAGAGCAATTTATTGCCTGAAGACTCGTGATTCCCTAAGAGAACTGTTCAAGGAAATCAACATTATGACAGTGCCATGCCAGTATATCTATGAAAATATAATGTATGCTAGAAAGAACATTCATCAATTACCTAAAATTTGTGACAGGCATAATTTTAATACTAGAAATAAGCACAAAATTGATCAACCATATACTAGATTAACTAAAGTCAATACATCTTTCGTTGGTCTGTGTGTACGATACTACAACAAAATACCTGACAATATAGTGCAATTACCTGAGAGAAAGTTTAAAGAATGTGTAAAGCAAACGTTATGTAAAAAAGCTTACTATAGATTAGATGACTATATGAATGACAAAGAGGTATGGTGCTCTGATATTCCAGCGAAACACAAGAAACACATTGTAAAAAGCCGACTCTTAAAGTAGGCCGTGCTGCAGTGGTTTCTTGCCGTTTCTTTTACGCTGCCACAGCACGATCCGAAACGGCGTAGACTCGCTCTATTTGAATTGTATTCTGCATGACATTCAATAAGTATTCTGTAAAGAATCTACATTGAATAAATAATCTGAATCTGAATCTAATTTCCAGATATCCGGATATCAGGATTTCCGGATATCAGACAATTTTGAAGCCTTGTTTCTAAGTAGATCACTACTAGACATCAGTGGAACTGTGAATTCCTTTGGGAAAGGTAAGATACTTTTTATTGTTATTTGTTTATTTTGTGCTATTAATTTGGTACAAAACATTTTAGCTAGGAGTAATCTTCTAAGGATGAGAGGCATAACACCAGTCTCTACCTCCATAGCTCTAACAGGGGTAGAGCACATGGCACCAGTTATCACTCTAAGTTCTGGACAACATCCAACTTTTCTGTATGTGGACCATCTAAGTATGCTATACATCTGTAATCAAAATGACTGCTTACAATGGATTTATACAATATACATAAGGTTTTGGGGTCTGCACCCCATGATACACCTGCCAGACATTTTATTATATTGAATGCTTTTAGAGAGTTAGCTATTACATGTTGTATATGATTCTGAAATGTTAATTTGGAATCAATTACAACACCCAAAAATTTGTGTTGACTTACTACTGGAATAACTTCATTATTATAAACTAAATAAATATTTGGATGATCCTTAGTAAAAAGTAGAACATTACTTTCCGTTGGATTGATTTTAAGTGCTAATTTATCATTGTAGTATAGGTGTAAGTCTCTTAGTGTCAAATTAACCAAATTAATAGCCTGATCAATGTCAAAATTAACACCATAAATCACTAAATCATCGGCAAACTGTAAAATATTTACACCAACTCTATACAGCGTGAATTTGTAGTGGTTTCGCACCCGAAGCCCAGTGATTCTACTCATGATAACAAGCAACATTCACGAAGAAAAAAAATTTTTACTCGAAAAATTTTTTTTACCTCCATAGCAAAGTGGTCACGTGATCGACTCATTTTGTATGGGGAGGCGAAAAATTTTTTTCGGGTAAAAAATTTTTTTCTTTGGAAAAGTTACTTGTTTTCATGAGCAGAATCACTGGGCTTCGGGTGCGAAACCACTACAAATTCACGCTGTATACATATTTACAGATCTCACTTGTATACAAGTAATATAGCAAGGGGGACAATGTGGCCCCTTGCATAGTGCCTTTTGACAAATTTCTAGGACCATGTATGATATTATTATATACATATAATGTCCTATCAGTTAGAAAGATATATATCCATTTACACAGTAAACCAGGTATACCCAGATCTGATAACACTTTAACTAAAATTGTGGGTTGTAAATTATCAAATGCACCTTGTATGTCTAGGAAAGCACAATCAGCACTAGCCTTATTATTTTTTGCATTTTTTAGGTCCGAAACAAGAGAGACAAAGTTGTCAGCACGGCTTCTACCACGGCGGAAACCAAACTGAATTGGAGGAATTAAGGAATTTGCTTCTACCAGGGCGGCTGAAAAGTCCGCGGCCTGAGGCAGTTAGCGATGCCGCATTGTCTTACTTGTGTTAGCACTGATTGTGGGACTCACTGTGGGATAAATAAAACCCTATTTCGAAAATGAGATCAGTAGCAAATTATTTGTCGAAGGACAAACATCACCATGTCAGCTAATTCGTCAAATTTCAGTCATATTGAAGACCGTGCTGTAATAAAGCGCTTCGTAAAGATAGGAAAAACGCCGAAAGAAATTTTCAAAGATATGTCATCAGTTCTTCAGGAATCTGCGCCTTCGTATACCGTGGTAAAAAAAAATACTCGCTTATTTAAACAAGGACGAGAGAGCTGTGAAGATGATCCCCGCTCGGGGCGTTCTGTGACGGTAGTGAAGGAGGAAAATGTTCGAAAAGTCGAAAAATTTGTACAGGCTGACCACCAGCCGAAGAGTTGCAGATAACTAAGGAATGGGTTGGAGAAATAATTCACGAGTATTTTTATATGAAAAAAATCAGTGCGCGTTGGGTACCAAAAATGCTTACGCCGTTCGACAAACAACGGCGACTCGAGACCAGTAAGGACTTTGTTGAGTTGGTTAAGGACAATCCAGAAAAAAATTTGTAAACGTCGATGAAATTTGGGTTCACCAATACGATTCGCAAACCAAACATGAGTCCATGCAATGGATAAAAAAGGAGAAAGGCCTCCAAAGAGATTCAAGCTTCAAAAGTCGGCATCAAAGCTTATGGCGACTGTTTTTTGGGACAGCGAAGGTGTTTTGCTGATTGATTATTTGCCAAAAGGGACTACTATGAATGGTCAACATTACGCAAATTTATTGGCTCAAGCACGAGACCCAGTCGTACAGAAGCAACGCGGAAAGTTAGCGCGCGGAGTGCTGTTCTTGCAAAACAATGCGCCTGTCCTCACAGCGCGGGTTTCGAGGCAGGCCCTGAGGGACACAGGCTTATCGGAAATTGACCACCCACCCTACAGCCCAGACCTGGCTCCCAGCGACTAGTTTCTTTTTTCCAATTTGAAAAGGAAGTTACGAGGGCGCAGATTTGTTGATGAAAATGAAATGCAGGCGGCGCGCGGCGGTTGAAAGCTATTTTGAGAACAAAGAAAAGAAATATTTTTATGGCAGTTTGGAAGCGGTGTATTCCAGATGTAAAAAATGCATTTCGCTTGACGGAGACTATGTAGAAAAATAAAAATAAAATAATCATAACTTTTCTTTCACTTTCTGCCTTAGGCCGCTGACTTATCAGCCGCCCCTCGTACATAATAATCAAGACGAGTTTTTAACATATTTTCAAAAATCTTTCCCAAGCATAAAGATAAAGAGATTGGTCTATAGGAATTAGCATCATCAGGAGGTTTACCCGGTTTCAAAACTGGAATGACACATTGTGTTTTCCAAGGTTGTGGTATTATCTGTTTATTCCAATGAGTGTTGAGAATGTCCAAAAACACCATTTGTACTGACTTATCTAAGTTTTTGATCAGAATATATGGAAAATCATCCATCCAGGGGTAGTATTTCTGCGTGACTGTAAACTGAAGATGAATTCGTTCAACGAAAAGGGATCTAACAAGAACTTAGAATTCTCACAGTTATTTTTAATGTTGAAATAATTTTCTAAATGACAAGAATAAACATTATTATTATTTGAAAGTTTATCTAAGAATGCATCAATGAACTCATCACTTTAGGATCTATTGGATGTTCTAATTCTTTTGAACATTTTAATGTAATTCCATATCTTGCTTATAGGAGTAGTTCTATTGAACATATCACACAGTCTTCTCCAACCAGACTTCTTTTCTTCAGAGATAACTCTTTTTTAAAAGCATCCAGTTTTTTATAATTTATATAATTTTCAAAAGAAGGATTATTTCAATAGAATTTTAGTGCTTTGTACGACTCAGTAACACTTTGTTCTCATCTATTATTCCACCATGGAGCTGGTGGCTTGCTTCTAAAGTAAGAAGATTTAACAAGTTTAGGCACACATTCTACTTTTAAAGCATTAAGCTGTTCACAAAACCTATCATACGACTCCATAGGGTTCCCACTATTCGCAGTTATATCTTTGAAAAAATCTTTTTACAGTTCAGAATAATTATTCCAAACGGTTTTTTTAATATAGAAATTTTTCTATAGGAGGATTAATTAGGTATCTATCAACTGATAGAGTTATACTTGTAACTGTTGGAAAGTGATAACTACCCATATTGTCATCATGTACATTCCATTCACAAAGGGGTGCTATGTTTGGACTAACAAAACTTACATCAATAGCAGATGGGTTACGATTTGGATAATTTAAAGTGGTAAAATTACCGTCATTAAGCAAACATTAATCTAAGTCATCAATTACGCAAATAGTTGCTGACCTCGCCCTTTAGTGGACACACAACCAAAAGCAATGTGATGTGCATCAAAATCTCCTGACACAAACATAGGCCTAGGTAAATCATTTATTATATTTCTTAACCTATTAAATCTTATGTGTCCACTTGTGGGTGGGCAATTAACACATAAGATACTAAGGTCTCCGCATTCAGTAGAAACGGATACAGCAGCAGTTTGAATATCTTCATAGAAATTGGTCTCTAAAGTTTTATATTTTAAGTAAGGTTTAATGAGGATGGCAACACCTCCATGATCATTCTTAGCATTATCCTGGAAAATTAACAGTACGATTATCTGATAGCCAAGTTTCATTGAGCGGACAAATATCTATATTGTTATGTTGTAAAAACTGTATAAGTAGAGGCTTTTTGTTGTTTATACTTTGAATATTAAATTGAGCAATTCGTAACTGCGAAAGAGTGTTAGAACCCAAATCCATTATGATAGATTCTTGAACAGTAACTCCTTTATTGTAGTAGTAGTAATGGAAGAATCATCAATTTTATTTGCCAGTGAAACGAGAGTATGAACAATAGCCATAGTCAAGTCGTTGTTTGCCAACAGCTGTGTTTTAATATCCAGAGGTTTTGGAGAAGCCTGTGGGAAAGCAATGGATGTTGCCATTGCTTCAGTAGGGGTCTTATTTACATTGTTATTTAAATTTTTATGTACATTGTTATTTACATTAGTTTTATTAACATTTGACATTGTTTTTTTAGGCCTTTTAAGGTGATTAATTGATGGGAAATCATCTTCGATTTTTTTTGTGTTAACAACAGTAGCGTAAGTTATTTTATTTTTATTTTCCGTCATTTTCTTCATCTTGATAGGACACGTCTTAGCAATGGCCAGATGAGGTCCACCGCAATTAACGCAGCATAGCTCATTAGGCTTGTCGCATTCCCTAAACGAGTGTTCACCCGCGCAGCAGCTGCATCGCTGCTTCCCATTACATACTTTAGCAGAATGGTTTCACTTGAAGCAGCGGTAGCACTGCTGCAGAGGCGGCACGTAATCAAAAACTCTGTGTGAAAACAGATCATACTGTACACAGTCAGGTAGGACGTTGGAGAGAAAATAATACTGACAGTTTGCAGTGGTACTTTACTCTGACCGACTTTTTTTGTAAAGCGACGCACAGCCACTATTTCAAAGAACGATGATAGTTTTGTGTATAGGTCTTTGTTCGAAACGTTGGTAGGGACAAACCTTATAATGCCTGTACGTTAAATTTGCGCTGCCGGTATATAGGCTTTCAATTTGTACTTCTCCAAGAAGGAGGTGTTGTTTAGAAAATTGTTCGCAGTATTATATTGTTTGAACACGACTATGATCTTATTCGCATTAACTCTGCGAATGGCTACCACACCTTTTGTTTCTGTAGAAAGATATGGTTAAGATATATTGGGCTTTTATTACCCAACCTTCCCTTTTCTTTGCTCTCAACGAAAACCTTGAACTCTGCATTGCCTGAATTTTCAGGATATAGTCTTTTGTAATTTGGCTTGTAGTACGGGAGATAAATTGAAAAATCACTTTCCTCACCGCCACCGCCTGTACCGCTGCAGTCCTCTCCAGTTCTTTTTCTTTTGGACTCGGAGTTTGGGGGAAATTTACAGTATCTACACTGAATTTAGTGTATAATTCGCGAAAGAAACAATTGAAACTTTAGGAAAATTTTATTAGCGCGCGCCTCTTTCAAATTCCCGCCAAAGAATCCTTATTGAACCTCGAAGCATCGACCTTCACTAGAAATGTGTTTTCTCTTATTTTAACTATATCGATACGAAAATATTTTAGAGAAATTATTGGTTCCAGTTGAGAAAATTTCAGCTTAGCTACCAAGACTTTAAAGACAATAGTATCGTTTAAATATGTATTCCGTGGGATCGGTTAGGTTGTGTTAGGTACTCTTGCGACCATAACGAAAGTGTAATCGAGGCATAAAATACTTTACCTACATAAAACTACAAAAAAATATAGAATACAGTTTTATCGACTTAAATAGGCCAAGGTGATACACAGCTCTATAAAGAACTTGACCTTTTCCAAACGTGACGTGAACTATCAGGTGCGCATTATTCGAGAGCGCAATATCCAGTGACACATAATACGCAGCAAATATTGTGCGACTGGATAGTTGACGTCACGACGCCAAATATCAGCTGCATATTATTGAGGTGCGTACTATCTGCTGCACATTATATGTTGCACATTGTAAGCCACCGATTTGTATGAGCGAGCGCAGATAGATAGATACTCTTTGGATTTTTTATTTTTTTTTTAAATTAATTTTACGGCTCTGAACACTAGTCCTTTTGAGCCTCTCGTTTATTTCATTGTCATTTGCACATCATCTTCACTTCAAAAGTTCAAAACTTGAATGGGTAGGGTTGCCAGATATTAGCAAACTCAATTAAATTGCCTATTATTCATCCCATATTTTGAGCAAAGCAGCCCATTTGAGCTGGGCTGGGCTGGTTTGTAGCCCAACCAAAGATAAAACTTAAAAAAAAGACATATACAAAACAATAAAAGCCTTTAAAATAAAACATTAAAATAGATGAAAAATTACAAGCACTTTCGGGGAATATTCAAAGAGTAGTATTTAGACAGGCGGGGGGGGGGGGAATATTTCAAGTCTATTTATAAATCAAGGAGGTTTAAGTAGCAGCTCTTTCTGCTAAGGAGGGCGCCATGAGCGTATCACTTTCTTATGAGGGACCTCCATACTAAAATGTATGGATTTTTTTCAAATCTTAAAAACGTAAAATTTTTATCTTTCTCTCTGAGAAATATGTGAAATGGGACTTATAAATGCTACTACCACAGTTTTTCTGGTGAAAACACTTACCATTTAGGAAAAAAATGGTGTTAAAATCACGAATAAAATGGCTAATTCGGATTATTTACGTTTCCGTTCTTAGTATTAATGATCAATTCACAAGTAAAAAAAGATATCTATTCACTTTCGCAAACAAAGTTTACACTAAAACATTAGATTTTTAAAGATAGCAAATACCTACTTTTACCTAAATTTGCTCTTCTCTTGTTCCTAAACTCGTTAGACATATTTGTGCATGCCTGCTCTCCTGTAAGTGATGAGGCACCTGTTCTTGTAAATTGTAAGCAGCCTATGTAATCAATGTGCACTCGTTGTTGGAAAGCCTAATAAATAAAATAAAATAAATATCTTGATTTTTGTAAAACTTAACTGAGTTTTTTGACCGACTAGCATGGGCGACAGTGAGACGCTTTACACTTCACTAGCTCATACAGAATGTGTATACAGGGTTATTTCTGGACCCCTAACCAAATTTTGGTATGTTGCTCAGAACATGAAACTGAACAACTTTCCCAAAGGAACATGTGTCAAAAAACGAGCAAAAATTTCGGTCATCCCATACAAATTTCATTGTTGCTAGTGCAAGTTTTATACGGGAGACCCAAGAATAAAATTAGTTTTTCGACCTATGTTTCTTTGGGAAAGTAGTTCAGATTTGTGTTCTGAGTAACATACCAAAATTTGGCTAGGGGTCCAAAAATAACCCTGTATGGTCGACTCTATAGTTTTTACTCTGAGATATAAATAGTCTGTAGGTGTATTTAAGTGTGAAACGACTCCTATTCTACTATGACTAGTCGGTCAAAAACTCGGTAACGTTTTCCAAATTTTTATACTCGTATAAAAATATTCTTAAAAAAATCTTATGTTTCATCCGAACTTTATTTGTGAATGTGAAAGTATTGCTCATATATAGTAAGAAAAGAAACGTAATTGATTCGGTATAGATATTTTATGCATCCTTTTTTACTTTCAAGCCGACAGACAGTGCGACACATTTTTAAAGACAAGGATGGCTACATGTTTTAGTGTATAAAGCTATCAAAAACGTAATTATTAATTATAAACATTTTCCTCCACTGACATTTCTTCGCGCTTGGAAGTGATAGATTAGATGACATAATTCCCTAATTAAAGTGACATTTCTCCGAGATATATTTTCTCTTGGGGAGCGTGCTAAGCAGGCTGGCGTAGTTTCCAAAATCTTTGGTGCATATACGGTCAGAGCCCGAGTTCATGTCAGTGCTGCCAACTCCACTGTTTTAACAAAAGATTCAGTGTTTCCACCATGACGACGTTCCTGTTTTCGGTTTATTTTTATATTTCGTATTATTTTCACGGGAATACAAAATGGAAATTATTGTTTCCTAAAATACCGCATACCACAAGTGCCTTTACAGTGGAATCAGGGGCTGCTTGTTAAAGTACCGAAAAAAGGCGACTTATCTGTGTGTGACAACTGGAGAGGTATAACATTGCTACCAACTGCTGCAAAAGTGCTAGCAAAATTGCTTCTACACCGGATGTCCTCACATATCGCAGGTACGCTTCGAGAAGAACGAGCTGGATTTCGACCCGGACGCTCATGTACTGACCACACTAACACCTTACGCATCTTGATAGAACAAAGCGTCGAATGGCTATCAGAAATGTTTTTGGCATTCGTAGATTTTGAGAAAGCCTTCGACACAGTGAATTGGAATGCGATGTGGTCAAGCCTTAGACGTAGGGGAATACCAAATAAGATCGTCGGTATTATCCAAGCCCTGTATCGAGACAGTACTTGCAGCGTAGTACACGAACAAGAACTAGGCGCCCCTATCAAAATGACTGCTGGCGTCAAGCAAGGCTGTCTCCTGTCACCGCTTTTGTTTATTATCCTACTTGACGACATCATGCGAGAGGTAGTCTCTACGCCGAGGGGCATTGAATGGAGCAACAACGTCCTGGAGGATCTTGACTACGCTGATGATATCGTGTTAATTTCGCCAACACTCAACCAGATGCAGGCTAAACTTGAGCATCTCAGACTAACAGCTGAAACTATGGGACTGCGAATTAACACTAACAAAACAGTACATACGCGAATTATGTCGAGTAACGCTATACTTTTATAGCTTAATGATGCCCCGCTCGAAACTGTCCCAAAATTAACGTACCTCGGCAGCTGCATTACCAACCAAGGAGGCTCGAAGATATTGAAGCCAGAATTAAAAAATCAAAAGGCGCTTTTGCCCAGCTCAAACCTGTCTGGACTTCAATTATAATCACCCGTCGTATCAAACTAACTTTCTTCGAGTCGATCGTCAAGAGCGTGCAGCTTTTTGGCTGCGAAACGTGGAGAGTGACGAAGGCACTGACGGACCAGTGCCTTAGGTCCATTCTCCACATCTACTGGCTGGACACGATCATTAATGAAGATTTGTGGGCCCGATGCCAGCAAATGCCTATGAAACAAGAAATTGCGCAGCGAAAGTGGTGGTGGATTGGGCATACTCTCCGGCGTAACGACATAAACGCGGCGTCAATAGCATTCGAGTGGCAGCCGAGTGGCAGACGTAGACCTGGGCAACCCGTTCACTCCTGGCGACGGACCTTCGAGAGCGAGCTCAAGGCTGCTGGACTGACATGGGAGGAAGCAAGAAGGACGGCGCAAGACAAGGGGAAGTGAAGACAGCTCGTGCACCAGCGGGGTGTCCTAGGATAACAACAACAACAAAATACCGCATTATTTTTATCGTTCTACTGTTTTTTAGGGTTCCATATCCAAGCGGAGCCCTATTGTTGTCATTCACTTGTCCAGCCGTCGTCTGCTACACATGTTTTACACCCAAACTCTGGTCACGAGTACTTTATATGGATGAAGTCGTTAATGAGCCATGCCAGAGGCCTTAAGCGGCTCAACAACTTTGACACCAGGGTTTTTGACGTCGGTCATCGACCTTGCAACCTACACGATGTGACGATTGATCTAAAGCTAAAATTTTAAAATTATATTACTAAATGTTTTCAAGTGTGGCTTCCATACAGTGGGATATCGTTATTAGTAGGTAAACACTGTATTTGTGTAACTTCGGGTGACTGCTGTTAAAATCAAAACGGCTACATTTTAGAAACTAGCCATCTTTAACTACAAGTCTGAAGGTCAAATGATAGGACTTGGTGAGATCTTCATTTCAGGTTACAGATTCAAAACCTAAATGGTTCTACCTACCTGGTCATATCTCAAAAACCATCGATCTTTGACTATGAATGCGCAGGGACAAATGATGAGGTCTCGACGAGTATTTTCATTTCGGGTGACAGCTGTCATGTCAAAATCAATACGGAAACATTTTGGAAACTAGCGTTCTTTGACTATAGGTGCCATAACTATAAAATGAAGAAGAAGAAGAGACAAATGTCTCGAAGATATCTTCATTTCGACAGACAGCTGTGAAATTATAAATCGTAGACTACTGCTAGCAGATATACACGGGGCAAAATAATAGCGCCTCAGTGTATTATTATTCTATGCCTCAGAGGGATGCAGCTATAGTGTTGTGTTTATAAGTAACAGACGAAATAGACTGTTGTGTTGAAAGGGATGGCTGCAAAGGGAGGTCATTTTCAAGGGTAAAACTCCTTTTCAGTGATTTGAAGGGTGCTAGCTAGCTCGATTCAGCGTAACGAAGAGTTTGAGAGAAAGGTATTTGAATGTGGAGATTCATATAAAATGTGTGTATATATCGAGCAAGTCACCTGCGTGCGACTGTCCCAGCTTTTTACTAGCAAGAATGAATTACAAAATCAATTCCTAGTTTAGCAAATTTTCAGAAAAAGCAATGTGCTGAGCGGTAAATGGTACAGCAGCACTGCACTTACTTTCTCGCAATTCTCAAGGAAAAACTATCAACCGCAAACTTAAATTTGTAATGCCATACACATAGTAAGGAAATACAAACTTTTATTTACGTTTTTCCAAAAAAATGTTCAAACGAAATATACAGATCAATTCAGAATTCAAATTGTCAAACATTAAAACAAACAAACTTCAAACGATTTCGAGTAAATCATATGTTTAACTTTTGGAAGTACTGGAACACCCTTTATATGAATTTTCACAGATCAATGGATACTACCGTAGGATACTTGCATGCACATTTTTTTAATTTCCCTACACATGTTCCTTATGGATAATTGTTCAGTTTGGTCTACTGAGCAAGCCCTTTCAGTTTTTGGTACACCCTGTGTACCAAATTTTATTGAAAAAGATCATAAATATTATCCAGTCAGGTAGACAACCAATCCAGGATTAATATTATAGAGAATTTTAATAAACTCAATGGAACCAATTTTGGGTAAATCACATATTTACGTTTTGGTGGTACAGGAACACCCATTATATGAAATTACACAGATCAATTGATACTGGCGCAAGATATCTTACATGGAGATGCTTGGTCATGCAAAGTTTCATCCCTTCGATCGATTTGCATAAAACTCCTAAATTCAAAATATGGTGTCAATCGGACCATTCGTTTAGCCGCTAGGCCAAAGCATGATGGACAGACCGACCGACGACGGACCGACCGACCGACCGACCGACCGACCGACGGATGGACATTTTTGGGAGACTTATTTTTTATGATGTATAAGTGATATAGAACACATTTTTGAGAAAATTTGAAAAACTTTTTTTTTCACGAATACAATACCTTTCTCGCTCCGCTCGAAAGTAAAAAAACGAAACACTTTGTGGTCCGTCTGTCTGTCAAGACCCTTTTTCGGAGGGACGCGCGGAGGTATCAAGCGGAAATTCATATCAAATACTCAAGTCTACTGTCCTTTAGAGCTGTGAAAAAATCAAAGTTCTAAGCCAACGCAATCAAAAGATACAGTCGTTTATGCCGCAAATTTTCGACACACGCAAGGGAATCAAAACCTACAGGGTAGTTCTCGTGAACTAAGAATCTTTAAATTTGGTACGAAACAACGTCTCATAGCACAAATAAAAAAAATTGCGGAAAGCATAAATTTTTAGTTACTTACATCATATTTAAGGTGTTTTTTAATTAGACCCAAATATTTTTAGAGTTACCTCAAGGACCTAAATGAATACTATTGGTGTTATTTTTTTACATTTTTATTCGCTAGTTTTCGAGAAAAATTCTAAAAACAATACCGTTAAATATCGTAAAATGAACACTCCGTATCAGCACTGGCGGCAGCACGGAGTCGTGAGCCAATCACGCGCAAGCCGAGTGCGCGGTTCGGGTGGTTTCGGCTCAGTTTCGGGCTCTTAGTATGGTCGAAATCATTACTACAGAATGATTGCAAATAATAATATTTTTTTTGTTTGAAAATTATTAAAAAAAAACTAGGGGGAGGATTTTTCTAAAACTTTGATAAACTTTTTTCTTTATCATAGTTACACCACCCTTTGAAATATTTGGGTCTAAATTAAAAACACCTTATATTTAATATATTTTTTATAATTTTAAACTTACTACCCATTTCCTCATCAACGCGTAAAGGTATTTAATTGAAATTAATATCAAATACTCAATTAATAACAAAATCAAATTTCTATCGCTGCGTTCCAAATTGTACAAACGCTGCTAAAAGCGTATACAGTACTGACGGACGGTCCAAATTGATTTTGCACGCTCACAAAGCTATCACTGCTTTGATGGCTCTAGTCAATTTGGAATGGATTTAAGCGCGCTCACGTGTTCATCTGTCAAAATGTCAGTTTTGTTTTTATTTTCTTTAACAAAGCCTAAGCTAATCCCTGAAAAATTTGCGCCAAATCCACTCTCATTTCCATTAGAGACAAACTCATTAAAATCAAACTTGAGAAACATCAGCTGGCTGCAAATGTGTGGGATTTTATATGTGTCAAATCGATTTTGACATTAGCGCTTTCACTGCTCCACCTATTTGACTAAAGCACTGATAGCAGAAACGATGACGTCATCAATGACGTAAGGCGGTTAACGAGCGAGTGCTTTAGAGCACGCTTTTGGTCAATTTGGACCGACTTAAGCACGCTCACAGTGCTCTAAAGCAGTCTGTTTGCCCAAATTGGAACGCACAGTATGTCAACGCAATCAATAGAAACAGCAATTTAAGCCGCATATTTTGAAACTCGCAATTACTCGCAAGGGAATAAAAACCTAAAGGATGCTTCTGAAGGAAAATTCCGAAACCTCTAATTTATAGTAACATCACAAAATAAAAAAAAATTGCAATTAAAATACCATTACTTTTACTTATATACCTACAGGTTTGTACGGAACCCTCGGTGAGCGAGTCCGACTCGCACTTGGCCGGTTAAAAAGAAAAGAATGGTGCTAAAACCTTGGGAGCTTGCCAATGTACAGCCGGTACCCAAGAAGGGTCGTGCCGAGTCCAGTAACTATCGGTCAGTCGACATCACCTCCATACTCTGTAAAGTTTTGGAAAAGGTTCTCAATGGAAAAGTGCTGACATACCTGGAAGGTAACGACCTACTCAGCGATCGTCCGTATTGCTTCTGCCGGGCACAATTAATCTTGTAGTGTATGTTACGCATTACTAGGGCAAGGCCATCAAGAAATACGGTGAAGCTCTTGCCATGTTTGCTCTCGAAGGTCCTTAAAATGGTGTAGACTGCATTTCTTTTGAGCAAGCATCCTGCATTCAGCATTTCCGCTGACTGCTGCTGCTTTTGGATATCTGACTTCCTGAGTGAAAGTTCGTTGCGAGTAGTCCCCGATGGGATGGCTGCTCCTCTGACTTATTGGCTATTGACGCTGGGTTCCTCAGGGGTTTGTTCTCTCTGCGATCCTTTTCCTGCTGCAAATCAACGACCTCCTTGGTCCAAGTATTGTTGGGTACGTATGACAGTATTGTAAGAACCCTCATAAAGAGTTCTTACAAATAAACTGAAATAAAATGTTATTCACATGTAATAAACGCAAAACAAATTATTCTGTGTGACAAATTTCAAAATGAATTATTTTTTTCCAAGTTTAGAGCATTCTTCAATCAAAACTCTTCAGTACTGTCGTGGACAGGTATGTATCTAGCGCAAAAGCCATCGATTACGACATACGTTCTTCAAAAGAGGCTATTGTAGAGTGAATACACTCAACCTTATGTCGTGTCGTGACTCCCAGTAGTGCAACATAATCTGGTAAGTTTCAACGCCATCAAAATACAAGTATGTCTGATCACCGTCAAAAGGAGTCAGTTTAATGTGGCTTCTACTTTTTGAGGTACATCTGTACGATTATCGACAGCCTTGAGCTTCTCAGCATGAAGTTATGTGCAAACCTGAACTTCGGCGCCAACATTGAGTCAAAAGCCAAAAACAAGGCAGAAAAGCACCATGCATCATGCACGGTGAACAAAAAGGGATGCAGCTATAGGAGGGAAACAGTAGTAAATAATAGGTACCTATACCATACTTATATTTCTTTCTTTGACACTGCTGCATTCTTCCATGTTGGACATGCAGCAATACTTCAAATAATTCATTTTTAGGCTTCATTTGCTGCTTTTTGCTCTCATAAGTTTGGCAACATTATATCATGTCATGCCGGCGCCCGGCCGGTCAAAACCGCCCAGATTAGTAAATATAGTACAGCAAAACCGGTCGAAACGTACTATGATGCGAACAAATGAAAATAAATTAAAAATGTGATTGTGTAGTTGATTATATTGTTTGTTATTGTATTTTAAGGTAACTGTTTGATATTATTAATTAAAACCGCGGACTGCATACAGAAATCTTCTTAGATACTTGCGGGATATCTGATACACTCTTCTCTCATTCACCAACAAATTATTTTGTCCGCATGGCAAGTACTTAGCTTGACCAGTAATGTTCAATAACTTTATAAAATAATATACTAGCATGTGAAAATATTTTTTTTCTTACAGTAACACCCTGCTGTAGAACCTCTGAGATACCTTCGTAGTGGTGCTAAAGGTTGACTCCCGAATGGTATGTATCTCTATCCATTATTAACTAACTGAATTCTTACGTTCTGTGCACCTTGGGGTAGACACGGTATCATAGGTCAAGTGTGGCTTAATTTGTTTTAAAATAATATAAACCTTTTACCACCTACCACGGCCGCGCCGTAGTATCCATGCATGGGTCTGGTTTGAGAGACCGCAAAAAATGGTTGTGCTTCATTTGTAGGGTTCCTTACCTCAAAAGGAAAAAGTGGAACCCTTATAGGATCAGTTCGTGATCCATCTTTCTGTCAAGACCCTTTTTCTCAGGAACGCATGGAGGTATCAAGCTGAAATTCATATCAAATACTCACACGATACTGTCCCTTGGAGCTGTAAAAAATCATACTTCTAAGCCAACACAATCAAAAGATAGAAGTTTATGTCGCAAACCTTTTAGCACAGATAAAGAAAAAAATGCGAAAAGTATAAATTTTTAGTTAAATCATATTATAAATATATTTTTAATAATTTTAAACTTACTACCCTTTTCCTCATGAATGCGTAGAGGTTTTAAACTGAAATTCATATCAAATACTCAGGTCTACAATAACTTTAAGCTGTAACAAAATCAGACTTCTATGTCAACCCAATCTAAAGAAACAGCAATTTAAGCCACATATTTTGAAACTCGCAACAACTTGCAAGGGAATCAAAACCTAAACCTAAAGTAAACTTCCAGTTGTCCTAGAATCTTGAAATTTGGCATGAAGCAACGTTTTATAGCACACATAAAGGAGAAATTCCGAAAACCTTAAATTTTTAGTTACATCACATAATAAAAAAAATTTGCAATAAAAATACCATAACTTTTACTTTATATACCTACAGGTTTGTACGGAAGTCTCGGTGCGCGAGTCCGACTCGCACTTGGCCGGTTTTTTTATGTGTGCATATTGTAGGGCAGAGTGCATCGTTAAACCTTTTCTTCATATCAAACAGGACCTAGCTTGCGCTCGGATAAGCGCATCTGATCTGGGTAAGTCAAACTATTTCACCAGTTATCTCTGTGACTGTACGTAGGTGGTAGTGAGATTTTCTCGTATTTTTTTGTGTTTGAATCGAAATCGAAATATTAAAAAATTTATGAACGAGTCTGAATTGGAGAGTGATGAAGATGCTGGTTTGTTTGTTTGTAAATTCTTAATTGTACCAAGAATGAATTGAATGGATTGTTCCATTCTGGTTATAGAAAAAATCATATATATAATTTCTTTATTTCACACATGTATCTAATTTTCTTTGAATAGTTATTTTTGTGCCAGATTCATAACTATGTCTAGGTTAACCTTGAACTGTGGTTAACCTTTAACAGTGTAATTATATTTGTAACACTTCTTTGAATGTACATTCTCATCGATCACTATATTTCTATGCGATTTGCTCAAAAATACACATATGGATTGTATAGTTATTATTATTTTCAAGAGAGACAAAACTCGAACAGTTATATGTATTAAGTCAATATTTATTTATTTTCTTGCATACTAACATTTTGAAGTAATTTAAAGTCTGAATTCACACGAAATCACCTGTATGCAGAAAATTCATAAAAAATAAATATTTCTCATTGTTTTTGAAAATCCAACTAGACAATCTGTAATTTAAGCTACAGCAAACACTAAGAACAAAAAAGAACTAAGTAAAACACACAAATAATAGGTCTATACCTATGGAATTGCCGTTTTGTATGGCGAATTTTAGGTAAACTCAATTTTCAGTACTAACATTTATGCATTTTTCTTAGGAATTATAAATCATTTTTTTTATCGTTTTGAGCATTATTGGGAAGACATTAAGCTAATAGGAGCTTAAATTTAATTTTCGAAAAATATTATCTGTAAAAAAATATAACAAATCTAATGATAAAATCGAACGACATTTAAGACGATCAATTTTCGAACCTTTAATTTTATACATCAAACTAAAAATACAAACTTTATTTTATGCGTAAATTGATAACCTTAAGAAGCAGCAGCATAGAACATCTTCGAACGGAAAATGTGGACGTGCGAAAATTAACTCATCCCACAAACTCATCTCTAATTAGCAGTCAGTGACGAAACCTCCCATCTCATCAGTCGTTTCGTCACCAAATCCGAAGCAACTAAGCGACACAGGAGCATGGCCTGCAGGGAAGGAGGTAAATTTGCATATTGCAAACTGCGAGCGGTCTGTGAGACCGCGCGTTCATAGTTAAAGTTTTGTACAATAATGCTAACTATTATTATTTATTTTCACTAACTAGATTGCAAAAGAAGAAGAAGACATGCATGTCTTCTTCTTCTTTCTTCTTTCGTTTCGGCAAAAACACAGGCTAAATCTTACTTGCCTAGAAAGCGGCTACCGTGATAGCCCTCTGGTTACCGTCAAGTAAGTCCTCACGCGAGCAGGTGGTCGGGCACGCGGGACAATTAGTGAGGTGTGCCATGGTTTGCAGGAGTTCTCCACATTCACAGCTGGCGTCTGCGCTACTTAGGAACCCCCACCGGCATAGGTTATCCTTGCTTCGGCCAACTTGGGTCCTCAGCCTGTTTAGACTTCTCCAGGTTGGCCAAGGTTCCTTATAGCCAGGAGGCAGGTTTTCGTTGGGGGGGTATAGTGAATGTGGGTACTCGCTTGCCCAAAGTCTGCACCTCACGTCGAAAGGGTTTTGGTCGGTAGGCTGTGTGGATCGCAGGAAGCTTTTGCGGCCTCGCAACCGACCCGCGGCGGGAGAGAGCCCGTAGAGTGGATGTCTCGGGTCGCTTTACTGTTTTTGTTTTTCTAGCGAACAGGTCACTTCTCTACGGACTCTGGGAGGAGCTATTCCCGCAAGAGGGAACAGCATACCGACAGGAGTTGGCTTGAGACAGCCAGTCACGATGCGGCACGTGTCATTTAGCTCCGCGTCCACCTCTCTGGTGTGAGCTGACCTAGCCCACACTTGACACGCGTACTCTCCTGCTGAGAAACACAGAGCTAGCCCCGTAGTGCGCATAACCGTTGGGTTTGCTCCCCAGTTGGTGGAGGAGAGGCGGCGCAGCAGGTTGTTACGGGAACTAACTTTTTGTTTTGTGTTTCTGCAGTGGGTCTTGTACGTCAGACAGCGGTCCAGTGTCACTCCCAGGTATCTAGGACAACTGCAGTGCTGGATGGCGGCACCCTTCCAGTAAATTTTCAGCTCCCTGTTTGCCTCCCGATTGCTTAGGTGGAAAGCGCACGATTGGGTTTTACTTGGGTTGGGCCTTAGAGCGTTATGCTCATAATATTTATGAAGGTTCTCCAAGGCAAGATTCAGTGTGCTTTCCACGGTTTCGAAGCTCTTATGCTGGCAAGTTAGTGCAAGGTCATCGGCATAAATGTATCGCCGTGTGTTAGGGTAGTGGGGCTGATCATTTGTGTAGATGTTAAATAAAAGTGGTGCCAAGACGCTTCCTTGGGGTAGACCGTGTCTTGACCGATGTCTTTATTTATCATGATGTGTTCATGGCTGAGTGGTAGTTGCTCTTTCTTTCCGATTACGAACAAAAAAATAATTATTAAAGTTTTTTGTTAATTTGAATTAATTTTTAATTTCAAACATGACCTCTCGTGGCACAACAACAACAGTGTTTCCGTCCTTCGGAAGGCATATTAAGACATTGTTCTCGGCTACTAACAATGATAGTAGTATTAAGTCAGAGGCCTTAATACTACTGCCAGACGGAAAATTCTGATAGCCAGGTTAGCCTCCTACCTGGCTAACCTGATATGCCATCTAGGTATGGGGGTCAGATGGAAGTCGCTCTGTGTAATAACCAGTGCCCTCGTCGAATCCCCTAGGTCAAGTTAAAATGAAATAAGGTGGTCCTTTATCTCTCACGGGGACAGTCATAATGGTCCAACATGTAAGAATAGACTCAAAGATGTCTCAAGCTCCTCTTAACTTCAGACCTATCGCTCTAGCCCCAATCTTAGCGCGTATACTCGAGAAAACAAACCACAAACTCACGGAGACATATCTAGGAAGCAGCAACTAACAGCACATCAACGGCTACAGCTATTTATGTAGTTAAACAAGTAGGGAACTAACTATTACAAATCTAGAAATACGACTATGATTGCATGTTACCTAGATCAGCATTTGATCGCGTCTCTCATCCGATCTTATGGAAGAAGCTCAGAAAGTGTGGAGTAGTGACGAACTTTGAATAAAAGCCCTACCAGCTTCATACGTCCAGTCCACCTCCACTTTTGTGGGTCTAATTTATAAAATATCTTTATCGTTCCATGGTACACGAGTCCGGATCGCAGTTGGCCGTTTTTTGTAATTCACATATCAAAGGAAAATGTGCGATTGAGAAAATGGTTGGAGAGCTATTTTTTCTGTTTTTTGGAGATTAATACCTTAAAATTATCGTCATACTTATACCTTTCAGTAGGTATCGGACGATTTGATATCTAAAATTGATGACTATATTGGAAATTTTGGTAAATACAATCTTTTAAAATTATTTACCTGTGACGGTAATTTTTATGCTGGCTGATTGAAATCGGGGTAAACAAATAATACCTTCATAACGTCCGTTTCTTATTTTGTGTAAATAAGTATAATAGGCTCTCGTATTACCGTAACCTCGTGCCAGTAATTCTTTACTCGAATGAAATTATAAATTTTCGCAACAGGCGGCGCTTAATAATTATCAAGCGCGCGAATCGATGTGTCGTCAGTCGTCGTCGAGGGGGCTTCAAGACGGGAGGGGGCATTGTTAGGTGTGGGTGGGTGCCGGTTGGCGTTGGCGGGGGCGCGAGGGACGCCGCCGTGCCACCGCGCAAGTCGCTGCCCGTATCGACCGCCCCGGATGTGCATTGCAATGCCGTCGGAGAGATCAGGCGACCCACCTACTCGCGGATCACCACGACCGCGTTTCCTTCGAGCATTCATTGCGAGCAATCGAACACGCTGTAACCAGCGCGCTGCTTACTATACCAAAGTGTATGTAGCCTGGCCTTCTTCTTCTGTGTTAAGGAAACATGCGATCATGTGCAATTAACACACTGATCTTTTCATGCCTACATAGGTAGGTACTCCTATTTCAAATGAGGTCAAATCAAATTGCTTTTATTCCGCAGTTAGGACAGGTCTAACTGGACTGGAAAACCAGGGACTACTATTACATACTAGGTGTGTCTTACAAATTATTGTATTGTTTTGAAAACTCACACTCTCTCAAAGCTAATATTTTTGTTCATTTAAGCGTCTTATCTGGGATTCTTTAAGATCCTCATTTTACAGTTATGTATGCTTCATATTAGGTAAATTTATGCATGGATTATTCCCCGCCGGAACTGTTGGGGGAACATCTATTCCCGTCTGTGTCGGTCAATGACCCCGATCCGGAACCATAGTTCAGCGAATCGGTGGGGTTAGCCAGCCTTCAACAATCGGCATTCATCTTTCACGAAAGGTTAGATATCACTCGCTGGAAAGGCAATACATTTAATCGCAAAACATGTAATTTTTATTAGTTTAGTGTCAGCAATTTCCCTTGAGTGAGGTAAGGCCAAATTTCTGCTTATACATCTGTAGAATAGTTGGACTTTGATAATAAATAGAGTTTATTGGTTTTTCATTGTTGTTTAAGAATTTGGCGTGAAGATGTATGCAGGCCGCTCTTCCTAGAAAGCAGCGGCGCGCAAGGCAGCACTTCCCAGAAGGGTAAGCGGGCGCCGGCCGCCGCATATCTTTGTCTCGCTTTGTACCGATATCGCGGACCGCTTGCGCCGTCGCTGCCGCGTCGTCGCTGTCCTCCATAAATGCGCATGCAACTTTGCCAACTATATCGTACTTTCTTAACTGGTATTTTTGACGGCAATCTACCGTTTTTATGTTTGCGGATGCCTCGCAAAAGAAACACTTATTCTACTACTTTATTACTTTCGAGCGGAGCGAGATATTGTTGTATTCGTGAAAAAAAAAAGATTTTCTAATTTTCTCAAAAATGTGTTCTATATCACTTATACATCATAAAAAACAAGTCTCCCAAAAATGCCCGTCCGTCGGTCGGTCGGTCCGTCGGTCGGTCGGTCCGTCGGTCGGTGTCCGTCACGTTTTGGCCTAGCGGCTAAACGAATGGTCCGATTAACACCATATTTGGAATTTAGGAGTTTTATGCAAATCCATCGAAGGGTTCTAAGTGGTTTCTGGCTGGCTCTCATTTTGAGGGTAGCTGTCATACAACGAAAATGATAAATTGTAATTTTCTCAAAAACGGCTCATAGAATCTTGATGAAACTTTGCATGACCAAGCATCTCCCTCCATGTAAGATATCTTGCGCCAGTATCAAATGATCTGTGTAATTTCATATAAGGGGTGTTCCTGTACCACCAAATCGTAAATATGTGATTTACCCAAAATTGGTTCCATTGAGTTTATTAAAATTTTCTATAATATTACTCCTGGATTGATTGTCTACCTGACTGGATATTCTTTATGATTTTTTGAATAAAATTTAGTACACAGGGTGTACCAAAAACTGAAAGGGCTTGCTCAGTAGACTAAACTGAACAATAATCCATAAGGAACATGTGTTGGGAAATTAAAAAAATCTCCATGCAAGTATCCTACGGTAGTATCTATTGATCTTTGAAAATTAATATAAAGGGTGTTCCAGTACTACCAAAAGTTAAACATGTGATTTACTCGAAATCGTTTGATGTTTGTTTGTTTTAATGTTTGACAATATGAATTCTGAATTGATGTGTATATTTCATTCGAACATTTTTTTTGGAAAAACGTAAATAAAAGTTTGTATTTCCGTACTATGTGTATGGCATTACAAATTTAAGTTTGCGGTTGATAGTTTTTCCTTGAGTATTGCGAGAAAGTAAGTGCAGTGCTGCTGTACCATTTATTATATTCTAAATCGAATTCTGAATTAAGAAAGATGCTGGGACGTACCTATAAGGAACTAGGTGCGGCGATTCGCAAAACTATTAATTTGCTGGCCGGAAATAGCGCCGATGTCTTGACGTTTGTGACTTTATTAAGTAACGGGTCCAAGTACTTAAAAAGAAGCTTTACTGGAATATCAACAAAACAGGAAATAGTGTTCTCGGTTGAAGTAGGTACCTGTTTTCCTGAAGCTGATTTAGAAGACATGTTACGGAAGAACGCCGAGAAGTTGAACTAAATATTTACATAGGGAGGAAAACAAAACCCCGAGGACGCCCAAAAGCTACTTTCTGGGGAAATCTTCAGAATCTTGCAAAACATATTGGAGCTGACTTTAACGACAGAGCTAACTTGCGTAAATATACTTAGATTCAGAGGGCCGGCCCCAAATGAAAATGGGAAGAGGCACGGAAAAAAAGAAAGAAGAAGAAAGCTTTAAGTGCTTTTCTTCCTGTTAAGAACTGATATAACCAAAGGTGTTGGTTGTACCTACAACCAACACCTTTGGTTATATCAGAATATCAGTTTGGTAGGTATGTGTTGGACCTTTTCGCGGTAGCACGTTGCTTAGTAGTCGAGAAGCGCGCTCGGCGGGCGACGCAGGCGCGTTTTTTGTCCCCCACGGATTCCGATGCCCCATGTCCAACCTGTAAGTCCGGCAGTTTACCGTGCGTTGACCGCGCGGCTTGCCACCAAGCGAAAACTTGTCCAACGACTGCAGTGGACGCTTTCAATAGCTCCTGCACAACCAAATTGATAATAATAGTAATCTGAGGTTCCCCTTTTAAACGTCTCTCTTACTGATTTCTTTTTTCAGTTAAGTAAGATTAATATAATATGGTCTACAAATAAAATGTAACATACCTACAATGGTAAAATAAAAACTGGAGTGTTTTCAGTGGGGTTTTTTTGAGCTGCAATAGACTAACTGGACAGGTGTAATTTCTTGAGGTTATGTTAGCACGTTAAGTTCTTAAATGAATACCAGATCGTTCGCAGATTAGTCTGTACAATGTACAGAATACAACTATCAGTAGGTATATTTTAAGTGGATAACATTGTGCTGAAGCAGGATGAACGCAGGATAGTGTGGCGGCGGAGTAGGACGGGTAGATGCGGCCGCGAAGGCGGTTGCGCGCGCGCCGTTCATTGATGGCCAGGCCCAGCTGAGGGCCGGGGGAGGGCGAGAGGAATGCGGCCGCGGCGAGCAATGACCGCGCCAGGGTCGCTTCCTTTACGAGAAGCGCGGGCCGTCGTACTACACAGATCCCCCTCCACGCCTCGAACCGGCCCCGTACTACATGGCCCTCTTACTGCGACGAGACGCGCGCTTTTCGACCCATAGTCCGTTACAAATAAGCGTGTTAAAATTAAGTGCGCCACATTCCGCGAACGCTTAGGCAGGCATCTCTTTCACACCTTTTGACTTTGTTGGTTTGTTACCAGAAAAACTAGTTATAATAAAGATAAAAAACTTTTATCCCAGTAAGAATAAAGGGAATTAGCGGAACCAATTTATTCGAAACCAAAAGTTTTAGCTTTGTGTAGTCGTTGACCCTCTTCACAATCCCAAATAAATTCCTGTCGATTATTGTTAGGGCTACTCGCAGGAGAGATCGGAGAGATCCTTTAGGGCTTTAGCTAGCAACTAGAAAACGGTGCGTCTTATAGACAACAAAGGTAGATTAAAGCTTCGTAAATTTACAACAACTTTTTCCTTTTACATAACTAGCTGTGCCCTACGACTTCGCTGTTTACGTGAGAAAGTGATAATAAAATAAGAGTAAATGCTGGCTGCATGGTGAATGGTGCTTATCTTCGGATAAGTTGCTTGTTATCGTGGGTAAAATTACTGGGCTTCGGGAGCAAAACCAATGAAAATCCATAACGTATTGCATAAATCAGTCTTAAAAGTTATTAATCTCTTTCATGGGAAGAATTACATCCTTGTGTAAAATATATAATTATAGAGGTTAACAATAAACATGATGCGCAATTCTTAACTAGGTTTTTTTTTACTAAAAAGAATGCGACCTCTGTCGCTTGATTTTATAAAATATAGGGATTTTTATTTCCACTCTTAAAACACTGTTGAAGACTTTTCTTGTTGATGTTTCTTTGATGACAAATCATCATCATATCGTGTGGGTATAAGGTCGATCCCCGACCTCACAAACCCTGGTGTCAGTGTTGTTCAATTAAATTGACCTTAGCGGACTGACGCATGCAAATAATATTTATTTTCGATTCACGGTCTCGCAAACATCTTGTGGGCATAAATTTTGCCGACTGACGAACGATTCCTACCAGGCGACAGTGAATAGAAACATTGGAAGGAAAGGCATTGGCGAACGTTCCATGTACAAATTCAGGATGTTCTGAATAAAGGCCAGGTTAAAAGTCCCTAAATCGACAAGCGTGTATGAAAGCGTTGGAGAAAGTAGAGGAAACGAGGAAAGTATATTAAAATCGTAGCAAGAGGAGGGCTGCGGTCTCTGCCTACCCTGACGGGAAAGAATGTTATGTATGTATGAAAATTGACGTACCTATGACTATTAGGTTTTTGAGAAAAAGGCTTCCGTTTTTCGTCTAGAAGCAAACCGAACATATGTTATTTTTAAGGTGTTTTTAAACGAATACAACCCTACATACATACATACATAACATCACGCCTCTTTCCCGTTGGGGTAGGCAGAGACCACAGTCCTCCACCTGCTACGATCTTGACATACTTCCCTTGCTTCCTGTACTTTCATCAATCCTTTCATACATGCTCGTCGGTTTAGGGTACTTTTAACCTGGCCTTTATTCAGAACGTCCTAATACGACCCTACTGAATTCATATATGCTGTTACATAAATAAAACAATAAAAAAATTCAAGATGGCAATTTCCAAATTTTGTCCTTCTAGCTTCAGTAGTTTCGGCTGTGCGTTGATGTGTCAGTCAATCAATCAATCAGTCATTCAATCAATCAAACAATCTTATCTCTTTACTATACTAGTATGATGACGAATTTAAAATATCTACCGGTACATGTACGGTCAACCGCTCGTCGGTAGAAACTTTTTCAACTCTATTACCACGTCATAAGGTCCAAAAGTGTTTCTACTGACGTGCTGTTGAGTGTACGTACGTACGTTCCTACGCATTGAAAGACCACATAACATGATTCCGACTTACACTTGGCCAATTTTTATTTTATTATTTTTTACTTAAGATTATGCGCTATGATCCTATTATGTAAGACGCTTACACGTATCACCGTTTTTACGATAGACCTAAAACAAATAAACGTAAAATAAATCCGTTTTTCGAGTGGGTTGCTCTTCTTTTTTGAGTTTCATATTTTTTTATTATGAACTAGTATGTCCACTATATTAACACATATTCTTCGAAAATTTCTAACGGCTTAGGGATCGAAAGATACAGACATTTTAAGGTAGGACATTCACACTGGCTTTTAGACAGATGGCAACAACGAATGTTATTCTTTTGTATCGGTGTGCATTTTGTGCCTTCAGAGACATATAATCTCTTTTTAACCGACTTCAAAAAAGGAGGAGGTTCTCTATTCGATCGTATTTTTTTTATTTGAATTTCGTTAACAAGTCTCAAGAGGCCGAAAATACGTTGATTTCTGTCGATTTACAGTTTTTGGCCGCCATCTTGAAAAATGTTATTATGTTATTTATGTAACAAGCATGTATGAATTCGTCAGGGTCGTATTAGTCTAAAAACACCTTAAAAATAACAGATGTTTTATTTGCGTCTAGATTTTTTTTTATTCAAAACTTGTTCCATACTATGAACGAAAAACCATTATTTTAATGATATCGTGTTAATTTGGTACACATACGAGTACAATTTATACGCCGACAAAGGGGTAAAATAAAATCCTACAAGTAACGTGGGGGTATTTCTTTTTCTCGTCTACCCCATCCAGTGGGGTGTCGTTAGATAGGTCTTTTAAATAATATGTATGTAATGTATGTATGTTTTTTCGTTAATGTATGTATGTTTTTCAAAGGGATCCGTTTGTGAAATATTTAGCTTAAAAACGCAATTTTTTGTTGGGTCTAGCTGCCAGCTGCACCTGTCAGCTTAAACGGTTGTTATTGGAAAAAATCCACATTGGTTTCATTAAAGGAAAACTATCACAGCTAAGAAGGCTTTTGAACTATAGTCGAAAAACTGGAAATAATAAAAAATTGCAATCAGGCGCTAGGACCTCGCTGAACATTATGAACGTTATGAAATACTTAATCAAAACCTGTTTAAGATATAAATTCATAAAAAAAACTACAAAACCCTATACTGCGCGTGGCCCGACACGCACTTGGCCGGTTATTTCCGAACTCCACGCGTACGAAGTTGTAGGCAACCGGGCAACAGATACTAGGTAATAAATGATTTCTTGCCTCTGTATTCAACTCGAAATCCTAGTGAATCGTTATATTTGTTTTTTGATAAGAATTGTTTGCAACAGTAAATAAATATTATTATGATGACAACGTTTTTATCACTACTAGCGGCAGTCATGGCCAAGAAGCGTCAATGTCATGAACGCGGTCGCCTAGTCTCGACCTGCATTGTATAATAATAACATCATTTGAAAGTAATATGAACGTCTATCTTCTTTTACAATGGAGTTAAAAATAGACAAGGTTTGCTCACTTTTCTGAAAAAGAGTTTGAATTCTAATCAATAAATAATCTAAGAACCAACCACAGCCTCCTCCTTAATCCTGGAACTTTTTGAATCTAGTTCATTAGTTTATCTATTGATATGATACAAGATATATAGGGATAGTTGTAAGGGTCAGGTCGATTGGATTTGTTGAAACGTGATAGGCAGGTCCAACCGGACGCGTAGAGCGCGCGCGGCGGCGGCGCGGGCGCCGGGCGTCCTATCCTGCCTGCATGCTCAGATGACTATGTAGATAACTGCATTGGCTAGGTATAGGTATGTAGGTTGTTTGTGTCCTCAACGCAGCACAGTGCAATGCGCGGCCCCGACCGATGTGATGCGCGATGAACGTAAACACCAAGCAAGGTCAACCGCCTTGCGTTGTGATCCTACGTCCTCCACAAGCAAACAATACTAAATTTCGTAAAACCGCTTACACCAGCAAGCACCTTACAGACAGACTGACGTATACGCTAAAAATGTAAGGGTTCCTTGTTAAATAAAAAGAAAAATGATTGTGCTTTTTATTCTTTTTAGCATCAAATCGTTTATTTTATTATTTTTAGGGTTCCGTAGTCAACAAGAAACCCTTATAATTTCGTCATGTCCGTGGCTTAGCTCAGAGACCATTAGTACCTACTAAAAAGGTGTATTTTAGTATGGGTATACATTTCAACTATGGCGACAAAGTGATAAAATAAAATCATGAAAAAAAAACAATTTTAAGGATACCTCCCTTAAAAGTGAAGTGAGGGTGACACTTTTTTTATTGTTTATCCCATCGTGTGTGGATGCTTATGTTATTTTTCGATTTAGGGATCTGTTTGCGGAATATTTAGTTTGAAAGCGCAATTTTTCGTCGTAGTCAAGTGCCTGCCCCCCCCTGCCAACTAAACAGTTGTAATTGGAAAAACACACTAAAATACAAAAACCAATTCGAGATATTTTATACTCGTATCATACCATATTTTTTTAATTTCGACTAGAAAAGTAATTTGGTTGCGGTAATATATTCATAAATGCTGCGGCAGTTGTGACATTCATTTGACCACTGAGTGACGTCATTCCACAAGTAAAAGGAAAACAATAGAAAGAAAGCTTTTATTCTCTGTGCTCTTTCTGTCAAACGATTCGATTTGACATTTCGAGTTTGATTGACACATCTGTGTCGAAGCACGTGACCACACTGTGGCACTATGTAACGATCGTTTCATCGTCTATTGTGAAATGACGTCATCAACTTTAAAACTTAAAAATTAATATAAAATTAATAATAATAGTTTAGGCGGAAAAAAACAAATTAGTTTCCTAAAATAGTCTAAATTTTCAGTTAAAAATATAAAAAATAAATCATTTTTGTTTATTTAGCTCAGCGATGACGAATCAGTCAGTCAGGACAAGCTCTTTTATATATGTATTTAGATATATTCTTTCACATATCAAATAAAATAAAAGGAAAACTATCACAGCTCAGAAGGCTTCACAGGTTAATGAGCTAAACTGGAAATAATAAGAATAGCAATAGCGATCAGGCGCTATCACCTCGTATTATGAGGTAAAAAGTACTTTATCAAAACATGCTTTGCGCTACGAAACCCTATACTGCGCGTGGCTCGACACGCATTTGGCTGATTTTGTTCCGAACCAAAATGTTAAAAAACCGGCCAAGTGCGAGTCGAACTCGCGCACTGAGGGTTCCGTACCTATTTACCATATGATATACTAAAATCTTTTGCTCTTTGACTTTAAAAACTCCGCGACCATCCAACTTGACCCCTCTTTTCTAGAAAAGTGTTTGAAACGGGAGCTCACCTTAATCGGTTACGGTTTATGACGTATTAAAATAAAACTACTTAATCGATCTCGTTCAAACCAATAGGGAATATGCATAATTTTTTTAGTTGCATTTATTAACAAAATATGAAAAACCGTAGTAGAGATGACAAAAAGTGAAATTAAAATTTAAATCGGCTAAGAAATACGGCTGATATAAGCATTTAAAACTTTTAATTACGCGCCGATTAGACAGAGAGATCCGACATGGCATGTGACGTCACATGCCACTACGGCCATATTAACTTCGTATTTAATTTCGTTTTGCTAGAAAGAGACAGAAACAAATCTTCGATGGCTTATATCTTTTTTAATTTCATAGTTATTCGAAAAATAGTTTTACTAAACTGTTTATTACATGAATGAGGATAAATTTTTTTATTAAAAAAGAATCATGCTTCGTGGAAGTTTGCATGGTAATGTACATCATATATTTTTTATAGCTTTATCATTCTCTTATTTTAGAAGTTACGGGGGGGTGGGGGACACACATTTTACCACTTTGGAAGTATCTTTCGCGCAAACTATTCAGTTTAGAAAAAAAATATGTTAGAAACCTCAATATCATTTATAAAGACCTATCCATAGATACCCCACACGTATGGGTTGGATGAAACAAAAAATTGAGTTTTAGTTCTATGTATGGGGAACCCTAAAATTTATTGTTTTTTTTTTCTATTTTTGTGTGAAAATCTTAATGCGGTTCACAGAATACATCTACTTACCAAGTTTCAACAGTATAGTTCTTATAGTTTCAGAAAAAAGTGGCTGTGACATACGGACGGACAGACAAACGGATCTATAAGGGTTCCGTTTTTTGCCATTTGGCTACGGAACCCTAAAAATGGAACCCTGCGACTTTGTCTGTCTGTCACACCTGTAAATCTCAGTCCACTCATGCTATCGACTTGAAATTTGAAATAGTTTAGAATATGATTGCTCAACTTTATGGCAAACGAAAGAATCATAACAATATTATAATTATTATTGTAAAGGGGGCCCCAAATAGGGAGGCAAAATTTAAAATTGTCGTCACTAGGTCGAGTGGGATATCATATGAAAGGGCTTGTACATTCCAAAATAGATACTTGTATTTTTTAGGACTCAGTTTAAAAAAAAAAATTACATTATAGCTTCAAAAACTACTATAGGTATATCGGAAACCTAGGCGCGCGAGTCCGACTCGCACTTGACCGGTTCCTTTGTGTTTTTGTTACACAGACCGACGACGCGACGTGGGCTTAGTAGTAGGGTCCCGTTGGCACTCTTTGGGTACGGAACCCTACAAATACTTTGATTCAAAAGCCGATTAGATAAAATTGTTGTAATCTTTATGAAAGAAGATTCATTGTAATTTTTAATGTAGTCCTAAGGATTATATTGTATGTGTCGTAGGTTAATTGTCAGAGCAGTCAAATTATAGTTTACCTAGTTAAATTATAATTTAACGGTAAAATGTCAATCCATTTCTTACAATTTCACTAGGTAAATTATATTTTCGCGGGGACTATTTTTTATTTCAAGGGCTATTAGGTTAAGTTAGGTTAGTTTAGGTAGGTTAGGTTACTTTATTTACTCTCATATCGTAAATCCTCAATAATGCGTTCAAAAATTGTAGGTTGCCACCTACATAATGTAAATCTGTGCCTAGAAACTCCTTTTTAGGGTACCGTACCTCAAAATAAAAAAAACGGAACCCTTATAGGATCACTTTGTTGTCCGTCTGTTTGTCTGTCTGTCAAGACCTTTTTTCTCACGAACGAGAGGAGGTATCAGGTTAAAATTGATAACGAATATTAAGGTTTATAAACCACACCAGATCCGAAAATATAAATTTTTTACAACGACGCAATCAAAGGATATGGCTTTTTATGTCCTCATCTCCATACATTTATGCAAAAAAGCAAAACCTACAGGGTACTTCCCATTGACCTAAAATTATGAAATTTGGCAAGAAGCTAGGTCTCACAGTACAAATAAAGGGAAAAGTCTAAAATCATTAAATATTTCAATTATTCTCACAACTAATAGTCACCAATTAAGGTGAGCTCCCGTTTCAAGAACTTTTCTATAAAAGAGGGGTCAAGTTGGATGGTCGCGGAGTTTTTAAAATCAAAGAGCAAAAGCTTTTCGTATATCATATGGTAGATAGGTACGAAACCTTTAGGCCGCGAGTCCGTATCTGGGTTCAAAGTTTACGAGAGATGGAAAGTGTGAAAGAAGAGTGAATGCTGGAAACATGGTGAATGGTGACCTGCACGCCTTTAAGAGGAGTCAGAAGGTGTCTCACAAGGCTCGTTTGGCTGTTCATAGGGGTGTTTTGGTACCAACACTGATGTATGGCAGTGAAAGCTGGGTATGGCAGAAGAAGCATGAAAGTAGAATTAATGCAGTGGAAATGAGAGCGCTAAGGAGTATGATTGGTGTTAAATTGAGTGACAGGATTAGAAATAGTGTGATAAGAGAACGGTGTGGCGTAAAAGAAGACGTAGTGACCAAAATCGAGAAAGGGATGCTGAGATGGTTTGGTCATGTAGAGAGGATGAATGAACGAAGACTGACGAAAGAGATCTACCAGGCGAGAGTGAATGGAAACGTTGGAAGGGGAAGGCCTAGGCGAACGTACCAGGACCAAATTCAGGACATTCTGAATAAAGGCCAGGTTAAAAGTACCCTAAACCGACGACCATCTCAGCATCCCTTTCTCGATTTTGGTCACTACGTCTTCTTTTACGCCACACCGTTCTCTTATCACACTATTTCTAATCCTGTCACTCAATTTAACACCAATCATACTCCTTAGCGCTCTCATTTCCACTGCATTAATTCTACTTTCATGCTTCTTCTGCCATACCCAGCTTTCACTGCCATACATCAGTGTTGGTACCAAAACACCCCTATGAACAGCCAAACGAGCCTTGTGAGACACCTTCTGACTCCTCTTAAAGGCGTGCAGGTCACCATTCACCATGTTTCCAGCATTCACTCTTCTTTCAATATCACTTTCACACTTTCCATCTCTCGTAGACTTTGAGCCCAGATACACAAACTCCTTCACTTGTTCGACTTGTTCACCACCTATTAATATAGTACACTCTGTCATACTCGTACATTCTTTTCTTTCAAGTACCATTACTTTCGTCTTGCTTACATTTACTTTCATTCCTTTCGTGTCTAAAGCCACATTCATCATTGTTACCATCTCCTGCAACTCGTCAGCAGATGATGCAAGTACAACTTGGTCATCAGCGTAGAGAAGACATTTGATGAGTAACTCATTCATTCTCAGTCCACACATACTCTCTTTCAGATCAATCAATCAATTATCCATGAACAGGTTAAACAGCCAAGGTGACGCTACACATCCCTGCCTAACACCTTTTTCGATGCTAAACCATTCAGTGTACGCCCCGTTTATTCTGACACAAGCACTGGAATCCTCATAGAGAGATTTCAGTGCTTGAATCAGATGACCGTTTACCCCATACATAGACAATGCTGACCACAATTCCTTCCTCACCACTCGGTCATGGGCCTTTTCCAAATCCACGAACGCGCAGTAGACTTTTTGGTTTTTAGCCAAAAACTTTTCAGCTATGCACCGCAAGGAAAAGACCTGGTACATCCCATTCCCTTTTTAAATCCCGCTTGTACATCCCATATTTTTTTGTCAGTATCTTTCATCACTCTTTCAATCAAAACCTTTGCATACAGTTTGCCGACGACACTGAGAAGGCTTATCCCGCGGTAATTTTTGCAATCCTGTTGTGACCCTTTTCCCTTGTACAGCGGTACAATTAACCTTGAAATAAATTATCAAAAATTGAATTTCTTGTTACGTAAATGACAAATTTATTGTTAATTAGTTAATTACTGTAAATCATTTCATAAAATCAACATTCATTTATGATATTTTCTTGAAGTCAGCTTGAAAATATTAGTAACATAATAGGCATAAAAACTCTTTGGCCGATAAAAAAAAAACAAATATAAAACTCTAGTGCGGTAATATAATGACAAAAACACGCGTGTTTAATAAGCTAGATTATGGACCTTAATATAGTGCAAATTGAGCTGTTTTATGCAAATGTGTTGAAAAGTTGTGTATGCAACTCTACATTTAACTAGGTATAAAACACTTGTGTCATCTATTATGGAACTTGGCTCGCTACGCTCGCATTCGTCCCATAAACCGACACTCGAGTTTTATACCCCTCATTATATTCCGTTGCATAAACTACTATTATAATATACCTTTTACAATTTTCCGGTTAAATTATAATCAGCAAGTGTACAACATAGTCAATTGAGCTACTCTTTATTACATACATACATACATACATACATACATACATACATACATACATACATAACATCACGCCTTGTTCCCGTCGGGGTAGGCAGAGACCACAGTTCTCCACCTGCTACGATCTTGACATACTTCCCTTGCTTCCTGAACCTTCATCAATCCTTTCATACATGCTCGTCGGTTTAGGGTACTTTTAGGCTACTCTTTATTGAACGTCAAAACAGCTGATATCTTCCATAGATGAACGATGATGTCCTTATTTTATGTTATAGTTTAGTAACTTATTAACACTAAATCAATTTATAAAAAACTAAATGCAAAACTTAAAATTAGTAGGTTTCCATTCTTTCTTAACTGCAAATAGATTTTTTTTAATTTTTATCCTAAGAACAGTCGCGGATTTAACTAGGTGAATTACAATTTAACGGCTTTGACAATTTACCTGCGACATATCCACATAACATTGCCTTGTTAATGCGTGAGAGTGTATTGGCGTGCGGCCAATGCGAATGGCAAATAATAATGGCGTATTGTGATTGTGAGCGAAGTCATCGCGCTTATAATCCGGGTTATTCCGGTCTGATCCTTAAAACCAATCCTTTTTCAAATATAATTATTATGAATTTCCGGTCGGATCCTTTAAGTATTTTGCTTCTCCGGACTGATCCTTTATACCTACTTGGTTGGCAAGTACAGTCAAAAGAAAAAGGCTTATGAAATTTAAAATATGTATATTTTTAAATTCTTTTTACTTACTACTATCATAAATAATCACAGTTTTAGATGAAATGGCAAAAATAATAATTTTCCGCTTTAGTTCTGTAGCGGCAAAAAAATCACAGCAATTTTTATCTATTAAATAGTATGTGGTCCTCTGATTTAGACTAGCTTAGATTAGAAATATTTTAAAAATCAACAATTGTAAAAATCAACATATATGAAAATTACTTATATCTAATATTATCTAAACATTATTATCTCACAGTACGTAGGTTTTATCACGAGAAGGCGTAAGTGTACAAGCTACTCGTACAACAAAAAAAAAACAATTCACTTACAAAACCATTCAGACTACAAAAACCACTTACGCCTCTTCGTGATAAATCCGATAGACTGGAAAGAAATCAAAGAAATAATCAGTAATTTTAATATAAACACTTATAAAATAATCTTATAATCTTAATTTTTCTAGGCAGTGACCAACTGAAATTTTTTTAGTCAACAGTTGATTTATTACATGCTGAATCCAAATATCTGTGCCTATGTCTTTTGTTAGACGTCGTTTCTGATTCGGTGTTTTGATATTTACAATCTGTAATTTTGCGTCATCTTTTAAAACTTGTAGCAGTTGATAAAAGTTGGCATTTTTTGGAACATTACTATTAATTTTTTTATGCCAAGCTTCCAGAGCATTCGTTGTGCGGTGGCGTTGATTACTAGCACACCAAATGTCAACGAAACTTTCGTCTTCTAACCACTGTGTTACCATGTAGTCGTTGAAAGTTTCTACTTCTTTAGAATCTGGACTGTCTTCCATAATGTAACACCAGCCGTCTGAGATGTATTCTCTAGGTAGCAGCGGCAATAAGGCAGAAAGTGCCACATGCTTTCGTAAGCGTCGGTCTTTCGTTAAATTCAATTCTTTGGCTTTTTTCCAGACATTATGACTGAAATGAAAGAAACAACCTTTTATTTCAGCCAAGGGGAAGACAGTGGAGATGGCGTTTATCGCCGCGCGTTCGTAATCTGTCATATATTTCAGTGGTTCCCATTCTGGGATGAAGTCTTTCAATAGCTGAAATAGCTTTTTATAGGTTTCTTCTGTTTTTCTATTAAGCAATGCATATATCATAGGTACTATTCGTGTGTGTTCTAAATCACTGCCGAGGTCACCATGGATAGTATAAAGTTGGACAAATGGTTCGGGACAGCTTTCAAACGTTCCATCGCTCAAATAAAATTTTGTGTCTTTTATATTTTCAAGGACTTTTTCATTTGCGAATATTATTATACGAAGATCGGAGGGTTCATCATAGTGATCCACTATTACAAAATCTCGGAACTGTAACGGAACTGTCACTTCTTTGGCAAGTTTGCATTTAATTTTCGGTATGTCAGCTTGTTTATTCCTAGCTTCATACAATGCAGACTTAATATTTTCTAATGGTGGAAGCTGCTTCAAGAGATTAAAGCCTGAATCGCTGAATTCTGCCTTCATGTTACTATAAATATTTGGGATAGGAGAAAAATGTGACGATAGGACTTTTTCTCGGCAATCATTTAATTTTTTCGCCACCATATTCTGCTCTTCATTGGGCTCACTAGATCCAACCCTTTGTCTGTCTAACTAAGGCATCATTTCATGGGACTAATACATTACTTGTCCCGTGTGGTGCCGGCAAGGAATAGTACTGTGCACTTGCGGAACCCTAAAAAATTTTTAAATGCATAAAATACTATTTAGAGGAAGTGTCAAGAAGTGTAACAGGAAACGGGGAGTAGAAAAATATGACAAGGAGTGACAGTCGAGACAGGGTCGGGAGAGAGTCAAGAAAAGAAAATGGAAAGAAAAAAGCTTTTTAACCGAATAAAAGGAATAGTTGCTAAAATTTTGATAAACGAAAGCAACAGAAGAAAACTATGAATCAGGTTTTGTTGAATAGTGAGGGCAATGAAGCTGAAATAGAATTTTAACATGTTTAAAGGTTTCAGGTGAGAGAGATTTTGGGCCGTCAAGCAAGGAAAATTTGGAAAAAACGGAGAAAAATGGAAGAAAGGAATCGGTAAACGTTCCAAATATCCTTGTTGTTACTTTGAGACGTCTGTGAAAGAAAAGTCGTTAGTAAGCTGGATTTATGTGAGTTATATTTTTTTTTTTATTTTTGTAGCTCGCGGAAAATAGAATTCATACAGCTGATGAGACGAATCTTTTGAAGGAGGCTATGATCCTGGATTGTGGATTCCTTCAATTGAGATAAAGATAGGGATTGCTTCGTGTAGGATATAGTATAGGAAGGTTTATTTGCGTATAATTTCAAGACGCTAACATTCAGGGTTTGATTCCAAAGTGTAAAGAATAAGTGGAGTGAAACTAATGTTATGTAAGTATTCAATTTTGTGGTTTTCCATCTTTTATTTATTTTCGGTTCAAAGTTGTTGAGTGTATTTGAGTTAAGGTGAAATGTGACTTAATGAAATTTATAGTTTCTTCCAGGTTATGTGAGCTAAATATCGTTGAGAAAATCAAATTTCAATGTCAAAAGAGGAAGAGTTGATTGGAGAATATTTGCAGCTTTACAGATCCACCTGCGAGGTCATAAGAGGCTTGTACTGTGTGATACTTTAAGTAAATTGTTATTCCCTTTTAATGATTTTCTTTTGTAAACATTAATAACTCTGCGGAAATTATAACATACTGTGTTTCTAATCTGAGTCGTTATTTGTAGATAGTAATAAAGATTTCCTTTTCCCCATAACTAAATATAAACTAGTTCTACAAATGTCTTTGTTCGCGTATAGCTAGGCAGGATAATGTTCTATTTCTAAACAGGTACAGGAATTACAAGGAACATTATAGACATGGAAAAGCAAACCGCAAATGATAAAACGTGAAGGCTAAAAAAAGGTATTGCTTGGATTGTAAAGGTAATGTAAATTTCATTGTGTTTAATTCTTTCCTTTACAGAGAAATTGATTAAAGTGGTCCTTGGTGAAATCATGGAAACTGGACTCTGATGTGTATATATTGTCATCGATTCGGGGTGGCTTTGGATGTTGTATGTTTTGTCAACATTTCAAAGTGACTTTGGACGATGTATATTATTATCATCATTTCAAGGAGACTTTAAACGATGTATATTTTTATACTTTTTAGGTAGAATTGTCTATTTGACATTATTGTCAAATAGTCAACAAATAAATCATTTTTGATTTAGTTTTACTCAAAGCTAGACGCTATTTTGAAATCTTTATAATTTTTTTTAACTCTTTAACAAAAAATAAATCAAAACCCAAAATCAAAATGGAAGAAAATATTAATACATTAAAAAATTACTTTTTTTAGAAAATAATATAAAATCTTTGGCCCTAAATCAAAATTCCAGTTTTTAATATACTAATGTCTTCATATGATAAAATTTAAGAAAAATATTCCGTCAGATCAAAAGAATTAGAACGTCAATTCAAAATCTTAAAATAATATATCTGAAAACTAAAACTTGGATATAGATTGTGATATTTTATTGTGAAATAAAGGGTAAGTTTAAGTAGAGTGAATATTATAAATAATAATATTTCAAGTAATAATAAATTGCTTTGATAGTGATTTTGAATCTTTTGCCTCAATTTCCCAAAATTGGAACATGCTGAGAGCATTACTACATCTCAGTACTCAAGCTCATAGGAGGTGCTTATCTTTCCTTTTACTTTCATACTGTAGGAGTCCCAGATTTTTGAGATTAAGAAATGCCTGCTCTCAGGTTTATTTAGTTCAACCAAGCATGGATGGATGCCCTCGTGTCATGTGTCCCCGATGTCCACTATATTGGTTGTGGCTAATGTAAGTCGCGTGTCACTGGAGTATCTGTCTAAGTCTATCTGATAATATCAACCTTCGGATTTATTTATTTTAATCATTCTTGGGCCGGAGCCCTCAAGCCTAAAAGGGTCTG
The DNA here is from genome assembly GCA_947532105.1 of Athrips mouffetella. Classification (NCBI taxonomy): domain Eukaryota; kingdom Metazoa; phylum Arthropoda; class Insecta; order Lepidoptera; family Gelechiidae; genus Athrips; species Athrips mouffetella. The sequence continues at coordinate 31,425,310 of OX383956.1, forward strand.
ATACTAAAGTTCTTCTCTTTCTATTTGTGTGAGGTTTCGCTGATTCATCCTGAATTCCCTCTTCTGTATGTGTGGGATGAATTGGAGTTACTCCAATACAAATGGAAGGATATTAGCAAGGTGTTTTAACGTTGGATTTTGGAAATAGTGTTTCTTGTGTTATGTGCTGACAACGCTCGCCCATTATTGGATGCGTCGTTTGAGTGGCATATACCGCGGGAGGACCTCCTGATCTTAGCGTTAGATTACCAAATGTAGAGTAGTTAGACAACATAAAACTTTCTTCTTATGTGAAGGGACATTCTAGTTTAGTCTAATGACATTAAATTGTTTATAAGGAATAAATTAGAATTGTCCTGAATCAATAGGAAGAATATTCTTGATGGAGACATTACGTTCGTTCGTGGGTTGCTTCTTGTAAAGTGTGTTGACGACGTTCGCCCGCAAGGCTGCGACGGCTGTACGACACTCTGACCTTGGGGGACCTCTGAACTTTATGTGTGTCATCCTAAAGTAGTTAACTAGTCTATTTAATCTTCATTGAATCATACAGGAATCTAAACCTTATAAGATTCTAAGTTTTAATCTTCCTTAATAAAACTTGTCATAAATTATCATACTTAAAATTATACTTTGACTCAGTGTGAAACCACCTTTAACATTACTAAATAGATTCTTGAAAACAATAATGGAACAGAAATTATAATGTTTAGTTTCTTTTCATTGTAGATAAGTTCCGAATATTTAAGTATATACAATAACCCCATTTTTATACTTCTTTTGAGTCCTCTTTTAAAGAACATCGAGTTTTAGCTAGTGTTGTTTACGCTAAATTCTCCCAGTGTTCTTGGTTTTGAATACTCGATGCTTTTGATTTTCCTTTAAGATCTTAAATCACAAATGTTTGGCCCAACCTAGCTTAGATACTACTATCCCGTATCTTCTCGGTTCTGGTCATCATACTTCACTTTTAATTAAGGATTACCTTCAGTAATCTTTTGTTATACTTACTTCTTATATGTTCTTCTTCGAAATATGCTGGGTAATCCCATTATAGTTTAGATGCAAATCATTTTATTTAAATGAGTGTTTAGACTGGGGTTACTCTACATAATCCTTGTCCTGCGTGGGTTGGTAACGGAAAAGAGATTTAGCTACGCATCACAAGTGAGAGCTATGAAGGATATACGGAGACCTTGTTGGTGCAATAAAGTCACTCAGTGACTGGGGGGAGGGAGATTGCCCTTCAAACTCTTTATGTCTCTCGTTATAAAACCGTTATTGATCTAGGCTGGCCATGCAAGCAATAATACTATACCCGTATCTAGTACAGACTTCACACTTGGACGTGTGGAGCTGGCTAATTATTTTCAGTTTAACTTATTTCAAAACAAACTAAGGGATTCGATGATGTCGGTCATTGTCTGCCCGGAGGGATTACAGGAAGAGCTCTTATAGCTCATGATGGAGAGTGCCCTGTTTTCCTAAAGGAAGACCGTATGCTTCGTGTGCCTGGCGGGCTCGGTGACCAGCTCTGGTATGGGTGACTAAAAGAAATAGTCAATACCCTGTGAACCCTGGATGAGTCAGTGATCGTCCCTTAAAGGTGGGCCACGTGGAAGTCGGGTTTGACGCGGGGCATGAACATACCGGGGGGAGACATCATCACCGTCTGGGTTGTACTGTGGTTAGTTGGTTCCGCACTCCACATACATTAACCCTAGTCTTTACTGTAGTTTAAGTTTTCGGTGGGATTTCCAGCTCCGCGAGGATGATCAGAATCCTGACGATCCAGTTGGATTGTTAGGGTAGCTTAGCGTCATGTCATCGTGAGCTGGGTGATGATATGCCTCGGACCTAGGACTTAGGGTAGAGGAGGCCTAGGACGAGCTGCTTGGGGCGATGGCGGTGCCCCAAACCTGGGGATTGTCCCCACATTATTTTTATTACTTCGTTTATATTAACATAGGTTTCTTTTCAGAAACTTATCGGCCCTAATATTGCATTGTAAATGAGATGAAACCTTTCCTAAATTGATGAAACTACATGAATTCAGATGAACTACTCCCGTCAATATGAGACTAAATATAAATAAATAGTGATCCAATATAAAATAAATAACACAAATTAGACATGTAAAGAATAGGTTTATATTCTAATATAAGTATTAAAATAACAAGTGTGTTTCTTTTTCATTCTTCTATTGCCACTCTCCACCGAGCAGAATCTGTAAATTACAAATTATTATAAGGATATAAAACGGAATGACGTAGGATTCAGGAAAAATATAATATTCTTAAAGGATATTATTCTAGACGATCAACCTTGGCCAAAACTTTCACGTATCTGATTTGAGGATCCTATATGAAGGGACTTCAGATCTGTACAGCTGGTGCCGTGACCAGGATATGCTGGTTTCAAGCGAGAGAGGTATTGAAGAGTGAAAAAGGAAACAAAATGAAAAATACACTAATTTCGAGTTTTGAACTGAAGAAACTTGAGAGTAAAGTTTATCTAAGTTAAAGTTGTTAAGCGGGACGTTAGAATTGGTTTTAGCTTAGGGTTATTTGTTTTGGAAACCATAGAAAATATGATGCATTCCTTGTTTCAGAATAAAGATGGGAAATTTTACAGTCTCAATAGAAGGAAACATAGGGTCAGGGAAGTCTACTTTGTTGGCAGCTTTGGGAGGCAACTCTGATTTTGAGATAATACCAGAACCAATTGATAAATGGACTAATTTATCTGGCGTCAATCTCTTCCAGTTATTTAAGGAAAATCCTAAGAAGTGGGGTTTCTGTTTTCAAAATTATGTTCTTCTAACAATGTTAGAGAATCATACGAAAGAATCTAGCGCTAAGATTAAAGTTATGGAACGTTCCATCTATTCAGCCAAAAACTGTTTTATTAGGGAATTGCAAGAGAGTGAATTGTTGCACCCGGCTGAGTTTGCAGTTTTAGATGAAACCTATTCTTATTTCAAAGAACAATTGGTTACTCGAATTAATTTAGTGGTTTATCTTAGGACTTCCCCTATGGTTTCTTATCAGAGAGCCCTAAGTCGTGGTCGACCTGAAGAGACAGGGATAACGTTAGATTATATAGAGAGGATTCACAACATTCATGAGGAATGGTTATTGAACCCTAATATAAAGGAAGATTTTGACAGGATAGAGATTATCGATGGAGATCAAAATATTAGCTCCATAAAGCAACAGTTTTGGGAAGTTAAGGAAAGAATATTAGATGAGCTTTCTATTCTTTAATTTAAACAAAATTCCAACCTATAATTTGTAATAAACTTTCAGTATCCAAAGAAAAGAAAAAAATGCCTCCTCGTTATAATCTTAGATCATCTCAGGGACAAGATGAATTAGAAAGGACAGGTCAGCAAGAAGAACGTCCACGACCTTCTTTACGCAACTCCACTATGTTTCGCCAACTTCGAAGAAACATGGGAATTCTGACACAGAAGGTGTCGAACTTAGAGAATCAGCTGTCGCAAGCTCGGGAAACTAACGCTGCATCAGCTTCGTCTGAAAGGCATGAAGCACCGATTAATATATGCCCGGTGATTGATACAAGAGTCGAAAAACCACGTTTTCCTGGAAGATTTGGGGTACATCCAGTGTCGTTTTTGGAGGATCTTCAGAATTATTTACGGAGGATGCCTAATGAAGATGCTACAATTGAAACTATAATCAGTTGTTTAGAAGGTGATGTTCGTAAATGGGCCAGAATTTATAGACAGAGATGGTTTACACAGTCGGATTTCAAAAGAGATTTTTTGGATGCTTATTGGGGAGAAGCCGAACAAAACACCTTGAGAAGAATGATTGTAAATGGCACTTGGTCTAAGGAAAATGGAACAATGCTAGAACATTTCGTTAGTTTAGCAGGGCAAGCAAAGATGATGTCTAGACCAATTCCTGAATGGCAAATAGTGGAGGATTTGATGAGACACTTTCCGAAGGATGTACAATATGCTTGGCGGATGAAGAAAGGAAATACTTTGATTGAGGCAACAGAGTTTCTTCGTGAATTGGATGACGTGAATAAACAATGTGGATCTTCTTCCTTTGACTCCTCTACTGGAGCTGATAGGGGAACAAAGCGTCAAAGTCCATTCGTTTCGAATAAAGACAAACCATTTTATAAAAAACCAAAAGTGGTGGCTCACATCGAGGGGGAGACTTCAAGGGGAAGGATCACTGATGAAATAATTCAAGAAGAAGATTTAAACTAGTTGGGGCCATTTCCAATAAGCAGGAGGTGGCCGCAATTAACAAAAAACTAAATTATCTTTTTCCTGTAAAATATTTAATAAAACAAGGTTGGAAGCCAGGGGTAGGATTGGGTTGTGACCAAGAAGGGATCTTATATCCTGTTTCCCCGAATAATACTAGAACGAATTGTGATAGAGAAGGTTTAGGATATTCTTCAGAAGAATATAATAATAAACAAACAGTCGTAGATCTAATTAAAGTTTTTGACGTTTCCGTGATTAAACAAAATCAACCAATCTATAATCAGTTCATTAGAGAATATGAAGGTAACTCTTTATATGATGAAGAGGTTTGCTTTGAGAATGAGGGGCCCAAATTTAAATCAGAAATTGAGTTACAAATTTTGGGGCAATCTATAGTTCTCTTGGTAGACACTGGAAGTGAAGTAACTTGTATTTCGGAAGAATTCTTAGAGTGTTTACAAGGAGAATTAAAGTTAAAATTCCCTGCGTTACCAGTTAGACCAATATGTGTGAGGGGAGCCGTTGGACAAAAGAGTCTCCAAATAAAAAAACTAGTCTCTATACCGTTGACGTGTGGTTCAGTTGATATTGATACGGGATTTTTAGTGATTGCTAAATTAACTTGTTCTGCTATCCTTGGGGTAGATTGGTTAGTTGCGCACAACGCTGTTTTGCATTTAAAAGAACCACAAACATTAGAATTGGGTATCGTTGGACAAGGAGAAATTACTATTCCGTTTCGAAATCTTTCTAGTGGGTCTTTAGAAGAGAATCGAATAAATCTAATATCTGGAGTAGAGGAACAAAACGAAAAGGAAGGCGGTGAAGAAAAGCAATTATTAGATTTGTTTAAAAATATTCGGTTGGGAATGGGTTTGTCTGATGTGGAGAAGGAACAAATTTTTAATGTTTTGAGATCCCATATGCAAGTTTTTACAAAGAAACTTGGAAGGGCAAACTGTTATACTCATGACATTAAAATGATTGAGGGTACTCCAAGGATACAACGAACCTATCCTATACCATATGCACATAGGGCAAAAGTAGAAGAAAAGTTGAGGGAGATGGAAGAATTAGGGATTATATCGAGGAAAACTACAAATTTTTGTAGTCCTCTAACTTTCACTGGAAAACCCGATGGATCTGTTAGAATATTACTTGATGCTAGGGAAATCAATAAATATATGGTTCCAGAAGTAGAAGCACCGCCTTTACAGATTGACATACTTAATGCTTTTCTTGGTGTAAAATTTATAACATTGATTGATTTAAATAACGCTTATTTTCAAATACCGTTGACTGAGGACAGTAAAAAATATACTGGATTTACAGTTAATGGAAAGTCTTACGTATACAACGTGCTTCCGCAAGGACTTAAAACGTCAGTAGGGTCCTTTTGTCGCGCAATGGACATTATATTGGGTCCTGGTGTTAGAGAGTTTTGTGTCAATTATTTGGATGATCTTGCAATCCTAACGAGTGGGACTTGGCAAGACCATTTGGATCATATTGATATAGTTTTGGATCGTTTAGAATCAGCTGGAATGACTTGTAATTTTGCAAAGTGCAACTTTTTCTGCAGTGAAGTAAAAATGTTAGGGCATATAGTTACAACTTCGGGAATTAAACCTAACCCGGATAAAATAAAAGCTATAAAGGAATTCCCTATTCCAAAGAAACAAAAACAGTTAAGAGGATTTTTGGGACTTTGTAATTATTATAGACGTTTCATTAAGAACTATAGTATTTTGACTGCTCCGTTAACTAGGTTATTAAAGAAAAACCAAACATGGTTTTGGGATGAAGAATTAGATCGAGCTTTCAATAATATAAAGGAAGAATTTATTACAACGATTCTATTGAGCCATCCAGATCAGGATAAATTATATTATTTACAGACCGACAGTTCAGGGATCGGAATAGCCGGATCATTGCTTCAGATTGGAAATAATGGTGAGGTTAAAATTTTGGGGTTCTGTAGTCGTGCGCTACGGGGTTCTGAATTACGTTGGACTGTAACTGAACAAGAGTTGTGGGCTATTATTTATTCTGTGAAAAAGTTTGAGACTTATTTAAGAGGAGCGAAATTTGTTGTTCGCACAGATCATAAGGCATTAACTTTCATGAAACAAATGAAATTATACAACAGTAGAGTCACACGTTGGATTTTATTTCTTGAGCAATTTGACTTCGAAGTCGAACATGTAAAAGGTGTAGAAAATATTGGGGTAGATATTTTATCTAGATATCCGCCAGGGGGAGTTTTGCAAGAAGAGAAGGTGTGGTATCCAACTGTTATGTATGTAGGTGTTTCTACTGACCGTGACTTGAAAAATAAATTACAACGTATGATGGAATATCAACGGCTTGACAACGTCATATGTGGGATTAAGGAGAGAATAAATGTTTCTAGAGTTCCCGAAAGAACAGATAGATTTACGCGTATAACTTTGCGTTGTATTGTCAATAATGATCTACTTTATTTTAAAACTGTACGTGGAGATTACGTTTTGTTTATGCCCAAGGTTCTACAAGAAGAGATTTGTAAACAGGTACATATAGAGATGGGTCATCTTGGCGCATATAAAACTTTGAAATATTTACAATTAAGGTGTTATTGGATAAATATGGGTAAGACAGTGAAGTCTTGTATTCAGAAGTGTCATGTTTGTCAGCTTTCTAGACCTGACTATATAAAAGGGGTAGGGAAATGTAAATCGATTTTAACTGAAAACCCGGGTGAATTAGTAATGGCTGATATCTTCGGACCACTACCTAAAACTGAGGCTGGTTATATTTACATTTTTGTAATACAGGATTCTTTTAGTAAATTTATTAAACTTTTCGGACTTCGTGGAGCTTCAGCAGACTCAGTGCTTTATTGTATGAGAGTGTTCACTGAAATAATACAACCTAAGGCTGTTATGACAGATAACGGAAAACAATTTATTAGTCACAAGTGGAAAAATGGACTCAGAGCCTTGAGAATTAAGACTTTGTATACTACTATTCGTAATCCTCGACCTAACACTACAGAACGAGTGAATAAAGAATTAAACAAATTCTTTAGAATTTATTGTCATGATGACCATACTAGATGGGATCATTACTTGTTGGAGATTGAGGAATTGTATAATAATACGTTCCACGAGAGTACGAAATTTTCTCCTAATGAAATATTATTTGGAAATTCAGAGAAACTTAAAGTAGACTGTTTTCTACCACGGGCACTCACGAATAAAACGTTAGACCAAATTAGAGAGGAAGTTAAAGAAAACCTTAGACTTTCGAGTCAGAAGCGGCAGGATAGATTCAATAGAACTCATAAGTTGATAGATTTTCAAGTTGGTGATTTGGTAAAATTAAGGAGGCTTAATAAATCGGATTCTAGTCGAAATAAAACTAAGAAATTTGATTTATTATATGATGGACCATATCGAATTGGAGGAATAAAATATGCTAATGTGTATATTCTCGTTGATCCTGAAACTCAAAGTGTCAAAGGAGTTTATAATGCAGTCCATTTGGCTAAATATTATACTTAGGATGTTAGCTATTGAGATTTTCACGGGATTATATCATAAATTTTAACTTTAGAGGAATTAAGATATTCCTGGTCACAACCTAATTAATATAATTTTATTAGTTTTAATTTAATAATTAATATTAGAAGACTATTTTGATTATAGTATATAGTGAGTCAATTTGTTAGTGAATTGACTGGCATTATTAAATCGACTTCGTTTTAAAAATATAATGAACTATAATAATTTATAATTTAATACAAATTTAATTTGGTTATATAATCAGGGTTGAACTGAAATAAATCTAAATTTAGATAAACATGTTAAATAATTTTAATAATTTTGAATAAAAAATTAATTTAGTTTAATGATTTATAATATTAGTAGTTTAGTTATTTGATTTGTTTATTGTATTTGTGAATAAAAAAAATTAAGGGCCAATATAGGAGGTTTTATTTTAATAAAATAATAATAATAATAAAAAAAAAATTAATTTAAAATTGAAAATTTTAGAATTCTCGAAAAAAAAAAAATGTTTTCTTAGATTTTTCGAAATAATAAAATTTTGGGGGAGGCTGTGCACTTGCGGAACCCTAAAAAAATTTTAAATGCATAAAATACTATTTAGAGGAAGTGTCAAGAAGTGTAACAGGAAACGGGGAGTAGAAAAATATGACAAGGAGTGACAGTCGAGACAGGGTCGGGAGAGAGTCAAGAAAAGAAAATGGAAAGAAAAAAGCTTTTTAACCGAATAAAAGGAATAGTTGCTAAAATTTTGATAAACGAAAGCAACAGAAGAAAACTATGAATCAGGTTTTGTTGAATAGTGAGGGCAATGAAGCTGAAATAGAATTTTAACATGTTTAAAGGTTTCAGGTGAGAGAGATTTTGGGCCGTCAAGCAAGGAAAATTTGGAAAAAACGGAGAAAAATGGAAGAAAGGAATCGGTAAACGTTCCAAATATCCTTGTTGTTACTTTGAGACGTCTGTGAAAGAAAAGTCGTTAGTAAGCTGGATTTATGTGAGTTATATTTTTTTTTTTATTTTTGTAGCTCGCGGAAAATAGAATTCATACAGCTGATGAGACGAATCTTTTGAAGGAGGCTATGATCCTGGATTGTGGATTCCTTCAATTGAGATAAAGATAGGGATTGCTTCGTGTAGGATATAGTATAGGAAGGTTTATTTGCGTATAATTTCAAGACGCTAACATTCAGGGTTTGATTCCAAAGTGTAAAGAATAAGTGGAGTGAAACTAATGTTATGTAAGTATTCAATTTTGTGGTTTTCCATCTTTTATTTATTTTCGGTTCAAAGTTGTTGAGTGTATTTGAGTTAAGGTGAAATGTGACTTAATGAAATTTATAGTTTCTTCCAGGTTATGTGAGCTAAATATCGTTGAGAAAATCAAATTTCAATGTCAAAAGAGGAAGAGTTGATTGGAGAATATTTGCAGCTTTACAGATCCACCTGCGAGGTCATAAGAGGCTTGTACTGTGTGATACTTTAAGTAAATTGTTATTCCCTTTTAATGATTTTCTTTTGTAAACATTAATAACTCTGCGGAAATTATAACATACTGTGTTTCTAATCTGAGTCGTTATTTGTAGATAGTAATAAAGATTTCCTTTTCCCCATAACTAAATATAAACTAGTTCTACAAATGTCTTTGTTCGCGTATAGCTAGGCAGGATAATGTTCTATTTCTAAACAGGTACAGGAATTACAAGGAACATTATAGACATGGAAAAGCAAACCGCAAATGATAAAACGTGAAGGCTAAAAAAAGGTATTGCTTGGATTGTAAAGGTAATGTAAATTTCATTGTGTTTAATTCTTTCCTTTACAGAGAAATTGATTAAAGTGGTCCTTGGTGAAATCATGGAAACTGGACTCTGATGTGTATATATTGTCATCGATTCGGGGTGGCTTTGGATGTTGTATGTTTTGTCAACATTTCAAAGTGACTTTGGACGATGTATATTATTATCATCATTTCAAGGAGACTTTAAACGATGTATATTTTTATACTTTTTAGGTAGAATTGTCTATTTGACATTATTGTCAAATAGTCAACAAATAAATCATTTTTGATTTAGTTTTACTCAAAGCTAGACGCTATTTTGAAATCTTTATAATTTTTTTTAACTCTTTAACAAAAAATAAATCAAAACCCAAAATCAAAATGGAAGAAAATATTAATACATTAAAAAATTACTTTTTTTAGAAAATAATATAAAATCTTTGGCCCTAAATCAAAATTCCAGTTTTTAATATACTAATGTCTTCATATGATAAAATTTAAGAAAAATATTCCGTCAGATCAAAAGAATTAGAACGTCAATTCAAAATCTTAAAATAATATATCTGAAAACTAGAACTTGGATATAGATTGTGATATTTTATTGTGAAATAAAGGGTAAGTTTAAGTAGAGTGAATATTATAAATAATAATATTTCAAGTAATAATAAATTGCTTTGATAGTGATTTTGAATCTTTTGCCTCAATTTCCCAAAATTGGAACATGCTGAGAGCATTACTACATCTCAGTACTCAAGCTCATAGGAGGTGCTTATCTTTCCTTTTACTTTCATACTGTAGGAGTCCCAGATTTTTGAGATTAAGAAATGCCTGCTCTCAGGTTTATTTAGTTCAACCAAGCATGGATGGATGCCCTCGTGTCATGTGTCCCCGATGTCCACTATATTGGTTGTGGCTAATGTAAGTCGCGTGTCACTGGAGTATCTGTCTAAGTCTATCTGATAATATCAACCTTCGGATTTATTTATTTTAATCATTCTTGGGCCGGAGCCCTCAAGCCTAAAAGGGTCTGATACTAAAGTTCTTCTCTTTCTATTTGTGTGAGGTTTCGCTGATTCATCCTGAATTCCCTCTTCTGTATGTGTGGGATGAATTGGAGTTACTCCAATACAAATGGAAGGATATTAGCAAGGTGTTTTAACGTTGGATTTTGGAAATAGTGTTTCTTGTGTTATGTGCTGACAACGCTCGCCCATTATTGGATGCGTCGTTTGAGTGGCATATACCGCGGGAGGACCTCCTGATCTTAGCGTTAGATTACCAAATGTAGAGTAGTTAGACAACATAAAACTTTCTTCTTATGTGAAGGGACATTCTAGTTTAGTCTAATGACATTAAATTGTTTATAAGGAATAAATTAGAATTGTCCTGAATCAATAGGAAGAATATTCTTGATGGAGACATTACGTTCGTTCGTGGGTTGCTTCTTGTAAAGTGTGTTGACGACGTTCGCCCGCAAGGCTGCGACGGCTGTACGACACTCTGACCTTGGGGGACCTCTGAACTTTATGTGTGTCATCCTAAAGTAGTTAACTAGTCTATTTAATCTTCATTGAATCATACAGGAATCTAAACCTTATAAGATTCTAAGTTTTAATCTTCCTTAATAAAACTTGTCATAAATTATCATACTTAAAATTATACTTTGACTCAGTGTGAAACCACCTTTAACATTACTAAATAGATTCTTGAAAACAATAATGGAACAGAAATTATAATGTTTAGTTTCTTTTCATTGTAGATAAGTTCCGAATATTTAAGTATATACAATAACCCCATTTTTATACTTCTTTTGAGTCCTCTTTTAAAGAACATCGAGTTTTAGCTAGTGTTGTTTACGCTAAATTCTCCCAGTGTTCTTGGTTTTGAATACTCGATGCTTTTGATTTTCCTTTAAGATCTTAAATCACAAATGTTTGGCCCAACCTAGCTTAGATACTACTATCCCGTATCTTCTCGGTTCTGGTCATCATACTTCACTTTTAATTAAGGATTACCTTCAGTAATCTTTTGTTATACTTACTTCTTATATGTTCTTCTTCGAAATATGCTGGGTAATCCCATTATAGTTTAGATGCAAATCATTTTATTTAAATGAGTGTTTAGACTGGGGTTACTCTACATAATCCTTGTCCTGCGTGGGTTGGTAACGGAAAAGAGATTTAGCTACGCATCACAAGTGAGAGCTATGAAGGATATACGGAGACCTTGTTGGTGCAATAAAGTCACTCAGTGACTGGGGGGAGGGAGATTGCCCTTCAAACTCTTTATGTCTCTCGTTATAAAACCGTTATTGATCTAGGCTGGCCATGCAAGCAATAATACTATACCCGTATCTAGTACAGACTTCACACTTGGACGTGTGGAGCTGGCTAATTATTTTCAGTTTAACTTATTTCAAAACAAACTAAGGGATTCGATGATGTCGGTCATTGTCTGCCCGGAGGGATTACAGGAAGAGCTCTTATAGCTCATGATGGAGAGTGCCCTGTTTTCCTAAAGGAAGACCGTATGCTTCGTGTGCCTGGCGGGCTCGGTGACCAGCTCTGGTATGGGTGACTAAAAGAAATAGTCAATACCCTGTGAACCCTGGATGAGTCAGTGATCGTCCCTTAAAGGTGGGCCACGTGGAAGTCGGGTTTGACGCGGGGCATGAACATACCGGGGGGAGACATCATCACCGTCTGGGTTGTACTGTGGTTAGTTGGTTCCGCACTCCACATACATTAACCCTAGTCTTTACTGTAGTTTAAGTTTTCGGTGGGATTTCCAGCTCCGCGAGGATGATCAGAATCCTGACGATCCAGTTGGATTGTTAGGGTAGCTTAGCGTCATGTCATCGTGAGCTGGGTGATGATATGCCTCGGACCTAGGACTTAGGGTAGAGGAGGCCTAGGACGAGCTGCTTGGGGCGATGGCGGTGCCCCAAACCTGGGGATTGTCCCCACATTATTTTTATTACTTCGTTTATATTAACATAGGTTTCTTTTCAGAAACTTATCGGCCCTAATATTGCATTGTAAATGAGATGAAACCTTTCCTAAATTGATGAAACTACATGAATTCAGATGAACTACTCCCGTCAATATGAGACTAAATATAAATAAATAGTGATCCAATATAAAATAAATAACACAAATTAGACATGTAAAGAATAGGTTTATATTCTAATATAAGTATTAAAATAACAAGTGTGTTTCTTTTTCATTCTTCTATTGCCACTCTCCACCGAGCAGAATCTGTAAATTACAAATTATTATAAGGATATAAAACGGAATGACGTAGGATTCAGGAAAAATATAATATTCTTAAAGGATATTATTCTAGACGATCAACCTTGGCCAAAACTTTCACGTATCTGATTTGAGGATCCTATATGAAGGGACTTCAGATCTGTACAGTACCAACCCATACTTACCCGTGGGTGTCGTAAGAGGCGATTAAGGGTTAACTGGAGGATGGGCAGCAGCATCCTCCTTTTTATCTTACATCTTACTTACTGCGGTCACCTACAACCGCGGTCCACGGTGCCAGCCGTAACGCAAGCAAGGGAGGTGACTATGGTACTTCCCCTCCACATTTTTCTAGCAACAGCTAGAATTCTGGAGGGAGTTCCTTGTCCAGTAGTGGACGTTTCATGGGATGTTATGATGATGATGTATACATTACTTCATTTCATACATGTCTTATGCTAAATTATTTTATGTAAAAACCAAAAATTTTATGTGCGTTGTTGTAAAAGTCGTGAAAGAAAAGTTGTTGCTTTATACCTCACTAATAATTGGGCAAACGGAAATGAGGCCCAAAAAAATTACCTTATATATAGATATAAGCTGACAATGAAATCAGTGACCGATCATTTTGCCATCACTTTTTAGGGTTCTAAACCAAAATGGTTCAAACTGAACCTTTATGGCATATTTTTTTTTCTCGTCTACCCCATAGGTCGTTAGATATGCCTTTTAGAAATATTGAGAGTATTGTAACAACGTTTTTTGATCTAGGGATCCGTTTGCGTAATATTTAGCTTGAAAGCGCATTTTTTTTGTGAGTCAAGTGTCGTCGTCCCCCCCCCTCTGCCATTTACACGGTTGATATCGGAAACGTGAAAAAATTCACAGTGGTAGTGTATATGTCGCAGTCGGATTGAAGAATCCGCCGTATTTCAATTTGGCGCCGCCGTATTAAAAAACGGCGCGGTTGTGCAATCCGCCTACCTTTCGTTACGCCGGATTACAATTTGGCTGAAATAATGTACGCTGCATTGAATGAGCACTTCGCGTTCGTCAGAGTGGCGTAGTAACGTGGCGCCCAATTGCAAACCGGCGTTTCGTCGATGCGCTGCTTTGAAAAACGGCGCGCCAATTCGTTTCTGGCACTCGCAGGCCGCTCCCGCGGCACGCTCGCTTCGCTTGCTCGGCTCGTGCGTGGTGGTCGCAAGATAACCTAACCCAACCTAAAATACAATATGGCTAAACGTTTACCGCCGCTTTGTAGAATGCATCGTTACAACTATCCGGCGGAATGAAAGGTAGGCGGATTGCAAAACAACGCCGTTTTTAAGTACGGCGGCGTCAAATTGAAATATGGCGGATTCTTCAATCCGGCTGCGACATATACAATACTATATGTATATATGATGAATTTGAAAGGAAAACTATCACAGCTAAGTAGACTTTACAGGTTATAAAAAAAACTGAAAATAATAGAAAAAGCAATCACTCGTTAGAAGGGAAAATGTTTATGAAAATATCAAAACTTGCCTAACAATACCCGACACGCACTTGGCCGGTTTTTTAAGTCTAGGTCATCGTGTAGCAAAGTTTAGAAACATAAACAATAGTTAAATTAAAATATTTAACTAAAACCACTTTTGTAAAAATTATTCGCCTGAACCTATGCAAGTACGGTACCCACATGGCCTTCAGTAATGTTTTTCGAAATTATTATAAGGAAGCCGTTATGTGTTTGCGAGAGAGAGAGCATTTTAAAAGGCCAAGGCTTTTTTCCAGAAACTTGTTGCTCGATGAGGCTCATGTTGCTTGAGGGTCGATGTAGTCCTACTTTTTACTGACAAAACGTGTGTCAGTTATATATCTTGGAGTCATTATCGCTCTTATTTAACGTGATATAAAGGCGATGGTTGCACTGGTAGTGAACAGCTCAATGTAAACTTGACTGTACCTGTATCTTGATGCTTTCCCACGCTTGATTCCGCTGCTGTCTCGTTCTTACAATCAGCATCCTTTTCTCTTATTATTTAACTTAAGTCAGTAGGTTTAAAAGAGGTCAAGTGGACATTATCATAATGAAATATCATTTAAATGAGAATATTTTTAAAGCCGGTATTGATATTACTTCAAACAATTTTTTTCTATACGAACCTTGTGCCAGCACAAGGTTCCAGCAAGGTGCCAGCAAGGTGCCAGCAACTTGAAGCATTTGTTTGGGATGACAAAAAAGTCCCAATTTTTTACTCGTACGTCTATGGGAAAGTTGTTCAGTATTATGTTCTGAGTTAAATCCTGGGCCAGTGTCCAAAGACTCAATAATAATTATTATTCATTCATATTCTTAGAATTTATATTTTACTTACCTGCTTACATATTTAAATCAACTTGTTGAATACGCGTTTTTTTATATCGATTGATTTATACATTTACTTATTTGCCTCACTTTTTTTTGGTATCTTTTATTACCATTTTGTATCTTTTATTTATGATCCTGAGCATTTTTTGCAATAGTTAATGCACGGTTCAATGCCTTCTGCTATGGAGTATGGTATTACCAAGTGAATGTATGCTGGCTGCAGTGTAAGTAGGTGTACTGTGGTGCAGCCGAGAATGCCGCAGGACCAGTCGAGTCCGCCGATGCTCACGCAAAAATATTCACAGGCTGCCGCGCCACCGTTCTCGTAACTGCTTAGCCGCATTCGTATTCGAACAGTCCCCTCGCTTCGATCTTGCTTCTTGCAACATTGCTCTTTTTGTTAGGTTCACTGCTCTTCGCCTTTTTGCATTACTGTCATTTGTTGATAAATTTGCTCTTAGCAATTTTTTTAAGACTATTACCAAAGTGGTGATGTTTTTAGGCAATATGACAAATATTGGACATCTTTACGCGTTAGGATAGTTTCCTTGAGACAATTACTCGTGTCATCTCTAAATAAAAAAAAAATCAATATTGTTCATCAGTATGGCACCAACATTTTATGTAAAAAAAAGGCTAGCCATTTCTGGTGGCGACAAAAAATGGCAAGGCTTTGATTGAGACCGCATTACAATGCAAACCTTTGCCGAGGGGCTCGGAGACCCGCTACATTGACTTCCTTTCTGCAAAGGCCTGAACCGTTACTGTTTAACAGCCTTTGTCACATGTCACAAAATGTCGTTCGTAAATTAATATGTGTCCGGCGTAGTATTAAGCGTCACATTAGTATGTGCCGCATGTATATTTGCTGAGCACTTGACTCAAGAAATATTTGAGTAACCGCACTTTGGTGAGCTGAAATAGCGACTAGGCACGCCATCTTGATTATTGACCAAAGATAATTTCAAAAGTTTTACTTTCAGGAGTATCGAGAGCGAGTAGGTAAGATTATATTGTGTAAACGGGTTCTTTAGTTGTTCTCTCGTTACATTACAGAAGTATAAAATTACACTTATAAACCCAACATAAGTTTGATGAACTAAGATAATTTCAAAAGTTTTACTTTCAGGAGTATCGAGAGCGAGTAGGTAAGATTATATTGTGTAAACGGGTTCTTTAGTTGTTCTCTCGTTACATTACAGAAGTATAAAATTACACTTATAAACCCAACATAAGTTTGATGAACTCTACTTAACGAGCGCCTTGCCAGTATACTTTGAAAATATGTACACTGAAAAAAAAACTTGTTAACATTCATTAAAAAAAATATCATGGCAATCATGCAACTTGTTTATATACGAGCACATAAAGTTAAATGATGGCGGCAATAAATGTATCTTGATTAAAAGTCAGAACAACTTGTCTCAGTAGATTCAAAGAAGTAATTGTTAACTTTAATCAAGTCTAATAATTACTATGATAAATGCAGGTTTGTACACGGTAGTAAGAGATGATGATATGAAACAAGTGATTTGTTGATGTAATATTGTAACATGTTGGGTTTTATAAAACAAATGATAACTTATAACAAGTAACTTGAATGATTTAAGTATTTAACATTGTTAAAATAAATTTAATTTATTTAATGTGATCAAGTGATCTTATTTGAATTGACAAAGGATATGTTACATCCAAACATTGTACTTATTTGCTTTATGCAGGTGCTTTATAGGAAATTTATGGCAGATTTATGGGAGATGCAGGCAAAATTTTGGCGGCTCTGAGGGATGCAGCTATAGGAAAAAAAGAAAATGTTGAATAGCTTTCTCTTTCTTTCCTATATCTACATCCCTCAGAGGCGCCAATATTTTGCCTTTGTCTAGGTAAATCAGCCATTGGGATCTGATAAGAATGAGATTGCCAATTTCTTCATCTTCATTTCCCATGCTCACTGTACCTTCAACAGAAAATGCACAAAGTTTCAGTTAGATATTTAATAGCAGTAAAAAATACAAAGTATTAAAAATCTGTAGTTTGAATGTAAGTTACAAAAGCTTTGCGGCTTTCAGCTTTCGTTGACGTCCACATTTTTCTTCTTATTTCTTTTGAATGATGAAAGAGCAGCGTTTCATTGGGAACTTGAAGATGCAGTCTGAGCAGGCAATCATATCACGTTGATCAGCTCATTATTTTCGGTAAAATCTGAAATTATAAACATATTTTATAGGAACAACTCACATTTATAATACTTATAAGTACGGATAGATGAAGGTTGCAATTGTATCACTGAAATGTTATAATGTCAAATAAAACATATATTGAAATGTGAGTTTACATTGCATTAGTGAGTGATTTCCGACTCGATCATTGACACCAATTTTGTCTACCGCTGTTTATTTATATAAATTTCGTTATTTTGTGAGTCATCACAACAACCAATGATCCTATAGTAGAAACTTTGATAACAACACGATCGTCCACTGCTGGACAGAGTTCCCACAGGATCTTGAATATCGCGAATACCTATTTATTTGCTTTTCTGTAATATGCGTCGGTCGGTAACAAAGGTTAGGTACTTACGTTTAAAAATAGGTCTCAGCTATGAAAATCCATGAAGCCACGCTGCAAGAAGATGGACCTTCTTCTTCTTTATCAATCCAGGAAATAAAATTGTTTAGAACTGTGACATTGTTAACACTGTTATTTTAAACCATTCTTAATTTTCACACGCGTCCACACAAACGGACGCAATGAACACGACTGAACACGTTCGTTTAGGCCGCGACGCGGGCGTTTGGTTTCATCGATCAATTTACCTTTATCGAATAATAAAGTGCGTGTTCGTTTTGAACAAGTTAACTTGATAGAAATTCAATCATTTTAGCTTGTTTGTGACAAGAAACTATCATTTGTTATTTCTTACATGTTCTTGAATGATATGATCATATTTTTTTTAATCAAGCAAAATTTCAACTTGATTAGCCATGATTTTTTTGAGTGTAGCCAAGGTTGAAAGAATTCTTTATTTTCAAAAAGCTGTCTTATGGAATGGACGACGAGGCTTAAACCAGTTTAGATTATCTCAGGTATTCTTAACCTTTTTATCTTTGTACTTAAAAGCTCTTCAAAGCATATATCATGGGGAGTACTCTGAGGAATAGTTCGACCTAATACCTGCTGCATTATTTCCTCCGTGCCACTCGCTAGAAGTTACACCCCGCTTAAGTAGTAGCAAGCCCGTGTCCATCGTTTTACTCTTTCGGGTATCAGCAAATTACCTATCTAGATCGCTTGGGGCTCTTCTACTGACGCCGAGACTATTGGTCATTTTGATCAAATCAGTCCGGTATAGGTTCTATGGACCCTCAAAGTCGGGATTTTTGAAGATTGATTTACTGTTTGAGTATCAGCAAATTTTATATCTTAATCGATTGGGGCTGTTCCACTAACAAATAGTCTATATTGCAGTTTGCTCAAATCGGTCCGGATATGGTTCTATAGATGTTCAAAGTCGGGGTTTTCGAAAATAGATTTACTGTTTAGTATCAGCAAATATCATATCTACATCAATTAGGGGTCTTAAACTGATGACAAAACTGAAAACCATTTGGATCAAATCGGTCCGGATAAAATTATATGACCACTTTAGTTACGAAAAATCAAACTACTAAAGTAGATATTGTCGCGTTCTTACTTCATATTTCGACAAATCAAAGAAATAAAAGGTCGCAAATCTAATATTTAAACCATTAAAACCATTCTAAGATCTTAACTTCTGATGATGGAGACGTACTGCTCGCATAAACGGTGAGAGCGATGACTGCGCTGCTCAATCTTAGTCAAATGCAAATCCATCGAAGGGTTCTGAGTGGTTTCCTTCTGGCTCTCATTTTGAGGGTAGCTGTCATACAACGAAAATGAAAAATTTAAATTTTCTCAAAAACGACTCATAGAATCTTGATGAAACTTTGCATGACCAAGCATCTCCATGTAAGATATCATGCACCAGTATCAATAAAATTGATCTGTGTAATTTCATATAAGGGGTGTTCCTGTACCACCAAAACGTAAATATGTGATTTACCCAAAATTGGTTCCATTGAGTTTATAAAAATTCTCTATAATATTAATCCTGGATTGGTTGTCTACCTGACTGGATATTATTTATGATTTTTGTCAATAAAATTTAGTACACAGGGTGTACCAAAAACTGAAAGGGCTTGCTCAGTAGACCAAACTGAACAAATATCCATATGGAACATGTGAAGGGAAATTAAAAAAATGTGCATGCAAGTATCCTACGGTAGTATCCATTGATCTGTGAAAATTCATATAAAGGGTGTTCCAGTACTACCAAAAGTTAAACATGTGATTTACTCGAAATCGTTTGAAGTTTGTTTGTTTTAATGTTTGACAATTTGAATTCTGAATTAATCTGTATATTTCATTCGAACATTTTTTTGGAAAAACGTAAATAAAAGTTCTATACTATGTGAATGGCATTACAAATTTAAGTTTGCGGTTGATAGTTTTTCTTGAGTATTGTGAGAAAGTAAGTGCAGTGCTGCTGTACTATTTATTTGTAGATCTTTTTAAGGTGTACAATACTGTAGTACATTATTTTGATCTATCTCTTACGGTTCAGCCAGCATTTGCAATGTAAGCGCAAAAAAATGTGTTTATTTACGACATCACATTAGAAACCTCTAAAATTATCATTGTTTCTCTACTATATTATGCATTATACATATAAACTTTCCTCTTGAATCACTCTATCTATTTAAAAAAACCGCATCAAAATCCGTTGCGTAGTTTTAAAGATCTAAGCATACATACAGACAGACAGCGGGAAGCGACTTTGTTTTATACTATGTAGTGATTTTAGGAAGACCAACAGTTAGATTTGACTTAATTAATAATTACATAAGCACCAAAAAGCCAATTACAGGTCTCCACCATTAAACAACAGAGCATTTAAATGAAAAAGGTTGTCATATACTCATTAGGTTATATACTCATCGCTCGCAATGATTATGTTCAGTCAAAAAAAATCCTGTTTAATAAACGCCTCGCCGTATCGGCACTCGTGTTGAATAAGTCTAAATCAAAATCTGTAGCTACGAGTAGTTTATTGAAATTGTTGCACGCACGCCAAAAAAATGTATTCTGACGGTAATTTGTAGAAGCTAAGGGAATATAAATGGTGGCAGTAAAACGGAAGTTCGGTCGGGGGGTTCTCACTGAAACTTTTGACAACAAGTCGGGACAGTTAATTTTATTTGTAGTGACTTTTAGCAAGAATGTTACGTCTGAAATTTCTCTCCTTACGGAGAGCGGGAGAAGATGGTGTTTTTTGCATAATTCCGAATAATTTTCAGAGCAGTACCGCTCTTTTGTTCGAAAACAGATGTGACGCATGAACTTTTTCTGGATCCTTTCAATTTGATCAATATACTTTGCATACATGGAATTCCACACCTGAGACGCATATTCTAAGATGCTACGTACAAAACAACAATAAGGAATTTTTAGGGTCTTGACTTGGGCGAAATCCCTAGAGGAACGCAATATATAGGTAAACCCGAGAGCTTTGTAAGCTTTAGAGACCATAGCATCTATATGAGCATCAAATAATAGATTAGAGTCTTGCAAAACCCCTAGATCTCTAATGCAAGTGTCACGCTGTAGTGTTTTGCCCTTAAGAGTGACGTTTCCGGCTAAAGGAACCACGTGACGTTTCCGGCTAAAGGAGACTACACTGCACTTAGATGATGCTCAGCTCAGCGCAATAGTTTTCGAGACGACAAAGGTCAGCCTGCAGGGATTCTGCATCAGCTAAACAAGACACTGGTAAAAATTTTCATGTCGTCTGTGAAACACAAGAGTTTGGAAGACTTAAGGCACAGGTTGATGTCATTAACAAAGATAACAAATAGCAATGGGCCCAATAAAGATCCCTGCGGGACAACACTTGGGAAAGGAACCCATCCAGATGTGTAGTTTTTGACTACAACAGCCTGAGACCTTTTAGAGATATAGGATGAGAACCATCGTAGTAGATTACCTGTAATGCCTATTTGAGATAGTTTAATAGCAGGAGATCGTGTTGAATCCGGTCAAAGGCCTCTTGCTATAATCAGTGTAAATGACATCAACCTGAGCCCCATCGTCCATAGCACCTGTAATGGCGTCGTTAAACAGAACTAGATTGGATACAGTAGACAAGCCGGGTAGAAAACCATGTTGAATAGTACTAAAGGACTGCTTGAGGGCCGGGTAGACCTGACCATGGACCAGCTTCTCAGAAACACCTCGCTTTTAAGAAACGAGCCTACAAATATCTTAAAGGCCGGCAGCGCACTTGTGACTTCCCTGGTGTTGCGGGTGTCTATGTGCGTCGGTGATCACTTACCATCAGGTGACTCGTCTGCTCGTCTGCCTCCCTCTTCAATGAAAAAAAACCGGCCAAGTGCGAGTCGGACTCGCGCCCTAAGGGTTCCGTACCTATCTACCATATGATATACTAAAAGCTTTTGCTCTTTGATTTTAAAAACTCCGCGACCATCCAACTTGACCCCTCTTTTATAGAAAAGTTCTTGAAACGGGAGCTCACCTTAATTGGTTACTATTAGTTGTGAGAAAAATTGAAATATTGAGAAAAAGTGATCCTATAAATAAGGGTTCCGTTTTTTTATTTTGAGGTACGGAACCCTAAAAAGTCCAAACTCGACGCAAATGAAGTCGTGGGCCCGGCTAATAAGCTTCGAAATATCCGTTTTTATACTTCGGATTGTCAAAATGACACCATTTCAGGTTCAGCAACATCAAATTATGAGAAAGTGACTCCCTGATTTTCCATATCGGTCAAATTTGTGAAATCAATTCAATCAGCCATTTATTCATCACTTTTTGTTAAAAAACTGCTCAAGTGAATCGTATTTAGCTCATATCAGCCCCTTAACAATTTGAATTCTGAATTATTGATCTGCATAATATCATTAGAACATTTTTTTGGGAAGGCCTAAATATAAGTTTGTATTTCCGTACTATTTTCACACAGGTGTTTAATTACATAAATAGATTGGATTTCCATCAAGTAATAACATAAGTCGGGTTAGGCATAGACCACAGTCCTCCACCTGCTACGATCTTGACATACTTACCTCGCTTCCTGTACCTTCATCAATCCTTTCATGCATGCTCGTCGGTTAAGGGTACTTTTAATCTGGCCTTTATTAAGAAGGTCCTGAATTTGGTCCTGGTACGTAATAACAACACAAAGTATATTATACTTTCCGTACTATGTATGGCATTACAAATCCTATACTAATAAACGAGCAATATTTGTACTGTTTGTAAATTTCTCGAAAACGGCTCTAACGATTTCGATTAAATTTGCCATACGGGGGTTTTCAGGGGCGAAAATAGATCTAGCTAGGTCTCATGACTGGGAAAATTCGTTTTCCCCGTGTTAAGAGATTCTCTAGGTTTCGTTTTATAAATTGCACGAACAGCTCGCTTCTTTTTGGAGTATAAAAATGCTGTTTGCATCCGCAGCATGATCATAACATAAGGGCATATGACATGAGACTATGGAAAAAGTTGAAGTAGACTAACCTCGCGATGCCTACATCCGTCAGAGCTCTTATTCTTTTCACTGCGTATGCTGCAGATAGAACTGGGTCTGTTCGACCATTGTAATTTGTTGTCTAATCTAAGGTAATACCTAGGAACACAGTAGATTCCACAGGACTCAATGTTCAATTTTTTATTAATTGGTTTGTAGCAGTTGGCGTTACATTAGGCAAAACAAATTTGACACACTTAGTTTTCTTTTCTTTAAGCAAATAGTAGATTGTATCACAAGTATTCACAAGGCTGTAAAATAATATTTTTAAGGCGAGGGCGCCATTTTGAATCTAGAGCGAAGTGAAGGATTCTTGAGTAGAATCCCGAGCATGGCGAGGGATTCTAAAGTAGAATCCTGAACGTAGCGAGGGATTCAATAGATCGCCCAAGGTAAAAATATTTTTGCAGCCGCGTAATACAATCTCCCTCTATAAGAAAAGAATAAGAGGCTCATTGAGACACACACTCGTCATTATTTTTTAAATATAAAATACCATTACAATATTATTACTTGATGAAACAATACTAAAAATCATATTAAGTATAATTTGTAACAACTGAAAAAGTTATTGACAATTTTGTATCAATAGGAACAGAACCTCTTTGATAATTTTTCATACAATATTTTGATTCGACCTCTATGGTTGACCTAAAATATCCCTATGGTGGACCTAAATTCAATTCTAATTTTAAATCCCATTGTTACCCGCTACGAAAGTCTCTTGGCGAAAACAACTATTTTGTTCGCCTTTATTGACGAACCGTTCAGCGATTTTCGAATAGATGGGATGAAAAGATTATTTACGGTGAACCACTCAACTATTTACGTCGTCATAATTTGATTGTTATCTTTTGAACTTAAAAATCAAAGAACGCCCTTGTGGAACGCCCACACAAATTTTTGATTTTAGTGACCTTTTCCCACTTACATCAACCTTCTGGATCCTTTCACTTAGATACAACTCCAGACGGCGTAGAGCCTGGTCTCTAGTCATTATTTTTTTCTCTTCTAACGAACAGTGAGGCATAGCATCTGATTGCTATTGATATTTCTATTATTTTAAGTTTTTCGACTGTTACTCTTTAACCCGTAAAGCCTTCTTAGCTGTGATAGTTTTCCTTTTAATATCATCATACATTTATATCCTTCTACTACTATTTTATTCACATTTCCAATAACAACCGTTTAGCTGGCAATAAATGGCGCGTCTCAGCTGTATATTTCGCAAGCGGCTGTCTCTGAAAATTTAATTATAGTCGATAGAGGTTTATGTAAGTATTACAGCAAAAATACAATATATTTTTAGAAATCTGCAAAAACCTTTGCAAATAAACATAGTGTTGCTGCAAAAAATGGACTTCATTGCTTTTCAAAATGTAATTGGTATATTGTAACTCTCGGCGCGGGTGTCTGACTCGCACTTGAGCGGTTTTTTTTGGGTTTCCGTGTGAAAGAAGTGGTGGGCAACAGCTAGTTCCGCATTTAAATGCGTCGTGTTTGTTAAGACCGGTCTTAATTAAGTCAATTTCCATTCCTAGCCAAAGACTTGATGGACGCACGCCTATTGCGTGCCTTAGCACAGGTTTTCTTAATGTGCCATCTCATAACAGGATTTTATTTATTTATCGTATTCTACTTAGATCTAAAGAAAATAATATATTTTTCATCTTTGTTGTGATTTAACTACTTGATTTTTATGGGATTTTGCGACTCGTTTCTGACGGCTTTTTTGGTAAAGTGGAAGACTGGGTATCTCTAGCGGAGATGCTAGGTCCATTGTCTGAGCTGAGTCACGGGCGAGGCGCGCATCTATTTCTGGATGCAGTGCGTAGGATGCGTTGCGTGTACGCCTTTACTTTGAGTTCAGACAGACGGCTCAGAGACACACGGAAATACAAAACAAAACACTTTTTCGTGGCCATTCCTGTCCGTATACTCATTCATATCATACCATATAGTCATGCATACCATTCCGACCACTACTTCATGCACAGCAGGTAGTGATGTGATGACGACTCGAAGCGTTTTCGTCGTTTAAGAATGTTGTTTTGAATGTGACGAACGAACACGTGCACCTATTTGTTTTTAGGATTCCGAACCAAAATGGCAAAAACGGAACCCTTATGGTGCGACTTCTACTGTCTGACTGTCACACCTGTTTAACCCAGCAACCACTCATGCTATTGAATAAACATTTTAAATTTTCGAATATGCTTGCCCAACTTTGTAAAACCTTATTATAATTATTTAAAGGGGCTAAATGGGGGGCGGGCAGAAATTTCAAGTACAGTTTTTATTGTGTAGACTCACTTGACAGCTCACTGACGGCTAATGTTGCCAGACGAAGCGAAAAAAAAATAGTGCTTCCAAAGACGTAGAACGTATTCAGTTTCATGCTGAGTAAATAACCAAAAGATACGTTGGTATGTAATTATTCATTCATTAAAAATTAACATGGTTTTGGAGAGGCATATTTAAAGGTTAAATAATAGAAAAAGTAAAGCATGAAACTCTGACGCCAGTAGAAACCTATCTTTGTGATAGTTAGCTCCCGCAAAAATACTATTTATTTTGTTGGGAAGGCCGCGCCCCTCCTGAACCCACATCAAGAACCCACAACAAATGTTTACGCGCCTGAATCAAAACTAAACGAATCGAATCAAGCACGAGGTTGCCAAACTTCAACAGCACGGCAATAGATAAGGCTGTGCCCAAACCAGCCCTAAAAGAAACCAGGTAAAAAACATTAGTATTTTCCGTACCTTTCTTGGGAAGGGAATGTTACATTGCCGTTCATACCTGGAACTACTCGTAAACAGTGATTTACACTAAGGTCATCGAAGGTGATGAAAAACATTACTCTGCATATGAAATATAGCTACTAAGGTAAGCTTAGTACCTACTATGAAAATATGTAGACAAAGATTTTTCGAAACGTAAAACAATAGCCTCATATAAAATAACATAAAATGCAACGTTGCCATTCATACGTTGAACATTAATTATCGATACAGTAAAGATTGGTGTAAAAATGCACCGTTGTCTAAAGTACGTGGAAGCATTCTTAAATATTAATTTTTGAAACGTATTTTACATTAAAAACTATATCATCTTATGAAATCCAAATGACAAAAAGGCTAGGTTCCAAACAAAAAAATAACCTTTATCGATACGCAAAGCATCGTATAGTGTCTGGCAATATTACGCCGTTTGAAATGTCAACGTTGTCTATCGAATTCAAAACTGTACTTTTAGGTCGAGTGGTGTATCATATGAAAGGGCTTAATTAAAATTGATTTTTTATATTTTATTACGAGCTTACAAGTTGTAAAAATAAAATAGTAAAACTAAAATACAGTTCCTCCCTCCCTCCCTTATCTCCGAAGTTAACGATAGGAAAAATATGAATTATTTACAGTCGATAATGGTTTATCTAAATATTACAGGAAAAATAAACCGATCTATCTAAGTAGCACAGTTTTAGAAATCTGCAGAAAACCTAAGTGTAACGGAACCCTCGGCGCGCGAGTCCGACTCGAACTTGACCGATTTATTTCTGACGGCCATCACCTACCGTCCATTTCTTTTACTTTTTATCTAGTTAGTAAAATAGCTTAACATTTTTTTACCTAAAAAAATGTTAAAGAAAGGCTTGAATCGTAGTTCTGCACCAAAATTTTTAGCTCTATGTTTGGCCAAATAAAATTTTCACTTCCGGTGGGACTTTTTCTCTCAAATGCACGAAGTGATCTTAAATAACTATCAGCTACGCACGTGATTTCAAAAACTGAATTCAGCACACAAGACACGTCATAACCGGGAGCCGAGAAGGTATTTTTGACATGATAATCAGGGCGAAAATGAGATTTCTTAATAGATAGGGGATTATTAGAGGATCACAAAAACTTTGTGAGATGTTGTAAACCGGAGCCCGGTGTCCAGGATGCCTTTTTCAGTTTTTCAGGCTAGTCTGTTTTACCTAAAGCCCTCAACTTTCTTGTCTGGCAAATGTTTTTACTGTCACCGTAAGCTTCTCTATCTCCGGCAATTTATTTAACTCGCCCTGAATATTAAATTGTCTATGTCAGATTTTCAGCCTTGTCTGTTTGGATATAATGGTGATATTCAGGGCAAACAAATGCGATTGCCCATATAGAGCAGCTTATTGTTATACTAAAAAACATTTGCTAGACAAGAAAGTCGGGGGCTGTAGCTAAAACAGACCAGCACACTAGGCTCCGCTCTTGAAGTTCTCATGGCTTTTCTTGATTCTCTCATTGTCCTCCATCTTTTGAGACACCTCGTTTTCGCCCTAAATATTACGTGAAAAAACCAAGGGAAAAAAATTCTCGGCTACCATACCATCATGTTCTTCATTTTTACGGAATGTACTCGTCTTTCTAATGTACTCGCCGTCTAAAAAAATTATTCCAAAAAACAAAATACCCGACTGTGTAGAAAAATATTAATTTAAAAGAGAAAAACAAGTTCTAAAATCTAAGCTCGAAATTTTGTTTGAGCAATGAAGAATGAACCATGCCATGTTTTTTGTCGAAAACTAGTTAATCAATTTATAAAACAAGATAACTATAACGTAAATATAACTCGAATTTCATGAGGTATTGCAGGCGGGAACAAACCGGGGCGGACAAAATTTATGTGTTTGGAAAGCACAACTCTATTCTTTTTTTTTTGAAGTGAAAACTTCTTTAGCGGCGCTTAAAAAATTTTATATGGGGAGAAAATTATAGATTCGCATCAGATGTCGCATCAGATGGCGCGTCAGAACTCAGATCAAGTATAGAAATGGATTCGCAACTAATCATACCAAGTTAGAGCAGGCTCAATATATAGAGAAGTTCAAAAGTGTGATAAAGACCAAAACATCTTTTTTGTCTTTGTCGCGTCAGATCTCAGATGAAGTATAGAAATGGATTTGCAACTAATCACACCAAGTTAGAGCAGGCTCAATTATACAAAAGTTCTAAAGTGTGATAAAGACCAAAACATCATTTTTTAGCTGTGCACAACCTGTCAAACTAAAAATCGTTATAACTCGAAAACTACTGACCCTAGACTACTCGTGTGCTGAGACAAATGATAGGTCTCGATGAGATCTACATTTCGGATGACAGCTGTTAAACTAATAATCGCTATAACTCGAAAAATACTGACCCTAGACTACTCGTGTGCTGAGACAAATGATAGGTCTCGATGAGATCTACATTTCGGATGACAGCTGTCAAACTAAAAATCGCTATAAGTCGAAAACTACTGACCCTAGACTACTCGTGTGCTGAGACAAATGATAGGTCTCGATGAGATCTACATTTCGGATGACAGCTTTCAAATTAAAAATCGCTATTACTCGAAAACTTCTGACCCTAGACTACTCGTGTGCTGAGACAAATAATAGGTCTCGATGAGATCTACATTTCGGATGACAGCTGTCAAACTAAAAATCGCTATAACTCGAAAACTACTGACCCTAGACTACTCGTGTACTGAGACAAATGATAGGTCTCGATGAGATCCACATTTCGGATGACAGCTGTCAAACTAAAAATTAAATTAGCTTAGACTACTCATGTGCTGAGACAAATGATAGGTCTCGATGAGATCTACATTTCGGATGACAGCTGTAGAACTAAAAATCGCTATAACTCGAAAACTTCTGACCCTAGACTACTCATGTGCTGAGACAAATGATATGTCTCGATGAAGAAGTACGCGAGCAACGGCGCGATTGACCCTTACAAAAAGCATAATTTTCAAAAATTCAAGTTTTTACTTCTGCCGGTACTCCTGGAGTGTAACCCGTCCTTTTCTTTCTTCAAAGGTGCTGTACTAAAATATTATACCCTACGATAATCCCACAACGAATATAAATCCAACGACACCTCACATGTTAAAATCTATCAAGCCGTTAAGGCTACAGAGCGCGACAAATAAATTAACAATCGACATACATTCATAAATACACTAACATAACCCTCCTGTCTTGGGGCAATCGGGCACTTTTACCGACGCTTTCTCATAGTAAATAAAAGGCGATGGGTTTCGACGCCCTTGTGGGGTATCTATCTATATATCTTCATCGTTACATTCGGTTTATAAGATCCATGCTTTTCTAGCTCTCTTCATCTATTTCATCTATGTCTTGTATGAGGCTCTTCAACTCGCCGTGTGTGTTCACCCCTCCCTCTCCTTCATCCGTTGACATTAATCTATCCCAGGTCGGCTGCTGCCTCATCTTCACCGGTGACTTCATAACATCCCATGAAACGTCCACTACAGGACAGGGAGCTCCCTTCAGAATTCCAGCTTTAGCTGGAAAAATAGAGAGGGGAAGTGCCATAGTCACCTCGCTTGTTAGCGTTACGGCTGGCACCATGGACCGCGGTTGTAGGTGACCGAAGTAAGTAAGATGTAAGATACAAAGGAAGATGCTGCTGCCCATCCTCCAGTTTATAACCCTTAGTCGCCTCTTACGACACCCACGGGTATGTATGGGTTGGTACTATTCTTTGCCGGTACCACACAGGATCAGTGACTTACTATTATCTAATCTGTGTTCAGGTCTTGCAGGTCAGAAAAACAATAATGATGGTAAAATGTAAAATTTTTCATTTCCCAAAAAACTAAATATTCGGCAATCCGCTTGAGGAGATAATCCGTTATGGGGGCTATCGTGTGTTCTGTTCATATTCGGAAGCGTACTCACTCGACCGTCGTGCATATGTAACTACGAGTAGTTCATTGAATACAGTAAAAAGGCGTCTTTATTGCTTAATGTTTTTCGCACCTAATATGTAGGAAAAGTAAAGAAGGTTTAAACCTACTTGAGCTGATTTTAAAAATATAGTTCATCTTTACCTTTCAGTCACTGGTTTCCTAATTTTTACTTTCGAGCGGAGCGAGAAAGGTATTGTATTCGTGAAAAAAAAAGTTTTTCTAATTTTCTCAAAAATGCGTTCTATATCACTTATACATCATAAAAAACAAGTCTCCCAAAAATGTCCGTCCGTCGGTCGGTCGGTCGGTCGGTCGGTCCGTGTCGGTCGGTCTGTCCGTCACGCTTTGGCCTAGCGGCTAAACGAATGGTCCGATTGACATCATATTTTGAATTTAGGAGTTTTATGCAAATCCATAGAAGGGTTCTAAGTGGTTTCTTGCTGGCTCTCATTTTGAGGGTAGCTGTCATACAACGAAAATTAAAATTAAAATTTTCTCAAAAACGGGTCATAGAATCTTGATGAAACTTTGCATGACCAAGCATCTCTATGTAAGATATCTTGCGCCAGTATCAATTGATCTGTGTAATTTCATATAAGGGGTGTTCCTCTACCACCAAATCGTAAATATGTGATTTACCCAAAATTGGTTCCATAGAGTTTATTAAAATTTTCTATAATATTTATCCTGCATTGGTTGTCTACCTGACTGGATATTCTTTATGATTTTCTTGAATAAAATTTAGTACACAGAGTGTTCCAGAAACTGAAAGGGCTTGCTCAGTAGACTAAACTGAACAATTATTCATAAGGAACATGTCTTGGGAAATTAAAAAAATCTCTATGCAAGTATCCTACGGTAGTATCCATTAATCTGTGAAAATTCATATAAAGGGTGTTCCAGTACTACCAAAAGTTAACGTGTGATTTACTCGAAATCGTTTGAGGTTTGTTTGTTTTAATTTTTGACAATTTGAATTCTGAATTGATCTGTATATTTCATTCGAACATTTTCATGGAAAAACGTAAATAAAAGTTTGTATTTCCATACTATGTGAAGGGCATTACAAATTTAAGTTTGCGGTTGACAGTTTTTCCTTGAGTATTGCGAGAAAGTAAGTGCAGTGCTGCTGTACCATTTATTTTTAAATGTTTTCAAAACGTACCAAGTTTGGGCTCTTCCTGGTTGGCAGTGTCTGAGCGATTTTTTGTAAAATATAACCAAATGACTCGCTATATCCTACTAAATAAAAAAAAAAACTTGAACTTTATTTTTGGTAATTGGTCATGAATCGAATTTCCGAAAAATACCTGAAATCTATTTAAAAAAGATAGTGTTATGAGTAGAGTGGCATCGGAGTGAGGGGCCAGTGTAGTGTAAGCTACTCAATTTATTTTGACTTATTTACAACCCGATCTTTTTAAACACTCCTCACGGAGTCCTCCCTCCGTGTCCTCTTAAACTGAGTTCCCTCCGAGACCTTTTTCCTCTGGGACCTCTTGGATGGAGTCTATCTACCCTTTGAAACCTCTTTCCTCTGGGACCTCTTGGACGGAGTCTTCCCTCCGGGAACTCTTCCCTCAGACCCCCTGGATGAATTCTTCCCTTTGGGACCTCTTCGATGGAGTCTTATCTCAGAGACCTCTTCCCTCGGGACTTCATGGATGGAGCCTTCCTTCCGAGATTTTTCCCTCAGAAACCACTTGGACAGTCTTGCCTCCGAGATCTCTTCCCCCCTAGGGCCTCTAGGACGGAGACTTCCCTTCGAGACCTCTTTTCTGTGGGACGTCATGGACGGAGTCTTCCCTCCGGGAACTCTTCCCTCAGACCTCCTGGACGAACTCTTCCCTCTGGGACCTCTTCGATGGAGTCTTATCTCAGAGACCTCTTTCCTCTGGGACTTCATGGACGGAGTCTTCCCTCAGAGTCCTTTTTCCTCTGGAACCTCTTCTACGGAGTATTCCCTCCGAGATATGTGATTTCCTTTTTCTTCGAATAGGATTAGGAATGCAGACAAGAGTTAGCTCTTCGGTCATAGCGTGTACTCGATTTTTCACTTGCTTGAAGTCTTGTTTCGCTTATCGTGTACCTATCCTAATTAAGACGGGCGGAGGCCCAATTCTCAGTTCGACACTAAATTAAGAAATAGAATACTATACAACCGTCGTCCTTCCTTTTGGTGGATGCCATTCTAGGATGAGTTTCGAAAAATCCTTTCATATGGATGGCATGCAATAAGGCGTACTAAATTTCACACTTGTCGGTAAAGCGGTTACGGGTCAGCGTCAGACAGTTAGGTTATCAGTTAGTCAGAAAGGATTTATGTTTCAATACATTTTATTGAAAAATTTACTTACAAAAAGTAAACATTCACCAGACAAGACAATTTTTTTAATAACAATGAGTTACAGGTCATAGAATAGATCGTGTAAATTCAAATAAAATTTATATGTTGAAATAATTTTAAAAAACCAAATATTTAAATATTAAATTAAAATATCTTTAGATATAATTCATACTCCACATTAACAAAACGAACTAAACACCCCTACCTGCGGCTCGCGAGCCACATGCGGCTGCTGTTTGGATGTGAAGCTGCGGCTCCTTAGTTCCTTCTTCTTTAATTTAAGAGCTAGGCTCTTGTCGGTGCAGCATCCCTGTCAGTTCAACTAGTGGGCAAACTACTTGAACAATGACCTTGGCTGCGCAGAGTCTATTTTACATACAAATTGACGTGCGCAAAGCTTCCCCTACCACGCGATTATTGTTCAAGTTGTTAGCCCCGCAGTATACTTACCGTTTCTAGGGTTCCGATACCAAAATGGTAAAAAAAAGGAACCCTTATGGTAGGACTTTGTCTGTCTGTCTATCTGTCACTCCTGTATATCTCAGCAACCACTCGTGCTATCGACTTGAAATTTGGAATAGTTTTAGAATGTGGTTACCCAACTTAATTGCATATGAAATATATATATTTTTAAAATAAAATAATGATTATTAATGTGATGGGGGCCCAAATAGAGGGGGCAAAATCTCAAATTGTCATTTCTAGCTCGAGTGGGGTATCGTATGAAAGAACTTTACTTTTACATTTTAAAATATATTTTTGTTTTTTTAACGACTAAGTTTTCAAGTTATGATGAAAAATGTCAAAAAAAATACCATCCCCCCCTTTTGTCCGAAGTTTGAGAAAGGAAAAATCTGAATTAATTACAGTCGATAGAATTTTATGTAAACATTACAGCAAAAATAAAACGATCTTTCTAAGTTGCACAGTTTTTTAGAAATCTGCAAAAAACTTTTACAAACAAATTTAGTTTTGCGGTCCTAAATAAGTTCTAAAAATA
Source organism: Athrips mouffetella (assembly GCA_947532105.1). Lineage (NCBI taxonomy): Eukaryota > Metazoa > Arthropoda > Insecta > Lepidoptera > Gelechiidae > Athrips > Athrips mouffetella. The sequence continues at coordinate 31,458,206 of OX383956.1, forward strand.
CTAGGTTTATCGGAAACCTCGGCGCGCGAGTCCGACTCGCACTTGACCGTTTTTTAGGGTTCCGTACCTCAAAAGAAAAAACGGAACCCTTATAGGATAACTTTGTTGTCCGTCTGTCTGTCTGTCAAGACCCTTTATCTACGGTAGAGGTATCAGGTTGAAATTAATACCATATATTAGGATCCATGAACCACACAAGATCTGAAAATTTCAATTATTTACAACGACGCAATCAAAAGATATGGCATTTTATGTCCTCATCTCCATACATTTATGCAAAAAAGCAAAACCTACCCGTTGACCTAAAATTATGAAATTTGGCAAGAAGCTAGGTCTCACAGTACAAATAATGGGTAAAGTCGGAAATCATTAAATATTACAACTTTTCTCACAACTAATGGTGGAGCTCCCGTTTCAAGAACATTCATATAACAGAGGGGTCAAGTTGGATGGTCGTGGAGGCGATTTTTATTTTAGTTCTATTTTAAAAACGGGAACACTTACAAACTTGTAAATTGGTATGTTTATAGTGCATAAGCTATAAAATAACAACAAATAATAAAATTTGGTCAACTGCGTGTCGGACTCAATAAATCTAGCACATTAACTTACTGAAATTTCAACTAATACAATTATGATTATATGGTGGTACGGAACCCTCGGTGCGCGAGTCCGACTCGCACTTGGCCGGTTTTGATTTTATTTCAATCCGATCTTGCTAGTTAAAGACCCGTTCTCCGGTTTCCGACTGAGCTGAAATTTTGCTTGCGTACTAATGTGATTCGGAAGACAATACAATATCATTATTGTTATAATTTTTATTGAGTTTAGAACACACACAGTCCTTATCCTATACTATTAAACGAGCAATATTTGTATAAATATTTGTAATCGGTTTCTCAAAAATGGCTCTTACGATGTCGACGTATTTTACTAGACAGGGGTTTACGGAAGTGAAAAATTTATCTAGCTAGGTCATGAGACCATGAGCCTGTGAAAATTAGTTCTTTCCTTCTTTCTTTAATAAATTCTTTGCGCGTTTAAGTGCGAATAAAAGAAACTAACAGCGCCATCTGTTATTGAGTAGCATAGCTTGCTCACCCGATGATATTTTAATTATACAGAGCATAGCTCGGTCTCGGTGTTACGAAAAACCGTCCGAGTGCGAGTCGGACTCGTGCACCGAGGGTTCCGTACCACTAAGGTAAAAATACTGTGCACTTGCGGAACCCTAAAAAATTTTTAAATGCATAAAATACTATTTAGAGGAAGTGTCAAGAAGTGTAACGATAAACGGGGAGTAGAAAAATATGACAAGGAGTGACAGTCGAGACAGGGTCGGGAGAGAGTCAAGAAAAGGAAATGAAAGAAAAAAGCTTTTTAACCGAATAAAAGGAATAGTTGCTAAAATTTTGATAAACGAAAGCAACAGAAGAAAACTATGAATCAGGTTTTGTTGAATAGTGAGGGCAATGAAGCTGAAATAGAATTTTAACATGTTTAAAGGTTTCAGGTGAGAGAGATTTTGGGCCGTCAAGCAAGGAAAATTTGGAAAAAACGGAGAAAAATGGAAGAATGGAATCGGTAAACGTTCCAAATATCCTTGTTGTTACTTTGAGACGTCTGTGAAAGAAAAGTCGTTAGTAAGCTGGATTTATGTGAGTTATAATTTTTTTTATTTTTTGTAGCTCGCGAAAAAAATAGAATTCATACAGCTGATGAGACGAATCTTTTGAAGGAGGCTATGATCCTGGATTGTGGATTCCTTCAATTGAGATAAAGATAGGGATTGCTTCGTGTAGGATATAGTATAGGAAGGTTTATTTGCGCATAATTTCAAGATGCTAACATTCAGGGTTTGATTCCAAAGTGTAAAGAATAAGTGGAGTGAAACTAATGTTATGTAAGTATTCAATTTTGTGGTTTTCATCTTTTATTTATTTTCGGTTCAAAGTTGTTGTGTGTATTTGAGTTAAGGTGAAATGTGACTTAATGAAATTTATAGTTTCTTCCAGGTTATGTGAGCTAAATAACGTTGAGAAAATCAGATTTCAATGTCAAAAGAGGAAGAGTTGATTGGAGAATATTTGCAGCTTTACAGATCTACCTGCGAGGTCATAAGAGGCTTGTACTGTGTGATACTTTAAGTAAATTGATATTCCCACTTAATGATTTTCGTTTGTAAACATTAATAACTCTGCGGAAATTATAACATACTGTGTTTCTAATCTGAGTCGTTATTTGTAGATAGTAATAAAGATTTTCTTTTCCCATAATTAAGTATAAACTAGTTCTACAAGTGTCTTTGTTCGCGTATAGCTAGGCAGGATAATGTTCTATTTCTATACAGGTACAGGAATTACAAGGAACATTATAGACATGGAAAAGCAAACCACAAATGATAAAACGTGAAGGCTAAAAAAAGGTATTGCTTGGATTGTAAAGGTAATGTAAATTTCATTGTGTTTAATTCTTTCCTTTACAGAGAAATTGGTTAAAATAGTCCTTGGTGAAATCATGGAAACTGGACTCTGATGTATATATATTGTCATCGATTAGGGGTGGCTTTAGATGTTGTATATTTTGTCAACATTTCAAAAGTGACTTTGGACGATGTATATTATTATCATCAAGTCAAGGAGACTTTAAACGATGTATATTTTTATACTTTTTTAGGTAGAATTGTCTATTTGACATTATTGTCAAATAGTCAACAAATAAATCATTTTTGATTTAGTTTTACTCAAAGCTAGACGCTATTTTGAAATCTTTATAATTTTTTTTATCTCTTTAACAAAAGATAAATCAAAACCCAAAATCAAAATGGAAGAAAATATTAATACATTAAATAATTACCATTTTTAGAAAATAATATAAAATCTTTGGCCCTAAATCAAAATTCCAGTTTTTAATATACTAATGTCTTCATATGATAAAATTTAAGAAAAATATTCCGTCAGATCAAAAGAATTAGAACGTCAATTCAAAATCTTAAAATAATATATCTGAAAACTAAAACTTGGATATAGATTGTGATATTTTATTGTGAAATAAAGGGTAAGTTTAAGTAGAGTGAATATTATAAATAATAATATTTCAAGTAATAATAAATTGCTTTGATAGTGATTTTGAATCTTTTACCTCAATTTCCCAAAATTGGAACATGCTGAGAGTATTACTACATCTCAGTACTCAAGCTCATAAGAGGTGCTTATCTTTCCTTTTACTTTCATTCTATAGGAGTCCCAGATTTTGAGATTAAGAAATACCTGCTCTCAGGTTTATTTAGTTCAACCAAGCATGGATGGATGCCCTCGTGACATGTGTCCCCGATGTCCACTATATTGGTTGTGGCTAATGTATGTCGCGTGTCGCTGGAGTATCTGTCTAAGTCTATCTGATAATATCAACCTTCGGATTTATTTATTTTAATCATTCTTGGGCCGGAGCCCTCAAGCCTAAAAGGGTCTGATACTAAAGTTCTTCTCTTTCTATTTGTGTGAGGTTTCGCTGATTCATCCTGATTTCCCTCTTCTGTATGTGTGGGATGAATTGGAGTTACTCCAATACAAAAGGAAGGATATTAGCAAGGTGTTTTAACGTTGGATTTTGGAATTGGTGTTTCTTGTGTTATGTGCTGACAACGCTCGCCCATTATTGGATGCGTCGTTTGAGTGGCATATACCGCGGGAGGACCTCCTGATCTTAGCGTTAGATTACCAAATGTAGAGAAGTTAGACAACATAAAACTTTCTTCTTATGTGAAGGGACATTCTAGTTTAGTCTAATGACATTAAATTGTTTATAAGGAATAAATTAGAATTGTCCTGAATCAATAGGAAGAATATTCTTGATGGAGACATTACGTTCGTTCGTGGGTTGCTTCTTGTAAAGTGTGTTGACGACGTTCGCCCATAAGGCTGCGACGGCTGTACGGCACTCTGACCTTGGGGGACCTCTGAACTTTATGTGTGTCATCCTAAAGTAGTTAAATAATTTATTTAATCTTCATTGAATCATACAGGAATCTAAACTTTATAAGATTCTAAGTTTTAATTTTCCCTTAATAAAACTTGTCATAAATTATCATACTTAAAATTATACTTTGACTCAGTGTGAAACCACCTTAACTTTACTAAATAGATTCTTGAAAACATTAATGGAACAGAAATTATAATGTTTAGTTTCTTTTCATTGTAGATAAATTCCGAATATTTAAGTATATACAATAACCCCATTTTTATACTTCTTTTGAGTCCTCTTTTAAAGAACATCGAGTTTTAGCTAGTGTTGTTTACGCTAAATTCTCCCAGTGTTCTTGGTTTTGAATACTCGATGCTTTTGATTTTCCTTTAAGATCTTAAATCATAAATGTTTGGCCCAACCTAGCTTAGATACTACTATCCCGTATCTTCTCGGTTCTGGTCATCATACTTCACTTTTAATTAAGGATTACCTTCAGTAATCTTTTGTTATACTTACTTCTTATATGTTCTTCTTCGAAATATGCTGGGTAATCCCATTATAGTTTAGATGCAATTCATTTTATTTAAATGAGTGTTTAGACTGGGGTTACTCTACATAATCCTTGTCCTGCGTGGGTTGGTAACGGAAAAGAGATTTAGCTACGCATCACAAGTGAGAGCTATGAAGGATATACGGAGACCTTGTTGGTGCAATAAAGTCACTCAGTGACTGGGGGGAGGGAGATTGCCCTTCAAACTCTTTATGTCTCTCGTTATAAAACCGTTATTGATCTAGGCTGGCCATGCAAGCAATAATACTATACCCGTATCTAGTACAGACTTCACACTTGGACGTGTGGAGCTGGCTAATTATTTTCAGTTTAACTTATTTCAAAACAAACTAAGGGATTCGATGATGTCGATCATTGTCTGCCCGGAGGGATTACAGGAAGAGCTCTTATAGCTCATGATGGAGAGTGCCCTGTTTTCCTAAAGGAAGACCGTATGCTTCGTGTGCCTGGCGGGCTCGGTGACCAGCTCTGGTATGGGTGACTAAAAGAAATAGTCAATACCCTGTGAACCCTGGATGAGTCAGTGATCGTCCCTTAAAGGTGGGCCACGTGGAAGTCGGGTTTGACGCGGGGCATGAACATACCGGGGGGAGACATCATCACCGTCTGGGTTGTACTGTGGTTAGTTGGTTCCGCACTCCACATACATTAACCCTAGTCTTTACTGTAGTTTAAGGTTTCGATGGGATTTCCAGCTCCGCGAGGATGATCAGAATCCTGACGAGCCAGTTGGATTGTTAGGGTAGCTTAGCGTCATGTCATCGTGAGCTGGGTGATGATATGCCTCGGACCTAGGACTTAGGGTAGAGGAGGCCTAGGACGAGCTGCTTGGGGCGATGGCGGTGCCCCAAACCTGGGGATTGTCCCCACATTATTTTTATTACTTCGTTTATATTAACATAGGTTTCTTTTCAGAAACTTATCGGCTCTAATATTGCATTGTAAATGAGATGAAACCTTTCCTAAATTGATGAAACTACATGAATTCAGATGAACTACTCCTGTCAATATGAAACTAAATTTAAATAAATAGTGATATAAAATAAAATAAATAACATAAATTAGACATGTAAAGATTAGGTTTATATTCTAATATAAGTATTAAAATAACAAGTGTGTTTCTTTTTCATTCTTCTATTGCCACTCTCCACCGAGCAGAATCTGTAAATTACAAGATATTATAAATATATAAAACGGAATGACGTAGGATTCAGGAAAAATATAATATTCTTAAAGGATATTATTCTAGACGATCAACCTTGGCCAAAACTTTCACGTATCTGATTTGAGGATCCTATCTGAAGGGACTTCAGATCTGTACAATACCTTTTTATAGACGCGCAGTCACGCAGAAGTGTATTAAAAACGCGAAGTCCGATACGCACTTGACCAGTTTTTATTATTTGTTGTTATTTTTTAGCTTATGCACTATATACATTACAATTTTCAAGTTTGCCAGTGTTCCCGTTTTTACGATAGGTTTAAAACATAAATCGCTTAAAAACACGCTTTTATTAGGGAAGCCTCCTTATTTTTCCTTAGGTTTTTATAGCGCCAACAAACATAATCTGAAAATTTCAACTGTCTACCTAATCTACCTGTTACGGTTCATGAGATACAGCCCGCTGACAGACAGACATCGGAGGCATATTAATAGGGTCCCGTTTTTACGAAACCCTAAAAAGGCGGATTTACAAAAGATCTGGAGGTTCATACACATATTTAAAAAAAACCGGCCAAGTGCGAGTCGGACTCGCGCACCGAGGGTTCCGTACCACCACATAATCATAATTGTATTATAGTTGATGTTAGTTGAAATTTCAGTAGGTTAATGTGCTAGATTGTTGAGTCCGACTCGCGCTTGACCAAATTTTATTATTTGTTGTTATTTTAAAGCTTATGAATTATAAACAGACCAATTTTCATGTTTGTATGTGTTCCCGTTTTTAAATTAGAACTAAAACAAAAATTGCCTCCGCGACCATTCAACTTGACCCCTCTCTTATATGAATGTTCTTGAAACGGGAGCTCACCTCAATTGGTTACTATTAGTTGTGAGAAAAGTTGTATAATATTTAATGATTTCAGACTTTTCCCTTTATTTCTACTGTGAGACCTAGCTTCTTGCCAAATTTCATAATTTTAGGTCAACGGGAAGTAACCTATAGGTTTTGCTTTAGTTCATAAATGTATGGAGTCGAGGACATAAAATGCCATATCTTTTGATTGCGTCGTTGTAAAAAATTTAAATTTTCAGATCTTGTGTAGTTCATGGACCCTAATATATGGTATCAATTTCAACCTGATACCTCTACCCGTTCGTGAGATAAAGGGTCTTGACAGACAGACAGACAGACGGACAACAAAGTGATCCTATAAGGGTTACGTTTTTTTTCTTTTGAAGTACGGAACCCTAAAAAGAAAAATAAAAGAAAACGCGGCTTGAAAACCGTTTAAAACCGTCTCATAAATCCTTTTAAATTTAAAGTTATGTTATAGTATTATAGTATTTTAAAGTAGGTATGTTGGTAGTCTCATAAATTCAAACTTTTAATAGTTCAAATAAAATTAATTAGATTATAAAAATACTATTAGGTATTCATGAATAAGGGAGTCAGTTACACAAAGGAAACAAAAATACCATAAAAACAGTAACAAATTAGTTGTTTCTGAAACATTATATTTTACAAAATTTTTAATAGTACCTATTTATGAAATGATTAAAAGGGTCAATATCTATCAAATTTTGATTGTAATAATCAAAAACTCGTCTGAAAAATGTATGTTTGCAATAGTCAGTTCTTGCAAAACTTACTGAGTACAATGCCCTAGGGCGCACGCATGGAGTACGAAGAGATTTTTTTTGTAAAAGGTTAGGACACTTAATAATGTTTTTATTAATGTTGAAAAAAAACATCATATTCAAACAAAGCCTTCTACTACCTAGTAGTCAATTAATTAATGGAGTTGTAGAGTGCATTAGCGAAAACTTAAGCTATTTCTTCGGGAACTTGTTAAGAGTGCTTTAAAAGTAAACATAATAAGACATTTTCCCCTCCAATGCACCATTTTTGTGATATTAGCCAAAAAACCCAAAAGTGGAAACTTTGTGGCCCTTCTTTCTCCGCTCCGTATCCTAGACGTCAGGACTTTAAGTATGTCCACTTCCAAAATACTCTTAAAAAGTTCCCGAAAAAATTGCTAAAGTTGTTGCTCACGCACTCTATACCTGGATTTGGACCATTCGTTGAATGATTAGCCAATGGGGATTTTGTTTTTGATTTGATTTGTGAAGGAAGACGCAGCGTTATCATAAAATCAGTTTTGTAACAAATATCCTCTCAAGACGATCAACCTGATATGAAGGGTCCACACAACACCAGCACACTCGAGGATACTTCTGACGAACGAGTAATAAAGTAATTTATAAGTACAGGGTTTTTAAAAAGCTTACCTACCTATTATGACATTAAGTTGATCACATGCTGGAGCCGGAAGGTGGCATTGGGAACTCTGTTATAAAACGACGAAACCAGTTCGAGTTTGAGGTCGTCTGATTGGTCTTGACAAGGAAAATGGTCCTAGATCATTTCCAGTCTCATGAAGGAACCGGAAGGTGGCCATGGGATCTCTGTAATAAAAAGATGCAACCTCTTTGAGTTTGGGTTCGTCTGATTTGTCTTGACAAGGACAATGGTCCTAGATCTTATCTAGAGTTGCATGATGGAGGGAGCCGGAAGATGGCCTTGGGAACTCTGTAATGAAACAACGCAACCTCTTCGAGTTTGAGCTCGTCTGATTTGTCTTGACAAGGAAAATGGTCCTAGATCATATCCAGTCTCATGATGGAGCCGGAAGGTGGCCATGAGAACTCTGTAAAAAAAAGATGCAACCTCTTTGAGTTTGGGTTCTTCTAATTTGTCTTGACAAGGACAATAGTCGTAGATCTTATCTAGACTCTCACGATGGAGGGAGCCGGAAGGTGGCCATTAGAACGCTGTAAAAAAAAGACGCATCCTTATCGAATTTGGCCTTGTCAGATCTGTCTTGTCCTAGATAATATCCTGAATCTCATTATGGAGCCAGAAGGCACTCTGGAAGGAAGGAACTCTGCCCGCGCAAAAAAAAAGTTCAGTAGATTGCACTTGGGTACCGGTGGTACCCAAAGGTACCACTGGTACCTACAGAGCAATCCATTGAAATATCCCCGACGGTTTCACGAAACCTAACTCCAAGTTTTATTTCTCGAAATGAAAGCCCAAAACAACCTTGATTTCGGGCATCCGGCATCCGGGATCTTACTGGGGTTGGTTTGGGAGTCAATTATAATTATAATATATATTATAATTATTTAATTATATTTATTATAATATATTGTAATATAATATTGTAATATTATAATATATTATATTGTAATATTGTAAATTATAGTCATTAATCTACTTAAAAAAAAACTTGGGTACCACCGGTACCCAGGGGCTCGTGAGTGGTTATAAAACGACGCAACCCCGTTGAGTTAGGGCTTATTGAGCAGAGCCCTAACTCGACGGGGTTTTTGTATCCCAGCAGATTTCGAAAAGAGCTCCCCATATACCAAGCGACTTGATGACAAAATCATGTGAAACATGCTTGAGAATGCGAAGCTTTTCAGTTGTAATATTTGTAGTGTGGAAGCAATGTAGGTATATCAATGTCAGGTTCAAATCAGTGGTTGATCAACAAAACTATAAAAATGTCTTCATCAGCAAATAGTTAGGTAAGAGTACCTAGTTCGTCAGTTGTTAATATTCCCTTGTTAGCAACATTCGCATAAAGTTCGTTGCAGTTTTACCAAAAATGAGCAATATAAATTGTTGTAAAATTTTTGCACCTACAAAAAAGAGAGTCAAAACAAACTGTCAAAACACCATGCGTTTTGATGCCTTTTCTGAACTTAGACTGCTAGCTATGTAAGTACGCGCGAAAGTTGATTTGTAGCACAAACGGTGCCTCGTGGTAGTGTTGACACGTCGTCGCAGCCACCGCGGTCGTTCCGTTAGCGAAACTTCTGGTATGCGGCATAGGACAGCTATTCGCGAGGCGACTCTCACGTTTTTTTACCCCGTGAATCATAACGCTCTATCGATTCTAATGGGAGCACGGCGTGGCCTTTTGCCGTATCCATGCGCTAAGTGACTTAAATTAGTTTATGTATGCTAGGTATGTTACCGTTACATTTTTGACATGTTCACTCGTATCGTACATTTGCTATGCTAACGTTGAGTTGTGTTAAAGGATGTGTTTTCAGTTAATGTTTTTGAAGTGGTCTACTGATGGAGTAGCATAAAAGGAATTTTTTTCGTTGGGTGGAGTCTGCGTATATACCGGAGACGCAGAGTAAAGCAGTACCGCGCTTTGCTGGTCACAGAAGTTAAGGATGTGAGCTAAGTAGTTGCGTTGCGGTACAATGAGAGTGGCATGTGGTGTGTGTGCACCGTGGGCCGCGGCGAGGCGAGGGCGCGCGCGGTCGATGAGCCCGACGACGCAGAGGGCAGCACGGAGCTGCTGCGGGGGGTGCTCTCTTGCCCCACTCCCCTCCGTCCCGCACCCTGCAGCCGTCCACCTTCTCGTCTACTTGCGCACTTTGACTGTATAGCCGCGCCGCGCGCTCACTAATGCGTCATATCGCCATCAAAGCTGACGCGCGTATTGCTACTCCGTGTTTTCGCGCGCGCAATGTGAACTTTTGTGTTGACTTTACGTACTCTTCGAAAAATTCATTATCAGAGAAATTACATTATATTGAGAGACAGTGACTTTGGTGCTTTTACGCAGAAACTGCAAAGTGGTGCACGAGGTTGGCGCACGTGTTCGCGTTTTACCCATAAACCGAGTAAGTTTTAGTTCGTTTATTTAAAAGTGTGGCTAGTCAGTGACGGACGTTGGCTGGTCCGAGAAGCGGTTTGCGCGTTATTTTCGCAGCGTGCGCCGCCGGCCGCCCGGAATGCGGCCTCCGCCCCGCCGCGCGTTGCCGGCGCCGAGCGCGCCGCGCGTAGCGTAATAAATAAAGGCGGGGCGCGGTTGCGTGCGCGCGCACCCTCCCGCGCCCTCCTCGCCCTCGGGTCATTGACTCGCGCCCGACTGCCGCCGCCGACGCTGCCGAAGACAACAATTCTCGGAATCGACGACACGCACTTGGCCCCTCTAGCTTCTCTTGCTCCACACCACAGCACCTGCAATGTCAATGCCGATAGATGTCAATGCGTTCTCGGAATCGATCCGCAATTCATGTATCTTTTAATATTCTTGTCATACTTTGCCTATGCTATTGACCTCGAATTCCGCACCTGGCCCTGTTTAGTAATGTGAAGGTAACATACCTACCATTTGCCTACCTCACAGCAAAGTCGAATCTTTTATTTTTTGCAACACCGGTTTTAAAAATAGCCGACCAACCGTTTTATTTCCTGTCGACAGCGCTGCCGATTTGTTTCTTCGCCTCGCTATAGCGGGCATTTTTAGATTTTTTAGTACCTACCTTGGAATCTTACCTACCTGGTTACAGATAGGCGACCAAAGTTTTCTCTTGTTTTTTGCGCCTGCCATGCCGTACCTATTCGTTCCATTTTTATTATTATCTTATCTCGTAGAAAATGCTTCCAATCGCTAGCTTATTGAAAGGGTAGAGCAACCGTTAGTAGTGTTTTGTTAAATCTATTACTCAGTTATGTGATAATGACCACATAGGCACCGGATGACAAAAAATACCAGCTCTTTTACTTACGCACTGATAGAGAAGAACATGGCTCCTCTTTTTTTTAGTTACATTATTTATTATCCTGTGTAACGATATTTCTCGTATAGGTTGGTACGTATTGATATTGGTTTGTGGAAATGACTAGACACTTGAAACATCCCTTGTGCGACGTTCCTCACCACATAAAATGCTAAAAATAAAGCGTGAACTTCCCGGTTGAATGGCGTCGTCAACGCAACGCGGTAGAGCAGAGTGCGGGGAGTGGCAGGCAGCCATTGCCCTCACCAGGTTTGTTTACAACTTAGGCTCAGTTACTGGTTCGTAGCAGATAGCACCCTGCGCGCCTGCTTTAGGGTGCATTATTGCGTCCTATTTCAACGAATGCGCGACCCCTGCGCTCGCGCCATCTGCGCGCACACTATTAAAATAAACTGCCACCGACCGACAGATACTAGCTAACATAAAAACAGCGTCGCCGAAGCCGGTCGCCAGGTGCGTTACGACCCTCGGTGAGGCAAAGGTGCGCCTAGTGCTAGGTCAGTTATTGCCGCGAGATGGCGTGGGGCGAAGACCGCGCCGCCGTGGCAATGACCAGCGCGCCATCTCACTTGCCATGCCACGACCCGCCTTGCCGGGCCTCTCGATCGAGCGGTTCATTTCATACCTACCTTGTATGTATGTAGTAGGTGGTGCTTATACCCGCACGGGTTTTTTAAACGTTAGCAACACCTTTATGTACAGTACAGGTTAACTCTAGTCACCTTTTATTTCATCATCAATTATTTTTATGTCACGTTTTTTGACTTATATCAAATTATATCATCTCACTAATATTATAAATGTGAAAGTATGGATGTTTGTTTGTTTGTTCCACTATCACGCCTAAACGGCTGAACCGATTTAGATGAAACTTGGGTGGTAGATAGATCAAGCACTGGACTAACACATAGGCTACAATTTATCCTGAAAAAATGCATGGTTCCTCAGTCAGACATGGTAGGAGACACTAGGATGACACAAAGACTATATAACAAAAGTGATGCCGCGGGTAAAAGCTAGTTTAGCATAAATATGCAAAATTAACAATATGTACACGGACTTGACCACTGCTTACATAGTAGTTCCGTCCATACTTACCGGATTAACATTTTTGCACCACATTCCATGAATATATTCAAATTTTTCATTCCACAGTATACGAATATATCATTCTAATTTTAATATGATTGAATTTGAAACATTTCGGTGTATGTAAAGCAATTGTTCTTGGTCTGAAACGTAGATTTTAAAGCACGTGGCCAGTATAACTCTGATTTCAGACGTACAATTTCCACCTACGTCAGCAGCAGCGAAATGCGCAATACGGCATTTTAGACACAATCAACCGCAGAATTTCTTATAGGTACATTTAACTATAAAAGAGAAAAGTAACTTGCAGGGCTTTTAATGTCTTGTTGCTTAATGTAACAATAAATAGTGAAATGTTAAGTTATCAGAAACCTGCAAATTAATAAAGATTGTATAAAATAAAACTAGGGATGTAATACAAACGGTCGTAATGAAATACTTGTTTATAAAAAAGTTATGTACTCAACAACCTGAAGAGTATGTACTCAACAAGTGTTATTCGCAACATAAGTTAGGAATTACTCTTAAGCACGTTTTGATTGTGATGCATTGTCGGAGGGAACAAAATATGACTTTATAACCAAACAATCCATAATATCCAGACTTCATAATAAATGCAAATAAAATGGCGAAAGTATCACATGCAAGGTTATTAATTAAATAGTAGAAGGTTTTTAATTTAAGATGCTGCTGCCCATCCTCCAGTTTATAACCCTTAGTCGCCTCTTACGACACCCACGGGTATGTAAGGGTTGGAACTATTCTTTGCCGGCACCACACGGGATTTCATAGTTAAAGACCCAATATTATTTTAATGTTGTCGAATACTAAAAAGTTCTTTTTTTAACTTTTACCATGTGGATCTGCTGTTTTCCGCATGGTTCACCTCCAATTAAATCGATTCTTTACGAGCGCTTGTATTGCAAACACTGTTAGTTCTCTTGCAAAGCGTGTAGTTGAGCCGGGATCGGTGGCGGATATGATCTTCAACAAGTGATGCGGTGTTGGAACGGGGGGTAGCTTGCGCGCGCATAGGTATTTACTTCTTACTACCACCCGTTTCGTTCGTTCTCTACGGAGCTCCGATACAAAAAGGCGGAGTGCCATGTTCTGTCTCATCATCAGTCTGATACTACGACGGTGTTAAAGTCACGTGGCCCACTTTGCACATCGATCTCCTGCCCAGTACGGTTGTTGGCGTGTAGTATAAGCTTAGTATGTAGTACTTCAAAATAAATTGTAGATTTTTACGTTATCGGTTTGTGGGAAACACAATGCGGACAGTTCCCGTGCGAAGTGGACTGCGACGAGCTACTGCGGCGGCGGACACACGCAACGCCTGGTATGCGAAGAAATCTCTCGTTCGACTCACGTCTTACTTAACATGAACAATGTTCATTAACTATCTTAAGTCTTTTTTATAGTAAGTGTACCGTACCTTTATCTGAACCCTTTTCTATCGAAGCCAAAGATGGTCAGGTGTTCAAAAAGTTTAACTCAAATTAAAATAGTAGATAGCTGAAGCGCGTTTTAACCAAAGATCATAAAATGTCATAAGAGCAAAACGCCCAAACTTGGTCTAAACTGTATTTGAAAGGAGTTAATTTAAAATAAACTAATTAAAAACTAGTGTAATGAAAAGAATAGCTTGAATTTAACTGCAGTTTATGTTGACGATTTTGGCCGACAAAATAGTGACGTTTGTTATCGATGCGCCAAGGAGATTAGTTTAAATTATAATCAAGCTTTCATGTCTATTTTCGTTTTTTTCTTTCGCCTTTCGAATTCACCTATCATCATTATCATCATATCAGCCGAAAGACGTCCAATGTTGGGCATATGCCTCCTATAAAGATCTCCATGACGACCGCTGCGCTGAGCTGCTCTCATCCAGCGGCCCACGGTCCACCTTGTGGGGGGGGGGGGGGGCTGCCTATGCTACGTCTTCCGGTTCGTAGTTGCCACTCTAAAACCTTTACACACACTCCATCGTGCATCGGTTCTTCTAGCGATGTGCCTCGACACTTTAATTTAGTTATTTTCAAACTTTTCTTATTCTGCGTCTTTCTCCTCGTTTCTGATTGGATCCCGCAGAGAAACTCCAAGCATAGCCCTTTGGGTGACTTAATAGATAGAACATCAAAAGTTTAAATTAGTTCCTAGACAAAAGGCGTACATTTAACTAAAGTAGGACTAAATTTAATAATGTTGTTCTGTACCAGCTTCTGGCTCGCTCACCCTAGGAACTTCAAGTGTCGAGTTACGTGACTCGGATTTGTATGACCGAATTTGAATAAATAACTTTGCATGCGCAATTGGTCGACCGGTGGATCTTAGTGCTTCTAATTGACGCACGGATGGATGTCCTCGCGACATTTAAGGCTCTTGAGTAATAAAGCAAGAAGCCTTAAGTGATAAAATGGCATATGGAACGGTATGTCGTTGAATGGTGAAACCTCTTGGTCAAAGAATACGTTTTCCGTTAACCTGCGAAAAGTAGAAGGCATCCCATTGCCTTTTTCGTTTGGTAGCGTGAGTGTTAGCTAACGGGATTATCAAACTGATAATACAAAATTTTGATTATGATACGGTAGGTACGAGTACATATGAAGCTTATATTTTCTGATCACTGATAATTAAAATAAATGTCAAAGTATTGTTTGATATTGAGTGTTATAGTTGATGGTGTGGAATTGTAGTGAGGATCGCCACGCGACGTTCCGTTGCGCCAAGTGGAGCAGCGCTGCGCTGCACGCTACTATATTAAAATTGCTAAATATGCCCGTTATTGTGCATCTACGGACTTCTTGCTTGAATAGTGCTTAGTGATTTATTGCTTAGTATAATGTATTCCAAATTAACAATTCGGCACTCTCCCTGCAAACTGTTGTACAAATATCACATAGCTGGCGACCAGTGGCTTCATCCAAGTGGAATTCAGGAAAAATCCGGTCAAGTGCGAGTCAGATTCGCGCGCCGAGGATTTCGATGTACCTTTAGTATTTTTAGAAGCAATAAATCCCATTTTTAGGACAACAAAACTCAGTTTGTATGGGTTGTTTGTAGATTTCTATAAATCTGTGTTATTTAAAGAGATCGTTGTAATTTTCCTGTGATATATTCACAGACTTCTATCGACTATAACTAATTCAGATTTTTCGTTTAACAAATTTGAATGGGGACTTGGGTTGAAGGGGAATGGTATTTTTTAGAAATTTTTTCGTTGAGAGTCGTAAAAAAATACAAGACCTATTTTGGAATGTACAAACGCCCTTTAATACCCCAATTGACCTAGTAACGTCGGTATATATTTCCCCCTGTTCCGTTTTTACCACTTTGTTTCGCAACCCTAAACAATGGTCCATTTTGAGGGTTCCGTACCGCAAAAGAAAAAAACGGAACCCTTATAGAATCACTTTGTTGTCCGTCTGTCTGTCTGTCTGTTTATGTCCTCATCTCCATACATTTATGCAAAAAAGCAAAACCTACAGGGTACTTCCCGTTGATCTAAAATTATGAAATTTGGCAAGAAGCTAGGTCTCACAGTACAAATAAAGGGAAAAGTCTAAAATAATTAAATATTTAATTTTTTCTCACAACTAATAGTAACCAATTAAGGTGAGCTCCCGTTTCAAGAAATTTTCTATAAAAGAGGGGTCAAGTTGGATGGTCGCGGAGTTTTTAAAATCAAAGAGCAAAAGCTTTTAGTATAATATCATAATATGGTAGATAGGTACGGAACCCTTAGGGTGCGAGTCCGACTCGCACTTGGCCGGTTTTTTTTTACCCGGGATTCAAACTCCAAGAAAATTGTTTAAGGGGCTGATAAGAGCTAAACACGCTTCACTTGAGCAGGTTTTTAACGAAAAGTTATGAATATATGGCCGTGAAAAAAAAAAATGTGATGATTAAGTATCTTTCCAAGAATATGGCTGACTCTGAAACACGATTAAATATATTATTTTGTACGCCATAAAAGAAATCCGAAGTTACCTCTGCTTTTTGCTTTTAAATAGTTTTTCTTAAGTACCCATTAATCGTAGATGCCAAAACTTTTACACATTATTCAATATAATATTATGCATAATAATATAGCTGTTGTATAATTAATATTGTTTTTGGAATAAAAATGTCATTTTTAACCGTCTTCTAAAAAGAGGGTTATCAATTTGACCCATATGTATGTAATATTGTCAATAATACACAATTTTCGCGTATTTTGGTTTAATGAGTTTCTGATCAAATATCCTTTAAACTCAGATTGCAAAATAAAATATAAAAAATTATCTCATAGAGCCACTTTATTTATAATAAATCTTTTTTTATACATTTACATAATTATTTATTTATTTTATCTGTTGCCATTTATAACAAAATAATTACAGAACACAATAAAATGGGCCGTTAAACTTAAAAAGTTTGTCTACCAATCCGCAACACACATTAATACTATTTAAAAACTAGATACATGCAACATGAACAATAATAATAATAATATATGTTAAATTAGGCCCTCGCCGCCATATTTACTCGTCACAATTTTGTAACTATTTTTAAGTACCTCATTATTGTGACACTTCAATAAATAAATGAAAATAAAAATCGGTTTAGTACAACTTTAAAGTCGACGCATATCTCATTAACTAAAGTCGGACTGCTATGATTCCTTTTCATTTAAACTAGTTATTATTTAACTTGGGGTACAGTGCAAGTTTCATCAAAATAAAATTACAAAAGAAATAATTCAGTAGAGGTATTCCAAAGAAGAATTACTTAGAAGTATAGAAATTAATCAAGTACTACAGAAATTTAAAAAATACAGAAATAAAAAAGTTATTTAAAAAATTAAACTGAATTCAAGACCAAAAATAGACAAATAAAGTTTTTGAGGTCGGTGCCAGCCTGAATATTAGGAATAAAGCACTTAAGGCTATATATACCTTTCCTAAAATTTGCAGCTACACTCTCGACATTGTTAGTTTCGACCTAATTTTCACGTAAATAACGTTCACATAAGCGTGCCTTGCAACGTGGCTGTTACGACCAACGGTGACCCCGAAATTCATAAAAATGAGAGAAAAGTATTTTTTTTCTGTTATTTCAAAAATATCAAAAGTGTAAAACTACCGCATTATTAAATATTGTTTTGTCTAAAATATTGTAAATTTTCATATATTTTTGATAAAAAAACGTAGCAGTAAAATGGTTACAAATGGGAAAAAAATGGACAAAATAAGGGTAATTTAGTTCTTTTTTTTACAAATTAAATTAAAATTCTATCTCTACCACATAACTTCTCTTATCTTGTTTGTTACTATGTTTTTCTTTTAAGATAAATGCTATATTTAAAGTAAAAAGTGGTTACGAAGTTATTCATTCTCAAGTTCATTCAGGAAGGAAACGTGCCACTTAGGAGTCTTGGTATGCTATGCAACTGTACACACGTTTTATTCCTAATATTCATTCAGGCTGGCACCGACCTCAAAAACTTTTATTTCTCTATTTGAAGTCTTGAAGTCGGTTTAATTATTTAAATAACTTTTTTAAGGATGTTATGTTATAAACCTTTTTTCTATAATTTTACATGGTTCATATGGATTTAAAGCCCATTGAAGTCTAGAGCCTAAAAGAGTGGATTTTAGTCTTGTAAAAAAAAGAAAATAACAGCAAAAGTGTTTGTGAAGCGATGTACTCGTAATTTAACTGTCAACATAAGAAATATTGATATCCTACAACAAAAAAATATTTGTTGTAGCTATAGGCGTTAGAAAGAGTTAACACAGTGACAGGCGCGTGTTTAAAGCTTGCGAAATTGCAATTAGTAGATAGATAGACATTAAAATAGCGTCTAAAAGAAATACGGTCCGAGTCTTAGTAAGGAATCATAAATAATAACTTGGCGACTAATATTATTATAAGCGGGGTAACATTAATTGTATTCTATCGACTATTGGTTTTCATCTAAAAAAATACTATCGGACTCTAGTTTGCTAGCATAAATTTCTTTACAGATTTCATTATAATATAGGAGGTATAGAGTTGCTTTCTATTATATGTGGATGTTCCACTCACTGCTCTATGTGCGTCTCTAGATAAATTGATGAGTCATTCATTCATTTTGTTGCTGTTAGTAAGTAATGAATGAATAATGAAATGAATTTTTGTCAATTGAGTCGGACGATGTCAGAGGTCATTTACATCCGGCTTACCAATGAATTGAAATTTGGGTTATACTGCGCTGCATTTTAATATTAAATTAAGGCGATTATACTCCTCAAATTAGAAGCTACGCGATCGTAAATGCTAATATCGACCTTATTTACACGTCATTAGCGTTTACATAAGAGTGCTAAATGTAATCCTTGAACTGATGTTTCACATATATTTTTTTCAACTTTTCTTGACCAGCTATAAATGACGAGTAGGCTTTACAAAATGCCTATTTAAGGGGCATAATCCCCTTAATGTTGAAAAATAAAAACTTGCAAGAGTTGCAAGCTACATACAATCAAATCTTGTCCAAGGTCAGGATGTAACAATTACACCATTTGGCTCTTGTCTGTTTGACTTTAATAAGCAGAAGCTTCTTTTTGTTAGGAATTTGAATTAAATCTTGCGCTGATCCTTTACCTGTTGTCTAGAACCGTTGTTTATATTTTACCTGAAAGACAAATTTATTTATTTATTGTATAACAGATGACAAAGAAATAACCGTACATCCGACGTATTAGATAACGACTGGCGACTCCAAAAAAAAAATCGGTTGTCAGTGACAGCCCAAATAGACCTTGGTCTGTGACAGGGCTCGTCACTTCACGTAATCATGTGCTGAACTTGCAGGGTCATGTTTTTTTAGCATCAATTTAGTTTGACAGAAACTTGTTAGTATATTGTGTTAGTAATAATATAGATTGTTAGTAACTATAAGAGTTAAATATATTGAGTACTAGCTGACCCGGCGAACTTTGTTCCGCCTTACAGGCAATAATTAAGCAGATTTTATTTTTTATTAAGTACAATTTTTTTGCCCTGCCCTTGCCCCATACCCCTGCCCCTACCCCTACCCCTACCCCTGCCCCTACCCCTGCCCCTACCCCTACCCCTGCCCTTTCCCCTACCCTTACCCCTGCCCCTTCCCTACCCATACCATTCTATATCCTTCTCCTGATTCTAAGCTACCTTTCTACCAATTTTCAACCAAATCGGTTCAGCCATTCTTGAGTTATACCGTTCTCCTAGCCCTACCCCTATCATCCTATATCCTTTTCCTGGTTCTAAGCTACCTCCCCGCCAATTTTCAGCCTAATCGGTTCAGCCGTTCTTGAGTTATACCGTTCTCCTACCCCTACCCCTACTCCTACCATCCTATGTCCTTCTCCTGGTTCTATGCTACCTCCCCACCAATTTTCAACCAAATCGCTTCAGCCGTTCTTGAGTTATAAATAGTGTAACTAACACGACTTTCTCTTTATATAGGTAGATATGCGTTTTCCCGTGGGAATGAAGTGTTTTCCCGCGGTAAGGCACCCACCACCTAGGAGGGACGTACCTCGGAGGAGAGGGCAAAAACCTGCATTTATGACAAAAAAAAAATCAAATTTGTTAAATATTTGATCTTCTGTATCGCAGTAAGTATCAGTTCAAAAAAATATTTTTATGAACCAAAATGAAAGAAAATTTAATGCCCTACAACTTTGTTTTCAACACTTTTCTTGAGAAGCGCATGGTTTAGAAGATATTAGCGAAAATCTATAAAAAGTCCGACATTTATTAGGTTTTTGGCCCCCCCCCCCGAAGTTCTAGGCTCCTCGAGGTCAACAACTTAGGTTCTATACCCCACACTGTCCTTAAACAACATCACAAAATTACATTAAATTCGCAATTGCTTCCAGGTAGAAAGTACCTGCCGAATGGATTTGGTTTACTCATGTTTATCAAATAAATTATCTTTATCTTTAATAATGGTACTTACGTTTCATGGAATTTTATGATCAATTATCTCGGATGATGAATCAACTCAAAAACTTCCAACTCTTTTTTTAACCCTCAAACAACATATCTATTACAATTAGTTTACATTACATTACCTTTTCCAGGAAATTGGGATGTGGCAAAATATTCTTTGTTCAAAAGAATTTTATAGCGCGATAGAAAACAAAGTTTCGGATATGTAAGCAATGTTTTGTTTGCATTTGGGTTGGGAACGAATGTGCCTGTTCAGGTAAAGAGCGAGGGCGACCCGAGCAGGACGCTCACACCACATGGCTTTTTGTGTCGACGACCGCCCGACTCTCAAGGCCATAGCGCATAATGGAGTTTTCTGACACGGGCGTTGGTGGTGCGCCATAATAACTTTCAGGCTAACTCAACTAGTTTATAGTTTTAGTATTGTACTGTTGCTTTTTTTGCTGATATATAAACATATTAATTTATTATTTTATTAAAGCGTCTTGTTACCTTTAGTTCATCTTGATCAGTCAATCTGCAGGTTAGCTGATACTGTCAGCTAATGTGATAAATTGTACGCAAGGTAACCGAATGGTGCCACCTGAGAAGTTGACACTTCTCGTGCTACCTTTCTTTTTCCTGGCTTTAAAAAAAATTCTAAATCCACATTAAAATTGTAATTAATTTTGAATATTCGTTAACCTTTTCAAAAGTGCGATCATAATAAATCCAATACTCAATATTTTATTGCGTAGAACGTAGAGACGTGGATTACTGCCTTCTGTTCACACTGAGTCTGAAGCTGAGGCTGGCAATTTCCGGTGGCAGAGATTTATTCTCGTTATTGTCGTAAAAAGCGTGGATTGGCAGCAGCGCTCTTCTGTGTATTGCAGGTACAGTCAAAAGCACATATACCGCGCTTATCTTAGTCAGCGTAGAGACGAAAGTTCCAGTGTCAAGCTCGACCTGCTCTTGTAGGTACTATACTTAACCATACTATGGTGATCAACGCGATTGCCAGTCGTAACGCATACTAGCTTGGTGACTATGAAAGCGGCAGTTAAGTTGTAACAACACAAGTAAACGCACCCGGACTAGACACCAGAGAATCGCTCAAGGTTATATTATTTATTACCTGCTAGTGTTGTGCGCCCTGCTATGTAGTACAATCGCGGACACTCCCGCCTTGGTTTTATAATCTCGTTACTTACCTACTCGGTTATATTCAGGTGGTGACATAAATAAAATGTCACTTCTTTTTTTCATTAGTAGTCTTTTTATCATTATCCGAGACAAAAATAAGCCGTAAGTATACAGGGTGGCGAATTAGAGCTATAATCAGTTTTTTTCGTTTATTGCAACGCTTACCTACACTTTTTGCAGCTATGTGAAAGAGCAATCGGCTGTCTGAAAAAACAAGTTTGTAAAACAATGGTATTCCTTTCGTCAAATATACTCAGGTTTTAGTGTCATGGCTGCAAAATAGTTTATATCAAACGAAAAAAAAAATGGATTATACAACGTGTTAATGGAATAAGCGAAACCCTCATACACCTCAACTGAATTTTATTAAAATAAATCCATTCCCGTAATAAAAATTCAATTTTTTTTTATTTAGATATTGTAATTTTAAAGTTTCATCATTGTTCTAGTTTCATCGTTGTTCTAGTCCGCGCACTCCGCGCACGCCACGCCCACTTCCCTCCCCTCACCGCTTATGAACCGCGCGGCGTCACCGCCAGCGCGCGTGTCCGCAGAAATATTTAGAATAGAAGCGGCAAAAATTTAAATAATAAAAAAAAATATCCCTATCAAAAACCCGTGAAATTGATTCTACTCTCGATTCTGAACAGACTACTTTCTCATTTCCGCTTATTCCGTTAACACGTTGTATACAACTTCTTTACCCGACTGCGGCGAAGCCCAAAAGGAGTTATGTGTTTGACCTGTATGTATGTCCGTTCCTATGTCCGCTCGTAACTACTCAACGGCCAAAACGATCTTACGTACGGTATACGTTGTACAAAATAGCTCTGGCTGAGTCTGGCTATGGCCGTTAATAAGCAGAACTTAAAAAAATAATCGCGGGGGTGAGCGCGGCAGGTGGGGTAGGCGCGCGAATCGTTCATTGGCTCTCCGCCTATCATATCACCCATGCGGAGAAAATAACCGTCAGAGCCAAACTTATCCTGCGCACGCTATACAACCGATACGTCATTAGACTCGCTTTGAAGGTGCGATTGTTACTGTGTATATTAAAATGATGAAAAATTTAAATGGATTTTCGTCTCCTGATTGAGGATCATGAATTTTTTTGTCCTAATCCTATAAAGTGGGCTATCAAAATGGAGGATTTAAAAGGCAATCACTAAAATGTATACAGCGTGTGGTTAAGCAAATGTATAACAATGATTTCAAAAAATTTAAAATAAAAATATGTAAGTACACAATCTTTCATCCATTATTTCACCCCCTTAGGGAATGATTTTGCAACAATGCTGAAATGAAACGCGTGTTTCTTATTTTCTATTCACTAATTTAAATTCAAGTTTTTAAGAATTTGATGTCAAAACTGTAGCACTTTCATACAAACTTTCATCCCTTAAATTACCTTCGGGGGATAATTTTGCAAAAATGAATACAGAATTTCGGTACTGCTGATGGACTCCCCTTTGAAGATGATACTCAAGAAACTGTTTTTAGGGGTTCCGTACCTCAAAATAAAAAACGGAACCCTTATAGGATCACTTTGTTGTCCGTCTGTCTGTCTGTCAAGACCCTTTTTCTCACGAACGAGAAAAGGTATCAGGTTGAAATTTATAACGAATATTAAGGTCCATAAACCACACAAGATCTGAAAGTTAAAATTTTTTACAACGACGCAATCAAAAGATATGGCTTTTTATGTCCTCATCTCCATACATTTAAGCAAAAAAGCAAAAACTACAGGGTACTTCCCGTTGACCTAAAATTATGAAATTTGTCAAGAAGCTAGGTCTCGCAGTACAAATAAAGGGAAAAGTCTAAAATCATTAAATATTTCAATTTTTCTCACCACTAATAGTAACCAATTAAGGTGAGCCCCCGTTTCAAGAACTTTTCTATAAAAGAGGGGTCAAGTTGGATGGTCGCCGAGTTTTTAAAATCAAAGAGCAAAAGCTTTTAGTATATCATATGGCAGATAGGTACGGAACCCTTAGGGCGCGAGTCCGACTCGCACTTGGCCGGTTTTTTTTTTTCACTTGAATGTGTAAAAATGTTATAAAAAATATCAAAAGCATTACATCCATTATGTCAAGCCGAGGCGGGTCGCTCTATAGATCCTAGGATTCTAGCTTGTTGTTCTTTTTTCAGTTACACAGTCGGGTTTTTTTTTTATTTAATAAATGCTATATTTATCACTTTTTTTGTTAACTATTATTTTTCGTGTAGACATGACAAATTGTTCTTCGCAAAGTCGCAAACCATGCTTCTTTTGCGAAAACCCTGCAAAAATGGGTTAGTGGCGACTGCACTCACTTTCAACTCCCCGCTAGTCATGTGCTCAAGTCAAAGTTCTACGTAAATCATGCAGTTTTTCCGGCGTTTCCGCAATAGGAACATGGTTTGCGTAGAACGTTTAAATTTTCAGATTTTGAACACGTTTCTCAGGCAGAAAACGATCCATAACGAATTTTCCATGTCTACACGAAAAAAATATGACTAAAAACTGACAAATATTGTGCTAATACAAAATAAGGCCATAATAAAGTTGCGTATACCTCTTAATTGGCCAGCCTGCATTACTCGTATGCTTGAAATATTTTCATCATTAAAAACGTGGCACCGAAATCTGAAAATAATAAAGTAAAAAGTAAGTAATTTTAAAGTTAAAATAATCAAATCTTGCTTGACCAATCCATTGTTTGCGTGTCTAATAATAACTTTATCGTATGGCATAAACAGATAATAGCTTGTTGGGGTTGAATGACGTGTAGTGAGTTCTTTGCTCAGCGCTATCAGCAGCGGCGGTTCGGTGTCATAACATAACATTGCTGAGTGGTTATAGTGTTGTTATTAGTGACGTGCGGCATTGTTTGTATTATAACAAAGATTACTAGCGATTTCCAGCTGGATTTCAACTCTAATGAATCCCTCGGCCTATCATTTATGAATTATAGTAAAAACACGGCATTATTATTATTAATTTCGTTATCTTGACTGTTTACTGTATGTTGTCCAAATATCTACATATAAAACACCGGAAATTGGCAAAGAAACCCAGCACAAAAGAATTTTGTGCTGGGTTTTGAAAGAACGCCAGAGAAAATCAATATATGTACCTGTAGGCCGAGTCCTGAAGCTGTAATTTTTAATTGGCTGGACATAAATCGAAACCGTCAATTTACTATAAAGTTGCTATGTATTATAATAGGTGGTGGAACACTTATGTAAAAAATAATTTTTAATGAATTGGCTGGCTTTTAGATTCTCCAGAAAATATATATTTTTTTTTGTTTATGCATGTGAAGTCAAGCCAAAAATTGTAACTAATATCTGATGGGGTAAACTTTTGATGTGGGTTCCAAGGTACCTTCTTCAATTAAAACTAAGCAAAAAATATTTGCGCATATTTTTTTATTAGCAAATTTGTATGCAAGGTACATAAAAGTCCAGGCAAAAATGGCAACCAAATTATTTTAAATTTGATAGACTTTCCAGGACAGTTTTTGAGCAAATTACCTAAAATTAAGCATATTAATCTAAAGTTAAATATTTTCGTATTTAATGTTGAAGCAAAAATACCAACTGAAAAACTATTGTTTAATTACAGGTTTCTTCGTGTGTTCTTTCCTTTATTTATAAAATTAAGCATAATTATAAAAAGATAAAAAAGTTGATTTTTAATTCAATAGATCGCGTCAAGCGAGCGAGAACCGGCGTAATATTATATGTTCTTTGGAACCGGTATGGCGTGCCGTGTGCCCCGAGACTTTTTTCTTCTACGTAATGTCAAGAGTACGTCAAGCCTGACATAATATTAGACTTTTTAGTGTTCTTATTTCAACAGTCCAAGTAGCTAGAGTGGGCTGCAAGTGTCTGGCTGCCTGCTTGTACAAACAACAACACTTCAAACAGTCCATTGAAAGGAGAAAAAATCATTGTGGGATACAGTGTTACAAAAACCGGGCAAGTGCGAGTTGGACTAGCGTGCTAAGCTTTTGCTCTTGACCCCCCGATCTTGACTCCTCTATAATAAGAATTTACTTGAAGTTTAAGCTAGCTAGCGTTAATTGGTTGTGAGAAAGGTTGTAAACTTTAATTATTTCAGACTTTATGGTTCCGTACCCATAGGGTGAAAAACGGGATCATACTAATATGCCTCCGATGTCTGTCTGACTGTCTGTCAGTGGGCTGTATCTCATGCTGCATAAGCTATAAAATATAAAAACTGATCAAGTGCGAGTCGGACTCAAAAAAGGACGAGTTGCACTCCGAGAGTGCCGGCAGAAGTGAAAACTAAAATTTTTGAATATGATGTTTTTGTAAGGGTCAATCGCGTCATTGCTCGTGTACTTCTTCATCGAGACCTAAAATTTGTCTCAGTTCATGAGTAGTCTAGGGTCAGTGGTTTTCAAGTTATAGCGATTTTTACTTTGACAGCTGTCATCCGAAATGTAGATCTCATCAAGACCTATCATTTAACTCAGCACACGAGTACACTAGTCAGTAGTTTCCAAGTTATGGGGTTTTTTTAGTTTGACAGCTGTCATCCGTAATGCAGATCTCATCGAGACCTATCATTTGTCTCAGCACATGAGTATTGTAGAGTCAGTAGTTTCCAAGTTATGGGGTTTTTTAGTTTGACAGCTGTCATCCGAAATGTAGATCTCATCGAGACCTTTCATTTGTCTCAGCACATGAGTAGTCTAGGGTCAGTAGTTTTCAAGTTATAGCGATTTTCACTTTGACAGCTGTCATCCAAAATGTAGATCTCATCGAGACCTATCATTTGACTCAGCACACAAGTACTCTAGATTCAGTAGTTTCCAAGTTATGGGGTTTTCAGTTTGACAGCTGTCATCCGAAATGTAGATCTCATCGAGACCTATCATTTGACTCAGCACACGAGTATACTAGAGTCAGTAGTTTCCAAGTTATGGGGTTTTTTAGTTTGACAGCTGTCATCCGAAATGTAGATCTCATCGAGACCTATCATTTGTCTCAGCACATGAGTATAGTAGAGTCAGTAGTTTCCAAGTTATGGGGTTTTTTAGTTTGACAGCTGTCATCCGAAATGTAGATCTCATCGAGACCTATCATTTGTCTCAGCACATGAGTAGTCTAGGGTCAGTAGTTTTCAAGTTATAGCGATTTTTACTTTAACAGCTGTCATCCAAAATGTAGATCTCATCGAGACCTATCATTTGTCAGCACACGAGTAGTCTAGGGTCAGTAGTTTTCGAGGTATAGCGATTTTTAGTTTGACAATTGTCATCCGAAATGAAGATCTCATCGAGACCTATCATTTGTCTCAGCACACGAGTAGTCTAGGGTCAGTAGTTTTCGAGTTATAGCGATTTTTAGTTTGACAGCTGTCATCCGAAATGTAGATCTCATCGAGACCTATCATTTGTTTCAGCACACGAGTAGTCTAGGGTCAGTAGTTTTCGAGTTAAAGCGATTTTTAGTTTGACAGCTGTCATCCGAAATGTAGATATCATACATTTAGGATTCGCTATTAAATAACGATCAAAACCAGTACGTCAAGTCTGTCTTGCACATATCACGTTGTGCACAACAAAAAAAGCCGAGACTATGACCACAGAATATATAATAGTAAACAAGTTTACAGGAGTCGCACTCCTTTGATCTTGGAAAAAGCTGCCTATTTCACAGACAGGCCTGCTATGACAAAGACAAAAAAGATGTTTTGGTCTTTATCACACTTTAGAAGTTTTGTATATATTGAGCCTTCTCTAACTTGGTATGATTATTTGCAAATCCATTTCTATACTTCATCCGAGATCTGACGCGACTTCTGATGCGAGTTAATAATTTTTCCCCATCTGAAAAAGTGCCAAGCGCCGCTGAAGAAGTTTTCACTTCAAAAATCGACCACAGTAAGTTACTGACATTTCAACTAATACAATTTATATCATGTGGTGGTACGGAACCCTCGGTGCGTGAGTCCGACTCGCACTAGGCCGGTTTTTCCCTTTCATTAGATCAAATCCACAATTATTTTGAGTCTCATGTCAAACCTGTAGAATATTCATACAAACTTCCACCCCATTTTTCAACCCCTCAGGGGATGAATTTCAGAAAATCCTTTCTTAATGTGTAGTCTTGACGTACAAAAAAAATTCTTACAAAATTTCACATCTGTAGCTTTAACGGTTACGGCTCGTCGTTGATGAATCAGTCAGTCAGTCGGTCAGGGCATGCTGTTATTTAGATTTAGATCAGAAGATCAAAAGTATTTTGTAACAACCGATGTAAATTTTCATCTTCCATGTTTAACTTTAAACTCCGAAGCGCGTACCGAAAAAAACAGCGAAGCAATGCGACGTTGCCGTACCGTGCAATCACGAGCCGTGTACTATGTTAATGTCAATTATGAACTTTATTTCAACTTCTTTAGGGTCGATATGAAGCGCTACATAATGTAATTTTTATATAAAAAGATACGCTATTGCCTGAAATGTTTAATTTTCAAAGTAATCAACGTAAATACAGTTTTAGAGTATAATTAAACACTTTTCATTCAGTTAACTATTTTGGCCAAAGAGAAATCCCTCAATAATTATACCACTGTAAAGCTTTAACATATTGTGTTCACTTTTATGACTGTTTGATCAAGTACAACAAAATTTTGAAGTACAAAAAGTCACGAGATAGTTATGTATTTTGCCCGAGCAGACAAAAAGAAATAATACTTTTAGTGGGATTTTTTTAATTTTAGGCTTTACCTAAGAACTTAGGTGCTTAAATAGTCTGTAAAATACTAAAAGTTTATCATTGAACGAGCCCAGAAAACATTTCGTTTAGTTGGCATTTTTGCCACAGTAACTATTTATATAATAGGGTTTTTTTAATCTGCCGCCTTGTCCCATTTGGTGATATGCTTAATTTTAAGTAATTATGTAATTACTTCCAAGACTTCATAAACCACAAAAAGAAAATCTTGGTTCCGATTTTTGTCTAGGCCAAAATCTAATTATCTTGGGGTACTGTTTCTGTGTCGGTTTTCTGTAGAACGTCCATTTAACCAGACAAATCGCAGAGTACGCAGCTAAGTAGCGGAAATCTCTATAACTACAAAACATTTATCGGGTACCCACCTCGAATAGTAGAAAAGTAGGCTTCTTTTGAGCGATTAACTTTTCGGCTTCTAAATTTATGCTTAATCTCATAATCTTTCACCTAGCTCCTCTTTTATGTAACGTTTGATGTAACGTATCATTTGCATGCCCTGTTTCCAGTACTTTCCAGTTTAAAATCAGCGCAACACATTGCTCTCAGGTATCGTCTCAACAAACACTTTATTCTTTGTCATCTTTCACAAAGTGTAACCATGTAGAGGATGTGTGAAAATATAGATATTTGACAGCGCGCGCATTCTTTTCGCTTGAAAGAAAGGGATAAAGTGCGTAATCCGCAACGCATTAGATTGCGACAGATATATTGTGCGTGTTACCGTAACTAAATGACGTAAGCGCCTGATATAAAATATCGACTTTTTGTAACAACTAAGTAATAAATTAAAATTTTAGGTTGGGCAAATCGTAGCAACTACAAATGCCTTACTGAATACTTAATTTCACTACTTAAAACACATCAGATTCCACAAAAAGAGGAATTAATGAAAATTGAAGAGGCAACTTTGGATTTTTATTTTGTCGAGTCGATTTTCACTAATTGTGTTTTGGTCTTGGTGATTCCCTCACTTGAATGGTCAAGAAATACATACTCGAAAATCACGGCAAGATAATGAGTAAATAAAAAGATAATTTGTCTTCAAAATACCCTTAAAATCACATATCGCCTTAACTAACGTGTACGTCATGTAGCTTAACCTAACGTTCGGCGCGACCCTGTTATGATTTGACTAACCGGTAAAAAAAATTAAAAAAATTACGCAGTGTGTTAAAAGTGTAAACATAGAGAATGAAGTGAATGACATTTGCAATGCCGTGTTATGTGCATAAGTGTGTATAGCCTGCGATGCGAGTTTCGAGTGGAGTACCGAGCCACACGAAGCGGTGAACGCTTGGGGTCGACACTCGCGTTCGCCATTCAATGTCAAAGTCACACTAAAGCGCCAACAAAACCAAACAGTATTTCATTCACATCACACTTGCTCGATTACTTGCGTGTTACTGATAACGACCGTGTTTTTCACTCTACACCGACTAATCAGGCGGATTGTGACTATTGTTAGGAATGCCTAGCTGCTAATGGATGGACCTGTCGCTCTCCAAGGCATTGTTTTTAAATAAAACGGCATTATCAAGATTATCCTGAAATGAAGCCTTTGTTAACGTAACGGAAACAATAGGGCTAGATAACAAAAAAGGTGATCAAGTGACCTAGAAAACGAGACAAGTGAGATGGACGGACACTATTTGTTGTATATAATATAATGGTACTAGGATAATACGTCGTCTGTTTATCTAAGGTAAATCATTATAGGTGAGTGGAACTTGGAGATAATTAAAACGATGGCTGTATGAAATTTTGAACTTCTATTGACTAATCCAACCAGTACCTACTTTATTTTTTTTCGGGACTGAGGTTACCAGTCTAATTTATATGTCTGTGCTTCCGAAGCACGGAAATTGATCTGGTGGTGTAGTGGTCACCCAACACTGCCAGAGTTAGTATTTAGTTGCTTATAAATGTGGTATACCACCGTACGGTTGTAACGAAGCGCTTACGTTTCGTTTTGCCTCGTTCTAAATTTATACAGCCAGCGTCGGTTTGCAATCAGCTGACATTCCAAATTCAAAATTATTCTGTGCGTTCGCAATGTTTTGGCATTTTTCATTACTTCATATCGATCGATCGTTCAAAGATCGATAAATAAATCTTTTAATTTAATATCCCTATTTTTAAAAGTTTGTAGGCACCAGTAATAGGTAAGTGCTTATTTATCACTTCGTTTATGTTTAGGAATATTATCAAAATTGTCTGTGACATCCTATATTATAAATACACTGTAAATATTAATTAAACAACTGTAAGTACAAACATCTATCTCCTTCTTGATCCTGATCAATCTGCAAGTTCTGAGCCTTCAACTAACCCACTAACATCCCCTAGCGTGACTGTCCACCGTTCTCTCACAAGGTTAATGTTCATTTTTACATCATAAAACAGCAAGGTTGACTTTCTCTTCTGACAGTTATCAACGCTCTACCTTAGCTTTATATCGGTGACACGGGGAATGTCAACCAAAAAATACCGACCGCACCTGGTCTCAAAACACGGAGATATTTTTCTTTTCAGAAAATAGATCAAGCTAACAAATTATTTGCCACATTGAGATTTCATTAGAATCGTTACTAACTACCGTTATTGAGAACAAGATGATAAACAAATTATAAATATGCTTTATTCGCATCATACGCTCACCGGCACAGAATTAAACCACTCCATAAAAATTTCCAACCGCTTATTTTTCCTAGCAAATAATATTTTATTTTTAACGATCTCTTTATTGACAGCCATTTGATTCCTTAATCACAGCAGGTGTAACAAATAAAATATTTTAAAAAAATTATCTGTTTTTGCGATGCCCTCCCTGAAGCTCAATTCCTGAATATCACCAGGTAATAAATTATCGTTCAAAAAATTCAACAAAACAGATTTTCCTTTACAATAGTAAATATTTATATTAGTTAGGTATAAAGTAGTGTTTTATTTACTTTTTAACAGTTTATCAGGGTTAATTTGATTTTTAATGTATCAAAAGTGATATTTAACCACCCCGTGATATGTAAAAATTGGCTCCCTGATCGTGCCGTAAAATGCAGCATATAAAAGTAAATATGATAACTTTAAAAAATATATTAAACCTTTTCATTAATTAAGTAGGGCTAATAGCAGTTATGTATTTTAATTGGTGCAAATTCTGTGCCGGTGAATGTAATAATAATTGATGATAAAGATAAGTGATGCATGAAATGTTTGCGATGAGTGCGGTTGACCATAGTGAAGACTCATCCGCCGCCGCCGCGCCGCCGCCTCGCGCCCCTTGTAATACCTGCATTATGTGCTCTTTTTGCTTATAGTTACCAGACATGGAGATTTGTCCTGTAATGTCAGGATTTTACACATTTGTGAGCCTTCTGGTCGGACATTGTAAATGTCAGGATTTTTTATTGTTTAAGGCTGTTTAAGGTTTTACATTCGCTACAATATACAGGGGATTGACGGATCGTATGCCAAATTGTATTGAAATGAAATGTTATATTTGCGATAGATATGGTAACATGTAGATGAAGGGCTCAAAATGTAGAGTGTCATATATCTATTCTATTGGTTGAACAGACAGGTCATGTGCTATCCCTTCAGCCCTCATTCCTTCTAAGCCCCACGATTATTTTTTAATAAAACTTTTTATCAAACTTTTTCGAAAAGATCAGAATTCTTCTTCTTGAATTCTCGTTTGCACACTTTACTAAAAAACTCTTTAAGAGTCCCAAAAAGGTAAAACTGGCTTCGGTGTATCCTCTTTCTCATGGTGTCCACATGCCATTAAAAATTTTCTTCACAAATTCGCAAAATTTGTGTATCGGGTCATGCACGTCAGGCTCATATTCAAAATTGGGATATTTTCCTTTTTGCGTAAATAACACGTACGAAGCAGGTAAAAACTCATTTATGCGAACGATAATGTGTCTCCAATCTCTTTCATAAATGGGTTTTACTAGAAGTAAAATAAAATTATTTGGTCTTTAAAACGTGGCTTCACGTCCAGGCTTTTTAATTTTGGCATCTGGTAACCCTATATGCGTAGACGCTGCGGTTGAATGGCGTTCTCGGTTGTAAGTTGGCAAAAAAACAAGTCATGTGCCGTTGAACTCGCCACGGCGAATGCACCGGGCCGTTAGCTTTAGCCCAGGTCAGGGAGGTATTGTGTTGTATCGTGTCTCGTAGCTTTAGAGTTGTGCATAACGCCTCAGTTGTCTCAACAGTCTGTCCATTTACGGTTTCTATTGATAAGTCATCCGTTCGTATACTATTTGAAAACCGATGTTTATTTTATTATTCACTCCGTCCGTTTTAACTGTATAGTATATATGTAATTTGAAATAAAAACAATTAATTATGTGATTCAATTTGCAGACATTTGTCATTGGGACAAAAACTTAGCTATGTTTACCTAAATGTTTTTCTCTGTGTGTTTGAGTGTTGTCAGAATTTTTAAGCCGCCAAACGGCTTTTAATATGGCTGTAGTTAAGTATACAGATGAAAAAGTCTGTTGATTATAGCTTGTGATTTTAAACTATTTATGTTTTTTTTATTTAATTTTTAGTGATCTCCGCGCGAGAAATTAAACATGTTAAAAAATTAAACATGTTAAATACTGAAAGAGCATAATCAGTCACTGTAACTGAACAACTTTCAGTGATAAAACTTCAGGAAGGGAAAAAAAAGTCGGCCTCTCCATGCAAACTGTCCAATCAAGTTTGCAAGTATGGAGAAGCCGATTTATTAAGATATAACAACGTCAAGGAACAAGGCGTGATATTATGTATGTATAAGTACTACTAATTCTTCTGTAGGTATAAATTCAACTGTAAGAGCTTTGCTATCATGTATACGATGCCTGGCGTTTATTCGGTACCTATGTGGTGTTGTTGCGAGTCTAAATGACGCGCATCAGACTCTTAAATAAACGGAATAATCCGTCCAGGCAGGCGTAGTAAGGGCGGGCTCGACAGGCGACCACCTGGCCAGTCCCTTAATACAGCCCTGCTGAATAGTTAAAGTTAGAACATAATTATTAACATGCAATACTTTAAAAAAATATATATCCATATTTATCCCTATAAAGCTTTTAAAAGCATTATATATGTTTTTCATAATTTAGAGGAAAATCACTAAAGAGATACCAGGCCGCCCCCGGATGGCAAGGAATGAAGCACGCATGCGCTACACGATCGATTTTAAATAGCACGAAAGCTTTCCCAATATTCCTTCAAGTTGCCGAGTGAGATAAACTCAACCTTATGGGAGGACGCAGTCTTGTGAGAATACACTTACATAATTTATTTTGCATATTAATTATCTTTTAGTACTTATTTGTGTTAATCAATGTCATAGATGGTTTGAGGCTCAAATTTTATTGCTTTAATGTTTAACCTTTATTTTCTATTTTGTTATTTGTTTAAATCTGAATTGCATTTTCAAGCACGTGGTCAATAATCTGTCGTTACAGCTACTGTAATGTACAACACCATTTTAAAATAGTTAAATACTACGATTTGGCTTATGCATCTTAAGGCTGACCGGCAAATGGTGTCTTTCTGCCGTGTTATTGAAAATAACTATCACTGCGCATCATGTGCATATAATACATAAGTTGAATATGGCGTCTTGACTATTGTGATAAAAATTATGTGTGAAGTAGTGTAAGAAGAGAAACATTCTTCGTTCCCGTCCGTCATTAGCACGAAGATACAAGCAAACAGACCTACTCCTGCAATTTAACCTCAAAGTTACATTTGCGTGTTCATGACGAAAATCGAGACATTGATCCCAAAATGGTCTTGCAATGATGAGTTTTAGAAAGAGTGCCTTTAACGTACGAACGCATATTATTATACGACCTCAGATTACGCAGCCAATATTCCATATAGCCCAGGCTATATGATTTCCAATTTTGAGATCGGGCAATATTATATACATGGTAAAGCAATCTTGACAGCTTGAAGTTATCATGTCAGGGCCCAAGTATTGCACGGCCATGAATTGAAATAAAACGGTCTAGATAAGCAACCCGAAGATATTATGTTGCCTTTGAAGATAAAAAACTTTGCCTGCATGGCAAGAAAAAAAAATTATGGGACTTAGATGGAGACTTCACATTATAATTTAGTTTTATTATTATATCTCCAGCTTTCGTTATTACAGTGGGATAATCACTGTTAACTGTTTAATAATACATATTTGATTCAACTTGATTCCTCAAAATTTGTTTAGGTCCATTATTTTTGATTCATTGGCTGACTAGCCTCAGGTATCAAATTAATATAAATATTGTATGAATGGGTTCGTTTTGATATAGGAAAGCTTTTCATAAAGCTATATTAGAACAGTTGTTCATGCATTGGTGCAGTCCGTGAAGAAAGTGGTCTATTTTACAAAACTTCCAGTGTAATCAAAATATCTCTAAGATTGAGCATTACTGTCAGAAGGAAAAATCAACCTTGTTGTCTTTACGATAAATGCAAATTAGATCAAATTTTGGCCAACACCAGAAAGGAGGTATAAACATAGGACCTAGCGACCCAGAATGTGTTTAGAATATGGCACGCGCTCGTATCACTCATACTCACTTTCTTTCTGTATCACGTCAACTCATCTTCATTCTGTGATCAAATATTAATTAAATATTCTGATTTCTACAGGTAATGGCAGCGTCAACGTGGCATGAAATGGCATCGCAAAAATATGTTACTCCACTTATGACGGGGTAAGTTTTATTAAAAGCATTGTACTTACCTAATTATTATTAATTTTGTATTAAAAAGCCCAAGCGAATTTGTGAAATTTGTGCTATGCGTGTATCAATTCGTTTAATGTGTGTTGCTATACTTTGGTTCGGATAAAGCAATGCTTTCTCTTTTGTTGCAGATGTTTCGATGCTGGATGACGAACCAACACCTGATCGAAATCGCTGCTTAACAGGTAATTAGTTTTTCTTTTTTAAATTATGATTACATCTTTATTTAAGTTTTTAGATTACCCATTATGTGTAATTTTTTTATGTTTTTGGTAGCTTTTTGCGAAAGTATTATGTGCAATTGCGATATGTTTTTTATATTATTCCACTTACACAAATAATTCAAGACTCGTTACAACTCTAAAATATGATGGCTCGACCGTTTTAAAGAAATCTAGAGTAAAATAGAACTCTCGGACAGTTCGAACTCTTCAATATTTTTCTGTTTACCATTTGCTTGGTAAACTGAAACGACCTTTAGAATCAGACGCTTCACGTTAAATTTCGAAACAGAAGAAATTGTTTGAACAGGAAATTTTTATGTATTGACAGCTAGCGAAAAGGGACAGACGTTGGTCGTATTCACGCGAACATGCCACGTGCTAGGAAATAGCAGGGTTCTCAAGCTAGGCTCTGGCGCTTTCTGAGTTCAGATCACAGGTAGGCTCACTCTTTTATCACCCGAAATAACTAGCAAGCGAAATTATTTCTCCATTATTTTCAGATCGTCATTTATGATGAATTGCATATTATAAAAATTTATACAATTTTTTAAAATTAATTTTAATTTGAAACTTACAAGGGCAGCTTATGTCATCCATCGTACATGTCGATCTAGTAAAATTTCGCATGTTCATAGTCATTGATAGTCTTTCTAGCCCCAGAATGATGCTAAATATTTTTATTTAACATGCTTGCGTTAACTTGCCTCGCGAACTTGTAAAGATGTGTGTGATCAGGATTATTATCGAAAAGTTCGGAAAAAACATGTTTTGTTGACCTCATCATAGGCAGATTAAAAAACGCCGCTACTTAATTTATGTTACTGTTCTACTTTGAATACTGAATTTTTATTTCTTTTCCTAAGGTAGGTATGTAGCCCTTCTATCCAAACAGAATTACCTTTCTGAGCAAAAGCTAGAACCGGCAGACTGAAATCTGGAATGAAATAGTTTTATTTTTATATTACAACCTGGCCGGCCTCATATTGATACATTATCAATGGTGTTGAGGCCAGATTTAATTGCATCATAATGTATAATCGAAATATCGTAAAAAGTGAGACACTTAGTCGCTCTGTGTAAAAACCAGTACCCTCCTTAAATCCCCAAAGTTAGGTCAAAGAATATACAGGGTTACTGGTAAAACGTCACGATCCCGTTAAGGGCTTATTGTGGAGGCTAAATGCAACAACTTTTGTTGTCTTGCGCCAGTTTGAGTGTATCCTGAAAGGACGTATTTAAGGCACTCGTTAAAAAAGTCACTCTTGTACTATACCTACTTACAAATCTGGACAAATACGTTTATTTTATAATTTTTTGTTACGTCAAACATTTACTTTGAGAATTAAACTTTAGAACACAAGAAAATGGGAACACTTTTCAGTTCAACAAAATCGAAGACAGTTCGACAAAATGTGGTCTGTAATCCGTTTCACGAGTCAATGCCAACGCTTACCAACACATTTTGCAGCTATATCAATAGTAATCGGCTAAAGTAGTCAGAAAAAGAAAGTTTGCTTGCAATGTAATTTTTTCCGTCAAATATACTCTGGTTTTAGAGTCATGGCTGCAAAATGTGTGGGTAAGCATTGATTGAAACGGATTATACTATCTTGTATGCCGGCGCGGCGTAGCGCGCCACCAGTGTGCTTCCGCACCCACGCCCCTTCTGTCTGTCTTGCGCCTAACACAACAAGTCACACACTGATCAGTATTTTAGGCAAGCAGTTTTTCGATAAACATTAAGCTAACAGAAGCTTAAATTTAATTTTCGAAAAATATTATCTGTAAAAAAATATAACAAATCTAATGATGAAATCGGACGACATTTAAGACGAACAATTTTCGAACCTTTAATTTTATATATTAAAAACTAAAAATAAAAACTTTATTTTATGCGTAAATTGATAACCTTGAAGTCCACTTTCAAATATAAGGCAAATAAAAAAAATTGCATTAGAATTATAGGAATTATGATCTCATTAATCTGTAAGAAAATTTCGGCAATTTCATAGGTAAAGACCTATTATTTATCTATTTATATCATTCTTTGCCTAGTTTAGGATCGATTCATATCTCTGCCTTACGAGGACAATCGGTGGAACAAAATAGGCTACAAAAAGTTTTAGCTTTGTGTAGGGGTTAACTTTCTAAACAACGTCAAATTCCTCTCGATTACAGGATCCGCTAGTCGCGGGAGGGAGCGACAAAGGTCCTGTATTTAGGCTTTTCCGTTACAACTAAAAACGTTACGACTTAGCGACATTACTTCCAAGTAAAAATTACTGACAAGTAAATTTTCCCTTACTTGTCCTTATAGATAAGTAGCTGTGGCCTATGACTTCGCTCGTGTGAAGTATAGATTGCGGCTGCGTCGCTTTAAATCTTCGGACTCGCATATCTTCTGTTTTTGTGAGCCGATTTCGATAAAATAAAGTTTATATATAGCAACAAGGTAAGCCTAAAGGGCAATACACTCCAAAGCCGCCGGCCCGCCGCGCCGACACACCCCGGCGGCCTATTAAAAAGAATCATGTCGGCAACATTTGCCGCCGACATTTCAGCCACTTACTTACATACAAATGTAGAGCCGCCGACTTGTCGCCGACAAAGTTTTCTGCCGTGTAATGAGTAAAGTCGCCAACATAGCCCGCCGACATAAAGTTGCCAACATATGTCGGCGCGCCGGCGACTTAGGTGTGTAGAGCCCTTAATACAATATTGAAAACCCTGTTTAAATCGGTTCATTAGTTTGTGAGTGAATGGCGGACATCTTGAAACCTCGCATTGGAATATGCGCTTATAATTTCAATGAAACCAAACTTTTATGATGCAACAAATTATAAGTAACGTATATTATTAAAAACACAGTTTTTATTTGTTCAGTAATTTGTGAGTAAATCGTATCTGTATGTCTGAGTGTTTGTCTGTGTGCATATCCGCGGCTTAACTCATTCATAAACCTTAAGTACTAGAAACCTGTTATTTAGCACAATAATGCTTATAATCACGTCAAGAAAGTAAAATCTTAAAATTTATTTTTGTAGGATGGCAGGTAAGGCCTAATTCTTTTTTTATTCTTTTAATATTTTGATAACGGATCTCTAAATCGTAAAACTATCTTTGCACTATCACAATATATCGGGTGTAAGGGACAGCCCTCTGAATACTGAAAGGGCATGATCAGTTAACGTAACTGAACAACTTTCAGCGAATAAAAGTTTCAGTAAATGAAAAAAAATATCGGCCTCCATACAAAATTGCAAACTTGATTGGACAGTTTGTAAGGAGGAGCTGATTTTTTTTTCATTTCCTAAAACTTTTATTTGCTGAAAGTCGTTCAGTTACGTTGACTGATCATGCCCTTTCAGTATTCGGAAGGCTGTCCCTTACAATACGGTACTGGTAGACCAGAAAAAGTAGTCACCACTGTAAGCGACATACCCATACCACCTTATCGGCGTGATTAATATGTAATTCATTAGTGCCAAATGAATAATTCATATAACCCGAATCTCTTCAAGTCGCGAGTGAATAGGCTTCTTCTGGGCAAGCTCGTTCCATCGTCGACCTCATCTCTGTCTTCAAGACTAGACCGAGGTCAAGAATAAGCCTATTTTCAATAAAAAAAAAAACTGCTTTCTAATACTAAAGGCTAAAGTGAATAATGGGAGTTCCGCGCCCTGTAAAAGTTTATATTTATGTTGATATCTGCTCTATACGATGATTTTAAATAAACCTGAACGGGCCCAAGTTTAAATAAAATCAAATCAAAATGGCGGCCATTCAAAAAAAAAAACTTGAAATTCTGCTATAACTAAAAAACTAAAAGGAATAGAGAAAAATTTTGAAGGCAAAAAATGTTGTGTATAAAATTATCTACAACTTCTATTTAGTAACTAGCTGGTGCTCGCAACTTCTGCGTGAAATCCTTTTTTATTAAAAGAGATAATTGGTTTGCCATAAAAGTTTTAATACTTTATTTTATAGACTGGGATGAATTTCAGAATTAGGCTTAGGGTCAGAACTTAAACTGGACCAGATTTGACAATTAAGTTTTTCTGGGGTTTTGAACACCGCAGAGGCAAATTTAAGAAGGAAGGAGAAATTATATAAAGTAGATACGTTGATATATTTAAATATACGTAAATATCATAGTTCAGCAGTTAGTAATTAATAAGATAATTATAATATAATCTATATCTATAAAAGAAAGTCGTGTTAGTTACACTATTTATAACTCAAGAACGGCTGAACCGATTTGGTTGAAAATTGGTGGCGAGGTAGCTTAGAATCAGGAGAAGGATATAGGATGGTAGGGGTAGAGGTGGGGGTAGAGGCAGTGGTAGGGGTAGGAGTAGGAATAGTCTGAATTCCACGCGGGCGAAGCCGCGGGCACTGCTAGTTATATTATAAGAAATATAAATGGATGTGGAAGCGTGACTGTCCATGTGTGTGTGTTTGTGTGTGTGTGTGTGTGTGCGTGTGTGGGAGTGTGTTTGTGTGTGGGTCTGTAAGTCTGCTGTTTTTGTGAAGGTATGTGTATGTCTGCATGAGTTAGAGAGAATTGCTTAGTCAGTACATCCTAGCTGAAAGAAGAAGTAACTTTTCGATTTTAGTTTTAACTTCATATTTATTTAGATTATATATATTAATAAGTTTATGTATTGTGTTATATAAATGGGAGTTAAGAATAAAGTATTGACGAGCAGAAAATTTTGTCTTATGAGTGTCAACAACACAAATGTCACGAATTGTTCGTTGGTTGGGGTCAGGAGAAGGTGGGTTTTAGTGTGTCTGCGCAGGGTAGCTCGGAGCACAAACAGCTGTCTTACAGTCAAAACTTTCATTATCGAATATGGATCGCAGGTGAGAGCATAACTTTCAATACAGCTCTTTGGGTTCTTTCTAGCTGTAGTATAGATGTTTTAACTGCACCCCCCCATACCGGAATGCAAAAAAAGCCTAATAAAGATACAACTAAAATGTCTAGGGCAAAGTCAGTCAAAAGGTACATATTTTAACACTTTCTTAATTAAATTTGTACTTAAATATTTACTCTACTATACTTACTTTTATTATATTTCAACAAGTCGCCATTGTTTTCTAAGAATTCGCTGCGTAGGGGACTTAATCAAACGTTGCTACGAGTGTCCGCTGACATAAACAACTTCTAATCAATAACAACTCAGTTGTGGGTATAATACTGTTTAATTTCAAAACGTCTCTTCAATGTAGTGTGTTGCAGCAATGGCAATGTCTTCCAAGAGACGAATCACACCTTCTTAAATTCAAAGACTAATTCGGCATACTTTGTTGATAGACTTGGTTTTGTTAATTTCAATAACCTCATTTCAGCGAGCAATGTATGCCGAACTAGTTTTTTAATTAAGGAGGGTGTGATAGCGGCTTTACACTTAGCTTAGCTTTGTGTACCTCAATTCCAGAATATCCGTGGCTGAATCCATTACCGCATGTAATCAATGAGTTAGGGTTGGTCGTATGGTGGCGCTGTAACAATGTCTCGGGACTTGCGGTTAGGGTTGCCAGGCTTCGGAGTTTGCCCCAACATGTCAGGAATTTGAGACTAGACTAGTCTGGCATAAGCCATAACAAGTGTTAATGTGAGTCGCAAAAAGCCTCATCAAAGTGTGTGTTCTGATAAATCCATTGCTGACTTTCTTTGTACACAAAACAGAAACTCACTTCAGCGAGACTCAATGTGAAATAGTATTATTTAGCCTACCTGTAACATACTGTTATTTCATAATTGGCCTTATAGCTACGTTGCTTCCATTCGCGGCAGAAAAAATCTTCAATAGAAGTCAGGCTTACTGCCCTATCCAGAGTTTTCAAATGTAACACTTGGAAACCCTACTCTTGGGAAGTTAGGGGCCTTTGGAGGTGAGGCTGTGGAGCGAGTGTCGCTCCGCACCCCTTCAGGGGGTATTTAATACCTCGCGAGCCGACGTCATCCGTCAGTGTATTCCCGTTTCCCGGCTAGAAAACCGGACCAGATAATTTTCCACTACACCATTACTTGTCCTAGTCTATCACTTTCAAGCCATGCTTTGGCGACACTCTAAAAATTACCCATAATACTTGATATCAGGAATGCATAGATAAGCATCTAATTTCAATCCTTTCAAGTTAAGGCGACCAGTTTCTTGTGAAAAATATTTATTGTTACAGTAACTAAACTATAAATTTTTCCATAAATGTCTACTAGTTAGTGTCATCTTTTCTGAGGTGTACTTTGGTAAGTATAAAAGGACTTGATTGGGTCAGATTTTATTTATCGCCAGTATGAAAGTTATGTGTTTATTAGCTTCTCTTTACTATATTGCTATTTAGCTTTAAGTGCGAGTTTTTAATGAACATAGGTCGAATAACGTGATTTTTTTCCTATGTAAACTTTGCGCTGGTAATAGTAAAATTTGTATTATTAAGGTTAAATAAAAAAGTTTTATTATTTTTTGCTTTTCAGTTTTTTCGGCGGTTTAATTTTTTTGTTAAAAAGTTTTTAATGATACCTTGTTGGGTATCAAATGAAAGGGCTTAATTAGAACATTTCAAATATATATACCATAGTATTTTTTATGTATTTACAACCCCAAAATAATTTAAATAAAAAATTTGTTCAAAAACTAGAACCCGACTATTTTTATTTTATTTATTTTATTTATTTTATTTTGGCAACAAACAGTCATATACATCGACAAAACTTTTATAAAACTATACATTTCATATATAAATACAGACCTTGAGTGCCAACAATATAAATATAAATACTTAATAGCAAAGAACAGCAGTTCTAGGTTAACAAAACGGTAGATACAGGTAATTTTAAGTGTCGAGAAGTAATTAATTACAGCAATTACAATATATAATATAAATTAACAGTGCTATGTTTACATTTTTTCTTTTAGGGAAGTGATAACAAGATTTTTGAATTTAGAAGCTGAGTTACAAAAGAGGTCAATGTGAGATATGTCATTGTTGTAGCTATGAAGAGAACGACGAAAGAAGTTATTAGCAGTATAATTGGTTGTGAACATTGGGGGAGCAAATAACTGATTGTTTCTTCTAACAGTTTTACGAGGGATTTTAAATTTAATGTATTGTAACAGGTGAGGGGAGTCTACTAAATTGTTTAGAAGTTTAAATAAGAACATAAAGTCGAATTGTTGTCTACGAAGGTTAAGAGGTAACATGTTATGTCGAGTAAGTGAGTCTGTATAATCAGAAAAATTGCGACCTGTACGATATTCCAAAGCTTTAAGGAATCTTTTTTGAATTTTTTCAAACCTATTTACATGTCGTGCATAGTATGGACTCCATATAATTGATCCGAAATCTAAGAGAGATCTTACTAAACTGAAGTAAAGTATTTTATATGTATGTGGTAGCTTAAAAGGTTTGCTAACTCTTAAAAGAAAACCAAGTTGTTTTGTCGCCTTTTGTAAAATATGATCGTAATGATTAATAAATGTCAACTTACTGTCTAGCAGTATACCTAAATCACGTACAACATTTACTCTAGAGATTTGATTAGTTTCCAGTCTATAATTATG
Source organism: Athrips mouffetella (assembly GCA_947532105.1). Taxonomy (NCBI): domain Eukaryota; kingdom Metazoa; phylum Arthropoda; class Insecta; order Lepidoptera; family Gelechiidae; genus Athrips; species Athrips mouffetella. The sequence continues at coordinate 31,501,066 of OX383956.1, forward strand.
CATAATTGTCTTTTTCTTTCGAGTAAACGTTATAATGTGGCACTTATCAGTATTCAAAAATAATTGATTACGTGAACAGTATTTAGACAAAGCGGAAATATCATCCTGTAAGTGTTGACAATCTTCTGTAGTCTTGATTTCTTTATAGAGTTTGGCATCATCTGCATAAAGAAGAATGTTACTATGTTTGATGCATGTAGCTATGTCATTTATGTAAATTGAGAATAACAAGGGCCCTAAATGGGACCCTTGTGGGACCCCAGAAGGTACCTCTAATAAATCGGACATGTAACCTCTTACTGACACTGCCTGTAGTCTGTTACTGATGTAGGATTTTATCCATCGAAATAAGTCGCCTTGTATTCCGGCTGCCCAAAGCTTCTTCAAAAGCAAATTATGATTTATTTTATCAAAAGCCTTTGAGAAGTCGGAATAGAAGACATCTATCTGACAATTTTTATCCATTGATCGTAATAAAAAATCGGTATATGTGACAAGATTTGTTTCGACTGATCGACCGCGGAAAAAGCCATGCTGATATGGGGATATGTAATTTCGAAGAACAGAGCTTAGCTGGTGAGTAACTATTTTTTCTAAGATCTTTCCAAAAATACTTAACTTTGATATGGGCCTATACTGCGTGATATCGTTTAATTGATTTGTTTTGGGTATAGGTGTTATCATCGACTTTTTCCAAAGGGATGGGAAAGTCCCTGTATTAATCGACATGTTGAATATGTAGGTTATAGGTATCTGCAATTCAGTAGCACAACGGGAAATGAAAAGTGGATGAATTCCATCATAACCTGCCCCTTTTTTTACATCAATATTTTTTAGCTCCTTGAAAACATTATCCTGTATTATGTGAATACTGCAAATATCTACCGGGGAATCATTAAATTCTTGCATCTGATCAAGATTATTTAAGGTTGTATCTTTTATAAAAACTGAAGTGAAATATGAGTTAAACAGATTACAAATTTGAACGCCATCACTAGTAGATATGTCGTTATATTTAAGAGTACGTGGAATTTCCGAGCGGCCTAATCTAGATTTTGCATACGTCCAAAAGTATTTGGGATTACATTTAATTTTATCCTCAGTTATAGCCATATAAGTATTGTAACACTTATCCTCTAATAGTTTAGCAAACTACTGGCAAATCTTGCTCTAAAAAGTATGAAACAAGAAAATATATATTGTCAGGAAAACTATTAGGTACTGTTGACGGCTATTTTTATCGGTGTACGATCGATTATTATATTTTCCATGACTGAGGGTACACTTTCTTTTACTTCACACACGTGACTCAAGCGCGATGACGCTAAGCCTCTGTTGTCCAATTTTTAAACTACTCCATAGACTTTGTTGGAGAAACTACATAAGGGTGAATTTCCACCAGTGCTGCTTCATTTGCCTAGCTTGTCAAATGCGCTATCAAGTAGAGCAATCCCATTGGCTGGAATTTTCGAGCTCATAGCTCAGCTCCCATCGCGCAGCACTGGTGAAAATTAACCCTTACTATAAAGATCGCCAGATCTCAGTTTTTCTGAATAAAGGTAATTCATGAAATCTAACAAAAACTTGTGAACAGACATTTTTTTAAACATGAAAAAAATTTCGCCATCAAATTATCAGTGTGCGTTTCAAAGAAAAATGGTCGTAAGATTTCAGGAGTGTAAACGACGCCACGGACAATTTAGACGAATTGATATCCTCTAGGAACGGGCTTGATCAATTAATTGATTTTTATTTGTTGTTCCTTTTTTATTTAATATTGAAATCGTAATGTAATGCTGCCGCCTCAGGCTGCCAACCCGCGGTATAGAGAAAATAAGATTACATCATTTAGTAAAGTCCCAATTGAAAAAGATAGATAAACCTATATTGTTGTAAGTTTAGTTCAAAGTGGTTATAGAGGACCACAGACATATAAAGGGGGGTTAGCAGACTGAAGATTAGCTCTTCAATAGCGTGGCAAATACATTATACACACACATAGATAACGTAACAAAGTATGGGCCGCGTCCAGGGTAATTGTTTTTTTAATCGATTAGAATTGTATATTTACCTCGCATCGATTACCGAACTAACCGTCTTTAGACTCTTAAAGCAGTTTTGAATTTGATGGCTATACGAGTATGTGAAGACGGTAAATGTGAAGACGGTATTAGTTTGTACACACGGCCGCACATCGGTGGACACACATTGACCTTTGTAGCGTAGCGCTAGATCAGCTTACACTGGTTTTATTTCTCGTGCTTTCTACCGTGCGTACGTCTTGTCAGTTTGGAATAGTATGTGATGTCGTTGAGGGAGGATTCGTGTTGGGTGTAAGATAAATTCATGAGCATGTGGGGAGAATGAGAGCGGTGACATGCTAGTAGATCTTTCGAAAAGGCGCTTCAACTACATTTTCATTTCATTTATTAAATTCATTAACAATTTACATTGTGTTTGAATATCCTTAAAAACTAAAACAGTACATTGCATAATTAATTTGCAAAATCAAAATAAATAAAAAAATTTCTATAAAATTTAACACACAAATAAAAACCAACAAACTAAGAATTAATAACCCTAAAATTATAATATACAAATTATGAGAAATCTAGAACAAATATGATTGCGTGTGTTATTCCTAAAACCGTCTCTGGTTACATGGACTAGTACTCGAATGTAGCTTATGTAGCTTATAATATGACGCCGCAGCATAAAAATACCACGGGTTGACTGACTTTTGTGTGTGCGTCAGTGTTGCAACAGGTGAAAGAATAAGATGACACTAGTTAATTAGTAAGGTAAGACAAGGAAAAAAACGTAAATATCTGTATAAATATAACTAGTAAATTACACGCCGTCTGCTAACCCCTTTATATTTCTGTGTAGAGGACTAAGGACTATTCATAGAGGTCTAAAGAAACAAAACAAGTAAATGATACGATTCGTGACATACATCGCGGAACTATAATATATATACATATATATAGTTATAAATATATATATATATATTTATATATACATATATAAAAAAGTAATAGTGATTAAATAGTTTTAATAAATATGTATGCCTTATGTGACTAATTAATGTTCTTCTATTTATACAAAATGCACTTTATTTTGTTGTTAAAGAAAATGATTTATGCCTGAAGCAAAAGATTTCAAACTATAGTTTAAAACGTCATCACTTAACTAATGTTTTTCTTAGATGAGTTTTCACTTGTCTTAATGCCCCTGCAAAATATCTTTTGACCAAAAACTATCTATCTAAACTAACAGCCGTAATGATATAGAAGCGTGGGCTAAAACCTCCTTGGGTAACCCGCAATGTTATGCTGTCCAATAATAGCAATTAAAATGTGATTAGTAATTGATTAATTGAAGACCACATAGAAAGAATGTTGTCCATTGTCATTTTAAATACGTAGTATTATTTCATATTATTAGGTAATAGGTAATTCTCGTTGGCTATTGACTAATTTCTCTATTAAACTAAGAACGCATTCACACGAAGCGGCTTACCGTATCGCAAATGTATGTGTGTATTTTCACGATACACGGTTAAACCGTATTCAGTATAAAGAACCACTATTATGACGACCATACAGTTTGAGTTAAATAGTGCGACCTATCATATGCCTCCCGCCAGCAATAGTTGGAAATTGAAAATTAATTGGAATCACTAAAATGGAATGAGTTAAGAGAGATCTGTAAATATAACTAGAAATATTTTTATGGTAAGCCTTACGCGAGACTGCATAGCGAGAAATTTGTGTAATTTAAAAAATGAAAGGTACAGCAGCGCTGCTCTTCTAAGTTGGGCAATCATATTCTAAAACTATTCCACATTTCAAGTTGATAGCATGAGTGGTTGTGATTGTGACGGACAGACACACGAAGTCGCACCATTTACAAGGGTTCCGACTTTACCATTTTAGTTCGGAACCCTAAATACTGCCGCAAGATACCTTGCAAAGTCTCATCAAGATCGTATGAGCGTTGTTTCTCAAAATTAAATTTTTCTTTTCCATTGTATGACAGCTACCCTCAAAATGAGAGCCAGCAGGGTGCACTCAAAATCCTTCGATAGATTTGCATAAAGTTAGTAAATTTAAAGTACGATGTCTATCGGACTATTCGTTTAGCCGTTAGGCCGAAGCGTGACGGACAGACTGACCGACCGACGAGCGGACGGACATTTTTGGGAGACTTGCTTTTTATGATGTATAAGTGATATAGAACACATTTTTGACAAAATCAGAAAAACTACCGCTCGAAAGTAAAAGATACATTTATGACACAGGCTACTAAGGTGGTCAAGGTTTATAAGTGCGTGCACAAACTTATGTTTAATATGACAATTTATTTTCTAAACATTTTTTTGCGTTTAAAATCAGTAGAAGTAATCGGTTGAGTAACATTAATTGATTCAAATTTTCAATTAATCCAACCTTAAACTAATAATGTTTATGGTATAAAGAAATATGCTGTACTACCTATACTATCCTATCGTGAGCCTATCCTACCTATCCTGGTTGATTGGTCCAAGTATAGGTGTGGGCAAACTACTTGAACAATGACCTTGGCTGCGCAGAGTTTAGTCACAGTAATTTATTGACATGAATAGGTACTTGCTAGTGACTGGATATTATAACAAAATACATCTTTGTCTGCATCACCAGCTGATCATAGAGGTCATTGAACCCTTCAGGCGCTTCACTTCTTCTTCAGCTAAAACTACTTTTATTCATCATCATATCAGCCGAAAGACGTCCACTGCTGGACAAAGATCTCCATGACGACCAGTCCTGCGCTGCTCGCATCCAGCGGCTTCCCGCGACCTTGACCAGATCGTCGATCCACCTTGTGGGGGCCCTGCCAACGCTTCGTCTTCCGGTACGTGGTCGCCACTCCAGAACCCTCATGCCCCATCGGCCATCGGTTCTTCTTGCGATGTGCCCTGCCCACTGCCACTTCAGTTTAGCGATTCTCAGGGCTATGTCAGTTACTTTAGTTCTTTTGCGTAAATAAATTAAAACTACTTTTATTAGGGAAAAGTATTTTTTTTAAATATTTTTTATACAATCTATATACGATCATCGTACTTTTTTTACACCATAAATACTTAATATGAAAAAAAAATCACCGCGAAACAAAAAATAAAAAAGTCAATTAATTCGTCACCTCCCTTGCTGGCGATTTACTTCAAATTAATGTGGACGCCTGCGAAACTGCAACTGAATATGTAACCCTTAATGAAATTGTTAAAGCGAAGTATTAAAATGAAAACTACTGAGTATTTGGGTAATATATTTAATGAATGTGTTGATCATGGTACGTTTCCCGATTTAATGAAAAAGAGGAAAGTTGTTCCATTTTTCAAAGCAGGTACAAAAAAGATTCCAGTCATTTTAGACCCATATCCGTCTTACTTTTACTTAGTAAAATTTTTGGGAATCAAATGCTTTTGCACGAATTTGGTATTACAAAAGGGTGAAATACAACGGATGGCGGAGTTGCTGTTTTAAAATACGCATTTAGCGCGTGGAAAAAATCTAAAGATGCCATTGCTAATGCTATTTACATTTGAAATACAAAGCATTTGATTGCGTAGATCACATCGCATTTTTGCTAAAAGTTGAACATAATGGTTTTAAAAATAATTCGCTTTAAGTCCTTTAGTCCTATTAAAAGGATTCCAAAGGTACAGAATGTAGTCACTGGGACCTATATAGTCAAAAGTGGCGTACCTCAAGGATCCATATTAGGGCCATTTTCAGGGTTCCGAACCATAATGATAAAAACAGAACCCTTATGGTGCGACTTCGTCTGTCTGTCACACCTAATTATCTCAACAACCACGCATGCTATCGAGTTAAAATAGAATAATATTAGAATATGATTGCCCGACTTTATTGCAAACTTAAAAATAAAACGAATATGATTGTTGAAGAAAAAAATTGGGTAGACAAAATTTTAAATTGTCGTTTAATAACGAGACCTAGTGGTCGAGTGGGAGTTTAAATGTAAAAAGGCTTTACTTGTACATTCCATAATGTATTTTTATATATATTTCAGTTCTTAGTTTTCAAGTTATGATGAAAAATGACAAAAATATTACATTTACCCCCTTATCTCCGAAGTTTGCAAAAGGAAAAATATGAATTAATCGTCAATATAGGTTTATACAGATGTAAAAACAGTATGATGATCCTTTTAAGGGGTGATTTAACATCACTAATAGATTGTTAAATAAATGGTACAGCAGCACTGCACTTACTTTCTCGCAATACTCAAGGAAAAACTATCAACCGCAAACTTAAATTTGTAATGCCATACACATAGTATGGAAATACAAATATATACGTTTTTCCAGAAAAATGTTCGAATGAAATATACAGATCAATTCAGAATTCAAATTGTCAAACATTAAAACAAACAAACTTCAAACGATTTCGAGTAAATCACATGTTTAACTTTTGGTAGTACTGGAACACCCTTTATATGAATTTTCACAGATCAATGGATACTACCGTAGGATACTTGCATGCACATTTTTTTAATTTCCCTACACATGTTCCTTATGGATAATTGTTCAGTTTGGTCTACTGAGCAAGCCCTTTCAGTTTTTAGTACACCCTGTGTACTAAACTTTATTGAACAAAATCATAAATAATATCCAGTCAGGTAGACAACCAATCCAGGATTAATATTATAGAAAATTTTAATAAACTCAATGGAACCAATTTTGGGTAAATCACATATTTACGTTTTGGTAGTACAGGAACACCCCTTATATGAAATTACACAGATCAATTGATACTGGTGCATGATATCTTACATAGAGTTGCTTGGTCATGCAAAGTTTCATCAAGATTCTATGAGTCGTTTTTGAGAAAATTTCAATTTTTCATTTTCGTTGTATGACAGCTACCCTCAAAATGAGAGCCAGAAGGAAACCACTTAGAACCCTTCGATGGATTTGCATAAAACTCCTAAATTCAAAATATGGTGTCAATCGGACCATTCGTTTAGCCGCTAGGCCAAAGCGTGACGGTCAGACCGACCGACGGACCGACCGACCAACCGACGGACGGACATTTTTGAGAGACTTGTTTTTTATGATGTATAAGTGATATAGAACACATTTTTGAAAAAATTAGAAAAACTTTTTTTTTCACGAGTACAATACCTTTCTCGCTCCGCTCGAAAGTAAAAAGTACATTTTTTATATATTTTTTTTTATGTTGGGTGATCATGAAATTTGATTATCCTTCGAATGAGCAGTTTTTTTGATAGATAGCGTCGTTGTAGGAAAGTTTTGACTTCTTTTTTCCTATCTGTTATCTAAGGAAGTGTAAGTTTTGCCTATGGAGGTTTATTTACTTCACACTTCATCTATCAAAGATTTATTTTAAATTCATAAGCAAGTGTCTTTAGCGCTATCTATCGACAGTTTTGAATACTCAGTTGACACTTAACTGTGAAAAATGCTCATTACATTAGAGTAATTTATTGAAATAGATAGAAGCTTGCAAGTAACTGGATATTATAACAAAAAACAACTTGTCTGCATCACAGTCCAGTCAATCTACGAAAGTTTGTATGGAAAAGGTTGCATTAAATGCACTTTAGGGGATTGACTGGACTATCAACAGCTGATCGTAGAGGTCATTTAACCCTCAAGGCGCTTCACTTCTTCTTGAGCTAAATCTTCTTTTTTAATGAAAAAGTATTGAAGTGAAAACTTCTTTAGCGGCGCTTGGCACTTTTTGTAGATGGGTTAAATATGTTAAACACGCGTCAGGTGTCGCATCGCGTCGGTATGAATACCGTATTAGGTATCAAATAAAAGGGCTTAATGAGCCAAATTCAAATATATATATAAATTGTTAGCTTTATTACGTATTCATAACCCCAAAATGAATTAAATAAGAAATCCGTTAAATAAGAAACTAGAACCCGACTACTGGCAAATCTTGCTCTAAAAAGTATGGAACAAGAAAATATTGTCAACTGAAAGTATTATGTACAAACTATTGTATTTAATAAATATTCATAGTGATGTTCAGATATAAAAACCATACTTATTAGAACACGATTTTCCAGTATAGTCGGGTTCTGGTTTTTGAACTGATTTTTTGTACACGTTGTATTTATGAAATATTATATTTATTATTATTATTATTTATTAATATTATTATGTATGCTAGAAAATTACCTAAAAATTGTGACAAGCATAACCTTAGTACGGGAAATAAGTATAAACTTGATTAACCACAATGTAGTTAACCCTTAAATGCGCCAATTTTTGGATTCCATTGATTTTAATTTATCATATGTATTCCCCCTCATATTTTGAGAGAAAAATAACAAAAAAAATATTTTGTTATATTTTAATGTATTTTTAGACCAAAAACAAAGTGTTGCAGAACTACAACATGGCGCAATAAGTGCATGAAAAAGGTTGTTTTTTTACACATTACCCAAAAATTTTAATTATGCATGGAACAATATTTTTATTTACTATTTTTAATTTTTAATATGATATTTATAAAATCAATTGTTTTTTTTATTGAAATATAAGAAAACACTACATTTTATTCACATTGTTTGAGTGTAGCCCTTGCAAGAAGGATACTTACTCCTCCCACGGTCAAACCACACTGGCCAATGGGCAACATTGGCTAAGTGAACATCTTTACTTGGTGCTATTTGTCCTGCAACTTTTCTTCTTTTTATTTCTTGAATCGCTTTTTCTAAAGAAGCACTGCTTCGTTTACCACGCTTGGGCGTTGGGGGCGAAGTACCTGAAGTTGTTGCTGAAACATCATCTAACTCACATAAAGTATCTGCTAAGGCCAGTCTGAACGCGGCAAGTCTAAGACTGTTGTGACCGTTTAGAGTGTCTACCTTTCTTGACAATATCCAAACATTTATAATTGTCATATAAATTATGCGATAAAATAGCTTTACCACCCTTTGTTCTTATTCTGTAGCGTCCTATGAAACAATCCATCAAGTCTACTCCTCCCATATTTGCATTTGCATTGTATTTCTCTGTGTCTTGCTCTAGAGCAGTGCTACTAGACTAGTGCCTGCTTAAATAGGTACCAAAAGTGATCATTTTCAATATTATCTGGTATAAGTGGTGGATCTGAATCATCGTCCTCTTGCTCCTCTTCATTTTAGATGATATCATCTTGAAGATCTCGCGCAATTGCATCAAGATTTTCATAAAATGTCTCCTGGTCCTCTTCATGTTTACTACCACTTTCTTCTAAATCATATTCAGACATTATTCCAGCTTCTAGACGAGATAAATATGTCTCAATCTGATTCTCAGACAGGCGGCTCTTGCAGTAAACAAACACATATTTTTTATGTATGCATTGCGCAATGTTGCATTTCTGCAACAGTCAATTTTATACCAATTTTACATTGATTTATACATCAATTATTATATATTATATTATAACCTCAAATTTTAGTGTCTTTGTTGTATGTATGATTTTTATCAAAGTCTTACCTTGAGGTTTTTGAATAAAAAATCTCGATCAAATGTTCATGTAAATCGATAGTCAGATGATTCGTAAAAACTACCCTCAAAAAATAAAAATATTACAAGTTACAAATAAAACAGTGTTGCTTGTATGTTGAGTAGTATTTTTACTACCATATTATTTTAATATAATAGGAAAACATCCATTATGGAATATTTTGTGCCAAAAAATTAAAGTGTAGCAGAACTACAACATGACGCATTTAAGGGTTAAAGTCAAAACGTTTACGTTTACCATTGGTTTGTGTATACGGTATTACATAAAAATTTAAATGTAGGTATAAAGCAAACTTTATGTAAAAAAGCTTATATTCATATACTATCAAGCGAGCAATATTTGTATTTATATATTATTATATTTGAAATCGGTTTCTCGAAAACGGCTCTAACGATTTCGATGAAATTTACCATACTTCGGGGGCGAAAAATCGATTTAGCTAGGTCTCGTGTCTGGGGAAATTAGTTTTCCCTGTGTTTTTAAAGTACCGCGTTATAGACAAAACCTACAGCGCCATCTGTTAGCATAGCTTACTCACCCGATGATATTTTTTTTATAATGAGGTGGTTATTATAGAGCGAAGCTCGGTCGCCCAGGTACTTAGATTATCAATGATAAAAATATGGTGCTCGTATATCCCAGAGAAACAAGGAAGGTAGTTGACTCGCTCACTTTGCATTGTATTCTGCATGACATTTAATAATTATTCTGTAAAGAATCTACGTTGAATAAATGAATCTGAAACTACTGAAAAAAAAAACTATTTTAATGTTTAATATCGTAGACTAACACGATTATACGATAAACTATCGCGATTAAACATGAAGTAATAATGTAACTGGCTAGCTCTATTCTGTGTTCTTCTTCGCGTCCAGGATCCAGCTCTTCGACACTTGCTCTTTGCCTCGTGAAAGACATGGGTAGTGAGATGTCCCGTACATCAAAATTCTCACTACCTTGTCTTTCATGCGGATTGAGCATATCTCACCAATCGACGGAACACCGAAGACAACATACAGCGTCTGCTTATAAAAGGCCATTCCTTTAAATAGCGTGCCGCCGCTTATCAGTCTACAATTCGACTGTTCAAAATCAGCTGTCCACCACTTTAAGTTTTCGATTCCGTTAATAACCGTTCTGTATTTTGTTTTATGGGCGGCGTGGGGCTATTTGAATGAACGGACTTCTATAATTTTTTTAAATTGTCTTATAATCAATATCGGTGAACTTGATTGTTTTACTATAAATACATTTGTATGTTATTTCATGTATTTCGTGACATGTACAGGATGTATTAGTTAAGTGTTACGATATAAGTTTAAGGTATTTCGATGTCTTAGATTAACGAAAGATCGCCTTGCCACACACAACGTTTACATCATGTATGTACGAGTATGTGTGCATTTATGTAAATAATAAAAAGTCACTTGCCCGTAAGGCTTTTGTAAAGTTTGTAGGTATTTTTTATGGCAACGGCTGATTCATACTAAAGAGTAAAAAAAACATTATAGCCTACCCTCGCGAATCTATAAAAATACCGGATATAACTTTTTGGTTACTGGTTGTTTTTTGAGAATTCGCCATCTAACTTGGTAACTAAGATTTTAAGATAAGGTATTCAAGATGGCAAACAAAATCTGCAAATCGACTTATTTCAGCCTTTAGACTGTAAACGTTATTGCCAATTTTTTGTAAGGACGAAAAAATCTTATGCCAGATATTTTACCTCATTTTAAGAAACTAATTTCGTTAGTTTATTTTTTAGTAAATAATTTTATATTCTTAATTTTCTATGTTTGCCAAAATGCACTAAAAGCATCTAACCTTATTATTTATTCGTAGCATCTAACAAATAAATTAAAAACTTAACCTGTGACAGCTTTGACTTTACGGCAGAATGAAAGAAAAATATATAGTGCTAGGCACAGCATTTCGTTGTTAAAGTAAATATTTGAAAACATAAGTATCGTCAGATATATAGTAATTTCAGTTTTCATTGTTGTTCTGGTAGGTACGGATATTGGCGGAACTATGTTATTTTTTCGGACTCTGTACGTATTTCCTTTTTAGGGTTCCGATACCAGTGGTAAAAAAAAGAAACCCTTGTGGTGCGACTTTGTCTGTCCGTCTGTCACACCTATCGACTTGAAATTTGGAACAGTTATAGAATATAGTTGCCCAACTTAATTGCACATGAAAGAATAAAAAAAGAATATGATTATTACTGTAAAGGGGGCCCAAATAGGGGGGGGGGGGGGGCGGGGCAAAATTTCAAATTGTTGTTATTAGGTCGAGTGGCGTATCAAATAAAAGTAAAGCACTTACTTACAAGTAAAGCACTTTTATTACGATTCTAAAATACATATTTTTATATTTTTTACGACTCTTAGTTTTCAAGTTGTGATGAAAAATTACAAAAAAAATACCATTCCCCCCCTTATGTCCGAATTTTTTGGAAGGAAAATTCTGAATTAATTACAGTCGATAGAAGTTTATGTATATATTACGGCAAAAACAAAATGATCTTTCTAAATTGCACAGTTTTTTAGAAATCTGCAAAAAACCTTTACAAACAAATTTAGTTTTGCGGTCCTAAAAATGGACTTTATTGCTTCCAAAAATACTATAGGTATATCGGAACCCTTGGTGCGCGAGTCCGACTCGCACTTGACCGGTTTTTCTCCTAGAAAAGTCTGTTTACACGCAGAAAATACTCGCGCAACTAACTTGTTTGTCGAGAGTCTCGACTAGACTTAAAGACTACAGCAAAATAAATTGTTCTTCGGAAATTTATACCAAAAATTAAGCTCAGTTGAGTACTTCTTCGTGTCTATGGTTTAAGGAGCTGTCAGTTCGGAAAATCCAGGCTTATAAGTATTTCGAATTAAATTAGAAATAGTAAACGATGAAATTTAAGTCTTAGAAAAACATATGATACTGTTGGGGATACTGTAGGTATTCAATAACATGATAGGCAAAGCTGGCACGATAAAAAAAATTGCATAGTTACATAGTTACCCCTTTTAGAGACATTTTATCACATCTTTTAATTTTTTTTTTAAAGTGATTTGATAGTATGAGTCATTTGCCAAAATAAAGTTAACATTTGTTAATGGTTTGTGTATGGTACTTCATAACTTTTCATAAAAAAAATTCTAAAAACGTAAAACATTAAAAATGTTCAATATTGTGGTTATTTTTCAGAAAAAGTTTGATTAGGGCGCTTTGTAAACGATTTTATGCTGTTATTACAAAGAGTACCAAGGTTTTTTGAATGTGTTGATTCAAAATGAAGCTTAATTTACCTAGAAAAATCTGTACATCGGTATGATGTTTTAGTGAAATTTGTAATGTTGTGTTATTTCGTTGGCAATAAGCGGATTAAATTCCTTTCAATATAGTAAAATTCAGTGGGAACAAAATGGGGTTGTGTTGATAGAAGTACAGCATTGTTCTTGGAACGTGGCGTCCGCATAACATTGTTGCTGAAACAATATCAACTTTCAAAAACAATTAGCTACATACCCACTTTCCAACAAAATAATGAAGTATCGTGAATATTCCGCTAATATTATGTAATAACGTAAGAAAAACTTTCATGGCAACCCAGAGACGTAAACAGAAATACAATAGCAAAAATTTCTTCACAACAAATATTTGAAGAGTTTGTGAAGTGACCCAATTTAGCTGAGTGTTTAATAAACTTTCAGGGGCTTTTAAGAGTTCTTAAGGTTCAACTACTTTTTAACAAAGTTTTAATAGCGTTTGCACAATCTTTTTAATAGGTTTCCGACCAAAACGGTAACAAGACGTAACCCCTGTGGTGCGACTTTGTCTTTTCATACCGGTTTATATCAGCAATAATCATTGCTACCGACTTGAAATTTAGAAACATGCCGTCTTACTACAAAGAAGTTAGACATCTGTTGAACACTTGATTAAAAAAATCGTACCAAATACTCGTAACGCTGTCTATGTCAGTTGATGCGCAGAAGTCAAGTCATAAGAAAATAAGTCATTTATGACTTCTGCGCATGACAGCGTTATTTGGTACGATTTTTTTAATCAAGGGTTCAACTGATGTCTAACTTTTTTGTAGTACGACGACGGATGAAGTTTAAAATCATGTTTAATAATATTGCCAATAAAAAAATGTCTTATTTTTTGTAGGACTCTTTGATTTCGACTTATGTTGGCTCAGCGAAAAATCTAAAAAATAATAGAGCCGTGAGAAGCTTGTAAGGCGATATGTAATTTTTTTTGGGTATTTTGAAGACAAATATATTTTTATTTACTCAGTATCTTGCCGTGATTTTCATGTATGTGTTTCTTGACCATTCAAGTGAGAGAATCATCAAGACCAAAACATGATTAGGGAAAATCGACTCGACAAAATAAAAATCCAAAGCTGCCTCTTCAATTTTCATTTATTCTTCTTTTTGTGGAATCTGAGGTGTTTTAAGTAGTGAAATTAAGTATACAGAAAGGTATTTGTAGTTGCTAGGGTTTGCCGAACCTAAATTTTTTATTTATTACTTAGTTTTTACAGAAAGTCGATATTTTATATCAGGTGCTTACGTCATTTAGTTTCGGTAACACGCACAGTATATCTGTCGCAATTTTGCGTTGCAGATTGCGCTCTTTATACCTTTCTATCAAGCGAAAAGACTGCACGCGCCGTCAAATATTTAACTTTTCACATATCCTCTTGAAAATTACTGCGCTTCTAATTAGCGCCAAACTTTACAAACCTGTATTTTTTTAAACAAGCCTAGTTATGCAGTCCTAGAAACGAACTTAGTTGCGTCCTTACCCTCCGTAGTCGAAGGGTGATCCAATTTGGGTTTTCTAACAATCGGGTTTACAAACACAGTAAATTAGACAGATGTCGACGATTAAGCGTATTTTTATCGTAAAATTTTAGTTTAAAACAATACATGTACGAAATGAATCGCTTAAGGGTCATACGAACGACAATGACCTTGAGACTGGGTAATTTCGTAACCACTTTTTATACTTATGACGTGGTTAGGCTCGAATTTTAATCGAATAAAAATAACTGAAGAAAAATATTCGCAAATGACCCACCCTCATTTTTTCTAAATGTATAACCGCTCTACTGCTGCAATTTTTGACAAAAATATATCACAGAACAACTTGTAACGCAGATGATTTTTTTTGCGAAGAGTTTATCGAAAATTACCTCAAAAAAATCAACTGCTGTGCCATTTGCCTGACATCATATTCCAAAAAAATAATAACACAAAATATTTGATTAAAGAAATAAGATTTAACATAGGTATTATTACATATTAGTGTGACAAAATACGCCACAAATAAGACACAGGGTGCTATGGGCGGTGACCACTTACCATCAGGTGGCCCACCTGCTCGTTTGCTCACTTGTTATATACGTATAAAAAATAAATAATATTATGTATTTTTTTATTTTGTTAAAGTTAAGAACCTTGAACTAGATCACCCTAAACAAATAAATCAATTAAGTTTTGTACTTCCTTCCAAACAAATCCGTAGTTAAGGAACCACTCCGGCACGATACGACTTGACGAACCACTTCGACCCGACACGACTTTTAAATTTATAAAAATAATGAATGTCTTCAAAAGTAAGCGATTTCGGACTACATCCACTTTTATTTCACACATTATTTTAAAATATTTTGGGTCAATCGGGCCTACGGTGTATATCCGAACTATCGGCGCGTTAGTCCTACTTACAATTTAACCGGCTTTTTGAAATCATCCACCAACATTTTATTAGAAATTGTTTTCAACATTTGTGAATGTCTTGCGGCGACTACGATGCGGACCAGTGTTTGTACACCATAATTTACACACATCTGTTGAGTTATAAATAAGTAATGCAAAACTGCAACTGTAGTAGAAGCCTTCTTTAGCGGCGTTCAAGATGAAAGGTTATTTTATATGCATATAGTCGAGAGGAGCGAGTTTTTAATGAGACTACTGATCAATACTCATTGCCAGACGTTCATTGCCCTTCCCAGCTACAAAAATAGGTACACATCAGAGTTTAGTTTGTCTAGTTTAATGTAGACTAGCTATCTTTTTCGAACAATGGTAATGCATACTAATAGTTTAAGATCCAAATCTCAAAATATTTCAGGAAAAGCTGTTCGTCGAAGTTACCTCCGCCATACCGACTACTGGTACAAGTATGCAGTAGTTCAGACTGTTCTTCTAAATATCACAAAAGCAGTAGTCGCTTTCTAAAAGAGTAGAAGGGATAGTTATGACGTCATAATTTTTTTTGTGTAGGATTTAAAAAATATTCTACTTTGAAACCTAACTTGTGGTGTATAAAATGAAGGGGCCTCGAGAGCTGTTTCTAAAAATATATGGCAATATCTCATTGAAGCTACTAGTTATAATTAAATCAAATAAATTATTTCAAAATATACTAAGTTTCGGCTCCCCCAGTTAAGAAACGGCTGAATATTTTTTTGCAATATTTAAAAAAATATACTACCACCCTTTTAGAAAGCGACTACCGCATTTTTGAGGTTCAGCAGAACAGTCTGAACAAGTACATACCAGGAGTCGCTATGGCGGAGGTAGCTTCGACGGAACTAGCCTCAATTTCATTTGGATCTTTATAAGATAATCTATGTGTTCATAATTTTTTTTCACGTCACTCTTTTAAATTTCATGTGTGTTTAAGCTCTTCTTGCCAAATTACAACAGAACAGTTAGATGAAAACATGAAATAAAGGCCGCACCTTTGAGTAAAACATAACGGCTTGTATAGTTAGGCAATTGATCTCTGGACTGGTTGGGATATCTTGTCTGTTTACTGGTGAATCAGTTGAGACAATCGACCTGCCCGTAGGCAGACTGGGTATTATGACACCTGTGGCAGCTTAATCCTAAACAAGAATTTTTGGCATTAGATTATACACCGTGTTCCTGGGGATATGCATTAATTTTAAGAGCACGTTAAGTTAACGAAACTGAACAACTTTGCCTAAGAAACACAGGTATATAAACGAAAAAAAAATTGTCCTCCCATACAAAAAAAAATTTCGTATTATGCATTAACTTTAAAACACGTTCTGTTAACGAAACTGAACAACTTTTCCTAAGAAACATAAGTTGAAATACGATATTTTTTTTTGTATAAGAGGGCAAATTTTTTTTTGTATATGAGGCCATTTTTTTTTTCATATTTTAACCTATGTGCCTTAGGGAAAGTTGTACAGTTTCGTTAACTGAACGTGCTCTTAAAATTAATGCATATCCTCAGGAACTCGGTGTATAATACTACTTTTTCTAGTCCCATTTGTTAAAGTTCGAAATACGAAACCGGAAACAGTATCACAAACATTGCCATTCCGACAACAGTTGCGTCATATTTATAAATGCAACTGTCAACGGTAATATAATTTTTTCACCTTTTTGTTAGGTTTGGCACTAAAATTACGTTAATACTATGTTGTATTGGATGCCATTGGCTTATATGCTAGTTACTAAGCCATAAAGGACAACTTCAAAAAAGAACAAATGAAAATGAACTGAACCCCCATACACAGTGTTATATGATGGCTGGCCGAGAGGGATGTTATTTAATCCGTCAAAAAAATTACTTTTCATTTATAATTTAACGATAAACATCTTGATTTCCATTGAAAATTTGTAAATATATGAGTAAAATATTCACGCCGACCGAAATAATTAAGGCAGCGTACGAAACTCAAGAGGACTTTATTTAAAAAGCGGAGGTGTTCTAGTGCTCTACTACGACAAAAGTAAACAAAGTCGGTACGTTATTTTCTGAATGATTTTTATGTTCGTAGAAAAAGTAATGTATGCCACTGATTGCAAACTAGTCATTGTAACATTCGTGCTGTCTATTGTGACATTCGGCTGCGCCTCATGTCACAAATCGGATCATGACCGCCTTGTACCCAGGATTAATGTATGAGGACCTACAGGCAAACGTGATGTGTGAGAAAAGCTTGACCAAGACATATCGCGTCATTTGATTTAGGGTGTGTTTAGAAGACGAGGGCTGTAAGCGCGTTTTGGTAACGTGCGTCTACGACTTACATGAGGCGTTGACGTGCTAACGCACGTTTAGCATGTAGTTCGGGGTCCCGCATCCAGGTCATCTACCTTAATAGATACATAAACGAAACCATAATGTGGTGAAAGTAGATGCTTGATAACACACTTTTTCTCAGCGGCTTGAATTCCGTAACCTGGAAGAAGTATTAGAAATCCCTAAATGAATCCGATTTTGGGTTCAAAATTATGTCATGCCATAAGATACATGAACCAAACTTTATAGAGTGAAAGAAGATAAACTAAGGTCGCCACCCACATTCCTGGCAAAGCTTTATTTATATATGGCCTTCAGAGGTAAATTATATATCATTGGATACTAGAATGAAACCAGTGTAGGACGATAGCCCTGGAGATCCTATTAAAGAATATCTAAGTTTGCTTTGCTTCAACCTTGAAGGTTTTCAGAACAACTAAGATCAATAATATATTTACGGATATCTCATACTTCTTTCGCAGGTTACGGACTTCGAGCCCCTGACAAAAAGTGTGTTACCATGCATCTACTGTCACCACATAATAGTTTAGTTTATATGTATCTTATGGGGTAAATGACCAGGCTGTAGAACCCCGAACTAATGCGAACGCTCATATAAGTGGTAAACGCGCGTTGTCAATACGCGCATTGAGCGCTCGTCATCTGAACATACCCATACACGTCGAACATTGACCTGGCCGCAGTTCATATCATCAAACTTTTTCAACTCAAACTAAGGTTGCAATATGTGATTTTTTTACTTGAATTATTATTGTTCTGCGCGCTTTTTAAATACCTTTAAAATGCTTTATGATTTATGCTAAATAATGCTTTATATTTGTCTTGTAGAGATCGTGTTGTCATAATATCTTGGTTGGGTGCTTTGCGTGTTTTAAAAAAGTAATAATTGTGCAGGCAAAATCGAAAATTTTATTCAAATCTTCCACATATGTTTTATTTTCGCTAAAACATGTCATTTTCTGATTTGATATAGACAATTCTTCAACTATTACAGGACTTATCCATAAAATAAGTTAATTTTGACTGACGGCGCTTTTGCCGTCCCTCGTAATTAAATCATTCTGTATATTTTTAAACCGCTGCAACGTGCTACAAAGTGCAAAGGCAACCCCATAAGTTAAGCCACGATCACACCTAGCTGAATTCAAAGACTAATTCGGCATACATTGCTGGGAGGCTTGGTTTTGTTAATTGCAATATCCTTACTTCAACGAGCAATGTATGCCGAATTAGTCTTTGAATTGAAACACACGTCTAACATCAAGTTGAAACCAACAAAACCATCGCCTCCAAAGATATGAAATAATGTTGATTTCCTCCTTAAATAAATCACGCTTTAGAAACTTTATAAATACAAATAATGGTTTGCAGTCTTAACTTATTTGTGGAAAGAACAACAATCCTAAGTAACCTAAATTTCAAGCTTCTAAGACACTCAAAAGATAGGGAGTTCCCGTGTCATAGTCTTTTTTATGTCCTCATCTTCTCCTTGCATTTACGAATGAAACCAAAACCTGTAGGGTACTTTCTATTGACCTAGAATCAAGAATTTTGCAAGAAATTTAATTTAAAAATTTAATGTAAAAAAGCAATGTATCAAACCAAGTTATACAGCCTGGCCCACAGTTGTAGTTGCATGTCTTTCAGTCTTTTACAGATATCGAAGAGTGTGTTCAAGAGCTCCATAAGCTTATTCCGCCACCCCCTTTCTTCCTTCGGGAATCCAGACTCACCGCCGGATATTAACTACACTTCGTTGATATTCCGCACATTCGTACAAAGCGCTTTGATACATCTTTTATGATGCGCACAGCTAAGGAGTGGAATTCTGCGGAAAGTCCGGTGCTATGTTTACCGTTTTGGCTGCATCACGCGCACACTAGCGCCCTCATCAGAATTTAATAAATTTCATTGAATTGGAGACAAAAATTAAAAATTGAAGACCGATAAAGTGTTGTCGGGATAGCATTTTTTTAACTATTACAATAAGCTTTGTTATCTCGTTTATTCAAAATCCTTTGAACGGAACGCGGTGCCACCGCATAAACTAGATAATATAAAGCTTTTTCTAATAGTTCAAAATAACGCTATCCTTGCAAAGAACACTTTATCGGTCTTAAATTTTTCATATTTTCTCCAATTCAAAGAAATTAATTAAATTCCGATGAAGGCGCTAGTGTGCGCGTGATCCATGGCGTGATGCAGCACTCGGTGTTTATCTTTAATGATTGTTACACGTATAAAGATATTTAATTACTTGTGTAAGTTTGTAAGAAACAGTGTAAACAATTGTTGGTAAACCTAAATAAACCTACCTGGGTACCGGGGACTCAATTCTTGAAAATCATCGGGTGATAAAATATCACTTTTGAGACTTTAAAAATTAACATTTTCCCTGATAAACTGTTGAAAAGTAAACCAGAAAACATGAAAATTAAAAATCAAGGACTGCTTTATATTTTACAAATATCAATCTTCACTTTTTAAAAGAACAATCTGTGGTTTTGAATTTATGAGTGATATATTATCACCCAGTGATATTCAAGAATTGAACTTCCTGGGCGACCGAGCTATATGCTCTGTATAGTTACAAAATCATCGGGTGAGCAAGCTATGCAACTCAACAACAGATAGCGCTGTAAGTTTCTTAAACGAACTAAAACGCGCAAAGAAATTATAAAAAAAACCGGTCAAGTGCGAGTCGGACTCGCGCTCCGAGGGTCCGATATAGCTATAGTATTTTTGGAAGCATTTTCAGGACCGCAAAACTAAATTTGTTTGTAAAGGTTTTTTGCGAGAAGATTTCTATCTATCGTTTTATTTTTGCTGTAAAGTTTACATAAACTTCTGTCAACTGTAATTAATTCTGATTTTTCCTTACTCAAACTTCGGAGATAAGGGGGGAGGAATGGTATTTTTTTTGTCATTTTTCATCATAACTTGAAAACTAAGAGACTTAAAAAAATACAATAATATATTTTAAAATGTACAAGTAAAGCCCTTTCATATGATACCCCACTCGACCTAGAAGCGACAATTTGAAATTTGACCCCCCCTATTTTGGCCCCCTTTACATTAATAATCATACTTTTTTCAAACATTTTCATGTGAAATTAAGTTGTACAACTATATTCTAAAACTATTCCAAATTTCAGGTCGATAGCATAAGTGGTTGCTGAGATATAGAGGTGTGACAGACAGACAGACAGAGCGGCACCATAAGGGTTCCTTTTTTTACCATTTTGGTATCGGAACCCTAAAAACGGTGAAAACTAATTTTCGCAGACGTGAAACCTAAGTCAATTTTTCACACCTGTATAGTAAATTTCATCGATATCGTTGGAGCCGTTTTCGAGAAACCGATTACAAATATATATACAAATATTGCTCGTTTAATAGTATAGGATATAATTATAACCCGAATCTATTCAAGTCGCGACTGCGCAAGCTCGCCCCATTGTCGATCGAGGTCCTAGATCTGGAGACGCATTTTTGAAGCGTTCGAAGTGAATCTTTAGTTCGCATACGAAAGCGAATCGTGTACGAATTTAATTTCTAATGCAATCGATTTTACGCATTTTTGAATCATTCGAAAGCAGTGTTGCCATTAAATTCAAATCTTTAAATAATTTTCGTTTTACGCAGAAAAAATCAAAACCGGAAAGCAAATACTCATTGATTTTAAAAACCGGTAATGAATTGCGAGGGAATGGAACGCAAATTAAAAAGTTGATATGTCAGTACAATGTCATGTGTGAAGGAAACGTCAATCAGTGCGGTTCATTAAGGAAATATTTTACCAACGCTGCAATCGGCGCATTCTAGTCGGATCGTTTTCATTAGCATGCAAACGTCGAACACAATCGAATATCTAAACGATCCGATATGACTGCTCTTATGTCAATGTCACTGTTCGAATCAAAGTACTTTTTAGCCACAAAGTATTTGGACCCTTTGAATTGTATCCATTTCTTTAGTTTGCTTTCGAACTCCAAGTAAACCGAAAAAAATCCCACGAAACTCAACCAAAATTAATTTTGACGTTTAATTTGACGTATCGCACACACTGCACTACCTCATTTTCGTATGCAATGATAGCGCGCTAATGTGACGTCACTGATGACGTCACGTTGCTTGAACGAGTGAATACGAGCAAGGTTTGATCCGACTTTGAGCGCGCACACACCGCACACAGTGCTCATATGCGGTTGACGAACCGTAGTGAATGTCGTTCTCATCACAGATTATACATACTTTCGAGTGGTCGAAGTGCAAAACGAGTGGTACGGACCACTCGTTGCAGAATTCACAGGAATATTCAAAAATTGCGATTTTACGGATTCGCATACGAATCTTGCCAAATCGAATGCGAATTGAAGTTCGAACGCTTCAAAAATGCGTCTCCTGGCCCATTACTAAGCCCATGATTAACCATAAAAAAAGTTAAGGAAAATGTCGAAAATCATCAAATATTCCAACTTTTTAAACCACAACCAATGCAAGGTACGAGTAAAAGAAGATCGAGTTAGCTCCTATTTAAAATAATTTCATACTAAAGACGGGGCGTTTCTCCGTGGCCATGCTAGGGATTTCTTTAACATGGAATTTGTAATCCTAACAGGGTCAGATTTGAGTGATCCTTGCACAGAATTATACTCAGGCGGGATTTTTACAATCAAAGAGCATTTATATATCATGTGCTGGACAGGTACTGTCGTGGGCTACAGCTGGTCATTGAATAAATATACAATTTTTATAAAACAAGTTTAATTATGTACTTTAGAGATAGTAAAGTTATTCAGTTTTATAGTCCAAGTAAGAAACTCAAAGGAACGCGCAGGTGATTAGAAAGCAGCCTGTATATTATAGCTTTATATTATACCAGAGTTCATGAACGCCACATTTTGTCAACAACCTCAAATTCATTAAATTCACGACGGAATCCCGCAAAATTTTCACCTTTTTAGGGTTCCGTACCTCAAAAGAAAAAAACGGAACCCTTATAGGATCACTTTTTTGTCCGTCTGTCTGTCTGTCTGTCTGTCTGTCAAGACCCTTTATCTCACGAACGGGTAAATGTATCAGGTTGAAACTAATACCATATATTAGGATCCATGAACCACACAAGATCTGAAAATGTAAATTTTTTACAACGACGCAATCAAAAGATATGGCATTTTATGTCCTCATCTCCATACATTTATTCAAAAATGCAAAACCTACAGGGTACTTCCCGTTGACCTAAAATTATGAAATTTGGCAAGAAGCTAGGTCTCACAGTACAAATAATGGGAAAAGTCTGAAATCATTAAATATTTCAACTTTTCTCCCAACTAATGGTAACCAATTGTGGTGAGCTCCCGTTTCAAGAACTTTCATATAAGAGAGGGGTCAAGTTGGATGGTCGCTGAGGCGATTTTTGTTTTAGTTCTATTTTTAAAACGGGAACATTTACAAACTTGAAAATTGGTATGTTTATAGTGCATAAGCTATAAAATAACAACAAATAATAAAATTTGGTCAAGCGCGTGTCGGACTCAAAAAATCTAGCACATTAACTTACTGTAACTTCAACTTTATGTGGTGGTACGGAACCCTCAGTGCGCGAGTCCGACTCGCACTTGGCCGGTTTTTATTACATCACGCCTCTGTTCTTACGGGATAGGCAGTATCCACAGCTACAATCTTGACATATGATGGTCATATTCTGTTCAAAGCGCTAGACTTCTGGCCTAGAATGATTCGTTAGCAGCTTCTCTCAGGAGACATCAGAATGAACGTAGAAAAGAATATTCTGAAATTTTCAAGCTGTTTTCTAAACCAAAACAGTCACGAGAGTTTATCGCAAACGTTGTAGTATTTGCGCAACCGAGTTAGTAGCTGCACTTACTCATTTCACATATTCAGCGAAATAGGATAACCGTGGCGTTGTTATTTATTAGAGTGAGCATTATTTATTTGAAATACTTAAGTTAAATTAACATTAAGTTAAAATTCACATTTTAAAATGTAAGGTTTATTTTTTTGTTAAAACACAATCATTATGAAATCGCTTTTTATGAGAAGCTCGTGTTTTAGTTCCGTAATGTATAATATAATAAAGATACTATTTAAAAAAATGAGGCTTTGGTTCATTATGGAGTTATAAGCTGTCGAACAATAACAAACTTGTAGAACCATAGGTCTGTTAGGTTGACATAGGTTCTCTTTGGACCAAACGCACGAGCAATAATAGCCAGCGTGGTGATGAGGCTAGACTTCAAAATTTAATTATTGTATCTTAATTAATGGATGATTATAATTTGACCACTTCAATTGTTTTTCCTCATTATCTACATGTAAGTATTCATTATATCGTATCGATCCATAAAAATTCTCAAATTCAAGAGTACAGCACCATTCATCTTTGCGATATATATCTTAGTCGATCCTGCACTTGTATGACACCTTATCGGCTACCTTTGTGATGTAAAAAAATATTTATCCTGTGAATATTTAATTGTATGCCTTTGCGAAATGTAGTATGTCTAGTGTTTTATCTAATATGTTTGCAGGCTATTCAATGTGGCCCTGCCATCAAAGTCGGTTTGTTATAGATCATGATGCAGCTATCACAGCCAGCTTTGATGAGCATGGCCTCATTTGTAACAACCACTCGTACTACCGGCATGCTCCAAGAGATAAAGCGTTACGTTTCTCGGGCCTAGCCTGTCAAAGCGGCAGTGAAATGTCTTTTCCGTCTTCA
Source organism: Athrips mouffetella (assembly GCA_947532105.1). Classification (NCBI taxonomy): domain Eukaryota; kingdom Metazoa; phylum Arthropoda; class Insecta; order Lepidoptera; family Gelechiidae; genus Athrips; species Athrips mouffetella. Next base: position 31,525,468 of record OX383956.1, read on the forward strand.
TATCACAGCCACTTTGATGTGGTCGGTTTACGGAGACCGCTGCAGCAACGACCTTCGGATAAAAGGAAGACCCAAGTCTGTGGCCCATTCGTAAAAATGGTTGTGCCGTGTAGTCTACCATTCATATCACAGCCATTTTTGACGAGTTGGGCTGTACGACTATGCAGCTGGTGAGCGAAGTCTTCGTTGAGAATGGATCCAAGCTTGCCACTCACAAAGTGGTTGTCATGTGCGTCTTCCATCCATATCACAGCCAGCTTTGATGAGCGGCAAGTTTGTGAGCGGCAGCGACCATCGACATAGCGAATACCGCGATGGAATGCACCACAACCTCGTATAGTGGAATCAAGGTGAAGATTCATAGACACCACCATCAGCCGGGTGCTGGCAAGACATCAACGCGACGCAGCGCGGGGCTGACAAAGTGACTGTGAGATGTTGCTTGCTACTCATATCACAGCCAGCTTTGTTGACTCCTCCGCTGCTGAAGATCGACGCGGAAATTCCTATTGTTTAATATTAACACACTTTTTGCGTCCATTGTTTTATTATTAACATTGAAAGTTGATTATGTGTTCTTGTCATTTATTTTGTACCTATCTATCCTATGTCTGTAAATGTTTGAATGTGCTGAGCTGTTTTTTCTATATATGGGTGAAAAATATTAACATAACTTTTCTGTAAATTTCAGGTGCTGGTCGAGGGCCTATGCCGCCTTTAAAAGGAAGAAAAATATCAGATTTAAATGAATAAATAATTTTTTTAACAAGCAGGCATTCTTTCATTTACTTGTTTAGGGGATTTCCTGCAGTCAACAAAGCCCCTATCAGTTTAAAAAATATTACTCGCTAAATACAAAACTTATCGAAAATCTGTCTTACCAGATTGAAGAAAAGGTACCCTAGTTTATTTAGAACCTATCAATCCTGAAAAAAAAAGTTCCCTGTAGTTACAGATACAAAAAGTACGAAAAACGGCCACTTTTAGCAGTTTTTGTATCTGCAACTACAGCATGCTACAGTTATATTACCTTTTCTTCAATCTGGTAAGACAGATTTTCGATAAGTTTTGTATTTAGCGAGTAATATTTTTTTAACTGATGGGTACACTAGTTGACTGCAGGAAGCCCTTAAATCATTTATTGGGCTCACCTGACCTATCGGCGAAACACAATTAATTTCGTCTTTGATCGGTTTGAAATCCATTAAAATATTTCAAACGCATGGACTATGAAGTTTTATCCCATTCTTGCAGTCAACTAGCGCCCCCATCAGATAAAAAAATATTGTTCGCTAAACACAAAATTTATCGAAAATCCGGAAAGACAGATTGAAGTAAAGGTACCCTATATAGTATACCCTAGTTAATTTAGAACCTATCAATTCTGAAAAATGTAGTGGACTGTAGTTACAGATACAAAAAGTGCCAAAAACGGCCACTTTTAGCAGTTTTTGTATGTAACTACAGCAAACTTTATGTTACAGAGTAAATAGGTTCTACATAAACAATTAGTGTAGGCAACGAAGCAGTTGACCCCAACATAAATTTCTCAGGCAGATTTTATTTGACAGGATGATAAAGAATCATGAATTAAATGTAAATTCAAAATATCCAAAAAAAATAATTCATACATTTTTTGTAATTTTTGTATGGAAAAATTAAAATACCGATTTTTTAAGAATAAGAATCATTTTGTCTCATGTAGTGATAAAAGATGTTTCAAAGCGCTTTGTGCGAATGTGCGGAATATCAACCAATTATGGGTGATAGCCTGCGGTGCGTCTGGACTCCCGATGGTAGAAGGGAGATGGTGGAATAAGCTCGTGGAGCTCTAGAGCACACTCTCCGGAGTACAATCTGTAGAAGACCGACAGACATGCAACTTTGCGACGGTGGGCCAGACTGTGAAACTTCGTTTTCACCAGCATCTCATCACCAAACATCACGAGCTTCTTGGCTCTGCGATCTATCGAGTCAAGTGCGGCTAGCTGGTATTTGGCTGAGCCATCCCAAAGGTGACAGCAATTCTCCATGCACGATCGGACTTGAGCTTTTTATAAAACTAGAAGCTGTCCAGGAGTGAAGTAACGCTTAAACTTATTGAGGATGCCCAGCTTTTTTGCCGCAGTTTGGGCTTTTGACTCAATGTTAGCGCCGAAGTTCAGGTTTGCACACAACTTCATGCCAAGTAGCTCGAGGCTGTCGGTAACTGGTACAGTTGTACCTCGAAAAGTAGAAGCCAGATCGAACGGACTCCTTTTGGCGGTGAATAGACACGCCTGCGTTTTGGTGGCGTTGAAACTCACCAGATTTTTGTCACCCCAGTCGGAGACAAGACTTAAGGTTGAGTTTATACGCTCTACCATGGCCTCTCTCAAAGAACGTATTTCGTCACTGCTGGCTTTTGCACTTTACATATATCTCTCGACGACAGTACTGTCATCTGTGTACCCAACTACTACTACTAGGACCAAGTAGGTCGTTGATGTGCAGCAGGAAAAGAGTCTCAGAGAGAACCGACCCCTGAGGAACCCAGGCATCAATAGCGGCATAATATCAGAGGAGCAGCCATCAAGGACTACTTCAATCTGTCTTTCTGGATTTTTGATAAGTTTTGTATTTAGTGAGTAATATTTTTTTAATTGATGGGGGCGCTAGTGGACCGCAGGTAGCGCCTTTAACTCCTATCCATTGTGTTTGGGTTTTACATTTTTCAATCGGCTTCCGAACAAATACGAAACCAATTGAGTTTCGAAGCTAGAGTTGGTCACTAGACCGGGAGCTGAGAATGTTTTTTCAGGTGATAATCAGGGCGAGATGTCTTAGTAGATAGGGGACGATTAGAGGATCACAAAAAAACATGTGATATGTTCCAGACCGGAGCCCGGTGTTCAGGAGGCCTTTTTCAGGTTTTTACTTGGTCCGTTTTAGCTTAAGCCCCCGACTTTCTTGTATGGCAAATGTTTTTTAGTATCACCATACTTAAGCTACTCTATCACCGGCGATCACTTTTGTTTGCCATGAATTTCACCATGATATCTCAAAGGAATTGTCTATTTCAGATTTTAGGCTTGTCTGTTTGGATATAATGGAGATGTTTAGGGCGATCAAAACTGATTGCCCAAATAGAGTAGCATATAGTGATGCTAAAAACATTTGCAAGACAAGAACCTTGGGCAATTTTAAACAGACCTCTTAAACACTGGGTTCCGGTCTAGAAGTTCTCACATGGTTTTTCTTAATACTTTCATTGTACCCCATCTACTGATACATCTCGTTTTTGAAAAAAAAAAAAACGAAGGAAAAAAATTCTCGGCTCACGTACCATTCTGCTTTGTTTAGAGCTTTCCGCATTTTATTAATATCAAATTACCATCAACAGTTATAATATCAGTTATCATATCTCCGGTTGGTAAAGTATCACTCAAAAAATTCATAATCACATTCTTTTCAATAGAGAAGATTGATATATTTGTTAAGTATAAAAGGCATAATTGTTAATTTTAATATTTATTTCCGTTTTACGCTCAGAAGTGATATTTTATCAGCCAGTGATATTCCTGGTGTATCAATCTTGAATAAATAAATGGCATGACTGCGCATTGAGCTATTTTATGTGCAGGGTGTTAAGAGTGCACTCCGCGCACACTAGCGCCCTCATCAGAATTTAATTAATTTCTTTGAATTGGAGACCAAAATGAAAAATTGAAGAACGGCTAAGTGTTCTTTGTCAGGATAGCGTTATTTTAAACTATTACAATTAGCTTTATGATATCTTGTGTATTCAAAATCCTTAAAACGGAAATTGGTGGCCACCGCGTTCCGTTCAAAGGATTTTGAATAAACAGGATAACATAAAGCTTATTGTAATAGTTTAAAATAACGCTATCCTGACAAGGAACACTTAGCCGTTCTTCAATTTTTCATTTTGGTCTCCAATTCAAAGAAATTAATTAAATTCTGATGAGGGCGCTAGTGAGCGCAGAGTGCAGTCTTAATTTCGTGCCATACCTCAGGGGCGGTTTCAGTATCATTTTCCCAAGGAACCATATAGTAAGGGTGATAAAGGACAAATATATGATTTGCTCATGTCTGCCTCTTTGATAAGGAGCATCCTCTAGAAGATATAAAAAATATTGGCGGACATCCACACCCCTGCGTTTTTGATGAATTAAGTTTTAACTATTTTTAAATTTGACAATGAAACGTACACCTGGCAGACTATGGCTATCTGATTAAATACAATGTATAAAACCCCAGAAAACAGTCTGCCACCATAGTAGCCCTGCGTCGTAAAGCTACAGCGCTAAAAAAGGAAAAAATTCACTACTTCGTCCCGTGATAATGCAGAGCCCTGCATGTCTGCCTCTTCGATTTTCTACATCTTCAGAAGTATTTTAAACAGGAGCCACAAAGGCAGACAAAAAAACATTATTTAGTATCTTATTTTCATTTTTTTTTGCTTTAACTCAAAAACGCAGCGACGCACAGAAAAACTTGTAAGGACCAAATCGATTCGTATTAAGCTGATCTATCATCCCTATTAATATGAATCATGAGCAAATCATATACCCAAATTGCAGCCAGCACCCTAACTAATAGGCCGAAAAATGGGTAAACAAAAAACCGGTCAAGTGCGACTCAAACTTGGGCGCCGAGGGTTCCGATAAATCAGAAGTGTTTTTAGAAGCAATAAAGTTATTTTTAGAAAAGCAAAACTAAGTTTGTTTATAAAGGTTTTTTGCAGATTTCTAAAATTTCAAGACGATAGCCTAAGTAGTTGCTGAGATAAACAGGTGTGATAGACAGACATATAAAGTCGCACCATAAAGGTTCCGTTTTTACCATTTTGGAACTCTAAAATGGAAGACTTATGAAAAGAAAAACGATCGTTGAGCTTCCGTCGTGTAGCGTCATCTGTAGCAGCGAAATGAAGCTACCCCATGGCGTCGCGTCTACGTCGACGGTGTCCGTACGATGCCAGTCCACGCGACGCGCCACGGCAAACGCTCCGAGCTACAACTAGCGTCATCTTACGGTTTTTAATAACGAAAGCTCCATACAAAACCACGCCGCTGAGATTTGTCAACGTGGTCATAGAGCACTGCAGGTGGCTCTGCGTAAATATTATTTTAGCAAATAACAGAACCATCGTTTTGCAATAATTTGAAGCAGTTCTTTATTTTTGTAACCCATTTGCTGCTTGCTGTTGCTCGCGACCTCGTCTGTCAATTGTATGGGTAGCATAAAGCGATGCATGTTAGAGATTTTTAACGTCGAATACATAATGCTTCATAACATCCCATGAAACGTCCACTACAGGACAGGGAGCTCCCTCCATAATTCTAGCTTGTGCTGGAAAAATATAGAGGGGCATAGTCACCTCGCTTGTTAGCGTTACGGCTGGCACCATGGACCGCGGTTGTAGGTGACCGCAGAAGGTAAGATGTAAGATACATAGAAGGATGCTGCTGCCCATCCTCCAGTTAACCCTTACGACCAAAAACAGAAAGCTAAGTAGAAGATTATGAGCGACCAACACAGCCCCGCCGCCATCCGCGCCGCATGGAGGTTGGTAAACAAAATCTTTGGGCGTGGTGGTGATGACAGTGATGAAGAGCCAAATGAAGACGAGTAAGTAATCCTATGTATTCACAACATTCCCTCATTTCTTCCTTGTATTTAAATACACATGTGTTGTAGGATTTGAAGGCTACCTATATCAGAAACAAAATAATATATTACACTTAGCTCGGAAAACCTTGCTTTATCGGTCGAAATATACGTGAAAAAGTAATTTTTGGCCGCTAACGTGGAAAGGTATTAGAAAGAACGTGATGAATTATGGTATTAGGGTGTTGGCGTTATCCGTTTGGATTCTGCAGTGGATTCCTGAGCGGAGGAAGGTATAAACGTGTGTTAGGTACGCTACTTTTCACCATTAACACCAAAAACAATTTTACAACATAATTAAGTAAAAATAGCGGCATTTGTATTTCTTTCTGTTTTTTTATATGCATCTAGCCAGTGTGTTCAGTATGATTTATAATTTTCTCAAACATGCTTGGAAATTCGTTCATTATTTTGACAACCTGCTTCGATATAAATCAAAATAGCTGTAGGTACTGGTTAAACACTCGCGAGCAGCTGCCGGCAAAATTAGTATAAAAACCCATTTCTGTCGAGTTTTGCGACCGAGTAAATTACTGTTATTTAAAAGTGGACTGTCCCAACATGCATAACAAACAAGAAGGTAACTTATCAATGACTTTTTATTAATTTCGAACTGGCTTGCAAAAAAAGCTATAAATTGTAAATAAGTAATAAACAAACACAGATTAAATAAAATATATTTATGTAAGAAAAATTTTGCATGCCAAGTATTTGGTGAACCATGAGATACTTACTGTAATTGTTTTGACATCTTTCTACCAAGAGTTCTAGCGAATGAATTTCATTTCATTTCAATAGAATATAAAAATGAAAAACTAGGTACGATGTAAACAAAGAATATATTAGTAAGTAGAAAGTTACTAATGCATTAATCACGTTCGTCCTTCAATACCTTTTTGTCGGCATGGCTGTAACATACTATTTTACTTTCGAGCGATGCGAAAAAGGTATTGTATCTTGAAAAAAAAACAGGATTTCCAATTTTCTCAAACATGGGTTCCATATCATACATCATAAAAAGCAAGTCCCCTGTCCGTCCGTCGGTCGGTCGGTCTGTCAGTCACACTCTGGCCTATTAGCTAAACGAATAGTCCGATTTACGTCATATTTAAAATTTAAGATTTCTATGCAAGTGTATCAAAAGGATTTTTAGTGGTTTCTTGATGGCTCTCATTTTGAGGGTAGCTGTTATCCAACTAAAATTAAGAATCAAATTTTGCTGAGAAACGGCTGAAAGCATTGAAACTTTGCATGACCGAGCATCTCCATGTAAGGTATCTTGCGGCAGTATCAATTGGTCAGAGTAATTTCATATAAGGGGTGTTCCAGTACTACCAAAACAAAAACATATTATTTACTTATATTTAGTTCCATTCGTTTTAATGTTCTATAATTTAAATTCTGGATTGGTTATCTACGTGACTGGATATTTAATTTTTGCGAAGATCTTGTATACATAGTTTACATAGTGTACCATAATCTGAAAGGGCTTGTTTGGCATTCTAAACTGAACAACTTCCCTAAGAAACATGTGTTGGGAAATGAAAGAAATCTCCATCTCCAGTATCTTGCGGTAGTATCCGTTGGTCTGTGAAAATTCATATTTAAGGGTGTTCCAGTACTACCAAAATTTAAACATGTGATTTACTCGAAATCGTTTACGGTTAGTTTGTTTTAATGTTTAACAATTTGAATTCAAACATTTTTTGGAAAAACGTAAATATAATCATTTAATTTCGCGAGAAATTACGCGAATATTCTATTTCGCGTTTGTTCCAAATTAAAAGTCTTTTTTTATTCATTGAAAGCCTTGAAAACACGAGCTTTTTTAGGGTTCCATAGTCGAAAAACCGGCCAAGTGCGTGTCGGGCCACACACAATATAGGGTTCCGTAGTAAAGTGGCCTTAGCAAAAATTATTGTTTTTGATTCTTTCATAATTTTTTCCGTCCTAACAACCAGCGAAGCCCAGCGCCTGACTGCTACTTATTTATATTTCTTAACCTAGTAACCGTACTTAGTTGTGATAGTTTTTCTTTTAATTTTATCATATGTGCTACTACTATGAATATTTTCACAATTCCAGTAACTACCGTTTAAGCTCGACTCCAATAAAATTGCGCTTTCAAGCTTAATATTTCGCAAACGGATCCCTAAATTGAACAAAAAATATTTGAGACTCATCATTTTAAAGACTATGGAGTAGACAGGAAAAAATTTCACCCCCAGTTTACTTGTAGGAGGGGTACCGTAAAAAATTATTTTTTCAAGATGCCCCCCTGCCAGCTAAACGGTTGTTACTGGAAAGTGAAGAAATTTACAGTAGTAGTATTATATATGATGAAAATAAAAGTAAAACTATCACAGCTATGTACCTATGCTTCACATAGCTGAAAATCTGGAAATAATCAAATTAGCCATAGCAATCAAGCGCTAGGACCTCGCTGAGCGTTAGGAGGTAAAAAGTTTATGTTATGAAATACTTTATCAAAACCTGCTTTGCAATACAAAGTCGTAAAAACCTATGCGCGTGACCCGACTCGCACTTGGCCGGTTTTTTCACTGTTTATGGTAAATAACAATTTTTGAGATGCAAAATGATGCAGTTATATGGAATATTAAAAAAAAACCGGTGTCGATTCTGGCAGACCCAAACTAAAACTAAACTAAATTTGACAGGTCTAAAAGTGTTTTTTTGATAGATAGATAGGAAAATTGGACCATTACCTTTGAGTGTATAAAAGAAAGATATTATAATGTTTTAAATAAATGCTGCTGTCTTTGTTACTGCCTACAGACTAATAAAGGACAGCATCATTTTTAGACCTGTCAAATTTAGCTTAGTTTTAGTTTGGGTCTGCCAGAATCGACACCAATGTATCAAACATAAGAAATTCATAAATTCACTAGCAAATAAATATGTAACTACCCGCACCTTTGTCTAAGTAGAGTTTAATCTTTTGTTTCTTTTGAAGCCAGCCTGATCAAATGGAAGTATTGGCAGCATTAGAGTATTTACTTCGAGTGCTTGGTGGAGGGACGGCTAGGAGTGGGACCGGATCGACCCAAGTACACGACGACGCAGGCAACCAAAAAAAAACCGGTCAAGTGCGAGTCGAACTCGCTCGCCGAGGGTTCCGATATACTTTTTGTAGTTTTGGAAGCACTAAATTCCATTTTTAGGACCGCAAAACTAAGTTTGTTTGTAAAGGTTATTTGCAGATTTCTAAAAAACTGTGCAACTTAGAAAGATCGTTTTATTTTTGCTGTAATGTTTACACAAATTTCTGTCAACTGTAATTAATTCAGATTTTTCCTTTCACAAACTTCGGAGATAGGGGGGGTTTAATGGTATTTTTTTGAAATTTTTCATCATAACTTGAAAACTAAGAGAGGTAAAAAAATATAAAATATATTTTAGAATGTACAAGTAAAGCCCTTTCATATGATACCCCACTCTACCTAGTAGCGACAATTTGAAATTTGGCCCCCCCTATTTTGGGCCCCTTTTCATTAATAATATATTTTTTTTATTCTTTCATGTGCAATTAAGTTGGGCAACCATATTTTAAAATTATTCCAAATTTCAAGTCGATATCATGAGTGGTTGCTGAGATATAGAAGTGTGACAGACAGACAGACAGACAAAGTCGCACCATAAGGGTTCCTTTTTTACCATTTTGGTATCGGAACCCTAAAAAGAGGCCCATATAGAAACTTTTGGCGTAAATTTTGAAATAATAGAGCGTGTAATAGAGCTATGTGATGATACTAAAGGGTGTGAATCTGTCAATGAAACTGTTTAGTTTTAGCTTTTCCCAAGAAACATAGGTCATAGAACAAAATCAATTTTTGACCTCCCATAGAAACTGTATCAGTTTTGTTAGGAGGTCAAAGATTTTTCGTATTTCGACCTATGTTCCTTGAGAAAAGTTGTTCAGTTTCATGGGCAGATTTATACACCCTTCAGTATTATTACACCTTTCCATGACACGATGTATTCATATACAGAATTTCAACAAAGGCGTATTTAATTAAAACTGTGTTGAATCACTTGAAACACTTTGTCACTTGAAGCGGATCGTTGTATGAAGACCCCCGCATTAAATCCTCTGTCGATGAAACTTTGCTGAGGTATTACACTACAGAGATAAAAAACCGGTCAAGTGCGAGTCGGACTCGCGCGCCGAGGGTTCCGATATACCTATAGTATTTTTGGAAGCAATAAAGTCCATTTTCAGGACCGCAAAACTAAATTTGTTTGTAAAGGTTTTTTGCAGATTTCTGAAAAACTGTGCAACTTAGAAAGATCGTTTTATTTTGGCTGTAAAGTTTATATAAACTTCTGTCAACTGTAATTAATTCAGATTTTTCCTTACTCAAACTTCGGAGATAAGGGGGGGGGGAATGGTATTTTTCTTGACATTTTTCATCATAACTTTAAAACTAAGAAATTTAAAAAAATACAAAAATATATTTTAAAATGTACAAGTAAAGCCCTTTCATATGATACCCCACTCGACCTAGTAGCGACAATTTGAAATTTGGCCCCCCCTATTTTGGCCCCCTTTATATTAATAATCATACTTTTTTCAAAAAATTTTCTTGTGCAATTAAGTTGGGCATCTATATTCTAAAACTATTCCAAATTTCAGGTTGATAGCATAAGTGGTTGCTGAGATATAGAGGTGTGACAGACAGACGGACAGACAGACAGACAGACAGACAGAGCGGCACCATAAGGGTTCCTTTTTTTTACCATTTTGGTATCGGAACCCTAACTAGTAAGTAACACACAACTCGTACTTCGTTTTCCTTTGTTATGTTGGAGACCCGTGATTACCACAGTAATCAAAGCTGGGTTTTGAAATAAGTAGTGGTCGTTAAAATGTGGCGGACATTTCTTTTCTGTTCTATGACGAAACCTTGCTACACTTTTCGAATTCACCTTTTTAAGTATCTTTTTTTTTGTGATATATGCAAAGACTAGCTGTTGCCCGCGGCTTCGCTCGCGTGGTTTTCGTATTTATGTTGTTACCGGTTTTCCGAAGCAATGAGATATTTTCCCGTCATTTCAGGGTAATTTTAAACTAAGGAAAAACGGGACTAACCCTGCGCAAATCAATGAGTACAATTCAAGATCCAGCTGAAGTTACTCATAAATTACTCAGAACAGATGAACTTAGCAGCAGTATTATGCCTTAAAGTTGTCACTTAACCTAACAAATGTAGAAAGAGAGATGAGAGACACCTTTATGTAATCTTTCAAAACAGAGCCAATTCGCAGAAGTAATTGAGAAAAACTAAAACCCTCTCCCTCTCTCCCCTTCACCCCTCCCTTTCTCCCTCTCTCTCCCCCTGCCCCCTCCCTCTCTCCCTTGTCCTCCTTCTCCCTTACCTCTACCTATCTACCTCTACCCTATCCCTGCTCCTATCCCTACCCCTAACGCCAATTTAACCGCTATCATTAACATACCATACCAAACCTATCGCACCCCAACCCCAGGGGATGGTGGTATTTCACGTCCATCACGTTGGATTTCAAAATTGTTGTAGTTTTCGTAATCAGCGACTCGATAAACCATACAAACGACACCCATATTGATTTTTAGACATCGCACCTCAACCCCATCCCTAGGGGATGATGGTATTTCACGTCCACCACGTAGGATTTAATTTTTTTTGTAGTTTTTGTAATCAGCGACCCGACAAACCATACAAACGACACCCATACAGATTTTTAGACATTCCAACCCTATCGCACCTCAACCCCATCCCCAGGGGATGATGATATTTCACGTCCACCACGTTGGATTTCAAAGTTGTTGTAGCTTTCGTAATCAGCGACCCGATAAACTATACAAACGACACCCATATTGATTTTTAGATATTTCAAACCTATCGCACCCCAACTCCATCCCCGGGGGGATGATGGTATTTCACGTCCACCACGTTGGATTTCAAAATTGTTGTAGTTTTCGTAATCAGCGACCCGAAATACCATAGAAACGATACCCATATTTGTTTTTAGACTTTTTCACCCCGTTTCCCCCTTTCAGGGGTTGAATTCTGAAAAAACCTGATACGTGTGTTTACTCATCTATTAATAGGAGTACTCCTGTGAAGTTTCGAACATAATAGTTTAACTAATCTTGTTTCCCCATACAAAATTTCAACCCCTTTTTCACCACCTTAGGGGTTGAATTTTCAAAAACCCTAGGACACGTAATTGATTATTTCTAATCGTTAACCTAAAAACAAAGTTTCAAGCTTCTAGCTCTAAAAATTAAGGACTTCCATACAAACTTTTAACCCCTTTTTCACCCCTTTAGGAGGCGAATTTTCAAAAATGCTTTATTAGCGGATGCCTACGTCACTAAAACTATCTGTGTGCCAAATTTCAGCGAAATCCGTTCAGTAGTTTCGGCTGTGCGTTTATAGATCAGTCAGTCAGGTTTGCCTTTTATATATTTATAAGAAAGGAATAGAAGCATTAGTAGCGTGACGGCGTTTTGTTGCTAGTATGCTATTATTGGGCTTGGTCCAACAGGGTTCTAAAAGGGTGTTTGTAGGTGTATGTGTATATCATTGAGAAATATATGACTTAGAACAAATAATAAATGTCATACTTCCTTCTCTTAGCTTAAAAAAAAAACAGCTCGCCGAGGATCGGCCCCGCCTGCAGTATCTTGTACAATTCAAGTTACCAAATCCAATAGATTTAAGCTTGTTTTCCTCTCTTGTGCTAAGCAGTTGGGTATTTTGTTATTTAATAATTTTTAATTTATGATTATTTTTTCGGCTATAGCTGATTAACCTGTGAAGTCTACTTAGCTGGGATAGTTTTTCTATTAAATTATTTTAACTCTTAAATTTAAAATTGTTTTAATTTCATCATATATACTACTACTGTGAATTTTTCACATTTCTAGTAACAACCGTTTAGCTGGCAGGGGGGTGGGGACTTCAACAAAACATTGAATAAATCATCAACTTTCTCTTGCCTTTATCCTATAATTTTGGGTTGGGGAAAGTATACAGTTTTTCCTCTTTCAACGACTTTACTACAGTTTTTTTTACGGTAATAAACATTATGATGATATGACTAAAAAAATAAGCATTTTTTTTAAATTACACAATTATTCCAGTTATCACTTCTACTATAGGTTCTTTGGTACATTTCATGGTCTGAGTAACATATTTAAATTATGTTCGCTATTTCATACACAGCGTTCTCATTGCGGAGACTCTACTCACGAAAACAAGTAACTTTCCCGAAGAAAAGATTTCTTTACTCGAAAAAAAATTTTCGACTTCCGATACAAAATGAGTCGATCTTGTGAACACTTGTATGGCTTTTCAGGCTTCAGGAGCAAAAACAATGAAAATTTACGTTGTATAGAAATTTACCTCTGGATTATCTTAAGAGCGTATTTTGTCGCAGGTCTATTTACTGAGGAAGTGCAAGCGAAAATGGGACAAGGTATCGCTGAGCAGATGGTGCATCTCGTCGAACCGCGCGCTTACGTACCTTTTTATGAAGCTACGCACGGAATCCTTAAAAAGTGATTACATTATAGTAGTTTATGCAACTGTCATATAAAACAGGTTATGAAAACACGAGTTTGGGTTTATCACACGAGGCGTAGCCGAGTGTGATAATAGCATCAAACGAGTGTTTTAATACCATATTATATGCAGTTGCGTATACTACTTTATCTTCACTCATGCAATAGGTAGGTACTTACTTATAAAAATTAAACAAATGTAAGTAAACAACAAAGGTAACTTATATTATGTATATTACAGTTCTGATATGAGTCTGAAGAAGCCGCCTTAATATATCCGCTAGGTCTTCTTTGAAATATACAAGCAGAACATTTTCTTAACATGGTTTTCTTTTCGATTTTCAGTCTTTCCCAATTCATTGTAGGTTATGTCATAAAATGTCCTAGACTTATATGGGAGAAGATCATAAGTTATTGAGTATCTGGTGTAACTACAGTATCCTGACTGCAACACTTTATCTATTTTTTCAATAAACTTTCACATTACTTTCACGGGCACAAAATACTTGAAAATGGTAAAATATTTGAAAATGGCAGCAAATCTAATATCTATTTCCAAGTCCTTCTAATTTCAGGCTGCGCGCGCATATTTTCTACTACAGATAAAATAATTGTAACTATAGTAACTGTTACTGTAACAGCTCCAAAATAATAGGTTGTTTATAAGGTACACTTTGTAAATATGCTACTGATATTTGACAGCTACTAAGAAAAACTGTTACATTTATAACCGGCTCTCTAAAAGACCTTATATTCAGTCTTCTTTAAAAAGGTTTAGGTTCAAGAAGAATTTTATCCAAGTGTTATGATTAAAAAGTTAAATTACGTAACACCTTTGCAAAATTTTCATACAAAAATCGTTACGTAATGGTAACTTTTTAATTTTTTATGCATACTCTGCGTAATATTCAGCCTTATGTACCAACTTTTTGAATCATAATTCGAAGATTACGACATGTGTAGATAAAAAAAAAATTTTTTCTTATCTTTTTTTTATATTAAACGAGGAGCGACCTCCTCGGGCGACTTCACACCTTTATATCTGGGCAACCGCTAAAACTTAAAAGATGTTTCAAATTACTATGCGACCCCGGCCATGTCTTTGTACCATAGATTTATATAGTCAAGATAGGGTCTTGGGAACAAGCGGTTCAAAATTTCCCCATACAAGAAAAAATAACGCCCTCTGTGAAAAATCGCGTGAACTACGTTGTGTAGTACTTCGGTCAGTGCTAAATACACGGAACGGATATAATATGGCGGGAAAAAACAAAACAAACTTTTTACTGTTTATATGTGATTTAGGCCTGGTTTTTCAGTTTCATTAATTGGATTATAGTCAAAAACAATAATAAGAAATAACAATAATAATAATAAGAGTATATTGTTTCTTCAACTAAGAACATTCCATTTTGTTGGTAAGTTTATTTGCATCCAATGTTGACAATATGACTGACAACGACTGACGTTTGTTGGTCCTAAACGTCAGATTTCGGACCAACGAATTGGGGACATTGCAACGTGCCTATGGGCTAGTACTTATATATAAGTAAATGCTTTGTACACTATTCATTTGATTCGTACATTATTAGAACATCTTAATTATTTTATTAGTTTACTCGTAATACCCTGATACATTTTCATTAATCTTTCCTACTGGCAACATACAATCTTCGTATGTCAAAAGACCGATAATAAATTTTCAAAATGTTTTTAGTTTTATATTTCCGTGCCATATCGCTCGAATGAGTGTATTTTTGATGATTTTTTCGTAAAAAATCTTTACCGGATGATAAACGAAAAACCAACGAAACGAAATGATGGGTAAAATTAAATATATTTTTATCTTTTTTTCTCGTAGGTGTACATAGAGATGGCCGGAGATGAAACACCTCCTTTGGAATAGTTTTAGAATATTTTTGCCCAACTTAATTGCAAATGAAAGAATAAAATTTTGCCCGAGTCTCAGGAATTGCTAACATTTGCTAACCTTATGTCCACCGCACGTCCACCGGAACATTTTGTAGGCTGCATATTATATTAGCGTTTTCTGTTGATATTTTTGTATTTCATGTCTAAATATTTCAGACGGTGCAGGAACTACATTAATTTCAATCTTTTATTTAAAGAAGTCGAAACTTTTAGAAATAATTACAATAAAAACACCACAAATATTTGTAAATGGCGCGCATTATTTATTTTATTTATTAAAGTGGCAAAGACTAAACTGCCAACATCCTATTCCTTGAACCATAAAATAAATTATCAATATTTAAATATCTTGTTACTTAAATAACAAATTTATTGTTGATTGTTTAATTAATATAAATTATATCATAAAATGAATATTCATTTATCATATTTTCTCGAAAACAGCTTAATTTCATGAAAATGTTCCTAACGTAATAAGCATAAAAACTGATTTTGCGGTAATACGGGGTGTAAGGGACAGGTTGGCAAATACTGAAAGGGCATGATCAGTCAACTTAACTGAACAACTTTCAGCGAACAAAACTTTCAGGAAATAAAAAAAAAACCGGCTTTTCCATACAAACCGTCCAATCAAGTTCGCAATTTTGTATGGAATGGGCGATTTTTTTTTCGTTTCCTGAAAGTTTTTTTCGCTTAAAGTTGTTCAGTTACGTTGACTGATCATGTCCTTTCAGTATTTGCCAACCTGTCCTTTACACCCGGTATAATGAAAAATAAGCTGGATTACAGACCTTAATAAAGTGCACATAGAGCTGTTTTATGAGCAAATGTGTTGAAGAAATTATTATTGTGTACATTCCAAAATAGATATTGTATTGCTTTAGTTTTAAAGTTATAATGAAAAATGTAAAAAAAATATTGTAATAAATTATGAAGTATTTACAACTTTTTGAATTTCTTACTTTATTTTGTCTTTTCTACAAGGTGTAACAGAAAGGGTATATCAACCCTGAAGGATGTGTTTCTGACCATAAAACTGAACAAGTTTCCCTAAGGAATGTAGGTTGAAATACGAAAAAATTTTTTGACCTTCCATAGAAACTGAATCAGCTGATAGTGTAGGTACTCATATTTTATATGAGGGGTAAAATTTTTTTTTCGTATTTCGAACTATGCTTGGCCGCACACTTGTATGGGACATGTATCTAGGTACTTAAAAAAATGGTAAATGAACCATAACAGCTAATTTATAAAATTTAGAACAAAATTGCTCTTCTTACCGGCTTCAAAAAAGAGGAGTTTATCTATTCGAATGTACTTATATTTTTTTGTATGTTTGTTACGCGATATCTCCGCCGGTAGTGAACCGATCTTAATGATTCGTTTTTATTCAATAGAGATTACCTTCGAAGTGGTCCCATATAAATTAAGTCAAAATCTGATAATGAAGTACGATACTAAAACCGGTAACTCCTCAAAAAATTACTGTGGTTGGTGATCATAGTTTGTTGTTTTTACAGTACGCAGAAGGAAGCATGGCCCGTCCTTAGTCGCCTTTTACTACATACACTAGTAGAAGCCGCACAAAATAACTCTGGCCATATCAGTTGATGCGCAGAAGTCAAGTCCTAAGAAAATAGTCATTTTTGACTTCTGCGCATCAATGAAATGGCCAGAGTTATTTGTGCGGCGTCTACTATTCTTAGCTTTAAGCTGGTTTAAGGTTCAAGCTCTGTTGAATCTATTACTATCACTTTCTTTTTAATGACTAACAAAGTAACAGCAATATATTTAAAGATGTTTAGTACAACTGGCCGTAAGACCATGAATGCGAACAACTCTTCCGAAGAGAATTACTAAAATATAATCCTGATTTCCCATACAAAGTCCTCTATTGAATTTGCTTGCTTTGTCTGGGAAACCTAAATAAATCTCTTTTTCGACTTTTGTCTCTTTGAGAAAGTTGTTCAGTTTTGTGGTTTGGGTGTAAAACAATAATGTTTGTACAATTTGAGTCAAATCTTTTCCCATATTAATAAATTATAAATTAATAAACCAAATTTCGATATGTGTGCTGTAATTTTTTGAGGAGTCACCGGTTTTAATCTCATACTCCATCATCAGATTTTGACATTGGTTGGGACTGGCTCGAAGGCAATCTCTATTTAATACGAATTCAATCCGTATTTGCTTAACACTAAAACTTATAAAATAAAAATAATTTTAACAAAAACTACGCACCTGCTTTAAAATTTTGCAAGGTTTCTATTGGTAACAAAAAGCATAAAAAATTCATAGCAGTTAATTATAAATAATAGAAAATAACGAAGCCTATGTTTTTTATTTCGATTCTAAATTTATTAAAAACCAATTGAAGTACATAATATAATTATTACCTAACTTGCGCTACATAAGCTGTAGGTATGCCGTTACCAAATTACGATGAGTTTCCATCTCGTGCAAAATCTCGTGCCTATTAATCTTAACCATTGACAATTTAATATGGGATCTCCTCAAAGGTAAATAAAAAAGCGGTTCAACGCCTTCTGTAATAAAAGCAAAGAGATTTGAACCTCGCTGCTCATTTATCTGAGAATAAAAGCCACCAGATTAGATACTGTTACCAGCAATGCAAGTTACCAAAATGAAGTGTTCCTTGTATAATTGAAATAAAAAAACAAAGGTTTGGTTATTTTCTATTATTTCACTAAGTTACTGATAATTAATTGCTATGGTTATTTTATGCTTTCTAGTGCTTAGAAATCTTGCAAAATTTTGATGGAGGTGCGTAATTTTTATTAAACTTATTTTTTCTCTTAAATGTATTGAAAAACGTCGTAAGATACACAGCCATTACAAACCACTTAGGTACGATCCTTGTATTTTAACGACCATTATGTTCCTTGAGTAAGTAAATAATTCAATTGGTTTCCTTGCTATTATTTCTGAGACTAGCAACCACATAAAGCAGCCAGCAGAACGATAGATATACCGCCAGTTGCCTAAAGCGTATTTATTTTTAATCTATTGCTGTCACTTTCTTCGTCATCAAAACAGTAAGTGACAGCAATATATTTAACAGAGGTTTAACTTTAGAGATGGTTTGTGCAGCTGTCTGATAGCTCATAGCAAGAGTAAGCTAAATTTGCAGTTTCTTTGAGATTTACTTTTCACACTTGGGTGTTGTACCTAAAGACTATGGGGCTATAACATGCTATAGCAATGTTTTAATTTTGTACACTCATCGTGATATTATGCATGAAGATAATAAAAATACACTGTAACATCACAAAAATATCTATTTAAACCCCATTTTTATCCACCGCTTCTAAGTGTCTTTTACAAATTTTGGAATAAAAATTATCTCATATGCTAATAAGCGGTCACTTTTAGGCCGATCTAAAGGAATTTTTATTGCAGTTTACAATAACTGTAACAATTGAAGTTTTAGTAAATAGATAACTTACAGTACTATAATAGATAGCTTGTTTTTATGCATATATAGTAAGAAAATAGCTCTTTTTTACAATTAAATATAACATGGTTGCTTAGTCTTGAAGTGTATATGGAAAAGTTACAAAGCGTCATTTCATTTTAAATATTGCATTATTATTGCATATCGTGTGGGTGATCGGTCGATGGCCGACCTTACAATGTTTACAGATATTGCTTATTTTACAAATATTGCTGATAGCTAGGTACTTAGTAAAACTCAAGTTACAAAATCGGTCTTTATGAACAAGAGGTAAATAGAGAGGCTACTGAATAAGCTAACTAATTATTTGCTGACATGACATAATGAAAATTCAGAAAAGTGTATTCTAATAGTACGTTCTGACAGGTATAATTTAGCGGGTTTTCCTTAAAGCTCAATTGCAGTGTACGCACGGATTAGGAAATTAGAAAATTTTAAAATAAAAGTGAACACACATTTGCCTTTGCATGCACTAAGGAAATTTGGTGACCGATAAAAAAATAAAAATGCATCTGGCCAGTAACAATTTATTTAAAATTTTATTTTTAGACAGTTAAAAATCTTTTTGCTGTATGACTGCTGAAGAATTAAAGAAAAAATCTGGTCGGGTGGTGGATTTTCATACCTTTATCCCACCCTTGGGATGGAAGGATTTTCATACAAACTTCCATCCCATGGGATAGAAGCTTGGATCGAAGGATTTGAAGGGCGGGATAAACGTGTTCGGATCTCTCTAATTGAAATAATTAGAGTGTATTTTCAGAGCAGGTGTGATAAAAATAATCATATGATGAAATTACAAACCTCGCCCTCGCTTCACTCTGCTGCGATACTCGATTTAAATAAAAATATTAATCATTCAAAGACTGGTCTGAATGGTGGCTCTTCGCACAATTTTTTTTCATAAATACGACAAACCGTTTCCTCAATAGACTAATGTTGTCCGTTGTACAAGGAACCCATATAGCTTCGTTGTGTTTAAAATGTTGCTAACCTAGGGTAACCCGCTAGTTCATAGGTTCTTAACAGGGTGTCTTATTATGTTTGAGATATTTTGACACCTAAATTCGTTATTTATGTTTATTTGAATGAATTTTGAACAGGGATACGATCACTGTCACAATATTATTCGCTAATATTGATATAACTTTGCTACTTTAGGGAACAGTCTTATGCAACCTCATTAAATTTTGAATACTATCAATAAATCTTCAAAGCAAGAAAAACTTAGCGTTACAATAACTTGTTTAAATTTTAACAACAATCTTATGCGCTCACCTAACCGCAAACTAAACGGCGGGAAAATATTCACAAATATTAACTGGTAAAATTGTGCATCAAAGATAGACACAAAACAATAGATTGAGAAAGCTTTATGTTCTATTCGTGTAGGCACTCAAAAGAATGATACTCAATTAATTTAACAGTAATTTTACATCACCCACAGTTATAGAAAGAAATACTAGACAAAGACAATATTTAATATTTATTAGTGCAAAATCCTAATGAAAACACACCTTTCCAAAGGTAAAAATATATTACTTATACATTTTTGTATACAGCAAATAACTGCCGTTAGAAGACGAAATAGAGAAAAAATACTAGTCATATTCATTGTGGGAAGTCGCAAATCTTCGCAACTCGGCTGTGTTGCATTTCTTTTAATCTTATTATAGACAGGCTTTGCCTAGTTTGGGACTTTGGGTGAAATGATTTAAAACCACGAAACAAATTTAAGTCCCTATTTAGTGATTAAAATGTGTATACTCGTAGATCTGTATTCTGCAGTTAACTTATGACCTAGCTGACTGTCCCAGTGTAATGTCTTGGTGAAATAATAATAAGTGTACCTACAAATTTGGATAAGTGGTTCAAAAAATAAAAAAAATAAAATGATACTGTGTATATTTTGACATAATGCCGCAACAGAATTCTTTACATCTTCTGCCCACACAAACAGAATATACTTTTTCATCGACGACCTACTACAGCCACGGGAATGAGCTGCTGAGCTAGATGACCATCAAATAGTAATAATACCGGCACATTTAGTAGTTTAAGGAAAATAAATTGTAATCCAAAGCCTCAAATAAGGAGTAAGGAAAATATAAAAAGAAGAAATAATCGTCCTGGGTCTCTTTTAAATTTTATTCACTATGTAACTAAGAATTCTAGATATGTTTCTTCTTTCCTGTCACTAAGATAATCTTAATGATAGATAATCTTAATGACCTTCACCCTGCTCAAAAACTTACTCCCGTGAGTTCACATTCATTGACAATATTATCAGCACTTTCATTTTATGACCCGTTAATATTTAAAATATACATAAAATAATATACAAAATACTTATAATTTCAGTAAGTTTACGAATTTTAAGTCACCCTACCGTTCTCCTACTTGAAGTCAAACTTAGTATTCACATAAATATTCGTTCGAAAAAATTGTATACAACTTTACTACAAAATGTGCAGGATGTATGTACGAGTATGTATACAGACATAATATGTAAGCTATTTGAAAATGGCTATCATTAATACGTGCGGCATCATATTCAAGTTTGTACAGCAAAAAATCATCAGTCATAAGTTTTGTCACAACCTTATTATTTTCAAATTTCGAACACTGGCCAGAAATGTTTTTATTAATTTTTCAATATATTCGCTCTAAAAAAAATACTTACAAGGACGTAAACATTGCTCGTAAGTAGTTACTTACCGAACTAGTGCGGTAAGTAAAAAAAGTATACTACCAAGGAGTTATTACACTCTGATCATAAAATTATTTTGTAAAAATCTACAGTGGTGACTTTTTACTTGGGTGACGACTGCCTACCTATATTTAAAAAAAATGGAGAGTACCGGGAGAACATAAATTGACAAGAGGCTGACAGTACCCATGGTTGGTTCCTTTAACAAGTGTATTACTTATACCTGTTTTCTCACAAATGTATTGAAAAACGCCGTAAGGGTTATGACAAACTCGTGCCGATAGTAAACCCTTGACTTCGTCTCGGGTTAACAAAACGTCAACTCGTCTGTAATAACCCTACTTACGGCACCTGTATCTTAAACTACTATTAAATTTAAAACTTTTGCATCCTCTAAATAGTTATTTATGCCACTGTTGCGTAATGAAAGTAATTTTAACACGAGATCTGGTTTTTGATACAAGGCGCAACCGAGTATCAAAATAGTATAGATCGAGTGTTAAAATGACTAATTACGTAAAGTTGCATACAAAACTTATCTACGACCGACAAAATAAAATAACATTTTAAAGAGTAGTAATCAATTTATTAAACTAAGAGGACAGTTAGTACAGTTATTGAAAGTTATTCCTGAAGATGTTCCAGATCTAGAGCTTGTGGATGAAGTTGCTTTAACATTAATTTCATTGCATACTGTTACACCCGGTATATGGTTACTGAAAGCCTATTGTAGATTCATGTTCTCTTGGTACTTTTCCATCGTGTTACGGTCACTTTATATAGAAGCGAGCCAACCATGGGTACTGTCAGTCTCTTGTCGATTTATAGTAAGTAGGCTGTATGTAGTACTGTGGTGGTATTGCCTTAGCCTATGCAGAATGAAAATTATGAAGTTTAACAGTTGCACAATGAAAATCCATACTCCATTTCCGTACTGTTCATAGTATGGAGCAATACGGAAATGAAAATGATAGCGGGCAATGACTCTATTTTGAATCTGTCATTGGTTTCGAATTTGGATAATAGTTATTTATGCAACTGTTGGATAATAGTTATTTATGAAAAAATAAATCTGGTTTTTGATACGAGGCGCAGCCGAGTATCAAAATAGTATAATCGAGTGTTAAAATGACTAATTACGTACAGTTGCATACAAAACTTTATCTACGACCGACAAAATAAAATAAAATTTTAAAGAGTAGTAAGTAATTTATTTAACTAAGAGGACAGTTAGTACAGATCCTGAGCTTGTGGATGAAGTTGCTTTCACATTAATTTCATTGCATACTGTTACACCCTGTATATGGTTACTGACAGCCTCTTGTAGATTCATGTTCTCCTGGTACTTCAATTTTGTTTTAACCACTTCTTCTTTTGTTGCCACGGTCACTTGCGTGCCAACCATGGGTACTGTCAGCCTCTTGTCGATTTATGTTTTCCTGGTACCTACTCTCCATCTTCTTTTAAATGTCACCCAAGTAAAAAGTATTTTTACAAAATTACTTTAGAGTAGGCTGTATGCAGTACTGTGGTATAGTATTGCCTTAGCCTATCAGAATGAAAATTATGTATTATAACAGTTGCGGAATGAAAATCCATACTCCATTTCCGTACTGCTCGTAGTATGGAACAGTGTGGAAATGAAAATGATAGCGGACAATGACCTCAATTTCGAAACTGTCATTGGTTTTGAATTTGGAATATTCCGGTACGGGAGTAGATAAAATAAAAAACAATATTATTATACTCCATTTTCAAACTTGGAGTGGACGCAAAAAGAAGACAGAATCGCGGTTATTGCGTTGCATCGCTGCGGTTACGCGCCAACTGAGATTATTTCTCAAAAATTTGAAAATAACACTTAGCTTTGTTTATCGTACAATCAAACGATTCAGTGAAGATTCGAGCTTCGAAGATCGCAAGAGGAGTGGCCGGCCTCGTACGGTTAGGACACCTGCTGTCATCAAGGCAGTGAGGGCGCGAATCCAACGAAATCCCGTTCGCAAGAAAAAATTGTTAGCTCTTCAGATGGGTTTAAACAGAACCACGATTAAAAGTGTTAAACGAAGACCTGGGACTACGTGCTTATCGCAAGAAAAAAAAAACGGGCCATTTACTCAATGAGCGTCTGAAAAAAATAAGGCTAGAAAGATCTCGGGTTTTGTTTAGGCGGTACGCGGGAAAAAAGTACCTTTTTTCAGACGATTTTTTAAAAATTGAAGGAAGTTATAACAAACAAAATGTTAAAGTTTATGCCCACAACTGTGAAGAAGCGAGTAGGCGTATCCTGAGTCCAACGTGGGCATCACCCCATTCATGGTTTGGCTTGGAGTCTCATATTCAGGCCTAAGTGAGCTGTTTTTCTGTGAGGAAGGTGTAAAATCCAGTGCTATAGTGTACCAAAATACGGTGCTTTCAAACATTGTAGAACCTCTTTTTTACACAATGTTCGAAAACAGACACTGGGTTTTCCAAGAAGATTCTGCGCCGTCTCATAAGGCAGCAAGTACGCAAAATTGGCTGACTGTCCATGAAATCGACTTCATAATAAAGCACAAAGAATGGTCCTCCTCCAGCCCACACTTGAATCTGTTGGATTACAAAATGTGGCAACATTTGGAGGAGAACGTCTGCGCTAAACCTCACCAGGATTTGAAGACTCTCAAAGCAGCAGCTGATATAGACATGAACGTTGTGCGTACTGCGATCGACGACTGCCCACGGAGGTTGAGAGCCTGTTTTCAAAATGAGGGAGGGCATTTCGAATAATTTTAACATCTTGATCTAGTTTCAATTACCTTTCTTTTAATATACAAATTTTAAACTAACATAAAAAGTCTTACAATTTATTTGATTAAAGTATTTGTGACAGAACTTATGACCCGACCTAGTAATATTAAAGGCTTTCCAGCAAAAATAAAGATCTTCTTTTCAGCGAATAAATCTAATTTGTCTACAAAGTAGAAAATCGCAAAATTTCACAACCACAGGCAGGATTCGAACCTGCGTCTTCTGCGTAAGTACCGCAGACGCTTTACCAACTAGGCTACTGTGGTCCTGCCCGATATTGTGAAATTTAGCGACCTCTTTACGCATTTCAACGTTGCGTGTGTCCTGCCTGTGGTTGTGAAATTTTGCGATTTTCTACTTTGTAGATTTATCCGAACACAGGAAGTGTTAAAATAAAAATCATTTTTAAATCTAATTTGCATGCAACTTATGTCCAGCAAAAAAATATAATTGGTAAGCTAACAATGTGAGATGGAGCTTTAAATTCATTTGTTCCGCATAATAATTGTTTGTGCAGCAGAATAGTTACTTGTGACGCAGATCTATAAGCAAACGCCCAGCAAAGAGTTAGGTTTAATTCTCTTTTTGGCTCGTGCGTTGTGGTCGCAAAGGAACCTAACCCAACCTAACGGACCCATGAGTATTGATGTAAATGGATGATTTTATGTTCTCAGTGACTACGTAGAGTATATTAACGCGCCATTTCGCTTCTGGCACTCGCCTTCTATCTTGCTGCTCATTCAACTATTCTGCCGGTCAAATATTCATTTTGCGTTTCAATTTATTATTTTGCTGCACAATACTATACAGAAGAAGTGTTGCTGCTACTTTTGAATTGATTGCCAGTAAAAACATATTTGACTGCACAAAGGCTGTTCTTATTGCTGCACAAACAATAACTTTTCTTTGAAAATCAATTTTTACTTAAAATATTTTAATTAATGCTAACTGAAATGAAATATAAACAAAGTGCTACAACTAACTAACTAGGAAAGCGTCTTAACCGGACAAAACCAACACCTACAATAACCAATCAGATAAGATCACTAGAACACAAAATACTCTAACATTCAAGTCTTTCCCGATGCCCTACATTAGTCAGTCATTGAACATTCAATATAAATTCTATACTAAAACTAACAGATTTTACAATATTATCCCGCCGTTTCAATAAAGTTATCACAACTTTAAAAGTTAGACGCCAAATATCTTACAGATACGTAGGCCATAAGTACCGCACTTTATTTGATAAGAATAGGCAGGTATACATTCAACGACAACAATGTAGCGCAATGCATGTCAATAGTTATCGCCGATAACTATGAATCTAACTATGAATCGATAACTTATCGGAACTTTGAGCTCTCATTTCTAGTTGCCACAAATTTCCGCAAAATTTTCTTAACACTGGCACTTCCGGTAGCTTTTTCAAAGTAAATATATCTTTCACATTACTGTTTAATTACTGTCATGTTTTCCAATTTGATTGGAATACCAAGTCTGATTGATTCGTTAGTTACTACACCTATACTATAGACGTTATCGACTGGACAGTACATTTCGAAATATCCTACGAAAATAGACTGTTTTGGAAAAGTAGAATGTATAACAAAATTATAGTTTTACGATAAGGGCGCCATTTTGAATCCAGATCGGAATAAAGGATTCTAGAGTAGAATCACAATTTATACGTATGACCTTTAAAATAATATTTATTTACTGGTCGACGTCGATCACACAAGTGTAGTAAAACGAACGCTCTATTAAAAAAATACGTACATATAAGTATAAAATCTGGGCAAACTACTTAAACAATGACCTTGACTGTTGTTGTCAAATTCACAATTTCGTGCAAAATGATTATTGTTCAAATTGTTTGCCGATCGGTATCACACTGCAATATTTTACCGTAAAACTCAGTTAGCTTTAGCTCCGTTATAAATAATGAGTATTGTGTTCGTAACGCCAGCAGATTGATAGGCTAAAATAAAGTCGGCGCTAAGAAGTAGGCACGATGAGGTTTACCAAAAGAGCTTCCAAGTATTTATACATACAACAAAAGAATGCACGCGAGTGGCAAAAACATCCCTAAATATTTTTAAGAACTCGCAGTCTAAATGGGCCTCCATGTCTTTATAGCTGCTGGCACGACTGATATTAATTTCTAGTATACTGGATCAGTGTTTGTCAAGTTGTATTTGTCACCGGAAAATGATAAAAATCGTAATTTGATCAATTTCCTAGTAAGTTACAAACAAAGGTAAGTTAAGTAACCAATCACTGCTGAGAGTACAATTTTACATCAAACTGTCACCCGAAAAATAATATACTGTTCTCTGATTGTTTGATGGTATTGGAGGCAAGCATGTGGCAAGTGTTTATTCATAGAGTTAACAATCCCATCATAGTACGTCTCGCGGTCTTCGGATAATTTTACCGCGAGACTCCGTAAATTGATCAATTACTTGAAATCTATGCGTAAAATAATACATTTCAACTGCCGTTTTTTATTTTACGAAAGTTGATCAACTTACTAGGAAATTGATCAATTTACGATTCTTATCATTTTCCGGTGACATGTCCGTGCCTATTTGATCGACGCCATTTTGGCGCTGTACGCCATCGGTGTATCGAATTAGCGTCCACGGAACAGATACCACAGAATTAATAATATTGTCACATGAGGCTAACTGAAGGCGTTTCAAAACTGGCTCATAAAATTTGCTGTTATTTGTATAAAAATGATAAGAGGCTGGCACAGTTGCTAGAAAGAGGTGAAGGATTAATTAGACATCTTTTTCAGGGACGAAAATGTTTCTACACGTGAACCCTTTATAGTCGAAATAATGTAACTTGAATAGAATGCCAGCACGACAGAGCTAGGCGTGAAAGCAGGACGGAACGTTACGTATTTCTGTCACTCTCATATTTTAAGCATCGCTCCGCCTGCTTTCATTATAATCAAGCTACATTATTTCGACTGTAGTTGTATGTGAAAACAACGGGAAAACTCGGTGTTAACCTAGTTGATACCTGACGCAGGAGAAGAGCTCGTGCGGTTCCAATTCGTACGGCGGGTCTGGGAGGGGTTGGAACGCGCGGGGCTGCGGGGGCAAGTCCCCAGGCGCTGGGGTTCCCGCCCGCCCCTCGCTCGGCTCCGGACAAAACCGCCCCAAGCCCTCATGTCATGTGTCTTCGCGCCGTATATTCAAAATGGCCGCTCTACACATCGGACACTCCTTTAGTTGAGACGTGCACAGCGAGCAGAACCCTCTGGAAAATAAGATCAGTTTTAGGGTTCCATACCCAAAGGGGAATAGCACTATTCATCCATGGATATTGTAATAGGCGACTCAGACATTTTGAATCCGATGGACAGCTGTGTGCTTATCTTATATATTGCGGTCACCAAAACTCACGTCTCATGGTGCTAGCCGCAACGCCGAAATTCGGAGCTCCCTGTCCCGCATTGGAGTCTTCATGGGATATTATGATGATGTGTTTTATGGGCAGAATCACATCCTTCAGTATTATCAAAACCTGTATAATCGCATCTATTCATAGAATAGCTTTACTCACCTGTGCCCGCAAGGCTCCAGCGCACAGCACGCCGTGTCGTCGAAACACAATGTGCACGAGTCCTCTTTAAAGCTCGAGCACCGTAACTGCTCCAAAAATATCCTCCTAGGTATCACCTGTCAAACAAAAAATACATAAAATACCTACATTAATCATTCCACAAACCTCATAGCTAGACTGCTCACGCGTAGTGACATTTGCATCATAGGGAAGTATTATTGCTTTCATCAAAAGTGCGAGAAGTATGCTACGAAGAGAAGAAGGCTCTTAAAACATGAGTCCTTGGGAAACGTCCTATTTGTGTGCGCATTCTGTTTGTTGATTTTAGATCCCCTTTGGTATCTACAGAGTCGGTTGAACAAAAGCACTGGTGTTTATACACCGCGAAGTCAATCCTAAATAGGGTTTTACCAGGTTATCGGTTTCAAAAGACACATCTGACTTAGCCGTGGTAGCAGCCGCGACCAAATACTTAACACGCCATATGAAGCACGAAAACGCTCAAATTGTTATACCTCTGGCAGGGGTCACCCATTCAAGTTTTAACTATAGCGTATGTTAGAGAAGAAAGAGCGAACATCACTCGGCCACGAGCGTTCCACGTCCACAAGGTCCACATCCAGATCCTGATACAAGTGGCTTTCTACTATCGTTAACGGTATACAATAGCATAAAAACGTATGAGTTTGACATTAGCTGTTAGCGCATTATTTCTTTAGCTAACGTCAATCCCATACATTTTCATTCTATTCTACTATAGTTTGCAATAGTAGAAAGCCGCTTGTCTCTAGGCCCCAGTATAGTTGTCAGTATGCTGATGACGATAACCTTTTCATTATCAAGATTTAATTTTCGTGTCTGTAAATATATTTTCAACACATTTGCTCATAAAACAGCTCTACTTGCACTGTATTTAGGTCCATAATCCAGCTTATTAAAAACGCGTGCTTTTCTCATTATACATTTATTACAGCACTAGTTCTTTATTTTTGTTTTAATATGAACAAAGAACAAGGAGTTCTAATAATATAAATAAATAATATAAATATATAAATAAATATAAATAATATAATATAATATTTATGACATTTTCGTAAATATGTACAATACGCGCAACGAAAGAAGAGCCCTGACGGATCACGTGGTTAACCTGCGCAGTAGACAGTTTGCGACAAAATGGCCTATAAAATGGCTTCGGACTGTCTACTGCGCAGGTTAACCACGTGATCCGTCAGGGCTCTTCTTTCGTTGCGCGTATTGTACCTAATGTTGATGAAAATATAATATATAAACAGTTTGTTGCATGAGATTAGTTTTTGACAACAAATTAACATTAATTGATTTTGTATGCAATAAATTTTAAGTTTTTGTACTTTTTCAATGACTACGCTGTTTGGGAGCATTGCCACTGCTTCGTCACAGCTCCTCATTTGAAAAAAGAAATGCGCGCGCAAAAAGAATTCCGCGCGCCATTTTTCAGAATTATTTTCATTTGCTTTGATTTTTGTGACTAACTCTGTATCTTGAAACGGCCGATTGCCATCTTATTAAAAGTAGAAGTTGAACTAATAATGTCGTCGTTGGTTTCAAGCAATGAAGAACTTAATTTAACCCCACACGAAATAATTACTGGGTCACAAAATGCAAGTGAGAGTCTCCTTCCAGCAAAATCAAAGGAAAAATAGATTCTTTCCTACGAAAAGTTCATTGAATGGAAAAACAGCAAAAATGCCAACTTTCAGAGAATGTCTTTTTGGCTTATTTCAATGAGCTGGCGAATAAGTATAAACCTAGCTCTTTTTGGTGTGTTTATTCCATGTTGAAAAGTATTGTGAGAACGAAAAATGGAGGCTCAGGAATTGCAGCCCGAACCGCAAAAACGTAAGCGAATTTGATTCGTTTTTATTCGCAAATGTGTTGAAAAACGTCGTAAGAAGCTTGTGCGCTTTGGTGATTACACCCTCGGCTCAATTACGCCCTCGCCTACAGCTCGGACTGCAATTTCTGAGCCTCGGCCGTAATATCCAAAATAGCGCACGTGCATCTTAATGTACTATTCGTGTCTGTAAACTATCGCGGACTTTGCCACCAGACAAAATACATTTCTTTTTTAGTCTGTCTGATTTTGCGTTAGCTATTCTTTCTTAAAGTTTTCGCCTTAGATAGAGAAAGAGAAAATTTAATTGAGTGTTTTTGTAATAGGTTAAGTTTATTGCCTGTTGCTAGTGTTTACAAATTTTTAGAGTGAAAAACAAAATGAGCTTCTCTTGTTAGACAGGGGAAAAATGGTCTTACCTTTTTCTCATCATCAGAGAGGTGGCCGTGTTGGTTGAAGCTCGAGAAGGGCCGGTCCGCGGGTGGGAATCGGTAAGGCTCAGCGCCGAAGTTGAACAGACATTGCTGGAATGCCATGAAACTAGCCGCTGCGAAGAAACCGTACCTGGAATAAACGTTATAGTTCGATTTCGAGTAAACTCTATTTTTCAAGGACGTAATCTTCATTTCAACTTAATCATCTCACATACAACAATAGACCAAGGGAAGCGCAACAATAAGTTTTAAAGGTCCAATTAAAGCCATAAAATAGCACACACAGCAGCGTCTACTATTTAATCTTTAGATTGTTTTGATTCGAGTAGTAAAGGAGCCAATGATATAAACAAGTAGGCTTTTTACAGACTCGCCATGCATCGTGCTGTTGCAACATCTCGTCTTTGGACTGGTGTGGTCAAGTTAATCGAATTTTGGTATGACCGCACCGGTCTTTGTCGCTCAATCGCTGTAGCGATAGGACGTAGTTTTAAGTATGGTTTAATCGATCAATCAAGATCGTAGTTATAGATTATTCTTAATAAAAGACACTATAAACGATATAATTGGCGCAGTCTAAAAAGGGGAATAGTCAAGTCAGTGCGTTACAGCTAACTTCGAGTTCGTGCTGATAGCGCATGTCGTCGTGTAAGAACTTTTCTACGGACAGTACGTGATATCCAACTTTGATTCAGTGCCGAAACGTACAATTGATGCGTGCGCATAGGTTCGAAGTAGTGTCGCCGAGAGGAGCCGAACAATCGCTTACATCTAGACATCATCCAGACATCGATGGGTCATATAACTATGCAGATTACCATGATATTGTGATTGATCTTACACTACTCCTATTATTTGCTAAGTTTTCCTGTAATCTATTCCTCACTCACCTCAACTCACACACAATTTTTGATTTTTTTATACTTCACGAGAAGAAAATATTTTTCTCAACACCTATATCCTAAGAAAATAGAATTCCAATTACTAAAATTTTATTTTTTTCATGTCAACCCGTCATTTTCACAGTTAAACTGTAAAAAGTTTAACCTTCTCCAGATTCTATGACTAGATCAAGTTTCGTCCCCCATAACGTACTTTGACGTCAGGCACTATTTTTGTTCCGACAATCAGAAAAATAATTTTGGTGCAAATACAGGACCTTTTTCTTTAAACTAATAATTTGTTACAAAACGAGCATGTGCTTGAAAGATTTCGCCTCGTTGAAATGAAAAGCCTTACAATTACACTACCTAAATCTTTGTCAGGTATTTCTCACCCCGTCGCGAGAAATTTACTCTTGACTTCCTGAATATGCACAAGCTATCACTAAAATTTTATCAAGACTATATACAGTTTTTAGTTTGAAAAGACCTGGTACAGTCAAGTGCATAAATATGTTTCTTGAAATCCATTGCAATTACATGTATTTATGTAAAGAATCACGAATTATGTCACACTTTTCTCATCGTTATTATGTCTTCGTTTTTGTTGCAAAAATATCTAAATAACTAAGTGAGCAATAATATGTCCCTCAAAAGGTTTGTATTGCTCGTTATATAACAAATTGTCCTTTATAGTATACATATTATTAATCAGTTTCCGCAGACATATTTATATCAGTTAGATTAGATGCTATAATAATAAACATTCAATGATACATACTTTTGAAACGATAGCTTAGATACATATTTATGCACTTGACTGTACATAACACCAGTACTTTTTAATAAGCACACGATACTCGTAACAAAGATCGACTGCAAGGCTGAGCGTTTCCGAGAAAATTGTAGCAAAGCGCTTGGCGTTTCGTATTGCCTTGTTCTAAATTTATACAGCCAGTGTCGGTGTACAATCAGTTGACGTGTTAAATTCAAAATTATTCTGCGCACTCTCAATGTTTTGACGTTTTTCATCACTTGACATCGATCGATCGTTCAGAGATCGATAAATAAATCTTTTAATTTTAATATCACTATTATAAACGTTTTGTAGACACCAGTATTGGTAAGTGCTTGTTTATCACTTCGTTTATCTTTATGAAAATTATCAAAATTGTCTGTGATCTCTAAAACCTTGTATATAATTTCAGGTGTCTACACCCTATATTATAAATTACCTTGTAAATATCAATAAAATATCTGTAAGTACTTCTAACTCCTTTCTTGCTCCTGATCCATCTGCCATCCCCTGGCGTGACTTTCCACCGTTCTGTCACAAATTTCGCCATGCGCAAGCATTCCCCGCAAGGACTTTAGAATTTCGTAGAATGTTACTAAAAAATACTACGATTTATCGCACTAAAAAAGTTTTTATCTCTGAAATGAGATGAAATTCCCTTTCATAGCAAAACAAAGTATCAGTTATGAAAATTTCTACCATTATATCATCCTTCTCTACGTACGACCATTATCAGATCTGTTCTGTGCCAATAAGAAATCCCAAATTATCTTGTCGCCCCCTGCCCAGTGCCCTCGCCTAATTCCTAGCAACTAACTCCAAGGAATTTGTGTATTTTGAGGCAGAACGCCTAAAGTTAGGTTTATCTTTGAACTTAGAATCAGTCAAAAGACCAGAACGCTATCAGACTGCCTAAATCATCCATTGAAGAATCATGATCTACATATCCATTCATAAAGCCAGCACTGCAGTGTTTCACGACCTAAAGAGACTAAAGTTCATATAGTTTGTGAGTAAGAAGAACAGCAAATTTGAAAGAACACCTCATGTTAACTTTACTTCTGAGAAAATGTCATATAACAATTGATTTGGAAGAATTGAACAATATGCAACAACTAAGTGATGGAACTACCAGCAAATATTAACAATGTCGATTCACCATCGAGTACAATACTTATACAATCATTGTATTCGGAGCATTCTAACTTGCAATTTTTCTCCGGATCAAATGTAAAAGACAGACAGAGTGTTAACATTATAGATAAATGCAACTCGCAATATGGGAAACTGAACCAACAACTGAAATATTATTGGAGGAGAATAAATACAATACAATATTCTTTATTGCACACGAAATTTCCACAATATTTAAATCTACCACAATATTTGCTTTGAACCCTAGCAAATAGTTGCTTGTCTAGGAGGGGAGGTGTTACGGACTCGCCATGCATCGTGCTGTTGCAACATCTCGTCTTTGGACTAAAGTGCTGAGTGTGGTGAAGTTAATCGAATTTTGGTATGTCCAGCGGTCTGTGTCACTCAATCGCTGAAGCGATAAGATGTAGTTTTAAGTTAGGTTTAATCGATCAATCAAGATCGTTAGTTATAGTTTATTCTTAATAAAAGACACAGGTCCCGTGTGGTGCCAGCAAAGAATAGTACCATCCCATACATACCATGTCGTAAGAGGCGACTAAGGGTTATAAACTGGAGGATGGGCAGCAGCATACTCCTGCGTATCATACCATCTTACTTACTTACTGCGGTCACCTACAACCGCGGTCCATGGTGCCAGCCGTAACGCTGACAAGCGAGGTGACTATGGTACTTCCCCTCCACAGTTTTCCAGCAAAAGCAAGAATTCTGGAGGGAGCTCCCAGTCCTGTAGTGGATGTTTTATGGGATGTTATGATGAAAAGACACTATCAAATTAATCAGCATAATCATTTTCCTCCCAACGCCAAACGATATAATTGGCTGATAAATGAAAATATGACGTACGTGGTTTGCGCGGTCGTTTGTTTTGCGTAGGTAAGATGTAGAACGAAATTCCCCTTACGGTTTTTCCATGTAGTTATGATATGGGAGCTTTCAAAAAGCGAGTTAACAAATTCTTAAAAGGCCGGCAACGCACTAGCATCGCCTCTGCTGGTGTTGCAAGTGTCCATGGGCGGCAGTGACACTTTCCATGAGGTGAGCTGACTGCTCGTTTGTCTGTTTCGACATAAAAAAGTTGTTCGTTTTCTTTAGAGTATTTTTTCGGAAAATATAGCGCTATTCAGGAAGCCATATTGCGCTATCTGTTGCTTTGGTGCAAGATTATTTTAAGACGAGAGATTTTTATACCAACCAAAGAAACATCTCTGAATTAAACAGTATTCAATTACATTTTGCTATAGGTGCAGTACGGAAATCATCATAAAGCCTGATTATATTGGCTAGCTAAAAAAGTGGCGATTTCGAACGGGGTGAACACAAACATGGTGAAAATAATGGTTAGTATAGATGTGGCTACTATAGACGTAGCAGCTACAAAGTGGTGATTGACTACAAACGAGGCGACTATTTTAACTTAATGGTTACGACATTAATAGTTACGTGATCACAAAAGAGGTCTTCTCTGTTCAGAATCAAAACAGTGCAACAATAGAATTTCATACATTGTTGCACTGTTTGTTACACGCGCAAGCGAATGGCAAATGCGGCTACGACAATAATTGAAGACTCCATAAGAAAAGCTGCGCGTTCGCATATCAACGATGGTTTTTATATTACATTGGTCATAGAGAAGAGAAATGAACCGATTTCCAAGGGAAGGTAGTCGTTTCCAAAGAAGCTGTCGTTCAATACACCCGAGGTGGGAATCGTATTTTCTTTTGAGTGATGCATAGTGCTTTATACTTCACCTATAAGGAAAAAAACGACACAAAATTGAAGATTCAGAACTTCATTCTCTTCTTATATTTTTTATGGCGTTCACATCTCTTTACGACTATTTCGCCAATGTCAAAGTTTATCATTGATATTTGCTTTTTAATTTCGGAAAAGTGCAAGTGGCAAGACTTAGATATAAAAACTTTTTGGCTTTCGGCATTATGATATTAAAAAAGGCAATTGACCAACATTGACCTAAATAGTGCATTTACATTAACATTGACCGGCCAAGTGCGCGTCGGACTCGCGCACTGAGGGTTCCGTACAAACCTCTAAGTATATAAGTAAAAGTTATGGTATTTTTATTGCTAAAAAACTTTATTATGTGATGTGATGTAAGTAACTAAAATTTATATTTGAGTTGATTGAATGAAAGGTAAATTGCGGTTTACGATTTATGACGTATTAAAAAAACTACTAACTAAATCTCGTTAAAACCAATTTTCGGCGGAAGTGTGCATGTACATCATATATTTTTTTTAGATTTATCATTCTCCTATTTTAGAAGTTACAAGGGGACACACACACACACATTTAACCACTTTGGAAGTGTCTCTCGCGCAAAAAAAGTTATATTAGAAACCTCAATATCATTTTTGACTACTTAGCCAAAGATACCCCATACGTATGAGTTTCATGAAAAAAAACATTTTTGAGTTTCAGTTCTAAGTATGGGGAACCCTTAAATTTATTGCTTTTATTTCTATTTTTGTGTAAAAATCTTAATGCGGTTCACAGAATACATCTATTTACCAAGTTTCAAAAGTATAGTTATAGTTATATCTTATAGTTTCGGAAAAAAATGGCTGTGAAATACGGACGGACAGACAGACATGACGAATCCATAAGGGTTCCGTTTTTTGCCATTTGGCTACGGAATTCCTAAAATACAACACGTTAGAAATGGATTTTCACACCACATTCCATCCCGCTCAGCACGTTAACAATGGATTTTCGTACAATATTCCTCCCGCATATTTGTACGATTGCAATGACGTACATTCTTCCTCATTTTTGTGTACAATGTTTTAGAAGTTGACAAGGTTTTTACCTAAAGATCTGACTAATTAGATTCGTATTTTATTCGATTTGGATAAGATATGAACCCATCATTGTATGAGAATTTGTAGTAGTAGTTACTTTAGAGTTCAAAATGGCAGCCACTTTCTTCAAATGTTTGTGTCGTCATCGGAGACTAAATGGGGGTCCACTTAGATAAATTTACTAAAAAGTTAGAAATGGCGGCCACTAAATCTGATGTTTGATTCGGCATCGGAGACTAAATGGATACCCCCGATATAAATTTTTAGATACATCGGTTTTTGTTACTAAAAGTTAGAAATGGTGGCCACTTTTTTTAAAATCTGATGTTTGTCGTCACTACGTATGATTCGGAAACTACTTGGGACCCCAGATGTCAACTTTTAAAGACATCGGTCCAGTCCAGTAACTAAAAAGTTAAAAATAGCGGTTACTTCTTTCAAATTTACATCTTAAGAGGAAAGATTTCATTGTTTGAATTGAATAAACTCCGAAACGAATGGACCGATTTGAATAATTCTTTCTTATTAGTATTTAATCTGAGGAAACAGATTACAAATTTTGAACCCCTGTTTCACCTCCTCAGGAGTTACATTATCAACTTAGTTACATTAGCGGACGCCCAAGTCACAACTATCTGTGTGCCAATTTCAACTTTATGAGTTCAGTGGTTTGAGCATTCAAAGAAAGTGGTTTGATAGATCAGTCAGTCAGTTACGGTTTTCTTTTTTATATACAGTACCTGGACGACCGAGCTTCGCTCTATCATAGCCGCTTCAACATTAAAATACCATCGAGTGAGCAAGCTATGCTACTCGCCAACAGATGGGGATGTAAGTTTCTATCTAAAACGCGGAATTTAGAAAATGGTCAAAAACACGGGGAATACGAAATTTCCCAGACATGAGACCTAGTTAGATCTAGATCGATTTTTTGCCCCCAAAAATGGTAAATTTCATCGAAATCGTTAGAGCTGTTTTCGAGAAACCGATTACAAATATACATTATATACAGGATGTAACCAAAAGGGTATACTAACCCTGAAGGATGTTAATCTGCCCATAAAACTGATCAACTTTCCCTAAGAAACATAGGTCAAAATACAAAAAAAAATGTTGACCTTCCATAGAAACTGAATCAGCTGATAGCACATTTTGTATGGGAGTTCAAAACTTTCTTTTCGTATTTCAACGTATGTTCCTTAGGGAAAGTTGTTCAGTTTCATGGGCAGAATCACATCCTTCAGGGTTGGTATACCCTTTCTGTTACACCTTGTGTATATATATATACTGTCTCAACATACATACACAAAGCACAACCGTACAGTGTTGACCGCACGCCCACAATCGTAATATTGAACCAAAAATTGCTAATAAAAACTAGTACATATTTTCGATGCATTAACTGTGATATTGTACTACTTAGCAAAATTGATTATTAAAAATAGCAGTATACACTCAACTCAACAACAGCTGGATGTCTTCATCCAGTTTTGTAATATGCTTGGATTATCCTTTGAAGAATTTATCTATCTATCTTTGAATATTATCAGTGAATGATGCGAATGTCTTTAACCCGCCTAATAGTGTTTTACCGTCACTGTACAGAAAAGAACACGTCAAGCTCACATTGAACTTTGTACCTAGCTTATGTAAGCCACCGAAACTCGCAGTGCTAGCGTCACAAGCTTCACCTGTCCTTGACTGTACAATATCAGCTTACCTAGTGGCCTCGAATATCTCGTTGCAGCGGGCGACTTTAATCCCGTTGAGTGTGAATATGACCTCCCGTGCCGTAAGGTCGATGAGGCAGCCGAGTACATCGCCCGGTTGCCACGCTGTCACCTCTTTCGCCGGCGTCGGACGCGCCTTGTACCACACCAGCTTACGACACCCGTCGTACGATAGAGAAAACAAGTCGTCGCCTATACCGTATCCTTCCTGCAAAGAAATACGCGTAATCGAATGGCTAAGTTCAATAAATACCAAAGTCCAAGTTGTTTTAGTTTTATTTAGTACTACCCTGGGGGCCGATAGCAGAAAAGCCTACCTCACAAAAAAAGCCAACGCACTTTGTAGAGACAGAGGACATAGGAGCATCAAAAACTTCTGCTCGGCCGCGGCGCCACTTACGTTTTCCGCAGTTAGAACCAAAGTGGCCTCGTTGGAGCGGTCAAAATACCTCATCTAAAAATATAGCAAAACTAGTCTAACCACTTAGCAAAGCTTAAAATACTTCGGCCTACTTCAAACTTGACAGGTTCTTGTGTCCGGCTGAATTTATAGTGCCTCAAAAATGGTACATTTTACTGCATCGTATAATAGAGTGGCGACAACGTGAAATTATAGCTGACGTATGTCTTTGTTGGCCAGATCTCACCTTGGCAGTTTTCTTAGCCCGACCAGTTTTGTCTGCGCCTAGGGGCCTACAGCAAAAACTTGTAACTTAGAAAAGAATGGAACAAACGCACTTTTTAGAGACAGAGGATTTATTTTCAGGCTTGTCTATTTGGATATCATGGTTATATTCAGGGCGAACAAAAGTGATTGTACGAGATATTAGTAGATTTTACAACAAGTGCACAAAACGAACCATTTTTCCGAGACTTTTAGCAGCCCGAGCCGAAAGCGAGGGCTGATAGTAATGTCGAGGATAAAATGGTTTTGTGGACGAGTTATAAACTGTGCTTTTCACTTTGATTGCGAGGAGATAAAACGTAAAAGCACTCTCTAAATGTAACTGAAGAATGAGTTGTTCTGCTTTAGTGAAGAATATGTTGACGCGCGCGCGGCGTGCAGCAGGCCCGCGCGCAGGGCGTACACCACCGCGATTACTTTTTTGCCCTAGTGCACAAAATTCGAATTTGTGCAGCCTATATCCTGCACAAAGAAGCACTTTCAGAGCATGAGAAGTGAAAAGTATCTTTATACTGATACCTAAATAGTCCTTAAAAGCCTTTAGCTAAAGCAGACCAACCTGATAATCTGACAAAGGAACTTATCTCATGGTTTTTCGTAATCCTCTCATAAACCCTCATCTAAAACTCGTTTACGCCCTGATAATTACCTGAAAAATACCTTGCCCCCGGTCCGAGTAGTATTAAAAGCATGATGACATAAAACATGAAGTAAGAATTATTTTTATACGATACATAATACTTACGTGGTTCAGAAAATGGCTGTTCTTAGTCGCCCAGCCAATTTGCATGACGCCCGGCGTAATGATCACAGATTCGTAATACCAGCACCCTTCGTCCACCTGCCAAAATTATAAATTCTTACAATTAAAACGATGTGGCGAAAGCTGTGGGGCATAAAGCCTCTACAAATTTTTTTTTGTTGATGCAGTTTTTTTTGGAAATTATTTCTTTATTACTTTCGAGCGGATCGAGAAATGTATTGCTATTCGTAAAATAAACTATTTTCAAATTTTCTCAAAAATGTGCTCATCACTTATAAATATTAAAAGCAAGTCTCCCAAAAATGTCCGTCCGTCGGTCTGTCCCTCACGCTTTGGCCTACCGGCTAAACGATATTTCAAATTTAAGAGATTTATGCAAATCCATCGAAGGATTCTGAGTGGTTTCCTGCAGGCTCTCATTTTGAGCGAGAAAGTAAGTCCAGTGCTGCTGTATGTACCATTTATTTTGTGTCACATAATAAAGTGATAGTATTTGATACAGAACCGAAACTCTCCGCTAGCCAGGCAATCTACCCCTTGCAAGTTTCCTATTTTACTTGATTTTATTTAGTTTACAGTGAGTTTTATATGTATTGAAAATAATGGTAAAACATGTGTTGCGTACAGGCACAGTAAATATATGAGCTAAAGCAGTATGGAAACTCCTAACAAACGTCCAAAACTGGCGCACTCACACATGCGCACACCGCTACAGGAAAATAAGCAGTTTTCGCGCTGAAGTAAGTCGTGCGTGCCAAAACCATGATACAAACAAATTGGTACATATAGGGTCCCTATAAGTATGTCCCTGTCCTTGTGCGATAAAAGGCGACTAAGTATCTTAATCTGCCCTTGTGTCATAAAAGGCGACTAAGTGACTTAACCTTCCCTTTTGTCGTAAAAGGAGACTAAGTGTTTCGTGACTAAGTGGCTTAACCTTCCCTTGGGTGCTAAAAGGCGACTAAGTATATTAATCTAAACTTATGTGATAAAAAGCGACTAAGTAAAGAACCTAGGTTGAAAGACGAAAAAAATTGCCCCCCCCCCATACAAAACGCGCTATCGGCTGACGCAGTTTCTAATGCTATGGCCAATTGAACATAAAAAAATATTATTTCGTATTTCGACTTCTTACGGAAAGTTGTTTAGTTTTACGCTCTGAAAATATGCTGGAACAAAGTTGATAGAAGCACCCAATATTTGAGTTCATCATACCTACTATTCTTATTTAAAAAATTCTGGGTTACAACCCTGACGCTCCGACGCAGAATAGTTCTTTTTTCAAAAAAAGGCCCGAGTTTCCATACTGCTTTAGCTTATATATTTACTGTGGTACAGGTCTTTTTCTTCATGGAAAAACACATTTCTTCAAATTTCCTAGAGAAGAAAATAGGTAATTAATTAAGCAACGTAAATCCAATGTAGTAAGTGAGATGATCAAATCCTGTTTAAAACAACATGACGGGAATGTTTAAAGTAAAGTATTTTGACTAGTTGTACTGACTTACATAAAACAAATAATTTTGACGTTTTTCTCTTCAAGTATTTGTGTTTACAAATTGTGCACTTAGTTTCTGAGGTCTGTCTAGCCGCCAAAATAGGTAGTTGTTTACAAAAATAATTTAATAGAACTCTCGTCGTAAGAAAGCGTTTAATCAGTTCGCTGTTTTATGTTGGTTTGTTTGCACTAAAAATACTATGGATGAAAGTAAGGTTTATGATCAAATACGCTATACAGTTTGGGAAGCTCCGCAATATCTTCACGTCCAAAATACCGCAGTGTCTCAAGACGAAAGTGACCAGTGTGTGTTGTCAGTGATGACATATGGCACCGAGACGTGGCCGCTCACGATGGGCCTTATCAGAAAGCTCAAAGTCACCCAAAGGGCTATGGAAAGGGCTATGCTCGGAGTCTCTCTGCGCGATCGAATCAGAAATGAGGAGATCCGCAAAAGAACTAAAGTAACTGACATAGCCCTGAGAATCGCTAAACTGAAGTGGCAGTGGGCAGGGCACATCGCAAGAAGAACCGATGGCCGATGGGGCGTGAGGGTTCTAGAGTGGCGACCACGTACCGGAAGACGAAGCGTTGGCAGGCCCCCCCACAAGGTGGACCGACGATCTGGTCAAGGTCGCGGGAAGCCGCTGGATGCGAGCAGCGCAGGACCGGTCGACATGGAGTTCTTTAGGGGAGGCCTATGTCCAGCAGTGGACGTCTTTCACGTGGACAGGGTGTTAATTTGACTGCGTGCCCATAGTTCAGGGGCGGGATTAGTATCAGTAACTGAACAACTTTTCCCAAAGAAACATAGGTCGAAATATGAAAAACCAAATTTGACCTTCCATACAAAATGCGCTATCAGCTGACGCAGGTCATGTATGGGAGGTCAAATATTGATTTTCGTATTTCAACCTAGGGTCCTTGGGAAAAGTTGTTCAGTTGCTGATACTGATCCCGCCATTGAGCTATGGCACGCAATCAAATTAACACCCTGTATAAGGATCAAAAAGTGTACCAATTCACGCTTCTGTCAAACTCAAATTTTATCTGCTCGTTGTATGGAGAGTCC
Source organism: Athrips mouffetella (assembly GCA_947532105.1). Classification (NCBI taxonomy): domain Eukaryota; kingdom Metazoa; phylum Arthropoda; class Insecta; order Lepidoptera; family Gelechiidae; genus Athrips; species Athrips mouffetella. Next base: position 31,566,906 of record OX383956.1, read on the forward strand.
GGGTGTGTTCGTGTTTGGACGTGTGTCCCTTCGGCAAGTTTTTCAGTTTCATTGCCAGATTCATATTCTTCATGGTTATTACTTCTTGTTACACATTTTGTAAGGTAATGTATTTCACAAACCCGTTGGTTTGATTGGTAGTGAGCCTGCCTTTCACGTCGTGACACGCGGGTACGATCCTCGCCCGGGGTAAACATTTGTGTGATGAACTCAAGTATTTGTTCTGTGCCTGGGTGTTATTTATCTATTTATGTCTGCATATCAGTCTCTGATACCCATAGTACAGGCTTTGTCTAGTTTGGGATCGGATAACCTTGTGTGAAATATCCCCCAATATATATATATATATATATACAGGGTGTTAATTTAATTGCGTGCCATAGCTTAAGGGGTGCTTCAGTTACGATAAAGGAACACAAAAAAAATATAAAAAAAATCCTACTGAAAAAAACTATAACTACATTGAAACTTAACTAACGCGGAGCACCGCGCTATCACCGAGCCAGCGCGTGGGAATCAGTGGATAAGGTAGGCACATACATAACTGAAACTCTTTTGCGCGCTTTTGATAGCGCGGTGCTCCGGGTCATTGCCCTCCGCGTTAGTTTTAGTTTCAATGGAGTAATTTTTTTTAAGTAGGATTTTTTTAAATATTTTTTTTGAGTTTCTTTATCGTTACTGAACCATCCCCTAAGCTATGGCACGCAATCAAATTAACACCCTGTATATATAAAGGGTGTAAGGGACGGTGTACCGAAAACTGAAAGGGCGAGCTCAGTCAACGCAACTGAACAACTTTCCCAAAGAAACATATGTTGGGAAATGAAAAAATTTTGACTTCCCCATACAAACTGTTCGACCAGATTGGGAAATTTGTATGGAGAGGTCAAATATTTTTTTCATTTCCCAACATATGTTTCTTTGGGAAAGTTGTTCAGTTTCGTTGACTGAGCACGCCCTTTCAGTTTTCGGTACACCGTCCCTTGCACCCTGTATATATTTTATGTAAAGTGATGTGATGAGACCTGAAAGGTGCAACGCACGCTCTCGAAGGAGTAAGAGTCGCAGCGAGCCTCCAGTCCGTTGCAAGAGATCTTGAGGTACTCTGAAACGTCGTGAGTGTTCAGGATCACGTTAATAGAACACATGTCCACCGTTTCGTATGACAGCTTGCGTCCTTCCACGATAACTGAAACGCAAACATTTTAGTATATTAAACAAAAATGAACATCTTTTTCTAAGAAACAAAGGTCGATCGAAATGTCTATCACATGATCATATTTTAAACAAATATATTGAAAATTAAGGTTATTTTGTCATATAATAATTGGTAAACACAACCGCACGTCACATGGTACACCTTGAGCATATCTCTGGCTTCGGGTGTTTGTATGGTTCCGCTGGCTCAGCTTATACTGGTTTTGTTACCACTTACTTGTTGCCGTACGTACATAATCATGAATATTGCAGGAATTTGATGTCAGGTTTACTTTTATGTAAGAAAAGGGCAAACGATCAGGGGGGCCACCAGATGGTAAGTAGTCACCACCGCCCATATAGCCCACTATCTGATTAGTGGAATAATTTGACACTGATAAGACAGTCAAGCGCGTGACAACTAAGATGGTATGTCTCATGTGCTGGTAATTTCACTGGCTCCTTTCCCCTTCAAATTGAAATACAACAGTGCAAGCACTGCCGCTTTACGGATGAAATAGGTAAGGGGGTGGTAATTCCCCAGACGGACTTTACACAAAAGCCCTACCAGGTACACAGACAGACACTTACATATGTTATCGAGAGCCCACTTGGCGCAGAAGCCGACCTGTCGCCACACGTAGTCGTTGCTATTCGCCAGCCTTTCTAATACCAACAAGGGATTCTCAGCGTGTTGCTCCAAGCGTTGCTTAATCGTCAATTTGTTCTCTGTTGTCTGCGCAAACTTCTCTAGAGCAATCATTGCGAACAGGACCACGCACGCTTCTCGTCGATTCACCTAAGAAAAATACATCAGCATCTACATCTGATTTTCTCTAATACATATTTTTATAATAATTTGCAACTGTGGAGATGTTTTCCAGCCTATTTCATTATAGTTATTTATGTGACTGAACTTAAATGAGGGTCTTTTTAACACCAGAGCTAGTTTTTGATATGAGGCGCAGCCAAATATCAAATTAGAGAGTACATACATACATACATAAAATCACGCCTCTTTCCCTGTGGGGTAGGCAGAGACCACAGCCCTCCACCTGCTACGATCTTGACATACTTCCCTCGCTTCCAATACTTTCATCAACCCTTTCATACACGCTCGTCCGTTTAGGGTACTTTTGACTTGGTCGTGATTTAGAACGTCCTAAATAGGTAGAAAGTTCGAGTTTTACAAAGCCTAATCACCGAACATGAAAATAAACTAATATTTCAGGTAAAAAAATATTTTCAAAATGGCGCACTTTTTGTAAAGCTATTTACATGAGAGTGCATGTATGTGTGTGTGCTTTACATTTCAAGCAACAGGTTGTTACAAAGAGGCTGATCTTGTTATTTGTTTCTAGAAAGAAGTTTTTACTTTTAGTGAGCTGTATGTGGTACTACGGAAGTATTACCTTAGCCCATTTAGAATAAAGTTTATGAAGAGTTACAGTTGCACAATGAAAATCATTTACATCTCGTTATTGCTCGTAGTTTGGAGATTATAGCAGTAAGGAAATGAAAAACTAGACTGGCAATGACCCCTATTTTTTTTATCTGTTGTCCATATTTAAATTGGAATATTCTGACTCGGGAGTGAGAAAGGGGTTACTGGCGCTACACGCATCGGTAATGGACTAATGGGTGTATGTATAATGTCCATGGAACTTAAACTCAACTTGATGTCTGGCATAGTATGACGCTCCGCAAACAAGGTAGAAAAGTCTGTCAGTGTGGCCGGTTGTAAAACCTGTATTTATCTAAATAAGTTTTTAGGTAAGTAACTAACTACCTACTGTAAATAAGTGTTATCTAAATAAGTTTTTAGGTAAGTAACTAACTACCTACTGAAAAACTTATTCAAGAACTTGAATTAAAGCTGATTTCCTTCCAAACTAAATAAGCGTGAATGTTCAGTGGTTTCGCTCCCGAAGAAAGATACCAAAAACATTTTTCTACTTCCAATTAGTTCCTATACAAAATGGATCGATCACATGACCACATGGAGAGACGAAATATTTATTTCGAGTAATAATCTTTTTTTTTTTTTCAGGAAAGTTGCATGTTTTCATGAGTAGAATCAGGCTTCGGTAGAGATAAGAACAACATTTAAAATACAGTGCGACAAGGCTTATTACGAACGTGGCAAAAGAAGGAACTAACACCGCCACCTTGTGAAACGTCACTTTTGAGTGTTCTTCTCATACAAGCCCGCGACCCCACCCGCGTTCATTATAAGCCTTGTCGCACTGTAGATAATAATATACTCACTGGCAGACTTTTTGCTCTCGTCTGCGGAGCAAGCACATAAAAATTGTTATCGTGGTTTGAAAAGGCAAATCAATCGGCAGTGTATTTAAAATTATAGGTAGGTCATCATAACATCCCATAAAACGTCCAGAGCAGGACAGGAAGCTCCTTCCAGAATTTCAGCTTTTGCTGAAACAATGTGGAAGGGAAGTATTATAATCACCACGCTTGTTAGCGTTGGTTGCGGCTGGCATCATGGACCGCGGTTTTTGGTGACCGCAGTATGTAAGATGGTACCACCGGTTCATATTCCCTTAGTCGCCTCTTACGACACCTACGGGTAGAGATGGGTTGGTACTATTCTCTGCCGGCACTACACGGGCGGCCACTATATAGCATGGACGAATAATAATAATACTGACAATCATCATACTAGAAAACGCATAAAACTCATGAAAACTAGATGGCGCTTTCATATAATCTGGAAATTAATTATGGTCTACCGAGTATTCTGCCAAAAAATCATTCAAAATTTAAATTCGATTTATTTTTTAGCAGAGTACTCGATAAATCATAATAACTTCCCGGACTAGCGCCATCTAGTTTTATACTTTACCGGGTTACGATTTCTAAAAGGGGATGATCAGTCCTTCTTATTGTTCGTCCATGCATGTAGGTAGATTTAAGACTAACTCATTACGACTCACAAGAAAAGCGATCAGGTAATCAAGCGTAGGTTCTGTGAGCACGACCACGCTATTGGGGCCGGCAAGTTTCTCGGCGATGCAACCCAGAACCACGCAGAGGTTCCTCTCTACACGAACATTCATCTGGGCCAAATTCGCGCGCGCTGCTGACAGCCCAAACAACTGTGTCACCTGGAAACAATACTTTTTCGGTTATTATGTTATGTTAGCGGGCTACTGTTTTCGGAATCAAACTTTAATTTGGTAATTTTTTATTGCATTAATTAAGGCAGCCTTCAGCAGAAACTCAGAAGTATCTAGGGACATTCACAAGATTCGCAGAGCGACTTCGTGTGGTCGAGGATTTCAATTCACTGGTCGGCCAACAATAATAACTTATACGACGCGATGCGTCGGTTTCATACACTTTGTATGAACAAGTTTCTCTTGCCCTTTCCGTATGCCTCATAAGTATATTTCAGGTTTAAGAGTTCTCAGGGTGGGCAAGCAAGGCAACGAAGAACTCCAGCAAAAATGCGTGGTATTTTGGAGAGGATTTATCAGTCACCACGCTCGTAAACGTTGCGACTGGCGACCGCTGTTGTTGGTGAACACAGTGTGTAAGATGGTACGATACACAAAAAGATGCTACTGCCCATTCTCAGGGTCAAAAGCTCTTAGTCGCCACTTACGACACCCACGAATACAGAAAAGTTGGTTCTATTCTTTACCGGCACCACACAGACGAACAAACGATCAATTAATATTAAATAGAAGTCAACTTACTCTAATAACAGATTCCTTGGAGGGCAGTGGGCAATCGTCAAGGAGGATGGTGATGGCGGAGGGTCCGAAGGGGTCCTCCAACGGGATCACGTTAACGATGGACGACACCACCTGGATCCACCCCTCCTCCTTATCGGCTATCACGTGTAGCTTTACCAACGACACCGGAGACTCTTCGTCACTACACACGAAAAACACTTAGCTAATGCAAAGGATCATAAATACACATAAAAACATTTTATATTTTTATTTCATTTGTTCAGAATACCAACTAAGAGTTATATCACAAAAACAAAATATATGATTTGCGCATTGTGGTTACAACATAGCCAATAAATATTCGCAGATACATACAGATAAAAGCAACATCAAACATGACAGGATATCATTATCTATCTATCCAGAATTACTCTTTCTTAAACTGGTATAGCTAGCTGAAATCTGTCGGTCTAAGGCTTAGACAGCTTGAACTCTAAGCTAAGTTAGGAAAATTGAGAAATCCTATTGATTGGAATTTTTCCAGCTCACGGCTCGCACAGCTTTGTTGGAAAGGCACCTAAAAAATTGTCAGACTTAAGCTAGCTAAAAAAGTGTTCACGATAGAGCGTCACATTTTGTAAACAAATAATAACCTCCATCAAATTCATGTGAAGTGTTTAAAACGTGAATATTTTTGAACTGACAGCTGTACGTAAAGCGATAATAGTCTAAGTGTTCTTCTGTGTGTGTATTGTTGTTACAAAGCTGTGCCTAGTCATAGAGGCTTGGCCTAGTGTAATTGTAGAAATATTCTTTCTTAAACATAAGCATTACATCCATCTGCTGCTCCCTTGAAACCGCTCGGGGAGCTGGCATCCTGAAATGTTGTACAAAATGTTAAATGCATATCTACTAAACAAGAATGGCAGACTAGACTACCGAAATGCAGACAAAAAGTAATTCACAAAATATTTGGATTTCAGTCGAAAGGAAAGTGCATGATTAAACTAAAACATTTCTGTATTTGAGACTGCAATATGTTTGTTTACAAAACGTGACGCTCTATCGTGAACTCTATTATATAGCTTTGGTCAAACAAATTCTTCTAAAACAACGAAACAATAGAAAAAAACCATCTACCAAAAACTAAAACTGTGGATTCAGATATAAACAACTTTCCCCAAGAAATATAAAAAAAACCGGCCAAGTGCGAGTCCGACTCGCGCACCGAGGGTTCCGTAAAAACCTGTAGGTATAAAAGTAAAAGTTATGGTATTCTTATTTCTAAAATATTTTATTATGTGATGTAACTAAAATTTAAGGTTTTCGGAATTTTTCCTTTATGTGTTCTAGGTCGACTGGAAGTATCCTTTAGGTTTTGATTCCCTTGCAAGTAGTTGCCAGTTACAAAATATGCGACTTAAATTGCTGTTACTTTTGATTGGCTTGACATAGATGTTTGATTTTGTTACAGCTTAAAGGTATTATAGACTTGAGTATTTGACATGAATTTCAATTTAATACCTCTACACGTTTATGAGGAAAGGGGTTGTAAGTTAAAAATTATTAAAAATATTATATGATGTAACTAAAAATTCTCGTGTGGTGCCGGCAAAGAATAGTACCAACCCTTACATACCCGTGGGTGTCGTAAGAGGCGACTAAGGGTTAACTGGAGGATGGGCAGCAGCATCCTCGTTTGTATCTAACATCTTACTTACTGGGGTCACCTACAACCGCGGTCCATAGTACCAGCCGTAACGCTAACAAGCGAGGTGACTATGGTACTTCCCCTCCACATTTTTCCAGCAAAAGCTAGAATTCTGGAGGGAGCTCCCTGTCCTGTAGTGGACGTTCATGGGATGTTATGATGAACTAAAAATTTATGCCTATCGCAATTTTTCCTTTATCTGTGCTATAAGACGTTGCTTCGTCCCAAATTTCAAGATTCTGAGTTCACGGAGGTATTGAATCCCTTGCGTGTCGAAAAACTTGAAAATTTGCGGCACAAACGGCTTTATCTTTTGATTGCGTAGGCTTAGAAGTTTGATTTTTTCATAGCTCCAAGGGACATTAGACCTGAGTATTTGATATGAATTTCAGCTTGATACCTCCACGCGTTTCTGAAAAAAAGGGTCGTGACAGACAGACAGACAGACGGACAACAAAGTGATCCTATAAGGGTTCCGTTTTTTCCTTACGGAACCCTAAAAATTACAAATAGACAATTATTACGAATAGACAGAAAGACAGGATAAGTATTATTGACTTAGTTTACATTTCATAAGTTATTGTGATGCAGAAAACCATTTATTATGCCTGTTGCGTCCCACTGCAGGACAATGACCATCTTTCTACTTTTCCCTTTCCTGGGTCAACTCCTTCCAATTATTCGCGAAAGTGTTGATCTCGTTACTCCATAATTTTTAGGCCGACCACGATGACGCTTAAAACAATATAAAATAAGGATATATTTCAATAAAAGATTTTAATTATGAAGACATTACGTTTTCGCAAAGCGATAGTACTGGCGCAATGTACCTTTATTACGAGTCGCCAGGAAATCACAAACAGCCAGCCTCAAATACGTAAACCTAACACAGCCATAAATCAAATACCTGCCCTGGGAAAACAGGTCTGAAAGATGTTTCACATTTTGGCTACAACACCTCAAGAACGAAACAAAATTCGTGTCAAGGTCTTGAAATTTAACATGCGCTCATGATTTTAACATTTCTAAATAAGTAAATAATTTCGCTTTATTATAGCATCTTGATGATAGCAGAAGTTTGCAACATTACCAAAACAACGTTTAGTGTAATTATTACTGCAATGCGTTTTGCGTAACTTTCAAATATGAAAGGCTCATAAGACTTGTTATTGGAATCAAAATCGAAACAATTGTTTCTGAGGAAGTTACCATATACCTGTCTTTTTCTATATATTGTAAGAAAATCATCATATGGATATGACTGCTGGATCTTCTCGGTTTCCAGCGACTTCAAATGACCTTGACCAGTTCGTCAGTCCACCTTTTAGGTACTTACTGACGCAAAGTCTTCGGCATTCGTTAGATAGATAGATTATTGCACACAAATTTACAATAACTTTCATTGTCACTGCTTTAGAACGTTTGTGCCCTATCGGCCATCGGTTGTTCGAGCGATGTGGCCTACCCGCTGCTACATGAGATTAAGCTTTTTTTGTAACGCCCATTGTAAGCGAACCGATCACATATGTCTTCACTGGCAACATACATGGACTGGACTTTTGTCTTGGGATACTAAACAAAATATGCTCATACAAAGTCGAATGTCTAAGAAGTGTATTAAGCTTAAGAAAGATAGGATTTGAAGCAGAAATTTCCGCATCGGAAACTGACTGATACCTTAACCTCCGAGCAACTAACACTATTAGACCACCTATACCTTTAGAAGATAGAAAATCAGGGCAGGGCTGTAAATAGGTAAAAATGCACATCGTTACAGTTTTCGAAGCACATCTACTCCACCTGAACATAATGGCAGTAAGCAGTCGCTGTAGTACGCATCACGCGATATAGTTAGACGTAATTACTCTATTGCATGTTATTGTTTCGCAGCACGCGTGTTGCTCGACTCATGGACGGAGTTCATTCGCATTTGCATAATATAATAATATTAGTAGCTTCCCAAGTATTTACATGAAAAACAAAAGTACAAATTCAGAAGAGAACGCGTTGAGTTGCATACCGGACCATTGATCTCACCTAGGTTCGCCCGCGACTTTGTTTGCATAAACAGTAGCCTTATAAAAACTTCAATCGAAAAGATTTAGAAACCAATTGTCAAGAGTAACCAAACACAACAGGTTTCATTAAAATCGGTTTGTATTTATGTGATGATTGAAAAAATAAATAGATCGACAAATCACAAAATCCCTAAAATCGGTGTTATTATCGGTGTACATATTTCTGTAAATATTTTCAATGTGAATACACACTCTTATTACAGTTTTACAATAGCAATCCATAGTTAAAATGAAGCTCACAACAATTCCACTTGATAAGTTGATCGAATCTCTGGCTTAGTCTGGTCATGGCCAGAAACCTGGCAAAGCCATATCTAAGATTGGGCCTGGTTTTCCTACTGGATTGCGGACGTCAGATAGCAGTCACTTTATGTAAAAACTAGTGCCCTCGTCACATCCGCTAGGTTTGGGAGCCAACTTCGTTAAAAACATATTGGTAAAAGCGGTATATACAATAGTAAATTTTAACTGCCGTTTATGATTTTTCGAAAGTTGATTAACTTACTAGGAAATTGATCAACTTAAGATTCTTATAATTTTCCGGTGTACTACGACCTATGTACGATAAACGTGTGATTGAATATGCCTTACTTGTCGACAAAGGATGCTATGAGAGAAAGCATCTCGAGTACGAGTTGATCGATTTTGCTGCAGGACGCCCGGGGCGGGGACAGCGCGAGCGCACGTGCCGGCGACGTCCCATCGCCTTGCGCAGGAGTCGACCCCCGCCCCGCCGGCGGCAAGTACGCCTCCCCGCCATCCACCCCCTTCTCTTTACACCAGCATATACCCATTATCTGCAAAAATACCATTGATTAAATTTACTAAATAGAAAGAAGAAATATTTTACAAGTAAAAGTAAAGTGATACTGGACTAGACATGCTGCTGCAAAAGGTAGACCAAAGTGGCTACAGATCAAATAAGCAAACACATTGCTGGACAATTCACACAAAATCATCTCATCCCAACTAGGCAAAGCCTGTACTATGAGGACCAGAGTCTGCTAATAATATAATAGTTTTAAAGCTATCCTGCTGACTACATATCAAAAGGTAACTATTCCCCGTTTTGGAACCCAACCCGACCTAGTCCTACCAAATTTGTGGTCCGATCACATCCGACCACATTTGTGGTCCGACTAGCGAAACTGCCAAGAGGATGCAGGGCAGACCTGTTGTGTTTTACTTATATAGGTACCTTCTATTTCTACGAATAGGTTTCATTCGTGCACTCTATCAAGAACCCACTTTTCGCTCTCACTGTACAAAAACTGCCAGGTTGCGGATTGGCAGACCAACGTTTAATGGACCTAGTAGGCCACTACTATCGCTACAGTTGCAAATTTCGTATACTCGATGACGTAGGATAACATGCAGTGCCCTTAAAGTCTAAGAAATAAATGTTGTGTATATGGATGCATGAACTCGAAGAAAAAGTCAAATTTATCATTCTTCTGATTGTAATAGGTGTTTTTATTAGCAAATAGCTATCGTTTATAGAACATACTTTACCAAACGCAAATATAGATAAGTGTGCACTCAGAAAATATGAGGTTCTTTGTTGTTATTGTGTCAAGCTTGTCGTGTTCTTAACTGTACAAGTCCAGCAGCATATTATCATAAATTTTAATTTAACGAATAGATGAAATAAAATAGGTATTACAGTAATTGTGGTCAACACTGGAGCTAACCCTAACCATCGACAGCATCAACTCGGTATATCAAACTGCATTGCTAACAGGGAACTTACGTGTGGAGTTAAGGTGTAACGCAGCTTTTTCCAAGATCAAAGAAGTGCGACTTCTGTAAACTTGTTTACTATTATATATTCTGTGATCCCGAAGTAAGTCATGACAATTTGAAATTTGGCCCCCTGTTTGGGCCCCATTTCTAAAATTATTAAAAATATATTTCTTTTGTACTTTTGTTGGGCAAGTATATTCTAAAACTATTCCAAATTTCAAGTCAACAGCATGAGTAGTTGCTGAGATAAACAGGTGTGACAGACAGACAGACCAACTAAGTCACACCATAAGGAGTTCCATTTTTACCTTGTTGATTCAGAACCCTAAAAATTAACCCTAAGAATGTATCCAATAATGTTTTTCTTAAGTGCCACTCATGAAGAACATGTAATAAAAATCTGTCTAAAAATTAAAGCAACACCACATTAAGGGAGAAAATAATTTAATTATAGTGATTTCCTTTTTAATGTCTAGTATTCCTATACATGGCCACTCGTCCGTGAAAACTCTTTGACCTTGAGCTGGTCTCTGGTTGCGGAGTTTTGTAGCGAAGCGCTGGTTCAGGTTATACTGGTTATGTTTCCACTTCTTCCACTTGCTTGTTGCAGTCGGTACCATTATGTAGGTATTATGCCCTTACGTTAAAACGTATGAGTAATTATGTCTTATACTTGAATTGCTGTTCTTTCATTATGTTAACATTTCCTCGCTTTAATGAGGTGAAAAATTTTGTGTTTCGCTCAGCAGCAAAGTTATTTTGCGTCTCGTGCCTTGAAACCTTCGCCACGCTCAGGATTCTTCTTTTGAACCACTCGCTTCGCTCGTGGTTCAATCCTAGAATCCTTCGCTTGCTCAGGTTTCAATACGAGGCACTCGCGCCAAATAAACCTTTTGCTGCCTTGCATAACAAATAACTATTTATGGGTTGGTGATCTGGCAGGAACTCGGGGCCCAAGGATAGCAGGAACCTGAGCGCTTGTCCAATGTACGCATTGCTTAGATGGGCCTACAACAAAATCCTTACAAAGTATGCAATTGCATGGTAAGTACCTAACCATGAAAAAAGAACTGCATTCTTGAAAACCGCACCACCTGGCCGACTTCCTTGTCTACATAAACAAACGTCGATGCTTACCTTAATTTAATACACATAGTTATAGAGTTCAAGCAAAAGACATCCAAACTAAAATACAAAAAAGCAACAAGAATTTTCGATTGAATTAATTGCGAGGGTATAATTTTATGTAAAGTTTTAAAAAACCAACAATCACACGACACGACATTCATTCACCACAATCGCTATGACAATCAAAGTGAATCCGTTGTACGTTCCGATTTAGTGAAAACTTACCTGCCGTCTTGATTTCACTTAGCAATAAAACCTCGTCCACACACGGCAATCTGATTGCCAATCTGACTAGATTGACAATCAGATTGAGTAGTGTGGATGGCGATTGGGTCAAATTGGCCAATTTGAGGAAATTGGGAGTCGAGATCGATCGATTTGATCGATTGGCAATCAGATTGGGTAGTGTGGACGCTAAATGGCCAATTTCGGCACTAGTCTGAGTACAAGCGGCATGCTGAGCGGACGTCCTTGTATTCTCTAATAACATTTAAATGGTTTTTTTAGTTGTTTTATTTTTATTAACTATTCATTCATTTATTTTCATTCATTAGAGCCATTTCAGAGGCCTTTGGCGGTTCAACAACTCTGATACCAGTATATTTAAGGTCGGTCATCGACCTTGAAACCCACACGATATGATAATGATGATTTCCATTCCTTGTTCCACAACCTTTTCTTCACGTTCGATACCCAAAGCTGCAACTAAAACGTTTTTTTACGGCATTATTGAAAGACGTCCATCCAGCACAAAACACAAAATCGAATGAAATTGGCAATCTGATTGGGTGCGTGTAGACGCACCGTCTGATAGTAACGCCAATTTAATTGCCAATCAGATTGGGTGAAAAGTTGGCCGTGTGGAACCTACTTTAAGAAAAAGAAGGAACTAGAATAGTACATTGTTCATCGAGAGGAGAAAGTGATCGATTCCCAACAAGGGTGTCGGCTCAATACACCCGAGTTGGGAATCGCACTTTATTTCGAGTGATACATAGTGCTTTATACTTCACCAACGAGGAAAATATTTCAGATTTCCTTTTCAGATATGATGTAAGTTTTTTGTATTCCGTTATATTGATATCATGTATTGCCAATATGTTACTTTTTATATTTATACGCCTTTTCACTATAATAAGCAAGCAAAATAGTTTTCGAAAATCAATGCGCTTTTTTCTCGCTTTTTCAACGTATGAAACTATCACGTACCTACCTATATTGAAGTATTTTTTCGAGATTTTTCAGGCAATCAATAACCGCTTGCGCAATTTCTTAAAGTTCTAGCGGCGTCAAAAACTCTTCATCACTGTCACTATTTGACGACATTTTTTGTAAAGAGCACGCACCAACAAAACTACAATTAAAACTTCCAACAACTTTGTAAAGAAAACAGGGGTCTAATTTTTGAAAATCACTGGGTGATAAAATATCGCTTGGAGGTTTAAACTTTTTAATTTTACCCAGATAGTGTTATAACGTTAGTAATACTTTATAAAATTTAACAATCATACACTAATTTATAATTTTTCCCCGTTGATAAGAAAAAAAGAGAAATTTTTATTTTATTGAGTAAGATTTTAAAGAATAGGTACCTAATTCAAATTTTTTTTTTTTTCAGAAAAGTGTAGGTGAGCAGCATCATTTCGTGGACTTAGAGATAGAAACTTTTTATTTTGTTTGGCATTATGATATTAAAATAGGTCATCGACAGATTTTGATCCAAATTTAAGAAAAAATAAATGGTACAGCAGCACTGCACTTACTTTCTCGCGATACTCAAGGAAAAACTATCAACCGCAAACTTAAATTTGTAATGCCATACACATAGTATGGAAATAAAAACTTTTATTTACGTTTTTCCAAAAAAATGTTCGAATGAAATATACAGATCAATTCAGAATTCCAATTGTCAAACATTAAAACAAACAAACATCAAACGATTTCGAGTAAATCACATGTTAAACTTTTGGTAGTACTGGAACACCCTTTATATGAATTTTCAAAGATCAATGGATACTACCGTAGGATACTTGCATGGAGATTTTTTAAATTTCCCAACACATGTTCCTTATGGATAATTGTTCAGTTTAGTCTACTGAGTAAGCCCTTTCAGTTTTTGGTACACCCCACAGATATAGATTATATATAGTTCTGTGGTACAACCTGTGTACTAAATTTTATTAAAAATAATCAAAATTAATATCCAGTCAGGAAGACAACCAATCCAGGATTAATATTACAGAAAATTTAAATAAACTCAATGGAACCAATTTTGGGTAAATCACATATTTAGTTTTTGAGAAAATTACAATTTATCATTTTCGTTGTATGACAGCTACCCTCAAAATGAGAGCCAGCCAGAAACCACTTAGAACCCTTCGATGGATTTGCATAAAACTCCTAAATTCCAAATATGGTGTCAATCGGACCATTCGTTTAGCCGCTAGGCCAAAGCGTGACGGACAGACCGACCGACCGTCGGACCGACCGACCAACCGACCGACCGACCGACGGACGGACATTTTTGGGAGACTTGTTTTTTATGATGTATAAGTGATATAAAACACATTTTTGAGAAAATTAGAAAAACTATTTTTTTCACGATGAAATATCGTTCGATGGTTAAATGAAACTCTCCCGTGTACTCTGCTTAAACTTCTTTTATTACTACTCTAATTGATCTTATATACTAACTTATACGTGCGTCTACATGACGTCACACTACGTTTCCTACGTGATTCTATTGAGGAAGGGAGCTACGTGAGGATATGTGATTACCATATCACACCTCCCCTGAAAAGGATAGGCTTCCCTCCCCTGAAAAGAGAATCCTAGGGACAAACTTTTTATAACACATTAAATCTACTATTACATTAATCTAAATTTCGATAACTTTACAATCATTAACAAGAAATATACTAAATATAGCTTAACCATCATGATACAATACAAAAAAAATATATAACTTAAATTACGTACCAAACGCATTTATGCGCTCTCAACCATTCAAAATTGAACTGCAATACTTTATAATACTTATTAAATTTGACTTCTGTAACTACTGTAAGTATACAATTTCCTTTAATATGGATATTTTCTAAAGATAAATTAAGCAAAAGATAAATTAAGCAAATCACAACAAAATATTGTTTTCATTAAGTATTTCCACTTTTCTACATTCATCTTTATTTAACTTGGAAGAAAATAAAAAAACGTATCTTTAACATTAATGACAATCTTAAAAATATTATGGTCAAGTGAATCAAGACAACACCAAACAAACTAAATCTAATTATTACTAAAAAAATCCAGTAAGCTAATTACTATACAAAATAATATCATGAATTTATTGGAACTAAAAAAACCAATCTGTATACTGAAAAATAATATTTCTATAAATTCATGACGCTATATTTTAACAATTGTTGGCTATATGCGTTATGTATAGTCAAAGTATTATTTCAATAATTTGTTATAGTTAACCGATGATGTAACGAACGGTCATACTAGAAAATTTAATTAGAAAACATTATTCTTGATACTCATATTCATACCCTTGGGTAATATAACATTATAATATTTTATCCAATTATAAAAAAAAATTACATATCAGACTTTCAGGGAAAAACTCTATTCAAAACATAATATTCACTTAGAAAATTCGTGATCAGAACATAGCATTTATGTTTACCCTTTACCACACTACATGAAATGCATGAGTTATCATATTCTTATTTTTCCTCATTACCGGTTAAGGTCATTCATTACCTTTTAATAACGCATTTCGCGCTTAGTCAGACTCATAGACATTTTATAATGGTCTGTAACTAAATACCTAGGCCTGCTGCGTCTCGGCGCTCCTTCAGAACTTCAGATACTAGTCATTCCCATATAACTAATTTCCCGGGTTGGCCAGCCCGTAATTACCATAATCGGTAGCACAATATTTTGGCACTTTCTACCGACCTGTCGCGACATAATACTGAGTTCCACTGAACTTCATTATAACATAAATAGTATAAGGTCATATTTTAAGACATCTAACTGGATGTCTCCAACATCTTCAAAATGAAGGATCTGAAACCTTATCGTGCCTTTTCCCCCTATCGCTACTTTGTAGACAATGGGTTTGTCACATATTGCATTAAATAATGCTTACTTATCCTAATCATTCCTTCCTAACTATTATGCTCAAACTAATCATTCAGCTAATAACACATCAACTCTTGGGTGATCAATCCAATCGTATTACGATACATTATTAACATATGATTTTCCAACGTTTATAATTTTCCTAGAAAAATAGACTTTCCTTTCTATCCCAATCCTATTTCAACTTGCACTTACAAGGACCATCTGGCTGCAATATCAGTAAGTTGACGTACCAAGTTGAATTAAACATAACATCAATCCAAAATGATTTTTAATACGCAACCACTCTATCGCCTATCTTCTCCTAACTATACTCGTCCGTGAGATTTTGAGACTTTATCAAGAAACACTACCAAAATCGTTTCATCGATATTCTGTTCAAATATACTTCCATTTTAAAATACTTTTTGTAAATGGGAAATAGCGTAGACCCATACTGAACAACATATTTAATTCCACTATTCGTAACTTGAAAATAGACAGAATGCATGAGATGACACATCTCTGCTACCATATTTTTAAATATTCTCTCGGAATAGGAATACTCCACACAAAAAAATTCAAACATATCATCACGTCTGCCCGTCCGTATGAATATATTATCAATTTGATCTAATTTTGAAAAAACAAATACACTCGCATCACGTGCAGTGCATAATACAAAACAACAATTTGTACGTCAGCATTTAAAACTACTGAAATATAGACACATTCCATGATGTGCTAGAATCTGCACAGTTTGCAAAACAATAATTCAAAGTCAATCAAGTTATGATGTAATAATTAGTTGTAACATTTGATTACAACTCCACTGCGATATCTAGAACTCTGTTATTTTATTAGTATTTCCTTATTATTTTACCCGTTTATTTGTCACAAATAGCTTAATATTAGTAAATCATTATCCTAATATAACATTATCGTAAACACCCCGTATAAAAAAACCCTTAATTATAAATTAATAAAAATACCTCAACAACCAGCATATTATAGCGTAAAATATTTTGTGAACAATGTACAATATCGTTGATTCTAAGCATGATTACGCTTCAGGCATGCTTGCGCGTGACGTAATCACGTTGAAGTGCAAAACGAAAAGAAATCGAAACGAAACCAAAACTAAAACGAAACCAAAACTCTTCGTTTGTTTACTTCCATTAACTGGTTATCTGCATTCTAATTTTTACTAAACATTTAAGAATTTGTGTGGTGAATTTTTCTTTAATGAAGATATTGTTTAAAATTTTATGACAGTTATTGTTAAAAAAAAAAAAATTGATATTTCCGTTCGTATCTTCAGCATCTTTTATTCGTTTTAATATATAGACGCTATTAATTTGATAACCTTTCTAATGTTATTTGAACTACAATACATGAATGCTGAAAACCAGGTATTGCTGAGCTAAGATCTTGTTAACACTTACTTAATTTTAATATACCTGTGTGAATAAAAATAACCTGAAATTGATTAATAGAACTTAGCATTCTTAAAAGATAACTATAACTAAAAAAAAAAAAATTTAACCACTCTAAACAAAAGATAGATTATTATGACTAAAAAAAACAACCAACTAGGTATTTAGGTTACGTAAAATAAACAAATTAATAATACCCAAAATTGAGGACTGCTATCTTCCAAACGCTTCCTCCGGGGTTGAGCTTGTTGCTGTCCAGAAGGCTCTTCGTGCTCTTCACTCATGCAGATAGGACCTGCACCTTGCACTTTCCACCCCGTTGCTCCTCGCCGACAGCTCTTCATAACCATTGCGCTGCCGCCGTGCACTTCGCGCCTCGCCAAACAGTCGCTCCTTGCCGACAGCTCTCGACGAACCTTGCGCTGCACCTTCACCTCGCACTCACCGTCTATGTTTGAGGTGGCGAACATCCCTCTTGCCATCTCGTCGTTGCGTGAAATTGCCATCTTACCCGTCGTACGTTAACACGCAGCGTCCGGTAACGTAGTCCAGCAGCGCTAGAATTGAAACTCAATCGTTAACGATTTGAATCGGTATCATGATTCCCATTGAGTCGTAATCGTGTTGAACAAAACGGTAGCATGTAACTATCAGTTGGGTTGAATACGATTGATGGGTTTCATGAATGATTAAAGTGAACTAAATATATGCGTTACGTTTCTTCACCATGAAAATATTTCGGAAGCGATTTAAAAATCTTTGATTAGAAAAATGTTACTTTTTATACAGTATTTTGGCTTGAAAGGGATTAATTGAGTGAAATAATTATGTTTTATTTGATTTTTAGCTCAAAAAAATAAAAAGTATTGAACAAAAAGCGAGCAACTAAACTCACGACAGTCTTTTAGGTTATGTTTTCCACCCTAGGTTATAAAATTTTCTATCTGGCGCTTTTGACGATGTTTCTTTCATATTGTGTGTGAAAAGCCCTTACCTACCCCTAATATTCGCTCAGCAGCAGTCACAAATTATTAAACGACAAAAAGAAAGAAGAAAGTGGAAGTCAAGGTTAGTTACAAATTTTCTGTTTCTCTTGTAATTTCCTCTGCAGATACATAGGCTATGTCTAGTTTGTAGTGATTCTCAAATACAGAAATGTTTTAGTTTAATCATGCACTTTCCTTTCGACTGAAATCCAAATATTTTGTGAATTACTTTTTGTCTGCATTTCGGTAGTCTAGTCTGCCATTCTTGTTTAGTAGATATGCATTTAACATTTTGTACAACATTTCAGGATGCCAGCTCCCCGAGCGGTTTCAAGGGAGCAGCAGATGGATGTAATGCTTATGTATAATATGGAGACATACTAATTTTGTTCGGAGCGGCATAGCTAATAGTGGTGACCCCCATTGCAACCTCTAGTCACCTCCTAGTGGGTGCGAAAAGTAAAATGATTTCGTGCTTCAGAAGGCACGTAAGCCATCTCGGTCCTATTTTCTGAAGAAGTCACAGGCCTTAACGGCTTAACAATTCTGTCAACAGGGTTTGTCAGTCATCAACCTTATAACCTACATAGTGACACGAGCATGACGTCAGGTTGCTAGCTTTCAAAAAGAACTATCAAAATTTCATTGTTAATAGCCCCATGGTCCAGTGGTTAGGGCGTTGGGCTAACAAGCCAATGGTTGCCGGTTCCAATCCCACCCACCCATATGGCTGTTTTATAATTTGTTTTTTGTTCAGAACATTCTAGAAAGAAAAGAAAGAGATAGCTGAAGAAAGACAGCTAATTACTAGAAATATCTAACAAAAACCTAAATAAAAAAATGAGTCCAGAATGTTCGGAAACGAGTAGCATGGGTATATATATAAGCCGGGCCACAAAGCGGCTACGCCGTTGAGGCCCCTCCCCTCCCCCGCCGCACCCTGTGGCCACTAGGCAGCCCATGCCCACTACTCCTCATCGAACAGTTAGGACTGTGGGCGCCTGAGAAGATACCAATGATGATGGCTACTCCAGACTGGCTATTCCAGTACAGAGGGAACACTCTGAAAGAGGTGCCGGAGGTACTAGAGTACGGAGGGAAGACTCCATACAAGAGGTCCTGGAGGGAAGACCCCTTACAAGAGGTCCCGGAGGGAAGACTCCGTTGAAGAGCTCCCAGAGCGAAGACTGCTCGGAGGGAAAACTCTGTGGAAGAGATCCCTGAGGGAAGAGTGCACGGAGGGAAGACCGTACAAAGAGGCTCAGAGGGCGAACTTGGTGAGGTGTGAGAAGCTCGGGTTGTATATAAGTCCTAACTATTAAGCAAGCAATATTTGTATATATATATATTTGTAATCGGTTTCTCGAAAACGGCTCTTACGATTTCGATGAAATTATCATTCGGGGGTTTTTGGGGGCAAAAAATCGATCTAGCTAGGTCTTATGTCTGAGAAAATTCGTTTTCCTCGTGTTTTTACAGAACCTTACAGCGCCATCTGTTGGCGAGTAGCATAACTTGCTCACCCGACGATATTTTCCTTTAGGCCCATAAGGACCACTTTCCAAAACATCCACTTCCCAAAAGGACCACTTCTCAAAAGGACAATTCCCACAAGGACCACTTCCCACAAGGACAATTCCCAAAAGGACCACTTCCTTTAATGTTGAGGCAGCTATTATAGAGCGAAGCTCGGTCGCCCAGGTACTAAGTCCTAATAAACGGAAAAACTTACTTTGGTGTTTCACTCCAATCCCGAACCGCTAGCTCATAACAATATGATATTACCTGACGATGATTGTAAAAGCCAGTAAATACTGTGATTATACATAATCTTAATTTAGGCTACGGTGTTTTATTAACAAGAACCGGCTGTGATTAAAACAAAGTTATAGTAGGTATATGTTTATTTTCTATTAAAAAAATGCAAATTTTAAACATTGTTTTCTTAAAAAAATATATTCTTATACTACTATAAGAATATTTTATAAAAATTTTTAAGGTAAAGTCCACACTTTACCTTAAATAATTTTATAAATATCAATAAATAAACAATAGGCCGCCTTTGCCCACATTAGGTTTAAGTTCTCCATGTACATTTGTTTTTAGGGTTCCGATACCTAAATGGTAAAAAAAGGAACCCTAAGAAAGAATATAAAAAAAAAACCGGTCAAGTGCGAGTCGGACTCGCGCGCCGAGGGTTCCGATATACCTATAGTATTTTTGGAAGCAATAAAGTCCATTTTCAGGACCGCAAAACTAAATTTGTTTGTAAAGGTTTTTTGCAGATTTCTGAAAAACTGTGCAACTTAGAAAGATCGTTTTATTTTTGCTGTAAAGTTTATATAAACTTCTGTCAACTGTAATTAATTCAGATTTTTCCTTACTCAAACTTCGGAGATAAGGGGGGGGGAATGGTATTTTTCTTGACATTTTTCATCATAACTTTAAAACTAAGAAATTTAAAAAAATACAAAAATATATTTTAAAATGTACAAGTAAAGCCCTTTCATATGATACCCCACTCGACCTAGTAGCGACAATTTGAAATTTGGCCCCCCCTATTTTGGCCCCCTTTATATTAATAATCATACTTTTTTCAAAATTTTTTCTTGTGCAATTAAGTTGGGCAACTATATTCTAAAACTATTCCAAATTTCAGGTTGATAGCATAAGTGGTTGCTGAGATATAGAGGTGTGACAGACAGACAGACAGACAGAGCGGCACCATAAGGGTTCCTTTTTTTTACCATTTTGGTATCGGAACCCTAAAAATATGACTATTGATGTAAAGGGGGCCTATTAGGTTGAGTGGGGTATCGTATGAAAGGGCTTTACTTGCACATTCTAAAATATATTTTGGTACTTTTTTAAGACTCTTTAGTTTTCAAGTTATGATGAAAAATGTCAAAAAAAATACCATTCCCCTCCCCTTATCTCCGAAGTTTGCGGTAGGAAAAATCTGAATTAATTACAGTCGATAGAAATTTATTTAAATATTACAGCAAAAATAAAATAATCTTTCTAAGTTGCACATGTTTTTAGAAATCTGCAAAAAACCTTTACAAACAAATTTAGTTTTGCGGTCCTAAAAATGGACTTTATTGCTTCCAAAAATACTAAAGATATATCGGAACCCTCGGCGCGCGAGTCTGACTCGCACTTGACCGTTTTTAGGGTTCCGTACCTCAAAAGAAAAAAACGGAACCCTTATAGGATCACTTTGTTGTCCGTCAAGACCCTTTATCTCACGAACGGGTAAAGGTATCAGGTTGAAATTAATACCATATATTAGGATCCATGAACCACACAAAAAAAAATCAATCAATCTGAAAATTTCAATTTTTTACAACGACGCAATGAAAAGATATGGCATTTTATGTTCTCATCTCCATACATTTATTCAAAAATGAAAAACCTACAGGGTACTTCCCGTTGACCTAAAATTATGAAATTTGGCAAGAAGCTAGGTCTCACAGTACAAATAATGGGAAAAGTCTGAAATCATAAAATATTACAACTTTTCTCACAACTAATGGTAACTAATTGTGGTGAGCTCCCGTTTCAAGAACATTCATATAAGAGAGGGGTCAAGTTGGATGGTTGCTGAGGCGATTTTTGTTTTAGTTCTATTTAAAAACGGGAACACTTACAAACTTGAAAATTGGTTTGTTTATAGTGCATAGGCTATAAAATAACAACAAATAACAAAATTTGGTCAAGCGCGTGTCGGACTCAGAAAATCTAGCACATTAATTTACTGAAATTTCAACTAATACAATTATGTTTATTGGTGGTACGGAACCCTCAGTGCGCGAGTCCGACTCGCACTTGGCCGGTTTTTTTTTGTTATTATGTGAGCAATAAAGTGTTATATCTAACTAAATAGTAGGTCAATAAAGATGTAATGGTTTTAAACATAACTTTACCTACTTGAAAAATAGTATGGCAAATAAAAAATTTGTTAAAAATCTAGAACCCGACTACAGCTGGTAAATCTTGCTCTAAATTGTATGAAACAAGAAAATATTGTCACTAAAATTGTTATGTATAAACTATGGTATTTAATAAATATTGATACTGATGTTCATATAATAGCCGTGGTTATATTGTTGTCACTTTTCCCTAAAGCCTTTGCTCACTTTTAGGGTTGGTGGTATAATATGACCACGGCTATTATCTGACATCACTATGAATATTTATTTAATATAATAGTTTGTACTTAATAATTTGAGTTGACAATTTTTCTTGTTTCATACTTTTTAAAGCAACATTTTGCAGTACCTACTTGTTGAGTTTTTGAACTTAAAATATATCTATATATCTGATTTGCGGATTAGGCCCTTGTCAGACCGACAATGGTTTTGATCGCTTGTCGAGCTTCTTTGAACGGAGTTACAATTCACCCTTCTTTTTGCCGTAGACGGGTAATGCCATGCCACCTTCCCTCAAAGAAGCTTAAGGGCAAACAGCCAGTTGCACAAAGCGTCTTTAAAGTTAAAGCTGCTTTAAATCTATTACTGTCACTTTCTTTGTCAGCAAAACAGAAAGAGTCTGCAATAGACTTAAAGGCGCTTTAATTGTTGTAAGTTGCTGCTGGGCTATCAAATAATAATAATAATTTTAAAGATGATTTGTGCAACTGGCGGAAAGTGGCATAAACTTAATAACTTCATTTAGTTAGGGAATGTGGCATGGCATATGACCACGGCTATTATCTAAACATCATTATGAATATTTATATGATACAATAGTTGTTGATGAAGTGGAAGCTAGTTTCATCTTCTCCGCACTCCAGGCTGGACAGGCTGGATCTTCCTTCGTCTTCATAATAGTTAGGTGTCTATTCAGGATACAGTGTCCTGTTATTATGCCTACTATCTTAGTTATATCTGCTTTCGGAAGCTGTAATAAATGTCTGGTCTTGTCTTATCATACTCTTTTATAAAGAGTTTGGATTGTCGGTGTCCTTCTATGGTATTCCAATGAGCAATTGCCTCTGTAATAATTATTCTCTTGAAAACCCCTTTAATTATCTTGCTGGGGATGGGTAGGCGGGGTTCTGGGCCTATCAACACTTCATCCACTCCCATCCTTGCCAATTTATCAGCAGTCTCTTTGCCCATATGTCCAGGCATCCGGGCTATGACTACCTCCTTGCCTGAAGCTAGTTTTAGGCAGGGAGGAGTTTCTATATGGTTAGTCATGAGTTTTGTTTTTATTTCATCTCCAATGCAACTTTTTAACTTTCATGAGCAAGTGATAGGAGCATTTGTCTTAAGTTTTTAGCCCAGTACTCGTGGAAACTCAACTTTTCCATGAATCTAAAAAAAAACAACTGTTAAGGGCATTTAGATTGAAAGTGTATATAATATCTAAATTAATTATTCATCATCATAACATCCCATGAAACATCCACTACAGGACAGGGAGCTCCCTCCAGAATTCTAGCTTTTGCGGTAAAAACGTTGAGGGGAAGTACCAGTAACCTCGCTTGTCAGCATTATGGCTGGCACCATGGACCGCAGTTGTAGGTGACCGCAGTAAGTAACATGGTATGATACACAGGAGGATGCTGCTGCCCATCCTCGAGTTTTTAACCCTTAGTCGCCTCCTACGACACCCACGGGTAAGTTCTAAAGTTCGAGACTATACAAATGCTTGTGTTAGTTATGTTCCTCGCTGTTATTGCTTGTGCAGCTTGTATACCGCCGACACATTCAGCTTAGTATACTGTGTTAAATTGTCCTAGGGCGCTTGATATTTCAATATTAAAGTCTTGTGAATATGTACCTGCACCTGTGCCTAGTTTTGTTTTTGACCGATTAGTGTATATGCACAGTTCATTTATACCTGAGTAGTCATGTGTTTCTTCTTGTAAGTTTATGTTGTATGTTTTGTTATAGGTGTTTTGTTTAGGTATCCTGTCACATGGTGCGGCTAATAGCGGCTGGTGACTTAGGGCTTTGTCTTTTATTTTTGTGTGGTGAATTCTAGAGTCTACGCTCAGTGTCCCTGACAGTCCCAGCCTGAGTGATGCAAGAGTTGCCTCCTGTTGTATGTATAAGTCTAGGGGTGGCAGGTCTAGCATCACCTGCAGGGCTGCTGTTGGTGTGGTGCGCATTGCACCCGTTATGCAGATGCATGCTAGTCTCTGTAGCTTTTCTAGGTCCACTCGAGCAGTACTTAGAGTTGTCCTGGGCCACCATACCAGCGCGCCGTATGTGGTGATTGGTCTTACTACTGTTGTGTATAGCCAGTGCACAATTTTTGGAGTGAGACCCCAGTTCTGACCTAGGAGTCTTTTACATTGCCACACGGCTATGCTGGCTTTTTTCAGTGTGTTGTCTAGGTGTTTTTGCCAAGTTAATTTGTTGTCATTCATTATTCCAAGGTATTTAACCTCGGTTGACAGTTAATTTTGTTTTGAAAAATGTTGGCATTCTCATTGTTGAAAGTTTCCTTTCCTTTGTGAAAAGGACCATTTCGGTTTTGGTAGGGTTAACAGAGAGATTATGTTTATCACACTAGTGCCTGTCCCATGAGGTTGCATAGAGTGTTCTTGTGGTTGCCGTTGATACGGATGGTAATATCATCGCCATATCCTATCATGAAATAACCTTTGTCATTTAGTTGTGTGAGGAGGCTGTCTGTTACAAGATTCCATAGCAGCGGAGACAATACACCTCCTTGTTTTGTCGTTCACTATTACCTGTATCGCTCTTTGTTCTAGCATATTGCATATCCAGTCTTTGAGGGTAGTTCCCACCCCGTGGGTTTCTAGTGCCGTTCTCATGCTGTGGAACATTGTTTTGTTAAAGGCTCCTTCAATGTCTATGAAAATAATATATATAATAACGCATAATCTTTCTAGTTTTCAGTAAAATTATGTTCAGCTGATTGGTCTAAAAGATTTGGCTTGTGTATAGTCACTTTTACCTGGTTTTGGCAGAAAAATTTACCTTGACATCCCGCCACATCAGTATATATGTTCCTTGAGTATATATGTTCCTTGGGTACTATTCTTTGCCCGTACCACACGGGAATTTTAAATTAATTATTACCTCTATAGAAGAGCTTCTCTCTCAAGTTGCTGTGGGAATTTTATATATTTTTTCTTAAAATATGTGGCGAGTTTAAATATGAGGCATTGGTGACCTCTGCCAGGCAATTCGGCATTGTCCTTTGACACACATTAATCATCCTGTGATCTCCAACACTATGTTGGTAAGAACCACTCGCAAAACTCCAGAATCTGAAAAGTCAATAAATTAACAAAGTAGAAGTCAATAAATTTGTCTGTTTTGGGAGAGGGTTGATCGAAGCTACATTCTTTTAGTAGATAAATTTCACAGGGTACCAGGACCAAATTCAAGACGTTCTGAATAAAGGCCAGGGTAAAAGTACCCTTAACCGACGAGCATGTATGAAAGGATTGATGAAGGTTCAGGAAGCAAGGGAAGTATGTCAAGATCGTAGCAGGTGGAGAACTGTGGTCTCTGCCTACCCCGACGGGAACAAGGCGTGATGTTCTGTATGTATGTATGTAGTCAAATAACAAACTAACATCATCTTGATTGATGATGCAAAAACACAGGTAAGTACCAAAAATATCTGAGCGCATTGCGCTGCTCCTTTAATCCTGTGCCAAAAGTGAGATCAAATCTTTA
Organism: Athrips mouffetella; assembly: GCA_947532105.1. Classification (NCBI taxonomy): domain Eukaryota; kingdom Metazoa; phylum Arthropoda; class Insecta; order Lepidoptera; family Gelechiidae; genus Athrips; species Athrips mouffetella. Next base: position 31,592,681 of record OX383956.1, read on the forward strand.
CAAAGATCTGTAAAAGTCCTTTTCGAAAGGCAAAAACTGTCGATGAATGATTTGTCTGGCAGCAGCAGAGATCTGCAAGCAAGAGTCTCTCATTACTCTTCGCTCCAAAAGATCTCTTTTCTTTAATCATTCTTGCTCTGCCGCTGCTAGGAGGAGTGCAAAAACACAAAAGAAACGATCAAAAGCAACAGCAAAAAAAACAATACCTAACAATATGTGGTGAAAACACCGTAAAAATTCAGGAAATCTACCAAATTATGCCAACAAGGTAACGATGGAGTAACCTTGTTCATTTGACGTTTTGGACTCGGAATCGGAATCAATTTTTGTTTCTTTTTTTTTTTTTTAAATTTCGGTGCTACCGATAATGGCTTTCAAATGTCAAATAGTACCGAATCATTCATTCAATTGATCGAATGACTATCATTGAAGACGGTTCAAATGGTAATCGTCTTGAAGCCGATAACGATTGTGTTCGGTGCTACCGTGAAACCTATGCATTGGCTTCAACTCAATGGATAACGATCACGATTGTGTTCAATTCTAGCGCTGCAGAAAGCAGCATGGATTGGATGCCTTACAACGGACCTCGATCTGGAGCCATCTTCTTACAAGGCCCGTAAAGCGGTGGTCACGATGCGACGCTTTTCCCGATGACCGACTTCGAAGACTTCACTAAGACGCTGCTCTATCCACTATGGTCGCCATGAAATATTGTTGGATGGCGAATATTAGTGGAAGGCTGTCACGGTCGCCATGAAATATCGTTCGATGGTTAAATGAAACTCTCCCGTGTACTCTGCTTAAACTTCTTTTATTACTACTCTAATTGATCTTATATACTAACTTATACGTGCGTCTACATGACGTCACACTACGTTTCCTACGTGATTCTATTGAGGAAGGGAGCTACGTGAGGATATGTGATTACCATATCACAACGAATACAATACCTTTCTCGCTCCGCTCGAAAGTAAAAATGATTACCAATGTAAAGGGGGCCCAATTAGGGGGAGCAAAGTGTCAAATTGTCTTTACTAGGTCGAGTGGGGGGGTATCATATGAAAGGGCTTTACTTGTTAATTTTAAAATATATATTTTTATGTTTTTAGAACTCTTCGTTTTCAAGTTTTTACCTTATCTCCGAAGGTTGTAAAAGGAAAAATCTGAATTAATTACAGTCGATAGAAGCTTATGTAAATATTACAGCAAAATGAAACGTTTTTTTTTTAATATGCATAGTTTTTAAGAAATCTGCAAAAAACCTTTATAAACAAATTTAGTTTTGCGGTCCTAAAAATGGACTTTATTGCTTCCTAAAATACTTAAGGTAAATCGGAACCCTCGGCACGCGCACTTGACCTGTTTTTTTTGTTTACACCTGTTATGCCCTAATATGAAAACAGTAGATGTCATAATTTTTCACTGAATCGTAACGTGTTTCTGAGGTGACAGAAGCTTCGTCCGACCGCGGACCAAGGAGGTTTAAGTAGCAGAACTTTCTGCTATGAAGGGAGTCATAAGCGTATCACTTTCTTGCGAGGGACCTCCATACTAAAATGTATGGATTTTTAATCAAATCCTTAAAACGTAAAATTTTTAGCTTTCTCTTTAAGAAATATGTGACATGGGACTAATAAATGTTACTACCACAGTTTTTCTGGTGAAAACACTTACCATTCAAGAAAAAACGGTATTAAAAATCACGCATAAAATGGCTATTACGGATTATTTACGCTCCCGTTCTTAGTATTAATAATCAATTCACAAGTAAAAAAAGATATATTTTCACTTTTGCAAACAAAGTTAATACTAAAACATTAGATTTTTAAAGATATCTTGATTTTTGTAAAACTTAACTGAGTTTTTTGACCGACTAGCATGGGCGACAGTGAGACGCGATACACTTCACTAGCTCATACAGAATATGTATATGACGGACTCTATAGTTTTTTACTCTGAGCCGCGGACAGACACACAGGCACACAGCTCTATAAAAAAAAAACCGGCCAAGTGCGAGTCGGACTCGCGCACTGAGGGTTCCGTACCACCACATAAACATAATTGTATTCGTTGAAATTTCAGTAAGTTAATGTGCTAGATTTTTTGAGTCCGACACGCGCTTGACCAAATTTTATTATTTGTTGTTATTTTATAGCTTATGCACTATAAACATACCAATTATCAAGTTTGTAAGTGTTGCCGTTTTTAAATAGAACTAAAACAAAAATCGCCTAAGCGACCATCCAACTTGACCCCTCTCTTATATGAATGTTCTTGAAACGGGAGCTCACCACAATTGGTTACCATTAGTTGTGAGAAAAGTTGTAATATTTAATGATTTCAGACTTTTCCCATTATTTGTACTGTGAGACCTAGCTTCTTGCCAAATTTCATAATTTTAGGTCAACGGGAAGTACCCTGTAGGTTTTGCATTTTTGAATAAATGTATGAAGATGAGGACATCAAATGCCATATCTTTTGATTGCGTCGTTGTAAAAAATTGAAATTTTCAGATCTTGTGTGGTTCATGGATCCTAATATGTGGTATTAATTTCAACCTGATACCTTTACCCGTTCGTGAGATAAAGGGTCTTGACAGACAGACAGACGGACAACAAAGTGATCCTATAAGGGTTCCGTTTTTTTCTTTTGAGGTACGGAACCCTAAAAAAATGACATTGACAATCTGACAAAAAAACGGAACCCTTATAGGATCACTTTGTTGTCCGTCTGTCTGTCTGTCTGTCTGTCTGTCAGTCAAGACCCTTTATCTCACGAACGGGTATAGATATCAGGTTGAAATTAATACCATATATTAGGATCTATGAACCACACAAGATCTGAAAATTTCAATTTTTTACAACGACGCAATCAAAAGATATTGCATTTTATGTCCTCATCTCCATACATTTATTCAAAAATGCAAAACCTACAGGGTACTTCCCGTTGACCTAAAATTATGAAATTTGGCAAGAAGCTAGGTCTCACAGTACAAATAAAGGGAAAAGTCTGAAGTCATTAAATATTACATCTTTTCTCACAACTAATGGTAACCAATTGTGGTAAGCTCCCGTTTCAAGAACATTCATATAAGAGAGGGGTCAAGTTGGATGGTCGCGAAGGCGATTTTTGTTTTAGTTCTATTTAAAAACGGGATCACTTACAAACTTGAAAATTGGTATGTTTATAGTGCATAAGCTATAAAATAACAACAAATAATAAAATTTTGTCAAGCGCGTGTCGGACTCAAAAAATCTAGCACATTAACTTACTGAAATTTCAACTAATACAATTATGTTTATGTGGTGGTACGGTGGTGTGGTGGAACCCATACATACCCGTGGGTGTCGTAAGAGGCGACTAAGGGTTAACTGGAGGATGGGTAGCAGCATCCTCCTTTGTATCTTACATGTTACTTACTGCGGTCACATAAAACCGCGGTCCATGGTGCCAGCCGTAACGCTAACAAGCGAGGTGACTACGGTACTTCCCCTCCACATTTTTCCAGAAAAAGCTAGAATTCTGGAGGGAGCTCCCTGTCCTGTAGTGGACGTTTCATGGGATGTTATGATGATGATGATGGTGGTACGGAACCCTCAGTGCGCGAGTCAGACTCGCACTTGGCCGGCTTTTTTTGGGTCTGATAACTTCCTTTACTTTGACATTGGCGAAATACGTTTTGTAAGGAGATGTGATGCCATTGGGTGCCCGCACACGTAAAGGGCCCCATACAAAGCCCTGCCTGCAGGGCCCTGCTTGCAGTGCCACTGCCAATCGTACTTTGTGTGGGCATGCAGGGCTGACAAAATGGCCGTTACATCGGCCCTGCAACACCACACACGGTACGATTGGCAGTGCGCACTGCAGGCAGGGCCCTGCAGGCAGGGCTTTGTATGGGCCGTTTAAGGGCCCCATACAAAGCCCTGCCTGCAGGGCCCTGCTTGCAGTGCCACTGCCAATCGTACTTTGTGTGGGCATGCAGGGCCGACAAAATGGCCGTTACATCGGCCCTGCAACACCACACACGGTACGATTGGCAGTGCGCACTGCAAGCAGGGCCCTGCAGGCAGGGCTTTGTATGGGCCGTTTTAACATCCGCGATCCTGCGATCCGGTAGAGATGCAGCTATAAGAAAGAAAGAGAAGGCTGAGCGGGTACTCCTTAGACTATATAATACCTACTAACACTAAGGTACTCCAAAGATTTTGGAAACTACGCCAGGGGGCAGCGTTTTTCTTACGTCAATGGGGTACTCGGCCTTGACTTTGATCACGAAATTGTTTGACCGCCTCCGCCGCTGATGTAGGTACGGATCGCGACAAAATTTTCGATCAGAGCCAGTGTTGCCACTATAGACGATTTTTAGATAGATTTAGCCACTTTTACTGCAGCTTTTTTAGGAGAAGTAATATAAGTAATATAATATAACCCAATCAAATCAGTTATCAACCAGATTTGTGCAGCAACTACAAAATCGATCATACTTCTCGCATCACCCTCCTCTCTTGTATACATATGGATCCTTTTGTGGTCAAACATAGTGTTTGCCACAAAAAGATTCCATTCCAAACATATCTCAAGCAGACTTACACCATTTTATACAAAGCCCTGCCTGCAGGGCCCTGCTTGCAGTGCCACTGCCAATCGTACTTTGTGTGGGCATGCAGGGCTGACAAAATGGCCGTTACATCGGCCCTGCAACACCACACACGGTACGATTGGCAGTGCGCACTGCAAGCAGGGCCCTGCAGGCAGGGCTTTGTATGGGCCGTTTAAGGGCCCCATACAAAGCCCTGCCTGCAGGGCCCTGCTTGCAGTGCCACTGCCAATCGTACTTTGTGTGGGCATGCAGGGCCGACAAAATGGCCGTTACATCGGCCCTGCAACACCACACACGGTACGATTGGCAGTGCGCACTGCAAGCAGGGCCCTGCAGGCAGGGCTTTGTATGGGCCGTTTTAACATCCGCGATCCTGCGATCCGGTAGAGATGCAGCTATAAGAAAGAAAGAGAAGGCTGAGCGGGTACTCCTTAGACTATATATTACCTACTAACACTAAGGTACTCCAAAGATTTTGGAAACTACGCCAGGGGGCAGCGTTTTTCTTACGTCAATGGGGTACTCGGCCTTGACTTTGATCCATAGAGTAACACGATTTTCGCGCGCAATTTTACAGCAGAAAACACATTAACAAAGCATGTTTATGCTGTGACCGTTCACGACGACGACTAGACTTGGTCTAGTTAAAAATCCGAGTGCAACTAGTTTTGTTGAACGCATATGCTCTTTTGTGCTTGTACTTTGGCAGAGGGGAAGCTACGTAAAAGGCGTCTCCTAAACGGGCTAGCGCGGTTTGACGCGTTGCTCTAAGCTTTGATCACGAAATTGTTTGACCGCCTCCGCCGCTGATGTAGGTACGGATCGCGACAAAATTTTCGATCAGAGCCAGTGTTGCCACTATAGACGATTTTTAGATAGATTTAGCCACTTTTACTGCAGCTTTTTTAGGAGAAGTAATATAAGTAATATAATATAACCCAATCAAATCAGTTATCAACCAGATTTGTGCAGCAATAAAATTCTAAATTTAGCATCAATTACGTTTTTGGCGAAATCGCTTACGCTTTTTCACGTTTCAAAAGTTGAAATTGGATGGCGTACCTACCTATAATTTCCCATAAAATATGAACATCTAACAAACGAAGAAAAATTTTTATCGAAGTGAAAATTAAAAGCCAAATTGGCAGAAATCTTTCACGAGTTGGCATACAGATGGCTAGCTTTCTCTTTCTTTCTTATAGCTGCATCTCCACGGATCGCGGATCACAGACTGACCGTCTCCGAGGTTGACTGATGGCGCTGATCACAGTAATAATAATAATAATGATCGCGTTGACCATGTGCGGGGGGGACCCTTTGAGATGCCTTTGAGACTGTCTTGCACTGCCTCTCGAATCCGTTGACAAAAAGGGAAAAACTTTGCTAAAGAAGCGATGGATAATAGCTAGCTTTTGTTAGTTTCACCTTGGTTTTACCTGTCCCGGTGTAATTTTTAACCGGGCATGGTAATTTTCGGGCTAAATTGCACAGTTTCGTCATGGCATTTTTGGGTCAATCTCATTCTTACGACAAAAATTGTTTCATGATGAGAACAACCATAAAACATTTTATTTTCAAATGTTTGTACATTCACATGATATTACATGCTCTTTAGCTTTTCAGTCCTTTAGTTTTTATGTTCATAAGTGTATTTCTTTTCAAGTTATGTACCCAAAAGTAAATAAAATGTCACGACCATGTCATGTGACATCTCCGAAATTTCAGCAAAAACATGAAATCTATGAAAAAGTCTTTAAGTTATATGTGGTTTTGATGTTTACATAAAAATGTTTAGGTGTGCACCATACTATTTTAGCAAGCTTCCTTTTAAAACATATCATTAAGTAAAAAAAAATTAGGGTACTTTGTGTGACACAATTTTTTGTCACGACCATGGCAGTATATAAAAATCCTATTTACAAAGTAGTTTTTAATGCATCAAAATTTACAACACTGGAAATTAATTTTTCAACAGCAACTCAAAACATATGTCCTTTTCAAATATGACATTACTAAGTGTAGGCGAAATAATCGAAGTTCAAAGTTGAAAAAGTAGAACTCGTCACGCATAACCTGTCAAGACCGTGCCTTCCAAAAGCATCGGTAATTACATTTCTTAATTTTCCAAATTAATGTATAATAAGGAATGTTGCGTAACAATTTAGAGGATATTTTTAAAAACAGAATTATTGTAAGGGTTCGAAAGTTATATATATTGTAGTCACAGCCATGGCATAAAGTGCCTATGGTTGTGACAAAATCGTCACAACCATAGAATACATGAAACAGAGTCACAACCATAGCAAATTTGCCTATGGCTGTGACCATGACAGTAGTCACAACCATAGGCACCTGGTCACATCCGTGACCTCATCTACCACCTCATTTTTTGTTCAGTCACGTCAGAATCGTGAGAAATAGGCTTTTAAATGAGCATAACACATGTCTATTTAATCTCGATCCTTAGGATTTAAAAAATATTGAAAAATAAAATATTAAAAAAAGCCATTTTGCCAATGTCACAACCATAGCCATGATTCAAAACCCATTTATGTCACTTCCAAACATATTTAAGCGTGATGGAATAAACTGTTGTGTCTATTTTTCCTTGTATTTTATGTATACTGCCAAAGCAAAACAGAAAACACAGTTTTTTATTTTTAAATTTTCTTGGCACGTGAAATGAGAATGACCCTTTTATGGTTCCGTAGTCAACTAAAAAATTCTTACAGTTTCATAATGTCCGTCTATCCGCGGCTTAGTCCAGTGGTCACTGTACTAGAAAGCTGTAATTTGATATTAGTCCAGTCGTTTAACGTCTTATATCGCCTTTACGTAGACACGCCTTACAATTTCACCAAATTTTTTCCAGGTATGTACTAGTTAGGTACTCTCAATTTTAGATAGGAGCCAATTCTTGAAATTTCAATGGAAATTCCTATCCTATCAAAAATTGAGAGCTATGTACCTACTTAGTACCTGGAAAAAATATGATGAAATTGTAAGGCGTCTCTACGTGAAACAGCTAATCGGCCACACTATATGGATATAGGTCATAGATTTATATAGTCAAGATCATTGTCAAGATAGGGTATTGGGAACAAGCGGTTTAAAATTTCCCCATACAAGAAAAAATAGCGCCATCTGTGAAAAATTGCGTGAACTACGTTGTGTAGTACTTCGGTCGGTGCTAAATACACGGAACGGAAATAATATGGCGGGAAAAAACAAAACAAAGTTTTTATTGTTTATATGTGATTTAGGCCTGGTTTTTCAGTTTCATTAATTGGAACAATAATAAGAAATAACAATAATGAGAGTATATTGTTTTTTCAACTAATAACGTTCCATTTTGTTGGTAAGTTTATTTGTATCCAATGTTGACAATATGACTGACAACGACTGACGTTTGTTGGTCCTAGTCAGATTTCGGACCAACGAATTGGGGACATTATAACGTGCCGATGGGTTAGTACTTATATATAAGTAAATGATATAGGTACATATAAAATAACATATAGAAAAAAGTTTTTTTAGCGTACCTACATCCCCTATTTGTTATTTAATTTATTCAAAGAAAACCTTACTATTACATTTTTAGAAGAATAATTGATTAAATATAATTGTCATAATTGTAATTGTAAAGTGGGGATGATATTTTTTCTCGTTGACCCCATATTGCCGGGGCGATACGAAATTTACGCTGTACAACTTTAAATAGACATTACTCCTCATCGGATCCAAATTTTTGGTCAGTTTTTACACAGTTCTTATAAGCACAACTATTTCTTTCTTGAATATAATTTTTAGTCTTTTAGCTTATCGTATTATTTTTGATACTACGTAGCAAATGTGCTACGTCCTAACACAATCGAATATTTCGGACTATGTTCTTAGGGAAAATTTGTTCAGTTTCATGGGCAGAACCACCTCTATCCGGTGCGAAAAAAAATTTACACTGAACAACTTTAAATATACATTACTCCTCGTTGGATCCAAATTTTTGGTCAGTTTTTACACAGTTCTCATGAGCACAATTAGTTCTTTCTTGGATATAAATTTCAGCCTTTTAGCTTATCGTATTATTTTTGAAACTATCAAACATCTTTGAACGGGTATGGTTTCCTAACACAATCGAATATTTCGGACTATGTTCCTTGGGAAAAGTTGTTCAGTTTCATGGGCAGAACCACCCCTTCAAGTACCCGGGGCGATAAAAAATTTACGCTGAACAACTTTAAATAGACATTACTCCTCGTCGGATCCAAATTTTTGGTCAGTTTTTACACAATTCTTATGAGCACAGTTAGTTCTTTCTTGGATATAATTTTCAGCCTTTTAGCTTATCGTATTATTTTTGAAACTATCAAACATCTTTGAACGGGTATGGTTTCCTAACACAATCGAATATTTCGGACTACGAGTATGTTCCTTGGGAAAAGTTGTTCAGTTTCATGGGCAGAACTACCTTGTCAAGTATCCGGGGCGATAAAAAAATTACGCTGTATAACTTTAAATAGACATTACTCCTCATCGGATCCAAATTTTTGGTCAGTTTTTACAAAGTTCCTATGAGCACAACTAGTTCTTTTTTGGATCTATCGTATCGTATCTTATCGTATTATTTTTTACCTACGACGGAACGGAGAAGGTGTATGCGTTTAGGGTGAGAGGTTGTGTGTTTGTTCATTTGTGTGTGCAAAGTTATGTTCCCTTTTATCTTAAAAACGGCTGAGCCGATTTAAATATGGTTTTCAGTAATGGATTTACAATTTATCAATGATGGTTTGTAGATTATAGTTGTGACGCCAACTTACCAGGGGGCGCTGTAATGACAATTTTTATTTAAGCAAATGTTCCCATTTATCTCCAAAACGGTTTGACCGATTTAGATGCGGTTTTAAGTAAAAGAGTTATGATTTATCAGTGATGGTTCTTAGAATAGAATTGTGGTGTCAACTCACCAGGGGGCGCTGTAATAATCACTTTTATTTACACAAATATTCTCATTTATCTCTAAACGATTTGATCGATTTAGATGTGGTTTTCAGTAAAGAATTTATGATTTATCTGTGATTATTTTTAGACTAGAGTTATGGCGTCAACTCACCAGGGGGCGCTGTAATAATCAGTAAAGTGGGAACTTACTTAAAAGTTAATAATAAAAATATCTGGTTCTACTATCGGGCTATTTACGATTATTCTAAAGCATGTCGTAACTTTGTTTGACGGGTAAGTAATAAAAAGTAAGTAAATTAAGTAACATTAAACTAAGCTTTCAGTTCTACATAGAATGTTCGACCTATGAAAAGAAGAACTTTTGTTCGACTGGCCCTTTGGCGTAGTTGGTAGTGTGCCTGCCTTTTACGCCGAGGGCAGCGGGTTCGATCACCGCCGAGGGCAAACATTTGTGTGATTAACACGAGTGTTTGTTCTATGTATGTATCTATTTATGTATGTATGTATGTATATCAGTTTCTGGTATCCATAGTTCAACGGCTTTGCCTAATTTGGGATCTTGCCGGATTTGGGACTTTGTGTGAATTGGCCCCCAATATTTATATATGCATATTTATTTATGTTTTTTGTAGCGACCAACTTTATTTTATTTCACTTCTCTATCGTTTTCTTTGTCTATAAAAGTCATTCATCACCTTCAGTGACTTCTCTGCAATACTGCCTGAATCGTAAATAAAAACAAATAACCTACAATATTTTGTTTTAGGTCCTCCTAAACTCTTGGTCACTACAGTAAACGATTGTAGGACAGAATGTTTCATCAAGAAAGTTCGGCTGATTGAGAACATTCCTCCTATTGAAAATGCTTCAATTAACACACACCTTTAATTGCGTGCCGTTAATAAGGGCGTTCATCTGATCTGTGGTCGGGCCTGATAGCCGTACTTCATGAAACCAAGGAACCTAGTCCAAAGAATGGGATTGGACTTGGAAGTGCTACATCTTGGTTCCACTTTTGACTACGAGACACACAAGTTTTCTTCGAATTAGTAATAAATAATATAAGAAAATATGCAGCAATAGTTGCCAGTGCAAATAAAAAACTAAATTATAATGATCTCCCTTTGTGCTGTGTTAAATCCTATAATATTTGTATATACTTATATATATATTGTCCCGTGTGGTGCCGGCAAAGAATAGTACCAACCCATACATACCCGTGGGTGTCGTAAGAGGCGACTAAGGGTTAACTGGAGGATGGGCAGCAGCGTCCTCCTTTGTATCTTACATCTTACTTACTGCGGTCACCTACAACCGCGGTCCATGGTGCCAGCCGTAACGCTAACAAGCGAGGTGACTATGGTACTTCCCCTCCACATTTTTCCAGCTAAAGCTAGAATTCTGGAGGGAGCTCCCTGTCCTGTAGTGGACGTTTTATGGGATGTTATGATGATGATTGATGATATATATATTTGTAATCGATCTAGCATTTACGTTTTATACAGAAACCTACAGCGCTATCTGTTGGCGAGTAGCATAGCTTGCTCACCCAATGATATTTTAATGTGAAGCTCGGTCACCCATGTACTGTTAATATAATTATTTCCTACAAAAATAATAATAATAAAACGGTCTAACTTATATCTTGTTTCCCCATACAAACTTTCAAACGGATTTGGCACACATGCTTTCAAAAATTCTCATGACCACTATAATAAATATCAAAATTGATACTATTTTTGTAATTCACGTCCCAATAAAACATACAAACGACACCCATATTGATATTTTGACATTCAACCCCACTGCACCCCAACAGGGGATGATGGTACTAGTAAGTAAAGTAAGAAGTTAGTGAAGTGAGTGTGGTTTCGTGAAGTATCACGTCCACCACGTTGGATTTTAAAATTCGTAATCAGCGACCCGATAAACCATACAAACGATACTCATATATTTTATAGACTTTTCACCCCATTTCCTCCTTTTAGGGGTTGGATTCTGAAAAAACCTGAAACACTTGTCATTTTTTGAGTACTTCTGCGAAGTTATGATTAAACCCCTATTTTACCCCTTTAGGGGGTGAATTTTGAAAAATTCTTACTTAGTGCACCCGTAGACCTTATAAGGAACTGTCGTGCCCAATTTTGGCGTGTTCAGTCAACAAACATGAGCAACTTTCCCAAAGAAACATGTCTGGGGAAAAGAATAATGACCTCTTCATACAAATTTCTCACTCTGGTCGAACAGTTTGTATGGAGAGGTTTAATAAATTTTAGAAATGCTTCTTTCTTTTTTTTTAAATGCTTCTTTTGGAAAGTTATTCAGTTTCATTGACTGAGGACCCTTTCAGTTTTCGGTACACCGTCCCTCACACCTTGTATTGATTGTGACGTATGACGTGTTCTCGGCGCGACACGGCGGCGGCAGACGGCGGTCCGTGAAACTGCCGACCTCCCTGAAGAAGATCTTCGTATGGGGTCGATACTTGTCTATCAAACGGGGCCCCATGCCGTCAATATTAAACGTGAGTTGGTCCGTGTTGTATATAATTAGATTGTGACGTATTTAGATACTAGCTGTTGCCCGCGACTCCGTCCGCGTGGGGTTCAGAAAAACGTGGCTAATGACTTTTCCCATGGTTAAAACTATCTTCTTACCACGTTTCATCATGACCGGTTCATCGGATTAGTTGTAAAAGCGTAACATATAGATAAATAGAGCAATTTACGCTTTTATAATAATATACAGAGTAGAGATAGTACGGATTTTTTGTAAATTAATCACCTCTTGTTCACGCGTGGACTGTTAATCCGCCCACTGACCTCGTATGTGTAAAATCATAGTCAATTCCACGCGGATGAAGTGTGATACGGGTTTTTTATTTCTTGTAAGTACAAAACAAAACCTATAACTAAATCTGAGCCTCAGACACTTAGCTTCTGTAGCTACTGAAAAAAGAGCAGTACAAAGTCCAACGTGTCTAGTTTCACATACTTTAACTGTACTTGTATCTCCATACAAAACAGTAAAACTTTACTTCTATACAAACACGATTTCTAAAAAGCAATGATTCACATCTGTCTTTATTTTTTTTTTAATTTTAATTACAAGTACCTATTGTGGCGTTAGCGCTTGCACTTTTTTTTCTTGTTTGGTACTTTTTGCTATATAGTGGACAATTTACAAAGCTAATATTGATAGAAAGCCGCAAATCGATGTACGGGAAGGACAGCTATGACGTCATCAATTTTTTGTATGGGATTTGAAGTTTTTTTCTATAGAAACTTATCCTGTGTGATATAAAATGAAAAGGCTTCTTATGCCGGTTCCAAAAATATAATACACATTTACTTTTCGGCCACCTGTTTTGTAAAAACCTTAGAAATATTTTCACAAAAAATTTATGACGTCATAGCTGCCCCCACCTGTGGAATATTTTTAAGAACTGCCGCTCAAAATGATTGTTGTAACATATAGTACCCGTGTACCAAACGGCAATCCCTTACATCGATTTGCGGTATTATTTTTCGTAGAGCGACCACTAATATTCTCGGTGTATCGACTGGCTCTTTGTATAAATTGGCAGCGATTACAAAATTTAGTTTCCTTTTTTCCCTGTCTATTATTGTTTGGTTATCATCAAGATCGTTTTTAAAATTTGAAGAATTGGTGCTAGCTGTCTTGGATAATGTTTACTTTGTGATTGTGAAATATTGAATTATAGACAAGAAAATATTCAAACATATGTTGAGAAATCGATAACGTCGTCGTAAATGTTATGTGTGTGTATCGCTTCCCGTTTGAGTAACGGGCAACAGATAACCCCTTAACGAGCCTTGCTGCTTGCTGTCCGTTCCTGTATCCCAGCCCTGCCGACTGCCACCAAATACCTGAGCACAGTTCCTCACTACCACACCATCTTCCTCCTACCCCCTGTAGACTGCCACCAAGTGCCAGGCGACACGGACTTCGGAACCTGGAGCTTGGAGCTTCTTCTAGCGCTCCGAATAAGAATACTTGAACGAAATTCCCTAATTGTTACTTTGCCTTCACACACCACGTTAATTTTGACAGTATTTTAAAATCAATGATCAATAGAATCAATTTTCTATCTTGCTTTATGAAATGATATCTTTTTAAATCGAATTAATCTGTGTTAAAATTATTATTATTAAAATATTGAAGTGCACGTAAACTTGGTTTTCTTTATAGTAGGATCACTAAAGCTGAGCTTGTATGGGGTACCTTGCACCTAAACCCGCTGGGATGAAAGTTGGCAGGAGTCAAGTACATACCCATAGGTAACATATTAGAAGTGGTGCTCCCCAGCAGGACGCGACTGAGATGCACAGTGGGGCATAATGTCGAAAATGTGTAGTTTTTTACTAGGTTGAAAATTGTATCTGTTGAACCGACATAGGTACCTGGTTGAAAATTTCACAGAATAAGTATTTTTAAAACAAATAATATATCGCCATACATGAAACGTATTTTTTTTGCTTTTGCTCTATCGTCAGAATAGTTATTCGAGTGTGAAACTTGGTATAAGTATAGTTCACTAAAATGTCAATAAAATAATATGTCCTGACTGACTGACTAACTGACTGACAGACTGACTGACTGACGTCTATCCGTAGCTATACGTGTGAAATTTTGTATTGTAATTTATTGCATGCCACAAACACCACCCAAGAAAGGATTTTCCAAAACTCATCCCCATGCCATGCCGAAACTGCTGGAAATTCTTTATTATCATTTTTACCATAATCCTAATTCAAAATTTTATTTATCCATCCGTGCCAACTACTTATACACAAACAAACAAATGGACCGATTTAAATGGAATTTTCAACAATGTGTTTGGCTTACCTCCATGCGGATGCTGCGCTGTGTTTTATTTCAGCTCCGCTTCGCCACTTGAAACTTTGTACTCACATATTTACTGTTTGAGTGAACCGATTGCAACAAAATTTGAAAGTTGCATGAAAGTAACCATATTACTTAATTAAAAACCCCGTTTGAATCGTTCTAGCGGTTTGTGAGTGATTGGTGACGCCGCTTGAAACCTTGCCTACCTTCTGTCTGAGTGAACCGTTTGGTATGAAACTAAGCTTTAGTTGGACCAAAAGAAGCCCAACACGTCATTGAAAACGCCATTTGAATCGGTTGAGAATAAGAGTGATTGGTGCCGCTGTAACTGAACCATTTAAAACCAAAATACCAAACCAAAAATAAACTAATAATAATATGTTGCAAAGAAGTAAGTTAAACACGTTATTGAAATCCCCGTTTTTATCGGTTCAGTAGTTAGTGATTTGTTTGCACCGCCGCATAAAACTGCGCGTGCCTTCTGTCTGAGTGAACCGTTTGTAATGAAACTAAGCTTTTATGTTGCCCGTAAGTAAGCCAATTATACGTGATTGAAAATCCCGTTTGAATAGGATTATTAGTTTGTGAGTTATTGTCGCACAGGCAGCTTGATTCTTTACATTTTTGTAGCCTCTGATTGAGTGAACCAATTTAAATGAAACATAGCTTTTATGTTGCTCCGAGCTAAGCTTAATTTACGTGTGAAAACCGCGAGAAAATTCGTTCAGTAGTTTCGAAGATTAGCGTCAACAGACAGACAGACAGATGAAATCGAAAAAAAATTTTTTTGTGTGCTTTCTTATCGCCCACACAATTTTTTTGATGAATTCATCAAAAGTACGGACATACGGTTTCTACTGTTTTATTTTATGTAAAGATGTTCCTTGGGAAAAGTTATTCAGTTTCAAGGTCTAAGTAACTTGCTAAAATAGTGCTAACAATTTTTTTTACACGTTGTATGTTGTAGTTCCATTCTACTTGTATGGAATTACAAACTCAAGTTTACTGTTGGTACTTCTTCACTTTCTCATATCACGAGAAAGTAAGTGCAGTCATGGGTGCATTGCAATTTAAGGGTTCTGTGCCTCAATATGAACCAAAATTGAACTCTTTCCCTGTCCTTTAGAACCTATTGGAGGTATTAGTATAAAAAAATAGTACCTGGGCGACCGAGCTTCGCTCTATAATAGCCGCCTCAACAACAAAATATTATCGGGTGACCAAGCTATGCTACCCGCCAACAGATGGCGCTGTAGGTTTTTGTCTTAAACGCAAATGCTTAAAAACGCAGGAAAACGAATTTTTCCAGACATGAGACCTAGCTAGATCGATTTTTCGCCCCCGAAAACCCCCGTACGGTAAATTTCATCGAAATCGTTAGAGCCGTATTCTAGAAACCGATTACAAATATATATATATATTTATATATAGACAAATATTGCTCGTTTAATAGTATAGGATATGTACAGTAGATAACATCCCATGAAAAGTCCACTGCAGGACAGGGAGCTCCATTCAGAGTTGCAGCATAAACGCATGGCACAATTTGGAGGGGAAGTACTAAAGTCACCACGTTTGATAGCATTGTGGCTGGCGCCATGAACCGCGGCTATTGATGACCGCTGTATGTAAGATGGTACGATACACAAAGGATGGTGCTGCCCATCCTCCAGTTCATAATCCCTTAATCGGCTCTTACGGCTCTACACCCACGGTTAATAAGTTGGTATTTGGCCTTAGTATCTGTTTCGCTTGGGATTGCTCGACTTTTATTATTAAATTTCTTTGACCGTAATCAAATACGTCACTAACACGAAACTTTGAATACTTACATGTTTGTCGCACTAACTTTGGCTGAAAAATTAAAGGCAGGTACACACGGCCGCAGATAAGTGGTAACAAAACCAAAAGGACCACTGATGTGCAGCCGACTGTACATGTTTTTTATCATTAATCTCTTGCTAGAACATGAAGAAAGATTGAAAGTAGTTTAAGAGAGTGCGTTTAATATTGGGTGTCTGTAGGAGTCAGAGATGGTGACAGAAGATGTAGCGGCTCAACCGAAAGCAGCGCGGCGCACGGCTTGGCGGCGGCTAGTGGCTGGCGGCTTGCGGCGGGCGGCGGCGACGGCGGCGGCGGATCGATAGGGCGGCGCGGTGGTGCAGTCGGCGGCAGGTCCGCGTCACCCGTCGTGCGCCCGACTGTCCGCGCCGAGCGCCTTTTAATCGTCTCGCACTCACGGCTCGACTCGACTCGCATACGGCACTCCGGCGGCCGCCCGCGCCGCGACTCCACGCGACGATGCGTGGCGACCGCGCCGCTTGCGACACGCGCCACAACAAGGACCATGACAACTTAAAGTCCTCTCTCAAAAAAGGCAGCAAGTCCAAAAAGCACAGGGTTGTTTTCGATGAGAGTGCAAATGAATTTTTCGAAGCCGATTATATTATTGTGGTGCGAGATGAGTGCGGATACTCGGACGAAGGCGAGAATGATGAGTGCTCCGGTTGCGGAGGATGCGAGCGGTACCAAGAGCCGGAGCCCGGAGCACTCAGCCCACCGGATGGGTATAAGGACATGGGCCTGTTCAACCGGGACGGGACGCTGCGGGAGCAGGCGTGGTGGGAAGCGGGCGACGTGCTGCTGGTGGGTGAGCGTTCGGGCACGGTGTTCACGCCGCAGCACCTGCAGCTGCTCCGCCGGCTGCAGCGCGAGCGGATGCTGCGCTCCACCATCTGTGCGGACTGCGACGCTCACGCCGCGCTGCATCAACCGCTCGGTGAGTCACCTCTGCCCTTGCCAAGGACGACCACCGTCCGGTCGACCGAGCACTGACACTGCCGACGGGCTCTCGCTCTAGGCGCAGCTCATATTTCTCGTCGTACAGAGTAGCTACTTATGTATGTTTGCTGCTAATCCATGGCGAGACGTCCGCTCCACGCTCTACCATAGTCATAGCGGTGAACGGAAACCTTACAAATGCTTATCGCAGCTGTCTTTACTGAATTAATTAATTGAATTTAAAACACATACTTAGGTACATATACAATCGTAGTTCAAAGATAATAAACACATTTTTAATAATGCTTATGCGATTGACATTGTTTAACAATGCTTTGCGAATATTGACGTAAGTACATATCGTATCCTATTTATACAAATGTTGAGTCTTTCATGTTTCGTCGATTACAACGACTATTATACTTCAATTAAATTTGACCACTAGGATAGTTACATATAGTAATGACAACCAGATGTAATTATTCTATGTAAAGATGGGTAGTTAGTTACGCTTGGTACTTTACGTATCTCTGTCGCCCTAGCGAAATTAGCAAACATAGTATTGCCGTCGACTTCTCACTAGGTTCTTTGTGCCAAAGTTTGGTGGTCATTGCATTTTGTTTGTTCGGTCCGGTAGATGGGAGACTGTGTTGGTCAGTCTTCTCAAGGTACAGTAGTACTGTATACGTAGCAAAAACTCAAGCAAGCCTTACTATACATTCAACACGATTCAAATTACCCGAGTATCCACGTACAATGTTATTGATAACAGACAATTGAATAACAATACCATTTTTCGAGTGACGTTTTTGCCCGCAGAAATATTAATTTGTTTATTTAATAAAGTTAAAGCATTTTTAAACAAGTTGATTAACCGCGTACTCAACCACCGTCTGTTTTCGCAAAATAAACCTATATACCCAGACAGTAAACTCTGATATAAGTTTAATGAGGATACTTCAGAGATCTTATGTTCATGAGCCACTTCTCGTGGCTACATTGATGTGGCTTCCAAATTGAACATGGTTCAAATCTAGAGTTGTATTAAACCTAACGACCTTGAAGGATGTGATGTCTATAAATCTGAACTACTAATCCCAAGGACCACAGGTATCAAAATATGAAAAACAAAATTTACAGCAGCATTGCAATTACTTTGTCGCGATATGCGAGAGTAAAAAAGTACGCACGGCAGCGAGTAAGCGGTAACAAAACCCAGTATAGCAAGCGAATACAAAACCGCTACGTTTCTTTACCTCGGACTCAGCACAGAAACCGGCTCAAGTTCAAAGTATTGCCACTGACGTGCGGTTATCTAAGTTAACTGCAAACATAAGTTTGTTTGTTCTCAAGGCCGTTTTAATTCGACCATTAGAGATTAATTCTAAATTATAAAACCTTCTTATTGAGGCAGATGATATTGCTGAAAAACCATAGAGATAAAAAGTTGACATAAATATAACCTAGAAATTAATTTTATATTTTCAAAACTAAATATGATAATAACACAGCTCATAATAAACAGTTCAAAACGTTTATTGAACAGAGTTTTAGATTCAAGAAATTGTCCGTTGGCTATACGAAGATTTTCCCTGAGCTCACGTTTGCAAGATGACCAAGGACAGACATGTAAAGAAAGCCAATCTGTGGATGTTACTGATCCGTTCCAGTTGGAAGCGATCATGTCTCCCAACTACACAATAAGAGAGCATGATAACTGTCGACGCCAACATATTTACGAGTTTGGTTTGTACGTGGCTGCTTGTATGCCCAAATATGTACAAAAAGTTCAACTGCAACACTGCGACGAACTGGAGATTTGCTGCTGCCCCGAGGGCATGTTCCCCGTACTCAGCTTTCTGCGCTATCATCAGCACGCTTGTTTTGAAGCCCTCTCGTGTGCTACCGCTTTGGACGTCCCGCGCCGACCCTTCCGCTTTGAAGTAGTTTACAACCTGCTAAGCATGCGGTTCGGCGAGCGTCTGCGTTTCAAGACCTACACTGACGAGCTGACTCCGCTCCACTCCGCTTATGAGTTGTGGAGTGTTTGCCACTGTTTCGAAAGAGAAATTTATGATATGTTCGGCATAATATTTACACATCACCCGGACTTGCGGCGAATCCTCACTGACTATGGATTTCAAGGGCACCCACTGAGAAAAGATTTCCCTGTAACAGGTTACACTGAGTGTCGCTACGACGATGAGCTAAAGAAAATCGTTTATGAGCCAGTAGAATTTTCACAGGAGTACAGAAGTTACAAATTAAATTCGCCCTGGAATTATAACAGAAACTTTCACGAGGGCTT
Organism: Athrips mouffetella; assembly: GCA_947532105.1. NCBI lineage: Eukaryota > Metazoa > Arthropoda > Insecta > Lepidoptera > Gelechiidae > Athrips > Athrips mouffetella. Next base: position 31,612,201 of record OX383956.1, read on the forward strand.
CAGTGCTCCGCTGCCTAAACCAAAAGTAAAATGAAATTACGTTTAGTTACTACGTAAACTAACGTCATTACTTGCGAACTATATTTATAAATAAAGCCTTTGCGAATTATTTACGCGTCTTTTAAAATCTTGATGTGCACTATTCTTAGTACTTAAATCAAGTAACGTAGGTAACTATTTCCACAAACTACACCAGTCAACATTGTTCTAGCATTTTCGATGATTATTAAAAAATTAAGATTTTTTTAATACACAATGATACATGATTCAAATCGTAATTTAAGGCTTGTTAATAAAAAAAATACGATCGAATAGAGAACCGCCTCCTTTTATGAAGTCGGTTGATAAAAAAAAAAAAAATTCAACGAAACAAAAATAAAAGTTTATTATGGAAGAAGCAATATGACATTAGGAATAAAACAAAAATAAAAGTTTATTTTGAAAGAATAGAAACAAAAATAAAAGTTTATTATGAAAGAAGCAATATGACGTTAGGAATAAAAGTTAAAAGGCGTTGTTAGGTCATATCGTTTAATAATTTGCTGTCGGTGAGACATTTACGAGTAGTAGTCAGTTGGACCTCCTAAGGCACTGGCTAATAGTTAGGGTGCTGGCTGCAATTTGGGTATATGATTTGCTCATGATTCATATTAATAGGGATGATAGATAAGCTCAATACGAATCGATTTGGTCCTTACAAGTTTTTCTGTGCGTCGCTGCGTTTTTGAGTTAAAGCAAAAAAAAAAGATACTAAATAATTTTTTTATCTGCCTTTGTGGCTCCTCTTTAAAATACTTCTGAAGATGTAGAAAATGGAAGAGGCAGACATGCAGGGCTCTGCATTATCACGGGACGAAGTAGTGAATTTTTGCATTTTGAAGCGCTGTAACTTTACGACGCAGGGCTGTTATGGTGGCAGACCATTTTTCTGGGGTTTTGTACATTGTATTTAGTCATAGTCTACCAGGTGTACGTTCCATTGTCAAATTTCAAAATAGTTAAAACTTTATTCCTCAAAAACGCAGGGGTGTGGATGTCCGCCAATATATTTTGTATCTTCTAGAGGATGCTCCTTATCATCAGTCAAAGAGGCAGACATGAGCAAATCATATAGAAATTTGTCCTTCATCACCCTTACTATAAGGCTCTATTGGCATGCTAAATATCAGGTTGTCATGAGTAGTCTGAGGGATCCTGTTCCATATTTCAGAAAGATGCAAAAATATGCGTAAAATTTGAGGCAGTTCTTAGAATGCAAGTCCCACGCATGTTCTATAGAATTCATGTCGCTCGATTGTGGAGGCCAGTGTAATAGTGAGATATCTTGTTCTCGGAAAGCATCCATCACCATATCCACCATCAGCATACCGCTGGACTGGTGATGGATGCTAGGTTCCACTACCTCGTTGCGGTACTTTTGGGCGTTCATTTGCCCCGAATCAGAACGAGGTCGCCCGGTCGGTTCTCCCGCCTACTCTAATTCCAGCCCAAAGCTTGAAAGAGAGAAATAAAATAACTGCTCAAGCACGTGTCTGACTCGCGCTTAACTAAGACTGTATTTTTATTTTAGTGGTATGGAGCCCTCGGTGCGCGAGTCTGACTCGCACTTGACCGGAGTTTTTCATTTCGTCTTATAATGTAACACGCTTTTATTTGAAAACCTGAGACTGTGAAAACGTTTTAGTTCTTTTTCTTCGTCTTAAAAATTATTTGTTACCATTATTTTATTTTTTATTATTTATGATGTCAAACACTAAGAAACAACTATCTAGACACTCTAGAATCAGACGAGCCCAAACCTAAGATATTTTTCTACGTACACCCAACAGCACGTCAGTAGAAACACTTTGGACTTTGTGGCAAAGTAATAGAGTTGCAAATGTTTCCATTCACGTGCGGTTGACCGTACGTAAGGTATGGTTAAATTTGGTAGTCGCTTGGGTACTCGACACCAAAAAACAGCGCCTCTGCTAATGGAGTAGAAAAACTACAGTATCATACAAAACTACTCATCTGACTCAATGCTGCATCTTGCACGGGAAATTTAGTCATTGCTCCGTATGTTAGAACTAAAAGAGTTTTTCCAAAACGCCTAGCTAAACCCAAATATTTTATAAAGAAACCTCCCAGATTGCTTTTATCAATAAAATATTACCAGGAGAGCAAGCGACGCTGTCCACCAACAGATGGCGCTGAAAGTTTCTGAAACGCGGTTTTATCTCCACTTTTATATGGCTATCTTCCGGCTCCATCATCAGATCAGCTCCAAGTTATAATATAATAGATTGCATTGTCATCCGATTCACAAACGTATGCAAAATTTCATCTCAATCGAAAACCGGGAAGTGGGTCAAATTTAACTTGCGAGATTTGGTTACAGAGAGACAGACACCGCAACAGGTGAAACTAAACAAAAGCTTTTAAAAATTGCTCCTAAGTTCCAAAGAAAAATTTTCATCATTCGATCATTATTTTTGTTCCCTGGACTTCATCAGTACCTATGTTAACGAGGTAAGAGAGCTCTGTGACGTTGAAGCTATGGCGAAAAATCAATCAAAGTAAGAGCTACTCGTACCTAGATAATATAATACGTACAATTGCAACAGCAAGGATTGAACCAAAATGGTATGCTCCCGGGTCCTCTTGCGATATCCTCTTTCTTCTTTTTCTTCTTTTACGCTGCCATAGCACGATCCGAAACGGCGTAGACTCGCTCTATTTGCATTGTATTCTGCATGACATTCAATAAGTATTCTGTAAAGTATCTACATTGAATAAAATTATCTGAATCTGAATCCTCTTAACTCCAGGTTCTCATGCAGGGTCCTTTTTTCACGTGATAATCAGAGCGAAAACGAGATGTCTTCGTAGATAGGGGATGATTAGAGGACCACAAAAAACCAAGTAACATGTTCAAGACCGGAGCCCCGTGTTCAGGAGGCGTTTTGCAGATTTTTATTTTCGGGTCTGTTTTAGTTGAAGACTTTCTTGTTGTGGCAAATGTTTTTAGTATCACCATTAGCTTCTTTATCACCTGAAATCACTTTTGTTCGCCCTGAGTATCACCATGATATCACAAAGAAATCGTCTACACTAGATCTTCAGACTTGTCCATATAAAATGATTGTCCATATAGAGTAGCTTTTGGTGATACTAAAAAAACATTTGCCAGTCAAGAATGTCGAGGGCGTTAGCTAAAACAGACCAGCCTGATAATCTAGAAAAGGCCTTCTTAACACCGGGCTCCAGTCTAGAAGTTCTGACATGGTTTTTCTTAATCCTCTCATTGTCCCCCCCATTTCCTGAGAGATTTCGTTTTCGCCCTGAATATCACGTGAAAAACATAGGAAAAAAAATTCTCGGCTCCCGTACCATTTTTTCTACATTCGCCTGCATGGTTCTATTACCTACCTCAGGGTCCCTTTTCCGGCGCGTCCGAGTCAATTTGCAAGGTCATCTTTTCTCCTGGCTCTTCTTTACCTAATTAATCATCGTTCGATCTTATTTTTGGGGCTTCCTTTTTGCACTGAACTCTGATAAAGCCTTTTCTTGATTGATCTTCCAATAGAATTTCAATCCGGCAGTAAACTACTCGTATTGACTAACTACTTTGTGATAGTGCCAGATAAAGCCCTTTATTGGTTGCGTAGAACTCTCTGAGTTTGATAAGAACCTTGCTAAAATTTTGCAAAATACGTTTAAGGCCGGGTCGGGCTTTTAGTGTGATTTAGTTGATTATAAAGTAAAGTAACGTAAGCTTGGCGCGTTGTCAAACAAACGTATGTACGCCTAAAATACAAACACCAAAAAGGGGTTTGAGAACACGTTAATCTTGGAGTTTATGAGCGTTTTTGCACAAAATCCCTTTACTTAGCGCAGATAGGTCATGCTCGTGCATGAAGGTAAAAAGTCGATGAACTAAGGAGACAGCTTCTCAGACCAAGGGGGTGCAAAGTCTGTGAACTTTCGGTTTAAGGTGACCGTGCCGTCTGAGTTCTGCACTTCATGTGCGTTAATTCGCTTCAATTTAGCTTTGGTTTTCAATCTCAATTCATCTTTAATTTAAACCACTTTTAAAAATAATAAGCGAAATACTTTTAGCAATGGGTGCTTGAGTGTTTTATTAAGTCGGAGCATTTAGTATTAGTAAAAAATCGTTTTATTTCTGCAAAATGAAAAATTAAATATTTGATTCTTAGTAAAATGTTGCTTAACAGAAAGCGTTTTTAGGTCACACCGTTGTAACCTCGATGCAACATCAAAAGGCATTAAATGTAGTCGTGTACGACGTTGCCTTTCAGATAAGGAATAGGTACATGCAGTCTGTACCGGCAAGCGGGTATTATCTGTTTGTCTTTCCGGTTTCCGATTGAGCTGAAATTTCGCAAGCATCTGGGGAAGACGAGCCAAGCGAAGCGCAAGGGCACTACCTACCTTTTCTTGAAGCACTTCGTCGTTTTTTGAAGCCTCATAACTTGGGTTTGGATTATACCAGATAAACAAAATTTACAGGATATGATTTCAATAGTGGATTTAAACGTATGTATAAAGTTTCAGTTGCATAGCTCTTATACTTTATATCTAAACAGCCCCGATTTCGCCACTGACTCACTCACTCACTGATGGTCATCAAAATTCTAAGGGTACTTTTTGAAGTCCTAGAAAGCTGAAATTTGGTATGTACGAGTAAGTTAGTATTAGTACACAAACAACAAAAAATCCTAAAACTTGGAACCTATACCCCCAACCCCTTAAACAATAGGATGGAAATTTGTATGGGACTTCCGCAAATTTAAGTTCTAGAAAGCTGAAATTTGATATGAAAGCTAGTATTAGTATACAAACAACAAAAAAATACTAAAACTTGGAAATTTACCCCTATTATCACTATTTTAAGGAAAATCTGGGGATGGAAGTTTGTACGGGACTTCCGCAAATTTTGTAATAGAGACTCCTTGTTAATAAATAATAAAACACGTATTTCATAATTTTTAGTACTATGAAACTTACAAAAAGAATTGAAATCCCACCAAAAACATTTTTATGTATAATGTTGCCAAGACGAGACCATACGCTTGCATTTTCAAAAAGTTATCAGATCTCTTGTAAAGCCAAGCTTCTGACTCTACACGCCTTAACTCTACAAGCCCTAACTTCACAAAATCTACAACTTAGTTAAAATATGTGGCTGGCCGTTTCGCCAACGTCAGGTGGGCGTAAGGTGAAAAATTTGTTCACTATTCATTGCCTTTCTGTTATACTTTATAATTTATAAAGTAGTTCTTGTACTAACGAAACGGCCTTACAATTATTTTGACTAAGGTGTAGATTTTGTGAAGTTAAGGCTTGTAGAGTTAAGTCGTGTAGAGTTACAAGCTTGGCTCTACATGAGATCTGAAAGCTTTTTTAAAATGCGAGCTATAAGGTCTAGTCTTGGCATCCTATCCTATCCTACTTCCTACTAATCCTTCCTACTAATATTATAAACGCGAAAGTTTGTAAGTATGGATGGATGGATGGATGTTTGTTACTCTTTCACGTAAAAACTATTGAATGGATTTTAATGAAACTTTACAATAATATAGATTAAACATCAGAATAACACACAGGCTACAATTTATAAACCTGCGCAGACGAAATCGTGGGCACCAGCTAGTTTTACATAAAAAGTTTTCAAAGCAGGAGCAAATAAGAAAAAGGTCTGGCAATCTTAAGAAAAATAAAGACTATACGCTAGAATTATTGTGTTAATAATATTAATTCATATTTTGTAAACATTGGGCAATCCTTAGCAAACGAAATCCTAAACAAAAGTGGATTTAAAGTAAATGCCTCCTAACTGGATAAATCTCGTTTCTCCATTGTAAACTCCTTCGCCTTTTTGGAACTAGATGAGCGTGAAGTGGAACGTCTTAGCATGGCCTTAAAAATGACTGTGCTGTAGCCTGGGACGGCATATCTTCTTCTTTGTTAAAAAGGTATAAATACATCTTAGTACCCCCTATATAATACTCGTACATCTGTCGCCTTAGTCGACGACAAGACGTACGAGTACCTGACGTCAAGACTTACCTGCTTCAATGGCTTATTATTTTCCAGGCAACTACCAAATGAAACGGCAACTACCAAATGAAACGGCAACTAACAGTTTGCATCTAATAAATTTATACAATACAATACAAATATACTTTATCTGGCAGCGATTAAATATTTTAGCAACAATTATATTAGATGAGCTTAAAAATGCAAGGATTTATAATAACTAAATAATGGCTGATTCTTTAAGGTAGCAAATATATTAAACAGGGGCAATGAAATCATAAGCGATGTACTATAAATAATGACTTGGCGACTAATATTATTAAGATTGTATTGTTGGCAATAAAAGGCTCCTATATAAAAATACACTTTCGGACTGCGATTTGTAGGTAGCTGTAAAAATTAAAACAGGTTCTATAATTAAGTATTTGGATTTCAGTATTTTTGTTTGTAGAATCATAATTTAATAAAAACGGCGACAAGCGTACGCATTGCATAGAAACAGAGTGCGGGTCGAATATATTTAAAGATTTTATATTTTTTTGTGCTGTGAGGTTCTCCTATTTCTGTTTGCTAGGAGGGACAAGGGAACCTGGCCTTGGAACTTGACCTTGGGAACATGACCTTGGAGCTTTAATTATAAATTCGCTTTTCTTTGTAATCAATTAATCATACTTCCGCGTGCTTCCGAACCTTTTTACAAAAACTACTGCTTTCCTCAAAATGACCACTACCATCACGAAGCGGGAGGATGAGGGGGCGCAGCCCTCCAGTAAGGGGGGTTCTGGGGGCGGATCCTCCCGCCATAAAAAAACAAACTCCAGATAGGACGACACAAACACGTTAGGTTATGTTAGGTTCCCTTGTGACTCCTCGTAGACAGAAATAGGGGACCCGCACAGTAGGTCCCCGTCGAACTAACCTACAGTCAGGAGGATTTTAATGGAGCTTTAATTATAAATAATGAAATAAGAGGAACACTCAGCTCGGCATAAATAAATAAATAATGCGGGTTGAATAAATAAAGACAATTATTGTACCTTTATGCCTTTTACTCTGTCGTCATTGTAGGAAAATTTTAAGTAATATAATAAAAATCTAAGTCAAACAATTTTTTTTAGATGTCCTTATTTGTTTTATTTTAGAGCTCTTAAAATGTCGCACAAAGTATGTTTTTGTTATGACCATGTTCATATTTTCTTCTCATTTTAGTCAACTTTATTTACAACCTCATTGTATTATTTAAGAAATCCTATTTTCTAGTTTTTATTCGCCGTTAAGTGTTCGCTTGACAATAAATTCAGTTACCAAAACAAAAAGCTTTAACCAGTTTAAATTTAAACAAAGCTTACAACTGATTATAAAGCTGCTATTTTCTTCATAAAATTATCCTTCACTTTAGCTGCCAACCTATTATTTTTGCTACTTGCTTTAATATTTTTTGAAACCAATTCAGATTAATTTGTCGCCGCGTTAAATGCATGCCTGCTACATTTAACATATGCAGAAACTGAAGAGTTATTAAAAACACTGCAATAGTAACTAATTGATCTGACGCATGAATTGTATCGTTATTAGTACGAATGGCTGCACGTCAGTGGAAACACTCTGACCTTGAACTAATCTCCGGATTCGGACACTTGTGGCTTAGTAAGCTGGTTCAGCTTATACTGGTTTTGTTTCCACTTACTTGCTGCCGTGCGTAAATGGGTATGTGTAAGTATATTTACCTGTCTGGTAATTTAAGGGAGTATCCTCTGCCAACAAACTGGTCTGCAGTTTGGCAGAAGTATAACATATGTAAAAGGGCTGTTATTATCTGAATAAAAACATTCTTTTTTTTTTAGTTTCACTACCTCTACACACACTTCTCGCTCGCACAGTCTCACACTCACCATACATACACTCACCATACACACACTTCACACTCGCCACACACATGCAAACACCGCACAGCTGTTCATTACCGAGTCCTGGTGACTTGCAATACAGGCCTCGTAGCCTAAGTTCACCACAACACGAACTTAAACCTGAAAAATTATATTTTATTTATAAGTTTACTTTGTGGTGAAAATAAAGATTTCTATTATTATTATTAATGAGCCATGTTAGAGGACTTTGACTGCTCAATAACTTGACACATAGGTACAATGATGATGAATCTGATGATGTTACACCTTGTATACCAATTGTGATATCGAGCAGAGCACTTCCCATGCGTAAGTGACCTTGGAACATAGTTAGTAGGACTAATTGCAAGCTGTTTAGTCTAGGGCTGCACTGTCCACTGTGTACAGATAATATTTGACTAGACAGTCCGCAAACTACTTTTTTTATGCATATACATCGTGTGGGTTTTAGAGTCAGTAGCCTGAGAGCCAAACTATTTTACTGTATGAAGATTCAACAAAAATTCATATCAGCATTTTTTTTCGTCAAAAATTAGATTAGCTGGTCTTTAAAATAATTCATTAGTAATCCACCCAAATTTACGACCGCATGATAAAAAAAAATAAAGGTATTATAAATTCCACAAAAGAAGGGCAAAAATGCTATAAATATTATTTACTTTACATTTAATTACCTTTATTTATATCTTTTTTTTAGTATATATGTTATAGGCAAACTCCGAAGCTCCGGCGCTCCTAGGTTGGACTGGTCAATCCTCAGGTCAGACTGAATGACTTAGTCAAAGCCCAAACAAATGTAAATTTTCGGCCTTTGACTAAACAATTTTCGTCAAACCTGGGAGAGACTAATTTGGTCAGGCAAACGTCAAAACACAATTTTATTAAATCGGGGTTTGACGAGTCAAACTCCGATATAGGTATGAAGTGTCTTATCTTCGTATATTTGGAAGCATTTTATCATTTAAGCAGCTTTCAAGTCTTAAGAACCGCTTAACTCTGCCAGTTCTGACACCTGATTGGTCAGCTTACGTGATTTTCACTTTTATATTTGAGATGCTTTGAGAGAATGCCGTGTGGCATTAGGCCCGCCTTTTGTACGATGTGCAATAAAGTATAACCTAACCTAACCTAAAGAGACATTATGAACCTGTTTAAACATGTTCAGATCAACGTTTGACCGAGTTTTGCAGTCGCTTTTAGGATTGACTAGGCCAAAACCGAAACAGAATAATTTACTTTCGACGTTTGACTGAAAAGTTAGGAGCTCCTGGGTTTGACTAAAAATACTTCAGGCAAAGGGCGAAATTGAAATGTATTTCGGGGATTGCCTAAAGGCTTTGGCCAAACCTAGGATAAACCAGTCCTTCCGCGAAGAGACTGTGTATCGGACTTTGACTATAACATATATATAATCCTCCTATATTTGTAAAAGAAAAACAATTAAATCTAAAAAAAAATTTACGTAAATCTCAAAGTTGCATTAGTTCTATGATAAAAGATCAGTTCTTCAATGCTTTTGTTTCATTAACTTCCCTTAACATACGAGTATAGTGTACTAAATCCAACAAATAAAAAATGAAAATTGAAACCTCCAGAAATTGAAAATGTACCTTCGAGTTTGAAATTTGGGTGGATTCAAAAATATAGTCTCTTAAAATTGCATTTAAAGGCCGTTTACAAAAATTTTGCCTGATATGAATTTTTTCTCCAAAATATAGGATAGCTCTTAGGGTACAGTGATTGTACCTTAGTTAGTAGGGTAAATTATTTTTTTGAATCTTAGCAGGATAAATTGTTCCAAAGCTGGGATTTATCTTTCAGTACATATATTATGCAACTAGCAGTTACCCGCGACTTCGTCCGCGTGGAATTAGCAGAATAAGTTAACGATATCTTCCCATGGGAGCCGATATTTTCCCGCAGTAAAAGTAAATTTTATGATCTTCTAGGTAATTATATTCTTGCTTTAGAAAGACAGGATCAAGTTGGGGATGATTGGAGGATCACGAGATGTTCTAAATCGGAACCCGGTGTTCAGAAGGCCTTTTCAGGTATTTCAACTTGTCTATACTCGTAGCTGAAGCCCCGGACTTTGTTATCTGGCAAATGTTTTTCAGTATCACGGTAAGCTATTCTAGCACCGGTAAATACTTTTGTTCGAACTGAATATCACCACGATATTACAAAAAAAATTAATATATTTCAGATACTAAGGCTTGTCTGTTTGGATATAATGTTTGGATATGCATAGATAGGGCAAACAAAAGTGATTGCTCATTTAGAGTAGCTTATGGTGATACTACTTAAAAAATATTAACCAGACAAGAAAGTCGGGGGCATTAGCTAAAACAAACCAGCGTGAAAATCTGGATAAGGCCTCCAGAACACCGGTAGCTTGGCCAATGAGCTCTCACAAGGGGTATGTGGATGGAAAAGTCAAAAGCAGAAATTTTGACTTAGGAACTTTGTTTGCACCAGTTAGGAGATAAACATACTAAAAGTCCTTGCCCCTCCGAGGACCGCTCGAGGCGGGGGAGCACAATGAAGGTCCCGTATTTTTGTTTTTTGCTTACATCTCGAAAACGGTGCATTGTACGAAATTTTGTTGTATGACGTAATGAAAGCTCATAAAATTTTCTACAACTTAAGTTTTCACGTTTTTAATCTATCTCCAATCGTTGCCTAGCTATGAGCTCCGAAAAACGGCCAATTTTCAAAAATGTGTTAAATTTCCTGTAGCAGCTTGTAACAATACGAATTTGCCAAAATCATTTCCTATTGCTTACCAACACTATTAAGAAACCCATGAACTATTAAAAAATAACATAAGCTAACTTTCCAAACCTAACTGGTCCAAACAAAGTTCCAAAGTCAAACTTTCTGCTTTCGACTTTTCCATCCACAAATTATTCGTTGCTTAAGTTACGGGCTTCAGTCCAGAAGTAGTGTCCCATTGTCCCCCTTCTACTGCGACGTCTCGTTTTCTCCCTGAATATCATGTGAAAAACTAATGAAAAAAAATTCTCGGCTCCCGTATCAAGTTTTTTTCTGTGGCTTGGTTGCGAAAGAGTAACGAACGTCTTAAAAACAAACGTAAACTTTTATAATATACGTGTGGTGAGATGCTTTCGTGTATAATTGCATTTTTATATGGTCGGATCATTTTATTATTATTTAGTTTAGAGAGATTGATAAAGCTGTACATATTATTTTACTCTTTGGGTCCAGCTTATAATTTTGGCATTGACATTGTGTAGGTACTTTTAAATTATTTTGACAATGTGTTTTGTTAATATAAATACAATACAATGGTCTCTTTGTTCCTTTACATTCACTTACGTATAACTTCATTACTCGCGATGTTTGTTTTTATTATCTCTTAAGAAATTGTAAAGTCTGTACGTTGAAGATATTTATTAAAAATATATATCTTGTTAAACTGCTCACCGTATTCTCCATTGAATATAAAAAAATCTATGAAAAAACTATTTAGATACGATAATTGGTTTCAAAGTTTTGTAAAGGTTGTTATCGGACTTATCGGATTCTGTTTAAAGTATAGTAAGTTCGAATAGTTGTTTATTTGAGATGGTGGTTCAGATTGAAACATTATTCAGTTTGAAAATTTGTTCAGTGTGTTAAGTTGCTCAGTTTGAAAATTTGATTGATTTGTAAAGTTGTTCAATTTTCATACATAATTTTACAAATGGACAAATGACCAACATTTCAAACTGAACAAACTTCCTTAACAGCCTCCCAAACTAAGTGAACATACTTCAGATGGAACCAGATTACAACCTTTTCAAACAAAACTTCTTTAAAATCTCAACAACCGTCCACACTAAACAAACTTCCGAATTGACCAACTTTCCAAATTAAACAACTTTCCAAGCTGAAAAACCTTCCGAAATGAACAACCTGAATCTGGTTCAAATAGCGATTTACTAATACTTAACGTGCTTTGCGAAACACAGAAGACTTTAGTATTTATGCCGCTATTAGTCAAAGATCTATAACGCTGACGATTACGTGAATGAATTTGTACTTGACCTCCATCTAGCTCCCAAGACACAGATGAGGTCGAGGATAATGAGCTTGCTCAGAAAAAGGATATTAAATAAATGGAACAGCAGCACTGCGCTGACGTGCATAGAACCTGTAACCAAAATTTCAGATCTGTATCTATAGCGGTTACGGCTCGGCGTTGATGAATCAGTCAGTCAGTCAGTCAGGACAAGCTCTTTTATATATTAAGAAGATAATAATAATTTATTTTTGTTGACAGCTAACAGCCCTACAATTCTAGCCATTATAAATTGGTCGTTATAACAAGGGTAACAAGGGTAGATAGGGAGCTCATAAATATTTCGCTATATGATTTGTACGTATTTCATATCGCTAGAGATGATAGCTTAGATTATTACAAATTGATGTGGTCCAGTAAAGTTTTTCTGTCCGTCGCTGCGTTTTTGAGTTACAGCTTTTCAAAAATGTGAAAAAAGAAGGATACTAAATCATTTGCTCATGTCTGCCAATGGAGCTGCTGGTCAGAAAAATCCTAAAAATGAGAGAAATCGAAGAGGCAGACGTATAGGGCTCTGCATTATCACGGGAAGTAGTAGTAAATATGTAAAAAAAAGGCTCTACTAAACCATTTGCTCATCATTCTAGTTGCTTCTATTCGCTTCATCTGGTCTCACCAAAAACAAAAAAAAAATTGGCAGAAGCTTTACCCACTGATTTTAAGATTTTTTTTTAATTCACACCAAATCAATCAAATCCCCTATATAGGGTGCGTCCTAATCAACTTTCGTCCTTCAAGTAGGGTACAGTATGTCGCAGTAAGATAGTTATATCCAGTAGATAGTACGGTGGTCTATTAAACCAATAAACTTCCAATAGATGGGCGCCATTTTCTGTAGTGCATTTTGTGCAAATATCTTGCAGAACTGCAGATTTGTGCTGCAAATTAGCAAAATAAAATTGGAAAGCAACTCATAGATAGATATTTTTTAATGGCACCTCATCTCTCTATCTATTTTACAAGTCATATTTGCCAATGTCAAAGTAAAGAAATATCAGAGACTGCTACTGCTGTGACTCTGATTGATGTCATCCATTCAAATCTTGACAAAACTACTAACAAATGAACATGAGAAATGAAATGAACATGAATGAAGGCGCTCAACACTTGAAGAGGCAGGTAGACACGGGCAATCACGTACATTGTCCGTCAGTGTGGCCGGTATTTCGAAAATTATAGGTTTTATCAGAATAAAATTCAAACATAACATGTTTCAAAATTGCTCTACGTTTTAAACTAAATAACAATGAATCCGAACAACATTTTCGACTGAATAACACTTTGAACTGAACAAATAATCATGCAGTTTTCGTTCCAAACTAAAGATTTTGGAAAATACGCATAGAAACGGAGCGTTTTTCTCATGTCAATGACTGTAATAATACTAAAATAATTGCAGTACCGGCCACACTGGCGGGCTGTCAGGACCTCAGAACAAAGACCTCCATGCTTTTTGGTCAGGACAAAAGTCTGCCGTTTCAACGTCTCATAGAAACTGTATCAGCTGATAGCACTTTTTGTATGGGAGGTAATTTTTATTTTCGTATTTTGATCTATGTACTTTAAGTACTTTAAGGAAAGTTGTTAAGTTCTATGGTCCGAGTAACACACTCAAAGGAAAAGTTGTTGTGTATCATGAGTACATGTATACTTTTTGCTATCAAGAACTAATTAAAAGTCACCCTATATAAGACACAAATGGTCTGCCTATAAACTAAATGGTCTGCCTTTGGTAAATCAGAAGTCTAGTGGTCTGCCTCTTCGATTTTTATGGTTTTGAGGATGATTGTGACCATCAGTTTGAGAGGCAGACATGAGCAAATGACTTAGCACACGTTTATTTTTTTAGATTTTTAAAGCCCTGATAATTGATAACGCAGCGCTAACAAGGTGGCAGACTATTTTCCTGTTGTTTTTCTCATCATTTTTAATCGGACGATCTATGTCTGCCACATGAGCAAAAGATATACACGTTTTCATATCATAAAAAAAAAATCCTTCAAAACGCAGAGGTGTGGTGATCTGCCTCTTCAACTTTTATCGTTTTGAGGATGATTCTGACCACCAGTGCAAGCGGCAAACATGAGCAAATGATTTAGCACATGATTTTTTTTTAATTTTAAAGCCCTGTTAGTGGATAACGCAGCACTACCAAGGTGGCAGACTATTTTCTGTGGTTCTACTCCTTGTCTTTAATCGAACAATCCACGTCTGCCACACGTGCAAATCATATAGAAATGCTGGAGGCCATCACCCTATCTAGAGAATATTGAGGCCAATGTTTATTTATTTTATAATTCATTCAATTGATTACAATTACAAATGCATATTAGGGGACTATTGATGGATGTTGATACTTACATTATTACTAAGCTATCCTAAGATTTATCCTTGTTTGTTTTATGGACAATCTTCTGCAGACATAGATTTCATGGACATAGGTAAATACGAAAAAAAGATCCTCCCACACAAAATGCGCTATTAACTGATGCAGTTTCTAAAAATGACTACCAAGTATTTTATTTTATTTTAAGCGAGAAAGGTAATGTATTCGTAAAAATAAGTTTTTATAATTTTATCATAAATAATTTTATCATAAAATTCTCATCTACCCCATGATGTGGGGTGTCGTCAGATAGGTCTTTTAAAAATATTATTAGTATTTCCAGGAGGTTTTTTGATTTAGGTATCCGTTTGCGAAATATTCAGCTTAACAGCGCTATTACCCCCGGCCAGCTGGGGTCTTTTCCATTCGATCCTATATTGGGAAGAGACCACTTTGGCAAGACAGCCATCAGATTGGTTTTTATCAAATATCGTTGTCTAGGTGGCGAAGTAGGAAGCTTCTGGGACAGTTTACAGTTTCATGAACATATTATTATAAAACATCGACTTGGTTAGTTTTCTTTTAGTTTTCTTGAAACATGGAGCCATTTTTTCCAAGAATTAATCGCCTACCTATTTTCATGTAAGTATATTCAAGGGATGGCGCGTGAAGATAACTTAAGTCTTGCGTAGTTTTCAGGAAGCGTCTAGGAGGTCAGGTGTTTTTCACATATATGCTCATGTGAGCTTTAATTCTTATTCGATTGATGTGCAACATGGCACAAAAACAGTTTAGGACCATATTATGATTATGTACACAGTTCAACAAAATTCATTACAGTAATTTCAAAATGGCAATTAATTTAACTTTTAAAAGAATTGCTTAGAATACACGCTTGCTTCAAAAGTTACAAAGAATATTAAAAGGAATAACTTAACAAATGCTATAAAACAATAAAAATAAAAGAAATATATACGGTCTGTATATATAATATATACCCTGATAGATGGGCAAAATTTGCTACCGAATGGGCCCCGGAGGATGGTCACCGACGGCGAGGTAGGCCCCGTAGGCGATAGCAAGACCACCGTAACGTTTTTCTCGAGAATTGGCCAACAATAGCTCAAGACAGAGACGAATGGCATGATAAAGGCCTCCCTTTGCCCAGCAGTGGGCCACTACATAGGCTAAACCTATAATTAAACGAGCAATATTTGTGTATATATATTTGTGATCGGTTTCTCGAAAACGGCTCTAACGATTTCGATGAAATTTAGTATCCCGGGGTTTTTGGGGGCAAAAAATCGATCTAGCTAGGTCTCATGTCTGGGTAAATTTGTTTTCCCCTGTTTTTGAGCATTTTGTAAATTCCGAGTTTTAGACAGAAACTTACAGCGCTATCTGTTGGTGAGTAGCATAGCTTGCTTATCCGATGATATTTTATGATGATGATGAGTGAAGCTCGGTCGCCCAGGTACTAATAATAATAATACGGTCTGTAAAACGTAAAATTGAAAGCTGCTGATCGTATCGTTTGTAGTCACCACTTGATTGTCTACACCTACGTCGCTGTCGTCGTCTACCATCCCACTATCGATTACAAGTCAGACAGCAAGCACTACTAAACACCGTTGTCTTTGTCACCTTTGACTTAGAGACCCCCAGTAGACGTTGGCCCAATCGTTGGCCGCGCCGGTGGCCGCGCCGGCTCGGCAAGCTTGATGACAGCGTTCACACGTTGGTGCGGCTCATTCCGTGTAGGTCTGTCAAACCAAATTTTTTTTACTTATTTAAAATAAAATAAAACGTTCTTCTGCAACGTGTGAACGCCGTTTGCAGCTCTCAGCAAATCCCTTTGACTCGTGCACGGCAAACTCACGCAAACGGGCCTAGTATACGTTGGCTGCGCCCGTAGGCCGCGCCGGCGTGGCCAACGTGTAGAGCCCCTGTCAAACGTCCTGCACGTGGGTTTCCAAAATCTTTGGAATTTAAATATTCGCCATAGTTTATTATTTATTTATTAAATTTCATTGTGATGTCAGATTAGAGTATGGTATAAATTAGATTTTTTTAAATTTCTTATCAATGACTTCAACATTTGTCTAAAATGGGTGTTAAGTAATAGTCAAATTACTGAATATAATTGAAATAGCTGTTGCTATCAGCCGCTGGACCTTGCTGTTCGTTACGGGGGAATTTTTTTAGGAGAAAATCAAAACCTGCTTAAAATTTATGAATCCTAAGGCAACTACAGAATCGTACATTGCGCGTCACCCACTTGGCCGATTTATTTTGTTTTTGTTCTATCGTAAATACGGGAACACTTACAAGCGTGAAAATTTGTTTGTTTTTAGCGCATAAGCTATAGCGTAACCACATATGATTAATACTGGTCAAGTGTAAGTATGAGGACTCGCGGGAATTTAATACACTTCTGCGCGACTGCGCGTCTCTATGGCGGTATTTTTACCTTAGTGGTACGAAACCCTCGGTTCGTGAGCCCGACTTGCACTTGCGCGGGCTTTTACTGTTATGGTCCGAGTACTATATGGAAAGGAACGCTGAATGCTTTTGAAATACACCAAAAAAACCATACTCACACTCTACTATGCATATGTTCGCAGTATCTTGGAGTATAACTCAGTTATTTGGGATCCTCACGAAGATAAGTATAAGGTTTTGTTGGTACGAGTTCAACGTAAATTTGGACGCTTTCTTTACAAAAAAATATACGGATTTTACCCTTTATACCCTTCTTTATTTGTAGCAGGAATGGTGGGTATCAACACCCTGGAACTAAGACGCAAATGTGCTTTACTTATCCATTATTACCTACTTCTCAATGGAAGAATTGACAATTCTGACACTTTAGCCTGCTGTAGGCTATTTGTACCTCAGAATGCTTGCCGGTTTCGATCTCTACGGCTGATGGCGGCGGCGCCTGCTCGATCTGAAACGGCTCGGTATGCGCCCACATCGCGCCATGATTGCTCTACTCAACCACTTATGGATTTATCTTATGACAATTTGACAAAATTTGTTATTAACTGTTTTAGTTCTTTAAGTTAGTTCTAAGCCCTTTAATTTGCTGTATGTTTTGGTTTTACTGTAGGTGCAGCAAAAATTTGTAATAAATAATAATAATAAATCCAATAATTGACTTAACGCAGAACGACCCAAACGCAAAATGACCTAAACGCACAACGACCTGAACGCAAAATTACCTAAGCCTTCGAAAAGGGTGTAATCTCTGTCTGAAAACTGAACATGCAACCATTGTAAAGTTATTATTCAAACATAAATATTGATTTACTAATTACTATATTTATAGCAGAAAGTACGAATGTATGTACGAGTACGTGCAAGAATATTTCGAAAATCCGCTGTAGGAAAAACATTTACAGACAAGAATACAAGGTCAAATATAGTAATAATGTCAGTTCGCCTCATTTCTGTTCAAGGCCATACGAAACAAATGGTTACGACAAAAATGTACTAAAAGGTTTTGAAACTTGAAGCATGTCTCGTAAACTATGATTAAAAGAAAACGACGCTGATAGATCGACTCCGAAGTTTTATCACACCACTAATTGACTGGTAACTTTTCTCACACATCTTTGGCCTTGTACTTTGACGTATAAGTGGTGCTCCGTAGGCTCGAATAGCGATCGATCCTGGCCATTGAGATGGCCCCACCACATACCCACCACCAACCCTACCCGCCTCATCCCTCGCCTACCGGGGGGTCGCACGAAGCTGAAACGGATAAAACGAAATTACTCCTTACAATTTTCGTAACGCCTAATCATCGCATATTAACATACTCGTATTATGCAATGATACCTACCTACCTACTGAGTTGATCGATAAGATCGTAGCTAAATTCGTAGTTATTTGCTACGATGGAATATTCTAACATTCGCTACACTGTTAACTTTACAGTGTAAAGTTATAAGTGCCTTCGTGTTCTTATTGCCAACACTTGTTGCAATGTATTTCAATGGAGCTGATCAAATGAGCTGCTCCGATATTTGGTGTTAGTTTTAAAAATAAGCTAACAAAGGGATAATAATATTTTTGTTTAATATTAGTTTATGATTTTCTTCAATAATAAACGAAATGTAAAACAAAATTCTAGCTTTTTATGCATTTAAAATAGGAAAATCTCTTGTCGACAGTAAATTATAATCTTTTGCCGTCGTTGAAAGCACACAAAACATATTTAAGAAAGACTCAACAAGGCTTTCGTAAAATAAAAATATGGTGCCGACGTGCTCGGGCAGCGTGTGCGAATGTAGTATTTATTCATTGGGAAGATAGTCCTACAACTAAAAACAATGTGTAACAATTTTAAAACTCCTGACTGTAATATAATTTTTATTAAGTGCATAACTACAAAAATAGAGGCAAATTACACAGTATTATTATCGCACCAGGTGTGGAATTTGCAAAGAACAGAAATAGCAAATAAAAATAAAACTGTAAAAAAGTATGTTACACACTTCAATCATTGTCATTGACGAATAATTCAGAGGTTTGACCTGGAAGTAATTGAGTATGGCTGTTTTTTCTCGAATTCTTGTTAAATAACTGATCTTTCCTATAAATGCATAATTAATAAAATCGTATGACCTCGGAAACATAAATTTTTATTTTTTATTTATACTAAAATGCTAATGCAATCAGTCGACTAGCATTGTTAATAGAACTATAATCATAGGTAGTTTACCTAAAAATTAAAATATTTTCCCATTGGAATTGCTGAAATTCGGAGTTTCAGTAAGTTAATAAGTTAACTCGAAATTGCCATTAAAGGATAATATGTAATGGAAGTAAGTTTAATGTTTTACTTCTTAAATATTATTTTAAAATCATTTTATACAAAATTAAAATGTCAACTGTAATGGTAAACTTTATTTTTGAATTTTTCAGTTTAAAATGTATTTTTCGTCATCTTCCCTATATTTTTTTTCTTTAATACTATTTTACATATATGTATGTAAACTAAATTTTGTCAATAATAATAATAAAGTCACATTTATATTTACTTCAAACCCACTCATATAAAAGTTTCTAAATACCCTGGCCTATCCGTTATAAAGCTACTGCTAAATGACTTAAGACATTAGACGAAGACACTGGTTTTATACTCAGACTGACGCGACGACTGCCTTTCAAATAATACAGAGATTTGGAGACAGGTAAACATTTATACTAGTAGTACTAACCGATCTAGACAATTGGGTGTCGCAAGATGCGACTAAGTATGAAAGAACTGGAGCTTATCGTACCATCTTTCTTATTACTGCAATTACCAACAACCGCGGTCTGTCTGTCACACCTGTATATCTCAGCAACCACTCATCCTATCGTCTTGAAATTTGGAATAGTTTTAGAATATGACTACCGAAAAAAAATATAATAGTAACTGCGGCAAAAGAGGTGGACATCCTCAATAAGGTTAGGTGTTACTTCACGGCTTCTAATTTTAATTAAAGCCCAAGTCCGATCCTGCATGCAGAATTGCTGTCACCTTTGGGATGGCTCAGCCAAATACCAACTAGCCGCACTTGACTCGATAGATCGCAGAGCCAAGAAGCTCATTGGTGATGAGACGCTGGTGAAAACCAAGTTTCACAGTCTGGCCCACCGTCGCAAAGTTGCATGTCTGTCAATCTTCTACAGATTGTGCTTCGGAGAGTGTGCTCTAGAGCTCCACAAGCTTATTCCACCATCTCTCTTAGACGGTTCAGGAACAGTTTTTTATTTGTATAAGTCGACACTATTAGAAATAATTACAATAATAAACACTACAAATATTTGTAAAATGGCGCGCATTATTTCTTTTTCAGCGGGCACAGATTCGTCGCATGAGGAGGCCCCAAAACATTAACAACTGTGTTATCTTACACCATCAATCTTTTATCAATTATTAGTCAATCGAAAAAAAAAGTAAAAAAAGTAATTGTCACTCGGTACCCAAACATCCTATTAAATAAATTATAAAAAAATGATGACCTTGTTACGTAAATGACAAATTTATTGAAAAAATTAAAATGAAATTCATTTTCATTATTGTTAATTAGTTAATTACTGTAAATAATTTCATAAAATCAACATTTATTTAAGATATTTTCTCGAAGTCAGCTTGAAAATTTTAGTAACATAATAAGCATAAAAGCTCCTTACTATAGGCCGATAAAAAAAAAACAAAAATAAAACACTAGTAAAGTAATCTAATGACAAAAACACGCGTGTTTAATAAGCTGGATTATGGACGTTAATACAGAGCGAATAGAGCTGTTTTATGAGCAAATGTGTTGAAATAGTACATTAAGATGCACGTGCGCTATTTTGGATATTACGGCCGAGGCCTAGAAATTGCAGCCCGAGCCGCAGGCGAGGGCGTAATGGAGCCGAGGGTGTAATCACCAAAGCGCACAAGCTTCTTACGACGTTTTTCAACACATTTGCGAATAAAAACGAATCAAATTCACTTACCTTTTTTTCCTAAGGAAATTTCGTAGACGTTTTCCTCACATTTCTTCGTCACCCGATACACCGGACTTGTGTTTTTTTGTTCAAGTATTTTCGACGTTCTACACTTATCACTGTTTTTTTTATTTGTAGAAGTCATAAATTTTTTATTACATTAAACACATTTCACAACAAGAAATATCTGTTAAAATCTCAGAACAAAAACCTCCTTGCTTTCAAATTTCTTTGGTTAAAATGGCGCGTATTACTTTTTTCGAAGACACAGATTATATACATGCGCGCGCAGGAGACAATGACTACCTCAGAGTAAAAAACTATAGAGTCCGCCATATACATATTCTGTATGAGCTAGTGAAGTGTAAAGCGTCTCACTGTCGCCCATGCTAGTCAGTCAAAAAACTCAGTTAAGTTTTACAAAAATCAAGATATCTTTAAAAATCTAATGTTTTAGAATAAACTTTGTTTGCGAAAGTGAAAATATATCGTTTTTAGGGTTCCGTACCTCAAAAGAAAAAAACGGAACCCTTATAGGATCACTTTGTTGTCCGTCTGTCTGTCTGTCTGTCTGTCTAGACCCTTTACCTCACGAACGGGTAAAGGTATCAGGTCGAAATTAATACCATATATTAGGATCCATGAACCACACAAGATCTGAAAATTTAAATTTTTTACAACGACGCAATCAAAAGATATGGCATTTTATGTCCTCATCTCCATACATTTATTCAAAAATGCAAAACCTACAGGGTACTTCCCGTTGACCTAAAATTATGAAATTTGGCAAGAAGCTAGGTCTCACAGTACAAATAATGGGAAAAGTCTGAAATCATTAAATATTACAACTTTTCTCACAACTAATAGTAACCAATTGTGGTGAGCTCCCGTTTCAAGAACATTCATATAAGAGAGGGGTCAAGTTGGATGGTTGCTGAGGCGATTTTTGTTTTAGTTCTATTTAAAAACGGGAACATCTACAAACTTGAAAATTGGTGTGTTTATAGTGCTAAGCTATAAAATAATAACAAATAATAAAATTTGGTCAAGCGCGTGTCGGACTCAAAAAATCTAGCACATTAACTTACTGAAATTTCAACTAATACAATTATGTTTATGTGGTGGTACGGAACCCTCAGTGCGCGAGTCCGACTCGCACTTGGCCGGCTTTTTTACTTGTGAATTGATCATTAATACTAAGAACGGAAGCGTAAATAATCCGTAATAGCCATTTTATGCGTGATTTTTAACACCGTTTTTTTCCTGAGTGGTAAGTGTTTTCACCAGAAAAACTTTGGTAGTAGCATTTATTAGTCCCATGTCACATATTTCTCAGAGAGAAAGATAAAAATTTTACGTTTTCAGAATTTGAAAAAAATCCATACATTTTAGTATGGAGGTCCCTCGCAAGAAAGTGCTACGCTTATGGCTCCCTCCTTAGC
This sequence comes from Athrips mouffetella, assembly GCA_947532105.1. Classification (NCBI taxonomy): domain Eukaryota; kingdom Metazoa; phylum Arthropoda; class Insecta; order Lepidoptera; family Gelechiidae; genus Athrips; species Athrips mouffetella. Next base: position 31,634,494 of record OX383956.1, read on the forward strand.
AGAAAGAGCTGCTACTTAAACCTCATTGATGACTACACTATCAAACAGACTACGTTTCAAAATATTTTAAAATTGAATTATTTTGTTACTTTGAAGACAAATTGGTAGTTAGTTAGTTGATTAAAATCAATATTGTCGTTTAATTAACGTTTATTTATCATATTATCGAACACAGTTTCTTAATTCATTAAATTCTTATGAATGTTATAGATATAGAAACTCCTTGCACCTTGCCGCTATAAAAAAACAAAAAACTAACCTGCCAAACAGCTTACTCAGCAAGGAGGTCTTTCTTCTGAGGCTCACTCTCTTGAATAATTAAAATTGAATATTTTGTTACTTTAAAGACAAATTTGTATTAAGTTGGTTGATTAATATAAGTATTTCCATGTAATTAACATTCATTTATCATATTATCGAACACAGTTTACTTATTCATGAAAATATTATGAATGTTATAGATATTGAAACTCCTTGCATCTTGCCGATTAAAAAAAAAGACAAAACTTACAACACTAGTTAAGTTATATTAAAAAAGCACGCGTGTTTAATAAGCTGGATTATGGACCTTAATTCAGTGCAAATAGAGCTGTTTTATGAGCAATAGTGTTGAAAACGTTTTATATTTTTATATTTTATAAACGTTTTGCAAAAGTTTCCTGTTGCCATTAGGAGAATCACTGGGCTTCGGAATCAAATCTATTGACGATTCACCTTGAATAATACATTATTTTGTGTAACAGACGTGGAATATGGCTACGAAGAGGAAGATGCGAGTGACGTGGAGCGTGAGCTGCGGCCTATAGCGCGACGAACAGGGAAACATATCGCCGCAGGAGAAGAGCGGCCCAGGATCAACTCCAGCCAGCAGACCACGCCAACTGACGGTGAGTGACTTGACACTTGACTAGCAGGTGCGTGAGTGGGCACGGTCACGGAAGTAGAGGGCCAAGTTCTGGGAGGCTAGTTTTGTATATCATCGAGTGGTTGTGTATTAATTAATTGTTAATTTTCTTATATATTGATTTACTTTTAAACAGTTATCAGTGACATTTTATCACTCGGTGTTATTAAAGAATTGGCTCCCAGGTGCCGCGCTCACGGAAATACCCCTTTAGTTGCAGTAGTTCGGTTGCTAGTCCGGTTAACCGAACTAATGCAAATTTTTAGTAGCAGTAGTCCGGTTTCTTTAAATCGCCGAACTGTTGCTACTATAAAGTGTAGCGGTAGTTCGGTAAGGGTTAGAAATGAAAAGAAAATTTAAAAGTTACAGTATGTATTACTTATTTTACTAAATAAGAGAGCAAGAAAATTAAAACAGTATGTATTACTTATTTCACAATTTTTTAATGTGAACATGTAGGTATAGAGAGCGACTTTGTATACAAATAATTCAGACGAGATATCTTCGTTAATTAATTGTGATTGTTTTGCGTCTCTTATGAGTTCATCCCTTTCAATAGATGTTTATTGCGTTTGGGTAATGTCTTCTTTCCAAATCGCCTGAAATGATCGACTTAAACTGGCAAGATGATAGTACTCTTTTAATACTTGTCAAATTTGTATCATAGTTGGTTTTTCCGATTTTTCGCCAACATAATAATCCGCTAGTAAAATGTCAAAAAGAGCGTTGGAACTTGCAGTTTGGAAAGAGACATTGAACTTATTTTCTCCACTCCCGCATTATTTAGAATCTTGCGATAAATTATAAATTTTGTTTTGGGAGAATGATGGGATTGGATTTGGAAATCTTATATCTAGACTCTTATCTCGTATTGCCAACAAAACATTTGCGATATACTCTGGGTGCAGATTCTCTACCTTCAGCAGCTTCCGTTACGCTTCCATTTATCAATAGATCAATAGCATTTTGTGTTGTATCTGAACTTCAAGTATGATCACCTATTTGGTCTATTGTGTCCATTTCCTTGAAATAAATAACATTAACTAATTAATACAGAGACTTAACTTCGTCTCACCCTTAGCTAGTAGCTACAAAATCCCCTTACTACAATATAAGGTCAAAGGTCATCATCATCACTGCTGTATAAAGGCCAGATAACATACATTTTGCTGAAAATATAATTTACGTCTGGCATTTTGCGTATCTGGCATTACATAGAGCTAGGTATTTAGGTCATCATCATCATCATAACATCCCATACTGTAAGTTTTTCATTTTCTTTTCATTTCTAACCCTAACCGAACTACTGCTACACTTTATAGTAGCAACAGGTCGGCGATTTAAAGAAACCGGACTACTGCTACTCAAAAGTTGCATTAGTTCGGTTAACCGGACTAGCAACCGAACTACTGCAACTAAAGGGAAATACCGACGTTCAAAGTGTTTGTAAGTATAAGTAGTTTGAACTTGTCGCTAGTGACGTGATAACATCTTGGTGGTTAGTGTGTGAACAGCCGAACTCGAAATCGCCAAGAACGTCGCGTCTACTACCGCCGCCGCGCTTTTGCTTACCTTTAGACTTTTTCCACTTTTTCCTTACATTTCTTAAGCATGGTATAATGACATCAACTCCACTCAACACAAACACACACACAACACAAATACACTCACACCCCAAATCTGATTGCTATCATGATTTGTGAGCGACAATTGTTATTTTTAAGTTCAATACTTTTTAATGTTTTCATATGTATACTTTTTTTTTTATTCTTGCTACCGACCTTCAAAAAACTTACTCTCAAATTTAAATGTTTTAATTACGTAGTCAAGATCTGTAATTGGCTAATGTATAGATTACTGTATTGGTTTATATTGTATGTATTAATGCTGTAGATCTTAGTTAAATAAATAAAAAAAAATAAAAAAAAAATAAAAATTCTATGTATACCCGGTGTTTTGTCTAAGTATTTTCGACGTTTAGGCACTACACTAATTATTATTATTTTTACTTTCGAGCGGAGTGAGAAAGGTATTGTATTCGTGAAAAAAAAAGTTTTTCTAATTTTCTCAAAAATGTGTTCTATATCACTTATACATCATAAAAAACAAGTCTCCCAAAAATGTCCGTCCGTCGGTCGGTCGGTAGGTGGGTCTGTCGGTGGATCTGTCTGTCACGCTTTGGCCTAGCGGCTAAACGAATGGTTCGATTGACACCAGATTTTGAATTTAGGAGTTTTATGAAAATCCATTCAAGGGTTCTAAGTGGTTTCTTGCTGGCTCTCATTTTGAGGGTAGCTGTCATACAACGAAAATGAAAAATTGAAATTTTCTCAAAAACAGCTCATAAAATCTTGATGAAACTTAGCATGACCAAGCATCTCCATGTAAGATCATCATCATCATCATCATATCAGCCGAAAGACGTCCACTGCTGGACATAGGCCTCCCCTAAAGATCCCCATGACGACCGGTCCTGCGCTGCTCGCATCCAGCGGCTTCCCGCGACCTTGACAAGATCGTCGGTCCACCTTGTGGGGGGCCTGCCAACGCTTCGTCTTCCGGTACGTGGTCGCCACTCTAGAACCCTTACGCCCCATCGGCCATCGGTTCTTCTTGCGATGTGCCCTGCCCACTGCCACTTTAGTTTAGCGACTCTCAGAGCTATGTCAGTTACTTTTGTTCTTCTGCGGATCTCCTCATTTCTGATTCGATCTCGCAGAGAGACTCCGAGCATAGCCCTTTCCATAGCTCTTTGGGTGACCTTGAGCTTCCTGATAAGGCCCATCGTGAGCGGCCACGTCTCGGTTCCATATGTCATCACTGGCATCACACACTGGTCAAAGACTTTCGTCTTGAGACACTGCGGTATTTTGGACGTGAAGATGTTGCGGAGCTTCCCGAACGCTGCCCATCCGAGTCGGATTCGACGAGTAACCTCTTTCTCTAAGTTGGATTTACCCAGCTGGACTGTTTGTCCCAGGTATACGTATTCATCGACAACTTCGAGCGTAGAGTCTCCAACTTTGAGTGGAGTGGGTACAACAAGGGCGTTAGACATAATTTTCGTCTTATCCATGTTCATTTTAAGACCCACTTGTTGTGAAACTCTACTGAGTTTATTGAGCATCGTGCCGAGATCTTCCAGGGTCTCAGCCATTACGACAATATCGTCGGCAAATCGAAGGTGGGTCATGTACTCGCCATTGATGTTGATGCCAAGTCCTTTCATGTAAGATATCTTGCGCTATTTTCAATTGATCTGTGTAATTTCATATAAGGGATGTTCCTGTACCACCAAATCGTAAATATGTGATTCACCCAAAATTGGTTCCATTGAGTTTATTAAAATTTTCTATAATATTAATCCTGGATTGGTTGTCTACCTGACTGGATATTATTTATGATTTTTTTGAATAAAATTTAGTACACAGGGTGTACCAAAAACTGAAAGGGCTTGCTCATTAGACCAAACTGAACAATTATCCATAAGGAACATGTGGAGGGAAATTTAAAAAATCTCCATGCAAGTATCCTACGGTAGTATCCATTGATCTGTGAAAATTCATATAAAGGTTGTTCCAAAACTACCAAAAGTTAAACATTGTGATTTACTCGAAATTGTTTGAGGTTTGTTTGTTTTGATGTTTGACAATTTGAATTCTGAATTGATCTGTATATTTCATTCGAACATTTTTTTGGAAAAACGTAAATAAAAGTTTGTAGTTCCATACTATGTGTATGGCATTACAAATTTAAGTTTGCGGTTGATAGTTTTTCCTTATTTCATATTTAATATTTTATTGCAAAGTCACAAGTTGAAAGGTGTTACATAAAAGAAAAGTACAAGTGACGCCCTGCAAGGGCACAGCAAATAAGAGAGGCTCTTAGATGCCATAATTACTTTAAAAAATACATTTAAATTTTGTAAGTTAGTAATTATTAGTAATAATACAAGTCCTACCTATATTATGTTAGTGTTATGTTAGTATCTATCTATATTGAACTAATTAATCAATGATAAAAGTTTTAAAGTCATTACATGTCAAAATAAATTAGATTAAATGAGCCATTGAAGCATCTTACTTTTTAATTTTATCATCAAAAAATTCAGAAATATTGTAAAAGCATTTATTGAGAAGGAATTTTTTTACATTTTTATTAAATAGATTTGGTTTTTCAATATTTTTCAGATCATTAGGTAAATGGTTGTATATTTTTATTAACATGTGATGGGGGCTATTTGATACTAATGTCAATTTTGTATATGGTGTTACTAATTTGTTTTGGTTTCGATTATTTCTCTTATTGGTATTATTCATTAGGGAGTATAATTCTGCATGCTTTCTTACAAATTTACATGATTCTAGTATATAGATAGACGTTAGTGTTAATATTCTGTACTTAATGAAATAAGGTCTGCAGGATTCGGTTTGCTCGATGTTTGTCAATATTCTTACACATTTTTTCTGGAGAATAAACACATCACCCGCTTCACAACAATTGCTCCATATTATGATTCCATACGAGAGCCTTGACTGCGCATATGCATAGTAGGCTGTAAGCGCAGTACTAAAGTCTGTAGCTCGTTTTAATTGATTGAGAGCATATATAAAAGAAGAAATTTTATTTTTTAGGTTTTGTATATGTGGTTTCCAGGTCAGGTTTGTGTCAAGTTCAATTCCCAATAACGTAGCAGTATCTTCTAATTCCAATGCTGTGCTTTTGTAATTATAAGAAGTATTTAGTGGTAATTTTTGCGAGGGTTTAAACTGAATAAGTTTTGTCTTTTTTAGATTAAGTTCCAAATTATTTATATCTAACCAGTGTAGTATTTTATCTAAAGTAGAAGTTAATTTATCTTTTAGTTCGGTCGCGTCTGAGCAAGAAATTAAAATAGAAATATCGTCTGCGAATAGGAAACATTCTTCATTAATTTGATTTGGGAGGTTGTTAATGTAGACAAGAAACAGCACACATCCTAAGACGCTACCTTGAGGAATAGAGGTAGTTGAAAGGGCTTTATCAGATCTTATATAATCAATGTTACCCGTCTCAAAGTTTGTGTGTTTAATTTCCACTAATTGAAAGCGATTTTTAAGGTACGATTTAAACCATTCATGGGCTATTCCTCTTATTCCCGATGAGTAAAGAGTGTTTAATAATGTTCCGTGACAGACTCTATCATATGCTTTACTTAAATCCAGTAGGAGGCCTACTGCATACTTCTTATCATTTACACATTCGAATATCTTTTGAACAAATTTATAAATTGCTAGACTCGTAGATCGATTTTTCCTGAAGCCGTATTGGTTTTCATGCAGAATTTTATATTTATCAAAAAATTTGTTAAGGCGTTTTACCATAGCTGTTTCGAATATTTTAGCCGATGTCGGTAAGAGCGCTATGGGTCTATAATTATTTAAGTCTGTGGAGCTTCCCTTTTTGTATATTGGTTTTATTAAAGATACTTTTAAAGCGTCTGGAAAGGTCCCTTCAGCAAATGATTGATTTATCAGTTTTGTATAGGGGGCGGTTAAAATATTGGCACATTGCTTTATTAATTTTGGCGGGAGGTCATCTATACCGAAAGAATCTTTATTCTTCAGGTTTTTTATTATATGGTATATTTCCATAGGTTCGACAGGGCTTAAAAAGAATGTGTTTGCCACTGGTTTTGTGTCATTAGTAGTAATTTTTGATTTAGTATTTGAGCGCGAGATTCCAATCGAAGCAAAAAAGTTATTGAATTCTTTTGCGATTATTCTTGGGTTATGTATAGTTTGTTTCGATATTTGTAGTCGTATATTATTTATATTTTTAACATAATTTTTATTAGTTTCATAATTTATGATTTTCCACGTACACTGCATTTTATTTTCAGAGGCATCGAATTTGCGTTTGTTAGTAATTTTTTTAGATTTACTTACAGCTTTTTTTAGTATTTTGCTATATTCTTTGTAGTTATTTCGTAGAGTTTTATTTTTAGTTTGTGATATGAGTAGTTTTAGCAATCTTTTATTACGGCATGATGTTTTTAATCCGAGGGTTAAATATGTTTTCTTTTGTTTTATATTAAATTTTATTTGTACTTTTGGAATACATTTATTGAGACAATTTTGCAGGATTTCATTAAAAATATTGTAGTTATCGTTAATGTGGTTTTCAGGGTTAAGTTCAGTGTCCCAATTTATTTTAGCGATCTCATTTTTAAAAGATTGAATGTTAGAACGGCTATAAATTCGTTTTTCTAGCGATAGCTGTTTCAGGTTTTGAGAAATAATTGGAGTTGAGAAAATCACTCCTCTGTGGTCCGAGAAACCAAATTCGTGGACAGTGGCCTTTGAAGTTTTTATATTAAAATTTGTGAAAACCAAATCTATGCACTTTTTGCTTGTTTTTGTGATTCTTGTTGGTTTCGTAACCTTTTGGTGTAAGTTAAACGTTAACATTAAAGACGATAGCCTATTTTTTTCTTTTTCATCCATGAAGTTTATATTCATGTCTCCTGTTATTACAATATTTTTATTATTATCTTTTTTATGAATTGTTTTTAATAGTTTCTCCAAGGAGGTATAGAATACTTCAATTTCTCGACTGCTATTTGGCCAATATAAATTAATGAGCAGCAAGTTAATTTTGGGTACTTCGATTGCACATATTTCAAAAATCATTTCTACAGACATCAGCGATATATCTATTCGTTCCCTATATTCTAAATTGTTTCTAACTAAAATACACACACCACCACCGTCATGATTTTCACGACAGAATCAGGCGCCCATAACATAATTGTTTATTTTTAGCAATTTCATCTTCTCAGCATTCAACCAGGTCTCAGATATACAAATAATGTTCAAATTTGGTTTCTCTTCAATGAGCGATTCAAGTAAGTGAATTTTATTAAAGACGCTTTGCATATTTTGGTTCACAATGTTGAATTCACTTTCGAAATGTATAATTTTTATTTGAATTTGTTCTTCTAGGATTTTTATTTAGGTAATTGTAGTTTTGACTTGGGTTTAATACTTTTGGCTGTAAGTCAGATGTGCCTTTATGCGTCGAATTTTGTTCTAGAACTATTTCTTCAATTTTATGTTCCATACATGGTTCTGATATATATTCTTTACCATTGATTATTAATTTATTTCCTCTGAAGATGGCATGTTTCCCTTCCCGTCTTGCTTCTTTTAGGATATTTTTTAACTTGATTCTCGCGTGCATTTTTTCTTCGTCTAGTAGTTCCGAGATTGCTAATCCAGTTCTCGCAAATTTACGACAGTTTTTTAAAATATAGTTTGTCATCCGCTTGCTAATTAGTTCAATAACTAACGGTCTCCGATATCCTCGTTTACCTAATCTTGTAAAATCTTCGATACATCCCTCCAGATTAATATGCATAGTCTCGTAAAAAATATTTGTTATACGTTCATACAACTCAGTTTCAGATTCCCATGCCAGCTCGTCTAGACCGTAAAGTACAATTGTTTTGCTTAAGTCTTGGCTCGTAGAAAGGGCAGGCTTATGTTGAATACTCTTGATTTGATTTTCCAACTTAGTGTTTTCGTTATTGAGATATAGAATTTTCTTTTCAAGATTTTCAATTTTAGCTTGGATTTGGTCTTTTTCTGCAGTAATATAATTTAGACGTTCATCAATGTCTTGTTTTACCTTTGACAATAAATTATGAATCTCTTCATGGATCATGATTCCTATGTCGTTTCTTAATTTAGTGAGTATATCATATTTCTGCGATTCTAGCTTCTTATCCAAAAGTTCGCTTATTTGTTCGAGAGTTATTGGCGATTCAGTTAGTGGTTTAGTGTCGTTTAATGAAAGCAGCGTATTTCCTGAAAAGCTTTGGCTTGTGAGGTCTTCAACTGAGAAGTTTGTGGTTTCTGTTGCCGCAATATTTTTATTTGGTTTCCTAATTGTTACTTTAGAAATTTCGGCTTCAGAAAAATCAAAGTTAATTTTTGATGAGTCCATAGACTGCTTAACTGGTGTATCATCTGTTTTATGTGCTCGTCGTATGGACAGTTGACATTCTGGACAAATCCATGTTCTCTCTAAATTTTGTTTGTTGGCAAAGACAAATTCATTCGTAAGATTAAGGCACTGATAGTGGTAATGTTTCAGGCATTTTATGCACATTAAGTCATCTCGGACGTTTATATGGTTTGCACATGCCGCACAATTTCTCATTTTATCTTATTTTGTTATTTCTGATATAAAGTATATTGTAATATAACTGTTGTTATTACATAAGCGTCATCTAGTGTTTGGTGGCAGTACTAACAGTATAACAGAAATACGTCAATTCAATACGTTGTTCGGCGGGTCGATACTAGATGGCAGTGTTAGCTGTAATTATTTTCCAAGATATCAGATGGGGACAGTGTTGTATACAATATGACAGCTGATTTGATGTCAGCTGATTGGTCGTATGAGTTTGTTTACGTGCTTCAATGACAGTTCAAAATCTTAACGGAGGATACTTGTTGTAGCGGTTATTGCACAAAGGTTTTATCACAATTATCAGATGTTATTGTAATTCTACAAGTCAATAATGGTTTCACTCTGGTTAAAATTTGTGTGTGAATAGTGGTGCACTAATTATTTACCGTATAAATGGTCTTTTCACTGTTGGACGGGTTGGACTGTCGCGATATATTTTTGTTCACTTATTTCTCTCTATAGAAGCCAAATTGTTCCGCAAACGTTTGTGCGTGGTTATTAACACTATCTCCGAGTTTTAGAAGGTAAATAAGTACATTCAAATCACTGTTTAAAAATATATTGCGCGATTTTCACTGAGCCAGTGTTAACTGTTGCAGAGCTAGCGCCCTCCCTCTTCCTTGAGTATTGCGAGAAAGTAAGTGCAGTGCTGCTGTAGCATTTATTTCATTTGTGTTGAAGTCAATACTTTTGAAAATAATGACGATAAACACAACAAATATTTGTTAAAATGGCGCGTGAATCACTTTTTCGGAAGACCCAAATTAACATGCGCGCGCAGGAGTCAATGACTAAACCAAAGAGATTTTAACCTCGCTGCGTGACCAAGCGTAGCGAGGTTAAAATCTCTTTGGACTAAACTACCAAACAGCCTACTCTTAAAATCATTTTAAAATTGAATATTTTGTTACTTTAGAGACAAATTGATTAAAATAAATATTTTCGTGTATTATCGACCACAGTTTCTTAATTCATGAAATCATTATGAATGTTATAGGAAACTCCTTGCACCTTGCCGCTGTTTAATAAAAATAAAGCAAAAATAAAACACAACCTGCCAAACAGCCTACTCCCTTGAATTATTTAAAATTGAATATTTTGTTACTTTAAAGTTAAATTTGTAGTTAGTTTGTTGATTAACATAAACATTTTCATTTTCTTTTCATGTAATTAACATTTATTTAACATAATATCGAACACAGTTTATTTATTCATGAAAATATTATGAATGTTACAGATATAAAAACTCCTTGATTCTTGCCGATTAAAAAAAGACATAAATTAAAAGTGTTCAATAAGCTGGATGATGGATCTTAATACAGAGCAAATATAGCTGTTTTATGAGCAAATGTGTTGAAAAAAAAATAAAGGGTACAGCAGCACTGCACTTATCTTCTCGCGAAAAACTAGCAACTGCAAACTTAGATTTGTAATGACATACATATAGTACGGAAATACAAACTTATATTCAGGTTTTTCCAAGAAAAGGTTCTAATGAAATATTCAGATAAATTCAGAATTCAAATTTTTACGAGTAAACATTAAAACAAACTAACCGTTAACGATTTTGAGTAAAACATGTTTAAATTTCGGTAGTACTGGAACACACTATATGAATTTTCAATTTTACTACCGCAGATACTTGCATGGAGATTTTTTTTTCATTTCCCAGTACATGTTATTTTGGGAAAGTTGCTAGGTTTAGTCTACTTAGCAAGCTCTTTCAGTTTTTAGTAGATCCTGTATACTAGACTTAAGCAAAAAAAATAGAATATCTGGTCAGGTTGTGCAACCAATCTGTAGTTAAAATTTTAGAATAATAAAATAAACTCAATGGAATTAATTATGAGTTTTATGATTAAATCACATGTTAACGTTTTGGTAGCACTGGAGCACCCCTTATTTGGAATTACACAGACCAATTGATACAGCCGCATTTTTCAGCAAATTTGAATTCTTCATTTTTGTTGTATGACAGCTACCCTCAAGCCATAGCCAGCAAGAAACCACTCAGAATCCTTTGATAAATTTGCAAAAAAAATCCTAAATTTAGAATACGGTGTTCAGGCGCTGAACAGTTAAAATTACCTCCCTTTCTAACAAAGGACAGAATGCGCGTGTTAGAACAGAGCGGATTCGCGCTGTTTTACGTTTTTCGCTCAATTTGCATTTTTCTCAAAAAATATACCCATAATATTCTTTTCAACACATTTGCTCATAAAACAGCCCTATTTGCACTGTATTAAGGACCATAATCCAGCTTAATAAACACGCGTGCTTTTTCCATTACTGTACCGCACAAGTGTTACATATTTGTTTTTTTTAAATTTTGGCAAGGAGCAAGAAGTTTTAATGTCTTTAAAATTCGTAATATATTAATGAATAAATTAACTTTGTTCAATAATATGATCAATAAACATTAATTTCATGAAAATATTAATATTAATCAACTTAGTAACATCAAATTCGGCTTTTAAGTAACAAAATATTCCATTTAAATAATTTAAAGACTAGGCTGTTTGGCAGTTTAGTCAATGCCTTATGCGCGCGCATGTATGTATGTGTCCGCTAAAACAGCGCGCGCCGTTTTCACAAATATTTGTGGTGTTTACATTGTTTATTGAAATTATTTTTTTCTTATTATTAGTTCAAGTTATATCTTTTTATAAAATGAACTAGTTTTTTCTCTTTTCAGTTAAATTTTTTTTGCTTTTTGCTTTTTTAGGGTTCCGTACCTCAAAAGAAAAAAACGGAACCCTTATAGGATCACTTTGTTGTCCGTCTGTCTGTCTGTCTGTCTGTCTAGACCCTTTACCTCACGAACGGGTAAAGGTATCAGGTTGAAATTAATACCATATATTGGGATCTCTGAACCACACAAGATCTGAAAATTTAAATTTTTTACAACGACGCAATCAAAAGATATGCCATTTTATGTCCTCATCTCCATACATTTATTAAAAAATGCAAAACCTACAGGGTACTTCCCGTTGACCTAAAATTATGAAATTTGGCAAGAAGCTAGGTCTCACAGTACAAATAATGGGAAAAGTCTGAAATCATTAAATATTACAACTTTTCTCACAACTAATGGTAACCAATTGTGGTGAGCTCCCGTTTCAAGAACATTCATATAAGAGAGGGGTCAAGTTGGATGGTCGCTGAGGCGATTTTTGTTTTAGTTCTATTTAAAAACGGGAACACTTACAAACTTGAAAATTGGTATGTTTATAGTGCATAAGCTATAAAATAACAACAAATAATAAAATTTGGTCAAGCGCGTGTCGGAATAAAAAAATCTAGCACATTAACTTACTGAAATTTCAACTAATACAATCATGTTTATGTGGTGGTACGGAACCCTCAGCGCGCGAGTCCGACTCGCACTTGGCCGGTTTTTTTTTTATTTTCCATCATAACTTGAAAATTGAGAGTCGTAAGAAATACGAAAACCTATTTTGGAATTAACAAGTTACGTCCTTTCATATGAAATCCCTTTGACCTAGTAACGAAAATTTTAAAATTTTCCTCCAATCACAATAATAAAAATATTTTGCATTACTTCGTTTGCTCACTTGTAACATAAAAAAAAAGTTGGCCAAGCATATTTAAATGTATTTCAAACTTCAAGACGATGGCGTGAGTAGCTGCTGAGAGAGGAGGTTCATATAAATTCTTCGGCTGAGATAAACAGGTGTGACAGATGGACAGACGAAGTCACACCATAAGCGTTCCTTTAGTTCGGAACCCCAGAAAGACACGCGCCAGACGCGCCCAGTCACACGGCTAATCATTTGCCGGCCGAGTCTGGTGACCTTTACAAAGATTTTCAGCTTAAAAAGAAAACCATTTGTTGAAAGAAGTATTTTCCTGTTTTATTGTTCATTTTAATCTGGAGTTTATATAACTTTCGCCAGTTACGATGTTTTTATTTTTGTGTTTATCCGTAGGTATAATTATGTAAACAATCTGTTGTAAAAACGTTAAAAATGTAAAACATAAATTGAAGCTAGCATCTTAAGTGATCATTATTATCGTGTGGGTTATAAAAGCGATGACCGACCTCGGAAATCTTTAAAAAGTTACGATAACATCCCGCGAAATATCAACTACTGGACAGAATGTTCCCCCTAGAATTTCACAGAAAAAATGTATGGTATATTTTTGAGAGGATGAATATTAATCACCACGCTTGTTAGCATTGCGGCTGGCTAAACGGACTGCGGTGGTTAGTAGCCGCGGGTGGTATGATTCGTAGAAGGACGCTGCTGCCTGTACCCCTAGAGGCGGGGAGAAATGGGGTGTCACCACAGGGACTATATAGAAACAAAAAGTTTGTAAATCTATTTGTTATCGAATATTTACAAATTTAAGCTTCGATTCAATTTCTGCGAATTGGTTAAAACTAATTTAAATTATAGTTGAAATGGAATTGGAAAATCATTTGCTTATCGAAGCAAAGAACTAACGGGCAAACGGGTAGTTCCCATAGGTACTTTCCATCTAATGATGATCTGTCTTCTTGAAAGAAAAGTTGTCTTCTGTTTTCTAATTTACAGTTCCTATATGCTCTCTAGCAAAGTTATGTATATCCTATTTCCGTAAACGATTTTGTAAAGGCTGTGGCAAGTTCTAACTACAGCCAAGTCCAATAAAGACACAATCCTGTTAAGACGTATTCGCGGAAGATTGATGTCCCCTCTTCACAGAATTTGCTTCAATTAAAGCTTCGAATACGGATTCAATGTAGTGCTAACTAGCGATATTCAGGTCTCATTCAATTAGTTTACAAACGCGAGAGAGTCCAGGCTTCGGGTCCAGGCAATGAAGTTAAGCTGCGTTTGTCAACGACTACGTTTCAATCGACTTTAGTTCATCTTTCACCCTAATTTTGGGTTGATATTTTATAGGCGAATAAAATAACTTGAAGGTGGTAAGGCTTTTGTGCTAAGTCCGTCTGGGGAAGTACCAACCCCTTGGCTATTTCAGCCGTAAAGCAGTGTTATTTCGGTTCGAAGGGTATAAGGGAGCCAATGAAATTACTGGCACAAGAGACGTACCATCTTAGTTCTCAGGGTGCGCAACAAGCTTTTCTGTACTCGTATTATTTACTAGTGTTAAATTATGCAACAAAAAATCCACGGGAATAAACTGAGGTTCTATCAGGCACATTCAAATTGTCTTATGTTTATTGTATCAATCCTTTACATTATTTATTATTGTGTTAATTTGATTGCGTGCCATAGCTCAGGGGCGGGATCAAAGTCAAAGTCAAACATTTTCAGATCAGTATCAATAACTGAACAACTTTTCCTTTTTTTTAACTTGAAAACTGAGAGTGTTAAAAAATATAAAAAAAAATGTTAGAATGTACAAAAAAACATATATTTTTAAAAATATTAGACATATTTCTAATTGGTCACTGATCAAAATGTGATCTCATACTGTATCACTACATGGGGTGGTGCAGGTAAGACGCTTATGCTTGAAGTGGAACGGTCTCAACGAATGATCTTAAAGCTGTCTCTTTTTAAACCGCGGTTATTTCCTACCACGAATTTATACATGGAAGCTAAAGTGTTAACTGTCCGCAAATTGTACATTTTTAACACTATCATACTAAAAAAATCCTCTATTCAATTTGCTTTAGAGAAAGAGACAGTCGCAAGAAGAAAGCCTAGAGTATGTGAAACTTCTTCTGTTAAAACTAGTTTTGGGGGGAGATTCTTTGGTTTCAGGGGAAGTATACTTTATAACAGAGCAAATGAATTACATTCCATGTATGGCCTATCCAAATTAGAATGTAAAAGAAAAATCGCGGACTGGATACAAAGTCTTGATTATGAAGAAACGGAGCGTTTACTATCTATCGTGTCATAAGTTACCTACTTTCCCGTTTATGCAAGTACTCAAAAACTTTTTTCATACACCACACACACACACAAACCTACACGCGCGTTGCCTTTTTATTTATTTTTACTGTTAATCTGAAGTTTTCAAAATTTTGTTTATATTTATTTTATTTTCCTTTTTATTTTTAATATGTCACTGAAATTTTAGTTAATTAATTTAATGTTCAGTTATCATCTTAATACTAGATCGCACAATTATTATGTTTTTGTAGTTTTGTTCATTTTCCGAGTGAGGGAGCCAGGAGTCTCTTAGCACAGGGTTTTCCTAGTTTGAGCTCCTGTCTCCCACATAATACAAGTTCTTTACAGTAGTGTAAGTTTAATCTCTAAGTTGATCGTAATATATTTGTAAGAAACTTTTTGTGGGACAAAATAAACAAATTTATTTATTTATTATTTCCCTAAACAGAGAGAGAATCCACTGGTACTACGAGCCTCCTGGGGTCAAAATGTACGTCCTTACCTTCTCGTTTAATCAAATAGTACATGGATGGTCTTTGATCGGAATCTACTGTCACTCGCAGTATAGTTTGTTCATGTAAAGTTTTATTATCCTATACTATAAAACGAGCAATATTTGTAATAGTTTTCACGAAAACGGCTCTAACGATTTTGATGAAATTTTCCCATTCGGGGGCGAAAAATCAATCTAGCTAGGTCTCATGTCGGGGAAAATACGTGTTTTAAGCTTAAAAAATACCGCCATTTAGACAAAAACGTACAGCGCCATCTGTTGGCGGGTAGCATAGCTTGCTCACCCGATGATATTTTTATGTTTAGGCGGCTATTCGAAGCTCGGTCGCCCAGGTACTTTTAAATGTAATTCACGAGATATATTGCATGTGACGTGTGTTGTGTTTATTTCGCACTGAGAAATCTTATCATCTTTCTGACCTACTTTGAGACGTCAAATTTATTATTATATGACTTTGACCTGTATGTGTGTAGGTATCTATCAGTAGCTAGATACAAAAGTGGCAATTTAGAACGGGCTGAATATAAACTGGTCAACATACCTATGGCCTTTATAGATGCTTTTATATACGAAGTGTTTAAAGGCATGGCGACTATAAATGTGGTTACGTGGCGTCTATAGGCGTAGTAGCTATAAAGTCAGGAGTACAAACGAGGTGACTATTTTGACTTATAATTACTTAAAATGTGATCACAACGCAGGTCTTCTCTGCTTTTCAACAAAACAGTACAATAATGGAATTTTACACATACACTGTTTTGTTCTTTATATTGAACTGTCATGTTTTTAATACTAGAAGAGCGTGCAAGCGAATGGAAAAAGCATCTGCGACTTTAACAAAAAGTCTTATTTTTCGTAGTACTGCAACGTTAATAAACCCATCAAGAGCGAGTCACACTCGAGCGCAGTGGGTTCCGATGTACCTATAGTATTTATAGAAGCAAAAAAGTCCAGTTTAGAACCGCAAATCTAAATTAGTTTGTAAAGTTTTTTTTTTACAGATTTCTAAAAAGTGTGCTACTTAGAGAGATCGTTTTATTTTGTAATATTTACATAAACTTCTATCGACTATAAATTAGATTTTTCCTTTCGCAAATTTCGAATGGTATCTCTAGTAATTTTTCATCATAACCCTGTGGTTAATCTGTATTAGATATAGTATTTTTTATGTAAACTGTGGGTAATCTGTATTAATTAAAACATAAAGTCGATAATTGCGATGTACCGCTTAGAACACGTTTTTGAATCGCTGGACAGTGGAACAGGTTGTCACTTTATGAGATAATGAGCGAGATGCAACTAGGTAGATATGTAATATTGTTCAGTCAAACATGTAAATGCTTATTAACAGCGTTCGACCGGGCATACCTATACCTACCTACTTTTAACACGTGAAAGAGCCCATATTTAAGTTGGTTGAAAATCTCGATATCTTTTATTTTTATGTTTTACGTGACACGCATACACACAATAATATATTCTTGTCTTTTTCTTTCTACCCAACGTTAAAATGTTGCATAAAAGTTATTCGATGATTTTTCTCTCAAGCCGCGTGGTATGCGTGACAATCGACCGTCTTTATTAAGACGCATTCGAGTGTCACGGGTCATAGCTACAGTGCGGAGTAAACCAGGCCTGTTATAACTGAAAACTAAGAGTCGTAAAAAAAAAAATCTTTTTTATAATGTACAAGTAAAGCCCTTTCATATGATATCCGACTCGTCCTGGTGACGACAATTTAAAATGCTAACCCCCTTTTTTGGGCCCCCTTTACAATAGAAATATTTTTTTTGTTTTTTCCTTTGACGTAAAATTGGGCATTCGAGTTCTAAAACTATTCCAAACAAGTCCATAGTCGCTGAGATAAACAGGTGTGACAGACAGACATACAGACGAAGTCGCACCATGAGGGTTCCGTTTTTGCCATTTTGGTTCGGAACCCTAAAAATCTACTATAGTAAGTATATTTGCAGCTGAGTATGGTTGGAGAAACGTAAAGATATCGCAAAAAAACATTTCCTTTTGACGGTTTGTAATTGGAAATTTGAATTCCGCATGATGTGCGCAGAGTTGCCAGCAGAATACAACATAATATAATATTGAATATATCTTAATTCCTGCGTTTCCGAGAATGAAATTAAATATTGTAAAATGGATTTTATTAAAAGTTAAACGTATTTTCACTCTTGAAATATTGCCATATCTGAATATTGCTTTTATGCTAGTTTTTTTACCAGATTACCCTAGAAAAGAGTTTTTTTTTTTTTTATGTCACAAGTGGGTAAACGAGAAGGTGGGCCACCTGGTGGTAAGTGGTCACCACCGCCCATGACACCCACGGTTATATTAAATATAAGCACAAATATAATTAAGAATTTCGGTTTTTTAAGTTTTTTTTAATACTTATTCGTACATACGTGTTTGAATATCATGCGTTTATAAAGGTATGAAACGAGCCGATAGTACTTTATCGGCTCACAAAACGAGTTCTTGGTGTATATTTACTGTCTAGGTTATCGAACTTCCCTCCATGCAAATCAGTGCCCATGCTCTAACGAGTTGTTGGAAGAGATGGAAAGGGAGGGCAGACATTCAATCACGGCAATGCAGTTACACTAGATGACTGAGACCCATCTACTAGGGGGCATACTGAAAGTATCTGGATCTGGCTACTCACAATAAAATAATGAAAAAACAATTATGGATTTCAAAAACGGAACTCTTTATGTTACTTTTTAATTTTCGAGACTGTCATTAGTTTTTTCATTGTGACAAAAATTGTGTGTTGCTATCAAAATGAATTTAACCCGTGAAAGTTTTCATTCAATGATTTTTTTTATGATTTTCGTTGTAGCTTAAGTCAACAAGAGAGTTGCTAGAGACTTCAATTGGCATTTGGTGATGAAGCACCATGTCGCAGCTCTCTGTATTCGTGCTTTACGAGATACGTGAAGGTGCGGGCCGGCGACTGTGGTTACAGAGTCTTTACGACAACTTATTGAAACTGATAAAAAAATTACTTGTCAGCAAATTCGTGCTTTGTTAGGCATTGGAATGAGCCAAGTGCAAAACATTTTACATGTGCTTCGGAGGGTTCGGAGGCTTTGCACTCGATGTATACCTACCGCATGACTATAATAATATACTTTAAGTACCTTCAGCGGAAGGTTGAAACTAGTGGGCCATATGTTGTTGAGTCCGACTCGCACCTGGCCAAAATTTCATTCTTTGTTATTTTGTAATCACATACGCATATCTTACTTGACGCTTTTCACGATAGAAGAAACAATCTCCCATTATTTTATCTCTTTTATTACTTGGTAGGATATGCGCTATAATCCTGTGACAATTTCAGACAGCTATATTTAATAGACTTTTAAAGTTCTGATGGAAAGACAAACAGAAAATTTTTAATTTTGTCCGCGTCATTCATGTGATAGAGCAAGGTAAGAATCTTAGAGCAACGCGTCAAACCGCGCAAGCCCGTCTTTGCGCGCGAAAATCGTGTTACTCTATGGTAAGAATATAATATCCAAAACAAAAACCAGAAGCAGTTTGTTTTACAGTCGGGTTTCTTAAAAATATTTTTTTATCATACTATTTAGTTTTTAGATTTATTACGTCAAATTATTCTTAAACATTTGCCTTAGCATATGAATAAGCCTTAATTTTGATACCCCACTTCATGGGATAGCGAGGAAAGAAACTTTCATGATTCTCAATTTGGCCCCAAAATTACACCGTATTGATTTTTTACTTTCGAGCGGAGCGAGAAAGGTAATTCGTGAAAAAAAAGTTTTTCTAATTTTCTCAAAAATGTGTTCTATATCACTTATACATCATAAAAAACAAGTCTCCCAAAAATGTCCGTCCGTCGGTCGGTCGGTCTGTCCGTCACGCTTTGGCCTAGCGGCTAAACGAATGGTCCGATTGACACCATATTTTGAATTTAGGAGTTTTATGCAAATCCATCGAAGGGTTCTAAGTGGTTTCCTTCTGGCTCTCATTTTGAGGGTAGCTGTCATACAACGAAAATGAAAAATTGAAATTTTCTCAAAAACGACACATAGAATCTTGATGAAACTTTGCATGACCAAGCATCTCCATGTAAGATATCATGCACCACTATCAATTGATCTGTGTAATTTCATATAAGGGGTGTTCCTGTACCACCAAAACGTAAATATGTGATTTACCCAAAATTGGTTCCATTGAGTTTATTAAAATTCTCTATAATATTAATCCTGGATTGGTTGTCTACCTGACTGGATATTATTTATGTTTTTTTTCAATAAAATTTAGTACACAGGCTGTACCAAAAACTGAAAGGGACAGTAGACCAAACTGAACAATTATCCATAAGGAACATGTGTAGGGAAATTAAAAAAATGTGCATGCAAGTATCCTACGGTAGTATCCATTGATCTGTGAAAATTGATATAAAGGGTGTTCCAGTACTACCAAAAGTTAAACATGTGATTTACTCGAAATCGTTTGAAGTTTGTTTGTTTTAATGTTTGACAATTTGAATTCTGAATTGATCTGTATATTTCATTCGAACATTTTTTTGGAAAAACGTAAATAAAAGTTTGTATTTCCATACTATGTTTATGGCATTACAAATTTAAGTTTTGCGGTTGATAGTTTTTCTTGAGTATTGCGAGAAAGTAAGTGCAGTGCTGCTGTACCATTTATTATAATTATAATATACCCAACGTCACTCGCGCTTAAAAACGACGTATAATTCATCAAAATCCGTTCAATCGTTTAGTAGTTGCGAGGGAACATATAGAAACAGACATACATACACAGATATAAACAAATGATGATTCTCGTACTGCACATTAAAATAAACGATCGAATTTCTGACGATCTGATTCTGATTTTTTTCATTTTCAATATCCAGAAAAATCGGAATAAACAACGCAATATTTCGACAGATTTCCCATCCGTTTTTGACACGATAGTATTGAAATATTTAGATTTTTCAGAAAAATTAAGTAGTATAAGGGTGTAAGAGACAAGTTTCCGAAAACTGAAAGGGCATGATCAGTCAACGTAACTGAACAATTTTCAGTGAATAACACTCCATACAAACTCTCTAATCAAGTTTACTATTTTGTGGGGAGAGGCCAATTTAGTTTTCATTTCCTGAAAGTTGTTCAGTTACGTTGACTGATCATTTCCTTTCAGTTTTCAGGAAACCTGTCCTTTACACTCTTTATAATTTGTGATAAAATTGTACAAGAATATTATGCAACGAAGAGCTGAATTTTCAGCAGACATATACGTCTTCAAAGTCAAAGTAAGTAAGTAAGTAATTCATATTAGGATTCTTTGATCACTTTATGACTTCAGTAAAACTGAAAGCTACGTCATACAATGTTAAGGGTTAATACAGTAAACATAAGTTAATTTGAATCAGCCTGCTAGAACCGCAGTTTATTCCCATGGATTTTTATCCTCTACGAAATCTCATATTTTGTAATAACAAAATTCGGTTCAGGAAATTATGATGCTTACTATTAAAATTCATAATTTTTTATTAAAATGTATAGCGCTAAATCTCTCGACCCGTTTTCTTTGCAGCTGGTAGTTTTATCAAGTATCTTTGCAAATCATACTTGATAACATCCCATGAAATGTCCACTGCAGGACAGGGAGCTCCCTCTAGAACTCCAGCAAAAACGCGTGGTACTTTGGAGGGGACTTACCATAGTGTTATGTATTAAGAAAATACAGAATAAACCATTATAATTTTATTGACTACGGAAGTCGCATAACATATCAGTCCTTCCCCCACAATTTCTTTTGAGGACCGGAGGGTCGTGGCTAACATTTGATCTAAGTGACGTCGCCATACTGCCCCCGAGTCTGTACGAACCTCGTAGTGTAGAATCCCCAGACGTCTAACGATTGTCCCAAAAGTCCATTTGGAGGGTCCATAGTTTCGGACTTGAACGCGGTCTCCGGGTGAAAAACTTCGGACCGGACCGGTGGGTTTTTGAGGTGTTGATTTTATGGGGGGTTTCAGCGCCGCGTGCAGTTGAGTCCGTATCAATCGTCCAGCCATCAGGTCATACGGACTCTTTCCCGTGCTTTGGCTAGGTACACGTCTCAGCTGTGTTCTAATGGTGAGAAGTTTATCAAATACTAAATTAATAAACAAACAGTGTTTGTTAGAATTATGAGATGTTGTTATTAAAATAAATAAATAAATAATTCATTAATTAACAAACACGGCATATTAGTTATTTGCAGCAAAATTTAATGCGAATACAGAATTATAATGCAGCGATCAAATTCCAGCTGGAACCACAATACTGAAAACGATTTTATCACTATTATATTGGGAGCACTGCGGTTTGACTTGGTACGTCCGACTGTTGGTGACTATTGATTAATTTCGCCAATCGTCTGTGGTCGGGCCCAAGCTAGTCGGGCAGTGACAGCTTCAGGAAAACAAACTGGTTGAATAAGGACAAGGACATTTCAAAAGACGTTTTTCATTTTTTCTCTCTTATTATTGGAATGATGATATTTAAAAGAAATTAAACGTTGTCTAACCAGCACCGGTTTTTTTTTGTAAATAAACGTAAAGATCATTTTAAAACAAGCTAATCATTTTAAAAAGCTATTGTCTCAAGTAGTCAAATAAGTTACAAAACAACAAAAGAGAAATAAAAAAACCGGTCAAGTGCGACTCGGACTCGCGCACCGAGGGTTCCAATCCAATATACCCATATTATTTTTTAAAGCAAAATGTCTCATTTTAGGACCCCAAAACTAAGTTTGTTTGCAAAGATTTTTTGCACATTTGTGAAAAACTGTACTACTTTGAGAGATAGCTATATCTTGCTGTAATGTTTACATAGACTTCTATTGATCATAATTAATTCAGATTTTTCGCATTGAAAACTTGGGCGATAAGGAGGTATATTATTATTTTCATCATAACTAGAAAACGAAGAGTAATAAAAAAATACAAAAAAATATTTTGGAATATACAAATGAAGCCTTTTATATGATACCCCACTTACATGAATGGCAATTTGGGCCCCGTTTTTTAACACTTTTGGGCAAGCATATTCTAAACTATTCCAAATTTCAAGTCGACAGCGTGAGTAGTTGTTGAGATAAACAGGTGTGACAGACAGACAGACAAATGATGAAGTCGCACCAGAAGGGTTCCGTTTTATCTATTTTAAACTTGAGTCATGTAATAAAATTGTTTCATGTTTTTTTTCATGATATTTCATTTTTTACGTTTTAGTTTTTATGATATCAAATAATACAAAACAAATAACCACAGACCCTAAAACCAAGTAATTATTTGTCGAGACGAATCAAACGAGTCCTAACTCAACGGGATTGCGCCGTTTTATTACGGAGTTCCTATCCTTCTTGGGTTGCCCCTTCTAGCTCCATCATGAGACTGACCATTGTCCGTGTCAAGACGAATCAGATAATAACTACTTCTACCTGCTTGACGACCTTCCTGACGTTCTTTCTTCCTCATTTTTAGAATCTTTTAGTTTCAAAATAGCGCCCACACCTTATAATAACTGAATGAATGAAAGTAGTCGAAATTCGCTAAGCTAAAAAATATAAATGATTTTTATTTTTTATTTTTAACTGAAAATTTAAACTATTTTAGGAAACTAATTTTGTTTCTTTCCGCCTTAACTATTATTATTAATTAATTAATTATTTATTAATTATATTATATTAATATTATATTTATTAATTGTTTTTTTGAGTTTTAAAATTGATGACGTCATTTCACAATAGATGATGAAACGAATGTTATATAGTGCTACAGTGAAACGAACGTGTTTCGACACAGATGTGTCAATCAATCTAGAAACGTCAAAATGAATCGTTTGACAAAAAGAGCACACAGAATAAAAGTATTCTTTTATATTTTTTTTTTACTTGTGGAATGACGTCACTCAGGGTCAAATGAATGTCACAACTGCCGCAGCATTATTGAATGTGTTACCGCAATCAAATTACTTTTCTAGTCGAAAAATTTGTCGTTTGTTATATCATATTAAGCTTGGCCAATTCTCTGGATCTTTGGATTTGGAGAATAAAACTAATCTATATTTCACAGTTTACTCTTAAATATTGCACCTTATATTTCAAAAGAAACTCTTTGAAATTAACCCTATTCTTTTAAACCCCATTTGTAAATCGTTACGTAAGCGAATGAAGCATTAAAAGATTAGAAACTTGTTAGTTTCCTATTATTCTAAACGTAATTAACATCAAGCAGTCACAAGTACTTTGAACGTCAAGTGGTGTAACACGCGTTTTCAGAGCATTTTGAGCAGTTAACGTTAATGGAAAGCTTCAGGGACTCCCTAGGCAGACATTTAATGGCTTCCGAGACCGATTAGAAAACTACTTCAAAACGAGCAATTAAATTAATTTTACTTTGACTTGAGTCAAGCAAGTCTACCAAGTTTGATAATCGCCACTCGAGTTGACACTTTCCTTCTGTGAAACACTTAAAAAAATTATTAAAGAAAAAATTAAAAGGCTCTCATGTTATCCATAGTTTCTAGAAACTTGTTTATGTTTCGTATCCACTCAGCGTAGTATTATCAAAATTGTGATTTTTCTCTTCAACTGTTTTGTTTTTTGGTTTTATGTTTATTATTTTGTTGTGATCTAAGTTGTAACCATCTAATTATTGTGTTCATAAGAACAATAGTTACTTGAAATTCCAAATAAGCACGTTAAAAAAACACACTAAAATTATCAGCAGAACGATAATGAAGAGCGAGTCCAAGTATATAATAATAAATAAGTAATCAATAAATAAATAAATAAGTATATAAAACCTTGATGCTATAGTCGTATAATAATGATGCCACGTTGCACGTGTCTGCCTGGTTTCGCAACGAATTGGTTTATCCGTAATTCGTTGGGTATCACCACTTTTTCTGTACAAAATAAAATAGATATCTATCTCTATCTATCTCTCTCTATAGGTACAACAGCAAAAAAAAGGTCTTTCTTTATTCATCATCGTCTCAGAAATATCAAATGCAGAATAAAAACCTTTTCAAAAAGATTACCATGACGATCGCCTTTATTGTTGTCCTAGATAAGAATTTTTATGTAGTGGAAATTTTTGTGATCTCCGGATAATTTTCTACTTTTATACAATTATATAACCGACGCTTTTATATGTATAATCGTCGTCACTAAGAAAGAAATCTGTTGGTGAGGATCTCGGTCGCTATCTAATATACCAACGATAATTTATACTCTACCATAAACTCACTACCTATTACCGCTGAATGTGCTTCCTATATTCAATAATAATAAATTAGTAAGGTTAGGGGTCAAATGTCCGGATTGGAGAAGATTTTGTACGATACGTCCGGGAATCGCGCCTACGGAACCCCGCATTGACCATCTCTTAAATTAGGTACTTTATGGGAAGCTATTTCAGCTGTAGGCTACAACTGTTTTTTAACACGCTTTTGTTAGCTTCACCTGTAACTTACTAACTAACAATGTAAAAAAATCTTGGAAGCTATATTTCACCCACTTCTAGTTGTCTTAATTGTAATATCATTGGTTGTCATAGGAAGTTGAAACTTTGCAGTTGTATGTAATTCCAATGACAATGCAATAATATGGAACTACGAAGCTGGTCTCATGATGGAGCAGGAAGGTGGACCATGAAACCCTAGAATGGCTTCTACGAGTAGTAAATCAGTCGTGTTTGGGATCATTAGAATTGTCTCAAAGAGCAGTTTTCATTTTGCTTGGTGATGAGGACCTGATGATGACCAGGAAATAACTTGGAAACTTCTGACCCTAGACTACTCGTGTGCTGAGACAAATGATAGGTCTCGATGAGATCTACATTTCGGATGACAGCTGTCAAACTAAAAATCACTATAACTCGAAAACTACTGATCCTAGACTACTCGTGTGCTGAGTCAAATGATAGTTTTTGATGAGATCTACATTTCGGATGGCAGCTGTCAAACTAAAAATTTTTGTTTTCACTTCTGCCGGCACTCCCGGAGTGCAACCCGTCCTTTTTTAAGACTAAAAAGTATAAAATAAAATATTATAGTTTAAAAAACTAAAAAACACGCTTTGATAACGCACTAAAAACTTAAAAATAATATAATTGAACACTTAAAAATAATAAAATTTAACAAACTTGTATTTGGTAGAAATATATGTACGTTACCCTTGCCGATGTTTTAATTTATAGTAAACGCAAATATTTTTTGTTCAATACATGACGTACGATAAATACGCTAGGTAGTTAAAAGTAAACTTATTACTTCTTTTATGTCTAGTGACTAATTTTAAAAGCGTGGAGCACTTTTTGGTTAAATAAACTTTTAATTAATTACCACAAAGCGCTCCACGCTTTTAAAATTAGTCACTAGACATAAAAGAATTAATAAGTTTACTTTTAACTACCTAGCGTATTTATCGTACGTCATGTATTGAACATAAAATATTTGCGTTTACTCGTACTATAAATTAAAACATCGGCAAGGGTAACGTGCATATATTTCTACCAAATACAAATTTGTTAAATGTTATTATTTTTAAGTGTTCATTTCTATTATTTTTCTGTTTTTAGTGCGTGATCAAAGCGTGTTTTTTAGTTTTTTAATTTTATCTAAATTACTAGCAAATAGACCACAGGGTACTTTGGTTCGTCGTATAACTAACTATTTAAATCAAATGAAATAATAAATAAACACTATATTTTATACTTCACCTGCTAAAAAAATAACTGAAAAGAGAAAAACAACTTCTAAAATCTAAACTCGAAATTTTGTTTCAGCACCATGACATGTTTTTTGTCGATAACTACTTAAGCAATTTATAAAAAGATATAAATATTTATTTAGTACTTTTTAGTTTTATTAATCAAAGATTCGTTCAGTTAAGACTTTAATGTTAAAGAGCTAGTTTATACATAGCTGTAGTGTAGTCAGCACAGACTCGGAAAAGGCGTCTCATGAACCGGAAGGCAAGATGATGCCGTTTTCTCTGGCTACTGCATTAGTTAGCTGTCGTTAAACCATATTACTTGAGATCAAAATTTCTTTGCGAGAACTTCAACGATTACGAGATTAAAACCATGTAAACTTTCCACAACTTGCAAGATGCCACACTCTATCAGGCTGCTGTGGACCTCAGCTCTAATGTTTTTGCTAAAGGATGTGCAACTTACATTAATATCAGTTTGCAAGGTTTAAATCTCGTAATCGTTGAAGTTCTCTCAAAGAATTTTGATCGTGTGTCCGATCCAACAGCTTTTTGGGATCAAGGGTGCTGATCGCTAACCCGGCTAATGTTTTTACTCAGCTAAGAGATACGTAAGATTGGGCTGTAGCAAAAACATTAGAGCTTAGGTCCACAACGAACCGCTCAAGAGTAGGACCCTTGCAATTTGTGGATGGTTACCGCCCAACAAAGTATTAGGGGCAACATTCTTCGTTCAATTTTGCCTTGTCCTCGAAGCGCATCAAAATCAACCGTGCAAGGTTCGATGCGTATGTCTTGTCCTGGTAGATTACCTTTTATTGTAGGATCATCAAATTCAACGAATACTGACTGTGGTAACTCCCCTGTTTCCAATTGGTTCCTACGAAGGGCAGGCCATTCTATTCTTCGGACTACGCCCATAGCACCGTTCACCAAACCGTGATTAACGATGATGTTACGGCGTAACATGACCCGCGATCCAAGTCCGATGCGCAAAGTACTAAGAATTCCCCCCGTTTTGTTTGTATCGTTGGGTATAAATTCGTGGCGTGGGCACTGGCCGTAAGTTTTCGCTTCTAAAGATTTCCCCAACTCCGCAGTCATTGTTGAGTTGTATGCATCAACTTGTTTTGTAGTCGGGAAAATCCTCACGGTTTCTCCATCGGCAAATGAACCTATTTATGGAATCCTACGGCTGTCCAGTATTTCAAGTAGGTCCATCGTTATCTCCAACGCGAATATTATTAAGAATATCTACAAAGGTATATATGAGCGAGAAGATGGCGATTCGACTTCTCGCACGCATTCCGCATGCTCTTGCATCTCTTCGAGTCGAGTAGAGTGAAAAAATGGAGATTAGAGTTCTCGGATGCATTCCGCATGTTCTCGCATCTTTTCGAGTCGTACAGAGCGAGAAGATGGCGATTCAATTTCTCGCACGCATTCCGCATGCTCTCGCATCTCTTCGAGTCTAGTAGAGCGAGAAGACGGCGATTCGAGTTCTCGGCCGCATTCCGCATGCTCTCGCATCTCTTTGAGTCTCTTTGAGTCGTTTAGAGCAAGAGGACGGCAATTCCTCATTACGAACCTTCGAAGCATGTTCTCGCATCTGAGTTAACCATTGGAGACGAGATGTACTCGTAGGGGTCTCTTCAGTCTTACTTTGAGTTCTGGCAACTCTAAGCTTCTTTCGCTTTTCTTCTCGATCAACGCTAAATCCATGTTTTTGCGAAGAACGTTGGCTGATACATGTTGGGATTTTTAAAATCTTATTACTCTCTCTTTTTTATTTCCCTAAAGGTCCCATACTAAAATATTAGTACCAGGGGGCCAATTCTTGAAAGTCACCGGGTGATATTCGAGATTTTAAAAATTAAAATTATCCCTGTTAAACTCCTCAAAAGTAAGGATAAATATTTGTTAATTATAAAATAAAGTTCGGCTTTAAAATTACCATCATAATAATTTGAGTTATATGAGTTTATCGTGGCTTTTTATTTAAAAAATCTCGAAAATCACCCGGTGACTTTCAAGAATTGGCCCCCTGGGCGACCGAGCTATGCTCTGTATGATTAAAATATCATCGGGTTAGCAAGCTATGCTACTCAACAACAGATGGCGCTGTAAGTTTCTTGAACGCACTAAAACACGCTAAGAAATATTAAAAAAACCGGCCAAGTCCGAGTCGGACTCGCGCACCGAGAGTTCCGTACCACCACATAATCATAATTGTATTAGTTGAAATTTCAGTAAGTTAATGTGCTAGATTTTTAAGTCCGACACGCGCTTGACCAAATTTTATTATTTGTTGTTATTTTATAGCTTATGCACTATAAACATACCAATTTTCAAGTTTGTAAGTGTTCCCGTTTTTAAAATATAACTAAAACAAAAATCGCCTCCGCGACCATCCAACTTGACCCCTCTCTTATATGAATGTTCTTGAAACGGGAGCTCACCACAATTGCTTACCATTAATTGTGAGAAAAGTTGTAATATTTAATGATTTCAGACTTTTCCCATTATTTGTACTGTGAGACCTAGCTTCTTGCCAAATTTCATAATTTTAGGTCAATAGGAAGTACCCTGTAGGTTTTGCTTTTTTGCATAAATGTATGGAGATGAGGATATAAAATGCCATATCTTTTGAATGCGTCGTTGTAAAAAAATAAAATTTTCAGATCTTGTGTGGTGCATGGATCCTAATATATGGTATTAATTTCAACCTGATACCTTTACCCGTTCGTGAGATAAAGGGTCTTGACAGACAGACAGACGGACAACAAAGTGATCCTATAAGGATTCCGTTTTTTTCTTTTGAGGTACGGAACCCTAAAAAGATGGTGAAAACGAATTTTCCCAGACATGAGACCTAGCTAGATCGATTTTTTGCCCCCAAAAACCCTTATATACAAAATTTCATCAATATCGTTAGAGCCGTTTTTGAGAAACCGAGATGACCGAGCTTCGCTCTATAATAGCCGCCTCAAAATTAAAATATCATCGGGTGAGCAAGCTATGCTACCCGCTTACAGATGGCACTGTAGGTTAATGTAATAAAAATGCCTAAAACACGGGGAAAATTAATTTTCCTAGACATGAGACCTGGCTAGATCGAATATTTGTCCCCGAAAAGCCCCGTATGGTAAATTTCATCGAAATCGTTAGAGCCGTTTTCGAGAAACCGATTACCATTAATCTGGACAAAAAAAAACAAAAGCCGATCGAATTTTTAATTTTCTTTTTATTATCAGCCAGTACCTTAACCACAAGGCACACACTATCCATACCACTATTTATTTCTTTCCTAAAGCTGCATCCCTCTTTGCTCTTGCTAAACGATAGTGTGTGGCTGGTTTTACTAGCGGCTAATACTGCAGCATGGAAGTTTGCATTTTACACAATAATAAGTACATCACGTTCGAATTTCAAGAACCTTTTGCCCGTTAGCGTCCAAAAATCGCTTTTGTTCGCAGAATTTAACCGAATAACCAAATATTTCCGAGCTTTGGAGGTGAAAAATATTTTTTTGTCTCGGGTGACCTTCAGTATCCTCGCTACTTTCTGGATTTAGATTTTACTTAAAATATTATTTACTTAAAATATTATTTTACTGCTTTGTTTCCATACAATTTTATATAATATTATATGTTACTACATGAAACAGTCTTTACTTGGTCGTTACCGTTGTTTACTTAGTCAACTACTTCTTTTTTGTTGTTCTTATACTCAGCCAACATCCTCGTCAGGCGTCATAACGGTTTCTTGTATTTAAAGATAATTAAAATCAAATGGGCGTATTTTTTCTCTCTCCAATCCATCGTTGAAAGCTACACATCTCACGCACGTCACGTCAACAAGTTGGCTGTATTATTTTTGCTGTCTAGCCTAAAATGTTGACTCTCTTACAGACAATTGCACAAAACATCTTTAAAGTTAAAGCTCCTTTAAATTTATAACTGAAATTTTCTGTTTTGTTGGCAAAGGAAGTGACTGCAATATATTAAAAAAAAACGTCAACAAAATATCATCCGTAGTAAGTACTACGCCGTAGCCAGTTTATCTCGTAGCTTTTTTCGGCTGTCACTGTGCAGAGGGTATCTAGAGTTTGTTACTATTAACATTTGCATTTTTTAAGGTGCCATAGTCGTACTCTTATCTTTCGTGTTTAAAAAAGCGATTGTGATCTCTATATACACCAAAATTCTACTTTACCGCGTAATAATAAAAAAAGTAATTGTCGTTCTAGAAATTGATAAAAATATAAATAATACAGGAAAAACTCAATTCATCAAAAAGTTGAAATACGTGGTAGGAGCATAGAGTAACACGATTTTCGCGCGCAAAGCCGTTTGACGCGTTGCTCTAAGGGTAGGAGTATCCAACGTTTCGCGTCCGCTGTTAAACCTTTTACATCGAACAGCGCATGGGGTGAAGGTCGCCCTTGACCTGACCTGTTTAGTCGCTACCCAAGCCACAGGCCTTCCAAAAATTTGTGTGTATGAACGTGACGCCATCAACATGCATTATTTGCTTTCGTAATCGTTCATCTCAACTTAAACAATATTTCATTGTTATATTAAAAGCATAAAAATATACTTAAACCACAGAGCGATTAATACGATGATTTAAACAAGCGAAGATCACATAATAGTGCATTTTGTATGGAAAGTACTTACGAGTAGAACAAAGAAAACCGAGAAACCTATATCAATAATCTAAAGTATTATAGTATTGTCTTTATTCGCATTTCGACCTATTATAATAATATGTTTTTTAGGGAAATTTGTTCAGTTTTGAAGGTCTGAATCCCCGGTACCTTCCCATTTTACGGAGATTTTACAGGGTGCTGTACAAGCAAATTTCAATAATCTCGACTTCCAGTACTAGTGATGTAGTCTCGTGAGACGTCGAACTGTTTCGTGGGGATTTAAAGGGTTTAACTTTTTTTAAACCATTTAGCTTTTGTTTTACTGGGCTTCAGGACCAAAACAAACGACAAATAAATGGTACAGCAGCACTGCACTTACTTTCTCGCAATACTCAAGGAAAAACGTTTAACCGCAAACTTAAATTTGTATTGCCATACACATAGTATGGAAATACAAACTTTTATTTACATTTTTCCAAAAAAATGTTCCATTGAAATATACAGATCAATTCAGAATTCAAATTGTCAAACATTAAAACAAACAAACCTCAAACGATTTCGAGTAAATCACATGTTTAACTTTTGGTAGTACTGGAACACCCTTTTTATAAATTTTCACAGATCAATGGATACTACCGTAGGATACTTGCATGGAGATTTTGTTAATTTCCCAACACATGTTCCTTATGGATAATTGTTCAGTTTAGTCTACTGAGTAAGCCATTTCAGTTTTTGGTACACAAAATCATAAAGAATATCCATTCAGGTAGACAACCAATCCAGGATTAATATTATAGACAACTCAATGGAACCAATTTTGGGTAAATCACATATTTACGATTTGGTGGTAAAGGAACACCCCTTATATGAAATTACACAGATCAATTGATACTGGCGCAAGATATCCTACATGTAGATGCTTGGTCATGCAAAGTTTCATCAAGATTCTATGAGCCGTTTTTGAGAAAATTCCAATTTTTCATTTTCGTTGTATGACAGCTACCCTCAAAATGAGAGCCAGAAGGAAACAACTCAGAACCCTTCGATGGATTTGCATACTAATCTTTCACAGATCAATAGATACTACCGCAAGATACTTGCATGAAGATTTTTTTCATTTCCTAATTTCCCAACACATGTTTCTCAGGGAAAGTTGATCAGTTTAGTCTACTGAGCAAGCCCTTTCAGTTTTTGGTACACCCTGTATACTAGATAAAAAAAAACAAATATATTATCCAGTCAGGTATATAACCAATCCAGAATTAAAATTATAAAAAATTAAAGTAAACTCAATCGAAACAATTATGAGTAAATCACATGTTTACGTTGTAGTAGTACTGGAACACCCCTCATAAGAAAATACACAGACCAATTGATACTGCCGCAAAATACCTTAAATGGAGATTCTTGGTCATGCAAAGTTTTATCAAGATTTTTTGAGCCGTTTTTGCAAAAATTACAATTTTTCATTTTCGATGTATGACAGCTACCCTCAAAATGAGAGCCAGCAAGAAACTACTCAGAACCCTTCGATGGATTTGCATGAAACTCCTAAATTCAAAATATGGTGTCAATCGGACTATTCTTTTAGCCGCTAGGCCAAAGCGTGACGGACAGACCGACCGACGGACCGACCGACCGACCGACCGACCGACCGACGGACGGACATTTTTGGGAGACTTGTTTTTTATGATGTATAAGTGATATAGAACACATTGAGCACATTTGAGAAAATTAGAAAAACTTTTTTTTTCACGAATACAATACCTTTCTCGCTCCGCTCGAAAGTAAAAACTCATGTAGGCATTAACAACATGATGAAAAAGAAAAACAAGGAACTCTTGTAGGATATTTTTGTTGTTCATCCGTCTGTCTGTCAAGACCCTTTTGCTCATGAATTTCAAGCTTCTACAATAACACAATCAAAACACGGCCATGTATGTCCTCATCTCCATACTTTCTCTGTACTTTCCGTTGACAAGAATCATGAAATTCAAAACAAAAGAAAAGTCTAAAATCATTAGATATCATAACTTTTCTCAATTAAGGTAAGGTCTCGTTTCAAATACGTATTCATATTGAAGAGGGATCAGGTTTGAGTGGACGCAGAGTTTTTTTAAAACCAAAGGGCAAAAGCTTGGAGTATCATATGGTAGATAGGCAGACGATTCCGACTCGCACTTGCCCAGTTTTTTAGTATACAGAGTTCTGTTCTTCGACTTTCGACGAAAATTCTCAAATTCTAATTAACAATACAATTTACTAGACCGATCATCTGATCATTTTGTGAAGGGAGTGTATTTTTTTATGCAAACAAAAAGTTGTTTTTATTTAGCCTTCATAATAACCCCAGTCTTACATGAATTTATGATAATTACGTCATTCGTTCCGTTTTCACGGTGATGGCTACCTAGCCTGCCTGTTGACATCAGCGCAAATAGACCGAAATTTAAATTCGCCTTTGCCAGTTTATTAGCTGTCTGTCAGAGCTTTCCAGTCGCTGATTGACCTCTGACTTAGGTGTATAGAACCACAGGGTTCTACAGGCAAATAAATATCGTTTCGCAATATAAATTTTATTTACTTTGAATATATACTCGTTTCTACGTTTCATACAAAGTGATTCATAGCTTTCACGTTTACCGACTTCAATATTTCGGCCCGATACTTTGTTTGAAATATCGTAAAAACGCGCAGGTAAAGAACACTCCTTAGCTGTGCGCATTATAAAAGATATAATGTACGTGTGTATTATAAAAAAAAATTATGTTCGATTGATGGCTGGTTTCCGATGGTAGAAGGGGCGCCATCCCCCTAATAAGCTAAGGTGCTCTTGAGCACACTCTTCGAAACAGGAACGACAGATATGTAACTTTGCGACGGCGGGCCAGACTGTGAAGTCAAAGTCAAAATCATTCATTCATTGTTGGATAATAAAATCTCTTAATGACGGAAACTTGGTATTCACCAGCTTCTCATCCCCAACGAGCTTCTTGGCTTTGCGATCTATTGAGTCAAGAGCAGCTAGTTGGTATTTGGCTGAGACATCCAGGATCGGTCCATGAGCGAAGTATCGCTTAACCTTATTGAGGATACCCAAATTTTTGCCACAGTTTGAGCTTTTGACTCAATGTTGGCGCCGAAGTTAAGGTTTGCACACAACTTCATGTTCTGAAGCTCGAGGCTGTAAGTAACCGATACAGTTGTACCTCGGAAAGTAGGAGCTAGACTGAATGGACTCCTTTTGGCGGTGAACAGACACGCATGGTTTGGTGCCGTTGAAATTTACCAGATTATTATCACCTTACTAGGAAACAAGGCTTAAGATTGAGTTTACTTGCTATACCATGGCCTCTCTCGAAGAACGTACCTCGTAACCGCTTGCTTTTGTGTATGATTATATCTCTCGACGAGAGTGTCACCGAAAGCTTCTCAGCGGCAGGGAGAAGGTTGAGACTCTACAGGGTGTAGGTAGGGGATCCAAAACGCCAGCATAAAGTTACGAGTTTATTATAATAAAGAAGGTATAAAATACAAGGCGGTGGTCGTGCTGCGCGCGGGCACGTCCGAGCACGACCAGAATCAAGGGTAAACTGACTATTTTTGACACGAATGACATCGAAAGACAGAGATAGAAGACATTTGAAATAGGAATTTGGAATTTTGGGCCAGGACAATAGAGCCAGGATCACGAAAGGAGGCAGCATGCGAGGCATGCAGCCCCGCTCCGTGACAGAGAGTACTGTCATCTGCGTACCCAATAGCAGCAATACGACTAATTTCAGATCACGGCTACGTGATTCGTCTTGTCAATAATAACAAATAACGTTGTTTAAATAATGGCATCGATTAGAACCGCGTCCGTTTTCAGTATAATAATGTGTCGTGTGTCGCGTTTTGTTGTATCGCTATGGCCATCTCCATTGATACTACCTATTTATAGAGTTTTAAAAAATCGTGTTATAGCCAGCCACAACAATTTTATTGTTCTACAACTTTTTTGAATCCGCAAATACAAACAAACCAAGTGCGTGTCGGCCCACGCGCAGTACAGGGTTCCGTAGTTTTTTATTTTTTTTTATCGCAAAGCAGGCTTTGATTTAGTATTTCAGAACGTTCATAACATAAACTTTTTATTTCCTAATTCTCAATGAGGTCCTAACGCCTGATTGCTATTGCAATTTTTATTATTTCCAGTGTTTCGGCTATAGCTCATTAATCTGCGAAGCCTACTTAGCTGTGATAGTTTTCCTTTTAATTTCATTACAAATACTACTAGCTGGGGAACCCGGCTTCGCTCATAGAGTTGATATGAGATTGTGTGTGATAGGGCGGAATGGGCAGTTCCTCCTCCTTTCATACGAAAGGAGCCTCTCCTGGGCAACAGTCTGCGGACGGCAAGTCGTTAACGCAGACTGGCCGATCCTTTCACCACGATCAATGGCAAACCAAATTCAAAAGTGTGGCGGCAATACCAGATGATGCCAGTGCAAGTGCGATGTGTTGTTTAGCACGTATCTCTGCCAGAAATAGCACGTATTTCAGCCTGGTGCGTCCAAGTAAATAATTCCGTCTTGATCCGGTCCATGATAACGTTGTATATCTTTTAACGTTGTAAACTTTGTCGGCGATGATGAAATGTACTAAGGTTCTCTGCACTATCTCGCGTACACAGACAGGCAGACAGACACGATGAAACCATAAGGATTCCTTGTTGACCAATATCGTTTCAAAGTATGAAAAGTCGAATTTTTTTTTTTTAAGTTTTTGCATTTAGTCCCGATTAAAACGATTTACCCCTAAAAGGATTTACAAGATTATAAAAGCTCTATATGATCATCAGTAGTCAACTGTTATTTCCGACACACCTACATAAAGCAGTTAATAAAAAAGTTTTGGTAATTTTCTTTTGCAAATGCGGTTGAAATTATGTTTACATATTATAAAAAATACGCTTAGTGAGGCAAGTTATACAGTGCCGTATCGTACTTTAGGTACTACTTAGGAACTAAAAACTCGTTAACGCGTAACTTTGCTGGTTTCACGAGGTACGTTTATAAAGGAGTTGGGAACAATCTGGTTCGATATTTTTTAATTACGGCGAGGTGAGGGACTTTTTCGCGTCGTCGCATGCAAAGACATGGCAAGGAGGCTGGCGAGCCGCCAACTCGCTATCTGGGAATTGAGGCACCAGCATAACACGACCCCCCTCTTTCCTCTCAACAAGTGAAACAGAGACGGATAAGGAGTGTGGTAGTGCGTACCCGGAGATCACTCACAACTAGCCCAGTATTGCTTTATTCTAGCTGTTGTTTTCTTCATTAGAGCCTTCAGCGTTGTCGTCGTTTTTCTAATTCCGCAATGAGATATATGACTGTGGTTGCGGCAACGACTGCGAAGACCGTTCCATAAAACATGTACACCCACCCACCCCAACGCTACAAATGGGAAAGCTATATATGCTAATACATGGACATAATCCGCTGAAAATAAATGTTGTTTTCTTTCCTTCCTTTACGCATAACAGAATAATATGATGAATAGATTTTATAACAGTAGAAAATGATTTAGTATACGTTTGTCAAAATGTACCTTCCAACAGCGACCCGCCCCGGCTTTGTAAGGGTTTTTGCGTACTTCTTCAAAGTTAGGCTTCAGAATACAACATTATTATATCTTTTTGTCTAAGATGATAGGCACATAATATTATGGATTAATTACCCTTGCCTACCGCGTTATGCTATTGGTTGTAACGCGAGCAAAAAAAAAACATGTGCATACATGGCTTTTTTACAGTTTTAATATAGTATGTTATATCATCATCACTACGTGGTAAACGAAGCGAAGCGGTAGAGCGGACTGCTACGGCGTAGCTAGTTCTACGAAATTGTAGTAATACTAATTCCTAGAAATCAGAGTGGATTTGTTTTATTACGTTTCACTAAAATTAGACCACGATATTAAAAAAAAAAACACAAAATAGTGTTAATTGATTGAACTTGAACGAACATATCATGAATCAGTTACCTTTATAATAGTCTTTTTAATCAAAATTTATGAAATCTAATCGTTACAACTACCACCATTATTAGAATGATTTGAATCGTGGAAACCGTTTTCCTATATAGACAAAACTAAAATTAAGTTGGTTTAGTTTGGATCCCACCTCACATGAGTTTATAATAAGATAGGCTTGCTAGCTTGTAAAGGTACGGAGCCCTATCCGTAAAAAAATAGTAGCACAGCGAAGGAATTAGACAGGTACACCCACCGAAGATTCATTTCACACTTGAATGTTACCGACTGTTCGGAACATTCAGACAAAAGAAGGTATTGGGGCTTAGAGCAACGCGTCAAACCGCGCAAGCCCGTTTAGGAGACGCCTTCTACGTAGCTTCCCCTCTGCCAAAGTACAAGCACTAAAGAACATATGCGTTCAACAAAACTAGTTGCACTCAGATTTTTAACTAGACCAAGTCTAGTCGTCGTCGTGAACGGTCACAGTACAAACATGCTTTGTTAATGTGTTTTCTGCTGTAAAAAAAAATCTGTGACTTGAAGCTTACAAAAAGAACGTGTTTCATTTCACATCGATTAAATGGTTACTGTATCATTGCTATTTAATTATATAAAAAATACGAAATTCGTGTTTTTAGTCTAAATCAATCGTCGGATTTGTTTGACAACACCGAAGATCTTGATTGAAAGAAGATACTGAAATAAATTTGTACAAAATTCGTATGGTATCACTGGTTATAGTCAGAAAATAGATTTGATACTTGTTAATTTATTTTATTTTTTGGCAAATCAATTGTAATTTTTGACCAGCAGGTCATAGGTTGCATGTAAACTCGATTTATTTGCGGGCAACATTCTTATTTTTCCTGAAAAGCTTTAGATATTATGCTCTTCGTTTATTGCTGCACGCACTTGACTATTTGTGCTGCTCTTTTTCATGGAAGCCTATAGTTATTAATGTTAGTCTCTAAACTAGCTCCCGTCCCGTCCCCTAGGGGTGTCTACGGGACTTTTTACTAAGCCCTGTCAGTCTGTCCGACCTTTATCTTTGAAACCGTAGTAACTATATGGTTGGAATTTTTACAGAATACCTATGTGTGATTGTAGCGGATTAGCTAACAAATAATAAAATCATTGAAAAGTATAATAATTAGGGGGTCTCCATGCAAGAGACACATATTTGGTGTTTTTTTAGCTCAATCGTAAAAACGGGAACACTTACAAACGTGAAAATTGGTATGTTTAAATTGCATAAGCTATAAAAGAACAACAAATAATAAAAACTGGTCAAGTGCAAGTTGGACTGGCAAGTAGGAAGTAGGTTTTCGTAACCACAGGGCGTACATGGTGGTCCACTGGATTTTATTTGACTATCTATCTCTTAATCTTTAATTTGGTTCGAGGAATATTTCCCACCCAGCATTTGACATTTGTTCAGTACTCGTAACACGAGTACATGCATCTCTTTTGCTATCAAGAAGTAAATAAAAGTTATTCTGTATATATATGTCAAATGTTCAGGCAGGGATCCGTATATTTGTCGTATGTTCCACCGCTTGTGAGGCAGCACCGCCCTCTCATATGTTATAAGACCTGCCTGTGAATACCCCCCTGCAGAAGCTATCTTTGCAGTAACTGACCTGGATCCGCAATTTATTCGAAGACATTTAGAAAGACAAATCAAGGCTTGAATACTGTAGCCACCAACAAAACAAAATATGAATTTAACCAATTAGTATAGTTCCGATTAAGTTACAGGAACTTTTCTGTTTTTATTAGAAAACATAGCGCAACCAACCAAAATAAGTTTCTGGCAGCACTGATAAACCTCCACCCGGCCTCCGCAAAAAATGCCAGAACTATTTGAATGAAAATATGATGCTTTGCGTACTCTTTTCCGGGCTTTGCGCGCGAAAATCGTGTTACTCTATGTATTGGGCGGGGAGCACAAACAACTTGGTTGGCAAGGAGCTTGTAAAACACGAGACTAAACGCCGCTAAAGAGAGTAAGGTGTTTTGGCACAAGGTTTGGTGGTGAAGCTCTGATGGTCTTCTCTCAATTTTCGATATATTGATATGATACTACTTCGATACAGTCTAATTGAAAGTTAATTTGCTGACAATATTATAGTGTAAAATATTGGTTGGATGAGTTGCCAAATTGACAGTGATTATATCCCATATCCAACCAATAGTTTTGAATTTGAATGATTCGAATAGTATCGTATCGATATTATAGTATCGAAAATTTAATATTTTGTTGGAATTATCACATCGTTTTTATATTTCAAACTTTTGTAGACTGATTGGGTTCTCATACAAGAAATGTGTCTTTAAGCGTTACTTCTAGTTTATCACTCTACAGCGTCCTGGAGTAGAGCAGCAGCGTCCTTGTGTGTATGGTACCACCTTGCATACTGCGGTCACCAATAACCGCGGTCCATGATGTCAGCCGGAATGCTAAAAAACGTAGTGATTAACACCCTTCCACATTGAATTCTGGAGGGAGCTTCCTGTCCTGCACTGGACATTATAGTTAAACAACAAAGAATAAAAATGGGCCAAGTGCAAGTCGAATCCCTAGGGTTTCAAGCCACCTCACAACATACATACTGTAGTTTACATACTAGATATACATCATGAGGTGGTATGGAACCCTTAACACGTGATTCCAGCTTGCACCTGGCTAGGTTTTTTTTGAGAATGTGTTGTATGCAATATAATGAAATATCAATAATGTAGTACAAGCATCTTGAAAGCAGTAATTAATTAGTAATTATGTAAGTAAGGCGTTTTAAGTCTATTTTACCTCAAATCTCATTGGCTCTTTTCCAATTGTATATAGGTAAATTACGAAATAGTGACCACGTAGAAACAATTTCAACAAACAAGCTCATATAATATTTCAAGCCCGTGAATTATTTGTTTTGGAATGAAACACGATCATTTGTTTTTTGTTTAATCTAACTCGTGAACAGTAATTACCGTTACATATACCCGATATGTACAATTTATGTAAATATAAACACGATGACGTGCTGTCGTTTAGAATTTGTGTAGGTAGGTTGGAACATTTAGGACCGAACCGAAACTGTAGTAAAACAAAACATAAGATAGTAAAATTGGTGGAAATGAATCTGTATTGCGTTCCTAAGTCGTAAAAAGCTTGGATTCCCCCAAAACAGACAACGAAGTAAATTAGGCTTCTTGTAGTACGAAGAGCGGGTCTAAAGACAAACCGATAATTTAGTACAAGGCTAAGCTGCCAGTGATGCCTGAGTGCTTTAAACCGGTATTTAGATCCTTTGAAGACGGTACGGTACCAAATATTTATACATGTTTAAGCATAAGTTTATGTTTAGTTTATGTCTTATGAAATATTTCAATGATAGGAATTGGAACACTTGTTATTATATTTTATAGTTTTTGGACACGTAGTCTGGAAGTAATAGGATAGCGACCGTTTTGCGCAGTCGGTAAAGACCATGCAATCTGAGCCGTAGGTAGTAGGTTCTTCCCCCACCCAGGACAATAATTTTAGGTCAATGCATACTGCCTTTCCTTCTCACTTGTCAACTCTTGGTGAAGTTCTGCAGAAGATCGTACAGCACCATTAGGGTACAGTATAAATATATATTCCGTATCCTGATGGCGCTGCCGAGATTCAGCAGTGCTTCGGCCATGTTCGCGGAAGCCAGAGTACCTGATTTCTATGCCGTTGTCAGAGCACGCATCGCCTCCTTTTGGGAGCGATTGAGCTGCACTGACAACATCATATTAAGAGCTATCTATGAGGACTGGAACAGCCCTATTTACAGGTATTGGCTGTGCACCAAAACGGAAACAAAAAGTAATTATTATTATCAATATTGTATTTTTAGATTTTAGCTGTTTTGTTTTGATATGGGTCCTTAGTCACCTGAAATAAAACTTTATTTATTTATTTTATTTATTTATTATAGGTACAATCCTTGTATCGAGGCACCTTATTCTGACGGTCGTAAATATAAAATAAAAAAAAAAATTTGATAAACCCACGCCGGATAATAAAACCTGATTTAAAAAGGAATAAATAACTTTTTTGAAAGTCCCCCGACTAGAGGTAAATAAGTAAAAACAAATGAAATAAAATCATTTTAAAACAATTTGTTAGTTTGTCTCGAATTTCGCCAAACATACAAATAATTATGACTTTTCTTAGTGCTTCCCACATCTACTTACCTACCTAATGGTTTTTCGGAGAGATAAAAACAGTAATAATATCAAAAATAGGTAAGCACTTAGATATTCGACTAACTATAATATAATTACAAATTCAAAAAAATCCGTCGGGGGCTGCCATCGCTCTCTCTTATTTAATTTATAAATTATAGCAATATATTTTAGTATCTGGTACTTTACAAACAAACAATAAAATTAATTTACAGTTCATATTATGGCACAAGCACATATTTAATTTATTTAAGTTTTCATATCCGAAGATGTAAATTTTCAAATATTTATCTAGATTATTATATTTACTAAATTAAATATTATTTTACAATTTACATGGTTCCATATATTTTATTTATTTCAGAGTAGATAGTGGCAGCCCCCGACGGATTTTTTTGAATTTGTAATTATATTATAGTTAGTCGAATACCTAAGTGCTTACCTATTTTTGATATTATTACTGTTTTTATTTCTCCGAAAAACCATTAGGTAGCTAAGTAGATGTGGAAAGCACTAAAAAAAGTCATAATTATTTGTATGTTTGGCGAAATTCAAGACAAACTAACAAATCAACAAACAAACTAGCGCTGGCAGATTCTGTTATAAACTATGGTTTATCCAGCTACGGTAGAACTTATAAAAGCTATTTAAAAAATATTTATCAATTACAGTTAAGAATATTAAAAACCATAGTTCCATTAAAAGTTAAGTACAAATATAAAAACAACTATGAAGGCCTCTTTAAGCACTGTAAAATCTATAATGTCTTTGATAAATTTAAGTTAGCAATTGCTTCAGAATATAAAAATAAGATTGAATTGTTAGTGAGATATAATAGATCTCGTAACCTACGTCAACTAACTAGCTCACCTACCTACGAAGTCCCCATGTATACTAATGAATATGGCAAAAGACACTGGAGGTACATCCTTCCCTCTACGTTGAACAATTTGCCAAAGGATCTGTTACACAAAATTAAAAATAAAAACGCGAACCAAATTAAAACTATTCTTAAATGGCACTTTGTTCGACAGTACGGGAACGATGTGCCTCCGGCCCATAAAATGTAATCCATGTGATTTTATTGTTAAAATAATTTAAATATTGTTTCCGTGTATGTAATTTTTCAAACTGCGCGCGCATGTTTTAAACTCCTCCAGCGCACATTATCTTTCATTACTAATAAGATTAAGCGCTTGGTGCATGTAATTTTTCATAAATTTTTAATTTGAAATAAACAGTTTTAATTTTTTTTTTTAATTTTTTTGAAATGATTTTATTTCATTTGTTTTTACTTATTTATCTCTAGTCGGGGGACTTTCAAAAAAGTTATTTATTCCTTTTTAAATCAGGTTTTATTATCCGGCGTAGGTTTATCAAAATTTTTAATTTTATTTTTTATTTCAATCTTTTTAGAGGTTACCATCGACATCCTACTAATACTATTATTATAAATGTCAGTATTCCTTGTATATTTAGGAAGTAAAATGTTTGCCAAAGGGCAAGCTTACGTGGCCATTAGCAGAGTTCGATATTTGACGGGGTGGTGATCAGTGATTTGAATCAACAAAAACTATATAATAACCCTTACAACGATTTACGAGTAGCTTTGCAAGAATCGGAAAGGCTTAGAAATCTTTAAACGTAATAATAACATTTAAGAAATGACACCTGTATAATGTAAAAATAAATGGTACAGCAACACTGCACTTACTTTCTCGCGATATGCAAGGAAAAAGTATCAACTGCAAACTTAAATTTGTAAATCCATACACATCGTACGGAAATACAAACTTGTATTTAGGTGTTTAATGAAATATGCAGATCAATTCAGAATTCAAATTGTTAAACATGAAAAGAAACTAACCGTAAACTATTTCGAGTAAATCACATGTTTAAATTTTGGTAGTACTGGAACAAACTATATATAATCTTTCACAGATCAATAGATACTACCGCAAGATACTTGCATGAAGATTTTTTAAATTTCCTAATTTCCCAACACATGTTTCTTAGGGAAAGTTGATCAGTTTAGTCTACTGAGCAAGCCCTTTCAGTATTTTGGTACACCCTGTATACTAGATAAAAAAAAACAAATATATTATCCAGTCAGGGCTATAACCAATCCAGAATTAAAATTATAAAAAAATTTAATTTTTAAACTCAATCGAAACAATTATGAGTAAATCACATGTTTACGTTGTAGTAGTACTGGAACACCTTTTATAAGAAAATACACAGACCAATTGATACTGCCGCAAAATACCTTAAATGGAGATTCTTGGTCATGCAAAGTTTCATCAAGATTTTTTGAGCCGTTTTTGCGAAAATTACAATTTTTCATTTTCGTTGTATGACAGCTACCCTCAAAATGAGAGCCAGCCAGAAACCACTCAGAACCCTTCGATGGATTTGCATAAAACTCCTAAATTCAAAATATGGTGTCAATCGGACCAAACGTTTAGCCGCTAGGCCAAAGCGTGACG
Source organism: Athrips mouffetella (assembly GCA_947532105.1). Taxonomy (NCBI): domain Eukaryota; kingdom Metazoa; phylum Arthropoda; class Insecta; order Lepidoptera; family Gelechiidae; genus Athrips; species Athrips mouffetella. The sequence goes on from OX383956.1 coordinate 31,678,148, forward strand.
CACAGACCGACCGAAGGACCGTACGACCGACCGACTGACACCGACCGACGGACGGACATTTTTGGGAGACTTGTTTTTTATGATGTATAAGTGATATAGAACACATTTTTGAAAAAATAAGAAAAACTTTTTTTTCACGAATACAATAAATAGTAAAAAGGCCAAGTGCGAGTCGGACCCACACTATGATTTTTTTTCACATTTACAATTATTATTACAGCCGTTTAGCTGGCGGTAGCTTGTTTCTACATACAGAGGAATTGCGCTTTGAAGCTAGATATTTCACTTTTCACATTTCAGTTCCTTTAATCGAAAAATGATTCTAGAAAACTTACAATATTTTTAAAAGAACTATCTAGCGACACCCCGCACTATAGGGTAGACGAGAAAATATACTTTTCTCCCTACCCATCCTGGCCGCTGCAGCGCCCCCTGGTAGTCTACAAACGTAACACATATCTAACAACCTGCTCTGAAACATCAGCTATTAAATGCAAAAAACCGCATCGAAATCGGTCCAGTAGTTTAGCTGGAAAATGGTAACAGACATACATACACACAAACAACAAGCATATACCGGCTAGTTGTCAGGTAGTTCTCATAATAGCTAAGCGCCATCTAGTGTGAATTAGTTCACTCGTTCTTCACTCATTCATTCGTTCTTAAGTGGGAGTTAGCTGCCATTTTGGATAAAATTAGTCGAATCCAGTTCAGTTGTCTGCCGGGAGCTGTTCGGGTCGGTCGTTTCGTAAAAGTTACTGTGATAGCTCAATTAGAATTCCTAGGTCTTATTATAAAGCAAATAAGTGTGTTTTATTAGTAGTTGTGCAAGTTTGAGTGTTTCCTGGTAAATAATAAAGCGATCAGCGTACGCTCTTATACGAGATGGACTAGTTTTATTCTGGAAAGTGTGCTGCAGTCATTTGTGGATCCGAGACGTTATGCGGCGCGGCGGCAGGAGCAGCGCTATAACCTAAGCGCTAGAAGCTAAGTATCACAATTAGTTACGCCATGAGATATGAAGTTAGTTTACCTACTTTGCAATAATTATTTCATAGTCTGCCTGTGGGTAGATTCGGTGCACTGAGTTTACAGAACAGTTTTGTTTCAAGATGCTCATATCCTTGGGGTGACAATGCGTGGTCTTAGTTAATGGTGATTTTACACGAACAGGTAGGATAAATAGTCCTGCCCATGTGTTAAGTGCCATGAACCTGACAGAAGAAGGATGAGGACGAGCAGTGGGTAAGTAAGGTAGTTGTTAGTTTGTTGATAAAAATTCAGTGATTATGGCCTAGCCCTAAGCCACATTCTACAACCTTCCTTCTTTTTTACGATTCGACATATTTATGTATTCGTCTGGTGGTATAATAATAATACTAGTTTTTTCTAATATAGACAAGATAATTTCGTATGAAATCTAAATCAAATAATAATCGTAACTTTGTCTTGCAAACCGGTTGTCGGTAGGTTGGGTGTACTGCTCCGGTTCGAACCTGGTCGAGCTGGCGCCCAGCCAGGCGAGGGACCGGTTTACCTCGCAACCGCGCCAAGCGCTTTCCAGGGATAACCTGCGGTCAAATAATAGCGATGGATATACTCGAATTTCCATTCGCCGGATGTACCGTCCCGGTCCAACCGGAATAACCCACGCAGCTTGCGAGAGTGCCTCACTTTCTGACATTATTCTGAGAACAGTTATGTTACCGATTTGGAAGTCTGTGTTATTATTTCGCGGAAATATAATATTCTCACTCATAAACTGGAACCTTAGTTCAAGAGAAAATTAACGAACTCTGCGTATACCTACTTAGCACAAAATTCAATTCATAATACACACTACGTGACAAATGGCGCTTTTGTAGGTTTATGACTACTTACTTACTCAGTCTTGTGTGCTGAAGTAATAGCCATCTTAGCAATTTCTATTATCCCGTTTAGTAGTGATGCTGTAATAATTTATTGTTTTTAGAAGTACAAGTGTGTAGAACTAGGTACCTACTACGACACTAACTCCACATTTACTTTAAATAATGAATTATTTACAGATTTTTACTTAACCGTACCGGTCACCGACAACCTCGAGCTTTTTGGCATGATATGAAGCTGTGTGCAAACCTGAACTTTGGCGTCAACATTGAGTCAAAAACTCAAACTGCGTCCAAAAAGTTGGGTATCCTCAATAAGGTTAAGCGGTATTTGACTCCTGGACGGTTGCTATTTCTATTGAATTTCTGCCACCTTTGGGATGGCTCAGCAAAATACCAACTAGCAACACTTGACTCGATCGATCGCAGAGCCAAGAAGCTCGTGTTGGTAATGAGATGCTAGTGAAAACCAAGTTTCACAGCCTAGCCCACCGGCGCAAAGTTGCATGTCTCGTCGACGTCGGTCTTTTACAGGTTGTGCTTCGGAGAGTGTGCCCAAGAGCTCCGCCATCCCCCTTCTACCTCGGGAATACAGAGGCACCGCAAGATATTACCCATCTTTGGTTGATCCGCACAAAGCGCTTTGAAACATCCATTATTATGCGCACTGCTAAGGAGTGGAATCCTCTGCCTGCGTCTCTGTGTTCCCAAGCTCTGAATGATTAGGCTTCTTCTGGGCAAGCTCGTTCGATCGTCGACCTCATCTCTGTCCTCAGGGCTAGATCGAGGTCAATAGTAAGCCCATACACAGTAAAAAAAAGCCATTTTAAATTTTGGACGTAATTTCCTACTTGTGTCGGCTTGTTTGTGTATTTTCCCAACAAACTCGCCCACACCAGACAGTATGTCTTTTGACAACTCTACAGAGCCTAAAGATTAAATGGCGAGTGAAATATGGAGCTCTATTCTCAATTTTATCCATATAATAGGTCTTTACCTATGAAATTGCCGAAATTTTCTTACAGATTAATGAGATCATAATTCCTATAATTCTAATGCAATTTTTTTCATGTGTCTTATATTTGAAAGTTGACTTCAAGGTTATCAATTTACGCATAAAATAAAGTTTTTAATTTTAGTTTGATATATAAAATTAAAGTTTCGAAAATTGTTCGTCTTAAATGTAGTCCGATTTCATCATTAGATTTGTTATATTTTTTTACAGATAATATTTTTCGAAAATTGAATTTAAGCTTCTGTTAGCTTAATGTCTTCCCAATAATGCTAAAAAAAATAAAAAAAATTGGATTTATAATTCCTAAGAAAAATGCAAAAATGTTAGTACTGAAAATTGAGTTTACCTAAAATTCGCCATACAAAACGGCAATTTCATAGGTAAAGACCTAATATAACAGCTTTGAATAGGTAGCGGTTTCTCTTAGATTTTCAAATATCAAACATAAAAATGCGCTAAAAATGCACTCATTAGAGACTATGTACTGAGTTTGGATTAATTTCAATTTTTTTATTAATACTTAAGTAATTTTATGCTTCACATAGGTACTTCATAATAACATAGAATTGTTACTTAAGTTATTTTTTACATACATATGTGGAAGCTTGTCATTGGCTTATAGCAATTAATTTATAGCACTCAAATTGTAAATATAGCTGTAAGCATCCCAAAGAAAATAAAATAAATAAAATAAAATAAGTAACTACTACTAACAACATTGTCGTAGGTGATACGGATAACAGTTGATTATACTCAGTTCTTAGCTTACAAAAAGTTTGAATGGTGAAACGATCATCAATCAACTTTTACTAAGTTATTAAACATCATACTACTCGTATCGCTTTAAAACTGCCGGGACAAAAGCTCTCAAGCACCTGGTACCGCAAGTCGGATGTCATACTTTTTAGTATGGAATTTTAATCTGGGGGCACGGTGCCCCCGCTAACAAAGGCATAGCCGTACCATCCTTTTCTCGAAGCCACTAGGGCTCTTTTGACCCTTTAAACACTTATAGACCACCATACGAAAAAAAATCATTCCCTTTTTCACCCCCTTGAAGGGTGATTTTTAAGAAATACTTAAACACGTGCCCCTATATTTTTTACCAAAAGCTTAAATTCAAATTTGTGTGAATCTAGCTCAAGAAACAAAGGACTTTCATAAAAACTTTCATCCCTTAATTCACCCCCTTAGGGGATGAATTTTGTAAAATTCTTCCTTAGTAGGTGGTTTTGAGACGCAAAAAAGCTGTGTACAAAATTTCAGATCTGTAGCGGTTACGGCTCGGCGTTGATGAATCAGTCAGTCAGTACAAGCTCTTTTATATATTTAGATTAACATTAAATGACGTCTCTGAATACGGCATGGCAGTTTATGTCCCCATTTTTTGGGTTCCGAACCAAACCAAAGTGGTAAAAACGGAAGCCTTATGGAGCGGCTTCGTCTAGTCTGTCTGTATGTTTGTTACACCTGTTTATCTCGGCAAATACTCAAGCTATTAACTTGAAATTAAGAATGGTTTTTATAATATGCTTGCCAAAATTTATTGAAAATGGGGCCCAAATTGGGGAGGAGGGGCTAAATTTTAAATAAGTGGAGTATCATATGAAAGGGCTTATACTTGTACATTTCAAAATAAAAATTTCTATTTTCTTACTACTCTTTTTTAGTTTCAAGTTATAGTGAAAAATGTCAAAAATATACCATACCTTATCTCTGAAGTTTGCTAAACCAAACAAAATTGCTTATTTAATTGCAGCCGATGGAGGTTTATGTAAATATTTCAGCATAAATAAATTAATATCTCTTAGTAGTACATTTTTAAAAATCTGCAAAGAACCTTTAAAAACAAACTTAATTGTGCGTTTCTAGAAATGGACTTTAGTAATTTAAAAATAATAAAGGTAAATCGGAACCCTCGGCGCCAGAGTGTTACTCATACTTGGCGGGTTCCTTTTTCAATTTTTTTGTTTTTTTTATTTATATAAGTAATCAGAAAAAAGTTTTATCACAAATCCACTCTTTGTTACAGAAAGCCCTCCAGAAGTACACATAGAAGATAGAAGGCACCAAATACCAGTGGCACCGACTGCTCTCAATAGTAAGTAAATTTAAGCCCTAAATTTTAAGTTTAAGCCCTAAAAATTTAAGTCCTGTATTTTTCTTACCGTATTTTATTTAATTACCTACACTTTGTTTTTGTATAAGCTGAAATGAGCAACTTTTCAAAATTTTACGGGAAAATAAAATCTGGTTGACATCGAAGGGATTTATTTCGTTTCTGAGAAGACTTAAAGATTTTTTAATATTACAAGCGATCGTAAACAATTTATAACTTTAATTTGTTATAGTACTTTAATTTGTAGGTCTTCTTGTGTTTATGGTTTCTACACGTGGCTGACTGTTTGTTAGCATTACACACTGCCAAACCGAATAACATTTTGTATTAAAAGTTAGATTGAGGGAGGAAACGCATGGAGACCTATCAATTATCCAAGAATTAAAGCTCTAAATTAGTCCATACGTCACACAAGTATAAACTAAGAGCCGCGAATATTATATCCCACCAAAAACATAAATGTAAAAATGTAGGCCAAGTTCTTGTACATAAAAAAAGAGTTGAAATCAAATCTAAACTACAGCCAAGTTAATAATAATCAGAACCGATATTAATCATTCCAACCAGGCGGGTTTTCATCACCCCAATACTTCTGAAAAGAGCAAAGCTTGCGGAGGTAAGTTTTAGAGTTGGACTTTTTTCCTTCATTAAAATTTCAAAACCCGCCAAGTTCGAATGATTAATATCGGTTCTGATTATTATTAACTTGGCTTTAGTTTAGATTTGATTTCAACTCTTCTTTTATGTACAAGAACTTGGCCTACATTTTTACATTTATGTTTTTGGTGGGATTTCATTTCTTTTTGCTCAGTTTGCTTTATAATACCTATCGCAACGTTGTTCATATTATATTATTATTATTAAAATTAAGTGTCTGGTCCACCAGATGTAATAATATCGTAAATGTACGAGAAATTTGATAGCGGCCCTACCTGCGTTACCGGGGTAGCCTAGCCAAAAAACACGTAAACGTAACGACACACACAACATAAGCCTGAAGGCATATAAATAGTAATTGAAATTGGAGTTTTATCCAGTATCAAAGCGCTAAACTGTTACCGCCTTCACCGCGTGGAGGTACTCCCAGCTTATGTTGATTACCAAACCAATATTTTAAGATAGATATGTTTTATAAAATCTGAATGTTCGTTCATAGTTTCTTTAAAACATAGTTAGGTACTTGTTTTAATGCATGACTAATTCTGACCTTCTAGAAGTATTACTTTTTTAAATATTTAATAAATTATTTTTAGTCTGACTCGCACTTGACCATTTTCTATTTTCTAAAGTTTTCCTTTACTTTCATGCTGACGACTACCCCGATGCCAAATTTCAGATTTGTAGGTCTTAGAGAAGTATGACCAACATTTTTATACATAATAATGACTATAACCTGACTCGCACTTGACCAATTTCCAATTTTCGATGTTTTCTTTACTTTTTAGGGTTCCGTTCCTCAAAATAAAAAACGGCACCCTTATAGGATCACTTTGTTGTCCGTCTGTCAGTCTGTCTGTCAAGACCCTTTTTCTCACGAACGAGAAGAGGCATCAGGTTGAAATTTATAATGAATATTAAGGTCCGTGGACCACACAAGATCTGAAAATTAAAATTTTTTACAACGACGCAATCGAAATATATGGCTTTTTATGTCCTCATCTCCATACATTTATGCAAAAAAGCAAAACCTACAGGGTACTTCCCGTTGACCTAAAATTATGAAATTTGGCAAGAAGCTAGGTATCACAGTACAAATAAAGGGAAAAGTCTAAAATCATTAAATATCTCAATTTTTCTCACAACTAATAGTAACCAATTAAGGTGAGCTCCCGTTTCAAGAACTTTTCTATAAAAGAGGGGTCAAGTTGGACGGTCGCGGAGTTTTTAAAATCAAAGAGCAAAAGCTTTTAGTATATCATATCATATCAAGCTCAAAAACTTGCATTGATAATATAGCTATGAATGTGGCAGCTTCATGCGAGACAAAAGTTCTTCACTTAAATCTCTCGGATCACTCAGCCCAAACCGTACAGCTCCCTGTTAATGTAATAAGGCGAATACAGTTCTGGTATGTATGGAAAAGAGACCTGTCGCGAAGCAATAGAGATAAATTTTTGTCTTGTATTAAGAGTCTCTATTTTACTGATATTCTTGCATTGGATGACGCGAGTGAAGCTTTTGACGCTTTTCATGAAATTATACATCTATTTTATATACTGTGTTTCCCTCTTGTAAAAGTGAAAATAAAGGCTTACAAAAAATCTAATTGGATTACTCCCGGTTTAAGAAAATCTTCTAAACAAAAAAGAAACCTTTATTTTACGTACGTACGTAGTTCTAAAAAAGCTCATAAAAAGAAATATAAAAAATATTCTAGTTTATTTAAAATGTGTATTAAAAAATCACAAATCTATAGCAATAAAAAATATATAACTCAGTCAGACAATATAGTCAAAGCAACGTGGAACCTTATTAATGCACATACTGGGAAAGAAACTTCATGTAATTCTATGGATAATATTACTTTTAGTAAAGAAAATATCGCTGACCCCCAAACAATAGCCAACAAGTTCAATGACCAGTTTATAGACGTCTTAGAATTAAATGATATTAACACCGAGGACACTAACATATTTAGAACTCATTCTAATGAAAGAACAATTTTTCTGAACCCAACATCTCCTCAGGAAGTTCTGAATATTATAAAGTCATTGAAAAATTCAAAATCATTTGGTTATGATGAAATTACAACAACAATCATAAAAGAAATTGTTGAACTTATAGCTTACCCCTTATGTCATATCATTAATTTATCATTGCGTGATGGTGTATATCCCGATCGATTAAAAATTACTATAACTAAACCAATTTTTAAAAAAGGTGATAAAAACGATTCTCAACAATACAGACCTATAGCGTTAATCCCTATTCTTGCTAAGATCTTTGAAAGAATTGTACGTAAAAGAGTAACCGAGTTTCTGACTAAATTTAATATTTTGACGGAAAACCAGTATGGGTTTCGCAAAAATAAGTCGACTACTAAGGCTGTCTATGAGTTAGTTAAAGTGATTTGTGAATGTAGAGACAAAAGAACACCACTATGTACAATCTTCATGGATATGTCAAAAGCATTTGACAGAGTTTCTCATGGAAAACTCTTATCTAAACTTTATCATTGCGGAATACGAGGCACATGCTATAACTGGTTGAAATCATACTTAAGTGACAGAAAACAGTGCACAGAAATAATACAGTACGATCAGCATACAAAAGTGTTAACAAAATATAGATCAGAGTATAGGCAGATTAAATACGGTGTTCCGCAAGGGAGTATATTAGGCCCACTATTATTTATAATATATGTAAATGAATTGCCAGCGGTAACTAAGCATAAAATAATTCTTTACGCTGACGATTGTACCCTAGTTGTCAAAGGTGATAGTAATGACATTGTAAACTACGAAAATGAGGTAAACAAAGTCTTCCACGAAGTAACTAGTTGGCTGGAAAATCATAATCTTAAAGTTAATCTTGAAAAAACTAAACTTATAGAATTCCATTCATCACAAAGTGCTTCATGTTCTCTAGCAGTTAAACATAACAGCACAAGAGTTGAAAGTGTAGACTCTATTCGATTTCTTGGTCTTATTATGGATAAACACACTACATGGACTGAACATGTTCAGAAATTGACAGACAAATTGAACAAATTCGTGTATGCTTTGAAAAGGTTAACACAAATTACGTCCCAAAATATAGCTCTTCAAGCATTACATGCACATATTATGTCAAACCTGCGTTATGGAATTATATTGTGGGGTAATGCTAGTAATCTTGATACATTGTTTAAGCTACAGAAAAAATGTGTAAGGGCTCTTTTTGGCGCAAAACAAACTGATTCTTGCAAACCCTTATTTCAAAAACTCGGATTGCTAACGTTACCCTCATTATATGTCTATGAAACTTGTATGTTTGTTAAGCAAAATTATAATCAGTTCAAAGAAAAATCATCTCGTCGAGTAAAAAATTTGGAATATCCGAGTTGTAAAACTTCATTTTTTAGTAAAAATGTTTTATTTATGTCAATAAAGATTTTCAATTGCTTGCCTAATGATATTAAATGTATGGAGCTACCACGTTTTAAACGCGAAGTGATGAAATTATGTTTAAATAGAATTTATTACAAGATTAGTGAGCACTTTATCAATACAAGAGAGCGACATGACATTGAATTTTCGAAAATCTATAACTAGGAACATCTTGACGAAATTTTTGAACCTGACATTAACATTATTTTATTTTATATTTAAGTACTTATTTGAAATTGTTTGTGAATTATTAATTTATTAATTTTATATTATCAATTAAAATATTGTACACCTGATGTAATAGGTAGATTGTGCTGGAATTTATAAATTAGACATCTTTTACACTGTACCACAATCATACAATAAATTATCTTTATCTTTATCTTTATCTTTTATGGTAGATAGGTACGGAACCCTTAGGGCGCGAGTCCAACTCGCACTTGACCGTTTGTTTTTTAAATGTTAACGACTATCCCCATGCCAAATCTCAGATTTTTAAGTCTTAGAGAAGTATTACCAACATTCTTATACATAATTTTGACTAAAACCTGACTCGCACTTGACCAATTTCCAATATTCGAATTTTCCCATTACTCTTACCCTGACGACTAGCTAAATTTCAGCTTTGTAGGTCTTCTAGAAATGGTCAAACATTTTGATGAGCTATCAGTCAGTGAGTACCAAATTTTCTCGAGTCTATAACTTTTTTTCTGTAATACTCGTAGCCACAATATTGAAACTTTTTATTCAAAGTAAATTAAATAGTGTTATTATATCCGTAAAGTTTCATACAAATCTAATAATCAGGTAAGAAGATACAGGGGGGTCAAAAGTGGCTCGAAGCGGTTCGGGTAAATAGTGCACGGTGTGCGCGCGGCCTGTGCTTAGAACTTGGCCGGCGCACTGTCGTGCGCTTTGATCAACGTATAAACTGGCAAACAAACTGTTTTTTGACCTGACATGTGGACTGTTGAATATTATTACATTATTAACACGTTTATAAAAATTTCGGCCCAATGTTTTGTACCATCTTAATAAAACTATCAATACACATAAAAATCAAAAGAATTATCTACCAAAATGTTGTTCATTCTCACTACTTATTGAGAACCCCTCAAACGACTTTCGTAACTTCGCACAAAAAAATTCTAAGAATTCACTCAGGGACGCTTCCCACGGCGCATGATCTGCGGACGGACGCGAACCAGTCCTCAGCGACGCCCCGTAGCAGAGAGGTTCTCTTTGTAAGAACAGACAAGTCCGCAGCGGTGTGCTTAGCTTAATCCGCCGCGAGTCGGTAGCTCAAAGGTGCGGTGCAAGCTCATGCGGTGCGGTCCGAAGTTGTCCGTCGAGGTATCAGCACAGATAAACATAACAAAATACTGATACCATCGATACTGATACCATAAACGTCTACTGCAGGAGAGCAAATCTAATACCAGCAAAAACGCGTGGTATAAGTTAGAGGGGAAGTACCATAGTCACCACGCTTATTATAGCATTGCGGCTTGCACCATGAACCACGGTTGTTGGTGACCGCAGTATGTAAGATGGTACGATACACAGAAGGACGTTGCTGCCTATCCTCTGTTTCATAATCCCGTAGTCGCCTCTTATGACACCCACGGGTAGAGATGGGTAGGTACTATTCTTCGCCGGTACCACACGATCGAGTAAGCTGCTTGAAACTTTGTACTCGCATATCATTTCTTCTTCTGAGTGAACAGATTGCAATCAAAAAAGCTTATCGTGTACAGACAAACGGACAAACTGAAAATGATTCCAAAAACTACAGTTTTATTATGACCCCCTAGAACATAATATTTTCGCGAAACACAATCGGTTTACGATTTTACTATATATGTATGAAGCTTTGACAATTTGATACCGCTTAAAGTACGTGAGGAAGAAGTCGCGGGCAAAAGCTCGTATAATCTATTTGAATGCTCCTCAAGGACAATAGCCGGAGATATACTCGTAATGAACCATTTCAAGTACTTTCATATTGAAGGAATGTGCTGTTGTCCGCACGGTTTACCTCCATCAATTTTACGCAGAACTAATTTTGAAAATATATATTTCCATGTATTGTTTTATGGCGGCCTTTCTTCTTGCCGCCTCGGGCATGAGGTTTTAGGGTAAATAGGAAAATGGCCATCTGTGATACTATTAAAAGAGTTGTCCAAAAATTTCGTCTTTCCTCATGTTATACAACAGCTGTCAGATTCTATAGATAGATAAACCACTCACAGAACACATTAACAATTACAAAAGAGAGTCTTAAATCTAGGGTGACAAAGGCGGTCTTATCGCTGGGAGCGATCTCTTCCAGACAACCTTTGCATGTAGGAAAGTGTGATAGAAAACTGCAGTAGTGTGCCAATATATAATATTTATATACTATTACAATACAATATGCACATATACAAATATATAATATAATACAAATAAATAATTTAAACATAGGAATAAATGTATCATACACAATAAATAAATATATTTAACTTATATATAAATACATACAACAGCAAAAGGTATCATATAAGTAATTGTTGCAAACTAAGGAACTATTTTATGAAGGAAATGGTTATGTAGTTTAGTTTTGAAAACAGCTAGTGACTTGGAGTGACGAATATCTGACGGCAAATCATTCCAGAGACTGACAGCTTTCAACGTAAACGATTCCTTATAGTAACCTGACCGAGTTAATGGAATTTGCAGTTGATTGTCAGTTTTAGATCGCAGATCACGAGAAAGATCAGAACTGTGGTATCGGAAACGTTCTTTAAGGTATGATGGAGTACGGGGGTCATGCTATTTTATAGCTTTATTAGTTTCTGTCTGTCTGTCTGTAATCACATCTTGCAAGTCACATTGAGTTGAAATTGTGCAAATGTATGTAAATCTTAGAGCTGATTTCATGATGGAGCTGGAAGGTGGTGATGGGAACTCTGTAAGAAAACGACGCAACCCCATAGAATACATGAAACTTGTATTCTATGCGCAACCCCATCGAGCTTGGGCTTGTTCTGATTTGTCTTGACAAGGACTATGGTCCTAGATGATATCCAGGGTCTCATGATGGAGCCAGAAGGTTTATAGGGTATGGAATTCTGTAATATAAGAACGCAACCCCGTCGAGTTTGGGCTTGTCTTGGATTTGTTTTGACAAGGATAATGGTCCTTGATGATAACCAGGGTCTCATGATAGAGCCGGAAGGTAGCTATGGGAACTCAGTAACAAATCGAGCAAATATCGCCCAAAAACACGTTTTTAGTATGGAAGCTCCCCTTAACTTTTTTTATTTTTTTTATTATTTATTGTTATAGCGGCAACATATACACATATTCTGTGAAAATTTCAACTGCCTGCCTATTACGGTTCATGAGATACGACAGACATCGGAGGCATATTAATTAGGTCCCGTTTTTCATCCTTTGGGTGAGGAACCCTAAGGACTTAGGTGCTTTCCAAGCAGCTCTGTAAGCTGCTCTAAACTGTACCTACCTACAAAGACGTACCTTTCCACGTAAAACTTAAACTTATGAAGGATACAACCAATGCACATGCACTTTAGGTACTAAACAAATTATATTCTTACTTATTTGACGATGGCGTTTGTTCCTAGGTGAAGAGAGTGACACAGCAGACACGGAAGGTCGAATGTCCAATGAGAGCTCTCCGCTCCGACAGCGGCGCGGCGGCATCCTCAAGGGTGGCCGGCTCTGGAAGTCGCTGGACATGGATAAAGAACCTACCGAACAGGTAATAAATAATCTTTTTTGGCAGTTTTTGACAGTCGTGGTTTCGTTTGGAGAGTCATTTCGTGAAAAAAATCTAGCGGCAATAATTGGTGCTACATCATGCTTTGGATGAGTCAGAGCATGAGGGAAGTGGTGAGGGAAGGGAGCGAGTGGAGGGGGAAAATGGTGTGAAGTGGGGGGGTGGGGGGGGGTGAGGAAAAGGGTTTAGGGAATGTGGATGGGGGGTTGATTTAACGACTTCATCCATACAATTAAGCGCAGTGCAATGTATCAAATCAAATAATTTATTTGCAAGAATACGGTATACAAAGATCTTACATAATTAATTATCAGGTACTTAGTGTATTCTGTCTGCTTAACAAGCGTGAAAAATATTAAATACTATTGCCAGACTAAAATAAAATTGCTTTTACAAAATTACTTAAGCTAGACGTGCCGTAGGGTATACCTACGTATCCACGTGGAACGGCCAAGGACGCAACCAACGGTATTTTCTATAAAGTGGTATGTTGCACATTTGTTGCTATGCAAGTACTGGTTTATAGTGAGGTTCACCGTGACTCTTCGTAGGTATGGGGGTAGTATTCAGGGGCTGATAAGAGCTGAATTACCTCCCTTTCTAACAAAGGGCAGAATGCGCGTGCTAGAACGGAGCGGATTCGCGCTGTTTTACGTTTTTCGCTCATTTTTCTCAAAATCTGTACCCATAATATTAATTATAAAACAGCATACATATTGAATAATGTGTAAAAGTTTTGTAGTGGACAATGTACAAAGCTCATATTGATAGAAAGCCGCAAATCGATGTACGGGATTACCGTTTGGTACGCAGGTACTTTAAGGTACAACAATATTTTTTTCCAGCAGCTCTTAAAAATACTCCCGCGGTGGGGACAGCTATGACGTCATAAATTTTTTGTATGGAATTTGAAATTTTGTTGTTTAGAAACTTATCATGTGTGATATCAAATGAAAGGGCTTCTTATAAGGGTTCCAAAAATATACTACACCATTACTTTTCGGCCACCTGTTTTGTAAAAACCTTAGAAATATTTTCAAAACATACCAAGTTTGGGCTCCTCCAGGCAGGAGACGGTTAGGTAAGTTGTTGTAAAACATACGCCAAATGTCTCGTAATATACTCATGTCTAACGTCATAAAGGCAATTTCTAAAATATTAATATTTACTATTTTTTTTCTCGGGTGAGCCTCACACCTAGAGAACGCGTCCCCAGGTGGCGGATAGGGGAGCGCTCGGCAGATATGCCGGGTAGGAGGGAAATAAAATACCTCCCGTGGACCAACAGGCCGGAGAAGGTAACTCCGTTATCAAACCCCTGAGGCGGGCTTCTCCGACATATTTGGAGCAGAGGTCGCATACAGTGCTGGGTGCTTAGGCTGGAGCACCCTAGAAGGGAGGGCGGCGGAAGAACCCTTAACGAGTCAACGGCGGCGCCCATACCCTGAAAAGGGGGACAGTCTTAGCGTCAGGTGGCAACCGGCTGTAAAAAACAATTTCGCCAAAACAAACAAATCTCCTAGTATGAAAGCACAACACAAGATAAAGAGTATGAATGTTAGGGCGTACCCCTCAAGCGACGGTCAGATGCGATCACATGCGAAAAATGCTAAGGCGTCCCCTGTAAGCGACGAAACCAGACGCAGCGCAAATAACTTGCGAATAGCTACATGGAACATAGGTTCCCTGACCGGACGCAGCCAAGAACTGGCAAACACATTATATAGACGAAATATTAACATCTGCTGTATACAGGAAATCAAATGGAAAGGGTCAAAGTCCAGGGAAATTTGTAAAAACTACCAACTGCTATATAACGGCACATCAACAGCAAGGAACGGAATTGGCATCATACTCGACGAAACACTAAAACAAAGAATAATCAAAGTAGAAAGAATAAGCGACAGGATTATGTGCGTAAAGCTAGCTCTTGATAACCAACCAGCTATAAATGTAATATCAGCCTATGCACCGCAAACTGGGTGCGACCAAGAGGAAAAGGATATATTCTGGGGAAATTTAGAAGATCTCTTACAAAACATTCCTTTAGAAGAGAGAAAATTGGTAGCAAGTGATTTAAACGGGCATGTAGGCTTGAAAGCACCGAAAAACTCGGTTATACATGGGAACTTTGGGTATGGCACTAGTAACAGCCAAGGTCATGACATAATGAATATAGCGACTCAATTTGACCTCCCGATCGTTAACACCTACTTCCAAAAGAAGGAAGAGCACCTTATTACTTATAAAAGCGGTGGCTCAGCGTCACAAATAGATTACTTTTTATATGATAGATCCATGCTGCGTAACTTTAGGGACTGTAAAGTTATACCAGGGGAACCACTAACCACCCAACATAGACTTCTGGTGGCCTGTCTGATAATGCCAAATTGGAATCAAATACAGAAATATCGAACGTGTGAACCTCGTGTAAAATGGTACAACATACAAAAGCCGGAAGGTGCTCAATTTACTACTCAGGTTGAGACATATCTGAAAGAAACACTTCAGGATCAAAAAGATAGCAACACTCTCTGGAATGACTTCCACACACACGTTTTGCCTGAAAACCGCCAAGACAACCCTAGGTGTCACAAAAGGCAAACTAAGGATTAATAAGGACCCTACCTGGTGGAATGAGAATGTTAAATCTCAATTGAAGGAAAAGAAAGAGTCTTTCAAAAAAATGGCAAGAAACTCAAAATGACAATGATCGTTTGGAATACAACACAATTAAACAGAGAGCTAAGAAATGTGTTGCAGTAACAAGAGCTATAGCTAACGAGCACCATTACAAACAATTAGAGAACGCAAAAACTGATGCCGAAATATTTAAATTAGCAAGACTTCGGAATAATCAGACAAAAGACATTAAACGTAACAAATATATTAGAGATTCATCCGGTAAATTGTTAACCACAGACATAGAAATAAGTAAGAGGTGGCAAGAATATTACGAAGCCCTTCTTAACGAGGAGTTTCCACAGGAGCCGCTTACAACACTGCCATGCATTGAAGGACCAGTTGACGCAATTTCACCGCAGGAAGTCAAAATAGCTATCCAAAAAATGAAAAATAGGAAGGCTGCCGGACCGGATGAAATTCCAGCCGAGCTGTGGAAAAACCTAGGAGACACCGGTGTGGCATGGTTGACTAAACTGTTCAACGAAATCCTTATAACCACCATAGTACCAGACATGTGGAGATCCAGTAATCTGATACCATTTTACAAGAATAAAGGAGATGTTGCGGACTGTGGTAACTACAGAGGAATCAAACTAACTTCTCACAGCCTTAAGATATGGGAGTGTGTCCTCGTAAAAAGGTTAACAAAAATAACAAAAATTACACCTAACCAGTGCGGATTTACCAGCGGCGTAGGCACCACTGATGCCATTCACTCAGTGAAAATACTCATGGAAAAATACAAGACCGGTAAACAAGATCTTCACCTGGTTTTTTTTGACCTCGAAAAGGCTTTTGACCGTATCCCGCGACAGCTGATATGGCAAGCATTGAGAGCGCAGCTAGTGCCGCAACAGTATATTGAACTTGTTAAAGATTTGTACAACAATATAATCACAAAAGTGGTCAGCCCAGCCGGAACAAGTGAATCTTTCGAGGTCAAAGTAGGTGTTCACCAGGGCTCTACCCTTAGCCCTCTTCTATTCAACCTGGTAATGGACTATATTACTGCAGACATACAGAAACCAGCACCGTGGTCATTACTGTATGCCGACGATGTTGTTCTTATAGCCGAATCTTTGGTAGAAGTACAAGCAGACTTGACATTATGGCAGGAGTCCTTGGAGAGGAGAGGTTTGAGGGTCAGTAGACAGAAGACCGAGTATATGCTCTGCGACTTTTCAGAAGCCAGTACAGGCGCTATTTCCTGTCCATCTATCGAAGACCAACCTCTCAAAAGAGTCGAAGAATTTAAATATCTCGGATCCATCGTAGCACCTAGGGTGTGTACAGAAAAAGACATAAGGAACAGAATCCAGACAGCATGGTTGAAGTGGAGATCTCTGTCGGGCGTCCTGTGTGATCCGCGCATGCCTATTAAAATCAAAGGCAATGTATACAAAAGGGCAGTAAGACCAGCTCTACTATATGGGTCCGAATGCTGGCCAATGAAAAAGTCAGATGAACAAAAAATTCACCTCACTGAAATGAATATGCTCCGTTGGTCAGGAGGAGTCTCTAGAAAGGATAAAATTAGAAACGAATACATCCGTGGTACTTTCAAAGTTGCCCAAATACAAGAAAAACTCAGAGAAAACCGACTGCGCTGGTACGGACACGTGATGAGACGAGATGATGACCATATGGTCATATGACCAAAAGTGTTTTGAATATAGAGGAGAGAAGAAGAGGCCGTGGACGACCACCAATGACCTGGCTACAAACTATAAAAAATGACCTGAGAAGCACAAACACTAGCGAAGAGACAACCCGCAACCGCACGGTGTGGCGCAGAAATACTAGGAGGGCTGACCCCAAATAAATTGGGATAAAAGCCAGGAGAAAGAATAAGAAGACTATTTTTTAACCGACTTCAAAAAAGGAGGAGGTTCTCTATTCGATCGTATTTTTATTTTTTTTATTTTTTATGTATGTTATTCCATAACTCCGACAATAGTGAACCGATTTGAATGATTCTTTTTTTATTCAATAGGGTTTAGCTTCGAGTTGGTCCATATAAATTTGGTAGAGATCTGTTGATAGAAAATGAGATAAAAATGGTAACTCTTCAATACATAACGGCACACGAACAGTAGGGTAACATTGGGGGTTTTACGTCACGCAGTGATGTAAAACTTCCAATGTTACCCTACAACAATGTCTGACACCAATATTAGTTGTCACCACCGGTCTGTATTTTTTGTTTGACCTGTGTAAATAAAAAGATCCGCTCTGTCTCTCATACGACGACAGTAAATACCCCCCCCCAAGGATAGTAAATAAAAATTTAATAGGGATACTTAAAGGAATACGAATATAAATACGAATAGGGATACTAATAGGAATACGAATAAGAAAACGAATAGGGATACTAATAGAAATACGAATATAAATGCGAATAGGTATACGAATAGGGATACTAATAGGAATAAGAATACGAATAGGAATACTAATAGGAATACGAACAGGGATACTAATAGGAATAAGAATACGAATTTGAATTCGAATGGGAATACAAATAGGAATATTAATAGGAATACGAATAGAAATACGAACAGGAACATAAGAAGCGTGGTTGTGGTACTTTCTTCAAAAATATACCTATTATACTAGGTACGAATTTTTGCTTTAAAATTCTAGAAGGGAGCTCCCTGACCAGCAATTGATTTTTAAACGCGATGTTATACTAATGATTATTAAGTATAAGTCCTCTAAGCCTTAGTCCGTCCGAATTTAAAGTTGTGTATGAAATTTTTAAAGACATGCTCAGAATAATAATAGAGATAGACAGCATCGAGGTAGACCACGCCGCAGATGGTGCGATGAACTTGACGCTTTCTGAAGAGACTGTCAACAAGAGGCTCTGAGTAGAGACCAGTGGAAGGAAAGGACTAGTGGGACAGTGGGACCAGTGGGTTTTTGCCCATCAGTGATACAACCATGGCTAATAAGATAAGAAGAAATAATAAGGGGCATTCCCATAAAAAAAATGCGATTTTGGGTTAACTCTATAGTAAAGACGGTAGCACATTATAAGAGTTAAACTTGGTATGATTCTAGTGCATTAGCTAAACAGATTGTAACAGAACAGGTATATAGGTAACAACCCTGAAGGATGTGAACCTCCTCATGAAACTGAACAACTTTACTTAAGGAACATGGGTCGAAATACGAAAAAAAAAATCGGAAGTCACAGTTGATACTTGTCATATCAACGATTACCTTTTCTTCTTTTTACCTTGGCTTAGTTAAATTGCATCACGAAATTAAAGCTACGTTGGTCCTGTCTTGGAACCAGATGAATGACAATTAGTAGGTGTAGAGCGTTTCCAGTGTTTTAAAAGTTTGAGCTGATTTTCCTAAATTTTATCTTAAATAATCAGGCTTACTCCATTTTACCAAACCTGCGAGGTATGTACTTAACCAACAATCTATAGTTTAAAACTTATTTGTATTACTTACACCCATTACACTAAAACTTACAAAATAAAAATAATTTTAACAAAAAGTAAAACCTCCTCCAAAAAAACCACTAAAAAGTATGAAATAAAATAAAATCATCAGTAATTAAAAAGGAAAATAACCAAACCATCTCTCATTTTAATTAAATATTATAAAAATCTATTCTTTTTGGAGTCGGTGCCAGCCATCGCAAGACATACTCGTAGCTACTTTACGGTGCTAGTCAACTAAGTATCCTTTTGATTCAATAAGGTGCGATACTGCTAAATTTTTTTGCCACGGCTTCAATAGTATTATAAAAATTCTCCTATTCAATGAAACATGGGTTGAAAAGACATAAGTTTTTGACTGCTCATACTGAAATAACGTAAATAAACAACATAATTGTATAAAGCCCAAAAATTTTGATCCATGGAAATCTTCGAAAGTGGCTCTCTCTATTAGGTAAACCTCGGTACATTTTGTCTGTCATTTCATCGCATGTTTACTAATCAAATTAACTGGTCCCTCTTTTCATCTCGAACTTTACCTTGACTAACTTAATAATGGGACCACCTCAAAGGTAAACCAAAATAACCAGTCAGTAATTCAGCTTCTTCTGTGACAGAAGTTACTTGTACCATACTAGGAGTTGCCCGCAACTTTTTGGCAGGCACCGACTCCAAAAAGAATAGATTTTTATAATATTTAATTAAAATGAGAGATGGTTTGGTTATTTTCCTTTTTAAACTTGGTATGTTTGGAAAATATTTCGAAGATTTTTAATACATAGGTGGCCGAAACATAGGTGGCCGAAAAGTAATGGTGTAGTATATTTTTGGAACCGGCATATGAAGCCCTTTTATATGATATCACACACGATAATTTTCTAAACAAAAAATTATCAAATCCCATACAAAAAAATTAGCAAAACAAATAGTAGCCGCCCCCACCCCGGGAGAGAGCTGCCGGAAAAAATGATTTTTGTAACCTAAAGTACCTGTGTACCAAACGGCAATCCCGTACATCGAAATGCGGTCGCTTTTAATATGTCGCATCCATAACGCCCGGCCATTTTACAAAACGGCGCGTGTTTCGTTCCCTACTCAGGATCGGTTAGGTAAGGCTTACTCATAGGGTTTACTCGGTTTACTATAGCTAAAGAACGTAATGTTTGGGAAACGTCAATGTAAGTGCTGAGAGAGGCAGTTTTCGACTACATTACAACGCTTACATAAGTCCTATAGGTCCTTACACGTTATGGGTTCACAAATTTATAACAAAATCCCTGTTGAAATCCAGGATTGTTCTAGTCTTAACAGCTTCATTCGAAGGCTTAAAATTTGGCTAGCCCAGAAAGCCTTTTACTCTGTAGAGGAGTTTTTAAATCATAAATTTTAGCAAATATAATTATTGTATACTTTTTTTTTATGTATACTTTATTTTATTGAATTTACTTCATGTATTAATTAATTTATGACGATGTATATCTAAAACTGAATAAATATGAATATGATGCACAATCATTATTTTTGAAGAGTATTTAAGTATTTCCCTTTAGAAGTAGCAATTTGGTATTTTTGTGATGTGTAATCATTATTTTTGATTTGCAGTTAAATATTTCCCTTACAATAGCTAAGTGAATTTTCCAGCATCCTACTTCCTACTAATATTATAAATGCGAAAGTTTGTAAACAAGTATGCAAAGATGGATGTTTGTTTGTTACTCTTTCATGTAAAAACTACTGAAACTTTACGATAATATAGCTTATACATCAGAATACTACATAGGCTACAATTTATAAACCTTTGCAGACGAAGTCGCGGGCACCACCTAGTAATTTCATAAACCTTAAAAGCGATGCTATAGCGTACTTTTATAATTATATAAAAAAAATATATTAAACCAATTCAGGTTGGTTGTTACCCAATCCAGTAGTTTTCGAAGTCACTGAAAGAAACGTTAGGGCGCATACGAAGTCGCGGCCACAGCTAGTTATAAAATAAATTATATATTAGTACGCGATATGTATTTTGCGGATTTTATTGACCATAATTTTATTGTTTGGCCTTTGTGGGTTTTAGGTAATTAACGAACTTGGTCAATTGACCACAAATTTGTGGTTTGGCGTTTTGCGTTCTTGGTCATGTGCATCGAATCCTTGCTTAGGACCCGGGACCAAGGGACCGAGGTTTATACGAGTATGTGTCTGTGCAATCTATAAAATAAAATGATATTTATTACTTGCTAAGAATAGTTAGTTTCATAGAAATCATAACAAACACATAAACATCAAGGAATGTGTCCGTTTCTATCATGCTGGCTTTGAAAAAACTACGTGTGTCAAATAACAGATAATAAAAATGTTGTGAACAGAACGACGACCAACGATCGACAACTACAGCGAGCGACGAAGACGGGTCGGTGACGCCGCGTTCCGTGCGTTTTGTCGAACGGGCAAAAGAAGCGGAAGATGTGACACTACCAAGCTCCAAGGAGCAAAGCAGGACCGACGCCGCACTCAATGATAAAGACACAGCTTTACACAAGGACCACAGCGCTATAAACGCCGCGACCACGCATGCTCACAGGTAAAATAGTTATTTTCACCTCCAAAGCTCGTAGTAAGAGATCTAACAAGGCGTACCTTGCACATTACCTGCTGGGATGAAACTTGGCACAATTCAAGTAAACACTTATAGGAAACTTATAAGAAGTGGTGCTCCCCGGCAGGATGCGACAGAGACGCACAGTGGGGCATAATGTCGAAAAAGTGTCTTGTTTTACAAGGTCGATAGTTGTATCTTTTGAAACGTAATAGGTAGCTGGTTAAAAATTTAACAGGATATGTGTTTTTAAAACAAATATATTACCTAATAATAATAAAAACTAAAAAAAAATAAGGGGGGTCGCCATACAAGAAACGTAGTTTGTTTATTTTTGCTTTGTCGTCAGAACGGTTATTAATTCGAGCGTCAAACCTGGTATGAATATAGTTCTCTAAAATGTCAAAAAAATTACATGTCCTGACTGACTAACTAACTGACTGATTGACTGACTGACTGATGCAGACCCGTAACCGCTTTAGCTACATGTTTGAAATTGTGTGTGCTAATTTAATAATTACCACAAACACCATATCAGAAAGGATTTTTAAAAACTTATCCCCAAAGCGGTTGTAATAAGGGATCAAAGATAAAAGGCTTGTGTTTTTTTTTTGTTCTCTTGCCCAGATTAATGGACTCGCTCCAAAGATTTTGGAAACTACGCCACAGCGTTTTTCTTACGTCAATGACTCGCTCTTTGACTTCCAAATCAGCGCAATACAAAGTAGATTCGCCTGCCCACTGCCTATCCTCTGTCTCCATCAAGGAGGTTGTACTAAGCTTCAGTTCAGGAAGGAGAGTATTGTTTATTGTAATTCGGTATAAATTCCTGTGATCGCGAAGAAGAGAAAGTGTGCTGAGCGAGAGGCGTAATACTCGGGAGTTTGTCACGCTCACTCAGTTGACATAGCAAAACGAAATTGCGGGTTGGTAGGAATAATCTTTTGACAAGTTATGCTTTGTTTTATATAGAAAACCTTTTTACAGATAAATCGTCTTTAATATCTTTCGGGTGCTTTTGGTTCTGTGTTTTAGCCACGAAACTCTCAAAAATATTTTTGATCTGATTGTGTTGTTTAAGGTCAACCAGGTTATGTACTTTTTCATTGGTCATCAACCTTTTTGTTAATATTTTTTGATACATTACTGGTATCCCCGTCTTTGACACATTTTTATGTCATGCTAAAAATTGTTTAAAATTAAGCATGTTTCTGCAAAAACATTGAAATATTGTTGCAAAAATGGCTGCAAAATTGATAGCTATGCTATTTGCAGAACATAATGGACGGTAAGCCGCAGGCGAGGGCAAAATGGAGCCGAGAGTGTGATGAAAATGCGCACGTGCTTTTTACGGCGGCGTTTTTCAACACATTTTCGAGTAAAAAGACTGAAACTTGCTAACCTTATGTCCACGCACGTCCACTGGAACATTTTGTAGGCTGCATACGTTGGTGTTTTCCTTTGATTTAAACAACCTTCACACTTGTGTTTTGTATCTAAGTATTTAAGATGGTTCAGTAACTACGTTAATTACAGTTTTTTTTTTGTAGAAGTCGACACTTTTAGAAATACTCCAATAATAAACACTACACACACCCACGTATATTTGTAAATATGGCGCGCACTATTTCTTTTTCAGCGGGTACAGATTATACACTTACCCATTGGAGAGGCACAGACTAAACAGCTTATTTCTCGAACCTTAAAATAAATTATCAAAAACTGAATATCTTGTTACAAATTTTACAAATTCATTGTTGATTAGTTAAATAATATAAATAATTTCATAAAATGAATATTCATTGATCATATTTTCTCGAATGCAGCTTAATTTCATGAAAATGTTACTAACGTTATAAGCATAAAAACTCTTTGCTTCCTTGCAAGATGAAAAAAAGAACAAAAATAAAACACTAGTGTGGTAATATAATAGAAAAAGCGCGCGTGTTTAATTAGCTCGATTATGAACCTTAATACAGTGCAAATATAGCTGTTTTATGAACAATTGTGTTGAAAATACCTTTATTGGCCTGTTGTTCACGGACGGACAGAAGGGACGCACAACACACATATAGATGGAGAGAGAGAGTGGTGTTCAATAAGTAGTGAGAATGAACAACATATTGGTTTTACGTATTTTTATGTTTGTGAGTATTGATAGTTTATTTCTGTAAAAGGATAGTACCTACCAAAAACTTAGGCAATAATATTAAGAAATGTATAAATGAGGTAAAGTTTAAGAGCCAGTCAATATTTTCGAACTTATTCCTATTCCGTGTGAGTAAAAAAAATGTAAAGTCGGAACTAAATCTATAAAATAAAAAATAAAACCTTTTATTTATTCGATAATTTTGTTACATGTCGTACCTTTAATTAAATTTGTTTATCAATAAACAATAAGTCATAAAATACACGTTAAATATTATTTATTGCTTTGCTTCTGATGATGACGCATCGTACTTGGACTTTTCTGGAACTTTCATCCTCAGTTCATAAGCCTTTAGTCACCTCTTACGACACCCACGGATAGAGATGGGTTTGTACTATTCTTTGCCGGCACCACACGGACTTGTCTTGATTTACCTCTATGATTTTATGATTCAGCCACGAGCCAAGCCAAAGATGAATCCTCAGCGTTGCGAGGGTTTCAATGCACGAGACACAAAATACTTTGTTGCGGAGCGAAACACAACTTTTCAGACAGAAACGAGAGGAAAAAATCTTGCCAAATAAAATATTGAAAATGAAACTGCTCTTCCAGAGAACTTCAATAATAATACATCCCCAAGCGTAAAATTGTATGGTCACCCTACTTTGTGAGAGAGATGCTTTGCAGCCTGTTGGGTATACTCGTTTCACGCTTTTTTTTAGCCATTCCTCTCTCCTTCCCAGAGCGTAGAGTGGGTTAGAACCTCCTTGGTCTCCAAATTGAAATCCAATGAAAATTAACCTTATCCGCAAATTTATCAAGTAGTTTTTAGGTAGAGTCACGAACATAAGCACAACAGTCCCAAAAATAGTAATAATTTAATTGTAGAAAATACTTTTTAATGTCTAGTATTCTTAATCTATACACGGCCGCTCGTCGGTGGAAACTCTTTGACCTTGAGCGGGTCTCCGGTTTCGGAGGTTTCTAGCGTAGCGCTGGTTCAGCTTATACTGGTTATGTTTCCACTTGCTTGCTGCCGTCAGCACCTTTATGTAGGTATTATGCCCTCACGTTAAAACGTATGAATAATTAATTAATAACTTATTTCTTACATTTGATTTGCTTTTCCAACATTTCATTCAACATTCCTCGCTTTAATGATGTGAAAAATTTTGTGATTCGTTCGGCAGCAATATTATTTTGCGTCTCGTCTAGTGCCTTGAAACGTTCGCTACGCTCAGGATTCTTCTTTTGAACCACGAGCGAAAATCCTTCGCTTGCTCAGGTTTCAATACAAGGCACTCGCGCCAAATAACCCTTTTGCTGCCTTGCATAACAAATAACTATTGTTCAAAAGGCAGTCCTGCTGGACAATGCCACAATTGTGCGCCGGTTTCTTTCTCCACCGACCTGACACCTCTGGCGCTTGTCTTGGCCGCGCCAGCCAGGGAGTCCTCCTGCCCTCTCTTCTCTTCGGAAAAGAGAGTATTAGCAGTGAGATTGTTTTCAATAGCTAAAATAATAATAACATATAATAAAGTAAAAATAATAATCCACGGTTACTGCAAAACATTACTTTTTCACTTCTCATGCTCGAAAAGTTGTAGTTTATGCTGGGTATAGGCAGAAAAAATTGAATTTTATGCACTTAGTCAAAAAGTAATTTGTTCTTCTAAATTGACTTTCCAGCCAGTCATACCATAAAACTCGTAAAAAATAACCTCTCATTTCGTTATATACTTATAATATATTTATATTCGGAGTTATTAACTAGTTTTTTTTTCTACTTTTCTAAACTACTTTTACGTTTTATGTACTTGCAATCAAAGTGAAAGGCAGAGTTTATAACTCTACCATTATTCGCACTCCCCTACGGATCGTGCGAATACGTAAGCCATGTATAAAAAGTCATCTTTTATGCCCTTGTTGTAAAAACTACTATTGCACGCAGACATCGACTGATGAAGCATAGTTTTCCGAGCCAGTGAGGCGCGGGCTTAAAAAGCTCCACTTTAAAAGTAAGTGCAAGGCATCGCGAAAATCGCCTTTTCGAAATAAATGAGTTTCAAGGGTCATTTAGTTATGATGTCCCTCTAAGGCCTGGCTTTTGGAATTTTGCAATATGTTCAATAAAATTTAGTACTTGATCAACCGTACCTACAGGCAAGCCAAGCGTATGTCTCGGAAAAAGCTTAACCTTTTTTCGTGTGACCCCTCTTCGAAATTGATATTATTGGGTGTCTGCGCCGGTATCAGGGTTCCAATATTTGCATGAATATGGCAGCCGCTCACTAGATATATGAGGTCTCGCATCAGTTATTATAGGAAATATTTATTACCTATATGTTTGAGTGCCAGAGCGTTTGTTTACCACAAATGGCCCATGGATGTAAACTCTTAAGAAACTAACGAACCTCTATCTACTTGGTACACGAAACTAGACGTTTACAAGCTTTGCGAATATTTTGTAGGGAAATAGTTGAAAATAAGTACTTATTGAAATTTCAGTTTTTCCAGTAAGAAACATTGTTTTTGTTATTCATTTTTCATTTGCTATTTTTCTCTTTAGATTGGAGACGCCACTGATCTTGACAATTCAACCACCAAAGACGAATTCTGCCGTTCAGCAACTGTTCAACAACTGTAGGCCTCCGCCTCCGGCGATAGAGCCTCAACTGGTGACTTCAGAGACACTCAGGTATGAATTTTAAGCCGTAGAAGCCGTTATATTTTCAACATGGGTGACTGAGCTCTGCTCGAGTACACTTTCTGAAATGAGATCCAGACAGATCTATTTTTCGCCCCCGTTATATATTGTATAAACAATAGTACCTGGGCAACCGAGCTTTGCTCTATAATAGCTGCCTCAACATTAAAATATCATCGGGTGAGCAAGCTATGCTACTTAACAACAGATGGCGCTGTAAGTTTCTTGAACGCACTAAAACGCGCTAAGTAATATTAAAAAAGACAGTGAAAACGAATTTTCCCCGACATGAGGCCTAGCTAGATCGATTTTTTGCCCCCAAAAACCCCTGTATACTAAATTTCATCGAAATTGTTAGAGCCGTTTTCTAGAATCCGATTTTAATAGTATAAGATAGGATTTTAATTTAATCAAAATTACTAAATCCGTTTTGAAAACGCGTTTACAAACAAATAAAAATGTATAGGATAAATGAATTAATCTGTCCGTTTGTTTGTCCATTTGTCTTTTGAATTTTCATGGCTAAACCCATAGAATACATGAAACAGAGTTTATGTATTCTATGGCTAAACCGCTGAACTGATTTTGATGTTATTTGGCATTGAGATATTTTGAGTCCCGGAAAAGGACATAAGCTACTTTCATTTAATTCCACTCGAAAGATGTCGCGGGAAACAGCTAATTCCTTATATTAATATCGAATATAATTTTCATCAGGCTATGAAAGTGAGTTAAGTATCTTAATATTTCCGAAAGAAGGGTTCACAAGAGAGTTCCAATACACGATATTCGATTTAGCGCAATTTTTAATTCACGACGAATCTCAGTCTGACGGGCCGCAAGTTATAGGAGAGGTGTATTTTTATGCTTATTTAGAAAATAAACCTGCAGCTTCAAAAGATTTTCTATATTGATGCACTGGTCTTTAACAAAGAAAAAACCGGCCAAGTGAGAGTCGGACTCGCGCACCGAGGGTTCCGTACCACCACATAATCATAATTGTATTAGTTGAAATTTAAGTTAGTTAATGTGCTAGATTTTTTGAGTCCGACACGCGCTTGACAAAATTTTTTTTTTGTTATTTTATAGCTTATGCACTATAAACATACCAATTTTCAAGATTGTAAGTGTTCCCGTTTTTAAAATAGAACTTACACGAAAATCGCCTCCGCGACCATTTAACTTGACCCCTTTCTTATATGAATGTTTCACCTCATTCATATATGTCTCACCTCAATTGGTTACCATTAGTTGAGAAAAGTTGTAATATTTAATTATTTCAGACTTTTCCCTTTATTTGTACTGTGAGACCTAGCTTCTTGCCAAATGTCATAATTTTAGGTCAACGGGAAGTACCCTATAGGTTTTATTTAGTGCATAAATGTATGGAGATGAGGACATAAAATGCCATATCTTTTGATTGCGTTGTTGTACAAAAATTTAAAGTTTCAGATCTTGTGTGGTTCATGGACCTTAATATATGGTATCAATTTCTACCTGATACCTCTACCCGTTCGTGAGATAAAGGGTCTTGACAGACAGACAGACAGACAACCAAGTGATCCTATAAGGGTTCCGTTTTTTTCTTTTGAGGTACGAAACCCTAAAAAGGGTGTAAAACCTGTCAAGGACTTATTCTGCGTGCAACAACTTTTGTTCTTCGACTTTTAGAAATTCACAAACTTGACCGATCAAATTCAAAAGTCTTAGAATAAAAGGTATTCGGTTTAGCCCGCAGACTAATTTTTAAAACTAGATAAAATAGAGTTCACGAAAAATGCTTCGTTTTGAAAACAAACCCCCAGATTATTAAGTACAGAACAAACTTTTTGCAGTCAAGTAAAAAAATATTTACCTTCAATTACACGTTTGTAACCACAACACACATACAAAAAGCGCTTAGATCATCGATTCACTTATAGCTAGTCAGAAGTATCCACATTTTTAACAGATTTTACATGAATTTGAGGTTATTTGGTTTACAAAACGAGACGCTCTTTCTTGAACTCTGGTGCTAAGAATCTCTGGTGTACTTGCTTGTAACACCACGCAACCTCAGAAATCGACCCCACCAGCCAACTCTACAACGCGTTAAGAAAATTGTGCAAAACCTCTTGGGTGGAAGCTCCTGGAGATGAAACTGATCAACTTATGTTCTACTGAAATTTCGAGGAAACAAATTTTGATTTTTCATAAAAATCGATCAGCTGACCGAGCCAATTTGTATTTCACGCAAAAGTTGTTTAGCTTTATGTCCAAGGTTTTTTGCAATTTACTTTATTGGAAGTTATAAGGGCGACCCTAAAATAATTACACTAAAGCTTATTTTTGCGCAGAATCGTTCATTAGGACCATAAAAGTATATCCTTAGAGTTCCTTGCCCCTAGGGTGTCGGCTTTTCCCCCCCCCCCCCCAAATGTAGACCTTTTATTTGACTTTTGTTTTTTTTTAAAACCTGTGCAGATTAGGTCGAAACCGTCAAAGAAGCAAATAATTCATATAAAATTATCTATCAAATAGTATCAGTATCATTCTAATCAGGTTGCAGGTTTCTACGATATGCTCTTCAATATAACGCAAAAAAAAAAATCCTCCAATTATTTAACCTACTGAAGTATTTTTAAAAGTATTAATAAAACCCTTAAATGACTATTATTCCTTGCCTATTTGTCGTTAAATTGAGACCAAAAATTCTGAAATTGACAAAATCTTAATAAAGTTGTAGTACTTTACATCTTTCTAAAGTTGATCAAGACCTTAGATGAAAAAAGCATAGAAAAAAAAAACTTTCGGCAGTCTCCATCCTTTATTTTCCAAAAAATCAAAGCGTGGAAAAAAGAGCTTCGGCAATCTCCATCCTTAATTTCCATGATGGAAGTTTTTTTACGGCCTTAAGCCAAAAAGAAGAAATTATAGCTGCTGGAGAAAAATTCACCTGGGCACTCTATAGCAACGATTGCAGTTGCGATTGCAATACTCTCGACGAAATGAGGGCAAAAAATTATCTTCGAAAACTCGCAACACAACCTGCCAATGCCTCATTTCGACTTGAGTCCCTGCCACCTACCTCTGATGCGTATGCACAACACTCATTACGCGTGTATCTACAGGTGCAAGAATGGCTGGGGCATCAATTAAATCCCTGGGGGTGGAAGAATCTAGGGATTACGTTAGCGCCAGTGGCTATGACGTTTCCTCCTGCACCAGAGCATTTATTAAACCTAGTGTCATGTAATTGTAAAAGTATTTTCACAAATAGGTGTGACTGTGTGCGTGCTGGGTTAAAATGTAGTGTGATGTGTGGACGTTGCCGCGGATCATGATGCAGTAAACGTAGATTATAACAACGATGATTAAAAAACTATTAATTAAAATGCCACAACAGTCGCTTGTTTTATTTGTTCCTTTAAATTTCAAAGTATATAATAGCAACGTAAATTTTTTTTTTCGTATTAATTTTTCTCCTAAAATAAATGGAACATTCATACAAGAACTTTGTCGAACTGTGTATGTACATGTTTTGGTACATCATGACGTAAATCAACTTTAGCTTAGATGTAAAATAACTACAACTTTATTACGATTTTGTCAATTTCAGAATTTTTGGTCTCAATTTAACGACAAATAGGCAAGGAATAATAGTTATTTTAGGGTTTTATCAATACTTTTAAAAATACTTCAGTAGGTTAAATAATTGGAGGAATTTTGCGTATTTTTATTTTTTGCGTTGTGTTGATGATCATAATCTCTCAAAAACCTGCAATCTGACTTGTATAATACTAATACCATTTGATAGGTAACTTTATATGAATTATTTTCTTCTTTGACAGTTTTGACCTAATCTCCACAGTTTTTGAAAAAATAATTAAACAGCTTGTTGTACCCACTCCACTCAAAGTTGGAGACTCTACGCTCGAAGTTGTCGATGAATACGTATACCTGGGACAAACAGTGCAGCTGGGTAAATCCAACTTAGAGAAAGAGGTTACTCGTCGAATCCGACTCGGATGGGCAGCGTTCGGGAAGCTCCGCAACATCTTCACGTCCAAAATACCGCAGTGTCTCAAGACGAAAGTCTTTGACCAGTGTGTGTTGCCAGTGATGACATATGGAACCGAGACGTGGCCGCTCACGATGGGCCTTATCAGGAAGCTCAAGGTCACCCAAAGAGCTATGGAAAGGGCTATGCTCGGAGTCTCTCTGCGAGATCGAATCAGAAATGAGGAGATCCGCAGAAGAACAAAAGTAACTGACATAGCTCTGAGAGTCGCTAAACTAAAGTGGCAGTGGGCAGGGCACATCGCAAGAAGAACCGATGGCCGATGGGGCGTAAGGGTTCTAGAGTGGCGACCACGTACCGGAAGACGAAGCGTTGGCAGGCCCCCCACAAGGTGGACCGACGATCTTGTCAAGGTCGCGGGAAGCCGCTGGATGCGAGCAGCGCAGGACCGGTCGTCATGGGGATCTTTAGGGGAGGCCTATGTCCAGCAGTGGACGTCTTTCGGCTGATATGATGATGATGATGATGAATTAAACAGCTAAAAAAAGGGACACATTTGGGGATGGGGTGGGGGAAGCCAACACCCCAGGGGCAAGGAAATCTGAGGATATACTTTTATGGTCTTAAAGAACGATTCTGCGTAAAAGCTACCTTTAGTGTGATTATTTTACCCTCAAAAATTAATATTACTGGCGTACCTAACGTTTTATGTTGACAAATAAAACATAGTTTTCCTGATAACGTAAAGTTCGTTGCCATATAACGAAAGTGGTATGCGGTATGCTAATAGAAAAGCGAATGAAGCAAACTATTAAAAGTTTGTCGACAGTAAAGTTGGTGGTTCGTCGGTGCTCGGTATACAGGGTTTTAAAATATCCTTAGATAAAAGATTCGCTGCACTCCGAATCAGCGCAGCGAATCATTTATCTAAGAAAATATCGTTATGAATCCTTTTAAGGGCTTATTCTGGGGGATAAATGCAACACAGAATCATTTGGGTTAACCCAAATCCCCCTACTGGCCGTTTAAACGCCCAAAAAAAGTAGTCCAATCTACCCTCAATTATTGTAGGTTTTATGTCACGTGATCTTGTTTTATTTGCCATTAATGTACACAGAAACAACACGTCTTTGTTTGATTATGTGTTTAGCCCCAATAAAAGGCAGTTTTCTTGTTGTTTTTGAAGTTCAAGTGCAATTGAAAAAATATATTGGTGTCATGGCTCCTAAAATGTAGCTTTTTACTATTATTTTGAACTGAAATAAAAGAAAACTTAGCATTATCATTTTACCTTGTCTACGAACAAGCGAATTAATGCAAAATAACTGTTTGGCTATAGTTTTTTCCTATCAATCTCTAACTCTAAAATTTATGGCCGTTTAAACGCCCAGTAGGAGAATCAGCGTCTACCGCCTGTTTAAAGATCTGTACTGCATGTATCTGTACGTGATCTGTACTCCCTATTAGTTGTTAATTTTATACTGTTTACAGTCAGCGTGTTTTCTATTGAAAGCATTCATTTTACAGGCTCTCAACCTAGGGCTCTAACAGACCTGATATATTCTGCTACCGAAGCTGTTGATAGCATATATGAATTACCGTAATCTTCGTGAGTCAATAAGTCATGTACAGATGATCAAGAAATTAACGTATCTGAAACCACTGCACAGAACAAGATACTTCAGCTGTAACACTCTTCAACCACATTTCTGCAATTGCTCTAAGTGTAGAGGAACTGTCACAATACTCCAGGGCTTCAACTGTAAAAATTATGGGCGGTGCTGTTGGCTGGTCTAACCAGAACGTAGGTCTTTATAGAATTGCCAGTCGGGCAATTTATTGTACATAATATCCGTTGATGTGACACTTTTAGAATATGGCTACTCATAGCAAGGCAGACGGTGGTGAACAAAACAAAATAAACAAAACAAACTTAGGTGCCTACATACTATAGAGTGGTAGCAGGGAGCTTGCTGGAAACACAAAAGAATTGCCGCGAAAAGTCTTACTTTGATTGGGTAGACCAAAGAGTTTTGAACCTCGCTTCGCTCGAGAGTAGACCATTTGATTGGGTGCAATTTTTCAAGAAATTACATCAAAGTCCCTGAGCAGTTTTGCTTCAAAGCACACTCAAATTTAATTCAATAACTAGCTTTTATTCACCATCAAATTAATATAATCTACATGCACTTTTTTTTCTTCACCTTAATAGTGAATCCTCCTACTGGGCGTTAAAACGCCCATGGCTTTTCCGATTTTCCGGGCAAGCTGGATTTTTTTCGGTATTTTTCCAAAGTCACTGGGACTATAATTAAACTCATACTAAAAATTTATGAAATTCGGACACCATAAATAGTTTCAGGGGTATCTGGGTTAATTTTCAGACGACCACCGGTATACAGGAATATTAATTCCTCAGTTTCCTAACCAAACTGAGGCTCTTATCGACTTTTCTATGTTAGAAGAATTTCTATGTTAATCGGTGTGGTAGTTCCAGAGGTTACCCGCCTACGAACAAAATCAGTCAGGGTCAGTTGCTGAAATGTACTTCGCTATTTATATATATATATATTCGATATTTATGTTTCAGATGCCATTTATTTCTTTTTTTTTGAAGGCTCCAAACTCTTTGGTTTTTTGGCGGATTACGTAATAGTGCAAATAATGGCCATATATCATATGCATAGATTAACATGATTTTCGCATGAAAAGCCCGAATAGAGCATAGCTATGAAATGAATCAAGTCTTACCCATGCCATGTAACACACACAGTTGTTAATTTTTTTTTCAGTTTAATTTTTTAAACAATACAAAAATGTATCAAAATTACCTGTAATGTATTGCGGCCTGCTGATATTGTATTGCGATTACTGTTTGCAATCACAAGTCCATTATTACGCTCCTGGATGCACCAGTCGTGGTGGAGATCTTCCGGTAAGGCCTTTGTCCAGTAATGGAAGTTTTTTTTTGGATATATTTCTTTTTTTTTGTGGTGCAGAGCGTGGGATGCGGGTGTGAGACCCAAGACCGAGGAAGCCGCGGTGCGACGAGTGGCAGAAAGGAATGCACTGCGGTGCTCACTGCTTCGAAGCGAGGCCAGGAAAAAACAGCAGCCTAAGGTTAGTAAAATCTAATCGTTTTTGGAATTAAAGCTCCTTTAAGTCTATTGCTGACTCTTTATGTTCTGTTGACAAAGAAAATGTTTTGTGCAACTGGCTGTATGACACACAAAGCACAGCCTAAACGAGTCTAGAAACATAAAAAATAATTTGAAAATTCCTTCCCTAAATAAGTAGTAAATTTTTATTGCGGTGAAAGCCCTAAATCAAAGCAGTATTTTTTTTAAGACTAACAAAATTATTTGTGGACTGTAGAAATAATTATCTAATCATAACAATTCTATCTTTAAGAGCGTTACTCCGATGCGTCGCCACAACAAGGCCTCGGCCACGACTAATCGCTGGCGCTTTCTCGCATTGATTTTATAGGAGTACTAAATAATTCACACTAAAATATACATACAATTTATTCCAAAAAAAAAGATAAAGTATTTTTTGTCCCGTGTGGTGCCGGCAAAGAATAGTACCAACCCATACATACCCGTGGGTTGTCGTAAGTGGCGACTAAGGGTTAACTGGAGGATGGGCAGCAGCATCCTCCTTTGTATCTTACATCTTACTTACTGCGGTCACCTACAACCGCGGTCCATGGTGCCAGCCGTAACGCTAACACGCGAGGTGACTATGGTACTTCCCCTCCACATTTTTCTCAGCTAAAGCTAGAATTCTGGAGGGAGCTCCCTGTCCTGTAGAGGACGTTTCGTGGGATGTTATGATGATTTTAGAGTATGATCACATGCTAAGTCCAAAAAAGAAAAAAATAATGTCTTATATTTTCACCTAAAATGACACTGTAAATATCCCGTAAATTTACTGAAAATGTCACTTTTGATTGTAGTTTTTTTGAACGAATTTCTACCTAAATCGAGTTTTTTTTTTTTTTAAAGAAAAACTAAACGATATCCTGAATTTTCGAATGGTATTTTTTTTTTCAATCTTGTAGCATTTGATCCTACATAAATCTCGAATCTGCGTAGACGGTCAAGCGCTAAGTTAAAAACGGACGTGTTAAAAAACTGTTCTATTTGGAAAAATATCCTAATATTTTGAAATGTTTTTAAACCAAAAAGCAGATCGTGAAAGTATATCTAATATGATATTAATGTCTTCTTTGAAAACTGAGAACTGCATTGTTTTATCTTTCGGCGAAAATCGTAAATTTTTACTCCAGGCGCGATTTGAACGGATGAACGCTCTTAAATCTAAGCCGCTGCCTAGGCCGAAGCAAATCTTGTTAGAGAATTAGAATTATAGCAAATGAAGCAAGTGAGAATTTACAAGTAGTGAGAGTAAAACATAATAAAATATTTCATTTCTACCCTAAAATGTTATGAAAATTTATTCATGAATATGAGATACTAGCTGTGCCCGCGGCTTCGCCCGCGTGGAATTCAGACAATGTGCAGTATTGTGCAGTCTCGCTCTCCCCCTCCCCTCCCTCTCCCCCCCTCCCTCTCCCTCTCCTCCTCCCTCGGAAGGGATCCCCCTCTCCCTCGGGAGGGATCTTCCTCTCTTGGGGGATGATTTTTTAACACGCTGAAACACATGTTTATTTCTTTCTTTTTATTAGCCTAAATCCTAATTTTTAGTAGAATTTTCATACGCACTTTCATCCCTTACGTCACCCTCTTGGGGGATGATATCTCGAAATTGCTGAAACACGTGTTTTGTTTACTTCATTTTATTAGCTAAAATCCAAATTTAAAGAACCTTACGTCAAAACTGTAGGATTTTCATACTGTAGGATCTCTCCCTCTCTGGCATTTCACGCCCACCACGTTGGATTTCAAAATTGTTTTAGTTTTCGTAATCAGCAACCCGATAAACCTTTCAAACGATACCCGTATTGGTTTTTAGACTTTTTCACTGCATTTCTCTCTTTTAGGGATTGAATTTGGAGTGGAATTTCAATAAAAGTGATGTAAGTTCCACAGAATTACAACCTTGATGCCTAAATAATAAATTTAGTAGATTTTAATTTGAAAATGAAGGATTTTCAACTTCCCCCCCCCTTTTTCACCCCTAAGGGTGATAAATTTCCAAAAACCCTGAGACACATGAAACTTTATTTTTAATCTTTAGTCTAAATACAAATTTTGAAGATCCTAGCTTCAAAACTGACGGACTTTCATACAAATTTTCATCCCTTATTTCACCCCCTTTGGGGATGTATTTTGAAAAATTCTAAACCACTTACTTTTTATTTTTTACCAAGAGTTTAAAAACAAATTTCTATAATTCTACCTTTAAAAATGAAAGACTTATAGACCACCATAAGGAAAAAAATAATCCCCTATTTCACCCCCTTTAAGAAAGATTTTTAAGAAATGCTAAAACACGTGTTTCTTTATTTTTTGCCAAAAGCTTGAATTCAAAGTAATTTGAATCTAGCTCAAGAAACAAAGGACTTTCATACAAACTTTCATCCCTTATTTCACCCCCTTGGATGATGAATTTTCCAAAATCCTTTCTTAGTGGGTGGTTTTGACGTGCAAAGAACCTGTGTACAAAATTTCAGATCTGTATCTATAGCGGTTACGGCTCGGCGTTGATGAATCAGTCAGTCAGTCAGGACAAGCAATTTTATATATTTAGATTGGTAGTTTCAATAATTATAATTGTCGATGAAGTGGTAATACGTTCAATTAATTACATAGTTCATCTCGTTTAATCAATGAATACATTATGATACATTAAAGAAGCAATTTACTTCGTTAAACAAACAAAATGAGTTTTAAGTATTAGATGGTGGTATTAGTTGATATGTAATTCAGGGTCTGATAAAGGAGCCAGAAGGTGGCTATGGGAGCTCTGTACGATACAACCTCGTCGCATTTGGGCTCGTTTGAATAGTCTTGACCACTGAGCAAGGAACCACGTACCTATAAAATATATATACGTCTTGACAAGGGCTCTGTTTCTAGGGTCTGGTACTTGGTTGTTTTTTTATTATTTGACATCATAAATACGGAGAATAGAGAGTCTGACTCCCGCACCGAGGGTTCAGTACCACTAAGGAAAAAATACCGTCTCAGTTAGTCAGGGACGCGCAGTCGCGCAGAAGTTTTAAATGCGCGCAAGTCTGTTTCGCATTTGACCAATTTTTATTATTTGTTGTTATTCTATAGCTTATACGCTATAAACATACCAATTACGGTTTCTGATTTCTCCATCTTTTATTTTTTTCGTCTTTTGGACAAGTTGGAGGTCGATGACTAGGTAGTCCTTGGCCAGGCCTATTTCTCGAGTGTTCTCGGATCTCGAATCTCTATATAAAAACCGTTGAAATTAAATTTAAAAAAAGCAAAATTTTTAATCTGTGATATCTTTATTGAACCATAATCATATCATTATTTTGGAGTATTTGGTACTTCTTATTTGGCTAAAAAAAGGAACAAAAAATAAAATCTCTTAGTACTCAACTGATAGGTTAGGCGTGGGCGTGATTATTAAAATCATCTATTTAGAATGAAAATAACTCAACTAATCAATTCCCACAAGTCATAAACATACGTGCACTTTAAGGATAAAAATCTGCAACTACAACCCCTAAACGAACACCAAAAACTAAATAAAAGAAATTTATATCGAAATTGACGTGAAATTAAATTAAATGCTCCACTGAATTGTTTCCAGTTTTTAATCATGCAGTCATATCTGTCACAGGTATTTGTTAGTTGTACTTGTGATTAAAAT
Source organism: Athrips mouffetella (assembly GCA_947532105.1). Lineage (NCBI taxonomy): Eukaryota > Metazoa > Arthropoda > Insecta > Lepidoptera > Gelechiidae > Athrips > Athrips mouffetella. The sequence goes on from OX383956.1 coordinate 31,715,427, forward strand.
ATTTTTAAAGCTGTTATTTAGTTTCCCCTGTCGCGGTGTCTATCTGTCTGTCTGTAACCAAATCTTGCAAGTAAAATTTGACCCACATTCCGGTTTCCGCTTGAGAATAAAATTTGGATACGTATGTGAATTGGATGACAATGCAATATTATTTTGACTTTCTTTTTTTATCGTCAATAGACTAACTCTTGACCTCGATCTAGTCTTGAAGACAGAGATGAGGTCGACGTTGAAAAGAATAAGAGCACTGACGGATGTAGTCTACTTCAGTCATTTCTATAGTCTCATGTCATATGGCCTATTGTTATGGGGTCATGCTGCAGATGCAAACAGCATTATTATACTACAGAAGCGAGCTGTTCATGCAATTTATAAAATGAAGCCTAGAGAATATCTTAGAAATAAATTTAAAGAAATCAACATTTTGACTTTTGTGTCGCAATACATTTATGAGAAAATAATATATGTTAAACAGAATATACATATTTTCGAGAAAAATAGTTTCAGGCACAGTGTCAACATAAGAAACAAGAATCAACTTGTTTCTCATGTCAGCCGTGTTCACAAAATTTGTAAAACTTATAGTGGTCAATGTATACGCTTCTATTAGATTAGATAAATTCAAAACTGGTATCAAGCAGAAATTGTATAAGAAAGGTTATTATAAAATATCAGATTATCTAGAAGAAAAACATCCGTGGGATTAGGCTGCAGTTCTAACAAAACAGGCTATTTCAAAATCCAAATTGACTTATGTTTATTGTTTATTGTATCAACCCTGAACATTCAAACATTTTTAAAAGAGTGCGTGGGTTTTTATTGTCGCTTCTTTTTTTCCCACCATGGCGCCAATTTATTTGTGAAGCGATGTAGTTTAGCTGACGTCATTAAGAGATTTTGATATCCAATAATGAATAAACTATTTTGAGTTTGAGTGTGAGCTTGGAGGACAGTATTTCAGTAGGACCCCATCTATATACTTGGTTCCTTGCTCAGTGGTGCAAAATGATCTTTGTTTAGAATAGACGCTGACGTTAATTTGAAATTGTAAGAATCTTATCGGCCAGGGTCACAAAGTAGTTGTAGATATAGAGTTGGCATTGCTTCCCCGCTGCGTTAAGATATTCAAATGAAGCTGGGAAATTCCTCTTCACAAAAGGCCCTGTTTACTACCTGCCTAGGGTGGAAAATGTTACAAACATAAGCATAACCCTGTAGAATATTGCTAATATTCAGCCTGCCCTATATAATTATTTAACTCTTTGTATCCAGCTCATGTGGCATTAGAATAGCGAATGTTACTACTTTCGGTGGTCACATTAAATGTGGTGCACAAAAACAACGAAAATTACGCCATAGAAGGTGTTCAGCATATTTGCTTATCCGAATAAACAATGTTTGAAAATTTTGAAACAAAGAACTCTATCTAAAATTACTTTGCTATACAAGGTGTAACAAAAAGGGTATATCAACCCTGAAGGATGTGATTCTGCCCATAAAACTGAACAACTTTCCCTAAGGAACCTAGGTACAAATACGAAAATAAAATTTTTACCTCCCATAGAAACTGAATCAGCTGATCGCACATTTTGTATGGGAGGTAAAAATTTTTTTTCGTATTTCGACCTATGTTCCTTAGGGAAAGTTGTTCAGTTTCATGGGCAAAATCACATCCTTCAGGGTTGATATACCCTTTTTGTTACACCTTGTATAGTGTTTGCTAGTTACTTCTCCTCAAGAAGGTTATAATAACTACGAATTCAAATTTCTTGCTTCTCATACTTTCCTCTTTGACATTGATTGAAAGCTGACAACAAAGTTTTTCGTCCAATGTAATCTCGTACATTAAAAACCAGCCAAGTGCGAGTCGGACTCGCGCACTTTTTTGAGTCCGACAAGCGCTTGACCAGATTTTATTAATTTTGTTATTTTATAGGTTATGCTCAATAAATATACCAATTTAACGTTTGTAAGTGTTGCCGTTTTTAAGATAGAGCTAAAACAAAAATCACCTAAACACAGGTCTTTAGTATGGGAGCCCCCCTTAATTTATAACTTTACTATACTTATTTTTAGTATTTGTTGTTATAGCGGCAACAGAAATACATAATGTGTGAAAATTTTAACTGTCTAGCTATTACTGTTCATGAGGTCCCGTTTTTCACCCTTTGGGTACGGAACCCTAAAAATAGTACATTACTGCCATGGCTGACAAAACAGGTATTGAAAGTCGAACGTGATAATGTGGGCAGAGGCGAAGCCCAGACCTACATGCTTAATTTCTTCACGATCACCCGATCGTGGTAAATTCAACGACATTACGAGTACCAAAACAAAAACGTTTGCCTCAAAAGTTATTTCAAGTCTTAACTAAATGTTTTAGGCAAACGTTTTTGTTTTGGTAATATCGTTGAAATTACCACGATCGCCCCCGTTTCGGCTTTTATAGCACTTTTCTCACTAAATAAGAGTCTCTTTTTCTCGTTAAGTTTAATCCAAACAACCATTAATAACTTTCTACTTACCAATATATTCCTTTGTTTTTATCGCAGTTTTTCGTTTTCATATTCTTTTTAATCTGTTTATTTATTTTTATTTACATTTTACGTAAACACATATATAACATCACGCATCTTTCCCGTCGGGGTAGGCAGGGACCACAGTCCTCCACCTGCTACGACCTTGACATACTTCCCTTGTTTCCTGTACTTTTATCAATCCTTTCATACATGCTCGTCGGTTTAGGGTACTTTTAACCTGGCCTTTATTCAGAAAGTACTGAATTTGGTCCTGGTACCGTCAACCGCTCGTCGATAGAAACTTTTTCAACTCTATTACCTCGCCATAAGGTCCAAAAGTGTTTCTACTGACGTGCTGTTCAGTGTACGTTCGCCCAGCCTTCCCCTTCCAACGTTTCCATTTCCTCTCGCCTAGTAGATCTCTTTCGTCAATCTTTGTTCATTCATCCTTTCTACATGACCAAACCATCTCAGCATCCTCTCTCGATTTTGGTCACTACGTCTACTTTTACGCCAAAACGTTCTCTTTTTACTTTCGAGCGGAGCGAGAAAGGTATTGTATTCGTGAAAAAAAAAGTTTTTCTAATTTTGTCAAAAATGTGTTCTATATCACTTATACATCATAAAAAACAAGTCTCCCAAAAATGTCCGTCCGTTGGTCGGTCGGTCTGTCCGTCACGCTTTGGCCTAGCGGCTAAACGAATGGTCCGATTGACACCATATTTGGAATTTAGGAGTTTTATGAAAATCCACCGAAGGGTTCTAAGTGGTTTCTGGCTGGCTCTCATTTTGAGGGTAGCTGTCATACAACGAAAATGATAAATTGTAATTTTCTCAAAAACGGCTCATAGAATCTTGATGAAACTTTGCAAGACCAAGCATCTCCATGTAAGATATCTTGTGCCAGTATCAAATGATCTGTGTAATTTCATATAAGGGGTGTTCCTGTACCACCAAATCGTAAATATGTGATTTACCCAAAATTGGTTCCATTGAGTTTATTAAAATTTTCTATAATATTACTCCTGGATTGGTTGTCTACCTGACTGGATATTCTTTATGATATTTTGAATAAAATTTAGTAACAGGGTGTACCAAAAACTGAAAGGGCTTGCTCAGTAGACTAAACTGAACAATAATCCATAAGGAACATGTGTTGGGAAATTAAAAAAATCTCCATGCAAGTATCCTACGGTATTATCTATTGATCTTTGAAAATTCATATAAAGGGTGTTCCAGTACTACCAAAAGTTAAACATGTGATTTACTCGAAATCTTTTGATGTTTGTTTGTTTTAATGTTTGACAATTTGAATTCTGAATTGATCTGTATATTTCATTCGAACATTTTTTTGGAAAAACGTGAATAAAAGTTTATATTTCCATACTATGTGTATGGCATTACAAATTTAAGTTTGCGGTTGATAGTTTTTCCTTGAGTATTGCGAGAAAGTAAGTGCAGTGCTGCTGTACCATTTATTTTTTACATTTCACACAAAGTCATCTGATCCCAAACTAGGCAAAGCCATATATATTATACTAAGGGTAGTAGAGACTGATATACATACATAAATAGATAAATCTTTTCACACTATTTCTAATCTTGTCACTCAATTTAACACCAATCATACTCCTTAGCGCTCTTATTTCTACTGAATGAATTCTACTTTCATGCTTCTTCTGCCATACCCATCTTTCACTGCCATACATCAGTGTTGGTACCAAAACACCCCTATGAACAGCCAAACGAGCCTTGTGAGACACCTTCTGACTCCACATAAAGGCGTGCAGGGCACCATTCACCATGTTTCCAGCATTCACTCTTCTTTCAATATCACTTTCACACTTTCCATCTCTCGTAAACTTTGAACCACAGTAAAGAGATGGGCTTATCAATCTCTTTACTGTGTTTGAACAGCTGGTTTGAACTCAGATACACAAATCCAAATACAATTTATAGCTTTTTTTTTGCAAGCCAGTTCGAAATTTAAGCAAAGTCTTTGATAAGATACCTCCTTGGTTGTTATGCTTGGATAAGTTACCTCCTTGGTTGTTATACTTGTTGGTACTTGGTACACATTTAAAAACTAGACAGATATGAGTTATCATAGTAATTTAATTGGTCGCAAAACTCGTAAGTAATGGATTTTTCAACACATTTGCTCATAAAATAGCTATATTTGCACTGTATTAAGGTCAATAATCCAGCTTATTAAACACGTGTGCTTTTTAAATTATATTACCGCACTAGTGTTTTAATTTTTGTCTTTTTTTTTATCGGCAAGATGCAAGGAGTTTCCATATCTATAACTAATTTCATGAATTAAGAAACTGTGTTCGATAATAATAGGTCTTTACCTATGAAATTGCCGAAATTTTCTTACAGATTAATGAGATCATAATTTCTACAATAAATTCTAATGCAATTTTTTTCATTTGTCTTATATTTGAAAGTTGACTTCAAGGTTATCAATTTACGCATAAAATAAAGTTTTTATTTTTAGTTTGATATATTATATAAAATTAAAGGTTTGAAAATTGTTTGTCTTAAATGTCGTCCGATTTCATCATTAGATTTGTTATATTTTTTTACAGATAATATTTTTCGAAAATTAAGTTTAAGTTTCTGTTAGCTTAATGTCTTCTCAATAATGCTTAAAAAAATTAAAAAAATTGGATTTATAATTCCTAAGAAAAAAGCAAAAATGTTAGTACTGAAAATTGAGTTTACCTAAAATTCTCCATACAAAACGGCAATTTCATAGGTAAAGACCTAATATGATCAATAAACGTTAATTACACGAAAACATTTATTTTAATCAACCAACTAACTACAAATTTGTCTTTAAAGTAACGAAATATTCAATTAGAAAATAATTTAAAGAGTATGCTGATTGGTAGTTTAGTCATTGTCTCCGGGCGCACATGTATAATTTGGATCTTCCGAAAAAGTGATACACGCGCCATTTTAACAAATATTTGTTGTGTTTATTATTATTATTTTCAAAAGTAAAATCTACAAAGTATCGACTTTAACAAATAAAAGAAACAATTAGTATAGTGCATCAACGTCGAAAATACACAAAACACCAGGTGTACATTGTACAAAGTGTGCAAAGCGGAAAAAGTCTAAAGATAAGCAAATTTGATTCGTTTTTATTCGCAAATTTGTAGAAAAACGTCGTAATAAGCTCGTGCGCGATGGTGATTATACCCTCGGCTCCATTACGCCCTCGCCTGCGGCTCGGGCTGCAATATCTGAGCCTCGGGTGTAATATCCAAAATAGCGCACTTGCAAGTATTAAACCAGCACAGCGAAGAAGGTTGTCAAAATAATGATAGAATGTCGAATATGCTTGAGAAAAAAATTTACATTAACAAACACTAAAACATGTAAAAAAATAATTAATTCTTCTTTCTTCGTTTTGGCCGTAGAGCTGCGAAACTATGTAAAATTTGTGTTTTTTTTTGGCCGTGTCATACAAGACCGTCTCTAGTGGGGCGCAAGGTTTGTAAGCGAAAGCAAAAATACATCGTTTTCGAGCTATTTACATAACAAGCCTACTCCACATTGTTTGTGAAGCGATGTAGTTTAGCTGACGTCATTAAGAGATTTTATCTACTCTCATATCGTTAATCCTCAATAATGCGTTCAAAAATTGTAGGTTAACATCTTCATAATGTCAATATGTACTTAGAAACACTCTTAGCAGCATTTTTTTATCTGTGGGTGTGTATTATGAAGTATTGAATTTACTAATAGTCATCGCGGGAGACCTATTAAACAATTTTTTAATTTTTATAGGCGCGCCATTGACAGCTTGATGCGTTTGTAGTCTGTGGCTGCAAGGAGGTTTCATTGCAATAACGGAAAACTCAGCAAACAAAAGTTGTATTTACATATTTTTATTAGTTTTGTAATGAAATAAGTGATAAAATCGTTTACGATTTGCCTTCGAGTGTTTTCAAAGCATCTATAGGAACTTCGCTTAGCAGTTATCACCGGAAAAAGAGAAAAACATTAAGGTTTGTTTTTGAACACATTATTTAAGGAGTCACGATATGAGAGTAGATAAAGTTGTGTATGCAACTCCACATAATTAGGTATAAAACACTCGTGTCTTCTATTATGGAACTTGGCTCGCTACGCTCGCCTGCGTCCCATAAACCGACACTCGAGTTTTATACCCCTCATTATGTACCGTTGCATAAACTACTATTAATTTCCAACAATGAATAAACGATTTTGACTTTTGACTTTGACTCATTGCGTCGGCAACCTGTATCCGGGAAAGATTTCCAGACAAGTAGGTCATCTCTATTTACCTGTGTTTGAACGTTGTATCAAACTTATTTTGTAGTTACGCCCCTTCAACCTTTAGGTTCTAGGTTGTACTAACATTGTTAGACGACCTTTTAAACAAGCACGTACAAGCTTGCTCTATAATTCTTGAATTAATCCACCTACTTACTTAAAACAATGGATAGAACCTCCTATAAATAAAGTCTTAGGGAACTATGGGGCGTAAACAACGTACATTTTCATGAGATCTGATGCAAAAATACAGGCATAAATAAATTACGTACATAATATACCTACAGGGTTATTTTTGGACCTCTAGCCTTAACAATTTTCCCAAAGAAACATGGGTCAAAAACGAATTTTGTTTTTGGGTCTCCCCGGGTTGTACCAGTATCAGTGGAATTTGTATGGGACGACGACCAAAAATTTTCTTGTTTATCGACCAATGTTTCTTTGGGCAAGTTGTTCAGTTTCATGTTCTGAGCAACATCCTAAAATTTGGCTAGAGGTTCAAAAATTATCCTGTATAGGTGTTAGGACCTAGGATTCACCTTTATATTCACAGAATGTTTACAGAAGAGAATGTGTTCTTTTATATGAGAAAAATTTTCAGGCAGAAATTGTTTGAGATGAAACATAAATATATAATTTCGAGAAAATTTCTACCTTCGGGTGATATTTTATATGAGCTCCTTGAGAAGAAAAAGATGCGTAGCTAGAATCGGACAATAGTGCCTAGTTATCTTTTGATTGCCATATCCCAGTGTGACAGTAATTCCTGCGAATTCGGATATTATTAGTTATTATTATATTGAGATTGAGAATATTGAATCATGATTAGTTAGAGATTAGTGCCTTTCCGCAATTAATACTTATTCAAGGTGCATCTGTTTACTATTATTTCATCCGTGCTTTAAGCTCGAATTCGCTTATTTTGGTGTTTCGTTTGATTTGCCACGATGTTTACTTATTTAAGCATGCATGCAGCATCTAAACCACCACGCTGTCGTATAAAATTACCTATACAATCTTCTTGGCTTCACAACCAATTTGAATGAATTAAATAGTCAAATTAGGCACCGTTTCAGATGTTTTAAATTTGACATTCTGAAGATACTATTTATTTTGTAAAAACTCGATTACTAAATTCTAAATAGGCTTCCACGAAAGAATATGACGTTTAGTAAATCATATAAATTTTAAAAAGTGTTAAAGATGTGGACATTTTTAAATATATGCGATTAGTCAAAAGGATTTTTTGTTCGTGTATACAGTCTTTACAAACGTATGCCTCGTGTGATTGAAGAGAACTCTCTTCTTGCTGATAATAACTAAACTTTCTTTTTAATCATGCAACGCTTTGGTAAAAACCACATTATGCTGTCGTTCTGAGAAAAGTCAAGTAGCTCTTTAAATCTATATATATAAAAGAAGAAGGTGACTGACTGACTGACTGACTGACATATCAACGCACAGCCCAAATCGCTGGGTCTAGAGATTCCAAATTTGGCATGTAGGTTCCTTATGAGGCCTAGGGGTGCACTAAGAAAGGGTTTTACAAAATTCCACCCCTAAGGGGGTAAAATAGGGGATGAAAGTTTGTATGAAAAAAATTTGTATTTAGGCTGCCGACTAAAAATTTATATTTACGTCTCAGGGTTTTTGAAAATTCGACACCCTCAAGGGTGAAAAGGGGGATGAATTTGAAAATCCTTCATTTTCAAAGTAAAATCCACATAATTTATTATTTAGGCATTAATGATGTTATTCTATGCAACGTTCGTCACTGTTATTGAAATTCCACCAAAAATTCCACCAAAAAGGGTCGTGGTCGTAGGGGTTAGGCAAAAACCAACGTAAGGGAACGAGTTTATTATGACAAAGTAGGTACAAAATACAAGGCGGTGGTCGTGCTGCGCGCGGGCACGTCCGAGCACGACCAGACACAAAGGTAAACTGACTGTTTTTGACACGAATGACACGGAAAGACAGAGATAGAAGACATTTGAAATAGGAATTTGGAATTTTGGGCCAGGACGATAGAGCCAGGATCACGAAAGGAGGCATAGGGTTGAAATATGCGATAGGGTTGAAATGTGTATATGGGTGTCATCTGTATGGTTTATCGGGTCGCTGATTACGAAAGCTACAAAAACTTTGAAATCCAACGTGGTGGACGTGAAATACCATCATCCCCTGGGGAAGGAGTTGGGGTGCGATAGGTTTGAAATGTCTAAAAATAAATATGGGTGTCGTTTCTATGTTAGGGATAGCGGTTAAATTGACGTTAGGGGTAGGGATAGGGGCAGAGATAGGGAGAGGTAGTGGTAGAGGTAGAGAGGTAGAGAGGTAGAGAGGTAGAGGTAGAGGTAGAGAGGTAGAGGTAGAGAGGTAGAGAGGTAGAGACGTAGAGACGTAGAGACGTAGAGACGTAGAGACGTAGAGACGTAGAGACGTAGTGACGTAGAGACGTAGAGACGTAGAGGTAGAGAGGTGGAGAGGGAGATGGAGAAGGAGGGGAAGGGGGAGAGGGAGGGGGAGGGGGTGAGGAAGAGGGAGGGGGAGGTAGAGACGTAGAGAGGGAGAGGAAGAGGGAGAAGGAGGGGAAGGGCGAGAGGGAGGGAGAGAGGGAGGGGGAAGGGGGTGAGAGAGAGGTAGGGGAGAGGGAGGGGGATAGAGAGGGCCAGGGGGAGAGGGAGGAAGGGGAGGGGAGAGGAAAAGGGGAGAGGGAGAGGGTTTCAGTTTTTCTCAATTACTTCTGCGAATTGGCTCTGTTTTGAAATATTACATTAAGGTGTCTCTCATCTCTCTCTTTACATTTGTTAGGATACTGCTGCTAAGTTCCTTTGTTCTGAGTAATTTATAAGTAACGTCTGTATATTATATAAAATTCAGCTGGATCTTGAATTATACTCATTGATTTGCGCAGGGTTAGTCCTGTTTTTCCTTAGTTTAAAATTACCCCGAAATGACGGGAAAATATCTCATTGCTTCGGAAAACCGGTAACAACATAAATACGAAATCCACGCGAGCGAAGCCGCGGGTTACAGCTAGTTTCAGATAAATCTGAATTTCTTGAAAATGCCTTCCGAAAAATAGGGTTAAATACTCCAGTAAAAATACGGTTTTGCAAAACATTAAATGTTAATATACTTTTTTGTGTATATCGTATCTAAATATGATGTTAAGACACAATCCACCTAAAATTTCAATCGGAATATTTTTTTTCGGCAAAAATAGTAATAGACAATTATATACTTTATATCATAGATAAATGTATATTTTACATATAGGCATCAAAATCCACCATAAATATGTTTAAAAATATATTTATTTTTTTCAAAATATAAGATCGACACAAATTTTCATATAAAAGGCCCAATAAAGTCGAGGTAAAATAATAGAAATAAACTGAGCTAAACTTAACCTTTTTAAATGTAAGTGATTCTTATATATATTCACAGAAATTCCATATAAAATAAGTAAAAGTTTTTTGTAATTGGTGGCTTACAAAATTTTTGTAAACATTTATGTTGGATTTGCCAAAAATGTGAGTACTTAGCACTATTTAAATTATTAGAAAGCAAAACGGCTCTAATACTATTTTTGGTTGCGAAGATAAACTTTATTTAAATTTCGTGGTATAAAAGTTAAATAATACAAAAAAGGTAATATTTTTAGGTGGATTAATGTATAATATGAAGGAAAATCACGCAGAAATTTAATTCTTTATAATATTTATAGTCACATGACTTAGCTGCTGCGCTGAAACTGTTCACGTCTAGGAAAACAATATTATAGTGCTATTTATCACACGCATGTTTTATTTCATAACTTTTACTTTGTGAAAGGAAAACAACGCATGCATCCTAAACAAAATAGCAAAAATTTTGAACTTTTATTAAAACTATTGTAAAATGTGAAAACTAATTGTAGTTAATTAATTTTAAATTAATTTCTTGTTTTAAGAACCGTTTAAAAACAAGATAAATTAAAGGCTAAAAATTATTAAAATTTAACCTTTGCTTAGAACCTCTTTGCATCAAAGTCTCATTTCGGAACGAAACGTCTTCTGACAGCCAGCAGTTCAATGAAAAAAAAAAAATCTCAGAATGTCAACGAAAAGTCAAGATGACAGATAAAAAAGCCCTAGCGCGCATTTTAAAACTTTCCGACCGCAATACGTGTATAGATTACGACTCATGGCGTACATTAACTTACTAATCTGGGCTCATGGCGAGCAAATGTGATGAAAAGTAATTTATGTAAGAGTTTTAATATCCGCGCATTATTTGAGAAAAGCACTATAAAATGTTTGGCCGAAACCAGGTATTGATGGGCTTCGCCTATGCCCACATTATCACGTTCGTCTCTCAATACCCGTTTTTTCGACCGCTGCAGTAATGTACTGTAGAGTTTATTAGCACAGTTTTAAAGTCAGTTAGAAATAAATGATTTATGTTGATTTTAAGCCATTCAATACATAGTTAGTAGAATATCTGTGTTTGTTTTATTTTTATAACCACTTTCGTTTTTATGTGAAGGGGTAACTTAATGTTGTCAATATTTTCTAGTCTTCTTGAATCTCTAGTTCTTTTTGAATCGCGAGTCTTATTTGCAAGCTCGTTCCATCGTCGGCCTCATCTTTGTCCTCATTTCTAAGCAAGCCAATTTGCAATGGTCAATAAAGAAACACTTTTAATTTAAATACGAGTTTAAAACACTGAAATTTAGTTAAAAACGTGCCATTGATATGAATTTATTTGTCATTGATGTGAAATCAGAAGAGCAGGAATTAAAATAAAGAGAATTAAATTACTTTTCATAAAATGCGCGTTGAGTGGTCGCGGTTGATAAAACATAGAAGCAAAATTTCAATCCATTTTCAATAATTCAATTGTAATTATAGCATTGCGGTAACACGACATGCATGAGTTATTTACCAACTGATTTCTCGAAATACCTACTGATTTCAACTGCAAAATAATTTCGCCTTTCACACTCCATTTATTTACATTCTATTTGGTGGCGTAAAATATTGTATTTCTTCTGCTTCACTACCTAGCTATATTCTTCTCGACAAGCCCGTTGGTGTGGTTGGTAGTGAACCTGCCTTACACGCCGTGGGCCGCGGGTTCGATCCCCGCCTAGGGCAAACATTTGTGTGATGAACACAATTGTTTGTTCTGTGTCTGGGTGTTAGTTATCTATTTATGTATGTATATAAGTCTCTGGTACCCATAGGCTTTGCCTAGTTTGTGATCGGATGACCTTGTGTGAAATTTCCCCCAATATTTGTTTAATTATTGATTCTTAAAAATGCTTCTTTCGTTCAAACATTGTATGAAATACCAATAAAAACGCAAATAGTTCACACGTTCTCTAGGAATTTCTATATAAGAACCGAGTTTACTTACAGCCGCTTGCGCGCTTGCCTGAAGCTAGCTCATTGTAACCTCACCATTTTTTTCGTCTTGATCTAGCAAGTCTTTGTTAAATCGTTGGGAGCCTGATTTAGTCGGGCGGGAATAGTGAAACCCCGGGAGCGAAGCTCAAAAGTAACCTAACCTGACCTACTTTTTGGCGGTGGTCCGGTATTATCTGGCGGGTTGAACACACCAGTTCTGCTGCTTTTGTTTGCAGGGAAAGTTATATTTTTCCTTTACATCATTCGATAAAATGAAAAAAAAATCGTTTGTTTCCCGTGGTACTACTGCGTGGCACTACCAGTAGTGTCACAGGGGATTTTCCTTTCCCACGACACTACCGAAATACTTAGGAAAAGTTTATAATTGAAAAATGACACTTCCTGTGTTCGGATAAATCTACAAAGTAGAAAATCGCAAAATTTCATAACCACTGGAGATGCTTTTACGATTTTTTTTCTAATTTGTAAAGTTTATAATGGTTCACGATAAATGGAAAAAGACATACACTTCCTCAACAAATCTAGTATTGTAAAGAATGCCTAAGAATTTTGTACAATAGTATCGTCTTTTAAATAGCTGCAAAAATTGGGTAAATTACGTTAGTAACAAATAAACTGTGATTTTCGACTTATAACTTTCAGCAAGAGACAACATCGCTAGCAGAGCGAATCCGGCTGCTGACTTGCGACGTAGAGGACGAAACGGAGGAGCAGCGGTCGTCACCAGCTGGAGCCAGCGTAGACAAGTTCTCTACCAGTAGCGACAAGTCGTACGCCAGCGACAAGAACAACGAGAAGGCATTCGGCAGTGCTTCTTCCAGCTCCTCGTCGTCCACTCTGTCCGCGCCGGTCCCCACGCGCCAGCACCAACAACAACCGCCAGATCTAGGCGATATGCATCAGGAACCACAAAAGGTAAAAAATATAATAACACACACACCATTAATACTTTAACTACCTGTTAATATTTACTAGCATTATAACTATTAGCATAGAGGAAATCTATGCTATTAGAAATATTTTTAAGGTTCCGTAAAGCTGTAACTTCATACGGATTTTTTTTCGTCCGTGTGGTTCCGGCAAAGAATAACCAACCCGTCCCTACCCGTTGGTGTCGTAAGAGGCAACTAACGGCTTATGAACTGGAGGTTGGGCATCAGCATCTTTCTGTGAATTTTATCATCTTACATAGTGCGGTCATCAACAACAGCAGTTGCCAGTTGCAACGCTTACAAGCGTGGTGACCATGGTAAATCCCCCAAAGGTACCAAGCGTTTTTGCTGGAGTTCTGGAGGGAGAGACAATTTGTGGGATGTTATGATGATGATACATTTTAACTACGCCGACAAAGTGGTAAAATAAAATCTTCTCCCACAAGTAAAGTGGGGGTGAATTTTTATTTTCATAACTACCCCATCGTGGGGCACTTCGCTAGACAGGTTTTTAAAAATAATGTTAGTGTCTCGGGTCTCTACTAGTAAAACGGTTGTTACTAGAAATGTGAAAAAAATCACAGTAGAAATTATAAGGAAATTCATCACAGCTAAGAAAGCTTCACAGGATAATGAGCTATGAGATAAAAACAGATTTACAATGACTGAATGAATGTCAGAATACCTTGTGACACATATTTTCATTAATCTTCCTTCCCCTGTGTATTATAATTCTATGTCCTTCTCTTATATTTCTATAATGAACACTCAATTTTTTTTAAAACATACATACATACATAATATCACGCCTTGTTCCCGTCGGGGTAGGCAGAGACCACAAAACATACGATGACATAATGATATAAGTTTCTTGTTTGAAAAGAACTGATATTGACAGTCCTTGCTTGAGCTATATCTATTTTCGAGCGTCTGGCATTGGCTGCTCCAAACTAGAACAAGTGGCAGGAAATACGATTTATTGGAAAATCGAGATCGCGTAAAGTTAGACTTCTTGTATCGTACAAATACATTGAAGTTTTATTCGCTTTGACTGATCTTCATAGGATTTATGAAAGGTTTACTTTTTACAGTAAATAATTTTTTTTACAGTTACATGGCCTAGATCCACTCTTGTATATATATATATGTAGTGATCAAGAATTTTACAAAACCACCCGGCTTGTGGTTGTCAAAAGAGTTTAGTGGGTAAGGCGTCTCCGGTATAAATAAACAAGAAGACGTGGATTAGATGGGCGGTCTGTAACCTTGAGATTTTCAACACAAGAAAATATTAAATAAATATAAAAATAAGTAAATGAGGTAAACGGGTCGAACAATTTGGTTGATTCGTTCTTTTTTGTGTCCTTAATTTTTAAGAAATATTTTATGAAAAAAAAAACAATTCGAAGAAAAAAACAGGACCGACTCGCACTAACCAGTTTTCTGAAAAAGTCTATGTGATAGGTACCACATGTACTTTTATTATTTTTCCTATTTTATTACAGCCTCGTCCTGAGTCTCGCAGACAGTTTCTTTCGACCCTAGCCCCATTGACAGCATGTGTGGGCAGTGCAGCTCACCACGAAGGCTTCTATTACGTACCGCCAGGAGACAGGAGCTCAGCATCATCAGCAACTCAGCTTGACTTCCAGGAGCACACCGACGCTCCCGCGCCTGATGTTGTCGCTGGAACGCCAGGTTGTAAATTATACAGCATAATTACATGGTACTTAGGACATGAAATTGAACAACTTTCCCCAAGAACAATAAGTTGAAAATAGAAAATTAATTTTGGCTTCCCCATAAAAACCTTACACTGTCAATACTGAAATTTGTATTGGACGACCACAACAATTTCCTATTTTTATAGGACCTGTGTTTCTTGGGGAAGTATTCCAGTTTCTTGTCCTGAGTACAATGCTCAAATATAGTAAGATGTTTCATTATCACGCTAATAGTAAACTGTATAACCGGATCGTGTGTGCGTCAGGATGGCGGATGTACCATGGAAAATTTTAATTTATTTAGCATGAGAGATTAGTGCCCAATTTGTACTTAATTGTACTAAAAAAAAATTAGAAAATAACCTGACGTCAGGATGGCAGCTTTTTTTGCATTTTGAATAATTTTCTGATTTTAAAAGCGTAGGAATTTTGTACCTAAAATGTACCTTCAGAAAATATAAGCCAAGCCAGATGAAACAAAATGTAAAATATAAAAATTTCAACTTAAACATTTTTGGTACCGGCGACGCGATCGCCTTACAACTGTGGTATACAAGGTGTAATTCCAAATACGCAAAAGCTCTCGGGTGGTAGTTCTATACATGAAACTGAACAACATTTACTCTGATGTCTAATCTAATATACCTTCCGGTACATATACGTACGTACACTCAACAGCACGTCAGTAGAAACACTTTTGGACCTTATGGCGTGGTAATAGAGTTGAAAAAGTTTCTACCGACGAGCGGTTGACCGCATTGCCCGTGGTACACACCTATGCATTTACGGACCAAATAACATGATTCCGACTCACACTTAACCAATTTTTTTTTCTTCTTGTTTACTTAAGATTATGCGCTTTGATCCCACTAAGTAAGATGCTTGCACGTACCGAGTACTTCTCAAAATAATTGTACGCAACGAAAGCGATGCAACTAAAATGTTGCAACTAAATTGTAAACTGTAACGCAATGTTATAACGCTTTTAACGTTTTTTTTTTGCCTTTTGGCGTCATATGGTCAACGGCATAACTGTAAAAAAAATTAAGAAAGAAAAGGTACTAAATGAGTATTACTTATTGTAAAAATATCCCACTGCCAAACAATTTCATTGCGTTACGAAACACAACTAAATTGTAGATACCATATTCGTTACGTTACGAAATACGACGAAATTGTAGATGAAATGTAACTTTAAAATTTATTTGACTCAAAAGGAACAAAACGAAAAGAAATTTGAAATCTTATTTTCTTATTTACAACATATTTAAAACACGCTTCCGTATTTATTCTACCTACTTGAAAAACGTTCTTTATTTTCGGTATAACGAAATTGTTTTACGGGAGCTCGTAACCAAAATACGCAAAAAAAGAACTGAATGATTACGCCTTGGCAGTTTGTTTGTTTGTCAGAAGCGTCTCAGTGTTGCCAATAGTAAAGAAAATATCAAAAAAATAAAAATATCAATAAATTCGTGCAAATCGTAATAACGAAAGTGCATGTAACGAAATGGTTAATTCTTGCGAAAAGTTAAATTAATGTGCGTCTTTGTTATTTTTGTATGGAGAGTATATGAAATATAATATTTATTATATAATACAACAAATCCCGAACAGATTAAGTAGAAACGTATTTAAAAAAATTGGTTTTGAAGTATTCACTGCGGATTCAAATATTTATGGGTGGTTGTGACATTATGTTTTTTGTATGAACAAAAAATATCACACGTAAAAAATATAATTTATTTTCATCAAAGAATAAAAGACTGTCAAATTTCTTGTTACTTTCAAAAGAAGAATTATATTTTAATCAATGCAACATTATAAACTAAAAGGTACAACTAAAATTTATCTATAAAATCTGATGTGACAGGGTATAGCGACATATTTTTTTAACCCGATGTACATTTTATTTGAGAATTACTCTACCACCATTTTTACAATAGACCTAAAACAAAAAAAAAACGTTAAATAAATCGTTTTTTTTAATGAGTTACCCTTCTTTTTTACTTTATATTATTTTTTATTTACGAGCTCAGACAGGCTTTCAGACGGATGGCATAGACAAAAAGCGAGTTTAGCCACTTATAAACTAAAGAAATACTTGCAGGTGCAGGAGAAGGAGACGATGGATTGGCAGCGTTTGCGCGGGCAGCCGCGCCGCGGACCGAGCGACTGCGGCAGCGATACGGGCAGGAGTCTCAGCAAGTTAGCAGCGATGACGAACACGACGACTACGGTATACTATCCCTTACATTGATAGAATTCTGTGACTTATCAAGATGTGAGAAGGTGAACAGAATAGTCACAGAAAAAAGTAATACTTACTGAGAACCTCGACTCTCCTTGTGTCATGCTTGACTATACCTACAGCGCCAGCATGATGCCCTAAAATCGATGTTTGTTTGTTCTATTAAAAGTAAAAATTGCATTTGACCTAGGAGTAGGAGCTCGCGCTGACGCTGATTAACCCCACCCATTAATGTGCGAATAAGTCTTTATTGTCAGTCAGTCGTAGTGATTTCGCACTCATAATCATACAAATGTACTGTGGTCTGAAAAGAAGTCTCTAAAACATAACATCTCTTTTAAATTGTTATCTACTCGGTTTTAGGTTTCCATCGACGGCCGGCGGTCCGAGGCATAGCGGTGAAGCAGCAGCTTGGTGCCTCGGATGAGATCCTCCAGCAGATGCAGAACGAGCTGCAGCCGTCTCCTGGCGCGACCACGCCTGCACCCGCTCCTGCACACGCTTGTCAGCGTACCAACGCCAATTACTCCTGGCCTTACTACTCCGAAGCGAATTTAAACTCCAGGCCACAGAGTAGAGCCAGCGCCAGTTCCAACTTGTAAGTTTCTTTTATACAAACTCTAATGTATCAAACTCAACGCGCTCTTACCTGTACAAAAGAGGTTATCAATTCGATCCGTATGTATGTAATATTGTCAATTTTTTTCCTCGCTACGCTCGGGATTCTACTCTAGGATCCCTCACTTCGCTCTGAATTCAAAAAAACGTCCTCGCCGTAAAAATATTATTTTGCCGAGTAAGGGAGCTTGCCTCAACGTGGCGGGAAGTGCATTCCAGAGCCTTATAGCTCTGGCTAGCTAGCTTAACTGTAATTAATATACTTACATAGTATAAAATTGTCTATCTATCGTATGAGTGATAAAGTAGTAGGTATACGCAACTGCATATATCTAGTAGGTATGGTATTAAAACCCGAGCGCAGCGAAGTTCAAATCTCTTTGTTTAAAACACTCGTTAGATACTAAACCCAAACTCCTGTTTTATTTACCTGTTTTATATGATAGTTTATTAAACTACTAATCTGCACAGTATTACTACACGCATTCACTGTTACACCATATTACGCCACTCTTTCTCCCGGAAGAAACCACGCGTCGATTACGTAAAAAAACCGCCCAAATGCGTGTAGGGCCATGCGCAGTATAGGGTTCTGTAGTTTTTTACGATTTTTGACGCAATGCGAATTTTGATTAAGTATTTTATAACGTTCATAACATAAACCTTTTACCTTCTAATGCTCAGCGAGGTCCTAGCGCCTGATAGCTAGTGTTATTATTATTATTTTTTTGTTTTTGGGCTACAGCTTATCAACCTGTGAAGCCTACTTAACTGTGTTAGTTTTCCTTTTAATTTCATCATATTTGCTACTACTATGATTTTTTTCACATTTCCAATAACAACCGTTTAGCCAGCAGCGGAGGGACATTCGACTCCAACAAAAAATTGTCCTTTCAAGCTAAATATTTCACAAATATCCCTAATTTAAAAAAATGATACACTTAGACACACATTAATTTTAAAAGACCTATCCAACGACACCCCACACTATGGGGTGGACAAGAAAAAGAATCATCCCAACTTCAAAGAGGGAGGTACCATGAAAAATATATTTTTGAAAATTTTATTCTACCACTTTGTCGGCGTAGATGAAATGTATATTCGTACCAAATTTCAGCTTTCTCGTATTAAGGGTTTCTGAGCTAAGCCGCGGACAGACAGACAGACGGACATGACGAAACTATAAGGATACGTTTTTAACTACGGAACCCTAAACACGCGTTCGTATCGTGGCAATCGCAAACAAACTGCTCTGTGGAAAGAAAAACGCGCTATCGACGCGCGTATCCAAAACGCGCGACGATGGCGCGAATAAAAAATCCAACCCTAAGAATAAGTGTGGTGTATCTCATGTGTCGGTAATTTAGCTCGAAGGCATCGGACTACGTGAGTGGGCGGCAGTCCAGCAGTACGCCGGTGCCGCAGCAGCACAGTGACGTGTGCTACGCGCATGCGGCCAGCATGGCCCAGTACGCCCACTACCAACGCCAACAGCAAGACGCATTATATCGAAACTGCTCGCTTTATGCTAACGTCGGGTAAGCAAATCTATTATTTCTTTAGAAATTGTTTCATTATAAGATAGATATACATACGTACATGCATAATATCATCACGCCTCTTTCTCGTCGGGGTAGGCAGAGACCACAGCTAAATAAATAAAATATAGTAGCAATCTAAGATCACTGTTTCCTAAATCGTGCTTGATTGCAAAGCTCTAAGTGTGGCCAACACACGGTAATATCCTGTGAGCTATTTTTATTTATAAAGACAATGCATATATGTTTATTAACATACTTATAATGAATGAGTTTCAATCAGCTTTAAAAGTAACTGTTTAAATTGTGGACACTTAAAAGGACTTGGCTCTGTTTAGCGGTACTTACCGCGCGCGCAGTGCCTTATTTTTATGTCTGGAATTCATTCTCATTTTTATCTGGAAGCCAATGCCATTTTAATACCAATTAATATAATTAAACAAAACTCAAACACAGCAAAATGGGGGAAATATTTTACTGCACATCAAAAATACCAAATTGCTACTTCTAAAAAGAAATACTTAAATAATGATTGTGCATCGAAAAACTTTACGTTCGTTAGCTAAAGTATACCCAACTTAACTGATCCTTAGTAGTGGTAAAACAAAGGTTGTCTTGCGACCACAACTCACGAGCCAAGCGAGCGAAGCGAGCGTTCTGCGACAGCGGCCAACCAGTGCCAGACAATAATTACGCGCCATTTTGTAAAGTGCTGCCGCCGTTATGTAAAATAGCGAATAAAAAATTTCTCGGCATTTTGTAATATAGCGGTTATACGATATGGCTGCTACATATTAATAGCGATACATAGGGGTGGTAGGGGCCTACCTCCTAGCGGTCCACCCCGGCCACCGACGATTCCTCGCTGTGATTCTTCGATGTCGGAGATCACAATACACTCAAAAGAGGTTCGTAGAGTAATTCGAAGTCTAGACGTGAACAAAGCTAGCGGTCCTGATGGAATACCAGCAAAAGTCTTGAGGAACTGTGCGCCTGAGTTGTCTCCTGTGCTGACGCGTTTGTACCGCCTCTCTCTTAAAACAAGAACGGTGCCTAAACCTTGGAAGGTTGCCAATGTACAGCGGGTACCCAAGAAGTGTAGTCGTGCCGACCCCACCAACTATCGTCCGATCGCCATCACCTCCATACTCTGCAAAGTTATGGAAAGGGTACTAAATGGAAAATTGCTGACTTACCTAGAAACTAACGACCTACTCAGTGATCGTCAGTATGGCTTCCGCCGGGGACGATCAACTGGGGATCTTCTAGTGTATGTTACGCATTTCTGGGGCGAGGCCATCGAGAAACACGGCGAAGCTCTTGCCGTATCACTGGACATCTCGAAGGCCTTTGGAAGGGTATGGCACGCAAGTCTGCTGAGCAAACTTCCTGCATACGGCATTCCCGCTGACTTTTGCTCTTGGATTTCTACTTCCTGAGTGAACGGTCGATCCGAGTAGTCCTTGATGGCTGCTCCTCTGACCTCATGGCTATTGACGCCGGGGTTCCTCAGGGGTCTGTTCTCTCTGCGACTCTTTTCCTGCTGCACATCAACGACCTACTTGGTCCTAATATTGTTGGGTACGCAGATGACAGTACTGTCGTCGAGAGATATATGTCAAGCGCAAAAGCCAGCAGTGACGAAATACGTTCTTTGAGAGAGGCCACGGTAGAGCGTATAAACTCAACCTTAAGTCTTGTCTCCGACTGGGGTGACAAAAATCTGGTGAGTTTCAACGCCACCAAAACACAAGCGTGTCTATTCACTGCCAAAAGGAGTCCATTCAATCTGGCTCCTACTTTTCGGGGTACATCTGTACCGGTCGTCACCGACAGCCTCGAGCTTCTTGGCATGAAGCTGTGTGCAAACCTGAACTTCGGCGCCAACATTGAGTCAAAAGCTCAAACTGCGGCCAAAAAGTTGGGTATCCTCAATAAGGTTAAGCGGTATTTCTCTCCTGGACAGTTGCTAGTTTTATACAAAGCACAAGTCCGATCTTGCATGGAGAATTGCTGCCACCTTTGGGATGGCTCAGCCAAATACCAACTAGCCGCTCTAGACTTGATCGATCGCAGAGCCAAGAAGCTCGTTGGTGATGAGATGCTAGTGAAAACCAAGTTTCACAGCCTAGCCCACCGGCGCAAAATTGCATGTCTGTCGGTCTTTTACAGATTGTACTTCGGAGAGTGTGCCCAAGAGCTCCACGAGCTTATTCCGCCATCCCCCTTCTACCATCGGGAATCCAGACGCACCGCAGGATATCACCCATATCTGGTTGATATTCCACACATTCGCACAAAGCGCTTTGAAACATCCTTTATAATGCGCACAGCTAAGGAGTGGAATTCTCTGCCTGCGTCTGTGTTCCCGAGCTCTTATAACCCGAATCTATTTAAGTCGCGAGTGAATAGGCTTCTTCTGGGCAAGCTCGTTCCATCGTCGACCTCATCTCTGTCCTCAAGGCTAGATCGAGGTCAAGAGTAAGCCCATACATAGTAAAAAAAAAAACAGTATTTTTGTGAAGGATTTTTTTTTATTTGATGATTCTCCTTTTTAGGGTTTCGATACGAAAATGGTAAAAAAAGGGACCCTCATGGTGCGACTTTGTCTGTCTGTCAGTTATGATTATTAATGTAAAGGAGGCCCAAATAGGGGGGGCAAAATTTTAAATTTTCGTTACTAGGTGGAGTGGGGTATCACATGAAAGGGCTTTACTTGTACACTCGGGGAAGAAAAATGTTCGTCACCTTAAGATTGGTTTTCGCTCGCACCAGTGCCAGAATTAATCATACCAACATCTTAGTACAAGAAACAGTATTATTTAAATAAATGTAACGTTTGGTGCAAAATAAGGTATTGTCTGTTTTTTCCACTATAGAGTTTTATATTTTATAGGTTTTATTAGAACATAAAACTCTATAGACATTTCACAGATTGCATTCCGTCAATGTGACAAATAACTCAATAATAAAGTGACAGACACTTTAATTTATGACATAGAAAGACACTAAGAATGACAATCAAAGATTTCGGACCTCCTTGCTTCGATTACCCTTATTTTTCTGTGATGACGATAGCTTTTTAACTGTCGTAACCAAAGAGATGAAGTCAAACCAACACGAAGGTTTTAATTTATCAAACTGCTTATACGAGTATGAATCTTCTTGTACAAGGTCTGAGTTAATTTGAACTTTATTTTCGAACAGTAAAGTTTACTTTTGTATGCAATATTTTAATCTTATTAAATACTTTATTGTAAAAATATTAAAATACAGTCACAAAAAAATACAAAAGTCAAAGAAGGTACTCATAATTAAAATACAATAATGTATTAGTCTAACAAACCGCCCCTTGACGTTCCCGGTGCAAAAGTGCCCATAATGCTCGCAGTATTACCACGTTGAATGGCTATGGAAAGCCTTTGCACCAGGAACGACTCGGAGCGGGGGTCACATCCCTTTTGTCGGAGCCGACTGCCTATGTCACGCACAAATTTTTTCGCGTCCGCTCCCCAGCAGCCCGCCGTTTCCACCGCCAAGGGGACGAAAATGTAGCCATGTCCCAAAGGAGCATATTTTTGGCGTTTAATCGCCGCCTGTGCTTCGGCCGCCGCTCCGGCCTTGCGTGTAGTGCGATTGATGTGAGAAGCAGCGTAGGTGCTGACACACGTTGCGTCCCACACCAAACACCGCCCTCTCTCCCACGGAATCAACCACGGAATAATCTTTATCACAGTTTCAAAAGGTAATATGTGCTCGCGACGATAAACGAATCAATTTGAAAACTGGCGAACATTTTTCTTCCCCGAGTGTACATTCCAAAATATATTTTTGGTGCAAAGTCAGTCTGGGGAAGTACCACCCCCTTACCTTTTTCTGCCGGAAAACAGCAGTGTTTGCACTGCTGTGTATCGGTTTTAAGGTTAAGGGAGCCAGTGAAATTACCGGCACATGAGACATAACATCTTCGTTTTCCGGATGGGTAACGCGCTTTGCTGTCTATGTCATATTATTTAACTAATAAGACTTGGCTGACATGAGTAGTGGTGACCACTTACCATCAGGTGGCCCACTAAAAATAAAGCGATTACTGGTCTCAATTATTTTTTCAACAGATTTGTAAAGATAGTTCTTTAGGAATCAAAAATACTTAAACGCCACAATTTGACGTTATGAGTTATGAATAACCACTTTGCAATAAGTATTATTAAATGGCTGGCGTCGATTATAACTCAAAATTGCAATGTCAAGGAAAAGAAAGACCATAAATAAAATCTTATTCTCAGTCAGCGTAACTATTAGTATCAAAATGTAACTTCGTGACAGCTCTGTTTAAATATGTTTACTTCTATTTACAGTTGTTCAGATAGCAGCCAAGAGTTGTACAGTTCTCAGACCTCCTCGGAGCAAACATCACCCGTGAGGTCAGCTCGGTGCCGAAGACCAGAGTCGCCTCCTCCAATCCGCAGCCACCACCAGCTTCTATACGTGCCATACAGCACACACTACCACTACCAACACGACTACGGGACGCATTGGACAGCTAACGATTGTAAGTGACGTGTACTTTGCCTTACCTTTGACCTATCTTGTGTGGGCCTGCCCCGATATTTAGTGAGCTGTCTGCTTCGATGGCACGTCTGGGAAGATGCATGGTTGCGTCCGTGTGGTGCCGGCAAACAATAGTACTAACCATCTCTACCCGTGGGTGTCGTAAGAGACGACTAAGAGCTTATGAACCGGAAGATGGTCAGCAGCATCTTTCTGTGTATCGTACGATCTTAAAAACTGCGGTCACCAACAACAGCGGTCGCCAGCCGCATCGCTTACAAACGTGGTGACTATTATGTCTATTATGGTAAATCCCCTCCTAAGTACACACGGCCGCACATCGGTAGAAACACTTTTGGACCTTATGGCGTGGTAATAGAGTTGAAAAAGTTTCTACCGACAAGCGGTTGACCGTACCACGCATTTTTGCTGGAGTTTTGGAATGAGCTCCCTGTCATGCAGTGGATGTTCCATGGGATGTTATGATGAGATGCAAAAAAAATCTTTTTCTTCTTCTCCTCAGTCGGTCTCTCAGTTCTGAGGATCGTGACTCACAATGACTAAAATCTCTAGACTAGAGTCTTGGCTAAAATAGTTGATCGTGAGGTACTTCTGTCTTGCGCCAGTTTGAGTGTATCCTGAAAGGACGTATTCAGGGCACTGGTTAAAAACGTCACTCTTGTACTATACTTACTAATCTGGACAAATATGTTTTATTTATTATTTTTTAAGCTCTTAGACGCTTTATGTCAAACCATTACTTTGAGAATTAAAATTTAGAACAAGAAAATGGGAACACTTTTCAGTTCGACAAAATCGAAGACAGTTCGACAAAATGTGGTCTGTAATCCGTTTCACGAATCAATGCCAACGCTTACCAACACATTTTGCAGCTATATCAATAGTGATCAGCTAAAGCTATCAGAAAAAACAAGTTTGTAAAATATTGTTATTGTTTCCGTCAAATATACTCTGGATTTAGAGTCATGGCTGCAAAATGTGTTGGTAAGAGTTTGCATTGACTCGTGAAACATACATGAAACGGATTATACGGTTAAAGTTCTTTTGCCCGTCATAAAACAACAAGGTTGATTTTTGTCTACAAGTGTGTTGTTGTCATGTTTCACCAGACGCCCTGCCGAATTCAACAGACGTCATAAAATGTAATTAACTTGGTTACGTGCGAAATTTTGTTAAAATTGATAGACGCTTTTTTTGGCTTTTGTACCTCAAAGTGTTATTCGTCTTGTTTCTCCAGACGCCCGCATGCACTCGTACTACCAGCAGCAACAGCAACAGCAGCAGCAGCCGCAGCCGCCACCAGCTCAGCATCACCAGCAAGCCCGCAGCGGCGCCAGCACACCGCAGCCCACGCACGCTCAATCTCAGACGCAACGCGCACAATACACCCATCCTCTTCAACTGCAGGTACTCGTACACTTTGAGTGGCCTATTAGCGCGGTAGAGTTATCGCGCTGAGATTTTCACCATTACCCGTAAGCACCCGTAAGATAGCTATATTCTCCTAGGCCTATGTATCAGTATTATTAAGAATTTTATGTTATACTTGTTTTCTGTAATAGATTATTCGTTCAAATGGTTAGTGGAAACATTTTGAAAAAGTTCTGAGCGCAGATTCAAGCGTAAAGCTCTTATTAGGTAAATGACGCGAATTCCGTGTTTTGATTTTGAATCCTTTTGCTTGCAGACGCTATGCCCAGCACCAGCACGATATAGGCCTGTGCCAGCCCCGCAGCCCGGTGGTGGCAAGCAAATGATCTGCTACTCTGAAAAAGTATGTACTTACAATGTGTGAATACTGATTATAAAACGTCTTAACGGAATAAGCGAAATTAAGAAAATAGTTTGTTCAGAATCGAGAGTAGAATCAATTTCACAGGTTTTTGATAGGGGTAATTTTTTTTATTATTAAATTTTTTGCCGCTTCTATTCTAAATATTTCTGTGGATTCGAGCGCTGGCGGCGGCGACGCGCGGTTCATGAGCGGTGAGGAGGGGAGGGAAAGTGAGCGTGTCGTGCGCAGAGAGTGCGGACTAAAACAACGATGAATCTAGAACTATTATGAAACTTTAAAATAGCTATATCAATAAAATATCGTGTTTAAAGATTTTTTTACGGTAATGGATTTATTTGAATAAAAATCAGTTGGGGTGTATGAGGGTTTCGCTTATTCCATTACCACGTTGTATAGAAGGTTGTTTTTGATAGCACAATTTTGTTTGTTACTTTGCCCGGATCATGAAACTAAACAACTTTCCTGAAAAAACATGGATCGAAAACGAGAAAAGATACGAAATACGTACAATATTTTTTTTTACTCTTGACCTCGATCTAATCTTGAGGACAGAGATGACGTCGACGATGAGACGAGCTTGCCCAGAAGAAGCCTATTCACTCGCAGGCTGAGAATTCCACTCTTTAGCCGTGCGCATAATAAAAGACGTTTCAAAGCGCTTTGTGCGAATGTGTGGAATATCAACCAAGTGTGGATGATATCCTGCGGTACGTCTGGACTCCCGATGGATAATATAATAAGGTTGCCTATTGTGCTCCGTATTTTATGTTTGTGTATTTTGTGCTTTTTTATCTGTCAATAAATTGTGTTACGAGTATGTTATTGTTCCGAGGTTATGTTGTGTCGTAATGTAGCGTGATTAGAATGACATTACGAAATACGGAAGGAGCAACAGGTGTCTCTTTCGCTCCAATATGTTATGCATCGCCCTGTCCCGCAACAACACTGCTGTCGTTAATCAAATCAAGCTGCATTATAGTCTATCGCTTGCGTACCTAAGGTTTGTTTTGGAAAGTATTATTGTAATCGTTCTATCGCTAGTAAAAGGTTGGTTAAAAAAATACATTTATTAATGCCAGGGCCTCGTTAAGAGAGCCCTAGCCACTACTTTGACTAAAACAAACTTTAAAACTCTACAACTTATATTTATTCAAGTAGTTGTAACAAAAAGCTAAAGTAGAATACGTCAAAAAGGTAAAAAAACAATTAAATATATCAAAAATAGAAAAATAATAAAGCACGCTAAAAACTAATAAAGAGTATCTAAAAAGAGGTGTCGCCAACAACATTTTTCGAGCCATGTTTCGTTAAGAAGATTTACAGGGGCCGTAGGTAAACAAGTGGCTTTCTAAAATCGTAAACGCTAGTAGAATAGAGTAAAAATGTATGAGATTGACATAAAAGCTAAAGAAATGTTGAGAGCTAATGTCAATCCCTTACATTTTCATTCTATTTTAGCGTTTAAGATTATATAAAACTACTAGTCTGGTAGGTACCCAGTTCTGTGTTTTGAGTAACATACTAAAAGGTTAAAAAAAACGTAAAATGGCCCGGTATGGCCGGTATTGGTGGTGTTTATTTTATAAGTCCACGCTCTTCTCGAAAAGTATACACTTAGTTCTATGGTAAATATGATCATAAATTGGCACAGGTAGCAGCACCGTTGTACCAGCCAGCACCGGGATCTCCCTCGAGAGCAACGCGTGGAAACCCCGAAGGGGCGCCCTCGACCATGGGGGCGCCGGCAGCCACTTCCCCCATGGCAGCACCACCCAATCCCGTTTACTACGCCATGAATGTCTGACGGGGGGACTAGGTAATTATAGTCTGTGCGGTAACAGTTGTGGCGAACAACACGCTTCTGGCTGCCTTTATTAGTGTAGTCTTAAAAGGTTTTCGTTTTTTTTTCTTTTCTTCTGTTTGTATACATGTCGCAAGAAAATTGTATAATCTTACGCTTTACATACGGCCCACAAACCGTATACAGCCGTTAAATTGTAAAACAGCGTCAGCAGGTTGAAAAAAGGTCTACATCACCGGTGCCTTGGCTAACTCTAACTTAAGATAACTATGGAATGTGATGGATGACATAACGACAGTATACTCATGCATAGTAGTAGTTGCACCTATTGTCCCAATAATGTGGTATAGTAAGTACTAAAGTTTATAACTTATTGGTATTTCGTTACTCTTTCCGTTTCTAAATAAAATATTTATCTATTTCAGGTGAAAATCGTGGTGGGCCCAACTGGTGAGGTTCGAATCAGCGTGCAACCGCCTGCAAATACGACAGAATCCGATAAAAATTCACAGTAGTAGTCACGATTGGTTCAACCATAGAGCAATAATATGCGTGGTTCAGCTTAGAGTTGTCTCCAAAGGTTATTTATTAGTCTTAATTTTAGCGTCGGCTTAAACAATTTTTACCGGTAATGGATTAGTAGATTGCATTTGTTCATCATGAAAAACAATCGTTAATCGAATTATCAATCCAACTTAATTTTTCAATTGCAGTTACTCAACAAAAGTTGCTCCACTTATACATACACATTCCAAACTAATAACATGTAATTACATTATTACACGGTACACCACTATAAGCCGGCCCTAACTGCGAAAACTAAAATGATAAGTTGTTGGATGGTTCGACGTTTACTTTTCTACAAAATAACAGACCTTTTTGCAGCCATATTATGACATTTATGACACACGGAAGGGCTGATAACGAACTATTAGCGCTGAAATCAGCTGTAAATGAGTGATAGAATGTATGTTACTTATTGCAAATGTTGAAACCATGTGTTTTACTCATGTAAGTGCTCTTGGTTGAGTAATAGTTGCTCTTTCTTTCCAATCACGAAAGTAAAGCAACGTTGCCCTTATTCGGAACCAGGATGGGTGATTACCACTACGGTAAAACTACTCGAGCGTTTTCCGTGTTTCAGATCGCATTTTAAGCCGTTGGTCCTGTCTGCAGATAGAGGTTTTATGCAGGGCAGAGACCATCTGGTGGCTTGAAAACCAACGTTCGTTCATGTTGGCCAAGAACCTGAGAAAGACTAAATTAGGATTAGGACTGGTTTTCACTCTGGATTGAGAAGGTCAGATGGCAGTCACTTTGTATAAAAACTATTGCCCTCGTCAAATCGAGTTCTACCGAGTCGTGCATCGCGTTGATGCATTTTATTACTGAAAGAGAAAGTAGCAGACTCCGTCAAAAGGGCAAAGGGTATTTATCGGTTTTTCACAAAGGATAAGTACTGTAGTGATCCTTCTTGGAAGCCCTCTTTTAGCAGAGCTTGCTGACAAATCTTTCCAAAATCAATTTGAATTTAAATATTTTATGAATAATGACGCCACGTGCCAAAAATTGCCAGTCAGCGCCTGTCCTCGGCTGGGCATGGTCGTTGATGATATTCTCCAAAGTTTTAAAATGTATCTAAACTATTAACCGATTCCCAGTGTTTTTACATTTTATCCCGGACCTAGGCTTTACAGCACCTTCATTAACTTTCCAACATGATAGGATCAACCCTGGGATTTTCAATGAAACAATCAGCCATAAATTATTAGGCATTGAAAAATCAAGAAAAAACTGATTTTTGCTTTTTCTTAGTTGTAATTTTTTTAAATATGTACCATGAGTAAAACGCAGGACCTAGACAAGTGGGTTTTCTTATATCGTAAACGCCAACATACGATATTATAAACCCTGAGATTTCAATAAAACAGTCAGCCATAAAAAGACATTGCAATATCAAGAAAAAACAGTTATCTCTTCCCGTATAGTAATAGTACATGAAGATACAAGTGCGCTGCTTTGCTAATTACAATGGAGGCTCAGGAACGGCAGCCCGAGCCGCAGGCGAGGGCGTAATGGAGCCGAGAGTTTAATGACAATGCGCACGTGCGTCTTAAGACGTTTTTCAAAACATTTGCGAGTAAAAAAACTAAAATTTGCTAACCTTATGTCCAATGCTCTTCCCCAGAAACATTTTGTAGGCTCCACAATAATCCACATCTTGGTGTTTTCCTTTGAGTTTTACAAACTCCGAACTTGTGTTTCGTGTCTAAGTACTTTAGACGTTTCAGGAACTATATATATTAAGTTTTTTATTTGTAGAAGTCGACTGTAATTAATTCAAACTTTTCCTTCCACAAACTTCGGAGATAAGGGGGGTATTTTTATTGTCATTTTTTATCATAACTTGAAAACTAAGAGTCGAAAAAAAATACAAAAATATACCTATTTTAGAATGTACAATTAAAACCCTTTCATATGATACCCCACTCGACCTAGTTACAACAATTTGAAATTTTGCCCGATACTTACATTAATAATTATAACTTTTTTAATTTTTTCATATGCAATAAGATTGAGTAACCATATTCTAAATTATGTCAAATTTCCAGTCGATAGCATGAGTGGTTGCCGAGATATACAGGTGTGTGTGACATACAGAGAGACAAAGTCGCTTAGGCCTAAGGCCGGTATTTCACTAGGACACTGGTAGCACGACTGGTAGCGCGACTGGTTGCGCCACTGGTGTCCGTAACAAGACACCAGTAAAGACACCAGAATCGCTACACCCTGCGGCCACTGGTTGCGCCACTGGTGTCCGTAACTAGACATCAGCTCGGCTGCTGGTCGCGCTACCACTCCCAGTGAAATATAGCCCTTAATACTGTGGCCGCAGGGTGTAGCGACTCTGGTGTCTAGTTACGGATACCAGTAGCGCAACCAGTCGAGCCACCAGTCGCGCCACCATGGTGTCCCAGTGAAATACCGGCCTTATGGTTCCTTTTTTTAACATTTTGGTATCGGAACCCTAAAAAAACAACAAAAATAAAACACTGGTGCGGTAATGTAATGAAAAAAGCACGCGTGTTTTATAAGCTGGATTATGGACCTTAATACAATGCAAATAGAGCTGTTTTATAAGCAAATGTGTTGAAAAAATTATTTCTTATCTACTATGAGTGGAACGCTACACGAGTGGCTTTCTATTATCGTAAACGAAAGTAAAACAGAATGGAAATGTACGGGACTGTAATTAGCTAACTATCCCTTGATAGCTAATGTCAATTCTATGCATTTTCATTTATTTTTTCATACGATATACTAGAGTGGCCGATAGTAGAAAACTTGTCGATAGTACTTGGTTTAAATATTTGCCGTAAGTACTTTTAATAGTACGC
Source organism: Athrips mouffetella (assembly GCA_947532105.1). NCBI lineage: Eukaryota > Metazoa > Arthropoda > Insecta > Lepidoptera > Gelechiidae > Athrips > Athrips mouffetella. Next base: position 31,746,306 of record OX383956.1, read on the forward strand.
ACAGCAGCAAGCACGCAGAAACGAAACCTGTAAGTATAAGCTGACGCCCGAAACTCGCTCAAGGTCAGAGTGTTTCCATCGATGTGCAGGCAGCCGTAGTATGTACTTATAATGACGCTATTTTTTGTGGACTATAATAAAATTCGGTATATTGTTTCGATATTGCGTGGAATAAATTAGTAAGTTATCTTTTTGTTTACATTTACAACATGCCACGTAGTGATACTGTGAAATTATTTCAAGAGTGCCAAAGAAATCTGTATAAGCAAACTATTCTGTAAGAGGTGATCTGTAAGTAGGATTACGTATGGACAACAACACTCTTATAACTGACCGTGAAAAAACTACGGAGAACACGAACATGATATTGTAAATCACGAATATGATGAAATTTCATTTTCCTTTCCTTTCCCTTTTCCTTTTTTCATTCAAGAAAAAATCTTCAATGGTCAGTTAATAATGTTGCTGTTTGTATCACATTTATAGAATAATGTAAACATTAGTTTCCAACGGCCTATTATTGTTATAGGAGTAAAAGTACTCATTACATACACAGTTAACGGTTTAATAGACTTAAGGTAATATTATACTTAGGTATAAACCAGAAAAACAGCACGTACAATTAAAGGATTGAAACGCATTGGATTAGATACCCATCTTGAGAGAAAACAACCTAGTAATACTTTAACTACTGTAAAGGCTGTTTTGACAGCTATGTACATGTTAGTAGGTAGCTAGGTAATTCTTTTTCGAGTTTAGAAACCAATTGTGCTTAATTTTTTACATGATAAAAAATCTAGTAAGAAAAGCGAAGGACGACTTTCATCCACATGATGTTCGGTACATGATGTTAACTTATCGCGTGCGTCAGTTCAAGGTAAAATGTATTCTTTGACGGACTTTATTCAAATCGTACTGAATTTAGTCTTGAAAAGTTTGCCGAAGTATAGTAGCGTACTGAATTAATCAGTGTCTCAATTATAAAAGTGCAAGTTATGAAAACATACTTTGGCTACATTATTAGTCTAGTCGCAGTGCCATATAGGATAATAAAATTAAAATATCCGCACAATAAAAGACCAAAAGGGAGACCAAATTCGACCTCATTCCAAACTAAAATACTTATTTTCATATATTTTTTTATATTGTGATCGGTGACTAGATTTGCAAACTCGCCCGAATTATAGGTATGAGGAATTTGCGAATTATGGTATCAGGTAGTACGTTAGTTAATGCCTCATGAAGAAGATTTAGCTAATAGGTAGGTACCACTAATTCTCCTTTATGATATTTCAAAGGTTTGCGTGAAAGGTCCCACCACTAATAGAACTCTGTTATAATGTCAATGATGCACAAGAGTGTTGAAAGTTGAGGCAATGGTATCGTACTGGCCTAGACCGGTAGGTAGATATTATGGTGACGGTGAAGTAATTATTATAACTAATTTCTATAATTCTCTCCTCAACCCAGGCATAATGGTGGGGTTAAAAAATTATACCTAGGTAACTTAAAATTATAACCAAGGAAGAGAATTTTAGGCACCGGGGGCGCGTAAAGAAAGTATTTTTATTGAATAGTGTAAAATGGATTATAGAATAGAATAAGAATAATAATAAAAAACTATAAAATAGTAGATACGCATGTAAAATTGGAAATAGCTGAAACATTTTAAATTGTAAATTATGATGTTGAAAAAGAAAATAATGTACGAGATAATATTATTTATTTCATTATAATTCCAGAACGTCTTTGTCCATTGTATACAGGGTGTAAAAAAGTATCTATATGATTATGCGTCAAAGATTGTAAAAAAAATCTTATGAAGTATTTGAGCTCAAGATGTAGAGAAGATTGTGGAAGGTTCAATAGCCTGTATGATCAGCTGTTGACGCAGACGAAGATTATTCTGGAGATAATATTTAATTACTAATAAGCAAGTAAATATCCATGCAATTCATTTAAAAAATTATTGTTCACCCAAAACAAAAAAGTTACAAGATTATTATGCTATTTTTACAACCTGTATAATAAAACAGTCATTGACTACAAACGTAGACGTATAAAGCGAAAACATCGAACAAAATAAAATTTGTATGAAATAGACAGACTACTTAGGTAAACTCTAGAAACTATGTATACATCATTATTCTATATTTACTTATCCCCATATTCAAGGGCTTCTAGAATTTGTAAATGACTATGTAAGTAGCTACAATTGTGTATTATTATTATTACAAGCTTTCAATGTTAGGTGATTTCGAGTCTATCCTTTAATTATAAATAAAATTTTAGCAAGTCATAATTCTAAAAATTATATAGTTACCAAAATACTGAATTTGTTTAAAAAACAAAATTCGTTTTGCTCCAGTATTTATGTAGAGTTTTATTGTAATTTTATCTCTATCTAGATATTTTATTACTTAAAATTGACATATTCAGTCAATAGCGACTATTTACTAAAGTTTAGGTCCTGTTTTAAACATAAATATTTTACTGAGAATTATTCTCGGAAATTAGTATAAAGTTTACGTAAAGCTTTATTAGATGCAACAAGCTGGTGGCTTGCCTTTCATGTCAGATTTCTCGGATAAAATATTAACCATTCATATATAAAACAAAACGAGCCCAAAATAGCTATATTTCAGCGCAGAGAAGGTATAAGATCTGCGGTGCAAGTGTAGCCCTAATCTTTGTTGAAATAAGAAGGGTTAAATATCCGTGATATCAGTGCTGTTTTGTCTTCACGGAGCAGACTGCACCATACGTGCATACACATTACACAGAGTACGGTTGTCCCTGCTCTGTGGAACAGTCAAGAACAGATTTCAGATTTTCAGTGTGAATCTAGCCCAAAAGATGATTAAATTATAATAAGAACGACTTGTACTTTCGAGATCAGTTCACAAACGAAACCTGGCCTAGTTTTATTGTTTTTCTGCTTAGCAGATTATTGTTCTCATTAATTATTAAGTTCATTTAAAAGCTAAAGATACGCCAACCAACAAAAAATGTTTTTACTTTTGCGTTTAACGCAAACGTATAATTTTTTTTTGGTATTTTAAAGTTTTTTGTGTTTCATAAAAAAATTAAAAGTATTATTTTTAATAATTTCGCAGTTTGGTTCTAAAGCTTTTAAATAGACTTTAGTGTCATTTGTTTTAATTAATTAATTTATATGAAAGATTTGTTCATGTTTATTAATTATGGACTGTTATACAAAGCTTTTTGCTAGTTACATATATTTTAATTACCTTTTTATTATGTTTCAAAATATTGTTTAATTGGCTATGATATTATTTAAAGATCACAGTTTCAAGAATAAAAAAGCTTGTTAAGAGTAACATCTAAAACACTTAAATGTAACGAAGACTAAATATTATTAAAACAATTTGCAAAATTCCAATTAATTGTTATGGTTATTTATGTAAAACTTCAAATGAAGTTGTAAAAGGAGTTTTAGTGAGTTTAAACATAAGGTTCTACGACAAAGATGTAGTAAATGGACACTAGGTATCCATTAAAAATGGTAACTTTCAAAAAGTTAGTCTGTCTGAATTGTTATTATTCTAGTCTAATTTAGATATAATTGATAGCCCAATAATGACCCAGTTTTAAAATTCTTCTAAATAGATATCGTCTTAAAGAAATGTGTGTAGTGGATTTGTAACGTGAGGATTTTGAGAGTTCGTAGGGTATCCATCCTTGAATTCCCCCGAGTGACATACTCGTACATCATACATTTTCATTCTATCTACGAGCGATTGCAATAGTACAAAGCCACTTGTCTCTAGGCCCAGGTTACCTAATCTTTTGCTAACACTTTATAAAAAAAAAACTATAAGTGTTACCGCAGTCACAGCAATAGATTGACCCAAATATTGACGAATAGACCATCGGCCCACAGTAAAGAGGCCTACCTTACAAAAAAGCAGAACAAACGCACTTTATAGAGACACAGGACACTTAGTAGCTTCACAAACGACTGGTCGGCCGCGGCGCAACTTGGCACGTTTTCCGCAGTAAGCGCGCACATGGACCCATCCGACCGGTTAAAATACCTTATCCAAAAGCAGAGTAAAACTAGTGTGTGGGGCCTTCTAACCAATTAGCAAAGCTTAAAAAACTTTTTCGGCCTGCTTTAAACCTGTCAACCTGTCAAACCTGTCAGGTTCTCGTGTCTGACCACTTTTATGGTGCAGTAAAAATGGTACATTTTACCTCATCGAAAAGCAGAATGGTGAAAACGCCAAACTGTAGCTAAATTAAAGTTAAAAACATTTGCTTATGTCGGCCTGACCTCACCTTGGCATGTTTTCCGCAGTAAGTTGCGACGCGGCCGACCAGTAGTTTTTGAAGCTACTAAAGGTCCTCTGTCTCTACAAAGCGCTATTGTTATTTTTTTTTTTGTATTTACGCAATTTTATTTTGACCCCCGGACGCAGGCAAAAGTCGGACTAGAAAAACTGCCAAGGTGAGGTCAGGCCAACCACGGGAAATATTTTTAACTTTAATTTAGCTACAATTTGGCGTTTTCACCATTCTGATTTTCGATGAGATAAAATGTACCATTTTTACTGCAGTATGAAAGTGGTCGGACACGAGAACCTGCCAGGTTTGAAGTAGGCCAACAAACTTTTTGAGCTTTGCTTTTTTGGGCTTCTAACCACTTGGTTAGAAGCCCCATAGACTAGTTTTATTTTACTTTTCAATGAGGTATTTTAACCGGTCGGACGGGTCAATTTGAGCGCTTACTGCGGAAAACGTGACAAGTTGCGCCGCGGCCGACCAGTCGTTTGTGAATCTACTAAGTGTCCTGTCTCTACAAAGTGCGTTTGTTCTGCTTTTTGTAAGGTAGGCCTCTCTACTGTGGACCTACTGTCTATAAGGCTTTAACGTAATAAAAGCTTAGATTTAGAATCAACCACGCGACACAATAAAATATTAATAGAATCCCGTTTTCTACCCTTTGGGTACGGAACCCTAAAAATAGATGAATTAGTACAACACAGGTATAATACAACTACTAACATCAAGGTATGTATGTATGCAACATTTTAATACAAAGTCAAATTATACAATGTGTATTGACGGACCTTGATTAACTGAGATAAGCAAATATTACTTAGAAATCAAAGAATCGGGTAAAAGATCCAAATATATTTTGGAAAACTAGCTTGTTCGAAAATGAAAGGCGCTTTTTTTTATGAAGACGAAAACCTTTTGGTTATTATTTTAGGTATACTGTGTCTTAAGGAAATAAAAAATATAACAATATCTATCAGAAAAAAAACTAAATTATTGGAACTATACAAAATATTTTGAATTTTAACCTGTTCAATTGTTTAATTCTAGGATTTGTAACACTGGATTTAAACGGTATGTATTTTATTGAATATAATAAAGAATTTATCAAACAAACAAATTTCATGATATTATCTACAAATTCTTCAAAAACTATCAGTCTATCTCTTTTCGTTGCTAAGTTATTCATCGTTTAAATTGGTTGATCTCCTTAGCAAGGCAGACTTTCTAGCTTTCAAATGAGCCTACATCGAAGAAAATAAACCGTTTACTTAAAGAAACGAAGAAGAAACCAAAAGGTGTCGTTTTTATTAAAAAAAAGTTAAAGCGCCTTTGATTTTCAAACGGAAGACTCTTAGGAAAAAAAAACATACTTTTATCGATAATTTTTGTGTTACATATCAAGATTTTTTGTTTGATCAAGGGTCGACGATACACACTGTATAGTATTGTCAAATCAACGACGAAGTTTCTACATATTATTTATTTATTTCTATTTTATTTATAGATAAATGATAGGTAGGCAGTTTCTTTTTTGACGTAGCTTTTTTTACATAGGAACAAAAATGTTAATCTGATGAAAAATATTAGAAAATGCAGATTCTCTAAGTTATAGCTATATCTATTAAATAATGTACGTACATTTGTTATATGAAATTATTAATAATGTGTGTTAGGGCAGAAGTTTGCCAAAGATGTTTCAAATTACCATGTACAAATGTATTGTGGATCGGTAAATAAAGTACTTATTAAATAATTGGATTTATTTTACCTAACTTTCTAAAGTGGATTCCACAAGAGATTCCTGAGTCTACAGAAAGATGGTGCTAGAGGGGTTCTGATACGCGCTATTTTCAAGAAATGCTCAAATAAACGGTGAGAACGAATTTTCCCAGACATGAGACCTGACTAGATTGATTTTTTGTCCCAAAAACTCCGGAGTAGTAAATTTCATCAAAATTGTAAAAGCCCTTTTTTTAAGAAACTCATTACAAATAGACAGGATGGCCAGTTGATAGGCGTCCAAAATTTTTATGCCTTATTAGTCCATGGGCCAGATGTCCAAAATGAGGAAATGGTATACGACGGATCTACGGACGGATCTACGTCGAGGAGGACATCATAAGGGCTATTAGTCCATGGGCCAGATGTCCAAAATGAGGAAATGGTATAATTGGGAGGTCCACATATTCCATGTTGCTACAGATAGATAGGTTTATTAGGATGTCATTAAACCATGAGTGCTGGCTCAAAGCGGTAGCTGACCAAAATAGAAGCCAATCCAAGAGTTGTTGTTTTATTGATGACAACCAATAATAATTTGTAGTTTTTATTATTATGTTCCAGTGAAAGAAAGAACTATGAGTTTTGTGGAGCACACGAAGTTTCCCAAAAAAGTTTCACTGTGGGTTGCGATCAGTCCATGCGGAATTTCCGAACCAGTGTTTTTCGAGTCAGGTTTAGCCGATTAATGGGCACCGATATATTAAAAAATGCTTAATCCAGAGAATAAAATCCCTAATTCGGAGAATAAAGTTTGAATTGAATAAAATTCCGACATAATTTCTTTCGACGGCCATGGAGAAAGTACCGTTTAAGTGCTGTAAGGCTCGCGTATGGGAGTAAACTTTTTTCCACAAGGACATGATCTTCCCTAGCCATATGGAAGTCACTTAATAGACTGCGATAAGGCACTAGCAGGTGCGGAGAACTCAAGAATAAGTGTGAGTGCGGCATTTTGAAATCTATGACACTTGCTTTCGTGCCTTACCTCCTCAGTTTCTTGCACCCTGGAGGACCTTTTTGAAGGCAACCAAAGAGCTATTGCCGTAGCCACATTTTAGGCTAAGTTACTATAAAATCATTTGCCATTGGTACAAGAAGAAGAAGACGACGAAATATGTTAAAAAGTATTAGGAAAAAAAAAAAATTGTCGCTTCTTTTTTTCTCACCATGGCGCCACTTTTTGTAAAGCGATGTAGTTTAGCTGACGTCATCGTCAAGAGATTTCAATGATTTCAACATCCAACAATGATTAAATGATTTTGAGTTTGAAATATAAATGTAAAAAAATACAGTTTTATAAAAAATATTACACTGGATTTTGTCTAGATTTCATTCTGGATACTTTAGATGTAGTTTGTCATTGATTCTGGAATTTACAATTAAATTAAATTTGACGAAATGAGTTCAAGCGAGCAAGTGAGCATCGCCCACACAGAAATATACTACTAGTCCATGGGCCAGATGGCCAAAAAAGAGGAAATGGTATAATTTGGGGGTACCCATTTTCCTTTTTACCACAGTTAGATAGGTTTATAAGGACGTCATTAAACCATGAGTGCTTTCTTAAAGTGGTACGAGTAGCTGACCAAAATAGTAGCCAATCCAGGAGTTCAGATGCTGCTAATATTTGGTATGATTTGGGGACACCGTTTTCCTTTTCACAGTAGTTAGATAGGCTTACAAGGATGTCAAATGACCATGATTGTGATTTCAAAGTGGTACCTGGACAAAATGACAGCCAATCAAAGATGGAAAATGCTAAACTTCACAAATTTTACTGTATCTTTGGAACTAATCGTCCGATTTCATTTATTTTTCTTTTAAAATAAAGGTCTATATTATTATGTATTCTATAAATAATGTCATAATACTGTTTCAATTAAATCATTTAAATCAACCGCTATTAAGTTATTAAGGAAATACTGATAATTTTCTGATATTCTTCTTTTTTAAATAAGTTTTTACAAAATACTTAAGTCATTCGAGAAGATCTTCATATTAAAGTTGTAGTGTAAAAAAATATCTTTAACATGGTGTATGACATGCTTCTATTCCATGGCTAAAAAGACATGGAAACATGAATTTGCCAATTTCTAATGTTTGCTAAATAAGTGTGCGTACTAAAAACAAGCTTTTAAACGGTGCAGACTCGCTCTATTGAAATTAATTTAACTAGTTTTCATGTGTTTTGAGCTATTAAACTCAAACATGGTATGCATCAAATTAAAGATAGTTTATTGTACTTCATCTGAGATATATTATTTTTTTCAAATTTATAAGATTGTTAATGATTACTCTATTTGAAAAAAAGAATATCACAAAAAAAATTTTTTTCTTTAATTATTTAGTAACGGTTGAATCTACTGCATCAGTGCCCATGACATAATTTGAAGTACACATGCAGACCTTCAGTCTTAACAAAAAACCGGCCAAGTGCGAGTCGGACTCGCGCACTGAGGGTTCCGTACCACCACATAAACATAATTGTATTAGTTGAAATTTCAGTAAGTTAATGTGCTAGATTTTTTGAGTCCGACACGCGCTTGACCAAATTTTATTATTTGTTGTTATTTTATAGCTTATGCACTATAAACATACAAATTTTCAAGATTGTAAGTGTTCCCGTTTTTAAAATAGAACTAAAACAAAAATCGCCTAAGCGACCATCCAACTTGACCCCTCTCTTATATGAAAGTTCTTGAAACGGGAGCTCACCACAATTGGTTACCATTAGTTGGGAGAAAAGTTGAAATATTTAATGATTTCAGACTTGTCCCATTATTTGTACTATGAGACCTAGCTTCTTGCCAAATTTCATAATTTTAGGTCAACGGGAAGTACCATGTAGGATTTGCGTTTTTGAATAAATGTATGGAGATGAGGAGATAAAATGCCATATCTTTTGATTGCGTCGTTGTAAAAAATTTAAGTGTTCAGATCTTATGTGGTTCATGGATCCTAATATATGGTATTAGTTTCAACCTGATACATTTACCCGTTCGTGAGATAAAGGGTCTTGACAGACAGACAGACAGACGGACAACAAAGTGATCCTATAAGGGTTCCGTTTTTTTCTTTTAAGGTACGGAACCCTAAAAAACAACTAAATCGGATGATTGGTTCTCGAGATACAGTTGACTTTGTAAAATTCAGCATTTTCCATGTTTAATTGGCTGTTACTTCATCTGGGTACCACTTAGAGATCGCAATCGTGGTTTTTTGACTTCCTTATAAGCCTGTCTAACTACTGGAAAAAAGGAAATTGTTCCGCCCAAATTTTTCCAAATATGGGCAGCATCTCTAAACACTTGAATTAGCTGCTATTTTGGTCAGCTACCACTTTGAGACAGCAATCATAGTTTATTGACATCCTTATAAACCTATCTAACTGTGGTAAAAAGGAAAATGGGTAACCCCAAATTATACCGATATAAGTTCTGGCCTAAGGACTATACTCTCTAACGCCCTCATTAACACGTTCGTCCATCAATTCCTACAATGACGGTTTGTTATATAAAATAAACGCAGAGTGTAGGAAACTGTTTTTCTTGCTTCTAGCATTTTCCCCGCGTGAGGCGAAATTTGTTTTTCATTTGACAGAAAACTTATTTCCCGTCACGTGCCTTGAAACAATTTTCTACTTTTGAGCCACTCGCAATCCTTCGCTTGTTCGGGTTTCTTAACTTTGCAAACTTTCTCCCTCTATTTAACCCTTTAGGGGAATTCCTCGTAAATGCTGAAACATGTTTATTTATTTCTAATTCAAGTTTCATGGTCTCACTTCAAAATTATAAAGTCACTTTCTTTGCCTTATTTATCTTTTATTTGCGTTTGCCAACATTCTGCTGGGCGAAAGAGTCTTGATGATACATAAACATGGATTTCGACCTGGCCGAGGAACTCACACAAATCTCATGTGTTTCATGGACCATGCGACAACTGCTCTAGACGAAAGATCTGGAGGGCAAGTCGACACAGCATACTTTGATTTCAAAAAAGCTTTCGACTCAGTCAATAATGATATCTTGTTGGAAAAGTTGGCGATCAGTGGTTTTACGCCAGCACTTCTTAGATTCTTTGCCAGTTATCTGGCGAGTCGAAGACAATACGTGGAATACGCAGGGCATGTATCTAATGAGTATAAAACATTTTCAGGGGTTAGCCAAGGAAGTAACCTAGGACCACTAGAATTCTTAATTATGATAAATGATCTTCCTGAGGTAATACGCAATTCCAGATGTCTATTATTCGCGGATGACCTTAAATTGTACATAACAGTTACTAATATGGAAGACTGTGAAAGATTACAAAGGGACATTGATGAGGTAGTTAAATGGAGTAGCAGAAACAAGCTCTACTTTAATATTGGAAAATGTATGGTCATGTCTTATACTCGATCACAACGTCCTCAAGTATTTCAATATCAGATGGAGGGAACGTCGTTGTCTAGAACTACTTCGGTGCGTGATCTAGGGCTCCGTATAAACCAGGACTTAACGTTTAGGGAACATGTCACTGTGATTTGTAAAAAAGCGTTTAGGAATTTAGGTTTTGTTATCCGGCAAACAAAGGACTTTCAAAATTTAACAGCAGTAAAAGTTCTCTATAATGCCTTAGTAAGGAGTCAGCTAGAAAGTGGGTCGATTGTATGGAATCCTCATGAAGAGAAATATAAATCGATGATAGAGAAAATTCAAAATAAGTTCTTAAGGTACCTGTACTTTAAAGAATATGGTGTATATCCTTTCTTTCCTCTAATGTACCCCACACTCTTCGTATTAGGCATGGTTGGGTACTATAAGTTGGAGGTAAGAAGAAGATTAGCTCTTGCCTTGTACGTATTTAAAGTGTTCATAGGAAAACTTAACAATCCTCAGATTTTAGAGTCGCTAAAGCTGGTCGTTCCTAACACGAGACTGAGACGCGAGCCGCGGAAGGATATGCTAGCTTTGCCGAAGTGTAGGACCAATGTGCGTAAGCAAGCTCCACTAACAGAAGCATTAAGAATATTAAACGCGGTGTCTATAGAAATTGACCTATTTCATTGTACGTTGACGAGATTCGCAGAAGTAACTTTAAATTATTTAAGTACATAATTATTAATTGCTTGACATTTATTTAAAATATGATTTATTGGCATTTTACCTTATTTTATTGTATTATCGTTTTATCATAATATGCTTGTTTGACATTCTATTAATTGATTTATTCACATGGACCTTTTCAATTTTATTTTTTTTATTATTGTTTGACTTATATAATAACAGAATATGTTGCTGGTTAACTTTGAATAAGTATGAGCAAAATTAATGTTTATAGTTTCCTATGTATTTAAAGGGTGTTTAAGCTAAGAACAAATAATTTAACATTGTCGAATTGGGTCTTTGCCTGTTATGACTAATGTATTAGATATTATAGTAAATAAATAAATGAAATGAAATAAATAAATAAATAAAATCCATGGTGGACCGTTTGGATCTAGCCCTTAAAGGCTAGATACATAAACTGTCTTAAGACAGTGTCCGACTGGGGCGATGCCAATCTGGTTACTTTCAAAGCGACTAAAACACAGCTGTGTCTGTTTACAGCCAAACGGAGTTGCTTTGATCTGACTTTGGGCATATTGAGTCCGTGGCAAAACTGCAGTTAAGAAACTTGATACATACTCTCCAAGAGCAGGCGGTACTTCACACCGGGACAGTTTATTCAGCTATATCTGGTACAAGTCCGGTCGGGTATGGAGTACTGCTGCCACTTCTGGGATGGGTCTGCAAAATACCATCTGGACAATCTTACAGCAATTGAAAAGCGAGGCTGCACAGCCATGAACACTGTCGTAATGTAGCCTATATCTCGGTAATCTACATAATACATTTCGGTTAGTGTGTCTGACTTGACTTGACAGTGGTAGGATTTTTGTGCGAATTCCGTCTCGGTAAGTACCACCCCTTTGCCTATTTCTGCCGTGAAGTTAGGGAGCCAGTGAAATTACCGGCACATGAGACAAACCGTCTTAGGTCTCAAAGTGAGCAACGCGTTTTGTTGTCCTTTAAGTGTCAAAATATGCCACTAATAAGACAGTGGGTGCTATGGAAGTGGTGACCGCTTACCTTCAGGTGGCCTACCTGTTCGTTTGCTTACTTTTTACATATAAAGAAAGCCATACCCCTTCCTCCAATGTGGGACGAGAAGTGGGTTATGGATCCACCCCTCGTCGCTGACTTACCTCTTATTCAATCGAAGCGCCTTACTTCATTTATAATGCGTACAGCTATGGATCGGAACTCCCTCCCTGCCGATCTTTTCAAGGCTAGAGTGAACAGGCATTATCTATATTTGACCCCATTGTCTCACTTATTATCAGGTTGAGAAAGGCCTTGTACTATTAAAGAAAAAAACCGGCCAAGTGTGTGTCGGGCCACGCGCAGTGTAGGGTTCCGAAGTTGCTTTAGGATTATTCATTCATTCAGTCATTTTAGAAAAAGAGAAAGGTATTGTATTCGTGAAAAAAAAAGCTTTTCTAATTTTCTCAAAAATGTGTTCTATATCACTTATCCTATCCTACTACATATTATATATATATAATATATTATAAACGCGAAAGTTTGTAAGCATGGATGGATGGATGGATGGATGTTTGTTACTCTTTCACGAAAAACTACTGAATGGATTTTAAAGAAACTTGGCACACATATAGGTTAGGTCCTGGAATAACACATAGGCTACTTTTTACCGCGGGAAAACACTTCATTCCAACGGGAAAACGCATTTACGAGTAATGTTAATGAAGAAGGTGACTGACTCACTGACTGACATATCAACGCACAGCCCAAACCGCTGAGTCTAGAAATTCCAAATTTGGCATGTAGGTTTTTTATGAGATTTTAGGGTGGATTAAGAAAGGGTTTTACGAAATTCCACCCCTAAGAGGGTAAAATAGGTGATGAAAGTTTGTATGAAAGTCCGTCAGTTTTGAAGTTAGGATCTTCAAATTTTGTAATTAGGCTAACGTCAAAAAATTAATACTTACGTAACTCAGGGTTTTTGAAAATTCGACCACCTAAAGGGTGAAAAGGGGGATGAAGTTGAAATTCCTTTATTTTTAAAGTAAAATCCACATAATTTATTATTTACGCATTAGGGTTGTAATTCTATGCAACGTTGTTGTTATTGAAATTCCACCCCAAATTCAACCCTTAAAAAAGGGAAAAGGGGTGAAAAAGTCTAAAAACCAATATAGGCATCGTTTGTATGGTTTATTGGGTTGCTGATTACGAAAACTACAACAATTTTGAAATCCAACGTGGTGGACGTGAAATACCATCATCCCCTGGGGATGGAGTTGAGGTGCGATAGGGTTGAAATGTCTAAAAATCAATATGGGTGTCGTTTATATGATTATATGAGGATAGGGATAGCGGTTAAGATGGCGTTAGGGGTAGGGAGAGGGGGAAAGGGAGAGGGAGGGCGAGGGGGAGGAGGGGGAGAGGGGCAGGGACAGAGATGGTTTGACGGACGGTTGGAAAGATGGTTGGACGGACGGACGGACGACAATTAGACGGAAGGGTGGATGGATGGATGGTCAGATAGATAGAATCCCACGCGGACGAAGTCGCGGGCAACAGCTGGTGTTCTATAATTTGGATTATGAAATGTTTATCTACTTGACTGGATATTTTATTTGTTTTTTTTTGTGAAAATCTAGTTTACGGGGTGTACCAAAAACTGAAAGGGCTTGCTTAGTAGACTAAATTGAACAACTTTTCTTAAGAAATATGTGTTGAGAAATTTTATGCAAGAACATTACGGTAGTATCCATTGATCTGTGATATATAAAGGCTGTTCCAGTTCTGCCAAAATTAAAACATGTCATTTCTCGAAATCGTTTACGGTTAGTTTGTCTCTATGTTTGACAATTTGAATTCTGAATTTATCTGAATATTTCATGAGAACATTTTTTTGAAAAACTTAAATCTAAGTTTGTATTTCCATACTATATGTATAGCATTACAAATTTAAGTTTGCAGTTAATACTTTTTAATTGCCTTTCGCGAGAAATTAAGTGCAGTGCTGCTGTACCATTTATTTCTCCGGGTCTTCTTGCCTCTGAGTTCTTTTTCATTGGAAGTGAGAGGACGCGGAGCTCCTCTGGTTGCGAGTCAGCTTCTTTACCAATTAGTCTTAGTTCGGTCTTCTTTTTTTTTTCACTGAAGTCTAATATAGGCGCTTGATAAGTGAGCTTTATTAATTTTGTGTTAGAATTTCAATCCGGTGGAAAACTATTAGTTAACAATTTTCTTTGCGATGCTTCTTAATTCTTTAGCATATAAAATCCGAGACGAATCTCCTTTGGTGGTTGCGTAGAGTAGAATGCTAGATTCAGGTTTTTTTAAGAACTTCGCATAAACAACTTTGCATCCCACCAGCGAAGCCGGGGCGGGCCACTATTGTAAAATATTACGCTAACGACGTTATGATATGATGCAGCAAAACTATCCGTTGCGTGTGTTTATACATAAACGTGAATCGGAACATCAACTTTTTGAGCATGAGTACTACGAAAATACAGACACAAAATCGATACGTCATCAGTTCAGGGTGTCTACTCTCAAAGTCCGATATATCGAAACGATACTATTCGAAACATGCAAATTCAAAACTTCGTCCCTTGACAATACAGTAGAATATTGGTTGGATGCTAACTACTGGCAGTTTGAAAATTCATCCAACCAATATTCTACTGTATTGTCAAGGGACGAAGTTTTGCATTTGCATGTTTCGTATAGTATCGTTTCGATATATCGGACTTTGAGAGTAGACACCCAGGTTATTTATCTTTTCGATAAAATAGGAACTTGGGCGGGAGCTCTCTTGGCCAAGTGGTAGTTGCTTTTTCTTTCCGATCACAAAAGATAGGTTAGTTGGCAGTGGTCAGAACCCAGATGGGTGGAAGGCACGTTAAGCCGTTGGTCCCGCATACTATCAATAATAGCAGTCGTTAAGCCCAGTGAGAGGCCATTTGGCGGCTTGAAAACTGACAGCCGAGTTTGCCACTAACCTGGCAAAACCTAATCTAGGATTGGGTCTGATTTTCCTTTTTAGGTTGCGGAGGTCGGGCGGCATTCGCCCATTATAAAAACAAGTGCCGTCGTCAAATCGCCTAGCCGACCATTGATTGGTAAGAAACGGAATATAATAATAAGGCTATTTCCACTTTCTGGCAGCAGTGCCATATAAAAAAGAAAGTTCAGGTCGTCCGTTTATTGACATTACACGACCTTTCTGAGCCCTTTTTTCGCTTTTTCGACCTAGATACGTAATGCACTATTTATTACAGTGAAAAAAATCCGTAGAATAAGGTATTTCCCTCATTTCTTACTTTATCTGTTGACCTATCGTTAATTATTAGTTACCTTCTTTGCTTCACGTTTGCTCCGCTATTGCTATCTCCCTCTACCAACTTCTGTCGTCGCCACGTGCCTCCGAGTAGGAAAGGAACGAAAGATATTACTATTTTACTCTTTCACAGGTCTCGCGTCCAGTCTCACGTGTTTCTGTGCGTGACGGGCTGTGGTATCGTGACGGGCGGGAGTATAGTGAGGGGCAAGGTGCAATTTTTGTCGTACTTTATTGGTATGTACTCGTACGAGTAACTTTTTTTTAATAGATAAAGAGGAAAATAAATATGACACGAGTTGGATTTCCACATACGACTTCCGGCGTACAATGTCGGCTCACTTCCAATTCCAACTGAGCTAGAAAGCGGTTCGTTTAAACTCTCCTCATTATTCATTAATTTCATTATACACTGAGTAACTTTAAAAACTTTTGCACTTACTAGCATAAATTATAAGTTTATTAGTGCTGTGAGTGACTACGTAGGTATATCAATCACCAGTCGTACTAGTTGGGTGTGTGTCAATTTAGCGGCACGGTATATGATTGTTGGCCGGTTTTTTAACCGACGAAAAAAAAATGGAGGAGGTTCTCAAGTCGACGCGTATATATTAGGTCTTTACCTATGAAATTGCCGTTTTGTATGGCGAATTTTAGGTAAACTCAATTTTCAGTACTAACATTTTTGCATTTTTCTTAGGAATTATAAATCCAATTTAAAAATATTTTTTTTAGCATTATTGGGAAGACATTAAGCTAACAGAAGGTTAAATTTAATTTTCGAAAAATGTTATCTGTAAAAAAATATAACAAATCTAATGATGAAATCGGACGACATTTAAGACGAACAATTTTCGAACCTTTAATTTTATATATCAAACTAAAAATAAAAACTTTATTTTATGCTTTAATTGATAACCTTGAAGTCAACTTTCAAATATAAGACAAATAAAAAAAATAGCATTTGAATTATAGGAATTATGATCTCATTAATCTGTAAGAAAATTTCGGCAATTTCAAAGACCTATTATATTTTTTAATTTTTTTTATGTATGACCACGCATTACTTTTTACAGAGTAGCCCGATTTTGATATTTTTTTTTTATTGGAAAGGGTGTACTCCGACGTTGGTCCCATATAAATTTGGGAAAAAAATTCCAACCCTAAGGGTAGGAAAACAGGTGATGATTGATTGTTCACTGACTGCTGGTAATGTATGACCACGCATAACTTTTTACAGAGTATTCCGATTTACCCTAAGGTAGGAAAATAAAATTTTTAGTTACAAAAAATTGTAAAATAAAAACTTTTTAACAAAAAAATTAAACCGCCGAAAAAACTGAAAAGCAAGAAATAATAAAACTTTTTTATTTGACCTTAATAACAAAGTTCTTAAACTAATGTAAGTATACCCGAGTAATTTTGAGTCGGCGCCAAACAAGCAAATTAATTAATTACGTAAAGCGTGGTGCATGGCGGCGGCGGCGCCGACTCAAAAATACTCGGGTATACTTACATTAGTTTAAGAACTTTGTTGTTAAGGCAAATAAAAGTTACGATAGAAAAATGTATGTAAATAGTTGTTATAGTTGTATGTTGTAAAAGTAGTTGTTTTTAGTGTAAATAGATGTAAAGCATGTTAAAAGTAAAAAAAAAAAAGTTATAAAAAAAATTATAATAATAATATTGAAATGCAAAAAGAAAAATGCATAAAAAAAATTGATAAAAAGGCAATTGAAGGTTTTTTTTAGCCGGTTAGAGTCCGGCACTACCATGGGTCCTCCCTTCCCAGGTGTCCATGATGATTTTTTTCCTACTTTGCCAGAGAAAAAAAGAAGAGTTTGACAAAGTCTCTGATTATTTCAGAGGAAAAAAAAAGAAATTACAAAAAAAAAAAAAAAAAAGTCATTATTTCTTGCTTTTCAGTTTTTTCGGCGGTTTAATTTTTTGTTAAAAAGTTTTTATTAATTTGCTTATATGGCGCCGACTCAAAATTACCCGGGTATACTTACATTAGTTTAAGAACTTAGTTATTAAGGTTAAATATATATTTTTTATTATTTCTTGCTTTTCAGTTTTTTCGGCGGTTTTTATTTTATTGAATTGACCATTTAGGTAGGTATCTACATTTTTTTGTTGCTTAGCATTAAAAAAGTCTGTTTAAAAATCTAGAATCCGACTATAGACAAATGCTGCTCTAAAAATATGACACAAGGAAATATTGTAATCTGAAATTAACACAGGGCTGCAAAAATTAATATGTACCTACAAACTATGGTATTTAATAAATATTTAGTGACGTTCAGATAATAGCCGTGGTCATAATATTATGCCACTTAGCCCTAAAGGTTATGATCGTTTTTTTAGGGTTCCATACCTCAAAAGGAAAAAACGGAACCCTTATAGGATCACTTTGTTGTCAGTCTGTCTGTCTGTCTGCCAAGACCCTTTTTCTCAGTATCAAGCTGAAATTAAAATCATATACTCAAATCTACTGTTCCTTAGAGCTGTAAACAAATCAAAGTTCTAAGCCAACGTAATCAAAAGATACAGCCGCAAAATAAAAAAATGCCGCAAATTTTCGACACTCGCAAGGGAATCAACTTACTTCCCGTGAACTCAAAATCTTGAAATTTGGTAAGAAGCAACGTCTTATAGCAAAAATAAAGGAAAAATTTCAAAAAGCATAGTTTTAGATACATCATATAATATTTTTAATAATTTTTAACTTACTACCCCTTTCCTCATAAACGTCTAGAGGTATGAAATTGAAATTCATGTCAAATACTCAAGTGTATAAGTACCTTTGACCTGTAACAAAATCAAACTTTTATGCCCACGCAATAAAAAAAACAGTAATTTAAGCCGCATATTTCGAAATTCGCAACTACTCGCAAGGGAATCAAAACCTAAAGGATACTTCCAGTCGACTTGGAATCTTGAAATTTGGCATGAAGCAACGTTTTATATAGCACACATAAAGGAAAACTCTGAAAATCTAAAAATTTTAGTTACATCACATAATAAATTCTTTTAACTATAAAAATATCATTACTTTTACTTATATACTTACAAGGTTTGTACGGAGCCCTCGGAGCGTGAGTCCGACTCGCACTTGGCCGGTTTTTTTAGAGTTAATGGCATATTCGTTCTAGTTCTAGAGTTAGTGGCATGTTAGTTCTAGTTTTTGAACTGATTTAAAAAATATATTATGGTGTATAAATACCTAATAAAGCCAACAACATATATTTTAGAAATTTGCGCTTTAAGCCCTTCATTTAATCTTCTAAAAAAATTTAATTTTTCACAAGAAACTTACACATTGCTTCAATATTTAATAGAAATAATTTATCAACCTATTTGGTTTAAATAGATAATTTTTGGCTAGCACCAAAAAAGAGCAGCACAATATGTACAATCAAGATTGTGCAATCAATAGAAAAAAATATTGAATTTTACAGAAAATATCAAGAATTTCACTCTTAAAAACAATCAAACTTCGAATCAAACAATGTAAGATTGATCATCTGTAAATTCATTTTTCCAGCTAAATAATTATTTGTGCATAATAAAGAATAATTATTTCTTCACAATAATAGTTATTTGAGCAGCACAAAAGTATAAAACCGTGAGGTTCGTTTAAATTGCTTCTGGCTAGTTGGTCGAAAGAGAACCTAGCCCAACCTAACCGATTCTGGTCAGGATCACTATTGCCTTACCTAACGGACCTATGAGTAGGTATTATTGTGAATAATACCTACCACTGCAATAATTGTTACTAAAAAATTATTTAATTTAATTTGAAATGAAAATCTTCTTGTGACGCAACCGCCGTGTACTGCATATTTTTCAATAACAAATATGCGCATTTGATTAAAATGAAGCCCCTTTTTTATTGCTCAATCTTGTTGTTCTGCTGCGCAAATACTGTTTATTTACAGAACAAGTGTTGCTGCCACTTTTTAGGGTTCCGAATCAAAATGGTGAAAAAATGGAAACCTATGGTGCGACTTCGTCTGTCGGTCTATCTATCTATCAATTCATTTAATTATACTAAAGCACTGGTTGACGCAATGTAGGTGATATGGGGTATGGGTGTAATGTTAAGTTCTTTCTCCAAGTTTTGTAATTCTTTATTTATATAAATAGGTACTACTCTAAAGTAGTTGGGGTGGGTACCATAGGCACAAACAAAACTGTAATCTACTAAATAAAATAGAAAATGTATTTAAATACAATTTTCTTGTGGTTAATCAAACGACGGCTGTAGACAATTATCTACAGTTACGCAGTATACGCTTGTTCAGCGAAAAACACTCAATTTCATCGTTGCATGTCCCATCACTAGTAAGTACCTCCGCTCCGGAGCTCAGCGGAGCTGCGAACAGACTGTTCAGAGTTCAGTACAGTCACTTAAATCTACCTATGATAGACGGTTGTAGTGTTCGCAGAATACTAACAATAATATTATGCTTTGTCGTTCGTAATATTTGGTGCCGAATATCAGTAAATTAGGAGTAGTGAATGTTGTATTTATAATTTTGTGTTACATTATTCTGTGAAACTTTATCTGAAGCAACTTTGGGAATGTAAGCCTACAACACAACTCGCTAGTTTTCAACTGTTGTTTACACAGGTAACTATAATATAACTATAAAAGTAATGAAACTAGCTTACTATTTAAAATAACCACTTATAATTGGTTTGCTGGAGAAACTCTACAACTGTTAAACTTTTTTAAAAGTTTTATTATGTTGACAAAAAAATACTTAATTCGAGACTTAACTACAATTAAATGCAAGACCGATACAGAGTTAAAGCAGGGCACCTAAAGTAAATTGCACGCCGTAAGAAACAGTTTGAGTCAAGGTCTTTGATGACACCGATCTTTATACGACAACGCCTTTATTATATACCAATAGCGCTTGTTTTCTAACCAAATTCAAGTTTTTCCATTGATAGGCGATTGACAGTACCATTTATTTATTTACTTACTTTTCCCACCTCTCTTGAGATGAACTTTTTGGGTTTTTAAATGGGTTTTGTACTATATGTACCCTTATTACTAACCCTTCGTAAAGCAATCAAACAGTATTTGTTAACAGACTTAACTAATAATTATTAACTAATAAATAATGTTTACAAGAGGAATCTAAAATGTAATGCTTTGTTAAAGTACTTACCTATTTAGGAAAATAATAATGTTAATATTAATTGTAATATTTTATATTAGCTGTTGCTCGCGACTTCGTACGCAAATAATTCGGAAAAATAGTAGCTAGGTTGGTAATAGTAGCATTTTGCTTTAAATAGCGTTACGCTACAGGATGGATGGAATGGAGACAGGTCACGGGAACAACATGCGAATCCTGAATGCCCCTTTAATTAAAGCAAAATTTTACAAGACCGTGATAACCGTGACCGTGAAGCATCTCTTCATGTTAGGTATCTTGCAGCAGTATCAACTGGTCTGTACATACATACATACATAATTTCACGCTTCTAACCCGTCGGGGTAGGCTGAGACCACAGTCCTCCACCTGCTACGATCTTGACATACCTACTTCCCTGGCTTCCTGTAATTTCATCAATCTTTTCATACATGCTCTTCGGTTTAGGGTACTTTTAACCTGGCCTTTATTTAGAACATCATGAATTTGGTCCTGGTAAGTTTGCTGAGGCCTTCCCCTTCCAACGTTTCTATTCACTCTCGCCTTAGATCTCTTTCGTCAACCTTCTTTCATTCATCATCTCTACATTACCAAACTATCTCAGCATCTTTTTCTCAATTTTAGTCACTACGTCTTCTTTTCAAGATCAGTCAAACAACTATCCATAAGTTAAACAGCCAAGGTGACGCAACACATATAATACTCGTACATGCCTAACACCTTTTTCGATGGTAACCCATTCAGTATACGCCCTGTTTATTCTGACGCAAGCACTTCAATACTCATAGAGAGATTTCAGTGCTTGCATCAGATGATCGTTCACCCCATACATAGACTGAAATTTACAGCGAAGCTCATAATGAGCATATTCGAAGACAGTGGAAGTACACAGGAGCAATAAGGCAGGGGAAGCACAAAACATCCCATAGGGTCGAACTGAGGTCAGAATAAGATAAATAGACATTACCGACCATAATTCATTTCTCACCAGGATTTTTACAGATCCACGAATGCGCAGTAGATCTTTTGGTTTTTGGCCAAAAACTTTTCAGCTATACACTGCAAGGAAAAGACCTGATCTTTACATCCCATTCCCTTTCTAAATCCCGCTTGTAAATCGGATATTTTTTCGTCGGTATCTTTCATCACTCAATCAAAACCTTTGCATACAGTTTGCCGACGACTTTGAGAAAACTTATCCTGCGGTAATTTTTGCAGTCCTGTTGTGACCGTTTTCCTTTGTACAGCGACACAATCACAGCCTTGCACCTGATACTTGGCCGTTCTTCCAACACAGGTTGTATACTAGCTGCTGCCCGCGACTTCGTCCGCGTGTGTATAAGACTGAACACGACAAATTTACATCAGACTGTTTATGTATTGAAAAGTATATTTTTAGATTAGTTACAGCTCATTTACATGTAAGTATATTTTAAGAATAATTCAAGAGGAATAGTTACAAATGACGAACTTATTTTTTACTTGTATCTAATCTAATAACAAAAATGTTTACTAATTTACAAATTTCTCAGTCAACACAGTGTTTGCGATCTGATGGTTGGTAGCAAGTAAAGGAAAGATATAACGATCTATCTCACAGTTTTTTCCAAATCTGCAAAAAATCTTTACAGTCATTTTTGTAAAACTTAGTTTTGCGGTCCTCAAGATGGATTCAGCTGCACTTAAATTTTTATACTATAGTTCTCGGCGCGCGAGCAAAACTCGCACTTAGCTGCTTTTTTAATTTTGTTCGGTCGTAATAATGCATTGAGATGCGAGTGGGTTATTTCGGATATTACAGCCGAGGCTCAGAAGTGCAGCCCGAGCTTCAGGCGAGGGCGTAATGGAGACGAGGGTGTAATCAAATCACCAAAGCGCACGAGCTTCCTACGACGTTTTTCAACACATTTGCGCATAAAAACTAATCAAATTTGATTACCCTTTCTACCGAAGGAAAATTCTTTTTACTTTTTCCTTACATTTCTACGTACAAACAACAAACACTAAACCTGACCCTACCCTTAGCGCGCTCTGTCTGCAAATTTAGGAACTGCTCAATGGCTAGCACCATCTATAAAAATAAAAGAACTGCTGAACACCCACTTACTCTACTTACACCATCTAGCCTAGAAATGAGCTGCAAGATGGGTGTTCATATTTCACTTGCCTCTTAACTAATCTTAGTGGCGTAGTGGTTACAGCCTTTGACCGACGATCGAAACCTCTTGGTTTGAACCTCGATGGTTTTATTTAAAAATTATGTTATAATTTTTTTTTATTATTTATAATTATTATATTGACTAAAGTATTTATTTCGTAGCCCGTAATATGTGTTAAAAATAAATATTACAAAAAAAATATGGTTTAGAACTTTATTAAACATTTCACTTAAAATTACGGTTTTCTATTCAAAGTTATCTTGAAAGAATTAACATGTTATACGTAAAAGAATAACAATTTACATCTTTCAAGATTTTGTTAATGAATCTACTTTATAATAAGACAAAAAATAAGAATAGTGAAGTCAAATGCTCCTTAATAGCGAAGAGGGTTTCCTTCATTTTCAAGCACTTGTTCGAGTCGGTTTCTCATACCGGTTACCAAGTTTACCCGTGGTTAAATGTAGCCCTGCAGGTCTGTTCTAATAATTGGTGTAAGAGTTTTTCACATCGGAGGGGAAAATTCGGATATTCTCTATCTTATACATCCAAAACTATTTATAATATCTCTTATAATAATAATAAATTAATTAATAATATTAGTGTAGAAATCAAGGAAGATATGAGTATAGAGCTGCCTGCAGCTTCTGTATATCTATCTGCTCAGCCCTAGATTTTTATTATTGTTATTAACTTTACTAACCCCGTTGTTGTCATGTCGCCAAATGACCTGCAGCATGTTCATTAAGTCCAGCCTGAATAAATGAGGTGTCTTTCGAAGCACAGAGTTGATCTTATTATATTACCAAAACCAAAACGTTTGCCTTAATTAACTCATCACGTTATTACAACGTCTTGGTTTCGGTAATCTTATAGTTCAAATTACCACGATCATCCTCCTGAATGGGTATCGAAGTAAGTCTAAAAAAATAATAAAGCAGATTAGGTGTTATATTTTCCTACTTACTAATATTTCTCCTTACTCCGAGAAGTCTCCGCCCGAGACTAAGAATATATGAGTCGGTCGAGACGGGCGAGTTTCTTATTCACGTTGTCGGTACCTACTTCTTGCCCGTGAGTTCGGGGTCTGCACGTGATGTGATATGATGACGTTGCTAGATATAGGAGCCAATGTTTACATGCATATATAGGCATATGTATATTGTAAAGAAATTAACTTAATAATAATAAGATTTTAATTTTAAATTAGAATTTAATTTTGTAAAAGCAGAAAAAATCATGAAACAACCCAAATTAATATGTCTAAGGCGTCTTGCTAATCTGTTTGCATGACAATGTGACTTGGTTGAACACGTCCTTGTTTACCTTTTACGACACCCACTGGAAGGTATGTATGGGATGGCATATGGGTTCGGTTTTTGTCATTGGTAATCTTAGTTACAGTGCCCCCGCCCCGCCAAGACGAGTCCAGCGAAGCGCAAGGGCACTACCTACCTTTTCTCGGAGCGCTTCGTCGCTTTTTTTAACCCTCATAACTTGGGTTTGGATTATACAAGATTAACAAAATTTACAGAATATGATGTCAATAGTAGATTTATAAAACACAAAGTTTCAGTTGCACAGCTCTTATACTTTAGATTTTATTGGTATCTAAAAAACCCCGATTTCGTCACTGCGACTCACTAACTAACTCACTGATGGTCATCAAAACTCTTAGAGTACTTCGCCTGAAGTATTAGAAAGCTGAAATTTGGTATGCAAGTTAGTATCAGTACACAAACAGCAAAAACATCCCAAAACTTGTAACTTTTACCCCCCAACTCCTTAAACCAGGGGATGGAAGTTTATATGGGACTTCTGGCCGTTTCGCTACCGTCACGTGGGCATAAGGTGAATAGTTTATTCACTGCTCATTGCTTTTCTGTTATTAGTTCTTGTACTAACGAAACGGCCTAGCCACATATTTTGGCTAAGGTGTAGATTTTGTGAAGTTAGGGCTTGTAGAGTTAATCGTATAGACTTAGAAGCTTGGCTTTCTATGAGATTTTTATTTTTTATTTTTATTTATTTTGTTTTATTATGACAACAGACGGTCTTAAATAAAGTACTTATATTCTAAACCTGTATAACTCACGGACCTGGAGTGTCCACAAAAGATCTAAGTAGAAAAACAATAATCGGACGAATAGTTAACTATACAGTATTATATTATGTGTGAATAAATCTACAACCACACCTAAGACTTAAGAAATTTTAGTTTTTAAAAATTCAATTAACAACCTTTTAAATTCGTGTGGTTTACTAGAAAATAGATCAATATGAGAAAAAAACATTGTTATAGCTGGCCAAGCAGCGACGAAAATAAGAGTTAGCAGTATAGTTAGTCGAGAAACCTGGATACGCAAATAAAATATTTGTATATGTACTACGTACAGGTCTAGTAGAGACTTTTAAACTTATAAGTTCCAGAAGGTGAGGGGAATCTTCGAGGCCATCAGGAGATCTGATAACTTTTTGAAAATGCGTAAAATATGGTCTCGTCTTGGTAACATTCTACATGAACATGTTTTTGGTGGGATGTAAATATCTACTGCAAATGGATCCCAACCTTGGGCTAGAGGGTCTCAGAAATAACGCTGCGCGCTTACCTGTTTTTCAAAATGTTATTGTTGCTTTAAATAAGTAATTCAATCTGACTGACTTGTTCCGTTTTGTACATATTTGCGCTTAAGCGAATATTATTTTATATGCCTAGCGAACGAATTTCAAATGATGTTTTGTGAATTCTTGGTTGCGACTTGCTATGTAGAAAATACGAGTACCTACCTACTTTTAATCCATAATAGAAGGTAAAAAATAACACAAGAAAGAAAAGTAAAGGTTTTTTTGCGATTTTCATCTTTAATTTCAATAAAAAAAATATTGGAATCTAATACATTCTAGGCATCGAACTTGGTACAATTATAACTTATACAATGTGTATTGTCGAACCTCGATCAAATGAAATTAAAATGAAATATTAGACAAAAAATTATCGATAGAAATCCGAGCTATTTTATACTTAAAAATTACTTACATCTTTTGGTTTTTTCCTTATTCCTTTGTAAGTTAGCGGCGTATTTTCTTTAACTTAGCCTCATTTGTCAATGAATATCCAGTTGAATGAAAAGTTGTAATATTTAATGATTAGTGATCTTATAAGGGTTCCATTTTTTTTCTTTTGAGGTACGGAACCCTAAATAATTAACGCGCCTTCATAAAATTTATTATCGGTAACTTTTTGTCTAATATCCGCTCATTTCGTTTGATCGAGGTTCGAGTTTTACAAATACTTATTAAAAATCTCCAAGTGCTAGTCAGAGGACAAATTGTAAGGGAGTTAGTTTACTCAAATTTCGTCCAATGAGAGCCCGGCTCGCAATTGGCGAGAAGTTAAATTAAACTTGCTGGTGCCCGCGACTTCGTCTGCGCAGAATTGGATAATTCACACAATATCTTTATAAATTTAGCCTATGTGTTATTCTGATGTATAAGCTATATTATTGTAATCCATTCAGTAGTTTTTACGTGAAAGAGTAACAAACATCCATCTATCCATCCATCATACTTACAAACATATTATATTTTTTGTGAAATTATTATAAATTCATTGCGTCTAGCTTAGTAAGTTTATGTTGCATGTTGTGTCACAATCCTTGTGTCTCTATTGCTAATTCTTGATTTTTTCGGATTTGTTGCCAGTTTTGTGGACCTTTCTATCTTAAAACTCCAGTTTATTTTTGTTTTTAATTTAGAATCCCTTGTTATTGTTTCGTGTATGTATTTATGTATTTTATACCACGTTGAATTCCCTGTTTTTTAAAATTTTAAAAAAGCCGCGATTTAGACCGAAACCTACAGCGCCATCTGTTGGCGGGTAGCATAGCTTTCTCACTCAATGATATTTTAATGTTAGGATGTTATAGAGCGAAGCTCGGTCGACCAGGTACTTTTTTGTAAACAGAGATAAAAAAGAAGATAGAGTCGAAATTTAAATACGTTTTGATTTATAGAGAAAATAGTTCATTTAAATGTTCCATGATTGTTCAAAATAAAAGGTTTACTTGTATAAAAAAAAATTATTATACTACTAGTTTTCAAATTGGTCAATACGAGTAGTGCCTGGGTATAACGTCACCTAGTAAATACGTAACGTGATGCCGCCGAGTCGCGTGCCGACTGGGCGCTAACCCAACGTGCGTCAGTGAGTGAGCGAGCAACTTGCTTGTCCCTCTTTCTTTCACTAGATAAAAAGCCGGTCAAGATTGAGTCAGGCTCGTGCTCCAAGGCTCTCAATTTACCTAATTTTGGCGAAGCTATTGAGATGGACTTGGTCATTATTCACATTTTATGATTAGCTTTTACTTAGCGCAATTTTAACAGACAAACTAAAACTATTGAATTTTTTGTTACCCTGTATGAAAGCCTTTATGGACTGACTAAGCAGCCACACTTCGAGACGTTTCAAATTGGTTTTAGCAAGCTAACACGTGTTTTGGTTGGTAATAGAGCTCTTTCTGCCAGAATCGACACCAGAGTTAGCCGTGATTTCACCATACTCTTACTGCGCCTTAAACTTTTTCTTTGTCAAAACCAAAAAAGTTTTAGCATCAATTATCATTAACCTTTTAAATTGCCGTTAGTGCCTAGTGCGAAAAAAAAATTCAATAAAAAAAGAGCGGTAATTTTTTTTTGGATTTTCAGATTATTTCTCCATATGTAAAACTTCAACAGGAAATTATTTTGATAATTATTATTATCATTATTTTGACCCATGTTTCTTGAGAAAAGTTGTTTAGTTTCCTGGTCTGAGCTACGCTTTATAGTGCAGAATAGTAAAAACGTTGCTTAACTAGATCAAAGTTATAGATAGATGTTTAAAGGCACATTTTGCTCAACGTGTTTGGCGCTCGCTCACGTGTTAAACGTATTGACAAATAGCGGACAATAATCTGTGTTATGCTACGTCAGCTCCCATTTTATCGTGTGCTTCGTTAGAAAAGCTAGTCTTATATATTGTAATCTGAAGATTTGTATGTATAATAAATTAAAATCCTTTGCTGAGTGTACTTCGTGTAGGTATAGTTTTTTTATCAAGAGATTTAGACAATTTTACCGTTCCGTAGTCAACAAGAATAGAAACCCTTATAGTTTCGTCATGTCCGTCTGTGTGTCTGTCTGCGGCTTAGCTCAGAGAACCTTAGTAATTCAGTAGTTCATTTTGTCTACGCCGACAAAGGGGTAAAATAAACCCTTGAAAAAAAAAATTCTTGGTGTACTTCCCCTACAAAACAAGTGGGTGTTTTTTTTTTCTCTTCTACCCCATCGCGTGGGGTGTTTTTAGGTTTAAAGATAATGTAGAGACAAAACAGTGTAAGCTGAAGTCAACCGAACCAGCGCTACGCTAAACTTGTTTACTAATATATATTCTGTGGCTACGTCACACCTAAAACCAGAGACCCACTCAAAGTCAAAATGTTTCCACCGACGTGCGTACTTACCTATAAGTTTGTTACTAATTATGGCGCTTCAATACAGTATGCATAAAGCTACCACTCTTTTCTAACTAAAAATTCTTTGACCCAGGTAGTCTCGGGAGGTGTACGGTTCACAATAACCCTACTGACCATCAACTTAAGAGATTTATCCGTGAAATGCTCGACCTTTTTAGTGACATCATGATTGTATATAGCGATATGACAATACCACGTCTTTTTTACGTCGGAAGGCCTAAGTCGTCGTCCCAGCCACTCTTAAGAAGTGATCATAGGTTATGGAAAACCATAAAAAGAAATGTAAAATACAATAAGTTCAGTCAGGGTTACCAACCACCTTTTGGTACCACTACCTTACGGTGTTTGCTTAACACTAAAACTTGTAAAATAAAATAAAAGTTTTAGCAAAAACTACACACCTCCTTCAAAGTTTTGCAAGGTTTCTATTAGCACTTAAAAGTATAAAATAACCATAACTCTTAATAATCAGTAATTAAGTGAAGTAATAGAAAATAACCAAGCCTGTTATTTGTTTCAATCATAAATTTATAGGTACATTAAAACAGTTCATTTTGGAGTCGATGCTAGCCAATTCGCACAATCAATTGAAGTATATTATGCTACTAGCCAACTATATTATAAGTGCTCTAACTAACTCGCGCTTCCTAAGCTGTAAGTATGCCGTTACCAAATTACGACAAGTTTATATTTTCCATATCGTGCCTACTTTTCATCAAATCTTAACCATCGACAATTTAATATGGGATACCCTCGAAGGTAAAATTAACTAAAAAAGCAGTTCAACGTCTTCTGTAATAAAAGACACCAGATTAGATACTGTTACCAGCAATGCAACTTCTTGGCTGGCACCGACTCCAAAACCAACTGTTGTAATGTACCTATAAATTTATAATTGAAACACATTACAGGCTTGGTTATTTTCTATTACTTCACTTAGTTACTGATTATTAACTGTTATAGTTATTTTATACTTTTTAGTGCTAATAGAAACCTTGCAAAACTTTAAAGGAGGTGTGTCGTTTTGTGAAAACTATTTTTATCATCAATTTCTCTTGGCTTTATAGTCATTGGATGTCGTTTCTACGTCATTTGCAATAAAAACAAATTACCTAATTTATAAGGCGTTTTTAACTTTTAAATGCTTCATACTCCAAATGTTTAAAAGTTACATAAACCAAAGTTATATCTTTGCAAAAGATTTATCTAATACACAAAAATATATGTTTGAACCTTCCGAGATGACGTCATTCTTAGACCGCGGGAGTAAGCACTATTGTGTAACCTGAAAGAAAAAACTTTTGAAGGCTTCAATTTTAAAGTATAAAGTTACATAAAGCGTAGTTGTAATATAACAGAGAACCTTCTGACGCAAAAACAAAAAAATACTAACTTATTTAATTAACTTAATTTACAATGTTTTATTCTACCTCCACCCACACCTCTCGTGATGTCGTCAACCACACCTTTGTAATTTAAAAAAACCGGCCAAGTGCGAGTCGGGCTCGCGCACTGAGGGTTCCGTACCACCACATAAACATAATTGTATTAGTTGAAATTTCAGTAAGTTAATGTGCTAGATTTTTTGAGTCCGACACGCGCTTGACCAAATTTTATTATTTGTTGTTATTTTATAGCCTATGCCCTATAAACATACCAATTTTCAAATTTGTAAGTGTTCCCGTTTTTAAAAAGAACTAAAACAAAAATCGCCTCAGCAACCATCCAACTTGACCCCTCTCTTATATGAATGTTCTTGAAACGGGAGCTCACCACAATTGGTTACCATTAGTTGTGAGAAAAGTTGTAATATTTAATGATTTCAGACTTTTCCCATTATTTGTACTGTGAGACCTAGCTTCTTGCGAAATTTCATAATTTTAGGTCAACGGGAAGTACCCTGTAGGTTTTTCATTTTTGAATAAATGTATGGAGATGAGGACATAAAATGCCATATCTTTTGATTCCGTAGTTGTAAAAAATTGAAATTTTCAGATCTTGTGTGGTTCATGGATCCTAATATATGGTATTAATTTCAACCTGATACCTTTACCCGTTCGTGAGATAAAGGGTCTTGACAGACAGACAGACAGACAGACAGACAGACAGACAGACGGACAACAAAGTGATCCTATAAGGGTTCCGTTTTTTTCTTTTGAGGTACGGAACCCTAAAAATTGTTTTCCTATTAAATATTTAAATCAAAGTTTTGAGTTATTGTGAAAGAGAAAAGTTTTATACCTCAACAAATTCAAAAGAAAATTTGCGGCAGTACAAGCCCTACCGCAAATTTTCTTATCCCATTTTTAGGGTTTCTATACCAAAATGGTAAAAAGAAGGAACCCTATGGTGTCGCTTTGTCTGTCTGTCTGTCTGTCACACCTGTATATCTCAGTAACCACTCATATGGTTTCCCAACTTAAATGCATATAAAAGAGTTAAAAAGAATAAGGATTATTAATGTAAAGTGGGCCTGAATGGGGGGGGGGGGGGCAAATTTTTTCAAATTGTGGTTACTAGGTTGAGTGGGGTATCATATGAAAGGGCTTTACTTGTACATTCTAAAGTATATTTTTTTTTATTTTTAAGACTCTTTGTTTTGAAGTTATGATGAATAAAGTAAAAAAAATACCGTTCCCCCCACCCTTATCTCCGAAATTTGTGAAAGAAAAAAATCTGAATTAATTACAGTCGATAGAAATTCATGTAAATATTACAACAAAAGTAAAATGATCTTTCTAAGTTACCCCCGTTTTTAGTAATCTGCAAAAAACCTTTACAAACAAATTTAGTTTTGCGGTCTTAAAAATGGACTTGATCGCTTCCAAAAATACTGTAGGTATATCGGAACCCTCGGCGCGCGAGTCCAACTCGCACTTGACCGGTTTTTTAGGGTTCCGTACCTCAAAATAAAAAAAAGGAACCCTTATAGGATCACTTTGTTGTCCGTCTGTCTGTCAAGACCCTTTTTCTCACGAACGAGAAGAGGTATCAGGTTTAAATTGATAACGATTATTAAGGTCCATTAACCACACAAGATCTGAAAATTTCAATTTTTACAACGACGCATTTTTATGTCCTCATTTCCATACATTTATGCAAAAAAGTAAAACCTACAGGGTACTTCCCGTTGACCTAAAATTATGAAATTTAGCAAGAAGCTAGGACTCTCAGTACAAATAAAGGGAAAAGTCTAAAATCATTAAATATTTAAATTTTTATCACAACTAATAGTAACCAATTAAGGTGAGCTCCCTTTTCAAGAACTTCTCTACAAGTTGGATCAAAAAGCAAAAGCTTTTAGTATATCATATGGTAGATAGGTACGGAACCCTTAGGGCGCGAGGCCGACTCGCAATTGGCCGGTTTTTTTTTTCGAGCGGAGCGAGAAAGATTATTGCATGCGTGAAAAAAGTTTTTCTAATTTTCTCAAAAATATATATCACTTATTCATCATAAAAAACAAGTCTCCCAAAAATGTCCGTCCGTCGGTCGGTCGGTCGGTTGGTCGGTCGATCCGTCGGTCGGTCGGTCAGTCCGTCACGCTTTGGTCTAGTGGCTGCACGAATGGTCCGATTGACACCATATTTTGAATTTAGGAGTTTTATGCAAATCCATCGAAGGGTTCTGTGTGGTTTACTGCTGGCTCTCATTTTGAGGGTAGCTGTTATACATCGAAAATGAAAAACTGTAATTTTCGCAAAAACGGCCCATAAAATCTTGATGAAACTGCATGACCATGCATCTTCATTTAAGGTATTTTGCGGCAGTATCAATTGGTCTGTGTATTTTCATATAAGGGGTGTTCCAGTACTACTACAACGTAAACATGTGATTTACTCTTAATCATGAAAAAGTAAGTGTGCTGCTGTACCATTTATTGATCTGATGATCATTATCTCGTGAATATTATCAACCCACTTATCAATAAAATTATTCCCGTAAAATCATAATTTTTTTTTAGTTTCTTCGTTGTTCTAGTCCGCGCACTCCGCGCCCACTTCTTTCCCCTCCTCACCGCTCATGAACCGCGCGGCGGCGTCACTGCCAGCGCGCGTATCCACATAGAAGCGGCAAAAAAAATAGCCCTTTCAAAAACCCGTGAAATTGATTCTACTCTCGATTCTGAAAAAACTACTTTCTCAGTTTCGTTTATTCCGTTAACACGTTGTATAAGTGACATGGATTTTTTTTTATAAATTAAGAACAATTTTTTTCACGAACACAATACCGTTCTCGCTCAGCTCGAAAGTAAAAAAGAACTAGGCATATAGATTGCTAGAGAGCATTTTTGAATCTACGCGGGCAGACATAATTATTATATACTAGCTGGTGACCGCGACTTCACTTGCGCAGGATAAATTGTGGCCTATGTGTTATTTTGATGTATAAGCTATATTATTGTAAAGTTTCATTAAAATCCATTCAGTAGTTTTTACGTGAAAGAGTTACAAACATCCATCCATCCATTCTAACAAACTTTCCCGTTTATAATGTTAGTAGGAAAGGATTTTGTGGCATAGAATAATCACGACGCGTAAACGTTATCAATCTTGTTGTGTTTATTAGCAGCGAGGTTCAAATCTCTTTTGTTTATCATGCCCCATGAAATTCTGATAGACCAGTAACTTTCGGCTGACTTAGAATAAGCTTAAGAACATGTTTCCTTAAAAGTTTTTGCACCAAGAGGGTTCATTTTTGGGCTCTAAGAAATACTGATCGGACTCCAGCTAACAATTTACGAGTTCATCTCGAATGTGAGGAGTACTTTAGATTTGTCATGAAAAGAAAAAATGGTGCTTTCCCGCAGCGCGGACTGGTTCTGGTAGACCATGCGAGAAATTGCTACTTTCTGCACCGCATTTTTTTATTTCCATGAATCTAACGTCCATTCGAACAAATGGCGGATTGATCACGTTGCGCAGTCCTTAGTCGATAACATGCGACTTGTGTAAAAAAAGGCAGTAGCATTCAGTGAGCTTATCCTTTAGTTAGTATACAGGCAAACAGAGGATTATTTTTAATAATTGACGTTTATTTCTTTATAAGATAGGTCAAAAGTAACATTGTTTGTTCCATAAGGCTTTTGCAACTTCGCATTTTTTTTTTACTTCCTATACAATTTTCATGGCTTTAAAAATACTTACGGATGCAAGTGTGTACATTTTGGAGCTGTGCGTTTCTATCCGAAGACACCCACACTACTTCCCATCCGTTGGCGAAAACAACGATCGACGATACAAAACCCGACGAGACGAACAATTACAGCCCCCCGCTCCGCGCCTTACCATGTACAGCAAAGGTTGCTACTACATGGCTATTAAAATATATAACCATCTGCCTAAGTATATACGAGACCTTCAAGAGAACAAATTTAAAACTACATTCAAAGATTTATTAATTAAAAAAGCGTACTATAATATCAACGAGTACCTATGTGACAAAGTGCCGATTTTGTAATGGAAGTTGATTTTTTGTGCCATGTTTGAAAGCTATAAAACAAAAGTTGTTGCTTGTGACTTCACTAATTAGTGGCCAATAGAGAACTAAGGGCCCGTTTCAACTTGCAGATAGCCTACTTGCTAGTTATTCAGTTGTATCACAAGTGTCTGATTGCTTTAACTGACATATAAACAAAGGCTCATTACGCACAAATCCTATAGCTTAAGCTACGAATAATTTGTAGATGGAAAGGATTTTGTGATCGAAAGCAGAAAGTTTGACTTAGGAACTTTGTTGAAGCTAGTTAGGAGATAAACATACTAAAAGTTCTTTCCCCTTCCGAGGTCTGCTCGAAAGGGGGGAGCACAAAGAAGGTCCTGTTTTTTTGTTTTTTGCTTACATCTCGAAAACGGTGCGTAGTACGAAATGTTGTTGTAGAACATCATGAAAGCTCATACAATTCTCTACAACTTTAGCATTTCTTTTTCAATCCATCTCCAATGGTTGCCTAGCTATGAGCTCCGAAAAACGGCCGATGTTCAAAAATATGTTAAATTTTCTGTAGCACATTGTTACAAATCGAATTTGCCAAAGTCATTTCTTATTGCTACATAAGCTGGGAGTACCTCCACGCGGTGAAGGCGGAAACAGTTTACTTTTAAATTGAATAAAACTCCCAATAATATCTATCAAGATGCGTTCAGGCTTATGTTGTTTATCATCTCTACATTCGTATTGATACAATGTGCTACAAAAAAATTAACACATTTTTGAAAATCGACCGTTTTTCGGAGCTCATAGCTAGGCAACGATTCGAGATAGATTAAAAATGTGTATACCAAAGTTCTAGAAAATTGTATGAGGTTTCATTATGTAATACAACAAAATTTCGTACAACGCACCGTTTTCGAGATTTAAGCAAAAAACAAAATAAAAGGTACAGCAGCACTGCACTTACTTTCTCGCAATACTCAAGGAAAAACTATCAACTGCAAACTTAAATTTGTAATGCCATACACATAGTATGGAAATACAAACTTTTATTTACGTTTTTCCAAAAAAAAATTCGAATGAAATATACAGATTACTCAGAATTCAAATTGTCAAACATTAAAACAAACAAACATCAAACGATTTCGAGTAAATCACATGTTTAACTTTTGGTAGTACTGGAACACCCTTTATATTAATTTTCACAGATCAATGGATACTACCGTAGGATACTTGCATGGATATTTTTAAATTTCCCAACACATGTTCCTTATGGATAATCGTTCTTTCAGTTTTTAGTACACCCTGTGTACTATATTTTATTCAAAAAAATCAAAATAAATATCCAGTCAGGTAGACAACCAATCCAGGATTAATATTATAAAAAAATTTAATAAACTCAATGGAACCAATTTTGGGGAAATCACATATTTACGATTTGGTGGTACAGGAACATCCCTTATATGAAATTACACAGATCAATTGATACTGGCGCAAGATATCTTACATGGAGATGCTTGGTCATGCAAAGTTTCATCAAGATTCTATGAGCCGTTTAAGAGAAAATTTCAATTTTTCATTTTCGTTGTATGACAGCTACCCTTAAAATAAAAGCCAGCAAGAAACCACTTAGAATGGATTTGCATAAAACTTCTAAATTCAAAATATGGTGTCAATCGGACCATTCGTTTAGCCGCTAGGCCAAAGCGTGACGGACAGACCGACCGACGACGGACCGACCGACCGACCGACGGACGGACATTTTTGGGAGACTTGTTTTTTATTATGTATAAGTGATATAGAACACATTTTTGAGAAAATTAAAAAAACTTTTTTTTCACGAATACAATACCTTTCTCGCTCCGCTCGAAAGTAAAAACGGGACCTTCTTTGTGCTCCTCCTCAAGCAGACCTCGGAGGGTCAAGGACTTTTAGTATGTTTATCTCCTAACTAGCCCGAACAAAGTTCCTACGTCAAACTTTCTGCTTTTGACTTTTCCATCCACATACCCCTTGTAAGCACTCGCTACTATGCATTGTCCTAGCACAAATCAGACATAATTCTATTCTACTATCGAAAACTTTAGCAACGAGCGGTGACATGGGCCCTAAGTTTTCAACTCCCAAATTATGGAACAATCTCTGAAATTACAAAAGAAATCAGTTGTCTTATTTTTACTTTATATAAACAAAACTTGTAGGACCTGGCAGTGAAGCTAGTTTCAATAAAATTTTATTTAGTGATTACTGATCGTCTACACTCAGACAGTTTCTACTGTTTTATTTATTATTGTTTAGATGTGTACATAAAAATTTAAGAATTATTTTCTTTGTTATCAGAGAATATTGTAAAAGAAAATAACTATGGACAATCTGGACGACTCTGAGAACAATGCCAAGGTTTCGGATTCCGCCTATTCTACTAGCTGTAGCAACAGCCAATCTCGGCGAAGGTTAGTCTAGTGCTCATTAGTTTATTTAATTTATGGAATTATTTTTGTAACTACCTTAAAAATTTTCATTTAAATGTATTATTTCCAGTCGTAGTTCAAAGTCGACGCACTCTGGGAGCCATTCTAGTGGGAGCAGTGGTTATGGTGGGAAACCATCACATTATAGGTAAGTTCAAGTTTAATGAAACGGCTCACTATGTGCAAAATTTATAATATTATTATTTTAGTATAGTATTTTATTTATTATTATTATTAACTATATTATAATTTTATTGAGTACCTTACTTTCCAGAAACAAACAAAGATTTTTAATAAATAATCATTCTCCCTCACATAATTAAATTTAGAGTAGCTAGCATATACATTTGGTTCACTTCAAGTTTGGCCTATGGTTCAAAGCAAATGAAAACAAAGTTTTACATTTTTAAGTGATGGCAGTGGACAGCAGGCCGAGAAACGGAGTAAAGAGAAAGAGATAAAGAAAAAAAAGCAAGTGCAGTCAGAGCAAACCTTTGAAGTAGAGTTGGAAGAAGAAGCAGGTCCCGCTGAATTGGCTCCCATTGCGGAGGCCAAGGAGACAACTGAAATTGGTGGGTGCCTTTAATTTTTTTACTACTTAAACATTAGTTAGTATAGTCGTTTGTTTTCAAAATTTACTGTTTTTGCCTTCATACAAATCTTGGCATCTAGTGATTGGATGCAGTCTTACTTATACCAATATCCATAAACTTCAATCCAATTGAAAACCTATTTCTTAACCTTTTATGGGTACTAATAAAATCTCCGAAAAACAAATTAACTTTAGGTACTAATTATAAGCTGCTACCTCCGAAAAAATAAAAACAAATATATAACGACCAAAAAGTATTTCTGAAGACGTAGTCATTAGTCGAAATTATAATAATTCTATGAATAAATTACTAAAAATCAATATAAAAATACTTAAGTTCCGAATGAAATACTTATCTGCCGAAACAAAACTCCTGCTTATATATAATTTTTACCCCTTTAAGTTGCTACCTTAATGTAGGTTCAGTCAAGAGCACATCAAGCTGACAAATTGGCCTTTATACCGTTCTTATTTCAATAGACGTACGGGCTAGAGTTGCAGTGCGAGTGTCAATCTTGACCTGTCGTTGACTGTACCAGCATTATTTCTATTAACGGTTATTGAAATTCTATTGTAACATTCAGTTGCAATGAAAATAGGTATTAACGTTCGTAAGATCGTGAAATTCGTTAGTTTCGCGAAATGTATGTATGTATATATTGTTGTTGATGTATGAATGTGTATATATTTTTTATTGCACCACAAATAAAAATAGAGACACATTACAACCATAAGAATAGTATGCAAACGCGGACTTATCCCAAAATGGAATACGATACGAGAGCGAGCGTGCTCCGCCAGCAGCCGGCGAGTTCCAGGAGCAAATTCGGAACAGTTTTTACAATAAAAATTAATTGAATAAGGTAGATTTGTTTTAGATTAGATACTTAGTTTTCCAATGAGCCGGTTTTAAATTTCTTGATAGATAGCGTTGTTGTAGGAAAATTTAACTGTCAACCTATTTTTTACTATCTGTTGTCTAAGGAGGTTTATTTACTTCACGCTTCATCTATGACAGATTTAGTTTAAGTTCTTTAGCAACTCTCTTTAGCGCCATCTGTCGACACCTTTGAATACTCAGTGGACGCTTAGCTGCGAAACCGGCTCATTATTTTTCGGCGCTTGTATTACAGAATTTTTATTATGGGTAAATATAATAAATTCCAAAACAGCATCCATTCTACAAGGTGTAAGGCTATATCAACCCTGAAGGATGTGATTCTATCCATGAAACTGAACAACTTTCCCTTAGAAACATAGGTCGAAATATGAAAAAAATTTTTACTTCCCATATAATCAGCTGATTAAGTTTCTATGGGAGGCCAATTTTTTTTTTCGTATTTTGGCCTATATTCTAAGTTCTTTAGATTCATGGGCAAATTCACATCCTTCAGGGTTGGTATACCATTTTTGGTACACCTTGTATATGACGGTTTCATCGATCTCTCTATATGGTGTTAATTTAATCGGAAACCTATTGGAACTGGTCAGAGAAATATTGTAGCCTGAAATGGTTTTCTAGCGGAAATAATTTGTTAAATACTTTACGTGGTGCTTAGTTGATTTATTTACTTATCATAGCGATTTAAGATGTTTTTATTAGCTTGGTTTTTAGCTCTGTATTCTTCAAATCATAAAGTTTCATATGCCCACAGTTAAGTTAATTCGAAGTCATGACAAAAAAGCTCGACGCAATTTATTTACATTTTTCTTTCATCATTGGTTTATCTAATTAAAATTAAATTTTCCCTATTATTTAAACTGATACTTTCAAAGTTCTATGATTTGTTTAAGGGGTAACTTACAGTGTCAATACGTTAAGCTTCAGATATGCAATGGCACGATTAATTTACGTATTTCATATTGTTCGCTTCTAGCCACAGAAGTTTTTGAAGTTCGCTGGTTTAATAAAATTCTATGGATCAAAACATATTTTTAAAATAAGGCGTGAATTACACATAACCCGTGTGAAGTAAAAGCACAGCACAGGCACGGTACAAGCATGACTCTGATAAGGATGGAATAGTGTGTAAAAATACATA
Organism: Athrips mouffetella; assembly: GCA_947532105.1. Classification (NCBI taxonomy): domain Eukaryota; kingdom Metazoa; phylum Arthropoda; class Insecta; order Lepidoptera; family Gelechiidae; genus Athrips; species Athrips mouffetella. Next base: position 31,785,170 of record OX383956.1, read on the forward strand.
GAAAAAAAGCACGGCGCAGGTGGCTGTCCCTCACCCTCGCCGAACGGCATAAACGTGTAATTCATACCTTAAGTACCTTTTAAACGTGAGTTTGTTGTGTCCCGTAACGGGCACGTGCAGTGAGCGCCATGTTCGAAACAAGGGTTTCATCTCCGACAAGGCTTGTTGCGAGGTTTTGAAAATAAACTTATTTTGAATTCTGTTTTGTTTCTTTTTTGTTATTCGAATTCGTTGTTAACTGTGTGTTAGTTAGCGGAAACTAGATTGAACTTAGTTTTGAATTGGGTACGGGGTAACTAGGTTTTTCTTGCTATTTTGTTTTAGGCTGAAATATTAATGAAAGTGACATATTCATATTATATGATTTTGTATTTAGTGATTGATTAGGTTTTGATACCGACCGAAAGCCTTCATTTGCCTTCATCCTCAAGTTTGCCTTGATCTGTGGTAAATTAATTAATTGTTATGGCCGTGATTTTGGTTCACTAAACGAAGCCTAACGCACAAAATATTTAACCATTTATTATTATTACACAGGGCTCCGGTCGTAATTTAACACACTTCCACTATTTCGTTAAATACTATAGGTTCCAATCATCAGTTAGCTCTCAGGGCCAATCTTAAGTTTGTGGTGAGGTAGTTCTGACGTCCTCTGAATCTCCCATACGCATGTGGTATGTAGGTATCTAGCTGTGGTTGTCATTATAATATACAAGGTTATTTTTTTGTACCTGATATGCGTATGCCCACCTTATTACAGAGGTCAAAAGCAACAACTTTTGTCCTACGACTTTGTTAACAACGCACAAACAATTTTCGACTCCCCGTACTGTAAAGTGGTTACTGATCCATTTTGTATGGGAAGTTGAAAATTTTTCGTGCGTTAATGCAAAGTCGTAGAAAAAAAGTTGTTGCTTTGGACCTCTGTAACAAGGTGGGCATAAGCATATCAGGTCTAAAAAATAACCTTGTATAAGAAACAATTACGACAATTTAAATTCATTTTTATCTTAATTTCATAATCTTGTCACACAGTTGACTACAAACCGCCAGCACAGCAGACTCAAGCAGAGATAGGGACCGAGACGTTGGAGAGTACTCCTCCGGAGAGGAGTAGCAGCGATGATTTGGTGAGTCCACAATGGTTCATCCAATACTATTATACGAGGAATATTTGTATGTTACCACGTTCTCGGAAACGACTGTAATGATTTCGATGAAATTTACGCCAAAGGTGTTTCCGGGGTCGAGAAATGCAAGAGGTCTCAAGTCTGGGAAATATTTTTTTTCTTTTAGTGTTTTTGGGAAACCCCTCGGTTTATAGTGTATCATCTATGGGAAACCCTACAATGCGATCTCCGCCCTACGCGTGGGTTTTCAAAATCTTTGGAATTTTACTGTCAAGTTGAATAAAGTTTGCCTGTCATAGTCAAATTGTGATATTATTATTATATTGTGATATTAGTATAGAGAATCAGGTTAGAAATTGTAAAAATGGCGTTATATTGCAGGTAGCTATCTCTTCCCCCGTGCTTACAAGCGAACCTGATATCATCGATCACGATACTCAAGAATCCCCCAATGGTGTAAGTCTACTTTTTGTTAAGTATAAATATTGGCCTAGTCTAGTCTAATTCCTTTTTTACGGATTCTGCTACCACTGCCCTTAGGGATTCGACGAGGGCACATGGTTAGCGACTGCCATCCGACCTTTGCAACCCAGAGGGCAAACCAGACTATTGGTTCCTAGATTAGGCTATACCGGATTGGTGAGACACCTACCTGCCAGAGTTCTCAAGGCGTCAAATAGCTGAAGATTACTAGTGAGAGACTGCTTTTCGAAGCACAAATCGCTCAAGTTCTATTACAACTAACGGTCACCCATCCGGGTTCTGGCCAAGGCCGTCGTTGCATAATTTTCGAGATTGGAAAGTGAGAAACCGCCACTCTTACTACGGCCTTTATTAGTTTCACTCCCGAAGCCCAGTGATTCTACTGATAAAAACAAGCAACTTTCGCGAAGAAAATATTTTTTCACTTCTCATGCTCTGAAAGTGCTTTTTTGTGCAGGATATAGGCTGCACAAAATCGAATTTTGTGCACTAGGGCAAAAAATTAATCGCGGTGGTGTACGCCCTGCGCGCGGGCCTGCTGCACCCCCCCATGCGTCAACATTTTCTTCACTAAAGCAGAACAACTCATTCTTCAGTTACATTTAGAGAGTACTTTTACGTTTTATTTCTTCGCAATCAAAGTGAAAAGCAGAGTTTATAACTCGTCCACAAAACCATTTTATCCTCGACATTACAATCAGCCCTCGCCTTCGGCTCGGGCTGCTAAAAGTCTCGGAAAAGTGGTTCGTTTTGTGCAATTGTTGTAAAATCTACTATTTTTTATTTCCCACCCGTGACCACTGTTGCATGGAGATTTGAAAAAAAAATCCATAAAAACTTTTTTTCAACGGTAAAGTTCCTTGTTTTCATGAATAGAATCACTGGGCTTCGGGAGGGAAACCATTGAAAATTCACGTTTTATGTAGGGAACAGATAAAATATAGGTACCTAAAATATTTTTAAAATGTTATGATGGAAAGTAATAAATAGCAGAAAATTATTAGTATTTTTAACGAATAAAATTTTATTGACATTGTCGAACATTTTTGGTTGCAAGAAAGTAATAAATAGCAAAAAAATATTAGTATTTTTAACGAATAAAATTTTATTGACATTGTCGGACATTTTTTGTTAGTCTTGTTTACATTTCAAGCGTATTTTTTAAATGAAGTTTAAATTAAGCGTTTTTTATTTTATTTTAAACCGACTAGTAACATTTTTCATACAATATTTTTGTTAGACCTCTTTGGTCGCGGACCATATTCATGTTCCAACTTCAATCTCATTTTAAAAATCTTGTGGAGTAATCAGCAATTACTCGCCTTTGTTGACGAAGCTATCTAATCGGAGTTTATCGAATAAAAGGAGAACAGATTTATTTTGTTTCGTTTATCTTTTTATTTTTTGGATGACTCTTAAGTTAAATGTTATTCCAGGATGGATTCTCCTGCATTATATCTGTGCATGATAGTGCAGTGATGCACAGCTCTCCCTCGCTCACAACCACGCTAGGATTTCCTAAGGATGTGTGGACTGGCCGCTCTTTTATGGATTTTGTGCACCCGAAGGTGAGATTTCTATCTTGGCTGTTATACAAAGGGGTATACCAACCCTAAAGGATGTCAAACTGCCTATTAAACTGAACACCTTTTCCCAAGGAACATTAGTCGAAATGCAAAAAATAAAATTTTACGTCCCATAGTAACTACATCAGCTGATAGCGCATTTTGCCCGGGAGGTAATTTTTTTTCGTATTTCGATCTATGTTTCGTAAGAAAAGTTGTTCAGTTGCATGGGAGTCCAAATATGAAAGTTATTAGAACCTTGTATTCTATGATTAGAACCCTTTGTTACAGTATTTATCGGCTCAATAAAATAAATTTCGCAGTAAAAACCTGTCGCATCCCATACCACAGATCAGATAATAGTAAACTATACATACTTTTAATGGTTACGTACCCAAAGGTTGATAAACGGGACCTTATTGATATGCCTCCGATGTCTGTCTGTCTGTCAGCGGGCTGTATCTTATGAAACGTAATAGGTTTAAATTTGATATTTTCACAAATTGTGTATATCTGTTGCCGCTATTACAACAAATACTAAAAGTAAAAAATGAAGAGGGGCTCCCGAACTACAGACTAAAGGGGAGAGCGTAAAAAAAAGTTTGACCTACCCCATCAAGTGGGGTATCGTTGTTTAGAACTCGTTGAGTAGATAAATATTGTATACTTCTTTTTAAAAATATTTAAAAACAAAGGAGTAAGATGCCACCAAAGTCAGCTGTTTTTACACAATTTTGTTTGAGCTGTATCTCGTGAACAGTAATAGCTAGATAGTTCAAATTTCACAGATTATCTATTTCTGTTGCCGCTATAACAACAAATACTAAAACTAAAAAAAGTAATAATTTAAGGGGGGCTCTCATACTAAAGACCTGTTTTTAGGTGATTTTTGTTTTAGCTCTATCTTAAAAACGGGAACACTTACAAACGCTATAAAATAACAACAAATAATAAAATCTGGCCAAGCGCGTGTCGACACTCAAAAAATCTAGCACAGTAACTTACTGAAATTTCAACTAATACAATTATGAATTATGTGGTGGTACGGAACCTTCGGTGCGCGAGTCCGACTGGCATTTGGCCGGTTTTTTATGTTATGTCACGAAACTTACCTATGAAACATTTACAGGACCGCGGCACCTTTGCGTCTCATGTAACCAATGATTGTGCTGCCTCGAAGAAAGTTAATGGTACGATAAAAAATACAGGTAAATCCGGTTTAATTAATACATTGTCATTGGCTGGTTTGTTACTGCGTGGTCTTCAGCATGTCTTGAGTATTGGTGTCTGCACTTATTGTATACAAAACTTTGGTGAAGTACTTAACAACACACATTTTTGTCTTCTTTCGTTAGAATTTTTAAAATCTGAATCACTATACGAAATGGAATAATTTCTTACAACAAAATAAATTATACAAGTAGGTATATGTAAAGAAAGGTCTTTTTAACAAGGGAGCTAGTTGTTGATATAAGATGAAGCAGAGCATTGATATAGAAAGTTCGAGTGTTATTAGTAGTTCATGCCACTGTCAAGTAAAGATAGTCATTGTAACATGAGTGCTATTTTGTGCCATGAGGCGCAGCCGACATAGACAGTTGCATTGTTGTCGGAATGGCAATGATTTTGATACTGTTGCCGGTTGCGTATTTAGAACTTCAACAAAATGATAGTAGATAGATAGATAGATAGACAAATTCTTTATTGTCACACAAAAACAAAACAATACACAGGAGACTCTTAAAACTAGGGTGGACAATAGTACATAGACAAGATAGGACATAGTACCTATAAAAAAGCCTAATTACAAATATTTGAAAGTAGATTTGTAGATTCTTCAGTCATAAACTAAAAATTCACTGAAAGTAGATTCAAGTTGGCGTGCTTTTGCACTCATGCGCTCTCTTGTATGTGTGCTTTTTTTGAAGCAATAAGATGTTATTTATTTTCAGAAATAAGCTTTTACTCAAGTGGGCTGAATTTTGTAACTTGCTAGTATTGCCTTAGTGGGCCTAAAGGGAGACGCAGCCAACGCAGCGCAGCACAGTTCTGCCTGTGATTGAGTATACGCCCAGACTTAAAATTGCCTTATAATAGGCAGGGCGACTGCGGCGCAGGGCAGAGCAACTGAAGCATAGAAATCTGTACATCGCTGCGCTACGACCAGCCTAAGGCTGCTTTTCCACCAGTGCTGTGCGCGGGAGCTAAGCTGTTCCTGGGAAAATTTCAACCAATAGGATTGTTTCATTTTCCTACCCTGTCAAATGCACTGTCAAATGGTGTAATCGTATTGTTTGAAATTTTTCAGCTCACTGTTCATCTGCTATCTTGCTCAGCACTGGTGGAAATTTACCTAACAGTTGCACAATGAAAATCCTATCACATTTCCTTACTACTACGCTCGTAGTATGGAGCAGTAACTGGGAGAGCATGACCAGTATTTTAAATTAGTTTTCCTTTTCGAAATTAAATTGGAATCCATATTTGTCTATTGATTTGATGTGCTTTCGTAAATCTAAATAAGAAACGAAAATTTTTAGAAAATTTTCAGTTTCAGTAGAAATTTTAATAACTTTATGAGAGATTCACAAAACATTAACGAAGGCATCTCTAGATACACCTTCCTCTTTGAATGCGTTCTATATGTTGTATTACTTATGAATGTTCTCAACTTTGAAAGTTAGTTAAGTTTTTAGATTCTACGTGGCATGAAAAACAAATCCCGAAAACTAAAACTGTGACTTCAGACCACAAAACTGAACAACTTTCCCCAAGGCACATAAGTGGATTTTTAGGTTCCGAACCAAAATGGTGAAAACGGAACCCTTATATGGTGCGACTTTGTGTGTCTGTCTGTCACAACTGTATATCTCAGCAACTACTCATGTTAGCGACTTAAAATTTGGAATGGTGTAGAATATGGTTGCCCAACTTTGTTGTGCCTAACATAGGGATTTTTTTTCAGTTTATTGGTCTGAATCTGAATGTATATCTTTTTGCACCCCTTATATTTAATTTGCAAAAGTCTAAACAAAACATCAAACAAACGAAAAATAAAATCAAAAATCATACATTTGACAAACAATCTGAAAATAACAAAATACAATGCGAATATACATACAATCCACACAAATTTAGCGTGCAGTATACTGCAAAAGTGCCCTATCTTCATTTGTTGAATTTTCTTTTTTTCATAGCACTGGCCACCAACAGCTCAGTTTGCACGATGGTGTGTCGGATAAGAAAGTATAGATGCCTCACTCAAGGTTTTGGTGTCAAGGAACGTCCTTGCATATACAAGCCTTTTCACCTTAAACTATCTTTCAAAAAGGCATCTGATGAAGAAGGAAAATGCACAGAAGGGAAATGCACGTTCTTGATCATCCAGGCAACGCCGTTTTGTTCCGCATTCACGAGTAAGTAAATTGTTTAAAATTTGATTGTGTTTATTTTGACAATATTTTCATATCTCAGACTAATTTGATACAAAACTCCGTTGAACTTATTTACTGCAGGATAGATAGGTATATAACATGATGAACTTATCTATTTTGATATTCGTACTATACGCGATTTTAGATAAAGTACGGGGGTACCCAATTAATATTATAAGTTAAATAAAAAGGGATAAATTCTTGAAAATCATACAAAATTAAAAATCACTGGTTTTTCTTTTCAATGTGAAGAATGATATTCGTTAAACATAAAGCAGTTTGTGATTTGTACGTTTTAAGAGTTTATCACAGTATCTTTTTAATAAAAAAAATCATGAATTGAGTATTTCACCGAGTGGTGATATCCAAAAATTTATACCCAACACAGATTAATCATCTATACGTGTACTTAAAAATACGTATCTTCAATTTACTTCTCGATTTAAAAATCTCCCGTAAAAAGACCAAAAAATCTATTAATCAAAACAAATATCAAATCTAACATCTACTTAAAATGAGTATGTTTTTTTTACTTAGCTCCAAACGAGGTCATAACGAATGCAAAACCGTTTGAGATACGTCACACTGCAGACGGGACCGTGATGTTCGTAGACCCGGATTCGGCCGCGTACCTCGGGTTCCTTCCCCAGGACCTGAATGGCAAGGATGCACTTCTGCTGTACCACCCTGAGGACCTGCCGTACCTTCGCACAGTCTACGAAATCCTCGTCAACCGGGGTAGCCTCCCAAGATCCAAGCCGTTCAGGTGGCTCTCACTTTTCTTCTGTTCTAGAACAATAATAATTTAAAATATGAATGTTTAAAATATTATTTCATTAATTTTGATGTTCTTGTACACAATTGTGGTGACAGAATGGTGTGTACTTTTGTTTACTTTTTCTGATTCTATTGCTGTATCTTATCATAAAGTAGTATTTTATAATTAATTTTTGTTACAGAATAATAACACAAAACAAAGACTACATAATGGTAGAAACCGAATGGTCTTCCTTTACAAATCCATGGTCCAAGAAGCTGGAGCTTGTTTTAGCAAAGCATCATATTATTAAGGTATTTTTTCATACTTTTATCAAAGTATAATTATTATTTTTTTTATAGCATATGGCTGAATGACAAGGCTATAAACACCTGAAATTTTAAAAGGTGTTAGGGCTTTTGTGCAAAGGCCATCTGAAAAAGTATCACGACCTTGCCAAATTATGTCATAAAGCAAGCAGCAAATGGGCCAGTGAAATAAAAAAAACTCCGATATACTTATAGTATTTTTAGAAGCACTAAGGTCCATTTTTGGGTTTGCTTTGTTTGTGAAGGTTTATAGCAGACTTCTTAAAAACTGTGCTACTTATACAGGTTGTAATTTTTTTTTCTGTGATACAAGTATATGCGTAAAACTATCGACTGTATTTTTATCGACTGTATTTTATTCAGATTTTTCGTTAAGCAAACTTCGAAGATAAAGGGGGAATGGTATTTTTTAAAAGAATTTTCATCATAAGTTGAAAACTTAGAGTCGTTATAGTACATTAAGATGCAAGTGCGTTGTTTTGGTACCTACACAAGAGGTTTAGAAATATTTCGTCAAACGAATGCTTATTTATCAAATTTTCTCGAGCACAATTTATGTATTCATTAAAATGTGTTTAGTCTTTCAAACATAAAAACTCCATGTAAAAAAAAATAATGAAATTAAAATAAAAAAAAGCCTATTTTAGAATGTGCAAGTAGAGCCCTTACCCCCACTTGACCTACTAAAGACAATTTAAATAGTCAATTTTGCCCCCCTATTTGGGCCTAAAATATATTTTTAATTCTTTCGTTTGCAATAAAGTTGGGCAAGCATATTTTCAAAGTATGCCAAATTTCAAGTCAATAGCATGAGTAGGTGTGAAAGACAGACAGACAGACGATTTCGCACCATAAGAATTTCGCTTTAACCATTTTGGTCCGGAATCCTAAAAAGATCCTATTATAGTTTGACGACGCGCTTTAGCCGCCTTATTGGTGTTGAACACAATAGACACTCCAGGCGGTAGTGACCACAAACCAGCAGTCCTTGTCAGCTTCAAAAATATATGGTTCATGATATCACAACTTATATATTTTCTTTATTTTAAGGGCTCCCGCACACGACCGAGAATCGGTGACCGATTTTTTGTCGGCATCCCGCTCTGACGTGTTATCACCTGAATCTTCCGTCCTTGTCCTGGCCGATAATCGCCCACCGATTCTCGGTCGTGTGCGGGAGCCCTATGACGTGTTGTGCGTGCATTTTTTTTATATGTCGTCTCCTATCTGTGACGACCTATAATTGGCTTTCAGTTTTTTAAGTTAGTTATAGCCTAAATTTGAAGCTGTTGGTCTTCCAAAAATAATAGTACATTAAAATGCACGTGCGCTATTTTGGATATTACGGCCGAGGCTCAGAAATTGCAGCCCGAGCAAAGCGCACAAGCTTCTTACGACGTTTTTCAACACATTTGCGAATAAAAACAAATCAAAATCGCTTACCTTTTTTTCCTAAGGAAATTTCGTAGACGTTTTCCTCACATTTCTAGGTCACCCTATACACCGGACTTGTGTTTTTGTTCAAGTATTTTCGACGTTCTACACTTATCACTGTTTTTCTTATTTGTAGAAGTAATTTATTTTTTAATTACATTAAACACATTTCACAACAAGAAATATCTGTGAAAATGGCGCGCGTATTACTTTTTTCGAAGAATCAGATTATACATGCGCGCGCAGGAGACAATGACTAAGCTATCAAACAGACTATTTTTCAATTTATTTTAAAATTGAATATTTTGTTACTTTAAAGACAAATTTGTAGTTAGTTAGTTGATTAAAATCAATATTTTCGTTTAATTAACGTTTATTTATCATATTATCGAACACAGTTTCTTAATTCATTAAATTATTATGAATGTTATAGATATAGAAACTCCTTGCACCTTGCCGCTATAAAAAACAAAACAAAAATAAAACACTAACCTGTCAAACAGCTTACTCAGCAAGGAGGTCTTTGTTCTGAGGCTCACTCCCTTGAATCATTTAATATTGAATATTTTGTTACTTTAAAGACAAATTTGTAGTAAGTTGGTTGATTAATATAAGTATTTCCATGTAATGAAGGTTTATTTATCATATTATCGAACACAGTTTACTTTTTCATGAAAATATTATGAATGGTATAGATATAAAAACCTCCTTGCATCTTGCCGATTAAAAAAAAAGACAAAAATTACAACACTAGTGAAATTATAGTAATGAAAAAAGCACGCGTGTTTAATAAGCTGGATTATGGACCTTAATACAGTGCAAATAGAGCTGTTTTATGAGCAAATGTGTTCAAAAATATATGAAATAGACATTACATGTGGACCCTAAACGAAGTTTATTGAAAATATGCAATTTTTTTTCTTTAGGGACCATCGAATCCAGATGTTTTCCAAGCACCTGTTAATGAGAAAAGCCAGAAAATTATTGACGAAGAAACTATGAAAACAAGCGGTATTAGAGAAAGTATCATCAGAATCTTGAATGAGGTGAGCAAAAAACTAAAATGGCAAACAGGATAGAAGGATAAAATCATTGTCATAAATACTTCAAATTTTTCTACTGTGAAATTAAGTATGGGTATTATAACAACTCTCTTTGATGAAAAGGTTCCTTCGAAACCTGCTGAGTCAGCGAAGCAGCAGATGTCGAGAAAATGCCAAGACCTTGCCTGTTTCATGGAAACTCTGATAGAGGACCAGCCTAAGGCGGATGATGAACTACAAGTCGAAATTCAGGATAACGACAATAGCAATGTGAGTGTGGTGCTAGTCATCATGGAATACTTGTGTATAAAAAATTGCCCTTTGTTTTTATATCACCTCAAGATAATTCAATGGGTATGTTAAAAACTGTAACAACTTTTGCGAAGAAATATGGGTCGAAAAATGTTTGCAAAACTGACCATGAGCCAGATGGACTGACGCACTAAGGGTTCCGTACCTAGACATCATATGATATACTACAATCTTTTGCCTTAATTTTAAAAGCTCTGCGTTCACTAAAATCTGACCCCTCTTTAATGACTTTAATTAAGTAAGTACTTAAAACTGGAACTTACATTAATTGGTTGTGCAAAAAGTTGTATTATTTAATAATTTTGAGACTTTTCTTTTTGCTTGTGCTATGAGACCTAGCTTCTTGCCTTTCGGTTTTGGTTTGGTTCATAAATGTATTAAGATGGTGACATAAACTTCTCTATCTTTTAATTATGTTGTTGTACATGCTTGAAATTTTTACACCTTCAATGGTTCATGGAATTCAATATGTGATCTTTACCCGTTTGTGAGGGTCTTGACAGATTGACAGACAGACAGACAGACCGACACACAAACGGACAACAAAGTGATCCTATAAGGGTGCCGTTTGTTTTCCTTTTGAGGTACGGAAACCGAAAAAGAGGTCATTCCATATTTCTAATAATAAAAACTTCGTGCCTTTATTCAGTGGAAGGCTTCAAACCTCCGCTAACGGCTTTACAGACAATTTTTTATATGGGAGCACAAATTATATCTTCAAATATGTTTTCATCCCATCTATTCGAAAATCGCTGAACGGTTCGTCAATAAAGGCGAACAAAATAGCTGTTTTCTCCAAGAGACTTTCGTAGCGGGTCAAAATGGGATTTAAAATTAGAATTAGAATTTACGTCCACCATTGGAATATTTTAGGTCAACCATAGAGGTCGAACCAAAATATTGTATGAAAAATTATACTGGTCGGTTGTAATTATGAATATAAAACAAGAAATATGCTTGAAATGTAAACAAGACTTCCAACCAAAGAGGTTCTGTTCCTAATTAATACAAAAATGTCAATAACATTCTCAGTTGTTACAAATCATACTTAATATGAGTATTTCATCAAGTAATAATATTGTAATGGTATTTTATATTTAAAATTAATGACGAGTGAGTGTCTCAATGAGCCTCTTAAACGCCCCATACAAAGCCCTGCCTGCAGGGCCCTGCTTGCAGTGCGCACTGCCAATCGTACCGTGTGTGCTGTTGCAGGGCCGATGTAACGGCCATTTTGTCGGCCCTGCATGCCCACACAAAGTACGATTGGCAGTGGCACTGCAAGCAGGGCCCTGCAGGCAGGGCTTTGTATGGTGCCCTTTATTCTTTTCTCATAGAGGGAGATGAAAAGTAGAGTGTATTACGCGGCTGCAAAAAATATTTTACCTTGGGCGACCTATTGAATCCCTCGCTACTTTCAGGATTCTACTTTAGTATCCCTCGCCATGCTCGGGATTCTACTCAAGAATCCTTCACTTCGCTCCGGAGTCAAAATAGCGCCCTCGCCTTAAAAATATTATTTTACAGCCTTGTGATACAATCTACTATTAGTTCCCCACCAAGTAAATAGGTATTTTTGGTCACAGGAGCGAGATTCTTTTATGCTCGGAGGTATCTCTCCCCATCATGAGTATAATGATAGCCAGTCCAGCACGGAAACACTACTCAGCTATAACCAGCTTAATTACAATCAGACATTGCAGAGGTAATGATATAAACTTTTTAAATTTTTCAACATTTTTGTTTTGTAAAGACCCTTACAAATAGTGAACATTTTGGATAGGCTAGTAGGTGATAAATAAGATATAAGCATAATTTGTGCCCATTATTTGATGAATATTTTTTTATAACATTATGTTCTATCTATTTCGGATTCTGCTTTGTTAAAAAAAAGTAATTTAAAAAATTAAACCAATCTCAAGACTAAAAATACAGAAATGAAAGTTTTTGAGGTCGGTGCCAGCCTAAATATTATTGGCACGACTACTAATTGGCACGCTTACGAGTTTCAAGCTGGCACAGTCCTCAAAAATCATTTCTCTATTTTTAGTCTTTATGTTGTATTAATTTTTAAGTTATTTTTACATCTGTTTTTTTGTTATTCTTTATACTATACTTCTGAGTAATATTTTTTTCGAATACATTTACTCAATAGTCTTTTGTAATTTTACTGAATCGATTGTAATGAACTGCTGAACCGATTTTTATGAATAATACCTAGTTCACCTGAAAAAGAATTATTGCAATCTGACTTTTAGCTCCTGAGATATACTTGGACAAACATACATACACTTATGAAATTTGGTACATTTGTTTAGACGCTCATATACCTACTAACTGACGCGTAAATTGTGTATTTTAGACAAGATTAGATACATACGGGTTGAATTGATAACCTCCTTTTCTTTAAGACCGTAAAAAAGTTTCGTAGTGTGTGGTTCAAGTATTTGCTTAAGGATAAGGATAGCTTTATTTAAGAGAGCTTAGTCTTTGTATCTTCTGCAGGTTTTTCGACAGTCATGAACCTTACTTATCCGAAGACAATAATACCGGAAATGGAGAAATTATTCCGAGTCATAATACAAATAATACAAACGAGAATTCAGAGTAAGTCTAACTTATTGCATAGTTTTATGTTGCTGTAACATGGAGTTGCTGTAGCACGGCGCTTTTTTTATTACTATTCTATAAGCGGAACTAAGTTTTTTTACGGCTGGTTAAGGGGCTGATAAGAGCTGAATTACCTCTTTTTATAACAAAGGGCAGATTGCGCGTGCTAGAACGGAGCGGATTCGTGCTGTTTTACGTTTTTCGCTGATTGATTATCAAATTAATTATTATATTAATTATCAAATAGGTTTATTATTATGCATAATGTATTGGCATCATAGATTAATGGGTACTTAAGAAAAACGGTTTAAAAGCAAAAAGCAGAGGTAACTTTGGATTTTGTTTATGGCGAACAAAATATGTTTAATCGTGTTTCGGAGTCTGCCATATTCTTGGAAAGATGCTTTATTATCACATAGATTTTTTTCATGGCCATATATTCATCACTCTTCGTTAAAAACCTGCTCAAGTGAAGCGTATTTAGCTCTTATCAGCCCCTTAACCAGGCTAGCGGAGTGGCTAAAATTAAAATAAATCTTATACAAACTTTTATTCCCGCTTTTTTACTTTCGAGCGGAGCGAGAAAGGTATTGTATTCGTGAAAAAAAAAGTTTTTCTAATTTTCTCAAAAATGTGTTCTATATCACTTATACATCATAAAAAACAAGTCTCCCAAAAATGTCCGTCCGTTGGTCGGTCGGTCGGTCGGTCCGTCGGTCGGTCTTAGGGAATGCAATCTCGTACGAGATTTCCGCCTAGCGAGATCTCGCGAGACTCAAAACCCAGTCTCGCGAGATCTCGCAAATTACGGGATCTCGCGAGATTGGGAGAATCGCAATTAAAACATATGCAAATGCTTGTTTTAAGAACTAGTAATTGACATGCATGATATGTAATTGGAGTGGAAGGAATGGTCTTTAGTTTTCACAATCTTCGCACACAGTTTGCACGTTGCAGTAAGTCCATCTTGATCGCGTAAACAATGTTTCCATACTTCTAAAGAACTTTTATATTCACTGTACACTTTTGACATGGTTGGTAGTTGTAATTGTAGTGTAATATTTCTGCGAAACTAATTAAAACACAAAACTGTCTCCAAAACAAATTATTTCGTTGCAATTGTAAACAAACGCACGCGCGCCGCCTTGCAAAATGAGCCGGACCTCGTCCCCCGCAAGTCCGCCTACCCTTCTTATCCTGTGCCCGCGCCAGGCGCGGCCGCACGGCCGGCCAGCGGCCAGCCCCCGTAGCATGCGGCCGCGATAAGACCGTGATAGCCGTTTTATCACACATTTTATCGCATCTATCTGTCAGATTGTATGGGAGTTTGACAGATAGATGCGATATATTCGTTATCGCGCGACGGCATGCTACAGGGGCAGGATTCAGTTCGCTTCGCGCGCAGCCGCGCTATGAAATACACGTCGTCACGCTGCATTTGTCGATCTCGTTATCTCGCGAGATCTCGTACGAAATTTGACGAGATACAATCTCGTAAAATATGGCCGGGATCTCGCGAGATCGGGATCTCGGCGAGACGAGATTGCATTCCCTAGTCGGTCTGTCCGTCACGCTTTGGCCTAGTGGCTAAACGAATGGTCCGATTGACACCATATTTTGAATTTAGGAGTTTTATGCAAATCCATCGAAGGGTTCTAAGTGGTTTCTTGCTGGCTCTCATTTTGAGGGTAGCTGTCATACAACGAAAATGAAAAATTGAAATTTTCTCAAAAACGACTCATAGAATCTTGATGAAACTTTGCATGACCAAGCATCTCCATGTAAGATATCTTGCGCCAGTATCAATTTAATTTCATATAAGGAGTGTTCCTGTACCACCAAATCGTAAATATGTGATTTACCCAAAATTGGTTCCATTGAGTTTATTAAAATTTTCTACAATATTAATTCTGGATTGGTTGTCTACCTGACTCTTCTGAATTCTTTATGATCTTTTTTAATAAAATTGAGTACACAGGGTGTACCAAAAACTGAAAGGGCTTGCTCCGTAGCCTAAACTGAACAATTATCCATAAGGAACATGTGTTGGGAAATTAAAAAAATCTCCATGCAAGTATCCTATGGTAGTATCCATTGATCTGTGAAAATTCATATAAAGGGTGTTCCAGTACTACCAAAAGTTAAACATGTGCTTTACTCGAAATCGTTTGAGCTTTGTTTGTTTTAATGTTTGACAATTTGAATTCTGATCTGTATATTTCATTCGAACATTTTTTTGGAAAAACGTAAATAAAAGTTTGTATTTCCATACTATGTGTATGGCTTTACAAATTTAAGTTTGCGGTTGATAGTTTTTCCTTGAGTATTGCGAGAAAGTAAGTGCAGTGCTGCTGTACCATTTATTACATCTAGGGCGATGGTTTTCGGGTTATTTATTTCGTGTTATACTAAATCCAAAATTCTTGCACCACTTCAAAACTATAGCTACCTTCCTATCTTATAAGTAGCCTCGCCAGTTAGAGCACAGATAGAAAGAAAGACAGATGGATAGATACATTGTTAGAATAGTAAACTGACGTGTCAGTAGCTTAAATTCAGAAATGTGTGAATCCTACTTTAATACTAAATTGCTTATCGAGAAAAAAAGACAGATTTCCAACAATACACCCGAGGTGGGAATCGTACTTTCTGTCGATGCATAGTGCTGTATACTTTACCTAGATAAATTACATTTTAATTAAAATGGCGGTCACATTTTCGCCAATGTCAAAGATTTTCCCTGATATATGCTAAATAAAAAAAACAGCGTGTTAGAATGGATTTCCCCAAAACATTCCATCCCGCTCAGCACGTTAGAAATGGATTTTCATACAGAATTCCATAGCGCATATTTGTGCGATAGAAATTTAGTACATTCTTCCTCATATTTAAAAACTTGACAAATTACTTTCATACAAATTGTTTCCCCAATATCACCCCTCGCCGAGAATATACCTTAAAATCTTTTCTTGTCTGGAACCAAAATTACATAAAAAGTAAACCCTTCAACTTTATTTCCTTATTTAAGTTCGACTGTGCGTTATTGATTTGAGTCAGTTAATCAATCAGTCAGTCACAGGACGAGGACTTTTCTTATATTGTACGATTTTCACTTGAACGGTTTTTTGACTTATTAGTGCAAGCAGTGGCCGTGCTTTGGGACCCAGGTTTAAATGCCGTACTCATGTTGATGTTAGTCATAAGTTGTATTATTAATTATTGGTGCTGTTTTTGCAGTCACAGCATGTCCTCCGTGCAACACTCGTTCCTGGAGTCAACGGATATAAGCTCTGCCGATTCGTACGGAAACAGTTCTTCAATTGCAATAGACTTCTACTCGCCAGCTCGGCTCACCGAGTCCACGATCCAGAAGTTAGTAGACATATTACAAATAGTGTAGCATTCTTTCTGCTATACAAGCGCTATCTCCCCTAGAGAGAGTATGTCTGTCCAACATCAGCAATATGATGTTGTACTATTTTTCATTCAGTCTAAACAGATTTAATTTGGTCTATTTATCTTTATTGTAGGTAATATTGTATCTAACAAATATTTATTTTCTCAATAGACATAATTCCGAAATGGAGAAGGAATTAAAGAAGACGCACGCAAAGTTGCGAGTAGCCACCAAGAGTGAGCGAGAGAAGATCGAAAACGAGACCAGACAAAGGCAGAAAGAACATCTGGCACGATGTAACGCCTCCTACCAACCCACGTCTGTTTGCAATTTCAGCGAGCCACAGGTAAATGTAGGTTCACCACTATGATAATTATATGCTGGGTTTTAAAAGATCTGGTCTTATAGTTCTTGCCCTTAAACAAGGAGCTGATGAAAAAACCCCGGGAGCCCACTACCCGCAAGAGAAAACAACAGCGCAGACAGAATCGGTTAGAGGAGCAGAGCTTCGTCGCCGGTGCAAGCAACGTGGAAAAATCGCAACAACAAGTAAGTTACAGCGGGCTTATTCGAGCATGTTTTATTACATCTGTATTACTAGCTTATTTGGAGATCCTACCATTGATGTTTCATGTTAATATAGCCTACTGTAGGTCCCTACCTGCAGCCTCATTTGAAACTAAAGTCTATTTTCGGAGTCATCGTTGGTTCTATACATATATGATACCGGCAATCTGTATAATCCGTTGTTTTATTCTACACCTAGGCAACGTATAGAATACTAAAATAGTAGTTTATGCCACTGTGCTAACAGGAGTGCTTGTTTGTGACATGAAAAAATCATTAAGAAAATAAAGTACCGAATTTATTTGCTAGAGCACTATACCTCCACTTTTTAGGGTTCCGTAGCCAAATGGCAAAAAACGGAACCCTTATGGATTCGTCATGTCTGTCTGTCCGTCCGTATGTCACAGCCACTTTTTTCCGAAACTATAAGCTATACTGTTGAAATTTGGTAAGTAGATGTATTCTGTAAACTGCATTAAGATTTTCACACAAAAATATAAAAAAAAAACAATAAATTTTAGGGTTCCCTATACAGAGAACTGAGATTCAAAAGATTTTTTTTCATCAAACCCATACAAGTGGGGTATCAATGGATAGGTCTTCAAAAATGATATTGAGGTTTTTAATATTATTTTTTTCTAAACTGAATAGTTTGCGCGAGAGACACTTTCAAAGTACTGCGATATCTATTAAATACACTATCTTGTCGGTTTTGTCTAATAATGTTATGTCCGGTCTATTGAAATGAACTGTCTTGTCTGTCATAATCGTCCTGTCCCAGTACATTTTGTATCTATTGCTTTCTAGGATGGTTTCGGGAGTATATTCATAGTATGGGACTTTTTGTGGAATGAGTTTGTACTTGAAAGCTAGGTGTTGATGAACAATTGAAGCTACTTGATGATGCCTATGTTTATAATCAGTCTGTACTATGGCTTTGCAACTTCCCGTGATGTGTTGTATAGTCTCAGATCCACTGTGGCAACGTCTACAGGCATCTGGTATGTTCATACGGCATATATGTATTTGGTAATTGCGCGTCTCAATGACTTGATCTTGGATCGCGAGCATAAAACCCTCCGTCTCAGGAAAGAGTTCACCACGCCGCAGCCAAGCGTTCGACGCACTTTTGTCGACATGTGTTTGCTGCAGATCGTGGCGATGTCTTCCATGAAGGGAATTTTGCTGCCAAGCGGCGATTTTTTCTTTCTCGTCAATGAGACGCTCATTTCGTTGGCCATTTCCGTTGTGGAGGTTAAGTGGCGTGTAACGTTTATCTGATTGCACTATTGATTTGTGTAATGTGGAGCTCTGGGCTTGGGCAAAGAAGTATTTTCTGAGAGTAGTAATTTGCTTGTTATGGAGGTTGGAAATATCTATAAGACCACGACCCCCCTCGGTTCTTGGGAGCGTGAGCCTCTGTTATTATTATTGTTTATTGTATTATATACAGGTTTGTACGGAACCCTCAGTGCGCGAGTCCGACTCGCACTTGGCCGGTTTTTTTTGGCAATAAAGTACTCTTGCGTTTCATATGCTGTCTTAATTATTTCGGTCGGCGTGAATATTTCACTCATATTTACAAATTTTCAATGGAAATCAAGATGTTTATCGTTAAATTATAAATTAAAAGTAATTTTTTTGACTGATTAAATAAGTGCGAGCGAATGAAATGGATACAGAACGCAAATCACTGAACGTTAACTTCCTATTTCTTTCACACTGCTGCATCCCTATCGGCCATCCATCATATCATACTGTGTATGGGCTGTATGGGGGTTCTTATTTTAAGTTGTCCTTTATGGCTTGGTAACTAGCACATTAGCCGATGGCATCCAATACATCATAGTATTAACGTAATTTTGTTGCCAAATCTAACAAAAAGGTGAAAAATTTATATTACTGTATTGTAGATAGTTGCATTTATAAATATTACATTATTATTTACTGTATAATTTACCTAGGTAATGCGCAGCCGGTAATGTGTGTAACGTAACATGAACTTGCTTTGGGATTTAAATTGAGGTACTAAAGTAATAAGTTGTCAGCTAATATAGAGCAACTATTTAAGTAAAAGCTTAAAAAGAAAAAATCGCAAGCTTTTTAAAAGAGGCATCAAGTTTTTATTTTAGCGAAGCCTAAACTCCAAGACGACTACTTCCTACAGACGACTGTACAAAAAAAACCGGTCAAGTGCGAGTCGGACTCGCGCGCCGAGGGTTCCGATATACCTATAGTATTTTTGGAAGCAATAAAGTCCATTTTCAGGACCGCAAAACTAAATTTGTTTGTAAAGGTTTTTTGCAGATTTCTGAAAAACTGTGCAACTTAGAAAGATCGTTTTATTTTTGCTGTAAAGTTTATATAAACTTCTGTCAACTGTAATTAATTCAGATTTTTCCTTACTCAAACTTCGGAGATAAGGGGGGGGGAATGGTATTTTTCTTGACATTTTTCATCATAACTTTAAAACTAAGAAATTTAAAAAAATACAAAAATATATTTTAAAATGTACAAGTAAAGCCCTTTCATATGATACCCCACTCGACCTAGTAGCGACAATTTGAAATTTGGCCCCCCCTATTTTGGCCCCCTTTATATTAATAATCATACTTTTTTCAAAATTTTTTCTTGTGCAATTAAGTTGGGCAACTATATTCTAAAACTATTCCAAATTTCAGGTTGATAGCATAAGTGGTTGCTGAGATATAGAGGTGTGACAGACAGACGGACAGACAGACAGACAGACAGAGCGGCACCATAAGGGTTCCTTTTTTTTACCATTTTGGTATCGGAACCCTAAAAAGCAACTTTGTATTTTTAGATGGGCATAAAATGCTCACGTATTGGTATGCGATGAGCTAGGGTTGCTAACCCGCTCTCCGTCTGATAGCCTGGGTGGTCATGTATGTAAAATTTATTAATATTACTGTAGGTGTCCACCAAGGCTTAGCCCTGAGTCCCTTTCTGTTCAGCGTAGTTCTCGACGTGGTTACGGCGGAAGTCCATGAGCCATCTCCTTGGCTTATGATGTACGCCGATGATATTGCGCTGACAGACGAGGACAAGCAGAAATTGGAGCAAAAGGTGATCCACTGGAAGGGTGAGCTAGAGAACGGCGGTTTAAAACTAAATATGTCAAAGACCGAGTACATGGCCTGCGGCAGTACAGACCCGGATCCCATAAAAGTCGGAGCTGAATGCGTCTTGAAGACGGACAAATTTAAATACCTTGGATCTGTATTGCACAACTCTGGGGAAATTGACCATGACGTCCAAGCCCGAATAAACGCTGCGCCAAAATGGCGCGAAGTAACCAGTGTCACCTGTGATCGAAGGATGCCGGTGAAACTTAAGGGCCTTGTTTACAAGAGCATCATCCAACCAGTACTGTTGTACGGAAGCGAGGCGTGGCCGGTCCTGGGAAAGCATGTTCAGCAGCTTCACGTCGCGGAGATGAATATGCTGCGTGCGATGGATGTGTGGCGTTACTCGGTTAGATCGTATTCGTAACGAGCACATCCGTGGCAGCCTTGGAGTCCGCGACGTAGTGGATAAGCTGCAGGAAAGCCGCCTTCGATAGTTCGGCCACGTGAGCCGCAGGTCGACAGACTATGTCGGGAACAGGTGCCTTGCACTTTCTGTACAAGGTCCTAGAAAACGCGGTAGGCCTAAGAAACGCTGGCTGGATGTCGTGAAGGCTGACATGAGGGAGACCAATCTCACCACAGAGGATGCCAAAGACCGGGCAAAGTGGAGAAAATATAGCCGGAAAGCGGACCCTAGCAATACATACATAATATCACGCCTTGTTCCCGTCGGGGTTGGCAGAGACCACAGTTCTCCACCTGCTACGATCTTAACATACTTCCCTTGCTTCCTGTACTTTCATCAATCCTTTCATACATGCTCGTCGGTTAAGGGTACTTTTACCCTGGCCTTTATTCAGAACGTCCTGAATAGCAATAGGCCGGGATAACGCTAGGCAGAAGAAGAAGATAGGAGGTAATGTCTCGAATTACTGAAATGTCACACACCATATTGGTCACCTTTTCACTGTGGTAAAACATCTCATTCTCAACAAAAAGTCAGTCGAAGAGAGGCAATCTGGGATACCAACCTTACATCCTTGACGCATTTTTACAGTAGGAAAAGTCTCTTTCCCACTGAAGGAGCATTTAAAGCGAACGAAGTTTAATAAGTCAGTATTTTAAAAGCAAATCTAACCTAGTTTAAATTATAGAATTGGAGTGATTTTTCTATATTTTTACTGTTAGTTTACAAGTTAAGTTTTCAATCTTTAAGGCGCTGGTAACCCAAGTTAGAAGTGCAACTGCTCTATTTGAAATGGATAGTAACATTGATACTATCTTATACATTTCCTTCACGCTCTAGGTATATATCCTTTACATTGCTTAGGTATTGTATAGAATACCTGAATTATACAAATTGCCGGTGTCATTCAGGGTGTAAGGGACAGTTTGGCAAATACTGAAATGGCATGATCAGTCAACGTAACTGAACAACTTTCAGGAAAAAAATCTGCTTCTCCATACAAAATTGCAAACTTGACTGGACAGTTTGTATGGAAAGGCAGTTTTTTTTTTCATTTCCTGGAAGTTTTATTCACTAAAAGAAGTTCAGTCATACAACACTGGCATTTTACTCTGCATCTTTTTGCTTCTCAATATCCTCCACCTTAGTCTGGCTTCGGATTTCGGTAGGTTGTATACAACTTTCATTTCGTACATATATAGTCTCATTTCGTGTCGTTTGTGTTATAACTGTAAAATTACAGTACATCTCTGTACTAAACCAATATTTGTTGCAGTCTCATGGGGTAAAGCGGCCGTCAAAGAACACGGACGCATTGGCTGCTGTTCAGCCGAAACACCAGTGCACGGCTACGCGCCAGTCCAGAAGGAAGCATTCCACTAACTTCGCTCCAGCCCATCCTTCAACAACTGTCACTAACACAGTCGGTAAGAGATCATTCTTACTCTCTTTAGCTACTTACGCCTCTTTCCCGTCGGGGTAGGCAGAGACCACAGTCCTCCACCTGCTACGATCTTGACATACTTCCCTTGCTTCCTGTACTTTCATCAATCCTTTCATACATGCTCGTAGGTTTAGGGTACTTTTAACCTGGCCTTTATTCAGAACGTCCTGAATTTGGTCTTGGTACGTTCGCCTTTTTTATACGTGCAATAATTTACATAAAAACACATAGATCTGAAAACGATTTTATGTAGCTTTTATTCGTTGTTTAGTTTTACCGTCTGAGTATATAAAATAATGCACCGGTAAAAATAACCCTTTACTTATATATAGAATTCACATCACATCACTTTTTCAGAAAATACTTTTAATAAAATATAAGCTTCAATTTCATTTCGTAAAACAACAGCATTTACATAATAAAAAATTCAAATGAATAAAATAAAAAATTAAAATTACGTTATAAAAATGTCATAGAAAACACAAAAACTAAAATAAAATATCAGAAAAAAATTAAATGAGGTCAAGTCTATATGAATATTCATAGGTCACATCAATTATCATCACATCACATAACATCCAAAAATTTTTGTATAAACGCTTGATTCCATTTTAGAGGCGAAGTAATTATAGTCACGACGCTTGTATGCGTTTCGGCTAGTACCATGGACCGCGGTTATTGGTAACCGCAGTATGTAAGATGATACGATACGGGTAGAGATGGGTCTGGCGTTCCTCCTTGTTTAAATTATTATAAATCAAATACTCTATTACTCTATACTAAGAAGAGAAATGACTTAACGGGAATAGTTTTGACAACAAAGGTTTTATGGGGTTTTGGCCATCGCAAATATTTTATATTATCGATCATAATATATATATATATAATTATATGTATATGTATTATTGTAAAATACTTAAAAATTAAGGGCAGGCAGTTGAGAGAGAGATTCAAGAGTTGTGAATTTTGGGTTTTTGTTTTCACTGTATCCTAAAACTTGGTGTTGTTATAGAGCATACTCTGTATTTATTTATTTGGCCACACAATAGGTAGGTACACGATATTTTAATAGTACTGAACCCTAGCACGCGCGTACGACTTACTTGGCCGTTTCCGTACCCTTAAAGGAAAAAAAACGGTACCCTTATATCACTTTGTTTTCCGTCTGTCTGTCGTTCTGTATCAAGACTCTTTTTCTAACGATTGACCCCTGAAGGTGTGACAATTCGAAAAAATTCAATGCTTAAAATCAAAAGTTACGGATTTATGTTCCAATTTCCTTAATTTGACAACCAAGCGAAAACCTAATAAGGGTACTATCAGTTGACTGATAGAATCATTTAATTTGGCAAGAAGCTAGGTATCATACCAAAAGCAAAGGAAAAAGTCTGAAATCCCTACACAACAACACACAACAACACAACTTTTTTCACAACCAATTAAGGGGAGCTCTTCTGCTCCGAGCTTTCAAGTACATTTACATTAAGTGGACAGGTACGGTACCCTTAGTGCGCGAATCTGACTCGCACTTGGACGACGTTATTTTTTTAAAAAGTATATGAAAAATTTTGCCCGAGGTTCCTATCACTCTTTCACATTCAGCACACCTTATAATGGATACCAAACACATTAAATATGAACAACTTTACGTTATTTTTTATTAAAAAACACCTTCTCATAGACATCTTCAATTTAAAACCACTCAAACCCTTGTTGTCAATACTGTACTTCTTTAAGTTCCGACTATGAGAAGGAGACCCAAAGTCATAAATGTTCCTCAGACTACAAGTTAATATTTTCAGTAGACGACAATAATTTTGAAATTCATAGTTTTTACTATAATGTATTGTTATCTTTTTTCGAATACAAGCTTACTTATTATATAGAGATCATCATTATGAACAAAGGACGACAATTATTCAAATATTATGGGCCTTCAATGACCCTTATCGTCTTCTTTTGTTCTATAAGTAGCGAATTAGTTTCAACACTACATCCCCAGACCTCCAAACGATACCTCATATTTACAAAATGAGCAAAAAAGTAGTTAATGCGAGAGATTTTTTAAAGCATGCACTAATAGCCAATCTTTTTCGAACTGCATAGAAGGTGAATGCCATCTTAATTGTGGGGCTAGCTCTAGCCCGAGGAACCGGATACTATCAGATGCCGGGTGCTTTAGATGTAGGAAGATGTGTGGTGAACATTTTTAAATTAGTGTGCCTTTTGAAAGTCATGTCAAAAAGTTTCATCCGTATTCATCTTTATGATATTCAATACGCCAGTCATATATGCCTTATGATTATGCTGGTATCATCTGCAAATTTATAATGTGTACGGTCAACCACTTGTCGGTAGAAACTTTTTTAACTCTATTACCACGCCATAAGGTCCAAAAGTGTTTCTACTGATGTGCGGCCGTGTGTACTATAACTACAAAAGATGATGAAAATAGGGGTCCATGTTTACACTTTTCACGTTGATTTACTAAGCTGGAATTATTGTGGAATAAGTTGTGAAATTATCTTTGTAATTAATTTATAAACTCTTGGAAAAGGTTCCTGAGTCACGAGGTAGCAGCCGTATAAAGTTTGTTGTAAATAAAATATCAAACAAAATGTCATGCGGGTTACTTTTGAGGCCGAGTCAACTTTAACGGAATGGGAAGTTAACAAAACGTGCTTGGTTTTATAACGCGAAAAGCTTTTTAGGGTTCTGATACCAAAATGGTAAAATAAACGAACTCTTATGGTGCGAGGTATATCTCGGCAACCACTCATGCTATCGACTTGAAATCTGGATTAGTTTTAGGATATGGTTGCCCAACCTAATTGCACATGAAAGAATAAAAAATAGTTATGATTTTTAAAGTAAAGGGGGCCCAAATTTCAAATTATCGCTACTAGGCCGAGTGGGGTATCAAATGAAAGGACTTTACATGTTCATTCTAAAATATATTTTTGAATTTCTTTACGACTCTTAGTTTTAAAGTTATGATAAAAAATTTCAAAATAAGTACCAAAGGAAAACGTCGTAAGACGCGCATTGTCATTACACTCTCGGCTCCATTACGTCCTCGCCTGCGGCTCGGGCTGTAAAGAGGGTTCATAATTAGCACTAGCGTACCGTATGATCACTCCCTGCCCCTCTTCAGGTTTAACCTGACCCCCACGGGCTATCTGATTCGAATAACGTGATACACCTGCGTGGTTCACCTGGGTGTACCACGGGAGATTTTTTTTTGGTCCACCTAAATAATATGGCATTCGAACATTATAATTCTGTTTAACTGAATTTTTTTTCCAAAGTGGTCAAGCACGCACACTGTTACATCACAAAGAAATATTGGCCTGTGCAGTGCATCTACATCGAAAGTCCCTTTTTAGTCATCATGATCAAATAAAAAAATTGCAGTTTAAATTATAACAGGTGCCTTTTTGACTTAACATTTGTTTGCCCACTGCTGGACATAGGCCTTCCCTAAATATCTCCAGAACGACCGGTCCTGCGCTGCTCTCATCCAGCGGCTTTCCGCGACCTTGACCAGATCGTCGGTCCACCTTGTGGGGTGCCTACCAACGCTTCGTCTTTCGACCCATTGATTAGATTCGTAAAAACAACAACTATTGTTCTACAAAAATTTTCAACTTCAAGATGTGTCAGTCACCTACGATACTTCGTGCGAAAATTGTTGCTTTTGATGGCAGGTTTTCAACTCATATCATAGGTGGTTAAGGGTTGGGCCACATTGATCGACGGCGATCGACGGTTTGCCTATACAAAACGAGCGCAAAGTATGCGAAAGGATTTCCATACTTTGCGCTCGTTTTGTATAGGCAAACCGTCGATCGCCGTCGATCAATGTGGCCCAACCCTTAACGGATGTCAGGTAAAAAACCGGTCCAATGCCTAGGGTTTCGATATACCTTAAGTATATTTAGAAGCAATAAAGACCATTTTAGGACCGCAAAGCTAAGCTTGTTTGTAAAGGAAAAAAAAAAGCCCTTTCAAATGATACCCCACTTGACCCAGTAACGAGAATTTAATAATCCCCCCCCTATTTTGAGGAATTCATTTATAGTTAAAAATATTTTTAAAACATTTAAAAACAAAGAAATAATATGCCACCAAAGTCAGCTGTTTTTACAAAATTTTGTTTGAGCTGTATCTCTTGAACAGTAAAAACTAGACAGTTTGAATTTTCAAAGATTATGTATTTCTGTTGTTGCTATAACAACAAATACTAAAAACAAAAAAAAAACAAATAAATTAAGAGGGGCTCCCATACTAAAGACCTGCTTATCAGGCGATTTTTATTTTGGCTGAATCTTAAAACAAACTTGAAAATTGGTATGTTTATAGTGCATAAGCTATAATATAACAACAAATAATTAAATCTGGGCAAGCGCGTGTCAGACTAAAAAAATATGTCAATTATAATTATGTGGTGATACGGAACCCTCGGTGCGTGAGTCAGACTCACTTTTGGCCGGTTTTTGCCATTTTGGTTGGGAACCCAAAAACATGCTTAATATAGACCATGTGGTGCTGGCCAAGAGTAGTACCACACCAATGGGTGTGCGCTTGACATCGATTTAGTCTTAAATCTCTTCCCGTGGCTGTTGTAAAAGTCTTAAATCTCTTCCCGTGGCTGTCGTAAAAGTCTTTAATCTCTTCCCGTGGGTGTCGTAAAAGTCTTAAATCTCTTCCCGTGGCTGTCATACAAGTCTTAAATCTCTTCCCGTGGCTGTCGTACAAGTCTTAAATCTCTTCCCGTGGCTGTCGTACATGTCTTAAATGTCTTCCCGTGGCTGTCGTAAAAGGCGAGTAAGGGATCTTGAACCAGAGAATAGGTAGCAGCTTTGTCTTGTATCGTACCGCCTAAGGGCGGTCACCAAATAACCGGGTCTATTGTGCCACATGCAACGATTCGTGGTAGCTATGGTAACCCTCCCCCTTAAATATTTCACTGATATCAGAATCCTGTATCCAGCTACTCATAGATAGACTATGTAATTATTTGTAGGTGTCTGTCCAACCCATTAAATTGATTGCGTTACACGCGGAAACTATTTTCTGCTGGAAGTACTCGTATGTTTCATGTTGCAACAACTCTGTTGAAAAGGATTTTTTTTTCTTTATTTCCCTTCCTTGTCGTTGTCATGGTGATGTTAAGATGGATTTCAATTTATAATTATTTTCGATTATTAATAGGTCTTCGCGCACCTATTAATAATCTTAGATAATAATAATATTAATATCCGCACCACTATATGTTTCACTTGATATGTGTGGAAGTGATCTCTGATTAACATTGCATTGAACTAACAATTTTGATATTATTTTTACATGATCAGCAGGGTCAAACTGGCCCGGCGTCGCGATAAACAACATGAACACCTTCTTCGTGGGAGTCGGGTTTCCGCCAAATATACCAATCGTTAGCCCGATTGGAGGCCTTACTGGTAAGTTTTTACAAACTCGTGGCTTGCAAACAATATTAAATTATAAAATTGTACTAAGTAATTATAAGACAACATTGCGGTAACGTTTGTGGTATCAGGACGGATGCCGTCGGGATGTGTCAGTGAGGTAGATTGAAGATGGTGATGGAAACAGTAGAAACTCGTCACATGTTGATAAGTGTTTATTCAGTAGGACGTCCTTACAGAATGGGTTCTAAATTAAGTCTCTCTTAAATGTACGATGTGCGTTACAAGACAAATAATGCTTTAACCTAGTTACTTATTACGCATACTATGCACATACACTACATCTTCCCCGTTTTTGAGAAAAAAAATAAGGATAGATACTCATACTTATTTTTTTTTTCATACTTCTTCACTCAATCTTATTTTACATACTCATAATATCTTACTATTTTACTATCTATACATTTTTGTCCTATTTTTATGTACAATCATCTGTTTATCATTTATGTCTATTTTTACATTTGGCGACCAGTCTTCAATTACGTCATACGGACCTAAATACAAACTATTGAGTTTGTTGCCGGTTTAATTTTTCAATAACAATTTATCGCCGGGCTTGTAAACAATCGGATTTACGCTTTTATCATAAATTTGCTTTCTAACAATTTTGCACTTAATTAAGTTATTTTTAGCATCGTTTTGTGCTCTTTGCAACCTATACTTAAACTCTATTGGATAACTCTCATAATTATACATGGCATCGACTATATTGCTATCTATACTCAAGTTATGAGGTAACCTACATACTTGGCCAAACACTAGTTCAAATGGTGAATACTTGGTTTCTGTATGCACACAAGTATTGTATGAAAAGCTCCAATAGGGAAGCCAAGAACTCCACGAAGAAGGGTAGTTATTCGTCTGGATCTGCTCTGTGGTCTGGATTCGTAAGTATGCTCCGAGTACCTTATGAGAATTTTCCAAAGATCCTATACTCTGATGATGGTAAGCAGTAGCAAATGTTTGCTCAATTTTTAATATTTTACAAAGTTCTGACATAGTACTTGATATGAACTCTGTGCCTCGATCAGTAGCGATCTCTTTCGGGATTCCATATCTCAAGATAAAATTTTCGGCAAAAGACCTTGCAACTTCTTCCGTTGTCTTAGACCTCAACGGGTACGCTTCGGTGTACTTTGACAATTCGCATTGTAATGTGAGAATATAGCAGTAACCATTGTCGTCTCTATCAAGACGTCCAACTAGGTCTAAAAATACTTTCTCAAACGCTGTTAAAGCCATTATTGTTATGTTCATTTGCTCCTTAGTAATGCTAGTGTATTTTTGTTTTTGACACTTTTCGCATTTATTTACGTAATTAGAAATATCTCTTTCCATTGATGGCCAATAATAAAACTTTTTAATATTATTTAACATACGTTTAATTCCTACATGACCACTGCTTGGTAATAAATGAAAATCATTCATGATTACTCGCTTCGCATGTTCTTCGTCTATTCTTTGTACGTCGCGTACAATAAAAATTCTGGGTCCCTCCATTTACTACTCTTTATATCTTTCGCTAACCACTCAATAAACTCTTTGTTTGACTTATTTTTCAAAATAACAATTTCACTTATTTGTTTCATCTTACATAATTCTGCCAGTTCTTTCAACAACTAGACTCGCGATGATGCTGATAAAGAATTATGGCTTATGCAGAGATTTGACTTTTCTTCTAAATAAATATCCCTACTATTCTTAGATACACATAACTTTTGTCTCCTCTGATTTAGAAGTCTACTTAACTTAAAATCTGTCATTATAATTAATTCTACGTCCTTATCCTGTTTTTTGAGTACTTCCACTACTTTAGGTTGATCAAACCTGCAGCAAATGGAATCCTCACCTTTGAGATCCGACGCTACCTGCGCGTCTCTCATTCGTCTCGTCTGGGCTCTCGTCATCACACATACTGATTTCTATGCCATACTTTTCAACTCGTTAGATGTCAAAACAATCCTAGACAGTGCATCGGCCGTCACATTATCTTTCCCTTTCACGTATTCCACATCGAAATCATACTCTTCCAAACTTCTTTCAAATCTAAACTTAGTTAATCTACTGCTAGGATTGGTCATGTTAAATAAATAAAGCAAAGGTTTATGATCTGTGCCAATCACAAACTTTCTGCCATATAGATAAGGTCTAAAGTACTGAATCGACCAAACAATCGCTAGCAACTCTTTTTCTATAATCGGGTAATTTAATTCTCCTTTATTTAATCCTCTACTTGCATACGCAACTGGCCTTTCGTTCGAATTACATAACACGCTGCCAACCGCAAATCCTGAGCTATCAGTTTGTAGAATAAGTTTATTATTTTCTGTCAAATCTGGGTAATCCAAGACTGGTGGTTGAGATAAGGCTGTTTTTAGGGTTGTAAATGCCTCTTGACATTCTTGGGTCCATTTGAATTCTACGCCTTTCTTTAATAATTTATTTAAAGGTGAAACTATTTTGGCAATATTACGTATGAATTTACGGTAATAGTTGGCAAATGCGACAAACCGTCTGACGTCATCCGCTGACTCAGGTATCGGATAGCGTTCGATTATTACATTTTTTTCTGGGTCGGATAAAATGCCTTCTTTAGAAATTACATGACCTAGATACAATATTTGCCGTTTCAGAAACTCACATTTGCTCGGATTTAATTTTAAATTAAGTTTTCGCAATCTTTGAAAAACAGACCATAAGTTTTTATTATGCTCTTCCAAGTTTCTTCCATACACAATCAAATCGTCTAAATAGATCAAACAAGCTTCGTAATTTAGTCCAGACATTGCTACTGTCATTAGTCTACTGAAAGCTGATGGACTTATTTTCAGACCCAAAGGGAGTCTACACATTTGGTATTGTCCCTTGTCAGTAGTAAACGACGTATACTTCCTACTATCCTCTTTAAGGTTACATTGGTAATATCCTTGGCTCAAATAGCAATGACTGAAGTACATTGC
Source organism: Athrips mouffetella (assembly GCA_947532105.1). Taxonomy (NCBI): domain Eukaryota; kingdom Metazoa; phylum Arthropoda; class Insecta; order Lepidoptera; family Gelechiidae; genus Athrips; species Athrips mouffetella. The sequence goes on from OX383956.1 coordinate 31,815,682, forward strand.
TCCAGATAAAGATTCTAATATCTCTGTTATATTGGGAAGAGGGAACTTATCGTCCTTTAACTTTTCGTTTAAAAGTCTGTAGTCTATGACCACTCACCACTTGCGGGCACCACTACGGTCAGACTTCTTAGGTACTAACAGCAAAGGACTCGACCATTCGCCAGTACAGGGCTCTATGATTTTATTTTCAAACATTTCTTGAACTTGCCTGTTAAGTTATCTTTTTGTGAAAATGGGATCCTATACTGCTTCCTATAAACAGGCGTATGTAGCGCATATCTGCTCAATCGACAATTGTTCTTCCCCATTTAAGTAAGAACCTAAGTTTAAGTGCTTAAATAACTCTTTCACCCTATCTACAGACACATTCGGTCGATTAAAGTTACAATACTCAAACCGATCCAAACGATCAATCTCCAAATCCTTCAAATCTACACAAACTTCCACATCCGTAGTGTTCATAATTCTCACTGGTATCCTCCCATTTTTAGGGGTTGTTACTATGCTAGCAACAAACACACCCTTTTTCAGCTCTTAAGAAAGCACAACACAATCATAGTTATATCGCGTTGGAATATACTTGATCACCTCGCAACGCGGTGCAATCGTCAAAGAGTAACTCGATAATTGTATAGGTATAAATACCTTCTCTCGCTTTCCTTTCAGAGACAAAGTATCTCTTTCAAAATCTATCACGCCATTATATACTTTCAGAAAATCTTGTCCTAAAATTCCTACGGTAAAACAAGGAATGTCAGTAAACACCTAAAACTTGTGCTGAAAACTTTGATAATTGTATTTTAAATTTAAATAAATAAAACCAACACAAGTTAAGCTACCTCCTACTCCGTTGATTTTTAAGTTACACTTCTGTATTTCACCTAACAAATTTAAATCCTTTAAAACTTCGTACTTAACTACCGATAAAGACGCACCTGTATCAACTAACCAATCTAAACTAACACTATTAATACTTAAGTTTACCCAATTAACATTATCGCATACCATAACTTGATTAGGGACGATAAAACTTACTGCTTTCATAAACATTATCAATGCCTTGTCTACGTACCGGTGACGTATTACGATCACTTTCATTAGAACCTACAAAGTGATTCATATTATTACCGTTCGTTGAACGACGGGCGCGAGGGGCAGACCTGTAGGCTTCATAGTTGTCATGTCCGTGAGACTGCTGACGCGGACTCACAAAACCACGTCGATAGTTCGTATCACGTCCACTGCTATGCGTAAGAGTTGCGCGTGGCTGTGACCTAGTTTGAGAAAAGTAAGTTTTCGACTCAAAATTTCCACGATTTTGGTCAACACGTGTAGTACTACGACCTACACGCGAATTATAAGAAAAACCACGGTAACTTCCACGATGGCTTCCACGCTGACCTCTATTATAGGAATAATAAAAAGCTTGTTTCGAGGATGACGAAGTGGCTTCTTCTTCGGCTACTTGTATTGCCTCTCGTAACGTAGTCAGACCTCTTGCTGATATGATCGTTCCTAACCAAACCGTTTAACAGCGTTCTTCTCGTTCAGAGGGCGCAAATAAGAATAGGCGGTATCGTCGTTACCTGCCTGAGAAATAGTGAGATCGACGACCAACTTCTCTATCTCTTCTCCAAAATCTCTAATCGATCTGTCGCCTTGCCTGGCGGCTTGCAACTGAGATTGCAACGCAGAGTCAGATTTCACTGTTAATAAGTGCAATTTCATGTCAAAAATTAAATCTTGGATGGAATCGTATTTGGTTTTTAAACGCATCGTAGCACCAGAGTCCAACCTAGTCTTAGGCACAAAATTAATCAAACTTTTGCTATCGCTTTTGTCGTATAACGCTATGGCCTCTATTAATTCTAAAGTTACACATTCTTTACCGTCCATTTTTGGTAACAAACTCACTGCCGTTTTGAGGCAAAACTTCTCAGAAATCGATTCAGGAGCCATGTTGTGTTTTTGTGGCTGACACGGTAAGCTTAAAATACTCTGATAAATTTCCTCTATCTTACCACATAAAGCAATAATATCAAAAGAAATGTCTACTGGAATATCTAAAGTTACATAGCTAATATACGAACACCCTGACTAAACATAATCAATTAAATCTACTTACATAATACTAGTAAAGACGGCGGTCTTCACTTCGCTAATTAGGTCATCATTACGTGAGGCGGGCGGGCACACGGTGAGAAACGCTCGGTGCATCGGGCACTGCGCTGGCGCTAGCGATACGTAGGCGGGGGGTGACTCGTTGGCTGTCATCTACTTGCTGAGTGGGCCGGGCATGGTCCCTAGCTCCTTCGTACGCTTCTCCCTTGAACGATGACATTTCTTCTTTCTTCATGAAATAATTTTCTTCGTTCTTCTAAAATGTTGTTTCTAAATTCTTCTATAATTATTGCAGGCTTCTTTCTTGATATATTTCATGAATTTCCCCTCATTCTTCTGTAGTTTGTGTAGGCTTCATTCCTGATTTCTTCATAGTTTTTCTGTCGTTAGTGGAGGCTTCTATCTTGTTTCTCTTCATTATTTTTCTGTCTTCGAAGATCCATTGTAGCTTAAATTATACTAAGTAATTATAAAACAACATTGCGGTAACGTTTGTGGTATCAGGACGGATGCCGTCGGGATGTGTCAGTGAGGTAGATTGAAGATGGTGATGGAAACAGTAGAAACTCGTCACATGTTGATAAGTGTTTATTCAGTAGGACGTCCTTACAGAATGGGTTCTAAATTAAGTCTATCTTAAATGTACGTACGATGCGCGTTACAAGACAAATAATGCTTAGTCTAATTTAACCTAGTTACTTACTTATTACGCATACTATGCACATACACTACACGTTAATAAAATACATTTTTCTTTTTAAAGTCGAATGTTTTAAATTGATTTGAATAAGTGAAAATATTATTTATCTCTTCTCTGAAAGCTTATCATTACGTTCGGATTTAAAATACCTTTACAATGCATTTGCTCGAATAGGCGTCAATTGCATAGCAGCAAACTGTGCGGATAGTTCACAATTCCAGCATGATCTGTCAGCTCGTGCGGGAAGGTACAACCTATTTTATTTAAATGTACAGAGATCAAAAGTTCAGAGCAAGGAGTCTTAGTGTTCAGAAATTTGTTGATAAACAGCTGAAAATCTGAGTAAAAAGATAAATTTTCAACAAATATTTATAAAGTATTTAAAATTTGAACATATTTCAGTAAATAATATTATGTCATATTTTTCGTTTACAAAGCAGTTTGTATGACTTCCTTTTGCCTTGCCTCTTCAGAAACTTTTGTCCATTCGCGCAGTTGCTGATATTCCCGACTATTTTTTACAAAAAAATTCTTGTAAAGTTATAGTTGTTCTGAAAGTTTTTATTGATGAAATAAATTTAACCACAGATTATATTTTGGAACAAGCAGAAATAGCAAACCAAAGCCTTTTACCGCCAAAATCTAGAAAGAAATACGAATATGCGTTCGATAACTTTTTAAAGTGGAGAGCCGATATAAATGTAAATTCTTTTCTGAGTAAGAAACTTATCTTTTATTTCCTTTAAATGCATTGTAAAGCGTTGTTCGATACACGTCCTCGAGAGTAACTCCTGAGTCGTGTCGCTCTCGCTAAAGCTCGTGTTCTATATCGCAACAACTCTTCAGGATTTACTACTTTTCCGCACTTGTATCGAAAATAACTATTTCCACACTAGCGGCCTAAAAGCACTTTTGTACAAATCGATCGCATTAGTGGCTGTTTGTGGTCAGCGATTTAACGATAGATAAGTGGTTGATGGATATACATCTGTGAAAGACAGATAGATTGACAAGTCGTTCCTTATTTTTAAACGATTGCGCGAAGTCAAAAACGAATTGTAACGTATTATTAAAATTTTGGTCAGTTATACGCGGTGTACAGTGGCTGCAAAAAAAATTGGATTAACTTACTGTAATTCGATTCATATTTTTGGATATACCATTTTAGTTTGCGCATGCACAACCTACGTACAATATTTGTGTTTTTTATCAGGAATTATCCCGATGTATTACACTCAGCCTGGGCCTAGTATGCCGAGCACATCAAATAGATGCAGCCAGTCTTCGTCTAACAATACGAACCAGTACCAACCATGTGAGTCACTTATATTTTCTATAATTATATCTTCTACCTGTCTTTATTTCAATATAAGTAATAGGTACCAGCCGTTGCCCGCAACCTTGTGCGCGTAGAGTTTAGGAAAAAGTATGTTTATTTATAACAAAATCAACGAATTAGCTGTAGAGAGACCGAATTACTTTTGCATTTACTAACAATAATAATATTAGTTTTGATGGATGATGGTGCAGAGTTTTTGTAAGGTAAACATCTCTTTTTTGCATGTGGAACTGTTAGGTGTGTAAAAAATATGGTCAAATTTAACGCAGACGAAGTCTCGGGCAACAGTTATTGGGTTTATTTTTTATACACTTAAAACAACACATGTCAAATCCGCGCAAACACATTTACTATCGCAAACGCTAGTAGAATAGAATATAAAAAGAGAAATAATATTATGCACATCAAAATATATGATTGTGGTGCCGGCAAAGAATAGTACCAACCCATACATACCCGTGGGTATCGTAAAAGGCGACTAAGGGTTAATTGGAGGATGGGCAGCAGCATCCTCCTTTGAATCTTACATCTTACTTACTGTGGTCACCTACAAACGCGGTCCATAGGGCCAGCCGTAACGCTAACAAGCGAGGTGACTATGGTACTTCCCCTCCACATTTTTCCAGCAAAAGCTAGAATTCTGGAGGGAGCTCCCTGTCCTGTAGTGGACGTTTCATGGGATGTTATGATGAATTAGTAATTTAGAATGCAAAAATGCTATTAAAAATTTGTGTAATGGTATTAAAAATAAGTCGGTTTAATTAGCACCCATATAAAAATGTGCGAGATTGACATTAGCTTTTGAAATGTTGCGTGACAGCTAATGTCAATCCTATACATTTTTATTCTATTCTATAGCATTTGTGATAAAAGCCCCTTGCCTCAGGGCGCAGGTCAAACTTATCACTCGTAACAGTCGTAACTAGGGCTTGCAAGTCGAATATTCGAACAATTCGAATATTCGCCTCCTTTTACTATTCGATGGTAAAATTATAATATTCGAATATACTTTTATTTATATATATATTTTCATGCAGTCAAATTAAAACGTAATTTAAACGTAGAAAGGTAGTAATTGAGCGTTATAAAAAATTCGTTAACGTTTAGCCATTCTTCGAAACATTCGGTAAACTCACCCGCTTGCAGTGGCATGCCAGTAACCGGTACCGGGCACGCCAGTGCTTCAAAATTTTTATTACTTTAAGATTTGTTTGTTAACGGAATCACCTACCAAAAATGAGTGTCTTAATAACTATCTAACTGTCCGTGTGGTGGCGGCAAAGAACAGTACCAACCCGTCGCTATGCGTGGGTGTCGTAAGAGGCGACTAATGGTTTATAAAACGGAGGATGGGCAGGAGCATTTATCTATGTATCGTACTATCTTAAATACTTCGGTCATCAACAACAGTTACAAGCGTGGTGACTATGGAAAATCCACTACAAAGTACCTCGCGTTTTCGCTGCAGTTCTGGAGGAAGCTCCATGTCCTGCAGCTGACATTTTATGGGATGTTATGATGATAATGAATAACTATCTACCCGAAGAACAGAAAAAAAACTCCTAGATTGTAAAACCAGGTGGCGAATTATGAAAGACACCACTATGCCACTGATGACTCTTAATGTTTTAAATAACGATGTCACGTCCAGTTCATTTGATCTTTGCTAAGAGCCACTTCTTTCTGTATTGTAACTCTACTGCGCAAACAGGCCTTCAATTCATGATTGAGAAACTTAGCGACCGCTGCCCGAGTCTCCGAAAAACAGGATTGCTTAGATCCTTACCAGATTTAGTCTGTACGATAAAATATCTACAATCGTGACAAGTATTACGCAGAGTCACCTTTGAATTAAATTCCATGAGTTATTGATATCAACGAGAGAAACTTTAGCAAAAGTCAAGAATCAGTAGCAGCAACAAAATCAGCAGCACATTTACAAAAAAATAAAGATCTTGAAATAAATTTACCAGAACAACTGCAAAAATGATTGTTGATAATGTTTTTGCTGTTCCTTCTATGAGTACTGCCAATTTAACAGATAGAGAAGAGTTTAAACGCGCTATTTGATAGGGGTGGTTTGAGAAAAGTCTATTTGAGTCAATCCCAAGCTATGACTTTAATGGTGGAGCTGTTTAAAAGAATTTACAAATTGTGTTTATCGTCCAGCACCATAATTTTTTTTTTTTTTTTTAAGACTTGGTTAGTCAAAGAACAACTGCTTATTTATTTTAATCAATTCTTTGATATATTTTTTCGTCATATACTGGCAACTAAAAGAAATGATTCTTTAAACAATTAGGTTTTTTATTATTATTCGAATAATATTCGAATAATTCGAATACTACCCAAAAAGTAAATCGAATATTTGAATACTAAAAGAATCGAATATTTGCAAGCCCTAGTCGTAACGTGACTTTAGCTTCTGCGGCTACTGAAATGAAGCGGACAAAGTCCTACGTGTCAAACATGACGTGACTTTCACTGTACATGTACTCGTACCTTACTATAAAACTGTAGGACTTTTATACAAACATATTTTGGAAGATGATTTTTAAAAACAATAATTCATATCTCTCTTTATTTTGTTGTAGTTCTTTATTTTTACCTACTTTATTTAATTAAAACTTCCTAAATTTACCCTATTTATTTTTTTATTTTTCTGATCAAATTTTTAAAATTTTGGTAACCCAGAAAAAAAGTTCATTGATATTTTTTTATTTACGGTTTGCAGTATATTTATCATTTCATACTTGATATGAATACACTTGAAAAAAATTACCTTCTTTACTTTCTACCACGATATTTAAATAAAGTTTATCTTCCTAACCAAGAATTGTAGTAGTAGTAATGATTGAAATGCTAAATCTAACAAAATCTTTGTAAACCACAAGAATCAACTACATTTGAGAAGTTCAATTGAGTTTATTACTAACTTTAAATAGCAAGAGGAGCTTGGTCGTCAACCTTATTGATTGAAAATAATCCGATATGTCCTACCTGTGGCGTGACGTTGTCGGTTCTGCTGCGCAATTTTATTATTGTCATTTTGGTCAAGATAGAACCAATACCTGTACAATAGAAAACTTTAATCTATTCTTGCTATACCGCACAGCAGAATGTACCCAATTGATTACGTACGAAATGGTACGTAATCAATAAATTAGGTTACGTACGAAACGCCGAATCGCACGTACACTTGTTTTTTAAGCAAAGCAAACAAAGTTCGTTTGTTCTGAGAGTACTCTTCGCGCATTTGGTAACACGAAGGGGTGGGGCGTAATGTTAAAATATACCGATACTTTGTAACGTTACCTCAATTTAACGTTAAAAATACCTTTTAAATATATTAACATTAATTTAACGATATACTTTATAACGTTAATTTGTCGAGCAGCTGGCAACGTTACCAAAATATTAACGTTAAACCAAGCCCTGCGGTAAACCCAACCTAACCGATCCTGGGTAGGGTCTGGTTGGGTTAGGTTATTTTTTGACCACAACGCACGAGCTGAGTGAGCGAAGCGAGCGTGCCGCGCCAGCAGCTGGCGAGTGCCAGAAACTAATTACGCCCCGTTTTGTGAAATGCCGCGGCATTATGTAAAATCCCGAAATAAAATGCCAAGGCAAACTGTAAAACGACGAATTATACAATTTGCCTGCGACATGTATATATGTTCGATCTGATTTGTTCGATTACGTACAAATAGACATAGCCAAGAAGTCCAAAAATCTGTGATTTGCATTCAAGGGAATCTAAATCAGGATATATAATCTTGTTTAGACCGAGCTTCGCTCTATAATAGCGGCCTCAACCTGAAAATATATATATATATATTCTTTATTGCACAAATTCACATACAGAAAGTTACATACAAAAGGACATTTACAAAGGCGGGCTTATCTCTAAAAGAGATTTCTTCCAGCCAACCCATGGTAGTGTGAAAGAGTGTTCATTAGCGGGACTCAGTAGTGCATTATTAAAATCCACAAAAACCAGATGTAATAATATAAAATAAATAAATGGTATAAAATAAACAAGTTAATAAAATGTATTGATGATATAGGTATAAATATAATATATAAATAATATAAATACATACAGAAGTTACATACATATAACAATACTTACAAATAAATAAATACCTGCATAGATATATTCATATAAATACAGAAAGTTATGAAGAACAATTCACAATGATGACTACGAACACGAAGCAGTGATTTGTGAGAGAAGATGCTCCTTTATCATCGGGTGAGCAAGCTATGCTACTCGCCAACAGATGGTGCTGTAAGTTTCTGTCTCATCATCATCATCATACCAGCCGAAAGACGTCTATAACGCGGAATTTACAAAATGCTCAGAAACACGGGGAAAACGAATTTTCCCAGACATGAGACCTAGCTAGATCGATTTTTTGCCCCAAACACCCACGTATGGTAAATATCATTGAAATCGTTAGAGAAGTTTTCGAGAAACCGATTACAAATATATATATATTGCTCGTTTAATATGTCCTGATTAAAGTTAATAAGTTTAGTGTACTTCTTTTTAATGATAGTTCCTTGCTTGTTTTAGTGCCATGTACGATGTATGGACAAGCGATGTACGGATCTCCGTTTATATACTCTCCAATGAACGGGCCAGCGGTGTCATATCCGGTGCAGAACACCGTGAATTTTAGTCCGCAAACCGTCCACACTACTATGGTATATCCCCATCCCTTAAAGCTGAATCACAACAACTATGAAGAGGTAATAATAGTATATTGTATAATGAGGATGCAAAATAATACTTATACGGCGTGGGATTCATTATCCCTCGAGGTAAAAATAGATATTCCGACCGAGTGGCATCATTTTACTATAAGAAATTGAAGTAAAGGTTTATTTAGATACAACTCGTGGTTAGATACAACGTGAATACAACTGCTTGGCAATATTTGGAAAATACTTAAGTTATGGTACTCTAAATATTCCGCCTTCTCACAACTATTTTTGCTTGAACAGGCATGCAAACAAGGTCCGTCGAGGGATAAGACCGACGCAAACAGTGTTTGGCGTGAAAAACAACTCAGAAAGCAGCTCGGGGTGCACCTAAGTGGCGGCATGAGAAACTTCTGTTCTTCCCCCTCCCTACAGGTACTTATTTTCAAATACTATCAATGTTTTGTGATTCCAGTTGTGAGCCCTTTACTGCGCGTGACCCTACACGCACATGGTTTTACTATTTGCAAAATATATTACGTTATACCAAGCATTTATATGTTTTTTTAGTTAAACGGAAATTAATATTTATGTTTTCAGGATGGCGGCAGAAGTAGCGATAGTCTAACAGATCAAACGAAAATGGACTTATCTGGGCTCGGTTCATCAGATAACAGTGTAGGTATCATGGTAAGAAAAATAGATTATATAAATGGTACAGCAGCACTGCACTTACTTTCTCGCGATATACGAGCGTCATCATCATCATATTGTGTGGGTTGTAAGATCAATGACCCGGGTGTCAGAGTTGTTGAGTGGCCAAGCCCCTGACATTGCTCATCTAACGACTATTATCGAAGATAGTAGCTGGAATCCAACGGCTTAGCGTGCCTTCCGAAGCACTGAAACTATAGTCTAGGCAACGAAGCGGATCGTTGTATGATACCCCCGCATTAAATCCTCAGTCGATGAAACTCTGCTGGGGTATTACTCTACATAAGACAAACCTTCTATAAAAAAATCCAAAAAAATCGGTACTTTTAATTTTTCCATACAAAAATTACAAAAAATGTATGAGAAAATAAAAAGTACCGATTTTTTTTTGGATTTTTTTATAGAAGGTTTGTCTCATATAGTGTAAAGTTTTATCGACTGAGGAATTAATGCGGGGGTCAACTGCTTCGTTGCCTTCACTACTACCGTAACTGAGACTAGGGTTTGTGAGGTCGGTCATCAATCTTTCAACCCACACGGCATGACATTGATGACTCACGCACATCGAGAGAAAGTTAAGTGCAGTGCTGCTGTACCAGTTTTTTGACATTGATTTTGTACTTTAGCGAACTATTGCAAACGAGTAGACGTTAAATATTTGTCTACTAAATAAAGGTGTTGTTTGTCTGCAGAGCACACAGGCCATGCCTGATTCTCTGACGTCTCGCTGTGCCAAGAAGAGCGAAGAGATAACAGATCGGACTGACGGCGAGTCTACCTATTCATCATTCTACTCGTCCTTCTTTAAAACTGATTCCGGCAGCGCAGACGATTCTGACGCTAGGAAGACCATGTTGGATAGCGACGATGCTGTAAGCACACCTTAATCGCTATAGAACGAATGCGAAATTATTAACTGTCAGAAAAAAGAGTAAAAAAAATAGTTTTAAAAACGTTACGAATCAATCAACATTTCTATTAATTTTAGATCTCTTCCATAAAATACAAGTGCATTATTATCATTGGTTTCTTACTCCACAATTTTGCCTGATTATTAGCACTACTTTTTTCCCGGTTGGTTGTCGGCGTCAAACAAACCGAAATCTTACGGGTCTTCACTCTAGGGCTCTACATTTTCGTTGTACGTAGTTTTGATCCTTTCGGCGCACTAGTAATTTTATTTTAGAATGTTGAGGCCATATTCGCTATCATACGCGACCCTCAGAGACCAATCACCGCCATACGTAACACCAGTACCGTAGTGCGAGAGTCTCCGTTCAAATGTATGTGAGATTCTCCGCGGCGGTTGGTCTCCGAGACACGCGTATGATAGTATTGATAAATTCCTCTCAAGTGTGAGACTGTTCTCAAGAGGGCTACCGAGACGCAGATGGCTCATGGCAGAGCAGAACGCGTCTTTCCTTTCGCTTTATTACAAAGAAACTGAAAGATAGATATATTGTTAAGTCAAAGTCAAAATCGTTTATTCAGTGTTCTGTGCTGCCTTGCGCCGTCTACGTTTCAGCTTACGCCCACCCGTCGGACTGGTTGGACCATCTTACGGATGCCTCTTCCTTAGCGCACTTTCCTTCCGTTAGACTCTTTCATGAGCTTCTCTACACTATTTAGTCAATCGTAACTTGTTCGATATAAATATTTTTAGTGAGTGTGGGACAAATGATAATCGGGTTTTCTCAGGACCTTTATTTTCAAAACTGCTCCAATTTAAGTTCTGTTCTGACCCTGACGAGCGCTTTATTCTGAATTTCATCTTAATTTGTAATGATTTTATTTATATATTTCATTACATCTATTTAAAATACAGGGTGTTGGGTAAATAGTGAGTTCAGTGTCGTTTAAACAATTTTCGCCGTGGGACCTATGTCGATGTAAGTTTTTTTTAACTGATCAGCCCATATTTTGTATGGGAAGTAAAAATACTGTTATTTTGATATGAGTTGGGTCCCCTAGGGAAAGTTGTTTAATAAACCTTATTGAGTTACCTTCTTGAAGAACCTTTCTGTTTACCCTTAACACTTTGTATTCTGATAAAATACAGCGTGATACCGTTTATTGCTTTAAAGTACTTTTGTAAAGAGTCTACATCTTTCAGACTGGTATGAGAACTACGAACACCTATTACACACCTTTAAATACTAAAAGGACCATTCGAAGGAAGCTAGATCCGCCATGGACCGAACAGGTGAGATTACAAACAAATAAATGTCGTGTCTGTTTTACGAAACTATTTTATGTACTCTGTAAATGAAGATAAACAACACAACGAAATCCTTTTTTAGAAAGACTAGCTTTTGGCCGGGACGTCGTCCGCATGTTAAAAGAAGTATACCACCAGGTGTTTTTAGTCAAACTACTATTAGCTATAAAACAAAAAAAGTTTCATTAAAGTTAGATCATAAAATTGTTCTTTGTAAACTTAATTTTATAATAGTAGTAACGAAAGATACAAATACTGCTCAGTGCTCGTCGTATTTCACAAAGTAAACTGTACCTCAGGAACTTATCGTCCGATTTCATTGATATTTCTTTTATACTAAAGGTCAATATGTGTTCTATAAATAATGGCTTAAATACTGAATCAGTTTAATCAACCGTTATTAAGTAATTAAGGAAAAACTAAAAATTTTCTGTTATTCTTCTTTTTAGGGTTCCGAACCAAAATGGCTAAAACGGAACCCTTATGTGCGACTTCGTCTGTCTGTCACACCTGTTTATCTCAGCAACCAGCCATGCACCGACTTGAAATTTTGAAACAGTTTTAGAATATGTTTGCCCAACTTTATTGCATTTAAAAGTATTATAAAAATATTATTATTATTTGTAAAGGGGGCCCAAATGGGGGGGTTACTAGATCGAATGGGGGAATATCATATAAATGGGCTTTACTTACAACTCTTAGTTGTCAAGTTATGATGAAAAATGTCTGCGAAGTTTTCGACCTCAAAAATTTGAAGTAATTATAATCGATGGACGTTTATGTAATATTACAGGAAATAAAACAAAGAAATGAAACAATGTCTTTAAGTAGCACCGTTTTTTAGAAATCTGCAAAATACCTTAGAAACAAATTTAGTTTTGGGTCCTAAAAATGGACTTTTTTGTTTCTAAATATATTAAAGTACATCGGAACCCTTGGCGCGCGAGTCCGACTCGCACTTGATCGGTTTTTATATCAAGATTTCACAAATTTAAGGCGCTCCTCACTCTAAAATTAGCAGCTACAAGCACATCAATGCAAATGTCGACCTCATTTACACGTCAATAACGTTCATATACTCGTAAAGCTCTGCAACGTGGCTGTTACGACCGGTCGTACAGACTGATTGGTCGTGCAGACTGAGACAAATTAGGATTTACCTATCAAGACGTTGATTGCTTTTATAATAGTATGTACAGTTTGAAAAAGAACTTACAACAAATAATTTCCTTCAAAAATTGTGTAAATCCATTCATCCGTTTTGGAGAAATATCGAATTTAGTGTGATTTTGAAAGAAAAAAGCACTGCTTTATTATTTTTTTTAATGTATTTTTAATTGTGTCGCAAATATAAATGCACCAACCATAGCTTAAACATGTATTGTCAACATACATTTTTTCAGATTTATTTCTAGAATAATGACCTACTTATATCGTCTCAAAAATCGCCTAAATTTGCAGAACACAGTGAGAATCGCCTTAATATGATGTATTACATGTTTCTATTTCATGGTCAAAAAACATGGAAACATGAATTTGCTAATTTCTATTGTTTGTTAAATAAGTATGCGTTGCTACTAAAAACAAGCTTTGAAACGGTGTAGACTCGCTCTATTTGCATTGTATTCTGCATGCTGTGACATTCAATAAGAATTCCGTAGAGAATCTACATTGAGTTAAATTATCTGAATCCAACTAATTCATCATTATCATCATATCAGCTGAAGAACGTCCACTGCTGGACATAGGCCTCCCCTAAAGATCTCCATGACGACAGGTCCTGCGCTGCTCGCATCCATCCATCTTATCAATTGATATTCACTCAAACTTATGTTTTCATGTGTTTGGAGCCATCAAACCCAAACATGTTATGCATCAAATTAAAGATAATTTAATGTGTTCCATTTTATATATTATAATTATTTTTTATTATACAAGATATTCCTCAATTACTCCTTTAAATATAAATAATTATTACTATTCCTAGCCTATTGTGTCCCACTGATGGGCGAAGGCCTCCTTCTTCCACTTATCACGGTCCTGTGCAAGCTCCCACTAGTAACGGCAAAAGGCGTTTAGCTCGTAGCTCCATCCAAAAAAAGGAAAGTTAGGAAAATTTATTTTTTCTTTAATTACTTAGTAACTGTTGAATCTACTGAATGACATAATTTTAAGCACACATGCCGACCTTTAGTCTAGTTAAACGAAAAAACAAGGAAAGCGGATGATTGGTTCTCAAGATAAACTTTGTAAAATTCAGCATTATCCATCTTTGATTGACTGTTACTTTATCTAGGTACTACTTTGAGATCGCAATCATGGTTTTTTGATATCCTTATAAGCCTAACTAATTAATGAAAAAGGGTAAACTGTCCAGCAAATTATATCAAATATGGGCAGCACCTGAACACTTGGATTGTCTGCTATTTTAGTCAGCTACCACTTTGAGACAGCAATCGTAGTTTATTGACATCCTTATTAACCTATTCTTATTATCTATGGTAAAAAGGAAAATGGGTTCCGCTAAATTATATCGATCTCGTTTCTGACCTAAGGACCAATTCAAAATGCAGGTTTTTAAAAGGTGGCGTTTTGCCCAATCAGGCGCTTATAATCTATTTAAACGTATGTATGTATGTAAATAATCATTTACCTACTTCATTGATTGCAGGTGTGCGTGACTTCAGAATTAGTGTACAAATATCAAATCGTTTCAAAAAGTGTGGAAGAAGTTTTAAAAGCAGATAAAATTAAGTTGCAAACATTAGAACAAGTAAGTCCTTTTCTGTTCACATTTTTCCCTCGTTTTCTAATCGGAATTTCATATGCAGTTTAGATTAGGATATAACTTCCACCTGGATAGTATTCTACTCATCCGCACAAAGTGTTTGGCCGAGTAGTGGGATTCTATTCAGTGGGAATCATCTATCATCCACAACCTGAACAGGGAGCTTTCTACAACAAGATGCATGGTATATTAAGAGCGCTGTTTCCCATCTTCCGGTTGAAAATATCTTAGTTGATGGGGTGGTACTATTCACATAGACGGCACCATACGAAATTTTTCGTCTTCTAAGTACCTAATTAGTACAAATAGGTGCATAAATATTTAAAAAAAAATCCCCGAATAATTTTCTTTTTATATTATAATAATTGTGATAATTATATGAGAATGGACTAGTTGGGCTAGTACAGTTCGTGCTTACTAGGTGGCAGCACCAACATTAGTACAGCTAATGCTTACTAGGTGGCAGCACTAACGCAACGTTGGAATGCGTATAGAGATCGCAAATTTCACAACATCAGGCAGGACCACGGTAGCCTAGTTGGTAAAGCGTCTCCGGTACTGACGGAGAAGACGCAGGTTCGAATCCTGCCTGTGGTTGTGAAATTTTGCGATTTTCTACTTTGTAGATTTATCCAAACACTGGAAGTGTTAAAATCATTTTCAATTATACGTAGTGTTACCAATTTTCAACTTGAATTCTATTTGCAATAATGGACTAGTTGGGCTAGTACAGTTCGTGCTTACTAGGTGGCAGCACCAACATTAGTACAGCTGATGCTTACTAGGTGGCAGTACTAACGCAACGTTGGAATGCGTATAGAGATCGCAAATTTCACAACATCAGGCAGGACCACGGTAGCCTAGTTGGTAAAGCGTCTCCGGTGCTGACGGAGAAGACGCAGGTTCGAATCCTGCCTGTGGTTGTGAAATTTTGCGATTTTCTATTTTGTAGATTTATCTGAACACTGGAAGTGTTAAAATAAATTCATTTATCTGGAGATACTCGTTATCGTGTGTCAGGTATACACACTAACAACAAGTATCTCGAGCTTCAAGAAATATGCAATGCATTGTCAAAAACTTGTTCTTGCGCAAGTTTATTACAGTATAGTCCTGCCTAGATACCGCCTTAATACGGGAGCGTGCAAAAATGAGAAAAGGATGTCAGGATAGGTAGTGGCACAGCAGACGACAGACTTTTTGTTCTGACTGTCCGCCAGTGTGGCCGGTACTACAATTATTTTTGTATTACTATAGTCATTGACATGAAAAAAACGCTCCGTTTCTATGCGCGTATTTTCCAAAATCTTTAGTTTGGAAAGAAAAACACCTTGAATTCAAAGAATCAATCACTCGAAAAGGTTGTTCAGATTTATTTTCATTTAGTTTAAAACGTAGAGAAATTTTGAAACTTGTTATATTTGAATTTTATTCTGATAAAAGCTATAATTTTCGCAATACCGGCCACACTGGTGACAATGTCCGTGACTGCCCGCATCTGTCCGCCCCTTCATCTGCTGAGCGCCTTAGATGACAGGCATTGTTGTGAAATTGATTACATGGAATGGTTGTTCCTTGCAGCCTGCTATGGTGAATGAACAACTCGAGCAGCTTTACCTGGACCTGCAGCTAGAAGGAGTAGCTGCAAAACTCACGCTGGAAGAAGGCATTACCAGCTCCAGCAGTTCCGGGGAGGAAACAAGCCCTACGGTATGTATCCTAACTGATGGCACCGTGTGATAGAAATAGCTAGATCATTATGTCCCCAGTGCCTATCATGTTCATTTGTCACTAGCTAGAAACGTGCAATCATTTTATCACTTTTACAGCTTACATTACAGCTTAAATTACAGCTTTTTAGTACTAAGGGTCTCTGCGCTAAGCCACGGATAGACAGACAGACGGACTTACATGGTACGAAAAATTCGACTCTCCAGTTCCCTCTCTCTCTCTGTCAGTTTGTACGTTTTGAAATATTTTTTGCAAATTTCCATGTCGCAGAACAAAAATTGTTGCATTTTGCCTCCAGGATAAGCCCTTTCACAAATCTAACCCTGCAAACAATGCGTAATTGAGTATGATTAAAATATTCACACAGATTGGCGTAACCGCTGCACATAGCTGTAGAGTCTACACTGTAGACGTTCAACCAACAAAATCTTAATAAAACTTTGTTTGGTTTTTTAGTTGCGTCGGACTCGAACCAAGAAGTATCAGTACAGCAAGCTGATGATGATCTACGAAGAGGACGCGCCCCTCCCCCCTCCCTCGGATGATGACTCATCTCCCCCGCCCCTTTTCACCTCTGGCATCTAGTTCAGGCTTCCAAACTCACCATTATGAGCACAGGTTGCATCGAGCAACGCAGGGTTTACCTAACGTCATGGTGGGAACGGCTGAAGAGGCATTTGAACTCAAACCCTCTAAGGCTGTCTCGACATGGACAAATGTAATCATGCACTTCTTTACTATCGGAAGTCTTTTTTGATTATTGAAGTTTGTTTGGAATATGAAGTTGAGAGAAACTAGTAGTAAGAGGCCACACATCTATGAAGAAAGCCGATTCTGTAAATTTGATAACGCAATCTTCAAAACAAAATTTTGCACTCGTATAAAGTTCGCATGGTTAGCAATAATTTCACTATAGTAACTGCGAGCTGATAAAGAGGAATTTCAAGTGTATACCTACGCAATGTTTTTGTGAAATTGTCGCCGGCCAAATAAACTTCACCTGAAAAGTGCTGTTTATTCGCGGTAAGATAACTAAAACAGGCATCGAGGCAAGTCTTGTAAGAAAGTTTGGGTGCATGACAAACAAAGAAATTTACGATATTTTGAGCATTGCGAATGAGAATTTAGCAATATTTTTGAAGTAAGGAAAGACAACTATGAGCACGCAAGTTAAACAGGGCTTTCTTTTAAAAATGTCAGGTTTTGCCATTTTATTCTGATATTTTGATCTCGAGTAGTTCTATAGTTGTAAGTATTATAGATATTTGTGTAGTATTAAGTCGACGCTTTTCTATGCAGCTGTACCTACGTGACATTGTAACACGCTACTTAGCGTCATACATCCTCGCATTTTTATGCAACCGCGATCAGTCTGTAATACGCCAATTTTTTTTTAGCAATTGTTTGCATAGTCATTTACAGGCACATATGATGAAGATGTAACTATAATATTTTACAACATATTTTTTAATCTAGTGAGATAATAATCTATTAACGCTTTTTTATCGTTATTTTTTACCCATGGATCATTTACGGAGTGTTAATAATTGTTTATATTGTTATAGAAATTCAATGAACACGGTGAAGATTAATTGATATCATTGGCTGATGATATTATAGTACCTTTACCATGTGGGATACGCTTTATAGTTTTTTAGTGTAAAATATATGTTCTAGTAACTAAGTAAATATTATACAATTTAATTCTAAATAATTGTTGTTTAAATGACAATTGTCGGTTGAGTCACAGATGAAATAAATCATATTTAATGATATCTGTATATTTTTATGTTGATTTAAGTAGCAGCTCAAAATCTGAGAATTCGCACAATGCTTCAATGTCCCGAGTTCATTTGTAAGGCGCGATGTCGCAGTGCATCGCGGTGTTGTATTTGGACACTCATATATTTTAAAAGCAAGTTTCAAAATTGGTTTCGGGATAAGTGATGTCTAGCCATTAATTTTCAGAGTCTTGTTACTCGTTTTTATCGTCACGATAAACATCATACATTGTATGGAGTCATAAATATAAGTAATTAGGGACTTCGTGACATGTGACGATTACCACGACGACGGTGGCGGTGGTCACCGCATGGTCACTGCCTCGGGTCACTGCTCTACCTTATGTCACGCAGTAAGAGTTGTGGCGATTGGCGAGGTTGTGGCGAACACCCACTCACTTAGACACGTTTCTGCCAGTGTGCAAGCGGGACAGAAAGCGTTTCTCAGTTGCTGCCAATTGCTGCAAACGTATACAGATACAGAGCTCAAGCCTCAACTCTTCCTGCCGGGCTTATTATAGTTACCTATAGGTAACCAAAGTATTTTATTCAGAAGATTCAAAAATATTGGTTAAGTCATAGATAACTCGTTTGTCAACTCACTTCAAGAAACTTGCACAATTTTCGCGAGTTGGTGAACCAGAATTTTTTTACATTATTTTCGTGCGTAAACTCGCAAAGGTTTAGTTTTTAGGTATTTATGGGTGTTTTCAATAAGAAAAATAGTACAAAATATACCACGCGGTTTTGCTCTGCTAATCCAGTCCAGCAGTTTCTCTTCAATTACATTCATAATTGAAGAGAAAGAAAACTTAAAACAAATTTGTTTCTAAATTTTAATCGTTTATTGCATTCCACAAAGTATAAAGATTGTAATATGTAAGTGTGACTATTATATCTTGATAGCAAAAATATACAATCACTAGCTGGTGCCCGCGACTTTGTCTGCGCAGGTTTATAAATTGTAGCCTATGTATTATTCTGATGTATAAGCTATATTATTGTAAAGTTTCATTAAAATCCATTCAATAGTTTTTACGTGAAAGAGTTACAAACATACGTACTTACAAACTTTAGCGTTTATAATATTAGTAGGATGTACTCGCGATTACAAAAAACTTCCCCAAGAAACGTGGGACGAAAAGAGAGGTTTCTTTTAGCACTTCCCTTACAGACCAAAATTCGTATGGCACGACCAGCATTTTCTCTTGTTTTTCGACCCATGTTTCTTTGGGAAACTTGTTTGTATTCACAAGTGCGTGCATATTATTATCTTCTCCTATCAAGAACTAATTAAAAGTCACCATATGTAAGGTTTCATTGTATATTTATTTACTTTTTATTTTGAATCGATAATCAAGTTCAAAAGGTTTAACTTATACAGCGTGAATTTTTATTGCTTTCGCTTCCGAAGCCCAGTGATTCTACTCATGAAAACAAGCAACTTTCGCGAAGAAAAACATTTTTTACTCGAAAAAAATTTTATGTCGCCCCACAGTAAAGTGGTCACGTGATCGACTCATTTTGTATGAAAGGAAGGCGAAATTGTTTTTTACTGTAAATATTTTTTTCTTCGGGAAAGTTGCTTGTTTTCAACCGACTTCAAAAAAGGAGGAGGTTCTCTATTCGATCGTATTTTTTTTTATTTTTTTTTTATTTTTATTTTTTTTCATGAGTAGAATCACTGGGCTTCGGGAGCGAAAGCAATACAAATTCACGCTGTATTTATGTAAGTTATAAATTGTAAATATTGTGATTAAATAAATAATTTCATAATCAAGAGAATATGGCGTAATCAAAATCAGTTTTACAATACTTGTTTACGTTTATTTTTATGGTCTGAAAACACCCTTAAATGCGTGCGCACAACTTCACCTTAAGAAGATATGTAATTGAAATTTATTTACTATGATATAATTGAAAAATTAAGGGGGCGAATTATAAAAGACGCACATGAACACGATGCTCTTTTCTTCACTTAGCTTTCTTCGCTCCAAAGTATGCTACCATGTAGTTTCCTCTCTCTTCTTATTTTTAAAATACATTCATGCCAACTTTTTTTGTTGATGTTACTTTGATTTAAACAGGTAAAAAGCGATTGACCTCTGTGGTCTACACACGAAAACAATGTTTATTTTTGATTCACCATCTCGCAAACATCTTGCGTGATTTTTGTGGGTTGATGAATGACTCAAAGCGGTTACTGTGGCTTGAATCATTTTATCGCATTCACGCATCCGTCCATATATAAAAAATATATGTACAGCTATATTTTTATGACATAATAAATATCTTCAGTTAATTATCAAAAATATTATATATGCAAGCAAATAAAATACATTAAAAAAATATTAAATAAAAGTTTATTCTGATTGTTTGAAAGTGATTTTTTATATATTATACTCGTAGTAGTATTTAGTTAGTATTTTATATATTATATTAAACTATATTTTATTGTAAAATAATTACTGTTATCTTATTAAAATAAATTGTTAGACATTTATTTAAATATAATTGTTGTATTTACTTAGGTAATTGACCAAAAATACTTACTAAAATAAATAAGATGCCTAAAAGATAGTTTTATTTTACCGATCCTTTTGTCTTTACGAGGTAAACCTACCTAGGTAGACGAATATTAACGATATCATACATACATACATAATATCACGCCTTGTTCCCGTCGGGGTAGGCAGAGACCACAGTCCTCCACCTGCTACGATCTTGACATACTTCCCTTGCTTCCTGTACTTTCATCAATCCTTTCATACATGCTCGTCGGTTTAGGGTACTTTTAACCTGGCCTTTATTCAGAACGTCCTGAATTTGGTCCTGGTACGTTCGCCGAGGCCTTCCTCTTCCGACGTTTCCATTCACTCTCGCCTAATAGATCTCTTTCGTCAATCTTCTTTCATTCATCCTCTCTATACATGACCAAATCATCTCAGCATCCCTTTCTCAATTTTAGTCTCTACGTCTTCTTTTACGCCACAACGTTCTCTTATCACACTATTTCTAATTTCTTTTTATTACAAGTTTATTCTATGGAAGATTAAAATGTAGGTTGGAGTCAATCAAAGATGAGTAGTATCATACGTATATCTGTCGCAGGGATATGACGATTTTTTTGAAAACCACAAGCTTGACAAGAAACCCTAAGTGATTTGATCAATGCCCGGGAATTGATTTTACAAAAAAATTGGTATTTAACATATTTTATCACTAAACAAATCTAGAGATTTGATTAAATCCCGAAACTGGTTTAGTAAAATGACAAAAAACAAAGTATGTCAGTTATTTCAAATGTTCATTTGATCAAAAGGGAAACACAAGGGAAGCTAATCCAACCTAAACGATAATAGGTCCGAAAGTTATTAGGTTAGGTTTAGACTGACAACCATAAAGCACGAGCTGAACGGGCGCAGCGAGCCGGCGAATGCTAGAAGCGAATTATTCTTTTGAAATTTTAAATATTGTCATAAAATTGAACGAGTTCAGGTTTTTAATCAAAAACTTGGATTTGGTTAGGTTTATGATAAAATTAAGGAACAATTTTGTTTTCTTCCGGTTTTCGATGAAACACCTAGGTTTTTGAGATACGAGAGCTAACGTGTATTTTGGCCATTTCACTGAAATCGTTAAAATGATTTAAGCAATTCACTAGATTTAGCTCAGGGATTTGGTCAAATTCGATTATCGTTTCCCGGGGTTTGATAAAATCACTTAGGGATTCGAACAAGTCCCTAATTTTGACATAGCCCTGCCGGGAAAATATGCGTAACTTCCCGTGTGAAAGCCAGATTAGGTAATCATAGGATACGTAATTTATTGCTGCATTCTTCTGCACTAAAACGTGTTTTAAAAATAATCTATACATATAATAAAAGAGTAGAAACCGTGTGTCCGTACTTTTGACGAATTTATCAAAAAATTAGTGTGGGCGATAAAAAAAGACTTATAGAACACAAATAATATTTTTTTAAATTTTTTGTCTGTCTTTGTGTCTGTCTGTCTGTCTATATGTATTCGATAAACTCCGAAACTACTGCACGAATTTTCACGCGGTTTTCACAGGTAGATTAAGCTTACCTCTGAGCAACATATAGGCTATGTTTCATTTAAATCGGTTCACTCAAGAAAAAGCTACACTAATGTAAAGTATCAAACTGCCTGTGCGCCAATAACTTACAAACTACTAAACCGACTTAAACGGGGTTTTCAATTACGAGTTTGGCTAACTTTCTTGCAAAATAAGAGTTAAGTTTGATTGCAAACGGTTCACTCAGACAGAAAAGCGGCGGCACCAATAACTCACAAACTGCTGAACGGATTGAAACGGAGTTTTCAACAACGTGTTTAACTTACTTGTGTGCAACATATTAGCTCAGTTTCATTGCAAACGGTTTACTCAGACAAAAGGTAAGCGAAGTTACAAGCGACGGCGCCAATAACTCACAAACTACTGAAACGACTCTAAAGTGGTTTTCAATGACTCTTGAGGAGCTTAGTTTCATTGCAAACGGTTCACTCAAATAGAAGGTACGCAAAGCTTCAATCGGTAGCACCAGTAACTCATAAACTACTGGAACGATCAAAATGGTGTTTTCAATAACGTATTTGTGTTACTTCCGTACAGCATTCAAATTTTGTTTTATTGCGATCGGTTCACTAAAACATAAAATATGTGAGTAAAAGCCTAATTGAAATGAAACAAAACTTAGAAAGTTGCAAGGAATCGTTGATTGTGTGTAATTTGTGTTAATTTAGGTTAAGTATTATGGTAAAAATAATAATGAAAAAATTCCCAGCAGTTTCAGCATAGCAAAAAGTTTAAAAGTTTTGAAATCTTAGATAAAACAGGTACTTAGAAATAAAATACTTAAAGAAATAAAGATTGTTTTTAAGAAATCGTGTTTGTATAGAATTAAATTCCTACTGTATTGTATGGAGAATGTGAAACAAGGCAGGTTGGACTTTGTACCGCTCCTTTTTAGTAGCTACAGAAGCTAAAGTAACCGAGCCTCACATTAACTTAGTTTTATATAAGAAATAAAAAAACCCGTGTCACTTTTCGTCCGCATGGAATTTGACTATAATTTTACACATACGAGGATAGTGGGTGAACTAACAGTTCACACGTAAACAAGAGGGGTTAATTTAACAAAAAAATTGTACTATCTGTACCTATTCTGTATGGGTAATATTGCAAAAGCGAAAATTGCTCTGTCTATCTCTCTGTTATGGTTATACGATTAATCCAATGAACCGATTTTGATAAAACTTGGTAAGAAAATAATTTGAACAGGCAAAAGTCATTAGCTCCGTTTTTCAGAACCCCACGCGGACGGAGTCGTGGGCAACAGCTAGTAATTTATAAGTGATTTGACAATCGAAGCTACTCCAGAAGTAAATACTCTGAACATTTTACATCCAAAACCACAGTGGTCTATCGTGCCAGCCGCAACTCTAACAAGACAAAAATAACTATAGTTAAATTGATAGTCTGA
This sequence comes from Athrips mouffetella, assembly GCA_947532105.1. Taxonomy (NCBI): domain Eukaryota; kingdom Metazoa; phylum Arthropoda; class Insecta; order Lepidoptera; family Gelechiidae; genus Athrips; species Athrips mouffetella. The sequence goes on from OX383956.1 coordinate 31,839,288, forward strand.
TTATTTTAAAAGGACATTTAAAAATCTTAATAGATATAGATAGATAGATAGATAGATGTACACTTTATTGCTCACATAAAAGAAAAATACAAACATATACGGACAGCTTAACCTAATGTGGGCAAAGGCGGCCTTATCGCTGCAAGCGATCTCTTACAGGCAACCTTTGACGACAGGAATACATTTTCAGAGTCTGCAAGTAATTATGTGATAACAATTGCCACGAAAAATTTAAAATGAATGTAATAGTAAACTAAACATAGTAATACGTAATATAGTATATAACTTATTAAATGAATAACAATAAGCAACATAGGTAAATAAATACACACACATATACACACACTAGTGTAATATAAATAAATAATAAATATATACTTATATATATTTACATTATATAATACATACACACATATGTAGATATAGTTATACAGCGTTATTTTTTTTTTCACCAAGGATATTTTAAGAGGAGGAAACAACTTTTCCCGAAATACGAAGAAAAAATTCGGCCAAGTGCGAGTCGGACTCGTGCGCCGAAGGTTCCGATATACTCGTACCTACAGTATTTTTGGAAGCAATAAAGTCAGTTTTTAGGATTGCAAAACTAAATATTGTTAGAAAAGGTTTTTAGCAGATTTTTAAAAAACTGTGAAATTTGGAAAGATCGTTTTATTGTTGCTGCAATAGTAAAATAAACCTCTATCGACTTTAATTAATTCAGATTTTCCTTTTCGCCAACTTTGGAGATAGGGTTATTTTTTGGCATTTTTAGGGTTCCGTACCTCAAAATATAAAAACGGAACCCTTATAAGATCACTTTGTTGTCCGTCTGTCTGTCTGTCAAGACCCTTTTTCTCACGAACGAGAAGAGGTATCAGGTTGAAATTGATAAGGAATATTAAGGTCCATAAACTACACAAGATCTGAAAAATTAAATTTTTTACAACGACGCAATCAAAAGATATGGCTTTTTGTGTCCTCGTCTCCATATATTTATGCAAAAAAGCAAAACCTACAGGGTACTTCCCGTTGACCTAAAATTATGAAATTTGGCAAGAAGCTAGGTCTCATAGTACAAATAAAGGGAAAAGTCTAAAATCATTAAATATTTCAATTTTTCTCACAACTAATAGTAACCAATTAAGGTGAGCTCCCGTTTCAAGAACTTTTCTATAAAAGAGGGGTCAAGTTGGATGGTCATGGAGTTTTTAAAATCAATTGATTGATTGAAAATAATCCGATATGTCCTACCTGTGGCGTGACGTTGTCGGTTCTGCTGCGCAATTTTATTATTGTCATTTTGGTCAAGATAGAACCAATACCTGTACAATAGAAAACTTTAATCTATTCTTGCTATACCGCACAGCAGAATGTACCCAATTGATTACGTACGAAATGGTACGTAATCAATAAATTAGGTTACGTACGAAACGCCGAATCGCACGTACACTTGTTTTTTAAGCAAAGCAAACAAAGTTCGTTTGTTCTGAGAGTACTCTTCGCGCATTTGGTAACACGAAGGGGTGGGGCGTAATGTTAAAATATACCGATACTTTGTAACGTTACCTCAATTTAACGTTAAAAATACCTTTTAAATATATTAACATTAATTTAACGATATACTTTATAACGTTAATTTGTCGAGCAGCTGGCAACGTTACCAAAATATTAACGTTAAACCAAGCCCTGCGGTAAACCCAACCTAACCGATCCTGGGTAGGGTCTGGTTGGGTTAGGTTATTTTTTGACCACAACGCACGAGCTGAGTGAGCGAAGCGAGCGTGCCGCGCCAGCAGCTGGCGAGTGCCAGAAACTAATTACGCCCCGTTTTGTGAAATGCCGCGGCATTATGTAAAATCCCGAAATAAAATGCCAAGGCAAACTGTAAAACGACGAATTATACAATTTGCCTGCGACATGTATATATGTTCGATCTGATTTGTTCGATTACGTACAAATAGACATAGCCAAGAAGTCCAAAAATCTGTGATTTGCATTCAAGGGAATCTAAATCAGGATATATAATCTTGTTTAGACCGAGCTTCGCTCTATAATAGCGGCCTCAACCTGAAAATATATATATATATATTCTTTATTGCACAAATTCACATACAGAAAGTTACATACAAAAGGACATTTACAAAGGCGGGCTTATCTCTAAAAGAGATTTCTTCCAGCCAACCCATGGTAGTGTGAAAGAGTGTTCATTAGCGGGACTCAGTAGTGCATTATTAAAATCCACAAAAACCAGATGTAATAATATAAAATAAATAAATGGTATAAAATAAACAAGTTAATAAAATGTATTGATGATATAGGTATAAATATAATATATAAATAATATAAATACATACAGAAGTTACATACATATAACAATACTTACAAATAAATAAATACCTGCATAGATATATTCATATAAATACAGAAAGTTATGAAGAACAATTCACAATGATGACTACGAACACGAAGCAGTGATTTGTGAGAGAAGATGCTCCTTTATCATCGGGTGAGCAAGCTATGCTACTCGCCAACAGATGGTGCTGTAAGTTTCTGTCTCATCATCATCATCATACCAGCCGAAAGACGTCTATAACGCGGAATTTACAAAATGCTCAGAAACACGGGGAAAACGAATTTTCCCAGACATGAGACCTAGCTAGATCGATTTTTTGCCCCAAACACCCACGTATGGTAAATATCATTGAAATCGTTAGAGAAGTTTTCGAGAAACCGATTACAAATATATATATATTGCTCGTTTAATATGTCCTGATTAAAGTTAATAAGTTTAGTGTACTTCTTTTTAATGATAGTTCCTTGCTTGTTTTAGTGCCATGTACGATGTATGGACAAGCGATGTACGGATCTCCGTTTATATACTCTCCAATGAACGGGCCAGCGGTGTCATATCCGGTGCAGAACACCGTGAATTTTAGTCCGCAAACCGTCCACACTACTATGGTATATCCCCATCCCTTAAAGCTGAATCACAACAACTATGAAGAGGTAATAATAGTATATTGTATAATGAGGATGCAAAATAATACTTATACGGCGTGGGATTCATTATCCCTCGAGGTAAAAATAGATATTCCGACCGAGTGGCATCATTTTACTATAAGAAATTGAAGTAAAGGTTTATTTAGATACAACTCGTGGTTAGATACAACGTGAATACAACTGCTTGGCAATATTTGGAAAATACTTAAGTTATGGTACTCTAAATATTCCGCCTTCTCACAACTATTTTTGCTTGAACAGGCATGCAAACAAGGTCCGTCGAGGGATAAGACCGACGCAAACAGTGTTTGGCGTGAAAAACAACTCAGAAAGCAGCTCGGGGTGCACCTAAGTGGCGGCATGAGAAACTTCTGTTCTTCCCCCTCCCTACAGGTACTTATTTTCAAATACTATCAATGTTTTGTGATTCCAGTTGTGAGCCCTTTACTGCGCGTGACCCTACACGCACATGGTTTTACTATTTGCAAAATATATTACGTTATACCAAGCATTTATATGTTTTTTTAGTTAAACGGAAATTAATATTTATGTTTTCAGGATGGCGGCAGAAGTAGCGATAGTCTAACAGATCAAACGAAAATGGACTTATCTGGGCTCGGTTCATCAGATAACAGTGTAGGTATCATGGTAAGAAAAATAGATTATATAAATGGTACAGCAGCACTGCACTTACTTTCTCGCGATATACGAGCGTCATCATCATCATATTGTGTGGGTTGTAAGATCAATGACCCGGGTGTCAGAGTTGTTGAGTGGCCAAGCCCCTGACATTGCTCATCTAACGACTATTATCGAAGATAGTAGCTGGAATCCAACGGCTTAGCGTGCCTTCCGAAGCACTGAAACTATAGTCTAGGCAACGAAGCGGATCGTTGTATGATACCCCCGCATTAAATCCTCAGTCGATGAAACTCTGCTGGGGTATTACTCTACATAAGACAAACCTTCTATAAAAAAATCCAAAAAAATCGGTACTTTTAATTTTTCCATACAAAAATTACAAAAAATGTATGAGAAAATAAAAAGTACCGATTTTTTTTTGGATTTTTTTATAGAAGGTTTGTCTCATATAGTGTAAAGTTTTATCGACTGAGGAATTAATGCGGGGGTCAACTGCTTCGTTGCCTTCACTACTACCGTAACTGAGACTAGGGTTTGTGAGGTCGGTCATCAATCTTTCAACCCACACGGCATGACATTGATGACTCACGCACATCGAGAGAAAGTTAAGTGCAGTGCTGCTGTACCAGTTTTTTGACATTGATTTTGTACTTTAGCGAACTATTGCAAACGAGTAGACGTTAAATATTTGTCTACTAAATAAAGGTGTTGTTTGTCTGCAGAGCACACAGGCCATGCCTGATTCTCTGACGTCTCGCTGTGCCAAGAAGAGCGAAGAGATAACAGATCGGACTGACGGCGAGTCTACCTATTCATCATTCTACTCGTCCTTCTTTAAAACTGATTCCGGCAGCGCAGACGATTCTGACGCTAGGAAGACCATGTTGGATAGCGACGATGCTGTAAGCACACCTTAATCGCTATAGAACGAATGCGAAATTATTAACTGTCAGAAAAAAGAGTAAAAAAAATAGTTTTAAAAACGTTACGAATCAATCAACATTTCTATTAATTTTAGATCTCTTCCATAAAATACAAGTGCATTATTATCATTGGTTTCTTACTCCACAATTTTGCCTGATTATTAGCACTACTTTTTTCCCGGTTGGTTGTCGGCGTCAAACAAACCGAAATCTTACGGGTCTTCACTCTAGGGCTCTACATTTTCGTTGTACGTAGTTTTGATCCTTTCGGCGCACTAGTAATTTTATTTTAGAATGTTGAGGCCATATTCGCTATCATACGCGACCCTCAGAGACCAATCACCGCCATACGTAACACCAGTACCGTAGTGCGAGAGTCTCCGTTCAAATGTATGTGAGATTCTCCGCGGCGGTTGGTCTCCGAGACACGCGTATGATAGTATTGATAAATTCCTCTCAAGTGTGAGACTGTTCTCAAGAGGGCTACCGAGACGCAGATGGCTCATGGCAGAGCAGAACGCGTCTTTCCTTTCGCTTTATTACAAAGAAACTGAAAGATAGATATATTGTTAAGTCAAAGTCAAAATCGTTTATTCAGTGTTCTGTGCTGCCTTGCGCCGTCTACGTTTCAGCTTACGCCCACCCGTCGGACTGGTTGGACCATCTTACGGATGCCTCTTCCTTAGCGCACTTTCCTTCCGTTAGACTCTTTCATGAGCTTCTCTACACTATTTAGTCAATCGTAACTTGTTCGATATAAATATTTTTAGTGAGTGTGGGACAAATGATAATCGGGTTTTCTCAGGACCTTTATTTTCAAAACTGCTCCAATTTAAGTTCTGTTCTGACCCTGACGAGCGCTTTATTCTGAATTTCATCTTAATTTGTAATGATTTTATTTATATATTTCATTACATCTATTTAAAATACAGGGTGTTGGGTAAATAGTGAGTTCAGTGTCGTTTAAACAATTTTCGCCGTGGGACCTATGTCGATGTAAGTTTTTTTTAACTGATCAGCCCATATTTTGTATGGGAAGTAAAAATACTGTTATTTTGATATGAGTTGGGTCCCCTAGGGAAAGTTGTTTAATAAACCTTATTGAGTTACCTTCTTGAAGAACCTTTCTGTTTACCCTTAACACTTTGTATTCTGATAAAATACAGCGTGATACCGTTTATTGCTTTAAAGTACTTTTGTAAAGAGTCTACATCTTTCAGACTGGTATGAGAACTACGAACACCTATTACACACCTTTAAATACTAAAAGGACCATTCGAAGGAAGCTAGATCCGCCATGGACCGAACAGGTGAGATTTCAAACAAATAAATGTCGTGTCTGTTTTACGAAACTATTTTATGTACTCTGTAAATGAAGATAAACAACACAACGAAATCCTTTTTTAGAAAGACTAGCTTTTGGCCGGGACGTCGTCCGCATGTTAAAAGAAGTATACCACCAGGTGTTTTTAGTCAAACTACTATTAGCTATAAAACAAAAAAAGTTTCATTAAAGTTAGATCATAAAATTGTTCTTTGTAAACTTAATTTTATAATAGTAGTAACGAAAGATACAAATACTGCTCAGTGCTCGTCGTATTTCACAAAGTAAACTGTACCTCAGGAACTTATCGTCCGATTTCATTGATATTTCTTTTATACTAAAGGTCAATATGTGTTCTATAAATAATGGCTTAAATACTGAATCAGTTTAATCAACCGTTATTAAGTAATTAAGGAAAAACTAAAAATTTTCTGTTATTCTTCTTTTTAGGGTTCCGAACCAAAATGGCTAAAACGGAACCCTTATGTGCGACTTCGTCTGTCTGTCACACCTGTTTATCTCAGCAACCAGCCATGCACCGACTTGAAATTTTGAAACAGTTTTAGAATATGTTTGCCCAACTTTATTGCATTTAAAAGTATTATAAAAATATTATTATTATTTGTAAAGGGGGCCCAAATGGGGGGGTTACTAGATCGAATGGGGGAATATCATATAAATGGGCTTTACTTACAACTCTTAGTTGTCAAGTTATGATGAAAAATGTCTGCGAAGTTTTCGACCTCAAAAATTTGAAGTAATTATAATCGATGGACGTTTATGTAATATTACAGGAAATAAAACAAAGAAATGAAACAATGTCTTTAAGTAGCACCGTTTTTTAGAAATCTGCAAAATACCTTAGAAACAAATTTAGTTTTGGGTCCTAAAAATGGACTTTTTTGTTTCTAAATATATTAAAGTACATCGGAACCCTTGGCGCGCGAGTCCGACTCGCACTTGATCGGTTTTTATATCAAGATTTCACAAATTTAAGGCGCTCCTCACTCTAAAATTAGCAGCTACAAGCACATCAATGCAAATGTCGACCTCATTTACACGTCAATAACGTTCATATACTCGTAAAGCTCTGCAACGTGGCTGTTACGACCGGTCGTACAGACTGATTGGTCGTGCAGACTGAGACAAATTAGGATTTACCTATCAAGACGTTGATTGCTTTTATAATAGTATGTACAGTTTGAAAAAGAACTTACAACAAATAATTTCCTTCAAAAATTGTGTAAATCCATTCATCCGTTTTGGAGAAATATCGAATTTAGTGTGATTTTGAAAGAAAAAAGCACTGCTTTATTATTTTTTTTAATGTATTTTTAATTGTGTCGCAAATATAAATGCACCAACCATAGCTTAAACATGTATTGTCAACATACATTTTTTCAGATTTATTTCTAGAATAATGACCTACTTATATCGTCTCAAAAATCGCCTAAATTTGCAGAACACAGTGAGAATCGCCTTAATATGATGTATTACATGTTTCTATTTCATGGTCAAAAAACATGGAAACATGAATTTGCTAATTTCTATTGTTTGTTAAATAAGTATGCGTTGCTACTAAAAACAAGCTTTGAAACGGTGTAGACTCGCTCTATTTGCATTGTATTCTGCATGCTGTGACATTCAATAAGAATTCCGTAGAGAATCTACATTGAGTTAAATTATCTGAATCCAACTAATTCATCATTATCATCATATCAGCTGAAGAACGTCCACTGCTGGACATAGGCCTCCCCTAAAGATCTCCATGACGACAGGTCCTGCGCTGCTCGCATCCATCCATCTTATCAATTGATATTCACTCAAACTTATGTTTTCATGTGTTTGGAGCCATCAAACCCAAACATGTTATGCATCAAATTAAAGATAATTTAATGTGTTCCATTTTATATATTATAATTATTTTTTATTATACAAGATATTCCTCAATTACTCCTTTAAATATAAAGAATTATTACTATTCCTAGCCTATTGTGTCCCACTGATGGGCGAAGGCCTCCTTCTTCCACTTATCACGGTCCTGTGCAAGCTCCCACTAGTAACGGCAAAAGGCGTTTAGCTCGTAGCTCCATCCAAAAAAAGGAAAGTTAGGAAAATTTATTTTTTCTTTAATTACTTAGTAACTGTTGAATCTACTGAATGACATAATTTTAAGCACACATGCCGACCTTTAGTCTAGTTAAACGAAAAAACAAGGAAAGCGGATGATTGGTTCTCAAGATAAACTTTGTAAAATTCAGCATTATCCATCTTTGATTGACTGTTACTTTATCTAGGTACTACTTTGAGATCGCAATCATGGTTTTTTGATATCCTTATAAGCCTAACTAATTAATGAAAAAGGGTAAACTGTCCAGCAAATTATATCAAATATGGGCAGCACCTGAACACTTGGATTGTCTGCTATTTTAGTCAGCTACCACTTTGAGACAGCAATCGTAGTTTATTGACATCCTTATTAACCTATTCTTATTATCTATGGTAAAAAGGAAAATGGGTTCCGCTAAATTATATCGATCTCGTTTCTGACCTAAGGACCAATTCAAAATGCAGGTTTTTAAAAGGTGGCGTTTTGCCCAATCAGGCGCTTATAATCTATTTAAACGTATGTATGTATGTAAATAATCATTTACCTACTTCATTGATTGCAGGTGTGCGTGACTTCAGAATTAGTGTACAAATATCAAATCGTTTCAAAAAGTGTGGAAGAAGTTTTAAAAGCAGATAAAATTAAGTTGCAAACATTAGAACAAGTAAGTCCTTTTCTGTTCACATTTTTCCCTCGTTTTCTAATCGGAATTTCATATGCAGTTTAGATTAGGATATAACTTCCACCTGGATAGTATTCTACTCATCCGCACAAAGTGTTTGGCCGAGTAGTGGGATTCTATTCAGTGGGAATCATCTATCATCCACAACCTGAACAGGGAGCTTTCTACAACAAGATGCATGGTATATTAAGAGCGCTGTTTCCCATCTTCCGGTTGAAAATATCTTAGTTGATGGGGTGGTACTATTCACATAGACGGCACCATACGAAATTTTTCGTCTTCTAAGTACCTAATTAGTACAAATAGGTGCATAAATATTTTAAAAAAAATCCCCGAATAATTTTCTTTTTATATTATAATAATTGTGATAATTATATGAGAATGGACTAGTTGGGCTAGTACAGTTCGTGCTTACTAGGTGGCAGCACCAACATTAGTACAGCTAATGCTTACTAGGTGGCAGCACTAACGCAACGTTGGAATGCGTATAGAGATCGCAAATTTCACAACATCAGGCAGGACCACGGTAGCCTAGTTGGTAAAGCGTCTCCGGTACTGACGGAGAAGACGCAGGTTCGAATCCTGCCTGTGGTTGTGAAATTTTGCGATTTTCTACTTTGTAGATTTATCCAAACACTGGAAGTGTTAAAATCATTTTCAATTATACGTAGTGTTACCAATTTTCAACTTGAATTCTATTTGCAATAATGGACTAGTTGGGCTAGTACAGTTCGTGCTTACTAGGTGGCAGCACCAACATTAGTACAGCTGATGCTTACTAGGTGGCAGTACTAACGCAACGTTGGAATGCGTATAGAGATCGCAAATTTCACAACATCAGGCAGGACCACGGTAGCCTAGTTGGTAAAGCGTCTCCGGTGCTGACGGAGAAGACGCAGGTTCGAATCCTGCCTGTGGTTGTGAAATTTTGCGATTTTCTATTTTGTAGATTTATCTGAACACTGGAAGTGTTAAAATAAATTCATTTATCTGGAGATACTCGTTATCGTGTGTCAGGTATACACACTAACAACAAGTATCTCGAGCTTCAAGAAATATGCAATGCATTGTCAAAAACTTGTTCTTGCGCAAGTTTATTACAGTATAGTCCTGCCTAGATACCGCCTTAATACGGGAGCGTGCAAAAATGAGAAAAGGATGTCAGGATAGGTAGTGGCACAGCAGACGACAGACTTTTTGTTCTGACTGTCCGCCAGTGTGGCCGGTACTACAATTATTTTTGTATTACTATAGTCATTGACATGAAAAAAACGCTCCGTTTCTATGCGCGTATTTTCCAAAATCTTTAGTTTGGAAAGAAAAACACCTTGAATTCAAAGAATCAATCACTCGAAAAGGTTGTTCAGATTTATTTTCATTTAGTTTAAAACGTAGAGAAATTTTGAAACTTGTTATATTTGAATTTTATTCTGATAAAAGCTATAATTTTCGCAATACCGGCCACACTGGTGACAATGTCCGTGACTGCCCGCATCTGTCCGCCCCTTCATCTGCTGAGCGCCTTAGATGACAGGCATTGTTGTGAAATTGATTACATGGAATGGTTGTTCCTTGCAGCCTGCTATGGTGAATGAACAACTCGAGCAGCTTTACCTGGACCTGCAGCTAGAAGGAGTAGCTGCAAAACTCACGCTGGAAGAAGGCATTACCAGCTCCAGCAGTTCCGGGGAGGAAACAAGCCCTACGGTATGTATCCTAACTGATGGCACCGTGTGATAGAAATAGCTAGATCATTATGTCCCCAGTGCCTATCATGTTCATTTGTCACTAGCTAGAAACGTGCAATCATTTTATCACTTTTACAGCTTACATTACAGCTTAAATTACAGCTTTTTAGTACTAAGGGTCTCTGCGCTAAGCCACGGATAGACAGACAGACGGACTTACATGGTACGAAAAATTCGACTCTCCAGTTCCCTCTCTCTCTCTGTCAGTTTGTACGTTTTGAAATATTTTTTGCAAATTTCCATGTCGCAGAACAAAAATTGTTGCATTTTGCCTCCAGGATAAGCCCTTTCACAAATCTAACCCTGCAAACAATGCGTAATTGAGTATGATTAAAATATTCACACAGATTGGCGTAACCGCTGCACATAGCTGTAGAGTCTACACTGTAGACGTTCAACCAACAAAATCTTAATAAAACTTTGTTTGGTTTTTTAGTTGCGTCGGACTCGAACCAAGAAGTATCAGTACAGCAAGCTGATGATGATCTACGAAGAGGACGCGCCCCTCCCCCCTCCCTCGGATGATGACTCATCTCCCCCGCCCCTTTTCACCTCTGGCATCTAGTTCAGGCTTCCAAACTCACCATTATGAGCACAGGTTGCATCGAGCAACGCAGGGTTTACCTAACGTCATGGTGGGAACGGCTGAAGAGGCATTTGAACTCAAACCCTCTAAGGCTGTCTCGACATGGACAAATGTAATCATGCACTTCTTTACTATCGGAAGTCTTTTTTGATTATTGAAGTTTGTTTGGAATATGAAGTTGAGAGAAACTAGTAGTAAGAGGCCACACATCTATGAAGAAAGCCGATTCTGTAAATTTGATAACGCAATCTTCAAAACAAAATTTTGCACTCGTATAAAGTTCGCATGGTTAGCAATAATTTCACTATAGTAACTGCGAGCTGATAAAGAGGAATTTCAAGTGTATACCTACGCAATGTTTTTGTGAAATTGTCGCCGGCCAAATAAACTTCACCTGAAAAGTGCTGTTTATTCGCGGTAAGATAACTAAAACAGGCATCGAGGCAAGTCTTGTAAGAAAGTTTGGGTGCATGACAAACAAAGAAATTTACGATATTTTGAGCATTGCGAATGAGAATTTAGCAATATTTTTGAAGTAAGGAAAGACAACTATGAGCACGCAAGTTAAACAGGGCTTTCTTTTAAAAATGTCAGGTTTTGCCATTTTATTCTGATATTTTGATCTCGAGTAGTTCTATAGTTGTAAGTATTATAGATATTTGTGTAGTATTAAGTCGACGCTTTTCTATGCAGCTGTACCTACGTGACATTGTAACACGCTACTTAGCGTCATACATCCTCGCATTTTTATGCAACCGCGATCAGTCTGTAATACGCCAATTTTTTTTTAGCAATTGTTTGCATAGTCATTTACAGGCACATATGATGAAGATGTAACTATAATATTTTACAACATATTTTTTAATCTAGTGAGATAATAATCTATTAACGCTTTTTTATCGTTATTTTTTACCCATGGATCATTTACGGAGTGTTAATAATTGTTTATATTGTTATAGAAATTCAATGAACACGGTGAAGATTAATTGATATCATTGGCTGATGATATTATAGTACCTTTACCATGTGGGATACGCTTTATAGTTTTTTAGTGTAAAATATATGTTCTAGTAACTAAGTAAATATTATACAATTTAATTCTAAATAATTGTTGTTTAAATGACAATTGTCGGTTGAGTCACAGATGAAATAAATCATATTTAATGATATCTGTATATTTTTATGTTGATTTAAGTAGCAGCTCAAAATCTGAGAATTCGCACAATGCTTCAATGTCCCGAGTTCATTTGTAAGGCGCGATGTCGCAGTGCATCGCGGTGTTGTATTTGGACACTCATATATTTTAAAAGCAAGTTTCAAAATTGGTTTCGGGATAAGTGATGTCTAGCCATTAATTTTCAGAGTCTTGTTACTCGTTTTTATCGTCACGATAAACATCATACATTGTATGGAGTCATAAATATAAGTAATTAGGGACTTCGTGACATGTGACGATTACCACGACGACGGTGGCGGTGGTCACCGCATGGTCACTGCCTCGGGTCACTGCTCTACCTTATGTCACGCAGTAAGAGTTGTGGCGATTGGCGAGGTTGTGGCGAACACCCACTCACTTAGACACGTTTCTGCCAGTGTGCAAGCGGGACAGAAAGCGTTTCTCAGTTGCTGCCAATTGCTGCAAACGTATACAGATACAGAGCTCAAGCCTCAACTCTTCCTGCCGGGCTTATTATAGTTACCTATAGGTAACCAAAGTATTTTATTCAGAAGATTCAAAAATATTGGTTAAGTCATAGATAACTCGTTTGTCAACTCACTTCAAGAAACTTGCACAATTTTCGCGAGTTGGTGAACCAGAATTTTTTTACATTATTTTCGTGCGTAAACTCGCAAAGGTTTAGTTTTTAGGTATTTATGGGTGTTTTCAATAAGAAAAATAGTACAAAATATACCACGCGGTTTTGCTCTGCTAATCCAGTCCAGCAGTTTCTCTTCAATTACATTCATAATTGAAGAGAAAGAAAACTTAAAACAAATTTGTTTCTAAATTTTAATCGTTTATTGCATTCCACAAAGTATAAAGATTGTAATATGTAAGTGTGACTATTATATCTTGATAGCAAAAATATACAATCACTAGCTGGTGCCCGCGACTTTGTCTGCGCAGGTTTATAAATTGTAGCCTATGTATTATTCTGATGTATAAGCTATATTATTGTAAAGTTTCATTAAAATCCATTCAATAGTTTTTACGTGAAAGAGTTACAAACATACGTACTTACAAACTTTAGCGTTTATAATATTAGTAGGATGTACTCGCGATTACAAAAAACTTCCCCAAGAAACGTGGGACGAAAAGAGAGGTTTCTTTTAGCACTTCCCTTACAGACCAAAATTCGTATGGCACGACCAGCATTTTCTCTTGTTTTTCGACCCATGTTTCTTTGGGAAACTTGTTTGTATTCACAAGTGCGTGCATATTATTATCTTCTCCTATCAAGAACTAATTAAAAGTCACCATATGTAAGGTTTCATTGTATATTTATTTACTTTTTATTTTGAATCGATAATCAAGTTCAAAAGGTTTAACTTATACAGCGTGAATTTTTATTGCTTTCGCTTCCGAAGCCCAGTGATTCTACTCATGAAAACAAGCAACTTTCGCGAAGAAAAACATTTTTTACTCGAAAAAAATTTTATGTCGCCCCACAGTAAAGTGGTCACGTGATCGACTCATTTTGTATGAAAGGAAGGCGAAATTGTTTTTTACTGTAAATATTTTTTTCTTCGGGAAAGTTGCTTGTTTTCAACCGACTTCAAAAAAGGAGGAGGTTCTCTATTCGATCGTATTTTTTTTTATTTTTTTTTTATTTTTATTTTTTTTCATGAGTAGAATCACTGGGCTTCGGGAGCGAAAGCAATACAAATTCACGCTGTATTTATGTAAGTTATAAATTGTAAATATTGTGATTAAATAAATAATTTCATAATCAAGAGAATATGGCGTAATCAAAATCAGTTTTACAATACTTGTTTACGTTTATTTTTATGGTCTGAAAACACCCTTAAATGCGTGCGCACAACTTCACCTTAAGAAGATATGTAATTGAAATTTATTTACTATGATATAATTGAAAAATTAAGGGGGCGAATTATAAAAGACGCACATGAACACGATGCTCTTTTCTTCACTTAGCTTTCTTCGCTCCAAAGTATGCTACCATGTAGTTTCCTCTCTCTTCTTATTTTTAAAATACATTCATGCCAACTTTTTTTGTTGATGTTACTTTGATTTAAACAGGTAAAAAGCGATTGACCTCTGTGGTCTACACACGAAAACAATGTTTATTTTTGATTCACCATCTCGCAAACATCTTGCGTGATTTTTGTGGGTTGATGAATGACTCAAAGCGGTTACTGTGGCTTGAATCATTTTATCGCATTCACGCATCCGTCCATATATAAAAAATATATGTACAGCTATATTTTTATGACATAATAAATATCTTCAGTTAATTATCAAAAATATTATATATGCAAGCAAATAAAATACATTAAAAAAATATTAAATAAAAGTTTATTCTGATTGTTTGAAAGTGATTTTTTATATATTATACTCGTAGTAGTATTTAGTTAGTATTTTATATATTATATTAAACTATATTTTATTGTAAAATAATTACTGTTATCTTATTAAAATAAATTGTTAGACATTTATTTAAATATAATTGTTGTATTTACTTAGGTAATTGACCAAAAATACTTACTAAAATAAATAAGATGCCTAAAAGATAGTTTTATTTTACCGATCCTTTTGTCTTTACGAGGTAAACCTACCTAGGTAGACGAATATTAACGATATCATACATACATACATAATATCACGCCTTGTTCCCGTCGGGGTAGGCAGAGACCACAGTCCTCCACCTGCTACGATCTTGACATACTTCCCTTGCTTCCTGTACTTTCATCAATCCTTTCATACATGCTCGTCGGTTTAGGGTACTTTTAACCTGGCCTTTATTCAGAACGTCCTGAATTTGGTCCTGGTACGTTCGCCGAGGCCTTCCTCTTCCGACGTTTCCATTCACTCTCGCCTAATAGATCTCTTTCGTCAATCTTCTTTCATTCATCCTCTCTATACATGACCAAATCATCTCAGCATCCCTTTCTCAATTTTAGTCTCTACGTCTTCTTTTACGCCACAACGTTCTCTTATCACACTATTTCTAATTTCTTTTTATTACAAGTTTATTCTATGGAAGATTAAAATGTAGGTTGGAGTCAATCAAAGATGAGTAGTATCATACGTATATCTGTCGCAGGGATATGACGATTTTTTTGAAAACCACAAGCTTGACAAGAAACCCTAAGTGATTTGATCAATGCCCGGGAATTGATTTTACAAAAAAATTGGTATTTAACATATTTTATCACTAAACAAATCTAGAGATTTGATTAAATCCCGAAACTGGTTTAGTAAAATGACAAAAAACAAAGTATGTCAGTTATTTCAAATGTTCATTTGATCAAAAGGGAAACACAAGGGAAGCTAATCCAACCTAAACGATAATAGGTCCGAAAGTTATTAGGTTAGGTTTAGACTGACAACCATAAAGCACGAGCTGAACGGGCGCAGCGAGCCGGCGAATGCTAGAAGCGAATTATTCTTTTGAAATTTTAAATATTGTCATAAAATTGAACGAGTTCAGGTTTTTAATCAAAAACTTGGATTTGGTTAGGTTTATGATAAAATTAAGGAACAATTTTGTTTTCTTCCGGTTTTCGATGAAACACCTAGGTTTTTGAGATACGAGAGCTAACGTGTATTTTGGCCATTTCACTGAAATCGTTAAAATGATTTAAGCAATTCACTAGATTTAGCTCAGGGATTTGGTCAAATTCGATTATCGTTTCCCGGGGTTTGATAAAATCACTTAGGGATTCGAACAAGTCCCTAATTTTGACATAGCCCTGCCGGGAAAATATGCGTAACTTCCCGTGTGAAAGCCAGATTAGGTAATCATAGGATACGTAATTTATTGCTGCATTCTTCTGCACTAAAACGTGTTTTAAAAATAATCTATACATATAATAAAAGAGTAGAAACCGTGTGTCCGTACTTTTGACGAATTTATCAAAAAATTAGTGTGGGCGATAAAAAAAGACTTATAGAACACAAATAATATTTTTTTAAATTTTTTGTCTGTCTTTGTGTCTGTCTGTCTGTCTATATGTATTCGATAAACTCCGAAACTACTGCACGAATTTTCACGCGGTTTTCACAGGTAGATTAAGCTTACCTCTGAGCAACATATAGGCTATGTTTCATTTAAATCGGTTCACTCAAGAAAAAGCTACACTAATGTAAAGTATCAAACTGCCTGTGCGCCAATAACTTACAAACTACTAAACCGACTTAAACGGGGTTTTCAATTACGAGTTTGGCTAACTTTCTTGCAAAATAAGAGTTAAGTTTGATTGCAAACGGTTCACTCAGACAGAAAAGCGGCGGCACCAATAACTCACAAACTGCTGAACGGATTGAAACGGAGTTTTCAACAACGTGTTTAACTTACTTGTGTGCAACATATTAGCTCAGTTTCATTGCAAACGGTTTACTCAGACAAAAGGTAAGCGAAGTTACAAGCGACGGCGCCAATAACTCACAAACTACTGAAACGACTCTAAAGTGGTTTTCAATGACTCTTGAGGAGCTTAGTTTCATTGCAAACGGTTCACTCAAATAGAAGGTACGCAAAGCTTCAATCGGTAGCACCAGTAACTCATAAACTACTGGAACGATCAAAATGGTGTTTTCAATAACGTATTTGTGTTACTTCCGTACAGCATTCAAATTTTGTTTTATTGCGATCGGTTCACTAAAACATAAAATATGTGAGTAAAAGCCTAATTGAAATGAAACAAAACTTAGAAAGTTGCAAGGAATCGTTGATTGTGTGTAATTTGTGTTAATTTAGGTTAAGTATTATGGTAAAAATAATAATGAAAAAATTCCCAGCAGTTTCAGCATAGCAAAAAGTTTAAAAGTTTTGAAATCTTAGATAAAACAGGTACTTAGAAATAAAATACTTAAAGAAATAAAGATTGTTTTTAAGAAATCGTGTTTGTATAGAATTAAATTCCTACTGTATTGTATGGAGAATGTGAAACAAGGCAGGTTGGACTTTGTACCGCTCCTTTTTAGTAGCTACAGAAGCTAAAGTAACCGAGCCTCACATTAACTTAGTTTTATATAAGAAATAAAAAAACCCGTGTCACTTTTCGTCCGCATGGAATTTGACTATAATTTTACACATACGAGGATAGTGGGTGAACTAACAGTTCACACGTAAACAAGAGGGGTTAATTTAACAAAAAAATTGTACTATCTGTACCTATTCTGTATGGGTAATATTGCAAAAGCGAAAATTGCTCTGTCTATCTCTCTGTTATGGTTATACGATTAATCCAATGAACCGATTTTGATAAAACTTGGTAAGAAAATAATTTGAACAGGCAAAAGTCATTAGCTCCGTTTTTCAGAACCCCACGCGGACGGAGTCGTGGGCAACAGCTAGTAATTTATAAGTGATTTGACAATCGAAGCTACTCCAGAAGTAAATACTCTGAACATTTTACATCCAAAACCACAGTGGTCTATCGTGCCAGCCGCAACTCTAACAAGACAAAAATAACTATAGTTAAATTGATAGTCTGATTATTTTAAAAGGACATTTAAAAATCTTAATAGATATAGATAGATAGATAGATAGATGTACACTTTATTGCTCACATAAAAGAAAAATACAAACATATACGGACAGCTTAACCTAATGTGGGCAAAGGCGGCCTTATCGCTGCAAGCGATCTCTTACAGGCAACCTTTGACGACAGGAATACATTTTCAGAGTCTGCAAGTAATTATGTGATAACAATTGCCACGAAAAATTTAAAATGAATGTAATAGTAAACTAAACATAGTAATACGTAATATAGTATATAACTTATTAAATGAATAACAATAAGCAACATAGGTAAATAAATACACACACATATACACACACTAGTGTAATATAAATAAATAATAAATATATACTTATATATATTTACATTATATAATACATACACACATATGTAGATATAGTTATACAGCGTTATTTTTTTTTTCACCAAGGATATTTTAAGAGGAGGAAACAACTTTTCCCGAAATACGAAGAAAAAATTCGGCCAAGTGCGAGTCGGACTCGTGCGCCGAAGGTTCCGATATACTCGTACCTACAGTATTTTTGGAAGCAATAAAGTCAGTTTTTAGGATTGCAAAACTAAATATTGTTAGAAAAGGTTTTTAGCAGATTTTTAAAAAACTGTGAAATTTGGAAAGATCGTTTTATTGTTGCTGCAATAGTAAAATAAACCTCTATCGACTTTAATTAATTCAGATTTTCCTTTTCGCCAACTTTGGAGATAGGGTTATTTTTTGGCATTTTTAGGGTTCCGTACCTCAAAATATAAAAACGGAACCCTTATAAGATCACTTTGTTGTCCGTCTGTCTGTCTGTCAAGACCCTTTTTCTCACGAACGAGAAGAGGTATCAGGTTGAAATTGATAAGGAATATTAAGGTCCATAAACTACACAAGATCTGAAAAATTAAATTTTTTACAACGACGCAATCAAAAGATATGGCTTTTTGTGTCCTCGTCTCCATATATTTATGCAAAAAAGCAAAACCTACAGGGTACTTCCCGTTGACCTAAAATTATGAAATTTGGCAAGAAGCTAGGTCTCATAGTACAAATAAAGGGAAAAGTCTAAAATCATTAAATATTTCAATTTTTCTCACAACTAATAGTAACCAATTAAGGTGAGCTCCCGTTTCAAGAACTTTTCTATAAAAGAGGGGTCAAGTTGGATGGTCATGGAGTTTTTAAAATCAAAGAGCAAAAGCTTCTGGTATATCATATGATAGATAGGTACTGAACCCTTACGGCGCGAGTCCGACTCGCACTTAGCCGGTTTTTTTCATCATAACTTGAAAACCAATCGGAATGTACAAGTTTAGCTCTTTCTTATATATCCACTCAACCTCTTTCTATTCCCCCTCCCCTATTTGGGCCCCCTTTATATAATAATAATATTTTTTTAATTGTTTTGTTTGCAATTTAGTTGGGCAATTATATTCTAAAACTGTTTCGAGTTGTAAGCAAAACTATGAGGCGGTGGCATTTTCTGATTGGAAAGAACCCTCTTAAAACAAAAATAAAGATTATTAAAAAAACCCAAATTAGGGTGTATACGAGTAGTGTTAGCAACCTAGGCTAGTGAATTTCTAGAATTTATATTCGGCCGAACTTCGGTTTAATTTCGCCGTGCTTCCTCGAGAACGGCACTTCGTGAAAAATAATTATTGATATGTTCTTTTTTGTTCGTTTTTAGGGTTCCGATACCAAAATGGTAAAAAAAAGGAACCCTTATGGTGCGACTTTGTCTGTCTGTCTGTTTGTCTGTCACACCAGCAACCTCATGCTATTGACTTGAAATTTATAATAGTATTAGAATATGGTTGCCAAACTTAACTATACTTAATTGATTATTAATGCAAAGGGGGCCCAAATAGGGGGTGGCGTTACTAGGTTGAGTGGGGTATCATATGAAAGGGCTTTACTTGTAAATTCCAAAATATATTTTCGTATTTTTATATATCTCTTAGTTTTTAAGTTATGACGAAAAATGACAAAAAATATCATCCTTATCTCCGAAGTTTGTGAAAGGAAAAATCTGAATTAATTAAAGTCTATAGAAGTTTAAATATTACAGCAAAATAAAATAGTTGCGCAGTTTTTTTGAAATCTGCAAAAAACCTTTACAAACAAATTTAATTTTGCGGTCCTAAAAATGGACTTTATTGCTTCCAAAAATACTACAGGTATATCGGAACCCTCGGCGCGCGAGTCCGACTCGCATTTGACCGGTTTTTATTTTATTAGATTTTTATATAATTTTTGTTTTAATTTAATGTCCATTTAATCAGGCAAATATTTTTCTGTCAATTAAAAAGAACTAATTTAATATTCAATCACATTGCAAGTTAACCCTTAATTGGGTAATATGAATATATTTTCCAACCAGCATTTTACATTTTGCGGCCTCGGTGAAAAATATAATATGCCCCCAAATTTTTTATATGCTATGGGCAATAAGAATAGAGCTCCCACATCGCCTTAGTTCATGTGGGAAATATGGTTCTTCTGTTCATTCCGTACAATAAGTTTGCATAAACGTCTGCCCAATTAAGGGTTAAGGTTCCCTTGTTTCTAACTAAAATAAATGACCATGATATTATTATGATAGATATCATGAACAAATACTTCCATATTTTATTGTATTCGATTGATTTATTTCAATCAAAATAGATTTAGATGTTGTACTTGAATAATGATTTTATTTTAACACTTCCTGTGTTCGGATATATATACTTTTTTCTTGCACCGAATGTTCGAAATTTAAACCAAATTTCGGCCGAATGTCGAAGTTCAGCTCAAGCTGCCGAAATTCGGTCAAACCGAAAGTAAAACGAATTTCGGCCCATCCCTACTATTTTTGTAAATTTATATTCATGCAGATTTTTTTATTAGTTTTACTTTGATATGCTTATTTTATTATATTAATGATCTTCTTTAAATAGTTGTTTGTGTTTCAATTATTTTTAATTTTATTCTGACTCGCGCACTGAGGGTTCCGTACCACCACATAATCATAATTGTATTAGTTGAAATTTCAGTAAGTTAATGTGCTAGATTTTTTGAGTCCGACACGCGCTTGACCAAAATTTATTATTTGTTGTTATTTTATAGCTTATCATACCAATTTTCAAGTTTGTAAGTGTTCTCGTTTTTAAAATAGAACTAAAACAAAAATTGCCTCCGCGACCATCCAACTTGACCCCTTTCTTATATGAATGTTCTTGAAACGGGAGCTCACCACAATTGGTTACCATTAGTTGCGAGTAAAGTTGTAATATTTAATGATTTCAGACTTTTTCCTTTATTTGTACTGTGAGACCTAGCTTCTTGCCAAATTTCATAATTTTAGGTCAACGGGAAGTATCCTGTAGGTTTTCCTTTTTTGCATAAATGTATGGAGATGAGGACATAAAAAGCCATATCTTTTGATTGCGTCGTTGTAAAAAATTTAAATTTTCAGATCTTGTGTGGTCCATGGACCCTAAAATATGGTATTAATTTCAACCTGATACCTTCACCCGTTCGTGAGATAAAGGGTCTTGACAGACAGACAGACAGACAGACGGACGGACAACAAAGTGATCCTATAAGGGTTCCGTTTTTTTCTTTTGAGGTAAGGAACCCTAAAAACAAGAAGAACATTGATTAATTTAGTAAAATTAGTTCATAACACAAGCCGCGCATTAACGTTATATGTGGTACATACATACATATACATACATCCTTTAAAATATGTCCTCTTTACAAAGTAAAGAGCCCTAACACTTTAGCAGGTGGAGCTACGTGCTTAACTTCGATTTTAACACTGTAGAGTTCATATTTTACTACGTTACATGCACACGTTCAAAGGAACGTGTTTATTCAGTGTAACTATTGTCACGCACACAGCCACGATGATTCTCCACACAGCCACGCAGGGTTCTACTCTACCTGCGCAAGAGTCGCATTCCGTCACCCACCTCCGCGATTGGCCGGTCAGCCTGCGAAGGCTTCGAAATTCAACTTTTTAATTTAGAAAGTTATTTTAAGAGCCAGTGTTTAGTTTGTGACTCATCAACAAAATGTCAACATCATGAGGTAAGTGATAGTTATATAGAGACTTTTACGAAGATAAACAGGTGAAAATGTGTATTTTATACGTGCAATTATGTTTAATAAGTTTTACGTTCTGTCCTCGACGAGAAGGTAAGGCAAGCCTCTTTTATCGCGCTGCTGTAACGTAAACTCTATTTAGCTCGCTGTACCCATTTAAAATTCTAGATTGTAATAGAAGTTTAAACTACATAGTTTACCTATATAAGTTCGTTACTGCACTTAACTCCTACTACCTCAGAGTTTCTAGACAACTCACCTCGCGTCACGTGCTATATAGAAACGTAATAAATAATCTTATACTTTTTACGCTACATTTTTGCGCGATGAGTAACATTTTACAACAAAAAAGCGTCTTTTGCGATGGTCGTTAATGACGTCACTGATCATTATAAACCAGAAGCAAATACGTACTATCCGTCTACCTAGAAACTAAACTGATTTATCGGTAATAAATGTTTTACTTGGAATACTAAGGGTAGTGGGTAGTCATTATTACGATATTTATTGCACGTAATATAATATAATAATATGTGTGCAATATAAAATATCTAGGCAAATAGTGTTTTTTAAACGTAACTGCTTTTTGTTAAATTGTGCCAACTTGACAAATATTGTCCCCCTCTCTATCCTCTCTAATCAAATTCAAAATTATTCTTTAACTAGCTATTTCATGTAAAAAAAATGTGAATTATATTTTTATAACAGTAGAGAAGAGGTTTGTGTAGAATTAAAATACCTAAACTAATCAAGCGCTCATCAAGTACCTACCATACGTTTTAATTTGAGTAGCCAGGCAGTCATATTAGTTTCACTAACTGCCTCTCTAAGTAATAGGTCATTGTCATAAAATACCTTGCCAACACGTGATTATGGGACACGAGTCAACACACCTACTGACATAAGAGTACGTTTGTACCACTATGGTCTTACGCTAGTAACATATATAATATCATTGATGGTCAATCATACAAACGTCGTATTTGAATTAGCTCTACAATTCGTATTAAGAAACTGTCTTCAATTTTTTTTTAAATCGTGCATCATTCAAATACATCATATCGTGTAAACTGTAAGAAAGATCATGTCCCTCAACACAGAATCCTCAGAGAAAAAAACTGCATAAAAACTTATTTTGACGATGCCAAAAAATAGTCATGAAATAGTCATAAATAGTCACCATAAGGAAAAAAATAGTCGCGTTACAATTCTAGAGTTATAGCTATGGTTTGCTGAGGATTATGGGCATAGGCTATATACAGAATCCTCAGTTCTGATGCAAGCAAACCGTGGGGACTATCGACTTGGTTTTTATTTTAAAAAATAGTCATGAAATAGTCGTCTTGACTTCCAAATTCTCAAAAATAGTCGTTCAAGGATTTCAGAGTTACAGGGGTAGCTTGCTGAGGATTCTGTGCATAGCATTTCACGGACGCAGATTCCTGCAGAACGGTTAGGTTTTTCTATTTGATACTGATGTCAAAAAATAGTCAACAAATAGTCGTCTCAAACCATAATAACTTCGGTCTGGTTTACCTAGTAGAAGTATGTTAAAAATGCATGTTAACTTCGCCATACATTTTTCCTTTGTACAGTCGCGTACACAAAATTATTTGATATTGATTTCAAGTTGTCAAAAAAATGGATTTTGATATTGTTAGAGGCTTTTATTTTTATATATTGTTGCAGACCCTATTTTAGTGTTATCTATTTTTATTAGGTAAATAAGAGGATAAACCGACTGATATATCAGTGCACAGCCCCAACCTTTTGGTCTAAAAACTTATAATGTAGGTTCCACGTTTAAGGAAAGGTAAAACTAGAATATCGGGCTTAAACCCAGATGCATTCAGTAAATAAAAATACTTTAATAATAATCGGAAGGTTCGCAAATATTACTAAATTAACTATACTAACTTTACAAATTTCTTGATTGATCAATGTTGTTTGCCTACGCATTTAACTATTCATTAAAAATTAAAATGTCGCTGCATATGTGTTTCTTTTACCCAATAGAACATCAGTAGAATAATACAAATCAGTTACTTAATGGCATAGTAACAGAGTTGGAAATGTTTAACGTGGGTCGTATAATAGAAAAAGCACCAATATTCTGAGACGAGATATGTTTCACCAATAGCATGGCGGCGTTCGGCTCGACCGAATTGTGTGACCGAGCTAGCGCTCGCCGGCGCCGCCGCCGGCGCGTATTGAAGTGCCCTACAGTGTTGCTATTACAACGACAATTGCCGTGTTCTACGGTAATTATATGAAATGTAAAGTTAACTTACACTACAGCCTATGGAAGCAGTAAATACACAACGCGTTATTCCAAATTAGGATTTCCATTTTTTCAATAATCCTACTTAAAAATTGAATGTAATTTCTAAAACTAACAGCAGCTCGTTAAAAGCGCAGCCTCGGTCGGGTCATTGCGCTGCGGGTTATTGCCCTCTGCGTAGGGCTAATTTTAAAATTTTCAGAATTTTTTAAAAGTAGATTTTTTTTGTGTTCCTTTATCGTTACTGAAACACCCCCTAAGCTATGGCACGCAATAAAATTATCACCCTGTATTACTCATTTAACCATTTAACGGACATAAGTACGAAGACTGTGATTTATACAAAAAACTAACTTAAAAATAATCTGTAGGTACTGAATATATTCATAAACAAGATTTTTTTATTATTTTAGTTTAAAACCAATTATTGTAGTTTATTAAGCTATATTATTTAACATGAAAACAAATAATCTTCGCTTTTTATTACAGAATTAATTATATTGGGTTCCAAATACATAAAAAAAAGTAACTAAATAGTTACCATCAAAGATGATATGCATTTTGAACACGACTGTACTTGAGTTGAAAAATGTATGGCGAAGTTAACATGCATTTTTAACATACTTCTACAAGGTAAACCAGACCAAAGTGATTATGGTTTGAGACGACTATTTGTTGACTATTTTTTGACATCAGTATCAAACAGAAAAACCTAAACGTTCTCCTGGAATCTGCGTCCGTGAAATGCTATGCACAGAATCCTCAGCAAGCTACCCCTGTAACTCTGAAATCCTTGAACGTTTATTTTTGAGAATTTGGAAGTCAAGACGACTATTTCCTGACTATTTTTTAAAATAAAGACCAAGTCGATAGTCCCCACGGTTTGCTTGCATCAGAACTGAGGATTCTGTATATAGCCTATGCCCATAATTCTCAGCAAACCATAGCTATAACTCTAGAATTGTAACGCGACTATTTTTTTCCTTATGGTGACTATTTATGACTATTTCATGACTATTTTTTGGCATCGTCAAAATAAGTTTTTATGCAGTTTTTTTCTCTGAGGATTCTGTGTTGAGGGACATGAAAGATCCCCTCCATTTCACAAATTTTATTAAAAGTTTTGTTTAATTGTGAACGGGCTTACTCTTGACCTCGATTTAGCCCAAGAACAGAGATGAAGTCGAAACTGAAACGAGCTTACCCAGAAGAAGTCTATTCACTCGCGACTTGAATAGATTCGGGATGAACTTGGAAATACAGACGCAGGCTGGAAAATATGTTGCGAGGTAATTTGTGTGAATGTCTGGAATATCAACCAAGTATGGGTGATTTTCTTGTGGTGAGTTTGGACTCCTGATGGTAGAAAGGAGGATGGCAAAATAAACTCATAGAGCTCTTGGATACACTCTACGAGGTACAATCTATAAAGGACCGACAGATATGCAACTTCGCGACGGTTGGCCCAACTGTTGAACTTGGATTTCACCAGCATCTCATCACCACGGCTACATCGAGAATAAAAGAAAACAAAATCGTCGCCATCTAAGACCACTGTTAGTGTGTGTCCACCCTAGATCGTTAAGGAGACTTTAGGGACTATATTGTGTTACAATGACACTCAATGTTTGTAATCATATTCATAACGATCTCTGTGCATCGTTCTCACAGCTAAAATGTTTATAAACTTGACATCTCAAAACATTGCGTAAGTAGTTAACAAGATATTATGACAGTGTAATAAAATCACATATTTGTTCTTCGTTAGGGTTCCATACTCAAATGGTGCTAACGAGAAGGTATCTTTGGCACGCCTAGATCGTCTTTCTGTCCGACGCGGAGAGTTCCGCTCGAATCATTACGCTCGCAACGCTCTTTAGGTTACCTATGACATATCTGACGGAATTTCCACAGCTGTCATATTTGTCAGATTTTTCGGTCCCGGAAACTTCTCCGACGGAATTTTCTCAGGTGTGACGCTACTTTTTCTATCCTATGTTTAATAAAAAACAATTATCAATATCTGTAAAAATTCAAGAACCTTTGTCTCTCCTATGTTTAAAGCGCTGTATCTTGCGATCTGTACTAGCTATCCGTTTGAAATTAGCAATGAATATGTGTGACATGACGAAGTCTCATAACATAAAATAAATAAAATAAAGATGTGATGTGTGACTATTAACTTCACGAATTTTTACTTGTTAACCGATTTTGATGAATGTTTTTTGTTAATTAGGATATATCTTGACATAATAATAGCAAAAATATATCGGGTGACCATCACCACCACCAACCAACCACACTATATGCACCAACACCACCTTGGGTAAAGATTGTTGTGGGGATGATTCCGTCTTCTCACATTTAATTTTCACCTGTGATCCGAATCTGACAAAACTTGGCGCGTGACTGATGACACCGCAACAAGCTACACATCTGAACTGAAGATAACCTGATGATGATGACGGATAATTGTCGAGGGAACTCCTCAACAGAGTACGAACAGCAGCTTAATCGTGTTTCGGACGATTTCAATAATTCTGGTCTAAAGATCCCAAATAAGATCATTGAGGGTCTGATAGGGCAGATGTTCTTTATTTTTTTAACTAAAATTCAAGTATAAAGGTGGTTTTC
The DNA here is from genome assembly GCA_947532105.1 of Athrips mouffetella. NCBI lineage: Eukaryota > Metazoa > Arthropoda > Insecta > Lepidoptera > Gelechiidae > Athrips > Athrips mouffetella. The sequence goes on from OX383956.1 coordinate 31,866,016, forward strand.
CACCAGAGCTATGCAAGGTAGCTAAACTGTGAGCTGGAAAATTCAAACCAATAAGATTGGTCCTTTTGACAACGCATTTGACAAGCTAGGAAAGTGGAGCAATCCTATTGGTTGGAAATTTCCCAGCTTACGGCTTAGTTCCCTCGTACAGCACCAGTGGAAAACTACCCTAAACCAGTAAAGCCTATTGCTGAGTTTTGAATAGTCTTTGCATTTTTGGTAATGTTTGTTTGTCGTGAGGAGGTTAATACCTTAGTTGACTCTTCCTCACTAACCCAACTGTTTACAAGTCGCCTAATGGTCTGTGACATAATGACTTTACGACTAATTCAACAAGTAGACAGAAAACACTCCAGTTGATCTCTCACAAATGGCTACCCATCGGGTTTTTGGTCAGCTCAACTGTCTTTATCTATAAAAGAAAAGCAATCGATACCGGACCACGAGCGCTTCCTTATGAAAGCCTAAATTCATGATTTTTCGCCAATAATGGTGGTGTGGATTTAACACTGAAAATTTTACAATAACAAAAAAACATGAATTGCTGTCATGATCTCCATACAAAAAAGTCTTCATTGATTGGGGTTTCGTTGTATTCGACGAGGCGAAGTTGGTGGGGCTCGTTAAGTTAGGACAAGTTTCTTTCTTAACGACGTAAACAATTTAAATGTAATGCAATATGCAGACCCCGCTGCCGCCGGCGACTTTTGGGGAGCTTCTTGTCCTCCACCTGACTAAAACTTTATCCTAAGAGTGGAAGCGGTATTTTTAAGGGTTTCATAATTATCTTACATAAATCGAACCCTACCTATTATTAAGGGCAGGCAGTAATATTTCTATTTGCGATGTACATGGATCACATTTTCATATATTATGGTTTTTGATAATATTTACTAGATTCTGGTATATAGAGTGACTTTTAATTAGTTCTTGATAGCAAAAGATATGCATGTACTCATGATACTGAACAACTTTTCCCAAGGAAACTAGGTCGAAATACGAAAAACCAAATTTGAACTCCCATACAAAATGCGCTAACAGCAGATGCAGTTTCTATAGGAGGTCAAAACTTGAATTTCGTATTTCGACCTATGTTCCTTGGAGAAAGTTGTTCAGTATCATGAGTACGTTCATCCCTATATCTATCAAGAACTAATTAAAAGTCACCCTATATAAACACGATTGAATATTTTTTTCTCTATAGATTTATCTTTCAAAATAAGGTTAGTTTTTATCGAACTTTGCCTGGTATTCAGAATCCCGATAGATTTACAAATTATTTTTTGCTAAATAGACACATCTTATGAATTACTAATTTCTCGTGTAAAAATTTATATATCGTCATTTACTTTTTAATTTAAAACAAAAAATAATGTTCTTCAACCTAAAAATATCATAGGGTGAGCAAGCTATGCTACTCGCCAACAGATGGCGCTGTAAGTTTCTGTCTAAAACGCGAAATTTATAAAATGCTCAAAAACACGGGGAAAGCGAATTTTTCCAAACATGAGACCATCATGAGACCCACCTAGATCGATTCTTTGCCCCCAAAAACCCCCGTATATTTCATCGAAATCTTTTTCGAGAAACCGATTACAAATAAATATAAAAATATTGCTCGTTTAATAGTATAGGATTGAATTAATTGGAAAAGCAACTGAAAATTGCAAAAAAACCGGTCAAGTGCTACTCGGACTCGCGCGCCGAGGGTTCCGATATACCTATAGTATTTTTGGAAGCAATAAAGTCCATTTTCAGGACCGCAAAACTAAATTTGTTTGTAAAGGTTTTTTGCAGATTTCTGAAAAACTGTGCAACTTAGAAAGATCGTTTTATTTTTGCTGTAAAGTTTACATAAACCTCTGTCAACTGTAATTAATTCAGATTTTCCCTTACTCAAACTTCGGAGATAAGGGGGGGGGGGGGGGGGGAATGGTATTTTTTTTGACATTTTTCATCATAACTTGAAAACTAAGAAACTTAAAAAAATACAAAAATATATTTTAAAATGTACAAGTAAAGCCCTTTCATATGATACCCCACTCGACCTAGTAGCGACAATTTGAAATTTGGCCCCCCCTATTTTGGCCCCCTTTACATTAATAATCATACTTTTTTCAAAAAATTTTCATGTGCAATTAAGTTGGGCAACTATATTCTAAAACTATTCCAAATTTCAGCTCGATAGCGTAAGTGGTTGCTGAGATATAGAGGTGTGACAGACAGACGGACAGACAGACAGACAGACAGAGCGGCACCATAAGGGTTCCTTTTTTTTACCATTTTGGTATCGGAACCCTAAAAACTGACGCAAGCCACCTTTAGAAATATTTGAGTGACGGCGGGCTGTTGTCCGTAGTATTGAAGCGCTGGAGGTGCCGCTGGAAACGGCACGGTGTAATATCCGGGCAGAAACTGCGAGCAAAACCATATCCGGCATTTCCTCGCCAATCCCGGTTATAAGTCATATTCCAACAACAAAAAAAAAATCAAAGAGCAACCGACTCGTTATCAAATCCATTTTCAATGGAAATTTCAATGCATGAAAGATGCTTAAGAGTTTATTGTACCTACCAGCCCAGTGCGTGTCGCACATCGCACACACTTAAACTAAACCGCTAAATCGGTTGGTTGAAACAGGAAAAATGAGGAAGTTTCAAAGAAAAAGTCTGATTTAACAATATATTGGTATTTGTTAGTAAAGTATGTTATAAATATTAAACATTATTTTCAAGTTCGTCAATGGGAAGATTGAAATTCTTCGGAACAAAATTTTGTACAAAAACTGACTTTGGTGGCTCCGCGCCCCCCTTTAGCTGTATGGGACCCCCTTAAAACATTTCAAATATTATTTGACAGTTTTAATGGCTTTGGGTTAACGAGATGCGTAAACTGTGACTGTACCTCCAAACGTTTGGCTGAAACCCTGTGTGACAGACGACGGACGGACACGTGGGAGAGCAATATGGCTTCGTTTTGACCCTTCGGGTACGGAGCCCTGAAAATATACACTATATTTCATTCAGCAATTAGCTGCGGCAGCAGAAAATACTAATGCATATAATCATGATTTTATGTAAGGAACTCATCAGTTTATTATTTAATTTAAAAATTATTATTCAATGTCTGACAGAAGATGTATCAGTCTACTGACACTTTTGTGGCTCTATAATGTCACCATTGCAATGTACCCAGTGAGTTGACAAACACAAACGCGCAAGTGGCACAAGCTACTCACAGTGACATTTCTTGCATACAAATGTGGGGAAAACAATAATATTATGCGATTCGAGACATCTTTCCTTGACGATCAATATAAGGTGTCTGTGACGTTATTAATACAATAATAATAGAAGTTGAGTAAAAATATAAAGACCTACCAACAACCTAAAATGTTTAGGTAGTATGTTATACTTCCTGAAAAACATAAACATTTAAAGAAACTATTCTTAATTGAAATGATAACTCTATCGTTTTAATAGGTGTGTCATTAGCCAAAAAAAAAATTCAGAATAGTTGTTTTCATCCTTGAATTGTGAAACTTACATACAATCTTGCAAGCTGCTTAATTAATGTATAATAGATACTCTAATAGTAAGAGAACAAAATATAAAAAGCCGGCCAAATGTGAGTCAGATTCGTGATAAGGCTTTTGACCCACCACACAGCTTAAACAAGCATACAGTAGGTGTATAGTAAATATTATACAGGTGTATTGCGTAGTGGTACGGACTAGTATAGTATTATATTATCTGTGGTACGGATAACGGAACCCTTAGTGCGCGAGTCTGACTCGCACTTGAATGGCTTTTTACAGCATTTGTAATGAATAATAAGACTGTCCGTGTGGTGCCGGCAAAGAATAGTACCAACCCATACATACCCGTGGGTGTCTTAAGAGGCGACTAAGGGTTAACTGGAGGATGGGCAGCAGCATCCTCCTTTGTATCTTACATCTTACTTACTACGGTCACTTACAACCGCGGTCCATGGTGCCAGCCATAACGCTAACAAGCGTTTTTCCAGCAAAAGCTAGAATTCTGGAGGGAGCTGTTATAATGAATAAGACTGTACTACTTAAACTTATAAAATTTGTTGTAGCGACTATAGGGTGTGGAGCTTTGATGGAATTTCGGTATCAAAAGCATTACCTACGATAGCGTAAGGCTTCGGTTAATACCATAGTTAATACCAACGTAACCGTAGTTGAAGAGAATCCTGCCTATCCTCTGGTTATGAAATCGATCCACAGAAGAATAGAATAAGAACAGTCAAGAGCACGTCTAGCTTGGCTCATTGTACTTACTTTATACTGTTAACTATTATACGCACCGTGCTGCAATTATCAAGCTTGAACTGTTCTTGACTATACCAACCACTGCTACGGGCGGACAAGTAGAACGAATGTTTACCTAAAATAAGCCATGACGTAAAACAAGCAGTGTGTGGAGGGAGGCTGATAAAGATGCGCACGGGTAAAGTATACGTGAGCCGCGCGGGCGCAGGCTCGCCGGAGCCTCGGTTTCAAGGTGATCCGGCGTTAGATCACTGCATGCCACGCGATCACGTTTGGCTCTGGCCATCGACACTTGAATTTCACTCATTTATAAAAGAAACTAATATAACTCTTATAAGTTAATTTATAATATTTATATGAAAATTAACGATTAAACACTACTCTATGCTTTTCAATAAATACCAATTATTAACTTAAAAAAAACCCTGTAAGTGGTAATATTTAAAACTATATCCCCAGAAGGCTGACAGGGTGATAAGTGATTTTGTAATAGAAAAAAATACAAAATCACTGAATTTTCTTTTCAAAAGTGAAAAATTAAGAATTGGTTTGCTTTTTTCTGGTCATTCAAACGATTCAAACCCTACGAATAAATAATAAGGTACGTGCAAACAAACGAAATCAAATATAAACAGAAAATACAGGAAATTTAACCGCACACATCACCTGACAGGTAAGCTATGATTTCAATGTAAATGTAATTTAATAAAATCTACCCTTTCGGAAAATGAAATAGGTTCTGTTTTTAGGAAATGGAGCTAGGATATATTGAATACCATCAAAATAGGAAGTAGCCATGAGTTGCTAGCAATATGTTGCTAGGCAACGAAAATGAAAACTCATTGCATTGCTTTGTACATTTTCTCTCTATTTGCTTTTGAACGATGTGCTTGCTGAGTGCAATGAAGATTAATATTACAGAAATGTGTAAAATTACGTTTCCTCCTTGAATTCTTTTTGAAAGTGCATTACGTTTTTGGAGTAGGTAAGCCAAAGTAAGTACGTATTTTTAATAAGTAGGACGCATCAAATTTTTAGTACCCTAGACATGTGCTACTAAAATGTGTGGATGGGTATAAGTTGAAATAGTGGTACACTAAGCAAATCAAGAAAAAATAAAACCTGTATAAATGTAAAACGGTAGAACGATACAAGTGGAAATGCTATTAATAAGTAGTTTGTATTTTTTTTGTCTAATTTTGAAACAGTTGATACTTTTTCGCCATTTCATGCACAGTTAAAGCTATTTTTCACTTTTTATTGCAAAATTATTATGATAAAAAATCCACACTCCAGACATTAATTAAATATTTTTTGTCACGTCTAAAAAATACATATGGGAATATTTTAAAGTTATAAATGTTATACTTTTTACAAAACAATATACGCAAAAAAAAAATTAAAGTAAATGAGCCATATTAGAGGCCTTTCGCGGCTCAACAACTCTGACAACAGAATTCGTTAGATCGGTCAACGAAATCGGCCATCGTCCTTACATCCCATACAATCCCACACAATAATGATGATTACTAGGTAAGATCCAATTTATTTACGTATACGAGTATATATTTTTTATAAATATTTTGTGTCCAGAAAAAAAATAAAATCAAGCGTCAAGACAAAACAGACTAATGGAAACAATTTCAGTTTAATTAATTAAAAATATCGAATAACAAACCTACAGAAGCTTTGTAATTTCTGATTAAACAATATCTTCAATTGACCTACGAAAGGGCCACGGGAACACGTTGCGTTGAGTGAGAATCATCATCATTCCACTACAGTACAGGGAGCTGCAGTATACTGCGGGGCAAACAACTTGTACAATAATCGCGTGGTGGGGTAGCTTTGTGCACGTCAATTTATATGTAAAATCGACTCTGCGCAGCCAAAATCATTGTTCAAGTAGTTTGCCCACACCTATACCAACTATTCCTCATTCACGCAGCACGGTGTGTAGGCGTTAGGCGCTGTATTGAAAATTCGCTGGTCGCGCCGCCAATCGCGCGGTCCCATGGGCAGACCGTAAGTCTGTTGAAGTATCGCACCAGCAATTATGTACTAAGTACCTATTTAAAGGACATTCCAAAAAGTAGTCTTAGTCGTAAGCCATTTAATTTTCATCTAGACTTAAATCATATTTGAATTATAAATTTATTTTAATTTACCAGTTTTGGGTTTTCTGCTTACCTTATGGAAAGTATTTGGAATAAGAAGGAGTACCAAGCTGTTTACTACACATAAATATATTTGTATTATGTTATACTACTTGTTTTTGAAAAGATGAAAAACCACCAGCGTCTAGATGCTTTGAATCCAAATTATATTTTTTTGGAATTTTTGTCTGTCTGACTGTTTACAGGTGCGTATGCAAAGCAAGCATCACGCAAAAACAACTGCAGCACTAGCATGATGCTGCGACTAAATTAGTCAAAAATGAATTTGGTCTTATACGAGAGCCAGCAACATATTTGCATGACTAAGTTCCTCTCAAGCGATAACTTGTTAAACACTTCAGAGAGTTATATCATGAAGCCTCGTGGTCGCTAGATGTTCCAGTCTGACTCCCGCAGTACTAGGGCATTAGCTGACAATCTTTCCACCGAGATACAGCTCATACAGCCAGCTGAAATTTTTATGTGTTAACTCAGAAAGCCATCAGATAAATTTTTAATTGAGAAGAAGTCACAGGGTACATCAGGGTCAAAACACAGTAGTAGTATATTTGATGAAATCAAATGTTAATGATAACAGAAAAACTGGAACAAATAAAAATTGCTATCAGGCGCTAGGACCGACGTAAAAAGTTGAACGTTATAAAATACTTAATCAAAACCTGCTTTGCGATGAAAATCCTAAAAAACTACGAAACCCTATACTGCGCGTAGCCCGACGCGTACTTGACTGGCTTTTTAGGGTCCCGTAGCCAAATGGCAAAAAACGGAACCCTTATGGATTCGTCATGTCTGTCTGTCTGTCTGTTCATCTACTTTTTTCCACACAGCCACTTTTTTCCGAAACTATTGGAACTATACTGTTGAAACTTGGTAAGTAGATGTCTAAAAAAAATAGAAAAAAAAATTTGGGGGTTCCCCATACTTAGAACTGAAACTCAAAATTTTATTTTTTCATCAAACCCATACGTATGGGGGGGTATCTATGGATAGGTCTTCAAAAATGATATTGAGATTTCTAATATAATTTTTTTCTAAACGAAATAGTTTGCGCGAGAGATACTTTAAAAGTGGTAAAATGTAACTTCTAAAATACGAGAATAATAAAACTAAAAAAATATATGACGTATATTCCCGTGCAAACTTCCACCAAAAATTGGTTTGAACGAGATCTAGTACGTAGTTTTTTTTTATACGTCATAAATCGTAAACCGGAGTTTACCTTTTATTCAATCAACTCAAATATTTTAGTTACATCACATAATAAAGTTTTTTAGCAATAAAAATACCATAACTTTTACTTATATACCTAAAGGTTTTTACGGAACCCTCGGTGCGCGAGTCTGACTCGCACTTGGCCGGTTTTTTTAGGTATCAATGAGGTTTGGGATTACATACGAAAATTCATTTTATTTCGCTCCAAAGATACAAAAAACTTTCACAGTTAAGTATGTATAAGTAAATTCATTTTAAGTATATTAGTAAAATAAAGTATTAGTAAAATATATCAGTGTCAGTTTTATAAAGTCAGCTTTGAATCGTTTTTGCTCAGGATAGGTACGAGTACCAGCTGTGACAATCGAATACTACTTACAGTAAGTGCGAACGAAGTCGCGGGCAAAAGTTCGTGTAGTTATAAATGTAGCGTACGCTACCTGCGCTGCGATATGACTCACCCTATTTATTCACTTGCCGTGTCTGTAAAAGTATTTTATGTTTTATTTAATGGGAAGAGGGATTATCTTTAATACTTTAGAAGTAATTGTTAACACAGAAGTTTATTGAATTGCGTTTAAGAGATAGATAGATAGATAGAAAATCTTTATTGCACACAAATTAAGAGTAATTGCGTAAGAAACCTTATATCTAATTGCGCGCAAAGGCGGCCTTATTGCTTAGAGCAATCACTTCCAGGCAACCTTAGGACTGGGAATCGCTGAGATGGACACGAGTAGTGCAGAGTTTGCTTAACTAAGTTAGACTAATTTGAAAATAAATTAGGTACATAAAATCAAACAATAAACTTATTTACCAAAATACTTAAATACAGACATAGAATAAATAAATACACATATATACTTACATAAAATAATACACATATACACAGATGTAATATACATAAATAAACATAAAAATATATACCTTTATATATATACATACATTATATAAATAATATAACAACAAAATGCAAATAAGTGTCCTATTTTCCTACAGACAACTTTCCTCTTTCTTTAGGTAAAATAAAGGCCATTCTTTGATGAAAATGAATTTTCAAGATGTAGGTACAAATTATTAGTTACATAATATCATCACATCACTAAATGGCAGTTACAGGACGCATAAATAAATAACATAGCCACAGATTAGTAAATAAGAGCCTCGGCTGTGGCTGTATACCGGTTCGGCTTGCGGTGGCGGGTGAGTCATCCATTTAGCCATCATCTCCACACTAGCGCTAAGATTGCAGGCAGTAGGTAGCCTACTGCTATTCCCATTTTTGTTATCACTTGTTGGGTAATATTCTATTTTAGTTAGAGTGAGGTGATATATTTTTTTTATAAAATTCGTGAAAATTTTCATGTTGTTTCTATTTCTTAAGGAATTCTCCGAAGTTGTTTTCCTTTCCACGTGTGTTTGTGATGAATTAAGAATAAAGTTGCTTGCACAGTCGGTTGGTAGGGGCCCGACGACTGAGCAGCTTTGTGCACCGCTTTCTATACATATTTAGAAAAAAAAACAGACCTGACCTAGCAAGGCCTTAGTCACCTATATAAAATTATTGTAAACGAATACTAATGTAATCCCTGTGGAAAAAAGTAATTGTCTTTTATAATTAAGTACATGTGTTTTGTATTTCTACATATTTCCGAAGATGGTGTTGCTCTAATTAGGAAAGCTTTGAGGCTAGTCTGTAGAGGAGGGTTTGCGGGATGATTCTGCGGGTTCCTCCGGTCGTGATAAGGTCGACTGGAATAGTTTGACTCTGGAAACCAGATCTAAAAAAAATGTTGTAATTTCATCGGCAAGGTACTAATTGAGCATGTTTGTCTAGGGAGAGAATGTCGCAAGCAGCGTGCCTCCTGGCGATGGCCGGGGCTGCGGTGGCGCAGTTTGCTCTGGACGGCGTCAAGTGCGGCCAGCTGATCTGCCGAGTTGAGGAGTACTGCTCCCAGGACACACAGCGCTGCGCCCCCTGCAGCGTCGTCTGCAACCACACTGAGACCAACCACAACTACGACGCAGGACTCTGCAATAAGGAATGTTTAGGTAAAAGTAATATAAGTATTTTAAATGCTCTATAAATTATGCTCTGCTCTTGGTCTACGCTTTTGCCTATTTTTATAAACTCCATCTGTGTGGCATCAGCCGCGGTAACACGAGCTTCTAGATAAACGCTCATCATTCAATCGCGCTAGAACATTGACGTTTAATTCAAACATTACAAGTCAAAAAGTGACATTTGGCCTTAGATATATTTTTTGTCTGGGGACTCGTGCTGAGCCCTACTTAGAGCTGATCTAAGGGGCTACTTAGAGCTGATCTCCTTTATTTATGTACTCGAAATTATATTAGTTACACAAAACCATGACAATACACAAGGATGAGAATGATTTGTTGTGATTTATTTCCGAAATTTTGTCGCTATTTACCATTGTACGTTATGTGTAAGCAATAAAGATTTAATATTATGATTATGTGAAAAAATTATACAGGTTCAATGTGATCCCAATTTTATAGTACTTTTTAATGCGAGTTTCCTAATTAATAGTAATAATTGGGTAGCTTTTTTGCTTGTACATTGCTCTCCAAACCTCTCACTCATTTCATTATTTCAGTACGCCTACTATTTCACACTTTGCTTAAAGCGATATGTTTTTTTTCGCACAATGGGACAAAGTCAGTGGTTGTAGAGTTGAGAAAATATGAGAGAAAAGTAAAATTCAATTTCTGACTTGAATCTTTTATTTCGACAATCAATGCCGAATCACTGAGAATTTAATTTTCATTCATACTTTTCTTGACAACATTGTAAATAATATGCCCGTCATGAGTCATTGAGTATTTACGTGATGAAAAAACACTAATAACGTGAGCTAAATGTACAAATGCATGCGAGTAGAGACATTGAGTTCTTTATCTATCATGAATAATACCGTTCACCGTATCTATAATCTTTCCCGAACTCCAACTTCCAAGAAAATCTCTGACGTTGCTTTATTTCTATCTATGTTCTATGTCGTGGAAATCCTCAGTCAATGACTAATTACTGTGTATGCATACCCACCTACCCACACAACGTAGTAACTTGAAGTCACCCAACTATTGTCTTTAGTACCTGGTCATAAAGTATTTTATCTGAAAAATCACAACCTTTGCAACCAGTTCCATGTTTTGACCGCAAACCGCCTACGATTACCCGTCCTTTTCTAACTTAGGCTGTGCCCGTCGCACTTAGCTAAAGAATGCAAGTTTCAGGTCAAACGTTTAAGCTCCATAGCATATGAACTGACTGAAAATGTGCAGAAGCTTTAATTGTTTTTGAGCTATGGACAGTTTAGTTTTAAATATATGCATGTTTTGGTAAAGAGACTGTCAGATAATTAGTAAATTAGGCAACAAGAGGATCTAACCAAAATCATAACAAAAATGTCACTTGCATTTTTTTCGCGTGCACTGAGCAGTTAAGTTACCAAAATACAAAGGACGGATCATCGCAGGAGGGTCTAACAATAGCAATAGTCGTTATGGTCTGTTGACTCTGGCTGGCAGGTGCCACACAGGTACACAGCACCAGCACACACACTGACGGAATCTTTATTACAGTGTGCGTGGATGTGTGCGTGTTGGTCTTGGAGGAGATAGGATGTTGGTAATATACTTGTTCTCCTTCAACTGATAAATACATTCTGATATTTCCCAAATTAAAATTAAATAACGAACATATTTTTTTAGCTTTTTAAAAATAGTTTGATTATTTTGTGTAAGTATAACTGGTATCATGCCAAAATAAAAATGGTACTTTTCTCTCATTTTCGGAATTGGAAACAAAAATAAGTTCAATAATCACAGCAAAAATATAAAAATGACCTCGACCTAGTCTTGAAGAATAATTAATAAAAAAAAATTATAAGAATTCTGTGATACGTCACTTTCGGATTCAAATTTGTCCGTAGTAAGTTGTATTCGTTGATCGGTGATCGCAGTAAGTGCACTCGCTAATAATACAATACACAATACAATACTTTTTATTGCACACAGATATAAAGAAATACAAAAACAGGTCAACATAAAATACAGAGCCACAATAAGGCGGCCTTATTGCTGAAAAGCAATCAGCATCATAATGATATAATATTAAACATTATGAAGCTGGGGGCGTAAATTCAGGCTGGACTACGTCAGTTTTGGGTTTACGGGGCTTATCACTTACTAGGACAATAAACATTCCTAAAATAAAATTCTCTATATGCGTATTTCCCTACTAAAGTCTAGACAGAAACTAAAAAGGATTTACAGTTACCTAAACGCTTCATAGCCTGAAATTTCTATGAATTTCAAAAGCGAAATTGTTTCACAACTTCCTTTTCCCAAACAATACTCAAACGCTTTCAACTGCTGCTCAAATAAAAGTTCTTAGTTCTCATGCACTGCAATTAAAGCTCCTCACTGGCGTTAAAGTAATTAGACCTGTTCGTCGCAAAATTAAAAACGGTATCTTACACACATTAAAAAACATTGAATTAAAATAAGTAGGAAAAAGGTACGGACACAGCACAGTGCTGATTTTATGCCCACCCGACGTTAGGAAGAGGATAGAAATACAAATAGAAGCATTTACAATTGAATAAGACGAATAAATAAATAGTAGCAAAAATAATAACACAAATAATACCATAAAGAAAAGACTAGATCGAGGTCAAGAGTAAGCCCATTTTCAATAAAAAAAAACATAAATGAAAACCAAGCACAGGAAATTACAACAAAATACAAAAATAATAACAATAATTTCATAAATTACAACATAAAAACTTGATTTACGTATGCGTATCTACTCTCTATGGGACAAGTTTTCAAAAAGAATTTGAAGCTTTAAAAATAAAGATTTTACTTTTCGTCTAAAACTCACAAATCTTTTCATAGATACAACAACGTTGTTATTGCAGTTGTCAATAACCTTTAAAGAACCGTTTTTATAAAAGACCAATGACGAAAAACTTTTGCTGTTTCTATTCTACATATTGACTATAAAACCATGAACGTAATTTTGGTAGAAATAACAATTTTAAGACATGATAAATTACTGCTAAAAGGTAAAACTTAATGTAAATAAAATCCTGTATTTTTTTTTGTGATGCCACGAATATTTTAAAATTTTGACATCGAGTGAAATCCGTATGGGTAAATCGCATACGGATCACTTCCACAGTCAAGGTTTTTGTAAGGCCAAAGCTCATTTATCAATTTCCTTGAAAGGACATGCAGGAAAATTAAAACTACAGTCAAAGCAAGGCTGTAGTGTGCTCGCCTCTCCTACCTTAGTATATAAGTATTAGTCAATAAACCTGCATCATACGGAACACACGTGTGTCTTATTAAACGCTCTCCCGGGTCCCCGCACCGCATGGCGACCCTGCCAGTGCTGCCTTATACGGGCAGCGCTGTGCAATCGCGCGAACAATAGTGTGACTTTGCTGTGTGATGGAAAATTTATTAAAAATTTAACTTGAAAAAAAATCGTTATGAACTTTTCGGTAGACGTTATGAATCTAATGTGTTGTAATGTGTGCTCCTAATAACGTGAATAACATAAAGTAATAAATAAAATTTGACTCTCTAAATTAAATAAAAATGTGAATTATTAATAATATTACTATGGTGAGTCAGTGGCGGTAGTGGAAGAAGAGACGGCGTAAAAATAGGTAGACAAGATCAGGAAGACAGTGTTTTAATAAGAAGAAATAACAGAAGAACAAAAATTTACACATTTGCGAATTTAAGAAGAAGACAGGAAAGAAATCAGAAATAAAGAAGAAGATATAAGGAAGATCAGGGATAAGATGGATAAAAAAAAAACCGTGTCGAAATGATGGAGAAAAATCACCAACCGAAAAACAAAAATTTGGAAAAAGGTATACTAAATAGGAAAGAAGATCGGAAAAAATTTTGAAGATGGAGAAAAAAAGGTGAAGAGTAAAGTGAACAGAGCAGGCGGCCGGGTGATGAACGAGTCAGATGGATGATGATGATGAGTGTTGCTGGGCGCAGGGAGCTGTTGGTGTCAGATGGATGATAAGAGTGATATGCAGGGTGCCGGGAGATGTTGGAGTCGGAAGTGGATGCGGCTATACAGTGAAATTGTGTTTCGGTTTTTTTTTATTAGCTAGGCATTGGAAAAAAAAAATATTAAAAATTTAGCTAGGTTCGGTCAAATAATAATAAAAAATTAAAGGAAGAAGATCATAAATAAAATAAAAATACAGCAAATTTTGAAGAAAGAAGAATTCATGCACCAGTGTCTCAACATAAGCATCGTAACGTAAGTTTAATTAAGAATAAACAGCAACAGATCATGTAAATAAAATTTGGGTGATTAATTTTTTTAAAGTGTTTTCTTTTAAATGTACCTAATGATTAAAGTGGAAAAAAATAAATAAATAGTTACATGATCCGTGAGCTGTCCATTTTCCTGTTGGCAATATAGTAAAGTAAAAATTTACGTATGTTTTCCGGATATTTTATTATCAGTAAAGAAAAACAAGTTAGTTTTATTTTAAAATCATTTTCTTTTCACGAAGTAAGTTTAAGTTTCAAATAAAAAAGAACACGAATTTAGACCTAACGAGAATTTAGAGAAGTGAGTTTTGTGTTACTACAACCTATTAAAAAGTAATATTTTAATTAATATATTTTACGGAAAATTCGCACTGTGCTATGTAATTACCCTAATTATTTTATTATGTAAAAAAAATGTAGTGACAATAATGTGTAACATTTTGAAAAGAAGAGAAAAGTATTTGTGGAAAATATTTGGTTGTTGTGTATCAATGTAATATTGCTGAACCACCCTACTTACTTACCTATGTATTTGATCTTTATGTCAAAATAATTACATTATATAATTTGGAACATTCTTAAATTACATTTCATCCATATTTATCAAAAATATCCGTATGAAAGAGCATTTAAAAAAAAAATTGTTTGTACGCTAGTTAAAAGATTGTTTTTTTATTATTTTGTGATTATTCCAATTCAAATTATGGCTTTAAATAACCACCCTTATTGTAAAAATGAAATAAATTAATTAATCAGTACCTACTATCTTTTAGAAAAGTTTGATGAGATTATTAAAAGCAAGTTCTAGGAAAATTTGTTACATACAAACATGGTATCGGCGGCGACATAGCACGCCAGCTCATATTGCATCGTTTCACTGTTTACGGCTATGCACTGTGAAGCCTAAATAATACATAAGATTTTATTTTCATTCAGATGCGTTATAGTATTAATAGTATATTTTGTAAAACTGTTAACGAACTAGATACCTACTTGTTACTCTCACTAGTACAGTCAACGACAGTTCAAGCTTGACAACCGGAAACAACTCTAGCTCGGACGTCTATTGAAATAAGAATGATACAAAGTCCAATGTGTCTAGCTTGATATGCTCTTGACTGTACATTCTAAAAAAAAAACTAAAATTTTGCTATCAGTACCAACCAACTTTAAAACTTGTAACATTAAAATCAATAAAAATCCAGAAAATACAAAATGAACAACTAGGTACTCGTAGATATCTGTTTTTGATGAATCAGTGTATTATAAATAGGACTGCAGCATGCGTAAGTAAGTGGGCATCGAACCAATGTCGCACAGGTAAGCAGATAATGTACCAAATGAATGTGAAAAAAGTATAACGGGTCTTAAAATTATGAATAAAGGAAAATGTACCTAATAAATTGATATTTTAATATCGTTCCGTTAGTAAGTTTTACCTATATGTTTTAATTGTATTATTCATGTATTTTAAATCAGTTGCATTGTCATAAGTTGTGAGATAAATAGTAACTAAAACTAAACGTTCAATGTAGTAAAGAAAAAAATTTTTTTTTAATACGAAGGAAATAACAAATTGACATCATTATGACTTGATAATCATACAACTGAACAAATAAACAAGGATCCATTAAATAATATAATAAAAATAATTTTGTTGAAGTACACAGTATATATTATGCATATTTATAATAAAAGTTTTAGTAAAATCAAATAAGTCTTGAAGTAAGTACCTACATAGTAACAAAAACTTTATGCAAGTCTTGTACAATCAGTCACTTTGTTTATAGTCAACACTTTGTTTGAAATATGAAATGGATTGGTATTAAATTGGAACTGCATGCATGTGGCATCACTTGCAACTTAGCAGTAATGAAACACGAAACGATTCAACGTAAAAGGCAAGCATTTTTCAAACAAATTGTCTTACCTGCATCTAGTTTTGACAATGTTTTAAAAATTTAATTACATGTTATGATGATCTTAATATTGGGTCTTAGAATAAGTAGTAACACAAAACACTCAGTATATTTAAATTAACTATAACGTAACATTTAAGAGCTTAACTTGATAGAGAGATAAGAACATTTCTTAAAAACGCATTATTAATAACGTTATGCACTCTGATATAGAGACAAATAATCGTTAATGATTACTGACAGTAGAAGTCGCGGGCTTCATATAAGACTCAAAACCAAATATGCTATGAAAAATAGATATTAGGTGTAAAAATTAATACAAAAGAGGTGGTAAAGGTTCAAGTAATATTGTAATGAAGAAGGAAAGTCGGATTGTATCTTGTATATGTATAGGAGGAAAGTATTAAATATCTTTTTGTCACCATTGTTGCGTGCAATTAGGTACTTCTTCTTATGGAATGAAATGGATTGTTTATGTGATATGTTAATGAAAGTATTGATTTGTAATTATGTTGATTGGAATCGGGTATGAGAGTTGTTTCGAAAAGTTTAGTATGAGTAGTATGATATGAGATGGGAATATTTCGGTAGACAGAGTCTTGACGATCGGTTGGACTGATCACCCAAACGATTATTTGTTGTCTGTTATCTAGTCAAGACATGGATGTCGAAATATTCAAATAATGGATTGGTTTCGCAAATGAGTGAAGTTTGTGAGAATGGCAAAGAAAAGTGTATGGAAAGTTACAAATAATGCTCCTAGAGAGTAATTAGAGACAAAGAGCCTAAGTAAATGCTCGAATTAGTGGTACACTACACAAGTAGGTACGCAATAGGGCTCAAATCCTTCAGTCTAGTCATAGGTCGGACGAGTCTCCGGTATGAATGCTGTTGGAGACAAAAATAATGTCTTAAATGAGAGACCCTATATGTATAAAAATGGTACGTTGAGTGTCAGATCTTTCATTCGATCATGGTGACTACGAGTTAGCTCCGTGAGAATAGTTAGAGTCTAAAAGGCTTAAAATATGACCTCGTAAAATAATAGGGCGTGCGCACGACCCATAAAAGGCAAAAATGCCAATATAATAAAATATAGTCGACTAAACGTACCAATAATAATATTAAATAAATAATAAAGGGACCGGCCGGCCCAAAAAATAAATATGTCATAATGTATACCTTACTAAATAAATAAAATAAATAAATATGTCTAAAATGTTAAATGCATGCAATGAGTGACAAAATAATGGGCCCATGTTTAAAACGAGTAGAAGTAGTAAAGGTTAGGTTAGCTACCTATCAAACAACTTATTAAAATTATAGAGTCTATTAAAATACAGAAATGACTAGTATGCTTAATTTTTGAAGGGAACAAATCTTTATTTGTTGATTATTGGAAGGAAAATTTGGAATTATGAGAAATAGTCTAAATAAGACGCTGAAAAATGACACCAGACCTGACTTGAACTAGAGTGGTATATCTTTAGTTAATAAGAATATAATCAAAATGCATTATAAAAAAAAATATATGTGTGGTTAGTTACATTAGAATAAGTATAAAAATGAAAAGAAAATTAAATTATGTTTATGAGAATATTGCCAACAGTACATACTATTAGATAAAAGTATAAAATAATATAGTTAGTAATAAAATATAATGATTTGATATAAGTCCATTACCTTCCAAATAACACAAATTACGTAAATCAGTATTGAAGAAAAAAAACCTAAGCGTATTTTTGCATAAAAACTTCTTGACAATCAATAGTATTCTTTAGGATTTCTTTGTTGAAGAGAATTCACTTTTAGTTTGGTATAATATTAGATATTAATGACACGAATCACTGGAAAGAAACTCAAAATTAAATGGTACTTAGATGTATTTTTAACATAGTTTTTATACAAAGTACACGAACAAATGATGGAAACTTAAAATTACGCATAACTAAATTTTTTTTGTTAAGTAAATCAAAAGAAAACATACTATTTCTACTTAAAATAAAATGTATTTGAAAGTATTATAATATCATATCAAAATTCAGACACATAAATACTTGGCAATCAGAAGTATGAAAAAAAAGGGATCGAAAAATATTTTTGTTGGTAATTAAAATTTTAAATTAATGTTTAGTTATAAGTAGTACGATAAGAAAGGTATAAGAAAAAAAAAGCTTGTATTTTTTTTTTTTTTTTTCTACGGGGGAGGTGTAGTGTGCTCGCCTCTCCTACCTTAGTATATAAGTATTAGTCAATAAACCTGCATCATACGGAACACACGTGTGTCTTATTAAACGCTCTCCCGGGTCCCCGCACCGCAAGGCTTTGGCGTTTGTGTGTGTCAAAGGCAAACACTTGTCGACGAGATACGTGTGTGTCAGCGAATAGTCCAGTAAATGTTTGCGAAGGAATTTTGTGATCCTCTCACAAAAGCCCGTGCGACGAGCTGTGCAATATGTATTACACGAGTTTCGAAACTCCACTTCTATGTTGGAAAATATTAACAAGCACCTGTTAAATTCAACATTGCATTTTGTGAAATACAACATATTCGCTAGTTGAGTCGACTTACGACGAAAAGAGGATGATATATCGGTTTGTGCTTAAAAGTTCTTCGAGTTGGCTTAATAGTCTGCTGCCGTACTCCGAAGTGAAACTACGATAATATCGCGCCGATAATTAGTCTATGGTTCGGCCTTTGACAAAGAAATTCCCATACCAAGTAAATTTCCGAACGTAATTGTTGTTGCCAATCTGACAATATCGTAGCTCCGATAAAACTTCGGAGTACGCACCCTGGCTGTTTTAATAATTTTTATTAGGTAACGAATTTTTGAATCAATGAGATTTTTTGACTAAAGATTGATCATTCAGTCCTACTCTCTGGTAGGAATTTAAAAGTAACTGTAAATATTGAAACTAAGTTTTCATAATCATCACTACGATCAACTTTTACGTACCAACATTTTACCCGCAAAAGTACATTAATATGCAAGTGCGCGATGCGTGTGTGTGGTGATTACGCTTGAAGCTCGATAATTGCAGCCCGAGCCACAGGCGAGGGCGAAATGGAGCCGAGAGTGTAATGACCAAAGCACACGCAAATAAAAACAAGTAAAATTTGCTTACCTGTCTTCTCGAAGGAAAATTTGGTAAGGTATTATTCCTTAGATATCTACGTTCACCCGATACTCCAGACTTATGTTTAGTGTCTAAGTATTTTCGACGTTGAGAAACACATTTTCTCATTAAACAGCTTCATTTGCACAGCTCTTTTTATTCGCAAATTTGTTGAAAGACTTCGTAAGGAGCGCGTGCTTTTTGGTCATTACACTCTCGGCTTCATAACGCTCTCGCCTGCGGCTCAGGCTGCAATTCTTGACCCTCGAGCGTAATCACCTAAGCGCACTAGCTTTTTAATGTTCTATTAAGATGTGAATCTTGTGAATCTTATATTGATTTTATAAAATTTTTATGTTTATATAATTTCAGCATATCTCCTCGACTTAAGATACATTCGGCGGACTGAAGCCGGAGGTGAATCTACGGATCTTAGTGGTAAGTGCCAGACAAGACAAAGGTATAATCACCTTTAATATAAATTTTGTGTAAGCCACTTCAATTAAATCTGTGCTTGTGACTGATCTCATTCGCTAGGATTTAAATTCGCCATGCTTATCTAGCTTAACATATTTTTGTTGTTAAATAAGCTAGTTACTTTTATAAGGTAACGTTCGGGTTTATTGTTATTTATGTTCTAATTTAATTTTTATAGAACAAGTTTCATGCGAAATGGCGTACAAGCCATTGTTAAAAACTATTTAAATATATGTCACTTATAATAAGTAAATGTTTTTACCGGCTCTCTCTACGACCTGGGACTCAATTCTTGAATATCACCGGGTAATAAAATATCACTCAAAAAATTCAAAATCACAGATTTTTCTTTTCAAAAGTAAAAATTTATATTCGTAAAATATAA
Source organism: Athrips mouffetella (assembly GCA_947532105.1). Classification (NCBI taxonomy): domain Eukaryota; kingdom Metazoa; phylum Arthropoda; class Insecta; order Lepidoptera; family Gelechiidae; genus Athrips; species Athrips mouffetella. Next base: position 31,885,942 of record OX383956.1, read on the forward strand.
AGCCGTCCTTGATTAGTAATTTTCATGTATTTTGATTTACCTTTCAACAGTTTATCAGGGCAAATGTGAATTTTTAAAGTCTCAAAAGTGATATTTTATCACCCGGTGATTTTCAAGAATTGAGTCCCTGTAACATAAGTTGATTCTTTTAACAGGCTAATTCAAAATTTAAATTTAACCTTGTTCATTCATACACATGTCGTAGGCTGATCGTTAAATTGGGCCGATCGAGATATGCCTGGGCACATCCCGATACGCCAGCATTTCTTGATTTGCCTATCTAATACCCGCCATCGTTCAAAGCATATGACGATTTACCCGGCGATGCTTGGGCAAATCGATTCTGTAGGGTGATCAAAGTACAAGCAAATAAAATGAAGTTTAGATAATAATTATTTTACTAGATAATAAAACCTAACCTAACACACAGCTATCAAAATGAAGTTTAAATAATAATTATTTTACTAGATAATAAAACGTAACCTAACTCACAGCTGTCAGAGCGGAAACAGCGCCACACCACAAGCGTCGCGAAACGGAACTACATTACGATGCGCCCAGCCATATCTCGATGTTGCCACGTGACTAGTAGGGCAAATCGACAAAAAGATAGCTCTCATCGATCTGCCAATTTTTATATAGGGCAGATCACGAAATGCCGGCACATGGTGCGTGATATGCCCAGGCAAATCTCGATCGGCCCAGTTCAACGATTAGCCCACGAGACATAAAAAGAGCGCGTGGGTTTTTATTGTCGCTTCTATTGTTTCCACCATTGCGCCACTTTGTTTGTGTAGCGATGTAGTTTAGCTGACGTCACTAAGAGACTTTCATATGAATGATATTTGATCTGATTTCATCATCATCATCATAACATCTCATGGAACGTCCACTGCAGGACAGGGTGCTCCCTCCAGAATTCTAGCTTTTACTGGAGCAATGTGGCGGGGAAGTACCTTAGTCACCACGCTAGTTTGTGTGGGCGTTGGCACCATGGACAGCGGTTGTCGGTGACCGCAGTATGAAAGATGATTCGATACACAGAAGGACGCTTTGGCCCGTCAATCTCTTAATAATTTACGACACCTACGGGTGGAAATGGGTTGGTACTTATCTTTGTCGGCACCACACGGGCCTTGACGGGTGATTTGATTTATTTTCTGTTTACTTTTTTCAAAATATTTTCGCCGCATTAACGGCCGCATTATTGCTGATAGAATGTCCTTTTGTTAATCGAAAACTTTCATGAGATAAACCGAGCCGGTTTACTCTTCAAAGCTTTTTTAAAAATTGACAATTGTCAAAATTATGAACTCGACGTAGCCCTGAGGACAGAGAGGCCATCAATGGAACTAGGCTGCTCAGAAGAATAATTTTCATTCGTAGCCTGAATAGATTCGGGTTATATGAACTCGGGTGCACAGACGTAGGCAAATTATTTTACTTCTTTGCTATGCGCTTTGTAGGGATGTGTGGATTATCAGCCAAGAGTGGGTGACATCTTACAGTGCGTCTGGACTACCGAAGGGAGAAGGGAGAAGGCGTTTTTATTGAATTAAGTGCAGAAGAACAAAGCTAGGTCCAAACCTGAGGAGTCTTTAGTCAGTCTCAACTTTTAACTTGCTTGGCCACCTTTTTGAAGAGGTGACGTTTTTGCGCCAAAAAAAAATTGGTGCCACCGTGTTGATTTTGACGCAATGACGAGTTAAGCACCTTAGCAATAATCATTATTTTATCTTAAATTTTTAACTAACAGCGTCACTACGCACACATTTACACACAGCACCCAAGGTCTAATGAGAAATTAATGGAAACACCTGTAATTATCTACTGATATTATTTTTAATTGGTTTGTACCTTCTTAAGTATCTATCTACTTAAAACTATAAATGTCCATATCTGCATCTTTTACGTTTATTTAATGCTTAAAATGGAGGGAGGACTTTGCCCAGCAGGGGGACAGCAATTGCTAATCGGACATGATAAGAAATGCTATGCGAATTTTCTCACTTAGCGAATTTGTTCTTTCTTGTTTTGGAGGTAAATGGGTAGAGCTCCGTACTCCAGCGGCCACTGCGATTGATTGTATAATTGCTCTTTGTTGATCTACTAAGGGCCCGTTTCAAATCGGGTAAAAATTACCCTGACAGCAGGATAGCTTTATATGACGTCCATTGATATATGTGTTCGTGACAGGCTGCTGTTAAGGCGATTATAGCCCTCAAATTAGAATCTACGCGATTGTCAATGCAAATATCGACCTTATTAACACGTAATTAGCGTTTACATAAGAGTGCTCTTCAACGTGCGATGAGACGGAATCCTATACTATTAAACGAGCAATATTTGTATATATATATATATTTGTAATCGGTTTCTCGAAAACGGCTCAAACGATTTCGATGAAATTTAGTATACAGGGGTTTTTGGGGGCAAAAAATCGATCAGGTCTCATGTCTGGGAAAATTAGTTTTCACCGTCTTTTTAAGTATTTCTTAGCGCGTTTTAGTGCGTTCAAGAAACTTACAGCGCCATCTGTTGTCGAGTAGCATAGCTTGCTCACCCGATGATATTTTAATGTTGAGGCGGCTATTATAGAGCGAAGCTTGGTCGCCCAGGTACTTTTGGCTAAAATGAGGCAAATCTTACTTTTTCGTATGAAATATAACACATAAAAAAATCGTATGTTGTATTTGAAGAATAAGGGTTTATTAATTTATGAGTGTAAAAATATTTCCAAATATCATAGCATTTTAGGAGCAGTAGGGAATTAACGTCAAAAACCGATGTACCCTACCGTAGTTATTTTGTTAAATATAGAATACAAAGACATAAAGAAAAAAATAATGTAAGGTCAGTCGGGGCAAGTGCGCCTACGGGGTAAGTGCACCTAGGGCAAATATTTCAAAAACCATTGATATTATGCAAGTAATGACATCTACGAGTATCTAATGTGACGAGTTCTAAATCATACTTTCCTGTCTCAGTCATAGATGGCTCCGTTAACCGTGGCATGAGATATCCGCCATTTTATTTTTAGTGTGATTCATGTCTGACTACGTAAATGACTTCGTATCGGCAAACGATAAAATTCTCCAAATATTGAGAGTTTTTGACAGCATAAGTCGATAAGTACATTAATAAAATGTTTAATTTACGATTAAATTTTTATTTTTCGTTTAGCATATAAAATAAAAAGTTTTAAACTATTTAAACTATTAACCTCAAATTTATTGAATGGGGCAAGTGCACCTAAGTTGATGTATATATGGCCAGAGGTCACCAACCTAAAGTGTCAGTTTAGGTAGTTTTACTTACCTACAGTTGAAACTAGGCTTCTTCTGGGTAAGCTCGTTCCATCGTCGACCTCATCTCTGTCTTCAAGACTAGATCGAGGTTAAGAGTAAGCCCATTTTCAATAAAAAAAAATAAAAAAAAAACTAAAAGGAGAAAAAGATAAAAATAAATATTTTACTCACTGCAGTAACTAAGGCTGATTTTACGAGTATATACAATTAAAACTCTTATGAATGATATGTAATGTTTTCTATTGAAAGATGTTAATGTTTCCTCAATATTACAATGAGATTTTCAACCCTGCTTTAAAAAGAGCTGAAATTATTTAATAAGTTCTAATAAATAAATACATTATAATTATTGAAGCCCACAAATACATTAATACGTTAATGATCTACTAAAATTATCAAGTTTTTTCGATACATACTCGTAGTAACATTTTGCCTTTAATTTTTCTATTTTGTTAATATTGTTCCTTGTTTTAGATATCTTCAAACCATAGTCCGTAACTACGTACAAAAAAAGAAAGTCATTCCTATTTTACAGAAACTTTACAAATAGCAGATGACGCTGTTTTGTCAGACAGTTTATCCGGTGACGAGGCAGCTAGAACTTATGGTATACCTCGTAAGACAATAATGGACCATGTTACAGGTCAAATTAAGGGGTCAAAAGTCGTCTACACAAGGTAAACCAACAGCACTAACTGCTGAAACTGAAAAAAAATTGGCAACTTAAAACATTACAAATGAGAAGGCTAACATAATTAATGAGTTACAGTAATTTGCTACCGAGATTAGAATTGAAGGTAATCTGAAGAGATATTGGATAAGCAATTTCCTATCAGAATAATTAAATCTTAATTCTGTGTTCTTTTATTTATGTTCAATGTAATTAAAGTTACGGTTCTCTTGTAATGCATTGCGCCAAGGAGATATTTTGATAGGCGCACTTGCCCCAGGTTAGGGGCAAGCCGAAGCTTGCGGTATATTGGTGGTCACGAGAGCTTGCGGATCTCAGAGAGACCTGCATAGTGACGCGTCGTGCCTACACCAATTACCGTAGGCGTAGGGTCAGAGTACAGGAGGAAATGGACAGTCTCTATGACTGCTATCGCAATGCCAGGGGAGCTCTACAGCTATTCATATCCCAGGCAAAGAGGAGATCCCGAGAGGAAATGCTCTCAGATCTCGATAGGGATCCATGGGGACGTCCTTACCGTACGGCGAGGGGCAAGCTGGCGCAGGGACCACCAGTGGTGGAGTCCTTACAGCCGCAACTGCTGGAGGAAGTAGGATACGCCACCACAAATGGTCTCTATGCATGAGGTGACTCCGGATGACGGAACGTCTCCACCAGTCACCGACGGAGAGCTCAGGGCCGCCATTCTGAAAATGCGGTCCAAAAAGACGGCTCCGGGGCCAGATAGGATACCTGGAAGTGTTTGGGCCCTCGCCCTGGGCCCCCTGATAGACCGACTGAGGGGGCTTTTCGATACCTGTCTGAGCTCGGGCATCTTCCCTCAAGTCTGGAAAGAGGGAAGGTTGGTCCTCCTTAAGAAGCCGGGGCGCCCGTCAGAGTCTCCCTCTGCCTATCGCCCAATCGTTTTGCTGGATGAAGCGGGACAGCTGTTTGAGCGTATTCTGGCTAACCGCATCATTCAGCATTTGACGGTAGATGGCCCGGACCTAGACGAGTGCCAGTACGGCTTCCGCGCTGGTCGTTCCGCAATCGATGCCATCGCTTGTGTGAAGACCTTCGCTGAGGAAAGTGTGGCACGGGGTGGAGTGGCATTGGCGGTATCTCTCGATATCGCTAATGCTTTCAACACTCTGCCATTTAGCTGTATAGAGGAGGCACTACACTACCATCGCGTGGCCCTCTATATCAGACGGGTCCTTGAGGCGTACCTGAAAGGCAGGTGCGTCCTCTACCAGGGTGGAGACGGAAGAGTCTGGCGCAGAGAGGCCAGGTGCGGTGTTCCACAGGGTTCAGTCCTTGGGCCGCTTCTATGGAACATTGGATACTTTGGAAGTGAGGCTCTACGCTGGTATTTAGACTGAATCTGACTCGAATAACTAAGGATACTAAAAGAAACACTGGACGAAGTTTACGACTTTATATTGTGCAATAATTAAAATACAAAGGTGCGTGTTCCCTGTTGCCCCGTTACGTAGAGACTGGCGAGTGGCTGCCTCCGCTAGCCTTGTGTTAGCGCTGTGTCAGCACCTACAATACTCACCCCTTAAAAAAAATTTTGACAATTCCAAAAATGTCCTAAAAAGTACGAAATCATGGTGTCTCTATCATTACTTACAATTTCAAATCTAATAGCTAAGCTACTGCGCGTACAGTGGTCTGGTTACGATGCGAACAAAATGCTGACACAAACTTGAACTCGATAATAAACAGGGTCTTGTGTTTCTTACAATGGCAAAAGAGGCAAACAGGGTCTTATCTAGAAACTTATACTAAACATTTGAACGTTTTATATTTATATTTATCACGAAAGGAATGTATAATTTTGAAAACAGTTTAATAGTTACGTGACCAAAAACATCAATTTTTTTAAGTTAGTACGGTTACATCACATTAAATGGAAAATTTGGAAAATACATCACAATATTATTTTAACTGGTTGTTGTTTCATTTACACTGGTTACCTAATGTTATTAATTTCTGAAACATCACAAAACATTTACTGTATACGAAATTATTTTCTTTTACGTAATTATCTAGGATAATGACACTATTACATCGCTCACAAACATTTTAGTACACTGATGGGGATGAATGGTGGTAGCAACTGGCGGGGTGGATGTGTTGACAGCCACACCAACTCTTCCGCTTTCTGCTGTTGATAACAAGTCCTTAACTATTCGTCCTTTGATGTTTCTACCACATCTTCTCACCATCCAGAAGATACACACGCTGAACATTATTACTGTTATTACAATCGTCATGATACTGAACATTTCTCATTTTCTCTCAATAGCTGCACTTGCAGAATTATCTGATCCAGTTTGTGCGATCACAACTTGTGCGTTTTTTTATTGTTGTTTGCCCATATTGACAAAAATTGGCATTGAATAAAAATTTACGTAAAAAATTTATGTTTCTCAAACGAAAGTCGAGCGAAAAATGACTCAAAAAATTCTGCAGAGAAGTAAAATGTTTGTGTGCGACCTAAAAATATCTTAACAATAATGCTACTACTAAACTAAGAAACGCACCGGTGGCTTAACAATTCTGCCACTGCGTGTGGTTAAAGTGACTGACTTATCGCTATTCACATTATCTGAATTGATTGGTACTTTTGGATGTACGTATAAGTTTACAGTTTTGTTACTATTTTCGTCCTGAAAATCTGAATTTATCAAATATGCAGGCTTTAATCTATCTATAGATATGTCTGACTGCCTGTTACATAATTGTATCTTAAATACCTTATCTGACTTACTTAAAATGCGGTATGGGCCATCGTAAGTAGGTGTCAAAGGCTTTTTAACTGAATCGTTTCTGACGAAAACGTGTGAACAAGTTTGCAAATCTTTATGTATGAAAATTTTTCTTGAATCGCTATAAACGCGTGACTTGGGACGTAGACTGCTTATAACATTTCTTAACTTCTCTACGTATGTGTACGTATGTGTACTGATCTACAGACTTTGGACTTACTTCATTGTAAAAATCACCTGGTAGGCGTATTGGTTGACCTAGAATCAACTCAGCTGAACTTATGCCGGTGTCTGATCGGCTTGCTGCACGTAGCCCGAAAAGTACTGTAGGTAACTCGTCGTCCCATGAGCTGTTATCTTCTAATCTGCATGAAAGAGCGACTTTCAGTGACCTGTGCCACCTTTCAATCTTACCGTTGCTTTTCGGATGATAAGGAGTTGTTCTGATGCGTTGTACTCCTAGTAACTGAAGTAGGCTGTTGAAAAGCTCGGTTTCGAACTGCCTTCCTTGGTCACTAGTTAACCTGGATGGGCACCCGAATCTGCATATCCAATTTTCGTAAATAACTTTAGCTACGGTCTCCGCAGTTATGTCGGAGGTAGGTATAGCTTCTGGCCAGTGTGTATATCTGTCTATAATAGTAATACAATACCTGTTACCACGCTGTGTCGTCGGTAGCGGGCCGACTATATCTACGTGTATGTGCTCGAATCGTTCACAAGGTGCAAACTGACCTAAACCTGAGACTGTGTGACGGTTTACCTTACTTTTTTGGCACTGTATACAGGTTTTTGCCCGTGTTCTGACGTCCTTGTTCATACTTGGCCAAAAGAATCTGCTAGAAATCGTTTTTAGAGATGTTCTAATGCCAGGGTGACTGATGTTATGTACTGAATCGAAAACTGATTTTCTGAATTTCTCTGGAATAAAAGGTCGGATGTTATCGGTTGATACTTCGCAATAAATACCTTTGCTTGCAGAAAACCGTTTCAAACGTACGTGTCCCACGCCTTGGTTGGTCTGGTGTTGCAGAAACTGCGAAATTTGATCGTCCTTTTCCTGCGCTGTCGCCAGTTCATCGTAATCTATGACGGTGGGACAGGCGATGGTCTCGACACGTGATAGCGCGTCAGCTACTATGTTTTCGCTGCCACTCACATGTTGTATGCTATTTGTATACTCACTGATGTATAGCAATTGCCTGATGCGTCTCGGTGTCTCCTTGTCTGAACTTACCTTAGTAAGTGCGTAAATAAGAGGCTTGTGGTCCGTAAATACCGTAAGCTCACGTCCTTCGATCATGTTTCTGAAATGCATTATAGACATGTATATGGCAAGTAACTCTCTGTCGAATGTGCTATACTTGCGTTGTGCTTCTGACAACTTCTTAGAAAAATAACCTAATGGTTGCCATATGTTACCAACCCTGTGATTTAAAGCCGCCCCGACACAAAAATCTGAGGCGTCCGTCATAAGGGCAAAAGGGACTTCTGTTGCTGGATGAGAAAAAGTAATGGCGCTTTTTAAGCTCACCTTACATTTCTCGAAAGCTTCTTCTGATTCTGCGTCCCAACTGATTGGAGTTTTGTCCTTTTTCTTAGAGTTGTGTAAGAACTTGTTAAGATGAGCATGATACTGTGCTGCCTGTGGTAAATGAGCTCTATAAAAATTTACTATGCCTAAGAAACGTCTTAGTTGGTCGACCGTTTCTGGCCTTGGGTAATCTGAAATGGCCTGGACTTTTTCCGGTAAGGGCGAAATACCCTTTGATGTTACCTTGTAACCCAAAAAATCTATCTCGCGTTGGCCGACATTACATTTGCTCAAATTTATAGTTATTCCGATGTTAGTGAAACGTTCGAATGCCATCTTAACATATTCTCTGTGGATGACGTCATTTTCTGATGCGATAATTACGTCATCGATGTAACAAAATAATGATGACTTACCCTGAGTGTCGTTTCCGATGTTCTCTATCCCTTGAAGTACAGTGTTATCCATAAACCTTTGGAATGTTTGAGCTGCGTTTCTTAGACCGAAGGTCATACGCGGGAACTCAAATAATCCAAACGGAGTTATGATTGCTGTCTTCTCGATGTCTTCTTCAGCTACTTGGATGTAATGGTAAACTCTGTTGATATCGATTCGTGTAAAAATATTTTTACCTGACAAACTATAAGTAAAGTCGTGTAGCCTATACTTCGTTTTTTTTCAGATTAGAAAAGTCTTTAATAGGCAACTCTCCTAGACAAATGTTAAACTCATTGAATTTAGAGTGAGAACTGTAAAGAACCTCTTATTTTTCATACATTAAATTCTAATCTGAAAAAAAACGAAGTATAGGTACCGGGTAGCGATCGGGTTTCGTTACGGCGTTAAGGCGACGATAATCACCGCATGGCCTGGGTTTGCCGTCCTTTTTCGGAACGACATGTAAGGGCGAGGCCCACTGACTTCTTGAAGGTCTGCATATACCTACTTCTTGCATGTAACGAAACTCGTCTCTAACCTGTTGATACTTGTCCGGCGGAAGTGGCCTTGCTCGTGCATATATCGGTGGTCCGGTCGTCTCTATGTAGTGCTTAACGGAATGTGACGGTGTCTTCTCCTTAAATGAGACTGTTTTGGTGATATCTGAAAATAAGAATGATCGTGATTTATTTCCGAAATTTTTTGTTAATCGTTTTGTTTTTCATATGTGTAAGCAATAAAGATTTATGATTATGATTATGAAAATTGTTCTAACAAGTCACGATAGGGGTTATCACCCTGAATACTTTTGATTGAAGGGCTTGCATAACTTATGATGGTCCCTACCGTACACAAATCAGTAATACTGTCGACTAATTTTCTATTGTGCAAATCTACAATTAATTTATGCGTTTTCAAAAAATCGGCTCCAATAATCGGTTTGTTTACATCACAAATTACAAAAGGCCATTTATAACTGCGCCTTAAACCTAAGTTTAGCTCTAGCGTTATCACACCGTAGGTGGCTATTTGCGTACTGTTAGCCGCGAATAATTTGTAAGAACACTGATTATTACGAACACTATTTTTCACTTTTGAAACCGGAACTACACTGACGTTGGCACCTGTATCAATTAAAAAATTCATACCGGTTTTTGAGTCGGTGACACATAGGCGATGGTTTTCGTTAATGTCGATACACTCTTCCACCGCGCGAGTCTGTACCGCATCTAGTTTTCCTTTTTCTGCGTCCAGTTGCAGGGCGATTCGCACTTCCTGGCTGCTTGCCGGAATTTGTAGTGGTACTTGCACAACCAATCTGCACTCTGGGGTGTACGCCTCGATCTGGACTGTGAACGAGATCGGCTGCGGTTCCACTGATTGCCATTGCGTTGGAATTGACGTCCTCTGCCTCTGATGCTGTTCACTTCACCGCGTAGGGCTTGCAGTTCCTCTGACACTTTTCGCACCTGAGCCAACAGTTCGAGGTTGACTGGGTTAGCCGCCGAAGAAGTTGATGGAGTGTCGACCGCTGCGATGTCGCCGTTACGTAAGTTTACTATTATCTTGTCAGCCATACTAGCGAGATCATCCAGCTTCGTGTCTGCGTTGCAGCTTGCCAGAATCGCGCGGACCCAACCAGGTAGGCGAGCCAACCATAAATTTTTCAAAGTATCTCCAGCCGTACCTGAGTTTTTGGCGAGATCACGCATCTTAGCGAGCAACTGCGAGGGGCGCTGTTGGCCTAAGTCCATCTCCTTGATCAGCTTGTGAAATTGGGCTTCCGCACTTTCTTGAAAAACTTTGAGTAACCGGTTTTTCAATACCGTATAGCGCTGCTGTGCCGGTGGTTCGTCGATGATGTCGGTGACCTGACTTAACTCCTCCTTGCCTAACTTCGCCAAAACTAGGTCATATTTGACGTTCTCGCTCTGATGTTGGGGTCCTAAAATTGCTTCAAACTGCGCAAACCACATGCGCGGCATATCTGTCCAAAAAGCCGGTATTCTCGTGGTTAAACTAATAGCTGCCAGGTCCTCATTGAATGGTCTCTGCTGCTGTCGTGTCGCGAATCCAGCGCCTCGGCTTGAGGGTGGCCTTCGAGAAGACTGAAGCTCTATGCTTCTATGGACCGCGGAGAGGCCGCCTGCTGGTGCCAGTATAATGATCGGTGGATTGAGTGTCGGGGTCGGATCCAAGATGAAATATCTTGGACTCGTCCTCGATAGGAAGTGGGACTTTCGAGAACATTTTCGGCTGCTGGCTCCAAAACTCATCGGGACAGCAGCTGCTCTCGGAGGTCTACTCCCAAATGTGGGAGGACCAAATGTGGGGTGTCGCCGCCTCTACACTAGTGTAGTGCGCTCCATGGCACTTTATGGAGCGCCCATCTGGGTTGATACCCTCTCTGCCCAAAACAGGGCAGAGCTGCGCCGCCCGCAACGCATAATGGCGACGCGGGTGACTAGAGGGTATCGCACGATTAGTTTTGAGGCGGCGTGCGTATTAGCAGGGTCCGCACCGTGGGATCTGAAAGCGGAGGTCCTGGCAGAAATTTATACCAGGAAGCTAGAGGCCCGTAACGAGGGAGTACATCCTCCTCAGGAGGAAATCGAGGCCTGGAGGGATGAGGCGCGGATTGTTCTGCTCCAGAAGTGGAGCCTGCGCCTCAAATCTCCCTCTGAAGGCATCAGGACGGTGGAGGCGGTCCGCCCGCTCGAGAGTGGGTGTACCGTAAATTCGGTGGGCTGAACTTCCAGCTGGTGCAGGTACTGACCGGACATGGTTGTTTTGGCCGGTATCTGCACCACATAGCCGGTAGAGAACCGACTCCTGCTTGCCATCACTGTAACTGCGCCGAGGACACAGTGCAGCACACAGTGGTGGAATGCCCTAGATGGGCGGAGGAACGTGCTGCCTTAGTGGCGGTAGTGGGTGAAGATCTCTCGCTGCCAGTTGTTGTTCAGGCAATGGTCGGCAGCAAGAGGTCTTGGGAGGCCATGGTCTCCTTCTGTGAGTCAGTCATCTCGCAGAAGGAGGCCGCGGAGCGGGATAGAGAGAATAATCCTCTTTCTCACCCACTTCGCAGAAGGCGCAGAGGGCGTAGGAGACGGGAATACGCCCGTCTTCCGTCTTAAGCGTAGGCCCACGGTCGGCGGGCCGGGGAGTCCGTCGGTCGTACTAAAAGGGCAGTGAGGGGGTGACGTCCGATGTGTGCTTAGACGTCGCCTAGGTGAGGGAGCCTCTCCAGAGGCTGTCGCAGGGTGGGTTGCGAAAGTAGTGCGAACGTACAGTGCTCGTGACCCACCTGAAATGCAAGAGTGGCACACGGTGGTGTTTTTAGTGGGTGCAAACCCCACATAATCGTACCGTTTCCCCGAACGGTGCGGTATGCGTAGGCATTTTCACCATCACAAAAAAAAAAGTTTAGGGGCTAGTGCGCCTGTTCGTCATATTCCGCATTTTTGTATAAAATCACCCTGAATTAAAGGCTCTTTTGACTTAAAACCCTATCTGTAGTACTTTGAAATAACCAAATATTCTTAGTTGTATTCGTTAACTTAAAAATATCGAATAACAAAAAATATATTTTGCATCAAAGTCATCTCTGAAAAATCTATGGCGCACTTGCCCCGACTGACCTTACCAAATGTAATCCTTGAACTGATGTTTCACATATATTTTTTCTTGATCAGCTGTAAATGAGGAGTAGGCTTTACAAAATGCCCATTTGAGGGCTATAATCGCATTAAAGGGTAATTATTACCCAATTTGTAACCCATCGTTATTTATTTAGTAGAAGATAAGGCGGAACATTCTCGAACGAGAACGGATGAAACTTGGCGCGCTTCAATTACATACCTATAGGTAACATATATAAATAATTTCGTAATAAAACTACTGGACCCTATGATGCGCGTGTTAGAATTGTGGCTGACAACATGGACCGCGGTTGTTGATGGATGGTACGATACGGTATCTTTATAAATTGTAGCCTATGTGTTATTCTGATGTATAAGCTATATTATTGTAAAGTTTAATTAAAATCCAATCAGTAGTTTTTACGTGAAAGAGTAACAAACATACTTACAAACTTTCGCCTTTATAATATTAGGGATAGGCACCTCTTAAGAATCCCACGGGTAGAGAAGGGTTGGTTCTATACTTTACTGGCACCACACGGGCTCGGTGAGTCATTACAACCAAATATATTTTAAACCTATGTTCCTTTAAGCGAATACTATTTAAAGTAGTTATATTTTATTGGTTTATCATTACATCATGGATTTGCAAGTATTTAAAGCACAACTTATTGGCAAATACATCCGCCGCTTGCGCATATCCCCTGTGCAGACAGGTGCTCTGTAGAGCAACCCCACACTGCTCACGAGCGACACATACGAGATTGAATGTTACAAACAACTTGTACAGTTCTGTTGTCTCCCTAGGTGCTCACAGGCAGGCGCAAGCGGCGCTAATCGTGAGTGGAGTAGCTTTGGCCGTACTGGTGTTGGTGTTGGTCATCGTCTGCCGAGGCAGCTTCTCCTGGCGTTACCTCAAACAGAAGTTTCAACCAGCCAAGGTAAGGCCGTTTTCGGATAAGATAATCAGGTAAGCAAAATAGTTATTTTTGCGTACTTGATTATTTTAAGATTTCCCTTCTGGAAAAGAATTGTCACTATCTCATTACGTAAATTCCTAACTAAACTTAAAGTGTCCTAAATCTTCTTGGGTGTAAAGTTAATTGAGTGCTATTTATTATAAAGGGTTATTTTTATATTACTGCAAAAGAAAGTAGCAAGTACCTGGAAACATAGCAGAAAAACGAGCAAAAATGTTGGCCATCTCATACAAAGTCCTCTTTTGACGGCGCAAGTTTTGCTTGGGAAGGCCAAGAAAGTTTTACTTTTGAAGGAAAAACGTTCAATTTGATGAACTGAGTATAATGTAATTTTTTGTGTTGATACAACATGAACACATGACATTTAAAATTATACCCTGAAAGTATAATGGATAGTTTATAATAAAAAATCTAATAATATTCCTCGGCAAAGTTGTTGCGTTCTAGCGCTATGTAAAACAAAAGCCTCTTGACTTATTTGGTCGAGAATGAATTGTAGATTTAATCCGTGCACTACTGAAATTGGTGCTCTGTAAGCTTAACGTGGCTTGGAGCAGCGCAGTAATACCTACTGGTAATATTGCTGTCGGGAATTTGAAATCACAATACGCAGAAGGTATTGATTATTTTATCCAATCTGTCCACTTTGTGTCGACTGTATAATAAAATTGATGGACCTCACATCGCTTTGAGGCATTATCTTTTGTTCCTCATGCAATATTACATCTAAAACCCTTGTGTTTGTGTCCTGGGGCGGTATTACGGTAGTTGAAATGTGTCTGCCATATCCAAATCATTTATTATGGTATCACGGTAGTAATTTAACGTAAAAGTCTAGGCACTGTCAAGGCCTTTTTTGTAAAAAAATGTTTTATGGTTCCGTACCTCAAAAACGAAACCCTTGAAGGTGTACTTGAAGGTGTTAAAATTTCAAGCATCTACGACAACACAATAAAAAGATACGGCCTTTTATGTTCATACATTTATAAAACAAACACAACCTATAGGGTACTTCCCTTTGAACTAGAAACATGAAACTGGCAAGAACCTAGGTCTCTTAGCAAAGGAAAGACTAAAATAATTTAATATTACAACTTTTATGTTAACGATTTAAGGTCAGCAAGCTCCCGTTTCAAATTATTCTTGATTATTATTAGTTATGAAGTACAGTCTTTCCCGTTACAAATGATTAAAATATATTTTTTTAAAACTAATTTTAAGAAAAGTAATTAAGTATAAGAGATACACTATTTTTTTTAAACTAATAATTTGTGGTAAAATTAATTTTTCTTCCTCTTTATATAGAAATTTTTTAACAGTGAAACCTGCTGTGTCGAAATGTCAAAAAAGTAAAAAAAAAAATATTCCGAACCCACAGTCAAACTGTGCAAACATTTTTGCGGGTCTTTTCTTAGACTAAAAAATAATGTGTACGTACCTGGGTGACCGAGCTGTGCTCTGTATAACTACTACCGCACAAACAAATTACTCGTACTTAATGATTATGCTAGTTTTTAGTTACATTCAAATGTTCTTGTAAGTTTTTTGTTTGTGGAGAGAAATAAACAATTTATTATTATTATTAAAATAACATCTGGAAACTGGAATTTTCTTCCTCGACCCTTGTGCGGGTCCGGGTGCGGGTATATGAGGCGAACCTCGTGCCCGAGCAGTTTCTCACCGGGTATTAGACCCGGCGGTGATTGTGGGCAATGCCCTGAAGGTGAATTTTCACGCCGCCGGCGAGGCAGCCCACCAGGTGATTCCCCGTTGGGGGAGGCCTAGTGAGCGCCTACAAGCCAGGCGGCGACTTTGATGTAGGTGGAGGGGCCCACAGTCCTGACTACTCGCCGAGGAGTAGTGGACGTGGGCTGCCTGGTGACGAGTGGAGGGGCCTCAACACCCTGATCGCATGTTGATCAGAATGGAGACGACCTCCATGACGATCCGCGTTGGGTCCCTGCCCGCCCGTACTGCTTGCAGTAGATCGAGCAGGAGTCCAATGGCGAAGTCGATCGCCTCCTTCGGGTGCTCCGCCTTCGTACCCACGGCTTGTGGGGCGGCGACCGCTTCCGAAGGCTTCGGAAGCGATAACTGGAGGGCAGCGGCTGTAGATGGCGCCTCCGATTGCTTCGTGCTCTTCCCCGCTGTGGGCGGGGCGACGACCGCAATCGGAGCTGCAGGCTGAGATGGGATGGTGGCGGAGGTCCCCTTTCTCCTCCTCCCCCTCCCCTTCCTCTTCTTCGTGGTCCCCCCGGGCTCATTCGCGGAGGCCATAAGTGACCCCGGCGCGTTTGACTCTCCCGAGGGCACCGCTATCACGCGCGCCGGTGCGACTGGCTGCGCGGGAGTCTTCGTTGTAGGTTTGGCTTTCCCGCTTTTGGTCTCACGGCGCAGGACCGCACACGTGAGGCTGTTGGCGGGATGGTCCTTCCTGCAGTTGGTGCAGGTGGCGGCTTCGGTGCGAGGTCGTGGGCACTCCTTCGCGGTGTGTTCACCCCCGCAGCACACGCAGGCTAGCCTCCGGTGGCAGTTGTGGGAGCTGTGGTGAAACGACTGACATCGGTGGCACTGCGGGACTCCTTGCTTGGCACGCCATCCCTCAATCTTCACGCCGGGAATACACAGGAGCTCTGTAACTGCGTATATACCCGGGGTGAGGTTAGGCGTGCGGGTGAGCTGCGCGAAGTGCACGCAGCCTGGGCGATCTTGGCGGGCTCGGATGGGGCGTACAAACTCCGGTTTGTAGCCCAAGGCACGTAGTTCGGCGGCGATCGTGTCGGGGTTGGCATCAGCTGGGAGGCCGCGGATGGCGACCTTGAGCGGCTTCTCCTGCTTGGGCGCGTAGGTGTACCAGGAGAGTCTGGTCTGCCTTTCCAGCGCGGTGAGGTAACGTTGGTAGGCCCGGAACTCTCCCTCGGAGCGCGCCAAGAAGCGCATCCCTTTGCCAAAGGGACGCACGTTCGGCGCGTGACCCAGTTGCCCCTTGAGCACGCGCAGGTGGTATGCCCAGTCGGGGAAGTGGTCCACCACAATGGGTGGTAGCTTCCGCACCGACTGGGTGTTGCTGGCGGCTGGCTGCTCGGTAGTGGTGGCCGGCGACTTCCTCGACGAAGGGGGCGGCGAGGGGGCGGCGACCATCCTCGCGTAAGAGACGGGAGGCGGGATCGGGGTTGCCGAAGTGGACGGCGGCGGCGTAGTCGTATCCATCGTCGGTTGGGGCGGTGGGGTAATTCGACGGGGTGCTGGTTGTGGAACCATGCTGGATGCAGGGGGAGGGTTGCTTGATTTAGCCCTCCTCTGGAGACGCGGGTCACGCGTCGAGAACGGGGTGCTCACAAAATTCTGCGTGCTCGGCATCCAATGCGGCAGGCAGTCTGGGGGCTTCCAAATAGTCGCCTGTGCGGCGCGGCTTCTTCTCGGCGATACAATGAGCGTCGGGGGGGAGTGCCCACTTGCGGCCGCGAGGTCCGCGGCGGTGTCGAGACGGGCTAAGGCTTCATGGGCGGGGTTGGGTTCCGCCTTGTGCTTCTGCACTCTTCCTCTCCCTATAGAGCGCGGCAGCGTGGGAGCCATGGCTCCCTATTTGGGTGTGGCGGCGTGGCTGGGAGTCGCGTCCGCACGAAGTAATCCTACCCCCGGGCGGCCGGGGGCAGGAGGGTGGCAGATGTATAAAATAACATCGTGTGGCAAGCTATGAGACCTAGCTAGATCAATTTTTCACCCCGAAAACCCCTGTATAGTAAATTTCATCGAAATCGTTAGAGCCGTTTTCGAGAAACCGATTACAAATTTACAGTTATAAATACTGAAGCTAAACAAAAGTCAAACGTTTCGTTTTAAATAACTACCACCGTCATATAAAATTTTGCATAGCATCTACGCTCCGATTATAGTTTGGTCCAGTCCTCTAGCTGTGCACCGGCTGTCAATCATTTCGTTTCCGACTTAATCGTTCAGAGAGCAAATCAAAAATCAAATCAAAATCGTTTATTCATTGTTGGATATTAAAATCTCTTAATGACGTCAGCTAAACTACATCGCTTCACAAACAATGTGGCGCCATTGTGGGAAAAAAAAGAAGCGACAATAAAAACCCACGCGCTCTTTTAAATATGTTTGAATGTACAAGGTTGATATACAACATACATAGGTCAGTTTTAATTTTGAATTAGCCTGTTAGAACCGTAGTCTAATCCCATGGATTTTTCTCTTCTAGATAATCTGATATTTTATAATAACCCTTCTTACATAATTTCTGCTTGATTACAGTTTTGAATTTATCTAACGGTAAACTTTCAATATCAGTGGGTACCTTATTATAGAAGCGTATACATTGACCTTTATATGTTTTACTAATTTTGTGAATACGGCTGACATGAGAAGCAAGTTCATTCTTGTTTCTTATGTTGACACTGTGCCTGTCACAATTTTTATCAAAAATATGTATATTCCGTTTAGCATATATTAAATTCTCATAAATGTATTGCGACACAAAAGTCAAAATGTTGATTTCTTTAAATTTATTTCGAAGAGATTCTCTAGGCTTCATTTTATAAATTGCACGAACAGCTCGCTTTTGTAGTAAAAAACTGCTGTTTGCATCCGCAGCATGACCCCATAACAAAAGGCCATATGACATGAGACTATGGAAATAACTGAAGTAGACTAACCTCGCGGTGTCTACATCCGTCAGAGCTCTTATTCTTTTCACTGCGTATGCTGCAGAACTAAGTCTGTTCGACAATTTATTAATATGCGGTCCCCATTGTAATTTGTTGTCTAAGGTAATACCTAGGAACACAGCTGATTCCACAAGACTCAATTTATCGTTTTTCACTAAAAGGCTTGTAGCAGTTGGCTTTACATTAGGCAAAACAAATTTAACACACTTAGTTTTCTTTTCGTTAAGTAAAAGATTATTTACGGTGAACCACTCAACTACATTAGAGATTGTACTATTTACGTCGTCAAAATTTGATTGTTGTCTTTTGACTTTAAAAATCAAAGACGTATCATCTGCAAATAGTACTATCTCATTCTTGTCCTTTACAAGCGATACCGTAATACCAATTCTTTAATGGCTTATCCATATGTGAAACGTTCACTAATCATATGCGAGACCAGATCCAACCATATCGGTTCCTCAAAAAATACCGTAATAAGTCTCCTGCTTTTGAAAATATTCGTATATCCGTAGTCGATGTAGGTTGTGACCTCTTCAAGTCAAACTGGCTATGTAATCGATAAAAAAATTTTAGTTCTTCTGCTTTACGTTTCGATGGATAAACAAGATTTTTGAATGTCGGTGGCTCAGTGGTGATAGTTGCCGCCCACAGATCTTTATTGTGTATGTATTGGGGCAGGAAGTGATCCAAGTTAGTATAGGTAGAATACAATATATTTCCACAAGGACAACTGCTGCACTCACTTGGAAATGTTCTTTATCAGTAATAGTTTTATCGATATTTTAGCATACTTTTCCCTTATGGCATGATATTTAGCACCTACTCGGTCATTCCATTCGATACAAGGCGTGTAGAGTAAAACTTCTTATTATTACCCATTCATACGGGCACGTTATAATTAACTCGACATGTAAGACTTAAAAGATACAGATTTTTCTGATGTTTAATAGTTTTAATAAATATACTAACCTAATACATATCGTAACAGTGTTATTTAAATTATTAAGATTGACAATTCAATTCCAGAACCGCGTAAAGCAGTATCCATCTGAAATTCATCACAATCCGCATGCAGAGATGCCCAAACCGAAACATGAGCTCAAGCTGGAGATCAGAAACCCTGAGCCGCCGAGACGCACGAACCAGCCCTTGAACGTTCGAGACTTGGACACGAGGACCTCTCGAGAGACGGAAAAGAGTCAAGGAGCGACGACACCCAAAACGATCAGCACAGCGCTGAGTAACAGGCACCCGGCCGAAGACACGACGCTGGACTTCTCATACGATAACATGGCGATGAACGTAACGCCGCCGGAGCAGCCCGCTGCTAGTCACAAGTTCTAGCAGGTCGTCTCGTTTGGACGTATCGGTTATGATACTTCTTACCTCGCTATCGCCTTCACGCTCGAACTCAGTCATTGTCACAATAAAGTAGACTACAGGGTAAAATTAAATACAGCCTGACGGTCACCTGTTTTGTAGTTTAAAGTTCCATTTAGAGCTGTTCCACAACTAAACCGATGATTGTCTAAGTTTCCGTCCAACTTTGCTTTGTACTTACTTCTGCAATTTTATTTTATAGCAGATCCAGATTAATTTAGTTATTCAATGTGATTTTTGTCACAGAATACAATGCAGTACATTTCAATAATTAATTATTTAAAGCGACTCTATCACTTGACTTGAAGAAGCCCTTTAAACGCTAGTCGTATTTATTCAATGTAGTTTACCTTACAAGCTATCGTGCTTCTGAAACCAATTTTCTCTAGTAATATAAAACACGATTTCATCATATATAATTACAGTATTACTTATTAAGTACATCATAATGTATTTATTAATAAATGTTTTTACCTATGTAAAATATTCTAGGTACACTTTGAAAACTATTGAGGTTAATTTATATTATCATAGTCATATACATCACATTTATTCGCTCTATCGGCAGCTCAAGTAGTACTTAGTTCATAGTGCTTAACATAATAAAAATAAACTAGTAGTTACTCTCCCACTACAAATATCACATTTAATTATGTAGGGTTGTTAAACAACTGATTTAAGCTATAGTAATCACCTCTAAACATGTTATTTTATATTTAAGTACTTACAGTTTTTATCATTATGGTGATATTCAGGGTAGTAGTAGCGGTACTATCTTTTAAATGTAATAAAATGAAATATAGTTAATAAGTACTTAATTAGTTGGTGCATTCAAAAAACGCGAGTGTGTAGTCTCTCATGAGAGTGTGTGTAGTCTTTCATGAGAGTGTGTGTAGTCGTTCTTTCTTATATCGCACATAAACAATAATTATATCGACTCAACGCATGACAAAAGTAGAGAGTTTTTTTAATGTGTAGCGACACACCTGCGGATCTTTTCCATGATGACAATTTCCTCTGGCGTCATACTTCACAGATATACCGGTAGCGGAACTTATCGCGTTTAATTCCCGCAAGTGTGTCGCTACACTAATCTTTTAATTGCACTTTCACCATGTAAAGACAATAAAAAGGCGTGGTCAAACGAATAATGAGCCCTTCAATTAGGTAATAGTTCCACGGTCAGGGAACCTAGACAAATGGCTATTTACAATCGCAAACGCTAGTAGAATAGAATGCAAATAGTTATATGGGATGGACATTAGCTGTCACGCAACGTTTCGTTAGCTTATGAGCAACGTTTCCTTAGCTGATGTCCATCCCATACATTTTTGTTCTATTCTAATACACATAGCGTCTACGATAATAGAAAGCCACTTGGCTTGGCTTTCTATTATCGCAAACGCTAAAAATTAAAATATAAAATAAAAATGTATGGGTTTGACATCAGCTGTCACGCAACATTTCGTTAGCTAATGTCAATCTCATACATTTGCATTCTATTCTATATTAAAGCCGCTTGTCTCTAGGCCCAAGGGGCAATAAACTTGTTTAAAATTCACTAAATCATTAAAAAATATGTATGTGACCGCAATTATCACCGTAAGTCTGTATTATAATGTTATTATTAATAAACATAAAAATTAAATGTAGTCAAAATAAAATTAATCAATCTGTAATAGTTTTAACGATATATTTTTATTGTAGAAGGTAGGTATATGAAATAGCTGATAAGTTAGATATACTTGTAAGCGTGTATTCAAAAAGCAATATTTTGTTCTCAGAAATTTAATTATTTACTATCTCTACCAGACTTTTAAAATCAAAATGTTTGTTTTTCATAGTTACAAAATTATGTGCAGTTGCGTATACTACTTTATCTTCACTCATGCAATAGGTTTCTTTACTTATAAAAATTATAAAAATTAAACAAAAGTAAGTAAACAACAATGGTAACTTATATTATGTATATTACAGTTCTGATATGAGTCTGAAGAAGCCGCCTTTATATATCCGCTAGGTCTTCTTTGAAATATATAAGCAGAACATTTTCTTAACAAGACATGGTTTTCTTTTCGATTTTCATTCTTTCCCAATTCATTGTAGGTTATGTCATAAAATGTCCTAGACTAATTTGGGAGAAGATCATAAGTTATTGAGTATCTTCTGGTGTAACTGCAGTATCCTGACTGCATCACTTTATCTTCTTTTTCAATAAACTTTCTCATTGCTTTCACGGGCACAAAAAACTTGAAAAAGGTAAATATTTGAAAATGGCGGCAAATCTAATATCTATTTCCAAGTCCTTCTAATTTCAGAAATTAGAAGGAGTTGCCGCCATTTTCAAATATTTACCTTTTTCAAGTATTTTGTGCCCGTGAAAGTAATGTGAATGTTTATTTAAAACGTAGATAAAGTGGTGCAGTCAGGATACTGCAGTTACACCAGAAGATACTCAATAACTTATGATCTTCTCCCATATTAGTCTAGGACATTTTATGACATAACCTACAAGGAATTGGGAAAGAATGAAAATCGAAAAGAAAACCAGGTCTTGTTAAGAAAATGTTCTGCTTGTATATTTCAAAGAAGACCTGGCGGATATATAAAGGCGGCTTCTTCAGACATATCAGAACTGTAATATACATAATATAAGTCACCTTTGTTGTTTACTTACTTTTGTTTAATTTTTATCAGTAAGTACCTACCTGTTGCATGAGTGAAGATAAAGTAGTATACGCAACTGCATATAATATGGTATTAAAACACTCTTTTGATGCTATTATCACACTCGGCTACGCCTCGTGTGATAAACCCAAACTCGTGTTTTAATAACCTGTTTTATATGACAGTTGCATAAACTACTATATTTTAGTCTACAAAGGTATTATCTATTCTGTTATAGGTAAGTAGGGCTTCCGATTCCGGTACTCCAAGATCCCGATTCATTTTCCAGTCCCGCGCAGTACGGGATTACGAGTGCGGGATCCCAGAATTTGCGGGACTGAACAGAAACTTACGCACGACCATGTTTTTGGGGGTTTGATGGGGAAATATCTTCCATTTACATGGTAGGTGTGGAGGCTGAGAGGCCTTTTTTTTCCGTGATCGTATTCTTTCTAAAAGTACTAACAGACGATCGGACCGAACTGCTCCGAATTAAGCTCCGGCCCACAATTTTATCCAAAAGCGTTGCTGATTGTCCCAAACGACAATTCGGAGAAGTTCGGTCTGATCGTTTGTTAGTACCTTATGATACGCACTAGTTTGGAAGATGATACTACTCCAGATGTTATATTGATTCTTTTTAAATCACCCATATTACCTTATTTTTTACTTATTTGATTTGATTATACATGGTGTAACAGAAAGTGTATTAAGTGTGAAGTAGTAGGTTTGGATGGGAATAAATAACAAAAAGTCTCATTTTACAAGCCATGTTTCTATGGAAAAGTTGTTTGTGATCACGAGTGCATGAATTTCTTTTGGTGTTAAAGATTATTTAAAAGTCATCCTATATTTATTTGCGTACCTAATAAATAATATTTTTTTTTACAATTGATTGTTTTATGGGAAAAACTGTTCAGTTTCGTTGGCAGAATCACATCCGTTAAACCCAATTTTTTACAAAATGTATTAGTAAAGTAATGTGGTAAAACTTTAAGTCTTGTTGTTAATTATTTCTTATTTTTTTATTATCTTTGAATGCCTAACTAAGATATTATTGATTCTTATACGCGGGATCCCGCAAATACCGTGATCTTGCGGGATTGGAAGCCCTAGATATAAAATAGGAAAGATGTGACAGCAGAATTGGATCGATAATATAACTTAATGTTTAATTGGTTTGGGGTATAGTGAAGCCGAAAGTTCTTTGGATGTTGAAAAAAAAAATATAGTGATCGATAATTTATTATCTTACCATTTTCTGTATTAACTTTTTATCCACGACTTATCAGAATTCTTAAAAAACCCGTTTTTTCTTCATTTACACTCCGATCCTATTGGTTGGAATAGCTCACAGCTTAGCTTTAAAGGCACCTTAAAAATATCTACGAATTAAGAAAAGTTGTAGGTAAAAAATTATTGCATTTGGCCAACAGAACTGTTCATTTACTTACATCATGCACACCCTGCACACTTAGAAGTATTTCAAGTATTTCAGGTATTTTGTGTTTTGTTGGTCTCTTTCAGCTATCTATGATATTATGTATATTAAATTGGCTTCTACGATGGTCACAAGTGATAACCACTATAAAGCCACTAGCAGTATGCTGTCATTATACCTATTATTAGTTTGAGTGAGAAACTTGAAGAGTTTTGTACTTAGCACTACATCGAATTTTCTTAATATATTATCAACAACTTAGCATTTGAATGATAATTTTATGATTATACCTATTGTCTAGGTTTAAAGTTCTGTTAATATTATGTAAAGTATAGGTTATACTTACAGGTAGTGCATCGAGTTCGACTCGGGTTAAAATAAAATGTTTCAGCTTGGCTGAGGTAGCCTTTTATTTTAAGTGTTATGTGTACTGTAAATCAATGTATTTTATTGCTAAGTGAAAGTGATTATGTGTGTGTGTCTTTGGTGGAGGTCTTGCTTTTCGATTTACACAAACGGCTTAGTTGTGACTGTCTTCATCTAGTCTACTGTAATATTCCTGAGCATTAGAGACATAATTTATTATGTATTTGCACCTACCTGACACAGTTACGAGTACGTACAGCACTTAATAAAGTTAAATAGTTAATATATCGCGAACAACAAAAGCAGAAGTGTTTATTAGAACTTTCAACTTTTACACAACTTAAACCTTAAACCGTTACCCTAAATAACCTTGTTAGGGTATCATTATTAGTTTGATTGAATGCCCGAGTAGATGAACACTAAGTATGTATTGATGTCGCAGGCAAGTTGTATAATTCACCGACAGCCAGCAATCTTGCGACCACAAAGCCAGAAACGAAACACGAGCCATTTTGTGAAATGTCTAGGCATTATGTAAAATAGTGAACTTCGCAATTTCTCGGCATTAGACAAAATGCCGGCGGCGAATAACACAAATTGCCTGGGGGTCTAGACAACGAGTCATCTGACGAAAACGAATGTCATGAAAGGGATGTCATTTCTCATCCCATACATTTTATCACGTTCGCTTTCGCCATCTTTGAATTTAATGGCACGGAGTCTAGACCCCTGCGACATTGATACTATCTTAATGAAATAATAATTCGAGTACATTTTAATTTTAATTTCAAACTAAAATCTGATGATATACAGCTAAATCACAAAGACCGTGTTCTAAATATTTATAACGTAAAATTTAAATTAAGATTTATGTTCGAAACCGTTGACATCATCATGGATTTAAAAATAAATAATATTTATCTAACACAACAACATTATGCGATAGAAATTGAGAGTGAATTAAAGAAGTGTAGTGATGATAAAATAAAGAGGTGTTTCTGCAAGAGACTTCTTGGACATGAGTCAAGGTTTTGGCAACAGCGTGCGCCCGCGTCGTTCCTACTAATGATGTACACTCACAGCATTTCACGCACCTGCAAATAATTTTCTCTGTGTTTAGTTTGCTATTTTTGAAACGTTTTTCTTTGAAATAAAATTTTGTTGTGTAACAAAGAGGCTGATTCTTATCAGTGGCATTTGGGTGTAAATTAGATTAATGAGGTGCGCGACTTACACATATTTCACAATTTCAACGCAATGTCAAGGTTTTATCTAGAAATTTAGGTCACATACATGAAAAACATTAGGCATTAATGTTGCCAGAATATTATAACCATAAGACTTTAACTACATCCAAAATAATTCAACTTTATAATATAATACAGATCCTCTCAAGGGTGTCCGTCCAAGACGAACATTGTGGTCATCAATATCTCCTTGTACTTACACCCGAGCCTACATGATCCTGAGTGTTAATATTGTCTCAATTTGAAAAATTCTAGGCCGAATATTTAGCAAATACAACTGGTTCCGATCGATCGTGTGGGTTTCTAAGATTGCAGAAAATCTTATTCAATTGCTTTTCGGACACGATTGGATTTGCCAGACGCCTTACGCGTTCTGAGAGGGATATTTGTGCATTTTGAGCATCGCACTCGTTTGTAACCCCAATTGTAAGTAGGTTTTTTGTAACCCTAAATTACTACAGTCATTGTAAATAAAATTGCATTATTAGGTGTATCAACTTAAATATTTATATTTTAATATCCATTATAATCCATTTGAACAAATTTAATTTTTCCTAAAATGTTTCATAAGGTTTTGATCTGTTATATTGATGCGCATAGTGTTGTTCGGAGACGGCAATCACTCAGATTTTAGGGATTACTTTACCGGATGAAATTATAAAAGAGTTGCTCGGAGATCGCAAGCACTCAGATATCAAAGAGTTGGAAGATATTGCAGAATTTGTGCCTTACGTTTACTCTGTGAGAATTGTAATAAAAAATATATGAAGGCTCTAGATTCGCTCATGCTAGTATTCCTCGCTGGACCCACAACCACGTCGACCGGTCCGGTTGAAGTGTAGCAGGGGGGGTGCTATTGAGTTGGGACTTAACTTATAGAGCGAGGTCCAAAAATCTTTCGTTGGGATTGAGAGTTTTTACTTTTTAACGATTTCTTTATTTTTTAATATTGTTTTGGATAGGTTGAATAAATAGGTATAAAGAACACGGTCATTATTTATTGCGAAAATTGGTTTAAAAAGAAAAATGTGTGTCTAAAAGAACCCACTTGTACAACAACAGTGCGGGGAAGGGGTCATAATGCCCTTCCTTTCACTTCGTCTTGCAGTGTAAAGAAATGTTTGTATTCGATTTTCAAAGCCACATTTTTCATACAAAATTATTCAAGAGAAAATTAAAAAATGCTTATTTCGATCAATTTATTCGAAACTATCTTTAAAATCACTTTTACAACTCCCTTTCGTATACTCTGCCCGATTTACCAAAAAAACATTTAGGGACTACAGGTACTACACTTTTCACACAGGTTTTACATAAGAATTCCCTTCCCCTGTCATGTTATACGAAGGGAACTCTTATGTGCGACGGGCTTTACAAATAAAATTATTTTGTTACTTTGGGTTATAAATAGTAATTTAGTATTTTAAGTACTCGCCGTCCATACAGAACATTCCATTTTTAAGTAATTGTTAGTATATTTTAGTTTAATATATAGGTTGTAGAAGTACATAGTAACTTCATTACTTAGTTATTTTTGTGGCAATACTGTACTTAAAATAAAACATTTAGTTTGAAAATATATAGCTACAAAATCAACTTCGAGCGTACATTCCATATGTAAATAAAATTTAGGTATTAAGTATTAAGTAATACCTACATTTGCTGGCCGATCTACCAGTAGGAAGAAAATCTTAAAATTATCTACGGAGATTTTTTAAAATTTAATTTAGAGAATTCGCTCTACCGAGAATTTCGGTGTTCAATTGACCTTTTTTGGTGGAATGTTTTTCTCATTTCTACGATATAGGTATGACTCACCTCACCAGTTCGAGAAGGTTTGTTTTATCGTGGTTAGTTTTTACTGAACAATTGAACTAAATAAATTAAAATTATGAAATTGTTAGAATTTGAGTAAGAGAAAAGTGCTTCTATCTCCTAGAATTTTCCTCGGTGTGCTCGACGGCCAAGTTGTTTTGCGTCTCGTGCCTTGAAACCCTCGCTAAGCTTAGGATTCTTCCTTCGCTTGCTTGGGTTTTACTTCACTACAGACAAGAGCAAGTCAGTGTTAATATATTGGACTTTACACCTTTGTTACTTCAATGGCCGTATGAGCTAAAGTTGCGTTCGTTGTCAAGTTTGTCAAGCTTTACTTGCTCTTGACTTTACAAGCGCTTGCGTTAAATAACAACTTTGCAGCCTTGCGTTGAGCATTAAGTCAGAAAAAACACTGCACAAAAGTAGCAAATAGTAGATTGTTTACCGTGGGAGCTAAGAACTATTTTAAGTGCGCTCAGGATTCAAAGTACTCCCTGGAGCTTTAAAATAATGTTGCTCCCGAGGTGAACACTACTTTTTATCACCCTCTATGAGAAAAAAGAGCAATTGAATTGATGAAGGGAACAAAACGCGATTTTAGTAGCAGTCAACGTAGAACGAACTAGCTCTTTTCGAAAAGATGTGATAAAAACTAATATTGATGATAATAGTTAGGGTGCTGGCTGCAATTTGGGTATATAATTTGCTCATGATTCATATTAATAGGGATGATAGATCAGCTCAATATGAATCGATTTGGTCCTTACAAGTTTTTCTGTGCGTCGCTGCGTTTTTGAGTTAAAGCACAAAAAATGAAAATAAGATACTATATAATGTTTTTTCTATCTGCCTTTGTGGCTCCTGTTTAAAATACTTCTGAAGATGTAGAAAATCGAAGAAGCAGACATGCAGGGCTCTGCATTATCACGGGACGAAGTAGTTAATTTTTGCATTTTGAAGAGCTGTAACTTTACGACGCAAGGCTATTATGGTAGCAGACCATTTTTCTGGGGTTTTATACATTGTATTTAATCAGATAGTCATAGTCTGCCAGGTGTACGTTTCATTGTCAAATTTCAAAATAATTAAAGCTTAATTCTTCAAAAACGCATAAATAGGTGTGTGGATGTCCGCCAATATTTTTTGTATCATCTAGAGGATGCTCCTTATCATCAGTCAAAGAGGCAGACATGAGCAAATCATATAGAAATTTGTCCTTCATCACCCTTACTATAATAATAATATATAGGAAAACTTACTTGTAAATAATCTTGTTTGAGAAATATAAATTGTAACAAAATCTTGTATCAAAATCAAGGTACTAGGCTTTTACCTATGTAATGTACTCGTCTTTAAATTCTTCTATTAAGTAGGTACTGTAGTTTATTAAAGCAATAAATAGGTGTAAAGCCTATATTATTAAATATGTATATAGGAGCCTTCAGAATATCCGTCCATTTGGTAAGAATACAATTATAGTAGTATACATAACATAAGTAGTTTTATATCTGACTTTTTGTAAGTCACATTTTAAGCACTTTATAAAAAAAGATTAAAAATGTTATAGTTAATGTGTTTCTTTAGAATTGTAATGTATGTTCTTATACAAGATGTATTAGTGGATACGTTGATGTTAATTTTAACAAGAAAAATAAAGGTGTCGCAAAAAGTTAATCCAGTTTTAATTTAAAGCCAACCATGTGCTAAGTGGCGCCTCCATGAGTAAAATAAAATATATGATCGCTGAACACAAATCCGGTATGACAGATTAAAGTAAAAGTACCGTAGTTTATTTGGAACCTATCAACTCCGTAAATAAAAACAAATATTACCAACTTGTAGATTCTTAGAAGAGAAAAGTGCGTGGGATTTTCTTGATGCTTCTTTTTTGCCCCAATCGGATTATTTTGATTAAGAGGGGATGTTAACTGACGTTATTAATTTAATATATGGTAATATCCAAAATTTAATTTTTATTTTTTGATAGATTTTAATAGTTCACTGTAGTTAGAGATACAAAGAAGATAAAATTAGTGTCCGTTTCACGTATTTTCTGAATCTAAAACTACAATGAACAGTATTTTACAAAGTAAATAACTTCATTTTAAATATTATTTCAATATATCGATGTGTTCTGCGAGGATATAGGTGGGTACTCACACTCACCGCAAAAAATATTAATTGCTGATTTTCTATTGGAAGTCTACAAGCAAAAACCGTAAAATGAATGAAAGTTATTTGCCAAAAAGCCTTCATCAGTTGTGAGCTTGTCGGTGGAGAATCTACCATTCAGCCTTAACTTTATTACTTAAGTATACTGGAGTTTACGAAAGATTCAGGTGTTTTGTAAACAAAATCATAACTTTATATTCATGTAAAATGTATTAAAAATTTAGATATTTCCGGCTTTCTTTATGTAAAACGTTAAAGACTAAGCTTTTGTGTGTGTATTATGGTTACAAACGTGTGCCTCGTCAAGAACGATAATAAAACAGGGCCTCGTGTAATTTTTAGGATAATTCTTTTCTTTAAAAAAAAAATGATTGTTTACAAAATACTTATCTGAATCTTGCGTGAACTCCGAAACACATAAATATTTATTTTAGGAATACGTACAAAAATTTGGAAATATAAAGAAAACCACCGTATAATTAAAAACAATTTTAAACTTTTACACAATTTAGGGCTTTTTTCAGCTTTCTACAAAAAATATGTTGGTACTTATGTACAAAAAACATCCAATTCATATGGTGGGCTTGATTTAATGTCGGTGTATTACAAGCGACAAAAAAAATAACCCTGACACTTATTTTGTACGAACGATGGGCATGTTATACTAACCCATCAGACCGTAGCAGGCAGAATTTCATTTGATTGAGAGTGCACCGCATAAAGCAGCCATCTAGGAGATTATTGGGGCGGTGTTATGCTATCAGGAACGTTCCTGCCATATGCGAACAATTTTCCTTGCAACACCAATTTTTCGCGCAAGGCCCGGAGGAGAGTAGCGCTACGCGGCATTCATCTTTTCCAAAGTCAAAAATTTCAGTACTATTAACGTACTCTCTAAAGGGGCTTTGCGCGGGAGTTCGTGTTGCAAAAGAAATGGTTCGTACATGACAGACAAGTTCCAGGTACCGTCTTGCTGTTGATGTTTGATGGTTTATTTTTTCTTCTCAGCTCACGATTTCGCCCATTTCTTAAAACTTATAACAATTTGCTCTTGTGACATTAATTAAGTGAACGTCTTACGTATGGTAAGGAGAGTAAAAAGTGAGGAATGCGCACTGCAGGATACCATTCGGCTATCAACGGGATTTCAGACAACTGATTCAATTCAAACGGGGTTTTGTGCAACATTTCATAAATCGCACTGGGTTAACTAATTAGGGCGGTAAAATCGTGGAAACGCAGTTTGAATCGGTTCAGTCGTTCGTGGTTTCCGTAAAAGCCCAAACTCCACGTGAACGATGTCAGGAACTGCTTATCGTAAATATATTTAATCGAAATTCGAATAACATACGTCAATAAAATTGAGTTGGGGTGTATGATGATTTCGAAATTCCGTGGCCTTGTCAACAGTCAGTCCGCTTTCGCTATGTTGTCGAATTATATACTTGCAACGAACGTTACTATGACCATTTAAATTATATACCATATAATGTGATGATGTTCGAAAAAAAAAGATGTTCGCCCCAGCCCCCTGATTTACGAAAGTTTTAAAATAATGATACTATTCTCTTACCCGACTACAGACCAACAAGCTGTTTACAAAAATAGAAAAATGTGCAAAAGATATTTCAGTCATACATATTATGTCGTTTGCTCTTGCTATGTTTCTTGTACTTATTCTTGTACTTTTCTAAGATTTTCTCCATCTCCTTTCGCATCATTTTCTGCTTGTGTCTCTCTAGCAAGTCCGCATAGACGTCTGAGAAGGGCAGAATGTTAATACCTCCACCCGGCGATACAATGCCTTCCAAGCCTGGCATGAACCCAATCTGCTGCCTTGGACGGTAGATCGGGAACATCGGGGACATTGGTGACATCGGTGGTATCAGTGGCATCGGGTACGGCTGAGGCGGGAAGGGATACGAGTTGCCGAGCACTGGAACCATAGGTCCACTTGGTTGAATCGGAATACCATATGGTAAAGGTGGCATTTGAACGGGGGCGGGCACTGGCAATAGTGGTCCAGGCAGTGGCATCGGAGGTGGTGCTAATAATGGGTGCATTGGGAACGGCATTGGGGGCGGTGCTGGCATTGGATGAAAGGGCGATGGCATCGGGACTGGCAATGGAGGTTTTGGTCCCGGGCACGGCATCGGCATTGGGGGAGGCTCAGGCACAGGTACCGGCACGGGTACAGGAATTACAATATCTTGCTTTGGTGTATCAGTTACATCCTTAAACTGACAGTAATCTGGTAATGGTTTAGGATACCAGTAAAGGGGATTGCACTTGTCTTCCCCGTTAGGAAGTTTTTTGCCATTTTGCACGTCTTTTTGCTTAAATTTATCAATCCAACTTTTACCATCAATGGTGCAGGATGCCAAACTTGCAGTAGCCACGATTAAGAAGAACTGAAACATTAAATACCTGAGTATTTTGTTGGACTCTATCTAATATCAATCGTAATAAATCATTACTCGTTATAATTTTTACTCATGTAATTATTACTACCTATTTTTGATCAAAGTAAATTATTAGTACTCACTTTCCTTATGTACTTCATTTCAGTGTGATTATCCAGACATTTCTAATTTACACGGCTTTCCACTAGTCTAAGCTACCGCTTTGATAATTATGAACAACTCAAAAAAAAAAGAGATTTCCCTCTCTTTGGAACCAAACAATAGGCTGCCTTGTTTCATAAACACAATAGATTTTTTGCAATAATTTCTCGCTGCTTTTTAATTTTTATTCTTAAGCTAACAATGAAAGAGAACAAGTTGGTAATGTAATAACAAAGCTTCAAATTAGTAAGACTTACATCCCATTTACACAATTATACATAAATAATAAAGTACTTAACTAAATAATTAATAAAATTTGAACAATAATTATTAGGCAAGTGATATTTCAGTTTGAGTAACTATTCATTTAACTTGTAATAAATAATTTCATTATTTTAGTCAGTAAAGTTGTGTTTGCGTTAAATCTTGAATGTGCACCTGTACCTACCTACCATCATATTTGCTCTTTTGAATATAAGTCACCGAGTTTCCATTAACAATTTTCTTAACTTGGACTGGATTATATTTATTGCCTGGTTTACTTTTTAATTTTTGTTTATTTTTGAATGATTCTGCCATTTTATTAACCTGGAGTTTAATTTTATTTTCCATGTTCTTTTTACCGTCTCCATTATTAGGACTATTCATATCATCGGTTTCGTTTCTCGGTCTCAACTCATCGAACTGTGGTGTTCCTTCAGGATATAAAGGAAATTGGAAAGCCTCAGCCATCTTTTCATACGTCTTTTGGGCGGAGACTGCGTAATTACCAGAAACTTTTTTGATCATATCTTCCGTTTTTTTTGAAACAGGTTGTCGATAAACTGTTGCATAGCCAATATTTGGAAGAAATCCAATTATAGGTTGTGCTGGTAAGGTCATCACATCCAATTTCACCAGATTCATCATTTGCATGTGTGGCGGTATCCATGGATTATTTATGACCGAATCCAGCTGTAGAGCTATTTCTGGTTGGAAATTTTGCGGTATTAGTTCTATTTCATTTTTTGAGGAAACGTTGTCGTCCATATCCTCCTTGTCTCGTACGCAGTCCGATTCACCAGATGGGTCAGAATTAGATTCTTCTGATAAACACAGGGTCTTCTTTCTCCTCTCTCTTTCTCTCTTTTTGGGTCTCTTTTTTCTATTTTTCTGATGTTTTGTTTTATGTTTATTATGTTCATGTGATTCATTAGAACTGCTCGCAGCTCTACTATGATGGAACTTCATAAATTTATCATATAATTGGACGTAAGATTGCTCATCACCTTTGAAATTGTAGGGATGTGTATTGTTTAGTTCTTTCCGGATTAATTTTTCGTATATTTTGATGCAGTGATCGGGCATGTGGAGAGGATGCCAATTTAGTGGATTACATTCATCATGAGCATACCTTTCCTCAAAGTCGAAGTTGTCTTTGTATGTGACACCAGCAATTGATTGATTACTTGCAGCAAACAGTCCACATAAACATAGCATCAAAAAGCTGGTCTGCAAGTAAAGAAGGAAGATATTTTAAAATAAAATAAACAATTGAGGAGGATGGCGGACAAATCACACGAGGTATTCTGATCCCAAACCATGTAATCGAATATGTCTATCAGAGTATGATGTATTAGGTAAGTAAACCCATAGATTACGCCTATGTATATTTCTGGGTACTAAAAATTTTAAGTACACATAAATGAGCAAATACGAGTAACACTCACGCACAGAACAAACACTTGTGCTCACAGCATAGAAGGCAGGGTCACTACACTACCAGCCCCGTCAAAGGGCTAGTTATCTGGGTTATTGTAAAGGCATATTGCTATCAACTTCCTAATAATATTTAAAAAACAGACCTTTTGGCTCATGATAGCTATGCGAGTTTCCTTTAATCCGCAGACTTCGTTCCTTCAGGACTGATACGTAGCTACTGGTGACAATTTTGAATTTCTTAAGCTTATTCAACTAGCAGAAGTTATGTAATGCTTCACCTGCTAGGTTATGCAAGTAAACGCGATTTTACGTCAAAAGGTCCAATTTGTATTACGATCAGGTTGTACACTGCGCGCAAATAACTCGTACATGATGGTTCATGTTTTAATAAAAAAATAAAATTGGCAATTTGAACAAATTTGAAGTAAACGAAAATTATGAATTATTTAGTAGTTCATGATAATTATAGAATCATCATCATATCAGCCGAAACACGTCCACTGCTGGACATATGCCTCCAATAAAGATCTCCATGACGACTGGTTCTGTGCTATTCGCATCCAGCGGCTTCCCGGGACCTTGACCAGATCGTCGGTTCACCTTGTGGAGGGCCTGCCAACGTTTCGTCTTCCGGTACGTGGTCGCCACGCCACTCTAGAACAATTATTACGCCCCATCGGCTATCGGTTCTTTTTGCGATGTGCCCGTGTGTGCGAATTATAGAAATATTCGTGCGTAAACCATTAGTCGCAGTAGATCCTAAAAGTAACATTATAATAACCAAAGTATAGCTGTTGTAAACTTAAACATCATGTTTTAGGCAGTCGCAAAAAACAGAACCCCCTTTTCACCAAATCGGATGGATTTAAAAGGTGAATATTACAGCAAACATGGCGTCTGGTAGGGTTTGCAATTCGAATATTCATTTTATTCGAATATCCGCTCCATTTTCGAATTCTAATAGTTCATTAAAGTTATCCGAATATTCGAATAGTTAAAAAAGTAATAAAGGTACCTGTATTTTCAGCTAATGCTTACTAGGTGGCAGCACTAACGCAACGTTGGAATGCGTATAGAGATCGCAGATTTCACAACATCAGGCAGGACCACAGTAGCCTAGTTGGTAAAGCATCTGCGGTACTGACGCGGAAGACGCACGTTCGAATTCTGCCTGTGGTTGTGAAATTTTGCGATTTTCTACTTTGTCGATTTATCCGAACACTGGAAGTGTTAAAATAAAATCATTTTCAATTTCCTACATGATTTGAAAAACATACCCTTCGAATTTCGTGCTACTGGAACTAAAATTAGAGATGAGTTTCGTCAATTTGTTAGTCTAAAAGTCCTTCATTTTTGAAGTATTCATTCATTTTCATTCATTATTTAAGAGCCATGCTCTTGTCGGTGTAGCTTTCTCCATCTGTCTCTGTCTTGTATTAGGTTTTTCAGTTCTCCGTAAGTATTTACCCCCGCCCTCTCTTTCATCCTTTGGCAGTACTCTATTCTAGGCCGGCCGCGGCCTCTTCTTCCTTCCACCTTTCCTTCCACAATAGTTTTTATAAATATGTCGCGCCGAAGTAACAGGCATTTAATTAAATAAATTTGAAATTTAAGCTTTTCGTACAAATTAAAGGTTTTTGGAAGTTTATCCTTTAAGAGGATAAAATTAAGAATGAGAATTTGTATGGAATTCTGAATCTGCTAATGCTAGAAATGTGAAATTTGGTGGGTATATATTTCATGATATGAAAATTTAGAAATTATTTTCAGAAATTCATCTCTTCTTTCCGTCAAGTGAAAGTAGTGTATTAACAAAGCATTCATAAACTTTTTCATAATCCATTGCATCATCAAGTGACGAGATTTTGGGAAAAGTTCTGACATGGAGTTTCCGCCGCCAAACTTTCCGCTACGGAAAGATCCGTCGTGGATCGTTCAGACGCGGGATTTCCTCAGGTGTATCGCTACACAAATGGTACTAATGATCAAACTTTGAGGATTATTTTCAAGGAACGCTTATATACGTGTTTCTGTATGATTTTTCGCAAATACTTAACTTCTTTGCAACAAAAATAAAAAAATATTTGCGTCGACTTGAGAACCTCCTCCGCTTTTTTTTCGTCGGTTAAAAAGAAACATTACAGTCTGTGCGAAGACTAACATAAGTTTACTTTGTATAACGGTAAATGTGGTTTTATTGACCATTCAACAATAAAACTTATTAAAATACTTGATTTTATTTGAATAGAATAATGCTGGAATCGAACCAAATCCCGGTCTAGCTACTCTTTTTATGTTGAATTGAAATTGCATTATTTAAAAAAAAAAGTTAAAAAATATTTGAATATCCGAATATTCGAATATTTAGCTCTCGAAGTATTCATTTTATTCGAATAGTAAAATTAAACGAATAGTGCAAACCCTAGCGTCTGGTGTCCTAAAAAGTGACCACAGACAAGGACGATAATAAAACTGGCCACAGAATAGAAGCTATAGTCCAAATACTTTTGGTGTGACAAGCGTTAGCATAGCGAAGTAAGCATCAGATGGAGTAATAAGAATGAAGCAAAATAAGAAGAATCGAGCACATTGGAAATGAATCTAAGGAATTCGAAAATAAAATCATAAAATATTAATAAAAAAAAACTTTTTTAAAAACAAGCTTTTATAAAAAAATTCAGTTGTGCTAATATGAATAAAAAATTATGCAAGAGTCGTGCTGGTAAATATTAGTTACAAAGATAAATATAATAAAATAGATCGATCGAAATCATGCATACAACTTTATAATGTTCAATGGCATCAAACGATTTGAAAGCTTGGTATGAAGTTTTTATAGTTATAATTCCTCCTTTTTTATTTGCGCTTTCTAAGCTTTCAAATTATTTGATGCCATTGAATATTATAAAGTTGTATGCAATCTAAATTTCGAAATACTATTTCCAATACCGATGCAAAAATAAACTAAGATTCATGTCATGAAACTGAATAAAGTAACAGGCCAAATTACGAGAAAATTTTAATGAATTTTATTGAATTTTAATTAATTGATTAAATTTTATTGAAAGTAAATAAATTGTTTACCAAGGGAGTAAGAACAATTTTAAGGTCAAGAGCGTTTTTTGAATCCAGAGCGGAGCGAAGGACTCTAGAGTAGAATTCCAAGCGTAGCAGGGGATTCTAAAGTAGAATCCTGAGCGCATCGAGGTATTTAAAGTACATCGCTCGAGGTTTAAAATTGTGTTGCTCCCGAGATGGACACCACTTTTTATAACCCTGTATAAAACAGTGAAATGACGAATTATACAATTTGCCTGCGACATCCACATTTCTAATTCAAATACTATGGATGCAATCACTAACATACGATAAGACCAAGAGTTTACTAAGACGTCTTGAATGACCCATTATATTAAATTTTTACTTACACATTCTACACGTGCACGCACACACACACGCGCACTTGCGCACACACACACATTCTCTATTTATTTATTCTCTCATGAACGTACAACGTATCGCACATTTACTCACGTGAATTCAATTTAAATTGTGACACTCCGCGGAGGAATATCAACATGTACTGGGTTTCACCTAGTTACACGTTTTTTCTGTCAACTTTATTTGTACTTGTATGTTTGTTGTACATAAATAAACTATTTTATTATTATTTTTATAATTATTCTAATTCAAATCATTTTAGTCCCTTAGGGATTAAAACGTGAGTTTAGTTCCTGTTAACGTAGAACGAACTAGCTCTTTTCTAAAAGATGTGATAAAATTACTTTTTATGTTTGGACCTACATAATATTTATTTTACTTAGCTATTTGTCATGATATGAATCCCCAATTTGGATATCCCGCTTCCCGTGTTTGTTTTCATTTTCCAATTTTTTCCTTAGATACCTCTTCCAAGTTTGCGTCCAAAATCTCACCATTGCTTCATTGTTATAAAAAGAGACACTGATTTCTAAATAGTATAATTTGTCTTTTTAAGCTATCAGTCAGTCAGAATTAAAAGTAGCTAATTATATCAGGTGTCCATATAGATCCTCATATTCAAGTGACCATAATTATCTGTACAAAACGAATAGGATGTTTTCCAGCTGGATGGCGCTGCTAATTAGCATGAGGAAAATTGCTGTACGGTCACGTCGCGCGTCGATCACCCAGTATGTAAAGGATCAATATCTGCTGTCAAATAAATGTTACAAATTTTCTTATGTTTTTTCGATTTATGACAAGGTTGCGTTCGGCGTTCGAGTCCTAAAACTTAGATTATTTATTGGGCAAAAATCATATCAGCAACAATCAGCAACCAATTAAAACATACTTTGACAGGACTGAAAATAAAGGTTATCATCAAAGATTTCATTTATTTCACTAAGCCTCAAAAAAGGAAATTACCGACAGTGATTTGGGTACCATCTATCGACGATTAAAGAAAGGTAGTTGACAAACGTCATCGGAAACTCTCTATTGGCTTCCTGTAAAACAAAAGGTGCTCAGGACAATATGAAAACTTTAATTATATATCGCAGGCAAATTGTATAATTTACCGCTGCACATGATGCCATGTCATTTTACTAATTTCCAAGAAATTATTAGAATCGTCATTTTACATAATGCCTCGGCATTTTACAGAACGTCACGTAATCCGTTTCTGGCACTCGTCGGCCGCTCCTTCGACGATCTCGCTTCGCTCGCTTGCCTCATACGTTGTGGTTGCAAGATTACCTTACCCAATCTGTGGGTTTGCCTTAACTAACTAACCTATAATGTACCAGTACAATTTGCCGTAAGTTAATAATCAGCTGGCCGTTTGTAAACGGCGAATCTTATGATTTGGCTGCGACATATAGATTACTATGGTCACTTGAAATTGGTTTTATTTATTTACCTGAAATGGTTAGCTGCTTTTGGTAAATTTTTTAAATTTTGTTTATGAGTTTGTATTTTTGTCTTTTGATACTCTTGGATATCGGCGTAGTTTGATTACAACTGGAACCAGGACCACTGGTGGTCTACACAATTTCTTATCGATTTGTGGGTCTACAACAAAAAAAAGATTTTCAATAATAATCATATATTACAGAACCTAGGTATCTAACTTATTTCTAAGTACCGTTACTACTCACCAGCTGCATTAGTTTCCAGGTAATTTGATGGTATTAACATTAAATAAATAAGAAATACAAATTTGTCAATTTTCATGTTTGTACCATATTACACAGTGAATATTCACTGCATAAACATATCGAAATTTAAAAAATCAACACTTCGAAGCATAGTATTTTTTTAGGAAACCGCTTCGTATGTAATAAAATCCAGTCTTTTTTCATTGCTGTAAAACCATTTTATGATACTAATAATTCGATAATATCTTTCCATTTTCTGCGACCGATAATATCACGTCGTTAAACGGGTAAACTGTAACTTTTTTTTTTACTATGTATGGGCTTACTCTTGACCTCGATCTGGCCTAGAGGACAGAGATGAGGTCGACGATGTAACGAGCTTGCCCAGAAGAAGCATATTCACTCGCGACTTAAATAGATTCGGGTTGTAAGAGCTCGGGAACACAGACGCAGGCAGAGAATTCCACTCCTTAGCCGTGCGCATTATAAAGGATGTTTCAAAGCGCTTTGTGCGGATGTGTGGAATATCGACCAAATATGGGTGATATCCGGCAGTGCGTCTGGATTCCCGATGGTAGAAGGGGGATGGCGGAATGAGCTCTTGGGCACACTCTCCGAAGTACAATCTGTAAAAGACCGACAGACATGCAATTTTGCGCCGGTGGGCTAGGCTGTGAAACTTTGTTTTCACTAGCATCTCATCACCAACGAGCTTCTTGGCTCTGCGATCGATCGAGTCTAGAGCGGCTAGTTGGTATTTGGCTGAGCCATCCCAAAGGTTGCAGCAATTCTCCATGCATGATCGGACTTGTGCTTTGTATAAAACTAGCAACTGTCCAGGAGTGAAATACCGCTTAACTTTATTGAGGACACCAAACTTTTTGCCGCAGTTTGCGCTTTTGACTCAATGTTGGCGCCGAAGTTCAGGTTTGCACACAGCTTCATGCCAAGAAGCTCGAGGCTGTCAGTGACCGGTACAGATGTACCTCGAAAAGTAAGAGCCAGATTGAATGGACTCCTTTTGGCAGTGAACAGACACGCTTGTGTTTTGGTGGCGTTGAAACTTACCAGATTTTTGTCACCCCAGTCGGAGACAAGACTTAAGGTTGAGTTTATACGCTCTACCATAGCCTCTCTCGAAGAACGTTTTTCTTCACTGCTGGCTTTTGTGCTTGACATATATCTCTCGACTACAGTACTGTCATCTGCGTACCCAACAATACTAGGACCAAGTAGGTCGTTGATGTGCAGCAGTAAAAGAGTCGCAGAGAGAACAAACCCCTGAGGAACCCCGGCGTCAATAGCCGTGAGGTCAGAGGAGCAGCCATCAAGGACTACTCGGATCGACCTTTCACTCAGGAAGTCAGACATCCAAGAGCAAAAGTCAGC
The DNA here is from genome assembly GCA_947532105.1 of Athrips mouffetella. Taxonomy (NCBI): domain Eukaryota; kingdom Metazoa; phylum Arthropoda; class Insecta; order Lepidoptera; family Gelechiidae; genus Athrips; species Athrips mouffetella. The sequence continues at coordinate 31,925,858 of OX383956.1, forward strand.
GGGAATGCCGTATGCAGGAAGTTTGCTCAGCAGACTTGCGTGCCATACCCTGTCAAAGGCCTTCGAGATGTCCAGTGATACGGCAAGTGCTTCGCCGTGTTTCTCGATGGCCTCGCCCCAGAAATGCGTAACATACACTAGAAGATCCCCAGTTGATCGTCCCCGGCGGAAGCCATACTGACGATCACTGAGTAGGTCGTTAGTTTCTAGGTATGTCAGCAATTTTCCATTCAGCAACCTTTCCATAACTTTGCAGAGTATGGAGGTAATGGCGATTGGACGACAGTTGGTGGGTTCGGCACGACTACCCTTCTTGGGTACCGGCTGTACATTGGCAACCTTCCAAGGTTTAGGCACCATTCTTGTTTTAAGAGAGAGGCGGTACAAACGCGTCAGCACAGGAGACAACTCAGGCGCACAGTTCCTTAAGACTCTTGCTGGTATTCCATCCGGACCGCTAGCTTTGTTCACATCTAGACTTCGAAGTACTCTACGAACCTCTTTTGAGTGTATTGTGATCTCCGACATCGAAGAATCACAGCGAGGAATCGTCGGTGGCTGATTAGAGTCGGCATCTAGGTGAGAATTTCTCGCAAATAGATGAATAAATAAATTTGCTTTCTCTGTTGCGGAGTGGGCTAGCGACCCGTCTGGTTTCAGCAGGGGAGGTAATGTAGGACGGCAGAAGTTGGTTTCGACCGACTTGGAAAGGGACCAAAATTGTTTACTACCAGAGGGGTAGGATGCAAGTTTGGTCCCTATGCGACTGACGTGGTCGTAACGAGCCTTCCGGATCACCCGCTTGCAAGACTTTGCAGCAGAATTAAATGCCCTCTTCTTCGCGCGAACTCGCCGATCTCGAACCTTGCGGTCACAGGCTTGAACCCAGGCTTGGTATGCAGACTGCATTCGAGCCTCAGCGCGAGCGCAGTCCGCATTGAACCAAGGTCAGGCTTTGTGACCGAGCGGTATATCGGAGAACGGAATGTAGTATTCCATTCCCTGCCGTATCACATCTGCAACCGCTTCAGCTGAACAGGTGGGGTCGCCCGAAGAAAAACACACTGGATGCCATGGGTAGGATGCAAAGAAGTGCCGCATCTCATCCCAGTCAGCTGATTCGTATCGCCAAACTCGCCTCGTGCCTCTTGGGCTATCATCCGTAGGAGAGATGATCGACACGGACTTCACCAGACAGTGGTCGGATATTTCCAGCGGGGCTGCTACCGACACGGAGTGCCTGTCCGGATCTGTGGTCAGCAGTTGTTGATATTTATAATTCTATTTTGTAGGTAATATCCTGGTATACTGATCAAACCTACATTTACATGTCTTAGGGTTCCGATACCAAAATGATAAAAATAGGAACCCTTATGGTGACGCTTTGTCCGTCTGTCTGTCTGTCACACCTGTATATCTCAGCAACCACGCATGCGACCGACTTGAAATTTGGAATAGAATAAGAATATGGTTGTCCAACTTAAATGCATATGAAAGAATAAAAAAATAATTAGGATTATTAATGTAAAAAAATCATCATCATGGGGTGCCATCTTCGAAATGAAGTTTGGAGGTCAGCAATCGGTATTCATCGCGGCGTTGCGCCACCCTCTTCAACTCGTGGTACTCGTAGTGTAATCCGGTCCAGTTCCTTATGTCATCGTACCATTTCCGTCTCGGCCTTCCTGGTGGCCTTTTACCCGGTATCTTGCCTTCAAGAATTGTCCGCAGGAATTGAAATGCGGAGCCTCTTTGCAAGTGCCCAAAGAAGGCCACTTTCCTTCTGGCAATGGTCAACAACAGCTCGGGCTTACGCTGCTTCGCTCGTTGCAGGACTTTGGCGTTGGATGTAAAACTGGTCCACGGTATCTTAAACATTCTACGCAGAACCCACATTTCAAACGCTTGCAGTCTCTTCATCCGTTTAAGAGAGTGGACCAAACATAATATTTTATGGCGCGGTATTTTAATGTAAATGGGATTTTAGGGTCTTTGAAGAAAGCTGATTTAGCTTGTCCAATCCTGCATTTAATTTCCTCTTGATAATAATTATAATAATTTAATAATAATTAAAGTATTTATTTCCTCAAAAAACAAACAAAGAAAGTTTACATCTATCAAATACATTTTAAATGAACAAGTGCTTAATTTGTAGAGACTGGCCCCTAAACTAAGAAACCTGTGCTATAGGTAACCAGGCCTCCACCTCCGGAAAATATGGCAACAACAAATTGTAGGAATAACAATTTCTAGTAATTGAGTATTAGTAATACCAGTAAATATTACGCAGCAACAACGGAATGAATCTACGGAATGAAACTAATCTAATCTTTATACCTATATAAAAGACTAAAAATAACAACAAGTAAAGAAAATTACCGATTGAGTGTAATTGTGTGTGTGTGTAGGTGCGTGCTAAACATGGTAAAACCTAGAGAAAGAAAGCAAGAAAGCGAGTCACACAGTGCGAAAACAATATAGTAATAACTAAATATGAGTTCACCTAACAATAAAGTCAAGAAAAATTAAAACTTACATATAATACAAATAAGACCACAATTGTGAAAAAACAAAGCCTAAGCTAGCACAGTGAAAAGATCTTCCACTTCATACGAATGTTAGACTGATTAACCAATTTGTTACAGATTTTTTGCACAGGTATTTAGTGAGCGGGTATATGCTAACTAGCTTGTTGCACTTTTTATATAAATAAGGGCCAAGAAAAGGGTAGAAGCGTTGGGCAAAGGTGGTCCGGCATACTGAGTTTGACAAGAAGACGCGGTCAAGGCGTCGATTATTAAGTTCAATAGATGGATCGAAAACAAGAGATGAGTGTTTCCTAAGGATTGTGATTAGCACAAACAGCTTTCTGATTGAAAGAACCTGCCAATTTGAAAATTTGAAAAAATTGATGGTTCAAGTCTGCTGTGAAGTAGCGACCTAGATATTTGAATTTCGACACACCTGCAACCCTTTCGCCTCTAAGCAAAATGCACGGATGGGGCAGCTGAGATTTCGATATCACCATCGACTTGGTTTTACTTATTTAATATCAAGCCTCCTTCTCCGCCAAAAGCTTCTGCAGTCCGGCTTCAGTGCTAGCAATCAGGACGGTATCGTCCGCATATCTGATGTTGTTGATAAACTGACCATTGGCAAGTATCCCTTCTGGTTTGTCTTCAACAGATCAATTAGGATGTCCTCAGAATACAAGTTAAAGAGAAGCGGAGAGAGTATACAACCCTGACGGACTCCTCTGTTGATTGGTTTCCATTCTGAGAGCATTCCATCCGTTCAAACTGCAGCTTCTTGGTTCCAATAAAGGTTGCCAATAATTCTCAGGTTTCTGCCGTCTAAACCTCTTTTCCGCAGAACCTCTATTAACTTTCCATGTTGGACACGGTCGAATGCTTTTTGATAGTCAATAAAGCAGAGATAGAGAGAGATTAATGTAAAGGGGGCAAATTGTGGTTACTAGGTTGAGTGGGGTATCAATATGAAAGGGCTGTATTTTTTTACATCTATTAGATTTGAAGTTATGATGAAAAATTTCAATAAAGTATGCCCCCCCCCCTAATCTCCAAAGTTTTTAAAAGGAAAAATCTGAATTAATTACAGTCGATAGAAGTTTGTGTAAGTATTACAGCAAAAATAAAACGATCTTTCTAAGTTGCACACTTTTTTAGCAATATGCAAAAAACCTTTACAATCAAATTTAGTTTTGCGGTCCTAAAAAAGGACTTTATTGCTTCCAAAAATACTATAGGTATATCGGAACCCTCGGCGATTGAGTCCAACTCGCACTTGACCGTTTTTTTGTTTCAATGATTTCAAAATTTTGGTGGCTCAATTTGTTGCCACTTGGCGAGCGTTGACTGTTGCCACCCACAGATCTTATAACGTACATGTAATCATAATCATAATGTTATTTGCTTTCATATGGTACAAAGATGTTACTAATTCAATACATTCAGAATCACATATGAAGCCCTGTAAGGGCACTGCAAGTTAAAGTACCTTAATTATTTTAACTAAATCAGATCAAAGTACTCTTAAAAAATTACAAAAAAGAACAAAAGGTTTATAAAACTATAGGAACATATCCGTATTCACATTTCTTATTCTATTCTTTACTTTGAAAAAATTCAGTTAAATTATAAAAACAATTTCTAACTAAGTAACTTCTATGCTTATGAATAAACACATAATCTTTTTCTTCCTTGACTATATCATTTGGGATTTTATTATATACTTTGATGGCCATTACATAGGGACTAGCATGAAACATTTGGAGTTTTATTACTGGTAGAGCAAGTCTATCCTGGTGGCGCAGATTAAGTTGTCGCCAATGGTGGTCTTTGGATTGTGTAAAAAGATGTTTGTGATACCTAACATATTTACTTATTTCTAAAATGTACATAGATTTTAATGTAAGAATATTCAACTTCAACATGTTTACAAGAATTCTGACACATTTTTTCTGCAGAATAAACACATCGTTAACATCAGTGCTGTTACCCCATAACATGACGCCATACTGCAACCACGCGTGAGCATAATCGTAGTAAGCGCTGGTAGCAGTTTGTAGATCTGTTGTTCGCTTTAACTCATACAGTGCGTAAGTAAATCTCGACAATTTAGCAGCAAGCTTTTCAATATGCGCTTTCCAATTAACATTGGAATCAATTTCAAAACCTAAGAGAGAACAAATGTTTACTTGCTCTATTTGTATATTGTTATGAGTAAATTCAATGTCTATTGGATTTTTTGGGTGAGGTCTCAACTGAATAATTTTAGTTTTCATTAAATTTATATCTAAATTGTGATCTTTAAGCCAGTTTTCTATAAGTTGAAAGTTGTAAGAAAGGATATTGTTTATTTCGTACTAGCGGTTCGCTCCGGCTTCGCACGGGTAGATATAGGTTCTTGTTGCATCGGGGGTTACTAAAGAAACCAGCCAAGCGCAAGTTGGACTCCCACCGAGGGTTTCGTACCACTAAGGTAAAAATACTGTCCTAGTTATGGGCAGTCATACCATCTTAGTCACGCAGAAGTGCATTAAATTCGCTCGAGCCGACACGCACTTCATCAAAACCATCATAACATCCCATAATACGTCCACTACAGGACAGGGAGCTCCCTCCAGAATTCGAGCCCTTGCTAGAAGAATGTGGAGGGGAAGTATCTTAGTCACCACGCTTGTTAGCATTAAGGCTGGCACCATGGACCGCGATTGTTGGTAACCGCAGTATGTAAGATGGTGCGATACACGGAAAGATGTCGCTGCCCATCTTCCGGTTTGTAAACCCTTAGTCGCCTCTTACGACACCTACAGGTTGAGATGGGTTGGCACTATTCTTTGCCGCTACCACACGGAACGACACGCACTTGACCAGTCAAATTTTTCGTGTCTATTCTCTGTTGTAGATAAAACCATTACAGTCACTTAGGGCGCTGTTTCTTTAATTTCAATTTTGATAACGATTACACTCATGATAACTTTTGAATGGTATGTCCGATTTGAATAATTCAAAAAGTTATTTACAGGTACTGATATAACTTTGAATATGAAATCATTTATTTGGATAAGGATTAATAGGTACGAATAATCTGGCCTATATAGTTTGTACCTTCGTTACTATTACATATTTTAACATGAAAAAGTAGTTATTGTGACATAACTGTAATAGTTAGACATATGGTATCGGGAACTTTTTTGTAGCTATTGATAGCTCCTATAATTCTGTAGTACATTACTTTGCTCTATTGTTAACAGTTTCGGCAGCGTACTCGATATAAGGATGCTATTTAGTATTTTTTTCACACCTTGGGTTACATTATCGAAGTGTTCATACGGAACCCTAACTTTTTTTTAAATATTTTATAGCCTATGTTCATCACGGATAATGCAGGTTTCTGATGGTGAAAGAATTTTTCAAATCGGTCCAGTAGTTTCGGAGCCTATTCATTACAAACATACAAAAATAGGTACAAATCTTTCCTCTTTATAATATTAGTGTAGATGTAGATATACTTACATGTGTACATGTAGGCCTATGGGGCAGGCAAAGTGTTTGCAGATACGTTATTATCTATACGGCCAAAGAACCTTTGCCAGGCCTTAGAACATGCAGGAGTTGAAAGTACTAAGTGCGAGGCCCATTTCCAACTCAGAGATAAATTTAAACGTGTAACCGTCATTTTTAATTCTTGAGTGATCAAAAATTTGTGGACATATTTGACGGCTACGCCCTTTTAAAAATCCAAAAGTCTGCCCACTTAGCTCACGCTGTATCATTAGCTGGGTGAAGGTTTATAACCACAGGGTATGTGCCATTTGACGAAAGAGAAAATTTGACATAACATGTAATTCTATACAATGTTCCACTTCAAAAACTAAAATTGAGTTTAATTTCTAACGGTTTCTTCACAAATTTTACGATAGTCATAGTTTTTTACTTATAATTGTAGTATTTTTTTGCCACAATCTCACGTAATTTGTAAGTGTTTTGAAGTAAACAAATTAAAATCTCAGTATTGTTATCTTCTTTAGATTTAATTTTCTTTATTCATGAGTTTTGGTCTACCTATACTACTTATAAACAAATAAGTTGCATACATAAGTATGAAAAGTGATGATGTACACAACAGCCATAATATATTTTTTAACACATTTGCTCATAAAAAAGCTCTATCTGAAATGTATTTAGGTCCATAATCCAGCTCATTAAACACGCGTGCTTTTTCCATTATATTACCGCACTAGTGTTTTATTTTTGTCTTTTTTTTTTATTTCGACAAGAAGTAAGGAGTTTTTATATCTATCAAAATTCATAATATTTTCGTGAATAAATAAACTTTGTTCGATAATATCAATAAACATTCATTTCATGAAAATATTTGTATTAATCAAGTTAGTAACAACAACTTCGTCTTTTCAGACTTAGCTGTTTACTCTGTAGTTTGTAATACAAGGAGGTTTTAACCCACGCTTCGTCACCGGGTGATTTTCGAGACTTTTTAAATTAAAATAAACCCTGTTAAACTCCTAAAAAGTAACGAGCAATATTTGTTAATTATAAAATAATGTTCAATTTGAGTTTTATGAGTTTATCGTGTTTTTTTTTTAAATTTTAAAAATCTCGAAAATCACTTGCTGACTTTTTAAAATTGGCCCCCTTACCAGTTTCCCTGCCGACGTAGTTTAACTGTAGGTAGGTATACTTAAATCAAAAAGTTACTTTTTTCTAGGTACTCTGTATTCTTTTCACATTACAATATAGTTTTTTTGTCAAAACTGTCGACGACATCATTGAATTTTTGGTTCGTAATAAAAGATGGCATAACCAAGGAGCGTGGTGGGCAGCAGCAAGTTGCTGATTCTCCTTGTCCAGCTCTACGATTTACCGCCATCTCTTTTATTTCTTTTATATCTTCCTTAATTTTCTCAAATTCTTCAGGTTTCACAACGCCACGGAGGTGTAGGAATTCCGCTGCTGCCTCGTTAATCTTATAGTCAATTTCACATTCTGTAACGAAAATCGATCTTAAACCTTTTTGCTATACAGGACATTAGAAAAAGTATCAATTTTCGTTTTAACCACATGCTGTTTAAGTAGAATAAAGTACATAAAACATAATGATAATAAAAATAACATACATAAAATGAAAAAAGTTCAAGTTGCCAAATCCTATTCTAAGAATTCACACACATTCACATTATTTCGTTCAATCTCAACGTGCACTTGTAAACAAGTAAAATAGGTACCTACATGCGTGCCTCCGCCATTCACTAACGAACTCCACTCACTAGCGTGCAATAGAGATAGGAGATAGAAAACTACCGAACGACACTTGAGAGATAAGACCAACTAGATTTTCAATTGTCTGTTCGTAACGAGTATGCAAAAAAAGGCGTATTCCGAGACACCCAATAAAACAACTTTTTTCCAAAAAAAGGTTTAGTACCAAATTATCCTCTCCTCTTAACAGAATTAAAGACACCTACAACGGTTTATCCGCTGAACTTGATATCTTTCAGCATTCTTTTCTGAAATTTAAAACCTTAACAAAACAAAGTTTGTAAAAAGAATATTTTGTCTTGATTATCTACGTATATTTAGAGTTTCACAGCTTAAATGTAATCCCACAATATTTTTAATTAATGCAAATACAATTAACAATTAACTTTCTTTTAAAATCAATATTAACATTATAATAAGTAATTTTAGTAAACTAACTGCATGCTAGTTAAAAAAAATGTAATCTGTATGCACCAGTAAGAATGGTTCACACTGTATAATACCGTGATGTAATTTTATTGTTTAATATTTGTGAAACTGTTGTTGGTGTATCTAATAAATAAAATAAAAAAAATAAAAAATAAATACGCTTATCGGTGCGATCTAGTCTAGTCTTGAGTCTGGTTAGGGTTGAAACAATAAAATTTTAACATTATTATTTCTTTTCTGTTATTTTTTTATAGCTTTTTATTTTTTTAATCATGCTTATTGGTCTTTGTTCTACTAGAACATGTGGTTTAAAGCAAATCGGTACTTTTCCTAACACCCTACAGTGGTTTAAGTTGTAATTTTATTTTATATAGATGCCATTTCGACTTGAGAGGATATGTGAAAAGATAGTTATTTGACAGTGGGCGTAGTCTTTTCGCTTGAAAGAAAGGGATAAAGTGATTACACCCGCAACGCATTAGATTGCGACAAAGATACTGTGCGTGTTACCAAAACTAAATGACATACTCATAAACGCCCTATATAAAATATCGACATTTTGTAAAAACTAAGTAATAAAATAAAAGTTTTAGGTTGGGCATATGATAGCAACTACAAATACCTTAACGTATATTTATTTTCACTACTTAAATCACCTAAAATTCCACAAAAAGAGGAAAGAAAAGATTAAAGAGGCAACTTTAGATTTTTATTTTGTCGAGTCGATTTTTACTAATCATGTTTTGGTCTTGGTGATATTATCACTTGAATGGTCAAGAAACACATGCCTGAAAATCACGACACGATACTGTCCTCTCCTCAGATATTTGTCTTCAAAATACCAAAAAAGATTTACAAATCGTCTTAAAAGAGAAATATTTTTTTTGTTGGACGTATGTATACGCTTATGATAAAAATATTTATATGCCTATAACTATTATAGTGGAGATGATTGTGAAAAACTATAAGATATAAACAGACTCGCTGAGTATTGTGGTCGAAACAAATTAGACTTGAACGTCAAGAAATGCCAAGCTATTACTTTCACCAGAAAAAACAAGGGTATTACTTACAATTATGTATAAATCTCTAGAGTTTCTCTGGTGAGGGATATTGGTGTTATGCTCTGTATGGCTCATTTTGACTGCATAGCTCAGCGAGCCCGTAAAATATTAGGGTTTATCTAAAGATCTACTCGACCATTCAAAAAAGTTGATACATTGAAAATACTATACTTTGGATACGTAAGAAGTACCTATATACTTGAATATGCTTCAGTAATATGGTCGGTCACCAGTATGGGACCCATATAGCTCAAATTGATTCCGTACAGCGAGCGGAAAGGAAAGTCGAGTTCATTTCAGAATGCATTAACTTGAAGACAGACGGAAAGTGACTGACAGTTCCTATATGACGTGGTTACTTCTAAACTTGACTGCCCTGGCTTGTCTACCCAAATTGGTAATATTGCCTGTACTACTCGCAATAGACATACGTGATCAATATACGCTGAGTATGTTAGTACAAGAATAGTACCAACCCATACATACCCGTGGGTGTCGTAAGAGGCAACTAAGGGTTAACTGGAGGATGGGCAGCAGCATCCTCCTTTGTATCTTACTTACTGCGGTCATCTACAACCGCGGTCCATGGTGCCAGCCATAGAATACTCTGTTTCATGTATTCTATGGTGCCAGCAGCCGTAACGCTAACCAGCGAAGTGACTATAGTACTTGCCCTCCACATTTTCCCAGCAAAAGCTAGAATTCTGGAGGGAGCTCCCTCTCCTGTAGTGGACGTTTCATGGGATGTTATGATGATGTTCGTACAAACTATGCTCAAAATTCAATTCGATTCCGATCTTAGAACCGCAGATATATTTTTCCTCTCGCGTAAACGTCGCACAAAATTACTTTGGCCATGCCAGTTGATGCGCAGAAGTTAAGTCATAAGTCATTTTTGACTTCTGCACATCATTGACATCTTATCTTATCTTATTTAGCCGTTGCTGTCCCACTGCTGGGCAAAGGCCTCCCTCTTTTTTCTCTATTCGTCCCTATTAAGAGCCTGCTCTTGCCAGTTTGTACAAAAGACGTCAAGTTCATCGCGCCATCGGCGCCTTGGTCGGCCTCGACGCCTCCTGTCGCTCTGCAGCTGCCAGGTGGTGGTGATTTTGGCCCATAGATCATGCGGCATGCGGGAAACGTGACCTGCCCAATCCCATTTAAGCTTGGCGGCTGTGTAGGCTGCGTCAGCTATTTGTGTTTTTGAGCGCAGTATGGTATTTCTGACCCGATCTGTCAGTTTCAGACCCAACATACTGCGCTCCATTGCTCGCTGGCAAACCGTGAGCCTGGATCTTTGATGTTGTGTCAAAGACCAAGCCTGTGCACCATACGTGAGAATCGGAAGAATACAGCTGTCCATGAGTTTGCGCTTTAATGTGATCGGAAGATCGCTCTTCATGTAGCTCTTGACATAGCCAAAGTTATTTTGTGCGACGTCTAATCAGTATTAAAAGTCTTCCTCATTTCAAAAAGGAAGAATCTGGGTGCCTACTCTCAATTTTCGATTTATCGATACGATACTATTCGAAACATGCAAATTTAAAACCTCGCACCTTGACGAAAGAGTAGGATATTGGTTGGATGCTAATAACTGTCAATTTGTCAATTCATCCAACCAATATTCTACTATTGTCAGTGAACGAAGTTATGTAATTGACTGTATCTAAGTAGTATCATATCGATATATCGCTAATTGAGAGTAGACCATCTGAGTAGCTCACACTAAAACACATACAATACACACACACTTTACGCACTTCATTCCGCTTCTAGTTTGTTTTGCATTCGAAATGTTATTGTACTCTCACCCTAATTTGTAATCTGTTAAACTTCTAAATTGGCTGTACACAGTTTTGATATGTTTGTCTAATAATTATTTTTATGCTGTGTTAAAATAAATAAATAATAAAAAAATATATAGAGCTTGATTTGGTAGAGCACAGTGCAAAGAAGATCGTTAACGGCAAAAAGCTGATGGAAACCAAACTTCACAGCCTGGCTCATCACCGCAAAGTTGCATGCTTGTCGCGGTCTTTTACAGGTCGATTCCCTATGAGTTTATTCTGTCATCTACAGTGTCTGCAGTTTGTAGGATATTTTTTTAATCTTTCTTATCTGTATCTATTCAAATCGCTAGTCATACCTCCAAGTTATAAAGCAAGTCAAAATTTGTCATACATATGACATAGTATATACCGAAAATGATTTTATTTTAACACTTCCAGTGTTCGGATGAATCTACAAAGTAGAAAATTGCAAAATTTCACAACCACAGGCAGGATTCGAAACTGCGTCTTCTGCGTCAGTACTGCAGACGCTTTACCAACTAGGCTACCGAGGTCTTGCCTGATGTTGTGAAATCTGCGATCTCTATACGCATTCCAACGTTGCGTTAGTGCTGCCACCTAGTAAGCATTAGCTGTACTGATGTTGGTGCTGCCACCTAGTAAGCATGAACTGTACTAGCCCAACTAGTCAATTATTTCTAATAGAATTCAAGTCGAAAATTGGTTACACTACGTATAATTGGAAATGATTTTATTTTAACACTTCCAGTGTTCGGATGAATCTACAAAGTAGAAAATCGCAAAATTTCACAACCACAGGCAGGATTCGAACCTGCGTCTTCTGCGTCAGTACCGCAGACGCTTTACCAACTAGGCTACTGTGGTCCTGCCTGATGTTGTGAAATCTGCGATCTCTATACGCATTCCAACGTTGCGTTAGTGCTGCCACCTAGTAAGCATTAGCTGTACCAATGTTGGTGCTGCCACCTAGTAATCATGAACTGTACTAGCCCAACTAGTCCATTATTGCAAATAAAATTCAAGTCGAAAATTGGTAACACTACGTATAATTGAAAATGATTTTATTTTAACACTTCCAGTGTTCGGATGAATCTACAAAGTAGAAAATCGCAAAATTTCACAACCACAGGCAGGATTCGAACCTAGGCTTCTGCGTCAGTACCGCAGACGCTATACCAACTCGGTTGTTCGAATCCTGCCTGTGGTTGTGAAATTTTGCGATTTTCTACTTTGTAGATAGTATATACCTTTGTGGGGTGGGCACTTGCATTCAAAAGTTGGTGATTTTTGAGGTAGAACATCTTTACGCCGGAAGAAGTGTTCTATTGGTTGTTGAGGGTGGGACCAGGACCAGTTCTCCCATGGCATGTTAATTGTTGTACCCACCTCTGCGATTACCACGAGACAGAGTGACGTCAAAATCTGCAAAATATACCTGGGTTACTCAAATTTAACAAAATAACAAAAAAAAAAAAATATGCACATAAAAACACGCACATGCATGTCAAGTTCTGAAGAAGTTATTTTCTTTCCTTCCAAACAACAAATATGTGACAGCAAAATTGTGGAATCCAAATAAATAAATGGTTCTCGCGATATGCAAGTAGAAAGTCTCAACTGCAAACCTAAATTTGTAATGCTATACACAGTTTTCCAAAAATTTTCAAATGAAATAATATGCGGGTTAGAATAAACAAACCGATTCCGAGTAAATCACATGTTACATTTTGGTAGTACTGGATCACCTTTGTATCAATTTTCACCTACAGACCATCCTTCAATCAGAAATCAGAAATCCTTCGATGGATTCTCATAAAAACTTTATAATACATAATATGTTGTCAATCGGCCTATTCCTTTAGCCGCTAGGCCAAAGCGTGACGGACAGATCGACTGATCGACCAACCGACACTGGGTGTCTACTCTCAAAGTCCGATATATCGAAACGATACTACTGGAAACATGCAAATGCAAAACTTCGTCCCTTGACAATAGAGTAGAATATTGGTTGGATAAATTTTCAAACTGCATCCGACCAATATTCTACTCTATTGTCAAGGGACGAAGTTTTGCATTTGCATTTTTCGAGTAGTATCGTTTCGGTATATCGGACTTTGAGAGTAGACACCCTGATGAACATTTTAATACTCTCACTTCGCTCGAAAGTAAAAAAAAAACCGTCCGAGTGCGAATCGGACTCGCTCGAACCTGACTTCTTAATATGAATGTATTTGAAACGGGAGCTCTCCTTAATTGGTGATAATTGGCTGTGAGAAAAGTTGTAATATTTAATGATTTTATACTTTTCTCTTTACTTTTGTGCAGAGTCCGTCTGGGGAAGTGCCACCTCCTTGCTTTTTCCCCCCACAAAGCAGTAGTGTTTGCACTGCTGTGTTTCTGTTTGAAGGGCATGGGAGCCAGTAAAATTTGTGGCACATGAAACACACCTCCTTAGTTCTCAGGGTGGGCAACGCGCTTTGCTGTCTTGTTAGTGTCAATCGTGATACTAATAAGACAGTGGATATTACGGGTGGTGGTGACCACTTGTTACCATCTTGTTACAAAAAAAAAAAACTCGTGCTTTGAGACCTAGCTTCTCGCCAAATGTCATGATTCTAGGTCAACGGGAAGTAATATTTTGGTTTGGTTCATAAATGTTTGGAGAGGGGGACATAAAGGGGAGTATTATTGTAGAAGATTGAAATTTTATGACCTTTAAGGGTCAAGTTTATTATTTTATATGTACGGAATCGTAAGTTGATCAATTTCCTGTTTAGTAAGTTGATCAACTTTCGAAAAACAATACACTACACTGTACTGAATTCGCTTCTGGCACTCGCCAGCTGCTGGGGCAGCTCGCTCGCTTCTTTCGCTCGGCTCGTGCGTTTGATCAAAAGAGATCTTAACACAATCCAATTCGGGATACATTCGGGATCGGTTAGGTTGTGTTTGACTTACCCAACGGACCTATGGATTTCCTACGAGTTTATTATTTTTCATCAACTGACAAGGAAATTGATCAACTTACTAGGAACTTGATCAACTTACGATTCATTTAATTTTCCAGTGACATATTCATACGGGTCGAATTAATAACCTCATTTTTTGAAGTCGGTTAAAAAAGTGTCTCTACCGAAACCTGCGGTTGACTTTGCATTCAATAGCTATCTTAAAATTAATCGGTAAATTGATACTAGCAAATATAATTTAAAACATCGTAATTTTTTTTAAAGAAGATATTCGAACACGCAAGACGTATAATAAGTATTATGTATTTGGTTAGGTTTCCTTTTTTAGGGTTCCGTACCCAAAATGTGAAAAACGAGACCCTTTTCATATGCCTCCGATGTCTGTCTGTCTGTCAGCGGGCTGTATATCATGAACATGAAACGAAGTAGGTAGACAGTTGAAATTTGCACAGATAACAACAAGTAATAAAAATAAAAAAAAATATAAATTAAATGGGGCTTCCCTACTAAAACAAATTGTAGGCTATTTTTGCTTTTCTCTCTCTCTAACTCTAACTCTATCGTGAAAACGGGAACACTTACAAGAGTGAAAATTGATACGTTAATAGTGCATAAGCTATATTGTAATCTAGTTCAACAAGCAATAAAAACCGGCCACCGCGTGGCGGGCCACGCGCAGCTAAGGGTTCCATAGTCTTTTAACGCTTTTTTTAACGTTTTTTGAGTATTTCGTAAAGTTATTACTTAAAATTTTACCTCCTTATGCTCAGCGAAGTGCTAGCGCTAAATTTTTATTGTTTTTTTTTATCATTTTCAATATTTTGTCTAATAGCTCATTAACCTGTGAAGCCTTTTAATTTCATCTACACTAATGTTATAGAGGAAACATTTGATTGTTTGTTTGTTTGCATTGAATAGGCTCCGAAACTACTGGACCATCAACCATTAGAATTCTTCATGATTTTTGATGAAAATAGGCTATAGAATATTTTCAAAAGAGTTAGGGATCCGTGTGAAAACTTCGATAATGTAACCCAAGGTGAGAAAAAAATACTAAATACCATCCTTATATCGCGTACATTGCGGAAACTATTGTTGTTGAAATGACTTCGTACTCAAGGCTATATCAGTAATTACCTGTAATTACTTTTGAATTATTCAATTCAAGATAAGTTTAGTAGTTATCAAAATTGAAATAAAAGAAACCGCGCTTTATGTGACTCTAAATTATTTTATCTACAACAGAGACTAATGGTTCCTGGATGTGTATATGAGTGTATCATCACGCCTATATCCCCTTACGGGGTAGGCAGAGCATCAAAGAGTGTATGTGATGTGAGAAATCTGGCTTTGTCTATTACTTAAGAATCTAAACATTTAATTAAAAATGATATTAAAATTTTTAAATAATTTACTCTTTTTTAGTAACCCTCGACGCAACAAAGAAGCGAAGCTAGGGTGGACCGCTAGTCATAATACTAATACTGTGAAGTTTTTCACATTTCCAATAACTACCGTTTAACTGGCAGGGGTCAACTCCAACAAAAAATTGCGCTTTAAGGCTAAATATTTCGTAAATCGCATCCCTAAATCGAAAAATGATTTTTGCAAACTCACATTATTTTAAAAGTCCTACCCAACGACACCCATACGATATGGGAAAGACGAGAAAATAAATCCCCCCTTTACTTGTAGGGAAGGTACCCCGAATATTTTTTTTAAATATTTTGTTTTACCCTCAGAGTAAAAAACTATAGAGTCCGTCATATACATATTCTGTATGAGCTAGTGAAGCGTGAAGCGTCTCACTGTCGCCCATTCTAGTCGGTCAAAAAACTCAGTTAAGTTTTACAAAAATCAAGATATCTTTAAAAATCTAATGTTTTGGTCTAAACTTTGTTTGCGAAAGTGAAAATATATAGTTTTTTACTTGTGAATTGATCATTAATACTAAGAACGGAAGCGTAAATAATCCGTAATAGCCATTTTATGCGTGATTTTTAACATCGTTTTTTTCCTGAATGGTAAGTGTTTTCACCAGAAAAACGAACACACAAAACAAAAGTCCCATGTCACATATTTCTCAGAGAGAAAGATAAAAAATTTACGTTTTTAGGATTTGAAAAAAATTACGTACATTTTAGTATGGAGGTCCCTCGCAAGAAAGTGCTACGCTTATGGCTCCCTCCTTAGCAGTAAGAGCTGCTACTAAAACCTCCTTGGTTTTACCACTTTATTGGCGTGGATGAAATGTATATCCGTACAAAATTACATCTTTCTAGTACTGTGAGCTAAGCCGCGGACAGACAGACAGACGGACATGACGAAACTGTGAGGGTTCCTTGTTGATTACGGAATCCTAAAAAACTGGTCAAGTGCGTGTCGGACTCGCGTGCATTTCACTTCTTCGTGACTGTGCGTCCATAACTAAGACGGTATTATTACCATAGTGGTAGGGAACCCTCGGTGCGCGAGTCCGAGTCGCGCTTGACCGGTTTTATTTATGCTTTCTTAAATCAATTAGTTAAAGTGTTCATGAAGAAAAAACAGGCAATGTGTGACGGGCCACGCGCAGTTTCGGGTTCTGTAGATTTTTATGATTTTTCTGCCAAAGCAAATTTTTATTGGTTCATCAAGTTCACATCATAAACATTTTACCTTCTATTGCTCAGCGAAGTCCAGCGCCTGATTGCTATTTTTATTACTATTTTTTTCAGTTTTTCAACTATTACTCCTTAACCTGTAAAGTCTACTTAGCTGTGATAGTTTTCTTTTAATTTCATCATATATTTTACTATTAAGAATTTTTACACATTTCCAGTAACAACCGTTTAGACTCACTTGACTGTAACAAAAAATTGCGCCTTAAGCTAAATATTTCGCAAACGGATCCCTAAATCGAATAGTAATCTTTGCAAATTTAAAATGTTTTTATAAGACCTAAAGACACCCCACACTATTAACAAGAAAACAAATTTTCATGCCCACTTTTCGTGTAGGGGAGATACATACCGAAAATGTTTTCTCTGCATTTTGTTATACCACTTTATCTACCACTTTATCGGCTTGACAAATAAGTACACACGGCCGCTCGTAGGTGGAAACACTTTGAGGTTAAGGGGGTCTCTGGATTCGGGTGTTTGTAGCGTAGCGCTGGTTCAGCTTATACTGGTTTTTGTTTTTACGTGCTTGCTGCCGTGCGTACATCCACACCGAATTACAGCTTTCTAGTACTAAGGGTTACTAAGCTATGCCGCGGACAGACAGACAGACGGACATGACAAAACTATAAGGGTTCCTTGTTGACTACGGAACCCTTAAAAGGATACAACAGTAAAGGTGATCGTAAGCTGAGACGCAGTTGGCGCAGGGCAGGGCAGAACTCGTCTTTTTTTATTACGAAGTAGATAAAGAACATTTATTTGGTGGAAATAGGTTAGTTACATCACAAAGTTTATACATTCACTACAATGATTTCCTGTCATCCTGCCTTCCTGTCTCTGACAAACAAATATTAATTTCTAGCTGTTGCCAGCGACTCAGTCCGCGTGGGGTTCAGAAAAAGTAGCTAATGACTTTTCCCATGGTTCAAACTATCTTCGTACCAAGTTTATATCACAATCGGTTTATCGGATTAGTCATAAAAGCTTAACAGACAGACAATGCAGTTCTCGCCTTTATATTATTAGGTATACAGAGTACCGATAGTACGGATTTTTGTTAATTAACTGTACATGTACCTGCATACAAAACTGTTGGACTACACTTCTGTACAATCGTTGTAACTTATTTCTCCCCTTAAAAGACAATTCCTAAAAAACAATGATTCATATCTCTCTTTATTTATTTTAAGTATTTTGTTTATAAGTACACACGGCCGCACATCGGTAGAAACACTTTTGGACCTTATGGCGTGGTAATAGAGTTGAAAAAGTTTCTACCGACAAGCGGTTGACCGTACCTACTTCCTAAGTTTTCAAAACTTTAGAACTTTCGTAATATTTTTTACATTTTTTGCACTGCCATGCCAAAACAGGAATTTTTTTATTATTATTTTTATAACAAAACTAAATCTAGGATCAAACGGAATTTTCAACAACGTATTTGGCTTTCTTCGGTTCAAATAAATATAAGATTTGTTTGATTTCAGCTCGGTTTCACAGCTTGAAACTTTGAACTCGCTCATTTTCTGTATGAGTGAACCGATTGCAATAAAAAAAACCGGCCAAGTGCGAGTCAGACTCGCGCCCTAAGGGTTCCGTACCCTATCTACCATATGATATACTAAAAGCTTTTGCTCTTTGATTTTAAAAACTCAGGACCATCTAACTTGACCCCTCTTTTATAGAAAAGTTCTTGAAACGGGAGCTCAACTTAATTGGTTACTATTGGTTGTGAGAAAAAATGAAATATTAAATGATTGTAGACTTTTTCCTTTATTTGTACTGTGAGACCTAGCTTTTTGACAAATTTCATAATTCAACGGGAAGTACCCTGTAGGTTTTCCTTTTTTGCATAAATGTATGGAGATTAGGACATAAAAAGCCATATCTTTTGATTGCGTCCTTGTAAAAAATTGAAATTTTCAGATCTTGTGTGGTTTATAGACTATAATACTCGTTATCAATTTCAACCTGATACCTCTTCTCGTTCGTGAGAAAAAGGGTCTTGACAGACAGACAGACAAACGGACAACAAAGTGATCCTATAAGGGTTCCGTTTTTTTTATTTTGAGGTACGGAACCCTAAAAAGTTCAAATATTGCACGAAAGCAACCCAAATATGTTATTGAAAACTCCGTTTAAGTCGTTCAAGTACTTTGTGAGGTATTTATTGGTGTGCCAGCTTAAAATTTTGCAAACCTTCTGTGTAAATGAACCATTTGTTTGAACCGTTTTCAATGAAAGTAAGCTAATACATTGCAAAGAATTAAGCTAAACACGTTATTGAAAACCCCGTTTAAATCCATTTTGTAGTTGGTGAGTTATTGGGGCCGCCGCTTGAAACTTAGTGAATTTTATGTCTGAGTTAACCGTTTGCGATGAAACTAAGCAAACACGTTGCATGGAGAAGCCACATACGTTACTGAGAACCTCGTTTTAATCGGTTCAGTTGTTTGTGAGATATTGGCGTCTCCGCTGGAAATTTTGCGCACCTGTCTGAGTGAGCCGTTTTCAATGAAAGTAAGCTAATATGTTGCAGAGAAGTAAGCTTGACAGTTTATTGAAAACCCTGTTTGAATCCGTTCAAAAGTTTGTGAGTTATTTGCGCCGCCGCATGAAACTTAGCGTACCTTCTGTCTGAGTAAACCGTTTGCAATGAAACTAAACTTTTATGTTGCACAAAAAAAGCCAAACTCGTAATTTAAAACTCAGTTTGAATCGATTTGCGAGTTTTTGTCGTACAGGCAAATTAATACTTTACATTGGTGTAGCTTCTGATTGAGTGAACCGATTTGAATGAAACATAGCCTATATGTTGCTCAGACCTAAGCTTAATCTATCTGCGAAAACCGTGAGAAAATCCGTTCAGTAGTTTCGGAGTTTATCGAAAACATACAGACAGACAGACAGACAAAAAGTTCAGAAAACATATTTTTGAGTTTTATTAGTCGTTTCTTATCGCTCACACAAATTTTTTATAAATTTATCAAAAGTACAGACACGCGGTTTCTACTCTTTTATTATATGTATAGATTATATAATTATTTTTAGTTAAGGCGATTCTCTCTGTGTTTTGCAAATTTAGGCGTGTTTTGAGACGATGTAAGTAGGTCGTTATTCAAGAAATAAAT
This sequence comes from Athrips mouffetella, assembly GCA_947532105.1. NCBI lineage: Eukaryota > Metazoa > Arthropoda > Insecta > Lepidoptera > Gelechiidae > Athrips > Athrips mouffetella. The sequence continues at coordinate 31,945,727 of OX383956.1, forward strand.
ATGAAAAAATATAAGTTGACTATCCATGTTTAAGCTATAATTTGTACGTATATCTTATCGACACAATTTAAAATACATTAGAAAAAAATAATAAACAAAGAGCTTTTTTCCACCAAAATCACACTAAACTCGATATTTCTCCTAAACGGATAAAAGGATTTACAAATTTTTGCAGGAAATTATTTGATATAACTTCGATGTTAACCTGTACGTACCGTTTTAAAATTAGTCAATGTCTTGATATGTAAATCCTAATTTTTCTCATTCTGCACGACCAATTAGTCTGTACGACCATCGTAACAGCCACGTTGCAGAGCACTCTAATACGAACGTTATTGAAGTGTACATGAGATCGACATTAAAATTTGCATTGACAAGCTTGTAGCTGCTAATTTTAGTGTAAGAAGCGTCTTAAAATCAAATCATATTTAAATGTTATTACAAAATTTTAACTTATATAATTTTATTGATAAAATAATTATTTGCAATAGGTACTCATAATAATTTACTTTAGTCCTATAATTAATTAAGTTCACATCATGTCCAATTTTTTAGTAAAACATTTAGTATACCTACCTTCACTATTAGTTAGTGATGAAAAAAATCAGGCAGCTTGTAAGTACATTTGTCAATTAAATATTGTTGTTTTCCTTTGTCTTTGAAAGAACGTTTATTTAGAACTCTGGTATCTATTTATTTTTCGACGAAAACAGTAAGATAGAAATACTGTTCTGCGCCGCCCTGCGCCGTCCGCGTCTCAGTTTACGCCCACCCTAAACTGCTGAAGACAGCAGTTGAAGAGTATATACCTGCGTACTAACGTTTGCGACGTGTGTGTCGGACCATGTCCTTTTCGGAAACTTTTTCTGGTGAATGTTCGTAATTTATGATTTACATTTTATATTTTGGTTACGGTGATTCGGGCTTTTATAGTAGCTACCCAGTACCCACCCAACATTGAAAGAACACTAAATGTGAAATGTATATTTTTAAATAATTAATACAACTTGTCTTAATAATAATAAAAATCATGTAACTAATTAATAAATGAATTAGTAAGTAAATAAATTAGTAAAATAATCAATAGTCTAATTTCGCCTGATTTATTAATTCCCTTATTTTGCCAGATGACAGCGTTTTGTCTCAAGCAACCTATCAAAGATCGTCATTTACATTATACATTTTATATTTGGAAAATGTTAATAATAGTATTCACTGTACGTCGTTAAAACTGGCGTGTCATCTTTTTCAATACTTGGATAATCTTTATAGTTTTCAATTGTTTTAATAGTATAAGTAGTTATAAAGGGACGTGCTTTTATGTTCTTGATGAACTTGCGTATTGGTAACAAAGGTACAGGTTCGCTGTGTGATCCTTGCGTTGTTTCAATTTTTAAATCCTCTAATAATTTATTTATTACATTTTCAATCTCATTACTTTTAGGTGCATCAGTATTACTATGTTTTTTTAGTTTTACAATTTCTTCACTTTCTTCATCGTTTGCTAATACTTTTTCTATTTTTCCTACGTTGTCTTTTCCGATATTTTCTATATCTTCTTTGTTAGCTTCGATTAAACTTACGACATCAGTTTCGAAAGAATTCATTTTTGTGATGAAACTGTCCACCATATCCGTAACTATAGCCTGCAAAGCTGTGTGGTTAATCGTGAAAATTTCTTCAATTTCATTTGATTTATTATAAACTAAATTCAGAAATTCCTCTTTTTCGCTATCCATTTGCACCTTCAATGCATTTTTCTCTAAATTCACCAATTCTCTGATTTCAGATTTTTGTAACTCTATTATTTCGTGTAATCTATTTTTGTCATGTTGAGGTATTTGTAGTATTTTTTTAGCATTCTTGTCTACTATTTTCTGAACTTTGATGATTTTAGACTGTGTGATTTTTTGTATTTCATCGATATGTTTTTTTATTAGATCACGTGACATTGACTTTTGGGCATCCACAATTTTCTGCACTTCATTATTACTCAGACCCACGAGACTCATAATTTTCTCAGATTGCTCATTTACAAATTTTTCCACGTCATTTATTTTAGTAAGAATGTAATGGTCTATCAGAATGTTTTCTGTTTCTAATACTTTCATTAGTTCGTCAACCACTTCGACTACAGCATCTTCTTTTTCTGATTTTTGTTTTGCTATTTTGTCTTTGAACAATAGTTTTTCTCTTTTTCCTTTCCTTATACATTTAATGCCCGGACAATTTGCTTTGGTTGTAGTAGTTGCCGGGGTAGTGGTCGTAGTGGTAGTAATGGTGGTAGTAGTAGTGGTAGTAGTAGTGTAAGTCGTTGTAGCAGTGCTCGTAGTGGCAGGAGTTGTCGTGGTAGTAGTTGTAGGACAAGTACTAGTTTCTACTACAGGTACTAAATCTAAATTGAGATTTAACTTTAAGTCACATTCTATGGTAGTCGTTGTTTCCCTCGTTGTTCTAACTCTAAACGGCGCATTAGGGTGTATCAATCCAATTTTGGCGTAGTCTTTAGCAAACTGTTTTCTGTATTGCTGTTTTGCTCTGTTTTCGACGTAAATCGGCAATTTCAAAAATAAATTGTCGTCGTTCTTATTGCATCCCCCTTTGCACAATCTATATGGTGCGGTGAACATTAAATAATCGGGATACGTTTTCATCTCTAAAATACAAACCAAGTTTTAAACACTTTTAAACAATAAGCACCTGCCTATTTTTATTCGTGAAAAAGAAAATATATATATATTTTTAAATGTATTCCATATCACTTAAAAAGCAAGTTTCCTTAAAACGTCCGTCTTATGGTCTCGGTCGGTTGGTCGGAAGGGTACCGAGTGGTTTCTTGCTGGCTCTCATTTTGCGTATATGAATTATTTTAATTTGCGCAAAAGTGGCTCAAACGGTCTGGATGAAACTTTGCATGACCTAGAATCTCCATAAAAGGTATCTTGCGGCATTATCCATCGGTCTGTGGAAATATCTATTGTTGATCCCTTACCTACTAAAATGTAAAATTGTGAATTACTCAAAATCGGTTTCAATGAGCTTATTATAACGTTCTTTAATTTGGATTCTGAATTAGTTACGTATCTGACAACATATTTTATTAAAACATTTTTACAAAAATCTAGATTAGGTACGTATGTATTTCCATATTATTTGTATGGAATTACAAACATAAGTTTACATTAGTAGTTAGAGCTTTCCACTTTTGATCCGGAGGTTCTGGGTTCGATTCCCGGTGGGGACACTGTCAAACAAACATCACTTTGATTAGGAAATTACAGCATGAATCATCTGACTGTCTGAAAAGTTAGATGATTATGTGCTTCGAAAGGCAAATTAAACCATTGTTCCCGCTACTTTTTAAACGGTAGAAGTCGTTAGATGAGCCATGTAAGAGCGCTTGGGCGGCTTAAAAGTTTTACACCAGGGCTTGTGAGGCCGGTTATGGATCTTACAACACACGACCACACGATACTCGTACGGTGATTCTCGCATATCGCGACAAAGTAAGTTCAGTGCTGCTGAATCATTTACTTATTCTCTCATCATGATAAATCTTCATGAAAACGCACAGCCTTCTAAAGGAGTTTGTATAATCTATATATATAAAACAAGAAGGTGACTGACTGATTGACTGACATATCAACGCACAGCCCAAACCGCTGAGTCTAGAGATTACAAATTTGGCATGTAGGTTCCTTATGAGGCCTAGGGGTGCACTAAGAAAGGGTTTTACAAAATTCCACCCCTAAGGTGGTAAAATAGGGGATGAAAGTTTGTATAAAAGTCCGTCAGTTTTGAAGTTAGGATCTTCAAAATTTGTATTTAGGCTGACGACTGAAAACTAATATTGACGTGTCTCAGGATTTTCGAAAATTCGACACCCTTAAGGGTGAAAAGGGGGATGAAGTTGAAAATTCTTTATTTTTAAAGTAAAATCCACATAATTTATTATTTAGGCATTAATGCTGTAATTCTATGCAACGTTCATCACTGTTATTGAAATTCCACCCCAAATTCAACCCCTAAAAAAAGGAAATGGGGTGAAAAAGTCTAAAAACCAATATGGGTATCGTTTGTATGGTTTATCGGGTCGCTGATAACGAAAACTACAACAATTTTGAAATCCAACGTGGTGGACGTGAAATACCATCATCCCCCTGGGGATGGAGTTGGGGTGCGATAGGTTTGAAATGTCTAAAATTCAATATTGGTGTCGTTTGTATGGTTTATCGGGTCGGTTGAAATGTGAATATGGGTGTCGTTTGTATGGTTTATCGGGTCGCTGATTACGAAAACTACAACAATTTTAAAATCCAACGTGGTGGACGTGAAATACCATCATCCCCTGGGGATGGGGTTGGGGTGCGATAGGTTTGAAATGTCTAAAAATAAATATGGGTGTCGTTTCTATGTTAGGGATAGCGGTTAAATTGGCGTTAGGGGTAGGTATAGGTAGAGGTAGAGAGGTAGAGTGGTAGAGAGGTAGAGAGGTAGAGAGGCAGAGAGGCAGAGAGGTAGAGAGGTAGAGAGGTAGAGAGGTAGAGAGGTAGAGAGGTAGAGAGGTAGAGAGGTAGAGAGGTAGAGCAGTAGAGACGTAGAGAGGTAGAGGTACAGGTAAAGTAGAGGGAGAGGGAGAAGGAGAAGAAGGGGTGAGAGGGAGGGAGAGAGGGAGGGGGAGGGGGTGAGGGAGAGGGAGGGGGAGAGGGAGGGGCAAGGGGAGAGGGCGGAGGGGGAGGGGGAGGGGGAGAGAGAGGGAGAGGGTTTTAGTTTTTCTCAATTACTTCTGCGAATTGGCTCTGTTTTGAAATATTACATAAAGGTGTCTCTCATCTCTCTCTTTACATTTGTTAGGATACTGCTGCCATAGAGTAATATAATACTGGGCGTACTGCTGCTAAGTTCCTCTGTTTTGAGTAACTTATGACGTGACGTCTGTATATTATATAAAATTCAGCTGGATCTTGAATTATACTCATTGATTTGCGCAGAGTTAGTCCTGTTTTTCTTAGTTTAAAATTACCCCGAAATGACGGGAAAATATCTTATTGCTTCGGAAAACCGGTAAAAACCTAAATACGAAATCCACGCGAGCGAAGCCGCGGGCAACAGCTAGTAATATATAAAAGGAAACCGTGACTGACTGCTCTATCAACGCACAGCTCAAACCACTGAACAGATCAGGCTAAGATTTTTAAAATTTATCCTCCAAGGGGGTGAAATAAGGGTTGACAGTTTGTATGAAAGTCCGTCAGTTTGGAAATAAGGACATGAAAATTGAAAATTAATTGATACGTGTCTCAGCGTTTTTAATAAATCCAACCCCGAAGAGGCGAAAAAGGGATGTAGTTGTTGTGTAAGAAAAGTCCTTTATTTGCAAAGAAAAAAAACATGAATCTTATTATTTAGGCATAATGGTTGTAATCCAACGCTACATAATTTCAAAACATTGATATATTATATCAATGTTTTGAAATTTCAACCCAAGGGGTGAATTTTTCTTAAAAGGGTTATAATTGACATATGAAGTTCGTATTGTTTTTAGAATTTTGTTAGAAATTCAGTTGCCTGATGGACGGATGGTCGGACGGATAGATAGAGATACTATGATAGATAAGGATAGACGGACAGATATATACATAGAGTCCCGCGCGAACGGAGTTACGGGCAACCGTTAGTTTCAAATAAGACCAAGGAACGGAACGAAAGCATTTTATAAAAGCATCTGAAACGAAAAACTTGTATTGGTAGTTCATGATTTTTAAATAAGGTCAGACAAATCAGTGCTTAAGGAAAATTATTTAAAAAATGGGGTATGGAAACTATATTATAACTAAACTATTAGCCTCCGTGGTCTAGTGGTTAGAGGGCTTGGCCTTCGATCCAGAATCCAGAGGTTCTGGGTTCCATTCCCGGTGAGGACACTGTCAAACTAATTCCTTTGTGCGACCTCCTCAGTTTGTTTGGGACATTGCAGGATTGAATCACCTGAGTGTCTGAAAAGAAAGATGATTCCATGCTTTGGAAGGTACGTAAAGCCGTTGGTCCCGACTGATAAGATTATGGGTTCTAGCAGAGATATAAAATAGAAAAGCAGCAGATAAACGAAAAATAACGTGTGCTTTATTGAAGCTATAGACACAGAGAGAACGACATATGTCATTAAAAAAACAATAAGCTCATATGAAACATGCAGCCAGTATCAAGAGAGCATTCCACCTCTTTAACACTCCCCCTGAATGCTCACTTTATACGTCAGCATCCCTAACTTATCCCGAAGATACACAAATTGACTCTTAGGTAGAGCCTTGGTGAATATATCTGCAGCCTGCTCTTTAGTTTGACAATGCTGAACACTAAACAAACCTTCTAAAAACTTTTCCCTAACATAATGAAATTGTACATCAATATGCTTAGTTCTTTTGTGAAAAGTGTGTTGACACCGAATGAGCTCAATAGCACTTTTGTTGTCAATGACTAAACTAATACCTGGTAATTTCTGACCAGTTACTATCAAAATTTGACGAACCCAGCTGAGCTCCTTCGCTGCTGCACAAGCTGCTAAATATTCAGCCTCGGTTGTTGACAAGACTACACATTTCTGCATCTTACTATTCCAAGTGACAGCACCTCCATTCAACATAAGAACATATCCAGTAATGGACTTTCTTGTTACTACGCAATTAGCATAGTCAGCATCACTGTAAATTATGCAGTTGCTTTCACCTGGTCTGTACAAAATACCTAACTCCTTTGTCCCTACTAGGTATTTAAATATATTCTTAACAGCACTCCAATGAACTTTGTTATAATTATGAATGTACCTACTTAAAGTACACACAGCAAAATAAATGTCTGGTCTACAGCCTCCCTGTAAGGTACATCTCTCATGTTAATAGGACCTTCACAATTATCAAACTTAACATTTGGATCACAAGGCACCGAGCGTGAATTAAATCCTTCCATATTGAACTTTCTAATTATTTTAGACAAATACCTACTTTGATGAATACAAATAGAACCATCATCATTAGTTTGAATCTCTATTCCTACAAACTGTTTTGGAATCATTAAAGTTATCTCAAAGTTTTCTTTTAAAGCCTTTATGAAGCGTTCTATCAGATCTTTGCGTTTGCAAAGCAGCAGTCCATCGTCCACGTACAGAAGTAAGTACAATGGACTTTCACCATGCAAAACATACAAACATTTATCAGATTCATTACTTTCAAAGCCGTAACTACTAAGAAACTGATCAAACTTACTGTTCCAACATCTAGGGGACTGCTTGAGCCCATACAAAGATTTAATAAGTTTACATACAAGTCCATTTGTATTCAATCCAGGTGGGGGCTCCATATATACTTCTTCATCTAGTGTACCATATAAGAATGCACATTTCACATCAAACTGAGCCAACTCCAGCTTTTCTTTAGCTGCCAAGGAAAGCATGACTCTCACTGTATCAAACCTTACAGTAGGCGAAAAAGTCTCATTATAATCTATGCCTTCTTCTTGAGTATAGCCTTTAGCACATAGTCTCGCTTTATATCTTATGCTTTGTGCATTCTGTTGTTTTACTCTAAACACCCACTTATTTCCAACAATTTTCTTATTAGCTGGGCGTTCAACAAGCTCCCAACTATGAGCAGTTTCATGAGCGTCTAACTCCTCTTGTATAGCCTTTGACCACAAACTGGCTTCATCACAGGACATGGCCTCCTCATACGAATCTGGTTCAAAAACCTCTGTAAGATTAGCCTCTTCAATCAGTATTGATCTCAGATTGTACCGTGGTTCCTCAGTACTTTGTTTTCCCTTCTCTGTCTCTGCTGTTGGTATTTGTTCTGTCATAACTTCTTGAAAAGTTTCTTCATAAAAATTTTCAAATGACTCATAATCATATGACTTCTCATCATCATCCAGACACATAAAATACTCTGAAGCACCTGTTCCTTCGTCCGGAATTCCTAAACATCCATCCTCATTCTCATTGAAGATCACATCTTGTGACACTGATACCTTTCTAGTCTCTGGATCATACAATCTATAACTGTCCGAATCGCCATCATATCCCACCAAGAGAAGCTTCTTGCTCTTAGGATCTGACTTGTAATAAGCGGCACAACCAAATGTCCTGACATGTGTCAAAGAAGGCTTTGAATTTGTCCACAACTCATATGGAGTCTTCTCGTTACTCGACCTTCTATTCTTCAAATATGCAAATGTCTGAACAGCCTCAGCCCACAAGCATAAGGGCAATCTTTTCGCATATAACATTGAACGAGCTCCTTCCATGAGTGTTCTATTAGCTCTCTCACTCCTTCCATTCTGTTGCGGAGTATAAGGGGCTGAATATTCCAATTCTATTCCCTTTTCAGATGCATACTTCCTGAACTCTTCATTACAGTACTCGGTACCATTATCGCTATGCAACACCTGTACTTTTTTATTGAATTTGCTCTCAACAATATTCACATATTTCTTAAAAGCATCCAAAGCATCATTCTTATGCTTCAAGAAATAAACGGTCACAAAACCTAATGCCCCATCAATAAATGTCATAAAATATCTCGAACCTCCCACTGAAGGAACGGGCATCGGTCCACACAGATCTGAGTATACTTTTTCTTTTACTGAATCGCTCTTCTTGCGAAACGGCAATCTATGTTGCTTCCCAAGCACACATGCTTCACAGAAAAAGTCGCTGCCAGAATCACTAACCTGAGGTAGCTGACCATTCCGAATCATTTCTCGCAAAGTATTCACATTGACATGACCCAGCCGTTCATGCCACTGTTTCAAGCTCACAACATTTACTTGTTGACAGACACTCTCACTGGACGCAATCACTGTTTTGAACAATAATTTGTACAAGTTGTTTGGCTGCTTGACAGCACGAGCCACAACAGTTCCTTCATTGTTTTCAATAACAGCAAAGTCTTGACATTTCGTAACACTGAAACCTTTTGACGTAACCACACCTTCAGAGAACAAATTCCGCTTCAGGTCGGGCACGTACAGCACGTCGTTGATTGTCGAATTGTACCAATGACCCTTTATTTGCTTTCGTATTTTCACTGTTCCAGTTCCCTGAACTGACAGTTCACTCTTGTCGCCGAGCCTCACGCTGTTCGATCGTGGTTGAAAATTAGTGAGGAAATCTCGCCGGTAGGTCATATGAGCCGACGCTCCACTGTCTAATATCCACATCGAATCATCAAGCTGCAACATAGCCGTGAAAGCACAATCATCATTTCGTTTGTTGTTGTTTGAATTTGACGTATTTGAACTTGTCGAACTTTGACAGGAGTCATTGAACTTTTGACGGCAATCTCGAGCAAAATGGCCTTTCTTTTTGCACTTGAAACATCGAAATATTTTCTTCGATTTTGGTCTTTCTGTAGTCAAGGCAATTTCTTCTTCAGATTTCAGGGTATTTTCTTCATCTAACAAACGAGCCGTGAGATTAGCTACCGTTTGTTTGCTCGCGTCGAGTGACATCCACGCTTGTCGTAACACTCTATACTTTTGCGGCAATGATCCAATAATTCGCGTTACCACTGCAAGCTCTGATACGGATTCACCCGCATCTCTTAGCTGTTGAGCTATATTTTCAACCCTTGAGATATAAGCGGCCATATTGTCACCATCTTTGAACTTCAAGTTATGGAATTGCTCAAACAAAAGCATTTTACTGTTTTCGCTTCTTTGCTCATAAATAGCATCCAACTTATCTATCATGGATTTTGCGGTATCGCAATTCTCAATCAGCGAAATCTGATTCATTTCCATCCCTGACGTCAAAATAAACATGGCTTTCGCATCTTCTTGATGCCACTTTTCCGTACCTGCGACATCTTTCGCATCTGGCTTGACTCCACTGGTAATATAGTCACACAGACCCTTAGCTCTCAACGCACACTTCACCGTGAACTTCCATTGCCGGTATCCTTCGCCTCCAAATCGCTTGGCGAGGTTTAGAGTACCCAACTCCATTTTTTACGACACGTATCGCGCTACGTCACGCACGTATACCAGTGTCCCGGCACAGAACTTTTCCGGCCAAACTAGGATTTTTATTTTACGTTTTCACTCGCGTAACATCTGGGCCAATAACCTGATAAGATTATGGGTTCTAGCAGAGATATAAAATAGAAAAGCAGCAGATAAACGAAAAATAACGTGTGCTTTATTGAAGCTATAGACACAGAGAGAACGACATATGTCATTAAAAAAACAATAAGCTCATATGAAACATGCAGCCAGTATCAAGAGAGCATTCCACCTCTTTAACACCGACTACTATCTATGGAAGTAGTCGTTAATGAGCCCCGTCAGAGGCCTTTGGCGGCTCAACAACTTTGACACCAGGATTTGTGAGGTCGGTCATCCACCTTGCAACCCACTCGATATTAGTTTCCATACTTCACTTTTTAAATAATTTTCTATAATAGGAAGTTATTTCAGAAATTGAAATTAGTATTTTGGCTTCGATTTATGAATAAACTCTTTTTTGTATCAGCGATTTTGGTAATTTATACCCAAAAAAAAATTATTAGGGCATTTTTGATCTTAAAAGTATGGATATTGATTAGTGTTGCGACTTACGATTAAAAATGAAAATCAGTTGAGCTAAATTTCAGAAAATATATCCCCTAATGACCACATTGTAAGAATCATGGGATGAATATGGGATGAAAGTTTGTCGTTTTTGAAGTTAGAAATATTAAACTTTTGTAAATCAATCCAAAATATAATATAAATCATCAGCATCATATCGTGTAGGTAATCTGCCTGCCTGTTACGTTTTCACGGCTAAACCACCAATTTGATAAAATCTTGGGAAAGGATACTGTTGATTCCAAAAATGAAACTGGAAGGGGGTGTAATAGAGGATCAATGTTTGTATGAGAAATCGATTAAGGATAAACAAATTTAAGGGACATGTCACACAATCTCAATAAATGAATAAAGAAGTAAATAAATTAGGTTACGCTTTCACGGATAATTCCTGCACTCAACTAGCGCCCCCATCAGTTAAAAATATTACTCGGTAAATACAAAACTTATCGAAAATCTGTCTTACAGTGAACTATATTTTTCAGGATTGATAGGTTCTGAATAAATTAGGTTACCTTTTAGGGTAAACTGGAGGATGGGCAAAACCATCCTCCTTTATATCTTACATCTTACTTACTGCGGTCACCTACAACCGCGGTCCATGGTGCCAGCCGTAACGCTAACAAGCGAGGTGACTATGGTACTTCCCCTCCACATTTTTCCAGCAAAAGCTAGAATTCTGGACGGAGCTCCCTGTCCTGTAGTGGGATGTTATGATGACCTTTTACGATAAGTTTTGTATTTAGCGAGTTATTTTTAACTGGTGGCGGCGCTAGTTGACTGCAGGTTTAGAAATTTGGAGTGAAGCTAAAGTGTATCATAAGAAAGGAAAAATTATTTTTCTCAATTAAAAAAAAAACAATAATGAGAGAAATAAAAATATGTATGGAAAATCAATAATTAATAACGTTATCACGACTAACCCGCTAAACTGATTAGGATGGGACTTTATATGAACAAACAGTAGAGACCGTGTGTGTCACAAATTTTTAAACGGCGGCACCAGTAAAAAACTCTCAAACTACTGAACCGATTCAAACAGGATTTCCAATAACGAATTAAGTTTAATTACTTCCGTGAAACATAAAAGCTTTGTTTCATTACATTCGGTTCACTAAAGCTGAAGCTACACGAATGGTATCAAGTGGCAGTAAAAACCGTGTCTGTACTGTTGATTTTATCAAAATTGATTGTAGCCGATAAGAATAGACTAACAAAATACTAAAATATTTATTTTTATATTTTTATGCCCGTCTTTCTATCTGTTTGCGCTTATCTCCGACACTACTGAACCAATTCAAACGCGGTTCTCAAAAACGTATTCGAGTTACTTCCGTCCGTGCAACATACAGTACGGATTAAAACCTGCTCATGAGCTTTGTGTGCGGTTTTAGCGCGCTAATAGTCGGTTCAAAACTTGCTCGTATTCACTCATTTAAGCGACGTGACACTTTAGCGCGCTATCATTGCACACGAAAATGAGGTAGTGCAGCGTGTGCGAAACGTCAAATTCATAAGACATTTGTCATCAATCTCGTTTTCGAGAGATTTTTTTCAATTTTTTTGGGGTTTTTAGATATAATTATCTTATCGAATAATCATTATCTCTCAATAATTTCTTAAAACGCAAAACAAAATCAAAATTTTAATTTTTCTCAGTGACATTGACATAAGCGCGCTCTAGTATGGTTTAAAACTGTATTCGACGAATGCACGCATATAGAAATGAACCGACTATATTCAGAGAATGTGATGTGTGCGTTGAATTCAAGAAACAATCCGTAGTGATACTCGTATTAGCTTTGTTTCAAGGGGCTTCACCGCTTTTCATTCGTGTAGCTTCTGTTTGAGTGAACCAATTGCAATGAGACAAAGCTCGTATGTTGCACAAGAGTAAGCCAAATACAGTTTTGAAAATCAGCTGTAGATCGGGTGTACTCTAAAAGTCCAAACTCCATGCGAATCAAGTCGGGTGTAGAACTTCATATTCGAAAAATGAATCTTGAAAGGGGTGAAATAGGGAAAGAAAGTTTGTAGAATTTCGTTTTCACGACTAATCTGCTGAACCGATTATGATAAAATTTTGTATAAGAAAGGACAAAAGCTACTTTTGATTGCAAAAAATAATTAAACTGGAAGGGGGTGAAAAAAGTTTGTAAGACAAATTAGATTACGCTTTCATGGCAAAACCGCTAAACCGATTTAGATGAAATTTATTCTTCAGCAACAATTTTACTTCGATTCAACACCTTTTTACTGTAGGAAAGCCTTAAATTTCAATGGCAGTATAAAAATATAATACCTACACCTAAAGTACCAATACCAAACGTAAGTTTTATAACTGTGATTGAAATAACATAAAACACATTTAATTTATATGTTTATTTATTTATTTTATACACATACATAATATAAGTAATTCAAAAAATATAATGTTTCCGTTTGGCACTATTGCGCCCGTGTGGTGCTGGCACAGAATAGTACCAACTGATCTCTACCCGTAGGGTATCGTAAGAGGTGAGTAAGGGATTATAAACTGGAGGATGGGCAGCAGCCTTTTATCGTACCATTTTTATTACTGTAGTCACCAAAAACCTCGGTCCATGGTGCCAGTCGTAACGCTATCAAGCGTGGTGACTGTGGTATTTCCCTCCGAATTGCGTTTTAACCAGCCCCTGTCCTGCAGTGGACGACATGGGATGTTATGATAACTATTGCCACTGATTGCACGATGCTCATTTAAAGTTAACGATAACTTAAATCCTTTCCGATTTTTTCTGATTTGTGGTTAAAGAAACTTTAATGTGCTTTAACTTCACAGAAGCTTTCTGCACTAGCCAATAAACTACTAATTATTCATACTCGTAACATTCCATGAAACATCCACTGCTGTGGGGCGATCGTGGTAAATTGAACGATATTACCAAAACAGAAACGATTGTGTAAAACGTTACATTAAGCCTTAACTAAGGGTTTTAGGCAAACGTTTTTGTTTCGGTAATATCATTCGAACTAACACGGAATGATTAGTCTCGTGTATATACTTACTTTCACCATTGGCAAGCCGTTTAAAGAAAAGCCCACCATCTGTTGCGTCTTGATTTTTATCTGCAGCTGCGATTCCTAAAATAATAACCACGTTCCAGCTAAAAACAATGAATTTAAAAAAATGTAACGCCCCCATGGCGGCTATTTCCTAAAATAAATTGGTATTTTGTTTTATTCACCTTTGAATTATTTCTGATTCGAAGCGCTGGTAGAGTTACTATGATTGTGTATTTTTCTTATTCGAAAACAATTTATGATACTTTTTTTACGATGGCCATATATTGTTTACGTAAGAACATGGTTTCACGTGTCACTCCACTTCCACTTCGCTGCAAATAAACCTTGGAACACAATGCTTAATCAACTGCTGCAATTAGTTATTTTGCCAGTTTAGTTAATTCATTAAATTACGGTACATAATTGTAGGTTGTTCACCACAGAGTTAATTTGTCGTGTGATTTAGTTTGTAAATACATTTTGGCGTCAAGCAGAGTAAAAAATTTGTCAAAAAGTATCAATTTACAATAATCTACTCTCTATCTACGATAATATTACAAAGAGTTAAGTTTGTACCTATATATGTTTGGATCTTAGAAGTGATGTCCGCAACTACTCCTATAATTTCAAAAATTATTTCTCCAATAATTTTAAAAGGGCCTTAAAAACCCCTTTGTTAAAATTTTAATGCGAAAAACATCTTAACCCCACGTGAAAAGCCTTCTAGAATGGGTTTCGTTTGTCTTTGTTTTGCGGAGGTCAGATGGCCGTCGCTCTGTGTCGTGCCCACAGCCCTCGTCAACATAATTGCTTATAAATAGAGGCAGGCATGCACCATCTATAATTAATTCTATCGACGCTTCTTTCGGAGTCAAAAAAATAGGATCCTTTACATGTCGCTGCTTCAGCTCGCGTTGAATTGACAACATTCTACTATAAATGCACATACCTCGTTTTTAAACTTAATAATCAAACAAAAGAAAATAAGTCTATTTGTGACCTGATTAAACGACATGCAACGGAGCTTTTTCTTATTCTATTCACTGTGAAGTTTTTGAGCCTAAGTTTTGATGTCGCAAGGGCCCTTCTATTTCCATCTCTGCGACATCGGTGTCTAGACTCCGTTGTTCATTGTTACATTTAATTAACAACAATTTGGCTGATTGCCTGCTTTACCTGCTAGGTGCCTACCCCAAAGTTTTGGCTTGTTTCCAAACGATTATGTTCACCGAACTGTCAAAGATAAGTTATTTTAGATATCTCGGCATTGAAGATTGGATCGGTCGTGATGAGTGGATGTGTCACGCGGTCGCGCCGTTGTGAGAAGCGAATTAAACGTCCACATGTCATGTCTCGACAACATGACGGCGGCTTGGAAGGAGTGCTGATCATGTACACCCAACACCACGTCAATTTTAACACTTTGGACTTTATGGCATGGTAATAGAGTTGCTAATGTTTTCACAGACGTGTGGTTGACCGTACCTGACCTATCCTACATACTTACAGCTACATTTCTTTATCACCCCAGAAATTTTAAGAGGTGGTTCTGCCCATGATAGTGAACAACTTTTTGCAAGGATCATATAGTATAAGATCCCACGGCAAGATTATGCACCTATCTGTTATTTGAACGAAATGTGGTCAATATGGAAGGTTGCATACGGAATCATACAACGCCCTAGGGTTGCCTAGAAATTTCTTGCCGCAAGTACCTTAAAAACACATATCAACATTTTGGTTGAACTGGAACAACCCAAAATAAAAATTAAGCTATTATTATTATTACTGTAAATTTTTGCAGAGCGGTGGATATTACCGTGAGATACCTTGAATAGAGATTCTCGGTCATGCAAAGTTTCATCAAAATCATTACAGCCGTTTCCGAGATAATTGCAATTTTTATTTTTTTTGTATGACAGCCACCCTAAAAATGAGCCTAGCGGCTAAACGACAAGTCCGAATGACACCAAATTTTAAATTAAGGCGTTTTAGGCAAATTCGTCAAAGAGTTTTGAGTAATTTCTTGCTGGCTCTCATTTTAAGGGTAGCTGTCGTACAAAAAAAAATTGCGATTACCTCAAAAACAGCATCAACTATTTTGATGATAATTTGCACGACTCGGACACTTTATATAATGTATCTCATGGTCATAGTGTGGTTCATTGGCCTGTGAAAATATATATTCCAGGTGATCCTTTACAACCAAAATGTAAACATGTGATAAAGGTACTAGAGGCAAGATTTCAATGGGCAACCCTACTGTGCTGTCTTACAATGCTGCCTAGCATAATGTTGCCGCAAGTAACTCTAAATCACATGTTAACATTTTGATTAAATGGAAAATAAAAATGTGAATTAAAGGTACTTGTGGCAAGATTTTGATAGGCAACTCAAAAGTGCCATGATACATAGTCATAGAGTCATACATCGCCCTAGGGTTGCCTAGACAATTCTTGCCGCAAGTACCTACCTGAAAAACACATATCAACATTTTGGTTGTACTGGAACAACCATTTAGTAAATTTTTGCAGAGCAGTGGATATTACCGTAAGATACCTTGAATAGAAATTCTAGGTCATGCAAAGTTTCATCAAAATAATTACAGCCGTTTCCGAGATAATTGCAATTTTTTTTTTTGTATGACAGCCACCCTAAAAATGAGCCTAGTGGCTAAACAAGTCCGAATGACACCAAATTTATTTAGGCAAATTTGTCTAAGCCCCATGAATAGTTTCTTGCTTGCTCTCATTATAAGGGTAATTGTCATACAAAAAAAATTTTTTTCGGTTATCTCAATAACGGCATCAATTATTTTGGTGACACTATGTATAAATACTCATTGACCTGTGAAAATTTATATACCAGGTGATCCTTTACAGCCAAAATGTAAAGATGTGATTTAACGGTACTTTCGGCAATATTTCAGTAGGCAACCCTACTGTACTGTCATACAACGTTGCATATAATAATGTTGCTGCAAGTAACTCTAAATCACATGTTAACATTTTGATTTAATAAATGATAAAAATGTGAATTAAAGGTACTTGCGGCAAAATTTTGATAGGCAACTCAGCAGCCCCATGATCCTCAAGTACCTGAAAAACACATATCAACATTTTGGTTGTGGAACAACCCTTTTATTATTTATTGCAAGGCAATGGATATTGCGGTAAGATACCTTGAATAGAGATTCTCGTTCATGCAAAATTTTATCAAAATCGTTACAGCTGATTCCGAGATAATTGCAATTTTAATTTTATTTGTATGACAGCTACCCTAACAAGGTATAAGTAGGTATGTACAGTAATTTAATTAATTCTTTCCACACTTAAGTTGTATTTCTATTACAATTTTTATAAATAACTGTTTAGTTATAATAGTATTTAGTTAAGTTAAATTGTTATTCAGGTTAACAACTAAAAAACCTGGTTCACCAAGATACAGGCTCAGCCTAGTTTGCTGACCTCTGGTTTCTCTTGTGTAGGAATATTGTTATTTGTAACTTAAGTAATTCCAGAATTGTAACTTTACTTGTAACCTAAATTTTTTTTATATATATTTTTTTTTTTCACCTTGTCGGCGTGGATGAATTTTATGTCCATACAAATTTCAACTTTCTAGTACTAAGGGTCTCGGAGCTAAACTGCGGACAGACAGACATACTGACACATTACAATTGGCTTAATAATAAATGTTTGTTTTGGGGTCGGATTATAGATGGCAGTACTAGCTACTTTCGGAACTAGGAAACAGCATTCTACCCCCCCCCCCCCCTCCCTACTATTTGCACACTTTTGGCCCAGTACTGGCAGATCTACCGATTTTTCATTTCAGTCAAGGAAATCCTGATTCTTCATGTTAGTACCCTTATGCAGCATGTTATTATTAAATTTAAAATTATTATTATTATTTTTTTATAATTATTATAATTCTTTATTATTACTGGAATTTTTTATATGCAAAGAACTTGTCTTTAATGTAAGTATTTGATTATATTTAAAACAAGATAATGAAACTTAATTCCACGAAATGTATGAAACTACCGAACAGCCATTGATTTACGAAGGCAATTTATTAACCCTGACCGACAGTTTATTTAATTAATACCTTTGTCACAATATTAATAGAAATATTAATTCTAGCATTTACGTAGGGTGATCTCTATGCTCCACTCCTAACCCTCTTACAATCACACTACTTTTAAGATTTGTTTTTTATTTTTCTACATAGTCTCCCTCTTCACTGATACACTTTACATAGTCTCCCTCTACACTGGTACACTTTACATAGTCTCCCTCTACACTGATACAATTATTAAATCGGTGCTCCAACATTTCAATAGCCTCCTAAATTTTTTTTGTCCGACCTCTGAAAACCACTCGTGATTCACTACACCTATTCATGGTCCAAAAAAAATTCCGCGTAAAAATTCCTTTAATTTTGGGAATAGCCTGTAGTCACTGAGGGTCAAGTCTGGCGAATACGATGGGTGCTCCACCAATTCGAAGCCTGCATGGTGTATGGCAGCCTTAGCAATAATCAATTTTTATAAAAAATAACGACTCTACAATAACAGTAAGCTGTAGCTCGATAAAAGTATGGCATTTAATAACCTCGAAATGTCTATAAACCTACAGCAAAAAGATTTTAATAACCAAGTGACAGCAAAGAGGTCAGGGGTGGTGCATAGAGATCAGCCCTCGTACTTATACGTTAGTATTATATAGTCTAAGCCTCGTACAGGGTTAATAAATATAGTTCTGCCCATTAAACGATTTTTTTTCCTCCGACCATAATAAGATCGGAAAACAAAATAAAATTGCGCTAAGCTAATTGATTCTTACTGATTCTGTAAATATATAGTAATTAATGATTATTAAAGTAATTAATTGTTATGGCTGGTTATGATGATACAAATGTTCAACATATGATAAGTATAATTCTGTTGGTATCGGTTAGTAACTAGATACTTGTTTTGTTTGTGTCAGCTCACTAAAGATTCAGAAATTTCGTAAATAAAATCATAAGGAACCTCAAATTCATGTAAAATCGAATTGATGTTAAAAATTTGAATAATTATGACTTTCTTAAAACGAAATGCGTTTTTCTATGTTTGTATTGTGGTTACAAACGTGTACCTTGTGTTCTTGAACATAAATCTTATCTTAACTGAAAAATTTATGTTTACAAAATATCTGACTCTTTCATGAACTTTATTAACTGGACCATAGAAGAAATTTTACAAGCA
This sequence comes from Athrips mouffetella, assembly GCA_947532105.1. Lineage (NCBI taxonomy): Eukaryota > Metazoa > Arthropoda > Insecta > Lepidoptera > Gelechiidae > Athrips > Athrips mouffetella. The sequence goes on from OX383956.1 coordinate 31,964,643, forward strand.
TAATTTATCGCAATGCGGTTCGTTTTATATAGTGAATATCGCTACGCGTGTTTACCAACAGACACGGCACACCGCTTTTCATTACTCAAATACCGCCCACCACCTACATGTTTATCAAACTTATGGCAGAACATTCATTTTCATTAAACATTCGTATTAAACGCAAGCGGATTTAAGAAAATAAAACTATTCATAAAGTCAACTTAAACGTTTATTGTCTTACCCAATTAGACATAATAATAGGAATGCGGATGGCTTCCGATCAGAGTGAGAGAAGTGTGTGGACCACGCGGCGGCGGGGCGGGGCGGGAGCGGCGGCTGCGTCACGACAACGAAATCCTGCAACAGGCACGGGAAGGTCACGCCGGAGACCGGAGCGGGTCCGCGGAGCCAGATCAAGCGAGGGGTGTTAGAGCGAAGCTAGATAGACACTGTGTTAAATCCAAGCCTGGAATACTTCCTCGCGATTAGGGATTTGCTGTGGTAACGGTGAAAGCGCGCGCCGGTAGAGACCGCGCGCAGGAGGTTGGCATCTCTGGAGGCGCGGGCGGCAAGGGCGCCCTGGGAGTTAGCAAGGTAGGTGCGTAGTGCGCGCTCTCCCCACGTCTGCGCACGCGGCTGCTCCGTCGGCAGGCCCTTGTTACGCCGGTCCAGGTAGTTGATCACGTCGTCGTAGTAGTTGTGCTGGTATCGGTACAGATAGTTGTACTGAAGGAACTTAGGCCTGCAATAAACAACAGCGCAAGCTTCAGGTTCACTTCTATAGGTCACTGCTGATCAAACGATCGAACGATCGATAAAAGTTATGGCTAGTTAAGCCTATGTGTACTCAAAAGTTTTATTTGAACTTACCTGACCCAGTGCTGAAATATTAGTTTCTTGGGTTCTGTTCCTTTGACGACTTCCGGTGGTGGAGGCTCAGCGACTTCAGGTGGGGCTTCCTCCGCGACAGCCTCGGCCTCTGGCGCGGGCTCAGGCTCTACGGGTGCGGGGTTGTCCTCTTCGATCACGTCATCCCACATGTTGAAAGGGAGTTACTAAAAGATCAGAAATCACTACGTTATTTAGATAGCACTGCACAAAATCAAGTGTAACACTTAAACTTGGCCTTAGACCACAATTGTATGTCACTGCGCGAGAAACACTGACCTAACTGGGGTTGGAAAAGAAGCGTGTGGAGCGGATGGTCGTTCGTGTGCGACTGGTGCGCTTATCCGGTCGCGGTCGCGCACGCAGCCTCCCGATATATCTCCCTTCGACCCCACCTGGCTGTCGCAAGCGCACCGTAAGCGTATATACGAGCTGCCAATGATGTTCTGTCAATGCGTTGACCATGCATCGCACCGGCGAATTCCTCATCGTTTTCTCATATCGTGCCAAGTTGTGCATTTTAGTTTCGACATGTGTATTTGTATTTCCTATTTGTTCTATTTAACAATAAGTATTTAATAATTTAAGTTTGATTAGTTTTCTTTAAATTATTCAGCCCTTAGCTCTTCTCACTCAGATATGAAATGTAATGATTTCTCCTTTTATTGATCTATTTGCATCCACACACACATCATTTCATCACTTGAACAACTTATGATAGGTCTTTAACTATGAAATTGCCGAAGTTTTCTTACAGATTAATGAGATCGCAATTCTTACAATTCTAAAGCTGTTGTTTTCATGGCTTCAAGCACAGAGCTCTGAAGCGCATGCGTCTTGCTCTGCGGAGTGGCCCTATCGTTGTTCTGTGACTTCAAGGTTATTTATTTACACATAAAATACTTAAAGTTTTTATTTTTATTTAAATTAAAAGTTCGAAAATTGTTCGTCTTAAATATCATCCGATTTCATCATTAGGTATGTTAATTTTTTTTACAGAAAATATTTTTCGAAAATTAAATTTATTCTTCTACAAGCTTAATGTCTTCCCAAACATGCTTAAATATATTAAAAAATTTTATTTTTTATTCCTACAAAAAATTCAAAAATTTTAGTACTGAAAATTGAGTTTACCTAATATTCGCCATACAAAACGGCAATTTCATTGTTAAAAACCCAATACAAATACACTAGTATGACTATAAATAAATTGCCGATTTGTAAATCTAGTTTGTATTGGCGAACGACTTAATTGTTATTATTTATGATTAAAACAATAACAATTAATTTGTCTAGCTCAAGATGGGAAATCTTATTATAAAATTTATTTCGTATATTATTTATACAGCGTAACTTATTTACAGTCTGCCTGTTCGTAGAGTTAGTAAATCAGTTTTACCCTTTCTTTATTCACCAATCATCATCAACATATCGTGTGGGTTGCTAGATCGATGAACAACCAAACAAGAGTGATTCAGATTCAGATTAAAATTATTTATTCAATGTAGAATACTTATTGAATGTCATGCAGAATACAATTCAAATAGAGCGAGTCTACGCCGTAGTGCTTCGTTCCTCTTTCTTTATTATAAATTTATAAGACGTAGAATATAAAATTAGTTACAATCCATTATTGTTCGCAAATGTCGCACAAGTTTCAAAAGTCTACAAAATACAAGGTTATGAAAGCGATAAACATATACACAGAATCTGGAGGAGCACAGAATCTATGGAAGAGAGCCAGGTTGTCACAAAAGCAAAAAATAATGTTATTCTAATTCTCCAATTTATTCAGGCGTTCATTCCATTGATATATTTCCTCATCTTTTGAGGGCTTTCCGAAATGTTCTAAATTACAATGTAGTATTTTAAAAATAAACATGACAAAATGCTTTTATGTGCGCATGTTTCTAAAATAGTATTCAGTGGAGCAAAAAAGATTTTTGAAAAGGCTTATTTTTATATCTTTTGACTTCATAATAAAATCATTAGATAACCATTACTATCGGCCTCGGTGTGTGCTGGCCGCCTCCTAGTGTGTACGGCAAGTTGTAGTCACTGAAGATTCTTTCAGGATTAGCAGTGAAGGCAACTTGCTGTACCGGTACACCCCGGGCAACATGCTTAGTGACTGGAACCGAATGTGGACCGGATGAGGAGGGGGACTCATATCGGGCCTCTCACTAGGTATGGCAGAGAGCCAGCAAACCGAACCAGTGGCGGTAAAACCACTTAAGGTCTCTGTACAAATGAAAGGCCTCGGGGAACTAAAAAGCCCTGGAAAGCGTACAACTGTAGGAAATATGGCAGCGTTCCGTCAAGACAAACTACCCCAGGAGGGTACCAACAATGTTGGAGAATCCCTCCCTGGGCCCATTAGAGGCCCAGGCAGCCCTTCGTATTCTGGGGGGGGCAACGTAACGCCAAATAGTAGGAAGATGGAACCTTCTTCGGAAGGAGCATCAAAGGCGCATAGCGCACAAGAAGAAAATGCACCTTCTACGCACCATGGTGGACGCTCTGGGATCCAAGTGGATCCTAGAGTGCCGGCATCGGGGCGCGGGAAAGGGACTGGGCGAGCAGCATACCGGGGGGTGGGTGTGCGGGGTCGGGAGGGCCGTGGTGGGGGTTCAGAAGAGCCTTGGGTTCATCAGTTTGGGAGGGAGATAGGGGCCTCTGAACGAACCAGCACGGCGACATCGACCCCGGGCTTCCTCCCTCCAGGGATGCTAAGGGGGGGGCATAAATCGGGCGCTCAAAGAAGGCGCATTAAAAAACTGCGGCGGCAACTAGCCACGCCACAAGAAGAGGGGAATCAAAGAGATACACCCACTAAACGTGCGAGGGCAGACCTAAGCGGTGACTCGAGCCAAGGAGGGGTGGATCCGAAGAAGGCCAAGACCACGGGAGAAGGGTCTGGGTCTTACAAGGATGCGCTTACAGCCGTAAAGCTCGCAGTCATCGCCGAGGACTACCCAAGCACTTACCTGGAGAGGGAACACGTCCAACTGCTTCACGGACTCACCGGGGACGTGCTGGAGGAGGCACCTGATCCCCTACCTATATTTATAATAGCACCTGTCACCGAGGAGGGCGCTATTAAAGTCACCTGCCACGACGAGAGCGCCGCTGAATGGTTTAGGACCACCATGCTGGGCAGATCGTTGGGGCCAGTTAGGGTTAAGGTGGTGGAGGCGGCTCATCTGCCTAAACCAGTAAAGATGGCGTTCAGAAGCACGAACACCGCCTCAAGGGATAATACGCGAGCACTGCGATACCTCCAGCGGTACAATCCGTCTTTGAGAACGAGCGAATGGAGGGTGATCAACACAGTAGTGGATGACACCCACATTAGGCGCGTCGTTCTCATAGACCGGAAGTCTGCTGGCATTATCGCAGAGGCGGGGTATACCCTCAATACGATAGGCGAGCAGGTGAAGTTCAAACTTTTTGAAGACCTACAAAAGATGGGGGAAGAAAAGGAGGACAAAGAGGAGAGAAGACCTGTTGAGACAACTAGAGCAGAGGAGAAAGTCTCGTTGGGGAGACCCTTGGCGGGTCGTGCGGCCTCTCCGGCTACGTCGGAGAGGACGGACGATTTGCTGGGTATCCTCGACGAGATGGAGATCGCCTCGGAGGTCGGCAACGACGATAAGACAGACGAACTGGAGGAGGGAGCTGCTGGGACCCAATAGGGACCAGTAACCCTCATACAATATACACCCATCATAAAACCATAAGATGGCGGGACTAAGGTGTGTACAAATCAATTTACATCACTGTAAGGCTGCGACGGCCCTTCTGGCCAGACAGCTCAAAGCAAATAAATTTGATATTGCCCTGATTCAAGAACCGTATTTATATAAGGGGGAGATCAAGGGTTTAAACGGGACAGGGGGTACTATTCTATATCACTGTCTAACAAATGACGCAAGGTCATGCATTTATGTCAGAAATGGCATAAACGCAATGACAATGCGTTCTTTCTGTTATAGGGATCTAACTACAGCCAAGATCCTTGTGGAAGTGGAGCAGGGGAAGAAGACCATCTTAATAGCCTCTGCCTACCTCCCATATGAATCAGAAGAACCAGTGACACCACAACTTAGGAACCTGGTTGAGTATGGTAGCTGTGAGAACATTGAGCTTATCATAGGCTGCGACGCCAACGCGCACAACGTCGCCTGGGGAAGCTCAAACAACAACAGGCGAGGGGAGAAAGTTCTGGACTTTGTGGTAAGCACATCCATGCAAATTCTCAATAAAGGAAGTAGACCAACTTTTGTCAATAAACTCAGATCAGAGGTTATTGACATCACGTTAGCTTCAAATAGGACTAGTTCTAAAGTCTCAAACTGGCATGTGTGGAACGAGGTCAGTGGATCGGATCACAGGTACATATGTTTTATGTACGAAACACGTAAGTTCAACGAGGTCATACGGCGCAGGAACCCCAGACACACCGACTGGGGCTCATTTAGAAGAGACCTACAAACACAACTAGGGAACCTCTCAGGTAAGCTCAATTCTGTACTAGATATCGAATTCGAAGCGGACGAAATTACAAAGGCGCTATCCGTAGCCTGGATAAACAACTGTCCAGAAAACAAAACGGTAGGCAAAAAAGATCCCTGGTGGACCCCGGAGCTTGAAAAACTAAGGCGGGAGACACGACAGGCATTCAATGAAGCGAAAGCTAAGAAGGACTTCTCAATGTACACCAAGAAGTTAACAAACTATAATCTGGCCATCCGAAAGGCACGAAGGAAATCATGGAGGGGACACTGTGAAATTATAGAATCTCTACCTGAGAGTATGAGAGTCTTCCGTGCCCTATCAACAGTCAAAGCAAACCCACTATCCTGCGTAAGGGATGAAAGTGGGAAGACTACGGATTCTGGAAGGGATACATTAGAAGTAATGTTTAGAGCACACTTTCCGGGATCAAAAGAAGTCAGAAATGACGAGGACGAACCCATTAGTCTAGAGGAACAACACTCTCGTACCTCAAGAACCGATTGGTACGTCGCCAAAACGGTGGTAGATGAAAACAAAATAAAATGGGCTATTAAAGGCTAATTAATTAAGGCCCTGATGAAATCTACCCCATCCTGCTACAAGAGGGAGCTGATATTATCGCCCCACACCTGTCAAGGCTCTATAGAGCATGTATTGCCTTTGGGTACATCCCTAAAACCTGGAGGCGGGTAAAAGTAATCCATATACCCAAGCCTGGGAAACCGGACTACGAGGATGCCAAGGCGTTCAGGCCTATTAGTCTATCGTCATTTATTCTCAAGGCACTCGAGAAACTAGTGGACAGGCATATACGAGAGAGACCATTAAAAAGGAGACCTCTTCATGGACTCCAATGTGCTTATCAGCCGGGAAAATCAACAGAGACAGCATTACACTTAGTAACAAGCCGAGTGGAAGCTGCCTTAGATACTCAAGAAATATGTATAGGGGCATTTCTAGATGTAGAAGGAGCTTTTGACAAGACCACTTTTGCATCAATTGAGGAGGCCTCATTAGAGCATAGCATCGAGCCTACTCTACGGAGATGGATCAATGGCATGCTCAAAGGAAGAGTAATAACCTCGACGCTCATGGGAGACACAATCCATGCTAGGACAACCAAAGGTTGCCCACAAGGGGGGGTTCTGTCTCCAATGTTGTGGTGCCTGGTTATAGACTCTCTTATAAAGGAACTCAACACAGGACCATACTACACCGTTGGATACGCGGATGACCTGGTCATATTGGTGAGGGGCAAAGTAGTGAGAACTGTTTCGGAGTTCATGCAAGAAGCCCTCAATAAGGTGGAAAGGTGGTGCACACGACATCACTTGTCCATCAACCCTGGAAAAACTGTTGTGATACCATTTACAAAGAAGAGGAAACTAGAGACCTTAGGCCAGCTCTCTCTATACGGGACGCAACTAAAATGGGCCACGGAGGTTAAATATCTAGGAGTAACACTAGACAAGGAACTATCGTGGAAAACACATGTAGACAACACTGTAAGAAAAGCTCAAAGAGTCTTTGGAATGTGTAGATCTACCTATGGCAAGACATGGGGGCTTAAGCCCAAAATATTACATTGGCTGTACACCATGGTGATCCGACCGATCATCACATATGGCAGTATAGCCTGGTGGCCCAGAACAAAGCAAATTGGGTGCAGACAGGAATTGGCTAAATTCCAAAGAACTGTCTGCATAGCCATATCTGGAGCTTTCAGGACCACCCCCACGGCAGCGCTGGAAAACATTCTTGGTTTGACACCGCTGCATATAGTCGTGGAACTGGAGGCAAGAAGTGCACTCCATAGGTTGAAAACCCATGGACTGTGGAATGACTCGTTGCCAAAAACACGACACACAAAATTTGACACAGATAGAGAACTTGACACTATTACATCCATGGGCTGCGATAAAACACAGCCTAGATTCATGTTCAAGAGACTCTATGAGATCCACATACCCTCGAGAGAGGATTGGAATAAAGGATTGAATCCCTTAAGAAAGGACAATCTGACATGGTACACTGACGGATCAAAAATGAAGTCAGGTACAGGGGCGGGTGTTTATACCAAAGGATATGAACACAGTCAAAGCATGGGCATATATGCAACAGTCTTTCAGGCTGAAACATATGCAATAATTGCCTGTGCAAAAGAGAACCTAGACAGAGGCACTACCGGCCAAAATATCTATATTCTCAGTGACAGCCAAGCGGCACTAAAGGCTCTCACATCCTACAAAGTAGACTCCAAAATAGTCCTAGATGCCATCCAAACCCTTAACAGGTTAGGTAGGCACAACACATTAAGACTGATTTGGGTCCCAGGACACGTAGGAGTAGAGGGCAATGAAGCGGCTGACAGACTAGCCAGGGAGGGATCAGAGAAACACTTCTGCGGACCTGAACCTTTTATTGAATTATCAGGGAGTACCATCAAAAGCGCACTCAAGGATCATGCCCAGAGATGGCACTGCACTGAGTGGGCAAACACTGTTGGACTTACTCATAAGAAAAAATTTCTAGGAACCACAAAAGTAGGTTACTTTAAACATCTAAGAAACCTAAGCAGGCACCAGACCCGTAATATTGTAGGAGCTTTCACCGGCCATTTTGGCACTAGAGAGCATCTACACAAAATGGGTCTGTCGGATATAACTACCTGCAGAGCATGTGGTGAAGAAAGCGAACGCATGGAGCACCTTATGTGCACATGCGACGCTTTGGCTAACAAGCGAATGAGCATTCTGGGTCAGGCTTATCCGACGCCAGAAGACTACAGGCTCCTTCCGCTGAAATCTACATCGAAGCTCATAACGAGCATATTCGGAGACAGCGGAAGATCACAGGAGCAATAAGGCAGGGGAAGCACAAAAGATCCCATAGGGTCGAAGTGCTCTGAGGTCCAACAAGGATCTCAGCCCCACGTAATAAGATAAGATAAGATCGGCCACAGCGACTGCAGTCAACTCTATACAAAGGGTTATGACGCTATTGACTAATCAAAATAAATGGTAGAGTCATCATCATCAATAACCGAATTCAAAAACCCAGTCAGAGTTATTGAGCCACTCAAGCCCTCTTACGACTAGGTGGGACCAATGGCTTAACGTGCCTTCCGAGGCATGGAATAATCTTACTTTTCGGACAGTTAGATTTTCATCCTGCAAAGTCCTAACTAGACTGGGGAAGTCACACAAGGTGATATTTGTTTGACAGTGTCCCCAAAGAGAGTCAAACCCAGAACCTCTGTATCGAGAGCCGAACGCTCTAATCTAACTAGAAGTACTTACCTACATGTCGATTTTTATTGAGAGAGTACCTGAATTAATAACGACTGCAAACTTAAGTTTGTAATTCCACACAAATAATATGGAAATACAAACTTACTTGTGCTGGTTTTTTTTTATAAAAATTAAATAAAGGGTGTAAAACCAGCCTTCCGAATACTGAAGGGGCATGATCAGTCAACGACCCTGAACAACTTTCAGTGAACAAAACTTTCAGGATACGAAAAAAAAATCTGCGTCTCCATACAAACTGCCCGATCGAGTTTACAATTTTGTATGGAGACGCGGATTTTTTTTATCATTTTCTGAAAGTTTTGTTCACTGAAAGCTGTTCAGTGTCGTTGACTGATCATGCCCCTTCAGTATTCGGAAGGCTGTCCCTAACACCCTGTATATACAGTTATGTAGTAATCAATGCACAGCCAAGACTAATTCACCTAGAATGCTGAAACTTTGCTCATACTCGTAGCTTCGAGCAACGTAGAAAAACCGCGCCAGGGTCAAGTTCGAATTGTTCTCTAAATGGTACAGGAGCCGAGAAAAACTTTTCATTGGTTTTTCATGTGATATTCAGGGCAAAGAAGAGATGTCTCAGTAGATGGGAGACAATGAAAGGATCAAGAACAACCGTATGAGAACCTCTAGGGTGGAGCCCGGAGTTTAGGTGGCCTTTTCCAAATTTTCAGGCTGGTCGGTTTTAGCAAAGCCCCCGAGTTTCTTATGTGGTTAATGTTTTTTGTATGAACATAAGCTTAACTCTGTTCTTTAACATCTTTTTTTTGTGATCCTCTAATCAACCCCTTTCTACTAAAACAATTCGTTTTCGCCCTGATTATTACGTGAAAAAAACCTCGGCTCCCGGTCCAAGATTGAGGCGCTCCAGAATTCTCACGGGACTTAAGAAAACAAAATATATTTACATAATAATGTTTAATTCCATAATGCAGATAATCGTTGATTTGGCGCAGCGGTAAAATCGAGGTCGTCTAACGGGACATGTCCAGGTTGAAGCCCCAGTGACCGATTTTTGATTCTTTCTTCTTTTCTTTATACTTATGTATTTTTATTGTACATTTCTAACCTATTTTGGCTAATAAATATTAGAACCTTAGCGACCGTGCTCTATATAATTTTGACCAACACAGGCCAACAGATGGCACTTTAGGGTTTAGTGAATCGCACTATTTTTTGTTTCCGGTGAATCTTAAAATCTTTTTGCCAAAAGAAAGCAGAACAGCCAAACGTTTCGTTTTAATTAACTAACCGTCATATAAAATTAACATAGCGTGTACGCTCAGACAATAGGTTGGTCCTGACCTCTATCTATGCACCGGCTGTCAAATGTTTCATTTCCGACTTTCAGAAAGCGATACCGTAATACTAAACTTATCCATATGCGAAACGTTCGTGAAACTTATGCGAGACATAGACGCCAGACGATAAATTCTAGCTATACCAATGCTGTTTTATATCTTGTTCTCTCCTTTTTCATTGTCGGTTGGCAATATTTTTAGGATTAAAGACAATGTTAGTTATTTCACTAATATATGAATAGTAAATTTATTTTGCGTTTTCTGATAGTCATACTTAATCTTAACCTTGGTTGTTCTAAAAAGGGATCGAATGGGCTGAAAAGTGAAGTTTTACGAAAATTTCAGTGTTTCTTGTTGACAGTACATTTTTCGAATCTGGGATCGAAATATCTTGTAAAGATATTATTAGGCTTTTAAGAACATTTTCTTGTGGTTATAATGCCGTGTGTGTTTGTGCCCGATCTCAACTTTCTACCTTTCTGGTCTTTAAGTCCCCTAGATATAGATGTTGGTAGCGTTATGTGGGTTGTTGGTTGTTTGTTATGTAGTTCGTCAGTCAGCTTATCCTTTGACATTCAATATCGCGTGTGTCTATCGGTGTTTATCATTGGTGTTTATAGTTCGCAGAAGTTTACCTTTATACATATAAGTACGGAATCCAGATAGCGGCGTTTCCTGTAACACGACCCTGGATCAGGTGATATGCGTTATGATAAATATATCAATTAGGGAGTATATTCATTATTTCATCATTACTATCCCGTGAAACGTTCACTACAGGACAAGGAGCTCCCTGCAGACCTCCAGCAATAACGCGTGCCATTTACGCGCTTGTACACGCTTGTAAGCGTTGCGGTCGCTAGCCACCGTTGTTGTTGGTGACCGCAGTTAAGATGGTATACGATACACAGAAAGTAACTGCTGTCCATCTTGCAGTTTATTCATTATTTACCTGCAAGGCATTCAAATATAGTTACTGTGGTGACGTGTAATAAAAATGCAAATATTTAGTTTTTTCTAACCCAATGAACAGTATTTAGAAATAAAGTCTGGATTACTTTTAATGAATTTTTAGAACTGGCTGACACATGAAGACAATTGCAAACTTTTCAAATTGTGTTATTTATATAAATAAGTCTGCTATTTTTAAAAGTACCCTAAACCGACGAGCATGTATGAAGGATTGATGAAAGTACAGGAAGCAAGGGAAGTATGTCAATATCGTAGCAGGTGGAGGACTGTGGTCTCTGCCTACCCCGACGGGAAAGAGGCGTGATGTTATGTATGTATGTATTTTTAGAGCTATTGTTGAAAGGAATGATAGGATGAGAAATGTTCAATGTACAAACAATTAACATAAAAATTCTTAATCTATAATTGGAGAATACTTTTTGCCTCTTTCAGATGTCTGTGCCTCCCACCACAGAAAATTCAAAGAGAGAAGAACGTATGATTATTTATAGCGACAGCACACTCTAGCATCCGAAAGTTCCCAGGTAAACAACCGCAAGAATGTTTGGCACATGTCTAGATTCCATCAATCAAAATAAGTATTGCATATACCCAAAAAAGGACGCTTGATCTGTCACATGATCGTGTATCGGCAGGTGTTTATCAACAGGAAAGCAATAGTTTATAGCGACTTTTGCTTATTATAACATAACTGTTCCTATACAATGTCCTGAAAGACCACTATGTTTCTTTTATAGCCTACTTAGGCTTATGTGCGAAGGCTTTTCATTCCTCACTACTGTTTGCAACCCAATACTCGCAACCCTTTACCTGTTCCGTGAGCTAGGCAACAATATATTTACATTAATTAAGTTCTTCCTGACGACGCCTCTACCTTATTTTTTGCAACTAGTTGCATTATTTTGTCGCTATTCGGAAGTGTTTTCTGGTTGATTGGCAGTTGATTATAGTGGCCTACATGCGATCATGACATGAGACGGCCGTTAAGTCACATTGTGATTGTGACAGAACCAATGATATTACAATTAAAAGGCTTCCTTATTTGAAAGGGCTTCCTTATTTGTGTAGGTATAGAGCGACAAGGATCTGTTAGCAGGTGGATTGGAATTGGACACATTAGGCCTGGTTCAGTGCGACGTGGACGTCCTACGCGATAGTCCGCGACGGACCGTAAAATGTACGAAACCTATACAGTGCGTTCAGTCTAAGGCGGAGCCGTCCGCTCCGGATACGTTCCGCAACGCACTGAACGGACTGTACAGGCTTCATACATTTTACAGTCCGCCGCGGACCACCGCAGCGAACATCTGCGTGTCACTGATCTAGGCTTTACTGTACGTATAGTACTTATCTAGTCCCTGGGCCTTACCCAATGTGACCCATATATTGAGAGCAGCGCTCTCCTGTCACCATCATACAACATCAGCCGTTAGATCCTTACCGCTTTATACAGATACGTGTAATCATGCCATAATCATGCAATACTATATGCATTATAGATGAATTATATTTTATTGATGGAATCTAGACCATTGCCATTATACATAATCCACTGTAGCTTGATTCTTGAGACACATGTAAAAATTTTAAGTCGACGTAACACTGCAATGGCGACAAACTTTTTTTAAAACGTGTTCCTACAAAAATTTAAAAGAAAACTGGATATTTGAGCACCTTTAAGCACATTCAAAAGAGCAGTTTTTTTTTTCGTTAATTCTGTTGCTTAGGATTTGTGTTCAACTTCTGCTTCCATTATAAAATGTAACGATACAATGTATACGTCTCAAATTACTTTGAATTCTTTCTTTTCTTTGCTTCCAGCGCACACAGTGCTCTTATTGTATTACTCCTATCTTCAAATTAAGGTTACCTTAAAAGATCACTGTGGTAGTAAAGCTGCGTTTTCTCACGTGAATTTAAGTTTTTGTATATTTTCTATGGAGTGAAACTAGCGTAATTTTCCTTTTGTTACAGTGCAATAATAGTAGATTATCCAACAAGTGAAATAAATGGTACAGCAGCACTGCACTTACTTTTTCGCGATACTCAAGGAAAAACTATCAACCGCAAACTTAAATTTGTAATGCCATACACATAGTATGGAAATACAAACTGTTATTTACGTTTTTCCAATAAAATGTTCCAATGAAATATACTTACAGATCAATTGTAAGTGTTACCAAGGAGCATACAAATAGAAGAGAGTCAACCGCCTACTAAATAAATGGTACAGCAGCACTGCACTTACTTTCTCGCAATACTCAAGGAAAAACTAGCAACCGCAAACTTAAATTTGTAATGCCATACACATAGTATGGAGATACCAACTTTTATTTGCGCATTTCCAAAAAAATTTTCGAATGAAATATACAGATCGGAATTCAAATTGTCAAACATTAAAAACTATCAACCGCAAACTTAAATTTGTAATGCCATACACATAGTATGGAAATACAAACTGTTATTTACGTTTTTCCAATAAAATGTTCCAATGAAATATACTTACAGATCAATTGTAAGTGTTACCAAGGAGCATACAAATAGAAGAGAGTCAACCGCCTACTAAATAAATGGTACAGCAGCACTGCACTTACTTTCTCGCAATACTCAAGGAAAAACTAGCAACCGCAAACTTAAATTTGTAATGCCATACACATAGTATGGAGATACCAACTTTTATTTGCGCATTTCCAAAAAAATTTTCGAATGAAATATACAGATCGGAATTCAAATTGTCAAACATTTTTTTCAAACAAACCTCATACGATTTCGAGTAAATCACATGTTTAACTTTTGGTAGTACTGGAACACCCTTTATATGAATTTTCACAGATTAATGAATAGGTACTATCGTAGGATACTTGCATGGAGATTTTTTAGTTTCACAACACATGTTCCTTATGGATTATTGTTCAGTTTAGTCTACTGTGCAAGCCCTTTCAGTTTTTGGTACACCCTGTGTACTAAATTTTATTCAAAAAAATCATAATGAATATCCAGTCAGATAGACAACCAATCCAGGAATAATATTATAGAAAATTTTAATAAACTCAATCTAACCAATTTTGGGTAAATCACATATTTACGGTTTGGTGGTACAGGAACACCCCTTATATGAAATTACGAGTACACATATAAATTGATACTGGCGCAAGATATCTTACATGGCGATGCTTGGTCATGCAAAGTTTCATCAAGATTCTATGAGCCGTTTTTGAGAAAATTTCTAGTTTTCATTTTCGTTGTATGACAACTACCCTCAAAATGAAAGCCAGCAAGAAAACACTTGGAACCCTTCGATGGATTTGCATAAAACTCCTAGATTCCAAATATGGTGTCAATCGGACTATTCGTTTAGCCGCTAGGCCAAAGCGTGACGGACAGACCGACCGACGGACCGACCGACCGACCGACCGACCGACCGACGGATGGACATTTTTGGGACACTTGTTTTTTATGATGTATAAGTGATATAGAACACATTTTTGAGAAAATTAGTATAACTTTTTTTTTCACGAATACAATACCTACCTTTCTCGCTCCGCTCGAAAGTAAAAAGGTGAATTCTTGTCGATGCAATAATTTGTATCCTGAGAGGAACGAAGGATTCTAGACTAGAATCCTGAGCGGATCAAGGGATACAAAAGCCGAGATGATTTTTTTTCACATGTTAGGTACTCTACTTTTTATCATTGACTGCGAGAAAATAATTACTCTCTGATTATGAATCGAATTTGATTATGGTTATTATATAAAAGAACAATAGAAACCAAAAGAAGTAGAAATTAATTCTAATACTAGAACAATTTTTGAAACTTAGATTTATGTGCTTATTTGGGTCTGAAACGCTCTTATGGTGAGATAGCTGTAATGTCGTTTCACAAGGCGTTTCCTTCGATGTTGAAGGGCGAGACGGAGAAAGTGGCGTCCAAGGGTCAGATGCAGACGTTAAGGTTAATGCCGTCAATAATTCGTTTGCACGTTTTAGCCTTATTTTTCACCGAATCCTCAATATAACTTTCAGCTACTGCACTCGATTAAGATTATCCCGATACCAAACAGAAACTTGTACAAGGAAAATTGCACAGAAAATTGGCGGCATTTTTTTTTGTTAATTTAAAATTTTAAAGTGAGCTATATTCAATACAGCCAGTTATTACGTTTTGGTGGTTTTCAGTACGTTTTTATAGCGAGAGTGTGCAACCACTTTGCGCGTTTTCCATTTTTCTTACTATAATCCGTATATTCGCGCATGTTCCAAATTAAATTTATTTTATTCACTCAGTAAAAACAAAGAGCGTTTTATTCACTGTTTTTGAAGAATCGCGGGCCCTTTTATGTGTCCAGTGTCAATGGTAAAAAGTATTAATCTATCTATCTATCAAAAAGACCATCACTCTTGCGGTGAACAGAAATAGACAAGACAATTGTGACTATGTTTACTATTTATTTATATTGTAAGCATGCAGAAACAAGAATAAATAGCCCAGTCAATAGGATAAGATATTGATAAATAATTTGGCTTCAATCATTCGGTTGCTCTGTTGACCTGAAGCTGATGCCAATCTACAGGCCCGATATATTTCTACACTCAAATTTTTAGGAATTGTATTAGTTGAAATTTCAGTAACTTACTGTGCAAATTTTTTGAGTCCGACTGGCACTTGATCAGTTTTTATTATTTGCTGTTATTTTAAAGCTTATGCACTAGGTATAAATAAACAAATTTTCCCTCTTATACATGTTCCCGTTTTTACGTTAGAGCCAAAAAGTCGAGCAAAAATCGCCTAAAAACACGTTTGTAGTAGGGAAGCCTTCCTTATTTTTTTTTTAATTTTTACTATTTGTTGTTATAGCACCAATAGATATACATTATCCGTGAAAATTTTACCTGTCTACCTACTGCTGTTTATGAGATACAGCCAAACAACATATTGTAGAAAAAAGGCTGACTTTGGAGGCATCTTATTCCTGTGTTTTTAATATTTTTTTAAACTAAAATACAGTAATTATTTACTCAAAGAGCTCTAAACAACGATACCCCACTCGATGGGGTAGGCCAAATATTTTTTTTTCGCGCCCCCTTAATTTTCACTGTTTAGGAGGCCTCTTCTTCTATTTCATATTTTTATTTGTTGTTGAAGCGGCAACAGTTATACACAATTTGTGAAGATTTCAAATTTCCACCTATTACAGTTCATGAGATACAGAACGCTGGCAGACAGACATATGAGGCAGCTAGCGCAGCGAATCATTTATCTAAGGAGGCATACGAGTATCAATAGGGTCCCGTTTTTCACCCTTTGGTTACGGAACGCTTAAATAAACTTAAACCTGTCACTCATAGACTTCAAATTTAAGTAATTTTGCTCCTGATGTGTGCTATATACTATACGTGTCAAACGTAATACTATATACGTGCACCCTGTAGAAGAACTCGGAGTGTGCTCTTGACTTACGAAATGTCCGTCCCAATTAGTCATGAGCCAACCTTGTGACGCGTCGTCGGTGACGTCGCTACACTATCTACTTACTATCTAAGCAGCAGGCAGGTTTAAATACTCTGAAATCTGGATAGCAAACATTACAAAAGAAATCTTGGATAGGAAACTTTATTTTCGCACAAACACTCTCCCGCAACAACAACCGCGGTCCATGGTGTCAGCCGTACAGTTAAAAAGCGAGGAGACTATGGTGGTACTTCCCCTCCACATTTCTTCCAGCAAAAGCTTGAATTCCGGAGTGAGCTCCCTGTCCTGTAGTGGACGTTACATGGGATATTAATGATGATGATGATGACTCTCCCTCAGTTCCCTGGGCCCACTATTGTTCCTTCTGTATGTGAATGATCTCCCTTTAGCCACAAAGCATCCTTGTGTGCTTTATGCAGATGATGTTTCTGTGATAATTACTAGTAAAAATAATGACACTAATGAATATAATTCTGAAATTAATAACACAATCAAATCTGTTGCACATTGGTTAAAGACAAATAATCTGCATGTCAACATCAGTAAGACGAATTATATTCAATTCCATAATTACAAAGCAAAAAAACTAGCTCTTGATATATGATATGAGGATAAAACAATTAACGAAGTAGAAAAAACAGTATTCTTAGGGTTAAATTTAGACGAACATTGTAACTGGAAATCACATATAGAAAAAGTTTGCAACAAAATTAATAGGTTTGTCTATGCACTTTGGAAACTAGTGAAAATAAGCAATTTAGATACTGCTGTTCAGGCATATCATGCCTATGTAGCATCCAATCTCAGGTACGGCATACTAATCTGGGGAAATTCAGTCGAGATAAATAGGGCATTCATCGCTCAAAAGAAATGTGTTCGTGCTATCTGTGATGTTGGTCTCATCACCCCATGTAAGCCTTTGTTTCAAAGATTACAGTTGTTATCTGTACCATGCCTCTATATATATGAGGTATGTTATTTTGTTAAACTACACCCGAGACTGTTTCAGATAAATAAGGATATTTGTGGTTTTAATACAAGGTACCCTAACAGATTGGTGCTTCCAAGTCTTAGATATAATATATGTAGTTTAAACTGTTACGCAATGTCAGTTAGGATCTATAATCATTTACCACTGGAACTAAAAAACTTGCCGTTACGAGGATTTCAATCCCAGCTCAGACAATGGTTGATATCGAAATGCTTCTATTCGGTTAGAGAATACCTGGAACATGTTCAAAATCTTATTTTATAATTTTTATGACATAATAATATTTGACAATTTACAACTTTTATGACATTATTGAGATTATTTCACGCTTAATTATTATATTTTTGACTGGTAGATTTAATGAATTTGTAATCTTATTTTGAATATAACTAATTTTAAAGAAATTTGCATGCCAAAATATAGGCTAGATATATGGCACTCTACATATTGTACCCTTCATCTACATGTTACCATATCTATAGCAAATAAAACCATTTCATTTCATTTCATTTCAGTTATAGTGACGAAATTTGTCGATCCACGGTATTTACTGAGCCAAATTATCACTAAGTGTTTCAGAAATTAAAACTTCATTATATGTAACCGGCAAAAGTTACAGCATCGTAATTTGATCAATTCCCTAGTAAAATGATCAACTTTATAAAAATTATAAACTGTACCGAATTCGCTTCGGGCACTCACCGGTGCTGCCGCAGCACCTAACGGACTTTAGGACCTACGAATTTTCTATAAATCTATTATTTTTCGATAGTACAACTTATTGAAATTGATCAACTTAAGGTTCTTTTTATTTTCCGGTGAAATGTACATGTAGCAGGGATATATGATGGCATTGGAGATTTCGTGATCCCCACGAGATTTAACGAAATCCCGGGAAAATACAGAAGAACCAAATCTATATTATTTATAACGAAATTAAAACAAATCTAACCTGAAGTAAAGAAACATAATCTAATCTAATTAAACCAGACCTATTGTACCCTAAAAGAGTTCAGGTTGTTGTTCTAGAGACATGGGGCATATGATGTAATTAAGGATTCGATCAAATCAGTAGGGATTTCACGAAATTCTCAATTCCATCATATCCCTGGGACCTATATTTGTCAAGGGCCCTCGGGCTGCTTTCTCAGAGGGGAGGCTCTAGAGGGAATATCCTGCGATAGAAACTGGAGGACAGAGAAGACCTCAACATTGATGCCCGGGGGTTTTGAGGGAAGGGCCTAAACCTCAATAGGAAAGACCACAGGAAATAACCTGTGTATAGATAGATGTAAAGACTTGAAGGAAGAGGACGCAGCAAGGAAGGAAAATTCTTTCGAGAGGACTCGAAGGGAAGAAGAGGACCCTACCAGCAAAAACGTAGGAAGAAGGATCATACATTTGGCTGTCCCATAAATCGACGCTCCAACCAAATAAAGGCGTAAGGTCATTAACGACCTTTTATTTTTATTGTATTAACTGGAGATGGTAAGTAATTGAAGTACATAGGCAGATTTTTTTGGAATTTTAATTTCGCTCACAAAATGCTTCCCACACCACCGAGGTCACTATGTACTAATCAAAGCACCCTTGCAAGTCCGAATATTTATTTAACTTTTACTTGTATCTATACGAAGTTGGTCTTATTCTGTGCTCATACTAGTCACTCCGTACCCATATGGCCACTAATTAAAACTAAATTATTTTCAAGCTGGGAGCTATATATATTAACAAGTTTTTTGTTTTCAAACCTGTTGCAATACCTTCACGTAGGTGACTGGCTTTATTTTACTATATTCATTAAAAAAACAGCTTATTTTGTCTGGTTGTCACAGTTCCCTCTACCATCATCATCATCATATCGTGTGGGTTGCAAGGTCGATGACCGACCTCACAAACCCTGGTGTGTGTACCTAATCTACACTAATATTATAAAGAGGAAAGATTTGTACCTATTTTTGTATGTTTGTAATGAATAGGCTCCGAAACTACTGGACCGATTTGAAAAATTCTTTCACCATTAGAAACCTGCATTATCCGGGATGAACATAGGCTATAAAATATTTTAAAAAAGGTTAGGGTTCCGTATAAAAACTTCGATAATGTAACCCAAGGTGTGAAAAAAATACTAAATAGCATCCTTATATCGAGTACGCTGCCGAAACTATTAACAATAGAGGAAAGTGATGTACTACAGAATTATAGAAGCCATCAATATCTACAAAAAAGTCCGCGATACTATATGTCTAACTATTACAGTTATATCACAATAACTACTTTTTCATGTTAAAATATGTAATAGTAACGCTGGTACAAACTATATAGACATTACATTTTTCGTACCTATTAATCCTTATCCAAATAAATGATTTCATATTCAAGGCTATATCAGTACCTGTAAATAACTTTTTGAATTATTCAAATCGGACATACCATTCAAAAGTTATCATGAGTGTAATCGTTATCAAAATTGAAATTAAAGAAACAGCGCCCTAAGTGACTGTAATGGTTTTATCTACAACAGAGAATAGACACGAAAAATTTTACTGGTCAAGTGCGTGTCGTTCCGTGTGGTAGCGGCAAAGAATAGTGCCAACCCATCTCAACCTGTAGGTGTCGTAAGAGGCGACTAAGGGTTTACAAACCGGTAGATGGGCAGCGACATCTTTCCGTGTATCGCACCATCTTACATACTGCGGTCACCAACAACCGCGGTCCATGGTGCCAGCCTTAATGCTAACAAGCGTGGTGACTAAGATACTTCCCCTCCACATTCTTCTAGCAAGGGCTCGAATTCTGGAGGGAGCTCCCTGTCCTGTAGTGGACGTATTATGGGATGTTATGATGGTTTTGATGAAGTGCGTGTCGGCTCGAGCGAATTTAATGCACTTCTGCGTGACTAAGATGGTATGACTGCCCATAACTAGGACAGTATTTTTACCTTAGTGGAACGGAACCCTCGGTGGGAGTCCAACTTGCGCTTGGCTGGTTTCTTTAGTAACCCCCGATGCAACAAGAACCTATATCTACCCGTGCGAAGCCGGGGCGAACCGCTAGTATAATATATTTTAAAATTGGTTAGTGTGGTGCCGATTAACAATAGTACCAACCCATCTCTACGTGGTTCTCATAAAAGGCGACTAAGGGAGTTTGTACATGAAAGATGGACCACAGCGTTCGTAAGTGAATCTTGCCATCTTACATGTATTTATGCATATACTGCGTTCACCACAGTCAAATGCTGGAGGGACATCCTTATCCAGCAGTGGACTTGAATTGTTATGAATGATAAACATTTTCTTAGCTCTAAGTTCAGTGTAAGAACACCTTTCATTATAGAGTATGTATCGCCATCTAAACGCACGAATTAATAGTACTAAGATAGAGCAGTAGTTTGTAGAAACAAGAAGAACGAAATAGGTAGCTGAAACGTGAGCGGATCGAAACATTGTGCCGGAGTTTAGTCAGTAGCTTCATAGATGGCTCTGTTTATTTTACACATTGATTGAACAAAACAGAAAGTTTCACCAATGGATGGGGCCTCTAACTGGAATAAGAAGTTTAGTTAATTTTGTGCTGGTACGAGTATGTGTAGTTATTTTGCCCGCAAATACAACAAAAATAGTAAGTAAATGCAATAACATGAACCTTTGAAGTGAAACATCCTGGGTCGTAAACTCCTAATCATAAGGGTCAGATCACCGTCTTCGCGGCGTCAAATATAGTGTCTCTAGGTTTTGTTAAATGGTTGAAGGTTACCCGAGGCAGGTCTGTGACACTCCGCATAGTATCAACGCGGCGCGGGAATGCGTCTGCCCAAGGCAGTCTATTTTACTTTTATTTATGTCATCATAAAGCTTATGGCGGCAAAATAGGTAAGTAAGCATTTGCATGTTTCATTGAACAATATTACATACTTACTTGCATCTCGCTCAGTATCTCATAAAGTGACAAAATCATCGCCTTAGCCCACGCTCCGCGATCACCCGCGATTTAAAAACGTGTCCTAAGCGGTACACTGCAAGTATCGACTTTATGCTTAGACCGTAAGGTTGAAATTTGTCGGCACCCCGCCTGGAAGTGACGGATCTGTAAACGTTAGTTTACTATTATTTAATCTGAGCCCGAGGTATTAACAGGACAACGCGGCAGTACTATGGGCAATTAATGTTTTTTTCACCTCACAATGTCGCAAAACTTTACTTTATCGGTCGAGATATGAGTGCAAAATCATTTTGGCTACTAGCATGGAAAAGGTATTTGATATAAGAATGTGATGATGTATAAGCTAGCATTTTCGATGGCTCTGTTCATTTTAGCATTTTCCTCGCTGTCAGGTGAAAGATTGAGTTTATACAAATCATAAACTGTACAACTTTTGTCAAGGAGCGTAGGTCGAAACACGAAAAAAGCTTTCCGACATCCTATACAAACTGCATTAGCCGATAGCACATTTTGTATGGGAAGTCGAAACTTTTTTCGGATTTCGACCTATGTTCCATAAAAAAGTTTTTCAGTTTCATGGACAGAAAATGAAAATATCCGTAATATAAAAAAAAAACAGTCAATTGCGAGTTGGACTCGCTTGCCGAGGGTTCCGACATACCTACAGTATTTTTAGAAGCAATAAAGTCCTTTTTTAGGACCGCAAAACTAAATTTGTTTGTAGATGTTTTTGCAGATCCAAAAAACTATGCAACTTACAAAGATCGTTTCATTTTTGCTGTAATATTTACATAAACCTCTATCGACAATAATTAGTTCAGATTTTTTCCTATCACAAACTTCGGAGATAAGGGGGGAATGGTATGTGACATTACGAGTATAACTTGAAAACTAATAATCGTAAAAAATACAAAAACCTATTTTAGAATGTACAAGCAAAGTCTTTTCATATGCCCGCGTTTTAAAAAAAATTTGGTTTTTAAATAGGGATATTTTGACCCCCTTTACAAAAATAATATTTTTTTATTATTTAATTTTAAATTAAGTTGGGCAATCATTCTAAAACTAACAAATTTCAAGTCCTATTCCGAATTCCAAGTTATATTTGCAGCAGTAGCTCCATCTATCGCGTTCTGGGTCTAAGATGGCCGTCACAGATCACTTTAAGGTGATCTGAGAAGGCCATCTTAGACCCGAACGCAACTAGATGGAGCCACTGCTGCAAATATAAGGTTTTATTTGTTTAATGCAATAAGTACGAACTATATACGAGTATGTGCAAAAAGTTGATTCGCGTAAATTTCATCGTGCAACTTCAACGCCTAACAACAATTTCGATAAGGAAAATATTTTCATATATCCACTAAAGTCAATTACTCTCGTCAGTCCGTGTTTACATGAGTACGATCACTCACACATGCACACAAAGCACAACCGTACAGTTTTGACCGCACGCCCACAATCGTAATATTGAACCAAAAATTGCTAACAAAAATAGTACTATCAGTACATTAACTGTATTTTTGTATTAATTAGCGAAAAATTAAACTAAAAATAGCAGTATTCGTTCGTTTTTCAACAGAATTTTATGTCCTGCAAAAGAATGCAAGTCATTTGAATTTTTGTATGGAAAACGGATCACCGGGTGCAGTACAAAGTGTTGACACAAATATTTTAACTTAATATTCATAGAATATTTTGATAGGTTTTTAATTGAAAACACTTTTAAACAATCATTGGTGTATTCAATTGCAAAATTCATTTAATTTGATAGGCGTACTATACAGTTCAGGCAATTTTATAGCGCCACCTAGTTTTAATACGGAATTTCAACCTTTTAACGAGTCACGTTTTTACTTTTGAGCGGAGCGAGAAAGGTATTGTATTCGTGAAAAAAATGTGTTCTATATTGGTTCTATATCACTTTTTTTTTTTTTTCATTTATTTTCCAAAAAGGTATTTTACACACAAATTATCTAAAACTAGCCTAACTACTAAACAAAACCCTATATCGGGTTTATGTGTAGGGGCTTGAGTCGCCTTATAGTCTCCCAAAAATGTCCGTCCGTCGGTCGGTCGGTCGGTCTGTCAGTCACGCTTTGGCCTAGCGGCTAAACGAATGGTCCTATTGACACCATATTTTGAATTTAGGAGTTTTATGCAAATCCATCGAAGGGTTCTAAGTGGTTTCTGGCTGGCTCTCATTTTGAGGCTAGCTGTCATGACAACGAAAATGAAAAATTTAAATTTTCTCATAAACGGCTCATAGAATCTTGATCAAACTTTGCATGACCAAGCATATCCATGTAAGATATCTTGCGCCAGTATCAATTGATCTGTGTAATTTCGTATAAAGGGTGTTCCTGTACCACCAAATCGTAAATATGTGATTTACCCAAAATTGGTTCCATTGAATTTATTAAAATTTTCTATAATATTAATCCTGGATTGGTTGTCTACCTGACTGGATATTCTTTTTGATATTTTTGAATAAAATTTAGTACACAGGGTGTACTAAAAACTGAAAGGGCTTGCTCAGTAGACTAAACTGAACAGTTATCCATAAGGAACATGTGTTGGGAAATTAACAAAATCTCCATGCAAGTATTCTACGGTAGTATCCATTGATCTGCGAAAATTCATATAAAGGGTGTTCCAGTACTACCAAAAGTTAAACATGTGATTTACTAGAAATCGTTTGAGGTTTGTTTGTTTTAATGTTTGACAATTTGAATTCCGATCTGTATATTTCATTCGAAAAATTTTTTGGAAATGCGCAAATAAAAGTTTGTATCTCCATACTATGTGTATGGCATTACAAATTTAAGTTTGCGGTTGATAGTTTTTCCTTGAGTATTGCGAGAAAGTAAGTGCAGTGCTGCTGTACCATTTATTTAGTAGGCGGTTGACTCTCTTCTATTTGTATGCTCCTTGGTAACACTTATCCTTATATCCCCGTTACCTTCATCCAATTGGCAGCATTTGCAGCAACAGCGTTCCTTAATGAAGGAGAAATAAGCGAATACATCTGGCGAGGCCCCATCAATAAGGCGGCTGAACTGACGTAGGAAGACAGCGCGAGGCAGTGGAAAGTGCGAAAAGCTTCTCAAACATATCAAAATCTATCTAAATTTGATATGTACGTTACTATAAAATTACAAAAGGCTAAAAACATACTTGTTTCCAGAAACGACCTCGTCTCAAATATTACCACAATTTATTGAAAGGCTCAGTAATTTAATATTTTTATGAAATTCATAATTAAAAACGGGGATATACATAGCACTTTATTTTATTAAATAGTATAAAAAAGATAAACTTGATCATTGCAGAACTTGTTAACACTTAATGTCGAAAAGACAATGGTATTCGCTGTGAGAGGCTTATTATTAGATAAACTGTCTAAAACCTTTTGTATTAAAGCGCACACTTGCTCAGCGCTCTCTCAAGTCTGCTCAAGTTCAAATGTTAGTACCTAGTTTGAAATATTACAGATATCTTAGAGTGTTAATTGATGATAAGATAACCTTAACTGGTATAAGCAATTTGATAACTTATGTGGTCGAGTAAGGAGACTCAATTTCGCACTTCAGCGGATAGGTGTACTATTAACATGGTGTACGATGTCATTTGCAAATCTATTATAAGCTATTGTATAACAGTATGGAGCGGTGCAGATAAAACCATGCTAAAGCTTGAAAGGGCTCAAAGAGCAGTTTTTAAAGTCTTGACCTGCAAGCCTATCAGGCATCGAACTGTTCAGCTTTAGCAGGAGTTTAAAGTCTTGACAGTGTGGCAGATATTTCACTCGCAGATCATTTTACGGCACCAATCATTAGTAGTTTTTCCTAACCCTAACATAAGTACTAACCAACGTCGCAGAGTTCAAGCTTGCCCTATCGAAAATGCTGGAACAGCGTTCGCCAGTCGCCAATACGGATGCCTTAGTTCATATTTGTATAATATAGTTGATAGGATTCTCCAATCGTAGCTCTGAATAAATGTGAATTAAAAAACGTGTAAACAACTGGTTATCAAAGCTAAATTATTACCAAACTGAGTTTTTACTAGAAATAAGTGAATTAACTGTACTCTACAGACAATAGTTTCGCTACGACGCACATTTTCGTTCATAGATACTTAAACTAATTTGGTACCCAATCTTTAGTCATTACTATCCTAAATATTTAATTTTATTGTTCATATTAAAACAAAAAGCCTAATATATTAGTCTTTATTTAAAATTTCTTGGTAAGTCATACTAAGCTAATATTATCCCTCTGGTGCGATCGGTCCACTTTCCCAAATGGTGAACTTGTTTTTTCTTATTGGTCTATTTCCTCATGGATTTTATTTTGGGTGGCAGAGGAATTTGTATTTAAAATTTCTTGGTAAGTCATACTAAGCTAATATTATCCCTCTGGTGCGATCGGTCCACTTTCCTAAATGGTGAACTTGTTTTTTCTTATTGGTCTATTTCCTCATGGATTTTATTTTGGGTGGCAGAGGAATTTGTAGTAAGTAACGTATTTTGTAGCCTTAATTTTAAGCACCTTTATAGGTTTTGATAGGCTTTTGAATAAATGTTTCATTATTATTATATTATTATTGTATGTAGGGGCACACGGTGTAACAAACTTATCTATCCCCAAAACGTAAACTCGTGACGGTCTAAAAGTAACCTGTTTCTTTTCTCTCTCTGAGCGGATCTTGGTGGAAGACAGGGCGCTCTCATTGTTGGCGACCAGGGCTCGAAAGCGGGCTGCGCGCTTCTCCCTCGCCGCACTGGGCTCCTTCAACTCTGACATTTCATCCTCAAGGTCACTCAGACGACGCGCCTGTGCCACCCGCGTTACAAAATTTAAAGAACATACTTGATTCCACAAGCGTACTCGTCTCAAATATTACCGCAATGTATTGAAAGGCACAGTTAATTTAATATTTTTATTAATTTCATTATTAAAAACAGGGAAATAAATAGCACTTTATTCTATTAAACAGTATAAAATAGATAAACTCGATCATTGCATGTACACAAATGCAGGGACACACGGTCTAACAAACTTATCTATCCCCAAAACGTAAACTCGTGACGGTCTAAAACTTGCGGTTTTAGACTAGAGAGAGGCTTCCGATTGAGATAGGTTACACAGCACGTCTAGAAAGTAACCTGTTTCTTTTCTCTCTCTGAGCGGATGGTGATCTTCGTGGAAGACAGGGCGCTGGACTCTGCGGCGCTCTCGTTGTCGGCGACCAGGGCTCGAAGGCGGGCTGCGCGCTTCTCCCTCGCCGCACTGCGCTCCGTCAACTCGGACATCTCATCCTCAAGGTCACTCAGACGCGCCCGTGTCGCCCGCGCCCTCTGCGCCGCTGCGCTCTCCTCGTCGCTCTTCAGTGCGGTCCATTTAGTCAGCGAGTTTTCCTCATTCAGTCTGCGAGCGATGCGCTTTTCTGTGCGCTCCTCGTTCTCTGCCAGTGCCCGCCTCGCACCGCTGATTTCGCTCTGACCGATGCCAACGCTCTCCAGGATTTTGTCAGAAATCTTCATGCGGTTCTCGAAATTTGAGACACTGTTCTCGATGTCTAAGTCCTCTGCAAAGCGAGAAGTCTTTTTGCCGGCACGCAGGCGTTTAAGAGATTCCGTGATCTGCAATTATAAGAAAAGCAAACAATTAAAAGTTCGTCAATAGAAATTATGAAGCGCTCGTGGCCGAGTGGTAGTTGCTCTTACTTTCCAATCACGAAAGTTAAGCAATATGGGCCGTGGTCAGAATCCAGATGGGTGACCGCTAGTGGCACACGAACTAAAGCGTTTTCGTGCTTCGGAAGGCAGCTAAGCCGTTGGTCCCGGATACGGTCAATGATAGTAGTCGATAAGACAAGTCAGAGTAGATACATTTGGTTTCTTGAAAACTTTGACAGGTTGGCCAATAACATGACAAATCCTTATACAAGATTATTTCTGGTTTGCCCTCTGGGTTGTGGAAGTCAGATGGCAGCCGCTCTGTGTAAAAACTAGTGCCCGCATCAAATCCCCTAGGTATTGTAACCATTTGGCAAAAACGGAATATGGCCAGGGCAATGATGATGATGTTATATTATGTGAAAACTATTTGATGTATAATCATTTAAAGGTTTGGCCATCGATTATGAAGGCCATACGTATGGCCACCAAACCTTTGCATAATTATAAATACCATATAGTTTCTTTTTGTTTTCATTGATGTACTGTTCTACAATATATTTAGGTTGGTTGTGGAATGCGCAGTGGATTGGCAGTACTATATATCTTCTTCAGCGCGATAGTGGTAGAGTTATTTCGGGCCGACCCGAGAGTTGACTCAAACGACATGTGGGTAACGGTGTCTAGGGACTGCCAGTTAAATTTAACGGCCCATTGTTACGACTTTTACATACTTAGTTTATAATAATAGACCTAAATTGAAACTAATACAAAGCAGTTTGGTAGCATTCGTGTTGCATACACTGTCTAACTGACTCATTATTATTTTCATTGTATAATAGAAAAAAGATCTTTAATTTCGCCGAAGAGATTGTAGAGATACTCATCACAAGAGGGCTCAAAGTTCACTCGGCGAAGTGCCGGAGCGCGACACAAACTAAATCTTTCGCTTGTTAGTTGCGCACTAACTTTGAGGAAACGAATATTCCTGTACTTATTTCATGTTATTGTAACCGAACCTGAGCTATCTGTGTTCAATGTTACAACGATGGATAAACCTGGCATTTTTAGGAATCATGGATGCGCAATTATTGTTAAATGAGATTGTGTCATAAAGTTACTTACTATTTAAATAGTTTATGATAACGACGACGTGGGTTTTTAGGCGGGAATGAACCTTTTTAATTTCAAGACTGACCCACCCAAGAAAAATGTTTTAATTAGTGACCCTTCCAAGAAAAAAAGTATTTTAAAAACGCACAGTATAAGTTATGCGGATAAGAAAAATGCTTTCAAAGAACCGTTACAGTTACAAAAAATTCTATAGTTATAATACAAAACAAAACATCGACATACCAGGCCACTCAGAAAGTATTGCGAAAAATAGTTTTTATATATGGGAGACTGGCCGGTCAGAATCTTTTTCGAAAATATGATTACTTGTAAGTAAAAATATGTGTGTTCCATTTTCAAAATTTCCCTCCACATTTTTTGCGAGCCAATTCAAAGTATCGTGTCTTACTGAAAAATGGATCTGCGCCGGGAACATTTTAGAGCTATGATTTTTTACGATTTCAAGTGTCGCCTGAAACCGGATGAATCGTTCGATAGACTTCAAATGGCATTTATGGATGAAGGCCCCTCCAAGGCAACCGTGTATCGTTGGTATAACGAATTTAGGCGCGGTCGACCAACCTTGAGGGATGAAGAAAGAAGCGGTCGCCCTTTGACGGCTATTACGGAAGAAGACGTGCTAGCAGTGAAAAATTTAATCCAAGATAATAGGCGAATTACATATCAGGAGATTCAGCACATATTAAAGATTGGATCGGGAAGCGTTCACGAGATTCTACACGGGCATCTTCGCGTGAGGAGGATAGTATCGCGCTGGGTGCCGCACTACCTCACCGACGCTCAGAAGCAGGCCCGGGTGGAATGGTGCCGTGATATGCTGAACAAATTTGAAGCAGGCTCGTCTCGGCGTGTTTACGACATCGTAACAGGTGATGAGTCCTGGATTTATCAATACGATTCAGAAACCAAGCGCCAGTCGACAGTTTGGGTGTTTCAAAATGAACCAACGCCTACCAAAGTGAAGCGATCTCGAAGCGGGGGGAAGATTTTGATCGCCAGCTTTTTTAATTTGACTGGCCACTTGGCCTCAATTCCCTTACGAGATCAAAGAAGCATCAACGCCGAATGGTATACTACCAAATGTTTACCAGAAGTTTTTTCTGTTGTGAGCAACAAGCGACCAAACACAGGGCTCCGCGGACTACTGCTCCACCACGACAATGCGCCTGCACACACCGCGCTCAAAACGAGGGACTTCCTGGACAGCACACCAGTCAAACTCCTGGGTCACCCTCCTTACAGCCCTGATCTAGCACCGTGTGACTTCTTTTTATTTCCAAAAATAAAAAATCAGCTCAAGGGGATACAATTTTCGTCGCCGGAAGATGCGCTGGCTGCGTTCGAGCAGGCTGTAAACGAGGTGTCTACGGCGGACTGGAAAAAGTGTTTTGAAAACTGGTTCAGACGCATGAATCTTTGTATAGAGGCTGGTGGAGAGTACTTTGAAAAGATTTAATAAAAATATATGTACCTGTAGAACAATTTTTTTTAGTGTCGCAAATATTTCTGAGTGTCCCACGTATGTGTAGCGCTAGATATATCTAAGGGTCCAAATAGTACGTGCGGGCATTAGGTACTTATTTAGATCACATTTACTGTCCATGCCTTAGGTTATACCGTAGTTATAACGCCAAAATTTAATATTGTACTGAATAACAGTCTCTTAATGATATGGGTGGGTGTAATTCAAGAGAATTTTGCCAGTCTGGGACTACTAAAGTCAATTGTTTTTCTTAGCAGACTATTTCAACACGTGCTTTCACAATGTTTGAAAAACATTTAGATTGGGTTTTATATACTACAAGTTTGAGTGTATTCAACGTACAACGTATTATCTATGTAGATCTATTGAATGCCATAATACCCCTACTACCAGTTTCGCACCTCTACGAGCTTGCCTAACATAGTTACGTGGAATGTGAAATTCTTAGAAAAGAGAGTTATGTTATGTGCTCGATAAGTGCCTCAGGGTGCAAATCTTCGTGTTTGGGAACAAGCTGTATTGCTGCTACGAATTTTGAGCTTGCGTAGAGTTATGTTATGTATGACGTATGATGGAGAAGAATTTATGCGCGTTACAAACTATACTAGTAATTAGGTATAATAATATTCATAAAAATAAACCAAGGTAGTTATACTCCTGTCAAACTTCAGAATATATAGAAACCTTTAAAATCATTAAAAACCAAAATAAACTTAAATAGCAACAAAGTGCTATGCGAAGTGACCACGTTTTTGACTACTTTAACATAATAATGTTTCTTTTTCCTTTTTAGGGTTCCGATACCAAAATGGTAAAAAAACGGAACCCTTATGGTGCTTATTTGTCTGTCTGTCTGTCACACCTATATATCTCAGCAACCACACATGCTATCGACTAGAAATTTGGAATAGTTTTAGAATATGGTTTCCCAACTTAAATGCATATGAAAGACCTCGTATTAATGTAAAGGGGGCCCAAATAGGGGGGGCAAAATTTCAAATTATCGGTACTAGGTCGAGTGGGGTATTATATGAAATAGTATATTTCATTACAATTGCGGAAGGCCTGTCATTGCAAAGAGTTCCGACAAATGTCTACCCGAGCCGACGGTGAGGGTTGACAGTCGGAACAAGTTGCAATGACGGTTCCGCACGTGAACTGAACAACTATTTTTAATACAGTTGCGAAAAAATGAAGCAATTTAATAAAATAATAAAAACACAATAAACTCAACTAACTAATCATTTATTTCTTATAAAAGTTATAATTTACATATACATTGAAATTGGTACAGTTTTTCATACTAACTGGGGAAGTTTTAGGTTGCATATTTACTGTTTGAGACAAACTATTAGCTTTTCCCCCTTCTCTCCACGCAATAAATTCGTCGTATGTAGATATGTAGCAACTTTTTGCCTTTTTCGGTAAAATGTTCTCCGAAGCATTTTGTGCAATTATACTGAGTTCCGGTGGTGTTAATTCAAATAAAATATCGTCGAAATTACTCATTTTGTGCAACAAACAACTAAACTCGCAAAAAATATTTTTGGAAAATGGCGGCAACCGTAAAAGATTTTTTTTTGTTTTCTTCACCCATTCTGGGTAGGCAAAGGGAACTATGCCCATACAGCCAAGTCTTCAGTAGAAGTTTTTTATTGATATGAAATGAAAACGAAATTTTATGAGATGAAATGAAATGAAACCTAATCTAACTCATTGAATCAAATCATTAAATCTGATATTGAAACAAATCAGTAGCTTATTTTTTACAAAGATTTGCATGAATCATAAAAACTTCTATGATTTTTTTTGTAAAAACTTCGTGGTTGGCTTTTTCTTTTTAATAGACATTATTTTGACAGTTGGGAAAAAAAACGCACGAGTTCTGAAAAGGTAAAGAGAAAGCTCGAGTATGTAATAGCCCACAACCCGAACGCTATACGTCCCTGCAATACGCCACTTTTTGAGCAACTGTATTAAAAAGGCATTTTCAAGTGTATAATGTACATTCTAGAATATATTTTTGTATTTTTTTACAACTCTTAGTTTTCAAGTTATGATGAAAAATGTAAAAAAAAAAAATACCGTTCCTCCCCGCCCTTATCTTCGAAGTTTGATAATGGAAAAATCTTAATTATTTACAATCGATAGACGTTAATGTAAGTATTACAGAAAAAATAAAACGATCTTTCTAAGTTGTACAGTTTTTTAGAAATCTGCAAAAAACCTTTTCAAACAAATTTTGTTTTGCGGACCTAAAACTTAACTTTATTGCTTCCAAAAATACTAAAGGTATACCGGAACCCTCGGCGCGCGAGTCCAACTCGCACTTGACCGGTTTTTTTATGTAACAAGTGAGCGGACGAGAGGTGTGGTGGAGTAGACACCACCACCAGCCCATTACATAGCACCTACTGTTTTATATTATTGCAATGTTTTATAGGTAAACTTCGGTTACGCCAACATTTTAATTATATCCGCAAAACGATTTTTCAGATGACGTATTAGTTAGTGCAGAATATTTATTTAATTATTTATTGTGCACATGAAAAGAACACACAAAACATAGATTAAGAAAAACGACACAACAGGTACTGCTTATTTCAACTAGGAAATTTCTTCCAGCAGTCCTAGACAAGTGAAATGGCACAGGAAGAGGCAGATAAACGTGCACAATATACATACCTAAACTACTTAGATAAAATAATAATTAATATAATACATAAGGATTATAGATAAATATAATAAATACATGTAATAAATACATACAATAATAAAATTAATAATTATTATTATACACACACTAACGGCCCGCCCCGGCTTCGCACGGGTACAAAATACGTTCAAAAATACCTTACTTTGAAAATCAACTTTTTTGCTATAAATAGTTGGTTACTGTGAGTTATCCTTAAAAGACAGACGAATACTATCACGTACTTTTCTTTAGAGCTCTTAGAGAGCAACAATTCTTTCATACATAACTTTCATATAAATGAAACCATTTACGCAGCGCACACCCAGAAAGCTCTCTAGAGGCACGTTTTTTTCCGACTCGATCGACAAACATCATCACAGTGCAGTTAATTTACACTCAATATTCATGAATTGTATGTTTAAACCTTTCTATTGAATTAATCTATCTACTAATGAAAACCGAATCGAAATCAATATAGTAGTTCCTGAGTTTAGCGATCACAGACAGACATGATGGATAGATTACGACAGAAAAACGTATCGGGGGACTTTCTTTTATAATATGTAGTGATGATGTTAAATATATAGATCATTCAGACAGAGAATGATAATGTTCTTTCACTCGTTTTTTAAAGACAGTGAAAGATGGACTATCACGAAGAGTGTGCGGGAGGGAGTTCCACAGCCTGGCCGCATGAACAGTGAAGGAATAGGAATAGAAATTGGAATGGTGGGAGGGGACAGATAGGTTTGTTCTGACATTGGAGAGACAGGGCTTATCTACAGGACGTGAAAAAGAGAAACGTTTACGGAGGTAGGAAGGGAAATTAGGATTGTACAGGACGTTAAAGAGAAGGGAAAGGATATGAGTATTCTTGCTGAAACTGATTGGGAGCCACTTGAGTTGAGAGAAAAATTGAGGCACATGGTCGTACTTGCGCAATCCGAATATAAATCGGATGCACAAGGTTTGGAGACGCTCAAGTTTGTTTAAAAGCTCCTCTGTGGCGTCCAGAATATTGTAGGTGTTAATTAAACAGACTTCTTTTAAATAGCATTATTGCATTTTAAATTACTAACTCAGCCACAAACAAAATAAAACTTTTTTAGCCACTAATTTCTTTCGATCCCTTATCGGGATCGGTTAGGTTGGGCTAACGAACCTAAAACTGCATAATAATAATTATTTTTGATGCACAGTTAGTAATTTTGAAGCACAATCATAAATTTTGATGTGCACAATATTCTTTCTCATTTATAAATCAATAATGCCCTTTTCTAGGTAACTTCAAGATCTCCTTGGACCCTGAATCCCACAGTTTTCCGAAGCTTTGGTGCCTTTGCAAAATAAAGTTTTTATGTGGTTTCTACCAAAGCTCTCCGCATAAGAATATGACTTCGATTTTGCTTCCGTATCTATATCTCCTTCAGCGTTGGGAACAGGTAGAAGTTACTATGAGTAGAGGACTGTCAGTTAAATGTAGTAAGCGGGGAGAGTGTTCAACTTGTTCAATATCGGCATGGTGAATGGCATCAATTGAAACTTTAATGTTTCTTAATTTTCAAGTAGCTTGCTGGATTGGTTGACTGGTTGTAGAACTTTACGTCGTTATTTATCCGTTTCTAAATATTATGTCGTGAGTTTTTGGTACTATCCTTGTACAAAAATAAACTATCTATACTCATAAACGTAAAAAACCTTACAACCAAAATGTTGTTAATTTTCACTACTTATTGAACACCCTTCGCATTTGCGAATAATGGCGACAAAACAACGGGAATATGTTTGTTACTCTCAGCAGCGTGCGTTGCGTGTGCGGGTGCGTGCGTGGGCGGTGGCAGTGGACCGATCTCGTGACCGACAACAATTACCGCACGTCGGTCCCTGGGGTGACGTCAACTCTTATGACGTTCATGTTTCAGCCCAACTTCAGGACCGTCTGATTAATGTGAGTCCCAGGGCTGGTTTGTTATACACGTTGTTGGTGTATTTATAGGTATCATGTAAAATACAGGCCCCAGTAAAGTTGATACGACTAGCTATGCTCACGATTTTATTCGCGTGAAGTTCAAGCGTTTACACAAAGTGCGTATAATAATGAAGGGTTGTGTGGTGCACTGGTGATGCTGTGGTAGTGTAGTTGCCTTTTGCGCTGAACGTACCAGGTTCGATTTCCAGTTGTTTGGATTGGGGTTGGATGGATTTTTGTGGTGAGCAAATGTTTATGGATGAGTGATGAGGTGAGGGTATGAGAGGGTTAAGTGAGTGTATGCTATCGGATGCATGCTTTCCTGCCACGCGACTTTAACATTAAATAATAAAAGTCAGTTTTACGAAACCTCTTTAAAGTTAAAGCTCCTTAAATTTTATTGCTGACACTTTCTATGTCAACAAAACAAAAGATATGTGATAATTTCAACCCAGGCAAATTACTTACAACGCCATCTAGTATGGAGTAAAAATACTACAGTTTATCCCCGGGTGATTTTCAGGATTATAAAAAATTATATAAGCCCTGATAAACTATTAAATTTTAAATCATAAATAGTAATAATAACGATTAAAAATAAATATTACTGTAAAACCTAACCTAACATTTTAATATCACCGGGTGAGCAAGCTAGGCTACTCAATAAGAGATGGCGCTCAAGGGTCTCTGAAACGCGCTATTTTCAAGAAATGCAAAAAAAATAATAATAATATGCTAATTTTCCCAGATATGAGCCAAATCGATTTTTCGCCCCCGAAAACATCTGACTGTAAATTTCATCAAAATAATTAGAGCCGTTTTCGAGAAAGGATATGCTTTCTGAAACTGGCGGCAAATCTATTCATGTCTATCGTTGGAATGATCTGTTTTGTAACGTCCTTTGTAAGTATTTGACTAAAGTTAAGGTTTTAGTAACTCATTGTTACCATTCAGACACCTCTTTCAAGACACTCTTCCAGTAAAATTACAAGCAAAATCTCTGCAATATTTCAGACGAATTTCATTATTTGCGAAGTTGATAAGGTTATCTATCGGCTTTTAAAACTTATTTTGTAAAACGTTAATTAATTAATGTCTAGACTAGCAGTCTGATATCGAATGATGTTTTCATACGTACCTAGTAAGTTATAAGATAATTATCTAATATTAATAAAGCAAATACCTACTGTTTCACACGGACTTCTTGCATAATAACGATATTTTAAATTTTCCATGGGAAAGCTCTTGAACGCGATCTAGCCCGATAGAGACCAGTCAAGAACGGAAAGAGCTAGGCTAAAAGAAGTAAATTTCCTTAATCTTAATTCTTCAATTCATGGCCAATCCTTATAGTATTCTACAAGTGGTCCTCATACGTATTACCTCACCTCGCCCGCTAGTTGCGTGGCGATTGTGGGGCTCCGAAGTACTCGAGTGATAAAACCCTTTTTTATTATCATCCCATGATCATCCCCCCGTGCGTTGTCGTCATGGACAAAGAATAAATAATTAGTATATATTTTTTCTCCGCGCCTTGCGTGGCTATTGTTGGGTACGAGGGTACTGCTTCCACGAAAGAATGGGAAGTATAATATTGAATTTCGCTACATAGGTATATTTTTTCTAAATAAACCATTATTTGTCATTTAAACAAGTATTAGTATGAAATATCTTTGAATCAGAAGCTCCAGAGCTTGATTGTAATTCCGTTTCTTCGATAACATACCCGCAGAGCCGAAAGGAAAGGTTACCTTGCTGTCAGTTTTCAAGCCGCGAAATGCATCTCACTCTGCTTAGGAACTTATCAGTCACAGTAGCTTTAACCTAAGGCTTAGCGTGCCTTTCAAGGCTTGTAAAAGTCACGAATTTTCATACCACTATTGGCCATCCATCCTGGTTTTGACCACGTTCAATGGTGCCTTCACAACTCGGCTACAAGATCACGTGGCATGCAAAATAAAAATATGTGTGCTGGTTCAGTTGTGTAGCACAAATTATATTTCTCAGAATAAATTTGAATGGAGATCAACTTCCGAGAGAAGTGATTTGTTTTTTAAATAATATCTCTTTAGTTTCATACATTCGGCTCCGACCCAGATTAAAATGTTGTTTTACTGCATAACAAACATCCAGAATCGAATTACGAACACATTGCTGCAATGAGTCCGCTCTAATTATAAACACAGATCATCTAAATTGGCAACAAATTCAACCATTTTGCTATTTGTGGCCTCCCTTGAATGCAGCTATTTCCGACGGTTCATTTTAATTAGTCATTTTTGGATGCTAACGTTACTCACAACCCATTTTGGTCACTGCTCTACGCTCGTGTATACGAGTACTACGCGTTTACAGCGTTTCTTGGAAAAGATTTTTACAGAAACAAAGCATGAATATCTCTAATCTAATTTGTATTATAATAATACACTTATCACTAAAGTCTAAACCAGAACCTTTATTTTACGAGCGAGTCGACTCGCGCGTAGGCACTCGCGCGTTGCCCAGATACTAGAGCTACATATATTGCGTCCAGAACATTTTCTTACGCGCGAGTATACGCGAGTAAAACGCTGGTAGAAACTCGCGCGTAAAAAAAGAACTTATTCATATAGTCTCTTAGAAAAAAGTACTGGCTATACTAATTAATTTCTAAATTTCTAAGTAAATAATAAAGTGATAAAATAGCGTTCTAAACTCAGTGAAAATGTCCTAAATTTAAAATTTTAAGAACCTACGACTAAGCGTGTTTTGATTTGATTTGGCAGTAAAATATTTTACTTGTATTGTTCCTGTTTTAACTTTGATCGTTTTGAGAACAATTGCGATAGAATTTGAAGAAATTGGCAGGAAAGGCAGTTATATATTAAAAGATTAGTGTCGTAGAAATTATGTCACGCCACCATTTAAATGGAGAAGACATGTTACGTGCTTGAAGCCGGGCGTACACAACGTGAAATTGCAGCCGCCATTAATTCAAACCAATATGTTATCCAAAGATTATGGAAACGCTATCGGCTCACTGGAAACACGGCTGAAAGATATAATGGCAGATATTGAACAAAAAAATTCAACGAAACGGCCGTTTTTTAGAGAACATTTCTAGAAGAGAGTCTATATAAAACTACTGCTGTCTCCTATCTCAACACTAAGTGGTTATTAGCACCCAAACAGCCAGGAGGAGATTGCACAAGATCGATTTACATTCCCGCAGGCCATTGCGGTTGCCAGCACTCCGGCGTGGCAATCGTGCACTGCGGTTACTGTAAGCCTGTTCTTATTTGCGATGGTCTAAAGATCAATGGGCTAATGTCCTCTTTTCTGATGAATTGAGGTTCGGTTTCAAGCCTGAATCGAGAAAAATACGCGTATGGCGTGCTTCTGGAGATCGTGAACGACTTCGTTGTCTTCAGGAAGTTCATCCTTACCAAGGCGTGGCGTTGAACAATAATGGTGTGGGCCGGAATTCGTGTTCACGGTATAACCGATCTCGTTCTGATTCGGGGCAATACAAACGCCCAAAAATACCACAACGAGGTAGTGAAACCTATTGTTGTTATGCATCGAATACAAATTGGCGAAGATTTTGTATTTATGCAATATAGGGGAAAGTTGCGATCAATGGACCAGCGCTTTCTTTGGACCACCTAAGTATTTAGAAAAATAAACACGTTAGAACGTGTCGGGTAGGTTACTAGGCAACGTTGTCGAGCCCGGCGGGAGCCCTTCAAACGCCAGTATCGCCGCACCACGCGTTGAGTAGTGACGTGTACGAATGTGTTTATGACGACGTCGATCTAAAAATCACTCAAAGAGGAAATCGATGTAAGTATTGTAATACGTATGTATATTTCACACTGATATTTTTTATCTTTAGGATATTTATCTGTGTTTTAGTAGCCCGCTAAGATTAATCCGAATCTTATTCCCGTTTTTAATAGTAAAAATGTTTTTGAATAAGTACCTAGTTGCTGTCATTGGCCCACCGTAGTGAAGCTATAAATGGACCGGTCCAATCAACGAAACTTTTATTTCAAGTTTATATTTATTTTCTTTCTAGAATGACATCAGAAAATAAGAAGAAATCTTACTATGCTTGGAACAAACAAAGTATGAAGCTGGCCATAGAATCCGTTAGAAAAAAACAACTGGATTAAATGAAGCTGCAAGAATTTGTGGTGTTCCAAAGGCAACACTGAAACGCAGATTTGATGGAAAGAACATGAAAGCATGTTGATTGATGGACACATCGCCTTATTTTTTAAATAAAAATTAATAAATAAAAATTTAGTTTTTTTTAGTTGCCACGATTGGACCCGTCGTACAAATTTTCTTAAGTCCATTGATGGCAACTTGGTGGTTTATTCAATGTAACGGTGGTCCAAAGAAAACAACAGGTTCAAACATAGTTTTATCACTATACTTCTAAAACTGCTAAACTTTGACCTAAAATAAATATAGTATCATAAATATGTCATAAAAGGATTCAATATTTATCATTACTTTTATTGTGTCACTTATATATCATTATACTAATGACACCTTAAAGTTAGGTGGTCCAATCATCGCAACCTTCCCCTAATGCTTGCGCGTATACCGCTGGACCGGTGATAGACGCTTTCCGCGAACACGACATCTCACTATAAGACTGGCCTCCACAATCGTGCGACATGAATCCTTTACAAAGCGTAGGACTTGCTTGAAAGGATTGCATTCCAAGAACTGTCTCAAATTTTACGCACCGAAAGTGATCTGTTTTTGCATCTTTCTCTAACATGGAGCAGGATCCCTCAGGCTACTATTGATTGACAACCTGATATTCAGCTTGCCAAGGCGATGTAGAGCCTAAGCCAGTGCCTTAGGAGGTCTAACTGACTACTAAATGTTATTTGAATGATAGCAATTAATTGAAAAAATAATTACCTAACAACGCGTTTTACCTTTTATTCTCTCAACTTGTTTTAAGTTATAACGTCATTATTTTTTCTTTCTTATTAAACTTTCATTTTTGTTTCGTTGACTCGTAGTTTATTTTATTAACAAGCCTAAAATCTATTTTTTTTTAATTGACATCGAAAATATGCTTAAATCTTAGACTATGTTGACTAGTGTATGAATGCGAAAGCAACTCCCTTTCACAGCTAAACCAATTATGTGGTTTTGACGACATTTGGTCCGAAGATTGTTAAACCATAGGAAAGGACATCGGCAAGTTTTGTCTTAACTCCACGCGTACGAAGTCACGGGCAAAACCTAGTGACGACCAACTAGAAAGTGTATTGAATGTCATTCCAAAGCGCGAAATCACGATTGTAATAGGCTACTTTAATGCGAAAATCGGACCACGGACATAAGCTGTAGAGACATCCTTGGAAAATATGGTCTGGGCTCTAGAAACGCCCGAGGCGAAACTTTTCTTCAGTTCTGTATAGGGAACAATCTGGCTATTATGAATACCAAGTTTGAACAACACAAGAGGCGTCTGTACACTTGGACCTCTCCAAATGGTAAAACTAGGAACCAGATAGACTATATCACTGTGCAGACTAGATGGAGATCATCAATCACGAATGTTAAAACATATCCCGGTGCAGATTGTGGTAGCGACCATGAGCTGCTCGTTGCTCGGTTCAAGACACACATAAAGGTGCGGAAGAGGAGCGTGAAACCTAATATCAAACTTAATGAGGATGAACTGGGAAGTTTCACATCAGCCCTTTCCATGACACTCGAGAACGCTCATTTCGATCCCTCCGAAGATACCGAAACATCTTGGTGCACGCTAACAACCTATATACACTCCACCGCCAAAGCCGTTATCAAAACAGAGCCCTATCAACGCAAATCTTGGATCTCTCCTGTCACCTGGACCATCATTGAAGAGAAGCGCACTTTAAAACAAAGCGGTCTTAGTAACTCTGTACAACAAGAAAAATATGATCAGCTTCATAAAACTGTGAAGCGATACTGCAGACGAGACAAAAACAACCACACGAATAACATTTGTCGTGAGATAGAGAATCATGCGAATAGTGCCCACACGAAAGACTTATTCCACAAAGTCAAAATTCTAACCGGAGAATTTAAGCCAAAAACCTGGATTATAGACGATGATAATGGCCAACCTGTAATTGAGATCGATAAGGTACTTGAGCGATGGAGGGTGTATACCGAACAGCTATACAAAGAAGATACCCAGCCCCTAATTCGTCGTTGGGAAGATCACGCGAGAGAGCCAGATATCCTCCTTATGAAGTTGAGCATGCGCTGTCCAAGCTGAAAAACAATGCGGTTGGCATGGACGGAATTCCTGCAAGTTTACTAAAATTGCTTGGCCCGAGAGGCATTAAAGCTCTGCACAACATCTGCCTCAAAGTGTGGAGAACTGGACACTGGCCCAAGGACTGGGTGGAGTCTGTTGTTGTCCCTCTTCACAAAAAGGGCTCTACTCGTCAATGCAGTAATTACCGAACGCTATCGATTATCTCACATGCCAGTAAAATCATGTTACGTATCATCAACAACCACCTGTCTTACTATCTCGATAGGCAAATCCCTGAAGAGCAGGCAGGTTTTGTTGCTGGACGCGGCACGCGTGAACAAATCTTTAATATACGACAAATTGTCGAAAAGTGTCGTGAATGCAACAAACCAGTTGTTCTGTGCTTCATTGACTACTCCAAGGCATTTTATTGCGTGAGATGGCAGTCCTTGCTAGACATTCTTGTGGATATGGGAGTTCCCGTTCAGATTCAGATTCAGATTATTTATTCAATGTAGATTCTTTACAGAATACTTATTGAATGTCATGCAGAATACAATTCAAATAGAGCGAGTCTACGCCGTTTCGGATCGTGCTGTGGCAGCGTAAAAGAAACGGCAAGAAACCACTGCAGCACGGCCTACTTTAAGAGTCGGCTTTTTACAATGTGTTTCTTGTGTTTCGCTGGAATATCAGAGCACCATACCTCTTTGTCATTCATATAGTCATCTAATCTATAGTAAGCTTTTTTACATAACGTTTGCTTTACACATTCTTTAAACTTTCTCTCAGGTAATTGCACTATATTGTCAGGTATTTTGTTGTAGTATCGTACACACAGACCAACGAAAGATGTATTGACTTTAGTTAATCTAGTATATGGTTGATCAATTTTGTGCTTATTTCTAGTATTAAAATTATGCCTGTCACAAATTTTAGGTAATAGATGAATGTTCTTTCTAGCATACATAATATTTTCATAGATATACTGGCATGGCACTGTCATTATGTTGATTTCCTTGAACAGTTCTCTCAGGGAATCACGAGTCTTCAGGCAATAAATTGCTCTTATAGCTCTCTTTTGTAAAACGAATATTGAATGTATATCAGCTGCTCGGCCCCAAAGCAGTAAGCCATAAGACATAATGCTATGGAAGTAGCTAAAGTAAACCAGCCTTGCGGTAGCTACATCAGTAAGTTGTCTGATTTTTCTGACAGCATATGCAGCCGAGCTCAATCGACCAGAAAGAGCCGTTATATGAGGGCCCCATTGAAGTTTAGAGTCTAGTATTAACCCTAAGAAAACTGTACTATTTACAAAATCTAATGGTTCATTATTCAATACTATGTTATGTGAAGTATACCTTACATTTGGTAGTGCAAATTTAATACATTTAGTTTTTTTGGCGTTTAGGACTAAATTGTTAACAGTAAACCATGCATGAATCTGTCCAAGTGCATCATTGACTTCGTTATAATTTTGTGATTTTCTACTTACATTGAATATTAATGAAGTATCATCAGCAAATAACACAATCTTTGACAGATTCTTCACTACAGTAGGGAGGTCATTAATATAAATAAGGAATAAAAATGGCCCTAATATGGACCCTTGAGGTACGCCAATTTTGACAACAGATCCCAGTGATTTCGTTTTG
Source organism: Athrips mouffetella (assembly GCA_947532105.1). Taxonomy (NCBI): domain Eukaryota; kingdom Metazoa; phylum Arthropoda; class Insecta; order Lepidoptera; family Gelechiidae; genus Athrips; species Athrips mouffetella. The sequence goes on from OX383956.1 coordinate 32,006,900, forward strand.
TTTACTTGTACCTTTTGAATCCTGTTTTCCAAATATGACTTAAGTAGTTTAAGTGAATTATTCTTAACACCGTAATGTTCAAGTTTTAACAACAATGTGCTATGATCTACGCAATCAAATGCTTTGCATAGATCACAGAAGATACCAATAGCATCTTCAGATTTTTCCCACGCGCCAAAAATGTATTTTAAAAGTGCAGTTCCGGCATCCGTTGTACTGCGCCCTTTCGTAAAACCAAATTGATGGTCATGTAGTAAGTTATTTCTATTAAAGTGCGAAAGCATTTGATTGAGTATGACCTTCTCAAATCATCTTACGTATCTCATTCAAAACCTGTATGCAGATAGCAATGCCAGAATTCGACTCGAAGATCAGATGTCGAATCCCGTGCGACCTGAACGCGGTGTACGACCCCTGTCCCCTAAACTTTTTAATATCTACGGCGAATATATTATCCGAGCCGCATTAGAAGGATGGGAGGGAGGCCTGTCTGTAGGAGGCAAGAAGATCAATAACCTCCGCTACGCTGACGACACTACTCTGATTGCTTCCAGTGAAGAGGAGATTTTTTTTTTACTATGTATGGGCTTACTCTTGACCTCGATCTAGCCTTGAGGACAGGGATGAGGTAGACGATGGAACGAGCTTGCCCAGAAGAAGCCTATTCACTCGCGACTTAAATAGATTCGGGTTATAAGAGCTCGGGACCACAGACGCAGATGTCCATCTTATTCCGCCGCATTGAAAACGAAAGCCTCAAGCTTGGTCTGCGAATAAATAAATCTAAGACTAAATTGATGACAGTTGACCGCGAACAGGTACTGACCAAATCTACGGATGTGCAAGGATTAGACCGCGTCAATGAGTTCATCTATCTTGGATCCCTTATCACTGGTGATGGTAACTGCGACAGAGAGATCATAAGACGCATACAGATTGCAAAGAGCGCCATGACTAAACTGGGAAAAGTTTGGAGAGACAGCGACATTACTAAACGGACCAAAGTAAGACAATCAAAATATCTATCAAAAATTGAGAGCTATGTACCTAACTAGTACCTGGAAAAAAATTGGTGAAATTGTAAGGCGTGTCTACGTAAAACAGCTAACTGACCGCATTAAATATACAAATTGACGTTTAGGCTTCTGTTTATGCGTAAGGATGGCCAAATCCGGTCAAAATGGTGATTAAGGTCCAGTTTACATTTTGCCAGCGTACTTAGTGTTTAGAAGCAAGTGTAGTATCGAGTAGAAGTACAAAGTACTTCAGATGTTTATGTGGTTTCTTCTTACACAATAATTTAACCACGCAGTGTAAAGGTTATCCCAGGATTAACGCAAGATTTGAATTTGTCGCCATTTGTGCAGTAAAAAATCTGACAGCTGCAGCTGACAGTTTTTATGGTTAGTAAAAAGGAGCGTTACACGATAGAACAATGTGTCTGCATTATTGAACAATATTTCAAAAATAATATGAGCTTGGCGGCCGCAGAATTTTCAAACTGCGGCTGCCAATCATTAATTATTTTTGAAATATTGTTCAAAAATGAAGACACGTTGTTCTATCATGTACGCTCCATTTTTACTAACCCTACACTGTCAGCAGCCGAATTTTTTTTAGAGTTGCCAGCACTTTACTGCACAAATGGCGACAAATTCAATTTTTGCGTCAATTCTAGGACACCCTTTACTAGTTGCCATGATTATGATTACCGAACCATGATTTTTCATTTCATTAATTTTTCATGGTAAAGCCGTAAAGTGCGCAAAATATTTTTTTACCCTTACCCTTAGTGTGGGATGTCGTTAGCTAGGCCAAAAATTTTATAAGAGTGCAAAATAATTTATTTTTATTTAGGGATCCGCTTGTGAAATATTTAGCTTAAAAGCTCAAACAGTCAAGTGTCCGCTATGTACACCTGCTGCAGAAAAATAATTTCAGCTACAAAAGTTTACACTGAGCGTGGCCTGACTCGACATTTGCTGGATTCAGAGTTAGAATTTAGTATTTAGGCTTCTTAGAGTCATTAAGTTAGTAAGTCAGTATTAACGATTTTGAAAATTGATGCGTTTATAATGGGGTGAAAGCTTGTGTAGAAGTCTGTGGTTACAAATTGTCTTTAGATAACATGAGCTGTTTCGGCGTGGTAGATAGGGGGATGAAAGGAGAGTGACAGTTTGCATAGAAGTTTGTTACTTAACCGGTACTGTGGCAATCAAATGCCACCGGTACTGTACGTATACGGGTAAGTCACTGGCAAAAAAATCGTGTTTGATAAATACTTACATCTTCAGAGAATTCGTCTTCTTCCAAAGCAGAGGAGAGGGGCCTAGCACGCTGGACGCGGGCTCCTCTCGAGTCGAAGAGCTCGGTCTCCTGCTGTTGTTCGTCGTCGAGAGCGTTCCGGATACGGTTCTCAACCTCGCCGCGGATGCGCTCACGGTCCGGCTCGCGACCCAGCGTCGTCTTCCCGTCCAGCCGATCCAGCACCGGCCGGTAGTAGCTCTCGCCCTTGTTGTAGTTACAATCGTAGACGCGTGTGCGCCGCGTTCTGCCTATGCGACTCATCCTGATTTATGTCCTGTCAACTGAAACGAAAGCCACAGTTTATTTCGTTCAATATTCTAACAAACATGATTTACTGAATACTAGCTGGGGACCCGGCTTCGCTCAGGGAGTTGATATGAGATTACGTGGTAGTTGGAGAAAAACCCTAAACTATCCACAATGTTCCATAATATTCCACAACATTCGGGAGTGTTTTGGAATGTTCCACAATATCTGGGATATTCCCGAACATTCCAGGCTATTCTCGAACATTCCACAATATTCCAGAATGTTCTAGAACGTTCGAACCCACGACAGATCTTGCTTTATATACTCCTATCAATAGGTAGCTCTACTCACACAAAAAAGGCTTTGACGGTCCACAATGTTCCAGAATATTCCACAACATTTGAGAGTGTTCTGGACTCTTCCACAATGATCTGGGATGTTCTCGAACTTTCCACAACATTCCAGAATGTTGTGGAATGCTCTTGAATATTCTCGAATGTTCTGGACTGTCAAAGAAATTTCTAGAGGGTGAACCTTCCAGGCCTTATATCTTCAAAATCACGCCCTTCAGGTAAAAACGGAAACATTCCTCATGGATGGGAGATAGAGGGCTACCATAACTCCCTTGATCGTACCGGGACTCATTTCTGAGTTTTCAGCAGCAGTCAGCGGCACGCACATAACTGTACACTTTCTTTTATAATATATATTGTTTAATTCTTAGTGTAATTTCGAATTGGGTTGCAGCTCTCGCCTAATCGGTGTTTTCAAGACGTCGAACAGAAACAGAAAAGTTAATTTGTTTAAATGAACCAACTGCGCTAAAATCCACAATAAGTCGTAAACAAAGTTACACGATGAACTCACGGTCATGTTATTTTTACACGCCCAACCAAATATAAAAAGATTCTTCGGAATGCTTTTATTGCAAAGGCCGTATCTCCGTCTGAATGGCTTTCGGATGTAATGGAAATTAATCTGGACGTAATGAGAGTGAATTTGCTTGTGCCTGCCTTTCTTTATCCTTTAGTCTTTATGAATTCAGAAGTAGTGTTGCAAAATTAAAAGAAATTCAGGCACATCAAAATTAAAAAAATTTGAAAGCTAAATTAAAAAGCTAGATATTGTAGTTTAAGATAGGTAACTAAAACGTTCAAGTAATTTTTTGGATCTAAATATATTCTCTTAAAATAATACAACACTCTTTTTTAAGTAAGTGTCCTAATTAAAAAGTAAAGTATCATGTATTTCTAATATAAGGATATTCTTCTATCACTTAATGACGTCAAATCACTTATCACTTCACAAACATAGTGGAGCTAAGTGAAATAAAAGGAGAAAATATGTATATAAATACAGGTGTAAAAACAAATGCGATAATCCTTCTAAGGGGTGATTCTAAATCACTAATAGTAAAAAATTAAATACTCTTTTTTAGTGATTTTTTTTTTAAATTATCGAATCGAATCACATGGCAGTAATTTATTGAAATGAAAAGGTACTTGCTAGTGACTGGCTGTTATAACAAAAAACACCTTAGTCTCAATCACTAGATGATTATAGAGGTCGTTTTAGCCTCCAGGCGCTGCACTTCTTCTTGAGCTAAAACTATTTTTTTAAAGAGAAAGTATTTTTGTTGTATTTTTTATACATGATGTAAAATCACCCCTTAGAAGGATGATCGTATTTTTTTACACCCTGTATACGTAAGGCAAAATGTGAGTTATCTTTTCATATATCCGAAGAATCTTTAACGTTTTAAGCTATAATAAATACTGGTACGGAGTAGGTATTCTTGTTCTGTCATTTGTAAAATAATACCTAATGTGCATGCAGTCTCCTTCTCATCATCATTATATTGATTGGGTTGTACACTCCTGCAGAAATTCCGCGTCGGAATTATCTGCGACTAATTTTTCTGTCAAGTATAATCATTCATATCATTTGATTTGTGGTAGTGTTGTGAGGAAATTGTGAATAAAATCGAAAAATAAATATGAGTAAATTGATTTTATTCACAATTCGCTCTCAAGACAGTGTCACAAGTGACAAGACCTTGTGGTAAGTACCGACGCGGAATTTCCGTCGCGGGTCGTTCTGGTACGGAATTCCCGCAGATGTGTGATTAATTTGGATATTTGTTCTTGGATCTGTACTATTATCTAATTTGTGGTGTAGAGTGATTGTTGTATTTTTTTAAGTCAGAATTGAATAAGACGTCAAAGGCTTTTGAGAATCAATCAGTCTGTGTCGGGAAAAAATATATCAAGAATAGAATAGAGTGGGAAGTGCAGTGGGAAGTTATTTCAATTACAGAAGCAATCTTTTTTAGTTAGTTTATGTCTTGTATTTTTTAATGCTGAGATTGGTCTGTGTCTACAACGTCTACCACCAGATTGGCATTTCAATTAGCGGTACTGCAAACGCTGCAGGCCTACGCCGTATTTCCTATTCCTAAAATTTGTTTATTATTTCATTTTTTGTCTGCGTTCTGTTTTCTAAACATTTTTCATATCTTTCAAATTATTTTCCTATGTTGTACTGTGAATAGGTTTAGAGATCATAAAAGCTTTAACGTTTTAGTTTATTAATCAAACGTCAGACTCCACGCATGTGATCGTGGTAATAAACAATTACTTCATGCTAAGCGTGTATGCACATCCAAGGACAACAAAATACAAATCTGGCATCCCGTTGCCAACAATGTTTAATTTACATGTAGTTTACGAAACACGGAAAGATCCGAAAATAGAGACCACACGGTTTTATTTACCAAGCTATAGAAGCATTCTTGACGTATAATGTTCACAGTTGACCCACTAACAATAGAACCAAATCTTTTTAGTATGCATAAAAAAATATGAACTTAACTTAGATGTAAGCTTACCGTTTCAATACTGAGCTACCCTATTGAGAGTATGAATGAAAAATTATATTCTTAACAATGCTACTTAAGTTTTTTCAGTAATCAATCAATATCTCTCTTAAGAAGAGGCGTGTGCATTAAACAGTAGGTAAGTACCAATTGAAAATAGAATTCGCAAACATTCGATACGGGGTATTTTTAGTAACAAAACCCGGTTTTTGTTGTTATGAAACGTCGTATTTTGTAATGTGCATTCAGTTAGCGAATGTTGAACAGTACACTTATAAATAGTTTAGTGTTCGAAGTTCAGACACGTATAATTGAAATCCGTGATAGTAAAAGTTTGGAATGATAAAAAGATCAATTGATAAACAAACAGTCGAGAAGTCAAGAAGAGATTTAAGTTCAACGTTCTCGCTCAGCTATTTTAAATGGCCATTCGCTGTTCTTGCTTGTAGTTCCAGATTCGTAAAATGCGATAAGAAAAGTGGAACTTACCTGGTGCGGTAGCGTGTGGGGTCGTCGAGAAGGAAGATGGGACTGGTGGCAACGGGCGACGCGGCGGGCGGCGCGTGCGACGGGTGGCGAGATCTCGCGTGGGCGAGACTATGTTTAACCGTGAGCCACACAGAAATACACTGACTTTTGTTTCAAGTGATTCCTTGGGAAGAAAAGCTCCGCGTGTGCCACGCAGGAAATGCGACGCGGATTTCCGATATACAATTTTTATCAATGCTCTTACCACCTGTTACAACTCTATAATTCTACGCAATCTTAAACTATTTGCCATTCAAAACAAACTATTTACCTTTCAAAATTATAATGATCTTGACATTTTTATTAATAATAATAATTGAAGAATATAATTTATTTGGTAAGGAAGTTTTACTAAAGTTTTAGATGCAAGTTTCAAGATTCTTTGTAGCTACCAATGCTTTTTGAACCGTCTTTTGCTCTCGGCCATCTCTCGGCGAAGCGCCGAACCTTCCCCTGGGCGGCAAATTCAGCTGGCGCAAGGTTTGGTCGACGGCCTTACGTTTGGTAAAAAATTCAGCGAGTGTAAGAATTATTGGAATGATTTTCTTTTTTATTATTGATTTATTTATATCATTAGTCCGTATGTCCGCGAATAGTATCAACCCATCATACCCGTAGGTGTCGTAAGAGGCGGACAGGAGAATGGGCAGCAGCATCTTTCTGTGTACCGTACCAACAGACATACTGCGGGCACTAACAACAACAAGTAAGGCGACATTGTACAATAGAGTGCAAGCCCCACCATTGGTGCAATTTGACATAATATACTTACCAAGTACCTTATTAATCCGACTTACAGAACAACACAAAATAATCTGTGTAATTAGTATACTTATGTAAATAAGCATCCCTCAATCCAAATGTGCGACGTCCTTCTGCCGGCGACGTAATGCAAATCAAAGAGATTTGAGCCTCGCTGCTGCAAACGGCTTTTTTAAAATTTTCGATAAGATTATTTTAAACGTGCGAAAAGTTTTATTATAAATGTAACAGTTTATTTTGCACGATTGTAAAAATGTTCCCAGAGTTACACATACATTGCACGTATGTAGTTTTAATTATAACTCGTAAAATTAGCAAAATTTAATTTAATTAGCAAAATTTGTACTAACAACAAGTACAACTTATTTTATCCAAATTAACGGCCCCTCAAAGTTCAAACCTAATATTTAGAAGCCTTCCATATGCTCCAGAAATGGTGCAAACTAGAAATGCACTCCTCTTCTTGTAACGCCCTAATTAATTCCACACTCCCATTTTGCCGCGCCTATAACGCAAAAGGTTTGGGTACAGAAAATTTGATCGCGTATAGCGGAAGGCCCATGTATAACTGTAATATATATCTGGGAGTCACATAGTTATGACCTTAGATTATGAATAACGGCAGCTTACTGGTTACGACATATTCTTCAGTCGCCGCCGAACGTTCAGCGTCGGAACTTCTTGTAGGCTTATCGTTGATTCGCCCATTCGTCAAATATTTATGATATGGTATTTTAATAGTTTAAGCAATAAGGTAGGTACGATTTATGTTGTGTATGATTTGATGGTATCAAAAAACACGTTACTAATATGTGGTGTAATTTTACACACCTAAGAACTTATTACTTTTTGTATTTATAAATTGTTGTTGTCTTAAAAATGGTTTGTAGGTAAATAAACCTAATAAAATAGGTAAAATAGCACATATTTCTCTATAAGAAAATATCGGTAAATTAACTGTAATGTATGACCTGAAATAGGCTCACCAGCCCTTGGGACTTCCAAGCCCGCCTCAAACTAAGTTCTGAAACAGTAAATTATTCTTGCACCCCGTGACCCGAGGGGATTTGAAAAATAACACCAGAACTTATCTTACTAAGCTATAATAACAGGTAATCGAATTGAGTTCATTTGTCCGAAAGTTTCTTTTATCCGAAGAAAATGTTGTAAGTAATTATACTACAGTAAGTAATACCTCGACACTGATCAAACATTTTTTGTCCTGTATGAATTCAGCGTCCTAACCTTCATTGAAGATCCTTTTTCAAGAATAGAACAGTGTCACCTTGACATATTTCAAATATAGAAATTCTACATTATCGATATCGTCATATCGAGTGCTTGCACATCTCTAGCTGGTCAAAAAGCGTTACAACATGTTTATCTCTTTTTTTCTAATATGACTCTTAACATGATTAAAAAGCCAAACTATAGCCGACAATTTTTGGATCCCTCTATGACCGAGCGCAGCGAGGTTAAAATCTCTTTGGATTAATATAACCTCTTTACCAATTCAAAATGGTGGTCACTCTGTAATCATTTGTTTTCTTGTTTTTGTCAATTTGCTTATTTCCAAATCATTGAGAAAAATAAAGGCCAATATTATAAATTCTCTATAAAAAAATATATTGTGTTCAATTACACGTTTTCGATATGGGGTGTATGTTAAGAAGTGACCCACTTTCTTTCTGTGAAATATACATACAGCCAGAAGCGGCTTTTAGTATAATGTCGAAGCTTGGGGATGAAAGTTGCGTACAGTTTGAAGACGTAAGGTTTAGCGTATAATGATAATATACAATAATAAATTAGAGGAATTTGCCCAGCAGTGGGACCTATTATAGGCTATTAATTTAAAATAATAAAACTGTTTATAAATAAATAACTTGCGTATGATAACCCTTAAAACCTGTAACTTAAGTAAGTGGGTACTTTATTTCAGATGACCCCAAGCTTAGCACCATTTCAAAGACATTACATAACGGATCTTTGTCGATGTGCTGAAATGGAGCGTATTCTAACGTTTGTAGAAGGGGAAATAAGAAAGGACAACCTTACAGTAACCCAAACAACCCAGGATCCTCCTGCTTTGTCGCCTGAAGAGATGATTTCGTTCGAGGTGAGCAGACCCGACAGATTCTAACAAGAAATTAAATTTACAAAAAATAAAATTTTATTAACAAAAGTAAAATTGTGAAGTTCATACAACTACCGGAATTCTGAGAAATATTATATAACTGCGATAAAATGGCCTTCAGTAAAAACTAAGTACTTGGGATATTAAAATCTCTTACTAACGTTAGATAAACTACATCGCTTCACAAAGTGGAGCTATGGTAAGAAAAAAGAAGCGACAATAAAAACCCACGCGCTCTTTTAAATATGTTTGAATGTACAGGGTTGATACCATAGTGTAGTTCGCTGGTTGATACAATAAACATTAAGTCAATTTGAATTTTGTATACGATATTTGACTAGGACACCATGGCGGCGTAACCAGTCGCCGCTACCAACAAAATATATACAGCTCTATAGAGAGTTACTCACCTGGTGTCCGTTTGGTTGCGCAACAAATTTGGCGCCGCGACCAGCTCGGATGCTGGTCGCGCTACCACTCCCAGTGGACTATAGCCCTTAATACTGTGGCCGCAGGGTGTGGCGACTCTGGTGTCTCTACTAGTGTCTAGTTACGGACACCACGGTGGCGCGACTGGTTGCGCCGCCATGGTGTCCCAGTGAAATATCGACCTTAGAAGCCCCATGGATTTTTCTCTTCTAGATAATCTGACGAAAAGAAACGTGGGACAAAAAGTATATAACTAAATTTTGCATTAATTTCCATGAAATCATACACCTTAAAATATGTCTGAACTGTAAATCTGACCGCAACCGCTGTACCGCGCCTTAGGTATGCGCGGGGAGGTGGGGGAGTGGGAAGGGAAGAGCAAGATCTAGTTGCCGCCGTGAGCAATGACGAGGGATGCACCCCGCCCCCCGTCTCTCAACCTAAGACGCGGTACAGCGGTTGCGGGCAGACTATAACCAAAATAATAAAGTTACGGCGAATACATTTTTCATTATAATTACAGACTTTGTTAGAAACATGGGAAGGAAGTATTAGAGAAATGGCTACATACCAGACGAAATTATTGGAAAACCAGATGGAGTTGCAAGAAATGTATTATGTTTTGAAGAATATTGATCCTATTCTCGGACATGCCGAGATAATACGTGATTCATTATTTAAGTAAGTAAAACTACGATCTGTGTTATTTTTAAGCAGATATGTTCTTTGTTTTGGAAGTTACATTCATACAAACTTGAACTAAGCTATAGGAGAAAAATGCATGTATTTAAGCATTCCTAGCAAAATAAGGGTGAAATTGTATTTCTTTGTTAGTCTTCTTGAATTGGAGAATATAAAAAAGTTGAAATTAGAATTTGATTATGGGAAAGTTTCAGTTTTGTTGATGTTGTTGTATAATCTTTATTGCAAGAAAAATTTAAAAAGTACTATTTGTCTAAAAGATTACTCCAGAGATCTCTTCCAGTTAATCTCTTGTAGTGAGATTCGCGAAAATGTAGATGACAAAAAGAAGTGAAAAAAACTAGTCAGCATTTTTAGAAAATAATCCTCCAAGCGGGTGAAAATACGGAACGAGTTTTTGGTGGTCTAGAGCTAAGTCTAAAGTTAGATGTTGACAAAATGAAATAATAATATGTGTGAAAACTTTTTGTAAATTTCAAATAACTTGGTGGATGGTTGGTTGTAACCACTTACCAAGCCACCACCACTGTAACTTCTCACTTATCAGGTGGCCCACCTGCTTGTATGCTAAAAATTTATCCTTGAAACAAGTGAAACACAGGTTGAAAATTTGTAAATGTAGTTTTGAAGATACGTGAAAATTTGAATTGATGTTTAAAACATGAAGTAAAGAGACAAGTTTATCAGCATTTTCGACGAAAGTTGGAATTAGATTTCCATTATTTGAATTTTAGCTACTTCACCAGTGAGGTCATCCAGCCCAAAAAACTTAGTGCTGTCCATGCATGCTATGCTAGCCGTGCTTTGATAGAGTCTAGTCCTGGTTTTGATTTCTCAACTTGATTCTTTGTTGATATATGAGGCTAGCTGTTGACCTTTATTTACGCTTTGTACGTGTTGGTGGCCGACCTTGCAGCCCACACGCAGATAGGAAAGAGAGGTATAAGTTTAAAAAAATGTTTTTAAGTTGGTGTCTACGCTATGATGAATAGCATCAGCTAAAACTCGGAGGTTAAGGATAAAGTCCAGCTGTGGTCACTACACTCTACTTATTCATTTGGAAGGGAAATAGTACATTGAAAGAAATAAATTTTAAGAAATCAACATTTTGACTTTTGTGTCGCAATACATTTATGAGAATTTAATATACATATTTTCGAGCAAAATAGCGACAGGCACAGTGGCAACATAAGAAACAAGAATCAACTTGCTTCGCATGTCAGCCGTATTCACAAAATTTGTGAAACTTAGAGAGGTCAATGTACACGCTTCTATAATAGGGTACCATATTGAAAGTTTACCGTTAGATAAATTCTAAACTGTTATCAAACAGAAATTATATAAGAAAGGTTATTATAAAATATCAGATTATCTAGAAGAGAAAAATCCATGGGAGTAGGCTGCGGTTCTAACAGGCTAATTTAAAATTATAATTTGTTTATGTATTGTATCAACCCTGTACATTCAAACATATTTAAAAGAGCGCGTGGAGTTTTATTGTCGCTTCTTTTTTCCCACCTTGGCGCCAATCTGTTTATGAAACGATGTAGTTTAGCTGACGTCATTAAGAGATTTTAATATCCAACAATGAATAAACTATTTTGAGTTAGAGTTTTTGCTCATCGAAAGGGACCAATTCTTGGGTGTAGTTGGAGGCGCAGCCGAAGCCTCAATTTACCCGAGATGAGAATCGTACTTTCTTCGAGTGATGCATAGTGCTTTATACTTCACTTTGGAAGAAAAACAATATAAATTTAACACAAATAAAAGATAATTTCATTCTCTTCTATTCCATTTTTATAAAAATGGCCTTCACATATTTTTTAAGACAATTTCGCTATAGTCAAAGCTTTTCACTCGTATTTGTTTTTTTAATTATTGTTTATTCAGATAAGTCCAAGTGGTCAGTATCTTTTCGCGACTTTTTGTTTTTTGACAATAAGATATTAATAATAGGCCATAGACAGATATAAACAAAAAAAAAAGCGTTAGAAATGGATTTTCATAGAGAATTCCATCCCGCATATTCGTACGATAGCAATGTTAAACATTCTTCCTCATTTAAAAAGAGGATTTAGTTACTTTCCGAGACGGTGAAGCATAAAAAATATTTATAACTCAATAGACTCTGTGATGAATATACAAACGACGCCGGAGAAAACCCTAAACCAAAATTTTCATGCTTCCACTCAAGCATACTCGTACTATGGAATATTTCTTTATTTCTCGTACTTTGCCTAAATCCAAATTTTTATCTAACTTGCTTCAAAACTATGGGTAGAACTCTAAAAAAACTTTCAACCCGTATTTCTTTCCTTTGGGGGATGAATTTCAAAAACTGCTAATCATAGCCTTAAATCATAATTTTCAAGAATTTCATTTCCTAACATCAGGACTATTAAACTAACTTTCAACCCTTTTTATACCCGCTTAAGGCTGCCTGTCCATTGACGCGGAGCGAGGCAGCGGAGCGGAGAAACGAGGAAAATTAACCAATAGGATTGCATAAAAACTCCGCTCGGCAATCGCTTCGCAATCCTATTGGTTAATATTTCCTCGTTTCTCCGCTCCGCTTTCTCACTCCGCGTCAACGGACAGGCAGCCTGAAGGTTGCGGATTGGTTTAAGTACATAAATGTTTCTTTGTTTCGACATTATTTTGCCAACTTTTTTTTGCAAATGATGAATATTTTAAGGTCACGCGTTTACATTACATGTCATTGTAATGTGCTGGGGCTTCGAAGCTTAACTTAAATCCAAATTTTCATGTATCCTTCTTAAGGGCCCGTGCACATTTATTTATTTTTATTTATTAAACATCATTTATTTCTGTCGACACGCGTTTCGGTAATGCGCGTTGTCAGCGCGTTTTTCTTTCCACACAGCAGTTTGTTTGCAATTGCCGCGATTCAAACGTGCGGTCGTCACGCATATTCGCGCCGACGTTGCGCGCATACGTGATGCGACGCACGTCAGACGCGCTGTCGACGCGCCTTTCTATCGCTGCAAACGCGCGTGCAGGTGTGCAAAGGTTTACAAGTTGCGTTTGACTTACCTACGTATGTTCCGCGTTTGCATCGCTACAAACGCTCAACGACAGCGCGATGAAACGTCGAGATGTAGAAAGTAAATGTTGAAGGGTATAATGAAAAATACGACAAAACACAACCTACAATGAATTTGCAAATAATAAAAGGCGAAAAGAAAGCCATATCATGTTTAGAAATTGTTCTGTTTGTTTAGTTCAAATACCTGGCAGACAGACATAAGTCAGCTTATTTTAACACAACAGAACTGTTATATAATAGGTCATTACCTATGAAATTGCCGAAATTTTCTTACAGATTAATGAGATCATAATTCCTATAATTCTAATGCTATTTTTTTAATTTGTCTTATATTCGAAAGTTGATCAAGGTTATCAATTTACGCATAAAATAAAGTTTTTATTTTTAGTTTGATATGTAATATTAAAGTTTCGAAAATTGTTCGTCTTAAAAGTCGTCCGATTTCATCATTAGATTAGTTATATTTTTTACAGATAATATTTCTCGAAAATTAAATTAAAGCTTCTTTTAGCTTAATGTCTTCCCAATAATGCTTAAAAAAATTGGATTTATAATTCCTAAGAAAAATGCAAAAATGTTAGTACTGAAATAGTACATTAAAATGCAAGTGCGCTATTTTGGATATTACAGCCGAGGCTCAGAAATTGCAGCCCGAGCCGCAGGCGAGGCGTTTTTCATCACATTTGCGAATAAAAACAAATCAAATTGGTTACCTTTAAAAATACTAAACTTTGCTAACCTTACGTCCACCGCATTTTGTCGGCTGCATATGTTCATGTTTTCCTTTAATTTCACCAACTTTCAAAATTTTATTTAGTGTATGCGTATTTTAGACGGTTCAGAAACAGTTTTTTATTTGTAGAAGTCGACACTTTTAGAAATATTACAATAATAAACACATACATACATACATACATAACATCACGCCTCTTTCCCGTTGGGGTAGGCAGAGACCACAGTCCTCCACCTGCTACGATCTTGACATACTTCCCTTGCTTCCTGTACTTTCATCAATCCTTTCATACATGCTCGTCGGTTTAGGGTACATTTAACCTGGCCTTTATTCAGAACAATAATAAACACTACAAATATTTGTAAAATGGCGCGCATTATTTCTTTTTTTTCCAATTTATTACGGCATTGGTAACTAGGCCACCTGCCGAAAATTAAACATTTTACAAAACATCTTATCTTAACTTCTAATTAATTCTAAATTAGAATTCGAAATTAGTAAAAGAACCTAAAAACGTAACTTAAGTAATATAACCATACAATTACTATACATTAACAAAAAGAAAACGAGTCCAACTTTACTCAAACATAAAATGAAAATATTTTTACAATATACCACACGTATCTTTATAATCTATATATATAAAAGAAGAAGGTGACTGACTGACTGACTGACTGACTGACATATCAACGCACAGCCCAAACCACTGGGTCTAGAGATTCCAAATTTTGCATGTAGGTTCCTTATGAGGCCTAGGGGTGCACTAAGAAAGGGTTTTACAAAATTCCACCCCTAAGGGGGTAAAATAGGGGATGAAAGTTTATATGAAAGTCCGTCAGTTTTGAAGTTAGGATCTTCAAAATTTGTATTTAGGCTGACGACTAAAAATTAATAATTACGTGTCTCAGGGTTTTTGAAAATTCGACACCCTTAAGAGTGAAAAGGGGGATGAAGTTGAAAATTCTTTATTCTTAAAGTAAAATCCACACAATTTATTATTTAGGCATTAATGATGTAATTCTATGCAACGTTCATCACTGTTATTGAAATTCCACCCCAAATTCAACCCCTAAAAAAGGGAATTGGGGTGAAAAAGTCTAAAAACGAATATGGGTATCGTTTGTATGGTTTATCGGGTCGCTAATTACGAAAACTACGACAATTTTGAAATCAAGCGTGGTGGACGTGAAATACCATCATCCCCCTGGGGATGGAGTTGGGGTGCGATAGGTTTGAAATGTCTAAAAATCAATATGGGTGTCGTATGTATAGTTTATCGGGTCGCTGATTACGAAAACTACAACAATTTTGAAATCCAACGTGGTGGACGTGAAATACCATCAACCCCCTGGGGATGGAGTTGGGGTGCGATAGGTTTGAAATGTCTAAACATCAATATGGGTGTTGTTTGTATGGTTTATCGGGTCGCTGATTACGAAAACTACAACAATTTTGAAATCCAACGTGGTGGACGTGAAATACCATCATCCCCCTGGGGATGGAGTTGGGGTGCGATAGGTTTGAAATGTCTAAAAATCAATATGGGTGTCGTTTGTATGTTAGGGATAGCGGTTAAATTGGCGTAAAGGGTAGGGATAGGGACAGGTAGAGGTAGAGGTGAGAGGTAGAGAGGTAGAGAGGTAGAGTGGTAGAGAGGTAGAGAGGTAGAGAGGTAGAGAGGTAGAGAGGTAGAGAGGTAGAGAGGTAGAGAGGTAGAGAGGTAGAGAGATAGAGAGGTAGAGAGGTAGAGAGGTAGAGAGGTAGAGAGGTAGAGAGGTAGAGAGGTAGAGAGGTAGAGAGGTAGAGAGGTAGAGAGGTAGAGAGGTAGAGAGGTAGAGAGGTAGAGAGGTAGAGAGGTAGAGAGGTAGAGAGGTAGAGAGGTAGAGAGGTAGAGAGGTAGAGAGGTAGAGAGGTAGAGAGGTAGAGAGGTAGAGAGGTAGAGAGGTAGAGAGGTAGAGAGGTAGAGGGGTAGAGAGGTAGAGAGGTAGAGAGGTAGAGAGGTAGAGAGGTAGAGAGGTAGAGAGGTAGAGAGGTAGAGAGGTAGAGAGTTAGAGAGGTAGAGACGTAGAGAGGTAGAGAGATCGAGAGGTAGAGGGGTACAGGTAGAGGTAGAGGGAGAAGGAGGGGAAGGGGAAGAGGGAGGGAGTGAGGGAGGGGGAGGGGGAGATGAAAAGGGAGAGGGAGGGGGAGAGGGAGGGGCAGGGGGAGAGGGAGGAGGGGGAGGGGGAGAGACAGAGGGATTGATTGATTTGCGCAGGGTTAGTCCTGTTTTTCCTTAGTTTAAAATTACCCCGAAATGATGGGAAAATATCTCATTGCTTCGGAAAACCGGTAACAACATAAATACGAAATCCACGCGAGCGAAGCCGCGGGCAACAGCTAGTCTATACATATAAAAGAAGAAGGTGACTGACATATCAACGCACAGCCCAAACCGCTGGGTCTAGAGATTCCAAATTTGGCATGTAGGTTCCTTATGAGGCCTAGGGGTGCATTAAGAAAGGGTTTTACAAAATTCTACCCCTAAGGGGGTAAAATAGGGGATGAAAGTTTGTATGAAAGTCCGTCAGTTTTGAAGTTAGGATCTTCAAAATTTGTATTTAGGCTGACGACTAAAAATTAATATTCACGTGTCTCAGGGTTTTTGAAAATTCGACACCCTTAAGGGTGAAAAGGGGGATGAAGTTGAAAATTCTTCATTTTCAAAGTAAAATCCACATAATTTATTATTTAGGCATTAGGGTTGTAATTCTGTGGAACGCAAATCACTGTTATTGAAATTCCACCCCAAATTCAACCCCTAAAAAAGTCTAAAAACCAATATGGGTATCGTTTGTAGAGCTACAACAATTTTAAAATCCAACGTGGTGAACGTGAAATATCATCATCCCCTGGGGATGGGTTGAGGTGCGATAGGGTTGGAATGTCTAAAAATCAGTATGGGTGTCGTTTGTATGGTTTATCGGGTCGCTGATTACGAAAGCTACAAAATTTTTGAAATCCAACGTGGTGGACGTGAAATACTATCATCCCCTAGGCATGGGGTTGAGGTGCGATAAGGTTGAAATGTCTAAAAATCAATATGGGTGTCGTTTGTATGGTTTATCGGGTCGCTGATTACGAAAACTACAACAATTTTGAAATCCAACGTGATGGACGTGAAATACCATCATCCTCTGGGGTTGGGGTGCGATAGGTTTGAAATGTCTAAAAATCAATATGGGTGTCATTTCTATGTTAGTGATAGCGGTTAAATTGGCGTTAAGGATAGGGGCAGGGATAGGGTAGATAGGTAGAGAGGTAGAGGGGTAGAGAGGTAGAGGGGTAGAGAGATAGAGAGGTAGATAGGTAGAGGTACAGGTACAGGTAGAGGTACAGGTAGAGGGAGAGGGAGGGGAAGAGGGAGGGGGAGAAGGAGGGGAAGGGGGAGAGGGAGGGAGAGAGGGAGGGGGGCACGGGGAGAAGGAGGGGAAGGGGGAGGGGGAGGGGAGGGAGAGGAAGGGGAGAGGGAGATGGAGAGGGTGAGGGAGAGGGAGGGGGAGAGGAAGGGGGGAGAGGGAAAGAGAGGGAGAGGGTTTTAGTTTATCTCAATTAATTCTGCGATCTTCAGCTGGATCTTGAATTGTACTCATTGATTTGCGCAGGGTTAGTCCCGTTTTTCCTTAGTTTAAAATTACCCCGAAATGACGGGAAAATATCTCATTGCTTCGGAAAACCGGTAACAACATAAATACGAAAACCACGCGAGCGAAGCCGCGGGTAACAGCTAGTATTCATATATTAAACTGTAAATTTCTCTATGTTGTATCAAATTCTGCATATTATTGGGAATAAAAACATTGCTTCTAGCATTATTTCTTTTTCAGCGGGCACAGATTATAACAGGAGACCCAAAAACTGTGTTATCTTACACCATCAATCTCTTATCAATTATTAGTCAATCTAGTAACCAAGCTATAAAAAAAAGTTATTTTCACTCGGTACCCAAACATCCTATTCCATTAACCTTGAAATAAATTGTCAAAAATTAAATATCTTGTTACGTAAACGAAGTCTGTTTGAAAATTTTAGTAACATATAAAAACTCCTTGCTCCTGGCCGATTAAAAAAACAAAACAAAAATAAAACACTAGTTAACTAATATTAGGACAAAAACACGCGTGTTTAATAAGCTGGATTATGGACCTTAATACAGTGCAAATAGAGCTGTTTTATGAGCAAATGTGTTGAAAATTGAGTTTACCTAAAATAAACCATACAAAACGGCAATTTCATAGGTAAAGACCTATTATATTCTATTATGTTTAGTCTACTTACTTTTATTTAATTTATAAGTAAGTACCTACCTATCGTATGAGTGAATATGAAGTAGTATAAGCAACTGCTTATAATATGGTATTAAAACACTCGTTAGATACTACGCCTTGTGTGATAAACCCAAGCTCGTGTTTTATTTACCTATTTTATATTACAGTTTAATAAACTACTATTCTTCACAGTACTACTCCACGCATTCATGCCATCGACGCGCGGTAAACAAGCGCTGTAGACGCGCGTCGACGGCCCGTATACGCGCGACGACGGTGCGTTTGTATCGCGGCAATCGCAAACAAACTGCTCTGTGGAAAGAAAAACGCGCTGACGACGCGCGTATTTTTGACAAATCGCGGTGTGCACGGGCCCTTAGATTTCTTCAAAGACGCTCACTCAAAGTTTTCATTATTTTTTGTACGAAACCAAAAGCCAATTTCGTATGTATTTTTGCTTAATACTGTAGATTTTTTGTTAGATTTTTAAAATTTTCATACACTTCACTTCTAAACTTTAGGCATTTCATACTAATTTTCAACTCTCAGGCACTCTGCTCGGCTCTCAGGCTCAGCTTCAATTGGTTTTTAACACCTTTGCTTCCCAACCACTCCCACCCCCACCAACGCATAGCTGGCAGGCGCTTGGATCTATAAATAATGGTAGTAGGGCTTACTAACTAGGGTGGTTTAGTTGCTCTAAAAATGAATCAGCGCGTTTCGTTGCCAGCTCTCCATCTATTAGGGAATATTTTTGAAAAACACTGACATAAATATTAATTCCTTCTATGTATTTTAATAAAATAAATAACTTTCATACAATTTCACCTTCTTGGGGGATGAATCTCGAGAAATCCTTTCTTAGCGGATGCCTATATGCATAATTTGATGTTTCTAGATCAAAGGGTTTGGGCTGTACGTTGATATGCCAGTCAGGTTTCTCCTTTTATATTATATGGGGTGTAAGGGACAGCCTTTCAAATACTGAAAAGGCATGAACAGTTAACGTAACTAAACAGCTTTCAGCTAATAAAACATTATACTATTCAGCTAATTAAAACGGCCCTTCCATACAATTTGTCCAATCAAGTTGGCAAATTTAGTATAAAGGCCGATTTTTAAGGGTTCCGTAGTCGACATGGGACCCTTGGGTGCGCATCACTTTGTATAAATATTTTTCGTATATGAACGTTTCAATAACATTCAATTGATATAATAAACGTTTCATATAGCAACTATTATCATAATTTTGTTTGACATAATGTAACATTTACTATAATGAACGTTTTGTTTACTAACATTTGCATACATACTTTTCGTATAAATTAAAGATGTTAAATTAATTTGTGGATTTAAATTTGCATAATTTAGGATTTAAATAGTGTAAAATGGAAAAAGAGTTTTTCCTTGATTTTCTAAACAAGAAAAAAAAGCATAACTTATAGACTATTCGCGTGGAGTTTGGACTTTTACACTGTACACAAACAACTGAACCGACTGAAACTGGGTTTATAATAACGTTGAAACTTTGTACTCGCGTACCTTCTGTAAGAGTGAACCGATTGCAATTTAATAAAGCTTATATGTTACATGGAAGTTATCTAGATCAAAATCCCCATTTGAATCGGCTCTGTAGTTTTTGAGTTACTGGCGCAATGATTGAAACCTCGCATATCTTCTATTTGAGTGAACCGTGTGCTATGAAACAAAGCTTTTATGTTAAAAAAGTAATTCAAATACATTATTGCAATTCCTGTTTTAATCAGTTTGGTAGTTTGTGGGTTATTGGCCGCGCCACTTAAAACCTTGCATTTTTTCGGTTTGAGTGAACCGATTGCAATGGTGCATTTATGTTGCACGAAATAAAGCCAAATACTATACTGTAAATTTTTTATTTTAATTAGTACAGTAGTTTGTGAGTTATTGGTGCACTGGCCGCATGATAATTTGCATTCTTGTTTGGCTCCTGTTTGCTTCTTTTTGAGTGAACCGATTGCAATGATCCAAAGCTTTGATGTTGCCCAAAAATAAGTCAAATACATAATCAAAAACCCCGCTTCAATCAGTTCGAAGGTTTTCGAGTTATTGGCGCCGCCGCATGAAACTTCGCGTATCCTCTGTTTGAGTGAACCATTCGCAATGAAACAAATCTTTTGTGTAGCACAAAATTAAGCCTTATGTGTTATTTTAAACCTTATTTCAAGCGGTTGAGTGGTCTGTGAGTTATTGGTGCCACCGTTTGAAACTTCGATTGTATTATATTTGAGTAAGCAGATTGCAATTATTTATATTTAATATAAAAAAATAAGCCAAATACATTTCTTAAAAACTCACTTGAATCGAATCCGTAGTTTGTAACTAAGTAATTGGTGCACAGGCCGCTTGATAGTTTGCATTCGTGTAGCTTCTGTTAAGTAGACCGATTGCAATGATCTAAAGCTTGGATGTTGCACAAAAGTAAGTCAAATACGTTATTGAAAATCCCGTTTGAATCGGTTTATTAGTTTAGGAGTAAATGGTGCTGCCACTTGAAACTTCGCGTATCTTCTGTTCGAATGAACCGATTGCAATAAAAAATAGCTTATATGTTGCTAAAACATTGTGATTATGTTTCAAGAATGTAATCAAAATATATATCTGAAAGCTTAGTTTAAATCGGTTGAGTAATTTTCGAATTATAATTGCACAGTCCGTTTTATACTTTGTATACGTGTTGTTTCTGATTGAGTGAACCGATTGCAATGAAACATAGCTTATATGTTGCACGAAAATAAGCTTAATACATTATCGAAAATCCGGTTCCAATCGGTCTAGTTTATCGCGAACATACAAACAGACCAATAGGCAAACAGACAAACCGACAAAAATTCCAAAAATGAGCCGAATGGGAAAAATAGATTTTTTTGTGACCCCCCAGATCATATTTTGGCGATAATTTTCAATGTACAGAATCGGCGAGTTTACGATTTTATTATATGTATATTATATGAAATGAAAATATGTGAAATGTCGATTACATGAAATAATTATTATATGAAACGTTGCTATATCAATTAAATTTTATTTTAAAAGTTGTTATATAATCTATTACACACCCGGGACCCTTAGTACTAGAGAGTTGTAATATAATATGAACATACATTTTATCCACCCCGCCAAAGTGGTAAAATAAAATTTAGGGTACTGTACGGGTAAAGTGGGGCTGATTTTTTTTCTTGTTTGCCCCATCCTGTGGGGTGTCATTAGATAGCTCTTAGCCATAAAACTGGAAATAATATAAATAGCTATAGCAATCTGGCGCCAGGACATCGTTGAGCATTAGGAGGTAAAAACTTTATGTTATGAACTTTATATAATACTAACTAAAAACCTGCTTTGCGATTTAAAAAAATCCTTAATAGCTACGGAACCCTATACTACTAGTGGAGTAGTGGCCCGACATGCACTTGGCCAGTATCTTTCATTTCCTGAAAGTTTTATTCGCTAAAAGTTGTTAAGTTACATCATAGCTTACATGCACTGATATGCCCTTTCTGTAATTTGAACGGCTGTCCCTTACACCCGTCTGTCTGTATCAACTTTACAAATATTAATAGCCTTCTTCATATTTTCCAAACATGGCCCTTTTACATGTGTCATAACACAATCAAGAATTTCACTCGTTTCTTTAGGTTTGATTATTTTATTAACAAAAGAAAATTAATATAGGACGACTGGTGGAGACACTGCGCCGTTTGGAGGAAAGCTACACTTATTCACAGGTGTCGTGAAACGATCTAAGGCCTTCGCTTTCGAAATTATGCTCTGGCGCATCGGCAGAGGCAATATATTCTGTAGACCAGCCTACCAAGATCAACTATTTGAAGACCCGCAATCGGTAAAAGAAGAAACATAATATATCATTCAGCATCATCATCATTTCAGCAAATATTTCGTAATTCCTAGGCACGGTATATCTTCGAAAAGATGTGTAATCATTCATCACTAGATCAATGGCGACCGCGCTACCCTTAGTACTCCAGTAAAATTACGAGAGATTGTATGGCGAAACGGAAATAATTTGTAATAGCCGTGTTTCTTTTTCAGATCGATAGATTATATTCCTATTTACGACTTTTTAATAGAATCCACCTAAAACTGTGTAAAGGTCCATAATCCAACTTATTAAACACGAGTGGTTTTTTCATTAATATTACCGCACTACCTATATACTCCGTCCGCGTTAAGAAAATAGTGAGTCATCGTTGTCAGCCAATTAAAATGCTAGAAATTAGAAATCTCCCCAAATCAATTCAGGAGAGTCCCTCAATTGCCCCTTTTAAAAGCGAAGTAAAAGAGCATTTTCTTTCACAAATCATTACTTCGTGTTCGTAGTCATCATTGTGTCCACAACTTTCTGTATTTATATGACTATATCTATGCAGGTATTTATTTATGTGTAGGTATTGTTATATATGTATGTATCTTCTGTATATATTTATATTATTTATATATTATATTTATGTATATTTATTCATATATATATTATCAATATATATTTTTTTATTCACTTGTTTATTTTATACCATTTATTTATGTTTGTACATATTGTTTTTGTGGATTTTCACTACCATGGGTTGACTGGAAGAAATCTCTTTTATAGATAAGCCCGCCTTTGTTAATGTCCTTTTGTATGTAACTTTCTGTTTGTAAAATTGTGAAATAAAGAGTAAAATGTGTCGAGATGAGGACATAAAAAGCCATATCTTTTGATTACGTCGTTGTAAAAAAATTTAAATTTTCAGATGTGGTTTATGGACCTTAATATTCGTTAATATTCATTATCAATTTCTATATAATGATATTTTAAAAATCGGGTTTTTTTCGATTTTTTGCATTTTCTTAGAAGATTTACAATAGTAATATTGAAGTGAAAACTTCTTTAGCAGCGCTTGGCACTTTTTTAGATGGGTAAAAAATGTTAAACTCAAGTCAGATGTGTTGATATGTAATATAGATTGTCATGTTTGTCTACGATAGCGCAAAAAATGAATATTGTATGTACTTTTATACTGATAAATAAAACAATTCGTGCAAAATTATTCCTTAACCATTCAAAAATATTCAAAATTGCACAACGTTGATGTTTAAGTTTTCACTTCTGCCGGCACTCCGGAGTGCAACCCGAAAAGTAGAGATTTCAACAAACAGAAAGGACACCAACTTTTTGAAAAAAGCTGATAGTTTGACGGGTGAATTTTCGATTGAAAATTAGGGTAGTTTTTTAGGGTTCCGTACCTCAAAATAAAATAACATAAATGGTACAGCAGCACTGCACTTACTTTCTCGCAATACTCAAGGAAAAACTATCAACCGCAAACTTATGCCATACACATACTATGGAAATACAAACTTTTATCTACGTTTTTCAAAAAAAAAACACGAATGAAATAAACAGATCAATTCAGAATTCAAATTGTAAAACATTAAAACAAACAAACCTCAAACGATTTCGAGTAAATCACATGTTTAACTTTTGGTAGTACTGGAACACCCTTTATATAAATTTTCACAAATCAATGGACACTACCGTAGGATACTTGCATGGAGATTTTGTAAATTTCCCAACACGTGTTCCTTATGGATAATTGTTCATTTTAGTCTACTGAGTAAGCCCTTTCAGTTTTTGGTTCACCCTGTGTACTAAATTTTATTCCAAAAAATCATAAAGAATATCCAGTCAGGTAGACAACCAATCCGGGATTAATATTATAGAAAAAATTTATAAACTCAGTGGAACCAATTTTGGGTAAATCACATATTTACGATTTGGTGGTACAGGAACACCCCTTATATGAAATTACACAGATCAATTGATACTGGCGCAAGATATCTTACATAGAGATGCTTGGTCATGCAAAGTTTTATCAAGATTCTATAAGCCGTTTTTGAGAAAATTTAAATTTTTCGTTTTCGTTGTATGACAGCTACCCTCAAAATGAGAGCCAGCTAGAAACCACTTGGAACCCTTCGATGGATTTGCATAAAACTCCTAGATTCCAAATATGGTGTCAATCGGACTATTTGTTTAGCCGCTAGGCCAAAGCGTGACGGACAGACCGACCGGCGGACCTACCGACCGACCGACCGACCGACGGACGGACATTTTTGGGAGACTTGTTTTTTATGATGTATAAGTGATATAGTACACATTTTTGAGAAAATTAGAAAAACTTTTTTTTAGGGTTCCGTACCTCAAAAGAAAAAAACGGAACCCTTATAGGATCACTTTGTTGTCCGTCTGTCTGTCTGTCTGTCAAGACCCTTTATCTCACGAACGGGTAAAGGTATCAGGTTGAAATTAATACCATATATTAGGATCCATGAACCACACAAGATCTGAAAATTTCAATTTTTTACAACGACGTAATCAAAAGATATGGCATTTTATGTCCTCATCTCCATACATTATTTCAAAAATGCAAAACCTACAGGGTACTTCCCGTTGACCTAAAATTATGAAATTTGGCAAGAAGCTAGGTCTCACAGTACAAATAATGGGAAAAGTCTGAAATCATTAAATATTACAACTTTTCTCACAACTAATGGTAACCAATTGTGGTGAGCTCCCGTTTCAAGAACATTCATATAAGAGAGGGGTCAAGTTGGATGGTCGCTGAGGCGATTTTTGTTTTAGTTCTATTTAAAAACGGGAACACTTACAAACTTGAAAATTGGTATGTTTATAGTGCATAAGCTATAAAATAACAACAAATAATAAAATTTGGCCAAGCGCGTGTCGGACTAAAAAAATCTAGCACATTAACTTACTGAAATTTCAACTAATACAATTATGTTTATGTGGTGGTACGGAACCCTCAGTGCGCGAGTCCGACTCGCACTTGGCCGGTTTTTTTTTCACGAATACAATACCTTTCTCGGCTCCGCTCGAAAGTAAAAACGGAACCCTTATAGGATCACTTTGTTGTCCGTCTGTTTGTCTGTCTGTCTGTCCGTCTGCCAGTCTGTCTGTCTGCCAGTCTGTCTGTCTGTCAAAACCCTTTTTCTCACGGACGAGAAGAGGTATCAGGTTGAAATTTATAACGAATATTAAGGTCCATAAACCACACAAGATCTGAAAATTTAAATTTTTTACAACGACGCAATCAAATGATATTAGTGATGGAAATTTTTGAAAAAGGCTTCCGTTTTTCTTCTAGACGCAAAACGGACATCTCTTATTTTTAAGGTGGTTTTAGACCAATACGACCCTGCCGAATTCATATACGCTTGTTACATAAATAACATACTAACAGTTTTCAAGATGGCGGCCAAAAACAGAAAATCGACTTTTTTTAGGGTTCCGTACCTCAAAAGAAAAAAACGGAACCCTTATAGGATCACTTTGTTGTCCGTCTGTCTGTCTGTCTGTCTGTCTGTCTGTCTGTCTGTCTGTCTGTCTGTCTGTCTGTCTGTCTGTCAAGACCCTTTATCTCACGAACGGGTAAAGGTATCAGGTTGAAATTAATACCATATATTAGGATCTATGAACCACACAAGATCTGAAAATTTCAAATTTTTACAACGACGCAATCAAAAGATATGGCATTTTATGTCCTCATCTCCATACATTTATTCAAAAATGCAAAACCTATAGGGTACTTCCCGTTGACCTAAAATTATGAAATTTGGCAAGAAGCTAGGTCTCACAGTACAAATAATGGGAAAAGTCTGAAATCATTAAAAATTACAACTTTTCTCACAACTAATGGTAACCAATAAAATTGTGGTGAGCTCCCGTTTCAACAACATTCATATAAGAGAGGGGTCAAGTGGGATGGTCGCTGAGGCGATTTTTGTTTTAGTTTTATTTAAAAACGGGAACACTTACAAACTTGAAAATTGGTATGTTTATAGTGCATAAGCTATAAAATAACAACAAATAATAAAATTTGGTCAAGCGCGTGTCGGACTCAAAAAATCTAGCACATTAACTTACTGAAATTTCAACTAATACAATTATGTTTATGTGGTGGTACGGAACCCTCAGTGCGCGAGTCCGACTCGCACTTGGCCGGTTTTTTGGCCTCAGGTGACTTTTTAACGAAATTTAAAAATGAGGTAATATGTCTTTGAATGCAAAAAATACACACCAATGCAAAAAAATAACAATTGTCTGTACGCCTGTCTGACTGCCCTGCCTTAAAATGGCTGTTTCTTTTGATCCCTAATAGATAGCCGATAGGAATTTTCGGAAAATAATTATGTATTACTGTAGTGCATATACTTATCAATAATAAAAAATAATAAGAAGTAAGAAAGAAGCGTAACCTATTAAAAAAACAGGTTTATTTAAAAAAACATTGTTTTGCTCTATCGCAAAAATGGAATTACGTGCAAGCGTCTGACTTGGTGAGTTCATTGGCCAAGTGTAACTCGGAATCATGTTATGTGGTCCTCAAATACATAGGTACGTACGTACGTACATGAACCGGTAGGTATGTTTTTGTCATGATACTAATATAGAAAAGAGGTAAGTCCTGATTGATTGATTGAATGACTGATTGATTGATTAATTGACTGACACATCAACGCACAGCCAAAACTACTGAAGATAGAATTATATCCACTATAGTAATACATATTTTACGAAAATTTCTATCACCTATCTATTATAGTGCAACAATGTCATTATTCAATGTACCTATACGATTCTGTTTTATTTGATTGTTGTAACTTAATTTCTAATGAATAAATTTATTTATTATTTACTTAATTATTAGAGATCAAAAGATACAGCTATTTTAAGGCAGGACAGTCAGACATGGCAGATACAATTGTTATTTTTTTGCATCGGTGTGTATTTTGTGCCTTCAAAGACATATATTACCTTATTTTTAAATTTCGTTAAAAGTCACCTCAGGCCAAAAAACCGACCAAGTGCGAGTCGGACTCGCGCACTGAGGGTTCCGTACCACCACATAAACATAATTGTATTAGTTCAAATTTCAGTAAGTTAATGTGCTAGATTTTTTGAGTTCGACACGCGCTTGACCAAATTTTATTATTTGTTGTTATTTTATAGCTTATGCACTATAAACATACCAATTTTCAAGTTTGTAAGTGTTCCCGTTTTTAAAAAGAACTAAAACAAAAATCGCCTCAGCGACCATCCAACTTGACTCCTCTCTTATATGAATGTTCTTGAAACGGGATCTCACCACAATTGGTTACTATTAGTTGTGAGAAAAGTTGTAATATTTAATGATTTCAGACTTTTCTCATTATTTGTACTGTGAGACCTAGCTTCTTGCAAAATTTCATAATTGTAGGTCAATAAAATGCCATATCTTTTGATTGCGTCGTTGTAAAAAATTTAAATTTTCAGATCTTGCGTGGTTTATGGATCCTAATATACTTATGGTATTAATTTCAACCTGATACCTTTACCCGTTCGTGAGATAAAGGGTCTTGACAGACAGACAGACAGACAGACAGACGGACAACAAAGTGATCCTTTATGGGTTCCGTTTTTTCTTTTGAGGTACGGAACCCTAAAAAGGCGATTTTCAGTTTTTGGTCGCCATCTTGAAAACTGTTAGTATGTTATTTATGTTACAAGCATACATGCTTTCATTATTATGATTTCATTAATCAGTAAGAAAATTTCGGCAATATTAGTGAGGAGGGTCCTCGCTATTTACGTTGTAGGGAAATTATTTCACTACCACCACCACTTTATTACAAGTACCTGAGCGACCAAGCTTCGCTCTACAATAGCCGTCTCAACCTGAAAATATCTTCGGGTAAGCAAGCTATGCTACTCGCCAATGTTGGCGTTGTAAGTTTCTGTCTAAAACGCGGAATTTACAAAATGCTCCAAAATACGGAGACAACGAATTTTCCCAGACATGAGACCTAGCTAGATCGATTTTTTGCCCCCAAAAACCCCCTTATGGTAAATTTGATCGATATCGTAAGATTCGTTCAAATATTGCACGTAAAATAGTATAGGATAATACATTTCATGCCACTTGGAAGACGCGGATTAAAATGTTTCGGTTCTATATAAACAAACACCGCAATACAAACGATACCGAGTTGCAATATCCTAGTGCCACGATCTAACGGGTGGCATAGTGGGCACACTACATCTCCCCCCTCCAGAGATCTACAAACTATACTATGCAGGAATCCGCACTTTTCGACCCGAACGCGTCTTTAATGCTGATTCTGCACCGCGCCTGTTGGAGACCATATTGGATGGCAGGTACTATACCCAAAAGAAAGCTGCTGCCCATCCCACAGTTCATGACTTCTTAGTCGCCTCTTACGGCAACCACAGGTAAAGAGGGGTTGGTACTATTGTTTTGTTTGCCTGCACCATACGGTATCAGGTTTTTCAAATAGTCCGAAGTTTAAGCTTTCCGTCTAATCTAATGAATCTTAGGTAAATCTTGTGATTTTTATGGTTCAGACGTTTTTATGGTATGAACGTATCAGCAGATCTGGGACCCAATTCTTGAATCTTACAGAGAGACACTAAAAAACTCTTAAAATAACTCTTGTTTGTAATTATCAAATATTATATTTCATTTTTCGTAGAGTTTATCGGGGTTAATTATTTGGCTTTTGTTGCAGGGAGTCATGGTCCGTAAAGTAGCTTTTGTGGCAGTGTGTCAGGGGGATAAGTTGAAGGATATTGTGGAAAAAGTGTGTAATGGTTTCCATGTCCATGTGTTTGAGTGTCCAAAAACTCATCCCGAAAGACAAGATATGATTGTAAAGCTGGACCAACGAATCCTTGATTTAACCCAGGTATTAATATACATAAAACTTGATATTTTATCAATTTTACTCCCGAAGAAGCCCAGTTATTTGAACATTGACACGAAGAAGAAGACTACAAATAAAAAAATCGGCCAAG
Organism: Athrips mouffetella; assembly: GCA_947532105.1. Lineage (NCBI taxonomy): Eukaryota > Metazoa > Arthropoda > Insecta > Lepidoptera > Gelechiidae > Athrips > Athrips mouffetella. Next base: position 32,035,902 of record OX383956.1, read on the forward strand.
TATGAGTCTTACTCGCGCACTAAGAGTTTCGTACCTGTCCACCATATGATATACTACAAGCTTTTGCCTTTTGATTTGAAAAACTGCGTCTACACCAACCTGCCCCCTCTATATATGCTAATAATTAATGTTTTTAGACTTTTTCGTCTGCTTGTGCTACGATTTGCCAATTTTCATGACTATAAGGAGGGCAACAAAAAGTACCCTATAAGTTTTGGTTAGTTTCATAAATGTATGAAGATGAGGACATAAATGGCCGCATCTTTTGATTGTGTTGTTGTAGAAGATTGACATTTCCACACCATTAACAGTTCATCAACCTTAATGTTTGAATTTAATTTCAACTTAATATCTTTAATCGTTCGTGAGAAAAAATGTCTTGACAGATAGATCGACAGACAGACAACAGTCGCTCACAACAGACAAACGGACTTTCTTTTGATTTTAAGGAAAAGACCCTAAATCGCGGTCACGTGCAAGTCATAGTTTGTTTGTAATGGTTTTGGCAGCAATTTTTTTAGACAATTTTCATCGTAACTTGAAAACTAAGAATCGAAATAAATATCTACAAAAACCTATTTTGGAATATGCGAGTATCCTTTTATAATAATATGGTACCCCTCCTGACCTAGTAACGACAATTTAAAATTTACAATAATAATAAAATAATGCTAAAAAATATTTTTTAAAACAAGCTTTTATTAGACGTTGAAAAAGAAGGTTAAATAAATAAAAGCGTGTCACATTATTTATACAACAGCAAGAGAGAACTAAAAAACTGATCAAGTGCGTGTCGCACTCGCGCGCATAACTAAGGCTGTATTTTTATCTTAGTGGTACGGAACCCTCGATGCGCGAGTCTGACTCGCACTTGTCCGGAATTCTTTCGTTCTGTTTTATAATGTAACACGCTTTTATTTGAAAACATAAAAATTGTGATAATAGTCCTGTAGCCCGTGGATATTCAAATTACGAAAAAGGTTACCGTTTGTCCTTGTGAAATTGTTAGATTTCGCCATTTCACATACTAAAAGCGAAGTCTTAGAGATCGTAACACACCGTAACCATATACATATAGTAACAAAACTATAATCTCCAGACCTCAAAAGTACTCAAAATTACAAATCGATATCGTGAGACTATACGCTGGTCTATACCAGAGTCGATAATTTTTGAAACCAAAAAAAATGACAGTAGGATGAAACCCATTGGAAAAGGAGGAAAAAATTATAAAAATGAAAGGAAAAATAATGTACGGGCGATCTGGGAAGGGAAAGGGGGTGAGTTTTAGATTTTTTTATTTTCATCTTTAACAAAAAAAAATTAAATGCGAAATTTGGTGAAAACTTACCTTTTTATGTCCTAAATACACTGTAATTTAATTGAATTGAAATGTTTATTTTTTCACCTTATTTTCAAATAATTTATTTCAGATAAGAATCCATATTTTATTTATCCATATTTTGACTTCAAATCTAAAATACCACCCATAATTTTCAATCGAAAATTCACCCATCAAAATATCAGTTTTTTTTTTAAATTGGTAAGCTTTCTGTTCGTTGAAATCTCTTCTTTCCGATGGTGTAAAAAAAATAGTAGATTTTACAACAAAAGCACAAAACGAACCATTTTTCCGGCGAGGGCTGATAGTAATGTCGAGGATAAAATGGTTTTGTGGACGAGTTATAAACTCTGCTTTTCACTTTGATTGCGAGGAGATAAAACGTAAAAGTACTCTCTAAACGTAACTGAAGAATGAGTTGTTCTGCTTTAGTGAAGAATATGTTGACGCGCGCGCGGCGTGCAGCAGGCCCGCGCGCAGGGCGAACACCACCGCGATTACTTTTTTGCCCTAGTGCACAAAATTCGACTTTGTGCAGCCTATATCCTGCACAAATAAGCACTTTCAGAGCATGAGAAGTGAAAAAAAAAAATACAAAATTATTTATTTAAAAGTCCAGAATTACAAAAATTGTTAAAACTATGATACCCACACTAGGCAAAGCCTGTTTTGCGGTTATCATAACAAAAGCATTTTACATTTGGACACATCTTGAAAAGAAACAATTAATTTATTGATGTAAGTTACATAGTACCTAATTGGAAAAACAATAATAAAAGAAAATATAAAAACGAAAACAGTGTGTGTGTGTGTGTGATGTTTGTGTATGTGTTTGTGTGTGTATGTGTGTGTGTTTGTATGCAAGCGTCATTATTTTAAGGGAATCAGCATATTTTCCGTCAGTTCATAGGACATACTTAATGGTTGTTGTTTGACTTTAATTTTTACTTCAGTTACTGACATATGTCTCATGTCGAGAACTTTTAACATTTTATTGTAAATGAAGGGGAACATAAATGGCGGAAATCGAGTTGAAAATAATATTACTATAGTAAATCTAAAACTCGAATTCGATTTTTTAAAAATTATTATATAAAAAATGATAATGAATATTAATGAATATTAAGGTCCATAAACCACACAAGATCTTAATTTTTTACGACGACGCAATCAAAAGATATGGCTTTTTATGTCCTCATCTCCACACATTTATGCACTAAAGCAAAACCTAGAGGGTACTTCCCGTCGACCTAAAATTATGAAATTTGGCAAGAAGCTAGTAGGTCTCACGGTACAAATAAAGGGAAAAGTCTAAAATAATTAAATATTAAAATTTTTCTTACAACTAATAGTAACCAATTAAGGTGAGCTCCCGTTTCAAGAACTTTTTTGTACAAGAGGGGTCAAGTTGGATGGTCGCGGAGTTTTTAAAGTCAAAGAGCAAAAGCTTTTAGTATATCATATGGTAGATATGTACGGAACGGTTTTGTAAAATATAAATACAAAAAAACAAAAACTTGGTTATTTGAAATTTTCACATTAATTTTGAGGTTATGTGAAATAAATTTGAATACAAAAGTTATAGATCTTTTTATAACCTACAACTTTGCCATTCGACTTTTTTCCATAGGACTTGTAGTTTTTCTGGAAATCGAGATAAACCGTGTTTTACCCTTAAAGCTCACCCCCTTCCCGGCCTCAGATCACCCGTAAATTACCTTTTCTAATGGTTTTCATTCTACTGTTATTTTTTTTTCATTTTAATTATTTTTTAAAGGCTTCTCCCTGGTTTATAGTTGCTGAGATAAACACGTGTAACTGACAGACAGACGAAGTCGCACAACAAGGGATCCGTTTTTTATAATGATGGTTCTGAACCCTTAAAAAGTATCATCTGGAGAACAAGATATTAATCGCAAAAAAAATTTGACGTTCAATACAAAATTAAATTTAGTTGTTTTCAAGTATTTCGTTCTCTTTTGGAAAATTGATTGTTTAGTACGAACCTAAAATATTGACCTTATGTAGTTATTTCTTAGTCAGTCAGCATCCGGTACCACGTTTCTGTTCTGTCTTTTGATTGGCCGGTAGAAAATTCTGCGTGGTATTAGGCTCGCTTTTTGTAACTTAGTGGTAAAAAGTAAAAAAAAATAATAAATTGTGGTTGAAATTATTTTTTCATCGCATCTATTAGAAAAGAAAGACTTGGTTCGCCTTTAAGCGCACCCAAAGGTGGTGTTTTCTATGTAACTTGCAACGTGCGTAGCAAAATACTTTGCGGCGCACGTATATAGATATAAATTTCTCCGCATTTATCTTTGCCGCGCACTTTTTGCATTTGGAACAAAACAATAGTTGAAATAAGTAATATTAAGTTGTTCCTATAATATTTAGTTGTTACTCTTTGTGTTATTAAATAATAATATTACAATAAAATATGAGGCCCTTTTATTTTCTCATAGTGGGTGATGAAAAGTTGAGTGTATCACTCGGGCGCAAATATATTTATGGCTCGAGCGACGTACTTTGAATCCTTCGCTACGTTCAGGATTCTACTAAAGAATTCCTCAATTCACTCTGAATTCAAAAAAGCACCCTCGCCGTAAAAATATAATTTTGCTTTCTTAACATTCAATCTACTAATTCATTCCATCATCTATTCGAAAATCGCTGACCGGTTCGTCAATAAAGGCGAACAAAATAGCTGTTTTCTCCAAGAGACTTTCGTAGCGGGTAAAAATGTGATTTCAAATTAGAATTTAAGTCCACCATAGGGACCATACAATATTTTAGATCAACCACAGAGTTCGAACCAAAATATTGTATGAAAAATTATACTGGCCGGTTGTATTATTAATATTATTATTATGTATACAAAAAAAGAAACATGCTTGAAATGTAAACAAGACTACCAACCAAAGAGGTTCTGTTCCTAATTGATACAAAAATGTCAATAACATTTTCGCTTGTTACAAATAATACTTAATATGATTATTAGTATTGTTTCATCAAGTAATAATATTGTAACGGTATTTTATATTTAAAATTATTGACGAGTGTGTACTCTCAATGAGCTTCTTATTCTTTTCTCATAAAGGGAGATGAAAAGTAGAGTGTAATACGTGGCTGCAAAAACATTTTTACCTTGGGCGACCTATGAATCCCTCGCTATGTTCAGGATTCTTATCAACAATCCTTCATTTTGCTCTGGATTTAAAATAGCGCCCTCGCTTTAAAAATATTATTTTGCAGCCGTGTGATACAATCTACTATTATCTTATTGTTTGAAAAAATTATATAAAAAATGTCGTTGTCAGAAAAACGCGTTTTGTGAACTGGAACGTTACTTGAATGTCTCATTTAAAGGTTATTCAAAAAACGAAGTACCACCGTTGCAAGCAACTAAGGCAGATCGGCAAACTCTTAGAAGGATGGTTAATTCGAATTAAAAAAGCCAAGTCCATGTATTTTACTATGAATCTCTTAAGCATGGATATCACCAGGAAATGTCTCATTGGCCACTGTTGGATTCCAACTGCAGATTTAAAAAAAGTTCAAGACATCTTGAGGACTTGTTCTGTAAGAATACTTTTATTAGTCAAACGGCTATTGTGCTCCATGGTCAAACGTCATCCTGCAGGGCTTTTAAGGGTGGATTTCCACCAGTGCTGTGCCAGGGAGCTAAGCAGTGAACTGGGAAAATTCCATCTGTTAGGATTGTTTTATTTTCCTATCTAGTCAAATGTGCTGTCAAATGGAGCATCCTATTGGTTTGAATTTTCCAGTTCACAGCTTAGCTCCCTCCCTCTGGTGGAAAACCTCCCTAAGCCAAAAGGGCACGCTCCCCTGACCTAAGAAAATTAATATTTTACTTATAATGCATTAGTTAACTAGTTAGTACATACGGCCACTCGTCGGTAGAAACACTTTGAACTTGAGCGCGTCTCTGCTTTCGTGCGATTTTAGCGTACCGCTGGTTCAGCTTATACAGGTTTTGTTTCTGCGTGCTTGCTGCCGTGCATACCAGCAAATATTAAGTTTAGTATTTGAAAACGGCGGCACATCTAATATTTATCTCGATGTCCAACTAATTTTAGACTGCGCGCGCATCCTTTCCGCCACAGATGAAATAATTGTATCTACGAGTATAGTAACTAACTGCTCAAAAAAATAGGTTGTTTATAAGGTACACTTTGTAAATATGCTACTGATATTTGGCAGCTACTAAGAAAAACTGATAAATTACTTTCTTAAAATTGTACAAAATAGTAGTTTAAGATACAAGTTCCGTAAGTAGGGTTATTACAAACGAGTTGACGTTTTGTAAACCTGAGACGAAGTCGAGGGTTTACCATCGGCACGAGTTTGTCATAACCCTTACTGACGTCTATCTTACGACGTTTTTCAATACATTTGTGAGAAAACAGGTATAAGTAATAAACTTGGTAAAGGAACCAACCATGGGTACTGTCAGCCTCTTGTCGATTTATGTTCTCCTGGTACTCTCCATTTTATTTTAAATATAGGTAGGCAGTCTTCACCCAAGTAAAAAGTCACCACTGTAAAAAGTAAAAAAAAAAAGTAAAAAAAAAAAAGTTAAAAGTCACCACTCTTACTGGCCGTAAGAGTTATGACAAATTCGTGCCGATGGTAAACCCTCGACTTCGTCTCGGATTTACAAAACGTCAACTCGTTTGTAATAACCCTACTTACGGCACTTGTGTCTTAAACTACTATTATAGATACTCTTCATAATGTTCAGCCTTATGTATCAACTTTCAACTTTAGAAGATTACGTCATGTGTGTAGATAAATAAATTACCTGTAGAAGTTCGTCGGGAATAGTAAGATAATTTATTTTGCATAATTACAAGTATCGCGCTAAGTACCCGGAATAAAATACTCATGTAGGAGAAGTGCGAAAGTTTTAAAAAACACCAAGTTTCACGCTCACATGTAGGTACTTTAAATCTTACGATACAAAAAAACACAGTTATTGTATGGGGAATGCCCTTAATTATTTTTTTTAACTCATTATATAGCCGAGAGTTTGCCAATATTGCAAACAAAGCTGCACGTCGTCAACACTTTGACCTTGAGTTGATCTCTGTTATCGGGAGTTTGTAGCGTTGCACTGGTTCAGCTTACACTGATTTTGTTCGTGCTTGCTGCCGTGCGTACATAAAGTGAAGTGGAAGTAATTGACCGCCCAAATAAAACGTGTTCTTATTGTTTTATGGGGCTTGAAAACCACATTTCAAATCGCGTATCGAGAGTCATTGTACATTGTGCTTCCAAGATATTTATTTCTTGCTTTGTTATGTTGTTACGCAGTTTAACAGGTCAATTGTTTGTTGGCTTTTTGGTACAAATATACGTTTACTCCAAATTTATGGCCCCTCAAAGTTTAAATGTAATATTGAGAAGCCTTCCTCACCACAAACGGTGCATAGGTACCTATGCTCCTTTACTTCCTTTGGGAAAGTGGTTCAGTTTCATGGTCTAAGTAACGTGCTAAAATTATGTTCACTTTTCATTAGGAATTTTTCTGTCATTTAGAAGTCGAGCGGTTCGGAAGTACAATCATTTGTGTCAAGTGTGAAAACTCCAGTGAAGCCGCCTACTTTTCACAGAACTAACAAATTTACAAAAGCCTTTCAAGCTCTCATTAGTGCATATGGTGACTCACAGTACGGAGAACTCAATCCAGGTGCACCAAATAAAAATTGCAATAGGTGTATTGGACAGGTATCCGAAAACTAAAATGGCGTGATCAGTCAACTGAACAACTTTCAGTAAATAATGAAATTATTAAAAATGATTCTCAATGATTCTCTGATTAAAAATTTTAAGGAAATGAAAGTTTCACTTGCTGAATACTTCACACTTCCTGAGAGTTCTTTATTCACTGATAGTGGTTCAGTTACGTTGTCTGACCATACCCATTCAGTTTTAGAAACCTGTCCCTTACACCCTTAATAATACTCGTGATTACAGATAGCTTTCTCAAAGAGTCATTGGTTTTAAATACTAGAGATAAAATTGGGGTGCTTTTACTATTGCTGGTGCGAGATTTGTGACTAATATTTCTTTGGGAAAGTTATTTTTATTAAAAATATCTTTTATACCATTCCCCCTTTAAAAAGATAAAAGCGCTTTAAAACCTCTTTTTTTTCTTCACTAAATCTGGGTGTATATTTTCGCTTAAATCTTTCTTTTTCTCGTAGACGTTGTATAAAGTATAGTGTGCAACTCTTGAATAAAAGGGGTTTGAATCGTGGATTATGAATCACTCGCGTCGCTCGGGATACTAAGTCGTTAGAATCCTTCACTTGCTCGTGATTCATCTCTGGCCCTCGCTTTTAATCCGTCTTTTATTTACTAATTGCATAATATACTATTGCTATCAAGGACTAATTAATTAAAATCAGCCGATATTTGCTCTTTTAAAACTCGGCGTTTGATAGGAAGCCCAGAATCCAGTATTGGTACGGTGATGTGTCATAGATGAAGTTTTAGCATTTCAATCTGAATTAACGGTCCGCTCGTCATATTTTTTCGTATAAAAAAAACACTGAACTGAAGTTTCAGCAGCAAATGTCACAGTAACATATTTCGCAGTTGATTGTCAATGGTTGCTTACTTAAAACAATACATATACGATAGTTAACTAACTATAATTCTCAACCTATTTCGAAAATATTCTGTATTGTGATCTTATTTTTAAGGCTCTCATAAAACGCTTATGATAATTGCTCCGACATACTTAAAGAAGATTAAAAGAGTAGTACGAAAAATATTTCGCTATTAATTATAATTCCTCGTTTTCCACGGGTTTCTTTTCAAGTAAGTATATTTTGAGGGGTGGAATATTACAAGTGATGTTATATAATTTTCATATTTCTTTACAGGTCTTTACACCATTATTACTTTTCCGTTTTTATTCTCTATAATGTTTGGGGACTGTGGGCATGGTAGCATTATGCTTTCATTTGCGATTTGGATGGTTTGTAGAGAAAAACATTTTATGAAAGTCAGGTCCACTAATGAGATATGGAACATTTTTTTTGGAGGTGAGTTGTAAACTATGCTTGTAAAATCTTATACAGCTACATGTAATGGTGAAAAATAATTTTTTATCAAGCTTTTATAAGACGTAGAGAAAGAACTAAAACGTTATCACAGTCTAGGTTTTCAAATAAAAGCGTATTACATTATAAAACAGCAAGAGAGAACTAAAAAACTTCTCCAGTGCGTGTCAAAGACAGTATTTTTATTTTAGTGGTACGCCCCCCTGGGTGCGCGAGTCTGACTCGCACTTGGCTGGAGCTTTTCTTTCTGTTTTACAATGTAACACGCTTTTATTTGAAAACATGTTCTTTCTCTACGTATAATTAAAGCTATTGATTAAAAAAATATTTTTACCATTATAAAAAACAACTTTCTACACACCCTAGAATCAGACAAGCCAAAACCCTACCCATACCCGAGATATTTTTCTACGTCATACGTAAGGTATGGTTAAATTTGGTAGTCGCAAGGAAGGATATTCGACATAAGAAAACAGCGACTGGTATTGAGTAGAAAAACTACAGTATAGTGCAAAAATGATCAATGCATCTTGCACGTGAAATTTTTTCAATGCTTTGTATGTTAAAACTTAGAAATAAGTCTATTTTGTACAGAAACCTCCCAGAGTTGTTTTATCAATAAAATATTACCAGGTGAGCAAGCTATGCTACCCACTAACAGATGAAGCTGTAGGTTTCTGAAACACGGTATTATCTCCACTTTTCTATGGCTATCTTCCGGCTCCATCATCAGATCAGCTCTAAGCTGATATAAAATTGCATTGTCATCAACCGGGAAGTGTTTCAAATTTAACTTGCAAGATTTGGTTACAGACAGACAGACACCGCGACAGGTGAAACTAAATAAAAGATTTTAATAATAAGAAGCTGTTTAAGCACTCCGGCTTTGCACAAGAAGCACAAAGATTCTAATAGTATAGGAAATGAAGCAGTTGACCCCAACATAATCTTTCAGGCAGATTTTATTTGTCAGGATGATAAGGTATCATGAATTTATTGTAAATTCTAAATATCCAAAAAAAAACATAAAAAAAAATCGTATATTTAATGACATTTTTGTATAGAAAAATTAAAAGTAGATACCGATTTTCTTTTGGATTTTTTTATAGAAGGTTTGTCTCATGTAAATTGTATTACCCCAGCAAAGTTTCATCGATTGAGGATTCAATTCATGGGTCTTCATACAACGATCCGTCCGTCCGAACTTCATTTCCTAGACTTTAAGGCCAAAAGACTTAACTGGCGGCGAAAACTTAATTCTTCACCCCTTTTCGAGGGGTTCCTCGGGGGCGAATATATTTATTTCTTGAATTGTCAAACAAAAATATCTGTTTTTTCGGATTTAAAGTTCATACAAAATCCCGTAGGAAAAGCACGTTCAATTCTTTTAGATTTTGTATTTTTTTCAGATTTTTTTTCCATACAATCCTTGACCTCGCAAAATTACATACACAACAAAAAAAAATGGTCTAATGATTCGAGCCGTTCTCAAGTGATGCTCCATCATACATGTGGCAATTGATTTTTTTCTAATACTTTGATTCTTTTTAAAAGCTTTCATTTAGTTTCTTCTGTCGCGGTTTCCGTCTGTCTGTCACCAAATCTTGCAAGTTAAATTTGATACACTTCCCTGTTTCCGATTCAGATGAAATTTTGCACGCGTATGTGAATCCGATGGGTTAATCTCGTTTAACCCCATTCCCAGTTCCACCCGTCCCGTTTTCACCCGATTTAAAATTTTATTGATGAAGTCGATTAAAAGTCAATCTTGCTTTGAAGTACCATCAGCAGGTTTTTTTTTTTCAAATGTAATTATTAAACTTCACGTACTTAACATTAAGGATCAAGAATTTAATGCTAAGTCTAAGTTCTAGGTCACAGTAGAAATATATGTATGGAATAAAACAATTTATATATATATTCTTTATTGCGCACAAATAACAAAAAGTTGTCAAATGAAAATTGTTCACAAAGGCGAGCTTATCTCTTTTAGAGATCTCTTCCAGCCAACCTATCAGGTGTGGAAGAATGTCGTTAAAACGGGCACAAGGATGTGCGTTAATAATCGTGATAAGAAATTTTAAATATATATTATATTTTATTTACATTCTGGTGGAGTATGATGATGATGATAATCACAGGTTTTACTAATCTGACTAGGAGTTTAATTATCGCAGACATTAAAAGTTATGGTAAATTGAGTACTAATCAACTTAACATATAAAAATAAAATAAATCAATATACAGGATAAATAATATACCTTGATGAATTTGACAGATTGTGTGAGAGCAGGACGGAACTATACGTACTGGAGAATGACAGACAAAGATCGCTCCGTCCTATTCTCACTCATAGCTCTGTCCACCTTGTAAGCGACGCCGCCGCCGGTCCCGCACTCCACCGCCGAAACGGACTCTATATCGCATATCGTCGCGAGTGATAATAGTGAAGTTCTATGCAGTGCTAGCGACCGTAAGGTCTTATTAAAAGTGGTACCTATACGCATTCACGGACCGAACGGTATTATTTCATCCAGTGCGCTTCTCGATGATGGTTCCACAGTTTCGCTTATAAGCAGCGAGCTGGCGTGCCGCGATGGGATGAGCGGTCGCCCCGAGACGCTGCGAGTGTCAGGAGCATGGACTGGAAACGAACTCGTCTGTGAAACAAAGGTTACAAATATAACTTTATCAGGTATGGACCAGGACAATAAGACTTATAATATTAAAGTGCGAAGTATCGATAATTTAAACTTACCTGCTCAAAAGTTGTCAATATTAAATGCTTGTCACAATGATATCTTATGTAATTTGAAAAATGATGTTTTTAACACTGATTTAAAACCAGAGATTTTGATAGGACAGGAAAACTATCACTTAATGTTACCTATAAAAATTGTATTGGGTAAACAAAACGAGCCGTGCGCGACGCTTACTCCCTTAGGCTGGTGTGTTCACGGTGCCGTGCGCGTGCCGCGCGGCGCTCGCTCGGCCCACGCTGGCTCGGCGATGATGGTGCGTCACGACCAACGAGACCTCCTGCTAGAACAGCTCCACGAAGAGGTGAGACTATCTTTTTCTCTTGACTCCCTAGGTGTAACGAATAAGCCACGCCAGAATGCCGACGACCTGCGTGCTATCGCTCAATTAGAACGATCTTCGGTGCTCAAGAATGGCCGCTGGTATGTAGGCTTACCATGGAAAGATGAAAACTGTGTCATGCCTGATTCTTACCCTACAGCGCTAAAACGGTTACAGGGCATAGAAAAAAAAATGGAGCAAAATTCAGGTTTCGCCGCCAGGTACGCAGAACGTATAAAATGACTTTGCCATGGAATTAAAGGACACGACCGTCACACCAAAAACTTGGTTTCTAGGTTATTTAAAAAGATATGTTTCTTAGGGTCAAAATTTGCCCTGAAGACCAGCAGGTGTTACGATTCTTATGTAGGAACAGTCCCGACGAGCCTGTTAAAACGTTCGTAATGACATCTTTTATTTTTGACGCTAACTGCTCGCCGTTTGTAGCGCAATTTATAAAAAACAAAAACGCGCTTCGTTACGCGTCAACGCAGCCGGCCGCCGTGGATGCTATTATTAATTCGCATTATATGGATAACTATATTGATAGCGTGCCGGACGAAGCCACGGCGATCGAAATGATAAAAACGGTGAGTAACATTCACATTCATTCTTTGAAATCCGAAATTGGACGAGTAATAGTGTCTCGGTACTAAATAGCGTACCTGCCGAAACGTTGGGTTCTGCTGCCGTTCAGTTTAAAATTGGACACCAGTACGAAGGGGAGTGAACCCTAGGACTATTATGGTACCCGGCGACAGACGAACTAGGATTTGACGTTTCCTTAAAACGCATTCCTGATAATGTTATTCAGGGAAGAGAAAGGCCTACCAAACGTCATATGCTTAGGATAGTTATGTCCATTTTTGATGTCTTAGGCTTCCTATCACCCTTTATTATACAGGGAAGAATCATGTTACAGGACACTTGGCGATTAAATATAGGCTGGGACGAATTGATTCCCGATGACATGTATAATAAATGGTGTAAATGTTTAGATTTATTGCAACAACTGAACGAGTTACGCATTCCCCGATGATGGTATCAAAGTCACAGGCAAAGAGCAAGCAACACGCATAATGCGTGCGAGCGAGAATGCAATACTGCATCTCAATGCGCGCCAACCCCTCCACAGCAAGCCGCTACGACCGCTGCTACGAAGCGCTACAAGGACGTAGCGGAAGCTACGAGTGCTACGACCGCGATAAGATATATGCTCGGCTATAGCAACCTACAGATGCATGTATTTTGTGATGCGTCTACTAAAGCGATGTGTGCTGTTGCTTATTGGCGTTGGAATTATAACGGTATTATAAATGTTGCGTTTATTGCTAGTACGAGTAAATGCCGTGTTGTTCCGGTAAAGCATTTGACGGTCCCTAAATCCGAATTACAAGCTTCTTTGCTGGCTGCTAGGCTAGCAGATAATATTTTGAAGGAGCATAAAACCACGTCTGTTCAGCGGTACCTTTGGTGCGATTCTACGACCGTTCAACAGTGGATAAGAAATAACACGTGCTCCTACAAAACGTTCGAGGCGAACCGGTTAGGCAAGTCACCTTACCTTGACGAAAATCTCGTACTTAGAGTGCGCGGTCGCATCGACGCCGCAGCCGACATCCATATGGAACAGAAGAGACCCATAATATTAGACGGACGCCATCCCGTAGCTCAGCTGATCGTGCAGCACTACCACGTTAAAGCTGCACACGGTAACCAAGAGATGGTAGTGAACGAGCTTAAACAAAAATATTGGCTCATAAGACTCAGACCTACTGTAAAACACGTTATTTCGAGATGTATATTATGTCGAATAAAAAAATGTAAGCCAGTGATACCGCGAATGGGCGATCTACCTCAGGCTCGCATAGCTCACCACCAAAGGCCATTTCCTTTCGTGGGCTCGATCTATTCGGACCTATGGAAGTGACAATAGGTAGGCGCAGGGAGAAGCGGTATGGAGTAATTTTCACTTGCATGACGATCCGTGCCGTCCATATCGAAATCGTCAATTCTTTGACAACGGACTCGCTTATAATGGCAATTCGGCGTATCGCGGCGAGACGTGGTTGGCCTTGCCACCTTTACTCTTACCTATTTTAACGTCGTACGCAATTGTCTTTTCGCTGCAACTTGCAAGTTGCCCAGTTTTCAATATTCTCTTGTGTGTTTCGGCAATAAACTATTGTTTTGAGTAAAGTGCTTCGTTTCTAATAAAATCCGGGCCCTACATGCTACACACTTGTCAAATTAATCAAGCCAGATTATTTCCACTGTGAAACTCTAAACGGTAAAAGAAATAACATTATACTGGTATTGCAAGAGTAAGAGACACAGCTATAAGCCGCACGGGCACTATTATCATAACTGGTTTGTGCCCAGGTAAAATGACCGCCAACTCTCATTCAAGGCTATTCGTGCTATCGCATTTATCTAGCCCCCCGTTAAAAAAAATAACTTGCGAATTTTAAAATTTTTGCATGTCTACACTGATTACATCGTTCATTTCGTTCACTATTGCGCTAAACAGTGCAATAGATATTGGAAGAAAAGTACCGCTATATGTATAAAGTCATGGTATAAAGTTATCTCTGCCTAACATAACAAAAGCATAATTTGTGGGTTTACTATAAACATTTTCTGTCACTGATATTTCTGCTCGCCCTAGATATAGTTTTATCTATGGCGCGCGGTTATGCCAAAAATTAATAGTGCTACGTTTGCTGGATCGCGAGGCCATTAAACAATCCGCGAGTAAACTACGTCAAAAATAAAATTATATCATGTATTTATCTAAGAAAGAAAAATAAATGCATTATTTTACCTTGAAACACTTTTTATGTTGACGGTACCAGTTGAAAACGATAGAAAAAACAACGATATAAAATGTAATCAAATTTATCAAAATCGGGTGAAAACGGAACGGGTGAAACCGGGATCGGGGTAAAACGAGACTAACCCAATCCGATGACAATGTAATTTTATTACTATTTGGAGCTGATCTGATGATAAATCCTGCAGCGTCATCTGCACCTGGTGATATTTTATTGAAGACAACTCTGAGAGGATCCCTTATAATAGTTATTTGTTATGCAAGGCAGCAAAAGGTTTATTTGGCGCGAGTGCCTCGTATTGAAACCTGAGCAAGCGAAGGATTCTAGGATTATGTAACAGTCGTGAAGAATAATAAAAAGAACAAAAAGAAGAATCCTGAGCGTGGCGAAGGTTTCAAGGCACGAGACGCAAAATAACTTTGCTGCCGAGCGAAACACAAAATTTTTCACCTCATTAAAGCGAGGAAATGTTAACATAATGCAAGAATAGCAATTCAAATATAAGAAATAATTACTCAAACGTTTTAACGTAAGGGCATAATACCTAAATAATGGTACTGACGGCAGCAAGCAAATGGAAGTATAACCTGAACCAGCGCTTCGCTACAAACCTCCGTACCCAGAGACCCGCTCAAGGTCAAAGAGTTTTCACGGACGAGTGGCCATGTATAGATAAAGAATACTAGACATTAAAAAGTAAATCACTATAATTAAATTATCATTATTTTTGGGACTGCTGTGCTTATGTTCGTGACTCTACCTATAAACTACTTGATAAATTTGCGGAACAAGGTTCATTTTCATTGGATTTCAATATGGAGACAGAGGATAGGCAGTGGCAGGCAAATCTATTTTGTATTGCGTTGATTTGAAGTCAAAGGGCGAGTCCATTAATCTGGGCAAGAGAACAAAAAAAGGCGATCGAATTTTAAATTTACTTTTCATTATCAGCCAGTACCTTACCCACCAGGCATTCACTATTCATAATACTATTTCTTTCCTATAGCTGCATCCCTCTTTCTCATCTTGAAAACGATAGTGCGTGCCTGGTTTTACAAGCGGCCAGTACTGCAGCATACTACAAAATAATAAGTACATCGCGTTCGAATTTCAAAAACCTTTTGCCCGCTAGGGGCCAAAAATCGCTTTTGGCCGTAGAATTTAACCGACAAAACAAATGTTTCCGAGCTTTGGAGGTGAAAAATATTTTGGTTTAGCTAGGTATTACGTACCTATCTACCAGCGGTCATCGATCGCGTCGGCAACTGAGGTAAGCATACATTTTAAATAATAAGTTTTACTCGCCAAACTGTGAAGTTTGATGGCGAGAAGCGCTCGATCGTTACAATCTACCTACCTACCTATAGTTTTAAAAATATACTAAGTACATAAGTCAGTTTAAGTATAATATTCCTAATAAAAATCCAATCCGAAAGGTGCAATGGCCTTTGGGAATACTGTTTATGTATCATTTATTGTTTTCAGTAAGTTTTTCTTGTGACTTACCACTGAGCAATGCATTATTCAGTTTAGACTTTAACAATCCTTTCCCTAATTTAGGGTTCTCTCGCAATAGATTTATTTGATTAAATATTTTTGGTACTAAAAGTTTGATGTTCTTCTTCCGAAGTAATTTGTTGTTGTAGGTTGAACTAATTTCCCTTCTCTTATACTTCTAGTTCTATATTTGTTTTCTACATTTGTTTTATATTCTTCACTATAATAATGCTCTAAGCCGATTAAGTATTGTAATTTGATATCAATTGACAGAATTTCACATATTAGATATAATTTATCACAATCTTTATTACATGATGCCTTAACTTTTTTTACTTACTAAATATTTTATTAATCTGGTTTGTATATTTTTTATTTCTTGAATGTAAGTTTTAAAGGTCCGCCCATACACAATAAGCCCGTAGCTGAGTAGGGAGTCCGCGAGTGCGTAGTACACAACTCGCAGTGTTTGTTTGTTTACTATTCTGTTTAAATGGTAAAATTGTCCCAGCACAGATCTTAATCTATCACAAACATCGCTAGCATGTCATTTCCAATTAAAGTTTATATCTATGGTTAGGCCCAAGTATTTGAAACTTTCAACAAATTCAAGATTGGCACATTTACAATATGTTTTATCAGCGTGCAAGCAATCGTAGCTATGACCGATCACAAAGAAATTACTTTTTCACCTCCAAAGCTCGGAAACATTTGTTTTGTCGGTTAAATTCTGCGGCCAAAAGCGATTTTTGGCCCCTAGCGGGCAAAAGGTTTTTGAAATTCGAACGCGATGTACTTATTATTTTGTAGTATGCTGCAGTACTGGCCGCTTGTAAAACCAGCCACGCACTATCGTTTTCAAGATGAGGAAGAGGGATGCAGCTATATAAAAAAGAAACAAATAGTATTATGAATAGTGAATGCCTGGTGGGTAAGGTACTGGCTGATAATGAGAAGTAAATTTAAAATTCGATCGCCTTTTTTTTGTTCTCTTGCCCAGATTAATGGACTGGCCCTTTGACTTCAAATTAACGCAATGTAAAATAGATTTGCCTGCCACTGCCTATCTTCTGTCTCCACATTGAAATCCAATGAAAATGAACCTTGTTCTGCAAATTTATCAAGTAGTTTATGAGTAGAGTCACGAACATAAGCACAATAGTCCCAAACATAATAATAATTTGATTACAGTGATTTCCTTTTTAATGTTTTCTTAATCTACACATGGCCACTCGTCCGTGAAAACTCTTTGACCTTGAGCTGGTCTCTGGTTACGGAGGTTTGTAACGAAGCGCTGGTTCAGGTTATACTGGTTATGTTTCCACTTGCTTACTGCCGTCAGTACCATTATGTAGGTATTATGCCCTTACGTTAAAACGTATGAGTAGTTAATTAAACACTTATTTCTTATATTGCATTATGTTAACATTTCCTCGCTTTAATGAGGTGAAAAATTTTGTGTTTCGCTCGGCAGCAAAGTTATTTTGCGTCTCGTGCCTTGAAACCTTCGCCACGCTCAGAATTCTTCTTTTGAACCACTCGCTTCGCTCGTGGTTCAATCCTAGAATCCTTCACTTGCTCAGGTTTCAATACGAGCCCCTCGCGCCAAATAAACCTTTTGCTGTCTTGCATTACAAATAACTATTGTTAACTGATCTAGCCCTCTGGTCATAGGGTGAGTGTATATTCATGCACTTAGTTTTTGCCAAATTCAGTATAATGCCGTTATCGTGTGCCCATTTAGTGATATTCTCAAAATCTTTTTGGATATACATTACCACTTCTGATATATCCTTTGAGGCATTTACCAAGCACATAATAATATCGTCTGCATACATATAGACTCGAGAGTTTTCTACTATGTTGGCGACACTGTTTACGTGCATGACATAGCCCAATGGGCCAAAAACAGATTCAGTAGATTTTAGAATGTACAAGTAAAGCCCTTTCATAGAATAGAATAGAATGATTTATTTGCGTCAAACATGGTGGTGAAGATCTTATAGTTAAATTTTGTACATATACATGTTTCGCCAGTATGAAATGGCATGCAAATACAATAAAAAAGTAATACTTTAAACTAATTAATTATAAGATGTCAAAAATCATTAAAATTATCACAATGTCATAAATTCATTCAAATTATAAAAAGTATATTCACTGAGCCATTGATACAATTTCATTTTAAATAATTTTATGGGTAATAATTTGATATGACTTTCTAATTTATTATAAATTCTAACGCACATGCACAAGCAACTTTTGTCATACTTCATAATTATAGGTGTTTCATCGAAAACAAGTTTGTCAAGATATCTAAAATTTCGAGGGTTTATATCAACAGCCTTAGTAAACAAGTTCTGATTTTGTTTTACAAACACACATGTCTCGTATATGTATAAAGATGGCAATGTCAATAAACCAAGCTTTTTAAAATATGGTTTGCAAGAGTCAAAACGAGAAATACATACATATGATACCCTACTCGAATTAGTAGCGACAATTTAAAATACGAGATATACATGTGTGACACACAGACGGACAGGCATCATAAGGGTTCCTTTTTTACTATTTTGGTAACGGAACCCTAAAAAGGATGTCTTTTCTGTTCAATAATAGAACGTATTTCAATTTGTGATTCTATGTATACAGGGTGTTCATTGCAACGTTAAACAGTGGTTTCAGACTGTAAAACTGAACAATTTGCCCTAGAGAACATGGTTCGAAATAGGAAAAGTTTCTTGCTTATTGCCCATACAAAATGTGTTATCAGCGGGTGCAGTATCTATAGAAAACTGAGTTTTGTTTTCGTATTTTTATCTATAATCCTTAGGAAAAGTTGTTTCGTTGTATGGTCTGAATCTGCTGTTTTAGTTAGGCCATCGTTGCGCCGAACACCCAGTATATTATGCACGCAAGCGAATACCAAAGAGTCACCGACTATAGCCATCATGTTAATAGTTGCCGCACTTGTGGACACTACGTTTGTAGTCACCACTAAACATAGTTACGATGTTTATATTTTGTAACTGTAGAATTTGGTTAGGTTCTCCATTATTGCGGCATTGCCTACTCCATTATTGCGGCATTGCCTACTCCATTATTGCGGCATTGCCTACTCCATTATTGCGGCACCCTCAATAAGGTTATAATACGAATATTCAAGTTCTTACCATACCTACTGGACAATATGCAATCATTTTATAAGAAAAAGGCGGCCAAGTGCGAGTCGGGCTCACGCGCCGTGGGTTCCAAACCGTTAAGCCTTATCTAACTGCCTAAGGACGCGCAGTCACGCAAAAGTGTAGGTATTAAATGGCGTGAGTCCGACTTGCAGTTTTATATTTTTTTTGTAATTCTACAATTTGTGCACTAAAACATATAAATTTTCACGCTTGGCCGGGTCTTAGGCCGGTATTTCACTGGGACACTGGTAGCGCGACTGGTAGCGCGACTGGTTGCGCGACTGGTTGCGCCACTGTTGTCCGTAACAAGACACCAGTAAAGACACCAGAATCGCTACACCCTGCCGCCACAGTATTAAGGGCTATATTTCACTGGGAGTGGTAGTGCGACTGGCAGCGCGACTGGTTGCGCCACTGGTGTCCGTAACTAGACACCAGCTCGGCTGCTGGTCGCGCTACCACTCCAAGTGAAATATAGCCCTTAACACTGTGGCCGCAGGGTGTATCGACTCTGATGTCTAGTTACGGACACCAGTAGCGCAACCAGTCGAGCCACCAGTCGCGCCACCATGGCGTCCCAGTGAAATACCGGCCTTACGATAGAGGTAAAACAAAAAATACATCATAAACATGTTTTTGTATTGACAGGCTGACATAAACATGGCAACGAAGGCTAGTAATTGGGTCCCGCTGGTACCCTTCGGGTATGAAACCCTAAATAGTGATACCCTAACAAAATGTTTGCTTTTAGGTCGCTATGTAATATTGATGATGGGCCTGTTCACTATGTACTCTGGATTTGTTTACAATGATTGGTTTTCCAAACCTCTAAAGCTAAAGTCTAACTTTTGGATGAATACCTACTCACAAGAAATTTTGAGCAGTGAGGCCCTACTTCAATTGGATCCGGCAGGAATAACTGGCCAAGTGTATATGATCGGAGTTGATCCTGGTTGGTTTGTAAGTTATGCCTTTTTTTGGGACCGTAAAAAACTACAGAAATTACGGATTAAACATTACTAGATGCGGTCTTAGCTGTTTGTACATATTGTTTGCTCATGCTTTTAACATATTTATTATGAATTAGAAAGGGATTCACTATGGTAAGTTGCAGAAAGCTTCACTTGGGCCCGAGTAACCCGAAAGATTACCATCTATTCTGTTGTCTCACCGGAGTAAAAGAAAATGTATAACATATAGTCCGACAACGCTTACTTTTCAACATATTCATTATTTTTATAAATTTACGAACTCTAATCAATGTGACGAGGTAGCGTAGTCGTATCGTGTCGCAGTGGTTCGTCAAGTGTAATGTCACTCCCTCCACTAGGGATTTATTCACAGGGCTTAACTCTTATTTTGTTCCAAAAAATAGCTCTCAGGTAAAGTAATACAACTGCACCTATGTTTATATAACATTATTTACTTAAAACATCTTTGAAATCGATCTAGAAATCGATGGTTAAAATCTTTCGGGTTATTTGGGCCCACAGTGTATATTAAATGACATATATGACATTTTGATATTGTAATTTGTTATCCTACGTCATCGAGTACCTAAAAGAAATTTGCAGCTTTGTTGAGAGAGTCGGACCACAATTAATGTGGTATAGGAAAATCGAAACTGCCAAGAGAATGTAAGGCAGATCTGTTGTTTTTTACTTAGGTACCTTCTATTTCTACGAACGGGTTTCATTCATATACTCCATAACAACGTAACCCAATTTATCTCATACTCATTTATTCGTAAATATTTACACGATATTAAGACTCTCAGAGTGTACCGAACCTGCCAGGTTGCGTGTTGGAAGACCAACGTAATTTGGATCTAATAGGCCACTACTTGTAATCGATGACGTAGGATAACTTGCAGCTCCCTCAGAGTAAAGCCGCTATCACCCGGTCCTTCATTCAGAAACTAATTTGGCATACAATGATGTTTGAAGTAAGGATATTGGAATTAACAGAACCCAGCCTCCCAGCAATGTATGCCGAATTAGACTTTGATATTAGGAAGGTGTAATTGCGGCTTTATACAGTAATCCAGAAGTCACATAAAAACTGATCCATTACTAATGAACTCATTTGTCATCCAGTTAAATTTTAAAAGTAATACATTTTAATTCCATTACAGTTCTCCAAAAACAAAATTATGAATGAAAATTCCTTAAAAATGAAATTGTCTATAACAATTGGTATTATTCATATGATGTTCGGCCTTTGGTTAAGTCTCTTCAATCACATGTAAGTTATGAACGTGAAGTTTTTAAAAAGGGTTAAAATGCCGTTAGTCTTGTTGGTGGAAATACTGGGTATTTATTCAAGAGTGACAAAATAAAGAAGTAAAATTAGCTTTTCGTGTGTATAGTTACATATCATCACATTAAATTATGACCCTTCACAAACAACGTGAAAAGACGCAGTTGGAAATTTTATTTCCTTCTTAGACATACAAAACAGGAAGGAATCGATTTTTTCGGAAATATAACTAAGTTAGATAGATTTTAAGCCCTCGAGAGAGATCTACATGTTTTAATTTCCACGGTTGCGTTATTAAAAATTTTTCGAAGCCGCAAGGCAGAACGCTAATCTATGAGAAAATAAGATTTGACTATGAGAATTATAATAAAATTGAGCATTTCTAAAAGTTGTAAAACAAAAGTTGTTGCAATTAACCTCTAGAATAAGCCCAAAAAAGTTTTGCTCTAGTTACTTAATTAAAACCCTGTGAAAATTGTAGCAACCGCCAGAAAGAGCAGATGGTAGTAAAGGCAGTAATTTCTTGTTATTGTTAACAGACATCTAAAAAAATTTTATGCCATACCACTCGAATTTGTTCCACAACTACTAATCTTGACATGTCTTTTCGTATGGCTAGTTGTCATGGTATTTATGAAATGGATTATGTATGGCGCAAAAAAAGGTAAGAAAATAAAGTTAGACACCCCACTCACCAGCAACGTTTTGTTCAGCCGAGTCTTCCTAGAGTAGACCAAACACACATAATTTTTTACTCGCGAGTCAAAGGTTCCGATGTATCTATAGTATTTTTAAAATCAATAAATTCCATTGTTAGGCCCGCAAAGCTAAAGATGTTTGCGATGTATTTTTCAGATCTAAAAAAACTGCCACTTAGGAAGATCGTTATGTTTGTCCTGTAATATTTTCATAAACCTATAATCCTATATCAGCTCTAATTAATTTAAATTTTTCGTGTAGCAGACTTCAGAACAAGGGGGGACAGTGGACGTTTTTCATCATATTTCATTTATTTGCATTCAAACGGTATTACAATGGTCTTACATGTAATAAGTCTCACATTTGATACCTTTTTAGGTGTTGCCTAAAAGTCTTTTAATACAATTTCCAAAAATAGAATTAAATTTAATATTACGCAAATCGTTAAATAATAAATGTCAAAATAATACAATTAAAAATATATTATATATATATATACAAAATGGATTCTAAATAAAAATGTCAAAATTAAAGTAACAAAAGCGTGATGTTATTAATTTAAAAGAATGAAAGGTAAACTTTTGTGAATACAATACAGTGCAAAAATATTTGAAATGTCACAATATTACAATTAATTCGAGATGTCAATTTAACTTTTTTCGTTAAATAATTCCTCAATCTTATAATACCCACGTTCGATTAAATTAAAAATTGTCGTTACTAGGTCGAGTGAGATTCATATGAAAGGGATTTACTTGGACATTCTAAATTATGTCAGAAAAAATATCATCTCCCATCCCTTATCTCCGAAGTTTGTGAAAGGAAAAAATCTAAATTAACTACATTCGATAGAAGTTTATGTAAATATTACAGCAAAAATAAAACGATCTTTCTAAGTTGTGCAGTTTTGTAAAAATCTGCAAAAAACCTTTACAAACAAATTTAGTTTTACGGTCCTAAAATGGACTGTATTACTTCCAAAAATACTATAGGTATATCGGAACCCTCGACGCGCGAGTTCGACTCGCACTTAACCGGTTTTTTCAAGGTGTTTTTTGACTAGGTGGCACCAAACTGCAGCAAATGACATCCACTACATTTTTGGGCTACGAATTAGATCGCGGTCTGACGTGGGAAACCCATATAGAGATGTGGTAAACTAGGAAGTGCCTGTTTTTCATTATGGCGAATGGCTCAAGTTGTGCCTCAGGACGTGGCGCGCTCATGCTATTTCGCCACACTGCACTCGCTTCTAACATACGGTACTGAACTTTGGGGTCGTGCCGCAGAGTGGGAGCGTGCCTTCCGAATGCAAAAAAGAGCGATTCGTGCCATAGCACATGTACGGCGGGACGTCTCCGCGAAACCATATTTCACCGCAATCGGGATACTTACTCTGCCGTCAGTCATTATTTACCAGATCGCCATTCACACATAGGTCAGTACCAACTGCGTGGCGATACAGCCGTGAAAACGCTCCGACATGCAAGTAGACTACAGCCCGTCAAACACAGACTCGCTAAATCCAAAAAACTTACCCATGTTGCGGGGCCAACTGTATATAATAGACTGCCGAGTAATATTATAGTGGACGCCCCATCCCTCAATATTTTTAAAATCAGGCTTAAAAGCTGGCTCCTCGAGCACGCTTTTTATAGCTTCAAGGAGTTTGTCGATTAATTCAGGGCTTAATATTTTCGAGGCTACTAACAAATGAAACGGCATCTAACAGTTTGCATCTAATAAATTAATCTGGCAGCGATGAAATATTTTCGCAATAATTGCTGATTCTTTAACAAATATATTAAACAGGGGCAATAAATCATAGGCGAGGTACTTACTATTAATAATGACTTGGCGACTAATATTAACAGTGGGAAAACGAAGATTGTATTATTGGAAACAATGCGCTCCCATATAAAAATACACTTTCGGGCTGCAATTTGTAGGCAGCTGTAAAAATTAAAAGAGGTACAATAATTGAGAATTTGGATTTCAGTATTTTTGTATGTAGAATCATAATTTAATGAAAACAGAGTGCGGGTCGAATACATTTAAAATGTCCACTATATTAACACATATTGTTTGTAACTTTCACATAATTTCGTGAACAAGCCTCAAAAGGACAAAAATACGTCGATTTCCGTCAATTTACAGTTTTTGGCCGCCATCTTGAAATTCGCTATTATGTTATTTATGTAACAAGCATGTATGAATTCAGCAGGGTCGTATTAGTCTTAAAAAACCTTAAAATTACAGATGGTTCGATTTGCTTCTATATGCAAAACGGAAACCCTTTTCTTAAATATTTCCTTATCTATTATATTAAATGCTTGCGAAGCCGCAAGACAGGACTCCGCTATAGAGTAGGAGGTAGGAGATAAGTGATAATTTAATTTAAATTTCCTCCGTACTAAAACGGGATCGTTTTTGACAACAAAGGTTTTATGTGGTTTTGGACATCACATAATCCAGAAATCAATGTTGTCAAGCTGAAATTCTACTAGTTAAAAAAAGACAAAAAATAACCTAGGCTAAATAACGGTGGGAGCACAGATCAGCAGTATGGAAATTCGGCCTATTTTTTGAAAATCGAATCTTGCATTATTGGAGCGTCAGGGTTGTAACAACACAGAAAAATAAAGGAAAGGTCTGAAATCTTTGGTAACAAATCAGACATCAAATCAAAATTTTATTTTTCGAGCAACAAAGACCCATACATTGCATAACCAAACAATAAATACATACATTAAATAATAAATGAAAAACGAATTTTTTATTTTTTTATTAGAAAGTATGATTTATGTATTTGTTGCTAGATGTACAATTAAAGCATCCATATGCCGCACAATATGACATGATGAAACCACCGACAACAAACTAACCCACCGCTTCCCTTCACGCGACAACCGCGATTGAATTCAGGGCGAACTTTGCTTAGCGGCCTGTAGAAACGTGCGTCTGTGTGAGTGCGCCATTTTGGACGTTTGTATGAAGCTTCCATACTGCTGATAAGCGCATCTCTTTACTGTGGTGGGAGGTTTCTTGTTTTAAAAGTGCTCCTTAGGTCCCCCTAAACATATCTAGAAAAGTCTCTGAGATAAATGAAATGAAATAAAATCAGGGACCGGTTGAAGGGTTTGGAGGGGGAAGCGTAAATGGGATCAACGGAGAATTTTCTAGACATGTTCTAAAAGTCCCTAGCTCCTAGAGGCTAGAAGCCAGATCACTGGTCAACGGCAGCAGTCTTACTTACTAGTGTCCTATCCCGGTCACGAACCCAAGCATTGTAACAACCCTACCTAGCCTAACCTAAAGCCATCCTAATAAGAAGTATTTAAGTTTAAAAGTTTATGATGAATCTTTAATGTATATTGTATTATCTAAACTCCTAAGCTTAACAGTACCTAAAGAGAGACCTAACTGTGACCCAAAATTTCCTAGCGCTGTTTGTGTAGCTTCGAAATACTATATAGGGTATTTCCTGGTCGTAGAATGGCCGATAAGGTGTCTAGCAGCTTTTAGGACACGACGAAGTGATCAGCAAGTAACCCTAATCCGTTTGAGTGTGGACTATGAATAAGTTGAGTTCCTATACAATTTATTTCCTAGAGTAAATGCATTGATTAGTATAAGCCTATTGGTACAGAACCAATAATTTGTTTGAAAGGAAGCAGGCAGGTCCGATGGCTGCAAATGGTACATGAAAACATAAAAATTGTATATCTAGACTTCTCCAAGGTTGATATTTGACTTTCTTCAAGAAAATTTAATTTATTTTAACAGTGGAAAGGCCTGAAATTCATCTAGTCCTTTTAGCTCAATCTGCTTATTTAGTAAAAGGTATTTTAATACTTATATGTGTGAGACGACTTACAAACTGACTTCTATTTTTATTTGCAACCCCCTTTAGGATGTATTGCAATAATACTTGGTTTTGTTTTTCCTTATTTTATCATCAGCTTTGTATCTTAGCTTGTAGCATAGAAAAAAATGAGTTTATTTGAAGAATCAAATGTATGTTTCATTTGTAGCATTTGAGCCAAAAAGACCTTCTTTATAACAGACTTAGAATTGAATTTTATACTAAAGTGGGTAGTAGCTTCCAGTTGTAGCTATACCATTTATAGTATAGTTAGTAAAATTGAAAATAGAATCTCAGAGAAGGTAGACAGACATGTTCAAATAATTCAGATTAGGGAAAACTGGTCACTATAAAGCAGTTCACTCACTTGTCTGCGACTGGCTTTACTGATTTGGAAACTGGATTGCTGGGACCCGCTGCTGGCCTACGTTCAGACTCGTCGACTGTTGGAGTCTCATCGGCTGCCTTGGAGGAGTTACTGCTTTATTTCTCATAGTCCTGAATGGACTGAAGTACCGCGGTTTCTACGAGGTTAGGTTTCTATTGGACATGGTCCATTGACCTCCTGTAAGGTTTAAAAGAAGATGAGACTAAGCCCCAGAACATTTTGTCTCCCCTTGGATAAAGACTACTCTTTAATATTGGTTTATTTTTTTACTCAACACGCGTTTTGACGTCAGAGTACTCCGAAGTCGCTATAAGACTAAAATATTATATGTATAGTAAAATAATAATTTTCTTGACAAAGACCGCCATCAGTGGGTAATCTCGATGCGTTATTAAACTGTAATGTCGAATTGAACTTATTTTACTATTAGGGTGAAGAAATGCCCTAGGTTCTTAGCTTTTGTCTTTTTCAGCGTCGAAACTCGAGAAGATTTGCATATTTGCACTTTTGCAGAATTTTCCTCAAAGATGGGCACCATCTTCCTCTCTCGACGTGGTTGCAGCAGAAAAGGCCGACGTAGCTTCTATGTTCTACACCTTTCGAATTTTGTGATTAGACTGCCTTACACCGACCAATGAGAAATCAGCAATCACCAATTCTACCCACTTCCCCTCACACATTTCCTATTTGACGAAGTAGATTCTAACCAAAGAGGTTTTATTACTCGTTGATTCGCGGCTTTAGACGATATTTTCTAAGTAATTATTTTTAGTAGTAATGTAGAATCTATCTTCATTTTATTAACGAATTGAACAAAAATCTATGCTTATTTATAAAAAGGATTCCTTATTTATTATTACTTCTTTTAACGCTCCTAAAATAGAATATCTTCTATTATATTCGTGGCATTCGTGGCGTGGCATTAGGCCCGCCTTTTGTACTGTAGTGCAATAAAGTTTTAAATAAAAAATAAATAAATATTTTTCGTGTAATTCTGTGTCGGGCATTCGTCCCGTTACAATGTTTAGGGGTAATGTGGTTGTAATTTAGCCTAGGTTATTTTTTGTCTTTTTTGAACTAGTAGGATTTCGGCTTGACAATATTGAGTTGTAGTTCTGACCCTAAGAAGGAGAACCAAATTCTGAATTTTATCCTAGTCTATTTATTACTGATATTATAGGCTATGGCCGGTCTTATTTATATAGAACATGACCGATCAGCTGAATATTTCGAAAAAAATTGTTAACGTTTGTAAAAATAACATGTTTCAGGCAATATTAAGCTCGAGCCAACATGTGCACCCTCTATTTTAATTCTATTTATCGACATGTGCTTAATGCGTTCAACGAAGGTCGAAGAGGGTTCTCCGTGTGATCCATACATGTTTACGGGACAAGGACTGCTACAGAAGATTCTGGTTGCTGTAGCAGTTTTTAACATACCCATACTGCTTTTTGGAACGCCTATTTATCTAAATATAAAAAATAAAAAACATAAGAAGTATGCTGAAGTAAGTAGAATTTTAACACTTCGGTTGGGTGAGAGACTGTGGTGTGGTGACCTCAACAGTATTTTACGTGTTAGTAACGCACGGCCACAGGTCCGATTAGACATACTTCAAAAATGTGTTTAAAGGTATCAGTATCAAGAATGAGTTGTATTAATGGGCACCAAGTTCACATGTTTTCTGAGAAACTTACAGGAGTTGACAATATATTGAGGTTTGAACCGTAACAGTCTTGTCCCATTGACGTCAAAAAACTGATTCGTGCCCAAGCAGAAGTTTTTGGTAGGGATTTTAAACATGTTTGTTTGTCATGACTTTTGCCGTACTAATTATTTAAGAGTATTTGTTTAGACGTTTGGTTTCTAAAGTTAAATGAGTCACCTAAAAACAATATTTATGGCCATGATATTGGCATTGCTAAAATAAGTTGGTCTGCCATTTGTGTTTTAACATGTTTTGAAGCATATGGGCATCTCTATAAGTGATATCACACGGTATGGGGTCCTGTTCTTAAACGACCACTAGGAGACATTTCGCTCATCGATTATTTTCTGCGTCCATTTGTTTATATCACGCGCTGTGTGATAATGTTGCCCGAAGAAATTAGAAAGAAATAGAAAAATTTAATAGAAAATATAATTATTTATGTAATTAAACACCGTTTTCACACTAGTTCCACTATATCATACCATAAAATATAATTAAATAGAAAGAAGAAATAGAAATTAAATATTTGTTGCTATTGTGGATTACTGAACAAGTAATAAAAACATTTTTTTTTGTTAGCCTGGACTGTCCTACTGCGGGGCAAAGGCCTCCCCTTTTTTATTCCAATCGTCGCGGTCATGAGCAATGTCCTGCCAGTCCTTCATGAAGGCATCGAGGTCGTCGCGCCACCGTTTTTTAGGCCTTCCTCTACCGCGTCGGCCATCAAGGGGGACCCATTGGGTTGTAATTTTAGACCATCTCTCCGGATGCATTCTACACACGTGACCACTGCCCACTCCCACTTCAGTTTTGCCCTTTTCTCGGTGACATCAGCTATTTTGGTCTTGGAGCGCGGAGTGGTATTGCGGACTCTATCCGTTCTTTTTAATCCAAGAATACTGCGCTCTATCACCCGTTGACAAACCGCCAGGTTGGACTTCTGAGAAGCAGTCAAAGACCAGACCTGCGCACCATAGGTTAGGACAGGCAAAATGACATGTCGACGAGTTTGCGTTTAAGAGATACAGGAAGGTCTCCTTTCATTAAGTCCTTCATGGACCAGTAGCTCTTCAAGGCATTTTCAACACGACTTCTTCGACTTATGGGTGCTTCCGTACAAGAAACGTGTATCTTAGAGCTCTTTCCCACTATATTGTATGTCGGTGTGTATCTTAGAGCTCGTTCCCACTATATTGTATGTCGGTCGGTCGTTCCAGTGGCAGAACGTTTTATATGAAGCTATTCACACTCGTCCGACATAAAATATCGTGTGTTTTGTCAGCCCTCGTCCGGAAAAAAAGCGTGTCGGATCAACGCTCGCATATGATCACATATGGCGCTGTTCAAATCGGAATCCGATATCCGACATAGTGGGAACAGAGGCGCCGACACCCGATTAAAATCGGAATCCGATATCCGCCATAGTAGGAACGAGCACTGAGGGTTCCGTACACTAAGGGTCCATACGGAGCCCTATCACTAAACCTACTTCGTCTGTCTGTCTGACGGCTGTATCTTTTGAACCGTAGTAGCTATATAGTTGAAATTTTAACTGATTATGTGACGAGTGGTGATGGATGAAATATTAAAAAATAAGGACCCTCGGTGCGTGAGTTAAACTTGCACTTGGCCGGTTTTTTTATATTGTTCATGTATCTGGTTTTTAGAATTTCGTATACAACAAGGATCCCTCAGTGTTTTGTCATGTACGTCTGTCTGTTTGTCCGCAGCTTAGCTCAGAGACCAGAAAGAGAATCTGGAAAGCTGTAATTTAGTACGATTATACATTAAATCTACGCCGACAAAGACGGAAAAAGAAATGTTTGCGCTACCTTCCCTACAAGTAAAGTAGGGACGATTTTTTTTCTCGTCTACCCCATCATGTGGGTTGTCGTTGGGTAGGTCTCTTAAAATCGCAATTTTTTGTTGGGGACGAGTGCCCCCCTGCCAGCTAAACGGTTGTTAATGAAAATGTCAAATAAATCACAATAATAGTGTACATAATGGAAAACTATTAAAGCTAAGTAGGCTTTATAGGTTAATGAGTATGGAGTTATAAAGAAGGATCTATCTGAAATTGAGGAAGTTTTTTCGAATCAATTTGATTACGGACAGTTGCCTTCGATAGGTAATTGTGACTTGGCCATGCAATTGCTTGAAAAATATATCAACAGAATACAGGTTGACATGGAAATCTGGACTGTAACAGCAAAAGAAGTAGCTAAGGTTGTTAATGATATGAAGAATAAAAAATCGTACGGATACGACGAGATTCCAATATCAATCTACAAAGATTGCATTGACCTCTTGGCGCAGCCCATTGCACAATTCTTTAATCAATGCCTTGAATCAGAAACGTTTCCTGAACAGTTAAAAATTGCTAAAGTTTTACCCGTCTATAAGAAGAACTCGACATTGGATCCTAAAAACTATCGGCCGATTTCTTTGCTGACAACATTGTCAAAAAATTTTGAAATAGTTATTTATGCAACTGTTGCGTAATGAGAGTAATTTTAACACGAGATCTGGTTTTTGATACGAGGCGCAGCCGAGTATCAAAATAGTATAGATCGAGTGTTAAAATGACTAATTACGTATAGTTGCATACAAAACTTTATCTACGACCGACAAAATAAAATAAAATTTTAAAAAGTAGTGATCAATTCATGGAACTAAGAGGACAGTTAGCTAGTACAGTTAATTAAAGTTATTCCGTTATTCCAGATCCAGAGCTTGTGGACGGAGTTGCTTTAACAATAACTTCATGTTACACCCAGTATATGGTTACTGACAACCTCTGGTAGACTCATGTTCTCCTGGTACATACTTTCCATTTTGTTCAAGTCACTTCTTTTGTTGCCACGGTCACTTTATATAGGAAACGAGCCAACTGTCAGCCTCTTGTCGATTTATGTACTCCTGGTACTCTCCGTTTTCGTTTAAATATAGGTAGGCAGTCGTCACCCCAGTAAAAAGTATTTTTACAAAATTACTTTAAAGTAGGCTGTATGTAGTACTGTGGTAGGCCTTAGCCTATGCAGATTGAAAATTATGTATTATAACAGTTGCGGAATGAAAATCCATACTCCATTTCCGTACTGCTCGTAGTATGGAACAGTGTGGAAATGAAAATGATAGCGGACAATGACCTCAATTTCGAATCTGTCATTGGTTTCGAATTTGGAATATTCCGGTACGGGAGTAGATAAAAATAATTAACGTACAAAATTTTTACTCATTTCAATAAATATAAAATTCTAAATCTAGAACAATTTGGATACCAAAGAGGAGTGGGGACTTCTGATGCGATTTATAGTTTGGTAGATGATATAGTGGTAAATCTCAACAACAAGTTAAAAGTAACCGGATTATTCCTCGACCTAAGCTCTGCTTTTGATATGGTAAACCACTCTATATTACTAAAAAAAATAGAGTACTATGGTGTGAGGGGTAGCGTTCTTAAACTGTTTGAGTCTTACCTGCACAATCGAAAGCAGTATGTGGAGATGATGGGTATGAGTGATGATGGCGCCGAGTTGAAGCACAATTCAGAGCTCACTGTTATATCAAGAGGGGTGCCACAGGGTTCCATCCTGGGACCAACATTGTTTTTGATTTTCATAAACGATATGGTTAATTTTGTCACTTCAAATGTTCCTGGCGTAAGGCTTGTGCTGTTTGCTGATGACACAAACGCAGTGCTATCGGAAAAGAGTATTGAAGAAGTTTCAGCATCAGCCAATCATGCACTTGTGGCTTTCTCTACTTGGTTTAAAGTTAACGACCTTGAGCTTCATATAAATAAAACATTTTCTATGTTATTTAGATCCACAGCTAGGAAGAGTGATGCTCTACATTTGAGCCTAAATGATAATTTAGTACAACAAGTGCAGGTTACAAAGTTTTTGGGAGTCCACATTAATTCGCTGCTTAGTTGGAAAGAAGAGCTTAGCGCGATTGAGAGTTCTATAAGTTCGGCTTGCTATGCTTTACGAAGCCTAAGAGAGGTCTTAAAGATAGAGCAGCTAATTGAGATTTATTATGCACTAGTAGAGTCAAAATTACGGTATAGTATTAGGTTTTGGGGAAACGGCTACAAGTATAATTTGAAAAAAGCTTTTACTATACAGAAACGGGCAATTAGGACCATTGCACGCATTCCTCCTTGGGTGTCATGCCGAGAGTATTTTGAAAAATACAAAATACTTACAGTACCTGCTCTCTATGTAATGGTACTCCTAACCGATATAATAAAGAACAGGTGTAAATATGAAACTGAGCAGGAAATGAAATTACGTCTGACTACGAGAAGGAAAGATTTGCGATTGCCATTCAAGGCGTGCCTGAACATAGCTAAGCAATGCCCACGGTATCAAGCGGTTATTTTATTTAATAGGTTGCCGACAGATTTAAAGATTGTAAA
This sequence comes from Athrips mouffetella, assembly GCA_947532105.1. Classification (NCBI taxonomy): domain Eukaryota; kingdom Metazoa; phylum Arthropoda; class Insecta; order Lepidoptera; family Gelechiidae; genus Athrips; species Athrips mouffetella. The sequence goes on from OX383956.1 coordinate 32,068,280, forward strand.
TGATGTTTCTGAATTTAAATTAGAATTAAAAGTTTAGATCCACAGCTAGGAAGAGTGATGCTCTACATTTGAGCCTAAATGATAATTTAGTACAACAAGTGCAGGTTACAAAGTTTTTGGGAGTCCACATTAATTCGCTGCTTAGTTGGAAAGAAGAGCTTAGCGCGATTGAGAGTTCTATAAGTTCGGCTTGCTATGCTTTACGAAGCCTAAGAGAGGTCTTAAAGATAGAGCAGCTAATTGAGATTTATTATGCACTAGTAGAGTCAAAATTACGGTATAGTATTAGGTTTTGGGGAAACGGCTACAAGTATAATTTGAAAAAAGCTTTTACTATACAGAAACGGGCAATTAGGACCATTGCACGCATTCCTCCTTGGGTGTCATGCCGAGAGTATTTTGAAAAATACAAAATACTTACAGTACCTGCTCTCTATGTAATGGTACTCCTAACCGATATAATAAAGAACAGGTGTAAATATGAAACTGAGCAGGAAATGAAATTACGTCTGACTACGAGAAGGAAAGATTTGCGATTGCCATTCAAGGCGTGCCTGAACATAGCTAAGCAATGCCCACGGTATCAAGCGGTTATTTTATAATAGGTTGCCGACAGATTTAAAGATTGTAAATGATGTTTCTGAATTTAAATTAGAATTAAAAGCATTTTTACTCAAAAATACCTGTTATTCAATTAACGAAATATTTCTAAAATAGTTTTCACATGTTAATTAGTCTGGATCTGGTGCTGTTTTGGTAACATTGTTGACATTTTACGTAATTATGACTTTTATAGTAGTTAAATTATAGTGGTAATTGTATTATAGTACATTAAATTTTGATTTTTAATTTATGATATTTCTATTTCCAATTTAATTTTTATTTGACATTGATGTGTGATATTTTGAAAGCAATTTTAATTTTTTTTTACTTGACTTTTTTAATGTACCATTTGAAATATGGTGACTATGATAATTTCTCTATGTAATTTTATGTTTATGATGTTTTTTTTTTATTTTTATTTATTTAACTTGATAATGATTTTTTGAATTGTAATGATGTTTTTTAATTAGAGTTTAGTTATTAGTCTAATTATAAATTATAAATACTTGTAATATTCGCACACAGTAATACTGTTTTATGAATAAATACATGATGATGATGATGAGCTATAGCTGGAAAACTGGAAATAATAAAAATTGCAATCAGACGCTAGGACCTTGCTGAGCATTAGGAGATGAAAAGTTTGTTATGAACATTTAGAAATACTTAATCAAAATCAAAACATCCTAAAGAAAGGTACGGAACCCTATAATGCGCGTGGCCCGACACGCCCTTGGCCGGTTTTTTCTTGTAACCAAAAAGCTCCTCCACGCTAACCTTATTAAATTCAGGAATTAAAAATTCTGCATTCCCTTACTTATTGCCGATTTACGGCTAATTTTTAAAATTTACTTCTTTCGAATCAGGCATGGTGGTGATGTCAATACTGTGGGTATTAACCATACTCTGTTTCATGTATTCTATGGTATTTACATTATTTATGTGACTAATTTAACTTTAAAACTCAAACCTCTAAAAAACACGCTTTAAATGATATCCGTTCACCCTGTTCTAGTAGAATGTAAATTGAGGTTTTTAGGTTAGTCTCCGTTCAAGTCATCTCGGAAATGGGCATATATGGTACGAGTATCAATGCATTCAGTATCATGTCCTGAATTGATGTATATGAGATGACAAGCGCGCATGTGGTGGAGGTGGAAACTGAGACGTCATAAAGACGGTCATACAAAAAAAAATCTAGTCTCTTAAACATACCACGTGGGGTATCTAATGAAAGGACTTTACGAGTAGATTACAAATATATAACACACTACAATGAGACGGCGGGAAATTTCACAAAAAATTCAAAAAATTTCACAATTCAGAGTTGAATTTGAAGTGCTCTACATTGAAAATGACTCAATGGATTTTACAAAATACATTTTTTATTTTTTTATTTATTTATATTAATTAACAATGAGTTACATAAAGTTTGACACTAAAAACCCTTATGGGGTTTAAGACGTGCCACATCTGACGTTGCTTGTTAGTTCAATTACATCGCTAACTTATAGCTATACATGAAATATTGGTTAAATCCATAGAATACATGCATGGTTAAATCAATAAATCAATTAAATCATTAAATTCAATTAAACACAAAACACAATCAGTTATTGCAAGAGTTAAAGAAGAGAGAGAAGCCGTAATGTAACAGGCGAGAATGAGACACAACTATTTCACGTAGTCGCGCTCATAGTCACCAGTACACAATAATGAGAACTGGTTAACGGATTAAGGTACAGGCTGATCCGAGTTACGTTTTTTCTTATAGTAAATTTTTATTTTATTATTGAAGGTCTTACTATAAAAAATTTGTCTTATATCCGTTGGTAGGCCATTTAGCAGTTTAGGCACAAGAACATTGGCAGTTCTGTTTCCGTAGTAGTTGTTTACTATCGCAACAGAGTACTTTTGGGAAATAAGTGAGCGGGTGAAAACTGTATGAGACATTTTTTCCAGTTTTAGATCTCTCTCGTGTTCATTGTATTCTTTTAATATCGTTAATGCAAATTGCTGAGTTACTGGTAAGGTATTATAGTGGTAGAAGAGATCGTTTGGGTTAAGAGTGTATTTTGTTTTTACATTAGTAGGTGATATGGTTTTTAAAATGCGAAGCTGGATCTTGTATATGTCATTAAGGTAGGAGGGAAATGTCCTTCCGTAAGTGCTAAGGCCATATGTCACTAAAGAATCTACCATTGTTTTATACATCAAAATAAGTGTAGAAGTCGGAAGTCGATGTTTTAGGATTTGGAATTTAGAATGAAGTGCCCTTAATTTGTTGCAGATTTGGTCAATGTGGCTTCTGAAATTGAAATTCTGGTCTACTGTAAGACCTAAATATTTACATTCAGTAACTAGAGCGATTGTAGGACAGCCACAGCTGTTAGGATGATTCTGCAGGCATACATGAGTATGTACAATTATCATTGGCACTTCCATTGGCTTTTTGTACGGAGAATGAATGTATAGTAAGTTAGTCTTATCACTGTTAAGTATTAGACCCATGTCGTGTGACCACTTACTTATGCTGTCAAAGTCTTCTTGTAGATTCCTTTGAGCTACTTTTAAATCGGCATGAGCTGACAATGGCTGTATCATCAGCAAATTGGTACATTTTACAGTTTTTAACTATCGTACCCATATCATTGACATATGTTATATACTCAATTGGACCGAGTATTGAGCCTTGGGCTGTACCATATTTGATTTCCATTTCAGTACTACACGTATTACCATTTTTTACAAATGATTGCCTACTTTTATGATAGTCCTGTAAAGTCTCAACAAAGGTCCCCTAATACCACATTGATCCAATTTACTAATTAGTGTTTGATGCAGAAGTGTATCGAACGCTTTGCTATAATCGATAAAGCTTACCAACACGTGTTTTTTATTGTTAAGATGTGCGTTGATTTCTCACCAAAACTTGCTAGCAACTAAGTGGTACTTTTTTTAGGTTGAAATCCGAATTGTTGCTCGGATATAATATTGATTTAGTAAAAATAATTTTTAATTTGGTCCCCGATAAATTTTTCGATAATTTTATTTAGGCAAGGCAAAATGGTGCTGGGCCGATAATTGGAGTACGTCAAGCGTGCACCGTTTTTATAAATTGGTCATATCATCCCTAGCTTAAGTTTATCGGGGTAGATACCCGTCACGATACACGAGTTAATTAATACTTTAATAGCTGGAGCAATGTCAGTGCAAATCATTTTCACATCTTTGGCTCGGATTGTATCGGCACCTGGAGCTTTATCGATATTAAGGTTCCGTATAAGTTTTTCAACATCAGTCACTTTGGCGGGCCTTAGTCTTATACTTCTATCTACACTACTTATATAATCAATATTGTCAATTAGGGATATAACACAGTTTGTTCTGATCCTATCTACGCAGCTACTAAACTCATGTGCAAAGTTTCTAGTTGCTTCATTTATGTTTATATCTGACATATATTTTAATATACATTCTTCTATACTATGCATCACTTTACCAGTAGCTTCATTAATTATTTTCCAGAGCTTGCGTGTATCTCCTTTACAGCTATTTATTTTATCCCTTAAATATTTTTGTTTAGCTTTATATATAGCCTTGTTAGTTTTGCTACGTAATTTATTGTAATTAAGTCGAAGAATTGCATTTGATTGGTCGTTTTTCCATCTTTTAAAAGCTAGATCCCTTTTTTGAGCGAGTCGTTTGATATATGTCTTATAGATACTTGGAGGTAGTTGCTCGTTTTTTTTTAATGTATTTAGTGGCCAAATCATAGCTATTACAAAAGGAATTTACTATAAAACTTAATATATCCCGTGGATCAGACATGTTTTGAACGCAAGACTAGTCTATGCTATGAAGTTTGGAGTAAAGTAGTTTACTGTCATAAATTTTAATTTTTTTCGGAACATCCTGTATCTTGTTGTCACTAACAAGCGCAAGCGCTACCTTGCAGTGGTCCGCCAATACAGTGTTTATAACTGCCGATTGCGGATGGTATTCACAGCTTTTCACGAAGATGTGATCGATTGAAGATTTCGTTATTTTGTTTTTAGTTTTGGCTACTCGAGTGTATTTTGAAATAGCCTGGTACAATCCCAAGTGACCAAGTGACCTTGAATATCCTCTTTATAGTGTCTAAAAATAATTAACCACTTATATAATAAAAATAAGAGAACTACAACAATTTGAATAACAGTATAATTTAATGCTTTTACAACAATTACCCTGCGACAAATAAAAAGGCTAAAACGGGTTACTGCTAACTAAATCTACCAAGAACTATAGTGGGAGAGCCGGCTGCAAAAATACCTAACTCATCGAGTACCTCAATAGGCTACCTCTAGATCGTTAACCACTGTCAGACCTTTACAAAACACTTAAACGAAAAGGTCTGCCAGAGCCTATCTTGCCCGGTCATGGAATTTTTTGATGTATTTTTACACAAAAAGCGAACCTTTTTTTAAAAAATATTTCTTCTAAAAGGTCGAAGATTAGAGGTAAAGGTCTGGCTAGTTGACTCAATTTCTAGTCTAGAATCTATAGCTTTCCGCTAAATATTGGTAAGACTTGTCTTGTATGTATTTTGTAAAAAGTAGAGCAGTTAAAATTCAACTCTGAATTGCTCTGAATTGAAATTTTTTATACACCCATCCGTTTTTAAGATAAAATTACTAAAAATTTACTGATTTTATTGAAAGATGAAATATTATTAACAATAAATAATTTATATGTTTTATCATTTTGCACAAATCTAAAATTTTTATTCTGTAATACTTACCTACTTTTTGTAATTATAAACTCTAATGATGAAATATTTTTTGCATATTTTAAATCTTTATTAATTAATTTGTATAAAGTACGTTATAAGTAAAAAATAAACCAGTAAGTTTATTATAATTTTATTATTATTATTATTTATTGTTTATTGCACACAAGAAAATACAATGGACAATACATAAAGAAAAACGACACAACAGGTACTACTTATTTCAATAAAGAAATGTCTTCCAGCAGACCTAGGCGAGTGTGAAAAATATTGGAGAAGGCAGATAGACTGTGCGCAAGCTCAAAAAACTCAGTATGTTTTTAATTTAGTAGTTCAAACATTAATTTTCTTCAGAGAAATTGTACTTACAGTTACTCTCATAGACTCAAGTTGGTATAAATAAATCCCTCTCAAGTTGGAGATTGCTCTTAAGATGTACTTTACACGTACAAATTATACCTCAACACGACCCTAAAAGTGGGCAGTTGGCAACGTAACTCACTCATGATTTATGAAATAGCGAGATTAGCGACCAATCTAGGGTTCTGCATCTTAAAAAGATACGTCGAAATAAACAGGGTTCCCTAGGCGCAACGTGGCAGCATAAATCTGTTATCTTTTTTCAAAATCATGTACGCACGGCAGTAGACTAGAAATTGAGTAAACTAGCCAGACCTTTACGTTTTTTTAAAACGCTTACGCTTTCTGTGTAAAAATACATCTAAAAATTCCATGACCCGGCAAGATGGGCTCTGGCAGACCTTTTCTTTTAAGTGTTTTAAAAGAAAAGGTCTGCCAGTGGTTAACGATCTAGAGATAGCCTATTGGGGTACACGATGAGGTAGGTATTTTTGCAGCTGGCTCTCACACTATTAGGTTTAGTAAGCAGCAACGCGTTTTTGCCTATTTATTTGTCGCAGGGTAATTATTGTAAAAGCATTAAATGATACTGTTATTCAAATTGTTGTACTTCTTTTACTTTTTGAATATACCCGGTTAATTATTTTTGGGCACTATAAAAAGGATATTCGGGGTCACATGGTATGTATTTTGTAAAAATCCATTCAGTCATTTTCAATGTAGAGCAGTTCAAATTCAACTCAGAATTGCGAAATTTTTGGACGTTTTCTAGTAATTTGTAAGACAATGTAGTGAAAATGTTATAGAGTGTTATAGATTTGTAATCAACTTGTAAAGCCCTTTCATTTGATACCATACATGGTATGTTTAAGAGACCTTAGATTTTTTTTGTATGACCGTCTTTATGACGTCACTGTTTCCACCTCCACCACACGCGCGCTTGTCATCTCATATACATCTATTCAGGACATGATACTGAATGGATTGATACTATATATGCCCATTTCCGAGATGACGTGAGCAAAAAAGTTTTCCAAGCATCTTTTGAATAAATTTACATTCTACTATTCCATGAGCAAATTAAATGGGTATCAAAGAGTTTTACACTAAAGTAATGCGTCATTCAAAGAGATTGAAAGCAACGCGATTTTGATATTATATCCTTTATGGTGCACAATAAAACATAACAGTAGCGATAGAAGAAGTTCACAATGGCGAGCTTATCTGTATGAAGAGATCTTTTCCAGCCAACCAGTTTAGTTTTACACGTAATACTAAAGTAGTTAGGTACGTGTGGGATTCTTCATTGTAATGAAATGTAAGCTTAACGCCAAAGGGCACTTGAAAGCTTATAAGGGGAAAATACCTCTTAACATCTTAGTCTTAGAGTAATGAGCTACTGCTGGCTCGCGATTGCCGGAATCGGATGGTCTGCTGCTGTCGACTCTTGAAGGCAGGAGTTGGGCGAGGCAAGTCTTTATAGAGCGGTGTCGGTATCGGACGTGTACCTTTACAAATGCTTGTTGAGCGGTGTGCTGCTCTTGGGTCATGTCGTGACTGCCGGAATCGGACGAAGGGTACTTTTACAAATCCCTAAAGGAAATGCGTCAGTGCCAAAAGTCCGTATCCTGCAGCCAAACTGCGATCGCCGTTGATAAAGAATATTATTTTCAGACAAAACTTAGTCATTACCTTGATGCCAAAAAAGAAATTTCGAAAACGGGACTTGGTGAAAAAGATCTAATTGAGGAACATCTTCATGAAGAAATTGTACATTACTCGGAGACTTTTGGGGATCTTATGATCCACCAAGGTGTTCACACGATCGAATATGTTTTGAGTACAATTTCGCACACCGCCTCTTATTTACGTCTTTGGGCTTTGTCATTAGCTCATGCTCGTAAGTAACTATTTTAATGTTTGTTAGTGCGCGGGAAACAAACGACAAAAACTAGTAAGGTGCATTCTGGTAATTACGAAACGTTTTTAGATAAATTGACAGCGTGACAATTTATAACTGACTAATAAAAAATGTGGTTGAGTTTTTAGTATCAAACTCAAAATAAACGGGTTCTTGAATATGTATACTAAACCACAACTTGAAGATAGTTTCCAATAATTTACACAGTAAGTAGATAAAAATGTTTTAAAATTTGGTTTTCATTTCATTGCACGAGTTCAATTCCGAATGAATCGCGGAAAATTCCGAATGACACTTAAAAGTCATTTTTATTCTATTTTGGTATAATGAACATATTGCTTTTTCATTCATATTTAGACTCCCAAAAATATTTAATCGTAACTAGTCATTAAACAGCTTAAACGTATTTATATGATATTTATAATTCGGATTTACCCGACATGAAATCTGTGGGGAAAATCTATTGCTGTTTTTAGGGTAGAAAAAAACGGAACCCTTATAGGATCACTTTGTTGTCCGTCTGTCTGTCTGTCAAGACCCTTTATTTCACGAACGGGTAAAGGTATCAGGTTGAAATTAATAACATATATTAGGATCCATAAACCACACAAGATCTGAAAATTCCAATTTTTCACAACAACGCTATCAAAAGATATGACATTTTATGTCCTCATCTCCATACATTTATGCAAAAAAGCAAAACCTACAGGGTACTTCCCGTTGACCTAAAATTATGAAATTTGGCAAGAAGCTAGGTCTCACAGTACAAATAATGGGAAAAGTCTGAAATAATTAAATATTACAACTTTTCTCACAACTAATGTTAACCAATTGTGGTGAGCTCCCGTTTCAAGAACATTCATATAAGAGAGGGGTCAAGTTGGATGGTCGAGGAGGCGATTTTTGTTTTAGTTCTATTTTAAAAACGGGAACACATACAAAATTTAAAATTGGTATGTTTATAGTTCATAAGCTATAAAATAATAACAAATAATAAAATTTGGTCAAGCGCGTGTCGGACCCAAAAAATCTAGCACATTAACTTACTGAAATTTCAACTAATACAATTATGATTATGTGGTGGTATGGAACCCTCGGTGCGCGAGTCCGACTCGCACTTGGCAGGTTTTTTTTATGGCGCCAATTTGTTTGTGAAGCGATGTAGTTTAGCTGACGTCATTAAGAGATTTTAATATCCAACAATGAATAAACTATTTTAACCTGACTTTGACTTTGATTCGGAATACCCCTCTTCGGTTAAATCTGAGAATAACTAAATATCTTTGGCAAGACCGGTCTAAACGCATTTACCAATGCAATTAAACGAAAATTTAGCAAATGTAAAGACAATCAATTTAAAAACTTGCCAGAGATAGAAATTATCGATGTCCGGGTAATTCCGAAAATGCACAAAATGCGGGAAAATTTCGGTCGAGGACTAAATGGCTTGTCGTGAACGTACGCTTGCGTTTAGCAACCGGAGTCAAGTGAAGCGGGGGAGCGGGTTAAGATGGCCGCTAGGTAAGAGAAGCCAGAACAAAAAGTAATGGCGCATTTTATACAAATGAGATTATAATGGAATTACCCGATTTTAGGAATTACCCGAATGCACCTTATATTCTAGACAATCAACACAATTTTCATATACCTAACTAAAGTTATAGCTCATCAAAATAATTACAGCTAAATGCAGAAAGCTTGGTGGATTAATAATTTATTCATCTTCTATCGTTATCTTGGTCATAATGAAAAAGACCAGGGACCCAATTCTTGAATATCACTGTGTGACATTTGAGTGATTTTTGAGAGCTCAAAACTTAAATAAATGGTACAGCAGCACTGCACTTACTTTCTCGCAATACTCAAGGAAAAACTATGAACCGCAAACTTAAATTTGTAATGCTATACACGTAGTATGGAAATACAAACTTTTATTTACGTTTCTTCAAAAAGTGTTCGAATGAAATATAAAGATCAATTCAGAATTCAAATTTTCAAACATTAAAACAAACAAACCTCAAACGCTTTCGAGTAAATCACATGTTTAACTTTTGGTAGTACTGGAACACCCTGTATATGAATTTTCACATATCAATAGATACTACCGTAGGATACTTGCATGGAGATTTTTTTAATTTCCCAACACATGTTCCTTATGGATTATTGTTCAGTTTAGTCTACTGAGCAAGCCCTTTCAGTTTTTGGTACATCCTGTGTACTAAATTTTATTCAAAAAATCATAAAGAATATCCAGTCAGGTAGACAACCAATCCAGGAGTAATATTATAGAAAATTTTAATTAACTCAATGGAACCAATTTTGGGTAAATCACATATTTACGATTTGGTGGTACAGGAACACCCCTTATATGAAATTACACAGATCATTTGATACTGGCGCAAGATATCTTACATGGAGATGCTTGAAGTTTCATCAAGATTCTATGAGCCGTTTTTGAGAAAATTACAATTTATCATTTTCGTTGTATGACAGCTACCCTCAAAATGAGAGCCAGCCAGAAACCACTTAGAATCCTTCGATGGATTTGCATAAAACTCCTAGATTCCAAATATGGTGTCAATCGGACCATTCGTTTAGCCGCTAGGCCAAAGCGTGACGGACAGACCGACCGACCGACGGACCGACCGACCGACAGACGGACATTTTTGGAAGACTTGTTTTTATGATGTAAAAGTGATATAGAACACATTTTTGAGAAAATTTGAAAATCTTTTTTTTTCACGAATACAATCCGCTCGAAAGTAAAAAGGACAAGAAAACTATAAAAAGGTTCGAACATTACGAGGATTTTACTTTGCAAAAAAAAAGTATTATTTAGATTTTTTGGGTGATATTCAAGAATTGGGCTTCAGAGTAACTGTAATATAAAGTTTTAAAGTCCTTACTAGTTAAAGTTCTTTCTCTGTATTTTCAGTCAAATTTAAGTTTAATAAGATTTAACCTTGTCCTAACCAATTTGCAGAACTGTCGGAGATGCTTTGGGGAATGGTGTTGTCGAAGCTGGCTTTAAGCGACCATTCTTATATTGGAGTTCCGAAGCTGTTCGTCATTTTCGCCATTTGGGCGATGTTTTCTTTAGCCATCTTAGTGGTGATGGAAGGGTTGTCCGCTTTCCTACATACATTGCGTTTGCACTGGTAAATACACCTGTAGTGTTTAAAAACCTGCCAAGTGCGTGTCGGTCCACACACAGTACAGTATAGTAGTTTTTATTAGGGTTCCGTACCTCAAAAGAAAAAAACGGAACCCTTATAGGATCACTTTGTTGTCCGTCTGTCTGTCTGTCTGTCTGTCAAGACCCTTTATCTCACGAACGGGTAAAGGTATCAGATTGAAATTAATACCATATATTAGGATCTATGAACAACACAAATAATTTTTTTAGACTAGCCTCCATTTAATCTTACCTGAGGCGTCGGGTTTCTTGGGAACAATCCATATGGGTGCGTTCCAAGCCGATGTTGAAGGTCTGATAATTCCCTGTTCCAGCATTTTTTTTATTTGACTTTTGACTTCATCCCTATGGATGTAAGGGTACCTATAAGTTTTGCTATGTACGGGAATTTCGTCGGTTGTTCGGATTTGATGCTTAATTTTGTTAGTAAAAGTTCATTTTCAAGATAAAAAACGTCGGCGTATTCTTTACAAAATGCAAGTAGGTTGGCTTTTTCCTCGGAATTAAGGTGGTCGGTCCGCAAGCGTGGCAAAATTTCTCGGAAACGCTTGGCCTTGCTGTCAGTCATTGTTGTCGTGTGCTGATTGAAAATATGCGCATATACCGGGTCTTTCAAACTGAAGACTATGTCATTATCTATCGGGTTGCTAATTTCTAAATAGGCCTGATTATCTTCCGCGAGGGATAAGCACTCGGTGATATTGCAATTACAGATAGTTTGTTCTTCTACGAGTACGTAAATCTCGTCACTGTGCACGTTAACTGGTAGTTTGGCTAGTTGACTTGAGCGTGCGGGAATAATGATTTCGAGTAGATTTACACTTAGAGGTGACTCGTACTCGTACATTTGAATGCGGTTTTCTGCAAATTGAGTTCTGAGAATTTTTGATTTCAGATCAATTTTTGACTGCCATTTTTCCAATAAGTCAAGGCCTATCAAGCCATCAAAATATTCATGAAATCTATAAACAAAAAGTTTTATAGGTTATTGGTCGCAAAATTCGGGAATGCATGGAATTTTTATAGAAAAATCATTTTGGGTAGTCGCATGAATATTTGTAACTATGGATGGAATATCAGAATAGAATTTCTTAACAGCCTCGGGGCTTATGAACAACTGGTTTGCACCTGTGTCTATCAAAAGTTTTAAGGGTGGGTCATTTGTCTGAATGTATGGTAGTTGCATTTTATGCTTAATATTTAATTCTATTCGGGGGGTCGATAATCGGGTTGTTGCAAAAATTTTTCTTACCGGTTTGGTAAGATTCGGGGTCATTAGTCACGTCATGAATGGTTGTCTCATAGTCGGAGTAAGATTCTAAGGGATTGTCAAGGACATACTCACAGAAGTATGGTGAGTTATAATCATACGTCTCATTCATGTGAATTTGTCGCTGTCCCGGTTGATGTTGTGAAGTCAAGGGTAAATTTCTCGCAACGGGGTGAGAAACACCTGACATAGGTCTAGGATAGGTTTGATGAGGATGTTGGTTCTGATTTGGGCGAGGCGGGAACCTAAAGCCTGTGCTCATGTTGGAACGAGGCAATGCCCTCATAGCTTGTTGAGTTTTTGAAGGAAAAGGCCCTGTATAGGTATTTGGATTAAGATTATTGGGTTGATTGGGGGGAACAAAGTTAGTGCTTGACATTCCTGGTACGTTATGGGGAATAAAGTTTGATCTGGCCATAGGGTTTGGCGAAAAAGGAGGAAACTGTTTTGGGGTTGTCTGCATAGATGAAAGGTTGAACGAAGAAAAATTTAATTTATTAAGATTTTGGCCATTTTTCTTGGGATATGAATTTTTTGACTGAAGGTAAAGGACATAGTTCTTCTTGGGCGAATTCTAGGGCTTTTTGTAGAGTTTCAGGTTTCGTGCATCTGATACGAGATCCAAGGGGGTCGTTAAGTCCTCGTGTGAATGCCTGTAAAGCTAGCTTGCTGTAAAGTGTTCTTTTGGATTGAATGGTAGTATCTACGCTCTCATGAAGTTCAATGTACGTTATTATAGTAATAAGCAACTGTTGTACGCGTTCATAGAAGTCGGTATATAGGGCAGATTCATCCCTGTGGTCTGAAAAACCATTTATCAAAGCGGAAAGAACACTATCCCAGTCTCTGGGTATGCCGTTGGTAGCTAAAAGAGTAGCCGCATTTCCAGTAATTTTGTTCAATGTACCATTCAAAGTGCTGAATTATTTAATTCATTTCCTGGCTTTGGGTCGATATATTTTTTTACTAGTTGGTCACAAATATGTAAAAATCTGACAAGAACATTGGAGTTGCCATCGAACTCCGGAACAAGTCGTAAAGATTTCCAGATTTGATCTGTTAAGTCTTCTGGAGGATTATCACTACCCATGTCTTCTCTTTCTTCTGACTCAAATACAGTCTCGAATAACTCCCTGTGAAATCGGGAATTTCTAAAACTATTTAAAATACTACGCCTAGATCTAGGATACTTATTTCTATCTACCCTGGGATGAAAAATCTTGATGGATTTCGGGAAAGGATAGAGGGAAAATAGCAACCAATAGAAATAGTGTAGGATCACTCACAGTATCAAGGCAATCTGCATAGTTATATGAGCCATCGATGTCTGGATTATGTCTAGATGAAGGCGATTCTTCGGCTCCTCTCGGCGACACTACGGAGGTTCGGAAAATAGTCTATGCGCACACGTTGACGATACGTTTCAGCACTGAATCGAAGTTGGATATCACGTACTGTCCGTAGAAAAGTTCTTACACGCCGCCATGCACTATCAGCACGAACTCGAAGTTTGATGTACCGCACTGACTCGACTATTCTCCAATTCGACTGCGCCAATTATGTTGTTTGGCCGTCGGGAGGAGATAAATAACAAGAAGACAGATTTAACTTGAAAGAGTGTCCATTTATTCCGAATAAATACTTTTACATCTAGCGCACACGTTGACGTGATTACTCGATTGATCGGTTAATCTATTTTAAGATAACGTCTTAACGCTACGCGATCGAGCGACCAAAGACGAACAGTCTTTCAAAATTCGGTTCACTTCACTACACCATCAGCACTTTAGGCACTTCTACGAAAGGGGTGTTGCAACCGCATGGTGCATGACGAGTCCGTAACAAACGTCACAATAATTATAACTTCACGCAACGACGACAAACTTACTCGTACATACATACATAACATCACGCCTCTTTCCCGTTGGGGTAGGCAGAGACCACAGTCCTCCACCTGCTACGATCTTGACATACTTCCCTTGCTTCCTGTACTTTCATCAATCCTTTCATACATGCTCGTCGGTTTAGGGTACTTTTAACCTGGCCTTTATTCAGAACGTCCTGAATTTGGTCCTGGTACGTTCGCCTAGGCCTTCCCCTTCCAACGTTTCCATTCACTCTCGCGTGGTAGATCTTTTTCGTCAATCTTCGTTCATTCATCCTCTCTACATGACCAAACCATCTCAGCATCCCTTTCTCGATTTTGGTCACTACGTCTTCTTTCACGCCACACCGTTCTCTTATCACACTATTTCTAATCCTGTCACTCAATTTAATACCAATCATACTCCTTAGTGCTCTCATTTCCACTGCATTAATTCTACTTTCATGCTTCTTCTGCCATACCCAGCTTTCACTGCCATACATCAGTGTTGGTACCAAAACACCCCTATGAACAGCCAAACGAGCCTTGTGAGACACCTCATTTACTCATTGAAGACAAATATTTGGCTTGGGACCTTCAGCATGTCAAGCACCCTTTCCAAGAAGATTTTCAAGATCCTTCGCCGTGCTCATCACCGCAGTCGTGTGTTGAACGATCACCTGCAGTTGCTACCTTATATGATAAGAGTGTTTGTTACTTGCTGACAAAATAATTAATATCTTGTCAATTTGTTGTCGATGAAAACCTAAGATTATGAATAACGGCAGCTTACTGATGAAAACCATCAGATCTCACTTCAAGCCCAGTTCAGGTGGTCAAACATTGGAACTTTATGGTGATATGGCAAAGAGGTTATATACAGGGTGTTTGGAAGCTGGGTGCAAAGCCTTTAGGGGGTGATCTTAGGGTGAAACTGAAAACATTTAGAATGTATTAAGCCACATATAAGTCGATATCCTTTTTTTATTTTTTTGACAAAAAAACAAAACAAAACTAAATTAAAGTTTTAGGGTTCCTGAGTTAACTTGGAACCCTAATAATTTCGTCATGTCCGTATGTCTGTCTGTCCGCAACTTAGAAAGCTGTAATTTATACGGATATACATTTGATCTACGTAGATAGCGGAAAAAAAAAATCTTAAAAATTTTTTTGCGTAGCTCAGCAAGTATAGGTGAATTTTTATTTTGGCTACCCCATCGTTTTGCCTGTCGTCTACGACCTGTCGTGAGATAAGTCTTAAAAAATTATGTGAGTTAGTGAGTTACACATCATTTTCCAAATTAGGGATCTGTTTGCGAAATATTTATCTTGAAAGCGCAGTTTTTGACGACTTCCTTTACTGACTACCAAGTATTTTTTAGTTGGAGTTGAATGTCCCTCCCCACCTGCCAGCTAAATGGTTGTTATTGGATATGTGAATGTCGAGCAAAAGAACAATATCTTCCAGTTTACGGAATTAGAGCCCCTGACAAAAAGTGTGGTACAAAGCATCTAATTTCACCACATTAAGGTTTCTTTATTTTTTTATGTGACAAGTGAGCAAACGAGCAGGTGGGCCGCCTGAGTATCTTATGAGGTAGATGACCAGGCTGCGGGAGCCTGAACTAAATTGAAGATATATTACGATCGTATTATACTACCCCGCACCCGTACATCCTAAACAACCACTTCTAAGATGACTCTTGTTTTTTTTTTATATTATTCCCTATTCCACAAATGTAAAAAGTTAAAAAACGAAGGTCCAGAAGTGGTTCTAGCCTGCACTTCAGATATCTTTATTTAATCTTTTTCTAATTTCAGGGTGGAGTTCATGAGTAAGTTCTTTTTAGGAGGTGGAAATATCTTCCATCCATTCAGCTTCTATGACTCCATTCACGGTGATAACAAGGACGAGAAAGCGATGGAGTCTGGTTGCAAGAAACGCAAATAAATCTCAGAAACACAAACGGCTTATTAACGTTTTTAGATATATTTTTTTATTAACGTTATAGTATTAAAACATCATGTTTATTTATTTAAATGAATTTAATAGATATTAGTTAGAACTTACTATCCATAAAATTATAATTAATATTTCACCTCCGAAAATTACCAAGAAGCATGTGTTAGCCAAGTTATCTGTAAATGAGTAATAATAAAGATTAATACATAGCTTTTAATTGACTATATGCGTTATTCAAATAAGCCATGACACCTAGAGTGATTCCTGACCTGATACTTCGGGGCAAAGAGTATAGTAATTATACCAGGAGGACTAATTATACCAATAGATAATTATACCAGGTAATTATACTAGGAGGAATATATATTTTGAATATATATTTTTGTTTCGGGGCATGACCCGTCGTCCTACTGCAGTGTCCCACTGGTAGGTCGAGGGCAATTTCGCATTTCCCCCTCCTCCTACTGCACTAGTGTTCGAAACAAACTAGTTTTCATGTATCGATATTTTTTTCTAATAAGTACAAGTAAAATATATTTTCCATACAAAATTACTTTAAAAGACATATACATACAAGTAGTGTAGGGTCAGTAGTTTTGAGTTGTGGTGGTTTTAGATTTGACAGCTATCAACCGAAATGAAGATCTCGACGAGATCTATCAATTGTCCGAACTTACGTACGAGTAATCAAGAGTCAGTAATTTCTAAGTTATAGCGATTTTAAATTTGACAGCTGTCAACTAAAATGAAGATATCGACGAGATCTATCATTTGTCCGACCATACAAGTAGTCTAGGGTCAGTAGTTTCAAAGTTATAGTGATTAAAAGTTTGACAGCTGTCAAACGAAATAAAGATCTCTACAAGATATATCATTAGTCCTAACATACAAGTAGTCTAGGGTTAGTAGTTTTTAAATTATAGTGATTTTAGGTTTGACAGCTGTTAACCAAAGTAAAGATCTCTACGAGATCTATAATTAGTCCGATCATACAATAGTTTAGGGTGAGCAGTTTTTAAGTTATGGTGGTTTTAGATTCGACAGCTGTCAACGGCTGTACCTACCAAACGCACCAATGTCATGCAGGCAGACCGGCTCTGTCCCATACACATAAGTGATCTGCACGCTATTGATACTAAATCAGCCATCCTAACGACACACTAGTTTAGTCAATCCGTTGTCACCTCTTAGGCCGGAATTTCACTGGGACCATGGCAGCGCAACCAGTCGCCGCTACAAACAAAATGTTTACAGCTCTATAGAGAGTTACTCACCTGGTGTCCGTTTGGTTGCGCAACCAATTTGGCGGCGCAACCAGTTCGGATGCTGGTCGCGCTACCACTCCCTGTGAAATATAGCCCTTAATACTGTGGCCACAGGGTGTGGCGACTCTGGTGTCTTTACTGGTGTCTAGTTACGGACACCAGTAGCGCAACCAGTCGCGCAACCATCCGTGGTGTCCCACTGTAATACCGGCCTTATACTATACTAACTGGTGCCCGCGACTTCGTCTGTGTAGGATTATAAATTGTAGCCTATGTGTTATTGTGATGTATAAGCTATATTACTGTAAAGTTTCATTAAAATCCATTCAGTAGTTTTTACGTGAAAGAGTAAGGAACATCCATCTATACCTCACTTACAAACTTTCGCGTTTATAATATTATTAGGATATATATTCTTTATTCTTTGTTTTCACCTAATTAAGCTTCTTAATTTGTTTTGTAGCTGTTGGTCTTCCGAACATTAAATAATTAAATAAATAAATAGCTGTTCAGAAAAGTAGCTAATGACTTTTTCCATGGTTCAAACTATCTTCGTACTAAGTTTTTATCACAATCAGTTTATCGGATTAGTCATAAAAGCGTAACAGACAGACAGTGCAGTTCTCGCTTTTATATTATTACGTAGACAGAGTACAGATAGTACGGATTTTTGTAAATTAAACACCTCTTGTTTACGTGTGGACTGTTAGGTCGCCCACTAACCTCGTAAGTGTAAAATTATAGTCGAATTCCACGCGGACGAACGGGTTTCGTTATTTCTTATACAAAACAAAGCCTAACTTAATCTGAGGTGCAGTCACTTTAGCTTCTGTGGACACTGAGAAAAGAGCGGTACTCGTACAAAGTCCAACGTGTCTAGTTTCACATGCTTTTAACTGTACATATACCTACATACAAAACTGTTGGACTTCACTTCTGTACAATCTTTGTAACTTATTTCTCCCATTAAAAGACAATTCCTAAAACACAATGATTCACATCTCGCTTTATTTTTTGAAGTATTTTGATTTAGGATTTTTTTTATTATTATTTTTATCATAAAACTAAATCCAGATTTAACCAATCTTTAGCTGTACCCACGACTTTTACACAAACAACTGGACCGGATCAAACGGAATTTTTCAACAACGTATTTGACTTTCTTCCGTTCAAAATTATAAGCTTTGTTTGATTTCAGCTCGGCATCACCGATTGAAACTTTAAACTCGCCTATTTTCTGTTTGAGTGAACCGATTGCAATAAACAAAGTTTAAATATTGCACGAAAGTAACCCAAATACGTTATTGAAAACCCCGTTTGAGTCGTTCAAGTAATTCGTGAGGTATTGGTGCGGCCGCTTAAAATTTCGCAAACCTTCTGTCTGAGTGAACCGTTTGCAATGAAATAAAGCTTATAAGTTGCACAGAAAGAAGCCCGACGCGTCATAGAAAACCTCGTTTAAATCAGTTCAGTTGGTGAGTTCTTGGTTCTGCAGCTTGAAATTTTGCGTATCTTCTGTCAAAGTGAACCTATCGCAATGAAACTAAGCTTATATTAGGTCTTTACCTATGAAATTGCCGTTTTGTATGGCGAATTTTAGGTAAACTCAATTTTCAGTACTAACATTTTTGCATTTTTCTTTGGAATTATAAATCCAATCTTTTTTATTTTTTTAAGCATTATTGGGAAGACATTAAGCTAACAAAAGCTTAAATTTGATTTTCGAAAAATATTATCTGTAAAAAAATATAACAAATCTAATGATGAAATCGGACGACAATTAAAACGAACAATTTTCGAACCTTAAATTTTATATATCAAACTAAAAATAAAAACTTTATTTTATGCATAAATTAATAACCTTGAAGACAACTTTCAAATATAAGACAAATGAAAAAAATTGCATTAGTATTATAGGAATTATGATCTCATTAATCCGTAAGAAAATTTCGGCAATTTCATAGGTATAGACCTATTATATTGCACAGGAGTAAGCCAAACGCGTTGTGGAAAGCCAAGTTTGAATCGGCTCAAAAGCTTGTGAGTGATTCGCGCCTTCGCTTTAAACTTTGCGAAACTTCTATCTGAGTGAACCGTTTTTAACTAACCTAAGCTTATATGTTGCACGAAAGTACCTAATCCAAGCACGTCATGGAAATGCCAGTTGGAATCGGTACAGTATTTTGTGAGCTATTGGTGCCGCCGTTTGAAACTTAGTGCATATTCTGTCTAAGTGAACCGATTGCAATATTACACAATATTTTGGTTGAGAACAAAAGGTACAGTCAGCGTCAAATTTATATGAGCGTCTGTCGTAGTCAAAATGATCTGTAACAAATTCAATTTCATATACGCAATCAGAATTTTCATATAGTTGTAAGCAACCAAAGTGTTCTAAATATCTTAGCAACATAGTTTCCAATATTATGTTCGCCTCCGTCACCGTCAAATTGATGTGAGCGAGTCTAGTAGTCAAAATGATCTGAAGTAAGCTAGATCTTGTTTACTTCATATAATTTTGACTAATACAGAGAGTCACATCAATTTGACGCTGACGACCGCAAACATAATACTGGAAACCTTGTTGCCAAGATATTTAGAACACTGGGTGCTTACAACTATATGGCAATTCTAATGAATGGCGTATATGAAACTGAACTTGTTTATCACGGATCATTTTGACTACGATAGACCATCATATTAAATTGACGCTGGACCCCATTACACATAATACATGAGGCTAAAAAGGTACGTCAAATGTGTAAAATGTAGGCTAACGGCAACACTTCCGACGCAATATTGCATGAACCAACAGTGCTACCCATAGAATACATGAAACAGAGTTAGAAAGGCGAAGTAGGCGGGCCCCGCGTGCCACGGATAGGTCCGTAGGACAAACAAACGTCAAAACCTCAAAATGACCCCTTCAGTCATTTGCCCGACTCAATGGCGTAAAGAGCAGCGACGTATTTTTTAAGAAAATGCCGTTTTGTGCGATATTATCACGTCGAGCTCACAGCAAAGATAAAAACCGGTCAAGTGCGAGTCGGACTCGCGCGCCGAGGGTTCCGATATACCTATAGTATTTTTGGAAGCAATAAAGTCCATTTTCAGGACCGCAAAACTAAATTTGTTTGTAAAGGTTTTTTGCAGATTTCTGAAAAACTGTGCAACTTAGAAAGATCGTTTTATTTTTGCTGTAAAGTTTATATAAACTTCTGTCAACTGTAATTAATTCAGATTTTTCCTTACTCAAACTTCGGAGATAAGGGGGGGGGAATGGTATTTTTCTTGACATTTTTCATCATAACTTTAAAACTAAGAAATTTAAAAAAATACAAAAATATATTTTAAAATGTACAAGTAAAGCCCTTTCATATGATACCCCACTCGACCTAGTAGCGACAATTTGAAATTTGGCCCCCCCTATTTTGGCCCCCTTTATATTAATAATCATACTTTTTTCAAAATTTTTTCTTGTGCAATTAAGTTGGGCAACTATATTCTAAAACTATTCCAAATTTCAGGTTGATAGCATAAGTGGTTGCTGAGATATAGAGGTGTGACAGACAGACGGACAGACAGAGCGGCACCATAAGGGTTCCTTTTTTTTACCATTTTGGTATCGGAACCCTAAAAATAGCAAAATGGAGGCCTATTGTACCACCGATAACCATTTTGAATACCTTTTTATCCACTATATTTGTTAAAACAAAAATATTTTTTAGCCGGTCGAAACCAGAGCAAAAGTGCTTCTAAAAATACAACGATATCGATAAATTTCTGTATACTGGAATTATTCCTGTAATGTTGAATACTTACTTGTATATATTTTTTAGCTTTGAAGTAAACCAATATTTTTTTAATAATTAAAAAATTAAAAATTGTTTGCACTCATACTAAATCCCAACTTTAGAAAGCAGGCCCACATTCTGCCATACGACCTATCGATATTGGACGAAAACGATTTTTTTTAAAACCCCGTCATTTATAGCCGAAAAAATTGGAATTTTTTATTTATCTTTAATGATCCTATTTCTGTTTATGAGCCAAGTTTCAAGGTACCTTACATTTATGTTTCCCTTGCGAATTCTGTTGACATTTTCAACGTTTCTTTATCAAAATTTAGAAAAACTTTCATTTACTATACCCGTTTCCAAATAAGCCCCTATACATGCAAATACATAAAATAAGAGCATCTCTGTTACGCAAGCTGTGTTCGCCTGTAATTGGGTGAACATCTCGGTCTACGTTTGAGCCTATTATACCTTCACGTCCAAAATACCGCAGTGTCTCAAGACGAAAGTCTTTGACCAGTATGTGTTGCCAGTGATGACATATGGCACCGAGACGTGGCCGCTCACGATGGGCCTTATCAGAAAGCTCAAAGTCACCCAAAGGGCTATGGAAAGGGCTATGCTCGGAGTCTCTCTGTGCGATCGAATCAGAAATGAGGAGATCCGCAGAAGAACTAAAGTAACTGACATAGCCCTGAGAATCGTTAAACTGAAGTGGCAGTGGGCAGGGCACATCGCAAGAAGAACCGATGGCCGATGGGGCGTGAGGGTTCTAGAGTGGCGACCACGTACCGGAAGACGAAGCGTTGGCAGGCCCCCCACAAGGTGGACCGACGATCTGGTCAAGGTCGCGGGAAGCCGCTAGATGCGAGCAGCGCAGGACCGGTCGTTATGGAGTTCTTTAGGGGAGGCCTATGTCCAGCAGTGGACGTCTTTCGGCTGATATGATGACCTATTATAGTTATTATATGGCAGCTACCCAGGTGATCCAAAAGAAAAGCAAAGATGGATCGATGCCACAGGGCAAAAAGATTGGTTAGCCACCAAAACAAGTTCTACTTGCTCCAAACACTTTTTGGAGAGTGACATCATCTTTTCGGCACAAAGAAGACATTTAAAGCCTCTTGCTATACGCTATACCTGTTAGAAACCGAAAAATTTCAGTATGTTCCTGTGCTAGATTTTTTGAGTCCGACACGAGCTTGACTAGATTTTATTATTTTTTGTTATTTTATAGCTTATGCACTATAAACATTGCAATTTTTATTTTATAGCTTATGCACTATAAACATAGCAATTTTCTTGTTTTCAAGTGATCCCGTTTTTTAAGATAGAGCATAAACAAAAATCGCCTAAAAAAGGTCTTTAGTATCAGAGCCACACTTAATTTATATATTTATTACTGTTCATGAGATACAGCTTAAACAAAATTTTGTTGTTGTAGCGGCAACAGATATACACAATTTGTGAAAATTTCAAATTTCTACCTATTACGGTTCATGAGATACAGCCCACTGATAGTCAGACAGACATCGGAGGCATATCAATAGCGCGCGCGCAATTCTGTTCTCATGAAAATAATTATCTAAAACGACAAAAACACCTGTGTATAATACAAAGTGACTTTGAATTTACAATGTTTTGTGTAAAGATTGATTGATGCAGTGTGACCTCTAATAAGAACCAGCGCCTGGATTCCCTATCATCAGGTACGTCCTTCTTCACCCCGCCGCCTGAGAATCGGATCTGTAAACGTTAGTTTAGTTTTATTTAATCTGTGATTTTAGTGAGATATAAAAAACAAAACAGCTTGCACAACCTAACATTAGCGTGACGATTAGTTTCTGCGCATGGTGACACGCGGAGAGCCAATGAACGCTTCGCAGTCCTTCCCCCACCATACCCCGCGCACCCCCGCGACTCGTTTTTTGTGTTCTGCGCATTAACCGCCATCGCTAGAGTTAGTTATTGCAAGCTGTACGAATCTAAAACAAACCTATGTTTCGTGGAAAAGTTATTATCCAGAGTACAATAATCCATTTTATCGATAATTTGCCCAATGAAACATACATCCCTAGCATTTGCACAATAATGATACCAGTATAACACAACAATTTAATATTTCAAAATCGCTAACTTTCTATTTTCAGTAAAGAAAAATTCAAATTATTTTTTTAAGTATTATGCATAATGTTGCACACATTTATAAATATATTGTTAGGGAAATATTTAAAAGGAAAGTTAAAACAAAGAAAGATCCAATGGATACTTTTTGAACCGTTTTGTGCAAACTTTATTAGTATGGCCACATTTTATCTTTGTCTCTTTCTCACCCAAAAACGTCACATTTTGACGTTTTTGAAAATAATAATGTAATACGGTAAATTTTTGATTGCTTGGATTTGGCTCTTTTGACTTTTTCGATTCACCAGTAGACGACAAATAGCTAGCGGTTTTTTTATGTAGTGAAAATATAATTTATCGTGTAAATGTGTGCAAACTGGCGACACCGGTTCCCGTACAAAATTGTCAGCATTGCCTTTCTAACTCTGTTTCATGTATTCTATGGTGCTACCATTTTATAAAAAGAATATGTTGCCAGTGACTTTTTTTAAGAACCTACCACCGTTTAAACGATACGAGTATGTCAACTCG
The DNA here is from genome assembly GCA_947532105.1 of Athrips mouffetella. Lineage (NCBI taxonomy): Eukaryota > Metazoa > Arthropoda > Insecta > Lepidoptera > Gelechiidae > Athrips > Athrips mouffetella. Next base: position 32,091,945 of record OX383956.1, read on the forward strand.
TTTTGAATTCTACGAAATTTAATATTTTGTTGTTATATGGAACCTAAGGTCAAGGACCCGTATAGGAAAAGTTGCCACATTCTAGGGTAGATGGGATGAAAAATAATTTGCCTATTTTGGTGATTCCTATTGCAAATTATGATGGTGGTAGAGCTTCTGCACAAAGTTCGTCTGGAAAAGTACCGCCTTTTGCCTGTTTCTGTCGTAAAGTAGCAGTGTTTGCACTATTGTGTTTCGGTAGAAGTTTTAAGAGAGCTGGTAAAATTTTTGGCACATCAATGATTTTATTTTATTTCTGAGGGTGGGCCTTCAAAATTTGGTTGTTTTTTCCGTAAGAATGACTACTTGAAAGGGTATTTTGAAAGTATTTTGGTACTTAAAATTGGATTTTTCGCTGAAATTGGCGATCAAAACATATTAAAGAAAAATATGAATCTTAATTTAGGTTAAAATAATTAATTTTCCAATTTTAGTTACCTATTCTTTTGGCAATTTATTATGATGGTGAGACAGATTTTACTAAATAGCCCCATCCCCTTAAAAGTTGCCACAAGAATAACGTAAATTGTAAAATTTATTATTTTAATCCCAAATTAAGATTTAAGTTTTTCCCTAGCATCCTTTGAACGCTAATTTCAGCGAAAAGTACGATTTTAAGTACTAAAATACTTTCAAAATACCCTATCCAATAGTCATTCTTACGGAAAAAACAACCAAATTCTGAAGGCCCACCCTAAGAAATAAAATACAATCGCTCATGTGCCTGAAATTTTACCAGCTCTCTTAAAACTTCTACCGAAACACAATAGTGCAAACACTGCTGCTTTACGATAGAAACAGGCAAAAGGCGGTACTTTTATAGACGAACTTTGTGCAGAAGCTGTACCACCATCATACTCGTAATTTGCAATAGGAATCACCAAAATAGGCAAATTATGTATTTGGAGCCTTAATTAATATTCAGGGTTTCTTCCCTCTCAACTTTTAAATGCCAACTTCAGCGAAAAATACCCGACTAAGCATGAATTTTTTTTTAGGTTTGGGTGGCCTAGAGACCTGAAAAGTTTTTAAAACTAGCCACAATATGGAACATCCTTTTGTATTTTTAAATTGATTATCAAAATTTGAATCGGCCCATTAAACTGTTCGAAAATTTTATTTACCATACTTTTTGAATAAAAAGTAGGAATGTTAGGAGGATTATTATTTAACGTATGAAAGTAACGTTCAAGGCAATCATGACACAAAAAGAAAATTTAAAAAATTTTCAGTAAAAAAAGATATCAATTTTTAAATTTCCTTCGGAAGAAAATTTGAAAAATTAAGTAATTCTTAACTCGAAAACTACAAATATTCGCGGAACATACATGGGGGTGATTAATTGCATACCCCTCAGCATGAGGCATCGAAGTTTTTCTATTGAACGCCTATCAATTGCCTGTATACCATCGCGGACTTTTTGTAGACCTTTTTATGGTGTACAATACTGTAGTAAATTATTTTGATCTATCTCATAGAGTTCAGCGAAGCGACTTTGTTTTATACTATGTAGTGATAGTAAAGTGTTTAAAGCACAAAAACGATGTATAAGAGCGATATGTGGATTGCAGAAATTTTAAAGTTGTAGACCTTATTTAAAATTATTAAGTATTTTGACTTTAACATCTTTATATATTTTAGAAATATCTTTATTTATTAGATGAAACAAAAATATGTTCAGTAAAGTAACCAGTACACGCCGTAGGGATAATCTTCAAGTAAAGGCTGGCAAGGCAGCTTTATACAGCGCCAAGTAGTTTTTGGCATCAGCCCAAAGGTACATAACAAATTGCCCTATTAGAATTTAATATTATTAAATTTAAATGTGAGCCGACTAATTATTTAACACATTCACTGCGTTACAGCAAGCATTTTGTCGTATTTGACTCCAAACTGTGCGACAGCCCGTTTTCCTTGTCTTACGCTCGATGCGGGGGTCATTTTCATATGTTCCCGTACAGGCAAAAAAGAGACAAATATATTCCCACTGTTGTTGCTCCAAATATTATCAATTTACTCATAAAAATTGTACGGAACAATAGTTGCCGTAACACACAGGATGGAAATTATCTTTCTCCAGTGCAGAAAAAATACAAAAAACAATGAAACGTTCGAGAAAAAACTCAACATAAGTCATAAAGACTGAAGGTGTATAAACCAGAAAAAAATATGGGCCACTGTACAAAAGTTCAAGTTCAGAATCCCAAAGCCCGTCAACGAGCAAAAAAATAAACGTTTTTGATAGCGTAGTAATAAACAGACATAGTAGGGATATGCCTAGTGTAGACAAATCAAGACAGGGGGCAATCCGAGTCAGTGATTCGGAGTAACTTGATACCCAAGAAAAGGCGTACCAGGAGTCGAATTCAATTTTCGTAAGTAATACAATCGATAGAGTATTTCCCACCCCTAACATTTTTTTACTTCTATGCTATACGGCAAGTATTTTGCTGTAAGTCGCTTAGAAAAAGTCCTATATCTTTTTAAATAGAATAAAGACTTGAATTTTGAATTTTATCTAAACTTATTTAAAATTATTAAGTATTTTGACTTTAACATCTTTATATATTTTAGAAATATCTTTATTTATTAGATGAAACAAAAATATGTTCAGTAAAGTAACCAGTACACGCCGTAGGGATAATCTTCAAGTAAAGGCTGGCAAGGCAGCTTTATACAGCGCCAAGTGTTTTTGGCATCAGCCCAAAGGTACATAATAAACTGCCCTATTAGAATTTAATATTATTAAATTTAAATGTGAGCCGACTAATTATTTAACACATTCACTGCGTTATGGCAAGCATTTTGTCGTATTTGACTCCAAACTGTGCGACAGCCCGTCTTCCTTGTCTTACGCTCGATGCGGGGGTCATTTTCATATGTTTCCGTACAGGCAAAAAAGAGACAAATATATTCCCACTGTTGTTGCTCCAAATATTATCAATTTACTCATAAAAATTGTACGGAATAATAGTTGCCGTAACACACAGGATGGAAATTATCTTTCTCCAGTGCAGAAAAATACAAAAAAACCGGCCAAGTGCGAGTCGGACTCGCCCACTGAGGGTTCCGTACCACCACATAAACATAATTGTATTAGTTGAAATTTCAGTAAGTTAATGTGCTAGATTTTTTTAGTCCGACACGCGCTTGTTCAAATTTTATTATTTGTTGTTATAGCTTATGCACTATAAACATACCAATTTTCAAGTTTGTAAGTGTTCCCGTTTTTAAATAGAACTAAAACAAAAATCGCCTCAGCGACCATCCAACTTGACCCCTCTCTTATATGAATGTTCTTGAAACGGGAGCTCACCACAATTGGTTACCATTAGTTGTGAGAAAAGTTGTAATATTTAATGATTTCAGACTTTTTCCATTATTTGTACTGTGAGACCTAGCTTCTTGCCAAATTTCATAATTTTAGGTCAACGGGAAGTACCCTGTAGGTTTTGCATTTTTGAAATAATGTATGGAGATGAGGACATAAAATGCCATATCTTTTGATTGCGTCGTTGTAAAAAATTTAAATTTTCAGATCTTGTGTGGTTCATGGATACTCATATATGGTATTAATTTCAACCTGATACCTTTACCCGTTCGTGAGATAAAGGGTCTTGACAGACAGACAGACGGACAGACAACAAAGTGATCCTATAAGGGTTCCGTTTTTTTCTTTTAAGGTACGGAACCCTAAAAACAATGAAACGTTCGAGAAAAAACTCAACATAAGTAATACCATAAAGACTGAAGGTGTATAAACCAGAAAAAGTATGGGCCACTGTACAAAAGTTCAAGTTCAGAATCCCAAAGCCCGTCAACGAGCAAAAAAATACACGTTTTTGATAGCGTAGTGATAAACAAACATAGCTGGGATATGCCTAGTGTAGACAAATCAAGACAGGGGGCAATTCGAGTCAGTGATTCGGAGTAACTTGATACCCAAGAAAAGGCGTTTGAATTTTCAAACTGCATCCAACCAATATTCTACTCTATTGTCAAGGGACGAAGTTTTGCATTTGCATGTTTCGAGTAGTATCGTTTCGATATATCGGACTTTGAGAGTGTCTACTCTACGTTTGTTTGTTAGTTTGGTGTCCACCCAGGAGTCGAATTCAATTTTCGTAAGTAATACAATCGATAGAGTATTTCCCACCCCTAACATTTTTTAATTCTATGCTATACGGCAAGTATTTTGCTGTAAGTCACTTAGAAAAAGTCCTATATCTTTTTAAATAGTCCACAGAACTCCATGCTACGGCAGCTGTATATACTCAAGGATGTAACATTTCAGACATGTAAAAAATTATAATTGAATAATGAGTTTCCACGTCTTGGTACTACTTGGAATTCAGGCCCTGGTACGGCAAAATAGAAGCCGTAACGCTTAGCGGGAAATTTTGATTCGGGCAGTATTTGTCTCGTAACGCACTGGCAGTAAGTTTAGTTTTAGCGCCACCGCAGTGAACGTGTTAAATGAAAGACATTTTATTCTATTACCGATTTTTTTTATGACAAATTGTAATTTTAAATATATTGTAAGTGTTGTATTTGTAAATAAATTCTATGTAGATTCGTATGCCGAAAGGTGCAACATAGTGAGACATTATATTTACATATCAACTAATTTACCTAGTAGAGCGGGCTCTGAAGGATTTTTCCGTTTATTCCCACTTGTCCAATTGATTAGTTCTATTGATTGAACTACTGGGAAAAAAATTCCCAGTAGTTCAATCAATAGAACTAATGGGAAAAAATATTCCCAGTTGTCCAATTATATATAAAAACGATTTCAACTTGACAAAAACTTCTCCAGTGTTCTATAGAATATAAATAGAGCTCAATGTTCTCGGAGCTCAGACTGTTACTTTTGGGCGTATATTACTTGTTATTACGTAGAAAGCAGAACCGATCCGCGCGGATAGTTGGCGCAAGCAACCGGTACCGAGACTATACTATACTCGTTGCCTATCAGCGCTGATCCAAGCAGTTCGGAACGTGTGGCTATCTTTGGCGCTATCCAGCGATCGTTTAACACACAATATGGACACTCGGTACCGACTGCCTGCGCCAACTATCAGCGTGGACCAGTTTCGAAAAGCGCTGGCATATCTAAGAGAAAAAACGCTGCTTTATGGAGGGAAGGATAGTGGCATTTTTTTCTTGTCTTTCTCAGACTGGCCACTTTGGCACTATTTTGGTGAAGTGAGTGGTGACTTTGACTCTGTCGTAGAATTTTTTGATTTAACGACATGACGTTAGCTCATTTGCTAAAAATTTTGGAAACTGCTTAGGTAAAAATGAGCGTAAATATAATAAAACGCGGCCGCGGCCGAGTTCTGCTTGAAGGTGGACACGAATACTACCGCTTAACTGTGTATAAAAGCAAAGACGTAATATGGAGGTGCGCCAATTATAAAAAAAAACTATGTTGCGGCACAATTACTACTTCTGAAGTAAGTTGCAAAATATTTCTATGACAAAGATTTATAATGTCCTTTCTAATAAAAACATATAGCCCGGGAGCCGGCTGCAGAAAAGCCTACCTTACAAAACTACCGCACAAACGAACTTTTTTTTTTTCAGTTTCGTGATATGAACCTTCAGTTTTTGTTTGGATCAATAGTCAATATATTTTTCATTTCTCATGCTCTGAAAGTGCTTTTTTGTGCAGGATATAGGATTTTGTGCAGCCTATATCATGCACAAAAAAGCAATTTCCTCGCAATCGAAGTGAAAAGCAGTGTTTATAACTCGTCCACAAAACCATTTTTATCCTCGACATTACTATCAGCCCTCGCCTTCGGCTCAGGCTGCTAAAAGTCTCGGATAACAATGGTTCGTTTTGTGCACTTGTTGTAAAATCTACTATATGTATCTGCCTACTAAAAATATTATGCATACATTTTAGGATGAAAAGGTAATCATTAAAAAAAAGGATCATATTAGCAGCTGTGTGCCGGACACCAACAAAGAATCGATGTCTATCATCATCCAGAACTCTGTGGAAGAAATGGTGAGCGGTAGGGAATCAGTGCCGGCTGTATACAAAAAGACTGTGGCTTCTTTAAAAGACGCCGGCTTAAATATTGTCAAAGAAATACCTGCGTTCGAGAGCATCAAGTCTGCAATCTATCGTCGAAAAAATAAAGTAAATCAAGTTCAAAAAATGAGCTATTTAAATGACACTGTAAATGCTGTAGAAGTACCTTTAAAATTCACACACTTTTTGCTGGCAGACTATAATGATGAGAAAACGGGAGTTCGCATTCTGATATTTTGTTCACAGGAAGCGAAGAACCTCATTCGAGAAAAAAAATTATATCTGTCTGATGGAACTTTTAAAATTTGTCCTAGACCTTTCCAGCAGGTCTATACAATTCACGCCGATATGGGTAGTACTGTCGATACAATCAATGTAATGCCAATGATTTATGCTCTTATGAGTACTAAAACAAAAGAAGCATATATAACGTTGTTCCGCTTAATTAAAGCTCAAATTCCAGAATGGGATCCACAAATTATGATTACTGATTTTGAGGAAGCGGTTATTGAGGCCATACATTTTTTCTTGCCTGATACAGTACACCAAGGGTGCTATTATCATTTCACAAATGCACTGTGGAGAAAAGCCAAGGAATTTGGAATAAAAATAAAGCGTAAGAAAAGAATTGTGGGCCTGTGCTGTGTCCTGCCACTTTTGCCAGCAAACCGTACAGATGAAGGATGGGAATATATTAAATCCCAGGTTGATGAATTCAGCGACAAATGTGAACTGGAGGAATTCATAAAATATATGGATTATTGGATGAAACCCCGGCGCATAGGTTCTTGGAATGCTTTTGGTCGCCGTCACCGCACAACGAATTTTGTAGAAGGCTGGCATCGCGCAATAAATGGCATGTTCAAAAGTAGACCGGCAACAGTTTTTCAGTTTTTGAAAACTTTAGAGGAAGATGCAGCATTTTTTTCCGTCAAGGCCATACAAATCGTAAGCAGTTGCGGTAAAACTGCTAAAAAAAGGTCAAAAATCCAAATTGAAAATGATGAAATAATACGGCTTTCACAAATGCAGCTCCTAAACGGTAATATTGAAGTCCCCATGTTTTTGGAAAAATTAAGATAATTTCATCTTCTGTGTGTGTATCCAATGAGAATGTTAAAGATTTGTATTAAGTATAAGGTTATTTCTTAATAAATTTTTCTAAAATATCTAAAAATATTTCCATCATTCGATTCGAAGAAAACGAAACCGGCCAAGTGCGACTTGGACTCACGGGCCTAGGGTTCTGATAACGAGTAGTCTAGAACCAGTAGTTTTTGAGTTAAAGCAGTTTTAAGTTTGACAGCTGTCAAAGATTTCGACGAGATCTATCATTTGTCCCGCGGAGATTTTTTACTACGGAACTAAAACTAAAAAAATTACAGGAAACTTGTGCAATTTTGTTTATTCACAAATTGAACTTTTCATTACTTATACATCGTTACGTTTCAGTTCAGTTTAAAGTAAATAAAAGTCTTAACTCGAAAGCTTAATGTCACACGGCATGGAAGTCCGGGTGTTAAACTAGTATAAAACTTAATTGAACTACTGGGAAAAAAATTCCCAGTAGTTCAATCAATTGAACTGTTCAATTGGACAAGTGGGAATAAACGGATTTTTCGTTTGCAAAAATTGCGGACCGCGAATTGCTTTGTGATTTGTCTACCTAAGACCCTCGACTTTATAAAAAGCCATGTTGCCCCGCGGTTGAACGGTCCCGGTCCGTCTGTTTGTCTGTCTGACCGATTTTTAAAGGCTTGTATCTTTTGAATCGTAATAGCTAGCTGGTTCTAATTTTCACAATATGTGTAATTTTGGTGGATATTTTTGCAAACGAACATCTCATTGGAGCCTACTCTATATGTTGACGAATAAAGACTTTTGAATTTTGAATTTTATCAAAACTATTTTTACGATTGTAGCTAGTGATACCATACAAAATTTTTGTGAATTTGCCGCGCTTATTCAATCTCATCTTTCGTTAGCCAGAGTCTACCACCACTCATTGTAACAGTTCCGTTACAGGGCATTGTAACGGAACTTACCCCTCAAATCTGTCAAATGTGTTCAAAGTCAGGGTTTTAAGCGTATTTTGGTGTGGAAGAAAAACCATTGTCACGACGACGCTTGTAAACGATGCGGCTGGCATCATGTATTGCGGTTGTTGGTGACCCCTGTACTTATATACGATACCATACGCATAAGTACGCTTTCGCTTGTCCTCTAATTCAAAATCCCTAAGTCGTCTTTTACGACATTCATAGAGATAGGGTGGTACTATTCTTATAATTCAACTTACGTATCAATCATACTTTCATGGAGTATCCGTAGTCCGGTTGACGTCAAATGAACTAATGAGACTAAAGAAGTCTCAGTAGTTAGGCCAAACAACCGAACTACTGAGACCAGATGGCCGTGAAGCTTATACTCACCGATAGTGGCTAAACTTAGAAATTTTAAAATGAAACTCAAAAATTAAAGGCAATAGTTTGCATTTTAAAATAGAACATTTTAATAAAATAAGTAAGTACATCGTTTTACTCGCATAGAGGAAAATCTTAAGAAGGTACCAAGGGTCAAGTGGAGCCTTTTACACAATATTTTTTTTAGAACATACTGGAAACATAGACAATAAAAAATAATTAGGAAATATGAAAACTAATAAAAAGTAACTGATTGAAGTCCAAGGATTGAAACAATGATTTTGGTCATCACGGCCCATAATGACACGTTTGCCAAATGTCACACTAGGATTCATCATAAAAATAGGTCACGTTCGCAGATTGTCACGTTCGCAAAATTTCACACCTAATCGTGACATTCTGCGAACGTGAAATTGTACCTAAAGACATTTCTACTATACAAAAGTAAGTTGATAAAACAGAAATTTGAAGATAATGTACTTGTAGCAAGTTGGTAGAAACACTGACCTTGAGCGGGTCTTTGGTTTCGGACATTTGTAGCGTGGCGCTGGCTCAGCTTATACTGGCTTTTTTTTCAACGTCCTTGTAACTTGCACTTGTAACGTGCACTTATAATTTGTGCTTATCTTTAGCTTCATCCTTGCCTTTATCTTCATCCTCATTATCGTCCTCACCTCATCCCCATCCACATCCTCATCCTCATCTTTGTCCTTATCTTTATCCGAAGAGAAAAATTTATAAGAATAAAATAAGTTTATTTTTATTTATTCATATATATATATATCCAAAACATTTATAAAAAAAAACCACATAAAATAATGAAAGTCCAAAAAGAATGAGTCCCAAATCCATACAAAAAAATCTATAGCGAAAAATTCAAATTTTTTGTCACTAAAAAAATAGACCTATTGGGAAATTGGAATAAGACTGATTGGGAAATTAGACCGTTTGGACAATGGACCAATAGGAACGGAAAGTGGACCGATTGGGAAAGTGGACCAAACGGGAATGTGGAGCGATCGGTAAAGTGGACTGAACGCACCGGAGGATCGCTATCTACGGAAGGTCATAGACATAAATAGAAACCAGTAATGTCGCAGCGACACGTCGTCTGTTGCTGCTGTCTGCAGTCGGCTACGTACTTATTTCGAACGTCACATTTTGAGAAAGAGACATTTTGCGAACGTGACATTATGACGCGTGACGTGGAGGATTTTGTATTGTCTTGGCTTAATTTCATGCACCTAGTAAGTCCTTATATACATACCGCCATTTGACAGGTGCTGCGAATCAAAATACTTAGGCTGATATTTCACTGGGATACCATGGCGGCGCAACCAGTCGCCGCTACCAACAAAATGTATACAGCTGTATATAGAGTTACTCACCTGGTGTCCGTTTGGTTGCGCAACCAATTTGGCAGCGCGACCAGCTCGGATGCTGGACGCGCTACCACTCCCAGTGAAATATAGCCCTTAATACTGTGGCCGCAGGGTGTGGCGACTCTGGTGTCTTTACTGGTGTCTAGTTACGGACACTACGGTGGCGCGACTGGTTGCGCTGCCATGGTGTCCCAGTGAAATATCGGCCTTAAACTTATATTTATACTAGCTGATGCCCACGGCTTCACCCCGTGGTTTTTGTACTTTAGGAATAAATTAATAATAAATAAAAATAAGTTTATTTCTCTCTCACTAACTAGGCATTTGTAATAGTCTTGTTTATGAAAATCTATAATAGCGAGAGACCGAAGCTTAAACTTGTGCTATTACATCTCCCGTTCTCTCCCACTAGGATAAATGTTGCAGACTTAAGATTTAAAGGTAGGTATGTAGTTGTACTGCGAAAAATCTAATAAATATATGTACAACTCAATTTAAATAATTTTTAAAAATAATGAAACATTAGTTTCATTATTTCTTTCAAATCCAAAATTTTACTTTACTTTATTCTGAGCAAAATACATATTGCATTGAATGTAACTTAATCTAGGTACATTATTTGGAATAACAATTATAAAAAAAAAAACAAACAACAGCAACACAAACAAATGGAAATTAGGTATTTAGTATTTAAGAATCAAATTTAAATGTCATAAACTCGTTCACTGAATAAAAACATCTTTCGAGTATATAGGCGTATAGAATTCTTTTGAATGATGTTACTCTGGTGACAGATTTCAACGACGTTGGAAGTTTATTGAAGCAGCGAATGGTTTGGCAATAAGCACTATGTCAAAAAACAGAGAGTTTTGTGCAACTGATGACAATATTAATGCTGTTATCCCTCATTTCACCCCCTTCTTGGGGGATGACGTGGAAAATTCCGTGTTCCTTTTTTTTTCTTTTTATTAACTTTAATCCAAATTATGCATCTTATGTTAAAACTGTAGTCATACAAACTTACATATAAGCCCATCTCTTTATTGTGCTTACATCAAACGTGAAACGATCGACCATCATTCCTGCTAAGCGTTTTGAAGACTTTTTAACGTAAAACTTATTTTTGGATGTGTTGACCACTAGACTCTTGTACCCTCTTAAAGGTTAAAAAACAAAATTGCAACATCTAAAACAGTAAAGGGTAAAAAACATTTGAATCGTGAATAATTGTCGTCATAGGAAGTACAGCATCCTTTACGACCGATCAAGTCCCTAGCACACTCTTGCAAAATTAAAAAAATACTCGGGTACTGTCCTGAGGTCCGATTGCATTGCTTGCATGATTTCTTTCTCTTGAAAATTAACGAAAAAGACAATACTTAATGCACTCTTTGAGGATTTCAACCCTCACAAATGTAGTAGGTTTTAATAAATTACTTACACAGTAAGTGTGCATCTGTAAATATTTTTAGAGGCTCTAAAGCACCGTGGCATAATTTTTGCGTAGCAATTCATTATTTTGCAAAATAGGGAATATTTTAAGATCACGCTTATCTAGCAGGAATAAAAGCGCATAATTTTTCAGAATTTCTCTACGCTTTGACGTTCAATCTGAATAACCTTTTTCGACTAAATACTTAACTCTCTTCTTTCCAAGCCAAAGATTTTGGAGCGTTTTTCTCATGTCAATGATATTTTAAACTAAAATAATATGGAATAAATTTCGGTACCGGACACACTGGCGAGCTGTCATGACAAAATGCCTGCCGTCTGCTGAGCCTCTTAAGTGGATATAGTGATAGGATCCCAATAATGGGTCAGCTAGCCAAGTCAGGGTTCAAATCCTCGGAAAGTCACTGTATCTTTCGTTTTGCTTTTCTCTTTGCTTAAACTTTAATGTAATGTAAAATTCCCTCAAGAAATATATTTATGCAGCCGAAGCAATATGGCAAAACGCTTTATGTACCCATTGCTCAGATGTCAATTCCGTTGAGATAAGAGCAATATGGGCATGCATTCAAAAGTAGCAGTACAAAGTGACTGCTATTTATACTTTTATAAAATTATAACAATAAAACTATATAAATGTTTAGGTATATACATCTAAAATATTGATAAACATTAACAAAATCGAAAAATGGCTTGAAGTAGGTACGTAGTAAAAATTAAAGGCTCTTGGTACCCGGTTGCAGTTGGTGTACAATAAGGTTAAGCTAAGACCAGACTTGGACCAGACCATACAACTTATATGTAGACTCCTTACTCAAGGCAAACACTTTCTGGTAACACATTAAACTGTTCGACCAGATTGGGCAATGTTCAGTTTCGTTTCTGAGTACGCCGTTTCAGTTTTCGGTACACCGTCTCTTACACCCTGTATAGGGCTTTAAAAAATCATGTAAACCTTGGATGTCCGTAAGGATTGAGGAGCCACCCTCGATTTCAAAGGGCAGTTTATACCCTTATTTAGTAGCAAACCAGCTGATTTTGTAGGACAAATTCTGTTATTTGTAGTAACATCTGTAAAAAGTTACACTAATGTAAAGGTGGCTCCTCAATCTGAACGTCTGAATTGAGGAGCCACCTGTAACTGGGTAAGTAATAGATGTACATTTTTGAAAAATTTGTAACATTTTGTAGTAATTGTGAATGGTATGTAGAAAAAATTTGGGTCCAGTAGTGTAAAAGTTCAAGGAAATACAAAAGTTTTAGTGTGGCTTCTCAATCCATACACAAGAGCGTGAATTTCCTTGACTATTTTCAGTTAGTTAGTACATTCGGCACTGTGATCATTTAGTAGTAGGTGCGTTAAATTTTGTAGTATATTATCAAAACGGCAGGATAAAGTGAATTCGGTCAAAAATTGCATTTTGATTGGCTCTTCAATCCTGACATTCTGCAAATAAATAAGCGGCCGTACCTACTTCAGATCAGAACGGAATCAAATGCCGGAGACACTAGCATTTAGTAGCAATGTCTACTAAATAAACATGAACATTTCAACGCTGTACTTGTTCAGCATCAGAAAAAAAGACGACTTTTTACCCGACTGCCCCAAAACAGGAGGGTTATGTTTTTCAAGTGTATGTATGTATGTCGATTTCTTTGTCGCGCTCTGCAGCCTAAACGGCTTGGGAGATTTCACCACGTGAGGTGTTGTTAGGTTCTTATTCATTGTAGGAGTGTCATAGGGTATAAAAATAAATAAAAAAATTGTAAATAAAAAAACTATTTCAAAAAATAAAATACCCGACCGAAAAGAGAACCTTAATCGGCTTCCGATTGAGATGAAATTTTGCATGCGTATGTGAATCGGATGACAATGCAATATTATTGTAACTTGGAGCTGATCTGATGACGGAGCCGGAAGATATCCAATAAAAAAGAGGAGATATTACCGCGTTTCAGAATCCTACAGCGTCATCTGTTGGTGGGTAGCGCCGCTTGCTCACTTGGTAATATTTTTTAGATTTCATTGATAAAACAACTCTGGGAGGTTTCTTTATAAAATATTTGGGCTTAGCTAGGCCTTTTGGAAATAATTTTCTAAGTTTTAACATATAAAGCAATGACTAAATTTCCCGTGCAAGATGCAGCATTAATTACTTTTGTGTTATACTGTAGCTTTTCTACTCCATACCAATCCATACCAAAGGAGGTGTTTTTTGATGTCGACTACCCAAGGAGGTTTTAGCCCACGCTTCGCCAAAGCGAACCACCAGCGACTAAAACCTCCTTGTGACTACCACATTCAACCCAGGGACTAGATAAGTACTCAACCATTCTTTATGTACGGTCAACCGCACGTGAATGGAAAGATTTGCAACTCTATTACTATGTCACAAAGGTTGAAGTGTTTCTACTGACGTGCTGTTGGGTGTATGTAGAAAAATACAGTCAGCAGAGAGGGACTATATATATATATAGCTCTTAACAGCATCGGGAAACCACCAAAGCATCTTAGTTTAATAAAGAGCTTCCACGAAGATATGAATGGCGTTGTTGCTGGTGGCATTAAATCTGAGCCGTTCCAAATGCGCAAAGGTGTCCGCCAAGGTTGCGTTTCAGCACACTCTCTGTTTGGTATATTTTTCTCATTGTTATTAAGAGAAGCATTCGGCAATGACCAGCGGGGTATACATCTACATACAAGAGCTGATGGGAAGTTGTACAACATAATTTCACTTCTTAAGTCCAAGCGCCATCGCGATGTCGTTTTTATTGACAGACTTCTATTTGCTGATGATGCAGCCTTTGTGGCCAACACTGCAAATGATTTACAAATCATCGTCGATACATTTTCACGGGCATGTTCCTTGTTCTCCATGTCTATAAACGCCAAAAAGACAGTTGTGCTGATGCAAGGGACAGAGAAGCCGGTAATAACCCTGGATGGTGCCATATTGGAAGTAGTGGACAAGTTTGCGTACTTTGGGTCGACTGTGTCGAACAATCTCTCACTTGACCTGGAGATCGATGTTCGTATCGGCAAAGCGGCGACCATGTTTGGCAGGCTGAATACAAGAGTATAGCAAAACAAACATGTTACGACGAACACCAAGATGATCGTTTACCAAGCATGCATTTCAAGCATACTGTTGTATGGAGCAGCAAGGACGACGTACGCAAAACAAGAGCGACAACTTAATGCCTTTCATATGCGCTGCTTCCGAAACATACTGGGCATCTCCTGGAAGGACAAGGTAACCAACAAAACGGTCTTACAACGAGCACAGCTGCCCAGTTTTTTCGCATTGCTGAAGCAGAGACGATTACGATGGTTGGGGCACGTGCACCGCATGGAAACAACCCGTCTATCCCAGCGTGTATTGCTTTTTGCTATAGCGCACGCAAAAAGAAGTGTTGGTAGGCCAATGCTGCGCTTTAAAGATTGCGCCAAGCGAGACATGATCACTTTTGGTATTGAACTGGGAGCAGACAGCTGAGGACAGAACCAAATGGCGTAAATCATCACTGGATGGACGCAAGGTACACGATAAAAAAAAATCGTTTATTTCATATCAAAAAAAGTTAAAAGTTTACAGACTAGTTCCGCCAAACCTGGTGAACCGCCAATGAAGCCTGGTGTTGTGCACTTGCCGAAAAAAGTGAGAAAAGTAAGGAAAATAACGACATAACATCAGTTATTGATAACACAAGATTCACTGCAGAGCGTGTGGCAGGACCTGCCGCTTCCGAATAGGCTTATTCAGCCACGATAAACGGTGCAATCGACAGAATATTGCGTAAATCGTCTGACATAGACGACTAAGGCCTATGATGTTGATGTATGAATGACAATTTCTTTGTCGCGCTCTGCAGCCTAAACGGCTTGATAGATTTCAACAAATGAGGTGTTGTTAGATTTGTTTTCATTGTAGGAGTGTCATAGGGTATAATATTTTAGTATAGCACCTTTGAAGCGAAAAAAAAGGGCGAAATATTTTTTTCAAATCAATACTTTTACAACATGGGTATCAAACAATAGCTAGGAAAAACCTAAGGTTAACAAATGTTTTAGTAAAACTTGACGTAGCAAATCTGAAAACTAAAAAGATTAAAATAAAAAATTATTAAATAACAAAAAACCCAACTGCTTAGCACAAGAGAGGAAAACAAGCTTAAATCTATTGGATTTGGTAACTTGCATTGTATAGGACACTGCAGGCGGGGACGAACAAAATTAAGTCTTAAACATCCTCAAAACTATTTTCGTCCCCGCCTGCAGTATGTTATACGATTAAACTTACCAAATCCAATAGATTTAAGCTTGTTTTCTTCTCTTGTGCTAAGCAGTTGGGTTTTTTGTTATTTATTAATTTTTTTTGTTACCCCTCTTGAATTCACTATGAAGGGTGACCATATTTTAGGGTATATGCAAATAAGATCTCTTATTTATCAACGATAAGCTGAAGGAGCAAAGCCGCGTGCGACCCTCGATAACCGCCGACGACAGCCGCACTGTTTTTTCCAATTTTCCAACTATAAGTGGTGCGGCGCGGCGAACCTCTCGTACTTGCGCGTAATTTGTGCGAATTGTCCAGGACCACCACCGTCCAGAAGCCGATTAGCGGGACAGCCCACGTAGCACAGAACTACTGGGAACAAAAAAAGTCCCACTAGTTTGGTCAACAGAACTACTCAACAGAACTAGTGGGAATAAACGACGAGAATTCGTGCTCGAAGATACTTGCACTTGTGGATACTTGTATTTGTAGGTACTTTCGCTTGTAAGTACCTACAATGCAAGTTCATACAAGTCCTAAAATCTACCTACCTACCTACAAGTACGAACTAACGACAACCTCAACTCAACCTCACCTAAACCTCACTTCAACGACACGACACCGGCCAGCACGGCGGCATCGCTTTCAGTTCGCGCGGCGGGCAATTGGCATCGCAGCGCGCCACATCGCTCATTGGTCATGCACGTAGGCTACTTCAATAGGTATCTTCTGTAAGTGTATAAGTAAAGAAGTATGGAAACGTACAGAAAGTGTATAAACGTGTAGAAAAATGTAGAATCGTGTGCTCTTGATGGTATCAACCTACCACGTAAAACTTACGGCTGTATCATTGACAACCAGTGTTTTTTTTCACATTGTGTTTTTATGATACTACAATCGATGTAAGACAGATAAATATAAATAATAATAGATAAAGATTGTTTTATTGAGCACCACTTGTTCTACGGTCCCATTTTCGTAACGTTTTTTCGTAACTATTATACCCGATGTTCACCAAAGTCTTTTTTGGTACAATCGAAACAAGACGTAAAATAAAGACTCCATGTCAAAAACTACTTGTCCTAGTTTCACTCATACAATATGGTCACCTTTCATAGCGAATTCAAGAGGGATCACGAAAATCCGTTTCTATTCTGATGCTGAACAAGTGCAGCGTTGAAATATTTACGTATATTTAGTAGACATTGCTACTAAATGCTAGTGTCTTCAGCTTTTGATTCCGTTGAGATCTGAAGTAGGTACGGCCGCTTATTTATTTGCAGAACATCAGGATTGAGGAACCAAACAAAAGGCATTTTTTTACCGAATCACTTTATCCTTCCGTTTTGATAATATACTACAAAATCGACCGCACCTACTACTAACTGATCACAGTGCCGAATGTACTAATGAACTGAAAATAGTCATTATGGATTGAGGAGCCACACTAAAACTTTTGTATTTCCTTGAACTTTTACACTACTGGACCCAAATTTTTTCTACATACCATTCACAATTATTACAAAATGCTACAAAATTTTCAAAAATGTACATCTATTACTTAACGAGTTACAGGTGGCTCCTCAATTCAGACGTTCAGATTGAGGAGCCACCTTTACATAAGTGTAACTTTTAAAGATTTTACTACAAATTCCAGAATTTGTCCTACAAAATCAGCTGTTTTGCTACTAAATAAGGGTACAAACTGCCTTTTGAAATTGAGAGTGGCTCCTCAATCCTTACGGACATTTCTAGGGTTATTGGAAATTCGCAAAAACAATTCAACCGGACAGATCAGCTGTACGGGAGTCAACATTTTTTTGTGAATTTTTTAAAGCCTTAGAACAAAAGTTGATGCATTTGGCCCCCAGAACAACCCCTTAAAAGGTTTTACACCGATTTTTTAAACCTGATATTTATGATCATAAATATAATATATGGATCGACCAAATGGAACAAGAGAAAACGTTATAGTGCGGTCGATTAGCTGTTTTACGTAGACACGCTTTATAATTTCACCAATTTTTTTCCAGGTACTAGTTAGGTACATAGCTCTCAATTTTTGATAGGAGCCAATTCTTGAATTTTCTATGAAATTTTTTTGAAATTCAAGAATTGGCTCCTATCAAAAATTAAGAGCTATGTACCTAACTAGTACCCGGAAAAAATTAGGTGCAATTTTGTGAATTTGGCGATACAAGACGTTAAGCGACTGGACTATTACTAAAAAACTAGAATTTACTCTAGGCAAAGCAATTTTTTATTGCTCTGTACCTATTTCAAACGAATCAATGATTCCTAAATTTTATGAAGATAGATATCAGCTGGTCGTGTTTCTATGCCTTTTTTTTTAATACCCGTAGACTGGAGAGAGATTTTGTTTTTAGCTATCACATATTGCAATATTTTTGGATTTTGGCAATTGGCAGTTTAAAATAATAGGAAAATCTAAAAACAAATAAAATACTGAAATTTATTGAAAATTAAACGCCATAAAGACCCCAAAAGTTAAATTATAAAAAATATAAAACAAAAAGATAAATAAACATTACAACCGTTTATTCATTATCAACAATTGTCAAAACAATGTCACTTTATAAAAATAAAGGTGCCTTACTACATTAGTTTATGCAAAAAAATATGCTAATGATAACTCTAAGGAAAGTATTGGCCTTTATATTGCAATGAACGCTGGGACATGTTCATCAAAATGTTCAAATGGAAATTTAGCAAAAGGCTGCAGCTTTCGAAGGGAAATTTTTGTTGTAGTTGAAAAAGGTAAGAAAGCTGCAGTTTACCGTAGTCCCAATAAAACACTAGTTTTGTTTAATCTTAACGGATTTGGGCGTGGTCTTATCATTTTTTACGGATTTGCTCACCGTGGACTTAATAGATTTTGCGTCAGAGTCCGGGTTTTCTTCTGCAACAACTTCTTCCGAGAGACTCTCCACGGAAATCACAGGAGAAACTGTCATATTGTGAGTGGGATACTGCTCCTCTCTGGGCAAGTAGATGCCGAAGCGATCCTAATATGAAAACCGAAATAAAAATTAGGTTAGGTAAGTTTGGTACCTATATAATGAGCTCGTGTGAAACAGATTAGCAGCTATCGTCTGTAAGAAAACAGCTTCATTATAAGCAGGGTGCGCGGCAGTAGCAATTGCCTCTAAAGGTATTTGCCGAAAACTATTGCTCTATGTTAAAATCTTTTGTTACTCGTTTAAAGCCTCCAGATTTATTTATAAAGTTTAAGATTCAAGACCTTTTACTAACAAATTAAAGGATCCTGGATATCTAAATAAATCAATTTTATTATTAGTTATTAAGTATTATTGATAAGTTGCTTATCATTCCTAAATCTCGGGAAATTAAGTCCTGGACCTTTGACAATCGCTTAATATAACACCAACGGGTACAGATGGAGCAGATCTATTCTTTGCTGGCACCACACGAGCAGATTAAAATTAATATATGTTGAAGCGTAAAATGCAAATACGCACAATTAAGTAAAGTTTCAATCTAGCTAAACAATCAAGTGTCACTTAGCTACTTATCTTTCCCTTACTTTGTAATTGTTTGTGTTCATTAATTATAATCATTTATGAGGTAACATAGTTTTCAACACATTTGCTCATAAAACAGCTCTATTAGAACTGTATTAAGGTCCATAATCCAGCTTATTAGACACGTGTGCGTTTTTCATTATATTACCGCACAAGTGTTTTATTGTTGCGTTTTTAGGGTTCCGATACCAAAATGGTAAAAAAAAGGAACCCTTATGGTGCCGCTCTGTCTATCTGTCTGTCTGTCTGTCCGTCTGTCTGTCACACCTCTATATCTCAGCAACCACTTACGCTATCGAGCTGAAATTTGGAATAGTTTTAGAATATAGTTGCCCAACTTAATTGCACATGAAAATTTTTTGAAAAAAGTATGATTATTAATGTAAAGGGGGCCAAAATAGGGGGGGCCAAATTTCAAATTGTCGCTACTAGGTCGAATGGGGTATCATATGAAAGGGCTTTACTTGTACATTTTAAAATATATTTTTGTAATTTTTTAAGTTTCTTAGTTTTCAAGTTATGATGAAAAATGTCAAAAAAAATACCATTCCCCCCCCCTTATCTCCGAAGTTTGAGTAAGGGAAAATCTGAATTAATTACAGTTGACAGAGGTTTATGTAAACTTTACAGCAAAAATAAAACGATCTTTCTAAGTTGCACAATTTTTCAGAAATCTGCAAAAAACCTTTACAAACAAATTTAGTTTTGCGGTCCTGAAAATGGACTTTATTGCTTCCAAAAATACTATAGGTATATCGGAACCCTCGGCGCGCGAGTCCGACTCGCACTTGACCGGTTTTTTTTTAATCGGCAAGGTGCAAGGAGAAACTATCTATGAAAATATCTATGAAATTCATAATATTTTCATGAATAAATAAACTGTGTTCGATTATATGATAAACAAACGTCAATTACATGAAAATATTTATTATTAAACAACGAAATAACTACTAATTTGTTCAAGGAATTGCGCTGTTTGGCAGTTTCGAGCGCAGCGAAATTCAAATCTCTTTGGTTTAGTCTCCAAGCGAAGCAAAGAGGTCTTTATTGTGAGGTTTAGTCATTGCCTCCTGCGCGCGCATGTGGATGTTCCGAAAAATTAATACGCACGCCATTTCAAGAAATATTTGTTTGTTGTGTTTATTACAATTATTTTCATAGGATTTGATTTCTACAAATAAAAAAACCGGCCAAGTGCGAGTAGGACTCGCGCTTTAAGGGTTCCGTCCGTACCATCTACCATATAATATACAAATAGCTTTTGCTTTACTCCGCGACCATCCAACTTGACCCCTCTTTTATAGAAAAGTTCTTGAAACGAGAGCTCACCTTAATTGGTTACTATTAGTTGTGAATTTTTTTTAAAAATTTAATGATTTTAAACTTTTTCGTCGTCTTATTGACTGACGTATGTTGCCACATACGGCTGCCTCCCTTAAGCACCGTTATTGTAAGTGCCATGCTTTCGTGAGATGACGGGTGTCGCTTCACGAGACGACGTGTCGCGTCACGAGACGACGTGTCGCTTCACGAGACGACGTGTCGCCTCACGAGACGTCGTATGTCGCCTCACTCATCGACGTCGTTTCACGAGACGACGCGTGTCGGCTCATGAAACGACAAGGAACAGTGGCCGGTTTTTAAACTAATCTTACAAGCCGATCATCATCATTGCCCTAGCTTTGTTCTAGGTGACCTATCCTAGGGGATTTGACAAGAGAGCTGGTATTCTCAAAGAGCGACTGCTATCAGACCTCTGCAACCCAGAGGGAAGGTAAACCAAATCCAAACCTAGATAAGGTTTTATAAGGCTAGTGGCCAGCCTGGATGTCAGAGCTCCAAGCCGTCAAATGGCCTCTGACTTGGCTTAATTACTACTCGTATCATTGACAGGCCGGGACCAAAGGCTTAACGCGCCATTCAAAGCACGGAAACACTCTAATTATTGTGCCACTATTATAGTCTAGCTCTCCCATCCGGGTTCTGACCAAGGCCCACATTGCTTAACTTTCTTGATCATTCAAGCTTCGGCAGAAAGAAAGAGTAACTACCACTCGACCACGAGCGCTTCTCTTACACGTTAATTACAGAACATGACAAGTACTTCCACAGTAATTATGGACGGTCTGCAGTCTAAGTGGGCTACGCATGTTGCCGCAATCAATGATCTTTGTCGTCTAACACAAAAACTTGTAGTATTTTTACAAAATAATTTTATGATTAGAGTGTAAAAACTCCTTGGTAGTAGACTTATTTTACTTACCGCACTGGTTCGGTAAGTAACTACTTACGAGCAATGTTTAGGTCCTTGTAAAT
The DNA here is from genome assembly GCA_947532105.1 of Athrips mouffetella. Taxonomy (NCBI): domain Eukaryota; kingdom Metazoa; phylum Arthropoda; class Insecta; order Lepidoptera; family Gelechiidae; genus Athrips; species Athrips mouffetella. The sequence goes on from OX383956.1 coordinate 32,113,437, forward strand.
ACGTTTTTCGAGCAAATGTATTGAAAAAACTTTTAACGCGCTTTTTCTCGCAGAAGATGACATGAAAAATTCAGCCGGCAGATATTTTATCTGACGTCTTACTATCAGGAACTTTAGCAGCGAGCGAATCCGAATTTGGACCTATGGCCCTTGGAAAAAGTTATTCAGTTTCATGGACAGAACTACCTCTTAAAATACCCGGGATGGTAAAGAAATACCGCTGTATTTCATCAAACGCATTTTTATCATATTAATTGAAGTAATCAGTCATCCTTCGTACAACACGACGTTTTTAATATTCATTCGAAGAATCCGTTAAAATAGTTTTTAAAGAATCAAACGAATCCATATTGAGCATGACTGAATTTCTTCCTAGCGTTCCTCGCTATATTGAAAAGGTTTGCGTATCTGACAGATAAGAAAATAACGGCCAACCAATCTGCTTGCTAATTAAATAGCAGGTTTATACTCGTATGTCAGTTAATGCAATCAGACACTTGTGAAACAAAAGATTCTTAGAATACGACAGAGCAGATAGGCTTTCTGAAAGTTTAGAGGTAAGCGGTGAAACGGGCCTTTAGTCGTGTGTTTATTACCTGTTTAAGTAATATAATAGAAAAGCGAATTTAAAAAAAATTACCTTAGGAATTCGGTTATAGCGCCACTGTGGGTGACAGACGCACGGCTTCGGAGGGGGCACTTTGTAACTCTCGTGCGTAGATATAGAGCTTGTAGATGGAGCAGGCTCATAACCTGCATTTAACAAGCACGATTATTAAAATAATAACTATTCGTACACTTTTTTTTTTCAGCAGAAAAACAAAACAAATGTCGCATACTACGAATTTGTTCTTGTTTGTAGGGCCAAGAGCTTCACAGTCTACACAGCCTCACTTGGTTGTTATTCCATACATTAGGGAATTCATATTGTGTTTGGCAATGTCTGTACAACCTACGGCTGATTCAGCCCATTAAATTTAACATGTTTTTCCATAGGCCAAAATATGCATAAAATATACTTTCCATTGAATAGCGCTATCACGTAATGCAGTCTCTATAGTAAACATTTTACTTATTTCGGCCTTTTTATTGGTAAAAGTTGTTCCGTTTCATTATCATGTACTGAATCTCCCGTTTAATTTAATATAGCCGTTCCCCAACATACTATTGTTTAATCCAAAATTGTTCAAGTTGCGATTTTAAATATTTTTAACTTTTCAACCTCATCTCGGACCTCAAGTATAACCTTTCTAAAAAGTAAGGTAAGTACAAAAAGTTAGCAAGTTCACCTTTGAAATTTGCTTGTCGGCGTACAGTTCTCTTCATTTTCTTACGCATTCGTTTCTCCCATGCTATTTCCGCAGCTGAAAACGAAATGTTTACGAAAATTTTACATCTTACATATAATCAAGAGGTAGGAATGGATGCATTAATGACTAGCAAAATCTGACCCGGTATCACTGTATGAAAAAAATCTGTATAATTGCTTTAACTTGGTGTGGCTTTAGTTCTATGGAAGTTTTTGTATCACTGTATGCATGCACAATCATTTTTGCATGAATACGAACAATAACAAAAAAATGCTGACGTCCACAGCCACACTCCAGAAAATCCAGTATCGAGGGCACCATACCATTGTCGTAGAAGTAACGTGCGCTAGCCGTATATACACAAACAAGTACACATATCATCTTAGGTCTAAGAATAAATACACAAACTCATCATACCAATATCAGCCCGAAAACGAAATATTCTGCACAACAGGCAATGAAACGATTCTATTATATGAATTACAACTGCGCCAAACAAGCTTACAGAATGTAATAAAAATAGATGTTGCTTCTCACCAATCCTCTCCTTATCCAGTATTTCACTTTCAAACATTTTGTAAGCCTCAAAGAACAATTCAGCGATGTCTTCTCTGATTTCTATAACTGGTATCTCCATTGCTTCTTCCACTGCAAGGGCCACTGCCACGTAGGCGGCATCGTATAGGATGGCCTGCTCGTCGAAGCGAGAGACAAACGCTTTGTCCACAGTGTTAGACACTATTACCATTAGGTGTTCTGATAAAGTCGGCTCTGGGGTTGGTATAGGCTCTAAAATGTAAACAAATCAGACACGGAATATATGATTAAAGGTTATATGAACAACGCATCTTTGCTGTACCTGTAAAGAGGTCAGTCAAAGGTCGAGGTCAAGAGTAAGCCCATTTTCAAAAATAAAAAACTGTAAATAAAGAAGAATACATCAAATAAATAACTAACTTAGTTATTTAATTATAGGGATGAAACAAACGTGGCGATGCCTCTATTTGCCTATTTTAAGAATGCTTATAATTAAAAAATTATCTATACAGCGTTATTTTTTTATCACTACGGATATTTTAAGAAGTGATTTTGCCCATGAAACTGAACAATTTTCCCAAAGAACATAGGTCGGAACACGAAAATAAAATTTCGACTTCCCATACAAAACGTACTGACGCAGTTGAAGTCTCAAAAAAAATCAAAAATATTTATTTTCTTTTACAATAAAGTTTTACTTACAGCTAGTAGCAGGAGCTCCCTTTTAAACATAAAAGTAATGCTTGTACCAGGGAATTCCGAAGTCTAAATTCGTATTTCGACCTATGTTCCTTCGAAAAAGTTGTTCAGTTTCATAAACAGAATCACCTCTTAAAATATCCGGGGTGATAAAAAATAAGGTGTATTTATAAAGGATGTAAAGGACAGCTTTCCGAATACTGAACGGATATGTTCAGGCAACGAATCTGAACAACTTTCAGCAAATGAAACTTTTAGGAAAGGAAAAAAATAATTACTTCTTCATACAAAATTGTAAACTTAATTGGACAGTTTGTATGGAGAGGTCGATGTTTTTTTCATTTCCTGAAAGTTTTAATCTCTGAAATTTGTTCAGGCACGTTGGCTGATCAACTCCTCTTATTTTTTGGAAAGCTGTCCCTTACCTTTCATCCCTTAGATCCCTTACATACATATAAGTATAAAAAAAATTATTTTATGTTGAACTTCAGTAACCATAATATTTTTTTTTTATTATCTATTAAAATTATAGGGATATTTTGCTGCAAATTTTACCCTAGTAAGACATGGCGGTTGGCTAGAAAAATCGGTTATCCGGATTGGTAACCCTCATACTTGTATACGTAGTAACCTTTTTGGTCTGCTCTCATCACTTGACTCAAACAAAGATCTCCAGGATACCAGTGACTATGTATTCAGATAGGTACACCAAGTCCAGAGAGTTGAGTCATCATCATCATCATATCAGCCGAAAGACGTCCACTGCTGGACATAGGCCTCCCCTAAAAGACTCCATGACGACCGGTCCTGCGCTGCTCGCATCCAGCGGCTTCCCGCGACCTTGACCAGATCGTCGGTCCACCTTGTGGCGGGCCTGCCAACGCTTCGTCTTCCGGTTGAGTACTTGTTATAAATTGATAACGTATTATTATGTATGTCTTACCTGGAGTGGGCAGCGTCGTATCAGAACTTCGAATAGAAATGAACGAGGAGGACCGTGTCATGGGAGGACTCACTGAGGGAGTAGGAATATGCCATGTTTTTGGTGGGTGATGCTTATTAAGTATAGCCTTGATGTCCGCCTCTAATGTCTTTTCATCATCAATGGAATATACTTCTTTATCTGTCTAGAAGCAAAATATTTGATGTTGCAAAAAAGTTGCCGTTCATTGGGTTTATAGTTGGGTTGGAGAGCTCCAAATCATTTCGGAGCAAGCAGCGAATGTGCCCTTGTAGATAGTTCATGAGTAGACGAGTCTAGAAAGCCCGGGCCACAGATTCAGATTCAGATTCAGATAATTTTATTCAATGTAGATTCTTTACAGAATACTTATTGAAACAAATTTGTCAGGCCCTCGAGCGGTGTTAATTACGTTATTAGTGTTATTTTTTTTCTCTTAAATTTATCTTTTTTATCTCGAAAACTGCGTGACATAGAAAAAAATGTCCTAGCAATGAATTAATCCTAATAAATTGCTCTACTACAAAAACAAAGCAACTTTTTCGCTATATTCAATACTTTAAGAGATCTTGAGAGGGGAAAATGGGCAATAAAGAAAAAAAAATAATGTATAGAGAGGAACATTTCTTAACTGATGCATCAACAGCGAGCCGTAACTGCTATAGCTATAAATGTGAAATTTTGCGAAAAGGTTAATTGCATGTAAAAATTATTGATAGAATTTTCATATACATTTCAAACCCTTAATTCACCCCCTTGGGAGATCAATTTTGGGAAATCCTTCCTAATTTAATATTTTTAGGGTTCCGTACCTCAAAAGAAAAAAACGGAACCCTTATAGGATCACTTTGTTGTCCGTCTGTCTGTCTGTCTGTCTGTCTGTCTGTCAAGACCCTTTATCTCACGAACGGGTAAAGGTATCAGGTTGAAATTAATACCATATATTACGATCCATGAACCACACAAGATCTGAAAATTTCAATTTTTTACAACGACGCAATCAAAAGATATGGCATTTTATGTCCTCATCTCCATACATTTATTCAAAAATGAAAAACCTACAGGGTACTTCCCGTTGACCTAAAATTATGAAATTTGGCAAGAAGCTAGGTCTCACAGTACAAATAATGGGAAAAGTCTGAAATCATTAAATATTACAACTTTTCTCACAACTAATTTTAACCAATTGTGGTGAGCTCCCGTTTCAAGAACATTCATATAAGAGAGGGGTCAAGTTGGATGGTTGCTGAGGCGATTTTTGTTTTAGTTCTATTTAAAAACGGGAACACTTACAAACTTGAAAATTGGTATGTTTATAGGGCATAGGCTATAAAATAACAACAAATAATAAAATTTGGTCAAGCGCGTGTCGGACTCAAAAAATCTAGCACATTAACTTACTGAAATTTCAACTAATACAATTATGTTTATGTGGTGGTACGGAACCCTCAGTGCGCGAGTCCGACTCGCACTTGGCCGGTTTTTTACATGCAATTAACCTTTTTGCAAAATTTCACATTTATAGCTATAGCGGTTACGGCTCGGCGTTGATGCATCAGTTAAGCAATGGCTTAATATTTTCGAGGCTACTAACAAATAAAACGGCTCCTAACAGTTTGCATCTAATAAATTAATCTGGCAGCGATTAAATATTTTAGCAACAATTATATTAGGTAAGCTTTAAAATGCAAGGATTTATGAAAACTAAATAATGGCTGATATATATATTAAACGGAGTCAATGAAATCATAGGCGAGGTACTACAAATAATGACATGGCGACTAATATTAACAGTAAGATAACTAAGATTGTTTTATTGGCAACAATAGGCTCCCATATAAAAATACACTTTCAGGGTGCGATTTGTAAGCAGCTGTAAAAATTAAAACAGGTACTATGATTTTTTGTTTGTAGAATCATAACTTAATGAAAACGGCGAAAAGCGTACTCATTGCATAGAAACAGAGTGCGGGTACTCTCTGCTTTGTCTTTGTAGCGTTTAATGACAAACCGACCTTTTCGCTCTCCCTCGCTAGCTCGTTAATCATAGTTTCTAGCTCTGCACTTCCCTCTGCAAATAAAGCAATGTCATCAGCGAAACGCAGATGGCTTAAGTATTCTCCGTTAATTTTTATTCCTTGGTTTTCCCATTTGATATTTCTGAATACCATTTCTAGGACCGCGGAAAATATTTTTGGTGATATTGGGTCACCTTGTCTTACACCTTTTTTAATCGGGAATTCAGGTCCGTGCCTTTCCATTCGTATTTTGGCTGAACTCTTAGAGTATATGCTGTGTAATAGCACTATGTATTTGACACATACACGGTAGGTTTTGTTAGGTTCTCTTGTGACACCTCGCTGACTGAGCCACTGCCGGCTTAAAATTATAAGTCAAGAAATAAAACTATAGACTATAATTTTTTTGCATGTCACTATTTGCTTTATTTAGAGCTCTTAAAATGTTGCACAAAATATGTTTTATGACCATGTTCATATTTTCTTCTCATCTTAGTTAAATTTATATACAACCTCATTGTATCATTTAAAAAAGCCTATTTTCTTGTTTTTATCCGCCGTCAAGTGTTCGCTTAACAATAAATTCAGTGACCAAAACAAAAAATCGATGCCAGTTTAAATTAAAACAAAGCTTACAACTGATTATAAAGCTGCTATTTTTTTCTACTTAAAATTATCCTTCACTGTAGCTGCCATCCTTTTATTTTTTCTACCTGCTTTAATATTTTCTACCTGCTTTAAACCCTAATTCAGATTAATTTGTCGCTGCGTTAAATACATGCCTTAAGAAATGTTTCTCTATACATTAAAATTTTCCTTGATAGCCCATTTTCCCTCTCAAGATCTCTTAAAGTATTGAATCTAGCGAAAAAGATGAATGTATTTTTTGTAGACAATTGACAATTTTATTCAGTTTAATTCATTGCCAGAACATTTTTTACTTTGTGTCACAGTTTTCGAGATGTTCATGAAATTAAAAAAACAGGAACAATAATTACATAATTAACACCGCTGAAGGACCAGATAAAGTATTCCGGGCTTTCTAGACTCGTCTGCTCATGAACTATATACTTACAACTAAAACGAGCACAGTTGCAGCTTGCTCCGCAATGTTTTAGGGTGCTTTTTAGCTAAATTACTCCACTATTGTGTTTTAGCTCAGTCAAGGTTATCGCATGTCTTTGTGAATTTTTTATAGATTTCGCCATTTCACATACTTACTAAAAGCGAAGTCTTAAAGATCGTAACCCGCTGTAACCATGTATAGTGACAAAACTATAATCTCCATATATGTTAGTTATATACATTTAGGTTACCGCATTGTTTCGTTATTGTCATGTTGTACAGCTTTGTTGAATTACCATACGTAATAGTAAGTCTCTGGAAATTTGCCAAAAACAAATTTTAGACCAAATGAGTCTTAAAATCTGAACCGGCCACAGAAACAGCCTTATAATAGGTATATTGGTTTGTTGAGAGGGTCTTTTAACAGATGTATACATTTGAAACAGTAATTCTTAAATGTAAATTATTGTCAATATGGCCGGACTACATCACTCCTCACTATATATGGTTACGGCGGGTTATGATCTTTAAAACTTCGCCATTAGTATTTGAAATGGTGAAATCTATAACAATTTCACAAAGACAAACGGTAACCTTTTAAGTATTTTGAATGTCCACGGGCTACAGTACTAATAGCTCCAATGACGTAGACATCTATGAATGAATTGTAGAACATAAAATTTGCGACAAATATTGAAATATTTTTTTATACGCACATCCGTTTTTGAGACAAAATTACAATTTTACTGATTTTATTAAAATAAATTTTATTAAATTGATGAAATATATTTAACAATAAATAATTTTTGTTTTATCATTTTTCTCAAATCCAAAAATTTTATTCCGTGATACTTACCTATCTACCTACTTTTTGTAATTATAAACTCTAATGATGAAATAATTTTTGTATATTTTAAATCTATTAGGTTTTGAGTAAAAAACGGTTAAGCGTATAAAAAAAATATTTAAAAACTGTCGCAAATTTTATGTTCTACAAGTCATACATAGATGTCAACGTCATTGGAGCTATGGAAACCGAGATAATAATCGATAAAACAGATTTTTGTGACGGACAGACATTTGACGCATTTGACCTAGAATAACAACGACGCGGACTCGAGATTTTATAAGACAACTTTAAGAACACCAAACTGAAGGGTACAAGAGTGTATAGCCTGTTAGCTCAAATTTTGAGGTTGACCCTTTTTTTTCCTTACTAGACTGGATAATTTGTTTTTCATAATAATTAATTACCTGGCTGGAATAACGTAAGGAAGTTCATGCACAGAGTTTTTTGACAGATAGGTTTAGTAGATGTCCTAGTAAGTATCTCAGACTTGGGTGGACATCCGCCACCTGGTCATTTTCAAGATAAAAAGTCATCATTGCTTTGTAGGTAGGTATATGTTTTTTTTCTAAATGATGAATGATAATTATATAGTTCGTGAGCCCGTGACAAAATCACCTACGTGTCATGAGAACATCTTAAGATTTATGGCAACAGATCGGCAAAGTGGTGCTGAGCAAGAATCAGTTACATTTGGCATCCGAAATTTGCCGGAAGTCCGAGAATTTCTTCCACCGTATTTAATTTTATAGTAAAAAACTTATACGAATTTTATGTTGACGATCTGTTTACTGGGTGGCGGCCATCCTTTGAGACCGTCAACCAAGTACTTCCGGCAAACTAGAAACTGGCAGATTTGTGTTTTTCTACTCTGTCAATGAAGGACTACATGTTGCCGTTGTTTCAGAGTGTTCTCATGACACGTAACTTGCACTCCCATATTTTGACCGGAAGTGGAAGAAATTCTCGGACTTCCGGCAAATTTCGGATGCCAAATGTAACTGATTCTTGCTCAGCACAGCACAACTTTGCCGATCTGTTGCCACACATCTTAAGATGTGATAGTGATTTTGTCGCAGGCTCAAGGACTAATAGGGATAGGACACAAACTTACTTATTGAAGGTTATCCTGGTAGAGGACTATAATTTACTAAATTAGGTTTTGAAATTATTGGTACAGTAAAATCTTTTACCTTCAGGAACGGTTCGTCTATTTCAAGTCCCAACCTTGCTCTTATCTCGTTTTCAAGTTCTTCTAAAGGTCTAAGGAAAAATTCGCCGGCATCTTTTATAGCATTAGCTTGTCTCTTTCCTTGTTTAACTTGATTGCTTATAAAAAGTTCCAACATGGCAAAAATCTGATGAAAGGTACATTTTATAATCTTATTGTTAGCATATAACAAATAATTCTGCTTTTGACCTCAATTTAGCTTTTGGAAAAAGATGAGGTTGACAATGGAATAAGCTAGTCAAACATTTATTAAATATCACGCAGTATACAAACATGAACTGGGGACCCTGAACCTAGTAGGGAATTCCTCTTCTAGGCTATAATTAAAAATTGTTGCAAAGCGCTTAGTATACGTGTGTGAAATATCAACCGAGGGAGTGTGGTGATGACCAGCAGTGCATCTGGACTTACAATGTAAATAAAGGGTGGTAGAATAAGCATTCTTATCGAATCACTACATAATAATCCAAGACCTGATCGCAATAGTCTGCTTGCAGTGATTTATTGATTGAAAAGCTATTAAAATGTAAGGTTGTAACCTCGGCCAGCGCCGCGTTGCTAAGAAACAATTTCCGCAAAAGTATTTACTATATCTGTTTTAATCATAAAAAGAACTCATCTGTTACTTAAATGAATGAAGTGCAACTAAAATAAGAAATTTTATAAAAATATGACCAAAGCCCTCCACCTGCTACGACCTTGGCATACTACCGTCGCCTCCTCTACTTATAGCAACCCTTTCATATTAGCTCGTCGGTTTAGGAAACTTTTAACCTGGTCTTTATTTCGAACTTCCTGAATTTGGTCCTGGAACGTTCACCGAGGACTTTCTCTTCTAACGTTTTCATCCCATCTCGCCTGGTAGATCTCTTTCGTCAATCTTCGAAAATAGTACCAGTAAGATCATTCTTTACAAAATGATCTCTTCAAACCTGACAAGCCCAGAGTTCCACCAGACTGGGCAAATGTAACCAATAACATGGTAGGCAAGGCACATGCGGTAAGATTTTGTTAGGCAACTTGGTCGCAATATGACCCAATTTATGGCCTGTTTTACATCACGTTTCAATGATTGAAACAAAAGTGCAGATGACAGATGAATATCGTCATACAATTCTTCACGCTAATATAATAAAACGAAAAGTGACTGACTAACTAGATACAAAAACACTAAATTTGCAAGTTATATGTAACATATCATGTAACTTATCATATTTTATCAGTTACAGTTAAGAAAGGGTTGAAAAAAATTCATCCATTTTAGTAGAAGATGCAAGGCCGAGTTTGTATGTGTTTTTGCACAAAACTTGCTGGGATGAGACTTGGCACAATTCAAGTTAAAACACTTATAGTTAACATATAGGAAGTGATGCAACCCTGGCAGGACGCGACAGAGACGGGGAACTAAAGGATGAAAATTTTTCAAAAATTTTGACTTTTGCTTGTGAAAAGAAATAAATAAATAGATACATACACATACATAACTTATCACGCCTTGTTCCCGTCGGGGTAGGCAGAGACCACAGTTCTCCACCTGCCTTCCCTTGCTTCCTGAACTTTAATCAATCCTTTCATACATGCTCGTCGGTTTCAGTGGCGTGCAATCCATACATGCAAAAAGCTCTGCATACCCTGTCGTCCCAGACGATAAATACAAACGTGCCCCTAAAAGTAAATGATATGATAACTTTTTTACTATAATAACTCCCGTAAAATTAAATGTCTGAGTCGGCGTCCCGTATTACGCGCCATCTATTATACTTAGCGGTAAACACTCGCGTGCAGCACCGCAGCGCTCTGCAACTACGGCGTCCCGTGCGCAAAGGCAGTACTAAGCCCTGCTTATTTTTCATACAAAGCATCTCGTGAAGTCTCGTGTAATACACAGCAAAAGTTTGTCTGTGTGCGTGAAAATGTATGCTTGTGTAGCGCATGCAGAAGCACAGCTTATAGTGCGACCCGACCGAATTCTTCTTCTTCTTTTCGAGTCAATGGCAAATCTGACTATAAACGCTTAGCCCAAAAAGTAGCCACATCAATAGCCTTTTGGTTGCCTTCAAAAAGGTCCCTCCGAGTGCAGGAAACTGGAGAAGTAGGGCACGACAGCAAGTGTGTCACGGTTTGCAAAATACCGCATTCACACTTGTCGTTATCAGAGAAGCCCCACCTCTTCATGAGTTTACCGCACCTGCCAACGCCCGACCGCAGTCTGTTTAGTGACTTCCATATGGACCAAGGAAGATCGTGACCTGGTGGCAGCTTTTCGGCAGTTGGGATATGAATGTTGTCAGGAGGGTACCTTTTTGACCACAGTTCTACCCGAATTGAGAAGCCGTCAAAGTATTGCTTAGTTGTTGAATAGAGAGGGTCGACTTGTTGAGAGGCTGAACCATCATTGTGTTCCGAATGTAAAGTGAATACGAGTAGATATTCAGATGAAACCGACATAGCAGTTTTTACGACGAAGTTTTGTAGAACAAAATAATGAGAAGAAATATAAGCGCGTTGATTTATTAAAAAAAAGTTAAATCAGTAAAATTATTTTAATATTTTATTAATAAAGGCCAGGTTAAAAGTACCCTAAACCGACGAGCATGTATGATAGGATTGATGAAGGTTCAGGAAGCAAGGGAAGTATGTCAAGATCGTAGCAGGTGGAGAACTGTGGTCTCTGCCTACCCCGACGGGAACAAGGCGTGATGTTATGTATGTATGTATGTATGTTAATTAGCGGAAAGAAAAAAGCAAGTTATCATATCAATCTTTGGATATTATGGACCTGTTAGGGTCGCGTTTTTATTTTTTATTTTATTTTCATTTATTTTTATTTAGTTTTAAAACAGTGAGAATTTCCCTGACAGCACAGGATATCTTTATATTACATCCACATAAATTGATAAAAATTTTAGTGCATACCCTGTCTAAAATCTCTGTGCACGCCACTGGTCGGTTTAGGGTACTTTTAACCTGACCTTTATTCAGAACATCCTGAATTTGGTCGTGGTATGTTCGCCGAGGCCTTACCCTTCCAACGTTTCCATTCACTCTCGCCTTGTAGATGTTTTTCGTCAATCTTCCTTCATTCATCCTCTCTACATGACCAAACCATCTCAGCATCCCTTTCTCAATTTTAGTCACTACGTCTTCTTTTACGCCACAACGTTCTCTTATCACACTATTTCTAATCCTGTCACTCAATTTCACACCAATCATACCCCTTAACGCTCTTATTTCTACTGCATTAATTCCACTTTCATGTACTTTTACAAATAAATTGATGTCTCTGCTATTTTCCAAAATCGTCCCATCAAGGGAGCGTAATTAAATATGAATTATTTACTTGAGATATCTTTATAGGTGCACAAAAATCATAAATCTTGCGACCCTTATTTCACACCCTTAGAGGACGACTTTTGGAAAATCCTTCCTGATATGGTGTTTGTGGTATGCGTTCTATTCATCATCATCATAACATCCCATGAAATGTGCACTACAGGACAGGGAGCTCCCTCCAGCCAGAATTATAGCTTTTGCTGGAAAAATGTGGAGGGGAAGTACCATAGTCACCTCGCTTGTCAGCGTTACCGCACCGTTGTAGGTGACCGCAGTAAGTACTATGGTATGATACACAGGAGAATGCTGCTGCCAATTCTTAGTCGCCTCTTACGACAAACACGAGTATGTATGGGATGGTACTATCATAGAGTAATATAATACTGGGTACTATCAGTACTATTCTTTGCCGGCACCTCACGGGACGGTTCAATTAGTACACATAATTTAAAACGTGTAGCTAAAGCGGTGAAATAAAAACATGCGATGATAAAAAACATATAGCTTAAAAAACCAATTAGCCAAACCATATAGCTTTAAAAACCAATTAAAATCAATATTTAGTGACTAGACCATATTATTATTATGATTTAAAAGAATATTTTTCAAATTAATATGGAAAATTAATTTTGAATAATGTATTACGTAATATGCTGTGATATTTATATTAAAGTAGTTATTTTAAATTAAGTTATATTATTTTATGTTAATGTGATGACTACTTAGATTAGACATGTAACTGTTTTAAAAATGAATTTTGTAATTTCGTGATACTAATGCTGTAATATTTTTATTAGGTTAGTAGTTATTTTTAATTAAGCTATTTTATATTATATCAATTTATGTTAATTTGATAATTTATATGAATATTGCATGTTTTTTGTAAATGCTGTACTTTGCAAAATAAAGTGAATATGAATATGTTACGGGTCGGCATCAGTCAGTCAATCAGTCAGTTATGAAGTCAGTCATTCAGGACATGTCATTTCATTGACGTTTTAGTGAACTATACGAGTATTTCATACCAAGTTTGACGCTCCAATTAATAATCGTTCTGACGAAAGAGCAAAACCAAACAAAATACGTTTCTTGTATGGCGACCACCCTTATTTATTTTTTAGATAATATTCTTGTTTTAAAAACACATATTCTGTGAAATTTTCAACCAGCTACCTATGTCGGTTCAAAAGATACAACTATCAACCTAGTAAAACACGACTCATTTTCGACATTATGCCCCACTGTGCGTTTCTGTTGCGTCCTGTCGGGGAGCACCACTTCTTATATGTTACATATAAGTGTTTACTTGAAATGTGCCCAGTTTCATCCCAGCATGTTTTGCGCAAGCTTCGCCTTGTTGGATCTCCAACTATTTAGAAAATGAAATGAGAGAGTTAGTTTTGAGTTTTTGTAAGAAAGACATTTGTTTTTGCACGACTAGAAATAAAGACAAAAAAAAGTCATAATATTTCGGTTCAATGTACAGTTCTGTTGTACGGGAGCGAGTCGCTAGTGATATACAGGGTGATTGGAAGCTGGGTGCAAAGCACTAAAGGGGTGATAGCTGAGATCATTTAGAATATTATTAAGCCATATTTTCCTTAGACGAAGTCGCATATTTTTCTTTTCATTGTTAGTTTAATGTTTTTGTCAAAAAAAAAATTACTATTAATTGCTAACAGTGATAAGTTAAAGTTGTTTTGGCAATATTTTTTTTATTTAAGCAATGTTTGGCCAGTCTCATGAGACATTTTTACCTAGGTATTTTATTCGTGAAAAAAAAAAGTTTTTCTAATTTTCTCAAAAATGTGTTCTATATCACTTATACATCATAAAATACAAGTCTCCCAAAAATGTCCGTCCGTCGGTCGGTCGGCCCGTCGGTCGGTCGGTCGGCCCGTCGGTCGGTCGGTCCGTCGGTCGGTCGGTCCGTCGGTCGGTCGGTCCGTCGGTCGGTCTGTCCGTCACGCTTTGGCCTAGCGGCTAAACGAATCGTCCGATTGACACCATATTTTGAATTTAGGAGTTTTATGCAAATCCATCGAAGGGTTCTGAGTGGTTTCCTTCTGGCTCTCATTTTGAGGGTAGCTGTCATACAACGAAAATGAAAAATTGAAATTTTCTCAAAAACTACTCATAGAATCTTGATGAAACTTTGCATGACTAAGCATCTCCATGTAAGATATCATGCACCAGTATCAATTGATCTGTGTAATTTCATATAAGGGGTGTTCCTGTACTACCAAAACGTAAATATGTGATTTACCCAAAATTGGTTCCATTGAGTTTATTAAAATTCTCTATAATATTAATCCTGGATTGGTTGTCTACCTGACTGGATATTATTTATGATTTTTTTCAATAAAATTTAGTACACAGGGTGTACCAAAAACTGAAAGGGCTTGCTCAGTAGACCAAACTGAACAATTATCCATAAGGAACATGTGTAGGGAAATTAAAAAAATGTACATGCATGTATCCTACGGTAGTATCCATTGATCTGTGAAAATTCATATAAAGGGTGTTCCAGTACTACCAAAAGTTAAACATGTGATTTACTCGAAATCGTTTGAAGTTTGTTTGTTTTAATGTTTGACAATTTGAATTCTGAATTGATCTGTATATTTCATTCGAACATTTTTTTGAAAAAACGTAAATAAAAGTTTGTATTTCCATACTATGTGTATGGCATTACAAATTTAAGTTTGCGGTTGATAGTTTTTCTTGAGTATTGCGAGAAAGTAAGTGCAGTGCTGCTGTACCATTTATTTAAGGATCTAATTCCTCTCTGGTTGATATTTCTGAGAGTAACTTGGCCCGTTGATGCTAGGGCTAGCGCTTCTGTGTCTTCATGACTCAGGAACGTGACAATTGTGGGTTATTACTTAAGCCACTATGAAACTCCTCTCCAGACCGGCCGATCTTAGCACAGTGAATGTTAGCCTGTAGTGTTGCTCTAGTAACTTTCTTTATAGCATCGGCCCTTATCATTGGCATACGTCGTCTGCTCTGTTAATCCTCCATTCCGCCAGTGATGATTAGCCTTTTCAGGATGTATCTCATTTGACCGAATTTCCAAAAGAATTTTGGGACTCGTTGCTTGCATCTAGTAGAGAGCCAGGTAAAATTTTTGGTTATTATGGTTGGAGCATTCTGCGCCACTACCACAATTCGAATGCGTCTATCTTCCCTGAAGTTTGAGCTTTTAATATCCACCTCTAGTGCACTGGGCTCTAATTGTGAGAAAAATGTTTCCCAGAAAGCTGGACTGGCAGGGAAGGTTCCTTCTATTGCCCTGTTCGATCACCTGATGCAGCGCTCCTGAATATTTACGTGTAGAAATATGAACCAGAGCAGAATTAATACTAAGAATCCAACCATTTTTTTAGGTCATGAAGCAGAAGATGCAATTGAAAATCACGATTACGGAAGTGAGAAGACTGGCATGTTTTGGTATTAGCAACAGTCTTCATTTTTAAATACAAAAATTTTATGTATTTAACAAAAAAAATATACAATTTGCCTATTAAAATTTTTACTGATCTTCCTCTGTTAGGCTTAAATACGCCCTAATTTTAAAAGTTGGTGACACACCTGCGTAATTGATGCCTCAAAAGAAAGGGCGACAACAAAGCATGTTATTTAAAAGATTTGAACAACTTAAACTTGATTACTTATTTTTTTAAATGCCTTAAACAAATCAATTTTCTTTATTTTAATAATAATTTTGATATTCACACTGCTTCAGAATATTTTTCTGATGACACAGATGCTTAAAAAAGTTTCATGGAACTGGCCAAACATTCCTTAAGTAAAAGAAATAAAAAAAAAATGACAAAACCACTTTAACTTAACACTGTTAGCAATCAATAGTAAAATTTTGGACATTTTTGTCAAAAACATTAAAGTAACAATGAAAAAAAAAATGCGACTTCGTCTAAGACAAATATGGCTCAATATGTTCTAACTGATCTCAGCTATCACCCTTTTAAGGCTTCCAATCACCCTGTATAATAAACATCGTTAAATAAAAAAAAATACTAAGCTCGAAACCACCTCTGGGTGCTGGCTAAGATAAGCCTCCTGTTCCAATTGGATGGTCATGGTTGTCCTGGTGCAGCACTGCCGCTGAGCCAGCGTGATGGCTGAGAAGTCATGCCGCATTATCCCCTCAGCAGCCACGCGGTCCTTAGGCTCACTCTTCATCGTCTTCCTTATTGGCATGTTGAATATTTATTTTTATCTACTCACGGAATAACTATGTACCTACTTAACTTGTTTTAAACTAAATACTTTTAATAAATGAATTCAAAGATTTTTATTGTTTTAGATATGGTTCCATGAATACTGCATGATTCAAGTACCACATACCACATCAAGTTGGTCCGAGCATAAAGTACAATTATTTCTTTTTATTACCTATGTCAAAAACATTGTCAATGACTGTCAAAATGAAAATGCCAGAAAGCAAGGAGTCCGAATTCTTTGATTTTGGCATAGAAAAAGTATTCACTACGTTATATTTTGGAACCCAACATAAATAAGGTGTTTTTACTTGGAGGAGCTACGAGCTATCCGAAACGGCGTAGACCAAAGATGTTTTAGAATTGTAATATCATTGGCGTAGACTCGCTCTATTTGCATTGTATTCTGCATGACATTCAATAAGTATTCTGTAAAGAATCTACATTGAATAAAATTAT
The DNA here is from genome assembly GCA_947532105.1 of Athrips mouffetella. Classification (NCBI taxonomy): domain Eukaryota; kingdom Metazoa; phylum Arthropoda; class Insecta; order Lepidoptera; family Gelechiidae; genus Athrips; species Athrips mouffetella. Next base: position 32,130,141 of record OX383956.1, read on the forward strand.
CTGAATCTGAGTCTGAATCTGATGTTTTTATGGTTCCATACTTGGAGGAGCTACGATGTTCCATAGTGATACATTTAAAGACAAAACCAAGAGAATATTGGCTTTATTCAACTATAAAATAAAGCATGATAATCTAACAGACATTAATAGATTGACACAGATGAACGGATGCCAAATCCACTTGAACAAAGAGATCATATTATCATTCACCCCCCTCTGTGAAGAGACATTACGTAGTCCTGGAGATAGGCCGGTGTCCTACGCTCGCTACTTCTGGGTTAGCAGGCGGAATAACATTTGCTTCATTCGCTTCAAGTTGCTCAGGTTCTTCGTCGTCTGACAAGTCGTCTTCTTCTGTCTGAGGCAGTGGTGCTAGAGATCTATTTGAGACCGTCGTTTCACGTCCATCTGGCCGTCTTATGTAAGAGTATTCTGGGTTGCTTTGTAATAGCCGCACTTTCACTACAGCCGAGTCATATTTGGAATTTCTTACATTTTTCTTCATATAGACAGGTCCAGGTGAATGAAGCCTTGTCGGTAAAGATTGGCCATTTATTGAGCGGCGAGAATGGTGAAACATGCGCTCATGTGGCGTAGCATTTGTTCCTGTACACAAGGAGACCTTATTGAGTGTAATGCTGGAAGTAAAGCTTTTTCCCAGTTACCGATGTCTTCATTATTTGATCTTATATATAATTGAATGGTAAGCCACAGTGTGCCATTTAAGCGTTCCAAGTGAGGTTAAAAAATGTCTTAATTCATCTGATAAAAATGACGTTTCTCTGTCTTGATTCTTCAACACGATTGTTGTTTTCTGGTATTCAGGCGATGCCGAGCGAGTATTATATTTTGTCTAGCTTCGTATGCCGTATTAAGAGTGGTGATGGCTTCAGTATACGTGGTGCAAGCTCGAATCAAATTAAATATTGATGGTCATATGTGATTGACAAGAAGATGGTACTTAAGTTTATTATCAGCTGCGGAGGCTTCTCGTACGATAAAATTTTCAAATGAGTATTTCCAGTGGGCCCACTTCAGGTATGAACCAGCCATAGCGGGTTCGACGTCAAAACATTCGGGACGCAGATATATCGTGACATCTATGAACATTTTTCTTTTGCATCTGGCATTTTTATATCGGCAAAACACAAGAAAAAATCAAATTTGAATAAATTGATACATTTAAAGACAAAACCAAGAGAATATTGGCTTTATTCAACTTCAAAAAATTCCAGTACGATCCCCTATTGCGATCCCCTGGGGGATCCAATAGCACCCGCGTTTTATACTTTTATGGGTTACGATTTCTAAACGGGATGGTCAGTTATTATTCATCCATGGTAAAACTATGTTTATATTTGGATTCAGGAGGAAAAAATATTAACCTTGGATCCACCAGGGGATCCTGGCAGTGAATCTAAGTAGAATGAGGGACTGAAAACTATGTGCTGGCTGAACATTAGGCCAATTTTATGTGGTTGGATTTGACGTCGACACCACAAGATTAAGGTAAGGACACTTAGCAAACCAAAAAGGAAAACAAAATATCTAAAGTCATACATTAATAACCCTTTCTGGAATTAAACCTAGCTACATCTATAAACTTAACAATCGTTCTATGGCTTTAACTTTGCTATCATTGAGCCAAGCTGTTTAATTTATTCCGACTGCTGTAATAAGTTTGAAGGGGCCAATAATTGCAAATTTGCCCCAGCTTGTTTAGTAGTCTCCGCCGGTATAAGCAGCAATATATTTACTCAAGTCTTTGTTGAAAACACTTTTATTCATTACCTAATTATTCATTCAGTTTTAAAAAAAACATCTCAGAGGTGGACAGGCGAGCGGGACGAGCTGGTGGTTATTAAAAAGAAAAGCGAGTAATATATAGGTAAAGTAAATATTGACTAGTTCTTTATAAACTGACATGTCTCTTCTAAAAACTACTACCGTTGACAGCAGCAAGGACCAATGGCTGAACTTGCTTTCCGAAGCACGAATTTTTTTACTTTTCGGACAAACAGTTTATTCACCTTACTATGTCCTAGCCAAAGTGAGTCAGTCAATAATTTACGCTGCATTCGGTATCATACAAAATTACTCTTTATGCCGTTGTACGTATAGTACTTATCTAGTCCCTGTTTATGCCACACAGTGACGCGAAATCAGTAGTCTTATTTTGTCATTGTCTCCACAGAGATTCGAATCCAAAACAACCTGGTTGAGAGCCGAACGCTTTAACCACTAGCTAGACCACGGGAATGGAGGCTTTTAATTTCATATCCGTATTAATATTTTGACTGTTTTATGGCATTTTATAATGCATTTCTTTTAAATAGTTCAAGTTAATTAAGTCACCCCTTCTTAAACCTATTGCATAATTAAAATTTACTATTAATACTTGAGCAAATAAAGCAGGACCAATGGGGCGCTATGCATATTTCACTAACTAATTTCGCGCGCGTTGATCCAATTATATGAATTTTAGCTACGAGCAGCGCATACGAGTATAAGCAAAGAAAATAAAAGAATTATCATTGGTGTAACAATAATAACAGGGTAGGGGCTTTTTTTTTATTAATCTGAGAAAGGAGTGTACGCACGTACACCGATGGGAAGTGCAGATCAGTGTTGGTCATTTATTGTAAGAGTTTAGTAGAATTTTTATCATTTAAATATTTATATACAGGTGGATACAGATTAATTTTGTATGGGTCTAAGGCAATTTGGAGTAGACGAAAAATTTTTATGTAGGTAGGTTACTAAGTTAAATATTTAGACTAAGAAAGAATTTTGGAAAATTCATCTCCCAAGGGGGTGAAATTAGGGTTGAAAATTTTTATGATAGTCCTTTGTTTCTTGAGCTAGATTCACACAAATTTGAAATGAAGCTTTTGGTAAACAATATAGAAATACGTACTATACGTACGCATTTCTTAAAAATCACCCTTCAAGGTAGTGAAAAAGGGGATGATTTTTTCCCCTATTTGGTGCATAAGTCTTTCATTTTTAAAGGTAGAATTAAAGAAACTTGGTTTTGAGCTCTTGGTAAAAAATAAAAAAGTACGTTTTAAAATTTTTCAAAATTCATCCCCTAAGGGGGTAAAACAAGGGATGAAAGTTTGTATGAATGTCCTTTGTTTCTTTAGCTAGATTGACACATTTGAATTTAAGCTTTTGGTGAAAAATAGAGAAATACGTAATTACGTAATTACGTATTTCTCTATTTTTATTTATTTTTTTGCTTAATTAAGCATTTCTTAAAAATCATCCTTGAAGGGAGTGAAAAAGGGGATGATTTTTTCCGTATATTGGTCTAAAAGTCTTTCATTTTCAAAGGTAGAATTATAAAAATTTGGTTTTAAGCTATTGGTAAAAAATAAAAAAGGACGTGTTTTAGGATTTTTCAAAAGTCTTCCTCTAAAAAGTTTGCATAGAAATCCTATAGTTTGTCATAAGGTACTTGAAAACTTGGATTTAAGCTAATGATAAGAAATAAAGAAATGATTGTTTCAAAAATTTTGAGATATCACCCCGAAAGGGATAAAATAAGGGATGAAAGTTTGTATGAAAATCCTACAGTTTTAACATGAGGTATTTAAAATTTGGATTTTAGCTAATAAAAAGAAATTTATAAAGAATCACGTTTTTGCAATTTTGACATATCATCCCCAAGGGGTTAAATAAGGGATGAAAGTTCGTATGAAAATCCTACTATAAATTAGGATTTAGCCTAATGAAAAGAAAGAAATAAACATATGTTTCAGCGTTTTTGAAAGATCAGAAAGATTAGGGATGACAGTTAATATGAAAATCCTACAGACCAAAAAACGGGCAAAATTTACTTTTACGATAGATCTGAAACAAAATAGAAACACGTTTCAAAATCGGGAAATACTGAATGTGCCTTTATCTATGAGATCTTTTTATGAACTCTAGCTTTCCGAGTGAAGCCGGGGCAGGCCGCTAGTCTATACATATAATAAAACAGTAGAAACCGTGTGTCTGTACTTTGATGATTTCAACAAAAAAATTGTGTAAGTGATAAGAACGGATAATTAGAATACAAAAATATTTTTTGAATTTTCGTCTGTCTGTGAGAATGTATTGGATAATCTCCAAAACTACTGAACTGATTTTCTCGCGGTTTTCACAGGTAGAAAGCTTAGCTCGAAGCAACAAATAGGCTATGTTTCATTTAAATCAGTTCACTAAAGCAGAAGCTCAACTAATGAAAATTATCAAGCTGCCTGTGCGACAATAACCCACAAACTCAAACAATAACTAATAAGCCGATTCAAACGGGACTTTCAATAAAGCGTTTTACTTACTTATTCTGTGCAATATATAAGTTAAGTTTCATTGCGAACGGTTCACTCAGACAGAAGATAGCGAAGTTTCAAGCAGCGGAACCAATAACTCACCTTCTGAACCGATTCAAACGAAGTTTTCAATGACGCGTTGGGCTTCTTTCTGTGCAACATATAAGCTTAGTTTCATATACGTTAGTTTACTATTATTCAATCTGTGGTTTCATTGCAAACAGGTACATACACAAGGTACACGAAGTTTTAAACGGAAGCGTTAATAACTCACAAACTACTGGAATGATTCAGCTTTTATAGCATATTTGGGTTACTTCCGTGCAACATTTAAATTTTGTTTTTTTTTGCAATCGGTTCATTCAAACAGAAAATATGCAACTTCATGCAACAAGTTTCAAGCGGCGAAGCCAAGCTGAAATGAAGCAAAGCTTATAATGTTTCATGGAATTACTTCCATGAAACATTATAAGCTAACATTGTAAGCCAGCCAAATACGTTATTGAGAATTCCGTTTGAATGGTACAGTTGTTTGTGTATAAGTCGTGGTTACAGCTATGGATTGGTAAAAATTTGATTTTGTTTTATGATAAAACTAATAATAAAAAAAATCGCAGCAGTTTCGGTATGACGATGTAACAAATTTAAAAATATTTATGTAAGTTCTAGAGTTTTGTAAAATTTGATAAAGGATTTGGGATAGGGATTTTGGTAGGTACCTAAATAAAATACTTCAAGAAATAAATAGAGATATGAATCAATGTTGGAAAGGGGGGAAATAAGTTACCAAAATTATATAGAAGTGAAGTCCGATAGTTTTATATAGAGGTACATGTACAGTTAAAAGTATTTGAAGCTAAACGTAGGACTTTGTGGCGCCATTTATGCGTTCGAGCGGAGCGAGAAAGGTATTTTAATCTTGAAAAAGGAAGATTTTCAAATTTACTAAAAATGTGTTCTTTATCACTAATACAATGATGTAAAAGCAAGTCCCCTAAAAATTTACGTCCGTCGGTTGGTCGGTCTGTCAGTCAGTCTGTCCGTCACGCTTTGGTCTAGCGGCTAAACGAATAGTCCGATTGTTACCATATTTTAAATTTAAGATTTTTATAAAATTAATCGAAGCATACTGAGTGTTTTTTTGGTTGTCGTTTTGAGGGTAGCTGTCATGCAACAGAAAATAATAATTGAAATTTGCTGAAAAATGGCTTAAACGATTTTTATGAAAGTATGCATGACGAAGCATTTCCATGCAAGGTGCCCTTCGGCAGTATCCTTTGGTGTATATTATTTCATATAAGGGGTGTTACTTAAACTAAAACAACGTAACGTAAACATGTAATTTACTCATATTTGAGTTTATTTTCATTTCCCATTGAGTTTATTTTAATTTTCTGTAAAAATTTTTCTGAATTGGTTGACTTTATACCTGACTGGATATTCTAATATATCTGATTTTATTTACAAAATCGAGTATACAGCGTGTACTAAAAACTGAAAGGGCTTGCTCAGTACACTAAACTGAACAATTTTCCCTCAGAAACATGTGTCTGGAAATGAAAAAAAATCTCCATGCATCTTGTGGTAGTATCCATTGATCTGTGAAAATTCATATAAAGAGTGTTCCAGTACCACCAAAATTACAACATGTAAATTACCCGAAATCTTTTATGGTTAGTTTGTTATAATGTTTAACGATTTGAATTCAGAATTAATTTGTATACTTAATCAGAACATTTTTTGGAAAAATCTAAATATAAGTTGGTATTTCCGTACCATTTGTATGGCATTACAAATTTAAGTTTGCAATTGATACTTTTTGCTTGCATATCGCGAGAAAGTACGTGTAGTGTTGTTGTACCATTTATTTCAGTAGCTACAGAAGCTAAAGTGACTGAGCCTCAGATTTTGTTTTAGGTTTTGTTTTGTATAGGAAATAAAGAAACCTGTATCGACCGCGTGTAATTAGACTATAATTTTACACATAAGAGAATAGTGGGCGAACTAACAGTCCACATGTAAACAAGTTCTCGTCTTACTACAAAAAAGTTAGACATCTGTTGAACACTAGATTAAAAAAATCGTATAAAGTACTTTGGCTATGTCATTGATGCGCAGAAGTCAAAAATGACTTATTTTCCTATGGCTTGACTTCTGCGCATCAACTGACATAGCCAGTTATTTTGTGGGATTTTTTTGATCAAGTGGTCAACAGATGTCTTACTTTTTTGTAGTAAGACCCGAACCGTCTTACTACAAAAAAGTTAGTCGAACACTTGATAAAAAAAAGTGTTACTACAAAACAGCTTCTTGAAATCTTTTGTTTGTGTTAAACACGTGTTTAACTGCTTAGACAGTGTCTAGCAAAACATGTGTTTGACGAGTGTTTAATTTTTTTTTTGTAGTAAGACGGGAAATGTTTAGTATGCAAAAAATCCATACTATCTGAGCTCTGTATAATATTAATAAGCGAAAATAGCTTTGTCTGTTACGCTTTTACGACCAATTTGATGAACAGATTATAGCATAACAGATATAGTATGTGAAATGGCGAAATCTATAACAATTTCACGAAGACAAACGGTAACCTTTTTCGTAATTTAAATGTCCACGGGCTACAGTACTATAATGAAACTAGGTTCCAAGATAGTTTAATTCATGGGAAAAGTATGACGGTTTTTGAACCTCACGCGGACGGAGTCGCGGACAACAGCTAGTACATAATAGAATATGGTGCAATCCTATTGGTTAAAATTTCACAGCTCCACCTCGCAGAGCTATGGTGGAGTGGAACCTTGAACTCTTGGAAATCACCGGTTACTATTCCTGGATAAACTACGCCAGAGACAACAAATTAACCACGACAAGCTGACAAATTATGTGAAATATTGTTAGAATTTCGCTTGACAAGAAATGGGAACAAACAAACACTGCACACTTTGTTGTCCGTATTTATTGTCTATTTAATTTATTTCACTTAGTAGGCAAATAAATTCAAACAAAAAACTTTCAAATTTAAAATATTATTTGCTTTGATTCGAATATTTAAAAACCACATTTAAATCAACAAAGAGATACTTAGGTGCATCATTGCAGTAGGATCTTACAGAAAGTACTTACTTCTTTTTTCAAAAATAATGAATCATTAATAAATATTCAACAATACAGTAGTAAATATTACATAACAATAATTTCGTAACTTCAACCAGATATTTTACATTGCGAGGACAGATGTCTTGTTGCCTCGAATAAATAGCACGTTTGGTATGCCTTGACTAAGTACTTCCAGCCAAGTCAAATAGAGACAAGCCGATACTGTTCCCTGTTGAAAATAAATCAACATTACTTATGTGAGGAAAGAAAAAGATACAAAATACTTGTGTGCAAAATCACAACAATCCATTGAAACCTGTGAGAAGGACAAACAAACAAGTGTAGTTTTTCACTTATGGTACTCGGGTATAAATGGATCAGTGATCTTACAACTCACACGCAAGAAGAAGGAAGAATTTAAAGATTTTTGCCAAATGCATTTAAAATGTTATTCAGAGACAAATATAAGTGCAGTTAACCACTTCTGAATCTACGTGCGCAGACAATAAGATCAGCCCACAGCACAGATGTTCAGTTGCAGCTATTAAGTTTAAGTAACCAAATGCTAAGCGCACAAACACAGAATTGGAAGAAAATTCATGCACAAATACAATCCGTGTGATGGAACCCTATCAGTGGTATACAAGGATTAAGGGACATGTTTCTGAAAACTGATAGGGCATGATCAGTTAAAGTACCTAAACCACTTTCAGTAAAAAAAAAAACAGATCAGGTGCGAGTCACACTCGCGCGCCAAGGTTTCCGATATACCCATTGTATTTTTATAAGCAATAAAGTCCATTATTGGGTTCGCAAAATTAGTTTTGTTTGTAAAGGTTATTTTTGATTTCTAAAAAACGGTGCTACTTAGAGAGATAATTTTATTTTTCCTGCAATACTAACATAAACGGCTATGGGCTATAATTAATCAGATTTTTCTTTTAGTAAATTTATGAGTTAGGGGAAGGGGAATAGTATTTTTAGTCATTTTTAGGGTTCCGTACCTCAAATAAAAAAACGGAACCCTTATAGGATCACTTTGTTGTCCGTCTGTCTGTCTGTCTGTCTGTCAAGACCCTTTTTCTCACGAAAGAGAAGAGGTATCAGGTTGAAATTGATAACGAATATTTTAAGGTCATTAAACCACACAAGATCTGAAAACGTAATTTTTTTACGACGACGCAATAAAAAAATATGGCTTTTCATGTCCTCATCTCCATACATTTATGCAAAATAGCAAAACCTACAGGGTACTTCCCGTTGACCTAAAATTATGAAATTTAGCAAGAAGCTAGGTCTCACAGTAAAAATAAAGGGAAAAGTCTAAAATCATTAAATATTTTAATTATTCTTACAACTAATAGTAACCAATTAAGGTGAGCTCCCTTTTCAAGAACTTTTCTATAAAAGAGGGGTCAAGTTGGATGGTCGCGGAGTTTTTAAAATCAAAGAGCAAAAGCTTTTAGTATATCAAGCTATGATATTAAAGCCCTTTCATATGACACCCCACTCGACCTAGTAACGACTATTTAATATTTTGACCCCCCCTCCCATTTGGGCTCCCTTTTCTGACTGGACTCTATAATTTGAATTAAAGTTGGACAATCATATGACACAGGACAGTCTTATAATATTATAAGACTGTTCTAAATGTCAAGTCCATAGCATAAGTGGTTGCTGAGTTATACAGTATTTATATACAGGTGTGACAGACAGACGAAGTCGCGCCATAAGGGTTCTGTTTTTACCATTTTTGTTTAGAACCCCTGATAAACTATCAGAAAATGAAAAAAATCAGCATTTCCATACATATACATATTTGTAAACTTGTCTAGAGGATTTGAATGGAGAAGCTGATTTATTAAAAGTTATTTGTTATGCAAGGTTACAAAACTATTACTTGGCGCAAGTGCTTTGTATTAAAACTCGAACAAGCGCAAACTGAGTAGTTCAAAAGAAGAATCCTGAGCATAGCAAGCATTTCAAGGCACAAGACGCGAAATAACTTTTCTGCCGAGCGAAATGGACTATATTACTCCTCACTACAGCGAGGAAAATACGAAAGAACAGCGCTAGTAACTTATACTATAATTCATCACCACATTTTAATTTTAAAAACATTTGCAATCCATGGCAATGCTATCGGCAAAAAATGACTTTTGCACGAAGATTTCGATCGATAAAGCAAAGATTTCCAAGCTAGTGAGGTGAAAAATTATTTGCGGCACCACAACGGCAGTCCAAGTCGTTACCTTTTTTGGCAAAGGAAGAGATATTATTGTCAAATTGCTATCAGAACAGTACTGCAGGACTAGTTCTCGGACCCTCAGGAAGAAAATCGTCTTCATATGAAGCCTGGTTAGTTCTTCATCCGATATCAAAATCTCTGTAAGAAGAAAGTGATGATGAGCCACTGACAATTTTTGAGAGACGCAGATTCGCACGTTTTAAATGACCCGCAACTTCATCCGCACGTACTCGTACTTGAACAAAATCTGTTGTAAAGTCTATTTTTATTTCAGTAAAACGATTGTAACGATTATAACCGTCACAGTTTTAGGAATTAAATAATAAACGTATAAAATGGTTTCGACTTGCTTTACAATTAAGAATTATTAGTAAACCACGAAATTTAACGTGTCAAGCTGAACGCCCCCTTGACTTTACATTGGACCTTACACTTACAAAATTGCATTACGCTCATAGTGTATTGTACTGTCTTGTTATAACATTCACTATCATATGGTAAATACATGCACTGGACGGACGTATGGTCGTAAGAAAATACTACCTGGAAATTAAAAAAAAAGTTATGTGAAGCAGTGACGCAACACACTGCAGCCAAATTGCATTGCACAATTAGTAATCTTTAGTGTTATGTATTAAGAATCGTTAATGGACAGACGCAGCAGGTATAAAATTGTAAGGCACAAACACTACTTGGGGTATAGAGAAATGCAGGACAGGGCAGTCGGCGCCTGACCTTACGTACAATAGGATGTACGATAAGAATTTAAAAAAAATGTACTTAACGGCCGCCATTCAGTAAGCTAGGTATTAATTTAGGTACCTATAATATTAGGGCTTAGGCGATGCAATAGGAATCACACGTACTTGCTTATTTTGACAAGTATAAAATTGAAAATGATTTTATTTTTAACACTTCCAGTGTTCGGATAAATCTACAAAGTAGAAAATCGAAAAATTTCACAACCACAGGCAGGATTCGAACCTGCGTCTTGTGCGTAAGTACCGCAGACGCTTTACAAACTAGGCTACAGTGGTCCTGCCTGATGTTGCGAAATCTGCGATCTCTATACGCATTCCAACGTTGCGTTAGTGCTGCCACCTAGTAAGCATTAACTGTGCTAATGTTGGTGCTGCCACCTAGTAAGCATGAACTGTACTAGCCCAACTAGTCCATTATTGCAAATAGAATTCAAGTCGAAAATTGGTAACACTACGTTTAATTGAAAATGATTTTATTTTTAACACTTCCAGTGTTCGGATAAATCTACAAAGTAGAAAATCGCAAAATTTCACAACCACAGGCAGGATTCGAACCTGCGTCTTCTGCGTAAGTACCGCAGACGCTTTACCAACTAGGCTACTGTGGTCCTGCCTAATGTTGCGAAATATGCGATCTCTATACGCATTCCAACATTGCGTTAGTGTTGCCACCTAGTAAGCATTAGCTGTGCTAATGTTGGTGCTGCCACCTAGTAAGCATGAACTGTTCTAGCCAAACTAGTCCATTATTGCAAATTAAATTCAAGTCGAAAATTGGTAACACTACGTTTAATTGAAAATGATTTTATTTTTAACACTTCCAGTGTTCGGATAAATCTACAAAGTAGAAAATCGCAAATTTTCACAACCACAGGCAGGATTCGAACCTGCGTCTTCTGCGTAAGTACCGCAGATGCTTTACCAACTAGGCTAGTTGGTAAAGCATCTGCACTGTGGTCCTGCCTGATGTTGCGAAATCTGCGATCTCTATACGCATTCCAACGTTGTGTTAGTGCTGCGACCTAGTAAGCATTAGCTGTACTAATGTTGGTGCTGCCACCTAGTAAGCATGAACTGTACTAGCCCAACAAGGTATCAAAATTAAAACTACTGAGGACCTGTGGGGAATGTCAGTCAAAGTCTGTAGTGCGATCATTGATACTATATCTCCATATTTAGCTGTTATATTTAATGATTGTATCGATCATGGTACTTTCCCTGACTTAATGAAAAAAAGTAAAGTAGTTCCATTATTTAAAGCAGGTGACAGAAAGGATCCCAGTAATTTTAGACCTATATCTGTCTTGCCTGTACTTAGTAAAATTTTTGAGAAGGTCATACTCAATCAAATGCTTTCGCACTTCAATAGAAATAACTTACTCGTACATTACCATCAGTTTGGTTTTACGAAAGGACGCAAAACTACGGATGCCGGTACTGCACTTTTGATATACATCTTTTGCGCGTGGGAAAAATCTGAAGATGCTATTGGCATCTTTTGTGATCTATCCAAAGCATTTGATTTCGTAGATCATAGCACATTGTTGCTAAAACTTGAACATTATGGTGTTAAGAATAACTCACTTAAACTCCTTAAGTCATATTTGGAGAATAGGATTCAAAAGGTACATGTAAACGGAACGAAGTCACTGGGATCTGTAGTCAAAAGTGGTGTACCTCAAGGGTCCATATTAGGGCCATTTTTATTCCTTATTTATATTAATGACCTGCCTTTGGCAGTGAGGAATCTGTCAAAGATTGTGTTATTTGCTGATAATACTTCTTTAATATTAAATGTAAGTAGGAAATCACACAATTATAACGAGGTTAATGATGCACTTGGGCAGACTCAAGCATGGTTTACTGTCAACAACTTAGTCTTAAACGCCAAAAAAACTAAATGTATTAAATTTGCACTGCCAAATGTAAGGTCTGTTTCACATAACGTAGTATTGAATAATGAAACATTAGATTTTGTTAATAGTACAGTTTTCTTAGGGTTATCACTAGATCCTAAACTTCAATGTGGCCCTCATATAACGGCTCTTTCTGGTCGATTGAGCTCGGCTGCATATGCTGTCAGAAAAATCAGACAACTTCCCCTGATTCTCGTGAACGACGACGACTCGTGATTCCCTGAGAGAACTGTTTAAAGAGATCAACATTACCATCTTGATGACGTCACAGCTACCCTCTCCAACACTCAGGAACTTCACAACACCCAGGGATCATAGTTGGAGATCACACCCAACACATCCATACCTGTTGTAGATGAGCACAAAACTTACGCACGAAATCTTGTTTAGAGAGGGAAATTTGGCGCTTAGCCTCCTAACTTATCTCGATACAGAGCCCCAACATACAATGTTCACCTCCAATACTAGTTAGCGAATTGTCCTCCCACAAAGCTCAAAGAATATTCACATCCTTCAGGGTGCTATAATTTTTTTATGTTACACTGACTCGTTAGGCCTTTTGAAGCAAACATGATCGATTTTGGTTAGTGTTATGGAAGAAAGGCTTGAATACTTAAGTGTACCCACCGTTTGTATTTACCGTCTTGAAATTTGAAACGATAGAATTAAATAAATCCCATGACTCGGCACTCGGGTTATTTTCAGTGTTGGGGAAAATGATTAAATCTTCATAAGTAATTCGAAAATTTTCAAGCATTTCTCGCATTCTGTTAAAATAAAACTTAAAATTATTAAAGACAGTATTATATAAGACTGGAACAAGAATAAGTACAAACACATCTAACAATAATTATACTATCATACAAATATAAAAGAGGTAAGTCCTGATTGATTGATTGATTGACTGACTGACTCATCAACGCACAGCTAAAACTACGGCAGCTAGAAGCACGAAAGGAAGGTATGTTTTTCATGTTAGGTATAAAGGTTTGCGATAAGAAAGGATTTTTCAACACATTTGCTCATAAAATAGCTATATTTCAAATCAAATCAATTTATTTAAGTTTACTCATAATTTGTTTACAAATTTACATTTTAGAGGCACCATAAGCTCACGTAAACACGTGTGCTTTTTTCATTATATTACCGCAAAAGTGTTTTTTCTTTGTAGCGGCAAGTAGCAAGGAGTTTCTATATCTATAACATACATAGTATTGTTATAAATGAAGAAGCTGTGCTCGATAATATGATAAATAAACGTTAATTACATGTAAATATTTATATAATTAACTACAATAAGGCAATTTGCCCACATTAGGTTAAGTTCTCCATGTACATTTATTTTTTTGTTGTTAGAGTAACAAAGTGTTCAATTTTAATAGTACATTAAGATGCTAGTGCGCTGTTTTGCTCATTACACAAGAGGCTCAGAAATTGCAGCCCAAGCCGCAGGCGAGGGCGTAATGGAGCCGAGAGGGTAATGGCAATGCGCATGTGCGTCTTACGACATTTTTCAACACATTTACGAGTAAAAATACTAAACTTTGCTAACCTTACGTCCACCGCACGTCCACCGCAACATTTTGTCGGCTGATTATATTGGTGTTTTCCTTTGATTTTAACAACCTGCAAAATTGTATTTCGTGTATAAGTATTTTAAAGGTTCAGGAACAGTTTTTGTTTGTAGAAGTCGACACTTTTAGAAATAATTACAATAATAAACACAACAAATATTTGTAAAATGGCGCGCATTATTTCTTTTTCAGCGGGCATAGATTATGTGCGTATTTGACAGGCATAGACTAAACTGTCAAACATCCTATTCCATTAACCTTGAAATAAATTATCAAAAAATGAATATCTTGTTAGGTAAATGGCGTGATATTATGTATGTATGTAAATGACAAATTAATAATTAATTTCATAAAATGAACATTCATAAATGATATTTTCTCGAAATCTGCTTAATTTCTTGAAAATGTTGCTAACGTAATAAGCATAAAAACTCCCTGCTCCTGGCCAAGATAAAAAATAAATAAAACACAAGTGCGGTAATATAAGGAAAAAAACACGCGTGTTTAATAAGCTAGATTATGGACCTTAATACAGTGCAAATAGAGCTGTTTTATGAGCAAATGTGTTGAAAAATAATTTTAAGAGTAGGCTGTTTGGCAGTTTGGTCATTGCCTCCTCGCGCGCATGTATAATCTGGATCTTCCGAAAAAGTGATACGCGCGCCATTTTAACAAATTTTTGTTGTGTTTATTATAAACATTTTCAATACTTTTAACTTTTCCAAATAAAAAAACAGTAATTAATTAGTGTAGTTCCTCAACGTCAAAAATACTTCAACACAAGTACTGAGTGTTGGGTGAACGTAAAAATATTAAGTAAAAAGACTTTTCCTTCGTTAGAGCAAATTTGATTTGTTTTTATTCGCAAATGTGTTGAAAAACATCGTAATAAGCTCGTGCGCTTTGGTGATTACACCCTCGGCTCCAATACGCACTCGCCTGCGGCTCGGGCTGCAATTTCTGGGCCTCGGGAGTAATATCGAAAACAGCGCACTCGCATCTTAATGTACTATTACATCACCTAAAGGGGTGAAATCAGGGAAAACTATTAGTATGAAAGTAGTTCGTTTTTAGGGTACCGTACCTCAAAATAAAAAAACGGAACCCTTATAGGATCACTTTGTTGTCCGTCTGTCTATCTGTCTGTCGGTCTGTCAAGACCCTTTTTCTCACGAACGAGAAAAGGTATCAGGCTGAAATTGATAATGAATGTTAAGGTCTGTAGATTACACAAAATCTGAAAATTTCAATTTTTTACAACGATGCAATCAAAAGATATGGCTTTTTATGTCCTCATCTCCATACATTTATGCAAAAAAGCAAAACCTACAGGGTACTTCCCGTTGACCTAAAATTATGAAATTTGGCAAGAAGCTAGGTCTCCTAGTACAAATAAAAGGAAAATTCTAAAATCATTAAATATTTCAATTTTTCTCACAACTCATTGTAACCAATTAAGGTGAGCTCCCGTTTCAAGAACTTTTCTATAAAAGAGGGGTCAAGTTGGATGGTCGCGGAGTTTTTAAAATCAAAGAGCAAAAGCTTTTAGTATATCATATGGTAGATAGGTACGGAACCCTTAGGGTGCGAGTCCGACTCGCACTTGGCCGTTTTTTTTTTAGTTAGATACATATATAAATTTGAATGTTAACTTTTGCTAAAAATAAAGAAACACGTGTTCGAGCATTTCTTGAAGTGAAATGGCGAAAAATAATTTGTATGAAAGACTTTTTTTTTGAAGATACTGATTAAAATTTGAATTCAGGCTACCGGTAAAAAATAAAAAAACACGTTATAGCATTTCTATAAACATCCCTCGAAGCTAAGCGCTACCCGTCATGAGCCGGGGCGGCGGGCCTCTAGCTAGAAAAAATTAATATGAATAAGTACATAAAAAAACACAGTGATAACCTTAGATAAAGTATACTCACTAATGTTCGTTGGTATATACCCATATCTCTGGTAATAACTAAATATACCTAATATATAGGTACAGGGTCTTTAGTAAATGTTTGCAAACCTCTCAGGGCACCCATGAAACAGAACAACTTACCAAAGGAACGCGTATGTCGAAATACGAAAAAATAAAATTTAACGTCCTATAGAAACTGCATTACCTGATAGAGCATTTAGTACGGGATGTCGATTTTTTTTTCGTATTTTGTCACAATTATATGTTCCTTAGGAAAAGTTGTTCAGATTCATGCACGGTTCATGGGTAGAGCAGCAACCCGAGAGGTTTGCAGACATTTACTACACACCCTGTATTTTCATATCGTCGGTCCGGTTTAGATATGACACCACCTAACTATATGTCATTTGGTTTATGTTATAATTATAATTCATCACTAGCTGTTGCCCGCGATTCCGTCCGCGTGTAGCTAAAGACTTTTCTCGTGGTTCAAACTATCTTTTTACCAAGTTTCATCAAAATTAGTTCATGGGATAAGTCGTAACAAACAGCGCAATTAATTATTTTAAACAGAGTACAGAAAGTACTACGGATTTTTTTGTAAATTGAACACCTTTTTTATCTGAAGACTGTTAGTTTGCCCACTACCCAAATATGTGTAAAATTATACTCTTTTATAATGCGCACGGCTAAAGAGTGGAATACTCTGCCTGCGTGTGTTCCCGAGTTCATATAACCCGAATCTATTCAAGTCGCGAGTGGACAGGCTTCTTCTGGGTAAGCTCGTGCCATCGTCGACCTCATCTCTGTCTTCAAGACTAGATGGAGTTCAAGAATAAGCCCATTTTCAATAAAAAATAAATGGTACAGCAGCACTGCACTTACTTTCTCGCAATACTCAAGGAAAAACTATCAACTGTAAACTTAAATTTGTAATGCCATACACATAGTATGGAAATACTTACTTTTATTCACGTTTTTCCAAAAAAATGTTCGATTGAAATATACAGATCAATTCAGAATTCAAATTGTCAAACATTAAAACAAACAAACATCAAACGATTTCGAGTAAATCACATGTTTAACTTTTGGTAGTACTGGAACACCCTTTATATGAATTTTCACAGATCAATGGATACTAACGTAGGATACTTGCATGGAGATTTTTTAATTTCCCAACTCATGTTCCTTATGGATAATTAGTCTACTGAGCAAGCCTATTCAGTTTTTGGTACACCCTGTGTACTAAATTTTATTTAAAAAAATCAAAATTAATATCCAGTAGACAACCAATCCAGGATTAATATTATAACTTTTTTTATAATCTCAATGGAACCAACAGGAACATCCCTTATATGAAAGTACACAGATCAATTGATACTGGCGCAAGATATCTTACATAGAGATGCTTGGTCATGCAAAGTTTTATCAAGATTCTATGAGCCATTTTTGAGAAAATTACAATTTTTTTATTTTCGTTGCTACAGCTTCCCTCAAAATGAGAGCCAGCAAGAAACCACTTACAACCCTTCGATGGATTTGCATACAACTCCTAAATTCCAAATATGGTGTCAATCGGACCATTCGTTTAGCCGCTAGGCCAAAGCGTGACGGACAGACCGACCGACGGACCGACCGACGGACCGACCGACCGACCGACCGACCGACGGACATTTTTGGGAGACTTGTTTTTTATGATGTATAAGTGATATAGAACACATTTTTGAGGAAATTTGAAAAACTTTTTTGTTTCTCGAACACAATACCTTTCTCGCTCCGCTCGAAAGTAAAAAAGACGGATTTCTTTGTTTTTTTGTACAAATCAAAACCTATAACTAAATCGTAAGGCGCAGTCAGTTTAATTTCTGTAGCTACCGAAAAAAGAGTGGTAGAAAGTCTTACGTGTCTAAATTCATTCATTATTTCTTGAAGTATTTTATTTATAAGTAAATACTTTATCTGAGTTTTCAAATTCATATTTTTACATTTATTGCACCGCCATGCTGAAAGTGCTAGGAATGTTTTATTATTATTTTTAGCATCTAAATTTTACTAATCCATCTGTGCCTACGACTTATACACAAACAACTGGACCGATTCAAACGGAATTTTCAATAACATATTTGGTTAACTTCCATGCAACATAGATTTGATTCATTTCAGACTGAACCATGCGCATACTAGAGCCCTCAAAAGAATTCAATTTTGTAATTATTTCTCATAAGGGCGCTAGTGTGCGCATGGTGCAGTCTTAAATCGTTCCAGTAGTATGTGAGTTGTTTGCACCACCGCTTGAAACTTTGCGTACCTTCTGTCTGAGTGAACCGTCTCAAATGAAGCTAAGTTTTTAAGTTGCACGAAAAAAAGCCAAATAACTCAATAAAACCCCGTTTGAATCATTATAGTAGTTTGTAAGTTATTCTCGCACAGGCAACTTGATACTTTAAATTAGTGTAGCTTCTGATTAAGTGAACCGATTTAAAAGAACCATAGCTCATAATGTTGTTCCAAGCTAAGCTTATTCTACTTGTGAAAACCGCGAGGAAATTCGTGCAGTAGTTTTGGAGATAAGCGCAAACACACAGAAAGACAGACAGACGAAAATTAAAAAAAAATATTTTTGTAATCTATTCTTTTCTTATCGCCTCCACAAATTTTTTGATAAATTCATTAAAAGTACAGACACACTGTTTCTACTGTCTTATTATGAGTATGCATAGATGTGACCTTCTTGAGAGATAATTTTCCTAAAATACCAAGAAAAATTCTGATGTAGGTTTTTTTTTATTTACCCCAAGTCCGATTAAACTTTAAAAACGAAAAACAACTCCACAAAATTCATATCTCAAATCCTTAGGGAATCGTTTGTACAAATTCTCAAATGTGTGATATTTTTTCTTTTCAAGCATTTTAAAATATACTTTCGCAAGCATCTAAGTGAAAACTGTAGGATTTTCATACAAAATATGGAAGAATTTTTTCTGAAAATACTGATGTGTATTATTGATGTTTCTTTATTGTTTTTACTCACGTTAAATCCAAATTACCAATTTCCTCAATTAGAGTCCCCAGAATTTCAGCTTGCTATGACGTTGCACCTAGGGATTTCTTTGCCGTCGAATAGTGTAATCAAAACAATATCGATAGAAATACCCGAATGGGTGGCGAGCAGTATGGCATACATTACGTATTGTTTGTATAGGACTATATTGATCGATCACCCCTTTGCTTTAATGTTTGGTTTGCAAAAATGCTGATACTCGTGTTTCTATTTTTTTTATTTCAAACTGTGGGATTTTCAAACTAACTTTTTTCCCATATTTCACCCCCATGGGAAATGAATTTTTAAAAATCCTTTCATAGTAAGTGATTTCTATACAAGAACCCTGATTACAAAATTTCACATCCGTTGTAATTGCGGTACGGCTTGGTGTTGTTGAATCAGTGAAATGTGCTTTTGAAGATTGGAATGCTAAAAAGATTGTGATTGACAATTATGTCAACTTCTTACCTTTCGTATGCTTCCTTCTGCTCGTCAATCTTAGTGATCGCGAATATTCGAAGTGAATTTTTTTCTTTGAGTCCACGTCTTGATATAATGTACGGGATAAGTATGTTGAGACCACCATCATCGAATAACCACCAGGCATCTATATGGGTACACTACAATGATAAAGTATAGTTTTCGGATTTTTTTAGGGTTCCTGTACCTAATAAATACCTACACCTAGTAAAATTGTATAAAGATTTTTTCTGTAGGCACATAAAAATAATTTATAAAAAATAAATGAAAGCACTGCACTTACTTTCTCGCAATATACGAGAGTCATCATTCAACTGTGTCCCCACCGGGAATCGAACCCAGAACCTCCGGATCAAGAGCCGAATGCTCAACTACAATGTTTATGGAATAAACGTTTTTCTCTCTCTCTCTCTCTCTCTCTCAACTACAAGATTGTGACTGCGGATATTATAGTATACAACGTGTTAATGGAATAAGCGAAACCCTCATACACCCTAACAGATTTATATTAAAATAAATCCATTCCCGTAAAAAAATCTTAAAAAAAATAATTCCAATATTGTTATTGTTATTTTAAAGATTCATCGTTGTTCTAGTAGATTTTTAAGTTATCATGGCGCGTCCGCCTCACGTCCGCACACGTCACGCCCACTTCCCACCCCTCCTTACCGCTCTATAACCGCGCGTCGCCCGCACGCGTTACGCGCTTAGCCACAGGAATATTAAGAAGCGGCAAAAATTTAAATAATAGAAATAAATAAAGAGTACCCCCATCAAAAACACGTGAAATTGATTCTACTCTCGTTTCTGAACAACTATTTTCTCAGTTTCGCTTATTCCGTTAACAAGTTGTATATTCTTCATTGCACAATTACAAATTAGAAAGGTACAAATAACAGATTTACAAAGGCGGGCTTATCTCCTCAAGAGATTTCTTCCAGCCAACCCAAAGAGAGTAAACGTGTGAGAGAGAGAGAGAAAGTGTAAAGAGTAAACAAGTACCAACTGCAAACTTAAGTTTGTAATTCTATACAAATAGTATGAAAATACAAACTTATACTTATACGTGTTAACGGAATAAGCGAAGCTGAGAAAATAGTTTGTTCAGAATCGAGAGTAGAATCAATTTCACGGGTTTTTGATAGGGGTAATTTTTTATATTTTTATTATTTAAATTTTTGTCGCTTCTATTATAAATATTTCTGTGGATACGCGCGCTGGCGGCCAGCGCCGCGCGGTTCAAGAGCGGCGAGGAGGGGAGGGAAGTGAGCGCGGAGTGCGCAGACTAGAACAGCGATGAAACTAGAACAATCATGAAACTTTAAAATAACAATATCTAGAAAGACAAAATCTTTTTTTTATTTTTTTTTTCGGGAATGGATTTATGTTAATAAAAATCAGTTGGGTTGTTTGAGGGTTTCGTTTATTCCATTAACACGTTGTATATGCTAGATTAATATAAAAATACAATATGCAGTCTGGTACATAACATAAATAAATAAATAAAATAACCAAAACCCATAAATGTGGTAAGAACCCGTCAAACTGTTTTTATAAAATAACCAATTCAGAATCCAAATAAAAGAATATTAAAATAATCTCAATGAAGCAGATTTTGAGTAAATCACATTTTTACTTTTTAGTAGTAAGGGAACACCCCTTATGTAAACTTTCACAGAGCAATATATACTGCTAAAGATGGAGATTCTTGGTCATGCAAAGTTTGGTCACGCAAATTACAATTTTTAATTTTCTTTGTATGACGGCTACCCTCAAAATGTAAACCAGCTATGGCTAAGTCATATAAGGAACTAGCTGTGCCCGCGGCTTCGCCCGCGTGATATTCAGACAATTTGCAGTCTCTCCCTCTCCCCCTCCCTCACCCATTCCCTCTCTCTCTACCTCCATCCCACTGCTTCTCCTTCTCCCTCTCCCTCTCCCTCTCCCTATCCCTGCCCCTAACCCTACCCCTACTCCTATCCCTATCCTTAACGCCGTCTTAACCGCTATCCCTATCCTTATATAAACATAGAAACGTCACCCATATTGATTTATAGACATTTTAACCCTATCGCACCCCAACCCCATCCCCAGGGGATGATGGTATTTCACGTCCACCACCATAGATTTCAAAATTGTTGTAGTTTTCGTAATCAGCGATCCGATAAACCATACAAACGATACCGATATTGATTTTTAAACATATCAACCCTATCGCACCCCAACCCCATCCCCAGGGGATGATAGTATTTCACGTCCACCACATTGGATTTTAAAATTGTGTTAGTTTTCGTAATCAGCGACCCGATTAACTATATAAACGATACCCATATTGGTTTTTAGACTTTTTCACCCCATTTCCCTCTTTAAGGGGTTGAATTTGGGGTGGAATTTCAATAACAGTGATGTGTGTTCCACAAAATTACAACTTTAATGCCTAAGTAATAAATTTAGTGGATATTACTTTGAAATGAAGGAGTTTCAACTTCATCCCCCATTTCACCCCTTAGGGTGTAGAATTTTCAAAAACCCTGAGACACGTAAAAATTTAATATTTAGTCGTCAGTCTTAATACAAATTTCAAAACTGACGGACTTGCATACAAACTTTCATGCCTTATTTAACCTCCTTAGGGGATAAATTTTGAAAAATGCTAAAACACGTTCTTTTTTATTTTTTACCAAAAGCTCAAAAACAAATTTTCATAATTCTACCTATAAAATTAAAAGACTTCTAGAACAACATACGGAAAAAATATCATCCCCTTTTTCACCCCCTTTTAGGGTGATTTTTGAGAAAGGCTCAACACGTATTTCTTTATTTTGTACCAAAAACTTAAAGTTAAATTTATATGAATCTAACTCAAGAAACAAAGGACTTTCATACAAACTTTCATCCCTTATTTCACCCCCTTAGGGGATGAATGTTGAAAAATTCTTAAACACGTACTTACTTTTTATTTTTTACCATGAGCTCGGAACTAAATTTCTATAATTCTACCTTTAAAAATGAAGGACTTATAGACCAACATACAGAAAAAAATCATCCCCTTTTTCACCCCCTTGAAGGGCGATTTTTAAGAAATGCTTAAACACGTGTTTCTATATTTTTTACCAGATGCTTAAATTCAAATTCGTGTGAATCTAGATCAAGAAACAAAGGACTTTCATACAAAGTTTCATCCCTTATTTCACCCCCTTGGGAGATGAATTTTCCAAAACCCTTTCTTAGTGGGTAGTTTTGACGTGCATAGAACCTATGTACAAAATTTCAGATCTGTATCTATAGCGGTTACGGCTCGGCGTTGATGAATCAGTCAGTCAGTCAGTCAGGACATGCTCTTTTATATATTTAGATTCACCTCGTTGTCTCAAAAGTTTCATAAAATCTCGTGTCCGCGTCGTAAGTTATTCAAGGTCAAATGTCACAAAAATCTGTTTTTAGCGATTATCTCGGTTTCCATAGCTCCAAATGACGTTGACACCTATGTATGAATTGTAGAACATAAAATTTACGACAAATTTTGATTCTTTTTTATACGCCCATCCGTTTTGAGATAAAATTACAATAAATTAATTTTTATCAACGAAGTATAAGTGGATGTAACTAATATTTTTTTTACAAAGTATTGAAATTTTAGAACGTTACTAATACCATGAATCTGAACAACTTTCCCAAAAGAACATACCTCCTATGCAAAATGCCTTATCAGCTGATAAAGTTTCTAAGGGAGCTTGAATTTTTTTTTTCTTATTTTGACCTATTATGCTTTCTGGGGAAAGTTGTTTGTTCAGTTTTTTGGTCTGAGTAACGTCAAAACGTCAAGGATTGCGTCAAAAATACAAAACTCGTCATTAGTTTTATTCATTTGGCGGCAATAATATGGCGGTCTCTATATTTTATAACCCATCACATTGCTAGTAAAGCTTCGTATTGGTAAAGTGACAGTTTTAGCGATAAGCAAACTTATAAATATACTCGTAGAACTTAGCCATATTTCCGCCAAACGAACAATACTAATAAAAAATTGTATATGTGACGCATTGATTGGCCAAATGTTAAATGAAATAGTACTTGATTTTTCATTTACAATATTGTGTAAAAGCGTGCTCTCGTTGCAAGTATGCTCATAATATGTGATGTCACAAGATGCCGAGATGCCAAATGGGTGACATTTATAAGCAACTAGCGACCCGCCCCGGCTTCGCACGGGTGCAATGCTGATACTAAATACACTACAGAAAAACTGTGAACGTTGTATATAAAAACATAGCGGCCCGCTCCGGCTTCGCACGGGTATAAAATATATAGCCTATGTGATTAAAATCGATCCAGTAGTTTTGATTTATTCATTACTGCCCGTGGCCCGCACGCGTTAAATTTGGAGTAAAACAATCCCAAAGTGCTATAGAGAAAACCGCGGCCTCAGACGCGCTATTTATAGGCACGCTCTTGCCGCACCGGGCGGCCGGCCGGTACCGCCGCAAACGCTACGTCCCGCAATTTTTAAATCTGTAATATCTTCGAAAATATTCACTTAAATCATACGGTGTAAAGGGCCATATAGATCTATATTAAATGAACAATGTATTCAAGGTATTTAATTGGTTAAGGATTAATGCTGTATTGGTTAAAATCGCTTCGAAAATTAGCCATTATTTGTCGTAAAAAGTAAATGACAAAAAAAAGTTATTGTGGGTTATCCATAAGAGATAGACATATACCATCACGGACTTTTCTGTAGACCTTTTCAATGTGTACAATACTTAGTACATTATTTTGATAAAACTCGTAGGGTTCAGCCTGCGTTTGCAATGTAAGCGGAAAAAATGTAATTATTTACGACATCACATTAGAAACCTCAAAAATACCAGTACTTCTCCACTATTTAATGGATGTTATTATACACATAAACCTTCCTCTTGAATTACTCTATCTACTAAAAAAAACCGCATTAAAATCCGTTGCCTATTTTCAAAGATTTAAGCATACAAAGGGACATAGGGACAGAGAAAGCGACTTTGTTTTATACTACCAGGCCACTCAGAAAGTATTGCGAAAAATAGTTTTTATATATGGGAGACTGGCCGGTCAGAATCTTTTTCGAAAATATGATTACTTGTAAGTAAAAATATGTGTGTTCCATTTTCAAAATTTCCCTCCACATTTTTTGCGAGCCAATTCAAAGTATCGTGTCTTACTGAAAAATGGATCTGCGCCGGGAACATTTTAGAGCTATGATTTTTTACGATTTCAAGTGTCGCCTGAAACCGGATGAATCGTTCGATAGACTTCAAATGGCATTTATGGATGAAGGCCCCTCCAAGGCAACCGTGTATCGTTGGTATAACGAATTTAGGCGCGGTCGACCAACCTTGGGGGATGAAGAAAGAAGCGGTCGCCCTTTGACGGCTATTACGGAAGAAAACGTGCTAGCAGTGAAAAATTTAATCCTAGATAATAGGCGAATTACATATCAGGAGATTCAGCACATATTAAAGATTGGATCGGGAAGCGTTCACGAGATTCTACACGGGCATCTTCGCGTGAGGAGGATAGTATCGCGCTGGGTGCCGCACTACCTCACCGACGCTCAGAAGCAGGCCCGGGTGGAATGGTGCCGTGATATGCTGAACAAATTTGAAGCAGGCTCGTCTCGGCGTGTTTACGACATCGTAACAGGTGATGAGTCCTGGATTTATCAATACGATCCAGAAACCAAGCGCCAGTCGACAGTTTGGGTGTTTCAAAATGAACCAACGCCTACCAAAGTGAAGCGATCTCGAAGCGGGGGGAAGATTTTGATCGCCAGCTTTTTTAATTTGACTGGCCACTTGGCCTCAATTCCCTTACGAGATCAAAGAAGCATCAACGCCGAATGGTATACTACCAAATGTTTACCAGAAGTTTTTTCTGTTGTGAGCAACAAGCGACCAAACACAGGGCTCCGCGGACTACTGCTCCACCACGACAATGCGCCTGCACACACCGCGCTCAAAACGAGGGACTTCCTGGACAGCACACCAGTCAAACTCCTGGGTCACCCTCCTTACAGCCCTGATCTAGCACCGTGTGACTTCTTTTTATTTCCAAAAATAAAAAATCAGCTCAAGGGGATACAATTTTCGTCGCCGGAAGATGCGCTGGCTGCGTTCGAGCAGGCTGTAAACGAGGTGTCTACGGCGGACTGGAAAAAGTGTTTTGAAAACTGGTTCAGACGCATGAATCTTTGTATAGAGGCTGGTGGAGAGTACTTTGAAAAGATTTAATAAAAATATATGTACCTGTAGAACAATTTTTTTTAGTGTCGCAAATATTTCTGAGTGTCCCACGTATGTAGTGATGATGAAGTGATAGTGAAGAGCAAAGTCGTGATATTTTATATCATGTGGTGGTACAGAACACTTATTGCGCGGGTCCGACTAGCACTTAGCCGCCTGCAGTATCTAATAGAATTCAAGTTACCAAATCCAATAGATTTAAGCTTGTTTTCCTCTCTTGTGCTCAGCAGTTGGGTTTTTTGTTATTTAATAGTAGTTTATGCAACGGTACATAATGAAGGGTATAAAACTCGAGTGTCGGTTTATGGGACGCAGGCGAGCGTAGCGAGCCAAGTTCCATAATAGAAGACACGAGTGTTTATACCTAATTATGTGGAGTTGCATACACAACTTTATCTACTCTCATATCGTGAATCCTAAAATAATGTGTTCAAAAACAAACCTTAATGTTTTCTCTTTTTCCGGTGATAACTACTAAACGAAGTTCCTATAGCTGCTTTGAAAAAACTCGAAGGCAAATCGTAAACTATTTTATCACTTATTTCATTGCAAAACTAATAAAAATATGTTAATAAAACTTTTGTTTGCTGAGTTTTTCGTTATTGCAATAAAACCTCCTTGCAGCCACAGAGTACAAACTCATCAAGCTGTCAATGGCGCGCCTATAAAAATTAAAAAATTGTTTAATAGATCTCCCGCGATGACTGTTAGTAAATTCAATACTTCATAATACACTCCCACAGATAAAAAAATGCTGGTAAGAGTGTTTCTAAGCACAGATTGACATTATGAAGATGTTAATCTACAATTTTTGAACGCATTATTGAATATTTACGATATGAGAGTAGATAATAATTTTTTATTTTACACTTTTTAGTTTTCATATTTGCTACGTCAAGTTATACTAAAACATTTGCTTAAACCTTAGAATCTGGTTTTTACCAGCTATTTTTTGATACCCATGTTGTAAAAGTAATGATTTTAAAAATTTTAGTTCACCCTTCTTTTTCTCTTCGAAGGTGCCGTACTAAAATATTCCCTTTGGCACTCCTACAATGAATACAAATCTAACGACACCTCATTATGTTGAAATCTATCAAGCCGTTTAGGCTGCAGAGCGCGACAAAGAAATTGACATACATACATCATCATCATAGGCCTTAGCCGTCTATGTCAGACGATTTAAGCAATATTCTGTCGATTGCACCGTTTTTCGTGGCTGAATAAGCCTATTCGGGAGCGGCAGGTCCTGCCACACGCTCTGCAGGTGAAGCTTGTGTTATCAATAACTGATGTTATGTCGTTATTTCTTTACGTTTTTCGCTTTTTTCGGCAAGGACACAAAACCAGGCTTCATCGTGTACCTTGCGTCCATTCAGTAACGATTTACGCCATTTGGTTCTGTCCTCATCTGCTTCCAGTCTAGGTGTTCAATACCAAAAGTGATCATGTCTCGCTTGGCGCAATCTTTAAAGCGCAGCATTGGCCTACCAACACTTCTTTTTGCGTGCGCTATAGCACCAAGCAATACACGCTGGGGTAGACGGGTTGGTTCCATGCGGTGCACGTACCCCAACCATCGTAATCGTCTCTGTTTCAGCAATGCGAAGAAACTGGGCAGCTGTGCTCGTTGTAAGACCGTTTTGTTGGTTACCTTGTCCTTCCTGGAGGTGCCTAGGATGTTTCGGAGGCAGCGCATATGAAAGGCATTAAGTCGACGCTCTTGTTTTGCGTACGTCGTCCAGCTTTCTGCTCTATACAACAGTATGATTAAAATGCATTTTTTTTATGTTACAAGTGAATAAACGAGCAGGTGGGCCACCTGATGGTAAGTGGTCACCACCACCCATAGCACCCACTGTCTGATTAATGGCATATTTGACACTAATAAGACAGCAAGGCGCGTTGCTCACTTTGAGACCTAAGATGGTATGTCTCATGTGCCAGTAATTTCACTGGCTCCCTTGCATGCTTGGTAAACGATCATCTTGATGTTCGTCGTAGGATGTTTGTGTTGCCATACTCTTATATTCAGCCTTCCGAACATGGTCGCCGCTTTGCCGACATGAACATCGATCTCCAGGTCATGTGAGAGATTGTTCGACACAGTCGACCCTAAGTACGCAAACTTGTCCACTACCTCCAATATGGCACAATCCAGGGTTATTACCGGCTTCTCTGTATTCCCTTGCATCAGCATAACTGTCTTTTTGGCGTTTATAGACATGGAGATCAAGGAATATGCCCGTGAAAACTTATCGACGATGATTCGTAAATCAATTGCAGTGTTGGCCACAAAGGCTGCATCATCAGCAAATAGAAGGCTGTCAAAAAATACGTCGGACTTGGACTTTTACACCTTCCGATCAGCTCTTGTATGTAGATGTATACCCTGCTGGTCATTGCCGAATGCTTCTCTTAATAGCAACGAGAAAAATATACCAAACAGGGTGGTTGCTAAAACGCAACCTTGTCGGACACCTCTGCGCATTTTGAACGGCTCAGATGTAATGCCACCAGCAACGACAGCGCCATTCATATCTTTGTGGAAGCTCTAAGTTATAAACTAAGAAGCTTTGGTGGACACCCGATGCTGTTAAGAGCGATATATATAGTCCCTCTCTGCTGACTGTATTTTTCTACACACACCCAACAGCACATCAGTAGAAACACTTCGAACTTTGTGACAAAGTAGGTTACATACGAGGTTCAAATCTCTTTGAGTAATACCTCTAGAGTTGCAAATCTTTCCATTCACGTGCGGCTGACCGTACGTAAGGTATATATGGTTGAATTTGGTAGTCACAAGGAGGTTTTAGTCGCTGGTGGTTCGCTTTGGCGAAGCGTAGACTAAAACCTCCTTGGGTAGTCGACCTCAAAAAACAGCTCCTCTGGTATGGAGTAGAAAAGCTACAGTATAACACAAAAGTAATTAATGCTGCATCTTGCACGGGAAATTTAGTCCTTGCTTTATATGTTAAAACTTAGAAAATTATTGCCAAAAGGCCTAGCTAAACCCAAATATTTTATAAAGAAACCTCCCAGAGTTGTTTTATCAATAAAATATTACCAGATGAGCAAGTGATGCTACCTACCAACAGATGGCGCTGTAGGTTTCTGAAACACGGTAATAAAAGCAGCGCCTCTGGTATGGGGTAGAAAGACTACAGTATATTACAAAATTAATGAATGCGGCATCTTGCACGGGAAATTTTGTCATTGCTTTGTATGTTAAAACTAAGTGATTTTTTTTTCAAAAGGCCTAGCTAAGCCCAAATATTTTATAAAGAAACCTCCCAGAGTTGTTTTATCAATAAAATTTTACCAGATGAGCAAGTGACGCTACCTACCAACAGATGGCGCTGTAGGTTTCTGAAACGCTGTAATAAAAGCAGCGCCTCTGGTATGGAGTAGAAAAACTACAGTATATTACAAAATTAATGAATGCGGCATCTTGCACGGGAAATTTTGTCATTGCTTCGTATGTTAAAACTAAGTGTTTTTTTTTTTTCAAAAGGCATATTAAGCCCAATTATTGTTTTTACCAATAAAATACAGGTGAGCAAGCGACGCTACCCACCAACAGATGGCGCTGTAGGATTCTGAAACGCGGTAATATCTCCTCTTTTTTATGTATATCTTCCGGCTCTATCATCAGATCAGCTCCAAGTTACAATAACAATGCATTGTCATCCGATTCACATACGCATGCAAAATTTCATCTCAATCGGAAACCGATTGAGATTCTCTTTTCAGTCGGGTATTTCATTTTTTGAAATAGTTTTTTTATTTAGTACTTTTTTATTTTTTTATACCCTATGACACTCCTACAATGAATATGAACCTAACGACACCTCATATGTTGAAATCTGCCAAGCCGTTTAGACATACATCAAATCGACATACATACATACATACACTCGAAAAACATAACCCTCCTGTTTTGGGGCAGCTTGTAGAATTGTAAATTTTTATATATTAAACTAGCGGACCGCCCCGGCTTCGAACGGGTATGTATAGGTTCGCCCGAGTTAAATTCAGACAATCCCTACTGCTACCCCTGCCACTGCCCCTACCTCTACCCCTACTCCGTTCTTATAAGCAAATTTTATTTTTTATTCAGTTCAATTTTTTTGCCCTGCCCCTGCCCTTACCCCTACCCCTACCATCCTATATCCTTCTCCTGGTTCTATGCTACCAAATCGGTTCAGCCATTCTTGAGTTATACCGTTCTCCTTCCCCTTCCCCTACCGCTTCTATCCTATGTCCTTCTCTTAGTTCTAAGCTACCTCCTCACCAATTTTCAACCAAATCAGTTCAGCCGTTCTTGAGTTATAAATAGTGTAACTCCAAGTCGGTTCAGCAGTTCTTGAGTTATACCGTTCTCCTACCCCCTATTATTACCATCCTATGTCCGTCTCCTGGTTCTAAGCTACCTTCCTACCAATTTTCAATCAAATCGGTTCAGCCGTTCTTGAGTTATAAATAATGTAACTACCACGACTTTCTCAGTCGTTCTCCTACCACTATTCCTGCCCCTACCCCTACCATCCTTTATCCTTCTCCTGGTTCGAAGCTACCTCCCTACCAATTTTCAACCAAATCCGTTCAGCCGTTCTTGGGTTATATTATAGTGTAACAAATTTTTTAAAAAATCATCGTATATCCTTCTCAAAAAAACCATCCTATATCCGTCTCCTTGTTCTAAGCTACCTCACCACCAATTTTCACCCAAATTGGTTCAGCCGTTCTTGAGTTATAGTGTTACTAATTATTAAAAAAAAAAAAAACATCATGTCCTTTTCCTGGTTCTAAGCTACCTCCCCACCAATTTTCAAGCAAATCCGTTCAGCCGTTCTTGAGCTATAAACAGTGTAACTAACACGACTTTCTTTTTGTATAAAAAACTGTTTATGCATAAATAAATGAAGCAAAAAACAAAAAAAAACATCCTATATCCGTCTCCAGGTTCTAAGCTAAATCGATTCAGCCGTTCTTGAGTTATAATGTAACTAATTATAAAAAAAAAACAATCATATGTCCTTTTCCTGGTTTTAAGCTACCTCCCCACCAGCTTTCAACCAAATCGGTTCAGCGGTTCTTAAATTATAAATAGTGTAACTAACACAACTTTCTTTTATATATATAGATTTCACAACGTCACACTTACTACATTCAAGATTACTTAATTACTGACGACCTATTTTATTTAAATATTCTTGTTAATTAAATTAAAATTGTTGATATATCGCCAACAAACTGTCATGCATATTAATAAAATTATATAATGAATTGTGTAATAAATTCCTAATAAAAGTAAGATCCGAGAGGTCAGTTCCATCTCACAATTTACCCTCTGGAACGATCGGTCTACTTTCCCGATCGGTCTACTTTCCTGATCTGTCTACTTTCCTGATAGATGTGTCTCAAACAGCCTTTACGTGTTAGATTGATGAGACCCATGTCCCCAAGCAAGCCATAGGCCCGGGTTTCAGCCCGTGAACTGAAGCCAGAGCCTACAATAATAATAACAATAAAATCAAAACTACCTCCTCGGAGATAATAAAACTTCTACAAAGAAAATAATAATAGTAATACCAAAAAATACTGGATATTCGCGCGACCCACTCCGTCCGTATAATATTATCCAGCTCGTCTACGTATTACAACTAATAATATTATAGCATTTTAGCCGTGTCTATTAAATTATTATGGTAAGCTATACTTTTTCTTTATATCATCTTAAACGTGTGTAATGACTAATGTCTATAAAGTGATTTTGGATATTATTATACGATAGTACAATTAACGATTATCTTTTACTTTAATGAACATATGCACGCTTACTTACATTTACGTATGTACCTGATGATGGTTTTGAACTCTTAATCACTTGTATTGGTTGATTCTTCGCTACTAGAGTCTCACCTGTAATACACAAGTTTGTATTAGTTGTTCCCTGTGACTTCGCTCGAGTGGAATCTGAAAAACTGGCCAAGTGCGAGTTGGACTCGTGCACAGAGGGTTCCGTACCACTACACAATACCAAGTGTTAGAGGATATTTCAGTGGTAGGTTCATAACTGATGTGCGAAATTTTAGATTGCGACTCACACTTGAAAATAAAATTATAGTAATGAAATTTACTATTCTCAAAAAGGTAATTTTACAGTCTTTCGATTCTTCACACTAGGATTTCCTGTATTGCGAGGGCTAAGTCCTTTTTCCTTGTTATAATATTCTCATATGAACTTACCTACTCGTATAACCAAATAAGACAAAATTACAGTTTTAAGTTTTTAACACTATTGCGTTATTTCAGTTTAGTTTGGGTTTCATAAAACCCAACATTTAAGTTCTACAGAGTGTTAATTTAATTGCGAGCCATAGCTTAAGGGGTGCTTCAGTTACGATAAAGGAACACAAAAAAAAAATATAAAAAAATCCTACTGAAAAAAAAAACTAAAACTCCATTGAAACTTAACTAACGCGGAGCACCGCGCTATCACCGAGCCAGCGCGCGAGAATCAGTGGATAAGGTAGGCACATACATAAAACTCTTATGCGGGTCATTGACCTCTGCGTTAGTTTAGTTTCAATGGAGTTTAAGTTTATTTAAGTAGGATTTTTTTATATAATTTTTTTGAGTTCCTTTATCGTTACTGTACCACCCCCTAAGCTATGGCATGCAATCAAATTAACACCCTGTATAAGCATCACGTAATCACGTAGGTATAAGTAAAAATGCGCTTATGTGTACTAACTTTTCATGGCCTCCTTAGAACTGGTATTTTGGTTTCCTTCATGAGCTTTACTATTCTTCAACAATTCATCTGTAAATTATAATACACGTATTTAAATTGAATTAAATGATGACAAAAATATAGTTCAAAAATCACATATTTACCCTGTTGAAATTTAATAGCTGTAGATTTCTCATTTAGTATATCATCAGAATCAGCTCTTAAAACGGTTTGCAACTACAATACAACACAAAAGTCAACTTTAGTGTCCTGAACACAATGCTTGTCAGCATACAAAATTTGCCTTAATTATACTCATAGAAAAGTGATACTATTGAGACTACCAAAACTGCCAATAGGATATAAGGCAAACCTGTTTTATTTTACTTTCTCCAACCGTACCGAACAGGCTAGGTTGCGCATTGTCAGACCAACATAATTTGGATCTAATAGGCCACCACTCTCGCTGCATAATTGCCAATTTCTTGTACAGTCAAGTGCATAGATATGTATCTAAACTATCGTTTCAAAAGTATGTATCATCATTGGATGTTTATTATTATAGCATCCAATCTAACTGATATAAATATGTCTGCGGAAACTGATTAATAATATGTATACTATAAAGGACAATTTGTTTTATAACGAGCAATACAAACCTTTTTAGGGTCAGATTGTTGCTCACTTAGTTAATTAGATATTTTTGCAACAAAAACGAAGACATAATAACGATGAGAAAAGTGTGACATAATTCGTGAATCTATACATATAATAAAAGAGTAGAAACCGCGTGTCTGTACTTTTGATAAATTTATAAAAAAATCAGTGTGAGCGATAAAAAACGACTAATAAAACTCAAAAATATGTTTTCTGAACTTTTTGTCTGTCTGTCTGTCTGTCTGTCTGTATGTTTTCGATAAACTCCGAAACTACTGAACGGATTTTCTCGCGGTTTTCGCAGATAGATTAAGCTTAGGTCTGAGCAACATATAGGCTATGTTTCATTCAAATCGGTTCACTCAATCAGAAGCTACACCAATGTAAAGTATTAAATTGCCTGTACGACAATAACTCGCAAACCGATTCAAACTGAGTTTTTAATTACGAGTTTGGCTTACTTTTGTGCAACATTAAAGTTTAGTTTCATTGCAATCGGTTCACTCAGACAGAAGGTATGCTGAGTTTCATGCGGCGGAGCAAATAACTCACAAACTATTGAACGGATTCAAACAGGGTTTTCAATAAACTGTCAAGCTTACTTCTTTACAACATATTAGCTTACTTTCATTGAAAACGGCTTACTCAGACAGGTGCGTGAAATTTCCAGCACAGGCGCCAATATCTCACAAACCACTAAACCGATTAAAACGAGGTTTTCAGCAACGTCACGTTTGCAATGAAACTAAGCATCAACATGTATGCTTAGTTTCATTGCAAACGGTTCACTCAGACATAAAATTCACTAAGTTTCAAGCGGCGGCCCCAATAACTCACCAACTACTAAACGGATTTAAACGGGGTTTTCAATAACGTGTTTAGCTTAATTCTTTGCAACGTATTAGCTTACTTTCATTGAAAACGATTCACTCAGACAGGAAATGCCCGAGGTTTCAATAGACGGCGCAAATACCTCACAAACTACTGTACCGATTCCAACTGGCATTTCCATGACGTGCTTGGATTAGGAACTTTCGTGCAACATATAAGCTTAGGTTAGATGAAAACGGTTCACTCAGATAGAAGTTGCGCAAAGTTTCAAGCAAAGGCGCTAATAACTCACAAACTTTTGAGCAGATTCAAACGTGGCTTTCAGTAACGCGTTTGGCTTACTTCTGTGCAATAAACAAGCTTAGTTTCATTGCGAAAGGTTCACTCTGACGGAAGATACGCAAAGTTTCAAGCTGCAGAACCAAGAACTCACCTACTGAACTGGTTCAAACGAGGTTTTCAATGACGCGTCGGGCTTCTTTTTGTGCAACATATAAGCTTTATTCCATTGCAAACGGTTCATTCACACTGAAGGTTCGCGAAATTTTAAGCGGCCACACCAATACCTCACAAAGTACTTGAACGACTTAAACGGAGTTTTCAATAACGTATTTGGGTTGCTTTCGTGCAATATTTGAACTTTTTTTATTGCAATCGTTTCACTCAAACAGAAAATGGAAGAGTTCAAAGTTTCAAGCTGTGAAACCGAGCTGAAATCAAACAAAGCTTATATTTGTACGGAAGAAAGCCAAATACGTTTTTGAAAATTCCGTTTGATCCGGTCCAGTTGTTTGTGTAAAAGTTGTGGGTACAGCTAAAGATTGGTAAAAATCTAGATTAAGTTTTATTATAAAAATAATAATAAAAAATCCTGTTTCGGCATGGCAGTGCAACAAATGTAAAAAAAAATTATGAAAGTTCTAAAGTTTTGAAAACTTAGGAATTAGGTAAGTACTTATAAACAAAATACGAATCATTGTTTTTTAGGAATTGTCTTTTAAGGGGAGAAATAAGTTACAACGATTGTACAGAAGTGTAGTCCAACAGTTTTGTATGCAGGTACATGTACAGTTAAAAGCATGTGAAGTCACGTTGGATTTTGTACCGCTCTTTTTTCAGTTGCCACAGAAGCTAAAGTGACTGAGCCTCAGATTTAGTTAGGCTTTGTTTTGTATAAGATATAACGAAACCCGTATCATAGTTCGTCCGCGTGGAATTCGACTATAATTTTACACTTACGAGGACAGTGGGTGACCTTAAAGTCCACACGTAAACAAGACGTGTTTAATTTACAAAACTCCGTACTATCGGTACTCTGTATACCTAATAATATAAAGGCGAGAACTGCACTGTCTGTCTGTCTGTTAAGCTTTTATGACTAATCCGATAAACTGATTGTGATATAAACTTGGTACGAAGATAGTTTGAAACATGGGAAAAGTCATTTGCTACTTTTTCTGAACCTCACGCGGACGGAGTCGCGGGCAACAGCTAGTCTTTACATAAATACATGTAATTGCAATGGATTTCAAGAAGCATATTTATGCACTTGACTGTACTCGATAAAGTAAGCACTCATTCGTCTATTGAAGAAGCTATGGCATTCTGAGGTGACAGGAGCAACCCTTTAGTTACTTGATAGAAGTAGGATACAAGCATTCATGGATAGGCAATGTAGTTACCAGTTGGCAGATGACAGTCAAGTGATTGTAATGATGATGTCTGTTCTGTGCCCATTCCTCCATTCTTATTTTCTTCTGATACGATATACATATATATTTGTATTTAGGGGACGCCTTTGGGATAATGTGTTTTAATTTTTGACTGAATAATCAATTTGTGTTCCCACCCACATTCTATTAATTGTTTTTCTGCTTACAGAGTTCCAGTTAATATTTTTTACGCATTTGTGTTTCAGTTACTTTCAAATTTTTATATTTACTTTCCTTAACTAACCAAACCACTATAATTTTGATGAATATTACGCCTCTCGTTTTTGAGTGTCACATCACATCCTCAGTTACGTGGCGCAGCATCTTAGGTACGCTACAGCCAAGGAGTGAGGGAGAAACATTTAGCCCGACTTTGTAGCAGCTATCACGTAATACTCCTTGAATTAGGATAAGTTTAAACAGTTCGTACCTGGCAATGTGCTTGCTTCTCTAAATTAATTGTTTCAGATGAAGGTTGAGGTTTCGAATTGGTTAAGTTTAAAACTCCTTCACTATCACTGGAACGCAGGATAGCCAGAGCAACTCGATTTTCGTATCCTACCCTGAAATACGTAGGTACGTACAGAATTTTGCAAATTAACAACGAGTAGCTGACCTGGCAAACTTTGTTCCACCGTACAGGCAATAAATAAGCAGATTTTATTTTTTATTAAGTAATTTTTTTATGCCCTGCCCCTGCCCCTGCGCCTGCCTCTGCCCCTACCCCTACCGCTGCCCTTACCCTTACCCCTGCCCATACCCATGCCCCTACCCCTACCTTTACCCCTGCCCCTTCCCTACCCCTACCCCTACCATCCTATATCCTTCTCCTGGTTCTAAGCTACCTCCCCCCCAATTTTCAACCAAATCGGTTCAGCCATTCTTGAGTTATACCGTTCTCCTATCCCTACTCCTACCATCCTATATCCTTTTCCTGGTTCTAAGCTACCTCCCCTTCTGTAGGGTGATCAAAGTACAAGGAAATAAAATGAAGTTTAGATAATAAATACTTTACATGATAATAAAACCTAACCTATCACAGTATCAAATCGCAGTGACAAGTGGCAGAGATACATACATTATATTATGAGATATGTGTACGCAATATTGTAATTTAATAATTTTGTATTTTTCATACAGTGTATCAATAAAAGGATAAAAAAACCTATCACACAGAACTAACGAAATTAAGTTTAAATAATTATTATTTTACTAGATAATAAAACTAACCTAACTCACAGAACTAACAAAATGAAGTTTAAATAATAATTATTTTACTAGATAATAAAACCTAACCTAACGTGTGTTATAAAGGTTAGGTTACAAACAGCGCCAGAAGCGTCGCGAAACGGAACTACATTACGGTGCGGCCAGCCAATCTCGATGTGCCCAGCCATATCTTGATGTGGCCAAGTGCCCAAGGCTCATCATGAAATAATTGCCGGCAAATCGTGATCTGCCCAGGCAGATCTCAATCGGTCCAATTCAACGAATGGCCCACGATATTAATAATGTCAAATACAAAAAAACAGCTATCTACATAATATCCTAGAATCAGAGGAACCCAAACCTACCCAACAGCACCTTTACTTTCTTACAGTATTATACCATAAGAAATTGCTTTAGTTATCGTTCGCACTCACAGATAAATAGTAGGATCACTAAGGCTGAGCTTGTATGGGGTACCTTGCACCTAAACCTGCTGGGATGAAACTTGGCAGGAGTCAAGTACATACCCAATAGAAAACATATTAGAAGTGGTGCTCCCCAGCAGGACGCGACTGAGATGCACAGTGGGGCATAATGTCGAAAATGTGTAGTTTTTTACTAGGTTGAAAATTGTATCCGACATAGGTAGCTGGTTGAAAATTTCACAGAATATGTATATATTAAACAAATATATCACCTTAAAATTAAAATTTAAAAAAATCAAGGGGGTCGCCATACAAGAAACGTATTTTTTGTTTTTGCTCTATTGTCAGAACGGTTAGTAATTCGAGTGTCACGTCTATCCGTAACCGCTTTAGCTATACGTGTGAAATTTAGTATGCTAATTTATTGCATGCCACAAACACCACCCAACAAAGGATTTTCCAAAACTCATCCCGCAAGGGACCAATGAAAGATGTATTAACTTTTGCTAATCTTGTATAGGTTGATCAAGTTTGTACTTATGCGAATTTCTTATTAAAATTATACCTGTCACAATTTTACCAAAGTGGTCACGTGACCGACCCATTTTGTATGGGAAGTTGAAAATTTTTCGTGCGTTGTTAGCAAAGTCGTAAAACAAAAGTTTTTGCTTTTGACCTCTGTAATAAGGTGGGCATACGCATATCAAGTCCAAAAAATATCCTTGTATACAAATGCACATGTGACAAAGGCTAATTTAACTCTAAAGTGAATGTAGTTGAAAGAACCAGTCAAGTGCGAGTCGGACTCGCGCGCCGAGGGTTCCGATTTACCTATAGAATTATTAGAAGCAATAAGTCTAAGTTTATTTACAAAGGTTTTTTGCATATTTCTAATAAACTGTGCTACGTAGAGAGATCGTTTTACTTTTGCTGTAATAGTTATATAAACTTCTATCGACTATGATTAATTTAGATTTTTTGCTTTGCAAACTTCGGATACAGCCCCGCCTCATCTAATGGTATTTTTGGTAGAGTCTCCGAAATTTTGGAATGTTCAAATGAAGCCCTTATATGATACCCCACTGAACCTAATTACGACAATTTGAAATTTCCAATATTAATAAAATATTTTTCTAATTATTTTGTTTGCAATATAGTTGGGCAAGCATATTCTAAAACAGTTCCAAATTTTAAGGCGATAGCTTGTGTAGTTGCCGAGATAAATAGGTGTGACAGACAGACAGACTGACAGACAAATGAAGTCACATCATAAGGGTTCCGTTTTTACCATTTTGGTTCAGTACGCTAAAAATAGGTAACATGGGAGATAAAACTAACTGTAAAGAGTGAAAATACTCATATATAGCTGCGGGAGACATATTTAACCAGCTTCTAAGAAATCCCATGAGCAGGATGTTTGGCGTAAGGCGGCCAAGTCCAGCGCTTTGCAGCAGTGCAGTCACAGCTCCGTCGAGAGTG
Organism: Athrips mouffetella; assembly: GCA_947532105.1. Taxonomy (NCBI): domain Eukaryota; kingdom Metazoa; phylum Arthropoda; class Insecta; order Lepidoptera; family Gelechiidae; genus Athrips; species Athrips mouffetella. Next base: position 32,168,823 of record OX383956.1, read on the forward strand.
TGTCCGTCGATTACAACATAGAAACTGCGATAGTTGTGTTTCTTCAACCACTCTTGACCTGAATGACATCGAGAAACTCGATCTTCTGCCAGCAATTTATTCTGGAAACAGACTTAAATTAAAAACTCTTTGATCACAAAAGTTAAAACGTCGGACTTGAACCTTTATTCGTATGGTTCGATTCTGTGGTTCGATCTACTGTCACTATTAAGAAGTCGTAAAGGATGGACATTTGTCGTCAAAGATTTCGGACCTCCTTGCTTCGCTCGGAATAGATACCTTGCTAATTTATTTTACTATGGGATGACATCTGCCAACATGTCCCAATATTTTATGTCAAACTATCAGTGATCACTAGGAAATATTCAAAATAACCCGTCAAATCCATAGAACGACGCCTTCGCTACCTTGTGACGAATTATTTCTTTAATCCTCCTTCTAAGTACCCTTATTTTTCTGTGTTTGTCGTATTGCAACGTCTGACAGTCAGGCTGCTTGCTCACTACTAATAGTAAACAAGTTTACAGAAGTCTCAATCTTTTGATCTTGGATAACGCCGCCTTGTTACATACTTAAACATAGCGTGCCAAAGCTAAATTGAAACTTAACTTCACGCGTTAGGGTTCTGTTTGCAATTCAGTTCGATATACTAAGTCGACGTTATCGACCGCCAGCGTTAACTTAATTTTCGGTCACAATTACCTAGGTATACCTAGGTACTTTATTTCATTTATTCGTCAAACTAAAATTAATTTTGTGCTGCTTGACTTGTACAGTTGCACGCCAGGCACAATATTGACAAAGAAACTCAAATTTTCTGAGTTCAGACTTATGGGCTAGACTAGGTATTGAATTAAAAATATTACATACATACATAACATCACGCCTCTTTTCCATCGGGGTAGGCAGAGACCACAGTCCTCCACTTGCTACGATCTTGACATACTTCCCTCGCTTCCTGTACTTTCATCAATCCTTTCATACATGCTCGTCGGTTTAGAGTACTTTTAATCTGGCGTTTGTTTAGGGTGCTTTTCCTGTCATACGGATTTTTCTTCGGATCCGGACCTAGTATGCATCCGGAAGGCACCGGTCCGGACCGTCCGGAGAACAAACTAGTCGCTCCGCAGCACTTCTATCTGGATCGCCATTGAGTAAAGTCGTGTAGAAAAACGGATTCATACAAAAGTTATTACAGCGTATCTTATTGTCAAGATAAATAAAAATAAAAAGCGATTCAGGGTTGACCCCTATATTGAAACTAGATTTATTTACTGGAATGTTTCATGTAAATTATCAAAAACTGAGAAGCAATGAAGTCACTGAGTGCGTAAACGCATTACTTGCGAATGTCCATTCGTTGTTTTGACGAGCTATTGGGAAGAATCTATCAAAAGTAAGCGGAATACGAATATAAATTTACCATTTTCTACTTTATAGAAAAATCCGAAAACAGAAACTGTTATAATAAAAATATTTATTAGCCTCTTTACTTATGTATTTGACTGTACACACGCATGCGTGTAACCTGCGCTAGAGCAAAAACAACACACGATCGTCCGGATACGGACGGTCCGTACGGATGGTGCTGGTCCAAGTCACGCTACCGGATGGAAGGCAAGATATATGAAATTATCAAGAGCGGACGGACCGGTCCGGACCCTTTCTCCGAACTTTTCCTGTCATCCGTATGACAGGAAAAAGGCCCTTAGAAGGTCCTGAATTTGGTCCTGGTAAGTTCGCCTAGGCCTTCCCCTTCCAACGTTTCCATTCACTCTCGCCTGGTCAATCTTGGTTCATTCATCCTCTCTACATAACCAAACCATCTCAGCATCCCTTGTTCACTTGTTTGACTTGTTCACCACCTATTTCTTCTCTTTCAAGTAAGAATACTTTCGTCTTGCTTACATTTACTTTCATTCCTTTCCTGTCCAAAGCCACATTCTTCATTGTTACCATCTCTTGCAACTCGTCAGCAGATAACGCAAGTACAACTTGGTCATCAGCGTAGAGAAGACATTTTATGTGTAATTCATTCATTCTCAGTCCACACATACTCTCTTTCAGATCAGTCAAACAATTATCCATGAATAGGTTAAACAGCCAAGGTGACGCTACACATCCCTGCCTAACACCTTTTTCGTTGCTAAACCATTCAGTGTAGGTACGCCCCGTTTATTCTGACGCAAGCACTAGAATCCTCATAGAAAGATTTCAGTACTTGAATCAGATGACCGTTCACCCCCTAAATAGACAATGCTGACCACAATTCATTCCTCACCACTCGGTCACAGGCCATTTCCAAATCTACGAACGCGCAGTAGACTTTTTGGTTTTTGGCCAAAAACTTTTCAGCTATGCACCGCAAGAAAAAGACCTGATCTGTACATCCCATTCCCTTTCTAAATCCTCTCCTTTCTAGGCCTCAAAATCCAGGCTTGTGGCGTAATAGTCCTTGAGCCCGTGACAAAATCACTTACCTGTCATGAGAACATCATCAAAGTGGTGCTAAGCAAGAATCAGTTACATTTGGCATCCGAAATTTGCCGGAAGTCCGAGAATTTCTTCCACTTCCGGTCAAAATTTGGGGGTGCAAGTTACGTGTCATGAGAACACTCTGAAACCCTCGGCAACATGTAGTCCTTCATTGACAGAGTAGAAAAATACAAGTCTGCCAGTTCCTAGTTTGCCGGAAGTACTTGGTAGACGGTCTCAAAGGATGGCCGCCACCCAGTAAACAGATCTAAGTTTTTACTATAAAATTATATACGTATTAATAATAATGCAAGTCTGCTACGGCTATGGTTTTTTAGTTTCACTAGTCATCGTAACTGAGTACTCCAAGGGTCTGATGATGACCAGCTATCAAGCAACTGGATCTAAGGACCAACTACACCCAAGAGCTCCAGATTTCGACTTAAATGCTTTTCCTGGACCTGCTGACTCGAGGGTCTGATGATGACCAGCTATCAAAAAATATTAATTTTTATTGACAATTACTCGTAGGTATCATAAACAAGCTTAGCTTACCTTCATATGCCCAGCCATTGGAATCGAACGGTCAAAATTTTCTTAACCTTAATAGGGCTCATCATCAAATCATCCCTTATTTCACCCCCTTAGGGGACGAATTTTGAAGAATTCTAAAACACGTACTTTTTTATTCTTTACCAAGAGCTCAGACCCAAATTTCTATAATTCTACCTTTAAAAAACCGGCCAAGTGCGAGTCGGACTCGCGCCCTAAAGGTTCCGTACCTATCTACCATATGATATACTAAAAGCTTTTGCTCTTTGATTTTAAAAACTCCGCGACCATCCAACTTGACCCCTCTTTTATAGAAAAGTTCTTTAAACGGGAGCTCACCTTAATTGGTTACTATTAGTTGTAAGAAAAATTAAAATATTTAATGATTTTAGACTTTTCCCTTTATTTGTACTGTGAGACCTAGCTTCTTGCCAAATTTCATAATTTTAGGTCAACGGGAAGTAACCTGTAGGTTTTGCATTTTTGCATAAATGTATGGAGATGAGGACATAAAAAGCCATATCTTTTGATTGCGTCGTTAAAAAAATTGAAATTTTCAGATCTTGTTTGGTCTATGGACCTTAATATTCGTTATCAATTTCAACCTGACACCTCTTCTCGTTCGAGAGAAAAAGGGTCTTGACAGACAGACAGACAGACAGACGGACAACAAAGTGATCCTTTAAGGGTTCTGTTTTTTATTTTGAGGTACGGAACCCTAAAAATTAAAGACTTATAGATCAACATACGGAAAAAATCATCCCCTATTTCACCCCCTTCAAGGGTGATTTTAAAAAAATGCTTAAACACCAACAGGTGGTCTTTATTTTTTACCAAAAGGTTAAATTCAAATTTGTGTGAATCTAGCTCAAGAAACAAAGGACTTTCATACAAACTTTCATCCCTTATTTCACCCCTTTGGAAGACGAATTTTCCAAAATCCTTTCTTATTGGGTGGTTTTGAAGTGCAAAAAACCTGTGTAAAAAATTTCAGATCTGTAGCTGTAGCGGTTACGGCTCGGCGTTGATGAATCAGTCAGTCAGGACAAGCAATTTTATATGTTTAGATTTAGTAGTTCTAGTTGTAATTAAGTTCACAATTTAATTGAGTAGTCCTCAAGTTCGAATAGAGCCATTTTCTTGGATGCTTGTCAGTATCAGACCCTCGAGCCAGCAGGTCCAGGAACGGCAGCCACCTACAAAGCATTTGAGTCGAAATCTGGAGCTCTTGGGTGTAGTTGGTCCTTAGATCCAGTTGCTTGACAGCTGGTCATCATCAGACTCTCGAGCCAGCAAGTCTAGGAACGGCAGCCACCTACAATGCATTTTAGTCCAAATCTGGAGCACTTGGGTGAAGTTGGCCCTCAGATCCAGTTGCTTGATAGCTGGTCATCATCAGACCCTCGGAGTACTCAGTTACAATGACTAGTGAAGCTAAAAAATCATAGCCGTAGCAGACTTGCACGATTATGAATACGTATTTAATTTTATAGTAAAAAACGTAGATCTGTTTACTGGGTGGCGGCCATCCTTTGAGACCGTCTACCAAGTACTTCCGGCAAACTAGGAACTGGCAGACTTGTATTTTTCTACTCTGTCAATGAAAACTACATGTTGCCGAGGGTTTCAGAGTATTCTCATGACACGTAACTTGCACCCCCAAATTTTGACCGGAAGTGGAAGAAATTCTCGGACTTCCGGCAAATTTCGGATGCCAAATATAACTGATTCTTGCTCAGCACCACTTTGCCGATCTGTTGCCATACATCTTAAGATGTTCTCATGACAGGTAGGTGATTTTGTCACGGGCTCAAGGACTATAACGAGTTTTCCCCGCCCAACTTTGTCCCACCGGCAGAAAACTACCAATTAGACATAAAGTTCCTTGGCTAAACTGAAAGACCCAGGTTAGGAGACAACCTGAGCTGGTGCGGCTATATGGAAGCTAGTAAAATCATCTGTGACTTTGGTGTGTTGCCAAAAACTATGGCTCACCTCTCAGCATGCGCATCGTGCCCTAAGCTCTCTAAAGGATCTCTACAAGGCCAGACCAAATGCTTTCTGCGTTGCTGAATACTGGTCCAAAAAGTGTAAATGTTGCCATCGATACGTTCGAAGAAGAAGAATAATGAAAAGCATCATTGCGATCACAAAACTTAATCCTCCTACAATTATTAAATAACACTTACGGCTTCGGCATTAGCTACAATCATAAATGATCCAGATTTAGTGATTAGATTTCCCATTTCAAGAAGTGCTGGCCTTAAGTTCGGTGGCCCAGACATCACCAACAGTTGAGGGTTATAAGACTTTATTATCTCAGGTTGCATGGTCAAACTGACGAGAAAAGATACAATTTCTCTGTATTGTTGAGCTTCAGTGCTGCTACCCCAAACTGCATCTAATAGATAAACAATATTTTTCACCCTGCATTCATAGATATTTATTTAATGGCATTACATCTCATTACAAGTCGTTTTGCAATTGCCAAAGTAAAGAAATTGTTACAAAATTATGGCGAGATCGCCAATGTTCAGTGGAAGATTTAAACAGAAATCCACATCACAAAGACATCAGAAGACGAAGGCCTGTGTACTATGATGACTCCGATAAGTTTTTTGGGGAAATTATTGAAGTCAAGATGACAGCCGCTTTTCATCATCCAATAATTTCAGTAAATGAATGTGTTGAATGTATTTTCTATTATAAGTTCACTTTGTAAGACGTTTATTGGATAATACCCTAACAAAATTATACATTAAACTCTCATATAAACAGGTAAAACTAAAATTGAAACAGATTCATGACCGCCATCTTCAAATACTGACAAACGAGCCCCCTGCATTAATGTTCATTTATCAAAAATTCCTGTCAATTTCAATTTTTCCCTGTTACCCTGACAGAGGGCGCAAATTCCGGACATTCCAGGAATATTCCGGTCATCTGGTAACCATAGTTGATGGAGGAAAAGTACGAACCAAAGGGTTTAGAATCCCGCTTCGCTCGAGATGAACCAAAAATAAGGTTTTTATTCACAGAGCCTACTGAACTCTTAGCCTTCCTTTTGCTTTGTCGTAGTTGGTTGATTAGCGTGGTGCAAAACTTTTTGCGGAATTAAGTATTGATGAGAGCGCTACTGGTTACGATGAGTTGATACGTTTCAACAAAGCCGTGTAAACCTTAAGAATCCTCCTTAAATTCAGTAACATTATTTATTTCGTATTATTACTTTAAAGAGCAAGTTTCCTGATCATCCTGAATGTAGAGATTGACGAGAAATTTCTAAACACATAACCTATGAAAGAGTATTAATATTGTTAGTAACTTAAAAAGACTTACCCGATGGTTTTCGGTAATGCACAATAAGATATAGGAAGAGAAAAATTAGCACAGTTACCAACGCCATCATCCAGCTTATTACCATCATGCATGTTACACATAATAGAAAACCTAACAAACTTAGCCATTTGTGAGTCTGAAATAAAACATATAAATTTTCTTACAGTCAAACACAACACAGCACATCAAACAGAGCACATTAATAGAAACACAACACAAAATGGACTCAATTCTGGAATATCACCTGGTGATAAAATATCACTCAGAAATTTAGAATTACTTATTTTTGTTACTGACATTCGATATTTATAGTTTACCTTTCAAAAGTTCAACGAGATAAATTTGAATTTTTATATTGATATTTTATCACCCGGTGATTATCAAGAATTGAGTCCAAGAATTGAGTCCCGGCAACATTTAAGTTAAAAACCGGCCAAGTGCGTGTCGACCACGCGCAATGTAGGGTTTCGTAGTAAAGTTGCTTTAAAAATTAATATTGTTCAGCAGGTTTTGATTTTTTTCATTAACTTTTGCTCTTCTAATGAATAGCGAAGCGCCTGATTGGTATTGATATTTCTAATTTTTTTTTCAGTTTTTCGACTGTAAACCCTACCTGTAAAGCCTTTTAAGGTGTATTAGTTTTCCTTATATTTCATCATTTATATAATACTACTACGATAGCTTGACATTTACAATATCAACCGTTTAGCTGCCGGGGGCTAACAAAAATTTGCGCTACAGAGCTAAATAATTTACGTACGGATTTTATAACAGTGACCTGGGTGACGGGGCTTAGCGAACGAAAATTATAGCTTTTTTTTCAGAATAAAATCCAACATAATTTTTCAAAATTTCTCTACTTTTAATAATAAATAACAATCAATCTGAACAACCTTCAAACAAATCTTCAAGCTGTTGTCTAAAGAGTTATTTAGGGTTGTTCAGATTGATAATTATTTATTTTAAAACGTAGACCAATTTTGATAAAACCAATTTTCGCAATACCGGCCACACTGACTGCCCGTGTCTGCCCGGCTCTCGTCTGCTGAGCCTCTAACTAAACGTACAATCTTAATGTAATGATGCCTCTTTTCAGTATTGTGTGCCCAAAGAAGTCTAGGCAACGAAGCGGATCGTTGTATGAAGACCCCCGCATTAAATCCTCAGTAACACTATATGAGACAAACCTACTATAAAAAAATCCAAAAAAAAATCGGTACTTTAAATTTTTCCATACAAAAATGTATGAAAAAATTAAAAGTACCGATTTTTTTTATAAAAGATTTGTCTCATATACTCGTAGTGTAATGCCCCAGCAAAGTTTCATCGACTGAGGATTTAATGCCCCCGCATCAACTGATTCGTTGTCTACACTAAAGGTTCAAAACGAAGCCCTAATTGCTGTCACTCACGTGTCCGTCAGACGTCTGTCACACAGGTTTTACAATACTCGTACAGCCACGTTAGAGTTACAGTCTTCAAATTTTTACAGTATGAGCATTTTGTTGACCCGAAGCCATACAAATGGTCAAATAATATTTAAAATGTTTTTAAGGGGTACCGTAAACACAACATAAATAGGTACCGTAATTGTTAAAATCAGTTATTTTTTTCAAAATTGGTTTCCGAATTTTTTTTAACTTCCCATTAATTATAAACTTGGATGTTGGTGTTTATGTAACTAGTTACGAATCTCTGGGTCAGTATGTAGTAAAGAAAAAAGTATTTTGGTTATTAAGTAACTGGTATCGTACAAAGAGTATATTTTCTTCTATCGTAACTAGTGTAAAAAGCTTCTCTTTAGGGATGTATGAACCAAACGAGATTAACTTTCACACTTTTATATTATATGTAAAATAATTATTTTATTACAACTGGACAGCCTAACCACTTAGATGTTTTAACTTTCGCTGCTCCAACAAGACTGGCGCTCTCAAAATCTCCGCTCACCGGGCTCAACTCCGATACCACCTCACCATCGTTATTTGCCGCTAAAATGCAAGGCCTCCTATTGGTCGGATTGAAAATACGTTCGCCAATGAAAAACGCCGAATTGGAGCTCGCTCATTGGTCGTTTGGCGGAAGTACCGTTCAGATTTATGGAAATAATTTGTCGACATCGACCGGATATGAAGACCCTAACAATCGACCGTCCTGACATCGCGAGCGCCCCCGCACGCGACGCCTTAAGGCACCCTAACAATCGGAGTTAACCCAGTAGCGCAGACTAGAGTATAATAAGAAAAATACAATAAAGTATCAACTAACATTGAAATTTACAGAAACATTGCCTACTTATTACAAATAAATTTAATTAGTTAAACTAGAATAACAACATACACAATTTGTTATGAGCAGCCTGTGACTCTACATTATGTATATTAGTGAAAATGACCAGTTTTATTTCAAGGATATGAACGAAATACTTTACACAATATAAGAACATTAATAATTAAATAGTAATTACAAACACTAAAGATATTGTAGGGCTGTAACTTTAGTTTCTAGATACAACAACCAGCTTCAAATTTAATAACCTACCTATTTAAAACTATCTACTACTTAATCGTTTGCCCACATTTATTTAATAAACTAATTATAGAGATTGTTTCGCAAGTATATTAAAAAATAATATAAATATATTAAAAATAAAAAACATTTGTAAAATGATATTGCATCGAACTAACCTAGAAAAATAAAGTTATGAGATTTAACCTAGGAATCGCCAAATTACATATTTCATATTTAATTTACAATTTATGAATATTTAAACCAACAAGACGATCGATTAAACTTTTATGATCAATTTATAGAGGTACATCAATTAACAAAATTCCAACTATCGATTATACCTATATAATCAAGTTGCTTTTCTTATATCGAACTTACATTGTATAAATATGTTAAGCCATCAAGACGATCGATAAAACTTGTGGCAGCACAACTCGAACGATCAATATATCGAGGTGCATCGATTTCAAATCCCAACGATCGATTATGGGAATGCTGACCTTAGACTATATAATACTAAGATGCTGACTGTCGCAGACCTACAAGACGATCGATTACACTCCGACACAGACTACGACGAACATGGGGCGAAGGGCTTCTTTTCCACCACGTCAATCTGCCATTATGCCGGACTGCACTTGTGGTCGCGCAGCAGTGTCGACGTATATTTGTAACAGTACATATAAATATGTTAAGCCATCAAGACGATCGATAAAACTTGTGGCAGCACAACTCGAACGATCGATATATCGAGGTGCATCGATTTCAAATCCCAACGATCGATTATGGGAATGCTGATTGTCGCAGACCTACAAGACGATCGATTACACTCCGACACAGACTACGACGAACATGGGGCGAAGGGCTTCTTTTCCACCACGTTAATCTGCCATCATGCCGGACTGCACTTGTGGTCGCGCAGCAGTGTCGACGTCTATCTGTAACAGTACATACGAGATCTGTAGAATATTTATATTACCCGACGTTAAATTGTTTCTGGACTGGATTGATTGATTTTATAAAGAACTCGTAAAACTAAGAATCAGTGGTTTGTTCATTCTGAAAAAATAAATCATTTCAATCGCTATCATCTCCGTCAGAATCAAGTTCTTGCTCATGAACTTGCAGGGCGGCAACGTGTATCCAGGGCTTGAGCCGATCTGCAGCAACAGTTGTAGGTCGCTTCTTTTTAGTACTATTCAAGCCTGGAATGGGTGCCAGCCGATAGCGGTCGTTTCCTAATACCTGACTAACGCGGAAAGGTCCCACATATGATGGCATCAATTTCTTACTTTGGCCATCGTTATTAAAACAAGTTTTGGTCAATTTAACGAGATCTCCTACTGCAAAACTACGTGCGGGTTTCTTGCCTTTGTCATAAGCCTCCTTTTGTTTTATTTGTTCACTGTCGATTCTATTTTTAACCTCGTTGCGTAAAGCAATAATATCGCTCTCTTCACGAAACCCTTCGGAGATTTCGTTAAGTATGGGATTCTTTTCTCCATTCATGGAAGTACCAAACAACACCTCCGAAGGTGTCCTACCAAGCGTTTTTTGGATAGTGTTGTTTAGTCCCCATTGAACTTGGCCCAAGAAGTTGTCCCACTGTTTTTCGCCGTGTCTAACGGCCAGAGCTTTTAGAGAGTCCAGAATTGTGCGGTTATAACGCTCAACCTGGCCGTTAGAACGAGGACTAGCCACGGCGTTTAAAACATGTTTTGTGCCTTTGTCGAGGCAAAACCTCTTAAAAGTATTGGAGGTGAAGCAACTGCCTCTGTCACTTATGAGACGTTCCGGGGTTCTAAATGTACAAAACACATCATCAAGGATTCTTAATGCATTTTGGGAATTCGTGTTCCTGACCGGTTTTATGAGACAAAACTTAGTGAAGGCGTCGACGATAACCAATAAATGAGTATATCCTCGTTTGGATTTCACGAATGGCCCAAGGTGGTCAATATGTAACGTGTGAAATGGTTTATCTACTTTCTCAATGGGGTGGAGCAAACCCTCGTTTTGGTTAGTACAATTTTTGGCGTAAGCACACTCTATGCAAGAACTTACATATTTTTTTACGAATTTTGACATTTTAGCAAACCAATAGCTCCTCCTGATTCTTTCAAGGGTTTTCTCCACTCCAAAGTGACCAATATCGTCGTGGTTCATCCGACAAAGTTGCCACCTTGCGCCCTTCGGAACAACCCACCGGATGTTGTTTTTATCGCCTCCTATGTAACGAAACAGTTTATTGTCTCGCAGAACGTAATTATCTTTTATGTACCTTAGTCCTTTGTCATTAAGGTCACTGGACAAGATGTCCCTAATCCTACACAACTCGCCGTCTCCAAGTTGAAGTGTGTGAAGCCAATCTTCATTGCTGATTGACATGACGGTGGGAAACTGATCTGTTTGTGATCCTTCTGGATCTGAAATAGGATTTCTCGACAACGCGTCGACGTGATTCATTTTAGTACCCGCTCGATATTCTACTGAGCAGTCAAACTCTTGCAGTAAGAGCCACCAACGAGCTATTCTCGGGATCAAGTCTCTTTTGGTAAATGTAGAGCGAAGAGCACTACAGTCAGTTACAATCTTAAATTTTTTTCCTAATAGGTAGATCCTGAACTTCCGCAGCGAACAAATCACCGCTAGAGTTTCGAGCTCATAGGAGTGAAAATTCTTTTCCTCTGGCGAGGTTTGCCGGCTGTAATAAGCCACAGGACGAAAATTTTCACTCTCACTTGAACGTTGCAATAATATGCCTCCAATGCCTATTCTACTGGCATCGCTGTGGAGTTCTGTTTCAGCGTCAGGGTCAAAAATTGCTAGAATGGGCCTTTCAACCAGTTGAGACTTTAGGCTCGCAAAAGCTTGCTCCTGTCTTTCACCCCATTCCCACACCGCATCTTTCTTGAGCAAACTACTGAGTGGGAATGACACTTGAGCAAAGTCTTTCATAAACTTCCGAAAGTAGCTTGCTAACCCAAGAAATTGTCGTACATTGTGCACGTTCTTGGGTTGCGGGAAGTTCATAACGCTCAATATCTTTTTCTCCCCGGGTCGCACCCCACTCGCTGAAATTTCGTATCCCAGGTAATCAATTTTGTTCTTTAAAAAGTCACATTTGGACAGGTTTAGAGTAAGTCCTGCCTTCTCGATCAAATGAAGTACCTCCTCTAGTCGCTCTAGACATTCACACACATCCTTGCCAAATATTAGAATGTCATCTATATACGCCGTCGCCTTACTAAATCGAGATGCTCCCAGGATCGAATTCATCATCCTCTGGAAGACCGCAGGTGCATTGGCCAAGCCGAACGGCATGCGATTAAATTCGTATTGGCCGTCCGGCGTGACAAATGAGGTGAGATGCTTGCTGCTCTCAGAGATTGGGACTTGATAATATCCCGACGCGAGGTCTAGGGATATAAAACAAGCTTGTCCACTAAGACGAGCTATCTCGTCTTCAATGATGGGCATGGGGTATCTTTCTTTAATGGTGATAGAGTTTAACATTCTATAATCAATGCACAATCTAAGCGAGCCGTCCTTCTTTCGGACGAGCAATATGGGGCTCGCATACGAAGATGTGGATTCCCTAATTATCCCTGCATCTAACATTTCGGTTACCATAGAGCGTACCTTCTCCCGCTCATGATGCGACAATCTATATGGACGATACACTACAGGTTTATCACTATTAAGCTCTATGGTCATTTCTGCTGAATTCGTACAGCCAAGCTCGTTTAAAGAAGAAGCAAAACAGTGCTTGAACTTTCTAAGTACTCCAAACAGTCGCTCTTTATCTTCCTGTGCAACATAATCCCCAACACGGACTTCGCATTCGTCAAAGTCCCTGTCTATCAATTTAGGTATTTCTGAAGGCGCCACAACTACCCTGTTAACGACGCTAATACGTTCAGCACGACACAAAATGGATCCAGCGGGGATAAGGCATGACTCTGAACACGGGAACACGGATACCTCTATGCAGCCACTTTTGGAATGGTGTAAGCCTCCACAGACGAAGTATTGTTTGTTTGGTTTGCCTGCTATGGTGCTGTTTACTATTACAGCTCCGTCAATGGCTGGTTCAATTCGAGCCCTAATCGTTGCCGGTCCAAACAACTGGATGACGTCATTGGTCTCGATACGCAAAACAGGCTCGTTACCTGTGTCTGGGTCAGTAAGAGGCAGTTCACTCCCGATATGCAGGAACTGCAATTTTGTAGAGTCCTTATACACGACGACGTGGGCTTGCTCAGTGAATGATTGACCTATCAGAATCGGTTTCTCAAGTAAATCGTCTCTTACGACCTTGCAAGGAACATTCGCCTCTACGTCATCGACAGTTAAAGTTAGCATCAACCCACCTAGCGACTGAACCAAGTTGTTACCAAACCCTTTCATTAAAGAAGAGAGTCCATCATGCTTCAGACCCAATTTATCGACGACGGATGCCCTCAACAGTGTTAAGTCACTTCCAAAATCCACAAATGCCTCAAATGCGATACCATTTATCATAACCTCCTTGACAAATTTCGACTTTATAATTCCACCCTTCCGTTGATCAACTGCATCAATACACATCGTTTTTGGTGTATCATTCGACACTGCATTATTAGGTTTCTTTGATGTGCAACCATCAGATTTATGACCCACAAGATTGCACTGAGTGCACTTGATCAGCGGTTTGGGGCAGAAGAGAAAACTATGTCCCCTCTCCTTGCAATTGTAACACCCAATAGTGGCAGAAGATTTGTTTCCCGGCTTTTGACCAGAAAAATTACTAGACCCTGTACCTGAACTAGTACCACTGTTGGTAGTATTACGGTTGGTAAAAATTTTATTTCTGGGTTGTTGGCGGTCGAAAACCTGATTAGACTCTTTACTGCTCATCAAATATTGTAAAAGTTGGTCAGGTTGAGAGCAACGCATAGCTAATGCCCCTGATCGGAGTGTCCTATCTGTTAAGCCATGTATAATGCAATCAACGGCACGCTTGCCCGATATGTCGCAGTGATTGAGTAGTACCAGCTTTTCATAAAAATAATTCTCTATGGGCTCACTAAACCTACTCCTTCGCTTGAGCATTTCTTCTAAGGCCTGGCCGTAATTCTGTTCGCCTGGGAACGCATTAAGCAATTTTTCCTGCCATTGTGTCCAGTCAAATAAAACGGTGTCTAATCCCTCGTACCATATCTTAGCAAGGCCTTGGAGTTTCTGCATGGCGAAATGGGTAGTAGTTCTGTCGTCCCATCCGTACACTAGGGCGCATTCATTGACTTTCTTGATCCAAATATCAACGCGTTGATTTTTCACTGAAGGATCAAAATTGGGTAGCATATTCATATGATCGATCTTAGGCAAAGGTCGCGCCTCTTTAGTGTTTGAGTGGGAAGTCAGACTATCTTTTATACAATGAAACATATCAACTAAATCCCTTTTAGATAAAGAAGGACTACGTGACCTTTCTCTATATCCCGCGTCGTCCCGATGCTCTGCGCGATGCCGGTGATCTCCCTGCGCCGACTGGTGGACCCCGTCTTCATCGCGAGGTGTGCCGCCTTGCCGCGTGGTCGGCTGCTGTCGGCTGCTGCCTCCGTGCTGAAGCATGTCGCGAGCCCGCGAAAGCTCTTCTTCCAAGAGCCTTACACGATTGCGGTTAATCTCCTGTTGCTCCCGGCATCGCAGGTTGCGGCTGTTGCTGCGGTCGGAGCAGCCGCGGCTGCGCATACGATGGCGGCTGCGGCTCCGCAACCTGGACTCCTCCCGTAGCCGGCTTCGCGATGCACGCAGTAATCTCGGTGCACGGTCGGGCGGGTCGTTGCGATCGGGCGTCTCAAGTCTTCGACTGAGCGACCGACCGCTTTGCTGGCGCCTCGGAGGCTCATCCATGATTTCCTCCAAAAGAAATAACAATTGGTTAAGAAATATCCAAAATTAGCTAACCCATAAAAACATACGTGATCCCTACACTGCGTTAACAATAATAAATCTAAATATGTTAATCCGATAACGCTATCACCTGATACTTTTCCAAATAAAATAACCATGATGAAGGCAGTCGCAATTTTTCTGCAACTAAGAATCAATAATCAAGTCGAAAGAATACTAGAATAAGTAAGTACCTACAAAGTCAATAGTAAATGTAATTAAATAATCCGATAATGCTATTAATTAACACTTTTAAAAATAAAATAAGTATAATGAAGGTAGTCGAATTCTAATGCAACTAAGAAACAATAACTATTAAAGGCGAAAGAATACTAAATTAGGTAGGTAGGTGCCAAGTAAATAACTTGACTTTAAGAAAAAGGAAGATAAAAATTAAGTACTTACCTAATACTTGGCACCTGACCTATTATAAAATTTGCACGCAGGTACAGTCGACGACAGGTCAAGCCTGACACTCGCATTGCGACTCTAGCCCGTACATATATTGAAATAAGAACGGTACCAAGTCCAATGAGTTAAGCTAGATGTGCTCTTGACTCAAACTTAAAATCATTTAATCGTTATTGGACATTAAAATCTCTTAATGGCGTTAGCTAAACAACAATGCTTCACAAACAAAATGGCGCCATGGTGGAAAAATAAAAAATAAAATAAAAACCGTAACAATGTTATAGTGAAATCAGAACAAAATAGCTACCTACTAAAAGTGTTAACTGACTTGACGGTATGACGTAAATCGTGGGCCATTTTTCAAGTAAAGGGACCAACCATAACTACATAACTCTTTTCGATCTATGCCTTATGTGCCCAAGACTAGATCTAGGTTATACCCATGGCTATACGAATAAAAGAAAGTTACTATGACTTTATGAGAAAGCACCCACAACACGTCGAATGAGTAATTGAATAAACGTTAAACGTTGAATTTTAGATATAGGATCGAATTTTACACACCACGTTGGCATAATTAGGACGTATCATTCAGCTAAATAAGTCCTATTGCACGGATAGGATGGGTGGGTACCTATATAATACACAATTATTTTGATGTATGCGCGGGCCACATTTAGCATAAAACAATTTTATAAAAAGGTTTTTGCACATAGGCATGTGATTAAATGACACAGTAGATAAAAGTAAATTTGGGCGTGTACTTACGTGTTAAAAACACTGTCGTGTCACTTCTGAATTGTAAAAAGCTTCTCTTTAGGGATGTATGAACCAAACGAGATTAACTTTCACACTTTTATATTATATGTAAAATAATTATTTTATTACAACTGGACAGCCTAACCACTTAGATGTTTTAACTTTCGCTGCTCCAACAAGACTGGCGCTCTCAAAATCTCCGCTCACCGGGCTCAACTCCGATACCACCTCACCATCGTTATTTGCCGCTAAAATGCAAGGCCTCCTATTGGTCGGATTGAAAATACGTTCGCCAATGAAAAACGCCGAATTGGAGCTCGCTCATTGGTCGTTTGGCGGAAGTACCGTTCAGATTTATGGAAATAATTTGTCGACATCGACCGGATATGAAGACCCTAACACTAGTTACGCACCTCCGGTTTCGTACACAGTCGAAGGGGTTATTATTACATATATTTTACTTAAAAATACCAATATAATTAATGATAAATCAGATTTTTCCCTTATTTTTCCGATTACAATCTAACGGAACGAAACGCACTTGACACTTTTTTAGTTTTGAATAATATTTATTTTCCAAGTGATACAGGAATATTCCTTTCCAGGGTGTAAAAATAAATACGATGATCCTTTAAAGGTAGGTTGGTAGGTTTAGGCTTGCTAGTGACTGGATATTATAACAAACATCATCTTTGTCTGCATCACCAGCTGATCATAGAGGTCATTTTACAGGTGCTTCACTTCATCTTGAACTAAAACTACTTTTTTTAACAAAAAGTATTTATCTTTAATATTTTTTTTTCTACTCCCATTTGTTAAAGTTGCCAAAAAAACATTGCCATTCCGACAACAGTTGCGTAATATTTATAAATGCAACTGTCTACAATACAGTAATATAATTTTTTCACCTTTTTGTTTGGTTTGGCAACGAAATTACGTTAATACTATGTTGTATTGGATGCCATCGGCTAATATGCTAGTTTCCAAGCCATAAAGGACTACTTCAAAAAAGAATTCATGCACTTATGAACTGAACCCCCCCATACATAGTATTATATGATGGCTGGCCGAGAGGAGTGCAGCATAAATGCAGCGGTGTGAAAGAAAGAGAAAGATATACACTAGAATATTATCTTATATATTTAATCTGTCAAAAACATTTTTTTTAATTTATAATTTAACGATACTATTTAAAACTGAATAACTATGAATATGAATAAACATCTTGATTTTCATTCAAAATTTGTAAATATGAGAAAAACATTTACGCCCACAGAAATAATTAAGGCAGGGTACGAAATTCAAGAGGACTTTATTGCCAAAAAAGTGGAGGTGTTCTAGTGCTCTACTACTATGACAAAAGTAAACAAAGTCGGTACGTTATTTTCTTAATGATTTTTATGCTCGTAGAAAAAGTAATGTATGCCACTGATTGCAAACTAGTCATTGTAACATTCGTGCTGTCTATTGTGACATTCGGCTGCGCCTCATGTCACAAACAAGCACTCATGTTACAATGACTATCTTTACCTGACAGTGGCATAAACTACTATTAAACAATCTATTAGTGATGTAGAATCACCCCCTAGAAGGATCATCGTACTTTTATTACACCTTGTATCACATTTAAATTGTAACATACACGTACATACATCGTTTAAGATGCGAGTAAAAGAGCACTACTTATCGCAACCATTATGTAATTATATATGTATGTATGTATTTTAAAAGTATGTTTATCCTTCTTTATACATATATGCCTTATTATTTATATTGTAATTTTAAGTATATTAGTGTGTAGTATAAGTAGGTTTTTTTTTTCTCCATATTTTATGCTAGTTTGCTTTTCACACTTCTAAATACACATTCCTGTGCCCCTTTTCATGTCATTCTTTCACACCAGCTAGGTTGGCTGGAAGAGATCTCTTATAGAGTTTAGCTCGCCTTTGTAAACAAATTTTATGTTAACTACTATTTTATGTAATTTGTGCACAATAAAGAATATATACAATTTAATTATTGTCTTCATACCGGAAATTGAGGTCTCCAACTTAGATGTCTTACAAGTTCTGCGTGGAATGCGCAGAAATTTATCAAAGCATACGAAGCAAGGTAACAAGTAGATATAAGCGGGGCCACGGTATTCAAATTAGCTGTAAAAAAGATGTCACTGAAAGCGATCAGTGGATGAAAAAAAGGCAGTCGGAAATAATATAGGTTTCACTGTGATAATAACAGAATAGTTATCTGTTTCTGACACTAAATATTGGGACCTTGCCTATGAAATTGACGAAATTATAATAATAAGTAATATAAGTTTATTGAAACCAAATGTTACTTAAAGGTAACAATTTGTTACTATGTTACAAAATCTAAGATGGCCGAAAAAGGAATTGGCTCCTAGCAAAAATTGAGAGCTATATGTACTTAACTAGTACCTGGAAAAAATTTGGTGAAATTGTAAGGCGTGTATCCGAAAGAGAAAATTCTTGCAAATTAATGAAATCATAATTGCTGTAATCCTTTAGCTATTTTGATAATTTGTTTTGTATTTGAAAGTTGAAATCAAGGTTATCAATCTTCGCTCTTATATTGTTTTTATTCTTAGTCAATATGTAACATTAACGGTTCGATAAATTGATCGCTTTAAATGTCATCCGTTTTCATCATTAGATTTAATAGCTATTATTCGAAAATAATATTAAAGCTGTTGCAAGCTAACAAAGGTTATGAAAATAAAGTATATATTTAAAATGCAAAAGTGTTCGTTATTCTCCGTTCAAAACGCCAATTTCATAGGTAAGTTACCTAATAATCACGTTTCATTTACTTGAAGTTATCCACATTCGACCTTCGTACATTCAATTTACATAACAGATTAAATAATAGGTAGTTAGCTGACGTTTATGTTTTTACTAACCAATAAGAACAAAAGCCAATGAGATGATGAAGACTAAGACATATCCACGTAAAGGTTCACCATGGCGACCGTATGGTTTCGAAAAAAAACCAAGGCCAGGGTACATTTTATCTCGGCCCAAAGCTTGTATAAGTCTCGGCACGGCCAATAAATTTGTCAAAGCTGTAGATATTGTTGCCGCCCAGCATCCGAAAAAGATAAGAATATCCCACCCGGCCATAATCAGCATCATCTAAAAATTTAAAAACTAAACAATTATTAAAAGAAAATGTTCTTTATGAAAAAAAATATTTTAACAAAAACTACTTACCTCCTTCTTTGTAAGGTATCTAAACTAAAAAGTATAAAATAACTACAATACTTATATAGCCTTATATCGCACCTTAAAATTCTGCACCTGATTTAAACAAAAGGTAGGCTACTTGGGGTCATATATAATGCTAAATTGTTGCATCTAGCAAAATCTTGCAGCGAGAAACTTAAATTACTTGTTTACATTATGATTGCACTGGAGTACTGATTGTAAAAATTATTAAATAACAAAAAACCCAACTGCTTAGCACAAGAGAGGAAAACAAGCTTAAATCTATTGGATTTGGTAACTTGAATTCTATAAGATACTGCAGGCGGGGACGAAAAAACGTTTTGTGGATGTTTACGACTTAATTTTGTTCGTCCCCGCCTGCAGTATCTAATAGAATTCAAGTTACCAAATCCAATAGATTTAAGCTTGTTTTCCTCTCTTAAAAAATATTAAATAACAAAAAGCAGTTGGGTTTTTTGTTATTTAATATTTTTTTATTTTACACTTTTTAGTTTTCAGATTTGCTACGTCAAGTTATACTAAAACATTTGCTTAAACCTTAGAATTTGGTTTTTACCAGCCATTTTTTGATACCCATATTGTAAAAGTAATGATTTAAAAAATTTTAGTTCATCCTTTTTTTTCTCTTCGAAGGTGCCGTACTAAAATATTCCCTTTGGCATTCCTACAATGAATACAAATCTAACGACACCTCATTATGTTGAAATCTATCAAGCCGTTTAGGCTGCAGAGCGCGATAAAGAAATTGACATACATACATACATCATCATCATAGGTCTTAGCCGTCTATGTCAGATGATTAAAGCAATATTTTGTCGATTGCACCGTTCTTCGTGGCTGAATAAGCCTATTCGGGAGCGACAGGTCCTGCCACACGCTCTGCAGGTGAAGCTTGTGTTATCAATAACTGACGTTATGTTGTTATTTCTTTACGATTCTCGCTTTTTTCAGCAAGGGCACAAAACCAGGCTTCATCGTGTACCTTGCGTCCATCCAGTAACGATTTACGCCATTTGGTTCTGTCCTCATCTGCTCCCAGTCTAGGTGTTAAATACCAAAAGTGATCATGTCTCGCTTGGCGCAATCTTTAAAGCGCAGCATTGGCCTACCAACCAACACTTCTTTTTGCGTGCGCTATACACGCTGGGATAGACGGGTTGTTTCCATGCGGTGCACGTGCCCCAACCATCGTAATCGTCTCTGTTTCAGCAATGCGAAGAAACTGGGCAGCTGTACTCGTTGTAAGACCGTTTTGTTGGTTACCTTGTCCTTCCTGGAGGTGCCTAGGATGTTTCGGAGGCAGCGCATATGAAAGGCATTAAGTCGACGCTCTTGTTTTGCGTACATCGTCCAGCTTTCTGCTTTATACAACAGTATGTTAAAATGCATTTTTTTTATGTTTCAAGTGAACAAACGAGCAGGTGGGCCACCTGATGGTAAGTGGTCACCACCACCCATAGCACACACTGTCTTATTAATGGAATAATTTGACACTAATAAGACAGCAAGGCGCGTTGCTCACTTTGAGACCTAAGATGGTATGTCTCATGTGCCAGTAATTTCACTGGCTCCCTTGCATGCTTGGTAAACGATCATCTTGGTGTTCGTCGTAAGATGTTTGTGTTGCCATACTCTTATATTCAGCCTTCCGAACATGGTCGCCGCTTTGCCGACACGAACATCGATCTCCAGGTCAAGTGAGAGATTGTTCGACACAGTCGACCCTAAGTACGCAAACTTGTCCACTACCTCCAATATGGCACCATCCAGGGTTATTACCTGCTTCTTTGTATTCCCTTGCATCAGCATAACTGTCTTTTTGGCGTTTATAGACATGGAGAACAAGGAATATGCCCGTGAAAACTTATCGACGATGATTTGTAAATCAATTGCAGTGTTGGCCACAAAGGCTGCATAATCAGCAAATAGAAGGCTGTCAATAAATACGTCCTCGCGATGGCGCTTGGACTTGTACACCTTCCGATCAGCTCTTGTATGTAGATGTATACCCTGCTGGTCATTGCCGAATGCTTCTCTTAATAGCAATGAGAAAAATATACCAAACTGGGTGGGTGCTAAAACGCAACCTTGTCGGACACCTCTGCGCATTTTGAACGGCTCAGATGTAATGCCACCAGCAACGACAGCGCCATTCATATCTTTGTGGAAGCTCTAAGTTATAAACTTAGAAGCTTTGGTGGACACCCGATGCTGTTAAGAGCGATATATATAGTCCCTCTCTGCTGACTGTATTTTTCTACATACACCCAACAGCACATCAGTAGAAACACTTCGAACTTTGTGACATAGTAATACCTCTAGAGTTGCAAATCTTTCCATTCACGTGCGGCTGACCGTACGTAAGGTATGGTTGAATTTGGTAGTCACAAGGAGGTTTTAGTCGCTGGTGGTTCGCTTTGGCGAAGCATAGACTAAAACCTCCTTGGGTAGTCGACCTCAAAAAACAGCTCCTCTGGTATGGAGTAGAAAAGCTACAGTATAACACAAAAGTAATTAATGCTGCATCTTGCACGGGAAATTTAGTCATTGCTTTATATGTTAAAACTTAGAAAATTATTGCCAAAAGCCCTAGCTAAACCCAAATATTTTATAAAGAAACCTCCCAGAGTTGTTTTATCAATAAAATATTACCATATGAGCAAGTGACGCTACCTACCAACAGATGGCGCTGTAGGTTTTCTGAAACGCGGTAATAAAAGCAGCGCCTCTGGTATGGAGTAGAAAGACTACAGTATATTACAAAATTAATAAATGCGGCATCTTGCACGGGAAATTTTGTCATTGCTTTGTATGTTAAAACTAAGAGATTTTTTTTTTCAAAAGGCCTAGCTAAGCCCAAATGTTTTATAAAGAAACCTCCCAGAGTTGTTTTATCAATAAAATTTTACCAGATGAGCAAGTGACGCTACTTACCAACAGATGGCACTGTAGGTTTCTGAAACGCGGTAATAAAAGCAGCGCCTCTGGTATGGAGTAGAAAGACTACAGTATATTACAACATTAATGAATGCGGCATCTTGCACGGGAAATTTTGTCATTGCTTTGTATGTTAAAACTAAGTGATTTTTTTTTCAAAAGGCCTAGCTAAGCCCAAATATTTTATAATGAAACCTCCCAGAGTTGTTTTACCAATAAAATACAGGTGAGCAAGCGATGCTACCCACCAACAGATGGCGCTGTAGGATTCTGAAACGCGGTAATATCTCTACTTTTTTATGGATATCTTCCGGCTCTATCATCAGATCAGCTCCAAGTTACAATAACATTGCATTGTCATCCGATTCACATACGCATGCAAAATTTCATCTCAATCGGAAACCGATTGAGATTCTCTTTTCAGTCGGGTATATAATTTTTTGAAATAGTTTATTTTATTTAGTACTATTTTATTTTTTTATACCCTATGACACTCCTACAATGAATATGAACCAAACGACACCTCACATGTTGAAATCTACCTAGAAGTTTAGGCTGCAGAGCGCGACAAAGAAATCGACATACATACATACACTCGAAAAACATAACCCTCCTGTTTTGGGGCAGTCGGGTAAATAGAGGAGATATAGAATTTGGCGTCATAATAATTCCCACCGACAGAGTTTGATTTTTTTAGTTCTTTGTTTGTATGTTATTGACATTTTAAAAATCTAGAAAAATGTAAGAGTACAAAATACCAGAGTAAAAAATAAAAAAAAAAACACATGTTTGGTATCAAATTCCAGGAAATCACAATCTGAAAAAGTTTTGATTTATATTCAAAGGACATAGGGTACTTCTAATTGCAAAAATGAAACTGCAAGGGGTGAAATAGGCCATAAATGCTAGTATGGGAAATCAATTAAATAATCTAGATTACGCTTTCATGGCTAATCTGCTAAACCGATTTTAATACAATTTGGTACAAAGATATCGTTAACTATGACAATAAATACCGAAACGGGTTCAAGTAGGGGATGAAAATTTGTATGAGAACTTAATAATGAACAGCGGTTTCATGGCTAACCCGCTGAAATAAAATTTGTAGTAAAGATAGGTTAAATTAACCAGAGGAAAGGATATAGGCTACATAAAAAAAAAAAGGTACGGCAACACTGCACTTACTTTCTCGCGATATGCAAGGAAAAAGTATCTACTGCAAACTTAAATTTGTTAATCCATACAAATAGCACAAAAATACAAACTTATATTGAGGTTTTAAAAAAATGTTTAAATGAAATATGCAGATCAATTCAGAATTCAAATTGTTAAACATTTAAAAGAAACTAACTGTAAACTATTTCGAGTGAATCACACTTGGGAATCACATGTTTACATTTTGATAGTACTTGAACAAATAGTCCATGGGCCAGAAAATATATGGGTATAATTTGGCGGTACCCATTTTCCTTTTTACCATAGTTAGATAGGTTTATAAGGATGTCAATAAACTATGATTGCTGTCTCAAAGTGGTAGATGACCAAAATAGCAGCCAATCCAAGTGTTCAGATACTGCTCATATTTGATATGATTTGGGGAAACTGTTTTCTTTTTCAAAGTAGTTAGATAGGCTTATAAGGATGTCAAACGACCATGATTGTGATCTCAAAGTGGTACCTGGATAAAATGACAGCCAATCAAAGATGGAACATGCAGAATTTTATAAAGTCAACTGTATCTCGAGAACCAATCATCCAGTTTCCTTGTTTTTTTGTTTAGACCGAAGGTCTGCATGTGTACTTCAAATTATGTCATAGGCACTGTTACAGTAGATTCAACCGTTACTAAATAATTAAACAAAAACTTATTTTATTGGGATATTCTTTTTTTCAAATCGAGTAATCATTAACTATCTTGTAAAATTGAAAAAAAAAATAATATATCTTAGATGAAGAACAATAAACTATCTTTAATTTGATGTATACCATGTTTGGGTTTGATGGCTCAAAACACATGTAAACATAAGTTTAAGTTAATTTCAATTAATTCGTTGGATTCAGATTATTTTATTTAATGTAAATTATTTACAGAACACTTAATGCATGTCATAGCAGGCAGTATACGATACAAATAAAACAAATCTGCACCGTTCCAAAGCTTGTTTTTAGTACGCACACTTATTTAGCAAACACTAGAAATTGGCAAACTCATGTTTCCATGTCTTTTTAGCCATGGAATAGAAGCATGTCATACATCATGTTGAAGATAATTTTTTGCACTACATCTTAAATATGAAGATCTTCTCGAATGACTTAAGTATTTTGTAAAAACTTGATTTAAAAAAGAAGAATATCAGAAATTCATCAGTATTTCCTTAATAACTTAGTAGCGCTTTATTTAACTGAAACAGTTTAATGACATTATTTATAGAACACATACAGACCTTTAGTTTAAAAGAAAAATAAATGAAATCGGACTATTAGTTCCTGAGATACAGTAAAATTTGTGAAATTCAGCATTTTCCATCTTTGATTGGCTGTCATTTTATCCAGGTTCCACTTTGAAATCACAATCATGGTCATTTGACATCCTTATAAGCCTATCTAACCACTGTCAAAAGGAAAACGGTTTCCCCAAATCATACCAAATATTAGCAGAATCTGAACTCTTGGATTGGCTGCTAGTTTGGTCAGCTACCACTTTAAGACAGCACTCATGGTTTAATGACATCCTAATAAACCTATCTAACTGTAGTAACATGGAATATTGGTAACTCCCAATTATACCATTCCCTCATTTTAGGCCTTTTTTTTTATTTATTGATCAAGATACATTAAATTCAAACATCTTACAATAATAAACGCTCATCTAAAACCTATTTAAGGTTTATACGAGAAGCGAATGAGATCTCAGGCTCACTGCTATTTAGATTAGTTCATTAAATACTTAGTCCTACGATACATAATTTTTTTTTAGTTTTAGGCCTACTGGCCCATGGACTAAAACCTTCATATGAACTTTCACAGATCAATAGATACTAACGCAAGATATTTGCATGAAGATTTTTTACATTTCCTAATTTCCCATCACATGTTTCTTAGGGAAAGTTGATCAGTTTCAGTTTAGTCTACTGAGCAAGCCCTTCAAGCTTTTGGTACACCCTGTATACTAGATTTTTGCAAAAAAAAAAACTAATATAT
Organism: Athrips mouffetella; assembly: GCA_947532105.1. Taxonomy (NCBI): domain Eukaryota; kingdom Metazoa; phylum Arthropoda; class Insecta; order Lepidoptera; family Gelechiidae; genus Athrips; species Athrips mouffetella. The sequence goes on from OX383956.1 coordinate 32,194,190, forward strand.
TATCCAGTCAGGTATATAACCAATCCAGAATTAAAATTATAGAAATTTAAAGTAAACTCAATCGAAACAATTATGAGTAAATCACATGTTTACGTTTTAGTAGTACTGCAACGTCTGGAACACTCCTTATATGAAATCACACAGACCAATTTATACAGCCGTAAAATACTTTCAATGGAGATGCTTGGTCATGAAAAGTTACATCAAAATTTTATGAGCCGTTTTTGCGAAAATTACAATTTTTCATTTTCGTTGTATGACAGCAACCCTCAAAATGAGAGCCAGCAGAAAACCACTCGGAACCCTTCAATGGATTTGCATAAAACTCCTAAATTAAAAATATGGTGCCAATCAGACCATTCGTTTAGCCGCTAGGCCAAAGCGTGACGGACAGACCGACCGACGGACCGACCGACCGACCGACGGACGGACATTTTTGGGAGACTTGTTTTTTATGATGTTAATGTGATATAGAACACGTTTTTGAGAAAATTGGAAAAACTTTTTTTTTCCACGAATAAATACCTTTCTCGCTCCGCTCGAAAGTAAAAATCTTGACGGGGGTGAAATAGGGGATGAAGGTTTGTATGAGAAACAATTAAATAATTTTGTTTACGCTGTCACATCTAATCTGCTGAACCGATTTTGTAGAAATTTTATATAAAGGAAGTCCAAACCATGAGAAAGGACACAGGCTACTTTTAATTCCAAAATTAAAACTGAAAGGGGGTGAAATAGGGGATGAAAATTTGTTCGTGAAATCAATTAAGTAACATATGCTAAGGCTTTCATGGGTAATTAATCGTGTAAAGGGACACAGGCTACTTGTTATTTCAAAAATGAAGGTTGAAGGGGTGAAATTGGGGATTAATTTTTTAATGAGAAATTTATTTAGCTGCTATTTTGTTATTATTTTTATTTTAAAAAATCAACGTCATAATCTTTATCAGCATGTAATGTCCCGAAATTTGATACCTCACATGATTTTTAGGGTACCGATAACAAAATGGTAAAAAAAAGAACTCTTATGGTGCGACTTTGTCTGTCTGTCCGTCTATCTGTCACACCTGTATATCTCGGCAAACACTCATGCTATCGACTTAAAATATGGAATAGTTTTAGAATATGGTTGTCCAATTCAATTGTACATGATAGAATCTAAATAAATAATAAGATTATTAATGTAAAAGGGGGCCAAATTTCAAATTGTCGCTACTAGGTCGAGTATATGAAAGGGCTTTTATTGTTAATTCTAAAATATATTTTTATATTTTTTACGACTTTTAGTTTTTAGGTAATGATGAAAAATTACCAAAAAAATACCATTATCTCTGAAGTTTGTGACAGGAAAAATCTGAATTATTTACAGTCGATACAAGTTTGTGTAAATATTACAGCAAAAATAAAACAATCTTTCTAAGTTGCACAGTCTACAAAAAATAAATAATAAATCTACAAAAAATCTTTAACATCAAATTTAGTTTTGCTGTCCTAAAAATGGACTTTATTGCTTCCAAAAATACTAAAAGTACATCGGAACCCTCGGTGCGCGAGGCCGACTCGCACTTGACCAGGGTTTTTTACTTTCGAGCGGAGCAAGAAATGGTGACAAATTTTTTTTTTTAATTTTCTCAAAAAATGTGTTCTACGAGTATATCACTTATACATCTTAAAAAGCAAGTCTCCCAATAATGTCCGTCCATCGGTCGGTCGGTCTGTCCGTCAAGCATTGGCCTACTGGCTAAACGAATAGTCCGATCGACACCATATTTTATTTTTAATGATTTTTACGTAAATCCTCCGAAGGATTTTGAGTGGTTTTTTGCTGGCTCTCATTTTGAGGGGCTGTCATACAACGCGAATAAAAAATTGCAATTTGCACAAAAAGGGCTCAAACGATCTTAATGAAACTTTCAATGACCAATAATCTCCATATAAGGTATCTTGAGGCAGTTTCCACTTGTCTGTGGAAGTTCATATAAGGGGTGTTCCCTTAGTACTAAAATGTAATAATGTGACTTACTCAAAATTCAGCTTATTTTGATGTTGTACGTCTAGATTCTGAATTAGTTATCTACCTGACTGCATATTTCAACTATTTTTTTAATGTAAATCTAGTGGGTGTAGGTAACTTTGTATTTCCATATTATTTGTATAGAATTACAAACTTAAGTTTGCAGTTGGTACTTATTTACCTCTCTGCAGTGCAGCCTTCGTGATCGCGAGTAGTTAGAGCGCGGCTCTGGATCCAGAGGTTCTGAGTTCGACTCCCGGTGGGGACACTGTCCAAGAAATATCACTTTGTGTGACTTCGCTAGTTTGGTTAAGAACTTGTAGCATGAATCATCTGATTGTCTGAAAAGTTTGATGACTCTGTAGTTCGGAAGGCACGTCGAGCCGTTAGATGAGCCATGTCAGAGGACTTGGTGGCTCAACAACTCTGACATCAGGGTTTGTGGAGTTGGTCATCGATCTGACATCCCACAAGATATGATGATGATGACTCTTGCATATCACGAGAAAGTAGTGCTGCTGTTCCATTTTTTTTCTTAAATACCTATGTTGGACACTTCTATTTTTCTAGACTTTTAATATGTCAAAAAGGTACCAACAAGGAACTAAAAAAAAACCGGCCAAGTGCGTGAGGGGCCACGCGCAGATAGGGTTTCCGTAGTTTTTTTTTTAAGATTTTTTATCGCAAATTAGGTTCTGATTAAGTATTGCACAACTTTCACTACTTAATTTTTTTACCTGCTCAGCGAGGTCCTACCGCCTAATTGCTATTGCTTTTTTTTATCATTTCCAGTTTTTCGGCTATAGCTCATTAACCTGTGAAGTCTACTTAGCTGTGATAAATTTCCTTTTAATTTCATCATATATAGGTACTAGCGGCCCGCCCGGACTTTGCACGGGAAGCTAGAGTTCATAAAAAGATCGCATAGATAAAAACACTTTCAGTATTTCACGATTTTGAAAAGTGTTTCTTTTTTGTTTTAGATCTATCGTAAAAGTAAATTATATAACAACAAATTATAAATATTGGTTAAGCGCGAGTTCGAATCGCGCGCATTTAATACACTCCTTAGCTGGCGGCTCGCACTTGGCCCGTTTTTTTGTCTGTAGGAATTTCATATTAACTTTTATCCCTATTTTTATCATTTGGGGGATGATTTCTCAAAAACGCTGAAACACTTTATTTCTTTCATTTGATTAGCCTAATTTTTTAGTAGGATTTTCATACGAAATTTCATTCCTTATTTCACCCCCTTGGGTGATGATATCTTAAAATTGCTAAAACATGTGTTTCTTTGTTTCTTATTATTAGCTAAAATCCAAACTTTCAAGTACCGCATGTCAAAACTGTATGATTTTAATACAAAATATCATACCTTATTTCACTCCCCTCTAAATTTCTGAATTACGTGTTTCTTTATTTCTTATTATAAGCTTAAATCCATATTTTCAAGTACCTCGTGACAAAACTGTAGGATTTCTATACAAACTTACATCCCTCATTTCATCGCGTTAGGGGATGAATTTCTAAAAATGCTAAAACACGTACTTTGTACACAGGTTTATTTCACTGCAAATCAAAACTACCCACTATGGAAGGATTTTCCAAAATTCATCCCCTAAAGGGGGTGAAATAAGAGATGAAAGTTTGCATGAAAGTCCTTTGTTTCTTGAGTTAGATTCACACAAATTTGAATTTAAGCTTCTGATAAAAAATAAAGAAACCCGTTTTTAAGCAAATCTTAAAAATCACCCTTCAAGAGGTTGAAAAAGGGGATGTTTTTTTCCTTATGTTAGTCTATAAGTCTTTAATTTTAAAGGTAGAATTCAAATTAGAGTTTTCAAGGAACATAGGTCGAAATACGAAAATATTTTGTATGAGAGATCAAATTAGGTTTTTCGTATTTCGATCTATGATTTGGGAAAGTTGTTCAGTTTCATGGTCTCAGTAACGTCACAATAAGGAGCGTTCCAGTACAACCAAAATATAAACCGATGGGGATTTAACTAGGTAACCCAGCAAAATTGTTTCGATCAAATACTAAAATAACACCCAGACACAGAACTAACACTTCTGTAATAGTCAACTAGGAGGCGTTTTACTCTTCACTACCTCATACAGACTTGATACAGACTGTTTATTTCCTCTATGTACAGACTAAGATACAAACTATGTATATGACGAAATGTGTAAAAATTTTACTCTGTGGCTAGCGCCTTACGTTCTCTCTCTATAACTGTATTGTCATCTAAGAACTCAGGTACCTAGAGCCTGGTACTTATTGATCACCCTTTTATGAGGAGTGTCGCATAGAATGACATCCGGAATCATGTCTATGTTTGACGGGAGAAGTTTTTCAGTTCTGTGGGCAGATTCAAATTCTTCGGGGTGTTATACCCTTTTTGTTACACGTTGTTGTCTTGTAATGGTTGCATAATCCTCGTGGATCTTTTTACTCACGTCGTAAGTGTTATGTAGGCCATATTTACATTTAGACTCGCATTCAGCAATTTTTTTCAGATCATAGGCATGTTGCAAATCACCACTGGCGTCCCTCATGCTGGCTAAACCGCAGCAGAGCGCCATCATAACGTAACTAAGTGTAGAAATTATCACCGCTGTCATTGTGCCTTTAGGAATCGCTGTAGCTGGATTCTATAACCAGAGGCGTTAGGCATACAGTTAGTTAGTTAAAGTTAAGCCAACAACGACTTGCGAAATACCGCGAATACTGCGGAAAGCGATCAAAAGAATAATCAAGAAAAATAAGAAATCAAAGAAGAGGACCCAAAGGAACACCTGTGATGTCCTTTAAGTTCACCACGGCAGATTTCTATTTTCCGTGGTCCGCCTGGCTGTAAAATACAGACAAAACTTTCTGGAAGGGAAAATCAACAATAAAATAAACTATTTATAAAAAGAATACGATCGAATAGAGAACCTCCTCCTTTTTTGAAGTCGGTTAAAAAATATCACACCATGGGTGATCGTAAATCTATCTATATATATATATATATATATATATATATATATATATATAAAAGAAGAAGGTGACTGACTGACTGACATATCAACGCACAGCCTAAACCGCAGTCTAGAGATTCCAAATTTGGCATGAAGGTTCCTTATGAGGTCTAGGGGTGCACTAAGAAAGGGTTTTACAAAATTCTACCCCTAAGGGGGTAAAATAGGGGATGAAAGTTTGTATGAAAGACTGTCAGTTTTGAAGTTAGGATCTTGAAAATTTGTATTTAGGCTAACGACAAAAAAATTTGTTTTACCTGACACAGGGTTTTTAAAAATTCTACACCCTAAGGGGTGAAAAGGGGGATGAAGTTGAAAATCCTTCATTATCAAAGTAAAATCCACAAAATTTATTGTTTAGGCATTAGGATTGTAATTCTGTGGAACGTACATCACTTTTATTGAAATTCCACCCCAAATTCAACCCCCAAAAGAGGCAAATGGGGTGAAAAAGTCTTAAACCAATATGGGTATCGTTTGTATGGTTTATCGGGTCGCTGATAACGAAAACTACAATAATTTTGAAATCCAACGTGGTGGACGTGAAATACCATCATCCCCTGGGGATGGGGTTGAGGTGCGATAGGGTTGAAATGTCTAAAAATCAATATGGGTGTCGTTTGTATGGTTTATCGGGTCGCTGATTACAAAACTACAACAATTTTGAAATCCAACGTGGTGGACGTGAAATACCATCATCCCCTGGGGATGGGGTTGGGGTGCGAGGTTTGAAATGTCTAAAACTAAAAATCAATATGAGTTTTGTTTGTATGTTAAATATGGATAGGGATAGCGGTTAAGATGGCGTTAGGGGTAGGGATAGGGGAAAGGATAGGGATAGGAATAGGGATATGGGTAGGGGTAGGGGTAGGGGCAGGATTAGGGGCAGGGATGGGGGTAGGGTTAGGGGCACGGATAGGGAGAGGGGGAAGGGAGGGAGAGAGGGAGGGAGAAAGGGAGGGGGTGAGGGAGGGAAGGATATTGGGGAGGGGGAGAGGGAGATAAAAAAGGAGGAAGGGTTAGACGGAGGGGGGGAAGAGGGAGGGGGAAAATAGAGGGGGGAAGAGGGAGGGGGGAGTGGGATTGGGAGAGGCAGGGGGAGTGGGAGGGGGAGAGGGAGGGGGTGATGGTGGGGTGGGGGAAGGGGAGGGTAGGGGGAGGGGAAGGCGTGAAAGGAAGGGTGGAGTGAGGGGTAGGGGTAGGGGGAAACGGAGGGGGATTGGAGGAAGGGAAGGGGGTGAGGAAGGGGGAGTGGGGGAGGGAGAGGGGGAAGAGGGAGGGGGAGGGGGAGAGAGTGCGTGAGGGAGAGTTAGAGGGAGGGGGAAGGGAGAGAGAGGTAGAGGGGGGAGAGGGAAAGGAAGGGAAAGAGGGAGGGGGGAAAGGGGGGAGAGGGTAGGTGAGGGGGGAAGAGGGAGCGGGAATAAGTGAGGGAGGGGTAGAGGGAGGGGGAGGGGGAAGGGGGGGGCGGTGGAGGAAGGGGAGGTATAGAAAAGGATAGATAGGGAGGAATAGGGACTTTTTTGACTATTATTCTCACCTCCTCGCTACCCATTCACTCCCTTTATTGCCTTCTTTTATAAGTTCCTCTGTAACGATTAACAATGAAAATTCCACTCTACCCACCAGTTGAATAGATCAGATTTTAATCAGCTTTGCAAATGGGCGCATGACGTCGGGTTATCTTTAAACTACCAAAAAACAATAGTAATGCATATACGCTCACCTTACCTAAAAAGTACTAATAACTTACCACCTCGAGTTACAAAATAGTCTAACCTGTGCCTGTGAACCACTGGAAACTGTATTATGTCATACCTACCTTGGTCTGAAAATTGATAACAACATTAACTGGGCGAATCATGTTGATAGTGTTTGCTGTAAACTTAGGGCTATATTAGCAAAATTAACAATTCTTAAATGCAAATTACCATATAATACCCTAAGACTACTTAGCTCTGGCTGACTCTATCATTAGTTATGGTATTTCCAGCTACGGCAGGACCTATAAAACTTACTTAAATAATATATACAGTTTGCAATTGAGATTGCTAAAAACTATTGTTTCATTAAAAATTAAAAATAGGTACAAAAATAACTATGCGAACCTGTTTAAATATTGTAAAGTCTACGATAAAGTAAAAGTGGCAATTATATCCGAATATATAGAGGAAATCCAATTATTAGATAAGTATGATAGATCTAGTAATTTGCGACAGCTGTCTAACCGACCTACATATAACACTCCTAAGTATAGTAATGTATATGGAAAGAGACACTGGAGATGCATCCTTCCTTCTGTATTGAACGACCTACCAACTAACATAAGAAATAAAATATTAATTGTAAAAATGCTAAGCAAGCTCAGTCAATATTAAAATGGCACTTTATCAAACAAAGTGGGAACGATGCATTGACAATGAAAATTCCGTACTACCCACCAGTTGAATAAAATCAAAAGATAATTAAAGTAGTAAGATAGTATTCAACATCTTTTACGTAGGGATCAAGAAGGAAAAGCCTTCCGCAAAATATGTTTCTGTTAAGTTCGAGTTCTGTTTTTTTATAAAATCCACGCGGACGAAGTCGCGGGTAACAGCTAGTAAACAAGTACTAAAAGAAGAAGGTGACTGACTGAATGACTGACTGACTGACTGACATATCAACGCAAAGCCCAAACCGCTGGGTCTAGAGATTCCAAATTTGGCATGTAGGTTCCTTATGACTGATATTGGCATGTAGGTTCCTTATGAATTGATACTGGCGCAAGATATCTTACATGGAGATGCTTGGTTATGCAAAATGTCATCAAGATTCTATGAGCCGTTTTTGAGAAAATTTCAATTTTTCATTTTCTTTGTATGACAGCTACCCTCAAAATGAGAGCCAGCAAGAAACCACTTAGAACCCTTCGATGGATTTCCATAAAACTCCTAAATTGAAAATCTGGTGTCAATCGGACCATTCGTTTAACTGCTAGGCCAAAGCGTGACGGACATACCGGCCGACCGACCGACCGACCGACCGACGGACGGACATTTTTGGGAGACTTGTTTTTTATGATGTATAAGTGATATACTCGTAGAACACATTTTTGAGAAAATTAGAAAAGCTTTTTTTTTCACAAATACCTTTCTCGCTCCGCTCGAAAGTAAAAAATAAAATAAATAAGGGGCTTCCCTACAAAAACCATGTTTTAGGTGATTTTTGATTGATTTTTGTTTCAGTTCTGTAAAACTGGATTGTTGAAAGAAGGTGTGATCGCGGCTTAACATAACATAATGATGTACTTACTGCAACGGCAGCACGACCTCCTAGATAAACGCTTTATTTACCTACACAAGCGCGTCAAATGACGTTGCTCTATACATTAAGAGACAAAAATGACATTTGAACTTATAACCATTTGAACTTATAACTTTTATTAAGTATCTAGCAGATCGTGCTGCAGCCTTACAAGCGTAAAAATCAGCTAGTTGACAACTTTTTTTGATTATTCAAATTTAATCTTTTTTAACCCAGAAATATCCTGAGTATTTTTTTAATTACTTTTAAAAAAGAAAGTCGTGAATGTTTAAAATTCTCACTTTGGGAGGGAATAATGAACTGTGGCGTCACTATTCAATATTGCCGTATAAATTAGATGCATAATTACGTTTTGTAAGCAAGAGATAGATAAAAACATTGATACGTTTTAATTATTTTATTTTCAAAGAAATTCCGATATGGATTTCGAATTATCTTATCGCGTAACGTATATTAATATTCTATTCTATTAAACGAGCAATATTTGTATATTTGTAATCGGTTTCTCGAAAACGGCTCTAACGATTTCGATGAAATTTACCATATGGTGGTTTCAGGGGCGATTCGATCTAGCTAGGTCTCATGTCTGGGGAAATTCGGTTTCACCGTTTTTTAAGTAATTTCTTTGCGCGTTTTAGTGCGTTTAAGAAATTTTCAGCGCCATCTGTTGTTGAGTAGCATAGCTTACTCACCCGATGATATTTTAATTATACAGAGCATAGCTCGGTCGCCCAGGTACTAATATAATATCTTAATAAATATGTAATACTAGCTGTTACCCGCGACTTCGTCCGCGTAGATTTTATAAAAAAAACAAAACTCGAACTAAATCCTACTAATATTATAAATCCTACTTCCTACTAATATTAGGTCTTTACCTATGAAATTGCCGTTTTGTATGGCGAATTTTAGGTAAACTCAATTTTCAGTACTAACATTTTTGCATTTTTCTTAGGAATTATAAATCCAATTTTTTAATTTCTTTTTAGCATTATTGGGAAGACATTAAGCTAACAGAAGCTTAAATTTAATTTTCGAAAAATATTGTCTGTAAAAAAATATAACAAATCTAATGATGAAATCGGACGACATTTAAGACGAACAATTTTCGAATCTTTAATTTATATATCACACTAAAAATAAAAACTTTATTTTATGCTTAAATTGATAACCTTGAAGTCAACTTTCAAATATAAGACAAATGAAAAAAATAGCATTATAATTATAGGAATTATGATCTCATTAATCTGTAAGAAAATTTCGGCAATTTCATAGGTAAGACCTTTATTATTATAAATGTGAAAGTTTGTAAGTATGAATGTTTGTTCCACTTTCACGTAAAAACTACTGAATGGATGTTAATGAAACTTGGCACACATATAGGTTAGGTCCTGGAATAACATATAGGCTACTTTTTATCGCGGGAAAACACTTCATTCCTACGGGAAAACGCATTTAATGTTAATGAAGAAGGATGGATTTTAATGAAACTTGGCACACATATAGGTTAGGTCCTGGAATAACACATAGGCTACTTTTTACCGCGGAAAAACACTTCATTCCCTGGGGAAAACGCATTTAATGTTAATGAAGAAGGTGACTGACTCACTGACTGATATATCAACGCACAGCCCAAACAGCTGGGTCTAGAAATTCCAAATTTGGCATGTAGGTTTTTTGTGAGGTCTTAGGGTGCATTAAGAAAGGGTTTTACAAAATTCCACCCCTAAAAGGGTAAAATAGGGGATGAAAGTTTGAATGAAAGTCCGTCAGTTTTGGAGTTAGGATCTTCAAATTTTGTATTTAGGCTAACGACTAAAAATTTATATTTATGTGTCTCAGGGTTTTTGAAAATTTGACAACCTAAAGGGTGAAAAGGGGGATGAAGTTGAAAATCCTTTATTTTTAAAGTAAAATCCACATAATTTATTATTTAGGCATAAGGGTTGTAATTCTGTGCAACGTGGTTGTTATTGAAATTCCACCAAAATTCAACCTCTAAAAAAGGGAAAAGGGTGAAAAATTCTAAAAACCAATATGGGTATCGTTTGTATGGTTTATTGGGTTGCTGATTACGATAACTACAACAATTTTGAAATTTAACTTGGTGAACGTGAAATACCATCATCCCCTGGGGATGGAGTTCAATTAGGTAGGGTCTAAAAATCAATATGGGTGTTGTTTCTACAACAATTTTTAAATCCAACGTGGTGAACGTGAAATACCATCATCCCCTGGGGATGGAGTTCAGTTAGGTTGGGTCTAAAAATCAATATGGGTGTTGTTTCTATGATAATATGAGGATAGGGATAGCGGTTAAGATGGCGTTAGGGGTAGGGAGATGGACAGGGAGAGGGAAGGGGAGGAGGGAGGAGAGGGAGGGGAAAATGGAGACGGAGGGGAAAATGGAGAGGGAGGGTGAGGGGGAGGAGGGGGAGAGGGGCAGGGACAGGGATGGTGTGACGGACGGTTGGACAGATGGTTGGACGGACAGATGGTTGGACGGACGACAGATAGACGGAAGGGTGGATATCGGTATCGTTTGTATGGTTTATTGGGTTACTGATTACGATGACTACAACAATTTTGAAATCCAACGTGGTGAACTTGAAATACCATTATCCCCTGGGGATGGAGTTCAATTAGGTAGGGTCTAAAAATCAATATGGGTGTTGTTTCTATGATTATATGAGGATATGGATAGCGATTAAGATGGCGTTAGGGGTAGGGATAGGGAGAGGGACAGGGAGAGGGACAGGGAGAGGGACAGGGAGAGGGACAGGGCGAGGTAAGGGGAGGAGGGAGGAGAGGGAGGGGGAGAGGGGCAGGGACAAGGATGGTGTGACGGACGGTTGGACGGACGGACGGACGACCGATAGATGGAAGGGTGGATGGATGAATGGTCAGATAGATAGAATCCCACGCGGACGAAGTCGCGGGTAACAGCTAGTTGAATCATATTTTGCGGAAAGCTTATCCTCCTTGATCCCTACGTAAAAGATGCATTTGTACTTATCCAAGTTGAATAAATGCATCTTACTACAAATTTAATTATCTATTGATTTTATTCAACTGGTACTCGTATGTAGTGCGGAATTTTCATTGTCAATCGCTACAGGCGAACTTAAAAAAGAAGGCAATAAAGGGAGTGAAGTGAATAGGTAGCGAGGAGGTATTCATAAAAGTCAAAAAAGTCCCTATTCCTCCCGATTGTAACAAGTACACCGCGCTTGCTATGCATTCTCCGCGGTGATTTCTTGTCGAAAGGACATTTGGTCCAGTAATATAAAATAATTTTTAAACGCCCTTCATCGAATATGCCAATATAGATTCTCTTGGTGTCCTTGAATGTGATAACACGTGTTTTATATATGCATTTTTCAATATAGCGTTCTAGTTTTACTAAATGTGTTGCGAATTATAGGCTGATGTAGCCTGAAGTGTTTTTAATTCTTTCAACAGTGTAATCAATGTTTACATCGTAATAAATGTGAAATTCGTTTAAACTCGAAGCGTTGTTTAAATGTCGAGGATCAGCTGATAGGACTTACAGGTAGCAAATTCTATCTATGAGCCAACGCCCCCACGAACCACCCAGGTTCATTATTATATTTTGGTGGAAATATCACCACCATTATAAATTGGTGGATAGCGCCGTAACCAAAAGATTTGGTAAAGATTGCCGACCTCACCAATAAAGACATTAAAGATGGAGATGCATTTCTCAGGAAAAGAAGACATTAATGATTTTGTTGAACAATTCATCGCAATCGCCACCATTAAAAAACTTGACGATGCAGAAAAATTAGCGATTCTACCAGCTGCACTTAAGGGCTCTGCTCTAGCCTTCTATAGAACTATAATTAAGGAAGATTCAACATTTGATGTAATTAAAAAGGCTCTAATAGAAGAATTCGCATCTGGGGTAAGCTTTCAAGAAAGGTTTTACCTAAGAAGGCAAGAGCCAAACGAAAAACCTTTAGAATATTTTTACGGATTATTAGAATTAGCACAGAAAGCGAAAATTGATGAAGATGCAGTATTTATTAAGCAATATATCAAAAATGCTATACCATATTATCGCAATAAATTGGCATGTACTCTTTTTAAAACGAAGAATGATTTAAAACTGCTTCTCAAACAAATGAGCTTATTTTATGACGAGAAACCTAGTATGCCTATAAATCTAGCCGCTAAGCCAAATTTGTCTTCGGAAAATATTTATCGTACGAGAAAACAACCATTTACTCGTCGGTATAGCGACCCGACACCCTTATATTTCGGCGGACGTCCCTGGATGTCTGCGCGTTCTGTTAACGCACCGTTTCCTTCTTCGCAACGCGTTATTCTGAATGAAGAATCTCGACACTACACGCCAAGGCGTTCACCTTATTACAAGCCTACGCCGGAGTATCAAAGAGGCTGGAGAAGCGCACCTACTTCCCCGTGTGCTTATGAGATCCCAGCCCCCAGGATCAATGCATTTGAAGCCAGTACGATGCCTCTTCATCAACCAGCAGCCGCAGAAGACAGCAATATCAAAGTTAAGCCATTAGTTAAAATTTCTATTTATAATTCTGATAGGATAGCTTTATTAGATACTGGTGCAACGATTTCTTGTATCTCTAGCACACTTTGTAACGAATTGAATATTCCTATCCATAATTCTATGATTCATCAATTGAAATCAGCAAATAATATCTTTTTAGATGTTGTAGGAGAAATTGAAACCTTATTTACTATTGAAAACTGTCAATTCCGTCATAAGTTTGTCGTTTTGACAAATATGTCTTGTCAAATTTTATTGGGAAACGATTTTTGTTGTAAAAATAAAATTTGCATTGATTATGATAAAGCCTATATAAAATGTAACAACAATATTATAAATTTATACAAACATGGCGGGACAGGTGAAACTTCTTCGCAATTATTAGGAATAAATACAATGTTTAACAATAATTTTATATGTTATTTGGACATTCTTTCTCAACGTGAAAAGCAGGTAGTTCAATCAGCTGCCCTTCTCAAGGATGCAGCGTTGCCCGAGATATTTTCGCAGGTGTCAATGTCGGAAAAGGTTAAGTTAGTAGTTAGTTCTCCAATGCTTGAAAAGCATGACACTGTTCCTGCCAAACTTGAAACAAAATCATTGCTGGGTCACGGCCATACAAAAGAGGTGTCCTCTCCCCTTCCAGAGGATGTTGACACTCTGCTACAATATAAAAGGTGCAAAGAATATCGTGTTTCTTCTTCGTCGGTCCTTTCCACGGACATAGTTCGCCATGTTCCTGTGTTACACACACGAGATCCAGCTACAACAACTGATATAGATTTAAACGTAAATATGTATGGCGTTAATTCTTTCAATGTTCAACAGAAAAGAAGATGGACTTCCCAACTTACCAGGGAAGCAATTACAAACATAAGAAGGGCTCAGTTACAGCAAAAGGCTGTATATGATAAAAAAACGAAGCCCCAACACTTTGATACAGGTAACCTAATTCTTCTATTTACACCTAGAAGATTATCACGAAAATCATTAAAATTATCAAGATGCTACAAAGGCCCATACCAAGTGCTACGTCGCATCTCAGCAACTAACTACTTAGTTAGAAAGTGTGGCGTATCTTCGCATCGCGATGTGGTCCATGTTAACCGCATGAAATTGTTTAGAACTAGGTCTCACTCACATATAGTTTAATATTTTATTAATATTTTTCCACCTTACGTTGCCCCTTTTGCAAATCGTCAATTATGCAACATTTTTAACGAAAAATACTCTTTTATTTAGGTTTGTAGGTTTTATTTTTCCATTTTAGGTGAGTTAGGTAAAATGCCTACTTTATGAAAATGTGTATTATAATTTTTCCCTTTGTTTTCATGTGTACTGCTTGAGAGAAAATAAGAAGACTAACTAACACTTCCGTGTACCTAAGAAGATATAAACCAAAAATATGTAATGTATAAAAATTATAATGTTTTTCTTGGCAATGGTCACGTGTTTGGCGTGGGATCCCATTCTTGAATGGATTTTCTTGGGCATAGTTCCTGTATGAACTTCCTTTCGGGTATGATTTTTTGCGCTTTACTAGTGATTGTGGTATGGAAAATCATTTATATAAATTGAGAAATTGGTACATTTGGGATATTCATCTTACTAAGAATTCTTATTGTGAAATTTGTTATCACACGGAATTGTTAGCTAATTTGAAATTTTTTCAATCGTACAGATTACTTAGTTTATTTTTTTTTTTTTTTATTACGTGAGTTCCATTCAATTTTATTTTTTGGCACTTGTCATTCTTAAAAAAAACGTCCGTGCGTTTTTAGGTTTAACTGGTTGTTGGCAAATTCGTCCTCTTATAAAAACGACGTTAAGCCATTTATTTTTACCTTGGCATGTCAGTCATTATGACATTAGTTATTATATTATTCGTTTTGTGTAAATATATTTTGTTTTCGTTTTGTGTATAAGTTCCATCATATTCTATATGGACGGACTTTTTAATTGTGTGGAACTTATGAGTATATTACGTAAGTAGATAGCGATTATTTTGTAACTATTTTTTCACAAGCGTTATCCGCGACCGCATATTGGCTATTATAATAATATTGTTTTCAAAATTTTTATTAATATTCATGCATTGTTTGGTTCAAGTTTTTTTTTTGCCAGGTTTTTGCTTGGATAGCCAACCTGTAAAAAGCCTTAATCATCTGCTATTTTAAAATTCTTAAAAGGTTGGTTGTGTGTCAGTGAACACCTCGCATGCATGTTTATCTTGTAACTTTTTTATTTTTTCCTGGATAAGTAGTCTTTTAGGTTAGTTAGGAAGGAAATAGATTGTAAATGGAAAACATTGTTTTATGAACACTGCTTTTATAAATTGATCTGGAATTGATATAGAGGTTCAAACAATTTTACACCCTCTTATTTGTTCTTTTTTCTTGGTTAATAATTTTTCTTGTACAGGATACTAAATTAACTTTGTTGCTTCTTTAACTAACTTGTCTTATGAAGAATATCCTCATAAAATATTCTTAATTTTTGTAACTTTTCAGTTAATGAATATAATATTTTAGTATGTTACTTACTTAAGTATTTAAAAAAAAATTAAACATCAGAGATGTCTAATTTTTTTTCGTTGAAGGGAGGAATGATTGTAACAAGTACACCGCGCTTGCTATGCATTCTCCGCGGTGATTTCTTGTCGAAAGGACATTTGGTCCAGTAATATAAAATAATTTTTAAACGCCCTTCATCGAATATGCCAATATAGATTCTCTTGGTGTCCTTGAATGTGATAACACGTGTTTTATATATGCATTTTTCAATATAGCGTTCTAGTTTTACTAAATGTGTTGCGAATTATAGGCTGATGTAGCCTGAAGTGTTTTTAATTCTTTCAACAGTGTAATCAATGTTTACATCGTAATAAATGTGAAATTCGTTTAAACTCGAAGCGTTGTTTAAATGTCGAGGATCAGCTGATAGGACTTACAGGTAGCAAATTCTATCTATGAGCCAACGCCCCCACGAACCACCCAGGTTCATTATTATATTTTGGTGGAAATATCACCACCATTATACTATCTATCCTTTTCTATACCCCCCCACATCCCCCCACGCCTCCCTCTTCCCCTCCCCCTCCCTCTCTCTCTTTCTCTCCCTCGCCCCTCCCTCTTCCCCCCTCTCCCCCTCCATTTCCCTCCCCACCTCCCTTTCCTCCTCCCTATTTCCCTCTCCGCCCATCCCTCACCCCCCCCCCCCTCTACCTCCCTCCCCATTCGCCTTCCCTCTAACTCTCCCTCTCGCACTTTCTCTCCCTCCCCCTCCCCCCTCTCTGTCCATCTCCCCCCTCAACCCTCCCTTCCCCAATCCACCCTCAGAATAGAAGAACTTATTCTAACGAAACAAGTAAATTCGGTTCACGTAAGTTCGAGTATAATAGCACGGTAAATACCCGTGGTAAATACGTTACAAATGGGTAAGGAAATTACAATGGTTTTCGTGTTTTTAGCACGACTTTATCTATCTGAGCGACGAAGCGGGGCGACTGAAGCCTCCAGGCCACGCTGTTCTGGAGAATGCAGCAGAAAGAGTAGAAAGCATTTTAGTAGGAACATGAAATGAATAATCCTTTTTTTGTTCTATTCGTATTACTTGTGCCATAGACAATAAGGTGGAATACGGGCGATAGTTTTGTCTTCGTTTTCATCCAATACATACCAGGTGGACTACGGGAGAAAACTCGGACAAAGCAGGTGGACCATGGGCAATGACTGACGCGAGAGCTACTGCGTGAAAAGTGAATCAAGAAGCTTGGAGGTGAAAATAAATTACAAACGAATATTCGAATCATAGATTCCACAAGGTTTAACCATTCGGTTAATGAACGGTTAAAGTTGCCTTGCCAAGAGTTTCCTTTGAGATTCAACATTTTGTTATAAAACTAAACGATCTCAGGATTTTGAACAAAAGCCTGGAATTGTTTAGGTTTATCCATAGATTGTTTATCATAAAATTAAGGAACATTTTAAGTCGAAAACCTTTTGAGTCAAGAACTGACGCGTATTTCGACACACATACTCGTACTGAAATCGTACAGGGATTCGATCAAATTCACTATATTTTATTTCAGGGATTTGATCGAATATTTAGATTCTTTATGGGATATGTTAAAATTATATTATTATTTTACCTTTTCCCGAGATTTGATCAAATCACTTAGAGATTCGATCAAGTCCTAAATGGTTTAAATATTATCTAAATAAATATGTAATATTTGATGAAATGCAATTACCCAATTAAGAGTCACTGTCCACATACGCCGCACGATATCCACACGATAGCGAAATTAATCACTTGCTTGTATATTGCATGCATTCTGCATAGACACAAACAAAACTGTGTCCACGCACGCCGCATGAATATCACCTAGCGACATTAATCACTCAAGCGATATTAATCACTTGTTTGCAACCGCAGATGCATGCATCCTGCCATTGAGCTAATTAGGTATATCAGGACTGTTTACAGGAAGAAAAAAATTTGAATTATGCCACTCTCCGCGAATTTTATACGTGACCAGGAGTCCATAGATGGTTAGATCACTGTTTTATCGGTTGCATGTTGATAGTGTCGACAGATCAAAAATGCAAACGATTTTTGTAACGTGCATGCATTCGACAGAAATCGCCGCTGTGGATTGTGACCCTTAGGATTATTTTGAAGACTTTTATAGTATCTCTTAATCAATCTATGCAAATACCCGTAAATCACCACAGATGTTAGCACCGGCTTGCACTCCAGTCACCGAGGGGAAGTATATTGCAAATACACTGAAAAAGTTATGACTGACACCCTCGGCGTATCTGAAGTCTGGACCCCAATTATTTTCTGCAACGGTCTCTGAAAGAGTAGTAGTCACACTATGTGTTAAAATTGATTTTTGTTCCCACAAAAAAAAAATATTTTTAAAATATGCGTCAATTTATATCGTATGCTTGAAAAATACCTCCTCCAAAAAAACCACTAAAAAGTATGAAATAAAATAAAATCATCAGTAACTAAAAAGGAAAATAACCAGACCATCTCTCATTTTAATTAAATATTATAAAAATCTATTCTTTTTGGAGTCGGTGCCTGCCAAAAAGTTGCGGGCAACTCCTAGTATGGTAACTTCTGTCACAGAAGAAGCTGAATTACTGACTGGTTATTTTGGTTTACCTTTGAGGTGTTCGAGATGAAAAGAGGGACCAGTTAATTTGATTAGTAAACATGGGATGAAATGACAGACAAAATGTACCGAGGTTTATCTAATAGAGAGAGCCACTTTCGAAGATTTCCATGGATCAAAATTTTTGGGCTTTATACAATTATGTTGTTCATTTACGTTATTTCAGTATGAGCAGTCAAAAACTTATATCTTTTCAACCCATGTTTCATTGAATAGGAGAAATGTTGTAATACTATTGAAGCGGTGGCAAAAAAATTTTGCAGTATCGCACCTTATTGAATCAAATGGATACTTAGTTGACTAGCACCGTAAAGTAGCTATGTCTTGCCTTGGCTGGCACAGACTCCAAAAAGAATAGATTTTTATAATATTTAATTAAAATGAGAGATGGTTTGGTTATTTTCCTTTTTAGTTACTGATGATTTTATTTTATTTCATACTTTTTAGTGTTTTTTTTGGAGGAGGTTTTACTTTTTGTTAAAATTATTTTTATTTTGTAAGTTTTAGTATAATGGGTGTAAGTAATACAAATAAGTTTTAAACTATAGATTGTTGGTTAAGTACATACCTCGCAGGTATGGTAAAATGGAGTAAGCCTGATTATTTAAGATAAAATTAAGGGAAATCAGCTCAAACTTTTAAAACACGGGAAACGCTCTACACTCTACACCTACTAATTGTCATTCATCTGGTTCCAAGACAGGACCAACGTAGCTTTGATTTCGTGATGCAATGTAACTAAGCCAAGGTAAAAAGAAGAAAAAGTAATCGTTGATATGACAAGTATCAACAGTGACTTCCGATTTTTTTTTTCGTATTTCGATTCGTAGATTTCGACCCATGTTCCTTAAGTAAGTTGTTCAGTTTCATGAGGAGGTTCACATCCTTCAGGGTTGTTACCTATATACCTGTTCTGTTACAATCTGTTTAGCTAATGCACTAGAATCATACCAAGTTTAACTCTTATAATGTGCTACCGTCAAAATCGCAATTTTTTTTATGGGAATGCCCCTTATTATTTCTTCTTATCTTATTAGCCATGGTTGTATCACTGATGGGCAAAAGCCCACTGGTCCCAATGTGCCCACTAGTCCTTTCCTTCCACTGGCTCTTGTTGACAGTCTCTTCAGAAAGCGTCAAGTTCATCGCACCATCTGAGCCGTGGTCTACCTCGATGCTGTCTATCTTTATTATTATTCTGAGCAAGTCTTTAAAAATTTCATACACAACTTTAAAGTCGGACGGACTAAGGCTTAGACGACTTATACTTAATAATCATTAGTATAACATCGCGTTTAAAAATCAATTGCTGGTCAGGGAGCTCCCTTCTAGAATTTTAAAGCAAAAATTCGTACCTAGTATAATAGGTATATTTTTGAAGAAAGTACCACAACCACGCTTTTTAGCGTTGCGGCTGGCAGGGTCTGCGCTGGTTTTTGACCACAATATGGTGACGTTAAGCCAAAGGACGCTGCTGCCCATCCTCCGTTCAATGCCCTTAGTCGCCTTTTACGACACCCATAGCACCCAGTGGTATAGATGAGTTGGTACCATTCTTAGCCAGCACGATACAAGTACGGGCTTAGTAATACGGGTACGGAATCTTAAAATACGCACTTCAAAAAACAATACGTGACTGACCTCGCTTCAGCAAGGAGTTTCCATATTTTTAGCCTGGCTCTTTTAAAATAAATATATCATGAAAACTGTTTGCTACATACTCATCGCCATTAATAGAATAAGAAAACTAGGACAGCATGAAAACTTTTTGCTGTTATGGATTTGACTTAGGGTGATATGAATAGGAATATGGAAAGGAATACGAATAAGAATAAAAATTCGAATAGGAAAATAGGATTTTGTTGAAATAAGCAGTTTGTTCCTAAATAAAATTAAGTAGGCCCCAACTCTATCTAGATGATGGCACAATATCGGTCATATCTTGGTAATTAAATTTTTTCACAACCACCTCAGAAAAACGTTAAATAGCAACTGAAAATAATACGTCCGTATTGCGGCGGCCCAGCTAAATTTCGGTCGAGCAGAAATTACGCGACCGAAATTACGCTCGTCTGGCCCAAACAGTACTTTTGTATGAAAACGAATGCAACCGAAATTGCGCGACCGAAATTACGCTCGTGTGGCTTCACCCTTACTGGCCATTGATTAGTATCGGGGCAGGAAAATATTTTCCACAAGATACGTATGCTGTATGCCGTCAACGAATTCATTGAGGTATCTCTAAAGTGAGGTACCTGTTACCCAGTGATAAGTACTCCGACCTGTCATCTCTTTTATAGTATAAACCAAACACCGTTCGTGTGCCGTTATGTATTTAAGAGTTACCGTTTTTATCTCATTTTTCATCAACAGATCTCTACCAAATTTATATGGGACCAACTCGAAGCTACCCTATTGAATAAAAAAAGAATCATTCAAATCGGTTCAGTATTGTCGGAGTTATGGAATAACATACATAAAAAAAAATACGATCGAATACAGAGCCTCCTCCGTTTTTGAAGTCGGTTAAAAATATGCTCTATCCTCAAATTATCATCAAAAACTTTAAATTAGATTAGTGCAATATTCTGAGGGAAAATTGAAAGAACCAGTATATAAAGCAAACCTTTAAAAATTTTTATTATAGATAAGATGACTACATTAATGACAAAGAGGTATATTATACAGGGTGTTAGGGACAGCCTTCCGAATACTGAAGGGGCATGATCAGTCAACGACACTGAACAACTTTCAGTGAACAAAACTTTCAAGAAACGAAAAAAAAATCCGCGTTTCCATACAAAATTGTAAACTTGATCGGGCAGTTTGTATGGAGAAGCCCAATTTTTTTTTCGTTTCCTGAAAGTTTTATTCACGGAAAGTTGTTTAGTGTGGTTAACTAATCATGCCCCTTCAGTATTCGGAAGGCTGTCCCTTACACCCGTTATATTCCAGCGAAACACAAGAAACACACTGTACAAAGCCAACTTTTGAAGTAAGCGTACTGCAGTGGTTTCTTGCCGTTTCTTTTACGCTGCCATAGCACGATCCGAAACGGTAGTTTAGCATTTTATACTGCATGTTATGACATTTAATAAGTAAACTGTAAAAAAAAAACATATAATAAATGAATTTGAAATCCAAAACTCTTAGTAGGATATCTAAGGCTGAGCTTGTATGGGGTACCTTGCACCTAAACCTGCTGGGATGAAAATTGGCAGGAGTCAAGTACATACCCATAGGTAACATATTAGAAGTGGTGCTCCCCAGCAGGACGCGACCTCGTGGACGCGACTGAGATGCACAGTGGGGCATAATGTCGAAAATGTGTAGTTTTTTACTAGGTTGAAAATTTTATCTGTTAAACCGACAAAAGGGGGTGAAATAATGGATGCAAAATTTTCAAAATTTTTTACTTAGCTTTAACTTTCATCCCTTATTTGACCCCCTTGGGGGCTGAATTTTGGAAAATCCATTCTTGGGTGGTGTTTGTGGCATGCAATAAATTAGCATACTAAATTTCACACGTATAGCCAAAGCGGTTACGGATAGACCGCAGTCAGTTAATCAGTCAGTCAGGATATTTTAGTGAACTGTATAGTTGACGATAAAGCAAAAATAAAAAAAAATACGTTTCCAGTATGGCGACCTCTTATTTTTTTTATTCTTTTTATTATTATAAGGTGATTATTAAAAGGTGATATATTTGTTTAAAAAATACATATTTTGTGAAATTTTCAACCAGCTACCTTTGTCGGTTCAACAGATACAATTTGCAACCTAGTAACAAACTACACATTTTCGACATTATGCCCCACTGTGCATCTCAGTCGCGTCCTGCTGGGGAGCACCACTTCTAATATGTTACCTATGGGTATGTACTTGACTCCTGCCAAGTTGGTTTACGAAACTTTTCAATAAGAGATTATCATTACGATTATTGATTTGAAGCATTCGACACGTGTCTAATCTTACAAACTACGAATAAATAATAAGTCTACAAACTTACTAACTTACTATGTATTCCAGTGAAACCTTGTGCTCGGTCTTTGCTAGATTTTGGTCCTATTAACACGCCCACCAAGAAGTTGAAAATAGCTAATAATATAACTACTATCAGAAAATTCTGAAAAGATTAGCATTTAAAATAAGTATAGGATGCTTTTTAATCAATTGAGTATGATACTCGAGTCATAAAACTGAACGATTAGCATTTAAAATAAGTATAGGATGCTTTTTAATCAATTGAGTATGATACTCGAGTCATAAAACTGAACACCTTGAGCAACAAAGTATACCTGCCATATAAAATACGTTGATGCAGTTTCTATGGAAGTAAAATTTTGTTCGTGTTTTGACCTATGAAAGTTGTTTAGTTTTTTGTAAACAATAACATACTGAAAGAAACGCATCTGTTGATTATAAAACACCCTTCATTTACAAGCTAGGTGAAGACTTCGTTTAGGTAGTTTGATATTCTAGACAATCTAGACAACTGGACTGATTCAAACAGGTAACTTTGTTACAACGCGATTGGTTCATTTAAGGGCTTCCCTGCAGTCAACTAGCGCCTCCAGCAGTTAAAAAAATATTACTCTCTAAATACAAAACCTATCGAAAATATGTCTAACCAGATTGAAGAAAAGGTGCCCTAGTTTATTTAGAACCTATCAATCTGGAAAAATATAGTTCACTGTAGTTACAGATACAAAAAGTGCGAAAATCGGCCACTTTTAGCAGTTTTTTTATCTGTAACTACAGAGAACTATATTTTTCAGGATTGATAGGTTCTAAATAAACTAGGGTATCTTTGCTATAAGCTGGAAACACAGATTTTCGATAAGTTTTGTATTTAGCGAATAATATTTTTATTGTTCCGATACCAAAATGGTAAAAAAAGGAACGCTTATGGTGCGACTTTAACTGTCTGTCTGTCTGTCTGTCACACCTGTATGTCTCAGAAACCACTCAAGCTATCGACTTGAAATTTAGAATAGTTTTATGGTTGCCCAACTTAATTGCACATGAAAGAATAAAAAAATATATGATTATTAATGTAAAGGGGGCCTAATTAGGGGGGGGGGGCTAAATTTCAAATTGTCGTTCATTCTCAAAAATGTTTTTTTTTTACGCTTCTTAGTTTTTAAGTTATGACCATTCCCCCCTTATCTCTGAAGTTTATAAAAGGAAAAACCTGAATTAATTATGTAAATATTACACACAAAAATAAAACGATCATTTTAAGTTGTATAGTTTTTTATGAATCTGCAAAAAACATAAACAAACAAGTTTAGTTTTGCGGTCCTAAAACTGGACTTTAATGCTTCCAAAAATACTATAGGTATATCGGAACCCTCAGTGCACGAGTCCGACTCGTACTTGACCGGTTTTTTAACTGATGGGCGCGCTAGTTGACTGCTTGAAAGCCTAATTGTAATATCATTGTCAAATAAAAGATAATTCAAGTACTAATTTGCAATGACGGTACAGATTATTCGGTATAGTAATAATACTCGTAAATACAGCAACCGAGGTACCTATGTCAAAACATTGACAACATTGATAATAATCCTTATATTGGAAGAAAAAATGATATCCTACTGACTTACTACGCAGACTCAGCGACCCCAAGAGGATCTTGCCTCCGACAAAGGAATGAAGAATTATTTTAGTAATTTCCTTGAAAGAAATTAAACGAAAATCCTGAATTTACAAAAAATAAGACATTGCTGTTTATATTTTTTTATGTCTTTATCTGACTGCAGTAGAAGGCGGCTTTAAATGTTGTTCAAAGCAAAAAAAGCTTATTCAGTTTTATCTAGTTATTTCATCAAGCAATGAGATGTTTGTATCGATGATGATGGTAGAATAATTACCTGAAATTTACTTTCCCATTCCATGCCAGTAGCGCAGATAAGGCACAACACGAATAATGCTATGCCTCCAATAAGCCGGATATCATTGACGTCGTTGTCAAAAATTTTTAAGTTATACCTCATTAGCAAGGTGTTTAAAGATTCGCAGAACCCAATGGTGTTCATACTAGCAGACACAGCATTAGCAAACGCAAATATTATTCCTAGCGAAGCTCCCATCTCTGCGCCTAGTGATCTAGATACTAGAAAATACACGCCACCTAAAACAACACATCATTGATACTTCAGTATTTAACAAAATACCCGTTTTTATTTCAGAAGAAACTGGACCTAATAGACCGAAAGGAGATATACATCCTGCCTGCATACTTTTCGTGAAATTTGAGAGAATATATATATATATATGTCGAAGAGCGACTCTCATTTCGCATTTCCCGCGGTATTTTCAAAGACAAACGTTCGTGCCAGCAGCACCCATGCAGTGGCCCAAGCACGGCGAAGCTACGCCAAACGTCAAATGAGAACTGAATTTCCGTACCAGTGTAGATTGTCGATGTTGGGCGATGATGTTGGCAATGATGGCTTTCTTTAGATCGTGAGGTTGGTACTACTATTACGAATGGCGCGTAAAGGGGCGTGGTTTGTGTCAGTTTAGTCAACACGTAGCAACGTGAAGACGACGCCGCCATTTTCAACAGCTCATTCTTGTTCGAGATTTTTCCACGTTAAGTTCTTAAGTGATAGTTGGCCGCGAGATGAAGCCTGCATCCGCTGGCGGGTGAGCCGTGGCAATTCTGCGATGACAGGAGCGACCCTTTAATGACAGCTAAGTTTTAATAGTCTTTTCTGCCCTAAACTGTGAGATTT
This sequence comes from Athrips mouffetella, assembly GCA_947532105.1. Classification (NCBI taxonomy): domain Eukaryota; kingdom Metazoa; phylum Arthropoda; class Insecta; order Lepidoptera; family Gelechiidae; genus Athrips; species Athrips mouffetella. The sequence goes on from OX383956.1 coordinate 32,219,011, forward strand.
TAGGTTATGATACGCGAATACCTTTTGTGATAGTAAAACACGGTGCACTGTGAGTTGCTGTAGTTGAACATGTGGATAGATTCTTATGAAAGCCTCTAACTTTGGGGTTGACAGGATTGTGGCACTTAGTTAATCTTCTTAAAATAAAACAACAGGTGGGACGACGAAACCTGCATACCGCTGTGGTTACCGACGACGTGATGGAGGAGAATACCGTATGAGAGGTCGATGGCAGGTCAGGACGAATGATCGTTATGCAAGTAAGTCACACTCGAATTAATTAGGCGATTGTCGAAGATGTTATCGATGTCAACTACCAATAGTTCGGCCAATATCGTGTTCTCTGCTATTCCTGATGTCTATCCCTTGCCCACATAGTGCCATCCCTCTTCCACCCCAGGTCGTGTCTTCGACATATATATATATATATATATATATATATATAATGCCATACATCCAACCTAGATATTAATTTTTGTTTTATTTTAAGAAACTCAAAAGGTAAATTAACTAAGGTAAAAAGTATAAATACAGTTTTAGGCCGCATACACCGAGCAGAAATGAGGATTTAAGAGCATAAGAAGTAATAAAACATTATATTATTACCTCCTTGTACACGTCCATTCGTACAAATAGCGCTAAGGGAAATGGTTGTAATCAAACATACTATGCAGGAGATAATAATGATGATCAGGGTAAAGGCTATGCCTGCTTGACCCACCACCCACGATATTCGGAGGAAAAGCATCACCCCCCATATGTTTAGAAGACAGGGAATGAGAACTCCCTGCAAAGTAATCAACATTATTATTAGAATAGAATATAACTACGAGTAACACTAGCTAAGTGATATTGATGATTGTCATACAAAGGAGAGCTTTAGATTTTCTAATAAAATATTCGTGGCTTATTCTGAGAGATGTAGTTGCAAATTCACGATTTCTACTAAAATAATTAAGTAAAAATGTCGCAAAGCTGTTTTCTTTATAGCAGAGCCGTGCAGGCAGAGCCAATATTTTATTAGCGAACTTCCAAGTTTGCAGGTAATAAGTACCTTAATTCTACTAATTCTACTTATTACTAAGAACTTATTTCTAAGAAGGTATGTTTTGTTCATTCATAACAAGGAGTTGCACACTGAGGACAATAATAAATCCTGATCATATCTGAGATTGCTCTCAAGTTGCATAATTTGTATGTGTAAAGTACATCTTGTAATCCTCACCTTTGAAATATATCTATTATTACTTATAATTTAATATGTTAATAGTAAATAGTACAGTGGCACATTGATATTTTAGTAATTTTTGTTCAACAATACTTAATTCCGTTTTTTAATTGGATGACCCGATCCGACCAATCAAATCGCTTCGGCCGCTAAGGAAACCGGAGTTAGGAAACTGGTTCCCTAAAAGGATTTTTTAATCAATCAATCAATCAATTTTGTTTATTCAGGCAACAGACCCATACAAAAATAAGAATAATAAATACAAATAGGTAAAATCTAAATCTAGTATTAAATCTAGGTAATATTACCATACACATACATAGTACCTACGCTCATTTTTTGTTCGGGTTTCGGTGCACGCTTAGCCAGTGTTCAAATATTGGGCCCGACATGTCCTGACATACCGCCCGAAGAATTGAGTTTCCAGATGACCGCAATCTATCCCAAAAGGAAGATATGCGGTTTCTCACAACCGCAAAGAAATCAGGCACTCTCGCCTCAGCAAACATACTCGACGCACTGAAAAAGCATGGCAGACGCATAAGGATGCGGAACGCGTCATTGTACTGCACCCTTATGATGCTTATCGATTTCCGTTTATATTTCACCCACAGTTGACAGGTGTAAAGACATTGGCAGTAAGACTTTAATAACGATGTCTTTACATCTGCACTGCAATTAGCAAATCTACGCGCGAGCATGTTGCACCTAACCGAGAGTGCCCGCCTTTCCCGCTCAATATCGCAGTCATCTTTCAAGTCATATGTCAAAACATGTCCAAGGTATTTGAAACGCTGCACAACCCGTACCTTCTCACCATTCAAAAATAAATCTGGTACCCTCTCCGGTCCCTTTCCAGCCCTAAATACTAACATCTCCGTTTTAAGTACGTTGTACGTCAACCCGTGAGCATTTGCATAATGCTCACAGACCGAAAGAAGCTTGCGGAGACCCTTAATTGACGGACTGAGGAGCACCATGTCGTCTGCATAACTTAGGTTATTGACGCAAACGTCACCCAAGTGGCAGCCGACACCCGTGCGCCTCAGTTCGACAATCAAATCGTTGAAATACAGGCTAAAAAGGTCCGGAGAGGTGAGACCACCCTGACGTACTCCGCAGTCCAACCTAAACTCGTTGGACGTCGTGTCGCCCCATCTTACATAGTTTGTTTGGTTTCCGTACCAGTATCTCAAAATCTCCACAACCTCATGAGGAACTTTAGAGTCGCGCAGTTTGGTCCAGAGAATCTCATAATTCACTAGATCAAACGCGCGACTCAGATCGAGGAAACAGGCGTAAACACTCGTTTCCCTACTAGTATAGTAGTTAACGGTGTGCTTCAAGCTAACTATGCATCGTCAGTTGAGAGACCTGGACGGAAACCAAACTGAGCGTCATCTATGCACAACTCTTTGAGAAGTACAGATAAATACAAATAAATACTTCTACATAACTAGTTTCCAATAAAAAAAAATTAATACACGTACGTAACTGGTTTCCATGAAGGCTTTTTTTATACTTGTATGAAACTAATTAACTGATCTCTTTATCACCGGACGCCAACCAACATGAAGTTAGCTACAGTTAGATTGTAAGAAGGGATTTTTGTTGTGAGGGAAGGGGGCAAGCAGTCGTCGGTCGTGAGCGCTCAGCGCGTACATTCGTGAACTATTTTTAAAATTATATTAAATAGTGATTTAGTGAAGTATAAATAAATGTTTTTAAACCACCCGAAAACGTAGTTCAAATAACGATATATGAACTTATGTGGCGACGTGCCTACTTTTGAAGCACAGTTTATTTCTCATAACTCAAAATAACTATATAGGGTGCTATCTAATCAAGTACGTTTAAGAAAACCATGGCTTTGTGGAGGTTCATTGACCTCAAATATGTTAAAAATTAGAAAACTTTCCATATGATTTTTCGAAATTAACTTTCCTAACAAAATTTTATTATTAAATATGCATGAGATTTTAACATCCTGTAGAAACCATGCTAGAACAGCTGGAAGCGTGTAATCATACGGCACACACACATACGTAAAGCGAGAAGGTCACTGAGATCATCTGAGAAAGACGCTTAACTGCGTAAGGCCATAAGCCAGAGCGAGCAAGGATATGAATGAGTGAATGAATGTTCAAACTACAAAGGCGATGTTTACTAAATTCTCATGAAGGCTGATTCACATTGATCCAGTGTTTTGATCTTACACTGACTAATCTTATCAGCACAGCAGCAGCAAAGCATTCAGGACCTGAGTTAAATAAGAAAATTCTTCCGGTACCTTTGCTTTTAAATGGGCTACCGTTTGTTTAACTACATCGGCCTTAAGGAGTCCCGTATGTGTCCCACTATTGCTGGAAACAGGTCTGCAGCTTTGGAACTGCAGTTCACAACAGAGTAGCACTGTTTCACTGACGCACTTTTTTACACATTAGTTTTATGACTATCGTTACACAGAAGCACTACTCGATTTACATTTGGATCACATATCGCCGCACGATAGGTACACGTACGCTTACCACAGTCGATCTTATCTTCGGGAAATTGGTTGTTTTTTACGTCGTAGGTTTATTATGAAATTAGGTTTTTGTTAAAACACCTAGGTTTTTTATAAAAAAAAAACACTGAAAATAAGGTTTAGGGCATCCGCACCGTGAAGCGTTTTTGCGGGCGTTCGACGCCTGGCGTTCGTGTTTCTTTGAACCCCGCATCGTGACACGGATCATACGGAAACATGTAAAACAACAACATGCAAAAACATGCGAAACCATGTGGAAAAATGCGGAAACATGCAATAAAATGCAGAAACATGCAAAACATGCGGAAACATGCAAAACATACAGAAACATGCAAAAACATACAGAAACATACGGAAACACTTTTCAATTTTTATCTAATTATTTACTTTGACCCGCTCTTGACTGTACAATGGGTACCGCAAAGACGAGTTTCTACTGACGCCGCCGAGTGAAGCGTCCGAACGCGACGTACGTACGTCGCGTATGGCAGGAATGAGAATTTGTTGGCGGCGCGCATCGTGGACCGTATGGCGAACGTCGCGTCTGTCGCGCGCGTTTGACGGCGCGTACGAACGCTTCAAGGTGCGGACGCCCTTATTTCGCTTCTGGCACTCGCCCGCCGCTACTGCGACACGATCTCTTTGCTCACTCGGCTCACAAGATGTGGTCACAAGACGTGAACTTTACTCAACATATCAGTTAAAAGGTCCATTAGGTGATACAAACATAAAAATCTAGGTAACTGACCAAAAAACTGATTTTATCAAAAACCTGCGACATTTCTAACACATCTGTCGGATATCTAACATATCTAACATATTGTTGCACGATGTTAGATGTCCAACAAGTGTACAAGTGTTTTAATCAAAGATTTTGGAAACTACGCCAGGGGGCGTTTATAGATATGCCATATACTCGGCAAAAGCGTGCCACGTAAAAGCCAAAGTGAACTTGAAAATGGCGGTGTTTAGTAGTGCTGTCTAACTTGTAATCGATATTTTATCGATATGCGGGCTGGCAGACGACGTCGGAGACGTACAAGTAGACTTCGTTAAGTGATAGATTGCTGATAGACAGCTTACTCGCCGCGCCGTCACTATTTTTGTCTCCTAGTACTATAACTCTAGCCCGTTCGGGTATTTAAATAAGAACGGTGCAAAGTTCAATGTGTCAAGCTTGATGTGCTCTTGACTGTACAGTTACATAATTAGAATTAGAGGCGACTAAGGGCTTATGATGCGAAGGATGGGCAGCAGCATCTTTCTGTTTATTTTACCATCTTACATACTGCGGTCACCAACAACAGCAGTGGCAAGCCACAACGCTAACAAGCGTGGTGACTAGAGTAAATCCCCTCCAAAGAACCACGCGTTTTTTTGAAGGGAGCTCCCTGTCCTGCAGTGGATATTTTATGGGATGTTATGACGATGATAAAACATACTCTGTATTATTATGTAACTCGAGTTTCATAATTAATGTGATTATACAGTGTTTTTTTTTACCATCCGGTAATTTTAAGAGGTGATTCTTCTCATATTTCCCATATAAGTTAGAAACAGAATTTGTGCATCGGAGGATAAAACATCTATTACGCTATTAAATAAATAAAGTTAAAATAATCGGAGGATAGAACATCTATTTGGCTATAAAATAAATAAAGTTTGTCATAATAATTCCCTAAAATTATCACGATCGATCAAAAACGAGGCCATTTTTCGCATTCTTATTACGTCACACTTCCCCTTCCAATAAAACATTTGGTTAACTATAAAATAAGTCAAATTAGATACACCAATAGCATCACAATCACCGTACCGGTAAGATGAGTTTTGAGGAGGTGAGTTCTTATGGTCTGTTGTAGCTACCCTGTGTGCCCCATCTCAACTTTCCAACCTGTATAGTTGACATGAAATAGAACCATTGGTAAAGCACATCTTCATCATCATTATTATAATGGTTGATAGTCTACTACTTCACAAATACGAACCGCATAGAGCAGTGAGTGTACTGCCCCAGCATGTAAACGTATGATATCCACAGTTCTGTCAAAACAAGATTCCTCAAAATGCAGCGTAGAGAGAAATTGTTTTAAACTTTGTATTTATGTTTTCTTTATCAAAAATATCAGTCCACTTCTTTCAGGCAGTTTCATTTCGTGGGAATCTACAAGAAAAGGTTAGAACATATTATTAAATTCCTTTACATTCAATCTATAATATTGGTAGGGCAGCTGCTGCACTAAGTCTCTCAGTTCTGTTAAAATATTTTACAGTCTCATATGGTTTTAGTTTCAAAACAAATTAAAAAGTGGGTTGTACACCCTGTGTGCAACTGGCCGTTATAACCAAAGACATTTTACTCCCTACTTTTATTTTAATCTGTTAAAATGGCACGCTTTTAAATTGCTGTAAGATTGGCCAGCTGGTATTTTTCAGACCCATCCCAGAGGCGGCAGCAGTTCTTCATAAATTATTGAATTGAAAGTTCCAACTCCAAAATGACCCCTTCTGTATCCTTTAACCGTACACTTAATTATTTTGCAAAAAGTTAAGGTTTATTGAACAGCATTATATGAGAATGTAAGAATATTGTAATATCGATATCAGCTGTGCTTGATTACATCACTACGTGTTTACATTGTTTGTATGTAAAAGTTTTGTAATGAAATAAAGACAATGGCAGCTTGAATACATAAAATAAATAGAAATTAGTTTACTTCATGGTTGAACACCGCTACATCAAAAATTCGATCAGACAAATATGCGAAATATTCGTCAAAAAGCCAAATAACCAGCGACTTACTTGTGCATAGATAATTGTGGATGGTTCTTGATTTTCCTTGCACTACACAACAAAATAGAACACTGGCATCCTGCCGAAGCCTAAATAAAGAAATCAATTTATATAAACGTTTCTAAACTGATATGTTTGTTTACAATAACAATAAAATTGTCGAACATGTACACCAATTTGACAGCCCACGTACTGTCGTATACCGTTTTTCAAAATGGCGAACTGGCGACAAAGTGTTTTCGGAAAAAAAAGTTTCGATACTGATAAAATATTGTTGTACTTTTTCAACCTTTCTAAACAAAGATTAGTTAGAAAGAAATAGCATTAACTTTATCAGTTAAGTTTTTCATAGACAATAGCTTCAGGTCCTTTAGAAGCGCAGCGTTTTTCTTACGTCAATGGTTTTAATACAAAAACTAAAAAAAACTCATACTTACTGCTAAATTCTTGTAAGTCATTTGATTAGTTATGTAAACTTATGTAGCGATGTGCCTACTTTTGCAGATCGGTTTATTTCTTATAACTCAAAATAACTAGGTATATACTTTAGCAGACTGGGTACATAACAAAATATTATATTGAATACACCGAGTAACTTACGAGAATTTAAAATTAAAATAAGATCAGATAAATCAACAAGTTAGTTTTGTAGTTATGATCGCTGTCTATTGTCGCGCAATGAATGTATCTAACAGTGTACGGAAAAACCTAACTAGGTTTATGCAACACTGTAAAAAAAAAACCTTATGTAAATTCTTTTGTAATTTTTCAATAAATAAATAATAATAAATAAGTAAATCATCATATTTTTGCTCGTAGTTTGTATATTAGCCATTAAAAACTATTTACATTTAATAAAATATAGTTGATTAATTTATTTCTAAATTCTCGTAAGTCACTCGGTAATATTCAAGACTTGATCCTACCTGAATCCATCCAAGTTTGAACTTGGATGTATTGTGTTCAGGCGTCACTTGCCCCAAACGCCCATTCTAATAAGAAAAAAAAATTAAATTAAATAGGTACAGAATTAAATAATAGTAGTTTAAGATACAAGATCTGTAAGTAGGGTTAAGCAAACGAGTTGATGTTTTGAAGTTTATTATTATCTAATCTGTGTCGAAGGTTTACCATCGTCATGAGTTTGAAATAACCTTTACGGGCGTTAATCTTGCAAAGTTAAAAAATATCAATCGCAAATTATATTTCTCACTACACTTCACTTTTTAATATTTTGGCCATTGTTATTGATATTAGTCGTTAAGGCAATGAGCCAGTTTTTAAAAAAGCAAACCTAGATCCTAGACCCTAGATCCTAGAGTGGACCTAGACCTTTTCTTGATAGATGCCGTCGTTGTACGAAATTAAACTGTCAGCATCTTTTTTCCTGTCTGTTGTGCAAGTACCTAAATGTAAGTATTGCCTTAGAAGGTTTTTTTTACTTCACGCGTCATCTATAACAGATTTATTTTAAGTTCTTCAGCAACTGTCTTCAGCGCAACCTATCGACACCTTTGAGTACTCAGTTGACACTTAACTGTGAAAACAGCTCATGCAGAGGTCATTAGGCAGCATAGTTTGGCAGTTTGAAAATCCTGGTAGTTTCACGTGGGGAGGTTTTAAAATGCAAGGTGACAAACTCCTCAAATCCACACGTGTCATGTAAGTGTTCAGAGATGTAAGTGACACCTACTACCAGGCAAAGAACTATGAGTTGCCTAGGAGTCGACTTACTGGTGAGTTGTTTGCTCTTTTGCCCACTAAAACATAAATTTAATTTTGTTGAAAGACTCAAGTTTCGGTTTATTTACCTTATCCATCATCAGAGGTACACTCGTCTCTGCTTTAAGATTGGGTATGATCTTTTTCGATTTTTTTTGACCTGGAAACAAATCTTTGTATTACTGTTCAAAAATGTAGCTAAGTGATGTGAAAACTCTACTACGAGTATTTTTACTGTCAATGGACTTGCTCTCATTCCATCCCTAAGTTGACGATGGTACGAGTATACTGATGAGGAAAAGTCTGCGGACTGCAAGTCGGTAACGTAGACTGACCGATCCTTTCACCTCTATCAATAGCGAACTCTAACTCATCATGATATCGATCGTAAGTGATAAAGATCCGCTCGTTTTGCAAGCAACCTTGGAAAAGTGGTGATCATTACTGGGAAACGCGGACCTTAAGATCAGTAGAGAGAAAACGGAGCACATGCACTGTAACTTCTCCGAATGCAACACAGCCACCCGCTCAATAGACCTCCAAAGCTTCACTCTAAGAACAGTGGACCACTTTAAGTACCTTGGTTGCATGCTGTCTAGCGAGGCAGCATAGACGCCGATGTCACACACCGATAAACGTGAGATGGCAAAAATTGAGAGAACTGACAGGCGTACTCTGTGATGCTCGAATGCCCATCCGCGTCAAAGGCAAAGTCTATAAAACAGCGATAAGACTTTCTATGACCCACGACGCAAATTGCTGGCCAATTAAGAAGCAGCAGTCTAATAAAATGCACTTAGCTGAAATGAAGATGCTTAGCTGGTCAACAGATGTCACAATGCTAGATAAAGTTGTAATAAAATTGCCCAGGCTAGCTGGTCCAATGACATTTGAACTAGACTAAGGCGGCTTTCACAAGGGCTCTTGTGGTGGAAGATCGAAGGAAACGACAGGTTTAGTATAATTGACATACGGTAGTGTATTAAGTCTTGATGATTTTGCGAGCGTTGCTCTCATAAAACGGGCAGGTATTACACGAAATAAAATATCAATCACAGGGTACGGGTAAGAATAAGCTTATCGGGGCGCGCCTGCAGAGTTTAGATTTGCCTCTCTGCAGCTTCGGGATATTGTGACAGGTAAATTGGCTCACAAGCAAACCTGGAGCCGGGCGCGGCAGTAGGTTTGGAACTGATTTAGTCTGACGCTCTATGCGTCGTCTACTTAGGATACGGAATGCGGGATTACGTGTGTCGCCAGAGCAGCCCTAAGGGGCCGACAGATCGACACTATCCAACGTGCTTCGTTGCCTCCAGCGTTCAGCTTGTCAGTCCCTCAGGAGCCCGAACCAACACGCCGTAAAGAGCCCGCCCTCTCTCAAGGTCAGGCATCTTCAGTGATTCGCCCCTAAGTATGCCAAACGCGAGCACCAAAGGCACCACCTCGTCGACGCTACTCGAGGTCGTTCTCTTGAGCTGGACAATCGTTCGTGGAGCAGAGCCCTTAGGGGGCGGTGCCACCACGACAAGGGAGCAAATCTGTCTTCAGGAGTGTCTAGAATACCCACCAACAATACAACAACGGCTAGACAAAGCAGATTGTTACGTTGCGGCTTGTTAGCGGAAGCCCCGCCAACTCTTGACACGCTGAGGAAAGCCTCACGTAAGGGTGCGGGGTGCGAGAGGCGCCTTAGCTACCCTCGTCCTGTTGATTTCCCTCAGGTTATCGTTTAGGGTCAGCACCAAGCCTGGTAATTGTAGCCTAGGCCAATCTGCCGACTAACCGGATACGCGGAATATAACAAGCACCACTTCCTACCGTACCTTAAATATAGTGTCAATCGGACTATTCGTTTGACCGCTATAGGCCAAAGCGTGACGGACAGACCGACCGACAGACGAACATTTTTGGGAGACTTCCTTTTTATGATGTAAAAGTGATATGAAACACATTTTTGAGAATTTAATGTAAAATGTGGTTATGAAGTTTTCAGTGTCAATATCATTTCAGGATTATGAATCATAAGAACCTGCCGGTGCCGGTCGGTGTGTGATCGGTCGCCTCTCAAAAGCCTATCTTTAAGCAAAAACTCATGCCAATAAAATAATGATAGATAGGTAATAAATAATATTGTTAAATGACCTTTTGAAAACCAAAACGACGGCATTGTAATTTTCTTACTCGTTACGCTTTTCCGCTCCGATACTGGTGTCAGCGTAACTTGAGATGGGTCCTTTTTGTTTGGCTCCATCTTGGTAAAACCCTCAACAAACTGCAAATAGTAAGATGAAGGTAAAGAGAGTCAAATGGGCAGTCAAATCAATCTTTATGTTACCAAACCCGATTTTTAGACAAACTAGTATTGCAATGGCGAATTGCCTTTAGTTGATAGCATAATTTTGATGTCATGTGGTAATAATAATAAATGCTTATAGAGGAGTAGATAAATGATAATAAAAAAATTTCAGCAAATTAGAAAATCGCAAAATTTCACAACCACAGGCAGGATTCGAACCTGCGTCTTCTGCCTAAGTACCGCAGACGCTTTACCAACTATAGATAGGGTGATGGCGTCCAGCATTTCTATATAATTTGCACATGTGGCAGACGTGGATCGTTCGATTAAAGACGATGAGTAGAACCACAGAAAAATAGTCTGCCACCTTGGTAGCGCTGCGTTATCAATTAACAGGGCTTTAAAAATGTAAAAAAAAATCATGAGCTAAATCATTTGCTCATGTCTGCCGCTTGCACTGATGGTCAGAATCATCCTCAAAACGATGAAAGTTGAAGAGGCAGACCACCACACCTCTGCGTTTTGAAGGAATATTTTTTTTAGTTTTTTGTTATGATATTAAAACGTGTATATCATTTGCTCATGTGGCAGACATAAATCGTTCGATTAAAAACGATGAGTAGAACAACAGAAAAATAGTCTGCCACCTTGGTAGCGCTGCGTTATCAATTAACAGGGTTTTAAAAATGTAAAAAAAAAACACGTGCTAAATCATTTGCTCACGTCTGCCGCTTGCACTGATGGTTACAATCATCCTCAAAACCATAAAAATCGAAGAGGCAGACCTTTAGACCTCTGATTTACCAAAGGCAGACCATTTGATTCATAGTCTTATATATAGGGTGACTTCATAGATTTATATAGTCAAGATAGGGTCTTGGGAACAAGCGGTTCAAAATTTCCCCATACAAGAAAAAAAAGCGCCATCTGTGAAAGATCGCGTAAACTACGTAGTGTACTTCAAGGAGGTCTTTGTTCTGAGGTCGTCGGTGCTAAATACACGGAATGGAAATAATATGGAGGGAAAAACAAAACAAAGTCTTTACTGTTTATACGTGACTTAGGCCTGGTTTTTCCGGTGTTATTCATTAGATAATAGTAAAAAACAATAAAAGTAAGTAATTTTTTAACTAAAAAAATGAATCATCGTTTCATTTTTGTATTAGTAAGTTTGTTGTTTTTTATTTGGAAAACTTACATCTGTTTATTGAAAAGTCGCGTCTTACACGAATTAATTGATACATTTTTACTTATTTACTTTTTACATCTTAAATCTTTTGCTTTATTTACTTCTTCTATCATCGTTAGTGCACCCTTTTATGCAACAGGCTGGCATTTTTGTATGTAGTCGCGCGTTTTGCGTGGTCCGCTCCTCAGAACAAAGATCTCCTTGCTCGTCCGCTCAGATAAAGTTGACAATTTGTGATTGACATTTGTTGGTCCACAATGTCAGATTGTGGACCAACGAATTGGGGACAGTGTAACGTGCCGATGGGCCAGTACTAAAATATAAGTAAATGGGTGACTTTTAATTAGTTCTTGATAGAAACAGGTATGAATTGATACTGAATAACTTTCCCCAAGGAACAAAGGTCGAAATACGAAAATCAAGTTTTGATCTCCCAAAGAAACTGCATCAGCGGATGGTGATGTAGGTCAAATTGGGTATTTCGTATTTCGACCAATTTTCCTTAGGAATAGTTTTTCAGTATCATGAGTACATCATGTACATGCATATCTTTTGCTATCAAGAACTAATTAAAAGTCACCCTATACAACGTGTTAATGGAATAAGCGAAACCCTCATACACCCCAACTGATTTTTATAAAAATAAATCTATTCCCGTAAAAAAAATCATTAAATTTTTTTTTTCTCGATTTTGTTATTTTAAAGTTTCATCATAGTTCTAGTTTTATCGTTGTTCTAGCCCGCGCACTCCGCGCACGCTTCCCTCCCCTCTTCACCGCTTATGGTCCGCGCGGCACCGGTCGACAGCGCGCTTATCCACAGAAATGTTAAGAATAGAAGCGGCAAAAATTTAAGTAATAAAAATTTAAAAAATCACCCCCATCAAAAACCCGTGAAATTGATTCCACTCTCGATTCTGAATAAACTATTTTCTCAGTTTCGCTCAAAAAGTTTCGCTTATTCCGTTAACACCTTGTATAGGGTACTTCCTAATCAACTGCGTTCCTTTGAGTGTGTTACTCTGACCATAGAACTTAACAACTTTCCCTAAAGTACGACAAAAAAATTACAAAAAAAATACTTCACTTAGTTCTTGGTTATAAACTGCTACGGTTATTTTGTAATTTTTAGCGCTAATAGAAACCTTGAAATACTTTGAAGGAGGTGTGTAGTTTTTGTTATAAATATTTTTATTTTACAAGTTTTAGTGTTAAGCAAACATCGTAAGGTACAGGCACCAAAAGGTGGTTGGTAACCCTAACTGATCTAAATTACTGACCTGATGATCACTCCTTCAAAGTGGTAAGGACAAACGACTGAAAGGCCTTCCGAAGCACGAATGACGTAGTGTTGTCATATCACTACAATCATGATGTCTCTAAAAAAGTTCGAGCATTTCATGGATAGTCTCTAAAATTGATGGTCAGTAATAAGTAACCAACTTATAGACAGGTACGCACTTCGGTGGAAACAATTTGACCTTGAGCGAGTATTTTTAATCTTTAAGGCGTTTGTAACGTAGCCACAGAATATTCAAGCAATATTTATATTTGTAATCGGTTTCTCGAAAACGGCTCTAACGATTTTGATGAAAATTACTATACGGGTTTTCGGGGCGAAAAATCGATCTAGCTAGGTCTCATGTCTGGGAAAATTCGTTTTCACCGTCTTTTTAATCATTTCTTTGCGCGTTTTAGTGCGTTTAAGAAACTTACAGTGCCACCTGGGTTTGAGTAGCATAGCTTGCTCACCCGATGATATTGTCAGGTTGAGGCGGCTATTCTAGAGCAAAGCTCGGTCGCCCAGGTACTATAATAGTAAACAAGTTCAGCGTAGCGCTGGTTCGGCTGACTACAGGTTACACTGGTTTTGTCTCTACGTGTACAATGCCGTGCGTTCCATGGCATGGCATCTCTAAGATGTTCAATTTCCTGTGAAGAGCTTTCACCTGAGAGATTTTGCATTATTTACCTAACGCGTTGTTTTTAAAACACGTAGGTAATCGTGCCTATAAAGTTTGAGCGTTGCTTTCGATTTCCCTGGGATCCCATAATGAGATCCTGACTTGGTGGCCATGGGACAACTTCAGAAGTATGTTTGGTCGGATAAAAAAGAATTTTGAAAATCGTTCTATTATTTGACAGAACGTTCTAATTGTTGTGCCACTAGCGGTCACACACCACGACTAACGTTATTTAATTTTAGAGATCGCAAAGAAAGACCAACTTCCACTTAGCCACGAGCGCTTCAAACTTTCGATCAATACGTGACTAAAATTTTGAAGAATAATCCTCCAACTCCTAACCGTTAAGGAATTGGACCTTCCATCATCAGACCATCAACATGAGATGATGAATACCAGACGCAAATACTTGTGTAGCTTTGAAACATATATGAAAAACGTTATACGTGCCTATAAAATTTGAGTGTTGCCCTCGATTTCCCTAGGATCCCATCATCAGATCCTGACTTGGTGACAATGGGACCACCTCAGGAGTATACCTTTTCGGATAAAAAAGGAATTTTGCAAATCGTTAACACCTGACGGAAAAATAGGTGGACATACATAAAAAATACATACAGTGGAACATAGAACCTCCTCCTTTTTTGAAGTCGGTTAAAATTAGGCTTAGTTTCCATACTCCTGATAAGCCCATGTATTTACTGTGCCTCTAATTTTTTATTTTTAGGGTTCCGTACCTCAAATAACGGAACCCTTATAGGATCACTTTGTTGTCCGTCTGTCTGTCTGTCTGTCAAGACCCTTTATCTCACGAACGGGTAAAGGTTTCAGGTTGAAATTAATACCATTTATTAGGATCCATGAACCACACAAGATCTGAAAATTTCAATTTTTTACAACGACGCAATCAAAAGATATGGCATTTTATGTCCTCATCTCCATACATTTATGCAAAATAGCAAAACCTACAGGGTACTTCCCGTTGACTTAAAATTATGACATTTGGCAAGAAGCTAGGTCTCACAGTACAAATAATGGGAAAAGTCTGAAATCATTAAATATTACAACTTTTCTCACAACTAATGGTAACCAATTGTGGTGAGCTCCCGTTTCAAGAACATTCATATAAGATAGGGGTCAAGTTGGATGGTCGCGAAGGCGATTTTTGTTTTAGTTCTATTTTAAAAATAGGAACACCAAAGATTTCGGACCTCCTTGCTTCGCTCGGAATAGATACCTTGCAAATTTATTTTACTATGGGATGACATCTGCCAACATGTCCCAATATTTTATGTCAAACTATCAGTGATCACTAGGAAATATTCAAAATAACCCGTCAAATCCATAGAACGACGCCTTCGCTACCTTGTGACGAATTATTTCTTTAATCCTCCTTCTAAGTACCCTTATTTTTCTGTGAGGAACACTGACAAACTTTAAAATTGGTATGTTCATAGTGCATAAGCTATAAAATAACAACAAATAATAAAATTTGGTCAAGCGCGTGTCGGACTCAAAAAATGTAGCACATTAACTTACTGAAATTTCAACTAATACAATTATGATTATGTGGTGGTACGGAACCCTCTGTGCGCGAGTCCGACTCGCAGTTGGCCGGTTTTTTTTAAAGCATCGGCTACTTTCAATGCAACCTTTTTAGTAAGATGCTGGCTGGTATTTTGATACATAATTTTTTCATGTTCATTTGTTCAAAGTTCTGTCAAGATTTGAATGGATGACATCAATCAAAGACATAGCAGTTGCAGTCTCAGGAGACGCATTTTTGAAGCGTTCGTATTGGCAAGATTCGTATACGAATCAGTGATATCGCTATTTTTGAATATTTATACCTGTGAATTCTGTCTGACCAAAGATTTTGGAAATTACGCCAGGGGGCGTTAGAAGCGCAGCGTTTTTCTTACGTCAATGGGTCTGACCCACTCGTTTTGAGCACCCAGTAGACGTTGGCCCAACCGTTGGCCGCGCCGGCTCGGCAAGCTTGTTGACAGCTTTCACACGTTGTTGGTGCGGCTCATTCCGTGTAGGTCTGTCAAGCAAGCAAGATGGACGTATACGCGGAGACTATCGCTGCCGCTGAAATATACTTATACATTGCTTTTAAGTTTTGTTTCCAGCTGCACCATATTTGAAAAAAATTAAAAAATATTTTTGCTTATTTAGAATAAAATAAAACGTCCCTCTGCTCCTACGCACTTATTTGAAATAAAGGCACGGCCAACGTGTGAACGCCGTTTGCGGCTCGTCGTGTAGAGCCCGTGTTGGATTTCTACCCTTGAACATTTCTACCACTCGAAAGTATATTTAATCTGTGATAAGAACGATATTGGATCCCCCGCACATGGTCAAACAGTTTCGCGATCAGACTTCGCGATCATTATTATTTCTCTTTCTTTCTTATGGCTGCATCTCTACCGAATCGCAGCATCACGGATTTAACGTGGGCGGGCATCCGACGTTTCCTTCACACATTGGGTGCGCGCACACGTAACATCCGCGATCCTGCGATCCGGTAGAGATGCAGCTATAAGAAAGAAAAAGAAAGCTATAGGACCATAGAGACACCATAGATACACCTAGTCTATGGTCCTATAGCTTTCTCTTTCTTATAGCTGCATCTCAGCGGATCGCAGGATCGCGGATCGCGGATTTAACGTGTGCGGGGACCCATTGAGATATCAACTTTTTAATTAGCGTTCCATTCCTACGCAATTTATTACCGGTTTTTAAAATCAATGAATAATTTCTTTCCGGTGTTTATTCTTTTCTAAGTGAAACGAAATTATCTATGTACAAGTGCGACAAGGCTTATTATGAACGTGGCAAAAAAAGGAACTAACACCGCCACCTTTTGTGAAACGTCACTTTTGAGTGTTCTCATTATACAAGCCAGCGCCCCCACCCGCGTTCATTATAAGCCTTGTCTACTTGAAAGAAGAAAGTGAATTAGGACGCACCCTATATTGGGGATATGATTGATTTAGTACGAATTTATAAAAATTAATATTTCTTAAAATCAGTGAGTAAATCGTCTGCCAATTTTTTGTTGTCTTCAGTGAAACCAAATGAAGCGAATAAAAGCAACTAGAATGATGAGCAAATGGTTTAGTAGAGCCTTTTTTTTTTACATATTTACTCGTACTTCCCGTGATAATGCAGAGCCCTATACGTCTGCCTCTTCGATTTCTTTAATTTTTAGGATGTTTCTGACCAGCAGCTCCATTGGCAGACATGAGCAAATGATTTAGTACCCTTCTTTTTTTTACATTTTTGAAAATCTGAAACTCAAAAACGCAGCGACGGACAGAAAAACTTTACTGAACCAAATCAATTTGTAATAATCTAAACTATCATCTCTAGCGATATGAAATACGTGCAAATCATATAGCGAAATATTTTTCATCTCCCTTACTACTAGGCTACAGCATGGCTACAGTAACTGTGGTCCTGCCCGATGTTGTGAAATTTAGCGACCTCTATACGCATTCTAACGTTGCGTTTGTGCTGCCACCTAGCAAGAATTTTCTGCGTCGTCTGCGGTACTTACGCAGAAGACGCAGGTTCGAATCCTGCCTGTGGTTGTGAAATTTTGCGATTTTCTAATTTGTAGATTTATCCGAACACAGGAAGTGTTAAAATAAAAATCATTTACAAAAATTTTGAGAACTAAAACGGGACCATTTTTGACAACAAAGGTTTTATGGGGTTTTGTACAATGTTGTCAAGCCGAAACCGTACTAGTTCAAAAAAGACAAAAAATAACCTGGAATTAATTACGGTGGAAGGTTTCTTGTTTTAAAAGTGTTCCTTGGGTCCCCCTAAACATACCTAAAAAATTCCCCGTTGATCCCATGTACGCTTCCCCCTCCCCACCCTCAAGCTGGTCCCAGATTTTAGATTTTTTCATTTATCTTTGAAACGGTTGAAGATAGATGAAAATTGATAATGTTACTTTAATCGTTATAAAATTACCAACTTGTTGACCCTGTTTTTATTTCAAAGTGGCCAATAGTATCAGTAAATATAGGGTTTCGTTTGCACTTACAACTGAGTACCTCTTAGCAAGCTGCTGGTTTTAGGTAGTTGTCTAAATGAGTAGAAATTCTAAAAATTTTTCAAAATCATACTCATTTGGACAACTATTAGATCAGATACTATAGGTCAAATACTATAGGTCACATTGTAATAAAACTGGTGTCAACTGGTTGGTAATTTTATAACGATTATATTTACGTTAACAAATTTGATTTATCATAAACCGTTTCTGAGATAAATAAAAAAAAACTAAAATCAGGGACCCGTTTGAAGGTCGGGAGGGAAGAACTTACATGAGATCAACGGAGAATTTTCTAGATATGTTTAGGGGGACCCAAGGAACACTTTAAAACAAAAAACCTCCCATCGTTAATCATCCTAGGTTATTTTTTTTCATTTTTGAACTAGTAGTATTTCGGCTTGACAATATTGATTTTTCAATTCTGCTCAAAACCCCAGAAAAACTTTATTGTCAGATCTGGTCCAGTTTAAGTTCTGACCTTAAGAAAGAGAACTAAATTCTGATTTTCATCCTAGTCTTTTAGCTAATAGATTCAAATAACAAGCCAAATAAGGCTTTTAAGGTTGCCCAGAAAATAACAAAATATCCAGTAAAGTAACTGAAAGTGCTTTGCTCTATGTTTGTGTTTTAAGTTCTAAGTTAAGTATGTGGTTTCCGCACTTAATCCTATATGGACCATTGTGCGTGGTTTGTTTTTTTTCTACGAGTATCATTTTGTTTGAGAGTTTTGCGGTATTTAACACTATTATAAAAGCAGTTAGACGGGTTCTTACTACGATAAGGGTTTTTGGCGAGTTTCCGATATTTCGACGCTGTTGCAAGCATCATGATTACGGATGAACTGGAGTCTGCGGGTAGTTAAACTTATTGGCAGACATATGGTATCTTCTACCCTCCTTCTAGTTATTTTATTATAGTGACTGCCGGAAATGTTGGAACTCGATTGAAACTCACTTCGACAACACACACTCACTACATCACTGCGAATTTTCGTACGTTTATCGCGCACATTGTTCCTACATAGGTACACTTCTGGATTCCACATGTTACATAGTTTGTACCCATCCTCCTGATTGAAGTTTTTGTAGGTATCTCAATCGCTTCTCTTACTAACCTGGGCACGTGATGACGTTGTACCGATAACACCTGTGAATTGTGTAGTTCGATCCAGTGGATTGTATCTTCTTCCAACAAGTGCTGCGCGACGACAGACGTCATTGTTTTTTACGTCTCGAATGTGTTCTTTGATTCGACATGCAATTGTACATCCTGTCTGCCCAATGTACGACTTCCAGCAGCTACAGTCTATTTTGTAAACACCTAGTTATTAAAATGGTAAAGTGTCCTTTGGAGACCTAATACTCTGCGCTATTTCCTACAAAGAGTAAATAAGTTCTTTATGGAGTACTTACTCAACATCCTGCAAATTTTGTCAGTTACTTCTTTCTGGTAAGGTAGAAACGCAGACTGTCGGTTGACTTTCGATACCGGTATTTGTTTTTCTTTTTTCCGGATTCAGTGGCCTTGGCGTTGTAACCGTTTTTTCGTAGTACACATTGGACATGTTCAAGTCACCAAAAACCCATATCGTGGTAAGAACCCGTCAAACTGTTTTTATAATAGAGTATTATTTTAACATAAAAAAGACGACGTCTGACGCTGGAAGGAAAGAGAAACTAACAGAAGAAAGCATGAAATAACTGGACAGCAACCTGGTACTCTATCAACAGCGGCTAGAAGTTCATAGAGTACCAAGTGAACTTGAATGAGGTCACAGCAACTAAGGTTTAAGAAGGCACATATACATTATCAGAACATGACCAACACAAAGGATACTGGACTGGTGAAAAAATGCAGGAAGAGAAGACTCGAAAGCTATAAAAGATATACTTACATAAACATATATATAGCTAGAGACCCGAAGATTCATGGACTTTAGCGTACGTGCGACGTCGCTGGTGGTATATGACTTACATATGCGCGAATTAACCGATAAGTAAATGTAGTTAGCTATTGCTAGTGCCAGCTTATGATAGAAGAAGGTAATAAAATAATAATATTCACAACTATATCACCTTCTTTTTATTTAAAATTAATCGTCTTCTTCTGGGTTGTTGTAAGTAACGTTTTTTTAAGATGATAAATCAACACAGATCCAGTTAAGAGGTAAACTTACAGACATTGCTCAAAGATCCAAAAAATACTAATAAAAAAGTAAGACCTGGGGTAAGACCAATATACAAATAAATATGTATATATTTATTTAATGGCATCACATCTTATTACAAAACGTATTTCGCCAATGTCAAAGTAAAGGAATTGTTACAAAAATATGGCGACACGCCAATGTCCAGTGAAAGAATGATTTACACAGGAATCCGCATCTCGAAGATCGACGACGAGGAAAGCCTGTGCACCACGATGACTCCGATAAGTTGATAGGGGAAATTATTGAAGTCTCGAAGAAAGCCGCTTCTCACCATCCAAAAACTTTAGTAGAAGAATATATTTCCATTTTCTATTAAATGTTTACTTTGTAAGACGTTTATTGGATAATATCCTATCAAAATTATACTTTAAACTCTCAAATCAACAAATAAAATCAAAATTGAAACAAATTCACGTCTGCCATCTTCAAATGCTGACAAACGACCTATAAAATAAATAAAATAAATATATGACCAATGTATACAAATGACAGTTCGTACATGGTTCGTACAGTCAACAGCAAAGAATTCGGACTCATCTGCCATTATATCCCAAGTTGAAATGTCAAATCATCAAAATGTGAATTGACATCCTCATAAATAAATTACAGAACGGCGCCTATGCCGTATTTACAATGACTGAATGAATGTCAGAATACCTGGTGACATATATTTTAACTAATCTTCCTTCTATTGCCCTCATATTTCTATCGTCCACAGGAACAATTGAACCAAGAGAGGAGGTAAATGTGAGGTAAATCACCTAGGGTCTCGGCCTAAGGTAAGTTTCGAATTAGGCAGAAAGTACGACGTCCAGACGTCCAAATGTGTGGTCGAGACAATCTGCTGTGAATGGGTAATTATTGCCCGTATTGCACCCAGCACTTATTTCAGTGCTTTCAATAAAACTCGTTTGACCTTCAAATGAGCGAGTTTGTTTCGTAAAATTGGCATTAAAATTAGCTACGGCGGAGGCTATGACACTATAAAAAAATAGCTGTCAATAGTACGTCGAAAAATTGCCAGAATGGCTAGATATTAGCTAATTTTATTATTTAAGATTAATTTTCTCCCATTCTAGCGTCCAAACATGTGTTTGTTTCTGATAAGGTCCATGTTAAGAAACAACCAAAAAATAAGAAAACGACATGGCTATATGACACTTCGATCCTTTACTTTGCCCATCCGTATGAAAGGGTCAACGTAAGGCAGGTATCACAGGGTCCGGAGTGAAAAGCAATGTCCTCATGGTGTCATTCGTGTTTTTTCATTTTGCCGAAAACTGTTCCTTTTGAATATATCTGATATTTATCGGTAATTTGTGGTTTATCTCTGCTAGATCCTAAAGCCCTCAATATAAACAGAGAGGGAAATAATGAACTGTGACGTTACTATTCAATATCGCCATACAAATGACATACAAATGACAACCGGCATTTTCCATATAACGAATACTCAAAGTGTATTAAAAAAAACTGTTTCTGGGTGAACAAAAATAGCAACCCCAAAAATCGGATACACAACAAGTGTTCATACAAAAAAAGAAGAATATGAAAAACGTTCCGTTCCATGCATATTTTACGATTGTGGTCGTCATAATATCATTTGTATTTTTCATGTCGATTATTTTGTGTGCCACGCGTAGTTTTTCATATGGTTGCGCTGTTACGGTAAAAAATATGTGTCATAAAAAATATGTTATGTCAGTGACAATCACACAAAGAAAGATATTCGTAAACTGGAACGTAATTGATAGTTTTTCCCTCAGAACAAAAACCTCCTTGCTTCGCTCGGAGAAGAAACCATGCTATTTTTTTTCAGTATGGGATGACAACTGCTAGCATGTCTCATGCCATGTCAAGTCGTCAGTGATCACATCCTACCAAATTAGATGAACGACGCGTTCATTGCATTTTCAAAGTTTATAGGATTATTGTAACTTGTTGGGATTTTAACGGGTGAAAATATTTCATAAATTATATGTTGTAAACATTGTGTAAATTATAAAAAACATGTAGTGAATAACTTGAAAATAACGTGAATTTATTCTTAAGTTGCTCTCCATATTAGTGATTGTTCTTTTTAATAATAACGTGTGTAGTTGATGGCTGTACATCTTCAAAACAACAAAACGAAAATTGGAAAGAAATTTTGTCTTTTCATCTGTAAGTTTTATTCAGTATTTTTCATGTTTGTGGATTATTATCACAAATATTTCATAAAAAAATGTCAACTTATCATTTCTACAGTCAGATAATATGGAAATTGTTACGTATTGTACTGTAATTTATCGTTTTTTGTGGGATCATGTTGGAGTTTATGAGTGATGTATTTTTTATCGATAGTAGTATTTTTACTTTCGAGCTGAGCGAGAAAGGTATTGTATTCGTGAAAAAAGTGGCACAGACTTTCTCAAAAATGTGTTCTATATCACTTAAGCAAGTCCCCTAAAAATGTCCGTCTGTCGGTTGGTCGGTCTGTCCGTCACGCTTTGGCCTAGCGGCTAAACGAATGGTCCTATTAACACCATATTTTTAATTTAAGACTTTTATTTCCGAATGGTTTTTTGCTGGCTCTCATTTTGAGGGTAGCTGTCATTCAACAAAAATGAAGAATTGATTTTTTTTAAAAAACGGTTCAAATTATTTTTATGAAACTTTGCTTGACTAAGCATCTCTATGCAAGGTATCTTGCGCCATCATCAGTTTGTCTGTGTGATTCCATATAAGGGGTGTTCCTGTACTACCAAAACGTAAACTTGTGATTTACTCATAGGGTCAGTGCACCACTAGATGACCAAGCACCAATAGCTGACCAAAAATTAAATTTGAACTTGTCACGGAGCGGGGCTGCATGTCTCGCATGCTGCCTCCTTTCGTGATCCTGGCTCTATTGTCCTGGCCCAAAATTCCAAATTCCTATTTCAAATGTCTTCTATCTCTGTCTTTCGATGTCATTCGTGTCAAAAATAGTCAGTTTACCTTTGATTCTGGTCGTGCTCGGACGTGCCCGCGCGCAGCACGACCACCGCCTTGTATTTTGTACCTTCTTGGTAATAATAAACTCGTAACTTTATGCTGGCGTTTTGGATCCCCTACCTACACCCTGTAGTCTCAACCTTCTCCCTGCCGCTGAGAAGCTTTCGGTGACACTGGCGCCCTACTGTGGTAATATAAATATTAAAGAAACAATCACACACGGAACAGAGGTACAATTTATTATTTTTAATTCACTGGGATTGAACTGACGTCTACGCCATCGCCGTTGGTGAGGAGTGAATCCATTACAAGTATTCCAGATTGCTCTGTCTACTCCTCTCATATACATAGCCAGATCCCCAATTGCTGCGGACTGCTTCAAATTTTTGTGGTTGTATATTTGCTCACACTTCAATGGATTTTGTTTTGACTGTTCTGCTTTTTACGAGTGTTTGAGCGTGCTGCATTTGCAACTCTTCAGACGTTCTGCTCCGCCTTTCGTTTATTTTAAACAATTTTCATCGTGTTACATATTTTTAGACATTATTTACAAAACATCGTCATTTTTACGGCTTGTCAAAAAATAGAATACGTATCCAGGACAACAAACGTCAGAACAAACAAACGTCAGAATTTCTTTTACTTTGAAAGTTTTTATTACTATAGTCTAGTCAATTAAGATTTTTACCAAACAATAATTTTGTGTGTACCTTTTATAGCCCAGTGAATTAAGATTTTTTACCTAACAATAATTATTGTTTGAATATTTTTTTTTAATACAATTTTATTTGCCATCTTACATTCTACGTCACCAAACTACGAATATGCTTGATGTTGCTCGTGCGCGGAGCCTTAGCTCCTAAATTTTTACCATGTACGTAAACTGATCTGCTCAATTTTTTTTATTTTATTATTATCTCTTCCTGTTATTTGTCTCTACTTTTAATTATCATACACCTGATTTGTGTACGATTTATTTGTCCACACTTTGATTGACTACGACTTATTTTAGTGATTATTTTATCTTTTAATTTTATAATGGACGTGAACTTATTAAACAAACCGGAACTTATTTACGAAGTTAAAGCCCGCCTTGCAGAGCCGGCCGATACAGTCGCTGCGCTTCGGGAGCAACTTTCTTTGCTTTTGAAAACATCGGACTTCCCTTCGGAAAGCCCATTTGATATCAGTACTGACATTAACAACGTTAAGAATTTACTAGCTGATATTAAATCCAAAATAATTTTATTAGAAAACAAACCTAACACAGCAATAAAAAACAAAATTAATACATATTTACACCACATTTTAGATCGACTTTCCAGACTGGATACCTCTGATTGTTCAGAAGAGCTTCTAAAATTATACAATGAAACCACTTCTGAATATAACACTTTACAAAAACGTTTCAAATTGATTATTACACCACCCTCCTGCTCTGCTTCCGAGACTACGTTCTTCACTGCTCCAACGTCACACTCTCAACAAAACAACTCGTTTGATATGGACAAGTTTCTTCATGGAATTGCCCAGATTTCTAATAAAACATCACCATCAGAACTTAAAAAGTTTAATTTTAAGGGTGATACCTGCCCTTGGGATTTTATTAAGAAAGTAGAAGAATTTGCCTCAGTTAGGAATATTGATGAAGCAACACTGCACAAACATATTTTTGACTTGCTTTCTGGCCCTGCCCTAGAATGGTTTAGGGTTAGAGCCAGTTCTCTTTCTACGTGGGAGACCTTTAAATCGGAATTGGCTTCCGCTTTTGGAATAGTTGACTCCGATTTCTTACTCCTTAAGAAAATTGAAAACCGTTTTCAAAAACCAAATGAAAGAGTGGTCCTTTATTTTACAGATTTGGAATCTTTGTTTTCCAAATTACAAGATCCTCTTTCAGAGACCCACAAAATTAATATAATTAAAAGAAACCTTCTTCCTGAACTAAAAGGCAGGTTACAGCCACAAAACATTACGTCAGTTGACAATTTATTTAAAGCATGTAAATTTTATGAATCCCTTTCTACACCTACTACTTCACCCGAAACTCACCAACCTTTTTACCAAAATCCTCTACCAGGCCCTTCATATCGTCAACCAGTTTACGTTATAAATAATTCTAATATT
This sequence comes from Athrips mouffetella, assembly GCA_947532105.1. Lineage (NCBI taxonomy): Eukaryota > Metazoa > Arthropoda > Insecta > Lepidoptera > Gelechiidae > Athrips > Athrips mouffetella. The sequence continues at coordinate 32,244,117 of OX383956.1, forward strand.
AAATATTGTCCGCGATGTCGCAACAATTCTCATTATTTACGAGAATGCCAGAGCCGTGATCTGGTTTGTTTTAAATGTGGCAACAAAGGCTTTAAAGTTACAGATTAACCTCAATGTAAAATAAGTCCAACCAATAATAATAAAAAAAACTAGTAGCGCAGGATTGTAGAGAGAAGAAATCCCCTAATAAAAACTTTTCTCAAGAAGAATGGGATGATTGGTTACTTAAGATTAAAACTTTTATGTCGTCATATAGAACCATCTCTACAATCCTCTTTAAAAATGAAAATGACTTTGAAAGACCCTATTTAAATATCAAAGTTAATGAACTTACCCTCTCTGGTCTATTAGATAGTGGCAGCCCCATTACTATTTTAGGCTGTGATGCGTTTAAACAATTAGAAAAATACGGCTTTACAGTAGACACAAACTACAAGATTACTGGTTCTGTTGCTAACGGATACCCTATTTCTTCCATGGGTACCATTAATCTACCAGTCTCTTGTAATAAGCTTGCGGCTATTATTACTGCTCATGTTATCCCTGCTATTAAGCAATCACTTATTTTAGGCATGGACTTTTGGAAAACTTTTTCTGTTGCTCCAGATATTTTGAGAAATGTACAATGTCGTACACCACCTTTACCTAACATTTTATCTATTCATTGTGAGCAAAACCAGGTCTCTCATTATGACACGCTTACTCCTGCTCACAGGTTGGCAGCAGATAGCATGATTAATCAATTTCGTTGTATAAGCACGGAAGTTCGACCCTTAGGCAGAACTCATTTAGCGGAACATTGTATTGATACAGGGGACCATTCCCCTCTAAGGCAACGTACATACCGTCTCTCGCCTGAGAAGATTAAGGCACTGTCAGCTGAAGTAGATAAAATGCTTGAACTCGATGTAATAGAGCCTTGTGAAAGCCCTTGGCTCAACCCGGTGGTCATCACACCTAAGAAAGATGGTGACTGGCGTTTTTGTGTTGATAGTAGGAAGCTTAATGCTATTACCAAGAAGGACGCTTATAAACTTCCTTTAATTAACGAAATTTTGGATAACCTTCGTGATTCGCGTTATCTTTCTTCCATTGATATCGCTAAAGCGTTTTGGGAAATACCGCTTCAAAAAGAAGATCGACCCAAGACCGCTTTTCATGTACCCGGTCGGGGAATGTTTTGTTTCAAAGTGATGCCTTTTGGCCTTACTAATGCCCCGGCTACCCAACAAAGATTTATTGATAATTTACTTTCTGCTGATTTAGATAACAAGGTTTTTTGTTATTTAGATGACATAGTCATAGCTACGGAAACCTTTGATGAACATATATCTTTACTAACTAAGGTTCTTTCTAAACTCGATAGTGCCAATATTACCGTTAATTTCAAGAAATGTGTTTTCTTTAGAAAAGAATTAAAATACTTAGGCTATATTGTAGACGAACGTGGTCTTCGCACTGATCCAGATAAAGTTCAGGCTATCCTTGATATACCTGTGCCTACTTCACGTCGAGAACTCAGAAAATTTTTAGGCACTGCTAGCTGGTATCGGAGATTCATTCCTGATTTCAGTACAGTAGTTTCTCATTTAAATAAACTAACTTCATCCGGTAAAAAGGGCAGTAAACCTAAACCTTTCCTTTGGGATGCTGACGCTAATGCCGCTTTTAACAAACTTAAAACAGCTCTTACCTCTACACCCGTTTTAGCTCGTCCAGACTTCACCAAACCCTTTTCAGTGCACTGTGACGCTTCTAGTTTTGGAATTGGCGCTATGCTCACTCAAGAGTTCGTTAACGTTGAAAAACCTATTGCGTACATGAGCAAATCCCTCTCAGGTGCTCAAAAGAACTACTCTATTACTGAAAGAGAATTACTCAGCGTCATTACCGCCTTGGAACATTGGCGTTGTTATTTAGATAATGGGCTAAAGTTTACTATTTATACAGACCATTCTGCGTTACAATGGTTTCTTAATTTGAATAACCCCACAGGCCGTTTAGCCCGATGGAGTATACAATTATCGGCTTTTAATTTTGAAATAAAAAGAAAGGTAAGGATCATTTAGTCCCAGACACTTTGTCTCGCTCAGTTCCTATAGCTCTAATTGACTACAACCCGGCTCAGTCTTCAGATGAATGGTATAATAGTATGCTGGCAAAGTGCTCTGATAATCCTACCTCTTGTCCTGACTACCTTATAAGAAATAATAAACTTTATCGCAAAGCGCGTTCTACCAATTTACTTACATCGGAATATGACTGGAAAGAGGTTATACCTTCCGAAATTACCGAAATGGTTATTGTTGATAATCATTCTACCCCTACTAATGCTCACTTTGGCGTTTTTAAGACATACATGAAAGTCAAGCGTAGGTATTTTTGGAAAGGCATGTATAGAGACGTTGCAAAATTTATTGCTAAGTGTGACACTTGTGCTGCTTATAAACACCAAACTCAGCGAACTATAGGCCTTATGGGCCATCCCAGAACAGTCTGTAGACCTTTTCAGACGATTTCGATAGACCTTGTTGGCCCTTTACCTATGACTAGAAAATTAAATAGATATATTTTCGTGGTTACTTGTTGCTTTAGCAAGTATTGTCTTCTTTTTCCAATTAAACGTGCTACAGCTTCTATAATATGCCACATAATGGAAAATCTGGTATTTATGACTTACGGAATTCCACAAACGGTTTTACTGGATAACGGACCTCAATTTGCTAGCAATGAACTTTTCGATCTTTTTAGGCAATACAACATTCCAGAAATTCACTATTCCCCTCTTTACTGTCCCCAAGTTAATCCTGTAGAACGCTATAACAAAACAATTATAACCGCTATTGCTTCCTTTGTTAATCAAGATCATAGGTCTTGGGACTTGAATTTATACAAAATTCAATTCGCGATTAACTCTTCGGTTAATGAGGTAACTAAGTTCACACCCGCCTTTCTAGTTTTTGGGCGTGAACTGGTACCATGCGGCTCTATTTATCAGAACACAGAATTATGTGACGACTTAATTTTTGCTCCACGTAGTATATTTGCGGACAATGTAGGTCTACTTTCACCACTATTTTCTGAGGTTCAAACGAGACTTTGGTTGTCTCATCAAGCTAATGCTTCCCGTTACGATCAGCATCGTCAAAGGTTGGAATTCAACATAGATGACGTGGTTTGGAAACGTAATTACACATTAAGTGCTGCTGGCAAATATTATTCTTCAAAACTTGCACCTAAATTTATAAAATGCAAGGTGACAAATAAAATATCTCCATTAGTATACGAGTTAGCGGATATGACGGGTCATCCTCTTGGACGATGGCACGTCAAGGATATTAAGCCTAAAGCTAGCTTTAATTGATTTATTGTTTTAATTAATTAAATAATTTATTGATCCTTCATATCACTTTAATCAATAATTGAATTTGTAATATTAGCTTATGTTACAATTTGTTTTTCTTACTTTTAATATGTTCTTTTCATTCACTTACTTGTGTGAATATTGTTTTGTTTTACATTGCTTTTTGCGCGATATCGCGATATTTATGCTATACCTGTCCATATCTACTTTAGTTTAGGTATGCTCATTGAACTTTTATGTACCTCTAAGGTTTTAGACATTTGCATGTGTAATGTTTATTGCATTAACTTATTCAAGTTTATTATGTTTGTTATTTATAATGCGTTCTTTACGGACTGCCCTTTGAGTTCCCTATTGTTTTAGTTATTAGGGCTACTTTTACTGTATAGACCTGTGTCTTATGTAGGTTCGAACTGCTAAGACTTGACTGGTTGATGATGTATGTTTGGATTCATAATATTGCTTTGCTAGTCGACGTGTGTCTGTTGATTTTGTTAGGTTAAGTTTGTTATTCTTTGTTCGTGTTTGGGCAGTTCCGTTATACCTAGTAACTATTAGTTTTATTATTTTAAGTCCTTACTTAGCTTTAGTTGTCTTTGTAAAATTCTTCGGATATTCCAGTAGGTACTCCTCGAATTTTTCACCGGAGCCCCGGGGTACTGTCACGGAGCGGGGCTGCATGTCTCGCATGCTGCCTCCTTTCGTGATCCTGGCTCTATTGTCCTGGCCCAAAATTCCAAATTCCTATTTCAAATGTCTTCTATCTCTGTCTTTCGATGTCATTCGTGTCAAAAATAGTCAGTTTACCTTTGATTCTGGTCGTGCTCGGACGTGCCCGCGCGCAGCACGACCACCGCCTTGTATTTTGTACCTTCTTGGTAATAATAAACTCGTAACTTTATGCTGGCGTTTTGGATCCCCTACCTACACCCTGTAGTCTCAACCTTCTCCCTGCCGCTGAGAAGCTTTCGGTGACAAACTGAAAGTAAGAAAATTTAAAAATACCGCGATTTTATATAGAATTTAACTATGTTGGCGTCTTACAATAAAGTTATGGGTTTGTCTAGCTAGTACTTTAGTATGTTTATTCGAAGTGGTCATGCAATGTAACATATATATATTCTTTATTGCGCACAAATAACATAAAGTTGTCAAATGAAAATTGTTCACAAAGGCGAGCTTATCTCTTTTAGAGATCTCTTCCAGCCAACCTATCAGAACATTTGAAAAAAAAAAAAACTTTAAGAGCATATTTTGTAAAGTCCTTAACACTTATTATATCACAAGCCTAACTAATTCATAGTCGAACTTTTAGAAGTGACTCTGAAAGTAGAACTAATAATTTAGTTTTTTTATGAATTTCGTCATAAAACCGCTTAAATGGTCAACTAGTGGTACCTACATTGACCCTAATTGACTACATTAAGTTTGTATTATTTTCTATAATTTTAATTTTGTTTTGGTTATCTACCTGAATGGATATTCAATTTCATTGGATTTTGTGAAAATTTAGTACACAGGATGTACCAAAAACTGAAAGAGCTTTACATTCGACAAAACTGAACAACTATTCATAAGAAACAGAGTTTTGAAATTTAAAAATCTGTGAAAATTCATATAAAAGGTGTTCCAGTACTACCAAAATTTGAACATGTGATTTGTTCGAAATCGTTTACGGTTGGTTTGTTTTAATATTTTACAATTCGAGTTCCGAATTCATGTGGTAGAACATTTTTCAGAAAAACCTTAATAAACGTTTGTAATTCCATACTATGTGTAGGTATGGTATTACAAATTTAAGTTTGCGGTTGACAGTTCTAATTGCATATCGCGAGAAAGTAAGTGCAGTGCTGCTGTACCATTTATTATATTTTACAACATTCAACGCGTTTTGTTTTCATTCTGGGTTCTATTCCCGATAGGGACACTGTCAAACAAATATAACTTTGTGTGTCTACGCTAAATTGAAATGTCTCAATCAGCATGAATCATCCTGAATCAACAAATTGTAAGAAAATTAATAAAAATACTAAATTAATCTACATAAAATTCTCTACAAAAAAGGTTTGAAAGTTTTTCGCTACAAACAATACTGACAAGCAATTCTTGTGCTCATGCAACGCTTTGGCTCACAAGCGTATGAAGATTCTGGGTCAAGCTTATCCGAAACCAGAAGATTACAGGCTCCTTGTGCTCTAAGGTCCAATAAGGAACTCAGCTCCACGTTATAAGGCAAGATAAGATACACGAAATTTCGCTTGAAAATTTATTTGAGCTACTTAGAAGAAAAACACAAACCCGTATTTCAGCATTTTTGCTAAACCATCCCAAATGGATTGAATTGAGGGATAAAAGTTTGTTTTAAAATCCTACATAATTTGTATGTAAGCTAGAGATATTCATGAAAAAAAAAAGAACCTTTACACCTCCTACCCCTCTTGCCTCCACCGCTACCGTCCATTACTTTTAGTAAGTAAGTAAGTAAGAAATTTGGTATCTTTAATATTAAAACACCTACGTAAGAAATCACCTGTAGTAAAAAATGCAAATAGTATTTTTTTTTAATGAATTTAATCACTGCTTTTAACAGATTTGCCTTTTATTAAAGTTTAGTACTTCAACTTTTTGGTCAAAGTTTCGACATCGATTTGTCCTTGTGTAACTTATCGACTATCGATAGATGAAAGCATGCCCACATCCCTACTTGTGACGAATTATTTCTTATATATTACTTCTATATGAGGTCAAATTTCTTTGGTTTTTCCTCCCCCGCTGCCCGATGACAGTGACAGGTTACAGTTTTTTTTTAATAGACGAGTGTTGCAAGCACATTCGATTTTTTATACATTTTGAGTATTAAGTGCCGGAACTCCATTACGTTTGATAAGAAAGAGATAGATAAAATCGTTGTTACGTTATAAGTTTTTATTTTTCAACCATTTTCGATTTTATTAATATGTTATTAAGTATATTAATATGTTATCAAAATAAATATGTATTATATGATATCATGCAATTACCCCTTGATTTGAATATATCAAATTACAAATATTATGAAATTTTCAAAATAACCCACCAACGCCTTCACTACCCAACTAGCAAAGTGCTCATTTAATCAATCTTTCTCTCGACTATAAATCGAAAAACAATCGTATGAAAGATCCCATTATTCCAAAAAGTCATATAAAAGCAGCTTTCTAGATTGTTTAGCATTCATAGCTTTTCGGTTCTATAAACATGTCTAGTAAACGTTGACTCGACGAATTCGTATCGCATTTACTCGATGATCGTATAAAAGTATCTCTAGGTCGCCTTCTTGCAACCGTAAGTCTTAAGACAGCTCTTTAAAAGCAACTGAATTGCCTATTTGTTGTCAAACTAACTTTTATAGCACTATCTTTCAACATTTAATTATTACAGCATTATTGATGAGTAAAAGCTGTTAATTCAACAAAATTGCATCTTGGTTACTATAATAGGATTTCGAGTCATAAGATAGCTTTCTGCAAGGCTTTCTTTCGATTTAAATATTTAAGTCGAATAAACGTTTTGGTGTGATCATTATAGCGCAACAAAGTTGCTTAAAATTATTTGAAATCCATCATACAGCGTAATAGTGGTATGAAAGTTCAGCAGAATCTGTTACATAACTGTAAACGCCATTTCGCTGAATCACTGTGCAAAAACAATCATGTTGCTTTATTTGGAGAAAATGGACTAAAATCAGTGGAAAAAAAAAGAAGTGGAGGTTTCAGACGTAAAGTAAATAAGACGTATACACATCTGAAAGAAGCAACATCTTTAGTAGCTGTAACCACGGGTGAAGAGCAACCAAATATTCATAGTGCGGGTTCTGTAGGAAATATTCATGCTTCTACTGCTTGTAGAATTTCAAAGCCGTCTAAGTGTGTGAAAATGTCTGTGCTGATCTTTGTGCTCCTGGCTGTATTAATCCTAGTTACAATACGTCATCGTAAATGATAAGGTTTTGTTCTCACAATAATGATTTAACATTTTGCGGCAAGGAACCCTAAAATGACAGTAATGGCGCTGCTAGAAGTCGAAAGATGGAAACCTAATGCCTTTTCTCGACTAAAAGCTGAGTGAGTTGCTATTAATGGCGAATTAATATAACTATTTAATTAATAATTAATTGTAATTTGTTATTTACTGAGAAATCTTGCGGACCATGAAAATATTAATTAAAATATAAGTAATGTAGACGAAAAATTTAACTCCGCATATGAAAGCAAGGTTAACTTTAAGATCACGCAAATTACCCGTTGTCATAAGTCTGAGTTGTTTAGGGGAGGCCTATGTCCAGCAGTGGACGTCTTTCGGCTGATATGATGATGATGATGATAAGTCTGAAATATTGTAATTCTAATATATTAAATGGAGAATACTACATAATTTTTCATTTCTTTTAATCCTTTTCCACCAAACCCACAAAACACTTTTATAAGAAAAATAAGGGTCTATGAGTGTCGTTTGGTTGCATTCACACGATCCCCAAGAGCCGAGTGATTGCAGCCAAATTGCTATATTACGATAAATCAGTCGAATGAGTGAGGTTCTAACGACTTGCGAAAAGCTAATGTGTTGAATAATGGCATCTGATTTATTATTATACTAGCTGTTACCCGCGGCTTCGCTCGCGTGGTTTTTGTATTTATGTTGTTACCGTTTTTCCGAAGCAATGAGATATTTTCCCGTAATTTCGGGGTAATTTTAAACAAAGGAAAAACGGGACTAACCCTGCGCAAATCAATGAGTACAAATCAAGATCCAGCTGACGTTACTCCTAAATTACTCAGAACAGAAGCACTTAGCAGCAGTATTATGCCTTAAAGTTGTCACTTAACCTAACAAATGTAGAAAGAGAGATGAGAGACACCTTTACGTAATATTTCAAAACAGAGCCAATTCGCAGAAGTGATTGAGATAAACTAAAACCCTATCCCTCTCTTTCCCTCTCCCCCCTTCCTCTCCCCCTCCCTCTCCCTCACCCTCTCCCTCTCCTTTTCCCTCTCCCTCTCCACCTCCATCTCCCTCTCCCCCTCCCTCCCCTTCCCTCTCCCCTTCCCCTCATTCTCCCCCTCCCTCTCTACCTATCTACCTCTCTACCTCTCTACCTCTTTACCTCTCTACCTCTCTACCTCTCTACCTCTCTACCTCTCTACCTCTCTACCTCTCTACCTCTCTACCTCTCTACCTCTCTACCTCTCTACCTCTCTACCTCTCTACCTCTCTACCTCTCTACCTCTCTACCTCTCTACCTCTCTCTCTACCTCTCCCTATCCCTACCCCTAACGCCAATTTAACCGCTATCCCTAACATAGAAACGACACCCATATTTATTTTTAGACATTTCAAACCTATCGCACCCCAACCCCATCCCCAGGGGATGATGGTATTTCACGTCTACCACGTTGGATTTCAAAGTTGTTGTAGCTTTCGTAATCAGCGACCCGATAAACCATACAAACGACACCCATATTGATTTTTAGACATTTCAAACCTATCGCACCCCAACTCCATCCCCAGGGGGATGAAGGTATTTCACGTCCACCACGTTGGATTTCAAAATTGTTGTAGTTTTCGTAATCAGCGACCCGATAAACCATACAAATGACACCCATATTCACATTTCAACCCTATCGCACCCCAACCCCATCCCAAGGGAATGGTGGTATTTTACGTCCACCACGTTGGATTTCAAAATTGTTGTACTTTTCGTAATCAGCGACCCGATAAACCATACAAACGATACCCATATTGGTTTTTAGACTTTTTCACCCCATTTCCCTTTTTAGGGGTTGAATTTGGGGTGGAATTTCAATAACAGTGAGAACGTTGCATAGAATTACATCATTAATGCCTAAATATTAAATTATGTGGATTTTACTTTAAAAATAAAGAATTTTCAACTTCGTCCCCCTTTTCACCCTTAAGGGTGTCGAATTTTCAAAAACCCTGAGACACGTAAATATTAATTTTTGGTCGTCAGCCTAAATGCAAATTTTGAAGATCCTAACTTCAAAACTGACGGACTTTCATACAAACTTTCATCCCCTATTTTACCCCCTTAGGGGTTGAATTTTGTAAAACCCTTTCTTAGTGCACCCCTAGGCCTCATAAGGAACCTACATGCGAAATTTGGAATCTCTTGACCCAGCGGTTTGGGCTGTGCGTTGATATGTATAGCTGGCAGTTTGGCCATTATAGTCCGGTCCCTTATAGTCTTATATCGCCAATTTCACCAAATTGCACCATATTTTTTCCAGGTACTAGTAAGGTACCTACATAGCTCTCATTTTTTTATAGGAGCCAATTCTTGAATTTCCTATGAAAATTTTTTGAAATTCAAGAATTGGCTCCTATCAAAAATTGAGAGCTATGTACCTAACTAGTACCTGGAAAATATTTCATGAATTTGTAAATCGTGTCTACGTGAAACAGCTAACTGACCGCACTATTACAGTGGTAAGTGAAAATTCTCAATTCAAAATAATTTCATTTTGTTTATCCTATAAATGAAATGAATCACTGTTTTGAGACAAATTTTTGTTTAGAGTCGGAGTAAATTTCACCTTTAAAAACTAAAAATTTGCGTAATCTTTAAACTTTTTGTAATTTATTTGTTTACTGTGACTTTGGGACGTCTGAAAAAAAGGGTTTTTTTTAAACATGTGGATACTTCGCCCGCAGAAATCGCCCAAGTGGTGGCATTGCTGGATTCTGGACTTAGTCTGTGTGTTGTGGCTAAAAGATTGCATCTAAGCCTGTCATCTGTTGATAGAGTCTTCAAACGCTATCGGAAGACTGGTTTGTTCACGCGCCGTTCAGGATCTGGCAGAAATCAGGTCATATTATTGTAACAACTTCGTTACGAAATTGACGCCTTAATGCTTTTCAACTGCAGTAAAAGCTTCATGTTGTACGTAGGGTGGCTGTAAATGACTCTTCAATTAGAAGAAGGTTGAAGGAACGTGGACTGGTACCGCACAAGCCAGAAAATGGGCCGAAATTAACTGCAGACCATCGAAGAGCGCGCCTTAACTTTGCACGTGAGGTCATGAGCACCTAAAGTTGTCATACCTCCAGTGGAGCAAAGTCATATTTTCTGATGAGTCTAAAATTATGCTGTATGGTAACGACGGAAGGAAAAAGGTCTACAGAAGAGATAGAGAACGCTTTGCACAACGCTGCATTGAAGAAAAGGTCTGGTCCCCCTTCTACCATCGGGAATCCCGACGCACCGCAGGATATCACCCATATCAGGTTGATATTCCACACATCCACACAAAGCGCTTTGAAACATCCTTTATAATGCGCACGGCTAAGGAGTGGAATTCTCTGCCTGCGTCTCGAGCTCTTATAACCCGAATCTACTTAAGTGCGAATGAATAGGCTTCTTCTGGGCAAGCTCGTTCCATCGTTGTCCTCATCTTTGTCCTCAAGGCTAGATCGAAGTCAAGAGTAAGCCTATAAACAGTAAAAAAAAAAGCTATGTTGGTGGTTCGTGGGGAGGAATCAGCGCCGAGAAGGTAAGACAGAGCTTACCTTTGTGTCTGGGCCACGTCTGCCTGCATTAAACTATCATCGGTACGTCGAACAGTGTCTTGCGCCGCACGAGATGCCCTATGCACATTTTATTGGCAACGGCTTCATATTCATTCACCACAATGCTATATGGTTCACACCGCATCCGTCGTACGAGATTATCTTACCGAAGTCAGTATCTCCATTATTCAATGGCCAGCAAGAAGTCCGGACATGAATCCCATTAAATATCTGTGGGATGAATTAAAGAGACGAATTCGTGCAACAGATCCTGCCCCAGAAACACTTAGCCAGCTGCAAAATGAAGGAGTCCCACAACATGTGATCGTGACTCTCATCCGATCTATTGAGAACCGTATAGAAGCAGTAATAAAGCTCGGGGAGGCAAAACAAGGTATTAAATAAACGTTTCTTAGCTTTTTTTTTCATTGGCGTGTGTTGTATCCATTTTTCCTTCATACTCCACCTTTGAAAATTTAATTTGAATTTAGAACATTAACATTAGGATTTGAAAATCTCACTATCAAACGATATTTGACATATTTTCCTAAATATACACATTTTTCTGATAATCCTCACAAAACATAAACTTGCAGTGTTTCGATTCTTCTGATGGTTGTAAGATCGACGATCGGCCTCACAAACCCTGGTGTCAGAGCTGTTGAGCTTGAGTCTCCCAAGCCCTCGTCTCATCTAACGAATACTACCGTAGATAGTAGCCGGGACCAACGTCATAACGGCTTCCGAAGCAAGGAATCATATAATTTTTCAGACAATCAGATGATTCAGGCTGCAATGTCCTAACCAAACTGGGGAAGTCACATAAAATTATTTGTTTGACGGTGTCCCCACCGAAAATCAAACCAGAACCTCCGGATCAAGAGCCGAACGCTCTAACTGGAAGCTGCAGACAGATATTAGAGAAAATAAGTTCCAACTGCAAACTTAAGTTTGTAATTTCATACATATAATATGGAAATACAAACTTATCTATACTAAAATTTGTAAAAAAGAATTATGAATTATATAGTCTAGTAAATAATCAAATCCGATACCAAAATTATCGAACATAAAATTAAGCTCAATGAAACCCTGTTTTCAGTAAATCACATTTTTACACTTTAGAAGTAAGGGAACATCCCTTATACGAGTATTTCCCACAGAATTTCCACAGACCACTTCTCACCATAGATTATTATAATACTAACGTCTACCCACAGATTTATGATCTTTTCAAAGATTTTGGAAACTACTTAGTACTATACGTACACATATCAAAAATATTATTATTATTATTATTTGAACCTCGTTGCGCTCAGTCATAGAGGGATTTGAAGGCTTGTCAGGTATTGCACTTTTAAACATCAAGTTTTTTTTTTAACCCTATTTCTTTCCACTCTTGCAAATTAGTAATAAAGTTATCTCAAGACGTATAGTACCTTTGTTTCTGCTCTGTGTATAGTACTTATCTAGTCCCTGATCTCAAGTTATCTGAATGTTTTCTTGACTATTAGCACAGTAAATATATAAGCTAAAACAGTATGGAAACTCCTAACAAACGTCCAAAACAGGCGCACTCACACATGCACACACCGCTACAGGAAAATAAGCAGTTTTCGCGCTGAAGTAAGTCGTGGGTGCTAAAACCATAATACAAACAAATAGGTACATATAGAGTCCCTATAAGTATATCCCTGTCCTTGTGCGATAAAAGGCGACTAAGTATCTTAATCTGCCCTTGCGTGATAAAAGGCGACTAAGTGTCCTCATCTGCCCTTGTGTCATAAAAGGCGACTAAGTGTCTTTATCTGCCATTGCTTCGTAAAAGGCGACTAAGGTTTTTGGAAAAAATTGTTACGTTTTACGGTCCGAAAACATGCAGGAACTAAGTTGATAGAAGAACCCCAATATTTGAGTTCATCATACTATTCCTTAGAGCAACGCGTCAAACCGCGCAAGCTTTGCGCGCGAAAATCGTGTTACTCTATGTACTATTCTTATTTCAACTTTCTGGGTTACAACCCTGACGCTCTGACGCAGAATAGTTCTTTTTTCAAAAAAGGGCCGAGTTTCCATACTGCTTTAGCTTATATATTTACTGTGCTATTAGTATGAAATTGTCTTTACTTTTGTCGTCTGAAAAATATTTTGTTGTGTTTATGTCGTGAGCGAAGCGGCTCTGTAGTTTTTATATTTTTTTATAATTTATTTTTCTAGTATGGTCTCTGTAAATGGTTATATGGCCACAAGTTAGAGCCGGTTCCCACTTGTCGTGCGTCATATCCGTTTAATAATCGGAGGTTTCAGTGGCAGAGCATTTTATATGAAGCTATTCACACTCGTCCGACAACGATTTTGTGTCGGATCCGACAAGAAATGGCATGTGTTTTGTCAGCCGATTTTTGTGTCGGATCAACTCTCGCATAGGTATGATCTCATATGGCGCTGTAAAAATCGGAATCCGATATCCGACATAGTGGAAACAGAGGCGCCGACACCCGATTAATATCGGAATACGACATCCGACATAGTGGGAACCGGCTCTTAATCTACCAAGTAATAAAAAACTGGCCAAGTGCGTGTCGGACTTGGCAGATTTAGGATTCCGTTGTATTTTAATATTAAAAATAAGAGTCTGATTCATCAATAAATAAACCTAATAAAATAATAAACATTACCACCAAAAGACAATGCAACTCCACCCTAGACCTCTGGCCTAAAATTTTAAAAGGTATTGTACAAGAGTGAAACAACCTTATTATCACTAACAACTTTTACTATGGCACCAAAAAAATCGGTTGTTCAACTACTGTGTATATATAATAAACAAGTAAAAATAATATCCGCGATGACATAACGTGTATAATATACAGGATATTCAAATTTTTTTTTAAACGCCTTACTCGGAGTAGTGAATGGCATCATTAATAGGTTCATAGGGTATTCATGCTCTGACACCATGCTCATCAGTTGTGAGCTGTTCTAACATTGACAACTTGCAAATGTATACACATTTTGACCGTGGCTCGAAAAAAGGTCCTGTCACCCGTTAGAGTAGGAAATAAATAATAATTAAATTTTGTCAGAACTAAAACGGGACCATTTTTGACAACAAAGGTTTTTTGGGGTTTTGGACATCACAGAATCCAGAAATAAATGTCGTCAAGCCGAAATCCTACTAGTTGAAAAAAGACAAAAAATAACCTAAGCTAATTTAAAGTGTGAGGATTTTTGTTTTAAAACTGTTCCTTAGGTCCTGTAACAAACCGTAACCTACCTAAATGGATATTGTAGACTGGAATTTATTTATTTTAATTCTGTAATAATTTTGGCCATGAATGCGTGATCGTCTAACTTTAACACCTAAAAGACCCGTACATTGTGGATTGGTAATTAATTTAAAAAATATTTGATTTGTGAAAATAACTAAGTAGAAAATGAAGTTAAAAAAAAATACGCATACAAAATAAAATATTTGGAATAAAACATACCAATTCAGCCCGCTAGCTTGTGTGTGATGTCAAACCGAGCGCTGCAGACTCGTCTCGACCGCGCGTCTCTTTCAATTTCTAGGTGACCTAGGCTTCCTAGATCTAGGCCTTATAGTGGGAAGTAAAATTAAATTAAGCACGTGGTCTCTTCGTCTCACGTTGCTGGAATGAAAGTGACTCAAAACCAGGGATAGGGTTTGGATGAAGACTTGAAAGTCTAGAATTAGGTTTCCTATAGATTTAGATTCTCAGAGGCTCCCTTCCAATTCCTAGCACCTCTGCTACCCATCAAATCCTCAGAACAATCCTACGCCCAAAGTTAAAATAGATTACCTTGCAAACCTTCACACACATTATTCCGATCATCACAAAATAACATCCATCTCCACCTGCCTATTTATCTACGATTAGTAAATTGTTTTATATCCATTTGATCCAAACGAAACAAGATTCAACACTCAATTTTAACGTGTAAGAGTGCTGAATATTGTCCCTCTATATTACAGGCTAGGCGACTTAGGTAATCTAACCAGTACTATATTCGTCGAACATTAGACAAAACCAATTTACTAAAGTAATATTGTCTTATAAATGCATGTGTTATACCGATTAATTTTATTGTGTATTCATCGATATAAAATTATAATACCTACATCACATTTTAGTGTTAAACATCCATCACCACCTAAGTGCCCTAATAACCTAGCATCAAATGAACTCAACCTAATTCTCACGCTGGCTCCATAAAACACAGGATTCAGCTGCACCTAGATTTAACTCAGAAAACTCGTCGTTGATCACCCCAGCACCTTCTCAGATGACCTATCATTTCAAGAGACCTAACTAGCACTTTTAAATGAATAAGTAGTAGGAAATCTGAAATAAACTCACCAACAACGAAGCCATAAATTCCCGACGGGATAGACACAAACACGAAGCCTTCTTGTACTAAATGTATCACGTTCACAGCACTAAATTAAAATATAATTAAAAATTTACATTACAAAATTTATACTTGTTTTAAAAAATAGTATTTGTTCCCTATTACAACGCCTGACGCTCTATTTTATAATCAAAACCCTACTATTTATCACTAGTGTGCTATGATTGGGCGGCCGCCGCAAAATTAATTCGTGCACGTAATTCCTATTGAAAAGCCAGGCGTTGACTGCCTCAAACCCTAATGTTTAACACTAAAGTACTAGGTATAATCTGGCGCTCGCCGAAAAAAAAAATAGAAAATGAATTATTTATTTGTGCACGTAATCCCTATTGTAAAGCCAGGCGTTGACTGCCCCTCTCCTGCCTCTCTCTTTCATTCAAAATCCTGTGTTTTTTTCCTTACAATTTTATACCTGCTGCGTCTCTCCTAAAATGAACCTTAAATCAAAACAGTAAAAATTACCACATGTGCAATTTGGCTGCAGTGAAGTGCAGTGTGTTACGTCACTGCCTCGCTATGCCTTTTTCTTAAATTTCTTGGAAGAATTGGTCTTACAATCATACGTAAACTGCGTCGTTTTACCAAAATGAATCTAATTACAAGGCATTACAGTCCACTACGAGCGCAATGCTATTTTGTAAGCGGGAGGTCTATTTAGATGTACAGTCAAGAGGACGTTCAGCTTGACACGTTGGGACTTCGTGTCATAACTATTTCAATCTCCGCAAGAGCTAAAGACAAACTGCGAATGTCAAGCTTTACCTGTTGTTGACCGTACCTGTTGTAAATTGAATAGTGGTGAAATATTATAGGGTCTTATTTGTTTTAACTTAGTAAGTCTTATACGTTTTATACGTTTATTATAAAATTCCTAAAACTGGGACGAATATGATCGTTACAGTCCCCCTGAACATATCTGGAAAATTCTCCGTTGATCCCATGTACGCTCCTACCTCCCCACCCTCAAACAGGTCCCTGATTTTAGTTATATTCATGTATCTCAGAAACTGTTAAAGATAGATGAGAATCGTTAACGTTACTTTAATCGTTATAAAATTACCAAGTCGTTGACACCTGTTTTATTTTAATTTGACCTATTGTAGCTGAAATATAAGGTTAAGTTTGCACCAAAATGTTCGAAATCCTACTCATTTAGACAACTATTACCAGAAACTTGCTAAGAGGTATTCAGTTGTAAGTGCAAACTTAACCCTATACTTCAGCTACTATAGGTCACAAGGAGGTTTTAGTAGCAGCTCTTGCTGCTAAGGAGGGAGCCATAAGCGTAGCACTTTCTTGCGAGGGACGTCCATACTAACTTGTATGGATTTTTTTCAAATCCTAAAAACATAAAATTTTTATCTTTCTCTCTGAGAAATATGTGACATGGGACTAATGAATGCTACTACCACAGTTTTTCTGGTGAAAACACTTACCATTCAGGAAAAAAACGTTGTTAAAAATCACGCATAAAATGGCTATTACGGATTATTTACGCTTCCGTTCTTAGTATTAATGATAAATTCACAAGTAAAAAACTATATATTTTCACTTTCGCAAACAAAGTTTACACTAAAACATTAGATTTTTAATGATATCTTGATTTTTGTAAAACTTAACTGAGTTTTTTGACCGACTAGCATGGGCGACAGTGCGACGCTTTACACTTCACTAGCTCATACAGAATATGTATATGGCGGGCTCTATAGTTTTTTACTCTGAGATAGGTCACATTGAAATAAAACAGGTGTCAACGGGTTGGTAATTTTATAACGTTTAAATTAACGTTAACGATTTTCATCTATTTTTAACCGTTTCTGAGATAAATGACAAAAACTAAAATCAGAGACCTGTTTGAGGGTGGAGAGCTGAAACTGCTAGTAGGTCCCTGTCGACTATCATATTTTGCAATGTCAAATTTTGGTTCCTTTCATTTGGTTTATTTCATAGAACATTATTGTTAATAGTAAACAAGGTCAGGGGTACACATCTCAACTACCCTCTCCTTGGGAGTTGTTGTATTGTATACGGGTACGCGACCCCGGCTCCCCGAGCTATTACTAACTCATCCTGATCCTTCCGAGAAAGTAATGTCCTTTTACCTTATTCCTTTCCTGCACCAAGTATTCCTGTCCCAACTAACCTATCCCTCCCGTTCCTTTTATCCCTGTCCATTCCGCCAATCTAAGGTTGACCGCGCCGATGGATGCGTGGCTAGAGGCGAGTCTAGTCGAAAGCGGTCACAGGCCCTGGAGTGCTATTCCCAAAACAACAATTTTGACGTCCGCACACGGATCCGTAGGTGATCCGCAGGTGTGTGTCAAATTGGTATTCTGCAACCAAGTTATCACGACGGTGAGATCACTGCGTGAACCGCTGAGCGGACTTTTTGACATTTTTGTATGGGTTGACCTTTAAATTGGTATCCCGTAACGCATTCCGCGCTCACTCTCGAGTTTTGATGTTAACCTTTACGATTACTATTTTTGTGTTTTTTACTATATTTTGAGTTGTGAAATATTTTAAATGCTACTATATGATGACAAACCCTCAGAACATGCGTAAATTTGCAGATAAAATACAAAATTGGGATGACTTAAACCAGCATGAAGATGCTAGCGCCACTACTGGGTAAAGTTGGTGGTGAAGAGAACTACCTTAAATGAACATTTGACATTATTGTATGGTTTGACATTTGAATTGGTATTCCGGTGCATAGCCCGCGTTCACTCCGGCGCTCACTAAGAAGGCAAACCTCGAACAACACAAAAGTTACAACCTACCTGCGGATCTGTAAGTGAGCAGTTAATTTTTGAGATTTTTTGGATATAAAACTACGGTAAAAGGAGCTTTTGTAAGTCAGAAATTATGCAATTTCCTATTAGTGAAAACTTTAAAAGAATTTATCTAACTGCCATAGGTTGGCTGGAAGAAATATCTTTAAGAGATAAGCCCGCCCTTGTATATGTCCTTTTATTCTGCTTTTTTTTTCAATATGTGTGCAATAAAGAATATATATAGTTCAAAAGTCAAACGTTTTTCCCGTGTTAAATGGACGTTTTCCCGCGGTAATAAGTAGCTAAAATTAGCACAATGTAGCATTCCACAAGAAAAGAAACTTCTGAATACGTTTACATTTAGCTGCACATATGACAAAAATAAATAGCACTGGTTCGTTTTTCCCGCGGTTATATGTAACTTACGTCAATCAGGGATACTGTAGCATTCCACAGAAGAAAATCTGTAGGACATTTTTACTGAAGGAATGAGAAGTTTTCCCGTTAACGTATCTTACCGCAACAGAAAAACCTTTAGAATTGGTTCATTAGTTCAAGAATTGAACGGTTTTTTCGTAGGAATAAGTAAGTGGCTTTCCCGTGGGAATAACCCGTTTCCATTAATAAGGGATAGCTCTGGGGTTTAATGTTTTTCCCGTTGTAATAACATAATTATCTTCTCTGTTCAAAGAAGCTTTCTAAAAAGTAAAATTCAGTTCATTAGTTCAATTGGTTAATTTTAATTTTTAGAGACATAAGAAAATAGTATATGTGGTTTTCGAGAAACCGATTAGAAATATATACATCATCATCATCATAACATCCCATAAAACGTCACTACAGGACAGGGAGCTCCCTCCAGAATTCTAGCTTTTTCTGGAAAAATGTGGAGCGGAAGTACCATAGTCACTTCGCTTGTAGAAATATATACACAAACAAATATTGCTTGTTTAATAGTACAGGATTTTATAAACAAAATATAAAAGGTCTCCACCAGAGATATTTTTAGCCTACCTTACTTTGATACTGTTATAATTTATAAGCACGCTACATCTATTTTATCTAATACACAGTATTGAATGTTAATAAAATATTTAGGTACACACGGCCGCACATTAGTAGAAACACTTTTGGACCTTATGGCGTGATAATAGAGTTGAAAAAGTTTCTACCGACAAGCGGTTGACCGTACGTACTTAAGTACATAAACGTTTATAAACAATAGACACATTATTTATAGAAATAGTCACTTTAAAATAACATTTAAAACAATCAAAGCCACTGTAAAATGAAAAATCAGATGTTCGTACACATATCTTTATGCAAATGCAATATTATTGTGCGGTAATCTGCTGGAAAGAAGTCATCCATAGCATTCAAAATAGTTATCTGAATGCAGGCTCCACCAGGCAAATTTCTATTAATCCGACGCGTGAGCGACCTTTTCTTTGGTTTGCGGTCCCAAGATATAGCTCAAGAAGCGAGACATGGAAGATACCGCCACTTTTATCTGAAATTATAAAAAAATTATTAGTAAGTTATGTGCTTATTTGTGCAAAGGCTTTGGTGACAGATTTCATAGTAAATTACCTTGTATTTTGTAATTATATAACAACTTGTGGCATCAAATGCTCTTCTACTTTGTGCTATTATGAAGCGAATTTAAATTTAGTTGAAAATCTAGCAAAATAATTAAATTTGTTGTTGTTGTGATTTGTGACTTGTTTGACAGATGTTGATATAGTTCATATTTTTTTTTTATGTATAGCTCGCCCGCAAAGGCATTGCGCTCTGAATCTATTATAAAATTTTGTACAGAACTAATATTTTAAACTTCAAATTAAGTAAAAGGATTGACTATTACGTTTTGTTTTTAGAAACACTAAATGAATAATTAATTAACGTCGAAATGAGCTGATAATGTACAGTCGATTTGTCGATTTTCATATAAGCGATTTGTTGCCCATCCCTAGTTCACTCCACTGCGCTTGTGTTGTAAAAATTTACAGAATACCAAAAAAAATTCTGTCAAAGCTGTAAGTGGAGCGAGCCCCTGAACGTACAAATTTACTTTTTCCGCCAAGTTATTCGAAGGTCGATATACTTCGTACGCAAAATAAGTGGTCAAAAAAGCGGTGTTGCCGTTCATACTTTTTCTGATTATTAAATTTTTGGTACAAATTTGAATTATTTTATAAACAATTTAACAGAAAAAAAGTGTACGATACTTAAAGTAAATTAAGTAGTGAACATTTTGCAATAAAATACATGCGTACGCTAACGCATTTTTTAGTAAAATGCCTAGCTGGCTGCTGGATTTTATTGGTGAGCGGCGGTATGCCAAATTCATTTAAATGTCAACGGCAATCTATTGCAGGCGTTTTGTGCAATGTATGAAATTCGATATACTTGTATGGTCTCTAGGCGTAGACAATTGAGTAAATAACGAAAAATCTCTCGGGTGGTAGCACTGAACATAAAACTGACAAGACCAAGCCAATTTGTATGAAAAAGCATTTTTTTTTGCAGTGTTACAAAAGTTGCAGTACAAAAGTTTTTCAGTTTCATGTCAGAGCTACCGCCCCCTCAGCACGACGCCCGAGATAAAATACAACGTGTAATTTCAAATACGCAAAACCTCTCGGGTGGTAGCCTACCCATGTAACTGACAACGTTTCCCAAGGAACATAAATTTGACTTACCATAAAAATTGCATCCGCTGATAAGTGGTAGAAAACAAATAAGTATGTGTCAACTCTAAATGTCATTTTACCAAAATATGGAACGACGCGGATTTTTTGAAAATACTAAATTTTGAAAAAAATTAAAATGCAAAATTGCATTGTTGAAGCCTGCAAGAGCGAATATTTTCAGGATTGTGGACTTTCTTACCATAAGTATGTGTTTTTACTACGATTTGCTTGTTTAAATAAGTTTAGAAGTTAGGGTGACATAAATTTAGGTTGGACGTCTCGACCCGTCGTTGCGATGGGAAGATTTTTCTCGGAAGCCGCTCTGGGCAGAAGCTAATACTTTTTTAGCGTTGCAAAGTTTCATAATACTTCAATAACATCCCGTAATACGTCCACTGCAGGACACGGAGCTCCCTTTAGAACTCCAGCTCTTGCTGGAACGATATGGAGGGGAAGTACTTACCATGCTAGTAAAATAATAATTAATAAATCATTGTACCTACCTTAGTCACCACGCTTGGGAGGGTTACAGCTGACCATAGACCACGGTTGTTGGTGACCGTAGTAGGTAGACGGAAGGACGCTACTGCCCATATCCTCCGGTTCATGAGCCCTTAGTCGCCTCTACGACACCCACGGGTAGAGATGGGATGGAATCTAGACGTTTTGTGTAGTAGAAGCTACACAAAAGCTCACGACTTCACTCGCGTGGTTTTAAAACTTTTCAGATTCCGAAAACCTTGTGATACCAAAATTTTCGAGAAAAATTCCGAAACATCTGTATACATCTAACATCTGTATACATATACTGTATACATATAACATCTGTATGTAGCAAACATTTTAAAAAAGAAGACTTTGTGCCAAATAAAGACCGAGCATTTTTGAAACAGACTGCTGTACCTTCTCTGGTTCAAATTTTTTTTTACTATGAGTAGGTAAGTCGTGTCAAAACTGTACCCTTAACTGTACTGTGGCCTTTTATACAAAGTTTCATCCCTTTTACACTTCCTTTTGGACAAATTTCTAAAAGTCCTTTCTTAGTGGGTTGTTTTGACGTGCAAAAAATCTCTGTACAAAATTTCACATCTGTAGCTCCAGCAGATACGGCTCAGCGTTAATGAATTTTGTTGATTGCTGTTTATTTTCCTTGCTTGCGTTGGTTTTCTAAAACCTTTATAACATACTGAATTCCGAAAAAAAAAACTTGGCACAAATTGCATGATATGTATGAATTCCCCTTCAGCTTTTAGTTTTTTTTTGTCTTATTTTAATTTCTGTATTTCAGTATTTTAATTTTTAGGTATCTTTAGTATTATTTATTTATCTTTATTTTATTTTCAAAGTTTTAGAATACTTATTTATATTTTTTTCTATGGTGTTAAATATTTCTGTACCTACTGATGTTATATTTATATCTTTGTATTCCTTTATTTATTCTTTGTATTTTTTGTAGCAAGTGTAGCTGGTTTTTAGTGGGTTTTTGCACTTGTGCTTTGTTGGTTTAAATAGTTGGCTGTTGTTCGTCTGTTTTTTAGTAGCTCTGACAGTCGACGTCCACTTGTATGTTAAAATCTACTAAGCAAACCGCAAATTTCCACAATGTGTGTTATTTTTCTCACAGTAAAATCAGTTTCATTTTTAAATTGTTCCATGTGGAGATGTTCATGTCCATCATAACTTTTTATTTTTATTTATTTTTTATTTATTTATTTGGCTCTTCAACAATATGTACACTGTATAAATACAAGAAGACAAACATTACTTAAATCTAAGTGTCATATCACTTAAAGAAGAGCATAACATGCTCTGAATAATTTAATTAAGGACCTTAAATTACTTTATATTTAATACTAATTAGAAACATTAATACACCAACACTATACTCATAAGCATTAAATGAGAAAACAAAAACAAGCTAGCTTTGAAAAATGGTGCTAGATGCTGATACAAAAAATCTATAAGAGAAAAAGAAAAAAAGAGAAATTACTTAAAATTTCAGTATTGGCAGTAAGTTTTATGCTCTCAACTAGTGAGTACAATACTTTTTATCCTACTAATTGGTGTTACATTTAAGTCTATAGATTCTTGGAATACGTTATACAGGGAAAAAAATCTATAAAGTGATGAATGCTTTTTTAAGTTGGTACGACTGATACGTTGTTGAAAAAGTTTAATGTTGGATGAACGTGGTAAGGTTCGAGGCACATTGAATTTGATTTTACGAAGAAGACTAGGAAAATTAATGGAACTAGTAACTAGTCTTTTGAGAAAGACCAAATCCAGCATTTGACGATTTTTCTCCAATGAAGACATTTTAAAATGTATCAAACGTTCTTCGTACGACTTTAGTTTTTTAGCCAGTTTGCAATGGTAAGTCATATGCCGAAGGAATACTCTTTGTAATTTCTCAAGCCGATTTATATGAACTTTATAAGATGGTGCCCAAGCCACACTACAATACTCTAGTTGACTTCTGACTAAGGAGTAAAACATGATTTTTTTTGTGACTGGGTTTTTAAAATTCTTACACTCTCTTAGAATAAAACCAAGCATTTTAGTAGACTTGACAATGACTGTATCTATATGCCTGATAAAATTAAGCTTGGAGTCAAGTTGAACGCCTAGATCACGGATGTGACTTACTTCCTTTAGCGTTTCCCCATTTAAACTGTATTTTGTACATACTATGTTTTTATTACGACTAAATTTACTGTGCTGGCATTTGCCAACATTTAATTTTAGCCTATTTTTCTGACACCAATCTCTAAGCCTGTCTAGGTCATCTTGAAGTAACCTAGAGTCGTTCAAATTTTTAATGCTTTTAAATACTTTGAGGTCATCGGCAAACAAGTAATGATTCGAATTATGAAAACATTGGCTTATATCGTTAATAAAAAGCGTGAAAAAACAAGGTCCGAGATGGGAACCCTGGGGATACCTGGGGAATAACTTGTTTTTGATGGGCGAATGCTTTTTTTTCTTATTTGTAGGTATGTAAATATTGTATATTTTTTCTGTTTAAACGTGACGTTTTTTAATAATTACCTGTAAATAATAAAACACTGTTTATAATGTAGTATGCTTTTAATTGGCTCTATTTCGATACGATACCCTGTTTGGTTTCCCACAATCTTCAGAATATCATTGTCACCCTTTTAAGAAAGAGACACCGCGGTATCTTATGTTACTTGCTGTCAGCACAATTTTTCTACATGGCACTCAGTCCAGTTGTACGTATAGTACTTATCTAGTCCCTGGTGGAGCGTGTCTGCGGGCTTGTAAGTCGAGATAGACCAGCAGCCAGCATCGGTCGATTTGGTCTTTTTTGGATATTTTTTTGCAAAATCGAGACATAAAAAATCGTATACGGCTTATTGAGTCACTATGTATAAGTAATCGTAGATTTCAGATTTTCTCTCCGGTGCATTCTTCAATACAATAAATACTAACCCGATACTATTAAACGAGCAATGTTTGCATATAGGGTGACTTTTAATTAGTTCTTGATAGCAAAAGATATGCATGTTGTCATGATACTGAACAACTTTCCCTAAGGCACATAGGTCGAAATACGATAAACCAAATTTGACCTCCCATACAAAATGCGCTATCAGTTGATGCGGTTTCTGTGGGAGGTCAAAACTTGATTTTCGTATTTCGACCTACGTTCCTTGGGGAAAGTTGTTCAGGATCATGAGTACATTCATACCTTTTTCTATCAAGAACTAATTAAAAGTCACCCTATATAGGTATATAAATATATAGGGTGACTTTTAATTAGTTCTTGATAGAAAAAGGTATGAATGTACTGAACAACTTTCCCAAAGGAACATAGGTCGAAATACGAAAATCTAGTTTTGACCTCCCATAAAAACTGCATCAGCTGATAGCGCATTATGTATGGGAGGTCAAACTTGGTTTTTCGTATTTCGACCTATGTTCCTTGGGAAAAGTTGTTCAGTATCATGAGTACATGCATATCTTTTGCTATCAAGAACTAATTAAAAGTCACCCTATATATATATATATAAATATAAATATTTTTGATCTAATTGTGTTGTTTAAAGTCAAGCAGGTTATGTACTTCTTCATTGGTCATCAACCTTTTTGGTAATATTTTTTAATACATTACTGGTATCCCCGTCTTTGACACATTTTTATGTCATGCTAAATGTTTTTTTAAATCGAGTATATTTTCTGCAAAAACAGTGAAATATTGTAGAGTAAATGGCTGCAAAATTGATAGTTATGCTATTTGCGGAATATTCTTCTATGGGTACCGATTATTCCTTTACTTTTTCTATGAAAAAGCCGAACTGTTTTACGTATGAAGTAGGGTGGCTGTAATGTAAGATATTTGAACACAAAGGAAACTAAAAAGGTATAACCACATCAGTATTGTGGGATGTGAATCTGCAGAATCAGCCCATAAAACTGAACAACTTGTCCCAAAGAACATTATGATGAAATAACATTATGATGAAGATATCTGAATCTAAACATGAAAGAGAAAAACAGCTTGCATTAGTTTTAAGAGCGTTCATCCGTTAAAATCGCGCTGGAGTCAAAATTTACGATTTTCGCCGAAGGATAAAACAATGCAGTTCTCAGTTTTCGAAGAAGACATTAATATCATATTAGATATACTTTATTGATCTGCTTTTTGGTTTAAAAACATCTCAAAATATTGGGATATTTTTCCAAATAGAACAGTTTTTTAACACGTCCGTTTTTAACTTAGCGCTTGGCCGTCTACGCAGATGCGAGATACTGGCAGACTGCTCACACTGGCAGACAGTCACAACCGACAAAGAAAATTTTATACCAGACTAGTGGCCCGCCCCGACTTTGCATGGGTAGTACTCAGTTTTAGGGGATGTTTATCTAGGGTGAATTTGAAAACTTTCGACAAAGGAGACTGGTCAAATGACACCCAGGCCCGGCGCTAAAGAAAAGTATCTCATGTAATTGACTATTATGAGTAAAAATTATATATATATATTTTTTTTGTTTAATATCATTGGCTATCACAGGAATATTCCTATAATTGAAATAAATGGTTATTGATTAGCTTATTTTAATATTTTTCGTATTTATGAACACTTATTATTATTTATTCTACTTTATACAGCTCGATTACCACTGACTGACTGACTCATTCATTCAATCATTCATTCATTCACATCATTGTTCTCCATGAAGGAGTCATCAGAGGTAAAAGTCGTGTATGGAAAAGTTGTTTGGGTAAGTCTGATGAGTACCAGAAAAATCGAAAATCTTGGAAAAGTCTGCAGCATCAGGGGTGACCCCAACCGCCAGCAAAAACTGTAAGGGTTAGGTGGGTCGACCTAAACAAAAAATTACCCACACCCTGGTCCAACAGCCACAACACCTCACGCGGGCTGCTCGCAGCCCGCGCACCCACGCAACCTCTAGTTGCTATATATAAATGATATTTTACCTATACATAAATAATAAATACATTTTGTTCTTTTACTCATATTTTAACATTAGGTATACTATGTATTTATGGGAATGGTTATTACGAATAAAATAATCTGTCTAATAGGGTGTACGCGGCGTCGCGCAGGTACCCGTCGCGGGTGCACGCGCGTGTGTAAAATAGTATGAGCAGCGCTAAGGGGCGCGGGCGCGTGTGGCGCGTGCGATGAGTAAAACCACCCGCGCGCGTACACGTGCCGGGAACCCGCGCGACGCAGATTTGCAACACACACAAAACATCAACACAATATCTGCTCTAGGTAATACGTGAGTGAGCCAGCAACAGTTTCCCGAATCGGGTATGAATGCGTCAGAGCAGAGCAATTTACAACAGCGACGAACTAGTTGAGGTAATAGGGACACCCTTGTTCCCTCCAGTTGCCGCCGCCCAGTATTATAATATTACTTATATATGGTTGCCTCGTCGCATGAACAGATTCAATTCAGAGACCTAAGGTAGAGCAGCAATAAAATATTATTTATTTCTCGAGAATATGTTATCGGCGAAACCTGATTTTAGGCCAAACCTAAATGAGTTGGGTAGGTTAGGTTAGGTTATCTGTTAACACTTGCACTAGAAACAAGCCTTTTCTAGTACTAGGTTTACCAGATAAACTAACCTAACCTACGCAACACATTTCGATTTAGGATTACCTAGAGCAGATATTGTGTTGATGTTTTGTGTGTGTGGCAAATAAGTATCTTATCTATCTATCTATAGCCTAAGTCAAACTGGTCTAACTGTGCACACGTGGTGAGCGTGGTCTTTTATAGTCCACGCGCGATCTGAGTGCAGTCATGCGGGAAGGACAAAACATAGTCTATTCCTACGTTTGCTATACATGACAACTCTTCTGTCCTTCACTCATAACTGAAATCAGGACATGTGCGTAATGTACCTAACACCAGACATATTTACACATCCTTCGTATAGATAAATGACATTTTAAGGGCATACGCTGCGTCGCGCGGGTACCCGGCGCGTGTACGCGCGCGGGTGGTTTTACTCATCGCACGCGCCGCACGCGCCCGCGCCCCTCAGCGCTGCTCATACTATTTTACACGCGCGCGTGCACCCGCGACGGGTACCTGCGCGACGCCGCGTACACCCTATTAGACAGATTATTTTATTCGTAATAACCATTTCCATAAATACATAGTATACCTAATGTTAAAAATATGAGTAAAAGAACTAAATGTGTTTATTATATTTATGTACAGGTAAAATATCATTTATATATAGCAACTAGAGGTTGCGTGGGTGCGCGGGCTGCAAGCAACACGCGTGAGGTGTTGTGGCTGTTGGACCAGGGTGTGGGTAATTTTTTGTTTAGGTCGACCCACTTAACCCTTACAGTTTTTGCTGGCTGTTGGGGTCACCCCTGATGCTGCAGACTTTTCCAAGATTTTCGATTTTTTTGTTACTCATCAGACTTACCCGAACAACTTTTCCATACACGACTTTTACCTCTGATGACTCCTTCATGGAGAACAATGATGTCAATCAGTTTATTTTATTTCAATTATAGGATATTATTTCAATTATATTCCTATGATAGCCAATGATATTAAACAAAAAAAAATATATATAGTTTTTACTCATAATAGTCAATTACATGAGATACTTTTCTTTTGCGCCGGGCCTGGGTAAATTTTGTATGGGCCGTGACCAGTCTCCTTTATAGATTGAGTTCAGACCACGAAACTGAACAACTTTCCCCAAGGAACATCGCTCTAGGGTAATAATGTAGCTAGAAAAGCCCTAGGGCGGTAAGTAATTGTTTTTTTAGTGGTTTTTTTATTACCTCCCTAGGGCTTTTCTAGCTACATTATTACCCTAGAGCGCTAATTGTTCACCTACAAGCCCCATTTGGGGGTAATAAGGACCTACTGACCTCACAATCGAATGTAAAGCAGAGTAGTTAGCTCGGGTGTAAGCATCAATTGCACCCTCAAAGTATAATCGCCCTCGCTGCGCTCGTGCGCCTAAATATCTCAGGCTGCAATTGATGCCTTACAGCCCTTGGCTACTAATCTACTATTATTGCTTCCAAAAATACAAAAAGTACATCGGGTCCCTCGGCGCGCGAAATGACTCGCACTTGACCGGTTTTTTATAAGGCATCGATGCGAGCGTAGCACGCGCGCGCTGCTTCAGTATATAAATAAAAACGGTAGTACTCGTAGTTTTTCAAAAACAGCGTAATTTCAACAACAAAGAATTGAAATCATGCAAAATAGGACGTCAAAGTTGGGTTTCTGTTAGTGTAAATATTCTAAAATCTGGCTAACGAAAGAAGAGAATAAGTTTTATTTTAAAAATCTAGGTAGCCACCCCAATATTGACGTAACAGTCACTGCAGCATTAGTCATTGACGTGTCAAAAGGTGTAAACAAGTCGTTATGTATGTATACATACATACATGATTTAAGAAATTTATAATCAAAACGTGTCGTTAACCTGAAAACCAACGTTCAAAACCTTATTTTCAGTAAAATTTGTGTAATCAGAGAAAAATATAAACAGGAAAATATACTTTTCATACAATAACAATACAATTTGTGTGAACCATTTTAGTGCATTGGATAGTTTTGCATGGAAATGTTGATACTTTTCGTTGATAATTTCAGTTTCTTTTCCAAAGATGGTTTGGTTGGTTGATAGGTCGAAATGCAAAATATTTGTGCTGTCTACAACTACATAATATAGAAACTGTATCACATGATTTACTGGCTCGCTGCACGATTTGTGTGGAAAGCAGTGAATGACAAGATGGAAGTAAAATATTTTCAGGGTTCCTTACCCGAAAGTTCGAAACGGTGCCCTACTACTAAGCTTGCGTCATCTGTCTGTCTGCCCGAGGGCTGTATCTTTTGAACCGTGGTAGCTATATGGTAAAAATTTTCACATGTGTTATTAGGCCGGATTACCTAACAAATAATTAAAACAATTACAAATTATAAGTAAGGAACCCCCCTACAAGAAAAGCGTTTCTTTTTGGTGTTTTTAGGGTTCCGTACCTCAAAAGAAAGAAAAAGAAATCTTTATAGGATCACTTTGTTGTCCGTCTGTCTGTCAAGACCCTACTCTTCACGAACGGGTAAAGGTATCAAGTTGATAGTAATATCAACTTGATACCTTTACAAATAAAGGTGTGACGATAAATAAAGGTGTGACGAAGAAAAAAAAATACGTTTCTCGTATGGCGACACCTCCTTTTTTATATTTTTTTCGTTTTTATTTTTAAATTGTATAAAAATCATAAAAACACGTATTCTGTGAAATTTTCATTTAGCTACCTGTATCGGTTAAAAAGATACAACTTTTAACCTAGTAAAGAATGACATATTTTGTCATTATGCTCCACTGTGCATCTCCGACGCGTGCTGCCAGACTGCAACTATGATCATTATGTTACCTTAAGTATGTACTTGAATCGTATCAAGTTTCATCCCCAGCAGGTTTCGCGCAAGGTTTGCCTCGTTGAATAAGAATAGAATAGAATCAATTTATTTACAGTAACACGAACAGATTCAGACAGATACAAATAAAAAAGCAATTTATATCACACATTGACAAATATAGTTAATAATTAAGTAAATTACATTGTATTTCTGCATAGTTACAGCAAAAAGGTTTTGGATTAGCATAAATCTCCTCTCCTACTCTTTATAATCTTTCGAAAGTTGATCAGCTTACTAGGAATTTTACGATTCTTATCATTTTCCGGTGACATTCGTAAAGCATAAGCTATACATACAGGGTGAAATTGAAAACATTCGACAAATTTTGAGATTGAGTTCAGACTTTCAGACCGCGAAACTGAACAATTTTCGCCTGGGAACATAGGTCATCGGATGAAAAAAAATAATTACCCTTACATAGTAGTCAGCAGCTGACCATACATTTTGTATGGGAGATCGAATTTTCTTTTACGTCGAACGACCTATGTTCCTTGAGGAAAATTGTTCAGTTTCGTGGTCTGAACTCGAACTCAAAATTTTTCCAATGTTTTCAAATTCACCCTGTAGAATTAATAGAAATAATAAAAACTGGTCTAGTGAGAGTCAGATTCGCGAAGTCAGTCGCGCGCATTTAATACACTTCTGCGCAACTGCGCGTCCCTGACTAATACCAAGTGGTACGGAACCCTCGGTGCGCGATTCTGACTCATACTTGGCTGGCGTTTTTCGTATTTTGTCTTGGTTCTTTGGGGAAAGTTGTTTTGTTTGATAGTTTGTTCTGGATTTCAGATTTAGTTTATAGTACGTTTGTCTTTTTACACTGTGTATTTTATAAGTATACTGTAATAAGAAGTATCAAAACTGTTTTACTGATTGAAGCTAGTGACAACCTTGTTTATCTCCCAGATGTCATTGATCTGACGTTAGATTTGACCGACTAACCATTGAGACACTAAACTAGGTACCACAATGATGCTAACTACCAACCTGTCCTCGTCTCGTCTTCAAAATGGCGTTTAAGCGATATTTCCTTTCCAGTATCGACATAGGTATATTTTGTATGTGTGTTTCGTAAACAAAATGTTCCAAAATAAATATTAAATAGCCAAATTGGTAGAAACTAGTCACACTGACCGATGCGGCGGGGATGGGTGTGCGAGGGTGTCGGCACCTAATAACCAAAATGCGCGCGATGCGTGCGCTCCTCCCATCGAGATAATAAAAACGCTGCACTCGCGTAGTTTTCAAAATATTTGGCTCCTCCCAATGGGCGAGCGCCTCAAATCTCTTTGTTTTTTTTTTGTTATATGACTGCCAGACATTGACGTAAGAAAAACAAAATCTTTGCTGCCAGACAGCAAGAGGAAAAAAAATGGACAAAAAGAACTGTTCAGAAAAGCTACTTACTTAGATAGATACTTACTTAAAATAAATATATCCTGGTATTTTTTATAGATACCTACTCTGCATAATATTCAACTTTATAGCGCTCAGCAGATGAAGGGGAGTGCAGACGCGGGCAGTCACGGACATTGTCCTCCTGTGTGGCCCGTATGCGAAAATTATAGTTTTTATCTGAATAAAATTCAAACTTATAATTTTTCTAAATTGCTCTACGTTTTAAACAAAATAAAAATTAATCTGAACAATCTTTTCTACAGAATAACTACTTGAATTCAACAACTATTCAAGCGTTTTCCTTCAAAACCAAAGATTTTGGAAAATACGCACATAGAAACGGAGCGTTTATCCCATGTCAATGACTATAATAATACGAAAGTAATTGCAAAATTGGCTATCAGGACAAAAAGCCCTGCCCGTGTAAGCCCGCCCCTTCATCTGCTGATATGAGTGAATGATTCAAGAATCATATTTCAAAGACATGAGTGAAAGTTTTTTTTACAATTTCCGACTTTTTTATTAGTACCTACTACAACCTAAGACCTATTCGTAGCCTACTTTTCATTGAAGTTTTTGATGAGTGGAATATTTTTAGGGTTCCGTACCTCAAAAGAAAAAAACGGAACCCTTATAGGATCACTTTGTTGTCCGTCAGTCTGTCTGTCTGTCTATCTGTCTGTCAAGACCCTTTATCTCACGAACGGGTAAAGGTATCAGGTTGAAATTAATACCATATATTAGGATCCATGAACCACACAAGATATGAAAATTTATTTTTTTTACAACGACGCAATCAAAAGATATGGCATTTTATGTCCTCATCTCCATACATTTATTCAAAAATGCAAAACCTACAGGGTACTTCCCGCTGACCTAAAATTATGATATTTGGCAAGAAGCTAGGTCTCACAGTACAAATAATGGGAAAAGTCTGAAATCATTATATATTACAACTTTTCTCACAACTAATGGTAACCAATTGTGGTGAGCTCCCGTTTCAAGAACATTCATTATAAGAGAGGGGTCAAGTTGGATGGTCGCTGAGGCGATTTTTGTTTTAGTTCTATTTAAAAACGGGAACACTTACAAACTTGAAAATTTTTACGTTTATAGTGCATAAGCTATAAAATAACAACAAATAATAAAATTTGGTCAAGCGCGTGTCGGACTCAAAAAATCTAGCACATTAACTTACTGAAATTTCAACTAATTAATTATGTTTATATGGTGGTACGGAACCCTCAGTGCGCGAGTCCGACTCGCACTTGGCCGGTTTTTTTGCGTAGAATAGCAATTTTTGTATTTTTTTTATCTATGAATGGGAATCAAAATTTCACAATAAATTATGGATAGTCTCCTAAGACCATATTCGTGAAGCTGTAACGGTTATGGTACACCCGGCCGCTCGTTGGTACAAACGCTAGTAGAGCAGGTCTCTGGTTGTAGCGTCACGCACGCACGACGCGTTGCTTTTACTGCTTTGTTTCTACGTGCTTGCTGTCGTGCCTACCTGCCCTTGCTGTCCCATCTCAAAAATCCACCCTGTAGGTACATGGAAATCCATCCATTTATCCATAAACAGTAGTTCCTCCAAGCATAAACATAACTCTGAAATTGGCAAAAAACTCCTGATGTGATGGCCTGATGGCCATAAAAAATGTTTTGCCACAACAACCAACCACTTTACAATGATGTTATAACAAGTATCGTGATTGTAGACTGCAACCTAAACTTACAAAGGCAAAACGAGTACAGCAAGATCGGAGCGGTTTATCCCTTTCTAATTCTTGCCATACCTACTAACAAATTTTGCACAATTTCCGTGCAATAAGTTAAGTTCGGCATCCACGTGTTTTTATTTATACTTTATTTTAAAATAAGTTGTGCATTATTAAGCCCGCAAAATAAAAAGTTATTGATTTTTAAATTAAAAGCAGTCTTTTTCTAATACAAGTTTAGTAGCTGCGGAATACTTTTTTATTTAGTTTTATCTATATCTAAAACATTTGCTAAAATAATTTTCTGGTATCCCTTTGCATGCCATGTTGTTGATGTCACTTGTCATCACAACTTCGTTTCTTAATCTTGAGATCTTGTGGATGTTTAATTTTAATTTTGTATTTATGTTAGTATAAAATGTTGTGCCTGTTTTAGGAAAAGTGGATTATTTGGTGGTTGCGGCATAAACATTCACAGGTTAACCATTAAACATAAAAAAGTGTTGCATATGAACAAGGGTGACCATGCCATTACATATGTAGAAACAAATTACTTGCGTCGCAGCCATCACCATGTATTTATTATTTATCGGAACAAAACTAGAACAACTACCACCTAGCGGGTTTGAATATATGAGTGAGAGTAACGGCGCCGTGTCGTGAAAATAATGTTTTCGTGCCTGCGGGGACAAAGGTTCCCTTTCCTCTCCGCAGACGAAAACTCGCATACTGACCACGGGAGAAAATAAAGAATGGTCAGATGAAAGAATGCTAGAATACACGTGTGATTTAGACCATTCTTTGTTGTTGTTGTTTAATCTTTATTGCACGAAAATTACAAAAATACTATTCTCGGAAAGACGACATGCAAAGGCGGACTCATCCCTACGTGAGATCTCTACCAGTCAATCTTAGAGTGACTAAAGGATAAAGTATAATGATGCAGGATGAAAGCGTGCAAACAGAGAAAACCATGAAAGAAAATAAGACTAATTTATATGAAAGAAAGAAACGTAAATACATACTCATCTTAGTAAAAAATAAACTGTAACAATTACTAGCTATAATAAAATTAAATAAAATACCTACCTTCCTTAAAAAGTTCAAATCGCCGACCCTACTTTAAAAATCACAACGCGCACTCGGCGCACCTATTGTAAACGAGAAAAATAATAGGTCTTTACCTATGAAATTGCCGAAATTTTCTTACAGATTAATGAGATCATAATTCCTATAATATTAATGGAACCTTTTTCATTTGTCTTATATTTGAAAGTTGACTTCAAGGTTATCAATTTACGCATAAAATAAAGTTTTTATTTTTAGTTTAATATATAAAATTAAAGGTTCGAAAATTGTTTTCATCATTAGATTTGTTATATTTTTTTACAGATAATATTTTCGAGAATTATTAAGTTTAAGCTTTTGTTAGCTTAATGTCTTCCCAATAATGCTTAAAAAAATAAAATAAATTGGATTTATAATTCCTATGAAAAATGCAAAATGTTAGTACTGAAAATTGAGTTTACCTAAAATTCGCCATACAAAACGGCAATTTCATAGGTGAAGACCAGAGTCAGAGTGCGCAGCGCGCATGAAGGTAACTAACTTCATGCGCGCTGCGACTCTGGCGAGGGTTGACACAATTAAATTTTAATATAAGTTTTTAATTTCTGTTTTTTTATTCTTTTTTAGGGTTCCGTACCTCAAAAGAAAAAACGGAACCCTTATAGGATCACTTTGTTGTCCGTCTGTCTGTCAAGACCCTTTATCTCACGAACGGGTAAAGGTATCAGGTTGAAATTAATACCATATGTTAGGATCTATGAACCACACAAGATCTGAAAATTTCAATTTTTACAACGACGCAATCAAAAGATATGGCATTTTATGTCCTCATCTCCATACATTTATGCAAAAAAGCAAAACCTTCCCGTTGACCTAAAATTATGAAATTTGGCAAGAAGCTAGGTCTCACAGTACAAATAATGGGAAAAGTCTGAAATTATTAAATATTACAACTTTTCTCACAACTAATGGTCACCAATTGAGGTGAGCTCCCGTTTCAAGAACACGAGTCCGACTCGCACTTTGCCGGTTTTTTGTTGTTTAAACATGCTTATTGTTCTACTAATACTAATATTATAAAGAGGAAATATTTGTACCTATTTTTGTATGTTTGTAATGAATAGGCTCTGAAACTACTGGACCGATTTGAAAAATTCTTTCACCATTAGAAACCTGCATTATCCGGGATGAACATAGGTTATAAAATATTTTAAAAAAAGTTAGGGTTCCGTATGAAAACTTCGATAATGTAACCCAAGGTGTGAAAAAAATACTAAATAGCATCCTTATATCGAGTACGCTGCCGAAACTATTAACAATAGAGCAAAGTAATGTAATACAGAATTATAGAAGCCATCAATATCTACAAAAAAGTCCGCAATACCATATGTCTAACTATTACAGTTATGTCACAATAACTACTTTTTCATGTTAAAATATGTAATAGTTACGCCGGTACAAACTTTATAGGACACATTATTCGTACCTATTAATCCTTATCCAAATAAATGATTTCGTATTCAAGGCTATATCAGTACCTGTAAATAACTTTTTGAATTATTCAAATCGGACATACCATTCAAAAGTTATCATGAGTGTAATCGTTATCAAAATTGAAATTAAAGAAACAGCGCCCTAAGTGACTGTAATGGTTTTATCTACAACAGAGAATAGACACGAAAAATTTGACTGGTCAAGTGCGTGTCGTTCCGTGTGGTTGCGGCAAAGAATAGTGCCAACCCATCTCAACCTGTAGGTGTCGTAAGAGGCGACTAAGGTTTTACAAACCGGAAGATGGGCAGCGACATCTTTCCGTGTATCGCACCATCTTACATACTGCGGTCACCAACAACCGCGGTCCATGGTGCCAGCCTTAATGCTAACAAGCGTGGTGACTAAGATACTTCCCCTCCACATTCTTCTAGCAAGGGCTCGAATTCTGGAGGGAGCTCCCTGTCCTGTAGTGGACGTATTATGGGATGTTATGATGGTTTTGATGAAGTGCGTGTCGGCTCGAGCGAATTTAATGCACTTCTGCGTGACTAAGATGGTATGACTGCCCATAACTAGGACAGTATTTTTACCTTAGTGGTACGGAACCCTCGGTGGGAGTCCAACTTGCGCTTGGCTGGTTTCTTTAGTAACCCCCGATGCAACAAGAACCTATATCTACCCGTGCGAAGCCGGGGCGAACCGCTATAAGAAATAAAGAAACACGTGTTTCAGAAACTTTGAGATATCAAACCCCAAAGGGGAGAAACCCAAGGTTAAATAAGAGATGACAATCATACAGTTTTGACATAACGTACTTGAAATTCGGATTTTAGCTAATACGAGTAATAATAAAGAAACACTGTTCCAGCAATTTTGAGATATCATCCCCCAAGAGGGTGAAATAAGGAATGAAAGTTCGTATGAAAATCCTAGAAAAAATTAGGAATTAGGCTAAAAAAGAAATAAACATGTGTATCAGCGTTTTTGAAAAATCATCCCCCAGGGAATGAAAATTAAGTATAAAAGTTAATATGAAATTCCTACAGACCAAAAGACGGGTTAAGTGCGATCCGCCAGCTGATAATTGTATTTAATGCGCGCGAGTCCGACTCGCATTTGACCAGTTTTAATAATTTGTTGTTATTCTATAAATTACTTTTACGATACATCTAAAACAAAAAAGAAACACGTTTCAAAATCGCTTTATCTATGGGATCTTTTTATGAACTCCAGCTTCCCGTGCGAAGCCGGGGCGGGCCGCTAGTTGTTCTATATTCTACTTATTGAACATGTGGTTAAAAGGAAATCGGTACTTTTCTTTAAACCCTGTATAAATCTTTTTCACTTTGAAAGATTATTTAACATGAAAGTTGTTCTTTTTCTGTTTAATATCTGCATTTTTGCCGTAAAAAATTATTTTTGACCATAACTATATTTGACGCTGCATCCGAAGATATATGTTATTCACTGTGTAATACATTCTTCAATTTCCTAGGCATCGCACAATATTTCAAAGCTGTAGGTAAAAAATTTAATCATAAAAAAGTTCTAAAACCACAGCTGTAGTTTTTGTACCTCCCCAGGCCACCCTGGCAGCGCCAGTCTTTTTCAGAACTCGTTATATTTTTCAAAAAAGTAGTCAAAATTTTAAGCGGCTTTGCTGTTGTTTGAGTAAACCAATTGCAATAAAACAAAGTTAATATGTTGCATGGCAATAAGCCAAATGTGTTATTGAAAACTCGTTTAAAGTGATTATAAAATGAAAGATTGTGCATTTGGAATGACTGTTCATTTTGAAAGGTTTTCCAGTGCAATCGGTTTTTCATTTGTTAAGTCTGCAAATTGTAATGTTCTAATAAATGCTTAATTCTAACATAGTAATATTCATGTAGGTAACAGTTTTCAGAAGAACGAAAAAAATAAACAAAAGCGATTGAATGTTGCTCTGGTGTCTCACAAACTTATAAAAACGCATTGTATGAAGCTTTCTTTACAGGTACGAGTAGTTTCCCTTATTTCTGTTTTTAAACAAATCGTCACAATACTTGTCCCACTCAACAAACATAATATTGTGGTCACCCTATTAGAAAATTTCCTACATCCCATTTCACATCCTACTCGGCTCGCATTACTTTTGGCAGAGTTCAATCACGATAAAAACGCCGAAGCGGTGCTTTTTTAAAACATCAATGCCACTTTATTATTTGTACTCTTTTATGAAAACGAAGGATCTTTCAAGCAATGATTACGCAAAAGATTCGACTCTTATATTAATTAGTGAAATACTAACAATAACATAGTTAAAATCTTATTATTACGCTGATAATGTTCAATCGATTTCTCGATTCTTATGTACGCAAATGGGTGGTCATCCCTATGTCATCTCGACCCGCTTGTGCTAATGCGACAGAATACCAAAAATTTTGCGTGCGTGATCAGATGCGTACGGGAAGTGAGGGCTGATTCGTTCGGGAGGTTATGGGCGACATTTGATAAATTGGGAATAGCACTCCTGGGCCCAGGCGAACCCAGAACTAGGCTAGCCTTGTTCTGGCATGCGGGCTCTGCCAGGATGGACCGTAATCCCTTGCTACTCGTGGGAACGCAATGTTTTTGAATAAAAATAAAAACTTAAAAGGCGGCGGTGTGGTTCGCAACCCATCACGTCACGTTCCTCCCGGGGGCGAAAAGCGGGCTACGGAGAGCCGCTTTGCTACGATGAATGTCAGAGGTGGAATGAATGGCAAAATAGATGAAGTATGTCAGATGATGGATGAAAGGCGTATAGACGTTCTCTGTGTGAATGAGACTAAACGGAAAGGTTGTGACACCACAGAACACGGCCCTTACACAGCGTACTGGTCTGGTGTTCCCAGTACCAGCAGAGGCTGTCAGGGAGTCGGTGTCATACTTTCCGGAAGAATGGTAGAGTGCGTGAAAGAAGTCGAGTGTGTGAGCCCAAGACTCATCTGGGTCAGACTGAAAGTCGGACTGACCCAAATTTTTGTTCTAGGTGCATATGCACCAACGAATATTGGTTCGCGAAAGTCCCTGAAAGCCCAGAAAGAAACAGATGAGTTTTGGGAAAATATGAGAGATACGTTAGAGAAATGTGATCAGAATGAACGAGTTATCATGCTAGGTGATTTTAATGGATGGGTAGGAAGAAAGCGTGACGGTTATGAAAGAGTTGTTGGTAAGTTTGGTGATGAACGTGTGAATGATAATGGAATAAGTTTGCTTGAGATATGTTTGGAATGGAGTCTTTTTGTGGCAAACACTATGTTTGACCACAAAAGGATCCATATGTATACAAGAGAGGAGGGTGATGCGAGAAGTATGATCGATTTTGTAGTTGTGGATGAAAGATTGAGAAAAAGAGTTCTGGACGCTCGCGCATATCGTGGAGCCGCCATCGACACAGACCACCACCTGGTTGTGACCCGAATTGGTGGTCTATTTAACCGGTGGCGGCATAGACCACAAGAGCAGACGAGCGTTCTAGAACGTATCAAAGTAGAGAGATTGCAAGAGGAGGATGTCAGAAAAGAATACTTGAAAGACTTGAGTGAAAGATTTGAGAACCTGGATGAAGTAAATGATATTGAATGTTTGTGGAATGAATTTAAAGATGGAGTAGTAGGTATAGCTGTCAATGTTTGTGGGGTGTCAAAAAGGAGAAAGGGTGGAAAGAAGAAGAATATGTGGATGGATAAAAGTGTACAGGCAGCTGTTTGTGAGAAGAAGAAAGCATGGTCAGATTGGTTAGCAGTAAAAGCTAACCAAAGAATGCAGAGGGCAACAAGTGATGACGTAAGTGTAGCAAGAAAGGTATATAAAAGAGCGAAAGGTATTGTTAAGGAAGTTGTTGAGAGAAAGAAAGAGGAGTGTAAGGATG
The DNA here is from genome assembly GCA_947532105.1 of Athrips mouffetella. Taxonomy (NCBI): domain Eukaryota; kingdom Metazoa; phylum Arthropoda; class Insecta; order Lepidoptera; family Gelechiidae; genus Athrips; species Athrips mouffetella. The sequence goes on from OX383956.1 coordinate 32,283,500, forward strand.
AGTTTGACAGAAGGCTTACTGAAGATTTCCAGTCCAACCAAAAGTTTTTCTGGAAATCCATACGGACAGCCCGAGGAAAGTTTGGAACATCGGAGCTGAGTAAAATCAGAAGCCAGGATGGAAGTATTATAAAAGGTGAAGAATGTGTTCTGAGGAGATGGAAGGAATATTTTGAAAGTTTGTTTGAGAGAGAAAAAGCAGAGGCCAGCGAACCTAGGTCTTCTGTGGAAATGAATGAGAATGAAGAGGAGAATTGTGTAAGTGAGATAAGTATGGATGAGATTATGAAAGCGATGAAAAGTATGAAATCAGGTAAAGCAGCTGGGTATGATAAAGTGTCGGTCGAGATGTTGAAGGCTGGGCGAGGCATTGTGGCTAGTCAGTTGTACCGCCTTTTCAACTTGTGTTGGACGAACGGCCAAGTACCAGGTGACTGGTGCAAGGCTGTGATTGTGCCGCTGTACAAGGGAAAAGGGTCACAACAGGACTGCAAAAATGATCGCGGGATAAGCCTTCTCAGTGTCGTCGGCAAACTGTATGCAAAGGTTTTGATTGAAAGAGTGATGAAAGATACTGACGATAAAATATGGGATGTACAAGCGGGATTTAGAAAGGGAATGGGATGTACAGATCAGGTCTTTTCCTTGCGGTGCATAGCTGAAAAGTTTTTGGCTAAAAACCAAAAAGTCTACTGCGCGTTCGTGGATTTGGAAAAGGCCTATGACCGAGTGGTAAGGAATGAATTGTGGTCAGCATTGTCTATGTATGGGGTAAACGGTCATCTGATTCAAGCACTGAAATCTCTCTATGAGGATTCCAGTGCTTATGTCAGAATAAACGGGGCGTACACTGAATGGTTTAGCATCGAAAAAGGTGTTAGGCAGGGATGTGTAGCGTCACCTTGGCTGTTTAACCTGTACATGGATAATTGTTTGATTGATCTGAAAGAGAGTATGTGTGGACTGAGAATGAATGAGTTACTCATCAAATGTCTTCTCTACGCTGATGACCAAGTTGTACTTGCGTCATCTGCTGACGAGTTGCAGGAGATGGTAACAATGATGAATGTGGCTTTGGAAAGGAAAGGAATGAAAGTAAATGTAAGCAAGACTAAAGTAATGGTACTTGAAAGAGAAGAATGTATGACAGAGTGTACTATATTAATAGATGGTGAACAAGTCGAACAAGTGAAGGAGTTTGTGTATCTGGGCTCAAAGTTTACGAGAGATGGAAAGTGTGAAAGTGATATTGAAAGAAGAGTGAATGCTGGAAACATGGTGAATGGTGCCCTGCACGCCTTTATGAGGAGTCAAAAGGTGTCTCACAAGGCTCGTTTGGCTGTTCATGGGGGAGTTTTGGTACCAACACTGATGTATGGCAGTGAAAGCTGGGTATGGCAGAAGAAGCATGAAAGTAGAATTAATGCAGTGGAAATGAGAGCGCTAAGGAGTATGATTGGTGTTAAATTGAGTGACAGGATTAGAAATAGTGTGATAAGAGAACGGTGTGGCGTAAAAGAGGACGTAGTGACCAAAATCGAGAAAGGGATGCTGAGATGGTTTGGTCATGTAGAGAGGATGAATGAACGAAGATTGACGAAAGAGATCTACCAGGCGAGAGTGAATGGAAACGTTGGAAGGGGAAGGCCTAGGCGAACGTACCAGGACCAAATTCAGGACGTTCTGAATAAAGGCCAGGTTAAAAGTACCCTAAACCGACGAGCATGTATGAAAGGATTGATGAAAGTACAGGAAGCAAGGGAAGTATGTCAAGATCATAGCAGATGGAGGACTGTGGTCTCTGCCTACCCCAACGGGAAAGAGGCGTGATGTTATGTATGTATGTATGTATGTAAACAAAACATTCGAATTCAAGACAATTATTTTAAAAGTCAACAAAATTTTGAATTCACCATGAGGGACTAACATCTGCTCAAAACGACGTCAATAGGTATATAAGGCCCTAATGAAATAGTGAACATAATTTTAGTATGTTACTCAGACCAAGAAACTGAACAACTTTCCTCAAGGAAGGTCCAAAATACAGCTGATAGCGCATTTTGTATGGGAGGTCAAATTTGGTTATTCGTATTTCGATATATGTTCCATGGGGAAAGTTGCTCAGTTTCATGGTCTGAGTAACATACTAAAATTATGTTTACTATTTCATTAGGACCTTATATAATGTGTGAGTGATAATACCATCGTTTAAAAATATCGATATACTACATAATCGATGTCATCATATCGAGTGCCTGCACATCTCTTGCTAGTCAAAAAAGCGTTACAACGACGTTTGAAAGTAGATAATCCTAAACATGTTTTTCTCTTTTTTTCTTAGAGTCCGTGAATACGAGTAAACAGCTAATTAAGCTATAGCCGATAATTTTCGGTGACATAGATGTCATTAGTCATTTATCTGAGACACAAACAAACATCATATTTATCTTAAACATGTTTATCTCTTTCTTTCTAATATGACTCTTAACATGAGTAAACAGCCAAGCTATAGCCGATAATTTTCGGATACATCTATCGGATACATCTACGCATTATAAAGGACTTTATTTGAGGTACATATGACCCCCGTTGTACCAAAATGTGCAGTTTAAGTCAGTCGACCTAACTCAACTCTTATATCTAATCTAATAATACCTTAACTCTTACATCCTTGAAGCATTTTTACAGTACGAAATGTCTCTTTCCCACTGAAGGAACGTTTAAGGCAAATGAACTCACGGGCAACAGGTAGTCAATAATAAAATAATAAAAATTGTTATTTATTCAAGCCGGTGGCCGTGATAACCCCATTTGTATGTCTTTGGCCAAACTGAAAACAACTGCGATCATCGTACTTCATCCGATCATGTGATCTGATCAAACATTGCGTGTCAAACAAATTAATAAACTTTAAACGACTTTGGTCGCAGAAAGCATGCAATGGTCGCATGACGGATCCATTTCATGTACTTTTCACATTGGCGCATGGCGGTAGGCTCGTCACATTTTGTGGTGGGATCTTGTTGAGGTAGAAGTGAACTTGTTTAATTTTGCCAGGTTTCATAGTTAAATAAATAACATTCTTTGAAATACGATTTATGAATACATTGTTCGCAGATACCTATTGTTATACTCAAATACGTTGTACGTTCTCTAGGCCATTTAATTATTTATTTTGAGAACCAGTCAATAATTAGGTACCTTGAATATTTTTTATGTCAGTCTTATATCAACTTTTAAGCGATATAGACTGAACATGAAAAATGTATTATATCGTAATTTGTATTCTATTTGTAGTTAATGTGGTTTCGACCCAAAAAATCCCAAATCCAAGTTGCTTACAAACTAGTTTACGGGAAACAATCAGAAGTCTTTTTAATTCATTCAGAAATTTTACAAAAAGTTTTACTTATTATTTAAAACAACCTTTAAAAAAATTAGAACAAAGGAGGAACAGTATAAAAAATGTATTCAAGAAACTTATTGATGAACCCGAGAATGAACCAGATAAGGACATAAGGACTCTCAAAGAAGAAAGTGACCTTCTAAGCTCCTTAAATAAAAAACCTGTATCTTTCAAGATGATGCTTGCTCCTGAAAGAGTAACAGAAGATGGATACAGAGTGGAGATTCATACCTTACTCTCAGCAGATGGCTATCAGTTGGTGGTGCATAGGCTCCCGACACTTTTTCAAAACAACAAAACACCGAGGAAGATTGCGATACTACACCACGGGTTGCTTGGAAGCTCTGACGACTGGTTGCTTCTTGGACGAAAAAGAGCTTTGCCTTATCTGATGTCAGACGCTGGATACGACGTTTGGTTACCAAATGCAAGAGGAAACAGGTACTCTAAAATTCACAATCTGTACTCAACGGACTCGTATGACTATTGGAATTTCACTTGGCATGAAATAGGACGTTATGATCTCTTAGCAGTAACTGATTACATAAGAGATATCACTAATGGTAGTGCACAAATAGATTTTATAGGACACTCAATGGGAGCTACAGCTCTGTTGGTACTGTTGACAACTCAGCCAAAATACAACGCAATGTTTAGATGCGCAATTTTATTCGGGCCACTAACAAACATGTACACGTCTCGTGGACCCATAAGGTATTTGTCCGAATCCATACTTACACTAAATGCAGACGGTCTGCGCTTCGTCGGAGAGAAAAAGTTCATGGAAGATGGAACTTACCCTAAAGAATTACTCGAAAATTTTTGTATTGGAGATAAGGATTTATGTTCAAATCCTTTATTATTTCTAGCCAATGGCGGAAAAAATATAACTGATGAGAAGTTAAGGCTATCGGTTTTGAATTATGTTCCCGCTGGTGGATCTAGTAAGACGATCATTCACTACTGTCAGTTGATGAACAGCGGTAACTTTCAAATGTTTGACTATGGGACAGCTGGAAATGTGAAGAGGTATGGCATGAGAACGCCCCCGATTTACCGTCTGAACGATGTGACGATCCCAGTGGCGGTGTTTGCGGGCCCGGATGACTGGCTTGCCACCACAACGGACACCCTTCGCCTCATCCCTTACCTGCCTTTTGCTTTTAAACATCATGTCATCAACGACCCAAAATTCGGCCACACAGATTTCGTCTTCGCTGAAAACGCACATAAAGTTTTGTATTGCAGAGCAATGCACGCATTAGACACTTTGGTACCCGACCGGCCTACCTTGCGCAAGGAAAGACATATTTTCTCAAGAGCTAACGACGAATGTCATTCAGAAGATTATTAATTAATTCAATGAATCGTTAATAGTACAAGTGTGATACTTTGGTCACTACGGCCAAGACTTATAAATTGCAGCCCGCGCCTCAGGCAAGGGCATAATGTAGCCAAGAGTGTACCAATGCGCCCGCGCTTCTCACAAAGTTTTTCAACAAATTTGCAAGGAAAAAAATTATAAAGTAACTTATTTCCCACTGAAATATTCGTAGGCTGAATTTCAAACACAAAGCTTGTATTTTGTGCTTATGTATTTTCGGTGGCTCTTAATAGTAGTTTAAGATACAAGTTTCGTAAATAAGCCCGAGACGAAGTCGAGGGTTTACCATCGGCACGAGTTTGTCACATGTATTCTATGGTCATAACCCTTACGGACGTGTATCTTACGACGTTTTTCAAAACATTTGTGAGAAAACAGGTATAAATAATACATTTGGTAAAGGAACCAACCATGGGTACTGTCAGCCTCTTGTCGATTTATGTTCTCCTGGTACTCTCCATTTTATTAGGGTTCCGATACCAAAATGGTAAAAAAATTAACCTTTATGGTGCCGCTTTGTCTGTCTGACCGTCTGTCTGTCCGTCTGTCTGTCTGTCACACCTGTATATCTCAGCAACCACTTATGTTATCGACTTGAAATTTGGAATAGTTTTAGAATATGGTTGTTAAACTTAACTGCACGTGAAAGACTTAAGAAAAAATTATGATTATTAATATAAAGGGGGCTCAAATAGGGGGGGCAAAATTTAAAATTGTCGGTACTAGGTCAAGTGGGATATCGTATGAAAGCGCTTTACTTGTACATTCTAAAACATATTTTTGTATATTTTTACAACTCTTAGTTTTCAAGTTATAATGCAAAATGTCAAAAAATATACCTTTCCCCCCCTTATCTCCGAAGTTTGTGAATGGAAAAACCTGAATTGAAATATTCGATAGAAAATTATGTAAGTATTACAGCAAATTAAAACGATCTTTCTAAGTCAAATAGTTTTTTATAAATCAGCAAAAAATCTTTATAAACAAATTTAGTTTTGCGGTCCTAAAAATGGACTTTATTGCTTCCAAAAATACTAAAGGTCTATCGGAACCCTTGGCGCGCGACTCCAACTTGCACATGACCGGTTTTTAGGGTTCCGTACCTCAAAACACACAAGATCTGAAAATTTTAATTTTTTACAACGACGCAATCAAAAGATATGGCATTTTATGTCCTTATCATCATACATTTATGCAAAAAAGCAAAACCTACAGGGTACTTCCCGTTGACCTAAAGCTAGGTCTCACAGTACAAATAATGGGAAAAGTCTGAAATCATTAAATATTACAACTTTTCTCACAACTAATGGTAACCAATTGTGGTGAGCTCCCGTTTTAAGAACATTCATGTCAAGTTGGATGGTCGCGGAGGCGATTTTTGTTTTAGTTTTATTTTAAAAACGGGAACACTTGGTCCTTGTAAACAAAATTGAAAAGTGGTTTGTGTATAGTGCATAAGCTATAAAATAACAACAAATAATAAAATTTGGTCAAGCGCGTGTCTGACTCAAAAAATCTAGCACATTAACTTACTGAAATTTCAACTAATACAATTATGATTATATGGTGGTACGGAACCCTCGGTGCGCGAGTCAGACTCGCACTTGGCCGATATTTTTTTATATAAGTAGGCAGTCGTTACCCAAGTAAAAGGTCACCACTGTAGTATTTTTACTAAATAATTTTATGATCAGAGTGTACAAACTCCTTGGAATTATACTTTTTTTACTTACCGCACTAGTTCGGTACTTACGAACAATGTTAACGTCCTTGTAAACACATTTTTCGAGCAAATGTATTGAAAATTAACGGTTCACTCAGACAGAAGGAAAGCAGAAGGTATACAAAATTCCAATCAGCTGCGCAAATAACTTACAAACTACCTACTAAACTGAATAAAACGGGGTTTTCAAAAACGTATTTGACTTACTTCTGTGCAACATATTAGCTTAGTTTCATTGCAAACTATTCACGAAGAAACGCGAAGTTCCAAGCGGCAGCGTCAATAACTCACAAACTACTGGGACGCGATTGAAACGTGGTTTTCAATAACGTATTTGGGTTGCTTCTTTGCAACATTTCAACTTTGTGTTATTGCGATCGGTTCACTCAAACAGAAAATATGTGAGTTCAAAGTTTCAAGTGGCAAATCCGAGCTGAAATGAAACTTAGGTTATAATGTTGCACGTAAGTAAGCCAAATACGTTATTGAAAATTCCGTTTGAATACAGTTATTTTTGTGTATAAGTCCTAGGCAGACGTGGATTAGTAAATTTTTATAAAGTGTTAAGGTAAAAACAATCATAAAAAAACCGGCCAAGTGCGAGTCGGACTCGCGCTCCAAGGGTTCCGTACCTATCTACCATATGATACTCGTATACTAAAAGCTTTTGCTCTTTGTTTTTAAAACTCCGCGACCTTCCAACTTGACCCCTCTTTTATAGAAAAGTTCTTGAAACGGGAGCTCACCTTAATTGGTAACTATTAGTTGTGAGAAAAATTGAAATAGTTAATGATTTTAGACTTTTCCCTTTATTTGTACTGTGAGACCTAGCTTCTTGCCAAATTTCATAATTTTAGGTCCACGGGAAGTACCCTGTAGGTTTTGCTTTTTTGCACAAATGTATGGAGATGAGGACATAAAATTCCATATCTTTTGATTGAAAAAATTGAAATTTTCTGATCTTGTGTGGTTCATGGACCTTAATATTCCTTATCAATTTCAACCTGATACTTCTGCTCGTTCGTGAGAAAAAGGGTCTTGACAGACAGACAGATAGACAGACAGACAGACGGACAACAAAGTGATCCTATAAGGGTTCCGTTTTTTTTATTTTGAGGTACGGAACCCTTAAAATACCCTGCAGTTTCAGCGTGGCGATGCAATAATTGTTAAAAAAAAATATGACAGACTGTTTTATTAGAAATCCTGTTTGTATAGAAGTAAGTTCCTACTGTTTTGTATGGAGGTAATGTACAGTTAAAAGAATGTGAAACAAGACACGTTGGACTTTGTACCGCTCTTTTTTCAGTAGCTTGAGAAGATAAAGTGACTGAGCCTTAGATTTAGTTATAGATTATGTTTTGTATAAGGAATAAAGAAACTCTTATCACACTTCGTCCGCGTGGAATTCGACTATAATTTTACACATACAAGGATAGGGTTAACTTACAGTCCACACGTCAACAAAAAATCCGTACTATTTGCACTCTGTATAATATTGTAAAAGCGAAAATTTTCTTTGTCTATCTGTCTGCACCGACAAGAGCCTAGCTTTTGAATTAAAGAAGAAAAAGATCTGTCTGTTACGCTTTTACGACTAATCTGATGAACCGATATTCATAAAGCTAGGTAAGAAGATAGTTTGAACCGTGGTAAAAGTCATTATCTATTATAAGGCGGCTTCTATAGACTTATATCAGAACTGTAGTATACATAATATAAGTTGCCTTTGTTGTTTACTTACTTTTGTTTAATTTTTATAAGTAAGTACCTACTTATTGTATGAGTGAAGATAAAGTAGTATACGCAACTGCATATAATATGGTATTAAAACACTCGTTCGATGCTATTATCACACTCGGCTGCGCCTCGTGTGATAAACCCAAACTCGTGTTTTAATAACCAGTTTTATATGACAGTTGCATAAACTACTATTATATTTTGAATTAATGACGAGTATGTGTCTCAATGATCCTCTTATTCTTTTCTCATAGAGGGAGATGAAAAGTAGAGGATTTTACGCGGCTGCAAAAATATTTTTACCTCGGGCGACTTACAGTCCACACGTCAACAAAAAATCCGTACTATTTGCACTCTGTATAATATTGTAAAAGCGAAAATTTTCTTTGTCTATCTGTCTGCACCGACAAGAGCCTAGCTTTTGAATTAAAGAAGAAAAAGATCTGTCTGTTACGCTTTTACGACTAATCTGATGAACCAATATTCATAAAGCTAGGTAAGAAGATAGTTTGAACCGTGGTAAAAGTCATTATCTACGTTTATCAGAACCCCACGCGGACGGAGTGTGTCTGTACTTTTGACAATTGTGTGGTCGATAAGAAAAGACTAATACTCGTATAACACAAAAATATTTATTTTGAATTTTTGTCTGTCTGTCGTTCTGTCTGTCTGTCTTTCTGTCTGTTTGCGCTAATCTCCGAAAGTACCAAACGGATTTTCTCACGGATTTCATAGATAGATTTAGCTTAGCTTGAAGCAACATATAGGCTATGTTGTATTAAAATCGATTCACTCAATCAGAAGCTACACTAATGTGAAGTATCAAGCTGCCAGTGTGACAATAACTTAAAAACTACTGAAGCGATTTAAACCGGGTTATCGATTTCGTGTTTGGTTTATTTTTGTGCAACATATAAGCTTAGTTTCATTGCGAACGCTTCACTCAGACAGAATGTTCGCAAAGTTTCAAGCGGCGGCACCAATAACAGACAAACTACTAAACCGATTCAAATGGGGTGTTCAATGACGCGGTAGGCTTCTTTCCATGCAACTAAAAGCTTAGTTTTATTGCAAAAGGTTCACTTAGACAGAAGGTACGGGAAGTTTCAAGCGGCGGCGCAAATAACTTACAAACTACTGAACGGATTAAGACGGGGTTTTCAAAAACGTATTAAACTTAGGTGAAAAATTTAAACTTTGTTTTATTGCGATCGGTGAAAGTTGCAAGTGGCGAAGCCCAGCTGAAATAATACAAAGCTTATACTGTTGCGTGGAAGTAAGCCAATTACTTTATTAAAAATTCTAATTTGAAACGGTCCAGTTGTTTGTATATTGTCGTGGGCAAAGATGGAATAGTAAAATTTACATTTAGTATTCTGGTTAAATTATTTATTAAAACATTCCCAGCAGTTTTGGCATGGCGTTACAATAAATGTAAGAAAATGTATAGAAGTTCTAGGGTTTTTAAAACGTAGCTAAAATGGGTACTTATATTATAAATAGTAAACTTAAAGAAATAAAGATTGCTATTAATAAATCGTGTTTTTATATAAGTAAAGGCTTACTGTTTTGTCATGCATAGTTAAAAGCATGTGAATCTAGACACTTTGTCTATGTACCGTTCTTTATTCAGTAGCTACAGAAGCTAAAGTGACTGAGCCTCGGATTTAGTTACAGGTTTAATTTTGTACAAGAAATAAAGAAACCCGTATCACACTTCATTATGCGTGGAATTCGATTAAACAGTCCACACGTAAACAAGAAGTGTTTAATTTAGAAAAAAACTAAATTGAGAGGTAAAAAGCGAAAATTGCTGTGTATATCCGTGTAACGCTTTTGCGACTAATCCGATGAACCGATTTTGATAAAGCTTTGTAAGAAGATCGTTCGAACCATGGTAGAAGTCATTAGCTACATTATTCAGAACCCCACGCGGACGGAGTCACGGGCAACAGCTAGTTATGAATATTAAAAAAAGAAATATGCTTGAAATGTAAACAAGACTACCAACCAAAGAGGTTCTGTTCCTTATTGATTCCAAAAGTCAATAACATTTTCAGTTATTACTATTACAAATAATAGTAAATATGATTTTTAGTATTGTTTTATCAAGTAATAATATTGTAATGGTATTTTATCTACACTCATGTCGTAAACTTTGAAATATGATTCAAAAAGTTGATACGTAAGGCTGTATATTACGCAGAGTATATATAAAAAATTAAAAAGTTACCATTACGTAACGATTTTTGTATGAAAATTTTGCAAAGGTGTTACGTAATTTAATTTTTTAATCATTACATAACACTTGGATACAATTCTCCTTGAATCTAAACTTTTTTTAAGAAGACTGAATAGAAGGTCTTTTAGAGAGCCCGTTAGTAATATATCAGTTTTTCTTAGTAGCTGTCAAATATCAGTAGCATATTACAAAGTGTACCATATAAAGAACCTATTATTTTGGAGCAGTTAGAGTTACAGTTACTATAGTTACAATTATTTCATCTGTGGCTCAAAATATGCGCGCGCAGCCTGAAATTAGAAAGGACTTGGAAATAGATATTAGATTTGCCGCTATTTTCAAACATTTACCTTTTTGAAGTATTTTGTGCCCGTGAAAGTAATGTGAAAGTTTATTGAAAAAGTAGATAAAGTGGTGCAGTTAGGATACTGCACTCACACCAGAAGATACTCAATAACTTATGATCTTATCTCATATTAGTCTAGGACATTTTACGACATAACCTACAATGAATTGTGAAAGAATGAAAATCTAATAGAAAACCATGTTAAGGAAATGTTCTGCTTGTATATTTCAAAGAAGACCTAGCGGATATATTAAGGCGGCTTCTATAGACTTATATCAGAACTGTAGTATACATAATATAATAAATAATAAATAAATAAAATAAATAAAACATTTATTCAAAAGCCTATCAAAAAACAGCATATACATATAAAAGTACTTAAAACTAAGGCTATAAAATACGTTACTTACTACAAACTCCTCTGCCACCCAAACTAGAATCCTCTGTAATATGGGAGGCAGTGATTCTAGACCACATTCATAATTATAGCTTAGTATGACTTAAAAGAAATGTTAAATAAACACTAATATATTTGGCTTTTTGTTTTGATATGAACCATAAAATTAAATATTTAGGAAAATAATGATTGAAGATTGAGTTCCTAATTATTTTAAGTATCTATGAGCGAAAATGAATACTTATTGTGTGTCGTAGCGAAACTGTACTTCACTTCTTTCTAATAAAAACTCAGTTTGGTAATAATCTAGCTTTGTTAACCAGTTATTTACACGTTGTTTTAGTTCGAATTTATTCAGTGCTACAATTTGAAGAATCCTATCAACCTTATTATACAAATACAAACTAAGGCATCCGTATTGGTGACTTCCGAACGCTGTTCTAGCATTTTTGATAGGGCAAGCTTGAGGTCTGCGACGTTGGTTAGTACTTATGTTAGGTTGAGGAAAAACTACAAATGAGTGGTGCCGCAATATGATCCGCGAGAGAAATATCTGCCTCACTGTCAAGACTTTACACTCTTTATAAAGCTGAACAGTTGGGTGTCTGATAGGCTTGCAGGTCATGACTTTTAAAACTGCTCTTTGAGCCCTTTCGAGCTTCAGCAAGGTGGTTTTATCTGCACCGCCCCATACTGGTATACAGTAACTTATAATAGATTTGCAAAGGGCATCGTATACCATGTTAAGAGTACACCTATCTGCTGAAGTGCGAAGCCTTTTCATTACAAAAATGAGTCTCCTTACTCGACCACATAGATTATCTATTTGCTTATGCCAGTTAAGGTTATCGTCAATTAACACTCCAAGATATCTGAAGTATTTCAGACTACTAACATTTGAACATGAGCAGACTTGAGAGTACACTGAGCAAGTGTGCGCTTTAATACAAAAGGTTTCAGGGGGTTTATCTAAGCCTCTCACAGCGAACACCATATACTTTGTCTTTTCGACATTTAGTGTTAACAAGTTCTGTTTTAACCATCCCAACACTATTTTTAACGCGCTTTCAGCCTGTTGCTTTAGTACAGCCCAGTTAGGTCCAGATAAAATCAAAACCGTATCATCAGCATAACAGATTGTGTCACAATTAGGAATATTCAATTGACAGAGATCATTTACATAAATTTTAAACAGCGTTGGACCTAAAATACTCCCTTGTGGGACGCCATAACTCAATGCCATTTCGTCACTCACATGTTCATAAATTTTCACCATTTGTGTCCTATCAGTCAAGTAGCTTCGGAAAATATCCAGGCATATTCCTCTGACACCAACATTTTCTAATTTATTTAGTAGGATTGGCACTGACACGGTATCGAAGGCCTTGGAGAGGTCTAGAAAAATAGCAGTGCATTTCTGTTTGGCATCTAGTTTTGAGACTACATTATTAGTAAACTTGAGTATAGCATCTTCGGTTGATAGCCCAGATTGAAACCCAAATTGGTTAGGTGAGATAATGTTATGGGATTCCAAATACTTATTTAATCTCTTGTTGATTACCCTCTCCAAGATCTTCGACATCGCTGGTAGTACTGAGATCGGCCTTAGATTATTAATGGTATCAGTTTTATCGCTTTTGGATATTGGGTATACCAAAGCAGTTTAAAACGCTTTGGGGAAAACACCAGTAGAAAGCGCTAGGTTACAGATATGAGTTAACGGCGTGACAAGTGAGTTACAACAGCTTTTAATAACTCTGGCAGAAATACCGTCAAAGCCAACAGCACAGCCGACGCGGAGGTTCTTGATAATACACTCAATTTCAGCCTCATCAGTTTCTAATAGTACCATAGAACTTTTTTGAGAGACTGTACCAGCAGTCGTTGTGGTTGTAGGCGTAGGGATCGAACTTAAAAGGATCTTTTCGGCTAAATTTCTACATATGTTAACAAAGTAATCGTTGATGGCATTAACTGATGATACGGGATTATCATTTAATTTGAGGAAATCATTGACATTCGATGGGTTGGTGGAAATTTCGGCAATTCTTTTCAATGTGTTCCAAGTAGCTTTAGGGCTGTTTTTGGCTTTTGCTAGCTCTTTTCGCTCATAATCACTTTTAATTTTTCTTAATAACTGGTTGCAGAAATTTCTGTATCGGGTGTAACTTATTCTGAGGATGTTATCATTTGGTTGAGCTTTCGATTTTTTGTGTAGCTTGTCCCTGTGCCGAATACACCTTAAAAGACCTGGGGTGAACCATGGTTTTAGGATGTTTTTACTCCTAGAGACGGTTATATAGCGAGTATGTTTGTGAATTAATGAAGAGATCATCTGCACGAGAAGGTTAGTCGCTTGGTCAACATCTACACAGTCCAATATAGAAGAGAAGTCTATTTCTTTAAGGTCCATTATCAAAGTGTCATAGTTTATGAAATTGCGTTTTCGAATTATACCCGTTCTAACTTTAAGATAATTTAAACAAACTATCACCGGCATATGATCAGTTACTTCCGATTCTAATTTCACTACAGTAATCTTGTTTTTTGTCTTGAGAAGGGTATGATCAACTTTACTAAGCCAACTCTCTGTTAACGCAATAATATCTAAGTAAATATTTGTCGTTCGTAGTAAAACACATAACTTATCTAGATTCTTATTTACACTACGGATGTTCTGATGAATAATTTTGAGTGAACGGCAATTTATGTTGACGAATTTAGTACAATCTTCCGGTAGACATGTATGTACATCGGCTATATTAAACGAATCTATTTCATTATCGAATTAAATTAAAGGTAATTCTAACACATTACTGAAACTATCAGTTATGATAACCATCAATCAGGTGTGTCTACGTAAGTTGAGACAATGTTGATTTATCTTTAATATAAATGTGTTTGGCACCCTCAGACTTGCGAACAAAGTTTCGTCCATTTTTCACCCAGACGAAATCGTATTTGAGTTCCTTTGCCTTCTGCCTTGTCGCCGCTTGCAGCGATTTACTTTCAGGAGATAGGTTCTCCGTCACATAAAACGGAATTTTTTTATCGCTAGCAATACCTAGAAGACTGGTGTTCAGCTTGTCATTGGGGTTTTCTTTATTATATTTAGTTACTGCCGCCAGCATCTCGTCGCGTACACGTGGGCAGTTGAATTTCACCAGTATAGATCTTGGGCGGGATGATTCCGGGTTTTGCTTAGCTGTACGGGTACAATAGTATATTTCATGGTCAAGCACTGGACGTTGTACTACATTTCCAAGTTGTTGCACAATGTTAACCAGGATTTCTTTTTTGTGTTCGGGAACACATTGAAGCTCCATATTTGAAGCACGCGACTGTTGATCCATTTGGTGCAGCTTTGATTGGATGTCCAGAAAGGATTCCCGCAGGCTTTCATTTTCTTTACGTAATTTTTTAACTGACGTTTCCTGTTCTACGTATTGTGCTTTCAGTGTTTCCTTGTCAGAGTTTTCAAAACTAGTTATCAACTTCTTCAGGTCTTCAATCTTCCGGTCGTATCCAGCTTTTATTTCATTAACCGCACATAGCAACTCATCTTTGAATATTTCTCTTATTTGTTCAGTGTTAAGACAGGAACAGCCGGATTTATTGCCCGTTGGCTCTATTTTTAAGGAAGATTCACCCTCATCATTATCAATTTTGGTTTTGGTGGAATTTTTCCCGGCCCTTGGTGGTAGCACTTTATTCCCGGGTGGGGTTCTCGTAGTCTTGGACATTTTCACGCTGATTTGTGCAGCAAAATTTTTAATAATAAGGGTTTCCGGGAGGTACGTCAGTTGTAGGCAGAAATGTTTGAGCCTCTGCGCTACTTAGTCACTCGTTCGGTACTTGCGCGATGTCAACACGCTCTCGGCGAGCGAAGTAGCAATCGATTATGGATCTTACGACGAAGCAAATCTCGGAACGTGGGTACAGTTTACCGTCACTTTTCGTAGATAAAATTTATAACAGCAAAATCATGGTATGATTGAATTATTATGATTTACACCATGGAATGCACCGTTTAACACTCACAACACATTGTATGTATCATAATCTAAAGAACTTAACACTTTTATGAGGAATAATTTGGAAGAAACTTAAGATTTTTTATTAAATGCACGGAGCTGTTTGGTACAGATGTTTCGTGGTTAACTAGCAGTCAAAGATCTAAAGTTGCCTTTGTTGTTTACTTACTTTTGTTTAATTTTTATAAGTAAGTACCTACTTATTGTATGAGTGAAGATAAAGTAGTATACGCAACTGCATATAATATGGTATTAAAACACTCGTTCGATGCTATTATCACACTCGGTTGCGCCTCGTGTGATAAACCCACACTCGTGTTTTAATAACCAGTTTTATATGACAGTTGCATAAACTACTATTATATTTTGAATTAATGACGAGTATGTGTCTCAATGATCCTCTTATTCTTTTCTCATAGAGGGAGATGAAAAGTAGAGGATTTCACGCGGCTGCAAAAATATTTTTACCTCGGGCGACCTATTGAATCCCTCGCTACGTTCAAGATTCTACTCAAGAATCCTTAATTTCGCTCTGGATTCAAAATAGCGCCCTCGCCTTAAAAATATTTTTTTTACAGCCTCGTGATACAATCTACTATTAACGTACACACGGCTGTACATCAGTGGTCACATTTTGACCTTGAGCAGGTCTCTGGGTTCAGGCGTTTGTAGCGTAACATGCATAGCACTAGGTTCAGTTTATACTGGCTTTGCTTCCACTTCCTTGCTGCCGGCCTTGCGTATTCGCCTAACTTTGTATACCAATGTATCTTCTAAGTCACTTACTGCCAGTTGCACAAAGTGTTATAATTATTGTATTGATAGCAATAGATTTCATAGGGTTTCGAGTATACCTTCCTGTAATAAACCTCTATCAAATATAAATAATTCAGTTTTTTTTCGATATAGAGAGGGAAAAGATTTTTTTAAATTTTTCATCCTAACCTGAAAACTAATAGCCGTAAATGGAATTTACAAGAAAACCCTTTCATTATGATACCCCCTTGACCTAGTAACGACCTACAGCCAAAAATTTTGCCCCTCTTTACGCCGGTACAAACTAGGCCACATTATTCGTACCTTATCCAAATATATCACTTCGTACTCAAGGCTATATCAGTACCTGTAAATTACTTTTTGAATTGTTCAAATTGGACATCCATTCAAAAGTTATCATGAGTGTAATTAAAACTAAAATTTAAGAAACAGCGCTCTACGTGACTTTATAGTTTTATCTACAACAGAGAACAGACATGTAAAACTTGGCTAGTGGTTCCTCTATGTGTAAATGAGTGTAACATTAGTACATCACGCCTATAACCCTCACGGGGTAGGCAGAGCATCAAAGAGTGTATGTGATGATGGGAAATCTAGCTTTGTCTATTAATTAAGTACCTAAACATTTAATTAAAAGTAATATCTAAATTTTCTTTTGTACTCTTTTTTGATAACCCCGACCCAAAAAGAACCTATAGATTTTAGCCGGTACGTATGTATGTATATAATGTATGTTCATCTGTTTCTTCATAACCTCTAAACTACTTATCGTAGTTTGACAATACGTCACATTAAATTGAATGTGGCGCCCTCTAGAGGTGATTATGGCTGCACGAAACATTTTTTTTTGTGATGGCATGTTGGGTATCAAATGAAAGGGCTTAATAAGTAAATTGTAAATATAAATAAGGTACACTTATGACGTATTTATAACCCCAAAATAATTTAAATTAAAGATTAGTTCAAAACTAAAACACGACTACTGGCAAATCTTGCTCTAAAAGTACGAAACAAGAAAATATTGTCATCGGATGTTGTTATGTACGTACTATGGTATTTAATTTAATGGTAGTATTTATAAATCAATCGAATTATCCTTCCGGAGAGGCTTTAGCTGTCAAGGTGCGATCGTCATCTCAAATCATGCTAAATATAAACAACTATCAATCTCAAGTACGGCGTCTTTGCTGCATATGTCAAACGTCAAATAAAAAAATAATTATTTATGTCAGCGTTTTACTATTGCTTCCTTTAACAATGTTCATTATTTTTCAACACATTTGCTCTATTTGCTCTGTATTAAGGTCCATAATCCAACTTATTAAACACGTGTGTTTTTTGTTCATTATATTACCGCACTAGAGTTTTATTTTTGTTTTTTTTTATTTCGGCCAGGAGCAAGGAGTTTTTAAGCTTATTTTATACTAAAAGTTTTAAGAAATTAATCTGAATTCGAAAAAATATCATACATGAATATTAAATGAAATTATTTATATTAATTAACTAATCTGCAATAAATTTGTGCGGTGGACATAAGGTTAGCAAAGTTTAGTATTTTTACTCGTAAATGTGGTGAAAAACGTTGTAATACGCACGTGCGCATAGCCATTACACTCTCGGCTCCATTATGCCGGATTTAAACGGAGGCTAATTTCAGGCGCCTACCTTCCAGGCAAGACAATATGCATCGTGTAAACAGTTTTTGCCGTGCCTCGGCTGGTTTAGACGACGGCAAAATATTGGAGCCAATACTCTAGGCAGGACGGTAGGCAACGTGTAAACGGTTTTTGGCGTGCGGCTGGCCTGTAGGCATGAAATAGACCAGCGGGCTATATTGCGGCGCCAAAACAGTGGTCGCGAACCTGCCATATCAGAATCCAGATGTCAGGAACCTTGAAAATGTGCCCAGTAAACAGTCATTAAATTAATATTTTAAAAATATTTTTTCGCAGTTAACAATTAATTGCAAGATAATAAGGATTTTATTTGTATTGTTGTTTTAAAAATGCATTTTTCTACTTCGCTTGTTTATTTATCTACTCCCGTACCGGAATATTCCAAATTCGAAACCAATGACAGATTCGAAATTGAGGTCATTTTCCGCTATCATTTTCATTTCCACACTGTTCCATACTACGAGCAGTACGGAAATGGAGTATGGATTTTCATTCCGCAACTGTTATAATACAGAATTTTCAATCTGTATAGGCTAAGGCAATACTACCACAGTACTACATACAGCCTACTTTAAAGTAATTTTGTAAAAATACTTTTTACTGGGGTGACGACTGCCTACCTATATTTAAAAGAAAACGGAGAGTACCAGCGGTGCTAACATGCGTACCAAGACTTAAGTCTTCGAAGACTGGACATAATTTTGTCTCAGCTGTCAAAGTTGTCGAGATGGTTAACATGCGTACCCCCCGAGATTCGTTTGTCTTCGAAGACTTCTTGAAGTCTAGGAAGAATGAACAGTGTTGCTTTTAAGAAAAAATACAGCATTTATTTTACTGGTAATACTGGTTTCAATCGTTTCAATCCGGTCAATCCGTGTGCGTAAACCCTAAATTCTGAAATAAAAAAATAAAATAAAGAAAAAACAAGTGTCAGTCAGTGTCATAAATTAACAACATGGAAAACGAATTTGGTTATTTTGGATAATAACTCGTGTAAGTAAATTAATAACTTGTTGATAATTATGTATTGCTTTAAATAAAATGTAATTATGCCTACTACGTGCCTGCAAAATGCGCTGCAATTGCACATAGGAATGGAACTGCAGCAAAATGCCATAGTCACCACGGTCACAGGCGTTGCAGCTGGCGACCGCTGTTTTTGGTGCTCCCAGAACGATACACAGAAAGATGCTGCCTACTAATGAATATAGGCATATATCACCATCATCATAACATCTCATGAAACGTCCACTACAGGACAGGGAGCTCACTCCAGAAATCTAGCTTTTGCTGAAAAAAATGTGGAGAAGAAGTACTATAGTCATCTCGCTTGTCAGCGTTACGGCTGGCACCATGAACCGCGGTTGTAGGTGACCGCAGTAAGTAAGATAGTATGATACACAGGAGGATGCTGCTGCCCATCCTCCAGTTTAAAACACAGGCTCGGCATTTATTCATAAGCCTCGGTTCCAAAGGATAGCCTGAATCACCTGTTGTAAAAATAATAAAAAAGATTATGTGTATATTTTCTTTTACAGGAGATACTTCATGAATATTGATTCAAGATATAGGGCAGATTTTATAATTATAAGAGTTGCATGCACTCACACAAGCTCTCACATTAAAATGGCGCTGGCAGGACATATAGCTCGAAACACTGACAATAGATGGACAAAGACAGCCACAAAATGGTAAGGCCCCAAGGCAAAAGAAAAGTTGGCAGGCCATACAAGCATTGGGCAGACAATATTATAAAAATTACTGGAAAGGACTGGATGGTCAAAGAAGAGGACAGACAGAAGTGCCAAGAGCTTGAGAAAGCCAACACCCGAGGAGGGGCCCAAACCTAAAGAAAAGAAGAAACTAACATCTACTAAGTAAACTAACAATAATCTAGTGCAAACTTTACATTTATTTTGATAAAAATGTGTTAATTATTTTGTGTTTGGAAATAAATGGCTCTTTATTTCTTTATTGTATTATTGTATGATAGTATAATTTGCAGCAGTGTAAACGGGTTACGTACGTGCCTTTTTCTCTTCCTCTGTCTTTCTCTCTTCCCGTTCCTCGTACAGACTCAAAATACATCTCAAAAATGTGTTCTTTATCACTTTTACATCATAAAAACAAGTCTCCCAAAAATGTCCGTCCGTCACGCTTTGGCCTAGCGGCTTAGAAACGAATGGTCCGATTGACACCATATTTTGAATTTAAGAGTTTCATGCAAATCCATCTAAGGGTTTTGAATGGTTTCCTGCTGGCTCTCATTTTGAGGGTAGCTGTCATACAACGAAAATGAAAAATTGTAACTTTCGCAAAAACGTCTCATAAAATCTAATGAAAATTTGCATGATCAAGCATCTCTATTTAAGATATTTTGCGGCAGTATCAATTGATCTGTAGAAATTCATATAAGGGGTGTTCCCTTACTACTAAAATTTAAAAATGTGATATTTTTTATTTATTTTTTTATCGTCAATGGGCTTAATCTTGACCTCGATCTAGTCTTGAAGACAGAGATGAGGTCGACGATGGAACGAGCTTGCCCAGAAGAAGCCTATTCACTCACGACTTGAGTAGATTCGGGTTATATTAACTCGGGAACACAGACGCAGGCAGAGATTTTTTTTACTCTAAATTGGTTTCGTTGAGCTTACTTTGATGTTCTACAATTTGGATTCTAAATTGGTGTTCTACCTGACTGCATATTTCATTAAATCATTTTAACATTAATTTAGTATGTATAGGTAAGTTTGTATTTTCATATTATTTGTATGGAATTACAAACTTAAGTTTGCAGTTGACTCGTTACTGTCCGCAGCCTTTATCATATAGTAGTTAGAGCATAATACAGTAGTTAGAGCCTTTATAATATTGTAGTTAGGCTCTTGATCCGGAGGTTCTGGGTTCGACTCCCGGCGGGGACACTGTTGAAAAATGACTCTCGTATATCGCGAGAAAGTAAGTGCAGTGCTGCTGTACTATTTATTTAACTATTTGCACTTATTTCCACCTACTTGTGACCAAGTCTTCGCTGCTGTAGGTGGAAGACTTTTATTTCTATTTTAAACGTCAAATATAGAAATAAGTCTTCTCTTGGTTGGCACGCATGTTAGTGACCGAAGACATATTGTCTAT
This sequence comes from Athrips mouffetella, assembly GCA_947532105.1. Classification (NCBI taxonomy): domain Eukaryota; kingdom Metazoa; phylum Arthropoda; class Insecta; order Lepidoptera; family Gelechiidae; genus Athrips; species Athrips mouffetella. Next base: position 32,304,362 of record OX383956.1, read on the forward strand.
GAAGTCTACAAATGACAGTTGCATATAGAAATAAGTCTCAGTCGTGGGGCGCCATGTTAGCGCACGTAGAAATAACTTTTTCTCACGCTCGAGAGAAGAGAGACTTCCAAATCTTGGTGCGCATGTTAGCACGGCAGGAGTACATAAATCGACAAGAGGCTAACAGTTGGCTCGCTTCTATATAAAGTGACCGTAGCAACAAAAGAAGTGATTTGAACAAAATGGAAAGTATGTACCAGGAGAACATGAGTCTACAAGAGGCTGTCAGTAACCATATACATGAAATTAATGTTAAAGCAACTCCATCCACAAGCTCTGGATCTGGAATAACTTCGGGAATAACTTTAATTAACTGTACTAACTAACTGTCCTCTTAGTTCAATAAATTGATCACTACTCTTTAAAATTTTATTTTATTTTATGCAACTGTTGCGTAATGAGAGTAATTTTAACACGAGATCTGGTTTTTGATACGAGGCGCAGCCGAGTATCAAAATAGTATAGATCGAGTGTTAAAATGACTAATTACGTATAGTTGCATACAAAACTTTATCTACGACCGACAAAATAAAATAAAATTTTAAAGAGTAGTGATCAATTCATTGAACTAAGAGGACAGTTAGTTAGTACAGTTATTAAAAGTTATTCCCGAAGTTATTCCAGATCCAGAGCTTGTGGATGGAGTTGCTTTAACATTAATTTCATGTATATGGTTACTGACAACCTCTTGTAGACTCATGTTCTCCTGGTACATACTTTCCATTTTGTTCAAATCACTTCTTTTTATATAGAAGCGAGCCAACTGTTAGACTCTTGTCGATTTATGTACTCCTGGTACTCTCCGTTTTCTTTTAAATATGTCGTCACCCCAGTAAAAAGTATTTTTACAAAATGACTTTAAAGTAGGCTGTATGTAGTACTGTGGTAGTATTGCCTTAGCCTATGCAGATTGAAAATTATGTATTATAACAGTTGCGGAATGAAAATCCATACTCCATTTCCGTACTGCTCGTAGTATGGAACAGTGTGGAAATGAAAATGATAGCGGAAAATGACCTCAATTTCGAATCTGTCATTGGTTTCGAATTTGGAATATTCCGGTACGAGAGTAGATAATAGTTATTTATGCAACTGTTGCGTAATGAGAGTAATTTTAACACGAGATCTAGTATAGATCGAAAAATGAAAAATTGAAAATAGTATAGTACGAGTGTTAAAATGACTAATTACGTATAGTTGCATACAAAACTTTATCTACGACCGACAAATAACTATTTTACTTTCGAGCGGAGCGCGAAAGGTATTGTATTCGTGAAAAATTAAGTTTTTCTAATTTTCTCAAAAATGCGTTCTATATCACTTATACATCATAAAAACAAGTCTCCAAAAAATGTCCGTCCGTCGTTCGGTCGGTCGGTCGGTCGGTCCGTCGGTCCGTCTGTCCGTCACGCTTTGGCCTAGCGGCTAAACGAATGGTCCGAATGACATCATATTTTGAATTTAGGAGTTTTATGCAAATCCATCGAAGGGTTCTAAGTGGTTTCTTGCTGGCTCTCATTTTGAGGGTAGCTGTCATATAACGAAAATTAAAAATTGAAATTTTCTCAAAAAAGGCTTATAGAATCTTGATGATGACCAAGCATCTCCATGTAATATATTTTGCGCCAATATCAATTGATCTGTGTAATTTCATATAAGGGGTGTTCCTGTACCACCAAATCGTAAATATGTGATTTACCCAAAATTGGTTCCATTGAGTTTAATAAAATTTTCTATAATATTAATCGAGGATTGGTTGTCTACTTGACTGGATATTATTTGTGATTTTTCTGAATAAAATTTCGTACACAGGGTGTACTAAAATCTGAAAGGGCTTGCTCAGTAGACTAAACTGAATAATTATCCATAAGGAACATGTGTTGGGAAATTAAAAAAAATCTCCATGCAAGTATCCTACGGTAGTATCCATTGATCTGTGGAAATTCATATAAAGGGTGTTCCAGTACTACCAAAAGTTAAACATGTGATTTACTCGAAATCGTTTGAGGTTTGTTTGTTTTAATGTTTGACAATTTAAATTCTATAAGCTATAAGCTGTTCTCGAGAGTCATTACGAACCGTCTCGCGCGCAGGCTCGACGACTTCCAGCCTCCCGAACAAGCCGGTTTTCGTAAAGGCTTCAGTACCATAGACCACATACATACGCTACGGCAAGTTATACAGAAGACCGAAGAGTATAACCAGCCACTTTGCCTAGCGTTTGTGGACTATGAGAAGGCCTTCGATTCGATCGAGACGTGGGCCGTGCTACGATCTCTCCAGAGGTGCCAAGTCGACTATCGATACATTGAAGTGTTGAAGGACCTGTACAAAAACGCCACTATGTCAGTTCGTCTTCAGGACCAGGACTCGAAACCTATCCAATTGCAGCGAGGAGTGAGACAGGGAGACGTCATATCTCCTAAACTGTTCACCGCTGCATTGGAAGACGTCTTCAAACTCCTGGACTGGAAAGGACTTGGCATCAACATCAATGGCGAGTACATGACCCACCTTCGATTTGCCGACGATATTGTCGTAATGGCTGAGACCCTGGAAGATCTCGGCACGATGCTCAATAACCTCAGTAGAGTTTCACAACAAGTGGGTCTTAAAATGAACATGGATAAGACGAAAATTATGTCTAACGCCCTTGTTGTACCCACTCCACTCAAAGTTGGAGACTCTACGCTCGAAGTTGTTGATGAGTACGTATACCTGGGACAAACAGTCCAGCTGGGTAAATCCAACTTAGAGAAAGAGGTAACTCGTCGAATCCGACTCGGATGGGCAGCGTTCGGGAAGCTCCGCAATATCTTCACGTCCAAAATACCGCAGTGTCTCAAGACGAAAGTCTTTGACCAGTGTGTGTTGCCAGTGATGACATATGGCACCGAGACGTGGCCGCTCACGATGGGCCTTATCAGAAAGCTCAAAGTCACCCAAAGGGCTATGGAAAGGGCTATGCTCGGAGTCTCTCTGCGCGATCGAATCAGAAATGAGGAGATCCGCAGAAGAACTAGAGTAACTGACATAGCCCTGAGAATCGCTAAACTGAAGTGGCAGTGGGCAGGGCATATCGCAAGAAGAACCGATCGCCGGTGGGGCGTGAGGGTTCTAGAGTGGCGACCACGTACCGGAAGACGAAGCGTTGGCAGGCCCCCCACAAGGTGGACCGACGATCTGGTCAAGGTCGCGGGAAGCCGCTGGATGCGAGCAGCGCAGGACCGGTCGTCATGGAGTTCTTTAGGGGAGGCCTATGTCCAGCAGTGGACGTCTTTCGGCTGATATGATGATGATGATGAATTTAAATTCTGAATTGATCTGTATATTTATATTTATATAAAAAAGTAAATAAAAGTTTGTATTTCCATACTATGTGTATGGCATTACAAATTTAAGTTTGCGGTTGACAGTTTTTCCTTGAGTATTGCGAGAAAGTAAGTGCAGTGCTGCTGTACCATTTATTTTAGTTTGCTTTCAAACAAAAACCACCAGCCGACCACTGGACCATCGCCGTATCAATGGCAGAAAAACGACAAAGCACTGGCTTTAAACCAAAAGTATATTTTTTTAGGAATGCTTCAATTTATAAAGAACTGTGAGCCAATTCTTGAATATCACTGGGTGATTATATATATATATATATATGTATTCTTTATTGCACAAATGACAAAGATTTTAAATGAAAATTGTTTATAAAGGCGAGCTTATCTCTTTAAGAGATCTCTTCCAGCCAACCTATTAGGTGCGGAAGAATGTCATTAAAGCGGGCACAGGGATGTGCATTAATAATAAGAAATTTTAAAATACACTTATAGAGATTTTCAAAATTTTTAAAAGCCACGTTAAACTCATGAAACTCAAATTATTATGTTGGTAATTTTAAAACCGAACGTTATTTTACAATCAACAAATATTGTTTCTTACTTTTGAGGAGTTTAACAAAGCTTATTTTAATTTTTAAAATCTCAAAAATCGCCCGTCCAGATTATAGAATTGGTCCCTGGCCGCCGAGTACCTACTGCACAACCCCCCCGCCCGCTTCCCTCGCATCTCCCGCGCCAATTTTTCGGAATCGTGTAATAGTCTAGGCAACGAAGCGGATCGTTTTATGAAGACCCCCGCATTAAATCCTCAGTCGATGAAACTTTGCTGGGGTATTACACTATGTGAGACAAACCTTATTTAAAAGAATCCAAAACAATATCGGTACTTTAAATTTTTCCATACCAAAATTACAAAAATAGTATGAAAAAATTTATTTGTTAATGTTTTTTTGGGTATTTTGAATTTACATTTCATTCATGATACAGGGTGGCGCAATAGAACGTGCATATTGCATAATTTTTTTTGGCGGGGTGGAAAGCGCGCGGGCGGGGGGAACCTTACCTCGTTGGTTAGGCGGGCTCATGGAGTTTTAGTTACTATGAGTCACTTCGACGGGAAGCAACGCGCATTTTGCGTGCGCGCGTTTTACCAGACCTCTCGTTCATACGTTGTTATTAGGCGACTATATTGTTCTGAATATGAACTACGGAGAATCAGTCAAGCTCCGAGTGCTAATTTAATTAAAATATGGATAAAGCGTTTCGAAGAGACTGGCTCAACGTTTAAACCCAAAGCAAAAGGTCGTCCAAGAACATCTAGGACCGAAGACAATATTGAGAGAGTTATGCAGTCGGTACAAGGAGAACCACAAATGTCTACTCGCAAGAGATCGTCCGTCTTACACTTATCGCGACGAAGTTTGCAACGAATTTTAAAGTTGGATCTTAAATTGCATCCATACAAGCTGCAATTAACACAAGAATTGAAAGAATCTGACTTCGGAGCAAGGCTCGCATTTGCTGATGAAATGCTGAATCGGTTTTCCAATTGTGACAACATCCTTTTCTCTGATGAGGCTCATTTTCACATGAATGGGTTCGTAAACCGTCAAAATTGTCGTTACTGGCATAGTGACAATCCTAAACTTAAACATCAGAAACCACTGCATAGTCCTAAAGTGACAGTATGGGCAGCAATCTCGGGCAGAGGAATAGTGGGTCCGTTTTTCTTTGAAAATGCGCGTGGACAAAACGTCACTGTTAATACCCAACGCTATGTTGCTATGTTGGAAGGCTTTTTGGCTCCAGAACTTGAAAATTCAAGAATAAGGAATTCTAGGACATGGTTTCAACAAGATGGAGCCACTTGTCACACATCTAATGACTCCATGGCGGTTGTGAAACAGATGTTCCCTGGAAAAGTGATTTCAAAGAGAGGTGATATCCCATGGCCCCCACGTAGTCCGGACTTAACGCCTCCTGACTTTTTTTTGTGGGGGTACCTTAAACACAAAGTCTACAGCAATAATCCAAGAAACATCGACGAGCTCAAGCAGAATATCCGTGGTGAAATGGCAGCAATCACACCAGCATTACTGAACAAAGTTTTCAATAATTTCCGTTTGCGGTTAGAGGAGTGCCGTCGTAGAGAGGGTCATCATTTAGATGATGTTATTTTTAAAAAATAAACTTCAGTTCTTACTTAACAATTCCTCAGTTTTATTTTAACTATACCTGTTGCATTTATTTTTTTATATTTTTTTAAATATGCACGTTCTATTGCGCCACCCTGTACTTTATCATCCTGTCAAATAAAATGTGCCTGAGAGAATTATGTTGGGGTCAACTGCTTCGTTGCCTACACTATAAACAGTGGTCATCACAAGATGGCGGCAGCGGCGGCGCGGCGGCTCCATGTAAACGACCGTCTACGCGCAGCAGGCAAAATTTTTGCCGTGCCTGGGTTTTGGCGCCTGAATATTTCCGTCGTCTAAATCTGCCTTTACGCCCTCGCCTGCGGCTCGAGCTGCAATTTCTGAGCCTCGTGTATAATGAGCAAAACAGCGCACTAGCATATTAATGTACTACGAGTATTTAAAGATACTTCTTTCGTAATAAATAAATACCCAATAGAAGCTCATATTTTGTGTTTTTATTTGTGTTTTCTTCAAAATGAACTATCAAAACGGAAAACATAAGGGATTTTATTTAATTTTAAGCAAGTAACTGTTAGTAAAATAATACGCACTTTTGAAGAAAGTGCTAAAAAAGTATCGTCAACGTTTTTTTTATCGACAGCACTCACTCATAAGTTCATTTTCATAATTTGGTAGTGTGTTGTCAACTGAACACTCAAGTGAAATTTGATTGAATGAGAGCTACCTAAGTTTTGTTTATTAATTTATGCAATACCCCTTAAGGACAATCTCACACTTGAGCGGGATTTATTAGTACTAGCCTCAGTACCTGAGCGACCGAGCTTCGCTCTCAACATAAAGGTATCATCAGGTGAGCAAGCTGTGCTATCCGCCAACAGATGGCGCTGTAGGTTTCTGTCTAAAATGCGGTATTTAAAAAATGCTGAAAAGCATGAGAAAAACGACTTTTCTCGGACATGAGACCTAGCTAGATCGAGTTTTTGTCCCGTATGGTAAATTTCATCGAAATCATTAGAGCCGTTTTCGAGAAACCAAAATACGTTTTTTATTTGCAGTAAAATGACACAATCAACTTTCGTAATAAAATAACATAACATTTTTGTTTTGAAAACTGACAAGGTTCGATTCCCGAGTCATGTACTTGTGAGTTTTTTGAAAATCATTGATTGCAGTTTTTCTTAACTGTAAAATTGAAGACATGGTTCACCACGCTATTTGCACTACGTATTAAAATTAGTTTCGTCATGTTCTGTCTGTCTGCCCGCGGCTTAGTTCAGAGGACCTTATAGACTTTAAGGGCACTGCATGTTATCCTACGTCATCGATTACACGAAATTTGCAACTTTGTAGCGATAGTAGTAGCCTATTAGGTCCACAAAACGTTGGTCTGCCAATCCGAAACCTGGCAGGTATTGTACAGTCGGAGCGAAAAGTGGGTTCGTGATAGAGTACACGAATGAAACCTATTCGTAGATATAGAAGGTACCTATATAATTAAAACACAACAGGTCTGCCTTGCATCATCTTGGCAGTTTCGCTAGTCGGACCACAAATGTGGTCGAATGTGATCGGACCACAAATTTGGTCGGACTGACGAAACTGCCAAGAGGATGCAAGGCAGACCTGTTGTATTTTACTTCTATAGGTACCTTCTATTTTTACGAATAGGTTTTATTCGTGTACTCCATCACGAACCCACTTTTCGCTCCAACAGTACAATACCTGCCAGGTTGCGGATTGGCAGACCAACGTTTTGTGGACCTTATTGACCACTACTATCGCTACAAAGTTGCAAATTTCGTGTACTCGATGACGTAGGATAACATGCAGTGCCCTTACAGTCTATTAGTACTAGAAAGCTGATATTTGGTACGGATATACATTTCATCTACGCCGACAAAGTTGTAAAATATAATCTTTAAACATATTTTTTTGGGGTACCTTCCCTACAGGTAAAGTGGGGGTTATTTTTCCTTTCTTATCTACCCCATAGTGTGGGGTGTCGTTGGATAGGTCTTTTAAAAATAATGTCAGACTTCCACGATCATTTTTTGATTAAGGGATCCTGATATGATACATGATGACCTTAAACACCTCCTGTCACAACCACAGGCATAATTCGAACCTGCGTCTTCTCCGTCATTACCGGAGATGCTTTACCAACTAGGCTACGTTGGCTGGCAGTAACGCAAAGTTGAAATGCAGAGGTCGCCACAACATAAGGCAGGGCTAAGTCAGCGTAGTTGGTAAAGAGTCTCGATATTGACGGAGAAGACGCAGGTTCGAATCCTACCTGTGGCTCTGAAATTTTGTGATTGTCTACTTTGTAGATTTATCCATAGCTGTAGCCATAGAAATTCCAGAAACAACTTCAGGGGTGCATCTGGAGTCATTAGAGGTTAAACTGCCTAAATATCTGAATTATTTTACAGGTTTTTCAGAAATGGAAAATTTATTTTTCTTACTGTTTATTTGAGGCCAATTATTTAACAAGTCCCTCCAATTGTAATGTGTTCTCAGCTACGGAAGCAATGTCATCACTGAATCTTATAACAAGCATTTTTTTCCCTGTTTATTAAGATCAGATCTTTTTAGGCTTTCGTAGTCAAAAGGAACCCTTATAGTTTCGTCATGTCCATCTGTCTGTCAGTCTGTCTGTCCGCGGTTTAGCTCAGAGACCCTTAGTCAGTGGCGTGCACAGACATTTTAGACAGGGTAGGCAAAAAATTTTCGATGCTATTACTCACCAAAATACTAATACGTATTGGTTTGTGTGTTTAATTTAAAAATGGGGTTCGAAATTTTCCGTTTTCTGTTTTCTAAAATCATATATTTATTTGCCTACTATCGCCAAAACAAATCAAAACAAAACAAACAATGACGACTCAGTATAAAAAATAAATAAAATTTATCATTCAAATACATAGGTACATAAGCACGAAGAAAATAATACTTTTTAAAATTATTACGTAAGACTTCGGTAACTTTCGGCCAAAGTGAGACATTGCCTACCCTGTGCGATTGTCTGCGTTAATTGTATCATTGTGTGCCATGTATTTATAAGAACGCACACATAGTGCATTCGCATAACCACGTCGGCACACATGCAAACATTTAGACAGGAATAGTATGTGTCTTTGCCGTTAGGCGCGTGGCGGCGCTAGTGCAGCGCAATAATAATGCGATGTGGAATGTGCATACCACAGGTACTTACTGAGGCGATGATACCACTGATACTCGACAGGTGGAGCTAATTTAAGTTCATAGAATGTTTCTTTCAACCTATGCTTTCAAGGATGGTAGGTAGCAAATACCACTAATAAATAAATACAATGTGACAAGGTATCCAAATAAAATCCGATTATGTTGTTAGAGTAGGTAGGGTAGGCAGTGTCTTTTTGTCTTTATGGAGTGCACGCCACTGCCCTTAGTACTAGGAAGCAGATTTTTTTTACAAATAAACATTTTATTTACGCCGACAAAGTGGTAGAATAAAATTTTGTAAAACTTTTTTTTTAGGGTACCTCCCATACAACTAAAGTGGGGATGTTTTTTTTTCTCGTCTGACCCATAGTGTGGTGTATCGTTGGATAGGTCTTTTAAAAATAATATAAGTTTGTAAAGATCATATTTCTATTTAGGGATCCGTTTGCAAAATATTAAGCTTGAAAGCGCAATTTTTTGTTGGAGTCGAGTGTCGTCCACCCTGCCGGCTAAACAGTTATTATGGGAAATGTAAAAAAATTCACAGTAGTAGCGTATATGATAAAATTAAAAGGAAAACTATCACAGTTAAGTAGGCTTTACAGGTTAATGTGCTATAACTGAAAAACTAAAAATAATACTAACAGCAATAGCAATCATAGTAAGGGTGATGAAGGACAAATTTCTATATGATTTGCTCATGTCTGCCTCTTTGACTGATGATACGGAGCATCCTCTAGAAGATAAAAAAATATTGGCGGACATCTACACCCCTGCGTTTTTGAGGAATTAAGTTTTAACTATTTTGAAATTTGACAATGAAACGTACACCTGGCAGACTATGACTATCAAAACCCCAGAAAAATGGTCTGCCACCATAATAGCCCTGCGTCGTAAAGTTACAGCTTTTCAAAATGCAAAAAATCACTACTTCGTCCCGTGATAATGCAGAGCCCTGCATGTCTGCCTCTTCGATTTTCTACATCTTCAGAAGTAGGTATTTTAAACAGGAGCCACAAAGGAAGACAAAAAAAAATATTATTTAGTATCTTATTTTCATTTTTTTTTCTTTAACTCAAAAACGCAGCGACGCACAGAAAAACTTGTAAGGACCAAATCGATTCGTATTGAGCTGATCTATCATCCCTATGAATATGAATCATGAGCAAATCATATACCCGAATTGCAGCCAGCACCCTAACTATCAGGCGCTAGGACCTCTGAGCATTAGGAGGTAAAAAGTTTATGTTATAATCGTTATGAAATATTTACTCAAAACCCGCTTTGCGATAAAAATCGTAAAATAACTAACCCTATACTGCACGTGGCCCGACACGCACTTGGCCAGTTTTTTATTTATTTATTGCGCATTCTATGAAAAAAGATTTTTAGGCCCCATTTTTCAGAACTTCTATTTTATTTATTGCACTTTCTACAAAAAGTAATGTTCGGTAAATTTGGTCTGGTTGGTTAGTTTTTAATTTGGCCGGAATAAGATGTGTAATAATTATATTTGCTATTCCGTGTATGAATAATTTTAATAAGCAGTTTTAAAGCGCAAAAACAAATCGACATATAGTTTACCTAATACCCAGTGGCACTAATGCACCGCAGCTGCACTCCCCGGGTTTATTGCAAAATAAAACATTAAATATTGCAACTCCGCTGTGCCCGGGGAGCGTCGCAGAGGGAAGGGATCATGGGAGACAGGGGTGAGGGACGCGAGGCGGCACATTCAATGATTGAAACTAAGGTAAGGGGCTCACTATTGCATTGTATGTATACACATTCCATTATTAGAGAGATGTATTTTATCCATAATTTATCCCGTTTTATGTTTAGCTGGTTTCTTTACTTACAACACCATCTTTAACCTAACAGTTGTACCTACCTGCCGCGAAAACTGCTATCTGTCAATATATTTTCGATTGAACAAAAAGTCATCGTAGGCGTAAAAGTTTTGTAGTCACGTCACACAAAAAAAAAACCTACTACTGAACGTTCTTAGAGTAGGAATAAAAGTAACGTAATACGCTGTCTATATTAAAAATGCATTGCCTTGTATAAATTAGAATAAAGAGCAAGAGGGAAAAGTAAACAATCAACATACTAAAGAAAGAAATTAACAAAACAAAAAAAGAAAATGTTTGCCGAGTTACAGGCGGAATCTTTAGACGAAATTCTAAAATTAAAAATTTTGACCTCCCATACTAAATGCAGGTTCAGTTTTAATATGTTATATTATTTATTTCAGTCTATGTTCCTTGGAAAAAAATATCAGTATTGTGATAAGATTCCCATACTTACTTCCGGGCAATGTTTGTATGAGGAAGTCAAAAAATATCTTATTTTCCGAAAAAGTGGCTCAGGTTTATGTTCTGAGTAACATACTAAAAGGCTAGAGCTTATGTTAAATATAATTTACGTCAATTTTACTTTATTAACGTTTCTGGATTCTATTACTGGTGGGGCCACTGTCAAAAAAAAATCCCTTTGTGCGACCGGCGACAATGCAGGATGAATCACCTGATTGTCCGAAAATTTAAATGATTCCGTGCTTCGGTAGGCACGTTTAGCCGTTGGTCCCAACTTGTAGTCGTTAATAAGCAATGACATAGGCCTTTGGCGGCTTAATAACTCTAACAACAGAGTTTGATGACGATTTACGTAAAACCTACTATTTATTTATAAGATTTTGCTTCTGGGCAAGCTCGTATTCTATATCACTGTCTAACAAATGACGCAAGGTCATGCATTTACGTCAGGAATGGCATAAACGCAATGACAATGCGTTCTTTCTGTTATAGGGATCTAACAACAGCCAAGATCCTTGTGGAAGTGGTGCAGGGGAAGCAGACCATCTTAATAGCCTCTGCCTACCTCCCATATGAATTAGAAGAACCAGCGACACCACAACTTAGGAACCTGGTTGAGTATGGCAGCCGTGAAAACATTGAGCTTATCATTGGCTGCGACGCCAACGCGCATAACGTCGCCTGGGGAAGCTCAAACAACAACAGGCGAGGGGAGAAACTACTGGACTTTGTGGTAAGCACATCCATGCAAATTCTCAATAAAGGAAGTAGACCAACTTTTGTCAATAAACTCAGATCAGAGGTCATTGACATCACGTTAGCTTCAAATAAGACTAGCTCTAAAGTCTCAAACTTGCACGTATGGAACGAGGTCAGTGGATTGGATCACAGGTACATAATATGCTTCATGTACGAAACACGTAAGTTCAACGAGGTCTTACGGCGCAGGAATCCCAGACACACCGACTGGGGCTCATTTAGAAGGGACCTACAAACACAACTAGGGAACCTCTCAGGTAAGCTCAATTCTGTATTAGATATTGAATTCGAAGCGGACGAAATCACAAAGGCGCTATCCATAGCCTGGACAAACAACTGTCCAGAAAACAAAACGGTAGGCAAAAAAGATCCCAGGTGGACCCCAGAGCTTGAAAAACTACGGCGGGAGACACGACAGGCATTCAACGAAGCGAAAGCTAAGAAGGACTTCTCAACGTACACCAAGAAGTTAACAAGCTATAATCTGGCCATTCGAAAGGCACGAAGAAAATCATGGAGGGGACACTGTGAAGTCATAGAATCTCTATCTGAGTGTATGAGAGTCTTCCGTGCCCTATCAACAGTCAAAGCAAACCCACTATCCTGTGTAAGCAATGACAGTGGGTAGACCACGGATTCTGGAAAGGATACATTAGAAGTAATGTTCAGAACACACTTCCCGGGATCAAAACAAGTCAGAAAAGTCTGGAGGAGCAATACTCTCGCACCTCAAGAACCGATTGGTACGTCGCCAAAAAGGTAGTAGACGAAAACAAAATAAAATGGGCCCTCAAAGGCTTTCAGCCATTTAAGACTCCAGGCCCTGATGAAATTTACCCCATCCTACTACAAAAAGGAGCTGATATCATCGCCCCATATCTGTCAAGGCTCTATAGAGCATGTATTGCCTTTGGGTACATCCCTAAAACCTGGAGGCGGGTAAAAGTGATCCATATACCCAAGCCTGGGAAACCGGACTATGAGGAAGCCAAGGCGTTCAGACCTATTAGTCTGTCGTCATTTATAATTAAGGCACTCGAGAAACTTGTGGACAGGCATATCCGAGAGGGACCATTAAAGAGGAGACCTCTTCATGGACTCCAATGTGCTTATCAGCCGGGAAAATCAACAGAGACAGCATTACACTTAGTAACAAGTCAAGTGGAAGCTGCCTTAGATACTCAAGAATTATGTATAGGGGCATTCCTTGATGTAGAAGGAGCCTTTGACAAGACCACCTTAGAATCAATAGAGGAGGCCTCACTAGAGCACAGCATCGAGCCTACTCTACGAAGGTGGATCAATGGCATGCTCAAAGGAAGAGTAATAACTGCTGTGGTGCCTGGTTATAGACTCTCTTATAAAGGAACTCAACAAAGGACCATACTACACCGTTGGATACGCGGATGACCTGGTCATATTGGTGAGGGGCAAAGTAATGAGAACTGTTTCGGAACTCATGCAAGAGGCCCTCAAAAAGGTGGAAAGTTGGTGCATACGACATCACTTGGCCATCAACCCTGAGAAAGCTGTTGTGATACAATTTACAAAGAAGAGGAAACTGGAGACCTTAGGTCAGCTCTCTCTATACGGGACGCAACTAAAATGGGCCACGGAAGTTAAATATCTAGGAGTTACACCAGACAAGGAACTAACGTGGAAAACACATGTAGACAACACTGTAAGAAAAGCTCAAAGGGTCTTTGGAATGTGTAGATCTACCTATGGCAAATCCTGGGGGCTTAAGCCCAAAATATTACATGGCTGTATACCATGGTGATCCGACCGATTATCACATATGGTAGTATAGCCTGGTGGCACAGAACAAAGCAAGTTGGGTGCAGACAGGAGTTGGCTAAATTCCAAAGAACTGTCTGCATAGCCATATCTGGAGCTTTTAGGACCACCCCCACGGCAGCGCTGGAAAAAATTCTTGGTTTGATACAGCTGCATATACTCGTAGTCGTAGAATTGGAGGCAAGAAGTGCGCTCCATAGGCTAAAAACCCAAGGACTGTGGGATGACTCCTTGCCAAAAACACGACATACTAAATTCGACACAGATAGAGAACTTGACACAATTACATCCATGGGCTGTGATAAAACACAGCCTAGGTTCATGTTCAAGAGACTCTATGAGATCCACATACCCTCGAGAGAGGATTGGAATAAAGGATTGAATCCCTCGAGAAAGGACAATCTGACATGGTACACTGACGGATCAAAAATGAAGTCGGATACAGGGGCGGGTGTTTATACCAAAGGGTATGAACACACTCAAAGCATGGGTATACATGCAAAAGTCTTTCAGGCTAAAACATATGCAATCATTGCCTGTGCAAAGGAGAATCTAGATAGAGGCACTACGGGCCAAACTATATACATTCTCAGTAACAGCCAAGCGGCACTAAAGGCTCTCACATCCTACAAGGTAGACTCCAAAATAGTCCTAGATGCCATCCAAACCCTTAATAGGTTAGGTAGGCACAACACAATACGACTAGTTTGGGTCCCAAGACATGTAGGAGTAGAGGGCAATGAAGCGGCTGACAGACTAGCCAAGGAGGGATCAGAAAAACACTTCTGCGGACCTGAACCTTTTATTGAATTATCAGGGAGTACCACCTTCTGGTGGTACTCCCTGACTCGCACTCAAGGACTATGCCCAGAGAAGGCACTGCACTGAGTGGGCAAACACTGTTGGACTTACTCATTCGAAGAAATTTCTAGGGACCACAAAGGTAGGTTACTTCAAATATCTACGAAACCTAAGCAGGCACCGGACCCGTAATATTGTAGGTGCTTTCACCGGCCATTTCGGCACCAGAGAGCACCTACACAAGATGGGTCTGTCGGATACAACTACCTGCAGAGCATGTGGTGAAGAAAGCGAACGCATGGAGCATCTTATATGCTCATACAACGCTTTGGCTAGCAAGCGTATGTCGATTCTGGGTCAGGCTTATCCGACACCAGAAGACTACGGGCTCCTTCCGCTGAAATCTTGAAATATTCGGAGACAGCGGAAAATCACAGGAGCAATAAGGCAGGGGAAGCACAAAAGATCCCATAGGGTCGAAGTGCTCTGAGGTCCATCAAGGAACTCAGCCCCACGTAATAAGATAAGATAAGCTTCTTGCCAAATTTTATCATTTTAGGTCAACAGGAAGTACCCTGTAGGTTTTGCTTTTTTGCATAAATGTATCATAAAAAAGCCATATCTTTTGATTGCGTCGTTGAAAAACATTGAAATTTTCAGATCTTGTGTGGTTTATGGACCTTAATATTCGCTATCAATTTCAACCTGATACCTCTTCTCATTCGTGAGAAAATGGGTTTTGACATGGTTTTGACAGACAGACAGACGGACAACAAAGTGATTCTATAAGGGTTCCGTTTTTTTATTTTGAGGTACGGAACCCTAAAAAGAATACCCCTTCTATATAACATTATCATACTTATGATTACTAGTTTAGATGGTTTATGGCTTATTATAGGAATGATGAGGGCTTATGTTGCGTATGCAGCACCCCTCGTATATTTTTATTAGTCTCAGCTGTAAGCAATATGTTTGTATCAGAGGCGAAATAATGCGGAGGATTAAAGTATTGGTCAGTGGTGTAAATCAATAATTACATTATATCATGCGTGACGGCTTGCCAGCTACACAAAAAGGCATGGTAAATGAACCAGGGGAGGTGGCTATTCGGAAAACCTACTTCTTTTTTTCATTTGATGGTACTCGTATAAAAGAACTGGCGAATTAATTCGCACCTACTATGAACTATGCTTCATTGTAGCTGACTCGTAGTAAATTTACTTAATATTATTAACTTCTTTATTTTATCACCTTTCAAACACTCCATACATCTTTTTTCCTACATCAATTCTCACTAATTGTAACAAACTGGCCATCTCTCTAAGTTAACTAAACCTTGCCTAGCCTTTCAGCTTCAGAAAACGAAAACATAATTTTTTAAACAGTTGTTATTTTTATCCATTTTCAGTAGTTTAATTGATTGAACTAATACTCAGACTATGAAACAAATAAAATTTTACCATTCTCATACGTACCCTTCCATTGAGCGCGAAAAGGTGCTATGGAAATAAAAGTTCTTTCTATCGAACTGTTTATTTAGAAAAGTTTCCAGTTTTATGTTCTGAATTTTATTGTTTTTCAGTGACTTGTTGCATGTTCCGTTAAATGTTCCACCTTGTGTATGTAGCTGCTAGCGGCAGAAGAGAGGTTAAGAGGGGAGCACTTGGTCGCTACATGGGCCCTTTTTTAATTCGCTCAAGTGCTCGCCGTCAGATTGATTTATGTACCAGCAAAATAACTGCCAGAATAGAAAAAAGATTCAAGAATCCGTTGGAAAAACTATATTTTTCATTAGAAAGACCCAGCATCGATCACTAGCCAGTTTTCACAGCAAAGTGGGTTGTAACAGCAAGGTATTTTGCGGGTGGCACAATTGAACTACGGTGGTTGGTGACAGCATACATTGGGTGCCGAAGGTTATGGTCAGACCAAAGTTGGTGGCCACCAAACAAACTACTTTCAACGAAATATTCCGTAGTTGGCGCCAATTATCTAAGTTTTTTACAGGAAGCCTATTTACGAAATTTTTCGTATACGGAATATTACGTTTTTCGGCACCATTGCTTACTTTGTTCCATCTCGTTTACTCCCACATGCATATCGATTGAAATCCCCAACCTCTCGTGATTACGCTTTGGCGCAAGCGCGAGTACAAAACGCTCACTGACTACTCCTAAAGTCCAATCGTACCTTTAAAATGCGACTTATAAAATTTCGTGAAGATTTTATAAAGCATCTGATCAAATTGAGTCCTACAATACCAACAAAAGAATCCATGCGGCAGCCACAATCCCACGAAGATGCGCTACAACCATTGCCATCCCCAGCAGTAGCAGCATGGCTTTCTCACTCAGCACCGACACCACCTAGAGTTACGAGTTGGTTATCAGCTAACGAGCGCACACGTGTTCCTGTGAATAACTATCATTACTTGGAGAAGCTACCACCGAGCATAAAGAAAACTGTTCCATCTAAATCTCTATCTCTTTGCCGTTTATGCACGAAAAATAAAATTAGAAAAAAGTCATCTTTTGTATGTGCTACTTGTCCTGAGAAGCCTGCTTTGTGCATAGTAAAGTATTTTAAAATTTACCATACCGACCTTCGTTTTGCATAATATTACACATACCAAATTTTTTTTTTGTACAAAAAATCAGTTTTATATTGTTCTAACTAGATTTTCTGTTCATTTGTAGAGTTCCGATACCAAAATGGTAAAAAAGAAACCCTTATGGTGCGACTTTGTCTATCTGTCTGTCACACCTGTATATCTCAGCAACCACTCATGCTATCGACTTAAAATTTGGAATAATTTTAGAATATGCTTGCTCAACTCGATTGGACATGAAAAAATAAAAAAATATATAATTATTAATGTATGGGGTATCAAATGGGGAATCGAATGAAAGGGCTTTACGTCGTGTACATTCTACAATGTGTTTCCGACTCTTAGTTTTCTAGTTACGATGAAAAATGAAAAAAGAAATACCTTTCCTCCTCCCCCCCTTATGTCCGAAGTTTGTAAAAAGAAAAATCTGAATTAATTAAAGTCGATAGAAATATATGTAAATATTACAGCAAAACTAAAATGATCATTGCACAAATGTGGATATCCACCAGGGTTAACCGACAAAGAATCATCATCGGGACCGCGTACAGACCTCAATGGGTTAATGTTGACAAATTTATTGATGCCGTAACACAGTCAGTATCTTACTTTTCATACTTTGACATTATAGTTCTTCTTGGGGATTTTAATATTAATTTACTTGTACCTCATACCACAGATTCTTCTAAGTTTAAACAGTTTTTGAGCTATATGGAACTTGAACAGGTTGTCACAAAAGAAACTCATTACACTGAGCATAGTGCCAGCTTGATTGATTTAATTTGTACTAATACCGCTGTTCGAGAAGTCGGTCTTACTAATGTTAACGGGGCTCAAATTGGGCATATGATGGTCACTGCAACCTTCAAAATAATAAAACTTTAAAACTTCAAAATAATAAAAAGGGTATTTACCCTCCTAGAATTCGAACTTACAGGCCTATTAAAAATATGGACATTAATAAGTTTAACCTTGGGCTTGATCACATAGACTGGGATTCAATCATGACATTGCCAACAGTTGACGAGAAGGTTAAGTGCTTCAACTGTTTAATGTTATATTTATACGACTTATTTGCTCCTCTGAAAACTGTTAAGGTCAAACATGAGCATACTTTTTCCTGGTTCACTGATAACGTTATATTCATGTCAGATCTACGCGACCAGGCTCTTCATCGTTACCGTATAAATGATTCAGACTCCAACAAAGATATTCTAAAGGATTACCGCAAGTTAGTTGAGGCAAGCATTTATCGTGAAAAAGAAGCTTATTTTTCTCACAGTATTGACTCTATAGTAGCTCACGGGAAAACATTCTGGAATAACTTGAAGGAGAATGTTTTGGTGGACCCTAAGGGAAGGACTGAACTTCCTTCCCTTAGGGTCCACCAAACCACCGCTGTAAATAACTCTTTTTTTAATGGTAATAAAACTGCCCCCGTGCCTTTGATCTCTCTTTTTAACGAGGCCAGATTCAACAACTCACAATTTTCTCTAAAGGCTGTCAGTGAAGGGGATGTATGTATACAAGTACCTGGTCTCTACTAAATCTAATGCTGTTGGCTGTGACGGCATCAGCAGAGATATGATAATTCTAAGTCTACCCCGTACGTTGAAGGCAAAAACCGATATTGTGAACAGGTCTACCTTAAAGGTTACATTTCCTAGCTTATGGAAGCATGCACTAGTTACTCCCATCCCCAAAGTCGATAATCCCACTTATTACAGCCATTTACGACCAATAAGCATACTCCCGTACCTCTCGAAAATTCTTGAAAAAGCCATTTACGATCAATTAAGTAAGTATATTGAAGATAACAAGATTTTGCCTGAGTTTCAATCAGGTTTTCGTAAAGGTCGTGGGACTACAACTACATTGCTTGATGCTGTAGACAATATGTTAGCTGAGCAGGATAGAGGTCAAGGCACTATACTCACACTACTAGACTTCTCGCGTGCCTTTGCCAAGCTCAAATTTTACGGATTAGACAATCTGTTTCTGAACTGGTTTCGTGAGTATCTTACTAATCGGTCCCAATCAGTGAAATTACAAGATTGTAATGGTCGATCTCGTACATCTGCGCCCAAGCCCGTACCACGAGGGGACCCTCAAGGGTCCATCTTAGGTCCCCTCCTATTTATCTTATACTGCTCTGATCTTATCAAAGTTATCAAACACTGCAAGTATCATGCTATGCTGACGACATACAAATTTATTATTTATAATTCCAAAAATACATGTGACGCAGCGTCAAAGATGACCGCAGATCTTAACAGGATTGCAGACTGGTCGGCTGATAATGGATTAGTACTTAATTCTGCTAAGTCTAAGTTCATGATCGTGGGTACAAAAAAGCAGACTCGGGACATTTTACTCAATAATCCTTGTGTCCTCATTCAGGGTACGAATGTCGAGCGAGTGCACGAGGATCGTAGTCTAGGAATCACTATAGACAGTCAGTTGCGCTTCGAATCTCACGTCATGGGTTTGGTGAGAGGATGCAAGTTTAGAGTAAAGGTACTCTATAAAATTCGGAGATTCCTTACAAAAAAGACGCGTATAATGCTATTCTCTCTAAACTTAATTACGGTGACCTAGTATATGGACCGCGCTTGCTTGCTAAAACTCAGCGCGTCTTACAACGAGTACAAAATGCTTGTTGCAGATTCTGTTTCACTATCCCTCCCCGTAGCCATGTTTCACCATTTTTAAATGCTGCCTCCATGCTTAACTTGGACTCGCGTCACCATTTTCATTTGGCATGTCTGCTCTTTGATGTTGTCAAACTTAAGAAACCTGATTACTTATATCAAAAGTTACGCTTTTCCCAGTTTAAGGATCTATACAGCGTTCGTTGCACACGAGCTCCTCTCGCCGTTCCATCCCATCAATCCGCAGCGTTCAGAGGCAGCTTCCGCTTCCTAGCTAGCAAATGTTGGAATGTGTTACTTCCTCTACTTCGGAATCTAATCTCCAAAAACTCTTTCGAACACAAAGTAAAACTCTATCTTTTAAAGCAGCAACGTTTGGGTATTCCTAAAATTTATAAAGGATAGCGTTAGCTGCGCGCAAAATTAGTTACAGATGCCTTATTATAAAGGTCTTTTTAATACTTATACGTGTATATATTTTGGGCTAATTAGTTCATGTACTTAGGTATTTATTTGTTAACACTCTACACGTATGCACTTCTTTCATCACTTTTACCGTCATTGAATGACTTTGTACTTGATATTTCTATCGTCCTTTTTCTACAGAAACGCAGCGTAACCTGCACACGTCACATTTACTTTATTCAGATGCTAGTTTTATATTTTATTTATTTTTATAATATAATTTCGTAGGTATATCTTCATAGCACCCGCGTTACTCTCACTGGCGAGGGCTGAAAATCTGTGTTGGCCTCTCTAAGGGCAAATCTATCGCTGAGCCTAAGCCTTTTTGTCACACTATAGCACATATGTGTTTTGATTTGTTCTTCAGTTAGTCCTAATCATTGTTTATATGTTTGCTTCTTATCAATGTACATATGTGTTGGTGTCACAAATAAACGCTTTATCTATCTATCTTTCTAAGGAGCACAGTTTATTTAGAAATCTGCAAAAACCCTTTACAAATGAATTTGGTTTTGCGGCCCTAAAATAGACTTTATTGCTTCCAAAAATACTATAGGTATATCGGAACCCTCGGCGCGCGAGTCCAATTCGCACATGAAGTTATCGATTTTTTGGGTCCTATTTTTATAACCAAATTGATGGTACTTTTGCAAATATTGCTTTCGAAATAGTGGTCTTATGATAACTTATAAATAATAAAGTTAGTTTATTTTGACGTCTTGTTTTATTTGAGAGGCCAACCAACTTAAAATTATCCAAATCTGGGTGCCAAATTAAGCCAGTTACTATGTAGAAGCTATGGAACTCCTACGAAAAATATCGTAGTCGGTCCCTAGCATAAATTCAGCATCATCATCATATCAGCCGAAAGACGTCCACTGCTGCACAAAGGCCTCCCCTAAAGATCTCCATGACAACCGGTCCTGCGCTGCTCGCATCCAGCGGCTTCCTGCGACCTTGACCAGATCGTCGGTCCACCTTGTGGGGGGCCAGCCAACGCTTCGTTTTCCGGTACGTGGTCGCCACTCGCCCCATCGGCCATCGGTTCTTCTTGCGATGTGCCCTGCCCACTGCCACTTTAGTTTAGCGATTCTCAGGGCTAAAATAGCATAACAGGGCTAGCATAAATTAGTAACTACGAAATATCTCGTTATGTCACTCAATGTGTTAAGTAGTGCAATGCGCAGTAGGATGCTGTTACCTAACCTCCGCCTGCATTTTACGAGACTTACGAAAAAGGGTGGGTGGAAGAGTCATACTAGTCACAGTTTACAATACCGCGCTAAACTTAGTCAGCGAAGAGATGAACGTTGTACAGCGAGGGTCAAGTTTAACCTGCTTATACGTATACTTTCTTTGCCACGAACTTTGGTGTGTATCATAGAGTATTGCCGATCTCAATGAATGAATTGTAAAACCGGCCAAGTGCGTATCGGGCCTCGCGCAGTATAGGGTCCCGTAGCTTTTTTTTTATTTTTGTCGCAAAACAGGATTTGATTAAGTATTTCATATCGTTCATAACATTAACTTTTTACCTCATAATGTACAGCGAAGTCCTAGTGCCCTTTTTTGCCAGCCTCGACGGTTTAGTTGCATCCAACAATAGTATATCTCTTATAGCTACTTACGTTTAACTAAGTTTAAAAAAAATTATTTTAATAATTTTAAACGGGAATTGATGTACTTCGAAACTAATAATATTGAAGAATAATTTGAAACAGGAGCTTGCTAACCTTAAATCGTTATCAGAAAAGTTGTAATACCTATGTAATTATTTTATAGATTTTCCTTTGCTTGAACTAAGAAGTTTAGCTTCTTGCCAGTTTCATGATTCTAGTTCAACGGGAAGCACCTTTTAGGTTTTTGTTTGTTTCATAAATGTATGGAGAAGGGGACATGAACGGCCGTATCTATTTATCGTATTGTTGTAGATGCTTAAAATTTTAACACCTTTAAGGGTATATAGACTTCTATATTAAATACTTATTTTATTAAATAAATAAAAAAGGTTCCTATAAGGTTTCCATTTTTTTCTTTTGAGGTACGGAACCCTAGAAGTTTTTTCCAAAAGAAAGCCAAGACAGTGCCTAGACATTTAAGTTGAATTACTACCGTAATATAAAAATTGACATAACGTCTGTGTTAAGTAAATGATTTGGATACGGCAGACACGTTTCAACTAAGTACCATAATACCGCCCCAGTTTTTTGGCTTATAGCTCATTACATTAACCTGTGAAGCCTACTTAGTCGTGATAGTTTATTTTTTCAATTAATTTCATTATATATACTACTACTGTGAAGTTTTTCATATTGGGGGACATTTCTCACAAGGTCATCTGATTCCCAAACTAGGCAAAGCCTGTACTGTGGGTGCCAGAGACTGATATACAAACATAAATACATAAACAACCCTCAGACACAGAACAAATACTTATGTTCATCACACAAATGATTGCCCAGGGCGGGGATCGAACCCGCGGCCCACGGCGTGAGAGGCAGGCTCACTACCAACCACACCACGTTTAGATGGCAGACACTCAACTCCAACAAAAAATTGCGTTGGATTCCTAGAAGACTCACATTATTTTTAAAAGGTTTATCTACCGATACCCCACACAATGGGGTAGATTAAAAAAATCACCCTTCTTTAATTGTAGTTACCCTAAAAAACTTTTTTCAAGATTTTATGTCACCACTTTGTCAGCGTGGATGAAATGTATATACGCATTAAATTACAGCTGTCTAGTATTAGTGTACCGTGTGGTGCCGGCAAAGAATATTACCAACCCATACATACCCGTGGGTGTCGTAAGAGGCGACTAAGGGTTAACTGGAGGATGGGCAGCAGCATCCTCCTTTGTATCTAACATCTTACTTACTGCGGTCACCTACAACCGCGGTCCATAGTGCCAGCCGTAACGCTAACAAGCGAGGTGACTATGGTACTTCCCCTCCACATTTTTCTAGCAAAAGCTAGAATTCTGGAGGGAGCTCCCTGTCCTGTAGTGGACGTCTAGTATTAAGGGTGTCTGAGCTAATCCGCTAACAGACAGACAGATGGACATCACGAAACTTTAAGGGTTCCTTCTTGACTAAGGAACGCTAAAAAGGCTCATGATTGGTGAAGGGTTAAATAGTTTAATATATACATAATACAATTAAAGTTTCCTTAAGTAACATTAAATTCATTTAAAAAGCAATCTCGACACTGTCACCTAGGGGCAAAGCTGTCCATAAATCTTTCTTTCTCTCATGTCCATATCTTGGCAAGATATAACTAACAATTATTATTTTTGAGAATCATATAAAATAACGTCCTCTATTCTGCGAATAAGATGGGTAGATAATACACTGTTCTAACAAACTAAAAAAACGTCAGAACGTCCTGAGGGGTTAGTATAACGGCGGGGCAAAATGACGAGCAACAGGTCGCTTTGTTTTACAAACAGACATACTTAACTTCAAAGTCTTGTTAATAATTTCTTTCAACTATCTCTGCTGTGTTCTAAGGGGTGAGAGAATTGTGTTAACTTTTAATTGCATTCGTTAGGATCGTCATTCCTTATAACCCATGAAACGTCCACGGGTTGACAGGTCAGAACTCTATCTGATTTTGCACCATAAAAGTGTGATAAATTTTTTACGCGTTTTCGCTTGCGGCTTTCCTCCAGAGCTGTGCAAGATAACCACCAAACGCCAAACCTAAGCAGGTATCCGTGAGCTGGAAAAATACTAAACAATAGGATTGTTTCATTTTCCTAGCTTAGTGCAGCTCAGCTCTAAGCCCGAACTGGAAAAATTCTAACCGATAGGATTGTTCCTTTTTCAAGCAACTATTCATATGGGTCACTGTGAACGCACGCCGCCGCACCACTTGAAATGTATGGAGATGAGGACACATAGCCGTATCTTTTGTTGTTGTGGAAGCTTGAAATTTTCATATCTTCAAGAGTCCATATTTGATATTTATTTCATTTCTTTGACTGTTCGTCAATAGGTCTTGACAGACAGGCAGACGACAAAGGGATATTATAAGGGTTCCGTTTGTTTTTCGTTTGAGGTACGGAATCCCAAAGAGAAAAAAATTGTGTACAAACTAACTTGGCTGACATTAAATTGTTTTACCAGGAATTACTTCCAAAGATGGGTCGAATAATTCGATAGTGACTGCGATTAAAAGTCCAAGATAGATACTAGACTGGGATGAATTTCATAATTTGGTTCTCCTTTTTTGGGTCAGAATTTAAATGGGACCAGATCTGACAGTCAAGTTTTTCTGGGGTTTTGAACACCGCCACAGATTAAATAATAGACACCGCAGTTAGTATTATAATAAACTAAGCACCGCAGAATTCAAAAATCAATGTTGTCAAGCCGAAATCCTACTAGTCCAAAAAAGTCAAACAATAACCTAGGCTAAATTACTGTACGAGTAAGAGGTTTCTTGTTTTAAAAGTGTTCCTTAGGTTGAACATATTATCTGAAAAATTCTCCGTTGATCCCATGTACGCAAAATATTTCGCAAACGGATCCCTAAATCAAAAAACGTTCTCAGAATACTTATAATATTTTTATCTACAATCATGTAGTAATCTTTGAAATATTAATAAAATAGTTGATACATAACACAAGGCTTAATATTATGCAGATAGAAAAATTAAAAAGTTAATGTTATGTAACGATTTATGTGTGAATATTTAGCAAAGGTGTTACGTAATCATTTTTTTTTATCATTACATAAGACATGGATAAAATTTTCCTTGAAGCAAAACTTTTTTTAAGAAGACAATATATATATATTCTTAGAAATAAACAGTTACTATATTTACAATAATTTTTTTAGTGGCGGAAAAGATGCATGCGCAGCCTGGAATTACAATAGTAGGCCTTGGAAATAGACGTTAGATTTGCCACCATTTTCAAATATTTACCCTTTTCAAGTATTTAGTGCCCGTGAAAGTTTATTTATAAAGCAGAGATAGTAGTAAGTACAGGAAGGATACATGCAGTGACACCGGAAGATACTCTCTTCTCCCATATAAGTCTAAATAAATGGTACAGCAGCACTGCACTTACTTTCTCGCAATACTCAAGAAAAACTATCAACCGCAAACTTAAATTTGTAATGCCATACACATAGTATGGAAATACAAACTTTTATTTACGTTTTTCCAAAAAAATGTTCGAATGAAATATACAGATCAATTCAGAATTCAAATTGTCAAACATTAAAACAAACAAACTTCAAACGATTTCGAGTAAATCACATGTTTCACTTTTGGTAGTATTGGAACATCCTTTATATGAATTCTCACAGATCAATGGATACTACCGTTGGATGCAGTATGCATGGAGATTTTTTAATTTCCCAAAACATGTTATGGATAATTGTTCAGTTTAGTCTACTGAGCAAGCCCTTTCAGTTTTTGGTACAGCCTGTGTACAAAATATTATTCAAAAAAATCATAAAGAATATCCATTCAGGTAGACAACCAATCCAGGATTAATATTATAGAAAATTGTAATAAAATCAATGGATCCAATTTTGGGTAAATCACATATTTACGATTTGGTGGTACAGGAACACACCTTATATGAAATTACACAGATCAATTGATAATGGCGCAAGATATCTTACATGGAGATGCTTGGTCATGCAAAGTTTCATCAAGATTTTATGAGCTGTTTTTGAGAAAATTTCGATTTTTCATTTTCGTTGTATGACAGCTACCCTCAAAATGAGAGCCAGCAAGAAACCACTTAGAACCCTTCGATGGATTTGCATAAAACTCCTAAATTCAAAATATGGTGTCAATCGGACCATTCGTTTAGCCGCTAGGCCAAAGCGTGACGGACAGACCGACCGACCGACCGACCCACCGACGGACGGACATTTTTGGGAGACTTGTTTTTTATGATGTATAAGTGATATAGAACACATTTTTGAGAAAATTAGAAAAACTTTTTTTTTCACGAATACAATACCTTTCTCGCTCCGCTCGAAAGTAAAAATTAAACGACGAAGCCTACAATAGATTAGGAAAGAATCTAAATCGAAAAGAAAGCCACGTCATGTTAAGGAAATGTTCCGCTTGTTTATTTCATCGACCTAGCTAGCAGACAGATATAAGGCGACTTTTGTACACCCATTAACAGAACTGTAATCTAGTAACATACATAAGATCATTGATATACAAAAGTTGCCTTTGTTGTTTACTTACCTTTGTTTGATTTATAAGTATAAGCTATTGCTTATGAGTATAAACAATAGGTAGCTATTGCATGAGTGAAGATATAGTAGTATACGCAATTGCACATACTATGGTATTAAAACACGAGTTTGATACTATTATCACACTCGGCTACGCCTCGCGTGATATACCCTAGCTCGTGTTTCAATATCCAGTTTTATATGAAAGACCTATACACAGGCACAGGCAGACGAGAAAAAATCATCTTCTATTTACGTCCAGGGGAGGTACCCAAAATTTTTTTTTTCTACCGAAATTTAAATATTCGTGTTTGTCGGCGTGACTAATATGTATGTGTACGAGATCACTGAGCTAAGCCATGGACAGACAGACAGACAGTTGAACATGACGAAACTATTATGATTCCTTGTTGACTACAGAACCCTTAAAAGTGAGTATTATCCACAGAGCAGGTATTATCTGACTTAGTATTTTGTATGCCTGCTTGTTTAATATTTATTTATTACGGGCTTTGGTCCGCGACATACATCCTTTTGAAGACAGAGCCACTAAAAACTGGTCTTCCTTTAATATTAATAAAATTACCTTCTTACTTACTAACAAGTACTTTACCTAGATTGTGGGTTGTTAATGATTATTCGACGACTTTTTAGTTTTGATTCCCCTTATGTCTAAACTAGAGAACATGTAAGTCTAGTTTATAATGTCATAGTTTAATTACCTACCAAAATCCGTTATGGTGGGATCATAGGGAAATGCTCTTAAAATACCCGATTTTACCTTAAATAAGATAATTCACAAGTTTGATATTTAAAACGATTACGATTACTTTAATATCGATAACTTTAGCGAGGAAAGTGGTCCGGCATCAACGTCGTGATATAACATATAACGGGAATTACAGATAGATTTTCCACTTGTCCCCCGAAAAATATTATATCGTAGAGAGGCGTTTGACCAGGGCCGGGTAATTTAGGCCCGGTAATGTGACAACTTTCGTCCCGTTCACCCCAAATTGCTCTTCCAATATAAATGTAACCCGGCTCAAAAAATCCGGCGGTTTGACCCAAGTTGGCTTTACAACAAAAGATACATCTTTTGATTATACGACACCAGCAAAACCTTCATTAAAATGTTACACTTGTCCGCTGATTGTCTCATTTACACTTATTTATATTTATACTTATTTGTGAATATAGTAATTATACTTCTAAGTCAAATTTTTGACTCAGACGTAAGATTTTTAGAGTTAGGGCTTGTGGAGTTAGGTCTAATAGAGTAAAAAAATTGGCTGTGGGTCTACATGACATCCAAAAACCTTTTTACTGTCAATTCGTGGTGGTAGTAGTAAAGTACCGTACTTTATTTGAAAAGTTTTTGGTGGGATTTACTTTTCTTCTCAAGTGTGTAGCGAATTATAATCGTGTCGGTATCCTTAAAGTTAGTTAAAGGCTTACGTGTCTTGAAATTTTTAACAACACGTCGTCAATGCTTTTATCGATCTAATTCACAAATCAATAAGAGATAAAAGGGGGTCTAGACAACGTGCCATTTGATAAAATCGAACGTCATGTAATGTACTCGTATTGAATGACAGTTGACTTATTACGTCATCCCATACATTTAATGACGTTCGTATTCGTCATCTCTAAATTTATTGACACGTTGTCTAGACCCCGAGACCGCTGTTTGTTTATACAGGGTGTAACAAAAAGGTTATACCAACCCTGAAGGATGTAATTCTGCCCATGAAACTGAACAACCTTTCCCAAGGAACATAGGTCGAAATATAAAAAAAAATTTACCTCCTATAGAAACTGAATCAGCTGATAGCGCATTTTCATGGGAGGTCAAGTTTTTTTTTCGTATCCCGACCCATGTTCCTTGGGGAAAGTTGTTCAGTTTCATAGACAGAATCACACCCTTTAGGGTTGATATACCCTTTCTGTGACACTTTGTATAGTGTCCTAATGAATAATTGAACAAAGTTTTTGCACGTTACTTAGAATATGAAACTTAACAACTTTCCCAAAGGAACATAGGTCGAAATACGAAAAACCAAATTTGACCATGTATGGGAGGAAAAGAAAATGCACTATCAGCTGATGCAGTTTCTATGGGAGTTCAAAAATTTATTTTCGTATTTTGACCTGTGTTTCTATGGGAAAGTTGTTCAGTTTCATGGTCTGAGTATCTTACTAAAATAATGTTCACTGTTTCTTTAGGACTATAAGAGGTGAGACTAAAATTGGCGAGCCGTCCCATTAAACCATAGAACCTTCCTATTTATTCTTTATTCTAAGCAAAATACATATTGCATTGAATATAACTTAATCTAGGTACATTATTTGGAATAACAATTAATATGTCCAAGAAACAAAATAAAAAAAAAAAAACAACAGCAATACAAACAAATGGAAATTAGGTATTTAGTATTTAAGAATCAAATTTAAATGTCATAAACTCGTTCACTGAATAAAAACATCTTTCGAGTAATAAGGCGTATAGAATTCTTTTGAATGATGTTACTCTGGTGACAGATTTCAACGACGTTGGAAGTTTATTGAAGCAGCGAATGGTTTGGCAATAAGCACTATGTGAAAAAACAGAGAGTTTTGGTAAAATTGTGTCACTTTTAATTGGGATGTCTTTTCGCCTTGTTGAAAGTCTCAAGTCTCTTTCTGCAGTCGTCTCCATGTATTGTGGATGCTTGACGAAATTACACAACAATACAAATATGTAGAGACTTGGTGCTGTCAACACGCCTAGTTTAATAAAGAACCTGCTTCAGTTTGGGAGGTAAAAGAAAATGTTTTCGTGTTTCGAATCGTACGCAGATAAACATCCTTGAGGGTACCTTGCTGGTGCTACAATTTTGGTTCCGGGCTGCCATCTTACCACAAATTGTCGAGAGGGCATTTTTATTGATGTCGTCGGTGGGCAAATGGGTTTCAACTTTGCTCAAATGAAGTATGAAGTTATTAGGTAATAAGTAGGTATCGTACGTGCAATCTACAAATACAGCCAGTCAGTTAAGGATTTGAGTGTGAATGGTGTGGGATGAGATCTGTCCCAGTTTGTAAAAAAAACTAATTTGAATATTTTTGAAAAATAAATTACATAATTATTTGTTGAAACTTATCGTAGCATGGCTACATAAATTCTTGTTTACAAATTTGAAGATTCTGGCCGTTTTCTCTCTATTGCGCGCAAAATTTTGAATTTCTTTATCACTTTAGTAGTGAAAAATAATAAATATTGACACTCTCATTAGGATTTTTCTGCAAGTTTGTTTGAGAAACGGAAAAAACATGTTTTTATTAGAAAAATTTGAATCAAATTTGTTTCAAGAAACATCGTGATGTTTTAAACCCTCAAAATTAAATTTAACGTATCTACCCAGATATTGTTGACTTTTTCTTAAACAAACATTTTCCGTTTAATCTATAGTTTATTTAAGAATTTTACTGTAGACTTTGCAGCAGCCCGCTCTATGCTGCTTTCAGCGGGCGTCGAATTTTCCAGGTCAGCTAGCACTCGTTTAGTGCAGCTGTACTCACCTGGACTTCAAGCTAAGCAGAGACAAGACAAACCAATTGAGCGGTACCCACATATAGAAAGACATCTAACGCAAGTTTTTGTAGTCTAGTAGGTACGCTGTAGTTTGTATTAGTTAGATAAATTTTATCAGAACCCTATTCAATGATATAAATTTTCTCTTGTCTGTGCTTTTGCCACGCTATTTTCTGACATGTAACTAAACTTTGAGATTGATCCCAAATTGGTTTCCCAGAAGTGCTAAATTGTTATATCGGTGGAACCTTTAAATTTATCACTATTACTCGTAGGGTTTTAAGACCTACTAAATAACAACATTTACTTCATGTTTTAAAATTGTTTGTTTTCTTTTCTAACTTCCTGTTTTTTTTTATTACCGACTGTCTTTTCAACAATTTATTTAATAGTGTTTTTTTTTTATATAACGTAAGTACAGTGTTTCTTATTAAGGCTTTTTTCGGAGACTGTGTGCTCTACACTATGTAGGGACATAAGTCAGCATATTTGCCACTTCGCGCCAGTCGTCTCTCGCTCGCCGTACAGGTTCACTCGATCAAAATGTAAACGTGATTTGGAAATATAATTTGGCCTCACAACTATTTGGCGTTCCTCATTTATCCTTCATCTAATTTCGCAAAACCTTTAACCTATTTTTCGAAAAATAAACAACTTTCACTCACATTTTGCCTAAATCGGGGGAAACCTAGAACGTGTAGGTATACACCATTTGACGGATTTTTTTAAAGAAATTAGAAAGGGTCAATCATATCAGCCGTAAGACTACTAGAATAGTCGAAGATCTCCATTGCAACCGGCTTTAAATAATACTTTCTATACATCTGATACCGTTGGTCATGAAGGAAAAAAAAATTATGCCGTTGGTGTAGTAAAAGGCGCCTAAGGGAACGTTAACCAGATAGGTACGGGTGTCTGACAATGTTTTACTCTTAGTCAGCACTGTGTGAAGTCCACACAGTGGACAACCTAGATGTCCGCTTTTTAGGGTTCCGTACCTCAAAAGAAAAAAACGGAACCCTTATAGGATCACTTTGTTGTCCGTCTGTCTGTCTGTCTGTCTGTCTGTCTGTCTGTCTGTCTGTCTGTCTGTCTGTCTGTCAAGACCCTTTATCTCACGAACGGGTAAAGGTATCAGGTTGAAATTAATACCATATATTAGGATCCATGAACCACACAAGATCTGAAAATTTAAATTTTTTACAATTACGCAATCAAAAGATGTGGCATTTTATGTCCTCATCTCCATACATTTATTCAAAAATGAAAAACCTACAGGGTACTTCCCGTTGACCTAAAATTATGAAATTTGGCAAGAAGCTAGGTCTCACAGTACAAATAATGGGAAAAGTCTGAAATCATTAAATATTACAACTTTTCTCACAACTAATGGTAACCAATTGTGGTGAGCTCCCGTTTCAAGAACATTCAAATAAGAGAGGGGTCAAGTTGGATGGTTGCTGAGGCGATTTTTGTTTTAGTTCTATTTAAAAACGGGAACACTTACAAACTTGAAAATTTGTATGTTTATAGTGCATAGGCTATGAAATAACAACAAATAATAAAATTTGGTCAAGCGCGTGTCGGACTCAAAAAATCTAGCACATTAACTTACTGAAATTTCAACTAATACAATTATGTTTATGTGGTGGTACGGAACCCTCAGTGCGCGAGTCCGACTCGCACTTGGCCGTTTTTTCTTTTGTACTATGTTCTTTTTATTTTTACTGCCGTTTCTGTCCTTTACAAAATTAAAATGGATTTTATCCGTTCTTTTCAATCTTTTATTATACTACTGAGATCCGGTAAAATTAAAAGGCGTTGTCGCAAGAAGCTTTCAATGATTTGTTTCCCTTTTTTTCTCTTCGGAATTCATTTGGTAGGAGGTAATCGCCAGCAAATCGTGCAGAAGCGCGCCCAAGTTGATCTTCACCGGAATTCGCCCAAGAATTCGCTCGGTGTGCATTATGTACGATTTTGTGCCAAACACCCGCGCGCGTTAATGGAAATTGTTCAGTAAATAAAAACCGTTATTTAACAAATTTCCCGTCCGTTTTCGACGTTTTTGCTTTGGGCGCAGGATTTGAGCCGTGATCTGTTTTAAGGACCGGTACGATTATTATAAATATTTTCTGTATAATTTTACGTTTTTGTTGAAATAAAATAATAGTTTACATATATAGTAGGCCTATGTCCAGCAGTGGACGTCTTTCGGCTGATATGAAGATGACGATGACATAATAATATGTAGTCCACATCAAATTGGAAATGAAAACTTCGTAATGGTGTTTGCACTCGAGGCTTATTTTAATTTCATGCCAATCATCATCACATTTCCAATTAAGCGCTTTCGGTTACACATACGTATTTAAAACAATACTGCCCGGCAGGTAACTAATGAATTGCGATAAACAAAGCACTAGAATTTTCAATAAAATATTGGAAATATTTACGAGCTATCGGAATACAGAATGCACTGATATTTGATAAGTGAGTTGGAATTCGGATTCTACATACATTAATTATTATTTTAAAAAAATCTGAAAATTAACTAAGCATTATTCAGTTAAAGCATGAATTTATTTTTGTTCAGATTTAAATTTTCATTAATAAGTTATGTTAGTCAGAGTGTAACTAGTACTTCATCATAATTATGGCCTCATTCATTGTAACGTTGTCGTTGCGTTAGTGCTGCCGTTTTACATATTACTTGTGTTTGTCACTTTCGTGCCTACTTTTCAACAAATGGATGTAGGAGACAGAGGACAGACAGTGGCAGGCGATTCAGGGCTATTTTGTTTTGTGCTGTTTTGGAAGTTGTAGGGCAAGTCCAGTGATCTGACCAAAGGGGGCAAAGAAGCAAAAAAAATAAATTTGTTAGTAATTTGTTTTGTTTGCTGATTTCTGAGAAACTGTGCAATTTAGAAAAATCGTTTTATTTTTGCTGTAACATTTACATAAATTTCTATTGACTGTAATTAATTCAAATTTTTCCTTTCTCAAACTTCGGAGATAAGGAGGGGAATGGTATTTTATTTATCATTTTCCATCATAACTAGAAAACTAGGAGTTGGAAAAATTAATAAAAATATATTTTAGAATGTACAAGTAAAGCCCTTTTATATGATACCCCACTCGACCTAGTAACGATTATTTGAAATTTTGACCTCCCTGTTTGGACCTTTTTAGGGTTCCGTACCTCAAAAGAAAAAAACGGAACCCTTATAGGATCACTTTGTTGTCTGTCTGTCTGTCTGTCTGTCAAGACCCTTTATCTCACGAACGGGTAAAGGTCTCAGGTTGAAATTAATACCACATATTAGGATCCATGAACCACACAAGATCTGAAAATTTAATTTTTTTACAACGACGCAATTAAAAAATATGGCGTATGAAAGGATTGATGAAAGTTCAGGAAGCAAGGGAAGTATGTCAAGATCGTAGCAGGTGGAGAACTGTGGTCTCTGCCTACCCCGACGGGAACAAGGCGTGATGTTATGTATGTATGTATCTCCATACATTTATTCAAAAATGCAAAACCTACAGGGTACTTCCCGTTGACCTAAAATTATGAAATTTGGCAACAAGCTAGGTCTCACAGTACAAATAATGGGAAAAGTCTGAAATCATTAAATATTACAACTTTTCTCACAACTAATGGTAACCAATTGTGGTGAGCTCCCGTTTCAAGAACATTCATATAAGAGAGGGGTCAAGTTGGATGGTCGCTGAGGCGATTTTTGTTTTAGTTCTATTTAAAAACGGGAACACTTAAAAACTTGAAAATTGGTATGTTTATAGTGCATAAGCTATAAAATAACAACAAATAATAAAATTTGGTCAAGCGCGTGTCGGACTCAAAAAATCTAGCACATTAACTTACTGAAATTTCAACTAATACAATTATGTTTATATGGTGGTACGGAACCCTCAGTGCGCGAGTCCGACTCGCACTTGGCCGGTTTTTTTTGTTCTTTTATGTGCAATTAAGTTGGGCAACCATATTCCAAAACTATTCCAAACAAGTCGATAGCATGAGTGGTTGCTGGCTGAGATGTACAAGTCTGACAGACAGACAGGCAGACAAAGTCGCACCAACAGAGTTCCTTTTTTTATCATTTTGGTATCTTCTTCTTATTTAAGAGCTACGCTATAGCTAAATTACTTTTTATCAACAGCCAGTAAGTACCCTATGCACCAGGCACACACCATTCATACCACAATTTATCAAATTATCACAGATTTATAAAGGAGAGCGTCATTTATTTATTTTTCTACAGCAGCTTCCCCCTTTGCTCATCTTGCAAAACGATAGTGCGTAACTGGCTTTACTAGCGGCCAGTAATGCAGCATGGAGGTTCACCATACTACAATGTAATAAAATAAGTAAATCACGATCGAATTTCAAAAGGCTTTTGCCTGCTAACGGTCAAAAGCTTTTTGCCTGCTAGCCAAAAATCTCTTTTGGCCGCAGAATTTAATCGACATACTACATAAATATTACCGAGCTTTTGAGGTGAAAAATGATTTAGATTTGATTTTATTCGACACCCGACGTATGGTGCTTTTGTAATAAAGTGCAAATAATGGACATATATGTATACAAGGTTGTTTTCGTTGATTCATATTTAGCATAGTCAAAAGCAACAACTTTTTGCAACAACGTAGACAAAAATTCGACTTGAGAGACAAATTTACTTACGAGTAATAGTAGAAGATCCAAGGCCGAGCTTGTATAGGATACGTTGCACAAAACCTGCTGGGATGAGCCTTGGCACAATTCAATTAAACACTTATAGGTAACATACTCGTATAAGAAGTGCTGCTCCCCGGCGGGACGCGACAGAGACGCACATTGGGGCATAATATCGAAAATGTGTCGTATTTTACTAGGTCGATAGTTGTATCTTTTGAACCGACATAGATAGCTGATTGAAAATTTCACAGAATGAGGTTAAAAGTACCCTAAACCGACGAGCATGTATGAAAGGATTGATGAAAATTCAGGAAGCAAGGGAAGTATGTCAAGATCGTAGCAGGTGGAGAACTGTGTTCTCTGCCTACCCCGACGGGAACAAGGCGTGATGTTATGTATGTATGTATGTTTTTTTAGAGAAATATAATAAAAACTAAAAAAAATTGAAATAAGGGAGTCGCCATACAAGAAACGTATTTTTTTTTATTTTTGCTCTGTCGTCAGAACGGCTATTAATTCGAGCGTACTAAAATGCCAATAAAATGACAAGTCCTGACAACACACATAGCTCCGGCACGGCGCCGTGCCGTGCTCTGGTGCGGCGCCGAACTCCGGCACGGTGCCGCGCCGTGGAAATCTACGGTACGGCGCCGTGCCGTACTCCGGTGCGGCGCCATGCCGTGGAAATAGCAGAGTGACCAGACACAAGCTAGTTTGTGCTTTTTTAGCAGGATTCGGTCTCTGTCTATTTTGATGATTTAAGTATGAAAAAGACTGAATGTTAGAATACAATGAATTGCAACTGCATCTTTATCATAGTATAAAGATTTAAAATTTAACTGAAATAATGTCGGAATCGAATTGAAATAAAATGGCAATTGGATTGAGATTGAATTGGAATAGGATATAATCTTGTTGCAATTGAAGAAGAATTAAATTGGATTGTAATTAAATTGTACCTAGTGGTTGATGATGATACAACCTATAAAGGGGTGGACAAGTTCAAGTATCTTGGATGCACAGTGACCGATACCAACCAAAGGCACGAGGAGATTGATATCCGAATCCAAAGCGCACTAAGATGTTCAGCAGCCCTTCACAAAATTCTCGTGTCCAAGCTTATCAGCAGCAGAACCAAGATTCGGGTCTACAAAACCGTCATCAGGCCAATCTTGATGTATGGATGCGAAGCGTGGACACTAACGCTGAAGGAGAAAGACAAACTTTTAGTAGCAGAGAGGAAAATTCTACGGAAAATCCTAGGACCAGCAATGAGAGAAGACGGAACATGGAGGGTTAGGAAGAACCAGGAGATAGAAGACATTATAGCCGAGCCTAACATCATTGGGGAGACCAAGTCAGCCCGACTCCGCTGTTTCGGCCAATTGGAAAGGATGGGGGAGGATTGTGCGGTCAAAAGAGCGTATCTTGGACGTCCGACTGGTAGACGCCCCGTCGGGCGTCCTAGGTATCGTTGGATCGACCAAGTCAAGAAAGATCTGTTGGAGCTTCAAATAGCCGACTGGCAACAAGCTGTACACAACAGAGAAGAATGGCGGCTCTTAGTGTCGGAGGCCAAGATCCTCTTCGGGTCGCTGAGCCAGCATAAGTAAGTAAGTAAGTAATTAAATTGTAAATGATTAAAAATCGGAACGACATTCGAACTAAACTGAAATTTAATTGGAACAGTGTTGGAATTGCAATGGAACAAAATTGGAACTAAATTAGAAGTGAATAAAAATTTGAATTGAATTATTTTGAACTTTAATTGGAATCATGGAAACTGTTGATGTTAGTCAATTAGCTCTTGAAGGAAAATTATAGGTCTCGAGGAGATCTTCATTTCGGTTCATATCAGTCAAATTTAAAACCGATATATCTGTAACTACTCAAACTCAAAATAGTTTATTCATTGTTGGATATGAAATATTAAATACTGTCCCCAGACTATTCATATCTTCGCATAAATGATATATCTCGTCAACTTCTATATTTCAGTTGACAACTATCAAACTTAAAACCGCTACAACTCTGAAACCATTATTCCTAGATAAATCTTGTTAAGACAAAATGATAGATTTTGTCGATATCTTTTTTTAGTTTGCCAGCTGCCATCCGAAATGTAGATCTCATGGTGACCTATCATTTGACTCAGCACACGAGTAGTCTAGGGTTAGTAGTTTCGAGTTATAGCGATTTTTAGTTTGACTGCTGTCATCCGAAATGTAGACCTCATCGAGACCTATCATTTGTCTCAGCACACGAGTAGTCTAGGGTCAGTAGTTTTCGAGTTATAGCGGTTTTTAGTTTGACAGCTGTCATCCGAAATGTAGATCTCATCGAGACCTATCATTGAATTCCGTTTTCGCGAGTGTTGGTTAATACACGTGTTAGTGGGATTTTTGCATTTTTAACACATTATCTTTGATATTTCTTGTTATTTGGTTGAATTTTCCTAAATTGGTGGTGGGTAAGTGTTTTTGTGTTGTTTTGGTGGTATTATTTACTGACTAACCCATAAAATGGATGGAAACGAGGAGCCTCCTGATAAGCATGGTCCTGACAAAAATCAAACAGAGGAAGGTATGGAAGTGGTGCCCCAGTCGTGCAAACGTTCTAATCCTGAGTCTGAAACCGTTCGCCCACAAAAAGCGAAGAAGAGTTCTCCCGAATCCAACCCCAATTCCACCTCTAGCCAAAGTGTTTATGTGCACCCAATGTTGGCTAGTGGAATTAAAGAGTATAGAGATGCGGATTCAGGTCCCTTCTTAGTGCATGTGTCGAAAAACACATCAGACCCTGCATCAGCCACTTCGATTCGTCCGATTCAAGTAGGTCAGATTCTACTTAAAAAAACCGGTCAAGTGCGAGTCGGACTCGCGCGCCGAGGGTTCCGATATACCTATAGTATTTTTGGAAGCAATAAAGTCCATTTTCAGGACCGCAAAACTAAATTTGTTTGTAAAGGTTTTTTGCAGATTTCTGAAAAACTGTGCAATTTAGAAAGATCGTTTTATTTTTGCTGTAAAGTTTACATAAACCTCTGTCAACTGTAATTAATTCAGATTTTCCCTTACTCAAACTTCGGAGATAAGGGGGGGGGAATGGTATTTTTTTTGACATTTTTCATCATAACTTGAAAACTAAGAAACTTAAAAAAATACAAAAATATATTTTAAAATGTACAAGTAAAGCCCTTTCATATGATACCCCACTTGACCTAGTAGCGACAATTTGAAATTTGGCCCCCCCTATTTTGGCCCCCTTTACATTAATAATCATACTTTTTTCAAAAAATTTTCATGTGCAATTAAGTTGGGCAACTATATTCTAAAACTATTCCAAATTTCAGCTCGATAGCGTAAGTGGTTGCTGAGATATAGAGGTGTGACAGACAGACGGACAGACAGACAGACAGACAGACAGAGCGGCACCATAAGGGTTCCTTTTTTTACCATTTTGGTATCGGAACCCTAAAAAGAAGTCAAAGGTATAAGACGTGGTGGCATTAAAAAAAATGGGAGAAACAGAGTATCCATTGAGTTTTATACTGCATTTTATGCTAACTCTTTAATCACAAGTGAGGTACGTAGTAAATATAACGTGTCAGCTGACATCCCTACTTATAACAGCTCCAGAATGGGGTTGGTCAGGGGCATCCCTACTGATATTACTATGGAAGAGTTTGCAGAATCCATTGAGGTCCCAAGCGGGTATGGATCTGTTCTGCGAGCTTGTCGTTTAAATAGAAAGGATCGGACAAATGAAGAGGTACAATGGGTAGCCACAAACACCGTAGTGCTAACTTTTCAAGGGCAGCACCTCCCAGAAAGGGTGTATTAATTTTTTTCATCAATCCCAGTGGAAAAATATTAACTTCCAACGATCCAATGCTTAAAGTGCTGCCGCTTTAGTCACATCATGGCTCAATGCCGGTCAAAACCAAGGTGTTTCAGATGTGCCCAAGAGCACCTTGGCGGTGACTGCAATTCTGTGGAAAATGAAATATTAGCCACTTGTTTATATTGTTCAGGCTCTCATTTTGCCACAAACAAAACATGCCCAGAACATGTGAGACAAAAAAATATAAAAGAAATAATGTCTGATGAAAGCGTCTCATACCAAGAAGCTTCTATTCGTGTTCCCAGATGACCAAGATGCTCACCAAAGCATCAAAGCTACTCCTCCTTCCTCTCTCCCCAATGGATGTGCCCTTTTACCTGAGCTCGATGCTACCCCCAATTTCAGCAACTCTCCCAATAGTCAAAATGAAAACTTCTTAGACTTGTTATTCAGCCTAATATTCAATATGATCTCAAAATACAGCGATGCCTTACCGTCCAACGTAGCAGATTCAGTGCGAAAACTCAACACCCTTATTCCCACCAATGGATCAACTGGATTGCATAACAGTGATCCAGTGGAATGCTAGGAGTCTCCGTCCCAAGAAACACGAAATTTCAGCCCGGTAGCCTTTGCCATCTCTGAGACATGGTTTGTGCCTGGCCCCCAGTTTAGGGTGTCTGGTTATTCATGCCTCAGAGATGACAGAACCGATGGTTATGCGGGTTCTGCCTTGCTGATCAAACGTTTCCTCTCCTTTCACCAAATCCCAATCCCCCTCACAGTGATGGTATCAATGCCGTGGCTGTGAGGTTCCTTGATATTACCCTGCTTTCCATATATTTTCCCGATCCTTGTTCCAGATCTTTATTTAATAATTTCATCCCTTCCAACACCGATCCTAATTATGGTGATCTCAATTCCCACCATGTTGTATGGGGCTCCCATAAGTCCGACACCTTTGCCCATTCCCTCTTAGAACTTTTCGACGACTTTAATCTTTGTATCTTAAACGATGGTTCCCCAACCCATAGAGTTTTCCCCTCCCAGAATCCTAAAAGTGCCATTGACTATTTCTTCTCCCTCTCTTGCATCTCTTTGTTCGTGGAAAATTCTCTCTAGCACATATGGTAGTGACCATTTCACTATTTCGGTTGTATAAAACAAAAATCTGTTCCCAGTGTAGTTCCCAACCCTTTATTAAAATATAGATTAGCCCAAGCTGACTGGGAATCCTATTCATCTTCCCTGGACTCTATTCTTGAATCAATTCCTGCTCCCTCCGAATCTAACGCCCTACTTGTATACTCCCTCTATGTATCAGCTATCATTTCTACAGCAGACAATCATATCCCGGTAAAACCGTGTAACAATTATAGACCCTCGACTCCGTGGTGGAACTCAGAATGCACTAGTATTGTTCGCCGTAGAATTGAAGCTGAAAAGGCATACAATGAGGATATGTGCCAAGAAAATTTTATGGCCTACCAACGTGCATCAGCTGAAGCCAGGAGAATAACGTCAGAACGCAGAATCCAGGGATGGAGGAGTTTTTGTGAGTCTTTGTCTCCGAGAACTCCTCCCTTTTTGGTTTGGAAACAAATTGGAAGATACAGAGGCTCCTTAAATATCCATAACATCTCTGCTAATGATGTGGACTCCTGGCTGGGTACTTTTGCAGATAGAATGGCTCCTCCAACAGTCCCTTCAACTGATCTCTTTCCCCTCCCTCCAGAAATGTTACACTCATCTGACCGCTTTGATGATCCTTTTTCTTTCTCTGACTCTTCTCCCTTACTCCTTCTTAGTTAAATCCAGTAATGAAGCTAAAAGTTTGTATCTAAATTTGATTAACATTTTCTTCTCTTTTGCTATAGTCCCCGACTCCTGGAAAACACAAATAATCATCCCTATATAAAAAAACCCGGTAAAGATCCTTCTGACCATAATTATTATAGACCTATAGCCTTGTCCTCTGTTTTGGCTAAAATAATAGAAATCATGATGAAGAATCGCTTGGAGTGGTCGTTGGAGAGCCAACATTTGCTAGCTAAGTCCCAGTTTGGATTTCGCAAGGGGTTTGATACGTTGGATTGTCTGAGCATCCTAACAACAGATATACAAATAGCTTTAAAAAAAAAAAGAGTTCCTTGTTGGCGTATTCTTGGATATTGCCTCAGCATACGATAACGTCCAACTTCCGATACTCAGGCAAAAAATGCAACAGCTGAGTGTTCCGAAGAAGTTAACGCGTTTTATTCTCAGTCTGCTTTTATCGAGATCCATTTGTATTAGGTACCAGGGCAATCTTCTTCCACCACGTACTGGATCCTTTTTATTAGAACCCTGTAACAAATACGCTATTGATAGCTGGACCAAGATCCAATCAAAGTGCCTGCGAATAATTGTTGGTGCAATGAGGTCAACAGCAGTAAATGCTCTTCAAGTTGAAGTGGTTGATCCCCCTCTCCACCTGAGAAGACAGTACCTATGCGATCGTTTTTTTTATAAAGCGCTCCAGTTCACAGACCATCCTCTTTTTTCCAAACTTGATACCTTGCGAGGACTAATAGAGCAAAGTAATAATGATTCTAGATTCCGTTTACTAAATTCATTTTCTAACTACCTGTCCCTCCCGAATCCTATTTTTCAACTAAATACCAATCCACTTTTTTCAATTTCATATGATGCCTTAATCTTCCAACCAAATTATCATAATTTTAGAATTCAAAAGAACACTCCAGGTGCCAATATATTATTCCTGGAAAAGCTAAACAAAGAATGGGAAGGTTGGCTTCCGGTATTTACGGATGCATCAAAAGTATCTGATACAGATCCTGTAGGTGCTGCAGTATGGATTCCTAAGTTTAATATTGCACTTAACTTTAAATGCCCTCCTATTTTCTCAATATTTTCTGGTGAGTCAGTGGCCGTTTTAGAGGCCATTTCCTTCATTCTCTCCCATAACCTAAATAAAGCAATAGTATTCTCGGACTCATTAAGCTGCATTCAGGCATTCATTTCAAACCAGTTTAGATCTAAATGTAGATTCCCCCTCATCTTAAAAATTAAACAACTTCTATGGGAATGTCATAAAAAAGAACTGCAAATTGTGCTATCTTGGATTCCAAGCCATTGCGGCATCATTGGCAATGAAGCAGCAGATTGGTGCGCTAAAACTGCGATACACACTGGATTGGAAAATTATAAGGAGGTCCACCCTCAGGATTTGAGTAGTCTGGTCCATACACGTTTGAGATCTCAATGGAATAACTTGTGGTCATCATCAAAAATAATCAAAGGAAAATTTTACGGGGATATTCAACCTGAAATTCCCACTAGACCATGGTTCTTCAAATTTCGCAAAATTCCTAGGCCTGTTATATCAACCATCTGTCGTATCAGACAAGGTCACTCCAGCACGCCGGTGCACTTAAACAAGATAAGGGTACGGGATCACTCTCTTTGCGAATGTGGGATAGACGAAGGCGATCTGATGATACATCTCTTATCTCTAATAGATTCTCCCTTCGTTTATTTATTAGCAAGATTTATTACCCATAATAATATTAAACTGTAGTAAGTACCTATATCATATTTTTATTATTATGTTCCTTTAACTATCTTTACGATCACACCTCTCTTATCAATATATATTTTCCTCTTTATCCCCTCCTGTGTTACTCAAATAACTGCTCCAAGTAGAACTAAAAATTTAATGTTGTGTTGTATAAATTGTGATGTCCTGTGTTTGTCCTAGGAATTCTCACCAGTTACCACGTGACATCGATAAAGCAAATCTCCATTGTGTATTCTCTTCACTACGTGACGTTGGCGGAATTGTGAATACACAAAAGCCATGAATCAAAGAATTGAATTGAGACCTATCATTTGTCTCAGCTCACGAGTAGTCTAGGGTCAGTAGTTTTCGAGTTATAGCGGTTTTTAGTTTGACAGCTGTCATCCGAAATGTAGATCTCATCGAGACCTATCATTTGTCAGTAATTTTCGAGTTATAGCAATTTTTAGTTTGACAGCTGTCATCCGAAATGTAGATCTCATAGAGACCTATCATTTGTCTCAGCACACGAGTAGTCTAGGGTCAGTAGTTTTCGAGTTATAGCGATTTTTAGTTTAACAGTTTGTGCACAACTAAAAAAGTCGAGACTATGACAAAGACAAAAAATATTTTTTGGTCTTTATCACACTTTAGAACTTTTGTATATATTGAGCCTGCTCTAACTTGGTATGATTAGTTGCAAATCCATTTCTGTACTTCATCTGAGATCTGACGCGACACAGACAAAAAAGATGTTTTGGTCTTTATCACACTTTAGAACTTTTGTATATATTGAGCCTGCTCTAACTTGGTATGATTAGTTGCAAATCCATTTCTGTACTTCATCTGAGATCTGACGCGACACAGACAAAAAAGATGTTTTGGTCTTTATCACAGTTAAGAAAATTTGTATATTTTGAGCCTGCTCTAACTTGGTATGATTAGTTGCAAATCCATTTCTATACTTGATCTGAGTTCTGACGCGCCATCTGATGCGACATCTGATGCGAATCTATCATTTTTTCCCCATATAAAATTTTCTAAGCGCCGCTAAAGAAGTTTTCACTTCAAAAATTTCATCCCCACTTTAGCTGTATGAAAGGCACCCTAAAAAAAATTCTTTTCAAAATTTGTCTCAGCACACGAGTAGTCTAGGGTCAGTAGTTTTCGAGTTATAGCGATTTTTAGTTTGACAGCTTGTGCACAACTAAAAAAGCCGAGACTATGACAAAGACAAAAAATATTTTTTGGTCTTTATCACACTTTAGAACTTTTGTATATATTGAGCCTGCTCTAACTTGGTATTATTAGTTGCAAATCCATTTCTGTACTTCATCTGAGATCTGACGCGACACAGACAAAAAAGATGTTTTGGTCTTTATCACACTTTAGAACTTTTGTATATATTGAGCCTGCTCTAACTTGGTATGATTAGTTGCAAATCCATTTCTGTACTTCATCTGAGATCTGACGCGACACAGACAAAAAAGATGTTTTGGTCTTTATCACACTTTAGAACTTTTGTATATATTGAGCCTGCTCTAACTTGGTATGATTAGTTGCAAATCCATTTCTATACTTGATCTGAGTTCTGACGCACCATCTGATGCGACATCTGATGCGAATCTATCATTTTTTCCCCATATAAAATTTTCTAAGCGCCGCTAAAGAAGTTTTCACTTCAAAAATTTCATCCCCACTTTAGCTGTATGAAAGGCACCCTAAAAAAATTCTTTTCAAAATTTAATTCTACCACTTCTAGTACAAAGAGTCTTTAAGCTAAACCGCGTACAGACAGACAGACGGACATGACGAAACTATAAGGGTTCCTTTTGACTACGGAACCCTAAAAAAGGATTTCCAAAAACTCATCCCCCAAAGGGTTGAAATAAGGAAAGTTTTTTAAAATTTTTTACTTAGCTTTAACTTTCATCCCTAATTTCACATCCTTGTTTATGGTAT
The DNA here is from genome assembly GCA_947532105.1 of Athrips mouffetella. Taxonomy (NCBI): domain Eukaryota; kingdom Metazoa; phylum Arthropoda; class Insecta; order Lepidoptera; family Gelechiidae; genus Athrips; species Athrips mouffetella. The sequence goes on from OX383956.1 coordinate 32,348,336, forward strand.
GCATTAAATTAGCACACACAATTTCAAACGTCTAGCTAAAGCGGTTACGGTTCGGCGTCAGTCAGTCAGGACATGTAATTTTATTAACATTTTAGTGAACTATATTTCATACCAAGTTTGACGCTCGAATTAATAACCATTCTGACGCCAGAACAAAAACATACAAAATACGTTTCTTGTATGGCGATCCCTCTTATTTTTTTTTATTATTAGGTAATATGTTTGTCTTAAAAACACATATCATGTGAAATTTTCAACCAGCTACCTAATTCGGTTCAAAAGATACAACTATCGATCTAGTAAAACACGACACATTTTCGACATTATGCCCCACTGTGCGTCTCTGTCGGGTCCTGCCGGGGAGCACCACTTCTTATACTCGTATTATGTTACCTATAAGTGTTTACTTGAATTGTGCCAAGTTTCATCCCAGCAGATTTTGTGCAAGGTACGCCTTGTTGGGTCTCCTTTTATAAGTTACCATTAAAATTTTATATGAAGAGTTATTTATCTAGGTTGTTGCAAAAGTCGCAGAACAAAAGTTTTTTTCCTTTTGACCTCGCTAATAAATAGGCCAACGGATGCCAGGTCCAAAAAAATAACCTAGTAGAACAAAATAAATGCGTTCATTTCTCTATAATCCCTTCCCTTCAGTCGGAAAAACGTAGCTTGTTTAGAATGATGGCAGGACAGAGTTATGCGTGAGAGCAGGACTGAGTGATACGTCTCTGTCGCTCCAATATCTTACACATGTCAAATATTAACAGTAATCAACCTTGTAGTCAACAGTAATATGTTAATTATTGTTCTTAGACAACTTTTATTTGCTGGAAGTAAATGGCTTCTAATCCTATTAAAAGGAAAATAAATTACAGCAAAGGGCAATTTCAAAGTCGGTACCTCGAACTAGCAACGGCTCGTTCCGACGGAAAAGTTTTCAAATATATTAAAAATTTTCCTTACAAACATGTTGCATAAAAGTCGGAAAGCATCTCAAAGTTGCTCAAATTCCTAAACATGCAAAAGTGTGCGTGTGACTTTTAGTAGGAAAGGGAACCGTTTTCAGTTTACGTACATAAATTTAATGTTTATAAACGTTCGCTCATTATGCGTTTTCAATGAAGTTTCCGCTCTCGGATGCTTTTCCTTCACAGATATCCTAAGCTGCGTTAATAAAGCACAACACACATGTATGCACCTCGCTAGTCAGACGCGTGGTGCACAGATATTTTGATCGCATTGTATACATATTAATATATTAGAATCGTTTATTTTTATAGCTTATCTCTGCTAGAAAAATACTTTTTATTCCTTGTTGTAGGTATACGAAAATATTTCACGAACAAGCAACAAAAGCAAACCCCCACGTTTAACAGAAATAGACTATGTACTAATGCAATTCACCGATCACACTTAACTCGTACGACACAATAATAATAGGTCTTTAACTACGAAATTGCCGTCTTACAGATTAATGAAATCATAATTCCTTAAATTCGAAAGCAATTTTTTTCATTTGTCTATTTGAAATTTGACTGCAAGGTTATCAATTTGATATAGTGTACAATTAAAGGTTCGAAAATTGTTCGTCTTAAATGTCGTCTGATTTCATCATTAGATTTGTTATATTTTTTTACAGATAATATTTTTCTAAAACTAAATTTAAGCTTTAGTAAGCTTAGTGTCTTCCCAATCATGCTTAACCCTATATCTTTCGTAATGCATAAAGTATTTTGTAAAAAAAATATATGTTTTGACTATGTATACTAAAACAGTGCGTTTACATGACAGTTTTAAATCTAACAATAAATTCGAAATATGAAATCGGACTTACAGTTTTTGAGATACAGTTGTCTTTATAAAAATCACCATATTCTATTGTAATTTTCGCTACTTTTTTAAGATGACATTATTTTTTTGAAATCCGTATGATCTTATCTAACTCTTGTGAAAAGGAAAATTTGAAACTAAATTATACCCATATTGGGTAGCATTTGAACTTTCCGATTGGCTGCTGTTTGAGACAGTAATAATGGTTTATTGACATCCTGATAAACCTAGCTAACTATGGTAAAAAGGAATTGGAATACTCCCAATTATAGCATCTTTCTGTGTATCTTACCATCTTACATACTGCGGTCACCAAGAACAGCAGTCGCCAGCCGCAACGCTTACAAGCGTGGTGACTATGGTAAATCCCCTCCTAAGTACCACGCATTTTTGCTGAAGTTCTGGAGGGATTTCTCTGTCCTGCAGTGGACGTGTTAAGGGATGATATGATGAATTTACCTTCGGTAGATTTTCCTAGCTTTAATGTTTATGTTTGTGGCTTTTTTATCATACAAAAAAACAATCAAGTGCGAGTCGGACTCGCGCGCAGAGGTTACCGATATAAATACCCATAGTATTTTAATAACAGACTGACGAAGTCGCACTATAAGGGTTCAGTTTTACATTTTGGTTCAGAACCCTAAAAAAAAGGCAAGTAGGTATGTAGGTATTGAGTACCTCGAAAATTCTAGCTTATATTTTGCAGTGCTAGTCGTAATTGTTATGCGGATGAAGTCTGCCGGCACTCTTCGAGCACTACCTGCCTGCCTATCCATAATTTTACAGCTTTTCACCGAGAATCAATTGAATCGTAGGCGGATCCTCGTTTGCATCTGAATAAAGCCTTTGTCTTTCTGTTTTAGCCCCGAGCTTAAAAACAAGCATTGAAGCCTGCAAGAACGTGAGAATAAAAACAAACTCTTCAAAAGAATGCTAAACAAAGCGCTTATTCGAAAAACCTTCTGAAATTTTCAACTCATTTCAATAACACAGAGCCTAGCTTATCTTATTTTAGAATTTCATTAAAAATGTTTTATTTTATTTAAGAGCCGGTCGTATCCCAATGCAGAGCAAAGGCATCTCTTCCATCCTTCCACACATCCCAAATTTGAGCTAGCGTCTGCCTTTGACGAGTGTGTTTGTTCACATGGTTGATACAAGAGGTTTGAACATTCAAACTGCCTGAATCGTCCATTGACGTAAGAAAAATGCCCCCTGGCGTAGTTTCCAAAATCTTTGGGGTCGTCCAATGGACGTGTGTTGACAGATCTGTGTGACAGATGGTCAGTAAGCCTGCTGACCCGGCCTGTGAGCGCCGCTGTTGATTTACCAGACATTCATCCGCTACTGCTCTAAATTAGTAACCTGACCTGCTACCGAATTCAAAAAAATGTATATACTGCCATTTACATACCTATTTGACAATAATGTCATGGCTGCAAAATGTGCTGGCAAGGAGGTTTTAGCCCACGATAAGTAAACCAGTGGGGTAAACGTTAAAATAAACGAAAAAGAACCGGTCAAGTGCGTGTCAGGCCACGCGCAGTACAGGGTTCCGTAGTTTTTTTTGGATTTTTTAAATCGCAAAGTAGATTTTTATTTTGTATTTCATAACGTCCTGAACATAAACTGTTTAACTCCTAATGCTCAGCGAGTTCCTAGCGCCTAATTATAATATTTAACTAACCCAACTATATTCCAATTTTTATTATTTCCTGTTTTTCGGCTAAAATTCATTAACCTGCGAAGCCTGCTTAGCTGTGATAGTTTTCCTTTTAATGACCACCGTTTAGCTGTCAAGGGGGAGGGGGCTTGTGCTTTCAAGCTAAATATTTCGCAAAAGGATCCCTTAATCAAAAATTGAGACATAAATTTCACATTTTTTTTACAAGAGCTATCTTACCACACCCCATACGATGGGGTAGTCAAGAAAAAAAGGAATCACCTCCACTTTATTTGTAGGGGAGGTAGCCTAAAAATATTTTTTTTTCGAGATTTTAGTTTACCACTTTGTCGGCGTGGATGAAATGTAAGTACATATTAAATAATAACTTTTAGTACTAAGGGTCTCTGAGCTAAGCCGCGGACAGACAGACAGACGGAAATGACAGAACTTGTCGACTACGGAACGATAAGAAAGGATTATAAAAGGGATTTTCTTTCTAGGTCAGAGAATTTAGATGAACAAGACATAATATCTGCCCTTAATTCAGTGGAAAACGATCCAGTTAGTGGAAAAATAGCGGAAACCGGTAGAGGAAGTGTCATGTTGACAGAAACAGTGTATTAAGCCTGAAGAAAGCTAATCTTTCTTCTCATGTAAATGAATACTTATCTAAATAACATTAGTCAAAGTACGAAAAATTATGTGACTTTCCATACAGTCAAGCTGAAGAAGCCGTCAGCTGATGCGGTTTTTGTGGGAGGTTAAAATATTTTTTCGTACTTTAACCTGTGCTCCATGGGTAAAATTATTAAGTACTCTTTTTATTACACAATTGTATATTGATATAAAAGAAAAGAAATGAATTGATAAGAATCGTAAATTGATCAATTTCCTAGTAAGCTGACCAGCGTTCGAAAAATCATAAACTCGTAGGAAATTTGTAAATCTATAGATCCATTAGGGTTGTGTTAGGTTTTCTTTCGACCAAATGGAAAAGTTGAGCGAGTGTAAAGAGCGGGCTGCGGTAGCAGCAGGCGAGTGCCAGAAGCGAATTCGGTACAGTTTATCATTTTTCGAAAGTTACCCTCAAAACGACCATTACATATTATAATAAATTTTCATACTTGTAAATATCTACCTACTTCATTATTTTGTCCCTGTCCAGTACACTTACGTGCGCCTATCCAAACGTATTAAAATACTGCTACCGATTTCCTATTGTTAGTTGGAGGGGCATTGATAAAATTCACTCAATCTGATATCTGCACTTTTATCCATACCTGACAGAGGTACTCTAACTTTTAACCTAGGTAAATTTTTACTACATTATTTATCCACTTTGTTCATCCACGACTTAGCTAGCGATTGGTACCTACAAGACTACAATACTGGTATTTTATTTCAAAGAAGACCGAATACAGACTAAGAGGGAACTATCAGGTAAGAGGACCTGAAGGTCCTGGACCCTGAGCATGAAGACTCGGTAAGAGGACGTACGCATTTCGTCACTTGATACTTTTTGAAGCTTCATCACGACTCTATTTAATTATTTTGTGTCCTATAAGCTTATTGATGAATCTTAATATTTATTCAAAGTTAAATAATAAAAGAGTTTATCAAAAGTCACCCTACTCAAAATCTTTCATTTGGTTCTCATAAAGTACCTACTTGCCATTTAATAATTAAAATCTCTCCCCTAGTCCCGATGGATTAACATTTACCCCAGGTAACCTAAGATGCTGTTTCGGGTATTTACGAAACTAATTACTAAAGTTTCAAAAACTTTTATAATCATCAATTGAAGTCGATTTCAACTCTTGGTTATTGTTTTTTGTTGCGGAAAATCTGAAGTTTTGGTAAAACAACTCAGCCAAGCAACCTAATTAGCGAAAGGACATTTGAGTCGTCCTACCGCAGGGGTCAGGTTCTCCTCTCTATACCAGAGTGAACTTGTAACGGCATCCAAGTTAAACATAAGTTTTTTGATAAGTCAGTGTTTAAACGACGGGGAGGTGGGCGTTACAGGTTGCAAGGGTGTGAGGGGAGGTCACAGTGATGGCACAATTATCGATGTCGATGAAACTATTTTTTGGCCACACATCGTCTTCGTGTCGTTTTCGTCTCCATATGGTTTTTGAAACAATGTTTTTGCTATATTCCTATGACTACGTTTACATGCAGATAAATATCTCATAGAAATCCTATGTTCATTGATTTCTGTTGACGATAGCGATCGTTGTGATCAGACGTAAGTAATGCAGGAATGTTTATGTGAAAATACGTATGACCTTAAGCTGTTTTAGGGTTCTGTCTGTCTATCTGTTTGTCTGTCTATCTATCTGTGAGAGAGACCCTTTGTATTACTAAGTCGAAATTCAGTACGGATATACATTTCAACTACGCCAACAAAGTGGTAAAATAAAATCTTGAATAGTATTTTTTTTAGGGGCACCTCCCCTACAAGTTAAGTGGGAGTGTATTATTTTTCTTGTCTACTCCATCATGTGGGGTGTCGTTGGATAGGTTTTTTGAAATTAGTGTGAGCCTGCAAAGATAAATTTTCCATTTAGGGATTCGTTTGCGGAATATTAAAGTTGAAGTTTTTGAGTTGCCCATTTTTTTGGTGGAGTCAAGTGGCTAAACGGTTAGAAAAATATGACAGTAGCAGTATATATGATGAAATTAAAAGAAAATCTATCACAGTAGGCTTCAAAGGTTTATGAGGTAAAGCCGAAAAATTGGAAATAGCAATCAGGCGCTAGCATCTCGCTGAGCATTAGGAGGTAAAAAGTTTATGTTATAAACGTTATGAAATACTTAATCAAAACCTGCTTTGTGATAAAAAAATCGTAAAAAGAACTGCGGAACCCAATACTGCACGAGGCCCGACACGCACTTGGCCGGTTTTTATCGTTTATTCCAACGTTTATCCAAAGTAACGCGTGGGCTACCTTGCCAGCACATTTTGCAGCCATGACATTAGTGTCAAACATTTTATAGGTATGTAAATGGCGGTATATTTAAGACTATGAATACATTTTTTAACATTCGGTAACAGGTCAGGTTTTTGTTATCGTCAATGGGCTTACTCTTTACCTCGATCTAGTCATGAAGACGGAAATGAGGTCGACGATGGAACGAGCTTGCACAGAAGAAGCCTATTCACTCGCAACTTGAATAGATTCGGGTTATATGAGGTTACTGATTTAGAGCGGTAGCGGATGAATGTCTGGTACATCAATGGCGGCGCTCACGAGCCGAGTCAGTAGGCCAACACACGTCCATCGGACGACCCAGGCAGTTTAAACGTTCAAACCTCTTATATCAACCATGTGAACAAACGCTAGCTCAAAATTGGGATGTGTGGAAGGATGGAAGGGAGGCCTTTGCTCTGCATTGGAACACGACCGGCTCTAAAATATAATAAAAATAAAACATATTTTAACGAAATTCAAAAAATTTATAAACTAAGCTCAGTGTTATTGAAACTAGTATGATAGTATGATTGTTTTAATGACCAGACTGGTAAATAGCTGGTATAGGAAAAATCAAAAGGAAAAACCAACCAAAACAATTAGTGTTGCCAGTTTTTAAATAGTGAATTTTGATTAAATCGACAAAAAATAAACCTACATAAATAAATAAACCTCAAAATTATCAAACTGGAAGAACATACTATTTACAACCCACTAACAGTATTGTAAATGTCATGCTAAAATTATATATTTAATATCGATAACGTTTAGGGACGTGACTATGAAGCAACAGGGTGCTGGACGCCTGCGCGCCGCCACCCTCCGAGCATAAATGGCCGGCGGATCTGTTTGAACCCCACAACCTCACCAGTTCTCGCTGAGGCTGCCTGCCTCGTCTCGCGACGCCTCCCTTTACTCGCGCAAAAATGTGCACATCACCTGTTTAGACTATCCCTTTCGCCTCGCTCCAACGTCGCGGTAGCGACAAAAGACTGAGTGCAGTGATAGAACGAACTGTGACCATGACTTTAAGTGACTAAGGCGATGATGTGCCGTGTTAGCCGGTACCAGATTTAAAAGGTAAGATTTTATTGCCGAATATGCGTTCGAAACTTTTCACCACAGGTGGGGTCCTGCATTGCGCTGCTATAGAATTTCGCTAGCAGTTTCGAGACATTTAAGGTTTGTATGATTTTTTTTGGACAGTAAAAGCATTTTCTATGTTTATATTTACTACGTTGTGTGTTTGGAATGATTTATCCTTATAAATAAATAACAGTATCTTGCTTTATACTTAGAAATAGTGCTGTTGCGGGTTCATATGATAGAGGTGATGTAGTTATGTATTTCGTTCGTCTGAATAGCCGTTATTAGATATCTTAGCTACTTGCAGGCGCTGTAGCTTTTTGTTAGGTATTCTTTATCATCCGGTACATTTAAAAGATTTTTTTTTAATTTCTTTGAGCGTTATTTCTACTATAGTTTTGTTATTTACTAGCGGATCGCCACGGTTTTATGCGGGCAGCACTAAGCATCTACGGCTGGATGTCATGGCTGGCGTATTGGCTAAAAATGGAAATGAAAAGAAAAAATAAGTTCTTAAAAATTCATGAGGTTAAGGTTTGTCCCCGCCTGCAATACCTCATGAAATTTTTAGTACTTACGTGTTTTTTCTCTTTCCAGTTCATATTTTTCTACACAGTCGGGTAATTTGTTTTTTTTTTATTTAGTACTTTTAAGTTTTATTAATAAAATATATTTACTTATTATTTTATTTTTTTAAACTCTATGACACTCCCACAATGAACCTCACATGTTGAAATCTATCAAGCCGTTTAGACTGCAGAGCACGACAAAGAAATCGACATACATACATACTTACATACACATACACATACATACATACACTTGAAAAACATAGCCCTCCTATTTTGGGGCAGTCTGTTAAAAATATAAGCGATACGGCTGTAAATGTCAATGGATTATTCAAGACTTCCCTCTTTTAATTACATCAGTTTGACATTCATTTTAAAAACCATGTTTAATATTAACTAGTAGCACAGACATATTCGAGAAATTAATAATTATTTGCTGAGAAATTTAGTATAGAGAATACAAACTAGTAGGTACTTCAATAACATTCGATAACCGACCCTGTAATTAATCTTCCTACTGCAGCGCGGAGCTCAATTTAATATAAAAACACGTTTGTGGGGCGAATAAAAATTTTTGCCTAATTAAATTTTTACCATCATTGTTCTCTCCTTCTGCATAATAAAAGCAAATAGCTATTATTATGCAAAAGACAAAAAGTTAAATTATACAATCTGAAGCTTCTATTATTAGCAATTCAAATTAAGCTAAAAAGTAATTGATATTATTAAGCAGTTAGTTTGTTTGTTTTTTTTTTTGTATCGTCAATGGGCTTACTCTTGACCTCGATCTAGTCTTGAAGACAGAGATGAGGTCGACGATGGAGAGCTTGCCCAGAAGAAGCTTATTCACTCTCGACTTGAATAGATTCGGGTTATATGAACTCGGGAACACAGACGCAGGCAGAGAATTCCACTCGTACACGTAAGATTAAATTACCAGGTTACATCTTGTTGTAATCGATACTTTAAGAGTGGTCTAGTTTGGGCTGGGTTCCGCGATTGAAAGTTGTCTCATAGTAACTCAACTGCTAAACTTTTATTGAAAAAGTATTACGTATTAGTTTGAGATTACGCCCGAGGGCCGAGAATTGCAGTCCTAGCCGCAGGCGAGGGCATAATGGAGCCAAGAGTGCAATGACCAAAGCGCGCGCGCTCCTTACGACGTTTTTCAACACATTTGCGAATAAAAACAAGTTTGCTTACCTATTTTCCCGAAGGAAAATTCGTATCGGGAGTTAGGTATTTTTCCCTTAGATATCTACTTAGATATTTACACTCGATACTCCAGACTTGTTTGTGCCTAAGTATTTTCGATGTTAAGCAGCTACATTTCATTACTGTTTCTAGGGTTCCGATACCAAAGTGGTAAATAAAGGAACCCTTATGGTGCGTCTGACCGTCTGTCTGTCACACCTGTATATTTCAGCAACCACTCATGCTATCAACTTGAAATTTGGAATAGTTTTAGAATATGGTTGCCCAACTTAATTGCACATGAAAGAATAAAAAAAATAATATGATTATTACTGTAAAGGGGGCCCAAATAGGGGGGGGGGGGGGAATAGGAAAATTTCAAATTGTCGTTACTGGATCAAATAGGTTATCATATGAAAGGGCTTTACTTGTACATTCTAAAATATAAATTTATATTTTTTACAACTCTAAGTTTGTGAAAGGAAAAATTGGAATGAATTACAGTCGATAGAAGTTTATGTAAATATTATAAACCTTTACAAACAAATTTAATTTTGCGGTCCTAAAAATGGACTTTTTTGCTCCCAAAAACACTATAAGTATATCGGAACCCTCGGCGCGCGAATCCGACCGCACTTGACCGGTTTATAGGGTTCCGATACCCAAATGGTAAAAAAATAAACCCTTATGGTGCGACTTTGTCTGTCTGTCTCTTAATATAAATAATTATTAGTGTAAAAGGGGCCCAAATAGAGGGGGGCAAATTTATTAATTGTCGTTACTAGGTGGTGGGGGTATCTTATATAAGGGCTTTAATTGCTAAACGACTCGCACTTGACCGGTTTTTTTTTATTGGAGAGTCGATCCTTTTGAAAATAATTACAACAAACACCACAAATATTTGTAAAAATGGCGCCTGCATCACTTTTTTAGGAACTACAGATGATACATGCGCGCGCAGGAAGCACGTTGACTAAATTGCCTAACAGCCTAATCCTTGAATTATTTAAAATTAAATATTTTCTTACAAAAAAGACAAATTTATTGTTACTTGATCAATTTAAATCTTTTCATGAAATGAAAATTTGCTTACCTTTTTTCCCAAAGGAAAATTAGAATCGGAAGTTAGGTATTGGCAATTGATTTTCTTACTACTTTTTCCCATTGGCGCTCACCCGTATATGGGGTATGATTTCCAAAAAATAATACTTTTTTTCTTGTTGCGAGCCTAAATTAAAATTTTCTACATTTCAATTCTAAACTGAAAGACTTGATGGTAAATTTCATCCCCTTCTACTAGTGGTGCTTTTTTACAGTTAAAAAGTGCCAACGGAACCCTAGCAACACGTACACGCTTCGATCTTGATAAGATTATAGTGCTCAAGCTATAAAAGAACAAATAATAAAAACTAGTTAAGTGCGAGTAAGGCTTAACAAACTTTGGAACGTTAGCTATGAACCTATAAAGACCCCGGGTTGGCTGGTTTCTTGTTGTAAGCCAAAAACCTATAGGACTTTCACTATCTCACTGATATATGGGATAATTTTAAAAAAAGCTGATACACCTTTCTTATTCTTGTTGATAGTAAACACTAAATTTTTCTTACCCTAATTTCCGTTTTGGATACTTTACTTCTTCTTTGTGAAGCGATGTAGTTTAGCTGACGTCATTAAGCGATTTTAATATCCAATAATGAATAAACTATATTTGATTTGTTGTGAGACATTTTTTTTTATTTCCGCTCGTAGCTATACAGCTTAATTATTTTCACACGATTTAATTTGCCTGTAAAAACAATCTTACTTTTATGCAGTCCAATAAAAATTTACTTTGTTGCGACTTTACTTACTTATTACTACGCTGGCTCAGCGACCCCAAGAGGATCTTGATCTCCGACACGAGAGTTCTCCATTCTTCTCTGTTCTATGCCGCTTCTTGCCACCGGAGGGCATCCAAGTCTTTTAGAATATCGTCACCCCATCCGTACACTTGCGTCTTTAACATATTTTTATTACATCAGAAACCGCGTTGCGCGAGTCCAACTCGCACTTGATCGTTATTTTTTCGATATGATAGTGCATTTTAATAGTCTGGGATGCCAATAAACTGAGTACCAACTAAGAGTCTTTCGCCAGACATACTCATACAAAAATGGGGTCAAAGAAACTCACTTTAAGAGTACAAAATGTACCTATTGCATCTATAGTACTAGTATAAATGTTTCGTTATTACCATAACAGCAATAACAAGATCCGCAACAATGTGGGCTAGAGCGTTGCATTTTGTGTCGCAGTTGGCGGGAAATATAATGGTTGTAACTTGCATGCCACACCTGTTCCCGAACTTACTGAGCATCATTGCGCGTAAAGGAAGAAGTTTATATCGTGCAGGATAAACCTCTCCACCCCTCACCATTTTCGATACTTCACCTACCACACGTGGGGTCCATTAGATACAAGATGTAACAAACAGAACTGTCTGTCAGTCATTGGCATGCGTTCTATGGAGTGACCAAGGTGTAATGTAAGTCTGTCTGAAAGTAATAAGACATTGTAAAAAAGTGAGCTAAATGGAAAAATGCCGACGTGGATACAAATTTTACTATAAAGGCGCATGTTTTACATAAAACAACACAATAAAATATTCCTATCTTTCTACTCATTTGTGCAGGAAAATTACGAATAAAACTTTTTCACTAATAAAAATTTTCCTGTTTAAGGTACCTGTTTAAACATCGCCAAAGTAATGTAAACTACGATGCACAAGTTTGGCAAAGACCAAGTTGCAAGTTTCTCGACTTCCTACACCATAATAATTCTTGCCAAGATGAGTTTGTACAACTGTAGAACATATTTTGAAACTGAAGTACCACAAAAGTGTTTCCAAATCAGGCTGTATGTAAGCTAACACCAAAGAAATTTAAGTAATATATAAGAAATAATTCGTCACAAGTAGGGATGTGGGCATGCTTTCATCTATCGATAGTCGATAAGTTACACAAGGACAAATCGATGTCGAAACTTTGACCAAAAAGTTGAAGTACTAAACTTTAATAAAAGGCAAATCTGTTAAAAGCAGTGATTAAATTCATTAAAAAAAAATACTTTTTGCATTTTTTACTACAGGTGATTTCTTACGTAGGTGTTTTAATATTAAAGATACCAAATTTCTTACTTACTTACTTACTTAAATTAATGGACGGTAGCGGTGGAGGCAAGAGGGGTAGGAGGTGTAAAGGTTCTTGTTTTTATTTTCATGATTATCTCTAGCTTACATACAAATTATGTAGGATTTTAAAACAAACTTTTATCCCTCAATTCAATCCATTTGGGATGGTTTTGCAAAAATGCTGGTTTGTGTTTTTCTTCTAAGTAGCTCAAATAAATTTTCAAGCGAAATTTCGTGTATCTTATCTTGCCTTATAACGTGGAGCTGAGTTCCTTATTGGACCTTAGAGCACAAGGAGCCTGTAGTCTTCTGGTTTCGGATAAGCTTGACCCAGAATCTTCATACGCTTGTGAGCCAAAGCGTTGCATGAGCACAAGAATTGCTTGTCAGTATTGTTTGTAGCGAAAAACTTTCAAACCTTTTTTGTAGAGAATTTTATGTAGATTAATTTAGTATTTTTATTAATTTTCTTACAATTTGTTGATTCAGGATGATTCATGCTGATTGAGACATTTCAATTTGGCGAAGACACACAAAGTTATATTTGTTTGACAGTGTCCCCATCGGGAATCGAACCCAGAATGAAAACAAAACGCGTTGAATGTTGTAAAATATAATAAATGGTACAGCAGCACTGCACTTACTTTCTCGCGATATGCAATTAGAACTGTCAACCGCAAACTTAAATTTGTAATACCATACCTACACATAGTATGGAATTACAAACGTTTATTAAGGTTTTTCTGAAAAATGTTCTACCACATGAATTCGGAACTCGAATTGTAAAATATTAAAACAAACCAACCGTAAACGATTTCGAACAAATCACATGTTCAAATTTTGGTAGTACTGGAACACCTTTTATATGAATTTTCACAGATTTTTAAATTTCAAAACTCTGTTTCTTATGAATAGTTGTTCAGTTTTGTCGACTGTAAAGCTCTTTAAGTTTTTGGTACATCCTGTGTACAAAATTTTCACAAAATCCAATCAAATTGAATATCCATTCAGGTAGATAACCAAAACAAAATTAAAATTATAGAAAATAATACAAACTTAATGTAGTCAATTAGGGTCAATGTAGGTACCACTAGTTGACCATTTAAGCGGTTTTATGACGAAATTCATAAAAAAACTAAATTATTAGTTCTACTTTCAGAGTCACTTCTAAAAGTTCGACTATGAATTAGTTAGGCTTGTGATATAATAAGTGTTAAGGACTTTACAAAATATGCTCTTAAAGTTTTTTTTTTCAAATGTTACATTGCATGACCACTTCGAATAAACATACTAAAGTACTAGCTAACTTTATTGTAAGACGCCAACATAGTTAAATTCTATATAAAATCGCGGTATTTTTAAATTTTCTTACTTTCAGTTCAAATTTAAGTTTTGGTCAGCTATTGGTGCTTGGTCATCTAGTGGTGCACTGACCCTATGAGTAAATCACAAGTTTACGTTTTGGTAGTACAGGAACACCCCTTATATTGAATCACACAGACAAACTGATGATGGCGCAAGATACCTTGCATAGAGATGCTTAGTCAAGCAAAGTTTCATAAAAATAATTTGAACCGTTTTTAAAAAAAATCAATTCTTCATTTTTGTTGAATGACAGCTACCCTCAAAATGAGAGCCAGCAAAAAACCATTCGGAAATAAAAGTCTTAAATTAAAAATATGGTGTTAATAGGACCATTCGTTTAGCCGCTAGGCCAAAGCGTGACGGACAGACCGACCAACCGACAGACGGACATTTTTAGGGGACTTGCTTAAGTGATATAGAACACATTTTTGAGAAAGTTTGTGCAACTTTTTTCACGAATACAATACCTTTCTCGCTCAGCTCGAAAGTAAAAATACTACTATCGATAAAAAATACATCACTCATAAACTCCAACATGATCCCACAAAAAACGATAAATTACAGTAAAATACGTAACAATTTCCATATTATCTGACTGTAGAAATGATAAGTTGACATTTTTTTATACTATATTTGTGATAATAATCCACAAACATGAAAAATACTGAATAAAACTTACAGATGAAAACACAAAATTTCTTTGCAATTTTCGTTTTGTTGTTTTGAAGATGTACAGCCATCAACTACACACGTTATTATTAAAAAGAACAATCACTAATATGGAGAGCAACTTAAGAATAAATTCACGATATTTTCAAGTTATTCACTACATGTTTTTTATAATTTACACAATGTTTACACCATATAATTTAGGAAATATTTTCAACCGTTAAAATCCCAACAAGTTACAATAATCCTATAAACTTTGTAAATGCAATGAACGCGTCGTTCATCTCATTTGGTAGGATGTGATCACTGACGACTTGACATGGCATGAGACATGCTAGCAGTTGTCATCCCATACTGAAAAAAAATAGCATGGTTTCTTCTCCGAGCGAAGCAAGGAGGTTTTTGTTCTGAGGCTAACACGCAGGGCGCGCAGAGCAGCTCAATTTTGCAGAGCGGTAGGATGGTTGAGGCAGACAGGCCACAAGCGCATGTTAGGAAAAGAGATATTTAATTTGGGGTTATAATAATTAAAACAGAGCGGAGTTTGTTTTTTTTAGTTCATTGTGTGTATTTTTTTGACATATTATCAAAATCTAGAAAAATCTAAGTGTACGAAATACGTATTTTTGCAAAAAAAAACATCATGATGTGGTATCAAATTCTAGGAAATTAAATAAAATTTCATGTAAATATATCCTTAAATAACTAGAGGGAAGGATATGGGATACATTTAAACACAAAAAATTATCTTGAAGGGGGTAAAATAGAGGATGAAGGTTTGTATGGGAAACCTTATCCCTTTCACGGCTAATCTGCATAACCAAATTTGTTGAAATATAGTATGAAGATAGTCTAAACCATGGAAAAGGACACAGGCTACTTTTGATTTCAAAAATAAAACTGAAAGAGGGTGAAATAGGGGATGAAAGTTTGTTCGTGAAATATATTAAGTAACTTACGCTACGCTTTCATGGATGATCCGCTGCGCCGATTTTAATTAAATTTGGTAACTAAATAGTAAGAACCATGGATAAAAAATTATTAAATAACAAAAAACCTTACTGCTTAGCACAAGAGAGGAAAACAAGCTTAAATCTATTAGATTTGGTAACTTTAATCGTATAACATACTG
This sequence comes from Athrips mouffetella, assembly GCA_947532105.1. Lineage (NCBI taxonomy): Eukaryota > Metazoa > Arthropoda > Insecta > Lepidoptera > Gelechiidae > Athrips > Athrips mouffetella. The sequence continues at coordinate 32,363,991 of OX383956.1, forward strand.
CAGGCGGGGACGAAAAATGTTTTGAGGATGATTACGACTTAATTTTGTTCGTCCCCGCCTGCAGTATCCTATACAATGCAAGTTACCAAATCCAATAGATTTAAGCTTGTTTTCCTCTCTTGTGCTAAGCAGTTGGGTTTTTTGTTATTTAATATTTTTTTTATTTTAAACTTTTTAGTTTTCAGATTTGCTACGTCAAGATATATACTAAAATATTTGCTAACCTTAGAATCAGGTTTTTCCTAGCTATTGTTTGATACCCATGTTGTGAAAGTAATGATTAAAAAAAAATATTTTGCCATTTTTTTTCGCTTCAAAGGTGCCGTACTAAAATATACCCTATGACACTCCTACAATTAATACAAATCTAACGACACCTCACATGTTGAAATCTATCAAGCCGTTTAGGCTGCAGAGCGCGACAAAGAAATCGTCATTCATACATCATCATCATCATGGGCCTTAGCCGTCTATGTCAGACGATTTAAGCAATATTCTGTCGATTGCACCGTTTATCGTGGCTGAATAAGCCTATTCGGGAGCGGCAGGTCCTGCCACACGCTCTGCAGTGAAGCTTGTGTTATCAATAACTGATGTTATGTCGTTATTTTCCTTACTATTCTCACTTTTTTCGGCAAGGGCACAACACCAGGCTTCACCATGTTTGGCAGAACTAGTCTGTAAACTTTAAACAGTTTTTGATGTGAAATAAACGATTTATTTATTTATAATTTTTTTTTTATCGTGTACCTTGCGTCCATCCAGTAATGATTTACGCCATTTGGTTCTGTCCTCAGCTGTCTGCTCCCAGTCTAGGTGTTCAATACCAAAAGTGATCATGTCTCGCTTGGCGCAATCTTTAATGCGCAGCATTGGCCTACCAACACTTCTTTTTGCGTGCGCTATAGCAAAAAGCAATACACGCTGGGATAGACGGGTTGTTTCCATGCGGTGCACGTGCCCCAACCATCGTAATCGTCTCTGCTTCAGCAATGCGAAGAAACTGGGCAGCTGTGCTCGTTGTAAGACCGTTTTGTTGGTTACCTTGTCCTTCCAGGAGATGCCTAGGATGTTTCAGAGGCAGCGCATATGAAAGGCATTAAGTCGACGCTTTTGTTTTGCTTACGTCGTCCTTGCTGCTCCCACAGAAAAATAAAGGTACTTAGAAGGAGGATTATAGAAATAATTCGTCACTAGGTGGTGTAGGCGTATTTCTATGGATTTGACAGGTTATTTTGAATGTTTTCTATTGATCATCGATGATGGGGTTGGGACATTTTGACAGATGTCATCCCCTACTAAAATAAATTAGCAAGGTATCTATTCCGAGCGAAGCAAGGAGGTCCGAAATCTTTGGCTGCTCCATACAACAGAATGCTTAAATGCATGCTTGGTAAACGATCATCTTGGTGTTCGTCGTAAGATGTTTGTTTTGCTATACTCTTGTATTCAGCCTGCCAAACATGGTCGCCGCTTTGCCGATACGAACATCGATCTCCAGGTCATGTAAGAGATTGTTCGACACAGTCGACCCCAAGTACGCAAACTTGTCCACTACCAATATGGCACCATCCAGGGTTATTACCGGCTTCTCTGTCCCTTGCATCAGCACAACTGTCTTTTTGGCGTTTATAGACATGGAGAACAAGGAACATGCCCGTGAAAATGTATCGACGATGATTTGTAAATCATTTGCAGTGTTGGCCACAAAGGCTGCATCATCAGCAAATAGTAGTCTGTCAATAAAAACGTCATCGCGATGGCGCTTGGACTTAAGAAGTGAAATTATGTTGTACAACTTCCCATCAGCTCTTGTATGTAGATGTATACCCCGCTGGTCATTGCCGAATGCTAGCTAAGCCCAAATATTTTATAAAGAAACCTCCCAGAGTTGTTTTATCAATGAAATATTACCAGGTGAGCAAGCGACGCTACCCACCAACAGATGGCGCTGTAGGATTCTGAAACGCGGTAATATCTCCTCTTTTTTAATGGATATCTTCCGGCTCCATCATCAGATCAGCTCCAAGTTACAATAATATTGCATTGTCATCCGTTTCACATACGCATGCAAAATTTCATCTCAATCGGAAGCCGATTAAGGTTCTCTTTTCGGTCGGGTATTTTATTTTTTTAAATAGTTTTTTTATTTACAACTTTTTTATTTATTTTTATATCCTATAACACTCCTACAATGAATACGAACCTAACGACACCTCACATGTTGAAATCTACCAAGCCGTTTAGGCTGCAGAGCGCGACAAAGAAGTCGACATACATACATACCAGGCCACTCAGAAAGTATTGCGAAAAATAGTTTTTATATATGGGAGACTGGCCGGTCAGAATCTTTTTCGAAAATATGATTACTTGTAAGTAAAAATATGTGTGTTCCATTTTCAAAATTTCCCTCCACATTTTTTGCGAGCCAATTCAAAGTATCGTGTCTTACTGAAAAATGGATCTGCGCCGGGAACATTTTAGAGCTATGATTTTTTACGATTTCAAGTGTCGCCTGAAACCGGATGAATCGTTCGATAGACTTCAAATGGCATTTATGGATGAAGGCCCCTCCAAGGCAACCGTGTATCGTTGGTATAACGAATTTAGGCGCGGTCGACCAACCTTGGGGGATGAAGAAAGAAGCGGTCGCCCTTTGACGGCTATTACGGAAGAAAACGTGCTAGCAGTGAAAAATTTAATCCAAGATAATAGGCGAATTACATATCAGGAGATTCAGCACATATTAAAGATTGGATCGGGAAGCGTTCACGAGATTCTACACGGGCATCTTCGCGTGAGGAGGATAGTATCGCGCTGGGTGCCGCACTACCTCACCGACGCTCAGAAGCAGGCCCGGGTGGAATGGTGCCGTGATATGCTGAACAAATTTGAAGCAGGCTCGTCTCGGCGTGTTTACGACATCGTAACAGGTGATGAGTCCTGGATTTATCAATACGATCCAGAAACCAAGCGCCAGTCGACAGTTTGGGTGTTTCAAAATGAACCAACGCCTACCAAAGTGAAGCGATCTCGAAGCGGGGGGAAGATTTTGATCGCCAGCTTTTTTAATTTGACTGGCCACTTGGCCTCAATTCCCTTACGAGATCAAAGAAGCATCAACGCCGAATGGTATACTACCAAATGTTTACCAGAAGTTTTTTCTGTTGTGAGCAACAAGCGACCAAACACAGGGCTCCGCGGACTACTGCTCCACCACGACAATGCGCCTGCACACACCGCGCTCAAAACGAGGGACTTCCTGGACAGCACACCAGTCAAACTCCTGGGTCACCCTCCTTACAGCCCTGATCTAGCACCGTGTGACTTCTTTTTATTTCCAAAAATAAAAAATCAGCTCAAGGGGATACAATTTTCGTCGCCGGAAGATGCGCTGGCTGCGTTCGAGCAGGCTGTAAACGAGGTGTCTACGGCGGACTGGAAAAAGTGTTTTGAAAACTGGTTCAGACGCATGAATCTTTGTATAGAGGCTGGTGGAGAGTACTTTGAAAAGATTTAATAAAAATATATGTACCTGTAGAACAATTTTTTTTAGTGTCGCAAATATTTCTGAGTGTCCCACGTACATACACTAGAAAAACATAACCCTCCTGTTTTGGGGCAGTTGGGTAAAACGGGCACAAGCTACTTTTTATTTTAAAAATGAAGGTTAAAGGGGTGAAGTTGGGGATGAATGTTTGTATGAGAACTCAAATTTATTTAGCCACTATATTAGTTTATAATATTATTAAATTGTTCAACGGCTGGCAGTTGCCATACAGCGAGGAAACGCTGCAAGCATAATGGACGCCTTTGGATCAGGGCAGAATCGGAGGGGGAACTAATGACAATAAGCTGTTTTTGTTTTAGATTTCATTTTAAGAATTGAAATTTGACGTGAATTTATGTATTTTTCAAAATCAAAAACAATAGTAAATATATAAAAATATATTGATATATGAAAATCAACGTCAATCTTTTTCAGCAAAAAAATTCTGAAATTTGATACCTCACATATTTTTTTATGTATTTTTTATTTTTTTTCAAAAAAAACTTATTTTCGGCATTTAGATTTTTCTGGATATTTAATATGTAAAAAAGATACCAGAAGCGAAAAAATCAAACTCTATCTCTGTGGCAATTATTATGTTATGACCTATCCATACCAATATTCATACAACATTGCAACTCCTCCACTATGTTGCGACGCAGCTGCTAAACACTAGCTTACATTACCAATAGACGTTTTCGAGTTATAACAAGATTCACAATGAACTTATTTTATATATTATAATGCACAGGCACTGCTTAATTTTTTTTTGTTAAAATATGCTTGAATGTGCACGCATTACACAGAAACTGTGCCGGCAACGAGGCGCAGAGCGGGACAGACACCGTCTGCGTAGCCTGCGCTGCAGCGTACACTGCTCTCGATACGTTCATCCATTACGAAAATCAGCTTACGCGCAGCCTTATCCTGTACTTTAGAACGAGCAATATTTGTTAAAAATATATGCATAATCGGTTTCTCGAAAACGGCTCTCATGAATTTTGATGAAATTTTCCATACGGGGGTTTTCGGGAGCAAAAAATCGATCTAGATCGGTCTCATGTCTGGGAAAAATTGCTTTTAAGCATTTTTTTAAATAGGTACCGCGTTTTAGACAGAAACCTACAGCGCCATCTGTTGGCGGGTAGCATAGCTTGCTCACCCGATGTTAAGGCGGCTTTTTATAGGATGAAGGTCACCCAGGTACTTGTCTTAAATCTAGAAAAAAATTGAATAACAGACAATCTGGAAGGAGGATTTTTTAGTAAGTTTTCAACTTCACCTGTGAATTATCCTGAAAATCTTTTTAAGTATAAATAATCTTAATTTATTTATTATCATCAATCACATTTATATGAAATGCGCCCGGATTGGGGGTGTTTAAATAGAAGGCAAGGTATTTAGAGAAAAGTATAGGGGGCGGGTAGGGGGCAGAGAGGGGATGTCAAGGTAAAGAATTAATCTAACGTCATAGCGGTCACAAATATAATTGCGGAAGAAAAACTTTTTTCATTTTTCATATTACCGGTAAGTAACGGCCATTATTTGAGTTGCTTAAAAATAAATTATAATTAATACTTGGTTCTGATTAAAATTTGCAAGATTAAAAACTCCTCGAAAAGTCTTTAGCTACTTTAAAACCTAGACTAATTGCTCTTCCAGCTTAATACGTCCCGGAGTTTAAAGATCAGTATTGTACGTTTGGCATATCTGTTTTTTGTTCAACTAAGGTTTCAATGGTCGGTCATCCATTGAAACATCTAAATAGTTATAGCACCTCTTTACGTAACCAAAAAAAGTTAAACAATAAAATTTCGGCCCATCTTTGCTAACATTGCATTTTCTACCTAATTAAAGCTGGGGGCGCGGAAACTTCCTCCGTTATCCATTTTTTCGTCCGCATTTCGCACTTGATGCCACCCTGCTCGCCCAGTGCACCCAGTTGTGAAATTTCAATCCCACGCCATTTTTTATTAAAGTATGTACTGAACTGAATGTAGTTTGGAAACAAATAAACGACTTTTCCGATATTTTTTCTTTTTTTACATTAAAGCGTGGAGTTGATTTATAGTCGGCGCCGCGAGCTACCGCCGGTCTGCGTCCTGCCGCGAATCTTGATCGACGGACCATTTCAATTTATTTTATGAGTCGACACCTTTACTAAAGGATTTTTCTATTCAAAACTCTCGTAGAAACACCTAGAATTCGTTAAATTTACGCACGAATAACGAAAACTGTACAATGTTAAATGTATAGCTTGTATAGGAAAATTAAAAAGCAGTTAGGTGTGGGCAAATAGGCAAAAACGTGGTAAAACTTACAGTGGTGACAGCAAAAAGCTGACGGTTGGTTTACGCATCGTTACCGTTTCCGAATCAATATGTGGAAAAAGCTCAGCGAGGTTCAAAACTCTTTGGGATAAAGTATATCAAAAGCTGACTAAATGTAAGTAGCTCCCGTGGTAATGGTTTCTCACCAAGGCATGATAATATTTATACCAAACAAGATATCAAATAGTGGTCGCACTGCAAGTTTTTGACCAGTGATTTTCAAAAATGTACCTACTTGTGCAAGAGCCACTCAAACCTGACTTTCTAAAAACTTAATTTTAGACTTGAAACCGTCGAACGACTGTTGGCAACTATACTGATTACTAAGTGAGTTGAGCTCTACGAGTAGGTAGACAGTCAACTTCAATAGACCACAGCAAGGGGGATAGGAAGAAAGGCACATAGTGCAATTTTTTTCATTTTAAGGTTTGGAGCCCTAAAAATGTTACGAGTATATTAAAACAATTAAGCTCCTAAGTATCTAAATAGGGATAACAGAAATTCGTGAAGCAAACTGGTGCTCGAGCTATGCGAATAAAAATGATGGTGCAATGCTTTTACTTTGAGTTTCACGTTCGCTTTGTGTTTCTATCTGCCAATACTTCCAACTTCCCAACCTACTAATAGGTCACAGAAATTTTCCAGTAATGATCAAAAGCGAAAGTCTGGACGCTTAATTTTTCCGACAATCTCAATTTGTCATTCGACGTCAATACCGGTCGGCTTTCGATGTCGGGTTTAATTTGGACAACATCAAGGGGGGGGGGGGGGGAGACGATCGCCGAGGCCAGAACATACTGAAATTTTGTTGGATGTAGAGCAAAGAGTGAAAATGAAAAATACATTCAGGAACCGAGCGTAGAGTGAACTGTAAACAAGCTAACTCTGAACGATGCTTTGACGGAATTCCAGCGGTAACGGGCAGGCGGACGACTGTCAGAGGCTCAGCAGTAGCCAGCGGTAACGCCACAGTAACGCACCATCGAAAAGGTAAATGGGTCATAAAGACGTATCAATATTGACCGCGCAACTCCCATTCAGCGTTCATCATGCCATTATATTGGCCATATCTCATGTTATGCAGAGAAGCCATTTTACGACACAAATTTATGTTTACTGTGGGGTTTTTGTTTTGTAACAACGGCGCACTTTTTTAAATCCAAATTCATATGGTGCCAGCGAGTAAAAGAAATTATAACTTGGATCTGAAAACATGGATTGGATCTTGGGTTTAACAAGCCCGTTAGTGTGGTAGTAAGCCTGCCACTCACGCCGTGGGCCGCGGGTTCGATCCCCGCCCAGGACAAACATTTGTGTGATGAACACAAGTGTTTGTTCTGTGTCTGGGTGTTATTTATCTATTTATGTACCTATGTATATCAGTTTCTGATACCCATAGTACAGGCTTTGCCTAGTTTGGGAATCAGATAACCTTGTGTGAAATGTCCCCCAATATTTATTTATTTTATTTAACGTATTTAGATTTTTTTTAAGTTTGATCTAGTCAAAGAAATATATAAAAGCTATCTGAAAAATGTGAGAAAAAATTGAATTTTGGAACGTTACAGAATCAAAACCTCAGTTTTAATTAAGTACTATTTTCGTAAACAGTTTAATTATTAACCTTTACTTGTAATCTGGTGGAACCCTTTTCGATTAGCCAGTTTATAATTACTCCCGGGCCACCCTAAACAAAAGAACGGACACGGGCACGAGCCCTTAAATATCTTATTTCATTTAACAAACACAAAATGTTTATAAAAATCTTTCTCTATAATATACTTACTGAATGAATGTTTGGGTATGTTATATAATATGATTGAGGCCTGATGTGCAGCTAGTCTTAGTTTGAGCCGGCTGAAACTAATCGATAAAGGGCAGCCCACTCTGAGCGGGCCCCTATTTTAGGGCAACAGTTACAGTAGACAGGGAAATATTTGAGAAAATGGCTTCCGTTTTACGTTAACATACCTACCGGTTCATGTACATACGTACGTTCCGATGCATTTAAGGACCACATAACATGATTCCTACTCACACTTGGGCAATTTTTATTTTATATTTTTTTACTTAAGATTATGCACTATGAACTCACCAAGGCAGACGCTTGCACATATCTCCGTTTTTGCGATAGAGAAAAACAAAAAAAACGTAAAATAAACCCGTTTTTTTAATAGGTTACGCTCTTTTCTTAATGATACATATTTTACGAAAACTTCTATCAGCTATATCAAATAAATTCAAGAAATATAAGTCCACTATTGAAAATCTCACAGCAATTACTTTATATAAAACTAGCTGTGCCCGCGTATCGCCCGCGTGGAATTCAGACAATGAGCAGTATTGTGCAGTCTCTCCCTCTCCCCTTCCCCCCCCCTCTTACTCCCCCCCTCCCTCAACCCTCCCTCTCCCCTTCTTCCTCCCACTCCCTCCCCCCTCCCTCAACCCTCCCCCTCCCTTCGAACCTCCCTCTCCGCTTCCTTCTCCCTCTCCCCCCCCTCCCTCAAACCTCCACCTCCCTCCACCCCTCCCTCTCTCTCCACCTCCCCCTGCCACTCCTCCTCCCCCTACTCTTCCCCGCCCTCTCACTCTCCCCCTCCCCCCCCTCCCTCCACCTCCCTCCCCCTTCTCCCTCTCCCTCTCCAACACACTCTCTCCCTCTCACCCTCCCCCTCCCTCTTCCCCCTCACCTTCCCTCTCCCTCTCTATCTCCATCACCCTTTCCATCTCCATCTCTCTCCCCCCCTCCCCCTCCCTCTCCTCCTCTCCCCCTGCCCCCACCCCTACCCCTGCCCCTATCCCTATTCCTATCCCTACCCCTAACCACTATCTCTATCCCTATCCTTATATAAACATAGATACGACATTCATATTGATTTTTAGACATTTCAACCCTATCGCACCTCAACCCCATCCCCAGGGGATGATGGTATTTCACGTCCACCACGTTGAATTTCAAAATTATTGTAGTTTTCGTAATCAGCGACTTGATAATCCAAACAAACGATACCCATATTGGTTTTTAGACTTTTTCACCCCATTGGAATCTTTTAGGGGTTGCATTTGGGGTGGAATTTCAATAACAGTGATGTACGTTCCAAAGAATTACAACCCGAATGCCTTAACAATAAATTTAGTGGATTTTACTTTGAAAATGAAGGATTTTCAACTTCATCCCCCTTTTCACCCCTTAGGGGGTATAATTTTCAAAAGCCCTGAGACACGTAAAACGTCTTTACCTCATTAGGAACCTCACGTGTACCTTTTCATTATATTAATGCACTAATGTTCTAATTTTGTTTTTATTTTTACTGAGCAATAGAATTAGTCAATTTTATGCATCAAAATATTCCCGATCTTACTCGTATTTTGCAAAATTATAATTTCAAGGTTGAAAGAAAAGGCTGTTTTGAAGTTTAGTCAGGGCTTCTCCATGTGCTAGGAAGAAAAGAAATACGCATACGCCAGTTTAACAAATCCTTGTTACTTTTAAAGTAAAGCCATCGTAATAGGTCCATTCTGACAGCTGTCAAACGTATGAAAAATTACACCAATGAACCCTGTTTGTTGGTGATAAGGAAACGTCAAAACGGACTTCTTACGTTGGCCCAACTTTAGTAATTAATTATTTTCAAATATGTCGACTTCTACTGTGCTTCTATAGCTGTTTAAAAACAGTTAAAAATATAATCACAAAATCAAATTTTCAATTTAAAGCTGCCAAAATCGCTAAGACACAAATAGTAGCTTGGTACATACGGAAATCACTCTCACCCTGGCCTGCGGCTTGGGTTACAATTTCTGAGCCTCGAGTGTAATTACTAAAATAGCGCACTTGTATTTTAATGTACTATTGAGGGTATGGGTAATCTCTTCTTAGTATTTAAGTATTGATCTAGTTTTTTATTAGCATGTAAGAAGTTGTCTTATCCTAACTTACAAAACGTTTTTGTTTTGTTATTTTTCGGCGTCGGTAATGGATTGATCAATGCAATCTCCCCTCTCGTTATTTCCCATTAGCACTTCTGTTACGATAAATTATTCATTCCTCTGCTAAAACTGTTCGAGCACTTGCAAATTTTGCCTAGTTACTGAATCCAAATCTGATATTCCTACATATTGTGGATTCATTATGGATATTACAGAATGGGAGAGTCAATGAGAAGAGATAATAAGTCTTTACCTATGAAATTGCCGAAATTTTCTTACAAATTAATGAGATCATAATTCCTATACGAGTAATTCTAAAGCTATTTTTACCCGACTGCCCCAAAACAGGAGGGTTATGTTTTTCAAGTGTATGTATGTCGATTTCTTTGTCGCGCTCTGCAGCCTAAACGGCTTAGTAGATTTCAACATGTGAGGTGTCGTTAGGTTCGTATTCATTGTAGGAGTGTCATAGGGTATAAAAAAAAATAAAAAAAATTGTAAATAAAAAACTATTTCAAAAAATAAAATACCCGACCGAAAAGAGAACCTTAATCGGCTTCCGATTGAGATTAAACTTTGCATGCGTATGTGAATCGGATGACAATGCAATATTATTGTAACTTGGAGCTGATCTGATGATGGAACCGGAAGATATCCATTAAAAAAGAGGAGATATTACCGCGTTTCAGAATCCTACAGCGCCATCTGTTAGTGGGTAGCGTCGCTTGCTCATCTGGTAATATTTCATTGATAAAACAACTCTGGGAGGTTTCTTTATAAAATATTTGGGCTTAGCTAGGCCTTTTGGAAAAAAATCACTTAGTTTTAACATACAAAGCAATGACTAAATTTCCCGTGCAAGATTACGCATTCATTACTTTTGTAATATACTTACTGTAGTTTTTCTACTCCATACCAGAGGCGCTGTTTTTATTACCGCGTTTCAGAAACCTACAGCGCCATCTGTTGGTGGGTAGCGTCGCTTGCTCATCTGGTAATATTTAATTGATAAAACAACTCTGGGAGGTTTCTTTATTAAATATTTGGGTTTAGCTAGGCCTTTTGGAAATAATTTTCTAAGTTTTAACATATAAAGCAATGACTAAATTTCCCGTGCAAGATGCAGCATTAATTACTTTTGTGTTATACTGTCGCTTTTCTAATCCATACCAATCCATACCAAAGAAGGTGTTTTTTGATGTCGACTACCCAAGGAGGTTTTAGCCCACGCTTCGCCAAAGCGAACCACCAGTGATTAAAACCTCCTTGTGACTACCAAATTCAACCCAGGGACTAGATAAGTACTCAACCATACTTTACGTACGGTAAACCGCACGTGAATGGAAAGATTTGCAACTCTATTACTATGTCACAAAGTTCGAATTGTTTCTACTGACGTTCTGTTGGGTGTATGTAGAAAAATACAGTCAGCAGAGAGGGACTATATATTACTCTTAACAGCATCGGGTGTCCACCAAAGCATCTTAGTTTAATAAAGAGCTTCCACGAAGATATGAATGGCGCTGTCGTTGCTGGTGGCATTAAATCTGAGCCGTTCAAAATGCGCAAAGGTGTCCGCCAAGGTTGCGTTTCAGCAACCACCCTGTTTGGTATATTTTTATCATTGCTATTAAGAGAAGCATTCGGCAATGACCAGCGGGGTATACATCTACATACAAGAGCTGATGGGAAGTTGTACAACATAATTTCACTTCTTAAGTCCAAGCGCCATCGCGATGACGTTTTTATTCACAGACTTCTATTTGCTGATGATGCAGCCTTTGTGGCCAACACTGCAAATGATATACAAATCATCGTCGATACATTTTCACGGGCATGTTCCTTGTTCTCTATGTCTATAAACGCCAAAAAGATAGTTGTGCTGATGCAAGGGACAGAGAAGCCGGTAATAACCCTGGATGGTGCCATATTGGAAGAAGTGGACAAGTTTGCGTACTTAGGGTCGACTGTGTCGAACAATCTCTCACTTGACCTGGAGATCGATGTTCGTATCGGCAAAGCGGCGACCATGTTTGGCAGGCTGAATACAAGAGAATAGCAAAACAAACATCTTACGATGAACACCAGATGATCGTTTACCAAGCATCCATTTAAGCATTCTGTTGTATGGAGCAGCAAGGACGACGTACGCAAAACAAAAGCGTCGACTTAATGCCTTTCATATGCGCTGCCTCCGAAACATCCTAGGCATCTCCTTGAAGGACAAGGTAACTAACAAAACGGTCTTACAACGAGCACAGCTGCCCAGTTTCTTCGCATTGCTGAAGCAGAGACGGGCACGGGGCATGTGCACCGCATGGAAACAACCCGTCTATCCCAGCGTGTATTGCTTTTTGCTATAGCGCACGCAAAAAGAAGTGTTGGTAGGCCAATGCTGCGCTTTAAAGATTGCGCCAAGCGAGACATGATCACTTTTGGTATTGAACACCTAGACTGGGAGCAGACAGCTGAGGACAGAACCAAATGGCGTAAATCATTACTGGATGGACGCAACGTACACGACAGTCAGTGTCGCACACTCTTTGCGTTTGCACGTACGTACAGCGCTAACAGCTATATCAGTAATCGTCAACCTTTGGCTCGTGTTACTTAGTCGACTACCTACGTCAATTCAATAATGGAAAACTGCTTCGGCTGCAAGCAGTCATTTAATGACGGTGTTCAATGTGCAGTGTGTAATAATAAACTTGGTTTTTGCTGTGCGGGTATAACGGAGGGGAACTTCCGTAAGCTAGGAGCCGATCGCCGGGCTCAATGGAGGTGCCTGTCGTGCAAGGCTGGTGCTAATCCACTGCCTCCTCCTCGTACCGACGCGGCGACTACATCAACCAACCCTGCTGCCACGACCCCTACAGGGGCTACTCCCGGAACTGGAATTTCCCTCGACCTCATTTTAGCGGAAGTCCGTGAAATTAAGAAAAAGCTGGTGGATCTGCCCAGCTTAATCAAAGAAGTCAAGGGCATAAAGGAAGATCTCATAAGTCTTGAAACTTCATGTGAGTTTGCTCACGCTTGCATTTCTGAGCAAAAAACAAAAATTTCTGAGTTGGAGACTAAAGTTTCTGAGATCGTGACTCTGAGAGAATCGCTGAGCGCAGTCACTGGTGAGCTTGAAGCCGTCAAGTCAGACCTTGCAGAGAGGGACCAAAGATCTCGTCTAAATAACTTAGAAATCAAAGGAGTGCCTGTGAAGAGCACAGAAAATCTTTTTACTATTATGGAAGCTATATGCGAAGCAGTGGGTCACCAGATCCCTAAAACACAAATTAACTACATAGCGAGGGTTCCCACACATAACCCCAATAATAAATCTATTATTGTTGGCCTTAATAACCGCTACGTTAAGGAAGAAAAATTTAAACATTTTCAGAAATACAAAATCTACGGTAACAAGTCCGACAGGTACTCTTTTGAGCTGCTGCGTGAGCGACTAAAAACATTAGAGGACACTTGTTATAATAATTATATTTCTTTGGTCGAACAGTCTATAAAAAGTAACCCTAGACATTTTTGGTCATATGTTAACTCAAAATCGAAGTCTACCGCTATGCCTAGTAGTCTTATATACAATGATGTTATTATTAACAACGGCAACACAATTTGTAATGCTTTTTCTGATTATTTTAAGTCAACATTTTTAGATTCCCCTGGAAGTTTCAGTTTTGATTGTAATAATCCACCTGAGGACGACCTTTCGGCGGTTTCGGATATATCAGGTATTACTGTTGACAAGAATATTGTCACGAAGTTGCTGTTAGGGTTAGACCCCTCTAAGTCAGCTGGGCCAGATTATTTGCCAGCACGTGTCTTAATAGGCTGCGCCAAAACTATTGCCACTCCTTTGGCATTGCTATTTGAAAGATCTTTAAGAGAGGGTTTTGTCCCTACGTTATGGAAGCGTGCGTTCGTGACTCCTGTCCATAAAAAAGGTACTAAGACAGATGTCGTAAATTACCGGCCGATATCCAAACTCTGCATTTTCTCTAAGGTCCTGGAAAAGCTGGTGTACAGCCAGGTTTACCCTGCACTCAAACATTCAATGAATGAATCGCAGCATGGTTTTCTCAAGGGTAGATCAACCGTTACTAACCTTGTGTTGCTTAATGATATGTTGACTGAAGCTATGGACGGTGGAGGCCAGGTCGATGTGGTTTACACAGACTACAGCAAAGCATTCGATAGGATTCAGCATAACCTACTACTGCTTAAGCTTTACAAAACAGGTATTAGAGGTAACCTTCTCAGATGGTTTTCCTCTTACATTGACAACCGGTCGCAAGCAGTAGTAGTCAATAACTATATCTCGGGATGGGTTAATATACCTAGTGGTGTGCCGCAGGGTTCCCTGCTCGGTCCCTTGCTTTTCGTAGTCTTTGTGAACGACATCGCCCATTGCTTCCAAACATCCCGCGTCCTGTGCTTCGCAGACGACATGAAAATTGTTGCTAATATTCGGTCCCCTGATGACGCTGCTGCTTTACAACGTGACCTTTCGCGGTTGGAGAAATATTGTGCAGATAATCTTCTTGATCTTAATCCCAGCAAATGTAGCGTTGTCTCCTTTAGTCGTCAGCGCTCCACTATTTTATTTAACTACATCTTGAAGGGTATTAATCTTAAAAGGGATATCTCTGTACGGGATCTTGGAGTCACTCACGATTACAAGCTGTTGTTCGACACCCACATTAATAATATTGTCGCGAAGGCATACAAAGCCCTGGGATTTCTGATGCGTATTTCAAGAGACTTTAAACAAATCAAAACTTTAAAAATCTTGTATTGTACTTTTGTACGTAGTATCTTGGAGTACGCATCTCAGGTATGGAATCCTAGATATGGCACATATATTAATCGGTTAGAACAAATTCAGAAAAAATTTATAAGGCGCTTGTGCTACCGATCTAAAGATGTTTACTCATCTGATAACTACGTCGAGTTATGTAAGAAGCATCACCTTCTTCCATTGTACAAAAGGCGCGAAATGTCTGATTTGGTTCTTTTATTTAAGATTGCTAATGCTGCCGTGGACTGTCCGGAACTGCTTGCGAAAATAGTTCTCAAACCTCCTAATGTGAAACTCCGTTACAACACGCTCTTATATCTTCCCAAGGCTTCTACTAGGTATCGGCAGAACTCTTTTATTTGGCGAGCAAGTAACTCTTTCAACAAGCTATGTAAAGATGTAGATTTAGACCTATATAACACTGGTTGTGAGTCGGCGAGATGTATTCTAATTAATTTGTTTTTTGACTCTTAAGCGGATTTCTTTTCTTATTATTCCTTACATTTTTTTTAATTTATTATTTAGTTTTTCTGTTTTCAAATAAGTGCGTACTGTGTACTTAGTGTGCAAAGAATGTATTTTTTTCCACTGTATTTCTATCTGTGAAGACCTGTAATTGGCTCTGTTTTTACATATTTAAGCTATCTATCTTGTATTGAAGCTGTTGGTTTTCCGACTATTAAATAAATAAATAAATAAATAAAATAAAATAAAAAAAATAAAAAAATAAATAAATCGTTTATTTCACATCAAAAACAGTTTAAAGTTTACAGACTAGTTCCGCCAAACCTGGTGAACCGCCAATGAAGCCTGGTGTTGTGCCCTTGCCGAAAAAAGTGAGAAAAGTGAGGAAAATAACGACATAACATCAGTTATTGATAACACAAGCTTCACTGCAGAGCGTGTGGCAGGACCTGCCGCTCCCGAATAGGCTTATTCAGCCACGATAAACGGTGCAATCGACAGAATATTGTTTAAATCGTCTGACATAGACGGCTAAGGCCTATGATGATGATGATGTATGAATGACGATTTCTTTGTCGCGCTCTGCAGCCTAAACGGCTTGATAGATTTCAACATATGAGGTGTCGTTAGATTTGTATTCATTGTAGGAGTGTCATAGGGTATAATATTTTAGTACGGCACCTTTGAAGCGAAAAAAAAGGGCGAAATATTTTTTTTAATCATTACTTTCACAACGTGGGTATCAAACAATACCTAGGAAAAACCTGATTCTAAGGTTAGCAAATATTTTAGTATAACTTGACGTAGCAAATCTGAAAACTAAAAAGTTTAAAATAAAAAAATATTAAATAACAAAAAACCCAACTGCTTAGCACAAGAGAGGAAAACAAGCTTAAATCTATTGGATTTGGTAACTTGCATTGTATTGGATACTGCAGGCGGGGACGAACAAAATTAAGTCGTAAACATCCTCAAAACATTTTTTCGTCCCCGCCTGCAGTATGTTATACGATTAAAGTTACCAAATCTAATAGATTTAAGCTTGTTTTCCTCTCTTGTGCTAAGCAGTTGGGTTTTTTGTTTTTATCAATAACTGATGTTATGTCGTTATATTCCTTACTTTTCTCACTTTTTTCGGCAAGGGCACAACACCAGGCTTCATTGGCGGTTCACCAGGTTTGGCGGAACAAGTCTGTAAACTTTAAACTGTTTTTGATGTGAAATAAACGATTTATTTATTTATATTTTTTTTTATCGTGTATCTTGCGTCCATCCAGTAATGATTTACGCCATTCGGTTCTGTCCTCAGCTGTCTGCTCCCAGTCTAGGTGTTCAATACCAAAAGGGATCATGTCTCGCTTGGCGCAATCTTTAAAGCGCAGCATTGGCCTACCAACACTTCTTTTTGCGTGCGCTATAGCAAAAAGCAATACACGCTGGGATAGACGGGTTGTTTCCATGCGGTGCACGTGCCCCAACCATCGTAATCGTCTCTGCTTCAGCAATGCGAAGAAACTGGGCAGCTGTGCTCATTGTAAGACCGTTTTGTTGGTTACTTTGTCCTTCTAGGAGATGCCTAGGATGTATCGGAGGCAGCGCATATGAAAGGCATTAAGTCGACGCTTTTGTTTTGCGTACGTCGTCCTTGCTGCTCCATACAACAGAATGCTTAAATGCATGCTTAGTAAACGATCATCTTGGTGTTCGTCGTAAGATGTTTGTTTTGCTATACTCTTGTATTCAGCCTGCCAAACATGGTCGCCGCTTAGCCGATACGAACATCGATCTCCAGGTCAAGTGAGAGATTGTTCGACACAGTCGACCCCAAGTACGCAAACTTGTCCACTACTTCCAATATTGCACCATCCATGGTTATTACCGGCTTCTCTGTCCCTTGCATCAGCACAACTATCTTTTTGGCGTTTATAGACATGGAGAACAAGGAACATGCCCGTGAAAATGTATCGACGATGATTTGTAAATCATTTGCAGTGTTGGCCACTAAGGCTGCATCATCAGCAAATAGAAGTCTGTGAATAAAAACGTCATCGCGATGGCGCTTGGACTTAAGAAGTGAAATTATGTTGTACAACTTCCCATCAGCTCTTGTATGTAGATGTATACCCCGCTGGTCATTGCCGAATGCTTCTCTTAATAGCAATGAGTAAAATACACCAATCTGGGTGGGTGTTGAAACGCAACCTTGGCGGACACCTTTGCGCATTTTTAACGGCTCAGATTTAATGCCACCAGCAACGACAGCGCCATTCATATCTTCGTGGAAGCTCTTTATTAAACTAAGATGCTTTGGTGGACACCCGATGCTGTTAAGAGCGATATATAGTCCCTCTCTGCTGACTGTATTTTTCTACATACACCCAACAGCACGTCAGTAGAAACACTTCGAACTTTGTGACATATTAATACAGTTGCAAATCTTTCCATTCACGTGCAGTTGACCGTACGTAAAGTATGGTTGAGTACTTATCTAGTCCCCGGGTTGAATTTGGTAAACACAAGGAGGTTCTAGTCGCTGGTGGTTCGCTTTGGCGAAGCGTGGGCTAAAACCTCCTTGGGTAGTCGACATCAAAAAACACCTCCTTTGGTATGGATTGGTATGGAGTAGAAAAGCTACAGTATAACACGAATGTAATTAATGCTGCATTTTGCACGGGAAATTTAGTCATTGCTTTATATGTTAAAACTTAGAAAATTATTTCCAAAAGGCTAAACCTAACCTAAACCCAAATATTTTATAAAGAAACCTCCCAGAGTTGTTTTATCAATAAAATATTACCAGATGAGCAAGCGACGCTACCCACCAACAGATGGCGCTGAAGGTTTCTGAAACGCGGTAATAAAAACAGCGCCTCTGGTATGGAGTAGAAAAACTACAGTAAGTATATTACAAGAGTAATGAATGCGGAATCTTGCACGGGATATTTAGTCATTGCTTTGTATGTTAAAACTAAGTGATTTTTTTCCAAAAGGCCTAGCTAAGCCCAAATATTTTATAAAGAAACCTCCCAGAGTTGTTTTATCAATGAAATATTACCAGGTGAGCAAGCGACGCTACCCACCAACAGATGGCACTGTAGGATTCTGAAACGCGGTAATATCTCCTCTTTTTTAATGGATATCTTCCGGCTCCATCATCAGATCAGCTCCAAGTTACAATAATATTGCATTGTCATCCGATTCACATACGCATGCAAAATTTCATCTCAATCGGAAGCCGATTAAGGTTCTCTTTTCGGTCGGGTATTTTATTTTTTGAAATAGTTTTTTTTATTTACAACTTTTTTATTTATTTTTATATCCTATGACACTCCTACAATGAATACGAACCTAACGACACCTCACATGTTGAAATCTACCAAGCCGTTTAGGCTGCAGAGTTCGACAAAGAAATCGACATACATACATACATACACTTGAAAAACATAACCCTCCTGTTTTGGGGCAGTCGAGTAAAAAATAATTATTTCTTCAAGAAGTTAAGTTCGCCTTACAGTCGTATTAAAGGAAGTGTGAGAAAAGCCGATTTAGATTTCATGGTGTGTAGGGGCGACTGATAGCGCTTTATGACTACAAGAGTTGTTTTAGGCCCTACTTTACATAATAACGTTCATATAAAGCCAAAATGTAGGGTCGTTACTCCTCAATAATGTTTCACTAACGCTTTTAGCGGTTTACGACTAAAAAGTTGAGCCGCTTTTACATACAAATTCTATCGTTAAACCCAAAACTAAAGTTAAATAATAGCTCAGCCATTAGCAGCCGGTAAATATAAAGCCTTACATAAAATAAATACACTGCTCAATATTTAAAGTGCCTCGTGAAACTAATTACTTATTGTAAGAGTACCTAATCAACATTAATGGACAAGGCAAATGCGCAGAGAGATTTAACTTTTTAGAAAAGTCAGTGAGTAAAACGTGTTTCTAATCGGAAACATATCCTTTTTCCATTTGTTTAATTACACCCTCGTGCGGTGTATTTATTTACCTTTGCCGCACATTTGTAAAGATTATCCGCAGAAATAAACAATTGACACGAGCTTGGCTGCGGGGGGCCGATAACCGGGGCGTGCCGGCGAATATTTTAACTACAACACTTTTAGCCGATCTAGACTACGCAAACTGCAAATACTCTGTCATATAACACAAACATCTGCGTCATAGATCAACGCCATTTTATGGCACTGCAAAATTTTGCTTTTGAAAGCTTTTTGTGCTACTGTAATAAAATACCGGCCAAGTGCGAGTCGGACTCGTACCCTATGTGTTTCGCACCCATCCTCCATATTATATTCTTCAAGTTCTTGCCACTGACCTCTCTTTAATTTAAATGTACTTGAAACGGGAGCTCACCTTAATTGGTTACGATCATTTGTGGGAAAAAATGCGATATTTAATAATTTTGGACTTTTTCCTTTGCTGGTGCTCTGAGATTCGCCAAATTTCATCATTCTAGGTCAACGCGAAGTACCCTATAGGCTTTGCTTTTGTTCATAAATGTTTGGAGATGAAGACAGAAAGAGCCGTATCTTTTGATTTTTTTGTCGTAAGAGCTTGGAATTTTCACAACTTAAAGGGTCTATGGACCCTGATATTTGATATTAATTTCAACTTGATACCTTTTCCCGTTCGGGAGAAAAAGGTTTTTGGCAGACAGGCCGACAGTCAGACAGACCCTTAAAATATGATATCTAAAAACGATTTTAAATTTAAGCAAATTCCATGTTGTAAGTATATTTCTTTATTCTTTACAAACTGGGGTAATGAAATTGGATACTGCAGGTTTTGCATAATTTCCCATACAAGTCAAAGAGAGGGTCATTACAGGGTGTTAAGTAACCTCACGGGCGGTATGAAACTGAATAAAAACCTCTCGGTGGTAGTACTGAACATGAAACTGAACAACTTATGTTCTACGACTTTTGTAAATTCGCAAAAAAATATTGCTTTTTTACACAAATTAGCTCGGTAAGAATCCGCAATAATTTTTCTGCGGATTTTCAAAAGTCGTAGAGCAAAGTTCAGTTTGATGTCTATTAGAGCTTCCACCCGAGAGGTATTGCGCAATTTACTTAACACGTTGTATATTTCCACAACGTTGTACATTTAAAGTTTCCGTACCCACAGGGTGTCAACAGGACCATAAAACTAAGCCAACGTATCTGTCTGTTTGTCAAAACTTATGAACTAACTAAGAAGGCGGACCTTGCACCTAAACCTGCTGGGATGAAACTTGGCAGGAGTCAAGTACATACCCATATGTAACATATTAGAAGTAGTGCTCCCCAGCAGGACGCGACTGACATGCACAGTGGGGCATAATGTCGAAAATGTGTAGTTTTTTACTAGGTTGAAAATTGTATCTGTTGAACCGACATAGGTAGCTGGTTGAAAATTTCACTGAACATGTATTTTTTAAACAAATAGATCATCTTAAATTAAAAAATTTAAAATTTTATAAAATAAGGGGGGTCGCCATACAAGAAACGTATTTTTAGGGTTCCGTACCTCAAAAGAAAAAAACGGAACCCTTATAGGATCACTTTGTCGTCTGTCTGTCTGTCTGTCTGTCAAGACCCTTTATCTCACGAACCGGTAAAGGTATCTAGTTGAAATTAATACCACATATTAGGATCTATAAACCACACAAGATCTGAAAATTTCAATTTTTTACAACGACGCAATCAAAAGATATGGCATTTTATGTCCTTATCTCCATACATTTATGCATCAAACCAAAACCTACAGGGTACTTCCCGTTGACCTAAAATTATGAAATTTGACAAGAAGCTAGGTCTCACAGTACAAATAATGGGAAAAGTCTGAAATCATTAAATATTACAACTTTTCTCACAAGTAATGGTAACCAATTGTGGTGAGCTCCCGCTTCAAGAACATTCATATAAGAGAGGGGTCAAGTTGAATGGTCGCTGAGGCGATTTTTGTTTTAGTTCTATTTTATAACGTACAGGTTTGTACGGAACCCTCAGTGCGCCATTCCGACTCGCACTTGGCCGGTTTTTTAGCAGGTGAAGTATAAAATTACTTCCTATAGACACAACCAGCTTATTGCGCATTTAGTGTGAGAGATAAATATTTTTTTTCGTATTTTGACCTTAGGGAAAAATGGTCACTTTCATGGTTTGAATCGAAAGCTTGAATGCACAGTTTTAAGGATCACTTTTTACCCTACACCCAGTACACATTTCACCCACCACTATAATACGCCAACAAAACATTGAATGCTTTAGTTATACTTTTCAAATAACAAAAAGAATGAAAATATCAAAAATAAAAATATTTAAGAAACGCGTTTTTTGGGTGTTTTTAGGGTTCCGAACCAAAATGGTAAAAACGGAATCTGCAAAAACCTTTACAAACAAATTTAGTAAGTGGTCCTAAAAATGGACCCTGTTGCTTCCAAAAATACTACAGATATTCGGTAACGGTATTTTTCTCAGTAACGAGGGTCAGCTGTGTTTAGCGAAAAATTTGAGATAGTGGTACAAGCAGTACCTATACATGCAATGACATCAGAAGATAGTCTTGAAGTGGCTAATACTAGGTTATTTTTTTGGACCTGATTTACTTTTGCTCACTTATTAGTGAGGTCAAAAGCAACAACTTTTGTTCTACGACTTTGCTAACAACGCACGAAAAATTTTCAACTTCCCATACAAAATGGGTCGGTCACGTGACCACTTTAGTATGGAGAGTCGAAAATTTTTTGTGCGTTGTTAGCAAAGTCGTAGAACATAAGTTGTTGCTTTTGACCTCACTAATAAGTGGGCAAAAGGAAATCAGGTCCAGAAAAATAACCTTGTAAGTATAATAACTTATGATCTTTTCCCATATACATTAAACGACAAAACCTAAAATGAATCGGTAAATAATGAAAATTGAAAAGAAAACCACGTCATGTTAAGAAAATGTTCTACTTGTTTATGTCAAAGACCTAGCAGATGGATATAATGCAGCTCCTTTACACACATATCACTGTAATATATATAAGTTGCCTTTGTTGTTTACTTATATTTGTTTAATTTATAAGTAAACTCCCTGTCCTGTAGTGGACGTTTTTCATGGGATGTTATGACCCGCCCGCATGAGTGAAGATAAAGCAGTATACGTAAATGCATATAACATGGTATTAAATATAAACCCAAACTCGTGTTTTAATAAACTGTTTTATATGACAGTTGCATAAACTACTAATATACAACTTTCTACATGTTCAATTATGAATTCGAGTGTATGCTAAAACTAAATGAATACCTGCACCAAAACTTAAAAAAAATTATTAAGGGAATTTAAATTTCTATTCAATTGTAAAAAATATATATTAAAAGAGCAAGAATTTTAGCCCCACCGGGAGCTTATTTGAGTAATCGCGATGCAATTTGAATGAAAGATAAAAGTGCACCGTCAAATGTGAGGGATTGCCAAGTCAGTTTTTTTTACTCCTTTTGCCTTTGTTTTTATCGGCATAGGTATATCTCTACACATTACACATCCTTTCTTTGAAAATCTTAGCTCATTTCTTTTGTTTGTTTCCCGTAGGTGAAAAGAACCTTTTCAATATCGTATGTCTAAGCAAGAATTTTATCTTAGAATCTTTATAATGGCGGTGACTTACAATAGACGAGGTAACAAAAGAATAATCTAACTTTGTGTAGGAATACCTGCAGAGGTGTGCTTATGAAGTTTTCAATAACGAGGGTCAGCTGTGCCGTGCCTGGTGACTGGTGCTCGGTTCTTGGAGCCCGCAGGTCTGCCTACCGTACCCAACCAAATGAGGTGTTTTCATATAGGCTTATTTATATAGACGCTCAACAAGGCTTACGTGTCCAAAACTATAGGTACTGGGGACTATATTGTTAGCTTTACTGATTTAACTTAGTTTTGCATACCTAAGCTTTCGAAGACTAAAACTTTGTTCAATATTATAAACACCGAAATGAGTAACTACTAATAAGTGAGCCTCCTCTTTCAAACGTAGATAAGTTAGTACAAGTGATGCATAGATAATTATTCGCTTGACAGGCAGTGCTAAGCTGTATACGATAAGTTACGCCTTTTAGACAACCTACCGAACGTCCATTAAAAGCTTTGGGGATACAACAACTTCCATCTCACTTGGTTACCTACATTTTGTTTTAGCACTTTGGCGTATTGCATGAGATTAAAGCTTGTGCTTTCGGTAACGGCACAGGTGAATTTGTGTTTCCAAATTGCATTAGCTTCGGACGACGTAATGGCCAAATAAGGACAACTAGCTATCTAATATACTTTGTTATGATATGGATGTTAGAACTCAAAACAATTGATTCCAAAAAAAACCATGAAACCAAAAAGAATTAAGTAGTACTATAAACTTTGATTGAAAAGGGTTTACCCGCAATCACTTACAAAATTATACAGATTGGTGATTCTGTTTGTTTTCCGTTCATCCGAAAACGGCGTATATACATATCAAACGACTGCGTTTAAAAACTGCTACATCAAACGAGTACGTAAACGAAAAAAGAAATGATAACATGCTTCCAGATTACATGGATTAAATTAAAAATGAAGCGAGGAAAATATGCTGACGCACGCGCCGTGGCGCGCCTTATCGTAACCTCATTGTCAATCTACAACCGAGGAAACGTACTGCAGCTATTACAGTAGAACTTGCTTCTTGAACCTGTCAAGATGAAATTTTATTTTGTAAACTCAAAATTTTATTACAACCGTCAAACTTTCGACTTTAATTCAAAACTTTAAAATTCGCCGCTGTGTGCTGCGAATGTCATGGCAGGCAATATATCACGTCTGCTTGGCAGGTTAAAACTGACTGGCACGCCAAATGACACATTTTCTGCACGATTTACAGCATGTTCCGCGTTATTATTAGAACGTCGGTTTTTCACTGTACAACCAGGTAAGCGTGAGCTCGAGTCTTCCTTCCGCCCGCGTCATTAAATAAACGAGCGCTGGAATGGCTCACTAGAGTGTGTTTTCAAGCAGTGAAAACGCAGCATGTTACTTACATGCTTCCACAGAAGACCATACGAGTAAGTGAAGGGTCTACAAAATAGGGTAATTGAACTTTGTACTCGAAGCCCTAACTTTTTGTCGAATAATGTTGTGAGAGAGCTAAGCCATTAGCGTTGCCGACCGGCGGTTTACATAATTTAACAGGTACATGAAAGTTAATGTAATTAGGTCGCTAGAAGCGTTCTTCTTTACATTGAAAAGCTGTTTCGGAATATGGATTTTGTTGAATAGAAAATGTAATAAGATCGTACGCGAACATTGTTTCGATTGAGCACATATATAAGCTGAACAAAGAACATCGATTCGCATACCTTATCGATAATAGTATAGCGATTGCAGAACATATATACAATGCTGGTTCTGTATAGGGGCCGGCAATCCATAACATTGCGACTGCTATTACGATGGCTCGAAATTATAACAACAATTTGATTTAGAGGGCATGCGACCACTGGGTAGTACCACCGTGTATTGTATGCGGCAATTAGGTAAATCACAAATACGGATTGGAACGAAACATCAAGTTATCGAATCCGTGTTTCCATTAATTTTACTGAAAAATGAAATAGGGCGCCTAATGTAACTGTAATACTTTCACTTATAATCGTTTTCCAGAAAACTACTATCTAAAAGCTTTTTATAGAAAGTATTTTATCTTTCAGAGGGGAATCTTTGAGCTTAAATCATAGAATTGAATTGAGGCGAGCAGATTTATCGCATAGCCCGGACAAGAGGCATTGTGCAGCGTCGCTTTGATCTCGAGAGCAGGGACTCCAGTATCTGACCCTACAGCTGACAGCGGCCCCAAATCAAAACCGTGGTGTGCCTCTTCACTTCTAAATCAAAACAATTAGTTATATCACAATCCCTCATAACATAAGCCGTTCAGAGATAAATCGTGCAAAACAGTATCTATGCATAGAGACAGGTTTATTTAATAGTTATAGTATGTTACCAAATGTAACATATATAAAAAAGTTTTTCAACACATTTGCTCATAAAACAGCTCTATTTGCACTGTATTTAGGTCCATAATCCAGCTTATTAAAAACGCGTGCTTTTCTCATTATAAATTACAGCACTAGTTATATAATTTTTGGTGTTTATATTAACAAACAGCAAGGAGTTCTAATGTCTAAAATATTTATGACATTTTCGTAAATATATACCTAATGTTGATAAAAATATAATATATAAACAGTTTGTTGCATGAGATTAGTTAAATTTGACAACAAATTAACATTAATTGATTTTGTAAGCAATAAATTTAAAGTTTTTGTACTTTTTCAATGACTATGTTTGGGAGCATTGCCACAGCTTCGTCACAGCTCCTATTTTCATTTGCTTTGATTTTTGTGACTAACTAACAATGTCGTTCGTCGGTTTCAAGCAATGAAGAAGAACTTAATTTAACCCCACAGGAAATAATTACTGGGGCACAAAATGCAAGTGAGTCTCCTTCCAGCATAATCAAAGGAAAAATAGGTACATTCTTCCCTACAAAAAGTTCATTGAATGGAAGAACAGCAAAAATGCCATTTCGTTTTCAGAGAATATCTTTGTGGCTTATTTCAATGAGCTGGCGAATAAGTAACCTAGCTCTTTTTGGTGTATTTATTCGATGTTGAAAAGTATTGTGAGAACGAAAAATGGAGGCTCAGGAATTGCAGGTAAACGAATTTGATTCGTTTTTATTCGCAAATGTGTTGAAAAACGTCGTAAGAAAATTCTGCGCTTTGGTGATTACACCCTCGGCTCCATTACGCCCTCGCCTGCGGCTCGGGCTGCAATTTCTGAGCTTCGGCCGTAATATCCAAAATAGCGCACGTGCATCTTAATGTACTATTATGTAAAAGTTTTAGTATATTACTAAATAGATGCCAGCTGCAGAAGCGTCTTTAAGTTATGGTTCCTTTAAATAACTGACACATTTTTTATGTACTGTTACAACCAAACGAACGTTAATGTTATCTGAGGTCACTCCGGACCCACCATACCAAAACAGTCAAACGACCAGTCATCACTGCTGCCAATAGAAAATTGCAACACTGGTACACTAGAGCGCGTTGCTGGCCTTTGAGGAGTTTAGTGACCCGCTTTTCGAAAGACTCATGATAGCATCTCCGGTACACATACGATGAAGACAGGTTAAAATCCTGCCTGTGGTTTTGAATTGTTGTTGGTATTACAGCCACTGAATAATTGGCTGTAAGACCAATAACTGAAATTTTCGCACTGAGTGTAAAACTTGGATTAAATATGCAATCAAAGTATATTATTTATATTTTAGATAATTACCATGAATATTTAAGTTTACCATGAATTTCTAAAAGGTTTAAACGTTAACCCTGTCTATTTCCATTTTATCAGCCTTACTTATCTACAAACGTAGGATCAGCGCCGAACCCACTTTTGGTAAATGTGGTGTACCCGGGCCATTCAAGGGCTCCTTTTAAATTATACATGCGATTTAAAGTAGTCTAGATAGACTGCGATTCTCAACCCAAGCTTTCCCTCCGTCTCGCTTATCCACGTGATTTTGACTCTGATATCTGTTGAAGGTAAATCGATCGAGGGTAATTTCTCATTAACTTTTCACGAGGAAACACTAAAAGATTAGGAATAGATTAGTTGATCCCATTTTTTATTTTAGCTAATTTTACTTTATCAAATCACGAAAATAAACTTAGTAGTTATGTATGCCTACCAATCACCTGAGCTAGAACCCAACATTTCCAAAAAAAAATCAATTCAATAAGGTACTTAATTGGTGTGTAGTTTGCCCCAGTATGCACGCTTTTATTTGAAAACTTGAGACCTATAATAAAAGTTTATTTTAATTCTTTTTTAGTTTATTTATTTTTAGTATTGATGATGTCAACTACCGAAAAATAGTTAACCAAGAAACAAAGTACTTCTCGAGATGAATCAAACGAGCCTCATCTCGACGAGACTACGTCGTTTTATTACAGATTTCCCATACTTCCAAGGTGTTCTTTCAGGCTCCATCATATCTTCTGGTATATCATTCAAGACCATTGTCCTTGTCAAGGCAAATCAGACGAGCTCAAAATCGATGGTGTTGCAATAGTTCTTTACAGTGTTTTTATGACCACCTTCCGGCTTCATCATCAGATCAGATCCATGTCATAAGAATATTCAATTGTCATCTACGAACACAAAATTTCAACTCAATCGGAAACCGGGAATTGGTTCAAATCGAGGTCAAATGAAGTTTTCAAGATTTGATTAAAGGCAGACGGAAACCGCGACAGGTGAAACTAAATAAAAGCTTTTAATAAATAGAATAAAATAAAGTTACCACATACACAAATTACGAATATGACGAATGAATCGTGATCGGGGTCTATCGGTCCCAATGTGTATCACGAAGGAGTGCATCGGTTTACTATTGAGAGGGTGGCATCGACCCACTTTTAGATAGTATTTTTGCGCTCCTAGCTAGAATTCTGCACACAAAAATTGCGTTACTAAAAATCTACCCACTGGACCATACCGGTTAATAAAAAGATCAGATGTTCTACAAACTAAAAAATAACTAAAACAAATTGTTTCCGGCTTCGTTTATCTGTCGCAAATGTCTTTTGTTTTACCTAAAACAAAACGCTGTATTCTAAAACATTATGAATATAACCCCTTTGAAATTGGGTTGGAAATATACTAATTTCAAAAAATAAACCATCCTTTCCAAACCAACCTAAACCATCCTATTGGATTGTTAGAAAGGAAGAATACGTTATAACAAAACATTTTTAAGCCAATTATATTTTCACAGTAACTACCTACCTTTAAAACTAAAAGCTTTTCTCGCAATCATCACGCTAAAACATTTTATTTTTCTTACGGCTTGAATATCAAACCTGGTTATGTTTACGTTGACAATTTTAAGAAATACAAATTGCATATTTTGCCCGTGCATGACGACCGGCTTTAAAAGCGCGTTATGAAAAATGAGTCCCGACGGGAACAGTAATGAGGGTAGACAGACCCTTCGAATGTTAGGAACATTTGGGAAACCTCTAAAATGATCCCTTTGTGACCGAACATAAACTGTGTCAAAAATACAGTACATGTATTTGGTACCAAATACATATAAGATTTTTTTCATTAAATAACACTAAATAAATACATACAAAATTTTTGGTTTGGAAGCCATGCAAACACCAATTTTCAACTTTGATAAAAAATACTTAAAAAAAAAAACTTGAAAACTATTTTCTTATTTACTGAAGTCAGTTTTTTAAAGTATTTTAAAGTTTAGATCTGACAATTCAGAATTAATTAAAACATTTTTTTTTGGTTTGGAAGCCATGCCTATTCTCAACTATGAACCAAACATATTCTTAACAGAAAAACTTATACTTTTTTACTATAGAGCGGAGCAAGAAAGGTATATTATTAGTATTCGTGAAAAAAAAAGGTTTTTCAAATTTTCTCAAAAATGTGTTCTACGAGTATATGACTTATCCTATCCTACTAATATTATAAACGCGAAAGTTTGTAAGTATGGATGGATGGATGGATGTTTGTTACTCTTTCACGTAAAAACTACTGAATGGATTTTAATGAAACTTGGCACACATATAGGTTAGATCCTGGAATAACACAAATGCTACTTTTTACCGCGGGAAAACATTTCATTCCCACGGGTGACTGACTCACTGCCTGACATATCAACGCACAGCCCAAACTGCTGGGTATATAAATAATTTGTATGAAAGTCCGTCAGTTTTAAAGTTAGGATCTTCAAATTTTGTATTTAAGATAACGACTAAAAATTAATATTTACGTATTGGGTTTTTGAAAATTCGACACTCTAAAGGGTGAAAAGGGGGATGAAGTTGAAAATCCTTTATTTTTAAAGTTAATCCACATAATTTATTATTTAGGTATTAGGTTTGTAATTCTATGCAACATTCATGACTGTTATTGAAATTCCGTCCCAAATTCAACCCCTAAAAAGGGAAATGGGATGAAAAAGTCTAAAATTAAACCAATATGAAATAGGATTATTTTTACGTAATTTTTATGGCAAAAGGAAAAGAGTAGCTTATACTCATACAAAAAACAATTTTGAAAAAACAGAGAAGATCTTAAATCTAAAAATAGACAGTAATTTGTTTACGTGATATTCAAGGCGAACAAAAGTGATTTCTCGTAATAGAGTACCTTATACTGATAACAAATAGGTACACGAAAATCAGACAAAATCTGAAGCCTTTTGGCAAACCAGACGATTACATTGTTTTCTATTGACTTGATATAATTAAATGCGATAATCAAGGCAAAAAAGAGATGCCTCAATAGAAGATGCTTTACGAGAGGATCGCGAAAAACTATATAAAAAGTTCCAGGCCGAAGCCGTGTTCAGGAGGCCATTGTCTGGAAACTATAAAGGACCTAAAAACGTGATATTCAGTAAAAAATATTCTTATACCAATAGATGGGGGCTCATGAGTAATGATTAAAAACTTTGACCTGACAAGCCTAAAAATCTGAAAATGGACACTAAAAATTCTACGTGACATACAGGGTGGACAAATGTGATTGCCCGTAATAGAGTAAATTTATACCGATAACCAGTCCCCTGTGGTGCCGGTAAAGAATAGTACCAACCCTTACATACCCGTGGGTGTCAAAAGAGGCGACTAAGGTTTATAAACTGGAGGATGGGCAGGGCAGCAGCATACTTCTTTCTATCTTACATTTTACTTACTGCGGTCAACCACACGTAACGCTAACGAGCGAGGTGACTATGGTACATCCCCTCTACATTTTTCCAGCAAAAGCTAGAATTCTGGAGGGGAGCTCCCTGTCCTGTAGTGGACGTTCCATAGGATATTATCATGATACCGATAACAAATACCGGGTGTAAGGGACAACTTTCCGAATACTGAGAGGGCATGATCAGTCAACGTAACTGAATATATTGATCTCATTGTTTTTATTGTTGAATACTTCATAAAATTGAACGTGACATTAAAGGCGAACAAAAGTGATTGCTTGTAACAGAGTAGCATATAGTAATACTCAAAAATACTAGCAGGACTAGAAAACCGGGGGCTTTAGCAAAAACAAATTCACCTGATTGTCTGGAAAAAGACAATAAAAATTTTATTTGTCTTGGATAGTGTGTTTCATTTTTTAAGTACTCCATAGTGAAAAATTTTGCCGTCTGTCATAAAAACAGATTCAAGATTTTTGTTTGGATTGCGTGATTTTTTATCCATAAGCTAACACTTGCAAGTGAGAATGTTAATCATCTGTTTCGCCATAAGATTCCAAATTTTTGTTTGGTTTTTGTATATTTGTTACAAAATATAAGCTACTTTATTACGAGCAATCACTTTTGTTTGCCCTGAATGTCACGTTCAAAAGTATCCC
Organism: Athrips mouffetella; assembly: GCA_947532105.1. Taxonomy (NCBI): domain Eukaryota; kingdom Metazoa; phylum Arthropoda; class Insecta; order Lepidoptera; family Gelechiidae; genus Athrips; species Athrips mouffetella. The sequence continues at coordinate 32,394,534 of OX383956.1, forward strand.
TTTTCAGATTTTCAGGCTTGTCTGTTTTGATATAAGCCCCCGGTTATCTTGTCTGGCCAAAGCTTTTTACAAAGTTTTTCGTGATCCTCTCATCTTCTATTAAGACATCTGGAGGCACGACAATGCCCCTGAAAGTCTAGCAAAAAAAAGCGGCACGGCCGTACCATCCTTTTCTCGAAGCAGTTCAGGCCATTTTTTCCAATTTTTCGGAGATGAGAGAGGGAAATGGTATATTTATATATGAAAACTAAGTCTTTCATAAATACAAAAATATATTTTGGAATGTACAAGAAAAGCCCATTCATCATATCCCACTTGACCTAAAGTAGAGGCAACGTAAGAAGTCCGTTTTGACGTTTCCTCACACAGGGTTAATTTTTCTTTGCAGGTCATAATTTTCACATCGCAGCTGACAGCCGTCACAACGTACCTATTAAGATGGCCTTTCTTTAGTAACAACAATCAAAATTTTGCCACCCCCAGCCCTAGTTACAATTATAATAAGAAAAAGTTTGTTCTTTCGTTTCCAAATTTCAATCAGATCAGAATTCGGTTAGTTTATGAGATACACACAGGTGTGAGAGACAGACAGACCGACCGACAGCACACCATAAGGGTACAAACAAATATTTCGATAGTACATATGTTATAGGCAAACTCCGAAGCTCCGGCGCTCCTAGGTTGGACTGGTCAATCCTCAGGTCAGACTGAATGACTTAGTCAAAGCCCAAACAAATGTAAATTTTCGGCCTTTGACTAAACAATTTTCGTCAAACCTGGGAGAGACTAATTTGGTCAGGCAAACGTCAAAACACAATTTTATTAAATCGGGGTTTGACGAGTCAAACTCCGATATAGGTATGAAGTGTCTTATCTTCGTATATTTGGAAGCATTTTATCATTTAAGCAGCTTTCAAGTCTTAAGAACCGCTTAACTCTGCCAGTTCTGACACCTGATTGGTCAGCTTACGTGATTTTCACTTTTATATTTGAGATACTTTGAGAGATAGCCGTGTGGCATTAGGCCCGCCTTTTGTACGATGTGCAATAAAGTAAAGTATAACCTAACCTAACCTAACCTAAAGAGACATTATGAACCTGTTTAAACATGTTCAGATCAACGTTTGACCGAGTTTTGCAGTCGCTTCTAGGATTGACTAGGCCAAAACCGAAACAGAATAATTTACTTTCGACGTTTGACTGAAAAGTTAGGAGCTCCTGGGTTTGACTAAAAATACTTCAGGCAAAGGGCGAAATTGAAATGTATTTCGGGGATTGCCTGATGGCTTTGGCCAAACCTAGGATAAACCAGTCCTTCCGCGAAGAGACTGTGTATCGGACTTTGACTATAAAACATATACGTATCTTATTTACTTAAAAAACGTTTCGGTATTTTTGTGCATACTCGTGTAATATTAAAGTTAGTAGTACACGGGTTTGTGTGCCCGTATCTATGAGTAGACAAGAAGGCCCGTGTCACCGACCGGGAGGATATAAGCCTCTTTCTTTAATGTACATACATAAATCCGAATTAAAACTGAAAGAGGCCCAGCGAATAAATAATGTAGCTCGTTTTTCAGAGGTCTTAAGTCCCTCGGTCTACTTTATACGCCTATGTTTTTATTTTTTGTATTTAAAAACTCTGGTAATTATGACTAAGCTGGTGTGGTGACCCAGTTGCTTTCTATTTTTCGTTTATTTTTCTTGTTATACGGTGAAGATTATCTCCAACGATAATAAATCTTAAAGCCGAGCTGTTTCATAAAAAATGGTGAATTCATTCGGTCTCTTAGGTGACTTGATAGAGATGTATTTTACGAGAAGAGCCGACCAGGGTTTGATCTTTCATAGTTTTTTTTGTGTTCTTTGTCTTAAAAGAGTTTTGGTTATAGAATACACTAGCAGTAAGTAAGTACCCAGCAACCCCTCTTAATTTTCTTAATAATTAGTTAAACAAAAATATTAAGATTTAATTTTTTGGATATGTTGCGATATGAATTCGGAGAATTAATTAGTATCATCATCAAGTATTCTATCCGAAACACGCAATTTAAATGGAGGATGGGAAATTATGATTTTAAGACTAATTAGGTAAGGCTCCGTGTAAACGCGGGTTTTGTTCAGAATACATTAAACAAACAATACTTCGTTACAAGTATCTCTAAATTCCTTTCTCCAATCATCTTGATTACAACGATCAAACAGGCAGACATAGTTACTTTCTCATTTATTATACCGGAAAACTTCACCAATCTATGAAAATAATTTTTTTTAACACATTTGCTCATAAAACAGCTCTATTTGCACTGTGTTTAGGTCCATAATCCAGCTTATTAAAAACGCGTGCTTTTCTAATTATATATTACAGCACTAGTTATTTAATTTTTGTTTATTTTTTACATGAACAAAGAGCAAGGAGTTCTAATGTCTAAAATATTTATGACATTTTCGTAAATATATAAATAATGTTGATGAAAATATAATATGTAAACAGTTTGTTGCATGAGATTAGTTAAATTTGACAACAAATTTACATTAATTGATTTAGTAAGAAATAAATTTTATGTTTTTGTACTTTTTCAATGACTACGCTGTATGGAAGCATTGCCACTGCTTCGTCACAGCTCCTCATTTGAAAAAAGAAATGCGCGCGCAACAAGAATTCCGCGCGCCATTTTTCAGAAGTATTTTCATTTGCTTTGATTTTTGTGACTAACTAATATGTCGTCGTGGGTTTCAAGCAATGAAGAAGAACTTAATTTAACCCCACAGGAAATAATTACTGGGGCACAAAATGCAAGTGAGAGTCTCCTTCCAGCAAAATCAAAGGAAAAATACATTCTTCTCAAAAGTTCATAAACTGGAAGAACTGCAAAAATGCCAATTCGTTTTCAGATAATGTCTTTTTTGGCTTATTTCAATGAGCTGGCGAATAAGTATAAACCTAGCTCTTTTTGGTGTATTTATTCCATATTGAAAAGTATTGTGAGAACGAAAAATGGAGGCTCAGGAATTGCAGCCCGAACCGCAAAAAGGTAAGCGAATTTGATTCGTTTGTGTTGAAAAACGTCGTAAGAAGCTTGTGCGCCTTGGTGATTACACCCTCGGCTCCATTACGCCCTCGCCTGCAGCTCGGGCTGCAATTTCTGAGCCTCGGCCGTAATATCCAAAATAGCCCACGTGCATCTTAATGTACTATTATATAACCCTGCAAAAGGCTGTTATTTAAACTAGCTTGTGCCCGTAACTTCATCCGCATGTTAAATGATTGTAAAAATCTAAACGAAATGGGAAAAATGTTCCGATATATCTATAGTATTTTTAAGAAGTAATAAAGCCTTTTTTAGGACCCGCAAAACTAGTTAGTCTCTAAGTGATTTTTTTTAGGATTTCTAAAAAACTGTGGCTTAGAGTAGTCGTTTTATTAGAGTTCCGTAAGCAAGGGTGAAAAACGGGTCCCTATTAATATGTCTCCGATGTCTGTCTGTTGACTTTGACTGCATATGAATTATGATATTTTTGCTGGACATAAGTTGCTGAAAGACTTGATTTATTTGCTGATAAAATTATTTTTTTTGTAGGCTGAAAAACCTTCATTATTATGCTGAATATTTAGCTGTTCTTCTTTAACTATGTTTTTGATTTTATAAATCTACCGTTTTAATATTTAAACTAATATAAAATGTATATGAAACGAAATAACTACAAATAAAACCCAACTGTAAAACTTAACTTTCCAAACAAAGTTGTCGAAATTAGATTTATGATAAAATTAAGTAGAGATTTTTGATTAACATCCTGATTCTATATAAATTGATAGTTTTTTGACAGGTCATAACGATATTTTATTCACAAAATCATGTCGCGACGTGGTTGCTAGTATATTAGTAGTAAACACAGGAATTATTTACTCAGCATCTAAAATTATGTGATGACATGTGGCACTGAGAAGTGGCCGCTCACGATAGGCCCACCCCCAAGGGCTATGGAAAGGGCTATGCTCGGAGTCTCTCTGCGCGAACGAATCAGAAATAAGAAGATCCGCAGAATAACTAAAGTAACTGACATAGCCCTGAGAATCGCTTAACTTAAGTGGCAGTGTGCAGGGCACATCGCAAGAAGAACCGATAGCCGATGGGGTGCGTAAGGGTTCTAGAGTAGCGACCACGTACCGGAAGACAAAGCGCTGGCAGGCCCCCCACAAGGTGGACCGACGATCTGGTCAAGGTCGCGGGAAGGCGCTGGATGCTAGCAGCGCAGGACCGGTCGTCATGGAGATCTTTAGGGGAGGCCTATATCCAGCAGTGGACGTCTTTCGGCTGATATGATGATGATGATCTAAAACTATCATCATATTGACGGTGGAATGCTCCCTGTTGCATGTTTAGTGAGCAAATAATGAAACTGGCACAAAATGTTAATTTACGGGCAATATTTAGCTTTCGGGGTTTTGTGCGTACTTGTACTGCGTTTTGGCCCTTTCGCCGATGATTCCAACGTAATAATTTGGTTTCGGTGAGTGTGACTAAAATCGCAAGTCAAGCTTTGCGCACCCATTTCGAGTGCATTGGACGGTTTCGATGGGATAAATTGATAGTGCGGTGCGCTGTGGTCGGGAACATCGAACGAATCCATTTCCAATCCATCACGATACGGCAAATTGCTAATCACTACTATTGTCGTAGATATTATGTAACTACAAACTGATATTGTACGTATATAAAAGATTTATAAAAAAATATCACGTTTTATGCTATTTTGTTTCCCCTGAATCAAATCACAGATTTTTGGACTTTTTGTCTGTTAGTTTATTTGACAATCATGCAAAAACTACTGAACCAATAATATGATTTTTTTAATTTTTTTTCCTGTCATCCGGATTTCTCTCCGGATCCGGACCTAGTACGCATCTGGACGGCATCCAGTTTTGGGACCGTCCGGAGAAAAACTTGTCGCTCCGCAGCACTTCTATCCGGATCGCCATTGAGTAAAGTCGTGCAGAAAAATGGAGTTCATAAAAAAGTAATTATAGCGTCTCTAATTTTCAAGATAAATAAAAATAAAAAGCGATTCAGGGTTGACTCCTCTATTGAAACCAGATTATTACTAGAATGTTTCATTCTTTGCATCACGATTTTTGTATGAATCGATGCATTTGTCCCTCAAGACGGGTCGGAAATATGCCTCAAAAATGACTCTTTCGGTATCAATTTAAATTTTTTGATTGTTTCAAATTCTTACAAACCCCGGTCACAATCACGATCAAAAGAAATTTGTACAAAAAAGACGGGGGTTCGAATCTTGCTTCTAGTTAATTTTCGATTTTCTAGTTTATAGAAAAATCCTAAAACAGAAACTGTTATAATAAAAATACTTATTAGCCTCTTTACTTATGTACTTGACTGTACACACGAATGCGTGTAACCTGCGCTAGAGTAAAAAACAGCGCACGATCGTACGGATACGGACAGTCCGTACGGGTGGTGCTGGTCCAAGTCACGCTTCCGGATGGCACAAAATAATCAAGTGCGGACGGCCCGGACCGGACCAGATCCGGACGCGGAAGGATATCCGGATGACAGGAAAAGGGTCCCAACGGCTAATTGTTTGACTTAAATACTTGTATACTGAATATTTTTTATTGTTTTTGAACGTCCTTGTAAATAAATCTCTAGTAGAGGGATTGACATTACACTTGATGAACCATTCCGACATTATACGACTATGCTACGTCACTTTCATTATAAGAATTTGTTTCACTGGAGATTTTTCAAGATGTAAATTGATAGACTAGACTAGGTATTGAATTAAAAATATTCTAGACGCATGACGAACATCTGTTATTTTTAAGGCGTTTTTATTCTAATACGACCCTGCTAAATTCATATATTACTTAAAACATAATAACAATGTTCAAAATGGTGGCCAAAAATTGAAAATCGACTAATTTTTGGCCTCTTGAGTCTTGTTTACGAAATTAAAAAAGAGATTATATGTCTTTGAAGGCACAAAAGACACACCGATACAAAAAAAAAATACATTTTCACCTCCAAAGCTCGGAAACATTTGTTTTGTTGGTTAAATTCTGCGGCCAAAAGCGATTTTTGGCCCCTAGCGGGCAAAAGGTTTTTGAAATTCGAACGCGATGTACTTACAAGATAACAAGAAATTAAAAGAAAAGGTTGGTAGTCTGGAAACAAAAGTGAAAGAAGATGAAGAGTATATCGCGATTCTTGAAAACAGAGTAGAGGATCTGCAGAGAACTGTCAGAAAAACTAGCATTGAGATTAAAAATGTACCCAGAAAAGATAAAGAAACTAAAGAAGACCTAATGGAAATGGTACTTAGTCTTGGCAATAATATTAACTGCAAAATTGATAAACATGAAATTAAGGATATCTTTAGAATGCCTGTGAAGAAAGAAGGAAGGAAAAATTCGCCGATCATTGTCGAAACTCATTCAACTCTCCAAAAAAATGAAATACTTAAGATGTGCAAATCATTCAACATGAAAAATAAATCTAAGCTCCAAGCAAAGCATTTGGGATTCAAAACACAAGAAGAAACTCCTATATATGTCTCCGAACAACTTACACCGAAGGGAGCCCGTCTGTTCTTTTTGGCTAGAGATCTACAAAAATCTGCAGGTTATAAATACTGCTGGACTTCATTCGGCAAGGTCCTGGTCCGCAAAGATGACAACTCCCCAGTTATCACTATACATAATGAATCTCAAGTTCATTCCCTACTAACTAAAACATGACTAGACTTTGCAGTTTTATGTGTCATCTCTGCTGTTGGTAATATATCAACTTATGTGATATATATTAATTATGACTGGAACTTTTCCAGTATTTATAACCTTGTGGATTTTTATAAGCATGTTAACCTACACAAGCTAAACCTCAACCTCAACGCACATACAAATACACACACTCACACATACACTTTCATTAACAAATTCATACTCAGAACACGAACACTTATGAAAATACTTACTTCAACCTTTCTCTTCAATGGATAGATCACTTCAAACTCAGAATGAATTAGACGCTTCGGATATCGCCCATTCCTTCTCTTGCAATATTGCTGACCTTCCTAAATATTTAAATAAAACTAAACACAGCATTACAATATTATCCCAAAACATCAGGAGTATTCACTCAAACTTTGATGATTTTTACGTAACTCTCTCTCAGCTCAAACCCAAAGTAGATATAATTATACTAAATGAATGTTGGTTAAAACAAGACAAGCCGATTCCTCAAATACCCAACTATAATTCATACATGACGACCACTCACCAGAATCAGAACGATGGTGTTGTTGTTTATATTTTTAATAAATTTAACCCCATGGTAAAAGAAATTAAAATAGAAGATGCTACCTGCCTCCAGATTAATCTTGCTAATAATGTTATATTAGGTAATTATCGGTCCCCGTCTCATCATAATGCTGAAACATTTGTTAATTCTTTAAACCAACATCTATAAACCTGAAAACATACAAAAAATATAACAATAGCCGGAGATATAAACAGAAATATACGTCCGAAGGATAATGAACAAGGCTATGAACAAAGAAACAGGACAAATTACTTAGACATGCTCTGTCTTCATGGTTTACTACCAGGACATATTTTACCTACAAGAAACCTTGCATGTCTAGACCACGTAATTTTGAAGTTAGATAAACATAAACAGGCAGCACAAATTGCTGTTCTTAATACATCTATCACTGATAACAACATGATTTTTCTTCAATTATCTAAACCAACCACTGAAGCTAGGAACATTAAATCTAAAACTGTATATGACTTCGATAAGGCGTTAATAAGCTTAGCTGATAAAAATCTTAATGAACTACTTTTTTGCAAAGATCCTAACCTAGTGATAGAACAGCTAACTGTAAAATTAAGTGAATCACTAAAAGCTAACATCAACACAGTACCCGTATCAAGTAACCGACGTATTATCAAACCTTGGATAACACCTGGTTTACTCCGCTGCATTCGTAATCGTAATAAAATGCAAAAAGATCTTAGGAAGAACTCAGCTAATGACATTCTTAATATTACTTATAAACGCTATAGAAATTATTGCAATAATTTATTAAAAAAGTTAAAAAGAACTTATGAAAGAAACTTATTAGCAAATTCTACCAAAAACTCAAAATCTTTATGGGCAAATATAAAAAATATAACTAACTTAAAACAAATGAAGGGAAAGAACTTTGACCTAATTAATATAAAATCATCTCCTCTTGAGTCAGTAAATGTTGTTAATAATTTCTTTGCAACTGTGGGCTCAACTCTTGCACTCAATATCCGTCCGTCAGTCACGCCACACTCAGAACCTGGTAGTAAGCCCACTCCCCACTCTTCTTCCCTTGTTTTTCTTGACACTGATGTAAATGAAGTTTCTAGCGTACTAATGAACCTCAAATCGGAAAGTGCAACTGGCTATGATAACATTCCAACCAAATTTGTTAAAATAGCAAACCACCTTGTTGCTCCTATCATCTGCCATCTTATAAACCTTTGCTTTGAATCTGGTGTCTTCCCTGCTGCCTTGAAAAAATCTATAATAACGCCTGTGTGCAAGAATGGGTGTAGTAAAGATGTCACAAACTATAGGTCTATCTCTGTCCTCACAGCCATATCCAAAATTGTTGAAAAAATAATAAATAAGAGACTTATTAACTATTTGGATAAATACTCCATCCTATCAACCTCACAATACGGCTTTAGACAGGGCAAGTCTACGGAAGACGCTGTCGCAGCATTAACATCTACAGTTATAAATAACTTGGATAATAAAAAAAAATGCCTGGCTGTCTTCCTAGATCTTCGAAAGGCTTTTGACACCGTTTCTATACCCATTCTTGTACACAAGCTAGAACGCATTGGGGTCAGAGGTACACCTCTCTTACTACTTCAAGACTATCTAAGCCAACGTAAGCAAAGAGTAAAATTAGGCGAATTTGTAAGCGAAGATGCAGATATAACCTATGGTGTCCCGCAAGGAAGTGTCCTTGGACCAACGCTATTCCTTATATACATTAACGAGCTATGTAATCTAAAGATCAACGGTTGCATATTTTCCTACGCTGATGATACAGCTATTGTATTTTCTGGGAATTCTTGGGATGAGGTACGCGCTGATTCTGAGTCTGGTTTGATGACAGTGGCAAACTGGCTAGAGCACAATCTTCTAACACTTAACACGTCTAAAACAAATTATATAAGCTTTAGTATCTATAATAAAACACAGCCAGACACAACTTTTTCTATTCGTATACATAGATGTAATAATGCAAATTCTAACAACTGTAGCTGCCCTACTCTGGATAAAGTTTCATCAACCAAGTATCTCGGTGTGATGTTGGATCAACGTCTATCGTGGTTTTCGCATCTTGAATTAGTTGCTGGCAGAATACGAAAATTAACTTGGATATTCAAAATTCTTCGTCATATTGCTGCTAGGGAATTAATTAACAAAATTTACATTGCTCTTGTTCAATCCATGATTACTTACTGTATAACAATATGGGGAGGAGCCACTAAAACAGAGTTTCTCTGTGTAGAAAGAGCTCAGCGCTCTCTTCTCAAAGTAACCTATTTTAAACCCTATCGTTATCCGACTGTTGACTTATATTCTACAACTAAGGTCCTAAGTATTAGGAAATTATATATTTTGAACTCCACTTTACGTCTTCATAAGTCTCTCCCTTTTGACCTCAGGAAACTCAATAAGAGAAGAAAACATAGCGTTGCGCAAGCGCCCCCTATTAGGACATCTTTCGCTAGAAGACAGTACGGGAGATTATCTTGTCACATATACAATCAAATAAATAAGAAACTTGATATATACCCTAAAAATTTATATGAATGTAAGAAAATTGTCACCAACTGGCTCTTACCATTACAATATGATGAAACAGAATCGCTCTTTCTATTTCAAGCCTAAATCTATCTGAAACAATTATTTCCTGATTACATCAATTTGTAAAAAATTTGTTATCTCACTAACTGTTCTGAGCACTTCCCCTCTAGCATACCTGTGCTCACCCGAGCACACAATCACACATGTACATTCTCATACACATGTACACACACACACACACACACACACACACTCATCCACACACAACTATACATACATCCTCACATACAATCCTACATAAACTTTTACTAACTTCATAAATAGTATAATTTTAAAATTGTTTTTCTTTTTTTGGTTTATTAATTATTTTTATCTCTTTGGTTGTCCTTATACTTATTATTCTCAAAATCCTGCTGCTCACACCACTCATTTAATGTACTAGGGAAGAGCGGGGCCTCCCAATACAGGTTAACCACTTAAAGGGAGTGTCCTAGTAGTTATAAGATATGCACTGTAAAATCGAAATAAAAACCTATTTTATTATTTATTATTATTATTATTATTTTGTAGTATGCTGCAGTACTGGCCGCTTGTAAAACCAGGCACGCACTATCGTTTTCAAGATGAGAAAGAGGGATGCAGCTATAGGAAAGAAACAAATAGTATTATGAATAGTGAATGCCTGGTGGGTAAGGTACTGGCTGATAATGAAAAGTAAATTTAAAATTCGATCGCCTTTTTTTGTTCTCTTGCCCAGATTAATGGACTCGCCCTTTGACTTCAAATCAACGCAATACAAAATAGATTTGCCTGCCACTGCCTATCCTCTGTCTCCATATTGAAATCCAATGAAAATGAACCTTGTTCCGCAAATTTATCAAGTAGTTTATAGGTAGAGTCACGAACATAAGCACAGCAGTCCCAAAAATAATAATAATTTAATTATAGTGATTTCCTTTTTAATGTCTAGTATACATGGCCACTCGTCCGTGAAAACTCTTTGACCTTGAGCGGGTCTCTGGGTACGGAAGTTTGTAGCGAAGCGCTGGTTCAGGTTATACTGTTTATGTTTCCACTTGCTTGCTGTCGTCAGTACCATTATGTAGGTATTATGCCCTTACGTTAAAACGATTGAGTAATTATTTCTTATATTTGAATTGCTATTCTTGCATTATGTTAACATTTCCTCGCTTTAATGAGGTGAAAAATTTTGTGTTTCGCTCGGCAGCAAAGTTATTTTGCGTCTCGTGCCTTGAAACCTTCGCCACGCTCAGGATTCTTCTTTTGAACCACTCGCTTCTATCGTGGTTCAATCCTAGAATCCTTCGCTTGCTCAGGTTTCAATACGAGGCACTCGCGCCAAATAAACCTTTTGCTGCCTTGCATAACAAATAACTATTGTCTATGCCGGATGGCATTTATAAGCCTGTCTGGCTGTCCTGCCTTAAAATGGCTGTATGTTTCGGTCCCTAATGGATACCCGTTAGAAATTTTCTAAGAACATGTGTTAATGTAGAAGACACATTAATAAATAGGTAATAAAAAATACTAAAAAGTATAAAAGTACCCATTCAAAAAACAGATTTTTTAAGATTTTGGTTTTTGCTCTATCGTAAATACGCTGATACGTGCAAGCGTCTTACTTAGTGGGATCATAGCGCATAATTTTGAGCAAAAAAAAAATTGTTAGTCGTAAGCATGTTATGTGGTCCTTAAATGCATAGGTACGTAGGTATTTATACCGGTAGATACATTAAATTCGTCATCATACTGATAAAGTAAAGAGGTAAGTCTTAATTGATTAATTGATTGAAAACCTCTGAAGCTAGAAGCACAAAATTTGGAAAGTATGTGTCTCATGTTATAAACATTCGACATAAGAAATGATTTTGAGAAATTCTTCCCTTAAAGGGGGTGAAATGGGGGAATATGTTTGGCGTTTTTAAGTTGTGAAGTAAGATTTATACAAATTCGTGTTTGAACGTTTCTTAAAAGTCATCCTCCACGGGGGTAAAAAGGGGATGAATTATTTTTGTCGATTTGTTGGTCTAGAAGTCCGTCATTTAAAATTTACAGGTGTGTAAATCTAGATTGAAGCTTTTCGTAGAAATTAATAAATTATTAAATTATAATTAAATTAATAAATTCATCCACTAAGGGAATGAAATAAAGGACGAAATATTGTACGGAACTCTGAAATTGCTGATGTAAGAAGCACGAAATTTGGACGGTATGCTTCATAGGATATAAACGTTTACAACAAGAAAAAAATACAGAAATTGAAACGGGTGTGAAATGGGGGTATTTTTCCTATGAAAGTATTTGTATCCAAAGTATATTTAAGCTTTTGAAAAAAAAATAAAGAAATAAGTGACTGAGCGTTTCTTGAACATTATCCTTCAAGAGGATGCAATAGGGGATGAATTTTTGTCGGTTTGATGGTCTAGAAGACCGTCAATATCAACCAATGAATTGAAAAAAAGCCAACAAACATACAATAAGTCATCCTCTTTTTCACCCCCTTGGAGTAAGATTTTTAAGAAACGCTCAAACATGTGTTTATTTACTTTTTACCAAAAGCTCAACATTTTCCCCCATTTCACCTCCTTAGGGGATGAATTTCTGAAAATATTTTTTTGTATTAAATCTTCATAACAAAAGACACTTTGTTATGAAGATTTAATACAAAAAAATATTTTCAGAAATTCATCCCCTAAGTTTTTTCTTTTCTTTCCAAATATTGTGCTTCCAGCTTCAGTAGTTTTGGCTGAGCGTTGATGTGTCAGTCAATCAATCAGTAATTCAATTAATCATACATAATGATTGGCTTGACAGAAATCTGCTCACTCTTAACCTTTCCAAAACAATCGAATCGAAGTCGACGAAAAGCTTTCGTTTATAGACACATTGATGCTGTTTCGAAAAGAGTTAGGAAACTGATATTTCCCATGAAGCGATTGAGAAACTCTGCCAATGTGGATACTCTTCGCCTGGTATATACCTCTTTATGCGAATCGATAATTACATATTGCGTTGCCTTGTGGGGTGAAGTAGGTGTAACCAAATTACTTCCTCTGAAGCGGGCGCAGCGCGCCGTTTTGTAAGTGATGCTTCGGAGTTGTACAAGGAGGCCCAGGATCTCAGCTCGCGACAATTGTATATTTCTAAAGCCTTTATTTCAACTCATCGCAAAGTATTAAATTTACCGGAATACCCAAGCATGCTTACGAAAAGGGTCTTCAAAATAAATAGAACGACACCGGTTAAAACAAGTTTTGGTAAAAGGTTTAGGAATTTCTTATTTCCACATATTTATAATCAATTAGTGAAAGTAAAGAACTTCCATTAAATAAAGCAAACCACGTTGTTATATATATCTCCAAAACCTATCGTACAGTGAAACAGAAAAAAATATTCAGGTTATACAGTAGTGGTTTAAAACATACTTAGAACATACTTAGAAGAATAAAACATTAAGTTATATGAATAAAAAATAGGCACAAAAACAAAACACACACACACACGCACACACACACTCACACACACACGTACATATACCTTCACACATTCAAACTAGTTCATTTCATTATTATTATATTATTCTTTTCATTCTCCCAGATTTGCTATTGTTAATTTTAAATACTATCGAGCTTTCTGTCAACAAATAGAAATCGTATTATTAAATATCACGAAAACATTAAAGCTCATGTGACAGGTTCATTCCTAGTGTGATATTTGCAAGATAAAACATTTGTATTACGAAATAAATATTTTGTATTTTTGTATTAGTATGATGACGAATTTAATGTACCTACCGGTACATGTACTACGTACGTACATACCAATGCATTTAAGGACCATATAACATGATTCCGACTCACCCTTGGTCAATTTTTCTTTTCTTTTATTTACTTCAGATTATGTTCTATGATCCCATTTATGCACGTGTCGTAGAGCGACTCTCATTTCGAATTTCCCGCGGTATTTTCAAAGACTAACGTTCGTGCCAGCAGCACCCATGCAGTGGTCCAAGCACGGCGAAGCTACGCCAAACGTCAAATTAGTACTGAATTTCCGTACCAGTGTAGATTGTCGATGTTGGACGATGATGTTGGCAATGATGGCTTTATTAAGATCGTGAGGTTGGTACTACTACAACGAATGGCGCGTAAAGGGGCGTGGTTTGTGTCAGTTTAGCCAACACGTAGCAAAGTGAAGACGAGGCCGCCATTTTCAACAGCTCATTCTTGTTCGAGATTTTACCACGTTAAGTTCTAAAGTGATAGTTGGCCGCGAGATGAAGCCTGCAGCCGCTGGAGGGTGAGCCGTGGCAATTCTGCGATTACAGGAGCGACCCTTTAACGACAGCTAAGTCTTTATAGTCTTGTCTGCTTCTAAACTGTGATATTTTAGGTTATGATACGCGAATACCTTTTGTGATAGTAAAACACGGTGCACTGTGAGTTTGCTGTAGTTGAACATGTGAATAGAATCTTAGAATAAGCCTCCGACGTTTGGGGTTGACAGGATTGTGCCACTTAGTTAATTTTACATTAAAACAACAGGTGGCACATGCAGTCCTGCACACCGCTGTGTTTACCGACGACGTGATTGAGGAGAATACCGTATGAGAGGTCAATGGCAAGTCAGGATGAATGATCGTTATGCAAGTAAGTTACACTCGATTGAATTAGGCGATTGTCAAAGATGTTATCGATGTCTGCTACAAATAGTTCGGCCAATATCGTGTTCTCTGCTATTCCTGATGTCTATCCCTTGCCCACATAGTGCCATCCCTCTTCGCCCGAGTTCGTGTCTTCGACACACGCATCACCGTTATCACGATAGAGCAAAAACAAAAAAACGTAACGTACGTACATCTTTAACGCAGGTTGAGGTGACTCACCGCTCTGAGGCAATGGAGACCTGGCTAGCCCTCAGTGGCTGCGATGCTCCCACTTCTCTGCACTCGCAAAGGCAATGGGACCAGCCGCTGTGCAAGAAAGTCCAACAAGATATTTTAGACGCTTGCTCAAATACGACGGCTCGTGCTCGCTTGCTGGCTGTAATCGAAAGAGAGTCTGGGCTTTGGCTAAATGCCCTTCCATCGGCAAACATCGGCACCTGCTTAGATGACTGCACTCTGTCTTTAGCGGTGGACCTCCGGCTTGGCCTAAAAGTTAACCAGGTGCACGAGTGTAGATGTGGGGCGTCTGTTGACGAGCTACGCCACCATGGACTTTCGTGTCAGAAAAGCCCCAGCCGCATCCCACGTCACGGCCCTAAATGACGGCCCTTGCCTCAGTCAACCTCCATACCTCTATTCTAGCCGTACCTCTATTCAAAACATATACTTCTATACAACCTCTATTTTTAAAAAACAATCTTTATTTCTTGATAATAAGAACCTACTTCATCTATGTTTTCAAAACTCTATACCTTTCATACATTCTTTTTACGTTTATTGCACCGCCAGCCTTGCCGAATTTGTTGGGAATTTTGTCATTATTATTTTTAACTTAATACTTAACAAAATTTTACTAATCCATCTGAGCCCACGACTTATACACAAACGACTGGACCAATTCAAACGGAATTTTCAATTACGTATTTGGCTTACTTTCATGCTTTGTTTCATTTCAGATCGGTTTCACTAGTTGAAACTTTGTTCTCACATAATTATTTTCTGTTTGAGTGAACCGATCGCAATAAAACAAAGTTATTGGCGCCACAGCTTAAAACTACGCATACCTTCTGTCTTAGACTCTTAGTGAACCGCATGGAAGTAAGTTAAATACATTTCTGAAAACCCTGTTTTTATATGTTCTGATGTTCAGTAGTTTGTGAGTTACTTACGCCAACGCTTGAAACTTTGCATATTATACGTATAGATTTTAGATTTATTCTGGCACAAGCTCTACTAGCAGGATTCGCTTAATTTTCTGACCTAATACAGGATCCCGCTATTCTAGCGTACGAGAGATTAGGTTGCTTACTTTAGCAAATTCAAAACACTATTTCATATTTATAATTGGATGCTTTCGAAGAGCCGTCATAAAAGGCGACTAAGAGATTTAAGCCATAGGAAGGGCAGTGGTGTATTTGCTAGACTTTAGACTGAATACTCTGTTTGTCAGCTAGTTTTATTAACCTCTTAGCTAACGGACATGGACTTTGTAGGTTATCGAGTGTCTTATCACCATGCACTAGCAGCAATTTAATAAACTTAAAAAAAAAAATCTATGATTTAATTGCTGTTTTTTTTTTGTTTTGGCAAAAAATAAGTGTAAGACGCGGTAAGCAAAAATTGCTAATAAATCTATTAATTAACCAACAGATTATGGTGAAGAGAGCTAAAGCCCCAATCATACCTTCCTAAATTCAAACACTGATTCGGCATACATTGTTAGGAGGCTTTGTTCTGTTAATTCCAATATTCTTACTTCAACGAGAATTGTATGCTGAATTAAGGAAGGTGTGATTGCGGCTTAAGTGGGCACGTTAGTAACGTAATCAAGGACACAATATAGACAGGTAGTCCTAAGTCAACAAAGCTTTTTATTTATTTATAAATGTTTGATATAAATATGTATAAATATTTGATATTGTTTCATGAACAACAATTTATCGTATTTAGGGTTAAAGGGGCCTAGTGCTAGTATCCAGAGCCGTCCGCGACGGAAATTGGCTCGACGGAGACAAAGTCGTCGCCGAATTGTTGTCACTTTGGCACGTCATTTCCGCTTCACGACAACGTCCTCTAATTATTCGGAAATCGTCAAATGCTACGCCAGGAGTTTACATTTTGTTAAACAAATTACACGAAGAATGTTTAACGACTTCAAATTATTTGCCTGACATTCTATTTCATTTACTTACCTTACTATAAAATCCCATTATAGCGTCGAAGAATAAAATGTAATAATGATATTAAGAATTCTTATATAATATTATGAAAATGAGCAGGCCTTATTGGAATTGTGATCCACTACAAATTGTATTTCATTAATTTCAGCTAGGACAGTTACAAATTATTGGTTCCGTTTCTTAGTAGCGTCTTGGAGTGATTGTCTAGTCACTATTGCGAATCATAAATGATTATGACTGGTTGATCGTGAATAGACCACCAAAGTACAAGCAGAGTTATTTTGAGTTGGTAAGTAGTTTATTTAAAGCAGCATGGTGGCCGAAAGGCTTATATATTACATTCAACGAGCGTGGTGTGATCACATTTTTACATTACGTTTGTAAGTATTTAAATTAATCTGTATTTCGAGCGCTCGAGCAACAATTCTAATAATTTTGTACTGTTTACGTGAATTCTTCGCTGACAAAATTTAATTAAATTTGAAATCGAGAACAAAGTACAGAAATTGGAAACTTCACAAACTTATCTCATACGGGCTTCCATCATGCCAGAATTGAGAAACGATCACGTGCCTAATAGAAACATTCCAAAATTGATCAACTGTTTGGAACATAATTTAAGACGTGCAAAAACAGGCAAAAACGTACCTCTCGTTACTTAGCGCTGTAACTCAACCAAGGTTGGTCTTCTTTTTAGCTCCAATCACGATAGTTTATACCAAAATCGACTGTAATCAGAACCTGAATGGATTACCCCTTTTAGTACAACCCTCTTGAGCCTTTTCCGTGCTTCGGCAGGTACGAAAAGCCGTTGTTTCTACTGTCACTGGTGGTAACACAATCGACATCAAAATTAAAATTATAGTATAATCAAATCATTAATAATGATTACGTCATAGGTTTAACAGGCACATCCAAAATGCCATGATGGGTAGTTTGCATTAATCACTTTCCGCTCGGAAGCCGCACGGTGTCGGATTCTGTGCGGATATTTTGTGCGACATGTCATCTATTTGAGCTCTTGTGATATATCATCAATATACTCCTCTACTTTACATGCATGACATACATAAATATATCTCACCAATTTTGACATAAGGCTGTCAATCTATTTTTGTGAGACAATGTTCGTTTAAAGCACGTGAGTTGAAGACGTAAGTATCGTAATTCTAAAAATAAATTTAAATAATTTCATACGCAAGTCAATGGGGCTACGTGTTGTCCGAATGAGAAACACTCATTAATAATACTTCTAAAAATTGTGACTGACATAGCTTAAATTTTGGACTTACCTTCAAAGATGCCTTGTACGTACGTTCCTTTGTCGGATATTTATGTTGTAACCGCTTGTATATTTTGTAATAAATATCGCAGCGTGAAGGCACCCGACAACCTTACCTATCCTGAAAATTTTATACCGTCTTCCTAACCCTTTTATATTATGATCTGGCGGGTTGGGGGATCGCGGCATGCGAGCCCGCGGCGTGGCGGGTGGGACTGTGGGGCGTGACGTGTGTCTGCGTGGCACATCATCCGTACCGCGGTTGACGGCTTGACGTGACATGACGGTTGTGTAAAGCGCAAAATCGGAGTCAATGTCTGAATTACACGCAATTCAATTCCGCTCAACGACGACCGGATTGACACACTCAATCATTCTATTTGTTGTTATGTATTGAAGAGTATAAAGAGCCTAAAATAACTTTCTTTGAATTTCATCTTCTGTGAAGAGGAAGACTCGGTCGTTTGATAATAAGGAAAACATCATTTCCACTTTCCTGAGCACAACTTCCGCATTACTTCTAATAGTGACTTGTTATTGTAAACAGCCGTCTTGGGCGTGTAATATTCAACATCTTGCACAACAATAGCCTCAAGTTGAAACTGACAAGGGCTTTAATATCTTAGATCGGAATGCTGATTATAATTAATTAGTAACAATCGGGCTGGAAGTTTCCCCAACTCACGGAGGGTAGGCATACCGCGCATTCTAGAGCTCGCATCTATTTGAACCAGGGCAGTTTCTAGGTACTACGAGTATGTTACACAATTCTATAAAAGAAAGTCGTGTTAGTTACACTATTTATAACTCAAGAACGGCTGAACCGATTTGGTTGAAAATTTGTAGGGAGGTAGCATAGCACCAGGAGAAGGATATAGGATGGTAGAAGTAGGGGTAGGGGCAGAGGTAGGGGTAGGAGAACGGCTAAAAAAGTCGTGTTAGTTACACTTTTTATAACTCAAGAACGACTGAACCGATTTGGTTGAAAATTGGTGGGGAGGCACGTATATAGGGTAACTTTTAATTAGTTCTTGATAGAAAAACGTATGCATGTACTCATGATACTGAATAACTTTCCCCAAGGAACATAGGTCAATATATGAATATCAAGTTTTGACCTCCCATAGAAACTGCATCAGCTGATAGCGCATTTTGTATGAGAGATCAAATTAAGTTTTTCGTATTTCGAACTATGTTCCTTAGGAAAAGTTATTCAGTATCATGAGTACATGCATATCTTTTGCTATCAAGAACTAATTAAAAGTCACCCTTAGATACAAGGTTATTTTTTGGATCTGATTTCCTTTTGCCTACTTATTAGTGAGGTCAAAAGCAACAACTTTTGTTCTACAACTTTGCTAACAACGCACAAAAAAATTTCGAGTCTCCATACTAAAGTGGTCACGTGACCGACCCATTTTGTATGGGAAGTTGAAAATTTTTCGTGCTTTGTTAGCAAATTCGTAGAACAAAAGTTGTTGTTTTTGACCTCACTAATTAGTGGGCAAAAGGAAATCAGGTCCAAAAAAAAATAACCTAGTATATAAAAGAAAGTCGTGTTAGTTACACTATTTATAATTCAAGAACGGCTGAACCGATTTGGTTGAAAATTGGTAGGGAGGTAGCTTAGAACCAGGAGAAGGATATAGGATGGTAGGGGAAGGGGCAGGGGTAGTGGTAGGAGAACGGCTGATAAAGTTGTGTTAGTTACACTATTTATAACTCAAGAACGGCTGAACCGATTTGGTTGAAAATTGGTGGGGACGTAGCTTAGAACCAGGAAAAGGACATAAGATGGTAGGGGTAGGGGTAGTAGAACGGCTGAGAAAGTCGTGTTAGTTACACTATTTATAACTCAAGAACGGCTGTACTGATTTGATTGAAAATTGGTGGGGAGGTAGTTTAGAACTAGGAGAAGGACATAGGATGCTAGAAGTAGGAGTAGAGGTAGGAGAACGGTATAACTCAAGAACGGCTGAACCGATTTGGTTGAAAATTGGTGGGGAGGTAGCTTAGAACCAGGAAAAGGATATAGGATGTTAGGAGTAGGGGTAGGGGTAAGAGAACGTTATAACTCAAGAGCGACTGAACCGATTTGGTTGAAAATTGGTGGGAAGGTAGCTTAGAACCAGGAGAAGGATATAGGATGATTAGGGGTATGGGTAGGAGAACGGCTGAACCGATTTGGTTAAAAATTGGTAGGGAGGTAGCTTAGAACTAGGAGACGGGTATCCGTCCTATATAAGACGGTAGGGGTAGGAAAGGGTTAATGGCAGGGGTAGGAGTAGGGGCAGAGGTAGGGCTAAAAAAAATTACTTAATAAAAAATAAAATATGCTTATTTAGATCCTGTAAGGCGGAACAAAGTTCGCATATTCAGCTAGTAATATATATATATATGATACATAATATTAAATTAGAAATTACTTACTAATTCTTATTTTTTGCACTCAAATTTACAAATTCCGTCGCCTCAACAAGCACATTGAATAATTCGCTTCCGAGGGTGTACGACGGTATTTCGAATGAATAATTGCCCCACAGATTTGACGTGAGGTATTTTTATTGCCCTTCAGTATGAGCAATATTCAAATTCAATGTAAAAACTTCCTGCTTGACGTCTTTGTCCCTTTCAAATACCTTCCTTCTGATTAGATTTTACATCATTTTAGAATACGTGTCATAAAATTTAGTATAAATAGCTGTTTCTCTCGTTTTTTGTCATAATTCAAAAATGTTAAAGAAAACTTTTTTATATAGTTTACAAAATTAATAAACATTAATTGCATTAATGACGTAAATGGAAGTGCTCCGCCTATTAATAATTAAAGGCAACATCGATCGTCGACCTGCTGTTTACTTGTTTGTTGTTGCTTAGTAACGGTGAGGTTTTATGAACGGATCTCCCAGTGCCATTAAACAATAACGATTATTCTGAATAGTGTCCCAAGACCATTATACTATGTAGTTTCTTCGCTCGAGTAAGCAAGGGTTACGTTACGATACGACGACGACCGCCGTATGCTGAACATTTTTTACTACAATAGACAAGCTCAATTTTTTTCTTTCCTACTTTCCTAAAAATTTTATAGCATCGTTATAATTGTTCAAAATCATTTCAAAATATTTCTATTAACCTGAATAGAACGTCAAAAACGAACGGTTAACGTACTCAATAACTCGCAAACAACTTTATCACCTCCATATGGTTCCTACATGTATAAGGACAGATAGATTTCACCATATCTTTTTAGGTATACATACCGTAGCGACACCCATAACATTACAAATCCTGCTGTACGAAGGAAATTGAACATATTTCAATAATATTATTTTGAAAGATCGGAAGTGTGATTAAAATGACAAAGGTTCGACAGGGACTCGTATCCGAAACGAGCAAGTTCAGAGGACTTTAGACTCTAATAGCGGCGGCATTAACGATACTTTCCATAATTCCTCGGGACAAACGTATTATAACTTTATTAATAAAATATCCTTCCCTCTCACTTGGTAACGCAACGCTATTATATTCTCGAAACCGAATCTCAGTCATCTCTTTAAGGTATCCTTCATTATTAATAAGTTATTAAATTGGCCCATATTGTGAGCTTACAATTTACATGAAAGGAAGCAAAACCACTTCACAATTTGTATTACTTGGAATATTATTTTATTGGCAAACGCTTCAGAAAATCGAATAAAACATCTTCATTTTTGACCACGCTCTACAGGACTTTCGGTGAATCAAGTTTAAAGAAAAATAATTCAGAAGGATGATGTTAGTATAAAATGAAAACATGATCATTTTTAGAGGCATTCCGCAGGGTGCAATCCTGGGGCCATTCTTATTTGTTTCACCTTGTAAAAGACAGGAATTAAATAATACTGTTTGCTGATGACACGTTGTCGATTCAGTCTTATTTTTTCGATCGAAGTTAAAACACAAACAATTTTACGTACATATTCCTATCTCTGGTGTAGTAGAGTTGTTTACAAACATTATTAACTGTTCTAATCGAATCAGCAACAAATCTAAGTAAAAAATGGAATATTGAATCTTTTCGAATCGACTAAGCTACAATAGCGACCATAAATACTCGAACATTGAGCTCTTGGCAAAGAATATTACCAACCATCATTACCCGTGGGTGTTGCAAGAGGCGACTTAGGGATATGACCCGATAGATGGGCAGCGGCGTCCTTCTGTGTATTGTACCATCTAACAAACTGCAATCCCCAACAACCCACGGCGCCAGCCGCAATGCTAACAAGCGTGGTGACTAAGGGACTTCCCCTCCAAATTGTATGACGCTTCTCGGCTAGAATTTTTTTCTAAGGAGCTCCCTATCCTGTAGTGGAAGTTTTGCAGAATATTACGAGTACGATGATCATGATGATACGTAATGTATAAAATCAGAGCTCTGACGGATGCCACTTATTTTCACAGTAATTTTTACCACGTATGAAGTACCTACACAGAACTACTCAACAGAACTACTGGGAATAAACAATTGTTTCCTAATCCCCTACATACATCTCGCCCATGGGCGAGTTTTTGCGGGGGCGAGATGTACCCTAAGCCATAATAACACATGAAGGTAGCCTGACACTGCAAGGACCCGCCTAAAACGCCATCATCATCATCATCATAACATCCCATGCAACGTCCACTACAGGACAGGGAGCTCCCTCCAGAATTCTAGCTTTTGCTGGAAATATGTGGAGGGGAAGTACCATAGTCACCTCGCTTGTTAGCGTTACGGCTGGCACTATGGACCGCGGTTGTAGGTGACCGCAGTTAGTAAGATGTAAGATACAGAGGAGGATGCTGCTGCCCATCGTCCAGTTAACCCTTCGTCGCCTCCTACGACACCCACGGGTATGTATGGGTTGGTACTATTCTTTGCTGGCACCACACGGGACAACCATCACAACATCTAAATTAACTGCTTATGGTCTGAGGACCGATCGCATGTTGGACAATTAATATAAAAAATATAATTAAGATTTTTTTTATTTAATTTAAATGTACTAAATGATTTGCATAATTTACAGAATTCATTGTTTGGTATACGTCCATTTAAATTTATTGTGCTTCTATGAAATGTTGAGTAAGTTTCGCCATGGATTAATCTGTACCAAATTTTTGCTTTACTATTATTTCTGAAAGACCGACCGAATTGTTTGCATTTCTTTGAAGCTATATGTCCTATTATGTACTGATGGTTCCTCACAAAACACCTTTTCACCTTTCATAATATCATGAATACTGCTTTTGCGTTGGCCCCAACAAATTACAACAGGAAACGAAATGTGATTTCAATTTTCCTTACATTTATCATAAAGGGGCTTGGGGGAGAGGGGCGGCAATTTGAATCAGTTGACGCGGAGTTGACACGAAGTGCTTTCACATCGACAGCTAAGCTCGCGGCTTACTGAATCACCAGACATTTATGCTTTGATGAAGCGAATTCAACTTATTGAAAACATTTTTAACCTCTAGCTTATTGAGTGTCTCAATACACATCTTTGCTAAATAAAAAATCTATGAATTTGTCTTTAAAAAAAAGATCAAGTAACTTTTACACTGGGTTCTTTTACTAATTAAACCTTAATGAAACTAGCTCCAGTTCGTACATTTTGCACGTTCTTCGTCGATGCTCTTCTCAAACTCTCCAAGTTTACTTTGACTTGTAGGTAGTATAGCGAGACAGCGCAACTCCGCTTCCTTTACTTAATTGTACCTAGTTTGATTTAGCAGAATAGAATCAGTGTAAATGATGCAAAGTTAGCTATACAATGAAGTTTTATGATTGAACTTCCTGCGTAAGGAACAATTAACTAACAATGTATAAGTTCACTAGCATTGCGCGACGCCCAAGCTGGTGCAACCGCTACCTACTTGTGTTTCTAGCATAGTTTCGTTCATTAATGCAACAACTATTTCCAAAGACCAGCTTTTGTAACAACTAACCGAAAGTCAAATCTTCTTCCTGAGTTGAACATAGTTTCATTGTTAAAACTTGCAAAACTATTCGCAAGATCGATAAGTTTTATAATATATTGTACATAAATGATGCTTTATGAGTTATACACGTAGCGGAGACTCGCTGCGGATCTTATGAGGCATTTGAATCCACAGCTTCCGTACGTATTTCCTGTATCCTTTTGTGCGATTGTTTTAACACAGCACCTTTATGAAATTCAAATGAAGGCTCGAGAGTAGGTAAGGGTCCTTCGACCGCTCGCTTATATTTATTTATTTCCCAAACAAGAATCGCAATGCTAACTTGTGTGATTTATGGGGCGTACTAGCGGTGCGCATGCTCGTTTGTATTGCAATATTGTCCGTGAAGTTTCACGGCACCAGTTTCGCCGGCTCCCTTGCGAACAATGCTGACCGCTTGTTTTATTTCTACTGTTGACAATGGCCTGGCTTAGTTGACTGGCTGGCCCGCTGTTAATTACCGTTTCTTTTTTTCCGGTACAAATTTGCTGCGGGAAATTTCGGCAAAACGTAAAGGAGAGCTGTAGTTATTATTGTGTATCCGTTCTAATCTAGTTTTTCTACTTTTAATTATACAAATTCATTAAACTAAGTAGGTACTAGTTCAATTATAATCTGGAAATAATAAATCCATCATTGCAACTTTATGGTGCTTTTATAATTTATATGGATGGATCCATGCTGTTGTTTGTTAAAGCAGAAAAAAAGTAGGAAGTATGACCGTAGACCCGAAAATCGTAATATATAGGGTGACTTTTAATTAGTTCTTGATGGAAAAAGGTATGAATGTACTCATGATACTGAACAACTATCCCCAAGGAACATAGGTCAAAATACGAAAATCAAGTTTTTACCTCCCTTAGAAATTGCATCAGCTAATAGCACATTTTGTATGGGAGGTCAAATTTGGTTTTTTGTATTTCGACCTATGTTCTTTGGGAAAAGTTGTTCAGTATCATGAGTACATGCATATCTTTTTCTAGTAACAACTAATTAAAAGTCACCCTATATGTTTAAAAGGATAAACTGACTGACTGACTGAGGTATCAACGCACATCCCAAACGGCTGGATCTAGAGACTTGAAATTTTGCACGTAGATACCTTTTACAGTGTAGGCATCCACTAAGGAAGGATTTTGTGAAGTTCCACCCCTAAGGGGGTAAAACAAGGGATGAAAGTTTGTATGAAAGTCCGTCAGTTTTGAAGTTAGGATCCTCAACATTTTTACGTGTCTCAGGGTTTTTGAAAACTCTAAGCCCTAAGGGGTGAAAAGGGGGATGAAGTTGAAAATCTTTCATTTTTAAAGTAAAACCCCCCAAAATTATTTAAGCATTAGGGTTGTAATTCTATGGAACGTACATCACTGTTACTGTTACTACATCCCAAATTCAACCTCGTTGAAAGTTGGTGGGGCGTCTGCGGTACTGACGCAGAGGACGCAGGTTCAAATCCTGCCTGTGGTTGCGAAATTTTGCGATTTTCTACTTTGTAGATTTTATCCGACCACAGGAACTGTTAAAATAAAAATCATTTTCAATTATACGTAGTGTTACCAATTTTCGACTTTAATTCTATTTGCAATAATGGACTAGTTGGGCTAGTACAGTTCATGCTTACTAGGGGGCAGCACCAACATTAGTACAGCTAATGCTTACTAAGTGGCAGCACTAACGCAACGTTGGAATGCGTATAGAGATCGCAGATTTCACAACATCAGGCAGGACCACAGTAGCCTAGTTGGTGGGGCGTCTACTTTGCAGACTTTATCCGACCACAGGAAATGTTAAAATAAAAATCCTTTTCAGTTATGATGATGATTACGAAAACAACAACGATTTTGAAATCCAATGTGGTGGTGGGGATAGGACAGGTTAGAGACTGGGACAGGGACGGGGACAGGGACGGGGACTGAGACGGGGACAGGGACAGGCATGGGGATAGGCTTAGGAATGTGGATGTGGATTCGGAAGGGGACGGGGATGGGGATGCGGATGGGGATGGGAATGTGGTTGGGGATGCGGATGGGGGTGCGGATTTCGATGCGAATGGGAATGCGTTTGGAAATGCGGATGGAGATGCGGATGGGAAAGCGGATGGGGATGGGGATGCGGATGGTGATGCTGATAAGGATGGAATGGGAATGGGGGTTGCGGATGAGGATGCGGATGGGAATGCAGATGGGGATGCAGATAGGGATGTGGTTGGGGATGCGGATGGGATGGGAATGCGGATGGGGATGCGGACGCGGATAGGGATGCGGATGGGGATGGGGACAGGGGTAGGGTTAGGTAGGGGTAGGGGTAAGCGAAGGGAAAGAAAAAGGGGTAAGGATAGGGGTAGAGGTAAGGGTAGGTGTAGGGATAGGGGTGGCGATAGGGATAGAGGTAGAGACAGGGGTAGGGATAGGGGTAGGATGGGGCTGGCAAAGGGTATTTTTGTGTGAAAGTTCAAATTTTTGTTTGAAATATACTGAATTTTGTTTATCTGTTAAGAAATCACAATAATTGTTACTAATAATACTGAGCAACCACCTCTTAAGCTATCACATCGTTCTTTTTAACAACCAATGTACTTCCATCCCAGAAAATAGTTATAGTTTTTCTAAATTACTTCTGCAAATTAGCTCTGTTTTGAAGTATAATGTAAAGGAGAAACTTTAAGGCCTAATAATACTGCTAAGTTTCTCTGTTTTGAGTAATTTAGAGTGACGTCTGTAAATTATATATAATTCATCTGGATCTTGAATTGTATTCTTGGACTTGCGCAAGGTAAGTCCCGTTTTTCTTAAGTTTAAAATTACCCCGAATTTGACGGGAAAATATCTCATTCTTAAAAAAACCGGTAACAACATAAAATACGAAATCAACGCAAGCGAAGCCACGGGCAACAGCTAGTTAAATAATAGGTCGTAAAAAATTCATTAGGTACATGATGTGAACTCTTCGCTCTAGCCTCGGCAATGGAAGAATAATACTTGACACGTAGTCAATCATGTCTTTCATTTGCTTATGTCTGCTATTTTTCCTATGCATGTTTTCTAGTTGAATAAAGCCTAATTATCATAAGGTAAAGCGTTTTCTGTATCAATTTATTCAACTAGAATTTTTTTCTATGAAATTATGCCTAAAAGCCCTAAAAGTGTTAAAACGGAAGACACGAAACACACGGTCATGTCGTCGACGATCTCTCGCTTTCTTCGTCCAGAGCGATTCGATGTGGAGCCTTCGATGGTTGGCTCCGACCTAAAATGGACGCATTGGCGATTTTCATTTGAAAACTTTCTTTCGGAAGAGATCAGCTCCGCGACCGAAGAGGTAAAGTACAAACTTCTCGTGAATCACATTTCACCGACAATATTTAACTTCATACGAGAGTGCGACAAGTATACCGAAGCTATCAAAGTACTAAACAATACTTATGAGAAAAGACGAAATATCACCTTAGCTCGGCATCGTCTTACTACCAGAAAACAGCAGCCTGGAGAAACTGTAGCTGAATATTCGAGAGCTCTTACCTTACTTTCTCACGATTGTCATTTTAAAGCAGTCACAGCCGAAGATCACCAAAATGAAACTATTCGTGGAGCTCTTATCGCAGGGTTGACTTCTAATAAAATAAGAGAACGATTACTAGAAAAATGTACTATGACTTTAGACGAAACACTAAATTTAGCAATTTCTCTCGAAAGTGCAGAAAGCACCTCTCATATAATAGAGTCCAATACCAGCCCTATCTCCTTTAACGCTATATCTGAACCAACTATGCAAGAGCCTCCACAACAACAAAACTTAGCAGCCACGAAGTCTGCTAATCAACGTCGTAAATGTTTCTTCTGTGGTGGCAGTATTCATCAAAGGGTAAAATGCCCTGCCTTTAATGTAGTATGTCAATTATGCTCAAAAAAAGGCCACTTTGCAAATGTTTGTCGTAGCTCTGCTCACACGCAACGCAACACAAATGCAGCTGTTTCTTCGGAAGAGAACTCTCAAGTCCTTAACTTATCGACTATTTCGGCCGCTTCGCCTTCAAGCTTACGCAAAGCCACTATACCTATAACTGTTAACAATTATCGAGCTGAAGCCTTAGTTGATACAGGCAGCTCTATCAGCTTTATTGACAACAACCTTGCACAAACAATGAAACTAAAGAGGCGGCCTTGCAGACAAGCCGTGAACCTCGCATCACTGAATCATGTCTCTTATGTCGATGGAATATGCTATGCAACTATACAAATTGATCACCATATCTATAAACACCAGCCGTTACTTATTGTAAACAATCTCTGTGCGGATGTTATCATTGGACACGATTTATTGAAAAATCATTTTTCACTAGAACTTCAATTTGGAGGAGAAATGGAGCCACTAAAGATATGTAATGTAGTTGAGGCTACTGTACCACCAGCATCCGTCTTCACGAATTTATCGCCCGATATTAAGCCTATATCAATTCGCTCCCGCCGTCACTCAGAGGAAGACCAGGCGTTTATATCCAACGAGATCGTAAATTTATTAAAAGACAAGGTAATAGAGCCTAGCGTCTCTCCGTGGCGAGCACAGGTGCTTGTTGCTGGTGGAAACAACCACAGAAAACGACTGGTTATTGATTATTCGCAAACAATAAATCGATATACTGAATTAGATGCTTATCCTTTGCCGAGCATTGACTCTATTGTCTCGCAAGTCGCCAAATATAACTTTTTCAGTCAAATTGATTTGAAGAGTGCTTACCACCAGGTACCAATAGTTCCGAAAGAGAAAATTTACACCGCTTTTGAAGCTTGCGGTAATCTGTATCAATTTACTCGCATACCTTTTGGCGTAACAAATGGAGTCGCCGCATTCCAAAGAACTTTACACTATATTATTCATAATGAGAAACTGAACGCAGCATTTGCTTATTTGGATGACGTCACTATCTGCGGGAAAGATAAACAGGATCATGACGAAAACCTACGCAAATTCATGGATGCCGCAGAAAAATATAATCTTACATTGAACTTTGACAAATGTGTTTTTGCAACTGAATCTATCAACCTCCTTGGATATACAATTGATAAAAATACAGTTAAACCTGACAAGTCTCGTTTGGAACCACTGATAAGTCTACCCATACCATCGGATGCGGCAAGCTTGAAAAGAGCCCTTGGTTTATTTGCACATTATTCGAAATGGATAGAAAATTTTTCTGCTAAAATCAAGCCACTACTGCAAACAGGTTTCCCATTATCTGATGACGCAGTCAACTGTTTCAATAAATTGAAAACTGATGTTACTAAATCTGCTTTAGTCGCTATAGACGAGAAAGAGACTTTTACTGTCGAAACGGACGCTTCAGAGTTTGCTATAGCTGCTACATTATCTCAAAAAGGACGCCCCGTAGCTTTCTTTTCACGTTCACTCAATAATTCTGAAAGACGACAACCATCAATTGAAAAAGAAGCGAGCGCCATAGTAGAAGCGCTACGCAAATGGCGCCATTATTTGATCGCAAGGCACTTTTTACTTGTTACAGACCAACAATCCGTATCTTTCATGTTCAATCAGAATCACGCAAGTAAAATAAAAAATGAAAAAATAGAGCGTTGGCGCCTAGAATTATCATGCTATCGTTATGACATCATATATAGACCCGGAAAACAAAATATCGCCGCTGATGCACTTTCACGGGTATGTGCACATATGAATATTGCTTCGAGTAAATTAACAGAATTACACAATTCCTTATGTCATCCAGGTATCACGAGGATGGTACACTGGGTTCGTACAAAGAATTTGCCTTACTCTGTCGAAGAAATAAAAAGGATGACAGCAGCTTGCCCTGTTTGTGCTGAAATTAAACCTAGATTTGTCAAGAATGAGGGAAAACTCATTAAAGCCACAGCGCCCTTTGAAAGACTCAACATGGATTTTAAAGGTCCACTACCATCTAACACACGGAACCGTTACATTCTCACAATAATAGACGAGTATAGCCGTTTTCCCTTTGCCTTTGCCTGCAGAGATATGACAGCAGGAACGGTAATAAAATGTCTAAAAGAAATATTTTTTATCTTCGGCACGCCAGCATATATTCACTCCGACAGAGGCACTTCATTTTTATCAGACGAATTAAGAATTTTCCTTACTAATTTGGGAATCGCCTGCAGCCGAACTACTCCTTATAATCCAAGAGGGAACGGACTAGTTGAGCGTCTTAATGGAACACTCTGGAGAACAATTCAGTTGTTTTTGCGCTCAAAAAATCTGGATATAGTTAATTGGGAGGATGCGATACCAGTAGCACTCCATTCCATCAGATCTCTACTATCTACTGGGACGAATACGACACCACATGAAAGAATGTTTAATCATCCTAGACGTTCACTGAACGGTGAATCTATGCCAACATGGTTACTTTCACAGGGTCCGGTTCTTATGAAGAAGCATGTGAGAAATTCTAAATATGATCCAGCTGTCGAAGAAGTAGAGCTCCTGCAAAGTAATCCGGATTACTCTTTCGTGAGGTTATCAGATGGCCGCGAAACATCTGTCTCAAACAGGTCTTTAGCTCCACTTCCAGTGGTTGATGAACCTTCGTTAGAAGAAGATTATATGACTCCTGATACTGAAGAGGAAGCTATTGACAATGAAGGCCCGACTCAAGAAGGAACTGGGTTACGCCGGTCAACCCGAGAGCGCAGGCCGCCAGTGTATCTTCAAGATTATGATACCGGCTCGTTTTAAAAGCCCAGGGTGAATGATGTGAACTCTTCGCTCTAGCCTCGGCAATGGAAGAATAATACTTGACACGTAGTCAATCATGTCTTTCATTTGCTTATGTCTGCTATTTTTCCTATGCATGTTTTCTAGTTGAATAAAGCCTAATTATCATAAGGTAAAGCGTTTTCTGTATCAGTACACTGATTTTTTGGGATGTTATTAGAATTATTATTGAATTAATAGTATAAAACCAAATAATCAGCTTCGGAAGACTTGTGTTAACTGCGTTTTGGCCGTTAAACCTAAATAAATATTTTCAATAATTTCCAAGTTACCTTACGGGTTTTAAAGTGAAAATAAAACTCGATAAAACACTTTATACCAAACCGCCATATCGAACTTTGTGCTCCAGTAAAAATACGGTTTTGTAAAACATTAAATGATAGCTACTTTTTTGTGTATATCGTATTTAAATATAATGTTAAGACGCAATATTTACGAATCCACCTAAAATTTAAAGCGGAATATTTTTTTCGAATAACAGCTAAGGCAAAAATAGTAATAGACAATAAACGTATACTTTACATATAGGCATCAAAATCCACCATAAATATATTTAAAAATATCAATTTATTTCAAAATATAAAATCTCCACTTATTTTTACATATAAGGTCCAATAAAGTCGAGGTAAAATAATATAAATAAACTGAGCCAAACTCAACCTTTTTAAATGTAAGTGATTCTTATATATATTGACAAAAATGTCATACTAAATAAAAAAAAAGTTTTTTGTAATCGCTGGTTTACAATGATTTTGTAAACATTTATGTTGGATTTGCCAAAAATGTGATTAAATAGCACTATTTAAATTATTAGAAAGCAAAACGGATCTATTACTATTTTTGGTTGCGAAGATAAGCTTTATTTAAATTTCGTGCTATAAAAGTTAAACAATACAAAAAAGCTAATATTTTTAGGTGGATTCCTGTATAATATGAAATTCTGAATATATAGCAAGCCGTAAATAAAAAAAATTATCTATTAACATTTTTTTCCGAAATCCCATATTTTTTTAATGTTTGGACGGCAAAATAAATAAATAAATGAAGTAAATTTAGGTGGATTCCATTAAAAAGCTTTACACAGAAATATAATCTATCGATCTGAAAAAGATTCACGGCTATTATTAATTATTTCCGTTTCGCCATACAATCTCTCGTAATTTTACTGGAGGGAAAAGGTCAATGTTTGAAGTGTGTCAGACACTGTGTATCTCAAGCTGCTCTACTAGACCTACATAGCTTTAATAGCACTGAAATCGTAGATTTTTTTTATTTTACCTTGTTGCGTGGTGACGTTCTCAGTAGAATGCACCTTCAATAACCATTAAGCCAAAAACTAAAAAAAAATCGGCCAAGTGCGAGTCGGACTCGCGCACCGGGGGTTCCGTACCTACCACTAAGTTAAAAATACCGTCTTAGTTAAGGACGCGCAGTCACGGAGAATTGTATTAAGCACGCGAGTCCGACACGCACTTGATCAGTTTTTATTATTTGTTGTTATTCTATGGCTTATGCACTACAAACACACCAATTTCTAGGCTTGTAAGTGTACCCATTTTCACGATAGAGCTAAAACAAAAAATCAAGCAATAATCACGGGAGCCACCCCGTTCAGTATTTGTTGTTATAGCGGCAACAGAAAGAGCTGACAGACAGACAGACATCGGAGGCATATTAATAGGGTCCCGTTTTCCCCCCTAAAGGTACTGAACCCTAAAAAGACGAGGTTTTCAGGGCATCACGTCACTGTGCAGGTCTTTTTTAGCTGACAGTTTGGTTAAACTCTATCGTTATCTTTCCTATTAACATAACAAAAACAAAAAAACTGGGTCGTACAATTTTTTGCGACTTACAATCTTACTTACTATTACTGGAATATTTACAAATTCAATTTGTTATCGGGTTTCCACTGAGTAACAACACACAATCGGTTTCTATGTCAAATGACAAATAGGCGTTGTATTTTTCTATTTTGAGAAAAATGTTACGAGGGGGTTCACCGCCTTCATAGGCCATTTGAGATCCAACCAAAGAGATTTGAACCTTGCTGCGCTCGGGATCCAACCATGCAGACCATTTTCAAAACCTGCTGGGATAAAAATTTACACGATTCAAGTATACCTATGGTGACAAGTGGTGCTTCCCGGTAGGACGCGCCGGAGACGAACAGTGGAGCATAATGTCGTTTACTACTAAATTTTAAGTTGTATCTTTTCAACCGACATAGGAAGCTGGTTAAAAAAACCGGCCAAGTGCGAGTTGGACTCGCGCCCTAAGAGTTCCGTACCTATGTACCATATGATATACTAAAAGCTTTTGCTCTTTGATTTTAAAAACACCGTGACCATCCAACTTGACCCCTCTTTTATAGAAAAGTTCTTGAAACGGGAGCTCACCTTAATTGGTTCCTATTAGTTGTGAGAAAATTTGAAATATTTAATGATTTTAGACTTTTCCCTTTATTTGAACTGTGAGATCTAGCTTCTTGCCAAATTTCATAATTTCAGGTCAACGGGAAGTACCCTCTAGGTGTTGCATTTTTGCATAAATGTATGGAGATGAGGACATAAAAAGCCATATCTTTTGATTGCGTCGTCGTAAAAAAATGAAATTTTCAGATCTTGTGTGGTTTATAGACCTTAATACGAGTATTCATTATCAATTTCAACCTGATACCTCTTCTCGTTCGTGAGAAAAAGGGTCTTGACAGACAGACAGACAGACAGACGGACAACAAAGTGATCTTATAAGGGTTCCGTTTTTTATTTTGAGGTACGGAACCCTAATAACACAGAATAACATATTTAAGACAGATGTAGCCGCAAACAATGAAAATAAAAGAAATCGTGTAAAATTAAGGAGGTTGTCTTACAAGAAACGTATTTTTTTGGTTTTTGCTGTAGTTATAGTTGGAATAATTGTAATTGAGTAAAATGTTAATAGCTTATCATGACTGACTGAATAACTGACTGACTAATACATACATAATACTTGTTCCCATCGGGGTAGTCAGAGACCACAGTTCTCCACCTGCTACGATCTTGACATACTTCCCTAGCTTCCTGAACTTTCATCAATCCTTTCATACATGTTAGTCGGTTTAGGGTATTTTTAACCTGGCATTTATTCAGAACGTCCTGAATTTGGTCCGGGTACGTTCGCCGAGGCCTTCCCCTTCCAATTGACTAATGTTGACCCGTAACTGCTTTAAACATGTGAAATTAGTTTCTTCTAATTATATTCTTTCTCAAGTAGGTAGATCCCGAAACGACTATAAGTTCACCACGAAAAAAATTAAAAAACTTTTTTGTGAATGCAAGAGACAACCAAAACATTCTTCTGTATAAAATAAGTTTACAAAGTGTAGGTACGGAGGTCTACGGACAATGTTATTAAATCCTCTTAAATAATTTAAAAACCCCGAAATGTGGGAGGTTGGAGTCGAAGGGTGAGGCAGGGAGGTAAGGGAGGGTGGCAGACACCTTTACGAGTATTGCACGTGCGCGAACCTGGTAGTAATATTTGATAAAATCGTACCTATTACACTACTCTCAATGAACTGCTTCCATTTTTAGCTGCTGCGTCTTGAACATCGAGCTCAAATTGCTGGACGCAAAAAGTATAACTTATTTATTAGCATGATGTGATTGTAAGTTGCACTTCGTCTGTGTATATAATGAGAAAAACTTTTCCAAATTAAGAAATAATTTCATGAAAATGTTTTAGTTGAATCGGTAAAAATATGAGCGGCTGGGTAATAAAGTATATTTTCTTGGGAAATATTCTTCGCGCTTACGTAAATCATCCAGAACTAGCAAATGCGGGCGGTTTCACTCATGTGGCTTTCAGACTTCATGAATTTTAAAACTTCCAAGACGAATTTCTCTTTCAAGCAAGATAAATTCAAACGTCCAAACCAAAAAGTAAGTTTTAATGTGCCAAGTTTATCTAATTTCGTACCTGCATTACTGATTCAGTGTTTGCTTCTGTACTTTGTATTTTCGTAGTTTCCTCTGAGTTTTTATAAGAGATCGAGCCGCAAAAGGTAATGTAGAAGAGCTATATAAACCGTTTTTCCGTGCACAAATACCATTGTATTTACCATCCTTGTTAAGTGGTTTTGGTAACGTAGGAAGGGCACGTGTGCCCCCGGGACGCCGCGGCGGTGCGGCCGAAGCGCGGAGCCCTAGGGTGCGGGCCCAGAGGCGGCTGTGCTGCGGTGTCCCACGTTCACTTCGCCTTTATCGCTGCGAGACGCCCGGGCCCGTCACAAATTGAAATCGCAAAGGGTTCACGGTTCACCCTGCCCGTCAATAAACATTGTCTAAGGCGAGACCTATCATTGTTCTCTGTATATTTTAATCATTAGACATCGCTCCGGGAGCGACCCTTTGGGTACGAAGGTCCTTAAATTTAAGAGATCTATCATTATTGTAGACAAAGAATCTTATCTTTTCAGTTTTATGCATTTTTTGGTAAGGTGATGTAATTTACAAATTAGTTTTACTGTGATCAAATTACTATGACACGATCACTAAGCTCAACTAAGCTGCATATTTTAGTTTATTTTGTGCCATTTAATTACTGGCATTTACACTTGCGTAGACTTGTTATAATTTTTAGCCCGTCACATTTTCCAAACATACTTACTATTTGATTGCTATATAAGGTCCTAATGAAATAGTGAACATAATTTTAGTATGTTACTCAGACCATGAAACTGAACTACTTTCACAAGGAACAGGTCAAAATACGAAAATCAATTTTTAATCTCCCATAGACACTGCATCAGCTGATAGCGCATTTTGTATGGGAGGTCAAATTTGGTTTTTCGTATTTCGACCTATGTTCCTTTGGGAAAGTTGTTCAGTTTCAAGGTCTAAGTCTTTCTTCTTCTTCTTTAAACTTAAGAGCTGTGCTCTTGTCGGTGGAGTAATCGCCAATGTTTCCTTGTTTCCGCCAGTTCCTTCACCTCCTGATACGACTCGATTGTTCCATAAAGGTTCTCCTCGGTCGGTCCCTTCCTCTCTTTCCCTCAATTTTCCCTTCTATGATGTTCTTAATAAACGAATCATGTCGTATCAGGTGGCCAATCATATTTCCTCTCCGGTTCTCTATAGTTTGTACGATAGATCTCTTTTCTTTAACCCTTTCAAGTACCCTTTCATTTGACACCATTTCTGTCCAGCTTATACCTTCCATCCTTCGCCAACACCACATCTCAAACGCCTCCAGCCTCTCTCTGTCTCTTTGTATCATTGTCCACGTTTCTCCCCCATAGAGTGCGATAGTCCAGATATATGATTTAATAAACCTTTTTCTAATTTTTAGTGATATCTTTTTAGATTTAAGTATATGTTTCTTCCGGTTGAAGGCTTGTTTGGCTATTGCAATTCTGGCTATTATGTCTTGTGTGCATCGAGAGTCATTATTTATTATACTTCCAAGATATTTAAAACTATTCACTTGCTCTATTATGTTATTACCCAGTTTAACAGGTCTATTGTTCGGTGGCTTTTTGGATGCTGTCATTATTTTAGTTTTGTTGGCATTTATCTTTAATTGCTATTTTTTAAATATAGAATCCATGGTGCTAATCAGATTTTGTAGCTGTATATCAGTTTCTGCTAATGTAGCAATATCATCTGCAAAACGTATAAATTTAATATTTCCTCCATTAATTTTGACCTTCCCTTTAGCATACTCTTTAATTTCCTTAATTGCACACTCTATGAAAATGTTGAATATCAACGGTGAAAGAGGGCAACCCTGTCTAACTCCTTGTCGAATCCTTGCTGTTCCTTTTTCTTCGCCAACCTCAATTATTGTTTCCTGCTCCTTGTAAAATTCCATTATAATCCTTCTATCCCTGTAGTCCACTCCAATATCCTTAAGTGCTGTCATCATCAACCTCCAGTCCACCCTGTCAAATGCCTTCTCTAAATCGATGAATGCTATACGAGTATGCGTGTTTAGCCCTAGATCCATCTTCCTGTCAATTATCATCCGCAGTGCCAGTATACCTTCTCGAGTAACCTTTTGCTGTCTGAACCCATATTGGTCTAAGTAACACGCTAAAATTATTTTCACTATTTCATTAAGACCCTATATATCCAAAAATAAACTACAAACTAAACATGCAATCGAAACTTGGATAACTCACAGCAAACATTGTCTGGAATGATAGTCAAATCAAACGTACATACTCGTTTGCTCGAACGAAAGAGAAAATATCGGTTTTTTTTTCACAGGCAATAGAAAATGTGGACTTTTTTTCCAGCAAACAGATTGAAAAAATACCTTCGTGCTCACAATCAAGTGTTTGTACCTACGCAAAAGATGTTTAGTTTGTCTACCAGCGTTTGTACACATGCACGCACATGTAACATATGATTGGCTGTTTGCAAGGATACTCATAGTATGTTACCAATATTACCTTTTATGTTGTCACATAATTCAATATGCGCCGCACGTTGGGCCCCTATCATGTACTCGTAGTGCCCCAAAACCCACAGTATTCTTGTTTATAAAGACATTTTGGCATTTTTGCACGAGTTGAAGCAGATTAATTGAGTCGTTCATTGTTTATATGTTTGTGTTTGTCTTGCCCACAACTGAAAGTGTAAGTAGCTACCATTGAAAAGCGTAAAAAAAAATACTCATTCAAGTTTTTTAAAGGCACATTGTTTTCATCACATTTGCTCATAAAACAGCTCTAATTGCACTGTATTTTGTTCATAGTCCAGCTTATAAAACACGCGTACCTTTTCATTATATCAAAGCCGTTCGCATCCAATTTTACATACAGGATCATTGTAGAAATGTTTAAGAAACCTTTTTAGGCTGATATAATGGAATAAATGGTGAACTTAAATGTGTCTCTCTTGCAATTTTACTTCAGATAGCCTTCAAAATCTAATTCTCCTGGTATAAAATTAAACAATATATTTTTAAAATCTTTGCAACTACATATTTAACTCCAAGAGTCGAATAGCGATAATGCGGACAAAAAATTATGTGCGATAAAAAGAGGGAAATAAAATAAAAAATGTGGAATAACGGTGACGTGTCACTTTTTTGTCGGGTTTAACGATCATTCCGTGGCTGTCATTAAATGAAGGGGTTCCATGCCATGAATATGCAAATACGACATTCGTGCTGGCGATTAATGCCGATTTGCCGTAACGGGTGCCGTATTATGTATACTATGGGCACTAGCCATTTTTTATAGGTATTGGTGTACGCCACTTGTTGATGTAGAGCGTAATTATAGATCTGTAAAACACAAATATCTTTCTCCTAATATATATTCTTACAAAACATAAGTAAATAAAAGTTGGTCGTTATAGTTTCCTATCATAAAATACGTTTTTTCATTTGTCTTTATGAACGTTTTTACGACAAAGGTAGCTGTTGAACTTTGTTACCTGTCGTAAAAAAAAATCCTTTAATAAAATCGTTCGCCTCACTCGAGAAAAGAATTGATTCTTATTAATTTTCACATTGCTTAAGAATACTTAAGGTACAAAGTTTATGTTGGCATATAAGAAGTTTGTAGTGTCTTTTTTTTTACTGTCTTTGGGAAAATAAAGTATAATATAATGGTGTAACGAAATAAAAATGCGTGCGTTCTTTACAAAAAGTTCAGTTCAGGTGTATGGGCGAGCTTTGAGTCAGCGAAATATTATGAATATGAGGGATTTATACGGGTAGCGCTAGGGAGGAGTGGGGGTGGTGAGGGGTGGGGAAAAGGGGTGAGCCTCGGTTGTGCTGGGGCAGGTAACAGCAGCGCAGCGAATTAAATATACATGTAATCTGTTAACTTCATACATATGAGCAAAGAATCCCTGCAAGATTCATCACGTCCGCTAGACGAGCTCAGTTGAAAACAATAAAAAATTACGACAATTTTCTGGTATTAGACGGTAAAATATGAAAATATTCTAGACCATCGCATGAAATTATTGGGTTTACAAAAAATCGTTTTCTCAGTGTAATGTTAAACATGTAGCAGAAAGAGTATAACGATCTCGAAGGTTGTGAATCTGCCCATAAAACTAATTACTTTTCCTGAGAAACATTATAGATTAAGCAAAAAGTTACATCAAATAAAAAATACGCTATCTGATGGGATATGTATACTGCTTTGTATTAAAATTTATTACTTTTTTGTTTCGAGCGAAGCGAGGAGAAAAAAAAAGTTTTTCTAATTTTCTCGAGAATGTGTTCCATATCACTTAAATATTATCACCTAAAAATGTCCGTCCATTGGTCTGTCGGTTAGTCGGTCGGTCGGTTAATTAGTCAGTTTGTCGG
This sequence comes from Athrips mouffetella, assembly GCA_947532105.1. NCBI lineage: Eukaryota > Metazoa > Arthropoda > Insecta > Lepidoptera > Gelechiidae > Athrips > Athrips mouffetella. Next base: position 32,433,654 of record OX383956.1, read on the forward strand.
TCGGTCGGTCGGTTGGTCGGTCAGTCGGCCGGTCTGTCCGTCACGCTTTGGCCTAGCGGCGAAACGGTCCGATTGACTTCATATTTTAAATTTAAGAGGTGTAGACAAATTCATCGAAGATTCCGTTTGTATCGTTTGCTGGCTCTCATTTTGAAGGTAGCCGTCATACAAAGAAAATGAAAAGTTACAATTTGTTCAAAAACGGCTTTAACGATCTTGATGAAACTTTGCTTGACTAAGTTACTTCTACATGAAAGATATGTTGCGGCACTAACCATTGGTCTGCGGAAATAGGGATGTTCCATTACTACCAAAATTTTGACATGTGATTTACTCAAAATAGGTTTTATTGAGCTTATTTTAATGATATATAATTTGGACTCTGAATTGGTTATCTAGATGACAGCAAATATATATTTTTTTTAAGTCTGTTTTAAGTCTGTATGTCACAGCCACTTTTTTTCCGAAACTAGAACTATACTATTGAAACTTGGTAAGTAGATGTATTCTGTGAACCGCATTAAGATTTTCACACAAAGATAGAAAAAAAAACAGTAAATTTTAGGGTTTCCTATACTTGAACTGAAACTCAAAAATTTTTTCATCAAACCCATACATGTGGGGTATCTATGGATAGGTCTTCAAAACTGATATTGAGGTGTCTAATATAATTTTTTACTAAACTGAACAGTATGCGCGAGAGACACTTACCAAAAAAATATATATGATGTACATTACCATGCAAACTTCCATCGAAAATTGGTTTGAATTGGTTCAGTTGTGAGTTTCAAAATATGCGGCTTAAATTGCTGTTTCAAAACTACTTAAAAGATCTCGTTCAAAATCAAAAAAGGGAATCAAAACCTAAAACTTCCAGTAAACCTAGAATCTTGAAATTTGGCACGAAGCAACGTTTTATAGCACACATAAAGGAAAAATTCCGAAAACCTTAAATTTTTTGTAACATCACATACTAAAATTTATTAGCAATAAAAATACCATAACTTTTATTTATATACCTACAGGTTTTTCGGAACCCTCGGTACGCAAGTGCGACTTGCACTTGGCTGGTCTTTTTTTGCAATAATCTATATAGAGGATGAACCAAAAACTGAAAGGACTTGCTCAGTAGACTAAACTGAACAACTTTCCCTGAGAAACACGTGTTGGGAAATGAAAAAAAAATCTCTATGCAAGCGGTAGTATCCATTGATGTATGAAAATTCATACAAAAGGGTCTTCCAGTATTATTAAAATTTAAACGTTTGATTAACTCAAAATCGTTCACGGTTAGTTTGTTAATTATATAATTCTGAAATGATCTGCATATTTCCATACAATTTATGTATTTCCGTACTATGTGTATGGCATTACAAATTTAAGTTTGCAGTTGTAACTTTTTACTTGCCCCTCGCGAGAAAATAAATGCAGCGTTGCTGTACCATTTATTTTAACCTGACATAGATAAAATAATTCAATGAGTATACATATGCGATGTTTTAGCAGAAAACTGATAAAATAGTTTATTTTAAATCGACAGTAGTTTCGTTTTCACACCTTTTCAATTCAAAAATAATTTTTCAATACAGTTTTTCGAAAAAGTCACTAACAATGTCGTTAACATTGCTAGTAAGTAGTCATTTACCACACTAGTGCGATTTTCTTATATTTGTAGGATTTTGTAGCTCAAAATACGAAAAAACGTTTTGTGGATGTTTACGACTTAATTTTGTTCGTCCCCGCCTGCAGTATCTTATACAATTCAAGTTACCAAATCCAATAGGATTTATGTTTGTTTTCCTCTCTTGTGCTAAGCAGTTGGGTTTTTTGTTATTTAATATTTTTTTATTTTAATCTTTTTAGTTTTCAGATTTGCTACGTCAAGTTATACTAAAACATTTGCTTAAACCTTAGAATCAGGTTTTTACCAGCTATTGTCTGATACCCATGTTGAAGTAATGATTATAAAAAAAATATTTCACCCTTTGTTTTCTCTTTAAAGATGACGTACTAAAATTACCTTATGACATTCCTACAATAAATACAAATCTAACGACACCTCACATGTTGAAATCTATCAAGCCGTTTAGGCTGCAGAGCGCGACAAAGAAATCGACATCCATACATACAAACATCATCATCATAGGCCTTAGCCGTCTATGTCAAGTCGTCTTTTAAGCAATGTTCTGTCGAATTCACCGTTTTTCGTGGCCTGTTCGGGAGCGGCAGGTCCTGCCACACGCTCTCCAGGTGAAGCTTGTGTTATCAATAACTGATGTTATGTCGTTATTTTTCTTACGTTTCTCGCTTTTTTCGGCAATGGCAGTAATGATCCAGTAATGATTTACGCCATTTGGTTCTGTCCTCAGCTGTCTGCTCCCAGTCTAGGTGTTCAATACCAAAAGTGATCATGTCTCGCTTGGCGCAATCTTTAAAGCGCAGCATTGGCCTACCAACACTTCTTTTTGCGTGCGCTATAGCACCAAGCAATACACGCTGAGGTAGACGGGTTGGTTCCATGCGGCGCACGTGTCCCAACCATCGTATTAGTCTCTGCTTCAGCAATGCGAATAAACTGGGCAGCTGTGCTCATTGTAAGACCGTTTTATTGGTTACCTTGTCCTTCCAGGAGATGCCCAGGATGTTTCGGAAGCAGCGCATATGAAAGGCATTAAGTTGTCGCTCTTGTTTTGCGTACATCGTCCTTGCTGCTCCATACAACAGTATGCTTGAAATGAATGCTTGGTAAACGATCATCTTGGTGTTCGTCGTAAGATGTTTGTTTTACCATACTCTTGTATTCAGCCGAACAAGGAACATAGCCGTGAAAACTTATCGACGATGATTTTTAAATCAATTGCAGTGTTGGGTGTTGGCCACAAAGGCTGCATCATCAGCCTTTGTGGCCAACAAATAGATGGCTGTCGATACAGACGTCCTCGCGATGGCGCTTGGACTTAAGAAGTGAAATCATGTTGTACAACTTCCCATCAGCTCTTGAATGTAGATGTATACCCTGCTGGTCATTGCCAAATGCTTCTCTTAATAGCAATGAGAAAAACATACCAAACAGGTGGGTGCTAACACGCAACCTTGGCGTACACCTCTGCGCATTTGAACGGCTCAAATTTAATGCCACCAGCACCGACAGCGCCATTCATATCTTCGTGGAAGCTCTTTATTAAACTAAGATGCTTTGATGGACACCCGATGCTGTTAAGAGCGATATATAAACCCTCTCTGCTGGCTGTATTTCTCTACATACACCCAACAGCACGTCAGTAGAAACACTTAGAACTTTGTGACTTAGTTATAGAGTTGCAAATCTTTCCATTCACGTGCGGTTGACCGTACGTAAGGTGTGGTTGAATTTGGTAGTCACAAGGTTTTAGTCGCTGGTGGTTCGCTTTGGCGAAGCGTGGGCTAAAACCTCCTTGGGTAGTTGACATAAAAAAACAGCTCAGCTACAGTCTACCACAAAAGTAATTAATGCTGCATCTTGCACGGGAAATTTAGTCATTGCTTTATATGTTAAAACTTAGAAAATTATCTCCAAAAGGCCTAGCTAAACCCAAATATTTTATAAAGAAACCTCCCAGAGTTGTGATGAGCAAGCGACGCTACCCACCAACAGATGGCGCTGTAGGTTTCTGAAACGCAGTAATAAAAACAGCGCCTCTGGTATGGAGTAGAAAAACTACAGTATATTACAAAAGTAATGAATGCGGCATCTTGCACGGGAAATTTAGTCATTGATTTGTATGTTAAAACCATAACTTTCACTTATATACCTACAGTATTGTACGGAATCCTCGGTGCGCGAGTCCGACTCGCACTTAGCCGTTTTTTTGTTTTCACAAGGCTAATACAAAAGTATTACGAGCAAGGAGTTTTTATACCGAGATTAAAATTATTTCAACTTTTTACGAAGAACAAAGAAATATAATAACTGATTAATTGAAATAATTTTTTCCTAAAATATAATTATTTCCTAAAATCTGCCACCAAAATTGGAAAAATAAAGATTTTCTACAAGAAATTATTGTAATTATTATACAATTTAATTTTCTGCCACGTAAATTCTTTTTCGGCACTCACCGCTCGCTCGGCTCGATCGAATCGATCCCGGATTGTATCGGTTATGATAGATTGACTTATACGAACATATGCATTTTTTCATAAAATTATAAGGAACTGATCATATAACGTGGCAGAACTATATAATTTTCGTAACACATCTATTATCTATACATATAATAAAATAGTACACTCGCCGATTCAGTACAATTAAAATTATCCCGAAAATATGACCTTTCGGGTCATTTTTGGAATTTTTGTCTGTTGGTCTGTTTATCTGTTTGGGTGTTCGCGATAAACTCGCAAACTAATGAACCGATTGGAACCGGGTTTTAAATAAAGTATTAAACTTATTTCTGTGCAACATTAATTGAAACTACAAGTATGCAAAATATCAAAGGGCCTGTGCAATAATAACTAGCAAACTACTGAACCGATTCAAACGACACTCTCAGTCATGTATTTTTACTATTATATATTCTGTGGTTTTGATTAAATTTTTGCAACATATAAGCTATGTTTCATTGCAATCGGTTCCCTCAAACAAAATACTCACGAACATTCAAGCGGAAGCGGATTCACGAATTTTCTATTACGAATTAGGCTTATTTTTGTGCAACATATAAGCTCCTTATGTATTTTCTACTTTGTAAACATATAAGCTTTATTTCATTGCAAACAGTTCACTCAAACAGAGGATAGACGAAGTTTCAGGAAGCCGCGCCAATAACTCGCAAACCACTAAACCGATTTAAACGGGGTTTTCGATTAAGTATTGTGCTTATTTTTGGGCAACATTGTGCATCAATAACTCACAAAATATAGAACCGATTCAAACGATACTTTCAGTTATGTATTTTGATTACTTTTCTGCAATATATAAGCTACGTTTAATTGCAATCGGTTCATTTAAACAGAAGATATGCGATGGTTCAACCCAATTTATACGGGGTTGTAAATAACGTATTTGGCCTACTTTCATGCAACACACGAGCTTTCTTTCATTGCAATCGGTTCACTCAGATACAAACTACATAAATCCAAATTATCAAGCCGCCCGTGCACCAACAACTCACAAACTACCGAACCGATTCGAATGGGGTTTTCAATAATGTATTTGGCTTACTTTCATGCAACATACAAACTATGTTTTATTGCAATCGGTTCACTTAGGCAAAAGTCACGTGAAGTTTCAAGCGGCGGTGCCAATAACTATTTACTGAACCGTCATACGGGGTTATGAATGACGCGTTTGGCTTACTTCCGTGCAATGTATGAGTTTAATTTAATTACAAACGGTTCACTCAGTCAGAAAACTCGACGCGAAGTTTCAAGCGCTGGCTCCAATCACTCACGAACTACTGAATGGATTAAATTGGGTTTTTCAATAACGAGTTTGACTTACTTTCGTGCAACACATTAGCTTAATTTCATTGTAAACAGTTCACTCAGACAGAAGGTATGCTAAGTTACAAGCGGCGGTGCCAATAACTCACGAACTACTGAACTGATTCAAACAGAGTTCTCAATAACGATTTTAGATTTAGGGTTATCTTACACTATTAAACGAGCAATATTTATATATAGGTAGGTATATTTGTAATTGGTTTTTCAAAAACAGCTGTAACGATTTTGATGAAATTTTACTATACGGGGGGAAAACTCGATCTAGCTAGGTCTCATGTCTGCGAAAATTAATTTTGTCCGTGTTTTTGAGCATTACTTCTTGAATATTGCTCATATCAGAAACCCTTCAACGCCATCTGTTAGTGGGTTTTAACTAAGATTACATAGAGCGAAGCTCGGTCGCCCTGGTACTGTTAAAAATAACAATTTAAATAGTCCAACCAGTTTCGGCATGGCGGTGCAATATATATAAAAAAAAATATACGTAAAAATCTTCTAGAGTTTTGAAAACTTAGGTTAAATAGGTAACTAAAATACTTTAAGAAATAAAGAGAGACGTGAATCTTTATGTTTTAGAAATCATCTTTTAAAGAGGGGAAATAAGTGTTCAAACAAAGTTTGTATAGAAATCACGTACATGTACCTACACTGTAGGTGGACTTTGTATGTACCACTCTTTTGTAGCCACAGAAATTAAAGTTACTGAGCCTCCGATTTAGTTACAGGTTTTGTTTTGTATAACCTCTTGTCAGTGGCTGTCAAAAATTCTGTCAATGGCGCATCTGTGGCACCGCCGTGCGGTGGATGCACTGTCAGTGAGGAGTCACTTTACATTCAAACACCGATTGTTAGAAATCCGTATCACACTTATCACACTTCGTCCGCGTTTTACACATACGAGGATAGTGGGCGACCTAACAGTCCATACGTGTACTAATACACGAAATATTCGTATTATGTGTATAGTACTATTCATCTCAATTATATAACGTAATAAAAGCGACAATTAGTCTGTCTGTTACGATTTACGACTAATCCAATGAACTGATTTTGATAAAATTTGGCACGAAGATGGTTTGAACCATAAGCTGCCGTTATTCATAATCTAAGGTTTGAACCATGGAAAAAGTCAGTAGCTACGTTATTCTGAACCGCACGCGGGCGGAATCGCGGGAAACTGCTAGTTTCTACAATAATTTGGTGATTTATATTTAGAGACCGTTTTGATTTATTTGATAACTGATAAACATACATTATTTTTAGAGGTTAGTATAATAATTAGGGTATCGGAGAGTAGTGGTAACGTAGCGCCAAGTTTGTAATTTCGATGAGTTTGATTTCAAAACAGTTTCTCTCACAATTGTATTAAAAAACGTCGTAATATAAACATCGCCATACGTAGCTAAAGGTAACTCAAACAAACAAGGCAAATTCGAGACGATGTTTAAACCCAGTCTACGTCTCGGGCTTACAAAACATCAACTCGTTTGCAGGGAACTTGTATCTTAAACCACTATAGAAATATCTTTAATTTGTTTACAGATATTATTTTTTTACGTTGTACGGCTACTTTGAACTTCACAGCAGCTTAGCTTCAAGTAAGCCACAACACAAAGCTGTAGGTACCAAAATAATAACGTAAGCTGCAAATACGAATAAATCAAAGGTGAGATCAAAAGATATTTATTTTTTCAATATATTTTCAAAACAACTTGTTTTTTTTTTAGTGTATTGTTTTTTTTTTATTCCGTCAACAATTAACATGTTGCATAATTTGTCGAAAGTAGAAAGAAGCAAATTTATTGCTATTTGTGGCATAACTGTCTTAATTTATTATAGTAATTCTGCACAGTAGGTATAGGTAACTGATCCGTTTCTCCTGTTCTGAAGCAAATTAAGTTGAAGACCGCAAAATTGTTCCAATTTTTAAAATTACCTATTGAAGTTGATTGGACTACATGCAGAAAGTAATTTAACTGGTCGCAGAATATTTTTCTTACAGACCTATTTTATTTAACTGCGTATCTTTCAGTAATTTTCCGTCTCATAATATATTTTATTGATAGAAACAGCGGTATAATTCTTGCAAAACAATGAGCACGAGCGGCGGGGAAAATAAACAAAGCAATGAAGCACTTAATGGTTACTATTAACCACTAGACGCGGTAATAAAAGTATTTTACTCTCCTCATCTAGACGACACCAGTCACGCTATGCGGTGAGCTCGATTTTATGTACCTGCCGACAGACATGACCCTTCGTAGTGACCCTCTGGTGTCCACATGGCCGTATTTGTCCTTTTCCTTTACCCCAAGGAAAGTCACGCGATCCAAATCGGTGGTAGAGGGTTGCACTGCAACCGACACGTGACTAGCACTGGCAGTGCTTTACCTAGCCCGTTCCAAACAAACCGACTTTACATTTTCTCGAATGTTTGATTTTTTATTTGTTTGTTCAGGATTTTTCTTTGAACTCCTTTATCCTCAGACTATCTTTGAGACATAAAGATTCCACACAATCCCCTTGGGTCTTTAACGCCGAATAATCTATACATATAATAAAACAGTAGAAACCGTTTGTCTGTACTATGGATAAATTTATCAAAAAATTGGTGTGGGCGATAAGAAAGGACTAAAAAAAACAAAAATATATTTTTTTGAAATTTTTGTCTATCTGTGTGTATTCGATAATCACTGAAACTACTGAACGGATTTTCTCGAGGTAGATTAAGACTCGAGGTAGACTGAGTGATAGATTAAATTTAGATCTGAACAACATATAGTGACCATCCTGGCGTAGTGGAACGTATAGGACTTAGTGTCCCGATTGGGTACATACGTGGTGGAGGACCTGTAAATCCACGCGTGCGCCGGCCTCTGCTGGCAGTACCGAGCACGCGCACAGTGCGCGCGACTACCGCTCCTACAATACGAGCTATTACTTCCCATAATTCACTTCTTAAGGCTCTCCCAGATGCCGACCTGTACGGATCCAGTTCAAATGTATTTGTAAAAGACTGTATCTAGTTTCTTTTTGTAAACTATCCGATTTGTAATAGTTCAAATTGTAGATTTATTTTATTTTATTCATATTTTATATAAATTTTATATGATATCATGTTATGTACGACTATACATATAGTACTTTGGCATTTTGCTGTCAACTATATTTGTAAATTTTGAATAAAATAATAATAAAAAATAATAATATAGACTATATTACATTTAAATCGGTACACTCAATCAGAAGCTACACTAATGTAAAGTATCAAACTGCCTGTGCGACAATAACTCACAAACTACTGAACTGATTCAAATTGGGTTTTCAATCACATGTTTGGCTTCCTTACATGTAATATAAAAGTTTAGTTTCATTGCAAACGGTTCACTCAGACAGAAGGTACTCGAAGTTTTAAGCGATGGCACCACTAACTCACAAACTACTGAATGGATTAAAACGGAGCAACAAATTAGCTTAGATTCATTGCAAACGGTTCACTCAGACAGAAGGTACGCGAAGTTTCAAGCGGCGGTTCCAATAACTTACAAACTACTGAGCCGATTCAAACGGGATTTTCAATGACATCTTGGGCTTCTTTTCGTGCAACGAAACGCTTAGTTTCATTGCAAACGGTTCACTCAGACAGAAGTACGCGAAGTTTCAAGCGGTGGCGCCAATAACTCATAAACTACTTAATGGATTCAAACAGGGTTTTCAATAACGCAATTAGCTTACTTCTTTGGATCATATGAGCTTAGTTTCATTGCAAAAGGCTCCCTCAGACAAGAAGGTACGTGAAGTTTCAAGCGGCGGCGCCAATAACTCACTAACAATGTATGAAAGTATTGAAAAGTTACATAAAGTAGGTAGGTACTTATAAATAAAATACTTCAAGTAATAAAGATTGTTTTTTTTAGAAATCGTGTTTGTAGAGAAGTAAAGTCAAGAAGCATGTGAAAATAGACTTACCGCTCTTCTTTCGCTTATACCGCTCTTTTTTGAGAAGCTAAAGTCACTAAGCCTCAGATTTAGTTAAAGGTTTTGTTTTGTACAAGAAATAAAGAAACCCGTATTACACTTTGTCCGCATGGAATTCGACTATAATTTTACACATACGAGGATAGTGGGCGAACTATCAATCCCCACGTAAACAAGAGGTGTTTAATTTACAAAAAATCCGTACTATCTGTACTCTGTATAATATTGTAAAAGCGAAAATTGCTCTTTTTCTATCTGTGTTACGCTTTACGACTTATCCGATTTTGATCAAACTTGGTAAGAAGATAGTAGTAGTAGCGTAGCGTAGTAGTACTTAGTAGTTTGAATTATGGTAGAAGTCATTAGCGCGCGGACTGAGTCGCGGGCAACAGCTAGTATGTACTAATTAAAAATCTAATAAGACACGAGAGAGAATCAACGTATACGTGTGATTTACCTACCCCGGGATCAAAGTTAAACAAAATAACTTTACAAATTTTTTTTATTTAAATATATTAATCGAAATACCTTAAATTATTTTGTTTAACTTGAAATATATAATTACCTTTATTATATACACTAAATATTATAACCACACATAATTTAATTTACAATTTAACAACTTCAGTAATGAACAGGCACGCGGTCATATAAATTTGCATATTGCAGATATTGTGCCCTGCCGTAACTATAATTTGGTTCGCAGTTCTCACTTTACCTGTAACATATTTCACATTTTTAAGTAGATAAATAAATGTTACGTGCGTGGTATCATTTCATTGATTTTGTGAATAATGTGCAAGTATGGGTGTTATACGCGATCGTATGAGGTCGAGAACCAGCGATTATATAATGTCAGCGGCTACTATGGATGCTAACAGGCAGCATCGTTTTACAATAGCTGGAACACAAAGCCTAATAAACTGGTTCGTGTTGGCAGTGTTATTGGAGCCGTGTTTGTTATTCGAGCAAGCGAACTGGGAAACGTAATGTTGCCATAAGCAAGTATTAGATGCAGGTCAGGAACGAAAAAGTGCTGCCTTTTACTTTATTAGTTTGGGCGGCGAACACTAACTTGTGTTGAGTAATAGCGTCAATTTTATTAAAAAAGTATTTATAGTCTGTAAAGAGTATATTTTTTCCAATATCCAAAACCTGCCGTACCACCGCGTGCCTTTACCAAAGACTGCGGTGACGTGCATGTCAAAATTCCGGACGTGGAAGATTTAATGCGATCGATCACGAACAAGCTTCTCTTTATAATGCCATCATAGTATTGTATTATAAAATAAATCTCTACTTAGGTACTTTGGCATAGACACCTCTTATAGTACTCGTATGACAAGTTCATGCGTGTTACCTCCTGCGGGGTCAAAGACGTTTGCAAGGGAGAGAGACGTCCCCAGGGATCGCATGCAACTGACGGGACTTCGCCACACCACCTACGTCTGCCAATCCGCAGAAGCATCGCGCACGAACTTTTATATTTGAACATAAGCAGAAAACCTTTTGATTACCAAAATGGTTTTGACATAAAATACAAATTAACTTCATGCAACAGCTCTTTCTTGGCATGTGTGATTCCATTGTTCTCGTAATTTAAGGGCATCTAAATACCATCGTATTATATGACAAATTATCATCGTATGATTAAAGATATAATATAATTAGCCAAGTGTGTAGTTATGAATTCATATAAGTGCCTCGCAATTATTCTAATTTCACCTTTTACACTTTCAGCCAAAACAGCATTAGTTCATATTAAATGTACGGTGAAAAAGGCAAACGGCGCGGGAAGAATTGCTTTTTACGGATCGGCTAACATTCCACAGTTTCTCGAGGGTGTGGGCACTGTGGGCCAAGCGATGAGGTTACCTCACAAATATTATTGTTTTTACCATACTTTTGTACAAAACAAGCATGACAAACAAGTTGTTGTAATAGGATCTCTTTAGCACCCTTTTGTAACGACGACAAAAAACTATTTTAAGTAGTATTAATTACGATATCACTTTCAAACACTTCCTTCTGAATTGGTTCTGTTTATAAACTTTGAGAGGATTGATTTTTAACAACATGTGCGCAGAAGGATATGTGGTACTCCAAGGCTTACTATTTATACTACACTCAATATAAGGTAGGGTCACCGCACATTAGTGGAAAAATTTCAACCCTATAATACTCGTAATTCCATCAAGACCAAGTCCAAAGTGTTTCCATAGATGTGCTGTTGGGTGTACATTAGCATATGGGCTACCAAATTGAGCTCGAAAACATGGAATAATTACTTTTTTTCAGGAAATTACCCTGAAGAGTGCGGGTGAAATGTATGATGCGGCATACATTTCACCCGCACTTCTGAGCTATCGCGGTTCCAAACGTAGTAGGTATTAAGGGGCTGATAAGAGCTAAATACGCTTCACATGAGCAGGATTTTAACGAAAAGTGATGAATATATAGCTGTGAAAAAAAAATTATGTTATAATTAAGCATCTTTCCAATAATATGGACGTAGTAGGTATTAAGGGGCTAATAAGAGCTAAATACGCTTCACATGAGCAGGATTTTAACGAAAAGTGATGAATATATAGCTGTGAAAAAAATTTACGTGATAATTAAGCATCTTTCCAATAATATGGCCGACTCCGAAACACGATTAAAAATATTTTGAACGCCATAAAAATAAGTTTCTGCTTTTTGCTTTTAAACCATTTTTCTTAAGTACCCATTAATCTATGATGCCAAAACTTTTACATATTATTCAATACATTATGCGTAATAATATAGCTATTTGATAATTAGTATTATGGGAACAGATTTTGGGAAAATGCAAAAAATTGCGGAAAACGTAAAACAGCGCGAATCCGCTCCGTTCTAGCACGCGCATTCTGCCCTTTGGTAATTCAGCTCTTATCAGCCCCTTAACAAAAATTATATGAACAAGGCACGATTTTTTCTATTTTGCCTGTTTTATGGTTGTGAATTAAAAAACAAATTTTAATATTCAGCAAAGGTAATTAAGTGCCTCCAGCGAAAAACTTACTTGAAAATATATTATATTCGTTTTCCCGAGATAAAAGTGTCTGTTCGTTGAATCTGATTTCATTTCTTTGTTATATTGTGTTCTTTTAGCTGCCCCTGCGATGGCCAACAGTAGACACAATAATTTATTATTGCTCGTTTTATTCAAAGCAATTTTTTGGAATAAAATTTGAAAAACCTTGATACTAATATTGATTTTTCAAAATTGTTCGAGCTCAGTACCTAATAATGATTTAATTGATAAAAATACTATGAATTAAAATAAAACATATTTCCCAAATATATACAATTTTGGCTGCGACAAAGAATCCATTTGAGGGCTGTTGTGGACTGTGTTGGCAGTGCGTGGGCAAGTGAAGATGTGGACAGACAGTACAGGCATGCTACTTTTGGTAATAGGGTTAACAGTCTAAACCATGCTTGTTTCTGGAGTTCTACGGTTCTTTATTTAATTTAAGGAGGATCCTGCATAGTTGAAAGAAATATAAAGAAATAAACTTTATGTAAATATATTAATTAATCATATGATAAGCGTCTGTTGAGAGACGAGTACGATCTTATTGTCGTGGATTCAAGTGCCATCATAAAACCGTACGTATCTACGAGTGCAAATACGACCGCCTATCGCGGCTTGAACTACAATCTTACCTGCCACGGTAAAAACTATACGACTAATAAAAACTCTCTGGAGGATGTAAAATTTCAAGGACAGTCGCAAAACACAACCTTGTAATAGGTACTTCTGTGCAGATATTTGTAGTAAAGTAAGTATTTATTTTGCTAAATTGCTTATAGGCTATCAATTCAAGTGACTTGCGAGGTATTCAAAATTAAAAGGGCAATAAAAGTTTAAATTAATAAAATATTAGTAAAGTAACAATCAAATACCGCGTTTTGTTAACAAACATTGCTCTTTTCTTGATTTTTTAAATTTCGTCAGACACCTCGAACGAAATTTCCTGAAAATAAACCATGGTTTATTTGAAGTCGTTAAAAGAATTCAGCATTTTCCGATCTCAATGAACGTGCCCTAAAACACGGTTATCTGCCCCGTACCTTTCCCCTAAATTGAATGTAATGAAGGTTTCTAAGGCCTTCAGTGAAAATATTAGTTTTTTCACGCATGGGTTAGGTGTTTTACAACCCGATATATAAAATGAGGTCTTGGGAATTTCCTCTCCAAGTTAAAAGGAATTCCGAAAATGTCCGTAAGTAGGTACGTTCCACCTTTACTTTCAAGATTTGAGTTACTGTTTCCTGGCGTTTTATTACATTTATTTACGTTTTTTAAACTTTATATTAAGCAATCGTTTCTTGATTAATAGTATTGAAAATAATTAAACACCCAAAACGCGTTAATGGCGTGGCGCGCGTTATTAAGTACACACTATCACACAGCGCACTAGAAGTAGTAGTTCCGAATTCATTGATTTATTTATATATTATGTTTAGTTCCTACCACAGAACTAGGTAGGATAGGGAAAGGGCTCCGCTTAGTCTATTCCCGATGTGACGCGGCGACGGCGATAGTGAACTTATTACTTACAAAGTGTTCTGTCTTTTCGCTCGTCTGATTCCGTACTAGCTAACCTAACTAGCCTGAGACTTTTCCAAATAGATTTTCTACATTTACGATTCTATTTAATGGCAAAGCACTGGCAGTAAAACAGACAATGATGTGCTTATAAAATTTTGTACATGTAAGGTAAATATGAAAACATCGTTATTGAAACTTATAAATATTGATAACATCCACAATATTTCTTTTACAACAAAATCAACTTTTTAATCCAGTCGTATTATTAATAAAATTTCGTTTAAAATCAGTAAATTTAAAATTCTCAAATCGTTCCTTATTTGATAGTACATTATGTATTCCGGTCATGTTTAAACAGGTTTCATTTATATATTTTAGCATTACTATTATGTTAGTGAAATTCACCATTACAACAAAAGATAAGTCACAAAAACATATCACAAGCACACGATCCTGCGTAATTTGTTGCTTCGTTCATAATCCGATAAATTATAGTTCAATTTCAATTGCTATGATCTCGTTAAAATAAATTTCTATTTTCCAGTAGAAAATATTGTAAATTTTACTGAGAGTGCAAAACGCAGTTTGATTCCAGCTTAATTGGAGCGCTCCTTGAGTTGTGAACGTAATTTACTTATAGATGTCTGAGCCTCATCGGCGCTCCGGCTCGATGGCGATTCACCTGCAAAATGTCGGAAAATAAACCAAGCACAATGCTGGTGCGAGATCTAGTACTATTTCTTTTTCCAATTACCTGCAAGAACGTGAATTTAAAAAACCTTTTTTTTTAATAACATTTCACTAATTTCTTATTTTGGCGGTAAAATACTCTTTACTTTTGGGGTATTTGGCAACAAGTTAGCTAGGAAACCTATCTAGCGATTGTTTAGCGCATCTTTTCATGTAAGTCGAGTTAACTGAAGTGTGCTAGTCATGTCATGTGCCTTAACTATCGCATTGCTTGTGGCGCGCAATATGTTGGGAACATTAATTTAGATATATTTTAGATTTTATATTCGCTAACGCCTATGGCAGACACATTTTAAAGACTGTAAAAGCAATTTTAATCCTATACTATTAAACGAGCAATATTTGTATATATATTTGTAATCGGTTTCTCGAAAACGGCTCTAACGAATTCGATGAAACTTACCCTACGGGGGTTTTCGGGGGCGAAAAATTGATCTAGCTAGGTCTCATGTCTGGGAAAATTAATTTTCTCCATGTTTTTAAGCATTTGCGTTTTAGACAAAAACCTATAGCGCCATCTGTTGGCGGGTAGCATAGCTTGCCTACCCGATGATATTTTAATGTTGAGGCGGCTATTATAGAGCGAAGCTCGGTCACCCAGGTACTTATAATATAACGAGTAGTTCCTCATACATCGGAGTTTCCATTGCAAGACTTACCTGCGCATAAAAATAAGAAAAGGCTTCATTCAGCGATATTTTTACTTAGAGCGATCGGCTTGGTTGAAGTGTAATTAAATAAAAAATATACAATATAGAAGAGCCATGAAATCATGTTGAAATTAATTAGATATTGTAGCTTTTGAATTCTCTCATTTCTCATCAATTTCAAGTAAGATTGCTAAAGAACATTGCCTGATTAGGAAACCATATCATGGCTTTAGGCTCCCTGAAATCTTTAACTGCTTGAATTTAATCAAAGAGAGCCAACTTCTCCAAAATTACGAACACGTTAAGTCGCCTGTTGAACAATAGGTTCGGCCTCAGAGTACTTAACTCTATCTTAAGTAAGTTAAGTAATGACTAACTTCAACCGATAAGGGGTACAGAGATGCGCCCAAGTTTAATTAATTTGAAACTGGTTACCTATCTTAACTCCCGAGTTGGATCCGAATTCAGACCCATTTTTTGTGGCTCGCCTTTTTATTTTACTTCAATTATTTAGAAAAAGAGAAATAAGGAAAATCTGTGTGAAAACAATTAACACAGTTTAGCTACATTCGTAAACATCATTTCGTCACAGCGATTTCAGAATGAAAAAAATACCTTTAAGGCTTTTGTTACGTTTTGAATACTGCGAATTGCTCAACCTCAATTGCGTTTTGAGATCTAAAATCAGAGCTGTTAATTTTGTAAGGATTATAAGAGAGATCGATAATGTGACGGTTCCGAACCAAAATATTAATAACGGAACCCTTACGGTGCGACTTCGTCTGTCTGTCTGTCTGTCCGTTACACCTGTTTATCTCAGCAGCTACTCACGATATCGACTTGAAATTTGGAATAGTTGTAGAATATGCTGACCCAACTTAAATTAAAAATTATATTTTATTATTACTGAAAATGGACCCGAATAGAGGCATATAAAAGAGCTTCATTTGAACATAGATTACAACATTCCCCCCCCTTATCTCCGAAGTTTGCAAAGCGAAAAATCTGAATTACTTATAGTCGATACAGGTTTATGTAAACATTACAGCAAAAATAAAACGATCTCTGTATGTAGCACAGTGTTTGAGAAATCTGCAAAAAACTTAGTTTTGCGGTCCTAACAATATACTTTATTGCTTACAAAAATACTATAGATATATTGGAACTCACGGCGCGCGAGTCCGTCTCGCACTTAACCGGTTTTTTTCACTCTATTGTCAGTGCATGTAGTTATAGATAAATGTTTCAACGTCGTACCTTATTGATGTCTTTTTGTTGTCTTAATTTTAGAGTAACCAGAAGTTCTACTTCATTCCACGTCAGTGTTGAATTATTATTCAGGAGAAATTCAATGCTATTCAATGCTAACGCGAAAAGGCTGATAACCGTTTCCACTCGCTAGAAACAATAAAGATATCCTGCATCTAGCATATAACTCTATATTTCCTTTTTGAAGAGAATATCATTTGTAATATCAACTCTTTATTTGATAACAGTTTCCGAGAAAAATATCGAATTAATAATCTTTCAAAAGCCGGCGAAGAAAGGACGGAAATAACAATTTTCCTATGATGTTGGATGCAGACAAGGGTTTTATCTCTATAATTGGAGTTCGTAACTTGTTGATCTGCTCGAGGATTTTCTTTCACCAAATACCCAGTAGAGTTTCAGAAAACGAGAGTATTCTGCAAAGATTTTCTGTAGGTATACCTCAACCAAATTTTAGGTTCTAAAAAATACAAGAACTTTTTACTAGTACAACCTAGTAGAAATATTGTCCAAAAAGTTAATTTTTCCAAATTGTTGCGATACTGTTCAGCCTTATAGGAAAACTAGTCCAATGTTTGCACACGCACCCGAGTGAAGGCTTCCTTCCATGTGTCGCACTTAATCTCATAAAGCTTATTCTGGTATCCCTCGGGGCACTCTCTTCAGACAAGCAGAAACCCCCTTTTGAATCGCTTGCTCGCTTACACTGTATACATTGAGCAAATATGCAGCAATTGATTTAGTTGTTGCTTGTACCTAAAGATTAGCTAATGTTCGTAAATCGCCACTTGTAAAAATGGTATCTTTGTATTTATCTATTTTTCATACAATAGGTTGAACGTGGGGTTGAAAGTCCACCCCCCATACCAGCCAGGCTACTAAGTCAAAGTCTCAAACCGCGTTTATATAAATATCTCGAACTATCATAATACGTCGTTTATTGTTAACAGAATTAACAGTTTATAGAATACTTAGCATTCTACAAAAATATACACTAACTTAACCTATCAAATCTGTTTTTTAATCCATAATAAAGAGTATCTAGCTTTACAACGACGTTACAGACCTGTAGACAAGAGCATAACATACTTGGATTTAAATAATACCTTAATACTTCTATTCATGGGGGCTTACTCCCAATTTGCCAAACGTTTGACATTGAAGATTGCAAATGTTATATGTGTACCATTTTAAAAATAAACATCCAGTATACACAGCTTGTTGCAGATTTTACCATCAGCAAATATATTGCTAAATGCTCTTAGATGTCATGTTTCCTTCAGTGCTGTAAACCACCCATGCCACAAAGCTATCTTACAAAATAAACAAGGTAGTAGACGTTTTCGTTTTACCACTACCCAAATCCTCGTTCTTTGCCGAGTGAATTCGCTATTTTCAATAATCCTATAATCTTTATTTACTAGCGAAGGCTTTCGCCCGCGAATGCATGCTTACTCCCACAAAGATTTTACCTACCAGCAACGTGCCTACCACGGTATACCACATATATTACACAAGCTTGACGCACCCGAAAATATTGAATTAAAATTGAGCTAGGCTACCGTTGAGTATATAAATATTTTCTATGAAATTAAGTAGTACTCGTATATGTAAGTAACATATATACATTGGCTGGATTAAAAATGAATATGTCTAAGACCCAACTGATGAGTAACAGCACTAAACGTGGCATCGAGGTTGATGGGCAGGTCGTACATTACGAGTATGTCGACGAATATACTTACTTGGACCAGATTGCAAGCTTCACAAACAGGCAAGACAAAAAGATCGAAAGAAGAATTGAAAACGCCTGGAAAAGCTTCTGGTCCATGAAGGAGCTCATGAAGGGAACCCTTCCAATGTCACTCTAGCGAACAATCATTGTGTATACTGCCCATCCTAACCTTCGGTGCGCAAACATGGTCACTGACAGAGTTGCAAAAATCCAGGCTCAAGGTTTGCCAGCGAGCTATAGAGCGCAGTATAAATTAGTCGTTACAAGGCTGGACCGCATAAGTAACGTGACCATGCGCTCTAAAACACGCATTGCAGACATTGGCACAAAAACTGCTATGCTGAAGTGGAGCTGGACAGGGCATGTCGCCTGTATGCACCCTGATAGATGGGCAAAACTAGCCACCGAACGGGTTCCGGAGGATCGTCACCGACGGCGAGGTAGGCCCCGTAGGCGATGGCAAGACGACTTTAACGTTTATCTAGAAAATTGGCCTACAGTAGCTCAGGACAGAAACGAATGGCATGATAGAGGGGAGACCTTTGCCCAGCAGTAGCACACTACATAGGCTATTAATAATAGTAAAATATTAATTCGTAATAATAAGCGCAGGGCAGTTTTGGCCCTGGGTGACCCTTTATGGGAGCCCGCCTCTGACTTGGCTTCGCCGGCCGGCCAGAGTGTAGGCGCAAGAGTTTTAACTCGAAGGGTAGAAGTGCTCAATCTGCGTAATAACGGGGATCCCGCTCCGGAGGGCGTTTAGTCAGCCGCGATGCTGAAACCGGTGCACACCTCTCAATACACCCTTAGCTACCCGCAGGGCGGTTTGTGGTGAGCTGTTGGTGAGTGGCGATACCTTGGACCTGATTACTCCTGGGTCCTATAAGGCACCCGCCTCTAGCTTGCCTTCATCGGCCGTCTAGAGTGGAGTCGCAAGAGCTTCATGCTCGGGAGTGGAAGTGTCTGATGGCGTAATAACGAGAAAGCCCGCTCCGGGCGCCGACCCGCACCTGGTGAACCGCCCATGATGGTGAAATCGGGGCTGCACCTCTTGACACTCCACAGCTTGTGACACCAATGTCGCGCCCAAGGCATGCGCCACTATTTAGGGGGCCCATACAATTAACGGCAAGTCACCGTCTGCTTAGCTTTCAATTTGTGAGATATTGATACAGCAGGCGTCCGTTATTTCATCCCATAGCCCAGTACTCCAATCCATAGCCCCACCTCCATAACCCTAGAAACGTTAGTTTCCTTTTATTTCAATAGTTTACTGCACCCATTGCATTGCATTTTGTGGGTGGGTGTACTTAAGAGTAAGACCCGAGAGGTCAGTTCCATTTAGTGTCTCAAACGGCCTCTACGTGTTGGACCCATGTCCCCACGCAAGCCTAAGGGCCCGGGTTTCAGCCCGTGAACTCAAGCCAGCGACTACAATAATAATATAATAATAATAAAAGTAACATATACATGTAGCTGGAATTTTGGAGTTTATTTATCATATTATCGAACACAGTTTATTAATTCATTAAATTATTATGAATGTTATAGATATATAAACTCCTTGCATCTTGCCGATTTAAAAAAAAGACAAAAATTACAACACTTGTGAAGTTAAATTAATGAAAAACGCACGCGTGTTATTACAGTGCAAATAGAGCTGTTTTATGAGCAAATGTGTTGAAAAGTCTTTTTTCATTTCGTGAAAACATGAACGTATTTTTTTTGTGTTTTTGATGAATCAGAGGCCCTTGTGTGAATGGCAATAGTGAAATGTTTTTTTACAAAACATAAGTAGCTGTCTAATACAACATAAGTAGCTGTCTAATACAACTTTTGCAACGTGAGCAAGGAAAAATGTACTTATATTATGTAATAAATACAGTGCTTTTCTGCTGTTTTACTTTTTTATTCATAAAACTGCCTATATATTAACCAAAACGGACAGAAAACGTTGTCTAACCCTTTAAATACGACGATGGAACTCTAAAAACTGTAGATTTTCTTTGTCACATATATTTCATTTGTTGAAAGCCACTTGACAATACATTTTTCACCGCGGTCAATATTTGCAAATGGCTGACCAGTTAGCGCGCACAAACCGCATGGTTACCGCAAACTTGCCATCTGTAAAATTTATAGTGGATAGGTGTCGTTTAAATACCAATGAAACACTATAAACAAAAGGGAACTTGAAATGAGACATTGATAGATATGTATATAAATAGCTCCTAGAGTAAAATAAACGAAACTTCTTCCTATCAAAGCCTCTACAAGATCCCTTCTATCTTATCTATGAAATATAATATAAATATTGGGGGACATTTCACACAAGGTCATCCGATCCCAAAGTAGGCAAATCCTGTAGTATGGGTATCAGAGACTTATATACATACATACATATATATATATATATATAGATAAATAACACCCAGCCACAGAACATACACTTGTGTTCATAACACAAATGTTTGCCCTAGGCGGGAATCGAACCCGCGGCCCACGGCGTGTAAGGCAGGCTCACTACCAACCACACCAATGGGTTTGTCAAAATATTTAAACTGAAATACCTAGTTTTGGTCTTACTTCACCAAAAATTTAGCTAAGCAGGCAAACATTGATATTAAAAAGAAAGAAAGAAAGAATAATATTTATTTCATTAGTTTGTGACACTACACAGATTAAACAATATAAAAAGAGTTCAATATAAAAAAGCTGATTGACTTACTTATTCACTGATGTAGAAGAATTTTGGGGAATTCTCGTAAGAAAGGGTAAAAAAGATTAAAAATGTTCTTTTGCGGGTACTCCGGCCTGACCACCGTAAGCTCTATCGTGTGTTCTATCTATCTATCCATCTATCTATCTATCCATCTATCTATCTATCTACACTTGAAAATGCAACATGACGTTTGTTTCTTGCTTTTTTTTCTTGTATTTTTCTTTTTCTCTTTAGTTTTCTTTTTTATTTTACTTTAGTTGCCATTTTTGAAAAAGTGATTCCTACAATTAAGGCAATCCTGTGGGCAAAGCTGCAAGGCAGAACGCTAGTCTCTAATGAATTCGCATAAACATGGCCCAGGTACAAGCGTCAAGCCTCTGAACATAAGCCAGTAATGGGCTTCCGCAGTTCCGTGTATCGCCCTGGGACAAATCGAGAAAATCCTATATCTACTTCATATCATACGTTACTATTAATAACAGGATTCTGCGTATTACCTCCAACGTACTCTATTATTTTGGAATAATAATTAACTCCATTATGAATCTATTTGATTGAACAGCAAATCCTGTTTAATTAGTAGCCCAATTAGTTAAAACTTAAATAGCATTTCAAATGTTAAGGTATTTTGTAGCGAATGAAACACCCGACGGTAAACATTGCCATTTGCTGGTCAAATTGCAATGTTTTATCATTTTGTGATACACGGAACAAACAAAGCTATTTACAAGTTGCCAGTGACCAATCTCAACTTTAGCGAGCGCTGAGTGGATATGCGATTATGTCACCAGAGTTTAAACAAGATACCCCATATCATAAAATATATGCGTGACTACATACACAACAAACTTTGAATAAATCTCACATTTGTTTGTTTGCTACGTTCCTCTGAGGATATGCTACGTCGTAGCACTCGTAGCCCGCTGCTATGCGCGTGTAAAATATTCGTAGAGTGAATTTGTTTATTTTAAACCTGTTTTTTACCCGACTGCCCCAAAAGAGGAGGGTATGTTTTTCGAGTGTATGTATGTATGTATGTCGATTTCTTTGTCGCGCTCTGCAGCCTAAACGGCTTGATAGATTTCGAAGTATGAGGTGTCGTTAGATTCGTATTCATTGTGGAAGTGTAATAAGGTGTAATATTTTGGTACGGCACCTTTGAAGAAAAAAATAAAGAAAGAAATAAAATTTTAAGTCATTACTTTTAAAACATGGGTATCAAACATTAGCTGGTAAAAATCTGATTCTAAATCTACTCACATACTTATATTTTCTCTACCCACTTTGAGTTAATGATTGAAAGAATTAATATGATGTGAAATCGAAAAATTACATCTGTGGATTATGAAAAGTTTCAAATAAAAAATAATGTTTTGCAATTGAATAACAGAATAAAAGTTGGACACCTTTTTATCTACAATAAATATAAAGAATGATCAATCGCTCATTTAATAGATACTTGCAAAGTTTAACTGACTTATATTTCACCCGTTGCAGTAGTAGTTAGCTAAAGTACCTTCTCCTACTAACTCTACCTACTGTAGGAACCTACTTTACAAACATTTATGTTAATTCCTAACTAAGGACGTACTTAAACGTATAAAGAATGATCAATCGCTCATTTAATAGATACTTGCAAAGTTTAACTGACTTATATTTCACCCGTTGCAGTAGTAGTTAGCTAAAGTACCTTCTCCTACTAACTCTACCTACTGTAGGAACCTACTTTACAAACATTTATGTTAATTCCTAACTAAGGACGTACTTACACGTATAAAGAATGATCAATCGCTCATTTAATAGATACTTGCAAAGTTTAACTGACCCATATTTCACCCGTTGCATTGCAGCAGTAGTTAGCTAATGTCTCCTACTAACTCTACCTACTGTATGAACCTACTTCACAGGCATTTATGTTAATTCGCAATTAATGACATACTTACACGTATGCTAATGATGTAATAATTTACCGCCAGTAAACTCAAAACATTAATATTATAACAAACTTACTACAGTCGATTTACCGTAACGTTCAAGAAAGTATCAAAGTCAAGAAGGGATCAAAATATGGAAAAGACTTACTTGATTTACAAATCTCGATCAACATCACCATACCTTTTCATGCCTTAACGCGAATTGGAAGTCATACCATCAATCAACATTGCGGAAGGCTTCATACAAATGATATAAAAGCGTCGGATCTCCCGATAACCAGAACAGATCTTTTTTCACCGGGCCTCTTTGAGAGGGCTCGCGCGGGTGAGGTGCGTCGCGGAGGGTAGGGTGAAGAATATCAGCATGTCATTTGTTTATATTGTGAAATTAATCCCCCGAGCGCGCGTGACTGATGGGTCGAGTCAAACGCTGCTTGCCAAACAAAGAAACAGCTAGGTGTATACTATAATCGATGCTCACTTAAACGACAGATGCTACAAACGGGGCCCATCAATCTGCCCCTCCGGCGCCCGCCCGCGCCCACCTTCCGAGTCGTACCCCTACCGGCCGAATTGTTATTCACGTTCCATTACCTCAATTTTTTAGAGCCGAGGTGCCTGAAAAGGAACCCTTTCACTTATTGTGTCTCCTCTTTGAATAGGTTGAGGGCCATCGTCAAATTTAATTTCTTTACATTATTCATTTTCCTTTTTTCGCCCTTGCTGTGAGTCGTGTGCTTACCTAGTGTGTTTCTTCTCGCAAATGTGGAGAACAGTCACCTCACGGCTTTCGCCATGCGGTCGCTATAACATAATTAATCCATGTTGCTCTAAGTTTGTTTTCTCTATTTATTTTGTGTATTTTCCTCTCCTCTTGTTTACTTCTTTTATTATATTTTTTCGTTGTACTGTATTTATTTACATGTCTATATTGACAACTTTATTAAAAATATTCATTTTTTTAACGCTGTTTCAACAACTAAGGCTTTAAAAATTCTCACAGATTTTACTTAGTTCATTCGTAAGTTAATAAAGAAAAGAAAACGCAAAATTTCCGTGGAGTCAGATAATCCCAAAACAAGTTAGTTACAGGAGTAAAACAAACGATAAATTCGAGATGAGTGCACGCACGATTGCGTGGGCACGCGACAAGAATCATTCAGAAATCGATTAAAGTCTGCCGCACACGTACTGGATCGAGCAAACATCAAGAACTCGATGGCCCGATCACGGCCGCGCTCGGTCACGTCCCACCGAACCATAAATTCAATAAGACGCGATCCAAACGCCAAGTGGAATCGTTCCGCCACCTATACAATACAAAAAAGCTAATCCCTTATACGATGCCACGTCTAGTCAATTATACCTATATTATATGTATTAAAAGCCAACGGGACACTGAAGAATGGGACATGACAAGTGACTGACGTCTTTGAATTTTACATTGTGAACAAAATTTACTACAAACATTTTGCAGTTGATAGACTTTGTATCTGCACATAATAGCTTCTATTCATAATCAAGTTTTATAAGGTGTCGTATGCATTTATATGGCTTCGTAAACTTACAAACGACAGTGAAGACCGGCGGCTGAGTCTAGTGGAGCGAGCAATTTCCTTTATCATAACACAATGGCACCCCGCTGGCCGGCGACGAAACAAAGGTTCATTATGCATTTGGCTCATTAAGTAAATTAATGAATTCGAGTAAAAGGGTTTTGGCACCCGCTTTCCTTATTAGGTTCATCACATTTATGGCATTAATGTTCCGATGTCACGCTTTTGTTTTGTCTAATGACGTCTTGGTATATGTTAGAAATGGTATGTAAGGAGAAAGTTGTAGCGTTATAGAAATTGAGAAGGGGGTGCTGAGATGGTTAAGTCATGTAGAGAGGATAAATAAACGAAGATTGACGAAAGAGATCTACAAGGCGAGATTTAATGGAAACGTTGCAAAGGGTAGGCCTCGGTGAACGTACCAGGGCCAAATACAGAACTTTCTAAATAAAGGCCAGGTTAAAAGTACTCTAAACCGACAAGCATGTATGAAAGGATTGTTGAAAGTACAGGAAACAAGTGAGTCAAGATCGTACCAGGTGGAGGACTGTGGTCTCTGCTTACCCCGACGGGAAAGCGGCGTGATATTATGTAATGTAAATAATCCGTCATTGTATACAATCCCTAGGAAATGTGTAAAATTTCTAAAATAAGATGTGTTGATATATTGTGGTGTCACTTTTAAATAAATAAAGAGAAAAAAAAATTAACGCGAGCTGGGATCGAACCAGCGTCCGGATCGAGAATCGAGAGGAGGCTATAAAAAGGCCCTTACGAACTACTTATGAAGACACGTGTAATGTTTGAACTTGTATCACAAAAGTAGTAAATGATGAAACATGACGTATTTTCCTACAACGACACATGACAGCACGTGTAATATTTGAAAGTATTATTTACGATATAAAAAACATGAAGAAGAGAAAAGTATTTTTCATGGAATATTTCTTCGAATTCCAGATACATACAGGTTGCCAGGGGCAGCTTACCGTGTACCGAAAAGGGTATTACCGATCAACGAAACTGAACAACTTTCGGTGAATAAAAAATATCAGGAAACAACATCTAACACTATTGAAAACTCGATTGGACTGTTTGCATTTAATTACCTGAAAGTTGTTCAGTTTCATTGACCTTTTAGTTTTCGGAAAACTGTCCCTTGCACGTCGTATCGATCACGCTCGTTTCACTTTAGACTTGGGCTACGCTAAAATAAATAAATTTAAATAAGTATACAAACTCAAAAGAAAATCTTTCCAAGCAAAACATACTTACAGCCCACATGCAGCCCGAACAAATAGTAAATGTACCATAACATAAGTATACTTTGTGTGTCACAAATTCACTAATATTTACGTTTTTGCTTAACAGCGGACAT
The DNA here is from genome assembly GCA_947532105.1 of Athrips mouffetella. Classification (NCBI taxonomy): domain Eukaryota; kingdom Metazoa; phylum Arthropoda; class Insecta; order Lepidoptera; family Gelechiidae; genus Athrips; species Athrips mouffetella. The sequence continues at coordinate 32,459,689 of OX383956.1, forward strand.
TGAATTAAGACATTTTAATGCTACTGAATTTTCTCTGCACTTTTATCCGTAAATATAAAAACAGTGCATTAACATGAGATGACGGCACACCTGCGCACAGTAATGTTGGGTAAGTTAAAAACCATGTAGCGTTCCCATGTGGACGGCGCCGGAAAAATGGGACAGAAAATAAGGCAAGTCTTTGTGCGCCTCGAGTGCATTCCCTGCAGCCAGCTGAATGTCCTCCGGGCAGGCGTGTCGTACATTTCATCGACGAATCATGAATATTTAGAACATTTTAGTTTTACTCGGTCACAGATAATGTAATACTATACAAGTAAAGATGCCTCACGTCATAGAACGAATTTGTGCCGAAAATTGTTCGGGCTATTTTTTCCATAAGGTATTTTCTTAGAATAAATTGATATCTGGATGTTAAAATTAAATTAATGACATAGTTTACACCTTTACCTACCAACCTAGTAGTAACATTTAGTTTAATTATTAGAAAAAAAAGGGCCAAATGAATTCGGGCTATTTACTCCGTCGAAAAAACCGTAGTACGGAATGGGACCCCATGACTCGGTAAAGACTTGTAACACATTAGTAGTTTCTCTTTTTTTCGAGCACGCTTTAGAACTTAACGCGTCTTGCTTTCTATATGGTGGAGAGAGCAAGAGGCGTATACGTTTACCTATTATAATGGTACAACCTTTACAAATCGTTTAAAACAAACGCCCTTGTCAAATCACTCTCCTATTAATTGAGTAAGGTAGCCGACTCGTAATACGGAGTACCTGTAGCTTCACACCTGCGGAAATTCCGACGCAGAAAATGTTGCAACCAAATAATCTGTCAAGTATGACACCAGCGCAAGGTCCGCCAGATGTGAGCATTAAAGCCCAAGTCACACAGAGCGGTACAAGCGGTAAAGCGGTCCGGGGGCGGACCTGCGGGAAGCGAAAGCGTTCCGGGACCGGTTACACAGAGGTACCGCGCGGGAACCGCGGCGGGACAGCGAGGCGGTAGCGGTCCGTGTGACATTATTTATCTGTGATTATTCAAAAGACGTAAATCCTTTGCTCTAAACAAAAAACCAAACTGATACTCGTAACCTAAAAAAAAGTCTGCGCAAAGCCGCAAGATTCTTGTAAAAAAAATACAACGTCAAGGTCCGCGCCCGGACCGCACCGCACCGCGCCGCGCCGCTGCCGCTCTGTGTGACGGGTTTCATTGAACGCAATGGAATACAGCGCCCGCTCCCGCCGAAAGTTCGGCCCCGCGCCGCGCCCGGTCCGCGAGGTTGTACTAGCGGCCCGGCCGCCCCCGCGCCGCAACGCGCCGCGCCGCAACCGCTTTCAATATGACAGGGTGCATAAGAACTCATACTTTACAGAAAATACCGGCCCCGGAACGCTTCCGCTACCGCCTCAGTGTGACTTGGGCTTAATGCATTTCGAGCGTAATGAGCAGAACTCACCGCGTCACAAAAACCTACAGGGTTTACGCTACACTGAGGCTAGAAAAAACAATGATGACTTTATTTTGATCGGTACCAGTACAATCTAAAAAATATTCAAGGTATTTCGGATACAGAACTCTCTCACAATAACAAAGGCATATAAATCTAAAAAACGGATTTTTTTCATCACAATTTTTCGTCACTTTTCGAATTAACGAAATAATAATCATTGCTTGGAAAACTGGCATCTGCAACAAGCTAAAGTGGCTTCCCGTGTCCATTTATCTCATTTCTGTCTTCATAAGTGTCAAAACTCACGCGTTCACAGGTTTCACGCCGCAATCGCGCTGCCCTTCCAAGCGTATAGGTATACAAGGTGGAATTTCCACTGTAAATAACAATTGTGGGTTTTCATTGTCGCTTCTTTTTTTTCACATGGCGGCACTTTGTTTGTGAAGCGACGTAAATGTAACTGACCTCATTAAGAGATTTTTACAATGAATAAAGAACATTTTGATTTGATTTTGAACAAAAGTAAAAAATACTCTTGCCACACCTGACAGAAATCCGGAAAATTACATTCCGTACTTGTATGGCACCAATAGGATCAATCACAACGAACTATTTAGCTTTCCTACCTTTAGTATTTAGAGTCTTTCCTACTGGAGTTCCACCCTGTATACCGTACGGGTAGAATTAAATAAAATCTGAGAGGATTTTTTGAATGAACTGTCAATCTTTTCTGTTGAGCAGCTTCGCTTTCAGATTTCGAAAATGTTTATTTTGAATATTTCATGATTTGTTTAGTAGGTGTACTGTCAAGAGCACATCACACTTGATTCATTAGACTTTGTACTTTAAGATCCAAATGAAATTAAATGAAATTGAGGGTTTTTCAATCAGAGCTTACTTGGCTACGCCATTATGTATTTGCCCAGGCTTTTCTTCTGAATATCAAATCGCATTATTACGTTTAATACAACGATGTAACGAGTCATTTAAAGTTTTTTTTTTAATATATAATTTCAGAGATAAATGTTATATCTTATACAAAAAAAATTGACTTCCTAATTATCCCCTGTACACTGAATATTACGTTACCTTTTGCTACCACTTTTCTTTTTAAGAAAAGCTAAATGATTTACATTCAAAATCATACAGTAGTATGAAATATAAGCTCAACGTAACGTTTTTGGGTGTGTTGTAGTTTTGGTATAGGTAGGTATCGTTAAAAGGGCCAATCATGTCAGCGGGATGCAAGCTTGCCGGTTAAAGCGACAGCAAAATTTTCTATTTCCGATCGAATGTAATCGTTTCACGCGGCATCACGACACGAGTGGCGTTCCGACGCCGCACGAGAAAATTAGGTTACACTTCCCCCGGACTGCTTGAAACCGCTCTAAAATTCTGAAATCTCGTTCCAATTCCGAGGGTAATTCTTAAGAATTCGACGGAGAACAGACATTTTCCGATTTGTGCTACTTCAAAAGCTTGCACAAAAACTTTATTGTCACTAATATGTAGGTTGTCTTTATAAGTAGTTAGGTAGGACTCACAATCTATTTGTGGTATTTGACATGCTGGAGCTTATAACTAAAACTGAATGTGTAAAAATGCCTTCTTGATATGTTCTCTAAATTAATAAGATTAAAACTCAATCCGGACAGTCGATGAAACTATGGAAGGAACGAAATTCACTTAACAAACTAAATTGGACTTACTTGACTGTTTAAACCAATATTGAGTTTCTAAGCTTAAAGCTCGAGGTTTAGTCTGTCAAGTTGGACGTGGATTATTCTATGTGCAAGCGACGAAAGATATTATAACTAGGGGAAAGACGAAAGCATGGGTTATCTTGCAAAGCGAATTCCATCTTACTTCAGTCAGCAATCCAGACCCAAAACTAGATCAACTTTGCCAGGTTCGTGGCCAAGTGGGTCAGGGTTTTCAAGCTACAGATAGGATTAATAGCTTAACGTGCCTTCTGAAAGACGGAAAATGCTCATGTTATATCGCCATCGGTCACCTAGCAAAGTTCTAACCATGGGAGATGTTACTTAATATAAGTACTCGGAAATAAAAGCCATAGCTGAAGTATGTATGGAAATATTCGATAAAATAAAAACGATTATTAGGGGGAACTTTAGTGGTACTGCGGCAAAATTTACTTCAGCAGAGAACAGCCTCGATGATTGATCTACTTAATCACAAATTAATACCAAACTCACTTCACTTTGTACGAAAAAAAATAATCCAAAAACTGCTTTAACCTGACATTTTGTTCTAAGTTACTCGAAGTTTAAAATTTTACCCTGCCGTAGTTTTAATCTTAAGTTTCTACCAAAATGTTTGTTTAAATGCAGAAAAAGCAGCAGGAATGTCTGTAGTCACCAGACCGTAAAATTGAATCGAAGACAAAAAGTGACTGTCATCATTATTGTTTTAACTTTATTCTATCTTACGGAGTTGGTCGGCTACCTAAATTAAGGAAGTTGTTAAAAGCACTGGTTTTTACGTAGCTACTGTCATCTCCTTTTTTTTTGCTTTTATTAAGTTTTACCTGTCTGCCTGTGTGTCTGTAACCAAATCCTGCAAGAGATGAAATTTTGCATACGTATGTGAATCGCATGACAATGCAATGTTATTGTAACTTGGAGTATGGTGGAGCCGGAAGATATTCACAAATAAATGGTACAGCAGCACTGCACTTACTTTTTCGCAATACTCAAGGAAAAACTATCAACCGCAAACTTAAATTTGTAATGCCATACACATAGTATGGTAATACCAACTTTTATTTACGTTTTTCCAAAAAAATGTTCGAATGAAATATACAGATCAATTCAGAATTCAAATTGTCAAACATTAAATTAAACAAACCTCAAACGATTTCGAGTAAATCACATGTTTAACTTTTGGTATTACTGGAACAGCCTTTATATGAATTTTCACCGATATTGATATTGTTAAGGGTGTATCCATTGGGATACTACCGTAGGATACTTGCATGGAGATTTTTTTAATTTCCCAACACATGTTCCTTATGGATAATTGTTCAGTTTAGTCTACTGAGCAAGCCCTTTCAGTTTTTGGTACACCCTGTGTACTAAATTTTATTCAAAAAATCATAAAGTATATCCGTAGTTAGGTAGACAACCAATCCAGGAGTAATATTATAGAAAATTTTAATAAACTCAATGGAACCAATTTTGGGTAAATCACATATTTACGATTTGGTGGTAGAGGAACACCCCTTACATGAAATTACACAGATCATTTGATACTGGCGCAAGATATCTTACATGGAGATGCTTGGTCATGCAAAGTTTAATCAAGATTCTATGAGCCGTTTTTGAGAAAATTTATATTTTTCATTTTCGTTGTATGACAGCTACCCTCAAAATGAGAGCCAGCTAGAAACCACTTAGAACCCTTTGATATATTTGCATAAAACTCCTAAATTCAAAATATGGTGTCAATCGGACCATTCGTTTAGCCGCTAGGCCAAAGCGTGACGGACAGACCGACCGAAGGACCGACCGACCGACCGACGGACGGACTTTTTTGGGAGACTTGTTTTTTATGATGTATAAGTGATATAGAACACATTTTTGAGAAAATTAGAAAAACTTTTTCTTTTCACGAATCCAATGCCTTTCTCGCTCCGCTCAAAAGTAAAAAGTGCAGAAATCACCGCGTTTCAGAAATCTACAGCGCCATCTGTTGGTGGGTTGCGTCGCTTGCTCACCTTGTAATATTTTATTGATAAAATAACTCTGGGATGTTTCTGTATAAAATATTTGTGTTTAGCCAAGTTTTCTAGTATTATATGATCTGTGGTTTAGCTAGGCCTTTTGGAAATAATTCTCTAAGTTTTAACATACAAAGGAATTACTAAATTTCCCGTGCAAGATGCAGCATTAATTAGTTTTGTACTATACTGTAGCTTTTATACTCCATACCAGAGGAGCTGTTTTTTTATGTCGACTACCCAAGGAGGTTTTATCCCACGCTTCGCCAAAGCGAACCACCAGCGACTAAAACCTCCTTCTGACTATAACACCATACCTTACGTACGGTCAACCGCTCGTGAATGGATACATTTGCAACTCTATTACTATGTCAAAAAGTCCAAATAGTTTCTACTGAATTACTGTTCGGTGTTCGTAGAAAAATATCTTGGGTTTGGTCTCGTCTGATTCTAGGGTGTGGATAGTTGTTTTTTTAGTATTTCACATCATAAATACTAAAAAAATAAAAATAAAATAATGGTAAAAAATAATTTTCAAAACCAGCTTTTATTTTATTAGACGTAGAAAAAGAACTAAAACGTTATCACAGTCTCACATTTTCAAATAAAAGCGTGTTACAAAACAGACATAAAGAACTCCGGCCAAGTGCGAGTCAGACTCGCGCACCGAGGGTCCTTGCTATGCTCGCGAGTCCGACACGCACTTGAGCAGATTTTTAGTTCTTTCTTCCTGTTTTATAATGTTACATTCTTATTTGAAAATCTGAGACTGTGATAACGTTTTAGTTCTTTTTCTAAGTCTAATAAGAGCTTGTTTTGAATACTATTTTATACCATTATTGCCATTATTTTATTTTACATAAGGGTTTTCCATGGTAGTGACTAATCTGGATCTACGAGTTTTCAAGGCATTAAGTGGCCTCTGACTCGTCTTGACAGCAGATGGGACTAACGGATTAACGTGTCTTTCGAAATTTTGTGACGATACAAAAAAAGCGGTTGCGGAACGGTTAGATTCATCAAAATAATTCTCTTTCGGGTGGTCTCAAGTTCCGATGTCTGGGGACACAGATTTTATACAGTCGCGACGAGTTGAAGTGTACTTAGGTATAGGTACTATGCTTCGCATTGCTTTTGAACCCACATCAAACTGAAGTTGACGAAATGGGGCCTTAATTACATGTTGGGTTGGGATCTTTCGGGGTCACCTCAGACCAGCAAAGCCCATCAGAAAGTTTATGGCCGCAAACAATATGGAAAGATACACTTTAGTTTTACTACTAATAACGTTAGTTTAGAAATCGATTCATGTTTCTCGGTATTATCCAGCCTGTTATGGACTGACTCCGACGTAGAAAGTTCCACGAACGAAAAACTTGTCAAGTATGACACCAGCGGAAATTCCGCCAAATGTGTTATTTTGGCCATTCTGCGGCATCCATTGGGTGACGATTCTCGCCCATCGTCGCAAGTAGTGAAAACGCGCTGCCAGTAGAGCCTTACATACATACATAACATCACGCCTTGTTCCCGTCGGGGTAGGCAGAGACCACAGTTCTCCACCTGCTACGATCTTGACATAATTAATAACATTGTGTATCTAGGGCAGAAAGTAAGCAATTTCGACAGAGGGGACATTCAAAGCACGAGCATCAGCGAATGCTTTAATGACCCGAGCGTCGAAATTGCACTTCCGCCCGTGCTACACACAATGTTTTTCATCACATTTGCGAGGAATATAAAAAACCAGCCAAGTGCGAGTCGGACTCGTGCAATGAGGGTTTCGTACCACCACATAAACATAATTGTATAAGTTGAAATTTCAGTAAGTTAATGTGCTAGATTTTTTGAGTCCGACACGCGCTTGACCAAATTTTATTATTTGTTGTTATTTTATAGCCTATGCCCTATAAACATACCAATTTTCAAGTTTGTAAGTGTTTCCGTTTTTAAATAAAACTAAAACAAAAATCGCCTCAGCAACCATCCAACTTGACCCCTCTCTTATATGAATGTTCTTGAAACGGGAGCTCACCACAATTGGTTACCATTAGTTGTGAGAAAAGTTGTAATATTTAATGATTTCAGACTTTTTCCATTATTTGTACTGTGAGACCTAGCTTCTTGCCAAATTTCATAATTTTAGGTCAACGGGAAGTACCCTGTAGGTTTTTCATTTTTGAATAAATGTATGGAGATGAGGACATAAAATGCCATATCTCTTGATTGCGTCGTTGTAAAAAATTAAAATTTTTAGATCTTGTGTGGTTCATAGATCCTAATATATGGTATTAATTTCAACCTGATACCTTTACTCGTTCGTGAGATAAAGGGTCTTGACAGACAGACAGACAGACAGACAGACGGACAACAAAGTGATCCTATAAGGGTTCCGTTTTTTTCTTTTGAGGTACGGAACCCTAAAAACAATAATCTTTCACGCAGAAATTTAATTCTTAGTAACATTAATGCAGCGCTGAAACTGTTCACGTCTAGGAATACAATATTATGGTGCTATTAATCACACGCATGTTTTATTTCATTACTTATACTTTGTGGAAAGTAAAAAAAACGCATTAAATTTTTATAAAAACTATTGTAAATTGTGAAAACTAACTGTGGTTAATTAATTTTAAATTAATTTCTTGTTTTAGGAACAGTTTAAAAACAAAATAAATTAAAAACAAAGGATTATTAAAATTTAAATATAGCTTAGAACCTCTTTGCATCAAAGTCTCATTTCGGAACGAAAGCTCTTCTGACAGCCAGCAGTCTCAGAACGTAAACGAAAAGTCAATATGATACATAAAAAAGCCCTAGGGCGCATTTTAAAACTTTCCGACCGCAATACGTGTATAGATTGCGACTCATTGCGAGCAAATGTGACGAAATAGTAGATTAGTAACCAAGGGCTGTAAGGCATCAATTGCAGCCCGAGATATTTAGGCGCACGAGCGCAGCGAGGGCGCCTATAGTTCGAGGGTGCAATTGATGCTTACACCCGAGCTAACTACTCTGCTTTACATCTCGATTGTGAGGTAAGTAGGTCCTTATTACCACCAAATTGCAGGTGACCAATTAGCGCTATAGGGTAATAATGTAGCTAGAAAAGCCCTAGGGCGGTAAGTAATTAAAACGCCCGCCGCCCCGCTGCTGGAGGCGGCCATCAAGGCGGACGTTACAATTACGTACCGCCCTAGCGCTTTTCTAGCTACATTATTACCCTAGAGCGCTAATTGGTCACCTACAAGCCCCATTTGGGGGTAATAAGGACCTACTTACCGAATATGAGAGATGTAAACGTATTTTGTATCACCAGTTACGTGTTTTTTTTGCTTATACTGAATGCCCATTGATAACGGAATAATAGTAAAGGAAGTAAAAGCTTAGTGTTAAAATGCAAAATACACTATGTAACCGGTAGCTGTTAATATTTTTCAGTCATATCAAAGAGATTTGAACCTCGCTGCGAAGAGTCAAATGGAATACTATAGCGAGGTGAATGATAAACCAAGTGACACCAACTCTTAGTTATTTTTTTATGTCATATGTAGGCAAACAAGCGGGTTGTTTACCTGATGGTGAGTGGTCACCACCGCCCATTACACCCACTGTCTTAATATGTTATTGAAATAATTGTATGTAGCTTAAACCAACACATGATCACCACATCAGCCAAAAAACTTCCATTGATGGACATAAGTCTCCCCTAAAGATCTCCATGACGACCGGTCCTGCGCTGCTCGCACTTAGCGGCTTGTCGCGAACTTGACTACATCGTCAATCTACTTGGGGATCACCACTCTAGAACCTTTACGCCCCTTCGGCCAACTAACCAATAAACCAACTACTCTAAAATATTAAAATAAATAAAAACTGCTATTGCCAGTGCGCTGTGCCGTGCCGCAGCGCAACGCAGAGACCTTGGAATTTGTTTGTGTTGCTCGGCCCAGCGCGCTTTTTGGCTTAATTGCATTTTATGCTGCCCTCACTCGGGGCTCGCGCGTGAACAAACAAGCCTAGAATTTCACGTAATTCAATATTTCATCGGTCCACCGGAGACTACCTTTTTTAGTCTTTGCAATCCAATAATAATGCTTACTCCCTATTTAGAGACACGCAAAATTGAACGGTGTATTTAACGTCCAAACAATTACAATTTCTAAAGTGAAAGCTAATAACATAAAAAATAACTGAGCAACTTTTGCAGATAAATACCTATATGTTGGAAATTAATTTACCTTACATAAAGGTTAACCAAAAACAGTACACGAAGCGGTAATTGGTTGGCAGGGAAGGAAGGTAGTATTTTTAATAATTCCTTATAACGTTCAAGAAATGAGCTTTTGAAGTTCCCTTCCAGCTAATTAGGTTGGCCGCAAGAGTATAGGTAGACGCTCAATTATTGTGGCGTCTGTTCTTTGTACCTTATTCAACTAAGTTAAGATTGAAATTAGAACAGCCTCGCCTGTCGGCGGTACATTTTTCGGCCCCCAGGGACGCATTGATCAGACTGAATACTGGCGTATAATTTCGCTGGCATACCTTTATTACACCTAATCTTAACAAATGGCACATTTTTTATAAATACCTAGTAAAAAACTTGCTAAACCATAACAACAATGATCCGCGAGCGTGATAATGAAATGTCTGACTATGAGTATGGTACTTAGGACATGAAACTGAAAATTTTCCGCCAAGCAACAGGTTCAAAAATGAATTTTTTTTTGTCTTACCCATTCCACCCTTGTGCTGTCAATACTGGAATTTGTATGGAACAGCCAAAAAAAATTCTCATTTTTCGATCTATATATTTCTTGCCGAAAGTTGTTCAGTTTCATGTCCTAAGAACTATAGTATAACACGATTTTCGCGCGCAAAGCCCGGGTTTGACGCATTGCTCTACGCCTGAGTACGATACTCGTACTCAAGTATAGGCAGACAGTTTTACTCAAACAAGATCTCACACACAGACTAATTAATGAGACTAATGACAGATGTAAGGTGGATGTAAGATTGTGAAATGTGAAGATAATAAAGAATAAGATATGTGATGATGATGCGTATGACATTCCATACGTATGACGTTCTAAAACATTAAAACGCAGTGCAATAGCTGGATATTTTTCTACTCTATATGCTCATAACAACATTAGCAAACGTTCGGCACATGACTGATATGACGGCGTAGAAAAAAAAATTAAGAAACCGACATTTGGACTTTAGTGTCGCTCATGCTAATGCTCCGCCGCGCCATATTAGTGTCGATGAAATCACGCCATATAGGGAGGCGTATACCGCACTCGTAATAAAGTTAAGGGAAAGACGTGTTCTGGCCTGCACCGCGCCACCTGTGTCTCAGCGTACGTCCACCCTATACATTCTGTACAACGAGAACAAAGTGGCACTTCGTCAACATTGCAGTCGCACATCAAAAAGTTGTGGACTGACTGTCCCTATCCTACGAGTATGCCTATGAAAATATCCGCATATACATGCGTTTCAGTACGTTTTAGTTACTCTTTTGCTTATTTGAACTTGGAGACAAACGCCAGCGGCTTAAACATCGTTCACAGAATAAGACAGTATAGTATAATATTACACTTTTTTACGTGAAACTAACGTTTACTTAATTTTAACAAAGAATATCAGGTTAATGAGCCAGTAAAACACGGATTTTGATATACCGGAGAACGGGGTCACTTTGATAAAGTTTGAAATTAAAATTGTAATAACGTTTTATTCTTAGGTGGCAAAAACTCAACAAAATACAGTTTTGACGGCTTATAACGCAGATTAGTAATTTGTAATGAAAAATCATTTGGTGAATTGTGCTGCAAGAAAAAAAATAAAAACATGACTATCAAAGTAATATTGATAATGGGGCTATTTTAATATGACCTGATTTTTTTAGAGGAATCGAAAGTCACCCCATTTTGAAAACCAACCCAAAAAAAGAATGACGCCATGACTTCTATGGGCGAGTTTGTTACAAGGGCTAGCTTTGAAAGGTAGATAAAAAAGATGAATTTTAAAAGAAAAGGATCGTTTCTAACCAAATTAATACTTTTTGTTTCTTCCTTTAACAAACAAGAAATTTTTTATGTCCACTAAAGTCAATTGCTCTCGTCAGTCCGTGTTTACATGAGTACGATCACTCACACATGCACACAAAGCTCAACCGTACAGTTTTGACTGCACGCCCACAATCGTAATATTAAACCTAAAATTGCTAACAAAAATAGTACTTTCAGTCCATTAACTGTATTTTTGTATTAACTTGCGAAAATTTGAACTAAAAAATTTAATTAAAAATTTCAAAAATCCCGACAAAAAACGATCCCCTAAAAAGTAAAAAATAATAAATTGCCTACACACACCTGTTTTCTTAGCGGTCCCCCAACGCATTTAAGGGTCAACAATAGTAAAAGTAAGTAAAAACTGTTTATTGCTCAACAACAATACAACAAAATATCACAAGTATCATCTTTAGCGCAGGTGTGTGTAGGCAATTTATTATTTTATACTTTTTAGGGGATCGTTTTTTGTCGGGGGTTTTTTAAATTTTTTATTTAATTTTATTTGTAGCTTTTTAAACTTTTTATCTACCTACATTATTTATTGACCTATCTTACTTACTTACATACTTTTTATTGACCTATCATTTGTCTCAGCACATGAGTAGTCTAGGGTCAGTAGTTTTCAAGTTATAGCGGTTTTTAGTTTGACAGCTGTCATCCAAAATGTAGATCTCATCAAAACCTATCATTTGACTCTGCACACGAGTAGTCTAGGGTAAGTAGTTTTCAAGTTATAGCGATTTTTAGTTTGACAGCTGTCATCTAAAATGTAGATCTCATCGAGACCTATCATTTGACTCAGCATATGAGTAGTCTAGGGTCAGTAGTTTTCAAGTTATAGGGAATTTTAGTTTGACAGCTGTCATCTGAAATGTAGATCTCATCGAGATCTATCATTTGTCTCAGCACATGAGTAGTCTAGGGTCAGTAGTTTTCAAGTTATAGCTATTTTTAGTTTGACAGCTGTCATCCGAAATGTAGATGTCATCGAGACCTATCATTTGACAGCATACGAGTAGTCTAGGGTCAGTAGTTTTCGAGTTATAGCGATTTTTAGTTTGACAGCTTGTGCGCAATTAAAGAAGCCGAGACTATGACAAAGACAAAAAAGATGTTTTGATCTTTATCACACTTTAGAACTTTTGTATATATTGATTGAGCCTGCTCTAACTTAGTATGATTAGTTGCAAATCTATTTCTTTACTTCGTCTGAGTTCTGACGCGCCATCTAACGCAAGATCTGATGCGAATCTATCATTTTTTTCCCAAATAAAAATTTTCAAGCGCCGCTTAAGAAATTCACACTTCAAAAATTGACGCGTCGCGTCGCTTTGACTCTGTCGCAGTGGTAATTGAGCTTAATTGATCCCATTTAATTACCCATCTTCGAAATCTAAACCTTACCCTAACATCTCATATCTAAAGTCATGGTTACCTTACCATGTTCTTTGAATATCATTGAAGTAATACGGTACCAAATTTCGAATCGATAGGACATATGGAAGGTAGTTCGATCCCCTCATCAATTATTAAAGAGCTGATTATCTTCAAATGGCTGATCAGGTCATGGTTACCTTACCATATACTTTCAATATCATTGAAGTAACACGTTACCAAATTTCGTATCGTTAGAAATACATATGGAAGGTAGTCAGATCCCCTCTTCAACTATTAAAGAGCTGATGATCTTCAAATGGCTGATCAGGTCGTGGTTACCTTACCATATACTTTCTATATCATTGAAGTAACACGGTACCAAATTTCGAATCGATCGGATATAAGGAAGTTAGTCAGATCCCCTCATCAAATAGAAATGAGCTGATGATCTTCAAACGGCTGATCAGGTCATAGTTACTTAACCATATACTTTCAAGATCATTGAAGTAACACGGTATCAAATTTCGAATCGATAGGTCATATGAAAGGTAGTCAGATCCTCTCATCAACTATTAAAGTGCTGATGATCTTCAAAAGGCTGATCGGGTCATGGTTACCTTACCATATACTTTCCATATCATTGAAGTAACACGGTACCAAATTTCGAATCGATCGGATATAAGGAAGTTACTCAGATCCCCTCATCAACTAGAATTTAGCTGATGATCTTCAAACGGCTTAACAGATTTTCATAAATCATGGCTAAGAACACTAGGGATAAAATTATCTATTACACAAAAACAACTAAACGAAAATCGGTTCATCCGTTTGGGAGCTACGATACCACAGACAGATACACAGATACACAGACAGACACGTTAAACTTATAACACCCCTCTCTTTTTGCGTCGGGGGTTAAAAAATAGCAGTATTCGTTCGTTTTTCAACAGAATTGTATGTCCCGCGTAAGAATTCAAGTCATTTGAATTTTTGTATGGAAAACAGATCACCTTAAAAGACAGATTTGTAGTTAATTAGCTGATTAAAATAAATATTTTCATGTAACTAACGTTTTCAACACATTTGCTCATAAAACAGCTCTATTTGCACGGTTTTAAGGTCCATAATCCAGCTTATTAAACACGTAGTGTTGTAATTTTTGTCTTTTTTTTTATGCAAGGAGTTTCTATATCTATAACATTCATAATATTTTCATGAATAAGTAAACTGTGTTCGATAATATGATAAATAAATGTTAATTACATGGAAATACTTATATTAATCAACCAACTCACTACAAATTTGTCTTTAAAGTAACAAAATATTCAATATTAAATAATTCAAGGGAGTGAGCCTCAGAACAAAGACCTCCTTGCTGAGTAAGCTGTTTGGCAGGTTAGTGTTTTATTTTTCTTTTGTTTTTTATAGCGGCAAGGTGCAAAGAGTTTCTATATCTATAACATTCATAATAATATAATGAATTAAGAAACTGTGTTCGATAATATGATAAATAAACGTTAATTATACGAAAATATTGATTTTAATCAACTAAATAACTACAAATTTGTCTTTAAAGTAACAAAATATTCAATTTTAAAATAATTTGAAAAGTAGTCTGTTTAATGGTGTAGTCATTGTCTCCTGCGCGCGCATGTATAATCTGTGTCTTCGAAAAAAGTAATACGCGCGCCATATTAACAGATATTTCTTGTTGTGAAATGTGTTTAATGTAATTAAAAAATAAATGACTTCTTATTTCTTATTATTCTTATTTTTCTACAAATAAAAAAAAACAGTGATAAGTGTAGAACGTCGAAAATACTTGAACAAAAACACAAGTCCGGTGTATCGGGTGACGTAGAAATGTGAGGAAAACGTCTACGAAATTTCCTTAGGAAAAAAAGGTAAGCGAATATGATTCGTTTTTATTCGCAAATGTGTTGAAAAACTTCGTAAGAAGCTTGTGCGCTTTGGTGATTACACCCTCGGCTCCATTACGCCCTCGTCTGCGGCTCGGGCTGCAATTTCGGAGCCTCGGCTGTAATATCCAAAATAGCGCACGTGCATCTTAATGTACTATTATTTGTTATATTATCGAACACGGCTTCTTTATTCAGGAAAATATTATGATTGTTATAGATATAAAAACTCCTTGTCTCTTGCCGCTATAAAATAAACACTAGTGTGGTAATATAATGAAAAAACACGCGTGTTTAATAAGCCGGATTATGGACAAATATAGTTCAAATATAGCTGTTTTATGAGCAAATGTGTTGCTAAAGATTTTTTTTTAATTTCGAATAGAAAGATTTAAATATTTGCTAAAAGAAAGATATAAATATTAGAAAAAAATAAACAAACTCAGATGAAATAGAAAATACTGCGATGTAAACATTTTCATGTGATGTATTGAGAAAAGTATTATACGAGCCTTGGCCGCAACCAGGCATTGAAAAATTTACGCATGTGGATAGGCGTCTTCCAACTTACCCATTTTTACATGTGGCAATGTATTTTGTTCTCGTTAACGAATGCCTATATTGGTAAAATGGAAAATAAGCTAAATTAAATATTGCTCTCTTATGACATTTATTTCGAATTTAAATACTTAGAATGTTTTATTTTATAATATTATCTTGATATAAAGCAAAAATACAAAGAACTAAAAACACATGGCCGGTTCAAAACAAGAACCTTAAAATTTTTGGTCGTGATTAAAAAAGGACTGGTTCTGATTCCCTCAAATTCTTTTGTCGCAGATACCTAACATTATGCTATTATTTTTTGTATAGTACCTTGTTCCTACAAAAAATGACCAAACATGCATCATGGTAAGTAACGAGCTTAATTTTCTGTTGTTTTCTTGTGATAGATAAGAAACATCGATCAGATGTCGTTCAGGGCGATCAATCATCGCCCGATCAGCTGTATTAAGCCACGGCTTGGAATACCTAACTGATTGTTTTTGCAACATCCTCTCAATCCCTCGCTATAACAAAGCTACGAAATTGTAATAATAATTATTTATCGGCAATGTGAATGATAAATAGTTTTCTTAATTTTTACATGCAATTTTTCGATAAAGTGCTTGCAATTGTTAGTCTTCTTCTTCTTCGTGTCAATGTTCAAATACGTTGGATCAAATACTTTAAATATAGATATATCTTCAAAGAAAAATGTGATCAAAAGTTTACTTTTACCTGTCGATTTGACGCAAATTTTTATATTCACCTGTAATTCTACTTCTCTAGGCTAGATCGCGACGGGCTCCGTAATCTAGAGGCGACATCAATGTCACCATTTGCATTTTATTGGCAAAGTTTCAGGCCGCAGAACGCCTATTTTTATGGTAAACTTATTCAAATGCACGGCGATGTCATAAATCGGGTAAAGGGGTATGGCACGGCAGGCAGGGAAACTTTGCGAATGCTTCCAGTGGCCGCACGCTGAGCACCTCCACTCGCTCCGGCAATCAGGCACCGCCATGCCACCACCACCCCTAACCCTCGGTCTTGGACTTTTGTTATTCTACTTTGATGTCTCGATTTAGTAGTTTACTAAACACACTTGTCTACTAACCAAACTTTGGCTGATCTTGAAGAGAAGTATGCGTCATTTTATTAGAATATATAAAGCTTTGTGAAAAGCTTAGTACTAAAAATCTTAAGGATTTTAATAAGCGCGTCTGTCGGGGATCTCGGCACATAAAAGGAATGAAGCAGCGAATTTTTCCCGTGATGAATGGAAATGAATTTGCTATTTACCGTTGAGAAAATTCATTTATCGGGCACCTGCGCAGCGCTCGATCGGGCACAATAGACCTCAGAATGTAATCTTATGGCAACTTTTAGCTAATAACAAACCGAAACGGATAGAGATTTAACTAATCCCACCAAAATGATTTCATGTAAAATGGTAACATTGTAAAAATTCACAGAGTTCGTGTCTTACACGACTATCGAGCACATTGGAAATGAATCTAAGGAATTCGAAAAAAGAATCATAAAATATTAATAAAAAAACTTTTTAAAAAAAAAGCTTTTATTTTTATTAAAAAAATTAATTGTGCTAATATTAAAAAAATTGTATGCAAGAGTCGTGCTGGTAAATATTAGTTATAAAGATAAATATAATATAATAGATTTCGATCGATCCATTTTAGTATATTTTGTTATCATTGAATTTGTATGCTTGTGTATTAAGTCTTTAGTAATAGTGTTGTAAACTTGTAATTGATTTAAATTAATGTTGACTTTAAAATTTGCATGCTGTTTAAGGCAGATTTTCGCAGTACTTAAAATAAATCTTATCGTAACATCTAATTATACCGACCGGAAATCAGTGCAAATAAGTTATTTGATTTGATTTGATTTATCTACATAAATAATATTTATCAGCACGACGACTCTTGAATAATATTATTTTCTCCCATTTATGTATATTGTTGTAGTGTTATAGCTGTTTGAATTTTTGCTTTTGGTCAACTATACGACAGAAATGTAAAACTGTACAACAATGTAGGTACACTTTTGTAGTGTTACAGCCGTTTGAATTTTTGCTTTAGGTCTTAAGCCAAGTATACAACAAGTACAGCTACCTGCAAAAAGTGTTCATATGTCATTAACAAATTGCATAAACTGCAGTGTTGTTTTAATATGAATTAATAAAGGATTGATTAATTCTTTTAACTTTGTTTTCTGTTTCCTCACAAATAGGAGAAAAGCACTACACATATTGCGGCCTAATGGCAAATATTGTCCTTGTTGACTTGGAAGGCCCCGGCTTCGCCTCGGCCATCCAATATTACTCGGACTGTATTTGCCTTATTTTCAGCCTTAACGGTAATGTACGATTATGAAATTTTTGTACAACTGAATATTTAATAATTTTTTTTATTTATATTTTATTTTCAACTTTTTAGTTTTGTATTAATTGATGTGAAATTATGTGAATACCGTCGCTGCCAAACTCTACCTGGATTGATAGTAAAGCTGTGCTCACTGACAGCAGGGTCAAGATCTTTTGGTCACTTATCCAATGGCACTGTTCACTAAAACTTTCGTTATATCACCAATCACAAACGAGCTGAAACTGTATAGGATGGCAACGTTTATAACAAAGTAGCTTTGTCTAACTTTCAGTTCCATCTTTAAACCCTGGAAAGTTTAGAGTATTCGCTAACCCAAATCAGACGAGCCCAAACACAAAAGCTCTATCTTGTTTAGTTTAGAAGTTCCTATGGCCATCTTACGACTCCATCATCTGTACCCTGATCATCATCTCTGACCAAAATGCTTGGGAATACAAGTCTAACGAACACATTCACGACGAGTGTATCTTGGTTATTCTATGAGTTCCTTTGGCCACCGTCCAACTCCATCATCGAATGAATTGAAATTCGCTAATTTGACAATTTTGTAAATTATGCAAATCATTTAGTACATTTAAATTGAATAATAAAATATTTAAAAAAAAACTTTTTTAAAAACAAGCTTTATAAGAAAACTTGTACTAAAACGAAAAAAAATTTTTTATGCAAGGGTCGTGCTGATAAATGTTAGTTATTTAGATGAATATAATAAAACACATCGATCGAAATCATGCATAAAACTTTATAATATTATATGACATAAAACGATTTGAAAGCTTGTAGCGCAAATAAAAAAAAGGAACTGAAACTAAATAAACTTTATGAGCGCTACAAGCTTTCAAATCGTTTAATGTCATATAATGTGAAAATTTACAAATTTTGCGTAGCCTATCAATCAGCAATCGATCACTCATCGTCAACTATCCATCATAAAATGGAATCGTGGTTCTTTTGTAACAGTTTTTGCTATTCGTTTAAGTATGTGAGCCACGAGGATATGTTGGTAGTTGTATGAAATTGGAACTACGGCTAGGAACGAGCAAAGTGCCCTGTTGTCACTGTCATAGTCTGGGGTCCCGTCGTTGAATCAACTATCTCATAAGATACACATCCAAATTATTTGATAGTGATATTAAATGCTTAACAAACGGCTGAAATTCCGTAACCTGTAAGAAGAATGCGAGAACCGTAAATATATTAACATACTACTTTAACCCGCGGCTTCGCTCGCCTTATATAGTTCAACGACGACGATTGTGACAAACTCTTCAAGTTGCCTTAGCAGCTTTTATAAAGAATTATTGTTAAACATATGATCTATATTGACACTACAAATTGACGTGTAACAATGTTATTAATAATAAATTTCATTTCGTTTATAACAATGTTATTAATAATATTTCCTGGATGAATTGTAACCTTTGTGTTAGTCCAGTGCTTGATCTATCTACCTCCTAGATTTCATTGAAATCGGTTCAGCCGTTTAGGTGTGATAGTGGAACAAATAAACAATCAAACAAACATCCATACTTTCGCATTTATAATATTAGTCAGATTTTCGCTTTAATAATAAAAAACAGCTAACACAAAAACTTTTGTTTAATTAGTGTCTTTCAAAAACTACTTCATTATGATTTGATTTTGATTTTTTTCAACTTCCAAGTAGCTTTCTGAAACCGGTAGTGTGTTCTTGTGCATTCTATCACCTTACTAAAAATTATTTTCGCGGAAGACCTTTTAGTACCTGTCTGTAAGCACAGTTAAAAAGCTAAGTAGCTGGCTGGGCAACATATCGCAGTTTTGAGTGTCAAAGTTCCGACAGCAGCGAAGTGGAGGGAGGTAAGGCACCGCTCGCTATAGCATTGGAAGGTTATAACTGTCAAAGTTATAACAGCTGCCTTTGTTTCCGGTACAAAGCGCTTCGAAATACACTCTGGAATGTATAAGGAAGAAACGTTTATTGCTAAATTATGTGTTGCATTTAAACTACTTGATCCACATAGGAATTCAATTAGTATTTAATATAAGTTGCAATAGGCTAAAAATCTACTTTTAGGAAACCAATAACTACGTTTTAGTAACTATGTAACCCTATTAGTACTTTGAAACGCAGGTTTGTAATTTTGTAATAGTTTGTAATATTGTGTGGGTTGAAAGGTCGACGACCTAGCTCGTAAACACTAGTGTCATATTTGTTATGCTGCCAAAGACCTCTGACAAGGCTCATTTATAGATTTATAGACTATTTCCCTATATATCAGCTTAGACCACGCCTTAACGTGCCTTCAGTATCACAGATTAATTTAAATTTTAGAATAGATTCAATCTTAAATCCAATCCTCAATTTCGATGTCATTCAATGTAATTTCTGTTTGATCTAGTGCTAAGAGGCTAGTAGGAATAAAATTATTTCAATTAAACATACTTGATACAAAAATATTTGGTTAGATAAAATTCGATTTAGGTCGTCGCCTGACATAAGCTTTTATCAAATACGTATTTTTATGTGAAACTCATCAGCCGCATGAATCATTCACAATACTCAATAAGAAATGGTTGGTATCTGAACGAATACTTCCGAACAACAACATTTTGGATTGATGTTTATTGTAGGGGACGGCTGTGTTTAATTTCCTGTTGCTTTGTGGCGTCACTAAATAAAACGAAGGCTTCAAATATGTTGAAGCACTTCAATCTGAAGATCTTCGATAACAATTCTCAAGAAATCGAGATGCCGAGAATCAATCTCTTCTAAGTTTTCAATGGTTATTTATACTAGATTCAATAAGGGAATAATTGGCCAAGCTACGAGTAAATATGATGTAACACACTAAAATACAAAAACCATTTCGAGATATTTTTATGTCATACCATATTTTTTTATTCTAGTCTAGAAAAGTAATTTGATTGCGGTAATATATTCAAAAATGCTGCGGCAGTTGTGACATTCATTTGACCACTGAGTGCCGTCATTCCACAAATAAAAAAAACAATAGAAAAGAAAACTTTTATTATCTGTGCTCTTTCTGTCAAACGATTCGATTTGACGTTTCTTGATTGACACATCTGTGTCGAAGCACGTTCGTTTCACTGTGACCACGTTCGTTTCATCGTCTATTCTGAAATTACGTCATCAACTTTAAAACTTAAAAAATTAATATAAAATTAATAACAATAGTTTAGGCGGAAAAAAAAAGTTATTTTCCTAAAATAGTCTAAATTTTCAGTTAAAAATATAAAAAAATCATTTTTGCTTTTTTAGCTTAGCGAATTCCGTGATGAAATAATTTTGCGAACAAATATATTCTGACTCAGATTCTGACCTTGCAGCCTATTTTTGTGTGAAATGTATATATACTCGTACTAGGTTATTTTTAGGACCTGATTTCCTTTTGCCCACTTATTAGTGAGTTCAAAAGCAACAACTTTTGTTCTACGACTATGCTAACAACGCGCGAAAAAAATTTCAAATCCCCTAACGAAAAGTCGAAAATTTTTTGTGCGTTGTTAGCAAGTCGTAGAACAAAAGTTGTTGCTTTTGACCTCACTAATAAGTGGGCAAAAGGAAATCAGGTTCAAGAAAATAACCTTTTCACCTCCAAAGCTCGGAAACATTTATTTTGTCGGTTAAATTCTGCGGCCAAAAGCGATTTTTGGCCCCTAGCGGGCAAAAGGTTTTTTGAAATTCGAACGCGATGTACTTATTATTTTGTAGTATGCTGCAGTACTGGCCGCTTGTAAAACCAGGCACGCACTATCGTTTTCAAGATGAGAAAGAGGGATGCAGCTATAGGAAAGAAACAAATAGTATTATGAATAGTGAATGCCTGGTGGGTAAAGTACTGGCTGATAATGAAAAGTAAATTTAAAATTCGATCGCCTTTTTTTTGTTCTGTTGCCCAGATTAATGGACTCGCCCTTTGACTTCAAATCAACGCAATACTATAGTTATTTGTTATGCAAGGCAGCAAAAGCGTTATTTGGCGTGAGTGCCTTGTATTGAAACCTGAGCAAGCGAAGGATTCTAGAATTGAACCACGAGCGAAGCGAGTGGTTCAAAAGAAGAATCCTGAGCGTAGCGAAGGTTTCAAGGCACGAAACGCAAAATAACTTTGCTGCCGAGCGAAACACAAAAATTTTCACCTCACTAAAGCGAGGAAGCAACCAGTACCGCAGCGTGGAGGTCTGCCATACTGCATCACGTTCAAATTTCAAAAACCTTTTGCCCGCTAGCGGCCAAAATTCGCTTTTGGCCGCAGAAAAACCTTTTGCCCGCTAGGGGCCAAAAATCGCTTTTGGCCGCAGAATTTAACCGACAAAACAAATGTTTCCGAGCTTTGGAGGTGAAAAATAGATTTGCCTGCCACTGCCTATCCTCTGTCTCCACATTGCAATCCAATGAAAATGAACCTTGTTCTGCAAATTTATCAAGTAGTTTATAGGGAGAGTCACGAACATAAGCACAACAGACCTAAAAATAATAATAATTTAATTATAGTGATTTCCTTTTAATGTCTAGTATTCTTAATATATACATGGCCACTCGTCCGTATTATCTCTTTGACCTTGAGCTGGTCTCTGGTTACAGGGGTTTGTAGCAAAGCGCTGGTTCAGGTTATACTGGTTATGTTTCCACTTGTTTGCTAGGTATTATGCCCTTAAGTTAAAATGTTTGAGTAATTATTTCTTATATATCAATTGCTTTTCTTGCATTATGTTAACATTTCCTCGCTTTAATGAGGTGAAAAATTTTGTGTTTCGCTCGGCAGCAAAGTTATTTTGCGTCTCGTGCCTTGAAACCTTCGCCACGCTCAGGATTCTTCCTATATTTAATCCTAGAATCCTTCGCTTGCTTAGGTTTCAATACGAGGCACTCGCTCCAAATAAACCTTTTGCTGCCTTGCATAACAAATAATTATTTATATAAACAAAATTGTAGCTAGGGGGATTTTTATTATCGCTGTTTTTAGGGTTCCGTATCCCAAAGGGAAAAAACCGAACCCTTATAGGATCACTTTGTTTTCCGTCTGTCACGACCCTTTTTCTCAGGAACGCTGTACTGTCCCTTGGAGTTCTGAAAAAATCAAACTTCTAAACAGACGCAATCAAAAGGTACAGCCGTTTATGCCGCAAATTTTCGAGGTTTCGACAATCAAAACCTACAGGGTACTTCCCATGAACTCAGAATCTTTAAATTTAGTACAAAGCAACGTCTTATAGCACAGATACAGGGAAAATTGAGAAAAGCATAATTTTTTAGTTACATCATATAATAAAAATATTTTTAAAAATTTTAAACATCATCCTTTTCCTCATGAACGCATAAAGGAATTCAGTTGAAATTTATATCAAATACTCAAATCTAGAATAGCCTTAAACTGTAACAAAATCAAACTTCTATGTCAACCCAATCAAAAGAAACAGCAATTTAAGCCGCATAATTTGAAACTCGCAACTACTCGCAAGGGAATCAAAACCCAAAGGATACTTTCAGTCGACCTTAAAATTTGGCATAAAGCAACGTTTTATAGCACACATAAAGGACAAATTCCGAAAACCTTAATTTTTTAGTAACATAATTTTTAGCTACATAATATAACTTTTTAGCAATAAAAATACCATAATTTTACTTATATACCTACAGGTTCGTACGGAACTATCGGTGCGCGAGTCCGACTCGCACTTGGCCGGGTTTTTTTCCAAATTTGAGGCCTATAATAGTAACAGTGAAAATCCATTTAGAGTACCACACAGGTGTGAACTTCGAACGAATTGTACTAGCCATCAGTAGGAATATTAGCACCTTTGAGACGAGTCGCCAACGTCCAACTCGCCACTCAGCGCCGATATTGAAAGAAGCGGAATTTTGTCGCTTGAATGTATTAAATTATATTAGTAGTTGAAAAATCAAAATGAGAAATGTTTAAACCATTTTCGAGATGTTCGAAGACTTACTTATAAATAAACTAGTAAATATGGTAAACAAGGTGGGAAGCGTTATTAAATTTTATAGCTTTAAATTTTACAGCAAACTGTAAAATTAATACCTACGTATTTGTTATGTGAAAATGATATTACAATTTTTTTTCTACTTTTCTGCACTATTGTGTTTCCGTTGATACAACTTTCTCACTGCCTTCGGTTGGCTGGAAGAAATCTCTTTTAGAGATAAGCCCATGTTTGTGTATGTCCTTTAGTTATAGTATTTTCTGTAAAATTTTGAAAATCTGTAAAATAAAGTATATAAAATGTCCTAAAATTCTGCATTTTACAGGTACCTTCTTATTAAAGGTCTTTTTTATTCTATTCTTTATTAAATTTCTATTCATTGTAGAATATTACCTACCAGTCTCTTAAATGACGTCAATGTCAGTTACACTTACGTTGCGTCACAAACAATGTGGCGTATGCATGTAAGATTTCTAAAACTCTCTGCATTCTACACTTTCCTGTGAAAAGAGATATATTTAAAATGACATAGTTTTCAAGTAGGTACTTCGGATTAAAAAGAACTTTAACTACAAAACTGAAATCGAAAAGAATTCATGCATTTTCAATTCTTAACTCGATCAAAATGTACAGGTACAATAGGGGTTCAGAAACCTTTTAAAAGGACTCAATATTTTTGTATATTTTTTATATTTTTCTATGTATTTCTCTATTGCCAATGAGCTTACTCTTGACCTCGATCTAGCCTTATTAGCTCTTTGTATATTTTTCTATTGCCAATGGGACAGAGATAAAGTCAACGATGGAACGAGCTATTTATTTATTAACTGTTTAATTGTTTTGTTTGTGCAGGCACCATGTGGCGTATAGCGCCACTAGTGACATGGCTGGCGGCCGTGTCACTGGTGGCGCTGGCCAGCGCGGACCCGGGCGGCACGGACGCGGGTCTGGACGTAACGGTGCCCGCGCGCACAACACAGCAGACAGCGAGCGTCACACAGCCACCGGCGCACGTGCAGACGCAACCACCGCGCCAGAAGGAGCGACGACAGCGCAACCGCCGCCGAACCACCACCACCACTTCTACCACGCCAGAACCAGACGACGAAGAAGACAACCATACCACACCGATGCCGACAACCACCGTCGACCCTAGGAGCTTTGATCATAGTAAGTACTTCGATATAACTACATAACTGGAAACACACACATATGGGTAGAAATTAAATGGAGGAATCGCATTCACATAATTGTAACAGTCATGTCTTCTTTGAATAACAAACAAAGTAAACGGCTAATAAATAAAACATTGAAAACCAATCCCCGCAGGCCACAGGAAAACCCGCAGTCTCCGGCAATTAACTAGAAGGTTTCAACAGATCTGTTTCTGCTATAAATCATGGCGTAATGAAGCTCATTTAGTCGCACGTGTCCAGCTCATTAACTGATTAGCCCCAAGCGTCCTGGAAACGGAAAAAAATTACATTAACTAAAATGTAAGAATACCGCCTTGAGATAGTCGAGATTTCTTTTTTTTAAGTCACATTTTAAAAGAAGCTCGAGTATATCTATACTAAGTATTAAAAACATAACTTAATTTGTACATTGACACGAAGAAGAAGATTAAAAACATTAAAATATTTTTTCTGTACATTGAAAATATAGTTTCACATTTCGCGGCGTCTGTCTGTAAACAAATCTCCCGGTTTGCGAATGAGCAGAAATATTGCAAGTGTATGGAAATCGGATGATAATGCAATAATATTATGACATGGAGCTGATCTCATGGTGGAACCGGAAGGTGGCCATGAAAACACTTAATAAAATGACGGGAACCCATCGATTTTGGGCTTGTTTAATTTGTCTTGACAAGGACTATGGACCTAGAAGATGTCTCATGATGGAGCCGGAAGTTGGCCATGGGAACTCTAATAAAACGACGCCAACCCATCGAGTTTGGGCTTGTCTGATTAGTCTTATCAAGGACAATGGTCCTAGATAATATCCAGGGTCTCGTGATAGAGCAGGAAGGTAAATAAAAAATAATAATAAAAAATAAAATAATTTATTTAGGCATTTCATACAATTTTCTTCAATACAGTGACTGATAGCCATGGGAAGCCTGTATTAAAACAATTCAACTCTATCGAGTTTGTCCTTGACTGATTTGTCTTGACAAGTACAATGATCTTAGATGATCATAAGGGAGCCAGATGGTAGCCATGGGAAGTCAGTAATAAAACGGCGCTACCCCCTTGAGTTTGGGCTCGTCTGATTCAACTTGACGAGGACAATGGTTCTAGATGACATCCAAGGTCTCATGATGGATCCGGAAGATGGCCATGGGAACTCAGTAAACCTCGTACAACTTATTTTCATATGACTTGACTTCTGCGCATCAACTGACATGGCCAGAGTTATTTTGTGCGACGTCATAAAATGACACAACCTCATCGAGTTTGGACTTGTCTGATTTGTCTTGACAAGGACAATGAACCTATAATATCCAGAGTCTTATGATAGAGCTGGAAGGTATAATCATGGGAAATCTGTAATAAAACGAGGTAACCCCATCGAGTTTGCGCTTCTCTCTAATTCTGATTAGTCTTGACAAAGACAATGGCACTAGACGACATGTAGAGTCTCATAATGGAACCAGAAAGCGGAACCCTGGAAACTCAGTAATAAAGCGGCGCAAGCTCGACTATCCCCGTTCGGGCTCGTTTGGTTCCTCTCGACACTTACTTGGTTTTATGGTCTATGTTTAGTTGCTTTTTAGTAGTTGACATCATAAATACAAAATACAAAAAATAAAAAAACAAAATATTTGTAAAAAGAATCAAAAGCTTGAGACTTTTAGGTACTTATTTATTACCAATCTCAATGTAGGAGATCCAAGGCTGAGCTTGTCTGAGGTACCTTGCACATTAACCTGCTGGGATTGAAACTTGGCACAAATCAAGTAAACAGGTAACATATAAGAAGTGGTGCTCCCCGGCAACACGCGACAGAGACGCACAGTTGGGCTTAATGTCAAAAATGTGTCGTATTTTACTAGGTCGATAGTTATATCTTTTGAAACGAAATAGGTAGCTGGTTGAAAATTTCACGGGAAATGTGTTTTTTAGACAAATATATTACCTTAAAATAAAAAATAAGCTGGGTTGCCCGCCATACAAGAAACGTATTTTGTTTGTTTTGCTCTGTCGTCAGAGCGGTTATTATGTCGAGCGTCAAACTTGGTATGAAATATAGTTCTCTAAAATGTCAATAAAATTACATATCCTGACTGACTTGTTAACTTACTGATTAACTGACTGACTGACGCCAACCTGTAACCGCTTTAGCTACACGTTTGAAATTTTGTGTGCTAATTTAACGCATACCTAATACACCATACCATGTCAGAAAGGATTTTCAAAAACTCATCCCCCAAGCGGTTGAAATAAGGGATAAAAGTTTTTTAATTTTTTTTTACTTAGCTTTAACTTTCATCCCTTATTTCACATGCTTGGAGGACGATTTTAGAAAAATCCTTTATGATATGGTGTTTGTAGTATTTATTAAATTAGCAGACACAATTTCAAACGTGTAGCTAAAGCGGTTACGGGCCGGCGTCAGTCAATCAGTCAGTTATTCAGTCAGTCAGGACATGTCATTTTATTGGAATTTTAGTGAACTATATTTCATACCAAGTTTGACGCTCGAATTAAAAACCGCTCTGACGACAGAGCAAAAACAAACAAAATACGTTTCTTGTATGGCGACCCCCCTTATTTTTTTTTATTATTTGGTATATTTGTCTTAAAACACATATCCTGTGAAATTTTCAACCAGCTCCTATTTCGGTTCAAAAGATACAACTATCGACCTAGTAAGCACGACACATTTTCGACATTATGCCCCACCGTGCGTCTCTGTCGCGTCCTGCCGGGGAGCACCACTTCTTATATGTTACCTGTTTACTTGATTTGTGCCAAGTTTCATCCCAGCAGGTTAATGTGCAAGGTACGCCTTGTTGGATCTCCTACTACTAACAAAAGCTTGTTTTAAAATTGTTTGTGAGTTTGCGCACGTATCAAACTACTAGACCGATTTTGATTGAACGTCTTTTATTTATCAGCTTATGATTTCAAATTATGGAGTAAAGGAGATATAACAATTAAACAATACTTTTTCACCACCAAGGATAATAAATTTTAATGCTCAGGATACTAAATAAATAATAATAATAATTGGTATGCCTCAAAACATAATTTCTTCTTAAAAGTAGGCAACCAACAGAACAAAGTTTTAATGTTGTTAACTGAAGTTAACTTCCCCGATTGCGACATCGATTTAAATGCAGTGTTCTATTTGAGGTCGCAAAGTTAATACACCTGGCAGTCACAGTTGCACGTTAGTACTGACAAATTTAGCGACTGAATTCACAACAAGAACGAGTCTATACTATTAAAAATTGAAAATCAATTTTGTCCGTACATTAAAGATATTAATAAAAACCGGACAAGTACTTTTAAAAACAATGAAGTCCAGTTTTAGGACTGCAAAACTAAGTTTGTGTGTAAAGGTATTTTGAAAATTCTAAATAGATATCGTTACACTTTTCCTGTAATATGTACATAAATTTATATCAACTACTATTTCAGATTTTCGTTTAGCATGCTTTGGACATTTTTAAGACATTTTTCATAAAAATTTCACAAAAATACAAAACGTATTTTGGAATATAATACAAGTAAAGGCCCTTTCATATAATAACTCATTTGACCTAGTTGTCGCTACTAGGTCAAATAAGTTATTTAACATTTTTCCCCCTCTTTTTGCCCATTTGGGCCCAATATCGTTGGTCAATCATATTTAAAAACTATTCCTTTCAAGTCGATAGCGTGATTAGTCGCTGAGATAAATAGGTTTGTCAGACAGACACCTCAAGGGTGCCATTGTTACCATTTAGGTTCGGCACCCTAAAAATGGATATTTATGGTATTGAGGTAACCCTGAATTTTAATTACAGATTTTTGAACTTTTTGTCCGTCTGTTTATAGGATCGATTAAGTACCACACAAACACTACAAACCGATGTCAATCTAACTTTTTTTGTTAGAAAACTCATAATTAGGCTGAAACGTTAGGGGATACTTTTCCAGTCACGCGGATTTGCGTCCGCGTGCGGATCGATCTGCGATCATTTCATACATGCTTCCGCGTCACGCATGTGGATGGGCACGCAAGACTCAATAATTAAATGCGGATTTGGTCGCAAATCTGCGTGACTAGAGAAGCGCCCAATATGCATTTTACATAACTCTAATGAATAAACAGTGTATGTAACGTATTTATAGCGAGCTTCTATTTATTTTAAGTGTATTCGTACTAAATGAAAGTGATTTTGGAGTCGTTTGAGGACAATATGGCACGCGAGCGGAGGTGGTGCAACGTGCGAATGAAGTCGCGGAAAAAAGCTCTTAAAATAAACTGGGAAACCTGTTTCAGTTGTGGTGAACAACGCGTAGTTGGCGTTATTGTTTTTTCACTGCCCTCGTGTGTTTATTCAAACATTTGTTTTTCTTTTGTGTTTTATCTATAGGGTACGTATGTTTTTTCAGTATTTATTACTTCTTTTGTCAGAAACAATATGTACGACTTTTAATGGCAGTGGCAACGCAGTGCAAGCAGAAGACTTACGCTTAAATAGAGCGGCTTAAGGAGTAGGTACCTAGAAAAACTCTTAACCAGTCTTTTAAGATTAGTTTTACTTCTTTTTTCCAATGCTTATCAAATTGATAAATAATATCCGTGACTATCTCATTATTTAGGCAGTGCATTGCTAGCAATAAGACGCACGCTTAACCTTAAACAGTACTCTTAATCCTTACCAGTTTTTAAAAATTATCGTTCCTATTTTTCTCAAGCGCTTATAAAAAATTACAATCATAAAATATGTAAATGCAAAACGAAAACAATCCAACAAAATTTAATACACAAAGAGTCAACTCCACCTCCATTCCTCCATTTCCACCTCCTACAAAAGGTCTCCCACACGCTTCTTTTGAAGAACGAGAAGACCGTTCGTTAGTTACAGATGAAAATATAAATCTATCAAATATATTTTATTGTAGCAGTTGATATGAGAAAATATTAAATAACAATATGTAATAGTCCCATGTGGTGCCGGCAAAGAATAGTACCAACCCATACATACCCGTGGGTGTCGTAAGAGGCGACTAAGGGTTAACTGGAGGATGGGCAGCAGCATCCTCCTTTGTATCTTACATCTTACTTACTGCGGTCACCTATAACCGCGGTCCATGGTGCCAGCCGTAACGCTAACAAGCGAGGTGACTATGGTACTTCCCCTCCACATTTTTCCAGCAAAAGCTAGAATTCTGGAGGGAGCTCCCTCTACTGTAGTGGACGTTTCATGGGATGTTATGATGAATACAGGTATTTTATATTGGTTCGAAACGCGATGTGGTTAGGACGAATGGACAAAAATCCTTTCGCGACATTTCTGTATAGTACACTTAGGGGGGAAGGAGGATGTGGTATCTAATTTATGGCGAGGTGATGTCAATTGCATGCAATTCCTCTCCCCGTTAAACCATCCGCAACCGATGACGTCTGCTAACCTCGTCAAAGCTTAAAGTCTCTCCGCAAGAGGGTCGCGCACGTAGTACTTTTGTGCAAAGTCCGTCTGGGGAAGTAACACTCCCTTGCCTACTACTTTCATAAAGCAGCAGAGTTTGCACTTTTATGTTTCGGTTATAAGAGTAAGGGAGTGAGTGAAATTATCGGCACAAGAGACATACCTACCATCTTTGTTTTCTGGGCGGGCAACACGCTTTGCTGTGCCCTATTAGTGTTAAATTATGCCAATCATAAGACAGTGGGTGCTACGTCTAGTGGCGATATTGGAGGTGTCTACTTACCATAAAGGTTTTTTGCAGATTTCTAAAAAGCGGTGCTACTAAGACAGATCGTTTTATTTTTTCTGTAATAAATACACAAAGGTTTATCGACTATAATTAATTCAGATTTTTCCTTGAGAAAACTACGGCGGTTTTTAGGGTTCCGATACCAAGTTTGGTAAAAAAAAGGAACCCTTATGGTGCCGCTTTGTCTGTCTGTCCGTCTGTCTGTCTGTCTGTCACACCTGTATATCTCAGCAACAACTCATGCTATCGACTTGAAATTTGGAATAGTTTTAGAATATGATTGTCCAACTTAATTGCAAGTGAAAGAATTAAGAAAAAATATTATTATTAATGTAAAGGGGGCCCAAATATTGCGGGAAAAATTTCAAATTATGGGTACTAGGTCGAGTTGGGTATCATATGAAAGGGAATTACTTGTTCATACTAAAATATATTTCTGTAATTTTCTGTAATATTTTTCTGTAACTCTTAATTTTCAAGTTATGATGAAAAATGTGAAAAAAATACCGTTCCCTTATCTCCGAAGTTTGTGATTGGAAAAATCTGAATTAATTACAGTTGATTGACATTTATGTAAACATTACAGAAAAAATGAAACCATCTTTCTAAGTGCACAGTTTTTTAGAAATCTGCAAAAGACCGTTACAAACAAATTAAGTTTTGCGGTCCTAAAAATGGACTTTATTGCTTCCAAAAATACTGAAGGTATATCGGAACCCTCGGCGCGCGAGTTCAACTCGCACTTGATCGATTTTTTTATCATAACTTGATTGAAAACTAAGAGTATAAAAAAAAATCTACAACAAGTAAATAATTAGAACTAATAGTGAAGTAAGTTCTAAGAGAAGTTGTGGACTATGAGAAGGCCTTCGATTCGATCGAAACGTGGGCTGTGCTACGATCTCTCCAGAGGTGCCAAGTCGACTATCGGTACATTGAAGTGTTGAATGAAATGGCTCCATTATCCATGGAACCGAAACACAGCAAAACAGGTGCTGCATTACGGTAGGTAGATATAGGCGATAGGGTGGTAGTTATACTTCTTTAGTCGGACGTTTCAAACAAGCAAAAGCAGCAAAGCAGTTTTTTTTTTGTTTTATCGTAGTTCACAAGTCTTAATAAAAATAGATGTAAAAATTTTATCTCTAAAAATTTGCCTTAAAAAAACATTTGTGTTTAATATTAGCATAAAATCAGTAGTGTGCATGTCAGCCATGAAACGTCGTTCAAATACCACACTAGTAATAAAAGAATAATTAAATAAATTCCCAGAGTGATTTTACTGCCAACGTAATCGCGCAAATTGAGACAGTGAGACATCTAAAAAGAATAATTATTACAATTGAGAGTCCGACATCTAACCCCAGAGTAAGCTTGAATTTAAGCAGCAGAAATATTGTCATCATCATCATCATAACATCCTATGAAGCGTCCACTACAGGGAGCTCCCACCAGAATTCTACCTTTTGCTGGAAAAATGTAGAGGGAAAGCACCATAGTCACCTCGCTTGTTAGCGTTACGGCTGACACCATGGACCGCGGTTGTAGGTGACTGCAGTAAGTAAGATGTATGTTCGATTTTGCATACACTTTTTTTGTCGAATTTAGTAGCACTTATTTTGGAGTGGCAACACAGCTGTCAGCTGTCATGTATATTATATTCTCGTTTAGTAACGCACCTTGTCATTCCATCTACCAAGCCGCGCGGTTCGTTGAGCTAATATTTTTGCCTTTTTACCTCAGAACAAAAACCTCCTTGCTTCGCTTTTTAGGGTTCCGTACCTCAAAAGAAAAAAACGGAACCCTTATAGGATCACTTTGTTGTCCGTCTGTCTGTCTGTCTGTCTGTCTGTCAAGACTCTTTATCTCACGAATGGGTAAAGTTATCAGGTTGAAATTAATACCACATATTAGGATCCATGAACCACACAAGATCTGAAAATTTCAATTTTTTACAACGACGCAATCAAAAGATATGGCATTTTATGTTCTCATCTCCATACATTTATGCAAAAACGCAAAACCTACAGGGTAGTTCCCGTTGACCTAAAATTATGAAATTGGGCAAGAAGCTAGGTCTCACTGTACAAATAATGGGAAAAGTCTGAAATAATTAAATATTACAACTTTTCTCACAACTAATGGTAACCAATTGTGGTGAGCTCCCGTATCAAGAACATTCATATAAGAGAGGGGTCAAGTTGTATGGTCGCGGAGGCGATTTTTGTTATAGTTCTATTTTAAAAACGGTAACACTTACAAACTTGAAAATTGGTATGTTTATAGTGCATAAGCTTTAAAATAACAACAAATAATAAAATTTGGTCAAGCGCGTGTCGGACTCAAAAATCAAGCACATTAACTTACTGAAATTTCAACTACTACAATTATGATTATGTGGTGGTACGGAACCCTCTGTGCGCGAGTCCGACTCGCACTTGGCCGGTTTTTTTACTTTCGAGCGGACCGAGAAAGGTATTGTTGTATTCGTGTAAAAAAAAGTTTTTCTAATTTTCTCAAAAATATGCTATATATATCACATATACATCATAAAAAACAAGTCTCCAAAAATGTCCGTCCGTCGGTCGGTCGGTCGGTCGGTCCGTCGGTCGGTCGGTCCGTCGGTCGGTCTGTCCGTCACGCTTTGGCCTAGCGGCTAAACTAATGGTCGGATTGACACCATATTTGGAATTTAGGAGTTCTATGCAAATCCATCGAAGGGTTCTAAGTGGTTTCTGGCTGGCTCTCATTTTGAGGATAGCTGTCATACAACGAAAATGATAAATTGTAATTTTCTCAAAAACGGCTCATAGAATCATAATGAAACTTTGCATGACCAAGCATCTCCATGTAAGATATCTTGCGCCAGTATCAAATGATCTGTGTAATTTCATATAAGGGGTGTTCCTGTACCACTAAATCGTAAATATGTGATTTACCCAAAATTGGTTCCATTGAGTTTATTAAAATTTTCTATACTCGTAATATTACTCCTGGATTGGTTGTCTACCTGACTGGATATTCTTTATGATTTTTTTGAATAAAATTTAGTACACAGGGTGTACCGAAAACCGAAAGGCCTTGCTCAGTAGACTAAACTGAACAATATCCATAAGGAACATGTGTTATGAAATTAAAAAAATCTCTATGCAAGTCTCCTACGGTAGTGTCCATTAATCTGTGAAAATTCATATAAAGAGTGTTCCAGTAGGTACTACTAAAAGTTAAACATGTGATTTACTCGAAATCGTTTGAGGTTTGTTTGTTTTAATGTTTGACAATTTGAATTCTGAATTGATCTGTATATTTCATTCGAACATTTTTTTGGACAAACGTAAATAAAAGTTTGTATTTCCATACTATGTGTATGGCATTACAAATTTAAGTTTGCGGTTGATAATTTTTCCTCGAGTATTGCGAGAAAGTAAGTGCAGTGCTGCTGTAATCTTTGAAATAATTGAAAAATAAAGTATAAAATCAGTGGAGCTTATTGTTGTTTTCGCCCACTGCTGTTGTGAACTGTATTTATTGTAAAAAGACACAAATTAATTGTCACTTACGGAGTTCTCTTCTTGCCGTCCAATTTGTGAAACATTTGACTAGGCATTGTTTTTGTTGCCTAATTTCGATTTTATTGTGTGGTGCTGAATGAAGTGAATGGACCATTTTGTTACTTGCGACTTTTATTGCGAACAGGTTTACCTAATAGGTTGGCTGGAAGAGATCTCTTAAAGAGATAAGCTCGCCTTTGTAAACAATTTTCATTTAAAAACTGTATTTTATTTGTGTGCAATAAAGAATATAAAGGTTTAGAGGTTAGAGACACAACCTCGACTTTTGTGAAATTGCCTAGAATTCTCACACGGGCCTACCCCTTTTTTTACAACCACCAAAGTGAAGTTCGTCACATGATCTTGCAAAGTCAGCTGACTTAGGTGGCATCTTATTTCTTTGTTTTTAAATATTTTTAACTCAAAAATACACTATCTATTCACTCAACGAGCTCAACAACATTCCCCACTCGATGGGTTAGATGAAATTATTTTTTTTGGGCTCCTTTTTAGCTGTTTGGGAGCACCCTTTCATTTTGTTTTTGCTTTTAATATTTGTTGTGGTAGCGGCAGTAGATATACACAATTTGTGAAAATTACAAATTTCTACCTATAATGGTTCATGATACAGATACAGCCCGCTGACAGACAGACAGACATCGGAGTCATATTAATAGGGTCCCGTTTTTCACCTTCTGGTTACGGAACCCAAAAAGGCACGGAACAGGAACCCTACAGCGCCACCTATCAGTGGACTTCGGTTAAGAGTGATTAGAGCAGAGCCACAGATGAAATATTAGTAAACTGAGCAGAGCTTTGTTGCCCAGGTACTAAATGGCGGTCACATCTCTTAACGAGTCTTATTTCGCCGATGTCAAAGCAAATAATTAAACAAAATATTGACACAAGAATAAATCACGCACGAAACTCATTAGAGTTATTATTTCTTACGCATGGGTGACAGGCAGGGAGCCAATCACGATTCACACGCCTCATTTTATGAGTTCTGTGCATTAACGGTCAGCATCGAAGTTTCGTGCCGGGGGTTAATGATGACTCCAATAAGTTGAGAATTAAAATTATTGAAGCCGCTTACGAGTATATCCGCAAAATCATAGTTAATAAATGTGTTTAAATTGTCTATTAAACTCGTATATTGGATAACACTTTATTAAAATTATACTTACACTAAACTCTCAAATAGCAGAAAAGATTCAGATTCAGATTCAGATAATTTTATTCAATGTAGATTCATGCAGAATACAATGCAAATAGAGCGAGTCTACGCCGTTTCGGATCGTGCTATGGCAGCGTAAAAGAAACGGCAAGAAACCACTGCAGCACGGCCTACTTTAAGAGTCGGCTTTTTACAATGTGTTTCTTGTGTTTCGCTGGAATATCAGAGCACCATACCTCTTTGTCATTCATATAGTCATCCAATCTATAGTAAGCTTTTTTACATAACGTTTGCTTTACACATTCTTTAAACTTTCTCTCAGGTAATTGCACTATATTGTCAGGTATTTTGTTGTAGTATCGTATACACAGACCAACGAAAGATGTATTGACTTTAGTTAATCTAGTATATGGTTGATCAATTTTATGCTTATTTCTAGTATTAAAATTATGCCTGTCACAAATTTTTGGTAATTGATGAATGTTCTTTCTAGCATACATTATATTTTCATAGATATACTGGCATGGCACTGTCATAATGTTGATTTCCTTGAACAGTTCTCTCAGGGAATCACGAGTCTTCAGGCAATAAATTGCTCTTATAGCCCTCTTTTGTAAAACGAATATTGAATGTATATCAGCTGCTCGGCCCCAAAGCAGTATGCCATAAGACATAATGCTATGGAAGTAGCTAAAGTAAACCAGCCTTGCAGTAGCTACATCAGTAAGTTGTCTGATTTTTCTAACAGCATATGCAGCCGAGCTCAATCGACCAGAAAGAGCCGTTATATGAGGGCCCCATTGAAGTTTAGAGTCTAGTGTTAACCCTAAGAAAACTGTACTATTTACAAAATCTAATGGCTCATTATTCAATACTATGTTATGTGAAGTAGACCTTACATTTGGTAGTGCAAATTTAATACATTTAGTTTTTTTGGCGTTTAGGACTAGATTGTTAACAGTAAACCATGCATGAATCTGTCCAAGTGCATCGTTGACTTCGTTATAATTTTGTGATTTCCTACTTACATTGAATATTAATGAAGTATCATCAGCAAATAACACAATCTTTGACAGATTCTTCACCACAGAAGGAAGGTCATTAATATAAATAAGGAATAAAAATGGCCCTAATATGGACCCTTGAGGTACGCCAATTTTGACAACAGATCCCAGTGATTTCGTCCTGTTTACTTGTACCTTTTGAATCCTGTTTTCCAAATATGACCTAAGTAGTTTAAGTGAATTATTCTTAACACCGTAATGTTCAAGTTTTAGCAACAATGTGCTATGATCTACGCAATCAAATGCCTTGGATAGATCACAGAAGATACGAATAGCATCTTCAGATTTTTCCCACGCGCAAAAGATGTATTTTAAAAGTGCAGTCCCGGCATCCGTTGTACTGCGCCCTTTCGTGAAACCAAATTGATGGTCATGTAGTAAGTTATTTCTATTGAAGTGTGAAAGCATTTGATTGAGTATGACCTTCTCAAAAATTTTACTAAGTACAGGTAAGACTGATATTGGTCTAAAATTACTGGGATCCTTTTTGTCACCAGCTTTGAATAATGGAACTACTTTACTTTTTTTCATTAAGTCAGGAAATGTACCATGATCGACACAATCATTGAATATAACAGCTAAATATGGAGATATAGTATCAATGATCGCACTACAGACTTTTACTGACATTCCCCATAGGTCCTCAGTAGTTTTCATTTTAATACTTTTAAAGGCTTTAATAATTTCGTTAGGGGTGACATGATTGAACCCAAATTCAGTTTCGCAGGCGTCCACATTCTTTTGAAGTAAATCGCTAGCAAGTGAAGATGAAGAATTGAGTGACTCTGTTGTTTTCAAAGGAATATTAGTAAAAAAGGTTTCGAATTCTTGAGCCACTTCTACGTTTGAACTAATAGTTCCGCGATTTGTATGAAGTGTGATTTGATTGTCACGCGGTTTCACTTTTCCAGTTTCACTGTTTATAACATTCCATACAGCCTTAATTTTGTTATCAGCAGACTGTATTTTTTTCCGAAGAAAAAATGATTTTGCTTTTGAACAAACTAATTTAAACAATTTTGAATATTTTTTGACATATTCAATGAAATTGTCGTCATTTGAATAATTTCTTAGCTCGTATAATTCAAAAAGTCTCTCTCTACTTTTGCGAATACCAGCGGTAGCCCAGTCACTGAATTTGAATTTTACAATAATTTGCTTTTTTCTAATAGTGAAAATTTTACTGAATTCAGTATTAATCAATGTGAATAAATCTTCATATGAGTTATTAGGGTTGTTAGTATTATAATTGTGACAGGGCAGCTTTTCTAGTAACGTGTTTTTGTACTTTTCTAACCTACCGCTCGTTAGGCTCCTGGTTTCTATATCTATCTTCTGGGTTACTCGAGAATAATTAAAAGTAACACTTTGACCAGAGTGGTCAGACTGAATCGAGTTTATGATACTTTTCTCAAAATAATCGCAATTACAAAAGACGTTATCAATACAGGTAGCCGAGGATGACGTCACCCTTGTAGGTTCAAAAAATACATGCTCTAAATTAAAACATTTGAAAAGACTTATAAGTTTGTTACTATAGGTATTATTTTCTAAGATATTGACGTTAAAGTCACCACACACTATCACAAACTTATTTTCTTTTGTCACTATTTTTAAAACATCTTCCATTACTAACTCGAACATTGAAAATTTTTGAAAAGCGGGAGGTCTGTATACGCACACTACAACATGCTCGTCCAGCTCAACACAAGATATTTCAATACATCTTTCAACCGAAAGTCGAACAATATCTTTACGGTTCTTTATCTTAAAACTGTTACGAACTAAAATCAGTGATCCACCGTGTAAAGCAGACTTTCGATTGAAAGCACTGGCTATACAATAATTTTCATAATTTATCAACATTTGATAGTCTTTTTGCCAGTGTTCTGTCAGACAAATAATGTCAAATTTTTTCTTTCTAAGAATAATTCTAATTCTAAAATTTTTCCAGAAAAACCTTGAATATTTTGATGTAAAATTTTCAAAATATTAGATTTTTCCTTTGTCTTTGCTATAGGAAGTTTTTTGCCAGAAGGTTTTTTTTCATTTACTTCAGTAAAATTTTGTTTAGAAAAACCCTCTTTTGTCGTATGAACTAGTTTAAAGAATTGGTGTTAGTAATGTTACTAACTAAAGAAGTTTTTTGTGTATAACTTCCTATAACAGAGTCAGATATATTATATGCTATCAATGTAGCCAGCTCTTTCTTAAA
The DNA here is from genome assembly GCA_947532105.1 of Athrips mouffetella. NCBI lineage: Eukaryota > Metazoa > Arthropoda > Insecta > Lepidoptera > Gelechiidae > Athrips > Athrips mouffetella. Next base: position 32,498,102 of record OX383956.1, read on the forward strand.
CTTAAGAGGCAGATACATAGTATCCTTTGTCAATTTGAAATAATTTATAAAAGTATTCATGTCAAGATATAAAATGTCACTATGACGACTTGTCAAATTTTGTAAATGTAAATTCATTCTGTGTATACATTTGTTGTGTTGCTCAGTAACATTTGAACAGTATGGGAAGTTACACAGAATAAACCCACACTTAGTTTCAACCTGTATTTTGTTTAACAATGTCACAAAATTGTTTAATTTTAATCTACTTATGTCAGAATGATTGCCTACCACGATAACAACAGTGGTGTTTATGTCAAACTTGCCTACAGCAATCTTTCTTACAAGACCGTCGAAAGTAATATCGGGACAGCAAATATTGGTCACCTGCTGATTATGGCAGTAATTAAAAATAGACCCTAGACCTACTCCTATCCTATCTGAATATACAAAGGTCTTCTTTTTATTGGAAGTCGACGAAAAGTCCTCGCCATCCGTAAAAAAAAAACTAAAATATAATAATAAATAAAAACGATTCGGATAGCTCGTCTGATAATTTTTTACTCTTTTATCAGCAAATAAATTAAGTTTAGAAATTAAACAAAGTGGTGACGTTTTTGTTTAAAATCGAACTGCAACGTGGTATTTTGTTATAATATCTTAATTCAATAGTTTTTGTATGGTTTAGAGAGCTGATTTTGTTGATACTGCGTTCAATTATGGTTACCTCTGTAGCACCATGTCAAAATTTGAAGAAATGGAAAAAAATAACTTAAATATTACGCACGGCAAAATTTCGAACATATTTATAAAATTTTCCGAATGCTGGTTGGACATAAAGGGGTTACTTTATGAATAACTGTGTCAATATAAGTATATTTTAAGACGAAGCGACTTTCATCTAACTAAGCCAAGAACTGACCCGATTAAATCAACTTTCAAAAGAAAATAATCGCATTGAATTCAGTTCATCCAATTTGGAGCTACAGACAGACAAAAGCTTTAATCTTTTAAGGCAGGGGTTTATAAAAGATGAACCTTTATTATAACTTATTTTTCAAACATCCCAGCAACATGTACGTAGGCTGTTTGGGCAACTTTCGAAGGACTCTTATCCGGATAATGCCGTTTTTGTACGAGACATGATTAAGAGTACATGCTCCTATATCTAAATATCTATTCATATAATAAAATCGTAAAGGCAAAAAAGTCTTTACATTGAACATATTGAGAAAAAACCAACCAGGGCGACTTAAAATGATTAACTGAACATGTTTGTTGTTTCTTTGTTTGTCTGTTTGACCGAGCATCACGCAAAAACTACAGAACGGATTTTGACGAAACTTTAAATATTGATAGTGTATGTCCCAGAATAACATCATATACAAAAAAAAAACTCGAAAAATGGTAGTGGAATAGTAAACCCCAAAAAAAAATTAATAAAGCATAGTACAAAGTCAGTACATTTCAGAGGTCTACTTTGATAGTGGATTTTGCCCGGAACTGAACAAAACACTGTAGGTTTATACTTTGTGTTCAAGTCTTATAATACTAACGTTCAAGGTCCAAATACAAATATCGAGAATCCGTTTTTGTTTTGTTTTTTCAAAAAAGGGAAGCAAATTCCATGGTTTATTTGCTCATCATTTCGTTCAAGTAACATATATAAGATCATTGACTTCGTTACTATGGTCATGGGGTCCCATTCCGTACTACGGTTTTTTCGACGGAGTAAATAGCCCGAATTCATTTGGCCCTTTTGTTTCTAATAATTAAACTAAATGTTACTACTAGGTTGGTAGGTAAAGGTGTAAACTATGACATTAATTCAATTTTTATATTCAGATATCAATTTATTCTAAGAAAATACCTTATGGAAAAATATCCCGAACAATTTTCGGCACAAATTCGTTCTATGACGTGAGGCATCTGTACTAGTATAGTATTATATTATCTGTGCTATGGTTACCAATGGTTACTTAAAACAAGTTGGCTATGAAATGGCCATGAAATGGCTATGAATAATAATACTTATGTGATTATGAAAATTCTTATGAAAACTTGCAATGTCCGCTGCTTTATGTACTCAATTGAATGGCAAAAGCATAGCCCGCCACACTCACATAACCTTTTGTGGCTTTAAAATAAGATCAGGCCCAACGATCTTAACCAAGTGATTAGTGCAGAGCTTAAGGCTCATATGATTCACGGGCCCTGCGGTATCGTGAATCTATCGTTATTCATCATGAATGAAAAACGTGCGTTGCTCCAAAAGATTTCCGAAAGTATTCGTCAGCGAAACGGTCACTGGTGAGAATGGATACCCAAGTTATCGGCGCCGGTCGCTCCAGGAAGGTGGACTGAGCACTGAGATGAACTCGCGCGGCCAATTGTTGCAAGTTGATCACAGATGAGTAGTTCCGTACTCACCAGTGCATTCTCGGGCTTTTGAGACACATATCAAAGTTGAGTCAAGCGTCGCCTACAATACATTTGTAAATATGTCAATACTGCACGCAAAAAGGACCAAATTAGAGTTTAATTGCGGAAACAGGAGCCCAATAACTCAATATGTCAATGCGGGAAGTGACCAAGCCACTTTTGGAATACAAAGCGAAAATCGAGACGAAGTAAAATCCTGTCAGTCTGGTTGGTATATAAGTACCTCTGAAGCAGTTTCAGGTAAAAGTATACCTATATAAAGGTTATTTTTTAATAATATAATTTTATTTACAGAATATTTACAGACTATTTATAGTATATTTGAAAAATATTTACAGCATATTATTAGAATATTTACAAACTGTTAGGAGCATAGGTAAGTACTTTGTAAGTACTACTAACAAAATTTGTATGTTAAAAAGCTGTGCATAGCGTGCATCGTTGTTGAGGAGGTGGCTATACAGCGTGTAAGGGACGGTGTACCGAAAACTAAAAGGGCGTGCTCAGTCAACGAAGCTGGACAACTTTCCCAAAGAAACATATGTTGGGAAATGAAAAAAAAATTTGACCTCTCCATACAAACTGTTTGACCAGAGTGGGCAATTTGTATGGAGAGGTCAGAATTTTTTTTTATTTCCCAACATATGTTTGTTTGGGAAAGTTGTTCAGTTTCGTTGACTGAGCACGCCCTTTCAGTTTTCGGCACACCGTCCCTTACACCCTTTATATTAGTTTTCCATAGCTTTTTAACATACAAATTTTGTTAGTAGTGCTTACAAAGTACTTACCTGTGCTCCAAACAGTTTGTAAATATTCTATTAATAAGCTGTAAATATTTTTCAAATATACTGTAAATAGTCTGAAAATATTCTGTAAATAAAATTGTAGTATTAAAAATTAACTTTTATATCGGTACTTTTACCTGTACGTAGGTACAGTACAAATGTCTTTCAAATCATAAACCAAACACTTAGTATCTCAACTAGGTATAATTTTACTTCCATTATTATCTAACGACATTTGGGAAAGGACATACTCGTAGACTACTTTTTTCTGAACTCCACGCGTACGAAGTCACGGGCAACAGCTAGTATTCTATATAATCGTCAAGATGAGACATGAACAAATGCTAAACTACAAGCATAGTCATACCTAAAAACCCAAACGATTATCATAAAAAACAAAAGTCAAACACACTTTTAAAATTCAATTACATTGCAAACTTTCCGTTACAAATCAAAGAAAATATTAGAAGTTGGATTTTATATTATTTCCTCGAGTTCTCTTGGCCTCGTGCCACTTCAGGCGGTAGTACTTAACTGCGATAAATGTTATGCTATTCGCAAGCACTATTCAACTGTCGCTTACATTTTGGCAAGTAAGTCCAGATCATAACTTGAGCCCATTACAAATATACATTTTCAGCTCTAAGGTGATAAAATTACTGGTGTTCGATACTTTATATGCATTTCACTTTATGTTTCCCGTAAATGTTTCTTTGGGAAAGTTGATCAGTTTTCTTTTTCTGCCAACAAACTGCTCTGCAGTTTGGCAGAAGTATAACACATGTAAATAGGGTGTTATTATCTGAATAAAAAATTTATTTATTTATTTATTTTTTTTAGTAAGGGTGATGAAGGACAAATTTCTATATGATTTGCTCATGTCTGCTTCTTTGACTGATGACTACTAACTTTTTTGAAATTTGACAATGAAACGTACACCTGGCAGACTATGACTATCTGATTAAATACAATGTATAAAACCCCAGAAAAATGGTCTGCCACCATAATAGACCTGCGTCGTAAAGTTACAGCGCTTCAAAATGCAAAAAATCACTACTTCGTCCCGTGATAATGCAGAGCCCTGCATGTCTGCCTCTTCGATTTTCTACATCTTCAGAAGTATTTTTAACAGGAGCCACATACGCAGACAAAAAAACATTATTTAGTATTTAGTTTTTCTTTTTGCTTTCACTCAAAAACGCAGCGACGCATAGAAAAACTTGTTAAGACCAAATATTGAGTTGATCTATCATCCCTATTAATATGAATCATGAACAAATTGCAGCCAGCACCCTTACTATTTGATTGAGCACGCCTTTTTAGTTTTCGGTACTCCATCTTTATATTCAACAGAGAAATATAGAGGAACGTACCTAATTGAAAAGAAAACCTATAGAACAGTTTACTCTAAAGACGACAACATAGTATATTATCATCAATACAAAGATATTTTTGCACAATTACATCACTTCACTTAAGTAGGTAATTCTTGTAAGTCTCCTCACGTCTTTAATTTTATTACATTCTTTTGCAATATACTCGTAACATTCATTTTGTGCGGGAATCTTGTAAGCATTTCAATAAATAAAATGTTCCAGCGGAAGATAGGGTTGAATCTTGTTTTTTATATGATTTTTATATGGTTTGAGAGGGGTAACAGCGGATGTGGCGGGGCAACCGGCGTGAAATAAGGGCCTGGCCTTTTTTCACGCTTCCTGGCACACTTTCTTACAATGTTGTAACACCAAAGTTCAATGGTTTAATGTCTCGCCGCAATATACACATATAGGTATTTCACTCAAGAATAGCTTAATGTTACGGGCATATTCTTCTCATATAAGGCGACTTACCTTCTCGGGTACGTTGCAACTGCTGCAGCAATGTGGCTACAGAAACACGCGGAGAGAAATTGCTGGCGCACCAACCGGTTAAAACCGCTCCAACCGGTTCAACAAAGAGCTGAAATTAAATTTACGTGGCGCAAAGAAAAAACTAGTTACAAGAGGAAATTGGCGGAGACAGTGACAAATTGTTCCCGCAAGAGAAACGTAGTCCTCTCCCTCTCTAGCCCACTGGATTACGTATCCTGCATCCCTGTCTCACTAGGTTCTCAAGCGGGCCCGTAACATTGAATGTACTCGAATAATTGTCGCTGAGTTTTTGGCTTTTTGCATAAATTATATTATTCTGTAACAACTCTTCGCAAAATGTAACATTTTGCGGAGTAAGCTACTCGTGTTAATCCATAAGACGGCATTTATGCGTGCTGCTGAATTACTCCAAAGTTGTTTAGTGAAGAAGCTCATGAAATCTCTAAGATTAAAACAGCTTACGAGTTCGGATTTTTGTTTAACGACTTCCATACTGACGATACGAGACACTGGATCGTTAAATACAGCAGGAAAACATGTCAGCACCTTAGCGTTAATAAGTACGGACGTACTCATTTGCATATAGTTACATAAACATGGTGACATGAAATTCTAGTGCAAAATAGGAATTAATGTCCAAGAATAAGTTACGTCGTCGGGAGATGCCATCGCAGAGCTGCTGCAAATGTAATTAATATACTTCAATGTAATTAGCAGTATAACGAGGTAAACCTGATCGCCAGTCCTTTCCTCCCTCACCCCATATTTCACCCCTTTGCCTTTCCCTGTGACACACGACTTCGTCTCCATGTTATGATTTAATGAACTTAGGCGGCGAAGCTCTTTTGTATACATGTTTTTACTAAACTCGTTTGTAAATCTAAAATAACTCAACATGCATGAACATGTATAAGAAAGACGCAAAAAAGACCATGTAGGAAAATAAAATACATGTAAAAAAAAATTATAACAAGCTTTTATTAGGTGTAGAAAAAGAACTAAAACGTTCATAATCTCAGGTCTTCAAATAAAAGCGTAATTTACGCTCTTTTTCATTTATTTCTCTCTTTCTGTTTTGTAAATTAACACGCTTTTATTTGAGAACCTGAGATTGTGATAACATTTTAGTTCTTTTTCTACATCTAATAAAACCTTATTAATTTTTTTTTGTATTTTTTTTTTGTTTTCAGTAATTATGATGTCAAATACTAAAAAACTACTATCTACAGACCCTAGAATCAGACGAGCTCAAACCAAAGATATAAAAAGCTTTTATTTATTTTCACCTGTTGCGGTGTTTTCAGTCTGTAACAAAGTCTTGCAAGTTAAATTTGACCCAGTTTCCGGTTTCCGATTGAGATGCACTTTTGCTTGCGTATGTAAGTCAGATGACAAAGCAATATTATTATGACTTGAAGCTGATCTTACGATGAAGACGGAAACTGCAGTTTCAGAAAACCTACAGGGCCATCTGTTGGTGGGCAGCATGGCTTGCTCATCTGGCAATTTGCTGCCATACAAATATTTCTGGATATACTATTCTCGCCTGCATATCCTAGCAACTACAATTTATTCATATCCAGACAAGCACGTGCAAATTACATCTTACGAAAGCGAAAAATAAACTTATCATTTGCTTAACATGATCACCGATGTAGGAGTTCTTACTTTTGTAGTATAGTCGATGTTTATTTTATCGAATCGCCTACCTCAGAACATTAAATTAATATCGTCAGGGGATTCTAAATATTTATTAAACCCGTGTCATAATCCCGAGTAATTGAATAAAATAAATCATCGGAACCGTACTCAGCGAAAGCAGTACCAAGCGAAGCAGACACCTCTGCCGCCGTCTTCAATTAAACGTCAGCGGATATTAGCGTTACAAGGCGTCATTAACAATTACCGTTGAGCTCTATTCTCATCACGGTCGACAATACGGAGGGAACCCGTAAACAAAATAATTACAATCCAAGGAAGGGTAGTTACGATTCCCCTTCAAAAGTAAAGTTCCTTCCGTCTGTCTTAAAGTAATGTGACTCTTTAACAATAAATTACAAGGAAGTTTGTTTGGGCCCGAGCGGTACGGTAACTGAGGGAGCGGAAACAGCGTATGAGCGAACCACATTTCGTATTCACAGCTTCGAATTCGGTAATGTTATGTGTAAACATAAATCACGTTTAACTCGTCAAAATGCTTCCGTTATAATATAACTTGGGAACAAAATAATATAGTCAGGAATCATACACTGTGAAGTTTGATTTTTCTTGATCGTAGTACATGGAAGACATAAAATATAATGTTAGGTTAGAGGTATTTTAATAGAAGTTTATGCCACTGTCAAGTAAAGATAGTCATTGTAACATGAGTGCTTGTTTGTGACAATAGACAGTCACAATAGACAGCACCAATGTTACAATGAGTAGTTTGCAATCAGTGACATACATTACTTTTCATCCCATCTATTAAAAATCGCTGAACCGTTCGTCAATAAAGGCGAACAAAATAGCTGTTTTCTCCAAGAGACTTTCGTAGCGGGTAAAAATGGGATTTAAAATTAGAATTTGAATTTAGGTCCACCATAGGGATATTGTAGGTCAACCATAGAGGTCGAACCAAAATATTGTATGAAAAATGATACTGGCCGGTTGTACATAATATTAAAATTATTATGAATATAAAAAAAGAAATATCACTAACCTCTATATATACAAGTATATATAGAGGTCAGTGAGAAATATGCTTGAAATGTAAACAAGACTACCAACCAAAGAGGTTCTGTTCCTAATTGATACAAAAATGTCAATAACATTTTCAGTTGTTACAAATTAGTAGTTTATGCAACTGTCATATAAATCAGGTTATTAAAACACGAGTTTGGGTTTATCACACGAGGCGTAGCCGAGTGTGATAATAGCATCAAACGAGTGTTTTAATACCATATTATATGCAGTTGCGTATACTAAGTACTTTATCTTCACTCATGCAATAGTTAGGTACTAATAAAAATTAAACAAAAGTAAGTAAACAACAAAGGTAACTTATACTCGTATTATGTATATTACAGTTCTGATATGAGTCTGAAGAAGTCGCCTTAATATATCCGCTAGGTCTTCTTTGAAATATACAAGCAGAACATTTTCTTAACAAGACATGGTTTTCTTTTCGATTTTCATTCTTTCCCAATTCATTGTAGGTTATGTTATAAAATGTCCTAGACTAATATGGGAGAAGATCATTAGTTATTGAGTATCTTCTGATGTAACTGCAGTATCCTGACTGCACCACTTTATCTACTTTTTCAATAAACTTTCACATTACTTTCACGGGCATAAAATACTTGAAAAAGGTAAATATTCGAAAATGGCGGCAAATCTATTATCTATTTCGAAGTCCTTCTAATTTCAGGCTGCTCGCGCTTATTTTCCACTACAGATAAAATAATTGTAACAATAGTAACTGTTACTGTAACTGCTCCAAAATAATAGGTTGTTTATAAGGTACACTTTGTTGATATTTGACAGCTACTAAGAAAAACTGTTACATTTATAACCGGCTCTCTAAAAGACCTTATATTCAGTCTTCTTTAAAAAGGTTTAGGTTCAAGAAGAATTTTATCCAAGTGTTATGTTATGATTAAAAAGTTAAATTACGTAACACCTTTGCGAAATTTTTATACAAAAATCGTTACGTAATGGTAACTTTTTAATTTTTTATGCATACTCTGCGTAATATTCAGCCTTATGTACCAACTTTTTGAATCATAATTCAAAGATTACGACATGAGTGTAGATAAAATACTTAATATGATTTTTAGTATTGTTTCATCAAGTAATAATATTGTAATGGTATTTTATATTTAAAATTAATGACGAGTGTGTGTCTCAATGAGCCTCTTATTCTTTTCTCATAGAGGGAGATGAAAAGTAAAGTGTATTACGCGGCTTCAAAAATATTTTTACCTTGGGCGATCTATTGAATCCCTCGCTACGTTCAGGATTCTACTTAAGAATCCCTCGCCATGCTCGGGATTCTGCACAAGAATCCTTCACTTCGCTCTGGATTCAAAATAGCGCCCTCGCCTTAAAAATATTATTTTACAGCCTTGTGATACAATCTACTATTTTCTACGATCATAAAAATCATTAAGAAAATGACGTACCTTTGTTTGCTTTTGTCGTAGTAGTAGAGTATAAAACACCTCCAGTTTTTTGGTAATAAAATCCTCTTGAGTTTCGTACGCTGCCTGAATTATTTCAGTCGGCGTGAATATTTTACTCATATTTACAAATTTTCAATGGAAATCAAGATGTTTATCGATAAATTATAAATTAAAAGTTATTTTTTTGACAGATTAAATAAGCGCGAATGATTGAAATGGCTATATCTCCAAATCACTACGTATGTATCAGAACGTAAATCACTACGATCATTTATTACAGTGTATATCTTTCTTTCACACTGCTGCATCTATGCTGCATCCCTCTCGGCAACCCATCATATAATACTGTGTATGGTGGGGTTCACTTCATAAGTGCATCAATTCTCTTTTAAGTTGTCCTTTATGGCTTGGTAGCTAGCATATTAGCCGATAGCATCTAATACATCATAGTATTAACGTAATTTTTTTTTGCCAACCCTAACAAAAAGGTGAAAAAATTATATTACCGTATTGTAGACAGTTGCATCTTGCAACTGTTGTCGGAATGGCAATGTTTGTGATACTGTTTCCGGTTTCGTATTTAGAACTTCAGAAAAAAAGTTTTGATATAGTTTCACCTGTAGCGCTGCCAAATCTTGCAAGCACAATTTGATCCAAATTTCTGGTTTTCGGATGAAAAGAAAATTTTGCATTCGTATGTAAATCGGAAAGCATTGCAATATTATTATGACACTAGCTGTTGCCCTCGACTCCGTCCGCGTGGGGTTCAGAAAAGAGTAGCTAATGACATTTTCCACGGTTCAAATCATCTTCGTGTCAAGTTTTATCAATATCAGTTCATTGGATTAGTCGTAAAAGCGTAAGAGACAGACAGACAGAGCAATTTCGCTATTACTATAATATTATATGTATAATTTATTTGAATACTACAGGTAGTACAGATTTTTTGTGACCCAAACATCTCTTGTTTACTTCACTCAAGTTTTCAAAACTCTAGAACTTTCATACATTTTTTAACATCGTAAAGCACCCAATGCTCGTCAAAAATCGAACTAAGCTGAATTCGAGGAGCTGTTGCTCCGGAAGTATCAACGTCTTAGGATATTTTTTCAAACCAAGTGGTAGGTAATTTATTCTAGTTTTATAAAATACTTAAAATTTCACTTATCTAAAAGAAGAAAACAGTGATATTTGCGTTTACATGAAAAAACACTTGTTGTCTGGTATATTCGTCACATTTTACTGAATGCTCGTCAACATTTCCTGAGTATTCGTCACAGCGTGAGGCGTGAAAGTTAGGTTTTCAGTGAGGGTAAGCGGGTTATCTGGATTAGGCTTACTTTGTATCAAACCATCAGATAATGAGCATCATCACCAATGGAAAAAATACAAACATAATTTTTGCGGAGGTAGTAATTTGATAAACATATTTTATTACCTTGCGTTTTTTTTAAGTTATGGAAATAAAATATATAGCCAACTCCGCAACAATAATGGATGCTGTGTACTCACTGTGTACCGCCCGCCCGCCCGCTAGTACATGCGCAGGCAACTGCAACACAGTAACCACACACACCTCTCTACACGTGTTTCGATTCTACACGAGGCATCCTCAGGAGCTGTTAGACCAACCAGTTCCAAACACCGAGTAATTGATACACCAAGACTTGGTATTCGGCACTGGTTGGTCTAACACGTTTAGAGTGGTGTGGGTGGTTGCTGTGTTGTAGTTGCCTGGGCATGCACATTTATTTGCGGGCTGGCGGGTGGTGCACAGGGAGTACATAGCATCCAGCATTGTTGCGGAGGTGGCTATATATTAGGTCTTTACCTATGAAATTGCCGTTTTGTATGGCGAATTTTAGGTAAACTCAATTTTCAGTACTAACATTTTTGCATTTTTCTTAGGAATTATAAATCCAATTTTTTTAATTTTTTTAACCATTATTGGGAAGACATTAAGCTAACAGAAACTTAAATTTAATTTTCTAAAAATATTATGTGTAAAAAAATATAACAAATCTAATGATGAAATCGGACGACATTTAAGACGAACAATTTTCAAACTTTTAATTTTATATATTAAACTAAAAACAAAAACTTTATTTTATGCGTAAATTGATAACCTTGAAGTCAACTTTCAAATATAAGTTAAATGAAAAAAATAGCGTTAGAATTAAAGGAATTATGATCTCTTTAATCTGTAAGAAAATTTCGGCAATTTCATAGGTAAAGACCTATTATTTGTTTTCCATAACTTAATGTAATCGACTTCCGCAAAGTAACACCTGATTCTATTAACTACTTGTATTTTTTTTTCAGTTAGTTGAAACACAAACTTGTTTTATAGATTATATGAATTATTAGTTTGATAAGGAGAATTGATTGTAAATAAATGACATAAAATTTGAAAATAGTTTTCATAAATATTGAATAAATTACACAACAAAAAAACAACACATACACGTCTTATTTACGCAGACTTGTAGTTCTGGAACAACCTGCTGCGCTAATTAAAGTATGTGCTGGATCTGCTACAGTTGGTAGGCTAAGGATATATTATAATAATAAACACTCAGTCAGAGAACACACTGGCTTTAGCATCACCAAAAAAATCCACTAACTCGTTAATAGAAGCCATTACCGTATTATAGCACACCGTATATAACACCGTATTATAACACCGTACAGTATAGGCCATTGCAGGTAAAAACCTGAAAAGAATAGAGTTCTAGGAAAACAGAAGTCATATACTGTAGGCATTATTTGTTGACATTAGTGATACAGCCTGATGCCCATGGATCCTAGAGACACTGTAAGCATCTTAATTGTTAGCCAAGAACATAAGTCACCGTGGTCTTTAAAACTAAAATGGCTTACATACCCTTTTACTCATACTGTGGAGTTTACACGAGACTGCGCATATCAGTATGTGGCATCAAGTTCATATTACGAGACGTCTGATCACTGCTAGTCCAGCCGTTTACTGGCGGCATCTCTGCCCTCGAAACCCACCACCACCACCAACAATATATATAGTCTAGCCAGTCGTTCCGCCGTAAAAAGGAATGAAATGCACAACATACCCAACACCATCCCATCCAAGGGATCCGCCCACCCGCATATCCATAAAAACAATATATTCGTTCAGTACTCACGGATACGAAGACATATGACGATTACCGACCTCCAGTAAATAATACCTCGTGACTTGGAGCTTCAAGTAACAACTTGTTTGCTAAGAAATTATGCTTTTCCAAGTAACTATCAACTTGCATGTGATACTAAAAACTGAGGCCCCTTGGCAAGTGCTATGATGTTTTCCGCCTACTGTTTATTTTAATATGCAAATACCTATAGTAAGTACTAAATTTTAACAGTCTAAGGGCGCACCAGGAAGTTGCTCGCAGACACTATGAAACAATTATGTTTGCACAAAGAAGATGGATATAGTTAATAGAAACAGGCGTTACTTTGGGGAAGTCCATTTCGATAAGTTATGGAAAAAATATAGCCACTTCCGCAACAATAATGGATGCTATGTACCTACTCACTGTGCACCGCCCACCCGCAAATAAATGCGCATGCGCGGGCAACCGCAACACAGCAACTACCCAAACCACTCTACACGAGTTTCGCCTCTACACGACGCACCAAGAACTCTCTATGTTTAGCACTGATTAGTCTAACATCTCCTGAGGATGCCTACAACACAGCAACCACTCTAAACGTGCTAGACCAACCAGTGCCTAACACCAAGTCTCGGTATCTCGATTCTCCTGAGGATGCCTCGTAAAGAGGCGAAGCACGAGTAGAGTGGTTTGGATGGTTGCTGTGTTGCGGTTACCTGCGCATGCGCATTTATTAGCGGGCGGGCGGGCGGTGCACAGTGAGTACACAGCATCCATCATTGTTGCGGAGGTGGCTATATATTTGTTTTCCATAACTTGTCTATAGCTATATTTCGCCACGGTTCTCAACTCTCGCTTTGCGACCTACTGTTTTATTCAACAAGAAATATCTAATTATCATTCGAAGAAAATAATACAGTATAAAAATTGTCTCGTGACATATTTTTCATACAATCAAGGGACAAATGACGAGTATGCAGTCATCGTGAGAGCTCGTGGCACCTAAGTTCGTCATGTTTTGTCATACTGACAGAATTAGTTAATTATATAAAAATCTCGATTATACTATTACATTATTATGACCAAAATCTATTTAATTTACTAATTTTATCGTAAATATATGTCATTTGTTGTTATAAAACTTTGTATAACTTACTTATGGCAGTTCAAAAATACAATGACGGAATTAGGCATAATCGTCATTGCAAAGCATAAATTGACGAATACTCAGGCACGTAGGGTTTTTGAAGACCTAGTGTCTGTCATGTGGATTTTATAAAAAAAATTAAGTTATACGCATCACAAATATTACTCTTTACCGTACCAAATAAACACGTAAACCAAAAAGTTTTAAACTACTACGTTATAGCTCGCAACTCACACGATGTCGAGCCGAGTTTCAGTTTCTGAACTAGCTAAAAATTCTAAATTTTATTAAGTTGCAACTTTGACTTACCGCTGTCGCGACGCCGAAGACTTTTAAACTAATTGTTACCACACATTACATGCCTAATAATACCAAAAAAGTATTTACATTCGAAAAAATTGTTTTCGACTTGTAATTTATGTTCTACACGCAATTATTTACGAAGTGACTAGGGGGGTGATCGTGGTAATTTCAACGATTTTACCAAAACAAAAACGTTTGTCTCAAAAGTTTTGTTAAGTCTTAACTGAGTGTTTTAGGCAAACTTTTTTGTTTTGGTAATATCGTTGAATTTACCACGATCACCCCCGAGCACTGGGTACCTGACGGACAAACATGCTCTTACCTTATCTATTGCATTGCATCGCACGCTGAAACTACTTGGATTTTTTTTATTGTTATTTTCAACATAAGTTGTACTAATCCATTGCTGTGCCCACGACTTCATTCCCGTAAAGTTTGGACTTTTACAGTATACTTACACAAACAACTTGACCGATTCAAACGGGCTTTTCAATAACGTATTTGGCTTCCCTTCATGGAACATTTATAAGCATTGTTTCATTTCAGCTGGGCTTTGAAATTTCGTTATCACATTTTTTCTGCTGATTGCACTAAAACAAAGTTTAAATGTTGTACGGAAGTGACCCAAATACGTTATTGAAAATCCCGTTTGAATCGGGTCAGTAGTTTGTGAGTTATTGGCGCCGCCGTTTGAAACTTCGCGTACCTGTTGACTGAGTGAACGGTTTTCAATGAAACTAAGCTTATATCAAGATATAAGATATAAGCTTGGTTTCATTGAAAAGGTGCAAGCACCAAGTAAGCCAAACGCATTGTTGAAAACTTTGTTTGAAATAGTTTAGTAGTTTGTGAGTTATTGGCACCGCCGCTAGAAACTTTGCTCACCTTTGTCTGAATGAACTGTTTACAATGAAACTAAGCTAATGGTGGGTTATTTATTTGACACTATTGTATTAATAAGTTTTTTTTTGTAAAACTAAGCTAAGATGTTGCACGAAATAAGTCAAACACGTCATTGAAAACCCCGTATGAATTAGTTCAGTGATTTGTAAGTTATTGGCGCTGCCGCTTGAAACTTTGCGTACTTTCTGTTTGAGTGAACCGTTTTCAATGAAAAAAAGCGTTGCACGAAAGTAGGTCAAATACATTATTTTAACCATTGTTTGAATCGGTTTTGTAGTTAGCGAATTATTGGCGCCGCCGTTTTGAAACATCGCGTATCTTCTGTTTAAGTGAACCGATTGCAATAAAACATAGTTTGTATGTTGCAAGAATGAAAGCCAAATACATTATTGGAAACCCCATTTGAATCGATTCAGTAGTTAGCGTTAGAGTGATTAGAGTATTGGTGCACAGGCCGCTTGATAATTTGCATTTGTGTAGCTTCTGTTTGAGTGAACCGATTGCACATATCTAAAGCTTAGATGTTGCCCGGAAATATAATAATAAGTTTTTATTTGAGACGAGAAGTATAAGAAAGGGAGAAAAAGGAACCGTAGCTCCCAAACTAGAACAACCTGTGACTTGGGAGTCTGAGCATTCCATCGTGGAGTTCAAATTTTATTAATAAAAAGAATAAAAGAAAAAATGTAAATCAATACAGAGCAATTAATAGACAACACAGTGTTCAACTTTACATCATCAAAAGAAACACTCGTAACAATGAGTCAAACACATCAGAGGCAACGTGTTTTCACGATGATGTGATGCTGAGTGTGCTTAATTTCAATATTTATAAGTACCATATGTCAGTGTTGTAGTCTGCTTGTATGTGAGAAAATAGGTGTGTGTGTGTGTGTATGTGTGTTCGAATGTAAACGAGGATTATGTGGAAGTGTGCGAGTATGTGCGAGAATGTGTGAGTGTATGTAAATGAGCAAGTCCGCAACTCAGTTAATAATCCGGCCACGTAAGGAAAAAAGAGGGGTCAACCTCGGAATTTGAGCTAACAGGCTATAAACTCGTGTACACCTTCAGTTTGGTGTTCTTAAAGTTGTCTCAAAAGTCTCATAAAATCGCGTTTCCGCGTCGTGAGTTATTCAAGGTCAAATGTCACAAAAATCAGTTTTTAGCGATTATCTCGGTTTCCATAGCTCCAATGACGTTGATATGTATGAATTGTAGAACATAAAATTTGCGAAAATTGTTTTTATACGCCCAACCGTTTTTGAGATAAAATTACAATAAATTTACTGATTTTATTTTTACTTAAAACCTACTTTAGACAAATTAATTAATATAGATTTAAAATATACAAAAAATATTTCATCTTTAGAGTTTATAATTACAAAAAGTAGGTAAAAAGTTTTGGATTTGTGCAAAATTATAAAAAATACAAATCATTTATTGTTAATAATATTTCATCAATTTACTAAAATTCACGGTTGACCTTGCATTACAGTGAGTATGGCTGAGCGCTGCGGGCTTATATCTCAAAAACGGTTGGGTATATCAAAAAAATCTTTAACGAATTGTCGCAAATTTTATGTTCTACAATTCATTCACAGATGTCAACGTCATTGGAGCTATGGAACCCGAGATAATCGCTAAAAACTGAAATATGTGACATTTGACCTTGAATAACTTGTTATAATTTTGGTTAGTACAAAGTCAAAGACAGACATTTTCCGTAAAAACAAAAGTTTATTTATTTGCAGTTGCCTAGCTACATTACGTACAGTGATTACGTGACACTCCCAGGGAGGGAAAACCGGCAGGTTAACATGGCAAATGTATAAAAATGTACATAACTATTTGATACAATTATTTATCTAAAACATAGTCAAATAAATAGCTAGGTAGCCTGCTAGGACGACCTGACCGTGTTTTAATACTGTCGTCTTTATTGTCATTAATTTTATCAGTCTGAGTCAAATCTAACTTTGTTTGTCTCAGGTCAGTCGAGTCCATCTCTGAACTGTCTTGTCTGATTTCCAAAGGAAATAAGCGCTGGATTGGCCTGACCTTAGTCCCTCCAGAAGTCCGTAGTTGTACCACTCGGTTTATACCATCTGCACCTTTGTGAAAACCTTCTACGATGGCTAATGGCCAGGTGACACGTTTATTTTCAGTCTCCACAAGAACGATGTCACCAACCTCAAGCGGCACCTTATTCTCCCGCTTACGGTTTAGCTGAATCAGAGAACCAATGTATTCATCATGAAAACGTTTCCGTAGGTCCTCACGTAATCGTTGACAATATCGTTGTCGCATATTTAAAGTCTTTGAATCGACCTCATCAAAGTCATTTACACCACATGAAGTCATGGGCTGAATAAATGCAGACGGAGTCAACGGCTGCAGTTCATCTTGACCACTTATGTAGGTCAATGGGCGGCTATTGATGACTGCCTCACAGTCGCATAGAATTGTTTGCAACTCTACTAGCGTAAGAGCGGCTTTGCCTAAAACTCTTCGTAAAATTTGCTTCAAAAAACCAATCAATCTCTCATAGAACCCTCCCCACCAAGGAGCTGCTGGTGGCAGGAATTGCCATTTGATCCTCGTTATAGTGGAAAAACGGTATATTTCGTTCCAGTCCAAGGAACTAAAAGCATTATTAAGACCGTGAAAGTTTGTCGCATTGTCACTAAATAAACACTGGACTCGGCCACGTCGCGCGACAAATCGTCTTAGAGCCATCAAGAACTCGCAAGTGGAAAGTTCTTCTACTACCTCTAGATGTACGGCACGATAAGTAGCGCACGTAAAAAGCACGATCCATGCTTTGGATCCCGAGCGCAACAATAAAGGACCAGCTAAATCAACGCCCGAAAACTGGAAAGGCGTGCTACCCTCCATACGTTCTCTAGGAAGAACTCCTACGGGTGCTTGACAAAATTTTGCTTTAAAACGCTTGCATTTTATGCATTTATCAACGACGCTGCGCACAAGTTTCCTTTGACCTATGATCCAAAAGGTTTGACGCAGGTTACACATCAATGTTTGAACCCCAGCGTGCTGCAGTTCGACGTGTCGACGCTCTATAAGACGTCTTACTAACGTCTCTACCCCTGGTAAAACTATCGGAAACTTAAAATCACGTTCGTCTGATCCTAAGGACAGTTTTGTATTTAGACGAATTATACCATTTTCGTCAACAAAAGTTTGTAACTTTTTATCGTTGAGTAAAGAGTTCCTATAATTTTGCTGAATTAACTTGATAAGGGAACTCTCAGCGTATTCGTATTCGTCGTAAGACAACTCTTTGGACGTTGGTTTATTCTTCATGCGTAATATCCAACACAACATTCTTACAACTTTTACATAGTTTGAAAAGTAAGTTAATCGCGTTAAAAAAGATTCTTGCTCAACAAGCATAGCATGAGTGGAGACTTCTCTCCGTTCGTCGTTCACTTCAGACTCGTTAAATACGAGTTTTGTAGTAGGCCAGTCTTCCTCGCGTAACCGTAACCAAGAAGGGCCCTCCCACCATTGACTTCCTAGTAAGCCCTTCGGAGAAATGCCTCTGGAAGGTAAATCGGCTGGATTCAATTCACCAGGTACATGCCTCCAGGAGGGAGGAGCACTTATGCTTTTAATTTCCTTAACACGGTTTGAGACGAATACTGTCCACGGCCCATCGCATTTTATCCACGTCAGTACGACGCTAGAATCTGTCCAAAAGAACACGCGACAATTTGATAATGCTAACGATTCAATAGCAATTACCGACAGTCTGCAAGCGAGCGTAGCGGCGATCAGCTCTAATCTTGGGATAGAAATTTTTTTTACTGGTGTTAATCTCGACTTAGCTAAAACTAACCTCAGATCAACATGCTCACCTAGCTGCGATCGTAAAAATATACACGCTGAATAAGCGTTTTTACTCGCGTCACAAAAAATATGTAAAGAGTTATTACAATCATTTATAGAGACACGAGTAAGCCTTCTAGGAATAACGCAATCATTAATCAGGTGGGCCTGTTCTAACCATTTTTCAAATTCTTTAGATAAATCTTTGGGTAATTCTTCGTCCCAGGTAAGTTTAAGACACCACGACCTTTGTAAAATCATTTTTGGTACAATAGTGGTCGGGCAGACAAAACCTATGGGATCAAAAACCCTTTGAGCTATCGAAAGTAACGTTCTTTTTGTATAGCTACCGTTAATATTTTGAAAGTTAACATTGCACCGAAGACTATCATTTTTGACATCCCATAATACCCCTAATACGTTAGTGTTCGCGACTTTGTTATCTACAAAAGTAGGACTCGATATCCAACCTCTAAGATCGAAACAGCCTTTAAGCATTACCTGCTTGGATTCCCTGATAAACTTATCTAAATCCTCTTCTGATTCCAGGCTTGTGACGCAGTTGTCCACATAGAATGATTTTTTTAATTTCATAGCAGTTTCCTTCAGATGCTCTGGGCAGTTGACCAGATGATGATTAATTGTAGCAATGAGATGAAAAGGACTCGATGTGACACCAAACACAACACGTCTATGACGATATGTTATCAGTTTTCTGTCCTGTTCATCTAGTTTAGACCACCACAGGAACCGAAGATAGTCACGGTCGTTTGGTGTGATGGAAATCTGAAGAAACGCTTTTGCTATGTCTGCGGTCACACCAATTTTGTGCTTCCTGAAATCAATTAACAGATTAGGGATTTTCTCAAGCAGATTAACGCCTTTTTCTAAACAAGAGTTTAAGGAGACCTGATTTTTATCCTTGGCCGACGCATCAAAAACCGGACGAATCTTTGTCGTTAAACTTGACTCTTTGATTACGGGATGATGTGCCATGTAGTGGCCTTTGATGGATTGGTCTGGCGCTATTTCTATAATATTAAGTCGTAACCATTCGTCAAAAACTTCATTATAGCCGTCGAACTTACCTAGTTGTTTGAGACGATTCATGGTGGAGTCCAATCTTTTTCTGGCGAGATCGTAGTTAGTTTGGGGTCGCGGTACGTCACGCCACGGTAAATGAACCTCATAACGACCTTCATTGTTAATTTTGATAGATTTTTCAAAACATTTGAGTATCTCAAGTTGATTCGCTGACCGGGTGGCCTGCTCTGCAGGATCCTTTATTCCCAGGGCTTCGAGAGACCAAAGATCTGAAATTTCAATGTTAGACAAACAATGAAGAGTCGTAAACAAATTAGTTGACGAAATGTATGACCCTGTAACAGGACCCTGGACGGTCCAACCGAGTTTGGTTTTTACAGCAGTCAAATTGTCGTCCAATTGTAAAAACTCATGAGTCAACAATAGTCCGCAATAGTCAGCTCCAATGAGCAAACTTACCTCGTCACATGAGTCATTTAATTTTATGTTTTGTTTTGTCAATTTTTGTAAAATTTTATTTGGTATTTTTTGTAGACAATTACATATTTTTTCCTGTTCTATGACAGACATGTTTATATAAAAATCATTTTCGATATTTTTGACACATATGTCAAATACTTCAAAAACATTCGAAGAGGTCTCAAGCCCGCCGAACAAGCAATGAGTTATTAATTCCTTCTTCGAAGGTTTCAGACCGAGCTTTTGAATGAGACTTTTTTTGATGTAGGATCTTTGCGCGCCACTGTCAATAAGCGCTCTTACACAAACCTCTTTGTTGCCATGAACAATCTTTACCACAAAAGTTTGTAGTAAAGTTACAGTTGTCAACTTTGATTGACATGACAAATTGCTCGTCTCTGGTTGTTTATTGTTATTGTTTGCAGTGTTGTTTTGACTATCCAATTTTTCTAATTCAGTGCACATTAAAGTGTAGTGTCGTTTTTTGCAGAAAAGGCACCTTGGATAGCTTTTACATTGCTTGGCCGAGTGATTTGTTTTAAAACATATGTGGCAGGCATTCTTCTTTTTCAAAAACTCAACACGATTCTTCAGTGGCATCTTCGCGGCTTTGTGGCACTCCGTAGCAGAGTGGGAATCCTTATCGCACCAAACACATGCTGCACGTTGTTTACTGGAGCTTTCAGACTTGCCTGGATTGGATTCGTTGAAGAAACAGGCGGTTGGCGGCTTCGGCTCGACAGCGGATGTTGTGGGAAAAACTTGACTAGCGAGCCGGATTCTTTCTTCAGATTCTACCTCTAGACGCAAAAAGTTCATGAGGTTAGAAAGGTCCCTGCAAGTTTGCTGGCTGCGATGCCAAGCGCGAAGCACGTCTTCTGGAAGCGCCGACACAATCATAGGGAACAACATTGAAGCGTATTTGTCCTTGGTGACGCCGAGAGTCTCTAATGCTTGAAGGTGAGTCTGAAGACTGTCATACAATGTAGTTAGATTGCTTACCTCACTCTTATTTTGCATCAGTGCTAGCAAACCTCTAACGTAAGTCTCGATGAGAACGTCATCTCTGGCGAATCTATCTTTTAAAGCTTTTACAGCGTTTGAATAATTTTCGCTACTTGGGGGGTAACTCTCTACTAACTGTCTGGCGCTGGAGTTAGGTTCCATAGATTGTAACAGGAACTGGAACTTGTCAGTGCCGTTGATGTCTGGGTCCCCGTCTATCTTTGAGAATTGTCCCCAAAAGCGTAACCACTTCTTTGCCTCGCCATCAAACTTAGTAATCTCCAGTTTTGGCATTATAACCTTACGCTCTTTAGAGTGAGACATAACAGTAGATTTTGACGATGAATTACTAGCACCATCATTTTCATTTTGTTTAACGAAGTTTTTGAATTGAGTCTTCAACATGGACCATCTGGTTTTGTAATGCGCTGCTTTACTTTGATCCTCGGCGAAAGCGGTTTCGTCGAAGGTTTCGGCTTCGCACCAGATGTCACGTAATTTCACTTCGCAGCTGAATAGTTCATCCGCGCAGTCGGATAGCCGTGCAAATTTCCCCTCTACGTCCAGTTTTTCAGCTTCTTCTTTGCGCTGCATGGCTTTTTCAAAGTTGTCAGCTGCGGACGTAAATTCTCTGCGAAATTGGGTTCGCTTGCGCTTTAGGACATCCATTATAATTAATTTGTAATTATTTCACTGCACGATGATATTCTGCCTATTATTTGCAGGCTTTTTATCCCACGGTCGCCAAAAATGTTATAATTTTGGTTAGTACAAAGTCAAAGACAGACATTTTCCGTAAAAACAAAAGTTTATTTATTTGCAGTTGCCTAGCTACATTACGTACAGTGATTACGTGACATAACTTACGACGCGGACACGATATTTTATGAGACATTTTGAGACAACTTTAAGAACACCAAACTGTAGGTGTACACAAGCTAGGTGTACACTAGCCTGTTAGCTCAAATTCCGAGGTGAATTCCTTATATGGCTGCATTATAAGGAAGTTAATAAGATAGAAATTTTAATAGTTCTTCTGTTTGTGAATAATCTTTTGTAAGAAGCCATTGCAAAAGTTTATACCTAATTTTGTGCCTAGTAAGGCGCGACTAGCTTAGCGCTTTGTTTAGTTTGGTAAAGAGATAGTAATAGATAGGGACTTAATGCGTAAAATTGACGTTTGGCAAATGATGTGTATGTGGCGCACTACTTATATCTGCTCTGCGCCTGTTATTCCGGGGGGGAGGGGCAGAACGATGTTTCCTCAAAGTGGATATAATAATAAAAATAAGCCAAACACAATATCGAAAACGCCATTCGAATCGGTTCAGGAGTTATTGTTAGAGTGAACCGATTGCAATTATTATGTTGCCTGGAAATAAGCCAAATACATTATCGAAATCGCCGTTTCAATCGGTTTAGTGGTGTGCGTGTTTAGCGTGCACAGACAAATAGACAAAGATTCCAAAAACTTACCGAATTTGTTTTAATACCTTTTTTGTGACCCCTTAGATAATAATTTTGCGAAAATTTTCTGACTGTAAATAATTCAGATTTTTCATTTACAAACTTCGGAGATAAGAGAGGGGGGGGGGGGGGAACGGTATTTTTTTTTGTAATTTTTTTTCATCATAACTTGAAAACCTTGTAAAAAGTTGTAAAAATACAAAAATATATTTTAGAATGTACCTACAAGTAAAGCCCTTTCATATGATACCCCACTCGACCTAGTACCGATAATTTGAATATTTGCCCCCACTATTTGGGCCCCCTTTACATCAATAATCATAATTTTTCTTAATTATTTCACATGCAATTAAGTTAGACAACCATATTCCAAAATTATTCCAAATTTCAAGTCGATACCATGAGTGGTTGCTGAGATATACAGGTGTGACAGACAGACAGATAGACAGAAAAAGCGGCTCCATAAGGGTTCCTTTTTTTAACATTTTGGTATCGGAACCCTAAAAAGTTACAGATCTCAAAATCGCGCTCTTGGCCTACTATGCTTATGCTTATTCGAGATTGACCTACGAGATAATTTTTTGTGGCAACTCTTCTGATGTCGAAGATATCTTTATTTTACAGCAAAGGTGCATCAGCATTCTAAGCAACATAAATCAAATGGAATCCTGTTGGTAAACCCTACTTTGTAAAACTCAAAATACTAATCTTGACATCTATATCATACATATTAGTAGCATGAAAATTCGTCAAATCCCTTATGAATCTATACTCACTCGAAAAATCCATGAAAAGAAGCTATGGAAATCAACATAAACTGAAGAAACCCTGTTCAAAATTACAAACATGTGATTCTGGCCCTCACTCGATAATGATTAAAATATATAACCATATTCCCAATGACATTAAAAACATACGAGAGTATTAACCATACATAAAATAATTCAAAAACTATCTCATAGAAAAGAGTTTTTGAAGATAAATAAAATACTATGAAATATAATATGATAAAATAATTAAAGCAAAATCTTACTATTTAGATAGAATATAAATAAACTTAAAACTATATATGATTGAAAATAAAAATAATCAATCCATTTCGACTCTATTTATAAGAAATATTTTTTATACATATTATGTTGAAGTAGGCCCCCTCTCTGCCATATTTGTTATGCCCTAACGAGGCGTCACAATTATAGAATAAGACCTTTTTGTAACTATTTTTAAGTACCTCATTTTTGTGACACTGCAATAAATGAAATTGAAATTGCAGAAAAATGTTTGATGGGTACAAAGTCACAGGGAACAGCTATGTTCACAGTTTATTGTTGACTGACAGAGAAAGAAACTAAGTAACTTTCTCAAAGAAACCTGTAAAATGTTTCAAATTAAAACAGAGTTAATAACTTTCGCATAGAAACCTGTGAAAAGTTTTCCAAGAAAAAAACAGTTAAAAACTTTGGCAAAGAAACCTGTCAATTAGCAATTTAAAGAATAATTATAAGTTTTATAATTTGCCAGAAAATAACAAAGATGTTGAATTCAGAAAGTTTTCAGACTACATTTTCTCATTCGGGACTGACTGTAAGTCATACCACAGAATTTTTACTCTACGTTGTTTTAGATTATTTTTCATACTTGGGCTTTCAAAATATGTTTAAAATCTTAGATTAATGAAAGTCTCGAGCCCGCCACGGAGACCTATCAATAGTCTAAGTGTAAAATCTTTTGATAAGGGCTTGTTGCAGCGGATACTGTTAATGAAACCACTTTTATTCTACTTTTCGTCATACACAATAAAAACGATTTTTCGTACTAATTGGAATAAATAATATCAGCTGATCACATTATAAGGAGAGTTGAATTAATATTGCGAGTCAAACATCAAACTATGACTTTTAATGTTACTGACTAGCGAAGGTTCCACAAACAATCACTTTGCAGTCAAGAACAAAATTACGCTAGAATTACAAAGAAAACATACAACTAGTATGAAATTTCCACATTTTAAAACTTTTCCCTAAAAAACTTTCGTGGAATGCATACGAGTGCTCAGTACATTTAGCCATTTGATTAATTGATGAAAATGATCACGTGATTAAGTAAAAAACCCTCAAAACTTAAATTTCAACACTCAATTTGTTAATTCGGTGTTGAACTAGGTTTGAAAAAGTCTCTTAAAAAAGACAGTTTTAGTTTTCGTCTGATGCACCCTAGAATTACATTTACCAGTATACAATACATATTACGGTAAATGTGATTAATTGAAAATTATGAATAATTACTAAAATAGCAAAAGTGATTAATTTTCTATTTCTAGCATAACCTAACGTAACCTAACATAACCTAACCGTACCTAATATGATAAATTTCACAGATTGATCACATTTAATTTATCACATTTACCAAATCTTGGTAATTATTAATCATTTTTGAATCATCACTTTTACCGTAACAAACATACATTTGGATAGTTAATAGGTTGTTATGCCAGGTGTTTGCGTTACATTAGACTCGCTAGACCACACGCTCGCTCTCCAGCCTCCCGCAGCGTTTGGCTCGACACAGGGTAATGAACCTCCGCAGATGTCTGACAGAGTCCCGGCGCTCAGTGCCACATCATTAATTTCTACCTAATGTCTGAAATGGGCGAGGAGACGTTACCAACCACAATTTGCACAGACACAGCTCTACAGATGTGGCGTCTATTACTTTTATATGATGAAGGTAAAAAGTAGTTAAGAAGCTTATTATTTTTTTGAACGGCTGAACAGCTACATTCTGCAGCTACATTCAAACATTATGTCACATGCAAATCGCTGTTTATAAACGGCGGGCAAATTGTAAAACGGCGTCGGCAGATTGTAAATGGTTTTAGAACACTGGTGCATTTTAGGTTTGTTATTTAAGGTTACCCCAACCAATCTCGAGGAAGAATCGATATTATTGGGTTAGATTATCTTGCGACCACAACGCACGCAACGATCGGCGAGCAAAGCGAGAGCCAGAAACGAATTAGGAGCAGTTTTGTAAAGTGCCGAGGCACTATTTAA
Organism: Athrips mouffetella; assembly: GCA_947532105.1. Taxonomy (NCBI): domain Eukaryota; kingdom Metazoa; phylum Arthropoda; class Insecta; order Lepidoptera; family Gelechiidae; genus Athrips; species Athrips mouffetella. The sequence goes on from OX383956.1 coordinate 32,523,706, forward strand.
AATGATGAATTATAAGTTCAATTTGCGCAACGCTAACAAGCGTGGTGACTATGGTAAATCCCCTCCAAAGTAACGCCCGTTTTTGCTGGATTTGTAGTGGACGTTTTATGGGATAATATGATGAAGATGACCTTAGATTTCTGTGCATTATTCGACACACTTACATAAAACTACACACGAACGAAATTTCGCGGGAAATTACCTTTCTACTTGAATAATGTCAGCTTTTTAAATAAATGTCTCATTAAAAATATAAAATAATTAGATAAAAACATTGATACGGCTGAGAACAAGGTGAGAACATTGATACATGATATTATGGATTGAACAGGTAATCAAAATAAGGAAAATGGAAAGATCGACTACTTTCCCTCGTGTCTGATGTTCATACTAGTAGAATTAACTTGTGCCATAGAGCACCAGACCTCATCTTACATACATACATAATGTCACGCCTTGTTCCCGTCAAAATATTCATATTAAAATCCAAGTGTTTACTAAACAGTCAATGATATTACAATTTGTTACAGTCAAAATATTACCTTCTACATTTTTTATACCCAGCCTAATTTGTTTATCCTTTCAAATACGAAGTCACATTAGAATACGTAATGCCATAGTACCTAAGTGTTAGATAAAAAAAGGAACTCACAAGAGAAAAGGTGTTTAAATAAGAAGCGCTGTGCAATTTGTCGTGTGATTTCTAACATCCAGGGCGCCGGCTTGTTTGTTTCACACATTAGACACGTAACCGCGTCTTGCCGGAGCCGGGCTGTGCTCTGTTAATAATCCTCCGTCCGTAACTCGCTGCTTCGCGTGAGGCTGAAATATCTCTCAGTGCTCTCTCATGCGCAGCCCGAGTATTCGTGCTAATTCGCATATACACTAGACCAATCAACTAAGGGGTTCAGTTTGACAATAATTCCTAAGTAACTCGAAGCGTTGCGTTAGGCCTGAAATATCTCTGTGAGCTTTCATGCGCTGAGCTAAGCAATCGTGTTGCCTCGCTTACATAGCACTACGTACAAAATAATTTACTGTAACAAAAATTTCACCGTAGTATTTTCAGGGTCAAAAATTCGATGAAGTTACAGGATTTAAAAATAATCTAAAGGGATCCCCATATAAAATTTCGGATCAGTTAGATTTGGTAAGGCTATCTTGTGACCACAACGCACGAGAAAAGCGAGCAAAGCGAGCGTGAAGCGGGAGCGGCCCACTAGTGCCAGAAACAAATTACGTGTCATGTAAAATGACGAGGCATTATGTGAAGCGGCAAATTATATAATTTGCCTGCGACGTATAGATTTACATGATGCCAAGTGTGGTGACTAAAGCAATTCAGTCTAGAATCTGTACTACACCATTCGTGGTGGAGATTTTTTGGGGTAAGCCTTTATCCAAAAATGGCATCTTTGAGCTACTATGGTTGTGATAACTCTATCGTTTTTAGGAGCAAAATTTGTTTCCTTATTTGTTTGTAAATGCATTCTTAAAAAAATGTCTACGATTTTAATTTCAATAACAGAGAAAATAAAATAAGGACATCTATTAAAAAAAAAAATATTTCATTGGGGTACACCATTTTACGAGTACTGCACTAATTATAATAAAGATCACGAAAGAGCCAGACGTTTTTTAAACAAACGTTTTTCAGTCAAGAAAATATTTATCTTCGATAACACGAGGTTCACGTTTGTAACCACAAAACACGCACAGAAAAATGTTAAGTCTATCGTTTTACATACAGAAAGTCAGAAATATCCACATTTTAACAAATTTTATTAGAATTTTGGGTTATAATTTGGTCTGACCTTTTCGTGAACTTCCTTATGGCGATCCGTTTTCCATACTAAATTCAAATGACTTGCATTCTTATGCGGGACATAAAATGCTGTTAAAAACGAGTGCATAAGGGTATTTTTCAGTTAAATTTTTCGCTGATTAATACAAAGATGCTAATGCACCGAAAGTCCTATAGTAAAGATCGCACACCCACAATGGTAATATTGAACCAAAAATTGCAACAAAAACTAGTACTTTCGGTGCATTAGCTGTATCTTTGTATATTTTTACTAAACACAGCAGTGTACACTCGTTTTTCAACAGAATTTTATGTCCCGCATAAGAATGCAATTTATTTGAATTTAGTATGGAAAACGGATCGCCTTAAACAACATAGTATTTACACAAAAGAGTTTGACTATGCGATGATTGCTACGAAATTACGTGGAAATGCTACGAAACCGTAGCGATTACTACGTAGTAAACTACTCAGGATTTAGGAAAAAGAATGTAACGCTCTACGTCTGTCCTTTCATACCTAGATGTAGTAGTATACAAATGCAATATAATAAATAAAGAAATAGTTTTTTCAATACGTTTGCTCGACAATGGACTTACGAGAACGAAAACATTGCCCGTAAGTAAGTAGATACTTACTGAACTAGTGCGATTTACTTACCGTTTTTGTTTATTTCCCTAAGGTACGGTAGCAAGGAGTTTTACATTCAAGCAACTTACTCACAAAATTGATTGAAATTTATTATGTCCAGTACCAAAGAATTTACATGAACGTCCTAATATGTCGATGTCCAGTACACATGTGTACAGCACATTTTGACATATTATTTATTTAAAAAAGTTCGTAAGGGCTGAATGTCCGAGACTCTTTTTGCTAAAGAAAAAGAGTTAGTATATCTAGTGGCATGGGTGATTGCCATAATAAAAAACCGGTCAGTGCGAGTCGGACTTGCGCGCCGAGGGTTCCGTATACCTTTAGTATTTTTGGAAGCAATAAAGTCCATTTTTAGGACCGCAAAACTAAATTTGTTTGTACAGGTTTATTGCAGATTTCTAAATTTCTAAGAAACTGTACAATCTGAAAAGATCTTATTTTTGCTGTAATATTTACATAAATTTCTATCGACTGTAATTAATTCAGATTTTTCCGTTCACTAATTTCGGAGATAAGCGCAATGGTAAATGTAATGGTATTATTTTGTCATTTTTCATCATAACTTAAAAAGGAGAGTCGTGAAAAAATGCAAACATATATTTTAGAATGTACAAGGAAAGTCCTATCGACCTAGTAACGACAATTAGAAATTTTGCTCCCTATTTGAGCCCCCTTTACATTAATAATCATATATTTTTTTATTATTTCCTGTGCAATTAAGTTGTGCAACCAGATTCTAACACTATTCTAAATTTCAAGTCGATAGCATGAGTGGTTGCTGAGATATTCAGGTGTGACAGACAGACAGACGGACAAACAAAGTAGTACCATAAGGATTCCTTTTTTTACCATTTTGATATCGGAACACTAAAAAAGTATTTAAGCACCTTTTTGTTTGCAATGTGGATGTGTTTCGATGAAAAAACGCAATTCGTAAGTAGTTTTTCTCACAAATATATTTAAAATAGCGTAAGATACACGTCCGTAGGGATCAATAGTAGTTTAAGATGCAAATTCTACATTTTATTAGTGTAAAAAAGGTAAATTATAGTTTCTACTGGGAGTAAGGGGCAGCATGGGGACAGCCTTCCGAATACCGAAAGAGCATGATCAGTCAACGTAACTGAACAGCGAATAATACTTTTAGGAAATGTGAAACAAAAACGGGCCATTCCATACAAACTATCCAATCAAGTTCGCAACTTTGTATGGAGAGGCCGATTTTTTTATTAGTACCTCAATGTATTATTTGCTGAAACTTATTCAGTAACGTTGACTGATCATGCCATTTCAGTATTCGGAAGGCTGTCCCTTACACCCCTATATAGAGAATATTAAATTTTATTCAGTTACTTTTAATCAGTTCTTGATAACAAAGGATATGCATGTACTCGTGATTACAAATAACTTTCCTAAAGAAATTTAGATCAAAAAACTAGCCAAGTGTGTGTCGGGCCACGCGCAATATAGGGTTCCGTAGTAAAGTTGCTTTAGGAATTATTATTGTTCAGCAGGTCTTGATTTTTTCATTAACTTTTTCTCTTCTTATGACCAGCGGGGTCCAGAGCCTAACTAGGCTCTATAGCAACTGCTATTGATATTTCTATTATTTACAGTTTCTAGACTATTACTCCTTAACCTGTAAAGCCTACTTAGCTATGATAGTTTTCCTTTTAATTTATTCTTTTTAAAATTTTGTGACCTTTGTTCCTTGGAAAAAGTTGTTCAGTTTCACGGGCAGATTCACACTCCTCAGTATTATCACACCTTTCCGTTACACGCTATATACCACTGCAATTATTTTTTCACATTTCCAAATCAACCGTTAAGCTGGCAGGGGGTGGGACAACAAAAAATAATCGTGGCAAACTCACAATATTTTTAAAATACTTATCTAACGACACCCCACACCATGGGGTCAACGAGAGAAAAGTTTACGTGTAGGGGAGGTACCCTGAAACAATTTTTTTGGACTATATTTTACTACTTTTTCGGCTGACTAATACGAGTACTCGTATGTATGTCGCAGGCTAACGGCGGGTAAACTGTAAACGATCGGCAAATTGTAAAACGGCGCCGGCAGATTGTAAACGGGTTTAGATCACTGGTGCATTTTATCGGGATCGGTTAGATTGGGTTAGGTTATCTGACGACCACAACGCACGAGCCGAGCGAGCGAGGCGAACAGTGCCAGAAAAGAATTACGCGCCTTTTTGTGAAATGCCACGGCATATCGTAGAATGCCAAGGCATAATGTTAAACGAAGAATTATACAATTTTCCTGCGACATATTCATACCAAATTACAGCTTTCTAGTACTACGGGTCACTGAGCTAAGCCGCAGACAGATAGACGAACTTGAAGAAACTAAAAACAGGATTACATTTTCGTCGTGCCGTACCAATTATAATAATAAAAAATAAATAAATAAATAAATCTTTTATTTACCAAAACATTCAATAATACATATTCATTATATTCTGCCAAACCGCACAGCAGTTTGTAGGCAGTATACAGCTCCCTCTAATTATGTTTAGGTATACATACATATAACAACATTATAATAATAAAAAATTAACAAATATATTGCCAGGTAATAAGTTATTATCATTGGCGCAAGGATTAATAAGGGAAGGCCAAAAAGATTCTTGTTTATCGACCTATGTTTCTTTAGGAAAGTTGTTCTCTTTTGCTATGAAGAACGAAAAAGGCATTCTATAATAATTATCTTTTGGTGGAATTCACAATCGAGAAGAAAATTTAATTTTATTTTACTTTTTTCGGAAAATTTACAACAAACAATATAACAGAAAAACCGGCCAAGTGCGAGTCGGACTCGCGCACTGAGGGTTCCGTACCACCACATAAACACAATTGTATTAGTTGAAATTTCAGTAAGTTAATGTGCTAGAATGTTAATATTTAATGATTTCAGACTTTTTCCATTATTTGTACTGTGAGACCTAGCTTCTTGCCAAATTTTATAATTTTAGGTCAACGGGAAGTACCCTGTAGGTTTTTCATTTTTGAATAAATGTATGGAGATGAGGACATAAAATGCCATATCTTTTGATTGCGTCATTGTAAAAAATTGAAATTTTCAGATCTTGTGTGGTTCATGGATCCTAATATATGGTATTAATTTCAACCTGATACCTTTACCCGTTCGTGAGATAAAGGGTCTTGACAGACAGACAGACAGACAGACAGACGGACAACAAAGTGATCCTATAAGGGTTCCGTTTTTTTCTTTTGAGGTACGGAACCCTAAAAAGTGGCTGGAAACGACGCCACTTACAAGTATACGTAGCACTAAACAGTAATAATGCTATACCTACTTTTATTGGCGACTACCCCCTCGTCCCCATAGCTCGTCCCCTGTCTTGGCCTTCCCCCTTAAACAAGCTTTCGTTCTTAGCGAGATAAGTAGGCTCCACACCTGAACGCCCTCGGGAAATACTACTCGAGTTTTCCACCTACCTACCTAATCAAAGAATAATACATGTTGCGGTAACCCATCTCAAAAGATGTATGTGATGGATGTATATCTTAGTTTACTCGGGTAACGAAATTGAAGCAAAATGCACATTAACATATTTAGAAATTAAGTAGACAAGACGTACCAAAAAGGTTTAACAGCCATTAGGGCGGGCAAGATGGCGCTTTGCTGGTTTCGCATGGTTTTCGCACACTCATCGCACGGTCGCTTGACTTTTTATTTGACAGCACAACATGTAGTGAAGCACGGAGGCGGAGGCTACTGCGGTTTCGATGCGGTACCTACAGAAAATTTATGTACCACTGAGCGTGCAAGTCTACTCCCCTACCAAGTCACTCCACTTGAAACCTTCTCAGAACGCCACTTTCGGTTCGAACGCCCTCCACTACCGCTCATGCGAGCGACGCAATCTAGACTGTCCACAACCACGCGCCGATGTAACAAAAATTACTGCGAATAACCAAGACTACAAGGGCGTTTATAGTAGCCACATGATCCTTAGGGAGCCTTCCCCATTCAAATATTAAGTTCCGTAAGAATTTTAAATTAGAGCATTAGGCGCGGCGGCGTCTCAACAAAATTAAATATTAATAATGCTATTTGAGTGATTTGGTATAAAGCTGGAAACAATTAATCTTTAATAGATATCCTCATCCTACTTCGCGATGGGTAATCAATGTAACCGCAGATGAGCACTTGGGCTGGGCACTTGAGATGATTTTTTGCAAGATAATGTTGGCTTATTGCAATCCTGTCTCTCCGACACCCTTTGTTCGTTTAGACTCGAATTTAGAGGATCTAAAATCGGAATCGCAATTTACCATCATAAAGGGACTAAATAGAAAAGGAGTTGGTAGGAATAAGAAACAAAATCTAATTTTTTCCTAGCCTAATACTTTCCCCCTGCTGTACAAAGACTTCCACAGAAGAAATATTTAGTTTGGTAAATGGAGAAGTTATTTTAACGAACATTTGCGGATCTGCCTAGACCTATAGAGGTGGCATTATCGTGTTATAATTAAAATCACCTCACGACGTGGTCTCCCTTGTTTGTCTTCGTAATAAATTGTTTGTTTTTCTCAAGCGAGTTCCATGTAATTTGCCCGTGTGTAATTTATCACGCTGCGGTGTTTTGGATTAGCGCATCGCTCACATGGCTGTCTGCGAGATTAGCAGCTCAGGACCCTATATCCTATCAGCCTAGCCCCACGATACTATTCCTTAGGTTCACATTTTAAAGCATGTCAAAAATGAAAAACAAATCAAACACTGCGACCTTGTTTTAAACAGTATCCCAAGTTCGAGTCTGACATCGTTCCACCACCTTGAGATTAACACCAAGCTTTGTCATTTGATTGTAAAAGCTACATCTGCATAGAGTCTAGTGCAAGAGTCAGTAAAACTCTTCTTTACGAATACGTACTTGGAATGAATATTGGTTTCATAAAAAAAATTCTTCTGGTGCTGTGAGATGAGTCCCCGGTATAGGAATAGAATACAGCCAAATTACAGCCAAACGATCTAGTGATCGGCGTTTTTCTTTTAACGTACGAAGTCCCAAAAATAATAAAATTATTATAAAACAAATACAATCACTCCATATCGCGCCTTAAATAAAAGAATATGCCATCTCGTAAGTATTTTTGCATCAGGAAAATACTGAAAACCGTATCTGAATGTTTTTCCTTTGTGCGTCACCGACTTCGTGTAGTATTATTCTCGTTTTAATATAAAAAGAAAAATAAACAGGAATTCTGGGGTTTGGGGGCTCTGAGCTTTGACAGGACCGCCCTCTGGCGCCCGCTGCCCGGTCCGTTTACTCTACCCTGAATGCCGGAGTAAGTACAACAACCGGTTTCCCTGAAAGCAAAAACATCGTATGTACACATGTTGCAAATAAAACAGCGCCCTTTATATTGCGAAAAGCAAATCCTAGATGGTATAAATTTAAAAGTATGTTTTTCTGTAAGATTTTTTTAAATTTTTGGCCTATGTTTATTGGGGAAAGTAGTTCGGTTTCATGCACTGAGTGCCTTACTAGAAAATAGCTAGATGTTTTATTATAAAGCTGTATTATTATGACTTGAAGCTAATCTGATGATGAAGCCAATGTTGATGGAAGGGGGCCATAGGAACTTTGTAATAAAACCACAGAACCCCATCGAGTTTGGGTTCATTTGATTCTTCTTGACAAGGACTGTTCTTAGATGATATCCAGAGTATTATGATGGATGGAGCCAGAAGGGGGCACTCTTAAAAGTATGGGAATTCTGTAATAAAACTACGCATCCCGGTTGAGTTAGGGCTCGTTTGATTGGTCTTGCCAAGGAATCTGGTTCTAGGGTCTGCGGTTAGTTTTTTTTAGTTATATTTGGCAGCATTAATACTAGAAAGAGTTACAGATTCCTAAAAAACTTTGCTACTTATAGAGAACCTTATATGTGTCAATAAAAAAATTACCCGCAGCAAGAGATAATTAGGTGTGACTGACAGACAAAGTCGCACAATAAGCATTCCGTTCTTACTATTTTGGTTCAAACCCTAAAAAGAGTATAAATCACGCTTTTATGTAAAACTTGAGACATGTAATAAAAGCTTTTTAAAATTTTTTTACGCGTATTTAATTTTTATCTTGGCTTCAACCTGATTATCTTCAAATCCTTTTTATGGCTATTTTTACTTGTATGTTTTATGAACCAGTATTTTTAAGATTCTACCACCATTAGGTACCATATAAATTATCTACTGACGTTGAATAAGAAAATCCACTTCTTAAAACCAAATCTTAAAAATTCATAAAATCTTACAATATCTAAGAAAAAAGGTGTCAACTAGGTTTTAACGAAAGCCATCAATTTTAATTTTCTTTTTCTCTCGGGTAATTTAACTATTTTAGAAATAAGACCAGTATCTTTTAGGGAAACATAAAAATGCTTTTAGTATGTTGAATCAAAAGTTTGATCGTGGACGTTTTTATACACCAGTGTGTTGAGAAATATTTTATTATTATTATTTTATTTTATTGGGACTGACACCAACATTATTCAAGAGCCGTTGGGCAATCTCTTCTTCATTTGATAAATTTGAGAATGGTAACGCTACATATCCCCTATTTCTTGAATTCACGTCAAAAACCACTTATCTGCAAATGTTGTTTAAGCTAGTGTTGTATAAATTTCTGCAACTGTAACAAAAGCCTTAAATATTTCATATAATGAATCGGTACTAACTTTGAACGCGACACCTGTGGAAAGATCCACGACCGAAAAATCTGTCAATTGTATTGACACCAGCGGAAATTCCACCAGATGTGTCATAGGTAAAAAGCGTTGCGAGCGTAATGAGTGGAACTCTCCACGTCTTAAAGGTCCGCAGGTGCGTCGCTATATTTAATCCGTTAATCATTGCACGACCTGCCCGCTTAGCACGCTGCAGTTGTCAGTTTATCTAGGCTCATAGATTAAAGACTTTAAGCATGGTCACGTTTTTTTGACATCCGAGCAGTGCGACACATTTTGAAAGACAAGGACGGCTACATGTATTAGTGTATGAAACTATCTCTGTCTAAAATATCAAAAACGTAATTTGTGGATTTGCTTAACGTTTTCCTCCACTGACATTTCTTCGCGCTTGGAGGTGATAAATTAGTTGACATAATTCCTCAAATAAAGTGACATTTCTCTAAGATATATTTTCTCTCGGGCAGCGTGCTAAGCAGGCTTTAACTCAAATATAAAACAAATCCGCCACCGGCCGTTTACAAGAAACTATAAACCTAACTATATAAAATGTTGTATCTTTGTTCGCAGTTGATTCCGGGAAATGCGAGGTGGCGCTTGGGATGGAAAGTGGCCTCATCTCCAACGAGTCTCTTTCTGCCAGCTCCAGCTACGATCAGAGCGTCTCACCACTCAGCTCTAGGTATACCCACGAAATTTAAACCTGACCTCGGAAGCCATATTTAAATGTAATGGATAGTTTATGCCCATCTTCACCAATTCCCCCATCAAGGCTATATTGAAACAAAAGCATTCACTAACACAGTTAACTTAATTTTCTATATAATAGTTAAATTAGGTCTTAGTCAGTAACATCCCATGAAACGTCCACTACAGGATAGGGAGCACCCTCCAGAACTCCAGCGAATGGGTGGTAGTTAGGAGGGGATTTACCATAGTCACCACGCTTGTACGCATTGCGGCTGGCGACCGCTGTTGTTGGTGACCGCAATATGTGAGATTGTACAATACACAGAAAGATGCTGCTGACATACTCCGGTGTGCCCTTAGTGGCCTCTTACGACACCCACGGGTAGAGATAGGTTGGTACACTTCTTTGCCGGCACCACACGATCAAATTAAGAACAATATTAATAGCTGAAAATATAAGCATCACAGTTTATTCATATGTTTTTAAATTATTTCATCATAATGACAAGTCAAAGATTTATACAATATCAAATTAAAAAACAATAACAGTCTAAAATTAAAGTTATAAACAACAGCATAAAAAGCCTGTTTCTCAGTCAAAAAGTCCGCCCCGGAGCGTGCCAGGTTGGAAAGTCCCCATAATACCAGCCGCGTTGCCGCGCTGGATGGCCAACGAAATGTGCTGCCTTAGGAACGCTCCGGAGCGGGAGTCGCAACCTAGATCTTGCAGGCGTCGACCCAGTTCGCTCACAAATTGTTTGGCCTCCTCACACCACGGACCGCTTGTTTCCACGGCCAAAGGTACAAATATATACTGACTTTCCAGTTCAGCATACTTTGCACGCTTTAGCCGGGCTGCCTGTTCTGCGACAGCGCCTGCTTTACGTGTGGTGTGAGGATAATGGGACGCTGCGAAAGTATTTACACAGGTGGCGTCCCATAAAAGGCATCGGCCTCTTTCCCAGGGGATCAGGGTGAGACCGTCCGGGCGTTTTCCGTCCGTGCGGCTAAGACCAGGGGGCTCAAGCACACACGGAACCTCAGCTGACACCAGCGCCTTACGAATGATTTCATTCAGTGCGTGGTGTCTAGGAAATCTACCAGCACACCTTGCACAACTGAGCCCATGGTGTGCGTATTCGTCAAAGTTTATGCCGCAGGGGCAGCAGTACGCCTCACACAACTTACACCCTAGCCTCAGCGCAACCGCTATCTGTAATGAATTATTGTCGAGATGCGTGCCGAGCTGAGGCGAGGGCAAAGCGTGCAGCCATGCGCCGGACTCCGGGCAGGCTACAGCCCTGATGCGCGCCCTGTCAACCCCTGTAAACGATTCGGACAACTCCGACAAAAGAGATTTTGGAGGCCTGATCGTCCCAGGCGCGCTGGGAGTCTAGCCTTTTCGGAACGTCAACGCCCGGACACATTACCGCCCATAAGCTTCCATTGCATTGTTTTGAAAGGGGATCCTGCAACTACCACCATGGATTTGAAGAGTGCGGGTTTTAACATCCATAGCCGCCGGTATACCACTCGGGAATATGGGCGCTCCCAGAAGGGTAAAAGAGCTTTCGTTTAACATCCTTAAAGCATCACATAGATTGTTTATTTAATTCAAAGAGATAATTACAATAACAAACAGGGATATATTGTATAAGAGTAACACACTAAATAAGTGATAACCATTATTCTCCATTATATTAATATAAAAGCAGTGCTATTAAGAGAAGCTTTTTTAATTTTAATACACATGTTGACTTATTTTTATTTATTCTTAAATGTTTATACAGGCAGAAGGTTTGTAAATTTTCTCTCGTTTACGTTTCACTGATTTCACTTAGGTTTTCCAGCAGTGTGAATTTGATGCAAGCTAGTAAAATCATTTTTGACCGACCAAACTTTCAGAAACGGTTTGGTTGGTAGTGACCCTGCCAGTTAAGCTGAAGAAATCAGGAGTGGCCAAAATTTGTATGATGCATTAAATAAGTCATGAATGGATACATATTTAATTTCTTTTTATTCCGTTTTTAAACAATCATAACACAAGGCCTACAATACGGGTCAAAATCAAAGTTTTTATACACAAAGCACGTTGCAAATACAATTACAATCATTTTTTTTCTAACTCAGTATATTAACTATGCAATTTTAGCTACTAACAAGAAGTAAGCGCAAGTAACCGTTTTGCCGGACAAAGATAGTAAAGTACCAGAACTTCGTAGACGTCTCAAAATATTTACAGAACATAGTTTAAATACGTACTTTAGCAAAAGGCAAGGTTATCCAACTCTAAGTTTCATTATCTGTGCGCAGTATTCGTGCTGCTTTCATTTTATGTCCAGCAAAGATTATTTTTTGTGTTAGTCATTAGTTTTTATATCCTTAAACTGAAATACCTTGTACCTCAAATAACCTGTCAACCAAAAAAATTGGTCGGGACTAATTAGGGCCGCTTCCTCAAACCACGAGCAAGCAAAACCCTTAGCATTTGGTAACTTTACATAACAGTTTCATTACTAGTAAGCGGCTAGACATTTCGTGGACTAATATTTAACACTCCTTTATACTTTATCTTATGAAAAAAGTGTATTAATGGTTCTGATTGGCACGTTACATAAATTCTTTCAAAAAATATAACCTAACTATAAGAGGTCTCATAATATTAAAAGCCAGCAAGGCCATAATAGGGACTGTTACAAATTGGCCGCCGGTAGCAGTTAAATCGACGCGACGTAACGCAAGAGAGCTGCCATTGTTAAACAACAATAAAGCGCTATGATACGGCCAAGTTGTTACAATAATTGTGAATCCCGTAACCGCAAAACGCTCATACTTAGCTCAAACAATTAACAGAGGGGTCTCACATTCTGGCCTTAAGCCCGCATAAGCTGGCGCGAGACAATGGAACGAAAACTCGACGCTTGTTTGAGAAATTCACTAACAGAAAATTAAATTTTCATATGAATTCGGAGCGTCCGTGATCCTACAAAAGCCTTTAGGGGCTTGCCTCCCCAAAGATAACAAGATGTAAGCAGGGCCGGATGTGCCAAAGCCTTATCATCTGAGCCACTTTACATAGGGTCAGAGGCGATTTAGCAAATGCCACGTTAATTCAGCGTTTAGCGCTCTTTGTTCTACGGTACCTACTGATGAGATCGCCCGTGGAGATATTCAAATTAAATGGCTGCCAACCGAGACTCACCTCTGTTGACAAACGAAATACTGATACATTTCAAGCTATTTGCGCTCACTGTAACGCTAATTTCATTTGCTTATGCACAAACACGCCACGCTGCGTCTACTTTGCTTTAAAAAAGTTAAGTTAGAGCAGCTATATGGCACTAATTTAAAAAGATAATATTTTTCATATACCTAAGTTAAGGTAATCTTCTCATCCATTTCCTTAAAACAACATTTACTAACTGCTTACCTATTGTAAAATACTGAAAAATAGCAGGGATGCGGAAATCAACTAATGACTATGAATTTATGTTCAATAATAAACAGAATATTAAATTCAGCTTATACGCTTCTTGTTGAGATGTTTTTATCGTAAGTATAGGTGTGTTCCGGCAATTAGTTTGTTGTTTGTTGACCAGGATCCGGACAGAGATCCGCGGCGGCGCGTGGTGTCCCAACGGATTGATTCAGCCGAACAGCCGCGAGTTCCTCGAGGTCGATCTGCACGACGAGTATCTCATCACGGCCACCGAGTCGCAAGGCAGATTCGCTAACTCAATTGGCGTAGAATTCGTCGAAAGCTTCTCTGTTGAATACTGGCGTAAATCAGTTAACCGCTGGGTCAGATATGAGGACTTCAATGGCAGCTGGGTAAATACATGTAGAATTAATTGTGTTTATGATTTGGAGATAATTATTTCGACCAACGAGTTCGTTTGCATTACCTTTTAGCATGCTATTAGACAATTAGGAAGTAAAAAATTTCAAAATCGCAAATTAATAAATGTCCCCAATTATAGGTATATTTGAGCCGGCTTGATTCGGCTTCACTTGCGATATGTAGCGGTCGACTTACATAAAATTAGTCCCACTGCGACAAGACGTAACTCTACATATGACATTACATCCTAGAATTTAAGTAATATAGGTAAACGAAACACGAAGCTGTAATGTTTTAGTCATTATTATTTTTCTAATAATGGACGCAGATATCAATAATACTATTTCTGTAGAATCTCGAATGGAAGGCGGATTTCAAGCTCCATTTCCTTTTGCAGCTAATACCGGGAAACGTAAACACCTACACGCCAAGGAAGACTACTCTGGAGGCACCCTTCGTGGCGTCTAAAGTTCGTTTTTTTCCGTATGCGGCCCACCCACGGACCGCCTGCATGCGGGTCGAGCTCTACGGCTGCCGGTGGAAACGTATGTACACAAGGACTTCAGTCGCTTGCGACGTCCCGGGACTAGTGTTTAGATAGTGCAATGCGAAATTTGCCATGGTGAATTCTGAAATCTGCTGCGCTTCCCTTAATTATTAGAGTAACATTCTCCTTGATATTTGTTGCTATGCGATAGAGAACCGCTTCGGGCGGTGTATTTAAGCAAATTTGTATTTCTACAGAGGCTCTAATTACGTACTCGGCGCCTAAAGGGGGTGACATGCAGGCGATGACTGGGGGGGCCAAGTTCGAGGACTTGTCATACGACGGCGTCGAGCGCGACGGAAGGCTGGTAGACGGACTGGGGCAGATGACTGATTTCCTTACTGGACCTAATGACTTTGAACTCCCTGATCCGACGGATACCAGAGGTACTCGTTACTTTAAAAGTTTTACGTGATTCGTGTACAATGTTTATTTTTAAGTAGATCCACAAAATTTTTCATAAACCAATTTCAATTTCTTGCACATATCAGACCGATCTGCTGATCATTTTGGTTGGAGATAGGAGTCCAAATATTATTTATAAAATATAGTATTTTAATTATAATTATTTTTTTTATCCAAAGATAACAAAATGTATGTTTTAGGAACTCGGTGGGTCGGCTGGAATAAGTCGATGTTGATTAACGAAGAATTACACCTAACATTCAACTTTAGCGACACTAGAGTTTTTAGTTTCGTCGACATTCATACAAACAACATGTTCACCAAAGACGTCCAGGTAAGATATATGTTAGACTGTTAACTGAATCTTATGTGTTTATGCAAATTAAATAATTTACCTACTATAAGCTCCTATACTATCAAATTATTGAAATGTGAACCTTCAACAAAGTGCCTATTTTTTTTGTTAAAATCCTGTTCTATTGCGCTATAATAGTGCATAAGAATTTCGTGCCAACTATTGAAAGACGCATATTTATCAAAGATTTGTATATCTTATTTTGCCCTAACGTTTTTCTAATCCTCTCAGCTATTCAAAGAGGCCGAAGTGTACTTCTCTCTGGAAGGAGAGCGGTGGCAAGAAGACTACATATCGCATGAACCAAAGCAGGACCGCGTATCGGAACACGCGCGGACTGTGCACATTGACCTGCAGAATCGAACCGCCAAACACCTTATGTTCAAGCTCAGATTCCAGCACGAGTGGATCCTCATCAGTGAGATCAGCTTCAAGTCAGGTGAGATATTTTTTTTTTAAAGTGAACTAATTCCAATTTTAGAATAGACTTCCAATATACCTAAACAAAGTCGCGTGATTATATCATTAATATCGCAAAAATAATTGACGGTTTTTATTTTATCAGTACTGCCAACATTGGCTATGAAACATAATAGTTCTCAAGCCCATGTCCATCATTTTACTCTTTCGACTATCAGCAAATTACCTATCTAGATCGCTTGGGGCTCTTCTGCTGACGCCGAGACTATTGGTCATTTTGACCAAATCGGTCCGGTATAAGTTCTATGGATGCTCAAAGTCGGGATTTTTGAAGTTCGATTTACTCTTTTTACTATCAGCAAATTTAATATCTTAATCGCTTGGGGCTCTCCTACTGACGGATAGTCTATATTGCATTTTGCTCAAATCGGTCCGGATAAGGTTCTATGGACGCTCAAAGTCCGGACTTTTGAAAAACGATTTACTCTTTTTACTATCAGCAAATTTCATGTCTACATCGATGAGCGGTATTACACTGATGACTAAACTGAAAACCATTTGGATCGAATTTCATGTCTACATCGATGAGCGGTCATAAAGTAATGACTTAACCGAAAACCATTTGGATCGAATCGGTCCGGATAAAATTTTATGACCACTTTAATAATGAAAAATTAAACTGCTAAAATAGAAATCGTCGCGTTCTTACCGCAATATTTGACAAATCAAAGAAATAATAGGTTGCAAAACTAATATTTAAACGATTTTTTAATAAAAACCATTCTCAGATCTTAACTTCTGATGATGGAGACGTACTGCCCGCATAAACGGTAAGAGCCATGAGTGTGCTGCTCTAACAAATGTTGCTCAAAATCTATGTCAAATTCATATGCGCAAAGAAAAAAAACAAAATGGCTGATTTCACATTGGTGACTATAACCAGTCCTGGATTTAATGGTTGGTACTATCACCAAATTTTATATCTAAATGACTTGGGGCTCTCCTGCTGACAAATAGTCTATATTGCATTTTGCTCAAATCGGTCCGGATAAGATTCTATGGACGCTCAAACTCGGGACTTTTGAAAAAAGATTTACTTTTTTTTACTATCAGCAAATTACTTATCTAGATCACTTGGGGCTCTTCTACTGATGCCGAAACTATTGGTCACTTTGACTAAATCGGTCCGGTATAAGTTCTATGGATGCTCAAAGTCGGGGTTTTTGAAGTTTGATTTACTTTTTTTACTATCAGGAAACTTTATATCTTATTCGCTTGGGGCTCTCCTACTGACGGCTAGTCTATATTGCATTTTGCTTAAGTCGGTCCGGATAAGGTTCTATGGACGCTCAAAGTCGGGACTTTTGAAAAACAATTTACTGTTTTTACTATCAGCAAATTTCATGTCTAAAACGATGAAAGATCTTAAACTGATTATTAAACTGAAAACCATTTGGATCGAATCGGTCCGGATAAAATTTTATGACCTGTTTATTTGAGAAAAATTCAAAAACCCCGACTTTGAGCATCCATAGAACTTATACCGGACCTATTAAGTCAAAGTGACCAATAGTTTCGGCATCAGTAGAAGAGCCCCAAGTCATCTAGATAAGTAATTTTCTGATAGTAAAAAAAAGTAATTTCAGTACTGGTACGACAAGCAGACTAATTGTGTTAAGTGGGCTGGAGCGCATTCGGATGTGTACAGGTTGGAGTGCGGGGTGCGGCAGGGGGGGCTGAGCTCGCCCCGTCTCTTCAACCTGTATATGAACCAGCTTATCGGTGAGCTCAGCAGCACCGGCATAGGTTGTCATGTAGATGGTGTGTGCTTGAATAGTATAAGTTATGCTGATGATATGGTGCTGCTGAGCCCATCAATACGAGCTCTAAGAAAATTAGTGGCAATTTGTGAGTCCTACGCGATGACCCATGGGCTAAAGTACAACGTCAAGAAGAGCGAGCTCATGATGTTTAAAGCGAACGCGATGAACGTTAAAGATGTGCCTGACGTTTCACTCTACTGCACACCATTAAGGTGGGTAACCAAATTTAAGTACTTGGGCCACTGGATCACAGAGGACTTAAATGACAATTTGGACATAGAGAGGGAACGGAGGTCGCTGTCTGTTCGGTGTAACATGCTGGCCCGAAGGTTTGCACGGTGTACAAAATCAGTAAAGGTTACACTTTTTAAGGCATTTTGCCAGTCCTTCTACACCTGCAGCCTTTGGACCAGTTACTCGCAGCGGGCATACAGTAGCCTCCGGGTCCAATATAATAACGCCTTCAGGATTCTGTTGGGGCTGACGCAACGCTGTAGCGCGTCTGGAATGTTTGCTGAGGCGCACACGGACGACTTTTATGCCATAATGAGGAAACGGTGCGCCTCCATGTTAACCAGGCTCCGTGCCAGCTCTAGCAGCCTACTGAAGGTGTTCGCTGACAGGTGGGACTCCCCTCTGCTACGACACTGGGTGAGCCTCCACATACACCAAACATTTTAGTGTATGTTTTTACTAACCATAGTATAAGTTATTGTTACTAACACTGTATGGATCTATATCTGAAATAAATTATTTGAATTTGAGCGTCCATAGAATTCTATCCGAACCGATTTGAGCAAAATGCAATATAGAGTATTTGTCAGCAGGAAAGCCTCAAGTCATTTAGATATAAAATTTGGTGATAATACCAACCATTAAATCCAGGACTGTTAATAGTCACCAATGTGAAATCAGCCATTTTGTTTTTTTTTCTTTGCGCATATGAATTTGACATAGATTTTGAGCAAAATTTGTTAGAGAAGCACACTCATGGCTCTTACCGTTTATGCGGGCAGTACGTCTCCATCATCAGAAGTTAAGATCTGAGAATGGTTTTATTAAAAAATCGTTTAAATATTAGTTTTGCAACCTATTATTTCTTTGATTTGTCAAATATTGCGGTAAGAACGCGACGATTTCTATTTAAGCAGTTTAATTTTTCATTATTAAAGTGGTCATAAAATTTTATCCGGACCGATTCGATCCAAATGGTTTTCAGTTTAGTCATCAGTGTAAGACCGCTCATCGATGTAGACATGAAATTTGCTGATAGTAAAAAGAGTAAATCGTTTTTCAAAAGTCCCGACCGTGAGAGTCCATAGAACCTTATTCGGACCGATTTGAGTTAAATGCAATATAGACTATCCGTCAGTAGGAGAGCCCCAAGCGATTAAGATATAAAATTTGCTGATAGTCCTAACATTCAAATCCAGGACTGGTTATAGTCACCAATGTGAAATCAGCCATTTTGTTTTTTTTCTTTGCGCATATGAATTTGACATAGATTTTGAGCAAAATTTGTTAGAGCAGCACACTCATGGCTCTTACCGTTTATGCGGGCAGTACGTCTCCATCATCAGAAGTTAAGATCTGAGAATGATTTTATTAAAACATCGTTTAAATATTAGTTTTGCAACCTATTATTTCTTTGATTTGTCAAATATTGCGGTAAGAACGCGACGATTTCTATTTTAGCAGTTTAATTTTTTCATTATTAAAGTGGTCATAAAATTTTATCTGGACCGATTCGATCCAAATGGTTTTCGGTTAAGTCACTACTTCAAGACCGCTCATCGATGTAGACTTGAAATTTGCTGATAGTAAAAACAGTAAAACGTTTTTCAAAAGTCCCGACTTTGAGCGTCAATAGAACCTTATCCGGACCGATTTGAGCAAAATGCAATATAGACTATACGTCAGTAGAAGAGCCCTAAGCGATTAAAATATTAAATTTGCTGATAGTCCCAACATTCAAATCCAGGACTGGTAATAGTCACCAATGTGAAATCAGCCATTTGGTTTTTTTTCTTTGCGCATATGAATTTGACATAGATTTTGAGCAAAATTTGTTAGAGCAGCACACTCATGGCTCTTACCGTTTATGCGGGCAGTACGTCTCCATCATCAGAAGTTAAGATCTGAGAATGATTTTATTAAAACATCGTTTAAATATTAGATTTGCAACCTATTATTTCTTTGATTTGTCAAATATTGCGGTAGGAACGCGACGATTTCTATTTTAGCAGTTTAATTTTTCATTATTAAAGTGGTCATTAAATTTTATCTGGACCGATTCGATCCAAATGGTTTTCGGTTAAGTCATTACTTCAAGACCGCTCATCGATGTAGACATGAAATTTGCTGATAGTAAAAACAGTAAAACGTTTTTCAAAAGTCCCGACTTTGAGCGTCAATAGAACCTTATCCGGACCGATTTGAGCAAAATGCAATATGGACTATACGTCAGTAGAAGAGCCCTAAGCGATTTATAGACTATCCGTCAGTAGGAGAGCCCCAAGCGATTAAGATATAAAATTTGCTGATAGTCCCAACATTCAAATCCAGGACTGGTTATAGTCACCAATGTGAAATCAGCCATTTTGTTTTTTTTCTTTGCGCATATGAATTTGACATAGATTTTGAGCAAAATTTGTTAGAGCAGCACACTCATGGCTCTTACCGTTTATGCGGGCAGTACGTCTCCATCATCAGAAGTTAAGATCTGAGAATGATTTTATTAAAACATCGTTTAAATATTAGTTTTGCAACCTATTATTTCTTTGATTTGTCAAATATTGCGGTAAGAACGCGACGATTTCTATTTTAGCAGTTTAATTTTTTCATTATTAAAGTGGTCATAAAATTTTATCTGGACCGATTCGATCCAAATGGTTTTCGGTTAAGTCACTACTTCAAGACCGCTCATCGATGTAGACTTGAAATTTGCTGATAGTAAAAACAGTAAAACGTTTTTCAAAAGTCCCGACTTTGAGCGTCAATAGAACCTTATCCGGACCGATTTGAGCAAAATGCAATATAGACTATACGTCAGTAGAAGAGCCCTAAGCGATTAAAATATTAAATTTGCTGATAGTCCCAACATTCAAATCCAGGACTGGTAATAGTCACCAATGTGAAATCAGCCATTTGGTTTTTTTTCTTTGCGCATATGAATTTGACATAGATTTTGAGCAAAATTTGTTAGAGCAGCACACTCATGGCTCTTACCGTTTATGCGGGCAGTACGTCTCCATCATCAGAAGTTAAGATCTGAGAATGATTTTATTAAAACATCGTTTAAATATTAGATTTGCAACCTATTATTTCTTTGATTTGTCAAATATTGCGGTAAGAACGCGACGATTTCTATTTTAGCAGTTTAATTTTTCATTATTAAAGTGGTCATTAAATTTTATCTGGACCGATTCGATCCAAATGGTTTTCGGTTAAGTCATTACTTCAAGACCGCTCATCGATGTAGACATGAAATTTGCTGATAGTAAAAACAGTAAAACGTTTTTCAAAAGTCCCGACTTTGAGCGTCAATAGAACCTTATCCGGACCGATTTGAGCAAAATGCAATATGGACTATACGTCAGTAGAAGAGCCCTAAGCGATTTAAATATTAAATTTGCTTATAGTCCCAACATTCAAATCCAGGACTGGTAATAGTCACCAATGTGAAATCAGCCATTTTGTTTTTTTTCTTTGCGCATATGAATTTGACATAGATTTTGAGCAAAATTTGTTAGAGCAGCACACTCATGGCTCTTACCGTTTATGCGGGCAGTACGTCTCCATCATCAGAAGTTAAGATCTGAGAATGGTTTTATTAAAAAATCGTTTAAATATTAGTTTTGCAACCTATTATTTCTTTGATTTGTCAAATATTGCGGTAGGAACGCGACGATTTCTATTTTAGCAGTTTAATTTTTCATTATTAAAGTGGTCATTAAATTTTATCTGGACCGATTCGATCCAAATGGTTTTCGGTTAAGTCATTACTTCAAGACCGCTCATCGATGTAGACATGAAATTTGCTGATAGTAAAAACAGTAAAACGTTTTTCAAAAGTCCCGACTTTGAGCGTCCATAGAACCTTATCCGGACCGATTTGAGCAAAATGCAATATAGACTATCCGTCAGTAGGAGAGCCCCAAGCGATTAAGATATAAAATTTGCTGATAGTAAAAAGAGTAAATCGAACTTCAAAAATCCCGACTTTGAGCATCCATAGAACTTATACCGGACCGATTTGGTCAAAATGACCAATAGTCTCGGCGTCAGCAGAAGAGCCCCAAGCGATCTAGATAGGTAATTTGCTGATAGTCGAAAGAGTAAAATGATGGACATGGGCTTGAGAACTATAAATAGAAACGGCAGATAATATATTTGAGATTCAGACGCAACTCATTTTGGCGCGGGACCAATCAAATCCAATACTCGGGATAAGCACCCCCACAACTCGAAGAGGCGAATCTGAAACACTTTATCGAATCAAATGTATTACAAGTAAATTATTCGCTAAATTACTTGGGGCAAAAAAGTTAACAGGAAGATTCATAAGCGCGATTGGGTGATTTTTCGCGAGGGCTTTTGCGTTGGGCTCCCAAAGGGCAACAGGCCCCAGCACGCTAATAGTCCCATTACTCCACATCGGGCCTCCCTTATCTGTTCAGAGCACTCGCGAGCCTCCGGCTATTTTACAAATTTTATCTTTCTCTAATTAATCCACAGCTCTTTTGAGAAAATCGCCTCTTAAGTGATAAATCGCTGCGCGTTAAATGAAGAACTTGTAATTAAAGAAAATCTTTGATCTGGGTTATTTCGTTCCCCCAATCATAGCGGAGATGGCCGCGACGCGTCACGACGCTTTGCCCGCAGCCGGCCCGCAGTGTCGTCCCGTGCCCCCGCGCCCGTTCCCCGCCCGCACACAATAATCATTCAATGTAACTTACAGACTCTTAATAAACATTGAACAAGTTAAAATTATGGACGTTCTGAATAAAGGTCAGGTCAAAGGTACGGGGGTGGTGAAAGAAAATAAATGGTTCAGCAGCAGTGCACTTACTTCTCGCGATATGCAAATAAAAAGTATAAACATGGTACGGAAATACAAACTTTTAATTCGGTTTTTCAAAAAAAAATCTAATTATATATGAAGGTCAATTCAGAATTCATATCGATGAACATTAAAACAAACTAACCGTAAATGATTTGTGGTATTGGAACATAATGAATAGTTATAACCCGCAAGATACTGGATATTCTTTTTCCTTTCCCAACACATGTTTCTTAGGGAAAGTTGTTCAGTTTATTCTACTGAGCAAGCCCTTTTAGTTTTTGGTACATCCTGTATACTAGATTTTAGCAAAAAAATAGAAATAGAATATCCAGTTAGGTAGATAACCAATCAAGAATCAAAGTTAAGGAACATTAAAATTAATTGAATGGAACCAATTATGAGTAAATCACATGTTTACGTTTAAGTAGTACCGAAATCTTCCCTGTGTTGCCGGCAAAGAATAGTGCCAACACATCTCTGCCGGTTGGTGCCGTAAGAGGCGACTAAGGGCTTATGAACCGGAGGATGGGCAGCAGAGTCTTACACACTGCGGTCACCAAGAACAGCGGTCGCCAGCCGCAACGCTTACAAGCGTGGTGACTATGGTAAATCCTCTCCTAAGTACCGGCGTTTTTGCTAAAGTTCTGGAGGGAGCTCCTTGAAAAACAGAAATATAAAATATGGTGTCAGTCGGACTACACGTTAAGCCGCTAGGCCAAAGCGTGACGGACATACGGACCGACTGACGGACGGACATTTTTAGGAGACTTGGTTTATATGATCACATTTTTGAGAAAATTAGATAAACTTTGTTTCTCGCTCCACTCGAAAAAAAAGCTGTGTAAAGATCGAAGAAAAATGTGCCCTCTCCCTTTAGGCAGCAATAGTACACGGGCTATTTATTAGGTGCCAATAAAGTGGGATAATGTTGATAAAATTTACGGACTTTCACTGATCACAACAGAAAATTAATCTATCCACCTACTCAAAACATTAAAAACACCTAAACCAATAATGCAACATACATTACAGGATATTTTTTTGCTAGACATCCAATAAAATTACAACCCAATTGTGGGCCCGTCGGTAAACCACCACGCTTCTGCATCTGATCTACGAAACTTTGCAAAGGAAAATTAAATTTACATAATATTATTAGATTGTTTACAACAACACGGCTGCCGTCCGGGCTGCTTGAAAAATTTTATTCTCTTACGGGGTTCTTTCAGTTAGCTTTCCACAAACAATTTTTTTAAACAAAATGACGAAACGCATAGCTTCTGTTTTACTTAACCGATTGCGAAAATACAAATGTTGCACATAGAACTATAACTATAACTCGGAGCGCGATTCTTGAATATCATTAGATGAGAAAATATAACCAAAAAATGTCAAAATGTCTATCAATCTTTCTCTCTAATTTCTGAGTACCTGGGCGACCAAGCTTCGCTCTATAATAGCCGCCTCAACATTAAAATAACACCGGATGAGCAAGCTATGCTACCCGCTTTTTGTCAAAAACACGGGGAAAACGAATTTTCCCAGACATGAGACCGAGCTAGATATAAACCCCCGAATGGAAAATTTCTTCGAAATCGTTAGAGCCGTTTTCGAGAAATACACAAATATTGCTCGTTTAATAGTATTGGAATACATATTTTAAAGTCCGAACAGTAATACTTTCTCACCCGGTGATATTTAAGAATTGGGCTCCGGTAGGTAGCGGGTTATTATAGCACACAAACTGTTTATAGGTAAACTGCGGTTTCACCCGCATTAAATGCCTTTTTCCGTGGGATTGAAGTGTTTTCCCGCGGTAAAAAGTAGCCTATGTGCTATTCCAGGACCTAACCTATATGTGTGCCAAGTGTCATTAAAATCCATTCAGTAGTTTTTGCGTGAAAGAGTAACAAACATCCATCCATCCATCCATACTTACAAACTTTCGCGTTTATAATATTAGTAGGATAGGATAGGAAGTAGGATAGGAAGTAGGATAGTAAGATAGTAGGAAGTAGGATAGTAGGATATAGCCTTTGTGGTCTAGTGGTTAGAGTGTTCGGCTCTCGAATTGGAGGTTTTGATTCGATTCCCGGTGACTTCACCAAACGTTTTTATGGGATTATCTATAAAGTTAAATTTCCTCTAATGATTCAAAGACGGTTCAGCAATTTCAGCAAAAGAGTAAAAAATAATTAAACAGTTTCAATTAAAACGCCTCACAATTTTTTGTCGTTAGGTATCGCCAGAGATAACACAAGGAAAACAAATATATAATAAACTAGCGGTCTGCCCCGGCTTCGCACGGGTAGATATAGATTCTTGTTGGCTCAGGGGTTACTAAAAAACCGGCCAAGCGCAAGTTGGAGTAGCACCGAGGATTCCGTACCACTAAGGTAAAAATACCGTCTTAGTTGTGGGCAGTGATACCGTCTTAGCCACGCAGAAGTGCATTAAATTCGCACGAGACGACACGAATTTGACCAGTTTTTATTATTTTTTGTTATTATATAGCTTATGCACTATAAAAAAAGAACAAATTTGACGCTTGTAAGTGGTCCCGTTTTTACGATAGAGCTAAATTAAAAATCGAGCAAAAATCGCTTAAAAAAACAAAGTTTTCAGTAGGGCAGCCCCCCTTAATTTATATTTTGTTTTTAGTATTTGTTGTTATAGCGGCAACAGAAATAGATAATCTGTGAAATTTTCAACTTTCTACCTATTACGATTCATGAGATACATACAGCCCGCTGACAGACAAACAGACATCGGAGGCATAATGATAAGGTCCCGTTTTTCACCCGTTGGGTACGGAACCCTTAATATAGTACATTTTAAAGAAAATTTGGATATTATTTTGAATTAATTGTTTAGGTACTTAAGTAATAGACAAAGTTAGATTTCTCATCATCACATAACCATTGATGCTCTGCCTGCTTACCCCGTGAGGAAGGGATATAGGCGTAAAATTACACTCAATTACACTTACAGGAACTATTTTAATTTAATTTAATTTATTAGGCTCACAAAACAAGTTAAAGTCATGAAAAGACAAAGTAACAAGATAATTCTTAAAAACTAGACAATAACTCTTAGTATGTGTGCACAGACAGTTAGAATTTAAGTTAAGGAGAGGGTTAGTTTAGTGTTAATAGTCTTAATCTATAAAAATTATATAAGCTAGAAATAATATCACTGTGAAAGCCCGAATAGTAGCGAGACCTTACACAATACTTTAAGAGCATGATGTATTTTAGTACCTAATGTGAGAATTAAGTATGTGTACTATGTAAACATACACAGCGCTTCGGGCATTCACTGTAACAGTTATAAAAAGATTGAATATGATAGCTAGTACACTATATTGTTTACTGCAAAATATTTTTGACATCTTTTTTGAATTTTGATAACTTAGGGTTAAAAATATCTAATGAGGAGTTAACAGCCACTGTATCATTGTAGAGGCGACACATTCTGTTTATTGGGTTATAATACGAAGTATTGTTCGCAAAAACCTTAAGTGAAAACAGTTTAGCGATGGCTTACGAGATCTGTAACTTGTGAAAAAGTCAAGCAACGAGAGCAGATAGGGCGAGTCAATCTGTGAGTGAACAATTTTATACAGATGCACCAGGTCACTACAATTACGGCGAGAATCCAGACGTGGTAGTTTGAATCTATTTAATCTTACACTATAGGACCTGAGCTCACGTCCCAGGTACATTTTATGAGAAAGGATATTGAGAAATTTGGACTGTACTCTCGCAATTCTCTTACTGTGTACTTCATAGAAGGGAGACCAGATTACCGATCCATACTCCAGTATGCTCCTTACCAAAGAGGAGTAGAGACTAATGATACATCTAGGATTTATGAAACCCTTAGTGGAACGTGAGATAAAGCCAATCAGCTGAGTGCACTTGGTGAAAATATAGTCATAATGAGGCTTGAATGTAAGTTTTTCATCGAAGTATATACCCAAATCTTTGACGACGGTATTGCGCTCCAGGTTAATACCACTAAGGGAGTAGTCATAGATAATCTTGTTTCTCTTTGCAGTGAATGTTAGACGGAACACTTCTTAATATTGAGGAACATTTTATTTGTTTCACACCATTGAGCAACTTTTTCCAAATTAAGCTGTAAATTTATACAGTCTTGTCGAGTTTTGATTACCTAGTAGATCTTTAAATTATCTGCGTACAACAAAGTAGGACATGTAAGCTGGTCAACAAGATCGTTAATAAAAACTACGAAAAGTAGAGGCCCCAGATGAGAACCTTGGGGAACTCCTGATGTGATATAAACTGGTGTAGATAAGTGCCCTTTTATACT
This sequence comes from Athrips mouffetella, assembly GCA_947532105.1. Lineage (NCBI taxonomy): Eukaryota > Metazoa > Arthropoda > Insecta > Lepidoptera > Gelechiidae > Athrips > Athrips mouffetella. Next base: position 32,550,383 of record OX383956.1, read on the forward strand.
AACAAGCTGACTTCGATTATTTAAATAAGATGATTATTTTAACCATCGCAGTAGGTTGCCATGTATACCATAGCTCTCTAGATTACTGCATAGGATAGAGTGGTTAACTTTATCGAATGCTTTAGAGAAGTCTGTATAAATAGAGTCAACTTGACCAGTATTAGCGAAAGCACTACAGATATAATTTTTATATTCTAGTAAGTTACTGACCGTGGATCTGTTTGCAATGAAGCCGTGTTGCCTGAGAGATAAGTAAGGTTTGAAGTGAGAGAAAAATGTATTATAGAGAACGGACTCAAAGAGTTTTGCAAAACACGACAGTATATTGATTGGCCGATAATTTTTGCATTCTGTCTTATCTCCAGATTTATGAACAGGTATGACGTGTGCAACTTTCCAGTAGGAGGGAAACGGTCCTGATTTTACAGATTTATTAAACAAAATATAAAGTGGTTCACTAAGTTCCATAGCGCATGATTTTGCAAATTAGGGAGGGATGCCGTCAGGGCCCGGACCCTTATCTTTATCAAGTTCCTTAATTTTGGCTATAACCGTCTTCTTTGAAAGGTCAACATCACCTAGACTGTGGTTCAGTGTGGGTGAGATGCCCGAGACATCTGTACTAATCTGCTCTAATACAGAGCTGAAATAATCTGAGAAAAGTTCACAAATGTCACCCACATCTGAAGAGACATCATCACCATATTTCATGGTCGCAGGTATTACGTGTCTATTCTCTGTTGCAGATAAAACCATTACAGTCACTTAGAGCGCTGTTTTTTAAATTAAAATTTTGATAATGATTACACTCATGATAACTTTTGAATAGCATGTCCGATTTAAATAATTCAGAAAGTTATTTACATGTACTGATATAGCCTTGAATAAACAATCATTTATTTGGATAAGGATTAATAGGTACGAATACTGTGGCCCATATAGTTTGTACCGGCGTTAGTAATACAATATTACACATACAATATTGCGAACTTTTTTGTAGATATTGATGCCTTCTATAAAACTGTACTACATTTGCTCTATTGTCAGTAATTTCCGTAGCGTACGCGATATAAGGTTGCAATTTGCTATTTTTTTACACCATGGGTTACGTTACTAAAGTTTTAGTAAGGATCCCAATTTTTTTCTAGTTATAATATAGCCTATGTTACTCAAGGTGAATGTAGCTTTCTAGTGGTGAAAGAATTTTTGAAATCAGCACAGTAGTTTTTGAGTTTATTCAAAAATACAAATCTTTCGTCTTTATAATATTAGTATAGTCAAATCACAGTTAATATTTTTTAATAACAATAAAAAAAGCTTTGTTAAACATAACAACTGATATGAAAAAGTGTAAGTTAAACGCATACGGGTACAAGGAGTAAGAAATAACACTGGATATATCTGAGCTTGTCCTGACTGACTGACTGATTCATCAACGCCGAGCCGTAACTATAGATACAAATCTGAAATTTTGTACACAGGTTCTATAGACGTCAAAACTTCCCACTAAGAAAGGAATTTGGAAAATTCATCTCCCAATGGGGTGAAATAAGGGTTGAAAGTTTGTATGAAAGTCCTTTATTTCTCGAGCTAGATTCACAGAAATTTAAATAAGCTTTTTATAAAAAATAAAGAAATACTTATTTGGAAATTTCTTAAAAATCACCCTTCAAGGGGGTGAAAAACGGGATGATTTTTTTCGTATGTTACATAAGTCTTTCATTTTTAAAGGTAGAATTATACAAATTTGGTTTTGAGCTCTTAGTAAAAAACAAAAGGTACGTATTTAAGAATTTTTCAAAATTCATCCCCTAAGGGAGTGAATTAAGGGATGAAAGTTTGTATGAAATTCTTTTGTTTCTTGAGCTAGATTTACACGAATTCGAATTTAATCTTTCGGTAAAAAATTAAGAAACACGTGATTAAGCATTTCTTAAAAATCATCCTTTAAGGGGGTGGAAAAGGTGATGATTCTTTTTTCCTTATGTTGGTCTATAAATCTTTCATTACTATAGGTAGAATTATAGAAATTTGGTTTTGAGCTTTTGATAAAAAATAAAAAAGTAAGTTTTTTTAATTTTGCAAAATTCATTCCCTAAAGGGGTGAAATAAGGGATGAAAGTTTGTACGAAAGTCCTTTGTTTCTTGAGTTCGATTCACACAAATTTGTCTTTAAGCTTATGTTAAAAAATAAAGAAACACGTGTTTAAGCATGTTTTTCAAATCACCCTTCAAAGAGGTGAAAAGGGGGATGATTTTTTCCGTATATTGGTCTTTAAGTCTTTCATTTTTAAAGGTAGAATTATAGAATTTCGGTTCTGAGCTCCTGGTAAAAATAAAAAAGTACGTGTTTTAAGATTTTTCAAAATTCTTCCTCTAAGGGGATAAAATAAGGGATGAAAGTGTGTAAAGAAATCCTACACTTTTGTCATGAGGTACTAGAAAATTTGAATTTAAGCTAATAATAAGAAATAAAGAAACGATTGTATCAAAAATTATGAGATATCATCCTCCAAAGGGGTAAAATAAGGGATGAATGTTTGTATGAACATCCTACAGCTTTGACATGAGGTATTTGAAATTTGGATTTTAGCTAATAATAAGAAGTAAAAAAACTCGTGTTTCAGTTATTTTGACATATCATCCCCCAAGGGACGAAAGTTCGTATGAAAATCTTACTACGAGTATAATTAGATTTTGCCTAATAAAAAGAAAGAAATAAACATGTGTTTCAGCGTTTTTGAAAAATTAGGGAGTTTAGGGATGAAAGTTAATATGAAATTCCTACAGACCAAAAAACAAGAAAAATTTACTATTACGATAGACCTGAAACAAAAAAGAAACACGTTTCAAAATCGGGAAATAATGTAAGTGCTTTTATCTATGGGATCTTTTTATGAACTCTAGCTTCCCGAGAAAAGCCAGGGCGGGCCGCTAGTTGTTTATAAAATAGAGAATAATTATGACAAAAGTACACGGCTTTCTGGTACACCATTAGTTAAATCCTCCAAGTTCATAAAGATACAAACGGAACCACTCAACCTAATCTGTCCAAGAAAGATATAATAGAAGAAAGAGCAAAAAAGCACTACGTTTCGTTGTAATTGAGACTAGGCCAAGCCAAGCTCTATTTATCGAAGGTTATTCTGGCAGTATTTACCTACTTAATATAGGATAAGCGGGGATATTCGAGTCATCATTATTTAATCACCCAATTATGAAACCTCACCAGTACGTGTAATCGGTATATCTAGTAACAGATAATCACTACACCAATCCGGATATAAGTAGCGCGCGGTTTTGTAAATGATACATTTCCTGGTAATGATGAAAAAAATATTAACCCAAATTAAATAAGTATTTAGGTTAACATCATTTTAGTTAAGTTTATACATTAAGCGTTAGCGGAAGATAATTTGCTGCTAGTCGATACAGGGTAACTTAGACCGTTCACAAAACGTAAACAGGACCGATTTTATATAAATGACCGATAAAGTATAGGCGTGGCGTCAGCAGAAAGTTCCTTATTGATGCAGATAGGTAATTTGCTGTTATTAGTTAAAACAATAGAATAATGGACACGGGCTTGAGTAGGTACTATTTGTGAAGTAAAAAATTGTGTAATAAAATAAAAAGAACAACTGCCTTATAGCACGTTTTATTCGACAGCTTTAAAGCTCACAATTGCTTACAACATAGTCTTACTTATAAAGTCTTATAGGCTAGCAAAGGCTTCTTACATCAACCCGCAACATTGTTAGAAACTTAAACACTTTGTGCAAAAGTTAGTAAAAGCGGTTTATTGATTTTATTCTTTAGTTTCTATTGAAGTCGTGCAGTTTGACTGAGCTCAACTTTTATTTATTTCTAGACGTAATTCATAGAGCAACATATTGTTTGAGTTTCGCGGTCAATAATACTGTGATGACTAATATCGGGAGCTCAACAGCTTGAAAATTCGTGTGTCTTCTGTTTGAGGGAACCGATTGCAATGAAACACAGCTTGTATGTTGCAAAAATGTAATCGAAATACATGACTTCGTTTGAATCGGTTCAGTGGTTTGCTAGTTATTATTGCACAGGCCGTTCGATATTTTGCATACGTGCAATTTCTGTTTGAGTGAACCGATTACAATGAAACATAGCTTAGATTTTGCACGGAAATAAGCCTAATACTTTATCGAAAACCCGGTTCCAATCGGTTTAATAGTTCGCGAGTTTATCGCGAACACACAAACAGACCAACAGACAAACAGACAAAATTCCAAAAATGACTTGGATGGGTTCTATCACCGATTTTGTGAACCCTCAGATCATATTTTTGCGAAAATTTTCAATATATATATATATATATCTGTCGAAGACATAAACTGGGGCGGAGAGGGATGGCACTATGTGGGCAAGGGATAGACATAGGGAATAGCAGAGAACACGATATTGGCCGAACTATTGGCAGTGGACGTCGATAACATCTTTGACAATCGCCTAATTCAATCGAGTGTGACTTACTTGCATAACGGTCATTCATCCTGACTTGCCATTGACCTCTCATACGGTATTCTCTTCTATCACGTCGTCGGTAACCACAGCGGTATGCAGGTTTCGTCGTCCCACCTCTTGTTTTATTTAAAGAAGATTAACTAAGTGCCACAATCCTGTCAACTCCAAACCCCAGGGGTTTTCATTCTATCCACATGTTCTACTACAGCAAACTCACAGTGCACCGTGTTTTACTATCACAAAAGGTATTCGCGTATCATAAACTAAAATCTCACAGTCTAGGGCAGAAAAGATCATAAACACTTAACTGTCGTTAAAGGGTCGCTCCTGTCATCGCAGTATTGGCACGGCACATCCGCCAGCGGCTGCAGACTTCATCTCGCGGTCAACTATCACTTTAGAACTTAACGTGGTGAAATCGCGAACAAGAATCAGCTGTTGAAAATGGCTGCCTCACCCTCGCGTTGCTACGTGTTGGCTAAACTGACACAAACCACGCCCTTTTACGCGCCATTCGTAACAATAGTACCAACCTCACGAACTAAATAAAGCCATGTTTGCCAACTTCATCGTCCAACATCGATAATCTACACTGGTACGGGAATCCAGTACTAATTTGACGTTTGGCGTAGCTTCGCCGTGCTTGGGCCACTGGAAGGGTGCTGCTGGCACGAACATTTGTCTTTGAAAATACCGCGGGAAATTCGAAATGAGTGTCGCTCTACGACATATATATATAGATAAAAATATGATAATAGTAGTTTGTGTCATCATCATAACATCCCATATAACGTCCACTGCAGGGAGCTCCCTGTCCTGCGAATCTGTACATTAAAAATATTTGTCGCAAAAACCACTGAACCGATTTAAACGGGGTTTTCAATAATAGGTTGATCCGACTTTGCTGTAACATATAGGCTATGTTTCATTGCAATCAGTTCACTCAAACATAGAATATTTTAAATCAAAATTTAAAACTGTTTTCCGCGATTCACTTAGAAACTACTGAACAGACTCAAACGGAGTTTTCAAACACGTTACTTTCGTGCAACATATAAGCATTGATTTATTGCAATCGGTTCACTCAAACAGAAGATATGCGAGAACAAAGTTTCAAGCAGCGAGAAGCCAATTTAAGCGAGGATTTCAAAGATGGGTTGACCTTAATTTGGTGTATTATATGGGGATGTTTCATTAAAATCGGTTTACTCAAAAACAAGATATTTTAAATCAAAGTTTAAAACTGCTGTCTGCGATTCACTCAGAAACTACTGAACAGACTCAAACGGGGTTTTCAATATTGTATTTGGCTTACTTTTGTGGAGCATATAAGCGTTGATTCATTGCAAACGGTTATTATTATTAAAGATATTATTATCATCATAACATCCCATTAAACGTCCATTACAGGACAGGGAGCTCCCTCTAGAATTCTATCTTTTGCTAGAACAATGTAGAGGGGAAGTACCATATCCAGTACCATATCAAGTACCACTCACCTCGGTTGTTAGCGTTACGGCTGGCACCATGAACCGCGGTTGTAGGTGACCGCAGTAAGTAAGATGTAATATACAAAGGAGGATACTGCTGCCCATTCTCGTTTATAACCCTTAGTTGCCTCTTACGACACCCACGGGTATGTATGGGTTGGTACTATTCTTTGACGACACCACACGGCACATATTATTATACGAGTACAAAATTTCAAGCAGCGTTAAACAGGGTTTTCTATTCAATCAATCATTATTGATTGGTCTTATTTAGCTGTAACATACAGGCGTTGTTTCATTGCAACCAGTTCACTCAAAACAAAAGATATTTTCAGTTTCAAACTGCCGTCCACTGAACTGAGTACTGAACTGACTCAAATGGAGTTTCCAATAATGTATTTGGCTTACTTTCGTGCAACATAGGTACGAGTATAAGCTTTGTTTCATCGCAATCAAAACATTTAACCAGAAGATATGCGAAGTTTAAATCGGCGGCTCCAATACCTTACAAACTACTAAACCGATTCAAACGAAGTTTTCAATTGCGTATTTAGCTTACTTTTGTGTAACATATAAGCTTTAGATAATTACAATCGGTTCACTCAAACAGAAGCTACACGAATGAAAATCATTAAGCGGCCTGTGTGCAGCAATAACTCACAAATTAAAAAATGGGTTCTTAAATAGTAGTTTAAGATACAAGTTCCGCAAGTAGGGTTATTACAAACGAGTTGACGTTTTGTAAGCCCGAGACGAAGTCGAGGGTTTACCATCGGCACGAGTTTGTCACAACCCTTACGGACGTGTATCTTACGACGTTTTTCAATACATTTGTGAGAAAACAGGTATAAGTAATACACTTGGTAAAGGAACCAACCATGGGTATTGACAGCCTCTTGTCGATTTATGTTCTCCTGGTACTCTCCATTTTATTTTAAATATAGGTAGGCAGTCGTCACCCAAGTAAAAAGTCACCACTGTGGTATTTTTACAAAATCAATTAATGATCAGAGTGTAAAAACTCCTTGGTATTATACTTTTTTACTTACCGCACTAGTTCGGTAAGTAACTACTTACGAGCAATGTTTACGTCCTTGTAAGTACGTTTTTCGAGCAAATGTATTGAAAAGCTTATTTTCGTTCAACATATAAGCTATGTTTCGTTGCAACCGGTTAACTCAAACAAAAGATGTGCGATATTTCCAGCCATGGTGCCAATAACTGACAAACCACGAAACCGATTCAAATAAAATTGCAATAATTTATCTGACTTACTTTTATGTAACATGAAAGCTTTGTTTCATAGTGAATGGTTTACTTAAACAGAAGATATGCGAAGTTTAAATAGGTGTTGCCAATAACTCATAAACTGCTAAAATGATTCAAACAAAGTTTTCAACAATGTATTTTGCTTACTTTTGGGCAAAACATTAGCTTTAGATCATTGCAATCAGTCCAATCAAACAGAAGATATGCCAAGTTTAAATCAGCGGCGACAATAACTCACAAACTTCTGAACCGATTCAAATGGGTTTTTCAATGTATTATTTGGCTTACTTTAGTGTAACATATAAACATCAGATCATGGCAATCGGTTCACTCAAACAGAAACTATACGAACGAAAATTGTCAAGCGGCCTGTGCACCAATAACTCATACTATTCATTCGTGTAGGTACTGTTTGACTGAAACGAATGCAATGAAACAATGCTAATATTTTGAACGAAAGAAAAAACCCCATTTGAATCGGTTGAGTTGTTTGTGTACCCTGTTAAAGTCCAAACACCACGCGAACAAAGTCGTGGGCACAGCTAGTAGTATAATAAAATTTGTATGGTACGACCAATATTTTCTTTCGTTTTTCGACGTTTGTCTCTTTGGGAAACTTTATTGTAATCAGTAATCACGAATACATGTATATCTTTTGCTATCAAGAACGAATTTAAAGGCACCCTATACTACATTCAGCAATTTATTTATACTGTTTGTACAGTGTAGAATTTCATCTACTTATAGTCCTGAAATTTGAAAAAAAATCACAATGAAATTTATCTTAAGTATTGCTAAATGTATGGATACCAAAAAACTATGTGTCATCATATAAGTAACTAATAAAGATAAATCGTAGCAAAACGTGAGAATAGTTGATTTTGTGGGTAAACTTTTCGGATATGACGGTTTTGCTCAAGTAACGTAAGCAAACTTTGCCCTTAGGCTGTTTGCTTAGCGTATTGAACACGTAAACTTTTTATAAGGGCTCGTTCCTACATTCCTTTATTTATAACCTTTACAGTTTGACTTGTACTTTGATTAAAAGCGACAAGTTTACGTTTTCTTTTTCGTGTCAATGTAAAAACAAATACCATATGTGGATTTTCAAACTTGGCAACTACGAAATATTTTTTATAGATCTTTGCACAATACTCTCAAGAAATAATAATATGATACCAAAAAGTTAATTTTTATTTAAACAAATATCACAAAAAATTTATAATTTATGTATATGTTTCAGCCCTTTGGTATCAAAGATGAAGTATTTATGATAGATAGGTATTGATGCTTTTCTAGTTACAACATAAGAAGGCCATGGAGCCGAGTGCCAATCATGTTACGAATTAGAAATTACCACCGTATTAAGCGAGTCTTGGCATCTAGAGCCATTACACTGGCACTCTGCCATTTCACCTAGCTTGAGACCTAGCTTAGACCGAGACCTAGTTTCGGCAGTTTATAACTAAGCTAGATTCCTGGAGTGGCGGGCCGGCACTACTGCTTTGATAAGCTTAATATAGAGCTAAAACTCATGTTTCCGCAACCCGCAATTTCGAGGAAACTCAAGCCGAAATACATTGAAGTACAAAACACTCCCAGGTGCAATCTAACCGTTTATAAAATACAATAGTTTTAATAATATAGGTAGGTACTAACTTTGGCGGAATAACTTTTGATGGAATGATTTTGCAAATGCACCTATACGATACTCTGTTTCATTATAATATCCCTCAAAAGTCGTAGAAATAAAGCTGTGAGATTCATAGTCCAAACAACAAAATAAGTTGATTTTCTTACATAAAATTGCACTGTCGCTGAAATTCTGCAGAATTAAAAAATAATGAACTAAAACGACGTAGGTATGTTGTTTTTAAATTTCCAATATTACGTTTATTATTTTTTTTATCATCGTTCTTTTATTTATTTATTTTTAGAACACATACAGTCATTATGTTGTATGGTATGGACACCCGGTTACAATATTCATCAGCTCCGTATTGAACGCATACAGAAGAGGTTTCTAAGACATCTCGTTTCACGGAATCCCATAAAACGACAACTCAACTCATATGAAAAAAGACTAGATTACTATAAAATAGACAATCTAAATACCCGACGACGATTGATAGACTTAACTTTTCTGTATAAACTTTTCAATAACAGAGTAGATAACCCACAACTCCTAGAAACCTTTAAAATCTACGTTCCACCTCGTATTCCTCGCCAACCGGTAGGTTTATTTAAATTACCATTCTCTCGAACCAATCTCAAACGGTCTTCAGCTGTTTCTAGGCTAAGCCGTAGCTACAATGCCCTTGGAGGTACCATCGACATCTTCAAGGATTCATATAACTGCTTCAGAAATAAAGTTTTGCTCGCTGCAAGGGAACAGCAGTCTGTTAGTTAACTTTTTCCTGCACATTTAGAATTAGTTACTTCTGTTTTTTATATTATTTTTTATTTCTATTTGTTTGTTGCAATGTAATAAATTTAAGCATGTTGTGGCTGCCTTAACAAGCAGTGCATTCAATTATGTTTTTAGAAGTAAGTTGTTAATATAAGTGTCAATGTAATTTGCTAATGGCGGTCCTTAAATAAAAAAAAAATAAAAAAAAAATAAAAAAAAAATAAAATAAATTATATGATAAATATGTAGATATAAACAAAAAAATTACATAAAAGTAGACTAGGAGGTTCATGTAGAAGTATACTATTACGAAAAAAATTTTTGAGCATTGCTAAATACAACACGGTACCTAATAATTAGAATTTGTACATAGAATGTGAAAATATACTTTTTTTTTTTTTTTCAAAAGTTTAACTAAAACTTAGAAAGCTTAAAGTAAATGAATGTCTACAATGTTGTCTTTACTGACTTTTTAAAACAATTTAAAGACAGTAGAAAGGGAATAACTGTCAGGGTTCCCATATATAAAGTCCCTGCTGATTGGGGTATTAGGGCGATAACTCACCCGTTGTTTCGCAACCCGCTGCTAAGACGCAAACGACGGTCCCACGACAAAACAACTCGGGCTGAGTGAGACCTCCCGCTTCCCATTATCTGTAATTCAACTACAAACCACCTAACGCCGTGCGCATGTTAAGGTTGATTCACACAATTCAAACAAAACCGAACTTGGAAATGAGAGTATTACCATTATACACCGAGAACTTTCATTGGTTTCACTACAGAAGCCAAAAAAAATTTTGCTCGATGAAATTTTTCGATTCCATACTAAAGTTGTCATCGATGTATGGAATCTAAAAAAAAATTTCTTTGGTTAGTTGCTTGTTTCATGAGTAAAATGACTGAGCTTCAAGAGCTTGGTGATGGTGGCAGACAGACAGACAGGCGAAGTCGCACTATAAGGGTCTCGTTTCTACCATTTTGGTTCGGAACAATTAAAATGTTCTCTCCGAGAATATTTTTGGTGCTTTGGTAGCTAATAGTACATTAAGATGCTAGTGCGTTGTTTTGCTCATTATACTCGAGGCTAATAAATTGCAGCCCGATCCGCAGGCGAGGGCGTAATGGAGCCGAGAGTGTAATGGCAATGCGCATGTGCATCTTACGACATTTTTCAACACATATAATAAAATACTAAACTTTGCTAACCTTAATGTCCTTCGCATGTCCACCGGAACATTTTTCGGCTGCGTAATGTTCGTGTTTTCTTTTGATGTTTACAACTTTCATAATTGTATTTCGTGTATAAGTATTTTAGACGGAAAGTTGACTCTTTTAAAAATAACTACAATAATAAACACCAGAAATATCTGTAATGGCGCGCATAATTTATTTTTCAGCGTGCACAGATTATATGCGTATTTGTGAGGCACATGATAAACCGCACAAACAGCCTACTCTTCAAATTATTACTTTATAGATAATTTACTTTATAGACAAATTTCTAGTTAGTTAATTGATTAAAATAAATAAATACGTGTAATTAACGTTTATTTATCATATTATCGAACACAGTTTCTTAATTTATGAAATTATTATGAATAGATATTATATAGAAACTCCTTGCATCTCTCATCTCATCCTTGCCGATTAAAAAAAACCGGTCACGTGCGAGTCGGACTCGCGCCCCGAGGGTTTCGATATACCTTTAGTATTTTTGGAAGCAATTAAGTCCATTTTTAGGACCGCAAAACTAAATTAGTTTGTAAAGGTTTTTTGCAGGTTTCTAACAAACTGTGCAATTTAGAAAGATCGTTTTATTTTTGCTGTAATATTTACATAAATGTCTATCGACTGTAATTAATTCAGATTTTTCCTACCACAATTTTTTTTGACATTTTTCATCAAAACTTGAAAACTAAGAGTTGTAAAAAAGTACCAAAATATATTTTAGAATGTTAAAGTAAAGTCCTTTCATACGATACCCCACTCAATCTAGTAGCAACAATTTGAAATTTTCCCCCCCTATTTGGACCCCCTTTACATCAATAATAATATTTTTTTTATATTCTTTCATGTGCAATTTAGTTGGGCAACCATATTCTACAACTGTTCCAAATTTCAAGTCGATAGCGTGAGTGGTTGCCGAGATATACAGGTGTGTCAGACAGACAGACATACAAAGTCGGACCATAAGGGTTCCTTTTTTTACCATTTTGGTTTCGGAACCCTAAAAAGACAAAAATTAAAACAATAGTGCGGTAATATAATGAAAAAAGCACGCGTTTTTAATAAGCTGGATTATGGACCTTAATTCAGTGCAAATATAGCTGTTTTATGAGCAAATGTGTTGAAAAGAAATGTTCCGCACTGTTATGCGCTGCAAGTCGTTAAGAGGATGTGTATTTAATTAAAATATTCCTTTGGGTCTTTTGTCAGGCTTTTATTATTTTTCGATGGATTTAAAGATGGTGATGGTGTACTATTGGAAACATCCTGTACCTTCTTCTCCTTTTTAGCGTGTCGATCTATTATAAATATTTAAATTTTTGTACCTATACAGGGTATAATCGATAAGTATGCCCAGGTGATTACTCGTATTCCGTAACTACAGATATCAAAAATTTTTAAACTGATATCGAAAGTACGGTCAACCGCTTGTCGGTAGAAACTTTTTCAACTCTATTACCACGCCATAAGGTCCAAAAGTGTATCTACTGATGTGCGGCCGTGTGTACGTTACCTAATAAGTAAAATGACATCAATAACTTTTTAAAACAAAACGAGAAATATCCAAAATTTTGACATTAAACACTCCCATACGTTTAGTATGTAGAAAATGTTTAGTTTCCTTATTTTTTAAAAGGTTATTTAAACACTGGCGGGAACAACAACCCATGAGGTTTTGAATTTCGAACGAACACCAAAGAGTTCCTATCTTTCATTTGTTTTTTTTTATAGTATGTTGCGTTGCAGATATTGAAACGAGGTTAATTATTAACTTGAAGTGGTACGTGTATCTATCATACGTAGGTAATCATAAAGATAAAATGAGTACTAGACAACTTAAAATAAGGAAACTAAAACCTTTCTGCCTTTCTCATACTAAATGTTGGGGAGTGTTTGGATATTTGGATATTTCTTGTTTTATTTTTAAAAAGTAATTGATGTCATTTTACTCATTAGGTAAAACAGGTTAGGTTCTTTTGATAACAGTTTAAAGATTGTTGGTATCTGTAATAGTAATGGAATAATCGCCTGGACACACTTATCGAGTACACCCTGTATAGTAAGCACCTAAGCCGCCGAACAGAATCATACCTCAAAATTCCATGCCTATTGTAACCTAACAATTAGCTCTGCGCCCGACACCTTTTCATTTTGTAGTATTGTTTATCTCTATGTAAGTTGAAACACGGTTTTCTCCTCTTTTCAAAAGCTTTTATTTAGTTTCACCTTTCGCGGTGTGGTGTCTGTCTGTCTGTAACCAAATCTTGAAAGTTAAATTTGACCCATTTATCGGTTTCCGATTGAGATGCAATTTTGCTTTCGTATGTTAATCGGATGACAATGCATTAATATTATGACTTGGAGTTGATCTGATGATGAAGCCGGAAAGAGGTCATAGAAACTTGAGGAAGCACCGAGTTACAGAAATCCTGCAGCTCCATCTGTTGGTGAGCAGCATGGCTTGCTCACCTGTTAATATTTTAATGTGAAACCAAAACAGACCAATTGTGGCCTAAAAATATGATTAATATGATTTTTTGTTACAGTTTACACTTACGTGAATGCATCACCTGAGTTTCTGGAGGAGTACTACCGAACCGACACGCCTCCGTCTTCGAGGAAGAAGCGCAACTCATCTTTACGGGTGTCAGTGGGGCTGGCGTGCGGCGCGGTTGTGGGCGGAGGCGCGTTCATCGCCGCTGCTGCAGTGCTGCTCACCAAACGCACGCGACGCAGAATACCGAACATGCTCAAGAAACCATTTTGTCCATCTCTTCGCCAAAACTCTGCAGCCAGAAACAACAGGCGAGCGCCGAGACTCGCTTTAGCCCTGGCAAACTGCCCGCCCATTCATATGCTGCGGTAGGAGAAACATTACTTGGTTACTTTTATATTTATTTCATTTTGTGGTCAAACAAAGTTGAAATGAAGGCCAGCGCTAATACGATTTTCTTGTTCGTGACGAGATTGTTTGTCGCAGGCCCGCGGTGGTGGACGAGGATTACCGGGAGCCCTACAACATTTGGCGGGAGACCCTCGGCCGCCGGGACAAGCGCGACGCCCATGACCAGAATGAATACAACGGTAAGATTGTTTACCTTCCTATACTTATAGATATTTTAGGTAGGTTTGAGCTGAGAGCTTTAATGCTTACAAATCTTAAAAGGTAGATGGCACGGCTATTTTTTTAATGGATTATTTAATAATAAGACCCCGTAGGCGATGGCAAGACGAACTTAACGTTTTTCTTGAGAGTCAGCCAATAAATAGCTCAAGATAGAGCCGAATGGCATGGTAGAGGGAAGGCCTTCACACAGCAGTGGGATACCAAATGGGTTGGTAATAATAATATTAACTTGGATTTAGAAAACTTATTCCAACTTATCACTAACTCTATTCTCCTACCGCAGTTTAGTCGATGTTGAAATGATGTACGTGAAAACTATATTTTTAAAAACAAACTCTATATCTTTAACTGCTACCATCAAAATGTCCAGCTTGTGAAATATTGCCATCAAAACCAACGATGCAGTTCCATTACTCCTTTAATCTCCCGCCAGTAAAAAAAAGCTCGGGTCAAACACTACGTTATTAACTACGTAACTGACGGATTCATATTGCGTGCGGTAGAGATGAAACAATAAAACTGGCATAAGTTGAAAAGTGTAATAAAGTTGGGATAGTTAATCCATCTGTCTATAGGCCAGGGGGCCGCGCTGACCACCCCTAATTGTAAACAATACTACAGTTACAAATGAACAAACTACTGCGGGCTGTTTTTTCGTGTTTTCGCAAACAAGGGTTCGACCCCGCGCGTGGGGGCCTGCTCGCGAAATGCGAGCGAAATTAAAACTACCCCACCTGTGCTCCGTAATAATGAATGGCGTGCGTCGGTAGACGGACTAATTAAATTTCATTACGTACCTAACGTAATATAACTACATACGTGATGAAATTTGAGCTATAATTTGAAAGACTTTTAATCAAAAGCTTTGCTGATCATTATCTTCTTGTGTAGTAACAGTAGATTGTATCACAAGGCAGCAAAATTATATTTCAAAGGCAAGGGTGCTATTTTCAATCTAAAGCGAAGTAAAGTATAATCCTGTAGGTAGCGACGAATTTAATAGGTCGCCCGAGAAAAAAAATAACTTAGCATCTGCGTGATACACTCTACTTCTACCTCTATGCTAAAAGGATAAGAGGCTCACATTTATCATTATTTTTGAAGATGAAATATAATCTAGAAATATAATCTAGCATAACAATGTTATTAAGTAAAGAATTGATAATAACAGCTAAATAATCTCATTTTTAACAAGACTTTGTTGTAATTAGGAACAGAACCTCTTCGCTTGTATACTTGTTAACTGTTTGAGTTTGAGCGTACCTATTCCTTTTTTATCATTATTTTAAACCGCAACGAAAATCAGCTACTTTGCTCACCTTTATTGACGAAGCGATCCGTGATTTTCAAATAGATGAGATGAAACGTAATAAACAACTAGTAGATTTTTCAAACGATATCTCAGTGTCAATAGTTTATGCACTCTTTATTTCTTAGCAACTTAGTTTATTTTTGTAATAAGCTGTCACGGTTACGCTGCCGTGTGTTGGCGTGCTCGTCTTACAGCGCAACTCTGCATCCCTTCGTCCCGCTTAAATCACCTCTCTCCGCTAGTTTTTTCCGTCTACTTGCGATAGTTAGCTCGCCGCGACACTCCACTTGCCTCTTCTCCGAACTCGTTACTTTCTCAAGCGCACTTGCCCGTAGATTGTTACTTCTACTACCTCGGCCTCTAAAGGCCGCCGACCCGTACTCGCCTCAATTTTGAAACCAACGAAACCCCTTATGACTTTTATAACGAGGTACCTACTACTATTAACATTTTTGTTTCAATATATTTCGGTAGTAGATATTTCTTTCATGCTTACAGCTACTTAAGTCGATGCTTATGTTTAAGTACAGTCTCATATTCATGTAATTAGTCCAAGTAACAAACAACCAGTATCCTTCAAATAGGATACATGGAGGCCCAATCGTGTTTCATGAAATATCTGGCAATTTGATAAAATATTTATACATAAAAAAAATATACTCTAGATTATATTGCTTTTTCATGTAATGGCTTAGTGATTCATAATGTGGCCATATTCTACGGTCGAGCTGCAATAGATATAGATACATTCAGAAAGAGTTTATGTATCTGTGATCTATTGGGAAAGAGTAATAGACCGATATAGTGCAGACGTATTTTAGATAAAACCCCAGTAGGCTTTTGTAGGCGTAGAAAAACCAGCTATCAAATAAAATATCTACATACTTTTATTACACAAAACGTTCATATTCTTACAACAATTTTTCTACCTCATTTAAGAGTATCCAGCAAACGACATTCGGAAATAAAGAGGATTACCCACGATTCCAATTTATTATGATTGGACTCGAGACAAAAATCCATTGAAATAAAAATAGTCACAGCTGAAATTCTGAATTTTGTTCGCCTTCTTAAAGAGACCAGAGGTTTTCTATGTAAGGGTATTGAATGTTGCCGAATCTACTGATCATTGTTAACAGCAAACGACATTCGGAAATAAAGAGGATTACCCACGATTCCAATTTATTATGATTGGACTCGAGACAAAAATCCATTGAAATAAAAATAGTCACAGCTGAAATTCTGAATTTTGTTCGCCTTCTTAAAGAGACCAGAGGTTTTCTATGTAAGGGTATTGAATGTTGCCGAATCTACTGATCATTGTTAACACTTTAAAATTTTAGTTATCGTCTCTCAAATCCAATACTTCGGTCAATAAGTGTAAACTAATGTAATGATTTGTTTACCAACAAATGGTACAGCAAGTAAAAAGTATCAACTGCAAACTTAAATTTGTAACACATAATACGGCAATACAAACTTGGTTTTTCCAAAAAACGTTCGAATGAAATATGCAGATCAATTCAGAATTCAAATTGTTTAACATTAAGACGAACTGACCGCAAACAATTTCGAGTAAATCACATGTTTAAATTTTGGTAGCAACATCCTATTAATATACATATAAATTTTCATGGATCAATGGATATTACGGCGAGATAAGGCCAAAGCTGACCGACACGCTTCGGACTATTAAAGCGTAAAAGACAGACCGACAAACCGAGCGACCGACAGACCGACGACGGATGTACATTTTTGGGAGACTTGCATTTTATGATGTATAAGTGATAAAGAACACATTTTTGAGAAAAATAGAAAACCTCCTATCGCTCCGCTCGATAGTAAAAATCAAAGGAACTAATTATGAGTAAATCACATGTTTGCATTTTGGTACAAGTGAAAAATCCATTATATGAAATTACATACCAATTGATACCGCTGCAAGATACCTTACATGGAGATGTTCGGTCATGCAAAGTTTGATAAAAATCGTTTGAGCCGTTTTCCTGCAAATTTCAATTCTTTATTTTTGTCGTATGACAGCTACCTTCAAAATGAGAACCAGCAATGAACTACTCAGAATCCTTCGATAAATTTGCATACAAATCTTAATTTAAAAGTTTGGTGTCAATCGGACTATTAAAGCTTATCAGACAGACAGACAAACCGACCGACTGACGGACGGACAATTTTAGGAGACTTGCTTTTTATCATGTAAGTTATATGGAACACATTTTTCTTGCTCCGGTCGTAAGTAAAAACCTAGTACCGACAATTTGAAATTTTGCCCCCCCCCCCCCCCCCCTTCCCCTATTTGGGCCCCCTTTACATCAATAATCATAATTTTTTCTTAATTCTTTTACGTGCAATTAAGTTGGACAACCATTTTTATTCCAAATTTCAAGTCGACAGCATGACAAAGCGACACCATAAGGGTTCCTTTTTTACAATGTTGGTATCGGAACCCTAAAAATGAGGTAACGTTCAGTTTGCTGGTAAGTTTTCATAATAAAAAAAATATGTATATTATGCGAGACAAAACTTCGCAGCATCTTCATTCATTTAAAATTTCGGTGTCGGTGTTGGTTGGATAATGTAATAATATTTCCCTGGATATGGATAATGCTATATTATTTGAGTACCTTGCACTTGTTTTCGGCCTAGCTCTCATCCAAATCTCAGTCTTTCAATACGCATAAAGAAGTATGAGTAAGTAATCTACTGACCCTTCATCAACATCATATCAGCCGAAAGACGTCCACTGCTGGACATAGGCCTCCCCTAAAGATCTAACCCTTAGTAACCTAATTTATTTAAGGAAAACAGATTTGTCACAAACCCAATAAAATATCAAAAATATTAGGTTAGGTCTCGCCTGTTCAAACACTATTATAACAAAGAAAGGCAGAAGATAGGGGCATGTTCACAGCGCTGGGCGCTCGTTACGCCGGCCGGACGTCCGGCCGGAAAGCGCGCCATTGTTCGACCGCCATATTGAAAAGATGATGCTCCATAATGGCCCAGCCCCCATCTTCGTGAATGTGCCTTACAGAATCGAGAGACATGCCGTCTACTTTTCCTGCTGCTAATCTTTTTAGTGGTGTGATAATGTTGCAAAAGAATTTCATGCCTCCAAAAAAAATTATGGGCAATGTAAAATATTTCTTACGCACCATGGTGGCAGTTATGGGTTACTGAAAAAGGTTTTATACTTCTTATTCGATAGGTGCTCGAGAAGCCCAAACTAACAAACCTTTGCACTTTGAATTTTTTTCATATACTAAGTTGATATCAACCAATATTTACCATTTATTTTCTTTCCTACAGAGATTTGCGAAGACCCTGAGTTTCCCAGGCAATATATGATGAAAAGACCAGACCCTTACGAGAGCTTCTACGCTGCCACCGACATCATCCACCACGTACGTACTTTTTCTTACATGACTTTTGAAGGTAAATGCTATCGTTGATCGTTTGTGACATCGAATTTAATTGAAAAATCGCTGGCAAGATTTGCAAATTAGATACTCAGTGGTTACACTAAATCTAAAAGCTGTCTCAAGTATTCGCATCCTAACAATGTCTACACCAAAATTAAATTCATAAATTGAATTTGATTCGATCTCCTAATCGCTGAAATCGGGACGATCGTTATTCGATTTCAATTGGAATATTCATTGTGTTAATTAATTAATCAGACTGAATTCGGAATCTAAATCGAGATAGCGCTTGTAATGGAGCCAATAGTGCATTATTACGGCCCGGACCTAATACCCACATTGCGTGTTTGTTGTTTATAAAGATAGAATAATAACGTTTAGTTTACGATATAACAAGGATGCCATGTGTGATTTAATGACGTTAATAAAGATTAATATGCCTATTACTTAAGAGTTACTTTTCATACCTCATTTTTTTTTTACACATCACTGTAAGAAGTAGATATCATGCTGAAAAGAAACGAATATATGTCTCAGCTAGCACCAAATTTAATAAGTAACAAGACAGGAAAATATTAATTGGGTAGATGACGGTGTTATAAACAATGTTAAAAACGTATTGTATATGTATATCTATAGTAAAACACATGAGTCCCGATATGTCCCAGTACCTACGCACTGGTCCCGTTACGTCCCATCGCTTGTTTATGAGACATTTTAGTACATTCGGAAACAAAATGTGTACAATATTTTGGATAAATTATTTAGATATAACAATAAAAAGCAGATCTATGGTATATTTTTCACAGCTTCATAAGTCTTCATTAAGAGTAGCCCTAAAAAAAGTTCAAAAACTGAAACCCGACTACTGAAAAACTTTGTTTTAAAGAGTATGAAGCTAGAAAATATTGTATTTGTGAAATATGCTTATTAAAGTCCTTTTATTTGATACCCAACACGACACTACTGCAAAATATGTTTCTTATTCATAACTTAATTTCCTCTACAGGGTGCCATATTCAATGTAATGTAATTTTGTATCTGTACTCGTATGTCTTCTTTAACCAGCGAATAATCAAGACGCTTCTAACGATACCTTATTTGTCAAATTACTATAAGTAGTTTAGAAGTTATGAAAGAACAGATGAACATACACACATACCAGTCAAAATCGTAACCCTAATTTTACTCTTATTTAGAATAGAAAATTAACAATTATAAACGTACCTATATCCCAGAAACTGGGAACAGATCATCCCACCAAATTTATTTTCAATACCTTGATATTTACGTGGAGGAACGAAGTTTGTTCCATTCAGGTTGAATGCAGCTTCATTTTTAACTAATGGTTGCATTTGATCGGTCTTTAATTTTTTATACTAGGTTATTTTTTTGGGCCTGATATGCGTCGACCGCCGACCTTATTACAGAGGTTAAAAGAAACGACTTTTGTTCTACGACTTTGCTAAATCAAAAATAAATAAAAATTAATAAAATCGTGTTACTCTATGCTAACAACGCACGAAAAATGTGCAACTTCCCATACAAAATGACCACGTGACCACTTTAATATGGGGAGTCGAAAATTTTTCGTGCGTTGTTAGCAAAGTCGTAGAACAAAAGTCGTTGCTTTTGACCTCTGTAATAAGGTGGGTTCAGGTCCAAAAAAATAACCTTGTATATAAAAAAAGTTCTTTTCTGTTTCGAATTCAAACCGTTAGCTTTTGGTCTTTGAGAAGGTATGGCAATAGTATATTATACAATTAGTGAATAAAAGACGGATTTAAAGCGAGGGCCAGAGATGAATCACGAGCGCAGCGAGTGATTCAAGTGTTAGGATCCTGAGCGACGCTAGTGATTCATGTACTATACTACGAGAAAAAGAAAGATTTATGCGAAAATATACATTTAAGGAGGTTGTATAGCATTGAGATGGAGATCGAATATATTCATGTAACAAATATTCGTTAATAAGGCGCACATCGCATTCTTTCTTTTTAGCGGGCACAGATTAAATGCTTTTTTGAGAGGTACAGACTTAACTTCCAAACAGCCTTCAAAAATTTATATCTTGTTACTTAAATGACCAATTTATTGTTGATTAGTTAATAAAATATCATAAAATTAATATACATTCATCCTATTATCTCGAATACAGCTTAATTTGCTGACCACCCCGTTTAATGACCACCTCTTTTATGTTTATGCTCTCCTGGTAGGTGCTTTTTATTTTATGCCCATCCAAGCCTCCAGTCGCTGTCCTCCTCTTGAATATTCATGTTCTCCTGGTACTTCATATTGAGTTGCTGCTCTTAAGGTTGTGAAATGGAGGTCGAATATATTGTATGTTCTAAATTCAAACACCAAAATCGTGATTAAAAGGGTGTTTCCAGTGAATAAAATGATCTTTTTAGAGGGGGAATGGTATAATAGTATATTATGCAATTAGTGAATAAAAGACGGACTTAATGCGAGGGCCAGTGATGAATCACGAGTAAGTGAAATACTCTAACGACTGAATCACGAGCGTAGCGAGTGATTCAAGTGTTAGAATCCTGAGCGACGCGAGTGATTCATGGCCCTCGATTTAAATCCCTTTTATTCAAGAGTTGCATACTATACTTTATACCATGACTACGAGAAAAAGAAAGATTTAAGCGAAAATATACATTTAAGGAGGTTGTTGAGATGGAGGTCGAATATATTTATGTAACAAATCGCATTATTTCTTTTTAGCGGGCACAGATTAGAGATTATAGGTAAAGACTAGACTTCCAAACAGCCATCAATAATGTATATCTTGTTACTTAAATGACAAATTTATTGTTGATTAGCTAATTAAATATCATAAAATATACGAAAATATGATGAATGTACATTCATCATATTTTCTCGAAACAGCTTAATTTGCTGACCACCCCGTTTGCTGACCACCTGGTACTCGTAGGTACTTTTTATTTTATGCCCGTCCAAGCCTTCAGTCGCTGTCCTCCTCTTGAAAATTCATGTTCTCCTGGTACCTACTTCATATTGAGTCGCTGCTCTTAAGGTTGTGAGATGGAGGTCGAATACATTGTGATGTGTTCTAAATTCAAACTACAAAATCGTGATTAAAAGGGCTTTTTATTCACTGTTTTCAGTGAATAAAATAATATTTTTAGAGGGGGAATGGTAAATAATATTTCTGTAGCTAGGGTTTGTGTTAGTTTTAGGTGTTGATAGAATAAACAAGCTATAAAAAAATATACACGGCTTTTTGACATACTTTTGTAAATAAAAATATTTTTCAATACATTTGCTCGAAAAACGTACTTACAAGAACGTAAACATTGCTCGTAAGTAGTTACTTACCGAACTAGTGCGGTAAGTAAAAAAAGTATAATACCAAGGAGTTTTCACACTCTGATCATAAAATTATTTTGTAAAAATACTACAGTGGTGACTTTTTACTTGGGTGACGAATGCCTACCTATATTTAAAATAAAATGGACAGTACCAGGAGAACATAAATCAAGAAGAGGCTGTCAGTACCCATGGTTGGTTTCTTTACCAAGTGTATTACTTATACCTGTTTTCTCACAAATGTATTGAAAAACGTCGTAAGATACACGTCCGTAAGGGTTATGACAAACTCGTGCCGATGGTAAACCCTCGACTTCGTCTCGGGCTTACAAGACTTCAACTCGTTTGTAATAAATAACCCTACTTACGGAACTTGTATCTTAAACTACTATTAATGAACCATGGTCCTTTTCAGCTCTATGTCCTAGTTATAACTGAGTATTTTTGAAGAGGCGCATTTAGCTATCATAAAAACATAGATCCATGTGTAAATTCTTAGAACTCAAGACATAAACAACGTTTGATTAGGTACGTTCTCAAGTAGCCGGGCGCCTGCGCCACGAATAGGCGGGCAAGCTACTGCTTTTAAAAAAAAAACGGCCAAGTACGAGTCGGAATCGCGCACCTAGGGTTCCGTACCACCACATAATCATAATTGTATTAGTTGAAATTTCATTATTTTTTGTTAATTTATAGGTTATGCTCTATAAATACACCAATTTTAACGTTTGTAAGTGTTCCCGTTTTTGAGATAGAGCTAAAACAAAAATCGCCTAAAAAACAGGTCTTTAGTATTATGGGAGCCCCCCTTAATTTATAACTTTATTTTTATTTTTAGTATTTTTTGTTATAGCGGCAACATAAATACATAATGTGTGAAAATTTTAACTGTCTAGCTATTATTGTTGTTAGCTGTATCTCATGAGATACAGCTCAAACAAAATTTTGTAAAATCGGCTGTCTTTGGTGGCATCTTATTCCTTTGCTTTTGAATATTTTTTAAAACAAAAATACAATATCTATCTACTTAATAAGCTCTAAACAACAATACCCCATTCAATGGGGTAGGGCAAACTTTTTTTACGGTCCCCCCTTTAGCTGTTTGGGAGCCCCCCTTAATTTTTTACTTTTTTTTATTTTTAGAATTTTTTGTTAAAGCGGCAACACATATACACAATTTGTGAAAATTTCAAATTTCTACCTATTACGGTTCATGAGATACAGCCCGCTGACAGACAGACAGACATCGGAAGCATATCAATAGGCTGCCGTTTTTCACCGTTTGGGTACGGAACCCTAACAAGACGCGGGCCGACTACTGCAAAAAAAGTTAGGGTACCACAGGTACCTAAAGGCACGTGTGTGCATAAGTTATAATTAAAGTTCGGTCTTCTTAGTTGACAATGTTAAATTAAAATATTTTGAAGTAGTGACCACTAGTCGCCATAAGTCGACTGTCGTCGACTATCAGATAAGATATTAAGCATCATTATACTATATTTGTATATTCTGTGGTTTGTCATCTTGCTAGCATAAAAAACTTTTCAATACAAAAAATATTTTAAAAAACTTTATTGTTAACATTACTTCACTCAAAAAACGTTATAAAAACAAAGTGGGACATTTGGAACTAAAAATAAAATAAAATAATCAAATCCCACAACGCACCAAAATAGTGCGTAGGCATATGGGACGTAATGGGATTCACTCAAACACCTATAGCAAAAAAAGAAGAGAAAGTCTTGGAACATCCGGTTAAAACTAAGTTCCTTTGGTTTAATAATTAAAATATCGATCACACAAATAACAAAAGTGTCATCGCAATAATAGCTGACATCCTACTGACATCACTAACCTATCCAGTCATTTAGCCACAAGAAAGGCGAGTTAGGAGAATAAATGGGGCGATGGAACACGTAAAGTATTATTCTAATGCAGTGCTCCCGGGTCAGGTCAGAGCCCTCGCATCCCGGTGATTTCCCGAGAGTCCTCGCGCCCCGGTCACCGGCAGCCAGGCCGATTGATCCTTAATTTATAATGAGACGCTGCTTGCTCCACCTCCTACTATCTTACCTAATGGATTGTTTTATAATGCCCAGCATAATAACATTGAACCCCATCTCGTTGAATTATTTACGAGACGAAAGTGATTTGTTTGTATAAAAACGAATGCTTTGAACTCAAAATCGAGGGCTGGTTATGAAAGAGATGATGCCTATGTCAGGCAAAAAAGTTCTTTTCGCTGAATCAAATTTATTTGAATGTATTTATGTTAAAATATCACAAAGATATTTTATTATATTGTGATATTGTGTCCCGAGGTGTCCCGTGTGGTGCCGGCAAAGAATAGTACCAACCCAAACATACCCGTGGGTATCGTAAGAGGCGACTTAGGGTTAACTGGAGGATGAGCAGCAGCGTCCTTCTTTGTATGTTACATCTTGCTTACTGCAGTCACCTACAAGCGCGGTCCATGGTGCCAGCCGTAACGCTAACAAGCGAGGTGACTATGGACTTCCCCTCCACATTTTTCCAGCAAAAGCTAGAATTATGGAGAGAGTGGACGTTTTAGTCTAGGTAACGAAGCGGATCGTTGTATGAAGACCCCCGCATTAAATCCTCAGTCGATGAAATTTGCTGGGTAAAATCGGTACTTTTAATTTTTCCATACAATATTTACAAAAAATGTACTTAAGAAAAAATTTAAAGTACCGATTTTTATTTAGATTTTTTATAGAAGGTTTGTCTCTTAGAGTGTAATACCCCAGCAAAGTTTCATCGACTGAGGATTTAATGCGGGGGTCAACTGCTTCGTTACCTACACTTTTTCATGGGATGTTATGATGATGTTAAAATATCAAACAACATCGTAAAAAGATATCATTAGTGAATAGCATAGGTGAATAGCATAGGTGAATTTGTACAGAGACATCAAACCGGTTTCTGGAGGAACACTGCGTGCAGAGCCCACTCGCTCGGCAATGTATGCAGCGTATAGATTGTCATTTATAGTGAGTTTTACACTGACTTTGTTATTGATTATTTATCTTTTCGTGCTTTCGTTATAATTTATTTTGTATTAATCTTTGTGCGGATGAGGATAGCGTCGAGACAAACCTACATAGGTTTAACGGTGCTAGTTATAAGTTAGTTTTAAGTTTATGTAATAAAGCTCAATAAAAATAAAAAAAAGAATAGTATACTTTTAAGTCGAAAAAAGTAGTCATATTTAGGACGAAAGTGGCAAAGAGGTCAACCGTTCTATCAAGTATCCTTTTGACTGATGCTGTTAGTTCATTTTGCGGGATCACGTCACAAGAGTCGTGTCGTCTACATTATAGAGTGTTTGGCACGCTGGGATGGCATTGATAATTTGTGTTTGGCCCATACAGGCACTTGCACAAAACTTCTTTATGGTTAAAGCTCAACTGAATCTGTTGTGTGTCGCTTTTTGTTTTGATGAAAAAGAAAGTGACAGCAATACATTCAGTTGAGCTTTAACTTTAAAAACCTGTTGTGCTAGTGGCACGTAGTAGTAAGGGTGGTTTATTTACTTTAGGGTGAACTATCACAGTCGTCAAGATTATTTTCGTTGCGACTGGTATCGCTGTGATTGGCGACTTCTGTTTAGGCAGGTTTTTATCAATACTTGGTTTTTCAGAATAAATACACCTAATGGTTAAATAAACTACTTACCTACTTGTGTACCACATGAACCATATCGATGTGACTAAGTGTCAGCGCGGGACTGTTTCTGTCTAACTATATAGTTCGTGATATGTGAGAGTATTAAATTGATAATGATCCAATGTAACCATGTCTAACATTATGTGTAAAGTAGTAGCAACTATAGGTACATGGTCTACATACACACTCTCAAACACCTACCTATTTACTTTTATTTACAGAACTTATGTATTCAAAGTCTAAAGGAAGTCAAAGGCACTTAAATAGACATGTTCGATAGAAATGCAAATTCATGCAGACCGGCCCCTTGCAAAGAATTCTCATATCGCATAAAAGTTGCACATTTTAGTTACGTGTATGCTATGTATGGGCTTGAAAATTTAGGTCGTAGTCAACATAACGAACGAACACACTCAAGTTTTAGTTAAAATTCATACCTACTAAATACTACACAAGTCTTTCATTATTTTGTTTTCTATTTCAATTTTGCGATTTAGGGCAGCTGTATTAATATCTATATAGGCACTCAATTGGTTCATAATTATTTGGAACTTTTCCAGATCAAATTAGTTTGTTCAGCCGTTTGAGCGTGAAAGAGAAAAAAATCAAACAAACTTAAGACGTTATAAATAAAAAAAAATGTATTAGTGTGATTGGTATCTAAACTCTCTGTCGGTGTTACAAAACTGTTTAATACCTGCTATCTACTAACTGAAACACCTACAAATAGTTTGCCAATAATTGTGTGGTTGGATTGAAGCGCTGAAACCAATTAAGTCTTTGATGTCCAATTTTCAATCTCGATGTAGGCCGCCATGTGACAGATTATCCGCGAGTTTGTGGATCCATTGATGATGCTTCATGTCACTCAAAACTGCCCAATCACCATCAACACCAATCCATTAATAGAAAAAATATATACCTACATTTAAACAGCGTGATATAAGAACATCTAGCTGTACTCGAATATAGTACTCATGGCATAAAACTTTCCCCAAGAAACATAGGTAAAAAAAATTTTGTCATCCCATACTTTCAGTTTCAACAAATTTTGCGCCATCAATATAGCGCGAGGCTAGTAAATTTGATTTTTAATCTTTCTTAATATTTCTCGGGGAAAATTGTTCAGTTTCATATACTGAGTGCCACACTAGTGCATAGCTAGATGTTTTATTATCACGCTGTATATATACGACCTAATGTGATAGATAATGTGTCTGTAGACACTGAACATTTTCTAAATATTAAGAATGCTATTATATCTACTAAAAGGCAACATTGCTACTCAGAAGTGCTCATATCGACAAAATAAAGTATTCATTTTCATTCCAAGAACTTTTTTTTTATTTATTTATTTAGAAAACCAACAAATGTTTACAGAAAAGAATAGTTTTACAAGAGCCTATAACAGGTTTCCCTAAGTTAACAACACATAAATTAGTATTACTATCTACAGAGCAAGCGTAACTAAGTTGTTTCCAAATACCATTGAAAATTAAAAAGAATAACTTAACTAAAAATTTGTCACATATACGTTAGAAAGTTTTAACACGAACGAGAAGTAAAAAACAATTAATTACTCGTAGGTTTTGAGAAGATGCTCCAAGTAAAATAACAAACCACATTAAAACTAAATAATCTGCCAGTTAAAAAGAACCCAAGATGATAAAAACAATTGAAAGTGTGTATATGGGTGTGGTATGAATGTGTATGTGCGTGTGTTTGTCTGTGTGGATGTTGATTTATATAGGTGCTATAAGTTCATTGCTATTGGGTTTCGAGCTTAAGTTAATCTTTTCCAGATTTCAAATATATACCTTGATTTAAGTAGTTTGCGGACAAAGTATCAATAATATCCTTTTTATATTTATTGTTCAGTATAATGTCATGGTCGGAGAATGATTTCTTATAATTATCACAAATACGTTTAATAGGTGCATTCTGTGCATAGTTAGTACGACTCGCATCAGTGGAAAACAGTCTTTTAGAAGTGTGTCGTGTGTTACGACGTCCAGGTACGCAAAAGTAAATCATCGAAAGAAGCTGGGGGCAATCTATCTTACCGTGAAGAATATCGTACAGTAATAATTGGTCTAATAAGCTAAGCAACTCATAATGAGCACATCTCTCAAGATAATTTTTATGCGATTAGCCAGTTTTATAGTCCAAGTATTTCAAAAACTATTTTGAATGCTCTCAATTCTGTTTTTATGAACTTTGTAATTAGGTGACCATATGCTACAGGCATACTGCGTACATATGCAAAGTATAATAGCTTTATACAAAATACGTTATTAAATGGCTTACACGTACGCCTAATAAAGCCTAGATTTCTGTATGCTCTTGTAGTAATTAAGTCTATGTGCTCATTAAAGCTGACTCTTTTCTTTTTAAGCTGA
This sequence comes from Athrips mouffetella, assembly GCA_947532105.1. Taxonomy (NCBI): domain Eukaryota; kingdom Metazoa; phylum Arthropoda; class Insecta; order Lepidoptera; family Gelechiidae; genus Athrips; species Athrips mouffetella. The sequence continues at coordinate 32,578,589 of OX383956.1, forward strand.
CTCTTTTCTTTAAAAGAAACACAGTAACAATACATTTTATTTATCTCGGCTGCTTCTAAAATCTGAAGTTATCTAAGTATTTAAAGAAATCATGGAGTTTACTGTGTGGTATGCAAAGAACTTACAGGCCATTTTCGCTTTTGCTTGTCGCTGGAACAATAGATACAAGTTTCTCCACTCAGATCTTCAAGCTTTGCCGTCGGAAAAGTTATGCGTTGTTATCTAATTTTATGCATCCCGTATAGGCACGTATCGTATATCTATATGTATATAGCCAGCAGAGGGTTACACACACACTAATGAACAACTGAACAATAGATGCCACCACTGCACACGGAATTTACTATGTGAAATCCAACGGCCAAATATGCACACGTTCTTTGAATTTGCCCGTTCAATTCAAACTGTGAAATCCCGCAACACAAATCTGAAAATTCATAAAGGTTACAGAATAACTGCCATTCAAAGTCATGCTACGACCGGTATTGGTATTTAAATAGAGTTTTATTTACTACCGAACAAAACCGGTTACAATAAAGTTCTCACTTTTCTAACCACCTATTTAGTTTGCTCTACACTTTGTCTTTAAAGGAGGTTTTACCCTGGGAATAAAAAGTCATAGAATCACATGAAAGTTGCTTGGCAGGAAACATGAAATGCTAATAGCAACTGTTAGTGGTCAGCCTACGAAAGATAATACCGCATTTCGATGTACGGGATTGCCGTTTGATACACAGGTACTTTAAGGTTACAACAATCATTTTTTCCGGCAGCTCTTAAAAATACTCCCGTGGTGGGGGCAGCTATGTCGTCATAATTTTTTTGGATGGGATTTGAATTTTTTTGTTTGGAAACTTATCGTGTGTGATATCAAATGAAAGAGCATCATATGCCGGTTCCAAAAATATACTACACCATTACTTTTCGGCCACCTGTTTTGTAAAAACCTTAGAAATATTTTCAAAACATACCAAGTTTGGGCTCCTCCAGGCACGAGACGGCTTAGTAAGTTTTTGTATAACATACGCAAAATATCTCGTAATATACTCATGTCTAACGTCAAGAAGTAAATTTTTAAAATATTAATATTTACTATTTTTTTGAATTTTTTTCTACACACGATAAGTTTCTAAACAAAAAAAATCAAATCCCATACAAAAAAATTACGACGTCTTAGCTGCCACCCCGGAAGTATTTTTAAGAGCTGCCGGAAAAAATGATTGCTGTAACCTAAAGTACCTGTGTACCAAACGGCAATCCCGTACATCGATTTGCGGCTTTCTATCAATATGAGCTTTGTACATTGTCCACTATGTATCTGTTTCTATAAAACGACGGAAACTTTTTTACTCTAGGTTTTATTTAAGCGTCAATTTGAATTTGTGAAGAAATTTGTTGTGGTTTCTGAAGTATCTCAGCGTTATAGTAAAAGGGACTGTAACATGTACATGGTTGAGACTGATGTCGCATGCTGCATATTTTCAAGATATTCATATTGCCTGCAAAGGCTGATTGTCAACCTGCTTGCTTATCGACTTAGGAGGAATAGTGGTCTTTTGACGAGGATATGCTATTTTCTAAAATGCTGATTATATTAAATCTTGAAAATTTTAAGGCTATACCATCGCTAAAATTAGCAGCTACACGCTCGTCAATGTAAATTCACAAAAATGAGAGAATTTTTGTCTAAAATATTGTAATTTTTCATATATTTTGATTAAAAACGTAGCAGTAAAATGGTTTCAAATGGGAAAATGGACAACATAAGGGTCATTTCAGATTTGTTTTTATTAAGTTTTACAAATTAAATTAAAATTCTATCTCCACCACATCACTTTTTACATCTTGTTTGTTAATAAAAAAAATCTGCTACGATAAATGTCATACTTAATGTAAAAAGTGGTTACGAAGTTACTCAGTCTCAACGTCATTCAGGAAGGAGTACCCTAACATAATGTGGATGTATAGGTAATCAATGCAAAGATGTACTGGCAACGACGTGCGCAGTGCTGTGCAGCAAATCTTCTATCTAAATATATAGGGTGCTTCTAAAATATATGCCACCACTGCAAGGGGTGTTTCTACCCATGAAACTAAACAACTTTCCCCAATGAACCCATAGTCAAATCTCAAAAAAAAAAATTGGACTTCCCATACTAAGCTGGCCGATCAGCTGATCGAGTTAGTATAAGAGAGCCATATTTTTTTTGAGATTTCACTGTGGGTCTTGGGGAAAGTTGTTCAATTTCATGGGTAGAAACACCCCTTGAAGATAGAAGCCCCCCCCACCCCTTGAGGGTAGAAGCACCTCATATTAAACAGCTTGTCCTGACTGATTCATCAACGCCGAGCCATAACCGCTATAGATACAGATCTGAAATTTTGTACCCAACCTTTTTGCGCTTCAAAATCACCCACTAAGGAAGGGGTGAATTAAGGGATGAAAGTTTGTATGAAGGTCCTTTGTTTATTGAGCTAGATTCACACAAATTTGAAATTTAAGCTTTTGGTAAAAAATAACTGAAAAATCACTCTTCAAGAGGGTGAAAAAGGGAATGATTCTTTTTCCGTATGTTGGTCTATAAGTCCTTCATTTTTAAAGGTAGAATTAAAGAAATTTGGTTTAGAGCTTTTATAAAAAAATAAAAAAGTACGTGTTTAAGGATTTTCCAAAATTCATCCCCTAAGGGGGTGAAGTAGGGGATGAAAGTTTGTTTGAAAGTCCTTTGTTTCTTGAGTTAGATTCACACAAAGTTGATTTTAAGTTTTTGTTAAAAAACAAAGAAACACGTGTTTAGGCATTTTTAAAAAATCACTCTTCAAAGGGGTGAAAAAAGGGATGATATTTTTCCGTATGTTGGTCTATAAGTCTTACATTTTTAAATTTAGAATTATTGAAATTTGGTTTTGAGCTCTTGAGAAAAAATAAAATAATACGTGTGCGTAAAATCCTTAAATTTTTCAAAATTCATCCCCTAAGGGGGTAAAATAAGGGATGAAAGTTTGTATGCAAATCCTACAGTCTTGACATGCGGTACTTGAAAATTTGGATTTTAGTTAATAATAACAAACAAAGAAACATGTGTTTTAGTAATTTTGAGATATCATCACCCCAGGGAATGATATAAGGGATGAGAGTTCGTATGAAAATCCTACAGTTTTGAAATAAGGTACATGAAATTTGGATTTTAGCTAATAATAAGTAAAAAAACACGTGTTTCAGCAATTTTTAATTGTCGTCCCCAAAAGTGGTGAAATAACGGAAGGGATTGTATGAAAATCCTACAAAAAATTTGGATTTAGGCTAATAAAAAGAAAGAAATAAACATGTGTTTCAGCGTGTTTGAAAAAATATCCCACAAGAAGTTGAAAACATAGGGTTGAAAGTTGGTATGAAATTCCTATAGACCCGAAATACGGGCCAAGTGCGAGCCGCCAGCTGAGAAGTGTATTAAATGCGCGTGAGTCCGACTCGTACTTGACCAGTTTTTATAATTTGTTATTCTATGTATAGATCTAAAACCAAAAAGAAACACGTTTCTAAATCGGGAAATACTGAAAGTGCTTTTATCTATGGGATCTTTTCATGAACTTTAGCTACCCGTGCAAAGCCGGGGCGGGCCGCTAGTGACCTATAAACTTCTACGAAGTTTGGGAGACACGGCGCTAACAACCGGAATTAAGACGATATGTAAATTTTTTTGGGTATTTTGAAGACAGATATCTTTTTATCTCAGTATCTTGCCGTGATTTTCATGTAAGTATGTGTTTCTTGACCATTCAAGTGATATTATCACCAAGCCCAAAACATAATTAGTGAAAATCGCCACGACAAAATAAAAATCCAAAGTTGCCTCTGCAATTTTCATTCTTTTCTTTTTTTTTGTGGAAGCTGAGGTGTTTTAAGTAGTGAAATTAAGTATACACAAAGATAATCGTAGTTGCTATCTTATGCCCAAAGTGGATACTCGTATTTTATATCGTAGACTAGGATGAAATCCAGAATTTGGCTCTCCTTCTTAGGGTCAGAACTTATATTGGACTTAATCTGACAATAAAGTTTTTCTGGGGTTTTGAATACCGCAGAATTCAAAAATCAATGTTGTAAAGCCGAAATCCTACTAGCCCAAAAAAGACAAGAAATAACCTAGGCTAAATTACGGCAGGAGGTTAATCCTACTCATTTGGACTACATTACCAGCAGCTTACTAATAGGTAATCATTAGTAAGTGCAAACTTAACCCTATATTTCAGATACTATAGATCACATTGAAATAAAACTGGTGTTAACTGGTTGGTTATTTTATAACAATTAAAGTAACGTTAACGATTTTCCTCTATCTTTAACCGTTTCTGACATAAATGAAAAAAACTAAAATCAGGGACTGGTTTGAGAGGGGGGGGGGGCGTAAATGGGATCAGCGGAGAATTTTCTAGATATGTTCAGGGGGACCTAAGGAACACTTATAAAACAAGAAACCTTATGTAGCGTCGCCGATGTTAGTTGTTTAGCTCTTTATTTGGCTCGCCAACGCACACACCACGTTGCACATCCTACTCGCTGTACGGTCGGTTGCAGACTGAGTATGCACGCTCGAGACAAAGGCTATACACTACATCCCTTCCCTATTTTAATTAGATTTTTATATCGTTCATAAATTACCTAATTAAAATAATAAATTACATTTGAATCGGAAATTATCAACAAAATAGTTTTTCATAGTTTCCTTAGTTACTCCTCCTCTCCACTACTGTTGCAAATGTTATCTTTTCCCAAATTATTCTTTATGTCTAACACTTTCCAGTCTCCTTGTATATTCTTCAAATGTACTACGTTTCTTCTTATCTGCCCCGTCTCCTTGTTCTGGACTTACAACAACTATTGACCAATGAAGCTTGCCTACAGCAGCCAACCCAGAAACTCCAGGAGGACCTTACTTTTAAGCCCTGTGTTACTTTAAAGCCTTGAGAGGAAGGCAAGAGTGAGAAACACCACTACCTGTCTTTCCTCTACCTTTTTTCTTAATATTTTTATTTCACACTACTGGTTTCCATAGGTTTGCAGGTGATAAACAAAGAAAAATACAAAGACTATTCAAATTAAATGAAGGTTTTAAATATTACAACTAATCCAGAACAATAACAAGTTCTTCAGCTATTTATTATAGGTATATAATTTCTTTTCTTTTTTTTTCGTATGGTTTGCAGGGTCAACGAATTCTTGGTGTTCTAATTACACCTATTAAAATTATGTTCTATACCCAGACATACAAAACGCACTCTTCAAAGTACATATTTATATGGTGCACACCTATGTCATCGAAATGTGTGGTGATGATACAAACTGGCTGTTTCAAACCAGGAACTCCACGGAAAGTCGATCTATCAATTCGGCTCATTACTCTGCACGTACCTGTTGAACTCCAACCCACCACGTCTGGATCGAGCGTCCAACACATCTTCCAAGACTATTATGATAAGAATAAGTATTTTAAACTATTATTGTACTATATTATTTCTGTTAGCACGGTGGCAATTTGTGAGCTTGTCCACTTTGTTGATTTTACTATCTTACCTGTACCGTGTATGTCGACAAATCAACTTTTCCATTAAATTTTTAATTCATTGGGACTCATTATTCGGACAGAACTATTCATTTATTTAAGCAAATATACCTAATTACGTTTTCGTAAGTTCATAGGTATCTTTATTTTTACAACGCTTTTAAAGAGTATTTTGTTGCTTTACAGTAAAGTTACATAAGAAAACCTAAATTAAAACTGCTTTTCAATAGTTACCTGCGAGGCTTATTTACCACAAAAATCCTACTAGGTGACCGGATTATTATTCCAATTTCTGTAGCCTTTCACAGGAACCAAGCTATTTACCAACCAAAGTATATTTGAGTATGCACTAATTTTAAATAGGTACCTATTAAGAATGATAGGTTAGTTTTTTTTTCGTTGTAAATGGACAAACCACATAATTTATTTCAAACATTGTAAAATTATTTACTTAATTATCTTTAAAATCCATTGCTTCTTGAGCTTTATTTATTTATTGATTAACACGACAAGAAGAAGAAATAATCCTTGATCCCAATGTCTTGGTTTAGGCACTTGAAATAGGTTGGTAGGTATTATTTGTGGTTGTCTTGGCCCATAGAGGAGAATCAATATAACTTTAAGATGTATTAAGTACGCATATTGTCTATGTACCGGTCCTTCCAATTTAAGTGAAATCGTTCAATACAATATACTAGCTACACGCCGATGTACACAAGTTCTTTTTTTTTTTTTGCTATGGCATCGTTGTACAAAGCACGTATGTTAAACATAATGAAATAGGGACATGATCATTAAATAAACCCTTCCAGAATAATTTGACTTTTCGTGGGTATGTATTAATTATAGTAGGAAATGTACAGTAATGGGTACTCTCGCTACAAGTGCCAGAATTTACCTGCTCCCTAACTACACCAGTCAGTGGTATTGAAAACGGTAAGGTAGGTATCAAACTATTTAAATTTCAAACTGTAGGTTGGTACTTTTTATCATACCTTTTCCAAACACTCAGCATGTTTAAACTGAATTTAGGGACAAAATAAAATTGTCACCATATGTCCTTATAAAGATGACTTGACTGTCAAACAATGTGTGTGAATCTGAAATCCATTTGTTACTTCTTTTCAACTAAACAAGGAAGGATTTTGTTATTTATAATTCACACTAATCAGTTCCCGAATCGTATCATATCATTATCCATTATCCACCCGGACTTTCCTTGCACTCTTTAATACCATGGCTCAAAACAACACATGTCATTCGCCCACGCATATAACCTTTCTGAAAATATATGAGACGCGAGCTAGATTTAAACCCGCACCTTTGGAACGGACCAAGCATGAATTGTATTTACATACAACAAACATCAGAAGCAGCACGAATCCAATGCACAGACCACTGTGCTATCGTATCTAGACTCCCTTATTCTCTTTATATTTTGTTTATGCGTGACTATTCTTTGAGATTCATAATATTATTGATGCAACAAATATGAACATACGATTTACTATCATTTTTGTCTAATAATTAAATATTTTTTCCATACGCCTACATATTAAACAAAAGGAAATGAAAGCTGATTCAGTTTACAGAATTGTTAAATAATTATGTAGGTATTGTTCATGTTACCTGCATAAACATGCATATAATGGTAATTCTATGTTTTTGTTTACTGGTGAGGAGTAAGCCGTTCCAACCATTGGAGCCGACCAATTAATAATTCAGTTGGAATTCACAACTGCTCCAATTATGCGTCATTTTATAATTGACATAATGCAATCTAATGCCCAGTTAGTAACTGCTCATATTTTAAATTGTTGAAAAGACAATATGCAATTTAATGGCCAGTATGTAGCTGCTCGTATGTATCTCAACATTGACAAAACTATTAGCCAATATGCAATTAAATGCCCAGTTTGTAACCGCAGTTTGTAACATATCACATTATTAACAAGACAATATTCAATTTAATGCTCAGTTTGTAACTGCTTGTTTGTCAGATTATTGAAAGGACAATATGCAATTTAATGCCCAGTTTATAAATGTTTACGTGTCAAATTATTAAAAGACAATATGCAATTTATTGCCCAGTATGTAGCTGCTCGTATGTATCTCATTATTGGCACAATTATTAGCCAATATGCAATTGAATTCCCAGTTTGTAACCGTTTATAACATATTGCATCATTAACAAGACAATATTCAATTTAATGCTCAGTTTGTAACTGCTTGTTTATCAGATTATTGAAAACACAATATGCAATTAAAATCCCAGTATATAACTGCTTATATATCGAATTATTAAAAGACAATATGCAATTTAATGCCCAGTATATAACTGCTTACATGTCGAATTATTAAAGATAGTATGCAATTTAATGCCCAGTATATAACTGCCAATATGCCAAATTATTAAAAGACAATATGCAATTTAATGCCCAGTATATAACTGCCAATATATGTAATATGCAATTTAATGCCCAGTATATAACTGCCAATACGTGTAATATGCAATTTAATGCCCAGTATATAACTGCCAATACGTGTAACATGCAATTTAATTCCCAGTATATAACTGCCAATATATGTAATATGCAATTTAATGTCCAGTATATAACTGCCAATACGTGTAATATGCAATTTAATGCCCAGTATTTACCTTCCAATATATGTAATATGCAATTTAATGCCCAGTATATAACTGCCAATACGTGTAACATGCAATTTAATGCCCCGTATTTAACTTCCAATACGTGTAATATGCAATTTAATGCCCAGTATATAACTGCCAATACGTGTAATATGCAATTTAATGCCCCGTGTTTAACTTCCAATACGTGTAATATGCAATTTAATGCTCAGTATATAACTGCTAATATATGTAATATGCAATTTAATGCCCAGTATATAACTGCCAATACGTGTAATATGCAATTTAATGCCCCGTATTTAACTTCCAATACGTGTAATATGCAATTTAATGCCCAGTATATAACTGCCAATACGTGTAATATGCAATTTAATGCCCCGTATTTAACTTCCAATACGTGTAATATGCAATTTAATGCTCAGTATATAACTGCTAATATATGTAATATGCAATTTAATGCCCAGTATATAACTGCCAATACGTGTAATATGCAATTTAATGCCCCGTATTTAACTTCCAATACGTGTAATATGCAATTTAATGCCCAGTATGTAACTGCCAATACGTATAATATGCAATTTAATGCCCAGTATATAACTGCTAATATATGTAATATGCAATTTAATGCCCAGTATATAACTGCCAATACGTGTAATATGCAATTTAATGCCCCGTATTTAACTTCCAATACGTGTAATATGCAATTTAATGCCCAGTATATAACTGCCAATATGTGTATTATGCAATTTAATGCCCCGTATTTAACTTCCAATACGTGTAATATGCAATTTAATGCCCAGTTTGTAACTGCCAATACGTATAATATGCAATTTAATGCCTAGTATTTAACTGCTTGTATGTCAAAATATTAAAAGACAATATGCAATTTATTGCCCAGTAGGTATATAACTGCCAATATGTCAAATTACTAAAAGACTATGCAATTTAATGCCCAGTGTATAACTGCTAATATGTATAATATGAAATTTAATGCCTAGTATAATCATAACATGGTACATATGTAGCACAAGTACCACTTAACGCAACTTAAATAGATTGCATTTGACAAATTCAGAGTATATTTTATATCATATAATATTTCATCATAATCCAAAGTAACGACGACTACAGGACGCTGAGTTCCCTCCAGAATTCTAGCTTTTTCTGTATAAAGTGAGGAGGGGAACCTCGCCTGTCAGCGCTACGGCTAACACCATGGAACCCGGTTGTAGGTGACCGCAGTATGTAATATGGTAAGGCACACAGGAGGATAACCCATCAATACAATTCAAAATTTATTGATAAATAAAAATCAGTCAGTTACATGTCAGTTACCTCCTCCCGTTTATGAGCCATAGTCGCCTATTACGACACCCACGAGTATGTATGGGTTGGTACCATTCTTGCCGGCACTACACGGGATATAAAATAATTAGGATCATTAAAACTAACTCGTGGCTGGTTCGTTGGATCCAAGGTAAGTAAATTATTCTATAAATAGTAGTAAAAACAGCACAAATAACCTGCGCTGAGTTAGCATCCAGCTAGTTAGTTTTTTGGGTTCAGTGGAGTTTTCTAGCAGCGGCCCTAAAAACTCAACGACGTATACTCTAAAAAATAACCTTATTTTTGAATCGAGTTTCATCGAACATTTTTTCAGTCATTCTATCTGCGTCTGCGCTACGAAGTGTATCGTTTTATCTCATGTAATATCCTTGCGTTCTAGTTTTATACGTTATTCGAAGTAGCAGTCCAAATATTATTACATGGGTGGTGGTATCAAAACCAATGGTAAATATGTATCAAAGTATTAGTATCTACTGTACTGGTAACCCCGTAATATGCCACACGGTGGGTCAATTATGAGGGGTCAGCCCTTTTAATAGTAAAGTAAATAAGTTTGTGTAGGTAGTTCATAGGTATATTCATCAAAAATAATTCTTGCCGTGACAAGTTGTCAACGGCCGACCGAACCACTGTTCGGCGAAACCTACAGGAACCCTATAGGTTATTTTCAAGTTTCCTTAAATCCATAAATCCTCCTCATTTTGATTGGCTTGACGCAACTACCTACGTATTGACTTCTATCCGTTCCGATTTCTTTGGTTAAAATACTCAAACCACAGCCAAGGAAATCTTTAAATATAATGCAAAATCTGGATGGGCTAACACGCATCCTTTGTCCGTTCAAACCTGTTCTATTTATAGCCGGCCGACAATAACTATGTTTGTTTACATCAGGCCAAAATTTTTTTTTCACAACTATTCGGTGAAATTAAGTAATTCCTTTCCTTTTTTTTCTGTTTTATTATTTTCTAAGCAAGTACTCACTTTTAATCCTCGTCGCCAACTGTAGCGTCGCCGATGTTAGTTGTTTAGCTCTTTATTTGGCTCGCCAACGCACACACCACGTTGCACATCCTACTCGCTGTACGGTCGGTTGCAGACTGAGTATGCACGCTCGAGACAAAGGCTATACACTACACCTTACACCGTAGTTTACCCTAGTTTATTTTTGTCTTTTATGAACTAGTAGGATTTCGGCTTGACAACATTGATTCCTTGATTCTGTGATGTCCAAAACCCTATAAAACCTTTGTTGTGAAAAATGGTCCCGTTTTAATTATGAGAAAATTTAATTACCACTTATCTCCAACTCTATCGGGCGCTTACGTCATTTAGGCCCGAATTGATAAAGCTTGACTTATCTAGAACTCAGGTTGAACTCAACCTGATCCTAAACTCAACCTGAATTCAGGGAGGGAATCTGTGTAAACAAATGTAGTATTGTATTGTATATATCGGCGCAGGAGGCCATAATATCATAATCCCAAGATTCACAAGGATATAGTGGGTTCAGGTATAATAAACCAGGATCTAATTATTGTCACGTCACGTTTCGTGCTCCGGGCTTATGATGAGGCACCCGGACCCTTCTGTTCCAGTCTGACCCTGGGTAGCTATTACAGCTGACTCCATGTTTGCACATCCTGTGCTGTGATACCGCTAATCATTAGTTCGGGAGTTATTATGATTCGTTTTGGGTCCAGGACGATCGCAACCCTCCACCAAGATGGTTTGTTGTGACGTCCTTTCACCTTGACGCTTCATAAGATCGACAGCTAACTAAATACTCAGCTGCCAGTCTATTCCTGAAGCAAGGAGGCCTCACTCGGTGTCGCTAAGAAGGTGCTGCTAGTATGTGCCTACACGGCCGTCCTGACAACACGACCGTCCTCGGGCGTTAATCCATTAACAATGTCCTAAAATAAATAAAAACAAGATCACCAAGCAATCCGCTCGTCTATCCTGACAATCAAGATCATCATCACACACAAAACTGAAACCACTCATTGTGAAGTTACTCTGAAGGCATGTGCCCCTTCAACCCAATTCTGAAAGCATGCACCCTTTCGACCATCTCACAATGGACCGGATGACATCTTTCCCACACAAATCACGGACAGGACCAGTGTGTCCGTTCGACCATCCCTAATGGGCATGGAGACCAGATCCACCTCTGTCCTTCCAACCATCAACAAAGCCTGGCCCGGACCAGTGTGTCCCTACGACCAGCCCCGATGGGCATGGACCGGATCCGCCACAGTCCGACCAGCTTCGCAAACACAGATTGGGCCAATGCGAACCTTCAACCACCCAACCAAGTCGGGCTGGCCCGTACGACATTGCCCTCTCTATCAACTCCACAAACATAGATTGGACCAATGCGAACCTTCAACCACCCAACGAATCGGGCTGGCCCGTACGACATTGTCCTTTCTATCAGCTCAACAGTAATCACCCTACAACCACCCAAACCAACTGAGTAACTTCAAATCATATTATCAACATAGCAATTTCAAATTACGTGCTTCACATATCATACTATCTCACAATAAGGAACATGCTCACCAGATATCCATAAGGCCTACCTTAAGGCCTACTTTAAGGAGACCTATCTCATCAACAATTTTATTATCTGTCTATGTACAGATAATTTTCATACTTCGTTAGAATTTTCCAATAAATTCGCTTTATTCGCAATATGTTCGATATTGTTAAGAATACGGCAATGGTTTGTTGAGTATCACCAGTAATCACTAACTATACTTTGAGCAATTTGTATTAAAATCAGTACACTTCCTAAATGGACTTTATTGCTTCCAAAAATAGTAAAGGTATATCGGAACCCTCGGCGCGCGAGTCTGACTCGCACTTGTTTTATTTTTAGTGTTCAAAAGCGGCAACAGATATACACAATTAGTAAAGAATTAAAATTTCTACCAATTATACGGTTCATGAGATACAGCCCGCTGACAGACTCACAGACAGACATCGGAGGGATATCAATAGGGTCCCGTTTTTCACCATTTGGGTACGGAACCCTAAAATGCGGAAATTATTTATGGAGTACAAAAAGTTTTGGCTATGTGTAAGGGTTGATCTTCTTATCAACGTCTCACAAACAAAGGTCCTTTTTTTAGGTTTTCCGCTAGCAACTTGAAACGTTTTAATGCTTTGTCTTCAATAGGCAGTAGGAATGAGTGTTGCTGTCCGTATATCTCTTGCGGCAAAGTGAGAGCTCAATTTTAAATAAAACGAACATTGATAGATAAATATTTTTGCGTCGAGTAAAATAAAATGTGATTTATTTCCACCATAAAACATATTTCAGCCAAGGCAATACATAGATCGAATAAGATCCCATATATTTGTATGTTTTCTTTCGAGCTAGATTAGCGGTAAGATCCTCAGACCAAAGTTTGGCTACGTATTTGAATGTAGCTTAAACATGTAGCTGAAGCTGCACATCTAAATGATCGTCAGCTCAAACTTTTTATTGGTCAACTTTATAGTTCGTGCAAACAACCTGAAAAATAAAAATACTTATTTAAAAGTTTTGACTAAATAAAATAAAATTGTTCAGCTAAAGCACAGCCCCTACGAGTATTAGTACCTACTTACATTATTCGGATTTATAGATTTGTAAGCAAGTGGATTGTACTCAGATCAAATTGTGATCCATTTTAAACACCCATGTTTCTCCACTTTGAACGCAGGAAAATTTAGCAACACTGGCCAAACAGTGTTCTATAAGGTATTCAAAGTTTACAAAAGACTACCAAGCCCTTATCTTCACAATCTTATCTTCTGCTAAATCTTTTAAAACAATTTGAAAATATATGGAGAACTAAAATCATGTTTCACTTACCATTATTACATTATAACACAGACCTAGCAAAAGCGCGCTAACATTATAAATTTGTCAGCATTTGTAGATGGCAGACGCGAATTTGTTTCAATTTTGATTTTATTTGTTCATTTGAGAGTTTAAAGTATAATTTTGATAGGATATTATCCAATAAACATCTTATAAAGTGAAAATTTAATGGAAAATGGAAATATATTCGTCTACTAAAGTTTTTGGATGGTGAGAAGCGGCTTTCTTCGAGACTTCTATAATATCCCCTATCAACTTATCGGAGTCATCGTGGTGCACAGGCTTTCCTCGTCGGCGATTTTCGAGATGCGGATTCCTGTGCAAATCTTTCTTTCACTGGACATTGGCGTGTCGCCATATTTTTGTAACAATTCCTTTACTTTGACATTGGCGAAATACGTTTTGTAATGAGATGTGATGCCATTAAATAAATATACATACATAAATTTATATCGCTGGTAGCTAATGCACGTTGCATCAATGATATTACAATTATTTGCGTTGCATATGATTATTATCATTCTTTCTAGTTGGTTCCTAGCTTGGTACATACTAATTATATACAAAAAATGAATATGTAAAAAAATTTTGTTTTCATATCTCATAATGACATTTCTTTGACGGATTTGTGCCCTTCGAAAAAATTTCTACTAGAGATTTGATGAAAGTTATGTCACATAATCTTTCTTTTCATACAACTCGAAATAAGTGAAAGGGACAAATATAGACTTCTCGTATTCGGTATAATCCTCCCGGTCAAGAATAGACCCGACTTACCAAAGAGATTTGAACCTCGCTGCGCTCGGAGGTTAAAATCTCTTTGCGACTTACCCTCTACTCAAATCAGAAGGAAAGGCAACGACTATCGAATAGCTGAGTTTTAGCCGAGTTCCTGATGCAACGTGCTGCGCATGCGCTAAGTTATACTTAGAGTTGAGTCGCGACTATAAATTCCAGTCTTATGTTGGTAACAAGCACAGTATATCTGTTGCAATCAAATGCGTTGCGGATTCCGCACTTTATCCCTTTCTTTCAAGCGAAAAGACTGCGCCCACTGTCAAATTACTATCTTTTCACATATCCTCTTAATACGGAAAATAATCTTGATGACTGTCATGTCTTAAAGATATCCCTAAAACATACCTTCCCTCTACCCCTCGCACTTTTTACACCCATACACGCATAACACACATTTTACACGTAGCTATACATACTAAATTTCATTCACAGACGGACACACACATATGGTATAGAACCTATACGCCTATTAGATTTAGGTCTCTAGAACTGGCTTATTGCATGCTAGGATAAATTATATCCATTGTATTAGTATCTATTAATTATATTTCTGCATGATAGTTTAAGTTTTGCTGCATATTTTTGTTAAAACTTTATGTACTTTTCTTAAGGCGGTCCGAGGCGAGAAGCCTGGTTATCTGTCAAACAGGGAAACCTAGTACGGAGACCAGTCTCTCTCACAAGGAACATCTAGAAGATTACTCCATTGCTGTTTTAAATTCCTTTGTTTTACCTTTGTGAAGAGAAAATAAAAAACTTATATATTATATATTATATTATATATATTATATATTATATTATATTATATTATATTATATTATATTATATTATATTATATTATATTATATTATATTATATTATATTATATTATATTATATTATATTATATTATATTATATTATATTATATTATATTATATTATATTATATTATATTATATTATATTATATTATACTATTAATCTTTACATCTTTCGTCCAGTGTGGCCCGCGCTGGCGTGATGGCGGCGGCAGCTACAGCTAAATAAGTCTATAGTTTCAACTTCTACCGATTTTTCTCGCATTCGCAATTTTTGTAATATTGTACGATTGTATGTATATCCATATAATAATAGAATTGGCATAACATTGTGGAAGTTTATTTCGCACCAATTCGCACCTAACATTTATTAAGATCCTAGATAATTTAAAATCTTAGTCGTTACTTCACGTAAGCTGTGTAGATAGTAAGTAATTTTGGTTTATGTAACTACATGGAATGCTGGACTCAGTTACATAAATCGCAATCAAGCCAAGATGGTCTGCCCGATTGCATTCAGCCGGCACAGAGGCCAAACCGTCTGTTGCACTAATTGTAATCAAGATGGGCCAAGATGTGTTGAACTAGCAGCCTGCCGTCCTATTGTTTGTCTAGCCTTCACTGACCTTTAGCCTGGTCCACGTCACCGGTAGGTAATTGCGCTGCCATAACCAAGCCAATCTACTGCCAAACATCGAACAGTGATGTAATAGAATAACCGTTTGTAGTTTCAACTCACTACCTATGTCACAAGGACAATATTGCTCGTTTCCCTGCCCATGTAATCTTGGAAACTAATTAAGTTATTTTTCACTTCTCATGCTCTGAAAGTGCTTTTTTGTGCAGGATATAGGCTGCACAAAATCAAATTTTGTGCACTAGGGCAAAAAAGTAATCGCGGTGGTGTACGCCCTGCGCGCGGGCCTGCTGCACCCCCCATTCGGTCAACATATTCTTCACTAAAGCAGAACAACTCATTCTTCAGTTACATTTAGAGAGTACTTTTACGTTTTATTTCCTCGCAATCAAAGTGAAAAGCAGAGTTTATAACTCGTCCACAAAACCATTTTATCCTCGACATTACTATCAGCCCTCGCCTTCGGCTCGGGCTGCTAAAAGTCTCGCAAGAATGGTTCGTTTTGTGCACTTGTTGTACAATCTACTATTACAAGCTAAGTCTGATGTAAAAAACAGGATGATTGATATACCTATTTAAGTTCCAAATGTATGTGTGTGTCAACCCTATATGATGAGGTCACAGCTCAATGCGACGTTAGTGGGTGATCAAAAAGTAGTGAGAATGAACAATATTTCAGTTGTTTGGATTTTTTTGACTATTGATAGTTTATTTCAGTAAAAATATGGTGACAAAAGCCTAGGCTATAATATTTTGAAACGTATAAATAATCAACAAAATCCAGCAAAAAACTTGAAAATTGAGATAATCTAATAATGCGACAACTGCCATTTAAAAAGCCGAGTTTGTACAAGTTAACCACTCTCCATACATACCAGATTTTTAGTACCTTCTATCTCTCCAAATAATCGAAATGACTGCAAAGGAGAAATAGACACGGAAGCAAAATCTAAGTTATAGATCCCATACGAAGAGCTGTTTGCAGGACCAAACAAAGCTTTCATTTTCTAAGGGATCGGTGCTTCGATAGACTGAGGAATGCGGGGTTAACTGACAAAATCCCCAAACTATAGGTAAGTTTTTAACTGAATTATTAATCTCTCAAAGTACACCACGTTGTAATATTCCTGATAAG
Organism: Athrips mouffetella; assembly: GCA_947532105.1. NCBI lineage: Eukaryota > Metazoa > Arthropoda > Insecta > Lepidoptera > Gelechiidae > Athrips > Athrips mouffetella. The sequence goes on from OX383956.1 coordinate 32,595,390, forward strand.
CGAGACAACACGTCATGCCGGAGCGCTGAAAATGTCATGAGTTTGAATTGGTGAATAATTTATGAGACTATATTGGATAATTTTGCGGATTTTGTAGTCTATGTCTGGCCTCATAAAGAAGAAAACTTTTTTAACGCGTATTTAAACAAGCAAGCAGACAATGCAAAATAGACCTTATTAAACGGTACAGTTTATAGCTTTAATTATCTTATTGTTTTGTAAATATACTGAAATATTTACTCCAACGTTATGTCCGCCTTTCTATGTAAAAGCAACGTTGCTCTAACATGCGGTCAACGTATAATCCTCAAATAATTAATCCTAATCATCCAAATAGCATAATCCCAAGTCTGTACACAAGACGGCCATGGAAGCCTCGAACTAACCTTCTTACTAATATTATAAACGCGAAAGTTTGTAAGTATGTATGTATGGATGTATGTTTGTTACTCTTTCACGTAAAAACTACTAAATGGATTTTAATGAAACTTTACAATAAAATAGCTTATACATCAGAATAACACATAGGCTACAATTTATAAACCTGCGCAGATGAAGTCGCGGTCACCAGCTAGTAGTTTCATAATCGCCACAACTCCATTGCATACTTGAATCACTTAGCGCATTCACTTGCCCGGAAGCAAACTCACTATTTGACGTAATACTATGATATCCGATATAATGAACATCGGTATTCAGGAATGCACATGTCGCTCAATTTGAACAATTTCCTGGCTGATGCAAGGTATTTGGGAGCGTAGTATGCGCCGTGGTTTGATTTGAGTGATGCCGTTGTTTGCAAAATTAAGCAACACTATATAAGCGACTACGAATTTGTGCTGGAAGCTGTTTTTGTTTTTCTTTATGTTTTACATGCTCTGTATGCAAAGTTTTAGATATGACGGTAAGATGTTAATGTTAATAGATTATTTTTTTTATTTATGGCTTGCTATATATTCATAATTTCATATTTTACATGAATCCACCTAAAAATATTAGCTTTTTTGTGTTGTTTTACTTTTATAGCACGAAATTTAAATAAAGCTTATCTTCGCAACCAAAAATAGTAATAGATCCGTTTTGCTTTCTAATAATTTAAATAGTGCTAAGTAATCACATTTTTGGCAAATCCAACATAAATGTTTACAAAATCATTGTAAACCAGCGATTACAAAAAACTTTTTTTTTATTTAGTATGGCATTTTTGTGAATTTATATAAGAATCACTTACATTTAAAAAGGTTGAGTTTAGCTCAGTTTATTTATATTATTTTACCTCGACTTTATTGGATGTTATATGTAATAATAAGTGTAGATTTTATATTTTGAAACAAATTGATATTTTTTAATATATTTATGGTGGATTTTTATGCCTATATGTAAAGTATACGTTTATCTATGATATAAAGTATATAATTGTCTATTACTATTTTTGCCTTAGCTGTTATTCGAAAAAAAATATTCCGCTTTAAATTTTAGGTGGATTCGTAAATATTGCGTCTTAACATCATATTTAAATACGATATACACAAAAAAGTAGCTATTAACATTTAATGTTTTGCAAAACCGTATTTTTATTGGAGTATATAAGCGCCTGCTCGTCTGGGAAGCCAACACATCTTATTAAGTGGCAACACTCGAATATAAAATTTATTACATTCATCTCATTTAGTTTGTAGAATTATGCGTTGTACATAGTTGTGCTTTGAAAAAACTTAACATTAATCCCTGTTTTTTTTTGTGTCATATCTTATCTTAATTGCGTATGCTGCTAATAAGACAGTTGGCGCTATGGGCGGTGGTGACTACTTACCATCAGGAGGCCTGCAAGCTCGCTTGCTCACTTATTATACAAACAAAATCTTTAATACTTTACACCATCAACGTTCTGTTAACCTATTTATAGAAATAAATATTATGCTGTTCGTTGGTAACAGCATAAGTTAATAAGAACACCAAAAGCAGCTGGTCCGCTCATTCTTTTTAGGGTTTCGAACCAAAATGATAAAAACGAAACATGGAATACTTTTAATGAACACAAAAAAAAATTATATATTTTTATTATTAAGGCGCATGTACATTTGGTTTTTAGTACAATTTTTTTTATTAAATAACAAAAAACCCAACTGCTTAGCACAAGAGAGGAAAACAAGCTTAAATCTATTGGATTTGGTAACTTTAATCGTATAACATACTGCAGGCGGGGACGAAAAAATGTTTTGAGGATGTTTACGACTTAATTTTGTTCGTCCCCCCGCCTGCAGTATCCTATACAATGCAAGTTACCAAATCCAATAGATTTAAGCTTGTTTTAATAATTTTTTATTTTAAACTTTTTAGTTTTCAGATTTGCTACGTCAAGTTATACTAAAACATTTGCTAACCTTAGAATCAGGTTTTTCCTAGCTATTGTTTGATACCCATGTTGTAAAAGTAATTATTAAAAAAAAACCGGTCAAGTGCGAGTCGGACTCGCGCGCCGAGGGTTCCGATATACCTATGGTATTTTTGGAAGCAATAAAGTCCATTTTCAGGACCGCAAAACTAAATTTGTTTGTAAAGGTTTTTTGCAGATTTCTGAAAAACTGTGCAACTTAGAAAGATCGTTTTATTTTTGCTGTAAAGTTTACATAAACCTCTGTCAACTGCAATTAATTCAGATTTTCCCTTACTCAAACTTCGGAGATAAGGGGGGGGGAATGGTATTTTTTTTGACATTTTTCATCATAACTTGAAAACTAAGAAACTTAAAAAAATACAAAAATATATTTTAAAATGTACAAGTAAAGCCCTTTCATATGATACCCCACTCGACCTAGTAGCGACAATTTGAAATTTGGCCCCCCCTATTTTGGCCCCCTTTACATTAATAATCATACTTTTTTCAAAAAAATTTCATGTGCAATTAAGTTGGGCAACTATATTCTAAAACTATTCCAAATTTCAGCTCGATAGCGTAAGTGGTTGCTGAGATATAGAGGTGTGACAGACAGACGGACAGACAGACAGACAGACAGACAGAGCGGCACCATAAGGGTTCCTTTTTTTTACCATTTTGGTATCGGAACCCTAAAAAACAACCTTTTTTTTCGCTTCAAAGGTGCCGTACTAAAATATTATACCCTATGACACTCCTACAATGAATACAAATCTAACGACACCTCATATGTTGAAATCTATCAAGCCGTTTAGGCTGCAGAGCGCGACAAAGAAATCGTCATTCATACATCATCATCATCATAGGCCTTAGCCGTCTATGTCAGACGATTTAAGCAATATTCTGTCGATTGCACCGTTTATCGTGGCTGAATAAGCCTATTCGGGAGCGGCAGGTCCTGCCACACGCTCTGCAGTGAAGCTTGTGTTATCAATAACTGATGTTATGTCGTTATTTTCCTTACTTTTCTCACTTTTTTCGGCAAGGGCACAACACCAGGCTTCATTGGCGGTTCACCAGGTTTGGCGGAACTAGTCTGTAAACTTTAAACTGTTTTTGATGTGAAATAAACGATTTATTTATTTATTTATTATTTATCGTGTACCTTGCGTCCATCCAGTAATGATTTACGCCATTTGGTTTTGTCCTCAGCTGTCTGCTCCCAGTCTAGGTGTTCAATACCAAAAGTGATCATGTCTCGCTTGGCGCAATCTTTAAAGCGCAGCATTGGCCTACCAACACTTCTTTTTGCGTGCGCTATAGCAAAAAGCAATACACGCTGGGATAGACGGGTTGTTTCCATGCGGTGCACGTGCCCCAACCATAGTAATCGTCTCTGCTTCAGCAATGCGAAGAAACTGGGCAGCTGTGCTCGTTGTAAGACCGTTTTGTTGGTTACCTTGTCCTTCCAGGAGATGCCTAGGATGTTTCGGAGGCAGCGCATATGAAAGGCATTAAGTCGACGCTTTTGTTTTGCGTACGTCGTCCTTGCTGCTCCATACAACAGAATGCTTAAATACATGCTTGGTAAACGATGATCTTGGTGTTCGTCGTAAGATATTTGTTTTGCTATACTCTTGTATTCAGCCTACCAAACATGGTCGCCGCTTTGCCGATACGAACATCGATCTTCAGGTCAAGTGAGAGATTGTTCGAAACAGTCGACCCTAAGTACGCAAACTTGTCCACTACTTCCAATATGGCACCATCCAGGGTTATTACCGGCTTCTCTGTCCCTTGCATCAGCACAACTGATTTTTTGGCGTTTATATACATGGAGAACAAGGAACATGCCCGTGAAAATGTATCGAAGATGATTTGTAAATCATTTGCAGTGTTGGCCACAAAGGCTGCATCATCAGTAAATAGAAGTCTGTCAATAAAAACGTCATCGCGATGGCGCTTGGACTTAAAAAGTGAAATTATGTTGTACAACTTCCCATCAGCTCTTGTATGTAGATGTATACCCCGCTGGTCATTGCCGAATGCTTCTCTTAATAGCAATGAGAAAAATATACCAAACAAGGTGGGTGCTGTAACGCAACCTTGGCGGACACCTTTGCGCATTTTGAACGGCTCAGATTTAATGCCACCAGCAACGACAGTGCCATTCATATCTTCGTGGAAGCTCTTTATTAAACTAAGATGCTTTGGTGGACACCCGATGCTGTTAAGAGCGATATATAGTCCCTCTCTGCTGACTGTATTTTTCTACATACACCCAACAGCACGTCAGTAGAAACACTTCGAACTTTGTGACATAGTAATAGAGTTGCAAATCTTTCCATTCACGTGCGGTTGACCGTACGTAAAGTATGGTCACAGTAAAGAGATGGTGGTATGGTCACAGTAAAGAGATGTTGAGTACTTATCTAGTCCCTGGGTTGAATTTGGTAGTCACAAGGAGGTTTTAGTCGCTGGTGGTTCGCTTTGGCGAAGCGTGGGCTAAAACCTCCTTGGGTAGTCGACATCAAAAAACACCTCCTTTGCTATGGATTGGTATGGAGTAGAAAAGCTACAGTATAACACAAAAGTAATTAATGCTGCATCTTGCACGGGAAATTTAGTCATTGCTTTATATGTTAAAACTTAGAAAATTATTTCCAAAAGGCCTAGCTAAACCCAAATATTTTATAAAGAAACCTCCCAAAGTTGTTTTATCAATAAAATATTACCAGATGAGCAAGCGACGCTACCCACCAACAGATGGCGCTGTAGGTTTCTGAAACGCGGTAATAAAAACAGCGCCTCTGGTATGGAGTAGAAAAACTACAATAGGTATATTACAAAAGTAATGAATGCGGAATCTTGCACGGGAAATTTAGTCATTGCTTTGTATGTTAAAACTAAGTGATTTTTTTCCAAAAGGCCTAGCTAAGCCCAAATATTTTATAAAGAAACCTCCCACAGTTGTTTTATCAATGAAATATTACCAGGTGAGCAACCAACAGATGGCGCTGTAGGATTCTGAAACGCGGTAATATTTCCTCTTTTTTAATGGATATTTTCCGGCTCCATCATCAGATCAGCTCCAAGTTACAATAATATTGCATTGTCATCCGATTCACTTACGCATGCAAAATTTCATCTCAATCGGAAGCCTTCTCTTTTCAGTCGAGTATTTTATTTTTTGAAATAGTTTTTTTATTAACAACTTTTTTATTTATTTTTATACCCTATGACACTCCTACAATGAATACGAACCTAACGACACCTCACATGTTGAAATCTACCAAGTCGTTTAGGCTGCAGAGCGCGACAAAGAAATCGACATACATACATACACTTGAAAAACATAACCCTCCTGTTTTGGGGCAGTCGGGTAAAAAAACACATTTTTCAAAAAAAATCTCTATCGGGAAATGTAGTAGTAATTGTAATTTTGCGTATGTAAAAAACTAACTATTGAACTGAAGATGTACATATAAACAAAATCTCGGCCCAAATGGGGGGTAAAATTTTTAATTATCGTTACTGAATCAAGTAGGGTATCATAGGAATGGGCTTTATTTGACATTTCAAGACAATCCAAGATAGTTTTTTATTAGGGATCCGATATATAATCTCTCTATGAGGATTCCAGTGCTTGTGTCAGAATAAACGGGGCGCACACTGAATGGTTTAGCATCGAAAAAGGTGTTAGGCAGGGATGTGTAGCGTCACCTTGGCTGTTTAACCTGTTCATGGATAATAGTTTGATTAATCTGAAAGAGAGTATGTGTGGACTGAGAATGAATGAGTTACTCATCAAAAGTCTTCTCTACGCTTATGACCAAGTTGTACTTGCGTCATCTGCTGACGAGTTGCAGGAGATGGTAACAATGATGAATGTGGCTTTGAACAGGAAAGGAATGAAAGTAAATATAAGCAAGACGAAAGTAATGGTACTTGAAAGAGAAGAATGTATGACAGAGTGTACTATATTAATAGGTGGTGAACAAGTCGAACAAGTGAAGGAGTTTGTGTATCTGGGCTCAAAGTTTACGAGAGATGGACAGTGTGAAAGTGATATTGAAAGAAGAGTGAATGCTGGAAACATGGTAAATGGTGCCCTGCACGCCTTTATGAGGAGTCAGAAGGTGTCTCATAAGGCTCGTTTGGCTGTTCATGAGGGTGTTTTGATACCAACACTGATGTATGGCAGTGAAAGCTGGGTATGGCAGAAGAAGCATGAAAGTAGAATGAATGCAGTGGAAATGAGAGCGCTAAGGAGTATGATTGGTAATAAATTGACTAACAGGATTAGAAATAGTGTGATAAAAGAACGGTGTGGCGTAAAAGAAGACGTAGTGACCAAAATCGAGTAAGGGATGCTCAGATGGTTTGGTCATGTAGAGAGGATGAATGAACGAAGATTGACGAAAGAGACCTACCAGGCGAGAGTGAATGGAAACGTTGGAAGGGGAAAGCCTAGGCGAACGTACCAGGACCAAATTCAGTACGTCCTGAATAAAGGCCAGGTTAAAAGTACCCTAAACCGACGAGCATGTACGAAAGGATTGATGAAAGTACAGGAAGCAAGGGAAGTATGTCAAGATCGTAGCAGGTGGAGGACTGTGGTCTCTGCCTACCCCGACGGGAAAGAGGCGTGATGTTATATGTTATGATATCAAAATGTTAAAAAAAAAGGAACCCTAATGGTGTGACTTTGTCTGCTTGTCTGTCTATCTGTCTGTCACACCTCTATATCTCACCAATTTAGAATAGTTTTAGAATATAGTTGCCCAACTTAATTGCACATAAAAGAATTTTGAAAAAATTATGATCATTAATGTAAAGGGGGCCAAAATAGGGGGCCCAAATTTCAAATTTTCGCTACTAGGTCGAGTGGGGTTTCATATGAAAGGGCTTTACTTGTACATTTTAAAATATATTTTTGTATTTTTTTACAACTCTTAGTTTTAAGCTATGATAAAAAATGTCAAAAAACTACCATATCCCCCCTTTTATCTCCGGATTTTGTGAAACGAAAGATCGGAATTAATTACAGTTGACATACGTTTATGTAAACATTACAGCAAAAATAAAACGATCTTTCAAATTTGCACAGTTTTTTAGAAATCTGCAAATAACCTTTACAAACAAATTTAGTTTTGCGGTCCTAAACTTTATTGCTTCCAAAAATACAAAAAGTATATCGGAACCCTCGGCGCGCGAGTCCGACTCGCACTTGACCGGTTTTTATATTTTTACAGCTCTTAGTTTTTAAGTTAGGATAAATGTAACTGACGTCATTAAGAGATTTTTAATATCCTACAATGAATAAAGAATATTTTGAATTTTGATTTTGATAAAAATGTCGAAAAAATACCATTCCCACTCACTTATCTCTAAAGTTTGCGAAACAAAAAAATCTGAACTATTGATAAAACGATCTTTCTAAGCAGCACAGTGTTTTTTTAGAAAAGCACCTTTACAAACAAACTTAGTTTTGGAATCCTAAAAATGGACTTGTAGGTATATCGGAACCCTCGGCACGCGAGTCCAACTCTCACTTGACCGGTGTTTTTTTCGTAAATAAGGTTTTCGGATAGAAAATTTTAAAAATTTGCCTGGAAAAGAGATAATCGTATAATCTGATTAAAATAAAACACAAATTATATTGTAAGAAATAAAATCGTAGGTAGGGATTATGTAGGCGTCTCAGAATTTTGTGCTGTAATCTATTTTTCTTGCTTTAGATTTCTGAATATACTTTGGTAATGTTTTTTTTTATGAAATATTTTATTTTGATGCTTATAAAATCAAATAATGGTATTTTAAAGTATGTACCCAGTAACATATTGATGAATAAAGATGCTGATATTATATACAAAACAGAAGTTGGAACAATAAAAAGTTCTTAAAAGAAAAAGTATTAAATTGAATCTAAGTATTGATTATTAAAATATCATCCATTTTTAAAACGATAATTTAATATCGGTCCCTCGAACGGGGAACCGTTTCGTACTCGGTGGTACACAAAGCTTGCGATGAAAAAGCCGACTTCCAGCCAAAAAAAGGTGACATAGGGCGGTGCGGAACATAGACGCATTTTTCAATTCGAGCGAAGCTGAACAGCGGTAATCGAAACATATTACGCTATTCTCCTCTGTGCGATTCAAAAAGACGTAAAAAATTGTGCACGTGTCGCAGGGGGTTAGGGGGATTGAGGGGGATTTATGATGGGCCACCACACCACTGATTGAATGTAAACAAAATATTGACATTTCCTAATTTCACCTGGTAATTTATTATCGATACCGACGGATACGTACGAGTGTGTTTTTGTTAGGGATATGATAAAGTAGACTGAAATATTAGCGATGTATTAAAATAAGATACGTTCAGGAATAAATAGGTGCCAGCAGAGAGCTGGGCCCTAGTTATCGGGACACCAAATGCCACATAGTTTCTCTGTTAAACTTTTGCACTGAGTCTGTTGTATGTATGTACTTAGGTAGGTTCTAGGTATTTGTTAAGTTGTTAAAAAATATAAAAATTTCAGTCAATATCAAAGTCAAGTCAAAATCGTTTATTCATTGTTGGATATTAAAATCTCTTAATGACGTCAGCTAAACTACATCGCTTTACAAACAATGTGGCGCCATAGTGGGAAAAAAAGAAGCGACAATAAAAACCCACGCGCTCTATTAAAATATGTTTTGATATAGGTACGACAAACATAAGTCAGTTTTAATTTTAAATTAGCCTGTTAGAACCGTAGCCTAATCCCATGGATTATTCTCTTCTAGATAATCTGATATTTTATAATAACCCTTCTTATATAATTTCTGCTCGTCGCTTAAACTCACATTACCTACTCTTGCACCACGTCGGAAATCCTAGTCTTCAACCTAATATTATTTCAAACTCCAATACATATAATGTTATGTGACTGTACTTGCTTGAGGATTATTTTTTCACGTGGACATCCCGCACAGTTGCTGCCGGGTAAGTATCGACAAACTTCTTATCTGTGGAAGCTCAATTTTACTCATGTAGTTTCCTAAGCCCCTCTTTAATACGAAGAGTTTACTTCTGAAGCACACGAGGGGATTATATTTAACACTTTACTGCTCCCAGATCCATCTACGTAGGAAAAATTATAATGTGCTTGCAAAACTTTTCTTAAGTCCTTTCGTATAAACAAACAAATAGACTTTTTACAATATAACTTACATTTAATTAGGATATGGCTAGCTCTACCGTAGGGTAATGAGCTATTCATACATGATAAGGACTAGGGCAACGAGCTATTCATAAATAATTACATCAGTACCGTTCTTTGTATTTGATGTAGAGAGTCAATAAAATATTGCCGATAGCGTGAAATACTAACGTTATATGGCGAAGTCACCGTTTTCTCCCTTTTTTTACTGCAAGAGGGGCTGGCAAGGTGGCCCCTCGCTCTTTAGTATTTTGCAACGTATTGATAAAACAGTCCGATTAATTTTTCTTTACAACGTTCCTCCCTTTTCCTTATTTCACAGAAAAAAAAATTGTGTTGATTATTTGTTCAAAACCTAAAAAAATACTCAACAATTACGGAAATTGTAACAAAACTTTGCACTCAATGACTGTGATTTCTGTTCACTTATACGTATACTTTTTTTTTGAACGGTGAGTAAATCGCACTAGTTCTTTAAGTGACTACTTACGAGCAATGTTTACCCTCTTGTTAGAACATTTATATTAAGCCTTAAAACTAGTCTATTGATTGGAGTCTCCATGGGAGCTAAATTAGGCACTGCTCTTCATTAAAGTAACAGTTAGGCAGCTCATTGGCATCACACTTAGCAGAAAACACACAGCCCATCCAACTCTACGATTATTAGTTAACATCTTGGTGTCAGTACAAATTACGAGAATGACTGCTGGATGAATAATTGTGAGTGATCGCATTGCTTGGCAGCGGGTAAGATATCGAAAGGTACTATTCTAAGCTGGCACTCCACGAATATTACTTATCAAATACTAATTACACTGAGCGGTCGTTAAATGAAAAGTCACTTCAAAATTCAGTTCGTAAGATTTCAACTTCTAAGCTCGGCCAATATCTCCGAAGGATAAACACTTAGCAGATTAAATTTCATTTGGATCATGGAACTACACCTGGGGTCTTGTTTTATTGTCTAGCTACTATCATAGTACTTATATGTTCGTATAAGTTTCCTCCTATTTGTTAGATATTGTTTCTTTTTGCTTTTTAGATTGTTAAACGATTCACAACCTTGGAGGAGTCAGAGCCACAGTAAACTGTAAGATCAAAGAAATCTCATCACACATGGCACTGACGATCTCATCAACTTTTTACTAAACAGGGAAGTAACCTTGCACGACATTACGCGACAATAAGGTGCATAAATTTTGAGTTCTAAGAAAATCATCATTTAGTATTTTGTATGGAGAGCGACTCTTAGTGAAACATCAACATTAACAATCACTTCTCCACCGCTGCCAGACATCTATCCTTACAAATCTTTTAAAAGTAAGAAATTTAAAAATGATTTTTGAGCTAAATAGGTACTATTCCAGCAAGAAAGTCTGCTTTGTACATAGTTGTAAAACGTCAGTCGGTGAAGGAAACATATTGTAGGAAGTTGTTTGTCGGAAATCTGGAAAACGTTGGTCGATCTCCACTCCGCGCACCTGCCAGTGCAGCGTGCTGATTGAATTTAGACCACGCCTGCGCCTGTTTACATATTATTGCCATTCAGCTCACCAGCTAATAGTCCTAAATATTTGATTGCATCACTTGTTTTAGACCGCTGAATCACGTATTATCGACATTTATTTTAAACTACTTGCAGTAGGGTCCCCTGTGGTACCGGCAAAGAATAGTACCAACCCATCTCTTCCCGTTTGTGTCGTAAGAGGCGACTAAGGGTTAATGAACCTGAGGATGGGCAGCAGCATCCTTCTGTGTATCGTACCATCTTACAAACTGCGGTTACCAACAACCGCGGTCCATGGTGCCAGCCGTAACGCTAACAAGCGTGGTGACTATGGTACTTCCCCTCCACATTGCTGCACACATCCACACAAAAGCTGGAATTTTGGAGGGAGCTCTCTGTCCTGTAGTGGACGTTTCATAAGATGTAATGATGAGTGGCAAAAACCACGGACAAAATCGGATAGCTATTATCAAAGTTGAATAAATAAATATATTTTCAATCACCCTGCACAGGGACGCAACGTAATCCTTGTTAGACGACGCGATAGCACGTACCGTAGCTACAGTGTGTATCTCTTTTAAAGCGCTTTTTGTTGAAAAATAAACAACAGCGAACGGTGTTTGTAGCTCCGAGTTTGGGGCTCAGGTGTTCCAAAGTCCGCCCTCCATTTCTCAAAGTGAATCCACGTTGCGGCCCGTATTTTATAATGACAGTGGGAGTTTGCTCAGACGACGTATGCCGCGCTACCGCGCTTAAGGATTACCTCCACACCTTTAAGGGCTACCCGATGCCTTTTTTCTCTGCGCAAGTTTTTGTGGGCAAAGATTTCAAAGGCAGAAAAATGAGAAGGCATATTTTATATTTTCCTTTTTGTTTTGTTGAAGTTATATCACGCAACGCGAATAAATCCATGAAGCTATGTATGAACGTACCATACGCTGTACAAAGTCTGTTATGATGCTGTCCACTACGGCGTAGCAGTGTACTACGGTGGCGTAGCTGATCACAAAGCATTGCCGCCGCCGCCGTCGCTGGCCAAGATTATTTTACTGATTACATTGAAATGTTAAATGATAAATTGCAATACCGCTATAATATATTTAGTAACAGAAGCTAAAGTTCATTTAATTATTTGTACGTGGAAAATCTAGAAAGGTTACGTGTTGTTGGGTTGTTCAGCTGTGCTCTTTGCCTCGGGGTAAAAAGGGAAAGGGGAAGGGAGGAAGGGGAGGGGACATATGAGGAAACCGAGCTAATTATCGCGCATAGGAGCACTTGACGAAGCGTTCAAGGTTGTTTCAGCTATATTAATTAATGCATTTCATTGAAGCACCTGAAACTGTGCTATAAATAATATTTTATTTGTTCCGAGAGAGCTTGGAGCTTAGAACGGTAGACTAATTAGTTACAGATACAGTTTCCACAACAGCAAGCGAACATCCTCTTATATACGTATTAGTTAGTATTTCTCAGTAATTTATTGCACTCGCTCCGCTTGATAATTGCAAGAACTTACCTATTTACGAGTACAGTGAAAAGCTTTCTATGAATTAGTACTGTACTTAGCAATTTATAATGAACAGCTTTCCAAGAATTGTGGTCCTACCAGTGGGGCCTGGCGGTGGCCTCCTCACCGTGTACTTTCCTGACTATGAATGATCATCAAATAAAAAACCAGGAATAACCCAATCTGGTTCATACTAATGAAGCTTTACCATCCAACTTAACCATATATGTACGCGTCTCGCTCTCTATAATGTGGAGAGAGCAAGACGCGTGTGTTTACTGAACTTGACCATAAGCAAATGTACGCGTCTCGCTCTCTATAGGGTGGAGAGAGCAGGACGCGTGTGTTTGCTGAACTTGACCATAAGCAGACGTACGCGTCTTGCTCTCTATAAGGTGGAGAGATCAAGACAAAATTACCTCTTTTTCTTCTACCTTGTGTTATCATATAGCGGGCTACTTTGATCTTTTTCACAATAAGCTGTATATTCTGAAGCACCGACGTTCGTCAAATCCTTGTTTCGTCTAACCCCTGTTTCGTCAAACTCTTGTTTCGTCAAATAGAAATACCGCTTACTTGATATATCAAAATATTTCCTAAAACCTGAAAATATGCCTATTATTCGCTTCAAAGAAAAAAAATATTTACCGGAAACTATTTTCTTCTACTGCTAATACTAAAGTGACCACACAGTAGTCACGTGATCGACATAGGGAACATGCACGATTTTTTTTGGGGTTCCGTACCTCAAAAGAAAAAAACGGAACCCTTATAGGATCACTTTGTTGTCCGTCTGTCTGTCTGTCTGTCAAGACCCTTTATCTCACGAACGGGTAAAGGTATCAGGTTGAAATTAATACCATATGTTAGGATCCATGAACCACACAAGATCTGAAAATTAATTTTTTTTACAACGACGCAATCAAAAGATAAGGCTTTTTATGTGCTCATCTCCATACATTTATGCAAAAAGTCAAAACCTACAGGGTACTTCCCGTTGACCTAAAATTATGAAATTTGGCAAGAAGCTAGGTCACACAGTACAAAAAAAAGGAAAAGTCTGAAATCATTAAATTTTACTACTTTACTCACAACTAATGGTAACCAATTATGGTGAGCTCCCGTTTCATGTACATTCATATAAGAGAGGGGTCAAGTTGGATGGTCGCGGAGGCGATTTTTGTTTTAGTTCCTTTTTAAAAACGAGAACACTTACAAACTTGAAAATTGGTATGTTTATAGTTCATAAGCTATAAAATAACAACAAATAATAAAATTTGGCCAAGCGCGTGTCAGACTCAAAAAATCTAGCACATTAACTTACTGAAATTTCAACTAATACAATTATGATTATGTGGTGGTACGGAACCCTCAGTGCGCGAGTCCGACTCGCACTTTGCCGGTTTTTATTTAAGAAATTTATCCTCATTCATGTAATAAACAGTCTTGTAAAACTATTTTTCGAATAACTATAATATTAAAAAAGATATAAGACATCGAAGATTTGTTTGTCTTTTTCTAGCAAAACGAAATTTAATATGGAGTTTATATGGCCGTAGTGAATTGTGACGTCACTATTCATGTCGGATCTCTCTGTCTAATTAGTAGTTTTAAATGCTTATATCGGCCGTATTTCTTAGCCGATTAAAATTTTAATTTCACTTTTTATCATCTCTTCTACGGTATTTTCATATTTTGTTAATAAATGAGATTTAAAAAAATATGCATGTTCCCTATTATTTCTTTCGATGTTTTTTTTTAATGTTGATTGGGGGCGATTTTAGCGTGGCCGCTAAATTTATAATTAATTTTGACAGATTTAAAATTGATGCTGTCTTTCTTCAGCCTATAGGCGGTAACAAAGGTAGCAAAATGTTTAGACCTGTCAAATTATAGCCTTAAAAGCGGCCACGCTAGAATCGAATTGTTTTCTTAATAAGTAAACCACAAAAACCCACGGCTTATGAGAAGTGATTTGTGAGTGCTCGCACGCAGTCAATCTGGATCGCCATCCGAGAGCGACCATCATTATATTATTTACACATCCGATCGGAATGCAGCTGTAGGGGAGAATGACGAAGCTAGATGGCAAGATTCGTCAATCATAGTTACACAGTCAATCTTAATTGCATCAAGATGGCGTTCTACCTTTCTCTTTCTTTCAGTGGAGTTATAGCGGTTTTATGTTCGATAGCCGTCAACCAAAATAAAGATCTCAACAAGATCTAGAGATTTATCATTGTTCCCAGCATACGAGTAGTCTAGGGTCAGTAGTTTTCGAGTTATAGCGTGACGAGATCTATCATTGGGCTAGATTGAGGTCAAGAGTAAGCCCATACAAAGTAATAAAAAAAAACATTTCCACCTACCAGGATCTTCAGGAGGACGATTAGGCAAAACAGTTTTCCATCAAAAGCAGTTTTAAGTTTGATAGCTGTACGAGATTTATCATTTCATTTCATCATGCGTGAATCATAGGAATTTCCCCCCAATAAAAAAGTTTACTAGTCAAAACAAAATAAGGGCCACTATTTTTTATGTAGCATTATTACAAAACAATTATTTTAAAAAAATATCCAGGTAACAGTAAAACAATGTTCTTGCTTACATTAAGGCTAATGATTATTTAAAATTAATGCTCATTTAAGAAAATATTGAACTTACAGCAAAAAATATTTTTTTTATGAAAAACGATCACAGGAAATTACTATTTAAAATCTGCATTTATTGTAACTTTTAGTAATGATGGGTATGCCCTCCTCTCTTAGCTTTGTACTCCCGAAGCCTAATCGATCAAATTCCTCCCATGTTCAGCTGGAATCTGTTCCCAGGCAGTTTTTAATGCATTAACCAGCTACCGCTGGTTGTGGATCTCTTGCTCATTCTCTCTAAACTTTCGCTTTAATTGATCCTACATAAGCTCTACCTGATTAAGTCCGGACTGGCCACGATAATACTTGACACTCCAGGACAGACTAAGTAGCTTGAGCTGTGTGTGCACAGGCATTGTCTTGCATCAGGATGAATCCAGGACCCACTCGCTGTGCAAATGGGATCACATGGGGTTTGATGACATCCATGTTGTAACGATGCCTTCGCTACCTCCATTCAGAATGGCGAGGTCAGTTTTGCCCTGTAAGCTAATCCCACCCCAAATCATTGAGTTGGGACCACCGAAATTTCGTGGATATAGTCATCCGTAAAACGCTCGCCAGGTCGTCTCCACACCGTAATACGCCGATCACCACTAAGAAATTTCACATTGCACTCGTCCGTAAAGAGCACCATGCCGCACTGGTTTATTCCCAGTCCAAATGTTGACGAGAGAACCAGAGCTCTTGTCAAAGGAATTCGAACTACTCGTCGTCTTGATCTTTGCTGATTTTCATGCAATCGATTTCGTATTGTTTGATCACTGACACAGGTACCCATGTTTTCCTTCATGCAGGTACCCGTTGCGTCAGCCGAAGACTAGCTTGTAATTTCCGAGGCGTCATTGTTCGATTTCGACGGACACTCAAGTGTATGTATCGGTCTTCGGAAGCAGTTGTAACCGAAATCTACCCGAGCCAGGTCTTCTGGCAACAGTACCCGTCTCTTGGAAACGATTCCAAGCATTTTGTATAGCTCTGCGAGGTGAACCCAGCTGCAACCCCACAGAACGCAGCGAATGTCCTTCCTCTGGTTGCAGCAATCGTGTCCAAATGCCTTTGAACTCTTAGCATTGTTTACTTAAAATGATAATTGCACAAAAAAATTACGATTCCTTCCTAAAAATTAATGCTGAAGTGATCCCAAATGATCCCGACCTAAAACAAAAATCTATAAAAAACGCCATAAAGAATTTAAATTTAAAGTATACTGAAAATAATGGCCAGCATCTGGTCAAACATATCGTGACATCAATATTTTGCTGCTTATTAATTAGTTTTTTGAAATAAAATACGTTTAAGTTGTAAATTTACTCGTGGTCCCTATTTTGTTTTAAATAGTGTACATTTCTGTTTGTTTTTCGTATAGCTGAACTTGGGAGTGAGCTTTATAAAATTTGACGAAACAAGGATATTACATAAGGGTAGGTAGGATCATAGGGTAGGATATTACATAAGGGGGGGGGGGGGGGTACGAGTATATGACACACATATGACTAATAAGGGTTTGCCGATTAAAGATTTAATATGAGCATTCTTTACTGCCTACTTTGAAAGTTCCGTCCGTGTGTTTTCGTAAAATATATGATGCGGGTAGAGCAATAAGTTTCCCTTCTCACTTCCACGCTCGACGTGTAAAATATTCACGAGCGAGTAAGAGCAGACTTATTATTATAAACTATTTCATGGCAACTCGCAGACTCCCTGGGGGTGTAAACTACACTTTCCACAGATACAGGACCTTTCAAAATCGCCGACCAGTTTTCCTACGATGCTCGCATATTGTTGAATAACGGCCAATTGCAGAAAACTTCTGCGTAGAAAAATCAGTGTTAAATGTCTTGCTGATATTTTCTACTGTTTTGACGAAGAATGTGTAAGATATTTAATTGTGAACAAGCTTTCTGCAAGTGTATTCGCTGATATTTCAACAAACGTGCGGACGTGACGTATATTTCTTCGAGATAATAATAGAATTTCATAATTGTGCCTTAGTTATCTATACTCGGTAAGAGTGCAAAAATAGTTTTACTAGCTAGCTGACTGACTAGCTTCCGCATGCGTATTTGCAAACAAGGTGTCAAGTTTTTCCTCTAGTCTAAATCTTAAATCTAGTGTATTTGCGATTTAATGTTTTCTCGTGGTAAAAAAATATTATTTCGAACAAGGAACATATGCTCTCTATCGAAATTTCTAAATCTTCTTCACAATAAGCTCAACATAGCTCTGCTTCGACGTGAACAAACATACCCTACCCTTCTGAGTTTGTCATACTATTCAAGGACAGGATTAGTTATAATTAGGATTAGCATCGTAAACATAGATGAGAAACATCTCGAAGAACATTTTGTGATGTTGTCGTCTCGAAATAAAATACTCAAGTAAGTTGGGTCGGTTTCACCAAATGAGAGTAGAGACCCTTTGTGGCAAATACCAAGTTAGATAATGAGGATATTCACCGGAGAACTCAGTTTTGTAATTTGGACTCGTATACTTGGGTTGGAAACCCTTAACTTTTACATTGAACTTTGTAATTTAATGGTCTTTGTGGGAATCAGATTCCTTTAAAGAATACATTATTCACATGTTAAAATGTTAAATCTTCGGTTGAATCTAAATAATGCGAATCAAAAACATACAAAACGAAATAGTGGACGTTCAAAAAAGTGCAACGATATCTACTGAAAAGTACGAGTAAATTATTTCGAAATTCCATATCCGTGCGAGTGTCTGCATAGCTAATGAACTGCATTCAGAGGATATGGTGTGAAAGAATAAAAACCGGGCAAGTGCGAGTCGGACTCACGCACCGAGGGTTCCGTATCACCACATAATCATAATTGTATTAGTTAAAATTTCAGTAAGTTAATGTGCTAGATTTTTTGAGTCCGACACGCGCTTGACCAAATTTTATTATTTTTTGTTATTTTATAGCTTATGCACTATAAACATACCAATTTTCAAGTATGTAAGTGTTCCCGTTTTTAAAATAGAACTAAAACAAAAATCGCCTCAACGACCATCCAACTTGACCCCTCACTTATATGAATGTTCTTGAAACGGGAGCTCACCACAATTGGTTACCATTAGTTGTGAGAAAAGTTGTAATATTTAATGATTTCAGACTTTTCCCATTATTTGTACTGTGAGACTTAGCTTCTTATCAAATTTCATAATTTTAGGTCAACGGGAAGTACCCTGTAGGTTTTGCATTTTTGATTAAATGTATGGAGATGAGGACATACAATGCCATATCTTTTGATTGCGTCATTGTAAAAAAATTAAATTTTCAGATCTTGTGTGGTTCATGGATTCTAATATATGGTATTAATTTCAACCTGACACCTTTACCCGTTCATGAGATAAAGGGTCTTGACAGACAGACAGACAGACGGACAACAAAGTGATCCTATAAGGGTTCCGTTTTTTTCTTTTGAGGTACGGAACCCTAAAAAGAGATTGTATGCAGAAAAAACTGTCTGCGGAAAAACGTACTTTTTGTTAATATGGTAGAGGAGCCGAGAAGGATTTTTCACGTGATAATCAGGGTGGCTAAGAGATGTCTCAGTAGATGGGGCTTTATGAGAGGATCACGAAAAACTATATAAGAAGTTCCAGACTGGAGCACAATTTCCAGACAATGGCCTCCTGAACACTAGGCTCCGGTCTAGAACTTCTTACATAGTTTTTCGTGATCTTCTCATAAAGCATCTTCTATTGAGACATCTCTTTTTCGCCTTGATTATCGCGTAAAATTTTATGAGGTAGTCAATAGAAAGCAATTTAATGGTCTGGTTTGCCAACAGTCTTCAGATTTTTGGCAAACCAGTGTCTGGTCAAAGTTTTTGTATCACTACTCATCAGCCCTCATCTTTTGGCATGAGAATTGTTTTTGCTGAAGATCTCGTTTTTCTGTTCCTTTTCATTTCCAGACAATGGCCTCCTGAACACCGGGCTCCGGTTTGGAACTTCTTATATAGTTTTTCGTGATCCTCTCATAAAGCCCCATCTACTGAGACATCTATTAGTCGCCCTGATTATCACGTGAAAAATCTTTGTCGGCTCCTCTACCAATGACTGTGTGGATTCATGTATGTATCTACAATCCCATTTTCCTAACCTATTCCGACGTTTTAGTAATAATGATGGGGTTATTCTATGTGATGTGATAAACGACAATTTAATTGTTATTATAGGAGTTTCGTTAATAAAACCGGCCAACTGCGAGTCAAATCGCGTACACATGGATTCGTATCTCCACAAAATATCGTAAATGTTAGACCGTCTAATATTTATTCACGGTATTAGACGTAATTTCCGTAGTAGGTTTGAAAGTATTGTGTCAAATTTTGTTGGTTTTGTTTTGATATACTGATTAGGGGGCACGGCAGTGCCCCCACCAAGTCGAGAAAAAAAAAAGCGGCACGGCAGTACCATCCTTTTCTCGAAGCAGTTCAGGCCATTTTCGACCCCCCTATAACTTCGTTATGGATAAAACTAGAACCCTGAATTTTCAGTAACCAAGCAGGCATTGTATAAACACGGTATGTTTCAAATTTCATGCAATTTGTACCAGTAGTTTAAGAGTTATAACTACCCAAAGTTTCTTAATTCTGTCACTGACTGACCGATCATCAAAACTCTAAGGCACTTCTAGCAGACATAGAAGCTTCAAATTTAGAATAGGGTTATTGTTTACTGGTATAAATCAAGGAAAAACTATAATATTTTTAAATTTTCGTTCAGTTTTCTAGTTTCGCCAACTACAAAAATAACTTTGTATTCCCATATAAATATATAGGATTACAAAGTTACATTTGCAGTAAATAAAGTTCTGGCCATTTTCGACCTTCGTTATAGATAAAACTAGAAGCCTGAATTTTCAGTTACCAAGCAGGCATTGTATAAACACGGTATATTTTAAATTTCATGCAATTTGTACCAGTAGTTTAAGAATTATAACTACTCAATGTTTCTTAATTTTGTCACTGACTGACTGACCGATCATCAAAACTCTAAGGCACTTCTAGCAGCCATAGAAGCTTCAAATTTAGAATAGGGTTATTGTTTACTGGTATAAATCAAGGAAAAACTATAATATTTTTAAATTTTCGTCCAGTTTTCTAGTTTCACCAACTACATAAATAACTTTGTATTCCCTTATAAATATATAGGCTAACAAAATTACATTTGCAGTAAATAAAGCAGTGTATTATCCTAAATTTCCATGAAAGAAAGAACACTTATAACCATAACCGCGGCCGTCACGGAAAGGCAGCCACTTTCTTCCAGGCAACCTTTGGGTTTTACTGCGATATCGCAGGCATACACACAAACCTCGTTTTATTTAACTTACGAAAATTGTGTCAGTTAGTATGGGTATAAAAATGTCAATAAATTCAAGTTAATCCGTTGTAACCAAAGGATAGGCAGCAGCATTCTTCTGTGTATCGTATTATCATCTTACATTCTGCGGTCACCAGCAACCGCGGTCCATGGTGCCAGTCGTATGAAGCGTGGTGACTATGGTACTTCCCCTTTACATTGTTTCAGCAAAAGCTGGAATTTTGAATCGAGTTCCCTGTCCTGTAGTGGACGTTTCATGGAATGTTATGATGAATCCTTTGTTAAGCTTGATGTTACAATTAATTTTCTGTTTGGTACATTGACAGTATTTATAGTGAATGAGAGAGATAACAATTTTGATAAGGATTAACTTTAACAGAACTTTAACTTTGGCAGAAGAAGCATGAAAGTAGAATTAATGCAGTGGAAATGAGAGCGCTAAGGAGTATGATTGGTGTTAAATTGAGTGACAGGATTAGAAATAGTGTGATAAGAAAACGGTGTGGCGTAAAAGAAGACGTAGTGACCAAGATCGAGAAAGGGATGCTGAGATGGTTTGGTCATGTAGAGAGGAATGAACGAAGATTGACGAAAGAGATCTACCAGGCGAGAGTGAATGGAAACGTTGGAAGGGGAAGGCCTAGGCGAACGTACCAGGACCAAATTCAGGACGTTCTGAATAAAGGCCAGGTTAAAAGTACCCTAAACCGACGAGCATGTATGAAAGGATTGATGAAAGTACAGGAAGCAAGGGAAGTATGTCAAGATCTTAGAAGGTGGCGTGATGTTATGTATTTATGTATTAACTTTAACAGATGTTTGACGAGTGCGGCCCTAAATACTCAGAATAATGACCTCCTTGCTTCGCTCGGTCTAAATATTACTAACTAATGATAAAAGAGAAATATTTTAAAATAAAAAAAACTGCGCGCGCAGAGGTGAATGTCCCCGAGCGAGTGACAGCAGCGCTCATAGTCGCGAGTTGGGCACGAGCGTCCTCTTGCTGTTCGGATGTGCCTAGAAATCTTACCTATAACTTTGCGATTTTCGTTCATACTTTCAATGGCTATATTAGTTTGATGACTGAAAGGCTTACTCATTGGTTTACTGATTGTTTGGGTAATTTTAAAATATATTAGTACGTTTTAAATACTAGTAGTAGTAGTCTTGTAGTTTTCGGGGATCTCTTACAGCTTCCGCCGGTAAGAGAAAAATCACCTTTTGAAAAACTATCAACTGCTGAAACTAACAAGTTGTTAGGTTCCCTCAGTATGCCGAATCTGTGGATTGAACTGTTCATATACGATGAACTTACAATTAACATGCGACAGGTCAATGATTCTGACTTTGTTGAAATGCTAAATAGAATAAGATTAGGAATGACTACACAAAAAGACCACCACCTACTGTCGATTCAAATGAAAATAAATTAATTGAAATAATTGAACACGTCTCGAAACTTCCTGATGATACCGTTTGCTTATCACCAACAAAAAAAATGTGTCAACAATTAAATACTGCAATGCTTAGATCTCTCCCACATCCTGAAATAAAACTTACAGCTGTAGATAGCATAGATTGCCCCAGATACCTAACAAAAAGAGCTCGTGAATGCATAAAAAAATATGACGAGGATGCTTCTATGACTGCGGGCCTGGAAGAGAATATAATTATAAAAAAAATAGGATCAAAAGTTATGTTAAGGAGAAATATTGACGTGAGTCTTGGTTTAGTTAATGGTTCTATCGGTATAGTGCAAAGAGTAAAGGTTGATCCGGAAAATACAAAAATAATTAAGAAAATAAACATAACATTTAATAAAGAACATGTTTACGAGCTTTGTCCGGTCAAAACTAAATTTGAAATTATAAACAGAGCTTATGTTCATCGCGAACAGTTTCCCATAGTATAGCCTATGCTATAACAATACACAAAAGTCAGGGCCTAAGTCTAAATAATGCACAGATGGATATCGGTTCTGCAGTATTCACATCCGGTCAAGCTTATGTGGCACTTTTGAGAGTTACAAGTCTGGGCGGCTTACATCTAATTAATGTCGACTTTCAAAGTATTAAAGCGCAGGAATCCTCTATTTGTGAATACAATAGACCAAGAAGCATTTACCGTCCTGACTTGTCAACAATTGTTACATCAAAGCCTCTAAGAAATAGCCATAGAGACAGGGAGTGGGGTTTGAGGAAAACTGTAGCTGAAGCTCAAGAAGTAGTACCGGAAAAGAAAAAGAGGAAGACTACCTACAAAAATAAGAAAAGCGCATAAGACAGCCTACTTAAACCTACTCTAGGTTTTAAGAAAATCGGTTGTTGGTATTTAAGGAGTAGAAGGTACCGGAGAGAAAAAAAATAGGACTATCTACAAAAAGAAATGAGATGCCATCAAAAACATAACTTGTAAAAAAAAACAAGTCTCGCAACTCAGTTCTTCTACCGTAAAAAGTTGAGAGATCCATGTGATACCAAGTCCGTTAATTTATTCAGTCCCTACTTAAGAATCCTTCTGTCTTAAGTTATTACGTAATTAGCTAACCTAACAACATCTTATAGTGACCATATCAATATCAAAAATCTTTTATGTTTTTAATAAATAGATTAATAGATTATTATATTATAAATAGATCTTAATCTTCATTTTAAAAATTATTTTGAGTTTCAAACAGCTTCAGAATATTTTTCTGATGACACAAATGCTTAAAAAAAGTCTCATCAGACTGGCCAAATATTCTTTAAGTAAAATAAGTTTAAAAATAATGACCAAACCACTTTAATTTAACACTGTTAGCAATTAAAAGTAAAATTTGGAAGTTTTTTGTCAAAAATATTAAAGTAGCAATGAAAAAAAATATATGCGACTTCGTCTAAAACAAATATGGCTTATTTTGTTCTAAATGATCTCAGCTATCACCCGTTTAAGGCTTTGCACTCAGCTTCCAATCACCCTGTATACTCGTATCTCACAAAATACCAGGCCACTCAGAAAGTATTGCGAAAAATAGTTTTTATATATGGGAGACTGGCCGGTCAGAATCTTTTTCGAAAATATGATTACTTGTAAGTAAAAATATGTGTGTTCCATTTTCAAAATTTCCCTCCACATTTTTTGCGAGCCAATTCAAAGTATCGTGTCTTACTGAAAAATGGATCTGCGCCGGGAACATTTTAGAGCTATGATTTTTTACGATTTCAAGTGTCGCCTGAAACCGGATGAATCGTTCGATAGACTTCAAATGGCATTTATGGATGAAGGCCCCTCCAAGGCAACCGTGTATCGTTGGTATAACGAATTTAGGCGCGGTCGACCAACCTTGGGGGATGAAGAAAGAAGCGGTCGCCCTTTGACGGCTATTACGGAAGAAAACGTGCTAGCAGTGAAAAATTTAATCCAAGATAATAGGCGAATTACATATCAGGAGATTCAGCACATATTAAAGATTGGATCGGGAAGCGTTCACGAGATTCTACACGGGCATCTTCGCGTGACGAGGATAGTATCGCGCTGGGTGCCGCACTACCTCACCGACGCTCAGAAGCAGGCCCGGGTGGAATGGTGCCGTGATATGCTGAACAAATTTGAAGCAGGCTCGTCTCGGCGTGTTTACGACATCGTAACAGGTGATAAGTCCTGGATTTATCAATACGATCCAGAAACCAAGCGCCAGTCGACAGTTTGGGTGTTTCAAAATGAACCAACGCCTACCAAAGTGAAGCGATCTCGAAGCGGGGGGAAGATTTTGATCGCCAGCTTTTTTAATTTGACTGGCCACTTGGTCTCAATTCCCTTACGAGATCAAAGAAGCATCAACGCCGAATGGTATACTACCAAATGTTTACCAGAAGTTTTTTCTGTTGTGAGCAACAAGCGACCAAACACAGGGCTCCGCGGACTACTGCTCCACCACGACAATGCGCCTGCACACACCGCGCTCAAAACGAGGGACTTCCTGGACAGCACACCAGTCAAACTCCTGGGTCACCCTCCTTACAGCCCTGATCTAGCACCGTGTGACTTCTTTTTATTTCCAAAAATAAAAAATCAGCTCAAGGGGATACAATTTTCGTCGCCGGAAGATGCGCTGGCTGCGTTCGAGCAGGCTGTAAACGAGGTGTCTACGGCGGACTGGAAAAAGTGTTTTGAAAACTGGTTCAGACGCATGAATCTTTGTATAGAGGCTGGTGGAGAGTACTTTGAAAAGATTTAATAAAAATATATGTACATGTAGAACAATTTTTTTTAGTGTCGCAAATATTTCTGAGTGTCCCACGTATTTGTTAAAATAGCTGATTACCTAACTACCTACTTATAAAAACAATGAAAATTAAAAAATAAGAATGGTCCTCAAGTCCTCATACAAAAACGTATAATGTATATATATTTTTTAACTCTATCGTAAAAACGAAAACAGATACAAGTTGAAACTTAGTATACGATTTTAGTACGTAAGATAATGTCTAATAGTGCAAGATCCAAATCTCAAAATCCTTCAGGAAAACCTGTTCGTCCAAGTTACCTCCGCCGCACCAACTACGAGTACTGCTACGTTGATGTTCAGGTTGTTCTTCTGAACATCATAAATGTAGTAGTCGCTTTCTAAAAGGGTGGAGGTGATAGTTATGACACCATAATTTTTACTTTCGAGCGGAGCGAGAAAGGTATTGTGTTCGTGAAAAAGAAAGTTTTTCTAATTTTCTCAAAAATGTGTCCATGTGTTCAATACATCATAAAAAACAAGTCTCCCAAAAATGTCCGTCCGTCGGTCGGTCGGTCGGTCCGTCGGTCGGTCTGTCCGTCACGCTTTAGCATAGCGGCTAAACGAATGGTCCGATTGACATCATATTTTGAATTTAGGAGTTTTATGCAAATCCATCGAAGGATTCTAAGTGGTTTCTTGCTGGCTCTCATTTTGAGGGTAGCTGTCATACAACAAAAATGAAAAATTGAAATTTTCTCAAAAACAGCTAATAGAATCTTGATGAAACTTTGCATGACCAAGCATATCTATGTAAGATATCTTGCGCCAGTATCAATTGATCTGTGTAATTTCATATAAGGGGTGTTCCTCTACCACCAAATGGTAAATATGTGATTTATCCAAAATTGGTTCCATTGAGTTTATTAAAATTTTCTATAATATTAACCCTGGATTGGTGGTCTACCTGACTGGATATTCTTTATGATTTTCTTGAATAAAATTTAGTACACAGGGTGTACCAAAAACTGAAAGGGCTTGCTCAGTAGACTAAACTGAACAATTATTCATAAGGAACATGTGTTTTGAAATAAAAAAATCTCCATGCAAGTATCCTACGGTAGTTTCCAATAATCAATAAAAGTTAAACATGTGATTTACTCAAAATCGTTTGAGATTTGTTTGTTTTAATGTTTGACAATTTGAATTCTGAATTGATCTGTATATTTCATTCGAACATTTTTACGGAAAAACGTAAATAAAAGTTTGTATTTCCATACTATGTGTATGGCATTACAAATTTAATTTTGCGGTTGACAGTTTTTCCTTGAGTATTGCGAGAAAGTAAGTGCAGTGCTGCTATACCATTTATTTTGTATGGGATTTTAAAAAAATCTGCTTGAAATCTTAAGTGCGGTATCTATAATGAATGAAAGGGCTTTAAAAGATGATCATTATGATGATTAAAAGGTGATATTTTCTGGGGAAGCTCGTTATAAAAATCAGACTAATTATTATACATTAAGATTTTATAGCACACGTTACGGGGCCCATGCCTCATTTTAAGTAATTTTTCGGAATATTCCCCCATTTTCTGGCTCTCCATTACAAGTAACAGATGGCGGCGCCGCGTCGCATCGTGTATTGCGCGCCACAACACTACCTTCTAAGCGCTTCTGAGAGCCGCGTGAACTTGTCACATGTCAAGGCAGGGAAGGGTGGCAAACACCTGATTCTCCTTTTTGAGAATATAATTGAACCTTTCACCCGGTCAATAGTCAGCCATGTCTCTAATAGGGTCAACTATTTCACATATCGATCATAAATTACCTGCAAAGGTGTCCAGGAGATAAGAGGTCACCAAGCATTATACAATATGTCTCGTTAAAAGTCATCGTGATCCACACGATTTCGGTGACGGCGGCCGAGTTAAAACTGATGAGAAATGTTACCTTCGTACCTGCTGGAATGTATGTGAAATACTGTAGCGTGTATCGACCCCAGCATTTTCTCCCCTCTTACAAGTAGGGTGTGACACAGGAGTTGAATTAAATAATGGATGGGTTTGCATTGCCGCCAGGTTATTCAATTCACTCATATATTTCCCAAATGGAGTAGGTAACGTTCGAGTAAGGCACTTCATTCCCGGCTCATTTCATTCAAGGCCGCCGCCGCGGTCTGCGGCGCCCCATATTATTTAGCTTTAAGTGCTTTAAATGAATAGCATATTTCCTGAAACTTATAGTTTTCAAACACACCTTCTAGAATTTGATGTTAATATTTACAGTAATGTACTCGTTGCAAAGTCTCAGTGCTTTTTAATAACTATTTATGTACCGAAACATAATTCTCGTTATAAGGTCGTTAACCTATATATATATATGACACTCGAAGATATGACAGCTTTTCTTTTATGATTTTTTTCCAAATCCTATATCGAGAAACGTTTACTATTCACCACTTACTTCACATTTAATTGAAATGATAACCTATAATCAAAAAATATAGTTAAAATACTTATACCCAACGCTTATACCAATTTGAACACTACATAAAGTTGATTTAACTTTAGACAACTAAACAAAATATTAATTTTATTTTAGCAACCTTGAAACTATCCGGCTGTACGCATTTGCTGGGGGAAACCGGGGCTTATAATATTAATGGTATGGCCCAAGGTATGCTTGGATTTTACGAATTAGGGGTATTATGTGGCCGTTTGCGAAATGATAAATGAATATAGGCTGGGAGTATACCTATAGAATGGTATTACGTGGAAGCGACTTGGCAGACCCTGTGTTTTGTTAATGTTTTACGGCGGCTTTGTAAGGCTTAAAAATAAGCTTGCGCGCCGCTCTGAGCCGATAATTTATCGATGTTTTAATTGTAAGTCTCAGCTATTGCTGTTAATTGTTATCGACATAAAACATCCAAAAAAGAGTTACATAGATTTCAATTCTTTTTCACCTTAACTTTTACGTAAGTATTACTAAAACTATACTCACCGGCAGAAATAACCGGCTGGTCTATTTTCTGTCGTACATTTTCATACAAGTAAGGGATCAAATGAAGCGTCAATATATTTCCTAAACGAAATAATTATCCGAGAATAAACAGTGAGATCATTAAATAAGGTTTCTGACTACCGATTCTTGAAGGTCAGACCTGTGCGCGGTATCTAGGAAATTCCGTGCATCGTTCAGAAAAAAATATACGTCATTTTGTCAGAAATCTATTACATTTAGCGAATTAAAATGTTGTAGGAGTTGCACGGGTTTTCTTCAACATTTTAGATATACCAAATCTTTGACAATATTGTTAATAAGGTTCTTATCTAAAGACCCCATCAATCGTTTGCCCCCATATTTGAAGAAAACAGACCGGCCGGTTATTTCTGCCGGTGAGTGTATATATGAGTCGAACAGTACCTATAACTAAACATTTTTCACAGCACATTGTAAGAATAAAGTAACAAATACTTTTATCCCAGTATGGATACGTTCATATGCATTAATATGTAAATGGCCTGACATGCACCGCATTCCGTCCATATGACAGGCCTCATTAAAAAACCGGCCAAGTGCGTGTCGGGCCACCCGCAATGTATGGTTCCGTAGTTGCCTTAAGAACCATTATTGGTTAGCGGGATTGATTTTTTCTTAAACATTTGCCTTCGTAAAGAGCAGTAAGATCCAGCGCCTGATTGCTGTTTCAATTATTTTTAGTAATGTAATTAAGTCTACTTAGCTGTAATAGTTTTAAATTCACTATGATATACTACCAAAGTGATTTTTTTTAAGTTTCTGTTAACAACCGTTTAGCCGGTAGAGAGGGGGACACTTAACTCTAACAAAAAATACGCTTGCTAAATATTTTGCAAACGAATCCCTAAGTCAAAAATTATTCTTAATATACTATTTTAGAAAGACCTATCTCGTTAGATTATCGTCGTTACACCCCACACCATGGGGTAGAAGAGAAAATAAACATCTCTACGTCCAGGGGAAGTTCCCAAAAATACTTTTTTTTTTTCAAATTTGTTTTACCCCTTTGTCGGCGTGACTAATGTGTACACACATACCAAATTACAACTTTCTACTACTGAAGGTCTCTGAGCTAAACCGTAGGCAGCCAGACAGACGGACATGGCGAAACTATAGGAGTTCCTTGTTGACTAAGGAGCCCTAAAAACTGAACAATTTTCCTAAAAAGTTTTGGAAAATTACAAACCAGCCGATCACATACAACATTAGATATCACACTTTTCGGTCAGTACATTTTATTTTTCAACACGTTTTTCAAAATTGTTTAGTTTCGTTGACTGAACAGTGAACATGCCCCTAAAGTTATACATAAGTTCAAGGACACGGTGAACCTATAGAGATAAATAGGAAGTTAGCTGTGAAAAAGATTATTAATGTCCACCTCATGCGAGAGAGCAATGCTCCCCTAAGTAATGTTCCGTAGGTAATATTGTGCCGGCGGCGTCCAGTAGTTCACATTATGGCGAGTTGCCGACCAATAATGAGTGCAGTTCACGCATACCAGCGCCTACTGCCACCGCCGCCGCCACCGCCGGCGATAACTCATACACCAGCCAGTATAAATTATACCGACACAATCTTGGAAGGGGAAATAGCAATTAAGCCAGAACCTGGGTTATTTACTGGCACATATAAAATATACTATTGGCCACTATTACCGGCATCACAACACAACAACAACAACAAATCAATACAAAACTCTTAGTTTACTAATGGAAAAACATCATTATGTAATCAAAAGTTATTGCTCCGGTTCGCTTTAGTAAATAATTTGATCCGTCGTAAAAACGACCGATCCATAAGTAGTTACAAACCATAATAGAGTCAGGTACCATTAGTAGACATAAAACCAATAGTTGTAGATCAAAATCAGTTTAGTTTTATGAGTAGAGCAACCACCCGAGACCTATTATTCATAGTACCCATTAAAATTTAAGTTAAAATATTATGTTTACAATAGTCACGCTTGTAAGTAAAGGAATCTTTGTCTCTCTATCTGCTCTCAATAGAGACAAGGACAAAATAAGTTGTGAATGTCAAGCTGCTGATAACCGTCGGAAAAATAAAAAATCAAAACACCTTAAAATCCCTTCTGATCTACTAAGTAGACGACATTATCTGAAAAAATTCTTTGTATCATGGCTACAGCGCTCCTAGGATTTCAACTCGCTGGCAATGCTTATAGTAACTACTATGGAATCTTTACCTCTTCATTACACATCTTTAGTAGCACAGAAGTATGAAGTGTGCGCACGTTCCCGTGGTTATTTTGAGATATATTAGAATCTCTTTGAAAATGCTCTGCGCAGTATTTAGAAAGTCGAAGTGAGATAAAGTGGCGTACTTTGGAAAGCCTTTGGTAATACCGGCCGAAGAAACATAATTTTATTTTATTTTTTACTTAGACATACCCAGAAGAGCGAACGTGCAGGCGAGAGCGGCCCTCTCCAGGACTATTCACCTCAATCAAGTTGCCCGAGGCCGAGCCCCCAAACGGGGTAGCGCCCCTGCTGGACTTCCCGCGGGGGCGCATGCGACCAGTCAGCTTCCTTGGAGAGGGACCACATGGCACTGTAAGTACATTCCTCGTTCACTCTGAGTGACTTCTATGTACAAGCATTTTGTCTTTCTAACAACCTCATTCGACCCCACCTATCATGGTGCATCCTACTAGCATGGCTATTTAGTTTCGAAGGAAAGCTGCAGTCGAGAAAGACACCAGAAACGTTTTTCGATAAAAATTACTCCAATATTCCTGTGCTGAGTTGTGGGGCATTTGATTGATAGTAAACTAAAAAGACACCTACCTGTCCCATTGCTTAACAGTGAATGGCAAGATTCGCACGACTTGCTCTATATATAGTTAATCGATAAAAATAAGAACAGTTGTAAAGCCACCTGCAAAAACTGCCTTAGTAAATTATTAAATAAAATGCATATGTCACCGGAAAATTATAAGAGTAACGTGTGCAATTTCCTGGTACATACTTTTGAAAAATTATAAACTCGTAGGAAATTTGTAGATCCATAGGTCTGTTAGGTAAGGCAACTTGTCTTTCGACCAAACGCACGAGCCGAGCGAGCGAAGCGCGTCTTGCGGTAACATGTGCGAGTGCCAGAAGTCAATTTGGTATAGTTTATTATTTTTCGAAAGTTGATCAACTTGCTAAGAAATTGATCAATTTACGATTCCGTATAATTTTCCGGTGAGAGGGTGTAAGAGACCGCTTTCCGAAAACTGAAAGGCCATGATTAGTCAACAAAACTGAACAACTTTCAGAGATATAACTTTCAGAAAATGAAAAAAATCTGCATCACCATACAAACTTGTCAACTTGTTTGTACAGTTTGTATGGAGGCCGTTTTAAATTTTCATTCACTGAAAGTTGTTCAGAATCATTGACTGTCTGTGTGAAAGCTGTCCCTCACATCCCATATGTATTGACGTGGTAACCTACCATTAAGGCGATCCGTTTTCCATACTAAATTCAAGTGACTTGCATTCTTATGCGGGACTTAAATACTGTTGAAAAACGAGTGTATACTGTTATTTTTGGTTAAATTTTTAGCTGATCAATACAAAGATACAGCTAATACACCAAAAGTACTAGTTTTAATTAGCAATTTTTGGTTCAATATTACCAATGTGAGTGTGCAATCTATACTGTAGTACCTTAGGTGCAATAGCTGTATCTTTGTATTAATCAGCGAAAATTTTTATTAAAAATAGCAGTAAGTATACACTCGTTTTTCAACAGCATTTTATGTCCCGCATATGAATGCAATAATTTGAATTTAGTATGGGAAACGGATCGCCTTAAACTTTCGCAAAAAATAAAGTAACTTGTTGTAATTCAGTATATTTTATAACGTTGGTTACTGCAGTTGATTGTTAGTTTAGCTAATCCCAGAATTCCGAGCCGAACCTTTCTTCTTCGTCTATAATAGAAGTGGGTTCCGAAGCTTTTTGTTCTTGGGGGGGCATAGGTGGTAATGGAAGTGGGGCTTGATTCATGGAAGTATTAGGGTTTCCAGGTACATTAAGGATAGTCACGCTGCTCTTACCGTCGACTACCACGGAAATCTGGGAAGGTTTTGTTTTGAGGTCGGCAGACTTATTAATATCCTTGCGGACGTCAAATTCGCTCATACGTGCAATATCATCATCATTGAGTACACCGTCCGTGTTCATTTTACGCAATGTATCCCGAAATCTCTTTTCGACCCTTTCCTTCTCCTCAGCAGCGGCCTCTGATGAATATAATTATTATTTAAAAAGCGCCGAAAACGAGGTCAGGTCTTTTCGTGACCTGGCTTTGACCAAATCTGTATTGTAATATTTTCTAATCTACTTTATTCCTGACCGAATTAATCACACTGCATCACACTAATTTCTAGAGTGTAAAGTTTGACTCTTTAAGCTGAAACGACTGAACATATTTCAATGAAATTTGAGGAAGACTATGATGTAGTCAAGCGCGGCCTTGATTCTGTCGTCGAAATTATAACATCCTACTATATCCAAAATTTGATTATGGGTGTATCTTGGGGGTACACACATTATACACCTTGTCACTATGCGTTACGGTTAACACGATGGATCGCGGTGGAAACTCTACTGCCTATCCTCCAGTTTATGACACCTTAGTCTCCTTTTACAACACCCACGGTAAGAGATGGGTTGATAAGTACTAGTATTAGCCGGCACCACGCGGACTCTACTTCTTGTATAAATTTGAAAATGTGTTTATTTGAGTTTTATTTCTTGCAACTAAATGAATAACTAACCATCCTCCTCCACCGAAGCGGTGCTTTTTTGCTCAACCGCAAGTTTTTGACGCAGTTTTCCGAACCACGAATCCATTTTATAGTCTTTTTCGCATTTTTAGCTAAACTGAATCTTAAAGATTCAATATTGGTTTTTGCGATTTATTCTGTATCATTTAGAATTTTTAAAAACTTTATACGAAAAACACAAAAGACAGTAATTTTTTTGTTTTCATGATTGACTTTTACGTCTGCTCTTCTGCTTCTGTCAACTATAGGGAATAATCATTGACGTAAGAAAAACGCTGCGCTTCTAAACGCCCCCTGGCGTAGTTTCTAAAATCTTTGGGAATAATCTCAGAACAAAAACCTCCTTGCTTCAAATTTCTTTGGGAATAATGAACAGGGTCTTGGTTTGGTCAAACCGCAGAACAAAAGACCTCCTTGAGGTCAAATTTCTTTGGGTCAAACCAAAGAGATTTTAACCTCGCTGCGCTCGGTCGAGCGCATTGCCCCCTGGCGTAGTTTCCAAAATCTTTGGTCGAGCGCAGCGAGGTTTAAATCTCTTTGGTGTAAACTCGCTGCACTCATGCTCAGTGGCCTGCTATGGCTTATTTGTGGCACAGCCAAGGAGGTTTTAATCCACGCTACGCTCGCGTGGATTAAAACCTCCTTGGGCACAGCAGACGACAGACTTTTTGTTCTGACAGTCCGCCAGTGCGGCCGGTACTGCAATTATTTTCGTATTACTATAGGGTTCCGATATACCTATAGTATTTTTGGAAGCAATAAAGTCCATTTTCAGGACCGCAAAACTAAATTTGTTTGTAAAGGTTTTTTGCAGATTTCTGAAAAACTGTGCAACTTAGAAAGATCGTTTTATTTTTTCTGTAAAGTTTACATAAACCTCTGTCAACTGTAATTAATTCAGATTTTCTCTTACTCAAACTTCGGAAATAAGGGGGGGGGAATGGTATTTTTTTTGACATTTTTCATCATAACTTGAAAACTAAGAAACTTTAAAAAATACAAAAATATATTTTAAAATGTACAAGTAAAGCCCTTTCATATGATACCCCACTCGACCTAGTAGCGACAATTTGAAATTTGGCCCCCCCTATTTTGGCCCCCTTTACATTAATAATCATACTTTTTTCAAAAAATTTTCATGTGCAATTAAGTTGGGCAACTATATTCTAAAACTATTCCAAATTTCAGCTCGATAGCGTAAGTGGTTGCTGAGATATAGAGGTGTGACAGACAGACGGACAGACAGACAGACAGACAGACAGACAGAGCGGCACCATAAGGGTTCCTTTTTTTTACCATTTTGGTATCGGAACCCTAAAAACGCTCCGTTTCTATGCGCGTATTTCCCAAAATCTTTAATTTGGAAAGAAAAACAGCTTGAATTCAAAGAATTAATCACTCGAAAAGGTTGTTCAGATTGATTTTGATATGATAGAGCAACTTTTAAACTTGTTATATTTCAATTTTATTCCGATAAAAACTATAATTTTCGCAATACCGGCCACACTGGCGACAATGTCCGTGACTGCCCGCGTATGTCCGCCCCTTCATCTGCTGAGCGCCTTTAAGTATATTATTTTTGAACACATTTGCTCATAAAACAGCTATATCTGTACTGTAACTGTACTGTCCATAATACAGCTTATTAAACACACGTGCTATTTTCATTATATTACCGCACTAGTGTTGTAATTTTTGTCTTTTTTTTTTCGGCAAGATGCAAGGAGTTTCTATATCTATAACATTTATAATATTTTCATGAATAAATAATCTGTGTTCGAATAAAAAAAATTATATTAATAAACAAACTAACTACAAAGTCTTTAAAGTAACAAAATATCAAAATATATACCATTAAACGAGCAATTTTTGTTGAAAAAAAAAAGTGTGGTGCCGGCAAAGAATAGTACTAACCCATACATACCCGTAGGTGTCGTAAGAGGCGACTAAGGGTTAACTGTAGAATGGGCAGCAGCATCCTCCTTTGTATCTTACATCTTACTTATACTGCGGTCACCTACAACCGCGGTTCATGGTGCCAGCCGTAACGCTAACTAGCGAGGTGACTATGGTACTTCCCCTCCAGATTTTTCCAGCAAAAGCTAGAATTCTGGAGGGAGCTCTCTGTCCTATAGTGGACGTTTCATGGGATGTTATGATGATTATGATATTACTATTTGCATTGTATTCTGCATGACATTCAATAAGTATTCTGTAAAGAATCTACATTGAATAAAATTATCTGAATCTGAATCTATGAAACGAGCAATTTTTGTATATAATAATTGAATATTTAACGAAGAAAGAGAAGACCGGGGGAAAGTGACGGCTATAGGTACAAAAGAAATAGCTATAGAAAAGCCGAGAACACATTATTGGGCGAACTACTTATAGTGGACATCGATAACTTCCCTCACTTGACAATTATTTCTTAAGCAATGTACCTTACCAGTTATGGCTGCTCATCTTCATACTTCTTCTGCCAGTCAGGTCATTGGTAATTGTAAGTTTTATTCCCATTTCTGTAGTAATAATTGAAACATTAACTAAGTTGACCACAATACAATATTTTCAGTGCCAAATATAAGAGAACCTTGAGGGCTTTCTGAGCTATTCTTCTAAACATCCAGCAGTGAACCGATGGAGAATCACAAAGTGAATAAAGGCGGTATTATAAACTAAATCATTTCTAGTTTTGACAATGGGTACAATTGTGATAACTTAGCTTCTGATTGATAACGATAATTCCTGGCACTGCACGATGCTTCTTTATTCACCATTTAACACGAAAGAGTTCACAAACTACACACTTCAATCGACACGTACTCTGGAACCATAGAATATAGGAACGAACACGATGCTCGCGATGCTCGACACTGGATGAATATTGGCGCGAACATGTACTCGTACCTGTCACTTACTATTGCGCGCGAATATTTAAAAACGAAACCAATCTCCGACATATCTATATATATATATAAAAGAAAGTCGTGTTAGGAGTAAGGGTAGGGATAGGGGTAGGAAAACGGCTGAACCGATTTGGTTGAAAATTGGTGGGGAGGTAGCTTAGAACCAGGAGACGGATATAGGACGATAGGGGTAGGAGAACGGTATTAGTCAAGAACGGCTGAACCGATTCGATTGAAAATTGGTGGGGAGGTAGCTTAGAACCAGGAGAAGGGTATAGGATGGTAGGGGTAGGGGCAGGGGCAGGGTCAGGGGTATGGGTAGGGGCAGGGGTAGGTGAGGGGCAGGGGTAGGGATAGAGGTAGGGTTATAAAACATAAAAACTGTCTGGGAAAATTAGTTTTCATTGTCTTTTTAAATATTTCTTAGGACGTTTTAGTGCGTTCAAGAAACTTACAGCGCCATCTGCTGTTGAGTAGCATAGCTTGCTCACCCGATGATATTTTAATCATACAGAGCATAGCTCGGTCGCCCAGGTACTCTCATTAATACGCGCAAATATAAAATAAAAGGATTAGGATAAGAAATCGGCTAATAATTCTACCTCCAACCTACTGCAGGAATATCATCTCGGTCGTGATATTGCACTAAAAGCGGAAGAACACATAGTTTTATAAGTGCGAGTGTGCACGGTTCATCAATTTAGTCTGTTTGTCCGTCCTTAATGAAAGTACAACACTGGCACGTGGTGTTGTTTGCACAGAGTATACACCACCACCCGCCGACTTCACCTGCGGCTACTATCTACTTACTAGTAATTGCCGAAATGAGGCTGATCCCACATTCAGAAAAACACTAAAGAATTAACAAGATAAGCTAATTGTATATCTACTCCCGTGTCCGAATTTTCCATTTCCGAAATCGATTTTTTTTGTCCACCATGGCTTTTATTTCAGTACTGTAAGGTACGAGCAGTACCGATACGGGTATGCATTCCGGTCATGTAATTTTTAGTAACTAGGCCATAATCTGGCTTGCACTCTAACTGTCTTTTTAGATATTAGGCTTCGCAACATATCAAAAGTTTGCTTTCGTTTTTGAGAAGATCATCAATCAACGTCTCGTTTGGCGGTTTTGTTGCAGGTTACCTAATATAATACAAAGCACGAAATCCTTTTCTGCGATAAAATTGGGGTGACTTCAAAAGGTAACGTATTGATTTGCGACGTCAATCGATACCGAATAAACCGTCGACCATCAGCATCACCCCTTCCACAGCGACTATGATTGACCCCCTCCATACAACAAACCGCCACTCACAATTTAAAACGCTAAATAATACTCTAAATCTAAAAACATTAATTCAGCAGTACGAGTAGATATTTGATGTGTTTTTTGTTCCATCAATGCCTGATGAAAACGTAGATCTAACAAGTCCAGGCCATATAAGGTAGTATAAGTTCTGCTGAGAGTATGTGCAACTATGTTACAAGTGCAAATAAGGAAATTCTACGAGAAATAGGTAGCAATGCCGGCCAGTGCGAGACTCCCGTGGTCGGACGGCCAGACACCATCTTTATTGGATACGAACAACTTTAGATTAAGCGCTCACATAGTAAGTTTAAAACGACTGAGTTGTTGTCACTCCAACTCTCTGCACTAGTTAATTAGTTAATCTGTGATTAAACCATTTACTACTTTCTAGCGTTCCAACTGATTCGGAAACGATTTTAACTTGTTAATAGAGATGTTGTACCCACGTCGTACCCACCGAAAAATCGGCTAGTCCTTTTTTTAGGTACCGACCATCGTTCACGAAACTGGTATTAAGTATTATGATGAATGAGCTAGTAGGTATTGCTACATGAATATATGTATATACACAAAAGAGATGGGGTCCATCAATCGTGCGGCGAGCTCCGTCAGATTAATTACAGTAAATAATACAAATCATTACCGCCGACTCGAGCCACAGCGTAATCATCAGAGGGATATTAAAGATCTATTAATACGGGCAGTCATTATTATAAATAAGCTTTGGAGAGCTAGTAGATTATTTCTCAAAGGTGGTGGAGTGAGAAGGTGCTAATGCGAATCGTAATGCGTTGAAAATAAACGTAAATTACACCATCTTTCGTGAGGGTTGTTGTGTTCTGTCACCATGAAGGTTGTCCGGCATCCGCCCGAGCGTGGCCAATGAAGGGTGCCTAGAGCGCTGCTCCACAAAACTGCTCATAAAAATTGATTACTGGCCGTAGCAAGAAAATGCAATCTGCTCACACTCGCCGGGGGTACGGGCAAGACCCCCCTGCTCCTCCCTCACTCCGACTCGCGTTAATGGCTTTGGACGACGCTTTTTTGTATTTTTTATTAATTTTACTACGTACGTAAACTACTACCTCGCCACTCGATGTGCACACACACACAATAACTAACATTAAGCACGAAGGAAATCATCTATAAATTATTCTCTTCCTACGAGTATATCATATATTTGGACTATTGCACTCAATGCGGGAGAAACGTGGACAATAAATATAAGCTGGACAGAAATGGTGTCAAATGAAAGGGTATTCTAAAGGGTTAAAGAGAAGAGATACATCAAAAATCTATAGAGAACAGGGGAAGAAATATGATTAGCCACCCGATACGACACGTTGGTTTATTGAGAGAAAGAGAGGAAGGGGCAGACCGAGGAAATCAAAGACAAAGTACAGGTCGCATTGTATCAGGAGGTAACGCATTATAAAAACATAGGCGATTGATCCACCGACAAGAGATCAAAATAACATTTTTTTGTTGTCATTTCAATCAGTTGAAATAATATGAAATTTGTTTTTAGGCCTGAAAGATTTACTTAAAAAACAAATTCAGCTTAAGTTTAACCTCAAGAGAAAGATATAAATCTTTATTAAAATACAGTGAATAAAAAGATTTCATTTTATTTGCATCTATAACTGTTTCCATATGTTTCCTTTTCCTTACTTCGAAGTACGGAATTTGAACTGACGAAACTACTACGACAAGTAATAATCAATGTTTAGGACCTAGCTACACTGAAACGATATTGCCGAAACTACCTCATCTACTACTGGAAACCCATTCACCGCATTTAGTCACCAAACACATTACTTTTACCAACACCCAATCTTGGGTCATTTAAGATCATTTTTCACGTCGCCCCTTTTAATGGCCCTCCTAACCCAAATGAAATAAGGAACATTTATTTTATTTCTGCAGTGCACCCCTCTAAAGTCTCTTAAGGAACACTCGTACTTGACCTAATCTAAACATGGGAGTCCTCAAAATTGGGGGACCGAGTAGATTGCCCTGCTAATCATGTTCTTTTTCATTGCAGGAAAAAATGCCTGATGCTTTGTCGTTTAACAAAATAAACCCACAGAGTGAATAAACCCATTTAAAAATAACGGCCCTTCGTAAATAACTTATTTTATTTCGAATCATTCTGTTGCAAAGAAAAATTTTAGGACTCGGGATCAATCTGCAAATATAATTTGTGCTAAAATATAATCTGTGGTAAAAAAAAAGTTATATCGATACCATCGAAAGCAAAGAGATTTGAACCTCGCTACGCTCGGCGTAGCGAGGTTCAAATCTCTTTGATCGAAAGTATATTCTTTCTACCTCAGAGATAAAAACTAAAGAGTCCGTCATATACATATTCTGTATGAGCTAGTGAAGTGTATCGCGTAACCCAGTCGCCTATACCAGTCGGTCAAAAAACTCAATTAAATTTTACAAAAATCAAGAAATCTTTAAAAATCTAATGTTTTAGTATAAACTTTGTTTGGGAAAGTGAAAATATATCTTTTTTGACTTGTGAATTGATCATTAATTCTAAGAAAGAAAGCGTAAATAATCCGTAATAGCCATTTTATGCGTGATTTTTTTTTCCTGAATGGCATGGTGAATGGTAAGTGTCTTCACCAGAAAAACTGTGGTAGTAGCATTTATTAGTCCCATGTCACATATTTCTCAGAGAGAAAGATAAAAATTTTACGTTTCTAGGATTTGATAAAAATTCAACATTTTGTGGCACAGCAGACGACAGACTTTTTGTTCTGACAGTCCACCAGTGTGGCCGGTACTGCAATTATTTTTCGTATTACTATAGTCATTGACATGAAAAAAACGCTTCGTTTCTATGCGCGTATTTTCCAAAATCTTTAGTTTCGAAAGAAAAACAGCTTGAATTCAAAGAATTAATCACTCGAAAAGGTTGTTCAGATTGATTTTCATTTAGTTTAAAACATAGAGCAACTTTTAAACTTGTTATATTTGAATTTTATTCTGATAAAAACTATAAATTTCGCAATACCGGCCACACTGGCGACTATGTCCGTGACTGCCCGCGTATGTCCGCCCCTTCATCTGCTGAGCGCCTTTAGTATGGAGGTCCCTCGCAAGAAAGTGATACGCTTATGGCTTGCTCCTTAGCAGAAAGAGCTGCTACTTCAACCTGCTTTCTACAGTCGGGCGTGCCCGGAAATGGTAAAATAAACGATTTTTGTTTATGTCCTCCTTCTCGTATTAGAAATTAGGGGGGTACATTACAAGTACCAACCGGGCTCAGAAAAACAATACTTCAATTGCATTATAATTATTATAAAGCTAACGTCCTCCAACTGCTTCCTGCTTTTGTTTATACAGAAGATTAAAGTTTACCTTGCTGAGAGCTTGTACAAGCACCATTGTCATACGATGGATAGGCAGATACAAACAGCAACACTCTTTACTGACCATTGAATAAAAACAAAGTCAAAATATTATTTATTTATATTAGGATACTTTTATCACTTTATGACTTCATTTCAACTACATCACTTCACAAACAAAGTGGTGGGAAAAATAAGCGACAAGAAATAATTCTAAAAAGAGCACACATAGAGCAGACTTCAATGCAGGAGTTTAATGCATTATAATGTCTGTGTAGTTTTTTCAAGGCTCAGTTAAAAGTGTTGCTATCCGTACCACTTTTTAGGGTTCCGTTACAAAATGTGTGCTACTCTCTATGTCTACGTCGCATCGCAACTAAGACCACAATAAAAATTAAAAATCTACAAATCTGTGTACAAATGTTACTACACTTTTTTTATATGTTTGTGATCAACGTACACCTCCCCCGACGTTTGTCAGCCGAAAGGTGGCACACAAACTTGCAGATTTAGCATTTGAGAATTTGGCATGCAAACTTATGACCCATGTGATGAAACTCGGGAACCCTTAGTTAGTAAAACAGTGATCGAATCACACGCCTCCCCCAGGTTCGCGACGATGTGAGCTGAATCATAACAAACCTATTCTTTTATCCAGCCCCTTCGAAGTATTAAGTTACTTAGGGATGAAAAGATAGAAAAGCAGCCGGGTGTGGCACTTGGAATATTATAATATTTCATTTGAACTTTTATGGACTTTTACCTATATTTTTGAAGCTTCCTGCTTAAGTGGAAAAGATTTAATAAAATGAAAATGTGCCCTTTGTTTGAGGAAGATATTAGAAGTTAAATCCTACACTGGCAAATTTAATTTGATTCAAATGTGAAAAATATATAATATATATTAGACGTAAATTGATTTTATCTGTACATTGCAGATATTTATGAAAAAAAATCACGTTACGCTATTTTGATGCCCCTGAATCCAAATCACTCATTTTTAGACTTTTTGTCTGTTTGTTTCTTTATTTGTTCAAGCATCACTTTTTTGTTTGGTAGCTAAAAGTTCGACTTAAATAAACATTGTTTCCCATTACATTTAGTTTTTACAATCATAAAACATGCGGACGAAGTCGCGGGAAAAAGATAGTATTTTATAAATTACAGATACACAGGGCGCAAAAGTTACGGCGGGATTGAAGCTTGCTATAACTTTTTGATTTTTACTTTCGAACGGAGCGTGACAGGTATAGTATTCGTGAAAAATAATTTTTTTCTTCATAAAAATAAGTTTCTAAAAAAATGTCCGTCCGTCAGTCGGTTGGTCGGTGGGTTAACAAATAGTCCGATTGACATCATATTTTAAATTTAAGATTTGAATGTAAATTCATCGAGGATTCTGAGTGGTTTCTTGCTGGCTCTCATTTTGGAGTAGCTATGATTCAATAGAAATGAAGAATTGAAATTTGCTGAAAAATGGCTCAAACTATTTTTATGTAACTTTACATGACCGAGCATCTTCATCCTTCGCCAGTGTCAATTGGTCTGTGTAATTTCATGTAAGGGCTGTTATATTTCAGTAATACCAAAAATACTAGTAAATGGTTCCATTGGGTTGAAAATGATTTTATTTTAACACTTCCAGTGTTCGGTTCCATTGGGTTTATTTTAGTGTTCAATCATTTTCGTTCTGGATTGGTTATCTACCTGACTGGATAATCGGACAATCTTTTTGAATTTCTTTTGCAGAAATCTATTACACAGGATGTACCAAAAACTGACTAAACATAACTTTCCCTGAGTGTTGGGTAACCAAAAAAAAATCCTTGCAAGTATCTTGCGATTGTTTCCATTATTGATCTGTGAAAATTCACATAAAGGATGTTCTAGTATTACTAAAATTTAAACACGTGATTTACTCAA
The DNA here is from genome assembly GCA_947532105.1 of Athrips mouffetella. Taxonomy (NCBI): domain Eukaryota; kingdom Metazoa; phylum Arthropoda; class Insecta; order Lepidoptera; family Gelechiidae; genus Athrips; species Athrips mouffetella. Next base: position 32,637,539 of record OX383956.1, read on the forward strand.
ATCGTTTAGGGTTAGTTTGTTTTAATGTTTAACAATTTGAATTCTAAATTGATCTGCATATTTTAATTGAACATTTTTTTATAAACCTAAATATAAGTTTGCAGTTCCGAAGGTACAAATTTAAGTTCGCTGTTGATACTTATTACTTGCATATCGCGAGAAAGTAAGTGCAGTTCTGCTGTACCATTTATTTATTTTTATATGTTCATTGACATTCAGTAAGAAATTAAGTTTCATGGAAATTGTTTGCGCAATTTCTTAAATATTGCGTGTTGCAAATGACCGACATTTCCTCGTGTTTGTTTCTCGACACGTCTAATTTCTTTGTTTTCGAGATTTAATTGGCCCTCTCGTTTAACAGCGCCAGATAATTTCTCTTGAAAGAGAAGGCCTTTTTCCCTATGTATGAAATTCTCAGAATGCCTCAATATTTTTTGTTGTAAATAGGAATAAGAACCCTTGTCTCAAAGAATAATTCTCAGATTTTTCAGCCCCGGCACAGTTAAAATAAAAAATAACAATGAAAATTCGCGCCAATAATGAGGCTTAACAGAGTTATACGCTAATGTTCTTTGCCCTGCATTTTAAAAAAAGTCTGTCTATATTTCTCTGGTCTCGAATGAATGGCATTTGATACATAACCTCTGGTGCTGCAGAACTATCGACAAAGCTATTGAGTTTGACAAAATCAAACTTAATAGCTATAGACCTATCGATAGTTTTGCATGTCGATAGTTTGAATTTGAATTAGGCAACACTATTGATGAAAACAAACACCGATATTGATATGTCGTAGGCCAATCGTTGAATTCGGCCGATCGAGATCTGCATGGGATCATCACGATACGCCAGCATTTCCTGATTTGCCATATTGTTCAAAGCATAACGTTTGACGATTTGCCCAGCATTGCTTCGGCAAATCGATTCTGTAGGGTGACCTAAGTACAAGCAAATAAAATGAAGTTTGGATAATAATTATTTTACTAGATAATAAAACCTAACCTAACCGCAAACAGCGGCTACAAGCGTTGCGAAACGGAACTACGTTACGATGCGCCTAGCCATATCTGGAGTGGAGTGGTAGAGCCTCGTCGCGGCTATATTAGTCTGTGACATGAATGGGCCGGCTCGTCCGGGGAAGTACCACACTCCCACAGAAGACCGACGTCTGAACAGTAGCCTTGTTGCTGCTGTGCTTCGCACGGTAAGTGGGAGCGCCGGAGGCCCAACTATCCCCCCCCCCCTTCAAAATGGCAGCGGTTTTAAAAGAGAGTCTACCCCAGGAGGGTACCAGCAAAATACATGCTGGAGAATCCCTCCCTGAGCACTCTCGCTCAGGCTGCCCTACGTATTCTGGGGAGGGCATAATTCCGCTCGTAAACTCTTCTGCCAGAGGCAAGAGCAAGACACAAAACGCGGCATCCCCACCTGCACTTCACGTTCACATGTGCAACATCAGGGGCATTCACTCCAACCTAAATCCAGTCCACTACCATCTAGAGACGGAAAAGCCGGCCATGCTCTTTTTAACTGAAACCCAGATATCGTCTCCGGCGGATACGTCATACTTGAATTACCCCGGCTACAAAATTGAGCACAAATTTGTGTCACACGCCGGCGTATGCGTATACGTTAGAAACGATATCTGTGTCCGCCGCCTGAGCAGTCTTGAAGGCAATGACCTGTCTATCCTATGGCTGCGTGTAGATTGCGACGACCATCCGCGCATCTACGCTTGCCTATACAGGTCCCACAGCGGTGATACCGAAACTAACCGACTCATGGAGCATCTTGAAATGGCAACTGATTGTGTGCTGGAACAGATTCCATCCGCCGAGATCGTGGTTTTTGGGGACTTCAATGCCCACCATATTGAGCGGCTCGGTTCCCAGAAAACTGACCATGCGGGTAGATCTGTTCATGCCTTTGCTATGGCTTATTGTCTGACGCAGGTGATATTGTCTCCCACGCGAGTACCTGATGTAGCAGACCACATGCCTTCACTGCTGGATCTTCTGCTGACCTCTCATCCGGATGGCAATCATGTGTCCGTCGATGCCCCGCTGGGCTCGTCAGACCACTGCCTGATTCGGAACGACGTGCCACTCACGCGCCAATCACGGCCCCGCTCTGCGGGCTGCCGCCGTGTCTGGCACTTCAGGTCAGCAGATTGGGATGGGATGCGGACCTTCTTTTCGTCCTACCCATGGAGGCAAATCTGCTTCTCACTGGAGGATCCCTCCGCCGTCACCGACGCTGTTGCTGACGTGGTGCTACAGGGTATGGAGCTCTTCATTCCAAATTCTGTAGTACCAGTTGGTGGCAAGTCCCAGCCCTGGTTTGTTTATCCCTGCAAAGCGGCATCTCGCCTAAAGCAGGAAAAGTTCCAAGCCTGGGCTAATGCAGCAGCAGATAGGGATCCTAAAGTGAATCTCTTTAAAAAGGAGTATAACTATGCCTCCAGATTCCTCAAAAGAGCTATGACCATAGCAAAGGCAGAGCACATCGGCAGGATTGGCGAGAGACTAGCTCGGCTTCCCTCGGGAACGCGTGCATTCTGGTCTCTCGCCAAGGCTGTCGAAGGCAACTTTTGTCAACCATCTTTTCCACCACTGCGCAGGGGAGATGATTCGTTTGCCCATGATGCAAAAGAAAAAGCCGATCTACTGGGCATTCTTTTTGCATCTAACTCCACCCTGGACGACAAGGAGAAGCAACCGCCGATCATCCCGCGGTGCGAGAGTGCTATGATGGATATCCAGTTTTCCCAGAAAGCTGTACGTAAAGCACTTCTCTCCTTAGACATTCACAAGTCCAGTGGGCCTGACGGTATCCCCCCCTTAGTACTGAAAACATGCGCACCTGAGTTGGCACCGGTTTTAACGCGTCTTTTCCGACACTCCTACACCACTGGCTCAGTCCCGACCTCATGGAAGACTGCCATAGTGCACCCGATCCCTAAGAAAGGTGATCGCTCTGATCCATGTAACTACAGGCCTATAGCCATCACCTCCTTGCTTTCTAAAATTATGGAGTCCATTATTAACCGCCAGCTCCTACGGCACCTAGAGGAGCACCAGCTCATCAGTGATCGCCAGTATGGATTTCGTCAGGGTCGTTCTGCTGGTGACATTCTGGTCTACTTGACCCACCAGTGGGCGGAAGCGGTTGAAAGCAAGGGGGAGGCCTTAGCGGTCAGTTTGGACATGGCGAAAGCTTTCGATCGGGTCTGGCACAAAGCGCTTCTCTCGAAGCTTCCTTCCTATGGGCTGCCTGAGAAACTGTGCAAATGGGTCTCCAGCTTTCTTACGGAACGCAGCATCAAGGTCGTTGTCGACGGTTCGTGCTCCGAATCTAAGCCTGTGAATTCTGGTGTCCCACAAGGCTGTGTGCTATCACCTACGCTGTTTCTTCTGCATATCAATGATATGTTACTAACTAGTGGCATTCATTGCTATGCAGACGACAGTACGGTGGATGAGTCATACCACGGCCACGCTAACCTTTCTCAGGCATTTGTCAGCGAGTGTCGGAACAAACTTGTGTCTGAAATCGAAACTAAATTAGACCTTGTTTCGAATTGGGGTCTTTGTAACTTGGTACAATTCAACCCCAAAAAGACGCAAATTTGCGCGTTTTCCGCAAAGAAAAACCCCTTTGTTGCATCTCCTCTGTTTCAGAGCACTCCCCTTGTTGCAAAGCCGAGTATTGGGATTCTCGGCGTCGATATATCGAGCTCCGTCCAATTTCGCGGTCATTTGGAGGACAAGGCCAAAATGGCCTCTAAAAAACTGGGTGTCCTTGGTAGAGCAAGACGGTACTTCACACCGGCACATCGCCTTCAACTTTATAAGGCTCAAGTTAGGCCACATATGGAGTACTGTTGCCACCTTTGGGCCGGGGCGCCTCAGTATCAGCTCCTTCCTCTTGACCGCGTTCAACGTCGAGCGATCCGAATCATTGGCGACGATGTCCTCACCGGCCGTCTTGACCATCTAGCACTGCGGAGAGATGTTGCATCTCTATGTATCCTTTATCGCGTGTATCATGGGGAGTGCTCTGAAGAATTGTTCGAGCTAATACGAATTTCACCACCGCACCACTCGCCAGAAGTTAACATTTCATCCTTACCACTTAGATAACTGGCAATCCTCCACCGTACGTTTTACAAGAAACTTCTTACCACGTACGACCGCACTGTGGAATCAGCTTCCTGCGCAGGTATTTCCGGACGGGTACAACAAGGCAGCCTTCAAGAAACGAGCCTACAAATATCTTAAAGGCCGGCAGCGCACCTGTGATCCCCCTGGTGTTGCAGGTGTCTATGGGCGTCGGTGATCACTTGCCATCAGGTGACCCGCCTGCTCGTCTGCCTCCCTCTTATATAAAGAAAAAAAAAATTTCCATGTTTCTAAGTGACTAGTAAGGCAAATTGACAAATAGGTTTCTCTCATCGATCTAATTCATAAAATAATTGGCCAAATCACGAAATGCCGGCACATCATGATCTGCTGATTATTACCTTATTTCTATCTTCAAAAAAAAATATATTGAGCCATTCTAAGAATTTCATACATAGGGATATTCGAGCAGATAATCAGCTCTTAACACCCAACGAGCCAATAACCCTTGAAAAAGTTCGTCTTAGCGAGGCTGAAAACGGCGATTATTTGCGGAAGGTGATATTTAAGAAAAAGCACAAAATTACTCTTATCAATGATCATAAAACAAATAAAAAATAAACGTTAAGCTAGTTTTAATCCAGGCGTGACTTTTGCGCCACCCTGAAGCATGAACGTTTCATGTTTTTTTTACGTTACATTATGAGGGGTAAAAAACACCCTTCACACTGTATTTTGTTTTTATATAATGGTAACATTAATATTAAGACAATTGATCAGCTATTTAAATGTGTAAAAGAGGAGAGATTTTTCTAAGAACTGCAAAGTCACTAGGCGCAAACCATTTTCCACGCTCGGTCAACTTAGAAACTGGGCCAAAGTAGGCTTTGCGAAATATATTGGAAATTTTCTCTCCCATAACGTGCTTAAGAACTATTTCCTAGCAAAGTTTCCTCGTGCAGCGGCATAAAAATGTAAATTCGTAACATCTTTAAAATATGTACTTAGTTTATACCTTTTAAACTTAAGGTGATCTGTGACGGCCAGCTTAGACCCGAACGCAACTAGATAGAGCCACTGCTGCAAATATAAGGTTTTATTTTTTTATGCAATAAGTACCAACTATATATGTGCAAAAAGTTGATTACCGTAAATTTCATGCTGCAACTTCAACGCCTAACAACAATTTCGATAAAAAAAAATCTCCATATGTCCAGTAAAGTCAATTACTCTCGTCAGTCCATGATTTACATGAGTACGATAACTCACACATGCACACAAAGCACAACCGTACAGTTTTGACCGCACGCCCACAATCATAATATTGAACCAAAAATTGCTAACAAAAACTAGTACTTTCAGTACATTTGCTGTATTTTTGTATTAATCAGCGAAATTTTTTACTAAAAATAGCAGTATTCGTTCGTTTCTCAACAGAATATGTCCCGCGTAAGAATGCAAGTCATTTGAATTTTTGTATGGAAAACGGATCACCTTAAGGGGATTCCTGCTTTCAACTAGCGCCCCCATCAGTTAAAAAAATATTGCTCGCTAAACACAAAATTTATCGAAAATCCGGAAAAACAGATTGAAGTAAAGGAATCCTAGTTTATTTAGAACCTATCAATTCTGAAAAATATAGTCGACTGTAGTTACAGATACAAAAAGTGCCGAAAACGGACACTTTTAGCAGTTTTTGTATCTCTAACTACAGCAAACTTTATTTTGCAGAGTAAATAGGTTCTACATAAACAATGGTACTTTTACTTCAATCTGTCTTTCCGGATTTTCGATAAGTTTTGTATTTAGCGGGGGCGCTAGTGGACCGCAGGTAGCCCCTTAAATAAAAAGGTAAATTATTCACAATCCAAGAAAACGAAAATATTTTAAAATGCAAGAGTAGAATGCTTATGGATATTATTGTTTCAGCTCCAAATCTGCGAAACGGATGGAATCGAGGAGTTGAGCGACGAGGAGTCCACGACTGGCAGCCGCCGGCGACTTGTTGTTGTCAAGACCCTGTGGCGCGGCTGCCATAACGATGTCAAGTCAGTATTTACACAACACGTTCTCACGTGAAAACCTCGTTGATTTTTTTTGGGTTCCGGTACAAAAATGGTAAATTTGTCTGTACGTCTGACGCACCTGTGTATCTCAGCAACCACTATCTCCGAAGTTTGTTAAAGGAAAAATCTAAATAATTGCAATTGCGTCTATAGAAGTTTTATGAAAATATTACAGCAATAATAAAACGATCTTTCTAAGTTGTACAGTTTTTTATAAATCTGCAAAAAACCTAAATTAAAATATCATCTGGTGAGCGAGCTATGCTACTCGACAACAGATGGCGCTGTAGGTTTTTGTCTAAAACGCAAATGCTTAAAAACACGAAGAAAACGAATTTTCCTAGACATGAGATCTAGCTAGATCGATTTTTTGCACCCAAAATAGTTAGGGTGCTGGCTGCAATTTGGGTATATGATTTGCTCATGATTCATATTAATAGGGATGATAGATCAGCTCAATTCGAATCGATTTGGTTCTTACAAGTTTTTCTGTGCGTCGCTGCGTTTTTGAGTTAAAGCAAAAAAAAAGAAAATAAGATACTAAATAATGTCTTTTTTGTCTGCCTTTGTGGCTCCTGTTTAAAATACTTCTGAAGATGTAGAAAATCGAAGAGGCAAACATGCAGGGCTCTGCATTATCACGGGACGAAGTAGTGAATTTTTGCATTTTGAAGCGCTGTAGCTTTACGACGCAGGGCTATTATGGTGGCTCACCATTTTCCTGGGGTTTTATACATTGTATTTAATCAGATAGTCATAGTCTGCCAGGTGTACGTTTCACTGTAAAATTTTAAAATTGTTAAAACTTAATTCCTCAAAAACGCAGGGGTGTGGATGTCCGCCAATATTTTTTTTACCTTCTAGAGGATGCTCCTTATCATCAGTCAAAGAGGCAGACATGAGCAAATCATATAGAAATTTGTCCTTCATCACCCTTACTAAAAACCCCAGTACACTAAATTTCATCGAAATCGTTAGAGCCGTTTTCAAGAAACCGATTACAAATATATATATATATATATATACAAATATTGCTCGTTTAATAGTATAGGATATTTGTAATCGGTTTCTCAAAAACGGCTCTAACGCTTTCGATGAAATTTAGTATGCCGGGGTTTTTGGGGGCAAAAAATCGATCTAGCTAGGTCTCATGCCTGGGAAAATTCATTTTCACCGTCTTTTTTAATATTTCTTAGCGTGTTTTAGTGCGTTGAAGAAACTTACAGCGCCATCTGTTGGCGAGTAGCATAGGTTGCTCAACCGGTGATATTTTCAGGTTGAGGCAGCTATAGAGCGAAGCTCGGTCGCCCAGGTACTAATACTATTAAACGAGCAACATTTGTATATATATTTTGTAATCGGTTTCTCGAGAACGGCTCTAACAATTTTGATGAAATTTAACAGAGCGAAAAGTCGATTTAGCTAGGTCTCATGTCTGGGAAAATTCATTTTCCCCATGTTTTTAAGCCGTTTTTTATGATACCGCGATTTAGACAGAAACTTACAGCGCCATCAGTTGGCGGGTAGCATAGCTTGCTCACCCAATAATTTTATGTTGAGGCGGCTATTATAGAGCGAAGGTCGGTCGCCTAGGTACTGTACAAATAATGAAGGAAAGGAGACTAAAGAAACAGATCAACAACTTCAGGGTGAATAAAAATTTTAGAAAAATTATTATTATTATTACATTAACATTACAGAAACTATAAATCCTAAGTAAATTTAAAAGATTATTAGTAGGGGAGAGCGGGGCTGGTCGTGCCGGGGGTAAGTTGTTCCGACGCAAATATCTTAAAAATAAAAAGCGATAGCTATAATTTCTTAATACATCGCGAAAAGTCTAGCGGCCAAGCCCATACGGCTGCCACTTTAGAAGCGCCAACGACGCAGACCTGGCGGGTGTGTGGGTAGCGGTTGTCCAGCACCACGTTATAAATTTTTTCGTGTTTATACTTTTTGGGCTTTAGTTGGCATTTACGTACGTACTTGGGAGTTTTATTGAAGTGATCGTAATTTATCCATTCGTGTTAATCTATGCACTTTTAATGTTTTGTATAAGTGATTTTTTGAAAATGTGAAAGTTTTTCAATGTCTTCGAAACGGGGTAAAAAGTTCCTTTCATTTGGGGCTGGTTGTGCCGCGAATCCCATACTAACCTTCACTATTTTTAATTATTTTATTTAACAGAATGAGAACCTATAAGCCTAAGGGGAGTACTTCCTAAGAATTTCTACAAAAGGTTGCTGATGCTGAGATTAAGGATGAATAAAAATTATCGAAACAAATTACGCATTCCATTTTATTACTATTGTCGTAGGTTATAAAAGCAGATTTTTAATTATGATCTTTTTATGACAAGTATGTATTAACTATTTTTTTACTTTGAGTAGAAACCTACTTTGAAGTTAGAATATTTTTGTTTAGTTTTGATTACGAACATTAGTTAATTTGACCAAAAGTTCTGTCATAAAATGTTTAAATATGTTTTAAGGAATAAAAAGGCTAGGTAGCTGTCTTTTTAATGTAATTCAATTATTGGTTAGTAGTATGTCGATATGTTTGATGGTTTCTGATTTCTAAACCCATTTCACACCATTAAAATGATCAAATATAACGACCGGCACAACCAACCTCAGCCCCGGCACAATTTGCCCCCGAGAGGTTGTGCCTAGCCACCACTGCTTCTGAAAATCACTATTTGTAGAAATCTATTAAGAATGTCCAAAAACTCGATTCAAATATAAAAAATAGATTAAATTTAACGTCGGATATTCTACAACTACCATTCTTAGCATTCATATTACCTGATTTATTTAAGGATTTGTCAAAATCGGCACTTTCAGCCCCGCTCTACCCTACTCCGTGTTTAATAAAAGCCTAGAAAGGAAAGGCCTAGGCAAATGTTCTAAGACCAAATAAAGGACGTTCTGAATTTAGACTAACTCAAAATTACTAAGCGCTGAGTGTAAATTCAGGACATTGCTGAACAAATACAAAGTCAAAAAAAGTACCCTAAGCGATGGTTGATGAGAGCAGCAGAAGCGAGTTATGTCAAGATCGTAGCAGGTAGAAGGATGTGTTCTCTGCCTTACTTTTCGGAAAAAACCACATATGTCTGTACCTTGTGTTATTCCGTTAGGGCGGCGTTCGCACGCGAAGCTACATGGGGCGCTGGGCTGAAGCATCCTCAGCTAGCGCGTGTGCTCGGCCTGAGCCTCCTAGAGCCCCCGTGCGCGGCGCTCGACCGCGGCGATGCCGCACCGTTGCCTACGATCTTGAGACTGGACAAGAAGTTGAAGTAAGTCAACCACTGCACACACCAAAATAAGCCCTCTCTCTTCTCTTTCAACCCGCGATTTTTTCCGCTTATAAAGAATACCCATAGTTTTTTGTGCAACATCTTTTGGCCCACAGAAATAGGTACTTTATTTCTTTGGTGTCGGATTCCACAATTTGGAGTGCTAGAGTTTGTCACTTGTATTAGTACTATTGATAAATGCCTTTCAAGTATGAGATTGCTCTCATGATGCACCTTACACATAAAAATTATAGGTACATGTTAAGTGCAATCTTAGACTTGAGATTGATTTATCGATACGACCTTAAGAGCGACCGTACGTATGCGTACATCTACTATTGACGTACGAAAACATGCGCTCACACCTAACGGTCCGAGCCGGTCAGCCGGAAGCTCGCCGGAACTACTAGAATGTCATTAAAAATGCACTGGCCGTCACGTCAGTGGCCGTCACATGCCTTATATCATAAGTGCCGTTGAATAGATTATGTTCTACCTTCTACCAAACCAGACGAACTTAGGAAAACTTCGGTTCAGAGCGGTAGTTGTGAATCGTACTCATAGTGATTCGTAGCGGCCATCGCATCAAGACATACCTATAGAATCATGTGAAAATTACGTTCCTTTTTGTAATATAATTACTTAATGACGATTTATTTTGCAGCTATTCGAGTTTAATTCACATATGCTGCCAAATAGCCGCAGGTATGAAGTATCTGGAATCGTTCGAGCTGGTTCATCGCGATCTCGCTGCACGGTAAATTATTAAAAACTATTTATATTTTTTAAGATACAATAATACATTTTTACGGCCCCTAAGGCAACATGGCGATTAACGTGTTAAAATAATTTGCAGGAACGTCACTGTAAGTGAAGACCTGAACGTAAAGGTGTCTGACTACGCGATGTTTTGTGAAGAGTTCGTCGGAGATTACCACGTGATGGCTGATGGCACGCGCCTGCCTCTCCGCTGGATGGCTTGGGAGAGTCTTCTTATGGTAATAAGGTTTCATTGAAAGTTAACAACCCTAAAGAAAATTTAAAAAAAATTCTAAACTGACTGCAATTTTGGCCGACACACCAACCAAGGACTTACTTTTGCGGAAACCACAGATCTAACTTAGAACTTATGATTCCGGCCACAAAACTGAACGCTAGGTCGAAAAACTAAAAGCAATACCATTTATTCAGTTTATATGGGAAGTCAAAAAACGTGTTCACTTTAAGAGCAGAACCCTTTATGGTTTTTTTAGTTATTGTAACAAAACATCTTGTAGTTACAGTCGGCCGCTGTAGTCGGTTGTAACATTTTGATTCAGATTCAGATAATTTTATTCAATGTAGATTCTTTACAGAATACTAATTGAATGTCATGCAGAATACAATGCAAAAAGAGCGAGTCTACGCCGTTTCGGATCGTGCTATGGCAGCATAAAAGAAACGGCAAGAAACCACTGCAGCACGGCCTACTTTAAGAGTCGGCTTTTTACAATGTGTTTCTTGTGTTTCACTGGAATATCAGAGCACCATACCTCCTTGTCATTGATATAGTCATCTAATCTATAGTAAGCTTTTTTACATAATGTTTGCTTTACACATTCTTTAAACTTTCTCTCAGGTAATTGCACTTTACTCGTATTGTCAGGTATTTTGTTGTAGTATCGTATACACAGACCAACGAAAGATGTTTTGACTTTAGATAATTTAGTATATGAGTGATCAATTTTGTGCTTATTTCTAGTATAAAAATTATGCCTGTCACAATTTTTAGGTAATTGATGAATGATCTTTCTAGCGTACATAATGTTTTCATAAATATATTGGCATGGCACTGTCATAATGTTGATCTCCTTAAGACGATTATAACCCTCAAATTGCAAAAATGAGCTAACTTTGAAGGCAAACTTCTCCCAAACGGATGGTCCAATCGTTACACAAATATATACATGAGTTAATCAATATGATAAACAATAATTTTTAAGTAGATTATTTTTATTATAACTGTTAGTTTTGCCAGAAAAAAAATCTTCTCTCTCCTCTTATTTTATGCAAAGAATATCCTATTGCTTCGAAGGCTCCTAATCGTCGAAAACGATTTTGATGCTTCTTCCACTCAAAAATTCAAAATTATACGGTTTCTGAAATTTAAGTAAAAATATTTAAAAAATAATGATTAATGTGGTATAAAATCAATAAAAACCCCTTTTTAGGGTTCCGTACCTCAAAAGAAAAAAACGGAACCCTTATAGGATCACTTTGTTGTCCGTCTGTCTGTCTGTCTGTCTGTCTGTCTGTCTGTCTGTCTGTCTGTCTGTCTGTCAAGACCCTTTATCTCACGAACGGGTAAAGGTATCAGGTTAAAATTAATACCATATATTAGGATCCATGGACCACACAAGGTCTGAAAATTTCAATTTTTTACAACGACGCAATAAAAAGATATGGCATTTTATGTTCTCATCTCCATACATTTATTCAAAAATGCAAAACCTACAGGGTAGTTCCCGTTGACCTAAAATTATGAAATTCGGCAAGAAGCTAGGTCTTACAGTACAAATAATGGGAAAAGTCTGAAATCATTAAATATTACAACTTTTCTCACAACTAATGGTAACCAATTGAGGTGAGCTCCCGTTTCAAGAACATTCATATAAGAGAGGGGTCAAGTTGGATGGTCACTGAGTTTTTAAAGTCAAAGAGCAAAAGCTTTTAGTATATAATAATTATGGTAGTTAGTACTGGGTAGTATGGGTCATACTGTGCCTGGACGGTGGTGGTGGTATTGCTTATTAAATTTTTAAAAATTTTTGCTTTTTTACTTTTGAAATGTTTTTGATATTTTTAGACGCTTACCTCGCCGTCAATATTTAAATAAAATAAAGATAAGAAAATAGTTAATGTTTTTTTTACTTTTATAATATAATTATACTTACTAAAAAAAGTTTATTTAATACGTGACAAAGTGTGGAACCATAATCTGATATCAGCGCCATCTTTAGGTACACGGTACAGACTTTTTAACCTAACTTCCTCTGAGACATCCAAAGCTCAAGATAATACCAATTATGGCTGCTAGGATTGCCACTAGGACGACACAGGTAAAAAATAATTAGAACCGTTTGATTGTATGCTATAGGTACTCAAAAAAATTTTCCTGCTTATAATAAATAAATTATATCACGGATTGCTTTGAAAATTAGAAATATGCAACATAAGCGTAAATTGGGTTAGGATGGAGGTAGGATACGCCATCTATACCGTTTAATATAGCTGGTAGGTAGGTATACTGCGTGCAAAATAACTTTGTCTGTGACCGTTAATGCGCAGAAGTCAAAAAATTAGTCGCGGGGGTGAGCACGGCTCCCCAGGGGGCGAGCGAATCGCTCATTGGCTCTCCGCCTGTCACCCATGCGCGGAAAATAAAGACTTGTTCTGAACGCGCTGTACCTATTCCAACCTATAGCGTGAGCTGAGGTTGGTCTTAGGTACACTTAACAGCACATCAGGAGAAACACTTTTGCACCTTATGGCATGGTAATAGAGTTGAAAAAGTTTCTACCGACGTGCGGTTGACCGTACGTACACACGGCCGCACATCGGTAGAAACACTTTTGGACCTTATGGCGTGGTAATAGAGTTGAAAAAGTTTCTACCGACAAGCGGTTGACCGTACGTTGACCGACCGTACGTAGCCATGATCACACCTAGCTGTATTCAAAGACTAATTCAGCGTACATTGCTCGTTGAAGTAAGGATATTGCAATTAACATAACCAAGCCTCCCAGCAATGTATGCCGAATTAAGTCTTGGAATTTAGGTAGGTGTGATCGTGGCTTAAACTGTCAAGCTTGATGTGCTAAGCAGGTAATTTAGTTTTATACCTACTATGGTTTTATTGTACACCTTTTGAGATGTACCTACGTCAGCAATCAACTGTAACAAAACGTAAGATGAACATGTTATCTTCAATTATAGGTATAGGTTTTATCAATGAAAAACCTACAGGGTACTTCCCGGTGACCTAAAAATATGAAATTTGGCAAGAAGCTAGGTCTCACGGTACAAATAATGGGAAAAGTCTGAAATCATTAAATATTACAACTTTTCTCACAACTAATGGTAACCAATTGTGGTGAGCTCCCGTTTCAAGAACATTCATATAAGAGAGGGGTCAAGTTGGATGGTTGCTGAGGCGATTTTTGTTTTAGTTATATTTAAAAACGGGAACACTTACAAACTTGAAAATTGGTATGTTTATAGGGCATAGGCTATAAAATAATAACAAATAATAAAATTTGGTCAAGCGCGTGTCGGACTCAAAAAATCTAGCACATTAACTTACTGAAATTTCAACTAATACAATTTATGTTTATGTGGTGGTACGGAACCCTCAGTGCGCGAGTCCGACTCGCACTTGGCCGGTTTTTTTATGGGTGAGAGTCTCGACGTTGGTCGTAACAGCCACGTTGAAAAGCACTCTTATATGAACGCTATTTACGTGTCAACAAAGTCGATATTTGCATTGACGATCGCGTAGCTTCAAATTTGAGGGCTGTAATCACCTTAAACAGTTCTCTCAGGGAATCACGAGTCTTCAGGCAATAAATTGCTCTTATAGCCCTCTTTTGTAAAACGAATACTGAATGGATATAAGCTGCCCGGCCCCAAAGCAGTATGCCATAAGACATAATGCTATGGAAGTAGCTAAATTGAACCAGCCTTGCGGTAGCCACATCAGTAAGTTGTCTGATTTTTCTGACAGCATATGCAGCCAAGCTCAATCGACCAGAAAGAGCCGTTATATGAGGGCCCCATTAAAGTTAAGAATCTAGTGTAACCCTAAGAAAACTCTACTATTAATAAAATCTAATGTTTCATTATTCAATACTACGTTATGTGAATCAGACCTTACATTTGGCAGTGCAAATTTAATACATTTAGTTTTTTTGGCGTTTAAGACTAAGTTGTTGACAGTAAACCATGCATGAATCTGCCCAAGTGCATCATTAACCTCGTTATAATTGTGTGATTTCCTACTTACATTAAATATTAGTGAAGTATCATCAGCAAATAACACAATCTTTGACAGATTCCTCACTGCCAAAGGTAGGTCATTAATATAAATAAGGAATAAAAATGGCCCTAATATGGACCCTTGAGGTACACCATTTTTGACTACTTCCCTTGCTTCCTGTACTTTCATCAATCCGTCCATCTCGTCGGTTTAGGGTACTTTTAACCTGGCCTTTATTCAGAACGTCCTGAATTTGGTCCTGGTACGTTCGCCTAGGCCTTCCCCTTCCAAAGTTTCCATTCACTCTCCCCTGGTAGATCTCTTTCGTCAGTCTTCGTTCATTCATCCTCTCTACATGACCAAACCATCTCAGCATCCCTTTCTCGATTTTGGTCATTACGTCTTCTTTTACGCTACACCGTTCTCTTATCACACTATTTCTAATCCTGTCACTCAATTTAACACCAATTATACTCCTTAGCGCTCTTATTTCCACTGCATTAATTCTACTTTCATGCTTCTTCTGCCATACCCAGCTTTCACTGCCATACATCAGTGTTGGTACTAAAACATCCCTATGAACAGCCAAACGAGCCTTGTGAGACACCTTCTGACTCCTAATAAAGGCGTGCAGGGCACCATTCACCATGTTTCCAGCATTCACTCTTCTTTCAATATCACTTTCACACTTTCCATCTCTCGTAAACTTTGAGCCCAGATACACAAAATCCTTCACTTGTTCGACTTGTTCACCACCTATTAATATAGTACACTCAGTCATACATTCTTCTCTTTCAAGTACCATTACTTTCGTCTTGCTTACATTTACTTTCATTCCTTTCCTGTCCAAAGCCACATTCATCATTGTTACTGACATAGACGGCTAAGGCCTATGATGATGATGATGTATGAATGACGATTTCTTTGTCGCGCTCTGCAGCCTAAACGGCTTGATATATTTCAACATGTGAGGTGTCGTTAGATTTTTATTCATTGTAGGAGTGTTATAGGGTTATAATATTTTAGTACGGCACCTTTGAAGCGAAAAAAAAGGGCGAAATATTTTCTTTTAATCATTACTTTTACAACATGGGTATCAAAACAATAGCTAGGAAAAACCTGATTCTAAGGTTAGCAAATGTTTTAGTATAACTTGACGTAGCAAATCTGAAAACTAAAAAGTTTAAAATAAAAAAATATTAAATAACAAAAAACCCAACTGCTTAGCACAAGAGAGGAAAACAAGCTTAAATCTATTGGATTTGGTAACTTGCATTGTATAGGATACTGCAGGCGTGGACGAACAAAATTAAGTCGTAAATATCCTCAAAACATTTTTTCGTCCCCGCCTGCAGTATGTTATACGATTAAAGTTACCAAATCCAATAGATTTAAGCTTGTTTTCCTGTCTTGTGCTAAGCAGTTGGGTTTTTTGTTATTTAATAATTTGTTGACTGTACAAAACGTGCCAATTCATTGTGCAGCAGCTTAGATAGGTCGCTGTTTGGTACCCGATGAGGTAGGGTTGCCAAATTCGCGCTCTCCGCCTATCATATGAAAGGGCTTTACTTGTACGGTCAACCGCTTGTCGGTAGAAACTTTTTCAACTCTATTACCACGCCATAAGGTCCAAAATTGTTTCTACTGATGTGCGGTCGTGTGTACAATAACAAAAAAAATACAATTCCCCCCTCTCTTATCTCCGAAGTATGTGAAAGGAAAAATCTGAATTAATTACAGTCGATAGAAGTTTATGTAAATATTACAGCAAAAAATTCACCCCCGCTACTTGTAGGGGAGGTACCAAAGAAAAATTCAAGATTTGAATGAAATGTAGGTATGGTATATCCGTATTAAATTAAAGCTTTCTCTAAGAGTCTTTAAGCTAAGCCGCGGACAGACAGACAGATATGACGAAACTATAAAGTATCGTGTCGACTACGGTATCCTAAAAACAAGGAAATAGTATGATTGGTTCCGGGTATTGGCCGTGGTCCACCTGCGTGGTTAAACTGGATGTACCGCGGGAAATTTTTTTCTCCCCCCATAGGAGCCCCCTTCATTTTATTTTTTATTTTTATTATTTTTTGTAGCGGCAACAGATATAAACAACTTGTGAAAACTTCAAATTTCTAACTATTGCGGTTCATGAGATACAGCCCGCTGACAGATAGACATCGGTGCATATCTATAGGGTCCCGTTTTTATTACCCGACTGCCCCAAAACAAGAGGGTTATGTTTTTCGAGTGTATGTATGTATGTCGATTTCTTTGTCGCGCTCTGCAGCCTAAACGGCTTGGTAGATTTTTAAATGTGAGGTGTCGTTAGGTTCTTATTCATTGTAGGAGTGTCATAGAGTATTAAAAAAAAAGTACTAAATAAAAAAAATATTTCAAACTACAAAATACCCGACTGAAAAGAGAAACTCAATCGGTTTCCGATTGAGATGAAATTTTGCATGCTTATGTGAATCGGATGACAATGCAATATTATTGTAACTTAGAGCTGATCTGATGATGGAGCCGGAAGATATCCATAAAAAAGTGGAGATATTACCGCGTTTCAGAATCCTACAGCGCCATCCGTTGGTGGGTAGCGTCGCTTGCTCCCCTGGTAATATTTTATTGATAAAACAACCTGGGAGTTTTCTTTATAAAATATTTGGGTTTAGCTAGGCCTTTTGGAAAAAAATCACTTAGTTTTATAATACAAAGCTATGACTAAATTTCCTGTGCAAGATGCAGCATTCATTACTTTTGTAATATACTGTAGTTTTTCTACTCTATACCAGAGGCACTGTTTTTATTACCGCGTTTCAGAAACCTACAGCGCCATCGATTGGTGGGTAGCGTCGCTTGCTCATCTGGTAATAACAACTCTAGGAGATTTCTTTATAAAATATTTGGGTTTAGCTAGGCCTTTTGGAAATAATTTTCTAAGTTTTAACTTATAAAGCAATGACTCGTGCAAGATGCAGCATTAATTACTTTTGTATTATACTGTAGCTTTTCTACTCCATACCAGAGGAGCTGTTTTTTGATGTCGACTACCCCAGGAGGTTTTAGCCCACGCTTCGCCAAAGTGAACCACCAGCGACTAAAACCTCCTTGTGACTACCAAATCCAAGACCAAATTCGAGTATACCTTACATACGGTCAACCGCTCGTGAATGGAAAGATTTGCAACTCTACATATTACTATGTCACAAAGTCTGAAGTGTTTCTACTGACGTGCTGTTGGGTGTATATAGAAAAATACCTTGGGTTGGGGCTCGTCTGATTCTAGCAAGTGTATTATAATTCTATGGATTCTAGGGTGTGAAAATAGTTGTTTTTGAATGTATGTATGTCCATTTCTTTGTCGCGCTCTGCAGCCTAAACGGCTTGATATATTTCAACATGTGAGGTGTCGTTAGATTTGTATTCATTGTAGGAGTGTCATAGGGTGAGAAATGGGGTAGAATATTTTAGTACGGCACCTTTAAGGGTGAAATAAGATTTTTAAAGTCATTACTTTTACAACATGGGTATCAAGCAATAGCTGGTAAAAACCTGATTGTAAGGTTTAAGCAAATGTCTATAACTTGACGTAGCAAATCTGAAAACTAAAAAGTTTAAAATATCAAATTATTAAATAACAAAAAACCCAACTGCTTAGCACAAGAGAGGAAAACAAGCTTAAATCTATTGGATTTAGTAACTTGAATTGTATAAGATACTGCAGGCGGGGACGACAAAATTAAGTCGTACACATCCACAAAACGTTTTTTCGTCCCCGCCTTCAGTATCTTATACAATTCAAGTTACCAAATCCAATAGATTTAAGCTTGTTTTCCTCTCTTGTGCTAAGCAGTTGGGTTTTTTGTTATTTAATATTTTTTTAAATTTTAATACCTTTAAAGGCTTTAACAATTTTGATCCCTGGTATCGGGTGGTTGGTGGTTGTAGTGAAGAGAAGCTTATGCTGGTTTTGTTACCACTTCCTCGCTGCCGTGCGTAAGAAAGCGCCGACATTCGTGAAATCCTTGTTACATCAAATCAGTCAGTCACTGAATCATCCCTTTTTACTTTCGAGCGGAGCGAGAAAGGTTTTGTATTCGTAAAAAAAATGTTTTACTAATTTTCTCAAAAATGTGTTTTATATAACTTATACATCATAAAAAACAAGTCTCCCAAAACTGTCCGTCCGTCGGTCGGTCGGTCCGTCGGTCGGTCTGTCCGTCACGCTTTGGCGTAGCGGCTAAACGAATGGTCCAATTGACACCATATTTGGAATTTAAGAGTTTTTTGCAAATCCATCGAAGGGTTTTGAGTGGTTTCCTGCTGGCTCTCATTTTGAGGGTAGCTGTCATACAACGAAAATGAAAAATTGTAATTTTCGCTAAAACGGTTCATACAATCTTGATGAAACTTTGCATGACTAAGCATCTTCATTTAAGGAATTTTCGGCAGTATCAATTGGTCTCTAGAAATTCATATAAGGGGTGTTCCCTTAATACTAAAATTTTAAAATGTGATTTACTCAAAATCGGTTTCGTGTAGCTTATTTTTATGTTCTACAATTTGGACTCTAAATTGGTTTTCTGCCTGACTGCATATTTCAGTAAACCATTTTTACATAAATCTAGTTCGTATAGGTAAGTTTGTATTTTCATATTATTTGTATGGAATTACAAACTTAAGTTTGCAGTTGGTACTTATTTACTCATTACTATCCGCAGACTTTATATATAGTAGTTAGTGCATTCGGCTCTTGATCCGGAGGTTCTGGGTTTGACTCCCGGCGGGGCACTGTTGAATGATGACTCTCGTATATCGCGAGAAAGTAAGTGCAGTGCTGCTGTACCATTTATTTAATTTGAAACTGTTTAATATCGCAGATTTTATAATTTGAATAGTTTTGTATTTTTTAGGTAGGTCCTTACCTGTGAAATTTTCTCGCAGATTAATGAGATCATAATTTCAATAATTCTATTGCTATTTTCATTATTTGTTTTATATTTGTAAGTTGATTTCAAGGTTCTCAATCTACGCTTTGAATATTGTTTTCATTTTTAGTTTAATATATTAAATTCGTCCGTTTTCATCATTAGGTGAGTTATATTTTTTAACAGATGATATGTTTCGAAAATTAATTTATAGCTGCTGTAATCTTAGGGTCCTATTGATAAATCCCTCTCAACTTTGAGATTGCACTCAAGATGTATAACTTGTATGTCTTGGATTATTGATAGGTCTCCGCGCGCTTGAGACCTTGATTAATCTATTGTGTATGTGTGTGGTTATTCTTGACAGCAATCTCACACTTGAGAGGGATTTATCAATACGACCCCTAATAAAAAAAAAAATTGTAATTCCTAAAAATAAATGCAATAGTGTAGGTATCTACTGAAATTTGAGTTTACCTAAAATTCTCCATCATCATCATCATTATATCAGCCGAAAGACGTCCACTGCTGGACATATGCCTCCCCTAAAGATCTCCATGACGACCGGTCCTGCGCTGCTCGCATCCAGCGCAATTTTGACCAGATCATCGGTCCACCTTGTAGGGGGCCTGCCTACGCTTGGTCTTCCGGTACGTGCGGTCGCCACTCTAGAAGGCCCTATCGGCCATGGGTTCGTCTTGCGATGTGCCCTGCCCACTACCACTTTAGCGATTCTCAGGGCTATGTCAGTTAAGTTAGTTCCTCTCCGGATCTCTTCATTTCTGATTCAATCCCGCAGAGAGACTCCGAGCATATCCCTTTCTATAGCCCTTTAGGTGATTTTAAGCTTCCTGATAAGGCCTATCGGGGGCGGCCACGTCTCGGTTCCATATGTCATCAAATTCTCTATACAAAACGCCAATTTCATAGGTAAGGACCTATACGCGATATCTTATTGTGTAAGACTCTGCAATTAATACAATCCACGTGTTTCCAGGGTATGTGCTCTCCAGCCAGCGACGTGTGGTCTTTCGGAGTGACTGTGTGGGAAGTACTTACTTACTGTGTCGCCAAGCCCTTTGAGGAAATGAACGACGACCAGGTAACGCTCGTCGAAATTTTTCAATATACAGGTGTAAAAAAGATAACCCTTCTGTTTTGGGGCAGTCGGGTAAGAAGTACGACAATCCCTTTAAGGATTGATTCTGCATCATTGGAGTGTATAAAAAATATGCAAAATTATTTTTCTATAAAAGTAGTTCTAGAAGCGTATGGAGAGTTTAATGATCAGCGGTGACGTAGACTAATTTATAGCAAGTATCTGTAAAGTAATAAAAAAAAATTGAGATCACCAGTATTTCTTTAAAAAAGGTAAATTAAAATGTATTTTTATCACTTTTTATAAGAATCGTCGCACTTTTTTTTTACATCCTGTAAAGATAATATTAAATGAAAATAGTAGGTATAACGATAACCTTATTTCTTCCCGTGGGTGTCGTAAAAGGTGACTAAGCGACATCAAACCGGAGGATGGGTAGCAGCGTCATATCATGATCACAAATAACATCGGTCCCTTAGATCCCTTGATTAGGTCATCTTAACTTGACACATTACAACCGGAACCGGGTAGCTTTAATAGGGAATATGCATGACTTTTTTAATTTTAAATGGTTATCCAAATACATGTAATAATAAGTTTAGTAAAACAATTTTTCGAATAACAATGAAATTAAAAAGGATATACGCCATTGAAGATTTGTTTCTGTCTCTTTCCAGCAAAAGGAAATTTAACACGGAGTTTAAATGACCGCAGTGGCATGTGACGTCACTGTCCATGTCGGATCTCTCTGTCTAATTGGTGCGTAATTAATAATTTTGAATGCTTATATCGGCCGTATTTCTTAGCCGATTAAAATTTTTGATTTGACTTTTTGTCATCTCTACTACGGTATTTACATATTTTGTTAGTAAATGCGACTAAAAAAAATTATGCATATTCCCTAAGCGAGCGTGATCTGAACTGTATAGATGGAGAGATTTATAGAGCAACGTAACCACTCTAACTAGTAAGCTCTACTTACTATCGTTTTTGATAGATCCGGGCTCCTGCCAGCTGTGCGTTGCTGGGTGTGAAAAACGGGTTTAAAAATAAATTGAAGTTGAGCCATTTATAAAGCTCTGAGTTTGGTGTGGTTATTAATTATTATACATGGTTATTTATTTAATTCTAATATAAAAATTGGCAGGCATTTTAGTTGGTGGAAAAGTAATGGCAGGCGCCGTAAAGCGTTGTTTCATTTATTGAGCAACATCTCAGTATGTTATGTACGTTTGTTAGGTGGTGGCGAACGCCAGCGAATGGCGTAGCGGTGGTCGCGGCGCCCGCGTCCCTGCCGCTCCCCCGCCGCGCTGCCGCCGCGAGCTCTACGATCTCATGCACGAGTGCTGGCGCCGGGAACCTGCGCAGCGCCCGCGCTTTCACGATCTCCACCGATACCTCGAACGCATGACCCACGGGTACAAGCCACCCGCCAACAGACAGTAAACAACTTTCCTTGCTCGCTCACTCATCTTCTACATTATCTATGACCCTCGGCCAAAGAGATACTAAGTACTTACACAACCAGAAAGCGCACGCGAAAGGCAAAAACATCCGTGACGTGTCCTAAGAATAAGCGGTTTAAATGGGCATCCATCTCTTTGTAGCATACTGCTCACATGTTTGCTAAAAAGAGATGTAGGCCCGTTATTTTTTTTTATCAGGGACTGATTTGTCCCTTCACACAAGTCCTCTAGTTGTGTGTGAATAAGTACTTACATACATTTATCTTTACCCTCGGCAAGCCCTCGGCAAAAAATGCGTTTCATATAAATTGAAACTTATGGGACATCGACAATTCCCGCAGAGTTATTCATAATGTAGAAGCACTATACAAATATTTCATTTGACCCATTATCAATATCATTTTATAAAACACATATAGCTTTATTTCGGTTGTGTAGGTCAATGAATACGCAGTTAAAAACACGTTAGCGAGTCTCGCCTAAAAGGCAAAACTAATTTGACTCCCTTCTCCGGCAGACTGCGTAGTACTGATAATTAAAAAAGTTACGGTAAAATCTTGAGCAGTATTAAATTGAGTATTAAATTAAGAGTTTTTCGAATTAGGGTACTAAGTCAAAGAATGTTTTAGGTGACAGCCTGCTTCGCCAAGTCCTGTACCTGCTAATAGTCCAGTCTGCCTTTGCATTGAGTAAGTATTAGCAAGTGCAAAGACGAGCTCACTGGTTAGGGAAGCAACTTGATTTCAAAAATTTCAATACGCGATTTGACAGGTTGTGTATTGATATTTTTTAAGAAAGACATATATTTCTGAGAAGCCATTGAATTAGGTAGTTGAGTGGGAAGGCGCATGTACAGTTCGGAATTAAGGTAGATAGTTCTTGAATTTAGGGGTTGGAAATGGGACTCAGAAATATATATCTGGAAGTGATGTCGATGTTATTGTCCATTTTGCTCGTATCGTCCGACACTGCCGTGTTGAGTTACGAGCGATGTCGCTGGTAGCATCGGGGTCGTATCTCCTACACGCCTACTTAGCGCCCTTCGCCTATAGCGCTCCCACGATCTTCCACTATCACCGCCTTAATGGCAAACCCCTAACACAAGGATACTATTTTCTCGCTCGATAGAATTAATGGGCTTCGCCCGCCATGGTGACTCCGCCCGTGAATATTCCAACTCAAACTGTACGAACATTTGAGTAGTATCCTTTTTGCTCGGAAGATTACCTTGTACTGAATTCATGTTATTTGGTTATAAGTAATTAATTATAGAGAGAGTCTTACCTACTTATACCATTGCGACATGCGCTACAAGGTGGGTTTCCGATCGATAGTATATCCAAAGTCTAATTCCTATTTTTTTAACCTGTTTTAAATGTTAAGGTTATACTTCGGAAGAGATTGCTTCCAGGGCGTTATTTGCCCCCTGTGCTTCTTGTTTTCTTCGATCACTCGGAAGAACCGCGCGCCGCTGCTGACACACTGGAGATGCTCAGCACATTTTATGAGAGAGAAATATTTTAATAACTTGAATGCGATCGCCATTTGATCGTAGAGAAGGGCCAATTTAGTCGAAAAGTGAATTTTCTATTTGCTTAAGTCTGCGGTTCCGGAGCGGCGTGCGGAAACTAGTCAACCAAGATGAATGAAACCGAATTACTCGTGTAACTTTAGTCTCAGATCTGAAGTAGCGATGAGGCCACGTAATATCTATAGATTTAGTGATAACAATAAACATTGATGTTTGAGTGTCACAGTGTATTTGATGTCACCGTATTGTTAGACACACTCGTCCCCCACCCCCACCCCCCACACACAGCCCTGAGTCGTATCACACGGCTACTAGCACCTCACTTCATGAATCGCCACTCAAGCTAAATTTATAGTTGCAAACACATCAAGTTTAAATAGTAATCCGTATTGGGTATATAGTTTGTTTTAAAATAATGATTTCAAACAAAAGGGCTTAAGATGAAACGGGGTGCTTGCTGTTCCTTCGTTTAACTGTTAGGGTAAAATATTGAATAAATAAATGTGTCCTCTTCCCTGAGCTAGGGGAGCGATGAACAGGTGTATGAAGCTTTCGATTCAACTAGGACCAGCTTCCTTCTGTAGCATAGATAGCCAACTCTGGCGGCATTCACACGCGTGTCATAATACAACAAATACTTGGCGCGTCCAGGAAGAACATTTGCCACGCGAGGCGGCACACAAAAAAATGTTTTGTCTGGACGCACCTTATAGACATCTACAGCGAGTGAAAAGAATACTTCCGAAAATTTAAATCTTTGACTATTAAACCATGAAACTGCACAATTTTTTCCAACGAGTTGGATGTAAAAAAATATTTTATTTGGCACGAAAAGTCGTTCCGATTTATGATCTGAATCTGAAAGTTTTAGTTTTCGAGAGTAGTCTTTTCACACCTTGTACACAGCATGGTTCCAGAAATAAGCAATGTAGAATAACAATATCCAGTTCTGCATGTTCGTTGCATGGACCGCGAGCTCTAGAACCAGCCTGTATTTACATTTATAAATATTTTAAATGTTCCAATTGAAATCTAAAAACACGTGATCAAATAACCACAACTAGGCATTAAGTTTGTTATGTATGATTGTACATAGGTACCTTAATAAATAAGAATAATATTTGTGTATTCTGCCAAGCCAACTGATTTCTCAAATAAAATAGTTCTCTGTCGAATTAATGTACCTTGATTAGAATGACAGTAGCGTGGCAGCAGGAAGAAGCGTTGCCTAACGCGCCTAACAGAGCACGGACGAAGAATAACAGAGGCAGGTATCGCTACGTCCTGCTCTCACACATAGTCTGTCCTGCTGTCATTATACTCAAGCTATATTATTTCAACTGTAGTTGTCGCATATTTTTCACGCGTTCCTATAATAGTAATATGAGTAATATGAAATTAAAAACCGAAGTATAATTTTAGGTTTCAATTCTAACAAAACAAATAATACATAAGATCATTATAAATGCTATACAACGTGTAACGGAAAGGTGTGATAATAATAAAGGATGTGAATCTGCCCATGAAACTGAACAACTTTTCCCAAGATAATATCCCAGATCGAAATATGAAGATGAATTTTTGACCTCCCATAGAAACTGCATCAGCTGATTGCGCATTTTCTATGGGAGTTCAAAAATTCATGTTCATATTTCGACCTATGTTCCGTGGGAAAATTTGTTCAGTTTCATGGGCAGATTCACATCCTTTATTATTATCACACCTTTCCGATACACGTTGTATAGGTTCAAGGTGTTTTTATTTCATTGCGATAACCTAATCTTAAAAACAAATGAGAAAATAGTAAACTTCGAAAATTCATAGACATTTACGTTTGTATCGGACGTCTGAATATAGTTTTACAAATATTGAGAAACTTTAAATAATATGATTAGAAGTTATCGGAAGATGTAGAAACACCAGGTAAGGATATGATTTATGTCTAGAGTTTTAAACGTACTAGTTGTACCTATAGAATAAGTACCCGCGCTCTCCTATTCCACACTTGCTCATACAGTCATAGCGTATAGAAGCTGGTCCCTTTAACTCATTCAAACCATATCAGTCGATGCCAAATCAGTTTCCATATGGGTTTAAAAAGTCAAATTTGAGGAACTCGGTCTTTATTTGTTTTGAAGTTTCGGAATAAATAATGAAAATAATTCTTATTGTACATCTCAATTAGATTCAACAAAATAGAATGCTTAGCTAATATCTCCTGAAAAATTTTAAGGACTACTTATATGGAAAAATATTGTCAGTAAAAGCTATCAAGTTGTTTCTTTTGGAACACGGTTAATCGAAAATTGTTAAAGTTGATTCGTCTTTGAACATCAGACA
Organism: Athrips mouffetella; assembly: GCA_947532105.1. Taxonomy (NCBI): domain Eukaryota; kingdom Metazoa; phylum Arthropoda; class Insecta; order Lepidoptera; family Gelechiidae; genus Athrips; species Athrips mouffetella. Next base: position 32,663,402 of record OX383956.1, read on the forward strand.
ACCTTTTTTCTTAGACGTAATAATAAGTATGCACAGCTAAAACAATAGTACATTTAGTACACTTCAGTAATTGTCCCGCGTGCCCTCGCACTTGCACGCATGAGGACTTACCTACATATTGTAAAATAATATAATTAAAATTTGCAGCGTTCGTTCGTTTCAAATAAAAACAATATATGCATTAACAGAGATAATATTGTGAAAAAGCAATGTGAAACTAGAGATTTGGTATCGACAAAGTACCCACATAGTTTAGTAACGCTTTGCATGTTTTAATGATACAATTATGGCTATTGAAATTATAATTTAATATACGAACTGATGTTAGGTAGACAGTGTTCTAAATAAATCAAGCTGGCAAGAGAGATCACCCGCAGTCGATTAAGCCTACAAGAGTATATTCCAACAAACAAAAATTTGGGTATTTTTAGACATACATATTACCCACTTAATATGATACAGGCAAAAAAAGATAAGGATAAATTTGAATTTGTTGAGAGTGTGGTGCTACTATTGCAGGCTTAATTGGTGGCTGTTGACCGCTTACTAACTGATTACATTCAGAATATTATCTACTCAACGTCCATATATATCTTTATTATTATTATTGGATACGTGCTATTCTCGTAGAAAGCAATACAAACTTAGTTGAGAATTGTGAATAATGTAGATTAATTATGTGTTTTAAAACACAAATAAGAGCGCAGTAATACTTCACTGGTGTTTTGCAGTAGTTTAAATAAGTGTCAGTTTAGATATAGATTTTTTTCGCTATGCGTACGTAGCAGAATCGGATTTTTGGGTTTTCAATCATGGTTTTAAGAGGGCTGTTTTCCATAAAGTTCTTCAAAAATTTGATTAACTTTTTTGCTCCTTTTCTATTAATGTTTTTTTTATAAAAGAGGAAGGAAGACAAGCAGACGGGTCATCTGAGGGTAGTGATCACCGTCGCCCATGGATTGCCGCAACATTCAGGGGGTCCCAAATCAAGGGAGGTCAAGTGTAAGCCTTTAGTTATACATATATTTTTTAAACATAACCTGAATCCTCGGCGCGCGAGTCCAACTCGCAGTTGACCGTTTTTTTTTTACCTACCACAACTTATTTCTATTTCGACAAATAGAAATAAGTTGTGGTAGGTAAAAAAAATCATTTTCACTCATTCGTAAATACTTAGTTTTTCCGTGCATTCGAAATCAGCTTTTACCAAGCTATTTCATCATTATATCACGCACTAAAGAATAATGTGTGAGCAATATCACATTGTAAGCTCTCACTCAAGTTGGTCAAATACTGGATAATTCTGAAAGCAGCCCTATCAGATATCTGGCTAACAAACTACTGCAAAACGTTAGGACTCTTCTAATTGGACACTTGTAGATAAGGTCGTGGTGGAGAAAAAACTCCTGCGATGTCAAAATTTAGTGTTACTGCATTTTATGTTGTGTTTTAGCAAATCAGTAAACCCTAAGAGGCATTCGGGATGGCCTGAGGGCGCTTGTTGAGTGATGGCCTTCAAAAACATCCAAATTTCACATAATATTAGTTAGAGGGTTTGCTGAGATGCACGTGAGGTGGTATCATTGGCTTGTCGACATGCCGGACTTTGACGCTAGCTGCCTTCTATTTGACGCTAGCTGCCTTCTATTGGTACATCTATTTTCAGCAGTTGCCAAGGCTCAGTCAGTGTGGGTCAATCATTTGAAACAGGCTCAGGTTGTTAAATTATCGATTGACTGAGTTATCCATCATTCAGCGTAGAGCATTTTAGTGGCATTATTCGCCGCCATGAATACCACCCATTTTAATGATAGTGCCTACAATAGTTTGTACATAGCCCAATCAAGGAAGGAGTTGACTCTGACAATAATTCGTCCGTTGCTGAAATTTCGCTGGGTAATAATAAAATAAACGCCGCAATTTTGGGATTAAAATAATCTTAATGCGTGTTTTATGCTTTTAGATTATTTTATATGGAAAAGATTTCTACTTTACTTTATCATGTCTCACACTGCGAAAAGCGACGAGGAAATTACTGTCAAGTCTTAAAAAAGTCCTATATGATTGGTGTAATATTGGTATTTGTTATTGTAAGCGTACATTACTGTGAATGTTTGGTGTTTGTTGATTATTCTGCTATTTAGACTGTTCGTTAGCCCTTTCTTTTTTATTTTGCTTTAAACAGTGTAAATTATACATTATCGTTTCATTAGATTTAGTGAATCCATTAGCCTATGCTGTCTTTGTTACTTTGGTCATTTACAATAAGTGTATACGAATTTGTGTTATGAACCTGCAACAAAAAGGGTATAACAACCCTAAACACGTGAATCTGCCCATAAAACTAAACAGATTTTCCCAACGTACCTTTTTTTTTGTATTTCAACCTATGTTTCTTAAGAAAAGTTGTTCAGTTTCTTGGGTAGAAACACATCTTTTATGGTTGTAATATCCTTTCTGTTTCACCTTGTGTAAGTACCTAGATATAAAGTAAATCCTGTTACGGTAAAGATACATATTATTAGTTATTGCATGCCCCGATGGGTCTTAATATCTAGGCCTCGATGCATGAGCATGCCATGCAACACTACGATACGCCTTCTGCGGCCTCTAACAATATCATGCACCTCTCAGTCTCCTCTAGCTCTCTCGTGAAACCCTCAACGTAATAATATTTAAAAGAAAACAGGTAAGCTAAGGAAATCGTAGGTTAAGCGAGTCCCTGCAAAAATGTATTTCATTTTATAGAGTTAATAAATAGTGTTAATTGTATTTTAATGTACGTCGCTGATCTGGAGTTTTTGTGGGTTATGTACAACGAATGTTTACAATTTTGTAAGAGTATTTTAAATCATCTTAACATTATATGGCCCGTTCATCGTTGGATTGCAACAAACTGTCCACTCTCGTCTATCCGCTCAATTTCCAAACTATCATTCTGCAGATATACACCACATACACACATAATATATCATATCAAATATAGATGTCAGTTACTAGATTAGGCTAGCATAGTGGTACTTATACTTAGCTACACAATCCAGCTTTGAACGATATGAATGAAGGCCGCGACTGTTGTACTTTTAAATGTTCGGTGTTATTTTCTTCTTTGATATGCTTGTATATGTTAAAAATATGTATTATGTCAAATTTAATTCGATTTTACACAAGTAAGCTCTTCAAAATTATAAGTAACACAATTTCGAAGGTTCGAGTTCAATATTAACTTAAAAATTCGTGTCTCATATTCGTTGTTAAATATATGTAGTGTAATTTGATCTTTTGCTTCTTAATGTTCAATCAACGCGTACAAGTACCTCTTTATTTTGGATTCGTAGCGTATAGATGTTGATAAGATGTCGTCACCTATTCTTCTTATATCATGACTACTGTTGTACGTCTCGGTCAAGCGAAGCGAGGCCACTCTCCGCACGAGTAAACTGGCAAGTATTCGATCTGTTATCATGTCTTCATATCACCAAATTGTTCTACACTATATGTCATGTTAAAATGTTATTTATTTATTGCTGTACACATTATCTACATTTTTGTTGGTGTGATAATTAAGGAAAGGAGTTTAAGAGGGCATTGCAAAATTTTAAAATTTAGGCTCGTTATTGAAAAACATATATCAGTTAAGATTCTCAATGAAAATTAAGTTAATAATTTAAGAGCCCATGACGTAGCTCCTTTGCAAAGTGGGACCAAAGAATCATAATTGAGTAATATCAGTGTTGGCTGAAAGTGATTGCTTTGTATTTGGTCTGACGATCGCTGTCGGAGCTTGACATGTAAAAAGACTACTCTCGATAACTGAAAATGTGGATTCTGAACCACTTTTCAACAAGAACCTGACTTCCAATACAAAATACTCAACCGCGTGTTTCAATTTCTAGCCATGTGAAGTTATTTCTTTTTTGTATTTTAGGAAAAGTTATTCATTTTAGGATCTAAATCCTTGTTTACTGTTTTCGAGAGCAGTTTTTGCAACCCTAAGTATGTTAAACAGCTTGTTAGGACTCAACTCCGGACGGCCAACATTTCATAACCTAAAGCAGCCAATACTAACGATTCTAAGACAATATTCGTCAATATAGACTAACTTAACTTCGTGTAACGACTTGTTTAATACAAGTATCTGATTTAGTAAATTCATCATAAGACACAATTTTTAAGCAACAGCTGAGATATGTAGTGTTTTACTTGAATGAATTAAATGTCAAATAAGTAATACAGCCAACATTGTTTTGCAAAAGTTGGAAGGGCATTATTATAGGAATAGTAAAGTTATCATCACTTGGAACATATCGACTTCTTTTGTTCTATTTCCTTTCCTATTTTAAGTGTAGTGTGCTATATAGACTGAACATTAAATTCAATAGGGGGTTTTCAGCCACCTTTTGAAAGATCGACTGCCTGCAGATCAGCAAAAGAATAAACTGTCAGTTTCATTGCTACTGTCAAATGCCAAAGCGCATTGAAACATTTTTATAATGCGCACGGCTAAAGAGTGGAATTAATATAACCGGAATCTATTCAAGTCGCGAGTGAATAGGGTTCTTCTGGGCATGCTCGTCCCATCGTCGACGTCATCTCTGGGTGTTTACTCTCAATTTTCGATACATCGATACGATACTACGCCGACACAGTCAAATTTATAACTTCGTGTTGTAACTGACAATATAGTAGAATAATGAGGTCAATAGTAATAAGCCCATTGACACAAAAAAATGCCTGTACTATTTTTTTTTAAAGATTTCACATCTCTTACGAAGCCTCAAAAAAAGAAACTACCAGCAGTGATCAGCGGTCAGCGTCACCTTCTATCGACACTTAAAAAACTAAATTGACAAACGTCATGGAAAGCCCCTATTATACGATTTAATTAACAGAAAAATATAACGTTAAATTTCTGAAGCTTTCCGCGACAGCTCGGCAGTGCGAGTGAAATGTATGGCGCACCATACATTTTTCCCGCACTCCCGAGCTGTCACGTACTTTACATTCTACTTCGTATAAGTCACCGTCATACAAGTTTTTGGATCAATATAGCACATTATACTTTATAAAGGTACGTATGTCTATTTTTTGCCGTACACCACTCTATAAATGAAATCAATTCTGTAGGTACATAATTAATAAATAATCAAAGACTTTTAAGGCACAATGCCTTCTTTTTATGTAATTTTAAATGTTAAAATAAATGTTGAATAACATATCAATCGTGTGTTTCATTTATAGACGAAAGTTTCCTTTTTAGGGTTCCGTAGTCAACAAGGAACCCTTTTAGTTTCGTCATGTTCGTCTGTCAGTCGGTCTGTCTGTCCGCGGCTTAGCAAAGTGACGCTTGGTACCAGAAAGCTATAATTAGGTTTAGATACACATATTAGTCACGCCGACAAAGGGGCGAAAAGTTTTTTAATACAGTTGCTCAAAAAGTGGCGTATTGCAGGAACATATAGCGTTCGGGATGTGGGCTTTTACATACTCGAGCTTTTTCTTTACCTTTTCCGAACTCGTGCGTTTTCTTTCCCAACTGTCAAAATAATGTATATTAAAAAAAAATCATAGAAGGTTTTATGATTCATGCAAATCTTTCTAAAAAGAAGCTACTAATTAGTTTCAATATCAGATTTTATGATTTGATTCAATGAGTTACGTTAGGTTTCATTTCATTTCATCTCATTAAATTTCGTTTTCATTTCATATCAATAAAAAACTTCTACTGAAGACTTGGCTGTATGAGCATAGTTCCCTTTGCCTACCCAGAATGGGTGAAGAAAACAAAAAAAATCTCTGCTTATATTTTTTTACGGTTGGCGCCATTTTCCAAAAATATTCTTTGCGAGTTTAGTTGTTTGTTGCACAAAATGAGTAATTTCGACGATATTTTATTTGAATTAACACAACCGGAACTGCACAAAATGCTTCGGAGAACATTTTACCGGAAAAGTCAAAAAGTCGCTACATATCTACATACGACGAATTTATTGCGTGGAGAGAAGGGGAAAAAGCAAATAGTTTGTCTCAAACAGTAAATATGCAACCTAAAACTTCCCCAGTTAGTATAAAAAAACTGTACCAATTTCAATTTATATGTGAATTATAACTTTTACAAGAAATAAATGATTAGTTAGTTGAGTTTATTGTGTTTTTATTATTTTATTAAATTGCTTCATTTTTCGCAATCGTATTAAAAATAGTTGTTCAGTACACGTGCGGAACCCTAATTGCAACGTTACCCTCTCCTTCGGCACCGCCTCGGCTCGGGTAAACATTTGTCGGAACTCTTTGCAATGACAGGCTTTCCGCACTTGTAATGAAATATACTATTTTCTGGGGTATCTCCCTTATACGTAAAGTGGGGATGTTTTATTTTTCTTGTCGACGGGGTGACGTTGGATAGGTCTTTTAATAATATTGTAAGCTTGCAAACACTTCTCTTCATCACATTTGCTCGCAATGAGTCGCAATCTATGTACGCATAGCGGGCTTTTTTAATCTATCATCTTGACTTTTCGTTGACATTCTGTGACTGCTGGCTGTCAGACGTTTCGTTCTGAAATGCGACTTTGATGCACTGACGTTTTAAACAAAAAGTTAAATTTTAATAATATTTTGCCTTTAATTTGTTTTAAAACTGTTCCTAAAACAAGAAATTAATTTAAAACTAATTAATTTTCACATTTTACAAGTTTTTATAAAATTTTAATTCTTTTACGATTTTGCTTAGGCTGTATGCGATTATTATAATATATTCTTTATTGTGCACAGTAAAACAAAGCAGTAGTGATAGAAGAGGTTCACAAAGGCGACCTAATCTCTATGAAGAAATCTCTTCTAGCCAACCAGTTTAGTGAGAAAAAGTATATGACGGGGACAGGAATCACATCAAATAATAAAAAGAAATAAGTATCAGTACATAAATAATTATAATAATACATAGTAATAACTACATATACCTACTAAAGACTACAAATATTAATATACCTACAATATAATAATACATATATTATCAAGATAAGTTCGATAAGAAGTATTTACCTTAGACAAAGAATAAGTTATGAAAATAAATATGCGAGTGACGGAGACAAATAGTGACATAATTTTTTTCTTACACGTGAAAATTTTTAGCGCAGCAGCTAAGTTATGTGACCATAAATATTATAAAGAATTAAATTTCTGCCTTTGTTTTTATTCCTCGCAAATGTGATGAAAAACATTAAAGCACTCGCTGACGCCCTCTGTCGAAATTGATTACTTTTCGTCCTAGATACACAATTTACTATTACGATTTAAAGATCCGTTTGCGAAATATTTAGCTTAGAAGCGCAAATTTTTGTTAGAGTCTAGTGTCCCCCTCCCCCAGCCAGATAAACGGTTTTTACTGGAAATGTCGAAAAATTCATAGTAGTGGCATATATGATGAAATTAAAAAATAGTACATTGTGTGTCTAGGGCGGAAAGTAAGCAATTTCGACAGAGGGGACATTCAAAGCACGAGCGTCAGCGAGTGCTTTAATGCCCCGAGCGTCTGCACTTCCGCCCGTGCTACACACAATGTTTTTCATCACATTTGCGAGGAATATAAAAAACAAGTAATCTTAGAATATTTATTCAAGTAGGTAATTCACGCAGAAATTTAATTCACCTGAAACTGTTCACGCCTAGGAATAAGTACAATATTATGGTGCTATTAATCACACGCATGTTTTATTTCATAACTTATACTTTGTGGAAAGTAAAAAAACGCATACAGCCTAAGCAAAATTGAAATTTTTTTATAAAAAAAACCGGTTAAGTGCGAGTCGGACTCGCGCCCTAAGGGTTCCGTAACTATCTACCGCGACCATCCAACTTGACCCCTCTTTTATAGAAAAGTTCTTGAAACGGGAGCTCACCTTAATTGGTTACTATTAGTTGTGAGAAAAATTGAAATATTTAATGATTTTAGACTTTTCCCTTTATTTGTACTATGAGACCTAGCTTCTCGCCAAATATCATTATTTTAGGTCAACGGGAAGTACCCTGTAGGTTTTGCTTTTTTGCATAAATGTATGGAGATGAGGACATAAAAAGCCATATCTTTTGATTGCGTCGTCGTTAAAAAAAAATTCAGACCTTGTGTGGTTTATGGACCTTAATATTCGTTATCAATTTCAACCTGATACCTCTTCTCGTTCGTGAGAAAAAGGGTCTTGACAGACAGACAGACAGACGGACAACAAAGTGATCCTATAAGGGTTCCGTTTTTTTTATTTTGAGGTACGGAACCCTAAAAACTATCGTAAATTGTGAAAACTAATTGTAGTTAATTAACTTTAAATTAATTTCTTGTTTTAGGAACAGGTTAAAAACAAGATAAATTAAAAGCAAAAGATTATTAAAATTTAAATTTAGCTTAGAACCTCTTTGCATCAAAGCCTCATTTCGGAACGAAACCTCTTCTGACAGCCAGCAGTCACAGAATGTCAAGATGACAGATAAAAAAGCCCTAGGGCGCATTTTAAAACTTTCCGACCGCAATAAGTGTATTGATTGCGAATCATTGCGAGCAAATGTGATGAAAAAACTATTACAGCTCAGTAGGCTTGACAGGCTAAAGATTAATAGTTGAAAAACTAAAAATAATAGACATATAAATAGCAGACAGGCGCTATGCTTTGCTGATCCTTAGGACGTTAAAAGTTTATGTTAAATCGAAACCTACTTAAAAAAAATTTAAATAATAATTCCTAAAGCAACTTTACTATGGAACCCTACATTGTGCGTGGCCCGACACGCACTTGGCCGGTTCTTTTTATATTAGGTATAAGATTTAAGAAAAATAGTAATTGATTTCAGTATATTTATTTATTACAATGATAAGAACGATAACAAAATTCTCTTTCAAAACGTACCACAAAATAGTGACGCTATGAGTTGAGTGGAAGACTACGCATAAAACAGTAATCTGTACAAATAAAAAGGTAATACCAAAATACTGCAATTTGCAACAATAACAGTATACACTTATAAAAACTTATGCTATACAGTACTCCTTACACGGCAGATCTCTTTAAGCAACCGAAGAAACATGATTACTGTTGACATGTCGACCCAGCGGCGAGAAAACTCACTATAATCTATCTATTCTGAATAGTAACTGATTTACTATTACAAAAAAAAGAAAATTCAAATAGACCCAGATATTTGTTATTAATTTTACAATTTATAAGGACCTCTACATTTTTTTAAAGTTAGAACACATTACTAAAGGTATAATAGTAACGCCAGGTCGCATCGGAACTGATAGGTATACGAGTATATATAAATGTACGGGAAATACATGTTCTCCATTGCTAACTATCCACATATTAATAACTAACTAGCTGCTAATCTGTTTGATAAAACATACAAAATCTGTTACCAAGCAGCAAAATAACTTTAGAACTAAGTGTTTAACTAAAGTAGGGCCAACGTAAGAAGTCCGTTTTGACGTTTTCTTATCACCAACACACAGGGTTAATTTTTATTTGCAGATCTTAATTTTTCATACAGTTGTCAAAATGAACCTATTACGATGACCTTACTTTACTTAAGCCCCAAAACAAACGCCTACCCAACATCAGGGCAGTAACTCATAAATAAGTAACCGAGTGACTTTAAAAAATATATAGTAACTAGTTTATGCAACTATCATATAAAAATAGTAGATTAGTAGCCAAGGGCTGTAAGGCATCAATTGCAGCCCGAGATACTATAGTTCGAGGGTGCAATTGATGCTTACACCCGAGCTGACTACTCTGCTTTACATCTCGATTGTGAGGTAAGTAGGTCCTTATTACCACCAAATTGTAGGTGACCAATTAGCGCTATAGGGTAATAATGTAGCTAGAAAAGCCCAAGGGCGGTAAGTAATTAAAACGCCCGCCGCCCCGCTGCTGGAGGCGGCCATCAAGGCGGGCGTTACAATTACTTACCGCCCTAGGGCTTTTCTAGCTACATTATTACCCTAGAGCGCTAATTGGTCACCTACAAGCCCCATTTGGGGGTAATAAGGACCTACTTACCGAATATGAGAGATGTAAAGATTATTAAGGGCTTTCCTGCAGTCAACTAGCGCCCCCATCGGTTAAAAAGATATTACTCGCTAAATACAAAACTTATCGAAAATCTGTCTTACCAGATTGAAGTAAAGGTACCCTAGTTTATTTAGAACTTATCAAGACTGAAAAATATAGTTCACTGTAGTTACAGATACAAAAAGAGCGAAAAACCACTTTTAGCAGTTTTTGTATCTGTAACTACAGCAGTGAACTATATTTTTCAGGATTGATAGGTTCGAAATAAACTAGGGTACCTTTACTTTAATCTGGTACGACAGATTTTCGATAAATGTTGTATTTAGCGAGTATTTTTTTTACTGATGGGGGCGCTAGTTGACTGCAGGAAAGCCCGTAAAACATGAGTTTGGGTTTATTGATAATAGTATCAAACGAGTGTTTAAATACCATGTTATATGCAGTTGCGTATACTAGGTACTTTATTTTCACTCATGCAATAGGTAGGTACTTACTTATAAATTAAACAAAGGTAGGTAAACAACAAAAGCAACTTATATTATAATTACAGATGTTATGTGTGTAAAGAAGCCGCCTTATATCTGTCTGCTAGAACATTTTCTTAACATGACGTGGTTTTCTTTTCGATTTTCATTTTGACGCTTAATTTTCTAGACTTATATGGGAGAAGATCATAAGTTATTTAAATAGCCACTTCTATCTTTTGGTTTCACTGCACGTATCCTGCAAGTACCACTAACTCTACTTTTTCAATAAACTTTCACGGGCACAAAATACTTGAAAAAGGTAAATATTTGGAAATGGTGGAAAATCTAATACCAATCTCCTTTTTTTTAAGAAAATGAACTTAGTTTATAATTTAATAATTCGTCCATTACGTTTTCAAAATTGATTCCTTTTTTTTAAAGTACTGAAATGAACAGGTTATAGTAGAAAAAATAATAAGCGCTTAAATAAATAAGATGTATTACCACATTGAAACCTTCAGGGTGCGTTTCTATTGAGGCAGATTGGAAAAAGTGGAAAATATTACCAAACATATTAGGCGACAGTCGTCTAATTTTGCACGCATTTTCAAGTGAAAAATAAAGTCATATGGCGCTATTAGTATCATTTGTTAATAGCACTAACGTGGCATCTAGTATTGCTCCTAATGATGAATTGTGTAAATACCAACTATACTCCAGTAAAAATACGGTTTTGCAAAACATTAAATGCTAATAGCTACTTTTTTGTGTATATCGTATTTTAATATGATTTTAAGACGCAATATTTACGAATCCACCTAAAATTTAAAGCGGAATATTTTTTTCGAATAACAACTAAGGCAAAAATAGTAATAGACAATTATATACTTTATATCATAGATAAACGTATACTTTACATATAGGCATCAAAATCCACCATAAATATATTTAAAAATATCAATTTATTTCAAAATATAAAATCTCCACTTATTTTTACATATAAGGGCCAATAAAGTCGAGGTAAAATAATAGCAATAAACTGAGCTAAACTCAACCTTTTTAAATGTAAGTGATTCTTATATATATTCACAAAAATGCCATACTAAATAAAAAAAAAAATTTTTGTAATCGCTGGTTTACAATGATTTAGTAAACATTTATGTTGGATTTGCCAAAAATGTGATTATATAGCACTATTTAAATTATTAGAAAGCAAAACGGATCTATTACTATTTTTGGTTGCGAAGATAAGCTGTATTTAAATTTCGTGCTATAAAAGTTAAACAATACAAAAAAGCTAATATTTTTAGGTGGATTCATGTATAATATGAAATTCTGAATATATAGCAAGCCGTAAATAAAAAAAATAATCTATTAACATTTTTTATCTACTCCCGTACCGGAATATTCCGAATTCGAAACTAATGACAGATTCGAAATTGAGGTCATTGTCCGCTATCATTTTCATTTCCACAATGTTCCATACTACGAGCAGTACGGAAATGGAGTATGGATTTTCATTCCGCAACTGTTATAATACATAATTTTCAATCTGCATAGGCTAAGGCAATACTACCACAGTACTACATACAGCCTATTTTAAAGTAATTTTGTAAAAATACTTTTTACTGGGGTGACGACTGCCTACCTAGATTTAAAAGAAAACGGAGAGTACCAGGCGTGACTAGGAGTACATAAATCGACAAGAAGCTGACAGTTGGTTTGCTTCTATATAAAGTGACATTGGCAACAAAAGAAATGATTTGAACAAAATGGAAAGTATGTACCAGGAGAACATGATTCTACAAGAAGCTTTCAGTAACCATATACATGAAACTAATGTTAAAGCAACGCCATCCACAAGTTCTAGATCTGGAATAACTTTAATTAACTGTACTAACTGTCCTCTTAGTTCAATAAATTGATCACTACTCTTTAAAAAAAAAAATTATTTCGTCGGTCGTAGATAAAGTTTTGTATGCAACTATACGTAATTAGTCATTTTAACACTCGATCTATACTATTTTGATACTCGGCTGCGCCTCGTATCAAAAACCAGATCTCGTGTTAAAATTACTCTCATTACGCAACAGTTGCATAAATAACTATTTCCGAATTTCCATATTTTTTAAATGTTTGGACGGCAAAATACATAAATAAATGAAGTAAATTTAGGTGGATTCCATTAAAAAGCTTTACACAGAAATATAATCTATCGATCTGAAAAAGAATCACGGCTATTATCAATTATTTCCGTTTCGCCATACAATCTCTCGTAATTTTACTGGAGTACTAGCCGACTTGACTCAATAGATCGCAGGGCTAAGTAGCTAATGTAAACCAAGTTTCACAGACTAGCCCACCGCCGCAAAATTACACGTATGTCGGTCTTTTATAGATTGTATTTCGGACAGTGTGCCAAAGAGCTCCATGAGCTTATTCCGCTATCCCCCCTCTACCAACGGGAATCCAAGGATATCACCCACACTTAGTTGATATTCCACACATTTACACATTTGCGGTGTCTTCATCCGTCAGAGCTCGCATTTTTTTCACTGCGTATGCAGCAAAGTATATTCGACAATTTATTAATATGCCATCCTAGGAGGCCGTCCCTATTGTAGCTTGTTGTCTAGCTAAAGTATTACCTAAGATCAAAGTCGATTCCACAAGACTCAATGTTAAATTTTTTTGGAGATTCATTATAAAATTAAAATTAAGGAGACCCGATACAAAGCTCAAATTACAATGCTTTGAGTACATCCGGAGTGGAGTTGATGCGTTGTGCGTTGTCTTAAACACCTATATTTTTTTACGTTACGAACCGAATATATAGGTAGTAAACAACAATAATAGAATTGATCTTGTGTAAGATACAGTTGGCCAATCACAAGTTACACCAATAGGGACATTTCTTTCTTATTAAATTTGACAGATATTTCAACCATAAAGTGACATTTTTATTTTAACATATTACTTAAAAACCTATTTCATTTCTGACGATTATGGACTTTCCCAAAGTGTTTATTTAAGTAAATGACTGTGTACTCGTAATACAGTTACAGGCTATAAGATTTTAATGCAATAAATAAAAATAATACCTTAAAACAATAGAGCCATCTGTCGGACCTTCCGGGAACTAAACGTTAGAGCGCCATCTGTCGGACCTTCGGAGAACTAAACCTTAGGGCACCATCTGTCGGACCTACGGGGAACTAAACGTTAGAGCGCCATTTGTCAGACCTTCGGGGAACTAAACGTTAAGGCGCCATCTGTCGGACCTTTGGGGAACTAAACGGTACTAAACTTTAGGGCGCCATCTATTGGACCATCAAGGAACTAAACGTTAGAGCGCCATCTATCGGGCCTTCGGGGAACTAAACGTTAGAGCGCAATCTATCGGACCATCAAGGAACTAAACGTTAGAGCGCCATCTATCGGGCCTTCGGGGAACTAAACGTTAGAGCGCCATCTATCGGACCATCAAGGAACTTAACGTTAGAGCGCCATCTATCGGACCTTCGGGGAACTAAACAGTACTAAACTTTAGGGCGCCATCTATCGGACCATCAAGGAACTAAACGTTAGAGCGCCATCTATCGGGCCTTCGGGGAACTAAATTTTAGCGCGCCATCTATCGGACCATTAAGGAACTAAACGTTAGAGCGCCATCTATCGGACCTTCGGGGAACTAAACCGTACTAAACTTTAGGGCGCCATCTATCGGACCACCAAGGAACTAAACGTTAGAGCGCCATCTATCGGGCCTTCGGGGAACTAAACGTTAGAGCGCCATCTGTCGAGCCTTCGGGGAACTAAACGTCGGACCTTCGGGGTACTACACTTTAGGGCGCCATCTATCGGGCCTTCGGGGAACTAAACGTTAAGGCGCCATCTGTCGGACCTTCGGGGAACTAAACAGTACTAAACTTTAGGGCGCCATCTATCGGACCATCAAGGAACTAAACGTTAGAGCGCCATCTATCGGGCCTTCGGGGAACTAAACGTTAGAGCGCCATCTATCGGACCATCAAGGAACTAAACGTTAGAGCGCCATCTATCGGGCCTTCGGGGAACTAATCGTTAGAGCGCCATTTTTCGAGCCTTCAGGGAACTAAACGTCGGACCTTCGGGGTACTAAACTTTAGGGCGCCATCTAACGGGCCTTCGGGGAACTAAACGTTAAGGCGCCATCTGTCGGACCTTCGGGGAACTAAACAGTACTAAACTTTAGGGCGCCATCTATCGGACCATCAAGGAACTAAACGTTAGAGCGCCATCTTTCGGACCTTCAGGGAACTAAACGTCAGAGGGCCATCTATCGGGCCTTCGGGGAACTAATCGTTAGAGCGCCATCTGTCGAGCCTTCGGGGAACTAAATGTCGGACCTTCGGGGTACTAAACTTTAGGGCGCCATCTATCGGGCCTTCGGGGAACTAAACGTTAGAGCACCATCTATCGGACCATCAAAGAACTTAACGTTAGAGCGCCATCTATCGGGCCTTCGGGGATCTTATCGTTAGTGCGCCATCTGTCGAGCCTTCAGGGAACTAAACGTCGGGCCTTCGGGGTACTAAACTTTAGGGCGCCATCTATCGGGCCTTCGGGGAACTAAACGTTAAGGCGCCATCTGTCGGACCTACGGGGAACTAAACAGTACTAAACTTTAGGGCGCCATCTATCGGACCATCAAGGAACTAAACGTTAGAGCGCCATCTATCGGACCTTCGGGGAACTAAACGTTAGAGCGCCATCTGTCGGGCCTTCGGGGAACTAAACGTCGGACCTTCGGGATACTAAACTTTAGGGCGCTATCTATCGGGCCTTCGGGGAACTAAACGTTAAGGCACCATCTGGGAACTAAACAGTACTAAACTTTAGGGCGCCATCTATCGGTCCATCAAGGAACTAAACGTTAGAGCGCCATCTATCGGGCCTTCGGGGAACTAGACGTTAGAGCGTCATCTGTCGGACCTTCGGGGAACTAAACACGTTAGGGCGCCATCTGTCGGACAATCAAGGGACTAAACGTTAGAGCGCCATCTATCGGGCCTTCGGGGAACTAAACGTTAAGGCGCCATCTATCGGACCTTCGGGGAACTAAACAGTACTAAACTTTAGGGCGCCATCTATCGGACCATCAAGGAACTAAACGTTAGAGCGCCATCTATCGGGCCTTCGCCATCAGTCTGATTCTTGTAACAAAACTAGCATTCTGTCTTATCGCGTTGTCCGTACAGATATTTTCCCGTTTATTTCCTTTGTTTCATACTTGGACGAAACAATAACGACGCCTTCGTTTAAAGAGTCACGTTACGTTGGAATTGGAATGTTTAATTAAGTCTTATAAAAAACTATCGCAAGTTTAAGGAATTATTTTAAAGTAATATGTAAAATTAAATGAAATAAATTTCGTTAGCAGGCTAAACTTTACAAATAGGTAAATCTGTGATGGTGATGATATATTTTGTTACGTTGCATGGAGCGGGATGCACTTACGTTATATTGCAAAAGGCAACCTGTTGAGAGTTAAACTTATTTGAAAATGAGTTTTATAATAAATGCCTAACCATTTTGTGCGCGAGTCATAACCGGACGGAACATCAAAGTATGCTTCATTCTTTCAATAATATTGTAAACAGATGAAAAGCGGGCTGTTCGTAACCCTACCTCATCGAGAACCAAAGCGCCAACAAAAAAAAATATTACGTTATACTATTTCCTACCTATTAGGGGCAATTTTTGTCCAAAGATGTGCACACTGCCATCGCCTACACGCCGCCGCCCTCAGCACAAACACTTTGCATTTTACCTAAAAAAATCATTCAGATAGTTTCGGGCGAAATGTACCCTAGTGAGCTTTTGAAAGGTACAACTGGCCCGAACACGAGTTTGCTTTAGGGCGAATCTGGCCCTAGCAATTTTTCAAAAGGTACATCTCGCCCATGGGCGAGTTTTTGAGGGGGCGAGATGTACCCTAAGCCCAATTTTGCACGCTGATTAAGCTTATTTTTAAACAGACCATTAAAATTAGGTCACTCATTTAAAACGTAAAGTAAACATTAATGTCATACCAATTCTTGTCAAAAAAAAAGATAACGATTCAATGATAATGACAAAAAATAACAAAATTTTGCCACTTCAAATTCGTGCAAGTTTGCTTCCAGGTAGTGTAAGGTAGGGTTGCCGACAGCCAGCTTTCTATTTAAAAGAAAGAAGGCCAATAATACTATTAAGGTGACACTGAAGACCACTTCCAACTTAGTGTACGAAGGTAAAATTAAACCTAGCTGCAGTAGAAATATCTAGATTTTTGCCATTTTTTCTCAAAGTAAATACTTACTGCAAAGATTACCAACAATAGCGAAACCTTTTTTCCTCAGAAATAACTATGAGTAATAAATTACTTACAAGCATTAGATAAGTACATCCGGAACAAAATTTACGCATTAGCAAACCTCGCGGATTGACATACATACATAAATGCCACATAATATGCAATAAAGCTACTATGATCAATTTATTTTTGTCTATTCCAACGCTTATCAAAATATATTGAAGCCATGTCAAAAGCAATCTGCTAAAGCTGTCAGACAAAACAAATTTGTAAAACAATGTTATTCTTTCCGTCAAATATACCCTGGTGTTAGTGTCATGGCTGCAAAATGTGTTGGTAAGCATTGGAAATAAAAGAAAAAAAATATTATGCTACAAAGAGCGGAGATTTCGTTCCAGATATCACTTCTAGCTTAGGGCTATGTTTAGCTGGAAAACCAGTATTATTTGCCATAAATATACAATACAAAATATAAACATGTTTACAAAGGGCGAACATCCAAAACATTTCACACACTGTAAACAGTATACAGAGCTCTGTATTCTTTATAATAAAACACTTCTTAATAACACTAAAATAAATAAATTAATATTTGTTTAAATAAATAATATGATTCGAGATTTAATTTAATACCATATCAATCTAGTTCGATTGTTTAATTTACGCGAAAGATTTTTTATCTATCAAGCAAAATTACTTATTGGCTAAGTTAATTATGGATTGGTAAATAATTGAGCTACAGACAAAATAACAAAAGAGAGCATTTCTAATCACACACAAGCTTATTTTTTGTACCTGACATCCGTTTGTCCCCTTATTAGTGAGGTCTAAAGCTATAACTTTTGTTTTAACTTTGCAAACGAATGTCAGGTACAAAAAAGAACGGTCAAGTGAGAGTGTGACTCGCGCGCCGAGGGTTCCGATATACCTATAGTTTTTTTAGAAGCGATAATTAAATTTTTTAGAACTGCAAAACTAAGTTTGTTTGTAAAGGTTTTTCAAAAATTATTAAAAACTGTGCTACTAAGAGAGAGAGCGTTTTATTTTTGCTGTAATATTTACATAAACTTCTATCGACTATAATTAATTCAGAGTTTTCGTTTGGCAAACTTCGGAGGTAAGTATTCAAGGTATTTTTTTTTTGTTACTAGGAGTCGTAAAAAATACAAAAGTCTATTCTAAAATGTACATAGAAAGTCCTTTCAAATGATACCCCACTTGATCTAGTAACGACAAATAAAATTTTGCCCCCCTTTTGGGCCAGATTTACTATTAAAATTAAAATATTTTTATGGCATACCATAAAACTATTCAAAATTTCAAGTCGATAGCGTCTGTAGTTGCTGAGATAAACAGCTGTGACAGACAGTCAGACAGACGAAGTCGCACCATAAGAGTTCCGGTTTTACCATTTTGGTTCGCACCGCTAAAAATAACCTTAAATATAACATCGAGTCTGTCTAATTCGATAACTTTTTTGACGGTTTGAGGGTTACACGTTTATTACCTCTGAATAATACGCTTACTATGGCTGAAGACAGTAATATAATGCTGTAAATGAGATAGGCGTTTACACCCGTAAGATACAGCGCCAAAATAGAGGGCGCAGGTTTAAGATACGCGACCAAAACATACAAGGTTTTTTATCGGACATCCATTAACCCACATACGAGTATTAGTCAGGTAAAAAGCAACAACTTTTGTTCAACGACTTTCGCAATAACGCACAACGAAATTTATTTCTTACCGTATATACTTTTAAACCAAGCTTTTAAACGAGGAATATTTGTACTAGTACATTTTATGAAAGTTGATTCCTGTTCCTATTCCAAATTTAAAGTCGATAGCGTCTGTATTTGCTGAGATAAAACAAAAATGAAAAATTTATTCCAGGCACATTTTATTTCATGGACAATACTAATGTCCTCTACACCAAGAGCCGGCAACTCTGAACCCTACCACGACTTATTACCGGACAATTAGAACGAACTATATAACTACTTTGAAAGATCGTTAAAAAGAGACCAGACCTTTTTGTCATACGATAACTTGACGACTGCCTGAGTTGCCAGTAGTTAGGAACATAGAGTAAAGAGAGAAGTAGGACAACTTTGTATCATTAGTGGCACAAGTGGTTCTGGATGCATAACTTGGCAAGACAATTTTATTTTTGCTTGTAGGGTTATTTGTTTGTATGGCAGGACACACCAACCGTTTTTGTCGATATTGACTATTTAGGTGCCTTTTTACTCTCACATATTGCGAGAAAGCACTTTTTTATTTAAAGTTTCTTAGTTTTGTAGAGAAGCTTGAACAAGAGGCATTGACTAGGACCAGCCAAAAAAGGTATCGATTTAATAATTACATCAAATACAAGAATGCGCTCGAAAACCTACATCAAAGGTTAACTGATAATGCTCCACCGGAAATACTCGTACTTACAACATTCAATCAGGGTGATTAATCTTAAGACTAGATGCCAGAGATTCAAATTTTTTACGGAATGTATGAGACATTAAAAAAGGCTACAACAAGTATACAGCTTTTTGTTGTTTTTATCCAAAAAAATTAGGAAACAAAATTCTGAAGTTATCATTCGTAGAGTATTCATTCATAAATAACATTGTTGTAAACCTACTCAGTACCAAATTTAAACTCTTATTACACCCATAAAGTCAGTACTATGGATACTGCGAGTAGAGATACATATTGATTCGTGAATTGTTAACGGTGGTTAGCTGTGCCATAGAAGGATATTTGGTTACCTGATTAAGATCGCACAAAATCCCATTGGTTGGATGGCTGGTTATTACAAATAACCATAATTAGCGGCTCGCCACGATACGGCCGGTCCACTCCTAAGCACATACCTGCCGCCGTGTTATAAATTGGACTTCCAGCCTGCAAAAATAAAAGTAGTAGGTAACTTAAGGGTTTATAATGTCAATAATTACTTCACCTATAATATAAAAATCCATAGTTTAGAACAATGACAGACTGATTCACCAATGCCGAACCAAAACAGCTGTTGTTAATAACTTTTGTTGTTAATAGTTTCGATAGTCCGACCACATTTGTGGTCCGACAAGTACATACATATTCTATAAAAGAAAGGTTAGGTTAGAATGGACACGGAGTTTTTAAAATCAAAGGGCAAAATCTTGAAAAATATGATATGGTGGATGGATAGGGAATCCTTAGGGCGCGACTTCGACTTGCAATTGGCCGATTTTTTTACAAATATAGGTACTCGTACCTTCTATTTCTATCAGGATTAATTCCTGGGCCCTGAGACAAGTGGCTTTCTATTATCGCAAACACTATAGAATAGAATAAAATATGGAATTGACATTAGCTGTCACGCAACATTTCGTTAGCTAATGTCAAGTTTGTGATTGTAGAAAGCTAGTTGACTCAGGGCCCTGTACTCCATGACGAACCACATTTCTCTTCGACTGTACCGAACCTGCTATTAATTTGCGCATTGGCAGACCAAAGATTAGAATCAGCTAAAGGCGCTCTTCCAGTAGATACCCGACATGATAGGTTAGTGAAAAAGATATAAACATTCCATACAAAAAAATATGACGTCATAACTCTCTCATACATCAATCGAATATCAGAGCTCACATATCACTATAGGAAATAAGTGTACGAATATGAAGTAACACGACTCTAATATGCAGCGCCACGTGATTTTACGACTCTCACCCATTACCATAGACTTGGAGGAGATATATGTATGTGCCAACTTAAAAAACTTAATAAACTTTCAATTAATTTAGCAAAAAGATGCCGAATTTGACGGCGAGACACTTATACTACTGTTATAATGTACTTACAGAGCCTTTATGTTTCCATTCCTGCGATCCTCCGAGCTCATGGCACTTCCCTAATATCGGGGCTATGTTGTTCGAAGCGTCGAGGCAAAGGGTTCTTCCCAACACTAGTTCGCTGCGATCCGTCTCAAACCAAATCTGAAATTATAGTCACGTTACGGTTGAAGCGCTCGTGGTCGATTTGTATCTGATCTTTCTTTACGATTACGAAAGTTAAGCAAAGTTAACGTGGTCTATAGCTCACCCTCAAATAAAAAAGTGGACATTGCTAGTAACTTGCGATAGTCCACGCTTGTTATGATTAAATGTTACGCATAGGCACTCTGCTTTTACAGTACCTATGAGTTTGTGCGATTCTTATCTTGTTGCATTGTTTATTCAAGGAAATTTGTTTACCAGCTGAAGCGAACAGCTAGTATACGAAAGAGCCGTCGCACGCTACTTCGTTCGCACGGACGGCATCTTTTGCAAGGGCTACTCAAAACTTACTAACTAACATAAACTTTGTATGAGTAATTAAAAATTAAAGCTCACCGTATTGGAGGTACACTTAGTTGAGGATGAAACATGCACCAGTGTTTTAAGTTTTAAGCTTTCAAACAAAAACGGTCTAGCAGTTTAAAAAAAATCAAATAACAAAATAATTAAACAAACAGTCAAAAAAGGTCCAAATATTGGTGATTTACAATCGGGCGCACCTAAATACCATATTGATACGTCGGAGGCAAATTGTATTATTCGCCGTTTAACATATCGTCTTGGTATTTTACAAAATCGTGAAAGATTTTTATTCCGTCATTTCACATAATGCCTTTTACAAAACCGCGTGTAATTCGTTCCTGGCACTCGCTGGCCGCTGCCGTGGCACGCTCGATTGGTTCGCACTTTGTGTTTGGTCGCAAAATAACCTAACCCGACCCAACCGATCCCCACTTTAGAGTAGGAGATGAGTGATCATTAAATTTTCTCATAACTAAAACGGGACCATTTTGGACATCACAGAATCCAAAAATCAATGTTGTCAAGCCGAAATCCTACTAGTTCAAAAAACACAAAAAATAACCTAGGCTAAACTACGGTAAAAGGATTCTTGTTTGAAAAGTGTTTCTTAGATCCCCTTGAATATATCTAGAAAATTCTCCGTTGATCCCATGTACGCACCCCCCCCCCCCCCCTCCAACCTCAAACGAGTCCCTGATTTTAGTTTCTTTTTTCATTTATCTCAGAAACGGTTAACGATAGATGAAAATAATCGTTAACGTTACTTAAATCGTTATGAAATTACCAACCCGTTGACACCTGTTTTATTTCAATGTGACCTATAATATCGGAAATAGAGAGTTAAGTTTGCACTTACTAGTGATTACCTATTAACTAACTGCTGGTAATAGAAGTCCAAATAAGTGGGATTTTAAATTGACAGCATAGCTTTTTGCATTCTGTGATGTTAAAATCCAAAATTTTCGAAATCCTACTCATTTAGACAGACGACGAACTATTACCAGCAGCTTGCTACGAGGTACGCAGTTGCCAATGCAAACTTAAGCCTATATTTGATTTACTTTTAACCATTTCTGAGATAAATGAAAAAATAATCTATAATAAGGGACCCGTTTGAGTGTGGGGAGGGGGGAGCTACTCGTAACATGGGATCAACGGAGAATTTTCTAGATATGTTGAGGGAGATCTAAGGAACACTTTCAAAACAAGTAACCTCCTGCCGTAATTTAGCCTAGGTTATTATTTTTTTCTTTTTTGAACTAGTGGGATTTCGGATTGACAACATTGATTTTTGAATTCTGCGATGTTTAAAACCTCAGAAAAACTTTATTGTCAGATCTGGTCCAGTTTAAGTTCTGATCCTAAGCAGGAGAGCCAAATTCTGAATTTCATCCTAGTCTACTTGGGGATCGGTTAGGTTGGGTACTTATCTTGGCTGACGAACGTAAAATGCACCAGTGATATAAACCCATTTACAATCTGCCGACGCCGTTTTACAATTTGCCCGCCGTTTGTAAACGGCGAAGTATACGATTTGCCTTCGTCAAATATATTTTTAGCGTAGACAAAGTTATTTATTTTTATAGAATAGTCTAAACTTTTATAAAATAAAATGAGTGGTGAGTCTGGACGTTTATAAAACTATTTATATTAAAGACTAGACAGTCGTATAATATAGACAATTTTATAAAACTAACTATCCACTATGTTAAAATATTACAGAAATCTCAATTCACACCTGGTTTAAAGTCCTGATGCAGCTGGAGAGAACTAATCCACTGCCTTTGGTCTTAATGTCTTTAGCGCTTTGAATGCAAAGTGCAGTATTCTTCAGACGAATTTGAAATGAGTCCGTGTAGTTGCGTTTCCTGAAACAAGTCGACTTCTGCTTTAAATAAAATATTCATTCAAATGGTTACTTTGTTGATTGATAGACTTAGTAAGAAAAAATACAAGAGCAAAAAAAATTTACAGTATGTTATTTAACACAATTTTTATTTTCAATTCCCTAGCCTCGTATTATTAAAAAATGTTAACGCCCTTTAAAGTAAGTGGTCTATTAGAGATCTCGGATGCTATGAACATCATATTGCCGAAAAAAATTAAGCCTCCAATATAAACAGCATTACATGGGAGGTAATATTTATGGTGATTTAAATCTATAGGAAAAAAAGACGGAACTCTTGTAGGATCACTTTGTTGCCCATCTGTCTGTCAAACCCTTTTTATCACGGCTGGGTAGAGGTATCAAGTTGAAATTAATACCTAATACCATTAGCGCGCTTTTGCTAGGTCTGTGCCTAATACTAAAGACTGTCCCGTAAAAGTCCGTGTGGTGCCGGCAAAGAATAGTACCAACCCATCTCTACCCGTGGATGTCGTAAGAGGCGACTAAGGGCTCATGAACCGGAGGATGGGCAGCAGCATCTTTCTGAGTATCGACTCATCTTACATACTGCGGTCACCAACAACAGCGGTCGCAACGCTTACAAGCGTGGTGACTATGGTAAGTCCCCACCCAAGTACCACGCGTGTTTGCTGGACTTCTGGAGGGAACTCCCTTTCCTGTAGTGGACGTTTTCATGGGATGTTATGATGATGACTTTTGGTGGGATGTTATGATCAAAATGTAGTTAAAAAACAAGACAAAAGTATTTATTCTGGCTATAGGTTCAAAATATTACGGTTACAAGTACATCGCAAGCAGATAGTAAACATATACTATGTTCATCCCTATTCTCTCCCTACAAAAAATAAGCTTTACTCAAAACAGAGGGTAGAAAGCTAGCTGTTTCACGGCAGTTTATTTTATGTAGGATGGGTAAACATTTGACTCCCATCTCACCTGATGGTGGCGAAGATTTAGCATGTATACCTAGAAGATGCCTGTTCAATTTGCCTTGAAAAGATCACCAGATTGGCATCGCCTCAATCGAATATTGTGATCAGATCTGACATTTATTTAATGACGTCACATCTCATTACAAGTTGTGTACAGACGTACAACTAAACTCATGATAGATTTTTCTTTCGCAATGCTTGTAGATCATAGACAACGTATCATTTGGCACTCGTACCAAATCGTCAAAGTGACTTCATGTGAATGAAACTTAATTTAAACAGTTACTTGTTCTTAACAAGCGAAATAATCCAAAACTCTTTGTAATTTACAAAAATCATAGCAAAAATCACAAAAGCGTTCGAAGCGTGGATAGTGCCAAGCAAGGGCAAATTTTTTTATCACAAGAACTAAGAGCTTCGTCAGTTTAAGTCCGAATACTGGATGAGCGATTCCCAAGAAAGATTTAAAGAATGTGTAAAGCAAACATTATGTAAAAAAGCTTACTATAGATTAGACGACTATATCAATGACAAGGAGGTACGAGTATGGTGCTCTGATATTCCAGCGAAGCACAAGAAACACATTATAAAAAGCCGACTCTTAAAGTAGGCCGTGCTACAGTGGTTTCTTGCCGTTTCTTTTACGCTGCCATAGCACGATCCGAAACGGCGTAGACTCGCTCTATTTGCATTGTATTCTGCATGACATTCAATAAGTATTCTGTAAAGAATCTACATTGAATAAAATTATCTAAATCTGAATTTGAATCATGCTTTGTAAGGCAGTCATTGTAAAGCCAAGGAAAGGTCATTTAGCGGTGCCCTGACAGATTCTAATCCAGCATTGATTAATTCATTCATTCATTAATCTAGGGCAAGGGAGCCAGTGAAATTACCGGCACATGAGACATACCATCTTAGTTTTCAAAGTGAGCAACGCGCTTTGCTGTCTTATTAGTGTCAAACTATGACATTAATAAGACAGTGGATGCTATGGGCGGTGGTGACCACTTACCATCGGGTGGCCCACCTGCTGGTTTGCTCACTTGTAACATAAAAAAGCATTGGGTCTAGTTAACAATCCGATTTGCGGAGTTCAGATAACAGTTATATAAGGTCCTAATAAGATTATTGTTATTAGCCTATGTAGTGTCCCACTGCTGAGCAAAGGCCTCCCCTCTGTCATGCCATTCGTCTCCTAATAAGATAGTAAATATAATTTTAGCATGTTATACAGACCATAACAATGAACCACTTTTCCCAGGGAACATAGGTCGAAATACGAATATTTATTTTTGACTTCCCATAGAATTCGTATGAGAGGTCAAATTTGGTTTTTCGTATTTCGACCTACTTTCCTTTGGAAACGTTGTTCAGTTTCATAGTCTAAGTAACGTGGTAAAATGATGTTTACTATTTTATTAGGATCCTATATTATCACGCAATAATTTAACGCTTTACACTAGAAAAAATCAATCTTAAATAATGTTTTTACGTAATTTTCGCGCGCGCCATACACAGCCAAATCAAGAGTCAAAATACGCTAATCCGGTGACCCGGTGCTCATTCAACATTCAACCATCGCAATAATTTAACGCTTTACACTAGAAAAATCAATCTTAAATAATGTTTTTACGTAATTTTCACGCGCGCCATACACAGCCAAATCAAGAGTCAAAATACGCTAATCCGGTGACCCGGTGCTCATTCAACATTCAACCATTGCATAGGGTCGTGCCGACCTGGTTAAAAACACTATATATTACACGTCGCAGTGGCCGCTAGGAGGTCAGAAGCCCAAATTACTCCCAAAACATAAAAATTGCTTAAATAAACCAACTTCTCCGTGGCTCAGGGGTAGAGCAAAATATACATTAATAAAATCATCGCAAAGCTTGATATCAAACAGCAAATTACCAGGAATTCGCAAGGGCAATAATACAGAATATTATAAATATTATTTTCTTAAATTATTATTACTATTTTCTTTTTTTTCTTAGTCGTGTAATATAGCTTCAAATCGTAATTTTACTAGGTCAAGATATCATATTATAACTACAGTACTAAAATCACGCATTTTTTTATGAAGTTCTGGTGGAAGATCTCTATCCAACAATGTCTTTTTAATGCGGTTTTATGATGATCGTAAAAAATGTGGAATTAGGGAAACAGACGTAAAATTCAATTAATTGCGTACAAAGATTCATACGATTAGGTACAATGATTCATACGACTACGACTTGTTGTTTCTGCTTTGTGCTTACACCTACCATCTCGTCTACTCGGGCAGAACAGATTTTACAATGTGACAAAAAAGATTAAATGATTTTCATTGCTATAGTTCCTACGCGAAGGGGTATTTTCATCCCCAACAAACAGGTAAAAGTGACCATTTATCTTCTGCAAGTAGTGCATTCTAGTTTGTAAAACATGTTGGATGTGACAGTACCTTGAATGCCAAGGTTGGAACTTGTTCTTGTCCGGATCATTGAGAGCGGCCATCCTCTTTCTGGCCACTGTGTCTTCGCCAAGTTCTAGTTCCGGGTAGACATTGTCCAAGTACCATTGAAAGGATTTGCACTGAAGACTCTTGCGCAGCATAAGCCGATCCTCAATCGGCCCAATCGTCAAGTGGGATGCTTTAGGATTATGCTCAATCACTTTTTTCTGTAAAATAAGTAAATCATCGTTGGTTAAATTCTTCTTACAAAAAAAACATCAAATACAATTTTAGCGTGTTACTCATACCATGAAACTGAACACCTTTTCCCAACAATCATAGGTCGAAATACAAAAAAACAACTTTCTATGAAATGACTGGTCATCATGGACATGTTTAGGGTAGGCCTATGTCTAGCTGTGGACGTCTTTCGAATGATGTGATGATGATGATGGAAACTGCTACAGATGATAGCGCATTTTGTAAGGGAAGTAAAAAACATAAACTAAATAAATAAAAAATAACTGTAAAAGTAACTGTAAATAAATAAATAAAAATTAAAACATTTTTTGTCGTATATGTCGACCTATGTCGCTTAAGGTCTAAGGTATGGTCTAAGTAACGGGCTAAGATAGTGCTCAAGTTTTTTTCACACCCGGTATATCAATATTATTAGGATCTTAATGAAAAGTTGTTTCATGGTCAGAATTCACAGTTTCCCTTTGACGGAGATGTCTCTTTATACCCTGAACTTTCTGTTTTTCTATAAAAGAATAAGATAGGAAAAATATTTTATACTTCACCTGCTGAGAAAGTACTATAGTCCTTTTTAAAAAATGAAAAAGAATGTACATCAATGCAATCGTACAAATATGCGGGATAGAATATTATATGAAAATCCATTTCTACTCGTAACGTGCTTTTTTTTTTATTTAAGTCAATGTCGGTTTTTACTTTTATTCCAAAATTAAGACATATCAATGAAAAACTTTTAGAAGAGAATGACGTTCTTAATCTTCAATTTTGTGTTTTGATTTTGTGTCGTTTTTTTCCTTATAGGTGTCGTAAGAGGGATTGAAGTATAAAGCACTATGCATCACTCGAAAGAAAGTACGATTCCCACCTCGGGTGTATTGAACGACAGCCTCGTTGGAAATCGGTCCCTTTCCCTTCCGATAATCAATGTACTAATCTAGTCGCGGGTCGCCTCCATATGTCGTTTATTTGCGACACAAGTAGAACAGAACTGTTGTACGTATACCTCATTCATCTAGACTTTACATATAGGTAGACAGATGCATAACTTCGCTTACATCAGCATCAAATATTATTCATACTTACAAATCATTAGTCGCCGAACTACTATCACCAATTTGCACAGATAAATATTTAAAGCATATACAAAGTGTTAACGGAATAAGCGAAACTGAGAAAATAGTTTTAGAATCAAGAGTATAATCAATTTTAAGAAGTTTTTGACTTTTTTTAAGTTTTAAATTTTTATTATTTAAGTTTATGCCGCTTCTATTCTAAATATTTCTGTGGATACGCGAGCTGGCGGCCGGCCGGCGGCGCGCGGTTCATGAGCGGTGGGGAGGGGAGGGAAGTGGGCGTGGCGTGCGCGGAGTGCGCGGTCTAGAACAACGATGAAAGCAGAACAATGATGAAACTTTGAAATAACAATATCTAGAAAAAAAATCTTATTGTAAGAGTTTTTTACGGGAATGGATTTATTTTAGCAAAAATCAGTTGGGGTGTGTGAGGGTTCCGCTTATTCCATTAACACGTTGTATACAGTCTGTTCAGTGCGGTGCGGAGCGGATCCGGAGCTGATAGCTCCGCATTGGACGGAACGGATTTAATAGTCATAACATCCCATGAAACGTCCACTGCAGGACAGGGAGCTCCCTCCAGAACTCCAGCGAAAACGTGTACCATAGTCACCACGCTTGTAAGCGTTGCGGTTGGCGACCGCTGTTGTTCGTAGCCGCAGTTTATAAGATGGTACGATACACAGAAAGATGCTGCTGCCCATCCTCCTGTTCATAAGCTCTTAGTCGCCTCTTCGTACGACACCCACGGGTAGAGATGGGTTGGTACTATTATTTGCCAGCACCACACGGTAACGCGGATGTTTGCCACGAACCGTAAAATGTATGAAGCATATTATACGGTCCGTTCAGTGCGTTGCGGAGTGGATAGCTCCGCATTGCGCTGAACGGATTGTATAGGCTTCACACGTTTTACGGTCCGTGGCGGATATTCGCGTCAGACGTTCGCGTCGCACTGATCCAGGCCTACCACGGCCGCACGCGAACGCTTTCGCCCTTGACTCCACAGACTTGGATGGTATATTTTAAAATGTAACATAGAAAATCATAATAGTAGTTTATGCAACTGTCATATAAAACTGGTTATTAAAACACGAGTTTGGGTTTATCACACGAGGCGCAGCCGAGTGTGATAATAGCATCAAACGAGTGTTTTAATACCATATTATATGCAGTTGCGTATACTACTTTATCTTCACTCATACAATAGGTAGGTACTTACTTATAAAAATTAAGCAAAAGTAAGTAAACAACAAAGGCAACTTATATTATGTATACTACAGTTCTGATATAAGTCTATAGAAGCCGCCTTAATATATCCGCTAGGTCTTCTTCGAAATATACAAGCAGAACATTTTCTTAACATGGTTTTCTTTTAGATTTTCATTCTTTCTCAATTCATTGTAGGTTATGTCGTAAAATGTCCTAGACTAATATGAGAGAAGATCATAAGTTATTGAGTATCTTCTGGTGTGAGTGCAGTATCCTGACTGCACCACTTTGTCTACTTTTTCAATAAACTTTCACATTACTTTCACGGGCACAAAATACTTGAAAAAGGTAAATGTTTGAAAATAGCGGCAAATCTAATATCTATTTCCAAGTCCTTTCTAATTTCAGGCTGCGCGCGCATATTTTGAGCCACAGATGAAATAATTGTAACTATAGTAACTGTTACTTTAACTGCTCCAAAATAATAGGTTGTTTATATGGTACACTTTGTAATATGCTACTGATATTTGACAGCTACTAAGAAAAACTGATATATTACTAACGGGCTCTCTAAAAGACCTTCTATTCAGTCTTCTTAAAAAGGTTTAGATTCAAGGAGAATTGTATCCAAGTGTTATGTAATGATTAAAAAATTAAATTACGTAACACCTTTGCAAAATTTCCATACAAGAATCGTTACGTAATGGTAACTTTTCAATTTTTTATATATACTCTGCGTAATACACTGCCTTACGTATCAACTTTTTGAATCATATTTCAAAGTTTACGACATGAGTGTAGACATTGTTCATCGAGAGGAGAAAGTGACCGATTCCCAACAAGGGTGTCGTTTGAGCCCTGAGGCGAAGCCGAAGGGCTCAATACACCCGAGTTGGGAATCGCACTTTCTTTCGAGTGATACATAGTGCTTTATACTTCACCTACGAGGAAAATATTTCAGATTTCCTTTTCAGATATGATGTAAGTTTTTTGTATTCCATTATATTGATATCATGTTTTGCCAATATGGTACTTTTCAACATGGAATACAAAGACTTGGCTTATATTTTTTCACTATAATAAGCAAGCAAAACAGTTTCCGAAAATCAATGCGCTTTTTTCTCGCTTTTTCAACGTATAAAACTATCACATACCTACATTGTTGTATTTTTTCGAGATTTTTCAGGCAATCGCACTTTCTTGCGCACTTTCTTGTAGTTCTAGCGGCGTCAAAAACTCTTCATCACTGTCTCTATTTGACGACATTTTTTGTAAAAAGCACGCACCAACAAAACTACAATTAAAACTTTCAACAACTTTGAAAAGAAAACAGGGGTCCAAATTTTGAAAATCACTGGGTGATAAAATATCGCTTGGAGGTTAAAACTTTTTAATTTTACCCTGATAGTGTTAAAACGTTAGTAATACTTTATAAAATTTAAAAATTAAACACTAATTTATATTTATGCATTATAATTTTTCCCTGTTGATAAGAAAAAAACAGAAATTTTGATTTTATTGAGTAAGATTTTATCACACGGTGATTTTCAAGAATAGGTACCTAATTCGCGCGCGCGCTTTCGTTCCACATTTTGGTTTCGTTCTTTTTTCAAATTAATGGTTTTTTCAGAAAAGTGTAGGTGGCCAGCATCATTTCGTGGACTTAGAGATAAAAACTTTTTCTTTTTTTGGAATTATGATATTAAAATAGGTTATCGACAGATTTTGATCTAAATTTAAGAAAAAAAACACGTTAACAATGGATTTTCATACAAAATTCCATCCCGCTAAAACACGTTAACAATGGATTTCCATATACCTTTTCCCCCCGCATATTTATACCATAGAAATGACGTACCTTCTCCTTAGTTTTTAAAACAGGACTGAGGTACTTTCCGAGAAGGTGAAGCATAATAGTAGTTTATGCAACTGTCATATAAAACAGGTTATTAAAACACGAGTTTGGGTTTATCACATGAGGCGTAGCCGAATGTGATAATAGCATCAAACGAGTGTTTTAATACCATATTATATGCAGTTGTGTATACTACTTTATCTTCACTCATGCAATAGGTTTCTTTACTTATAAAAATGATAAAAATTAAACAAAAGTAAGTAAACAACAATGGTAACTTATATTATGTATATTACAGTTCTGATATGAGTCTGAAGAAGCCGCCTTAATATATCCGCTAGGTCTTCTTTGAAATATACAAGCAGAACATTTTCTTACCAAGACATGGTTTTCTTTTCGATTTTCATTCTTTCCCAATTCATTGTAGGTTATGTCATAAAATGTCCTAGACTAATATGGGAGAAGATCATAAGTTATTGAGTATCTTCTGGTGTAACTGCAGTATCCTGACTGCACCACTTTATCTTCTTTTTAAATAAACTTTCACATTACTTTCACGGGCACAAAAAACTTGAAAAAGGTAAATATTTGAAAATGACGGCAAATCTAATAAGAGTATCTATTTCCTTCTAATTTCAGGCTGCGCGCGCATATTTTCCACTACAGATAAAATAATTGTAACTATAGTAACTGCTACTGTAACTGCTCCAAAATAATAGGTTGTTTAAAAGGCACACTTTGTAAATATGCTACTAATATTGGACAGCTACTAAGAAAAACTGTTACATTTATAACCGTCTCTCTAAAAGACCTTATATTCAGTCTTCTTTAAAAAGGTTTAGGTTCAAGAAGAATTTTATCCAAGTGTTATGTTATGATTAAAAAGTTAAATTACGTAACACTTTTGCAAAATTTTCATACAAAAATCGTTACGTAATGGTAACTTTTTAATTTTTTATGCATACTCTGCGTAATATTCAGCCTTATGTACCAACTTTTTGAATCATAATTCAAAGATTACGACATGAGTGTAGATAAAAATTATAACACAACAGATCGCAGCAGGTGGAGCTGTGGTCTCTGCCTACCCCAACGGTAAAGAGGGTGATGTTATGTAAGTAACAGTCAATTAAGGAGTTTTTGTGGCCATATATCACTCCGAAGCATCTTCACAATGAATATTGTGCTTTATTCTGAAAAGTACTTTTTATAATATACAGGGCTTTTTAAAATTCGTGTAAAACCTTTTACTACGACGTTTGGAAATTCGTAAACGTAATTCGACTATTCATACAAATTGGACCGAACAGCTGATAATTTTCTATAGCCAAAATTTTATTTAGGGAATTTCCAAAAGTCGTAAAACAAAAGTTGTTGCCTCCAGAATAATCTTCAATTCAAATCAGTATTAGGTAAGGTATTAGCTCTAACAATTCCTCAGAGCAATTTAAAAAACTTTTCCATACAAACATTGGTTGAAAACAAAAGCGTTTTTTTCATGGAAACATGAGGAATTTGTGTGGGATAACTCAGGTACACACATCCATAATTATTCAATTCACCACGCAGTAACTGGGCGACAGAAATTTACTCCGTCTTAACCAAAGCCCGCTTACAGATGGCGCTGTATGGTTTCTGAAATGTACTAGTTTCAAGAAATGCTCACTATACGGAGAAACCTAATTTTCTCAGACATGAGACCTAGCTAGATTGATTTGTTGTCCTCAAGTACAAGTTCTTCGAAATATTTAGAACCGTTCACGAAAAACCGATTACAAATATTGCTCTTTGAAAAGTATAGGATACAGATGTTTTCCCTTACCACAATTTGAAACTAGGACCTTCAGCTACAATGAAGAAACGATAGTTCATTATAAACCAAAATAACACAAGATTCAAACATGTTAGCATGCCGTCGTCAACCATTGTTTATTTATTCTATTCAGACAACACGCGGTGTATTTAGTTATTGTTGTTGTAGGGCAAATGGTACGGGAGCCGAGGAAAAAAAGTCCTTGGCTTTTCATGTGATATTCAGGGCGAAAACGAAATGTCTCAGTAGGTTGGGGACAGTGAGAGGATCAAGAAAAACCATCCCATAACTTATAGACCGGAGCCCGGTGCTCAGGAGGCCTTTTTCAGATTTTCAAGCTGGTCCGTTTTAACTAAAGTCCTCGACTTTGGCATCTCTGGCAAATATTTTTTAGTATCACCATTAGCTACTCCATACGGACAATCACTTTTGTTCGCCCATTATATGCAAACAGGCCTGAAAATATCATGGTGATATTCAGGGCAAAAAGTGATTGCCAGTGATGCAGTGATTGCCGGTGGTAGAGTAGCTACTCTATCACCGGCAATTACTGCAATCAAACACGATGTTTTTTTAGTATCATCATAAGCTTATGAACATAAACATTTGCCAAACAAAAAATCGGGGGCTTTAGCTAAAACAGACATACATACATACATAACATCACGCCCTGTTCCCGTCGGGGTAGGCAGAGACCCCAGTTCTCCACCAGCTACGATCTTGACATACTTCCCTTGCTTCCTGAACTTTCATCAATCCTTTCATACATGCTCGTCGGTTTAGGGTACTTTTAACCTGGCCTTTATTCAGAACGTCCTGAATTTGGTCCTGGTACGTTCGCCGAGGCCTTCCCCTTCCAACGTTTCCATTCACTCTCGCCTTGTAGATCTCTTTCGTCAATCTTCATTCATCCTCTCTACATGACCAAACCATCTCAGCATCCCTTTCTCAATTTTAGTCACTACGTCTTCTTTTACGCCACAACTTATAAATTAAAATTAAAACAGACCAGCGTATAAATTTAAAAAAGGCCTCCTGAACACTGGGCTCCGATCTGGAATGTGATCATCTTATCCTCCCCTATTTACAAATGTAAGACATCTCGTTTTTGCCTGATTATTACGTGAAAAAACCTTCTCGGCTCCCGGTCGTGTCACTTAGCATACGACGCACAAAATAACTGTGGCCCTGTCATTGATGCGCAGAAGTCAAAAATGTGCAAACATGGGCCATTTTTTTCTTCTGCGCATCAATGACAGGGCCACAGTTATTTTGTGCGTCGTATACCTATAATTTTTACATAAGACGCTGTGTGACTTACCACATACTCATCCATCCAAACGTGAGCCATACGCATGGAATTCCGCAGCATGAAGTCTTCTTTCTCTCCCAGGCCATAAGGTCGACGTTTTCGGAATACATGCCCGACCCGGCTGCACGGAATCAGCTCTAAGGTACCGCCGCACATCCAAATCTAAGGTTCATTTAAGAACTTAAATAAAATTTCAAATTAAATCTTAACTAGGTCAATGTACAGTAAATATTCCGAATCTACGAGTATAAGCACAGGGAGATTTTTCAGTAGCAGAATTGTTTATTTTTATTTCAACCGCAGAAATAAGTCTACATGGGGGCGAAACTACTTTACTTTTTAGTTATCCACATAGAATACATGAATCTGTTTCATGTATTCTATGGTCATCCACTCAACTTACCCTGAATGATATTTCTAAATTTTCACCTCCCCATACGTTCATTCCGGCATCGTACTTTCCAATGTGATTGAAGTATTCACGATAAATGGCGAACAAGCCACCAGCCATTGTTGGAGACTTTATTGGCTTCACAAAATCACTCTCAGCTGAAAATGTATTTAAGTACATAAGTGGCAAGAATAGATAACAATAAAATATAGACTATAAGTGATCTCAACGATCATATAATAATAACACAAATAAAGACATTTTGATGTTATTTAATTCCTATTGTAAACAAGCCATGAAAAGCTGTTCACAGCGTCGACACGCAAGAAATACCCTATAATAGAGATCCACCCCTTTGTGACATATCATCGATACAAATACAGGATTGCCCTTTAATCGTAATAGCGACGATTATTAGATAAGCGAAACCAAAGTTGTAATGGCCGGAACCCAAAAACTGTTCTCCATAATAACACGAAACATACCCTTCAATGTGCCTTTCGGTAAATTGTCCCACTTGAAGTGCAGCCCCCAGTTGAAGCCTCCCCGAACCAGCGGACTGCTAGTGTACTCGAAGGTGTCTTCGTTGATAACATCAATGATGGGCATCACCGCTCTTGGCGAGTACCTCACCTCGATCCCGTCCACGCCGTCAGCCAACCGGGCCAGCATTGGCGGCAACCAATCCACATTTACTTCTATATGAGAGTCCAAAAAAAGCAACACCTAAAATCACGTAAATCCTTAGTTTCTACACACCATAGCTTTTTATTAGTTTATAGTTAAGTTCGACTTACTTCGCCAACGCTGTTATCGGCCCCGTACAATCTTGCCCTTATAAGACCTTCCCGTTTACTTGTTTTCAGAAGCCTGATATTGAATCCATTTTTCGACACATTAGAATAGCTTTTTTCGGTGGTCTTCTTATCCACATTATTGTCATCGTTTATATAATCAACAATGTTTTCTACGTCTATATTATTGGTTTCCAACATATCCTCCTCTTTTCTAAATCTATTATTCAAATCATTTACAGCTTTCTGCACATCATTATGAAGATCAGGAATGTCACTGTAGTCATCAACTAATATGATTTCTTTAAGATGATTTTGGTCTGTTCGATCCAAAATGGAATGTACAGATCTCATGAGAGTCTCAAAATGCTCATTGTAAAAACATATGATGATAGAAGCTCTTGGAAGTTTTTCAGGATATTTTTGCGAACGACACCTGAAAATTACAATACATAATTAGCTAATTTTCTTCATTTGAAGCACACAAAATAAGGCAATTCATGGAATAATGACTAAAGAAGACTTTTTCATCAGTTATAATACATACAGTTTATTTCTGGTGTCAGGAACCCCCCGGTGATTGCCAATCCTTTGTGAAACAAGAGTATTGAATGCATGCATACTATAACCCTTATCTCGAATCCGCACATCTTCTGCATTACGAATCAGCCCAAACTGACTGTCTGAAAATTTTTAAACAAAATATGAACTCTATCTTAGATAAACATAAGAATTTCAATAATGTTGTTGCAAGTAATACCTAAACTTTGGTCAGTTTTAGCAGCCAATTTCATTCCGAGTTGTTTAGCAAATTTTTGTTTTAGCATAGCTTTTCTGTGGAAATCTGTTCTTGGCTTCTGGTACTTCCATCTATTGCCAGCATATCTGTCATTAATTGACGGAGGAACATCATAAAGCAAATTTTTGCCCTCTAAGTCAGCAATAGATTTGTCATTGTTCTTGATTCTGTTTTTCTCATCTGTATTTGGTAAACGGTAATGCATTTTACTCTCTTTATTTGCCAAATTCTCACCTATAAAAAACAAAGGTAAATTTTCATCTGCACCTCTTTACCCTTGAGAAGATCTTCTCCAGCCCATAATAAAATTGGTTTTCCCATATCAAAACAAACTACCACATTCAATGATTAGTGTGATATTCATATCTGTATCTAAGGTACAAATAAGTTATAGGATTTATTTTTTACTTTCAAGATGTAGATAAAATAAAAATACAAATTATCTTTGAGTGTGTGGTGCCGGGTAAGAATAGTACCAACAAATTTCCACCCGTGGCTGTTGCAAAAAGCGTCTAAGGCAGTGTTTTTTAAACTGTAGTCCGCTGACCATTGGGGATCCGCTAGTAAATTTTTGAGGGTTCGCGAATAAATTTATGGGGGTCAGCAGTCTTATCTCTGGACCATTTAACAATAAGAAAAAAATGTCACCAAAAGTATCGTAATCGTTATGCTGAGCACACCTAGTCTATTGAGAGAAGTATAACAGAATTATGCAATTTATTGCACAGATAACAGAGTAGGTCATGTTATTTATATTTTATACTTAGCAGCTGCAACAGGTCAGACTAATAACTACAATAAAATTAATTATAGTAGTTGATAATATAATATAATAATTACTAAAGGATCATGTGTCATTAAAAACACCCATTTATTACAATAACATGTTACGAAAATTAAACAAAGTGATATCAAACTTAAAAAAATTAAACTAGTGATAAAATTAAACATGTATTGGTACTAAAAAAAATGTTCATATTATTAAGACTTTTGACCCTAAAGTTACAATATCTGGAGAATGCTTAGAACTTGTTTCAGAAGCCCGTAATTTAGGTGTCCTCTTTGACGAACAGCTCCATTTCGAGAACCACATTCTTCAAACTGTAAGAAATTGTTTCTACAGACTTAAAGTACTATATCGTATGAGAGACTACCTCGATGTTGATTTACGCATCCGACTATGTGACTCGCTTATCCTTTCTAAGCTCACCTATGCTGATACAGTCTTTGGTGAATGTTTGCTCGCAAGAACCAAAAAGATTATACAAAGAATACAAAATGCATGTGCTCGCTTTTGTTTCCCCATACCGCGTCGCTCCCACATTACCCCATATTTGAACAAGAAAGGCCTAATGAACATGGCCGCACGTCGATCACTTCATTTTGCGTCTTTACTTTTTGGAGTTATAAAAACTCAAAAACCACCCTATCTATATAATAAACTAGAATTTTCTATTCGTCCCATCAGAAACGTAACACGTCTCACTTGCCCCAGACACAGTACAGCTGCTTTTCGTGGTAGCTTCCGATACGCTGCCACAAAATGTTGGAACAACTTACCTCCACCCATTAGGAACACTAAATCTTGTAGCACTTTTAAAAATAAACTTAAACTATATTTACTGGAAAAACAAAAACTTACTTGAGTAGCTTTACTGTGCAATAGTCTCAATTTACTCAATTATTTACTTACCCATTCTGTCTTCACTACTACAAACACACACCTTTATTATCACATAATTTTTCCTTAAACTTACTGCCACCTGTATGTATAGGTACTTAAATATATATTTAACATTTTAAAAAACCTGCTGTGTTAGTTTTAAGTATTTTTAAGTAGTTTAGGTATATTGGGTTTCGCGGAAGATCAGCGCTACGGTCCAACCGTAGCTTATTGCTGAGCGGGACCTTTTTGTTGCATGTGATACCTCAATTGTACCCTTAGTTTTAAGAACTTTAATGCAACAAATAAATATTTCTTTCTTTCTTTCTTTCTTTCTTTCTTTATATCTTTATTTGTGGTAAAAATCTCTACAAAAATTACTTTTGACATACAAATGTTGGAAGGGAGAATGCTCATTTCCCATACATACAACTATAGTGCCAATATTTTGAATTTAATATTGAACTTTTTTTACATAACTAAACAACTATCCTCAAGAAACATTGGTCAAAACAAAAAAAAATCATTCCAATCCAATGATTATTTTTCATTCAATAGTCTAGGCTGGCCCATGTCTCATGTTCTCACATGTCAAACCTTGTTGCGATACTGTGTTAAACACCTACTAGGAGTATAAAAAAATTGCTAATGTGGTCTAGATAGATGAAATATTTTTTGTGCAAAGTTTCACAATTTCCATTTTTCAATAAGCAATAAGCTTTTTTTACTCCTTTTTAAAGGCATTCTAATTTTGTGATTTGATTACACAATGTTGTAAATGCAATTGTTAGTTCTGCCACCAAGTCGCTAGATTTTTGTTTGAGTATATCTCTAACCAGTAGCCCGATTTTAACTTTTCAAACCTTTCTTTATGCAGTTATTAAAGGCAACAAATTTTGAGATAAGACAATAAAATATTATTTTGTTTCCCAAATCTAATTTTTTACATTTTAATTAATATAAGCCATTATTTACGTTTTTGTAAATATTTCGGAAACTACGTGATTTAACAAAAAACTTGTTGATACCAATTTCGGTTTATAAATAAATCATTTATAAAAAAAATTATCAGTCCACAAAGTGCGGAGATATACTTTATCAAAAGTATCTAGCGACTTGGCCAAAAAACCAACAATTGGATTTACCATGTTTTATTTCACCACAAGATTTGTCTTAAAAAAACCGGCCAAGTGCGAGTCGGACTCGAGCACTGAGGGTTCCGTACTAACACATAATCATAATTATATTAGTTGAAATTTCAGTAAGTTAATGTGCTACATTTATTGAGTCCGACACGCGCTTGACCAAATTTTATTATTTGTTGTTATTTTATAGCTTATGCACTATAAACATACCAATTTTCAAGTTTGTAAGTGTTCCCGTTTTTAAATAGAACTAAAACAAAAATCGCCTCAAGGACCATCCAACTTGACCCCTGTCTTATATGAATGTTCTTGAAACGGGAGCTCACCACAATTTGTAACCATTAGTTGTGAGAAAAGTTGTAATATTTAATGATTTCAGACTTTTCCCATTATTTGTTCTGTGAGACCTAGCTTCTTGCCAAATTTCATAATTTTAGGTCAACGGGAAGTACCCTGTAGGTTTTGCATTTTTGAATAAATGTATGTAGATGAGGACATAAATTGCCATATCTTTTGATTGCGTCGTTGTAAAAAATTTAAATTTTCAGATCTTGTGTGGTTCATAGATCCTAATATATGGTATTAATTTCAATCTGATACCTTTACCTGTTCGTGAGATAAAGGGTCTTGACAGACATACAGACAGACAGACGGACAACAAAGTGATCCTATAAGGGTTCCGTATTTTTCTTTTGAGGTTCGGAACCCTAAAAAAGAGTAAAACAAGCTTTTAAAAATTCATATCGGACCACTACTGGGGCAAACACTAATAGTGAAACTTTACAAAAAACAACCAACTTGTTTTTTATTCTCAAAATAGTAGTTTCTTAAAATAGTTTAAAATAAAATGCATTTAAATTTCTTTAAAAACTTGTTACATTAAGAGCCCGAACCCAGTAATCAATCATATTTATTTAATAAAATAAAAAAAACCGGCCAAGTGCGAGTCGGACTCGCGCACTGAGGGTTCCGTACCACCACATAAACATAATTGTATTCGTTGAAATTTCAGTAAGTTAATGTGCTAGATTTTTTTAGTCCGACACGCGCTTGACCAAATTTTATTATTTGTTGTTATTTAATAGCTTATGCACTATAAACATACCAATTTTCAAGTTTGTAAGTGTTCCCGTTTTTAAATAGAACTAAAACAAAAATCGCCTCAGCGACCATCCAACTTGACCCCTCTCTTATATGAATGTTCTTGAAACGGGAGCTCACGACAATTGGTTACCATTAGTTGTGAGAAAAGTTGTAATATTTAATGATTTCAGACTTTTCCCATTATTTGTACTGTGAGACCTAGCTTCTTGCCAAATTTCATAATTTTAGGCCAACGGGAAGTACCCTGTAGGTTTTTCATTTTTGAATAAATGTATGGAGATGAGGACATAAAATGCCATATCTTTTGATTGCGTCGTTGTAAAAAATTTAAATTTTCAGATCTTGTGTGGTTCATGGATCCTAATATGTGGTATTAATTTCAGCCTGATACCTTTACCCGTTCGTGAGATAAAGGGTCTTGACAGACAGACAGACAGACAGACAGACAGACAGACAGACAGACAGACGGACAACAAAGTGATCCTATAAGGGTTCCGTTTTTTTCTTTTGAGGTACGGAACCCTAAAAATTGTAATATTTTAAACGGGAAGTTTGTGCTGGTTACCATAAACATGAGGTCAAAGCAGCCAAGATATTCTATTTTTGAATTTTTGTGTTAACCTTTTCAGTTTGTATACATAAATACATGTTAAGAATACATAATTTTGGGATAAATTTTATAATATGTAAATACCTATTTATCGATAATTTATTTACTACAGGTTAAAGCAGAGGCAAGTTATGAGTTAAGATTTATTAACCCATAAACACACTTCTAAAAGTTCTCTAGAGTAAGTGACTGCCGTTTTAAATAAATTAATAAAATGTAAAAATTTGTGTAATGTATGTAGTTTCACCAACCACCATGGTCCATGGAGCCAAGCTAAGCATAGTGACTATAGTACATCCACAAAATACTACATTCCGTGCGTAATTCTTTTTTCTGTGAAATAGTAGTCATCTTTTTTGTGGACTTATTGATGGGATGTTATGGTGATGAGGTATTAGTATAAAGTTTTAAACTTACCACTCATATTTAGCAACCAATATAGATACAAGGATATGCTCCATGTTACTGAGGCGAACAAAATTCCCCAAAGAAACGAGTTATTCACCTTTCCCATCGTTCTTTTGGCTTTGTTTTTGAGTGACATCAGTACAAACGAATTGCAAAATTTTCGATCAGTAATTTCCCTCAATCATCTTTGTTCACTGCGCGGCCGGCACAATAATCACATAACTTACTGTTTAATTCACCATTATAATCAAATAGCATTACGCAAGCAGCTGTGAAAAGCAGAAAACACTCGTGAAACGTGTTAGGTTAGGTTTGGAATTGTTGGGTATTGTGGGGTTTCGAGCTGAATGACGTTTCTCCTTGATTTTTTTTTATTCCATTCGTCCCACTACAGGCGAAGGTATCACGACCATACTGCCTCGTCTTAAGTTTCTTCTTCATCATTAGGTTTTCTCAAAAAAACTTCTTCAGTTATTTTTCTTCTTCTTCACTTAAATTTCTGTCTTCGTTAGTAGGTTTTCACCTATTATCTTCAGTTATTCTTCTTTTCTTGTCCGTTCAATTCTGTCTTCAGTCATCATTAGTTTGTTAAGTTGAACATCTTTAGTTGAATTACTCCAAGTTCTTCATTGTCAGAAGTAATTTTGTTTCATCAGTATAATTCTTTCTTCAGTTGTTTTGTTTGACGAAGCAGTCATCCCCCGGCACTCAGCCCTAATGCCGATTGATGAGTGCACCGTCAGTTAAGTCCGTTGTTTTTATTGTTCATCTAAAATCCCGCGGTCCTGCCATCAAATTGAACATCTATCTTCAGTTTTACTTCTTTATGTGTCTTAAATTGAAGGTCTTTAGTCCCCCATGTTCATCAGTAGGTTTTCTCGAATTATGTCCCTCTTTATCTGGTATGGTTTCTTTGTATCCTTGTGCTCCCCTCATAAAACGATAGCAGACTTTACGAGGGAAAATGGCAATGACTTTTTGAGACAACTCAAACGGGGAATATACACTGAATCACTTGAAATTTCCATAAGCTTCGCACTCCTAAGTTAGTTTACTGCATAACACACACATCTTTATTATCCATTAAACCAAAACGCCGCCGTCGAGTTCCCGCCAAAAAGCCCGTTTCTCCTTGAATCTTGATTGTTGTTTATCCCTTAGGGAAAGGCAATGAACTTTTCGCCCATACAGCCTGTTTCTCACAGCGTACAACAACGCGTACACTAAGGCTGCGTTCCAAAACGAGATATGTCATTCGGATCTTTAGAAAGGGATGGGGGTCGGGTTCTTGCTAGACTGAGGTTCTTGTAGAAGGCCGTCGCAATTTTCAGTTTTCCGGTTTAGCTACCGGGAGACCGGGACTAAAGTAGGTCCGTAAGGTTGTGGTAGGTACGCTCGCGACCACAAAGCGAATTGACGCGATAAATCTAATAGGGCCGCCACACTATGCCCATCGCGCTGCTCCTCGTTCTGCCCCTCGCGCTGCCGCGATGTTGCTCTCTCCAGCCACATACTGCTCTACTCGCGCGATTAATCGCGACGCTCCGCACTACGTCACTTGCCATTGCTACACGATGGACGTCGATACTGTGGCAGGATGCGCGCTATGTATTTTTAGTAAAGCTAATTATACCAATTTATTTTATAAAAATATACGCCGTACTAAAGGAGTTGATGTATGACATCTATTTATCGAAATAAGAATAGATTATTAATTATTGTAAATCGTCCGCAAAATTTCAAAGGGCAAGAGCATGAAGAAATGTAATAGGTATAGTGGATAGATACGGAATGTTAACATTTTTTCATTAGACCATTCTTCTGCTGCTGGCAGCGACATGATTTGACGCGTGAAATCGACGTGCTTCCGTGACCACCGCTCACAGACTACTTAGACCACCGCTCGATGCAGACTGCGTCCACGGGCAGTGTGTGGCTGCCTACTCGCGCTCATATTGCCGGTCCTTTGACTCGCGCCCGAAAAACCGACAATCAAGGGATCGATGGGCATGACGAGTAGCAATGCGTGCGGCATGACGAGTAACGCGGCCACACTACGTCTCTGCCTCCTTCCCTCGCTACTTCCCACGCCACTCGACGAGTGTCTGGCCGGGCTATTAGTAGCATCAGCCAGAAGCCAGGCCAAAAAAAAAGTGCGACGGCATTCTAAAATAAAATTTACCCAGAGATGGCATGCAGGAGGAAAAGAGCGATTGGTTAATCTTTGTTTTGGAACGCTCTCGAGTGATACCCGTCCGTATGGTTTATCGGGTCGCTGATTACGAAAACTACAACAATTTTGAAATCCAACGTGGTGGACGTGAAATACCATCATCCATCATTGGGGTGCGATAGGGTTGAAATGTCCAAAAATCAGTAGGGAGGGAGGGGGAGAGGGAGATGGAGAGGAAGGGAGAGGGAGGGAGAGGGAAGACTGCACAATACTGCACATTGTCTGAATTCCACGCGAGTGAAGCCGCGGGCACAGCTAGTTATCCTATAACCAGCGGATGATTAAGACGCTTCTAACGATACCTCATTTGTCAAATCACGATTAGTAGTTTAGAAGTTATGATGGAACAGATGAACATACATACTACCTTCATACCGGTTAAAATCATAACCCTCCTTTTTGCCGTAGTCGGTCGAAAATAATTCGGTTTTTACTAGGTTGAAATCGCGATTTACTTGAATCGTGCTAAGCTTCATCCAAGCAGGTTTTGCGCAGATCGAGGACCACCCCACACAAGCTCGGCCTTGGATCTTTTACAAAAGCTGTGATAAAAGGCAACTAAGTGTCTTAATCTTCCACTAAGGGCCTTCATCTGCCCTAGTGTCTTAAAAGGCGACTAAGTGTCTTAATCTGCCATTGTGTCAAGGCGACTAAGTGACTTAACCTTCCCTTGTGTCATAAAAGGCGACTAAGTGTCCTAATCTTCCACTAAGTGTCTTCATCTGCCCTAGAGTCTTAAAAGCCAACTAAGTGTTTTAATCTGCAATTGTGTAATAAAAGGCCACTAAGTGACTTAACCTTCCCTTGTGTCATAAAAGGCGACTAAGTGTCTTAATCTACCCTTGTGTCATAAATTTTTATTTATTTTTATTTTTATTTATTAAGGTCTACCAACAGTTGTTTACACTATTACATACGTGGGACACTCAGAAATATTTGCGACAC
Organism: Athrips mouffetella; assembly: GCA_947532105.1. Classification (NCBI taxonomy): domain Eukaryota; kingdom Metazoa; phylum Arthropoda; class Insecta; order Lepidoptera; family Gelechiidae; genus Athrips; species Athrips mouffetella. The sequence goes on from OX383956.1 coordinate 32,707,506, forward strand.
TAAAAAAAATTGTTCTACAGGTACATATATTTTTATTAAATCTTTTCAAAGTACTCTCCACCAGCCTCTATACAAAGATTCATGCGTCTGAACCAGTTTTCAAAACACTTTTTCCAGTCCGCCGTAGACACCTCGTTTACAGCCTGCTCGAACGCAGCCAGCGCATCTTCCGGCGACGAAAATTGTATCCCCTTGAGCTGATTTTTTATTTTTGGAAATAAAAAGAAGTCACACGGTGCTAGATCAGGGCTGTAAGGAGGGTGACCCAGGAGTTTGACTGGTGTGCTGTCCAGGAAGTCCCTCGTTTTGAGCGCGGTGTGTGCAGGCGCATTGTCGTGGTGGAGCAGTAGTCCGCGGAGCCCTGTGTTTGGTCGCTTGTTGCTCACAACAGAAAAAACTTCTGGTAAACATTTGGTAGTATACCATTCGGCGTTGATGCTTCTTTGATCTCGTAAGGGAATTGAGGCCAAGTGGCCAGTCAAATTAAAAAAGCTGGCGATCAAAATCTTCCCCCCGCTTCGAGATCGCTTCACTTTGGTAGGCGTTGGTTCATTTTGAAACACCCAAACTGTCGACTGGCGCTTGGTTTCTGGATCGTATTGATAAATCCAGGACTCATCACCTGTTACGATGTCGTAAACACGCCGAGACGAGCCTGCTTCAAATTTGTTCAGCATATCACGGCACCATTCCACCCGGGCCTGCTTCTGAGCGTCGGTGAGGTAGTGCGGCACCCAGCGCGATACTATCCTCCTCACGCGAAGATGCCCGTGTAGAATCTCGTGAACGCTTCCCGATCCAATCTTTAATATGTGCTGAATCTCCTGATATGTAATTCGCCTATTATCTTGGATTAAATTTTTCACTGCTAGCACGTTTTCTTCCGTAATAGCCGTCAAAGGGCGACCGCTTCTTTCTTCATCCCCCAAGGTTGGTCGACCGCGCCTAAATTCGTTATACCAACGATACACGGTTGCCTTGGAGGGGCCTTCATCCATAAATGCCATTTGAAGTCTATCGAACGATTCATCCGGTTTCAGGCGACACTTGAAATCGTAAAAAATCATAGCTCTAAAATGTTCCCGGCGCAGATCCATTTTTCAGTAAGACACGATACTTTGAATTGGCTCGCAAAAAATGTGGAGGGAAATTTTGAAAATGGAACACACATATTTTTACTTACAAGTAATCATATTTTCGAAAAAGATTCTGACCGGCCAGTCTCCCATATATAAAAACTATTTTTCGCAATACTTTCTGAGTGGCCTGGTACATAATGAAAAAAAAGTGTTATTAATACATATTAAAGAGTAACAACTACTTAAAGGTAAACTCCGCATGCACACTAATGATCAGCTACAACGTTACAAACAAAACAACGAAAGAGCTCGTCACTGTTAAATTGATTCTAAGACTAAATTTTAAATACCTATTTAATTTTACAACAAAATTAGGCAAAACGTATGAAAAAAACACAACCCGTTACAAAATTAAGCATCCAAATTAAAAGTTACAGAGAAACTAAAAGTAATACTATACTAAGTTAAAAAATTAAAAAGAGAAATTACTAGCAGTAGGAAGATATTTATTATTTATTTCTCTTTGAGAGGTTCTACTTAATACAACCCTTACGTAATGACTTATAAAACCTTGGTTTAGAGTCATTATAAAGGTCAAGAAGATCGCTGCAGTCATTAATAATCTTACACATTCTTGATATGGGAGAGTTACTACCTAACACAGTTGTACCAAAGGGGGGACAGAGAGGGGTTATAGGACATCGAGGTATGCGTCGTGGGACTCGAAAACTAATATTATTCAATAATGTAGGACAGTCAATTTGGTTCCTTAAAATCTTGTACATAAATAATCCGTCTAACATATTCCTTCGTTTTTCCAATGTTTCCATCTTGAAATAATGGAGTCTAGATCGGTAAGACTTTTCTTTTCTTAAAGGCGACTAAGTGTCCTTATCTTCCACTAAGTGTCTTAAAAGGCGACTAATTGTCTTAATCTCCCATTGTGTCAAGGCGACTAAATGACTTAACCTTCCCTTGTGTCGTAAAAGGCGACTAAGTGCCTTAATCTACCCTTGTGTCATAAAAGGCGACTAAATGACTTAACCTTTCATTGGGTGCTAAAAGGCGAATAAGCGTTTTAATCTAAGCATAAGTGATAAAAGGCGACTAAGTCGTATAACTTTTGACATAACGTTTTATACAAGCCTGTATGCTAAATTTAATTTGGTTTTGATTTTATCAGTTGCTTAGCAATAAAAAAAAAATTGATGTTCCTTTAACAAGTGTATTACTTATACGTGTTTTCTCACAAATGTATTGAAAACGTTGTATGATGTGAAGTTGAAAACTACCGACCTATATCCATTTGGCCCACTCGAACTCTGTCAAAGCTTTAAGAAAGATTAGTGCATGTCGCAATACATCCACTTTTGCACAAATTAATCATTGAACAACAACATGGATTTGTGAAGCAGCGCTCCACTAGTACAAATTTATTAATCTATGCTACGTACTTATTCGAAGCGTTAGACGCCAACAAACAAACAGATAGCGTGTACACTGACTTTCGAAAGGCTTTTGACAGAGTGGATCACAAAATTTTGCTTGAAAAACTAGCCTTTAACGGCATAAGTGGAAATTTATGGCGGTGGTTTAAGTGGGAGTTTCCTCGTGTCCGTAACATCTCTTACCGCACACAAAAGGTCGTAATTAATGGTTTTGAGTCTGACTTTGTCCCGGTTACGTCAGGTATCCCGCAGGGATCTATCTTAGGACCCCTGTTATTTATATTGTTTATCAACGATGTAAATCGTTGTTTTAAGTTCTGTAATTTTTTACTATACGTAAATGACCTAAAAATATATCACACTATTGCAAACCCCGATGACAACGCTAGGTTCCAACAGGATATGGACAGATTTTCTGAATACAGTCACACAAACAAACTAAACCTCAGTCTTAATAATTGCAAGTCAATAACTTTTACTAAAAAAATAATTGTCAGTCGTAATACTTACTTTCTTTTTAACTCTGGACTTTATAACGTACACTCAATTAAAGATCTTGGCATCACCTTTGATACAAAATTGCACCTTGATACGCATATAGATAATATTATTAATAAGGCCTATAAGATGTATGGTTTCGTTTTGGGATTAAATTTAAACAAGCATCAACTTTCCTTTATATCTATAAAGCGCTAATTCGCTCCCAACTCGAATATGCTGTCGCAATTTGGGATCCATAGGAGGGAAGCAGTACAAAAGAAATACGTGCGACGGTTGCATTATAAAATGTATCGTAGTCGACTGTCTTACGAATGTCTTTTAGAAAAATACAAATTAACTAAACTCAGAACTAGACGCGCTCAGTTGCAAGCAATGTTATTATATGATCTATGTTACCATAAATATGATTGTATAACGCTACATAATAAGCTACAATTTAGAGTTCCTATCAGGACTCACCGTCGCAGAGATATTGCTCTTTTTACTACCAGTTCATGTCGCACCAATGCTGGCAAACGCTCTCCGTTGTACAGAATAGTAAATTTATATAATCGCTATCTTAACTCCATAGACATGTTTTCTACTAGCATAAGCGCATTTAAAAGAAATATTTTATCTATTCTTGGCAGTTAGAATTTAATTTGTCTTTTCCTTATGTATTTAAGAATATTAACTTCCTTGTTTATTTACTATACTACTACTAAACTAACTACTGATTTTTGTGTCAGGGTTTTATCAATAACATATTTGACATACTCAGTGCAGCATATAAGCTTAGTTCATACAGAAGGTACTCGAAGTTTCATGCAGCGGCGCAAATAACTCACAAATTGCTGAACGGATTCAAACGAGGTTTCCAATTACGAGTTTGGCTAACTTTCGTGCAACATGAAAGTTTAGTTTCATTGCAAATGGTTCACTCAGACAGAAGGTAAGCGAAGTTTCAAGCGGCGGTGCCAATAATTTACAAAATTATGAAACGATTCTAACGTGGTTTCCAATGACGCGCTGGGCTTCTTTCAGTGCAACTAAAAGCTTATTTTCATTGCAAACGGTTCACTCAGACAGAAGGACGCAAAGTTTTAAGTGGCGGCGCAAGTAACTCACAAACTACTGAACTGATAAAGACAGAGTTTTCATAAACGTTCCTTACTTCTGTGCAATGTAGTTATATGAGCTTAGTTTCATTAAAAACGGTTCACTCAGACAGAAGGTATTCAAGCGGCAGCGCTAATAACTCACAAACTACTAACCGATTCAATCGGGGCTTTCAATGACGCCTTAAGCTTCTTTCCGTGCAACCAAAAGCTTAGTTTCATTGCAAACGGTTCACTCAGATAGAAGGTAGGTGAAGTTTCAAGCGGTAGCTCCAATAACTCATAAACTACTGAACCGATTCAAACAGGGTTTTCAGTGACGGGTCAAGCTTCTTTCCGTGCAACTAAAAGCTTAATTTCATTGAAAACGATTCATTCAGACAGAAGGTATGCAAAGTTTCAAGCGGTGGCACCAATAGCTCACAAACTACAGGAACGATCCAAACGAGGTTTTCAATAAAGTATTTGTGTTACTTCCGTATGCAACATTTCAACTTTGTTTTATTACGATCGGTTAACTAAAACAGAAAATATGTGAGTATAAAATTTCAAGTGGCGAAGCCTAAACAAAATTTATAATGTTGCATGAAAGTAAGCCAAATACGTTATTAAAAATTACGTTTGATTCGGTCCAGTTGTTTGTGTATAAGTTGTGGGCACAGAAAGATGGATAAAATGTAGATTTAGTATTATGGCAGGCCTGTGACACTCCGCACCTCTCTTATTATAGTACTCTTTGCTCCGCACTCTATAGGTATGCACGCGGCGCTAGAAGTCGACTGGGTGAGGCAGTCGATTTTACTTTTCTATATGTCATCTTAAGCTTATGGCGGCAAAATAGGTAAGTCATATTTAATGTTTGATTGAACAATATTACATACCTACTCGCATCTCGCTCAGTGTCTCATAAAGTGACAAAATCGTCGCTTTAGCCCACCTGTCCGCGATCACCCGCGATTTAAAAACGTGTCCTAAGCGGTGCACTGCAAGTATCGACTTTTTGCTTAGACCGTAAGGTTGAAACTTGTCGGCACCCCGCCTGGGAGTATCGGATCTGTAAACGTTAGTTTGCTATTATTTAATCAGTGATTATGGGAAAAATTAATAATAAAAAAAATCCTAGCAATCTCAGCATGGCGCATGGCGGTGCAATAAATGTAAGAAAATGTATGAAAGTTTTGAAAACTTAGATAAAGTAGGTACGAGTAGGTACTTATAAATAAATTACTTAAAGAAATAAAGATAGTTTTTAGAAATCGTGTTTTTATAGAAGTTAAGTCCTACTGTTTCGTATGGAGGTACAATTAAAAGCATGTGAAACAAGATAAGCTGGACATTGTACCGCTCGGCGACTTCCCATTAGAAATAAATGTTTATTCTATTACCAAAATTAAAAGTAAATAAAATAGTGTAAAACGTATTTAATTTATTGGCTCGAGATACGACAGGCGCTTACCATATTCCGTACTACAATAGATACTTAGATAGAATAGGAACAAAAATTTTGAAAACGTCCACAAGTAAAAAAATTATCCTACAAGAACTGTAGTGTCAGTAAGAAACTTATATGGTGGAACAACTAAGTTTGTTGGTGCTGGGCCCTTGCGGATCCTACCCAGATTATCATAGTGACTACCATGACATGGGCAATAATACCCACCAGCGAAATCTCCGGTATTTGCAATAGGCACACAACCCAAATGAGTACAGATGCCTATAACAATCAACCACTGTGGGTTTGGTGCTCGAGCATCCGGCGCTTCAGGATCTCTTAAAGTGCTTAGAGGAGTATCCTTCTCCGAATCAATATCGGCTTGAGTTCTGTGCTTAATAAATAGTGGCTTTCCTCTCCATTTCACAATATCACATGCTCCCGGTGCTACTTTCGCTAGGTCAACTTCGACATTAGCTAGAGCGAGAACGTCTGCTGAAGCGGACATACTTGAAACCATGTAAGTACATACGCTCTTGGCTGCGTACATTCCAGCCATACCAAAAAATATACCCATCGTATAAGTGATGCCATGCTTCTCATCTCCTTGACCCCAAGAAGTATCCCTAACATCCACATATGGATCTTTGCGGTATTCGTTAAAGTTGGGAAATTCTAGATCCCGATGCAATCGAGGATACTTTGAATACCGCACTTGGGTAAACAAAGCAGGTCTTGATGTCAGGCTGAGACTTTTATAACATGTTTTTCTTTGGAAAATGTTGATACTCCTCACTGATAGCTTAGATTGCTCGGTTTGTGTTCGTGTCGGCACAGGCGTCACAGGCACCTTTACAGAATCACAGTGCGGACAAGGTGAGCTCCAGGGTACACGTCCAAATCGTGATAAACAAGCTGATTTAAATATATTCATTCTAATATTTGTAAATATTTGTCTATAAAACTTATTTTTTAAATTTAGATCCACTCAAATCATAATATTTATAGTATAATATTGCAAATCATATTATTCTACGATTTATTGACGAAATCACGTTTGTTTTGACATATAAAAGTCAATAGAAATTACCTTTAGTGACATTGTCATTCTGAAAAATTATGGGATTTGTTTGGGATTCCTTATTTAAATCCCAAAGTCTACTCCGAAAAGGTTTTGAGCAGGGGATTACTCAAAAAATCATGTGAGAAGTTCGAGACTGCTGGCGTCCTGCGGGCTACTACGGTTTGGACCAATGATATTATATAAGTAGTATATATTCGCGGTTCTGGCTCATTTTTTATGGCCCTTCTAAAAACAAGTGCGTGCGTAAATCGCGCGGGAAAAAAAACACATTCGACAAAAATTCAGGTGAAATCGTCCTTTCCAGGTAGTAGTATAGATTGGCGGGTTCTGGCTCATTTTTTCTAACCCTCTGAAAAAAAAAGCTCATTCTATGAAATCTGTGGTCGAAGTGATGGGAATTTTTTTTTTATGGAAAATGGAATGACACGATGAATGGCAGGTGCAAATCTAGGTCTACCTGCCCAACTCTGCAAGTTGTAAAGGACGGGGCGAGGCGGGCGAGGAAGCGGATGGGGACAGGGACGGGGGACGGTGATGCGGGCGAGGAAGCGGATGGGGACGGGGAAGCGGATGGGAACAGGGACGGGGACGGTGATGCGGGCGAGGAAGCCGATGGGGACAGGGACGGGAGCAGGGACGGGGGAGCGGATGGGGACGGGGACGGGGACAGGGACAGGGACGGTGATGCGGGGTGAGGAAGCGGATGGGGTACAATACGATTGATTACGGCTTCGTTACCAGTTTTAACTAGCTGAGAACTTTTTTGGGGTCACCCTCAGAGGAGACAGGTGCAGATGCCGACTCATTGTGTTCAAATTTTTACCTGTCGGAATCTTTTTTGTAAGGGCTGTGGGGTGCTTTTATTGCTTGCCCTTACAGAAAGATTAAGTCCGCATAAGATAGAAAGCAAGTTAGATAAAAAGCGGATGCCAAATTTCATTTAGCACGTCGCTGCAGTCCATAGGAAAAACATTCCACATGTCAGAGAATAAAAATCAGGTACAAATAGATATGTAGATACAAATAAAATTATAAACCTTGCAATATTATGTAGAAAATTCCCAATGTAAAATACAAATTTTAATCAAAATTAATCTAATTATATAAATTAATAAGATCAAAAACATAGCTTTCACAATAGTTTCACCAAATTTATAATACTAAGCGTAAATACCTTCAACTTAAAGGGGGCACTATTCCAAATTAATTCAGCTAAATACCTAACACAACCTATAATCAAAGCAAATCATCATAAAAATATAGAATAAAGGTCAACAAATAAATTATTCAAGTTCAATATCACAATTATTCCTAAAATCCATGTCAGAAAAATAAAAAATCTGTCAGGAAAATAAAATTACTGAATTACTTAAAAAGAAAAAAAAAGGCATTTAAAACTATGTTTAACGCTTTTCCCTAAGAAATAAAAAAAAGAAAAACCAATAATCTTGGTTAACTTGCAGACAGATTTATAATAGTATCCAAATCGTTGATTAAAATCCAAGTTCAACGTATGTATGCTACTACTAGGGCACTCCGCTGTCTAAAATAGATCGTTCTAATGATCAAAATGTTTCACACAATGCTTGATGGATGGATGAATGCTCAAAGGATTGCTAGTTCTGATGATAATTCAATGATGGCGCTATTAACAAACAACAACAACTAAACAACTTTGATTTTAAATAGTAAGTATCTAAGTGTAGTCCATTCGTTTGTGGAAGAACAATAAACGTTTTATTTATTATTTTATTTTATTATTATTCTTAGTTCGTATAGATTTAAATCTGTTAATTGTATTATTTAGTGGTGTAGTGTAAGTAAAAATAAATACATATTATATAAAAACTATTTTTTATTATTAACATTGTATAGACATGAAATACAGTCAATCATACTTTCAAATAATCGTTAGTTAAGTAGGTAGATTATTCATATAACACAAGCACACCCGTTTACTTAAATAGAAAAGCCCTCGTTAGACTCCAACGATATAGGTACTTAGCTACAATGGTGGAAGAGATTGGAGATCAAAGCCTTGAAATTAGGTGTAGGATCGGCTAGCGAGGTGTTATTTGTTCTCCGTATTAGTTTATGGCGTTGAAGTTGGGACCCTAACGCAAGCCATGTGTGTGGTTGGAAGCGTTTGAGATGTGGGTTTATAGGTGAATGCTTAAAATTTCTTGACGAGACCATGTCAGAAACAATACTGTGATTCAGAGAATGAGGGATCGACAGAGGTACTTCTAACGATACAAAACAGAAAAAATATTTTAAACAAAATATGTTTATACATCATAAGAAACAATCAATACGAACTCCTTCAAACTGATCATCCTAGGAAAAGTCCAAAGTAAAAGGAAACTAGGACGTAAGAGGATAACCTAGCTTAAAAATCTACGCCAGTGGTTCATCTTGAAAACAAGATCGCTTTTCCGAGCAGTAGTTTCCAAAGTTTAAATAGCCTTATTTATTGCGAACCTTCGTTGACAGACAACACTGAATTATTACAGGGCTGGAAACTATACCTGTAGCCCATTGTGTTATTACCGGCGTGGGATATTGATATGAATCATATATATAAACTACCTAGTTGTGGGTGGTCGAAAAAAGACTTTATCTATTCTGGAGAGTTGTGAACGTTATTAGCAAAGATGTGATTCATAACGCCTAATCTAAGTTCTATGGTACAAAAGTTAGTAGTTCGGTCTAGACAAGGTAGAGTCTATGAGGTGCCTTATCTTGAAGCTTCACCGGAATGCTGTGATTTGTTGTGATGGTAGTCATCACTGAGAAAGAAATCGGATATGAGCCATACTTTCTATTCTTGAAAATTGTTTAGTGCTTGATCGCCACCTAACATATCCTAACCACGAATTCGATCACCTTAAACATTTTTCCTCTCACTATTTACTGCTCCCCTAAAACCGAGACGGAAAATTTATCTGTAGCTAGATAAGATGATTTATTGCTTTCCACATGGTCATTCAAGGTGTTATCATATATACATAGTTACATATGTAGACCCAGAAGGGCACAACAATTATGATTACTAAGTTACTATAACTATATTATCATAACTTTAATTAAATCAGAAATTAATTATCAGAAATGGAACGTGGCAATAACCATGAATGTAATTTAAATATAAGAAATCAGTATTTTCAAATATGAGAAATTAAAATTTGTCAGTCAATAGTTATAAAACGTCATACAGTTCAACATAATAAATAGTCACATAAATAAAAATGTAAGGAAAAGGAAAAAGGAAAAAAAAATCAATTCAATTCGACAGTCATAAGTTATCACAATTAGGAAGATGTAAATATTAAAAAATCTCACTTTCTGTGCCTTTAAAAAATCTTTTATTATTCCTGATAACAAATATGAAAAAATGACGACGATAGCATTAAAACTGATTTTTTTATGAATTATTCAATTTGAGAGTTCCAAAAACTGTTTGCCCGGGCGCGCGTACTCACGGCGACGTCACATCACCGGACGGCCGCTTCATTACCAAGTGCACGGCATATGAAGCGCGGACCGTGATCTTTATTTTGATTAATTTTTGCATTTTTAAGGTAACTCTTGCATTTTGAGCATTCATATTCTACCTAGTGATAGCGTGATAAAATGCAGATAGGATTTTTACGCCGACATTCAAATAATCTGCCGATAGTTACCTTCTTATGGTTGCGGATTATTTCACAAATATCGCCAAGTACATCAGTGCCGGAACTAGCGAAGTAAGTAAGTACAATTTGTGATTTAGTAGGTAGGTACCTATCTACCAACCTTATAAGCAGTATGGTGCGGGTTTTGTTATAATAATTTAAACAAAGAATAAAATCAAATATTTCTAAGTAGTAGTGGTTGGTACAGGTACCTACTAAGGACCTCATTACGGTTTTTGACGATTAAAGATTTGTATCAAACGCCTCGGTTGGCCCAGGTTACCAGATTTCGAGCTTAATGTTTATGATTATGACAATACAAACAAATTCGTCTAGTTCTGTTGGTAACTGCTATTGTAATCTTTTATCGACAAAATAAGTTTCGTTCATTATAAGTAAAAAGAAAAGTACAGAAAAATATGCTTCTTTTGACAAACAAACGTATAACTATTGTAACTACAGCTTAATGAAAACCCACGATTATTAGCACAATAAGATATCTTGTTTTAGACTTTTCCATCATATTAAATAGTAAGTTAATTTGATTGTGTTAATTGGTTTTAAGTAATTTCTTTAACTTGACTTAACAATTTAACTTTTAAACAAGTCGGGACGCATAGTTATGGAGATAACGCGATAGACAAGTGGAAAGAGAACATGCAAAAAGTACAGTTAATGCAAAAATCATACCCGAGCACAAGGTCCTAGCCACGGCATATCACTGTAAACTGTGTTGTCATGACAGATATTCTGATCTCCAATATTATAATATTTAAGTCACCAGTGTTTACTAACTTTTCATAGCTTTACGATATTGTTCATAAATGGTTGTTGTATTGACTCCTTTGTACGAACTGTCAGAGTGCGGCGGCTTTTCGACCAATCCCAGCGTTTTATGGAAAGGGTAATATTGTGGTGGGAGAGGTCTCTTGAACGTTCGAGCCAGCCTCGCTCAGGCAGTCGTATTTTGTTCTTCAAACTGGGAGATTCTACCTTTAAAGGAGTAATCACGTATTGTGTAAAATTATGAAGACTCTTCTTCATATGTATGGTATTGTGTTAATGTACCCATTTTAACACTGTGTAAAGTGAATAACTTATTACAAAACGTAAGTAGACTTCGAGTGTTTTATTTAACATATTTCTCAACTCCCTCTCATTTGTTAACAACTGCGTGCAAAATAACTGCGTCTGTGACCGTTAATGCGCAGAAGTCAAAAAATGAGTCGCAGGGCGATTGAATCATTCATTGGCTTTCCGCTTGTCACCCATGCGCAGAAAATAACCGTCATAGACAGACTTGTCCTGAACGTGCTGTACATTTGTTTGTGATGGACTTAGGAATATCTTGGAGGCCTTGGAGCTAAATTGGGTGTACTTTATTACGTGTGTGAGTGACCTCGAAACTTTCAAACAATATGTTAAATTATTTTATCTAATTTTATCGACAAAATTCTTACAACACTATCTTCCACACAAAAAAAAACACACAACACAAAGTACCTATTTTCTTGTAAAATATTTACCTATAATAAGGAGATAGTATTGCGTACCTAAAACAACTTCATCGATATACAAAAAAAAAAATCTACCTCCCATACAAATGACTAAACTGACGCAGTTTCATTAGGAGGCTGAAATATTTGTTCGTATTTCGAACAATGTTACTTAGGGAAGTTGCTACGTGGCAGATTTTTTGTAAACATTTTATAATTTCTATAATAATTTAATAATTAAATCAAGTATAAGGAGAAGGTAGTAAAATGTCTACTCGTTTCGGTAGACAGCTTCCTCTCTTTCACAAGTTAGGTTACAACACTTCTTTATCACTTTTTTGTCATTTGGGACATGAAAAAAGTATTTTTCCGGAGTGTTAACTGTTGTACGAGTATAGTACACAAATGTACTAAACAATACGAGTATCTGTACGGTATTTTTTTTCCATATTTACCACGAAAATAAGAAAAGTAACATAAGAACAATGCATCGGATACTGCGCGCAAACAAGCAATGGTATCACAGACAATGGCATCTGGACGAGCGATGTGACGTCACGCGCTAAACGGTCAAGCGCTATCTCATTTTTAGAACTCGCAACTTTAAAAATGTATAAAAAATTGCGTTTATAAGATATCGGAAAATTTCTTTCACATACGTTATTTAGATTTAAAGTTTGATTTTTCTGGATAATAAAATAGTCAGACTCATCTTGTCAATTTACCTCAAACATTTTTCTACTGCTAACTTCAAACCCTGAGAACAAAGATGAGATGGACGAATGAACATTTGGCTGCTTTTTGCATGCCAGGCACTAACTTTCAGAACATTTGTGAGTAATCACACCGAAGTGTGGTTAGTCTTAAACTGTAAACGAACTTTTGAAGGTACGCACTATATTACCCGGTTGCTCTTAACTTAAATCTAGCATAGAACAAAGATGGGGCTGACGATGAACAGAGCTCACTCAGAAGAAGTCTAACACCTCTTGATTATTAACATGCGATTATTACTTCTGAATTTATTGGAGTCAGGAACTGGCATTTAATGTTAAAATTATTTTAATATAAATATGACGACATATCTTATGACAAAGAACTAAATAAAGAGTAAAAGCAAAACTTCAGAAAATCGCGCGTTTCTGCACGAACATTCGAATACGTTTTTGCTTGCTGGGGCGCTAACTTTCAGAACATTATTTCACATACATGCAATTTCTAGCCACGCCGAAGACATTTCTTGCGTCATACCTGTTTGAACTCATCGCAAGTACGTATTTAACAAGTTAACAGTTTTGTTATTACGAAAGATGGTGGTACTGACCACGACAGGTTTGTTTTAGATTAACGTATCGAAAGCTCTAATAATTAATAGCAAATTTTTGAAAAAGTACTTAATTAAAATACAAAATCTAAAACTAACAATCTCCAACTGAATCAAAATATTTGAATTAGTCGTTACAACCAAAATTTTTATGTAAAAGAAAATTAAAACAAAACTTGTTCAACCAAAAACTACAAAGCGAAATTACAAATAAAAATATTTGAATGAATTACAATACAACGTTTATGAAAAAATAAATAATAAAAAAAATGGTCAAAAGAACACTCAAATCGAAATCACAATTACAATTTCTAAATAAAATGTTTAAAAGTACCTAAACGTCTCGAAAACTCGTTTTTAAAAATACTTAAAGATTTTCCTTCATATAAATTATCAATTTGAAACTTGAATCAAAATTGTACTATAGTATTGAAAGTTAAGATTTTTTAGGGGATGAACAGTATGAATCAAAAATAGTTTATTAAAACTTTTAAATGAAAATCTTAAAATCAAAAATACTTTATTGACAATTACTAAGCTAAGACTTTTAAACCAATAATATTTAAAGGAATACTTTGATAAAAAAATGAATTCCAAAAAAAACTTGCTGAAAAGATAACTTGACAAAAATAAATTTTCATAATCTCAAGTTGAAAATGTTAAAAAAATTACGAAATAAAACCTTTATTGAAAATTTCTTAGCTTAAATTTAAAAAAATATAAATTTAATTGAATACTTTTTCAGAAAAAGAATATTTATTTTTTTAAAAAAAAAATGAAATCGGAATTAACTTTTATAGTCATAGAAATTATCGTTTTGAAGTCTATTGAAGATAACTTGTAGCTTATGATTTTTAAAACAATCATATCAAGGATTGCTTTTATAAATAGTGCAATTTGAAAATAAGTTGTGAAATGTTTATAAAAAACCTAGTCTCAAATAAAAAAGACCTAAAAATTAAACGTATCAAAAACTCTACTGAAAATTAGCTAAGATTTATAAAAAAGATAACAATTCAAGAAATACTTTATTGACAATAACTTAGCTATGATTATTAAATCAATCATATTTCAAGGATTGCTTTTATGATGAAAAATAATGCAACTTTAAAAAATAATATGTGAAATGCTTTTGAGAAGAAAACCAAAAATCGGAAAAAAAACTTTTATAAATCTCAAATCAAAAAGAAGTAAAAATTTAACGTATCAAAATTATTATTATTTTTTGTCAGATTTTATAAAGATAATTCAAGGAATACCTTTACGAACATTAAATTTTAAAAACTTTTGGAATAAAAACAAAAAGCTTCAAAACGAAATGAACTTTTAAAATCTCAAATACAAAAGTTTAAAAATGAAACTTTTCGAAAACTCGTTTCGCAATTTACTAAGATATTTAAAACTATAATAATGTTTCGAAGAATATTTTATGACAATAGAAAATATTGCTATAAAAATGTAACAAGCAAGACGTACAAACATAGCAAGAAGTTGATTCAAATATAAAATCGATGAATCTCGTTGCTAAAAATACTTTTTCAGTGACGAGTCATGATATTCTACGTGGCAACCACTCAAAATGTCGTACCTACCAATTTAAGAAATAAAATCATTATGAGTTATTTGTTACCGTTTTATCATCATCATATCAGCCGAAAGACGCCCACTGCTGGACATAGGCCTCCCCAAAAGATCTCCATGACGACCGGTCCTGCGCTGCTCGCATCCAGCGGCATACCGTTACCGTTTAAGTTAAATCAAATAACGTTTATGGATATCCAATAAACTCAGTAGATAATGGAATTGCATTCAAAAATAATTTTTAGGTCTTTTTTATTTGAGACTAGGTTTTTTATAAACATTTCACAACTTATTTTCAAATTTCTTATGATGTATAAACATATTTTGTTTTAAATATTTTTTCTGTTTTGTATCGTTAGAAGTACCTCTGTCGATTCCTCATTCTCTGAATCACAGTATTGTTTCTGACATGGTCTCGTCAAGAAATTTTAAGCATTCACCTATAAACCCACATCTCAAACGCTTCCAACCACACACATGGCTTGCGTTAGGGTCCAAACTTCAACGCCATAAACTAATACGGAGAACAAATAACACCTCGCTAGCCGATCCTACACCTAATTTCAAGGCTTTGATCTCCAATCTCTTCCACCATTGTAGCTAAGTACCTATATCGTTGGAGTCTAACGAGGGCTTTTCTATTTAAGTAAACGGGTGTGCTTGTGTTATATGAATAATCTACCTACTTAACTAACGATTATTTGAAAGTATGATTGACTGTATTTCATGTCTATACAATGTTAATAATAAAAAATAGTTTTTATAGTTTTCACTGGCTAGAACAAGGTGTCACTTTCAAATTGAACTTTGTTACTCAAAATATTGCGAAACTATAGAGAGTTCAATCACACAGAACGGTATGAAAGCCTTTTGGTCATTTATAACATCTAAACGCAAAGCTCAGGGCACAATTCCTAGCGAAATGACACTAGGCGATATTATTTACTCGTATCCTACGAGCATTTGTAATGGATTTGCTAAGCAATTCCATTCTGTGTATTCAGTATCAAGCCACACTCGCACAGATTTTTCAGCTACACTTTCAGATCCTTCGAGTCCATGTTACACATTCAACCATACATTAAACACCGTTTCCATAACACGCAAGTCAATAGAGAAGTGTCTATCTAAACTCAACAAACAAAAAGGTCCAGGTCCAGATAACATACCCCCGGTATTTCTTGCCAATTGCGGAAAAAGCCTATCCTTACCTCTAAGCATTATTTTCAACTATTCAATAGATGCTGGTACATTTCCAGAAGCTTGGAAGGCAGCAAATATAGTACCTATTCCTAAAAGCGGGAGCAAGTCGGATATTAAAAACTACCGTCCTATTTCCCTTCTGAGCTCATTTAGTAAGGTGTTTGAATCTTTGGTTTGCCCGTACATTTCTAATCACCTAAAATCAACCCTAACGCCCCTTCAACATTGATTTCGCAGAAACATGTCGACTGCATCAAATCTTGCCGTGTACGTTAATTTTCTCACTGATGCGGTAGATAATGGTTTTCAAGTCGACGCCATTTATACAGACATCAGTAAAGCATTTGATAGAGTTGACCACGGCTTACTTATTAAAAAAATGTACCACCTCGGCATTCATGGGAATCTGCTGAAATGGCTAGCTGACATCCAGACAGCAAAAAGTAATAGTTTGTGGTTTTGAGTCGGATTCTTATAGAGCCACTTCGGGAGTCCCACAGGGCTCGCATTTGGGTCCTTTATTATTTTTGGCCTTTATAAACGACCTGACTGACGTCATTCTGAATTCAAAGTTTTTGTTATTTGCCGATGACCTGAAGATTTTTCGGATAGTTCACTCGTTCACTGATGCTAGACTAATACAGGAAGATCTAGATCGCATCGCTCAGTGGTCGAACGACAATAGGTTACCTTTAAATGTGACCAAATGTAAACACATTACATAAGTTCACTAAAAAGCGAATCCTAACCGAGTCAACCTATTATCTAAACGGTACAATTTTAGAAGAGGTCCAAACTATAAGAGACCTTGGAGTCATATTTGACAGGAAGATAACATTCACTTACCACATCGACGATATTGTAAACAGGTCTTACAGATTGCTGGGATTGGTGTGGAGAAACTGTAAAACCTTTAAGAATAACACAGCTTTAAAAACAGTATACAACGCTCTCGTTCGGTCTACGCTTGAATACTGCTCTAATATATGGAATCCACACTACAACATCCATAGTGAAAGAATCGAACGAATACAGAAACGCTTTCTGTTTTTTCTGACAGTTCACGGTAAGAAACTCTTCACATTAACATCGTACAAAAAAAGACTCAAGTATTTTAAAATAATGACTCTTAAAGACCGCCGTTGGCTAAATGATCAAGTTTTCTTGTTTAAAACGGTTAGAGGTTACTTAGACTGCCCTTGCCTGTTGGCACAGCTAGGCTTAAATATTCCCAGGTTGAATGCTAGATTGGTGAACTATAGACTTTTTCATGTCAAAAGAGCAAGAACCAATTTGGGTTTTCACAGTTTGCTGAACAGAGTATGTCGTGAGCATAACACTCTTTGCAGCTCCAATTCTGTTGACATTTTCAACGTTTCTTTGTCAAAATTTAGAAAAACTCTTTCATTAACTATACCCGTTTCAAAATAAGCCCCTATACATGCAAATATAAAATATGAGCAAGTCTGCAAAGCAAGCTGTGTTCGCCTGTAATTGGGTGTACATCTCGGTCTACGTTTGTGCCTGTTATTATAATTTAATGTTAAGATGTACTTCTGTTGGCGAACCAATAAATAAATAAATAAAATAAATATAATATAAATTTATTTTTACTTTCACTACACCACTAAATAATACAATTAACAGATTTAAATATATACGAACTAAGAATAATAATAAAATAAAATAATAAATAAAACGTTTATTGTTCTTCCACAAACGAATGGACTACACTTAGATACTTACTATTTAAAATCAAAGTTGTTTAGTTGTTGTTGTTTGTTAATAGCGCCATCATTGAATTATCATCAGAACTAGCAATCCTTTGAGCATCCATCCATCCATCAAGCATTGTGTGAAACATTTTGATCATTAGAACGATCTATTTTAGACAGCGGAGTGCCCTAGTAGTAGCATACATACGTTGAACTTGGATTTTAATCAACTCAATCAATTTGGATACTATTATAAATCTGTCTGCAAGTTCACCAAGATTATTGGTTTGTCTTTTTTTATTTCTTAGCGAAAAGCGATAAACATAGTTTTAAATGCCTTTTTTTTCTTTTTAAGTAATTGAATAATTTTATTTTCCCGACAGATTTTTTATTTTTCTGACATGGATTTTAGGAATAATTGTGATATTGAACTTGAATAATTTATTTGTTAACCTTTATTCTATATTTTTATATACAAGCTGCTCTTCCATGATTTAACTTTGATTATAGGTTGTGTTAGGTATTTAGCTGAATTAATTTGGAATACTGCCCCCTTTAAGTTGATGGTATTTAGGCTTAGTATTATAAATTTGGTGAAACTATTGTGAATGCTATGTTTTTGATCTAATTGATTTATATAATTAGAATAATTTTGATTAAAATTTGTATTTTACATTGGAAATTTTCTACATAATATTGCAAGGTTCATAATTTTATTTGTATATACATATCTATTTGTAACTGATTTTTATTTTTTGATATTTTGAATGTTTTTCCTATGGACTGCAGCGACGTGCTAAATGAAATTTGGCATCCGCTTTTTATCTAACTTGCTTTCTATCTTATGCGGACTTAATCTTTCCGTAAGGGCAAGCAATAAAAGCACCCCACAGCCCTTACAAAAAAGATTCCGACAGGTAAAAATTTGAACACAATGAGTCGGCATCTGCACCTGTCTCCTCTGAGGGTGATCCCAAAAAAGTTCTCAGCTAGTTAAATACATCACATATTGTAATGCAAATGAACCAGAAATAAAGTCTGCTAATTAAAACTGGTAACGAAGCCGTAATCAATCGTATTGTACCCCATCCGCTTCCTCACCCCGCATCACCGTCCCCGTCCCTGTCCCCGTCCCCGTCTCTGTCCCCGTCCCCATCCGCTCCCCGTCCCTGCTCCCGTCCCTGTCCCCATTGGCTTCCTCGCCCGCATCATCGTCCACGTCCCTGTTCCCATCCGCTTCCCCGTCCCCATCCGCTTCCTCGCCCGCATCACCGTCCCCCGTCCCTGTCCCCATCCGCTTCCTCGTCTGCATGACAGTCCCCGTCCGGTAACGACTTGCAGAGTTGGGCAGGTAGACCTAGATTTGCACCTGCCATTCATCGTGTCATTCCATTTTCCATTAATTTTTTTTTCCCGTCACTTCGACCAGATTTCATTGAATGAGCTTTTTTTAGAGAGGGTCAGAAAAAATGAGCCAGAACCCGCCAATCTATATTACTACCTGGAAAGGACGATTTCACCTGAATTTTTGTCGAATGTGTTTTTTTTTCCCGTGCGATCCACGCACGCACTTGTTTTTAGAAGGGCCATAAAAAATTAGCCAGAACCCGCCAATATATACTACTTATATATTATGTTACTAGCGTAACGTTTGGACTGAACTTCTCGTACGATTTTCCTTGATCCTCTAATAATTACCCATCTACTCGGACATTTAGTTTTTGCCCTGATTGACAAGTGTTCAAACCCTACTCAGATTTCGTTTCGGTACATCAGATGCAATGTTTAATCGAAAAAAACGGTCAAGTGCGAGTCGGACTCGCGCCCTAAGGGTTCCGTACCTATCTAACATATGATATACTAAAAGCTTTTGCTCTTTGATTTTAAAAACTCCGCGACCATTCAACTTGAGACCTCTTTTATAGAAAAGTTCTTGAAACGGGAGCTCACCTTATTTGGTTACTGTTGGTTGTGAGAAAAATTTAAATATTTAATGATTTTAGACTTTTCCCGTTATTTGTACTATGAGACCTAGCTTCTTGCCAAATTTCATAATTTTAGGTCAAAGGGAAGTACCCTGTAGGTTTTGCTTTTTTGCATAAATGTATGGAGATGAGGACATAAAAAGCCATATCTTTTGATTGCGTCGTTGCAAAAAATTTAAATTTTCATATCTTGTATGGTTTATGGACCTTAACATTCGTTATTAATTTCAACCTGATACCTCTTCACGTTTGTGAGAAAAAGGGTCTTGACAGACAGACAGACGGACAACAAAGTGATCCTATTAGGGTTCCGTTTTTTTATTTTGAGGTACGGAACCCTAAAAGTAGGTACTGCAATAGAGAGGGTAATCTCTTTTACAATGTATTTGCTTAACAGAAAGTAAAAATTCCAGCACAATCTGCCAGCCCGTGCGGGAATGTATTTTAGCAGGGCGGATAGGGTTCTTAAGGCCCGGGACATATCATGAGGCGTCGGTCGTGGGTATGGCAAGGTTATGGCGCGGGTGCGGTGCCTCAAAATGGCGGCGGCAGTAGACGTAGTTAGGGCATTCAAAATTTCGATTTTTGTAGTAATTAGTAAATGTAAATTTATACAAGTTAATCGAAATCGTTAATGGTTAAATTTATTGAATAAAAAATTTTCAAATTTATTGTTTTATTTATCTTTATACAAGTTAATCGAAACCCAACCTTGTAACTAAATAATAATTTGCTATATGTTCCGATCCTGCACACATTTGTTACGATAACCTGATCGATTGTAATCGTATATTACGGGATATTTTTCTATTGACTTGCAAAACGCGATATTAAGGGTTGGGCCACATTGATCGACGGCAATTGACGGTTTGCCTATACAAAACGAGCGAAAAGTATGGAAATCCTTTCGCATCCTTTCGCCACGTCAATGCGAAAGATTTCTGTC
Organism: Athrips mouffetella; assembly: GCA_947532105.1. Taxonomy (NCBI): domain Eukaryota; kingdom Metazoa; phylum Arthropoda; class Insecta; order Lepidoptera; family Gelechiidae; genus Athrips; species Athrips mouffetella. The sequence goes on from OX383956.1 coordinate 32,728,071, forward strand.
AATCGCCGTCTATCAATGTGGCCCAACCCTTAATCGCATATCGTCACGCATTATGCTAATACTGTGGACGGATCTGTGTGTTTTCGTATGGTGTGCCACCCATAGATTTATATAGTCAAGATAGGTTCTTGGGAACAAGCGGTTCAAAATTTCCCCATACAAGAAAAAAAAGCGCCATCTGTGAAAGATCGCGTGAACTACGTTGTGTAGTACTTCAAGGAGGTTTTTGTTTTGGGGTCGGTGCTAAATACACGGAATGGAAATAATATGGCGGGAAAAACAAATTAAAGTTTTTACTGTTATATACGTGACTTACTTGGTTTTTCAGTGTTATTCATTAGATTATAGCAAAAAAACAATAAGAGTAAGTAATTTTTAACTAAGAAAATGAATCTGTTCCGTACCTCAAAAGAAAAAAACTAAACCCTTATAGGATCACTTTGTTTTCCGTCTGTCTGTCTGTCTGTCAAGAACCTTTATCTCACGAACGGGTAAAGGTATCAGGTTGAAATTAATACCAAATATTAAGATCCATGAACCACACAAGATCTGAAAATTTCAATTTTTTACAACGACGCAATCAAAAGATATGGCATTTTATGTCCTCATCTCCATACATTTATTCAAAAATGCAAAGCTACAGGCATACTTCCCGTTGACCAAAAATTATGAAATTTGGCAAGAAGCTAGGTCTCACAGTACAAATAATGGGAAAAGTCTGAAATCAGTAAATATTACAACTTTTCTCACAACTGATGGTAACCAATTGTGGTGAGCTCCCGTTTCAAGAACATTCATATAAGAGAGGGATCAAGTTGGATGGTCGCTGAGGCGATTTTTGTTTTAGTTCTATTTAAAAACGGGAACACTTACAAACTTGAAAATTGGTATGTTTATAGTGCATAAGCTAACATAAAATAACAACAAATAATAAAATATGGTCAAGCGCGAGTTGGACTAAAAAAATCTAGCACATTAACTTACTGAAATTTCAACTAATACAATTATGTTTATGTGGTGGTACGGAACCCTCAGTGCGCGAGTCTGACTCGCACTTGGCCGGTTTTTGTATGCAGTCGCGCGTTTCGCGTGGTGCTCTCCTCAGAACAAAGACCAAGAATTTGTGACTGACATTTGTTGGTCCACAATGTCAGATTGTTGACCAACGAATTGGAGACAGTGTAACTTGCCGATGGGCCAGTACTTATATATAAGTAAATGGTGCCACCCAATGATATTACAATTATATAAACCGAGTGCCACCTCAAACTTTGGCGCGGCGCGGGCGGGAAGCGACACCTGCGCTGCGCCCTCACCTCACTCGCGCCACGCCATGCGCCATCTCAATATGCACGGCGCCATATCGCTTCTATACATTTTGTATGAAACACGAAGTGACGGGCGCCGCGACCGTGCCATACCATCACCTCGCCCTGGAACGACGCCTCATTGATATGTCCCGGGCCTAAGGCTTGGCTTGGAGAAGGAAAGGCTAAAAAATTATTATAAAGCAATTTCGTACTTATAGATATGGCTGCTGACCACTGACCTCTATATATTTATTGTATATATAGAGGTCAGTGCTGCTGACAGACAAAAATGACAAGAGAGCATCTACTAACGAAAACGTGCAGGCAAGCAAGCAAGGCAAGAAAGCAAGATAGTGAAAAAAAACCGGCCAAGTGCGAGTCGGACTCGCGCACCAAGGGTTCCGTACCACCACATAATCATAATTGTATTAGTTGAAATTTCAGTAAGTTAATGTGCTAGATTTTTTGAGTCCGACACGCGCTTGACCAAATTTTATTATTTGTTGTTATTTTATAGCTTATGCACTATAAACTTACCAATTTTCAAGTTTGTAAGTGTTCCTGTTTTTAAAATAGAACTAAAACAAAAATCGCCTCCGCGACCACCCAACTTGACCCCTCTCTTATATGAATGTTCTTTACCATTAGTTGTGAGAAAAGTTGTAATATTCACTGATTTCAGACTTTTCCCATTATTTGTACTGTGAGACCTAGCTTCTTGTCAAATTTCATAATTTTAGGTCAACGGGAAGTATGCCTGTAGCTTTGCTTTTTTGCATAAACGTATGGAGATGAGGACATAAAATGCCATATCTTTTGATTGCGTCGTTGTAAAAAGTTGAAATTTTCTGATCTTGTGTGGTTCATAGATCCTAATATATGGTATTAATTTCAACCTGATACCTCTACCCGTTCGTGAGATAAAGGGTCTTGACAGACAGACAGACAGACGGACAACAAAGTGATCCTATAAGGGTTCCGTTTTTTTCTTTTGAGGTACGGAACCCTAAAAACGTTAGTGAGTGCGCGCACGGACAACAAAAGTCTAGATATTTATTTAATGGCGTCACATCTCATTACAAGTTGTATTTTGCCAATTTCAAAGTAAAGAAATTATTATAAAATTATGGCGAGTTCGCCAATGTCCAGTGGAAGATTTACACAGGAATCCACATCACGAAGACGAGGGCCTGTCTACCTACAATGATGACTCCGATAAGTTGATAGGGAAAATTATTGAAGTCACGATGTCAGCCGCTTCTCTCCATCCAAAAATCTCGGTAAAAGCAATGATATTAGGTAAAAGCATATATTCCAATCTTCTAATAGATGTTCACTTTGAAAGTCGTTTACTGCATAACACCCAATCAAAATTAATAATTAAACTCTTCAATAAACAGGTAAAACCATAGAAAAAAAGCAAGGAGGTCCGAAAGCTTTGGGTAAAACCAAGGAATTTAAAGTTAGCTGTTGGGTAAAACAAATATTGAAACAAATACATGTCGGCCATCTTCAAAATGTTGACGTATGCATGTACGGTCAACCGTTTGTCGGTAGAAACTTTTTCAACTCTATTACCACGCCATAAGGTCCAAAAGTGTTTCTACTGATGTGCGGCCGTGTGTACGCGCTATAGTTATTTGTTTTATTTAGAGAAATTATAGAGAATAAATAGAGCTCAATGACACAAATAAAAAAGTTCAGAGCAAGGAGTTTTACCTAAGGCAAATTTTCAATTAAAAAAATATAAAGAGTAACTGAACTGTTTTTCTTTAAACTAAACACTAAATACGCAGTTTGTATGATTTGCCTTTGCATTGTCTGTTGAGAAATATTGGGTCCATGCGCAGTTGCACATTCCCGCCATTTTAAGTATACGAAAGTTTTCTTGCGTAGTTCGAGTTTGGAGTTTGTTTTGGAAGTTTTTATAAAATTTAAATAATGACGAGTTTCAGTAAACGACATGAGAAATGAAGCTACTGAAGACAACAGCCGTAACTTGATCAAACAATAAAATTTGCAGGAAAGTCTATGTCGTTTAGCTTCAATAAATGTACAAACGTTAATTTTCATTTTGAATCTTATCAAATGTTAACACAATGCATTGTAAAACGTTATTCGATACACGAGCTCAAGATCCTGACTTAATATCGCGCCAACTTCTTTTCCGCACTGGTATCGAAAATAACTATTTTGAAAAACCAATCAAGTACGTGTCGGGCTTCATGCAGTGAAGGATGTTTTATTTTAAATTTTACTTATTATTTTTTAAAGCTCGAAGTTGCTTGACTACTAGTTAAGTTTTCTATCGTTTTGAGCATCTTATACCTACATATGATATTTTATTAATGAAGTATGATGAAATTATTTGCCCATGATCACCTTTAAGGCACAAGGCGTGTGTATGGCTTCAAACAGAATTGTTTTAGTATGAGTGCCAAGGCCCTATGACGTAAGTTGTGAAAGTGGTTGATGCGCGTGCACACAGTGGTGACCAGGCTGCCGTGTGAACGCGCGTCTACCCGTCAACTGCACCAGGTGAGCCAAATCAGTTTTCCGTTAAAAGTTGCGAATTCTTAGTTTTAACCAATAGAACAGTCTTAATTGTGTACTGACTTTTGTTTGCACGTGATCTGTAAATATAAGGCAACTGACCTAAGCGAATTTTAATGAACGCGCAGTAAGTGATAAATCCTAAAGTAAGTACATATAGGTTGTAGTATTTTGGGTAATATAATGGGGCATGCTACTACGAGTACTTGACCTGTTTTATTAACGAAAACGTAGCAAATTTAAATAAATTTTACTCATTGGATATATATTATGAACACATAATATATCGCCACTCGGGCTGCTTCTCAATATTTTCCCGGAAGTGCTTCGTACATCAAATAAATGAAGTGTCATCGGAAAGAGACCAAAGTAAAGAACTAGAAAAGTATTATCTGCTGCAGCTCTACGGTTGCCAGGAGCTAAGAGGCAACCCAGGAGTTGCTGCATGATTTGGTACAATTTACCTCTCGCCAACGTATGAAATTTTCATAAGTATTGTTGTATCTGTATTTAGATTTTTCCGGCAACAGGCCGCCTCTAATAGTTCTGGCGGTATGTTAGGGATAGCATCATCCATCACTATTACTAGAAGTATCCATAATTAACAAAAAACACAAAGACAAATGCTAAATCAATCGAAATTTTTGCGAAAATGCGCGGGTTTTTTTTTATCCCTCATTTCTGGAGTAGGTTAAGATCATAAGTCATGCAGCCACTTCTTCCGTGAATCCGCGTATCCGCGTGTTTGTTTTTAATTTTCTGAGTGCAGCAAGGAGATTGGTGACCGATACTAAAAATTAAATGGATGTGGCCAGTAACAATTTATTTAAAATTTGATTTTGGTGAAGAATTAAAAATAAAACAAAATCAGCTCAGTAACGGATTTTCATACCTTTTTCCATCCCTTGGGATGGAAGGATTTCCATACAAACTTCCATTCCAATGGATCGAAGGATTTGAAGGGCAGGAAAAACGCGTTCCCACTCTCTAATTGGAATAATTTTATTAGAGTGTAGTCAGAGCAGGTGTGATAAAAAGAAGTTATCGTCTATCTTATTCATTGGCCTCCGACTGCGCCAAAAATATTGTTTGGTAGGGTAATTCTTCCGTTTGTTTACTACTTTTTCAATACATTTGCTCGAAAAACGTACTTACAAGGACGTAAACATTGCTCGTAAGTAGTTACTTACCGAACTAGTGCGGTAACTAAAAAAAGTATACTACCAAGGAGTTTTTACACTTTGATGATAAAATGATTTTGTAAAAATACTACAGTGGTAACTTTTTACTTGGGTGACGACTGCCTACCTATATTTAAAATAAGATGAAGAGTACCAGGAGAACATAAATCGACAAGAGGCTGAAAGTACCCATCGTTGGTTCCTTTACCAAGTGTATTACTTATACCTGTTTTCTCACAAATGTATTGAAAAACGTCGTAAGATACACGTCCGTAAGGGTTATGACAAACTCGTGCCGATGGTAAACCCTCGACTTCGTCTCGGGTTTACAAAGCGTCAACTCGTTTGTAATAACCCTACTTACGGAACTTATTGTGTATTATTAGTTTAATATTTTTTTGTATTGTAATATCCATGTATCTTCTCTGCTGTGACGCGATTTTATAATTTTTTTCATGTCTTACGGTCATGGTGATTCAAAATTACACCCCATTTTGTAAAATTATTTTTTTATATGCATTATGACGCATCCTTATAATTTTTTACATGGCTATATTTGTTCGCTTATAACATATTTTTCTCTTACGGTCATGGAGATTCGAAATTATACCCCACTTAGTAAAAATAAACTGATATTTTTATTGAAATATATGACGAACACTTATAATTTTTTTACACAGCCAGTAGTTTAGGAGCTAGAGTGATACATCCATATTTGCTCACATACATAAGCCGCCTAATACATTACACTTCCTTTTTGGCTTTGCGCAGTCGTGTAAAAAGTTGTTCAATTTATTCTGATTTCATACGCAAATTCAATTCTTTGAGGGTTATCTTTTCTGTCACACCTCGTATGTAGATTATTGATGTGACTTTACATCCTTTTTAAAGTTTTGGTGTATTTGTTACCCTCTATTAACTGCCAATTAACTGGAAAAGAGGAAATTAAAGACCTCTAGAAATTAAGAGCGACTGCACGAAGATGCACTCGAAGAGTAGTTGTATGTAAATGTAAAACCGTTTCGTCTCATCGTCATATCGAGTGGGTATAACTTATAAGGTCGATGACCGACTTCAAAATCTCTCGCGCCAGTTATATTGAGCAGGGCGCTGTAGCGGAATCTTCTTTGTTTTTGAAAAATCTGGTGATTCATCTTGCATCATATCCTAACCAAAATGGATAAGCAAAAGAGATTTTTGTTTGAAGGTGGTTTTGAGGAAGTTTTGATTCTTTAAAGGTAGCCTAGGTCGTTGACGAAGCAAGCAAGCCCTTGTGTCAAAGTATTTAAGATAAAATAAGATCTAAGCTTCAAAATTCCGAAATCATTTATTGCGCTTTATTATTATGGGTTTGACGAGTGCAAAAGTTTTAACGCAGCGATTGTGGTATAACGTCTGCAACCCAATAAGCAAACCAGACCCGAAACTAGACTGTAAACTTTGGCTTTACTTTGGTTTGTGGAGTCTACTCCAGTACTATTTAGGTACATATACTTAACTTTTATGCCACCAAATTGCTTTTGACTTGTATTCACGACTACTATCAGTTTCAGTAGCCGACGTGGCTTGTAAAATTTGACAACAGGACTAAATTTTAATTAATGCTTACACAACAAAAAACAGGCTAGTGGAGTAATAGAGGCACAGCAGACGGCAGACTTTTTGTTCTGACAGTCCGCCAGTGTGGCCGGTATTGCGTAAATTATATACTTATATATTCTTTATTGTGCACAATAAAACAAAACAGTAGTGATAGAAGAGGTTCGCAATGGCGAGCTTATCTCTATGAAGAGATCTCTTCCAGCCAACCAGAGTTTAGTGTGAAAAAGTATATGACGGGGACAAGAATAAGTTCACATCAAATAATAATAAGAAATAAGTATAAGTACATATATATATATATATATATATGTGTTTTTTGTATGCAATTTTTTATTGGTACACTACCTGCTGTGATTATTTATGTATGTCTTTTCCTCTATACAAAGGTTGTCTGGTAGAGATCGCTCTCAGCGATAAGACCGCCTTTGCCCACTTTAACCTTAAGTGTTATTCTTTGTGTGTTCTTATGTTTATGTGTGCAATAAGGAATTTATTCATTCATTCATTCGTTATAATAATACATAGTAATAACTACACATACCTACTATAGACTACATTATAATAATATACCTACAATATAATAATACATATATTATCAAGATAAGTTCGATAAGAAGTGCTCTTTCAGCCTTTTCTTGAAAGAAGTGACGGATGGGCTGTCTTGAATATATAGTATATGTAAGATGGTATGGATCGGAATTGAACTAAGAACCTTCGGATCGAAAGCCAAGCACTAACCACTAGATCTCAGATAGTGGGAGATCTATCCAGGCGGAATTTGCGCTAAACCTGCTAGGATCAAATTTGGCACGATTCAAGTTCATACCTCTAGCTAGGCAACTGCAAGAAGTGGTGCTCCCCAGTAAGACGCGTTGGAGACGCACAGTAGGGTAAAATGACAAATATAATTAGGTCGTTCATTAATCCGCGAGCCAGGTTCAATCATTTCCACCATATAATGTTGGTAAGGTGTCGTTAGATAGGATTTTAAAAATTAATCTTGTTTGTGCAAAAAATATTTTTTATTTAAAGAATAATTTGCCAAATATTTAGCTTAAAAGCGCTATTTTGAGTCACGTAAAAAGAAATAGCATGCTATAGTATATATGATGAAATTAAAAGGAAAACCAGCTAAGGTGGCTGTACAGTCGAAAAACTGAAAATAATAGAAATAGCCATCAGGCTCTGGACCTCTAAAAATCGCAACCTGCTTAGCCAACCGCTGGGCAAAGGGTTCACCACTATTAAGCCAGTCCTCTCTATTGGGAGTCTCCAACTGCCAGTCTCTCAGAAAGCTATCCAAGCCATCGCGCCATCATCTCGGGAGTGGTTAACAATAATAATTCCTAAAGCAACTTTGCTATGGAACCCTGCACGCGCGTGGCCCAACACGCACTTGGCCGGTTTTTTTCTTTTACTGCCTTCCATGGGATTTTTTATTTTCTTTAGGAGTGGTCAAACCAAGTGTAGCGAACTTTATAGGTCTGTGTCTAACCCCAACCAACTACTCGCTCCTCCTTTTGCAGATTTATGATCTCCTGATTCCTTTTATATTTGAATATAAAATAATTTATTTCGAAGATAGAATTAAATTTTTACATAAAGTTTAGCAAACATTAACAACTGTTATTGCGAATAAAAAAAAAATATTTCAAAAAACAAAGTACACGACTGTTTAGAAATATATGAACTGAAAAGAGAAAAAACAAGTTCTAAAAATTTCATGAGGTATTGCAGGCGGGGACAAACAAAACCTACAAAATATATTTGATGTTGAAAAACCACCTCCAAACACATAAGTTTAGTCGCCCCGGTTTGTCCCCCCGCCTGCCCTCATGAAATTTTTAGAACTTGTTTTTAGGGTTCCGTACCCAAAGTGTGAAAAACGGGACCCTATTGATATGCCTCCGATGTCTGTCTGTCTGTCAGCGGGCTGTACTTTGAAATTTTCACAAATTGTGTATATCCGTTGCAGCCACAACAACAAATAATAAAATATAAAAAAAAATTAAGGGGCTCCCAACCATCTAAAGGGGGCCGAGAAAAAAAAATCTTACCTGCCCCATCGAGTGGGATATCGTTGTTTAGAGCTCGTTGAGTAGATAAAAACTGTATTTTTTGTTTTAAAAATATTTAAAAACAAAGGAATAAACTGCCACCAAATTCAGTTGTTTTTACAAAATATTGTTTGGCCTGTATCTCATGAACGGTAATAGGTAGATAGTTGAAATTTTCACTGATTATGTATTTATTAACAAATACTAACACATAATACACACATACACTCGAAAAACGTAACCCTCCTGTCCCAAAGGCAGTCGGGTAAAAAGGTCATACTCAGTATACCACAACTGACGCTGCGGCGCTGATTTTCAGTATGCCTTATAAACGTGTGAAGGACAAACTAAAAAAATAAGTAGGTACCTTAGTATATTATGTACGTACATAGCTTATAATTTAATAACATGAACGGGACTACTTTGGTGCTATTGCGGAAAACGTGTCAAGTTGCGCCGCAGCCGACCAAAAGTTTTAGAAGCGTTGTCTTGAAGCCAGCTTCCTGTCTCTGCAAAGTGTGTTTGTTCTGTTTTTATAAAGTAGTATTTTCTGATGTCGGCCCCTGGACTATACGGAAGGACTGATGATGCAATGCGTGTCTAACATGCAATACACGTAGACTGGGATTTAGGTACATCAGCGACATTTTTAGGGTTCCGTACCTCAAAAGGAAAAATCGGCACCCATAGGTTCACTTTGTTGTCCGTCTGACTGTCATGACTCTTTTTCTCAGGAACGCGTGGAGGTATCAAGCTGAAATTCATAACAAATACTCAGGTCTACTGTCCCTTGGAGCTGTGAAAAAATCAAACTTCTAAGTCAAAAGATACAGCTGTTTAAGCCGCAAATTTTCGTGTTTTTCGACACTCACAAGGGAATCAAAACCTACAGGGTACTTCCCGTGAACTCAGAATCTTGAAATTCGGTACAAAGCAACGTCCTAGCACAGATAAAGGAAAAATTGCAAAAAGCATAAATTTTTAGTTACATTATATAATAAAAATAATTTTAATAATTTTAAGCTTACTACCCTTTTTCTCATGAACGCGTAAAGGTATTAAATTGAAATTCATATCAAATACTCAGGTCTAGAACACCTTTACGCTGTAACTAAATCAAACTTCTATGTCAATCCAATCAAAAGAAAGAGAAATTTAATCCGCATATTATGAAACTCTCAACTACTCACAAGGGAATCAAAACCTAAAGGATACTTCCAGTCGACCTAGAATCTTGAAATTTGGCATAAAGCAACGATTTATTAGTAGAGTCGTTTAAAGGAAAAACCTTTAGCTGCTGACTTGTTTATGAAACTTCTCTCAGTTGTTCATTAGGTCAAAGAGGCCGAATAAAGATCGGTACCCCAGGGGAGCACCCTGACCTGGGCTGGAGGGGGAGGGGGGGTGTCTTAAAAAAATGAACTCGCTAGAATATAACTATCAGGTTGAGTTTGGTATAATTTTCGAGTAAATTATGAACGAGGAATTTATTTTTGTTAAGTAAATTGCATTTAAAGTTAGAGGTTTTTTTTTAAACGGAGATCTTAAAATGTCAGCCTTGAAAAATAAATTTAAATTGCTATTGCTTTTAAACGTATGCGGGAATGAATAATGAAAAAATACTAAAATGTAGCGTATTTCATATAGATTTATAAAAATACATATTTTATATAATTACTCATACAAAATCACGTTGAAAAAAATCATTAATGTCTCGCCACGAAATTGTTTCGTTACCAGATTTTTCACTAGGACGCAGACAAACATAACAATATAAGTAGATAATAATTGCAATAAAATATTCTTGAAATAAAAGTCATTATTTATTAATGATTTATTTATTTTGTCTTGTATTTTAATCAAAAACTGTGTTCAATGAGTGAGAATTAACTTACCAAAATAGTGTGAAATATTTTATTCTTTGATTGCGACTCTACTACATAACCCCCTATACCTTAAGCAGTGCTTATTTTGAACTCTTTGGGTTTGTCTTCAAATATTCAATGAGTGAGCGGAAGGTGGTTTCGTTGATCATGATCATGATCAGATCATGATATATGAATGTGTGAATCAGTGACCTAATCCTTATATTTTAAGTATTAATAAAATCCAATGTATCAAAGCCAGATGCACACAACTTAGTGTGTTTCACAAAACTGGGATTAGATATTTTTCGTGACAGGAACAGTCTAAGAAAAAAGATTTTAAAAAATTTGATGTTTTTATTTTCAATACAGCAGCTTACGATTAAGTACAAAAAACTGTTATACATAAATTATTTTCAAAAATTGTAAAATGAACATATTCTACCTATTGTAGTTGACAATAATTCCAAATTGCCACAGCTATATAGAGCCAATACATTACATAAACCGTCATGAATGAAAGATATATAACAACAACCCCATAAGAAAAACAGTCAAAAACACACGCCTTTTGCACATAGCAGGTTATCGGCAAACCCATTATTCCAATTAAATCAATTAAAAGCATAATAAAAAGCACGACCCATGACACGTCAACACTCGTAGCTCTCTTTTTAAATACTCCTCCCGCTAACAAACCGCAGCCCAAAATCAATAAAATCCCGTTGATTCCGACTGTGCCAAGTGCAAGTTTCTGTACTTCTTGACTTTTTACAGATTCGCCTAAGTATGCCTTTAAGGCCGCCTCGACGATACCATACATGAAAACACCGAATAGGCACAAAGCTCCCAAACCCAATCCCCCTAACGAAGCAAGACCTAATCCATATTTTAATGGAAGAAAACCAAACAATTTGCCGATGTATGGCATATCCATCTTGTTAGTGTTTCTGATTTATTTCCGAAAGAAAATTTGACCATCCAGGCTCTTGTTGTACTGTGTTTCACGTCAATTTTGTTCTTACTCCTCTATGCCGTTTGCATTGAATTATAATTTTTATATTATTACTTACTACAATTCCGTTAAACAGGCGTTCACATTTAAATTTCCCTTTATTTTTGATTATTATTATATTTATTGGCAGTTACATCTTTGATCGCATATGCGTATGTATGCCCAGATTAGTAAGTTTATGTACAGAGTACAGATAGGAATCGGGCCAATCACGACCGTGGATGCTAATTTTAGTTTATGTGAGGGAATAAGGCATCGCTAGTGTGTTCATAGAAAGAGACGAATATATGGTGCTATCTTTCTCATTGTTGCTAGTGATGTACTACAACCATCGATAAACATACCATACCTATTCCTGGTAAACGTGAAATGAAACTATGAATTAATTGATGCTTTGTTTATTAAGTATTTACCTTCTCATATATAATTTATTACATGATCATATTCATATGTACGTTAACACATACGTATGTAAAACTAGCTGCATCGACAACCTCGTTCGGGTGGAGCTCTTGTCTCAGTGTATCATCTGTGCGTTCTTTTATCCAAGTATGATATATGGTATTTCACAAACATTGTACAGTTCATCACCTGAAATGATAAAATATTAAAATTAGTATTATTATATTTATTTACTAGCGGTCACGGGGACCTAGAGATGTAGTATTTGTTGTCCCTGACTGTAGGACAAATATTTTAAGACATTCGCCGCTTACTACTGGACTTAGAATTCTAAATGCCATATCTGGTGAGTTGGACTTATTTAACTGCACATTGACGAAATTCTCAAAAGTAGCCTTGACATTCATAAGTAATTCAAATATTGACTAGTTTTACTCTTTTAATTTTATAGATTCTATTTGTTATATTTAATTTTTATTGTTAGAATGAACTAAATGTTATTAATAATTTTATTTTATCTTTTGACGGAATAGATTCACACATCATGTATTTTAATGCTTTTAAATAATTTCAATTATGGACTAAAATAATTTGTTTTAATATAAGGTAATGAATGTTTTATGCATCGTCGCATTGGGTTGACCTGTAAGGACGATGCACTTGAGTGTTATTAGATTTAAATAAATGAAATGAAATGAAAAAATCTTATTACAAGTCCAATTTCACCAATGTCAAATAAATAATTTGTTACAAAATTATGGCGATGTCGCCAATTTCTAGTGGAAGATTTACACAGGAATTCACACCACAAAGACAAAGTCTTGTGTACCATAAGGACTCGGATAATTGATAGAGAAAGTTATTGAAGTCAAAATGACAGCCGCTTTTCACCATTCGAAACTCTCAGTAAAATGAATGTGTTTCAATCTTCCCTGTAACGTTCACTATAAAAGTCTGGATAACATCCTAGCAAAATTTGATATTAAACTCTTAAATAAACAGGAAGAATAAAAGTTACAACATGTACATGACTGCCATCTTCAAATGCTGACAAACGACCCATCTAAAATTGGTATGTACTTAGTTTTCAAAATGAAGTGGCACATTATATGTCATAACATTACCAATCAATAATTTCGCCTCATGTGGATGTTGTATGATGATGATGTTGTATGATGTATCAATGAATTATAAACGTATTTTTTAAAACATCGATAGTCGATAAATAATACAAATTTATAGTAGCACATCCTTATTTTCTGCTATGTTTTAAATACTCTGCTCCCGCAATTTATTACATGATCGTATAAAAACTTTGGCCAAAACAGTTTATTAAAGACAGGAAACTAGGTACTTACTTGGGCATTTTGGAAATCCACTGCAAATATCTGCCAGTGTAAACAAAGTTGGCTGCGCAATAAGCCAATTTAGTGGCATGGTGGCCCATGTTCATAAAATTTTTCGCTCGAAATGTTTCGCACAAACTGCTTTACTAAGTAATTGATATTACTTTTGGTTTCACAGCTAGGAACCCAACACTTAAAGACACCCATTTTACACACACAGTTTAGTTTCGCTCATTATTTACAAATAAATCAAAACCAAAATACTTATTATCTGATAACTGATAAGTGAGGTAGATAACGGACAAAAAAATAAATTTAAAATTTAAAACAACCGCCGAAGGTGAAACATACGCCAACAAGTATAACATCATAGTTAACTCTTAGACTAGTACGCACCATCCAGCATGCACAATTAACAAAAAAAACCGGCCAAGTGCGAGTCGGACTCGCGCACCGAGGGTTCCGTACCACCACATGATCATAATTGTATGAGTTGAAATTTCAGTAAGTTAATGTGCTAGATTTTTTGAATCCGACACGCGCCGACCAAATTTTATTATTTGTTGTTATTTAATAGCTTATGCACTATAAACATACCAATTTTCAAGTTTGTAAGTGATCCCGTTTTTAAAAAGAACTAAAACAAAAATCGCCTCAGCGACCATCCAACTTGACCCCTCTCTTATATGAATGTTCTTGAAACGGGAGCTCACCACAATTGGTTACCATTAGTTGTGAGAAAAGTTGTAATATTTAATGATTTCAGACTTTTCCCATTATTTGTACTGTGAGACCTAGCTTCTTGCCAAATTTCATAATTTTAGGTCAACGAGAAGTACCCTGTAGGTTTTGCATTTTTTTTTCTTCTGGCAACACCGAGCGACTTAGACGTCAAATATCAGCTGTTCATTATATTTTACGTATTTTAATATTTTTGGTTGTTATTCTGCATAATTTGTACATATATTATGATTTAATATCATATAACAAACATCAAAAAAGGTTTTAATCATTGTGAACCAGTGGAATGCGGTAAACGGCAAACCATTACCGGACGAGTTTGAATTGAAACATCAACGGATCCCGGGGAGTATTTTGTTTTATGATACCTAATTAATAACACTAAAGTTTTGATATTTTTTACCTAATCAAGTGCACTTTAAGGTTAGATCGTGTAAACAAATTCACTATTCTACAAAATTCTCCTCCGTGAGAAACGTCCATCCTCATACCAGCGGCGCCTTGTTGAGTCTCTTTTCACTTGACTAATTAGTATGTGGAAGTGAAATTGATGATTGAACGTAGCCGGACACCTCAGATAAACTATTTACACTTCACTTAAATACAGGCAACCATTTTAGTGCTTATATTTTACTCTAATACCTACGAGTAGGTTGACCCATTAGATACTTTATATGTACTTAGACAGTACTTTTTAACCAGCCAATTACCTGGTTTTTAGGCATATTATTGTTAGGTAGGTACCAATTAGTTAAATATGATATGGAAATAATATTATAATGATAATTATTGGGGATAGCTAGTAAACATTAATTGTTATCCGTTCACTATTTTATTGTTGCTATCATTACTTTCTTTCTTTGTTACAGTTTCATTTCTTATTGTTCTTACAAACATTTTCTTTTCTGAGTATCTACTAACCTTATTTTCTACACTTTGCTGTATTTTCCAATATCTAGTTTCATACTATACTCATTCTTTACTATTTAGTGTTTACTTAGTTTGGTTTAAGATACACCTAATATTCATTATAGAACTATAAAATTTTAAATTAATAATTTAGTTGACGGTTGCATAGGTCCTTTACTAATTATACTTTATCTGTTTATTCGGTTAGGTTATTTTATTTTAATTAATTCTAGTCTAATTATTTTGTCTATTACTGTAATAGCTTATTCTACAGTTCCTCCTGTATACATTTCAGGTCACCATGCCCCGTGTAACCAAAACACAGCAGCTTCAGAACAACCTAAGAGAAGCAGAGGAACTCAATGATCGCCTCCTTGCAGGCAGGGACGTAAATGAGTTTGAAATAAGGCAACTGAAGGTCAAACTCCAAACACAAATAAATAAATTTGACGCACTGCAAGACAGTTTCAAGGAAGCACAAACTGAAGTTACTCGACTACAAAATCATGTCGAGTCATTAACGTCCCTGCAAGATCTGCATCAGTCCACCCTTGATAGAAATAGTTTATTGCAAGTACAACTGCAAGAAGCACATGTACAACTAGCAGATTTATACAAGGAAAAGGAGGATGAAGAAAATAAGCATGCTGTATCCTTACACCATGAACTATCAACTGTAGAAGAGCACAAGGAGGAACTTGAGGAGCTTGAGAAAATAATAAAAGACAAGGATGTTGAGTTGACAAAGGCACAACAATGTCTTGATGCGCTTCATTCTAGACTGAGCGAGATTACAACGGCTTATGTTAAAAGTCAATCTTCGCTTCAACTGTTGACAAATAAATATGTAGAAACTGAGCAGTGCATGAATGAAATGTTGTCATCCACAGCTGAGCTCAAGCAGCTTTATACCACTCAGCAGCAACTGATAGCCACCCTCACCAATGACAAAGAGGTTGCTTGTGCTCTAGAACCACCGCGGACATCAAATATCAGTATGTCTTCTAGCTGTACGCCTGCCACCTGCGGTTCAACGTCAACATTTTTCAACTGGCGATTTTCAGCTCGCCTTACGAAGAAACAACGCCGCCAAAAGCGACACGCGTACGATCGACGCCAGCAGCGCGGAGACCAGCATGAGCAGACCGCTGTGAGTGACGTCATCGTGGTGGCACCACGGCAGCACATCGATGAGAGCATGGTGACTGCGAGTGACGACATCACCACGTCGCCAGTGTTGCCAACACATGATGCCGCCGCGCGTGAGCAGACCGCTGTGAGTGACGTCATCGTGGTGGCACCACGTCAGCACATCGTTGAGAGCGTGGTGACTGGGAGTGAAGACATCACCGCGTCGCCAGTGTTGCCAACACATGATGCCGCCGCTGGTGGCGCCACGGTGGAACAGCAGCCACCTGTCGATAACAGCACAGAGACCACGGATGGCGAGGACTTTTCGTCGACTTCCAATAAAAAGAAGACCTTTGTATATTCAGACAGGATAGGAGTAGGTCTAGGGTCTATTTTTAATTACTGCCATAATCAGCAGGTGACCAATATTTGCTGTCCCGATATTACTTTCGACGGTCTTGTAAGAAAGATTGCTGTAGGCAAGTTTGACATAAACACCACTGTTGTTATCGTGGTAGGCAATCATTCTGACATAAGTAGATTAAAATTAAACAATTTTGTGACATTGTTAAACAAAATACAGGTTGAAACTAAGTGTAGGTTTATTCTGTGTAACTTCCCATACTGTTCAAATGTTACTGAGCAACACAACAAATGTATACACAGAATGAATTTACATTTACAAAATTTGACAAGTCGTCATAGTGACATTTTATATCTTGACATGAATACTTTTATAAATTATTTCAAATTGACAAAGGATACTATGTATCTGCCTCTTAAGTTTAAGAAAGAGCTGGCTACATTGATAGCATATAATATATCTGACTCTGTTATAGGAAGTTATACACAAAAAACTTCTTTAGTTAGTAACATTACTAACACCAATTCTTTAAACTAGTTCATACGACAAAAGAGGGTTTTTCTAAACAAAATTTTACTGAAGTAAATGAAAAAAAACCTTCTGGCAAAAAACTTCCTATAGCAAAGACAAAGGAAAAATCTAATATTTTGAAAATTTTACATCAAAATATTCAAGGTTTTTCTGGAAAAATTTTAGAATTAGAATTATTCTTAGAAAGAACAAAATTTGACATTATTTGTCTGACAGAACACTGGCAAAAAGACTATCAAATGTTGATAAATTATGAAAATTATTGGATAGCCAGTGCTTTCAATCGAAAGTCTGCTTTACACGGTGGATCACTGATTTTAGTTCGTAACAGTTTTAAGATAAAGAACCGTAAAGATATTGTTCGACTTTCGGTTGAAAGATGTATTGAAATATCTTGTGTTGAGCTGGACGAGCATGTTGTAGTGTGCGTATACAGACCTCCCGCTTTTCAAAAATTTTCAATGTTCGAGTTAGTAATGGAAGATGTTTTAAAAATAGTGACAAAAGAAAATAAGTTTGTGATAGTGTGTGGTGACTTTAACGTCAATATCTTAGAAAATAATACCTATAGTAACAAACTTATAAGTCTTTTCAAATGTTTTAATTTAGAGCATGTATTTTTTGAACCTACAAGGGTGACGTCATCCTCGGCTACCTGTATTGATAACGTCTTTTGTAATTGCGATTATTTTGAGAAAAGTATCATAAACTCGATTCAGTCTGACCACTCTGGTCAAAGTGTTACTTTTAATTATTCTCGAGTAACCCAGAAGATAGATATAGAAACCAGGAGCCTAACGAGCGGTAGGTTAGAAAAGTACAAAAACACGTTACTAGAAAAACTGCCCTGTCACAATTATAATACTAACAACCCTAATAACTCATATGAAGATTTATTCACATTGATTAATACTGAATTCAGTAAAATTTTCACTATTAGAAAAAAGCAAATTATTGTAAAATTCAAATTCAGTGACTGGGCTACCGCTGGTATTCGCAAAAGTAGAGAGAGACTTTTTGAATTATATGAGCTAAGAAATTATTCAAATGACGACAATTTCATTGAATATGTCAAAAAATATTCAAAATTGTTTAAATTAGTTTGTTCAAAAGCAAAGTCATTTTTTCTTCGGAAAAAAATACAGTCTGCTGATAACAAAATTAAGGCTGTATGGAATGTTATAAACAGTGAAACTGGAAAAGTGAAACCGCGTGACAATCAAATCACACTTCATACAAATCGCGGAACTATTAGTTCAAATTCGAAACCTTTTTTACTAATATTCCTTTGAAAACAACAGAGTCACTCAATTCTTCATCTTCACTTGCTAGCGATTTACTTCAAAAGAATGTGGACGCCTGCGAAACTGAATTTGGGTTCAATCATGTCACCCCTAACGAAATTATTAAAGCCTTTAAAAGTATTAAAATGAAAACTACTGAGGACCTATGGGGAATGTCAGTAAAAGTCTGTAGTGCGATCATGGATACTATATCTCCATATTTAGCTGTTATATTCAATGATTGTGTCGATCATGGTACATTTCCTGACTTAATGAAAAAAAGTAAAGTAGTTCCATTATTCAAAGCTGGTGACAAAAAGGATCCCAGTAATTTTAGACCAATATCAGTCTTACCTGTACTTAGTAAAATTTTTGAGAAGGTCATACTCAATCAAATGCTTTCACACTTCAATAGAAATAACTTACTACATGATCATCAATTTGGTTTCACGAAAGGGCGCAGTACAACGGATGCCGGGACTGCACTTTTAAAATACATCTTTTGCGCGTGGGAAAAATCTGAAGATGCTATTGGTATCTTCTGTGATCTATCCAAGGCATTTGATTGCGTAGATCATAGCACATTGTTGCTAAAACTTGAACATTACGGTGTTAAGAATAATTCACTTAAACTACTTAGGTCATATTTGGAAAACAGGATTCAAAAGGTACAAGTAAACAGGACGAAATCACTGGGATCTGTTGTCAAAATTGGCGTACCTCAAGGGTCCATATTAGGGCCATTTTTATTCCTTATTTATATTAATGACCTTCCTTCTGTGGTGAAGAATCTGTCAAAGATTGTGTTATTTGCTGATGATACTTCATTAATATTCAATGTAAGTAGGAAATCACAAAATTATAACGAAGTCAACGATGCACTTGGACAGATTCATGCATGGTTTACTGTTAACAATCTAGTCCTAAACGCCAAAAAAACTAAATGTATTAAATTTGCACTACCAAATGTAAGGTCTACTTCACATAACATAGTATTGAATAATGAGCCATTAGATTTTGTAAATAGTACAGTTTTCTTAGGGTTAACACTAGACTCTAAACTTCAATGGGGCCCTCATATAACGGCTCTTTCTGGTCGATTGAGCTCGGCTGCATATGCTGTTAGAAAAATCAGACAACTTACTGATGTAGCTACTGCAAGGCTGGTTTACTTTAGCTACTTCCATAGCATTATGTCTTATGGCATACTGCTTTGGGGCCGAGCAGCTGATATACATTCAATATTCGTTTTACAAAAGAGGGCTATAAGAGCAATTTATTGCCTGAAGACTCGTGATTCCCTGAGAGAACTGTTCAAGGAAATCAACATTATGACAGTGCCATGCCAGTATATCTATGAAAATATAATGTATGCTAGAAAGAACATTCATCAATTACCAAAAATTTGTGACAGGCATAATTTTAATACTAGAAATAAGCATAAAATTGATCAACCATATACTAGATTAACTAAAGTCAATACATCTTTCGTTGGTCTGTGTATACGATACTACAACAAAATACCTGACAATATAGTGCAATTACCTGAGAGAAAGTTTAAAGAATGTGTAAAGCAAACGTTATGTAAAAATGCTTACTATAGATTGGATGACTATATGAATGACAAAGAGGTATGGTGCTCTGATATTCCAGCGAAACACAAGAAACACATTGTAAAAAGCCGACTCTTAAAGTAGGCCGTGCTGCAGTGGTTTCTTGCCGTTTCTTTTACGCTGCCATAGCACGATCCGAAACGGCGTAGACTCGCTCTATTTGCATTGTATTCTGCATGACATTCAATAAGTATTCTGTAAAGAATCTACATTGAATAAAATTATCTGAATCTGAATAAATGTATGGAGATAAGGACATAAAATGCCATATCTTTTGATTGCGTCGTTGTAAAAAAAAATTATTTCCAGATCTTGTGTGGTTTATGGATTCTAATATGTGGTATTAATTTCAACCTGATACCTTTACCCGTTCGTGAGATAAAGGGTCTTGACAGACAGACAGACGGACAACAAAGTGATCCTATAAGGGTTCCGTTTTTTTCTTTTGAGGTACGGAACCCTAAAAAGGGATGCAGCTATAGGAAAGGAACGATTAGCGGTATAGAATAGGTAGGTACCTATGTTATACCACTATTTCTTTGGTGTTGCAAAACTTTGGTGCGTAGTAGGCTGCAAATTCTGTAATAAATAAGAGAAATAACCAGAATATCTTGGCTTTATTCAGCGTAAAATTCTACTACGTACTGACAACCTGACATAATCATGTCATTATCCCCCCCTTAAATCTCACATACAAAGTCCCTAAGGTACCCAGGTGGCTGTCTTGTCCTGGTCGACCGCCGCAAAAGGGGTTGTTCCTGAGAATGAGCCGTTTTTTCCAAAAGTGGGGACTCGTCAACAACAGGGTCTTGTAAGAAACAACACCATAACTTTCAGATGGTGTCGTATATTGATAGTTGAAGTAACAAATCAATGCCACAACTAATAACTCTTAATTTATTTAGACGTGTGTCCCGTAGCACGGCCCAACTAAACAGAGACTGACTGAATCGTCATCGTCTCGGACGTTGTTGATGCGTTGACAGCCATTGTCCAAGCTGGACACTAGCACTGCCTGCTGTACACCACAGTATCCTATCCTTCCTACTATAATCTTCTAAATACATAAAAGAGCTTGTCCTGACTGACTGACTGATTCATCAACGCCGAGCCGAAACCGCTATAGATACAGATCTGAAATTTTGTACACAGGTTCTATGCACCTCAAAACTACCCACTAATTTAATTTAATTTTAATTTAATTTATTTAATTTAAGAAAGGATTTTGGAAAATTCATCTCCCAAGGGGGTGAAATAAGGTATGAAAGTTTGTATGAAAGTCCTTTGTTTCTTAAGCTAGATTTACACAAATTTAAATCTAAGCTTTTGGTAAAAAATAAAGAAACACGTGTTTAAGCATTTTTTTAAATATCACCCTTAGAAAGGTGAAAAAGGGGATGATTTTTTTCCGTATGGTGGTCTATAAGTCTTTCATTTTTAAAGGTAGAATTATAGAAATTTGGTTTTGAACTCTTGGTAAAAAATAAAAAAGAACATGTTTAAGAATTTTTAAAAATTCATCACCTAAGGTGGTGAAATAAGGAATGAAAGTTTATATGAAAATCCTTTGTTTCTTGAGTTAGATTCCCACAAATTTGACTTTATGCTTTTGGTAAAAAATAAAAAACACGTGTTTAAGCATTATTTAAAAATCACCCTTCAAGGGGGTGAAAAAGGGGATGATTTTTTTCCCGTATGTTGGTCTATAAGTTCATTTTCAAAGTAAAAATCCACTAAATTTATTATTCAGGCATTAGGGTTGTAATTCTGTGGAACTTACATCGCTGTTATTGAAATTTCACCCCAAATTCAACCCCTGAAAGAGGGAAATGGGGTGAAAAAGTCTAAAAACCAATATGGGTATCGTTTGTATGGTTTATCGGGTCGCTGATTACGAAAACTACAATTTTGAAATCCAACGTGGTGGACGTGATATACCATCATCCTCTGGGGATGGGGTTGGGGTGCGATAGGGTTGAAATGTCTAAAAATCAATATGGGTGTCATTTGTGTGGTTTATCGGGTCGCTGATTACAAAAACTACAACAACTTTGAAATCCAACGTGGTGGACGTGAAATTGGGGTGTGATAGGGTTGAAATGTGTAAAAATCAATATGGGTGTCATTTCTATGTTTATATGAAGATAGGGATAGCGGTTAAGATGGCGTTAGGGGTAGAGATAGGGTAAGGGATAGGAATAGGGGTAGGGAGAGGGAGAGGGACAGGGAGAGGAAAAGGGAGGGGGGGAGGGGGAGAGGGACAGGGACAGGGATGGTTTGACGGACGGTTGGACAGATGGTTGGACGGACGGACGGACGACAGATAGACGGAAGGATGGATGGTAGAAAGAATCCCTCGCGGACAAAGTCGCGGGCAACAGCTAGTCTATCATAATTTAGGCAGCGTACGGCATCTAAACATTCGCAAATAATTATTTTTTGAAGATTTAATCGGAAAAGAGCTCATAACTTCAAAACAGCTATACAGATTTTCATTGAATAAAATCCATCCCGTTTAAATGAAAAAGTACCTATGATGTCGCACAAATATAGACATATATACACATGTTAAACTTATAACACTCCTCTGATTGCGTCGGGGGTTAATAAACAAGCGCGAAATGCAAGATGTCATGCCAGACGTGGTAGTGTCATGTCATGCGGCAAATCATTGACGTAAGAAAAACGAAAGGGCGTTTTTTTTGAAAGATGAGCGTTTTTCTTACGTCAACATTTTTATTAAACTCTCTTTGGTGAACACTAGCGCCGTGGTATTGCCAAATGTGGTACTAAAATTTTGAGCAGCCGATTTTAGACTTAATCGCTAAGTCATATAAACTAAAATTTAATGGAGTTAAATAACATCCACTGACTTTACACTGACGTTTCCATAGCGTGTATGTATGTATGTATGTATATTTATTTAATGGCATAACATCTCATTACAAAACGTATTTCGCCAATGTCAAAGTAAAGGAATTGTTACAAAAATATGGCGACACGCCAATGTCCAGTGAAAGAATGATTTACACAGGAATCCGCATCTCGAAGATCGACGACGAGGAAAGCCTGTGCACCACGATGACTCCGATAATAGTTCAATATTTTTAGAAATGGTACCCAGGACAAATTACGGCAAACAATTTTTTTTTATGTAAATGTTCCTTAGGTCCATCCAAACATATCTAGAAAGTTCCCTGCCGATCCCATTTTCGCTCCCCCCTCCCCCCCCCCCTCAAAAGGTCCATAATTATAGATTTTTCTATTTATCTCTAAAACAGTTGAAGTTGGGGAAAGTCGTCAATGTAAGACTTGATGGTTATAAAATTACCAATCTATAGACACCTATTTTATTTCAATGTGACCTACAGTACCTGAAATATAGCTACAAACAGTTCACCAAAAATAAAAAATTATCTTCAAATCATTTTTTTTTCTACTAACTTTTACGAGTAACAAAAACTACTGGAGTTGTGGCAAAGTTATCTAAAAGCATGTGAATCTTGATACATTTATGAATAAAACGAGACATAATTCATTATTTTTTCAGCACTGGTTCTCGATTTACAGCGAGTTACATCAAACACCCTGAGATAATTTTATAGGACCAAAGAAGTAGGAACAGTGAAACTGACGTTGTCTCTCAGGATTAAATAATGGCACTTAAAATTTAAATACATTAAATAAAAATAAACAATTTCTCCCGAAAATCTAAAAGATTTAAGCTTTAAGTAACTAGATGGCGTCACTTGTATATTAAATAAGAAATAAAATATAATAACAAATGGGTTGCTTCTATTTTGAAACATGAGATGTCAGACGACAGCTCTTGTCATGTTCTATTAAAATATATATATAAAACATTTTTTCGAATGTTATTTGTTCGTTATAATATTAAAAAGTTTCGCTCGAGGTTTCCGCTTAAACTATTTTTCACCAGAAATAACATTTGCAGCTTATAACTCAAAAGTAAAATGAATTGAAAAGACTCTCATAAAATTCCTTTTAATTTTGCAAGCTGTTTGGTGCAGGCCTTACTTGTATTACCTAAAATATAGCTACAGACAGTTCACCAAAAATTTTAAATTATCTTAAAATCATTTTTTGTACTAACTTTTAACAAAAACTACTGGAGTTGCGGCAAAATAATATGAGAACATGTGAATCTTGATACATTTAGGAATAAAACGAGACATAATTCGTCATTATGGCAGCACTGGTTCTCGTTTTATAGCGAGTTACAGCAAACACCCTGAGATAATTTTATAGGACTAAAGAAGTAGGAACAATAAAACTAACGTTGTCTTTCAGGATTAAATTGTGGCACTTCTAATTTAAATGAATGGAATAAAAATAAACTATTTCCCCCAAAAAACTACAAGATTTTTGGTTTAAGTCACAAGATGGCGTCACTTGTATAAGAAATAAATTGTTATTACAAATGGGCTGCTTCGGTATATATATATATTATATATATATTTTAATAGAACATGACAAGAGCTGTCGTCTGACATCTCATGTTTCAAAATAGAAGCAACCCATTTGTTATTATATTTTATTTCTTATTTTATTATACAAGTGACGCCATCTTGTTACTTAAAGCATAAATCTTGTAGTTTTTTGGGCGAAATAGTTTATTTTATTCCATTCAATTAAATTGGAAGTGCCATAATTTAATCCTAGAAGACAACTTGAGTTTTACTGTTCCTACTTCTTTCGTCCTATAAAATTATCTTAGGGTGTTTGATATAACTCGCTGTAAATCGAGAACCAGTTCTGCAATGCTGATGAATTATGTCTCGTTTTATTCATAAATGTATCTAGATTTACATGCTTTAGATAATTTTGCCACAACTCCAGTAGTTTTTGTTAAAAGTTAGTACAAAAAAAGATTTGAAGATAATTTTTAATTTTTGGTGACCTGTTTGTAGCTATATTTCAAGTACTGTAGGTCACATCGAAATAAAATAGGTGTCTATAGATTGGTAATTTTATAACCATCAAGTCTTACATTGACAACTTTCCCCTAACTTCAACCGTTTTAGAGATATACAGAAAAATCTAAAATTAGGGACCTTTTCGAGGGGGGGGAGAGGGGAGCGAAAATGGGATCGGCAGGGAACTTTCTAGATATGTTTGGATGGACCTAAGGAACACTTCCATAAAACAAAATTGTCGGCCGTAATTTGTCCTGGGTTGTCAAAGAACATTTGGATGAAAATATTGAGCTATAAGTTGATAGGGGAAATTATTGAAGTCTCGAAGAAAGCCGCTTCTCACCATCCAAAAACTTTAGTAGAAGAATATATTTCCTAAATCTTTGGTCTATCAATGACGTAAGAAAAACGCCCCCTGGCGTAGTTTCCAAAATCTTTGGACTAGACCACAGAAAAATAAGGGTACTTAGAAGGAGGATTAAAGAAATAATTCGTCACAAGGTAGCGAAGGCGTCGTTCTATGGATTTGACGGGTTATTTTGAATATTTCCTAGTGATCACTGATAGTTTGACATAAAATATTGGGACATGTTGGCAGATGTCATCCCATAGTAAAATAAATTAGCAAGTTATCTATTCCGAGCGAAGCAAGGAGGTCCGAAATCTTTGGACTAGACCAAAGATTTTACGCGCAGGGCGTTTAGAAGCGCAGCGTTTTTCTAACGTCAATGCAAACAACTAGACAAGGAGTCTGAATTCTTTGTGAACCAAAGAGATTTGAACCTCGCTGCGCTCGGGTCAAAGCTCAGAACAAAGACCTCCTCGATTACTAAATATATGTCACAAATACCCAAAGATTTTGGAAACTACGCCAGGGGGATGCAAATACCACAGTTGATGTGCTGATGACCCTAGCTGATGACTGTGGGTACAGTCGGGAGCTCGTCAGACTTGACACATTGGACTTTTATTACATCCTCATTGTTATTTCAACCGCGAGGTGTTAAATGCTACGCTGTGTTGCGAGTTGCTTCGAGCTTCGAGTGTCGGGCATGACCTGCTCGTGACTGTCCCTACCTGTATAATGCGTTGATGTTATTTATTTGTTTGCTAATTTGGTTTTTGTTTCTGTACCACTGCTGTTCTATCGATTTTAATTTTTGTGGAGACCTTGTATTGGCTGGTCAAATTGTTAATAGTACATAAGCACTTTTGTTTGTTATGCCGTTGGTTTCCCAAATAAAATAAAAAAGAAAGTTTAACTCTAAAAAATAAAATTGACCGCTGGGTACGGAGATAAATGTGAAACTTGGCGGCAAAACGATCATGAACTCTATCTTACTCGCTCGGTATTGCACGGCCGGCTTGACGGCAACCAACACCCAAAATGTAACCCTCATTTACAGACAGCACAGAATTATAAGGGTTATAAAAGGAATACTAAAGAAATAATTCGTCACAAATTTGTGCATGCTTTCATTTCTACCTCTCTACCTATCTACCTCTCTACCTCTCTACCTATCTACCTATCTACCTCTCTACCTCACTACCTCTCTACCTCTACCTCTCTACCTCTATACCTCTACCTCTACCCTATCCCTGCTCCTATCCCTACCCCTAACGCCAATTTATCCGCTATCCCTAACATAGAAATGACACCCATATTGATTTTTAGACATTTCAAACCTATCGCACCCCAACCCCAACCCCAAGGGATGATGGTATTTCACGTCCATCACGTTGGATTTCAAAATTGTTGTAGTTTTCGTAATCAGCGACCCGATAAACCATACAAACGACACCCATATTGATTTTTAGACATTTCAACCTTATCGCACCTCAACCCCATCCCTAGGGGATGATGGTATTTCACGTCCACCACGTTGGATTTCAAAATTGTTGTAGTTTTTGTAATCAGCGACCCGATATACCATACAAACGACACCCATATTGATTTTTAGACATTCCAACCCTATCGCACCTCAACCCTATCCCCAGGGGATACGTGAAATATCACGTTCACCACGTTGGATTTTAAAATTGTTGTAGCTTTCGTAATCAGCGACCCGATAAACAATACAAACGATACCCATATTGGTTTTTAGACTTTTTCACCCCATTTTCCTTTTTTAGGGGTTGAATTTGGGTTGGAATTTCAATAACAGTGATGTACTTCCCACAGAATTACAACCCTAATGCCTAAACAATAAATTTAGTGGATTTTACTTTGAAAATGAAATCCTAACATCAAAACTGACGGACTTTCATACAAACTTTCATCCCCTATTTTATCCCCTTAGGGGTAAAATTTTGTAAAACCCTTTCTTAGTGCACCCCTAGGCCTCATAAGGAACCTACAAGCCAAATTTGGAATCTCTAGACCCAGCGGTTTGGGCTGTGCGTTGATATGTCAGTCAGTCAGTCAGTTAGTCAGTCAGTCACCTTCTTCTTTTATATATATACTAGCTGTTGCCCGCGGCTTCGCTCGCGTGGATTTCGTATTTATGTTGTTACCGGTTTTCCGAAGCAATGAGATATTTTCCCGTCATTTCGGGGTAATTTTAAACTAAGGAAAAACAGGACTAACCCTGCGCAAATCAATGAGTATAACTCAAGATCCAGCTGAATTTTATAAAATATACAGACGTTACTCATAAATTACTCAGAACAGAGGAACTTAGCAGCAGTATCCTAACAAATGTAAAGAGAGAGATGAGAGACACCTTTATGTAATATTTAAAAACAGAGCCAATTCGCAGAGGTAATTGTGAAAAACTAAAACCCTCTCCCTCTCCCTCTCGAGAGAGAGGGAGAGGGAGAGGGAGACCTCTCCCCCCTTCCTCCCCCCCTCCCTCTGTCTCTCCCCCTTCCCCTCCCCCTGTCTCTCCCCCTCCCCCTCCGCCCTCTCCCTCTCCCTTTTCATCACCACCCTCCCCCTCCCTCACTCCCTCCCTCTCCCCCTTCCCCTCCTTCTCCCTCTCCCTCTACCTGTACCTGTACCCCTCTACCTCTCTACCTCTCTATCTCTCTACCTCTCTACCTCTCTACCTCTCTACCTCTCTACCTCTCTACCTCTCTACCTCTCTACCTCTCTACCTCTCTACCTCTCTACCTCTATACCTCTCTACCTCTCTAGCTCTTGACCTCTCTACGTCTCTACGTCTCTACATCTCTACCTCTCTACCTCTCTACCTCTCTACCTCTCTACCTCTCTACCTCTCTACCTCTCTACCTCTCTACCTCTCTACCTCTCTACCTCTCTACCTCTCTACCTCTCTACCTCTCTACCTCTCTACCTCTCTACCTCTCTACCTCTCTACCTCTCTACCTCTCTACCTCTCTACCTCTCTACGTCTGTACGTCTCTACCTCTCTACCTCTACCTCTCCCTGTCCCTATCCCTACCCCTTACGCCAATTTAACCGCTATCCCTAACATAGAAATTACACCCATATTTATTTTTAGACATTTCAAACCTATCGCACCCCAACCCCATCCCCAGGGGACGATGGTATTTCACGTCCACCACGTTGGATTTCAAAGTTGTTGTAACTTTCGTAATCAGCGACCCGATAAACCATACAAACGACACCCATATTGATTTTTAGACATTTCAAACCTATCGCACCCCAACTCCATCCCTAGGGGGATGATGGTATTTCACGTCCACCACGTTGGATTTCAAAATTGTTGTAGTTTCCGTAATCAGCGACCCGATAAACCATACAAACGACACCCATATTGATTTTTAGACATTTCAAACCTATCGCACCCCAACTTCATCCCCAGGGGGATGATGGTATTTCACTTCCACCACGTTTGATTTCAAAATTGTTGTAGTTTTCGTAATCAGCGACCCGATAAACCATACAAACGATACCCATATTGGTTTTTAGACTTTTTCACCCCATTTCCCTTTTTTAGGGGTTGAATTTGGGGTGGAATTTCAATATCAGTGATGAACGTTGCATAGAATTACATCATTAATGCCTAAATAATAAATTATGTGGATTTTTCTTTAAGAATAAAGAATTTTTAACTTCATCCCCCTTTTCACCCTTAAGGGTGTCGAATTTTCAAAAACCCTGAGACACGTAATTATTAATTTTTAGTCGTCAGCCCAAATACAATTTTTGAAGATCCTAACTTCAAAACTGACGGACTTTCATACAAACTTTCATCCCCTATTTTACCCCCTTAGGGGTGGAATTTTGTAAAACCCTTTCTTAGTGCACCCCTAGGCCTTATAAGGAACCTACATGCCAAATTTGGAATCTCTAGACCCAGTGGTTTGGGCTGTGCGTTGATATGTCAGTCAGTCAGTCAGTCAGTCAGTCAGTCAGTCAGTCAGTCAGTCACCTTCTTCTTTTATATATATAGATAGATTAAGGTTTTTTATCTGTTCTAATGAAATATGCAGATAAATTCTGAATTCAAATCGTTAAACATACAAACTAACATGAAACTAACCGTGAACGACGTTTAAATGACACAACGACATGTTTAAATTTTAGACCATCCTTTGTGTGAATGGCAACTACCGCAAGATACTTGCATGGAGATTTTATTCATTTCCGAACACATATTTCTTCGGGAAAATTGTTCAGTTTGGTCTACTGAGCAAGCCCTTTCAGTTTATGGTGACATCCTGCACTTATGGGACTTTATGATGTATAAGTGATATGGGACTTTATATATTTGTGTATGGAACACATTTTTGAGAAAATCTGAAAAACTAACTTCTTTTTCGCGAATACTTTCTTTTTTTTTCTCGCTCCGCGCTACGCTCTAAAGTAAAAAGAAAAGATCATTGAGACCGATATTGTACCTACGTGGTCGCTTATTTTTAAGATTGGGTGTAAAGTTGGCCGAGTTAAAAGTACCTAGTGCTGTCTTTCTTATTCTCTACAAATCGAAAAAGAAACAAAAACAATGTGAAACCTGTAGAATTTTAAACTCAAATTTAGCGTTCATAAAATAATAGACCTCATACAGAAATAGATACATGTTTCAGAATGCACCTCAAACTTGTTCTGATCACGTTTACCGTCGCTTGCTGGGCAGCCCCGCCGGCGCCTGCTGATGACCCCATTCGCGTGGACCTTCCAGTCTACGACCAGCCTATTCAGCACTCTGCCAATTTACCACTAGCTCAACCCTTGGAAGCAGAAAACCATCCCGGAGATCAATCTGGGAACCAAAAAGGGGGCGCAGTTGGAAACTTAATCTCTCAAAAGTTTCAAACTGCTACGAAAGTTTTAGGAAGTGGTTCACAGGTAATTTTGTATCCTTTCCTATACTATTTGTATACAATATTTCGAGCAATATTTGTATACACCGTGTTCCTGGGGATATGCATTAATTTTAAGAGCACGTTCAGTTAACGAAATTGAACAAGAGACACAGGTTGAAATACGAAAAAAAAAATTTGTCCCCCCATACAAAAATAGTAGATTTTACGAGTACAACAAGTGCACAAAACAAACCATTTTTCCGAGACTTTTAGCGGCCCGAGCCGAAGGCGAGGGCTGATAGTAATGTCGAGGATAAAATGGTTTTGTGGACGAGTTATAAACTCTGCTTTTCACTTTGATTGCGAGGAAACAAAACGTAAAAGTACTCTCTAAATGTAACTGAAGAATGAGTTGTCCTGCTTTAGTGAACAATATGTTGACGCGCGCGCGGCGCGGGGGGGGTGCAGCAGGCCCGCGCGCAGGGCGTACACGACCGCGATTACTTTTTTGCTCTAGTGCACAAAATTCGATTTTGTGCAGCCTATATCCTATCACAAAAAAGCACTTTCAGAGCATGAGAAGTGAAAAAGTATTTTTCGTATTATGCATTGACTTTAAAAGCACGTTCTGTTAACGAAACTAAACAACTTTCCCTAAAAACATAAGTTTCAATACCACAATTTTTTTGTATGGGATGGCAAAATTTTTTTTCGTCGTTCAACCTATGTTTCTTAGGGAAAGTTGTAGTTTCAGTAACTGAACGTGCTCTTAAATTTAATGCATATCCTCAGGAACACGGTATGTACATATTTCGAAAAAGGCTTTAACAATTACAATGAAATTTACCATAAAGGGGTTGGGGTCGAAAAGTCTAACACTTGTTGGCGGGTAGCATAGCTTGCTCACCTGATGTTATTTTCAGGTTGAAGCGGCTATTATAGAGCGAAGCTCGGTTGCCTATATACTTCGAAATTAATCGCCAACAGTCGCCAAGGCGTACATACTTTCGTTGCTAAATCGTGTCCCAGGGCGACCGAGCTATGCTCTCTACAATATCAACTAAAACGGACCAAATCAACAGATGGCGGTGTAGGTTTCATGAAGTTTTTTTAATCACCACGCTAAATCAATTTTCACCATCGAAATTGCCTATATTGAAAATTCCATCGAAACCGTTGAAGAACACGATTACAAATAAGTAAATAGTATTATTACATAATAAGACGCAGTTTTGTTTCTTTATGTTAAGTTAGATTCGTATTTAGAAATAAGAATGAATCTCTTCTTCCGGTTTTTGATCAAAATGCCAGAAACATGTCTTACCAAATACAAGAAACATGTCTTTGACATTTTTGTTTTAGCTCAGTCATAAAAACGGAATACTTACAAGCGGTATAAGTATAGTGCAAATAATAAAAACTAGTAAAGTGCGAGTCGGACTCGCGCGCAATCAATACACTTCAGGGCGACTGCGCGTCCCTGACTAAGACGGTATTTTTACCTTAGTGGTACGGAACTCTCGGTGCGCAAGTTAGACTCTCACTTGGCTATTTTCTTAGTTTACATATGATTGAGAGTAGTATATGGGTATTTTTTATTTACCATCGCTCGGGAGTACGGGGGATGTGTATGGCGCGTCATACATTTCGCCCGTACTCCTGCCTAAGCTGTTGCGTACTTTAGTAAAACGGGCATTAAACGATCTCTCGATCCAAAGAAATTTCCGAGCGAAGCAAGGAGGTTTTTGTTCTGAGTCTCGATCTTACCGAAATGTCAATGTCGAAAAAAAGGTTTAATAATAACGTTTTTTTTTTAACAGGCATCAGGAGGGTTCCTTGGCCCGTTTGCCGACCCTGTGAGATACCGCGAAGATGCGTTGCAGGAGACGGAGGGATGGGGCAGCAAAACTCTTTCCATCAAAGAAAATGTAGGCAACGTTGTGGCTGGAATCTTTCAAGTACGTTGCTCTCTTTTCTTCTTTACCTCATAAGTCTAATTCTTGAATATAACTGAGCAAAAATCACTCGGTGATATTCAAAAAATTTACTTGTTTGCCATTGTTATGTTGTTTTCAAAATTAGAGTATTTACCCACAAAAAGAGTTCCCAAGATTTGTTTATCACTGTTTGTATATAAAAACTAGAGATGGGCCGATTATTCACCGACTAGTCGGCAAAACCGACTATTCGGCATATTATAAAATATGCCGAATAGTCGGTTACTAGTCGGCGACTAATCGGTAAAAACTGCGCCGATTATTCGGCAGTAAAAGTATGAAATAAAAATACGGGACCTGAATATTCATTATGTTCTGTCCTTAGCTATGACCTAAGCTGTTCATCACTATCATCGTTGCTCAAGGAATCTGTAAAATTTCTAGTAAAAATTGTAACATCATTTTTAATATATTTTTGGCTCAAAAAACTGCAGTTTGTACCTGGGATCGAATACGAAATACGGATGATCGGCACTGCCGACTAGTCGGCCGACTATCCGGCCATTTCAAAACCGACTAGTCGGCTGATCGGCAAACCCCATAGTCGGCCCATCACTAATAAAAACGTAATTATTGAATATCACCGAGCGATTTTCATATGATATTTGAGATTTTAAAACTTAAAGCCTAGAAAAACTGTGAAAAGCAAGATTATGTATGTAAATTAACAATCAATCACTATTTTACTTAGAGCTAAAAACGATGTTTGGTAACTTTGGATACATGTACCTTTTAAGAGTCTATCAGGAATAATTTAAAATCTCGCAAGTTTCAGTTACATTCAAGATTTGAAACGCGCGCTCCGCTTCTAAGCGCCCTGCGCGGGGATTTCCGTATTTTACCTAAGCATATGTATAACATACCGTGAAAAACGTCCACCGCAGGACAGGGAGCTCCCTCCAAAATTCCAGCAAAACGCATGGTACTATTTGGAAGGGAAGTACCATAGTCACCACGCCTGTTTAATTGACGTTGCGAGTAGCACCATGGACCGCGGTAGTTGGTGACCGCAGAACGTAGGTAAGATGGTACCATACAAAGAAGGACGCTGCAACCCATCCTCTGGTCCATAAAACCTTAGTTGCCTCTAACGACATCCATGGGTGGGTAGCGATGGTTTGGTACTATTCTTTGCCGGCGGCGGTATCTGCGGAGCCTACCTCACCCGTTTATAAAAATATACGAGTTATTGCACTTTACAAACTGAACTAAAAGAATTTGAGATGGTCAAATACTCAATCTCGGCCATTTTGTGTTTAGAAAGTTGTTGAAATTAGGTCATTATCTATCAATTAGTAGCTGAGTAAATTACCCACTTAAATATCTGTACTTGATGATTCATTGCAATTTTAATCACTAGATATCTAAGTAGTTATTCATACCGCGGCCTTCTGGGTTTTCGAAAACTAGTAGGATTTCATTCATTGTTATAAAGTAGGTAACACTCAAGAGCAGGTTAAGCTTGACACTTGCAGCGCGACCATATCTTTTACAGCTACAAATATAAGAATGGACGAACAAAGTTGAATATGTCAAGCTTGGGGTGCTCTTGACTGTACAAGTGGGCTGTATAAGAAATCAGGTAAATGCAAGACTATTTTAATCAGTGCACGTATACTACGGTAATTCTATGTTTTTCAGACAAACAAATCAATAAAGTTTTGAAACTTATGTGGGATGATACCTTTGGGTGTGGTGTTCAAAACTCATAACTCTCCCCTCCCCTCCACTTGATGCTTCACCCTCCCTCACCGTGATAATATGTGTCCCGTTTACCGGTTTTTTCACTTTTTTGCGAAAACTGTAATAGATACGAAAAAAATAATCTATATAAAATTCTTAACAAAACATCGGTCATACATTTTTAAGGTTCCGTATCCAAAGGGTGAAAAACGGGGCCCAATTAATATGCCTTCGATGTCTGTCTATGTATCAGTTCGGGCTGTATCTCATGAACCGTAATACGTAGAGAGGTAGAAAAGTTTTCGGCATAATAGTAAAAAATAAAGTTATTATTGAAAGTTTTATTTTTAATTTTTGACTTAATCCCCTCGAACCTGAATACACTTTTCATATCGTTTTTTCAATGCTCCGATCCCATGGAAAAACCAGTTTGAATCTTTGCTCTCAAAATACTCGGTAACGGCGGCTTGAACCTCTTCATTTGACGAAAATCGCTTGCCTTTAAGCTCTCTCTTCAGATTTGGGAAAAGAAAATAGTCACTCGGGGCCAGATCTGGAGAATACGGTGGGTGGGCGAGCACCTCGAAACCGCAATCCCTCAGCGCACTCATCGCAACATGTGACTTGTGAACGGGTGCGTTGTCTTGCAGGAAAAGGACACCGCGACTAACAAGTCCACGTCTTTTCTCAAGGATGGCGACCCGCAATTTTTTAAGTAAATCAGCATAATAGACGCCCGTAATAGTGGTCTTATTCGGCAAATAATCAATTAACATAATCCCATGTGCATCCCAGAAAACTGACGCCATGATCTTGCCGGCACTGGATTGGACCTTGAATTTGATGGGAGCAGAGTTTCCGTGTCGCTGCCACTGCATGCTTTGTTGTTTTGTCTCGGGGTCGGGGAGGGGAGTGTTATGAGTTTTGAACACGACACCCAAAGGTATCATCCCACACAACATAAGTTTCAAA
Source organism: Athrips mouffetella (assembly GCA_947532105.1). Classification (NCBI taxonomy): domain Eukaryota; kingdom Metazoa; phylum Arthropoda; class Insecta; order Lepidoptera; family Gelechiidae; genus Athrips; species Athrips mouffetella. Next base: position 32,762,795 of record OX383956.1, read on the forward strand.
ACTTTATTAATTTGTTCATTTCGGCCATACATTGATTACATAGAATGACTGTATAAGTAGTATTCTACTCAGACCATGAACAAAGCTGCCATGAATCTGAACAACTTTTCACAATCAATCTCTCTGTGCTGAAACAGTTTCTATTGGATGTTGAACTGCTTTTCGGATGAGGATCAAACTAAACATGCTCTTTTTGTGCACAGGCTAAAATTAACCCTGTACACCAAAAGTGTATTATTATTCTATGCTGTACACAGATCATATAATCTAGTAAACAATGATGAGCTACACGATGCTTATGAGGTTACCCCCAGCCAACTAGTGCCCCCATCAGTTAAAAAAATATTACTCGCTAAATACAACAGTTATCGAAAATCCGGAAAGATATATTGAAGTAAAGGTACCCTAGTTTATTTAGAACCTATCAATTCTGAAAAACATATCTGTTTTATTATCGTCCTTGACTGTAGTTACAAATACAAAAAGTGCGAAAAACGGCCACTTTTTGGCTGATCTGATGATGGAGCTGGAAGATAGACATAGCAAAATGAGATAATACTGCGATTCAGAAAACCTGCAGCACCATCTCTTGGTGGGCAGTATGGCTTGCTCACCTGGTAATATTTTATTGATAAAACAACTCTGGGAGGTTCCTTTATAAAATATTTAGGGCTTTTGGGGAAATTTCTCTAAGTTTTTACATACAAACCAACCACCCGTGCAAGATGCATTTTGTATGATACTGTAGTTTTTCTACTCCATACTAGAGGCGCTGTTTTTAGGGTTCCGTACCTCAAAAGAAAAAAACGGAACCCTTATAGGATCACTTTGTTGTCCGTCTGTCTGTCTGTCTGTCAAGACCCTTTATCTCACGAACGGATATAGGTATCAGGTTGAAATTAATACCATATGTTAGGGTCCATGAACCACACAAGATCAGAAAATTTAATTTTTTTACAACGACGCAATCAAAAGATATGGCTTTTTATGTCCTCATCTCCATACATTTATGCAAAAAAGCAAAACCTACAGGGTACTTCCCGTTGACCTAAAATTATGAAATTTGGCAAGAAGCTAGGTCTCACAGTACAAATAAAGGGAAAAGTCTGAAATCATTAAATATTACAACTTTACTCACAACTAATGGTAACCAATTGTGGTGGGCTCCCGTTTCAAGAACATTCATATTAGAGGGGTCAAGTTGGATGGTCGCGGAAGCGATTTTTGTTTTAGTTCTATTTTAAAAACGAGGACACTTACAAACTTGAAAATTGGTATGTTTATAGTTCATAAGCTATAAAATAACAACAAATAATAAAATTTGGTCAAGCGCGTGTCAGACTTAAAAAATCTATCACATTAACTTACTGAAATTTCAACTAGGTGGTACGGAACCCTCAGTGCGCGAGTCCGACTCGCACTTGGCCGGTTTCTTTTTATGTCGATTACCTAATTTAACCATACCTTACGTACAATCAATCGCACGTGAATGGAAACATTTGCAACTCTATTACTATGCCATAAAGTCCAGTGTTTCTACTGACGTGCTGTTGCAAGGTTTAAATGTTTGTTACAGCCAAAACCGATAGTGGACACCATCCGCGAAGAGGAGAAATACGGCAACAGTGGTGATAAGTTCGAGACAGTGGGACGCGCTGTCGTCGGCGGTGCGGAGAAAGTGTCCAACCTGGTCAACTCAGTACTGGAGGTATTAACATTTTCATAAAAACAATTACATAAAAACTTAAGCAGTCATTCTATTAAGCAACTTAGCTGAACAAAAAATTTTGGCTCGTATTTTTTCCCTTTTAATGGTGTTTATCCAGCAAAAGGTTTACCTCCGAAAATAAAATCCTTTCCTTCAACGTACTGAGCGAAATAGGTACTTACTAAAAACTTTCTGGGTTAGTTACTTACTTGGACTGAGATCGTTTTATTTTTGATGTAATATTTACATTAACCTCTGTCGACTATCATTCAATTACTACTAATACAATTATTACTAATTTTGCACTTAACAAACTTCGGAGATAGGGTCGTGAAAAAAACAAAAGCCAATTTTGAAATGTTCAAGTACTCGTAAAGCCCTTTCATAATATGATACCTAGTAAAGACAATTCAAAATTTTGGCTTCCATTTGAAATTATACTAAAAATTGTTTTTACTTTCGAGCGGAGCGAGAAAGGTATTGTATTCGTGAAAAAAAAAAGTTTTTCAAATTTTCTTAAAAAATGTGTTCTATATCACTTATACATCATAAAAAACAAGTCTCACAAAAATGTCCGTCCGTCGGTCGGTCGGTCGGTCGGTCGGTCGGTCGGTCGGTCGGTCGGTCCGTCGGTCGGTCTGTCCGTCACGCTTTGGCCTAGCGGCTAAACGAATGGTCCGATTGACACCATATTTTGAATTTAAGAGTTTTACGCAAATCCATCGAAGGGTTCTAAGTGGTTTCTTGCTGGCTCTCATTTTGAGGGCAGCTGTCATACAACGAAAATGAAAAATTGAATTTTTCTCATAAACGGCTCATAGAATCTTGATGAAACTTTGCATGGCCAAGCATCTCCATGTAAGATATCTTGCGCCAGTATCAATTGATCTGTGTAATTTCATATAAGGGGTGTTCCTGTACCACCAAATCGTAAATATGTAATTTACCCAAAATTGGTTCCATTGAGTTTATAAAAAAATTCTATAATATTAATCCTGGATTGGTTGTCTACCTGACTGGATATTTTTTATGATTTTTTAAAATATGTATGATGTACCAAAAACTGAAAGGGCTTGCTCAGTAGACTAAACTGAACAATTATCCATAAAGAACATGTTTTGGGAAATTAAAAAAATCTCCATTCAAGTATCCTACGGTAGTATCCATTGATCTGTGAAAATTCATATAAAAGGTGTTCCAGTACTACCAAAAGTTAAATATATGATTTACTCGAAATCGATTGAGGTTTGTTTGTTTTAATGTTTGACAATTTGAATTCTGGATTGATCTGTATATTTTATTCGAACATTTTTTTAGAAAAACGTAAATTAAAGTTTGTATTTCCATACTATGTGTATGGAATTACAAATTTAAGTTTGCGGTTGATAGTTTTTCCTTGAGTATTGCGAGAAAGTATGTGCAGTGCTGCTGTACCATTTATTTTATTTTTTCGCTTTCAACGAATATTCTAAATTTCAAGGCGATAGCGTAAATAGTTGCTAAGATAAACAGGTGTGACATTGTGACCGATAGTAAGGGTGATGAATTCTTTTTTCCTTAGTCATGGGTGATGAAGGAAAAATTTCTATTTATGTTCTATATGATTTGCTCATGTCTGCCTCTTTGACTGATGATAAGGAGCATCCTCTAAAAGATACAAAAAATATTGGCGGACATCCACACCCCTGCGTTTTTGAGGAATTAAGTTTTAACTATTTTGAAATTTGACAATGAAACGTACTCCTGGCAGACTATGACTATCTGATTAAATACAATGTATAAAACCCCAGAAAAATGGTCAACCACCATAATACTCGTAGCCCTGCGTCGTAAAGTTACAGCGCTTCAAAATGCAAAAATTCACTACTTCGTCAAATGATAATGCAGAGCCCTGCATGTCTGCCACTTCGATTTTCTACATCTTCAGAAGTATTTTAAACAGGAGCCACAAAGGCAGACAAAAAAAACCGGGCAAGTGCAAGTCGGACTCGCGCCCTAAGGGTTCCGTACCTATCTACCATATGATATACTAAAAGCTTTTGCTCTTTGATTTTAAAAACTCCGCGACCATCCAACTTGACCCCTCTTTTATAGACAAGTTCTTAAAACGGGAGCTCACCTTAATTGGTTGCTATTAGTTGTGAGAAAAATTGAAATATTTAATGATTTTAGAAGTTTCCCTTTATTTGTACTGTGAGACCTAGCTTCTTGCCAAATTTCATAATTTTAGGTCATCGGGAAGTACCCTGTAGGTTTTGCTTTTTTGCATGAATGTATAGAGATGAGGACATAAAAAGCCATATCTTTTGATTGCGTCGTTGTAAAAAAAAATATTTTCAGGTCTTGTGTGGTTTATGGACCTTTCTCTCTATCTATCTATCTATCATCCCTATTAATATGAATCATGAGCAAATCATATACCCAAATTGCAGCCAGCACCCTAACTAAGAGGAAGTCGCACCACAAGAGTTCCGTATTTACAAAAAAAATGTAGGTAATCATAACTTTTGTATCGGCAGATCCCAGGAAACATCTTCAAGACCATAGCCAGAGCAGCTACAGAGAAGCTTAACAATTTTGGAGGAAAACTTATTGGACTAAAATAACTTTTATTAAGTATTCAAATACCTCAAATTAGGGATTCGTTGCCAAATGGCCATAAAGAGGCATTGAGTTTATAGAAACGTTTAGAAATAACGTATTGCACAAGAGCTGGTAAAGACTAATGGAGATTTGCGTCAGTCTTCCGCAGTGAAATACGTGTAGGTAGCAAATAGGTAGGTATTTAAAAAAATACGTTCACAGGTTGCCGCTATCATAAACCGAAAAAAGATAGCAAATATAATAATTTAAGTTTACCATGGACGAATAATTATAGAACTGACAATCCCCTCTTCCAAGCAATTCCCATACTAAACGTAACCCGGAAAAGCATAAAACTCACTGAAACTAGATGACGCTTTCAAATAATCTTGAAAGAAATTATCTTTATCTTAATTAGTCTAAAGAGTATCCCGCAAAAATCATTCAAAAATTTAACGTACTTTCAAAATAGAGAAACCATAATAGAGAAACTTTGGTATTACTGGTCAGCCTACGAAAGATAATACCGCATTTCGATGTACGGGATTGCCGTTTGGTACACAGGTACTTTAGGTTACAACAATCATTTTTTCCGGCAGCTCTTAAAAATACTCCCGGGGTGGGGGCAGCTATAGTAAGGGGGGTGAAAAATATTTCGCTATATGATTTGCACGTATTTCATATCGCTAGAGATGATAGTTTAGATTATTACAAATTGATTTGGTTCAGTAAAGTTTTTCTGTCCGTCGCTGCGTTTTTGAGTTTCAGCTTTTCAAAAATGTAAAAAAAAGAAGGGTACTAAATCATTTGCTCATGTCTGCCAATGGAGCTGCTGGTCAGAAACATCCTAAAAATTAAAGAAATCGAAGAGGCAGACGTATAGGGCACTGCATTATCACAGGAAGTACTAGTAAATATGTAAAAAAAAAAGGCTCTACTAAACCATTTGCTCATCATTCTAGTTGCTTTTATTCGCTTCATTTGGTTTCACTGAAGACAACAAAAAATTGGCAGACGATTTACTCACTGATTTTAAGAAATATTAATTTTTATAAATTCGTACTAAATCAATCATATCCCCAATATAGGGTGCGTCCTAATTCACTTTCTTCTTTCAAGTAGACAAGGCTTATAATGAACGCGGGTGGGGGCGCTGGCTTGTATAAGGAGAACACTGAAAAGTGACGTTTCACAAGGTGGCGGTGTTAGTTCCATTTTTTGCCACGTTCATAATAAGCCTTGTCGCACTTGTACCATAGATTTAATACTTCGCGCGCGGCGCTTTTAACCAGATTGCGCTCTTCCAAAAATTAAGCGAGCAGAGTAGGACGTAAGAAAAGATGAAGCTGTCCCTTTCTAATAGATTTTGCATGACCTTTTGTTTATGTTACCATATCAACATCAACAAAATGTCATGCAAAATCTTTGTTAAAAATCATTTTACCAAAGAGTTTTTAATCCAGATAAATCAAAAGAAAATGATTTTCTGCATTTATAAATATTTAATGAAAACTAAGAGAGAAGTTTATACTTTGCACGTTGAAAATTATTTAAATGAGTATTTAAAAATACGTATAAATAAAAATTTGTGGATATAAAACTTAACTTTTTTCACGGAAATTGAGCAAACTTCATTAGTATGGCAACAATTAGAAAGGGACGAAGTACATCGACTATGATGTCTTGCTCTGCTCGTTTTGCCTCTGTACAAATTGTTAGCAGTCCTCAATCATGGTAAATGTAAGATCATTGACTTGTACATAGATAATTTCGTTTCACTCAGAAAAAAATAAACACCGGAAAGAAATTATTCATTGATTTTAAAAACCGGTAATAAATTGCGTAGGAATGGAACGCTAATTAAAAAGTTGATATCTCAATGGGTGTGCGGGGACGTTAAATCCGCGATCCGCGATCCTGCGATCCGCTGAGATGCAGCTATAAGAAAGAAAGAGAAAGCTATAGGACCATAGACTAGGTGTATCTATGGTGTGTCTATGGTCTTATAGCTTTCTCTTTCTTTCTTATAGCTGCATCTCTACCGGATCGCAGGATCGCGGATGTTACGTGTGCGGGCACCCAATGTGTGAAGGAAACGTCGGGTGCCCGCACACGTTAAATCCGCGATCCTGCGATCTGGTAGAGATGCAGCTATAAGAAAGAAAGAGAAATAATAATGATCGCGGAGTCTGATCGCGAAACTGTTTGATGTGTGCGTGTGTGCATGTGCGTGCCAATATCGTTCTTATCACAGATTAAATATACTTTCGAGTGGTAGAAATGATCAAGGGTAGAAATCCAACACGGGCTCTACACGACGAGCCGCAAACGGCGTTCACACGTTGGCCGTGCCTTTATTTCAAATAAGTGCGTAGGAGCAGAGGGACGTTTTATTTTATTCTAAATAAGTAAAAATAATATTTTTTTTTTTTCAAATATGGTGCAGCTGGAAACAAAACTTAAAAGCACTGTATAAGTATATTTCAGCGGCAGCGATAGTCTCCGCGTATCTTGCGTCCATCTTGCTTGCTTGACAGACCTACACGGAATGAGCCGCACCAACGTGTGAAAGCTGTCAACAAGCTTGCCGAGCCGGCGCGGCCAACGGATGGGCCAACGTCTACTGGGTGCTCAAAACGAGTGGGTCAGACCCATTGACGTAAGAAAAACGCTGCGCTTCTAACGCTCCCTGGCGTAGTTTGCAAAATCTTTGGTCAGACAGAATTCACAGGTATAAATATTCAAAAATAGCGATATCACTGATTCGTATACGAATCTTGCCCATACGAACGCTTCAAAAATGCGTCTCCTGAGACTGCAACTGCTATGTCTTTGATTGATGTCATCCATTCAAATCTTGACAGAACTTTGAACAAATGAACATGAAAAAATTATGTATCAAAATACCAGCCAGCATCTTACTAAAAAGGTTGCTTTGAAAGTAGCCGATGCTTTAAAAAAAAACCGGCCAAGTGCGAGTCGGACTCGCGCACAGAGGGTTCCGTACCACCACATAATCATAATTGTATTAGTTGAAATTTCAGTAAGTTAATGTGCTACATTTTTTGAGTCCGACACGCGCTTGACCAAATTTTATTATTTGTTGTTATTTTATAGCTTATGCACTATGAACATACCAATTTTCAAGTTTGTAAGTGTTCCTATTTTTAAAATAGAACTAAAACAAAAATCGCCTTCGCGACCATCCAACTTGACCCCTATCTTATATGAATGTTCTTGAAACGGGAGCTCACCACAATTGGTTACCATTCGTTGTGAGAAAAGTTGTAATATTTAATAATTTCAGACCTTTCCCATTATTTGTACTGTGAGACCTAGCTTCTTGCCAAATTTCATAATTTTAAGTCAACGGGAAGTACCCTGTAGGTTTTGCTATTTTGCATAAACGTATGGAGATGAGGACATAAAATGCCATATCTTTTGATTGCGTCGTTGTAAACAATTTCAGATCTTGTGTGGTTCATGGATCCTAATATATGGTATTAAAATCAATCTGATACCTTTACCCGTTCGTGAGATAAAGGGCCTTGACAGACAGACAGACAGACAGACAGACAGACAGACGGAAAACAAAGTGATCCTATAAGGGTTCCGTTTTTTTATTTTGAGGTACGGAACCCTAAAAATAAAAAATCAAAGGCACAGTAAATACATGGGCTTATCAGGAGTATGGAAACTAAGCCTAATTTTAACCGACTTCAAAAAAGGAGGAGGTTCTATGTTCCACTGTATGTATTTTTTTTTATGTATGTCCACCTATTTTTCCGTCAAGTGTTAACGATTTGCAAATTACTTTTTTATCCGAAAGGAAATACTCTTGAGGTGGTCCCATTGTCACCAAGTCAGGATCTGATGATGGGATCCTAGGGAAATCGAGGGCAACCCTCAAATTTTATAGGCACGTATAACGTTTTTCATATATTTTTCAAAGCTACACAAGTATTTGCGTCTGGTATTCATCATCTCATGTTGATGGTCTGATGATGGAAGGTCCAACTCCTTAACGGTTAGGAGTTGGAGGATAATTCTTCAAAATTTTAGTCACGTATTGATCGAAAGTTTGAAGCGCTCGTGGCCAAGTGGAAGTTGGTCTTTCTTTGCGATCTCTAAAATTAAATAACGTTAGTCGTGGTGTGTGACCGCTAGTGGCACAACAATTAGAACGTTCTGTCAAATAATAGAACGATTTTAAAAATTCTTTTTTTATCCGACCAAACATACTTCTGAAGTTGTCCCATGGCCACCAAGTCAGGATCTTATTATGGGATCCCAGGGAAATCGAAAGCAACGCTCAAACTTTATAGGCACGATTACCTACGTGTTTTAAAACAACGCGTTAGGTAAATAATGCAAAATCTCTCAGGTGAAAGCTCTACACAGGAAATTGAACATCTTAGAGATGCCATGCCATGGAACGCACGGCATTGTACACGTAGGGACAAAACCAGTGTAACCTGTAGTTAGCCGAACCAGCGCTACGCTGAACTTGTTTACTATTATAGTACCTGGGCGACCGAGCTTCGCTCTAGAATAGCCGCCTCAACCTTACAATATCATCGGGTGAGCAAGCTATGCTACTCAAACCCAGGTGGCGCTGTAAGTTTCTTAAACGCACTAAAACGCGCAAAGAAATGATTAAAAAGACGGTGAAAACAAATTTTCCCAGACATGAGACCTAGCTAAATCGATTTTTCGCCCCGATAACCCATATAGTAATTTTCATCAAAATCGTTAGAGCCGTTTTCGAGAAACCGATTACAAATATAAATATTGCTTGAATATTCTGTGGCTACGTTACAAACGCCTTAAAGAAAATACTCGCTCAAGGTCAAATTCTTTCCACCGAAGTGCGTACCTGTCTATAAGTTGGTTACTTATTACTGACCATCAATTTTAGAGACTATCCATGAAATGCTCGAACTTTTTTAGAGACATCATTATTGTAGTGATATGACAACACTACGTCATTCGTGCTTCGGAAGGCCTTTCAGTCGTTTGTCCTTACCACTTTGAAGGAGTGATCATCAGGTCAATTTAGATCAGTTAGGGTTACCAACCACCTTTTGGTGCCTGTACCTTACGATGTTTGCTTAACACTAAAACTTGTAAAATAAAAATATTTTTAACAAAAACTACACACCTCCTTCAAAGTATTTCAAGGTTTCTATTAGCGCTAAAAATTACAAAATAACCGTAGCAGTTTATAACCAAGAACTAAGTGAAGTATTTTTTTTGTAATTTTTTTGTCGTACTTTAGGGAAAGTTGTTAAGTTCTATGGTCAGAGTAACACACTCAAAGGAACGCAGTTGATTAGGAAGTACCCTATACGAGTACAACGTGTTAACGGAGTAAGCGAAACCACAGAAAAATAAAGGTACTCAAGGAGGTCCGAAATCTTTGAGCGAAACTGAGAAAATAGTTTATTCAGAATCGAGAGTGGAATCAATTTCACGGGTTTTTGATGGGGGTGATTTTTTTGAATTTTTATTACTTAAATTTTTGCCGCTTCTATTCTAAACATTTCTGTGGATAAGCGCGCTGCCGACCGGTGCCGCGCGGACCATGAGCGGTGAGGAGGGGAGGGAAGCGTGCGCGGACTAGAACAACGATAAAACTAGAACTATGATGAAACATTAAAATAACAATATCTAGAAAAAAAAAATTTTTTAAGATTTTTTTTACGGGAATGGATTTATTTTAATAAAAATCAGTTGGAGTGTATGAGGGTTTCGCTTATTCCATTAACACGTTGTTTAGGGTGACTTTTAATTAGTTCTTGATAGCAAAAGATATGCATGTACTCATGATACTGAAAAACTATTCCTAAGGAAAATTGGTCGAAATACGAAAAACCCAATTTGACCACCATCACCATCCGCTGATGCAGTTTCCTTGGGAGATCAAAACTTGATTTTCGTATTTCGACCTATGTTCCTTGGGGAAAGTTATTCAGTATCAATTCATACCTTTTTCTATCAAGAACTAATTAAACATACAAAAAAAGTCACATTTACTTATATTTTAGTACTGGTCCATCGGCACGTTACACTGTCCCCAATTCGTTGGTCCACAATCTGACATTGTGGACCAACAAATGTCAGTCACAAATTGTCAACTTTGTCTGAGCGGACGAGCAAGGAGATCTTTGTTCTGAGGAGCGGACCACGCGAAACGCGCGACTACATACAAAAATGCCAGCCTGTTGCATAAAAGGGTGCACTAACGATGATAGAAGAAGTAAATAAAGCAAAAGATTTAAGATGTAAAAAGTAAATAAGTAAAAATGGATCAATTAATTCGTGTAAGACGCGACTTTTCAATAAACAGATGTAAGTTTTCCAAATAAAAAACAACAAACTTACTAATACAAAAATGAAACGATGATTCATTTTCTTAGTTAAAAAATTACTTACTTTTATTGTTTTTTACTATTATCTAATGAATAACACCGGAAAACCAGGCCTAAGTCACGTATAAACAGTAAAGACTTTGTTTTGTTTTTCCCGCCATATTCATTCCATTCCGTGTATTTAGCACCGACCTCAGAACAAAGACCTCCTTGAAGTACTACACTACGTAGTTCACGCGATCTTTCACAGATGGCGCTTTTTTTTCTTGTATGGGGAAATTTTGAACCGCTTGTTCCCAAGACCCTATCTTGACTATATAAATCTATGAAGTCACCCTATATATAAGACTATGAATCAAATGGTCTGCCTTTGGTAAATCAGAGGTCTAGAGGTCTGCCTCTTCGATTTTTATGGTTTTGAGGATGATTGTAACCATCAGTGCAAGCGGCAGACATGAGCAAATGATTTAGCACGTGTTTTTTTTTTTACATTTTTAAAACCCTGTTAATTGATAACGCAGCGCTACCAAGGTGGCAGACTATTTTTCTGTTGTTCTACTCATCGTTTTTAATCGAACGATCTATGTCTGCCACATGAGCAAATGATATACACGTTTTAATATCATAACAAAAAACTAAAAAAAATATTCCTTCAAAACGCAGAGGTGTGGTGGTCTGCCTCTTCAACTTTCATCGTTTTGAGGATGATTCTGACCATCAGTGCAAGCGGCAGACATGAGCAAATGATTTAGCTCATGATTTTTTTTTACATTTTTAAAGCCCTGTTAATTGATAACGCAGCGCTACCAAGGTGGCAGACTATTTTTCTGTGGTTCTACTCATCGTCTTTAATCGAACGATCCACGTCTGCCACATGTGCAAATTATATAGAAATGCTGGAGGCCATCACCCTACCTACTATGACGTCATAAATTTTTTGTATGGGATTTGAATTTTTTTTTATTGAAACTTATCGTGTGTGATATCAAATGAAAGGGCTTTATATGCCGGCTCCAAAAATATACGACACCATTACGTTTCGGCCACCTGTTTTGTAAAAACATTAGAAATATTTTCAAAAAATACCAAGTTTGGGCTCCTCCAGGCACGAAACGGCTTAGTAAGTTTTTGTAGAAAATACGCCAAATGTCTCGTAATATACTCATGTCTAACGTCAAGAAATCAATTTTTAAAATATAAATATTTACTATTCTTTTAAATTTTTTTTCTTCAGTAAAAATTTCGACATACTTTTGTCTGAATTTTTTTTAAGTTATCGAACTATACAGTACTGTGCTGTTTTTTTGTGTTTTTCTCACGATTTCTTTCCCGAACCCCACTCCTTACTACACCTGTGAGAGGATCTGATGACACGGTGCGAGCCAAAAGTGAAAAGACACTCTCTTTGATCTCTCCCACTGCTGCTGCTCTCTAAATTACACAGAAGACGAAGAAGAAGACATTTAACTTTTGCCTTTCAACTTCCACTACCATAAAACACAATAACAGCCAGTACAGTAAAGAAGAGTTCGAAGTTTAATCTCAGAGATATGTCCAACTTTTTACTGAAGAAAAAATTTCATAAAAAATAGTAAATATTAATATTTTGGAAATTGCCTATCTGACGTTAGACATGAGTATATTACAAGACATTTGGCGTATGTTTTACAAAAACTTACCAAGCCGTCTCCTGCCTGGAGGAGCCCAAACTTGGTATGTTTTGAAAATATTTCTAAGATTTTTACAAAACAGGTGGCCGAAAGGTAATGGTGTAGTATATTTTTGGAACCGGCATATGATGCCCTTTCATTTCATATCGCACACGATAAGTTTGTAAACAAAAAAATTTCAAATCCCATACAAAAAATTGATGACGTCATAGCTGCCCCCACCCCGGAAGTATTTTTAAGAGCTGCCGGAAAAAATGATTGCTGTAACCTAAAGTACCTGTGTACCAAACGGCAATCCCGTTCATCGATTTGCGGCTTTCTATCAATATAAGCTTTGTACATTGTCCACTATATTAAGCAGAATACTCGATAAATCGTAATCACTTTTCAGACTATTTATTGGCGCCATCTACTTTTATAATTTTCCGGGTTATGATTTATTTAAGGGTATGGTCAGTGCTTTTTATTATTTGACCATGGTTATATGTATAAACTCCAACGATCTTGACAATGGTCAACAGTCGGCATGTAAATACTTCACAACAGTTTATTGTAGTTCTACTTTGAAGACTGTTCCGATTTATATTTTTTAAGTATTTTAATAGTGTTTAGGGAAACAAACGAAAGAGAGCAACTTTTAGCAGCCCGAGAGGCGAGCGACCTAAAGGCAGCAAGCATTTTCTAAAAACGGATTTTTTTATATTACTTCACATTATTGGAGTAGAGAAATATAGCCTCCCGTCAGTCAGCTGGATTCGTTAGCTTTGGCCGTATAACCCTTTATATAGATATGTAGTGTCAGAAAGCATATTAAGGGGCTACCTCCCGTCAACTAGCGCCCCCATCAGTTAAAAAAATATTACTCGCTAAATAGTCCTGTCCCTTATAGTCTTATATCGCCAAATTCACCAAATTGCACCAAATTTTTTCCAGGTGCTAGTTAGGTACATAGCTCTCAATTTTTGATAGGAGCCAATTCTTGAATTTTCTATGGAAATTTATTGAAATTCAAGAATTGGCTCCTATCAAAAATTGATAAATAATAATTGTTTGATAACTAATTGATACATTTTCGATAGGAGCCAATTCTTGAATTTCAATAAATTTCCATAGAAAATTCAAGAATTGGCTCCTATCAAAAATTGAGAGCTATGTACCTAACTATGCCATGGTAATAGAGTTGAAAAAGTTTCTACCGACAAGCGGTTGACCGTACCTGGAAAAAATTTGGTGAAATTGTAAGGCGTGTCTACGTGAAACAGCTAACTGACCTCACTATAAATAATAGGTCTTTACCTATGAAATTGCCGAAATTTTCTTACAGATTAATGAGATCATAATTCCTATAATTCTAATGCTATTTTTTTCATTTGATTTATATTTGAAAGTTGACTTCAAGGTTATCAATTTTCGCATAAAATAAAGTTTTTATTTTTAGTTTGATATATAAAATTAAAGGTTTGAAAATTGTTCGTCTTAAATGTCGTCCGATTTCATCATTAGATTTGTTATATTTTTTTACAGATAATAGTTTTCGAAAATTAAATTTAAGCTTCTGTTAGCTTAATGTCTTCTCAATAATGCTTAAAAAAAAAGAAAATTTGGATTTATAATTCCTAAGAAAAATGCAAAAATGTTAGTACTGAAAATTGAGTTTACCTAAAATTCGCCATACAAAACGGCAATTTCATAGGTAAAGACCTAATATTAAACTTACCGGAAAGACAGTTTGAAGTAAAGGTACCCTAGTTTTACAGAGTAAACTAAATAAATTTAGAAGCTATTTACTCTATAAAATAAAGTTCACTGTAGTTAAAGATCAATAACTGCTAAAACTGGCTAGATAGGTTCTAATTTAACTAGGGTACTTTTACTTCAAACTGTCTTTCCAGATTTCCGGAGGTTTTGTATTTAGCGAGTAATATTTTTTTTACTGATGTGGAGCTAGTGGACGGGAGGTAGCCTCGATAATGCAAAATTCTGATTTTGACCGGCTTAAGTGAATACAGTGCGACAAGGCTTATAGTGAACGTGGCAAAAAAAGGAACTAACACCGCCACCTTGCGAAACGTCACTATTGACAGTACTCCTCATACAAGCCAGCGCCCCCACCCGCGTTCATTATAAGCCTTGTCGCACTGTAAGAATGATTTTTACAGACCAATCGCGCCATTACAGAAGGGCAAGGCGCAACCTTTCATTGGTGATTGATCGGCTTCTGTTACAGAACTATATTGACTATTATTTTTGACAATATAGTAATATTCTTCACGTGTATACCAAATTTCAGATTTAAGAAAGTAGTTGCGCGAGGTCTTTAATACTTTTTTGAAAAATCAAAGCCACCCCTTCGCCAAACGCTAATGAATCTAGCTGACTGACTTGAGGCATATTTCTCTACTCAACTAATGTGACGTCATATGAAAAATTCAACTTTTAGAAAATGCTTGCAGTTTGAGGTCGCTCGCCTCTCGGGCTAGAAATGAAATTAGAAATCGACTGCTTAGTGCATGACAAACAGGCCGAAAATTCTTGATTGACCACTGACTTGACTATGGGGGCGTTTCTCCAGTCATGCGGATTTGCGTCCGTGTGCGGATCTGGTAAGCATGCGCGCCGTCCGCATTTGATCTAGTCATACATGCTTCTCCTGTCTTACCGCCATGTCATGCCATCCGCATGCAGATGCGGAAGCTTGTATAAAATTATCAAATGCGGACGGCACGCATGCGTACCAGATACACTATATGATACGCACGCGGACGCAAACCTGGAAAAGCGTCCTATGAGTCAGTAATCTTATAAACTTGTATAGTTTGTATGAAACAATTTTTTTGTTTCTGGTAGGATGTTTCTTAGGGAAAGTCGTTCAGTTTGTTTCAAGGTCTGGATTCACACTTTCAATTTTCAGGGGCAATTTTTTTACAATTTGTATGTAGACGTTGAGGAAACAGGTGATTAATAAATAAAACGTATTAAAGATAATTTTAAAGTTTATTTCTTTTTAAACCAAAATCCAATCATACAATATACATAATGTTGTATAACGATACGAAAGAAAAACTGTCACATTGCTAGGGGCCTCAAGTTGATCCCCTTCTTACGGATGTCCCGACTTACACTATTTTTTAAAATATTTTAAATATAACCATGACTTATGTAGTCACAGGCTTATAATTAAATGCTTTATAGTATATTTATTTACATAAAAGGGAAATTGAGAAAACAATGTATAACATGCAATATAATAAAATACATCAATGTTTAACATGGTCAGCCATAAATTATACACAAAATAGTACCTTTAATTTAAACATATACAAAACATCAATAGTAAAAACATAATTTGCAGTAAAGTGCAGTGGCCGTAGCAAATCCAAAGGTAAAAAACCGCCAATTCGGTACAGTACCGCAAGCTATATAATATCGTTTGTAGCTAATAGGCAAAGAGCAGGAAGTTGGCAACCCTAACTCATTGCAGACCAAAAGACCCAACTAGGGTGGGGCACAATTTAAAGAAAAATAAACAGTTTTTGCTGACTATACAAAATGTTCCTGGTTGCGCCTAGACAACCTTGTTTTTTTAGACTTAACTTCTTTTAACTTGATCAAAAAATCGTACAATATAACTCTGGCTATGTCATTGATGCGCAGAAGTCAAAAATGACTTATTTTCTTAAGACTTGACTTCTGCGCATCAACTGACATAGCCAGTTATTTTGTTCGATTTCTTTGATAAAGTGTTCAACAGATGACTAACTTTTTTTGTAGTAAGACCCTTATTGTTATGCGCTTTTTGGTATGCGATGAAGTAGGATTGACGACTATCAGCTCTCCACCTATAACAAAAGAGTGGCCAAGGCACAGATAATATAATACTATACTAGTACAGATGCCTCACGTCATAGAACGAATTTGTGCCGAAAATTGTTCGGGCTATTTTTTCCATAAGGTATTTCCTTAGAATAAATTGATATCTGGATGTTAAAATTGAATTAATGTCATAGTTTACAGCTTTACCTACCAACCTAGTAGTAACATTTAGTTTAATTATTAGAAAAAAAAGGGCCAAATGAATTCGGGCTATTTACTCCGTCGAAAAAACCGTAGTACGGAATGGGACCCCATGGCCAAGGTAAGTATTACAGGCAACAAAAATTTTCTTATTATTTTAGAACTGGTTTCAGGTTGAAACAGATTGTTAAGGCTATAATAAAATTCGCGCCACAAGTGTAAAATCGAAACATTTAACAGTATTTCTGTTTAAATTATAATGATTTTATTATATGGGTCTTCAGAAGCTTCACAAGCCCTGGTGCCATCAGTTGTACTGGTGTTATAATAACATCTAAGCGCACGGCAGTGCGCAGGCCAAGTTCCCGCAACAGGCCACACGCATGCCATGCACTATTTACACGAACCATTTCGACCCACTTTTGAACCCCCTGTAGCTCACTGCGTTTTGCAAGTACAGAGATAAAACTGTACCTACATAATCATATACTAATACTGAAGCATTTTGCCAAATTTCATAGATATAGCTACAGTGGATCCTGAAATATGACCACGTGAAAATAGATAATTTTAGCACTTAATGACTGACCGGTAATCAAAACCTCCAGGCCACTTTCAATTGTCCTAGCGTTATGAAATTTGGCATTTAGGTAGTCGTTACGATAAAAGTAATGGAAAAATTCAAAAATTAGAAATTGGTCAAGTGCGAGTCGGGTTTTAGTCAAAATTATGTATTAAATGTTGGTAATACTTCTCTAAGACCTGAAAATCTGAAATTTGGCATGGGGATAGTCGTTAGCATTAAAAAAAGTATAGAAAAATTTGAAAACTGGAAATTGGTCAAGTGCGAGTCAGGATATAGTCATTACTATGCATAAAATTGTTGGTCATACTTCTGTGAGACCTACAAATCTGAAATTTGGCATCGGGGTAGTCGTTAGCATTCAAGTAAAGGAAAAATTTGGAAAATGGTCAAGTGCGAGTCAGACTAAAATTAATGTACCAAATATTAAAAAGGTAGTATTTCTAGAAGGTCAGACTTAGTCATGCATGAAAACAAGTACCTATGTTTTAACGAAACTATGAAAATACAAACAACGTTGCGATAGCTACTATAAACATAATATAGCAAACTGAACAAAAAGAAATGAAATCCCACCAAAAACATAACTGTTAAAAAGGGGGCCAAGTTCCTATCGGCTAATTGTTTGCCTAAATAAGGGTTGAAATCCGATCCAATGCCAAGTTTAGATGCACTTTAATATCGATCATAATCGTCTTCATCAGCAGCCTGATCCACTAGTAAACATTTGCCATTCCCAAGACTCGCCACCACATCCAGTCCTCCGCCTTCCGCATCCAGCCACTATCCACTACCTTATTCACGTCAACGGTTCATCTGGACGAAATTCACTTTACCATACACCCAACTCAAAATATGGTATAGCTGTGAAAATACGCAGGTACGTTGAAAATTATATCTAAAATGATATACCTTTGAATTTGAACTTGGCAGGTTCATTTAATTATATAAATAATAAATCTAATTACACAATTAATCAAGTGTTACTTACAGCACAAAAACCTGCCAAGTTCAAATTTAGAAGTATTTCATTTTAAATATTATTTTCAACGTACCTGCTTATTTTCACAGCTATAACATACGAGTATTTTAAGTTGGGTGTAAGGTAAAGTGAATTTTGGCTAGCTGAACCGTTGACGTGAATAAGGTGGCGGATAGTGGCTGGATGCGGAAGGCGGAGGACTGGATGTGGTGGCGAGTCTTGGGAATGGCTTATGTTTACTAGTGGATCAGGCTGCTGATGAAGACGATTATGATCGATATTAAAGTGCATCTAAACTTGGCATTGGATCGGATTTCAGCCCTTTTTTAGGCAAACAATTAGCCGATAGGAACTTGGCCCCCTTTTTAACAGTTATGTTTTTGGTGGGATAATAAAATACACGAAAATTTTACGAGACGAAGTTTTTCACAACATGTCTTTGTTACGCCATACCTACGTTCCGAGTTAGGAATTTAATTGGTAAGATTCCAAGAAAACTTTGCCGTGTAGCTAGGATTCTTAAAAGAGATTGCAAAAAAACATTTAAATAAAATTTCTACAAAATAATTTATTATATGCACATTTTCAAAAACTTAAAGCTGGTAAGTGTAAATTTAATTGAGATAAAAAATAATTTTCGCAACATCAGCCACAATGGCAGACTTTGGAGTGTCTAGGGATCGGTTAGGTTGTGTTAGGTACTGTTGCGACCACAACGCACGAGCCTAGCAAGCGATGCGAGCTTGCTGCAGCAGCCGGCGAGTGCCAGAAGCGTATTTGGTACAGTTTACAACGTGACATACCTACTCGCTTGCCTAGATGCAAAATTTTTCCAAGCGGACCGACATAAACACTTATGTAGGTACCTACATTATTTTGAAAATTGAGCCTTATCAATTTACGTTAAGGTATACATTTAATCAGCTAATTACTTGTGGTCGAATAACATTATTTCTTAACCTACCACTAACAGCAAGATATTTGTTTTATCTAGACATTAGCTGGTGGCAGTAATTTACTTCTGCAGACTTTTTTCTCTTGTCTGCTGGGCTTATTATTTTTCAGCAAAACAAAAAACGTCTGCAATAACAGGCTTTTAACTAAAGAAAAGCTTTCTTCAATTAACGGCATGGCTCATAATTTTGTTTGTAAAAAAAACTGACGTCATCAAGAGATTGGTAATATCTATCCAAATCAGAATCAACCTGAACGCTTATTTTAAAGACGAGAGAAGACTACTTGCTTTTACACCCGACTGTAATTTTAATTATTAGTTACAGAATGCGTATTTAAGGTTAAAGCTCCTTTCAACATATCGCTTTGTTTTGATGAAAAGAAAATGTCAGCTATAATGGAGATGAAACTGAATAAAATACTGTTTCCATATAAGAAAGAGACCTGCAAAAATGCTGAAAAACTAACCATTTAAAATTTTATGAGTAGTTTTAAATTTATTTAATAAATTATCTATGACATCATAAATATGTCTGTGATGTTAAAATGGACTTTTTTTAAAAGCGTTACCTAATGTAACGTAGTTCTTAAATTTTATCATGACCTTAATTTTATTGATTAACTAAATTTCCCACTTCATTATTTTCTAATAAAAGTAAAATTGCCAGCAATGTAAAGCAAAGTGATTGATTGTCTATTGTCTACCATATAACTACGAGTACAATTACGAAGTACCCATACTACATTGCGGTGTGAATTTATGGAATTCAATTGTACAGTTATTTCACATGATTATGATTTGCATGTAAACAATCAATGTCCGCGAATCGATAATATATTGCATAGAAGATTGCCATTTTGACATTCAATAAAGAGTAGTTAATATGACTAGTTAGGCTTTATTCAATGAAAGTTGTTCTGCAAAAACATTGCAACTCACCATGAATAATGTGTAGGACTGTTTTTGCAGAACTACATCCAATTGAAAGGAGCTTTTTACAGTGACAGGCCTGTAAGCCTTTTGTTTGTTTTTGCATGCAGCCTCCACAAAAATTTTGTTTCTTAGTGTACATATAACAAAAATGTAAAAAATGTTTCTTATATTATTTCATTACAATATTATTAAAAAGAGAATGATAATTCGTTATTTTAAACTGATTTATTTCATCCTTAGTACTTTTCAATATCAACATGAAGATCAGCAAGAGGGGCGGTTTTGAACCACCGACACAACATGGTCGCAGCTTATCACTAAATAAACATTTACAATTTATGCTAAATGGCGTTGTACACTCTTTCCGCCATTAAGATGTCCTTCGATCTCCTCAAATTACAAGCTACACCTTGTATCAACCCATCTCGAATGTGAAAACAGTATACAACTAATAAGACCTCTAAGAGATCTTTTATTTACAATACAATAAAACTACTAAGTAATGTATACATAAAGATTCTATAGATCTATAAAAATAACAAAAAATCGCCAGAAATATTCTATTTCTCATTTCATGTAGTAGGTGGCGTTGCTATGATAACTTCACAGCGATGCAAAAATGAACATGTTTCAGAACACAAAGGCCAAAAAAGTGACACAAGAATGACTGAGCCTTTCAAGTGCTACAGATTATACATGGATCCTAAAGGGTTATACTCACAAGTGATGAGTGTGTTTTTATGTAAATGTATTCAGATTAACCTGTCGTCATTACAAACTATTTCTGTTAGTCATTTAACATCGTCAGAGACAAAATAAATTGATATTTTTTTTATTTTGATATAATATACATACATATATATTTTTATTTAAAAGTCATAATCTAAATTTAAGTTAATGTGTCATGTAAATTTATGAGTTGAAAATTAACCCCATGTAGCACCAAAAAATTAATATAAATAAGTCCTCAATGATTCTTATCCTAAAGTGAAATCTATTATGATATGCACTGTCACAAATACACGCGTTTCAAGGCGGTTAAGTAAAGAACCGCCGGAAACTGAACAATTTACCTAATAAAAGTGTCGTTAATGAACAACTTTAGCAAGTCGAATGACCCGACCAGAACAGGAAGTAAAATTATTTTTTTTGAGAATTCGACATTGATTCTATAGCGAAAACTGTTTAATTAGAGTCACTGAATTGCCTCCGTCAAGGAACGTACTGTTTATCTTTTCAACCTGTAGAATTTTGATTTTTCTACGTCGGTCAAAAAAAACATTTTTAATCCCAAAAGTGAAGTTGGTTTATAATTTGCGGCCGGATGAAGCTGGAAACGGTTTAGTTATTTGTTTGATGTATATCATCAATCGTCATCATGACTTCTAGCTGGGTCAGTTTCCTTCGGCTGACCACATACGAGTACAATGCCATATATTTGTGATAGTACATACTCAAATATCTTGTAACATTCCCAACACAAAGGTTTTTCACACTGAATTATTATGCGATTTTAGACCAGGTGATAGTCTCCGTCCATAGTAGTAGTCAGAAAAGGAAGGCGTTACGTGAGGAAAAGTTTCTTGAAATGTTTGGTATAATTTTCATAAGCAGTGTAACTATTAGGTAAAGTAATGTCGGATAACATGTTACCAGCAGCAGGCTTGATCTCGATGTCACCTGCACTGAATTCGCCTAGTATTATCGTTAACTAATTTGCGATGAATATCACAATAAAAAAAATCGGGAGCTTTTTCCTCACTGCCCCAAAAGAAGGGATATACACTTTCACTACTGAACACAAAAGTATAAGTCGATTATTTTACTTTACTCACACTTATCTTTATCAGAAACAAAGGTCTGAGTATCAATTTTTGAATGTCACGTAAAAATTTTAAAATAATTTGATAAACTCTTAAAAATTTGAAAACAAAATCTTCAAATATTATTCTTTACTTTTTACGAGTTTATCGGTCGGTGATATTCAACATTTATAGCTTTTTACGTTTTTGTGTCACTTTTCGCATTTTAAAGGAATATAAAACATACCAAATCTCTGGTAATAGATTAACAAAATAATCGAAAATAGTAAAGTACTAACCGACATGGTCAAGTGATCCGCTTAGTCCGAAACTCTTCGACGTAGTGTTTATTGTGGGCTTGGATGGCTTCTTGTAGTTTCGGGGGTAATTCGTCGAGCGCGGGCGCCGTGCCTTCTTCTATGTCGGCGCGCCGGTAAAACAGGATATATGGAGTGCTGGTCCGCGTTAAAGCATGCAAATCCGTATCTTTGGCGATCGACACCTGGTCGTCATTGAACAAGTGCCACTGGTCGTTATCCTTCGCGAACGTGTAGTAATGTCCCGAGTCGAGCGTCGAACCCGCGTGGATGACGGCCGCGTACAGATTGTACGTAGAGTGGTCGGCTTGCGACCGCACCGTCGGCAGCGTTATCGTGTGATTGTGGTACATTGTGTGCATCAACTTAGTCTGTACTTGCAACTTCGGTTCGAATCTGAGATAATTGAAAAACTTATTAAAGAAATTAAGTATCGAGAAAATAAACATTACTCACAACATATCGTTTGAGAGATTTGCGGTCACTAAGACTGCAGTTTAACGGGTTCTTACATGAAATATAGTAGATTGTATCACAAGGCTGTAAAATAATATGTTTAAGGAGAGGGCGCTTTTATGAATCCAGAGCGAAGTGAAGGATTCTAGAATCCTGAACGTAGCGAGGGATTCAATAGATCGCCCAAGGTAGAAATATTTTTGCAGCCGCGTTATACACTCTACTTTTCATCTCCCTCTATGACAAAAGAATAAGAGGCTCATCGAGACACACAGTCGTCATTAATTTTAAGTATAAAATACCATTACAATATTATTACTTGATGAAACAATATTAAAAATCATATTCAGTATTATTTGTAACAACTGAAAATTTATTGACATTTTTGTATCAATAAGGAACAGAACCTCTTTGGTTGGTAGTCTTGTTTACATTTCAAGCAAATTTCTTTTTTTATTTTAATAGTACTACCGGCCAGTGTCATTTTTCATACAATATTTTGGTTCGTCCTCTATGGTTGACCTAAAATATCCCTATGGTGGACCTAAATTCAAATTCTAATTTGAAATCCCATTTTTCCCGCTACGAAAGTCTCTTGGAGAAAACAGCTATCTTGTTCGCCTTTATTGACGAACCGTTCAGCGATTTTCGAATAATGGGATGAAAAAGTTTTAACGAGCTCCTAATATTTTGTGCGCTATTGCTAACATCATGTCATAATCACGGGTGAACTGAACTGTTCGTGGTTAGAACCCGCTATACAGTTATTATTATTTTAACACTTCGTGTTTTCTTTTTATTTAAATAGGTGAGCATTTGACCCCGAGGTTTGGATAATTCCACTAAGTAGAAAATCGCAAAACCCACAATTTAGTACCTGAGTCTTCTGCGTATGTACCGTAGACGCCTTAAACCAGCTAGGCCACTGCGGTCTTGTCTGATGTTATGGATTTTGCGACCTCTACACGCATTCAACGTAGCGTTTGTGCTGCCACCTGCCACGCATTTAATATACTAGCTCAACTAATCAAATCTATGCAGATAGAATTCAAGTTGAACATTGGTAGCACTGTAATTTGTTAACCTGTTGTTGTAAATTTTTCAATTTTATACTTTGTACACAGATCAGAAATAAGTCTAGATGACTCAAGTGTACCTACTTAGCGTGCCCAAACCCGTGGCCCAAACTAAGCTCAAAACGCTTAATTTGCTTGTAATGGGCTTGTCATATCACCGAGAACTGTGACACGCTTCGTTTTCATACAAACGGCGGAGTTTGCGTTATCTAGACTTATTTCTGATCTGTGACTTTGTTCCATATTATAACGAAGTACTTACTTAAAGTTTTTGAGGACGAGAATGAGATATTTGGGCGTGGTCTCGATGAGAACGCTCCGCTCGGCGTCTCGCAAGCCGCCGCAGTCACGACACGCGTACTTGTTGTCTCCGGAAAGATTCTCCTTGGAGCAGTAATACTCAAGGAGACTTTGCACGCTGTGTTGCCAGCCCTCAGGCTTCTCGGGGAAGGCGAGTTGCAAGTCACGGAACACGTCGCGAGAGAGGGACGACGAATGACACTCGGTACACTCGACGCGGGTGAGGAGTACGCCTCCGAACATGCTGTCGATGAAAGAATCGCGACGCAGGAACGCCGCCTCGTGGTTCATGTGCCGACGCTTTTTCACTGGCAGCACTACCTCGTGATCTGGTGAAGCGCGCTTCAGGCTGCTGCTCGACCCTAAAATGCGTATACAGGGTGTAAAAAAAGTACGATAACCCTTCTGAGGGTGAATTTCCGCCAGTGCTGTGCAACGGGAGCTAAGCTGTGAGCTGGAAAATGCCAGCCAATAGGATAGCAGCAAATGGACTGTATTTGACAAGCTAGGAAAATAGCACAATCTCATTTGTTGGAGTTTTCCCAGCTTACAGCTTAGCAGCTCATGGAACTGGTCGCACATCACTGGTGGAAATTCACCCTAAGGGGTGATTCTACATCATTAAAATATTAAAAAACGTTGTTAGTAAGATTTGTTTCATTAAATTTTATGCAACACCATTTCAAGGCAGCTAAGGGATCTAGGAGGATATAGAGGATGGGCACTAACGTCTTTCTGCTTATCGTACCGCCAAATTGTAGTTGTGAACAACCTTGGCCCATCATGCCTCCAGTAACGCTCACCGCCGAGATGACATTGGTACATACATATCCTCTCCAAAATAAACCACACTTTTTTGCTACAAAATTCTGGGAGGAACATATCAAGCAGTAGACTTTTTATATGATGTTATAAATGACTTGTACATAAAGGCCATCATCGTACGTAAGAAGCCCGTTTTGACATTTCATTTACATCGACTAACACACAGGGTTTATTATTCTTAGCTAATCATAATTTTTCATACGTTTGTTTGATGGATGTGAAAACGAGCTTTTTACGATGACCTTACTTTAGATGGTGACCACACATTCAGGATTGAGAATTACCTGCAGCACTGCTGCCAGGTCTTGGGGATACTGAGCGACGGGTTGTATCGACATCATTATCGCTGTAACAAATAACATTTATTAATTTAATAAATGGTACAGCAGCACTGCACTTACTTTCTCGCAATACTCAAGGAAAAACTATTAACCGCAAACTTAAATTTGTAATGCCATACACATAGTATGAAAAAAAAATTCGAATGAAATATACAGATCAATTCAGAATTCAAATTGTCAAACATTAAAACAAACAAACATCAAACGATTTCGAGTAAATCACATGTTTAACTTTTGGTAGTACTGGAACACCCTTTATATGAATTTTCAAAGATCAATAGATACTACCGTAGGATACTTGCAAGGAGATTTTTTTAATTTCCCAACACATGTTCCTTATGGATTATTTTTCAGTTTAGTCTACTGAGCAAGCCCTTTCAGTTTTTGGTATACCCTGTGTACTAAATTTTATTCAAAAAATCATAAAGAATATCCAGTCAGGTAGACAACCAATCCAGGAGTAATATTATAGAAAATTTTAATAAACTCAATGGAACCAATTTTGGGTAAATCACATATTTACGATTTGGTGGTACAGGAACACCCCTTATATGAAATTACACAGATCATTTGATACTGGCGCAAGATATCTTATATGGAGATGCTTGGTCATGCAAAGTTTCATCAAGATTCTATGAGCCGTTTTTGAGAAAATTACAATTTATCAATTTCGTTGTATGACAGCTACCCTCAAAATGAGAGCCAGCCAGAAACCACTTAGAACCCTTTGATGGATTTGCATAAAACTCCTAAATTCCAAATATGGTGTCAATCGGACCATTCGTTTAGCCGCTAGGCCAAAGCGTGACGGACAGACCGACCGACGGACCGACCAACCGACGGACCGACCGAACGACGGACGGACATTTTTGGGAGACTTGTTTTTTATGATGTATAAGTGATATAAAACACATTTTTGAGAAAATTAGAAAAACTTTTTTTTTTCACGAATACAATACCTTTCTCGCTCCGCTCGAAAGTAAAAAACAGGCAAGTGCCAGTCGAACTCACGCACCTAGGGTTCCTTACCACCACAATATTATTTAAGGGGCTGATAAGAGCTGAATTACCTCCCTTTCTAACGAAGGCCAAAATGCGCATGCTAGAACGGAGCGGATTCGCGCTGTTTTACGTTTTTCGCTTATTTTTGCATTTTTCTCAAAATCTATACCCATAATATTAATTATAAACAGCTATATTATTATTTTTTATTCATGTCTTTACAGATCAAGACATACATAATAGGTACTAATTACCTAATAAACTAAACTAAATAAAAAATGTCACCCAGATCATCATATCTGGGTAGGGTGCCCAAAAGGCTGGCAGCGTTCCCTCTCTGGATAGCCAGATTTATCCTCTGTCCGAGGTAGTTGCCAGCCCGTTTATCACCCGGCACATCAATAAGCCTCGAGGAGAGTTGTCGGAACAAGTCTCGCGCCCCAGGCCCCCAGGGACCCAGCGTCTCCACTCCGAATGGGACGAAATTGTAGTTGGAGGACAGATCGGCATACTTGCGCACTTTTAGGACTTCAGCTTTAGATGCTGCAGAGCCTGCCGCTTTTGTTGTCAAAGGTAGGTGGCAGGTGGCTACAGTGTCCACACAGGTCGCATCCCACGCTATGGGCTTACCAGACCGAAATGGCATGAGCGTCATACCGTCGGGCCTCCTACCATCGTCAGGTGCAGTTCCTTTCGGCTCAAGTTTAGCCGGCACATTGACGCTGGAGAAGGCCCGACGTATAACGTCGTTCAGAGCGGCATGTCGCGGGATGCGACCCGCGCTTCTACTACAGGACAGTCCGTGATGCCCAAGTCTGTCAACGGCGAGTCCACATACACAAGTGTGGGTTTCACATATGTCTGCTCCTAGGCGCAGGCTGACGGCAAGAGAAAGGGTCGTGTTATCGAGGAGTGTGCCAACATATGAAGAAGGCAGAGCCTTGAGCCAAAAACCTGATTCTTCAGCGGAGGCTGCAAGGAGGCGTGCCCTTTCCGAAGGGCTGTCGCAGGAATTCAGCAGGTCAGCCTGCACCAACCTACATAGGGGTTCGTCCCACGCTCGTTGCAGCTCCGGGTTAGACGGGAAGTCCGTATGGGGACAAACCACCTCCCAAGCGTTTCTAGCCTCAGCGAGGAATTCTGGCTCGACACTGCCAATAGAAGGTTCAGTCAGTTTATTAAAGAGACCGGCTACCCCGTGCGCTGAAGACAAAAACGCCGGTAGAGCCACCGCGGACGGTTGGCGGATACCAAGATCACCAAAACGTACCGAAAGCCCAGCCTGTCACCAACAGCTATCTGAAAGGGGGCAATTAAGTATCTTGGTTAGGAAATTTTGAATAGATTGGTCTAGATTGGACAAGAGATTTTTAAAACGCTACACAGGACTGCATCTGAGCATGTAAGTGAATTGAGGCACAAAAAGACAGACGGATGATGAACAGCGCCATATGCGCATTAATCTGTTTCAGGCGCTCCAAGGAATCATCGAATTTCTTTGTCTGTTCCTGAATAAAAGGCTCAATAGAATCCTCCAGAATGGGAGTTCCAAGAGGCGAAGCGAAGCGCTGTTGACGATTTGAATGTTAGGCGCGAGTGAGTTGAATTCGTCAATAATATCGACTTTGCGAGAGGCAGACGTGCAGTCTGGAATAAAAAGCTCACACTTCGCAGGGTTTAAGATGAGACCAATCTTGGAGAAACTATCGATGATAGTTTTGAGGTCGCCTAACACCGTATCGACATCACCTCCCCAAGGTGCCGTCATCCAAGTAACATAAATTAAATTTGGCTTTAAGCTGGGAAATTACTGGATGGATTGTGAGACTGAAAACTCATAAATTACTCATAAATTACTCAGAACAGAGGAACATAGCAGCAGTATCCTAACAAATGTAAAGAGAGAGATGAGAGACACCTTTAAGTAATATTTCAAAACAGCCAATTCGCAGAAGTAATTGAAAAAACTAAAACCCTCTCCCTCTCCCCCCTTCCTTACCCCCTCCCTCTCCCTCTGTCTCTCCCCCTCCCCTTCGCCCCTCTCCCCCTCCCCTTCGCCCCTCTCCCCCTCCCCTTCGCCCCTCTCCCCCTGCCCCTCCCTCTCCCTCACCCCTCTCCCTCCCTCTCCCCCTTCACCTCCTTCTCCCTCTACTTTACCTGTACCTGTACCTCTACCTCTCTACGTCTCTACCTCTCCCTATCCCTCCCTTTATCCCTACCCCTAACGCCAATTTAACCGCTATCCCTAACATAGAAAGTTTCAAAAACCCTGAGACACGTAAATATTAATTTTTAGTCATCAGCCTAAATACAAATTTTGAAGATCCTAACTTCAAAACTGACGGACTTTCATACAAACTTTCATCCCCTATTTTACCCCCTTAGGGGTGAAATTTTGTAAAACTCATTCTTAGTGCACCCCTAGGCCTCATAAGGAACCTAAATGCCAAATTTGGAATCTCTAGACCCAGCGGTTTGGGCTGTGCGTTGATATGTCAGTCAGTCAGTCTTCAGTCAGTCAGTCAGTCACCTTCTTCTTTTATATATATAGATTAATCAAACCAATTAAAATGTCAATTATATGCCAGTGTAAAAAGATTTAGATTGTACAAAAAGAAATGTTATTATAAAATGTCACAAAATGAATAATAAAAAAAAATTATAAAAAAAATGTGATTGCAAAGATTTTTCAAATATAACGGGTCCAACGTAAAATGAATAAAAACAATTACATACACATTTTAAACATAATGCAAAAAATTGTACATATAGAAAGGGGTCAACCAAACCAAAAATGGTGCGAAATATCACATCGAACAGAAAACAACAAAGTTACTCACAATCTAACATAAATACGCTTAAACTTATCGCAAATAACACCAAAGTTTATTTGGATAATCAAACTTAAAATGAAATAAATAAGTTATTCATAAATTAAAAACGAAACATTAAAAGAGGAAATAATCACAAAAATCAAATTAGCTCCAGGTAAAAACTACCAACAGCCTGTACATAAGGAAAAAATGGCAAATTTTAAAAATTTCAATAATAATAACAAAATAGAAAAATCTAAATATGTACAGGTAAAATTAAAATTTTTATCTAAAAATTAAATGAATAAAAAGACAGAAATCGTTATTAGGTCACCGAAAAACTTAATAATCTAAATGTCAGACAAATAAAAATCGTTGACTTAAATTACAATCGCGATGAAGTGAAAATACTCCAAAAGTCTTTGTGAACTTATACCATTTTATCTTGAACTTGACGGGATCAAATTCACGTGAGATAAACCTATTATGCATATATGATAAATACTATTATGCATATATGATAAATATTAATATGCATAATATATTGAATAATGTGTAAAAGTTTTGGCATCATGGATTGATGGGTACTTAAGAAAAAACCGGTCAAGTGCGAGTCGGACTCGCGCGCCGAGGGTTCCGATATACCTATAGTATTTTTGGAAGCAATAAAGTCCATTTTCAGGACCGCAAAACTAAATTTGTTTGTAAAGGTTTTTTGCAGATTTCTGAAAAACTGTGCAACTTAGAAAGATCGTTTTATTTTTGCTGTAAAGTTTACATAAACCTCTGTCAACTGTAATTAATTCAGATTTTCCCTTACTCAAACTTCGGAGATAAGGGGGGGGGAATGGTATTTTTTTTGACATTTTTCATCATAACTTGAAAACTAAGAAACTTAAAAAAATACAAAAATATATTTTAAAATGTACAAGTAAAGCCCTTTCATATGATACCCCACTCGACCTAGTAGCGACAATTTGAAATTTGGCCCCCCCTATTTTGGCCCCCTTTACATTAATAATCATACTTTTTTCAAAAAATTTTCATGTGCAATTAAGTTGGGCAACTATATTCTAAAACTATTCCAAATTTCAGCTCGATAGCGTAAGTGGTTGCTGAGATATAGAGGTGTGACAGACAGACGGACAGACAGACAGACAGACAGACAGAGCGGCACCATAAGGGTTCCTTTTTTTTACCATTTTGGTATCGGAACCCTAAAAACGGTTTAAAAGCAAAAAGCAGAGGTAACTTTGGATTTTTTTTATACAAAATATATTTAATCGTGTTTCAGAGTCTGCCATATTATTGTAAACATACATACATACATAACATCACGCCTTGTTCCCGTTGGGGTAGGCAGATTGTAAAGATGCTTAATTATCACAAAAAAAAAATTCACGGCCATATATTCATCACTTTACGTTAAAAACCTGTAACATGAAGCGTATATAGCTCTTATCATGAGAGAAATAAAGATTTTTATTATTTATTTATTATTATTTATTTATTTTGGAACCAAATTTTCCAACCCTCACGTCTTCACCAGTTTTAATTATTTGTTGTTGTACTAAGTCTAAAGCTAGTATATGATAGTTTTTACGATAGAGCTCAAACGAAAAATGGCAAAAAAGGAAATTATTGTAGCGGGAGCCATAATTTTTTTATTTTTCATTGTTTTTATGATTTGTAAGCTAGCATAACATATATTTTTTTACACGTCCTGTACTATAGTAAGGTTACGCCACAGATCAAATAAGTCCATTCTAAATACAAATGTTTAACCTGGCAGGAATCGAACGTCTTAGGATCCCATTAGCACCATTTGCGTACGGAACACGAAAAAACTAAATTCTTAAAAATCCGGGATTTATCGCTTAACGTCATTTTTTAGGGTTCCGTACCTCAAAATAAAAAAAACAGAACTCTTGCAGGATCACTTTGTTGTCTGTCTGTCAAGACCATTTTTTGATAACGAATATTAAGGTCTATAAACCACACAAGATCTGAAAATTTCAATTTTTTACAATGACGCAATCAAAAGATATGGCTTTTTATGTCCTCATCTCTATACATCTCTTTTGCAAAAAAGCAAAACCTACAGGGTACTTCCCGTTGACCTAAAATTATGAAATTTGGCAACAAGCTAGGTCTCATGCACAGTACAATTAAAGCGAAAAGTCTAAAATCATTAAATATTTAAATTTTTCTCACAACTAATAGTAAACAATTAATAGACCAAGCTCCCGTTGCATGAAACCCTACCTCACAAGGTGGCAGAGTAGAAATGTAATGTAGTGATAGATGCTACTTAGGAACACTGCGCACTGCGCACTGAGGGTTCCGTACCACCACATAAACATAATTGTATTAGTTGAAATTTCAGTAAGTTAATGTGCTAGATTTTTTGAGTCCGACACGCGCTTGACCAAATTTTATTATTTGTTGTTATTTTATAGCTTATGCACTATAAACATACCAATTTTCAAGTTTGTAAGTGTTCCCGTTTTTAAAATAGAACTAAAACAAAAATCGCCTACGCGACAATCCAACTTGACCCCTCTCTTATATGAAAGTTCTTGAAACGGGAGCTCACCACAATTGGTTACCATTAGTTGGGAGAAAAGTTGAAATATTTAATGATTTTAGACTTTTCCCATTATTTGTACTGTGAGACCTAGCTTCTTGCCAAATTTCATAATTTTAGGTCAACGGGAAGTACCCTGTAGGTTTTGCATTTTTGAATAAATGTATGGAGATGAGGACATAAAATGCCATAACTTTTGATTGCGTCGTTGTAAAAAATTGAAATTTTCAGATCTTGTGTGGTTCATGGACCCTTATATATATTATCAATTTCAACCTGATACCTCTACCCGTTCGTGAGATAAAGGGTCTTGACAGACAGACAGACAGACGGACAACAAAGTGATCCTATAAGGGTTCCGTTTTTTTCTTTTGAGGTACGGAACCCTAAAAACACTAAAACTAAGGGTTCAAACCATAAAACTGAAAAACGATTTCTCAAGGAACATAGGTCGAAACACTTTACTTTTTTCCATAGAAAATGTATCACACGATAGTGCAATTCGGACCTATGATCTTGGAGATAGTTGTCTTTTGAGACCCTGTAAACAGCGCAGATTGCCAAGTCACTGTAGTCGAAATAATGTACCTTGAATAGAATGACAGCAGTGTGAGAGCAGGATGGAAGGATGCGTTAGGTATTGAAGTGACAGAGATACGTATCGCTCCGACCTACTCTCACGCATAGCTCTTTCGTGCTGTCGTTAAAGCTTCATTATTTCGACTGTATCAACGTCTTCAATAAGGCCGTGAGCACGCGTGTTTTTACCTGGTAGATTGCGAGGAGGTGGCGGGATTGGCGGGAGTAGTCCGCAGGCGCTGAGCGCCGTGCAAGACGGGGAGCCGCGAGTAGTCGAAGTTGGCGTCCGACACGTGTTCGTACGACTGTAGCAACTCGAACAAGTACCTGAATAAAACGAACTCTTACAACGGCAGGTATTACTAATGTGCGTCCAGGTATTACAGCGCCACAAATTACGAATTATAAACTAGCGAATCGATACGCATTCCTGAATGTTACGTCACACTTGTTAACTGCATTATAAGTTGCACAACTTTTTTCTGCATTTATAATTCCACAAACACATTTATTTACGTGATTATGCATTAGTTTTATGTTTTGATCAATAATAACAGATGTGTGTGGCACATCTTAAACTAAATAAGGGTTAGAGTGTTAAACTATATACAGCTCTTTGTTAATAAATGTTTGTATATTAGTTTTTCACATTGAGAATTGCCAGCCTGTCGCACAGCAGTTTTGTGTATTGTCACTATTTCAGTATCCTACTATTAGAAAAGCAATAGGTAAGTGTAGATAGATGGCATTGGTCAAGATTATACATAGCGGAACTTGGCCAATGGGAAAGTCCAGTGGGTGGACGGGAGGTGCCTCATGCTTCATTAATGGACAAGTCAACTTTAGTAGTAAAGAGTACGACAAATCGTGAACTCACCCTAAGAACTCGGAGCTGTCATGCTGGTTATTCCTAGTGAAAAATGGCGGCCGGAAGACGTTATAGAAGTCTTCAGGGTTCAGTTTGATACCGATGGAATGCATCATAGTAGCGAATAGCAAGCCCATCTTGCTCCAGTAAGGCACCGCATTCATCTTCGTCACCACGTGCGTGCTGAATCTTTAAGCAAAAAGTCAACCGTCAATACCCCAACACAAGGCTTCACACTGCTTACATAATTAATATATTTTAATAAAACATCAAGCTGTAGATGTTATTCAAATAATGTATTTGTATTCTGGTGTAACTAAGGGGGCGAGGCAGACGGACGGCGGACGTAGACAACGGCGGGCCAACGGCGGAAGGGAAGTGTGTTTGCTAAAGCACGCAGACGAAAATACCACCGCAGAAAAGTACGCCTATGACAGACGACCGACGCGCAAAAATTAATTACCGTCCAAATATCACCAAACTCTTATCATAGCTCTTACTGACTTACGATGCATTTAGCGAAGTAAAAGCCCAATCACACCTCTCAATTTCTTTCTATCTCAAATCTTTTGAAGCAGCGCTGAACTTACAAAGCTAATAAAGAATAACATATTAATATAATTCTAAAAATAATTAATGCTACTAAAGATAAACAAAATTAGTTTTTAGAACACATTATTCAAATAAAGTATATTTCTCCCACAAGCTAACAATAAATGACGTATCATATTAGGTAAGCAAATGAGCAATAGTTGTGATGGGAGACTGGTGTGCAAGCTAGGTAAGAACCTGTGATTTGAAAGTGTAGTTGTTGGAAAATCGTTATCGCGGACAATTACGGACGAACTCCGTTGCCTGCGTCCGCAGTCTGCGTCAACCCTATGAGCAACAAACGTCATTGTAAAATGCATTCATACACAAATGCATCCACCAACATAAAGTATTGTTTGCTAAAAAAAAACGATCCTGAAAGTCGTGAAATTTCATAATAAATATTTGGTTAAAGTTTCCAGGAAATATTGCTGTAGTTACGAGTAGGTACTGATACAATCTTTATTAACTGAAATAGTGTTAGTGTTCATTATTTTTGAAATACTTTATTAATCTTTCTCTTATATTTCATCATGAACAAAGGTTTTTGCAATTACGTGTATCATAAATAAACGCCAGATTTTCTGATGTCCATAAAAAAAATACTATAGAAAATTTTATGTCTGTAATAAAAATGTTTTTATTTCAATACACGTGACTGCTCTAACTACAAGTGCCTAAATAACTATAGACTTTAAGGATACTGCATGTTATCCTACGTCATTGAGTACAAGAAATTTGCAACTTTGTGGCGATAGTAGTGGCCTACTAGGTCCACAAAACGTCGGTCTGCCAATTTGCAACGACTGTACAAAACAGGTTTTGTACAGTCGGAGCGAAAAGTGGTTACGTGATAGAGTACACGAATGAAACCTATTCTAAAGTTTATGATTTATCGAACCGAAAGCCTATTCCTGTATACGTAGCGCGATCAAATATGATTTACAACACTATTCAGAGTGATGGATTTTCGCATCTTTCTCGTGGGCGACTGAATCTCCAACACCGTCGTAATATAAGTAAAAAAAAAACAGGTCTGCCTTGCATCCTCTTGGCAGTTTCGCTAGTCGGACCACAAATGTGGTCGGATGTGATCGGACTACTATCGCTACAAAGTTGCAAATTTCTTGTACTCGATGAAGTAGGATAACATGCAGTGCCCTTAAAGTCTACTACTACTACTACTACACATATTTTAAGCACATAAAATCACTATAATTCGCAAGGGAAACATAAATGTAAGGTACCTTGAAACTTAGCTCATAAACAGGAATAAATAAAAAATACCAATTTTTTTCGGCCATCAATGACGACGTTTTAAAAAAAATCGTTTTCGTCCAATATCGATAGGTCGTATGGCAGAATGTGATGAGTAGTCATTGCCTATCATAAAAAAAACTAACAGCTGTATAAACCGACCACAGACTACTAAGAACAGTTCAGTATTATTTTTTTTAAGACTGGCCATGGCAACGTTTCATTCTGCCATACGACCTATCGATATTTGACAAAAACAAAATTATTTATTGACTTTATTATTTGCAACCAAAAAAAATTCCTATTTTTTATTTTTACTTATTGACCTTATCCCTGTCTATGAGCCAAGTTACGAGGTATCTTACACATACGTTTCCTATGCGAATTTACTGTTTTTGTCTATCATATATATAAACAAGAATTTCTTTCATTTCGAAGCTCTCATGGCCAAGAAGCGGTAGCTTTTTTCTTAACACGAAAAAAACGCAAGATCAGTCGCGAACAGAAACAATTCGAGAGACTTCTATGTAGAATTCTGTCACTAGTAGTAGACAAGCCAACTCAAAGACTACTTACTTAACGCAATAACTTGACGGCGTAAAAAATCTAAGGGTGTTTTTCCACCAGAGCTGTGCTATGCGAGGTAGCTAAGCTATGAGCTGGAAAAATCAAACCAATAAGACTGCTTCTTTTGACGGAGCGTTTGACAAGCTAGAAAAATGGAGCAATTCTGTTGGTTGGGATTTTTCCAGCTCAGCTTAGCTCCCTCGCACAGCACTGGTGGAAAACCACGATACAACCGCCAACTAGCCTGTCAAAGACTAATCTAGCATAGAGTCTGAATCTGGATTAAAATGGCAGTCGCTCTGTGTAAAAACCAGTTCTCTAATTAAATTCCCTAGTTTAAGTAGCCGACGCCGTGAAAAATGAATAAAGTATTACAAAGAAGAAATAAAGCATTGGATTCGCTAGAGCAAAATATCAATCACTTTTTCGCACAGCCTTTAAATAAATAAAAATAGACACTCATTGGTCAATTGTTATTAGGTTGTAGACACGTTGTCATGAGAAGTCGCAGTTTTTCTTGGAATTTTAATTTATAGACGGGGACAGATTTGCCATTCGCTAGCGCGCTTTACATCTTAATTCGAAATTTTACATTTAAAAACATGCATGACATTGCAATGTCTTAAATAAAAAAAACAGTACAACAAGGTATGTATGAAATTCCATTTCTGCACTGTTTTATTTCTGAGCAGAGAACACCTTCTTTGTGATCACTTTTTGAGTAACTATTGATGTCATAACAACGAAGTTAAAATAGTCGCCTCGTTTGTAGTTACCGCTTTATAGCCACCACGCCTTCAAACACAAAGTCAATAGTAGCCACACCTATAATAACCACATTTTCACCACGTTTGTATTCACCCCGTTCGAAATCACTTTTTAACTAGTCAGACATGACGGATATCATATGTGTTTCGTAATCATTTTCAAATTTTAGCTTTAAACCGCCACGCTTTATCATTCACTGGTTGGTTGTTGACACCTTCCAAGGCGAGCTTTCAATACTCATACGCTACGTCCAATAGTCGTCTAATCGAGGCTCGCTTGCGCCCTCTGCGAGGATGGGAAAAGGAACTAATTGAGACTTCTCGCGACGGCCGCAGCTGACACTTGCGGCTCTTCTCAATAAACCGATTAAAACCAAAATCCGCCCTTTGTGGACATTCAAATATTTATAAAAGGACAATCGAAACCGCGCGCGTGCGCACGTGTTGTGTGCCAAGGATTCTATCCCAGGATCACCCATGTGAGCCGAAGAAGATTTCTACCACGCCAACAACCACAAGCCAGCCTAGGATCATCAGCAAACCCAGGACGTGGACAAAGCGCATTTACCAAGGTAGGTGTCTTCAATTGATTAGTGTTTGATTTATGCGTGGCGGCTCATTCTTAGAAAGCGTAAAGCTAGCCTCCCAAAATAGAGAGTCATTGAAATTCGTCCAATATGAATAAACAGATCACGTAAAAGCCCACTGCTGGATAGAGGACTCACCCCAAAATTTCAAAGCGAAAATACGTAGTATATTAGTGGGGTCATACCATAGTCACCACGCTTGTTAGCACAATAAAGCACGGTGTTTTATGACGGTAGTAAGAACACAGCTCCGGTTCAAGATCCCTCAATCGCCTTTTTCGACACCCACAAAAAACACGGCAACACAACGATAACAACAAATTATAATAAAATAAAAACAGTCTCGATCAAATAATTTTGTATGACAATACTGAATGAAACTTTTTTTTTTTTTCAGTCAAAGCATAGAGCAATTTAATGAAATAAATATAGAAACAGTGTGAAGCGGCAGGTCTGTAAACTAAATATTAAACAAAAATAGCATAACTCATTACTTGCAGAAGGCCCATTAGTCTCGTGCTGTCACTTTCTTTGTTGTTGTTGTATAACCTTTATTGCACGAAAATTTAAAAAAAAAGTACGCAGACTTGCCAACGCAGACTTTCTATGTCAACCGAACAGGTAGTTTTAAAGGATGATTAATGATAATGAGGCTTTTTGCAATTTACATTATTCTTTTTATTTAAAAGGAATTCTACTACGGTATTTTCATATTTTGTTAATAAATGTGATTAAAAAAATTATGCATACTTACGCCAAGGCCAAATTTCAGTAAGTCGTAGTTTTTTCGCTATAGCAGTAAAGTATTATTTTCATACCTTTTTATTAATTTTGCACAGTCAAACAAAACACAAAATTTTAAACATGATTGGGAGAATGGCCGATTTTCTTTTAATTTCTGGTGATTTGTATCTTGAGGAAAGTTGTTCAGTTTCGTTTCTTAGTCATATTCCATAATCTATAAAAGGATAAGGTGATGGAGTAGGTGACATATCAAAACGCACTACCAAAATTGTTGGGTATAAAAACCTAAAATTTTCGCATTGCCTTGGTAATGAAGGCCCTTACTAAGAAAGGATTTAGAATTAGCAGTTTTGAGTAGCTCTTGCACAAGTGCCACGTGTAAACGAAGTCGCGGGAAGCAGCTTGTATGTTATAAATACGATCCAGAACTATTGTAGAACTTTTCATTTGTCAAAGGTATTGCACGTCTATCGACTTTTGATTATGCAATTTGTTTCTCGAATTCTGTTTCGAACGAGTAAAAATTCACATATAATATGAATAACACCGCCAGAGAAGTGGATAGACGTGCAATTCCTTTAAATAATGTTATAATGTTGAAACCGACACTCGGGTTTTATATACCTCATTATGTACCGTTGCAGAAACTACTATAATGAAACAGGTTTTTTAATTAAATTGCAGATCTAACTATTGGCCGCGGACGTATAAAATGTTGGGTCTGTGGTATAC
The DNA here is from genome assembly GCA_947532105.1 of Athrips mouffetella. Lineage (NCBI taxonomy): Eukaryota > Metazoa > Arthropoda > Insecta > Lepidoptera > Gelechiidae > Athrips > Athrips mouffetella. Next base: position 32,800,805 of record OX383956.1, read on the forward strand.
TTACTGCCTGGTTAGGAGCAGGGCCTGCAACACGCTGTTCATGTAGCAGGTGTTCCCGAGGTTGAGCAGGCCCACCTTGCTGCGAGTGCTCGGCGGCACGTTCACGGACGGCAGGATGGAGTTGCGCGCGTGCCAAGCCGGCAGCTGCAGGAACGAACAATCGCGCGACACCATGTGTTGCTCCAAACACTCCAACTACACCCAAAAAAATCCACCTCTTATCAAGGATAAACCGATCCAAATTATTACTCGTTTAACAGTTTACGACCTGTCCTAACAGAAAGGGTACAACAACCCTAAGGTATGTGCTTCTGCCCATGAAACTAAATAACCTTCTCTAAAAAAATAACAATAACCCCACTGCGTAACAGAAAAAAGAGAAACAAACCAGGATCTATAGGATTTGGTAACTTAATCATCTACCTCATAACTTCATAAGACACATATACGAAACCATATTACAGCGATGGCAGATACTACTAAGTAACTAAACACACTTTTTGTTACGAGCACAAATTGCGTAATAATAATAGCGATTTTTGGTCCAAAATTATCTCATGATATACTTGAACCAAACTAAATGTAGCGAATAGAAAACTTATACTTATATAGACTTTAAGGGCACTGCATGTTATCCTACGTCATCGAGTACAAGAAATTTGTAGTAGTGGCCTACTAGGTCCACAAAACGTTGGTCTGCCAATTCGCAACCTGGCAGGTTTTGTACAGTCGGAGCGAAAAGTGGTTACATGATAGAGTACACGAATAAAACCTATTCGTAGAAATAGAAGGTACCTATATGACTAAAAAACAACAGGTCTGCCTTGCATCCTCTTGGTAGTTTCGCTAGTCGGACCACAAATTTGGTCGGACTGGCGAAACTGCCAAGAGGATGCAAGGCAGACCTGTACCGCTACCATGAGTTGCTATCGAAAAACCACATTACGTTTCTACAGTCGATAGCATAGAAACGCGCATCAAATAGTTTTCGATTGAACTCGTACCATGAGTTACAATATCCGTAACTACACTCGCTAGCGTGAACTCGATTGTTTAAGTAGTAATCGTACTGACACATCTAACTTCACACCGAATAGAGCTGTTTCTTTCTAACTATACTCAAAAGACAGGGTAAGATAGATGTTCCCAAAAAATCTTGGTATTCAAGCCTAATAATTAAAAACTTTGAAATAACCATGCTAATTAAAAGTGTAGTTGAGTAGTGCCTTAATTTATCCGTATTACAAGTGATTTTTTATTTGGAGTGGTTATATTTCGTCGATGTGTGACGTGGCGTTGTGATTTGTTTATGTTGTGTGTTTATTTACTTCACTTAATTTCAGAATTTAACGGAATTTACTCAGAAATTGTACAGTAAATGATATTGTTATTCCGTTTGCTTTGGCGGAGTATGGAAGGAAAGGTATGATTCAGTCAACATACATATTTTCAAATCGAAAAATATGCTAGAGCTTTGAACATTTGTAAGGATGTGTTTTAATATATTGTAATATTGTTTCAAGTGGTTAGTTACGAGTATAAGTGGAGGAATGTAGTTGAATGTTACTTCTTAAGTTTTCTTTTTCGCAGTTACCTTGGCAAGCCCTCTAGGACCACATAATGAAAGAGCCATTAACGTCCAGCATTGGGCTAAACAAAACAAATCTGCTAAGCACGGTTAATACGAAGACGACGGAAAAGATATATTGGAACAAAATTTAAATAAAAGCAATAATTTGTGAATATTTGTTTGTAGTTTTTATTTCATATAATGATAAGTAGGTTCTTACTGCTTTCAACAAAAATAAGGTTGCTGCCATCAATGCATCCCTATTCCCCTTATAGTTAGGGTGCTGGCTGCAATTTGGGTTGATTTGCTCATGATTCATATTAATAGGGATGATAGATCAGCTCAATACGAATCGATTTGGTCCTAACAAGTTTTTCTGTGCGTCGCTGCGTTTTTAAGTTATAGCAAAAAAAATAAAAATAAGATACTAAATAATGTTTTTTTTGTCTGCCTTTGTGGCTCCTGTTTAAAGTACTTCTGAAGATGTAGAAAATTGAAGAGGCAGACATGCAGGACTCTGCATTATCACGGGACGAAGTAGTGAATTTTTGTATTTTGAAGCGCTGTAACTTTACAACGCAGGGCTATTATGGTGGCAGATAATTTTTCTGGGGTCCTATACATTGTGTTTTATCAGACAGTCATAGTCTGCCAGGTGTACGTTTCATTGTCAAATTTCAAAACAGTTAAAACTTAATTCCTCAAAAACGCAGGGGTGTGGATGTCTGCCAATATTTTTTGTAGCTTTTAGAGGATGCTTCTTATCATCAGACAAAGAGGCAGACATGAGCAAATCATATAGAAATTTGTCCTTCATCACCCTTATTATTGTTTGATTCCGTATTCACTAAAACACTGCTTCCGTGAATAAAACAAGTCACAATTCTCAAAAATTCTCCATTAAAAACTTCCTTGTTTAACTTGTTCTCACTGATATGCTCAAGTGGATTCCTTTTTTTTTCATGCCAGCTTGAAAATGGTTTCGATAGCGTCATTTTTCTCCAAATTCAGCCGCCGCTGATATATTTCAAACCAAATAATGTCCTGCCGACATGATTTCGAGGAAAAGTACTCAAATTGCACCAAATAATTAAAGGAAAAAAAATAAGCATATCGAAAGCCTTTCACTGTGTAGTCACACTTCATTTGGACAGTGAATAACTTTACTACTATCGTTACGGTATTTCTCGATGACATCTGTCAAATTTGTAACTCATGGTACCGATTTTCTATGAAAACCTATTGCAATACGTTATCGCTAGCAACAACAATTCGATACGTATTTTACTTGTGGACTCATGCTACCAATTTTAGTTCTTTCAGTGACCGCTAGGGGCGCTGTTCAATTTCCCATATAACTTTTTTACGACGTCGCTAGCGAGTACGGTCACTGTAAACTCATGGTAGTGGTACTGTTGTTTTTTACTGGTACCTAGATAAAATGACAGCCAATCAAAGATGGAAAATGCTGAATTTCACAACTCAACTGTATCTCAGGAACTAATTCGTCGTTTTTATTGATTTTCTGTATGTGTTCTATAAATAATGTCATAAGTACTATATTAGTTAAACCAACCGTTATAAGTAATTAAGGAAATACTGAAAATTTCTGATATTCTTCTTTTTTAAATCAAGTTTTCTTAAAATACTTTAGTCATTCAAGAAGATCTTCATGTTAAAGATGTAGTGCAAAAAATATCTTTAATATTATGTATTACATGCTTCTATCCCATGCCTAAAGGCCATGGAAACACGAGTTTACAATTTTTTACTATTTGCTAAATAAGTGTAAGTACTAAAAACAAGCTTTGAAACGGTGTAGATTCGCTCTATTTGCATTATATTATGCATGAAATTCAATAGGTACGAGTATACTGAAAACAATCTACATTGAATAAAATTATCTGAAACAAACTAATTAATTGAAAATAACTGAAATTTATGTTTTCATGTGTTTTAAGCCATGTCAGCTATAAAATTAAAGATAATTTATTGTACTTAATTTTTTTGTTCTAATGTACAAGATATTTAATGATACTCGATTTAAAAAAAAGCATGTTAGAATATATTTTTTTAATTACTTAGCAGCGGTTGAGTCTACTGAAACAGTACCTATTACATAATTTGAAGCAGTTTCCATAAGTCTAAAAGAAAAACAAGGAAATCGGATGATTCGGTTGACTTAGTAAAATTCAGCATTTTCAATCTTTTATTGGCCGTCACTTTATCCAGGTACCACTTTGAGATCGCAATAATGGTTTTTTGACATCCTTATATCCTATCCAACAAGGGCGCGTTTCAAATCGGGTAGACATTACTCTGACAGCAGGATAGCTCTAAATGTCGTCCATATTTGTGGTCGACAAAGACTGCTGTCACAGGATAATTATTACCCGTTTTAGAACCCAACCCTAACTAATGTAAAAAGGAAAATGGTCCCTCTGAATTATACCAAATACGGGCAGCATCTGAACACTTGGATTGGCTGCTATATTGGTCAGCTACCACTTTTAGAAAGCAATCATGGTTTATTGACATCCTTATAATATCTAACTGTGGTAAAAAGGACTATGGGTACCGCAAAATTATACCGATATATTTGCTGTCCTTAGACCAATAACTAAAAGTGAGTTACCACCAAGCATCTACTATCGCTGTACTATGGTATTGTTTATGTATCTTAAGGGGTAGTTGATCATGCTGCAAGACCCCGGATTATATTAAGACAAATGTAACGACGTATACTCAACAAAATCGGTTCAGCTGTTTAGAAGTTACGAGGAAACATAGAAACGGTTACTTACACACATAGATACATACATACAGGTTAAACACGTAACCCTCCTTTAAGGCTTCGCCGCAGTCGGGTGAAATTACGAAGATAATTATTTTGACCCCTTTAGCTCTGTCTTGCTGCCATTCTAATCAAGCCACATTATTTCAACTAAAGCAAAAAATAAGCAGCTTCGAATCCAGTCAACGGTTGTAAACTTTTGCGATTGTCTCAAAGAATACCAGGGAAGTGAACGAAGTTCCTCGTTTTATTATTAAGATTATAATTTTAATAATTATATAAGTCTAATAATTGTACTGCTTTCAATTCTAATAATTAAACTGATTTTAAAAAGGAATTATTTTGATTGGTCTTGGCCATCTACCTATATTTCTGGCAACGTGTTTGTGTATATTCGTTCCTAGTATGGAGCCGTGACTGTGACATTTAATAATAGCTACACGATAAAACCTACGGAGAAAATGAATGAAGAAAGATCTATTTACGTGTATGTATAAACTTAAGTATCACTTACCACATCCGCATATTTGTCCTTAAACATCTCCTGAGCCTCGCCCTTAAAGGACTCGATATGGTGGTCGAGCATAGCAGAGACGATGTCCACAACATGTTGTAAAATTTGTCGACTAAACTGTCCGCTGTCGCCAGCTAAGTTCACAAGGACGCGACCAACATGACTGGCGATCTGGTTTACCAAAGAAATGTAAGAAAAATTAATAAATTAAAAAATTTGTGAGTAACTTGTCCAAAAAAAAACTCGATCACTCACCCTATCCAACGCATCTACCGACTCGCGCATAGACGCAAGGACATGAAAGATCACGTCGGTAATGGATTTGCGCAAAATCATAGGGTCATCAAGAGCCGAAAACAGGCTACCGATGTTATCAACCGTGATCTCCATCAAGATATCAAAACGCTCATTTTCCTGAAAGAAACACACGTATACAGTCTTACCAAAAAAAAAACGTAAAAAGTTTAAGAACAAGCTTAATTACTAGATATTAATAAAAAAAAACTTAAAGATAACAAAAATCTTGATTATTGAACACAGTCTCGAGTTGTCAAATAAACGATTTTACCTGAAAACTTGAGACTAAGATTTTTTTTAGGGTTCCAGACAAAAATGGTAAAGACGGAACCCGTCCGACTTCGTCTGTCTGTCTGCCACACCTGTTTATCTCAGCAACTACTCATGCTATCGACTTGAAAGTAATAGTTTTAGAACATGAATGTCCAATTTACTGCAAACGAAACAATATTTTAAAAGAGGGGGGGGACTAGGTCAAGTGGAGTATCTTATGAAAGAGCTTCCTTTACTAGTGCATTTCAGAATAGGTGTTCGTATTTTCACTTTCGAGCGGAGCGGACCCTACTCTACCTAGTAACTTAAATAGGGGGGCATTGGGCAAGCATATTCTGAAACTATTTCAAATTTCAAATCGATAGCGTGAGTACTATACAAACAGACGAAGACGCACCACAAGGGTTCCGTTTTACCATTTTGGTTCGGAACCCTAAAAATAGGGTAGGTAGAAAAAAGCCCTACCGAAAATTTTCTCGTAAATTCGATGAGGACAAAAAAAACATTCTCTTTCGCAATAAACCAAAACTTTGTTTTAAATACTTAATAGAGAAACAACTTTCAAAGGAGATGTTGATGACATCACGGGAGGTGTGGGTGGAGTTACAATAAAACTTCGTAAATTAATTAAGTTAGTAATGTTTTGTTTTTGCGACAGATGGATCTTTGTAAAGATTCATCTACGCTTTATTTAACTTTTATACTTTAGCTTTCAAAAGCTTCTTTTTTAGGTTCCACAATATGGTGCTTACTCCCGCGACCCAAAAATGACGTCATTTCGAAAGGTTCATGCGAAATTTTAACATCGAAAACCAAAAAGTGGGTAAAATTTTAACTTGCAAGATCTGATAACAGACAGACAGACACCGGGGCAGGTGAAACTAAATTAAAAGCTTGTAAAATGGGGGACCACCTTACAATAGAATAAAGAATGTATGTCGTGACTTACCACAGTGACTTACCACATATTATTGTACTACAATTTTTTTATAAAATCATTATTTACCTCCAACGCCTTGATGTACGCGATGACCCAGTTGCCTAAAGATGGAGTTCCTCGCCACTCATTCATCCAGCGATACAGACAAGAGAGCGAGGCACGAAGACCGGCACCTGCAGGCCCGTTCTCCCCCTGCTGAACAAGCCAGCGAGCCGAGGCCAAAGTAGCCTCATTATCAGTCTCGTCAAGCACGATCAGAATGACAGACGTAGCAGGGCAAGCGTCAGATTCTGTCAATAAGATGAAATTTCAGTCTTATTTCCGTTACATACATATCACACTTCAGTCCTGAAAATTTATACTTACGAGGGTCGGAGATCAAGGAATAAAACTTATCGAGCACAGCAGTGACGATTTCATGGCGAACGCTACGGTGGACAGCATTAATGACACGAAGCAAAAACTCCTCGATGCATGGCAGCAACTCCCATAGCCGCTCCTCGGTGCCGTTGGCACGAGCTACAAGCAAAGTACATCAATTTTACAACTTTGTGGGCTACCGTCCTGTGGGGTAGCAAACGTTGAACAGTGTCAGAGAATTGATTGGATGCGGACTTTTTTTGAAATAAATGCATTAGCCATTCTAAACATAATGCTAACGATTTCTTCCGATCTGCGCAGCATTTATATATGTGATATAGCTTAATAAATTATTATGATTATAAAAATGCGTAACTTTATGCGTTATCTCGCAAACCAAAAAGCAGAAAGTTTGGTTTAGTTATGAGGCCCTCACTGAATGAACAACTTTGAAATCTGTTAAAGATAGACCATGAGTTACTTCTAGCATTATGTTTTACGAGTAAACTGCTAATTACATGCATTTATTTCATGAAAAAAAAATGTCCGCAAACACTGTGCATTGGGAGGGATTTATTTATTTATTTATTCATTAATAATACAACTTACACTAACAGTTACTACTGAACATGTAAGCCATAGTCAAATAAAATAAAATAGGGTTAGAATTAGATCACTGGCCGGGGCACGGGGGGCACGGGGGGCGCGGTATATCGACCACAGTGCTCCGGGCAGTAACCACTTCCAAGTAATAACCAGCGGATGTCAGAAATTTTATTTCAGTGCTACTGAAAAAGTCAGCATCTTTGTTTGCTGCGACAAAGTTTATTAAGGAGAGGGCCTCGGGATGAAGTGAAAGAGTTCGGACTCCTTAATTCGCTCGAAATAGAAGGACTACTAATTTATTTTTCGGTAGGATGACAGCTGCCAAAGTGTCCCAAGTTGAAATGTCAAATCATCAAACGTGATTTGACATCCTTATACAAATTTTAAAGAATTACGACCGAATGAATGTCAGAATACCTTGTGGCACATATTTTCGTTAATCTTCCTTTTATTACCCTTGTGAAGTAATGTATAGAGCAGTGCAGTTACAAGTGATTTTTCTCCCCGCTTTACTGCCCGCTACCGCTGGCGTCTAACTACTTGGCCCCCCACTTACGTCTGTCACCCCGAACGTATCACAAACATGGTCTAAACTAGAAAACTGGTAGTTTTTACATACACCTAATTAGTCTGAAACAACGTGCAGCTATTCGAAATGACAAAATTATAATCGAGTCTCAATCACGCTAATATTATCAAGGTGACATTTTTAGGGTTCCGTACCCAAAGGGTGAAAAACGGGACCCTATTAATATGCTTCCGATGTCTATCTGTCTGTCTGTCAGCCAGCTAAAATTTTCACAGATTATATATTTCTGTTGCTGCTACAAACGGCAACACTTACAAGCGTGAAATATTGGTGTTGGTAATGCGTAAGCTATACAATAACAACAAATAATAAAAACCAGTCGAGTGAGTGTCGGACTGGCGCTAATTTAATACACTTCTGCATGACTGCGCGTCTATAACTAAGACGATATTTTACCTTAGTGGTACGGAACTCTCGGTGTGCGAGTCCGACTCGCACTTTGCCGGTTTTTATGACTTTAGCGTTTCCCGGGCGATCTGATTTCCATGTAGCAAGACGATATATTATACATAGTACCTATTTATCTATAATACAACTTTTTTACGTGAAAATCGGCTTTTCCCATCGGAAAAATGAATTTTTCATTTTTGATAAGTCTACTCGGACGAATTCACAGGTAACAGCTATTTATAATATATAGGTTGGTTTTCAGACTACATAAACATTAGTTGTTTCGGGAAGAAAAGCTGAGCACGATGTCGTTGAGTTTTGAATTGTGTATAATTAACATTATTTGTAGGTCACTAAGTTAAAATTATTCCTAAGGACGAGAGTACAGCTAGACGTTACTAAATAAGTCCCCATACTCTTATATGCCAGTAAGAACTCACTGTGCAACGCGACGTTGTCCTACAGGAAACCACAGACCACGCAACTATTATCTTAAAAATATGGAGAAATAATCATGTGTTCAGCCTTTAATTAAAATTGTGCAGCAATAAAGTAGTCAAAAAGAACAGAAAGGCATACAGAAATAAAATTTTAGCGGCACAATTGATATTTGAACCGCAGGATTATTATTTGGGCAACCAAATTACACAATTGAGCTGCAGAAAATGCGTTTTATTTAACAGCGCATGTATGTTTATTGGAAAATCGGCAGTTCTGTTAAAGCGGGTGGAGTCACTACGGCCGCGGCAATACTCTTAGTTCCGTAAGATAAGGCTTCTCTTGCTTGGTTTTCACAGCAATGAGTCCAAAAGCGAATTAAACCAAATCACGATTTGCTGGTCAGTTGCATGTTCTGCTGCTAAAACATTTATTTTTTTGGATAAACAAATTAAGGCTTAGGAAGCATACCATAAATCTTATTTCTTTTTCGAAAAACTTCAATATTATGCAGATTGTTTTAATGACAGCCTAAAATTTCCAACTAGTTGCGTCGTAAGTCGGTCACAAAACACACACTTTGCACACTTTGGACTTTATGGCATGGCAATAGAGTTGCAAATGTTTCCATTCACGTGCTCTTGACTGTACAACCAAGGAAATAAATTGTTGAAAATTTTCGTTATATTAGTAAAAGTGGATAAAACTGCATAATTTATAAGCCATATCAGACCTTTGGCGGCTCAACAACTCTTGACACCAGGTTTGTGAGGTCGGCCATCGACCTTAAAACCTACACGAAAATTATGATGATTTGATTATATGCTGTTTTACAATATGAGCTAAAGAAGGTGTAACAGAAAGGGTATAATAAGCCTGAAGGACGTGAATCTGCTCACAAAACTGAACATCTTTTTGTAAGAAACATAAGTGGAAATAGGGAAAAAGTTTCGCCACCCATACAAAATCCACTATCAGCTGATCCAGTTTGTATGGGAGTTAAAAATTTTTTCGTATTTCGACACAAACTGTTGCCCAAATTAACACATAATTCTGAATGACTAAGAGTGTTTTATCATGTGAATTTGCTTCGGGAACTTGTGCATTTTGGTCTTGGTTTTTGGATTATGGCGGGTCGGGAAGTCGGGCTACAGAAAGGAGGAGGAGAACATCAGCTTCTTTGGGTTTGGTGTGGCCGAGGAGATTAGTGCTTTGCACTCAACCCTTTGGGTTGGCTACAATACAATAAATCTTCACAGGTTGCAGTGGCCATTGGAAACTGGAAGCCTAACTCTTTTACCTTCAAGACATTAAATATTTTCTAACAGACCTGCACAAGTGGATGGGTGGTAGGTGGGACTACCAGACACAGGTGGGTCCGATGAGGATATTGAAGCTAGGATAAAGAAAGCCAAAGCAGTCTTCGCCCTGTTAAGAACAGTGATGCAATCAAATGTTCTCACCAGACGCATAAAACTTTCTCTCTTCCGAGTCCAATGTGAAGTTGGTGCTCCTCTACGGCTGCGAGACGTGGAGAGAGACAAAAGGCCTGACAATTAAGGTGTTTGGAGGTGAATTCGTCACACTCAAAGAAGGGAGGAAAATTCGGCCAGCATTGCCTTCGAGTGGCAGCCGAGAGGCAGAAAGAGACGTGGACGTCCCACCCACACTTAGAGGTGCTCTGTAGTCAAGGAGCTGTCATGGAGCAATGCTATGATAATTGCGCAGGACTGGCCGGCGTGGAAACAACTTATTGAGGCCCTCTGCTCCAGTAGGGTGCCATAGGACTACAACAACAACAGACCTATAGAATACAGAACAATAATTATTTTTTTCCTAAACTTCTCTATAGCGAAACCGAAAATATAACCCTTGTGGGAACAGCTAGTATACTGCAGGGCAAACCACTTGAACAATAATCGCATGGTAGGGGTAGCTTTGCACATAAATTTATATGTAAAATCGACTCTGAGCAGTCAAGGTCATTGTTCAAGTAGATTGTGCACACCTATAATAACTGAACTTAATCTGCTCAGATTTTTTTATTGCCAAATCTTCATACTTTTGACTCTGTTGAAATAGTCATACTCTGTGTTATGATCTGTGCTATATTAAAACACTAGCCGTCTTACTAAAAAAAAAAAATGCGTGTGGCTATGTCAGTTGATGCGCAGAAGTCCAGTCAAAAGAAAGTAAGTCATTTATGACTTCTGCGCATCAATGACATAGCTAGAGTTTTTGTACGATTTTTTTGATCATGTGTTCAACAGATGTTTAACTTTTTTGTAGTAAGACCCTAGCTGTTCTTAGCAATTACATTTTCCAATAATGTTTTGTTACAAAAAATATTACATCATCTTTGAGTCAAAAATAAAGTGATAATGTGAATTAGTGTTAGGCTTAAATATATCAGCAATATTCTTGGTTAGATATTATCATATAATAATGACAAAATAAATTACCTACTAGTATCAACAACAGTATAGCTTTCTAGTAGCTGTATAAGTTTTTTTTTGTCTGTGTTTCACTAAAATAGCTCAAAACTAAAAAGAAAATTATCAATAAAACAAGTAATAGATACTTACATAGACACTTCACAATGTCTTGACAGTTCTTTACAAGTTCATTAGGTGGTGGCAAATAGTTAGGCTGGTCATTCATCATTTGGATGTACTGGGCCAGAGCTGCCAGGTCCAGTTGATTTCGGTTGTCGTGAACCAACTCATGTTTCTTTACAGCCATATTTCTCTGCATAGAAAGTGTGATCATTAGCGGCTGTCCTCAACCCATCTGTCTTCTCATAGTTGAAATGAAATCATTCATATAAATACTAGAATGCAATATGGGAAAAAAATCTACAACTCTCTAAAAGGTGCCTGTCTTTCCGGGGAGCGATGACTACAATGCAAGGATAGCAAAACAGTTATGCTCCTGTGGAGTTTTATGCCTACGTAGGTATTGTTAACTTTATACATGCGCATTTGCAAATTTTCGTCGTGTACGGCCGTACTTCATTAGGTAATTCACTTCCCAACAAAGTGAAATGGCCCCATACTAAATAATATTTAAAAAGTCGGAATCATAAATCGAAATACTTACCAAAATTTTTAAATATCTTCACGACAAAAACAAACACAAAGATATATTTCAAGTCAACACAATATGTACAGTGTCCTTCGTACCACCATTACCCACTATCTTTTAGATCTATGATAAAAGAACGATTGCATCGTGAATGTTCATCCTGGGATATAATAGCGAGCTGATTTTGTAGCCCCCATAATTTATATTCGTCAACAATAGCTTGAGCGAACACTGCAAACTTGGCTGACCATCTAGACTAGGTGTGCATGCAATGTGTAAAAAGTATAAAATTTACGACAGAATGACAACAGCTCGTATGCATATATCACTACAGTACACATTTCAAATGATTCACAAATTTAATCAATAGCAGAGCAATAGCCACTTAGAATCACGTTTTTCACAAAGAAGATTGATTTTATTTAGCAAAGAAATCTTCCATTGTACAGGTAATGTTATGTTCCATTCCATTTTACTTTTTTGCTCTTCATTCATTCATTCGCTATTTTTTTTCACGAGCACGATGCCATAGATAAAATTTATATCTACTATTTTCATCAAGGAGGTTTTAGAAGCTCTTGGAGCCATAGCGTAGCACTTTCTTGCGAGAGACCTCCATACTAAAATGTATGGAATTTTTTCAATTCCTTAAAACGTAAAATTTTTATCTTTCTCTTTGAGAAATATGTGACATGGGACTAATAAATGCTACTACCACAGATTTTCTGATGAAAACAAAAACGGTTTTAAAAATCAAGCATAAAATGGCTATTACGGATTATTTACGCTTCCGTTCTTAGTATTAATGATCAATTCACAAGTAAAAAACGATATATTTTCACTTTCGTATACAAAGTTTATACTAAAACATTAGATTTTTAAAGATATATTTATTTTTGTAAAACTTAACTGAGTTTTTTGACCGACTAGCATGGGCGACAGTGAGACGCTTCACGCTTCATTAGCTCATACCAAATATGCATATGGCGGACTCTATAGTTTTTTACTCTGAGATTTTCATTCATTATTACACGCAAGGTGGTTTTAACCCACGCTACCACAGAAAAATAAGGGTAATTAGAAGGAGGATTAAACAAATAATTCGTCACAAGGTACTGAAGGCGTCGTTCTATGGATTTGACGGGTTATTTTGAATATTTCCTAGTGATCATTGATGATTTGACATAAAAGATTGGGACATGTTGGCAGATGTCATCCCATAGTAAAATAAATTAGCAAGGTATCTATTTCGAGCGAAGCAAGGAGGTCCGAAATCTTTGCACGCTACGCTCTAGGATTACTTAAAGCGAAGCGTAGTGAAACCTCCTTGATTACAAGATGGGGAGGCGATCTAGCGCCCTAGTTCTCGCCTCTGCTCATGGTCCCGACCAAGGAGGTTTTAACCCACGCTAAGCTAAGAGCGTGCGCGCACGGACGACAAAAGTCTAAGGGCTCCCGCACACGACCGAGAATCGGTGGGCGATTATCGGCCAGGACAAGGAGGGAAGATTCAGGTGATAACACGTCAGAGCGGGATGCCGACAAAAAATCGGTCACCGATTCTCGGTCGTGTGCGGGAGCCCTAAAGACAAAAAAGTCTTGTCGTGTCGTGTCTTTCTAAAGTCTTGCAAAAGTCTTGAAAACCTGCGACTTTTTGTTGAAAAATGTGCTTTATGTCAATGACACAAGGTTGTCAAAAATAAGTCTCATGCGATTTCCCGAAGACTTTCCGAAGATTTTCCGAAGATTTTTTTGTTAATGATGCCAGATTTGGGAGTTTTCCTGCAAATCGGGGAAATATAAAAGAAATTTATATATCGAAGACAGAATATTATGGGTAATAGAAGGCGGATTAAAGAAATAATTTCTCACAAGGTAGTGTACTCAACGTTCTATTAACTTGATAGGGTTATTTTGCATATTTCATAAGTAGCTGTTGCCTGCGACTCCGTCCGCGTGATGTTCTGAAAAACGAAGCTAATGACTTTTATCAAAATCGGTTCATCGGAATAGTAGTAAAAGCGTAATAGTCGCGGTAACAGCTCTTTCACACAGTAGGGTGACCTTACTATTTTTCGCTTGGGGATGTAATATTATTAAAGCCCTCTGGAACAGCAGCTTCATTTTCAATATTTTATTATGTTTGACCACACTATGTTTGACCGCAAAAAGATCCATATGTGTAGGTACAAGAGAGGAGGGTGATGCGAGAAGTATGATCGATTTTGTAGTTGTGGATGAAAGATTGAGAAAAAGAGTTCTGGACGCTCGCGCATATCGTGGAGTCGCCATCGATACAGACCACCACCTGGTTGTGACCCAAATTTGTGGTCTATTTAACCGGTGGCGGCATAGACCACAAGAGCAGACGAGCATTCTAGAACGTATTAAAGTAGAGAGATTGCAAGAGGAGGATGTCAGAAAAGAATACTTGAAAGGCTTGAGTGAAAGATTTGAGAACCTGGATGAAGAAAATGATATTGAATGTTTGTGGAATGAATTTAAAGATGGAGTAGTAGGTATAGCTGTCGATGTTTGTGGGGTGTCAAAGAGGAGAAAGGGTGGAAAAAAGAAGAATATGTGGATGAATAAAAGTGTACAGGCAGCTGTTTGTGAGAAGAAGAAAGCATGGTCAGATTGGTTAGCCGTAAAAGCTGACCAAAGAATGCAGAAGGCAACAAGTGATGACGTAAGTGTAGCAAGAAAGGTATATAAAACAGCGAAAGGTATTGTTAAGGAAGTTGTTAAGAGAAAGAAAGAGGAGTGTAAGGATGAGTTTGACAGAAGGCTTACTGAAGATTTCCAGTCCAACCGAAAGTTTTTCTGGAAATCCATACGGACAGCCCGAGGAAAGTTTGGAACATCGGAGCTGAGTAAAATCAGAAGCCAGGATGGAAGTATTATAAATGGAAGAATGAAGAATGTGTTCTGAGGAGGTGGAAGGAATATTTTGAAAGTCTGTTTGAGAGAGAAAAAGCAGAGGCCAGCAAACCTAGGTCTTCTGTGGAAATGAATGATAATGAAGAGGAGAATTGTGTAAGTGAGATAAGTATGGATGAGATTATGAAAGCGATGAAAAGTATGAAATCAGGTAAAGCAGCTGGGTATGATTGAGTGTCGGTCGAGATGTTGAAGGCTGGGCGAGGCATTGTGGCTAGTCAGTTGTACCGCCTTTTCAACTTGTGTTGGACGAACGGCCAAGTACCAGGTGAATGGTGCAATGCTGTGATTGTGCCGCTGTACAAGGGAAAAGGGTCACAACAGGACTGCTAAAATTACCGCGGGATAAGCCTTCTCAGTGTCGTCGTCAAACTGTATGCAAAGGTTTTGATTGAAAGAGTGATGATAGATACTGACAAAAAAATATGGGATGTACAAGCGGGATTTAGAAAGGGAATGGGATGTACAGATCAGGTCTTTTCCTTGCGGTGCATAGCTGAAAAGTTTTTGGCTAAAAACCAAAAAGTCTACTGCGCGTTCGTGGATTTGAAAAAGGCCTATGACCGAGTGGTGAGGAATTAATTGTGGTCAGCATTGTCTATGTATGGGGTAAACTGTCATCTGATTCAAGCACTGAAATCTCTCTATGAGGATTCCAGTGCTTGTGTCAGAATAAACGGGGCGCTTACTGAATGGCTTAGCATCGAAAAAGGTGTTAGGCAGGGATGTGTAGCGTCACCTTGGCTGTTTAACCTGTTCATGGATAATTGTTTGATTGCTCTGAAAGAGAGTATGTGTGGACTGAGAATGAATGAGTTACTCATCAAATGTCTTCTCTACGCTGATGACCATGTTGTACTTGCGTCATCTGCTGACGAGTTGCAGGAGATGGTATCAATGATGAATGTGGGTTTGGACAGGAAAGGAATGAAAGTAAATGTAAGCAAGACGAAAGTAATGGTACTTGAAAGAGAAGAATGTATGACAGTGTGTACTATATTAATAGGTGGTGAACAAGTCGAACAAGTGAAGGAGTTTGTGTATCTGGGCTCAAAGTTTACGAGAGATGGAAAGTGTGAAAGTGATATTGAAAGAAGAGTGAATGCTGGAAACACGGTGAATGGTGCCCTGCACGCCTTTATGAGGAGTCAGAAGGTGTCTCACAAGGCTCGTTTGGCTGTTCATAGGGGTGTTTTGGTACCAACACTGATGTATGGCAGTGAAAGCTGGGTATGGCAGAAGAAGCATGAAAGTAGAATTAATGCAGTGGAAATGAGAGCGCTAAGGAGTATGATTGGTGTTAAATTGAGTGACAGGATTAGAAATAGTGTGATAAGAGAACGGTGTGGCGTAAAAGAAGACGTAGTGACCAAAATCGAGAAAGGGATGCTGAGATGGTTTGCTCATGTAGAGAGGATGAATGAATGAAGATTGACGAAAGAGATCTACCAGGCGAGAGTGAATGGAAACGTTGGAAGGGAAAGGCCTAGGCGAACGTACCAACACCAAATTCAGGACGTTCTGAATAAAGGCCTGGTTAAAGTACCCTAAACCGACGAGCATGTATGAAAGGATTGATGAAAGTACAGGAAGCAAGGGGAATATGTCAAGATCGTAGCAGGTGGAGGACTGTGGTCTCTGGCTACCCCAACGGGAAAGAGGCGTGATGTTATGTATGTATTTGGCAGGATATTATCCTTTAGTTTCTACCTAAAAAGTTGTGCTTCCCTCGGCAACAAAGTGTTTCGTGTCTTAAAATCCTCGCAACGCTGAGGATTCTTCTTTAGAACCACTCGCTTGGCTCGTGGCTCAATTATAGAGTCATAGAGGTAAATGAAGTCGAGTCCGTTTGGTGCCGGCAAAGTATAGTACCAACCCATCTCCACCCGTGGTGTACGACCCACTATTTCAGTCCAGTTTCACTGGCTCTGCAATGCACACGTATCAACTGTTACCCGTCCACTCTCGCCTACGGCTCTCGTGCTACTGACGAGTATCATTGTACATGAGCACACGAGACAGTGTATTGGCATACACTACATCTCTCCCTTATTAAATAATTAAAACATTCTTTAACCTGAAATCATAGTATTTTGTCATTGATTAAATTGAATAACATCGATCTATTATCAAATGCATTTCTCGCGATGTAGTAAAACTTTAAATTTGCATGTTTATTCATCGTTATTGTCATTCAAGTCCTTTTCCTCTCCTGTTCCATCATCTTTGTCATTTTCTTGTACCGCTGTCCATTCGCCTTCTATCTTTTTAAGATGAATACTATTTCTCCTTAACACTTGTCTAGATTGGTCATTTCTTACCGTAATATCACCATTGTGAGAGGTCTCAACAGTGTGTGGTGTTGGATCAAATGTTGTACTAAGTTTGTTGCCACTTTCCATATTCTTAACGTAAGCTTTATCTCCTTCATTAATATTAGAATCCTTAACCCCTCTTCTCTTGTCTCCGTACTCCTTTCCCTCTTTTCTCTTTTCTACTTACTCTTTTCCTTCTGGATCTTAACCAATTAATTTGTCAAACGACGGAATTTAGTCTCTATTCTGACGTTTAAAAAGATCTCCGACGGTGATAACCACGTTATTGTAAACATTTAAACTTTATCTTAAAACTGCTAAGTAGGTAGGTTCGTTATACTACGGACGTAACCCTACACTACAAGGAACGTTTTTGAAGACTGCCTAACAACTAAAAATTATTATTTTAGCACCTAAGCACCTTCTGAACGTAAGGCTACGATATCATAACTAACAGAAACACATCACAAAACACTATGAAAATCTTAACACTATCACAAAAACATCGTAGACGTTTTGAGCGCAACATTTTGCGTAGTAAGTAATTGATCGCAATATCAAGGCAATTTTAGCAAATAAATTGTTACTACTACATGATTTTTTATTCATCTATCAAAGATTTTAAACGATTTTGGGTACACGAGCGCGACTCAGAACTGTTTCAAGTCAAACGTAAACAATTAATTATTTGATTTGATAAACCTTTTTTTCACAAACTACTTAGCGTGATTGTCAACTGTAAACAATGAGAATTATAAACAAACTAATTATTTTTCTACCGTCCACAATGTGTTATTTTCAGACTACCATCGTGCGTGATTGTACTATACCTGAAACACTTATTCGAGGGTGTTGTTCCAAAAACTAACAGTGTGAACGTTTACTACCATCACAAACTATAGTCAATCCACGATTGAAAATAAATTACGTTACGCTATCATCAGAATTTGTAAGGGCACTATCTTAAAACGATCGTAAACCCACTATTTCAACTGTAAACACTGGCTACCTGCATCATCAAAGCTGCCAATTTTATACTAAACTATGTGTATAATCAGACTGTGTGGGTGTTGAAACGATATCACAAAACTATTATATCGAAACCAGCACTACGAACAAAACTGTATGTACAACACTACTCTTCTCATCAGACTTTGTGGAGGTTGGCACGATATCCCGCTTCTGGGGAAAGAAGGTAGCACTATGTGGACAAGGACAGGCATCAAAAATAGCTGAGAACCCAACATTGGCCGAACCATTATGGTAGTAGACATGGAGAACTTACTGCCATGACGATGCGCTTCGACTTATAACTCTCTTACTATTCCCCGACTTCTCGTACTTTTATGTTCAGTATTGGTTGTCCCACTGTAGGTAGAATTTAAAACTGATTAAGAGCCACCACCATTGTCAGCCCCACAGTCATTAATACCTTGGAGCTTTGATCCTATCATCTAACCCACAAGCTAGATAGGTAATCGCCTAAGCTAATATAATTTTACTTCATAGCTCAAGGCCTACAAGATAGATTTGGTGACAGTTAGCTTTCAATGAAAGCGTTGCTCCTGTCGCCGCAGACCGCAATTTTTCATCACTAGAGGTAACTGCATCCTAGCCTGCTTACGATCTCGAAGTTATAACTTTACGCAATAGATTCTCGAACCAGAATGAGCTGTTATACTACTAGATACTAGATACGGTATATGAAGGTCTGATTAGCAATGCTCACTGTCGACCCTGTCCTCGAATGGCGCGACTAAACACGAGCGCCACCACTCTTCGTTCATTGTACTAAAATCAGGAAATAGGAATCAAACCCCAATTAAATAGAATAGACATTAGCACCACCACTCTTTAATTGATGGGGAGAAAAAGCTAATCAAATAATCAAATTAAACAGCCAATCAGAAAAGATTACGTCACCTAGACCGTACTCGCTAAAATATCTCTTATGACGACACGACCTCGCTTGTATAATGTTGGCTTAACTGACACAGACCACGCATTGAATTGGTAATACTTAGTACCAACCTAATTATCTAAATAAAGAAATTGGCGCCATCTCCATCGTCCAACCTCGACAATTCACTATGGTAAAGGATTTCAGTAGTTTTTGGTTTTGCGCAGCCTGGGCCACTGCGTAGGTGTTGATTGCGAACATTCGTCTATCCAAACAACGCGCAAAAATTCAAAAGCAGACTTTTGGCTGACACGCGGCTATCCTGACCATTCGCACGTCCCCGTGCTAGTCCAGGAAACTGCAAAAATGAATATCCTAAACCGCTCGGCCAATCTGACCGAAACGAGTCAAAATTTACTCCAGGGATCTTTCAACCAAACCACGCACTCACTCCTGGCCGAGAATGTTCAAAACTTCAACGAACTTCCAAAGATCCTTAAAAACAAAACTTCATGTTCAAGTAGTGCTAGTATCACCATTGCTTCTACTGTTTAACGTTAGGGCAAATCTGTTATTGGCTTTCCCAGACTTCAATATTTTTTGCAATGTTACATAGTTGCTAGGATATTTAAAATTACTGTATCTAGGTGTGTAGTTAAAAGAATGCCTCAAATCTGTCAAGAACCGAACTCAAACTGTACTGTAATCAAATCCAACAAAACTTCAGTTTACTATTATCTGATCTGTGACTATGATGCAAAACTTTAAAACTTCACATAAGATGGCCCAGCTGCTCGGCAGCATAAAAGTCGTTTTTATTAATGACAATCTGTACACAAAATTACGCAACATATTACGTAGTTTTCACAAGACCCCAAGTAGAGAACACCTACATTTTAAGCTGTGCACTTGAACGATCCACAAAATATAAACCGCAGTTGCGTCTACGACTGAGGCATGTAATACGGCCTAAAAAACAAAAGTAGCCATTTCATGAGAGTAATACAATCGTGGAAGCGGAAGTGTCCTAAAGAGCACTCACTTCCTCCTAATTCCTCTTAAATAAAACACAAAACTCGATAGATTTTATAATAATCAGAATAAGACAACTTTTTTTTCTGAAATTTTAAACTTTACTCATTTTTGCTATTCCCAATTACAGCTACCAAACCAATTTTCATCAAGCCATATCGTGCAAGTGATTTCCAATTAGGCTTGATTTTATTTGTTTTATGTGGGTAAGCCAAAATCAAACAAAACGAAATATGTTTGTCGTGACATTAAGTAAAATTCTAAAGTTGTACCAATTTGTCTTCGTAAATAAGCATAGACAGGTTGTTATTTATAATTTTTTTATGAAAATGTAATATAAACAATGGCATGAACAAAGGAATGCTCTCGAGTCTCTTCTTGTAGGTAGGAACTCCGCGCGTCGATTGTTTACATTAAATTATTTAAGTAGTTACTAGGTGCTATTTCTTAATTTATCTTACTATTAAATTTTTCCTTTTACTTTTACCATGTAATTTGGAATTTAGAGATTCACTAGTATCAAAGAATGTATCCTACTCTCACTACCAAATATTACGAAGGAGAACCGTAAAAAATAGTTTTATCATCCTTTCCGAATTACTTACTTACTTTCGCTGGCTCAGGGACCCAAAGAGGATCTTGGCCTCCGACACCAAAAGCCGCCAGTCGGCCCTTTTCTGCACATCCTCACGCCAATCAGGTCTTTGGAGAGCGCTCAGGTCCTTCTGCACTTCGTCACTCCTGCGGTACCTGGGACGTCCGACCGGCCGCTTTCCCGTCGGTCATCCCAGGTACGCTCTTCGAAATTCTTCTTCTTCCGAATTAATTAATTAATAATAATGTTTCAGTTTACCTTTTTTCTCGTCGCCATTTGTAAGATCCACTATTTCAGTCCAGTTTCACTGGCTCGGCAATGCACACGAATCAACTTTTACTCGTCCGTCCACTCTCGCCTACGGCTCTCGTGCTACTGACGAGTATCATTGTACATGAGCACACGAGACAGTGTATTGGCCAAAGATTATTATTATTTTTTACGTCAATGGTATTGGCATACACTACACGTGGGTATCGTAATGTACGTACAGTGTACATTTCATGGGATGTCATGTACAACATGAGAATATTATTCAAGCATGGTATGTGCATGTCATGAATATTATTCAAGCATGTCATGAGTACCTTGGGCTCAATTATTGAATAACACCGGATGATAAATAATTATCACCCGAAAAATTCAAAATTAAAAAATTTTCTTTACAAAAGTGCAGAATGATATTCGTTAAATATAAAGTAGTGATTGATTGTTACTCTTCATGTATTATGGTTTCCATTTTTAACAGATTATCAGGGTACATATGATATTTTTTTATGTTAAAAGTGGGCAAACGAGCAGGTGGGCCACCTGATGGTAAGTGGTCACCACCACCGCCCATAGCACCCACTGTCTTATTTGATGTCTCAAAAATTATATTTTATCACTCGGTAATATTCAACAATTGGGTCAGAGTTTCTTCAGCAGCAGCATTCTTTCTGTTTGTTTTCAAAATAAACCTTTTTTCATTTCTTTCTTCTGGCTTTCCAGAAAAGCCCAGGGAATTCTAGAAAATCACCGGGTGATAAAATATAATATCTACAAAACAGAAAAGAGGAACTTGCGGCAAAGAAACTGAAAAGCAAGGAAGAAAAAAAAGAATTAAAAATACTTTCCAAAAAGTTCCGACAATCAAAAAAAGATGACATAAATAACCACCAAATGAAACAAATAGAAAAAATTCTAGTCAAGAGCGGATCCATAAAGAAAGCCGAATATGAATAAGCCATAGGACGAAACATCATACCTAAGATTAACTTCAATAAAAAAGAACTTTACAAAAGAACTGACATAGTTAAAGCTGCAACTGAATTTTATAAAGAACTATACGAAAACAAAAAATACGACTCTAACGACTACAAAAAAGAAGTAATAATTGAAATTTTAGAACCACTGATCCCAGAAGAAATAAAAGCGGCAATAAATAAACTGAAAAAAGAAAAAAGTACGGGACCAGACAGTATTAGTAATGAGGTTTTAAAATATGCAGGAGAGGATTTCAATAGAGTTCTTACGACATTCTTTAACGAAGTGCTAGACCAGGAAGAAATACCGAACCAATGGTGCACATCAATCATAACCATTTTACATAAAAAAGGTAAAAAAGATGACCTAGACAATTATAGGCCTATCAGTTTGTCGTCATGCATATACAAATTGTTTATGACAGTATTACGAAACAGGATATACCAATGCCTTAACGAAGAACAGCCGATCGAACAAGCTGGATACAGGTCCCATTACAGCACTACAGACCATTTGCATTCAATAAATCAGCTGATTGAGAAGGCCTCAGAATACCAATGTAACATCTACCTAGCATTTATAGATTTCACGAAGGCATTCGACTCTGTGAACCATAAGTACCTTTTTAGAGCCTTAAAACAACAAGGACTAAATCCGAAATATATCAATATCCTAAAAGCCATATACGAAAATAGCACAGCAACTATAAAATCCGATAAAAAGGGGAGCCCTTTCCACTGCAAAAAGGTGTGAAACAGGGAGATCCAATATCACCAATGCTTTTTAATGCAGTTTTAGAAACTTGTTTTAGACAATTAGATTGGGAAAAGAAAGGACTTAAGATAAATGGCAGACACCTTAAAAACTTACGGTTTGCCGACGACGTTGTCTTGTTCGCTGAAAATGCCAAAGAATTAGAGGAAATGCTTCGAGAATCCAAGATGGTATGTGAAGAGGCGGGACTATACATGAACAAAAAGAAATGCAAACTAATGACAAATAGCGAGAAAGTCCCTCTAAAAATAGAAGGTGAAGACATACTGTACACTGCGGACTTTGTTTACTTAGGACAAATAATATCTTTTAACAATAAACAAGAAAAGGAAATCGATCACAGAATAGGGAAAGCCTGGAAAAAATTTTGGTCTTTAAAATTTATAATGAAAAGCAGCCTAGCCGTTAAAATTAAGAAAACTGTATTTAATAGCGCAATTTTACCAACCCTTACATACGGATCTCAGACCTGGGCACTTACAAATAGACAAGAAGAAAAACTAAGAGTCTGTCAAAGAGCTAAGGAGAGGTCGATGCTAAAAAAGAGAAGAAAGGATAGAATAAGAAACAAAGTAATCAGGAAGATAACGAACGTGGAAGATGTTATAAGAAAAATCCGGACAAGTAAATGGAAGTGGGCAGTGGCAGGTCACATTTGTAGGATGAAAGACGAACGTTGGACTAAAACTCTTACTGAATGGATTCCATGGGACAAGAAAAGATCTGTAGGGAGGCCGAGAACAAGGTGGAGAGACGACTTGAAACTAGAATCAAACACATGGTGGAGACTGGCAACAGAACGAAAAACTTGGGAAAAGTTGGGGGAGGCCTATGCCCGAAAAGGCTCCTCTAGTGTAGAATAAATATATTTTAAATGCATGAATTTTAGATTTAATTGATTTTAAAAGCATGAAATTAATTATTTTTTAATATTGTTAATGCTACATTACATTAGGATTGAAAAAATATTTAAAAGAAATGAATTTATAAATTTTTCGTGCCTAATGAATTTACTTTATATAATTAATGGATGATTTTTTTTATTTGTTAAATAATTTAATAACTTGTGTAAAAGAGGAAATAAAGGCTTTATAATAATAATAATAATAATTATTATTAATTAGATTAGTGTCTCAAACGGCCTCTACGTGTTGGACCCATGTCCCCACGCAAGCCTAAGGCCCGGGTTTCGGCCCGTGAACTCCAGCCAGAGATTACAATAATAAAATATCTCGGCAAAAGGTGTCAATATTTAACATAATTCAATTATTTGTAATAAATATTGAGACGACAAAACAGTAACAATCTTTTCACTTGTAATTAAGATTTTTCAATAAAATTTGCTATCGATGTACTGTAGGCATGTGGCCGTAACATTAGTTCTGCTTTATGTCGCTAGATGGTTTTGGGAATATTTGTAGACGATGGAAAATCAACACTTCTTTTTACTTTCACAGACTCAATTTACATTTCTGGCTTAGTTTTAACAATAGTCTGATATAAAATTACGTGAATATCGTGAATATTTTATTTATTTTGAGAAATATTGGTAGTTTGTAGTTATGTTGTTTGTAATAGCGCCACCTAGTATGCAGTGGACAAACTCGCCAGAGTAAGGTTCAAGAACCGTCTTCCAGATTTCAGCAAGTAAGTAGTATATAGGGTCTTAATTTAATAACGTGCCATAGCTTAGGGGGTGTTCAGTGACCCAGTTCATCAAACCAGCGCGCAAGTATCTGTGGATAAGGTAGGCGGCACATACATAACTGAAACTGTTTCTTTTTTGTGTTAGCTTAGTTTCAATTTCAAGTTTTAGTTAGTCAAGAAGATTTAGTTTTTTTAAGTAGGATTTTATAAAATATATTTTTAGCGTTCCTTTATCGTTACTGTACCATCTCCTAAGCTTTGGCAATAATCACCCAGTAGATAGAGAGCGGGAAGTCAGCAACCCTACTTCATCGCAAACAAAATCGTGAACAACATACCTACTTCTCATAGTAGGAATAGCGGAATGCCTCTTATTTTTAATTTGATTACTAGGTAGGTATGCAAATGAATACCTATTGTTTTTTTAAATTATATAATGAATATAGTTGGCTCTATATTTATATAGATAGATAGGCGGAGCATAACGTGTAAGTCCAGCCAGCCCGTCCAGCCCCGACCACGCTATATAGCGTGCAGCGCGACGTCTCCGTTTAATGTCGGCCACGCTATATGGCGTCACAATGGCGGCCCAGCGACCTCACTTAAACTTTTGCCTTATTTACCCGTAAATACTGGTCAAAATAGGTTGAATAATATATCGTTCAATAGCGAATGAAATTATCTAGCCAATCAGAGAAGATAAAAGGCAAGTCATTCTTATAAGAATGCGTTCTTTTTTGGTTTGAAGTTCGCTGCGTAGTTTCTGTTAGTTCATTCGCGGCTGTTGACCTGACGTGTCGTAAAATTACAGTGATTTGTGTGTGTTTTGTGGTATTAGTGACAAAAAATCGGTAAATTATAGTTGTTTAGTCAATCTTTTATGATAATAATACAAATAAATGACAAACATTGTGCGAAAAGTTAGTGAAAAACCGAAATAAAAAGTTTGTGCTAGTTGACCTTTGACCCCTGACCTTGAGTCTTGTGTTAAGTTGTTTTTATGTGTTTTTTGGATTACACGTAAGTTTTTTTGGTCTTTTATTGCTTGTTTTTCGTAACATATGAAATTTCCAAAAATTACATATAAAAATTTACTCGATTCATGCGATATTACTAAACAAAAAAAAATTGCAAAAAATCGCGCGCGGGTTCGCGAATTTTGTCGCGAGTCAGCGCGACTTATTGCAAAAATTCAAATCCAGATATCTTGTTTATTTTATATGTAAGCATAAGTAGTTTTTTGTATTTTTCAATAGAAAATATCACAAATTCACTAAATACATAGTAAAAACAAGTCTGTTTTGTAATGTTTTTATTTTATAAGCGTATTCATCCAAGTGAGACATATTTTTTCTTCTTCCTTGAAAAAGACCCTCTATAAAAACTAAACTGTACTTCAAAGTGCCACTGTTATCGTTTGAGAGGCTAGCCTTACTCAATTTGAAATAAGATATAGCCATTCATCAACCCAAAACGTAAACATTTGGCTGCTACAAGCGATAAGCTGACTCAAGTACCACCCGGCGCGGTAATAAAAAACGCCGGCCGGCCGGTCCGGAAGACACGGCAGGGCGCGCGCGCGGGGGGTACGGGGATACAGAGGTCGATTTTATTATATGTATAGATTGGTCGCTATTTTCATAAGCAACGAGGAAGAGTTACCGACTGCCCGCTCTTAGTCTTTACAGGTTATAATATAATTGCGTGCCATAGCTCAGGAGCGAGATCAGTATCCGTAACTGAACAACTTTTTCTAAGGAACATAGGTCGAAAAACAAAAAATAATTTTTGACTTCCCATACTCGTACCAACTGGCTTCTTCCTTGAAAAAGACCCTCTATAAAAACTAAACTGTACTTCAAAGTGCCACTGTTATCGTTTGAGAGGCTAGCCTTACTCAATTTGAAATAAGATATAGCCATTCATCAACCCAAAACGTAAACATTTGGCTGCTACAAGCGATAAGCTGACTCAAGTACCACCCGGCGCGGTAATAAAAAACGCCGGCCGGCCGGTCCGGAAGACACGGCAGGGCGCGCGTGCGGGGGGTACGGGGATACAGAGGTCGATTTTATTATATGTATAGATTGGTCGCTATTTTCATAAGCAACGAGGAAGAGTTACCGACTGCCCGCTCTTAGTCTTTACAGGTTATAATATAATTGCGTGCCATAGCTCAGGAGCGAGATCAGTATCCGTAACTGAACAACTTTTTCTAAGGAACATAGGTCGAAAAACAAAAAATAATTTTTGACTTCCCATACTCGTACCAACTGGCTACTGAGTGACCAACACATGGAAGTCCAAAATTTTTGTCCTTTATCGAACTATGTTTCTTTGGGAAAGTCGTTCAGATACGAGTACTGATACTGAACCCGCCCCTGAGCTATGCTATGGCATGCCATTAAATTAACACCCTGTATTAACATTTTTTTTGTAGTAAAGTGGCTTTTACGCCATCTAGTAGAGTATAGCAGTACCACCAAAAAGTGCGTAAGGACAAAAGTGCTAGTAGTTTCACTATTTGTCACTAGATGGATTTTACATAAAGTAAGTGGAGTCTAGTTATTTCCCGCCAACCCGTGACTCGACCTTCACCCCCGCGCACTGTCACGCTTCGTGTCGTACAAAAATTTCGTAGGGGCACCTCCTCTCCCCTTCTCTACTCCGTGGTGGCACGCAAGTCTACTGAGCAAACTTCCTGCATACGGCATTCCCGCTGACTTTAGCTCTTGGATTTGATTTGGATTGGAGCGATCGGTCGATCCGAGTAGTCCTTGATGGCTGCTCCTCTGACCTCATGGATTTTGATGCCGGGGTTCCTAAGGGGTCGGTTCTCTCTGCGACTCTTTTCCTGCTGCACATCAACGACCTACTTGGTCCTAATATTGTTGGGTACGCAGATGACAGTACTGTCGTCGAGAGATATATGTCAAACGCAAAAGCCAGCAGTCACGAAATACGTTCTGTGAGAGAGGCCATGGCAGAGCGTATAAAATCAACCTTAAGTCTTGTCTCCGACTGGGGTGACAAAAATCTGGTGAGTTTCAACGCCACCAAAGCGCAGGCGTGTCTGTTCACCGCCAAAAGGAGTCCGTTCAATCTGGCTCCTACTTTTCGAGGTACAACTGTACCAGTTACCGACAGGCTCGAGCTACTTGGTATGAAGTTGTGTGCAAACCTGAACTTCGGCGCTAACATTGAGTCAAAAACTGTGGCAAAAAAGCTGGGCATCCTCAATAAGGTTAAGCGTTACTTCACTCCTGGACAGCTTCTAGTTTTATATAAAGCCCAAGTCCGATCGTGCATGGAGAATTGCTGTCACCTTTGGGATGGCAAATACCAACTAGTCGCACTTGACTCGATAGATCGCAGAGCCAAGAAGCTCGTTGGTGATGAGATGCTGGTGAAAACCAAGTGTCACAGTCTGGCCCACCGTCGCAAAATTGCATGTCTGTCGGTCTTCTACAGATTGTACTTCGGAGAGTGTGCTCTAGAGCTCCACAAGCTTATTCCACCATCTCCCTTCTACCATCGGGAGTCCAGACGCACCGCAGGATTTCACCCATACTTGGTTGATATTCCGCACATTCGCACAAAGCGCTTTGAAACATCTTTTATAATGCGCACGGCTAAAGAGTGGAATTCTCTGCCTGCGTCTGTGTTCCCGAGTTCATATAACCCGAATCTATTCAAGTCGCGAGTGAATAGGCTTCTTCTGGGTAAGCTCGTTCCATCGTCGACCTCATCTCTGTCTTCAAGACTAGATCGAGGTCAAGAGTAAGCCCACTTTAAATTAAAAAAAAACTTATTTAAAATAAAATTAGACTTTTTGGCGGGAACTCGGCGTGGGCTCTTGCCTGCTCAGTTGCAATTCTTGTATTTTGTGTATGTAGTGATTTAGTGGATAATAAAG
The DNA here is from genome assembly GCA_947532105.1 of Athrips mouffetella. Classification (NCBI taxonomy): domain Eukaryota; kingdom Metazoa; phylum Arthropoda; class Insecta; order Lepidoptera; family Gelechiidae; genus Athrips; species Athrips mouffetella. The sequence continues at coordinate 32,829,024 of OX383956.1, forward strand.
ATAGTGTTTTATGCAGTAAATTTGCTACGGAGTACGCATCTGATGAAGATTTCAAGCGATCTCGTGTTTGAACCCAGTTTGTGTTGTCTCAAAAAGTCATGGACATTTCCTTTGTAAAGTTCACTATCGCTTTACGGGGGGAGCAATGAACAATTTCCCTACTCGACACTGGCGGTTCGCCATATTTTTAACTTATTACAAGTGAAGAAATTACAAAAACTGAATAATGTTCTACAACACGACACTGGCAGAAATGTCCCCAGATATGGGTTGACGATTGCCAAATAAAAAAATAAAATAAAACGTCCATCTGCTCCTACGCACTTATTTGAAATGAAGGCAAGGCCAACGTGTAAACCACTTGCGGCTCGTGGCAAATCCCTTTAAATCGTGCACAAAAAACCGACAACCGGCGGCACGCCGGCCAGCGTTTGTCACAAGCGGCAAACTCAAACGGGCCTAGTAGACGTTGGCCGCGCCCGTTGGCCGAGAAGAGCCCACTGTAGACGCGCTATGGTGATTCGGGACCAAGGAATTTGGAATTTGCTGTTGTTTTGTTCGGGACGCATTTGAGCGCGCTGTCAGCTATAAAATCGATATTATCCACAGAAAAATAAGAGTACTTAGAAGGAGGATTAAAGAAATAATTCGTCACAAGGTAGCGAAGGCGTCGTTCTATTGATTTGACGGGTTATTTTGAATATTTCCTAGTGATCACTGATAGTTTGACATAAAATATTGGGACATGTTGGCAGATGTCATCCCATAGTAAAATAAATTAGCAAGGTATCTATTCCGAGCGAAGCAAGGAGGTCCGAAATCTTTGATATTATCGATGAATTCAATCTTTGATGAGTGGCTTTTGTGTGTTCACAATTCCGCCAATGTCACGTAGTGAAGAGAATACACATTATCGATGAAACGGAACGCGGCTGAAGAATGAATGTATTTCTTTTGACAGTTAATTGTTGACATTGACAGATGCTAAGCTGCCTCTGACTGACAGCTCAAAGTATAATTTTTCGCCCTAGGTATTTCCCCAAAGAAAAAAAAAAAAAGAACGAATGAATGAATGAAGGGCAAACGCAGACGGTGGGCATCTGTCCACGTTAAATTCCCTGAATAAAAGGCTGTATGGACCTATGATTCTTTTCCATACAGTATAAAAGAAACAATTTCCCTTAGTTTGTGGTAAGATCCCCGTTGACACTTATCTGACAGCTGGGCTGGAATATCCCCGGAGCGTCTCGTTTTGACGTAAATCAGCTGTTACTTTATCAATATGTCTATTCCCCAGATTAGTAAGTTAATGTACAGAGTAGTCTATTCTTCCGTAGCGTAGAACAAAGTTGAATAGTTTGAGTTTTGCTTTTCGTAGTTCATGGAGATTTCGTGGTAACCTCTCGTTTTGAAAGCAACATTCTAGTTACTCTACAATAAATTCGACTGTTTATGAACAAAGCGGTGCTGTGACTGTGTTAACTTTGATATTTTATACACCAAAACAAACGAGAATCGAGTTCGAGTTGTTTATCAAACTGTGTTTAGGTATTTTTTTATCATATGTAACTACAGTTTTGTAATATGTTAGTTAGTGTTTTTTAAGAGACTATTTTTAGTACATCACTTCAACACTAACTTCGTTGGTTTTAATAAAACTACCTATTCCAACAAAGGCTAAGTACTTATTTATGAGTTTATTTCTTTTATATAATATGTAACTTTAATATTACTTCTTCAGGTCTTTAATTGAGAATGTTCCTGCTGCAGCATTAAGCTAAATCTTGCGCTTTACCTTCCGTCTATATTTTAAGCTACTACAGTTTCTAGACCAGTCTGCATCAATTATGCAGGTCTCATCCAGAAAAGAATACCTAGTCATAAACAAACAAAAAGTGTTCTCTCTTCAATGTCATAAGGCACAGGTTCATAACTTCTGAAATTTTATACCACAATACATGCTTTAAAATCCAACTAAATATTGGTGTCGATTCTGGCAGACCCAAACTAAGTACTTATAGACGATTGGATTGGACTGCTCCAAATTTTGCTCCGGACCACGATTTTGTCCACTAGCATTGCAGATTGTCCCAAACGACAACTTTGCTATTGGGCAAAATCATGGTACGGAGGTAAATTCAGAGCAGTCCGATCCGATCATCTATTAGTACTTTTAAATTGACATGTCTAAGTGTTGCCGTCTTTGTCAATCCCTATAGACTAATGAAAGACCATCATTTTCAGATCTGTCAAATTTATTTAGGTTTTAGTCCGCCAGAATCAACACCATTGTGTACTACCCCAACACCAGAATTTGGAGCATGACAGAAGTGATCCTTACCCTGCCTTCATCCTGCACATCCCCTAGTTACCAAGCAGTGACATGCCGTCGACCTCCTATCACCTATCATTTCTATGCGATAGATTTCTATGTTAGGAAAAGACCTAAGAAACCACAAGTTCTAGCCATGGTCTGAATAACTTTACCACAGGAACATAACTGAATTATGAAAAAGATATTTCAACTTTCATAAAAAAAATATTTATAATAATTAAAAATAATAATTTATTATAGAAAGTTATTCAATTTCATGGGCAGATTATGAGGTTTTAGGATTACAGTGTTTTACTTACATGGCAATATAAATAAATTACACGAAATTGGTGTTTAATATATCTTTAATTACCTGGGCAACCGAGCTTTGCTCTGTTTAATTTTAAAAAAAGCTTACACAAAAGCTTAAACAGATAACGCTGTAGCGTTTCAGAAGTGCACTATTTTCAAGAAATGCTCAAAAACTTGAGAAACTTTCGCCCCCCAAAAACCCCTGTTTTACAAATTTCATCACCATTGTGTATATATAAACAAATATAGGTCTATATCCAGCAGTGGACATCTTTCGGCTGATATGATCATGATGATATACAAATATTGCTTGTTTAATAGTAAATGATGAACTTGTTTATAATAGTTAAAGCCAGCCAATTTGATTTTGTTCTCCCGTCTAGTGGACTGTCTTACACAGGTATTTCGCATGAGGGATCAGATTAGGGAAATTTCTCTGTGTTGGGAGATCACCCAGGATTCTACTTCACTCATTATTTGGCTCTTCTTTATGTTTGAAGGTGTCAAAAATGCCTTTTTATAGATGGCTCTTAATGATTATCATAGTCGTGGAGAGTGCCCTTTGTCTAACTCTTCATAATGATGGAACCCCTTCCATCATCATGGCTGGTTGTTCTTCATGAAAGAAAGTGTTTAGTGCATCATCATAACTGATTTTTTTCATGATTAAAGCTTTGAGAGTGCCTCTACATGTTCTGCAATCTGCTCTACACTACAGGATCTGCAATAAAAAGAAATATAACAGATTCAAAAAGGGTAATAAAGTGTTACTGGAACAACTTTTCCGTGACTTTTCCTAAGGAACATATCCTATGAACATGTATTTATTCCTAATACAAAATTTTTATGCTGTGATGCAGTTTCTAAAGAAAGTTGTTCTTTTTGTAATTTTACAAATTGGGAGTCCATATAGTTTCCACACATTCAAAGTGATCATACAACTGTGTGTAAATGTAAGTGTGTAAGTGTAATACACTGGGTGCTCACAACAATTTGAAAACTTTTGTTGTATAGATTATTTTTATGGTCACTTTGAATGTGTGCCACTATATGGACACCTATTTTTGATACAACTATACATTAAAATTAATTACTGTAATGTGGTTCAAAGAAAATCGAAATTTCATGAAATTAAAATACAGGTGAATAAATATAATGAAAAAACAATTTTCACCGACTTCAAATAACTTACACCCTGTATGTTTATTCTATTAATTATGCAGAATAATTCTTAATTAATTGCCTTCTCTGTTGCGGAGTGAGCTAGTGACCCGTCTGGTTTCAGCAAGTGAGGTAATGTGGGACGGCAGAAGTTTGTTTTAACCAATTTAGATATGGACCAAAATTGTTTACTATGAGAGGGGTAGGATGCAAGTTTGGTCCCTACGCGACTGACATTGTCATAATGTGTCTTTCGGATCACCCTCTTGCAGAACTTTGCAGCAGACTTAAATGCATTTTTCTTCGTGCGAACCCGCCGAGCATAAATTTTGTCATCACGGGCTTGAACCCAGGCTTGGTATGCAGACTGCTTTTGAGCTTCAGTGCAAGCAATGATCCAAGGTCGGGCTTTGAGACCAAGCGGTATGTCAGAGAATGGAGTATTCCATCCCCTGCCATATCACATCCGCAACCGCTTCAGCTAAACAATCGGGATCGCCCGAAGAAAAACACACTAATTGCTGTCATGAGTAGGACGCAAAGAAGTTCATCCCAGTCTGCTGGCTCGTATTGCCAAACTCGCCTTGCGTCTCTTGGGCTATCAGCTCGTATTGCCAAACTCGCCTTGCGTCTCTTGGGCTATCATCCAGAGGAGAGCTGATCGACACGGACTTCACCAGATAGTGGTCGGATGTTCTTAGTGGGGCTGATACCAACACTGTAGTCAGTCGTAAGGCCAACCAATTAAGAGTGTGTCCGTCAACATTGGGCACCGACGTAGCTACATTCACCAGGTGGCTGAGATCTAGCGACAATGCAAACCTGCATATGTCTCTTCCAGCATGTTTTGAGGGTAAAGGGGCCGGGCTCCTAATTCCCAACGGCCACTGCGACCTGTACAGATCTATTGTAGCCATGGTCATTTCTCTGGTATGGGACCACAAACTCGCTATGGTGGGCCTTAGTCCCTCATGAGGCTACACTTGTTGGTACCGAAGTTGGGCACCTTCCGCCTTCTCCATTAGGTGTTCAAAGAGCCTGGTACAATATGTCTTATTGTTCTCACACTAACCTACTCCTAAAATAATATAAAGTGTGTTATTCTTATAATACAACTGTGATATGATTGATGACATTTAATCAACAAAGTTAATTTTGTAATACAACCTGTCATAGTGGAGACCATGGGTAGTTATCCTGTTTCGAATGTGAATAATTCTACATGTTTTTAAAAATTTTGAATTCCATGTTTGATATTTACATCATCTAAGCCATCTGTGAAGAAAAATGTGAAGATTATTAATAAAAATGCACAAAAATTGAACCAAATAGCAAAAATATAAAACAAAATCAGGTATAGTATCAAAATGTTTTTAATAAGGTACCTGCTTTGAAAAGATTTCATCCAAAAGTCGACGTCTTTCCGCTATGTCTGGGGATTGCTGCAAAAATTACAAAGCTGCGAGTAAGGTTATTAACTCGCTCGCCGTGTTCCAAAATGAACAAACGCTGCTAAAAGCGTATACCTACGGTACTGACGGACGGTCCAAATCTCAAACTAAAAAAACTAAAGTCCGTCATATACATATTCTCTATTGCCGGCTCCAGACTCTCGCGACTCGCGAGGCGCCTCGCACGAGGCTCTCGCACGAGTCTTAGCGAGTAAAGGCTGCAGGAGTGCTAGCCATCCACACACTCGATTTATTCAGTTGCCCGCTTCGCCTACTAAAATATGGACGTAATTGAAGTTACTGCGTAAGTCACCATTAATGATATTTTTATATTTAATTCTTTGCTAATCCGATCCCATGCGTCGTTCATTTAATTTTATCCTTGTGATATAATTTTTTTTATTTCAAATAATTGGTTCTATTTGATAAAATTCCACAAAAGTGGTACACAAGTCATTACTACACCCCGTAGTGATAAAAAATACGTGGATCCTTTTAACAACAAAGTGAGCGAGCACGAGAAAGTGGTCGATTCCCTCGCCTCACCCCCTCGCGTCCTTTGACTCGCGTCTGAAAAACTGACACTAAACGGAGCGCCAGCGAGGCGAGGCGAGGGATGACGAGGGGACACGAGTGCACCGTCCTCACTCTCGTGCTCCTGTTCCCTCGTGGAGAGTCTGGATGGGGCATATGAGCTAGTGAAGAAAGCTAGTCATGTACATGTTCTGTATGAGCTAGGAAATCATTAAAAATCTAATTTTAACACCGTTTTTTTCCTGAATGGTAAGTGTTTTCACCAGAAAAACTGTGGTAGTAACATTTATTAGTCCCATGTCACATATTTCTTAGTGTCGCGACCAGTAGTCGCGAACTGTATTTGTAAAAATGTAAATAATAAATTTTGCAACGGGTAACGCCTGAAGTACAGTCAACGTAATGATAAAGATAGTGATTTCCGCCCCGCTTCGAACATTCATTGTGAGAGCCCATTTCAAAGATGGCCTCTCTCCCCGCCGCAAGCTCAAGAAGCAGTCCCTTAATACCAGTGCAAGGAAGAGATCCCGTTCCCGAGGACGGCTGAAGTAACAAAGTTAAGTGAAGTAACATCCCCATTTTTGTACATTGACATCCTGTCATTTCTCAATTTTGTCGCGTGTCCATTTTACCATGTGTCTCACTAATCTTCCTACACCAGATATCATCATATCTTACTCTATTTAAACTATATTTAACAAATCTGGACCATTACATGAAGTTACGGAAATCACACCTTTGAAACAGCAAAGATATGTTAATATTCTGTTAAGCGTCTTTCAGGCCTGAGATGATAAGATCTGTGGAATTACCCACCTTTTTACTTATTACGAGCTCGAAACTCCCAGTGAGTTTGGTTTCATTCCTAGTGAAAGGAGAAGTGTCGCACAGGAGTGCGAAAATAAGTAAAAAGCAAAAATTGATGTTTCTGAAATTTTCGAGAAATGAGATTTTTCGTTTTTCTAAAAGTGCATATCTCCATAACTATCAGTTCTGGAAACAAAATTTAAATCGTGAATTATAGGAATTTTAATTCTCTACAAATCTGTGCAAAAAACATTCGAATTACAGTTTAATTCTCTACCACACTGTGCACAGCACATTTCTGGCTAAAATGCATGTAACCGAAGATATAAGCGAAAGATATGGCGGCGGGGGCGAAGGGGAAGGGGAAATTTTGAATTTTGCACTTAAACACTTACTAACCATCCTAGACAACATATCAAAAATTTGGAGTCGTTGCACCGTTTGTAAGGTAGCCCCCCCTCTATTCAGTGGATTATCCCTCAAAAATGTGCGCCAAATCTATTCTCATTTCCATTAATGACAAAGTCATTAAAAACAAGATTCAGATTCAGATAAGATTCAGATTCAGATTTCGCCACCAGTACGTTTGGAGACTTCAAACAAGATGGATGACATAGACAATGAAGAATTGTTTGCAACTGCACTTTTACTGGTGCTCGAGAAGAGGGAACGTCGTTATTGGGTGCACCCGTGAATCCTCAGAGATTGGCAGAGAGCTAATTCTATCTCGAGCATTTCTTATTTCGTAGTCGAGAAAAAGCAGGTCGGACTTCCACTCGGCTTGTACTAGCGAGATTCTGAATGAACTGGCATACAGTGGTCACCCTAAGGAGCCCCACTATGGAAAAAGATAAATTAGCGGCTTCTGATCAAACTGGTGCCAATCGAAAGAATACTAAAATACAAACTAAAAATGTCATATGACCAATTGTCCTACCTGATATACTTTCGGAGATATCAAGGTATGATTTTTTTTATTATTATTATTTCTGATAAAACTCGTGCCAATCGAAAGAGTACTAACATACAAACAAAAATGTTCATGACAAATAGTCCTAAATGATTTTCGAAGATATATGAAGTTTCTTTTTTAAATTAATTTTTTTAGTTCCAAATAATCCAAATTTGTGTAAAAATTATTATTAAAAACCAAACACTGATGTCCAAGTCAGTCAGATTGGCCACAGCCTTAATTTTGGCAAAGGCGAGTGAAGAATTCCACGTTGCAGTGTAATCATCTCACAATAGGGCATTTTTCTTCTCTTTCTTGTTGTATACATTTTTCTCTGTCAGTGGCTACAAAGTTGTCCAGTTTTATCAGTTAAAAAAATATATGTTTTTTTAAACCTTGATATCTCTGAAAGTATATCAGGTAGGACGATTTATCATATGACATTTTTAATTTGTATTTTGGTATTCTTTCGATTGGCATCAGTGTCATCAGCGGCCGCAATTATTTCTTTTTTCCATATTAAGGCTCTTTAGGGTAACCACTAGTACGCCAGTCCCCATTCAAAAATGTTCGATGCTCTTTCTGGATGTGTGCGGCGGTCGGTACATTTTGTTCGCAAGCGCTGCTTTCTGAACTTCTTTTTCCGTTCTGAAGACCCGAACACCCAGAAAAATTCAGAATAAAATGTCAGGGCTTTTTCCGTTCTGAAACCGTAAAACGGCCCATACAAAGCCCTGCCTGCAGGGCCCTGCTTGCAGTGCCACTGCCAATCGTACTTTGTGTGGGCATGCAGGGCCGACAAAATCGCCGTTACATCGGCCCTGCAACACCACACACGGTACGATTGGCAGTGCGCACTGCAAGCAGGGCCCTGCAGGCAGGGCTTTGTATGGGGCCCTTTAAGAAAGTGTGCGCCAGGTAGAACATTTTGTATGAAAAGCAGTGCGTTCTGATTTCAGAATTTCCGGATGTTTGCGGCCGGCCTTCAACTTCAACTTTTGTATTATGGCAATGGGCCGTTTAGATTACAGCCATTACTGCCAGTGTCTTGTTGACAAGAGCACAGTTTGTAGGGATTGATCGGTTATCAAAAGAGAGCCTAAATAAAAATAGAATTTATTTCTCTTTGAGATGGCACCTGGAACGAAACGGATAACAAAAACATCACAGAAAGCAAACATATATCCGGCAGACAAACTTATAATTTGATATTATTAATATATACATATTTGCAAAGCTGGGATAGAAGTTTAGGGTCATAGGAAGCGAGAAATAAGTCTGTAAGCGCACTTTGGAACAGGTGGCCTGTGACAATCCGTTTGACAGATAAGTAATGTTGCCATCTAAAAATCTGTTGTGCCACCACTCACTGGCCAAAAAAATCATGGGCCATTGCGAAGAGGAGCCGTGATGCTTGAGTAAGGCTTTTCCTTATCGCTGGTACCTAAGATTTTTGAAACTCACGCCAAAACAGCGCATGTTCTTCTTACGTCAATAGTTCTTCTTTGTCTTTTTTTCACAATTTTGAATTCTTTTCTGCTCGTCGTCGTCGTCGCCGCGATGGGCCATGCATGTGTTGCTGATGACAGGGCCTAGCGATGGTATCCCAAATTTGACAAATCACTGGAGGGTGGACCATTGCCAGGTCGTCTTAGAAAAGGACGATTTCCGTCCTTTTTCAACAAACCGGAAACTATAACATGAATAATCCTAGTCTGCGTGCGTCACCAGCTATCTTTATAGTTTTTCACTTTTTCAGTAGTTTTTTGACGTGGATCCGCTGTGGTGCTTTCGTTTGGGAGGTCCTTTTGTCCGTACGGACCGTCAGTACCGGACATTGACGTAAGAAAAACGCTGCGCCCCCTGGCGTAGTTTCCAAAATCTTTGGTACCGGACGAGATCGTGTGTTGTTTTTTAGGGCTCCCGCCCACGACCGTATTTTTGTCGGCCGATTTCTTGTATGGTGATTAGGGAGGTGATCGATCAAAATAATATCGACACACGATGTCGATGATTTTATTTTTTGTTAATAAGATTCCATGAATTATTAATTATATTTAATTTTTACTTTCGAGCGGAGCGAGAAAGGTATTGTATTCGTGAAAAAAAAAGCTTTTCTAATTTTCTCAAAAATGTGTTCTATATCACTTATACATCATAAAAAACAAGTCTCCCAAAAATGTCCGTCCGTCGGTCGGTCGATCGGTCCGTCGGTCAGTCTGTCTGTCACGCTTTGGCCTAGCGGCTTTACGAATGGTCCGATTGACACCATATTTTGAATTTAGGAGTTTTATGCAAATCCATCGAAGGTGTTAAGTGGTTTCTTGCTGGCTCTCATTTTTAGGGTAACTGTCATACAACGAAAATGAAAAATTGAAATTTTCACAAAAAGGGCTCATAGAATCTTTTTGAAACTTTGCATGACCAAGCATCTCCATGTAAGATATCTTGCGCCAGTATCGATCAATTGATCTATGTAATTTAATATAAGGGGTGTTCCTGTACCACCAAATCGTAAATATGTGATTTACCCAAAGTTGGTTCCATTGAGTTTATTAAAATTTTCTATAATATTAATCCTGGATTGGTTGTCTACCTGACTGGAAATTCTTTATGATTTTTTTGAATAAAATTTAGTACCTATACAGGGTGTACCAAAAACTGAAAGGGCTTGCTCAGTAGACTAAACTGAACAATTATCCATAAGGAACATGTGTTGGGAAATTAAAAAATCTCCAAGCAAGTATCCTACGGTAGTATCCATTGATCTGTGAAAATTCATATAAAGGGTGTTCTAGTACTACCAAAAGTTAAACATGTGATTTACTCGAAATCGTTTGAGGTTTGTTTGTTTTATTGTTTGACAATTTAAATTCTGAAATCTGTATATTTCATACGAACATTTTTTTGGAAAAACTTTAATAAAAGTTTGTAATTCCATACTATGTGTATGGCATTACAAATTTAAGTTTGCGGTTGACAGTTTTTCCTTGAGTATTGCAAGAAAGTAAGTGTAGTGCTGCTGTACCATTTATTTTATGTCTCGGTATTATCAAAAATGCTTTTAATGGTCATTATTTGTTAATATACAGGTTGTTAGGCTAGGATAACTATACAGCATGTTAGGGTAAGTATACAAGGTGTTAGGTTATGATGACTACTACATGTCACATCTTAAATTAATGTTATATATTAATAATTCCGATGGCACTTTTACGCTAGTAATACTTACTATAAAATACCTGGTTTTCTTAATTTATGTATTTTTTATTTGTACTTTCCTTAGTACCTAGATTATTTTCTAAAACTGTTTTTGTACGTACGTGCGTTTAGGAGGAGCGGAGTCTCCTGGAACAGGCTATTAAGGCCTTTAAGGAGGCCCTAGCAACAAGTTTTGCTTAACTTTTAGTTTTTGATAATAAATATTTTACATTTTATTATATTTATATATGTACAGGGTGTTAGGGTAAGTAAACAGGGTGTTAGGTTAGGATTACTATACAGGATGTTAGAGTAAGTATACAGGGTGTTAGATTAGGATCACTATATGTACAGGGTCTTAAGGTAAGTGTACAGGATGTTACTACACAGGGTGTTAGGATAGGATAACTATACAGTGTGTAATGTAAGGTATATTTTGTGTATAGTGATCCTAACCTTACACCCTGTATATTTATCCAAAACCAACGCCCTGTGTAGTTATCCTAACCTAACACCCTGTATATTTACCCTAACACCCTGTATAATTATCCTATCCTAACACCCTGTATACTTACCCTAACACCCTGTACATTTAGTAGTCATCCTAACCTAACACCTTTTATACTGACTGTTACTTACTGCCAGCGGTCACTCAACGAATAGTTCTCTCGAAAGCCGCGGGGTGCGGTGCGGCGCGGTGGAGGGCTCGCGACACATTAGCAAATGCACAGACGAGATTTCGGCATTTGGATCTCGGTACTTTAATTTTCTTTAACCCTAACATCCTGTATAGTTATCCTAGCCTAAAAGCCTGTATATTAACAAATAATGGCCATTAGAAGCATTTTTGATAATACCGAGACTTATAAAAAAATATGTTCATGGAATCTTATCTTACTAACAAAAAATACTTAGAACTGATTGTAGGGTTAAGTGCAGCAGTGTTTATAAGAGAAAGTAATGATCACAATAATAAACAATATATTAGTAAAAATTTACAGAAAAGTCCATTCACAAGTGACAATCAAAAATCTAACAAAGTACAGTTGCTTAGAAACCAACATGTGACATTGGTATCACATTGTCTTTGCTCTAACAAAAATAAAATCATCGACATCGTGTGTAGATATTATTTTGATAGATCACCTCCCTAAACGTCATACATGAAAATCGGTCACCGATTATCGGTCGTGTACGGAGCCCTAATCGTCTGAAACCCAAATTTTGGTACTGGCAGCACTTCGTTTGATTTCACACTACTTTTTTAGAAGATTGTTTTGCAGTATCTTGAGACGGCCGATTACCATTATATTGAAAGTTTAACTTGATTTGGACTTGGTGAGGGCCTTCAGTCATTGCTTCAGTCAGCAGGGACTTGCTTGGCATATCCGAGAAGGAATCGCGCACTCGTCTTCTGCACTGCTATATCTGGCCTATGTGGTGCTATCGACATATGCTGACTATAAGTTGGACACAGCGGATTACCAATGATGAAGTTCTATGGCGGGTTGACAGAAAACGCGAACTTTTGCAAACCGTCAAATGAAGAAAAGTTGCATACTTAGGGCATGTGTTAAGGCACGGAAGGTACGTGCTGGTGCAACTCATAACCTCTCATAACTTGTAGGAGCAGACTCATAATGATGGGCAAAGTTGCAGGAAAAAGAAGAGTAGGTCGGAGAAAGAAGTCTTGGTTGCGGAACATCAAGGAGTAGACTGGGATTGCGAGTGCTGACGAACTTTCTCGCCTCGCTGGAGACAAGAAGAAATATGCAGAGCTGACTGCCAACCTTCACAATTTGGAGAGGCACTATTAGAAGAAGAAGAGAAGGAATACAATCAGGTCCCCTGTACAATGAAGTCGCCAGGGATTTAAACGAGCTTGGAGTGTTCAACTGGACGGAATTGGCTCAGAACAGGGAAGCCCAAGAACTAATTTGACTCGCAGAGCCACATAGATGTAAACTCATCTTTTGGAATGACTCATTGAATCACCTAAACTGTTCTTAAAGATGATTAATAGAATTATAAAAATATTAATTAATTAAATTTACAATATAATCTTACTTTAAAGTTAATCATGTGATGTAGGTTGGTCTCAACTACTATTTACAGGACATATTAAATGAGCCATGCCAATGGCCTTGGGTCCCTCAACGACTCTGACTCCACAATATGATGATGAGTTTAGCCGGGGACCTATGACTAAATAATAAGTCAGGAAATGTAACTGCGCTCAAAAAATGACTGAACGAAAGACGTTCCATAAGAAGAAGTTGTTGTACGCGTCAATTACTCAACTACTACTAACTGACATAGCACGCGCGCGAACGAATCCCTGCTCTCTTTCTGAATTTGAACCAATTGATTCGTATTTTGAATATACGTCTTTATGGTTTCACGTAGGGCCACTTTTTGTGTGGAATTTGTTCTGAGTTAGAGTTCCTGACTTATTTTTATTCGTAGCCGGGTAGCCGTAGCCTATTTTTAAATGATTAAATTAGCAAGAATTATATTCATCTACTTATTCTGGATTTTTTTCTATTTCAGGAGTCAAGTGAAAAGACCAAACATAAAGAAATAAATAAAAGAAATACTGGGCACTGAAAAAGATCATGAAAAACAAAGACCTTAGAATGACTACAAAACGAAAAGCATAATATGGGCCCCAAATAAAGATTACGGGGACAAACAATCGAGGACCTAAGATGTAAAAAAAACCAGCCAATTGCGAAACTGGTTGATGTTGAAGAACTGAGGTGAAGTTTGCATGATTTGTAAAGTACTTTTGGTGTTGAATAAATTTTGGTTATGAGTCTTATGATGTTGCAATAAATGATTGTAATTGTCTATCTGATAATGTGTTTTATTCAAATTGTGAGAAGGAAGAACAGACAGCTCACCTATAAATAAGTGTCTTTGCCGCCAGTATTAGTAGGTCATAGTAGTTTTGCTAAGCCCACTTTCAGTAAGCGCCCATATATCTACTGTGTGAATCATGTAAAAGATTATCAACACCTATACAGACCAGTACAGGTATTGGTAATCTTTCAAACCCTTGCACATAATTTTCAAATCAGGTGCTTTATTACCTAGTTTATGGGACATACAAGAAGAACAATGTCTTTTAATAAAAAGGCAGATGATTCTAAATCTTAGTGGTCCATAACGTGAGCCAATGGCCTGACTTCAACAATTTCCACTGTTTCAGTCCCGCGTAACCCTTCTCCAGAGAAGACCTGTTGTTAATTTAATTTCATTAATTTCATACTCCCATCTAGTGGCCAGTCTTCCCCGCTTTCTTTTGCCAGATCTTGGACTAGTATATGGGACATGTAAGCAATTTCTTTTAAAAACAAGACACATGATTCTAAATCTTAGTGGTCCATAACATGAGCCACTGGCCTGACCCTCATTATGGCTTGCAATTATTTCTATGCAATGGAGGAAATAGATAACAAAATCAGTCTTTTATTTAAGTAGGTACTATATTGTAGGCCCCATGTGGTGCCGGCAAAGAGTAGTACCAACCCAACTTTGCCCGTGGGTGTCGTAAGAGGCGACTAAGGTTTAATGTTTCGTATCATCTTACACCACCAGAGAACCACGGTCCATGGTGCCAAATGTAATGCTAACAAGCATGGTGACTATGGTACTTCCCCTCCACATTGTATTAGCAAAAGCTGGCATTTTAGAGGGAGTTCCCTGTACTGTAGTGGATGTTTCTGAGGTACCTATATTACTTCATCATAACATCCCATGAAACATCCACTACAGGACAGGGAGCTCCATAAGTACCATAGTCACCTCGCTTGTTAGCGTTACGGCTGGCACCGCGGTTTTAGGTGACCGCAGTAAGTAAGATGTAATACAAAGGAGGATGCTGCTGCCCATCCTCCAGTTAACCCTTAGTCGCCTCTTACGACACCCACGGCTATGTATGGGTTGGTACTATTCTTTGCTGGCACCCCACGGAACACTATATTACTTAGTTTCTTATAAATCTAAATACTTACATATGACTTGAAACAACTTTATGACATGGAGGAAATAAAATCAGCATTTTATCGAATAATAATCAGCCTTTTATTCTAAACTTCATGTTTTCCAAATGTTTTTCTTCAAAGTATGTCTCTCCGTTCAGTCTGCCTCTTGGCATAAGCCTTCTCCAATCAGATTTCTATGTTTCTGTCCTACAATAACCCTTCTCCAGAGAGGACCTGTTGTCAATTTAATTTCATACTCCCATCATTTCTTCGTCAACAAGTGCCTTAGGTCCATACTCCACATCTACTGGCCAGACACAATCAGTAACAAAGATTTGTAGGCCCGATGCCAGCAAAGGCCTATTCAACAAGAAATTGCGCAGCAAAGTGGCGGTAGATTGGGCATACCCTCCGGTGTAACGACGTAAACGCGGCTTCAATAGCATTTGAGTGGCAGACGTAGACCTGGGCGACCCGTTCACTCCTGATGATGTACCGTCGAAAGCGAGCTCAAGGCAACTGGACTGACATGGAAAGAAGGACGGCGCAAGACAGGAGGAAGTGGAGACAGCTCGTGAAGGCCCTATGCACCAGCGGGGTGTCCTAGGATAACAACAACGTCTAGTGGCCTGTCATCCCTGCTTTCTTTTGTCAGATCTTGGATAGGTACCAATTTGTTGATAACTTGCTCCACTCTCCTTAGATATCGGGGATCATATGCCCTGTCCATCTCCACTGTCTTGGTCAATTCTGGTAAAATGTCTGTAAGCATTATTTTGGTAATATCCATCCAGCACTTCGCACATAACCATATTAGTTCACATCAGAGGATTACCAAGATTTATTCATACAAATTTACCCATAAAAGATAGTATTAATCTGAAAAATCACACTGCCTCATTAAGAATAAGATAATAAAGCAATAAACCATGATAAATTTATTTAAAACGTAGAAGATCCACTCTAAACACAGATAAATTACCCAGTTGCAAAACTGCTCGATTAACAACTTTATTTTGCGGTCGAAATACCTGGCAGCTATACATTTCAACCGCAAATATAAAAAAGTTCCACGGGGAAACAGACTTCTGTTCAAAAAAGTCAGCTGTTTTATGTCAAATGTATCTGCCTCCGGTCGCCCCGGATTTCTACGGAAAACTTTCCAGCTGTCAAGCACAATACGACAAAATCAAATAGACACATAGTTGTGTCAGTTTTCATATAACCAATGGATTACATTGATTTGGTCGGATTGTCACCGGAAATTTTGACTTTTTCGTTAAAAAGCAGCAAAGGAATTAATTAATACAGCCTTACCTAATTAATAGTCACACAGATGAGACAAAACATACGACAGAAAGGAAAGAAATAGTATATTGTATAGTTTTGTTTCACTCACTTATTTGTGTAGGCCAAAATCCTTAAAAATCATAAAAAAGCTGCATAAAACTGCATTTCTGAACGAAAACCATAAACAATCCTAAGGATTACGCATACGAGGGGCAAAACGGCTCTACACACGCTTTGCGGACATCGTGTGCGTGGACCCTAAGCTTTTTCCTCCGTGTGCGTTGACCCTTCCACGTGAAAATAGACTCGGCCATAATTTTTTTTGCAAAAATAAAATTTAAAATGTAAGCAAGATATTAATGCACGTATTTATAAAAAACAAACCAGATTTGCATAATAAGTGTTAATTTATTATATTTAACTTTTTCTTTATACGAAAATGCGTATTTAGTATTATTTGGAATCCATTAAAATGGATGCTTCGGCATCCAAAGCTACAAATTTTAGTTTGAATAGTTATTATTTTCACGTACGTAATCCTGGTTATACTGCAAGTAATAAAAATACAATTGTCAAGTATACGAAATTACCAGAGTTCGAGTTCGAATCGCAAGGTAAGATGCTATTAGTACATTACATACTATATTGAAAATGTTTATATACTAGGTATTCGTTAATCTGGAGCTTGCATCTTTTATTTATTTGATCAGAACTGAGCATTCTATTGCCTCACCCTTCTAGATATCAAATATCACAGTGTGACTAGAATTCAAGAGGTCATTAATGGGGCCACTGTGCTACCTTCATCCTAGATATATTCCAGCAAAGTAGTGAGATGAAAGAAATTTTGTTTTTTAGAATAGGGAGTTTGAAAGTTCAACTGGATGGCGCTGCAGATCAGCATAAGAAAAAACCAACACAATGACAAGCTAGTTTGTAAAAAGATTTCTCACAAGGCTCGTCTGGCTGTTCATAGAGGCGTTTTGGGGTCGGGTTTAGAAGCCAGCCACCTCCTTTTCTTTTTTAATTTTAGATTTTTGGCTTGGCTACCGAGACTTTTCATCATGTTCATACAGCCTTGTTTCATTGCATTTGTCAAATGTTTGTTCACAGTTTACCCAAATATTTTTTTATCGATATTGCTTTCTCTTTCTTTCTCATCATTGCATCTCTCTCTGGAAGAATTATATGTTATGGCAATACCAAGAAAATTGTGTTCTACCCAAGTGTTTTACCCATAAATTGGTAATAGAACCGAATTGATCAACCCCGATTCCAAGCTGCCGACTTTAATGGATGGAGTTTGTTTTTATAAAGCCGGAGGAGCGGAGGGAGAGCAGCCCCCGCCCGCCGTAACAAGAGCCAGGCACCACGCGAGCCGCAGCGGCTGAGGCTGGTCGCCGTAGGCGACCAAAAAGCCGAAGCTGCGAAGGCGAACGTGGGTGCCTGGCTCTTGTTACGCAAGGGCGAAGGGGCTGCACTTCCCGCAGCTCCGGAGCTGTGAAAATTCAAAATTTCTACTTTTTTCTTGTTTTTCTAAACGAATGAACTAGGCTGTATGTCATTATTCTTAGTCCACATCCTTAAAAAATAAAATTAAACTATCTATAGTAGCCAAATTAAAAAAAAAATTAAAAAAAAAAGGGTTGGTGGCTGCCTTCTAAAATTTTCCCGCGTTTTGTACCAACACTGATGTATGGCAGTGAAAGCTGGGTATGGCAGAAGAAGCATGAAAGTAGGATTAATGCAGTAGAAATGAGAGCACTGAGGAGTATGATTGGTGTGAAACTGAGTGACAGGATTAGAAATAGTGTGATAAGAGAATGTTGTGGCGTGAAAGAAGACGTAGTAACTAAAATTTATTGATGGTTTGGTCATGTAGAGAGGATGAATGAAAGAAGATTGACGAAAGAGATCTACAAGGCGATAGTGAATGGGCATGTTGGAAGGGGAAGGCCTCGGTTAACATACCAGGACCAAATTCAGGACGTTCTGAATAAAGGCCAGGTTAAAAGTACCCTAAACCGACGAGCATGTATGAAAGGATTGATGAAAGTACAGGAATCAAAGTAAGTATGTCAAGATCGTAGCAGGTGGAGAACTGTGGTCTCTGCCTACCCCGATGGGAACAAGGCGTGATGTTATGTATATGGAAGGTAATCCAGGATCACTTGTACCATTTGACTGCCTGGTGGTAATAATGGGAGTTAATTATAATTAATGACAGTTAATTATAAAAAAGGGGGTACACATCTCAACTACCCTCTCCTTGGGAGTTGTTGTATTGTATACGGGTACACGAACCCGGCTCCCCGAGCTATTACTAACTCATCCTGATCCTTCCGAGAAAGTAATATCCTTTTTATCTTATTCCTTTCCTACAACAAGTATTCCTGTCCCAACTAACCTATCCCTCCCGTTCCTTTTATCCCTGTCCATTCCGCCAATCTAAGGTTGACCGCGCCGATGGATGCGTGGCTAGAGGCGAGTCTAGTCGAAAGCGGTCACAGGCCCTGGGCCCAGGCGAACCCAGAACTAGGCTAGCCTTGTCCTGGTATGCAGGCTCTGCCAGGATGGACCACAATCCCTTGCTACTCGTGGGAACGCAATGTTTTTCATTAAAAATAAAAACTTGAAAGGCGGCGATGTGGTTCGCAACCCATCACGTCCCGTTCCTCGCGGGGACGTAAAGCGGTCTACGGAGAGCCGCTTCGCTACGATGAATGTCAGAGGTGGAATGAATGGCAAAATAGATGAAGTATGTCAGATGATGGATGAAAGGCGTATAGACGTTCTGTGTGTGAGTGAGACTAAACGGAAAGGTTGTGACACCACAGAACACGGCCCTTACACAGCGTACTGGTCTGGTGTTCCCAGTACCAGCAGAGGCTGTCAGGGAGTCGGTGTCATACTTTCCGGAAGAATGGTAGAGTGCGTGAAAGAAGTCGAGTATGTGAGCCCAAGACTCATCTGGGTCAGGCTGAAAGTCGGACTGACCCGAATTTTTGTTCTAGGTGCATATGCACCAACGAATATGGGTTCGCGAAAGTCCCTGAAAGCCCAGAAGAAACAGATGAGTTTTGGGAAAATATGAGAGATACGTTAGAGAAATGTGATCAGAATGAACAAGTTATCATGCTAGGTGATTTTAATGGATGGGTAGGAAGAAAGCGTGACGGTTATGAAAGAGTTCTTGGTAAGTTTGGTGATGAACGTGTGAATGATAATGGAATAAGTTTGCTTGAGATATGTTTGGAATGGAGTCTTTTTGTGGCAAACACTATGTTTGACCACAAAAAGATCCATACGTATACAAGAGAGGAGGGTGATGCGAGAAGTATGATCGATTTTGAAGTTGTGGATGAAAGATTGAGGAAAAGAGTTCTGGACGCTCGCGCATATCGTGGACTCGCCATCGACACAGACCACCACCTGGTTGTGACCCGAATTGGTGGTCTATTTAACCGGTGGCGGCATAGACCACAACAGCAGACGAGCGTTCTAGAACGTATAAAAGTAGAGAGATTGCAAGAGGAGGATGTCAGAAAAGAATACTTGAAAGGCTTGAGTGAAAGATTTGAGAACCTGGATGAAGTAAATGATATTGAATGTTTGTGAAATGAATTTAAAGATGGAGTAGTAGGTATAGCTGTCTATGTTTGTGGGGTGTCAAAAAGGAGAAAGGGTGGAAAAAAGAAGAATATGTGGATGGATAAAAGTGTACAGGCAGCTGTTTGTGAGAAGAAGAAAGCATGGTCAGATTGGTTAGCCGTAAAAGCTAACCAAAGAATGCAGAAGGCAACAAGTGATGACGTTAGTGTAGCAAGAAAGGTATATAAAAGAGCGAAAGGTATTGTTAAGGAAGTTGTTGAGAGAAAGAAAGAGGAGTGTAAGGATGAGTTTGACAGAAGGCTTACTGAAGATTTCCAGTCCAACCAAAAGTTTTTCTGGAAATCCATACGGACAGCCCGAGGAAAGTTTGGAACGTCGGAGCTGAGTAAAATCAGAAGCCAGGATGGAAGTATTATAAAAGGTGAAGAATGTGTGCTGAGGAGGTGGAAGGAATATTTTGAAAGTCTGTTTGAGAGAGAAAAAGCAGAGGCCAGCGTACCGAGGTCTTCTGTGGAAATGAATGAGAATGAAGATGAGAATAAAGATGATAATTATGTAAGTGAGATAAGTATGGATGAGATTATGAAAGCAATGAATAGTATGAAATCAGATAAAGCAGCTGGGTGTGATAGAGTGTCGTTCGAGATCTTGAAGGCTGGGCGAGGCATTGTGGCTAGTCAGTTGTACCGCCTTTTCAACCTGTGTTGGACGAACAGCCAAGTACCAGGTGACTGGTGCAAGGCTGTGATTGTGCCGCTGTACAAGGGAAAAGGGTCACAACAGGACTGCAAAAATTACCACGGGATAAGCCTTCTTAGTGTCTTCGGAAAACTGTATGCAAAGGTTAGGAGGAAAGAGTGATGAAAGATACTGACAAAAAAATATGGGATGTACAAGCGGGATTTAGAAAGGGAATGGTATGTACAGATCAGGTCTTTTCCTTGCGGTGCATAGCTGAAAAGTTTTTGGCTAAAAACCAAAAAGTCTACTGCGCGTTCGTGGATTTGGAAAAGGCCAATGACCGAGTGGTGAAGAATGAATTGTGGTCAGCATTGTCTTTGTATGGGGTAAACGTGCATCTGATTCAAGCACTGAAATCTCTCTATGAGGATTCCAGTGCTTGTGTCAGAATAAACGGGGCGCACACTGAATGGTTTAGCATCGAAAAAAGTTGTTTGGCAGGGATGTGTAGCGTCACCTTGGCTGTTTAACCTGTTCATGGATAATTGTTTGATTGATCTGAAAGAGAGTATGTGTGGACTGAGAATGAATGAGTTACTCATCAAATGACTTCTCTACGCTGATGACCAAGTTGTACTTGCGTCATCTGCTGACGAGTTGCAGGAGATGGTAACAATGATGAATGTGGCTTTGGACAGGACAGATTTCGAGTTGAAAATTGGTAACACTACGTATAATTGAAAATGATTTTTATTTTGACACTTCCTGTGTTCGGATAAATCTACAAAGTAGAAAATCGCAAAATTTTTCAACCACAGGCAGGATTCGAACCTGCGTCTTCTGCGTAAGTACCGCAGACGCTTTACCATAGTAGCCTAGTTGACACAGGAAGTGTCAAAATAAAAATCATTTTCAATTATACGTAGTGTTACCAATTTTCAACTCGAAATCTGTCTGCAATGATGGACTAGTTGAGCGAGTACAGCAAAAATGCTTGCTAGGTGGCAGCACAAACGCAACGTTGGAATGCGTATAGAGGTCGCTAAATTTCACAACATCGGGCAGGACCACAGTAGCCTAGTTGGTAAAGCGTCTGCGGTACTTACGCAGAAGACGCAGGTTCGAATCCTGCCTGTGGTTGAAAAATTTTGCGATTTTCTACTTTGTAGATTTATCCGAACACAGGAAGTGTCAAAATAAAAATCATTTTCAAAAAGTACATACTGCATTGGCTAATACTAATGAATTTTGTATTGGAGCTAATATTTTTATCCCATATTTCGAGCAATGTTCCTTAAGAAAAGTTGTTCTGTTTTCTGGGCAGATTCACATAACTGTAAATTGAAACTTAATACTCTTTCTGTTACATCTTGTAGTAATTAAATCAAATAAAGTAATACTGGTACTTTAAAAACAAAAATGTTCAATGTTCAACATCCAGAGATTCTAGAGTATCATCTCCCAAACTACTGCATAACTTAAAAACAGTTTGACTACATTCCCCATCACACCCCCAGAAACTGGGTAGTGTATATGTTTTGTCTTAAGTCCCGCAAATTCCGGGATCCCGCATTACGTGGGAACGGAAAATAAAGCAGGCGCAATACCGGGATTGGAAGTCCTAATGAGCATAGCCACTTAAAAGAACATACTTGACAAACATCAAGGAAAACTCCTTATTAGAGGCTCTGCATACAAGGTCAAAATGTCTGCCAGTGCAGCCAGTAATTATTTCTTTATTTATTACAATTAAAATGTTTCTACCATTTATTGCTTGTAGTGCAATGGCCCCGAAGAAACACATATTTATTGCAACCTCGGTTACGACGTATAATACAAGTAAATGATGAGGATGACTTCTTAACAACTTCTCGTTCACTGCGGACTGAAATAGCTGTACAAAACAGGCTAATGTCTTCCGCTAACTCCAGGAAGAAATTTGTAAATATCTCTGATGAGGAAGAAAAAAGCACCTCTGTGACCTGTATGTATAACAATCCAATTTAAGTTTCATAACTTTTTGTGTGTTTTTATTATTACCATATTTAGAACATGATTAATTAAGCAAAATTCACCTCTGCACATTTTGAAAAAGTTGATTGGTTCCAGGCAATTTCGGTGACTTTTTCGTGGGTTTCTTTTTCGTATCTTTGTTTTTAGGTGCTCCAACGATGCGGATATGAGTGGATATACTTTCATATCCAGACAGTAAGTTCATGGTCTGTGGGTCAGGGCTTTAAACCGGTATTAAAATTAAATACAGGTAAAATGCCGGTAAATATCTGTGTTTCATAGGTATTTACAGACATTTACCGGTGTTTTACATGTATTTAAATACCGTTGGCAATGGCTTCATTTGTCAGGTTCATAGATTTTTTTACAGGTGTATGTGCACAACTATCCCATATACTATTAAACAAGCAATATTTAAAACAGCTCTAACGATTTCGATGAAATTTACCATTCGTGGGTTTTCGGGGGCGAAAAATCGATCTAGCGAGGTCTCATGTCTGGGAAAATAAGTTTTCCTCGTTTTAAAGCATTTTTAAAAATACCGCGTTTTAGACAGAAACCCAGTGTCATCTGTCGGCGGGTAGCATAAAGCGAAGCTCGGTCGCCCAGGTACTAGATAGATAAATAGATAAGGGCGAGGGACACTCGACTCCAGCGAAAAATTGCGCTTTCAAGCTTAATATTTCGCAAAGGGTTCCTAAATTGAAAAATTATCCGTGCAGACTCACATTATTTTTAAAAGACCTATCCAACAACAAGCCACACGATGGGGTAGTCGAGAAAAAAACATCACCCCACTTCACCCCCACTTGTAGGGGAGGTACCTTTTTTTTATTTTTTTTTATGTTAGAGCAGGCAAACGAGCAGACAGCTCACCTGATGGTAAGTGTCACTGCCGCCCATTGACACTTGCAACACCTGGGGGGGTGGTATTAGTGCGTTGCCGGCCTTTGAGAAGTTTGTTAACCCGCTTTTTGAATGACCCCATGTCGTAACTACCAGGAAAAACCGCAGGGGGAAGATCGTTCCACATCCTGGATGTGCGCAAGAAATATGATCGCCCAAACTGCGATGTGTTGCAACGCCAATTGTCCAAGTGATGTGGATGGAACCTCTCCTTGCGGCGTGTGGTGCGGTGGTGGAACTGTGCCGCAGGCACCAGACTAAATAGTTCCTCAGAACACTCCCCGTTGTACAGACGGTACAGAACACACAGGGAGGCCACGTCTCTCCGAAGACTTAGTGGCTCCATACAGTCTGTGAGCTCGGAATGGTCGACAATTCAAACTGCCCTCTTTTGAATGCGATCAAGTGGAAGGAGTTGGTATTGGGGCGCTCCAGCCCAAAGATGGCAGCAGTACTCCATCTGGGGCCTGACTTGTGCTTTATACAGCAAAAGCCGATGACTCGACATGAAGTACCGCCTCGCTCTATTTAGTACTCCAAGTTTTTTCGAGACCAGCTTGGCTTTTCCTTCCAAATGATCGCGGAACTGGACCTCGTTTGAAATGTCAACACCAAGGATCCCAATCCTCTTTGAGATGTTAAGAGGGGTGTTCTGGAAACGGGGTGCTGTCACGAAGGGGCTTTTTTCGCAGTTAACGCGCATACTTGTGTCTTAGTAGGGTTGAATTCGACCAGATTTTTCCTGCCCCACTCAGATACTTGCTCTAGTGACAGTTCTATTTCGGACACGAGTTTTTTCCTACACTCCTCAACTTCATCCCGAGAGATATTTGGCCGACGATATTTTAGAAGATGTTTAATTCTGTCATACTCGAAGGGAAAACGCCACAGATAATAAGACAGGCATGGCACAGAAGTGTGGCGGTGCTCTTCAAAAAGATTGTCAACCCTGCTGTAGAACTGCAGACCCATCTTATTACTAAATTTTATTTACATATGTTTCCCTTCAGAACCTTAGCCAGGGCCTGGACTATAAATGCTTTAGCATCATAGACCACATATTTACTTACGCTACGGCAAGTTATACAGACCCTGAAGACCGAGGTGTATAACCAGCCAATTTGCCTAGCGTTTGTGGGCTATGACGAAGCCATTGATTCGATCGAGACGTGGGCTGTGCTACATCGCAACTATGTCAGTTCTTCTTCAGGACCAGGATGCCATCCTATCTAATCGCAACGGTGAATGAGACAGGGAGATTTCATATCTCTTAAACTGTTCACCGCTGCATTCGAAGACGTTTTCAAACTCCTGGAGTGGAAAGAACTCGGCATCAACATCAATGACGAGCACATGCGACACCTTCGATCTCCCGACGATATAGTTTTAAGGCTGAGACCCTGGAAGATCTCGATTCGTTGCTTAATAACCTCGGTAGAGTCTTACAACAATTGTGTATGAATATGACAAAAATACCTTAATAACCCTGTATTTTTTTTTTACTATTTGATAAAAAATTTGATAATTTTCAAAGAAAAATAATGAGAGTTTGTATTTAATTTTCAGCTAAGAAGAATGTTGCGGTTACAAGGTCGAGAATTAACTCCGCAAGTTCAAAAATATCTGGAAGCTCGGATATTGTAAGATCAACGCGAAGGCCTATATCATCGAGATGTAAGTTATTGAATTATTATATTTTTAACAATAGCTACTATTCTTCTGAACAATTGAAACTTATCTGAAGATTAATAATTTCGTAGGTATACCAGAGTTGACGAAAGAGATTTAGTTTTGTAAACTCGGATTCATGTAAAAAGGCTTACTTACTGTTAGTGGCGTATTAATGAATGCTTGAAGTCCTGTAAAACTGTCCATATGGACCTTAGAACGGGGAAAGGAAAATCCGGGGTGTTACAACTTTATCTGACGGTCCTTTTGTACGTATAAGGTTTAAGAAATGTTCACCTCTAAAGATGTCTTTTTTTAGTTTTTAGCCAATTACTTTTAATCTATAAGTTGTGTTGGCAAGTTGCATAAGTAAAATTAATGATGATAAAATTTCCTATAAAAACGCACACACAATCTTGATATAGGTTTACGTTTGGGATCCATGAGCTTCGAAATGGCAGGCAATAAAACATAAAATATTAATGCAGTTATTTCTGTGTGTTCTAGACTCTCTTAACAATAAAAAGGAAAAAACAAGTGCCAAATCTAGTATTTTAGCTATAAAAGACGATGAAGAGAAACAAAAAAAATTTGCAACACTGCCTTCTAAACGAGAAAGCAGATTGAGTTCTCAAGATAATCTGAGTCAGATGAACGAAAACAAATCTCGTGCCTCTAAGGAAAAAGGTAAGATCATACAACTTAGACAGTATTAACTGTGGACAGTTTTTGTTTAGTACCTGGGCGACCGAGCTATGCTCTGTATGATTAAAATATCATCGGCTGAGCAAGCTCTGCTACTCAACAACAGATGGCGCTGTAAGTTTCTTGAACGCACTAAAACGCGCTAAGAAATATTAAAAAAGACGGCAAAAACTAATTTTCCCAGACATGAGGCTAGGAAAATTAGTTTTAAGGCTAGATCGATTTTTTGCCCGCAAAAACCCCTGTCGTTTCTAACATTAATTAAAAAAAAAAAATCATTTCATCGAAATCGTTAGAGCAGTTTTCGAGAAACCGATATATATATATATATATATATATATATACAAATATTGCTCGTTTAATAGTATAGGATTTACATACCGGCAAAACTAGCGGAATAGAAACAAAAGTAAGAAAATTACTTAACCATATGAACTTGCAGATAGAGGTAATAGGCCTATCAAAATCGCCCCACAAATATCAAAGTAACCTCGGTCCACGGTATCGGCTTCCAATCAAAAATCTTCTTACGTTTTTTAATAAAAACTAAACAATATTTACAAAATTACTTTCATTACGTTTAATTTGAGGGTATGAGGAGTCATTAAAAGCATATTTCGAAAAAAATAATTCTGCCGTATCTTTTCTGGAGAAGCCTACACTTGGTATGTTTGGAGAATAATTCTTTGATTTAAAGATAACAAGAAGCTCAAATGTGATAATTAGTATATTTTTAGAATCAGCTCTTAAAGCCTTAATAACGCACACTAGGTTTCCGAAAAAAAAAACATATAAAAAGTTCGACATTATAACTGGAAAATGTGCCAACCAGGTGACGGATATCCAGCTGAATCTAAAATACTTGCTAGGACACCTGCTAAACATTCCTGAAATAAAATGTTCCATACGCGCATTTAGCAAAAGCTAGAATTCTGAAGAAGCTCCCTGTCCTGTAGTGGACGTTTCATGGGATGTTATGATATTGATACGCGCATTTTCCTGCAGAAGTATACCCACGGAAAGTACTATATTAAAATGGAATAAGGTGTAAATTGTATTTTATTTCAGGAAAATCTCAGGGTATTGAAAATACAAATGTGTTAAACAGGAACTCAAGTATCGTAAAAAATAAACATTTGATTGAAACTAAAAACGAAAAAAGATTGAGGCCAATTCAAAAAGAATTAGAAACCAAGAAAAAAGTTGATTTTACTAAAACAGCTACTTTAATTACCAGTAAGAATGTCAAGACTTATATATCCGAGAAAAATCTTAAGGCTAATTCGATAGAAAAATATCAAAGCAAAGATAAGTCTAAACCTGCATTCATTCATGTGCCGCTTGAAAGAGATTCTGGTGTGAGACAAATTATAGAGACTAAAATCACACATTTACGAATACATCCTATTCAAAATAAAGAAAATGTTGATTCCAGCACAGAAATGGGACAAAAAGAGTTAAAAAATATTGAAGTTGGAACCGAGCCGAACCCAAAAAAAGTAGATGTTACCACTGGAATTGAATTTGAAAAAGTTGAGAAAAAGGACTGCGATGCTCAAACCGAAAGTTTCATAAGATCCCAATTTGATAGTCTTGACATACCCAATATTACGCTTTTGAAAGAAAATAAAAATGATAAATCTAATGTTGCCATAGAACCAGTAAATTACAGTTCTCTGTCTGATCTCAACATGCCTGCGGTGCAGAACAACCCCCCGGAGAAGAGAGATGATCCTTCTGTCACAGCAAATCAGGCCGAGAGTGCGGCCTTTATCATAGGGCATGCTACTCTTACTTATACTACGAACCAAGAGGTCGATTTTAATGTGGTTAGAAATAATGAAGATTCATTTTCTAGTGCATCGTCTAGTCCATTAGCTTATCCTATGAGTGTTGTATCTGTGTTCAAAACAGAAATGAAAAAACATTCTAACCACAAACAAGCAGAAAATGGTATGGATAAGAAGAATAAGAATGAGGACCAAGAACGACGTCGTCCTCGAAACTTTGATTGTAGACAATTAGTGAAACCGTCAGAATTAATTAGCACAATAACGCTTCATAATGGCTTACAAAGCGATTACATTTGTGAACAGTTCCAAAGGGAACTTAATTTTATAGATTCTTTTTTTGAATCATTACAATACTTGGAGAGTTGTTCTATGTCCAACAACTCTATTATTGACAGAAGTGTAGAACATTGGGTCTCAAAATCTGGCTTTGATGTAAAGGGTCCAGAATACGACACACTCTTTTCGAAATTTGAAAGTGTCACAAATAACGGCGATGATACTGAAACAATGGCTTCCAAGAGTCTTTGTTTGGTAAGTGTTTTTCTTTATACTGTAAACATTATGAGAGACTAATGCATATTTTGCTTTCCTATCAATTCACTGTATATGAACGTTGTCATCAAGCACAGACGTAATTTTTAAAGAGTATTTACAGTTGAACTATTTTAGTAGACATTGAAGTTTGTTACCTAGTTTTTATTTATTTCAGCTTAATTTACTCATCCGCGATGAGCAACGAAGAGCCAAGAACCTCTTGTTCGTCCTAAAGATGCGGGAAGATGCCCTGAAAGACTTTACAAAATCACAAATACTTTGGTTAGAAAACAAGAAGAAGCATGACAATATAGATATTTCCACTCTCAAGAAGAAGCAACGTGGCGCACTTCTTAAACTTCAACATGAGTGTGGAGAAATGCAAAGAATGCGTAAAGCGTTACTGGCACTGTCGGAACAACGAAAAGTAGCGCTTATGAAGACTAAGAAAAATATAGAACTCAAGTTGAAAAATAATGTTTCCGTAGATCAAATATTCTTAGGAAAGAAAAAGTTGAAGAGAAATACTAGTAGCGATCGACCCACAGTTCCCCTGAAGTGTTTCGATCTGTCTTCGAGCGGGTGCGACGAGAGCACCACGTCCCGCCCCCGATCGGATGCGCTTATCATATCTAACTCAGAACACTTGATCGTGGATGTGACTGCCAAAAGCGCAGAAAAAAGCATTCAGACCGGAGAAAGCCTCATCGAACAAGTAGATCAATCGACAAATACGGTGGTGGAAAACTTTGTAACTGTCGATGGGGGCTACTTAAATATTTTATTTAATAATATATCACTTCCGGAAATTTTCAGTGGTGGTAAACAGTACGAAGTGAATAAAGAGGCTTTAGAAACTATACTTCATTCAGCTAACCACACCCATTCAATGTTAACTAAGAGTAGTGTCGTCGATAAATTTGTAGAACAAATAAAAAACCGTGACCAATCCACGTCGACTACACCATCCACAGCTCGCAGTCTTGTCGACGAATTCGATCAGTATTATAAAGGCCTCGCTGAAGATATTGAGTCACCCCGAGATTCGGAAGAGCAACAAAATGTAAAAAAGGAACCATTCGAAGACAGTGCTGACCTCCCAATGGAATCGCAAGCCGTTCCAGTTAAATGTGCTTCTGTAACTATAAATGAGTCAGGGGATATGCTTTTGTACAATTCGTCTGATATATATGCCGACGCACTGTCAATGACAGGGAAAGAGGATTCTGCAGAAGAAGTGTCATTGTTCGACAAAGAGACGTGCACAGCAGAAGCAGTCGGGGCACAGGCCGGTCCTCTGCCGGTGCCGCCGGGCGCAGTCTCCGAAGCCGACACGAGTACTGGGATGGATGCGCCTGCCGATCTACTATCTAAAACATCATCAGCAGAATCTATTGTTAACACAGGTAAGACACAAGTAAAGACACAAGTAGTCGTAAAATTTTATTTCATGTTTCTGCTTTAATTGAAAGTCTTTTAAAAGACTTAGTGGTTTAGATCCGTATGCTAGTTTTTCTCAGATTAGAAAACAGTAAAAATAATTGCTATTAAGGGTGGGTTGCACCATCTAGCAACTTCTAGCAAGATACTCAGTTATGGTTAAGTTAGATGGTGCAGCACACCCTAAGAAACTGTGTTAGCATTAAACTATCTACTATACTTCTACGTTTGTTAAGGGACTGACAGGACGATAACTTGTGTGGGGACAAGTTATCGTCTTGTCAGTCTCTCGACCAGCCTAGGAAAACTTAGAATCCATAAATCTAGCGCACCTTTTTAAAACTATAACCTTCATAAAATATTTTATTTTTAAATTATCACGCTAGTTTTCCTAAACACACGGTAACACTTGAGTTAAAAATATCGGCAAGAGACAAATAAAATCACTTTTATACTCGAGAACGTATGACAGACACTAATACTACTTTCTAACTAATGACAATTAGTCGTAACTGCTAGTTGATCATGTGATTAATACTACCTTAATTTTTGTGCGGATGCTTTCTTTGAGTCACTCTCCACGTACGCCGTAAGTCAGATGCACGCTTTCGATTTCAACACTTGTTGTGCTTCTTGCTTGCATCCTGCATAGAATCAAACGACACTGTATCCACGGAGTGGGAAAGTCGTCACTTTCTTTGCATCTTGCAAAGAAACTAACGAAACTGTGTCCACGGAGTTCCAAAGTCGCATTTGCGCATCAGCATGCAATTAAATGTCGTCGCCGTGGACAATGACTCTTACGGTTAGAGGTTAGAGTCTAGCCTAACATTTCGTAGCTCGCAGTGGCCGTTGGGAGCTGGACTGGATGCCCAACCCCTTTACCTTCAAAACATTAACCTTGAAACTCCTTAACACTAACAAACACTTGATGTTTGTTTACATTACTTGAATTCTACGAATACGTAAATTAAACCTATTGGGGTTTGGGTTAAACTCTCGCACTTCGTTTATTTTATCCCGTGTTATCCGGGTTTCCGATTCGCGGACGTTGTGAATTTTGTGTGTTATGACATTCCAACCTGTGCGAAACAATAATTTTAAATGACGGTAGATAATGTCTACCATCACAATAATATCTTCGTAATTCACCTATATTCAGTCTATCCATGACCACGGCTGATGCAACTCACCCGAAACTTCTGGAAAAGTAAATTATAATGAGTAAATAAAAAGACATATGTCTTCAAAATATCCAAAAAAAAATTACATATCGTCTTAAACTTATTAATTCAGATTTTTGGGAAATTTTATTCACAATAAATATAATATAGGTAATCGTTCAAATATAGAGCTAGTATCAATCGTACGATCAAAGAGCCGATGCTGTCATTAACTTATTAGTGACGAGGTAATTTGTACCTGTTATAAGAACTCAAGTACGACAGAGATTCTATTTGGCTTGGATTCGGCAGCATTGATGACTTAGAAGCATTTAAACCTGGTGTAATCAAAAATTAAGTACGTTTATTAATATTTCAGATACCAGTACAAGTAGCCCAATATACCAGGCTTCTTCGATGACGACCCTATCGATACCGGTGCAAAGCGAGGCCGAGGAGTTGAGAAGACAGCAGCTTGCAATCGAGAGAGAAGTATGAATCGTTGTAGCTCTAACTAAAAGATCTTCCTTATATACATCAATATTTTTAGAAATGTACCCAGGACAAATTTCGGCCGATTTATGTGGAAGTGTTCCTTAGGAATAGAAAAATCTAAAATTAGGGACACGTTCGAGGGGGGGGGGGGGGAATGGGGGAGCGGACATGGGATCGCTGGGGAACATTCTAGATATCTTTGGGAGGACCTAAGGAACAACCCGCAAAAAAAAATTTCGTCCGGCATTTGTCCTGGGTTGTTTAGGAATATCTGGATAAAAATATTGAGCTAATAGTTGTGTGTCTTGATTATACCATGGACGAACAAGAAGGACTGACCATCCCCTTTTAGAAATCGTAACCCGGAAAAGTATAAAACTAGATGGCGTTAATAAATAGTCCGAGAACTTATTATGATTTATCGAGTACTCTGCTAAAAAAATACACCTAATTTCAATCTTAGCGTTTCTTTACATTGAAACTATGTTGAAATTTTGAATTATTTTTTTTGCAGAATACTCAGTAGACCATAATAAAATTCCAGATTATTTGAAAGCGCCATCTAGTTTCCATGAGTTTTATGCCTTTCCGGGTTACGTTTTCTAGTATGGGGCTTGTCAGTCTTATTATTATTCGTCCATGATTATTCGCAATTTACCTAAAAGGACGATATCGGAAACGTTTGGCTGCTCAATAACTCTGACACCAGGGTTTGTGCGGTTGGTCATCGACCTTACGATCCACACTGTATGATGATGATGATGACCATTTTGTGCAGGTCATGAGGTACATTTTTATTTAAATAGCCCTTGCTTTAAGGTGGTTGCTGAGCGGCAACACCTTTTAGAAATAAATTTATTGCGTCGCAAATACAAAGCTTTTCATTAGAATTGTTCGTTTGGCGGCAATATGGGGTAGTTATATATGTTATAACCCATAACATTATAGCTTAGCTTATCATTTATAGCTTTGTATTGGTAAAGTGCTAAAAGTGGCCGTTTTTGGCACTTTTGCAATACAAAGCTATTCACGATAAGCTAAGGTGTGATGTCATAGATAATAAAATATAGAACTACCCCAAATTACCGCCAAGCATACAACCCTTATTAAATGTTTTGTATTTATGAAGCAATAATAAATTTATTGCTCAAAGTGGCAGCACCTCTGCTCAGCAACCACCTTAACAATAATGGTGATTTCAGTAACTTAATTAAACTATCTGTTAAGAATCCAAACTATTGGGGCCCTTGTTTGATTTATTATAGAGGATAAGCTTGTTAATTTAAGGTTACTTTGGTTCAACCGCAGATAAAAGCCCTGGAGCAGCAACAAAATCAACTTCTTGCCGTGCGAGAGATACCTGACAAGCCACCGCCGCCGTACATACCGCCCCAAGCCACTCGAACGCCAAAGTCGACGCGGATGTTTGTACCTGACGACACAATCGAGGATAAAGTCCAGATGATTCTCAGTGACGACCTAACCATAGATACCAATGACGATCCATTCCATGTATTCATTCAAGATTTCTGCCGAGAGTCCGTTGCAAAGCACAAGAAGGAAAGCGGCGACAAACCGTGGGATGCGTGTAACCTTCTGCCGCAGAAGCCGCCGTTGAGCCACAAGCAGACGGTGAAGAGAACCAGCGACGAATTGCAGGAGGTGCTAAAGAAAGGAGTCCCGTCTGTTGGTGTTTCAAGTAAGCATATAATATTTTTCAATGTATTTGCTTGAAAAATACAAAAAATAGATAATGCTCGTAGGTACCTTACTAAAATGTTTATCGTTTCTTTTTTAATTTCCATAAGGCCTTTAAAAAGTATACTAGCTAGGAGTATTACATACTAATCGGAATTGGCTGTATCTTTGATACAGTCGTAAGTTTACGTGAATACGTCAGTTTCGGATCACGTAAAAACGATTGTTGTGATTTCACTTAACACCACGCGAAACGTATAGCATTCATCGTGTCCGTGTTATTGTATTGTCCCAAGCGTTACCGGATTGCCCATGTAGTAGAACCATATAGTTGCCAAATATTCATTCAAAACAAGAACCGGACAGCATACAATTACTCATCATCATCATCATAACATCCCATAAAACGTCCACTACAGGACATGGAGCTCCCTCTAGGATTCTAGCTTTTGCTGGAAAAATGTAGAGGGGAAGTACCATAGTCACCTCGCTTGTTAGCGTTACGGCTGGCACCATGGACCGCGGTTGTAGGTGACCGCAGTATGTAAGATGTTAGATACAAAGGAGGATGCTGCTGCCCATCCTCCAGTTTATAACCCTTAGTCGCCTCTTACGACACCCACCGGTATGTAAGGGTTGGCACTATTCTTTGCCGGCACCACACGGGGCTACAATTACTATACGAGTACGGTCATAATCCTCCACCCTCACGCTACGACTGTCCTCACGCATTTAAAGCCGTCACAGCTTTATAAAAGATATCAAGCCTTTCGATCCAAGGCTAAGATAGAGCTGTGGTCAAAAAGGTACCCTCCTGATAGCCTATACATCCCAATTGCTGAAAAGATGCCACCAGAACACGATCTTCCTTGGTCTTTATGGAAGGCTCTAAATAGACTGCGATCGGGTGTTGGTTGTCAGATGTCAATTTAGGAAGAGGTGGGGCTTCTCTGTTACCGACAATTGTGAATGCGGCGTTCTGAAATCCACTTGGAGGGACCTTTCTGAAGGCAAACAAAAGGCTATTGATGTGGCAACGTTTTGGGCTTTGATTTTGAAGTCACTTTATGCCGTTGAGTCAAAAAGAAGAAGATAGGTACCAACTTTGACGACTTTTTCACTAATGCATCAACAGATGGCGTTCGTGCGTAATCTGTTTCTAGCGAAAAGAAATAACGGAAGCATTCGTATGGTAGTCATTTTCCAATTGTAATGTGTGTGTGTGATTTGTGGCGCTTTAGCACTGTACGTAAATAATGTGTTTGTTACAGATGTGAGCACGCGCAGATCTGATCACATCGACGATATCTTGTTTGCGGAGTGGCGTCGTTACGAACCTGAGTGGACTTCTTTGCATGCCGACGAGGCAAATGTCAAAACTCAGACCTTCGAGGGTATCTTTCAAAGTATTCTCTCCAAAACCGTCGATGAATACAAAAAAATTATCTTCAAAAACAGCAATGTCACTGACGACAACGAAGGCATTAAAAACTCAAATCCCACCAGCGATTAAAATCTTTAGCGGAAATAACATTATAAAATATGAGCATACGATCTTAGCGTACGATTGCCGCACTCCTTCATTGCCGCATTTTAAGATTTATTATAAAAATATTGTAATGCGGTAATGTACTCCGTTAGTGCGCTAATTAATGGTGTAACTAATGCGTGTTTAACATACATATGTCATATTATTTAAATCGTATTGTGAAATGTTCGTCTAAGAAAAAGTTCAAGCCTCCAAGTATTAAATTATTTATTCAGAAATAATAATAATGACAAAAATATCACATACTTTTTATAATTTGACATCAACTACTACCTAAACCTATAAATACTTTTTAATACTAAAACATTTAAAATAAAAATACTGAACAAACAAACAGTTCGCACGATAAACAAATGCTTTCAGCATTTGTACACACTACGAGTAGTAGTCGTATTTTAATAGATAATATTGGTCTGATTTGTTTTTCGTTGTCTTAACATAGTAGTTTGTCTACTTAATATATTGTCTAAGATTTGTTGGTTTTTACAAGCAAATATAATCTCAATCGTAATTCGGTTTTTCCAAATATGAGTCGTTCATTATTCTTTGATTAATTAGCTACCTTACAGGGTAAAATAATTAAGAATATATTAGTGTTCGTTTCTCAAAGGAATAACGTTATAAACGCAAAGGATTGTGTAATAGGTTTGAGTTTGAGCCGTTTTATTATCATAAACCATCCTTTCGGATCTAGTCATAATAGGGCTACGGTATTGTCTTACTAATACTATAAGTCAATAAGGGTTTAGCGTTGCTATTATCAGAATAAGCACACTTAAGAAAATCCGTTTTGAGAAAGAAACAGCAGAGCTGTAAGGCTGAGTCAAAGATTTGTGGCATCGATTTCTGCAAATATTTTTTTGTTGTTATTTGTTGATTACAATAAAAATGTATTTGCTGAAATGCTGTGAGCCTCTAGACAGACTAATCGTCACAATCAGAGTTCGATAAGTTATAGTGCACTTAATGTACAGCCTCTGATACTAATTGTTGAACAGGCCTTTAATTTTTTTCGTATTGTTTGAAAAAAAAAATTATAAAACAGCATGACTGTATTTACTATTTTTTATCATAAGAGCTGTCCTTGTGTCAATGATAACAATGAACTTGTTATTTTCGACAATAATTTTTTTTTATCGTCAAATATTTAAAAGAAGAAACCCAAGATAAAGAGATCATAAACCACCAAATGAGTTTCTATGCCTATTCTCTGAGAGAGCTACACGCTTGTAGATTCTTCATGTTTTGTTTCTCCCACTATTAGATTACATACTCTACATTGTTTTTCTTCTACCGTCGCGTCGGTACTAACTGTCGACCTGCTCAACAATTAATTTCGATGGCAGTGTTAGCAGCAGAACACATTTTAACATAAAATTCGTTGTCAAATGTTAGATGTTTACAAGTGTTACCAAATTTGTATTAATTATACTAATAAGTTTCCTTTTTAAATCATGTATGTTGTCTAAAAGAAATAGTTTACGGTAAATCTCATATTAAGTCATAACTTTAGTGTTAAAGCTTTTAAATGTACTATATTATAACTTTAGTGTAAATTAAAGCAAGAGTCTCGGCGATTTTCATGGCGGGATCGGATTGAAAAACCAGTTCAACAGTCAAGATCACGTGAAGCTTAACACTTATAGCTTGCGACTGTGGAGACTATGATTATTAAAATAAGAAAGGTACAGATTAATATGTCAAGCTTGACGGGCTCTTGACTATACCACTGATAGTACTGCAAATGTTGATCAAACGAATCCGGGTTATACATACAGTACTTACTACGTATTCAGGCAGGATTTAATATCTTTATCCAGATAAAAGTTATATTTTAAATTAATGCGATTTAATTTGCTTGGTTTCGCCCTGTATATTTTATTTAGACTTCGGTTTATGTAGGCTTTTTTAATACGCTCCGTCTATAGTTGTATGTATTTGATTGTATTTATCTTGATCGCGTTGTTCACATCTAGCGCATAAGTCACGGCAAACCGACTATTTTGGTCTGCCTGCCTGTTCTGCTGCGTTACGGCGACTTGGGAGGCCTCTGAGGGCAGTCTCCCCCATCAACTAATATTTTATAGAAAAATGAGGTTAAATAAGAGAAGATTCATAGCACAGTAAAGAGATGGGCTTATCAGCAGTATGGAAGCTTCATACAAACGTCCAAAATGGCGCACTCACACAGACGCACGTTTCTACAGGCCGCTAAGCAAAGTTCGCCCTGAATTTTGTCGCGGTTGTCGCGTGAAGGGAAGCGGTGGGTTAGTTTGCTGTCGGTTGTTTCGAGGCATATGGATACATAAATTTTTATTTCTGCCCTGCCCTTGTGCGATAAATGGCGGCTAAGTGACGTTTTGCGATTAAAGGCGACTTAGAGACTTACCCTTTCCGGGTGTGATAAAAGGCGACTAAGTGTCCTATTCATCCACTAAGTGTCTTAAAAGGCGACTAAGTGTCTTAATCTGCCATAGTGTCATAAAAGGCGACTAAGTGACTTAACCTTCCTTTGAGTGATATAAGGCGACTAAGTGTCCTAATCTTTGTTTGAAATTGAATTTGGTTGAATTTGTTTTGTTTTGAATTTGTTTAAAATTGTTTTTTCATTTATTATTTAATGTATTTATTTATTGTTTGGTTCTGAAATGTTTAGGTCTTTCTTGCTCGAAAAATAAAATTTTGATTTGATGTTTTATTTGTTACCAAAGATTTCGGACCTTTCCTTTATTTTTCTGTGTTTGTTACAACCCTGACGCTCCAATGATGCAAGATTCGATTTTAAAAAAATAGGCCGAGTTTACATACTGCTGATAAGCCCATCTCTTTACTGTGTTCATAGTGTCCTCAAAATTGCCAATATCTTTAGTTTTTAACCTTCAGATTCGATCAGTTGAATTTTTAATGTTAAATTCGTTTTATATTAAAATCACAAAATTTTGGATCAAAATGTTAAATTGTTTTTATGTAGATGAATCTCGTTATTTACTTGTATACCGTAATAGGCGAGTAAAGGATCACCAGATAACGGGTCGCATTGTCCTTCTGCGTATCATACTTTCTACTGTACTTCGGTCAATAACCACCGCGGACCATTGCTAGCCGTAATGCTAACAAGTGTGGTGACTTTGATACATCCCCCGAAATTATACTACGCACTTTTCTGTGAAATTCGGGGGGGGGGGGCTTCCTGTCCAGCTGGAATCCTAGGCAACTAGTGTGTACAAACGATTTTTATTTCAAGAATGACTACCGCGGAAAGTAGCAATGCTAAGCTACTAATGTGTCCCTCAAGAATCTTAGAGCAGCGCGCCGAGCTTTTTTTCGTGGTGGTTTTTTCTACACAAACGGCTGCGCTCTACACTTGCTGACACGTTAGTTTTAATTGACAGCTATCAAAATTAAAACGGCCAAATCTTGGAAACTAACCTACGTATGATACTTAGGTCCAAACTGTCCAAAGCTTAGGTCTTCAATTCAGGTGACAGCTGTAAAATATAGACTAACGATGCTGGAGCCAGCATAATATGATCTTTTGATGATATAAAGCACCCCAAAATTTTGGGCGGCAATTAAGTTACTACTTTTTGGATTTGAACGGTTAATTAACGAATTTCAAACTTAGGTATTTCAATATTGCAGTAAATAGATGACTACCTTAACTAAATAACTAACATAAAAAATCCATCTCGCTTGACCCTTCAATTAACGAGGGCTCGCCCGCAAGGAAGGCCTATTTCGGGGTTCGAGGGTCAACAAGAATGAAACCTAATCTACCCTGTCTGCCTGGTTTTAATTGGCTTTATTTTTATGTTTAGGGGGCGTTGCCCCTCATCCCTTTCCGTTGCCCTTTTTGTTATCCTGATCCGTAAAGAATCAAATGAATTTAATTTATTTTAAAACATTAACTAAAATAAAGATACAAAGTAGTTTTCTAGGTCCTACATTCATAATGCCTAAAATCCAACACTGGGAATTCAACATGAGAATCCAACATTTTAACTGAATGAAAGGTTTTTAACTTCTATTTGAATCTGTTTAGTTATTTCCTGTCTCCCTTGGCAGCACTGAGCGTAATTGTGGGGCGCTCACTGATTTGATTATGACTGCATTTAGACGTTCGGTTAGTAAAATAAAAACCACAAATAAAATAAACGTATACGTTACTGCAATGGCGCAATCTGAGCTGTGGTTCAAAACCAAAACCATGGACTAAAGCCGTTTATCGCAGCAGGAAAAAACTGCTTTTTATTACCATTTTGCTTACCAAAATCGTAACCAAACAAATGAAGTTGTTTATTATGATTGAATATTCCCGACATTTTAATTCTTATCTAGCGATGAATACGCAGAATATTATTTAAGGAATAAAATAACAATGCAACAAAAATGTATTAAATATTATTTCAATCACGTAACTTTTTCTTGATAGTTTTCTTGTTATTTTTGAGATTTTAAATTGTAACTCAAGACTATAAAATAACTCAAAGATCCCTAATCGTTCGTTTAAATCTGAGCTATATAATATGTTCGTCATAGAATTACAACTTCATGTGAATTAGTATTATTATTAGTATGGTATGTATATAACGTTGGTAGGTAAGTAAGATAGGTCAAAAAGTAATCTTTCGTATAAAAATCAAAGACGGATCATAAAGTTATCCCTACAAGACTAGTCGAAGTCTAGATAAATTATATACTATAATAAATAAATTTGTACTTATACGTACTCACTACATCTGTTAAAAGATCTGTTTAAAAGTTGTATGTTACTACTGTATTTGGATATATCTAATTGTTCCGGTTATTTCTTGGTCGAAGTAAACTAAATGTCCTGAAATGTGTAGTCTTATTATAATAATCTATATATATATATATAAAATTTGTTGAAACTTAAAACTAGTGACACTGGCACATTGTTCGGGGGGATATAGTCAGCGCCTTGCTTAAGTTCAAGGTGCTCGTGATGTTATTTCACATCAGTCCTTTGTATCAATCATCGGCTTTGAGGATTGATTCCAATGGATTTGGGCCTTTCCGTCTCGGATTCGACGGAGCCTTTGCAGTTTCAGCTGAAACAAAAGAAATGCATAAAATATAACCAGACACAAGTCTATGCAAAACTATGATATCAGATACTTCGTTTGAAAACAAGGACTGGAGGTGGAAACACCTCAGCCAGGGTCAATACAATCTCAAAAGCTTCTGAAAAGTGTACCTATGTAAAAACTACAGCTATGTAGGTCTTGTATTACTTGAAATACAGCACTTCAAATATTGATCATATTTACTAAATAGTTCATTTCGGTTTGGTTTCACGTACTGTACCTCGTCGAGTGATGAGGTAACTTCGAAAGTCCGAAAATATGTCGAGTTTTCCAGGCAAAACGCAATTAGTATATCAGAATAATGATCAAATTGCGACCTAATGCAATTTGAAAATCTTAGTTGACTGGCGTTATTAAGGAAATGTTAAGAAAGGGTAGTTATAAAACTAACTGGTCTGTCCTTGTGAAGCTTGGTTCACTTCCAGACAAGCCATCCACTCGGTAATACTGATCCTGGTATCGTGATTAACGTCGCAGTATCTAGGCAACTTCCGGCCGCACCGCCGAAGAGGCTCCACGTTATTGATCAGCTGATGGAACGCCTTCCATTCTCGCCTGTCAAGGACTTTGTTCTTGTCCTTGTCAAGCATGACGTAAGTCCAAGTTGCTGCCTGTTCTTCCCTTGAGGCACCCCATTTGACCATATCGCTGAAATTAAAACACTTTGTTTAGTGCATTCGTATTTACATGTCAGAGACCTTTGGAGTCACAATATCTCTGACACCATCATCAAATTTACAACATATAGTCCGTTCCACGAGTCAATGCCAAAGCTTACCAACACATTTTGCACCTATATCAAGGCTATTGTGCTCCATGATCAATAGTAATCAGCCAAGCGGAGCAAGGAGTCCGAATTCTTTGGTAATCAGCTTTAGCTGTCAGAAAAAACAAGTTTGTAAGACAATGTAATTTTTTCCGTCAAATATACTCTGGTTCGTCTGGTCCGTCGTACTTTGTCTGGTTCTAAGGCTGCAAAATGTGTTGGTAAGCTTTTGCATTGACTCGTGGAACGGATTATACACGATATGATGATAATATTGATAATTTTCATTTAATCTATTTATTAATAAAACATTTTTATCCTATACTATTAAACGAGCAATATTTGTATATATATTTTAATCGGTTTCTCGAAAACGGCTCTAACGATTTCGATGAAATTTACGATACGGGGGTTTACGGGGGCGAAAAT
This sequence comes from Athrips mouffetella, assembly GCA_947532105.1. Classification (NCBI taxonomy): domain Eukaryota; kingdom Metazoa; phylum Arthropoda; class Insecta; order Lepidoptera; family Gelechiidae; genus Athrips; species Athrips mouffetella. The sequence continues at coordinate 32,869,592 of OX383956.1, forward strand.
CAACTTAACTAGGTGTCATGTCTGGAAAAATTCGTTTTCCTCGTGTTTTCAAAAAATAAATATTACCCCTATCAAAAACCCGTTAAATTGATCCTACTCTCGGTTCTAAACAAGCTAATTTCTCCATAGGTCAGGGGCGGGTTCAGCATCCGTAACTGAACAACTTTTCCCAAGGAACATAGGTCGAAAAACGAAAAATAATTTTGGACTTCCCATATAATCCACTGAATAAAGGGGGGGCTACCTTAGAAAAACGATTCTCGACTCAATAAAAGACGGATTTAAAGCGGCCAGAGATGAATCCTGAGCGACGCGAGTGGTTCATGGCCCTCGATTTAAATCCCTTTTACTCAAGAGTTGTATACTATACTTTATACCATGACTACGAGAAGAAGAAAGATTTATGCGAAAATACAAATACAAAAAAAATATTAATAAAAAAACTTTTATAAAAACAAGCTTTTATACGAAAAATTTTACTAAAACGAAAAACATGCAAGGGTCGTGCTGATAAATTTTAGCTCGCTGAGCATATAATACTAACTCAAAACCCGCTTTGCGATAAAAATCGTAAAAAAAAACTACGGAACCCTATACTGCGCGTGGCCCGACACGCACTTGGCCGGTTTTATATCCTATACTATTAAACGGGCAATATTTGTATATATACAGGGTGTTAATTTAATTGCGTGCCATAGCTTAGGGGGTGCTTCAGTAACGATACAGGAACACAAAAAAAATCCTACTTATAAAAATTCTAAAACTTTATTGAAACTAAACTCACGCGGAAGGCAATGACCCGGATGGAGCACCGCGCTATCACCGAGCCAGTGCGCGAGTATCAGTGGATAAGGTAGGCACATACATAACTGAAAATAATTTTATAATAATTTGTTAACTTAACATTGTGCAAAATACATCTGAGATGTGACGCCATTAAATAAATATCTATCTCTTTCGCGCGCTTTTGATAGCGCGGTACTCTGGGTCATAGCCCTCCGCGTTAGTTTAGTTTGAATTTTTTTAATAGGATTTTTTTTGTGTGTTCCTTTATCGTTACTGAAACACCCCTTAAGCTATGGCACGCAATCAAATTATCACCCTGTATATTTGAAATCGGTTTCTCGATAACGGCTCTAACGATTTTGATGAAATTTACCATACAGAGGTTTTTGGAGGCAAAAAAACGATCTAGGTCTCATGTCTGGTCTGGGAAAATTAGTTTTTCCCGTTTTTTTGAGCATTTTGTAAATTCCGCGATTTAGACAGAAACTTATAGCGCCATCTGTTGGCGAGTAGCATAGCTTGCTCACCTGATGATATTTTCAGGTTAAGGCGGCTATTATAGAGCGAAGCTCGGTCGCCCACAAATCTATCAATGATGTAGAATCACCCCTTATCGCTTTCTCGAAAAGGGCTGTAACGATTTCGATTAAATTTACCATACGGGGGTTTTCGGGGGCGAAAACTTGATCTAACTAGGTCTCATATCTGGGAAAATTTAATTTCTCCGTTTTATTATATTTTTTTTTTTGGCGCGTTTTAGTGAGTTTCAGAAACCTACAGCGCCATCTGTTGGTGAGTAGGATAGCTTGCTCAAATAAATCTTCTATCAAATGTATTATAATATTAATTGTGATTACTATTATTATGATTTACGTTTTGAGTTCGTAAGGGCTTATTAAAATTTTTACAACCCCGAAAAATCACCCGGTGTAGAATTTCGGTTTAAACACTGGTATTTCTACCACATAAATCTCGCTATTTTCTTCGGGTCGAGCAAGGCTTTGACTTTATTTAGGTTTGTTTGGTGGAAGAAGTTCATATGGTCCACAAAAATCGTGCGCGACTCTCCTGCGGGCCAGGCGGCGTGACAGACGTTGCGTCGACCACTGACGAAAGTGAGGGCGAGCGGTTCAAAGAGGAAAGACATCACGTACAACTATCGTCACATTGCCAGATCCTATCCATGATGTGAGTAATATTTTGTAATCGAATTATCGAAAACGCTTAAGGGGCTACCTCCGGTCCACTAGCGCCCCCATCAGTTAAAAAAATATTACTCGCTAAATACGAAACTTATCAAAAATCCGGAAAGACAGATTGAAGTAAAGGTACATTTGTTTATTTAGAAACTATTTACTCTGTAAAATAAAGTTCACTGTAGTTACAGATACAAAAACTGCTAAAAGTGCCGTTTTTCGCACTTTTTGTATCTGTAACTACAGTGTTTTATATTTTTCAGAATCGATAGGTTCTGAATAAACTAGGATACCTTTACTTCAATCTGTCTTTCCGGATTTTAGATAAGTTTTGTACGAGTATTTAGTGAGTAATATTTTTTAAACTGATGGGGGCGCTAGTGGACGGGAGGTAGCCTCTTAAACGATTTCGATAAAATTTACAATACAGATATTTTAGGTGTATCTAGTAAGGTTAAGTGACTGGAAAATTTTATTTACTGCGTTTTATTGTCTATCTTCTAAAAAAGGAAATACCGCCTTTCAACTCCCATCAGCGTCATCTGTTGCATCGCTTAACAAAGCTAAAAAATGTAAAAGCCGGAATCGAATCGAATTTTGGGGAGAATTGCCATTATTGCCATAATCGGCAGTTCAAAGGCTCAGTTGTTAAGTTAACAGAACTAAGGGATGTTACTTTTTACCCGACTACGGCAAAAAGAAGGGTTTTGATTTTGACCAGTATGTATGTATAATAATCCATACATATGTAGATGTATGTTCATCTATTCCCTTATAACTTTTAAAGTACTCGTCGTAATTTGACATATATTTCGTCTTGATCATCCACTGGTTATAGAATACAAGAAATTACGATTAATTGAATGTGGCGCCCTCTAGAGGACATTAAGTTATGAAGGAAAATATATTTTTTTTCTTATGATACCGTGTTGGGTACCTATCAAATGTAAGGACTATATGAGCGCATTTCAATATAAATATATTTTGTTAGCTTTTTTACGTATTTATAACTCCAAAATAATTTTAAAAATTAGTTCAAAAACAAGAATCCGACTACTGGAAAACCTTGCTCTAAAAAGTATGAAACAAGAAAATACTGACATAAGAAATTGGAAAGTCAAAGTCAAAATAGTTTATTCATTGTTGGATATTAAAATCTCTTAAAGACGTCAGCTAAACTACATCGCTTCACAAACAAATTGGCGCCATAGTGGAAAAAAAAACATATTATAGTTAAGTTATGTACAAACTTGGGTATTTAATAAATATTCATAGTGATGTTCAGATAATAGCCGTGGTCATATTATACCACCTACCCTAAAAAGCGATCATAAACTTTAGGGCAAAGTGGAGTAATAATATGACCACGACTATAGGGAGTATTCATCTATTTTTTTTATTTGTTTAATTTACTTCTTACATTGTTATACCATGGTAAAATATAGAAATAAAAAAAAAATAAATAAATAATAAATGTTTAAATAATTTCATAAAGTTATATTTGAAAAATCGATTAAATTTGACATGGATAAACGCCGCCATTTTTCGCGCGTTTTGGATGACGTCACATGCCACGTTCTGTATTGTTCACTATAGGCTTGTAAACCTTGTAAAGGTAAAACCTGAAGATCTTCAGTTTTAATCGCTATTAGATGATGGAAAATGCTAAAAATACATTTTATAGGGTATTGTCTTATGCCAAAGTGCCCAAATACTATGAGAAGTTTACAGATAATGTGGTTTTTGCGGATCCGAGAGATGTGAAAACACGAAAAAAATGGTATAAGGTGATGAGAAGAACTGAAGTATTTTCAATATCGTATTAAAATTGTTGTGAAGATCACTTTAATGTAAGTTTATATAGTTAACATGCGTGTCGAGCTACGCGCATAGGGTTCCATAGTTATCTTAGAAATGATTATAGTTAAGCAGGTTCCTAACGAACAGCGAGATTCAGCGCCTGATTGCAATTTCTATTGTTTTCAGTATTTTGACTATTTCTCGTTAACCTGTAAAGCTGAATTAGCTGTTTTTCTTTTAAATTCTTCATATTCATGTGGTGGTAAGCACTGTATATTTTTCCACGTTTCCATATTAACCGTTTAGCTGGCAGGGGGACACGACCCTGACAATAAATTGACCTTTTGAGCAAATTTTTTCGCAAACGAATCCCTAATTCATAAAACCGGCCAAGTGCGTATCGGGCCATGCGCAGTTTAGGGTTCTGTAGTTTTTTTTACGATTTTTTATCGCAGAGCAGGTTTTGCTTAAGTATTTCATAACGTTTATAACATAAACTTTTTACCTCCTAATATGCTCAGCGAGGTCCTAGCGCCTGACTGATATTACAATTTTTATTATTTCCGCTATAACTACCTTCTTTACCTGTAAAGCCTACTTAGCTGTCTGTGATAGTTGTCCTTTCAATTTCATCATATATACTACTACTGTGAATTTTTATAAATTTCCAATAGCAACACTTTATCTGGCAGGAAAGGCGGGGTGATTCCAACAAACAATTTCGCTTTCAAGCTAAATATTACGCAAACGGATCCCTAAACCGAAAAATTATCTTCGCAAACTCACATTATTTTTAAAAGACCTATCTAACGACACTCCACACAATGGGGTGAACAAAAAAAAATCACCCCCACTTTACTTGTAGGGGAAGTACCCTAAAAAAATATTTTGTTAGATTTTATTTTACTACTTTCTCGGCGTGAATAAAATACGTATTCATACAACATTTCAGCTTTCTTGTACGAAGGGTCTCTGAGCTAAGCCGAATTTTTTTTCCAAATACAACAGCACAGTATGAATATCGACACTATGACATGGCGCGTGACGTCACGTTTCGATTCGACCAATGGCGAGGCTTTTTGCAAATTCGAACTTCCCTCGCTTATTTATCACTTTTTAATTAATATTTTGTGCATTTAAATCCACACTAAACAAGAAAATAATGGTTTAGGTGTAATGTCAGGGCAATAAACTATAAGAAATAAAAAAATCAAGTTAATTTATATGACATGCATACTCCCTATTATCTGAACATCACTAGGAATATTTATTAAATACCATAGTTTGTACATAACAATTTCAGATGACAATATTTTATTGTTTCATACGTGGAGCAAGATTTGGCACTAGTTCGGTCAACAGAACTAGCAGGAATAAAGGTTACTTACAGTAACAAGCTCGTTTTAATCGGTAGAACCTGTGGGTAGAACAACTAACTGAAGGACGCTGCTCCCAAGCTTTGATTTTGTTTTCATTGATCGTCTTTGTGACTTCCTCGGTAGAAAACAAGGTAGTACTGTTTTTATGACACGCACGGGTAAAGAAGTGTAATCAACACAGGTTTCGCGGTCGATTGAAGGAAGAATAAGACATTTACCCAGGTCCAGTGCCGTTAGAAGATGACGTCATTTTCGTTACGAAGAAGCTCATTAGGTCTCGGAGGAAGTTCGTCTTTATTGGCTCGGGACATCCTGAAAGAGAAGATGCTATTTCAGATTAAAGCTCCCAAAGTAAGCTTGCATAAGATTTGGTGATACAATTAATGTTAAACTTCTCCGATGAGTTACTATTGCTGCATGTTTCTCAGGAATATTCCAGTGTATTAGGAATACTCTCATCAAGTAATTTGCCATGCCGTAAGTAAAAATTGTTCTCGGAAATATTCTAGTGATTCAGTAACCTCGATTTTTAGAACTTGTGTTAAATGTGTTAATCCAAATTTTTTGTTGTCTTGTTTTTAGTACTCGAACGCCGAACGCAACCTTGTCATAAATCGAAAAATCCGCAACATTTTCGACATCATTTTGGTTTTCCGCTATTTTTACCCAAAAGTACTAGTTTTTTGATAACACATACTTATTATGCGGACATTTTTAAGTGAATTAAATTTGCTTAAAAAATAATTTAGAATTTTCTCTGTAGTCCCAATAGTTTCCTATTAAGCTTTTCGAAGTTCTTATATTTTTTCGAATTTCGAAATTTTTTGCATTGGTTGTTCTGAATGATTTTTGAGGTTTGAGCGGCCTGCAGGTTCCTTCTCTCTCTCTTCTTATTATAAGCTATGAATCCTATACTATTAAACGAGCAATATTTGTGTATATACTCGTAAATATATTTATATTTGTAATCGGTTTCTCGAAAACGGCTCTAACGATTTCGATGAAATTTAGTGTACATGGGTTTTTGGGGGCAAAAAATCGATCTACCTGGGCGGTCCCAGAAATATTCGACCTTACTTACTTACTGGCAGTTTTTTAGGGTTCCGATACCAAAATGGTAAAAAAAAGGAACCCTTATGGTGCCGCTCTGTCTGTCCGTCTGTCTGTCACACCTCTATATCTCAGCAACCACTTATGCTATCAACCTGAAATTTGGAATAGTTTTAGAATATAGTTGCCCAACTTAATTGCACAAGAAAAAATTTTGAAAAAAGTATGATTATTAATATAAAGGGGGCCAAAATAGGGGGGGCCAAATTTCAAATTGTCGCTACTAGGTCGAGTGGGGTATCATATGAAAGGGCTTTACTTGTACATTTTAAAATATATTTTTGTATTTTTTTAAATTTCTTAGTTTTAAAGTTATGATGAAAAATGTCAAGAAAAATACCATTCCCCCCCCCTTATCTCCGAAGTTTGAGTAAGGAAAAATCTGAATTAATTACAGTTGACAGAAGTTTATATAAACTTTACAGCAAAAATAAAACGATCTTTTTAAGTTGCACAGTTTTTCAGAAATCTGCAAAAAACCTTTACAAACAAATTTAGTTTTGCGGTCCTGAAAATGGACTTTATTGCTTCCAAAAATACTATAGGTATATCGGAACCCTCGGCGCGCGAGTCCGACTCGCACTTGACCGGTTTTTTATTTGATTAAATACTCTTTTTAGGAAGCGTGAACATTAAGAAATTTAAATTTAGAATTCGAACGCGCTAGGTCATTTGGCATTTGTTCTGAAGCATACTTAGTGAATGTTGTCATCGAATTTTTCGATAATGGATAAAATTGGTGTTCGTTACGTAATTCAATACTTTTATTTGAAAGGTTTCAGCCCAACTAATATCAAAGTGGAGCTTGATTCTACTTTGGGGGAGTCTGCTGAGTCATTTACAACAATAAAATATTGGGTGGCAGAGTTCAAGCGCGGCCGCTCGAGCTGCCAAGATGAACATCGCAGTGGACGACCAAATGAGGTGACTAATCCAGAAATAGTAAAAAAAATCCACAAAATTGTTCTGGATGACCGTCGACTGAAAGTACGCGAGCTAGCAGATATGGTAGGCATTTCAAAAAGTGCAGTCCATCGTATTTTAACAGAAAACTTGGACATGAGAAAGCTATGCGCAAGATGGGTGCCGCGATTACTCACAGTAGAACAAAAACAGCGCCGTGAGGATGTGTCAGTCGAATGTTTAGCAAAATTTCGCTGCAACAAAGCCGAGTTTTTGCGTCGATTTATCACCATGGATGAAACATGGGTTCATCACTTTACACCTGAGACTAAGGAACAGTCAAAACAATGGACTGAAAGAGGAGAATCAGCTCCAAAGAAGGCAAAAACAGTTCCATCGACAGGAAAAGTCATGGCTTCAGTTTTCTGGGACGCGCGTGGCATAATTTTTATAGATTATCTTCCAAAAGGAAAAACCATTAATGGCGAGTATTATGCCAACTTATTGCAGCGTTTGAGTGAAGAAATAAAGAAAAAACGGCCTCACTTGTCAAAGAAAAAAGTTTTGTTTCATCAAGACAACGCTCCAGTCCACACATCTGGCATTGCAATGGCTAAAATCGAAGAATTAAAATTTGAATTGCTTCCCCATGCACCTTATTCACCAGATTTGGCCCCGTCAGATTATTTTCTGTTCCCAAACCTAAAAAAATGGCTCGGCGGGAAAAGATTTTCGAGCAACATAGAGGTTGAGTCGTTGGTTAATGGCTATTTTGAAGAGTTTGACAATTCCTACTATAGACGTGGCATTGAAGCTATAGAGCACCGCTGGGAAAAATGTATCGAGCTACAAGGAAGCTATGTAGAGAAATAAATATAGTTTGTCCCATTTATTTTGATTTTTCTTGGTTAGGTCGGCTACTTCTGGGACCACCCTCGTAGCTAGGTCTCATGTCTGGGAAAATTCGTTTTCACCGTTTTTTTTGCGCGTTTAAGAAACTTACAGCGCCATCTGTTGTTGAGTTGCATACCATTGTTTCTGCTCTGTGCCAGGTACTAATAAAATAATAGAATGTAAACACAGCCACTAACATCATGAATTTGAGATTTTTTGATGATATTGACAATTTTGAAAAAATATTTCGATGTTTATTTATTAATACTCGTAGATGTACTACAAAAGTTAATACGTACATCCATTATTTTATTTTGTACTCATATACAGGGTGTAAGGGACGGTGTACCGAAAACTGAAAGGGCGTGCGCAGTCAACGAAACTGAACAACTTTCCCAAAGAAACATATGTAGGGAAATGAAAAACACAATTTGACCTATAACAAAAAAATTCTTAAAAAAAGAATTATTTTTCTAGTTATTGTTATTTTAAAGTTTCATCGTTGTTCTAGTACATTTATAGGTATAAGCTTTCATAGCGCGTCCGCGCACGCCACGCCCACTTCCCTCGCTCATGAACCGCGCGCTACCAGCCCGCGTGTCCAAAGAAATATTTAGAAGCGGCAAATATTTAAATAATTCAAAAAAAATTACCCCTATCAAGAACCCGTGAAATTGATTCTACTCGTACTCTCGATTCTGAACAAACTATTTTCTCAGTTTCGCTTATTCCGTTAACACGTTGTATATTTATGTATAGTATATATTTATATATTATATTATTTGTATGGCTTACTTTATTAATTTATATATACAATTATTGAGTTGTAAATAGATTTTGTTCTTTTCTTTTTATGTCTCACTGCACTTTATGAACACTTTCTTTCACGTCCATGGGTTGGCTGGAAGAAATCTCTTGTAGAGATAAGCCCGCCTTTGTAAATTTCCTGTTGTATGTACATTTCTATTTGTTAATTGTGCAATAAAGAATATTATACAAACTGTTTGACCAGAGTGGGCAATTTGTGTGGAGAGGTCAAAATTTTTTTTCATTTCCCAATATATGTTTCTTTGGGAAAGTTGTTCAGTTTCGTTGACTGCGCACGCCCTTTCAGTTTTCGGTACACCGTCCCTTACACCCTTTATTTAAATTTGACCTCTTGGAAGGGCCCGGTTGAGGTTCGTCCGTATTGGGATCCTCGTGTTGGGACGGCTCATCTATCAAGATATCCTCCTTGTCGACATCGGGCAGATCGTTGCTTTCGGGGGAATCTAAGTCTATTTCCACTGCAACATCCGGTACGTTGTCACAAGAGGCCCCACTGCAGTGCCAGCAGACTGATGAGCATTTCATGGCTGCTTTCATTTCCACAACTCTCCTTGCAAGAGATGTTGTGGAGCTGCGTGCGATGAAGTGTATTCATGAAGTGAACGGAAGAACAATAAGTCACAATGTCCGCAAGGAAGGAAATCAAGCAGCGTCTCGTGCAGGAGATGCCAGATTAAACCTGGTTTTTTTCGCAGCACTCGCGACTAGTTGATACCGCTGCTCGTCAAGGTCGTGGGTTTTGGGGATGCTCCCGTGTTGAGCAATTGCGACTCGCTCTCCTGCTGCTGCTATCTTGTCAGTTGTAGAGCTGGTGCCGAGAAAAATCGCAGCATTCTGTTCAACGCCTGGATTTTTTTCGACCATGGCTCCGAGTCTCCGTGCTCCATGCTCCGCTCCATCACCACCTCCTCGTGGGCCCTCTGGACACTTACTCATCGAAAACACGGAACAACAAGATCGGTCTATCTTTAGCTAAGGTTTACTCGCAGTTAGGCATAGGTTGGTTAGGTTAGGTTTTCCCTTTGTTTAATAAATTCTCATTAGTCTGTATACACTTCTTTAATTTATTTCTGGGCTTCCGTATCGTCTCTACCTGCGTTACGTGACGTGATAGTATAAGAGCTCTTGCTGGCGCTGCAGGAACCTCTGATAGAGCTCGCATTGCTGCTCGAGTGAAGTCTTAAGATTGCAAAAAAATCGGAAAAAATATAAAAGCTTCATCTCGGAAAAGATTAGGTCTACAGGTACGGTATTAATTTTATATTGTAGCGAAATTAGTCTACATTAAAAATAACTTGAAAAGTTTTATTGAAAAACGTCCTTTTGGGTAATGAAGTCGAAAATTTTGCGGTTCTTTCGATGTATGACAAGGTTGCGTGCAGCGTTCGAGTACTAAAACTTGGATTATTCATGGAAACAACATCGTAAACAAGTCAGCGAAAAATGAGAACTAACAGATTTAACGCAAGGTACATAAACGCGGGTTTGAAGGTGGTAGGGCTTTTGTGGAAAGACCGTTTGGGGAAGTACCACCCCCTTGCTTTTTTCTGCCGTGAAGCAACAGTGTTTGCACTGCTGTTTCGGTTTGAAGGGCAAGGGAGCCAGTGAAATTACCGGCACATGAGAGATACCATCTTAGTTCTCAAAGTGAGCAACGTGCTTTGCTGTCTTATTAGGGTCAAAATATGCCATTAGTAAGACAGTGGCTGCTATGGGCGGTGGTGACCACTTACCATCAGGTGGCCCACCTGCTCGTTTTCTCACTTGTAACATAAAAAAAAATAAAGGCTGTCAGCCGTAAGGTTACTGGATCATATACTAGTGTGTATAGGAAATAAAGGGTATTTTTTTTTTAAGATATATTAATTGAAAATCGAAATAAAACACGTAAAAATAATTTTGATGGCCTCGTTTTTGACTTGATTTAAAAGATAATTTTATGGCATTAATGTTTGAAGATGATTTCGGGTACATGGGTGCTACGGCTGGATCAACTGAAGCGAAACCTGAATCCGGGGCCACAAAACGAAAATAAATTTGTAAATTTTGATTTCCCTGATTGTCTTTCAGTTGTTCTGTTAAAATGACATTGATGTGGAAAAGCTTAAAATGTGTAACATGTCCACAGAGCATGACAAAATCAATTGATTGCAGCAGAAAATCGATGAGCATAAATTGTTGCGTAATAGTGCTTTATGAACATGACCCATTACCGTGTGATTGCACTTCTTGGGATGGTGCCCATGGGCATGGAATCATGTTAAAACACAATTGGCAGACCAAAATCTTTCCAGCGATGCCAATACCATGGCCACTTTCATCATTTTTGTGTGACTGATTTATCTTTAAAAACCAAAATGGTCCTTTATAAACAGGACCCAATGCCGTGTGATGTCACTTCTGGGGATGGTGTCCAATAGTACCATAGAATACATGAAACTGTTTCATGTATTCTATGAATAGTACCCAGATCTGGTCTGTTGCCAATATACAAAGGATTTTACTAAAACACAAATGGCAGACCATCACCTTTCCAGCGATGGCAATACTGTTGTCATTCACACTATTTTTATGGGACTAATTTAACTTTAAAAACCAAACCTCTAAAAAACACCCTTTATTTCCAGCAAGTAAGATACTGTTGCCGTAATAAACCTTATTTCTGGTAACATAGGAAACATACTGTTACATACACTTGGATTTAAATCGTAAATATATTGCAGTCATTGTATAGTCGGTTAATTTCTGGGTGTCTACTCTAAAAGTCCGATATATCGAAACGATACTACTCGAAACATGCAAATTCAAAACTTCGTCTCTTGACAATAGAGTAGAATATTGGTTGGATGCAGTTTGAAAATTCATCCAACCAATATTCTACTCTATTGTCAAGGGACGAAGTTTTGCTGTTGCATGTTTTGAGTAGTATCGTTTCGATATATCGAACTTTGAGAGTAGACACCCTGTTAGCGAGCATTCGTCGAATTCCTTATATCACTACTGTTACAAAAAAATAATAAATAAGGACTTAGTTGTTTTGTTTTGCGTTTCTGGGTATCAGACATGATAGTTACCTATTCCTTAAGAGAATTGGACCAAGAAACACCGAAAACAGGATAGATGACATAATATTATGTTAATTTAATTTGACTTTTCAGACACGCTGCACTACCTTATCGATTTTCAATTAGTAAATGCCTGTTGGTGTGGTTGGTAGTGAGCTTGCCTTCTACGCCGTGGGCCGCGGGTTCGATCTCCGCCCAGGAGTGTGCTATTTATCTATTTATGTATGTATGTCAGGCTTTGTGTAAAATGTCCTCTAATATTTGTGCGGTACGGTAGGAGAGTGTGTAAGTGCATTCTACCTCTTACATTAAATAGTTTACCGCAAACAATCGCAGAAAAACTAATCGACAAAAATAGTAAACAAATTAAAAATACATTAAATAAACACTACATAAAAAAAGTAAACTTCTTGTAGGGGGTGGATGCAGATCCACGCTCTCTGGCCACGGTTTGTCGTGGGGCGGGCAACTGGTTGAGGCAACCACAATCTTTAATTTATAAGATTTTACTGTCTCAATTAATAAATAATTTATAATTTGTAATAGTATCTGCAATAAACAGTTTAAATTTATTTATTTTTTTTAATTTTTTATTTATTTAATGATAGCGCGCTATGATAACGTCACCCTGAATGATTAGTATCACGTTTTGAGCCGACTTCTAGCGCGCTGTTAGTGCAAGCAGCACCGATGTGCTAATTTTATACCATAGTCACAGAATAAAGTTATAATACTACATAATAGAAAGGACCATCCACCCCTCAGAGTAAAAAACTATAGAGTCAGCCATATACATATTATGTATGAGCTAGTGAAGTGTAAAGCGTCTCACTGTCGCACATGCTAGTCGGTCAAAAAACTCAGTTAAGTTTTACAAAAATCAAGATATCTTTAAAAATATAATGTTTTAGTATAAACTTTGTTTGCGAAAGTGAAAATATATCGTTTTTCACTTGTGAATTGATCATTAATACTAAGAACGGAAGCGTAAATAATCCGTAATAGCCATTTTATGCGTGATTTTTAACACCGGTTATTTCCTGAATGGTAAGTGTTTTCACCAGAAAAACTGTGGTATTAGCATTTATTAGTCCCATGTCACATATTTCTCAGAGAGAAAGATAAAAATTTTACGTTTTTAGGATTTGAAAAAAATCCATACATTTTAGTATGGAGGTCCCTCGCAAGAAAGTGCTACGCTCATGGCTCCCTTCTTAGCAGCAAGAGCTGCTATAAAACCTTGATCCACCCCCTCGCCCCCCCGCGACCCGCCCGCTCGATTGCCGGGTTCTTTTTCATTTTAGTACTGTGTTCAAGTGCGCACGCATCTGTCAATTTCAGTTTTTACAGTTTGTTGTTTTGCGGCCGTTGTATGAAGTGTCTGGGGGTAAGCTGCCGTTATTCATAATCTAAGGTCCGGGGTGTATATACAATACATGTATACAAGATTATTGTTTTTGACCTGATTTCCTTTTGCCCACTTATTAGTGAGGTCAAAAGCAACAACTTTTGTTTTACGACTTTGCTAACAATGCACAAAAAAAATTCGACTCTCGACACTAAAGTGGTCACGTGACCGACCCATTTTGTATGGGAAGTTGATAATTTTTCGTGCGTTGTTAGCAAAGTCATAGAACAAAAGTTGTTGCTTTTGACTTCACTAATAAAAGGGCAAAAGGAAATCAGGTCTAAAAAAATAACCTAGTATATTCTTTGTTGCGCACAAATAACATAAAGTTTTAAAATGAAAATGGTTTACAAAGGCGAGCTTATCTCTTGAATATCCCTTTCTCTAGAATATCCCTGCTCACCTCTCATGGGGCTGGCGTGGTGCGGCGCGGCGTCACAGTTGGGCCTCCTGTCCTTGACGGAGGAGCCGGGGATAGGCTTGCCGGTGTCCTGGTGAACGCACCAGCAGTAGCCCGTGGTCTTGTAGCACTGAGCACGCGCGTAACGCCCATCGCCAGTGCACTCCGGCACGTACAACACCGCCCCACCCGCTTTCTATACAATAGATTCCGTTATAAATCAGTCTTGTGACAAGAGGCTTGAAGATGATCTCTATTAATAATTACACTAGGCACACGTTTGTATTTGTAACGATACGAGTATGACATGCAAACCTTACTATCGGGGAATCCTCTTTTCACAACACACACAATTCATTTAAAATTATTCGTTATCTGATTTCGTTGCCAATTTACGAAACACAACAAATAAACACAATTTTCGTTTTTCGTTCGCTGAGCAAATTGTAAAATATTTTTTATACTTATACTTACACGTAATTGACTTTACGCGTTCAATATTCGCCATGAGTTATACAAAGCGTCTTTAAATTTAAAGCTTCTTAAAATCGATTGCCGACACTTTCTATTTAATCGTCAAAGTCAAAAGTCTAAGTATTCTTTAATCATATTAGGATTATTTTATCACGTTATGAGGTCAATTAAAGCTAAGTCACTTAACAAACAAAGTGGCGCCCTGTGGAAAAAAAGAGAAGTAACAGGAAAAAAAGGAGTCATCAATAAATTTACAGGAGCTTTTACTTAAAGAAGCTTTGTACAACTGAATGCAGTCATTTATACATAACCAGGTTATCTTATCCAGAACATTCGCTTAGCCTTGTGACAATACGATAAAGTACAAATAAAAACTATGGATCAAAAACTTATCAATGCAAAATTACTTTAACTACTTTCATGACTTAAACCGCCAGTTACCAAACCCATATTAAAGTTAATCCTCATTTAAATCCATTACCTATTCCTGACACTTTATTTTCAACGAGACTGAAAATAATGCGACATTAACACGGCCTTTCTACAAAGGGTGGACAAAAAGGCTCAAACAACCTTGAAAATTATGAATTCCCCTTTTCACATGGAATATAGGACAAAACGCGATATTTTTCTTTACTTTTCATAGAAACTGCATCAGCTGATACCACATTATTTTAGGAGATCAAAATTTTTCGTATTTCGACCGACGTTCCTTTGTTCACTTTCATGGGAAAATTCGCATCCTTACAATCTGAAGAAAAGTTATAATTATCATGCAGACATCGTCAGGACAGCGGCTAGCCTAACTATCCCTGTTGTCAGAGTTTTATAGCTTGCCATCCGAAGTACGAAAGCGCTCTAGTTCTTATGCCACTTGCGGCCACAAATACGAGTTTCTACCACGGCCATGGCACAGATTTTCGCGATCGTACAGAAAAAACAACTAGCATTCAGCCACGAGCGCATCGCATAGAATAATTTTCTAGAGCTTGAGTTTGACTTGCGTCATAATAAGTACGTATTATTACCTGTTCATCCAAAACAGCTTGGCGGTCGGTAAGGCAGTCGTTGATCTCGTCTTCCCTTCGATTCTCGGAGCCGTCAGGCGCGAAGGAGTTTCTCATTATCCCAGGTAACACTGTAAATTGTTCATCATCTTATAATCTTATAAAATGCCCGCTGCTTGACAAGGAGTTCCACTTTGAAATTGGCAGCAAAAATGCGTGTTATCATTTTGGGGGGATAACAATCTAGGGCTTGTCTCACAGCTTGCTGCTAAAATCTGCCAGCTGAATATGTCTGATTTTTGTATGTGTTAATCAGTCAGTTAAAAGAATCAGTGACATAAAACATTTTCACTACCT
Organism: Athrips mouffetella; assembly: GCA_947532105.1. Lineage (NCBI taxonomy): Eukaryota > Metazoa > Arthropoda > Insecta > Lepidoptera > Gelechiidae > Athrips > Athrips mouffetella. Next base: position 32,885,199 of record OX383956.1, read on the forward strand.
GACAGAAATAATCAGCAGATAGGCTATCGCGGTGAAACGGGTCCTTAGTGTTGCGGCAGACGTAGGTATACAGAAAATCTATGGTTGCGGCTGGCACCGTGGACCGCTGAATGACGCTGCTGCCTGCCCATACTCCGAAGTGCCACGAAGTGCCATCTATGCTTAGCCGGCCGACAAGTGAAATCTTTTGTACCGAAAACATTCCCTATACTTTTTAAATAATCTTTATTTAACGTCACTAAATCGCGACTCCAATCTGATACTTGCACTGAGTTTATTCTGGAATGGGGAATTCCAGAGCATAATCTATTTAACTCTGAATCAAAACGCTTTTGTGAGAATTTTATTGAGCCCCCTCTCTAAGTAAGATTTTGGCGGACTCCTCTCCATTTCGAGCTCACGTAGGTAATAACCATTAAAATAATGTGCTTGATTAGAATGACAGTAGGAAAGAGCCATACGTGAGAGCAGAACGGAACGATAGGTGTCTCTACCGCATCGCTCCGTCCTGCTGTCACACTGCTGTCACACTGCTGTCACACTGCTGTCACACTGCTGTCACACTGCTGTCACACTGCTGTCACACTGCTGTCACACTACTGTCACACTGCTGTCATTCTAGTCAAGCCTCATTATTTCGACCACTGCACTGTAATGAACGCGCTGTCTGTACCTGCGCTGGCGTCTGGCGGTGGTTCTTCCTCGGTGTAGTCAGGCTCCGGATCCGCACCGCTGTCCTCGTCTGCGTTCAGCGACATGAAGAAGCGGAGAGAGACTATATATTATTATTATGTTTGCACACACATTCACAATGCTAACAGCATACGTAAGTTGCAGAAGTGTTTTTGAAAGGTTGTCTGGCACAGATCAAGTTCAATTTTGAATTATTTTAGTGAACAAATTTTTGTGTGCAATCCAGTATTTTTTGATGCACAATCAGTATTTTGATGCGCAATCAGTACGTTTGACTTGTAGTTAAATAATTCCCTTATTTTGCACATTGCCGTGGGATCGGCAAGCATTCTATACAATACCTAGGTAAAGTATGAAATTGACGATAAAAAAATAAATGATTTCATACATTGGGGAACCGTACCAGGCATTTTGGTATATTCCACTTTGATCACCCAGGTGATCACTTTGTGTCCAAAATCATCAGCCGCCAGATCACCGGGGTGATCAAATTACACATGGTTAATTTATTATTTTGTTATGATTCCTAAAATTACCTGCTGTAACTTGTACTAAAAACGTCACGTGGTCAACGTCAATGGCTCTACATAACGAATCAAGCATCGTTTTTTTTAAAGTGGTTGCCTTTTGGAACTTTTTAGTTACTGGGTGGGTATGTATATGTCGTGGCCAGATCGTTAGAAATGATCACTTCATGATGTGGCTGACCACTTCATGATAGGTTCGGTTATGTTAGGTTGCATTTCATGAAGTGACCAACATGATTTCATGAAATGGCCAACATATATCATGAAATGGCCAATACCACGATCTGGCCACGACATATACATTATCTAGGCATTATGTAGAATGCCTGGATTATACAGATTGCCGGTAACATGCTTTTATTTAAAATAAATTGTAATTGGCATTATTCTAGTCTTTATTGACTGATCACTAGGCTTACGCAGCAAATCCAATCCGAACCCGAGAAATTTGGATCCGAATGAATTCGTAACGTAATGCTATTAAGTATTATAACACCGCGTCCGATCCGATTCAGAGTAGTACAGGAAGATCTCTAGTTCGGATCATTTTTTCAGATTACGATCGGATGCAGTAGGTATGTAAGCACTAGAAAACAAAATGCGGAATCGACGAGACCGCCTGATTTCCACACCGTTATAGATTTTCATAAATAAAGATATTACGACGACTCAAACATAGGTCGTAAACTCTGTTCAAGTTATGCTCGGCTATTGCAAATCTCTCGGAATACCGTTACCATTCATTACCATATTATACTAGTTTGATTGTCACTCTTCCACAGTTATGTTACTGTTGTCGGTTTATAATAAATATCTCTTGAACTTTGAGCTCGGATGCTAATGGAAAAGTTCATCTATCTAGCCTTTATAGTCCATAGTATAACACTACCCACTGTTTCTAAGGCCAATGTATTTTTGTATTCAGACCTTAACAATGATTCCACAGGGTGATACAAGATTGTAATTGCAATAAAAGTAATTAATAATAATCGCTATTTCGATGTATGAAAAAATCTACTAATACCATGGGGTCCCATTCCGTACTACGGTTTTTTCGACGGAGTAAATAGCCCGAATTCATTAGGCCCTTTTGTTTCTAATAATTAAACTAAATGTTACTACTAGGTTGGTAGGTAAGTTAATTCAATTTTAACATCCAGATATCAATTTATTCTAAGAAAATACCTTATGGAAAAATAGCCCGAACAATTTTCGGCACACATTCGTTCTATGACGTGAGGCATCTGTACTAGTATAGTATTATATTATCTGTAAAAGCATTAAAAATCGTTCCAGCTTTAGTTGAGATTTCAAGTAGTACGCATTTGTTGGTTATGTTATTTACTTCACCAAGCCATCTCACAAAACAATATTTATTACTTCTACTGCCAGCAGTGCAACTCCAATTTAATCTGACGACGACTATCCGAAGAAAACGACAAGAGTACGTTTGGGCAGGTACTAATAGCCGATAGGATCGGACTGCTCTGTATTTAACTCCGTACCACGATTTTGCCCAATAGCAAAATTGTCGTTTGGATCAATCCGCAACGCTATTGGACAAAATCGTGGTCCGGAGCTAAGTTCGGAGCAGTCCGATCCGATCGTCTGTTAGTACTCTAGGTTAGACTCTACCAGAGAAGAAATTACCTACCTACGTAGATAAATATATCTATAAATACAACGTGTTAATGGAATAAGCGAAACCCTCATACACCCCAACTGATTTTTATTAAAATTAATCCATTCCCGTACAAAAAATCTTAAAAAATCGATTTTTCTTTCTAGATATAGCTATTTTAAAGTTTCATCATAGTTCTACATAGTTTCATCGTTGTTCTAGTCCGCGCTCACCATGCACACCACCCCTCCCTACCTCTCCGCTCACGAACCGCGCGTCGCCGCCGCCAGCGCGCGTGTCCACAAAAATTTAACTAAAAAAAAATTACCCCTATCAAAAACCCGTGAAATTGATTCTAGTCTCGATTCTGAACAAACTACTTTCTCAGTTTCGCTTATTCCGTTAACACGTTGTATATCTAGGTAGGTAATTGCTTCTCTGGTTCGGGAACCCTAATAAGGACGGGCTTCTTACCATGGACTTACATTAATCTTTCGGCTGTAGTTTAGACTGTTTTGGAAGATGAAAATGACGTCCGTTTCGAAGTACTCACAGTCCGGCGCGGGCGGCTCAGGGTTTGCGAGCAGACAGGTGACCCACTCCACTCGAGCGATCTCGCCGTCAGCATCGCCGTCGCAACCGCGGGCCCACGCGCGTGCGCAGCGTTTCGGCTTTACCACCTGCTCGAACACAATCAATATTATCATAATCCTCAAATTTAACTACATATTTAAGAGTTGTAGGCAAACTGATCTTCTCATCGAAGGATTCTGTTTGGTATCTTACTAGCTCTCATTTAGAGAATAGCTTTAGAAATTGTAATTTAATTAAAACGGCTCTATTTTGATGGAGTTTTTCATGTGCCAGAATTTCCTTGCAAGGTATCTTGCTGTGGTAACCTTGGCAAATTCAATAATCGAAGTGCCAGTAAAAATAAAAAGGGCTTTTGTGTAAAGTTTGTATGGAGAGGTACAATATCCGCTTGCCTTTTCGATCGGAAAGCGTCATTTTCTACTATATTTTGGTTTGAAAGGTAGGGGGCGAGGAGAAAGTGAAATTATCGGCACATGAGACATGGCGCTTTGCTGTCTTATTTTATTAGTGTCAAATCATTAGAATGACAGAGAAAGATAAGACAGTGAGTGAGTGATATGATGGTAGTAGGCATGTATGGGTGGTGGCTAGGTGGTGGTGACTCACTGTCACTCACTGTCTTATCTTTATCTGTCATTGACCACCGAGCAAGGAACCACGGTGGTGACTTACGATCCGGCTTATAAAAACTAAATTATTTACTCGAAATAGGTTGGGGTGGGTTTGTTTTAATTTTTAGGGTTCCGATACCAAAATGGTAAAAAAAAGGAACCCTTATGGTGCCGCTCTGTCTGTCTGTCTGTCTGTCACACCTCTATATCTCAGCAACCACTTACGCTATCGAGCTGAAATTTGGAATAGTTTTAGAATATAGTTGCCCAACTTAATTGCACATGAAAATTTTTTGAAAAAAGTATGATTATTAATGTAAAGGGGGCCAAAATAGGGGGGGCCAAATTTCAAATTGTCGCTACTAGGTCGAGTGGGGTATCATATGAAAGGGCTTTACTTGTACATTTTAAAATATATTTTTGTATTTTTTTAAGTTTCTTAGTTTTCAAGTTATGATGAAAAATGTCAAAAAAAATACCATTCCCCCCCCCTTATCTCCGAAGTTTGAGTAAGGGAAAATCTGAATTAATTACAGCTGACAGAGGTTTATGTAAACTTTACAGCAAAAATAAAACGATCTTTCTTAGTTGCACAGTTTTTCAGAAATCTGCAAAAAACCTTTACAAACAAATTTAGTTTTGCGGTCCTGAAAATGGACTTTATTGCTTCCAAAAATACTATAGGTATATCGGAACCCTCGGCGCGCGAGTCCGACTCGCACTTGACCGGTTTTTTTATTCTATTGTTCGCTAGGCAACCTGTGGATAATCACTGCATGCTTTATCGGCTCATTTCACTAATAGTAAGTAGAAATCTTTTTAATGATTTTCTTATTATCAATGCTGTTTTTTTTATTGTCAATAGGCTTACTCTTGACCTCGATCTAGTCTTGAAGACAGACATGAGGTCGACGATGGAACGAGCTTTCCCAAAAGAAGCCTATTCACTCGCGACTTAAATAGATTCGGGTTATATAAATTCGGGAACACAGACTCAGGCAGACAGACAATTCCACTCTTTAGCCGTGCGCATTATAAAAGATGTTTTAAAGCGCTTTGTGCGAATGTGCGGAATATCAACTCTCGAATTTCACCGAGCGAATTACAATATTTGAAAAAATTGAGAATTAAAAATCAAGCACAACTTCATAATCAATGTCAGGGCTTTTTAATTTTGTACGAGTATAATATCGTGAGTCAGAATAACATCAGAACTTTTTTCAGGTCACTCACTGCATAGACTGCGGTCGGACGTTGGCACGGGAACTTATACGGGGATTTTTCTGATACCGACAAACAAGTGAGTGCAGCATTATGCAAACCATCATAACACACCGGTTGTCTTGGTCTACTTCTCCACATTTTGGGCATAGCTGTTAGCCCAAATAGTCAATTTTGCCATTGACTAGAAAGGAAGAACATTTTTATTCTACAACTTTTGGAAATTAAAATAATAAAAAATATTCTCCATACAAAATAAAAAAAATTATCCAGATTATTTGTATGGAAAATCTAAACTTTTTAATTTCTAAAAGTTGTAAGTAGAACGAAAGTTGTTCGGTTATGTAACCTTGTGTGTACTTATGTGAGTGTAACTTAGACCAGAGAGGTTTTGCAAGTATCTTAAACTTGAGAAAAAATATTACCTTTTTGATGAGTCGCCTGAGGCCTCTGTACTCGGACTTTTGTAGGGCTCCGCTGCGGTCCCGGTCGAGCTCACGGAACTTCCACTCGGCGACGGCGCGCGGCTCCGCGGGAGCTCCACCGGCGTCTGTCCGGCCTCGGTCCATCTCCCCGCTAAATATTTTGATTAGGTTCCCATTGAATTGCGCGCGGTCAGCTCGCGAACAACCTGTGGTGAGAATAAAGTTATTCACTCACTCAATTTCCTCACATGTTATGAACTCGTTGATTGTAAACGTTATCATTTCTTAGTTTGCAATAAAGTGTTATATTCATTCAAAGCTAGATATATACATATAGTGAAACAGACAGATCTCGCACTCAGCCTTAAAAAATAACAAGCTGACGGTAGCCGTCGACTTATACAAATTTTACTTGTTTTCATTAGTAGAATCACTGAGCTTTGGGAGCGGAACCAATAAAAATCATGGTGTTTATGGGCTTATTTTTGAGAAAAAGAGCCAAGTGTTTCTGAGTTTATATAACCCGATTTTTTAAGCCGCTAGTGAATAGGCTTCTTCTGTATAAGCTCGTAGCATCGTTTACCTCTTGTCTGTTCTCAGAGCCATATTAAAGAAAAGAGTAAGCCTATTAATAAAAATAAAAAAACAATGACATAGAATCTACAATAACTTATCCCAAAATGCGACTTAACTACATCAATAGCCTTTTATCGGCTATCCTTTCTATCACTGTTGAAAAAAAATGTGATTAATTGTACCTACCTATTGGTGCTCCATTACCTATTCGTATATGTATATACTTAGTACTTTTTCATTACACTCTAGATATCCCTTTACCAAAAATATTTTTATTTTAACATTCAAATAAATTATCAATATTTAAATATATGTAGATAAGATAAGAATAACTTACTTCTTTTATTTCTTTGACCTCGAACCGAAGACCGTCGCCTCGTCTGAGATTTGCCTGCAGATGAAAATCTTTTTTGAATAGGAGGTAAGAATTTTATAAATCATTAAAAGCCACAAAAGAGCGCCCATACAATGGATCTATTTTAGAACTCTAAGGTACCATAAACTCTGCCAATCTTTAAATCTGGTTTGATGTTCTGCACAGTGCACAGTATAGACAGAAATGTGGCGAAGTGTGTAGTCCGTAAAGTGCACTTCAAAGATTTAAGTACAAGGGAAGAAGTGTGTGTGTGTGTTATTCATTTACACTGAGCGGCATTGAAACTGGATTCAGCAGATTTCCTGCCATACATTTTTGTTCAATGAAAACATGTAAATTAATACACGCCGCTTTTCCGTCGGGATAGACAGAGATCACAGCTCTCCACCTGCTACGATCTTGACATACTTTAATCGCTTCTTCTACTTTTATCAACCTTTTTATACACGCTCGTCAGCTTAGGGTACCTACCTTTAACCTGGCCTTTTTTTAGAAAATCTTGAATTTGGTAATAGAAAATTTGCCGAGGCCTTCCTCTACCTACAACGTTCCCATTTACGATCTTTTTGTCATATTCTTGTTAACAATTATTATTTATTTATTCGACATAAATAAAAGTGTTCAGGAAAACTAACCAAGCATCACATTAAAAGTCTGAAAAATTAGGATGGTTGGGCAGCAGCATCTTTCAAACTGAGGTCACCAACAACAGCGGTCGCTAGCCGCAACGCTTACAAGCGTGGTGACTATGGTAAATACCCTCCTAAGTACCACGCGATTTTGCTGCAGTTTTGACATTGTATAAAAATTAAGGTATGTGTATAGGCATTGTTCTTTTCTGACCAGTGTATTTTTACGCAAGTGGAGTGGTGTGGTGTGCGCCCGTGCGCAGTGCTGAGATGGGGCGTTGCGGGGCGCGGGTTAAGGTGGAAGGGTGGGCGGGAGGGGGGGGACTAGGACGCGCGAGCCCGAGAGTCCGATCAGCCGCCAGCCGCTCGCCCCAACCAACCGGTCCACATGCAGTGATGTACAGTCAATGGCACCAAATCACTTCTCATGATTAAGTGTTGATTGCTCTTTCTTTACGATCGCGAAAGTTATGCAACGTTGGCCGTGATCAGATAGGTGACCGCTTGTGGCATTAGAACTAGAGCGTTTTCGTGCTTTGCGTCAAGCTGTTTTAATCCATCACGTCAAAGGCCATTCGGCAGCTGGGAATCGCTGTTAAAATGAGGGTTAGTGGCAACCCAGATACCTAGCAGGTTCACTGCAATGACTAACCACATACTACCGTCTGGTAAAATCAAGGCTTTACCAGGCAAAGATTGGTAAGATTAAGTTATTTACCTTACCAATCTTAATTACCGGTACATTAACATTGGGTGCACATATTACGTGAGATGCGACGCCCTACAACTACCTTTACAAAGCTAAACTACATTCAAAAGTAGGGATGCCTAGCTCAAGGTCAAACTGCTACACTGATACGCCTTTGGCTGTACCTACATCATCAAGTAAGTCGATAGCAAACCGGTAACGATTACATTTTACTGTCCATTGCTTTGCTGTATCTATCTTGTTGTTAATTAAAGAAATATAAACGCTCCGACCTTTTCACTTGTGGATTCTTGAAAGTATCTGTTAAGCTAATTCCATACATAATGTCATTTTTTAAATGTAATGTAATGACATTTTTGAAAACAAGCAACTTTTCCAAATAAATACTTTTTACTCAACTCGAACTCATTTCGAAAAAGTCTAAACACTTGACTTTTTCGAAATGAGTCGATCACGTGACCACTTTACAATGGAAAGCCAAAAAAATGTTTTCTTGTAAATATTATTTTTCTTCAGGAAAGTTGCTTGTTTTCATTAGTAAAACCACTGGGCTTCGGGAGCGAATATTATTTTCAGAAAATTTACTGAACTATTAAAACACTTCCGATCATAGCTATCCAGTAAAGCTCATGCTACGCTAAACCTTTAAAAGGAAATATTTTTATATCACTTAATTAAGTCTAGTATTGTCATTTTGTACATATTATCCCAAATACCTAACTAGCCTTACCGAACTTCTGTAAGCCGTTTGTCCAGGCTGCAAGTACTGCTCTGGTACAGTCAAGCAATCTCTTCACTCATTTTATTCTTAACTCTATAATATTTTCTAACACAATCAGTTACTTAATTTATCTCTCTAATAATTGATTTATATAACTTAGTGATAAGCTATTATTGTGCCTATCTACCCGGTTAATTATAAGTAAACCCGTGTTGCATGCAGTGTCTGCATCGAGAAGAATACTCGTACAATCCTTATTTATTTGTTGCTATTCCTATTATTTGTATGTTTTGGATTAGTTTCCAGCTTTGCAGAACTTTAAATAAAAAAAGGTAGATCAAGCTTGGCACTTGCAAAGTGACTTACAGCTATCGAAAAAAGAACGTGGTACGGTGCCACATAATACTATGTGAAATCTTTGATAGTGGTCGATAAACCATGTGTCTTTTTTTTTATGTCACAAGTGGGCAAACGAGCAGGTGGGCCACCTGGTGGTAAGTGGTCACCACCGCCCATGGCACCTACTGTCTTATTAGTGCAATAATTTGACACTTATAAGACAGCAAAACGCACTACCCACCCAGACAACTAAGATGGTATGTCTCATGTGCCGGTAATTTCACTGGCTCCTTTACCCTTCTAACCGAAACAGCAGTGCAAAACCCTGCTGCTTTACAGCAGATAAGGGCTTATTATATTCTGAAGGCTAAATGCAACAATGATTATTATGTTTTAAAAATTCGAAAAAAAAAATACTTTCCTTACAAAATGATCAGCTGATGAGTCTTTTTTTCGAATTTCGAAAAGTTGTAGAGCATAAGTTATGCATTTAGCCCCAGAATAAACTGTTAAATGGTTTTAAACCGATTTTTTAAAGATTACTACTAATCCTACTCTAGTAGTTTAGTTGAGCTCTGAGCGTACTATAATTGAATGAATGCCCATAACATAAAATGAAAACACCATAATAGCATTTTACTGAACCGGGACGGGTCCAATACGGCTGGACAAGCGCATGGGAAGCATAAACTTTTGTACTTACAAAAAAAGGCACATTAAACCCAAAGCGGGTTTGGTTCTGGCAGACACCTCGGCGCCTGACCCAAATCGTTATGAGACATTTTTCTTTCTTAGGTCAAGTAATCGACTTATTATTATAAAGTTTAACGGGTAAACAGCAAATTAATTTATTTATCTAAATACTAGGTGGTTTGAAAGAAGATTAAAACAGAAGCGAACGTATCTAAAATCAATAAGTAGGAGTATCCTAAATCCTAAACTATCATAATCTTATATACTATCTACCCAGTTAAAAATATGATGTAAATAAAATATATTCGATATCGATATAGGAGCGAGAATTGAAGAATATTAATTTGATAGCTGTTTTTTTATTATCTCAGGCTCGTTCCTAACGACTTAATTAAAACCATGCACAGGTATGTAAAGCTAAATATAAAACATCAAAAGATGCGCGCGCAACCTACTCGACCAAGTTTCTAAACGCTGCTGCTGTCTGGAGCATTTTTTCTATCACCTCTTGGCTGAGACGGGTTCTCTTTGCCTTCATAGGGACAAAAAAACCGAAACCCATTGTGCGCAGGCGTCGAGCTGTCTGAGACGAACCGCTGTTTCTTAGAAAGCGAGTTACATTATACCTCGGTTTATTTGTCTGATCTTTATCTCTACCAAAGAAAATAAAATGTTGATCTTTACAATATAATATGTGTGTGTGGGAAAAGACAGAGAGCGATTCGTATTGCGGCAGCACGCTAAGATTTATAAATATGCATGGGTGCTAGTACAATGCATATTGAATAGATCTGCGTTGGGTCTTGCTTAAATTAAAAACAGTGACACTTTTAATTTATTAGACTTGAAGCATGTAATTCACCACAAAACCTTGTAGCCAGATGTCAAAATGTAATTAGAGAGCACAACGGTAGTTTCCATGCAACGGGGTCAACGTAAGTGGTAATAAATGTCTAATTGCTGGCGTGCAGGCGCCAGGGCCTAATGGAAGGGACTGGCATTAGCAATTGGCAAACGAACGGACATAAGTAAAGTTCCAGCATAGCAGTAAGTCGTATCCATGAATCACTATTGACGACGAATGCGCAATCGCTATCAGACACATATTTTATGGGAATGGATGCGAGAATGGCTGGAACTAGTAACTGAATTGATAACACGTAATTTCTCAATCAAATTTCAGTTACTTAGTCAATATTTGGCATCGAAAGCGCTTGCATTTAGATAGTGTGGGTTAAGCAGCAATATTCCAGTAAGTCTACTGGCGGCGTGAAACCAATTTTTTTAGAGTTTATAATATTTTTAAAATGAAAACTGAACAAGCTTGATGGGCTTATTGGCAGTTAGTGAGTTCAGTCTCACATAAAAATATCATTAATATAGATAGTACGACCCGAAAGTTTCAAAGTATTACACAGAAAAATTAACAGTTTTAGGTTTTAAGTATTACATAAACATTTTAAACATTTATAATATAAAATAATAGTAGTTTAAGATACTAGTGCCGTAAGTATGGTTATTACAAACGAGTTGAAGTTTTGTAAACCCGAGACGAAGTCGAGGGTTTACCATCGGCACGAGTTTGTCATAACCCTTACGGCCGTGTATCTTACGACGTTTTTCAAAACATTTGTGAGAAAACTGGTATAAGTAATACACTTGTTAAAAGAACTAACCATGGGTAAGCCTCTTGTCGATTTATGTTCTCCTGGTACTCTCCATTTTATTTTAAATATAGGTAGGCAGTCGAAACTCAAGTAAAAACTTACCACTTTAGTATTTTTACATAATAATTTTATGATCAGGGCCCTAGACAAGTGGCTTTCTACTATCGCAAACGCTATATAATAGAATAAAAATGTATAGGATTGACATTAGCTGTCACGCAACATTTCGTTAGCTAATGTCAATCCCATATATTTTCATTCTATATTCTACTAGCGTTTGCGATTGTAGAACGCCACTTGACTCAGGGCCCCGAGTGTAAAACTCCTTGGTAGTACTTATACTTTTTTTACTTACCGCACTAGTTCAGTAAGTAACTACTTACGAGCAATGTTTACGTCCTTGTAAGTACGTTTTTCGAGCAAATGTATTGAAAATATTATTTATAATCTATGATAGAAAAGAAGTGGTTGCGTAGGTTACCTGGAAGAGATTGCTCTAAGCAATAAGGCCGCCTATGCGTGCAATAAGATATGTTGTTCGTACTTAAGTGTTGTAAATTTGTGTGTAATAAAGAGTTTATATTTATCTATCTATCTATGATATAGCTAGTTCTGAAAAATGTAACTAACATAGGAGTGTATCCTATACTATTAAACGAGCAATATTTGTATATATATATATGTTTGTAATCGGTTTCTCGAAAACGGCTCTAACGATTTCGATGAAATTTACCATACGGGGGTTTTCGGGGGCGAAAAATCGATCTAGCTAGGTCTCATGTCTGGGAAATTTCGTTTTCCCCGTGTTTTTAAGCATTTTTAAAATACAGCGCCATCTGTTGGCGGGTAGCATAACTTGCTCACCCGATGATATTATAATGTTAAGACGGCTATAATAGAGCGAAGCTCGGTCGCCCAGGTACTAGAATGTAAAATAGCAACATTAAAAAAGTCTGCCTTTTTATACTTACCTGAATAGGATCCCTCGTTCAACTTCCCAAAGGTCGGTCATAGGTTTACCTTACTACTTACTATACTGATCTAGCAACAATACAAGTTTACTCGTACAAAAAAACAACACGCAACAAAAACTACCACACAAACCAAACATAGAAAAACAACAACTAAGATCAAAAATCATCTGACATTATCATGTATTTTTGATTGATAGATATTTACATGACCCACCCTATCTAAATGCAGCTCTTGTTAGATGTAGGTAACAGAAGCACCACGTGATTTTTTTAGTTTAATGCCTTTCGTATTAAAGGTTGAGTACCTACTTTTGTATGAGCATCCCATTCTGAGAACTCTCTTTCTTTCTTCTAAGGTGCCATTTCATATTCAGCCTATAACTCACTGGTCAGGTTTCATACAAATGTCTTCTACGACTTGCATTACGAATGCAATGCAACTCATGCAAGAGCATATCGCTAACAAGAATTTAACTGTTGATGTTATTGCGATTATTAGGTTCAATATACAGGGTGTTAATTTGATTGCGTGCCATAGCTTTAGGGGTGGTTCAGTAACGATAAAGAAACTCAAAAAAATTATAAAAAAAGTCTTACAAAAAAAAACTCCATTGAAACTAAACTAACGCGGAGGGCAATGACCGCGCGAATGGGCGCGCTATCAAAAGCGCACGAAAGAGTTTTTGTTATGTAGTCATCATGGAGATCTTTAGGGGAGACCTATGTCCAGCAGTGGACGTTTTTCGGCTGATATGATGTTGATGTGCCTACCTTATTCACTGATACTCGCACGCTAGCGACGTTGCTCCGCGTTGGTTAAGTTTCAATGCAGTTTTATTAATTTTTTCAGTAGGATTTTTTTTATATTTTTCTTGTGTTCCTTTATCTTAACTGAAACACCCCTTAAGCTATGGCACGCAATTAAATTAACAGCCTGTAGAGTAACACATAAACAGCTATCAAATTACCTTCAATATAACATAACTTATAGATAGCATCCACGTTCGTCGTTCACGTCACACCACTTTTACAAAAGGTGATAAGGACACTTTACTAAAAAAAACCGAAAGCATTGTAATGATTGTGCATACAATGCGACAAATGTACGTACTTGTAATGTAAATCGAATACATTTTCCTGGACGTGAAAGAATGTATGAATAGTGAGAAACAAAATAAGGATGTGTGAAGGAATTTCTTTTGTAGGAAATTAAATTAATCAAGGGCACAACATAGAGAATATAGTACATTGCTCATGTTTGAGCCATGAGTTGCAGCCGAGGGCCTCAATACACCCGAGGTGGGAATCTTACTTTTTTTCGAGTGATGCATAGTGGTTTAATACTTCACCTTTAAAGAAAATACGACACAAAATTGAAGATTCAGAACTTTACTACTCTGTACATAAACTTACTAATCTGGGAACTTTACTCTTCTAATATTTTTTATGGCGTTCACAGATGTGAAAAGAGATCTATACGCATATTTCGCCAGTGTCAAAAAAGCTTTGTTTTTCATTTCGGAAAAGTGCAAGTGGACTGTATCATTTCGCGGACTTAGAAATAAAAACTTTCTGCTTTTTGCATTATGATAAGAAGGCAATCGACCGACACTGACCTAAATAAAAAAAACTGCTCGTAAGAAATGTATTCCATCCAAAGAATACCATCCCACATATTTGTAGGACAGCAATGACGTACATTCCTAATTATAAAAAAAACCGGCCAAGTGCGAGTCGGACTCGCGCACTGAGAGTTCCGTACCACCACATAAACATAATTGTATTAGTTGAAATTTCAGTAAGTTAATGTGCTAGATTTTTTGAGTCCGACACGCGCTTGACCAAATTTTATTATTTGTTGTTATTTTATAGCTTATCCACTATAAACATACCAATTTTCAAGTTTGTAAGTGTTCCCGTTTTTAAATAGAACTAAAACAAAAATCGCCTCAGCAACCATCCAACTTGACCCCTCTCTTATATAAATGTTCTTGAAACGGGAGCTCACCACAATTGGTTACCATTAGTTGTGAGAAAAGTTGTAATATTTAATGATTTCAGACTTTTCCCATTATTTGTACTGTGAGACCTAGCTTCTTGCCAAATTTCATAATTTTAGGTCAACGGGAAGTACCCTGTAGGTTTTGCATTTTTGAATAAGGACATAAAATGCCATATCTTTTGATTGCGTCGTTGTAAAAAATTGAAATTTTCAGATCTTGTATGGTTCATGGATCCTAATATATGGTATTAATTTCAACCGATACCTTTACCCGTTCGTGAGATAAAGGGTCTTGACAGACAGACATACAGACGGACAACAAAGTGATCCTATAAGGGTTCCGTTTTTTTTCTTTTGAGGTACGGAACCCTAAAAAGGATTTATGTACTTTCCGAGCAGGTGAAGTGAAGTATAAGTATAATTTTATACTATGTGTATCCTTATATCGGCATTATTTTACAGAGCTGATGCGCGTTTCAATCTGGGTTCCTTGATAGAATTATGTATGCGCAATATCGAGTCGCCGCGCCTTAGGAGTTGACTCACTGGAGTTTTTACCTGAGTTTATTTTTATCACAAGAAAGAATAATGTAGCTCGTTCAACTCAGCGAAATAAAGTTTATGAATTCTATTAAGTTAGGTTGATGGAACTGAGCGAGGATCAGTCCTGCCGATTGTGTACTAAAATAATGAACTTAAAAGTCGTCCGTGAGAGGTTACATCAGTGAGAGGACCAGGAGGTCATAAGCATAAGGTGGGGGAGTAAGGAAACAGGCCATTAGACGCAGTCCCGGGCCACGGGCGACGCCCTGCGTAGGTCGAATCTCAGCTAAAGGACCTCTACTCTCCTTAGGAACACTAACCAAATTAACTTTACTCATTAAATCGTTACATAATGTCACTCGTGCTAGTCGCCACTACTTCAACAAAATAGTCAGCCTCTTTTACTTATATAGAATGTAGCGCAAAAAATGTTCAAAAGTATCTCAAGACGGCTGGTAAAAAATCCGGTCAAGTGCGAGTCGGGTTTCGAAATAAGAAAAACCAAATTTGTCTTCCAATACAAAATGCGCTATCAGCTGATGCAGATTTTGTTCTATGACTTATGTTCCTTGAAAAAAGTTGTTCAATTTCATAGGCAGATTTAATTAGCACAACCTTTAGTATTATCACACCTTTCTGTTGCACGCTGTAGATTTCAGGTAATTGATCAATTAACGGAGTCTCACGGTTAAATGATCCGACGGACGCGAGGTATATTATGATTGGATAATTAACTCTACAGACTAGTATGAAATTCATAATTTGGCTCTCCTTCTTAGGGTCATAACTTAAACTGGACCAGATCTGACCACAAAGTTTTTCTGGGGTTTTGAATACCGCAGAATTCAAAAAACTATTTTGTCAAGCCAAAATCCTATTAGTTCAAAAAAGACAAAAAATAACCTAGGCTAAATTATGGCAAGAAGTTACTTGTTTTAAAAGTGTTCCTTAGGTTTCCCTGAACATATGCAGAAAATTCCCCGTTGATCCCATGTACGCTCCCCCCTCCACACCCTCAAACAGATCCCTGATTTTAGTTTTTTTTCATTTATCTCAGAAACGGTTAATGGTAAATAAAATTTTGTAACGTAAATATAATCGTTATAAAATTACCAACCAGTAGACACCGGTTTTATTTCAATGTGTTTGTTTCAATTCTGAGAAAATTAAATAATCACTTATCTCCTACTCTATCTATGAATAAACACTTACTACATGCTTGCCACCAATGCCATCGACCAATCAGAGAACATTGCAATTTTACGGGTCCAAGTTTAAAGTAAAATTGTGCACTGAGCAGCGATTGGTCGATACGTGTATGACTGTCGTGTGGCAAAATCGTTAGTTTCAAGCAAGCAAATAAATTACAAACAAGCAATAAAGGCCATTTTTATGACCGCAAAACTATGTTTGTGAAGGTTTTTTGCAGATTTCTTAAAACCTGTGCTACTTGGAGATATCTTGTATTTTTTCTGAAATATTTACATAAATCTCTATCGACTATAATTAATTAAGATTTTTCGTTTACCAAATTTTGAAGTTAAGGGAGAATGAATTTTTTTAGACATTTTACATCATCACTTGAAAACTATGAGTTGTGAAAAATTCAAATACCTAATTGGGAATGTACAAGTTTACTTAGGGCCCTAGCCCTTTCATATGATACCCCATTTAACCTAGTATCGACAATAAAAAAAATTTCAACACATTTGCTCATAAAACAGCTCTATTTGCATTTGCAGCTTATTAAACACGAGCGCTTTTTTCATTAATATAACTTCACTAGTGTTGTAATTTTTGTCTTTTTAGGGTTCCGTACCTCAAAAGAAAAAAACGGAACCCTTATAGGATCACTTTGTTGTCCGTCTGTCTGTCTGTCTGTCTGTCTGTCTGTCTGTCTGTCTGTCTGTCAAGACCCTTTATCTCACGAACGGGTAAAGGTATCAGGTTGAAATTAATACCATATATTAGGATCCATGAACCACACAAGATCTGAAAATTTAAATTTTTTACAACGACGCAATCAAAAGATATGGCATTTTATGTCCTCATCTCCATCTTCTTCGTCGTTTCCTCATGGCTGAGGGTCGTCCTCATCTCCATACATTTATTCAAAAATGAAAAACCTACAGGGTACTTCCCGTTGACCTAAAATTATGAAAATTGGCAAGAAGCTAGGTCTCACAGTACAAATAATGGGAAAAGTCTGAAATCATTAAATATTACAACTTTTCTCACAACTAATAGTAACCAATTGTGGTGAGCTCCCGTTTCAAGAACATTCATATAAGAGAGGGGTCAAGTTGGGTGGTTGCTGAGGCGATTTTTGTTTTAGTTCTATTTAAAAACGGGAACACTTACAAACTTGAAAATTGGTAAGTTTATAGGGCATAGGCTATAAAATAACAACAAATAATAAAATTTGGTCAAGCGCGTGTCGGACTCAAAAAATCTAGCACATTAACTTACTGAAATTTCAACTAATACAATAATGTTTATGTGGTGGTACGGAACCCTCAGTGCGCGAGTCCGACTCGCACTTGGCCGGTTTTTTTTTAATCGGCAAGATGCAAGGAGTTTCTATATCTAAAACATTCATAATATTTTCATGAATAAGTAAACTGTGTTCGATAATATGATAAATAAATGTTAATTACATGGAAATACTTATATTACTCGTAATCAACCAACTCACTACAAATTTGTCTTTAAAGTAACAAAATATTCAATATTAAATAATTCAAGGGAGTGAACAAAGACCTCCTTGCTGAGTAAGCTGTTTGGCAGGTTAGTGTTCTATTTTTCTTTTGTTTTTTATAGCGGCAAGGTGCAAAGAGTTTCTAGTTTCTGTTTCTTATTTATTTTCATAATAATTTAATGAATTAAGAAACTGTGTTCGATAATATGATAAATAAACGTTAATTATACGAAAATATTGATTTTAATCAACTAATTAACTACAAATTTGTCTTTAAAGTAACAAAATATTCAATTTTAAAATAATTTGAAAAGTAGTCTGTTTGATAGTGTAGCCATTGTCTCCTGCGCGCGCATGGATAATCTGTGTCTTCGAAAAAAGTAATATGCGCGCCATTTTAACACATATTTCTTGTTGTGAAATGTGTTTCATGTAATTAAAAGATAAATGATTTCTACAAATAAAAAAACAGTGATAAGTGTAGAACGTCGAAAATACTTGAACAAAAACACAAGTCCGGTGTATCGGGTGACGTAGAAATGTGAGGAAAACGTCTACCAAATTTCCTTAGGAAAAAAAGGTAAGCGAATTTGATTAGTTTTTATTCGCAAATGTGTTGAAAAACGTCGTAAGAAGCTTGTGCGGTTTGGTGATTACACCCTCGGCTCCATTACGCCCTCGCCTGCGGCTCGGGCTGCATTTTCTGAGCCTCGGCTGTAATATCCAAAATAGCGCACGTGCATCTTAATGTACTATTGCTCCCACTATTTTGGCCCCATTTAATTTACCGTAATAATAAATAATAATAAATAAACAGTTTATTCATGTACAACAAACATACTACAAATAAAGTTCACAGAAAAATCGTGTGTCAAGTCTAAGACCATCATATTATAAATTAATACAAGCTATTATTAGATGTTATAAGTTCTCAAATCAAAGCGTGTTACAGCTTATTTTTAGGGTATTGATACCAAAATGGTAAAAAAAGGAACCCTTATGGTGCGACTTTGTCTGTCTGTCACACCTGTATATCTCAGCAACCACTCATGCTATCGACTTGAAATTTAAAATAATTTTAGAACATGGTTGCCCAACATAATTGCACATGAAAGAATAAAAAAAGAATTATATAATTATTATAGTAGTAGTAAAGGGGGCCCAAATAGAGGGGGGAAAATTTCAAATTGTTGTTACTAGGTAGAGTTCGGTATCACAAAAGTTGTAATATTTTACCTCAAAATGTTCCCGAATAAGCTTTATAACGTCATCCATGTTGATCAATATCTGAGTGAGCAAAGTACCGATTCTAAAATATTTATCTATTCTAGAGCCACCAGCAATCTTTGATAATTTGACTCTTGAAATCTCCATTCGTAAGGTATGTTGGGGCTAGAGCGGACCGAGAGTAGATCGCATTTTATATTGTAATAGTAGTCTTTAGTGTTCGATTTAGGCTAAAATACGTGCACTAGCGAAATGTGAAAGCGCCGAATTTGATGGGTTTTTTGACTAATGTATCAGGGTGCAGCAGTCGTGTCTTTGCATTCGTGCGTTTTTTTATGCGAAATAGGTGAGCATTTGACCCCGAGGTCACCTAGTGGTAAGTGACGATGGGGTCGAAGATGTAGCATGCTTACCTAGAAATTGCCTGTTCAGTCTTGCTTTGAAAAGATCCAGATTATATTTTTCGGGGAACAGATTGGCAGGGAGGGAGTTCCATTTGACTGTGCGCACCAAGAATGAAGAAGCAAAGCGCTTCGTGCCGACAGATAGTATAAGTCAACAACATAGGGGTGATACTCTAACCGATATCCAGTTCCACGAAGATGGAAGAGGGACGGTGGTATAAGGTCGTGCAAATTGGACACACACTCCCAGAAATGTATCCTGCTGCCGTATTCCGAAGTGAAACTACGATAATATCGCGCCGATAATTAGTCTATGGTTCGGCTTTTGACAAAGAAATTCCCATATAAAGTAAATTTCCGAACGTAATTGTTGTCGTCAATCTGATAATATCGGAGTATCGGAGCTTCGATAAAACTTCGGAATACGCACCCTGTAGAATACCGACAAGCAGGCTAATTTGCAACGGTGTTTAAGGCTCTGCAGCTTTGACTCAACTAGAGTGTCGTTACCAATGAGCTTTCTGGCACACTTGTCAATTGCAGTAAGGTTGGCCAGTTGGTCTTTTGCATACCTATCCCAGAGCAGCAGTTTTCCATACCCGATCGGACCTGGCCTTGGATAGTATGCCTAGTTTGACCGACCCTATCAAATGCTTTAGAGATATCTAGAGACACGGCAAGAGCCTCACTTTGACCGCCTCGTACTCATTTTGTACGCCCGAATTACGATGTGATCTTTTACTTGACGCTAGACTCTACCTTTACTAATATTAATTTTTGGCTATGTATATTTTTTTTGTATAAAGCAAAAGTAAATGTGTCCAGTAGTCACGTAAACGATATGCAAATTATTTACAGGGTGTAAGGGTCAGGTCAGGTAAGGGCATGATCGATCAATTAACGTAACTGAACAACTTGCAGTAAATAAAACTTTCAGAAAATTTTGAAAAATATCGGCCTTTCCATACAAACTGTCCAATCAATTTGCAATTTTGTATGGAGAGGCCGATCTCCTTTTTACAATCTTTTCTTTAACTTGTAACGCTAACAATCAACTAACAAAGCCTTTCTCGCTCGAAAGTAAATTAAAGAGAAATTAAAAATAAATAAATTTCATGCGCGATACAAATCGTTTGATGTAATAGAATATTAATACATTATTATATAGTTTTATGCATGATTTCAATCAATCTATTTGATTATATTCTATTTTCACTATTTAATCTGTTTAATTTACTTGTAAAAATAACATTTTCAACACATTTGCTCATAAAACAGCTCTATTTGCACTGTATTAAGGTCCATAATCCAGCTTATTAAACACGCGTGCTTTTTTCATTACTATAATTTCACTAGTGTTGTAATTTTTGTCTTTTTTTTAATCGGCAAGATGCAAGGAGGTTTTTATATCTATACCGTTCATAATATTTTCATGAAAAAGTAAACTGTGTTCGATAATATGATAAATAAATGTTCATTACATGGAAATACTTAAATTAATTTTTACTTACAAACAAATTTGTCTTTAAAGTAACAAAATATTCAATATTAAATAATTCAAGAGAGTGAGCCTCAGAACAAAGACCTCCTTGCTGAGTAAGCTGTTTGGCAGGTTAGTGTTTTATTTTTGTTTTGTTTTTTATAGCGGCAAGGTGCAAGGAGTTTCTATATCTATATCATTCATAAGAATTTAATGAATTAAGAAACTGTGTTCGATAATATGATAAATAAACATTAATTAAACGAAAATATTGATTTAAATCAACTAACTAACTACAAATTTGTCTTTAAAGTAACAAAATATTCAATTTTAAAATAATTTGAAAAGTAGTCTGTTTGATAGTGTAGTCATTGTCTCCTGCGCGTGCATTTATATAATCTGTGTCAGCTGATAGCACATTTTGTATGGGAGGTCAATTTTTTTTTCTTATTCCGACCTATGTTCCTTAGGGAAAGTTGTTCAGTTTCATGGGCAGAATCATATCCTTCAGGGTTGATATACCCTTTCTGTTATATAGATCACAAAAAATGTTTTCTCGTATTTTAAACAGCAAACAAACATTTGCTCTTACTCCATCATACCTTTTAACATATCAATGTCGCTTAATTCAGTAATAGGTACCTGTCTTGTAAACAAGCGAGGATTGGTGTCTTCCTCTTCGGGCCCCCGACCCTATTATTTTTACGTTTACATTTATGAAAACAGGGCCAGCCAGCACCTTCCACGCTTGTATTTACATCCCGAGCCATAATTTGTTGGATTTCTCAATTTAGATGTCGCATTATATTTATTTGATCAACCTTTACCATACACTAGCTGAATCATCAATTTAAAGTCCTTTGTGAATCCTAAACCAGTCGAGCTTGAGTCAGAGCTTCAGAACAGAAGTCAGAACCAGAATCGATATGGGTCCTACAAAAACCACATTCCTTAGCTACTGTTAATTTCTCAAGTTACCTCCTACGTATATATCGCAGGCATGCTAGGAAGGGATAAATTTCGTTGCAAATTAGAGAGCTCATCCAATTCAATATGATTTAGGACAACAGGCGATAAAGCTAATGATAAAGCCTAACAAAATAATAGTACCTAATAAAATTTTACTGAAAGTACGAGTTGTGCAACTTAATTGTAATGGAATCCAAGAAAAGCTAAATAAATAAATAAATATTGGGGGACAATTAACAAAAGTCTTCTGATTCCAAACTAGGAATAGCCTTTACTATTGGTACCTGAGACGGATAAACATACATAAATAGATAAATAACACCCAGACTTACTTACTTAGACTGTTCATCACACAAATGTTTGTCCTGGGTGGGGAGCGAACCCGCGGCCCACGGCGTAGGAGGCAATTTAAGCACACTACCAACCACACAAACAGGCCAGTCAAGCTGTATGAGCTGTATCGATGCAAAAAGTGCGTACCTACAGTATTCATAAATCTTTCAGCGCCGTGATCTGCACTGGATCTAGATGAAATTGAAATAAACACAGGCAAGCAAAAACTTGGCGCCCCTTCTTTGCGGGAAAAGTGTACCATATGTACGTTAAAGTTTATTATTATTGCTCCGGAATATAAACAATATCCGTCAATGTTTAAAACATAACTATTCTATTAAAAGTTCAAAAGCGTTGAAGTTATAAAACATCATCGCAAACGCTAAAAGCAAACTCGTTTAAAAATTTGTATATGCTTGTCTAGACTTGTAGAGTCATACCTATACTACACGCATTATACCTAAGCAATTGCTTTTTGGGTCGATGTATTTTTACTACAGCTAGTTTCTTACTTCGAACATATTGAATAAATAATCTGCTCCCCGTTCTGCAGGGACTGCAGGTGAAGTCTATAGGTGCCAAATAAACTGTTCAACCGTTCTTACTCGAACCATATTTCGCAATTACACTATGGTGGTTTCTACTCATCATACCAAAGTAAGTGAAGTGTTGTTTTAGAAACTCCATAGACGAGTGAAAAAAGTTCGTCAGTGTGGTGGTGTGGCCGGTGTTGCGAGAATAATAGTTTTTATCCGAATAAATAAATAAAATTAATTAATTGTTTAATAAATTCACAACCGTTGGAACTGAACTTCGTATTTCTTTTTTGTTTTAATTTGTATCTGTGTTCAATAAAGAATATTGTGTTGTATAAAGTTTGCAATACTGGTCACACTGCGGATTTTTTGCTCTCATCTGAGGAGCTTCTTATAGACCATAAGAGGCTCCTCAGACGAAAGTAAAAAGTCGATTCGAACCACATCATACTTATATTGTCTTATGCTTAACTGGGGAAGTGTCGTGAAAGATTACCTGTCCTGGTACAGTCGGGTCTTCCGTTCCTGACGGTGGTGTCAGGAAAGGTCTTCCCATCCGGAGTGACGCACCAGCAGCCCGCAGCTGCGGCGCACTGCACCGGCGCGTACGTCCCGTCGGCCCTACACCGCGGCACGAACGCTGCCCTCCTACCACCAGATCCGTGCGCGTTGAGGGCGTACCGCAGTGCGATCCAGCACGACGACTGACCTTCTATTTAGACAACAAATAAGAAAAATCCTGTTGAAAAGACGAGATTTTTATATGGAGAGGTGCCCTAATTATAAAATCAGGCTGATCTTTAAGATTAGCATTATCTTTAAGATTATGTAGTAATTATAACATCACAAGACTAGGAGCGTCAACTAGGTACTCTGTTACGTATCTATGTGGATGGCATGACTTTGAAGTTTAGAGGCAAGAAATAAACACAAGCGTACGTAGGTACAGGGTGATGAATAAGCTATTAGCACCGCAGGACCTTTGGCAGAGACGGAAATTAATGCACAAGCATGTGTGTGACTCATTTAATTATCTTTCTAAGAAATACCGTTGCATACTTTGTAAACTTTTAAGAATAGACCTAGGTATCACAGATCGACCGACGGAAAAATTTATGAGTGTCACTAGTATATTATGTAATAACGGTCATTCGGAACATCGCAAAGCCGTCGAACAAAGAGGTTTTTCATGTACCTACCTAAGTAACAAAGGTGGTTGTTTTCAATGGCTTATGCGTGATAACGCAGCCAGCATACACTTATACGAGTAGTGACGCAGGAAAAGAGCGATGCGTTTAAGAATTACGTGTGATTGCAGAATTTACCTAAACAAGGTCCTCTTCTGGCTACGGTAACTGTTTCTCCGGAGCACTGGGCCTTCATGAGGTCGCACCTGGATGGGTAGGTGCGTCCGTCGGACCCGCAGACGGCCCTTTTGGTGCCGCCAGCGTGCTCCTCGCAAGCAGCTACGTGGGCAAAACACGCCTCACTGCTTTGCGAGCTCACCTGCAATACGACAATACCGTTAGATACATCTACAAAATAACAAACAAATGGTATTCGTTGGGTATAACTTGATAAGGCTCTGGACTGTTTTGGATATACTTTTCAATAACCGTAACAGTCCAGATGAGGTTTTGAGGAAAAGGGAAATTGAAAAAGTTGTATGCGAAACTCGGAAAAAACTGGAAGTGCTTTTTCCTATGGGATTTTTGTAAATAAAGATTTATTTTTAGACGTTACACCGTCTGTCGGTACATGTGGTAAAATCGATAAACAGGATATTTCATAAAAAGCTTTATTGATATCAGAGATTGATGATGCATAAGCAACACCCAGATGTTCATTACACAAAATGAGGCGGAAACCAAAGTAGTAACCGTGGTATAAGGTGTTGGCACAAGGCACTACTACCAACAACGTCGCAATCAGGGTTTTCAACTGCCATTGACGAGGCAGTATAATATCTAATCATATAAGTGTTGTTGTTGGTTAGCCGGTGTTGATGTTGAGCCTACATAATGAATATTTAGTTATCGTAAGGCAATTCATTTTCATGCTTCGGAAGGTACGTTAAGATAGTAGTCGTCAAGGAAAGTCAGATGCTATTTGGCAGCTAGAAGCGTCCGCAATCAAGTTGTCTGCTAACCTACGATTCGTTCTGGTTTGCCGTCTGAGTTACGGAGGTTAGATGGCAGTCGCTGTTTGTAAAGACCGATGCCGACTCCGTGAAAAAGAATAACACTATTGCAATGATGATGTATACTATTGTAGCATTTTCTAGGTATCATCGAGATTTATCGTATCTAATCATAAATTGACTAAGAATTTCTTAAATACAGCATCGCTCGTGAGTTCTTTTAAGTTCAAGGGTGGTCCGTTGTATTTGGGGAGAGGGCTTTGTATAGCTTGCTACGGTTATCCGCAGTCGCAACCTTTAGCATCGCTCCAGTCCAACTTCAGCCCCTTTTCCGGAGATATACAACGTGTTAATGGAATAAACGAAACCCAACAACCTAAATGATTTTCACTAAAATAAATACATTTCCGTAAAAAAAATCTTAAAAAACCTTTTTTGTATCTAGATATTGTAATTTTAAAGTTTCATCAGCGTTCTAGTTTCATCGTTGTTCTAGTCCGTGCACTCTGCGCACGCCACGCCCACTTCAGCCTTCAGCTTCACTACGCCAGCGCGCGTATCCACAGAAATATTTAGAATAAAAGAGGCAAAAATTTAAATAATAAAATAAAAAAAATACCCCTATCAAAAACACGTGACATTGAATCCACTCTCGATTCTGAATAAACTATTTTCTCAGTTTCGCTTATTCCGTTAACACGTTGTATGTATAGGCACAAAGAACAACACACCTGACACTTCGTGATTCTTTAAATACTTGTGGGTGATTGGGACTGAATCAGTGAAGATAAAGGAAATAAAGCATGGGCCCAGCGATTTAAGCTTTCGCTTCACTAGGCCATACAAAGCTACCAAACCGTGGGAAAACTGGACGTTTATAGTTTATGAGCTACTTCTATCCTACAATGTAATAATCTTACAAAGTTTATATTGAAACTTTGATAGTTACCGTGCGGGCATCTTCAAGCTAACCTCAATTGTGTTTTCAGATCCTAAAAATTTGTTTTTTGAATCTCAAGTTCTAATAATGGCATCGCTAAATTACAAAAACGAGCATTCAACGATTTGGAAAAGAAAGCACACGTATTTGCTTGTCATGGAATGCGTGGAGTAATTACAATATAGTAGAGCTCAAACAGAGGACTCATGAGTGCACACTCAACAAGACTCAACTTTTCTTATTTTATTAATTATTATATTGAACACTTTTGAACACTCAAGATTTCAAATTACACAAATTTATGTACGCGATTGGTAGGTTTGGTAAATTTGTATTTTTGTCACTAATTAATATATTTTAATCTCTATACTTAGAAATGACATTAGTAGGTACCTATGCTGGCGGTGGAACATTCATCATCCAAAGGCCATCATAATAATGATGGCCTTATCCCGTGACTAAGGAATAACTGAATTGTATTGTAAACCGTTCACTTAAAATTCTGTTCGCAACTTCACCAGGTGAATGTAACTTTGTCACTTGTTGGACACATTGGTTACTAATTTTCGTTCGGCGACATCCTACCTACCCTGTCAATACAGACAAACATGTTGTGAAATCAAATCATACTCTAACCATCTGTTGTAGAAAACATCATTAAAATTAATCACAATTTTTTAGACCGTCTTTAATCTATATGACATTTTTATCAACAAACCCTTAAAGAACAGTACGAGACTTTAAGTGCCTTCTATTAATTGCATGTGAGCAAATCAGCAGATGAGCCACCTGATTACGAGCCTTTATTAACACCTACTGTCTCATTTCTCTCGTACGTTGACACCAAAGAGATTTGAACCTCGCTAGCGCAGCGAGGTTAAAATCTCTTTGGTTGACACAACACAACTGACAACAAAAGCGCGTGTTTCACACGGAGAACTAACTTATGTGCTGTTAATTTCAAAAGCTTCCGTATCGTTCGAATCAAAGCACAGCCAGCTTTGGAAAAAAAAACCGGTCAAGTGCGAGTCGGACTCGCGCGCCGAAGGTTCCGATATACCTTTAGTATTTTTGGAAGCAATAAAGTCCATTTTCAGGACCGCAAAACTAAATTTGTTTGTAAAGGTTTTTTGCAGATTTCTTAAAAACTGTGCAACTTAGAAAGATCGTTTTATTTTTGCTGTAAAGTTTACATAAACCTCTGTCAACTGTAATTAATTCAGATTTTTCCTTACTCAAACTTCGGAGATAAGGGGGAGGGGGGGGGGGGGGGAATGGTATTTTTTTGATATTTTTCATCATAACTTGAAAACTAAGAAATTTAAAAATACAAAAATATATTTTGAATTGTACAAGTAAAGCCCTTTCATATGATACCCCACACGACCTAGTAGCGACAATTTGAAATTTGGCCCCCCCTATTTTGGCCCCCTTTACATTAATAATCATACTTTTTTCAAAAAAAAATCATGTGCAATTAAGTTGGGCAACTATATTCTAAAGTTATTCCAAATTTCAGGTCGATAGCATAAGTGGTTGCTGAGATATAGAGGTGTGACAGACAGACGGACAGACAGAGCGGCACCATAAGGGTTCCTTTTTTTTACCATTTTGGTATCGGAACCCTAAAAATACCCTATATTTCCACTGGGGACAGACATCTCTTTCTTGTATTCTATGGTACAGACTTTGCACAAAAGACTAGATTCAAAAATTTACTACTTTACCATAAAGTATGTAGGTCCATAACTTACATTTAATAATTGATGAATGAACCAAGAATATCAGCCAGACGCTAAGAGGTCACCTCTTCAAAATGGCAACCTGTGTTTTTCTAGTTCTATTTTTCCGATGACTTTTCAATTACTTTAATAATGAATAGGGTCGATTCTTCGGACCGCATTGTTTCTTTTAAGGATCTTGCGTCAAAATTTCGGCGGCGATGTGGGTATCAGTATGGCCCAATTAGTAAAATCATATCACGATTAAGGACGAGATAGGTGCAGTCAAAAGCAAGTGAAGCTTGACACTTGCACTCTAGCTCCAACGGTGATTGAAATACAAATGGTGCAAAAATAAAAGTGTCAAGCTTGACGTGCTCTTGACTAGAATATAATTTTGCTATTGGATCTTCATTACAACAAATTCAGTTATAGGTATGTATTATTATCATAGTGTATAAATTATGAGGAAATCCTCACCCGGAGAAACCTACATACCTACTGTAATACAGCAATAAATACATTATATTCGTATGAACACTTGAATTTATATTTCAAACGATCTTATATCGTTCGCATAAAAACGTAAGTTTGGGTTAAAAGAAACAGTTATGTTCGGGTAGAGTTCGCTGAGTTCGGTTACTCAGGTAGCCTACTAAAAACAAAAAGGAAGAAACAAGTAGGAATCCATACTTATACTGTAAATAGATAAAGTAAGGTGACAGACGTTCATGGACATCGGCTGCTCGAAAAGCTATAACTAGCTAAGTATAATTTAACAAAAAAGGCTTACCTTGACATCTGGCGCGGCTTCGGTAGCTCGATAAATAAAATTAATCAAACAAATATGGAACACTATGACATTGATATACATTATGCTACACTAAATTAAAATCTTGTCCGTCTAAAAAATATTGATGGTCGCTGCACTAGTTCACAAAACAAAAAATGTACAACAAAGTGAACTGGACTAAAGGAGAGGATAATTTTAGTGGCATATTGACATAAAGCTATCGGTAATAACAGGCTTTGTTAGAGTCGTCTGCGGCGCGGCTGTGTCTCGTCCGGGACGTTCGGTGGGAGAGAGAGTTAAGAACAGAATAAAATACATTAAGGATAGATCCCGGTGCGCCGCCGCGCCGGCCGGCCGCCTCCGCCTCGCCACGAGCAAAAAGCGCACACGGAGATCGGCGCACGCGCAGCCAGCACCCACCCTACCCCGCCCGCCGGTTAGCTTTTCGCCTCGATCGCCACTTGACGAATAATTCGTCCTTTCATTATGACACACCAATCATTCGCAAGCTTTGAATGTTTACCTACTTAACAAAAGTCCTATCGGACAAGCGCATCATTTAATATAATATTTCGCTTCAATGGCAATTATTGCCAACCTTTAGAATCCGCATGACTGCGCGTGGTGTTTTTAACCTCCGTCCAACTCAGTCACATATTTATGTAAACCCTTCGAAGATCATATTAGTACATATTATTTTTGTGAGGTACCGAGAAATATTTTTTTCTGATAAATTGTTTTTCAGTGGTACTCGTTGCAGGCGCTAACAGAAAACTTAGCAATGTTTTTTTTTTGTGGGCTACTAAGATGTTAGCCTGGCTGTTGCAGCTTTAACGGGCGGGAAAACCCTGCTGCACTGCCTTTTCTGGTTTGAATAGCAAATATTTACATGCAACATAAAGGTCACTAAATCTCTAATGGTGCTATTTTTCACATGGTTTTCTTGGGATCGAGATGTATTGAGATAAACGTTGAGTTGACTAGCTTACGAGTATCTATTATACATAATTATGATCGAAATAGTGTGGACGACTGGCTTGTTTATCCCCGGCCTATATATGTCGCAGCCAAATTGTATTAGTCGCCGCTTTACATGACGTCTTTTCGAAATGCCGAGAAATTGAGACATTCGTCTCTTTACATAATGCCTAGGCATTTTACAAAACGGCGCGTAATTCGTTTCTGGCTTGTAATCGCAGGACAACCTAACCGATCCCATTCAGGATCGGTTAGATATCGGAACCCTCGGCGCGCGAGTCTGAATCGCACTTGACCGTTTTTTTTTTTAAATCGGCAAGGTGCAAGGAGTTTCTATATCTATGACATTCATAATATTTTCATGATTAGGTAAACTGTGTTTGATTATATGATAAATAAACGTCAATTACATGGTTACAATTCAGGACGTTCTGAATAAAGGCCAGGTTAAAAGTACCCTAAACCGACGAGCATGTATGAAAGGATTGATGAAAGTTCAGGAAGCAAGGGAAGTATGTCAAGATCGTAGCAGGTGGAGAACTGTGGTCTCTGCCTACCCCGACAGGAACAAGGCGTGATGTTATGTATGTATGTAATTACATGAAAATATTTGTAAAGAACTACAAATTTGTCTTTTAAGTAACAAAATATTCAATTTGAAATAATTCAAGGAAGTACCGTTTGGCATTTTCGAGCACAGCGAGGTTCAAATCTCTTTGGTTTATTCTCCGAGCGAAGCAAGATCTTTTTTCCGAGGGTTTAGTCATTGACCTGCGTGCGCATGTGGATGTTCCGAAAAAATGATACCTACACGCGCCATTTCAAGAAATATTTGTTTGTTATGTTTATTACAATTATTTTTAAAAGATTTGACTTCTACATATAAAAAAACAGTAATCAGTGTAGTTCCTCAACGTCGAAAATATTTAGACATAAAACACAAGTCTGGAGTAGGTATCGGATGTAAGTAGAAATGTAAGTAAAACTTTACTTTTCCTTCTGGATAAAAGATAAGCAAATTTTATTTGTTTTTATTTTATTTGTTTTTATTTTTTTTATTTGGAAGATTAACAGATAAATGAAGTAAAATTCAAATGTGTTGAAAAACGTCGTAAGAAGCGCGTGCGCTTTGGTGATTACACCCTCGGCTCCATTACGCCCTCGCCTGTGGCTCGGGCTGTAATTTCTGAGCCTCGGCCGTAATATCCAAAATAACGCACTTGCATCTTAATATACTATTGAATCTATTCGACAGAAGCCTTGTGAACTTGTGCGTTAAAACTACGGTTTGTTTTGGATTGGTATGTTTTGCGAGTTAAAACCCAATGGGATTCCCTTTCGATTGATATAATAAACCGGAAAAATGTATAAAGTGTAACCACGATATCTGTGCAGCTGGTCAAAATTGGAACGATAAGTTTTCATAGTGAATTGGCAAAGAGGTTATGTAAAATCTTAACGACTAGCAACGCTTTTAATTGCACAGATATTGTGGTCATACTGTAAGCTTTGGGGCAAGGAGTAGGGGATTATCAACGATTAAGAAAAACAACACGCAGAATGCGGAGCGCAAGTTTTCTTACGTCAATAAGGATTATTTTTACCCACGACGGAACGGAGGCGGTATAATATGCGTTTGGGGTTAAAGGTTGATTGTGTGTGTGTATGTATGTCTGTTACCATTTTCCAGCTAAACTACTGGACCGATTTCGATGCGGTTTTTTGCATTTAATGGCTGCTGTTTCAGAGCAGGTTGTTACGAGTAGATATATTTTACAGTTGTAGACTACCAGGGGGCGCTGCAGCGGCCAGAATGGGTGGGGAAAAAAATATATTTTCTCGTCTACCCAATAGTGCGGGGTGTCGTTAGACAGGTCTGTTAAAAATATTGTGCGTTTTCTAAAATCATTTTTCGCTTTAGGAATCTGTTCGTGAAATATGTAGCTTTAAAGTGCAGGCGTGGGTTTTTCAGCCTTATCATTCAATATATACCCAAAATCACTCTCCCTTGATTTAGCGTGAATTAAAAAAAATATAAATCAGTAGGTCAACTGTCTGTCAACCTTTTTGTGTTATTTTGGTTGAGACCAAATGAATCGAATAGAAGTAATTCGCATAGGAAACGTATGTGTAAGGTACCTCGAAACTTGGCTCATAGACAGGGACAGGGTCAATAAGTAAAAATGAAAAAGACGATTTTTTTTCGGTTGCAAATAATAAAGTTAAAAATTTTATTTTGTTTTAGTCAAATATCGATTATCCGTATGGCAGAATGAAACGTAGCCATGGCCAGTATTAAAAAAAAACTGATAACTGTTCTAAGTAGTCTGTGGTCGGTTTATACCATAGATTTAGTACTTCGCGCGTGGTGCTTTTAACCAGATTGCGCTCTTCCAAAAATCATGCGAGCAGAGTAGGACGTAAGATGAGATGAAGCTGTCCCTTTCTAATAGATTTTGCATGACATTTTGTTTATGTTGCCATAACAACATCAACAAAATGTCATGCAAAATCTTTGTTAAAAATCATTTTACCAAAGAGTTTTTAATCCAGATAAATCAAAAGAAAATGATTTTCTGCATTTATCAATATTTAATGAAAACTGTAAGAAAGTTTTTACTTTGCACGCTGAAAATTATTCAAATAAGTATTTAAAAATACGTATAAATATAAATTTGTGCATATAAAAGTTAACATTTTGCACGGAAATTGTGCGAACTTCATTAGTATGGCAATAATTAGAAAGGGACGAAGTACATCGGCTATGATGTCTTGCTCTGCTCGTTTTGCCTCTGTACAAATTGTTAAGAGTACGCTATCATGGTATATGTAAGATCATTGGTTTATACAGCTGTTAGTTTTTCTTATGATAGGCAATGACTAATCATCACATTCTGCCATACGACCTATCGACATTTGACGAAAACGATTTTTTTTAAAAGTTCGTCATTTATGGCCGAAAAAAATTGGTATTTTTTATTTATCTTTAATGATCCTATTCCTGTTTATGAGCCAAGTTTCAAGGTACCTTACATACTCGTATAAGTTTCCTTTGCGAATTGTTTAGTAGAGCCTTTTTTTACATTTACTATAATATGCCGAGCTCCTCCGGTCTGCCTCTTCGGTTTCTTTTGTTTTCAGTATGTTTCTGACCAGCAGCCCCAGATGCAAACGTGAACACATGATTTAGTATCCTTCTTTTTTTAGATTTTTGAAAATCTGTAACTCAAAGACGCAGCGATCTCTTCGCATTGATCGGCATAATCTGCATTCAAATCATATACCGAAATGGAAGCCAGCACCCTATCTATAAGGCTTTTTGGTCTTTTAAGAATAAGGTAGGGTTGGAAAATAAAACTCAATTGCCGCTAACAAGGATTGATATTATTGTAGTCTGCATTTGGCGCAAGCTACTGGGGCCCTAGTGGTGGTGTGGAAGATGTTCTTCAGTTGGCGTAAAACATTGTAGTATGCCTTGTGTCCTGGCCGCACTCCGTGGAATTGTTCCATCTGATTCAAAGCTTTTTTCACTTGAGGGGCGAGAGTGGTCCAGCCTTGTTTAAAAGTCTTGTGATTTTCTTCTCTCAAGATGTTATTGTCGAATTTCCGATATTTGCTACCAAAGCCAGCGAATCGGGCCTGCCAGATATATAATGCGTGTAAGTCCTTGATTACAGCAATACATTTGTATGGAACGCACAACAACTTTAAGAGAATGTTATCGTTCATTATTAATATATTTTTTTGGGATTTAGTAAGCAGAAGTGCTATTTTGGAAGCGAACAATGAACTTTCTATTCGGCATGAGTACTTTATAGTATTTCTGGTTGTAGCTTTTCTCGTGGGCTGCGCAATGTGTGCACTGGAAAAGATTTTATTTTTCTGAAAATGTACCCGTGAGCAAAGAAAGCGAGTCGCTTTTATAAACGTTTTTATCTCGTAAATAAAAACAATCTAGAGTTCATTAAATAAATAGTGAAACATAATAAAAATATAATGCTTGGCACTTGAAATTTGTAAAGTGCTCGACATAATCAAATGACACGGAAATATCTAACAAAAACGCGCAAAATGTCATAAAAATCACAAACTACACGACAAATTGTATCACAAAAATTAAAGTCTGAAAAATCACAAGCTATATCATTTTACTTCTTGAACTTTTAGGGTGGTGTTATTATTTATTTGTAGGGTGGTTAAACTGAACCATGTAGAGAGAAGAGCTTGAAAAGCTTGTTAGCTCGTTCGTCAAGTCCGTAGTACCTAATCCGGGGTAGGCTACTTTTCCAACAGTGCTGTGCGAGGGAGCTAAGTTGTGAGCTGGGAAAATTCCAACCAATAGAATTGCTTCAGTCAGACAAAAGCCGATTTTAAGCGATAGCAATGTTACGAATTTGAGTAGTTTTTGATATTTATAACATACATATTTTAAGCGAGCGATTCGCATTCTTTGCTCATTATCCAGAAGAAAGAAAATATAGAGGAATCAGGCCTTACAACGAAAGTCCATCAAATAAGAAAAAAATGTTTTAAAATCTATTTAAACTACGATTTCGAATTTAGCTAAATCTAGTTTTATTATTAGACAATTTTATTTAAGGCGGTTGCAGAGCAGAGGTGCTTCCACTTTAAGAAATAAATTGCGTCACAAATCAAAACTTTTCATTAGTATTGTTTGGCTCGCGGCACTTTGGGGTAGTTCTATATTTTGTAACCCATCACATAGTGCCATAAATGGCCACTTTTAGCACTTTACGAATAATAAGAATGCAAAACTATTTATGATATGCTAATCTATGATGTGATGGGTTACTACCCCATACTGCAGCGACCTAAAAAATAAGGAAAAGTTCTGTATTTCTTGACTCAATAAATGTATTGTTTAAAGTAGCAGCACCCCTGCTCTAAAACCGCCGTAAGTATGTATTAAGAAAGAAGCTACCGTTTTTTTGGTTTGATGGACAGGGTAGATGGCTTTTCGGCATGGGGCCTGTGCAGTAAAAACATGGGCAAAGTTAAGTAAGTCAAACAATTAAAAGTAAATCATTTTTAATACAAATTTTCAAAGGATTTGCATATTTTTATGTACCCTGTCTCACTGTTGGGCAAAGGCTTCTAAAGGGTTTTAAATAACCTGCAATATTTTTTTATAAAAAAAAGGTGTCACCCGAATTACCTTCACCGCGTAAAAACGTCATTATAACGTAATTTTTCGTTCCTATCGTTTTTTTTAACTTCCCGAAGATAAAAGTAGTTTTAGTTATTCTGTGTACTACAACTGTTTATATCAGCAACTACTAACATGGCGATCGATTTATTATTATGTTCAAGAACGTTGCTGCTTGTATGGGTACTTCCTACCTATAACTATGAGACAAAAGTTATATCGTAATCATACTTACTGCTCTAGTAAAGCAGATCACCAGAAACAAAACGATGAAAAAATAAAACAACTGTAGTTTCATTTTCCGACAGTATTATCAATGGATAGTCGGCTGAAACTTGTGCAACAATAATATCAAATATCGATACCTATAGGTATTTACAATTCGTATTACAATTTTTACATTTCTCATAAAACAAAATTGAATTATTATGGATGGTAGGTACAATAAATATATACAAGAGAGTAGGTCTTTATTACCACTACTTATACGACATACGACATAATTTTTACTACAGTTTTCCATGTTCGTAAGATTTCGTTCCTGCGGAAAGAAAAACTATTTCTACATCTTAGATTATGAATAACGTAATTCTACATAGTCAGATCTAGGCTAACTGTACCTCCAGCTTCGCGCTCGGCGTGTTAAAGCGCCTGTTTAAAATGATAGGCAGCAGCGAACATATTTTGCTTAAAAATCGAGTAACTAATGATTTAATTAAAGCGCCGGCTCATCGGTCAATAACTGTTTGTTAGTAGATAAATGATTAATTTTGTTTTCAATTTTGAAAGCGATTAAACCTATGTCCCCCATTAAAGTCAACACTGTCCACACTTTACATGATACTACCTGGCCGCATACCCCCCAAATCAACCCCCCCCCAATACAAGAACTTATCGAGGCGGCGTACGAGAGTAAAACCGTTTTAAGGCTTGTCCTGAGATGTGGCGTTATGTCTAAAAACTCACAGAGATCAAAATGGTTTTCAAACATATTAGGAACAAACAACAAGGCATCCGGAAACGGTAGAATTACGGCTAAACTTTTGAAAGCAGGTGGAAGGCCAGTGTTAAAAGCTCTTCAGAGACTGTTTAATTCTGTCAAACTCACAGGCACATGGCTCAGAAGCGTGGTGGTGTTCTGTCAAACTCACAGGCACATGGCTCAGAAGCATGGTGGTGCTGACAAGGCTTTGCTGTAGAACTACATTTCCCATATCATTTCTGAGCCATGTCTATAAGCTGTGTTCAGGAGTCATTACTAACTGTCTCGCATGTACGCTCGACAACTTCCAGCCTTTAGAACAAGCCAGTTTTCTTAAAAATTCTAGCACCATAGACAATAATACTTACGGTAAGTTATATATATATATAGTTTTAACTTCACATTTTAAGCAAATTCTGTCTCCAAACCAGCATGGTTTTATCAAATCCCGGTCGACAACCACAAACCTTATATCATTTGTAGATAAGATTTGCCTCTCTGTTGATTCTAAAAAAACTGTAGATGTTATTTACACAGACTTTTGTAAAGCATTCGACCGAGTTTTACACAATATTCTTATTGAGAAACTTCGTGCGAATGGTATAGCTGGTAGTATATTAGCATGGTGCACTTCTTATCTGCATAATCGGTTCTCGCGTGTGGTTGTTGACGGATACACGTCTGATCCTTTTCCAGCTATTTCTGGCGTGCCTCAGGGGTCACACCTGGGGCCTCTGTTCTTTAATGTCTTTATAAACGACATCAGTCAATGTTTTCAACATTCTACACCTTATTTATTCGCAGACGATCTTAAACTTTTAAAAATCTTTGAGTTCCCTAATGACTCAAATTTGTTACAAGAAGACCTAAATCGTTTGGTGGATTGGTGCGATACAAATAGTATGAGCCTGAATGTGAATAAGTGTTTTCATGTTCATTTCTCGAGGAAGAAAAAGCACTTGAGCAGCACTGCATACTATTTAAGTAGAGTCAAGATAGGTAATACAGACAGTATCCGCGATCTTGGGGTTACCCTTGATGGTCAGCTTCGTTTTAACATTCATGTAGATAATATAGTGGTCAAATCGTTCAGAAATCTTGGGTTCCTACTAAGGAACATAAGAGAGTTCAGAAATCCTTCAACAAAAATAACTCTTTACAATGCGATAGTTCGTTCTGGTTTGGAGTACTGCTCAGTTATCTGGAACCCCCACTACGACGTTTATTCTAAGCGAATTGAGAGCGTTCAGAAGAGATTTCTATGGCACTTGTCTTTTAGTTGTTTCATGGCAAAAAAACTTCCTAGCTACCAGGATCGGCTGAACTTTTTTAAAATGCACGCTTTGTC
Source organism: Athrips mouffetella (assembly GCA_947532105.1). NCBI lineage: Eukaryota > Metazoa > Arthropoda > Insecta > Lepidoptera > Gelechiidae > Athrips > Athrips mouffetella. The sequence continues at coordinate 32,921,836 of OX383956.1, forward strand.
TGATCGTAGATATCTACTAGATAACGTTTTCCTGTGGAAACTCTTTAATGGCGATATTGATTCCTCTGCGCTGATAAGTAGCGTTAACTTCAGAGTGCCATATAGACTACCTCGTCCAGGAACTCATGTAGTTTTTTCGCAAAATGCTGCAAGAACTAATCTTGGGCACTTCTCACCGATTAACCGTCTTATGAGGCAATATAACTCTCTGTTCAAGAACAAAGACATTGACATTTTCTCGGGCACATTGCCCACTTTCAAAAACACTGTACTACCTCCTATAAGAAATTAGTAATTTTACTTTGTACTTATACAGTGTCTTATAATTTTTTCTGTTCATTTTTTCTGTTTGTTTTAATAATTTCTAGTAAGTATTTCTTTTTTAATCTGTAATTAGTTTAAACTACAGGTATTTTGCAACAATGTTTTGTTAAGGATATTTTATTTATAATTTGCATGCCGTTGTTACCTATAATTAGAGTAGCATTAAGAAAATATTATGGTGAATTGTCTTGTGCATTGTACTGATGTATACTTTGTTGGTAACCTAATAAATAAATAAATAAATACACAACACCAAAGAGTATAACCCACAATTTTGCTTAGCGCTTGTCGACTACCCGAAGATGTGAACTGTGCTACGATCTTTGCAGAGGTGCCAAGTCATGTACATGGAAGTGTTAAGGGATCTGTAAAGAAACTCCACTATATCGGCTCCAAGACCAGAATTCGAAACCTATTCAACTACAGCGAAAAGTGAAACAGGAAGATGCCATATCTCCTAAACTATTCACCGCTGTGCATTGCAAGAATGTTTCAAACTCTTGGGCTGGATGGAAAGGATATGGCGAGTGCATGACAAGGTTTTGATTTACCTTGGATATCGTCGTAATAGCTGAGAGACTGGGAAATCTCTGCGTAATGTTAGTAATAAATAACCTTAAGACAGTCTCACAACAGGTTGACTTTAATGCTCACTTTGTAACCGCTCAACTAAAAGTTGGAGATCCTACGCTAGAAGTTGTTGATGAATACATACTTTTTATCTTATCTTCTTATTAGCCATTTCTGTCCCACTGCTGGGCAAAGGCCTCCCTCCGTTCCTTCCACTGGTCTCTACTCTGAGCCTCTTGTTGCCAGTCTTTACAGAAAGCGTCGAGTTCATCGCGCCATCTGCGCCGTGGTCGGCCTCGACGCCGTCTGTTACTTGGCGGTTGCCAGATAGTTGTGGTCTTGGCCCAGAGTTCCAGCGGCATGCGACTTACGTGACCAGCCCAGTCCCACTTTAGCTTGGCAGTTGCGTAGGTCATATCGGCAATTTGTGTTTTTGAGCGTATTGTGCTGTTCCTGACCCTATCGGTCAGGTTCAGGCCCAACATACTACGCTCCATTGCTCGCTGGTAAACTGCGAGCTTCCGTCAAAGACCAAGTCTGTGCTCCGTAGGTGAGTGTTGGGAGAATACACATGTCCACGAGTTTACGTTTTAATGACAATGGTAGGTCACCTTTCATGTGTTCTTTCATCGACCAATAGCTCCTCCAGGCATTTTCGGTGCGTCGAGCAACTTCTTTGTCTTGTCGTGCCTGGAAGGACACCATTTGGCCGAGGTAAATGTACTCGTGGACATATTCCATTCTCCCGCCGTCTACTGTTACCACCCTCTTCGAGCTATTTGTCATGAGCTTGGTCTTTGACATGTTCATCTCTAGTCCAGCTTTGCGGCTTGCTGTACTGAGGTCTTGGAGCATGGTCTCTAGTTCTCTAGAATACATACACCTAGGAAAAACAGTTCAGTTAAGCAAATCCAACTTAGAGGAAGAGGTTACACATCCAATCCAACAACGGCTAGGCAGCGTTCGGGAAGCTCCGCCAGTAATATTTTCTAGTCCCGAATACCGCAGTGCCTTAAATTAAAATGAAAGTCTTTGACCAGTGAGTGTAAGGCCTTATAAGAAAACGTGAAGGTTTTGGAGCAGAGACCACTAACCGGAAGACGTACCGTGGGCAGGCAGCCATAAAGTGGATTGAAGATCTAGTTAAGGTCGCTGGAAGCGTTGGATGCGCGAGCAGCGGTTCTAAATCTACAAAAAATTTAGTTTCTCAAATCCTGGGTACGCCTATGCCTGGCCGGACCACACTGATATAGGTAATCAGCTGATATTTCACTTACACGTGCTACCACTTGTGTAAGGTACATTTACAAACATTGAGTACGCTGTACTTTAGACAATATACACCACCTTGTTTTCAAAAACATATTCGCAAAAAATAATTTTTAATTAATTTAATTTTTTATTAGATGAAAAGGACTAAAGTTATCAATCAGTCTCAGGTTTTCAAATAATCAAGGAACATACTACTCTGACCATTAATTAATGTAACACGCACTTATTTGAAAACCTGAGACTGTTATGATATCGTTGGTTCTTTTTCTACATCTAATAAAATCTCGTTTAAAGAAAAATATCGATTTTTATTTTTTACTATTTAGTATTTATGATGTCAAATACTAAAAACAACTATCTAATCTACAGACCTTAGAATCAGACGAAAACCCAAACCTAAGATATTTTTCTTCATATGCCCAACAGCACGTCAATAGAAACACTTTGGACTTTATGAAATGGTAATAGAGTTGCAAATGTTTCTACTGACGTGTGGTTGACCGTACGTAGGGTTTGGATCAAAAAGATTCTAACCTCGCAGCGACGTTAAAATCGGATTTGGTTTGGATATAAAAAACAGCGCCTCTGTTAAGGAGAAGAAAAACCCGTGAGAAAAACTACAGAATGGGGCGCTCCCCGAAAAGTGCGAAATTTTAGCAGTTTTTGTATCTGTAACTACAGTCAACAACCCAAATATTTTATAAAGAAACCTCTAAGAGTTGTTTTAACATAAAAATATTACCAGGTGAGCAAGCCATGCTGCCCACCAAAAGATGGCACTGCAGGATTTCTGAAACGCGGTATTTTCTCATGTTTCTATGGCCACTTACCGTCTCCATCATTAGATCATCCGATTTACGTACGCATGCATAATTTTATCTCAATCGGAAACCGGGAAGTGGGTCAAATGAACTTGCAATATTTGGTTACAGACAGACAGACACCGAGACAGGTGAAACTTAAAAAACTTTTAAACAATAAAATTAAAATCGCTTGATTACATCTAACTAGCTGTTGCCCCCGACTTCGACTTTATTAAAAAAAATTCTTTGTCCTTCCCCAATGTCTATGACGACCTTCATACCTAATTTCACATTTAAATCGGGTTAGCGGATTAGTCGTTAAATTATTATTACTTTGGATTGGATTGGACAAAATCGTAAATTCATAAATAAATAAAAAAAAACACAATTTTGCGCCAGTCAACATTTTAATAGCAAATACGTATAATGGTATCTCAGTCACTAGGAATATTTTGTGTGGCACCTAATCTTAGTTTACAGATAGTTTAGTTTCACCTGTCGTGGTGTCCGTCTGTCTGTAAACAAATCTTGCAAGTTAAATTTGACCTACTTCCCGGTTTCCGATTGAGATAACATTTTGCATACGTATGTGAATCTGATGACAATTCAATTTTAATGTAACTTGGAGCTGATCTGGTGATGGAGCCGGAAGATAGCCATAGAACAGTGAGATAATACCGCGTTCCAGAAATCCTACAGCGCCATCTGTTGGTGGGCAGCGTCGCTTGCTCACCTGGTAATATTTTATTGCTAAAACAACTCTGGGATATTTCTTTACAAAATATTTGGGCCTTTTGGAAAAAAAATTCTTAGTTTTAACATACAAAGCAATGACTAAATTTCCCGTGCAAGATGCAGCATGGCGAGAGATTTCGAGCGGAGCGAGAAAGGTATTGTATTCGTGAAAAAAAAAAGTTTTTCTAATTTTCCCAAAAATGTGTTGTATATCACTTCTACATCATAAAAAAAAGTCTCCCAAAAATGTCCGTCCGTCGGTCGGTCGGTCGGTCGGTCGGTCGGTCGGTCGGTCGGTCGGTCGATCGGTCGGTCGGTCCGTCGGTCGGTCTGTCCGTCACGCTTTGCCCTAGCGGCTAAACGAATGTTCCGATTGACACCATATTTTAAATTTAGGAGTTTTATGCAAATCCATCAAAGGGTTCTAAGTGGTTTCTTGCTGGCTCTCATTTTGAGGCTAGCGGTCATACAATGAAAATGAAAAATTAAAATTTTCTCAAAAACGGCCCGTAGAATCTTGATGAAACTTTGCATGATCAAGCATCTCCATGTAAGATATCTTGCGACGGTATAAATTGATCTGTGTAATTCCATACAAGGGGCGTTCCTGTACCACCAAATCGTAAATATGTGATTTACCCAAAATTGGTTTCAATGAGTTTATTAAAATTTTCTATAATATTAATCCTGGATCGGTTGTCTACCTGACTGGATATTCTTTATGATTTTTTTGAATAAAATTCAGTACACAGGGTGTACCAAAAACTGAAAGGGCTTGCTCAGTAGACTAAACTGAACAATTATCCATAAGGAACATGTGTTGGAAAATTAAAAAATCTCCATGCAAGTATCCTACGGTAGTATCCATTGATCTGTGAAAATTCATATAAAGGTGTTCCAGTACTACCAAAAGAAACATGTGATTTACTCGAAATCGTTTGAGGTTTGTTTGTTTTAATGTTTGACAATTTGAATTCTAAATTGATCTGTATATTTTATTAGAACATTTTTTTAGAAAAACGTAAATAAAAGTTTGTATTTCCATACTATGTTTGTTTATGGCATTACAAATTTAAGTTTGCGGTTGATAGTTTTTCCTTGAGTATTGCGAGAAAGTAAGTGCAGTGCTGCTGTACCATTTATTATACTGTAGTTTTTCTACTTCATACCAGAGGAGATGTTTCCTGATGTCTACTACCCAGGGAGGTTTTAGCCCACGCTATAACGTTTTAGTTCTTTTTCTACGTCTAATAAAAGCATGTTTTAAAAATTATTTTTTACCATTATTTTATTTTAATTACGGAGGTGCGCACCAGCAGAAATCTACGTGAATAAGCATGGGTGGGAAGCATAGGTGGGAAGGTACACTAGTGGTACTTATTAACACGTGTACTTGAATTTCAGTTAAGTACACGAAGATGGTCTGACAGGTAGTATCTCTCCACACTTTATCAAATTAACGTATAAAAGAAAGGTTTTGACCGAATAGACCAAAAAATATTTTAGAAAAAGCGTTTCGAAAGGAGCCTAAAAAAATTATGAAAGAAAAATATTTTGTTAAGTCATTGTCTTCGGTTCTTTGGTTAAACGCAAGAGATTGATATACATGTGAAACGAATCGAATCCTTGACATCCGGCATCTTAATTCCAGTGCGTGCTGGTTACTTTTGTATATGCCGACTTATCTCAGGTACTTTTAAATAAATATGGTCCATTATTGAATGTAACGTCAAAGCAACGCTATCTGTACAAGATATCGATAATATCTGAGACCGATATAGGTCCGCATGTAAGTAAAAAAATGGTGGTGATCTGGGGTTGTACGAGTAGTGAAGCAAATACAAAACACAGATTTTTCTATAGAGGGTATAATACGAGTATATTAGTCCACGTCTCTAATTATACATACTCGTACCATCTAAGTTTTCATTGGAAATGTTTTTTCATCGCTTCAGTAGTTTACCCGTTTTCAAGAAAAGTACGAAAGGTATATATATATATATTTATAAGAATATTAAGACACATACATTTAAATGGTATTAAAATATGCGTTACTAAAAGGGCTACATATTTATTTTGATTTTTTAAAAACCCTAGTATTTGATCATTTCTTTTGGATATCTTTGAAAGAAGCTTCTCAAAAATGAAAAGAGAAAGAAATGTCCTGGGAAATTTTAAGGGCTTCAAAATTATACCATACCGGGGGGTATGGTATAATTTTGGTTCTGGTTTCGACGGCATTATAATAATTTACGGGTAGATGTTTGCCTCTTTTGGATACATAATTTTGGTGATTTCACATATTTCGTTTAGAATCTGGTCACTATGTAGACGTCGTTCCATATTATGCATTTCGCGGGTTGTGAGACTGTGAGCAACTCTTATGAAGACGAAACCGTAACTATGACTCGGAAACTTCTGACCCTATCTAGACTATACTCCTCCCGCTACAGAGATTAAGAAAATGAAAGATCTCGTCAAGATCTTCATTTCGGTGTACAGGTGTCAAACTCTCAACTCTGAAACTCCTGACCGTAGAGTACTCGTATGCTGGGACAAATAATAGATCTCGGCGAGATCTTCATTCCGGTTGACATCTGTCAAACTTAAACCGCTATAAATAACATTAGTAAGGCACTATTATTTGATATTACAGTTTTGATACTACAGTTTATTTTTTTATTTTTTATTTTTTTTTTTCCTCTTGTTTTTCTTACATCAATAATAAAATTTATTAAATATCATAACATCTAATCACAATATCTACAATTTATAACTTACATAAACTTTATAAACTAAAAATTTCTTCAAGGGCATCCCCACAAGACATGGTTCCCAAAAGGCTAGCAGCGTTGCCCCTTTGAATGGCGAGACTCAGCCTTTGAGCAAAAAAGCTGCCAGCTCTTCGGTCACCAGAGGTCTCATTGAGACGCTCCGAGAGATCCTTGATGAACTTTTTGGTTGATGGACCCCAAGTACCCATTGTCTCGAACCCTAATGGTGAGAACATGTAAGACTCCGATAGCTCGCAATATTTGCGGGTCTTTAAATTTTCGGCGTTACTCGCCGCAGCACCGGCTCGTTCACAGGTGGCACGCACGTGAGATGGGGCCAATGTGTCGACGCAGGTTACATCCCACACCAAGCATCTACCCTGTTGCCAAGGGATGAGCGTCAGTCCGTCGGGTCTCTTGCCGTCAGACCTAACAATTCCGTTTGGTTCTAACTTTGCCGGAATGTTAACTGAGGCGAGAGCCCGACGAACGACGTCATTGAGCGCTGCGTGCCGTGGGATGCGACCTGCGCTTCTTTGGCAGGAGAGGCCGTGGTGGCCCAGCTCGTCGACCGCTGCCCCACATTTGCATAGGTGCGGTTGGTTGGTCCTAAGGCCCAGTCTGAGGCCAACTGCGAGGGAAAGAGTGCATTCGTCTAGACATGTGCCAATTTTTGACGACGGGAGTGCATTTAACCAGTAACCGGACTCTTTTTCGAAAGCAGCGAGGAGGCGCGCGCGCTCTGTCGTGCTCTGGCATCCGGCAAGTAGATCCTGTTGAGTCTTCTTGCATAGAGGCTCGTCCCATTGTCGCTGAGAATGCAACAAAGTCGGAGCGTCACAGCGACAGTGAGACGTCCACTTATCTAAGGCTTCCGACCTATGAAGAACTTCAACCTGATTCAAAGCAGGGCCAACAATATGGCCGAATAATTTACTGCAACCAAAGGAAGAAGCCAAAAAAGCAGGTAAAGCTACCGCGGAAACCTTGCGTATCCCGATTCCGCCAAAGCGAACTGGAAGTGAAGCTTGGGACCATGCTCCTGAAGTAAGCTGGCAATTAAGAACTTCAGTCAGCAGGTCAGAAATAAGGTCATCTATTGTCAAAAGCAGGCTCTCAAATTTCCACAGATGGCAACTGCGTAGCACATAAGTAAATTTCGGTACAAAGAGGCAAAATTTTATTATAGATAAAGCCATATGTGAATTTATGTTAAGAAGGCGATCTGATGACCGTCGAAATTTTTCTATTTGCTCTTCGATAAAGAGTGGGATGGAATCATCAAGGAGAGGAGCTCCTAGAAGGCGTAATGTTAAATCATCAGGATTCTGAATGTGGGGAGCAACCTCTTCAAAATTCGCTAGAATTTTCCGTCTCAAGTCTGGTGCCACTGAAGGATGGATGTACAGCTCGCACTTAGAAAAGTTTAGTTTCAAGCCAATTTGTTCAAAGCCATTTATTAGTCTTGATAAGTCTTCCAAAACCACGTCAGCTTGACCTCCTAAGGTACCATCGTCGAGATACCAAATATTAAATTTTGAATGCAGGGAAGAGATTAATGGGTGAATTCCGAGGCTAAATATTGCAGGGCCCAGGGGATCTCCCTGCTGACATCCTACTGACGATAGTAGAAGCTTATCCTCGTATACCAATTTCGATGGTTTGCTATAGCATTGCCATAAATACGGAAAAACGGCAGGGATATGTTCCTTGACCTGGGCCAAAAACGCACCACGGTCAATTGAGTTAAAGGCATTTTTGACGTCAACTTTTAATAGAACCTCTCCAGCGTCGCTATTAAGAAACGTACGAGTTGCGTGTACTGCAGCTTCACAGCCGCTTTTAGATCCGAATCCAACCTGAATGGGCTGAAATTTATCCCCTAAGAAACGCATAACGTTTTTACACGCAATTTTGGATACTAACCGCCTCAAAGTGGTTCCAACTGCAATTGGCCTTATACCGCCATCCTTCTTTTTTAGAGCACAGAGATTCGCACCATACAGTAAATCCAAAATATCTTCGTTTACTTTGCCCGACAACATCAAGTTTACTAAGGTCGCTAAACTCACCGCCAAACCTCTGCTAGCGTCTCCAGCTGAAATACACAGCAGGTCCTTGATTATTTGATTTATTTTATTTGATTTTGGGTTCTCAAATAAATTTTTAATCCCATTTATAATACCAAATCTTTATGCTTAAATTTCTCGAGATAAAAATCGAAGCAATTGTTTGCAAACAAATTTTAGTAGAAAAATTTTTTTGTCATTCGCAATATTCTCGAAGATTGCCGGCAGTAGCTAGTTTACGGCTATTTCCATTTTTTAAAATTCCTTTGATTTACAGTGTCTTAATGGAGAAGTCACTTTCAATGCTCCTGAAGGTCATGGGGCCATGAAATTTGTAGATTTATAAAATTATTTTTAACACATTTGCTCATATATACATATAATAAAAGAGTAGAAACCGCGTGTCTGTACTTTTGATAAATTTATAAAAAAATTAGTGTGGGCGATAAGAAACGACTAATAGAACTCAAAAATATGTTTTCTGAACTTTTTGTCTGTCTTTCTGTCTGTCTGTATGTTTTCGATAAACTCCGAAACTACTGAACGGATTTTCTCGCGGTTTTCGCAAATAGATTCAGCTTAGCTCTGAGCAACATATAGGCTATGTTTCATTCAAATCGGTTCACTCAATCAGAAGCTACACTAATGTAAAGTATCAAATTGCCTGTACGATAATAACTCACAAACCGATTCAAACTAAGTTTTCAATTACGCGTTTGGCTTACTTTTTTGCAACATAAAAGTTTAGTTTCATTGAAAACGGTTCACTCAGACAGAAGTTACGCTAAGTTTCATGCGGCGGCGCAAATTCAAAAGGGGTTTTCAACAAACTGTCAAGCTTACTTCTTTGCAACATATTAGCTTACTTTCATTCAAAACGGCTCACTCAGACAGGTGCGCGAAATTTCCAGCCGAGGCACCAATATCTCACAAATAACTGAACCGATTAAAACGAGGTTTTCAGTAACGTATTTGGCTTACTCCAAGCAACATGTATGCTTAGTTTCATTGAAAACAGTTTACTCAGACATAAAATACACTAAGTCTCAAGCGGCGGCACCAATAACTCACAAACTACTAAACGGATTTAAACGGGGTTTTCAATAACGTGTTTAGCTTAATTCTTTGCAATGTATTAGCTTACTTTCATTGAAAACGGTTCACTCAGTCAGGAAATGCCCGAAGTTTCAATAGGCGGCGCCAATAGCTCTCAAACTACTGTACCGACTCCAACTGGCATTTCCATGACGTGCTTGGATTAGGTACTTCCGTGCAACATATAAGTTTAGGTTAGTTGAAAACAGTTCACTTACATAGAAGTTACGCAAAGTTTCAAGCGAAGGCGCGAATAATTCAAAAACTTTTGAGCAGATTCAAACGTGGCTTTCAATAACGCGTTTCTTACTCCTGTGCTATAAATAAGCTTACTTTCATTGCGAAAGGTTCACTCTGACAGAAGATACCCAAATTTTCAAGATGCAGAACCAAGAACTCACCTACTGAACTGGTTCAAAGTCAAACGAGATTTTCAATGACGCGTCGGGCTTCTTTCTGTAACATATAAGCTTTATTTCATTGCAAACGGTTCACTCAGACAGAAGGTTCGCGAAATTTTAAGCGGCCGCACAAAATACCTCACAAACTACTTGAACGACTTAAACGGGGTTTTCAACAACGTATTTTGGTTGCTTTCGTGCAATATTTGAACTTCTTTCTATTGCAATCGGTTCATTCAAATAGATAATAGGCGAGTTCAAAGTTTCAAGCTGTGAAACCGAGCTGAAATCAAACAAAGCTTATAATTTTGTACGGAAGAAAGCCAAATACGTTGTTGAAAATTCCGTTTGATCCGGTCCAGTTGTTTGTGTAAAAGTCGTGGGTACAGCTAAAGATTGGTAAAATCTAGATTTAGTTTTATTGTAAAAATAATAATAAAAAATATCCTGTTTCGGCATGGCGGTGCAACAAATGTAAAAAAATTATGAAAGTTCTAAAGTTTTGAAAACTTAGGAAGTAGGTACTTATAAACGAAATACTTCAAAAAATAAAGAGAGAAGTGAATCATTGTTTTTTAGGAATTGTCTTTTAAGGGGAGAGATAAGTTACAAAGATTGTACGGAAGTGAAGTCCAACAGTTTTGTATGTAGGTACATGTAGAGTTAAAAGCATGTGAAGCTAGACACGTTGGACTTTGTACCGCTCTTTTTTCAGTAGCCACAGAAGCTAAAGTGACTGAGCCTCAGATTTAGTTAGGCTTTGTTTTGTATAAGAAATAACAGAACCCGTATCATAGTTACTCCGCATGGAATTTGACTAAGATTTTACACTTACGAGGATAGTTGGCGACCTAACAGTCCACACGTAAACAAGAGGTGTTTAATTTACTTAGAAAAATCCGTATTATCGGTACTCTGTATACCTAGTAATATAAAGGCGAGAACTGCACTGTCTGTCTGTCTGTTACGCTTTTATGACTAATCCGATAAACGAAGATAGTTTGAACCATGGCAAAAGTCATTAGCTACTTTTTCTGAACGCCACGCGGACGGAGTCGCGGGCAACAGCTAGTTTGCTCATAAAACAGCTCTATTTGCACTGTTTTAAGGTCCATAATCCAGATTATTAAACAAGCGTGCCTTTTCCATTACAAAGCGTGAATTTTCATTCGTTTTAAACACGAAGCCCAGTGATTCTACTCATGAAAACAAGCAGCTTTCCCGGAGAAAAAAAAAATGATCGAAATCTTTTACTTTTTACGTCTCCCAATAGTAAAGTGGTCACGTGATCGACTCATTTTTTTTTCTTCGGTAAAGTTGTTTGTTTTCACGAGTAGAATCACTGGGCTTCGGGTTTAGAACGAATAAAAATTCACGCTGTATATTTATAGTACCCAAACAACTAAAACGTAGTGATTTACCTCCTCTCATTTCAAATTCCTCCTCAACAAATTCCAAATTCCTTGATATTACCGCACTATTGTTTTATTTTTGTTTTTTTTTTATTTCGGCGAGGAGCAAAGAGTTTTAATGTCTATAAAATTCATAATATTTTCATGAATAAATAAACTTTGGTCGATAATATTATGATCAACTAGCGGCCCGCCCCGGCTTTGCACGGGAAACAAGAGTTCATAAAAGATCCCATAGATAAAAGAACTTTCCGTAGGTATTTCCCAATTTTGAAACGTTTATCTTTTTGTTTTAGATCTAGCGTAAAAGTAAATGATAGAAAACTGGTCAAGAGCGAGTCAAACTGGTGTGAAATTTATACACTTCTCAGCTGGCGGCTCACACTTGGCCCGTTTTTTGGTGTGTAGGATTTCCATACAAACTTTCATCCCTTATTTTACTGAAAAATTGCTGAAACACGTGTTTCTTTACTTGTAAATTATTAGCTTAAATCCAAGTTTTAAAGTACCTCATAACAAAACTGTAGGATTTTTATACAAACTTTAATCCTTTATTTCACCTCCTTAGGGGATGAATTTTGAAAAATCCAAAAGCCCGTGATTTTTTATTTTTTACTAAGAGCTCAAAACCAAATTTCTTTAATTCAACATTTGAAAATGAAGGACTTATTGACCAAAATACGAAAAAAAATCATTCACTTTTGCACCCCCTTGAAGGGTGATTTTTAAGAAATGCTTAAACACGTGTTTCTTTATTTTTTACCAAAAGCTTAAAGTCAGTCATTTGTGTGAATCTAACTCAAGAAACAATGGACTTTCATACTATCTTTCATCCCTTATTTCACCCTCTTAGAAGATAAATTTTGAAAATTCTAAAACACGTACTTTTTTATTTTTTACCAAGAGCTCAAAACCAAAATTTTATAATTCCTACTTTTAAGATGAAAGACTTCTAGACCAACATACGGAAAAAAAATCATCTCCTTTTTCACCCCTTTGAAGGGTGATATTTAAGAAATGCTTAAACACGTGTTTCTTAATTTTTACCAAAAGCTTGAATTCGAATTTGTGTGAATCTATCTCAAAAAACAAAGGACATTTCATTCAAACTTTCATCCCTTAATTCACCCCCTTAGGAGATGATATTTGTAAAACTATTCCTTACTAGGTGGTTTTGAAGCGTGGAAAAGCTGTGTACAAAATTTCAGATCTGTATCTATAGCGGTTACGCCTCGGTCTTGATGAATCAGTCAGTCAGTCAGGACAAGCTCTTTCATACAGGGTGTTAGGAAAAGTACCGATTTTATTTTAACCACATGCTGTTTAAGTAGAATAAAGTACATTAAGCATTTTTCTCGAAGACGTCTTCAAACTCCTGGACTGGAAAGGACTAGGCATCAACATTAATGGCAAGTACATGACCCACCTTCGATTTGCCGACGATATTGTCGTAATGGCTGAGACCCTGGAAGATCTCGGCACGATGCTCAATAACCTCAGTAGAGTTTTACAACAAGTGGGTCTTAAAATGAACATGGATAAGACGAAAGTTATGTCTAACGCCCTTGTTGTACCCACTCTACTCAAAGTTGGAGACTCTACGCTCGAAGTTGTTGATGAGTACGTATACCTGGGACAAACAGTCCAGCTCGGTAAATCCAACTTAAAGAAAGAGGTTACTCGTCGAATCCGACTCGGATGGGCAGCGTTCGGGAAGCTCCGCAATATCTTCACGTCCAAAATACCGCAGTGTCTCAAGACGAAAGTCTTTGACCAGTGTGTGTTGCCAGTGATGACATATGGCACCGAGACGTGGCCGCTCACGATGGGCCTTATCAGAAAGCTCAAAGTCACCCAAAGGGCTATGGAAAGGGCTATGCTCGGAGTCTCTCTGCGCGATCGAATCAGAAATGAGGAGATCCGCAGAAGAACTAAAGTAACTGACATTGCCCTGAGAATCGCTAAACTGAAGTGGCAGTGGGCAGGGCACATCGCAAGAAGAACCTATGGCCGATGGGGCGTGAGGGTTCTAGAGTGGCGACCACGTACCGGAAGACGAAGCGTTGGCAGGCCCCCCACAAGGTGGACCGACGATCTGGTCAAGGTCGCGGGAAGCCGCTGGATGCGAGCAGCGCAGGACCGGTCGTCATGGAGTTCTTTAGGGGAGGCCTATGTCCAGCAGTGGACGTCTTTCGGCTGATATGATGATGATGAAGCATTTTTCTAATAAAAAAGTAACATAAAAATAAAATTCTTCCTATGAAAAAAAATCTCAAGTTGCCAACCCTATTCTAAGAATCACAACACGCACCCGGCGCACCAATTGGAAACAAGTAAAATAGGTACCAACAAGCTCGCCGCGAGTCTGGCTATGGTTGACACAATTAAATTTTAATATAATTTTAATATTTCTGTTTTTTAATTCGTTTTTTATTGTTTAAACCAGGGACTAGATAAGCACTATGTTTAAACATGCTTATTGTTCTTTATTCTACTTATAGAACATGATGTGGTTCAAAGGAAATCGGTACTTTTCCTAACACCCTGTATATTTAAAAGATTAGAAGATAATTATTCATTTCATGAATTTTTTTATATTAATCAACATTGTAACACCAGTCTTTTAAGTAACAAATTTTAAATAATTTCAAGACTAGACTGTTTGGCAGTTTAGTCAATGCCTCCTGCGCGCGCATGTATGTATAATCTGTGTCCGCTAAAACAGCGCGCGCCATTTTTACAAATATCTGTGGTGTTTACCATTCAATCGCAGTATCCGGGTTTATTGTAATTATTTTCAAAAGTATCGACTCCTACAATTAAACAGTAATTAATGTAGGTCCTCAACACACGAAACACAAGTCTGGAGAATTGGGTGTACGTAGAAATCAAAGGAAAAATACGTAGCTTGTTGTCAACGAATTTTCCTTCGGGTAAGAAAATTTTACTTTTTTTTATTCACAAATGTGTTGAAAAACGTCGTAAGAAGCGCGTGCGGTTTGGTCATTACATTCTCGGCTCCATTACTCCCTCGCCTGCGGCTCGGGCTGCAATTCTCAAGCCTCGAGCGTAATCAACAATATAGCGCTCTTGTACGATTTCAACGTCACTTGTGCCGTCCTTTGTTCGCAACTAAATTACTGGTAATTTGCCAAAACTGTTTAAATGTGTCATCATCCTACATTTCTATATCAGTGCTTGGTGCTAAACTGTATAATACACGTCCACTTCTACAACTGACATCACAATCGTGTCATAACAATACTCGTAAAGTGCATAGGTAAATAACACAATCAGTTTTAACGTTTATTAGCTGCTTTTCTTGTTTTATTTTCGACCTTGCAGTTGGTTTTAACCTTTAAAAAAATCTATAATAATAATAAATTTATTTATTACTCTACATAACATTTTCCATACTAGGTAAGTACAATGCTAGAAGTAAAACTATGACATAAAACAAGTAGCCAAAAGGTTGTGATTTTGTGATTAATCAAATTTAATTCTTAACCTGAACACATATTTCACATGTATCTCGTGAAAATTTTAAATGAAATTTCTGGAAAATATAAGTAACACAATAACATGCTGCATTACATTGTGATCAAATTCAATTTTTATGACTTGATCGATCTGAATTGAACCAATAAATTGTTTTTATCCGGTAGATCAACATAAATGAGTTTTGTACACTCATCTTTAAAACTAATTTCTATTGTGAATGTTTCAAGTCATAAGTTGCATCTTTCTACGGCCGTATTTTATATGTGGTAAGTACCTACCAATTCACTGACAAGGCGAGCATTGTACGTACCTGAAGCATTAATACTTATAGGCTCGCTTTATCGCAGATCGTGTGTGCCTTCCTTATCAACCTGCGCCGTTCACTGAAACACATTTTTATCTTAAAACACTTAAATGTAATAACAAACGCTGAAACGCTGGAGTCATGGAATCTATAGAGGCTGAACGCGACTTATTGAATGGACAAAGAAAAATACAGGTAAGTCTTCTCATTCTAAGGTTGAAGGTCTTAGTTACATAAAACCGACGCGTTCTAACTCTTGCGATACGCATGGCGTAGTAATCAGTAATCAACTGCACCTAGATTATAACCTATACGTATCTACAGTTTACTAACTGGGTAGTTTATCTACTTTATGATCTGTTTTATCTTAACAAAGTAAGCCAACTGTGCGGAGTAAAACTACAAGTAAACTAGATTATGTTATACGTATTGATTGTTTAAAGGTATTTGGTACTCATAAAAAATACTGCGAATTAAAATGATCAAATCACTGACGAAACACCGTGTTTTTGCTAGGAACGAAAAAATCTTTCCGGAGTACCTAGTTGGGTACGATTATGGGTCTTTCCACTCGTCGTATGTAGGTGGGACGGAGGTCTCGTAAATATTGGTCAGTAGAAGATTTAGTAATAGGTGTTATAATATAAATATGTATTCCTTATTATCTGTAACTATACTTGCACTGTGTGATGTCTAAGTTTATGACACGCTACTCATGTACGCTTATTTAATTTCATCCAATTTACGCTTGATTGAATAACAAACGTTCAATTTAAAAGATATTCATCAATTTATTAGTTTACGAACTAAGTAGAGTAAATTTATACGCCAAACTATGAACGATCGATTTTTTACCGCTTTTATTACGAGATTTACGAGAACCTCTACCTCTATAAAATAGAATGTCGTCGCCACTATCCAATGGCTAGGCCGTATGAACTGCTAGGGCAATGCATGATGTGCATGCGCCATACAAGGTACGACGCATCTTTAAAAAAAATACCAGCTTTTGCCCGCAACTTCGTCTGCACGTACTTTATGTAATGTTCCACCCGCGTAGAATTTTGTGCAAGAACGACTTAAAGCTGACCTCCCTATACTGTGGATGTAATTACTTGAATAAAATACGGTTATTTTTTAGTCAGGACACAAGTTGTTCAGATTTATGGTCTGCGCAATCTACTAAAACTACAGTACCTTCTTCGTAAAAATAACCCTATAGTGGTTACACCCACTCACTTATACTTCTTGAGAATAATTGTTATATCTCCGGTTCCCATTATTACACTAAAATAAAAAATATATCAGTGTTTAAGTCAAGCTATTAGCCATAAAAAAAGCTTTATTAAAATCGGTTCAGAAGTTTTTGCGTGATGCTTGAACAAATAAACAAATCAACTCGGGATTTGGATACAAGGGCATCAAAATAGCATAACGTGAAAATTCTTTTTTATAAATATCTTCAATGTACCGAGAAATCAATGTCAATTTAAAATAGTAGAGAAGAGAAGAGATGCCGTGTTATAAAATATGGGCAGCAATATTGCTGTACCTATTTTCACCAATGCTTTTATTTTGGTAATGTAAATAATATGGAATTGTGACAAAAAATATTTTATTTAAGAGTGAAATGCATTTTTATATCTCTAAAGTGCGCGTTTTAATAATATAATATTAATAAAATTAATTTATTTCAGACATTTGTAGATTCCATAGTACACTTAAAAATAATATATGAAAATATACATTGTCAATGAGAAGGTAGAAGCTTGGAGGTCTATAATTTAAATACACTGATAGCTAACAAAAGTGATTAGTACGAGTAGGTTATTGTTGAGCCTATAGAAATAAATAACAGAGCTGATGATTGACTTCTGTATACAGACAGGGTGTAAGGAACGGTGTACTGAAAACTTAAAGGGCGTGTTTAGTCAACGAAACTGAACAACTTACCCAAAGAAACATTTCTGGGAAATACAAAAAAATTACCTTTTCATACAAATTGCTCACTCTGGTCGAACAGTTTTTATGGAGAGGTCAAAATTATTTTCATTTTCCAAAAATTTTTTTTTGGCAGCGTTGTTCAGTTTCGTTGACTAAGCACGCCCTTTCAGTTTTCGGTGCACCGTCGTCCCTTACACCCTGTATGCATATTATCTTGAAAGTGCATTTTACAAAGACCGAAAAAAAAGGGTCACGTGCGTGTCGGGCCACGCGAAGTATCGCAGTATAGGGTTCCGTAGTTTTTAGGATTGTTTTTATCGCAAAGTAGCTTTTTATGTAGTATTACATAACGTTCATGGTTCTAGCGCCTGATTGCTATTTCGCAAACGGATCCCTAAATCGAAAAATAGGTACCATAGGTAAAAAAAGGCAAAATAGGTACCATATATTTTTTTTCAAGATTATATTTTACCACTTTGTCGGCGTGGTTGAAATATATGTCCATACTAAATTACAACTTTCTAGTACTAAGGGTCTCCGAGCTAAGCCGAAGACAGACAGACAGACGGTTATCACGAAACTATGTCGACTAGGGAACCCTAAAAATAAAGAATATGGAAACCCATGCGCAGGCGGAGCACGTTACGCCAAGAATAAGAACTATTACATACACATCTTGAAGAGCTCTTTATCTTAAGAGATTCCATGTAGAGCGCGCAAGCAAGCAGCAAAAGCGTCCCCGACTAAAGTCACCACGTTTCAGCCATCTCCACTTTATACTCGCCACACTTATTGTCGCCACGCTTGTTGCCATGTCCTAGGGCCTATAGTCATCACGGCTATAGTCACCTTATTTGTAGTCACCTTAAGTTTCTCCGATCAGATCACCTAGCTAGCGTTGTGGCTAACGTTAACGTGTCAGGAAGCCCTTATTACAACGATTCACCCCCTGTCCTACATCTTGAGGAATTTTTTCTTGGAAATACTGATACGTATGCTTTGTAAGGTCCCGTACCCAAAGGGTGCCGACGGGACTTAAAAATAGGTAAAACCCCTCCGTCGTCCGTCTGTCCGTCCGACCTTTGAAAGGCACGGTATTTGATTCTAATCGATCACAGAATATGTGTAATTATATTACGGCTGATATCCTAACAAATGAAAAGTCGAAAATAAACGGGCCGAATACAAGAGACGCATTTTTTGGCGTTTTAACTCTATTTCGCCTCTTATTTTTACTGTCAAGAGGCTACACGCCGTTCACTAGCTAAAAAAATATTACTCGCTAAATACAAAACTTATCAAAAATCTGGAAAGTCAGATTAAAGTAAAGGTACCCTAGTTTATTTAAAACCTATATATTTATTACTAGCTGTTGCCCGCGACTCCGTCCGCGTGGGTTTCAAAAAAACCGGCCAAGTGCGAGTCGGACTCGCGCACTGAGGGTTCCGTACCACCACATAAACTTAATTGTATTAGTTGAAATTTCAGTAAGTTAATGTGCTAGATTTTTTGAGTCCGACACGCGCTTGACCAAATTTTATTATTTGTTGTTATTTTATAGCCTATGCCCTATAAACATACCAATTTTCAAGTTTGTAAGTGTTCCCGTTTTTAAATAGAACTAAAACAAAAATCGCCTCAGCAACCATCCAACTTGACCCCTCTCTTATATGAATGTTCTTGAAACGGGAGCTCACCACAATTGGTTACCATTAGTTGTGAGAAAAGTTGTAATATTTAATGATTTCAGACTTTTTCCATTATTTGTACTGTGAGACCTAGCTTCTTGCCAAATTTCATAATTTTAGGTCAACGGGAAGTACCCTGTAGGTTTTTCATTTTTGAATAAATGTATGGAGATGAGGACATAAAATGCTATATCTTTTGATTGCGTCATTGTAAAAAATTGAAATTTTCAGATCTTGTGTGGTTCATGGATCCTAATATATGGTATTAATTTCAACCTGATACCTTTACCCGTTCGTGAGATAAAGGGTCTTGACAGACAGACAGACAGACAGACGGACAGACAGACAGACAGACAGACAGACAGACAGACAGACAGACGGACAACAAAGTGATCCTATAAGGGTTCCGTTTTTTTCTTTTGAGGTACGGAACCCTAAAAGTAGCTAATGCCTTTTTCTAAGGTTCAAACTATCTTCGTACCAAGTTTATATCACAATCTGTTTATCGGATTAGTCATAAAAGTTTAACAGACAGATAGACAGTGCAGTTGTAACCTTTTTATTATTAGGTATACAGAGTACCGATAGTACGGATTTTTGTAAATTAAACACGTCTTGTTAACGTGTGGACTGTTAGGTCGCCCACTATCCTGGTAAGTGTAAAATTATAGTCGAATTCCACGCGGACGAACTATGATACGGGTTTCGTTTTATCTTATACAAAACAAAGCCTAACTAAATCTGAGGCTCAGTCACTTTAGCTTCTGTGGCAACTGGAAAAAAAGCGGTACAAAGTCCAACGTGGCTCCACATGCTTTTAACTGTACATGTACCTGCATACAAAACTGTTGGACTACACTTCTGGACAATCGTTGCAACTTATTTCTCCCCTTAAAAGACAATTCCTAAAAAACAATGATTCACATCTCTCTTTATTTATTTAAGTATTTTGTTTATAAGTACCTACTTCCTAAGTTTTCAAAACTTTAGAACTTTCATAATTTTTTTTACATTTGTTGCACTGCCATGCCAAAAAAGGATTTTTTTTATTATTATTTTTATAATAAAACTAAATCTAGATTTTACCAATCTTTAGCTTTACCTACAACTTTTACACAAACAACTGGATCGGATCAAACGGAATTTTCAACAACGTATTTGGCTTTCTTCCGTACAAATATAAGCTGTGTTTGATTTCAGCTTGGTTTCACAGCTTTAAACTTTGAACTCGCCCATTTTCTGTTTGAATGAACAAATTGCAATAAAAAAAAGTTCAAATTTCCACGAAAGCAACCCAAATACGTTATTGAAAACTCCGTTTAAGTCGTTCAAGTACTTTGTGAGGTATTGGTTTGACCGCTTAAAATTTCGCGAACCTTCAGTGTGAATGAACCGTTTGCAATGGAATAAAGCTTATACGTTGCACAGAAAGAAGCCCGACGCGTCATTGAAAACCTCGTTTGAACCAGTTCAGTAGGTGAGTTCTTGGTTCTGCAGCTTGAAACTTTGCGTATCTTCTGTCAGAGTGAACCTTTCGCAATGAAACTAAGCTTGTTCATTGCACAGGAGTAAGCCAAGCGCGTTACTGAAAGCCACGTTTAAATCTGCTCAAAAGGTTGTGAGTTAGTCGCGCCTTTGCTTGAAACTTTGCGTAACTTCTATCTGAGTGAACCGTTTTCAACTAACCTAAGCTTATATGTTGCACGAAAATTTAGTTAGTTAGTTAGTTAGTGGACTCCCGTTTCCGCAATTAAACTCTAATTTGGTCCTTTTTGCGTACAGGTTAGTCTGGTTAATTAAGCCAGCCCAGCTCCTTCCAGAAGCTCAGAAGTCTCCTGGGACATTCGCAGGCTTCGCGGAGCGACCTCGTGTTGTTGAGGATTTTAGCCCGTTGGTCGGCCAACGCAACGCACTCCAGGATCACGTGATTGACCGTCTCTTCCGCGTCAAGGCAGCCCCTACATAGTGGGCTATCGGTGACGCCGATTGTGAATAGGTGTTTGTTGAGCGAGATATGTCCTGTAATAGTGCTCACAACTATTCGGAGGTTTGTTCGATTGAGGCTGAGAAGTCGGTGGGTAAGCTTAGGTGAATTAGTGGATAGCACCTCCTTTGACTGTCTGCAGCTCGTTAGGTTAGCCCAGCGGGCATTGTGTTGGTTCTGGGTAAAGCTGTGAAGCCATGTGCGGATTTGACTGAAGGGCAGTGGTAATAGTGGTACAGGACCTGCCACTGGTGTTTATGAACCACGCCTTGCCAATTCATCCGCGGCATCGTTGCCCAGTGATCCGCTGTGTCCCTTGATCCATTGCAGGGTTACCCTGTTGTTTGAAGCAATGCGCTCCAGTGCAAGGTGACACTCGTAGATAAGCCCTGAGGTAAATACATTACTCTGCAGTGCCATTAGTACGGCCATGCTGTCGGAAAGGATTCTTATACAAAAGCCTTCTTTCTACCTTCCTTCGCATTACCGCGGTGGCGGCCTCTTTGATAGCTACACATTCACATTGGAATATGGAGCTGTGTGTGCCTAAGGCCAGTGATATTTTTATGTTGAGGTCGAGTGAGAAAGACCTAATACAAGCACGTCATGGAAATGCCAGTTGGAATCGGTACAGTAGTTTGTGAGCTATTGGCGCCGTCTATTGAAACTTCGGGCATTTCCTGTCTGAGTGAACCGTTTTCAATGAAAGTAAGCTAATATATTGCAAAGAATTAAGCTTATCACGTTATTGATAACCCCGTTTAAATCCGTTTACTAGTTAGTGAGTTATTGGGGCCGCCGCTTGAAACTTAGTGAATTTTATGTCTGAGTGAACCGTTTGCAATGAAACTAAGCATACATGTTGCATGGAGTAGCCAAATACGTTACTGAAAACCTCGTTTTAATCGGTTCAGTTGTTTGTGAGATATTGTCGCCTCCGCTGGAAATTTCGCGCACCTGTCTGAGTGAGCCATTTTCAAATAAAAGTAAGCTAATATGTTGCAAAGAAGTAAGCTTGACAGTTTATTGAAAACCCTGTTTGAATCCGTTCAATAGTTTGTGAGTTATTTGCGCCGCCGCATGAAACTTAGCGTATCTTCTGTCTGAGTGAACCGTTTGCAATGAAACTAAACTTTTATGTTGCATAAAAGTAAGCCAAACTCGTATTTAAAAACTCAGTTTGAACCGGTTTGTGAGTTATTGTCGTACAAGCAATTTAATACTTTACATTGGTGTAGCTTCTGATTGAGTGAACTGATTTGAACGAAACATAGTCTATATGTTGCTCAGACCTAAGCTTAATCTATCTGCGAAAACCGCGAGAAAATCCGTTTAGTAGTTTCGGAGTTTATCGAAAACATACAGACAGACAGACAAAAAGTTCAGAAAACATATTTTTGAGTTTTATTAGTCGTTTCTTATCGCTCACACTAATTTTTTTATAAATTTATCAAAAGTACAGACACGCGGTTTCTACTCTTTTATTATATGTATAGATTTTACTGAGTTGATAGGTTCTAAATAAAAAAACCGGTCAAGTGCGAGTCGGACTTGCGCGCCGAGGGTTCCGATATACCTATAGTATTTTTGGAAGCAATAAAGTATTTTTAAGACCGCGAAACTAAATAAGTTTGTAAAGGTTTTTTCAGATTCCAAAAAAACTGTGCAACTTAGAAAGATCGATTTATTTTTGCTGTAATATTTACATAAACATCCATCGACTGTAATTAAATTAATTCAGATTTTTCCTTCCACACACTTCGGAGAAAAGGGGGGGGAATGGTATTTTATTTGTAATTTTTCATCAAAACTTGAAAACTAAGGGTCGTAAAAAAATACAAAAATATATTTTAGGATGTACAAGTAAATTCCTTTTATATAATACCCCATTCGACCTAGTAACGACAATTTGAAATTTTGCCCCGCCCTATTTGGGCCCCCTGTACATTAATATTCATACTTTTTTAAAATTCTTTCATGTGCAATTAAGTCGAGCAACCATATTCTACACTATTTTAAATTTTAAGTTGATAGCATGAATGGTTGCTGAGATATACAGGTGTGACAGACAGACAGACAGACAAGGTCGCACCATAAGGGTTCCTTTTTTTACCATTTTGGTATCGGAACCCTAAAAAAAGTCATCTTTTCTTTGATCTGTCTTTTCGGATTTCTGATAAGTTTTGTATTTAGCGAGTAATATTTTTTTAACTGATGGAGGCGCTAGTGGATGGCGGGTAGCCCCTCACAGAATAACATCTTAATTTTCATGCATGCCACTTTAAAACTGTAGGACGTTCATACAAACTTTCACCTTCAACTTCCCCTATTTAGGGGTTCGGTTCCCCTGAGCCAAGTAATATAATTATCGAAAATCCGGTCTGACAGATCAAATAATAGATATCTATTTATTTAGAACCTATCAACTCTATAAATAAAGGTACAAAAAGTGCAAAGGGATAATTTTTACATAACTACTACAGTAGGTACGATATATTTATATAGTAAAAGGGTTTTATATAAACTATACCTACCTATACCTCTACTTTATGTAATATATTTTTACTGCTTTCGTGTACATTTCTTAGTGGGTGCTTGCCTATGTTAGGAACCTACTTCTTATAAATTTCAGGATATTAGCTTCAGCAGTTTTGCCTCAGTGTAGATGAATCGGTCAGTCAGGACACGTTATTTTAATTTTGTTCAGATTATAATTCATGAGTTGACAGGTCTGTAAACTATAAAAAGCGTTAACAATTGTAGGATGATTCTTATAGGGGGTGATTCTGTGTCATATTTAAAGAGATTGTAAAAAAAATCGTTTACGATAAGTACAGTTAGTGAAATTAAGACAAAAATACTTCAAAACCCTTCTATTCTTAATAAAAAAAAACCGGTCAAGTGCGAGCCGGACTCGCGCGCCGAGGGTTCCGATATACCTATAGTATTTTTGGAAGCAATAAAGTCCATTTTTAGGACCGCAAAACTAAATTTGTTAGTACAGGTTTTTTTGCAGATTTCAAAAAAACTATAGAACTTAGAAAGATCGTTTTATTTTTGCTGTAATACTTACATAAATTTCTATCGACTGTAATTAATTCTGATTTTTCCTTTCACAAACTTCGGAGATAAGGGGGAATTGTTTTTTTTTTTTGACATTTTTTATCATTACTTGAAAACCAAGAGTCGTAAAAAATTACAAAAATATATTTGAGAATGTGCAAGTAAAGCCCATCCCCACTCTACCTAGTAGCTAAAATTTGAAATTTTACCCCCGCCTCTGTGGGCCCCCTTTTCATTAATAATCATATTTTTTTTAATTCTTTCATGTGCAATTAAGTTGGGCAAACATATTCTAAAACTATTCCAAATTTGAAGAGTGGTTGCTGAGATATACCTACAGGTGTGACATACTGACAGACAGACAAAGTCGCACCACAAGGGTTCCTTTTTTTACCATTTTGGTATCGAAACCCTAATAATTGCTATTTTCAAAAAACACTCTTTTTTATATTATTTGTTATTGATGTATAAATCAACGCTTAAAAGATCCTCCTATTTGTTACAAAGTGTCCTTTAAAAAGTCCTTTTTTCAAATTCTTAAAATTTTATATTGTTGGTCATGGTTTTTTGAACCACAGAGACTTATTGTTATAGTAAACTAGTTGTCTGTTTTGAGTAGTCTAAGGTCTTCGAGGTTTAAGCGTTAAGCGTAGAGGATACTTAAGTTATCAAGGGCACAGAATAGCAAAAGAACCAATCAGAAAACAGTCTTCATCATCAGCCAACTCGTGGTTAAGAAGGTAACACTCCGCCGACATGCCGATTGACGACACATGTCAGTTGCGCGCGCACTAACTGTTCGCGCGCTCGCTTCTGCGTACGCGCAAAATACTATGCCATAACGCGCTAACTTTCTTGCAAATAAATTACCCCAGTATTCTTTTACAATTAGTTTCGAACAACAGTGAAAGTTAACCGCTTTTATGCAATATTGTAAACGATGACGTTGGACGCAATGGAAGCCAAAACAAATGAGGTTTGTATAAACTTTTTATATAAATTCGAATAAGTGCGCGCTTGCGAATAAAGTTACGACATTATTTTATATTGCGCTGAGCCATCGGAGATAGTTTATTTTGCGATTGGTTTTATATTTTGAAATAATTTTAAGTAGTATGTAAGTGTGACACCTGGCCTTCAAACACTTAATAAAGTTGTTGTTAAATGTAATGTATGAACCATTTAACTGTGTGTTTAGCTGGACAAAATGTATTTTTAGGGTACTTCGATATGTTATGATATATTCCGAATTCTTGACGAAATTATTCAAATCTCAACGTGACATGTAAAGTATTGTTTTGGTCCAAGGCTGTTGAACCGAGCAAAAGGTAAACAAAAACATACCATACATTGATATTAAAAACAAACAACAATTTTGAGACTCATGAAGCTTTGTCTGAATCCCCAAAATTTATCAACTATGTTGCGATTGTTTAGCTAGGGCTTGGTAAACTACTAGAGGCCCTTGTGCCGTAAATGTTCGTTTGAAAACTTCGTAAATTACCCAAACATGTCCAAACTGAGACTCGAATATTTTATGATGATTACTGCTCGTTCTACTCACGCACCGTGCCAGTAACCTATCATCAGTGCGATTCAAGCGAGCAACTCTAGCCATGGCTGTAGCAAATAGGTTTTTAGTTACACGTACCTACTGAAGAATATGAAAAATAGAAACACCAGCCAAGTTGGAGTCGGACTCGCGCACCTAAAGTGCCGTACTACTAGGTAAACAAACTGACCAAGTGCGAGTCGGACTCGCGCACTGGTGGTTCTGTACCACTAAGGTAAAAGCACTTACTTAGTTACGGACGCACAGTCACGCAGAAATGTATTGGAAACGTGCGAGTTCGGCACTTGACCAGTTTTTATTATTTGTTCTTGTTCTTTATCTTATGCACTATAAACATGTCAATTTTTACTCTTGTAAATTACGATAGAGCTAAAACAAATATCCAGCGAAAATCGCCAAAAAGAGCACGTTTTAGTAGCAAAGTCCCAATTTATTGTTTTTATTTTATTTTTAGTATTTTTTGTTATAACGGCAACAGAAATACAAAATCTGTGATAATTTCACCTGTCTACGTATTACAGTTCATGAGATACAGCCCGCTGACAGCCAGACAGACATACTCGTACATCAGAGGAATATTAATAGGGTACCGTTTTTCACACTTTCAGTTAGGGACGCGCAGCCGCGCAGAAGTGTATTAAATCAATTAAATGCGCTTGACTGAGACTCGCACTTTGTCCAGTTTTTACTATTTGTCGTTATTCTATAGCTTATGCAATATAGACATAGTAATTTTATTAGTTTCCTGATTTTACGATAAATTTAAAACAAAAAAAAACACATTTCTTATATGGGAGCCCCCTTATTTTTAAACTTAGCGCTGTTTTTATTATTTTTTAGGTAGTCCGCTTCAATAACACATACTCTGTGAAATTTCAACCACAAATCTACCTACTACGGTTTCAAAGACAAACCTCGGACAAACAGACACCCAGACCCACCCAGAGGCGAGACCGTGTATTCTATGGGCGAGACGTTTAGTAATAGGGCCCAGTTTGGACCCTTCGGGTACTGAACCCTAAAAATTGCCAATTTTAAAACTGCATGTATTTTTTCTAATTTGTACAAGATTTTAACACAAGGTAACTTAACGTTTAATTAAAGCTATGTTACAGTAGTAATATAAACGGACTAATGTTTAAATTAAAAAAATGTTTACTTTTTGTAGAAGATACTTTGCTTAGGTATGTTAACACATCGCAGTTAACTTAAATGTATTCGAATCGATTCAGATTTTCAAGATCATTATCATTTTTCTTTTTTACATACGCACGTTATAAACTTGAAAATATGACTACTTTATAACTCTGAAAAAACTCTGAGAAAACTGAAAATTGTCTAAACCAAAAACAGTTATTTTAGGATTTTAGATAAAATAGAGCGGGGAGGGCTTCATCGACTTTCCAAAAGGAACATGGAAATACAAACATATAATATTCAGGGTACATTACGCAATGTGCGATTTCTGATGGAAAGTGAATGTGACAATACCAATGCTCTCTCTTTCCAAGGCTCCAAACTATATTTTTGTTTAGGGTTCCGTGGCACACACTTTAATAGGCAATTTTGTATAAAGTTTGTTTACTACGATAGGTGATTTATTTTGTATGGCCTTTGTAAGATGAATGAAATATTTTTACAATAAAATATATTACAGACATTTGATAGTAGCAACCAAACCGACTTTTTCTCTCTTCTGATCTTTTTCATGGGTGACCGTATGGTATCATTGATTCCATTTTCAATTTTCCTAACGATGATCAGCAGCACCATCCAGTTGAACTTTGAATGGGTGCTGAAAAACACCCTATTACTTTATACTTTTTTTTAGAAAATCACCCACTTATAGTATTAACATTATTATTCAAAATTAGAAAAAAAATCAAAATCAAAATCTTCTTTATTCATTGTAGGATATTCTCAATCTCTTATTGACGTCAGTTACATTTACGTCGCTTCAAAAACAAAGTGACGCCATGTAAAAAAAAAAGTGACCATAAAATATTGCACAAACATTCAGTTATTTAAATCTGTAAGTATATCCCAAGACATTTTTCTACACACTTGCTGATAAAATGCCTCTAATTGATCCGCAAAATCCAGCTCGTTCACAAGTTTTTCCATTACACAACCGAGTCATTGCATTCTACTTTTTTTTCCTCAGTAGGGAGGAAGAAGCATAATTTTTGATGTTTAAAATAGGTGCATAAATTATCATGAACAAATAAAATTCATGAAATAATCAACATTATATTATAACAAAGCAACTACTTAGTACCCCACGACGAAAATTTGTTGAAAAATAAGTTAAGTCAGTTTATTTAGAATTTTGCTCCCACAAGTGCGTATCGTGAAACGTCATATGAAGTGTGTGGCCATTATATTTTATTATAACCCAATTATATATTATATGTTAGTTACTAGACACCACAAAATATGCAATAGTAAACACTCTCGAATCCATTATGCCTTCGGATCAGGCCCAATTCAGTCTTAAGAGCAATGACCAATACAGCACATTTGCATGATAATGATTAGCGTGACTAATGTTTATGTCGAAATCTTCATAGCAGCAATCTACATACGCATACTTTTATAGTTTATCTACGCCTTTGAAATCCGTAGGATAATTTCCAGTTGCTTTAGTTGGGAAAAACCTCGAAACCTGTTACGATTACGGAATTCTACTCACAAACGCGCTCTTATTCTGTTCTTTTACAATCTCTTCATCTCGGGTCATAAAAGAAACGAGATTACTTTGATACTGTAGTACTATAATGGAACTCTGAATTATCACATGCAAGCAAAATTGCTACAGTCAAGAGCAGATCAAGCTAGACATACGCAGTGTGAGTTTAGCTCCTATGTTGACTGAAACAAGAATGGTGTCAATCATGACACGCGCTTGGCGTGCGGTGATCACTACATTGGATCACAATGAGATTATTTCAAACGAAGACATCAAGTGGCACGGAAATAGCTTTTTATTTAGGTACCTAAGTCAGGGATTATTTACTCACCTAAAATGTTAGTATGATTAGCGGATGTTTCTTTTCCATAAAATTACTGACTTTCAGATGCATTCAGATAAATAAAAATAAAATTTAAGTAAAAAAAAAAATTTATATAAGTTTTTATTACATATGAAAAAGCGTTTTACACGCTCTTTTTTATTTTTATAATGTAACACGCTTCTATTTGAAAACCTGAGACTGTTCTTTTTTTTATTATTGAAAATGGGCTTATTCTTGACCTCGATCTGGTCTTGGTGCCTAAATAAAAAGCCACAAGCTTTCGAAATTCTGATTACAGACATATTTACAAATATATACAAATATTGCTCGTTTAATAGTATAGGATTATTTATAATCTAATTATAATCTGTTTACATGCGGGAACTTAGTTTGAAACGGCAAATAATTAAAAAATCCACACGATTAGAATGCGGTTCTATACAGGTCATTTAAAAGTAGTTCATGTTTACACACGAACAGAATTTTTTTTTTACTTTTCCATACAAACTGTTCGATCTTTCTCGATATTTTTGTAAAAAGTAATTTTGAATTATTTCAAACAATACAGGATGTAGGTATGTTGCTTCAACACGAAGTACCCAAACAGACTTATTAACATAGGCTCTAATAACTACATACATAGCATTAATTGTTATTACATGTGTACAAAAATATACAACCATCTTCCTGGATCATTTAAACTACTGTCACTAAACAAATTAAAGAATGAACTGCACCGCTGGCTCATAAGAAAATGTTTTTACTCTGTGAGGGAATATTTGGAAACTGACACAAACCATATTATTTAAGATTCTCTGTTTGACATTTTGTTTCATTATTTTTATTATCTTTTTATTTTTTATAATTGACATTTTATTTGTATTATTTTGACTTCTTATGACTGGGCAATGAAATTTTATTATTATTTAAGTTGGATTATATTATGACTAGTGAATTTGTAATGTATGCTTTCAAATCTTTTAACTTTGACTTCTTTTTGTAAATATTGCTATGCTCTTATGGAGTTTACAGTGCAAGGACTATGTACATATCACCTAAAATCTTGTTAATACTACTGTATTTACAGCAATAAATAATTTTGAATTTGAATTTTGATCAGAGTGAGCAATTTCTATGGAGAGGTCAAAAATTTGTTTAAAATCCTAAAAATTTTTCTTTGGGAAAGTTGTTCAGTTTCGTTGACAGAACACGCCTTTTCAGTTTTCTGTACACGTCCGTCCCTTACAGCCTATATACATTAAAAGTAAAAAAATACATTTCATCTTAATTTGATATAAATTGTATGTAGGGGCTCACTTATGCTGGCGCTGCTACGCTGTTAGGTAATAGGGTAATAGTAATAATAATAATATAATTCGAATATATGCTTGGAAACAAAGTTCCAACCAAAAATGTAATCTTCTTTGTTTCAGTAAACCATTCTAGTTAGGTGTGTTGATTGGTTGCTTGCGAGAATAAGAAGAGTTATTGTTATTATCCTATCCTACTAATATTATAAACGCGAAAGTTTGTAAGTATGGATGGATGAATGGATGTTTGTTACTCTTTCACGTAAAAATCACGGATCCTTATGTAGGATCCTTATGAGGTCTAGAGGTGCACTAAGAAAGGGTTTTACAAAATTCCATCCCTAAAGGGGTTAAATAGGGGATGAAAGTGTGTATGAAAGTCCGTCAGTTTTAAAGTTAGGATCTTCAAATTTTGTATTTGAAGATTTGATTTGATTAGCAATTAAAAATTAATATTCACTTGTTTCAGGGTTTTTGAAAATTCGACACACTAAAGGGTGAAAAGGGGGATGAAGTTGAAAATCCTTTATTTTTTAAGTATAATTCCACATTATTTATTATTTAGGCATTAGGGTTGTAATTCTATGCAACATTCATCACTGTTATTGAAATTCCACCCCAAATTCAACCCCTAAAATGGGAAATGGGGTGAAAAAGTTTAAAAACCAATATGGGTATCGTTTGTATGGTTTATTGGGTCGCTGATTACGAAAACTACAACAATTTTGAAATCCAACGTAGCGGATGTGAAATACCATCATCCCCTGGGGATGGGGTTGGGGTGCGATAGGGTTCAAATGTCTAAAAATCAATATGGGTGTCGTTTCTATGTTCATATGAGGATAGGGATAGGGGCTAAGATGGCGTTAGGGGTAGGAATAGCGGAAGGGATAGGGATAGGGAGGGGTAGGGGTAGAGAGAGGGACAGGGAGTGGGAGAGAGAAGGAGAGAAGGAGGGAAAGGGGGATAGGGGGCGGGAAAGGGAGGGCGAGGGAGGGGGAAGGGGAGAGGGGCAGGGACAGGGATGGTTTGACGGACGGTTGGACAGATGGTTGGACGGACGGACGTACGACAGATAGACAGTAGGGTGGATGGATGGATGGATGGTCAGATAGATAGAATCCCTCGAGGACGAAGTCGCGGGCAACAGCTAGTTCATGATAAAAGTAACTATACCCAAAGATAACTAAGTCCTCGAGTTGCTCATGTCACCACATAAGAGACTTGCGTTAAAATCATTATAAACCGAATTCATTTAGTGGCATAACCCCGAGTTATCAGAGCGTAAACTGCCGAGACGTCGTCGCGTCGTCGCGTCGTCGCTGTAATTGCAGTAAGTCATCTTTCCCGACAAACAGTTTATAGATCAATATACCTACAAGCATCAAATAAGTATCTATTGTTTGAAAACATACTTAAATACTAGATGTTTATTGCTTTTAACATCATTTAAGCTTACTATTTAACCTTGTGATTGTAGACAATAGATAAGTACAGAATTCTGAAATTTAACTATGTATGGCTGTGTGTCTGTGAATAAATAATAAAACCACAAACGCACCACAAAAATCATATAATATCAATAATGCGGATCAAACACCATACGGATTTTATGAATCGAATAATATAATATATGCTTAAAAACAACGTTCAAATGAATATTCCCAAAAAAGGATATTTTTTAGGGTTCCGTACCTCAAAAGAAAAAAACGGAACCCTTATAGGATCACTTTGTTGTCCGTCTGTCTGTCTGTCTGTCTGTCTGTCTGTCTGTCTGTCTGTCTGTCTGTCAAGACCCTTTATCTCACGAACGGGTAAAGGTATCAGGTTGAAATTAATACCATATATTAGGATCCATGAACCACACAAGATCTGAAAATTTCAATTTTTTACAACGACGCAATCAAATGATATGGCATTTTATGTCCTCATCTCCATACATTTATTCAAAAATGAAAAACCTACAGGGTACTTCCCGTTGACCTAAAATTATGAAATTTGGCAAGAAGCTAGGTCTCACAGTACAAATAATGAGAAAAGTCTGAAATCATTAAATATTACAACTTTTCTCACAACTAATGGTAACCAATTGTGGTGAGCTCCCGTTTCAAGAACATTCATATAAGAGAGGGGTCAAGTTGGATGGTTGCTGAGGCGATTTTTGTTTTAGTTCTATTTAAAAACCGGAACACTTACAAACTTGAAAATTGGTATATTTATAGGGCATAGGCTATAAAATAACAACAAATAATAAAATTTGGTCAAGCGCGTGTCGGACTCAAAAAATCTAGCACATTAACTTACTGAAATTTCAACTAATACAATTATGTTTATGTGGTGGTACGGAACCCTCAGTGCGCGAGTCCGACTCGCACTTGGCCGGTTTTTTATTGTGTCAGTAAACCACTATACGAGTATTGTATTAGAACTGTTAGAGGTTTTTCTAACAGGATAACAATATTGCCCGTATTAATAGGCGATATGTAATCCTGCATCTTCTAAACATATCTACATTTTTATGAACATTCGTTTGTCATTATAATAAAGCAGTGCATTTAGTGACACACTTTTTGGAATAAGGTACCTTACCATACGTTACACTCGTTTGGGGGCTATGCGGAAAAGTAAAGATCAAAATAAATATCAAAAATTTTGTCCTTAGTTTTTCACGTTTCAAGGCGAAAACGAGATGTCTCAGTTAATGGGAAACAATGAGAGGATCAAGAAAAATCATGTCAGAATTTCTGGACCGGAGCCCGGTGTTTAGGAGGTCTTGGTGAACTTTTCCCAAGGATCATAGGTCGAAATACGATTAAGCAAAGACCTCCCATACAAAATGCGCTATCAGCTGGTGCAGTTTATATGAGAGGTCAAAAAATTATTTTGTTCTATCACCTATATTTCTTGGGAAAAGTTGTTCAGTTTCGTGGGCAGATTCGCACCCTTTAACATTATCACACCTTTCCGTTACAAGCTGTATAGTAAAAAAAAAACATGTAAATATATACACAAACTACATACATATCATATATGTCCCGTGTGGTGCCGGCAAAGAATAGTACCAACCCTTACATATCCGTGGATGTCGTAAGACGCGACTAAGGGTTATAAACTGGAGGATAGGCAGCAGCATCCTCCTTTGAATTTAACATCTTACTTACTGCGGTCACCTACAACCGCGGTCCATGGTGCCAGCCGTAACGCTGACAAGCGAGGTGACTATGGTACTTCCCGTCTACATTTTTCCAGCAAAAGCTAGAATTCTAGAGGGAGCTCCCTGTTCTGTAGTGGACGTTTCATGGGATGTTATGATGACATATATGTAACAAACACATATATAACATACACGTATCACCCAGAATTGTATCAGTAATTCGTTCCTCTTATAAAGCCCCATCTACTGAGACATCTCTTTTTCGCCCTGATTATCACGTGAAAAATCATTCGCGGCTCCCGTTTCATTATGATGGTGAGTCAAGAGAGTCGGGGGCTTTAGCTAAAACAGACAAGCTTAAAAATCTTTTTCATCCCATCTATTCGAAAATCGCTGAACGGTTCGTCAATAAAGGCGAACAAAATAGCTGTTTTCTCCAAGAGATTTTCGTAGCGGGTAAAAATGGGATTTAAAATTAGAATTTGAAATTAGGTCCACCATGTATTCTATGGGTCCACCATAGGGATATTTTAGGTCTACCATAGAGATCATACCAAAATATTGTATGAAAAATGATACTGGCCGGTTGTACTACAAAAATTATTATGAATATAAAAAAAGAAATATGCTTGAAATGTAAACAAGACTACCAACCAAAGAGGTTCTGTTCCTAATTAATACAAAAATGTCAATAACATTTTCAGTTGTTACAAATAATACTTAGGTAATATGATTTTTATTATTGTTTTATCAAGTAATAATATTGTAATGGTATTTTATATTTAAAACTAATGACGAGTATGTGTTTCAATGAGCGTCTTATTCTTTTCTCATATAGGGAGATGAAAAGTAGACCGTATTACGCAGCTGCAAAAATATTTTTACCTTGGTGCTCGGGATTCTACTCAAGAATCCTTCACTTCGCTATGGATTCAAAATAGCGCCCTCGCCTTAAAAATATTATTTTACAGCCTTGTGATACAATCTACTATATAGGGTGACTTTTAATTAGTTCTTGATAGCAAAAGATATGCATGTACTCATGATACCGAACAACTTTTCCCAAGGAACATAGGTCGAAATACGAAAAACCAAATTTGACCTCCCATACAAAGTGCGCTATCAGCTGATGCAGTTTCTATGGGAGGTCAAAATTTGATTTTCGTATTTCGACCTATGTTCCTTGGGGAAAGTTGTTCAGTATCATGAGTACATTCATACCTTTTTCTATCAAGAACTAATTAAAAGTCACCCTATATAAGGTCTCCTGAACACCGGGCAGGAAAGGTCTAGAACATTTTACATGGTTTTTAATCCTCTATTACTAAAACATCTGGTTTTCGCCATGAAAACTTTGTCGACTCCCAGTCCATAAATACATTTTCTTTTTGTGAAAATATAACTTATTTAATAATGTACGTACTTATAACTGCTGAGAATTTAAATAATAATAATAAGTATAATCATTTGATGTTAATATTTATGAAACTTTTCTATCCATACGTACATCATTCTATACTGATAGATAAATGATAATAAGTCGTAATCTTAAGTAGTTTGACACATTTCATAAGATCCAATAGCTCTCGTCTCGCTCTTAAAATGATGTAGGTACATTCGAAATCACGTGTAAAGACGTGTATAGGGTAACCATATCATGAGAAGTCCTAACAAAAAACTGAGAATTGCAAAAAACTAGTACTACTAGTACAATTGTCCGTGTGGTGCCGGCAAAGAATAGTACCGACCCATCTCTAACCGTGGGTGACGTAATAGGCAACTAAGGGCTTTTAAACCGGAGGATGGGCAGCAGCATCTTTCGGTGTATCGTACCATCTTATATAATGCGGTCACCAACAACAGCGTTCTCCAGCCGTAACGCTTACAAGCGTGGTGACTATGGTAAATCCCCTCCAAAGTTCCACGCGCTTTGCTGGAGTTCTGGAGGCAGCTCGCAGTCTGACGTTTCCTGGGATTATTATAAAAGTTTGGACATTATAGCCACAAAAAGTTATTTTAGTGGTATTTTCCTCAATCAGAGCACAACAGTCAAGTTAAACAAATTAATGTATCATCGCGGCCTCTCATTTTTATTTGCACTCCATAACTATGAACAAAAAGTAAAGTTTGGAAATAATAACAGGAGGCTTAAAAAATAAGAAAATTTACGAAGTTTTACTCAGAGCATACGCAGGATTTAAACGAAAAAGATCTTAATAGGGTGGTAGGCAGCAACCAAAGACCTCAATAACACTTTTATGCAGTGTAATATAAATTGAAGATTGCTGATACTTGTTTACTTACAAGTAATCGGATTTGAAGGACTTAAGGACTAACAAACTAACAAAAATTCATCCTATTTTTCACCCCCTTGGAGGGTGATTTTTAAGAAAATATCAAACATGTGTTTCTAATTTTTTTTACAAAAGCTCAAACGCAAATTAGTCAATATCTTTCTTCAGAAACAAAGAATTTTCATACAAAACATTTTACCCCACTTCACCCCCTTAGGGGATGAATTTCTTAAAGTCATTTTTTATGTCAAAACTTAATGACATGAGACACATACTCTCCAAATTTAGTGCTTCTAGCTTAAGTAGTTTTGGCTGTGCGTTGATGAGTCAGTCAATCAATCAATAAAATTGGATTAATGTTATTTTATTTTAATGAATCAGGACTTACCTCTTTACTATATTTTAGTATGATGATGAATTTAATGTACCTGCCGGTACATGTACCTACGTACATACTTGTGCATTTAAGGACCACATAACATGATTCCAACTCGCACTTGGCCAATCTTCATTTTATTACTTAAGAATTTGCGCTGTGAACCCACTAAGTAAGACGCATGCACGTATCACACTTATTACCTTTTTATTTTTTATTGTATAATTTTTATTATTATTTGTTAGTAAATCCACTACATAAACACATATTTTTCGAAATTTTCGAATGGCTATCCATTAGGGATCGTAAGATACAGCCATTTTATGGCAGGACAGTCCGACAGGCTTACAGAGGGATGGCATAGACAAATGTATTGTTTTTGTATCGGTGTATATTTTTTGCCTTCAAAGACATATAATCTCTTTTTTGAATTTTCTTAACAAGTCTCAGGAGGCCATAAATAAGTCGATTTACTGTTTTTGACTGCCATCTTAAATATTGTTGTTATGTTATTTAAGTAACAGGCGTATATGACATTCAGCAGGGTCGTATTGGATTCAAAACACCTTAAAATACCAGATGTTCAATTTGGTTCTAGGCGCAAAGCGGTAGCCTTTTTTTTCTCAAATATTTCTTAGTCTAATAAAGCTGCACTATTTGAACTGTAATGTCATTGAGTCTTAATTTTTTCACTAACTTTACTATTAAAAAATACCAAGTAACCTTACTCATCAAATGATTAACTGCGAATAGTTGGTTTTTCCTTGGCCTAGTCTAGTCATAATATACATACATACATACATAACATCACGCCTTGTTCTCGTCGGGGTAGGCAGAGACCACAGTTCTCCACCTGCTACGATCTTGACATCCTTCCCTTGCTTCCTGAACTTTCATCAATCCTTTCATACATGCTCGTCGGTTTAGGGTACTTTTAACCTGGCCTTTATTCAGAACGTCCTGAATTTCATAGTATCATTGATAAAAACTTGTCAAGTAGGTACTGTGGCAATTTTATTTTGTGGTGTTTCGTATAAACAGCTTATTAATCGAAATTAAAATACTTACAAAAGCAGACGAGAACACTACAACTTTTTTTCCTTTTTTTAAGTAATTTGGGTGCAAAATGCCCTTACAAACACAGCTTTTAAGAGATAAGATCTTATGAGGTTTATATGTCTTTTGATTAAGACAGAAACTCTTATAATGGCATATAAGTCATTTTAGCTAAAATAGTATCCTTACTTGTATAACCATAGAATACATGATGTGTATAACGCATTCTTATAGATTTAAATAGAAAATGTTTTACAGGATGTACGGGACAGGTTATATACTGAAAGGGTATGATCAGTCAAGGTAACTAAACAATTTTCAGTGGATTAAACTTTTAGGAAAAAATAGGCCTCTTCATTCAAACTGTCCAATCAATTTTGCAATTCTGTATGGACAGGCCGATTTCTTTTTATTTCCTAGAAGTTTTATTCACTGAAAGTTGTTCAGTTACGTTGACGGATAATGCCCTATCTGTCTGCGGAAACTTGACCCTTACACCTTTTATTTAATGTCGGATATGTGCAAGGAGAAGTACAATTAATCACTCATTTAAAACCTGGATTTGTTTAGGTTTATGATAAAATCAAGTCATCATTTTGTTTCTTCCGGTTTTTGATTAAAAACCCGATTTCGTTCATAAACCTACGACATATAATATAATACTAATAAAAGTAGTTTTATTTTAAGCGCACTTTGAAAGCTGAATTGCTCCTGATTCTTAATTAACTCTTTTTGTTAGAAGTGAATTTTGAAAGTGTTTTATGAGACTTATTTTATTCTTACACACGTACAGGGTGCGGCTCGCAAACTTGCTGCGATTTGTATTTCGCGCTATGTGTCGAGGTTAAGTCGGAAAATTACCGGATGCATCTCATTTAAAACACGCAATCATAAAGTTTTGTTGCCTAACTAAATTATATAAAGTAATATTTCTTTTTTGATGCGGGATTTTACAATCTTCGCAAAAAGAAATCCAAGCTCTTCGCAATTATAAATATACACTCTAACTAGAACATCATCATGTTTTGGTTGCTTTCAACATAGCTGTAAAATGTGTCAAAAAGTGTTGAAATAAACGAAAAAAATTGATCATGCAACAAAAACATCACCCTCTGATAGATCTTAAATATGTGCCTGAGTACACTACATAATGTCAGCGGAAATCCAACAAATCCTATAATAGCTCCTAAAATTGTATGTCGATAAAGTAGGTACTCGCTTGTATACTTCTAACATTACTATTCGGCCGGCACAGTGAGCAGACAGATTTTCCTTAACTGTTTACAATTGTGTTGCTCATCAAGGTTTGTACAGTCAAC
Organism: Athrips mouffetella; assembly: GCA_947532105.1. Lineage (NCBI taxonomy): Eukaryota > Metazoa > Arthropoda > Insecta > Lepidoptera > Gelechiidae > Athrips > Athrips mouffetella. The sequence goes on from OX383956.1 coordinate 32,959,871, forward strand.
AGAAGGTCAAGCTTTGCACTTTTTGCTGCACTTATTATCTCAACGTAAAAGCAAAAGTCAGATACCAGTGTTGACATTGATGTGCATCTGACTGTGCAAGTGGTCTCTTAGGCACTCAAACAGCGTGTCAAGGCATTACATAAAATTAATGTTAATCAATGTTAAGTTACAGTTAAGCTAGATACAGATAACGCATACCCTAAATATTAGTAGAGTGTACGTTTGTTTTGTGCGTTTTACATAGAGTTTTATGAAATTCGTTCATAGCATTTTGTCTTGTTTTCAATCGATATTGTTTGGATTACTTATTCAAAGAAATCTCTGGGTACTTACATACAACGTAATAGCGGGGTGAAATAATGAAACCACGGGTTAAGACCCATTTTTTCTAGTAGTTCTCACTGAAGTCACAGATAAAATAATAGTTTCATAAACCTAAATTGTCGGTGAAATTACAAGGAGGGCAGCCGCGGCATCAACCAACGCGAACCAAAACACATCGTTCGTTTATCATTAAATTTTGGAGGGATTGCCTGCCCATTGCGAAAACCAAACATAAATGGTCGCGAGGTTTTGACAAAAACATCTAAATGTCAAGAATATTGCATGTCGTTTCTTTTAAGGAACTTGGGATGGAAAAAAATGCAACAATACATAAATTTATGGATAATTTATTTAAGTACAAACCTTGACTTGTATAGGCAATTAATTACAAAGTGAAGTAGGTATTATAGGCAGACTTTATCTAAAGTGCTCACAATAATGACCAAAGAGATAATGAAAACAAACAGATAAATAACTGAAAGTTCCCGAGAAGTCCTCATTGAGTCATTAACCTCAAAAATGTTTATTAAATCAAAGTAAGCACACGGGCTAGATTTGAAATATCGACTTTTTGTAAAAACTAAGTAATAAAATAAAATTTTATGGCATATGATAGCAACTACAAATACCTTTCTGTGTTCTTAATTTCACTCCTTAAAACACCTCAGATTCCACAAAAAGAGAAAATAATGACAATTCAAGAGGCAACTTTGGATGTTTATTTTGTCGAGCCATATCGTGTTTTGGTCTTAGCGATATTATCACTTAAATGGTCAAAAAACACATACCTGAAAATCACGGCAAGATACTGAGTGAATAAAAGATGTTTGTCTTCAAAATACCCTAAAAAATTTACATATCGTCTTAATCCTTTAACCTTGAAATAAATTATGCAAAATTGAATTTCTTGTTACTTAAATGACCAATTTATTGTTGACTAGCTGTTACCCGCGACTTCGTCCGCGTTGATTTTATAAAAAAACAGAACTCGAACTTAATTGAAACATATTTTACGGAGCGCTTATCCTTCTTGATCCCTACGTAAAAGATGCATTTGTACTTATCCAAGTTGAATAAATGCATCTTACTACAAACTTAATTATCTTTTGATTTTATTTAACTGGTAGGTAGTGCGGAATTTTCATTGTCAACCGTTACAGGCGAACTTAAAAAAGAAGGCAATAAAGGGAGTGAAGTGAATGGGTAGCGAGGAGGTATTCATAAAAGTAAAAAAGGTCCCTATTCCTCCCTATCTATCCTTTTGTATCCCCCCCCTACATTCCCACTCCCCCTCCCTCACCCTCTCCCACTCTCTCTTCCTCTCCCTCGCCCCTCCCTCTTCCCCCCCCACCCTTCCTTCCCCCTCCATTTCCCCCCTTCCCCTCTCCCCATCACCCTCCCTTTCCCCCCTCGCCCTCCTCCCATTCCCCTCCCTTTCCCCCTTCCCCTCACTCATCCTCCCCTTCCCCCTCTCCCTCCCTCTACCCCCCCTCCCTCTACCCCCTCCCACGCCCTCTACCCCTCCCTCCCCCTTTCTCTCCCCTCATTTTCCCCTCCCTTACACTCTCTCCCTATCCCTCCCCCTCTCCCTCTCCCTATCCCTGACCCTACCCCTATCCCTGCTTCTACCCCTAACGCCATCTTAACCGCTATCCCTATCCTTATATAAACATACAACTGACACTCATATTGATTTTTAGACATTTCAAACCTATCGAATCCCAACCCCATCCCAGGGGTGGTGGTATTTCACGTCCACCACGTTGGATTTCAAAATCATTGTAGTTTTCGTAATCAGCGACCCGATAAACCATACGAACGACACCCATATTGATTTTTAGACATATCAACTCTATCGCACCCCAACCTCATCCCCAAGGGATGATAGCATTTCACGTCCACCATGTTGGATTTCAAAATTGTTGTAGTTTTTGTAATCAGCGGCTCGATAAACCTTACAAACGACACCCATATTGATTTTTAGACATTTCAACCCTATCGCACCTCAACCTTATCCCCAGGGGATAATGGTAGTTTACGTCTACCACGTTAGATTTTAAAATTGTAGTAGTTTTCTTAATCAGCGATACTTAGTTGAGTAAAAAAAGAAGTCCCATCAAAATCGGTTAAGTAGTTTCGGTGTGCTGTAGCAGATACAACCCCGCTAGAGTATTATTGTATGTGTAGATTCCCACGGGAATGAGATATTTTCCCGGGGTAAAAAGTAGCCTATGTCCGTCTCCAAGTTACCATCTATCACCATACCAAATTTCATCAAAATCCGTTTAGCCGTTTAGGCGTGAAAGAGCCCGCTAGAGTATTATTGTATGTGTAGATTCCCACGGGAATGAGATATTTTCCCGGGGTAAAAAGTAGCCTATGTCCGTCTCCAAGTTACCATCTGTCACCATACCAAATTTCATCAAAATCCGTTCAGCCGTTTAGGCGTGAAAGAGCAACAAACAAACAGACAGACAGACAGACAGACAGAGTTACTTTCGCATTTATAATATTAGTATGGATTGGTCAAGTCATACGAGTGTAAACAATTTCACAAAATGAATTAATATTAATTTATCATATTTTCTTGAATACAGCTTAATTTCATGAAAATGTTACTAACGTTATAAGCTTGCTCCTTGCCGAGATTAAAAATAAAACAAAAATAAAGCACGCAGAAAATAGAGCTCTTTTATGAGCAAACATGTTGAAAATAGTACATTAAAATGCAAGTGCGCTATTTTGGATATTACAGCCGAGGCTCAGAAATTGCAGCCCGAGCCGCAGGCGAGGGCGTAATGGAGCTTTTTACGACGTTTTTCAACACATTTGCGAATAAAAACAAATCAAATTGGTTACCTTTAAAATACTAAACTTTGCTAACCTTACGTCCACCGCACGTCCACCGGAACATTTTGTCGGTTGCATATGTTCATGCTTCCCTTTAATTTTACCAAATTTCAAAATTGTATTTCGTGTATGAGTATTTTAGACGGTTCAGGATCAGATTTTTATATGTAGAAGTCGACACTATTAGAAATAATTACAATTATAAACACGACAAATATTTGTAAAATGGCGTGCATTCTTTCTTTTTCAGCGGTCACAGATTATACGTCGCGTGAGGAGCCCCCAAAACATTACCATGTTATCTTACTCCATCAATATTTTATCAATTATTAGTCAATCTAGTAACCAAGCTATAAAAAAAAGTAATTGTCACTCGGTACCCAAACATCCTATTCCATTTACCTTGAAATAAATTGTCAAAAATTGAATATCTTGTTACGTAAATGACAAATTTATTGTTAATTAGTTAATTACTATAAATAATTTCATAAAATCAACATTCATTTATGATATTTTCTCGAAGTCAGCTTGAAAATTTTAGTAACATAATAAGCATAAAAACTCCTTGCTCTTGGCCGATTTAAAAAAACAAAAATAAAACACTAGTTAAGTAATATTATGACAAAAACACGCGTGTTTAATGAGCTGGATTATGGACCTTAATACAGTGCAAATAGAGCTTTTTTATGAGCAAATGTGTTGAAAAAATATATATTACACAGAAAAAAATAAGATTCATCGTATTTTTTTTAACCACTACGTCTCAAGAAGTCAACGTACAATTTCTTACATATACTGAATATTTTGCGAGGCCGCTCATACCATAGATTTATTACTATAGTCCGATTAACGAGGAAATCGTTATATGGAGGATTCCGGAAAATTCCTCTTCCTATGAAATTTGGCATGTGATGTAGTTACGTAATACAGATTAGAGATGTAAAATAATCCAACAAAGTTTGCGACGAGAAGTTAGGTATTTTTACCTAAACATGAAAATCGCTTATAACTACCTGTGGAAAATTCCTCAGGTTGAAATAGTTTCTTTTTACTTCCATTTGTATTTATTAGAAGAGGTAAGTGTAAGAATCCAACATTTTTTCGTTTTGAAAGATACCCCAAATTTAGCTTTTACCATTTAAGCTTTACTGCCTACAGGAAAATTACCCTGTTAATAATTATTTTTAATATGGTTTTATTTATTTAAATAAATAGCTTTTTTTTAGTAATCCAACGCATTTTCCTTTTTAAACATTTTATTTTTGCTTAACTGCGTAATATGGAAAATTACTCTGTCCATTTCTATACCTTTATTAGTCTTATAATTTTGTATTAAAATCGATTTATCAATAATCCAACAAATGGGTATCTTTCAAAACTAAAAAATGTTGGATTCTTATACTAACCCATTCTAATAAATGCATACGTACGTATGCAGAAACTTTTTCAGCCTGAGGATTTTTCCACAAAGAGTTATAAGCGATTTTTATGTTTAGGTAAAAATACCTAACTTCTCGTCACAAAATTTGTTGGATTATTTTACATCTGTAATCTGTATTACCTAACATTACCTACCTACTTTCATTCCCTGAGGAATTTCTCGGGTTACATGTGCCTCGTTGATTGGACTACTACGCGGCGATGCTCATACACAACTGATTTTCGAATGCTATATTTTTTAAACATAAGAACCTCTTTATTGAATATACACTGTTTTGGCGGGAAGTCGCGTGTCAATTGTTTTTTGTTGCAAGTTGAAAATTGTCGTCCGTAGCAAAAGATTTTAGGGGATGATTTTTTAAAACCTTGATAGTTTACTCTCTCCGCAAGATTGCACTGCCCGCTTAAAAAAGCACTACATTTGAGCACCGTAAGGCGTTTGTGCGCAGAATTTTATCGTGGTCGTGTTTCTCTCCATCATGAAATTCGTGAAGGTCGGCCCTCAAGTGCGATTACTGGGGAAAATATGTAAGACGACTCATTGAAGAAAACCAGCGTAGTACCTATGATGAGATTCGAGGACACTTGAGTATTGGTATGAGACAAATTCATAGACAAATTCAAAAAAAATTACATGCACTTTTAAAAGTAATAAAACTTTGTTGCCGCTGAATTCCTCATGAACTCACCCTAGAACAACAACGTACCTGAGTTGATTGGTGTTAAGAAACGTTGCTGAAGTACAATCACGGACGTTCAAATAAAGAGGAGATGAAACAGCAATAGTCTGGAAAGCAATAGTCTGTTGTATGGGTGTTCGAAAGCGAGAGCGCACCAACGAAAAAGAAGCAAGCGAGAAACGCAAGGAAAAATTATTTGCGTTTTTTTTTCTCCAGCACGGGTCCCATCTGCACGATCCCTCATGAAGAACAAAAATATGTTAATGCTGAGTGGTACTCCACTATTTGTCTACCCACTGTCCTTGAAAAAGTTAAAGAGAAACGACCGACAAGTCGCATCCTATTGCATCATGACAATACTTCAGCTCGTACCGCCAAAAAAAAACAATGTAATTTTTCGCTGCTAATATGTGAAACGTATGACCCATCCCGCACTCAGTCCAGACCTTGCACCATGCGATTTCTTTATTTTTCCCAAATTTAAGGTTTTATGAGAGGTTTGTCATTTACGGGGCCTGAAGAGGCTGTGACAGCTTCCAAAGAGGACGTAAAAAACGTGTCTTCAAGACGAATGGTCCTTATGTTTTGAACAAAAATGGTTTGAACGAATAAAAAAGTGTTAAAAATGTAAAGGAGAATACTTTGAAAAGCAGTAAATGTAAAAATTGTTTTATTTATGAGTTACGCAAAACTTTCAGTGTGCCCCACGTAGAAGGTAGTTCTTTGCGGTAACTACCAATCATCCGGTAGACGTTCACTTAGGTAGGTATATCACTTACTTAATTTGATATTCACAAATAGTTTGGAACTTCGTTATGCTCGTGGTTCCAGAGGAAATAAGAACAGCACTTTCTGCTGAGGAGTCTTTTCGGTTTTAAGCGTGTCCGTTACTTAAAGGACTTCTATTCTACATGCTAAGAAATTTTATAAAAAAAAATTAAAAGAGGAGGGCCGATGAAGGGAGGGGTGAAGTGGACGTCGGTGGGAGCTTGGCGTGCTCTAGACTGTACCTACCTACATACACGTATCCACGTGAAACTTACGGCCTTATCAAGGATACAGCCAACCAGGGATTTTTAATTTATTTCGGTTAAAAAACACTAAACTTAAAACTAATCATTGCCCCACAAAACTGCAAAAATCTAGCAGCTCGTCTGTGGTGGGATTTATGAGTCTTACATTATACAAACTTTATACTCAAAAACATTAATTTTATTTATCTTTCAAATACTCATTTATTCATAATTATTAATTACACGTCATTTCATTATACATTAATCATAAAAGTGATTAGAAAAATATATTTTTTTAAATAAATGAACAAAATACACAAAAATATAAAAGTTAAACAATTTCGACCAAAGTTTATATAAATATAAAATAGGTATATTTACATTAACAGATACTCCTTATAATTCATCATCATCATTTATTCAGAAACAGTATTACTGTGTGCGAATTTTACAAATTAAATTTAAAAATATGACCTTAACATTTAATCTAACTAGTAGGTAATTAAAGACCTTATAGTAAAATCTTTTTGCTAGACGCTACACTTAGTTTAAAAAGTCAATAATCTAGATAGTCATGGGCGTATAACAAAGTATATTCAATTCGGGAAGCGATACGGAAAGCATTTCACGAGTTTTGATTTTATCATAATATTATTACGTAAGTGACTAATTTAATCATTGAATCACAAAGCACAACATTCGGCTATGAAGGAGGTAGTGAATAGTGAAGTTTGCCTCATATGTTTGGCAATAAATATGAAATAACGGACAAAGGTACTCACTTATGCGCAAAACTAATACGGTAAATTCTAATCGTATTTAGTAGTTTAGTGTAAAAGTCATTAGCTTTATTTTGCAATCCGTACTGCTTTAACGAATAATAAAAAAACCGGTCAAGTGCGAGTCGGACTCGCGCGCCGAGGGTTCCGATATACCTATAGTATTTTTGGAAGCAATAAAGTCCATTTTCAGGACCGCAAAACTAAATTTGTTTGTAAAGGTTTTTTGCATATTTCTGAAAAACTGTGCAACTTAGAAAGATCGTTTTATTTTTGCTGTAAAGTTTACATAAACCTCTGTCAACTGTAATTAATTCAGATTTTCCCTTACTCAAACTTCGGAGATAAGGGGGGGGAATGGTATTTTTTTTGACATTTTTCATCATAACTTGAAAACTAAGAAACTTAAAAAAATACAAAAATATATTTTAAAATGTACAAGTAAAGCCCTTTCATATGATACCCCACTCGACTTAGTAGCGACAATTTGAAATTTGGCCCCCCCTATTTTGGCCCCCTTTACATTAATAATCATACTTTTTTCAAAAAATTTTCATGTGCAATTAAGTTGGGCAACTATATTCTAAAACTATTCCAAATTTCAGCTCGATAGCGTAAGTGGTTGCTGAGATATAGAGGTGTGACAGACAGACGGACAGACAGACAGACAGACAGACAGAGCGGCACCATAAGGGTTCCTTTTTTTTATCATTTTGGTATCGGAACCCTAAAAACGCACATAATTTAATTGTAGCATTTACTCAGACCATATAAAACTGATTACCTTCTATATAGTAATAAATAACATAAAAGTGCTTTTAATTTTTTTATAACCATCCTTTTAAAAGATCATTGTACTATTTTTACAGTCTGACGATGATAAGTTCTTGCTCTAGTTTTTTTTATTCTTATGATAAACAATGTGCATTGTCAAACCTTAATCAAAAGAAAAGTGCGAATATACCTAAGACAAAAAATTAACGATCATCTGAATTTTTTTCTCGATTTTTAGGGTTCTGTACCTCAAAAGAAAAAAACGGAACCCTTATAGGATCACTTTGTTGTCCGTCTGTCTGTCTGTCTGTCAAGACCCTTTATCTCACGAACGGGTAAAGGTATCAGGTTCAAATTAAAACCATATATTTGGATCTATGAACCACATAAGATCTAAAAATTTCAATTTTTTAAAACGACGCAATCAAAAGATATGGCATTTTATGTCCTCATCTCCATACATTTATGCAAAAAAGCAAAACCTACAGGGTACTTCCCGTTGACCTAAAATTATGAAATTTGGCAAGAAGCTAGGTCTCACAGTACAAATAATGGGAAAAGTCTGAAATCATTAAATATTACAACTTTTCTCAAAACTAATGGTAACCAATTGTGGTGAGCTCCTGTTTCAAGAACATTCATATAAGAGAGGGGTCAAGTTGGATGGTCGCGGAGGCGATTTTTGTTTTAGTTCTATTTTAAAAAGGGGAACACTTACAAACTTGAAAATTGGCAAGTTTATAGTGCATAAGCTATAAAATAACAACAAATAATAAAATTTGGTCAAGCGCGTGTCGGACTCAAAAAATCTGAAATTTCAACTAATACAATTGTGATTATGTGATGGTACGGAACCCATATGAAAACGACACCTTTGGTGTATTTTCTTCAAAGTAGGCTTATTTGAAAGCTAGAAAGTCTGCCCAGTTAAGGATATAAAAATAAAAAATTAGTTTCTGAGAGGTACGGTTCATCATCATCATCATCATATCAGCCGAAAGACGTCCACTGCTGGACATAGGCCTCCCCTAAAGAACTCCATGACGACCGGTCCTGCGCTGCTCGCATCCAGCGGCTTCCCGCGACCTTGACCATATCGTCGGTCCACCTTGTGGGTGAACTGCCAATGCTTCGTCTTCCGGTACGTGGTCGCCACTCTAGAACCCTCACGCCCCATCGGCCATCGGTTTTTCTTGCGATGTGTCCTGCCCACTGCCACTTCAGTTTAGCGATTCTCAGGGCTATGTCAGTTACTTTAGTTCTTCTGCGGATCTCCTCATTTCTGATTCGATCGCGCAGAGAGACTCCGAGCATAGCCCTTTTCATAGCCCTTTGGGTGACTTTGAGCTTTCTGATAAGGCCCATCGTGAGCGGCCACGTCTCGGTGCCATATGTCATCACTGGCAACACACACTGGTCAAAGACTTTCGTCTTGACACACTACGGTATTTTGGACGTGAAGATATTGCGGAGCTTCGCGAACGCTGCCCATTCGAGTCGGATTCGACGAGTAACCTCTTTCTCTAAGTTGGATTTGCCCAGCTGGACTGTTTGTCCCAGGTATACGTACCTACTCATCAACAACTTCGAGCATAGAGTCTCCAACTTTGGGTGGAGTGGGTACAACAAGGGCGTTAGACATAATTTTCGTCTTATCCATGTTCATTGTAAGACCCACTTGTTGTGAAACTCTACTGAGGTTATTGAGCATCGTACCGAGATCTTCCAGGGTCTCAGCCATTACGACAATATACGGTACGGTTAAAGGTACGGTTACAATTTTTTATTTTAGCTAGGCAAATTTTCAAGCTTTCAATTGAGAGGAAAATACGCCCTTGACCTAAAAAGAAACAAAGAAAAAACCAACAGGTTTTGTCTTCATAAACAAGGAAATTGAAGCGCCTTTAATTTTTAAATAACAAACTTTTAAAATATCAAATTACAGATTATTTTCGATAAGTTTTTGTCTCATATTCACATATTTCGTTTGACCATGGTTCGACAAAACACATTGTACGAGGTCCTTTAACAATGAAATTGACGAAATTTGTATGCAGATTTATGAGATCACAATTTCTATAATTTTATAGATAGGTATTTTATTTTTTTCGATGATTTCAAGGTTATAAATTTACGCATTAAATATTATTTTTACTTTTAGATTGATATCTAAAATTAAAGATAAAAAAAATGTGGTCCGTTTTCATAATTACATTTGATAAAGAAGGTGGTGAAGAATCTGTCAAAGATTGTGTTATTTGCTGATGATACTTCATTAATATTCAATGTAAGTAGGAAATCACAAAATTATAACGAAGTCAACGATGCACTTGGACAGATTCATGCATGGTTTACTGTTAACAATCTAGTCCTAAACGCCAAAAAAACTAAATGTATTAAATTTGCACTACCAAATGTAAGGTCTACTTCACATAACATAGTATTGAATAATGAGCCATTAGATTTTGTAAATAGTACAGTTTTCTTAGGGTTAACACTAGACTCTAAACTTCAATGGGGCCCTCATATAACGGCTCTTTCTGGTCGATTGAGCTCGGCTGCATATGCTGTTAGAAAAATCAGACAACTTACTGATGTAGCTACTGCAAGGCTGGTTTACTTTAGCTACTTCCATAGCATTATGTCTTATGGCATACTGCTTTGGGGCCGAGCAGCTGATATACATTCAATATTCGTTTTACAAAAGAGGGCTATAAGAGCAATTTATTGCCTGAAGACTCGTGATTCCCTGAGAGAACTGTTCAAGGAAATCAACATTATGACAGTGCCATGCCAGTATATCTATGAAAATATAATGTATGCTAGAAAGAACATTCATCAATTACCAAAAATTTGTGACAGGCATAATTTTAATACTAGAAATAAGCATAAAATTGATCAACCATATACTAGATTAACTAAAGTCAATACATCTTTCGTTGGTCTGTGTATACGATACTACAACAAAATACCTGACAATATAGTGCAATTACCTGAGAGAAAGTTTAAAGAATGTGTAAAGCAAACGTTATGTAAAAAAGCTTACTATAGATTGGATGACTATATGAATGACAAAGAGGTATGGTGCTCTGATATTCCAGCGAAACACAAGAAACACATTGTAAAAAGCCGACTCTTAAAGTAGGCCGTGCTGCAGTGGTTTCTTGCCGTTTCTTTTACGCTGCCATAGCACGATCCGAAACGGCGTAGACTCGCTCTATTTGCATTGTATTCTGCATGACATTCAATAAGTATTCTGTAAAGAATCTACATTGAATAAAATTATCTGAATCTGAATCTGAATCTGATATATTTTTACAGATTTATTTTTAGAAAATTTAATTTAAGCTGCTCCAAGCTTAATAATGTCTTCCCATTCATACTTCCTGAAATTCTCCACATAAAACGCCAATTTCATAGATAAGGATCTAATATGACTTAAGAATCACCTCGTTTTTTAGGGTTCCGATACCAAAATGGTAAAAAAAGGAACCCTAAGGTGCGACTTTGTCTGTCTGTCTGTCCGTCTGTCTATCTGACACACCTCTATCTCAGCAACCACTCATGCTATCGACTTGAAATTTGGAATAGTTTTAGAATATAGTTGCCCAACTTAATTACATATGAAATAATTAAAAAAATATATGATTATTAATGTAAAGGGGGCCAAAATATGGGGGGGGGGGGGCAAATTTCATATTGTCGCCACGAGGTCGAGTGGGGTATCGTATGAAAGGGCTTTACTTGTACATTCTAAAATATATTTTTGTACTTTTTTACGCCCCTTAGTTTTCAAGTTATGATGAAAAATGTCAAAAAAAATACCATGGAAAGGAAAAATCTGAATTAATTACAGTGGACAGAAGTTTATGTAAATATTACAGCAAAAATAAAACGATCTTTCTAAGTTGCACAGTTTTTTGGAAATCTGCAAATAACCTTTACAAACAAATTTAGTTTTGCGGTCCTAAAAATTGACATTTTTGCTTCCAAAAATACAAAAAGTATGTCGGAACCCTCGGCGCGCCAGTCTGACTCGCACTTGACCGGTTTTTTTAAATAAGCATTTCGAAATAAGTTCTTACGTCTTCGTCTTACGAGCTGCGGCTATGCTGTTGGTTTAACAATATATGTACATAGATAGGTCTTAAAGCTATTATAGTAGCTATGTTTAGCTTCGTGGACTGACGTGACGGATACGTATCTACGAGTACAAACTTGAATATCGAAACCACGTGTATAATAGATCTGTCTGTAGGTAATAGGGCTTTTGTACACTTTCGCAAACCAGATTCTGTGTTTTAATTCGAACTGCTCGAAGGTACTAGGTAGGGGCTACTAAATCCAAAACAAAAGAAACTCCAAAAAAACACTTCTTGTGTTACATTTCCCTTATTGTATTAGGTACTTTCATATGTTTTATTATTTGTTAGGATTTCCGCTATAATGTTACATATTCAGTAAAACTTTGAAGCGGCTATTAAAAGATACAGCCCTTAAAGTTTGAATAGACGTACAGTACACTCGTATAGTAAACTTATATCAATAATGGAGTTCTTTATTTAGCGATGAGCTAATGCTGAAGAGACTCTTGTTGAGGCAAAGCTGCAGAGACTTGAACATTGCCGCAAAGTAGCCTGTTTGTCGGTATATACCATAGAGTAACACGATTTTCGCGCGCAAAGCCCGGGGCTTGCGCGGTTTGACGCATACATTTCGCTGGTTGTGCGTCTGATTTGCATGACCTTACGCCGTCCCACTTCTGTCTTCGTAGGACTAGACGCCGCAAGTTATTCACCCCTATGTCGTTGATTCACCATCTATCCACACAACGCACTTTGCTTCTCCATTCTTAGTGCGCACAGCAAAGTAGTGGAACTCCTTGCCTGCCCATCATTATAATCTGGATCTTTTCAAGGTCAGAGTGAACAGGCACTATGTAAGTAAGCATGCTACATCTTCGACCCCACCGTCACAGATGAGATCGGGGATAAATGCAAAAAAAAATATTGGATTACAAAATAATGTCCTTCGGTCCTGTGACATTAGTCCATCCAAGCCTCAGAACAGAACCTATTCCAGTAAAAAACCCTATAGTGATAGTGGATATATCCCAGTTATGTCTTGTAGCTGCATTCTTAAGGCTTTACCGTTAGCATATTTCCAAAAAACAGCAAATTGCTTTCCAACAATTTGAGCTCGCACTCGGCTCATACGCCAAACGACCGCAGTCAATGAGTATAATTACTTTGCGGCTACTACAAATAATAAGGATCTCTCAACCAGCTCATACCAGTTAAGGAAGTACCCACTTGGCTTGGCTTATTGGACACGCTTTGTCGAAGGAATTCGGAACAACCAATAACCAATTTACGGCATATACGGCATTTGATCAGGAGAAGGAGAGTGTTATAATATTACCTCATGTAGACCGATACTGCTTTTATCTGGTACCTACTTTTGAAAACAAATTTAATGTTTCTCCTCCGAACCCATACATTATCAATCTTATCCTTAATAGTTCCCAGACACAACATCATATAAGTGAAACATATTTAAAAAATATTTTATTTTCAGGTGTACTCGTAAGTGGAGATGTGAATTTTTTCGTAGTAATGGGATGTAGAAGTTGTTTCTGAGTTTAGCTCAATAGATAAAGCTCTTTCAGTTAACTTTAATTGACCCGCTTCGCGAATTAGCCACCAGATTGTACTGGTTTCCGAAATAACCTTACTGCTCAATAATATGACAATTATTAGGGTTCCGTGCGAATTCTATAATATAGCGAATTCCCTTCCCGCTTGTGTTTCTTTAGTCGCCTGCAATAAAACGAAGTAAATAATTTAATTTTTATACCCTGAAAGTGTTTTTGTTGCGGTAGTAGGTAACTGTATTAATTTATCGGGCCTTCCATGTTTTCGGGGGAAGCGATCAAGGTAACACTATGTTTTACACCGTTGATTAATTAATATACCAATTTTTTAAAGTGAGCTGTTGACTAACTGGGAAAACACAAATACGCGATACAATTAAAAATTATTAAGTTATAAATTTCCCAACGAATGTAAAATCAACACAACCATAAGTGCAACTACCTCCGTGGTCTGGGTTCGATTCCCGGTGGGGACACTGTCAAACAAAAATCCCTTTGTACGACCTCCCAAGTTTGGTTAGGACATTGCAGGATGAATCACCTGATTGTCCGAAAAGTTTGATGACTCCGTGCTTCGGAAGGCACGTCAAGCCGTTGATCCCGACTACAATCTAAGGATGTAGTCGTTAATGAGTCATGTCAGAGGCCTTTTTGGGCTCAAAAACTCTGACATCAGGGAGGTCGTTCATCGACCTTGCAACCCACACGACATGATGATGAGTGCGACAATATCAGGTCGGCTATTCTCGCCCTTTATTCAAAACTTGCTAGATCGCACATAGGCATGACAAAAAAGCTATTATACATACTGATCGCGCAAGGATAGCCCCAAATAACAGATGTTTATGCGAGTCGTTCGTCAACTCGCTTGTTTAAATTTCGCGTGGATCCCGCGAGTTGGTGAAACCAAAATTTGAATATTTTTCATGCGTCAACTCGCGTTAGTAATTTTTTTTAGGTAATTAAGACTGTTTTGGGTACAGTTGGAAAGAAAAATGAAAAATAAAATTTGATTATTGTCGTTTATTTTAGATTTTTTGAGCCCGACACGCGCTTGACCAAATTTTATTATTTGTTGTTATTTTATAGCTTATAAACATACCAATTTTCAAGTTTGTAAGTGTTCCCGTTTTTAAAATATAACTAAAACAAAATCGCCTCCGCGACCATCCAACTTGACCCCTCTCTTATATAAATGTTCTTGAAACGGGAGCTCACCACAATTGGTTACCATTAGTTGTGAGAAAAGTTGTAATATTTAATGATTTCAGACTTTTCCCATTATTTGTACTGTGAGACCTAGCTTCTTGCCAAATTTCATAATTTTAGGTCAACGGGAAGTACCCTGTAGGTTTCGCTTTTTTGCATAAATGTATGGAGATGAGGACATAAAATGCCATATAATTTGATTGCGTCGTTGTAAAAAATTGAAATTTTCAGATTTTGTGTGGTTCGTGGATCCTAATATCTGGTATTAATTTCAACCTGATACCTGTACCCGTTCGTGAGATAAAGGGTCTTGACAGACAGACAGACGGACGACAAAGTGATCCTATAAGGGTTCCGTTTTTTCTTTTGAGGTACGGAACCCTAAAAATGTGACCAAATAGCTCTGTCTCTCTCTTCTATATTTGTCTGATTGAAATAAAATGCAGCAATTTTTATTTTTACTTTCAATATAATATTTATTCAAACTTTTCTTGTTGATGTTACTTTGATCAGAAATGACAAAAAAAAAGAAACACGCGAGTTGACGCATGAAAAATATTCAAAATTTGGTTTCACCAACTCGCGGGATTCGCGCGAGATTTAAACCAGCGAGTTGACGAACGACTCGTTTAAGCGGCGCAGTACAAATTGGATGCGCGAATTTATTGATTTCTATGTACATAGTATGTAGGTGGCCATCGCATGCGTACTAAAACTGCGTTCCTATTATCAGGAGCTATAAATTAATGCTCATCAGTTCATCACAGAAACGTTTAATGACTCATTGACCGTTTAATATAGGTATAGGTAAGTAGATATAAGACGTAAGTAGGTAGATACGCACGACAGCAAGCACGTACAAACTAAACCAGTATAAGCTGAACCAGCGCTACGCTACAACACCTAAAACCAGAGACCCGCTCAAGGTCATAATGTTTTCACCGATGTGCGGCCGTGTGTAGGTCAGAATAATAATAATATAAAAAAATAACGTACGTATAGAGGCAGGGGACGCCTGAGACGAAGTTGATTTCAGAAGGATTATTATAATACGCTTAATAAACACTACACAAATAAGGAAAGAAAATAAGAAGATATTAGGGAAATTGAGTAAATATGTAAAAAAACTGCAGACCAGGCATTTTTCTAAGCCTAACAGCTTCCGTGTTCTAGCGGTTAGAACGCTCGGCTCTCGATCCGGAGGTTCTAGGTTTGATTCCCGGTTGGGTCTCTGTCAAACAAAATCTTTGAGCGATCTCCCCAGTAAGGTTAGGACATTGCAGGATGAATCACCTCGTTGTCCGAAATGTTAGATGATTACGTGCTTCGGAAGGCACGTTAAGCCGTTGGTCCCGACTACTATCTACGGATGCAGTTGTTAATGAGCCGTGTCAAAGGTCTTTGTCGGCTCAATAACTCCGACACCAGCAAGGCTTGGAACCGATACCTACCAAAAGTACAGGTTCTGTACGGGTACTTAGAGGTTCTTTTCATTTCGGTTCCTTTTTACCTGTTCCAGACGGGTACCGGTACTGCGGCTCAAAAGTACCGGTACCTAATTTTGGTACCGACCGCGTATTCAGCGACGTTGCTATTCTGTTCGTAACCGCGTGTATATCAACAAAATACTTAAAAAATCGTGATCCAAATACATCACAATGCTACGGCTACTATTCAAACTGATAAACTGAAAAATATTTGATTAGTGCCGGTATTGGTACCCGTATAGTACCGATACTGACTGAAAAATAGTACCGGTACAGGTAGTACAGGTATTATGTCTGGTACCGGTATCGCACCAAGATAAATGGTACCGGTTCCCATACCGGTATTTCAAGCCTTGGACACCAGGGTTTGTGAGGTCGGTCATCGACCTTGCAACCCACACGATACGTTAATGATGTTGAGTTCTATCTGCTGGTCATGATGATCTTTTGTAAGAAGGCATCGATAACTTGGTATGTCATCGCCTGGATCCGTCGTGAGGTGTCCAATGGGTAACTTTCTTTGATCACTTTGTGGGAATCATTCGACAGGCGTGCCAGTCTCCTTCTCCACGTCAGCAATCTTGGAGAATCAGCTATAACCGTTTTAGAACGCTATAATGGCATTTCTGATGTCTGTCTGGTCGTTATATCCCAAGAATAATGCGTTCCATCGCTCTCTAGCCAACCTTGAGTTTGGACTTAAGGTGCTCCGTTAACGACCGTTTGAGCGCCGTTTGTAAAAGTAAAAAACTAAGGTAAAGGTACCGTGTTAGTTAAGGACGCGCAGTCGCGCAGAAGTATATTAAATTCGCGAGAGTCCGACCCGCACTTGACCAGTTTTTATTGTTTGTTGTTATTCTAAAGCTTACGCACGATAAATATAGCAATTTTCACGCTTGTAAATATTCCCGTTTATAATATAGAGCTAAAGGTTTCTTGTATCCGTCTTTGTACTAGAAAGCTGTAATTTAGTATGGATATACATTTCAATTAGGCCGTTAAAATGGTAAAATAAAATATTTAAAAAAACATTTTTTGGGTACCTACAATTAGTAAAGTGGGGGTGAAATTTTATTTTTCTTGACTTATATCGTGCGGGGTGTCGTTAGAAAGGACATTTAAAAATAGTGTCAGAGTCGAGTGTCGTCGTCCCCACTGCCAGCTAAACGGTTGTATTAGAAACGTGAAAAAATTCACAGTAGTAGCATTAATATGATGAATTATAAGGAAAACTATCACCGCTAACTAGGCTTCGCAGCTTAATGAGCTATAGCCGAAAAACTGGATATAATAAAAATAGCAATAGCCATCAGGCGCTAGGACCTCGCTGAGCATTAGGAGGTATGAAGTTTTTGTTATAAACGTTATGAAATACTGAATCAAAACCTGCTTTGCGATAAAAAAAATCTAAAAAAACTACGGAACCCTATAATGCGCGTAATAATAACACATATTTTGTGAAAATTTCAACCTATAGCTACTACGGTTCAAAAGATGCAGAGAGACAGAACAGACGTAGGCTTAGTAATAGGGCTCCGTTTGAACCCTTCGGGTAAGGAACCCAAAAAAGGGGGTAATAAAAAATGTATCTTTTGAAAATTTTAAAGTTTCAAATTAAAATCAAACGGGGCGAATTAATTACCACCTTTTTTGGTCCGTCAAAACTAAAAATGATGTGGATTAAAAACCATAAATTAAGTTTAAACTTATTTATATTCCATAATCATTCGTACCCTAATGGTTATTGAATAATTTCAATTTCGTTGTGCTGCTTAACACATCAAATAATGTTGTTTTTGTCGTGGTGCTGTTTCTATCAGACATTATCAAGTACTCTTAACTTCAAAGAGCTGTCTTGACAAGAACCCCTTTAATGCTTATGCGATAATTTTTTATTTTTACGTGCGTGCTTCTAATGCTTTATATTTTGTTTTTCAGAAATTACCCTACCCGAAGGCAGTTGGATTTATAGTCACAAATGAATTCTGCGAACGATTTTCATATTATGGAATGCGAAGTAAGACATAATCTCATTAATTACTGTAATTTAATAGGAATATGCGTGGATAGGAACTCGCGGTGAGAAACCCTCAATACAAACCCTCAACATTGAAGGTAACAAAAGGATTTAAACTGCTGTCAAACACTTTTTTTAAAATCACTTGCTTAAGCCAAGAATATAACCGGTAAAATGTGATAAAAATGTATATTGAACATGCAAATTTTAAACAAAAGAAACATTCCTTATTTCCAAAACAAGTAAAATTGCATTCAAAGTTGAAACGGTAAATGATGAAACCAAACAAACGGAGAAAATTGCTTTAAAAAATAATATTACCTACTTAAACAAAACTTTTTAAAACAAGCTTTATTAGATTTAAAAAAAAGAACTTTACATCTCTCATTTTCGGTAAGTAGGTTCTTATTACTCCCAAATGGGGCTTGTAGGTGACTAATTAGCGCTCTAGGGTAATAATGTAGCTAGACAAGCCCTAGGGCGGTAAGTAATTGTTTTTTTTGTGTTTTTTTTTTAATTACTTACCGCCCTAGGGCTTTTCTAGCTACATTATTACCCTAGAGCGCTAATTGGTCACCTACATTTTGGTGGTAATAAGGACCTACTTACCTCACAATCGAGATGTAAAGCAGAGTAGTTAGCTCGGGTGTAAGCATCAATTGCACCCTCGAACTATAGGCGCTCTCGCTGCGCTCGTGCGCCTTAATATCTCGGGCTGCAATTGATGCCTTACAGCCCTTGGCTACTAATCTACTATTACATCTCTCATATTCGGTAAGAAGGGCCTTATTACCACCAAATGGGGCTTGTAGGTGACCAATTAGCGCTCTAGGGTAATAATGTAGCTAGAAAAGCCCTAGGGCGGTAAGTACTTGCCTAAAAGCCCTAGGGCGGTAAGTACTTGCCTAAAAGCCCTAGGGCGGTAAGTAAGTACTTACCTAAAAGCCCTAGGGCGGTAAGTAAGTACTTACCTCACAATCGAGATGTAAAGCAGAGTAGTTAGCTCGGGTGTAAGCATCAATTGCACCCTCGAACTATAGGCGCCCTCGCAGCGCTCGTGCGCCTAAATATCTCGGGCTGCAATTGATGCCTTACAGCCCTTGGCTACTAATCTACTATTAACGTTATCACAGTCTTAGGTTTTCAAATATAAGCGTCTTACACCCTCTTTTTTATTTCTCTCTACTTTGGTGTTTTATAATGTAACACGCTTATATTTGACGACCGACAAAAAGTGAATTTTACACCAGAGCAAAAAAACATTTTAAAATTTACTTAAATGGCCATAATTTGTTATCCTTTTGATCTACAGCCACCAGTTTTTAAGTCAATGTGTTATTAGCTTGACTATTGTTACATTAGTTTGAATTTTGTCTAAAGTTCTTCAGAGAGATTTTTTTGTTGGTTACAGCATTTGCATTTTTTTTTGTTCCGCGAAAACGCTGTAATTAGCATACATCAATGTATGGAAATGATAAAGGTTAAAATAATTTTAGGGAACACAAATGCAGTAAATGGACATTTTTGATACCTTTTTTATTTTTATCCTCTTTTATACCTTTTTTATTATTAAAAATATGAAAGAAGAAAATACTTTATGGCATGGCAATAAGTTGTAAATGTTTCCACTGACGTTAGGTTGAGCGTACGTAAGGTATGTTTAAATAAGGTACATACTTAATCGACAACAGAAAACAGCGCCTCTAGCCAATATGAAGTAGCAAAACTACAGTATCATACAAAAGCCATTGTTGCCTCTTGCGCGGGAAAAGTCGTTGCTTTGTATACAGGGTGTAAGGGACGGTGTACCGAAAACTGAAAGGGCCATTTCCCAAAGAACCATTTCTGGGAAATTAAAAAAAAATTTGACCTCTCCATACAAATTGCTCACTCTGGTCGAACAGTTTGTATGGAGAGGTCATATTTTTTTTCAGTTCCCAGAAATGTTTCTTTGGGAAAGTTGTTCAGTTTCGTTGGCTGAACATGCCCTTTCAGTTTTCGGTACACCGTCCCTTACACTCTGTTTAAAAACTTAGAGAAATTTCCCCGAAAGTCCTAGCTAAACCCAAATATTTTATTTATAAACCTCCAAGACTTTTTTAATTGTGCTCGATGAAAAACTTTAACCTCTATAATACAGGCCCTCGGCTTAGCTTAGAGGTCATGTTACATTATAAAACAGAAAAAAAGAACTCCGGACAAGTGCGAGTCAGACTCGCGCACCGAGCGTTCCGTACCACGCGCGCGTGTCCGACACTCATTTGACCAGTTTTTTTAGTTCTCTCTTGCTGTTTTATAATGTAACACGCTTTTGTTTGAAAACCTGAGACTGTGATAATGTTTTTAGTTCTTTTTCTAAGTCTAATAAAAGCTTGTTTTAAAAAATAATTTTTACTATTATTTTATTGTACTACCATCATAAACCTTAAGATTATAAGTTGAAATTACTAATAGGTTATTAAATAACCTATCTTAAACTGTTATTACATTTCTATCAGAAATTATTTTGTGTCACATATAATTTTGAAACTGTGTCGATGGTTTTGCGATAACACGAAAACACTTATGTCAACAACAGGTGACCTAAATTTCGCAACGTGTAATAATGCAATGCTAAAATAAGATGAGGTATTTGGTCTTCGATTCTTTTCTTGTAAATATTTCAGAGCCTGTGAGGTGCCGGCAAAGAATAGGACCAACCCATCTCTACCCGTGGGTGTCGTAAGAGGCGACTAAGGGCTTATCAACCGGAGGATGGGCAGCAGCATCCTTTTATGTATCGTACCATCTTACATACCGCGGTCACCAAAAATCGCGGTCCATGGTGCCATCCACGACGCTGACAAGCGTGGAGACTATGGTACTTCCCGTCCAGATTGTTCCAGTAAAAGCTGAAATTCCGGTGGGAGCTCCCTGTCCTGCAGTGGAGTTTTATGGCATGTTATGATGATGATGACTTCAGGGCTCTTAAACTCTAAGTTGTTTTATAAATGTTCAAAGCAACGAAAGACGTTGTATGGATGAAGAAAAACCAACAATCTGAGTTATTTAGGTCACGGAAAGCCGCTAGATATTTATGTGAATATCCTTAGGGATGACTCAGAACAGAACTAGTGGGAATCAAAAATTCTCAGTAAATCGGTTAATAGAACTAAGGGATGTTACTTTTATCAACAGAACTGCTGGGAACAAAAAAGTCCCACTAGTTCGGTCAACAGAACTGCTCAACAGAACTAGTGGGAATAAACGTGAATTTCTGTAAGTTGAAATAATAAATACTTACTATAATCTTTGTCCGGGCGTAAAGTCTTTGACCAGTAAAGAAAAATCAGCTGAATAAATAGTGACATATAACTCAAAAGTAAAATATTTTTAAAGAAATCGCATCAAATAAGGTGGGTGGGTAATTTTGCGGTTCTTTCGATGTATGACAAGGTTGCGTGCAGCGTTCGAGTACTAAAACTTGGATTATTCATGGAAACAACATCGTAAACAAGTCAGCGAAAAATGAGAACTAACAGATTTAACGCAAGGTACATAAACGCGGGTTTGAAGGTGGTAGGGCTTTTGTGGAAAATCCGTCTGGGGAAGTACCACCCCCTTGATTTTTTCTACCATGAAGCAGCAGTCTTTGCACTGCTGTGTTTCGGTTTGAAGGGCAAAGGAGCCAGTGAAATTACTGGCACACGAGAGATACCATCTTATTTCTCAAAGTGAGCAACGCGCTTTGCTGTCTTATTAGTGTCAAAATATGCCATTAATAAGAAAGTGGGTGCTATGGGCGGTGGTGACCACTTACTATCAGGTGGCCCACCTGCTCGTTTGCTCACTTATAACATAAAAAATAATAATAATAATAATTTGCATTAAATAGGATTTTTAGGGGGGTTTTACCATAGACGGGTTGGCGTCCGCAGTGTGATGGGATAATACACAAAAGGACGTGGCCGCTCACGATGGGCCTTATCAGGAAGCTCAAGGTCACCCAAAGAGCTACGGAAAGGTCTATGCTCGTAGTCTCTCTGCGAGAACGAATCAGGAATGAGGAGATCCGCAGAAGAACAAAAGTAACTGACATAGCTCTGAGAGTCGCTAAACTAAAGTGGCAGTGGGCAGGGCACATCGCAAGAAGAACCGATGGCCGATGGGACGTGAGGGTTCTAGAGTGGCGACCACGTACCGGAAGACGAAGCGTTGGCAGGCCCCCCACAAGGTGGACCGACGATCTGGTCAAGGTCGCGGGAAGCCGCTGGATGCGAGCAGCGCAGGACCGGTCGTCATGGGGATCTTTAGGGGAGGCCTATGTCCAAATAGAGTGATACCTACTTACTCCCTAGCCTGATCAGTCACCATTAAGTCAGTCAGTACCAAGGTGAAACTCCTTTCCTATATAATAAACTAGCGACCCGCCCCGGCTTCGCACGGGTGCAATGCTGATACTAAATATACTATTAACTAGCTGTTGCCCGCGGCTTCGCTCGCGTGGATTTCGTATTTATGTTGTTACCGGTTTTCCGAAGCAATGAGATATTTTCCCGTCATTTCGGGGTAATTTTAAACTAAGGAAAAACAGGGCTAACCCTGCGCAAGTCAATGAGTATAATTCAAGATCCAGCTGAATTTTATATAATATACAGACGTTACTCATAAATTACTCAGAACAGAGGAACTTAGCAGCAGTATCCTCACAAATGTAAAGAGAGAGATGAGAGACACCTATATTTAATAATTCAAAACAGAGCCAATTCGCAGAAGTAATTGAGAAAAACTAAAACCCTCCCTCTCTTTCCCTCTCCCCCCTTCCTCTCCCCCTCCCTTTGTCTCTCCCCCTCCCCCTCCTCCCTCTCTCTCCCCTGCCCCTCCCCCTCCCTCTCCCTCACCCCCTCCCCCTCCCTCTCCCCCTTCCCCTCCTTCTCCCTCTCCCTCACCCCCTCCCCCTCCCTCTCCCCCTTCCCCTCCTTCTCCCTCTCCCTCTACCTGTACCTCTCTACTTCTCTACCTCTCCCTATCCCAGCCCCTATCCCTAACGCCAATTTAACCGCTATCCCTAACATAGAAACGACACCCATATTTATTTTTAGACATTTCAAACCTATCGCACGCCAACCCCATCCCCAGGGGATGATGGTATTTCACGTCCACCACGTTGGATTTCAAAGTTGTTGTAGCTTTCGTAATCAGCGACCCGATAAACCATACAAACGACACCCATATTGATTTTTAGACGTTTCAAACCTATCGCACCCCAACCCCATCCCCAGGAGGATGATGGTATTACACGTCCACCACCTTGGATTTCAAAATTGTTGTAGTTTTCGTAATCAGCGACCCGATAAACCATACAAACGGCACCCATATTCACATTTCAACCTTATCGCACCCCAACCCCATCCCAAGGGAATGATGGTATTTAACGTCCACCACGTTGGATTTCAAAATTGTTGTAGTTTTCGTAATCAGCGACCCGATAAACCATACAAACGAAACCCATATTGGTTTTTAGACTTTTTCACCCCATTTCCTTTTTTTTAGGGGTTGAATTGGGGGTGGAATTTCAATAACAGTGATGAACGTTGCATAAAATTACATCATTAATGCCTAAATAATAAATTATGCGGATTTTACTTTAAAAATAAAGATTTTTTAACTTCATCCCCCTTTTCACCCTTAAGGGTGTCGAATTTTCAAAAACCCTGAGACACGTAAATATTAATTTTTAGTCGTCAGTCTAAATACAAATTCTGAAGATCCTAACTTCAAAACTGACGGACTTTCATACAAACTTTCATCCCCTATTTTACCCCCTTAGGGGTGGAATTTTGTAAAACCCTTTCTTAGTGCACCCCTAGGCCTCATAAGGAACAGACATGCCAAATTTGGAATCTCTAGACCCAGTGGTTTGGGCTGTGCGTTGATATGTCAGTTAGTCAGTCAGTCAGTCAGTCAGTCACCTTCTTCTTTTATATATATAGATAGGCACGCCCCATTTTAAATCTGTAGGTAATATCTTCGAAAATATTCATTTAAATTACATGCTGTAAAGGGCCATATTGATCTATATTAAATGTTCAATGTATTTGAGGTACTTAATTGGATAAGGATTAATGCTGTATTGCTTAAAATAGCTTCGTAGAAAAATAAAGGATAAAAATGGTTATTCTGGGTCATCCCTAAGAGATAGACATATACCATCGCGGACTTTTTTGTGAACCGTTTTAAGGTGTACAATACTGTAGTACATAATTTTGATCTATCTCGTAGGGTTCAACCAGCGTTTGCAATGTAAGCTCAAAAAAATAGAAACATCTAAAATTATCAGTGCTTCTCTACTATATTATGCATATAAACCTTCCTCTTTAATCAATCTATCTATTAAAAAAACTGCATCAAAATCTAATAAGTAGTTTCAAAGATCAAAGCATACATAGGGACATAGACAGCAGGAAGCGACTTTGTTTTATACTATATAGTGACAATGAAGACAATGAAGACCAGCTGTGCCCACGACTATGTTTGCGTAAGGTTTTTGGCCTTAATATGAAGAACTTAGAAAAAAGTTTACTCGTACTCGACAGTGTTTCCTAACCAACTGCGTTCTTTATGGCAGAATGTTTTTCGGAACACAAAACAAACGTTAGTTTACTATTATTTAATCTGTGACAAAACTGAAGAACTTTAAAGACGATAAAAGAATTTGAACTCCCATAGAAACTGCACCAGCTGATTGCACATTCTGTATGGGAGGGCAATTTTCTTTTTCGTATTCAATTTTATAGTCCGAGTAACAAACTCAAAGGAACGCAGTTGATTAGGATCTTAATAAACGTCATACGTTTTACTAAGTAAAGCCTCGTTTGAATCGGTAGTTCTTGAGTTATACAGGGTCTAAGGGACGGTGTACCGAAAATTTACCAGGCGTGTTAAGTCAACGAAACTGAACCACTTTCTCAAAGAAAAATTTTTGGGAAAAGAAAAAAAACCTTTCCATATAAACTGTTCGATCAGAGTAAGCAATTTGTATGGAGAGGTCAAATTTTTGTTTGTTTTCCAAAGATGATTCTTTGGGAATATTGTTCAGTTTCGTTGTCAGTTTTCGGTACACCGTCCCTTACACCCATAGAGTAACACGGTTTTCGCGCGCAAAGCAGCGCGGTTTGAGGCGTTGCTCTAAGCTTACACCTTATATATTGGCATTATCTAAAAAAAACAAAAAATTAAAAATAAAAATCCTTATATATTTCACCTTTTAAAGATACCTAATATTTTTGCTAATGTTTTCAATAGTATTATTCGATTTTTTGTTTTTATAATTTGGGTACGTTCCAAGACAGGAATAAATAGCTAACGTGGGTCGAAAAACGTGAGCTGATCTAGGCTTATGTGACCGCGTCACCCAATATTCCAAGGCAAACTGAGATGGCCAAGAAAAAATGGCGTTACAACTTAGGGTCAGTCCACTGCGGCGATTCTGAGCCTATACCGATCATAAAAGAAAAGCGCCAATAAAGTTAAGACCAAAAACAGTACTTATTACTTACACATAGCGTAGCTTCTATCGACGCTATTCTTTACTTTTATCGGTATCGGCTCGGAGTCGTGGCAGTGGAGAAAGAACTTAGACTCGTAACTGGTGGCGAAATTTGCTTGACGGAACTTTGCCTTTGCTTAGTAGCGGGATAGTGACTATAGAAAAATATAAATAAATATCAATTGTGTTTCAGCAATTCTGTCACTATATCTGCGCGACAAATTGGGATACAGCGACAACGGTGCGACAGTCATATACCACGTGTTCACCATGTTCGCGTACTTCTTCCCTGTGCTCGGTGCGATGGTCGCAGACGGATGGCTCGGCCGATTTCGGTAAGGAAACTTTTTCTAGCGATACTATTTATACTCTACTAATTCTAATGATTCATCTCTGCCGTGCCCTGCCTTAATTTACGGTGCAACATGTTGATCGCATCGATTTCTCTCGTGATGTATTCTTCTTTCTTCACAAAAACTGCTAATTGGAGGCTCAGACAGGAAATCAATGGAGGGAAAAAAGAGAGGCCTTTGTCCAACAGTGGGACGTAAACGATTATGCAATATAAGATTATCTCTACTATTATAAAATAGTACATTGTAATTGAGGGAAAGAGAGAAAGGGGCCGACCGAGGAGAACCTATATGGAACAAATAAAAGAGAAAGTACCTACAGGTCGAGTCGTATCAGGAGGTGAAGGAACTGGCGAAAACAAGGAAACATTGGCGATTACTCCACCGACAAGAGCACGGCTCTTAAGTTAAAAGAAGAAGAAATTGTATTGGGTGAACATTGAAGATATAAAAAAATATCGCGTTATGCTATTTTGATGCCTCCAAATGAGATTTTTTGACTTTCAGGCTGTTTATTTATATGTTCGTTCGAGCAATACTGATCCGATTTTAATGTTTTTTTGTATTTGGAAGCTTATAGTTTTAGTAATACAAGCGGGCGTAACCACTACAAAGTATATTTACGAAGTACCTATTAAAAGAACAACATTTCCAAAAGAACATAGGTCGTATATGAAAAAAAAAATTGGAACTCCCATACAAAACGCGCTGTCAGTTGGGTCCGTTTCTATGGAAACTTATTTTTTTTTCGTATTTCTAACTATGCTTCCTGGGAAAAGTTATTCAGTTTTATGGTCTGAGTAACATACATAAATTTGTGCACTGACTAAAAAATTCCACTGTTCAAAGTACATTTGCTGTAAAGGGAAGTCAGTTTTAAGTCGTTCTTGAGATTCCACGCGGGCGAATCAAAACGTGGGCGAATCAAAACATCAAATTAATTCATCCATTCACTAGATTCTACCCTTTCGGTCTATTAGGTCCACTTCTGCGAACGTCCATTTCGGCGAACGTCCATTTCCGTGAACGTCCATTTCCGCGAAAGTCCATTTCTGTAAAAAAAATTTCAACTTATTTTTTCAAGTCCCTGTTTCTTAACCCTTCTAAGGTTCTCCAAGAGGGGAGAATTCAAAAAATGCTACAACAATTTTATTTGCATTGAGTACGTTTAAAAACCAATTTTTAAATCACCATCTTCAAAAACAACATACATACATACATACATAACATCACGCCTTGTTCCCGTCGGGGTAGGCAGAGACCACAGTTCTCCACCTGCTACGATCTTGACATACAACGAAGTTACAAAACCCTTCTTTATGTTGGTAGAAGAGGTGTTATGTGGGGGCTAGGTTAAGTTTAAGTTTGAAATACGCACTTCGAAAAATGGACTTTCACAGAAATGAACTTTCGCAGAAATGGACGTTCACGGAAATGGACGTTCGCGGAAATGGACATTCGCGGAAGCAGACCTATAGACCGAAAGGGATTCTGCGTCATAGCGGAGCGAAATCACGGGGCAACGGGGAAACGCCTATTGTAACGTGCGCACGAAGTCGCGGGTAGAAGCTAGTTTATAACGTGAAACAGAAACCATATAATATTGACTGTTAGGGCATTTGAGTGTTGTTTTAGAATATTATACATTATGAATAAAACAGGAAACCGCAGCAGCCAGGTCGATTCAGATATAATTTGAGCATTGTTTCATCGCGATCGTTTACAATGCAAATGATTTACTTATGTCCTTATAATAATAATAATTTATTAAAACTTACAACCAGTCTTGACTTAACGGTACAATTGGGACTCACCTATTAACACAGTGATGACGGCTTTAGGTACCTATAACATAGTTCCACTGACATTTAAAATAGGAAAATCCTGAGCTATAAATGTCTGAAAGGAAGGAAGTAAAGAAAATAAGCCTGATAAGAACGTGATAGAAAACATCGTCTGAATGAGTCCTGTAGTTTAAGAAAGTAGAATGTAGAAATAGACAACATTTTCTAAAAGGGTTTTAGAACCGTTTTTGCATCCCACTTTATTTAAATTTTTTCAATGTACGGATTCGCCGTATCTACAATAATTGTTTTCACTATACTTACAATCTTTGATGTTTGTTGGGGCATTATTATTATTTTAGAAATAAGAAAATCCCATTTAATTGTTTATATATGCTATACGAGTATATAAATGTTTTGTTTCAGAACAATCTTCTACTTATCATTAGTATATGCGGCTGGCAGCGTACTGATATCTGTGACAGCAATGCCGCCCGTCTCCTTACCACAACTGTGCGTATCATGGTTAATTAATAGTACATTGATCCTATATAAATTGGTATAAGGTTACGTAATTACTAAGACATCATATAACATACCAATAGTCATTTGAAGCGATTTCTTTTTTATTAATTGATAGTTATACTCTTTTAGAAATATTTCATTAAACTCATACTTACGTTCGGCAACTCTTAAATTTTCAGACCCTTTACAATAATAGCGCTATTGTTAATAGCGTTTGGTACTGGTGGTATTAAACCCTGTGTGTCTGCCTTCGGTGGAGACCAATTCAAACTTCCGGAGCAGGAAAAGTACCTCGGCTACTTTTTCTCCATGTTTTACTTCGCGATCAACGCAGGCAGTCTCATTTCCACCTTCCTGACACCTATCCTGAGGGCCGACGTTCACTGCTTTGGAGAAGAAGATTGCTACTCCCTTGCATTTGGAATTCCCGGAGTTCTTATGGTTATATCTATATGTAAGATTTCCACATAATTCAGGTTGTTATAAACTAAATCTTTAATTTTGTGTTATAACAGCTTCTTGCCTTTGACAGTGTTTTTCGTCGCTGGAAAAAAACTCTACGTCATCAAGAACCCAGCTGGGAATGTTATTGGAAACGTCGCTACTTGCGCTGGGGTAGGGACATTCTTTTTTTTTATAAATTTACCAAATGACAATACTCTTTTTATACGTTATTTTCATATTGAGATATGAGCACACACTTACGAGTATGATAAAGATAACAATTCAACACGGTGTACAAAGCATGACAAAATAAATGTAAATATAAATGAGTTTATTTTTATCATAAAAAAGGACACATTATACAATAAATAGGTAACATAATGCATTTTTTTTTCAGCACGCCATAGTAAGATCGTGTAAAACAAAAGAGAAACGTGAGCACTGGTTGGATCACGCAGACGACAAATATGATACTAATCTGATAGAAGATATCAAGTCACTTCTCAGGGTTTTGGTCCTCTTCATTCCATTACCAGTCTTCTGGGCTTTATTTGACCAACAGGTATTTAATGGTGTGGTGGCCAAAATGAGTACACAGCTGGCCAATCCTATACTAATGAGCTCCATAGCAACCAGTATTGCTTTATCCCTTAGATTATGAATAACGGCAGCTTACTGCTTTATCCACTACTAGATACTTTCAACGATCTTTTTTAGGGTTCCGAACTAAAATGGTAAATAGAACCCATATGCTGCAACTTCGTTTGTCTGTCACACTCTATGGACTTGAATTTTGAAATACTTTTAAAATATGGCTTTAATATAACTTTATTGCAAATTAATTTTATTATTGTAAATGGGGCCCATAAAGAGGGGGGGGGGGGGGAGTATTTTAAACTATCGTTGAATTTTACATTCCAAAATAGGTTTTTGTACTTTTTATGAAAAATTACTAACAAAAACCCATCAACCCCCTTACCTCCGAAGTTTGCTAAAAGAACAATCTAAAATAATTGAGTCGGTAGCGGTATATGTAAATATTACAAGAAAAACATAACGATCTCTCTCTGCAAAACGGCACGGGAGTCCGACTCGCACTTCTCCGTTTTTTTTTAACTGCGTATTTTCCATCCCGAGGGAATACACAAACATGTTATGTGCCTATTTCTTAAAAATATACATACTAGTTATACTATGAAGATTAAACAAACAAATACGCTTAAACGAAACATCTGCGATGCATAACAGCTCCAACAGAACTTTTTGTGTTTAATGTAAACTCAAAGTACACGCGAAGAAAGTCATGGAAGACAAGAAAGTATTTAATTATAATCGTAGTATTGTTTCTTATAGTAAGGGTGATGAAGGACAAATTTCTATATGATTTGCTCATGTCTGCCTCTTTGTCTGATGATAAGGAGCGTCCTCTAGAAGATACAAAAAATATTGGCGGACATCCACATCCCTGCGTTTTTGAGGAATTAAGTTTTAACTATTTTGAAATTTGACAATGAAACGTACACCTGGCAGACTATGACTATCTGATTAAATACAATGTATAAAACCACAGAAAAATGGTCTGCCACCATAATAGCCCTGTGTCGTAAAGTTACAGCGCTTCAAAATGCAAAAATTCACTTCTTTGTCCCGTGATAATGCAGAGCCCTGCATGTCTGCCTCTTCGATTTTCTACATCTTCAGAAGTATTTTAAACAGGAGCTAAAAAGGCAGACAAAAAAAACATTTAGTACCTTATTTTCATTTTTTTTGCTTTAACTCAAAAAGGCAGCGACGCACAGAAAAAATTGGAAGGACCAAATCGATTCGTATTGAGCTGATCTATCATGCCTATTAATATGAATCATGAGCAAATCATATACCCAAATTGCAGCCAGCACCCTAACTATTATTTACTATATCCCTCAAGGCTCCGAACAATTTCTTACTGAAAAAACTTTTGGATTACTGAAGTATTTTCATAAAAAAATGTATTTCAGGGATCAAGATGGACATTCCAAGCTGACAGAATGGAGCAAGACATTGGTGGATGGACGCTTAAAGCTGATCAGATGCAAGTGCTCAATCCTTTGCTCATATTAGTATTTATACCCCTATTCCAAGTGGTAAGCTTCTAGAAATACACCAAGTATATTGAATGTTTAAATATTACGTACGTCATGATAATGATAAACATTATTTAAACAGGCCATCTATCCATTTCTGACGTGGTGCAGACTGATAAGAAAGCCATTGCATAAGATGGTATGGGGAGGAATCTTAGCAGCTTGCGCTTTTATCATTTCCGGAATAGTAGAACTAAATCTATTGGTGAGTTATCATAAGCAGATATTATTACTACTTATAGCTCAATATTATTATCCAAATGTTCTTTGACAACCCAGGACAAATTACGGCCGACAATTTTTTTTTATGGAAGTGTTCCTTAGGTCCATCCAAACATATCTAGAATGTTCCCTGCCGATCCCATTTTCGCTCCCCCCTCCCCCCCCTCGAAAAGGTCCCTCATTTTAGATTTTTCTATTTATCTCTAAAACGGTTGAAGTTAGGGGAAAGTCGTCAATCTAAGACTTGATGGTTATAAAATTACCAATCTATAGACACCTATTTTATTTCGATGTGACCTACAGTACCTGAAATATAGCTACAAACAATTCACCAAAAATTTAAAATTTTCTTCAAATCATTTTTTGTACTAACTTTTAACAAAAACTACTGGAGTTGTGGCAAAATTATCTAAAAGCATGTGAATATTGATACATTTAGAAATAAAACGAGACATAATTCATCATTATTGCAGCACTGGTTCTCGATTTACAGCGAGTTACATCAAACACCCTGAGATAATTTTATAGGACAAAAGAAGTAGGAACAGTGAAACTGACGTTGTCTTTCAGGATTAAATAATGGCACTTAAAATTTAAATACATCAAATAAAAATAAACAATTTCCCCTGAAAATCTAAAAGATTTAAGCTTTAAGTAACTAGATGGCGTCACTTGTATAATAAAATAAGAAATAAAATATAATAACAAATGGGTTGCTTCTATTTTGAAACATGAGATGTCAGACGATAGCTCTTGTCATGTTCTATTAAAATATATATATAAAACATTTTTTCGATTGTTATTTGTTCGTTAAAATATTAAAAATCGAAGCAGTCCATTTGTAATTACAATTTATTTCTTATACAAGTGACGCCATCTTGTGACTTAAAGCATAAATAGTTTATTTTTATTCCATTCAATTAAATTGGAAGTGCCATAATTTAATCCTAGAAGACAACGTGAGTTTTACTGTTCCTACTTCTTTCGTCCTATAAAATTATCTTAGGGTGTTTGATGTAACTCGCTGTAAATCGAGAACCAGTGCTGCAATAATGATGAATTATGTCTCGTTTTATTCCTAAATGTATCAAGATTCACATGTTCCTACATAATTTTGCCGCAACTCCAGTAGTTTTTGTTAAAAGTTAGTACAAAAAGTGATTTAAAGATAATTTAAATTTTTTGGTGAACTGTCTGTAGCTATATTTCAGGTAATACAAGTAAAGCCTGCATCAAACAGCTTGCAAAATTAAAAGGATTTTTATGAGAGTCTTCTCAATTCATTTTACTCCTGAGTCATAAGCTGCAAATGTGATTTATGGTGAAAAATAGTTCAAGCGGAAACCTCGAGCGAAACTTTTTAATATTTTAACGAACAAATAACATTTGAAAAAATGTTTTATATCTTTATTTTAATAGAACATGACAAGAGCTATCGTCTGACATCTCATGTTTCAAAATAGATTCAACCCATTTGTTATTATATTTTATTTCTTATTTTATTATACAAGTGACGCCATCAAGTTACTTAAAGCTTAAATCTTTTAGATTTTCAGGGGAAATTGTTTATTTTTATTTGATATATTTAAATTTTAAGTGCCATTATTTAACGTGAAACTGACGTTGTCTGAAAGACAACGTCAGTTTCACTGTTCCTACTTCTTTTGTCCTATAAAATTATCTCAGGGTGTTTGATGTAACTCGCTGTAAATCGAGAACCAGTGCTGCAATAATGATGAATTATGTCTCGTTTTATTCCTAAATGTATCAAGATTCACATGCTTTAAGATAATTTTGCCACAACTCCAGTAGTTTTTGTTAAAAGTTAGTACAAAAAATGATTTGAAGATAATTTTTTAATTTTTGGTGAACTGTTTGTAGCTATATTTCAGGTACTGTAGGTCACATCGAAATAAAATAGGTGTCTATAGATTGGTAATTTTATAACCATCAAGTCTTAGATTGACGACTTTCCCCTAACTTCAACTGTTTTAGAGATAAATAGAAAAATCTAAAATTAGGGACCTTTTTGAGGGGGGGGGAGGGGGGAGCGAAAATGGGATCGGCAGGGAACTTTCTAGATATGTTTGGATGGACCTAAGGAACACTTCCATAAAAAAAAAATTGTCGGCCGTAATTTGTCCTGGGTACCATTTCTAAAAATATTGAACTAAATAATAGTAGTTCGAATCCTTCAACTCATTTTACCCTTTTGGGTTTGATTTCAGCCTACCTACGGTACTCCAGTATCTGAAGGACTGGCACAACTAAGAGTTTACAACGGATTCAACTGCAACTTCACATTACTTACTGGTGATCTCATAAACACGGACAATGCTAGTAATACGCATCTAATTGGACCCCTCTCAGCATACGAACATCTAGACATCGAAACAGCAACATTTGTGGAATTACCATACTCATTAAAAGGCGAAGCAAACAGTGCATGCGCAGATATTGCCTACAGTGGAAACTTCCATTTAAAAGAAAACACTGCTAATTCTTTTGTTATAAAATATTCCGGTGTCGAAAATTTCACAGACAATAACGATAAGGCTATCGATGGAGTCAATGTCAGGTAAAATTAATATCTATAGTTCGTCGTGTTTATTATTTTTACAATGCTGACCTGAGTAATAATCTTTGTATATAGAATTCCAAAACGAATACATCTCTTCTTCGACTTTTGAGGAACTCAGTTTAGTATTACTGCTAATGTGAAGAACGTTATCATTATCACTATTCATTGGCAACCACTTGACATTTCCAAAATAAGGCCGAGGCGTAGGGTTACCAGTTTTCGCAAAATTTGACCATATTTCTGTAATTGCTTTTATAAATTTTCGATCTTTATTATCTGTGTCATTCCTTATCTTCAAATAACTTTCCCAGAGTGGCTCACATTTCATCAAATAGCATATTTCGTCTCCTTTAGATGCCCCTTTCACTTTTAAATTTGTATATGCAGGTACTGAATTTGCCCTGATTGCATTAAATTTTCCAACATAATTAAATTTGTACACGTATATTTCATTACTTCTAACACTTGTTAGCGTTTTAATAAACTTATATACGGGATACTTATTGAGATCCGATGCATATTTCAAAAACTCAAGGACAGATTTTTCCGAAATGCCACCAGGAAAATATTTGTTTTTAATTTTTGCTGCAATTTCTCTGTATGTTTTTGACGAATAATTATAGTAGCAAGAGCCAGTAAAAGGTACCATAAATTTGAAAAAAGTATTGAATAATCTGAGGTAATGAGGATTATGCATAAACGGTATAACTTCTGCTATACTTTCCTGGCTGTTGAATCCTATCATTATTGGAATATTCAATTTTAAGTTTTTCCAGCTTTTCTTGTAAGGGTTCATGAAAATCAAAGATTTGTTTGATTCATTTTCAACTATTGGTGAAAATGGAATTACAGGCTTTTGAAAGTTAGCTAAATCTTTCTTATTATAAATTTTTGACGTAGCTGAAACGATATCTGCAGCAGTAGCGTCCATCAAATCATTTGAAGTTTTCTTTTTAACGTTTTCACTAAGCCTGTTTTTTTCTATGATAGGATCGGTTTGGAATAAAGACGGTGAAAATAATCCACCGCTTTGAAGAATCAGTTTTGAAAATAACTTACCTGATTTCGTCATTAAAAGTAATGATAAATAAGTGGCACCTGAATCGCTTCCCATAAGAGTAATTTTGTTTTTATCGCCACCAAATTTGTCAATATTTTTTCGAATCCATTTTAATGAAAGAACTATATCTTTTAACCCCATGTTGGCGTCTGAGTCAGTTTCGTTTAAATCCAAAAAGCCGAATGCTCCTATTCTGTGAGTTACACTTACTAAAATAACGTCGTTTTCTACAAAAAAATCTCCTCCGTGTAAGTGGCTAAAACTTGAAGTGTACGCATGTCCATGAATCCACACAATGACTGGTTTAAGTTCGATCTTGTCACTTTTTGGTAGAGATGGCGTGTAAATGTTCATGTGGAGACAGTCTTCAGTTCCGTACATTCCATGTTTATGAACAATGTGCGGTTGACTGCACGCTCTACGGTGTTCTGTTGACGCATCATAAGGTTTTTCATATTTCTGAACTCGTTTTGGATCTTTAAATCTCAAATTACCTATAGGAGGCTTGGCATATGGCACGCCATAAAACGCGTAATAATATATTTTGTCGAACACGGTTGATTCCCTTAAACCTATTAGCGTTCCCTGCTTTACTTGCACTTCTACTATGTAGGCATTTATAGTCACAAAAATTGAAAACCAGATCAATAAGGTTGCACACAACATCACTCATTTTTATCCAGAACGATACAACCTACATTACTAATAACAAAAATAATTAAATTCGCTCAACTGTAAAATGTTATAAATTTGAAAGAAAACTATTGCTCTGCTACTAACTACACACTCAGCTACCAATAACTACCATTGCTGATACTTGAATAAATATTGATTTCAGATTTCTATCAAACACAAGAAATGTTATGAAAATAAGAATAGAAGACGGGAAGAACAATGGAACAATTTTAGACTTATTAAGCAGTGATATAAGTCAGAAGAAGATCGATAAAGGAAATTACGATGTAGTAATTGACGATCAAATAGTTCTTAAGGATTACTCTTTTAAATCGGGTGCCGTTTATACGATAAACGTTTACCAAAACAGCAATGGTGAATTGGTAAGTATACAAAAAAATATACATATTTACTTGAATACAACTCCAGTCTTTGAAGTCTAAGTTTTATAAAACGACGAAGGTGCAGTCTTTAATTTAGAGAGCGAACCCTGTATTATGAATACTAGCCCTAAAACTCTCTTTTAAAAGCCCTAAAACTCTCTTTTATCACTAATCAGGGCTCGTTTTGTATGTGTTTAGCAGCGCATCAAAGATTATGCAGTACACTGTAGATTCCTTCGACTGCATAGGTTCTTTCTTTACGATAACATTGCATTCATTTTCAGCTTGCGAACCCAGTGATGATTACTCCTCCAAACAGTGTCCACATTCTGTGGCTTATACCCCAGTACATAGTGATTACCATGGGAGAAGTGATGTTCTCAGTGACCGGGCTGGAGTTCTCCTTCACCCAGGCCCCCGCCAGCATGAAGTCTGTACTGCAAGCTGTGTGGCTTCTCACGGTCGCCATCGGAAACCTCATCGTTATTCTTATTGTTGAAGGAAATTTCTTAGATGCTCAGGTAATATATGAACTAAATCAACAGGCTATACAGGGCTATGTAACCAAGTTATAGAATCCAATAAAATGTTTAGGTAGAGCAACATGCAACTAGAATTTTTTTTACACTCCATAGTGAGGTCTCTGACTGAAACTCGTGATTGCTGATTTTTATTGTTTTCTGGATATCGCAGAATAATTTATTCATGTCTATTAAATTTGACCCTATCATCCTATGATCCTTATTATTGTGTCGTCTATGTGGTGAAAGCTAAAAATAGCACGACCCTATCTCCTTTCGTTGAGTTTCTTGCACCTCCTTTCGTTGAGTTTCTTGCACCTCCTCAGTTTCTTGCACCAAGGACGACCTTTTTGAAGGCAACCAAAGAGCTTGAACTAAGTTGCTTTAAAATCATTTGCCATTGATACGAAAAGAAGAAGATCTCCTTTCGTGGTTTTC
Organism: Athrips mouffetella; assembly: GCA_947532105.1. Lineage (NCBI taxonomy): Eukaryota > Metazoa > Arthropoda > Insecta > Lepidoptera > Gelechiidae > Athrips > Athrips mouffetella. Next base: position 32,996,734 of record OX383956.1, read on the forward strand.
TTGAACGGGAACTAAGGGATCTCGAACCGGAGGATGCATAGCAGCGTCCTTTTACGTATAATACTAGTCAACGGTGGTAAATTTGCTTCGCGGTAGTGCCAGCCGCTTACAAGTGGGTTGACTATGTAACGTTACATCCCCCCAAAATGTACCACAGAATTTTGCTGTCAAATTCTGGAGAGAGCTTCTGCAGCAGCCCAGTCCAACGGTGGGCTTTTTATGGGATGATGATGAAGGGATGAAGTAATTTGGTAGAAATCTGATTGAAATTCAAAAGTTTGTTTACATTAGGCATCCTTTTACAATTTCACTTTATTTTTGATGTGTGTAGGAAGTAGGTACATTATTTCTGTCGGTGAACACTTGTCAATGGCCCAGTAATCAAAAGTAAAGTAAAGATTGTAAGTCTTCCAAACAAAATGAAATAAATAAATATTTGACGGAAACCCGAGTGTCCCAATTTTTGTGCTTAAGAGTGTGGTATACCCTATTTTAAGAGTAAGCTAAGTTGGATTATTTTATTTTTATACAGTGGAAGGAGTTTTTCCTGTTTGCGGGACTGATGCTGGTCGATATGATGATCTTCGCAGTAATGGCCTTCCGATACAAATACGCGGAGCTGCGATCCAGTACCGAGGAGTTGCCCGTGGAGGAAATCAAATTACCCGAGAAACAGCCTCAAATAACCGCCGACTAGTTGTTGCATAACTAATACATGTTATTTTTAAATACGAATTGTTAATAGACTGGTTATATAAAAGCTTTTTAACTTATGGTATTTATTTTAATAATAACCAATGAATACATATTACAAAATGATATCTTATCATCGATATCGCTAAGAGAAGTTCAAGTGTGTTTAGGAAAACTACAAAAAGCTCTTAATGTCAGCACAATCTGTTTGGTTAAATGGCGTGAACACATTAGACAATTGGTTTTGGGTAATTTGTGTGTTGTTCCCATAGGAGCTACAGTGGAGTAGACTTGTGGGGATGAGCCGAGCCATGCGACGCGGTTGAACCTCACTGACAGAGGGGTGCGAACGCGGTAGGCTTCTCAAACTTTACAAATATAATTATTATACCTTAGATAAATGATTTGCTTCGCTAGTCGGTGAGCGAAACCATTCATTTCAATCAGCTTCGAATCATTTATCTAAGTATTATACCTACTGGTATAAAGATTCGCAAAAAAATAATCTAGTTTATTAATAAGAATATGAAACCGCCGTAAGAATATAAAGCTCTTATGCTCTTTTATAGAACTATCAATTCAGCAGCTACATGAGGCAAGTATTGAGCAAGGAAAAATTGCCGAAAGCTGTGCTGATATGTATGTCAATAAAAAATTTGAGTCCATCAAATGTAGGTTCATCTACCGACAAAAGGTTGTTACTTCATATCTAATTTATAGGTTCAAATTCCTTGTAATTTGAGAATCGCTGGCCGCAATTGACGGGCACGGGCCTGCAGAAGACTTGTTGATAATTGCGTATAATAAATGCTTAAATACAGCCAACAGACAAATACGGGCAGGGGTCGTCAGTGAAGGGCCCGATCTAGTTTCCAGACTGATGACAATAAAGACCTGCAGGTACCTATTGAATGAGTGGTTGATAGTAAGGTTACGTGAATATGAGTACTTAGATAAAACAGATGTTTGTTCGCTTGTTTGAATTTGATTATTTACATATATAACGATGGATGAACAATAAACGGTGCAAAATAACCAGTGGTATATGTAACTAACTACAAAGTTAAAGGAAGAATGACGTTTCTGGGTAGGTATATAATCCGTGCGCGTGATAACAGATAGTTTTCTCAATTACCTTAATTACCAAATATTTCTCAGAAAATAAAACAAAAACTCCTTTATTTAATCGCAAAAACGACTATATTGTATCGTAACATATTTCAATATTTAAGTAACACTTAATAACATTATATAGGTACTACATAATTAAAATATGTACAGGAACTCGAAAATGGTCAAAAACTAGGTATTGTTTATTTTAAATTTTTTTGCTAGATAAAATAAAAATTCAATCATCGCCAAACTGCGCTGGCATTTTTCGTACCATAACGCTCAAATATCATAGAAAAGTTAAGTTAACCCTAAATAGTTATGATGGTAATTGCGGAACGATCCAAATAACAGAGTTTATAACTGATTCGCGACATGGTTTAATTAAGTGCAGTCAGAAAAACATTTCTGGTGAAGGCGTCAGGACATGTTCCGGGCACTTTGAGTGGCGCGTGCGGGTCGCGTGGCGAGGAATGACGCACGCGTTTGCCCCACAATAGGCCCGCGACCCACGACCCTGAAGCGAGCACCCAGGACCCAAGGCTCACCCACCACGTGCATACACTCAAAAGATAATCCCACCCGACAACACGCAACCAAATAAATAAATTAACCAAAGCCAATCCAGCTTGTCAAACTCCGCAAACGCGAGTTTAAATTTTGATCAGTTTTTTTTTATTTTAATAATACTCCTGTGAAATGTAAATTTCTCATTCACTGGTGATTATAAAATATTGCTATATGACAAATTGGTCTATCGATTTACCACCTTTGGGTTACGTAGAATTATTTGGATAGATATCGAGATAGAACGTAGACGAAGTCTTTATACCTGGTCAATATCATGAGCAAAAGGACTTATATTTTTTTTATTCAGGGAGAAACATAAAGGGTAACCAACCCTAAAGGATGTGAATCTGCCCATGAATCTGAACACTTTAACTAAGGAACATAGGTCGAAAGACAAAAAAAGGACAGGTTGACTACGGGAGTGCCGGCAGAGTGAAAACTTGCATTTTTGAATATTATGCTTTTTGTAAGGGTCAATCGCGCCATTGCTCGCGTACTTCTTTGATGTCACTGAATAAAAACCCGTATTGTAATAACCAAAGAGAATTGAACCTCGCTGCGCAGCGAGGTTCAAATCTCTTTGGTAATAACAATACGGTTGACAGTTGACGCTTTTTTGACATCTGACACGAGTTTAACATTTTTTACCTCAGAACAAAAACCTCCTTGTTTTTTACCTAAGTTTTTACCCATCTAAAAAAGTGCCAAGCGCCGCTAAAGAAGTTTTCACTTTAAAAAAATGTTAACTTCCAGTAGAAACTGTATCAGCTGATAGCGGATTTTTGTATGAGGTCAAAAATATTTTTTTTTCATGGGCAGAGAATCACATCCTTCAGGGTTAATACCTAAACCCTTTCTGTTACACCTTGTCTAAATCTTATAAACTTAAAAATTTTCATTGATGAAAAAATTTAAAGAAGGTGACGTCCAAGGCGAAGTTACTTCGACCAAGTAAAGGAAACTGTTAACGTTGTTAAGTTGTATCAGATGGCACAACGGAAACGTACACAACACAATATTGAAAACGGCTTGCTTACACCTTTGTGGTAAACAGTTAGTTAGTTATTGGCCGTCTAAACAACAAGTTAGTCAGGTACCTACCGTAATTAAAATAAAAGTGTGGTGTTGTCTCTATGTCGTCAACGAAAATAGTTTGAAGAGTTAGAGTTAAAGCTAGAATTTCTTTAAAATCTCAGGAGAAACTGCGAATAAAATAACAAATGACCAGTGTGCCGCTCCAGCTGCAAACTCAGTCACACAAAACACAAACCGACAAGAGATCTCACGCGAAAAACCATCAAACATGTTGAGTTGGGAGGGGCGGCGCGTGGCCGGCACGGGGCCCACGCAGCAGCCCTGAGCGCCCGCGACAAATCAATTACAGGGTCGTACAGGGCGCAGCTTCCGAACAAAATTAGCACCAAATTACAGACCACGCACAAATTACTTGTTTATACTAGGGCGATGTGCTAATTTGTCGTGAAATTCTAGTGATTCGAATAGAAACTCCGTTTATTTAGCTTGCATTTGTCCGATCTCTTTTGTGTGCCTCGGTAATATTATTCGAAGTCCTCCGGATGCAAAGCAACTTTATTACTAGCTCCTACACCACGTAGAAAGTCAACAGAGAATTCTAGAGAAATAGAATATTCGAGCTGCTGCACATAAAATATACATAGGATTTTTCAGAACTGTACCTTTTTAGGTGATAAAAGCTTGGTTAACAAAACCTTCCAAAATACTACCAGGCTGTTAATCAAAATGAGGGCTAAGATTTTTTTTTCAAGAAATCAAAAATAATAATACCTACTCTGAGATGTTGCGGAACACAAGTTCTCTATTTTGGGAGGGTTTGACCAACGCTATCACTAGAGCCTGCCGGTCTTATTCTAGGACATTCTGTATACTCAAATTCTCCTTTGAACCGCCCACACAATCACAATTAGCGCAGTAGTATTACGCAATTTTTAAAACTGTTAAATGGTTAAAGATGCTGATAGGTACTGCTTTTTAAAATTAAAATATTAAATTACGTGCTTTTTATTTATGAGAACATAAGCAATCCTTACCCTTAAGTGCGAAGAAATATTTGCAGGCAGTAAAATACCCTGCATAGCTGGGTGCTGTCAAAAACAGATCCCCGCTTATGGGAGGAGAATGCCTTCCCCCTACCTACTTCGATCCGCTATCCCGAATACTGTACCCACCCCACCCCAACCAAAGGTACGAAAGTAGGCACGTAAGTGGTATCAGGACCCCTTAGATTGATTTTGTCGACTACCAACAAAAAATAAAAATGTATTATTTATATACAAGTACCTGGTCGACCGAGCTTCGCTCTATAATAGCTACCTCAAGATTAAAATATCATCGGGTGAGCAAGCTATGCTACTCGCCAACAGATAGCGCTGTAGGTTTCTGTCTAAAACACGGTAATTTTTTTAAAATGCTTACAAACAAGGGGAAAACGAATTTTCCCAGACATGAGACCTAGCTAGATCGATTTTTCGCCCCAAAAAATTCCCGTATGGTAAATTTCATCAAAATCGTTAGAGCCGTTTTCGAGAAACCGATTACAAATATATATATATATACCTACACAAATATTGCTCGTTTAATAGTATTGGATAATGGGCTTGCTCTTGGCCTCAATCTATCCTTGGACAAAAATGAGGTCTCCAGCCGAACGAGTTAACCAAGAAGAAACCTGTACAGGTGCGACTTATATTGATTGAACTCGGGACAATACAAACGAGGACAGGGAATTTACTACTTGGTGGAGAGAAAAAGCCGACAGGAACGCAGCAACTTTACGGTGATGGGCTAAACTAAGTGTAAGCTTTGTTTCCACCAGATTGTCGTCACTAATGTTTTTGTTTTAATTCAAGAATTGATTTTGTTATTGTAATTTACGCGTTTATACCTACAAAATATACTTTTGAAGAAAATATAGCTTTACATAAAAATAAAATTTAAGACGAATTTATTTATTAGCAATAGGTGAAGGCAAAAAATTCAGTAGCGTTTGCTTTCAGGAATACTTTTAATTTTACTTGCTCCCCTCTTCTAAAAGCTCGTGTAGGCCCCGCCTTCCTTCTCTTATCTCCAAAAGCACCACCCGCCTCGGGGTTGAAGTTAATACTATCACGCGCATACCTCTGTTGCTAAAGCGACCCTAAATGCTTGTTTTACAGCTCAATATTGTACAGTGGGACTGTCGCGCAGCCAAACTGCCTACATAAGGACAAAATAACCACCCCTAAGAGTATAAAATTATTTGACTCATTGTGTGCAGGCTCAGTCCCGCGGGTGTTACTGCGTTCAGTGTTTCTGGAGTATTGTGCAAAAATCGCAACTCTAACATGTCTGGTACAAGAACACAAGTGGCAGATTCGTCTACATCTCCGCCTTTGAGGTAAAACAAAAATACTATTTTAAAATTATTTTGGTTTGGCGTAGATTTTTTTTTCGTTGTCGCAAAAACGTGACAAAAAAGGTTAGCTTTAGCTATTTAAAATAAAAAAAAAATAAAAAAAATTATTTAACAGGCACAAGTCCCAAAAGCAGTATTTAAAAGCAGTATTTCTTTTTTATCTTTACCACGGACGGAGAGTCCAAACCAAACCCTTTGTACTACACTCAAGCAAATTTGCTGGTGAAATATTGCAAATTTCATCATTACGAGTACACACGTCAGCAAGCACATAGAAGCAAAACCAGTGTAAGCTGAACCAGCGCTACGCTACGAGTACAAACGCAAGGTGAAAGTGTTTCCGCCGACGTGCGCCCGTGTTAACGAATACATATCGGTAAGAAAATAATTAAGTGAATTATTTAGCGAAACATTTACATTAAGTACTAGACTAGACTAATATAGAAAAACACGAAATACATTTTCTTTCTACTCAGAAGTACAAATTATATATTAAAAGGAAAATAAGGAATAGAAAATATGTAAAACAACTCTTATTATTTTATTAACTCGTTTATTAAAATTCCGTCGGTAAATATGAATTTTAAATCTATTTGCATTGTTTAAGGTCCATAATCCAGCTTAGTAAACACGCGTGCTTTTTAGGGTTCCGTAGCCAAAAACTAACCCTTATAGTTTCGTCATGTCCGTCTGTCTGTCTGTCCGCGGCTTAGCTCAGAGACCCTTGGTACTAGAAAGCTAAAATTTTGTACAGATATACATTTTATTCGCGTCGACAGTGTTGGAATAAAATTTTAAAAAATATATTTTTTTTAGGGTACTTCCCATACATGTAAAGTGGGGATAACATTTTTATTTCTCCTGTACCCCATAGTGTGTGGCGTCGTTGCATAAGCCTTTTAAAAATAATATAAGTTTGCTAAGATCATTTTCCGACTTAGGGATCCGTTTGCGAAATATTTAGCTTAAAAGCGCAATTTTTTGTTAAGAGTCAAGGAAATTGGAAATTGATATTGGAAATGTGAAAAAATTCACAGTTGTAGCATAAATGATGAAATTAAAAGAAAAACTATGAGCTATAGCCGAAAAACAAAAATAATAAAAATAGCAATAGCAATCAGGCTAGGACCTCGCTGAGCATTGGAGGGGAAAAAGTTTTTGTTATCAACGTTATGAAATACTTACTCTAACCCCTATTAATGAAAAAAAATCATAAAAAACAACTACGGAACCCAATACTGCGCGTGGCCCGACACGCACTTGGCCGGTTTTTTCATTATATTAGCACTAGTGTTTTACTTTGCTTTTTCTTTTTCATCTCGGCAAGGAGCAACGAGCTTTTTGCTTATTACGTTACTAAACTGTAGGTATACGAGACAATATGATAAATGAATAATCATTTTATGAAATTATTTATATTAGGTCTTTACCTATGAAATTGCCGTTTTGTATGGCGAATTTTAGGTAAACTCAATTTGCAGTACTAACATTTTTGCATTTTTCTTAGGAATTATAAATCCAATTTTTTTATTTTTTTTAAGCATGATTGGGAAGACATTAAGCTAACAGAAACTTAAATTATATATTCGAAAAATATTATCTGTAAAAAAATATAACAAATCTAATGATGAAATCGGACGAACTTTAAGACAAACAATTTTCAAACCTTTAATTTTATATATCAAACTAAAAATAAAAACTTTATTTTATGCGTAAATTGATAACCTTGAAGTCAACTTTCAAATATAAGACAAATGAAAAAAATAGCATTAGAATTATAGGAATCATGATCGCATTAATCTGTAAGAAAATTTCGGCAATTTCATAGGTAAAGACCTATTATTAATAATCTAATCTATACATTAATAATGCTCAAAAAAATAAAAACAATTGGATTTATAATTACTAAGAAAAATGCAAAAATGTTAGTACTGAAAATTGAGTTTACCTAAAATTCGCCATACAAAACGGCAATTTCATAGGTAAAGACCTATTAATAAAAGAGTAGAAACCGCGTGTCTGTACTTTTGATAAATTTATAAAAAAAGAGTGTGGGCGATAAGAAACGACTAATAGAACTCAGAAATATGTTTTCTGAACTTTTTGTCTGTCTGTCTGTATGTTTTCGATAAACTCCGAAACTACTGAACGGATTTTCTCGCGGTTTTCGCAGACAGATTAAGCTTAGCTCTGAGCAACATATAGGCTATGTTTCATTCAAATCGGTTCACTCAATCAGAAGCTACACTAATGTAAAGTATCAAATTGCCTGTACGATAATAACTCACAAACCGATTCAAACTGAGTTTTCAATAACGAGTTTGGCTTACTTTTGTGCAACATAAAAGTTTAGTTTCATTGCAAACGGTTCACTCAGACAGAAGGTACGCTAAGTTTCATGCGGCGGCGGCGCAAATAATTCAGAAACTATTGAACGGATTCAAACGGGGTTTTCAATAAACTGTTAAGCTTACTTCTTTGCAACATATTAGCTTACTTTCATTGAAACCGGCTCACTCAGACAGGTGCGCGAAATTTCCATCGGAGGCGCCAATATCTCACAAACCACTGAACCGATTAAAACGAGGTTTTCAGTAACGTATTTGGCTTACTCCATGCAACATGTATGCTTAGTTTCATTGCAAACGGTTCACTCAGACATAAAATACACTAAGTTTCAAGCGGCGCGGCGGCACCAATAACTCACAAACTACTAAACGGATTTAAACGGGGTTTTCAATAACGTGTTTAGCTTAATTCTTTGCAATGTATTAGCTTACTTTCATTGAAAACGGTTCACTCAGACAGAAAATGCCCGAAGTTTCAATATAGGCGGCGCCAATAGCGAACAAACTACTCTACCGACTCCAACTGGCATTTCCATGACGTGCTTGGATTAGGTACTTCCGTGCAACATATAAGCTTAGGTTAGTTGAAAACGGTTCACTCAGATAGAAGTTACGCAAAGTTTAAAGCGAAGGCGCGAATAATTCAAAAACTTTTGAGTAGATTCAAACGTGGCTTTCAACAACGCGTTTGGCTTACTCCTGTGCAATAAATAAGCTTAGTTTCATTGCGATAGGCAGGTTTACTCTGACAGAAGATGCGCAAAGTTTCAAGCTGCAGAACCAAGAACTCACCTACTGAAGTGGTTCAAACGAGGTTTTCAATGACGCGTCAGGCTTCTTTTTGTGCAACATATAAGCTTTATTCCATTGCAAACGGTTCATTCACACTGAAGGTTCGCGAAATTTTAAGCGGCCACACCAATACCTCACAAATTACTTGAACGACTTAAACGGAGTTTTCAATAACGTATTTGGGTTGCTTTCGTGCAATATTTGAACTTTTTTTTATTGTAATCGGTTCACTCAAATAGAAATTGGAAGAGTTCATAGTTTCAAGCTGTGAAACCGAGCTGAAATCAAATAAAGCTTATATTTGTACGGAAGAAATCCAAATACGTTGTTGAAAATTCCGTTTGATCCGGTCCAGTTGTTTGTGTAAAAGTTGTGGGTACAGATAAAGATTGGTAAAATCTAGATTTAGTTTGATTTTAAAAATGATAATAAAAAAATCCTGTTTCGGCATGGCAGTAAAAAAAATTATGAAAGTTCTAAAGTTTTGAAAACTTAGGAATTAGGTAAGTACTTATAAACAAAATACGAATCATTGTTTTTTAGGAATTGTCTTTTAAGGGGAGAAATAAGTTACAACGATTGTACAGAAGTGTAGTCCAACAGTTTTGTATGCAGGTACATGTACAGTTAAAAGAATGTGAAGCCACGTTGGACTATGTACCGCTCTTTTTTCAGTTGCCACAGAAGCTAAAGTGACTGAGCCTCAGATTAAGTTAGGCTTTGTTTTGTATAAGATATAGCGAAACCCGTATCATAGTTCGTCCGCGTGGAATTCGACTATAATTTTACACTTACGAGGACAGTGGGTGACCTAACAGTCCACACGTAAACAAGACCGTAAAATATCCTCACGTAAAAAATCCGTACTATCGGTACTCTGTATACCTAATAACATAAAGGCGAGAACTGCACTGTCTGTCTGTCTCTTAAGCTTTTATGACTAATCCGATAAACCGATTGTGATATAAACTTGGTACGAAGATAGTTTGAACCATGGGAAAAGTCATTCGCTACTTTTTCTGAACCCCACGCGGACGGGGTCGCGGGCAACAGCTAGTATGATAAATGAACGTCAATTACATGAAAATATTTATATCAATCAACTAAATAACTACAAATATGTCTTAAACAGAATATTATATTTTAAATATTATAATGTTTGGCAGTTTTGAGCGCAGCGAGGTTCAAATCTCTTTGGTTTAGTTTCCGAGCAAAGCAAGGAGGTCTTTATTCTGAGGGTTTATTCATTGCCTCCTGCGTGCGCATGTATAATCTGGGTGTTCCGAAAATGTGATACGCGCGCCATTTCAAGAAATATTTATTATTATTTTCAAAAGATTTGACTTCTACAAATAAAAAAACAGTTATTAGTGTAGTTTCTCAACGTCGAAAATATTTAGACACAAAACAAATCTGAAGTACTTACCTATCGGGTGAGTACTATGGGTGGTACCTATAGAGTGTAAGGAAAATTCTACTTTTCGTTCTGGATAAAAGGTAAGCAAATTTTATTTGTTTTTATTCGCAAATGTGTTGAAGAACGTCGTAAGAACCGCGTGCGCTTTGGTGATTACACCTTCGGCTCCATTACGCCCTCGCCTGCGGCTCGGGCTGCAATTTCTGAGCCTCGGCCGTAATATCCAAAATAGTGCACTTGAATCTTAATCTTAATAGTAATAGGATGTTTTTCTTTGCCTCTCAAATAAATAAAATAAATCATGCGCGCCATAAAATTACAAATAGGATGCTGTCTGCCATTTGGGTATATTATTTGCTCATGATTCACGTTAATAGGGATGATAGATCAGGTCAATACGAATCGATTTAGGTCATTACAAGTTTTTGTGTGCGTCGCTGCGTTTTTGAGTTAAAGCAAAAGAAATTTAAATAATATACTAAATAATGTTTGACACTCCAGTAGGACGACGGGGCATGCCCCTTTTTGGGGCATTTGTCTGCCTTTGTGGCAGCTGTTTTAAATACTTCCGAAGATGTAGAAAATCGAAGAGGCAGACACGCTGGGCTCTGGATTATCACGGGACGAAGTAGTGGTTTTTTGCATTTTGAAGCGCTGTAACTTTACAACGCAGGGCTTTAATGGTGGCAGACCATTTTTCTGTGGTCCTATACATTGTGTTTAGTCAGACAGTCATAGTCTGCCAGGTGTACGTTACATTGTCAAATTTCAAAATAAATAAAACTCAATTCCTCAAAAACGCAGGGGTGTGAATGTCTGCAATATTTTTTGTATCTTTTGGAGGATGCTTCTCATCATCAGTCAAAGACGCAGACATGAGCAAATCATAAAAATTTTGTCCGTCAGCACCCTTACTAAAATATTTGTGGTGTTTATTATTGTAATTATTTCTTAGTGTCGATTTCTACAAATACGAGTAAATAACTATAATTAATGTAGTTCCTGAACCGTTTAAAATATTAAGACACGTAATACAAGAAAATCAATGGATATCACCAACATATGCAGCCTACAAAATGTTCCGTTGGACGTGCGGTGGACTTGAGGACTGAAATTTTTCACATTTTTACTCGCAAATGTGATGAAAAACGTCGTAAGAAGCACGTGCACATTGCCATTACACTCTCGGCTCCATTACGCCCTCGCCAGCGGCTCGGGCTGTGATTTCTGAGCCTCGTGTATAATGAGCAAAATCTTGCATTTTATCAAGCAAAAATTTATTTTATTTATTTATTAATAATACATTGTCATTACAGGATAGCCCAAGTTGACGATGTAGCTTACTTTTTTCAACAAAACACAGCATACAATAAAATAAAAAAATTACAATACCTGAATAATTACAAAAAAAAATCTAATCACATTATTACATTTCACCATTTTAATGTACTATTATAAATCTAGTCTACATTTTAGTCCATAATAAATAATTAATTTTATTTAAAGTTAAATCGTTCACTTATTCTCGAAATGTAAGGGCCCGTGCACACCGCAATTTTATATCGTCGCGCGAAACGCACTCGAGTAATACGAAACTTTTAGACCTTTGCACACCTACACGCGATGCTTACGCGCATCTAACGCACGTTTGTATCGATACACATACGATTATGTAGCACGTCTAAACGCGCTGTAGAGGCGCTGACTTCGCGCGTCGACGGCGCGTTTGTGTCGCTGCAATCGCAAACAAACTGCTCCGTGGAAAGAAAAACGCGCTGTCGCATAAAAATCGCATTGGGTATATAGGCTCAACTTCTTGCTATATACTTGCTAGGTACATAAATCGGATTAGTTAGTTCGGTAAGTGACTAGGTACTTTCGACCAATGTTTACGGCTTCGTAGGTACATTTTTCGAACAAATGTATTGAAAAATCTATTATGGGCTTATTCTGGGGGCTAAATTTCTAAGGTTCTGTCTGTACTTAAAGGTTTCCAATGGAAATTACTAAACCTACGTATGTCGTCTTCCGTCTGTTGATCCAGATTTAAAAATACACGTGTTTGTTAATAGCGAGAATCGTCGCATCGACTACTGCGGGTTGAAGTTCGCATACGCCGACGGTTCGGACGACGAAGGCCCGCCTCTAGCCGGAGAACTGCCCAGCTGCGTATACGCCGCCGCCCGCAGCCGTTTGCAGCTTCCGCTCGCTGCTTACGTCCATCAGCATACCAGACAATTACACCCTGGTTAGTACACGTTAATACCTACCCGGCTGAATAACACGGTACAGAATATGTTACTTAAAAAGAGCTGTGATACCTGTACCTTTGGTACCCGTCGTAGTAAGTGATTTATCGGTGGACCGAACGCCTGTGCAGCCAAGCAAAGCAATCCGCGCTGTGTCACATGAAGTAAACTTGAGCACGAATATACACCTCATCTCTGTCCCGAGAGATTGAGATCTCTACTACCAAAAACTGTGCGTTGTATTGGTTGACATTGACGCAGACTTCTGTTCTGTTGGTCTGGAGCGATACACAACAAGGAAAACACTTTTCTTTCTTTTGTCTGTTTGGTTATTACTTTATACCAACTCTGATAACCATAGAACATGCTTAAATTAAAACAGGCGTCGGATAGTTTGTGATCAGGTGATCTTGTGTGAAAAGTCCCGTACAGAGAAACTAATAAAATAATATCTTCGACAGAGGCGCTGCTGGACGCGTCTTCAGAGCAGGAGTACCAATGCGGCGGTTCGCCCTACCGCGTGCAGCGCGCCGCGGCGAACGTGCGCGAGCGCCGACGGATGCTGAGGTCCGGCCCCAATGGGTACCCCACTCCATTGTTGCCGCTTTTATCACAATTTTCTTATCCTCTTCTTATTAAATGACGTGGACGAAGATCCAAGGCCGAGCTTGTATGGGATACCTTTTGCTGTCAAAGTATAAATGCAAAAGGCAGAGGCAGAGGCACTAACCATCAGGTCACCGCATGGCAAAAAAGAGGTTTCTTTCATTGATCTCGGAAACGTCATTAACTCTGTTGTCAGAGTTTTCAAGCCGCCAAGAGGCCTTTGACATAGCTTAACTACCACTATCTAGGATAGCAGCAAGAACTTCCAAAGTCATCTATCTGTGTCCTGACCTAAACACTTTTGGTTTACGTTAAAAAGATTGTGTTATCTGCTGATGATAGATTGGTAACCTACTGATTTCGGCCGTATTGGCAACTTATATCCATTGTAAGTAGAAAATTAAAAAAAAAAATCGACAGATTCATGCCTGGTTTACTTTTAATAATTTAGTCTTAAATACATAAAATGTACCCGTCTTGATTGATATAAGATATCTACTTCGTTTGTGTCAGTTTTGAAGAATTAATCATTAGATTTTGATGATAGTACCTTCCTACAGTTTTTATAGCGATAGCTTTATGTAAGCTTTTCACTCTACTTAACTACTGTGGAGCTCTCGTGTTACAGAGCTCTTTCAGGTAATCTCACCTGCATAATGCTTTAAAAAAACTGACAGTTAACGACTATAGCTAGTACCGCAAGACTTGCTAGCTTTAGCTACTTCCATGGCATACTGTGTCTGTCTATGGCATACTGCTTTTGAGCCGGGCGGCAGAGGTAATATCATGGATTTAATATTTATTTACAGGAGAAGAGGGCTCTAAGAACAATTTATTGTCCTAAGAGTCGCAACTCCCATAATCCCGTGACATGCCAGCATGCTGGAAATATTATCTCATTACCTAAAAACAGTAATAGGCATATGTCGCCTTAATACGATAAGAAAGTGAAAACTTAATTAAATACAACAAGTGGGCAGTATGCGATAACTAAGTAAAACAGCGTTATATAGACAAAGAGGTATATATGGAGCTCTGTTCCAGTGAAACACAAGAAACGCATTGTATGTACATTGTACGTACAAAGCCAACTTTTAAAGTAGGCCGTGCTGCAGACTTGGTTTCTTGCAGTTTCTTTTAACCTGCCTAGCACACCTGCCTTGCGCTGTATTCTCTTCGAAAATGCATTGGGTTCTCTATATGCAAATGCATTGTATTCTGCAAGTAACGACGTTTTACACTGAATAAACGCACTCGAACCTGATCACGACATGATCGGAACAAAAGAACATCCACCAACTGGATGAGCGCGTAGCTTCGAGGTATTTACAGGTTTCTGTCGTTCAAAGGGATGTTCTCCGCCCTCTTACGTCAACGTACGTGTTACTTTGAGCAAATAGCCTAAAACGCGGGTATGCCCTTGTGATTTTAGCAGTATAAACTCGGCGTTCGATGAGCTGCGCGTGCACGTGCCGACGTTCCCGTACGAGAAGAGGCTCAGCAAGATCGACACCCTGAGACTCGCCATTGCCTACATTGCGCTGCTTAGAGAGGTATACTAAATTTATTATTATAATACACCTAAAGTTGTTTCTTTTTGTCGTGCCTATATAAGCCGAAAGCCTCCTATAAAGATATTTATGACAAACGGCCCTGCGCTGCCCGCATCTAACGGCTTCGTTATTTCTCTTCCTTCTCCCACGCAAATAATTACACAAATAGTAGTAGCTCTTCTTAGGATGCCATTGCAGCTGTTCCTCGATTCCTGATTCGTTGGTAGCATCTACGAGGTGGTTACTTTCACCTTCCAAAACTTTAACAAATATACAGCCCAAGAATTTCAGTTTGGCGGATGCATGGGTGACGTCGGCAATTAAGAAACTATTTGTGCTCCAACTTTATAAAAATATCTTCTGTTACCACGCATCAACAGAAAACTATTTTATGATCAACCTGAATCGGACAATGCAATGCATTCTCAAAAATTCTGCCAATCATTCATACAGAGTGCATTTGAGTGTAATTCTCATCATTGTCAGTTCCAAACTTTATTCGCTGGGCTCAAATTTATTGTTATATTATTAAATCGTTCAAATTACCGCCCGGCTTCTCACGCGGGGGCACAAGTCCAAGAGGTCCAATTTTCAATAACTCTGCTGCATAGATCTGTCTGAATTTATGCAATGGAATTGGTTATGTTGACTTTAAGGCCATCGGTAGATTTCAGTTTATTGCCACAGACCTGCAACTCCAGAAAACCGCACAAAAAAGTCTAGCGGGGTCAAATTGCACGATCTTGGAGGCCAATTCGCGTTACCTCTGCGAGAGATAACTGGCGTTATAAAATATAATATAGCGGTATAAATAGCGTTTTCATCCAACCTATTCGAAAATCGCTGAACGGTTCGTCAATAAAGGCGAACAAAATAGCTGTTTTCTCCAAGAGACTTTCGTAGCGGGTAAAAATGGGATTTAAAATCTCTCGCCCTTTGCTCTCGCCATGCTCGGGATTCTACTCAAGAATCATTTACTTCGCTCTGGATTCAAAATAGCGCCCTCGCCCTAAAAATATTATTTTACAGCCTTGTGATACAATCTACTATTGTTGTGTCGCACGTAGCCATCTTGCTGGAATCACATCTCATCCACATCCTTATCGGCCAAATCGTGCCAAAATCCGGGTCAAAAAATTGGTTATCATCGATCTGTAACGCTTGCCGTATATGGTGACGGCCTTGCAAATGTCGTTTTTGAAAAAATCAAGCGCAGCCCCAAATTTGCATCAAACAGTGAATTTGTGTGGATGGATGTCCACCTAGTGAACATCGTGTGGGCTTGCATCATCCCATACACGGCCATTTTGATTGTAACCATAGCCATGCATCGTAAAAATTTAAGCGAGATCAACGAGGCAGACTCATTGAAAATCAGATTTCTCGGATTTGTGCTATACCGTGAGAAGACGCAGTGGATCAAAATCAATGGCATATTTCCATTAATACTTTCAAATAAAAAAAGAATTACACTAATACCTCAACCCCAGATTGTTTTATTCAATTTCAAAATCGACCCGTCCTTATTGCATATTATTGTACATATGGAATTTTTTTTAAAAGGCCAAGTTTCGCGCACCGAGCCATTTTTGCTGTGCAATTTTGGAAGAAACACCCTGTCTAGCAGTGGAATGTTAATTGGATGTTATGATGATGACCAGGTGCTGGATGCAGACTACGACCCGCTCACATACGTGGAGAAATGCCTAAGAGGGGAAATAAAAGCTGATCGAGCGCACTGGAATACAAGCGGTGAGGATTTGTTTTAAACAGAAATCAAAATAATGAGACTTTTTTTTAAAGTGCATGTACAACAAAATCACTTTTTTTAACATTTTTTTGTTACTCGATTGGTAGGTAATATTAGGTACCAAAACTCTTAAAGTATCTCTTAATAATAAATATTCAGTCTCGCAGTTCTTTTTAACTCAAAAATCTTAATGATGACGTACGTAAGGCACACAAGGCCGCCGGTAACAAAACCAGTAAAAGCAAAATCAGCGCTACGATACACACCCTAGAAACCAGAGACCCACTTAAGGTCATAGTGTACCACTGACTTGGGGCTAATTATAACCCTGTTGGCAGAATTTTCAAGCTTCAAATGGCATTTGCCTTCCACCGTTACCTAAGATAGCAACCGGCTTGCCTTACCGCTCCAATAGGTTCAGATCACAGTCAAATTTTATTAAGAGTAGCAGTAATAAGCTTACCATTTCCTCAGATCTGACGGCAAGGCTTTCGTGGATCAACTGGGAGAATCTAGGCGTCAACCCTCAGCGCCGCAGCGTGCTAACCTCACTGGCCCTCGGCTCCGACACTCTCCATTACTCGCATAACTAAAACATAACTACATGCTTACTTCTTAACCTGTATTTGAACTCTGTTTCACAAGCGACTATAGGGCGACAACATCATGCGCGAGCCGCCTGCTAGGTATCAGATGTTAGGGGAGATGACATCAGTTGAACGTGATTCCTCTCCCCCATCCGCTTTAGGGTTAATATCTAACAGTATTGTGCAAAGGAGCTAAGCAATGAGCTGCGAAAATTACAACCAATAGGATTACGCTATTTTCCTAGCTTGTCAAATGCGCTATCAAATAGAGCGATCCTGTTGGGCAAAGTTTTCCAGCTCACAGATTAGCTCTTTAGCACAACACTGAAGGAAATTCACCCTTACCGCGCGCCTACGCCGATCTGACGTGTATTACCCTGCCCGCCAACGTCTGTCACTCCTTCAGAAGGATTGCTCACGTATTTATTGCACTATATCATTCTTAATACCAACCAAGCAGCACTGCTGTTCTTAGGATTGAAGGGTACTATGCATTTTAAATGAGAATAGGACTGAGCCTATGGACCTAGCGGCCGCAATTCTATATCGTAGCAGCTGCCAAATTAACTTCACTTTGTTTTATTCAAAGAAATTTAAACCTCGCTGAGGTTTTTATCACGGGCGAATAATAAAACAAGTGAGAGTCCCCATACTAGAAATTTTACTTAGACCGTAATAACTTTTCTGATTATTTGTTAGCGCCGTCTAGCTTTATACTTTTCTGGGTTACAATTTCTATAATGGGTTGCGGTCAGTTCTTCTCATTATTTCTATTTGGTTTTAATTTAGTTTTTTTTTTGCACTATGAATTCATTGGCTAGTCCGGTTCTCAATTAAAACGCATAGCAAGGGCGTGGCAAGGATGCCAATTAAATGAGGAATTTCATCGTTGTTCTTATCTTGTTAGTGTCAAAGTTTGCCAAAAATAAGCCAGTAGGTATTCACTACTCGGTCGCAGCTAAGTGGTAACAAAACCGGGGCCTAGAGACAAGCGGCTTTCTACTACCGTAAAAGCTAGTAGAATAGAATTAAAATGTATGGTATTGACATTAGCTAACGAAACGTTGCGTGGTAGCGAGTGTCGATTCCATACATTTTTATTCAATTCTATAGCGTTTACGATAATAGAAAGCCACTTGTCTCAGGGCCCAGTATAAGCAGAACCAACCATATACTAGCATCCAGAGAGCTGCTCATATCATAGTTAGTTACCACTGACGTGAGTCCGACTGTAATAAGGGCGTTGATGAGATGACCATAAGGTGTTTAGCCAACAGTGCTGTGCGAGGAAGCTAAGCTGTGAACTGGGAAAATTCCAACCAATATGATTCCTCCATTTTCCCAGCATGTCAAATGCGCTGTCAAATGAATTTTCCAGCTTAGCTACCTCGCACAGCTTTGGAGGAAAACCAGCCTTCACCATCATGTGACCCATCTGCTCGTTTGCTCACTTGTCACTTAAAAAAAAGAAAAGATTCGCCAGATCTTGTAAGTATCCGCCAGATGCAAAAAGCTTCGATAAAGGAAAAACCTCCCTTGAATTTATTGCATGTTACATACAACATACATACAAACATAACATCACGCCTCTTTCCCGTCGGGGTAGGCAGAGACCACAATCCTCCACCTGCTACGATCTTGACATACTTCCCTTGCTTCCTGTACTTTCATTAATCCTTTCATACATGCTCGTCGGTTTAGGGTACTTTTAACCTGGCCTTTATTCAGAACCTCCTGAATTTGGTCTTGGTACGTTCGCCTAGGCCTTCCCCTTCCAACGTTTCCATTCACTCTCGCCTGGTAGATCTCTTTCGACAATCTTCGTTCATTCATCCTCTCTACATGACCAAACCATCTCAGCATCCCTTTCTCGATTTTGGTCACTACGGCTTCTTTTACGCCACACCGTTCTCTTATCACACTATTTCTAATCCTGTCACTCAATTTAACACCAATCATACTCCTTAGCGCTCTCATTTCCACTGCATTAATTCTACTTTCATGCTTCTTCTGCCATACCCAGCTTTCACTGCCATACATCCAATTGGTACCAAAACACCCCTATGAACAGCCAAACGAGGCTTGTGAGACACCTTCTGACTCCTCATAAAGGCGTGCAGGGCACCATTCACCATGTTTCCAGCATTCACTCTTCTTTAAATATCACTTTCACACTTTCCATCTCTCGTAAACTTTGAGCCCAGATACACAAACTCCTTCACTTGTTCGACTTGTTCACCACCTATTAATATAGTACACTCTGTCATACATTCTTCTCTTTCAAGTACCATTACTTTCGTCTTGCTAACATTTACTTTCATTCCTTTCCTGTCTAAAGCCACATTCATCATTGTTACCATCTCCTACAACTCGTCAGCAGATGACGCAAGTACAACATCAGCGTAGAGAAGAAATTTGATGGGTAACTCATTCATTCTCAGTCCACACATACTCTCTTTCAGATCAATCAAACAATTATCCATGAACAGGTTAAACAGCCAAGGTGACGCTACACATCCCTGCCTAACACCTTTTTCGATGCTAAACCATTCAGTGTACGCCCCGTTTATTCTGACACAAGCACTGGAATCCTCATAGAGAGATTTCAGTGCTTGAATCAGATGACCGTTTACCCCATACATAGACAATGCTGACCACAATTCATTCCTCACCACTCGGTCATAGGCCTTTTCCAAATCCACGAACGCGCAGTAGACTTTTTGGTTTTTAGCCAAAAACTTTTCAGCTATGCACCGCAAGGAAAAGACCTGATCTGTACATCCCATTTCCTTTCTAAATCCCGCTTGTACATCCCATATTTTTTCGTCAGTATTTTTCATCACTCTTTCAATCAAAACCTTTGCATACAGATTGCCGACGACACTGAGAAGGCTTATCCCGCGGTAATTTTTGCAGTCCTGTTGTGACCCTTTTCCCTGGTACAGCGGCACAATCATAGCCTTGCACCAGTTACATACAAATCAGGAAAAAAGTGAGGTTTAAGCTACGGTTTAAGTTAAAGAAGTTTTCTGCAAATGGCGGAATATTAACTACTTCTAAAAGTTGCTTAGCGCAACTTTCTAAATGATAATACCAAAAGTACCCCTTATTTAGATTTTATAAAATGTCCATTGCAATATTTCAACAGAAATAATAATGATAAGTAATTTTTAATCTTAAGTAGTGGTTTGTTTAATTTGTTGGTGCAATATTATGTTTTAAGAAAAATGTAAGTTAGGTAGTAGATAATTTATTGTAGGTACTTAATTAATACAATATCTTGAGTCACTTGAAATCCTATGTTAAACGAGATAAATAAATATATATAACATAGATTGACATGATCTATATGCACGTTTTATTACCTTAAAGCCGGTCACAGAAATAGCCATAATATATTAGGATGTTGGCGCCTAAGCACCCGACCGGCACCAAACAAGCACCTAGTTTAATTATACTAAAAAGAGTGTACGGCGCGCGGGCCCCGCGTTGACCGCTGTTTCCTGTGTCCGTTTTTAAATAGTAGCGAGGCGAGACGGTGCGGGTCTGGTGTTTAGGCGGTTTATGGACGGCGACCCTTAGGAGCATGAACCAAGCAATCAAATACTAAGGCCGTTCTTAGGTGCGGGATAGAAACAGTTTGCCTCGTGGTACCTTCACCAACTTTTAGTATGTTACTAAACATCGTCATTATAGTCTTCGGCGGCGCCTGGATCCGCAAGTCATCCTTTTTTTTGTATGGAATTTTTATATTTTCTTTTACATATACCTATCATGAGGGGTATCCAATGAAATGGTCATCAGCTCCTTGAGCTTATTCTAAAAATATAGTACAACTTTACAATTATCTCTTCTTAGCATCTCGATCAATTACAAAATATCCAAATTTTTGTAGCCCAGAACGTTGCCACATTTGCTGCGTTATTTGTGGTTTAAAAAAACCGGTCAAGTGCGAGTCGGACTCGCGCGCCGAGGGTTCCGATATACCTATAGTATTTTTGGAAGCAATAAAGTCCATTTTCAGGATTGCAAAACTAAATTTGTTTGTAAAGGTTTTTTGCAGATTTCTGAAAAACTGTGCAACTTAGAAAGATCGTTTTATTTTTGCTGTAAAGTTTACATAAACCTCTGTCAACTGTAATTAATTCAGATTTTCCCTTACTCAAACTTCGGAGATATTTTTTTTGACATTTTTCATCATAACTTGAAAACTAAGAAACTTAAAAAAATACAAAAATATATTTTAAAATGTACAAGTAAAGCCCTTTCATATGATACCCCACTCGACCTAGTAGCGACAATTTGAAATTTGGCCCCCCCTATTTTGGCCCCCTTTACATTAATAATCATACTTTTTTCAAAAAAATTTCATGTGCAATTAAGTTGGGCTACTATATTCTAAAACTATTCCAAATTTCAGCTCGATAGCGTAAGTGGTTGCTGAGATATAGAGGTGTGACAGACAGACGGACAGACAGACAGACAGACAGACAGAGCGGCACCATAAGGGTTCCTTTTTTTTACCATTTTGGTATCGGAACCCTAAAAAAGATCATCACGCATACATGTGTCAGGACACGCGGGAGAGAAGGTAAGGTGTTCCATCGTTCGTTTGTGGTAAGTTGCCACACTCACATTTATTTCTGGAGCTGTCGGAGAATCCCCACTAACACACGCTGTCTCCGCACTGACCGACCTGTGTCCGTAGTCTGTTTGAAGGACTGGTTTCTTTAAAAAATACTGTCATGGCATACCAAGTGTAGGCTCTTCTTAGTAGGGAATGGCTCAACACCAATTTCATGGTGTTCCATCAGAGTTTATTCGGTTTTCACAATGTGTGCAGTAATTGGGGGTCAGGCAGTGTGTGGGCAATAAGACGGCAGTATATCTCGTACACGGTCTGAGGTCAATTAAGATAATCACCTACTTTGATATTTCGATGTAAGGAGATATTGTAGCTTAAATTATAGCTACGTCTGTGACAAGCTTTATGCTATTTTCAAATTTCAGCATTTACCGCAAAAGATTGAAAAAAACAGACAGAAGACTTTTCCCTAAACCTAAATTAAATATTCATCAAAATAAGTAAGTACTATACACATTTAAAATCTATGACTATACACAAAATATAATACCAAAAACTAATAAAAATAATTTTTAAATTATCATGTTACTTAAAAATAAATAATTGTTAATAAAGATAACCATATAAAATACACTTAAACAGCTATGCTATTTACAAATGTACTTATGTAAAGTGTTGCAAATACGAGTAACAGTTCATTGCATTGTTCAGACTTCATAACGGTAACAATTTTTAAACTTGCAAATCTTGTGCCTATTACGTACATAGGCCGAAAAAGTAAATAAAGCCACAGAGAGGCCGTGTGTTGTCGCCAGCGGCGAAGCCCAGGGCGATCCACAGACGATCTGAGGCTTTTTTATCTCTGGCCGTGATGTGTACACGGTTTTACGTTTCGTTTACAACGGTTCTCGTAGCGACCAAAAAGTACCCGCTTTTAATCATAGCGCAAATATTAAGATTATTAAGGATTACATTTAGCAGTGTTGCCCTTAAGGCCAGTCTTCTAAAACATTATGGACAGTATGGAAGGTCAATCCATTCCCCGAGGGTTTATGTGCTGATGGGAGAAGAACATGTCTGATGAAGGTCCTACCTTGTGTCAAGCCTAAAAAGAGTTTCCAATTTTTCTTTCTACCAAAATCATATGGATTTTTAAATGCTCCAGGTTGCTTTTTCCTCAGCGTTGCGTTAATGTGAGCTTCGACGCTAGTCTCGCCCCTTCCAATATTTTTCCCGTGCATTATACTTAAAGTGCCTAATGCAAAAAGCACTGATAAACACGTCACAGCCATAAACATGACAGCTTTCCGTTTCCATGGATGTGCAGTAATCCGCTGAGTTTCAGTGATGGGAGGTATTGGTAGGTCATGTTGTCTGGGAAAATTTTCAGAGTCATATTCTGCTATGTCTTTTACTGGGACTAGAACTCCTGTCTGGTTGAGATGCACAGGATGCCCAATAAGGTCTGGATCATTATTTGGAATTATTCCTCCTAAAAACAAAAACAACAGATAAGAAGCAAGAAAACCTATGGTGGTACTTATCGCTATTTGAACGATGATAATGAAATAAGCCTAATAATTTGGTACAAATGTCGACTCGTAAGTGTAAATCACTTGCGTAAAATAATACCTACTATCCATATAGTTTTACAAGTTCCCAGTTACTCCCCGAGATATCAATCCTAGCCCTGGATGAGTCTAACTCGAGAGGCACAGTGTCTTTGATGAAGCTGTGACGACTTTTAACACATAAAGGGTTGGAGTCACTGTTCACGTAAGCTGCACGTCGGACGTACGCTTTCGTCATGTCGCCCAGCTGCATGTATCTTGCTTGCATCCTGCATAGAACATGACGAACGCATGTGGATATGCAAATGCGACGTTGCCACAGTTTCGTATGTACAGGATGCAAGCAAGATGTAAAATGACGAAAACGTGTTTCTGACGTGCAGCTTAAGTGGAGTGACCCTTATGACCGTATAGGAAGTGTCTGGTGTCCAATTACTGTTTTTGATTCTCAAGTTGTGAAATTTTGCGATTTTCTACTTTGTAGATTTATCCGAACACAGGAAGTGTTAAAACAAAAATCATTCTCAATAGTACAAATTGAGGAGAATAAATGACCCAGCGGTGTCCATAATATATTCTAGGTGCCCGTAACTAATTGTCAGATTTCGATGACAGCAGTATGAAAATAAAGGTATAGGTGACTTTTTTAGGTTTTCCAGTTATGTCTTAGATGCGACAAAATAAATTACATTGTAATTAATTGTACTAAGGGTGCCACTAGAGCCTCGGTACCATCTTAAATGTAAAGGTGTCTGCAGTATGAGCGAGGTGTGCACCTATACCGAAGAGGTGTATACAAAGATACAAATACATAAATAGAATAGACGTATAAAAAGTATTTTACCTGACATGCAATTGCCTACTTATTGGTGAGGTCAAAAGCAACAAGTTTTTTCTAGGACTACAAACAAACAAAAAATATTCGTCTTCCTATACAAAATGTGTTGGTCCTTTACGTAACGAAATTTAGATGTAATCCGGCCACGTAAGGAAAAAAAACCGGTCAAGTGCGAGTCAGACTCGCGCACCGAGGGTTCCGTACCACCACATAATCATAATTGTATTAGTTGAAATTTCAGTAAGTTAATGTGCTAGATTTTTGGAGTCCGACACGCGCTAGACCAAATTTTATTATTTTTTGTTATTTTATAGCTTATGCACTATAAACATACCAATTTTCAAGTTTGTAAGTGTTCCCATTTTTAAAATAGAACTAAAACAAAAATTACCTCCGCGACCACCCAACTTGACCCCTCTTTTATAGAAAAGTTCTTGAAACGGGAGCTCACCTTAATTGGTTACTATTAGTTGTGAGAAAAATTGAAATATTTACTGATTTTAGACTTTTCCCTTTATTTGTACTGTGAGACCTAGCTTCTTGCCAAATTTCATAATTTTAGGTCAACGGGAAGTACCCTGTAGGTTTTGCTTTTTTGCATAAATGTATGGAAATGAGGACATAAAAAGCCATATCTTTTGATTGCGTCGTTGCAAAAAATTGAAATTTTCAGATCTTGTGTGGTTCATGGACCCTAATATATGGTATCAATTTCAACCTGATACCTCTACCCGTTCGTCAGATAAAGGGTCTTGACAGACAGACAGACAGACGGACAACAAAGTGATCCTATAAGGGTTCCATTTTTTTCTTTTGAGGTACGG
Source organism: Athrips mouffetella (assembly GCA_947532105.1). NCBI lineage: Eukaryota > Metazoa > Arthropoda > Insecta > Lepidoptera > Gelechiidae > Athrips > Athrips mouffetella. The sequence goes on from OX383956.1 coordinate 33,021,660, forward strand.
AACCCTAAAAAGGGGTCAACCTCGGAATTTGAGCTAACAGGCTATAAACGCGTGTACACCTTCAGTTTGGTGTTCTTTGTTCTGTATTGTATCCGAACCACTAGGATATATTATCTGTGCTCAAGTCTGATGTGTTGTGTTGAGATTGTCTTAAAATAAAGAGCTATTTTAATAAAAATATAGTTTATTTTAAATCATGGCGCAGTTGTAAAAGTGCCTACAGCAAGTTTAAAGTATTAAGTATATGGGCAAAATGGAAAATTGTATAAAAGTTATACCGAATTTTGACTTGCGTGCCACCAACGCTGGAGAGGAATGGCCGCTATGGAAGCTGTGTTTCGAAGACTATTTAGTGGGGTCGGGGCAAGAAGAAGCTTCAGAGAAAGTTAAAGTAGCTTTGCTCAGAAATATGATGGGGCCCGAATCTTCAAGAATTATGTTGACGTTGCCTGAGTGCCATGGAGACAAAGTTACTTTTTCGGGAGTAATGGCCGCCATAGAACAATACGTACGACCCAGAATCAACCATGTTTTTCAGAGATACAAATTTATTGAAAGGAAGCAATTTCCAGATGAGAAATTTGAAAATTTTTTCACGGATTGCAAACAGTTATTTGCAAACAATTTCGAGTTGTAATTATGCCGACGACACGGAGCCAATAGAGGACCAATTACTAAGGGACAAAATTGTGCATGGAATTGCCGACAAATCTTTGCAGGAAAGTCTATTGCGACAAGAAAATTTGACACTAAAGAAGGCTGCGGACTTCTGTAGAGCAGCAGAACAAAGTCGTGAACAAGTCAGAGCCATGCATCCGAGTTCGTCGTGCGAAATTGATAGAGTGAAATATAATAAGACTAAAAATTATGGAAAATATGAAAAGAAAGAAGAAAAAGAAGAAGACAAGAAATTCAATTGTACCAGATGCCAAACTAGGCATGGCCCTCGACAATGTCCAGCATTCGGGAAAAGTGTAGCAAGTGCGGTTTACTAAATCATTTTGCCATTTCTTGCAGAGTGCGCCGAGTCCACAATGTTTATACAATGGAAGATAATGAGGACCATTCTTCAGATGATTCTACAATTTTCTGTGGCCTGGTAAAAAAGACCGAGGAATGTGGTGAGTGGTCTGAAAACATATTTATTGAAAATAAAAATGTAAAATGTAGGTTGGACACCGGTGCTGATGTTAGTGTGATGCCTTTAAAGGTTTTTAAAAGTCTTGGCTGTGACCTCCAGATAACTCCAGTCCACACTGAGTTAGAAGGATTTCAAGGTACTAAAATAAAGCCATTAGGTTTAGTAAATTTGATTTGCAAATATAAAGATGCCGAGTGCCATGAAGACTTTATGGTTGTGGACAATAATAGTATGCTGTTAGGTCTTCCTGGGTGCATAAAACTAAATTTATTAAAGCGAGTATACAATGTTTCAGATTGTAATGAGAAAACTAAGTTTATTGAGCAAAATACTGAAATTTTTAAAGGATATGGTAAATTTCCTAAAGAAACAAATATCCCAACCGTGCCTCATGAACAAATTTGTAACCCACCTGTTAAAGTGCCCCTTGCATTAACAGAACCATTAAAAATTGAGTTAAATAGATTAGAGAAAAGAGGAGCTATTAAAAGGGTGGATGAAATTTGTTCAGAAGCATGTATAAATAGAATGGTAATTATAGAAAAACCAAATAAAAAATTACGTCTATGTCTAGACCCAACTGATCTAAATAAATATGTTATCAGAAAGCCTAAAAATATGTTAACTATTGATGAAGTGGCATCTAAGCTCAGAGATATGGAAGTGTTTTCAGTTTTTGATTTGTCGGAAGGATTTCATCACTGCCCACTTACAGAGGAAGCTTCATGGAAATGTTGCTTTGCGACTCCATTTGGGGTGTCTTGTTCTCCCATATGGTATCACAAATGCACCTGAAGTTTTCCAAGATCAAATTGAAAACTATTTTGGCGATATACCTAATGTATTATGTTGGTTTGATGACATCCTTGTGATGGGGAAAAATGAAAAAGAGCATGATGAAACTGTTAAAAAATTGTTAAAAAGAGCCAAGGAGATAGGAGCAGTTTTCAATAAAGAGAAATTACAGTACAAACAAAAACAAGTTAAATATATCGGTCAAATATTTAGCAAGGAAGGCATGAAAGTTGATAGTGAAAGGATAGACTCGTTACTAAAATTAAAGTCTCCTACCACTAAAGAGGAATTGCAAAGGATTATAGGATCTTTCAACTATGTCAGGAGATATGTTCCAGAAATGTCAGAGTTGATGTCACCTTTATGTACACTTTTAAAAAAAGATATAGAATTTAATTGGTTGCCAATGCATGAAGAAGCATTTAATCAATTGAAAAGTACAATAACCCAAGCACCAGCACTGACACCTTTTAATCCGGAGAAACAAATAATTTTACAGTGTGACGCTTCAAAAAATGGTGTGGGTTGCTGTATGTTTCAAAAAGATGAAAAAGAAATGTTGAGATTAGTGGCTTGTGTGTCTAGGACAATGAGTAGTGCTGAAATAAATTATAGCCAGTGCGAAAAAGAAATGTTGGCTATTTATTATGGCACACAAAAGTTTCATAAATACATATATGGATCAAACTCTGTAATTGTTCAAACCGATCATAAACCTTTGATACCAATCATGACAAAACAAATCAGTAAGATTGGTTCACCGAGGCTTAGACGTTTGAGGCTGAAATTATTAAAATATAATTTGCAATTGGTGTATGTTCCCGGCCGGTTAATTCATTTTGCTGATATGCTGTCTAGGAATAGCAGAAGACAGGTTGACAGGGATGTTGAAATGTTGGATATGGTTCATTCTGTGTCAGTACATTTGCCTATGAGCCAAGAGAAAAGAAAGGAATTTCGTTTGGCTACCAACAAAGATAAAATTTTAACTGAAATTTCCAATTATTATTATAATGGATGGCCTGAAGAAAGTAAACTTTCAAAAACTTTTCTTCCATTTTACAAACTAAGGCATGAAATCTATGTTGAGTCAGGATTTGTATTCATTGGTTCTAAAATTATTGTACCAGAAAGTTTGAAGTGTTATGTATTAAATTTAATTCATCAAGGACATCCAGGCATAAACAAATGTATAACTAGAGCTAGGCAATTATTCTTCTGGCCAGGGATGTCAGAAGACATAAAAAATTTCATTATGAAATGCAGAACCTGTTAAAAATATAGGCCCAGAAATTATTATGAGCCAATGTTGTGTCATAAGATACCTAAACAAAGATTCTCTAAAGTAGGAACTGATATTTTTGAATTTGCTGGAAAACCATTTTTAGTGATAGTAGATTACCTGTCACATTGGCTTGAAGTAATTGCCTTGCCTGACAAAACATCAAAGTCAGTAATTAATGCCATGCAAGAAGTATTTACTAGGTTTGGGTATCCAGAGTGTATTGTTGCTGATAACAATCCGTTCATATCACATGAATGTAAACAGTATTATAAGTCTAAGGATATTCAGATTGTAACCAGTAGTCCACATTACCACAGGAGCAACGGCCTCGCGGAAAAATCTGTGCATATAGCTAAAAACTTAATTAAAAAAGCAAATGAGGAGAATGTGGATTACCGTGACTCAATCTTACATTATAATAATACACCTTTATCTGGTCTTCAATTTTCACCATCTCAAATCTTGCACAGTAGACGACTGAGAACTAACATACCAACCACGTGTGCAGCACTAGAGCCGGCAGTGCAGAAAAATATTGATGTTCTTCTTAATCTTAAGAAGAAAGTAGTTAAGAGCTTTCATGATAAAAAGGCAAGAAGAAAAGAGCAAAGGTTTAAAGTTGGAGAACAGATAGTTTTTAAAACAGATAGGGAAAAGATTTGGAAAAAGGGAACAATTGTAAGTAAAGCTAAAGAACCAAGGTCATATGTAGTTACAGGAGATAACAAAACTCTAAGGAGAAATAATTACCACATTAAAAAGTCCTACACTACAGTTAATTGTTATCCTAGGGATAAATTTATTGAGGCCTTCCCTAATTCTATGAAGGAAACTGAAAACCCTCAACATTGGTCACCCCTTAAACAAGGGTCACCTGCTAAACAGAGGTCACCTCCTAAACAGTGGTCACCTCCTTACATAACAAATACTGAGGGGCTTTACAGAACTAGGTCTGGCCGAGTTGTCAAACCCAGAGAGGTTTTGGACTTGTAACATTCTCTGATAAGTTGTAGTTGTTAAGGCGAAGATGTTCTTAAGGGGAAGGTGTTCTGTATTGTATCCGAACCACTAGGATATATTATCTGTGCTCAAGTCTGATGTGTTGTGTTGAGATTGTCTTAAAATAAAGAGCTATTTTAATAAAAATATAGTTTATTTTAAATCAGTTCTTAAAGTTGTCTCAAAAGTCTCGTAAAATCTCGTGTAAGCGTCGTGAGTTATTCAAGGTCAAATGTCACAAAAATCAGTTTTTAACGATTATCTCGGTTTCAATAGCTCCAATGACGTTGACATCTATGTATGAATTGTAGAACATAAAATTTGCGACAAATATTTAAATATTTTTTTTATACACTTAACCGTTTTTGAGATAAAATTACAATAAATTTACTGATTTAATTTTTAAAATATACAAAAATTATTTTATCATAAGAGTTTATAATTACAAAAAGTAGGTTTAAAGTTTTAGATTTGTGCAAAATGATAAAAAATACAAATTATTTATTGTTAACAATATTTCATCAATTTACTAAGATTCACGGTTGACTTTGCATTACAGTGAGTATGGCTGAGCGCTGCGGGCGTTCCGCCCTCCATCTCAAAAACGGTTGGGCGTATAAAAAAAAATTGTCGCAAATTTTATTTTCTACAATTCATACACAGATGTCAACGTCATTGGAGCTATGGAAACCGAGATAATCGCTAAAACTGATTTTTGTGACATTTGACCTTGAATAACTTACGACGCGGACACGAGATTTTGTGAGACTTTTGAGACAACTTTAAGAACACCAAACTGAAGGTGTACACGAGTTTATAGCCTGTTAGCTCAAATTCCGTGGTGAATTCCTTATATGGCTGCATTAATGTCTTTTTTAGGTTTATGCAAAGTCGTAGAACAAAAGAAGTGTCCAAGCAGATTGTCAGATAAAAAAGAACTGTATAAACGACGTTAAAACAGCGACCTGTGCATTACCTGTATCATTCACCCACAAGACTTGATAGCCAATGTCAATGCCAAACACAATAAGGAATGACACTCCTGCTACCATGTACACCATGTACAGATAGAAATGTCTCGCGTTGAAATAGCCGACGCAGTTGTTTAGCCAGGGACAGTGGTGGTCCATAGCAAGGATGCAGCGGTCACACACAGAGCAGTGGTGGGTACGCGCAGGCTTTGGTGATATGCACTTCTTGCAAATACTGGCGGCTTCAGCGAGCATTGCACCCTTAAAGCATAATTTATTGATTAATAGTACAATCAAGCGCATTTCAAGCTTGACACAATTGTCCTTGTACCATTCTTATTTATATCACTGTTAGAGCAAGAGTGGCACTGCGAGTGTCACACTTAACCTGCTCTTTGCTGTACTACTCAAGAAGAACGTAATTTAAACATTAAACAGACTTCAAGACTAAAAAATGAGTAATAAAAGTTTTGGAGGTCGGTGCTAGCCTGAATATTAGGAATAAAACGTGTAAATGTGTCACTTGGAAGTCGTGGTATGCAACTGTGCATACGTGTTTTATTCCTAATAATCAGGCTGGCATCAAACTCAAAAACTTTTATTTCTCAGTTTTTGTTTCTAAATTACTTTTTTATTTCTGCATTTTATAAATTTCAGTTGCAATTGAAACTATATCTAAATAATATTTTTTTCGTTATTACTTTGTCTTTGGTTGTTAAACTGAGTTGTGTTGTTATAGAGATTTCATGAAACTGTGAAACCGATTTTGTTAAATTTGCTTTGTACCCTATGTTAAATAATACCAACTTCAACTTATAATGAATTATCGCAATCTGACTTTTAGTTCCCGTGATATGCGGGAACAAACATACATACACTTATACACTAAATATATACCGTGTTCCTGAGGATATGCATTAATTCTAGGAGCTCGTTTAGTTAACGAAACTGTACAACTTTCCCTAAGTTAAAATAATTAAAATTGATTGAAAATAATTTTAGATAAATGGTACGTAACATAAAATATTATTTTTTAGATAAAGAATCTTCCTCTCTCCTACTTTTGCTGTGCCCGACAGGGTCCATGATGTACCTATTTATTATATGAACACCTTGTAAATCTCATGGGATGCAATAAATGTATTGAGTATTGAGAAACATAGGTTGAAATACCAAAAAAAAGTTGCCCTCCCATACAACATTTTTTTTTCGTATTTCAAGCTATGTTTTTTAGGGAAAGTTGTTCAGTTTCGTTAACTGAACGTGCTCTTAAAATTAATGCATATCCCCAGGAACACGGTGTATTTAGAAAATATTAGTACATACGGGTTAAATTGATAACCTCCTTTTCTTATGTCGGTTAATAATCCATTTTTCCATAACAGACACAACAGCAAATCTACAGAAGCTCAAATGGCTTAGAAATATTACAAAAGGCAAATAGAATAAAAAGACAGACTAATCCAAAACAGACTTGCTCATTGTCTAAGTAAGCCCAATGGCAAACGAGACGTCTGAAACGTACACATACATGGGACAACATATAAATCAAATTGTATGTCTAATTACACATGAAGGCAGCCTGACACTGGAAGGGCCCGCCTAAAACGCCATCACAACATCTAAATTAACTGCTTATGGTCTGAAGACCGATCGCATGTTGGACAATTAATATTAAATAAAAATAAAAAAAAAGAATAAAAAGAGAGCTAGAGTAATCAAAACACTATTGACTTCGTGTCGTTTTTGTAAGTGTACAATAGGGTGTGCACACGAGGGGGCCAGTCACAGTCTGCATCTGTGCAATCCTTAAGGGTGAAGCACATAAAAGTAAAAAAGTATCGTTGTTGTATGGAAAAACAAAAATAAAGACATTTATTGTTTGTTTGCGTGTGCACTTTTCCTCCTCCTCGCACCTCACTCTCGTGTGGGTAGCACTTTAAAGTTACCAAACGTAATACAACATATTACTAAATACAAAAATAAATAAAAAGATAGCTAAACTTACATGTGGTGGATAACCCGGAGGAATTACAACCCCCATATAATAATGGAATATGATATTCAGCAGCAACCAATTGCCAAAAATGATTAGAATAACAGTTGTATAAGGGCTTAGCTCCCACCAGTATGGTATCCCAACCCAGTATGCTATGACGACCACTGCTGCAGTCAGCACCGTGACACAGAAAACGAACACCTAAAAAGATATAGTATATTTTATCATTATGCATGAAACAGGTCTGTAGCTGGACAATGGATATCCATAAAGGTTTCTACGACGACTGGTCTTCATCTGCCCTAGTGTCTTAAAAGGCGACTAAGTGTCTTAATCTGCCATTGTGTCATAAAAGGTGACTAAGTGACTTAACCTTCCCTTGTATAAAAGGCGGATAAAAGGCAACTAAATGATATAACCTTCTGACATAACATTTTAAACAAGCCTGTCTGCTAAATTTAATTTGGTCTTGATTTTATCAGTTGCTTCGCAATAAATAAAGTATGAGGCGCCTTTTATTTTCTTATAGTGAGTGATGAAAAGTAGAGTGTATCACTCGGGCGCAAATATGTTTTTGGCTCGGGCGACGTTCTAAGTTAAGTTCTAAGATCTAAGTGTGTGGTTTCCGCACTTAGTCCTATATGGACCATTGTGCGTGGACTCGGGCGAGGTACTTTGAATAAGAATCCCTCACTTCGCTCTGGATTAAAAAGAGCGCCCTCGCCGTAAAAATATTATTTTGCTCCCTTATAATACAATCTACTATTAGTCCCTTAGGGATTAAAACGCGATTTTAGTCCCTGTTAATGTGGAAGGAACTAGCTCTTTTCGAATAGATGTGATAAAAACTACATTCAAAGATTATATTAAGTCAATGTTATGTTGCTGATTGAAAGAATAGGTCAATTATTAGAAATGAGTCACCCAAAATACAGTATGTTAAAACTATGAATAGTATGAATGCAGTGCTAAAACTGTATACCACAAAAGAATCATTTTAATTTTTAATCATACCTACATAATATCACGCCTTGTTCCCGTCGGGGTAGGCAGAGCCCACAGTTCTCCACCTGCTACGATCTTGACATACTTCCCTTGCTTCCTGTACTTTCATCAATCCTTTCATACATGCTCATCGGTTTAGGGTACTTATTAATTAATTTTTTAAATCAACTTTTACTAACTTCATCATCATCATCATAACATCCCATGAATTGTCCCCCCTGCAGTACAGGGAGCTCCCTCCAAACCTCCAGCAAAATTATCTGGTATAATTTAGAGGGGAAGAACCATAGTAACCACGCTTGATAGCATTGAGGCTGGCAACATGGACCACAGTTGTTTGTGACCGCAGTAATGAAGATGGTAAGATAAATGGGAGGATACTGCTGCCCATCCTCCAGTTCACAATCCCTTAGTTACCTCTTACGACACCCACGGGTAGAGACTTACTTATTTTACCACTTTTAAATTGAGGATATTTCCCTTCAAGGTTGAGTTTATTTCCACCCTGTTTACTCCTTTTGCTTAAGTAACTTTGTCATGAAGCTTAACATAGATTTTACTTTCTCTTTTGTGTAATTTACTGACAATAATTATGATCTATTCATAAAAACCACAGAAAAGTATAATTACCTTTCCTAAGCAATGAGCGAAATTGTCAACAAACCAAAATATTGGTTCCAGAAGTATATCTATGGCATAGCTCTGGCTCATATGAGCATTGTATGTAAGAGAGCGGGCAGTGAGTGTTGCTTCTGATACTTTCCATATTACATACTCCCTGAAATTAATAAGAACAATTACAAATAATAATTAAGTTTTAAATTGTTTCTACGAGTGTTTCATACAAAAATTTGCTCTACTGCACAAGCTGACTGTAGGCAATTGTGTCCGGTAGAAGAGGCGATATTCAAATAAATAGCATAAACAGAATAATTGTATTTTATCCTCCTTATGTCCAGCAGTGGACGTCTTTCGGCTGATATGATGATGATGATGATCCTTTAAACGCATCTGTACCCACTAAAATTTCTGTTAAGCTTACAGTGTACATGCCTACAAAATTTTTGTAAAGGCTGAAATCGTATTATGGGCTGAAATTGTATTAGCTGAAAGGTTCAGGTCCTGAAGTAGTAATTGCTTCAAAGCCTTCTAGTTCCTGGAAGGAACATAATTGAAATACCTTTTTCATTTTTCCTTATGGCTTTCACATCTTTTAGCAAGACGTATCATGAGTGAAGAGCCAATATTTTACCAAATAACCAAGTTTTGCTAAAGTTTTCCGTCAATAAAATCGATTGGGGTGACAAACTTTATTTCGTGAACAAAACTTACTTCAGTCTACGGAATATTCTTCTCCATTGGAATCGCCACTTAATCACAACCATAGTAAAATAAATACGATAAAATTATCCGAGCAAACAACAGCACAAACAAATTTCATTCTAACCAAACCACAATTTTTTTTTTTAATTTTTTTTAATTCATATGCCCGGAATGGCCGACCGCGGAATGTACGACTGCGGAATGCACAGCCAGTTTTACGCAGCCATCTGGGCATCTGGCTTCCGATGCTGAGCTGAGAGCCTGAGACTGCTGTCAAAAACATTCAAGCTGGACACTCACAGCGCGACTTTAGCCCATACGTCTGTTAAAATAAGAACTGTTCAGTCAAATGTGTCAAGCTTGATATCTTAGACTATATAATACTAACCTTGATATCATAGAGTAACACGATTTTCGCGCGCAAAGCCCGGAAAAGAGTAGGCAAAGCATCATATTTTCATGCAAATAGTTCTGGCATTTTTTGCGGGGGCCGGGGGGAGGTGAATCAGTGCTGCCAGAAGCTTATTTTTGTTGGTTGCGCTATGTTTGCTAAAAAAAAACAGAAAAGTTCCTGTAACGTAATCGGAACTATACCAATTGGTTAAATTCATATTTTGTTTTTGTTGGTGGCTAGAGTATTCGAGCCTTGATTTGTCTTTCTGAATGTCTTCGAATAAATTACGGATCCAGGTCAGTTACTGCAAAGATAGCTTCTGCAGGGGGGTACTCGTATTCATAGGCAGGTCTTATAACATGAGAGGGCGGTGCTGCCTCACAAGCGGTGGAACATACGACAACTATACGGATCCCTACCTGAACATTTGACATATATATACAGAATAACTTTTAATTACTTCTTGATAGCAAAAGAGATGCATGTACTCGTGTTACTGAACATTTTTTTTAAGGGACATAGGTCGAAATATGAATAAATATTTTGATTACTTCATAGTAAAAGTAGTAGTCATGAGTACATGCATGCATATTGCCACGAACATGACGTCAGGTTGGCGACTGTCATACGAAAGAACTGTTTGAAAATTTCGTCAACAAAGTTGATAGCCCCGTGGTCCAATGGATAGGGTATTGGACTACCAAGCCAGCTTTTCCCATCCATATAGATGTTTTATCATTTACCATTTGTTTAGAACATTCTAGAAATAATAGAAAGAAAAGAAGCTGAAGAAAGAGAGCTAAAATCTAGAAAGATCCAACAAAAACCTAAATTTAAAAGTGAGTCCAGAATATTCGAGAACGAGTAACATGGGTATATAAGGCCGGCCACCGAGCGGCTATGCTGTAGTGTAGTTCAGTTTCATATGTCCCACATAAACTAAGGCGATGTGGGAGCTTTATTCCTATTGCCCATACCATATAAAAAATTTGGGGACATGTTATATTTTTCACCGAGGCCCGCAAAATGTCAAATGCTGGGTGGGAAATATTCCTTTTTACCAAATTAAAGGTTAAAAGAGATAGTCAGATAGTCAAATAAAATCCATTGGACCACCATGTACGCCCTGTGGTAACGAAAACCTACTTCCCCCTAGTCACACATCAATGTTGAGGATTTGCGCATCTTATGACAGTTTGACAATCAAGAATTAGTGATCATAATCTTATTTACTTTAAATTGACATTAGTTTCATGATTTCCGAAGAATTTGTGACTTTTACAAAGAGGCAGACAGTAGGTATGCCAATTTTGTTATATGCTCTTTGTCGTACAGCCTCGCCTTAATGGCCCTGTACGTGTGGTGTGATTTTACCTTAATATACAAACAAATAATAATGATATATTAATAATATGTCTATTTATTCTTAGCTTTAGGTGCCTCAATTTTGTCTCGTATAAATTAGCTTGAAGTTCCGTAAAGGCTTCAAAAGTTTCGGAATCGGAACATGAAAATGCTGGCAAACCTATTACTAAAGTGCTGTTCTGCATACATATATCGACATATCGAAAGATTTTTAGAATTATTAAGAAGAAACAATAAAAGTAAAGAAATTAGTCTTTACAAGTTACCCGCAACTTCGTCTTGCTTAGGATTCGCAGAAAAAGTAAGTAGAAATATTTCTGCCACTTATCAAGTTTTGTTCAGCAGTAAGGCCGTAAAAGAGTAAGAAACATACAAAGTTTCACCTTTATGAATAACATTTCTAGCTATTAGCCGAGACTTTGCCCGCGAGGATCGAACAAAAAAACTCGTACTTGACTAAAGTAAATTTTAGCGAATTAACTTTTCTTCCACAACAAAATGTTGTTGCCTTGACGTTTACAGTCGCTGAATAATTTCATTGGGATTGTTAAATGTTATCACATTTTGCCAATTTAATTTTTTAAATAAATAATTTTGCAGTATGATTCATTCACCGAAATAAAATTAACATCTGTTTGGAGTACAGTAGACGTATTGGGCCAGGACTTGAAAGGTTTTTTTTTTTTCACGTAACAAATAGGGCCAAACAAGATGTATTAGTAGATAGGGAATGGTTAGACGATCACAAAAAACCATATGAGATGTTCTAGACAGAAGTCTGGTGTTTAAGAGTACTCTTTCAGATTTTCAAGCTGCTGTTTTTTCTTATCTAGCAAATATTTTTCAGTATCATGGTAAGCTACTCTATCACCGGCAATAACTTGTGTTCGCCATTCATGAATATCACAAAGAAATCGTCTATTCCACATTTTTCAGGCTTGTCTGATTAATTATAATGGAATAATATATATTAAATATAATAAAATAATAGATTATGGTGATAATAAAAAACATTTGCCAGCCAAGCAAATCTGGATTTAGCCTGTAAATCTGGAAAAGGCTTCCTGAACTCTGGGCTCTGGTCTAAAAGTTCTCACAAGTTTTTTCTCTATCCTCTCATTGTCCCCCATCTACTGAGATATTTCGTTTTCTCCCTGAAAATCACGTGAAAACCAAGAAAAAACATTTCTCGGCTCCCGTACCATTTCGGATTTTATTCATACTTTTCATAATGTGCAAAAGTGTGGTTATTTATTGAACTCTACTAAATAACAGATAGAGACATAATTTTTGGGACCACCTCGCTTTATGTGTTGTGTTCTACTCCGTTTCTCAAATTTATCGACACGTACTTTGTACGTTGACCATCACTAAATTATTCACCAAAAAGTCAGATTTATCTTTTAACCTTAGTGTAGCATAGAAAGGTAGGGAATGAGGTTTCATTCCAAAAAATAGTTGACAACCCCATTGGCTGTCTTGACTTGTATTGTTGATGTGTCAAAGTGACAAAATTTTGTAGTATTTGAAGTAATTTCTCATCGAAAACATATTCAAAACATTGAAAAACAACGCACGAAAGCTGAGATGTACAATGATTTGTGAATTTAAACAGAAACAGTAAGAGAGAGTTAACATTTTCAGTTAGGATTAAGAGTATTTTTGTGAACTTATCGAGTGAAATCGGTAGTCTAGCATGACGATTTTGATCAGTTCTTGGGACAAAATAATATTTTTTAAATTCAAAATTGATAGATCTGCTCTTGACTGTATGTACACACATCTAAAGCACTAAAAAAACAGGCCATGTGCAAGTCAGACTACTAAAACACCGGATACACGGTCGGCGACTAGCTCCCGACAGAGGTCACCTTGGTTTGCAACCATTTGGGTCCGTTTCAACTACACGGTCGCCGACTTGTTGACAACAAGCATTGATATAGATTAAAAACCGGCCAAGTGCGAGTCGGACTCGCGCACTGAGGGTTCCGTACCACCACATAAATATAATTGTATTAGTTGAAATTTCAGTAAGTTAATGTGCTAGATTTTTTGAGTCCGACACGCGCTTGACCAAATTTTATTATTTGTTGTTATTTTATAGCCTATGCCCTATAAACATACCAATTTTCAAGTTTGTAAGTGTTCCCGTTTTTAAATAGAACTAAAACAAAAATCGCCTTAGAAACCATCCAACTTGACCCCTCTCTTATATGAATGTTCTTGAAACGGGAGCTCACAACAATTGGTTACCATTAGTTGTGAGAAAAGTTGTAATATTTAATGATTTCAGACTTTTCCCATTATTTGTACTGTGAGACCTAGCTTCTTGCCAAATTTCATAATTTTAGGTCAACGGGAAGTACCCTGTAGGTTTTTCAGTTTTGAATAAATGTATGGAGATGAGGACATAAAATGCCATATCTTTTGATTGCGTCGTCGTAAAAAATTTAAATTTTCAGATCTTGTGTGGTTCATGGATCCTAATATATGGTATTAATTTCAACCTGATACCTTTACCCGTTCGTGAGATAAAGGGTCTTGACAGACAGACAGACAGACAGACAGACAGACGGACAACAAAGTGATCCTATAAGGGTTCCGTTTTTTTCTTTTGAGGTACGGAACCCTAAAAACACGATGTGTTGATACAAAATGACAGTTGACACTGACAGTTCTTGTATTTTGTAGTTCGGTTGAAAACAAATCACTGCTTAGAAGACTTTTCATATCTTCTTTGTCACAAAATTATCAATTTCGTTGTCTTCTTTTGTTTTTAATTACCGGGAAAGACAAGAAACGTCAGTTTATAATTTGTGCGGTCGCCAACTGCCAGCTACACGGTCGGAGACGTAACCAACGTCCTCTATTTGACCTTAGTTTGGGAAGCTGCTTTCACAACCAAGGGCGTTGGAAGGTCACTAAAAATTTGGTTAGCGACCATGAACTACACGGTCGGAACCGACCAAAGTCACCTCTGTCGGGGCTTGGTTGGCGACCGTGTATCCGGTACTTAAACTAAAAGATCCGTACCACTAATGTGACACGTATCATCCGTGGGTGTCGTATGAAACGAATAAGGGCTTATGAATCAGAGGATTGGCAGCAGCATCCCAGCTCTGTGCATCGTATCGTCTTACACACTGCGGTCACTAACAACAGCGTTCGCTAGCCGCAACGCTTTCAAGCATTTCAAGCATGGCTTTCAAGCAAGTCTCTTGCATGGAGACCTCCTAATTATTTTACTTTTCATTGATTTTATTATTTGTTAGCTAATCCGCTACAATCACACATAGTTATTCTGTAAAAATTTTAACCATATAGTTACTACGGTTCCAAAGATAAAGGTCGGACAGACTGACAGGGCTTAGTAAAAAGTCCCGTAGGCACCCCTAGGGGACGGGACGGGAGCTAGTTTAGAGACTAACATTAATAACTATAGGCTACCATGAAAAGGATCAGCACAAATAGTCAAGTGCATGCAGCAAGAAACGAAGAGCACAATATCTAAAGCTAGTAACCTATTCTGTGTCTAAAGCTTTTCAGGACAAATGAGAATGTTGCCCACAAATAAATCGAGTTTGCATGCAACCTACGTCCAGCAGAAAATTACAATTGATATGCCAAAAAATAAAATAAATTAACAAGTATCAAATCAATTTTTCTGACTATAACCAGTGATACCATACGAATTTTGTACAAATTTATTTCAGTATCTTCTTTCAATCAAGATCTTCGGTGTTGTCAAACAAATCCGACGATTGATTTAGACTAAAAATACGAATTTCATGTTTTTACATAATTAAATAGCAATTATACAGTAACAATTTGTTCGATGTGAAATGAAACACGTTCTTTTTGTAAGCTTCATATCACAGATCTTTTTTTACAGCAGAAAACACATTAACAAAGCATGTTTGTACTGTGACCGTTCACGACGACGACTAGACTTGGTCTAGTTAAAAATCCGAGTGCAACTAGTTTTGTTGAACGCATATGCTCTTTTGTGCTTGTACTTTGGCAGAGGGGAAGCTACGTAAAAGGCGTCTCCTAAACGGGCTAGCGCGGTTTGACGCGTTGCTCTAAGCCTTGATATGCTCTTGACTGTACAATTCGTGGTCGTACATTCTTGATTGGGCATTATGAGCTCGGTCAAGTAATGTCCGGCCACGGATTCAACGGCCGAAGAATCGGCCGTATAACGGCGCGTTTCCACTGAGGCGAAGCTGGGCGTAGCGGAGCGGAGCAGAGCATTGAAAAGTGGTAAGTGTTTCCACTGACGCAAAACGAAATGGGACTTGTCATGTGTGTTTCTGCCTTAGACTATATAATACTAACGTATAAGTTTCGTATAAGTTTCTGCTATGAAATACGTCACGTTTAATTAAAATCCGAGTTAACAAATGTAAACCCATAGGAAAACCATTTAGCGGTAAAATTTGTATATAAAATAATACTTAAACAGTCAAACAACTATTCCAGTTTATAGTTTTTGTGTCAATGACAACTTTAATCTAGTAATAGTACCTATATATATTTCATCATGCATTGAGTATAGTAAAATAGGGGAATTAACACCGGAATAATGACGAGATGGGGTGTTTAGGGTAATTTTTCTCCTATCCTATACTATTAAACAAGCAATATTTGTATATATATAAATATATATACTTGTAATCGGTTTCTCGAAAACGGCTCTAACGATTTCGATGAAATTTTGTATACAGGGGTTTTGGGGGCAAAAAATCGATCTAGCTAGGTCTCATGTCTGGGAAAATTCGTTTTCAACGTCTTTTTAGGGTTCCGTATTTCACCGTCTTTTTAGGGTTCACCTCAAAATAAAAACGAAACCCTTATAGGATCACTTTGTTGTCCGTCTGTCTGTATGTCAAGACCCTTTTTCTCACGAACGAGAAAAGGTATTTGGTTGAAATTGATAAAGAATATTAAGGTCCGTAAACCACACAAGATCTGAAAATTTCAATTTTTTACAACGACGCAATCAAAAGATATGGCTTTTTATGTCCTCATCTCCATACATTTATGCAAAAAAGCAAAACCTACAGGGTACTTCCCGTTGACCTAAAATTATGAAATTTGGCAAGAAGCTAGGTCTCACAGTACCAATAAAGGGAAAAGTCTAAAATCATTAAATATTTCACTTTTTCTCACAACTAATAGTAACCAATTAAGGTGAGCTCCAGTTTCAAGAACATTTCTATAAAAGAGGGGTCAAGTTGGATGGTCGCGGAGTTTATAAAATCAAAGAGCAAAAGCTTTTAGTATATCATACATATGGTAGATAGGTACGGAACCCTTAGGGCGCGAGTCCGACTCGCACTTGGCCGGTTTTTTAATATTTCTTAGCGCGTTTTAGTGCGTTCAAGAAACTAACAGCGCCATCTGTTGTTGAGTAGCATAGCTTGCTCACCCGAGATAATCATACAGAGCATAGCTCGGTCGCCCAGGTACTAAATTATAATAAGATCTTAACAAAATCGGGTGCAGACCTAAAACTTAGTGTATATATGTATTACTCTAGCTAGCTAGTACCAATAAATGTTAGATTTTTTTGTAAAGTCTAGGTGCCGCAACGCAATGCAGTAACCACAAAACTCGTTTGAAATTTGGTCCCGTAGGTATATTTCGTCTCACTAGCACCATTTTGTAAGTGTCATTTAAACCACATATTTTCAACACAAGTCAAAAGATTTTACGCACTATAGAAATAAATTAATGGTAAAAAATAATTTTAAAACAAGCTTTTAATAGACGTAGAAAAAGAACTAAAACGTTATCACAGTATTATAAAACAGCAAGAGAGAACTAAATGAATGGTACAGCAGCACTGCACTTACTTTCTCGCGATATACGAGAGTCATCATTCGACAGTGTCCCCGCCGGGAGTCGAACCCAGAACCTCCGGATCAAGAGCCGGATGCTCTAACTACTATATTATATAGGCTGCGGATAGTAATGAGTAAATAAGTACCAACTGCAAACTTAAGTTTGTAATTCCATACAAATAATATGAAAATACAAACTTACCTATACCTAAAAGATTTATGTAAAAATTATTTAATAAAATTTGCAGTCTGGTAGAAAACCGATTTAGAATCCAAATTGTAGAACATCAAAATAAGCTCAACGAAACCGATTTTGAGTAAATCACATTTTTAAATTTTAGTAGTAAGGGAACACCCCTTACATGAATTTCTAGAGACCAATTGATCCTGCCGCAAAATACTTTAAATGGAGATGCTTGGTCATGCAAAGTTTCATCAAGATTTTATGAGTCGTTTTTGCGAAAATTACAATTTTTCATTTTCGTTGTATGACAGCTACCATCAAAATGAAAGCCAGCAGGAAACCACTCAAAACCCTTCGATGGATTTGCATAAAACTCTTAAATTCAAAATATGGTGTCAATCGGACCATTCGTTTAGCCGCTACGCTAAAGCGTGACGGACAGACCCACCGACGCGACGGACCGACCGACCGACCGACCGACGGAAATTTTTGGGAGACTTGTTTTTTATGACTCAACATACCGAGCCAGCCCAGAGGAAGAGGCAGACCACCCGCCACATGGTGGAACAATATCAAGAAGGAGATGGACCAGGATAACCTAACTACCCAGACAACCCAGAACAGAGTTCTCTGGCGCAAATGTACAGGGAGACCCGACCCCAGATAAACTGGGAACATGGGTTGGACAAAGAAGAAGAGTTTTTTATGATGTAAAAGTGATATAGAACACATTTTTGAGAAAATTAGAAAAACTTTTTTTTTCACGAATACAATAGCTTTCTCGCTCCGCTCGAAACTAAAAAACAGCTCAAGTGCGTGTCGGACTCGCTTGCATAGCCAAGTGGTACGGAACCTTCGGTGCGCGAGTCTGACTTGCACTTAGCCGGAGTATTGTCTTTCTGTTTTGTAATTAACAAGCTTCGTATCGCTATCGTATCGTAACGGTATTATAAAGTTTCGGTATCGCATCGGTATCGTATGAAATTGTTATTGTATCGGTATGAAAACATGTAACAACCGGACAAATCCTGATACTTCCGCCTCTTTAAAATTTTCGCGAATACAGCGGCCGCTCCGGTAGCAAGTGGCTTTTATCGCTGTGTTCCAAATTGTACAAACGCTGCTAAAAGCGTATACAGTACTCACGGACGGTCCAAATTGATTTAGCACGCTCACAAAGCTATCACTGCTTTAATGGCTCTAGTCAATTTGGAATGGATTTAAGCGCGCTCACGTGTTCATCTGTCAAAATGTCAGTTTTGTTTTTATTTTCTTTAACAAAGCCTAAGCTAATCGCTGAAAAATGTGCGCCAAATCCACTCTCATTTCCATTAGAGACAAACTCATTAAAATCAAAACTTAAGAGACATCAGCTGGCTGCAAATGCGATTTTGACATTAGCGCTTTCACTGCTCCACCTATTTGACTAAAGCACTGATAGCAGAAACGATGACGTCATCAATGACGTAAGGCGGTGAACGAGCGAGTGCTTTAGAGCACGCTTTAGGTCAATTTGGACCGACTTAAGCGCGCTCACAGTGCTCTAAAGCAGTCTGTTAGTGCAATATGGAACGCACAGTATGTGAGACGGGCCAACCCTTTGCACACAGGTAGCACCCCACACCAAGCCCACACTCACCTTATTTGTGTCTTACGGAATCTGAAAGAATTAAACGTGAAAGTTGTGAAGGAAAATATAAAAGAAATAATGATGGGAAAGGACATTGAAAAATTTATTGATTTTTGCAAGAATATAGCTAAAATTGTGATAAAAAGAAATAAGAGTTAGTGTTAAATATATGCTTACATAATATATGTTTATATTATTCTGAAGCATACCAATAATTAGAATATAATGAAAATGTAATTAGCAATACGATCAATATTGTAAAAACAAAATTTGTAACCCTTCTACTGTCTTCCTTCTAACTTCGCATGAAATTTAAACTATATTGTAACAATACGCAGATCCCTTGTCGTTGCCAGGGCTCCCGTACGAAAATCCGGAGCCCTGCAACACCAAAAACCTATTATGGACTAAAAAATAAATGCATGCTCTCATGTCCGTGTTCGTTTGAAAAAGTCTCTGATCCCATGTCAGAGGATACAAAAGAACATACAAAAAAAAAAAAAAAAAAATGTTTATACTTTTCCTTAGTACATTCAATCCTGAGCTACGCTCTTGATTGTTATGGCCTTACTTTTAAAACAAGATACTTGAGTCATTGCAAGTTAGATTCTTAAAACTACTTGTTAACAATAAAACTAAAAATCAATGTAAAGGTAGTTGTTCTGTTATCCTAGGCCACCCCGCTGGTGCAAAGGGCCTTCACGAGCTGTCTCCACTTCCCCCTGTCTTGCGCCGTCCTTCTTGTTTCTTCCCACGTCAGTCCAGCAGCCTTGAGCTCGCGCTCGACAGTCCGTCGCCAGGAGTGAACAGGTCGCCCAGGTCTACGTCTGCCACTCGGCTGCCACTCAAATGCTATTGACGCCGCGTTTACGTCGTTACGCCGGAGGGTATGCCCAATCTACCGCCACTTTCGCTGCGCAATGTAAAGGTAATTATCAAAAATTGTTTAAAATATGTAAAATCTTACCGATAAGCCTGAAACATAAATACCTATTAGCTATAAACAACCAAGAGTGTAACCTACAGCAGTTGTCATAGCCATGGAACGAGGTCTATGTCCAAGGGAAAACTAGAGGTTCCCAGAGTTCACAACTACTATGGTGATAGAAATTTAAAGAAACGATTACCATATCTTCTAAACAGTGCCCGAAGACATCCGCCTCGAGCCAAGTAAAAATGAGTTCAAGAGCAGTTTGAGGAAATATCTTTTAGATACACTCCCTGATACCTACTTTTATAAATGTAATTAACGTAGACTCCTTTCGCAGTCAAACTGTTAAAACAGTTTTGCGGGGCTTTTTTTATAATTTAAAAATAATAAATGGTACAGCAGCACTGCACTTACTTTCTCGCGATATACGAGAGTCATCATTCGACAGTGCCGGGAATCGAACCTAGAAATTCCGGATCAAGAGGCGAATGCTCTATCTACTTGATTATAAACGGCTGCGGATAATAATGAGTAAATAAGGACTAAGTGCAAACTTAAGTTTGTAATTCCATACAAATAATATGAAAATACAAACTTACCTACACTAGATTTATGTAAAAATGTTTAAATGAAATATGCAGTCAGGTACATAAACAATTTAGAATTCCAATTTAAAGCATTAAAATAAGCTCATTGAAACCGATTTTGAGTAAATCACATTTTTAAATTTTAGTAGTAAGGGAACTCCCTTCCCTTTATATGAGGCCGGCCAATGAATACTGCCGAAAGATACCTTACATGGAGATTCTTGGTCATGCTTTCATCAAGATTGTTTGAACCGTTTTTGAGCAAATTGCAAGTTTATATTTCCATTGTATGACAGCTACCCTCAAAAAGAGAGCCGGCAAGAAACCATTCAGTATCCTTCGAAGGATTTACAAGATAATCTTAAATTTAAAATATGGTGTCAATCGGACTATTCGTTTAGCCGCTAGACCAAAGCGTGACGGACAGACCGACCGACGGACGGACATTTTTGGGACACTTGCTTTTTATGATCTATTAGTGATATCTATAGAACACATTTTTGAGAAAATTAGAAAACCTTTTTTTTTCACGAAAACTATACCTTTCTCGCTCCGCTCAAGGCATGAGCGTCAGTCCGTCCCAGCTTCTTGCCATCAGAATGAACAACTCCGTTTGTTTCCAATGTTACACTGAGGCGAGAGGCCGCTGAATAACGTGGGATGCGGCCAGGCCGGCCAGCGCTTTTCCGACACGAATGTACATATGTTTTTATTCATAATAGTTCAATATTTTTAGAAATGGTACCCAGGACAAATTACGGCCGACAATTTTTTTTTATGGAAGTGTTCCTTAGGTCCATCCAAACATATCTAGAAAGTTCCCTGCCGATCCCATTTTCGCTCCCCCCTCCCCCCCCTCAAAAAGGTCCCTAATTTTAGATTTTTCTATTTATCTCTAAAACAGTTGAAGTTAGGGGAAAGTCATCAATCTAAGACTTGATGGTTATAAAATTACCAATCTATAAACACCTATTTTATTTCGATGTGACCTACAGTACCTGAAATATAGCTACAAACAGTTCACCAAAAATTAAAAATTATCTTTAAATCATTTTTTGTACTAACTTTTAACATAAACTACTGGAGTTGTGGCAAAATTATCTAAAAGCATGTGAATATTGATACATTTAGAAATAAAACGAGACATAATTCATCATTATTGCAGCACTGGTTCTCGATTTACAGCGAGTTACTTCAAACACCCTGAGATAATTTTATAGGACAAAAGAAGTAGGAACAGTGAAACTACCACTACCACTCTAAACTCACTGCAGCTTTCAACAGTCGACGTTGGAACCCTTACCTTAACCCAGACTTCATTATTAAAAATCTCAATTAAGAACATGTGCCTACCCATTGAAACCCAACATACACCAATCATGTAATTACTCCAACCAACCGGGCCAACTCCCGTTTCTTTCAGACGCCTTTTCAGTTTTTCTGAGGCAAAGTGGGACTAATACACAACCAAATGACGAAAAACTGCTAGACATCCCTCCTAATCCCGATAACTATGATGAGTTCGTACCAAAAATGGGGTCTTGTTTTGTAAATAGAGAGGAAATATATAAAAAATAATTGGTTATTCAACAAATTTATTACAGCTAGATATGGCTATTTTTTTATTATAAATTGAGAGCAAAGGAAAAAACTTTGCAGTAATAAAAGTCAAGAAGTTTGTGCATACGTATTTCGTATAACATCGAAAATATTTATGCCATTACTTCTTTCAGCTCCACCAGATTATTTGGAAAATTAAGAAAACCGCCATTAGGGACCCGTTTTTGAGGATAGCGGGGGTAGCGAGTTTTTTCTGGTAGAGCTGAGCAAGTCGTTGAATATTTGTTGCTTTGGACTTCACCAATACGTGGGCAATCGGGAGGTTAGCTAAAAAACCTAGTGTCACATAAAAATATATTAAAAATACTTTTTCAATGAATGAATGTGCAAAAACGTTCGTAAGAGCTTTTGTTTTGGTATTTCGTCGTCAGTTGCATAGAACTTGCAATAGCATTCCATATCCTTCTTCAATGCTGGCTCCTTTGGAGTTTTCGTTTCGGCGGTTTCTTCAACTGATGGTACAGTTTCTAAACCAACATCCAACATCCTTATAGTTTTTAATAAGATAGCCAACTCACGCTCCTCCACGCTTAACACCCTTTTTTCATCTGGCTTCTTCAATTTATTCCATAACGGTTTTAAATTATTCCTCAATCTTTTATTGTGGGTTTTTAAAACAGCTTCAGTTGCACCACCTATCTTGTATTCATTTGGAGCAGGAGTTTCAAAAATTTTATCTTTAAATCGCCTCTGTCTAAACAATGGACCAGAATTAACGGCAGGAACACATTTTGCTTTTGTTGCATTATAATAACCAGGACCGGGGGTTGGAAAAACTGCTTTCATAGGTAAATAACCAAACCATGGCTGGAATCTTCCCTGTGATGTGAGGAACGGGGCTAAGGCTTGAATATAATCTGGTTTTGCTTCCCCTTTACTAATCTCAGACAAATTTGGAATATATGGATCAAATTGAGTTTTAGTGGTTCTAAATCTTCTGGTTTTCGATTTAAATTGCCAGGTAAGTTTTGGACATTTATTGATACCTTCATCTTTACTTTCTTCATCCTCCTCACGATATTCATCTTCACTTTCTTCAGGTGTTTCTTCTTTAAATCTTTGAGCTGAACACCCAAAAGGTACTTTACTATAGTGCACAACCTTTTTAAATGCTGAGACACGGCCATCATAGTCTGCTGGACCTGGTAACTTATTAAAAGTATATTTAAATCGGTTTGCCTTGACACCGAAACAAGCCGGTGATGGTAATTTGGCAACGCAAGGTTTAACAGGTGGAATTGGTAAGTCAAAATCTCTCGGAATCGAGTGATCAGCTGGACTTGGTCGCATTTCAGATCGAAGTACAGGAAACCTGTCAGCTTTTGGTCCTGCATATTTTGGGTCTGGGCATTGAGGAAATTTGGGCGAATAATCTGCGGGTCCAGGACGACCCTCTTTGATGCTTCTACGTTGTAATGCCTCAACAAAACGCAACTGTTTAGATGCAAGTCGCGCATATTCTCTCGTTTTTTCTGCACATATTTCAACATGTGTTTTCTTTTTTTCGAGATCATAATCTGCAGGACCTGGCTTCGCTTCCAAAGCTTTCGCTGCTCTTGTTCCTGTCCATTGACTCCATTTCCATCCATGATAATGCTCTGTAAAGTGCCTTACTCGAGCATCATAAAAAGGCGGACACTCTTCTTCTGGTATCTCCAAAATGCGGCGCTGAGATCCATCGATGAGGATTTCGAATCCATGATCTCGTTTTGAAGGAACAGATATTCCTGAACCTACTTTAGAATGTGGCGCTGGGCCTTTATACAATCGCTTACTGACTTTTCTTTGGCATGTTACGGGCACAGGCTCCTCGTCAGTTGGGCATTCACACACGTTTTCGATGCCACAACGGCAAAGTATTTCTTCCAAATCCTCTTCTGTGAAAGGTTTATATTTAAAGCGAGGAGTTTTAGAGTTAAACCATGGAACATTTGGAATCGTATGCTTTAACACAGCATTGTAGATGTTGTCGGTGTAGCTGTTTTTTCCTATTGATGTATTACGAGGTGAACGGGCAAAACCGCCTTTATTAGGTTTGCATTGGATTGATTTTGGATCGTACGCTGCTGGTTCAGTAAGCCTGAAGCAGTCTTTTGGGGTTTTGAATCTTTCATCCAAACCGTATGCAGCCATTTATCATAATTTTATGATAAAACGAAATGGACAAAAATAATTTTCGAAAATTCAGTGCCAGATAAAAGATAGTAAGCAATTAATATTGGATACTTTATCCTATAAGTAGATAAGAAAATTTTGTAAGTAAAAAGGATGTCAAGATGGGTGTAAATGTAAATAGGACGTTCATATAAATTCTTTGATGTAAATAAAGCATTGACGTAAGAAAAACGCTGCGTAGTTTCCAAAATCTTTGAAATAAAGCATTGACGTAAGAAAAACGCTGCGCTTCTAAACGCCCCCTGGCGTAGTTTCGTAGTTAGCTTAGTAGATTTAATTTTTTATGGCAGTCAACTCCCCGGTATTTCTGCCAAGCATAAAAGGTACCCAAAGATTTTGGAAACTACGCCAAGAAGCGCAGCGTTTTTCTTACGTCAATGAAGGTACCAAAGGAAATATAACATTAAAAATCGGACATGTGTGCGTCGGACTCGCGCACCTAGGGTTCCGTACCAACACAATAGATTTTTAGTGAAGGTTTAAACTACTGGCTCTTTCGGTGGTAAAGTCTGACTTGCTCTTGACCAGTTTTTATCTGTGCGAAACCAAAAAGAATAGTAGATTTTACAACAAGTGCACAAAACGAACCTTTTTTCCGAGACTTTTAGCAGCCCGAGCCGAAGGCGAGGGCTGATAGTAATGTCGAGGATAAAATGGTTTTGTGGACGAGTTATAAACTCTGCTTTTCACTTTGATTGCGAGGAAATAAAACGTAAAAGTACTCTCTAAATGTAACTGAAGAATGAGTTGTTCTGCTTTAGTGAATAATATGTCGCGCGCAGGGCGTACACCACCGCGATTACTTTTTTGCCCTAGTGCACAAAATTCGATTTTGTGCAGCCTATATCCTGCACAAAAAAGCACTTTCAGAGCATGAAAAGTGTATTATATTAGGCAGTCTATGTAAGTGAGCAAAAATCGAATGTACCACTCTAGCTCCAAAACTTCTGGACCGAATTCATTTGGTATTTTTTTGATCGTCAGGATCTTGTGGTGGTTTTAGGCTATATTAAAATTGGAAGGGTGCGTTGCACTAGAAAATAAAGTATTTTACTATCCTAGTTATAGTAGTAAAATTCTAACTGTCTGTGCACACATACGGACTTATTGTCTAGTTTTTAAGAATAAATTTGTTACTTTATCTTTTTATGACTTTCTTGTTTCGTGAGCCTAATACAGTAAATAAAATAAATAAGTTAATGCACTAATTGAGCGATTCCCATAGACAAGGGATTTTCTGGATCGTAGTGATCACGTTAGTGACACAAGGTATATAATACTTATAAGGGTGCGTCATAGTGGAAGTGATATAATATTATGTGTAGCCTAGCTTTAGACTCACTAATTATGAACCCATGCGCAGTGATTTGGATAAGAATACACAATAAATATTAGTTTTACGTTTATTTGTGTATCATTGCTGAAAGAAATTTTCACGAGTGACAGACTTGACAATCTGTTCCAAAAACATCACAAATAAATAAACAACATTTGAAATTGACATTAGGTCTCATAGAAAACTTCATTGTCCATGCAGACTCTAATCTAACACTCCTCCTCAATTTCAAACGTTCAGGCCCATCCCATTCACACACCAGCTAAACTTTCCTTTCAGTAACGGCTTCGTTAACACATCAGCAATCATTCGTTCCGTCTCCACATACTTCAGCTTGACATCCCCTCGTTCAACTGCTTCTCTCACAAAGTGGTGACGAACGTCGATATGTTTTGTTCGCTGGTGATGTACAGGGTTCTGTGCTATAGCCACTGCAGACTGGCTGTCACTATACAACCATGTCGGAAGCTCTGGCTCACGTGTGATTTCAGCGATTAACCTTTTTAGGAAAATAGCTTCTCTAGTAGCTTCAGACATGGCTACATATTCAGCCTCTGCTGTCGAGAGAGCCACCGTCCGCTGCTTCCTGCTTTCCCAGCTGACAGCACCTTCTTTCCACAGAAACACGCTACCTGAGTATGACCTTCTGTCATAGCAGGATGCATGACTTGCATCTGCATAGCCTAGTAGTTGTGGCATTGCTTTTCCTTTGGTATACCGCAGTCCTAGGGTTTTCATTCCCTTTAGGTACCGGAGTACACGTTTAGCAGCTGTAAAATGCGTCTCAGTGTAGCAGCTGTTGAATTGACTCAGGTGATTCACTGCATGTGCAATGTCTGGCCTCGTGCAGACAGAAAGGTACATCAGTGAACCTATTAAATTTTGGTAGGGGATTCTATCGTCACATCTGTGATCATCTCCTGGTCTTTCCAGTTTTTGACCGGGAGCCATGGGTGTTGAAGCAATCTTGCAGTCTGACATCCCAAAAGTTGATAAGATCTTGTCAATGTACTTCTCTTGATCGACTTTGATATAGGTGCTTGTCTGAGTTATGCGCATTCCCAACATCAGTTCGGCTTTGCCCAGGTCCTTCATCTCGAACTTGGATGTGAGGTCTCTCTTAACCTTTTCCAGTTCCTTTTTATCCTTCCAGAACAGAAGCATATCATCTACATAGACTGCTAGGATGATGTCCGATCTGGTGTAGATGCATGGTTCAAGTTGGGACCGTCTAAATCCCAGGTTCAGCAACTCCGCGTTCAATTTATTGTTCCACTCTCTTGGGGCTTGCTTCAAGCCATACAATGAACGCTTCAGTAGACATACATGATCCTCCTTCCCTTTGACCTCGAATCCTTCCGGCTGCTTCATATATACTGTTTCAGTTAAATCTCCATTCAGGAACGCAGTTTTTACGTCCATTTGATCGATATTCCACTCATATTTAGCTGCCATCGCTAACAGGACTCGAAGGGAACTGTGCCTGACTACGGGAGAAAAAGTTTCATCGTAGTCGACTCCATATCTTTGGCTGAAACCTCTCGCAACAAGTCGCGCTTTATAGCGTCTCTTATCCCCCGCCTCTTCTTTGATTCTAAATAGCCATTTAGAATCAACGATGTTGCACTTTGTTGGAGGTTTTGCAAGAATCCACGTATTGTTTTTTGATAGGGCGTCCAGCTCCTCCTGGATTGCCTTTCTCCACTCTTTACTGTCAGATCTCGACAGTGCGTCTTCAACAGAAGTTGGATCACCTCTTGCTTCTGCTTGATACAGGACAAAGTCTGGAAACTGCTTCGGCGTTCGATTCCGCTGTGGATATCTGCGTTCGCTTCCTGCTGAAGCTTGCTCATCATGGCTTTCTGATTCCTCAATGCATGTTTCACTCTCTGCTGAAGTAGGCCTTCGGACGATCTCTGCTTCATCATTTCGCCGTTGAAGTGTGTTCTCCACTTCCTGATTTTCAAGTGTATTTTCCACTTCCTGATGCTCAACTATTAACTCATTAACAGTTTCATTATCCACTAGAAGTTGACCATTCTCAGGTTTTGCATTGTAGTCTTCAGCGTTCCCACAGTGATTCTGATTTTCGAAGAACACCACGTCTCTGGCTTTGAAGACTTTCCCAGTATTGGGTTCAATAAGTCTGTATGCTTTTGCATCGTCACAAAATCCTGTATAGACCAGCTCTCTGCTTTTCGCGTCCCATTTGACTCGTTTCTGGTCAGGAATGTGCATGAAGGCTTTGCATCCGAAGATTTTCAGGTTGCTTAAGTCACATTTCCTTCCAGACCATTTCTCCTCTGGTGTTGTATTCCTCACAGCAACTGTTGGAGATCTGTTCTTCAAGTAGACGGCATGGTGAACCGCCTCGGCCCAGAAACGTTTTGGCAGCTTTGCATCTGCAAGCATAGATCTTGCTTTTTCGCAAATGGTGCGATTCGCTCGCTCTGCCACACCATTCTGCTCAGGCGTATATTCCACAGACAGTTGACGTTGGATGCCACACTCTCTCAGGTAGCTATCCATCCGTTTGTTAACGAACTCCGTTCCATTATCTGTCCGTATCGCTTTTATCTTCTTGCCGGTTTGATTTTCAACAAGCTTCTTAAACTCTGTAAACTTCTCAAAAACTTCACTCTTCTGTTTAAGGAAATATACAAAAGTTTTTCGAGTAAAATCATCAATAAATATCAAAAAATAACGGCTGTTGCCGACGGAAGGCACTTCCATTGGTCCACATACATCCGAATGTACTAGTCCAAGCACTTCCTCAGCCCTACGTGCACCACTCTTTTGAAATGGTTGTTTGGTTTGTTTTCCTTTGACGCAAGGTATGCACTCGAGTTTAGATAATGAGTTAGGAAAACTTACCCCAATAGCCATCTTATCTCTTAGTAATCTGAGGTTTCCTATACCAAGGTGTCCCATCCTCCGATGCCACAGCATTAGTAGGTCGGTATCTCCCTCCGTTGTGACTAGTGCAGAGCCCTGTAAACAGCACTTAATTTTATAAACGCCCCTCTCCTCTACACCTTTCACCACAGGCGTACCTTTAACCTCACATTCATCACTCTTATAGACGTCACAACCAGTTTTTGTAAACACCACCACGTGTCCCTTTTTCACAATACGAAACACGCTTAACAGATTTGACGATAAATCAGGTACAAATGTAACATCACTAATGGTCAAGCACTGACCACACTTGCACTTGCATTCCACTGAACCTACACTTTTTCCAAGCACTTCATTGCCATTCGCACACGTAATGTTCAAAGGCTTTGAAGTTTTCTTTAAGCTTTTAAACCACGATTTCTTGCATGACATGTGATTTGAAGCACCAGAGTCAATGATCCAGTCGTTTGTCTCTTTTACAGATGTCCCAAAAGCATAAGCGGTTCTCGCATCTCTTTTGCTGTTTGGGTTATCCGGACAATCCTTTGCTTTGTGCGGCCCTTCGCAGATAAAGCACTTGCACTTCCCCTTCTCTGGTTTAATGCCCTTTGCTTTGGGCTTCTGTCTTCTCTTAGACAGGAGTGCAGAGCTTGGTTTGCTAGTGCTTGAACTCGCTTCGTAAATGTCTTCCATCTGGAAGAGCTTTCCTTTGACGTAATCTGTAGTGAGGATCACGTTGGTATTCTCAATCGCCAGTCGCATGGGCTGAAAATCTTCTGTCAGTCCTTGGAGAAGTAGCGCTGCCAACAGCTCATCATCTATCTCTTTGCCTAAGTCACGTAGCTCCTGAGCTACTGTCATGGAGGTAGTGACGTATTGCCTAACTGATGTAAACTGCTCCAACCTAAGGCTCACTAATCTTGTTAACAACTTGCATCTGTTGTTAAGACCTTTATCTTCGAAAGCTTTTTGCAGCGCTTCCCAGGCTTCTTTGGCATTTTTCGCTTGACGTACGTGCACCAGACAGTGTGGTTTTATCATGAGGCAAATTTTTGCTCTCGCCTTCTGGTCGCGTTTGCAGCCTGTAACGTCTGTAGGAGGTGGTGTGTTGCTCACATATTCCCAAAGATCATCATGAATCAACTGAAGTTCCATCATGAATTTCCATGTCGAGTAGTCGGCGCTACCGTCCAGCTTCTCTGTCGCGTAGCCCGAGCCCAATGAGGACCGCTCGATGATGGTTACAGTACCCGGTGTACCACTACCCGGTGTACCACCGGTACCACTCACTTCACTATTAGTTTGACTCATACTTATATCCAGCAATCCAATGTGCTGTCCATAACCTGATATAATATTATGTGTAGCCTAGCTTTAGACTCACTAATTATGAACCCATGCGCAGTGATTTGGATAAGAATACACAATAAATATTAGTTTTACGTTTATTTGTGTATCATTGCTGAAAGAAATTTTCACGAGTGACAGACTTGACAATCTGTTCCAAAAACATCACAAATAAATAAACAACATTTGAAATTGACATTAGGTCTCATAGAAAACTTCATTGTCCATGCAGACTCTAATCTAACAGGAAGTTCCAAGTTTTTTGTTTTGCCTCTTTTGTAAAAACCGTAATTTACTAGGTTATTTTTATGTACCTAACAAAAAAACTTGAACATACCATCCAAAATGTGTTGATCTCTTACATTACTTTGTATGGGAAGTTGAAAGTTGTTTGTGCGTTGTTAGCAAAGTCGTAGAACAAAAGTTGTTGATTTTGTTCTCACTAATAAGTAGGAAAACGGATTTCGGGTACAAGAAAACCGGCCAAGTGCAGGTCACGCGCAGTGTAGGGTCCCGTAGTTGCCTTACGAATCATTATTGTTATATTTTGATTTTTTCATACACATCTTCCCTTCACTAATAACTAACAACAAGGTCTAGCAGCGCCTATTATTGCTATTTATATTTTTAGCTGAGAATCAGAAGCGAAATTTGTACAATTTGTTATTTTTGGACAGTTTATCAACTTACTAGAAAATTGATCAACAAACGATTCGAAACGAGTGACTTATCGTACATATAAGTTATAGAAAGAAAAATCGGTCAAGCGCGAGGCATACCCGCACGCTTGCAAACAGGGTTTCGTTATATCTAGTATTCTCAATAGTGGTTTCTCACATAGACAACCCTATAAACAGCGTCTATAAAAATTCGAAATGCTAAGTCTTCGTGATAGACTGGATTTTCATGGCTTGTGCTTCCTGCATAAACTTATCAATGGTAAACAAAATGATCTCATTAACCAAATTTCTTTAAATGTACCCTTTAAATATCCTAGAAACAAAATTAAAAAAATATTACATATTCCTAATACAAGAACTAACCTTGCCAAAATCTCCAATTATTATAATAGTTAACCAATAAAATAGATCTCAATGTTTTTCAAAAACTAAAGTTAATAGTTACCTTAAAGACAATACATAAGTGATCTAAATATAATCGTCGGTTATACAATTGTAATATCATTAAATATAATTACTTACTTTTGTTAAATTACAAAATTATGATAGAAAATGCTATGTACGCCTGAATTGTCTTAAGCATCAGATACCTTTTTGTAATATGTTTTAGTTATTATAATAATGTTTAAGATGTGGCTGTACTATTTTGAAAAAAATAAATAAAAGCAATAAAGCATTTTTTTTAGTTTGTTTGTAAAGATTATTGCAGATTTCGTAAAAACTGTGCTACTTAGAGATCGTTATATTATTCCTGTAATGTTTAGGTACATAAACTTCTATTCACTATAATTAATTCAGATTTTTCTTTCTGCAAACTTTGGAGATAAGGGGGGTGATGGTATTTTTTTGTAATTTTTCATCATAACTTGAAAACTAAGAGACGTAAATAAGTTTAAAGACCAATTTTATATGACCCTTTCAAATAACACCCTTGTTGACCTAGTACGAATATTTAAAATTTTATAAAATTACAACCAGCTAGAGGTCCAAGTTCAAAGTCGTCCTGAGTCGTAGACAAAAAAGTTGTTACAAATAAATAAACTGATAAAATGTTGAATATTTTATAATGACAGAACTCAGAACAAACAAAGAAGCGCATGCGCGCGATGGTACGTCAGCCACAGAGGTCCCCCCCAGCGAAGCGCACCGGTTGTCGCAAGACACGACCACTCCGCGTCGTCGTGCGTTGTTTTACAGTCATCGGCTGTGGTTGACATGAGACCGGCGGCGGAGAGTCAATGCATCCGTTTTTATCAGCAGGTGGAGTTAGTGACTCTTGATCTTCGCTAAGTAGGAATGCCGGTTTTAGTCTGTCTATAGAAACGTTGACTGGACGGTTGCTTACTAGTAAAGAGTAAATCTTGCCGCTTCTTCGTAACACTTGATATGGTCCACTATAAGCCGGCGTAAGTGGTTTGCGGTAGGCGTCATTTCTAATAAAAACGTGCGTACACTTATCAAGCTCGTCGTGTACGAATGTTACCTTGCGATCGTAGTTATGCCGTGGTTGTTGTATCTTTCTCAGCGTTTCTGATAGATTGTCTTCGAAATGCGTGGTGTTGATCACATGGCTATTCTCGCCGTACATCTCGCCGGGCAAACGTATAGCCGTTCCATATAGTGCTTGAGCAGGAGATAAATTATAATCAGACTTAAGAGCAGCGCGTAAACCAAGTAAAACCGTTGGCAGTTCGTCAATCCATGAGTTGTTTTTAAGTCGTGCAGAGATAGCTGTTTTAAGCGTTCTGTGCCACCTCTCAATGATGCCATTTGCCTGCGGATGATAAGCTGTAGTTCTGGTTTTTTCAACGCCCATTCTTCGCATAAGATTTGTAAATAAAGCTGACTCAAACTGCCTGCCTTGGTCGCTAGTTAGTTGCTGCGGACATCCAAATCTTGAGATCCAACCTTCATACACGTTTTTAGCAACGGTCTCCGCCGTAATGTCTGCAACTGGAAAGGCTTCCGGCCATCGGGTTGCGCGGTCGATCATAGTAATGCAGTAGCGCTTGCCGTCAGATGAAATAGGCAGCGGGCCAATGATGTCAATGTGTACGTGGCTTAAGCGCTGTGCGGTAGGTAAGAACTCGAATGGCGATACAGTGTGTCGATGTACTTTTGCTTTTTGGCAGGGCAAACAGCTTCTTGACCAGTTGTTGACGTCAATATTCATAGCTGGCCAAAAGAACCGCTGAGTTATCATTCTCCTTGTCGTTTTGATTCCAGGATGGCTTAATTCGTGCAAAGCAGCAAACGCGGTGCGACGGAACTTCTCAGGTAAGTAAGGCCGAGCGACGCCGGTTGATGTCTCGCATAAAATCTTATGCTGTGAGCCGGAAAGTTTGATATTTTCGAATCGTAACTTTTTGCTGTTTTTAATTATTAAAGAATCTCGTTCGTCTATGTTTTGATTTTGGGCCAGAAGTTCATAGTCGATTGGCGATGGAGTCGTTATTGCTTCAATTCTTGATAACGCGTCGTCGTGCGTTGTTTTACAGTCATCGGCTGTGGTTGACATGAGACCGGCGGCGGAGAGTCAATGCATCCGTTTTTATCAGCAGGTGGAGTTAGTGACTCTTGATC
Organism: Athrips mouffetella; assembly: GCA_947532105.1. Classification (NCBI taxonomy): domain Eukaryota; kingdom Metazoa; phylum Arthropoda; class Insecta; order Lepidoptera; family Gelechiidae; genus Athrips; species Athrips mouffetella. The sequence continues at coordinate 33,054,754 of OX383956.1, forward strand.
TTCGCTAAGTAGGAATGCCGGTTTTAGTCTGTCTATAGAAACGTTGACTGGACGGTTGCTTACTAGTAAAGAGTAAATCTTGCCGCTTCTTCGTAACACTTGATATGGTTCTGTGGCTGACGTACCATCGCGCAAAAAACAAAACAAACAAAAACAACAAAAACAACTCATGGATTGACGAACTGCCAACGGTTTTACTTGGTTTACGCGCTGCTCTTAAGTCTGATTATAATTTATCTCCTGCTCAAGCACTATATGGAACGGCTATACGTTTGCCCGGCGAGATGTACGGCGAGAATAGCCATGTGATCAACACCACGCATTTCGAAGACAATCTATCAGAAACGCTGAGAAAGATACAACAACCACGGCATAACTACGATCGCAAGGTAACATTCGTACACGACGAGCTTGATAAGTGTACGCACGTTTTTATTAGAAATGACGCCTACCGCAAACCACTTACGCCGGCTTATAGTGGACTGTTACAAATAAATAAACTGATAAAATGTTGAATATTTTATAATGACAGAACTCAGAACAAACAAAGAAGCGCATGCGCGCGATGGTACGTCAGCCACAGAGGTCCCCCCCAGCGAAGCGCACCGGTTGTCGCAAGACACGACCACTCCGCGTCGTCGTGCGTTGTTTTACAGTCATCGGCTGTGGTTGACATGAGACCGGCGGCGGAGAGTCAATGCATCCGTTTTTATCAGCAGGTGGAGTTAGTGACTCTTGATCTTCGCTAAGTAGGAATGCCGGTTTTAGTCTGTCTATAGAAACGTTGACTGGACGGTTGCTTACTAGTAAAGAGTAAATCTTGCCGCTTCTTCGTAACACTTGATATGGTCCACTATAAGCCGGCGTAAGTGGTTTGCGGTAGGCGTCATTTCTAATAAAAACGTGCGTACACTTATCAAGCTCGTCGTGTACGAATGTTACCTTGCGATCGTAGTTATGCCGTGGTTGTTGTATCTTTCTCAGCGTTTCTGATAGATTGTCTTCGAAATGCGTGGTGTTGATCACATGGCTATTCTCGCCGTACATCTCGCCGGGCAAACGTATAGCCGTTCCATATAGTGCTTGAGCAGGAGATAAATTATAATCAGACTTAAGAGCAGCGCGTAAACCAAGTAAAACCGTTGGCAGTTCGTCAATCCATGAGTTGTTTTTAAGTCGTGCAGAGATAGCTGTTTTAAGCGTTCTGTGCCACCTCTCAATGATGCCATTTGCCTGCGGATGATAAGCTGTAGTTCTGGTTTTTTCAACGCCCATTCTTCGCATAGGATTTGTAAATAAAGCTGACTCAAACTGCCTGCCTTGGTCGCTAGTTAGTTGCTGCGGACATCCAAATCTTGAGATCCAACCTTCATACACGTTTTTAGCAACGGTCTCCGCCGTAATGTCTGCAACTGGAAAGGCTTCCGGCCATCGGGTTGCGCGGTCGATCATAGTAATGCAGTAGCGCTTGCCGTCAGATGAAATAGGCAGCGGGCCAATGATGTCAATGTGTACGTGGCTTAAGCGCTGTGCGGTAGGAAAGAACTCGAATGGCGATACAGTGTGTCGATGTACTTTTGCTTTTTGGCAGGGCAAACAGCTTCTTGACCAGTTGTTGACGTCAATATTCATAGCTGGCCAAAAGAACCGCTGAGTTATCATTCTCCTTGTCGTTTTGATTCCAGGATGGCTTAATTCGTGCAAAGCAGCAAACGCGGTGCGACGGAACTTCTCAGGTAAGTAAGGCCGAGCGACGCCGGTTGATGTCTCGCATAAAATCTTATGCTGTGAGCCGGAAAGTTTGATATTTTCGAATCGTAACTTTTTGCTGTTTTTAATTATTAAAGAATCTCGTTCGTCTATGTTTTGATTTTGGGCCAGAAGTTCATAGTCGATTGGCGATGGAGTCGTTATTGCTTCAATTCTTGATAACGCGTCGGCCACAATGTTTTCTTTTCCTTCGATGTGGTTGATTGATGTCGTAAATTGACTAATGTAATGAAGGTATCTGGTTCGCAACGGTGTTTCTGTTTTGCTGTTTTGCCTTTGGAGAGCGTAAGTCAACGGTTTATGGTCCGTGAATATTATAATATTTCGCCCTTCAAACACTCGCCGAAAGTGCCGAATGGAAAGGTAGATTGCTAGAAGTTCCCGGTCATACGTGCTATACTTTTTTTGTGCATCATTGAGCTTTTGTGAGAAGAAAGCCAAAGGTCTCCATGAACCATTTACCTTTTGTTGTATTACAGCGCCGATGCAACTATTGGAAGCATCGCACATTATAGCGAGTGGCGAAGAGGATGACGGGTGAGTCAGTGTAACCGCATCCTTAATACTATTCTTGCACTCGAGAAAACTTGCTCTTTCGTTCGACGTGAGAATAATCTTAGTTCTGTCGTTTTTCTTGGCGTGGCGGAGGTATTTGTGAAGAGGTTCTTGCTTGTGAGATGCGTGTGGAATATTTTCTTTATAAAAGTTTAAAATGCCAAGGAAACGTCGTAACTCTTGAATTGTTTGTGGCTCTGGAAAGTCAGTGATCGCACGTACACGATCTTCAATTGGCTTAATGCCATCTTTTGAAACAGTATATCCAAGGAAATCGATTTCTTCTTTTCCAAAAACGCACTTGGACACGTTTAATCGTAATCCTCCTTCCAATAGTCTTTGAAACACTGTTTCGAGGTGTTTTCTATGAGAAGCCTCGTCAGGTGAAGCAATCAATACGTCATCAACGAAAGGAAAAACAAATTCGACATCACGCAGTAGATTATCGATGTGACGCTGGAAGGTTTGGCCTGCGTTGCGTAAACCAAAACACATTCGGGGAAACTCGAACAGCCCAAACGGCGTGATGACGGCTGTTTTTTCAATGTCTTCGTTTCGAATCTTGATCTGATTGAAGGCCTTCTTCAGATCAATCTTAGAAAATATTTTACAGCCGTGAAGGTTATTTGTGAAATCCCTGATACGAGGCAAAGGATATCGGTCTGGCTTAGTGACGGCATTTAGCCTTCGATAGTCACCGCACGGTCTGTATTCGCCATTTTTTTTAGGTGCCAAATGAAGCGGGCTCGCCCACGGTGACTTCGATGGGCGGCAGGTTCCTTCTTTCAGCATCTCTTCAAACACCTTTTTGGCTATCTGATATTTGTGAGGTGGCAACGGACGAGCTTTACTAAATACTGGCGGCCCAGAGGTAATGATGTGATGTTCAACTTCGCTCATCGTGACGTTACTAAATATAGGAGAAGTTATTTCAGCGTATTTTTCCAGTAGGTCGTGGTAAGGTTCGTGTTTATTCATGGTGAGAACGGTTGGGGCAGTCGATCGCGCTACACAACAATTAATGGACAGTTCTGTTTTTTTGTCGATAAGCTTGCCAGCACGTAGGTCCACCATCAAATTGTGATGCTGAAGAAAATCTGCTCCAAGAATCGGCCGATTGACATCTGCTATTATGAAAGACCAAAATAACGGTCGACGTAATCCTAGATTGAGTTCTAAATTTTTTTCACCGTACGTTAATATTTTTGTTCCATTAGCCGCGTATAAGTGTTCGCTAACTCCCGATGATGATTTAAGAGTTTTTCTTGACGGAGGAATAACTGACACGTTTGCGCCCGTATCGACGAGAAATTGAAGGTGATTGTTGCTGTCGTTAATGAAAAGACGGTTAGCAGAGACTGCGCTGACTTCGGGTACCGTCGTTTCCGAAGTCTCTAATAATTTCCCTGGTGCTTCTTAAAATTGCAAGGCGATCTACAATTCCTCGCTCGCTCGCCAAACCGGCCGTGAAAATAGCAAAAACCGCTAGAGTGCGGTGCGGCTGAGTAGTTGTTGCGTGAGCGAGAACGTGAACGGTCATTGTTTCGGCGCCACCGAGGTCTCGATCGTTCGAGCTTCAGCGCTGCGACTTCGTTAGTCAAATTCATCACGAGCGAACGCAGGTCTTGACTATTGTTACCAGCAGTTGAAGATGTGGAGCAACTACAAACCTCGCGAGACTGTTCATGCATGATGTCAGCCATGCTGGATAATGATTCAAGCGAGGTATCATCTTTACTTACAGACAGTACTGTACGGCAAGCCGTAGGTAAATGTTGGAGCCATAACATCTTGAGTGTGCCTTCGGGCATCGTGGACCCAGCCAAATCCTTCATGCGTCTTAATAGTTGACTTGGTTTTTGATCGCCGAGGCTCATTTCGTTGAGCAATTTGTGAAGCTGTCTAGTTTCGGACTCTTCGTATACCGATAACAAACGCTGCTTAAGGGCCTCGTAGCTTCCGATTGCTGGTGGCGTCATAATAATATCGCTGACCTGTTCCACGTCGCATTTCTCTAGTTGAGCAACTGCTAGGCTAAATTTCGCTGTGTCGCTGATTTTCTGCGGAGCAATGACGGTCTCGAAGTGCGCGAACCATAGCTTTGGACGGTCGCGCCAAAACTGGCTGATACGTGCTTTGACGCCGATTGATTCCACTTTTTGCTCCTCTGTATCAGGCATGTCCGTACTAAGGTCGGGGTCACCAATGTTACAAATAAATAAACTGATAAAATGTTGAATATTTTATAATGACAGAACTCAGAACAAACAAAGAAGCGCATGCGCGCGATGGTACGTCAGCCACAAAGTCGACGTAGGCTTAGTAGTATGGTACCGTTAGCATCCTCTTGGGTAGGTACGGTCCCATAAAAATCGCTGAATTGACATTTGTCTATGGATCGAACACGGACCGAAGGAATAATTTGGACTCGGAACTCGGAATCATAGAGTAACACGATTTTCGCGCGCAAAGCCCGGAAATGCGCGGTTTGACGCGTTGCTCTAAGCTCGGAATCTATGTGGTCATGTCATGAGAAAGTCTTTACTGCCGTAGCAGCACCGTAGGTCACGGCCGTAGGTGAATTATATGACCTATGCAAGTGTGGCAGTGTGGCTGACCGATTATGGGCAAGGTTTTTGTGACTTCCGTAGTAAACAAGAAACCCTATTATAGTTTCGCCATATAATATCCTTCCGTCTGTCTGTCCGCAGCTTAGCTCAGGAACTTGCAGCCAGCAACAAAATTAATGATACACTTACGCTACAAGACCTTAAAACCAGCGAAACCCTATCGAATTTAAAGTGTTGCTACTGTCGTGCAGCCGTCTGTATTAGAAAGCTGTAATTTGGCATAGGTAGTTATTTATTTCATTGTCGGATGACCAACAAAGGTACAAACTTAACGGTAGATTCAGACCATAAACGTGAGCAACTTCCCTCAAGGAACATAGATCAAAAATGTAAAAAAAGTAATAAAAAAAAAACGATTAAGAACAAAAATGGAGAAATATAGGTAAGTTTTAGGGATAAAACACGTAAATGTACCACTTGGTAGTGGTGGTACGCAACTCTACACACGTGTTTTATTCCTAATCACACAACAACGATAAGGCCACTCCGCCTGCGCAACACGCATGGACTTCAGAGCTCTGTGTTCTAATATTCAACTGGCACCGACCTCAAAAACGTTTATTTCCCCCTTTGTAGTCTGGAAGTAGGTTTATTTTTTACTTCTGAATCAGTAAAGTTATTCGAACAAAAAACTGATATTTTTTTTGTTCGAATAACTTTACTGATTTTTTTCTTTTATCTTTTGTAGTTTTACTGAACCGATTTTAATAAACTATTTATTAATATTATTTATTAATTTCAGATTACAATGATCATTTTTGTTAGTAAGACTTAAAAACTATGTAAATGTCGAACCGATTTTGATAAACTTGCAATGCAACAAGTTGAATAATAACCATTTCACATGAAAAAGAAATATCGCAATCCGACTTTTAGTTTCAGAGTTCTACGTACGTAGGCACGTTTTTGACAGTCAGCAAAAAAATGATTAATTTTTTACCTAATCGTTTACCAAGTACATAGTGCATGCAAAAGTACTAATTAAGAAGTACCAAAAGCAACAGGATTGCCTCGCCCAACCCTGGTACTTTGTGAGTTGACATAACCCACAAATGACATTGCAACTCCCTAAACTACCGGGTTTAAGCAAGGCAACCCTGGTTAGTTTGGTACATATTAATTAGTACTTTTGCAGAGTACTATGTTCTTACACTATTTGATAAAAAAAATATAGTTTTTTTTGACTGTACAAAACAAAACGTGCGGTTGCGCCCAGGCAACCCTGTTCTTTTAAGTTTCACATTTGGAATGTTTTTCGTGGGATTTCATTTCTTTTTGTAGAGCAGGTACCCTAGTTTAATTTTTTGTGCTGTACTACATCTTCAGCTTCTCCTTTTTTCATAGCCCACTCTCTAACTTCGCCTCTCTTCCTTGTTGACTTAGTGATAAATCTAGGTGGTATTAGAACTGCAGTCCAGGAGCATTGCTGCTTTACGATAGAAATAGACAAATGGAATTGATACCATTCTTACATTAATAGCTTAGGAAGCTAAGGTAGCGCTGCGAGTGCAAAGCTTGACGTTTTCTTGACTGTACTTCCCCAGAGATTTCAAGTACATTAGGTAAGGGGTCTATCTAGTATGGATAGTGCTTGCACAAAACGCAAGTCTTAATCATCATACCTTGTAGGTATACAGGGTGTAAGGGACGGTGTACCGAAAACGGAAAGGCGTGCTCAGTCAATGAAACTGAACAACTTTCCCAAAGAAACATATGTTGGGAAATGAAAAAAAAATTTACCTCTCCATACAGTTGGCAATTTGTATAAAGAGGTCAATTTTTTTTTCATTTTCAAATATATGTTTCTTTGGGAAAGTTGTTCAGTTCCGTTGGCTGAGCACGCCCTTTTAGTTTTCGGTACACCGTCCCTTACATCCTTTATAATGTGGTGGTACGGAATATGAAAATGTTATTTCTGGTATGATCCAGTTCTAAGATATGAAGGTTCTAAAATACCACGAAACGGTTCGAGATAAGGTAGGTAGTACCTTGTTTCTTCCTTCGGGCCGTCGTCTTGGCGGGGGCACTACCGTGCCTCCAGATCATGTATCTAAATAAAGTGGTATAGGATTGCATAGGACGTGGTTGGTAATACTCGCCCTTGTAGGAATCAGTTTTATTCTGGTAGGAATCAGTTGTATACAGAGTGTAAAAAGTACGATACCTATCTACCAATTATAATAGGTACATATGTACGAGTGTGTATAGTTCGGGGCAAACATGGGGCAAACAACTTGAACAATCATCGCGTGGCGGGGGACGTCAATTTGTATGTCAAATCGACTCTGCGCAGCCAAGGTCATTGTTCAAGAAGTTTGCCCACAACTATACCCCAAATGAATCACTGAACTGTATTTTATATAAGTGCGGAAAATTTAACGTTCTATTTGAGATTGTAACTCAAGGATTCATCGTACCTTTTTTACACTCGAACTATGCGTTTTATATGCGAAGAGGACTGAGCCTAGATTTTTGGCTGCTATCATAATGAAGAATCAGTCAAACTAACTTCACTCTGTTTCGATTTAGTTTTGTTCAACCACTGGAAACCAATGTCAAGTTAACCATCAACCAGTCCTCTACCCTATTGAGGATAGGTGCGGCCAACCGATAGTTGGTGGAAACACCTTCGTTGTGTGCTACTACACTGAGTGGCACTGTAGTCCAATTCAGCGGGATTTACTGAGGGATGCAGCCATACGAAAGAAAGAGAATGCCATTCGACTATTTCTTTTTTCCGTATAGCTGCGTCCCTCAGAGGCACCTAATTTAGCCTTGTGCAAATCAGCTATAAGATATAATATCACCAAAATCTAAGTTACTGATTTTTCTTTCAAACTTGTAGAATGGTAATTGTTAAATTTATAGTAGTGTTTGATTGTTATTTCATACATTTTCTGGACATTCATACATTTTCTGGACATTCATTAATTTTCACTTGGTGATATTCAAGAATTTGATATGATATTCCACAACGCGCGGGGATTTATGCAAAGTTAAACTCTGGTTACAGACAAAAAATATACTTTATTATTCGCAATACAAGGAGTTGAACGCCAAAATTAAAAGTAAGGAAATGCTGATTTACATCGAATTGACCAAATACATTTTTACCTTATTCAAAACGGCTCGATTCGATGATTTCCATTTCTAAACGTGTCGCATTTCATACTGCGCTATTTAATAGGTATCCATTTATCGAAACGAAGGTTCTAAAAAGTAGTTTTTTTGTTAGTTTAGTAGGCGTTCAGCACCGAGCAAGTATCCTTTAAAAGTTGTAATGTAAAGACGTTTATGTACGAGAACTAATAAATATATTTTTGAAAGAAAAAAAGGATGTAGATTGTTCTATGTCTATTGTTGACCTGTACGTTCCAACTTTGGTCCAACCATGGCGGCTTAGTGAGATGCACAAAGTGAGATGTATAAATCTTTGTCACCATTTTGTAACAACGCCATATTTGACAGTTATTTGGAAGTTTTCAGTTGCAATGACTGATAATACTTACTACGGATCCAGAAACGATGTCTTTGGAGAAGGAGGATTGCCGACCCCAATAGAAATTGGAATTTCAATAATTGTTGCCAAATACCATCAAAAGCGCCGACACAAAATGGTGGCAAAAATAAATTGTATAGGTGTTTTCATGATCATCAATCAAACCGTGATCAAGCCATGATCATATGGTGAATAATACCAAATAATTCAAAATCACGGGTTGTTCTTTTTAAAAGTAAAGAAAGATATTCCTTAAAGATGAAGGACTGTTAAGAGTTTCCTGTTTTTTTCAAGAATCGATATTTACGAGTACTTAGTACGTAGTTAATTAAACAACTGACGTTAATTTAACGACGTCTCAAATTTTAACTGTGGATTCGGAACAAGGTAATAGGCGCTGGGAAATTTTAATGAATTTGAAGATTGACTGAAGATTATGTCATTCATCCATCTAGCCGTCCAGTATCTACAGTAGATTAACGTTACAGAATGGATTTTTATTTTCTTCCAGAGTCAATTATAAAGTTAAGATATTTAGAGCCACCACGCCGCCGGTTGACAGAAAATACAAGTCGACAAAGCAATTACTTCACTTTTTTGTTTAATAATCATGATTTATTTTGTAAGTTGGAAATCTTTCGTCTGTCTAGGTTACGTGCTTAGTGTAGTTGGCAACATCTACCTGAAATTCAAACATGTACTCAAGCCAGACAACTTATTCATCAAAGTACTTAAACTATACGCAAATGAGAAATTACATTAGTTAGAATGAAGAGTTATTTCTCTTTGAATCACAGCGTTTATGTTAGCTTTGTTGATTAGTAATTTTATCACGCTCTTGTTAGATTTTTCGGTTGTTTTAGGATAACCATAAGGATAACACAAAGTACCACCGGTTAACGGAAAATGTTTCGCAACTCAATACTTTTAAAACGTGCGACCTAAAAATACGCATGTCAAATTAATAACATAGGTAACAAATTACAGCTACAGCTAATTACAGCTTACAAAGGAATGAAGTTTACTGTTTACACTTCTTATAATTTCCGCCTAATCGAATTTATAGCCCAGAATTACTGTCGAAGTCTCTATACAAAAAAGTCCAGTTCGATTGGGGCATTATGCAGAACATTCGTTTGCATAATATTGACGGAGATTGGAAAAATCTAGCACAGATTGATTCAAGAAAATTTCTCATATAGATAGATGCTGCCAAAGCCTTTTCGATTTGAAATTTCTAGCGAAATTTGTAATGGATACCTATTCAAGAGATCATATTTTAGCATTCAGGATGCTTTATTTAATTATTTAAGTTATTGACAAAAGAGGCAGGTTACGGTCTGTACAAAAATTAACCCAGGCCCGGCGGATTACCAATTATATAATAGGTTTATAAACATAAATCAATTTAGTTTAGTCATAGACAAATGGTCCTTGGTTTAGGCAATAATATTTATATAATGGCCAACGGAAAAAACCAAAAAATATCTTGTCATAACTGTAAATAACTTGAGATAAACTTGTAGGGGCCGGGTATGGGTCAATTTTGACCCTCCAACCTTCAGAGGTTATTAAATGATATGATTAGAGAGAAAAGTTCTATCAGGTTAAACGTAGTAAATAACGAAAAATAAAATCTTCTGATTAAAGCAATAACTGATAATTAATCCCTTTCTTCTACAAACCTGACACAAAATTTGAACAACAGAAACGATTTCTTATCTGAACTAAACACGTTGTTTAGCTTGACTACATAATCTAGGGTATCTTAGCTGTATTTCTTCCATACAAATTGACACAAATGTATTCCACTATTTCCTTCCTGGATAATGCCTGTAGAGCTGTTTTTAAATCAAGGTATACTGAAGGCATGCCCCTCTCAATCATTCATTTTTCGAAAAATAATTACCGATTTAAATATGACTATCCACAAACCTGAACAAATGCCCCGTTTTTTTGCCATATTTATATAAACTACCAGAAAATTTTGAAAAGTTGTCAATAAAAACATCGGAGCTTAGGTCTACTCTTCCTTTAAATTTTAATGCCAAAAATAATTGAATCAGCTCAGTATTGGAGACGAAAACAGAGGAAAGCGGAACGTCGTTTATTAGGTAAAATCGGTCTAAGCTGTAGGTTCCTAACGCACCTTACGGGAGATTGTTAGGGCGCAGCGCGACATAAACAGTTTCTACAAATACCTATTTCTCGGACTAGCATACCCTCTTAAAACAGAAAGGCATTGAAATACAGTGATTGTTGGTCTACATTGACCAGAACAACCAAGAAACTCTCGCTTACTACTATGACGGACGACATTTGTAGATAAAAAGGTTCCGTGCATTAGGATGGTGAGTCGGAAAAAAGTGAGATCTATGCAGAGCAGGTATACTGTTACAGTACTTATTTATGTGGTCAAGCTATACATAAGAACCTTAAAAAACAAAAGCATTTTCAAATATTTATGATTGATGGATGCATGTCAACTTAATAACAGATTATAATCATACCTAAAAAAATAATCACACGAAATGATATAATATACCGGGTGTAAGGGACAGCCTTCCGAATACTGAAAGGGCATGATCAATCAACGTAACTGAACAACTTTCAGCGAACAAAAAAGAAAAGAAATCGGCCTCTCCATACAAAATTGCAAACTTGATTGGACAGTTTGTATGGAGAAGCCGATTTTTTCTTTCATTTCTTGAAAGTTTTGTTCGCTGAAAGTTGTTCAGTTACGTTGACTGATCATGCCCTTTCAGTATTCGGAAAGCTGTCCCTTACACCCGGTATGTGAAAAAAACGAAACGGTATTCTAGATAGCAAGAAATCGAGGATAGCCTTTTGGTTGGCCGTTAAGAAATATTGCATCCTGTTGTTTAGGAATAATCAATGAATAAACGTAAAAAGTTCGATTTACAGTTTAGTAAGTACAATAGCGAGTTAACTTGGGTGTTTCGCGAGTTAAATCTTTATTGCGTTTGAACGCTACAAGTGGGTAACTTGGCAATGATTTACATAATCTTGACAACTGATCTTAGTTCCGCGAGTACCTCCTTCCTTTGGAAAAGCATAACAATATTTTTATAATTAATGCAGATTTTCTAGACAACCGAAATTATTATGAAGAAAATAGACATATTGCAGTTAATAACTGCAGTTAATTTCGTAGTTAAAGTGCATGTAAAAACAACCCCTATCACGACGCTCAAACCCCCACCACGGCACGTCCTTTAAGCTAATTTCTAAAGTCGGGGGCCATTTTTGCCTATTGAGCTAGAAGAGCCCCGATACGTCACTACCACCGGGCCTAGAGTCCAGTGAAAAGATGGGCGTTTCCGCGAGTGATACGCTCCAGTACCCAGAACCTACGTCCAAATAGTGTAACTGTTTTAAGGGTCACGACTTATTCTGTCATTCCTCTCCTATTCTCACGACGCGCAAATTCTTAGAGGTAATGCAGTTACGAATACACTTTCTTCGCGCGCTTGTTTACAATCGTGCAGGACGAGTATCCATTTTAACCCATTTTCTTACAATCGCACATGCCGACTGACAAACGCAGCGCGTTGTACATTGAATTGTTAGAGTTTCCAGATATAATGTTGGGAAAAGATAACAGAGTAAGGCTGTTTGTCTACCGCCACCGCGACAATTCCGAGCCGATATCGATAACAAGAGAAAAGCGCCGACAAAGTTACGAAAAAAAACAGTACTTATTATTTACTCCATAGTGTCACTTCTATCGGAGCTGTTCTTTTGTTTTATCGGCTCAGAATTGCGCGATGGAGAAACAGCCTAAGGCTAAGCCAGAACGTCGGCATGCGGAATGGTAAGGGTTCCACTCCCGATCCTAGGAGTGATCACTATTCCCTCCCTTGCCTACCGGCTCTTAAATAAGCAAAGCTCCAGCCGAATCAACTTTACAACCTTAAAAGTAATGTAATCTAGGCCCGTTGGTATGTATTTCTCCATTCCTGAGATCGCACACAATTAGAAATATTAACTTATATCAAAATAAACTACTTAATCGTAGGAAACTATAACACAAATAGCTAGCTTAAACTTTAACTTAAACAATCTAGAACACGCAAGTTATTTAAATGCATTAATGACATAAAACACTCAATATATATCAAGTTTGAAACTTTTAACAATTTATAATTAAGAACAGTCTTTTGATACCAATGGAAACATGAACATAATAAACAAAAATGGAATGTGCACTTGGTAACATTTACGCCCAGTAAAATAGACAATAGGTACTAACAAAGTAGCAATGTAGATTTAATTATGAGGCAAATTACAATTGTACAACTAAATTGTACGTACAAAACAAAACATATTTTGGCGATTCCATTTTGTTTACAAAATAAAATTATATCACCGAATACGGGGAATAACTTTTTAAGACTAATATGGACTACTAATTGAGATTATGAAAAAAAACCGCATTAAGGGTTCTGTACCTGTCCAGTATCCACCATATGATACACCACAAGCTTTTGCTCTTTGATTTTACCATATTTTACAAACTCCGCGTCCACTCAAACCTGAGCTCTTTCTGCACTTGAAACGGAGCACACCTTAAATGGTTATGTAATGATTGTTTGTGAGAAAAGTTGAAAAGTTTAACAATTTCAGAATTTTTCCTCTGCTTGTACTATAAGACGTCTTTCCAAATTTCATGGTTCTAGGTTAACGGGAAGTACCGAAAAGGTTTTGGTTTTGTTTATAAATGTTTTGAGTTGGGAACATAAAGGGCAGTATCTTTTGATTATTTTGTCCTATAAGATTTAATTCAATCTTTAATATTGATGTGAGATAAAGGGTCTTGACAGACAGACAAACTGATCCTATAAGGGTTAATTTTTTTCCTTTTGGGGTACTGTGCGGGACCCTAAAAATTAGAAGTCTTAAAACAAAAGTTGTTACGGGGTGCGTTTCCATTAAAGCAAAACGGAGCGGAGACGTACAGAATTAGTAGGATCAAGAGTGCATAAGATCTACATGCCATTTTCGCGTCACCACCGCATACCACGACCACGTAACTCCCTAGAAGCAGACCAATTCCGTGACCTACACTCACATAAGTATTCTCTGCCCGCATATCGTTTGTTACTGTGCAAGAGGCTAAAGCGTCGTATTAGAGTGAGCAAGACAAAACACGCGCGCCGCGAAACTACCGCCAAAGCGAAATATAAAACCACTAAACTTTAGTGAAAACGCACCCTAGCCTCAAGTAAAAGGCCTCGCCACAATGTAACGCGGTAACAAAAGAAAGGACATACTGATCCTGTGACACCCCGTATTTCAAACCATTCGGTAATATAATAATATTTTAATTTATATAAAATATGAAAGATACACTTATATTATTCGAACTTTCGAACTTATATTATTAAGGCAAGCATGCGAAAAAAATATGATTGTCAGTAAATTTCAGGTTAAACGCCATCTTAACCATTCGCACACAAGGGGCCCAACGACACGTGACACTTGAGATGGGGTAGGGCGTAGGTAATTTAAATCGTGTTAAAGATAATTGTGAATAAGAGATAAAGTTCCATACGAAATGGTATCTAGCACAACATGTAAAATCTATTTAAATACATAACTATGTAAGTCATATTATGCAGTACATTATAGTACGTACCACAAAGAGTGACAAATGCTAAGGGACTGGTTTGTCAATACACGTACATACAAGACTACGAACTGAATTACAAGTTCTTGTAATCAATCACAATGAGGACCCTGCAATGAACAAAGATTAACTACTACTCAGTCAGTTCAGGATTAGATAGAGAATAGAAGTACAAAATACATTGTATAAGAAGGAAACACCTAGTGAGTATAAAGATATTAGGGCAATATTTATCTTATTCTAAAACTAGCGCAATAAGGGTGCATTTGCATGACGTGAAGCGCCGCGTATAGTGACGATTTATTAATTAGAAGTCTATCGCAAACGCTGGTCCACTTTTGGAGTCTCAATTGAAATAATTTATTTCAGGCGCCTCTTTCGAGCCATTCCTCGTTACTTAGATCGCATTCAGTGGTCATCATTGTGGAAATGGCCACTTGGTCGATAGCCTCTAACGTCCGCGACACAGCCATCATGCGTTTCAGCAAGTTATTTGTAGACAGGATTAGAATCTGTAAAGGTAATGATGACATAAAATCTTATCTAAAGAGAAGCTATTTATATCGTTCCAGCAAGACAGTGACAACAACGGAATTTACCTTAATCTCAGATCTGAGCGGCAAGATGGCAACAAGCCACCAAAGCCAGGCGGGCCCGTCGGGACTGTCCCACCAATTATCTTGCTGGTGAATGAAGCAGAGTAATCGTCCAAACGCTGTTTCTATTTCAGATCTGACGGTGCTACTCATGCCGTTCAGCCAAACAAGAGCCTTGTAGGAAATTTGCACCGCCATGATACGTAGCTCCCAGATTACTAGCTCATCAGTAGGGGTTATGTCTGTGAGCGGCTGGATACGAGCTACGTCGCACCTGAAATCGATTTTGTATAAACATTAGTTCAGGGTTCCGCAGCCTGGTTAACTACCTCATAAGATACATAAACGAAACCATAATGTGGTGACAGTAGATGCTTAGTTAGACGCACACTTAGATAAGAGCTAATAACTTAACCTGAAAGATGTATGAGAAATCCGTAAAAATATTATAGAATTTGGCTGTTCTGAAAACAATCAAAATATCGACGAATGTCTAAAGCTTTGCCTCAGCATTAGATATTTATCAATAGGACCTCCAAATGTATCGTCCTACACTATTTTATTCTTGTATCCGATGATATAAAAAATTCTCTCTGACGGACATATGAGAATATTCAACAAGGCTGACTGACTACTGTGCTAGAATGTGGATGTCAACCAGAGTTTACTGTGGCCTTTCTAAGTTTTTCTTTCACTATACATAAAGTTTGGTTCATGAATCTTACGGCATGACATAATTTTGAATTGGTTTCATTTAGGGATTTCTCATACTTCTTGCTGGTTACGGAATTCAAGCCGCTGAGAATGTATGTTATTAAACATCTACTTTCACCACATTATGGTTGAGTTAGATCATTAGCCTACAGGACCCCGAATCACTTGTAATAAAACTGTGGAAAGGCCTTGTTCGTATATTGAATATTTTTAAACTTTTTATCGATACAGACCCAAAATTCGCAATAGGTATTTGAATAGTAGATTGTATAACAAGGCAGTAAAATCTAAGCAAAATAATATTTACAAGGGGACGGCGCTTATTAGATCCAGAGCGAAGAAAAAGAATCTAGGGTAGACTCCCGAGCATGGTGTTTAGGGCTCTAGTGCGTGTACGAAGTCGCTGGCACAGCTGATACATTATTAGATTCTGCGAAAGCTTTCAGTTCTTGCAAAAATACCATTTTCAGAAAAGTTAATCACGCATTACACACCCGTCTCGGACGTCTCTCTCGATGACTCGGAAACGGGACACGCCGACAGTCGACAGAATAGACCGGCCATCTTCAAAGTGGACGCAGTCACAAACCTCCAATATCTGATTTTAAAAAAGCATGATTGTAGCAAAGATTAAAATTAAATAACGAACATTGCGGCAGAACACGCAACAACTTAACCTTTCCTTTCAAGTTTTTCCTTGAAAAACCAGAACAACAAAGCTTAACCTTAAACACCTTAACTTTTTCTTTCAAATTTTTCTTTTACAAATTAGAACATCAAAGCTCTATTCAACATAAACCACGCAATCTTGCAAAAGTTCGGAGTTGTTATAAAACGAAATAGGAACACACCGTCATGAATTCGTTATTGTTAAGTTGTTTTTCAAGCCCAGTGATTCTACGAAAAATTTATAAATTATACAATGTGTATTGTCGAACCGCGATCAAACGAAACATGCGGATAGTAGACAAAATAAAATTGATAAAAAATTATTATTCGAAAAGTTTTCTATTTGGACGCGACACCGTTTTGTTTTTTCTCTGTTTTTACTTTCGAGCGGAGCGAGAAAGGTATTCGTAGGTAAAGGTAAAGGTATTCGTGAAAAAAAAAAGTTTTTCTAATTTACTCAAAAATGTTCTATATCACTTATACATCACAAAAAACAAGTCTCCTAAAAATGTCCGTCCGTCGGCCGGTCGGTCGGTCGGTCGGTCGGTCGGTCGGTCGGTCTGTCCGTCACGCTTTGGCCTAGCGGCTAAACGAATGGTCCGATTGACACCATATTTTGAATTTAGAAGTTTTATGCAAATCCATCGAAGGGTTCTAAGTGGTTTCTTGCTGGCTCTCATTTTGAGGGCAGCTGTCATACAACGAAAATGAAAAATTTAAATTTTCTCAAAAACGGCTCATAGAATCTTAATGAAACTTTGCATGACCAAGCATCTCCATGTAAGATATCTTGCGCAAGTATCAATTGATCTGTGTAATTTCATATAAGGGGTGTTCCTGTACCACCAAATCGTAAATGTGATTTACCCAAAATTGGTTCCATTGAGTTTATTAAAATTTTCTATAATATTAACCCTGGATTGGTTGTCTACCTGACTGGATATTCTTTATGATTTTTTTTTAATAAAATTTAGTACACAGGGTGTACCAAAAACTGAAAGGCCTTGCTCAGTAGACTAAACTGAACAATATCCATAAGGAACATGTGTTGTGAAAATAAAAAATCTCCATGCAAGTCTCCTACGGTAGTGTCCATTAATCTGTGAAAATTCATATAAAGAGTGTTCCAGTACTACTAAAAGTTAAACATGTGATTTACTCGAAATCGTTTGAGGTTTGTTTGTTTTAATGTTTGACAATTTGAATTCTGAATTGATCTGTATATTTCATTCGAACATTTTTTTGAAAAAACGTAAATAAAAGTTTGTATTTCCATACTATGTGTATGGCATTAAAAATTTAAGTTTGCGGTTGATAGTTTTTCCTTGAGTATAGCGAGAAACTAAGTGCAGTGCTGCTGTACCATTTATTTTTTAAGTAAACGGTGCATTTTCTTTTAAGTATGCTCATTTGAAAGTTAAAGTCTGCTTAACTAAAATAAAAAGAAAATAACAAAACCGTTCAGAAACTTAATAAAAAACTAAATTATTCGAAATTTTTCCAAAAAACGCAGATTTTTGTTATTATTTTTGATCTATTCCTTTAAACTAGGTCGTTCAGGTAGACTTTTTTGACGTTTTGTTAAATTTTATAACTATTTCCACAAATTCTCCCATAAAACTATCAGTTTATCTCTTTTCGTTGCAATAATATTCATCATTAAAGTAGGCAAATTATCAAAAAATTTGAAAATTAAAATTTTACAAAAAGAAATTTTGGAAAAAAAATATAAAATTCAATAAATTAAGGTAACATAACTACTAAAATGTATGATAATAGTAGTTTATGCAACGGTACATAATGAGGGGTATAAAACTCGAGTGTCGGTTTATGGGAGCAAAATTTTTAATTGTCGTCACTAGGTCGAGCCGGGTATCATATAAAAAGGCTTCACTGGTATATTCCAAAATAGACTTAATAATTTTTTTACGACTTAGTTTTCAAGTTAATATGAAAATGTAAAAAAAAATACCCTTCCCCCCCTTATCTCCTAAGTTTGCAAAAGCAAAATCTGAATTACTTATAGTCGATAGACTTCTACGTAAATTTTACAGGAAAAATAAAACGATCTCTCTAAGTAGCACCGTTTTTAAGAAATTTGCAAGAAACCTTTGCAAACAAATTTAGTTTAGCGGTCCTAAAAATGGAATTTATAGTTTCTAAAAATACTATAGGTATATCAGAACGGAACCCTCGGCGTGCGAGCCCGACTAGCACTTAACCGTTTTTTTTTTTAATAAGTCGTATAGGTGAAGACTTGTGATAGGTCAATTAGCTGGGTAAACGTGTATGGCTTTCTGGCATGATCTTTTCTAGACAATATCATGAAGTTTAACAATACATCAACAAGTTAAACAATTTGTAAGTTATAGATCACTAATAATAAAAAAAACTGCATTTTTGGCGGTTTTTTTTAAATAATTTTTGGACTATATTGTTACTTTTTAGGGTTCCGTACCCAAAAGGTGAAAAATGGGACGGTAATAATATGGCGCCGCCCGTTTTTCTGTCAGCGGGATGTACCAGGCCACTCAGAAAGTATTGCGAAAAATAGTTTTTATATATGGGAGACTGGCCGGTCAGAATCTTTTTCGAAAATATGATTACTTGTAAGTAAAAATATGTGTGTTCCATTTTCAAAATTTCCCTCCACATTTTTTACGAGCCAATTCAAAGTATCGTGTCTTACTGAAAAATGGATCTGCGCCGGGAACATTTTAGAGCTATGATTTTTTACGATTTCAAGTGTCGCCTGAAACCGGATGAATCGTTCGATAGACTTCAAATGGCATTTATGGATGAAGGCCCCTCCAAGGCAACCGTGTATCGTTGGTATAACGAATTTAGGCGCGGTCGACCAACCTTGGGGGATGAAGAAAGAAGCGGTCGCCCTTTGACGGCTATTACGGAAGAAAACGTGCTAGCAGTGAAAAATTTAATCCAAGATAATAGGCGAATTACATATCAGGAGATTCAGCACATATTAAAGATTGGATCGGGAAGCGTTCACGAGATTCTACACGGGCATCTTCGCGTGAGGAGGATAGTATCGCGCTGGGTGCCGCACTACCTCACCGACGCTCAGAAGCAGGCCCGGGTGGAATGGTGCCGTGATATGCTGAACAAATTTGAAGCAGGCTCGTCTCGGCGTGTTTACGACATCGTAACAGGTGATGAGTCCTGGATTTATCAATACGATCCAGAAACCAAGCGCCAGTCGACAGTTTGGGTGTTTCAAAATGAACCAACGCCTACCAAAGTGAAGCGATCTCGAAGCGGGGGGAAGATTTTGATCGCCAGCTTTTTTAATTTGACTGGCCACTTGGCCTCAATTCCCTTACGAGATCAAAGAAGCATCAACGCCGAATGGTATACTACCAAATGTTTACCAGAAGTTTTTTCTGTTGTGAGCAACAAGCGACCAAACACAGGGCTCCGCGGACTACTGCTCCACCACGACAATGCGCCTGCACACACCGCGCTCAAAACGAGGGACTTCCTGGACAGCACACCAGTCAAACTCCTGGGTCACCCTCCTTACAGCCCTGATCTAGCACCGTGTGACTTCTTTTTATTTCCAAAAATAAAAAATCAGCTCAAGGGGATACAATTTTCGTCGCCGGAAGATGCGCTGGCTGCGTTCGAGCAGGCTGTAAACGAGGTGTCTACGGCGGACTGGAAAAAGTGTTTTGAAAACTGGTTCAGACGCATGAATCTTTGTATAGAGGCTGGTGGAGAGTACTTTGAAAAGATTTAATAAAAATATATGTACCTGTAGAACAATTTTTTTTAGTGTCGCAAATATTTCTGAGTGTCCCACGTATCTCATGAACCGTAAGAGGCTCAGCAGACGAGAGCCAGGCAGACACGGGCAGTCACGAACTTGTCCGCCAGTGTGGTCGGTATGGCGAAAATTATAGTTTTAATTAGAATAAAATTTAATCTTGTAATTTTTAAAATAGCTCTACGTTTTAAACTAAATAAGAATAAATCTGAACAACCTTTTAATTGAACAACTATTCCAGCAATTTTCCTTCCAAACCAAAGATTTTGGAAAATACGCGCATAGAAGAGGAGCGTTACTCTCATGTCAATGACTATAATAATATCGAAAATAATTGAAGTATCGTAGACCAAGCTCCCGTTGCATGAAACCCTACCTCACAAGGTGGCAGAGCAGAAATGTAATGTAGGGATAGATACTACTTAGGAACACTGGATTTTAGTAGGTTGCCATCGCATATCCTGGAAGAACTTTTATTTTTTTTCGTCGTCGTATCGCTATTTTGATCGAAAAATACATCATAAGGTGGCAGATCGAAACGTTTACTCATCGAAAGAGACACATTTGGAGATAACAAGCCGCATAGGTTGCCAGCCAAAAACCTGGCAGGTTTCAAGATCAGCCATGTTTTGTGAGCCCCCAAAAATTGGGTTAATTACCTCATCAGGTGGCACGATGAAACAGATGCAGATCGATTGCACTAGATGTGCCGTTCATGAATATATAGGGTTGCCTACCTTCAGCTTGGCAGTTTTTCTGGTCAGCCACCTCGAACAATATTTATTTCAAAATCTTGGAATAACGAGAAATTCTTGTATAGATGATTTATGATTCAGCGTATAATTTAATAAAAATTGGGAAAGTAAATTAAAGTCAACGTAATAACAGACTTGCGTCTCATGGTGTTGAAATAATAGGGTAAATGTACCAGTTTTGGTCATATCTTCAAATATAGAAAAAAGTGATGTTGCCTTTTACGTTCAACGTGATATAGTTTTCTTCTTTATCAGAAGAAGAATCACAACTAATATCTGATTCATTTTCAGAAAGCTAGTAAAAACATAAAAATAAACTGAACTCATAAAAATCATAGGTGATTTTTGATTCATTATTTCATATTATTTCTACATGATAAATATTGTTATGCAGCACAAAAATGCCCGTTAAACTATATCACGTTGAACGTAAAAAGCAACATCACTTTTTCAATATTTGAAGATATGACCAAAACACCCTATTATTTCAACACCATGAGACGCAAGTCTGTTATTACGTTGACTTTAATTTAGTATCCCGATTTTTATTAAATTATACCCTGAATCATATCATATATACAAAAATTTCTCGTTATTCCAAGATTTCGACATAAATATTGTTCGAGGTGGCTGAACAGAAAAACTGCCAAGCTGAAGGCAGGCAAACCTATATATTCATGAACGGCACGTCTAGGGCAATCGATCTGCATCAATTTCATCGTGCCACCTGATGAGGTAATTGACCCCATTTTTAGGGCTCACAAAACATGGCTGATCTTGAAACCTGCCAGGGATTGGGCTGGCAACCTATGTAGGTTGTTATCTCCAAATGTGTCTCTTTCGATGAGTAAACGTTTCGATCTGCCACCTTATGATGTAATTTTCGATCAAAATAGCGACACGAAGACGAAAAAAAATAAAACTTTTTCCAAGAAATGCGATGGCAACCTACTAAAATCCAGTGTTCCTGAGTAATATCTATCACTATATTACATTTCTGATCTGCCACTTTGTGAGATAGTGTTTCCTGCAACGGGAGCTTAGTCGTGGCTGACCAGAAAAACTGCCAAGCTGAAGGCAGGCAAACCTATATATTCATGAACGGCACATCTAGTGCAATCGATCTGCATCAGTTTCATCGTGCCACCTGATGAGGTAATTGACCCCATTTTTGGGGCTCACAAAACATGGCTGATCTTGAAACCTGCCAGGTTTTTGGCTGGCAACCTATGCGGGTTGTAATCTCCAAATGTGTCTCTTTCGATGAGTAAACGTTTCGATCTGCCACCTTATGATGTAATTTTCGATCAAAATAGCGATACGACGACGAAAAAAAATAAAAGTTCTTCCAGGATATGCGATGGCAACCTACTAAATTCCAGGGTTCCTAAGTAGTATCTATCACTACATTACATTTCTGCTCTGCTACCTTGTGAGGTAGGGTTTCATGCAATGGGAGCTTGGTCTATCGGCCTCACTGGCGGACTGTCACAACAAAAAATCTGCCGTCTGCTGTGCCTCTAATAGGTAGACAGTTGAAATTTTCACAGATTATTTTTTACTCCTTAGCTAGGCTTTGCTAGCTTTCGAATGAGCCTACTTTGAAGAAAATACACCGTTTGCTGAAAACGAAACGAAAAAATATAAAACGGTGTCGTTTTCTATATTTTTTCATGTCCTTTGACCTTTCCTTAGAGCGTGTCTATATCCCTTTGACCCTACTCAGCCCCCTGGTGTATCCGGCTCGTCCGGGTCAGGCTCGCTCCTGGCTGGGTGCGGCGCAAACGATAACGATAACTAAAGCGCGTTTAATTTGTAAATAGCTAACTTTCCCGAAAAATAATTCGGATTTTTATTGTTTTTTATCTTATATATATATATATTTCATTTCATCAAGGTTCGACAATACACATTGTCTAAACTTTTCATACAACACGTGTTCTATCACGTAACGACTTTGAAGAAGAAGTTGAAGTGTTGTTTCGAATCAACATTTTCTTTCTTTGTTAGGCGACCAGAAAACAAACCCTTTTGGTCTCACTTTATACCTCAGTTTTTAAGTCACCTGTTTATTCAGCTATTCCTATAATTCGATCAACATGAAATTTATAACAGCTTGCTTGTCCAAATCTATTACAGGTAAAAAAATATATAATATAAATATGTTATAGTGGGAGGCCTATGTTCAACAGCGGACGTATTTCGGCTGATATGTTGATGATGTTTCAGTATTTATGCAAAAGTCCCGCATTTTAGGCTATCGGGCTTAAATGGGTTTAGTAATAATATTTATCTAGGACAAAAGGATTTATTACATTAATTTTATTGTCTTCTGTGTTTTGTATAATCGTCTATAGAGATTCGCACTTATTGACAAACCAATTATTGTTTCTCGAACAGATGTAATGAATAATAAATACTTTATAGCTCTTATTACTGTTGTTACTAAACGATATGAGATAAAGTAGTACTAACCGTGCCGTAGTCGGAGTACGAACGGTCACGCTCGAAGGTCACCATGCCGAACTTTCTAGACCCGGACTCCAGAACTCTCCGGATCATCAGCCAATATCTTGGATCGAAGGTAAACAGTGGACAAGGGATCCTAAAACAAAATATATAAATCTTAAAAGGTTTTTCATCGGTTCATTGCGTAAGAAAGAAGATTTTGACAATTGAGATGGTATGGTTGGTAGTGAACTGTAAAAACGAAGGTCCCGAGTAATCCTGTTAGAGAGAAACATTTGTGTCCTCGAGCGCGACTCGATGATCATCCATGATATTAATGTATTTATTTTATGTATTCATATTTCGTCGCATAGTATCTACGACATAAGGCCCTCAGGGATCGTACTGTGGGACTAAGGTAATGAGAAGCGAAGTGTTACACGTATACACATACATACACAATTTTAAGACAAAGTACAATAATCTGCCAAAAAAGGCTATGCTATGCTTTTAATTGATAAGAGGAGATTTTTATTTGGGATTGATATATCAATGTTTTCTTAAACAAATAATCTAGTGGTGTAAAAACGCCTCATAAAAATGCTAAAAACCCACATAGTCAAGAGCAAGTCAAGTTTGACACTTGTAGCGCTATTTTAAGTCCTAGAGCTATTGAAATAAAATGGTATAAAATCGAAACTGTTTTTGTCATCCCATCTATTCGAAAATCGCTGAACGGTTCGTCAATAAAGGCGAACAAAATAGCTGTTTTCTCCAAGAGACTTTCGTAGCGAGTAAAGATGGGATTTAAAATTTGAATTTGAATTTAGGTCCACCATAGGGATATTTTAGGTCAACCATAGAGGTCGAACCAAAATATTGTATGAAAAATGATACTGGCCGGTTGTAGTATTAAAATTATTATGAATATAAAAAAGAAATATGCTCTAAATGTAAACAAGACTACCAACCAAAGAGGTTCTGTTCCTAATTGATACAAAAATGTCAATAACATTTTCAGTTGTTACAAATAATACTTAGTATAATTGTTTGTATTGTTTCATCAAGTAATAATATTGTAATGGTATTTTATATTTAAAATTAATGACGAGTGTGTGTCTCAATGAGCCTCTTATTCTTTTCTCATAGAGGAAGATGAAAAGTAGAGTGTATTACGCGGTTGCAAAAATATTTTTACCTTGGGCGACCTATTGAATCCCTCGCTACGTTCAGGATTCTACTTAAGAATCCCTCGCCATGATCGGGATTCTTCTCAAGAATCCTACACTTCGCTCTGGATTCAAAATAGCGCCCTCGCCTTAAAAATATTATTTTACAGTCTTGTGATACAATCTACTATTTCATGTTGCTTCTTTTTTTCTACATGGCGCCACTTTGTAAAGCTAAACTGACGGCTTAGTGGTAAAATATATTTTTCTGTCAACCTTAATTTGCTGTTGAATGTATAATTTCCTTCGAGATGATAACTGAGCAAGTTTTTTTTTTGTAAATAAAATATTAAATACAATTTCTTTAGTCGTACAGCCACGCACGGGAATAAACGCTTGAACAGATTGAAAACCTTTAAGTGGACAAATAGCGGGTGTTGTTTTACTATAGGAGCTTGGGAGCGATGTCAAAATGAGGAATTAAGTTAGCTTTAGTTTGACTTCATATTTGTCAATGTTTCTTTTTGATAGAAAAGCGCAAAAATAAACCCAAGTTCTTAAAACTGAAAAGGATTGACATGTCATTAAGGTTGAGAATCATTTACGCTTACAGATGTAAGTTTTTTATTTGAACGTTTTACGTATTCCACTGTTTGATGCTTTCGATTATATTTTTCTTCTTTTTGGCAACAGATTTGTCAACCTGCTCAAAAATGTATTCCCGTGACTGTTATATTAAATTTTTACACAGAAAAGCCAAGAAAGACGACATGCTAGGTAGGAGAAAAAGTATAGGAAGCAGTTGAGATGCTTTTTCAATATTTTGCCAATTTCTGTAGAGAAATGTCCTAAAAATAAGTATATTGCATAGTGAGTGTGTACTTACGCGGGGTAAGCAACAGTGCACACGAATATTGGAATAACGTCAGGTTCGGGCGGCTGCGGCGGACTCAAGGCGTCGATAGACTTTAGAGCAGCGCAAACAAACTCCGTATCTCTCGTCTGGGAACATACAGGGGTGATCATATAGAGGTAGCTTTCTAAAATTGTGAACGCCAGTTGAATAGAATAAAATTGTATGAGATCGATATAAGCTAACGAAAGTTTGCGTGACAGCTAATGTCAATCCCATACATTTTCATTCTATTCTACAAGCGTTTACGATTATAGAAAGCTACTTGTCTAGGTACCCAGGGTGTAATGAATACAAATAATACAAATAATAAAAATAATAAAATTGTATGAGATCGATATAAGCTAACGAAATGTTGCGTGACAGCTAATGTCAATCCCATACATTTTCATTCTATTCTACAAGCGTTTACGATTATAGAAAGACACTTGTCTAGGTACCCAGGGTGTAATGAATACAATTATCCTTTAAAAAGGGTACTCACTTTAAAAAGTTTTAGAAAGGTATATTTTTATTCGCCAGCTATCTGAGTTCCCAACCTTAGGAAAAGGGCTCTTTTCTTTTCCGATAATCATGAAAGAGTGCAATTTTAGGCTAATGCGCCGAGTTAGCCTCTTCAACGCTTTCGTAGCCTTCCTCGACCATATTAGCCATGCTTCGGTATCTAACCAGTAGCCCTATTAGCCTGTCAAGGTGCGCCTAATCGATAGAGCCGTTTTCGCGAAAGGATTTTAGTATAGAACCATCCCCCTTCTACCATCGGGAGTCCAGACACACCGCAGGATATCACCCACACTTGGGTGTTGTTCCACACATTCGCACAAAGCGCTTTGAAACAATTTTTACTATGCGCACGGTTAAAGAGTGAAATTCTCTGCCTGCGTGTGTATTCCCGAGTTCATATAACCCGAATCTATTCAAGTCGCAAGTGGATACTCTTCTTCAAGACTAGATCGAGATCAAGAGTAAGCTCATTGTCAATGAAAATAGTACATTACTGTTAAGGCTAAAAAGAAGGCATTTTCTAAGTGATACTCCAAGTCAAAAAGGACGGTAATTGACATTCGGCCGCAACTTGTATAGTGCTTTTCTCCTATTTGTGAGGAAACAGACAGCAAAGTTAAAAACTTACCGCGGCCAAGTCGAAGTGATGTAGGGTCCTCAAGCAGAGGGCGCAGGACTTTTTGTAGTCCATAGAGCGCTCGATGCAGGTGCGACAGTAGGTGTGTCCGCAGGGCGTGGTGACAGGGCGGGTGTAAGTGTGGTAGCAGAGCACGCACTCCAGGTCTCGCGCGTGCAGCCACGAGCCTGCGCTTTGCAACTGCACCGCGCGGTGTAACGCACGCGACACACGCTGCGCCGACATCCCGACGCCACCGCTCAGCACTGTGATACTCTGAACACAACATTGTGACCGTTATTTACTTTTTGTAAGAGTAGAGTATTTATTTATTTATTTACCACACAGAGTAATACTCGTAGTACACTTCTGACATTCTACAGAACGCGGGCGTAAATATGTGACCGACTGACAGTATCACCGTATGCGCGCGCCATTGCCAACCCGTATTAACGAACGGACCCCAGCAACGTCCCACTGCGGAGAGATGAAGTATGGAATTAGTATGTACTATCAACAAAGATGGCGCCTGACCACTTTCGAAACCTTATTGCTTGCATGTAGCGATCTTAGCCCATCCCGCCCACACCAATAGGATACGACAACGGTTTTGTATGTTTTTAGTTTTTATGATTTTTTGGGGCCCATCCATCTGACACATGTTGGTCAGTTAAAACTTGCACTTAGCGGATAAACACTAGCAAGGCGAAGCCAGAGAAGGTTCCCGCGAGCCACTACTGCACACGAAACCAAACTTAAAGGTGGTCAGGCGCCAACTTTGTTGATAGTACATACTTCTTCTGTAGTAGATAACGTAACCAGTAACGATCACTAAGGTTTCCACGAAACAAGTCTACCCTAACGCGTTGCTAAAAATTATATTCTGTAACATCTATTTTGCAATAAAAACCTTTCACCTTTTAATTTGTTATTCAACTAAACTTTGTTATAATAAACAAAAATAGCCTTACTTCTAAGAAAAGAATGACGGCATGTAGCTCCGAAGCCTTATGAGTTGAACAAAGTTACAATCAGAAAGCAGAGCTGGCTTCATTATGTCACGACCACCCTCATACGGCGAGAAGACATAGCATCTCCTAGCGCGTGGACATATCGCATGACTATTGCCCATGATCCTATCACCACAACTTTATCGCTTGAGGTAACGTATTGACAACTCATGTTGTCTAACGAACAGATACTTATAACAAAATTTTACATACTTTGTATTTTACGTACTATTATCACCTTATCTTTTAATAATAGGTCTATGAAATTGTCGAAATTTTCTTACAGATTAATGAGATCATAATTCCTATAATTCTAATGCTATTTTTTTCATTTGTCTTATATTTGAAAGTTGACTTCAAAGTTATCAATTTACGCATAAAATAAAGTTTTTATTTTTAGTTTGATATATAAAATTAAAGGTTCGAAAATTGTTCGTCTTAAATGTCGTCCGATTTCATCATTAGATTTGATATATTTTTTTACAGATAATATTTTTCAAAAATTAAATTTAAGCTTCTGTTAGCTTAATGTCTTCCCAATAATGTTTGAAAAAATAAAAAAAATTAGATTTATAATTCCTAAGAAAAATGCAAAAATGTTAGTACTGAAAATTTAGATTACCTAAAATTCGCCATACAAAACGGCAATTTCATAGGTAAAGACCTAATATATACAGAAGTCATTTTACATACATACATAACATCACGCCTCTTTCCCGTTGGGGTAGGCAGAGACCACAGTCCTCCACCTGCTACGATCTTGACATACTTCCCTTGCTTCCTGTACTTTCATCAATCCTTTCATACATGCTCGTCATGCTTTCATACATGTTTTACCTGGGCTAAAAGGTAGTGGGCGGTTCGAGCGAAAGGATTAGGTGAGGCGGCAACTCGGGCAAGATGCGGTGCAGCGTCACCATGTTTCCCACAAGACAGCAGCCGCTGAGCCAGTACGAATCTTGCCTGTGTATCAGAATAAAACACTGTACCTCAGCAAAAAAGTATATTATGGCATTTAGTTTACACGTCTTTACAGTTTAGAGTTTAACTGAGCTTCGGTACGACTTTGTGTCACCCGTTAGCATTTAGATATCTCCAGGTTATACGGAGAGCTTGGTAAGCGGGCGTTCAAAAACAATGTGCCACACTGTTTATTCCGGGCACCACATTGGCATGGGCCGCTGAATCGCACTAAAGTATACAAATGATAAACACTGTGATATCAATAACATACGCGGTTCTTTCCTTTAATTTTAATAAATTATTATCTCAAATCCTTTAAATTTTGGTCTCCTTTAAGGATTACAAATATAGAAATCCAAACAGTGTTTAAACATAAGCAGAAGCAGATTCTATTCGCTGGAAATTCCAGTATAAAAAATTTACGTAACACTTATTTTCGTGAGGTTGAGTAATTTGATAACATTGTGTCAACGAACTGAGCAAATATTATCGATACTTATGTACACAATAGTACAGTCAGCAAAACTAAACCATGACGGAACAGAGCAGAGAGGAAATAAAGAACAGAGAAAATCATATCAATTGTTACAAGAGTTGTAAATGTATCCATATCCATAGTTCAATGTATCCATATTCATCACCAACTTCATTTTAGTTGTAAGTGTTCGCAAGAATTATATGACATCGGCCGTACTGAAACTTTTTTATTTTAAATGGGATACAACCCTATAGTAATTGCTTTTAAATCTCATGGGCTTCAAACCGAGCAAAGACGAAACCAATATAGTTTTGTCGGCAGCGGTCTTAAAGACTCGACAAAGAGAGTTTCATTCATTCATTATTTCATGAAATTGACAACCCAATGAAATTATAATTAAATTACCAAGTGTAAAGCATTGATGTAAAATAAAAGCACCGAGAAGATATATTATCAGTGGTTAGATAATGTTAGCCTGTCAACGTCAACTTGTGATATTTAGTGGTTTCAGTATTTCAGACTAACAGAGTTGCTGACTGTACATTATATCTGGCTATACCTCTGTGGGCTATACACATTGTATACTCACTCAAATCAACAAGTTTTATTCGAACTTTAACTAACTACTATAATTAGTTTATATTAACAAAATTTTTTGTACTTATAAAACTGGTTGAACTGACATGAACGAACGAAAATTGGGTACTGTATTATTTCCCGAAGAGTCAACATAACATCCCATGAAAACGTTCAATGCAGGACAAGGAGCTCTCTCCGGAATACCAGCAAAAATGTGTGGCACAATTTAGAGAGGAAGTACCACTGTACCAATAGTCACTACGCTTCGTTCACCGCGGTTGTTAGTGACCGCAGTGCTAGAAGGGCAATTAGAGAAGAGTGCTCTGAGTTTATATCTTGGCCAAATTACCAATTGATCTTTCCGTTTCATTTTATGTCTTAAAATGCGGCTAATTATAAACTGCCGTGTTCTGGCAATCATGCGTGTCCATTTCCACACGTTCGAAAGCCACACTTCGGGATACGAACATGATCTATACAAGGTGTAAAAACAAGTGTAAGCTCTATTCGCACGTATATAACCCATACTCCTACTTAGTACATACGAAAATTCCATAGACTCCCGATTTTTTTATTTTTCTGGGTATTTTTCCATTTTTTTTTCATGCAAACATTGTCCTTGAAATTACAAACACAACAAAAAAGACTCAGCAGAATCGGTCGAGCCAAGCAAGGAGGTTTTTGTTCTGAGGTCGAGCCGTTCTCAAGTGACACTCTGTCATATATACATTTTGATATATTAGTTAGACCATGAAACTGAACCTCCCCAAGGAACATTACTCGAAATACGGAAAAAAAATAAACTTCCTATAAAAACTGCACTATCTGACAGCGCATTTTGTATGGGAGGTACAATTATATATTTTTTTCATGTTTAGAACCTTGTTGTTGTTTTTCGTTCAGTTTTTCGTGGTCTAAGTATCAAGCTAAAATGGAGGTTACAATTTTTTTACTTTATATGTGGCGGATTAACATATGCACGATTATACTTGTTCGTTGCCTTTATGTTTTTTTATAACACCATGTATATTACTCAGCCACGAATTGCTTCGTTTCAGGCCTCGACAGTAATGTACTGTTGTACGAGCATTACCTTAGTGGACATCAGGATGTGAGGTGGTACAACCGGGCAGGAGGCCCCGACTAGTCTTTTCACTTGTCCTCCAGATTTACGAACGCCATTGCGCCAAAACGCTCGCATACGCACTGCCAAATAAACATATCCGTTATCATCATACCTATTGACACAAATCGAAAATGTTGAAACGCGTTAATTTTGTTAAAAATAGGTTAGTTAGGCTACTACTGGCCTTTTATTTTAAACAACTTTAAATTTTGAAGTACATGAATAGTATTATTACAGTAGCCACAGAAAATATAGTACTCGTAGTTTTTACAACAAATGCATAAAACATGACTTTTTGTACAAGGCTTACGTCGGTATTACTTGTATAAAAAGTCATGTTTTATGCACTTGTTGTACAAACTACTATTATCTATCCCCATATCGTAGATCCTCAATAATGAATTCAATTTCTTTTTATTAATTTGTGTTAGAAATTGTTATTCATCATGTGTGTGGAAGTGGTTTATGAAATGCTGAATTGCAAAAGAGAGAGTTATGCAGACAGACTACATACTTATTAAGTAACCTTTTAATGTTTTTAATACTGTCCGCGAGCACTGTGGCCACTTCAGCGGTCCCATTGCAATGGAGGCAACCAAATGTAGTGAAAATATACGCTTGCCACTGAATTTTACTAAAGCTGCGATGAACATAGCAGTTGTCAAAGTCAGATAAACAATATGTAAAACTAACTTTGGTTTATGAACACATTGTAATACGA
Organism: Athrips mouffetella; assembly: GCA_947532105.1. NCBI lineage: Eukaryota > Metazoa > Arthropoda > Insecta > Lepidoptera > Gelechiidae > Athrips > Athrips mouffetella. Next base: position 33,085,903 of record OX383956.1, read on the forward strand.
TTCACAACACTGGTGTAGACAGACAATGTACGAGTATGTAACTGTTCGTAGGCATCTGCTGCGGCCACCTTTTACAGCTGAGTACTATAAACCTAACTTCGGCTTCTATAATGTCGTTAAAAATATACTGTCCAAAGTAAACTTTAAATTCAAAATGTAATGTTTAGGTTATGAATAATTCAAAATTGTAAACAGTGTTTCTAACTGTAGTATATTTACGTTAAAAACTCAAATAGCATGTTGTGTTTTCTGCGAGTTTACTAGGTCAAAAATAAAATAAAATTCTGTTTGCATCTAAGAAAGAATCGTTTCAATTTGTTAAAAAGCTAATAATCTAAAATTTCGAATGTACTTTAAAACTATAGCTATATAGCAAATAAAAAAATAATATTTCAAAAAACAAAATACCCGACTGTGTCGAAAAATATGAACTGAAAGGAAAAAATACAGGTTCAATAAAAAAAAACTATAACAAATATTAACTGGAATTTCATGAGCTATTGCAGGATAAACCGGGGTAGACTAAAATTATGTGCCTGGAGGTGGTTTTTCAACATCAAATAATTTTGTAGTTTTGTTTATCCCCGCCTGCAATAGTGAACTTGTTTTTTAGGGTTCCGTACCTCAAAATAAAACAACGGAACCCTTATAGGATCACTTTGTTGTCCGTCTGTCTGTCTGTCAAGACCCTTTTTCTCACGAACGAGAAGAGGTATCAGGTTGAAATTGATAACGAATATTAAGGTCCATGAACCACACAAATTTAAATTTTTTACAACGACGCAATCAAAGGATATGGCTTTTTATGTCCTCATCTCCATACATTTATGCAAAAAAGCAAAAACTACAGGGTACTTCCCGTTGACCTAAAATTATGAAATTTGGCAAGAAGCTAGGTCTCACAGTACAAATAAAGGGAAAAGTCTAAAATCATTAACTATTTCAATTTTTCTCACAACTAATAGTAACCAATTAAGGTGAGCTTCCGTTTCAAGAACTTTTCTATAAAAGAGGGGTCAAGTGGGATGGTCGCGGAGTTTTTAAAATCAAAGAGCACAAGCTTTTAGTATATCATATGGTAGATAGGTACGGAACACTTAGGGCGCGAGTCCGACTCGCACTTGGCCGGTTTTTCTCTTTTAGGTTCATATTTTTCTACACAGTCGAGTATTTTGTTCTATATTTTTTTTTTTTATTTTGTACTTTTTAGTTTTATATATGAACGATTGAGAGTAAGTTAGTAAATAAGCTCTACGGTTAAGTGAATTTTTATTATTTTTGTACCCTAAAATCTAACAACACCTCACATATTGAAATCTATCAAGCCGTTTAGGCTGCAGAGCGCGACAAAGAAATCGATATACATACATACACTCGACAAACATAACCCTCCTGTTTTGTGGCAATCGGGTAAAAATAATGACGTCATCGTTCAAAAATTTCATTCAAAATCTATAGAACAGTTCTGTTCAATAAAGAGTAGCTCATTTGACTAGGTTGTAAACTCGCAGAACCTGTTGGAAAACCTTAATAAATAAACGAAATAAAAATAATAATTAGATATCAAAACAATCATGAAATGTTATTATGGAAGTCGCCTTTGCATTCGTCGGCTGCATCCCTTTAAACTGATAAGATAACATCTAACGGAAGCTGCGAGGAAGAGATTTGCCGCCGCATCGCTATGGCTAAGAATGCGATGACACAGCAAACGAAGATATGGTCTTTCTTCTTCAAACTTAAGAGCTGTGCTCTTGTCGGTGGAGTAATCGCCAATGTTTCCTTGTTTTCGCTAGTTCCTTCACCTCCTGATACGACTCGACCTGTACTTTCTCTTTTATTTGTTCCATAAAGGTTCTCCTCGGTCGGCCCCTTCCTCTCTTTCCCTCCATTTTCCCTTCTATGATATTCTTAATAAACGAATCGTGTCGTATCAGGTGGCCAATCATATTTCCTCTCCGGTTCTCTATAGTTTGTACGATAGATCTCTTTTCTTTAACCCTTTCAAGTACCCTTTCATTTGACACCATTTCTGTCCAGCTTATACCTTCCATCCTTCGCCAACACCACATCTCAAACGCCTCTAGTCTCTCTCTGTCTCTTTGTATCATTGTCCACGTTTCTCCCCCATAGAGTGCGATAGTCCAGATATATGATTTAATAAACCTTTTTCAAATTTTCAGTAATATCTTTTTAGATTTAAGTATATGTTTCGTCCGGTTGAAGGCTTGTTTGGCTATTGCAATTCTGGCTATTATGTCTTGTGTGCATCGAGAGTCATTATTTATTATACTTCCAAGATATTTAAAACTATTCACTTGCTCTATTATGTTGTTACCCAGTTTAACTAACAGGTCTACGAGTATTGTTCGTTGGCTTTTTGGATGCTGTCATTATTTTTGTTTTGTTGGCATTTATCTTTAATTGGTATTTTTCAAATATAGAATCCATGGTGCTAATCAGATTTTGTAGCTGTATATCAGTTTCTGCTAATGCAGCAATATCATCTGCAAAACGTATAAATTTAATATTTTCTTCATTAATTTTGACCCCCCTCTGGCATTGGTATGAAAGGAATATTTACCGCAGAACCAAAATAAATCTGGTTCAAATACACTCCATTTTCTTCTATGGTGTCGAGGCGAGGACCATCAAAGCAGCTGATAAAAAACCAATTGACGCGTTCGAAATGTGGTGCTGGCGACGCATGCTGTTGGTACCGTGGAATGCCCGCCGGACAAACGAGTCCATTTTGCCATGGAACGCGAGACAAACTGTCGGCAGAAAAATGCCGATTAACCTAAAACGAAATATCTTGCTAGGGAGGGTACAAGACTTCGTGGACGAAGACCAACGCGTCGGATGGACCAAATTACGAGTGCCCTAAATACTCGTACGTCCTTCCAGAATACACTCGGACTGGCGCAAGACAGAAGTACCTGACGATCAACAATTTAGCTAAGAAGGCACCTGTCATTGTGGGTCACGATCTTCAGAACTGAGGGAGCGACTGAGAAGAAGAAGGGGCCGTATTTTTGCGACATAATATCTCAAGCGCTTTTTGTGCTGCGGACGACACGTCACGTTTTTGGTCGCGGCTATACTCACCGATAGAAATCATAAAGCCTAGTGTGAGGCCACTTGGCCGATAATTTTTTTTGCCAGATTTTATTTCTTATGCCGTAGGTTAGATAGATGACTCCATTGTAACAAGGCTAAAGCAATGATGATGCTCGAATAGCAATATAATAACAACATAAAATACAGAACATACGTATTTAACTCAAATAGTTATTGTGGGTACAGCTTCGTAAGCCTAAACATTAAACTTATCTAAGTTACAAACTCATAAGATCTCATTCTAAAGTCGTTATTCAACCTTAACAAAATCATTAAAGTATTGCATGATGTCAACCTTCACGATGTCGTAAAAGCGTTACTCAACGCTATGTAACGCTTGAAGACCATCATTAGTAAAACTAAAGATCAGCCAAAACCTAAACGAAATGTTCATATTCTTCCAAGTTCCAGCCGAATTTTGGGCGTGTTCTAAATAATGCGACACTGCAACCACTGACAAAGAAGCCCCAACTGCGACATTTGTCGGAGCTAACATAACGGGTTATATAACCGCGGCGTTGTGGCTGTTTGTCACTACTCATTACGCAACAGCTTAAGCGCAAGCGACGAGCGGACCGTATCACAAGAGATAACAGACGAGTGGACGTGTTTCTTATTTTCACGGCCAAGGTAATTTATAGATATCGCAGATAATTTAACCAGGAATTGCTCCTCGGCCTTTACGAGTATCGTAGCGAGAACTTTGAATATTTTGCTGTTTTAATGTCAACGATACTGTACATTATAGAATTATGTAATTGCCTATGACAAAGCAACGACGAAAGTTCTTTGTAATATGATATTCTTTGAAATGTTGACTAGGATTTCAGTTCAGACTAGGATTAAAACGAGACCATAATAAAATTAAGAAGTCCCATTGGCAAAGCCTTTTCAGAAAGATCTATAACTGACACATAACACACAACCTATGCCGATGGATCTAGAAGCATAACATTTGGCACATGAATTTTTAACATAAAATTTCATCCCCAAAGCGGTCAAAAAGGGGAAAAAGTGGGTAGTACTAACGACACTTTCATGTGTCGCGTAACGCTTCTGTCTTGGTCCACAGCCTCAATCGTATAGTTCAAGTTCGCAAGAAGCAGCGCGGTCCAGTCGTCAACAACCACTTCGCACACGTTCCGTACAAATGGCATCAATTACCCACCACCTCCAGATTGCGGTCAATAACTAGCGCTGCTACCTAATCTCCATTGTTATAATTACAATAACAAATGTAAATACCTTTATGGAACTTGTTTTAAAGTTATGAGTGACTCACACTGTGTAACAAACTAATTAATTAATTTACCAGTTACGCAACCAATTGTAACATTCCATACGATTGTAATAAAGCGGATTTACTTCTAAATATTAATTAAATGTCAATACGAAAGGAATCTATTATGAATAATATTATCCTAGTCGAACGGTTAAATCCTCGGTATAGTTGAAAGTGACATCATATTAATGTATGATTCTGGTAATATTGGTTAGGTTTTGTGGAATTGGTTTGTGGCGAACGACCTGTATGCCGATCGTAACATAACCTGCGATGCGACCCCCGGTCTCCGTTGCACCGACAATATACAGTTATGTAATGCAATGTAACAAATGGCCGATTTACATAACAGCGGCGTCGGTCGCGAGCTGTGCCGTGTTATCGTGTGCGCAGGAGTCGCCCGCGCTCCGCCCGAGCCCACGCGACCTGTGCCGCGTGTAATGCAATTATTTAACACTCACAACTGTTTCCCAACTCGAGCTGTTTCAATACGCACTACGCGAAATCCTACAACACCGCTCAAAGTTTCCAAATCGATTACCAAATTATGCTCTTTATATGAAATTATATAAAATGTAATACAGATTATATAAAATTTTATAACATGTAATCGACATAAGATACATACAAAAATAAATTTTGAAAACAAATAGCATCCCAATAGCAAAACGTCGCTGAAGCAAATAAAAAATCAATTAGGCATGCGCTGAAAGATAATGAACGATAACGTGACCATGATAACAACATAAATAAATACATAACTATGCACACTCCGTCACAATCTTTATATTTACATAACAGAAATCGTTACAAAAACAACCATTAAGTATTATAATACTTAATCAATGATGTTAATCACGAGATGTTCGTATTCAACAAAGCTGTTACCTACTCCAAAAATAAATACTTTACAGTTAGTCGTACAATTGAGATTAAAAAATAACATTCGCTTGTGGCATGGAAACAATTAATAGTGATGTGGATGTCTGGTGTGAGTTCCAACAAAAATAAAATAAAGCTAAACACGTATTTGATACTGACCTGGCAACGACATCTGCAATGGTTTACGATCACACTGCGCTTGCTCTTCATCACCGACTCGTAAATTTCTGAAATGTTTACAGTTATATCAAAAACCTTTTCTAGAAGTTTAACTGTATTAAATATTTTCACTCTTAAGTATCTAGTATTGACACCTTTGTCTTAACATTTGTTACTTAAGGTAATACATAATACAGATCACTCGTCCTAGTATTCTCTAATTGGTCTTGTCTTAGTACAGTCACGGTATTTAATACTTCAGCAGGAACACAAACGGCTCATGATTTTTATCTACTTCTGCTAATAATACGCAAAAAAATTATTTCAATGAGTGTAGCGAAGTAAAATACTTTAAAAGTTTATACCTTCGACTTGGCTCTTCAGGTAACATTTTTCTTATCAAGCTTTGAATCAAAGTATTAACATGTAGGTTATTCGGCGCTTGAGTACCACATGGACACACACCATTTTCCTGGATACATCTGAAATTAAAGGTTAAAATGAAGCCGAGAACTAGAGATAGAAAAAATGAAATGGAAATGTCGTATTATTTACTTCGTGCATCGCGTGTGGCCACACTGTCCCGTAACAGGTAAAACAGGAAGGTGTTTGCAGTCAGGGCACCATAAGAAGTGCTCATTAGGAGTTTTGCGAGCGCACGCGTGTCTGATAACCCTGATCGCGATGCGCCGCGCGTGTGTCGACGGTGGTGGCATCGCCGACATCGACCGCCTGCAAGATCTAAACGAGGCACTTGAACAACTCGTATCCACGTATTCAATAGAAGATGTGGACCAGTCCTCGAAAGACCTTTCATGGTTTATCAATAGATCCGGTTGATTAGCATTGTATGACTCCTGTCTTTCGCATGCCGGTTTACGAGCTCTTTGAACTATGTCGGTAGGCGAACAGTTAAAATTTGTCACAGAAGAGGCAACAGAGTGGGATAACTCTGATGAAGTCGACATAGGAACTACGTTAGGAATCATGGATAATTCACTTATCACTGTTGTTGCTGAACTAGGAGTAGATTCATTCGGTGGAATTCTGTCTAAGCTATCAGGGTTGCCTGAAAAACCGCGGCTTGAGCTGGTATTCATTGAATCAGATCTTAATAACGTAGAGTTTAGTGGTGGTTGGGAGCCCTGGTACGCATTCGTCTGCGGCCGCTGCTCTGAGGGTAGCCTCTGTGTTTCATCAGCCTCATCTCCCAGCAGAGTATTCGATCGAATGTTATTTGTTTGCAATGATTCATCGTAGGTTGTACACACGCATGTACCATGTCTACTTCTTTTTGCTAATTCTTCAAAAGACTCCCGACCTGAAGCATCGCGACTTGTACTCAGTCCTAAGGTAACGCCTTCTCTTCTCGACGCAGGCAGCGTGGAAGAAAGCCTGTAGGAGCGGCACCTTGTGGCACGACAGTTTCTGTGGTTATTGAGTGCTGGTTGAACTCGTCGTTCGAGCGGCATTGAATTCCAAGGAGGATAGAGAAGTACCACAAGCAAAAAAGTAGCAAAACAAAGAACTTCTTTGAATGTATGTCAATAGACAGTACTGCGATCGACGTCGAAGAATTGAATTCACATCTGAAACAAAGACATAGAAGATATTATTTAATGACTCTTATACATAGTTATATACATATACTTGTAAACTCTCTTATTGTGCTAAAAGCTTTTGCCCGCGACTTCGTCTGCACGTAATTTAGCTAGTGCTCCACCCGCGTAGAAGTTTGTGTAAATTAAAACTGTTTCCATCGACGTACGGCTGTGTGTACTTACTTGAAATCAGGTATTTTTTTTGTCAGAGCACAAATTTTTGTATGTTACTCAGATTACAAAACTAAACAACTTTTTCCAGGAAGCATAATAGGTCGACATACGAAAAAAGTCAAGCTCCCACTGAAACTTCATCAGCTGATAAGGCATTTATTATAAGGGGGGGTTAAATTTTTTTTTCATACTTCAACCTGTTGTTTTTTGGGAAAATTGTTCAAATTCACGCTCTGAGTAACCTACTAAAATTTCAGTACTTAGTAAAACAATACCATATGTTCTTTATGCCAATTTTTCTGAATATACAGGGTTACCGGTAAAACGTCGGGCTTATTGTGGAGGCTAAATGCAATAATTTTTTTTGTACGACTTTTGTAAATCCGCAAAAATAACAGTTTACCGTTCATACAAAATGATCAACTGATTGACCTAAATAGTATGAAAAGAAAAAAATTCTTTTTGCTAACTTCCAAAATTCGTAAATAGAAGTTGTTGCATCTAGCTGCCGCAATAAGCCGTTAACGGGATCGTGACGTTTTACCAGTAACCCTGTATACTTATACTTCGTTGAGAAAAATTGTTGTGTTTCCGGTTCCCATTGTAAAAGCAAAATAAAATATATACTAGTATTTAAGTTAACTATTAGCAATCAAACAAAAAAATCATTTAAACGTTGCGGTAGTTTTTGCGTGGTGCTTGAATAATTATACAAACAAACATACAAAATCTCCAAAAAATAATGATTTGGAGTCAGGGGCATCAAAATAGCATAACGTGTTATTTTTTATAAGTATCTTCAATGTACAAACAAAATCAATTTACAATTTAATAATATGTATGTGTTTAGTAGAGATTAACCACAAATGTAAAAAGCTTATTGGCCTTAACTCACGGAATACTCGTAAGGTTACGTGTCGTCGAACTATTTTCGGCTCTAAAACGCAAAATAGCACAAATTATGTGTTTAAGGAAACGAAATATATATTCGATTCCCGTAAAATATATAATTCGAGAAACTATTGTGGGAACACCAAACGTATCACATTATAACACTATAGTACTAGCACAGTCACAGTTTTGTTAGTAAAAGATGTGCTTGCACTGGTAACGGCGGCCGCGGCGGCTCAGTTAGGTAGTGAACTTGGCCCAGTGAACGTGCGAACCGGTTGGCAGTTGTGAGGTAACAGACTTGCGAGCCTCTAGCTACAGCTACGCGTAATAATGCCGATTTGCCGTCACGTTATTTGTAATGCCATACGTCTATGATTTCGTCTTTTTGTACTTTTATATTACCGTACCCTACCGTTATTTTAACTTCTTGTTATCTTTTCCATACAACTAACCACATAATAAGCCTATATTCTTCACCGGCTAACAAAGTATCTAAATCCTTTTTAGGGTTCCGTACCCGAAGGGTGAAAAACAGGACCCAATTGATATGCCTCCGATGTCTGTCTGTCAGCGGACTGTAATAGGTAAAGAATTTAAATTTTCACAAATTGTGTATTTTTGTTGCCGCCACAAACACAAATAATAGAAATAAAATAAAATAAAAAATGAAGGTGGGCGACTCCCAATTTGGATTTAGGACCGGTATGAGCACTACAGATGCTGTAAGTAAACTAACTAATGATATTACTTCGCAAATCCATCATAAACAAAAATGCTTAGGTGTCTTTATTGATCTAGCCAAAGCATTTGACACCGTCTCGTTCACCAATCTTGTAAAGAAGTTAGAATGTATAGGGATTCGGGGCTGCGCACTAGAGTTGTTCGAAGATTTCCTGAGTAGTCGTTTTCAGAAAGTAAAAATTGGAGACTACACTAGCTCAGGGGTTACTGTTAGCTACGGGGTACCCCAAGGCAGCATACTCGGACCAAGTCTCTTTCAGGTCTATATCAATGGACTATGTCAACTGCCACTTAAAAATTGGAACATCTACTCTTACGCCGACGATACGGCTCTATTGTTTCATGGAGAGACTTGGAAAGAGGTTTATCGTTTTGCTGAACAGGAGCTTCAAAAGGTCATTCAGTGGCTGACAGCAAATACGCTGACTTTAAATCTCACCAAAAGTAGGGTTCTTAACTTCTATCCACTTATACTACACGAAATGAAGGTTAAAATTAAAACCTGGTTGCTTACTCTTAATTACCAACAAACTGAAGAACTCCTAAAATAAAACACTCACTAGTTATACGTTTATCCCAATCACAGAATTGAACACTTCCTCACTCATCCACACACATACATACTAGGGCATGCGCCCGGGACTTCCCGGTACCGAAAATACCGGGATTTCCCGGTATTTTTCAACCAATCCAGTACCGGTTCTTCGACGAAAGAATCCCGGTTCTTTCGGTACTGACTTCGTACATTTCTTTTGGTGTATATTATCTCACTGCTCACGGTCTAAAACAAATTGACGTGCATTTTAGGAGCTATCCGAAAATTTATTCTACCTTTAACTTTTTATTTCCTATTTAATATTTTGAATTTTTACAGTGTTCGTAACACATAACTTCTCTACATACATTAAATTAAAGGAAAATCAATGCCAAAATTTTCTTGCAGATCATCCCTTTAATTATCATTCCTTTAATTATATATCATATATCTATTTTCATTATTTTTTTATATGTATAATTATTATTTTTTTTTACGTGTATCGGAAAGTCGTAACAATACTAAGAGGTGTGAATCTGTCCATGGAACTTAACAACTTTCCAAATTCGCTATCAGCTGATGCGGTTTCTATTGGAAGTAGATTTTTTTTTCTAGTATTTCAACCTATGTATCTTAGGAAAAACTATTCAGTTTCATGGACAGATACGCATCCTTCAGTATTATCACACCTTTCCGTTACACTTTGTATTTAAATAATCGCATTCAATATTATTTTTATTACTAGTATTACATTGGAATCCGTTCCAAGTTCTTTAAACAATTGAATAAGACAAAAGAGTGTAACTCTGGCAGTATTATACCGCAAAGTAAACCTACAGCAATAGAATGCCTACCTCTTAAGAATAAAAATAATTTGAGTAGTAAGAAAACTGATTGTCAATTCAACCTGGTACACCAGAATATACAAGGAATGTTGGGCAAAGAACTACAAATGGAGCTATTCATGAACTGTAGTAAAATTGATATTTTGTGCGTGACAGAACACTGGCTCAAGAAGCATCAGTTCATGTTTAACTTCAAGAACCACCAGGTTGTTAGTTCGTTCAGCAGAGACAATGCGATACGCGGTGGCTCCTTAATACTTGCCAATAAGTTGCTAAAGTGTAAGGAACGTACAGATGTTGTATGCCTGTCTGTTGAGCGAACTATTGAACTGGCCTGTGTAGAATTTGAGCACCTTATTGTTATAAGCGTATACAGACCTCCAGCTTCGTCATTTGATATGTTCGAAAAAACAATGGATGAAGCTTTAATTAAAGTTAGTAACAGCAACAAAGGCATTATAGTATGTGGAGACTTTAATGTTAACATTTTAGAAGAATCCAGTGTGTGCAATAGATTGAAATCTTTGTTCCTATGCTACAATCTTGTGAATCTTTTTTTTGTGCCCACCAGAATATCAGCGTCCTCATCTACTTGTATTGATAACATTTTTACGAATTTAGAACCAGTAGATAAATCAATTATCAATAAGTTGGGCTCTGATCATTCTGGCCAGTTGGCAGTTTTCAAAGTCACGACTAAAAAAGCATTGAAAAAGGATATCACGTGCGTACCTATCAATGAAGGTAGACTTATCCGCTACAAAAGTAGTGTTGAAGAAAAACTGCCAAACTTACCATATTGTGATAATCCAAATAAATTGTATGAGTCTCTATTTACTTTAACTAAAAGTGAGTACGATGCAATTTTCAAGGAAAAGAAAATTACTGTAAATGAGAATCTAATGTTTAGTGATTGGGCCACAGTGGGAATACACAGAAGCAGGCTAAGGTTATATGAACTTTACGAGGAAAGAACATATAACAATAGTGATGCATTTGCGCAATTTGTAAAGGATTATTCAAAAACATTCAAAAGGGTTTGTGCTGCAGCCAAATCAAATTTCATTAAAAATAAAATCAAAAATAGTTCCAACATTACGAAAACGACTTGGGAAACTATAAACAGTGAAACTGGAAAATCTAAAGCTCCTCGGAATGACTTCCAGCTTAAGATTGATGATCTGATCATAAGTACAGATATAGAAGTTGCTGAAGCTTTTGAAAACTTCTTTACGGATATTCCAGTTTCAACTACCAAAACCTTGAACTCATCTCCCACTCTTGCCAAATCTTATCTCGAACGACACGTAGATGTTTGCAATGTAGATTTTAAATTCAGTTACGTCAATGCTTTCGTTATAATTAAAGCCTTTAAATCACTTAAAATGAAAAAGACCGCCGATATAGATGGCCTGTCAGTTAAAATTATTAGTGCCGTTATAGAAAGCATTGCACCATACTTATCTAGTATTTTTAATAAATGTGTAGATGATGGTGTTTTTCCTGATTTGATGAAACATAGTAAAATTATTCCGTTGTTTAAAGCTGGTAGTAAATCAGACCCCACTAATTTTAGACCTATTTCTGTTCTACCAACTCTTAGTAAGATATTTGAAAAGATAATTTTAAATCAGGTTCAGAGCCACTTTTATCGCAACAACTTGATGAACCTAAAACAGTTCGGTTTTACCAGGGGTCGCTCAACAGTCGATGCAGGTGTTGAGCTTATTCAAAGTATATTTGACGCCTGGGAGGAGTCAAGTGATGCCATTGGCGTTTTCTGTGACTTGTCCAAGGCTTTCGATTGTGTACATCATGATATTCTTATCAGGAAATTACACCATTATGGAATTAGAGACCAGGCTCTAAGCCTTCTGGAGTCGTATCTAAGTGAAAGGATCCAGAAGGTTGATGTAAATGGGAAAAGGTCACTAGGATCAAAAATTTGTATGGGCGTTCCACAAGGCTCAATCCTGGGACCATTCCTGTTCATTGTCTACATTAACGATTTGCCAAACCTTGTAAAGGACAAGAATGAGATAGTACTATTTGCAGATGATACGTCTTTGATTTTTAAAGTCAAAAGACAACAATCAAATTTTGACGACGTAAATAGTACAATCTCTAATGTAGTTGAGTGGTTCACCGTAAATAATCTTTTACTTAACGAAAAGAAAACTAAGTGTGTTAAATTTGTTTTGCCTAATGTAAAGCCAACTGCTACAAGCCTTTTAGTGAAAAACGATAAATTGAGTCTTGTGGAATCAGCTGTGTTCCTAGGTATTACCTTAGACAACAAATTACAATGGGGACCGCATATTAATAAATTGTCGAACAGACTTAGTTCTGCAGCATACGCAGTGAAAAGAATAAGAGCTCTGACGGATGTAGACACCGCGAGGTTAGTCTACTTCAGTTATTTCCATAGTCTCATGTCATATGGCCTTTTGTTATGGGGTCATGCTGCGGATGCAAACAGCATTTTTTTACTACAAAAGCGAGCTGTTCGTGCAATTTATAAAATGAAGCCTAGAGAATCTCTTCGAAATAAATTTAAAGAAATCAACATTTTGACTTTTGTGTCGCAATACATTTATGAGAATTTAATATATGCTAAACGGAATATACATATTTTTGATAAAAATTGTGACAGGCACAGTGTCAACATAAGAAACAAGAATCAACTTGCTTCTCATGTCAGCCGTATTCACAAAATTAGTAAAACATATAAAGGTCAATGTATACGCTTCTATAATAAGGTACCCACTGATATTGAAAGTTTACCGTTAGATAAATTCAAAACTGTAATCAAGCAGAAATTATGTAAGAAGGGTTATTATAAAATATCAGATTATCTAGAAGAGAAAAATCCATGGGATTAGACTACGGTTCTAACAGGCTAATTCAAAATTAAAACTGACCTATGTATGTTGTATATCAACCTTGTACATTCAAACATATTTAAAAGAGCGCGTGGGTTTTTATTGTCGCTTCTTTTTTTTTCCCACAATGGCGCCACATTGTTTGTGAAGCGATGTAGTTTAGCTGACGTCATTAAGAGATTTTAATATCCAACAATGAATAAACAATTTTGATTTGATTTGATTTGAGTATGATGTCTAGAATTAAAGTTCCGAAATATACGTACTTCATCTTAGAGGTCATCCATTTTTAACTAAGTTGCTTTTCGATAATTAAGTTAAAGCTGCTATTAGCATAATGTCATCTCATTTGTACTCTAAAATTTAGAAAAAAATTGATTTATAATTCCAAAAAAATTTAAATTTCAAATTTGTTCTGAATTAAGTTTTCTTAAATACTTCATATAAAACGGCAACTTCATGGATATACCCCTATACTAGTTTTACATTACTAACAGTACGTACTACATTACTAACAGTACGGTGGTAATTAAACAATAAAATACTTTGTTTACTACTACGTTTTCCTAAAGACAGTTAAATATTTCTGTGCAAAAGAAAAAACTTGGTTTGAAATATCAGTTTAAAATTTCATGTATAAAGAGGACCTACAGATTCATTAAATGAACCATATTTTTAATGACCCAATTTTTTAAATAGATATTTCTATTAAAACAAGTGAAAACTTTTCATTCTACAACTTAATAGCAAATTTTCTATGTTGGTATCGAAAGTACCGAAATTCCCGGGAAATCCCGGTTCCAAGTCCAGTACCGAAAACCTAGTCCCGGTTTTTGGGAGGGCACCGGTTCTGCACGCCCTAATACATACCATCACTCACCTACACACCTAACACACCGACATACCTACGCACACCGACACACACATATTTTTTAGGGTTTTCTTTTAGTATAATTGATTGAGAGAGTCCACTGACTTAAGAAATACAGGTTTTTACCTAGCTCTGAAGTCAGAGATTCAATTTCATGTAATGTTTGTTTTTATCTCAATAAAAATACATTTTATTCTTTTAATATGCCATAAGACGGTGGGTGTTATGGGCGGTGGTGACCACTAACCATCAGGCGGCCCACCTGCTCGTTTGCTCACTTGTACCATAAAAATAAATGGTACAGCAGCACTGCACTTACTTTCTCGCGATATACGAGAGTCATCATTCGACAGTGTCCCCACCGGGAAACGAACCCAGAACTTCCGGATCAAGAGCCGAATGCTCTAACTACTAGATTATAAAGAGCTGCGGATAGTAACGAGTAAATAAGGACCAAGTGAAAACTTAAGTTTGTAATTCCATAAAAATAATATGGAAATACAAACTTACCTATACAAGACTTATGTAAAAATGTTTAAATGAAATATGCAGTCAGGTACATAACCAAATTAGGATTCCAGTTTGAAGCATTAAAATAAGCTCATTGCAACCGATTTTGAGTAAACCACATTTTAAAATTTAAGTAGTAAGGGAACACCCCTTATATGAAGTTCCACAGACCAATGGATACTGCCGAAAGATACCTTGCGTGCAGATTCTTGGTCATGCAAAGTTTCATCAAGATCGTTTTAGCCGTTTTTGAGCAAATTGCAATTTTTCATTTCCATTGTATGACAGCTACCCTCAAAAAGAGAGCCAGCAAAATACCACTCAGTATCCTTCGATGGATTTACAAGAAAATCTTAAATTTAAAATATGGTGTCAATCGGACTATTCGTTTAGCCGCTAGGCCAAAGCGTGACGGACAGACCGACCGACGGACCGACCGACCGACCGACCGACGGACGGACATTTTTGGGAGACTTGCTTTTTATGATGTATAAGTGAACACATTTTTGAGAAAATTAGGAAAACTTTTTTTTTCACGAATACAATACCTTTCTCGCTCCGCTCGAAAGTAATAAATTGCATAATGCCAAAGCCAATAAGTTTTAATATTTCTAAGTCCGTTTATCTAAGTCATTTTTAAGGTTCCATAGTCAACAAGGAACCCTTATAGTTTCGTTATGTCCGTCTGTCTGTCCGCGGTAGTATCAGAAAGCTGTGATTTAGTATGGATATATATATACGTTTCATTCAAGCCGAAAAAATAGTAAAATAATATCTTGAAAAAATAAATGTTTAGGGCACAAGTAAAGTGTTTGTTTTTTACATACAAGTAAAGTGGGGTGATTTATTTTCTTGTCCACCCACATGATGTGTTGGTGTCTTTAGATAACAATTTTAAATATAATGTGAGTCTGCAAAGATAATTTTTCGATTTAGGGATCCGTTTGCGATATATTCAGCTTGAAAGCGCAATTTTTTGTTGGAGTCGCATGTTTCCCCCTCCCCCCTTCCAGCTAAACGGTAGTTATAAGAAATGCGAAAGAATCCACAGTAGTAGTATATGATGAAATTAAAAGGAAAACTATCAAAGCTAAATAGGCTCTACAGGTTAATGAGATATACCCGAAAAACAGAAAATAATGAAATATAAATAGCAATCAGGAGCTGGGCTTAGAGAGCCTTCTGGCTCCATTACTAAACTCTGGATATCACTTAGGACCATTGTTAAGACGAATGAAACGAGCTCGACTCGATGGGGTAGTGTATTTTTATTAAAGAGTTCCCATGACTGGTAATACTAAATAAAAGCTTTTAAAATTAAGTCGTTGTCTTATCTTATCTGAGTCGTAGTCACATCAGGTCGTAGAGCGGTCGGTTTTAAGGGCAAATTAATTGACCCGTTTTCACTCGATCAGTCAGGAGTATCACAAGATAGATTGATTGGGAATGGAAGCTACAGTGAGGCAAGTTTAATCATTACATTACGACACACACTAAGCACTATATCCCTGGATATGCCTAACACTATAACCTACGAACCAAGTTCGCCAAAACTTCTAAACAAGCGCTCATCATCATTATATTATTTGGTCTGCTGTAGAGTTGTTGAGCCGCCAAAGGCCTCTGACATGGCTCATTAACGGCTATATCCGTAGATAGTAGCCAGTACAAACGGCTTAACGTGCCTCCCAAGGAACGGAATCATCTAACTTTTCGGACAATCAGGTGATTTATCCTGCAATGTCCTAACCAAACTGGGGAGGTCGCACAAAGATGTTTTTGTTTGACAGTGTCCCCACCGGGAATTGAACCCAGAACCTCCGGATCAAGAGCCGAGCGCTCTAACCACTAGATCACGGAGGCCGTTGAAACAAGCGCTAAGACCCATTGTGTAAAAATGCACAATAATTGTGCAAATTTGGGGCACGATTTCGGTAGCGGCATGTAAGCTATCACTTGATTCGCTTTTTGGTCACTTAAATAACAGACAGGTGCCCAATTTCTGAGACTATAATAGTTGATTTTATACAAAGAAGGAACATTCAAAAGCATAAAATATTTGCCGCTCAAACATAAACTTTACTTTGAAGCCCTTGGTAAGCTAAAACTTTTGAAAGGGAACATTCGAAAGAAGTAAGAATTTTACGTAACTGGAGTGGTAACCATTGAATAAGTATTTTTGTCTTACTTTAACAATACTTATCGGGTCATGCGTAGTTAGGGTTTCGTAGTTGCCTTCAGAATCATTATTGCTAAGCAGGTTTTGATTTTTACTTTCGAGCGGAGCGAGAAAGGTAGGTATTGTATTCGTGAAAAAAAGTTGTTCTAATTTTCTCAAAAATGTGTTCTATTTTACTAACACATCATAAAAAGCAAGTCTCCCAAAAATGACCGTCTGTCGGTCGGTCTGTCCGTCACGTTTTGGTCTAGCGGCTAAACGAATAGTCTGATTGACATTAAATTTAAGATTTTTATGTAAATCCATCGAAGGATTCTGAGTGGTTTTTTGCTGGCTCTCATTTTAAGAGTAGCTGTCATACTCGTACAACGAAAATGAAAAATTGCAATTTGCGCGAAAACGGCTCAAACGATCTTGATGAAACTTTGCGTGACCAAGAATCTTCATGCGGAATCTTGCGGCAGTATCCACCTGTCTGTAGAAGTTCATATAAGGGGTGTTCCCTTATTACTATTCATTGAGCTTATTTTAATGTTCTATAATTTTGATTCTGAATTGGTTATCTACCAGACTTGATATTTTATTTTAATATTTTTTTTTTCAGAAATCTAGTATACAGAGTGTACCAAAAACTGAACAACTTTTCCTAAGAAATATTTGTTGGGAAATTCTATGCAAGTATCTTACGGTAGTATCCATCGATCAGTAAAAATTCATATAAAGGTGTTCCAGTTCTGCCAAAACTTAAACATGCGATTTTCTCAAAATCGCTTACCTACGGTAGTTTGTTTCAATGTTTGACAATTTGAATTCTTTTACTTGCCTATCGTGAGAAAGTAAGTGCAGTGGTGCTGCATCATTTATTATTTTTAGTATATTTTTTCTCCTTACGAACAGCGAGGTCCAGCGGTCCAGCACCTGATTGCTATTCCTATTTTTTTCACTTTTTTGACTATTACTATTAGCCCTTTTAGCCGTCATGTATACTAACACTGGACTTTTGCACATTTTTGATAACAACAGTTTAGCTGGCAGTGGGGGGGGGGTACAGTTTAACTGTTTAGCAGGCACTGGGGCGGGGGGGGGGGGGGCGAAGGTACAGCAGCACTGCACTAACTTTCACGTATCAACTGCAAAATTAAATTTTTAATTACTTACACATCATTCACAGATTAATGGATACTACCTCAAGATTTTTTTCTGCTTCATTTCTTTGGGAAAGTTTTTCAATTAAGTCTACAGCAAGCCCTTTCAGTTGGAGGTACCTTTCAGTTAGTTAATTATAGAAAACTATATGTAATAAGATACCTTACATGGAGATGCTCGGTCATGCAAAATTGCACAAAAATCGTCTGAGACATTTTTCAGTAAAATTCAATTCAACATTTTTGTTGTATGAAAGCTACCATCGAAATGAGAGCCAGCAAGAAAAATCCTTCGATAGTTTAGCCGCTGCTAGGCCATAACTTGACCGGCCGACCGACCGACGCGAGGACATTTTTATAGTAAGGGTGATGAAGGACAAATTTCTATATGATTTGCTCATGTCTGCTTCTTTGACTGATGATAAGGAGCATCCTCTAGAAGATATAAAAAATTTTGGAGGACATCCACACCCCTGCGTTTTTGAGAAATTAAGTTTTAACTATTTTGAAATTTGACAATGAAACGTACATCTGGCAGACTATGACTATTTATAAAACCCCATAAAAATGGTCTGCCACCATAATACTCGTAGCCCTGCGTCGTAAAGTTACAGCGCCTCAAAATGCAAAAATTCACTACTTCGTCAAAAAAGTCATAAATAATATCCACTCAGGTAGACAAATCCAGGATTAATATTATAGAAATTTTTAATAAAATCTATGGAACCAATTTTGGGTAAATCTCATATCTACGATTTGGTGGTACAGGAACACCCCTTATATGAAATTACATAGATCAAATGATACTGGCGCAAGATATCTTACATGGAGATGTTTGGTCATGCAAAGTTTCATCAAGATTCTATGAGCCGTTTATGAGAAAACTTCAATTTTTCATTTTCGTTGTATGACAGCTACCCTCAAAATGAGAGCCAGCAAGAAACCACTTAGAACCCTTTGATGGATTTACATAAAACTCCTAAATTCAAAATCTGGTGTCAATCGGACCATTCGTTTAGCCGTAGGCCAAAGCGTGACGGACAGACCGACCGACCGACCGACGGACGGACATTTTTGGGAGACTTGTTTTTTATGTTGTATAAGTGATATAGAACACATTTTCGCTCGCTCCGCTCGAAAGTAAAAAACCGTGTTGTCCGTCTGTCTGTCTGTCTTTCAAGACCCTTTTTCTCACGAACGAGAAGAAGTATCAGGTTGAAATTGATAACGAATGTTAAGGTCCATAAACCACACAAGATCTAAAAATTTAAATGTTTTATAACTACGCAATCAAAAGAAATGGCTTTTTATGTCCTCATCTCCATAGATTTATGCAAAAAAGCAAAACCTACAGGGTACTTCCCGTTGACCTAAAATTATGAAATTCGGCAAGAAGCTAGGTCTCACAGTACAAATAAAGGGAAAAGTCTAAAATCATTAAA
Organism: Athrips mouffetella; assembly: GCA_947532105.1. NCBI lineage: Eukaryota > Metazoa > Arthropoda > Insecta > Lepidoptera > Gelechiidae > Athrips > Athrips mouffetella. The sequence goes on from OX383956.1 coordinate 33,105,165, forward strand.
TATTTAAATTTTTCTCACAACTAATAGTAACCAATTAAAGTGCGAGTCAAACTCGCGCACTGAGGGTTCCGTATAACCACATTATATTAATAAACTTAGCTGATTTGAGTTGATTGAATGAAAGGTAAATTGCGGTTTACGATTTATGACGTATTCTCGTTCAAACCAATTTTCGGTGGAAGTTAGCATGGTAATGTACATCATATTTTTTTTGTTATATCATTCTCTTATTTTAGAAGTTACAAGGGGGGGACACACATTTTACCACTTTGGAAGTGTCTCTCGCGAAAACTATTCAGTTAAGAAAAAAAATATATTAGAAACCTCAATATCAGTTTTGAAGACCTATCCATACCCTACACGTATGGGATTGATGAAAAAAAGTTTTTGAGTTTTAGTTCTAAGTATGGGGAGCCTCCAAAATTTATTGTTTTTTTTCTATTTTGTGTGAAAATCTTAATGCGGTTCACAGAATACATCTACTTACCAAGTTTCAACAGTATAGTTCTTATAGTTTCGGAAAAAGGTGGCTGTGACACACGGAATAACAGACATGACGAATCCATAAGGGTTCCGTTATTTGCCATTTGCCTACGGAACCCTAAAAGTAATATCAAGGATTATTGTTCTTTTTGTAGGGTTCCGTACCCAAAGGGTGATAAACGAGACCCTATTAATATGCCTCCGATGTATGTCTGTTTGTGTGTCAGCGGGCTACTGCCGTCTCATGAACCGTAATAGGTACACATTTGAAATTTTCACAGATTATGTATTTCTGTTGCCGCTATATTAACAAATACTAAAAATTAAAAAATTATAAATGTGCTCCCCTACTAAAAACGTGTTTTTAGGCGATTTTAGCTCTATCGTAAAAACGGGAACACTTACAAGCGTGAAAATTGGTATGTTTATAGTGCATAACCTCTAGAATAAAAACAAATAATAATAACTGGTCAAGTGCGTGTCGGACTCGCGAGCATTTAATACCGTGTCAGTTATATGCGCGTATATAACTAAGACGGCATTTTTACCTTAGTGGTACGGAACCCTCGATGCGCGAGTCCGACTCGCACTTGGCCGGTTTTTATTCACACCATGTGTCTTAAACTGTCACACAAATCCATGCAAACGTTTGTCATAGAAAACAGTGACCTTCTTTGCCTTCTTAAAAATTTTCGTACTAAACAAACAATAATAATGAATACCGAAAAATTAAATGAATTATGTTCTGCAAGAAACAAAAGAACAATGGCCTAATTACAATCCCTCGATAGAAGAAATACGATGTGTTGCGGTATAGAGCACATTAAATCATAGTCTGTCAGGCAGGGCACTGCTTACAAGTTCTTACGCAAAACCAAGTAAGCGGGCGGGTTGCATAACTTGCCGACCCACTGGCACACTGACTCTGGAGCATTGCATTGCTCAGCTGAGTACTGCTTGCTTACTTGCAACTTAATCAATCGCACAATGTTAATTCTATTTTTTTTAACAGTAATTATTATAATAACCGTTTTCGGCCTGTGACTTCTTTATCCATGTGAAGTTAACAAAGATAAGATATAACACATTTCCCTCTATTCCTGGTGAAGGTATATTTTTTTGTAAAATTTCGTCGAAATCTAATTAGACAAAAAAAATTTACTCCCCAGAAATGCCTGTGAGGGATTTTCTAATTAGGTCCAAAAAAAATTGTAGTTCTACTATATTTATTTCGAAAGTTTTGTTATATTCGACAAGAGAACGGCTTAGCCTCTTCTGCCACCGTACTCAAATTTTACCTACACTATTCTAAGTGTGTAAAATGCAAACTGCACTATAAGTGGTTTTAAACAGCTTAAAACATGACGCATTTACCAGTATTTAAATTATTCCAAAAAATTTAATATGTAAATTTATCTGTCCAAACTATTTTATCTGCATTGTAGGACAGACAATGGGGTGTTAAGGGCTGTATGTGGAGCTTGCAATATCCCCATTTACAGCCCTTAACAGTCCAGCTATTGCAATCCCAATTTAATTAATTTACTGTAAAATAAAATTGTACCACTATTATATATTTTTATTTAGTCATAAGATATGGGTTTTACCTGAAATAAATGGATTTTATTTATTTATATCTGCAACTCGAACTTAAAGAGTATTTCTAAGTAGCACTTTGAATGTTCTTCGGGGAAGTACCTATGTAAAAGAACCAGACCATTTTCGTTTGTGAAGAATTTTACTTGGTTTTATCATGGACGAACAATAAGAAGGACTGACCATCCTCTTTTTGAAATCGTAACCCGGAATAGTAGTTTATGCCACTGTCAATCAAAGATAGTCATTGTAACATGAGTGCTTGTTTGAATAGACAGCACGAATGTTACAGTGCCTATAATAGTTTGCAATCAGTTAAGTGGCATATATAACTTTTTCTATGACCATAAAAATCATTAAGAAAATAACGTATTTGTTTGGTTTTGTCGTAATAGTAGAGCACTAGAACACCTCCACTTTTTTGGCAATAAAGTCCTCTTGAGTTTCGTACGCTGCCTTAATTGTTTCGGTCGGCGTGAATATTTTACTCATATTTACGAATTTTCAATGGAAATCAAGATGTTTATCGTTAAATAAATTAAAAGTAATTCTTTTGACAGATTAAATAAGCGGTGAACGAATAAAATGGATATAGAACGTAAATCACTACGTATGTATCAGAACGTAAATCACTACGTTTATGTATTACAGTGTATATATATAAGTAAAAGTTATGGTATTTTTATTGCAAAGAAAAATAATATGATGTGATGTAACTAAAAATTTAAGGTTTTCGGAATTTTTCCTGTATGTGTGCTATAAAACGTTGCTTTATAGTCCAGTAAAAATACGGTTTTGCAAAACATTAAATGCTAATAGCTACTTTTTTGTGTATATCGTATTTAAATATGATGTTAAGACGCAATATTTACGAATCCACCTAAAATTTAAAGCGGAATATTTTTTTCGAATAACAGCTAAGGCAAAAATAGTAATAGACAATTATATACTTTATATCATAGATAAACGTATACTTTACATATAGGCATCAAAATCCACCATAAATATATTTAAAAATATCAATTTATTTTAAAATATAAAATCTCCACTTATTTTTACATATAAGGGCCAATAAAGTCGAGGTAAAATAATAGCAATAAACTGAGCTAAACTCAACCTTTTTAAATGTAAGTGATTCTTATATATATTCACAAAAATGCCATACTAAATAAAAAAAAAGTTTTTTGTAATCGCTGGTTTACAATGATTTTGTAAACATTTATGTTGGATTTGCCAAAAATGTGATTATATAGCACTATTTTAATTATTAGAAAGCAAAACGGATCTATTACTATTTTTGGTTGCGAAGATAAGCTGTATTTAAATTTCATGCTATAAAAGTTAAAGAATACAAAAAAGCTAATATTTTTAGGTGGATTCATGTATAATATGAAATTCTGCATATATAGCAAGCCGTAAATAAAAAAAATAATCTATTAACATTTTTTTCCGAAATTCCATATTTTTTTAATGTTTGGACGGCAAAATAAATAAATAAATGAAGTAAATTTAGGTGGATTCCATTAAAAAGCTTTACACAGAAATATAATCTATCGATCTGAAAAAGAATCACGGCTATTATCAATTATTTCCGTTTCGCCATACAATCTCTCGTAATTTTACTGGAGTATCATGCTAAATTTCAAGATTCTAGGTCGACTAGAAGTATCCTTTAGGTTTTGATTCCCTTGCGAGTAGTTGCGAGTTTCAAAATATGCGGCTAAAATTGCTGTTTCTTTAGATTGGGTTGACATAGAAGTTTGATTTTATTTCATGTTAAAGGTCTGAGTATTTGATATGAATTTCAATTTAATACCTATACGCGTTCATGAGGAAAAGGGTAGTAAGTTAATATAATTTAATATATTTTTATTATATGTATGATGTAAGTAAAAATTTATGATATTCACAATTTTTCCTTTATCTGTGCTATAAGACGTTGCTTCGTACCAAATTTCAAGATTCTGAGTTCACGGGAAGTAACCTGTAGGTTTTGTTTCCCTTGCGAGTGTCGAAAACCTCGAAAATTTGCGGCTTAAACGGTTGGATCTTTTGATTGCGTTGGCTTAGAAGATTGTTTTTTTCACAGCTCCAAGGGACAGTAGACCTGAGTATTTGATATGAATTTTCGCTTGATACCTCCACGCGTTCCTGAGAAAAAGGGTCTTGACGGACAGACAGATAGACGGACAACAAAGTGCTCCTATAAGGGTTCCGTTTTTTCCTTTTGAGGTACGGAACAAACAAAATTTACTTTTCTAAATCGAAACTGTTAGCACTTTAGTTCTCGAGACGAAAGTTTGTATGAAAGGATCTAGTTTCTAGCAAGATGTATGAAAAGGGTCTAGCGGCGATTTCAATGATATTATACTGTAATTTCAGCCGTATTGGCAGACTCCTTGAGGGTATTATCAGACCCCGACCTTAAATTTTTTAAATGATTTTCGATATTGTCAAGGTACGCCCTTTTGTGAATTAGGTTTTCTGTAAAAGCATAATTAAATAGCTACACTTTTCAAACAAACTCGCAATACTAAGGCAAACCACAGGCAAAACGAGAGTATGCACCTACTTTTTTGACATAGTTGATACTTGTGATACTTTACGTAACTTTTTAACCGACTTCAAAAAAGGAGGAGGTTCTCTATTCGATCGTATTTTTTTTTATTAACCGACTTCAAAAAAGGAGGAGGTTCTCTATTCGATCGTATTTTTTTTTTATGTATGTTATTCAATAACTCCGACAATAGTGAACCGATTTGAATGATTCTTTTTTTATTCAATAGGGTTTAGCTTCGAGTTGGTCCCATATAAATTTGGTAGAGATCTGTTGATGGAAAATGAGATAAAAACGGTAACTCTTCAATACATAACGGCACACGAACAGTAGGGTAACATTGGGGGTTTTACGTCACGCAGTGATGTAAGACCCCCAATGTTACCCTACTACAATGTCTGACACCAATATTAGTTATCACCACCGGTCTGTATTTTTTGTTTGACCTGTGTGAATAAAAAGATCCGCTCTGTCTCTCATACGACGACAGTAAATACGCCCAAAGGACAGTAAATAAAAATGTAATAGTGATACTTAAAGGAATACGAATATAAATACGAATAGGAATACAAATAGGAATACAAATAGGGATACTAATAGGAATACGAATAAGAAAACGAATAGGGATACTAATAGAAATACGAATATAAATGCGAATAGGTATACGAATAGGGATACTAATAGGAATAAGAATACGAATAGGAATACTAATAGGAATACGAACAGGGATACTAATAGGAATAAGAATACGAATTTGAATTCGAATGGGAATACGAATTTGAATTCGAATGGGAATATGAATAGGAATTTTAATAGGAATACGAATAGAAATACGAACAGGAACATAAGAAGCGTGGTTGTGGTACTTTCTTCAAAAATATACCTATTATACTAGGTACGAATTTTTGCTTTAAAATTCTAGAAGGGAGCTCCCTGACCAGCAATTGATTTTTATACGCGATGTTATACTAATGATTATTAAGTATAAGTCGTCTAAGCCTTAGTCCGTCCGACTTTAAAGTTGTGTATGAAATTTTTAAAGATATGCTCAGAATAATAATAGAGATAGACAGCATCGAGGTAGACCACGGCGCAGATGGTGCGATGAACTTGACGCTTTCTGAAGAGACTGTCAACAAGAGGCTCTGAGTAGATACCAGTGGAAGGAAAGGACTAGTGGGCACAGTGGGCTTTTGCCCATCAGTGATACAACCATGGCTAATACGATAAGAAGAAATAATAAGGGGCATTCCCATAAAAAAAATTTAAACTCTATAGTAAAGACGGTAGCACATTATAAGAGTTAAACTTGGTATGATTCTAGTGCATTAGCTAAACAGATTGTAACAGAACAGGTATATAGGTAACAACTTTCGCAAGGAGGTTTTTGTTCTGAGGTAACAACCCTGAAGGATGTGAACCTCCTCATGAAACTGAACAACTTTACTTAAGGAACATGGGTCAAAATACGAAAAAAAAATCGAAAGTCACAGTTGATACTTGTCATATCAACGATTACCTTTTCTTCTTTTTACCTTGGCTTAGTTAAATTGCATCACGAAATTAAAGCTACGTTGGTCCTGTCTTGGAACCAGATGAATGACAATTAGTAGGTGTAGAGCGTTTCCAGTGTTTTAAAAGTTTGAGCTGATTTTCCTAAATTTTATCTAAAATAATCAGGCTTACTCCATTTTACCATACCTGCGAGGTATGTACTTAACCAACAATCTATAGTTTATAACTTATTTGTATTACTTACACCCATTACACTAAAACTTACAAAATAAAAATAATTTTAACAAAAAGTAAAACCTCCTCCAAAAAAACCACTAAAAAGTATGAAATAAAATAAAATCATCAGTAACTAAAAAGGAAAATAACCAAACCATCTCTCATTTTAATTAAATATTATAAAAATCTATTCTTTTTGGAGTCGATGCCAGCCAAGGCAAGACATACTCGTAGCTACTTTACGGTGCTAGTCAACTAAGTATCCTTTTGATTCAATAAGGTGCGATACTGCAATTTTTTTTTGCCACGGCTTCAATAGTATTACAACAATTCTCCTATTCAATGAAACATGAGTTGAAAAGACATAAGTTTTTGACTGCTCATACTGAAATAACGTAAATGAACAACATAATTGTATAAAGCCCAAAAATTTTGATCCATGGAAATCTTCGAAAGTGGCTCTCTCTATTAGGTAAACCTCGGTACATTTTGTCTGTCATTTCATCGCATGTTTACTAATCAAATTAACTGGTCCCTCTTTTCATCTCGAACTTTACCTTGACTAACTTAATAATGGGACCACCTCAAAGGTAAACCAAAATAACCAGTCAGTAATTCAGCTTCTTCTGTGACAGAAGTTACTCGTACCATACTAGAAGTTGTCCGCAACTTTTCACTCGTTGGCAGGCACCGACTCCAAAAAGAATAGATTTTTATAATATTTAATTAAAATGAGAGATGGTTTGGTTATTTTCCTTTTTAGTTACTGATGATTTTATTTTATTTCATACTTTTTAGTGGTTTTTTTGGAGGAGCTTTTACTTTTTGTTAAAATTATTTTTATTTGTTGGTGTTTACGATAAATAAGTCTTTAGAAATTGAAAAATTATTTTACTTTTTTTTATTTAATATTATAAGATAGGGTGATGCGAATAATATGTATTAAATACTCTGGTTTTACCTTAGTAATTGAGTTCGTTTGTAAAGTGTAGCTACTATACTTTGAAGAAAACCTAATTTATAAAAGAGCGTACATTGTTAATAATAAAGGAGCCTCTTTATTCTGCCGACACTGCAGTATGATTATCATTGAAGTCACTGCTGGGGGCCACTCTTCTTTCCATAACCCATTTGGCCCTTTGGGGTTAGCGCTATAAAATAAAAAAATATTTTTTATTGAATCAAACGAGCCCTAACTCGACGAGTTTTATTACAGAGTTCCAATCCTCCCAGGGTTCCCCCTTCTGGCTCCATCAAATCATCTAGGATTATTGTTCTTGTCAAGACGAATCAGACAAACCCAAACTCGAAAGAGTTGCGTCGTTTAATAAAATAACAGAGTTCCCATGGTTAACTTTCGGCTCCATCATGAGGCCCTGGATATCATCTACGTTGTCAAGACAAATCAGACAAGCCTAAACTCGATGGAGTTGCGTCGTGTTATTACAGTTACCATGGCCACCTTCCGGCTACATCATGAGACCCTGGATATCATCTAGTACCATTGTCCTTTTCAAGACAAAATACAGAGTTACCACGGCGACCTTACGGCTTCATAATGAGACTCTGAATATTATTTAGGATCATTGTCCTTTTCAAGATGAATTAGACGAACCCAAACTAGATGCAGCATGCGTGGTTTTATTGCAGAGTTGGCCACCTTCAGGTTCCATCATGAAGCCCTAGATAATATCAATATATCATCTAGGACCATTATCCTCTTCAAAACAAATCAGACAAGCCCGATTTCGATGGGGTTGTGTCGTGTTATTATGGAATTTTCATGGTCACCTTCAGGCTCCATCATGAGACCCTAGATAACATCTAGGACCAAAGTCTTTGTCGAGAAAAATCAGACAAACCAAAATTCGATGGGGTAACACTGTGGGTAACACTGTAATAAAACGACGCAACACTAGAGATTAGCTCCGTGTCATAAAAATTTTTTGTCATCGGATTTGCAATTTCAGCTCAATAGGAAACGTAGGTCTAATTAAACAGTGTCACAGTGTCTATCTGTCTGTATTTAAATTGCAAGATTTGAATACAGACAGATAGACACTGTGACAGATGTAACTAAATAATAGCTTTTCAATAAAGAAATACAGCGTACAATCATCCTCCAATTAGGTAAAACAAGGGATGTGCTAAACACATCTGGTTTTAGTATGTGGTACAAAAATAAGAAACATGTATTTGAGCATTTTTGGGCATCATCCCCAAAAGGGGTGAAATAGGGGTTGAAAGGTAGTACGCAAAAACTGCAGTTTCGAAGTGAGATGCGTGAAAAGTAAAGTCAGTCTTACAACAAGAAATATAAAAAAGGCCAAGTACACCGAGGGTTCCATACCGCTAAGGTAAAAATACTGTGACAGCCGACAAAAGAGTCAGCTCGAGACAACTCGCAGTTGAACACATTTATTTCATAGCTTATGCACAATAAACATCCCAATTTTCACGCTTGTAAATGTTAACGTTTTTACGATAAAGCTAATAATACAAAAACGCCAAAGAAGCGATTTCTTTTATGGGGATTTATTTTATTTGTTAGGTAATCCGCCATGTAACACAAATTCTGTAAAACAAATCATCCACATAGCTGCTACGGTTCAAATGATACAGCCATCGGACACGACGTAGGCGCTAGGGCAAGGGTAGGAATAGGGCTTCGTTTGGACACTTCGGGTACAGAACCTTAAAATTTGGATTTAGGCTAATAAAGAAACACGTGTGGATTTTCGATAACTCAAACTCAAAATATTTTATTCATTGTTGGATATTTAAATCTCTTAATGACGTCAGCTAAACTACATTGTTTCACAAACAAAGTGGCGCCATGGTGGGAAAAAAAGAATCGACAATAAAAACCCACGCGCACTTTTAAAACATCACCTAAAATGCATTTATAATAGTTATATTATTAACTAGCTGTGCCCGCGGCTTCGCCCGCGTGATATTTAGACAATTAGCAGTCTCTCCCTCTCCCCCTCCCTCACCCATTCCATCTCTCTCTACCTCCATTCCACTCCTTCTCCATCTCCCTCTCCCTATCCCTGCCCCTAACCCTACTCCTATCCCTATCCTTAACGACGTCTTAACCGCTATCCCTATCCTTATGTAAACATAGAAACGACACATATTGATTTTTAGACATTTTAACTCTATCGCACCCCAACCCCATCCCCAGGGGATGATGGTATTTCACGTCCACCACCTTACATTTCAAAATTGTTGTAGTTTTCGTAATCAGCGATCCTATAAACCATACAAACGACACCCATATTGATTTTTAGATATATCAAACCTATCGCACCCCAATCCCATCCCCATGGGATGATAGTTTTTCACGTCCACCACATTGGATTTCAAAATTGTGTTAGTTTTCGTAATCAGCGACCCGATAAACTATACAATCGATACCCATATGGGTTTTTAGACTTTTTCACCCCATTTCCTTTTTTAAGGGGTTGAATTTGGGGTGGAATTTCAATACACTGACGTATGTTCCACAAAATTACAACCTTAATGCCTTAGTAATAAATTTTGTGGATATTACTTTGAAATGAAGGAGTTTCAACTTCATCCCCCATTTCACCCCTTAGGGTGTAGAATTTTTAAAAACCTTGAGACACGTAAAACTTATTTTTAGTCGTCAGTCTAAAAACTAATTTTGACGATCCTAACTTCAAAACTGACGGACTTTCATACAAACTTTCATCCCTTATTTCACCCCCTTAGGACATAAATTTTGAAAAATGCTAAAACACGTTCTTTTTTACTTTTTACCAAAATCTTTAAAACAAATTTTTATAATTCTACCTTTAAAAATAAAAGACTTCTAGGCCAACATAAGGAAAAAATATCATCCCCTTTTTCACTCCCTTTTAGGGTGATTTTAGAGAAATGCTTAACACGTATTTCTTTATTTTTTACCAATAACTTAAAGTTAAATGTATATGAATCTAACTCAAGAAACAAAGGACTCATACAAACTTTCATCCCTTATTTCACCCCCTTAATGTGAATGTTGAAAAATTCTTAAACACGTACTTTTTATTTTTTACCATGAGCTCGTAACCAAATTTCTTTAATTCTACCTTTAAAAATGAAAAACTTATAGACGAACATACGGAAAAAAATCATCCCCTTTTCACCCCCTTGAAGGGTGATTTTTAAGAAATGCCTATACACGTGTTTCTTTATTTTTTACCAGAAGCTTAAATTCAAATTTGTGTAAATCTAGCTCAAGAAACAAAGGACTTTCATACAAACTTTCATCCCTTATTTCACCCCCTTGGGAGATGAATTTTCCAAAACCCTTTCTTAGTGGGTGGTATTGACGTGCATAGAACCTGTGTACAAAATTTCAGATCTGTATCTATAGCGGTTACGGCTCGGCGTTGATGAATCAGTCAGTCAGTCAGTCAGGACATGCTCTTTTATTATATATTTAGATTTAGATTAGATAGATGAATTGTAAAAAATACAACGTGTTCACGGAATGAAACTGAGAAAATGCACAGGGCCGCAAAAATTTAGAGCGTACATGAGGTGTCTGACGACCTTAAAGAAAGATCACATCTGTATAAGGAACCCAGGGTATCCCATGCATGACATAGAAAACTAAGATATTTCGTCAGATTACACATACATTTTCCGCGACTTAATTTTTAAGTGACGCTCGGGTTTTAGCTAGATATATAGAATACTAGCTGTGCCCGCGGCTGCGATCGCGTGGAATTCAGACAATGTGCAGTATTGTGCAGTCTATCCCCCTCCCCTCCCTCACCCTCTCCCCCTGCCCCTCTCCCTCTCCTTCGGGAGGGCTCTCCCTCTCTTGGGGGATGATTTTTCAAAAGCACTGAAACACATGTTTATTTCTTTCTTTTTATTAGCCTAAATCCTTATTTTAAAAGAATTTTCATACGTGATTTTAATAGAAATTTCTTCCCTTATTTCAGCCCCTTGGGGGATGATATCTAAAAATTGCTGAACGTGTTTCCCTTATTTCAGCCCCTTGGGGGATGATATCTAAAAATTGCTGAAACACATGTTTCTTTACTTCTTATTATTAGTTAAAATCCAAATTCAAGTACTTCACGTCAAAACTGTTAGGATGTTCATACAAACTTTCAACCCTTATTTCACCCCTATGGGGGATGAATCTCCAAATTTCTGAACACGTGTTTATTTACTTCTTATTATTAGCTGAAATCCAAATTTCAAACATCTCATGTCAAAACTGTAGGATTTTCATACGAACTTACATCCCTTATTTTACCTCCTTGGGTGATGATATATATCCCACATACTTTTTGATTTTTTACCAAGAGCTCAGAACCAAATTACTATAATTCTACAAGAATTCAAGAAACAAAGGACTTTCATACAAACTTTCATCAATTTTCCAAAATCCTTTCTTAGTGGGTAGTTTTGACGTGCATAGAACCTGTGTACAAAATTTCAGATCTGTATCTATAGCGGTTACGGCTCGGCGTTGATGAAGCAGTCAGTCAGTCAGGACAAGCTGTTTTATATATTTAGAAGATAGATAGATAAATACTTTATTGGCACACACAGAACACATTAACAATAAAAGGAGACTCTTAAATCTCTAGGTTCTTTCAGATCTTAGGGTTTTCTTTTCATTGTTTCAGTTAGATGATTGCAATGCCGAACTTGTCAAGGTTCTTACCAGTCCGACCAAATTTGTGGTCCAATCACATCCGCCCACATTTGTGGTCCGACTAGCGAAACTGCCAAGAGGATGCAAGGCAGACCTGTTGTTTTTTACTTGTATAGGTACCTTCTATTTCTACGAATAGATTAACCACTTTTCTCTCCAACTGTACAAAACCTGCCAGGTTTCGGATTGGCAGACCAACGTTTTGTGGACCTATTAGGCCACTACTATCGCTAAAAAGTTGCAAATTTCGTGTACTAGATGACGTAGGATAACATGCAGTGCCCTTATGGTCTATTAGTGTCTTGTGTTCAAATATGCATATTATCTGTAAGTAAATAAATATGTATGCAATTAATTATATTTGTTTGTGGTTATTTCTATTTTATTTCTCCAAGTGTTAACTTCTACAAAAAAACTGTAGTTCCTGAATCGTTCAAAATACTTAGTAAAAAATACAAGTCTATAGTTTATAAAAATTAAAAGAAAAAGACCTACATGCAGCCTACACATATTCCCATGGTGGTGGAGATAAGATTAGCAAAATTTGTTATTTTTCCCATTGAAAACGCCATAAGAAGTGAATGAATATTAGTCATTATACTCTAGGTTTAATTAAGGCTTCAAGTACTAATATGCATACTGTAAGTTGTCATTTAGCTAATAAGGTTCATGTAAATTAAGTCTTTTGAAAAATTATTAAATAATAATAAAATTATGAATTAAATTCAATGTTTTTATCATGTCTACTACTATGCAATAGTTTCCCTAACGTAATAGAATTATGTACTTCTATTGTATACAAATCTACAATTTTTGAAATTATCACCATACAGAAAGTACTCAACAAATGGTAGATTAATAAAAAAGATTAATGAAGCTTATAAAGACATCTCCTAAAAACTGAACAACTTTTCCCAGGATAATAGGCCAAAACAAGCCAACACATGACCCACTTTGGGCCCCATATATTGGTCCATAACCAAGTAAGTTCAGAAACAAAAACCCTTAAGAAAAACTTAAGACTAGCAAAATCTTTTTCTTTGCTCAAATAAAGTGAATGACAAGATAGTGTATTTTGCATGGGAAGTCAAAAATGTTTCTTTGCATATCAACCTCAATGCTTTTTGTGACTCTGCCTAGATCATTTCAAGTCCTAAGATCAAAATAACAATTAAACTGAATAGATAGATAATAGATCAGGCATTAAAACGATCAGAAGCAATGTATGGACAATGAGAATAAATATTACAAAGTCTCGATAGCTAACTGGGATCTCATTAGACATACAAGGTACGGTTTCACCAAGGAGAATAGACTATAAGATTTCTTGCTTCAAGTACTTACTTTTGTACCAAACCAATAACATTCAAAATATTTTTATTACCGAAAATTCAGGAATGATAACTGCAAGCAGCAAGGCGTTTTATGAAAACTTCAAAATTACTGTCACACTTGCAAATATTTACACAAACGAGTCAGGTATCAGAAGTATCATATTATCAATAAAGACGGCACACGTTTCAACATTCGTACCCTACGCACCCCACTGGCTACAACGATACTGAAAGAACCACCCCTTTACTACTTCCTTATATAATAATTATCTTACGTAACGCCTTACAGCTAGGATAACGGCCGTAACCGTCACTCGTCAGGAGTAACATAGGTACAGAAATTACGTAATACAAATGTCAATTAAGCAGAAAAACGCTTGAAGTGTGCGTAAATGTACCTACTTACCGGCTAGCTCACAGAATGTTTTGAGGCAAAATTGGGTTAAAATTTGCCAAGCGATGATGAGGTTATATTGCGGGTTCGGCTACCGCTGCCCGACCACTGCCACATAATAAAGTTTCAGTGCAAAGAAACAACTGTTGTCGATGTGTAAACAATTCACAGAAATTAATTAAAAATCAACTTTACAACACACAACCAACACCCAACTGGCGGCAAGTCAGTCTGTCTCACTGACAGATAGAGTGCTGCCAGTAATGGATATTCGAAAGCAACGAAACACGACTTTAAACAATCTACAGGCACAGAATAAAGTAATAGTACTATCATACAGAACGGTCACTCTCCCCCCGCACCCCCACGAACACCCGCTCGCACAAATCGGGTGGTGCTGATGCGGGTCCGTTGTACTGAATATGCAGGTCTATCGTGGTTTCGCACTCGTTGTATGAAGTGTCTGGGGCTGGCTACAGGTTCAAGTTTTTAGACGTGACAACGTCTTATAATTCGATGGGCTGCACGCACGAAAAAATGCGGCGTTACCTCGCTCTGAGGCGTTCCATGTACGAGTACAGGTGCACAAGAAAAATGAAAAATGCACCCAATCCATCAGTATTTTCTTATGACGTTGTCACGTTCAACTATCGTCAGTAAACCGACTTTACAGACAACCCTTTTTTAAGTATCTATAGGTGGCATGCTCATCATTGCTGGTAATTTTTAATGACTTTGTAAAATAAATGAAATCTTTGTAGAAGTAAATATATTTAAAATATTTGACAATACTGTAGCAGTAAAACCGACCTAATTATTCATATACATAACCGTCCAGTACCAGTGTTTCCGTTTTCCATTTATGTAACGATGATCAGCAGAGCCATCCAGTTAGACTTTCAAAAGGTGCTGGGAAACACCGTTTTGCCATGGCGGAGTACATTCAATTCCAAAAAACAAATTATCATGTCATTTCGCAAGGAATTGAAACATTCTGCAGTCAAAAAGAGATATCTCTTCAACTACATGTGGCGCACATTTGTAACTAGAACTCATGCACAACTATCAATTACTATACAACCTGTACGGGATGGCCGCAAGATCGCAACTCAGGAACGCAATCAGCTCGCGACAACAGCAAGATTTGTACTAAGATACAGCTAGATATAGATAGATAGATGTATAGCTATAGTTTTCTTATAATGAATCATCATTTCGTATGTAGTTTCAAGATAGATAGATAGTAAAGAAAGGTTTCGTACAGTTTTATATTGTATAATCACAATCGACTCGTATAGATAGCTAGTTATGATCTAATAGTTTGTAATTTCTTGTAAGGATCCAATAGGAATAGGTCTAATTAGAATCGAATTAGTATTGTCTAATAAGATATTGTAAAATAGTTAAAATAAAGGGAAGGCAAACCACTCCCCCTCTCCCCCGCACAGATTTGCCACACCCCTCTATCGCTAGCTCCCCCCGCGCCCCTCAGTAGCCACACAAAATGGCGGATTTCGTATATATATGGGCTCGGTGGCCGCTAGCGAAGTTCAGTCTGAATTTGGCGGCCATCTAAGAAACAACTACTATAAAGAGTTTAGTATATTTGAGATATGATGATGCCACCTCATCAATAAACCATAGTCATTTTAGGTATTTTTGAAAAATAATTTTTACTAATGGTTTTGACTTAGATACATCTATGCTTTCTTTTGTGGGTCATCTAGTGCAGATTTATATTATCTTATTCCATGTAAATTCTTCACAGAATATTGAAAGTCATTCATAACATGCAGAATACAATGCAAATAGAGCGAGTCTACTACCGTTTTGTATCGTGCTACGGCAGACTAAAAAAAATTACAAGAAACCTCTGCAGCACGGCTTTTTGAGGGTTTTGTGCAATGTTTTTCTTGTGTCTCGTCAGAATAAAATAAAAAAAATAAAAATTAAATAAAATAACAATATCAGAGCACTATACTTCCTCCTTGCCATTGACGGAGTCATCTAATCTATAATAATCCTTTTTACATAAGTAATGGTTGCTCTACACATTCTTTAAATTTTAACTACACTTCTTTGTCAGGTATTTAATTATAATATCGTACACACAGACCAACAAAATATGTATTGAATTTTGCTAATCTAGTAAATGGTTGATCAAGTTTGTAATTATTTCTAGTAATCTGAATATGCCTATCACAATCTTTAGGTAATTGACATTTACAGGTGTAATATACTAGGTGTGCTGTGTTATTATTCACATACCATTCACATTAATCATAATGACCATGCAAGCAAATATATATAATTTTGTGGGGGGATACGTTACAATTGTTACATATTCTAAGTACAGCACTATTGATGTCGATTGTCTATGGTTGAGACTCTAGACTTTATGATACTTCCCTTCTTCCTGTAGACATGTAATAATGTGAATAAATACGAAATTAATTAAAACATGGATTTCATTAACTACGCCGCCTCCTGACCATGAATCCTCGAGCCTGACCAACAGGCACGAACAAACAAGATGGTGTAAGAAGTAAAGAAGCCAAAAATATGTTGAAATATACAGTCGTCTACCAAGCCAAGTCAACCGTAGAACAAAGAGGTACGCCATTACTTATTCAATAATTCAATTTAACGTCGAGAAAATTGCCTGAAAACAAGAATAACGTCCTCATCATGAATATAAAACCGCTTAATATCCAAATAGGAGAAAATGCCGCTAAAAAGTGGAAGTCATGGAAGCAGAAATACGAGATATTTTGCGACGCAAATGAAATTGACAAATTCACAGACCAAAAGCAGGTAGCCATTTTCTTGAATGCTATAGGTGACGACGGCATTGAGATTTTCAATAGCTTGAAGATTGACCGAAAAAAAAACAAAATCGACGACATCCTTAAAAAGTTTGACGAAAAATTCAACCCCTGCAGCAATATAACCTTTGAAAGATACAAGTTTTTCACACGTCATCAAAAAAACGATGAGACCTTAGACGAATACGTCACTATTCTCAACAATTTATCTACGTCTTGCGACTTCAAAGAACTTTGAGAGTCATTGTTAAAAGATATGTTTGTCATCGGTGTGAAAAACAACAACATCAAAGAACAATTACTACAAGAAAACGACTTGACGATTGAATCCGCATTAAAAATTGCCAAGAACATGGAATTGTCACAAGAGAGATCAGTTAAGTTGGCACAGAGCAACAAAAACGTTCTACATCAGTCCAAGCTGTCAACTATAACCACACACCACGGGATACTTCAAAAACATGAAGACCATCAAGATCCCAATCAAGAACTAACTTCAAGACACGTTCAAATTCAAGGTCAAGAACTCGATCAACCCGTCAATGCAATGCGATGTGGGCAGATTCACCGTCACAAGTATCCAGCACAAGGGAAGATCTGCTCTATCTGCAAGAAAGCGAACCATTACGCTAGCTATTGTTTCTTCAAAAATAACAAACCTTTTAAAAAAGTAAATACAGTAACTTCAGAACATACTAACCAAAATAATCAGTTTGTGATTGGATCCTTACATAACCAAAATGACACAAACTCAGACTGGCAAATTCAGGTAAATATTAATAACTATCCAATAACCTGTAGAATTGATACTGGCGCAGACACAAATATAATCTCAAAACAAACACTAGATCTAATTATGTCAAAAACTCATTATAAAATTCCCATTTTTAGGACAAATAACAATTTTTTTTCCTTTTCAGGACAATTAGTACCAAATTTAGGTAGTTGTGTCATCAATTGCCAATTTGAAAATGAGACTAGCATACAAAATATACTTTGTCTTTGTAGAATGTCAATGCCAAACAATACTTGGATGGAACATCTGCGAGAAAGCAGGTATCGTCAAAAGGATCTTCGAAATAAAAGAAGCCAAAACAAAAGGTATCAGGTCAGTGGATAAGATAATGTCAAAGTACACCCATACCTTCGAAGGTTTAGGCTGTTTACCATACAAAGCTCACCTTGATGTTGATGAAAACATTCCACCTAAAACATGTCCACCACGTAGAATACCATATTCACTTGAAAAACGCCTTAAATGTGAACTGGAAAGTATGGAACAACTTAAAGTTATCGAAAAGGTCACCAAACCAACTAAATGGGTAAACTCTATTGTATTAGTTGAAAAACCTAATAAAACTTAGGATTTGTCTTGACCCTAGAAACCTAAATGAAGCTATCAGAAGACCCCATTATCCTTACCCTACATTCGATGATCTTCGTTCCAAAGTAGCAGGTGTTTCTATTTTCTCAAAGCTTGACGCTAGCTCAGGATATTGGACTATTCCTTTAGACAATGAAAGTAGCGACTTATGTACATTTAACACGCCTTATGGCAGATATAAATTTTTAAGACTGCCCTATGGAATCAACTCAAGCGGTGAAATCTTTCACCGAACCATGAATGAACTTTTTGGTGACATTCCTGGAATAATTATCTTTGTGGATGATATTCTAGTTTATGGATCTTCAGAGTTCAAACGAGCATCCGAAGTAAATCTTAAATTTAATAAATCGAAATGTGAATTCGGTTTGTCAGAAATTCGTTATGTTGGCCATAATTTCAATAAAAATGGTGTCACCAGATCAGTCCAAAGTCGATGCTATAACTAAAATGCAGAGTCCAAATAATGTCAAGGAACTCCAAAGATTTCTTGGAATGATTAATTATTTAGGATCATATATTCCAAACCTATCTGAAGAAACGTCTTTACTCAGAGATTTATTAAAAAAGAATAATTTGTGGCAGTGGTTGGACCAACATGAACTGCAATTCAACAGACTTAAATCTTTAATTTGTCAATCACCTGTCCTAGTACATTATGACATCAAGAAACCAATCAGACTGTCAGTAGATGCCTCTAAGCACTCTGTCTGCGCTGTCATATTGCATGGAAAAAATCCAATTGCATATGTTTCTAAATCATTAAATAAAAGTCAAGAAAATTGTGCTCAAATTGAAAAAGAATTATTTGCAATTGTGTTTGGATGTAAAAAATTCCATCAATATCTATATGGAAAGCCTGTTTGTGTTGAGACTGATCACCAACCATTAGTCACACTTTTCAAGAAACCTTTGTCAGACGTACCAACTAGGTTACAAAGAATGATGATAGCCTTACAAGCATATCACTTAATTGTCACTTACACAAAAGGATCTGAAATGTATATTCCAGACACCCTGTCTCGTTCCCCAATAACCGATAACAAATCAGACCAAAACCAAGAGTTGATATCCTTGAAAGAACTTGAATCAGAAGTAGAAATTCATGTAAACTTATTGACATCCAATCTAGCAATTACACCAGAAAAATTTGATAAAATATTAGAACACACTAACAAAGACCCAACTTCACAAATTCTCATAAAATACTTCAAAGACGGATGGCCTACATGTAAAAAACATTGTGACACACTAGCATTACCTTATTGGAATATTAAAGAAGAAATTCACATAATAAATAACTTTATTTTCAAAAATAATTCAGTTTTTGTACCTACTTCAATGAGATCTGAAATTCTAAGTATTTTACATGAAGGGCACCTTGGAATTGAAAAAACTAAAAATTTTGCCAGAGGTGTAGTTTATTGGCCAAATATTGACCAAGACATTGAAAATAAAATAAGACAATGTGAGTCATGTTCTATTTACAGTTCAAATAATACAAATGAACCACTCTTATCTCATGAGCAACCTTTGTATCCATGGCAAAAGGTAGCAACAGACTTATTTAATTATAAAGAAAAAAAAATATTAGTCGTCGATTTTTATTCTAATTACATAGAAATTGCAAACTTAAATAAAGACAGCAGAAGTTCTAATGTAATCACACACTTAAAGTCAATTTTTGCACGACATGGAATTCCCATGCAACTTGTCAGTGATGGATCAGATTTTAGAAATTTTCTTCAGGACTGGGACATCGTTCACATAAAATCGAGTCCTCACTATCCTCAGTCCAACGGCCTCGCTGAAATTTCTGTGAAAATAATAAAAAACATTTTTAGAAAGTGTGAAGAGTCAGGATCAGATCCCTATATTGGTCTATTACAATATAGAACGTCCCCAAGAGGTAACCTAAAATCACCCTCTCAACTACTTATGTTAAGACAATTGAGAACTAAATTACCAAGCCAAATCAGCAATTTAACACCCAAAGTTGTCAAATTCACAGAACATTCAAAAATAAAAAATGAAAAATTGCAAAAAACTAGAACTTACTATAATAAAAAGTGTAAACAATATCAATCATTCAATGTCAATGATAATGTCTATTTCAAGAAAAACCCTAAAGATATTATATGGGCTAAGGGTTCTATTGTAGCAAAGACTACATTCCCCAAGTCTTTCATAGTCAAGGATAATTATGGTACCACATACAGGAGAAACTCTAAACACATACATATAGATTACAATAATTACAGTCAAAATAAATCATCGTTAAAGTCTGAAAATAAAAAAGTCTCTTTTGATACAAACCAAAATCTAAGTCAAAACACAAACATTGTAAGTCCAAGTCACAAACAAAAGAAGTCAGAATCACAGTCTTATCAGTCAGTTAGTAGTCAAAATCCAAAAATTCCAGAAAAAGAGGAAAATGATTGGTATACTTATTTCTATTCGTATAATTCTACCACATCAAGTCCAATTAATAACTCAAGTGATTCAGATTCCTTTCAGTCAGTAGAAATAGAGCGTAGTAGTAATAAGTCACAGGAAGTTTTAACAAAATCTCCAGAATTCATCGATGTGAATGAAAGTCAAATGTCAGAAGAAAGTATCCATGAATACAATGAATATGAAAATCAACCAACTTTGTCTGATTTTCAACCGAGTAACTTATCTAGTCCACTAGAGTCCTACTTACATAATTCAAATATTTTATCTCCAACTAGTAGTGAAAATGACGAAGCCTGTAGTGCTGAAATAGAAAACCCTGAAAGAATTTATACTAGAATTGGACGACTTGTTAAGAAAACACAAAGACTAGACTTATAAAAATAGATTTTTATAATGTAACAAATTGAACTTTTGGCTTTCATCATTTTCAATAATAACAAGGTATAATAATATGACAAAGCATGTTAACTAGAATTACAATAACAATTTAATTATATCTATGACAATGTATTTACGAATTTCAATGTATTTATATTTTAATTTCAATGTTTATGAAGAATACCTAGTAGCTTAGTCAAATAAGTTATTTTAAGGTTATACTTCAACGTCAATGTCACTAATGTCAAATGACTTTAATTTTTTTAATTTTGAAAGGAAAAAGGGCAAGTTACATATTCTAAGTACAGCACTATTGATGTCGATTGTCTATGGTTGAGACTCTAGACTTTATGATACTTCCCTTCTTCCTGTAGACATGTAATAATGTGAATAAATACGAAATTAATTAAAACATGGATTTCATTAACTACGCCGCTTCCTGACCATGAATCCTCGAGCCTGACCAAAGGCACGAACAAACAAGAACAATTACTTCGGCGCAAGTTTTTCAATGAAGAAGTTGGGCTTGTTTTTTCAATGAAGGAGTTTGTGGTAATTTTTATTATGAACAGCTGTGTGTGGCTTTGAAGCACCACACTGTGTTCTTAACTCTGAGACACAACGTCCTTTGAGGCAAAAAGTATATTATTAATTTTGAGGTAACGAAGTGTCTTTTTATTATTTTTTATTATCCTCCCTTGTCGTGTTGCTGTTTGTTGCCTACGCGTTTATTTAACTTAAACTTGAACTTAAACTTGAAAAAGTGAGTGTATGGCATCTATTTTGGAGGTTGCTACATATTTTACATAAATTGTTATTAGTAGGGAATGAAATTTCGGAAGGTAACGTCTGATGGTAATTAACTACATAAAGTTCTCTCAACTTTAAGAACACCGGGTAGTCTGACTTTTCACAAATCCAAGTCATCATAACAAATGATTTTGTTGAAGAGGGAATAGCTTAGCGGCATGAGGCTATAATATAATTTCACAAAATAACCAAAAGTAACAATCTGGCAACCTTATGAAATAACCAACCATCACTACGGTTTATTACTCGCATATGAGCACTGTGTGCGGTGCTAGCGCGCTCTGAGTCGGTTCAAAACTTGCTCGTATTCACTCGTTCAAGCGATGTGACGTCATCAGAGACGTCACTTTAGCGCGCTATCATTGCATACGAAAATGAGGTAGTGCAGCGTGTGCGAAACGTCAAATTTAAGTGACATTTGTCATCAATCATATTTTCGATAGATTTTTTCGACTTTTTTAGGGTTTTTGGATTAAATTATCTAATTTCTCTCTCTCTCAATAATTTCCAAAAACGCAAAACAAAACCAAAATTTGAATTTTTCTCAGTGACATTGACATAAGCGCGCTCTAGTCCGGTTAAAACCTGTGTTCGATCGTATTCGACGAATGCACGCATATAGAAATAAACCGACTATATTCAGTAAATTCAATGTGTGCAATGTATTCAAGTAATAAATCGTAGTGCATATATTGTTCGACCCCGGAATTGATGATGGCCCGCACAGAAAAATAAGGGTACTTAGAAGGAGGATTAAAGAAATAATTCGTCACAAGGTAGCGAAGGCGTCGTTCTATGGATTTGACGGGTTATTTTGAATATTTCCTAGTGATCACTGATAGTTTGACATAAAATATTGGGACATGTTGGCAGATGTCATCCCATAGTAAAATAAATTAGCAAGGTATCTATTCCGAGCGAAGCAAGGAGGTCCAAAATCTTTGATGGCCCGACTACACGTTCGACGGCGTTAGGCAAGTGTAGAGGATGGATACGTGTGGACTCTGCCAACACCGGCGGCACTCGGGAGGATTCGCCGCGGTGTTGGTACAACAAAGGAATTCGTGCCAGCATTGGCCTGTGCCTCTACACGTTGGCCGCTCACTTAGGACTTAGCTGTCTGCGGGACTGTGTGGACTAATGAATAGCTTAAAAATTTAAGGTAAAAATAAAAAAATTAACGAATTTATTTACTGAATTAATTAACGATGTTAAACATGACAGAAAAAATAAGATGATATTTGGCTAAGCATATGTTGGAATCGTCATAATTTAGTACAGTAATTCTGAAACTACTTTCGAATTCACATCCTTCATCTATTTTGAACAACAATTTATAATTGTTCATACTTATTTCAAAATTTTATTAAAAAACATCACTGCTGCTATGGTCACGTCCGTCTCAAACGGGCGACGGTCTGTGACTGAACTCATCGAATGTGTAGAGGGCTGCACGAATGTGTCAGCGCAATCAGGCAAATACCTATAAACTCACGCTTGCCCAACACCTGTGAATATGTCGAGGGGCCTTGAGACAAATCATCTAGAAATTTGTGAAATATTTAAGTGTTTGAAGCATGTTTGGCGGATATTTATTTTTTTATGTTTGTAGCGCCGTTTGAATTCACTGCTGGATATTATATTGACTGCGATGCGTGAATAATGAGCATCCTCTTCACATGTTGATTGTATTTTGCGAATGTCGTGCTATAAAAGTTTTATTTATGAAAACATTTTTATATTTTGAAGCTACAAAATACAAGTTATAGTGTCACAGTATTTTCAATGATAATCAGACAGATGGACATTACGAAATTATAAGGGTTTCTTGTTGACAACGAAACCCTCAAAATGCTATAGTGGCATGGCAAGTTATGGGGATCGTAATCAGGGGTAATATTGATTATCCTTGCTGTTCCATAGAAATTAAACCACGAAAGTAAATTGAAAGAATCTCAGCACTTATAATTTATAATATCTCACAGTAAGAACGCATAACGAACAACTTATTTATAATAGCAAACTCGTACAGGCTAACGTATAAAAATTATAGAGAAAAACATTTATGTATCGTCGATCGAATATCTTTGATATTCGAATCGAATCTCATTTTAGTTTGTCTGTATTTGCCCATCATGGGCCAATATGAAGAGGGCGATCATTGCTTGGCCGTGCTTTATTGTGTCTGCACCTTGTCTGCACATTCCTGTTTTTCGGGTTGCCGCACTTTAAGAAATTCCCCGAAATGCGGGGAGTTTTGAACCGCTTGGGGATTTTGTAGGGAGAGCGTTGGTCAATGCGGGGGACATGCAGGGAATCAGAGATTTTAGGATTTCTACTAAAAACAAGAACAAAAACAGAACACAGGCTACTTTGAAGTTATAAAAATGAAATTGATTAATAAATTAAATTAATTAAATTGCAGAACAAGAATGATTGGAGAAATCAAAATCTTCCTACTTGATTCACAATAGAAATGTTCTGATTATTCTAAACTATTGAAAAAAGAAAAAGAACATTCCAAAAATTCTTAATTCAAAAAATAAGTCTATTCCATGGTTCAAAAAAGAAAATTCTAAAAATTTTAAGTTTTTAAATCGGTGGGGAATTTATCATGGGTTTTGGGGAATTTAAAGCATAAGCATGGGCAATATTGGGAAACGCTGTTCAGAACATTTCTGCTGTTTTGCTAGTTTGCAGTGCATTTTAGATTAGAACCTACCTGTTTTGATTTGTGTCTAAAGTGGCCATTTGTGTCTATCGTAGCCTGCTAGTGTTATAATTAATTCATATTGTAAGTTTTATTCGCTTTTTACCAGTTCATAGGAGTATAGTGTCGCTTAAATGTTCGTTTATAGTCTTACGCAGTGATTACATGGTGATGATTTTCCATTAGTGTTGAAAACATTCCATCCTTGTGTTCAGCCTGTGTAGCCCCATCACGAGTAAACACGAAATTATTATAGTTTATGTATCCAATGTAGTACGTATTTTGTAGTTGAGGAAACAAGAGACGTTTAGAAAGACTCCGCGTCGTTGAAATGTCGTCAGACCGTCGTGTGACGGAATCTCCGTGCAGCAACTAAAGCCAGCTAGAACACTAGCACCATGGAAGACGATGGCGAGGATAAAGATGATACAAAGAGGTTTGTCACTTTATTACTTGTCAATATACTATCCTATAATGTAGTTAGGTACAATAATATTATGATGATTCATAATATTAATATCTAATGTATACAGGGTGTGCGGCGCAACGTTGGCCGAACTAAAATGGTGTATTCAGACCTTAAAACTGAATATCTTCCCCTACTAGGGAATGTGCGTTGAAATTGGAATTTTTCTCCCAGCTGGTGAACTTTTTTTTTCCCTAGCCTATACTGTCCCACTGCTGGGCAAAAGCCTCCCCTTCGGTCCTCCACCTGTCGCGGTCCATAGTGAATTCTGGCCAATCGCGACTGTACGACACATGACACGTATGACATTGTACTTACATTAAATATTATCTATATATTGGCATTGGCACACTACTAAAGTTACTTTTTACATATTTCTACAAGCAACTAAGGTTGTCTGGAAGAGATCGCTTTAAGCGATAAGACTGCCTTTGTCCACCCTAGTTCTAAGAGTCTCCTGTGTATTGTTTTGTTTTTGTGTGACAATAAAGAATTTATCTATTTATCTATCTACGAGTCTAAATCGTCACTCCACTTTTTTCGTGGTCTACCCCTGCGGCGTTGGTACCATTCCGGGGTATCCATTGGGTAAAGATTCTCGCCTACCGTCGTGGATGCATTCAGCTTATATGTCCAGCCCAGTCCCATTTAAGTCTAGCTGTTCTTGTCTTAGAGCACAGCGTAGTATTCGTCACTTGGTAAATCCGTTTTACCTAGAATGTTCCTCCGTAAGGAACCAGGTTTGTACACTGATGGTTAGGATGGGCAATATACGAATGTCGACGAGTTTACGTTTGAGTGAGAGGGGGAGGTCCCCTTTTAAGAATGGCTTCAAAGACCTGTAGCTTCTCCAAGTGTTTTCGATACAGCAGTCGATTTCCTTTTCCTGCTTGTTCTGGAAAGAAACTATCTGACCTAAGTAAGTGTATTCGTCGACATAATGTAGTACTTGCCCATCAACCTCTACTTTATGTTTTGTGCTGTTCATCATAACTTGGGTTTTGGTCATGTTCATGTTTAGTCCAACCTCAAGGCTTGCCACATTCAGGTCTTGAAGCATGTGTTGGAGCTCTGCTGATGTGGAAGCGAAAAGCACAATATCGTCGGCGAATCTTAAGTTGGTTAGTTTGTTATGTTCAATGATAATTGAAATTAATAGAAATTAAGAAAAAGAAAGTACACTAGTCAACTGGATACAGGTATTATCAGTTGTATATCGACTGCCTGCCTGCTCAAGGATAATAATAATAATAATGCCTTTTATTTGCCATGGAATGCGTAGAGTTTGGAATACCTCCTCCAGGGTACAAGTGAATAGGTTAGGGGAAAGGGGGTTAGCCTGTTTCACGTCCTTTTCAATTTCGAAAGTCCTGTAAATCACTTCCAATAGCTTTATGTAGGTCTCGTATATGGAGTTTTTTACTTTTTTTAATTTTTGAAAGTTTTGTGGTCTGAATCCACAGTTTTAGTTTGGTCAATGTTGCGCTGAACACCTGGTATATGTGAGTATGTACTTACCTATCTCATGAGTATAATTATTGATTAAGGTACCTACCTAATTCTAATAACAAGCTTCCTCAAAGAAGAAATATAAACAATTTCTGAAGAGACATATCTGTACAATATGGGTATAAAAAGGTGAATAACTGACAATCAATGCAAAATCTAAAAGTCCTACAGCTTTGAAGTGAGAGGTTTGATAATATCAAGTAGGCTACATTATGAAACATAAAAACCGGCCAAGTGCGAGTCGGACTCGCGCACCGAGGGTTTCGTACCATCACATAATCATAATTGTTAATCATAATTTCAGTAAGTTACTGTGCTAGATTTTAGAGTCCGACAGGCGCTTGACCAGATTTTATTATTTGTTGTTATTTTATAGCTTATGCTCAATAAACATACCAATTTTCACGCTTGTAAGTGCTCCCGTTTTTAAGATAAAGCTAAAACAAAAATCGCCTAAAAAAACAGGTCTTTAATATGGGAGCCCCCCTTAATTTTTAATTTTTTTTAATTTTTAGTATTTGTTGTTATACCGGCAACAGAAATACATAATCTGTGAAAATTTTCACTGTCTAGCTATTACTGTTCATGAGATACAGCTCAGTCAAAATTTTGTAAAAACAGCTGACTTTGGTGGCATCTTATTCCTTTGGTTTTAATTTTTTTTTAAACAAAAAAGACAGGATTACTCTACTCAACAAGCTCTAAACAACGATACCCCACTCGATGGGGTAGGTCAAACTTTTTTTTTCGCTCCCCCCTTTAGCTGTTTGGGAGCCCCCCGTAATTTTTTACTTTTTTATTTTAATGTTTGTTGTAGCGGCAACAGATATACACAATTTGTGAAAATTTCAAATTTTTACCTATTACGGTTCATGAGATACAGCCCGCTGACAGACAGACATCGGAAGCATATCAATAGGGTCCCGTTTTTCGAGTACGGAACCCTAAAAGATATGTGTTTCAAAATTTGTGTCGAAATGTTTCCCCAAGTGATGTATCATGGGATAAAAGTTTTTGTAGAATTTACATAAATATCACATCAGCCTCTTTGCCAGCAACATTCCCTAAGATGCTTGTCTACTTTCTTTTTCATTTAATTTCCTATCTTTATTGTTTTCGGTTAAATTGCACTGAAGTTTAAAAGTGCGCCAAAACAACGACATTTTTTTTAAAAAAGCTAGGTATAACCCTCATTAATCATCAACTTAAAGACTGCTTGACTTGGCCAACTTTGCTTGCAAATCTCTGAATCCTTTGCACAGGTAAAACCAGTAAAAATACGGTTTTGCAAAACATTAAATGTTAATAGCTACTTTTTTGTGTATGTCGTATTTAAATATGATGTTAAGACACAATATTTACGAATCCACCTAAAATTTAAATCGGAATATTTTTTCGAAATACAGCTTAGGCAATACACAATTATATACTTTATATCATAGATAAACGTATATTTTACATATAAGCATCAAAATCCACCTTAAATATATATATATATATTTTTTTTCAAATATAAAATCGACACTTATTTTCATATATAACGCCCAATAAAGTCGAGGTAAAATAATATAAATAAACTGAGCTAAACTTAACCTTTTTAAATGTAAGTGATTCTTATATATATTCACAGAAATCCCATACAAAATAAAAAAAAAGTTTTTTGTAATTGGTGGTTTACAAAGATTTTGGAAACATTTATGTTGGATTTGCCAAAAATATGAGTACTTAGGGCTATTTAAATTATTAGAAAGAAAAACGTCGATTACTATTACTGATTTGCGCTGGTTGGCTGTGAAATTAGAAGACGGCTCCTCAGGTTAATAAAATATAATTAAAAACAGTAAAACACAGTATTTACAAGCAAACCAAGTAGAGACTTCCAAAACTAATCAATGTCGTAATTTGAAATTTGCTTACGTCTAAGTTTAAATATACATATTTACAGAAGCCTGCCAGCATCAGGCTAGCAGGCAACCTCCGTCGTCGACAATTACTATTTTTGGTTGCGAAGATAAACTTTATTTAAATTTCGTGGTATAAAAGTTAAACAATACAAAAAAGGTAATATTTTTAGGTGGATTCATGTATAATTTGAAATTATGTATATTTAGCAAGCCGTAAATAAAAACAATGTCAAAGTCAAAGTCAAAATCGTTTATTCATTGTTGGATATTTAAATCTCTTAATGACGTCAGCTAAACTACATTGCTTCACAAACAATGTGGCGCCATAGTGGGAAAAAAAGAAGCGACAATAAAAACTCACGCGCTCTTTTAAATATGTTTTGATATGACAACAAACATAAGTCAGTTTTAATCTTGAAGTAGCCTGTAAGAACCGTAGCCTAATCCCATGGATTATTCTCTTCTAGATAATCTGATATTTTATAATAACCCTTCTTAATATAATAATCTATTAACATTTTTTTCCGAAGTTCCATATTTTTTAATCTTTGGACGCCAAAATAAATAAATAAATGGGTTAAATTTATCTATCTATCGACCTGAAAAAGAAACACGGCTATTACAAATTATTTCCGTTTCGCCATACAATCTCTCGTAATTTTACTGGAGTATATTCTACAAAAGAAGCGCCTAAGGCCGTCCGCCGCGTGATGCGTTCGTACGGACCGTCAAACGCATGCGTGTCACGCAGTGTTCGCTATACGCACCACGCGGCGCTGCCAGTACAAATTCGCATTCCTGCCATACGGACCGTACGGACGCGCTCGACGTTGCGGCTTCAGTACAAATTTGTCTGCGTGCGTGTACAGTCGCGTCCCCGCGTCCCGTGCATGATGGAGATTTTGTTTACTAATGGTGTGTGGAACATGTTTGCAATTAGACATAGTATTTAGAACTAATATAGTGTGGAACAAGTTTGGAATTAATATTTGTCTAGATGCAAATGGAACATCTCTAATTTCTAATGTTCTTAGACGAATAAGACCCTGCCGAATTTATACATGCTTGTAACATAAATAACATTATAATATTTTTCAAGATGGCGGCCAAAAACTGTAAATCGACAGAAATCAACGTATTTTCGGCCTCTTGAGACTTGTTTACGAAATTAAAAAAAGAGATTATATGTCTCTTAAGGTGATCCGTTTTCCACACAAAAATTCAAATGACTTGCATTCTTACGCGGGACATAAAATTCTGTTGAAAAACGTACGAATACTGCTATTTTTAGTTAAATTTTTCGCTAATTAATACAAAAATACAGTTAATGTACTGAAAGTACTATTTCTGTTAGCAATTTTTGGTTCAATATTACGATTGTGGGTGTGCGGTCAAAACTGTACGGTTGTGCTTAGCTTTTTTTTATTCAAAAAAATCATAAAGAATATCCAGTCAGGTAGACAACCAATCCAGGATTAATATTATAAATAAACTCAATGGAACCAATTTTGGGTAAATCACATATTTACGATTTGGTGGTACAGGAACACCCCTTATATGAAATTACACAGATCAATTGATACTGGCGCAAGGTATCTTACATGGAGATGCTTGGTCATGCAAAGTTTCATCAAGATTCTATGAGCCGTTTTTGAGTAAATTTCAATTTTTAATTTTCGTTGTTTGACAGCTACCCTCAAAATGAAAGCCAGCAAGAAACCACTTAGAACCCTTCGATGGATTTGCATAAAACTCCGAAATTCAAAATATGGTATCAATCGGATCATTCGTTTAGCCGCTAGGCCAAAGCGTGACGGACAGACCGACCGACGGACCGACCGACCGACCGACGGACGGACATTTTTGAGAAAATTAGAAAAACTTTTTTTTTTCACGAATACAATACCTTTCTCGGTCCGCTCGAAAGTAAAAAACGTAAAATAAACTCATTTTTTAATGGGTTACGCTAGTTTCTTACTTTAACAATTTTTTATCATTGATAGGTATATTCACTACAGTAATTCATATTTTATGAAAATTTCTATCTATAAGGGATCAAAAGATACAGCCATTTTAAAGCAGGACAGTCAAGGCAACGACGAATGTTATTTTTTTGTATCGGTGTTCATTTTGTGCAAGGTGATCTGTGACGGCCAGCTTAGCCCCGAACTCAACTAGATGGAGCCACTGCTGCAAATATAAGGTTTTATTTTTTTAATGCAATAAGTACCAACTATATATGTGAAAAAAGTTGATTCGCGTAAATTTCATCGTGCAACTTCAACGCCTAACAACAATTTCGATATGAAAAATATCTCCATATGTCCACTAAAGTCAATTACTCTCGTCAGTCCGTGTTTACATGAGTACGATCACTCACACATGCACACAAAGCACAACCGTACAGTTTTGACCGCACGCCCACAATCGTAATATTGAACCAAAAATTGCTAACAAAAATAGTACTTTCAGTACATTAACTGTATTATTGTATTAATTAGCGAAAAATTTAACTAAAAATAACAGTATTCGTTCCTTTTTCAACAGAATTTTATGTCCCGCGTAAGAATGCAAGTAAATTGAATTTTTGTATGGAAAACGGATCACCTTAAGATGACACACCATGCACTATGAACTCACCAAGTCAGACGCTTGATAGAGCAAAACAAAAAAAAAACGTAAAATGAACCCGTTTTTTAATGGTTTACGCTTGTTTCTTACTTTTTACGATTTTTTATTATTGATAGGTATATTCACTACAGTAATTCATATTTTACGAAAATTTCTACCGGCTGTCTATTAGGGATCAAAAGATACAGCCATTTTAAGGCAGGACAGTCAGACAGGCGTACAGACGGATGGCATAGAAAATTGTTATTTTTTTGCATCCGTGTGTATTTCTTGCCCTCAAAGACATATTACCTCATTTTTAAATTTCGTTAAAAAGTCACCTGAGGCCAAAAACAAGTCGATTTTCAGTTTTTGGGCGCCAAACTGTTAGTATGTTATTTATGTAACAAGCATGTATGAACTCTAAAAACACCTTAAAAATAAGAGATGTTCGTTTTGCGTCTAGACGAAAAACGAGCCTTTATCTCAAAAATTTCCTTCACTAATATTGTGAAGCAAGCATTTTAAGTGGCGAATTCGTTTCAAAATTCTACAAACTCCAAAGTAACGAAAGAAATTTTTATGTTTATTTCAAAATGTCCACATCGACGTTCGATGAACTATACTAACCTTAAAGCTACTTCTGTCATTTCCTCAATGGAAAAGTTCGCTATAGCTATAAGGTAAGTAAGGTAGGCTACCTAAGTCGGTACTTACATAGTGGTACAGACCAGAGCAAGTTGAGCTAGTACTACGAGTGTCATACTTGATACCAAAGTAGGTACTGTACAGATCTGAAGTCCCTTCATATAGGATCCTCAAATCAGATACGTGAAAGTTTTGGCCAAGGTTGATCGTCTAGAATAATATCCTTTAAGAATATTATATTTTTCCTGAATCCTACGTCATTCCGTTTTATATATTTATAATATCTTGTAATTTACAGATTCTGCTCGGTGGAGAGTGGCAATAGAAGAATGAAAAAGAAACACACTTGTTATTTTAATATTTATATTTGAATATAAACCTAATCTTTACATGTCTAATTTGAGTTATTTATTTTATTTTATATCACTATTTATTTAAATTTAGTCTCATATTGTTTGGTGTAGTTCAACTGAATTCATGTAGATTCTTCAGTTTAGGAGAGGTTTCATCTCTTTTACAATGCAATATTATTATAGCCGTTAAGTTTCTGAAAAGAAACCTATGTTAATATAAAGGAAGTAATAAAAATAATGTGGGGACAATCCCCAAGTTTGGAGCACCACCATCGCCCCAAACAGCTCGTCCTAGGCCTCCTCTACCCTAAGTCCTAGGTCCGAGGCATATCATCACCCAGCTCACGATGACATGACGCTAAACTACCCTAACAATCCAACTGGATCGTCAGGATTCTGATCATCCTCGCGGAGCTGGATATCCCATCGAAAACTTAAACTACAGTAAAGACTAGGGTTAATGTATGTGGAGTGCGGAACCAACTAACCACAGTACAACCCAGACGGTGATGATGTCTCCCCCCGGTATGTTCATGCCCCGCGTCAAACCCGACTTCCACGTGGCCCACCTTTAAGGGACGATCACTGACTCATCCAGGGTTCACAGGGTATTGACTATTTCTTTTAGTCACCCATACCAGAGCTGGTCACCGAGCCCGCCAGGCACACGAAGCATACAGTCTTCCTTTAGGAAAACAGGGCACTCTCCATCATGAGCTATAAGAGCTCTTCCTGTAATCCCTCCGGGCAGACAATGATCGACATCATCGAATCCCTTAGTTTGTTTTGAAATAAGTTAAACTGAAAATAATTAGCCAGCTCCACACGTCCAAGTGTGAAGTCTGTACTAGATACGGGTATAGTATTATTGCTTGCATGGCCAGCCTAGATCAATAACGGTTTTATAACGAGAGACATAAAGAGTTTGAAGGGCAATTTCCCTCCCCCCAGTCACTGAGTGACTTTATTGCACCAACAAGGTCTCCGTATATCCTTCATAGCTCTCACTTGTGATGCGTAGCTAAATCTCTTTTCCGTTACCAACCCACGCAAGACAAGAATTATGTAGAGTAACCCCAGTCTAAACACTCATTTAATTAAAATGAAAAGCATCTAAACTATAATGGGATTACCCAGCATATTTCGAAGAAGAACATATAAGAAGTAAGTATGACAAAAGATTACTGAAGGTAATCCTTAAATAAAAGTGAAGTATGATGACCAGAACCGAGAAGATACGGGATAGTAGTATCTAAGCTAGGTTGGGCCAAACATTTATGATTTAAGATCTTAAGGGAAAATCAAAAGCATCGAGTATTCAAAACCAAGAACACTGGGAGAATTTAGCGTAAACAACACTAGCTAAAACTCGATGTTCTTTAAAAGAGGACTCAAAAGAAGTATAAAAATGGGATTATTGTATATACTTAAATATTCGGAACAAATCTACAATGAAAGAAACTAAACATTATAATTTCTGTTCCATTATTGTTTTCAAGAATCTATTTAGTAATATTAAAGGTGGTTTCACACCGAGTCAAAGTATAATTTTAAGTATGATAAATTATGACAAGTTTTATTAAGGAAAAATAAAACTTAGAATCTTATAAGGTTTAGATTCCTGTATGATTCAATGAAGATTAAATAGATTATTTAACTACTTTAGGATGACACACATAAAGTTCAGAGGTCCCCCAAGGTCAGAGTGTCGTACAGCCGTCGCAGCCTTACGGGCGAACGTCGTCAACACACTTTACAAGAAGCAACCCACGAACGAACGTAATGTCTCCATCAAGAATATTCTTCCTATTGATTCAGGACAATTCTAATTTATTCCTTATAAACAATTTAATGTCATTAGACTAAACTAGAATGTCCCTTCACATAAGAAGAAAGTTTTAAGTTGTCTAACTACTCTACATTTGGTAATCTAACGCTAAGATCAGGAGGTCCTCCCGCGGTATATGCCACTCAAACGACGCAACCAATAGTGGGCAAGCGTTGTCAGCACATAACACAAGAAACATTATTTCCAAAATCCAACGTTAAAACACCTTGCTAATATCCCTCCATTTGTACCGGAATAACACCAATTCATCCCACACATACAGAAGAGGGAAATCAGGATGAATCAGCGAAACCTCACACAAATAGAAAGAGAAGAACTTTAGTATCAGACCCTTTTAGGCTTGAGGGCTCCGGCCCAAGAATGATTAAAATAAATAAATCCGAAGGTTGATATTATCAGATAGACTTAGACAGATACTCCAGAGACACGCGATATACATTTGCCACAACCAATATAGTGGACATCGGGGACACATGTCACGAGGGCATCCATCCATGTTTGGTTGAACTAAATAAACCTGAGAGCAGGTATTTCTTAATCTCAAAATCTGGGACTCCTATAGAATGAAAGTAAAAGGAAAGATAAGCACCTCCTATGAACTTGAGTACTGAAATGTAGTAATGTTCTCAGCATGTTCCAATTTTGGGAAATTGAGGCAAAAGATTCAAAATCACTATCAAAGCAATTTATTATTATTTGAAATAATATTATTTATAATATTCACTCTACTTAAACTTACCCTTTATTTCACAATAAAATATCACAATCTATATCCAAGTTTTAGTTTTCAGATATATTATTTTAAAATTTTGAATTGACGTTCTAATTCTTTTGATCTGACGGAATATTTTTAAATTTTATCATATGATGACGCTAGTATATCAAAAACTGGAATTTTGATTTAGGGCCTAAGATTTTATATTATTTTCTAAAAAAGGTAATTATTTAATGTATTAATATTTTCTTCCATTTTGATTTTGGGTTTTGATTTATTTTTAGTTAAAGAGATAAAAAAATTTATAAAGATTTCAAAATAGCGTCTAGCTTTGAGTAAAACTAAATCAAAAAAATGATTTATTTGTTGACTATTTGACAATAATGTCAAATAGACAATTCTACCTAAAAAAGTATAAAAATATACATCGTTTAAAGTCTCCTTGAAATGATGATAAAATATACATCAGAGTCCAGTTTCTATGATTTCGCCAAGGACTATTTTAATCAATTTCTCTGTAAAGGACAAAATTAATCACAATGAAATTTACATTACCTTTACAATCCAAGCAATACCTTTTTTAGCCTTCACGTTTTATCATTTGTGGTTTGCTTTTCCATGTCTATAATGTTCCTTGTAATTCCTGTACCTGTTTAGAAATAGAACATTATCCTGCCTAGCTATACGCGAACAAAGACATTTGCAGAACTAGTTTATACTTAATTATGGGAAAAGGAAATCTTTATTACTATCTACAAATAACGACTCAGATTAGAAACACAATATGTTTTAATTCTCGCAGAGTTATTAATGTTTACAAAAGAAAATCATTAAGAGGGAATAACAATTTACTTAAAGTATCACACAGTACAAGCCTCTTATGACCCCGCAGGTAGATCTGTAAAGCTGCAAATATTCTCCAATCAACTCTTCCTCTTTTGACATTGAAATCTGATTTTCTCAACGTTATTTAGCTCACATAACCTGGAAGAAACTATAAATTTCATTAAGTCACATTTCACCTTAACTCAAATACACACAACAACTTTGAACCGAAAATAAATAAA
The DNA here is from genome assembly GCA_947532105.1 of Athrips mouffetella. Lineage (NCBI taxonomy): Eukaryota > Metazoa > Arthropoda > Insecta > Lepidoptera > Gelechiidae > Athrips > Athrips mouffetella. Next base: position 33,140,631 of record OX383956.1, read on the forward strand.
AGATGGAAAACCACAAAATTGAATACTTACATAACATTAGTTTCACTCCACTTATTCTTTACACTTTGGAATCAAACCCTAAATGTTAGCATCTTGAATTTATGCGCAAATAAACCTTCCTATACTATATCCTACACGAAGCAATCCCAATTGAAGGAACCCACAATCCAGGATCATAGCCTCCTTCAAAAGATTCGTCTCATCAGCTGTATGAATTCTATTTTTTCGCGAGCTACAAAATAAAAAATTATTATAACTCACAGAAATCCAGCTTACTATCGACTTTTCTTTCACAGACGTCTCAAAGTAACAACAAAGATATTTGGAGCGTTTACCGATTCCATTCTTCCATTTTTCTCCGTTTTTTTTCCAAATTTTCCTTGTTTGACGGCCCAAATTCTCTCTCACCTGAAACTTTCAAACACGTTAAAATTCTATTTGAGCTCCATTGCCCTCACTATTCAACAAAACCTGATTCTTAGTTTTCTTCTGTTGCCTTCGTTCATAAAAATTTTAGCAACTATTCCTTTTATTCGGTAAAAATGCTTTTTTCCTTCATTTCCCTTTTTCGACTCTTTCCCGACCCTGTCTCGACTGTCACACCTTGTCATTTTTTTCTACTCCCCGTTTCCCGTTACACTTCTTGACACTTCCTCTAAATAGTATTTTATGCATTTAAAAATTTTTTAGGGTTCCGCAAGTGCACAGCCTCCCCCAAAATTTTATTATTTCGAAAAATCTAAGAAAACATTTTTTTTTTTTTTCGAGAATTCTAAAATTTTCAATTTTAAATTAATTTTTTTTTTTTTTTTATTATTATTATTATTTTATTAAAATAAAACCTCCTATATTGGCCCTTAAATTTTTTTATTCACAAATACAATAAACAAAACAAATAACTAAACTACTAATATTATAAATCATTAAACTAAATTAATTTTTTATTCAAAATTATTAAAATTATTTAACATGTTTATCTAAATTTAGATTTATTTCAGTTCAACCCTGATTATATAACCAAATTAAATTTGTATTAAATTATAAATTATTATAGTTCATTATATTTTTAAAACGAAGTCGATTTAATAATGCCAGTCAATTCACTAACAAATTGACTCACTATATACTATAATCAAAATAGTCTTCTAATATTAATTATTAAATTAAAACTAATAAAATTATATTAATTAGGTTGTGACCAGGAATATCTCAATTCCTCTAAAGTTAAAATTTATGATATAGTCCCGTGAAAATCTCAGTAGCTAACATCCTAAGTATAATATTTAGCCAAATGGACTGCATTATAAACTCCTTTGACACTTTGAGTTTCAGGATCAACGAGAATATACACATTAGCATATTTTATTCCTCCAATTCGATATGGTCCATCATATAATAAATCAAATTTCTTAGTTTTATTTCGACTAGAATCCGATTTATTAAGCCTCCTTAATTTTACCAAATCACCAACTTGAAAATCTATCAACTTATGAGTTCTATTGAATCTATCCTGCCGCTTCTGACTCGAAAGTCTAAGGTTTTCTCTAACTTCCTCTCTAATTTGGTCTAACGTTTTATTCGTGAGTGCCCGTGGTAGAAAACAGTCTACTTTAAGTTTCTCTGAATTTCCAAATAATATTTCATTAGGAGAAAATTTCGTACTCTCGTGGAACGTATTATTATACAATTCCTCAATCTCCAACAAGTAATGATCCCATCTAGTATGGTCATCATGACAATAAATTCTAAAGAATTTGTTTAATTCTTTATTCACTCGTTCTGTAGTGTTAGGTCGAGGATTACGAATAGTAGTATACAAAGTCTTAATTCTCAAAGCTCTGAGTCCAATTTTCCATTTGTGACTAATAAATTGTTTTCCGTTATCTGTCATAACAGCCTTAGGTTGTATTATTTCAGTGAACACTCTCATACAATAAAGCACTGAGTCTGCTGAAGCTCCACGAAGTCCGAAAAGTTTAATAAATTTACTAAAAGAATCCTGTATTACAAAAATGTAAATATAACCAGCCTCAGTTTTAGGTAGTGGTCCGAAGATATCAGCCATTACTAATTCACCCGGGTTTTCAGTTAAAATCGATTTACATTTCCCTACCCCTTTTATATAGTCAGGTCTAGAAAGCTGACAAACATGACACTTCTGAACACAAAATTTCACTGTCTTACCCATATTTATCCAATAACACCTTAATTGTAAATATTTCAAAGTTTTATATGCGCCAAGATGACCCATCTCTATATGTACCTGTTTACAAATCTCTTCTTGTAGTACCTTGGGCATAAACAAAACGTAATCTCCACGTACAGTTTTAAAATAAAGTAGATCATTATTGACAATACAACGCAAAGTTATACGCGTAAATCTATCTGTTCTTTCGGGAACTCTAGAAACATTTATTTTCTCCTTAATCCCACATATGACGTTGTCAAGCCGTTGATATTCCATCATACGTTGTAATTTATTTTTCAAGTCACGGTCAGTAAAAACACCTACATACATAACAGTTGGATACCACACCTTCTCTTCTTGCAAAACTCCCCCTGGCGGATATCTAGATAAAATATCTACCCCAATATTTTCTACACCTTTTACATGTTCGACTTCGAAGTCAAATTGTTCAAGAAATAAAATCCAACGTGTGACTCTACTATTGTATAATTTCATTTGTTTCATGAAAGTTAATGCCTTATGATCTGTACGAACAACAAATTTCGCTCCTCTTAAATAAGTCTCAAACTTTTTCACAGAATAAATAATAGCCCACAACTCTTGTTCAGTTACAGTCCAACGTAATTCAGAACCCCGTAGTGCACGACTACAGAATCCCAAAATTTTAACCTCACCATTATTTCCAATCTGAAACAATGATCCGGCTATTCCGATCCCTGAACTGTCGGTCTGTAAATAATATAATTTATCCTGATCTGGATGGCTCAATAGAATCGTTGTAATAAATTCTTCCTTTATATTATTGAAAGCTCGATCTAATTCTTCATCCCAAAACCATGCTTGGTTTTTCTTTAATAACCTAGTTAATGGAGCAGTCAAAATACTATAGTTTTTAATGAAACGTCTATAATAATTACAAAGTCCCAAAAATCCTCTTAACTGTTTTTGTTTCTTTGGAATAGGGAATTCCTTTATAGCTTTTATTTTATCCGGGTTAGGTTTAATTCCCGAAGTTGTAACTATATGCCCTAACATTTTTACTTCACTGCAGAAAAAGTTGCACTTTGCAAAATTACAAGTCATTCCAGCTGATTCTAAACGATCCAAAACTATATCAATATGATCCAAATGGTCTTGCCAAGTCCCACTCGTTAGGATTGCAAGATCATCCAAATAATTGACACAAAACTCTCTAACACCAGGACCCAATATAATGTCCATTGCGCGACAAAAGGACCCTACTGACGTTTTAAGTCCTTGCGGAAGCACGTTGTATACGTAAGACTTTCCATTAACTGTAAATCCAGTATATTTTTTACTGTCCTCAGTCAACGGTATTTGAAAATAAGCGTTATTTAAATCAATCAATGTTATAAATTTTACACCAAGAAAAGCATTAAGTATGTCAATCTGTAAAGGCGGTGCTTCTACTTCTGGAACCATATATTTATTGATTTCCCTAGCATCAAGTAATATTCTAACAGATCCATCGGGTTTTCCAGTGAAAGTTAGAGGACTACAAAAATTTGTAGTTTTCCTCGATATAATCCCTAATTCTTCCATCTCCCTCAACTTTTCTTCTACTTTTGCCCTATGTGCATATGGTATAGGATAGGTTCGTTGTATCCTTGGAGTACCCTCAATCATTTTAATGTCATGAGTATAACAGTTTGCCCTTCCAAGTTTCTTTGTAAAAACTTGCATATGGGATCTCAAAACATTAAAAACTTGTTCCTTCTCTACATCAGACAAATCCATTCCCAACCGAATACTTTTAAACAAATCTAATAATTGCTTTTCTTCACCGCCTTCTTTTTCGTTTTGTTCCTCTATTCCAGATATTAGATTTATTCGATTCTCTTCTAAAAACCCACTAGAAAGATTTCGAAACGGAATAGTAATTTCTCCTTGTCCAACGATACCCAATTCTAATGTTTGTGGTTCTTTTAAATGCAAAACAGCGTTGTGCGCAACTAACCAATCTACCCCAAGGATAGCAGAACAAGTTAATTTAGCAATCACTAAAAATCCCGTATCAATATCAAATGAACCACACGTCAACGGTATAGAGACTAGTTTTTTTATTTGGAGACTCTTTTGTCCAACGGCTCCCCTCACACATATTGGTCTAACTGGTAACGCTGGGAATTCTAACTTTAATTCTCCTTGTAGACTCTCTAAGAATTCTTCCGAAATACAAGTTACTTCACTTCCAGTGTCTACCAAGAGAACTATAGATTGCCCCAAAATTTGTAACTCTATTTCTGATTTAAATTTGGGCCCCTCATTCTCAAAGCAAACCTCTTCATCATATAAAGAGTTACCTTCATATTCTCTAATGAACTGATTATACATTGGTTGATTTTGTTTAATCACGGAAACGTCAAAAACTTTAATTAAATCTACGATTGTTTGTTTATTATTATATTCTTCTGAAGAATATCCTAAACCTTCTCTATCACAATTCGTTCTAGTATTATTCGGGGAAACAGGATATAAGATCCCTTCTTGGTCACAACCCAATCCTACCCCTGGCTTCCAACCTTGTTTTATTAAATATTTTACAGGAAAAAGATAATTTAAATTTTTGTTAACTGCGGTCACCTCCTGCTTATTGGAGATGGCCCCAACTAGTTTAAATCTTCTTCTTGAATAATTTCATCAGTGATCCTTCCCCTTGAAGTCTCCCCCTCGATGTGAGCCACCACTTTTGGTTTTTTATAAAATGGCTTGTCTTTATTTGAAACGAATGGACTTTGACGCTTTGTTCCCCTATCAGCTCCAGTAGAGGAGTCAAAGGAAGAAGATCCACATTGTTTATTCACGTCATCCAATTCACGAAGAAACTCTGTTGCCTCAATCAAAGTATTTCCTTTCTTCATCCGCCAAGCATATTGTACATCCTTCGGAAAGTGTCTCATCAAATCTTCCACTATTTGCCATTCAGGAATTGGTCTAGACATCATCTTTGCTTGCCCTGCTAAACTAACGAAATGTTCTAGCATTGTTCCATTTTCCTTAGACCAAGTGCCATTTACAATCATTCTTCTCAAGGTGTTTTGCTCGGCTTCTCCCCAATAAGCATCCAAAAAATCTCTTTTGAAATCCGACTGTGTAAACCATCTCTGTCTATAAATTCTGGCCCATTTTCGAACATCACCTTCTAAACAACTGATTATAGTTTCAATTGTAGCATCTTCATTAGGCATTCTCCGTAAATAATTCTGAAGATCCTCCAAAAACGACACTGGATGTACCCCAAATCTTCCAGGAAAACGTGGTTTTTCGACTCTTGTATCAATCACCGGGCAAATATTAATCGGTGCTTCATGCCTTTCAGACGAAGTTGATGCAGCGTTAGTTTCCCGTGCTTGCGACAGCTGATTCTCTAAACTCGACACCTTCTGTGTCAGAATTCCCATGTTTCTTCGAAGTTGGCGAAACATAGTGGAGTTGCGTAAAAAAGGTCGTGGACGTTCTTCTTGCTGACCTGTCCTTTCTAATTCATCTTGTCCCTGAGATGATCTAAGATTATAACGAGGAGGCATTTTTCTTTTCTTTGGATACTGAAAGTTTATTACAAATTATAGGTTGGAAATTTGTTTAAATTAAAGAATAGAAAGCTTATCTAATATTCTTTCCTTAACTTCCCAAAACTGTTGCTTTATGGAGCTAATATTTTGATCTCCATCGATAATCTCTATCCTGTCAAAATCTTCCTTTATATTAGGGTTCAATAACCATTCCTCATGAATGTTGTGAATCCTCTCTATATAATCTAACGTTATCCCTGTCTCTTCAGGTCGACCACGACTTAGGGCTCTCTGATAAGAAACCATAGGGGAAGTCCTAAGATAAACCACTAAATTAATTCGAGTAACCAATTGTTCTTTGAAATAAGAATAAGTTTCATCTAAAACTGCAAACTCAGCCGGGTGCAACAATTCACTCTCTTGCAATTCCCTAATAAAACAGTTTTTGGCTGAATAGATGGAACGTTCCATAACTTTAATCTTAGCGCTAGATTCTTTCGTATGATTCTCTAACATTGTTAGAAGAACATAATTTTGAAAACAGAAGCCCCACTTCTTAGGGTTTTCCTTAAATAACTGGAAGAGATTAACGCCAGATAAATTAGTCCATTTATCAATTGGTTCTGGTATTATCTCAAAATCAGAGTTGCCTCCCAAAGCTGCCAATAAAGTAGACTTCCCTGACCCTATGTTTCCTTCTATTGAGACTGTAAAATTTCCCATCTTTATTCTGAAACAAGGAATGCATCATATTTTCTATGGTTTCCAAAACAAATAACCCTAAGCTAAAACCAATTCTAACGTCCCGCTTAACAACTTTAACTTAGATAGACTTTACTCTCAAGTTTCTTCAGTTCAAAACTCGAAATTAGTGTATTTTCCATTTTGTTTCTTTTTTTCACTCTTCAATACCTCTCTCGCTTGAAACCAGCATATCCTGGTCACGGCACCAGCTGTACAGATCTGAAGTCCCTTCATATAGGATCCTCAAATCAGATACGTGAAAGTTTTGGCCAAGGTTGATCGTCTAGAATAATATCCTTTAAGAATATTATATTTTTCCTGAATCCTACGTCATTCCGTTTTATATATTTATAATATCTTGTAATTTACAGATTCTGCTCGGTGGAGAGTGGCAATAGAAGAATGAAAAAGAAACACACTTGTTATTTTAATATTTATATTTGAATATAAACCTAATCTTTACATGTCTAATTTGAGTTATTTATTTTATTTTATATCACTATTTATTTAAATTTAGACTCATATTGTTTGGTGTAGTTCAACTGAATTCATGTAGATTCTTCAGTTTAGGAGAGGTTTCATCTCTTTTACAATGCAATATTATTATAGCCGTTAAGTTTCTGAAAAGAAACCTATGTTAATATAAAGGAAGTAATAAAAATAATGTGGGGACAATCCCCAAGTTTGGAGCACCACCATCGCCCCAAACAGCTCGTCCTAGGCCTCCTCTACCCTAAGTCCTAGGTCCGAGGCATATCATCACCCAGCTCACGATGACATGACGCTAAACTACCCTAACAATCCAACTGGATCGTCAGGATTCTGATCATCCTCGCGGAGCTGGATATCCCATCGAAAACTTAAACTACAGTAAAGACTAGGGTTAATGTATGTGGAGTGCGGAACCAACTAACCACAGTACAACCCAGACGGTGATGATGTCTCCCCCCGGTATGTTCATGCCCCGCGTCAAACCCGACTTCCACGTGGCCCACCTTTAAGGGACGATCACTGACTCATCCAGGGTTCACAGGGTATTGACTATTTCTTTTAGTCACCCATACCAGAGCTGGTCACCGAGCCCGCCAGGCACACGAAGCATACAGTCTTCCTTTAGGAAAACAGGGCACTCTCCATCATGAGCTATAAGAGCTCTTCCTGTAATCCCTCCGGGCAGACAATGATCGACATCATCGAATCCCTTAGTTTGTTTTGAAATAAGTTAAACTGAAAATAATTAGCCAGCTCCACACGTCCAAGTGTGAAGTCTGTACTAGATACGGGTATAGTATTATTGCTTGCATGGCCAGCCTAGATCAATAACGGTTTTATAACGAGAGACATAAAGAGTTTGAAGGGCAATTTCCCTCCCCCCAGTCACTGAGTGACTTTATTGCACCAACAAGGTCTCCGTATATCCTTCATAGCTCTCACTTGTGATGCGTAGCTAAATCTCTTTTCCGTTACCAACCCACGCAAGACAAGAATTATGTAGAGTAACCCCAGTCTAAACACTCATTTAATTAAAATGAAAAGCATCTAAACTATAATGGGATTACCCAGCATATTTCGAAGAAGAACATATAAGAAGTAAGTATGACAAAAGATTACTGAAGGTAATCCTTAAATAAAAGTGAAGTATGATGACCAGAACCGAGAAGATACGGGATAGTAGTATCTAAGCTAGGTTGGGCCAAACATTTATGATTTAAGATCTTAAGGGAAAATCAAAAGCATCGAGTATTCAAAACCAAGAACACTGGGAGAATTTAGCGTAAACAACACTAGCTAAAACTCGATGTTCTTTAAAAGAGGACTCAAAAGAAGTATAAAAATGGGATTATTGTATATACTTAAATATTCGGAACAAATCTACAATGAAAGAAACTAAACATTATAATTTCTGTTCCATTATTGTTTTCAAGAATCTATTTAGTAATATTAAAGGTGGTTTCACACCGAGTCAAAGTATAATTTTAAGTATGATAAATTATGACAAGTTTTATTAAGGAAAAATAAAACTTAGAATCTTATAAGGTTTAGATTCCTGTATGATTCAATGAAGATTAAATAGATTATTTAACTACTTTAGGATGACACACATAAAGTTCAGAGGTCCCCCAAGGTCAGAGTGTCGTACAGCCGTCGCAGCCTTACGGGCGAACGTCGTCAACACACTTTACAAGAAGCAACCCACGAACGAACGTAATGTCTCCATCAAGAATATTCTTCCTATTGATTCAGGACAATTCTAATTTATTCCTTATAAACAATTTAATGTCATTAGACTAAACTAGAATGTCCCTTCACATAAGAAGAAAGTTTTAAGTTGTCTAACTACTCTACATTTGGTAATCTAACGCTAAGATCAGGAGGTCCTCCCGCGGTATATGCCACTCAAACGACGCAACCAATAGTGGGCAAGCGTTGTCAGCACATAACACAAGAAACATTATTTCCAAAATCCAACGTTAAAACACCTTGCTAATATCCCTCCATTTGTACCGGAATAACACCAATTCATCCCACACATACAGAAGAGGGAAATCAGGATGAATCAGCGAAACCTCACACAAATAGAAAGAGAAGAACTTTAGTATCAGACCCTTTTAGGCTTGAGGGCTCCGGCCCAAGAATGATTAAAATAAATAAATCCGAAGGTTGATATTATCAGATAGACTTAGACAGATACTCCAGAGACACGCGATATACATTTGCCACAACCAATATAGTGGACATCGGGGACACATGTCACGAGGGCATCCATCCATGTTTGGTTGAACTAAATAAACCTGAGAGCAGGTATTTCTTAATCTCAAAATCTGGGACTCCTATAGAATGAAAGTAAAAGGAAAGATAAGCACCTCCTATGAACTTGAGTACTGAAATGTAGTAATGTTCTCAGCATGTTCCAATTTTGGGAAATTGAGGCAAAAGATTCAAAATCACTATCAAAGCAATTTATTATTATTTGAAATAATATTATTTATAATATTCACTCTACTTAAACTTACCCTTTATTTCACAATAAAATATCACAATCTATATCCAAGTTTTAGTTTTCAGATATATTATTTTAAAATTTTGAATTGACGTTCTAATTCTTTTGATCTGACGGAATATTTTTAAATTTTATCATATGATGACGCTAGTATATCAAAAACTGGAATTTTGATTTAGGGCCTAAGATTTTATATTATTTTCTAAAAAAGGTAATTATTTAATGTATTAATATTTTCTTCCATTTTGATTTTGGGTTTTGATTTATTTTTAGTTAAAGAGATAAAAAAAATTATAAAGATTTCAAAATAGCGTCTAGCTTTGAGTAAAACTAAATCAAAAAAATGATTTATTTGTTGACTATTTGACAATAATGTCAAATAGACAATTCTACCTAAAAAAGTATAAAAATATACATCGTTTAAAGTCTCCTTGAAATGATGATAAAATATACATCAGAGTCCAGTTTCTATGATTTCGCCAAGGACTATTTTAATCAATTTCTCTGTAAAGGACAAAATTAATCACAATGAAATTTACATTACCTTTACAATCCAAGCAAATACCTTTTTTAGCCTTCACGTTTTATCATTTGTGGTTTGCTTTTCCATGTCTATAATGTTCCTTGTAATTCCTGTACCTGTTTAGAAATAGAACATTATCCTGCCTAGCTATACGCGAACAAAGACATTTGCAGAACTAGTTTATACTTAATTATGGGAAAAGGAAATCTTTATTACTATCTACAAATAACGACTCAGATTAGAAACACAATATGTTTTAATTCTCGCAGAGTTATTAATGTTTACAAAAGAAAATCATTAAGAGGGAATAACAATTTACTTAAAGTATCACACAGTACAAGCCTCTTATGACCCCGCAGGTAGATCTGTAAAGCTGCAAATATTCTCCAATCAACTCTTCCTCTTTTGACATTGAAATCTGATTTTCTCAACGTTATTTAGCTCACATAACCTGGAAGAAACTATAAATTTCATTAAGTCACATTTCACCTTAACTCAAATACACACAACAACTTTGAACCGAAAATAAATAAAAGATGGAAAACCACAAAATTGAATACTTACATAACATTAGTTTCACTCCACTTATTCTTTACACTTTGGAATCAAACCCTAAATGTTAGCATCTTGAATTTATGCGCAAATAAACCTTCCTATACTATATCCTACACGAAGCAATCCCTATCTTTATCTCAATTGAAGGAACCCACAATCCAGGATCATAGCCTCCTTCAAAAGATTCGTCTCATCAGCTGTATGAATTCTATTTTTTCGCGAGCTACAAAATAAAAAAATTATTATAACTCACAGAAATCCAGCTTACTATCGACTTTTCTTTCACAGACGTCTCAAAGTAACAACAAAGATATTTGGAGCGTTTACCGATTCCATTCTTCCATTTTTCTCCGTTTTTTTTCCAAATTTTCCTTGTTTGACGGCCCAAATTCTCTCTCACCTGAAACTTTCAAACACGTTAAAATTCTATTTGAGCTCCATTGCCCTCACTATTCAACAAAACCTGATTCTTAGTTTTCTTCTGTTGCCTTCGTTCATAAAAATTTTAGCAACTATTCCTTTTATTCGGTAAAAATGCTTTTTTCCTTCATTTCCCTTTTTCGACTCTTTCCCGACCCTGTCTCGACTGTCACACCTTGTCATTTTTTTCTACTCCCCGTTTCCCGTTACACTTCTTGACACTTCCTCTAAATAGTATTTTATGCATTTAAAAATTTTTTAGGGTTCCGCAAGTGCACAGTACCTACTCGCAACGAGACTCAATACCTAGCTTCTCGTGCTCAATTAATACGTAGGTATTCTATAAAGAATCTAGATTGAACAAATAGGTAGGTATCTTAATGGTACAGACAGACTGCTGTAGGCTTGTCAACTGTACAGTCAAGAGCAAGTAAAGCTTAACATTCGCTTATTCCTATAGTAAAGTTCAAAAAAGCGATCTAGAATCCTACTTTTTTGTTTATGATCCTTTATAGTTTGTCTAGAATCCTTCATAATTGTCCAGAATCCTTCGTAATTTGTCTAGAGAATCCTAAGTAGAATCGATAATTCCAATAGATACCATGTAGACCCCAGATATCCATTTTGAAAGCCATCGTCGTTCTAAATTAGCTTTATCTTTTAGGGCGCTTTGTGCTTTCTGGTGGTTAGACCCCTAGAAATCGATTTTGGAAGCAATCGGTCCAGCAAGTATAAATTGTCTACTATGGCGGTACAAAATTCAAGGTTTCATGCACTTGACTGTACATCAACTGCGGCGTTCGAGACGGACGACGATGCGGCGCCGTATGAATCCGAACGCTGCGTGTCAAGGCAGACGCCCGCCGTATGGAGACGCGCTGATCACGCTGCGCGGTTCATGCAAACTCGAACGTCGGCCGTCGAACGCATGCGTTTTGCGAGACGCACCGTATGATCCGTGTCACGTTGCGGGGTTTATAGAAACACGAACGGCATGCGTCGAACGCACGTAAAAACGCATCACGCGGCAGACGGCCTAACTGTTAAGCAGTATCCTTATCTTGCTACAAAAAAAATGTATGGTAGGCCCCAGAGTTTGGCATTGTAAGGCCAGAGTTTGCTGCAGCTTATGCAAAAATCTGCTATATGGCTAGCATAACATGCCAATGTCTCAAGAATGTCCAGACACAGTTGGTTTGTTTCCGATTCCCGAAGATGGTGAAGTTTGAGGCCTGAGACGCAGCCAAGGCCCTCAATACACCCGTGGTGGGAATCATACTTTCTGAGTGATGCATTCTTCCCGAAAAGTTCAAGTGGCCAGTATCATTTTGCGAACTCAGAACTAAAAACTTTTGGTCTTTTGACATTATGTTATTAAAAAGGCCATCATAACATATTACCCAAAAAAAAAAGTAGAGCATTAGAAATGGATGTTCCATCCGGCATTTAAAAAGGCCATCATAACATATTACCCAAAAAAAAAAAGTAGAGCATTAGAAATGGATGTTCCATCCGGCATAGCATGTTAAGAATGGATTTTTATAAAGAATTCCATCCCGCATATATGAACGATAGCAGTGTCGTACATTCTTTCTCATTTTTAAAAAAAGATTTAGGTACTTTTCGAGAAGGCGAAGTACATTAAGATGCAAGTGCGCTATTTTGATAATTACTGTCGAGGCTCAGGAATTGCAGTCCGAGCCGCAAGCGAGGGCGTAATAGAGTCTAAAATGTAATGACAATGCCCACGTGCGTCATACGACGTTTTTCATCATATTTCTTAGTAAAAATACTAAAATTTGCCAACCATAGGTATATAAACCGCACGTAAATTTTGTAGGCTGCACAATGTTGGTGTTTTTCTTTGATTTTTACAACCTCCATACTTGTACTTCGTGTTTTATTTTAGTAAGTACAATAATAAACACCACAAATATTTGTAAATATGGCTCGCATTATTTCTTTTTCAGCGGGTACAGATTATACGCGTATTTGTGAGACGCAGTATTAACTGTCAAACAGCCTATTCCTTTAACCTTTAAATAAATTATCAAAAATTGGATATCTTGATTATTAAATGACAAATTTATTGTTGACTACCGGCCCGCCCCGGATTTGCACGGGTAGATATAGATTCTTGTTGCGTCGGGGGCTACTAAAAAGAGTAGATTTTAAAGATAATTTCGATATTATTTGTGCTTAAGTAATAGACAAAGCTAGATTTTTCATCAACACATAAACTCTTTGATACTTTGCCTATCCCGTGAGAGATATAGGCGTGATGTTACACTCATTTACACATACAAGAAGGAACCATTAGCCAAATTTTACGTGTCTGTTCTCTGTTTTGTTGTAGATAAAACCATAAGAGTCGCCTTAGAGCACTGTTTCTTAAATTTTAATTTTGATAATTGTTACACTCATGATAACTTTCGAATGGTATGTCCGATTTGAATAATTCAAAAAGTAATTTACAGTTACAGATATAGGCTTGAATACGAGGTGATTTATTTGTATAAGGATTAATACCAAGGTACTCGTACGAATATTGCGGCGTAGTTAGTACCGGCGTTACTATTGCATATTTTAACATGAAAAAGTAGTTATTGTGACATAACTGTAATATTAAGACATAAGGTGACGTGAACTTTTTTGTAGATATTGATTTCCTCTATAACACTGTAGAACATCACTTTGCTATATTGCCAATAGTTTCCGCGGCGTACGCGATATAAGGATGTTTTTGGTATTTTTTTCACACTACATTATCGAAGTTTTCATACAGATCCCTAACTTTTTTAAAAATATTCTATAGCCTATGTTCATCAGGGATAATGTAGGATTCTAAAGACGAAATAATTTTAAAATCGGTCTAGTAGTTTCGGAGCCTATTCAGTTCAAACAAAAAATCAAATGTTTCCTCTTTATAATATTATTATGTAGTTTAGTAGTGTAGATGTAGATGGTGTAGATGTGTTGAAATAGTATGTCGCTCATCGAGATAAGACAGGGACCGACTCCCAATGAGGTTGTGGTTTCAGGCCTGAGGCGCAGGCGAGGGCCTCAATACACTCGAGGGGGGAATCGTACTTTCTTTCGAGTGATGCCTAGTGCTTTATACTTCATCTTAGAGGAAAAAAATAAAAATAAATTGAACATAAATTGAAGATTCAGCAATTCATTCTCTTCTACTCCATTTTTATTTAAATGGCGGTAACATATCTTTTTATCTGTATGAACATTTGATCTGATTTAATAAAGATTACAAAAGAGATGTACTATTTAACAGGAGGACACGTAACCTAAGTGAGAAAAAAAGAAGGGACCAGTTCAATATGCTTGTTAACGAGCTCAGCTGTATGATCTCCACCAATAATCGAAAAATGGACAAATCTACAGTGCTCAAGTCAACCATATCATTTCTTAGGAATCACAACGGTAAGTCATTTTGTTTCTCTTATTATAAAATAGTACCTGGGCGACCGAGCTTTGTTCTGTAAAAGTCGCCTCAACATTAAAATGTCATCGGGTGAACGAACAAGCTACGCGCTTTAGGTTTCCGTCTAAGACGCAAATGCTTAAAACACGGAGAAAACGAATTTTCCCAGACATAAGACCTAGCTAGATCGATTTTTCGTCCCCAAAAACCCCTTATGGTAAATTTCATCGAAATCGTTAGAGCCGTTTTCGAGAAACCGATTACAAATATATATATATATACAAATATTGCTCGTTTAATAGTATAGGATAATAGCTATGTCTACAGAATTACTAAGCTACTTGGTCTTTGTCTTTAAAAACGCCGATTTTTTTAAGCAGGTTAATGAAATCATAATTATTGTTTCCATTATTTTGTATTGTTTGAAAGTTTTCGTTTCCATATTAGATGTCATCTATTTTCATGGTGAGATTCGTAACGTAATGTTATTTTTCGAACCCAAAATCTCCAGATCAAGATTCAACACTAATCACTATGTCCAATAAAAAAAAAACGGTCAAGTGCGATTATAAATCGTGCGCCAATATTTTTTTAAGACCGCAAAACCAAGTTTGTTGTGAAGATTATTTGCAGATTTCCAAAAAAACTGTGCAACTTAGATCTTTATATTTTCCCTGTAATATTTACATAAACCTCTATCGACTAATTAATTCAAATTTTTGGTATAAACTTAATCTATACGGATGCCTTAAAACCGACTGCACTAGACAAATTTGATGTGGAACGCTTATCTCCGGGGCGCCATCTACGCTATATAAAGCGTTAAAATGAATCCTGGTGGGTGAAATTGAATGCAATAAAAGCTGAAAAAGTGAGGCTTCTCAGAAGACGATAAGTGTAACTGCGGTGCCACACAATAGATGAAACATCTGCTGTCATATCCCAACTTTCTTTTTTTCTATAATAATAAGTATGTCGACCTACATGGCAATTTACTCTTAGACCATTAATTTATTTATTGGGCTGCTCTGATATATAACCGGTAGGTGGCTCGAAAAGAGGAATGACATAGAGAATTTATTGGTGTTATTGTTACAGAAGTCACTGTTCGTTCTCGAGCATATGATGTTCAGGACGACTGGAAACCTACATTTCTCTCTAATGAAGAATTTACTTACTTGGTACTAGAAGCTCTTGAAGCATTTGTGATGGTATTCTCTACTAGTGGACGTATCTACTATGTATCCGAAAGTATATCATCACTCCTTGGACACAATCCCGTGAGTATATTGATTGATTTTATTTAGTAACTTTATATACACTACAGCATTGTGCATTTATGTATACATACAATATTATTCACAACTAGTTGAGCGAGCTATGGGATATGGGATGAATTCGATATAGATCTTGTTTCCAATATTGTCCTACATTGGTTTGATCGATATATAGACTGCATTTTTGATACTTACTCGTCTCATAACTCAACTAAATTAAATATTCTCACCAACTAGTAGGCATTTAAAAAAATATCTGTTATATCCCTTGTTTTGAATATTGTAAACATTTACAGGCAAATATAGTAAATAAGACTATATTCCAATTGACTATGGAAGAGGACCATCAAAATCTGTACAATATACTGCAAGCCCCAGGGAATATAGACAACATTCAAGCGCTAATCAAAGGTATGTAATAACCTCAGTACATGATGTGTAGTATCTGTAATGAATAGGTATATAACTAATGAGTGATGATTTTTTCTACTATTTTTCTACGCATTGCGTTTACTGTACACCTAGAGCTATACTAAAATGCCCAGCGAATGTTTTCAGATTTACCTATCAAAATATAAATAAATGGTACAGCAGCACTGCACTTACTTTCTCGCAATACTCAAGGAAAAACTATCAACCGCAAACTTAAATTAGTAATGCCATACACATAGTCTGGAAATACAAACTTTTATTTACGTTTTTCCAAAAAAATGTTCGAATGAGGTATACAGATCAATTCAGAATTCAAATTGTCAAACATTAAAACAAACAAACTTCAAACGATTTCGAGTAAATCACATGTTTAACTTTTGGTAGTACCCTTTATATGAATTTTCACAGATCAATGGATACTACCGTAGGATATTTGCATGGAGATTTTTTAAACTTCCCAGCCTTTATGTTCCTTATGGATAATTGTTCAGTTTAGTCTACTGAGCAAGCCCTTTTAGTTTTTGGTACACCCTGTGTACTAAATTTTATTCAAAATAATCATAAAGAATATTCAGTCAGGTAGACAACCAATCCAGGATTAATATTATAGACTTCTGAAAATTTTAATAAACTCATTGGAACCAATTTTGGGTAAATCACATATTTACGATTTGGTAGTACAGGAACACCCCTTATATGAAATTACACAGATCAATTGATACTGGCGCAAGATATCTGACATAGAGATGCTTGGTAATACAAAGTTTCGTCAAGATTCTATGAGCCATTTTTGAGAAAATTTCAATTTTTCATTTTCGTTGTATGACAGCTACCCTCAAAATGAGAGCCAGCAAGAAACCACTTAGAACTCTTCGATGGATTTGCATAAAACTCCTAAATTCAAAATATGGTGTCAATCGGACCATTCGTTTAGCCGCTAGGCCAAAGCGTGACGGACGGACAGACCGACCGACG
The DNA here is from genome assembly GCA_947532105.1 of Athrips mouffetella. NCBI lineage: Eukaryota > Metazoa > Arthropoda > Insecta > Lepidoptera > Gelechiidae > Athrips > Athrips mouffetella. Next base: position 33,157,718 of record OX383956.1, read on the forward strand.
GACCGACCGACCGACGGACGGACATTTTTGGGAGACTTGTTTTTTATGATGTATAAGTGATATAGAACACATTTTTGAGAAAATTAGAAAAACTTTTTTTTCACGAATACAATACCTTTCTCGCTCCGCTCGAAAGTAAAAAGAAGAATGAGAAGCACTCGCGTACTAAGCGTTCCGTACCTGTCAACCATATCACTACAAGCTTTTGGCCTTTGATTTTAAACATGAGCTATTATTAATGTACTCTAAACGGGAGGTCACCTTAATTGATTTAATATTATAATTGGTTGTGAGAAATGTTGTAATTTAATATCGAGTTTTTCCCTTGCTTTTGCTATGTGACCTAGGTTTTTGCCGAATTTCCTGATTCTAGGTTCTAGGACTCAGGTTTTGCTTTAGTTAACAAATGTATAGAGATGGAGACATATGGCCGTATTTTTTAAGTGTGTTGTAGTACAAGCTTGAAATGTTTATTCCTTCTATGGTCCATAGATCTTAATATTTGATATTAATTTCAACTTTATACCTCTAGCCGTGCGTAAGAAAAAGTGTCAGACGGACAACAAAGTCATCCTTTAAAGGTTCTGTTTTTAGGGTTCCGAACCGGAATGGTAAAAACGGAACCCTTATTGTGCGACTTCGTCTGTCTGTCTGTCACACCTGAATATCTCAGCAACTACTTACGCTATCAACTTGAAATTTGGAATAGTTTTAGAATATGCTTGCCCACCTATATTGCAAATATTAGTTTTTTTATTATTGGAAATGGGGGCAACATTTCAAATTGTCGTGACTATAGGTCGAGTAGGTTATCATATAAAAGGGCTTTATTTGAACATTCCTAGTTTTCAAGTTATGATGAAAAGTGCCCCCCCTCTTATCTCTAATTAAATCTGAATTAATTATAGTCGATAGAGGTGTATGTAAACATTACAGCAAAAATAAAACAAAATTAAAGTGGCACCGTTTTTCAGGAATCTACAAAAAACCTTTATAAACAAACTTAATTTAGCGGTCCTTAAAAAATACTTTGTTGCTTCCAAAAATACTATAGGCCTATCGGAACCCTCGGCGCGCAAGTCCGACTCGCACTTGACCGTTTTTTTTTCTTTTGTGGTACGGAACCCAAAAAAAGCTGTGCACTGTGCAACAGTATGTTTAAGTATCATAAAAAGCAAGTCTCCCAAAAATGTCCGTCCGTAGGTCGGTTGGTCGGTCTGTCCGTCACACTTTGTCCTAGCGGCTAAAAGAATAGTCCGATTTACATCATATTTTAAATTTAATATTTTTATGCGTGATTTTTTGCTGGCTCTCATTTTGAGGGTAGCTGTCATACAACGAAAATTGTGATTTGCGCAAAAACGTCTAAAACGATCTTGATGAAACTTTGCATGACCAAGAATCTCCATCCAAGGTATCTTGGAGCGGTATCAACTTGTCTGTAAAAGTTCATATAAGGGGTGTTCCCTTCTTACTAAAATGTGATTTACTCAAAATTGGTTATTGTTAGGGTTCCGTACGAGGTATCAGGTTGAAATTGATAACGAATATTAAGGTCCATGAACCACACAAGATCTGAAAATTTAAATTTTTTACAACGACGCAATCAAAAGATATGGCTTTTTATGTCCTCATCTCCATACATTTATGCAAAAATGCAAAACCTACACGGTACTTCCCGTTGACCTAAAATTATGAAATTTGGCGAGAAGCTAGGTCTCACAGTACAAATAAAGGGAAAAGTCTAAAATCATTAAATATTTAAATTTTTCTCACAACTAATAGTAACCAATTAAGGTGAGCTCCCGTTTCAAGAACTTTTCTATAAAAGAGGGGTCAAGTTGGATGGTCGCGGAGTTTTTAAAATCAAAGAGCAAAAGCTTTAAGTATATCATATGGTAGATAGGTACGGAACCCTTAGGGCGCGAATCAGACTCGCACTTGGCCGGTTTTATTTTAAAATCTTGTATACAGGGTGTACCAAAAACTGAAAGTTTAGTCTACTTGCTCACTGAACAACTTTTCCTAACAAATATGTGTTGGGAAATTCTATGCAAGTATCTTGCGGTAGTATTCATTTATGTTCCATTACTGCCAAAATTTATACATGATTTTCTCGAAATCGTTTACGGTTAGTTTGTCTCATTGTTTGAAAATTTGAATTCTGAATTGATCTGGATATTTCATGAGAACATCTTTTGGAAAAACCTAAGTTTGTATTTACATACTATACGTGAAGCATTACAAATTTTAGTAAGCAGTTGATACTTTTTACTTGCCTATCGCGAGAAAGTGAGTGCAGTGCAGTGCTGCTGTACCATTTATTATTCTGGTTGCGAATTGCTTAGTTTTTGAAAGATATACACGAGACACGTGCGTAATTTAATGTTGTTTTTGCTGTACGAGATGGTACAGTTATAGCGGTCCAAAGGCATTTTTTCTATAATTTGTTTAGTAAACGAAGTGTATTTTCAATTGATTTAAGAATACAGTAAGACGACAGTTTAGTCATAATGATGTTTTGAACTTGGGCCGAAACCGATCTAAAAGGTTCAGCCAAATAAATTATTATATTTGATCTACACGATATGATGTACACGCTGGTGACGAAAGAATCATGTTTGCTTCTGGCTGCGCTCATTTTTGTTCAAATCCGTCGATGATACCTTCCAGTCGATGAGTTAACTTATTTCGAATAAAGCTTGCGTGCTGTCTGACTGTCTGTGCCTTGTGGTCTACCATGATGTTAGTCCTATTTTCTCCAATTTTCATTAAATCAGTGCGAAAAACAGTAGTGCAAAAAACATCATTGCGAAAAACAGTAGTGCGAAAAATTGCGGTGCGAAAAACAGCAGTCCGTAAAACAGTAGTGCGAAAAACAGTATTGTGAAAAACAATATTGCGAAAAACATCATTGCAAAAAACAGAAGTGCTAAAAGCAGCACTGCGAAAACAGCAATGCGAAAAGTAGTAGTGCGAGAAACAGCAGTCCGAAAAACAGCTTTGCGAAGAAACGTAGTGTGAAAAACAGCATTGCGAAAAAAAGCAGTGCGAATATCCTCAACGTATAAATATAAACAACTTGAAAGCATTTTTAAATAATTTGCGATCTTGCACGTTGCGAGTCTGTGACAGATAGCTATAATATGAGCAATAAAGGGTTATTTTTGTAACCTATTTACTATTTTTCTCCGACCATAAAACAGAACCTTTCGTGAGAGACAATCATACACACCTTGCGCTGTCCGTATTAGTTGACCAAAACTTTTATGTAAATTTGTTCGGATCTGAGTTCATACTAAAATGTCGGGGTGATAAAAATTATCCTGTATTTTTAAGAGGACGAGAACCGATCAAGCAGAGATCGGTTGCCCAAGAGTGCCTTTTACAAAATTAAACGTTTAAGCAATGTTCCGTTCGTCCATCAATGTGTGCTTCGCCGATCGATACTTTGCATTCGTGTAGCTTGTGTTTGAATGAACCGATTGCAATGAAACAAAGCTTATATGTTGCATGGGAATAAACCGAATATATTTTTAAATCGGTTCACTTGTTTGTGTATACTGTAAAAGTTCAAACTCTACGCGAACGAAGTACATAATACATTCCATTGGCTAAATGCCGTAAACAATAAAATAGGAATGTGAGCTTTAAGGATTATTAAAGTTTTATTTAAGTACGTGGGACACTCAGAAATATTTGCGACACTAAAAAAAATTGTTCTACAGGTACATATATTTTTATTAAATCTTTTCAAAGTACTCTCCACCAGCCTCTATACAAAGATTCATGCGTCTGAACCAGTTTTCAAAACACTTTTTCCAGTCCGCCGTAGACACCTCGTTTACAGCCTGCTCGAACGCAGCCAGCGCATCTTCCGGCGACGAAAATTGTATCCCCTTGAGCTGATTTTTTATTTTTGGAAATAAAAAGAAGTCACACGGTGCTAGATCAGGGCTGTAAGGAGGGTGACCCAGGAGTTTGACTGGTGTGCTGTCCAGGAAGTCCCTCGTTTTGAGCGCGGTGTGTGCAGGCGCATTGTCGTGGTGGAGCAGTAGTCCGCGGAGCCCTGTGTTTGGTCGCTTGTTGCTCACAACAGAAAAAACTTCTGGTAAACATTTGGTAGTATACCATTCGGCGTTGATGCTTCTTTGATCTCGTAAGGGAATTGAGGCCAAGTGGCCAGTCAAATTAAAAAAGCTGGCGATCAAAATCTTCCCCCCGCTTCGAGATCGCTTCACTTTGGTAGGCGTTGGTTCATTTTGAAACACCCAAACTGTCGACTGGCGCTTGGTTTCTGGATCGTATTGATAAATCCAGGACTCATCACCTGTTACGATGTCGTAAACACGCCGAGACGAGCCTGCTTCAAATTTGTTCAGCATATCACGGCACCATTCCACCCGGGCCTGCTTCTGAGCGTCGGTGAGGTAGTGCGGCACCCAGCGCGATACTATCCTCCTCACGCGAAGATGCCCGTGTAGAATCTCGTGAACGCTTCCCGATCCAATCTTTAATATGTGCTGAATCTCCTGATATGTAATTCGCCTATTATCTTGGATTAAATTTTTCACTGCTAGCACGTTTTCTTCCGTAATAGCCGTCAAAGGGCGACCGCTTCTTTCTTCATCCCCCAAGGTTGGTCGACCGCGCCTAAATTCGTTATACCAACGATACACGGTTGCCTTGGAGGGGCCTTCATCCATAAATGCCATTTGAAGTCTATCGAACGATTCATCCGGTTTCAGGCGACACTTGAAATCGTAAAAAATCATAGCTCTAAAATGTTCCCGGCGCAGATCCATTTTTCAGTAAGACACGATACTTTGAATTGGCTCGCAAAAAATGTGGAGGGAAATTTTGAAAATGGAACACACATATTTTTACTTACAAGTAATCATATTTTCGAAAAAGATTCTGACCGGCCAGTCTCCCATATATAAAAACTATTTTTCGCAATACTTTCTGAGTGGCCTGGTAAAGTAAAGAAATACTTGTTTTGTGCAGAACTGATGCTTGTCGAAGTCTAAACTATTTATATTTGGTGAGTTCACGGTAAATAGTACCCATAAAGTTAAAGGAAAATACCTCGTTTATGCAAGTATGTTGAAACATTGTGTTATGATACCATACATAAACAAAGCAGTCTGGAATGATTGGCAGGTGACGGGAGGGAAACCATCTGACTAACAAATTAATAGAGCATAAGTTTCATTCGGTTGGTTGTTTTGCAGAGAATGAAATACGTTTCCAATGCCATCTACGGCGCGGTACGCTCGACTTTAGAGAGGAGGAAACTTATGAGCTCATCCAGTTCAGCGGGCATTTCCGTAAGTCTTCAAGTTTAATCATTTTAAAGTTCAATAACTATTACCGTTAAATAATACTACTCTGTTTTGACTGCAGCGCTATAATATCGCACTATCAAGTACCCAGCCGGCCGCTTGTGAAAACATTTTTATGTAAAGTGCGCCTGGCGTCTGTTCGATCTCTGAATTTCAAGATATTTTAGTCATGCAGTTGCAGTCATGTTGATGACGTCAGTCTCGAGTGGGAGTACGTCTCCTAGCCCTGTGCACGTTTTGTGGCACGGTACACACGGCCGCACGACGGTGGAAACACTTTAACCTTGAGCGGGTCTCTGATTTCGGGCGTTCGTAGTGTAGCGCTAGCTCAGCTTATACTGGTTTTGCTTGCGCACGATAGCAAGCACGTAGAACGTGGAACGGCTAGTGGGCAAATGACGACTCGAAGGCTGCGCATTCGCACAGCAGTGATATTATCGCGAATTTAAAAGTGTTATAGTTTTTACCTAAGTAAATTTATGATGTTTCGCCTTCGGGATGCAGCCTTACCGTGAGTTGCAGAAAGGCTGTTTTGAATTAACTTAATTGACGCTTTCTATAATATAATTGGTGGATGATTTCCTATAGAAATGAAAGATGAATTTACCATTTGTGTTTATTTACACAGGAAGAAACATGGAGCATGTTGAAGGAGAAGAATATGAAAATGACAACGACTCGAGGTAATAATAATAAACCACGATTAGTTTTGAGTATAAATACCAACAATCCAAATAGCATTTAACTAATTGTTCAATAGTATTTCGATATGATTGGCGCTCGTGTAATATGTGGGAATAGCGTATGACTCGGCTAGTCTTTTTCTCGTAGACCAAACAGCGCACGATTTCGCGCGTCCGTGTTGCAGGTGTCCACGGGTAGATGCCATACAAATTAGAAATATTGTATGAGAAATGGTTTTTTTTGCGTATTCAAGAGTTAGAATGAAATGTTTCGCATTGAACCCCCAGAATAGCCCAAGAGGCGAGCGACCTAAAGCTGCAAACATTTTCTAAAAGCAGATTTTTTTATTACTTCGCATTAGTGGAGTAGAGAAATAGCTTCCCTTCAGCCACCTGGGTTCGTTAGCGTTTGGCCTGTGTAACCCCTTTTTGGGTTCCGATACCAAAATGGTAAAAAAAGGAACCCTTATGGTGCGACTTTGTCTGTCTGTCCGTCTGTCAGTCTGTCACACCTCTATATCTCAGCAACCACTCATGCTATCGGCTTGAAATTAGGAATAGTTTTAGAATATGGTTGCCCAACTTAATTGCACATGAAAGAATTTTGAAAAAATAATGATTATTAATGTAAAGGGGCCCGAAATAGGGGGGGCCAAATTCCAAATTGTCGCTACTAGGTCGAGTGGGGTATCATATGAAAGGGCTTTACTTGTACATTCTAAAATATATTTTTGTATTTTTTTACTAAACTGAGTGACTACTATTTTTGTGAATATAACAATATTCTTCACCTGTATACCAAATTTCAGATTTTAGAAAGTAATTGCGAGGTGTATAATTTGCATTTTGAAAATGCTTGCAGTTGTAGGTCGCTCGCATTTCGGGCTATAAACCCTTAAAAGGTTTTACACGAATAAAGTCCTGTATAACCCAATATTGTCGATAATTTATAGTAGCAACATGGCCACCGTTCTTTTTCTTATTTCTTGTAATACATTGTTTTTTAAACATATTTGCTCATAAAACAGCTATATTTGCACTTTATTAAGGTCCATAATCCAGCTTATTAAACACGTGTACTTTTTTCAAATATTACCGCACTAGTGTTTTATTTTTGTTATTTTTTTATAGCGGCAAGGTGCATGGAGTTTCTATATCTGGGCGATTCTCTGTAAGCTCGTAACAGCCCATACAGACTGCCCCAACAAAATTTATCGGAATTTTCAAAAAAAGAAAACTATTACTTAAGAAAGTAACTAAGTAATAATTTTGGTACATAAAGGGCCAACTGAGTTTTCACCTACTTTTCGAGTGTTGAGTTTGTGAGTTGCTGGAGTACAAATATGACAGGGGACTGTCAGGTGCAATAAGGGAATCAAGGGACTGTGCGATCCAGACGCGTTCTCCCGATGACGTCCTGACACTAAAACACTAAACAAAATGACGTCTCACCGCCGCATTCGGCAAGGTTGCTAACTTCACATCAATTGCCTTTCGTTTCACTTAAATAAAACGTTTGTAAACATAACAGTTTTTTTTATCATGGCTTCAATTTTTCGGCAGGGGACTAGATAGATATTCTGGGGACAAAATTTACAGGACGTTATTAAATAAATAAAATACGTAAGGACACCTTGTTTTACGAAAATAATATAATTTAATTATTTTTCTCTAGATATTAACTGGCAAATGTATGTAGTGTCAATAACTTCTTCGTAAATCTCGTTTCTAGGTGAAAATACAGTGATGGGGACAGCCAGGGGACTGTATTTTTAGAGCTTCTATCACGTCTAGAAAAAAGCATAAAATAGGTATGGTTCTAATAACAATGGGCCCGTAAATAACTGGCTTTCATAACAGTTTCTGAGGAAGTCTCATTTAATAATTATTTAGGCCGCCCCGCGGACATAAGCAACCGCTTCCCGGCCGCAGCGGCACGTTATATCGTATAGACACTACGGATTGTAGTAAGAAGCCCTCAGATAAGGCTCTATTTTCTGATTCAGCCTTGCTTCGTAATGTACTATTCAATCCCTTTTAACGCCAATAAAGTTAACATTTTATAAGAGCAATAAAGAGGCCTTATAAAAACCTGTTGAATATAAGAAAAAAGTGGCTGATTTACATGAAGGCAAAATTTTTGTGCCTCGGAGGGATGTAGATATAGGATATTAATTCTTCCCTATAGCTGCATACCTCAGAGACGCCTAAATTTTGTGCCGTGTAAAACAGCCATAAACATTTTTATTAACACTCATTAGAGGGGAGAAAGCAGTAGTTAGTAACATTCATTTCGCGAGTGTTTTTCCTTAAGATCCCGTCTAACCGCACTTCCGCGGAAACCAAGACAAAATATACTTTAATGGTTAGTCGTTTTAGAGGCTTCGTTTCTTTCGTGATTGAGAATAAAAAAATGTTTTTAATACCTCTGCCCGAAAAAAATATTTAAATGAACGTAAACATTGCTCTCACTTACCGAAATAGTGCGATTTACTTCGTATCTTATTTATTAACCATGGTCGTCCCTCTGCTGGGCAAAGGCCTCTAGTGCGGTCAGTTAGCTGTTTCACGTAGACACGCCTTACAATTTCACCAAATTTTTTCCAGGTACTAGTTAGCTATATAGCTCTCAATTTTTGATAGGAGCCAATTCTTAAATTTCAAAAAAAAATCCATAGAAAATTCAAGAATTGGCTCCTATCAAAAATGGAGAGCTATGTACCTAACTAGTACCTGGAAACAATTTGGTGCAATTTGGTGAATTTGGCGATATAAGACTATAAGAGACTCTTTTACTTGCATTGGTCCCTTATTTTTAATTTTCATACGGCCTAGCCCTATAAAAAGTATACTAGCCCAGCAAGGAGTTTTACATTCTAAGAATAAAATGAATTTAACTTAATAAAACCATAATAAAACGTAAGCAACATATTTCCAAATGGAAGTTAAAACGTCCAGTATATAATTAATTACAGTTTATTTTACATACCTAGTTTAGTGACATTTTATTTATTTGAAAAGTTAGTAAAGGCTGAATGTCCAAGACTAATTTGCCAAATATGAATTGAATACAAACTTTTTTTTCGCAAGTACGCGCCTTTTCTTTTAAAGTTTACAATGTGGATGAGTTTTGAGAGTTTTAATGCAAAAACACTATATTTATAATACGTTCCACGAGTCAATGCAAAAGATTACCAACACATTTTGCAGCCGTAGAACCAGACAAAGTACGACGAACCAGAGTATATTTAACAGAAAAAATAACATTGTCTTACAAACTTGTTTTTAGGGTTCCGATACCAAAATGGTAAAAAAAGGAACCCTTATGGTGCCGCTCTGTCTGTCTGTCACACCTCTATATCTCAGCAACCACTTATGCTATCGACCTGAAATTTAGAATAGTTTTAGAATATAGTTGCCCAACTTAATTGCACATGAAAATTTAAAAAAAAAGTATGATTATTAATGTAAAGGGGGCCAAAATAGGGGGGGCCCAAATTTCAAATTGTCGCTACTAGGTCGAGTGGGGTATCATATGAAAGGGCTTTACTGGTTCATTTTAAAATATATTTTTGTATTTTTTTAAGTTTCTTAGTTTTCAAGTTATGATGAAAAATGTCAAAAAAAATACCATTCCCCACCCCTTATCTCCGAAGTTTGAGTAAGGAAAAATCTGAATTAATTACACTTGACAGAAGTTCATGTAAACTTTACAGCAAAAATAAAACGATCTTTCTAAGTTGCACAGTTTTTCAGAAATCTTCAGATTACAAAAACCTTTACAAACAAATTTAGTTTTGCGGTCGTGGTAAATGGACTTTATTGCTTCCAAAAATACTATAGGTATATCGGAACCCTCGGCGCGCGAGTCCGACTCGCACTTGACCGGTTTTTTTTTCTGACAGCTTTAGCTGATTACTATTGATCATGGAGTACAGTAGCCTTGATATAGGTAGCTGCAAAATGTGTTGGTAAGCTTTAACATTGACTCGTGGAACGGACTATATCTAGTTTTTCTCACAAATGTATTGAATAATATCGTAAGTTACAAGTCCATAGGGGTTTTTATAAACTCTTGACGATGGTAAACCGTCGACATTGGCTCGCTCGGGATTACAATCCGGACATACAGGACTTGTATGTTAAACTACTGTTTCAGGACATTGTTCGTTTGCACTGGTCGGCTATACACGCCGCAACTGATTTGCGACGTGTCGTTGATGGACTCGAACCGGAGCGAGTTCACGTCCAGACACAGTCTAGAGTGGAAGTTTCTTTTCTTGGATCACCGCGCGCCGCCAATTATCGGCTATTTGCCCTTTGAAGTCCTCGGCACCTCGGGCTATGATTACTACCACTTTGATGACCTTGAGAAGGTGGTTACGTGCCATGAAGAATGTTAGTATATTTAGTTGCTATTTTATGATGTTTACGATGTTTAACTGTGAAATAAGCGTCTTTCGCTAACAAGTTTTGCTATTTTTTACCACGAAACGAATAACTGTTCCTGCCACGACTAACTCAAATCTTACTAAAATCATTCATCATAACATCTCACTAAACGTAAATTGCTCGTAAGTCGAAAGGGAAACCTCTCAGTATATCCACATTTTGGGGATTGGGGTGACAACAGCATGGTGCACAGATATATGAGTGTGGTGGTACAATACGCAGAAGAAGAGTGATACTATGTTATCCGGCTCCTCACGGATCAATAAATTGATTGACTGAATTATAGCATGGCTATTAAAACGGTTATTACCGTAAAGTGTGGTTTACTTTAGAAAATGTTATGCCATTGCTAGGTAGCGTTGCGGTGGGCGATCGCGTTAGTTCGGCACTGCTTTGATTGTGTTAGGATAATAAACAGAAGGACGCTGACTCGTACTCTGGTTTTTTGCAGTAGCCTTTTATGACGCCTATGGTATAACATGGAGTGGTATTATTTTAAAAAGGCGAAGTTTAAAGAAACGGATTGAATGACCATCATTATGCAACGTGAATTATTCGTTTCGCTCCCGAAGCCAACTTTTACGAAGAAAAAAATCTATATTCTAGGGAAATGGTATAACATTTTTTTTATTTATAAAAAGATCCTTTCTGCAAACGACCGCGATATATTTATTTGAAACCTATGTAACTACCTATAGTACCTCCTCCTTGGGTGTTGGACTACTTTGAGGATTATTTATGGAGAGGATTATCAGCAGCACCTTTTGGCGGGTTATTGTAAACCGTACACGTCCAGATACCAATGTCTGATTGAAATGCTGTATGTAATACAAATAGGTATATTTTAATTTTCAGTAATGCGCAAAGGTGAATTGACCTCATGTTACTACCGGTTTCTGACTAAGGGCCAGCAGTGGATATGGCTTCAATCCCGGTTTTTCATCACCTACCACCAGTGGAACTCTAAACCTGAATTCGTCGTGTGCACACATCGTGTTGTTAGGTAAATTATTACTACTTACTGCTTCTGTTTTTTGACCGCTGGACAAAGGACTTACCTCAATACGCACAATGAAACTGTGGTTTATTTGAGTGAGAAGTGCTAGTCACCAAGTTTGTCAGCGTTGCAGCAGGCGACCGTGTGAATGAGAATATAGCATTGAAATATAAGGTATGTACGGAAAGAGCTAACTTTAATTACTTTTTTTTAACTGTTAATGAGCTTACTTTTGACCTCGATCTAGCCCTGAAGACAGAGATGAGGTCGACGGTGGAAAGAGCTTACACAGAAGAAGCTTCTTTACTCGCGACTTGAAATGATTCGGGCTATATGAACTCGGGAACACAGACGCAGGTTTTGTTTAGTAAGTCTAAAAAGTTCGAGTCCGAAGCCATAAGTATAACTTGGTAAATTTTCCATGCCTACAGGGGCTGAGCACGTTTTGAACACGTGATAATCAGGGCTAAAACGAGATTTCAGAGTAGATGGTGATTAATTTGGAGGATCATCTGGGCAATTATTTTTTAAATCAGTTTAAGTTACTCTACTATGGCCAATCTCAACTTCAACCTGAATATTACCATAATATCACGTAAAAATGATTCATTTTAGAATGTAAGGCTGGTCTGTTTGGATATCATGGTGATATTCAGGGCGAATAAAAGCGATTGCCTGTGATGGAGTTCCTTATACAGATTGTAAAAAACATTGACCAGACTAAAAACCAGGGACCGAATAAAATACCGTTCATCCAAAAAGACCTGCTGAACGCCGCCGGGATCCGATTCGATCTGGAACTTCTCACATGGTTTTGATCCTCTTATAAACTCAAAATTTCTGACATTTCGTTTTCGTCTGATTGTCACTTGTTCAAAATCTTCTCGGCTCCCGGTACAATGGCAGCCGGCACAAAAGAAGAATATTTTTCAATTTGGCACCGTGGAGGCTTAGTGGGGGATTCGGCCGCTCGGGTTCGTCCACCGCATCCGAATCCGGAAAGTACATACATTTTTTTTTATGAGTAAGCGTTTCGGACGGTCGATTTTAATAAGCATATTTTGTACAGACAGCATCGCAAACGTTCGGTAGAGTTAATATAATTTAAATAGTATTTAATGAAATACAGTAAAAAATGCCGTATAACAAATAAATAGTTACATTAATCTACTACTAGAAAGTACTACAGTATAGATCGCATATCCACAATGGTAATATTGAACCAAAAATTGCTAACAAAAACTAGTACTTTCGATGTATTAGCTGTAGCTGTGTATTAATCAGCGAAAAATTTATCTAAAAATAGCAGTATACACTCGTTTTTCAACAGCATTTGTATGAAAAATGGATCGCCTTAAGGTGATCTGTGACGGCCAGCTTAGCCCCGAACGCAACTAGATGGAGCCACTGCTGCAAATATAAGGTTTTATTTTTTAATGCAATAAGTACCAACTATATATGTGCAAAAAGTTGATTCGCGTAAATTTCATCGTGCAACTTCAACGCCTAACATCAATTTCGATAAGAAAAATATCTCCATATGTCCACTTAAGTCAATTACTCTGGTCAGTCTGTGTTTACATGAGTACGATCACTCACACATGCACACAAAGCACAACCGTACAGTTTTTACCGCACGCCCACAATCGTAATATTGAACCAAAAATTGGTAACAAAAATAGTACTTTCAGTACATTAACTGTATTTTGGTATTAATTAGCGAAAAATGTAACTAAAAATAGCAGTATTCGTTCGTTTTTCAACAGAATTTTATGTCCCGCGTAAGAATGCAAGTCATTTGAATTTTTGTATGGAAAACGGATCACCTAAAGGTGATCTCGGACGGCCAGCTTAGACCCGAACGCAACTAGCACTGCTGCAAATATAAGGTTTTATTTTTTTTATCCAATAAGTACCAACTATATGTGTGCAAAGAGTTGATCAGCGTAAATTTCATGGTGCAACTTCAACGCCTAACAACAAATTCGATAAAAAAAATATCTCTATATGTCCATTAAAGTCAATTAATCTCGTCAGTCCGTGATTTACATGAGTACGATCACTGGACATAAAGCACAACCGTACAGTTTTGACCGCACGCCCACAATCGTAATATTGAAGCAAAAATTGCTAACAAAAACTAGTAATTTCAATACATTACTTGTATTTTTGTATTAATCAGCGAAAAATTTAACTAAAAATAGCAGTATTCATTCGTTTTTCAACAGAATTTTATGTCCCGCGTATCAATGCGTCATTTGAATTTTTGTATGGAAAACGGATCACCTTAATATGAACACATATTCACGCATGCTATGAAGTAAAATATTATTTGATTTTTTTGCTGATGTTACTGTTCCAAAAAAAGCCATAAAAAAGCAAGTGGCCGAAACACCCACTCCAAAAAAAATAATATATGTACTTTCCGATTTTGGAGGCAGTGGGCAAAACCGAGCCGTCGAATCACCCAATAACCCCCGTGCGTGGGCGTTTTGATGCATGGTAATAATTTTGGTTACGCTATCGCTTCTAATCCGCTAAATCGATTGTGATGAAATTCGGTATGAAGATAGTGTGAACAATAAGAAAGAACTCAGGCTACTTTTTATTGCAAAAATTATACTTGAAAGGGATGGAATAGGGGAACAAAGTTTGTATGGGAAATCAATAGTTTATCCGCTGAACTAATTTTGATGTTTGCTATGAAGATATTCTAACTAAACCATAGGAAAGGACAAACGCTACTCACGTATAATTGCAAAAACAAAACTCGAAATAGTGGAATAAAGTTCGTGTTGGAAATAAATAATTTAAGTTACGTTTTCATAGCTAATGAACGCATTTCGATGTTTGGCATGAAAATTTGAACCATAGGAAAGAACATAGCTCGTTGTATGCTTAGATAAACATACATAAAAAAAAATACATACAGTGGAACATAGAACCTCCTCCTTTTTTGAAGTCGGTTAAAATATAGAAGATTTCTGACTTTTTCATCAAAATAGAAAGTGACAGCAATAGATTTAACAGAGATGTAACTTTGTCCAACTGGCTATCGGAAACATTTCCAAAAAAGAGAAATCTGTACATATAATGAAATAGTGAACATAATTTTAGTATGTTACTCAGACCATGAAACTGAACAACTTTCCCTAAGGAACATACGAGGGGCGTCTGATAAGTCAGCGGCTTAAGGCAGAAAATGAAAGAAAAGTTATGATTATTTTATTTTTATTTTTCGACATAGTCTCCGTCAAGCCGAATGCATTTCTTACATCTGGAATACAACGCTTCCAAACCGCCATAAAAATATTGCTTTTGTTTGTTCTCAAAATGGCTTTCAACCGCCACTTACCGGTTTTTTAGCTGCCTAGAGAAAATATATTATGAGAAATCAACCTCCTGAAAAGTGACTTGACCTCATAACTTCTATAATGATTTTCTTGTTTAAAAATCTTTTTTTTTTGTTTCAAGTTTGTATATTTCTTAACACGAATAAATAATAAACACGTGTTTTTTGATAGCTGGTCTAACTCATATTTTTTTAAATCATCCTTCCGAAAAACTTAAATTTTGAAAGATGTTCTTCTTTATGTAAATAAGAGTTAGAGCCGATTTACAAAAATGGTACAGCAGCACTGCACTTACTTTTTTCGCGACTTGCGTTAGTCATCATCATCATCATATCGTGTGAGTTGTCAGATCGATGACCGACCTCACTAAACCTGGTGTCAGTGTTTTTGAGCCGCCCAAGCCCTCTGACATGGCTTATCTTACGACTAGCCGGAATCCACGGCTTAACGTGCCTTCCGAGGCAAGGAATTCGGACAGTCAGATTCTTCATCCTGCAAAGTCCTAAGTAGACTGGAGAAGTCACACAGTGATATTTGTTTGACAGCTAGTGTTCCCAAAGAGAGTCGAACCCAGAACCTCTAGAGCGAGAGCCAAACGCTCTTACTACTAGACCACAGAAGCTGTTCAATTTTAAGTACATGTAAATTATTATTTGGAGAGTAAATAAGTATCAACTGCAAATTAAGTTTGTAATTCTATACATGTCATATGGTAATACAAACATAATACCTATACTAGTTTTTTGTAAAAATTTAAAAATAGAATATGCAGTCATGTAGAAATTCTGAACCCAAATTATATAGCATTAAAATAAGCTCAATGAAACCGTTTTTGAGTAAATCACATGTTTACATTTTAGTAGTAATAGAACACCCCTATATGAATTTCAACAGACCAATAGATACTGCTAGAAGATACCTTAGGTCATGCAAAGTTTCATCAAAATCGTTAGAGCCGTTGAGCAAATTGCGATTTTTCATTTTCGTTGTATGACGGCTACATTTAAAATATGATGTCAATCGGACCATACGTTTAATCGCTAGGCCAAAGCGTGACGGACAGACCGACCGACGACGGACGGACCTTTTTAGGGAACTTGCTTTTTATGATGTAGGAGTGGTATGGAACAAATTTTTGAGAAAATTCGAAAAACGTTTTAAAACGAATAAAATATCTTTCTCGCTCCGCTTGAAAGTAAAAATATGTATGTATGTTCTCAAACATCAATCAAACTTGCTCACAAATTTCTTTATTTAATAGATTTTTTAAATATGGTTGTTGAATTTTATGAGATTAACTCAGTTTTTTGTACTTTGGAGGTCGATTTCTCCTAATAGGTTGAATTTGGGCAGCTAAAAAAAATACGGTTTTGTTATCTTAGGCTACTCTCCAACATATATCAAAATAAATCGGAATCGGACATTTGGGAACCCCTTCTTGTTCGATAATTTTTGCGTTAATGAAGCGTTACGACAAACCTACAGAAAAGCGCTGTTCATTATAGTTGGGTTGGATGGCTTGAAACCGGTTCGGAGCTGCCAACCAAAGTGACCGTTTGTATTCAGATAGTACATGATTAGATGAATCCTTAAAGCCCGGGACACAAATTCATCTGGCCCTCTCGCAGTGTTAATGGCCGACAAAGTCTTGTGACACGCTTTCAAATTTTCCATTATAACTAGGGCTTTTAAAAAAAAAAGAAATATTTTATCACCCGGTGATATTCAAAGATTGGCTCGGCAATTGTAAAAACGATTGAAAAGTAAACTACCAAATATCTAGTGAATTTCATAGAGCCCTATCACACTGGTGAGTGGCGAGCGAGTGGAGGGCGGGGCGAGTGCGCGGTGATTTCGCCGCTAGTTCGCTGCTTACAGCACTGTTGACGCCAGAGGCGGCTCGTCCTAAAGAGCACTGGTGCAGTGCACTCCCTCTTTCACAAAACTCAAACTTAGGATGTATTACCTACCTATTTAAGTTACATACGATTACATACCTATTTTCATAACCCTATACGTTGTATACATTTATAATAGCCTAAGAAATAATTACGCAACAATTTACGTAGTCAAGTTGTACCAAATGGAGCGCCCAGCGATTGTGCTCCTATGAAAAAATATTCAGTACAATTTCTAATACAGAATTCAATGAGTGTGAAAGAGAAACATCAACACGCCCGAGCGCGTGAAACAAAAGATTTTATATGAGGAATTAGCCTCATCAGGAGCGCTGCTCAATGCTACGTTGCCAGCTCGCCATGCGCATGCAGTTCGGTGACAAGGCGCTGTTGCCGATCATACGTAAACAAACTTTTTGTATACAGCTTTCAGTTACTGTTCGCAATTTTGCTTGAAAATTTAGAATTAACTGTTTTTAAGTAGTGTACGTGCCTAATTACTGTAAAAATTGACGAATACAGTGTCGTTTACATAAAAAAATGCGAAAAAGACTTTAAAAATACGACTTGAACTCAATGAAAAGGGGCCATCACGACCTGAAATCGCGCTAGTTCAAAAGTGTAGTACAAAAAAATAAACTTTTAATCTTGTTTTCAAACCAGAACAATATTTAAAAACACCTTGGATGTGAGGTTGTAAATAAATTGATTTGTTTCCCGACTTCCCGTGTCTAGTATTTGAAGCTGGCGCGCATAATATGTAACAATAAAGCCATAAAAAATATTTCATCAATAAATGATAGGTACCCAAGTCAATTTATTTATTTTTTTGTGCACACCCATAACAAAATGTCACGAGCCGCCTCTGGTCGACGCCATTTTGTACGCTCGCGTTCAGTCGTACCAAAGGCACAATTTTGTGCGGACGCAGCGTTATTGACAGGTTAACGGAATCCATCTGGCACTGAATGTACAAAACACGCAACGAACTCGCTGCCCACCCGCGACGTCTTCGCGGCGAGCTCGCTGCGCACCCGTTGCGAGCTCGAGGCTGGCTCGCTGCGCGCTCGCCCCGCCTTCCGGTCGCTCGCGACTCGCTAGTGTGATAAGGCCCTTAGAAATAATGAAGTAAAATTTTATAATAACTACGTTTAATATAGTTAATTTATTCTTTATTGATTTAAAGTAAACATAGCAATATTGTTTCGTTAATTATCTTAGTTGTAAGACATTATAAAACCGTGCACGTGTACTTTTGCAGTTACGCGGATATAGCGACTGATGCAAAGCAGGAAGATGTGCAGAATGCTGAAGCGGTAAATCCCGAGCAGGAATCAGACCAGGGGGTCGTCAAAGAGCAGCCTGTCGAAGAACCATTGGTTCCTCTGTCACCATCCTACATATCCGAGCCCAACGAAACCTTCGGTAACACCTATCAGCCCCTTTCACAGGTAATATCAGAAATATATCGAGTCGATCTTATCAGCACGACGCCTTTATTGTCTAAAATGTAGGTAGGAGTTCTTGCTCGCGAAAAATATATTTCTTAAATTCAACTGTTGCAGTCTAAAGAATTCTTGCAGCTGAGGTGACTATAAGTGGTCGTTACAGCCATCTCAATTATTGAGTTGTGGATTTCTCTTTCGTTTGTAGCAACGCAACTGTATAAGAAAAAGAAAAATGAATTTTGTTCACTTTACCATTAATTGGAATAAAGTTAATGCACAGGCCAATTAACATCAATAAATAATGTGCAATATAATAAGAAATGATATATATTATATTACTAACTAAAAAAAAGAGACTGACGGACGAAAGAGATCTAAAAAGTGAAGGTAAATACATGATGATGAATTGTTGAACGAAAGAGGCCTAAGCGAACGTTACAAGGTTTTATTTAAAACGTTTTGAATAAAGATAGGCGAAAAGAGGGAAATAGAAAAAGTGAGGGAAGATCGTAGCAGAAGGGCGTGGTCTCTTGTTTACCTCTACTGGAAAGAAGCATGACGTTTATGCATGTATCTAGTTATTGAGAGCACGTTTTGTGTTTTCAGCCGGCATCTGTGAAGTCGCCATCAGCTGGTAGCACGACGGGTACGACAGTCACGACTGCCACGGCTGGTACCACATGGCCACGCACGACGCAAATGCATTACGCGACTGGCTCGGATACCGCATCGCAGTCCGGCGAGTCACGCAATTCTACACAACGAAATACTCCGATGAAGGTAAGCCTTATGACTTTCGGCCTGGATTAGTGCGATAGAACTACTATACTTACTACTTAGATACTACTAGCATTTTGCGCTGCGAGTATCGCTGTTAGCCGGCGAAGGTATGGTTAAGTTTTTTCGCTTGGCTTTGTAAGTGTTTTGTGTAGCTGAAAATACTTAGAGGGTAGAAAGCATCCATAACTTTTTTTGGGATAATATCGAAAATTACCCCAAAAATGGAGAGCAAATTTAATACATTCATTTTAAAAATTCTTGTCTGGTAGCCCTTGATTTGAATCCGTAAACTTTACTTTTTAGCGTTCCGTACCCAGAGGGTGAAAAACGGGACCCTATTGATATGCCTCCGATGTCTGTCTGTCCGTCTGTCTGTCTGTCAGCGGGCTGTATCTCATGAACCGTAAAAAAAGTTAAAAAATATGCGAGGTCGCCATGCAAGAAACGTATTTTGTTTGTTTTTGCTCTGTCGTCAGAACGGTTATTAATTAGAGCGTCAAAATAGGTATGAAATATAGTTTACAAAAATGTCAATAAAATGGAATGTCCTGACTGACTGAGTCACTGGCTGATTGATTGACTGACTGACTGACGCCGACCCGTAACCGCTTTAGCTACACGTTTGAAATTGTGTGTGCTAATTTAATGCATACCACAAACACCATATGAGAAAGGATTTTCCAAAAGTCGTCCTCCAAGGATGTGAAATAAGAGATGAAAGTTAAAGTTAAGTAAAAATTTTTGAAAAACTCTTCCCTTATTTCAACCCCTTGGGGGATGAGTTTTTGACAATCCTTTCTGAGATGGTGTTTGCGGTATGCGTTAAATTAGCACACAAAATTTCAAACGTTGCTAAATCGGTTACGGGTCGGCTTCAGTCAGTCAGTTAATCAGTCAGTTATTCAGACAGTCAGGACATATCATTTTATTGACATTTTAATGAACTATATTTCATACTAAGTTAGCCGTTCTAACGACACAGCATAAACTAACAAAATACTTTTCTAGTACGGCGACCTCCCTTATTTTTTTTTGTTTTTATTATTAGATAATATATTGGTCTTAAAAACACATATCCTGTGAATTTTTAAACCAGCTACCTGTCAGTTCAAAAGATACAACTATCGACCTAGTAAAACATGATACATTTTCGACATTATGCCTCACTGTGCGTCTTTGTCGCGTCCTGCCGGGGAGCACCACTTCTTATATGTGTCGAAGACACCTACTGGGGCGGAAGAGGGATGGCACTATGTGGGCAAGGGATAGACATCAGGAATAGCAGAGAACACGATATTGGCCGAACTATTTGTAGCAGACATCGATAACATCTTTGACAATCGCCTAATTCAATCGAGTGTAACTTACTTGCATAACGATCATTCATCCTGACTTGCCATTGACCTGTCATACGGTATTCTCCTCAATCACGTCGTCGGTAAACACAGCGATGTGCAGGACTGCTTGTGCCGCCTGTTGTTTTAATGTAAAATTAACTAAGTGGCACAATCCTGTCAACCCCAAACGTTGGAGGCTTATTCTAAGATTCTATTCACATGTTCAACTACAGCAAACTCACAGTGCACCGTGTTTTACTATCTCAAAAGGTATTCGCGTATCATAACCTAAAATCTCACAGTTTAAAGCAGACAAGACTATAAACACTTAGCTGTCGTTAAAGGGTCGCTCCTGTCATCGCAGAATTGCCACGGCTTATCCGCCAGCGGCTGCAGGCTTCATCTCGCGGCCAACTATCACTTTAGAACTTGACGTGGTAAAATCTCGAACAAGAATGAGCTGTTGAAAACGGCGGCCTTGTCTTCACGTTGCTACGTGTTGGCTAAACTGACACAAACCACGCCCCTTTACGCGCCATTCGTTGTAGTACCAACCTCACGATCTAAATAAAGCCATCATTGCCAACATCATCGTCCAACATCG
Organism: Athrips mouffetella; assembly: GCA_947532105.1. Lineage (NCBI taxonomy): Eukaryota > Metazoa > Arthropoda > Insecta > Lepidoptera > Gelechiidae > Athrips > Athrips mouffetella. The sequence continues at coordinate 33,178,615 of OX383956.1, forward strand.
ACAATCTACACTGGTAGGGAAATTCATTACTAATTTGACGTTTGGCGTAGCTTCGCCGTGCTTGGGCCACTGCATGGGTGCTGCTGGCACAAACGTTTGTCTCTGAAAATACCGCGGGAAATTCGAAATGAGAGTCGCTCTACGACATATGTATGTTACGCAGGTTTTGTGCAAGGTACCCTGTACAAGCTCGGCCTTGGATTTACTACTAATCAATCCGATATAAAGTTCTAAATATCAATATGAGAAAACCCTAATGATCTTTGTTATTAAATCTTTTATAGTTAATAACCCCAGACAAGTTTTCATGCATTATTGTAGAAAATATTCAAGAAATAATGAAAAAATATACGTAATCTTTTCATATCCGAGAGCTTGGATCTGAGAGGGATAAAACATGGCATAAAATATGGCAGTATTGTAAATAAAAATATTTCAAGATTTTTTTTAACAAACAGTGGCAAAATCTTACAATATAGGAAGACCGTCTGTGAAAATCTGGTGTAATAACACTATTCACAATGTAGTGTGAGAATGTATTGAGTCATTGGACGTTTATTTTGCAAATAATCATTCAGCCGTTTCTTATTTAGGAGCCGAAACTAGGTATATTTCGAAAATATTGTTTTGATGACAAGGTGATGGATGTCATGTGGTTATGTAGTATATTTTTGGAATCAGCTTATAAAGCCCTTTTATTCAAATACCAAACGTTAGGTTTCAGAGACATATAAAAAAAAATCATATAAATATTAATTACGTCATCAGAACCATCCCCTACACACACTGTTAGAAAGTGACCGCACTTTTGATGTTCAAAAGAGCAGGCTGAAACAGTACATATCAATAGTTGGTATGGTGGTGGTAACTTTGACGAATAGCTGTAGGCTTTTGAGAGTTGGATCTGGTACTACACATCATGTTTTCTCTTTTCTCTAATCTGTCGAGGTTTAATTTTTCAACATTTATTTATTGTTTATTTAGGCGGCTGTCCCGATACAGACCCCGTACAGTCAACCACCTGGAACTTCGGACGTAAACATGATGATGTACTCTGAGATGCCGAAGACGAACGAAGTGAAGCTGGCGCCTCAGCACGGCATAGGCACGCAGTTTCTCGAGCCGTCACCGTACGCGATTGGAATGCAGGGAATTTTGCCACTTCCTCTGCCTTCAATACCCGTCATTGTCTCCCCGGACCAGGCACAAATGCAGGTGAATTTAATTTAATTGGTATCCTATACTATTAAACGAGCAATATTTGTGTATATATATTTGTAATCGGTTTCTCAAAAACGGCTTTAACGATTTCGATGAAATTTTCCATACGGGGGTTGTCGGGGGCGAAAAATCGATCTAGCTAGGTGTCATTTCTGGGAAAAATAGTTCTCCCCGTATTTTTACTCATTATTTAAAATACAAAGACAAAAACCACAGCGCAATCTGTTGGCGGGTAGCATAGCTTGCTCACCTTTTGATAATATTTTTTAAGTTATGTCAACTCACAAAATATCAGTCAACCCTATTTCTTTAGACTCACATTTTTATAGTGCACCAGCCTAGGTAGATCAGTGTCTGGTGTGCGATGAGGTAAAGTTACCAACTGCGAGCTATTAGTTTATACATTTTGCGCCATGGTTTGTTGCATTAAAATGGGGCAGACAAACCAACATCAATAAATCAGCTGTGCAAACGTTCGGGACCATTTTGATTTAGAACGGCTCGGCTGAGACACTTGCTTTTGCCTATTGCTGTTTAAATTGTTCTACCGAAGGAGCTTCGTCACGAGCCATGCGTTGCGAGGCTCACCTTCAGTCAGGAATGCCTCGCCCGAGGCAAACTCACGCGCCGTCTTGTGTTTGTCGTTGCTCAGAGGCGCCTAACGAACTTCTTCAAAGTTAAAGTTCTGCTAAATCTATTGTTGTCACTTTCTGTTTCGATGATAAGGAAAGTGATAGAAATAGACTTAAGCAAAAAAAGCTTGAAGCAATTAGACTGCTTATTTTTGATAATAGTGTGATGTCAACAATGTCATACTTTGAATGTCTTTATGGATGTCGTGTGTCGCTGCCCAATCTGTAAATCGACCTTTTAAAAAAAATCGCTTTTTGTTTTTATTAAATGCGGGCATTCAATATGACTACACGATGCTTCACAAATTGTAGGAAGCAACGTTGTATAACGATATATCGCATGGTTATTAATCTTTCCTGTATAAAAACGAAATAGTTTTTTAGCAATATTTATTTTATTTACTTTATTTTATTTTCTTCGGGAAGCTAACAGCTAAATCAGTCTAGGTTACAAAATATTGTTACAAGAGCCAATTATAACCTTCCACAAGTAAAATATTAAATAGTATAGTATAATAGTAATAATAGTGTAGTATAGTAGTAATAGTGTTATATAGTATTTGTATATGAATGTATACGATATTTCTATTGTTAGGTCTATTATCTTGGAAAATTCGTAGTCTCCCTTTTTTGAGGCTTTCTTGAAAATGGCGCGATTCAGAAACCCTAGAGCGCCATACGTTGTTGGGCTTTGGTTAAGATCATACAGAACAAAGTTCAGTCACCCGGTAATATTTTAATATTAATCAGCTTCTAGAGGTTTTTGAGTATTTTTGTGAGTTCTACGCACTAACGCAACGGCCAGGGCTAGAGTCAGTTTGCGCTGCCTATACCAGTAATACTAAAATACTTTCTTTCGACAAGTTGACAAAAACAAGTTGATTTAACAAACGCCCTAGAACTAAATTGAATGCCAGCTTTTAATCATCAGCCAAGACTAAAGGGGTGAGATTTTTCAATGATGTCTTTTGTTTATACTACTAACAGAAGAAAATATAAAAAAAGCTTGTAAAAAGTATTATCTTTGAAAAACTATACCCTTCGTCGGGGCTTGGAAGCTTTTGAAGATCATTTCGAAACAGATTTGTTTGAAGTGAATACGTTTAAAAAAAAAACTATAATTCGGTAAATTTATAAACTTCACCTAAAACCTGGTTTTCGTTCGAAGGAAACTGAAATGAATCATCATTCATAATTTGTACTCAGAACCGGTTTGAAAAAAATAATGGTTTCCAAGCCCTCTTGCAATCGACCAATTTGAATCATGACCCCACTTTATGCCTTTTTTTTACAGACATTCAAATATAATCCGCAAGTGTAATAATTAAAACCTTGTTGACATCTAAGAAAGATTCATAGGTGATCTGTGACGGACAGCTTAGCCCCGAACGCAACTAGATGGAGCCACTGCTGCAAATATAAGGTTTTATTTTTTAATGCAATAAGTACCAACTATATATGTGCAAAAAGTTGATTCGCGTAAATTTCATCGTGCAACTTCAACGCCTAACAACAATTTCGATAAGAAAAATATCTCCATATGTCCAATAAAGTCAATTACTCTCGTCAGTCCGTGTTTACATGAGTACGATCACTCACACATGCACACAAAGCACAACCGTACAGTTTTGACGGCACGCCCACAATCGTAATATCGAACCAAAATAAGCTAACAAAAATAGTACTTTCAGTACATTAACTGTATTTTTTTATTAATTAGCTAAAAATTTAACTAAAAATAGCAGTATTCGTTCGTTTTTCAACAGAATTTTATGTCCCGCGTAAGAATGCAAGTCATTTGAATTTTTGTATGGAAAGCGGATCACCTTAAGTACCTATTTTTAAGACAATTTTCTTCATAGAATGTACAATCATAATTCATTATTTATTTCTTACGAAAGAAACTTGTCCTATTATTGCTTGAAACGAACTATCGGCAATCCAGGGAACGATTCAGATTGGTTGTCTGAACATGATACGGGTGATTTAACGGTTGGGCAGCGCAAGGGGCATATTGAGTAATATCTGATGCGACTTAGTGGCCGTGGCAGGAACAGCTGCAGCGCAAGCATGAACAGCTGCAGCAGATGATCGTCCGCCAGCAGGAGGAACTGCGCCAAGTTAAAGAGCAACTACTGCTCGCCAGGCTCGGAATGCTACAGCCAATCATCAACGTGAGTAATGCTATACTTTTAAACGAGCAATATTTGTATATATATATATATTTGTAATCGGTTTCTCGAAAACTGGCTCTAACGATTTCGATGAAATTTTGTATTTTGGGGGCAAAAAATCGATCTAGCTAGGTCTCATGTCTGGGAAAATTCGTTTTCACCGTATTTTTCAATATTTCTTAGCGTGTTTTAGTGCGTTCAAGAAAGTAACAGCGCCATCTGTCGTTGAGTAGCATAGCTTGCTCACCCGATGATATTTTAATCATACAGAGCATAGCTTGGTCGCCCAGGTACTGCTATATAAAGGGCACTACACACCAAAGTCGCCGACCCGCCGAGATAATATGTTAGCAACTTTTTTTCGGAGGGCTACTCGTATGTTAGTGACTTCACTCATTGCAAGACGGAAAACTTTGGCGGCGACATGTCAGCGGCTTGACATTTGTATGTACGCAAGTCGACGGGCAACACGCGCGGGCAAATGTAGCCGACATGATTCTTTTTAATAGGCCGCCGGGTTGTGTCGGCGGGTCGGCGGCTTTGGTGTGTATTGCCCTTAATGATTGTGTTTTCCTTTTCAGTCAACGTATTATGGTATATCCGTTATTAGTTGATTCAGTTGTTTATTTTAGCCGTTAGATTGAAATAGCCGAACCATAATTGGACACCGTGAATTTTCATCCGTTTTGAAGCCGAAGTCCAGTATTTTTTCTGATTAAAACAAGCAACTTAACTTAAAAAAAACAACGACCGCAATTGGATGTCGGTCAAACTTACTAGGTCAATAACAAAATACAGGTTCCATCTAAGAAATATCATTTAAATTTTAAATACAGGGTGTAAGGGACGGTGTACCGAAAACTGATAGCGCGTGCTCAGTCAACGAAACTGAACAACTTTCCCAAAGAAACATTCTTGTGCAAACTAAAGTTTTTTTTACTTCCCCATACAAATTGCTTATAAAAAGGTAAAAAAAATGTTTTTTTCAAAAATGATTTTTGGGAATGTCGTTCAGTTTCGTTGACTGAGCACGCCCGTTCAGTTTTCAGTACACCGTCCCTTACAGCTTGTATAAACAATACAACTTTCAGGTCCAAAGCCCGTACTTGAATAATCCCGAAGAGATGCAACCTGGACAAATCGTGTATGAGAGCAACCCTCCCCGCGCGGCCTTGTCCGGCTACCCCCCGCCGCACCCCCCGCAGCCGGCCGCGCCGCATCATCCACACATGCCCCAGTGAAACTACTCACAACATCAGGATAAATTCACACGCGAATACACCAGCAGTTATTACATATAAAAGTCGATATTCTTTCCGGAAATGACGTCACAGCTGAAGCTCCTTAAGAATTTCATATCCAAGTGTATTGAAGGCTCAGTTGTGGTTGTGACGTCGTCGCACTAACTTTGCAGTTTTTGTAATTTCTCTGATGATGAATGGATCGGATAGGCTAAAACCAAAGCTAAAACATTGAAAAATATATTTTTCGAGAAGCGTCAAAATAAGTCTTGAAATGGTTTTAAAGATTTTATATGGCTATCGAAATTGAGCTGTTGCAATTAGAGCGAGGTTATGTTTATATGGGCCCCAGTAGCGCGATTAAAGGTACGCATTCACGAGACGAGGCACGAGCTGAGCCCCGAGCCGTATACTGCGTACAATATAACTTTGTCCGTGACCGTTAATGCGCAAAAGTCAAACAATGAGTCGCGGGGGTGAGCGCGGCTCCCCCCAGGGAGCGAGCGAATCGTTCATTGGCTCCGCCTGTCACACATGCGCGGAAAATAACCGTCATGGACAAACTGGTTCTGAAGGCGCTGTACAAATCCACAGACAAATCTGTGGTTGTCAAGTCACTACACGAGCCGCGACCCGTACAAATTTGCACTTGTGTCACTTGTGAACTTTAGTGAGGCTTGCACGCGTCTGTCATGGTCTCGAATCCGCTTTTAAACGCGTTAAATTAGCTTTATTTGATAGATTTATGATTACAACTGAAAAAAGAGACGGGTCTGTACCAAAACATAGCTTGAAAAACGAAAACAATTCACAATTTTCGTTAATTTTGTCAATTTGGCAGTGATAGGTTCGCTAACAAATCCACGGTTAGACATTCACGCGCAGATTTGTCCGGCTTGCCTTCGGTACAGCTCGGGGCTCGCCACTCGGACCGACCGAGCGGCGTATTTGTTGTCCAAACACCCCCACTCACTCACTGGCAGATTTGTCAGCGACAGACATGTCCGCAGACAAATCTGGTGAATTCTTACCGTCGTGCGAGCACCACATTGCTTAGCTGTGCTGTTAAATCGCTGTGAAAGCGCTCTTAGAGGCTGCCAGCATTTCCTCTTTATATCGCCAGATTACTTTACCCTGCCGACATGCAAGTCACCAGTTGCTGCCTCGACCGACTGGTGTAGCTTATCCCCGAACATAAGTGTCAATAACTAAACATGAGCGTTTTATTTTTTCCGTTGACTTTGAACCGTAAATAATAGTACATTACTGTTACGGCTGATAACAAGGCAATTATTGAATGAGTGATGGCCGAGGCGAAGCCGAGGCCTCTTTCAAGTCAAGAAGGACGATTATTGCCATTCGGCCGCATTCCTATATTCGCCATTCGGCATTCCTATATGTTAGGAAACAGAAAACAAAGTTAAAGGAATAAATCAAGTCTTTATTAATTCATATTAAAACAACACTGCAGTTCGTGCAATTTGTTGAAAGACCCAATTTATCTTAGTGGGTACTTGTAAGACCTAAAGCAAAAATTCAAACGGCTATAACACTACAACAATTTGTTGTAATGTTTTACATTACTGTCGTGTACACCCCGCGCCACGAGTTTTGGCCGCTGGACGGCAGTGGAGGGGGTATGTGCAGTAGTATTTTTCTTGCAAATATTGGAACTGCGCATACCCCCTCAACCCATCGGTGGTCTTAATTAATTCGTCGTGTGGACTGTATTGGACTGTACTGTTAAATTGAGAACCGGAACGAAGTGATTCAACGCCTCCTTTTTTGAAATAAGAGCACTTTTTACTAGCAAATAGGAGAAAAACTTATTAATTTGCTACAAAGCAGCTGATAATATATTCAATCAAGCGTTTGCCAAGTATTTTGTTATTATTATTTTACCCCAACATTTACGTTGTTTTAAAGAAAGTTGTTTTGCCTTGTTTTTGTTGGTTATATTTTGTTGTTTATGGCTGTGCGAATGTAATAAACCAATGGAATTTATTAGAGAAATGAACCATTTTATTTTACTTTAAGATAAGATATATTATTAAGATGTTTCATTTTCTAGGTACGATAATTTGTAGGATTCTTCTGTTAATATGATGGCATATAGTTTTCTAGTTGAATTTTTAGGTGCCATGATAGTTTTGGATGAGCAAGTTAGTTTAATGGTGTCCATGTTTTAGATAATTTTTACGTTTTAATCTGGTGGGGTTCATATTTTATTTAGCTAATAGTGTGGATGGAGCCGAGTCAAAGTAATACGATGTTTTGACTTTCTTTCGACGAGTAGGTAGGTATAAGTGATATTATAAACATAGAAGTTTTTTATCTTGGCTGAATTTACTTCTTAAGTTATATTGGTTTTGTATGTGTAATAAAACGAAATATTTATAGTGGTTACCTTATGTACGTGCATTTGTTTCTGAACTGATTTATATTATTGCGTTATAATTAATTTTATGCTCTTTATTCGGGTTGTCGTTGCACATGTTAAATAATTAAATGATTATTATAGTGGGCAAGGATCGTGTAGAAAATCGGGATTAATTGGCGTTACATATTAATATTGTGTAACTTCGTACACTTGTTTCCTGATCCTATTAGACTAATATGACTCGGAGCACCGGAAATTAAATTGATATATGGGAGAGTTATGACGTCATCAATGTTTTGTACTTATGTTTTTTTTTTACAGAATCCTATCAAGCCTATTCTAAAAATATTGTAAATCTTTATATTTCAGTCACTGAATTCCTAAAAATTTGAAAAATATTTTCAAAACATACCAAGTTTGGACTTTTCCTGGAAGAAAATGGCTGAATATTTTTGTGTAAAATATTCATGAAATGACTTAATATCCTCATTCATATCCAACGTTAAGAAAGTATTTTCGAAAATATTTATGAGAACTATATTTTTTTTATACATATACATAAAAAAAAAAAATTAAAATTTAAAACTTTTTATTTCAAATTAAAAATTTATGAAAAATTACATGCACCAAGCGCTTAATCTTATTAGTAATGAAAGATTATGTGCGCTGGAGGAGTTTAAAACACGCGCGCGCAGTTTGAAGAATTACATACACGGAAACAATATTTAAATTATTTTAACAATAACATCACATGGATTACATTTTATGGGCCGGAGGCACATCGTTCCCGTACTGTCGAACAAAGTGCCATTTAAGAATAGTTTTAATTTGGTTGGCGTTTTTATTTTCAATTTTGTCTAACAGATCCTTTGGCAAATTGTTCAACGTAGAGGGAAGGATGTACCTCCAGTGTCTTTTGCCATATTCATTAGTATACATGGGGACTTCGTAGGTAGGTGAGCTAGTTAGTTGACGTAGGTTACGAGATCTATTATATCTCACTAACAATTCAATCTTATTTTTATATTCTGAAGCAATTGCTAACTTTAATTTATCAAAGACATTTAAGATTTTACAGTGCTTAAAGAGGCCTTCATAGTTGTTTTTATATTTGTACTTAACTTTTAATGGAACTATGGTTTTTAATATTCTTAACTGTAATTGATAAATATTTTTTAAATAGCTTTTATAAGTTCTACCGTAGCTGGATAAACCATAGTTTATAACAGAATCTGCCAGCGCCATGTATAGTAATCTTAGAGTATTATATGGTAGTTTCGACTTTAGTATTTTAAATTTAGCTAATATTGCTCTGAGTTTACTACACACAAGGTCTACATGGTTGGCCCAGTTAAATTTGTTATCAATACGAAGACCAAGGTAAGTGTGGCATTGAACAACCTCCAAAGGTTTACAAGCACAGAAGTTATAGCTGTTTGTATGCATACAGTTATGTTCATGGGCAATGATTTGGGGTGCCTGACCAGTGGACTTTAGGTAAGGGGAATGAATGTGCATTACCTTCGTTTTTTCATAGTTTATTGACAACCCAACATCATGTGCCCATTTACACAGCTGGTTAAAATCTACCTGCAGCATTTTTTGTGTTTCTTTTAAGTTCTGATTGGCAACGATAAGACAAGTGTCGTCAGCAAACTGATATACAGAGCAGTGCTGGAATATGTTACACATATCGTTAACATGGAGCAGATATTCAGTTGGACCCAATATTGAGCCTTGGGCCGTTCTATATAAGGTTGGTATAGGGTCACTATATTCACTATGTATGCTTACCATGTTATATCTGTTTGTATGATAGTTTCTGAACCATTCCAGCACTGGACCCTGTATACCATTCTGCTGTAACTTCTTATACAAAATATCAAATTTTAACGTGTCGAACGCTTTACTAAAATCAATCATTACAACTAATACATTATTTTTGTTATTTAAATATTCATTTATCTCGTCAGTAAATTGCGACAACAGTTGCGTAGTGCTCTTTCCTCTTTGAAACCCAAACTGTTTATCATGAATTATGTCATTGCTGGATAGAAAATCATTAATAGACCGACCATAGTATTTTTCTATAATTTTGTCTAGGCATGACAGAATAGTAATAGGCCTGTAGTTGTTTGTGTCTGTGTAGGTACCTTTTTTATGTATAGGTATATTCCAATTTTTAGAATGTCAGGATAAGTGGAGGTAGAAATACAAGTATTGATTAGGTGAGATAGTACAGGAGTAATCTCACTATTGATGTATTTAACATCCTTTGCTCGAACTTTATCAAAGCCCGGGCTTTTATTTTCATCAATTTGTCTTATAATTTTAGAAAGAGTCTGATTATTTATTTTTTTCATATTTAATGATACTAGGGGTGTATTATGATATGATTTCTCATCCAGCAATGGCACATCACAAGTACTTAAGACATTTTTGACATTTGTTTCAAAATCATTAGCAAACTTTTTTGACAGTTTATCAGCACTAATTCCAAATGATCTCAATAGCACATCATCTATCGCTTTTACCAGTCTACCCGTCAGTCTGTTAATTAAATTCCATAGTTTCTTCTTATTTTTGAAAATATCACATATTTCTTTTTTTGTACTATTATTTCTAGTTTTATTTATTAATCTATTAGTTCTATTTCTATATTTTTTATATATTAATTCATTATTTTTGTTACTAGTATCTTTGTGAAAAATATCCATTAATTCTTTTTTTCTGTCAGTCATTTCTATTAACTTTTTATTGATCCATTTACACTGTTGTCTCTTACTCATGTTCAATCTAGTTTTTATAGTACATTTATTATATATGGACTGGAATTTGTTAGTTATGTACTCCGTTATCTGATTAGGATTATCGGCTTCGAGTGCAGGTCTCCAGTCGATCTTACATAATTCTTCCTTAACTTTTTTATTGTCAAGTTTAGTAATAGTTTTGAAAGGGTTTATTGAATCGTTACTTATTATAGCTAGTCCAATAATGTAGTGATCAGCTGGTTTTCTGCATACGACGGCCGAACGAATTGAGTGACTGATATAGCTATGTTCATTGCATACGTCACGGATGAACAAATGATCAACACAGGTTTTGGATGTGCTTTTTACAGTTTTCTCAATTCTAGTATATTGAGATATGCAGTTTTCAAATCCTAAATTACATAAAGAGTTGAGATAATTATTGACAGTTTTTTTATCCTGTGATTTATTTGTTAGAATGTCTATGTTCATGTCTCCGACTAGCACAGAGTTACTGTTGGCAGGAAACTTAGAAAGTACACAAACTAGTTCACTTACAAAAGTTGACTTATCCAGGTTTGGGGGTCGGTATATGACACACAAATTGGTTGAATAACCAGAGCCACACTCAACTACTCCACATAAGCACTCACAAGTCACTGTATTAGTTGGGCTAAATACGAAAGATACTGTTTTGTGAGCGTAGACGATTATGCCGCCTCCTTTCCTATTGCTTCGTAGCTCTGTGTACATTGTGTAGCCGTCTAAATTGAATAGGTTTTTCGTGATCTCAGTTAAGTTCGCCTCTGTTATGACTATTAGGTGTATAATAACTGGGCTAGTGGATACAATTAATTCCAGCTCGGCATGATTTTTAATCATTGATCTGATGTTCACGTGTAGTAACAATAATTTATTATGTACAGGAAGTATATCACTTGTAAAGCCATTCCACGGGTTTTGCTTAGTTTCAAACACATATGTATCGCATATCATCACGCCTCTTTCCCGTCGGGGTAGGCAGAGACCACAGTCCTCCACCTGCTACGATCTTGACATACTTCCCTTGCTTCCCGTACTTTCATCAATCCTTTCATACATGCTCGTCAGTTTAGGGTACTTTTAACCTGGCCTTTATTCAGAACGTCCTGAAGTTGGTCCTGGTACGTTCGCCTAGGCCTTCCCCTTCCAACGTTTCCATTCACTCTCGCCTGGTAGATCTCTTTCGTCAATCTTCGTTCATTCATCCTCTCTACATGACCAAACCATCTCAGCATCCCTTTCTCGATCTTTACTCCAGTAAAATTACGAGAGATTGTATGGCGAAACGGAAATAATTGATAATAGCCGTGATTCTTTTTCAGATCGATAGATTATATTTCTGTGTAAAGCTTTTTAATGGAATCCACCTAAATTTACTTCATTTATTTATTTATTTTGCCGTCCAAACATTAAAAAAATATGGAATTTCGGAAAAAAATGTTAATAGATTATTTTTTTTATTTACGGCTTGCTATATATGCAGAATTTCATATTATACATGAATCCACCTAAAAATATTAGCTTTTTTGTATTGTTTAACTTTTATAGTACGAAATTTAAATACAGCTTATCTTCGCAACCAAAAATAGTAATAGATCCGTTTTGCTTTCTAATAATTTAAATAGTGCTATATAATCACATTTTTGGCAAATCCAGCATAAATGTTTACAAAATCATTGTAAACCAGCGATTACAAAAAACTTTTTTTATTTAGTATGGCATTTTTGTGAATATATATAAGAATCACTTACATTTAAAAAGGTTGAGTTTAGCTCAGTTTATTGCTATTATTTTACCTCGCCTTTATTGGCCCTTATATGTAAAAATAAGTGGAGATTTTATATTTTAAAATAAATTGATATTTTTAAATATATTTATGGTGGATTTTGATGCCTACATGTAAAGTATACGTTTATCTATGATATAAAGTATATAATTGTCTATTAATATTTTTGCCTTAGCTGTTATTCAAAAAAAATATTCCGCTTTAAATTTTAGGTGGATTCGTAAATATTGCATCTTAACATCATATTTAAATACGATATACACAAAAAAGTAGCTATTAGCATTTAATGTTTTGCAAAACCGTATTTTTACTGGACTACTTGGTCACTACGTCTTCTTTTACGCCACACCGTTCTCTTATCACACTATTTCTAATCCTGTCACTCAATTTAACACCAATCATACTCCTTAGCGCTCTCATTTCCACTGCATTAATTCTACATTCATGCTTCTTCTGCCATACCCAGCTTTCACTGCCATACATCAGTGTTGGTACCAAAACACCCCTATGAACAGCGAAACGAGCCTTGTGAGACACCCTCTGACTCCTCATAAAGGCGTGCAGGGCACCATTCACTATGTTTCCGGCATTCACTCTTCTTTCAATATCACTCACACTTTCCATCTCTCGTAAACTTTGAACCCAGATACACAAACTCCTTCATTTGTTCGACTTGTTCATTTGATTTATATTTTTCAAAAGCTTTTTCAACCATTTCCTACCAGGAACAGGCCAAACTTGGTATGTTTTGAAAATATTTTGCAATTTTTTAGGAGACTAGTGACTGAAATATAAAGATATACCCCACATGATAGGTTTCTGTAAAAAAAATAAAAACATCCATACAAAAAATTTATGACGTCTTAACTCTTCCATACATCAATGGAATTTCCGGTGCTCCGAGTCATATTAGTCTAATAGGACTAAGAAACAAGTGTACGAAGTTATTCAATTCTAATATGTAACGCCACGAGATTACACGATCCTCGCCCACTATTATGAAAACACATTATGTTGCGTTAAATTACGTTGATAATTAATATTTTATTTCTATTTACTGAAATTATAGTCTTACGTTTAGTGAAATCTATTATGAATAATTTAAGTGTGTTTGAGATGAAACAATAGGTTAAGGGTGTAACACGCGATTAAGTTAAGAAGTTATGATATTGAAATATGAAGACAAATCTTATAAATGAATTTTAAGATATCTTCAGCAAATGTGTGTTAAACATGATGATATACAGCGTGTAACGAAGTGGTGTGATAATACTAAACGGTGTGAATCTGTCCATGAAACTGAACAAACGTTTCGCAAAGAACGTAGATCATAGAACAAAATCTATTTCAATTCGCAATCAACTGCATCAGCTGATTGCGCATTTTGTATGGGAGGTCAAATTTAGCTTTTCATATTTGACCTATATTCCTTGGAAAAAGTTGTTCAGTTTCATGGGCAGATTCAAACCCCTCAGTATTATCACACGTTTCCGTTACACGTTGTAGTATCCTAACCTTGGAAGAGATATCTCCTACGTCCTCTAGGCTCCTAACCGTGTGTCTTTTGAAATATTCACACCGATCACCATTTCTACACCTGCGATACAAACAAAATAATTATAGAGGAAGATAAATGGTGATCGGTGCTGATAAGTCTTGGTAGACCACCAGTGTTAAGTCTGCCTGAGCTAAGTGATAGATAATGGTTGCTCAGTTGGTGTATTTCTGCCTCTATAAATTAATGGTGTACAGGATTTGTTTAGGATATTGCGTGTAGGTTTTAAGTTGTCCTTAAATGTTTCTTTAGGTGTAAGCGTGCATAATTGTGGTATTATATTGATTTTTTCATAAATGTTGTCACTATTGTTATAGATCTTACGTTTTCTCCAAACTAAACGTACCAAATATTTTTGTTTTCAAAAAGTAATTGTTTTGGAACGTCATACATAAAATAAACGAACCGCAATATGCATGAAAACAAAACGGATCGGTGAACTACAAACTTTTAAATCTTTCCTGTTATTAAGGACATATGGATATTATAAGTACATTTTGAAATAGAAGAGTACAGAAACAAGTATTCATTAATAATTTATAGGTTCTCTTCGTATTTATTTTCGAAGTAGCAACATGACAAGCCCGTTAGTGTGGTTGGTAGTGGCCTGCCTTTCACTCCGTGGGCCGCGGGTTCAATCCCCGCAAAGGGCAAACATTTGTGTGATGTAAACAAGTGTTTGTTCTGTGTCTGTGTGCTATTTATCTATATATGTATGTATATCAGTCTCTAATACCTATAGTACAGGATTTGCCTAGTTTGGGATCAGATGACCTTTTATGAAATTTCCCCTAATATTACATATCTGAATTTGAGTCAGCTGTGACATTCATCAAAATTTGATTCAATATTTGTGCTAAGACTACATTCATTTAATAATAAGGTACCAATTTGTTAAAGAAGTTGTAACAAAATGAGTAAAAATGTAAGATCTCATTGTAAATTGGTCAGCTAGCTGATTGCGCATTATGTAAGTATGTATGGTAGTTTTATTTTATATTTATTGACTAAGAACAAGCGTTCGGCAACCAAACCTCATTGCATGTGGTGCTGCGCAATAAAAAGGTACGCCTAGAAATACAGGGTGCCTTGCGAGCAACCTGTCATATTTTATACTTTAATCAACAAATTTGCTTTGCCCAATCCTAGTTTTTGCCTTGATTTGAAATGTTAGTTTACGGTTAGCTTGACAAACAAAGTATCCGGATAAGAGAGACAAACTTTTACTTATTATGCGTTTCTTGATGCCCGAGGAATGAGGTTAGAAGAAATATAATTTATACCATTCCCCCATTCTTTTATTCACTGAAAACAGTGTATAAAAAGCACTTTTACTCACTATTTTGAAGTTTAAATTTAGAACACACCAATATGTTCGACATCCATCTTAATGCTATACAACCTCCTTTTTTTCTTTATTGAATGTATATTTTCGCTTAAATCTTTCTTTTTCTCGTAGTCATGATATAAAATATAGTATGCAACTCTTGAATAAAAGGGATTTAAATCAAAGGCCATGAATCACTCGCGTCGCTCAGAATTCTAACACTTGAATCACTCCCTGCGGTTAGAATCCATCACTTGCTCGTGATTTATCTCTGGCCCTCGCTTTAAATCCGTCTTTCTTTAACTAATTGCATAATATATTATTTTATAGCTGATTGTACAAAATAATAGCACCCTAGAGATTAGGCAGGGTTGCCGATGGCCCGTCTTTCGTATCTTAAGCTACTGTTTCTGGGTTCTCCTGGTAAATAACTTTCGTGTTGTCCGGTTTTATAAAGTACAGCAGTCATTGAAACCAAGTACTCTACTCATAACTTACTGGAACACTTGGTTTTAATAATTTCGTAAGAACTGTAATAAGATGTTACGCTGTGCTAAATGCAACAAATAAGACTTTTTCATATTTTCAAAATCTTTTCGACTGTCTTTTGAGAAGTTGTTTTTTTTGTCATTTCCCAATAGTCTTAGAACACAAGTTATTGCATTTAGCAAGCCCTAAGAATTAACCCTTACATTTAACACTAATATAATAAGGCTCTATAAAAGCTGTTTAATCCTAAAAAGTACCTGACGGTTCTTGTATTGTAAGTGTAGTTTCATATAATTTACAATAATAATTTTTCGAAACATCTTTTAGAATTTTATGTATGTTTCTTATTTTTCTTACAGGGCGTCCGCTAAAATCGCGCGGGCGATGAACAGCGTACCCGGCGCGGGTGCGTGCTATTTAACACGCGTGCGGGCGCCCGCACGAGTATTAGCGGACGCCCTTTAGGTATTTTTAGAACGAAAAGAGAACCTTTTTCTAAAACGTTTTATTAAGAATCGCGTTCATCGAGTTTTAATATGTGTGATTATCAAATTAATATTTTTATATATTGTTTTAGGACAATAATATAAGATAAATGTGTAGTTTAGTATCGGATACGTCTGTCGTACAGCACATAATTTAAATGAGTAAGTACATAATATTGTGAACGTTTAGCCGTAAAAAATATGTGGTACACTGCGGGTAAAGGGATCGCAGTTGACGGTTTTCAACATGCCGTGTCTTGAACCTCGAAGAAGAATTTCTGTTTAACTCAACTGAAAACCCTTGTACATTGTACCGTGGATTGCCACATATTTCCCCATTATTGATTAACTACTTTTATATTAAATATTTTTGTATTTGCTATTAATATCAACGATGTTTCACGTAGTTAAATTGAAAGAAGTGCATATTTACGTTAAACGGGATTAATTTGAGGAACTAGACAGATAAAACAAACGGTGATAAAACTGATTATAGCATTAACATGATTAACTGCCATCTTCAGAGACGTCGTTTAAGACGATATGTAATTTTTTTCGGGTATTTTAAAGACAAATATCTTTTTATTTACTTAGTATTTTGCCGTGATTTTCAGGTATGTGTCTCTTGACCATTCACTTGATAATATCGCTAAGTCCAAAACACGATTAGTGAAAATCGGCTCGACAAAATTAAAATCCAAAGTTGCCTCTTAAATTTTTATTATTTCCTCTTTTTGTGGAATAGAAGAGGTGTTTTAAGTAGTGAAGTTAAGAATATAGAAAGGTATTCGTAGTTGCTATCATATTCCTAACCTAAAATTTTATTTTATTACTTAGTTTTTACAAAAAGTTGATATTTTATATCAGGCGTTACATCATTTAGTTTTGGTAACACGCACAGTATATCTGTCGCAATCTAATGCGTTGCGGATTACGCACTTTATCCCTTTCTTTTAAGTGAAAAGACTGCGCCCACTGTCAAATAACTATCTTTTCACATATCCTCTTTAAGTTAATCTTTTATTTTGCTGTCACTATTTTTGTCAATGAAATCGAAAAGGACAGCATGAGACTTGAAAGAACTTTAAGTGACGTCTCTTGAGTGCGTTAGTAAGTGACATTCAATCCTGTGACATCCACGTAGCATTGTGTGTAGTCGAACGGATGTAATAAAATAACCTCCTTATTTTGAAGTCGGTTAAAAAGTGTCATCGTAATTACCTCATGACTGACCTAGAATTTCGCTTACGCTAGGACTATTGTTGTCACCTGTAAAAGTCAAAACACAACAAAACATTTACAACATTTCATGGCCTTCACATTTTATTTTTTTTATAAGAAAGTGATTTTGGGGCTCGATTGTTGCTTTTTGTATATCCTACAATCGTTTTTCGTGTAAAACAAATGTGAAACGTAGGCTCGTTTATTCTCTACGAGGTTCGTTTCGTTGTGCCGACTTTTCTGTAAATAGTTGATAATACGAGTATTAGACTTGATTCAACCTCAATCAGATGGATTTTACCGCCGACGGCAGCTTAATATTAAATCGGCAAAACCAAAATAATCTAGAGGGTATGTAGCATAAAAACTGTTGCAACTGGCAAAACTAAATGTTTTATTATGTGAAACTATTAAGAAAGCATCTCTTTACAAAGTATTTGTATTTTTCGATTGATATTGTTGATATTATGGTTGACCACCAGTATAACTAACGTTACTTTCTATAAATTCTTGCCATATTGTACGCACTTATACTAAAATTATGCCAAATAACTAACCATTGATATTAGTAACATAGTACGATAGACCAACATACTGTACATATTAGCAGTAGAACATGATATTTTTAGGTGTCTTTTATGCCATAGAAAAAACAATAACAATATTTCATGAGAATACAGGGTAATGCCAAAAATTTAAGCTGCAAGAAGTGATATTGTGAATAGAGTTTTTAGCTTGATATGTATTTCTGATGTGTAAAAAAATGAAATTGGATTAAAATAAATGAAAGTCCATAAGCTTTGGTTACTTATTTATTTCACAAAAAATCAACTTAAGTTTCAGTAAACGATTTGTATAAGACTTTTCCTGTGAGTTGGAAAAATTCCAACCAATAGGATTTTCTAGCTTAGAGCTGCGCTTAGAGATACGCTTGCTTAAGATACGTTTAGCAAAAACGAATAGGCGGCCGCCGCTTTTTAATAACGTTTTTAGTCATCGATCCGATTATAAATCAACATTTTCGGCAGGGAAATATAAAGAAGTTTCTAGAAATAGTGAAAAATCTGAATTTGCATAAGTTTGGACTGTCTCATAAGTCCATTTGAAAACATTTTATGACATTAACTTAAAAAATGAGCACATTGAATACAATCACAGATTAAATAATAGTAAACTAACGTTAAACATTAAAATTATTTTTTTGCTAAATACACCATAAACGCTGCATAAGTTGCCTCGTTGTATTTACAAATGTTTACTTTTACTAAGAACTTTCCTATATTTTTGGAAAACATTCAATATCAGGCCCAATTTTTGTAAACGGCCTTTAAATGTAATTTTAAGAGACAATATTTTTGAATTCACCAAAATTTCAAACTGGAAATTGGTACCTTCAATTTAAAAAGGTTATACCCCGAAAATGGAGCAATTTTACAGAAATAAAGCTATCGCCGATATTATCGTGAAAATGTGTCTATGTTCACCATATTTAAGCAACAAATCGAAATCAACCAAAGATATAAACGGGAAAATAATTATACCACTCGCAATGCTTTGTTTTTACGATCCGTGTTCACAATTATTACTTAAAGTTTATAAGGTGGATTTTAATTTAGGATGATATTAATTGACCTTAAAGAAAAGTCTACTTAGTTTTTTTAACTAATGTATTTATTTTTACTAGTTTTTATTACCACTTAAATAATTTTCAATTAGCATTACATTTTATTGTTGGATTTAGTACACTATATGTTAAGAGACGTAAATGAAACAAAAGTATATAAAACTGATCTGATAGCATTTTTGTCATAGGTCTAATGCAACTTTGAGATTTACGTAAATAAGAAACTATTTATTATTTAGTTGTGATGATTTGTATGGGTTTTCAATTTAAAGGAGAGATTTGACACCATTTGGGCTTTTGTGACACTTTGTTTAATAGAATAAACAAAACTACTTAATGTAGTCCACACTGCAATACTAGTCCCTTCGACACTATTTATCACCTTCGCCTGGTGTTCTGACGGGCCATCATGTAGCGTAAAGCTAGCTTACAACTAGAACTTTTTTAAGCTTGGGTCTGGTCCGTTTCTTGAATGGTGCTCGTGTTGCTTGGAACGCCTTGCTCCCTGCACATCCGCCAGTAGTGACCTCTTAGGCTAAGCAGTTCCGCGTGGTTCCCCTGTTCCACGAGTTTACCTGAATTCAATAAATAATCCATAATTACAAGTTGTAATTTGTAGTTTGTAGTTTTATATTAGCACTACTGGCTGTAGCGTTATCGCTCATATTCCTTTTTCGTGTTCGATACTTTTTGCTTCTTTCTCGGTGTATTGACTGGCTGATTGTATATTTTGACAGTGGATTCAAAATTTTGATTTTCATTTTTCTGTGCTCATTATTTATTTGGCATTGGACGGAAAACAAATTACCTAGCAAAATATTTATAAAAATCGTGCATTTCAACGAACTATATATAAACCCTGTTTTAATACAGCTATTTTGCTGCTGAAGTTGTAATTTCATTTACTTGTGCTGTTACATGTTTATAGAAGATTTGGATTTTAACTCGATATGAACTCCTCAATTTTGTAAGTATTTTTGTCTTTACGTTATATTTGTTACTGAGAGGTTGCCACTCTCTTATGACGCATTTTTATAAATATTTTGCTAGGTAATTTGTTTTCCGTCCAATGCCAAATAAATAATGAGCACAGAAAAATGAAAACCAAAATTTTGAATCCACTGTCAAAATATACAATCAGCCAGTCAATACACCGAGAAAGAAGCAAAAAGTATCGAACACGAAAAAGGAATACGCTACACTACCTATGCCGGAAAAGTAATTAAACTCAGAGAAGCCAATGGATGTTAGGGCCCTATGCACACTGCGTTTTTTTAACGTGTCGTCGATGCGCATTTGTATCGATACAAACGCGATACGCACGCGAGTTAGACGCAACAGTTAATTTTTAACCTTTGCACACCTGGATATTTTCAGTCAAAGCGCTGTCCACCGAGCTAGTTAGCCAGACAAAGATACTAAGCGATTAGAGTTAGCGACATCTCTTTAAGCGTAACTAAATGATCGAGAAGACCTTGTGTACACTTTTTGATTCCCGTTTATCAATATTCTCATCAGCCTATAATAGATTACACTGAGAACAGCCTACATTGATAAACGGGATATTTCTGGTGTAAAAATGTGCGGTGACTCAGAACTTACAACGTTCCCAAAGTTCTGTTTTAGGGGGCTCTAACCAAAATAGTAATAAAAAACCGGTCAAGTGCGAGTTGGACTCGCGCGTCGAGGGTAATATATACTTACCTATAGTATTTTTGGAAGCAATGAAGTCCATTTTTAGGACCGCAAAACTAAATTTGTTTGTAAAGGTTTGAAAGGGTTTTTCCAGCTTTCTAAAATACTGAGCAACTTACAAAGATCGTTTTATTTTTGCTGTAATATATACATAAACTTCTGTCGACTAATTAATTCAGATTTTTCACAATCTTCTGAGATAAGGAGGGAATAGTATTTTTTTGTCATTATTCATCACAACTTGAAAACCAAGATGCGTAAAAAAAAATGAAAATATATTTTAGAATGTACAAGTAAAGCCCTTTCATATGATACCCCGCTCGACCTAGTAACAACAATTTGAAATTTCGCCCCCCCTATTTGGGCCCCCTTTAGAGTAATAATCATATATGTTTTTAATTATTTAATGTGCAATTAAGTTGGGCAACTATATTCTAAAACTGTTCCAAATTTCTAGTTGATAGCATGAGTGGTTGCTGAGGTATAGAGGTGTGACAGACAAACGAAGCGGCACCTTTACCATAAGGGTTCCTTTTTTTCCATTTTGGTATCGGAACCCTAAAAACGGTACCCTCATGGTGCGACTTCGTCTGTCTGTCTGTCACACCTGTTTTTCTCAGCAACTACTCGTACGTAAGTACGTAGTGTTGCTATCTTCTTGAAATTTGGAACAGTTGTAGCATATGCTTGCCCAACTATTTGAAAACGAAAGAATATTTTTTTTTGGAAATTGGAATGAGTGAGGTATTATAAATTTGCAAAAAACCTGTACAAACATACTTAGTTATGCGGTCGTAAATAGAGACCTTATTGTGTACTTCAACGGATTAATTCACGTTTTATATCGACGGCGTAGGACCGACAAGTTTCGATCTTGACCGACCGACCCATCATCATAACATCCTATGAAATGTCCACTACAGGTCAGCTGGAAAAATGTGGAGGGGAAGTACCGTAGTCAAAAGTACCTTGCTTGTCAGCGTTACGTCTGGCACTATGGACCGCGGTTGTAGTTGACCGCAGTGAGTAAGATGGTATAATACATAGAAAGATGCTGCTGCCCATCCTCCTATTTATAAACCTAAGTCGTCTCTTACGACACCCACGGGTATGTATGGGATGGTACTATTCTTTGCCGGTACCACACGGTGACCGACTCATACCGACAGATATTTAAGGGCGGACTCACACAACCATCCACTGCGCTTGTCATCCATACCGCGCACGCTAATCTTCAGAGCGCTCCGTCTGTGCGACCCCGACTTTATGGACGCTGAATTAAGCCATTTTATAGCGGTGCTAGAGTCTATAGTTATGGGTGGAGACAGAGCTGGTGGGTGGCGAACAGTATGACTAGAAGCCGACCAGACATCGTAGGGAGGTTGCCCATCTATCTCCCCTACGTGTCAGGTGTGACGGAAAAAATCGGTTCCCTATTACGTAGAAAGTACAGTATAAAAACGATTTTCCGTCCTCCGACACAACTAAGAAGTTGGCTACATTCGCCCAGAGACAAACAAATACCTCTAAGCGGTCCGGGAGCATACGAAATACCGTGTGAATGCGAAAAAAGCTACGTTCTAGAGACCAGGCGGCATATCTCTGCTCGAGTTACGGAACACATACGTAGCCTGATAAATAGAGACTAATGCGTCAGCGATCACTGAACACGTAGTGGACTCAGACTCTGTTTATTATTTATTGTCTGTGTATTAGTAAGGGAAAATCTTTTCATACCGCGAAATATACGCGAAGCGATAGAATTAAGCCGCCGTGCGAATTTCAACCGTTACAGTGGCTGGTTGTTTTCGCAGGCGTGGAAACCAGTGCTACGTACGGTGACCCCTGCAATTTCACCTAATAACTTAAAAAGTGATGATGTCGTGCGTGTCTGGTGTTCCACCTTCCCGCAGGAGAATAAGGAGCAACAGAATCCATCAACTTCTCCCGCCCCGTGTCCTCCAGAACTCTCGCGACACGGCGACAGACGGAGGTCCGTGAAACTGCCGACCTCTCCCTGAAGAAGATCTTCTAACAAGATCGTAACTTGTCGGTCCTATGCCGTCAATATACTGGGTTTAAGGGACGGTGTACCGAAAACTGAAAGAGCGTGTTCAGTGAACGAAACTGAACCACTTTCCCAAAGAAACATTTCTGTGAAATGAAAAAAAAAAATTACCACTCCATACAAATTGCTCTCTCTGGTCAACAGTTTGTTATGGAGAGGTCAGAATACTTTTTCATTAACCAAAAATAGCCGGGGCCGTAATAGGCAGACAGTTAAAATTTTCACAAACTAGGTATTTTTATTGTTAAATCGAGGGCTAACAATAATAATGTATTTCTGTTACCGCTATAAAAACAAATACAAAAAATTAAAAAAGCAATAAATTAAGGGTGTTTCCCATTAAAAACGTGTTTCTGTAGGTGATTTTTGCTTGATTATTGTTTTAGCTCTACACTAGTTTTAACACTTACAAGCGTGAAAATTAGTATGTTTATAGTACATAAGCTATAGAATAACAACAAATAATAAAAACTGGTCAATAGCGTGTCAGACTCGCGCGTTTTAATACACTTCTGGGTGGCTGCCCGTCCATAACTAAGACGTACATTTATCTTAGCGGTACGAAACCCTCGGTGCGCGAGTCCGACTAGCACTGGCAATGGCACTTGGCCGGTTTTTCCTATTACAAGAAACTTGATTTTGCGGTCAAATGTGATGGGGCGGCGGCACGCCTCTGGTGTAGATCCCTAAGTGTCTCTACTCTGTATACTACGTTATGCCTAGTGAGTACCTTTGTCTAGAACGCAGATCATATCAGCGTCTTTAATAGTGGTTAAGCGATGAGCGATAGTGATGCAAGTACGCCCTTTAGCTGCTTTTTCCAAAGCTTCAGTGACTGCCTGTAAATTCATTGAAAAGTATTCAAATCAATACATAGAAAATAATAGGTATTAGAATTTTACTAGAAAAACCTTTTTCTTTTTTTATGAAACAGAAAGTAGTAGACTGAACAGAGATTTAACATTTAACAAAGTGCTGTTTTTAAGGAGATTAGGGGACCAATTCTTGAAAGTCACCAGGTGATTTTCGAGGTTTTAAAAATTAAAATAGGTAAGCCCTGTTAAACTCCTCAAAAGTAAGAGTCAATGTTAGTTAATTATAAAATAATGTTCAGTTTTAAAATTTCCATAATAACAATTTTAGTTTTATGAGTTTATCGTGGCTTTTTTTAATCTTAAAAATCTCGAAAATCACCCGGTGACTTTCAAGAATTGGCCCCCAGTGCCATTATATTTTCATGTTTAGACATATTTCTTATACATATTACAAAAAGCAGTTTAGTTTTATGAGTAACATACCAAAATGTGCACTATATTACAAAAAAATATTTAGAACTAACCCTTTCGCTGTTGGCGTCGAGCGCTGAAGTTGCTTCATCAAGAAGAAGAAGTCGAGGCGAGCGTATGAGCGCACGCGCAATGCACACTCTCTGCTTCTGACCGCCGGATAGCTGCGCGCCGGAAGATCCCAGGTTGGTGTCGTAGCCCTGCGTGTAGGGAATAGCCGTAGCTCTGGTCAGTTTTGTTTCAAAAAAATTTTATATCGCGAAGGATATTAAGAGTCTTCACACGTTTAATATTCTCAGCCGGCCGGCACCATACGGTATTGTTTAGATGTAAATCATATTTCATCATTCTTACGCAACTACTTCTATCATCGCATCATCATTTCTTGTAGCTTGTTAAACCGATGATAGACCTGATAGAGAATAGCCTTACTTAGAATTGTTGAGCCGACAGAGGCCTCTAACATGTTCCGTTAACAGCTACTTGGAGATCCAACGCGATTGCAATGCAATGCAAACCAAAATGTGGTGAAACTAGTAACACTCTTTTTTTTAGGGGCTCGAATTCTGTAACCTAAAAGAAGTATGAGAAATCCTTTATTATATTATTGATTTTTGGTTGTTCTAAAAACCTTCAAGGTTGAGGCAAGTATTCGTCAATAGGACCTCCGGGGCTGTCGTACTGCACTAGTTTCATTCTTGTATCCGGTGATATAAACAATTCTCTCTGAAGGCCTTGTATGGGAATATTCAACCAGGCTGACTGATGACTGCGCCAGGAATGTGGGTAGCAACAACACCAACACCAACAGCAAACTCCAAATTCCTTGGTAGCAACACTAGCAACCTTAATTTATTATGGCCTTTATAAGTTTTTCTTTATGGCATGACATAATTTTGAACCCGAAATCGGTTTCATTTAGGGATTTCCCATACTTCTTCCAGGTTACGAAATTCAAGCCGCTGAGGAAAAGTGTGTTATTAAGCATCTACTTTCACCATATTATGATTTCGTTTATGTATCTTACAAAACTGATGTTTACCTTCGGCAAAGATACTATGAAGCTGTGTATGTTAGCAGCCTTGGCGGCGGTGACGATCTCATGCAAGGTGACCTTGCGGTTGTTGTCGCCGTAAGCGATGTTCTCGGCGAGCGTGCGGTCGAACAGCACCGGCTCCTGCTGCACCACGCCCAGCTGACGACGAAGCCGAGGCAGCGTCAGCGCTGTGCGGATGTCCTGACCGTCCAGCTCCTACGGTTACACCGCGCCACAGATAATATAATACTATACTATAGTCGAAATAATATAGCTTGATTTGAATGACAGGTGGAAATACTATGTGTGAGAGCAGGTCGGATCGATACTTGTCTCTGTCTCTCCAATGTGTAGCACATCGCTGCGTCCTGCTCTAACACTACTGTCATTCTAATCAAGCTACATTATTTCAACTAAAGTACAGATGCCTCACGTCATAGAACGAATTTGTGCCGAAAATTGTTCGGGCAATTTTTTCCATAAGGTATTTTCTTAGAATAAATTGATATCTGGATGTTAAAATTGAATTAATGTCATAGTTTACACCTTTACCTACCAACCTAGTAGTAACATTTAGTTTAATTATTAGAAACAAAAGGGCCCAATGAATACGGGCTATTTACTCCGTCGAAAAAACCGTAGTACGGAATGGGACCCCATGACCGCGCACCGTTAGTATTCAACTAAGCCGAGTGTTCTATTAAGAAGCAACTCGTACTTTTTGAGCAATATAGTAAAAGATTAGATTTTTACTACTTATGTTGGTCGGTGCATATACAAGTTTGCTTTAAAATTCTGTAGACATAAGGGTTCCTTTACTCAAAAGAAAAAAACGGAACCCTTATAGGATCACTTTGTTGTCCGTCTGTCTGACAAGACCCTTTTTCACACGAACGGGAGAAGGTATGAAGTTGAAATTAATCAATATATGTATATTATAAAAGAAAGTGCACAATGTGCGTGCCGCTAAAACTCAGGAAGGAGTCCCCCAGTTCGATCAAGGGAGTTATTAATGGTGTGGTAGCCATCTATCTCCCGTCCACGAAGAAGGTTCCCGTTTTTACCTGAAGGGCGTGCTTTTGAAGATATAAGGGCTGGAAGTTCCGCCCTCTAAAAATTTCTAGAACAGTCCAGAACATTCGAGAGCATTCCAGTATGTTGTGGAATGTTTTGGAACATACCAGAACATTTTGGAATATTCCAGAACACTCTCAAATGTTGTAGAATATTCTGGAACATTGTGGACTGTATAAGTGGAGCTACATATTTATTTAATAAGCTACCTATTGATGGGGTATATGAAGCAATGTGCAAAGCAAGCGTTGTGGAATGTTTGGGAATATCCCAGATTATTATGGAACATTCCAGAACACTCTAGAATATTGTGGAATAGTCTGGAACATTGTGGAAAGTTTAGTCTTTTATTCCAACTACCACATAATCTCATAGCAACTCCCTGAGCGAAGCCTGGTACCCCAGCTAGTATATCAAATATAAAAGTCCAATGATGAACTTTTCTCTCAACCATTTATAACCAATTAAGGTGAGCTCCCGTTTCAAATACAATAGAAATAGTTGCAAGTTAAAGGATGTGGTATTTCTTCAAACCAAAAGGCAAAAGCTTGTATAGTAGGTATCATAATTATGGTAGACAGGTACCGAACCCTTAGCACGCGAGTCCGACTCGCACTTGCCCGGTTTTTTAAAAGGCAAGTGATAAAATCCAGTGCCCTCGTAAGATCCCCAAGGTTGGGTAGCTGACTCCGTAAAAACGGCTTAAGGCTAAGATAGTATTGAGTTTAGGCTATGATAAATGCAAGCAATAAGTACTCATAAATCAACTTACAATGTTTCCAGAATCAGGTTCGTAGAACCTCTGTATGAGTTGTAGAATTGTGGACTTGCCACAACCTGAGGAGCCCACGAGAGCCACAGTCTTGCCTGCCTCCGCCTTGAGGGAAATGCCGCGAAGCACGTGCTGGTTAGGCCGCGTAGGGTAGCAGAACTCGGCATCTTTCACATTAAACGCTCCGGTTGCAGCCTAAAACCAAAGATATCTCGTTGGTCAGGGCGTCTATTTCGGTCCGCAGAATTAAATTACCAGTGAAATCATTCTTGTTAGAGTCAAAGTACGTCACAAGTAAGACATTAGGTGCTGTAGGCGGTCGTAATTAACTACTTATGATCATAGACTGTGAGGGCACCGCAAGCTATCCTACGTCATCGAGTACAAGAAATTTGCAATTTTGTAGCAAGAGTAATGGCCTATTAGATCCACGTTACAACCTGGCAGGTCCGGTAAAGTCGGAGAGAAGACCCCAGTCGGAGGTCTGACTAGCGAAGCTGCCAAGAGGCTGTCAGGCAGAACAGGTTCAATTCATGTCCTCTATGACGTAACCACTTTTCTCTCCGACTAATCCGAACCTGCCAAGTTGCGCATTGGCAGACCTTCTCTCGCTATAAAGTTGCAATATTTTTGTACTCTATGACGTATCAGAGTTTATCAAATTAACGCCCGTCCCCCCAAACGAAGGATACCAGCACGCGTGAGGACTTATTTCATGCCAATGAATAGACGCAATGCATGTGGCAAACTATTGGGCTGCTGAAAACTTAGTCCATGACATACCACATAACATAATTAAACAAGACACGATAATAAGAGCCATCAGGTTGTCCATCTGCCAAGCATGTAGAAGTCTAAGGGGGGGACGAGTCATGACATAACTAGATGTACCTACACGCTAGCGAGAAATTATTCTTAAATTGGATGAATTTTGATGCGAGTGCGGAAAATATGTCATTACTTCTCGAGACCTGAGAGATCTTGCCACGAGCCGTGCTGCGAGTTAAAAATGACATTTCCGCACATTTATTAAACAAAGATTTGTTTCAAACTATGCGATTGAGTGATTTTGAGCAACTGTATTAAAAAGTTTTTTTTTTAACCATCGTTTTCTTAATAATAATTTCTTGGGCATTATTGATGGCACTCTCTGTGTATTGCTATTAGTGTTAGTCTGCTAGACCAGTGAGGCGCTCTTGTACGGTTCAGTAACGCAGCAGGTAGGTCTTCACTGCAACCTCTTCAAAGTTGAAAAACTAATTGCGGCAGTTTTTTCAGCAGCTACGTTCACCAGCAGCCAGTATCACAAGCAACTTTTTGTTATGGGAAAAAAATTGGATTTGCACTGATTAATCGTCTCAATTCTGGTCGTTGAATTCCTCTCTGGACCAGTGGTAGTGCCATAATTCATATTCTGAATTGAATTTTTTCGCTGTTTGCTTAATGCCTAAAAAACTTCTTTAAGCTTACCCAGTCCTTCTTATCTCTGATTCTGCTTTCAGTTTTAATCTTTGGCTCTCTATGGATCAGAGCAAGGATGCGTGCGGCGCAATCCTTACCAGAGTTAAAGCTGGGTGCGTAGACTAACGACTGACCCAACATGTACGCTCCGTACATCAACGCTTCGTTTACTCTGAAAATGTAATATAATCTGAAATTATTCACGTCTTTTGGGGGATAGGCAACCTGGCCTAACCGATGAAAATCATTTTAAGCGCAATTATTAAATAATAACAAAACAAATTAATGCTCGCATGTTTCGCTAATACAATGGATTTGCTTCTGAAACAAGTTCAAAGTAAATTGACAAATTAGCGGCAAAACATATCGTATAATTTAATTAATTACATTTACCTATTAAAACTTATTTATTTAAGTTTAACAGTCTGGCCCACCGTCGCAAGGTCGTCTGTCGGTCTTTTACAGATTGTACTTCGGAGAGTGTGCTCAAGAGCTCCATGACCCCATTCCACCTTCCCCCTTTTACCGTCGGGAGTCCAGACGCACCGCAAGATATCACCCACACTTGGTTGATATTCCACACATTCGCACAAAGCGCTTTGAAACATCTTTTATAATGCGCACGGCAAAAGAGTGGAATTCTCTGCCTGCGTCTGTGTTCCAGAGTTCATATAACCCAAATCTATTCAAGTAGCGAGTGAATAGGCTTCTTCTGGGCGAGCTCGTCCCATCGTCGACCTCATCTCTGTCCTCAAGACTATATCGAGGTCAAGAGTAAGCCCATTGACCATAAATAAAAAAAAACCTTACCCAAATGAATTTATAAAGTTAGTCAAAAATAATGTTCTTGAGTCAACAAGAACTTTGCACATAAGCATCTGTCGCTAAGAATTTGTTTCAGTAGAATGCGTTTCATCCGTGGGTTGTATACTGCCTTTCCACTTTTTACAAGGCATCAACAAAACAACAGAAAAAAAGTACTTACAGCAAGACAATTTCATATTTCACCTCCCTGCTAGCAACTAGAGTAGTACCATATACAGTGGCGCTAATGTAGGAGAGGAAAGGCACATATATTCCCAAACCGAACACCAAACCTCGCCAGCGCGTCTTCTTGGCCACGGCTGAGCACGCGGATAACAGTTCTTCTTCAAACTTCTTCAGGAATACCTTTTCTACACCTGTCGGCATATAATATAAAATTTTAAGTATAAGATGCAACGTCTCATTACGTTTTTCAACAAACAACCCATTAAAAGTCCACTTCTGAGAAGGGAGCTCCCTTAAAATTTTCACAGTAGGTATACATAATATGAGTGTGTATAATTATTTTCACCCTGCTTTTGAGCGTTGCGGCTGGCACCATGCACTGCGGTGGTTGGTGACCGCACTGTGTAATATGGATGCCCATCCTCCGGTTTAAGTCACTTAGTCGCCTTTTACAACACCAATGGTTAGAGATGGGTTGGTACTACGATATTATAACAGTGACTTACCTAAACTCTGCACAGTTCTTACACTGACCAGAGCTTCTGTTGCAATTGCAGTAGCAGATTCCATGGCTGCTCTTTCTTGTTGCTGAGATTTATGTGAAACTCTGCCTTCTAGCCAAATACTTCCTACCATCTGTTAATATTGAGATGTTAGTATTAATAAGGAGACAAAACGCTTGAAATTAAAATTTAAAAAATTTAATAAATACCAGAGGCAGAAAAGCAGTGCCGACTAGGGTCAGTTTCCAGTTGTAGGAAATGGCAATGAGGAAGCCTATGAACACCGAGCTAAATCCTTGTAGTATCAGGCCTACACGCAGGCCGGTAGCTCCTTGAACTTCCGCTGCATCACCGCTAAGTCGCGCGCAAATTGCTCCAACTGTATTCGATTGTTTGTCAAAAAAAGCCATTTCCTAAAAACAAACATTGAAATTAATTTGTATTTCTTGTTAAAGATTTAATAAATTTGCATGTTATTAAAGTTACCTGTCGTAATAGGCCAGCAAAGTATTGTTCTCGAAGGCGCGTGGTCATTTTAAGGCCGGCGTGAGTAAAGGCGAATCCTTGTAGACACATAGATGTTCCAGCCACGGCAGCCACCACCACGAACATGCCAGAGTAGAAGTCCGCTAAATAAATCACCAGCTCGCGCTCCGACAGCACGTAAATCTACATATCAATACAAATATTTTTATATGGTATTTACTTATTAGCTTCCAAAAAAATTCAAACATAGGCAGGTAGTCTTTGTTCTATCTAACACGGAGTTCAAACTTATCTCCATGCTATCAGAATTGCTTTACGGTAAGCCATGAACCATCGGAGAGATTAATCTTTATTATATTATTATTATGGTTTTAGCCAATGAATAAGATATTTTATGAATATTTTTTTGCTGTCGTAAGTTAATCCGTAATAATTTTCAACACTCATGAGTCATTCAGTAACAAAATAAATTAATAAGATATTAAAAAACAAGTTCATGAAAGAAATCTTACCCCGGCAGTAAGACCAAAAATTATGGCAAAGATGGGGAAACAAGACCCTTGGCAGAAAGCGGCGATTGAACCCAACACCATGTAAGGCCACTCTGGAGCATTCAACTTCAAAAGCTCTATTTCTCCGATTGGTTTCACCACCTGTAATGGAGTCACCAGAATTCACGTATATGTATGGAGTATTTATTGCATTTTCGTAAAAATGGTATTCATTGAAGCGTCGAACGTATCATTATAATGCACGAATAAAACTTAAAACACTAAATTTGAAAAACTGGCGAAGTGAAATTTAGACTCTGAAACTGGTTCTTTCTATCATCGGTTATAATTAAGGCGTTATTACATTGTCAGAGAATTTGGATGATATTTTTATTCTTTATGGGATATAAATAATATTTCTAGAGATATTATCTCCTATTGACATCAGTTAAATTACACGAATGGCGCCATATGTAGCATTATGATGTAGTATGTGTAAAATATGACAGATTTTTGACATAATGTATGGTACCAGGTACAAACGATAAAAATTGCATCCACTGCTTTGGTTCACTACCGGAACAGAAAAGCTGTGTGTGAGCGTCGGGCAAATATGTAGATTAGCCGCCATGTTCGTCCATTCCCTTTCTTTATACCTCATCATCTTTTTCTTCATCTTCAGATTCGTAATCGGCGCTGGATATGAAGTTCTGCAGACCAGTAGACATCACCGAGGCGATAGAACCACGTGGGGTCATCCAGTCGCGAGATTCTAAAAGTATGTAAGTGATTATCATTTTGTTTACTTTAAGATGAAACTAATTATCACATAACCCGTCACCTTACTGTTTTTATATTTATGTAAGTAATTTTTTTTACATAAAAAGAGGTAGGATAATGTTGATGCCTCTTACCTCTTTTAATAGAATGATGTCTGTGTGGCCTTCGGCCCGATCGTCTTTTCACGTCATTGCGCGGTTCCAGTTGGTTGTTTTCAACGTCAACCCCGCCGTCTCCACTACCTTCCTCGGGCAACGCTTGAATCGGTTCTTTTATCTCCATTGGTTCCTTTACTTCTTTGCCAGTTGTTACCAGTTTGTAGTAAAAACCTGGTAACAGTTTATTAATGATATAAGTTGCTACAATGCGCTACGCTATCAAACAGGGCGTCGCCGCTACGCCGGTCAGTTTCGTAGCATTCAAGCTACAAATCTGAGAAGAGAGGTAGTAAAATTGTAAAATTGCAAAACTATTTTGTCTACTATTTAAATCAAAGATATTCAAAAAATTTGTGTGTATGTTCGTTTCGTTAAATTTTCGTGCACGTAACACGAAAATACTCGTTACAAGACCGATAGATATATTTTTTAAATCTATAGCTTATTATTAGTTTTTCTCGCTATGATGACCAGGACCAGAGATATAACAATAAAAAAAAATTCTCATTCAAGAGTAATAAGTAAGTAATAAGTAAGTATATATTAAGATCCATTCCAACACCTAATAGTTCAGGTTTCAGATTTTCTCAACTTTACAAAGCTTTTATATTTGTAGGTCTGTTATTAGCCCCCTGGTACTATTACTTATTACTCTTTATACTTAAGTC
Source organism: Athrips mouffetella (assembly GCA_947532105.1). Classification (NCBI taxonomy): domain Eukaryota; kingdom Metazoa; phylum Arthropoda; class Insecta; order Lepidoptera; family Gelechiidae; genus Athrips; species Athrips mouffetella. The sequence continues at coordinate 33,211,010 of OX383956.1, forward strand.
GATAATCTGCTAAATTAATAAATAAATTACTTGGTGATAGTAACTGCGAAACTCATAAACAATAAGTAAAAATTGTGACGAAAACAAATCCGTTCCCTTACCTTTGGCCTTCATAAGTTCATTATGCGTGCCTTCCTCAACTATTTGTCCTTGATCCATGCAGATAATTCTATTAGCGTTTACTATTGTTGATAACCTGTTAAAAAAGTTTTCATAAAGTCGATATATCCTGAAGTGACTTGCCATATATACCTAGAAATAACATTATACACACATACACACGAGCGCATTTACATATATATATGTATATATATATATATATATATATATACATTGACAGACGCATGCTTACACTTTTTATAAATACTATAATATTTTCATTTAGCGTTGAAATCTCCATTAAAACCACCTTATAATTTTAATAACATGTACCTACTGTATTGGTGTCCATGAAGGAAAGTCCTTAGAGTCCTAAAATACAGGCCTTGGCTTAGCTTAGGCTCCAGCTACCCCACAAACAAATTACTAAATGATTATTGCTAGTTTTTAGTTACATTTAAATGTTCTTGTAAGTTTTTTGTTTGTGGAGAGAAATAAACAATTTTATTATTTATTTATATATTATACCACATCACACCGTGTTTCTGAGAAAAAATCTTTATGTTCGAACTAGCATTTTGCCCTGCGGCTTCGCACGCATAGAATTTATTTTCCAGTAGTCATTTTAAGTTAGGGGATGAACACGTTATACTCGTACATATAGACAACTTGAAATTGAAAGTTTGAGATAATAAAACCTGATCTAATGTGATTTTGCAAAAATTTGAATGTCAGTGCTTCTTTACTTTTTCCATTTAGGTACCCCAAATCCGAATTTTCATGAATAAAGTACATACAAAGATCCGTACCTCATTTTACTGGATGGGTGGTTGTTTGGATGATTTTCCAAAACTGTAGAATTCACATACGATCATCCCTTATTTTATCCCCTTGGAAGATAATTGTACGAAAAAACTAAGACACGTTACCCTTGTTTTATTATCAATGCCGCAAATAAACAAATCACATACTAATTTTCTAACCCCCTTGGGGGATGATTTTGCGCAAATCCTGAAATATGTGTTTCTCGTGTTTTTTATTAGCTCAAATCCAAATTTGCTCAATTAACCCCCTTAGGGGGTGATTTTGCATAAATGCTGAAATACGTCTTTCTTATTTTCTTTTCATTACTTTAACATACATAACATCACGCCTTGTTCCCGTCGGGGTAGGCAGAGACCACAGTTCTCCACCTGCTACGATCTTGACATACTTCCCTTGCTTCCTGAACTTTCATCAATCCTTTCATACATGCTCGTCGGTTTAGGGTACTTCATTACTTTAAATCAATATTATTAAGAATTTCATGTTACTACTGTAGGACTTTCATACAGATTTATATATATAATATCTTAATTCACCCCTTGGGGGGATAATTTTGCAAAAATGCTGAAACATGTGTTTCTTATTCTCTTTTCATTAGCTTAAATTTAATTTATTAATAATTTCATGTCAAAACTGTATAACTTTCATACAAACTTTGTCACCGAAAGCTACTCAGCGGCAGACAGGAGTTGAGACTCTTCAGGGTGGGGATCCAAAATGCCAATATAAAGTTAAGAGTTTATTATTACCAAGAAGGTACAAAATACAAGGCGGTGGTCGTGCTGCGCGCGGGCACGTCCGAGCACGACCAGAATCAAGGGTAAACTGACTATTTTTGACACGAATGACATCGAAAGACAGAGATAGAAGACATTTGAAATAGGAATTTGGAATTTTGGGCCAGGACAATAGAGCCAGGATCACGAAAGGAGGCAGCATGCGAGGCATGCAGCCCCGCTGGTAAACTGACTATTTTTGACACGAATGACATCGAAAGACAGAGATAGAAGACATTTGAAATAGGAATTTGGAATTTTGGGCCAGGACAATAGAGCCAGGATCACGAAAGGAGGCAGCATGCGAGGCATGCAGCCCCGCTCCGTGACAACTTTTATCCCTTAATTCACCCCGTTGTGGGGTATTTTTGCAAAAGTGCTGAAACATGTGTTCATTATTTCTTTTCAGTACCTAAAATCCAAATTTTTATGGATCTCATGTCAAAACCCTTAATTCATCCCCTTGAGGGATGATTTCACATAAATACTGAAACGCGTGTTTCTTTTTATTAGCTCAAATCCAAATTTTTATGCATCTTATGTCGTAGAAAAGTTATACTAACTTTCATCCCTCAATTCACCCCTTTAAGGGATGATTTCTTCAAAATACTGAAACACATATTTCTTATTTTCTTTGTATTCGCTCAAATCCTAATTTTTATACATCACGTGTTAAAAATTTAAGACTCATACAAACTTCCATAGGGGATGAATTTCGGAAAATCCTTTCTTAGTGGGAGTTTTGACGTAAAACAAGCTAATGTAACAAATTTCACATCTGTAGCTATAGCGGTTATGACACGGCGTTGATGAATCAGTCAGTCAGGACATGCTTTATACTAGGTTATTTTTTTGGACCTGGTGTATGCCCACCTTATTACCGAGGTCAAAAGCAACAACTTTTGTTCTACGACTTTGCTAACAACGCACGAAAAATTTTCAATTTTCCATACAATATGGGTCGGTCACGTGACCACTTTAGTATGGGGAGTCAAAAATTGTTTGTGCGTTGTTAGCAAAGTCGTAGAACAAAAGTTGTTACCTTTTGACCTCTGTAATAAGGGGGGCATACGCATATCAAGGCCAAAAAAGTACACTTTTATATTTAGATGTATGTTTAAGACGAACAAATATTGTGTACGGTTGCTCCCTGCAAAATTACAACTTTTCAATCAGTTTGTATGGAGAGAATTTTATTACATTTACCACTACGCATTCCTTTGGGAAAATCTTGTTAATTTTGTTAATTCAAATCAAACTGCTTTTGAATTGGATTCATATCGTTGTAATGTGCTCTACTCAAAAGGTAATAATGGTGAAAAAGAATTTTTAAAACAAGCTTTTATTAGATGTAGAAAAAAAACCGTTATTACACTCTCAGGATTTCAAATAAAAGCGTGTTATACTTTTTTTTTAATTTCTTTCTTGATATTGTATAATGTAACACGCTTTTATTTGAAAACCTGAGACTTTGATAACGTTTAAGTCCTTTTTCTACATCCAATAACAACTCGTTTTAAAAGTTATTTTTAACCATTATTTTATTTCTTATTTTTTAGTATTTATGAAAAATACTTAAAAATTTCAAATACTAAAAAACAACTATTTACACACCCTAGAATCGGAGTAAGGCAGGGATGTCCACTTTCACCTTTGATATTTAATATTTTTATCGAATGTGCGATACGGAAAATAAATGCTTCAGGGAAAGACGGAATCAAAATGAATGGTGACAACATTCAGTTCATACGGTTCGCAGACGATATAGCGGCACTAGCTGAAAACTCCACACATTTACAGGCTCTTGTTGAAGAAATGGATAGAACATTTCAGGAATTTGGTTTAACAATCAACGCTAAGAAAACGAAGACATTAACGTCCATGAAAAAACATAATACATCAAATAGACCAATCATATTAAATGGCAGTCCGCTTGAAGAAGTAAAAAGCTTTAGATATTTAGGTAGCCTGATCACAGACAATTCCAGATGCACGCCCGAGATTACTTCAAGAATAGCTATGGCAAACACAGCTTTCAATAATAAAAAACATCTGTTCAAAGCAAACATTTCAAAATTAGCGCGGAAACGATTGATTAAAGCCTTTATATGGAGTATTGCGCTCTACGGCTGTGAAACGTGGACCCTAACGCAAAGAGATAGAGAAAGGTTAGAAGCATTCGAGATGTGGTGTTGGAGGAGGATGGAGAAAATCAGCTGGACAGAAAAGAAAACTAATGAAGAGGTGTTAAACATGGTTAATGAAAGAAGAAGCATATTAAATACTATTGAAAATAGACGAGGGAACATGTTGGGACATCTGATACGACACGACAAATTTTTAAAAACTATCATAGAAGGAAAGGTTGAGGGAAGGAGAGGTAGAGGAAGGCCAAGACGTTGCTACATGGACCAGATTAAGGAAAAAATAAATGTCGTGTCGTATCAGAAAGTCAAACAAGTTGCAGAAGATAGGAAGGCGTGGAAGTTACTCCACCGACAAGAGCGTAGCTCTTAAATAAGAAGAAGAAGAATCGGACAAGCCTTAACCGAAGATATTTTTCTACTTACGCCCTACAGCACGTCAGTACAAATGTTTCCATTCACGTGCGGTTGACCGTACGTATGGTATGTTTAAATTAGGTAGTCGACATCAAAAAACAGTGCCTCTAGTATTGAGTAGTAGTAAAACTATAGTATTATACAAAAGTGATTGCTGCATCTTGCACGGGAAATTTAATCGTTGCTTTGTAGGTAAAAACTTCCCCCAAATAAATATCCCCAAAAGTCCTAGCTAAAGCCAAATATTTTGTAAAGGAACCTCCCAGAGTTGTTTTATCAATAAAATATTACCAGGCAAGCAAGCCATGCTGCCTGCTGCTGTTTTTGATCATCTGAACTCTAAAAATGGTTCCAGCTGAAAATCAGCGCTTTAGCCTTTGGCTTCGGCATGTGCTGAGCTGGAGGCCTATTTAGCTGTTTTTTTAATGTGTTTACACTTATGTTTTTGTTTTTCTTTTGAATGCTAAATAAATATCATTTCTTTCTTTCTTTCTTTCTTTCTTTCTTTCTTTCTTTCTTTCTTTCTTTCTTTCTTTCTTTCTTTCTTTCTTTCTTTCTTTCTTTCTTTCTTTCTTTCTTTCTTTCTTTCTTTCTTTCTTTCTTTCTTTCTTTCTTTCTTTCTTTCTTTCTTTCTTTCTTTCTTTCTTTCTTTCTTTCTTTCTTTCTTTCTGTCTCTCTCTCTTTCTTTCTTTCTTATGAGGGCTTCAACGTAAGCTACTAAGTTAGAGTTTGTAGATCGACCAGTGTAGAATCCATGCTGTTATAATAACATTGTATTGTCATCCGATTCACATACATATGCAAAATTTCATCTAAATCGGAAACCGGGAAATGGGTTAAATTTAACTTGCAAGATTTGGTTACAGAAAAACAGACAGACACCGCGACAGGTAAAACTAAATAAAAGCTTTTAAAAATATTTATATATCGACCTGTGAGAAACCATCAAAGTAGTACGTCCCAAGCTGGCTCTATCTAAAGCAGCTTGGACTTGTCGCTCAGAAGCAGTGTCCAGGGCAGAGGTAGCCTCATCCAGGAGAAGAACTGCCGGCTCGCGGAGCAAGGACCGCGCTATGGCGATCCTCTGTTTCTGCCCACCGGACAAGGAAGCACCACGTTCTCCAATTATTGTGTCGTAACCCTAAACATGCAAAGGGTTTTAACAACATTGTACAACTTCAGTTTCAAAGTACCAATATTTTGAAAATTTTATCCAGTGGTGTTTACTAATACAACATTACTATCGAGACCTGAAATTAAGTCATTCTCTATTGAGTTGTATAGGGCGCGTCCTAATCAACTGCGTTTCTTTAGTCGGACAATAAAACTGAATAACTTTTCCCATGAAACATAGGTCGAAGTCGAAATACGAAAAGACAAATTTGACCTCTAATATATAGGTAAAATAACTTTTTTGCTCTTTTCCCTAAAGTTGTTCAGTTTTATAGTCCAAGCAACATACTAAAAGGTGCAGTTGATTAGAAAGCACCCAAAAGAATAGGGATGAAAATAAAATAAAATATTGTGTTTATCTAAAATAGAGACTTGCCAAATTGCTGAAAGACTACAGTAGCAGATACAACGCCTGTCCCTTGCACAAAACCTGCTGGAATGAAACTTGGCACAATTCAAGTAAACACTAATACTCGTAGGTAGCATATAAGAAGTAGTGCTCCACGGCAGGACGCGACAGAGACGCGCAGTGGGGCATGATGTCGAAAATATGTCGTGTTTTATTAGGTACAACAGCATATCAGAAAGGATTTTCCAAAAGTCGTCTTCCAAGGATGTGAAATAAGGGATGAAAATTTTTCAAAATTTATTACTTGACTAACTTTCATCCCTTATTTCACATCCTTGGAGGACGACTTTAGGAAAATCCTTTCTGATATGGTATTTTAAATTAGCACACACAATTTCATTAAATTAGCACACACAATTTCAAACGTGTAGCTAAAGCGGTTACCAAGGAGGTTTTACTACGCTTCACTACGCTTCGCTTTAGTAAGGAGTGTTTAATGCAAAAATCTTGCTACACAAATTTAGTCAATCGTATATTGTAATACGGAATAAATTCCTGTGATTCGCGAAGAAGAGAAATTGTGCCGAGCGAGAGGTCAATTAGTCGCGGTTGTGTCACGCTCACACAGTTGCCATAGCAAAACGAAATTGCGGGTTGGTAGGAAAACATATTTTGTTATTATGCTTGGTTTTCATATAGAAAACCTTTTTAGAGCTAAATCTTAAAAATTTAATATTTTTCGGGTGCTTTTGGTTCTGTGATTTATCTAGGAAACTCTCAAAAATATTTTTGATCTAATTGTGTTGTTTAAGGTCAAGCAGGTTATGTACTTCTTCATTGGACATCAACCTTTTTGGTAATATTTTTTAATACATTACTGGTATCCCCGTCTTTGACACATTTTTATGTCATGCTAAATGTTGTTTAAAATCGCGTATTTTTTCTGCAAAAACAGTGAAATATTGTAGAGTAAATGGCTGCAAAATTGATAGTTATGCTATTTGCGGAATATTCTTCTATGGGTATGCATTATTCCTTTAATTTTTCTATGAAAAAGCCGAACTGTTTTACGTATGAAGTAGGGTGGCTGTAATGTACGATATTTGAACACAAAGGAAACTAAAAAGGTACAACCACATCAGTATTGTGGGATGTGAATCTGCAGAATCTGCCCATAAAACGGAACAACTTGTCCCAAAGAATATTATGATGAAATGAAGATATCTGAATCTAAACATGAAAGAGAAAAACAGCTTGCATTAGTTTTAAAAGAAAATCAAACAAAACAACGGAACCTGTACTGTTGTACAATAATAGGAAAATAGTACATCTGATGCTGCCGGTTATTTGCTGCGTTCTTATTGACGACATGCGGGAAGCCATTAATTCACACGCCTGCCCTGAGCGATAGATATTTCGAGCCATTTACGGTCAGCATCAAAGTTTTGTGCCGGGAATTATTGAGAGATTTTATGTGATGCCCTTGGGTTGGAATTTGTTTAAAAAAGTTTCAGATGTGGACAGATGTCACTTGGTAGGTAAGAATGATTCATTCATTAAAAAAATAAAATAAAAAAAATACGATCGAATAGAGAACCTCCGCCTTTTTGAAGTCGGTTAAAAAGTAGGTGGCTCGCAATTAGGCCCAAATGAAGTTGGTTGATGATGAGTTTTTAGAAGAATACCAACAAAAACCTGTATCGACCTGTTGTTCCCGGACAGCCAGACGGATCGCAAATATAGATGGACGAAGAGACAGCTAATGTTACGAGGGCTGTTAAATAAGTAGTGAGAATGAACAACATATTGGTTTTAAGTCTTTTAATGTTTGTGAGTATTTATAGTTTATTTCAGTAAAAAGATAGTGACAAAAACTTGGGCCATGCAATATTTTTTATGGCTTTATTGTTACATATTATGCAAGCCAGCGCCAGCTCCAAATACCAGACACGGGAAACAAAACAATTTATTTACAACCGCACATCCAAGGTGTTTTTAAATATAGTTCTGGTTTGATCACACGATTAAAAGTTTTATTTGAACTACATTTTTGAACTATCGCGGTTTCAGGTCGTGGCGGCCCCTTTTCATTGAGTTCAAGTCGTATTTGTTATAGTCGTATGTGTATACAAACATTTGAAAAAATACGTTTTCACCTCCAAAGCTCGGAAACATTTGTTTTGTCGGTTAAATTCTGCGGCCAAAAGCGATTTTTGGCCCCTAGCGGGCAAAAGGTTTTTCTGCGGCCAAAAGCTATTTTTGGCCGCTAGCGGGCAAAAGGTTTTTGAAATTCGAACGTGATGCAGTATGGCAGACCTCCACGCTGCGGTACTGGCTGCTTCCTCGCTTTAGTGAGGTGAAAAATTTTGTGTTTCGCTCGGCAGCAAAATTATTTTGCGTTTCGTGCCTTGAAACCTTCGCTACGCTCAGGATTCTTCTTTTGAACCACTCGCTTCGCTCGTGGTTCAATTCTAGAATCCTTCGCTTGCTCAGGTTTCAATACAAGGCACTCACGCCAAATAACGCTTTTGCTGCCTTGCATAACAAATAACTATTTCACCTCCAAAGCTCGGAAACATTTGTTTTGTCGGTTAAATTCTGCGGCCAAAAGCGATTTTTGGCCCCTAGCGGGCAAAAGGTTTTTGAAATTCGAACGCGATGTACTTATTATTTTGTAGTATTCTGCATTACTGGCCGCTTGTAAAACCAGGCACGCACTATCGTTTTCAAGATGAGAAAGAGGGATGCAGCTATAGGAAAAAAACAAATAGTATTATGAATAGTGAATGCCTGGTGGGTAAGGTACTGGCTGATAATGAAAAGTAAATTTAAAATTCGACCGTCTTTTTTTGTTCTCTTGCCCAGATTAATGGACTCGCCCTTTGACTTCAAATCAACGCAATACAAAATAGATTTGCCTGCCACTGCCTATCCTCTGTCTCCATATTGAAATCCAATGAAAATGAACCTTGTTCCGCAAATTTATCAAGTAGTTTATAGGTAGAGTCACGAACATAAGCACAGCAGTCCCAAAAATAATAATAATTTAATTATAGTGATTTCCTTTTTAATGTCTAGTATTCTTTATCTATACATGGCCACTCGTCCGTGAAAACTCTTTGACCTTGAGCTGGTCTCTGGGTACGGAGGTTTGTAGCGAAGCGCTGGTTCAGGTTATACTGGTTATGTTTCCACTTGCTTGCTGCCGTCAGTACCATTATGTAGGTATCAGTACCCTTACGTTAAAACGTTTGAGTAATTATTTCTTATATTTGAATTGCTATTCTTGCATTATGTTAACATTTCCTCGCTTTAATGAGGTGAAAAATTTTGTGTTTCGCTCGGCAGCAAAGTTATTTTGCGTCTCGTGCCTTGAAACCTTCGCCACGCTCAGGTTTCAATACGAGGCACTCGCGCCAAATAAACCTTTTGCTGCCTTGCATAACAAATAACTATTCTTATATATCCCTTATTTCTTATTTTTGAAGTGAAAACTTCTTTAGCGGCGCTTGGCACTTTTTTAGATGGGTAAAAAATGTTAAACTCACGTCAGATGTCGCGTCAGATGTTTAAGTTTTGAAGTGAAAACTTCTTCAGCGGCGCGACAGATCTGACGAAGATTGTGTATATGTAATATAAATTGCTTAGATTATTAATAAATTGTCATGTTTGTCTACGATAGCGCAATAAATAAATATTGTATGTTCTTTTATACTGATAAATAAAACATTTCGTGCGAAATTATTCCCTAACCATTCCAAAATATTCAAAAATGCACAAAGTTGATGTTTGAGTTTTCACTTCTGCCAACACTCCCGGAGAGCAACCCGTCCTTTTTTTTAGTTTTATTATTATTAGAACCCATAGACTTATAACTATATTAAACTAAGCTTTATAAAAGTTAAAAATTAAGTGCAAAATAAAGCTGATAAAATATTACCAGCTTATTTTTTCTTTCACGATTACTGACACAAATCAGAGGGAAAAAGAAATTGACATCCGCATAGTGAACGCCCTAAGATGTACCGCAGCCCTTCACAAGGTGTTAGTGTCCAAGTTGATAAGCAGAACTACTAAAATTCGGATTTACAAAACAGTCATCAGGCCGATTTTAATATACGGGTGCGAAACTTGGACGCTAACTTTGAAGGAGGAAAATAAACTCTTAGTGGCAGAACGTAAGATATTGCGGAAGATTCTGAGGCCAACAAGAGGAGAAGATGGGGAATGGAGGCGGAGGTACAATCGAGAGATAGAAGAACTAGTGTCCGAGCCGAACATCATCGGAGAAATAAAATCTTCCCGACTTCGCTCGCGACATGTGGAGAGGATGGGAGAGGATCGAGCCGCAAAGAAAGCTTATCTTGGCCAACCTTCTGGGCGTCGTCCGGTGGGGCGTCCAAGATACCGCTGGAAGGATGAAGTCGCCAAAGACCTGAAAGAGCTGAAAGTGCCCGTCTGGTCAGATTTGGCACAGAATAGAGACGAATGGCGTACTTTAATGTCGGAGGCCAAGATTCACTTCGGGTTGCTGAGCCAGCGAAGTAAGTAGTAAGTTATTTTTTCTTTGCACCTCGATGCACGGAAGCCCAGTGACAAAGAATAGGATTGTCGTATATCTTGTCCACCACTAAACGTAGGATTCTGTTGTTAGACATCCTGAGGGAATACCAGAAGGACGCCACCCTCAATCGCAGAACAGCGAAAAAGTCGGGGACCCTGGTCTCGGCAAACATGCCAGAGGCGCTACAATATCTCGGTTGTTTGAGCAGAATTCTCAACGCGTCATTGTATTGCACACTTAGGGAGCTGTAAGATCTACGTGTATAAATCGTCCATAGTTGGCACGTGTAAAAACATTCGCAATACGCTCTGAACAACGTAATCTTCACCTCCCTAGAGCACTTAAGAGAACCTACGCGCGAACATATTGAACCGAGTAGCCAGGGCCCTGCGTTCACGATCTAGGCCTAGGTCGTCCCTAAGTTTGTCAAACACATATCCTGCAAAAATTTCAACCAGTTCAAAAGATACAACTATCAACCTAGTAAAACACGACACATTTTCGTGCGTTTCTGTCGATAAGTGTTTACTTGAATTAGAAAGAAAGAAAGAAAGAAAGAAAGAAATTTTTTTATTTTAGTAATACAGTACTAAAAAGGTAGCCACTCAGCGTATGCTACAGCACCTTGCGCTGCTGTAGCGCTGGTCTTCCGTGACCCCTGAAAGGTAGGTGTAGCAACATACATTTTACCTTACAATAGTAATAGGTAAGACTACAACTCAACCAAGCTATTTGAAAACATTATTAAATTCTTACATAGTTCTTCTTCTGTATAGTTTCATGAAATATCTCTATAAATATCATAGAAATCTAATAGGTATTTCTAACAATTAAGGAGCAAAAGCATACATGAATGATACAATAAAGTAAGTGCCTATAGAAAGTAGTTATATTAATTTTATATTTATTTAAAACGACTGCACATACCATTGTGCCAAGTTTCATCCCAGCAGGTTTTGTGCAAGGTGTACCCCATACTGGCTCGAACTTGGATCTCTTACTACTAACCATTTAATATTTTGTGCGCAGTTTTAAGTGTATTTAATTAAATTTGTGTTAAAAAGATCGTAAAAGACGAAACTGAGCTGTAACGTGATAGCTGTGAGATTTCATACAAAATATATGAAAGATTTACGTTTGCCATTCAATAAGGAGTAGCTGATTTTTTATTTCGCCAGAGTGTTGTTACATTTCTTGTTGTTATTGTTATTTCATTTGAGTCAATTTATATTTGGATTTTGGGTATGAGTGCGCATTTACTTTACGAGTAGGCATCTTTTAAAGTTTGAATGGTAGTTATGGTAGACATTATACTTAATTTTCTTAAAGCTTACACAATACATTGTAAAAAGATTCATAAAATGTAAAACAGATTGTTTTACTCTCTCTTATAATATCATCGACTTTAACCCTCACTTTCACTCGGAATAAATATCTCATTTTGTTCTCTAGTTTTGCACTAGTTCAGATATAATCTACTCACGTTTGGTAAACGTATAATGAAGTCATGAGCGTATGCCATTTCGGCGACCCTTTGCACTTCTTCTCTAGTTGCTTCTGGACAACCCAGTGAAATGTTGTCGTGGATACTGCCCCGGAATAAGACCGGCTCCTGACCCACCACACCTAATAATAACCAAAAAATAAATCTTTAAAATATGGTTTAAAGAACGCAGGCCGTCGTCGGCAACCGTACCTCGTCAGGTACCAAAACGCGAATTTAGGGTGTTGTTAAATGTACGGTCAACCGCACGTCGGTAGAAACTTTTTCAACTCTATTACCACGTCATAAGGTCCAAAAGTGTTTCTACTGATGTGCTGTTGAGTGTACGTCAAATCAAAGTTGTGGTAGCAAGTAGGAAATCGCATTATTTCACAACGCAGACAGGATTCGAACCTACGTCTTCTCCGTCAGTACCGGAGACGCCTTAACCTTACTTATCTACTTTTTTTGTAGGCTACCATGGCCCTGCCTGATGATGTAAACTTTGCGACCTCTTTACGCACTCTACGTTGCGTTTGTGCTGCCACCTAGTAAGCATTTGCTCAACTAGTCTATCATTGTAAATCTTAGATTATGAATCACGGCAGCTTTACTATATAGAATTCAAGTCAAAATTGGTAATTGCAAATTGATTGTATTTCAACACTTTGGATAATTCTATAAAATAGAATTTTGCAAAATTTCACAACGACAGACAGGATTCGAACCTGCGTGTTCTCCGTCAGTATCGGTATAGAATAATAATTATTACAAGGCGTTTTTGGTACCCAGGTATTAACCTGGGTACCAAAAACGCCTTATGGTAATCCGTTTTTCATACAAAAATTCAAATGACTTGCATTCTTACGCGGTACATAAAATTCTGTTGAAAAACGAACGAATACTACTGCTATTTTTAGTTAAATTTTTCGCTGATTAATACAAAATTACAGCTAATGTCCTGAAAGTACTAGTTTTTGTTAGAAATTTTGGTTCAAAACGAGTATTATGATTGTGGGCGTGCGGTCAAAACTGTACGGTTGTGCTTTGTGTGCATGTGTGAGTGATCGTACTCATGTAAATCACGGACTGACGAGAGTAATTGACTTAACTGGACATATGGAGATATTTTATTTTTTATTTTTTATCGAAATTGTTGTTAGGCGTTGAAGTTGCACCATGAAATTTACGCTGATCAACTTTTTGCACATATATATATATAGTTGGTTTTAGGTATGAACTAGTTAGTTTATAGAAATAGTGCTAACTGGGAAATAACTAAATTCCATATTGCTCATTAAGAATTACTAAAATCAATAGGACTGTCCTACACAGTCTGAGTGGGTGGGTATGCGACTCACAAAGCAGTCAGGGTCAATCCTTTTGATTTCTTTTATTGTTTTATCTTATACCGTTAAGGCAAGTAATGGATGAGGTAGGGTGGCCGAATGCCCACTCTCCATCAGTTTTTGGTTATGCTTAATGTAGCTTTATGTAAGTTTTGGTTAATATAATCGCTTACCAAGACAGGATCGCAGCCAGCCCAGGTTAAGGTTCTTGAGATCCTTTCCATCTAGTTTGACCGACCCACTGTGGGGATCGTAAAGCCGCTGCAGAAGCTGCAATATCGTCGACTTCCCGCAACCCGAAGAGCCCACGAGAGCGACGCAATCGCCCGGTTTAATAGTCAAGTTGAAACCATTAAGAACCTGAGATCAAAATGCGACTTAATGATTGTTAGATGCTGGAATTGTATAAAATGTACCAGGTGGTATACTTGTGTAATTGCTCACCTTAACTTCAGGCCGTGACGGGTAAGAGAAGTGCACATCTTCTAATATAATTTCGCCGATGACCCTCCTAGGAGCGATGCCGCCTTCATTTAAACTATCGATGGATGGTTCTCGCTCAATAAGATTGAAGATGGCGACGGCAGCACCCCGAGCTGCGGCAAAAACTTCCATGTGCGGCACGCATAGCGTAATTGATTGTGTGGCCATGTACACGCTAAATAAGATCTAAAACACGACATACTTATTATTAGACTGCCATTCGTTAAAATTAATCCGCCGGCAGGAGCGTGGATATTCAATTAATTGTAAGTCACGCTACGTAAACTATAAAGTTTCGCTAGTAGTCTTCTTTTTATGTTTTTTTTTACTGTCAATGGACTTTCTCCTAGCCTCGATCTAGCACTGAGGTTAGAGATGAGGTCGATGGAAGCCTATTCACTCTCGACTTGAATAGATTCGTGTTATATGAACACGGGAATACAGACGCAGGCGATGAATTCCACTCCTAGGCCATGCACATTAGTAAAGATATTGATGTGTTTTTTGAGAATGTGGGATATATTATCCCCTCCAGCCCCACTGCTCAACCAACTACGTGTGGGTATTCCTGCAGGGCGTCTGGATTCCCTTATGTTCTATTATTTACCGTGAACATAACTCCAACAAGATATCTCCTTTCTCCCTCCTCCTTGTCAAAATCCTGAAGGACCAAGCGTGTGCCGTATGCAATGCCAATTGAATTGAGGGTATACGTTAGTACCCAGTTGAATCCGTTACCGAGGCCCGTGTAAAGCCCACGTCTGCGGCCATATTGCTCGGCCGGCTCCAGCAGCTTTCGGTACCTGTAAAGGTTAAAGATTATTTAAAATACATATATATTGAAATAAATTTAATTCACATAACTTCTACGCGATAAATGCTGCACTTTTTCATATTAAGTTTCCAGTTTTATTTCGTTTTACAATTCACAATGTTACTCCCGTAATATTGATATTTTTTTTTATTTGCGGCTTAACAACGTGTAATGGGAAGGTGTGTTAATACCGAAGGTTGTGAATCTGCCCATGAAACTGAACAACTTTTCCCAAGGAACATAGAATAAATTACGAAAAACCAAATTTGACCTCCGATACAAAATGCGGTATCAGCTGATGCAGTTTCTATGGGAGGTCGAAAATTGATTTTTTTCTATGACCTATGTTCCTTGGGAAAAGTTTTTCAGTTTCATGGGCAGATTCCCATTCGTTAGTATTATCGCATTTTTCGTTACACGCTGTATATGAATCCACCTGAAAAAATACCTTGTTTGTTTTATGTTTTATTCAACGTAGTATAAAACCACGATATTTAAATAAAGTTTACCTTCGCAACCAAAAATAGTAATAGAGCTGTTTTGTTTTCTAATAATTAACATGGTGCTAAGTACATCCAAGTAAATCCAACATAAATTTCAACAAAATTTTTGTAAACCCCGTTTTTTATTCCGTATAAGATTTTCATGAATATTTACGAAAAGTTTAGTTTAGTTTAGTTTCTTTCTATTATTTTTTGACTCTATTGGGCCTCATAAATGAAAATAATTGTAGATTCTATATTATGAATAAAATATATCATTTTAAATATATTTAGAGTGGATTTTTATCCATATGTAAAAAGTATACTTTTATCTGTTATATGAAGTATATTATTATCTATTACTATTTTTGCCTAAGTTTTATTTCAAAGTTTCTTTCCGATTTAAATTTTAGGTGGATTCGTTAATATTATATTCATAAGTAAGATATATATAATATATACAAAAAATTGCTATTAACATTTAATGTTTTGCAAAACCGTATTTTTATTGAGCTACTCGTATGTCTAATAGACGATTTACTGGCCAAACTACACAATCATCATTATTAAGGAATTATAATTTTCATTATTAAGGAATTATAATTTTAATTATAGGTTAAGTATAAATCCGGATGTATTTAGAATCCAGGTTTCCTCGCTATTGTGCCCCGTTGCTGTACACTTCCTTACTGCCTTGGATTGGCTGGAAGAAATCTCTTTTAAGGATAAGCTTGCACTTGCATATGAATGCTGGAAACATGGTGAATGGTGCCCTGCACGCCTTTATGAGGAGTCAGAAGGTGTTTCACAAGGCTCGTTTGGCTGTTCATGGGGGCGTTTTGGTACCAACACTGATGTATGGCAGTAAAAGCTGGGTATGGCAGAAGAAGCATGAAAGTAGAATTAATGCAGTGGAAATGAGAGCGCTAAGGAGTATGATTGATGTTAAATTGAGTGACAGGATTAGAAATGGTGTGATAAGAGAACGGTGTGGCGTAAAAGAAGACGTAGTGACCAAAATCGAGAAAGGGATGCTGAGATGGTTTGGTCATGTAGAAAGGATGAATGAACGAAGATTGACGAAAGAGATCTACCAGGCGAGAGTGAATGGAAACGTTGGAAGGGGAAGGCCTAGGCGAACGTACCAGGACCAAATTCAGGACGTTCTGAATAAAGGCCAGGTTAAAAGTACCTACCCTAAACCGACGAGCATGTATGAAAGGATTGATGAAAGTACAGGAAGCAAGGAAAGTATGTCAAGATCGTAGCAGGTGGAGGACTGTGGTCTCTGCCTACCCCGACGGAAAAGAGCGTAATGTTATGTATGTATGTATGCATATGTCCTTAAACAATATTGTTTTATGTTAGTGTTTTTACAGGCCATTAGGTCACCAAAACCTATTCTAGGATTGGTTTCTTTTCTCCTCGTGATTGCGAAGGACAGATGGCAGTAGTAACCTGTGTTCCCATAAAACCTCAGGGTTAGGTATTAGAATTGAAACGGAATCAGAAATATGACCCAAGTCATTATTTTGGTGAGGATACTCCTTCGTACTTCTTCCCTAAATCCATTCTAAAGATATTTGTCAAGATCATGTTAATCAGTTTTAATTATGTCATACGTTATCTTAAAACTTTAAAAGCCTTTTATAATAAAAATCATTACTGTCATAGCACTATCAGTCGAGTTATTGTCCTCTTTAGCCTCTGTTAATAGAACGAACACAATTGACAATAAAATTACATCGTAATAAAGTACACAAGATAAAATATTAGCAAACAGTATTTTATTGACTCTCGGTAATTAGTAATGGGTTATTATGAAATGGGTCGAAATACTAAAAAAAAATTTTGACCTCCCAAAAAAATTTTGACCTCCCTCTACAAAATGCGCTATCAGATGATTCACTTTCTATGGGAGGTCAAACATTTTTTTTCATGTTTCGACCTATATTCCTCAAATTGTTTAGTTTCATGGGCAGATTCACATCCTTCAGGGTTGGCATACCCTTTTTGTTACACCCTGTATAAGAGAAACCAGAAGGCTCTTTGTTGGTCATCAGAAGATTGTCAGTAGTAATAGCATACGCAGGAGAAGACTAAAGAAACAGTTGCCAGTGAAGTACATTAAGTACTTGTCAAGTTTGAGTATTTTCTTTATACTAGCTATGGTAGCTCATTAGAACAATGCCCGTCTCAATAATCAAAACCTAACTCTAACAAATTGAATTATGGATCTTGAATATATTCATAAGTTTGATTCGAAAAGTTCCACTCCACGTCCACGAGCAGAGGTTTTACCCATTTCTTTATAATTCCGTACACAAAATTTTAGCATTACTTCCTATATGCAAACACCAATGTAAAATCGCTGTTTCTGAGTGGTTCAAGACACTAAATTACGAATCCTCTGAAAACCTACTAAAGCCCCTTACATAAATATACCTCGTCATACTTATCCTAACTTAACCTGAAACTTAGTAAAGTCAGATTCTTTCTTATTTATTTTATCCTTTTCTTATCCTACTTTGAATTTGTGTGTACTAAATTTGCAGATAGTTTTACTTCAATTGATTTTTATCATTGTTCTAATTTAATGTTCAAATATTATGTACATTAACATCCATAGATTCATAAACACTGTCTTAGCTCTGTACACCTCATGTTCGCTGGCTAGTGCTTATAGCACAGGTCTACCTTTTTTAAGTACTAGCCTCACCTACTGCTTTTTGCATAGCCCTAAATTAATTAATATAAGATAGCTCTAAATTTATATTATATTATAACTTGACTGTAATGGCTAAATGTAGAACGTTAAATAAATTATTTTATTTACTGTTTGGAATACATTTTGATGCATTTTGAAGGAAATTGTAGTTCTTTAATCCCTTGTTTGGTTATTACTTTATCTCATTATTAGGAAATGGTTGTATCATCCATTAGTTCATTACATGTACGGAAGAGCGGTCTCAAGTGTGCGCTCGTCATAAAGATAGAGGATTTCAAATCAAATAAGATTACGCCGTCTCGATCTGTCTAACTACATGGTATAGTACGGGATATTGAAACAGTGCGAGTATTATCACATAATAGATAATTGTATTGTATTGTGGTATCTTTATGTATAACGTTTTTTGCCGATTGACTGCTTCATGGACGCGACTTCGTTGTCATGAAATGAAAAAGTAGCCTTTGTCTTTCCCTTAGATTTAAAATATCTCCACACCAAACTATTTAGCTGAAAAAATGTACGAATAGCTTATAGGTACAGTCAAGAGCAGTTCAAGCTTGACATTCGCTGTGCGACTTTAGGAATGTTACAAAGTCCTATATGTGCAGCTCGATGCGCTCTTCGGTGGTCTTATTTCTTAAACTCTAAACCTTCAGGTACCCGTGAAGTTGGGAATCCCTGAGTCACGTAATAATCTACCCGTACCTGACAGTTTCTTTAGTTTCTCCGCCAAAGGCTACGACGGTCCTGACAGACTTGAGAACCTCTTCAGCTTGCTTTCCGGCTTGACTGTACGCCTGCAGTTCTCTAATCGAAGACTTAGTTTGATACTGTAACATACAAAACGCAAATTGCTGTAGAATTCTGAAACCAAATCAAGTTTTGTGAAAAGGGGAAACCGTGGCTTGCCGTTTTTTCATGATCAATTCATTCATATTGTTGTGCAAAACGAATATAATTAATTTATATGTTACGTGCAGAGTGACTTGTTAGCATGCAGATTATCTGACAGACACTGTAGAAGTATTTCTAATTAAAAATTATTTTTCTAGTCTGTCGATCAATAGAAGAAAAACAAAAATTTTGCAACCCAGAATTTTCACTTTAACTGGAACGTCTCATGTAAGACAAACTTGCGATTGCCCCAAACTAGAAGCACTCTCCATGTTTTCCCGTCAATTACCAATTAAAAACCGTTGATTAGCACTATATGGTTAGCACATTGACTTATTTCGTATTCTAACGGTAACGTACACCAACGATCTATATATATATATATACTAAGTACATGAAAAATGTGCTATCAGCTGATTCAGTTTCTATATTAGGTATATTTTTTTAGTACTTATTTCGACTTATGTTCCTTAGAGAAACTTGTTCAGTTTAATGGGCAGATTCACAACCTTCGGGGTATATATACCCTTTTTGTCACACCCTGTTTATATAAATGAATCGATTGCCGCATGTTTGACGGCGAACAGTTCGGCTAATATTTTTTTTGTTGTGTTTGTAATTTTAAGGACAACGAGTATGTTCCTGGTTGATGTGAATTCCCGGAGAAATATCAAAATCGGGTAAAATTGAAGGTGCCTTTTCTATGGGATTTTGTATCAACTTAGTACGTGTACGGGTTGTATGGGTGCGAAACCGCAGAGCGGAACGCTAGTTTATACTTCGGTATTATGATTATTTATTTGTAAGAAGCATTTTGACATACGTTAGTTAGTAGAACAGAAGCTGCAATGGAAAATGGCACGACGGATCCACAGGCCAGTGTGAGCTCCCAGCCCAGCGGAAAGGATATGGCTAGACTTATTATAGCCGTCCCTATCAGGTTCGCCACCACGGAAATTTTCTCACCCATGCCGTCTTTCAGCTTCACCATGTCGCTGTGAATGCAAGTTGAAAGTTAAAGTATCAATAGGATAATTATTGTTTTCAATCTGTTCGTTCGCAAGGAATTTAAAAGTTAGTAGCTTGTGTAAAAAATACTATTCTGAAATCGATGTAATATTTATGTTATACTTTTTATGTTAAAAGTGAGCAAACGAGCAGGTGAATCATTAAAAATTTGACACTAAATTAGTCAGCAAAGTCCATAGCCCGATTTTACTGCCTTCCATGGAACTGAACCTGCCTAAACCCAGCAGTGCAATGCAGTATTTACGACTGAAATAGGCAAAGGGGTACTTCCCCATATATATTCTTTGCCCAGACCTTTGCACAAAAGCCCTGCCACCCTTCAAGTTAAAAAAAAGACAACTCACTCTGTCATTTTAGACGCTAAGTTGAACTCAGTGTCCGTGTCAAACCAGGCCATATCCTGACGAAGAGCTGCTTTTAGAAACATATTTCTGATTCGTGCGATCTAGAAACAACAACAAAAAAATATCTACAACGAGTAATAAAAAGAGTAAGAAATTACTCAAGATTTAAATATAAAATGCGCTAAATACAGTTCTTATCGTAAGGCGAAATTTGTTTTCTCTATTTCTTTTTGTTCTTTGAGACGTGCTGAGTCACATGCTACAGCTACTGGTTTTTGATTGCTAGTGTTTCCGTGGTTTAGTTAGACTAGGAACTAGCGGAAATGGATGCTGATTTAAAATACTTAAGATGACTTGCAATTTCTGATTGAGTTATTAGTTCCTAAATATTATTTCAATGTCTACGATCAGTTGACGCAGTGTGAAGCCAATCGGAGACAAGGTTGCCAATTAAACCAATTGTTTTGCTGTTACGCAAAATAGTTCCCCATATAAAACAGTAATTTTATGTGATTCTTGTTTCATCAATATACGCAAAAAGCTTTACATAGAAGACGCTTCGCTACCGTTTGGTGAACCAAGTGTCTACCATTTCTACCGTATCGTCCTTTCGGACTAAACCAACCACTACGTAGCTTCCAAAGAGTATTGTAGAAGGCGAATAATCTGAAAAGGTATTTGCTCCGATCCGCGATGGCGTTGACGACTTGTCACAATTCGAAGCATACTACATAAACCCTACGCAATAGTTTAGTCTAGGTTTTATCTGACTAGGCCATAGGACTAGGCTCTGCTCAAACCGAAAGGGAAACAAGCATTATATGAACGTAACTATTTAAGCGAGTATCTATATATTACTTATATTATGGAACTAGGTATTTGACCTCATTTCATTTTATTGATGATGTATAGGTATATGATATACCTATCTATACAGACACATGCTCTAATAATTTTTATTGTCCTTTCCTTTTAACACTAAAAGAGTCATTCTTAATTTTAGGTCAGTTGACCCAAATATAAAAGCACCGATCAAGTGCGAGTCGGACTCCAGCACTAAGGGTTCCGTAACAAGATTTTGTCCTTTGATTTGAACGGGACTTCACTTTAAAAGGTTTTATATTGTTGTAAGAAAAGTTGAAATCCTAGCTTTTTGCCAAATTTCATTATTCTAGGTCAAAGGGAAGTACCCTATAGGTTTTGGTTTGGTACCTTCAAGGGTCCATTGATTTTAATATTTGATATAAATTTCATTTTGATAACTTCACCCGTTCGTGAGAAAAATGGTCTTGACGGACAGGCAGAAGGACAACAAAGGTATCCTATTAGAATTCCGTTTTTCTTTCCTTTTGGGGCACGGAACCCTAACTCGCGCGAAATTAAGAAAAGCCTATGTCCTTCCTTCTCCATTTTCATACACATAATGGTTCAAACTATCTTCTTTTAAAATGCCATCAAAATCTTTTCAGCGGTTTAGCCGTGAAAGAAAGCGTACCAAACAGACAGAGTTACGTTCGCATTTATAAAATTGGTTTGAATGTAAAAGTTTATGCGTAACTTCCTTGCTGCTTTATATTTAAACGAGTTGGTTAGGTCTCTATGGAATTATAAATAAAAGTTGTTTGCCTGTCGGAGTGCGCTCCAGCTGAGCATGCCTACGGAAAGCATGCAGAGGGCGAGGGAGATGCCGATGCTGACGATCATGCCTATCGACATCGCCACTCCATCCTGCACCAGCGCTCGCAAACTCGCATTGGGATCGCTCAGGTTCCTGCGAAAACAAAACTCCTGTTAGCCAACAGTGTAGCTGCCGCCGTCCGCAGCCCCAGAGACAACAAACTTGTACCCACCAAGCGGGGAGCCGTTTTTCGTGATTCAGTCGGGGCATAAAATATTCTTTAAAGTAACATTATTTAAGTTCACATATAAAAGCTAGCTTACTCGTATCTATAAAATAATATTAACTCAAGGACGTGAGAAAGTTGTTTATAATTAGCAGTGATTTAAGAACGACGAGTTTATTTCGGTTCTGGTCTCTCAGTTTATGTTTAGTAATTTAAGATACTCCAATTTCCAAAAGTCATTTAAGAAATGAAGTCTTTAAAAGATTTTCACGCATTGAGTTTGGCGGACAAACGAAAAAGCTGGTGCGCGGCCCTCCTGCGGGCTGACTAATATTTGGGGAGGTGATATCTGGCAATTTGTTGGGCTTCATTATTACTGACACTGTTTTCCCTCCTCCGAAGGCGCGTGTGAGTGGGAGATAGCTGATGGGCTGGTTGGTTGTTCGCTCCACGAAGGCGGTGCTCAGTTCCCCGAATTGCACCAGGTTGTAGGTGACACCACCGCCGCTGATGAAGCCCAGGATCGCGCCGAAGATCGTCACCACCACCTCCATGCATGTCGCGTACCGGAACTACCCACATACACAATACCATGCACAATGTAGGTTATTAATTTAAAGGATAAAATCATAGAACAATACGAAGACTCACGAATATGTCCTATCCGTGATACAGATACTTTTTTATAGGTATTTGTTAAAATTAAATTAGGGTTCTCATCAAAAATAAAATGAACCCACACGATGCGATTTATTGTTACCTCTTCAAATAACATTTTAAATAAAGGTTTTTCAACTAATATTGCAAATGAAATCATTTAAAACATTGTATATTTATTTTCATGTTTAATGAAAGGGCTTTTTAATACATCACAAATTACAAAATAATACCACTCTCCCTTTATTATGCTAATTTATACTACCTACAGGAAAACTTTATCGATATCTCTAAGTAGCACAGTTTTTTAGAAAGCAGTCAAAATCCTTTCAATCACACTTAAATGTACTTCATAGTTGGTACGAAACTCTCGATGCGATACACAAAATGAGAAGTATCTATTCATACAACTGAATATATTAAGTAATACGTAATACTTACAATTTGAAAGTAGGATAACTTAGGTGACGCATCCTCTTTTCTGAAAAACATTAAATGTATTAGAAACAAAATCATGATCCCAAACTAGACAATATTATGGGTATCAGAGTCTGATATACATACTTGAATAGATAGTAGTATATTAAGATGCAAGTGCGCTATTTTGGTGATCACGCTCCTGGCTCGAGAATTGCAGCTCGCACAAACTACTTAGGGATACTAACGCATGCAGCTCGAGCTGCAGTCGAGGGCATAATGGAACCCAGAGGTTTTCCCGAAGGAAAATTGTTATCGGAAGTTAGGTATTTTACCTTAAATTTCTACGTACACCCGAAGCTTTAGACTTGTGTTTTGTGTCTAAGTGTTTTTTTGACTTTGAGAAACGACATTACAACTTTATTTTTTATTTGTAGAAGTCGATACTTTTGAAAATAATTACAACAAAAACCACCAATAATTGTAAAAATGTCGCGCGTATTACTTTTTTTGGAAAACAAGGATTATACAACGCGTTAACGGAAAAAGTGAAACTGAGAGTAGAATCAATTTCACAGGTTTTTGAGAGGGGTAATTTTTTTTTAATTTTATTATTTAAATTTTTGCCGCTTCTAAATATTTCTGTGGCAACGCGCGTGATGCGCGCGGTTGGCGCGCGGTTCATGTCCGTTGAGGAGGGGAGGGAAGTGGGAGTGGCGTGCGCGGGCGCAAGGCAGACGCGCCATGGTAGCTTAAAAATCTACCAGAAAAACGAAGAAACTTTAAAATAACAATATATGGAAGAAAAAATTGGTTTAAGATGTATTTTAAGGGAATAGATTTATTTTAATAAAAATCAGTTGGGGTGTATGAGGGTTTCGCTTATTCCATTATAAACACGTTGTAGATGAGCGCGCAGGAGGCACGTTGAATTATCTGGCAAACAGCCTAATCCTTTGATTATTTAAACTAGAATAATTTCTTACATAAAAGACAAAGTTATTGTTAGGTAGTTGATAAATTTTTATATTTTCATGAAATAAACTTAACAACTTAAAAATAAACACAGTTTATTTATTCGTGGAATTATTATGAATGCTATGGACGTAAAACTCCTTGCTCCTAGAAGATATAGAAAATAAATGGTACAGCAGCACTGCACTTACTTTCTCGCAATACTCAAGGAAAAACTATTAACCGCAAACTTAAATTTGTAATGCCATACAGATAGTATGGAAATACAAACTTTTATTTACGTTTTTCCACAAAAATGTTCGAATAAAATATACAGATCAATTCAGAATTTAAATTGTCAAACATTAAAACAAACAAACATCAAACGATTTCGAGTAAATCACATGTCTAACATTTGGTAGTACTGGAACACCCTTTATATGAATTTTCACAGATCAGGGGATACTACCGTAGGATACTTGCATGGAGTTTTTTTTAATTTCCCAACACATGTTCCTTATGGATAATTGTTCAATTTAGTCCTGTGCAAGCCCTTTCAGTTTTTGGTACACCCTGTGTACTAAATTTTATTCAAAAAATCATAAATAATATCCAGTCAGGTAGACAACCAATCCAGGATTAATATTATAGAAAATTTTTAATAAACTCAATGGAACCAATTTTGGGTAAATCACATATTTACGATTTGGTGGTACAGGAACACCCCTTATATGAAATTACACAGATCAATTGATACTGGCGCAAGATATCTTACCTGGAGATGCTTGGTCATGCAAAGTTTCATCAAGATTTTATGAGCCCTTTTGGATAAAATTTCAATTTTCATTTTCGTTGTATGACAGCTACTCGTACTCTCAAAATGAGAGCCAGCAAGAAACCACTTGGAACCCTTCGATGGATTTGGTCATAATGTTATCTTTAACAAAACTAGACGACTAGTATAACGACTAGAGATTGCATGAACTCAGAAACAAATTTGTATAATTTTTTAAAAATCCTCTATTTCAAATTAATAAGCATGAAAAGGAAAATAGAGTAGGTATGTCTCTATTGGGTTATTTTCGCGTCTTTCCGGATGATCATCAATTTGGAAAAGGTCAGGAAGTGCACATTAGCATGATCAAGGTAATTCTTTGAATGTCATAGGTAATCTGTAAGTATTAGAAAATTTTGGAATTTAATTACTACGAGTATTACGAGAGAATAAACCTGCTTGCGGTTTCCTAAATAATGAATTAAGTCTTCTTAATCATTCATTGCCCCGTGTGGTGCCGGCAAATAATAGTACCAACCCATACATACCCGTGGGTGTCGTAAGAGGCGACTAAGGGCTAACTGGAGGATGGGCAGCAGCATCCTCCTTTATATCTTACATCTTACTTACTGCGGTCACCTACAACCGCGGTTCATGGTGCCAGCCGTAACGCTAACAAGCGAGGTGACTATGTTACTTCCCCTCTACATTTTTCCAGCAAAATCTAGGATTCTGGAGGGAGCTCCATGTCCTGTAGTGGACGTTTTCATGGGATGTTATGATTGAATCATTCATTCTTAACATCCCATAAAACGTCGGACAAAAGGACAGGGAGCTCCGTTTAGAACTCCATCAAAAACGCGTGGTACTTTAGAGGGGATTTACCAGTCACCATCACCACCCTTGTATGCGTTACGGCTGGCGACCACCCTTGTTGGTGACCGCAGTATGTAACATCGTACGATACACAGAAAGATGTTGCTGCTCATCCTCCGGTTTATAAGTCCTTAGTCGCCTTTTATGATACCCACGGGAAGAGATGGGTTGGTGCTATTCTTTGCTGGCACACGGACGGATAAATGGCAAAAAAGGGAAAATTATAAATTAAACAACTAGTTGCAGAAGATCAACTTTAGGTTCCGCTTCCCTGAACAAATTATAGCAAGCATTTAATACACAACATAATATCAGGTTACAGTCACAAGCATTCAATTATCTGATTGTTAAAAAACATTAAGTGGACCGATGAGTCGAAGTATTATCAATAAAATTATTTAAGTACAAAGAGTACTGTTTCACAATTAATCGCAATACAATTTATAAAAATCTGAACATTAATTACCAAATCGTTTACCTACAAAGAGGGTCTGGCAAAATATTGAAAAGTGATAATACTAGTTATCTATCATACTCGCTCAGCCTAAACTAAAAAATATATATAGATGGCTTACTTTTCGCTTTTGTCCTTTTTTACTCCCATTTTTAAATGATTGTTTTAGTTCAATAGTTTCACGCACGTTTTGCCTCCATCAGCACTCGCCACGAATTAAATGGAACTGTATCTCTGTCACACGGAAATATTTTATAGCTCCTTCATATCAATGAATACTCATTGAGGCAGACAGAGCCTTATTACTTATTACTGTAATTTTAGTTGTGACATGAGTTATCATGATTATAAAAGTTTATATTGGATACTTTTTCCTTTATATATGTGACATAAAACTGAACAATTTGCCCTAAGCTTTTCCGTAGGTCAAAATACGAAAAAGATTGACCTCACAATGCACTATCAGCTGATGCAGTTTTTTATGGTATTTCTACCTAGTTCTATTAGGTACATCTTAATTCTACTATTTGTTGAATTTAATAGTCCGAGTTACATTTGGAAAGGGACGCAGTTGATTATGAAGAAAGAAAGAAAGAAAAATATTTTTTTCAGTGCTTAGGTACATTAAATCTTAAAATTTAACACATAAATACAATTACAAGCACCGAAAAAAGGACCTGGCTCAGCAAAATGCTGCAGGCCAAGACCGCAGCGCTGATTTTCAGCCAGGCCCTGAAAGCATGCAAATACAACATTGACAAGACCTGTTCTAACGTTTAAAACTTACATTTAGGCCAAAATTATCGATCGAATACAATGAAGAACATTTTAACAAATAAATTTTTAATGAACTTTTAAAAAGGGTGTAAAAAATTATCACACAATAAGATGCTCTGTCACTTCATCTCATTGTAACTGAAAGCAGTACTTATTTAGTTTTACAGAAAAATTTCGGACAGTAAGAAGCTTACGTAGGGGTGGAGGCAGATCGTTCCATATTTTTGCCGCAGCGTACTTGAAACTACCCATAAATGAACTTGTCTTATGCTTTGGTATGTTAAAATTCTCCAAGCGTTTTCTTGATGACCAAACCAAATTCTCATAAAGATATTCTGGTTTGCGGCTCTTTATAACACCGAACAACAAAGTAGCGAGATGTAAGTACCGACGACTCGACATTTTTAATATTTTTGCCTGATTTAAAAATGGGGGTATTTTAAAACCACCTTTGAAGCACCTTTATGAGTGGGGGACAGCTATCTGAAAACTGAAGTAGCATGATCAGTCAACTAAATAGAACAACTATGACGGAGTGAAACTTACAGGAAATAAAAATAAACGGCATCTCCATACATCAAGTTTACAATTTAGTATGAAAATGCAGATGTTTTCATTTCTTGAAAGTTTCGTTCACTTTCGTTGATTGGTCATGCCCTTTCAGTCTTAGATTATTATAATAACTTTCAGTATTCGGATAGCTGCCCCTTTACACCCTTGTTTAGTCACGGCTATTATTTCGTCTGTAGTCAAGGGTAACAGACATGGCTATAAAAGAACTTCATCTGAACCGTCGAAAGACTTTGTGAAAAGATATAATTAAATCCGACTCAGCTAGGTTGTTTTAATCGTGGCTTATTTATTTTATTTATTAGACACACCAACAGCATACATATTAAAACAATTACTTAATCTATTACATAATGCACTTTGACTGATACATAAGCAACACCGTTGTCGGATGCCATATAGATGGCGTATGCATTAATAATATTAGTTATGCTGATGACATGGTGTTACTGAGCCCAACAATAGCGGCAATGAGGCGACTGGTCGCAATATGTGAAAGATACGCGGAGGCCCACGGGCTCAGATACAATGCAAAGAAGAGTGAGATGATGGTCTTTAAGGCTGGCACCAAATGTTACTCCAAAGTGCCACCAGTGTTGTTATGTGGATCTCCTCTTTGACAAGTTTTTGCATTTAAGTATTTGCACCGACGATCTTAAAGATGACATGGATTTAGAACGGGAGCGAAGGGCGTTGGCTGTTTGCTGCAATATGTTGGCTCGCAGATTTGCTCAGTGTACAAATGAGGTGAAAGTCACATTATTTAAAACCTACTGTCAATCAATATACACATGTAGTCTTATGGGTCAACTACACGCGGAGAGCATACGACGCCCTTCGTATTCAATACAACAACGCATTGTAACAGCTAGATGCAGCTCGAAGCCAGATCATCACTGGTCAACGGCAGCACCAAGATTGTAAAGAGGCTAGATGCTATTAAAATAGAAACCCTAAGCTATTTCTAGATCATGGCTCGCGGCACCAGATTGTAAAGTCTACCTAACGGCTTACTTAAACTTATTTACTAGTTTCCTATCCTGGGCACGAACCCAAGCATCAGATTGTAATGGCCCTAACCTAGCCTAAGCTATTAAGTTGTATTTATGCATGAAGGTGTGTATAAGTTTAACTGTTTATTGATGTAAGTATATCTAAATGTGGTAATGTCTAAATTTCTAACTATCCTAGCTGAACCTAAAGGGAAATCTAAAGAAAGTCCTAATGCTACCCAAGGGCCACCACACATAGTTCCGGCACGGCGCCGTGCCGTGCTCCGGTGCGGCGCCGTGCCGTGGAAATAGCAGTGTGGCCAGTCATAAGCTAGTTTCTGCGATTTTAGCAGGATTCGGTCTCTGATTATTTTGACGATTTACGTATGAAAATGACTGAATGTTAGAATACAATGAATTGCAGCTGCAAGTTTACCTAGTATAAATATATTAAATTTAACTGAAAAATTTCTAATTTGTATTGAATCGGAATCGAATGGAAATTAAATGACAATTATATTGAGATTGAATTGGAATAGGATATAATCTAATTGCAATTGAAGTAGAATTAAATTGGATCGGAATTAAATGTAAATGATTAAAAATTAAATTGGAACAGTGTTAGAATTGAAATGGAACAAAATTGGAACTAAATCAGAACTGATTAAAATTTTTAGTGGAATTGAACTATTGAAACTTCTTTAGCGGCGCTTAGAAAATTTTATATGGGGAAAAAATGATAGATTCGCATCAGATGTCGCATCAGATGGCGCGACAGAACTCAGATCAAATATAGAAAGGATTTGCAACTAATCATACCCAGTTAGAGCAGGCTCAATATATACAAAAGTTCTAGTGTGATAAAGACTAAAAGATCTTTGTTGTCTTTGTCATAGTCTCGGCTTTTTTTAGTTGTGCACAAGCTGTCAAACTAAAAATTGCTATAACTCGTAAACTACTGACCCTAGACTACTCGTGTGCTGAGACAGATGATAGGTCTCGATGAGATCTACATTTCGGATGACAGCTGTCAAACTAAAAATCGCTATAACTCGAAAACTACTGACCCTTGAAAATGGCAGACATTGCATTGCCAGATAGATAGACAGCTAAGTATCACTATAAAGTTTATTTTTTTCTTTTTGAGGTATGGAATCCTAAAAAGAAATGGAACTTAATCGTACAAATAAAATGAACTTAATAACATTGGCATTTTAAAAAAAGGACGGGTTGCACTCCGGGAGTGCCGGTAGAAGTGAAAACAATTTTTTTAGTGTGACAGCCATCCGAAATGTAGATCTCATCGAGACCTGTCATTTGTCTCAGCACACGAGTAGTCTAGGGTCAGTAGTTTTCGAGTTACATCGATTTTTAATTTGACAGCTGTCATCCGAAATGTAGATCTCATAGAGACCTATCATTTGTCTCAGCACACGAGTAGTCTAGGGTCAGTAGTTTTCAAGTTACATCGATTTTTAATTTGACAGCTGTCATCCGAAATGTAGATCTCACCGAGATCTACCATTTGTCTCAGGACACGAGTAGTCTAGGGTCAGTAGTTTTCGAGTTATATCGATTTTTAGTTTGACAGCTGTCATCCGAAATGTAGATCTCATCGAGACCTACCATTTGTCTCAGGACACGAGTAGTCTAGGGTCAGCAGTTTTCGAGCTATAGCGATTTTTAGTTTGCACCCAATTTCTATTTGTTGGTGTCGTAAAAGGCGACAAAGCAGCAGCGGCCTATTACGTATCGTACCATCTTACGTACTTAGGCCACCAACAAACTGCTAACAAGCGTGGTAACTGGTGATTATGGTACATCCTTTCCAAAGTATAGTTACCATACATTTTTAAAATGAAATCTGCAGAGAAAGCGCTTATCTAGCAGTCAATTTTAATGGGATGTTATTATGATGAGTTATTTAATAAACCAAGAACGAATAATCATCGTATTTCATTTAAGTAATCCGTTTTTAGGATTACGATACCAAAATGGTAAAAAAAGGAACCTTTATGGTGCCACTTTGTCTGTCTGTCTGTCACACCTGTATATCTCAGCAACCACTCATGCTATCGATTTGAAATTTGGAATAGTTTTAGAATATGGTGGTCCAACTTAATTGCATGTAAAAGAATTGAGAAAAAAATATGATTAGTAATGTAAAGGGGGACAACATTTCAAATTATTGGTACTAGATCGAGTGGGGGTATCATGTGAAGGGGCTTTACTTGTTCATTCTTAAACATATTTTTATATTTTTTTACAACTCTTAGTTTTCAAGTTATGATAAAAAATGTCAAAAAAATACCGTTCCCCCCTCTTATCTCCGAAGTTTGCGAATGGAAAAATCTGAATTAATTACAGTCGATAGACGTTTATGTAAATATTACAGCAAAAATAAAACGATTTTTCTAAATTGCACACTTTTTTAGAAATCTGCAAAATCCTTTACAGACAAATTTAGTTTTGCTGTCCTAAAAATGGACTTTATTGCTTCCAAAAATACAAAAGGTATATCGGAACCCTCCAAGTCCAACTCGCACTTGACCGGTTTTTATTACAACAATTAACAAAGATTAATAGAGGTACAATTTTAAAGTTACATATATGCACCCCAAGTTTAGTAGTTGGTATATTACCTATTTCCTGGTTATTAACTGACTACCTCAAAACAGGAGGGGTATGTTTTTTGAGTGTATGTATGTAAGTATGTATGTGTGTATGTCGATTTCTTTGTTGCGCTCTGCAGCCTAAACGGCTTGATAGATTTCAACATGTGAGGTGTCGTTAGATTTGTATTCATTGTGGGAGTGTCAAAGGAAATAAAAAAAAGCCGGCCAAGTGCGAATCGGACTCGCGCATTGAGGGTTCCGTACCACCACATTATATTAATTAAATTAGCTGATTTGAGTTGATTGAATGAAAGGTAAATTGCGGTTTACGATTTAAGACAAATTAAAAAAAAAATCTACTTACTAGATCTCGTTCAAACCAATTTTCGGTGGATGATTGCATGATATATCTAAATATATAAAAGAAGAAGGTGACTGACTGACTGACTGACAGACTGACTGACTGACTGACTCACTGACTGACTGACTCACTGACTGACATATCAACGCACAGCCCAAACCGCTGGGTCTAGAGATTCCAAATTTGGCATGTAGGTTCCTTATGAGGCCTAAGGGTGCACTAAGAAAGGGTTTTACAAAATTCCACCCTTAAGGGGGTAAAATAGGGGATGAAAGTTTGTATGAAAGTCTGTCAGTTTTGAAGTTAGGATCTTCAAAATTTGCATTTAGGCTGACGACTAAAAATTAATATTTACGTGTCTCAGGGTTTTTGAAAAGTTGAAAATTCTTTATTTTTAAAGTAAAATCGACATAATTTATTATTTAGGCATTAATGATGTAATTCTATGCAACGTTCATCACTGTTATTGAAATTCCACCCCAAATTCAACCCCTAAAAAAGGGAAATGGGGTGAAAAAGTCTAAAAACCAATATGGGTATCGTTTTTATGGTTTATCGGGTCGCTGATTACGAAAACTACAACAATTTTGAAATCCAACGTGGTGGACGTTAAATACCATCATTCTTCGGAAAACCGGTAACAACATAAATACGAAAACCAAGCGAGCGAAGCCGCGGGTAACAGCTAGTATATATATATATATATATATATGTTTGTATATATCATATATATTTTTTAGTTTTATCATTCTCTTATTTTTATATTATTATATAATATCATTTTTGAAGATCTATGCATAGATACCCCACACATATGGGTTTGATGAAAAAAAAATTTTTGAGTTTCAGTTCTAAGTATGGGAAACCCTAAATAATTTATTGTTTTATTTTTGTGTGAAAATCTTAATGCAGTGTACAGAATACATCTGCTTACCAAGTTTCAACAGTATAGTTCTTATAGTTTCGGAAAAAAGTGTCTGTAACATACGGACGGACAGACAGACAGACATGACGAATCCATACGGGTTTAGTTTTTTGCCATTTGGCTACGGAACCCTAAAAACCAAGTCAAGTGCGAGTCGGACTCGCGCACCGAGGGTTCCGATATACTTATACTGTTTTTGGAAGCAATAAAGTAATTTTTTTGAATTTTTAGTACTGCAAAACGAAATTTGTTTGTGAAGGTTTTTTTCAGATTTCTAAAAAACAGTGCAATCTAGAAAGATCGCTTTATTTTTTCTGTATTATTTACATAAACTTCTATCGACTGTAATTAATTCTGATTTTTTCTCTCATATACTGTGAAATAAGGGGAGGAGGGAATGGTTATTTTTGTCATTTTTAGGGTTCCGATACCAAAATGGTAAAAAAGGAACCCTTATGGTGCCGCTCTGTCTGTCTGTCTGTCCGTCTGTCTGTCACACCTCTATATCTCAGCAACCACTTATGCCATCGACCTGAAATTTGGAACAGTTTTAGAATATAGTTGCCCAACTTAATTGCACATGAAAAAATTTTGAAAAAAGTATGATTATTAATGTAAAGGGGGCCAAAATAGGGGGGGCCAAATTTCAAATTGTCGCTACTTGGTTGAGTGGGGTATCATATGAAAGGGCTTTACTTGTACATTTTAAAATATATTTTTGTATTTCTTTAAGTTTCTTATTTTTCAAGTTATGATGAAAAATGTAAAAAAAAAATACCATTCCCCCCCCCTTATCTCCGAAGTTTGAGTAAGGAAAAACTGAATTAATTACAGTTGACAGAGGTTTATATTAGCTTTACAGAAAAAATAAAACGATCTTTCTAAGTTGCACAGTTTTTCAGAAATCTGCAAAAAACCTTTACAAACAAATTTAGTTTTGCGGTCCTGAAAATGGACTTTATTGCTTCCAAAAATACTATAGGTATATCGGAACCCTCGGCGCGCATGTCCGACTCGCACTTGACCGGTTTTTCATCATAACTTCAAAACTAAGAGTCGTAAAAAAATATATTTTAGAAAAGCCGTTTCATATGATACCCCATTCGATCTAGTAACGATAATTTGAAAGTTTTGCCCCCCCCCCCCCCCTATTTGGGCCCCCTTTACATTAATAATCACATTTTTTTTCTGATTCTTTCATGTGCAATTAAGTGGCTAGCTCATGTGAAAAGGCCAAGATGAAAGACACACGACACCCTCTGCACAGCCACGAACCAGTGCCGCAAAGGCTAAAGAGCCGAAAAAATTTCGTAAAGTGTGTCGATAGCCTGACCTCTGACCCTTCACAGGCTCGCTGCAGACTGTGGCGTGAAAGAGTTTCACTTCCTTCCCCTTTTGTTCCACCTTCAGAGAGTCTTTCGCCTGGACAGAATTTGCCATGGCTGACCTGGAAGTCTCTAAATAGACTTCGGACTCAGGTTGGCTGCAGTAAAGACAAAATATCCAGGTGGGGTTTCTCAAAGGATCCTAATCTGATCTGCACGTGTGGTGCGATACACACTATGGCCCACCTAACATCGTGTTCTGCGTCGCCTTCCACCTGCACACAGCAAGAGTTAATGGACGCCACACAAAATGCAGTGCATTTTGCCGAATTTTGGGCTAAACAAATATAAAATTAAAATGACGATGCCATCGACACGCAAAGAAGAAGTAGAATTAAGTTTGGCAACCATATTCTAAAACTATTCCAAATTTCAAGTCGATAGCATGAGTCATGGCCACCACGGCTTAGCTTAGGCGCCAGTTCTCCCAAAAATAATTAGTAATTGTAAAAATTTTATACTATTTCCTCAATTTTGTACCCTAAACTAATTGTTTGTCGATGGAAAATAAACGATTTTATTATTAGTATTATATATTATTATTATAAGTGGTTGCTGAGATATACAGGTGTGACAGACAGACGGACAGACAGACGAAGTCGCACCATAAGGGTTCCTTTTTTACTATTTTGGTATCGGAACCCTAAAAAGAATAAAAAAAAATTATACAAAATGAACAAATCTTTCATTAATAAAACTCAAACGTACGAAATAAAAAAAAATCAAAAAGCAAAATAGGTACCAGACTGTGTAGAAAAATATGAACAGAAAAGAGAAAAAACTAGTTCAATTTATAAAAAAATATTCCTATTTAAAACATAATTTAACTTGAAAATCATGAGATATTGCAGGCGGGGGACAAACAAACACTACAAAATATTATTTGATGTTGAAAAACCACCTGCACACATAATTTAAGTTCGCCCCGGTTTGTCCCCGCCTGCAATACTTCCCTCATGAAGTTTTTTTTCTTTAATTTTTTCTTTAATATTTTTTTATAAATTGAACTTGTTTTTCTTTTTTCATATTTTTCTACACAGTCGGGTATTTTGATTTTTGAAATATTTTTTTCTTCAAGACCACGTCTTATGATGTCAAGAATACGCAATCTTTATTAGCACAAATATCTTAATCGCGCAATTAACTTATCACACAAATGCGAACATAAAACTGTCTTTCAGTCTGTATGTTACGTTTTCATGGTTAAACTGCTGAACCGACATACTATACGCTAATTTGTTTTTGTCCCCATTTAATTCTACAGCGTTAATTTTTATTGTTTTTGCTCCCGAAGCCCATGCTTTGATTGATTGAAGTGATTCTACTCATGAAAACAAATAAAAAAGAAATATTACTCGAAAAAAAATTTCGCCTTCCCATACAAAATGAGTCGATCAGGTGACCACTTTACTACGGAGAGGCGAAATATATTTTTCTTAGGGGAAGTTGCTTGTTTTCATATCCTATACTATTAAATGAGCAATATTTGTATGAGCAACATTTGTATATATATATTTGTAATCGGTTTCTCGAAAACGGCTCTAACGATTTCGGGGGCGAAAAATCGATCTAGCTAGGTGTCATGTCTGGGAAAATTCGTTTTCCCGAGTTTTTTATCAATTTTTTAAAATACCGCAACCTACAGCGCCATCTATTGGCGGGTAGCTTAGCTTGCTCACCGTATGATATTTAAATTTTAAGGTGGCTTTTATAGAGCGAAGCTCGGTCGCTTAGGTACTGTATATATATTTGTAATCGGTTTCTCGAAAACGGCTCTTGATGAAATTTAGTAGGTATCCGGGGGTTTTTGGGGACGAAAAATCCTAGGTCTAATGTCTAGGAAAATTCGTTTTCCCCGTATCTTCAAGCATTTTTGAAAAAATACCGCGTTTTAGACAGAAACCTACAGCGCCATCTGTTGGCGAGTAGCATAGTTTGCTCACCCGGTGATATTTTGATGTTGAGGCGGCTATTATAGAGCGAAGCTCGGTCGACCAGGTAATGAGTAGAATCGATGGGCTACGGGAGCGAAACCAATAAAAATTCACGGTGTATAGAACCTTTCCTCTATGATAGAACTAACAAATGGTACAGTCAACGACAGATCAAGCTTGACACTAGCAGCCTGTACTAGCCTGTACGTCTATTGAAATAAGAACGGTAGAAAGTTCAATGTATCAAGCTTGATGTGCTCTTGACTGTTCAATACTGTTCTAACTCGTGGCTTGCCCGAACCAAAAACTATAATGTACAATTTACTTGTCTCTGCCCAAACCAAAAAATTGTATGGTCTTTGCTCGCACCAAAGACAACATTTATATAATTAATGAAGTACCTGAACTTATAATAATAATTAAGTACTTTGATATTACAGACAAATCCACCTGGTTAGATCCTTTTATGCCTAATGTAACGCCTGTTGCAACGAACCTATTAGTAAAAAATTAAACATTGAGTCTTGTGGAATCTACTGTGTTCCATGGTATTACTCTAGTTATCGAGCTACAATGGGGACCGCATATTAATTAATTGTCGAACAGACTCAGTTCTGCCGCATACGCAGTGAAAAAAATAAGAGCTCTGACGGATGTAGACACCGCAAGGTTAGTCTACTTCAGTTATTTCCATAGTCTTATATCATTATGGCTTGTTGTTATGGGGTCATGCTGCGAATACAAACAGCATTTTTATACTACAAAAGCGAGCTGTTCGTTCAATTTACAAAATGAAGCCTAGAGAGTCTCAAGAAATAAATTTAAAGAGATCATTTTGGATTTTGTGTCGCCATACATTTATGAAAATTTCCAGGTAATCAATCCAGGTAGAGTTTGGCAGTGAAGATATACAATACTCGTAAAGACAAAACTCAAAAATTGAAAATAAAATATTAATAAAAAAACTTTTTTAATAAACAAGCTATTAATAAAAAAAATCAGTTGTACTAAAATTTAAAAATAGTACATAACTGGTAGGGCTGAAAATAAGGCAATTATCGCCCGAGTGATATTGGATGGCCGAGGCGAAGCCGAGGCCTTCCAAGTCAACAAGGACGATAATTGCCATTCGGCCGCAACTTGTATATAGCTTTTCTCCTATTTGTGAGGAAATGGATAACAAAGTTAAAGAATAAACTAATATTTATCATCAAGACTCTTGCATTAAATATTTTTTAGGGTTCCGTACCTCAAAAGAAAAAAAACGGAACCCTTATAGGATCACTTTGTTGTCCGTCTGTCTGTCTGTCTGTCAAGACCCTTTATCTCACGAACGGGTAAAGGTATCAGGTTTAAATTAATACCATATATTAGGATCCATGAACCACACAAGATCTGAAAATTTCAATTTTTTACAACGACGCAATCAAAAGATATGGCATTTTATGTCCTCATCTCCATACATTTATTCAAAAATGCAAAACCTACAGGGTACTTCCCGTTGACCTAAAATTATGAAATTTGTCAAGAAGCTAGGTCTCACAGTACAAATAATGGGAAAAGTCTGAAATCATTAAATATTACAACTTTTCTCACAACTAATGATAACCAATTGTGGTGAGCTCCCGTTTCAAGAACATTCATATAAGAGAGGGGTCAAGTTGGCTGGTCGCTGAGGCGATTTTTGTTTTAGTTCTATTTAAAAACGGGAACACTTACAAACTTTAAAATTAGTATGTTTATAGTGCATAAGCTATAAAATAACAACAAATAATAAAATTTGGTCAAGCGCATGTCGGACTCAAAAAATCTAGCACATTAACTTACTGAAATTTTAACTAATATAATTATGTTTATGTAGTGGTACGGAACCCTCAGTGCGCGAGTCCGACTCGCACTTGGCCGGTTTTTTTAATATTAGCACAGATGCATTTTTTAATAAAAGCTTGTTTTTAAAAAAGTTTTTTTATTAATATTTTATTTTCAATTTTTGAGTTTTGTATTTATTGAATACCTTCACTGCCAAACTCTACTTGGATTGATAGTAAAGCTGTGCCAATGACACCGATCACTAAACGTTTCGTTACATCACCAAACGAGCTAAAACTGTTTAAGATGGCAACGTTTATAACAAAGTTGCTTTGTCTAACTTTATATTAATATTTTTTGAAATTATTTTTTCGAATTCCGTATATTCATTTCCAATGTGCTCGATTGTCGTGTGAGACACGAAATCTGTGAATTTTTGTGTCAACCCTGTACTTATATTTAAACATATTTAAAAGAGAGCGTTGGTTTTTTATTGTCGCTTTTTTTTCCCACAAGGCGCCACTCTGTTTGTGAAGCGACATAAATGTAACTGACGTCATAAAGAGATTTTTAATTATTGGCAAATATTAATAGTAAATTAAGATGCAAGTGCGCTAGTTCGGTGATTATACTATATATTATAGCCCGAGCCGCAGGCGAGGGCGTAAAGGAGCCGAGAGTGCAATGACCAAAGCGCACGCGCTTCTTACGACGTTCTTCATTACATTTGCAAATAAAAACTAATTAAATTTGATTTTCTTTTTTCCCGAAGGAAAATTCGTATCGGAAGTTAGGTTTTTTCCTTAGATATTTATGTAATGACACCCGATAGTCCAGGTTTGAGTATTGCGTCTAAGTATTCTCGAAGTTGAGGAACTACATTAACTACTGTTTTTTTATTTGTAGAAATCCATACTTTTGAAAATAATTACAACAAACACCACAAATGTTTGCAAATCATACATGCGCACCCTGGAGATGTTGACTAAACTGCCAAACAGCCTGATTCAAAAATATATAGAATGGAATATTTTCTTGCTTAAAAGATAATTATTTTGTTAGTTAGTTGCAATTTAAATATATTCATGAAATGAATGTTTATTTTTCATATTATCGAATATAGTTTATTTATTCATGAAAATATTATGAATTTATAGAAATAAAAGTACCTTGCTCCTTGCCAATATATAAAAAAAACACTAGTGCGGTAATATAATGAAAAAAACACGCTTGTTTAAAAGTTTAATACAGTGCAAATAGATCTGTTTTATGAGCAAATGGCTGAAAAGAAAGGGCTTAACTTGTACATTCCAAAATGGATTTTTATATTTTTTTACACCTCTTTGTTTTCAAGTTATGATGAAAAATGTCTCAAAAAATACCTCCCCCCTCCCCCTTATCTCCGAAGTTTGCGAAAGGAAAAAAATGAATTAATTACAGTTGATAAAGGTTTACGTAAATATTGCAGCAAAAATAAAACAATCTCGAAGTAGCTCAGTTTTTTATAAATCTACAAAAATCCTTTACAAACGAATTTAGTTTTGCTGTCCTAAAATTGACTTTTTTGCATCTATATAGGGTATATCGGAACCCTCAGCGTGCGAGTCCGACTCGCACTTACATTTTTTTTTGTTAGGACATCCGCTATAATAAATAACATTATCATCATCAGGTCAGCCGAAAGTCATCCACTGCTGGACAGTACTGGACATAGGCCTTCCCTAAAGATCTCCATGACGACCGGAGGGTCTCCATCTGTACTGTAATATAATAACACATATTTTGGGAAAATTTAAATCGGTTAAATATTACGGTTCAACAGATTACAGCATTTACAGCCCTTTAATGGTTGAATGGACGTATAGACAGACGACGTAGGCTTAGCACCATTTGGGTAAGACACCCTAAAAATTTGCACAGAACATATTCAAAGTCAACAAACACATGTTGTACGTTTTATCTTGCTTTTTATTATGTTCACCTTCGAGTTATTAGTTATCAACACATGTCAATTAATTGACCTGCTCCATCCAGTCGTGCTAAATTAAAAGAAATCAGTACAAGCGCTTGGCTATCCAAATATGTAAGTATTATTCTTTCGTTTCCCATTTTCATAAACGGGATCACGCTTATTCTTATGTTAAAAAAAACCGGCCAAGTGCGTGTCGGCCCACGCGCAGTATAGGGTACCGTAGTTTTCTACGATTTTTAGGGTTCCGTACCTCAAAAGAAAAAAACGGAACCCTTATAGGATCACTTTGTTGTCCGTCTGTCTGTCTGTCTGTCTGTCAAGACCCTTTATCTCACGAACGGGTAAAGGTATCAGGTGGAAATTAATACCATATATTAGAATCCATGAACCACACAAGATCTGAAAATTTAAATTTTTTACAATGACGCAATCAAAAGATATGGCATTTTATGTCCTCATCTCCATACATTTATTCAAAAATGCAAAACCTACAGGGTACTTCCCGTTGACCTAAAATTATGAAATTTGGCAAGAAGCTAGGTCTCACAGTACAAATAATGGGAAAAGTCTGAAATCATTAAATATTACAACTTTTCTCACAACTAATGATAACCAATTGTGGTGAGCTCCCGTTTCAAGAACATTCATATAAGAGAGGGGTCAAGTTGGATGGTCGCTGAGGCGATTTTTGTTTTAGTTTTATTTTAAAAACGGGAACACTTACAAACTTGAAAATCGGTATGTTTATAGTGCATAAGCTATAAAATAACAACAAATAATAAAATTTGGCCAAGCGCGTGTCGGACTCAAAAAATCTAGCACATTAACTAACTGAAAGTTCAACTAATACAATTATGATTATGTGGTGGTACGGAACCCTCGGTGCGCGAGTCCGACTCGCACTT
This sequence comes from Athrips mouffetella, assembly GCA_947532105.1. Lineage (NCBI taxonomy): Eukaryota > Metazoa > Arthropoda > Insecta > Lepidoptera > Gelechiidae > Athrips > Athrips mouffetella. The sequence goes on from OX383956.1 coordinate 33,251,188, forward strand.
GGCCGGTTTTTTTTATCGCAAAGCGGGTTTTGAGCAAGTATTTCAGAACGGCATGTATTTAACGCAGCGACAAATTAATCTGAATTAGGGTTTCAAAAAATATTGATGCAGGTAGCAAAAATAATAGGTTGGCAGCTACAGTGAAGGATCATTTTAAGTAGAAAATAGCAGATTTATAGTCAGTTGTAAGCTTTGTTATAATTTAAACTGGCATCGATTTTTGTTTTGGTAATTGAATTTATTGTTGAGCGAACACTTAACGCCGGATAAAACTAGAAAATAGGCTTTCTTAAATGAAACAATGATGTTGTATATATAAAGTTAAATAATATGAGAAGAAAATATGAACATGGTCATAAAAAACATACTTTTCCACACATTTGCTCATAAAACAGCTCTATTTGCACTGTATTAAGGTCCATAATCCGGCTCATTAAACACGCGTGTTTTTGTCATAATATTACTTAACTAGTGTTTTAGTGGCCAAGAGCAAGGAGTTTTTATGCTTATTATGTTACTAAAATTTTCAAGCTGACTTCGAGAAAATATCATAAATGAATAATGATTTTATGAAATTATTTATAATAATCAACTAATTAACAATAAAAGACATGTATACTAGTGGTTTTTTATTCCGAGATAAAACTAACAGACTTGAAATTTATATCATATAAAGGAGAATAAAAAAAAGAAAGAAGAACAACAAAAATTTTTTTTTTTGGGGCCGCCATTTTTTTATAATATTTTTTTTAAATATTGATAGTGGACTTTTTTTAAAGTACTGGTAACACCAAAGATTTGTGCGGCAAAATATTACCTTGACATTGACAGCAGGATAGCTGTATATGACGCCCGTGTGCGTGGTCAAGACAGACTGCTGTCAAAGGGTAATTTTTTTTTGTTTGTGGCAAAAGGGTAATGTTTATGAGTTTTTCAAAGTAATAATTTTTTGAAGCAGTGTGTTTCAGGGCTCCCGCTCACGACCGTATTTATAGTATTATTACAATCTAAGACCGTATTTTTGTCGGCCGATTTCTTGTATGATAATTAGAGAGGTGATCGATCAAAATAATATCGACACACGATGTCGATGATTTATTTTTTTTCTAGTAAGATACCATGAATATATTTTTTTATAAGTCTCGGTATTATCAAAAATGCTTCTTATGGTCATTATTTGTTAATATACAGGGTGTTAGGCTAGGATAACTATACAGGATGTTAGGGTAAGTATACAAGGTGTCAGGTTAGGATGACTACTATATGTACAGGGTTTTAGGGTAAGTATACAGGGTGTTAGGTTAGGATTGCTATACAGGATGTTAGGGTAAGTATACAGGGTGTAAGATAAATACACAGGGTTTCAGGGTAAGTATACAGGGTGTAAGATTATGATCACCACATGTACAGAGTCTTAGGGTAATTATACAGGGTGTTAGGATAGGATAACTATACAGGGTGTTAGTGTGTTAGTGTTAGTCCTAACACCATGTGTAGTAACACCCTGTAAACTTACCCTAAGACCCTGTACATATAGTGATCCTAATCTAAAATCCTGTACACACCCTAACACCCTGTATACTTACCCTAAGACCCTGTACATATAGTGATCCTAATCTAACAAACTGTATACGTACCCGAACATCCTGTATAGTAATCCTAACCTAACACCCCGTATACTTATCCTGAAACCCTGTAAATATAGTGATCTTAACCTAACACCCTGTATAGTTATCCTATCCTAACACCCTGTATACTTACCCTAAAACCCTGTACATAAAGTGATACTAACCTAACATCCTGTATAGGTATCCTATCCTAACACCCTGTATACTTACCCTATGACCCTGTACATATGGTGATCCTAATCTAACCCTGTATACTTACCCTAAGACCCTGTACATATGGTGATCCTAATCTAACACCCTGTATACTTACCCTAAGACCCTGTACATATGGTGATCCTAATCTAACACCCTGTATACTTACTTACCCTAAAACCCTGTTGTAAGTAGGATTGTCATAGTCTAATTAGTGTTGCCAAATTCCAATCAGTGATGCCGTATTTCAATAACTTTAAAAATCAATTGTAAAAAAATGGTGGCCTATAAAAATATTCTTTCTTCACCAAAATATTATCTACTATCCTATCCACCATATGAACTTGGTTTAAACCCTGTTAATCTTCCCTCGAAATAAAAATCCAACCTCCATAGTAAAATTTTACATCTCTTTTGTCATTTACGTAACAAGATATTCAATTTTTGATCATTTATTTCAAGGTAAATGGAATAGAATGTTTGGGTACCGAGTGACAATTACTTTTTTTTATAACTTGGTTGCTAGATTGACTAATAATTGATAAAAGATTGATTGTGTAAGATAACATGGTAATGTTTTGCGAGCTCCTCACGCGACGTATAATCTGTGACCGCTGAAATAGAAAGAATGCGCGCCATTTTACAAATATTTGTCGTGTTTATTATTGTAATTATTTCTAATAGTGTCGACTTCTACATATAAAATACTGATCCTGAACCGTCTAAAACTCAATTTTGATATTTGGTAAAATTAAAGGGAAGCATGGACATATGCAGCCGACAAAATGTTCCGGTGGACGTGCGGTGGACGTAAGGTTAGCAAAGTTTAGTATTTTAAAGGTAACCAATTTGATTTGTTTTTATTCGCAAGTGTGTTGAAAAACGTCGTAAAAAGCTCGTGCGCGTTGGTAATTACACCTTCGGCTCCATTACGCCCTCGCCTGCGGCTCGGGCTGCAATTTCCGAGCCTCGGCTGTAATATCCAAAATAGCGCACTTGTATTTTAATGTACTATTGTGCAACATTTTAAAAGCTCTAAATAAAGCAAACAGAGACATGCAAAAAAAATTGTTTGACTTAGAATTTTTATTATATGACTTAAAATTTTCCTACAATGGAGAAAGATTAAAAGGCATAAATGTACAATAATTGTCTGTATTTAATCAACCCGCAATATTTATTTATTTATGCCGAGCTGAGTGTTCCTCTTAGTTCATTGTTTATAATAAAAGCTCCATTAAAATCCTCCTGACTGTAGGTTAGTTCGACGGGGATCCACTGTGCGGGTCCCCTATTTCTGTCTGCGAGGGATCACAAGGGAACCTAACATAACCTACCGTGTATGTGTCGTCCTGTCTGGAGTTTGTTTTTTTATGGCTGGGTGCTCCGCCCCCCGAATCCCCCTGCGCCCCCTTGTCCTCCCGCTTTGTGATGGTAGTGGTCATTTCCAGAAAAGCAGTAGTCGTTGTAAAAAGGTTCGGAAGCACGCGGAAGTATGATTGATTGATTACAAAGATAGGCAAATTTATAATTAAAGCTCCAAGGTCATGATCCCAAAGTCATGTTCCAAGGCCAGGTTCTCTTGTCACCCCTCGCAAACAGCAATAGGAGACCCCCACAGCACAATTTTTTTTTATAAAATCTTAAAATATATTCGACCGGCATTCTGTTTTTATGCAATGAGTACGCTTCTCGCCGTTTTCATTAAATTATGATTCTACGAACAAAAATACTGAAATCCAAATACTTGATTATAGTACCTTTTTTGATTTTTACAGCTGCCTACAAATCGCAGCCCGGAAGTGTATTTTTATATAGGAGCCTATTGTTGCCAGTGATACAATCTTTGTTATCCCACTGTTAACATTAGTCGCCAAGTCATTATTTATAGTACCTTGCCTATGATTTCATTGCCCCTGTTTAATATATTTGCTACTTTAAAGAATAAGCCATTATTTAGTTTTATTACATACATACATACATAACATCACGCCTTGTTCCCTTCGGGGTAGGCAGAGACCACAGTTTTATTTAGTTTTTATAAATCCTTGCATTTTGAAGCTCATCTAATATAAATGTTGCTAAAATGTTTAATCGCTGCCAGATTAATTTATGAGATGCAAACTGTTAGTTGCCGTTTCATTTGTTAGTTGCCTCGAAAATAATAAACCTTTCATAACGTTTATAATATAAACTTTTTACCTCCTAATGCTCAGCTAGGTCCTAGCGCCTGATTGCTATTGCTAATATTGTTATTTTTTGTTTTTCGGCTATATCTCAATAACCTGTGAAGCCTACTTAATTTTGTTAGTTTTCCTTTTAATTTCATAATTTATGCTGCTAGTGTGATTTTTTTCACATTTCCAATAACAACCCGGCCGGTAACACTCGACTTCAAGAAAAAATCGCGCTTCCAAGCATAATATTTCGCAAACGGATCCCTAAATCGAAAAAATGATCTCAACAAACTTACATTATTTAAAAACTTACATTACTTAAAAAAAAAATCATATCCACTTTACTTGTAGGGGAGGTACTACCTAAATTGTATTCTACCACTATGTCGGCGTAGATGAAATGTATATCCGTACAAAATTTCAGCTTTATAGTAAGGGTCTCTGAGCTAAGCTGCGGACAGACAGAAAGACGGACATGACGAAACTATAAGGGTTCCTTTTTGACTACGGAACCCTAAAAAAGACGCTAAGGTTGGAGGTGCTAAAGAAAACTTTTAGCGCTGCACTTATCTCAATTTGTATTGTCCCTGGGTCCACTTAATAATTTAATAATTTTCTTGTTTGGGATTTTTTGATCTTTTTTTCTGAAACCTATTGTGTGGTCATGTAATATCAAATGAAAGGGCTTTTAGAGCTGATTCTAAAAATATACTAATGATCACATTTTGAGCTCTTTGTTATCTTTAAATCCAAAAATATTTTTCCACATATACCAAGTTTAGGCTCCTCCAGAAAAGGAATGGCCGAATGATGTTTTTCGAAACATACTTCCAATGTCTCCTCATATTCTCAAATTAAACGACATGAAAGCGATTTTAAAATTTTGTTTATTTTGGGATAAAAACGGAAGATAATTTCCTTTCGGCAATCGGTACTGTACAGATCTGAAGTCCCTTCATATAGGATCCTCAAGTCAGATACGTGAAAGTTTTGGCCAAGGTTGATCGTCTAGAATAATATCCTTTAAGAATATTATATTTTTTTCCTGAATCCTACGTCATTCCGTTTTATATCCTTATAATATTTTGTAATTTACAGATTCTGCTCGGTGGAGAGTGGCAATAGAAGAATGAAAAAGAAACAACACCTTTGTTAATTTATTACTTTTATTTGAATATAATCCTAATCTTTACATGTCTAATTTGAGTTATTTATTTATATTAGATCACTATTTATTTAAATTTAGTCTCATATTGTTTGGTGTAGTTCATCTGAATTCATGTAGATTCATCAATTTAGGAAAGGTTTCATCTCTTTTACAATGCAATATTATTATAGCCGTTAAGTTTCTGAAAGGAAACCTATGTTAATATAAATGAAGTAATAAAAATAATGTGGGGACAATCCCCAGGTTTGGAGCACCACCTTCGCCCCAAACAGCTCGTCCTAGGCCTCCTCTACCCTAAGTCCTAGGTCCGAGGCATATCATCACCCAGTACACGATGACATGACGCTAAACTACCCTAACAATCCAACTGGATCGTCAGGATTCTGATCATCCTCGCGGAGCTGGATATCCCAACGAAAACTTAAACTACAGTAAAGACTAGGGTTAATGTATGTGGAGAGTGGGACTAACTAACCACAGTACAACCCAGACGGTGATGACGTCTCCCCCCGGTATGTTCATGCCCCGCGTCAAAACCCGACTTCCACGTGGCCCACCTTTAAGGGACAATCACTGACTCATCCAGGGTTCACAGGGTATTTGACTATTTCTTTTAGTCACCCATACCAGAGCTGGTCACCGAGCCCGCCAGGCACACGAAGCATACAGTCTTCCTTTAGGAAAACAAGGCACTCCTACAAAATGAGCTCTTCATGTAATCCCTCCGGGCAGACAATGATCGACATCATCGAATCCCTTAGTTTGTTTTGAAATAAGTTAAACTGAAAATAATTAGCCAGCTCCACACGTCCAAGTGTGAAGTCTGTACTAGATACGGGTATAGTATTATTGCTTGCATGGCCAGCCTAGATCAATAACGGTTTTATAACGAGAGACATAAAGAGTTTGAAGGGCAATTTCCCTCCCCCCCAGTCACTGAGTGACTTTATTGCACCAACAAGGTCTCCGTATATCCTTCATAGCTCTCACTTGTGATGCGTAGCTAAATCTCTTTTCCGTTACCAACCCACGCAGGACAAGGATTATGTAGAGTAACCCCAGTCTAAACACTCATTTAAATAAAATGAAAAGCATCTAAACTATAATGGGATTACCCAGCATATTTCGAAGAAGAACATATAAGAAGTAAGTATGACAAAAGATTACTGAAGGTAATCCTTAAATAAAAGTGAAGTATGATGACCAGAACCGAGAAGATACGGGATAGTAGTATCTAAGCTAGGTTGGGCCAAACATTTATGATTTAAGATCTTAAGGGAAAATCAAAAGCATCGAGTATTCAAAACCAAGAACACTGGGAGAATTTAGCGTAAACAACACTAGCTAAAACTCGATGTTCTTTTAAAAGAGGACTCAAAAGAAGTATAAAAAATGGGATTATTGTATATACTTAAATATTCGGAACATAACTACAATGAGAGAAACTAAACATTATAATTTCCGTTCCATTATTGTTTTCAAGAATCTATTTAGTAATGTTAAAGGTGGTTTCACACTGAGTCAAAGTATAATTTTAAGTATGATAAATTATGACAAGTTTTATTAAGGAAAAATAAAACTTAGAATCTTATAAGGTTTAGATTCCTGTATGATTCAATGAAGATTAAATAGAATATTTAACTACTTTAGGATGACACACATAAAGTTCAGAGGTCCCCCAAGGTCAGAGTGTCGTACAGCCGTCGCAGCCTTACGGGCGAACGTCGTCAACACACTTTACAAGAAGCAACCCACGAACGAACGTAATGTCTCCACCAAGAATATTCTTCCTTTTGATTCAAGACAATTCTAATTTATTCCTTATAAACAATTTAATGTCATTAGACTAAACTAGAATGTCCCTACACAAAAGAAGAAGGTATTAAATTATCTAACTACTCTACATTTGGTAGACCAACGCGAAGATCAGGAGGTCCTCCCGTGGTATATGCCACTCAAACGACGCATCCAATAATGGGCGAGCGTTGTCAGCACATAACACAAGAAACACCAATTCCAAAATCCAACGTTAAAACACCTTGCTAATATCCCTCCATTTGTACCGGAATAACACCAATTCATCCCACACATACAGATGGGAGAAATCAGGATGAATCAGCGAAACCTCACTCAAATAGAACGAGAAGAACTTTAGTATCAGACCCTTTTAGGCTTGAGGGCTCCGGCCCAAGAAATGATTAAAATAAATAAATCCGAAGGTTGATATTATCAGTTAGTCTTAGACAGATACTCCAGAGACACGCGACATACATATGCCACAACTAATATAGTGGACATCGGAGACACATGTCACGAGGGCATCCATCCATGCTTGGTCGAACTAAATAAACCTGAGAGCAAGTATTTCTTAATCTCAAAATCTGGTACTCCTATAGAATGATAGTAAAAGGAAAGATAAGCACCTCCTATGAACATGAGTACTGAAATGTAGTAATGTTCTCAGCATGTTCCAATTTTGGGAAATTGAGGCAAAAGATCCAAAATCACTATCAAAACAATTTATTATTATTTGAAATAATATTATTTATTATTTTCAAACTATTTAAACTTACCCTTTTTATTTCACAATAAAATATCACAAATTATATCCAAGTTTCAGTTTGAAGATATTTTATGTTAAAATTTTGAATTGACGTTCTAATTCTTTTGATCTGACGGAATATTTATTTTTTTGATTTTATCATATGATGACACTAGTATATTAAAACTGGAATTTTGATTTAGGGCCAAAGTTTTTATATTATTTTCTAAGAAAAATAATTATTTAATGTTTAAATATTTTCTTCCATTTTGATTTTGGGTTTTGATTTATTTTTTGTTAAAGAGATAAAAATATAATAAAGATTTCAAAAATAGCGCCTAGCTTTGAATAATACTAAATCAAAAATGATTTATTTGTTGACTATTTGACAATAATGTCAAATGAGACACTTTTACCTAAAAAAAAATATAAAAAATATACATCGTCTAAAGTCCCTTTGAAATGATGATAAAAATATACATCGTCTAAAGTCACTTTGAAATGATGACAAAATATACAACATCTAAAGCCACCTTGAAACGTTGACGAAATATACATCAGAGTCCAGTTTCTATGATTTCACCAAGGACTATTTTAATCAATTTCTCTGTAAAGGAAAAAATTAATCACAATGAAATTTACATTACCTTTACAATCCAAGCAATACCTTTTTTAGCCTTCACGCGTTGTCATTTGTGGTTTGCTATTCCATGTCTATAGAGTTCTTTGTAATTCCTGTACCTGTTTAGAAATAGAACATTATCCTGCCTAGCTATACGCGAACATAGACATTTGCAGAACTAGTTTATACTTAATTATGGGAAAAGGAAATCTTTATTACTATCTACAAATAATGACTCAGATTAGAAACACAGTATGCTATAATTCTCGCAGAGTTATTAATGTTTACAAAAGAAAATCATTAAGAGGGAATAACAATTTACTTAAAGTATCACACAGTACAAGCCTCTTATGATCCCGCAGGTAGATCTGTAAAGCTGCAAACATTCTCCATTCAACTCTTCCTCTTTTGACATTGAAATCTGATTTTCTCAACGTTATTTGGTTCACACAACCTGGAAGAAACTATAAATTTCATTAAGTCACATTTCACCTTATCTCAAATACACACAACAACTTTGAACCGAAAATAAATAAAAGATGGAAAACCACAAAATTGAATACTTACATAACGTTAGTTTCACTCCAATTATCCTACACAATTTGGAAACAAATCCTGAATGTTAGCGTCTTGAAATTATACGCAAATAAACCTTCCTATACTATATCCTACACGGAGCAATGCCTATCTTTGTCTCAATTGAAGGAATCCGAAATCAAAGATCACGGTCTCCTTCAAAAGATTCGTCACATCAGCTATATGATGTCTATTTTTCGCGAGCTACAAAATAAAAGATTATAACTCACAGAAATTCAGTTTCCTATCGTCTTTCCTCTAACAGACGTCTCAAAGATTCTTCCAGATTATTCGGAGCGTTTCACGATTTTTTTTGCGTGTCACCCTTTATATGAATTTCAACCTGCAACTAAGCCGCATTTTAGCAAATTTTCCCTTATCTGGTTTCACCAAAACTTGAAACCATTTCCTCCGTTTTTTATCCGAAAAATCCCTCATTCCCCTTTTCACCAAAATTTTCCCAACTTGACGGCCCCAATTCTCTCACAACTCTCTCACGTTGTCATATTTCTTTTCTAATCATATCGAGCTAAACTTTTGACAGTTCCTCTAAATAGTATTTTATGCATTTAAATTTTTTTAGGGTTCCGCAAGTGCACAGTACTTAACTAACAAGCTTTTTCGATCAAAAATGGTCGTCATACTGGTTCTACTATTTTAGTAGGATAACTAAGGCCCGTATTGATAAATCCCTCTCGAAATCTTCCCCAAGACCATGTCAGCTGACTTAATTATCAAGATGCAATTAGCATCTCAAGATCTTGCTAATTAATAAACTACTATCCAAATATCAATCTCAAGTGTCCGTCTTTGAGTCAAACTTCAAAACAGCAAAAGAATTTATGTCTGCGTTTTGTTTTTGCTTCTAATAATGTTGTTAATGTTCATTTTAAAGTTTCTTCTTTCTTAATAAATAAATAATGAAGACTGACAGTTCAAAATAATACTCGTCACTATTTGACAGCATCAACAATTTTGAGTTAAGTTTCGTTTATAAATTAGTGAGTGTGTTTTTAACACTCAAGGGATAATTGCTCCAATGACAGCTACTCAATTTATGTTTATTAATTAATGCAACACCTCAAGATGCCCCTTAAGGACAATCTCCTACGATACCTACGTCCTATTGATAAACCCTGTCGTCCCAATGTCAGAACTAACCTATCTCTCCCCTCCCACCATTCCGATTTCTACTCCTACGAGTATTCCTTCACTGTTCATGCGGCCAGGCTGTGGAATTCCCTCCCACACACTGTTCGTGACAGTCCGTCTATCGCTGTCTTCAAAAAAACGAGTAAAAGATTATTACCTTTCTCTGTCTAAGTGATCCATATATTTATTTGTGTATGTATGTATTTTTGTTTATCTTATCTATATCTTATCTATATATAATAAAAGAGTAGAAATCGCATGTCTGTACTTTTGATAAATTTATAAAAAAATTAGTGTGGGCGATAAGAAACGACTAATAGAACTCAAAAATATGTTTTCTGAACTTTTTGTCTGTCTGTCTGTCTGTCTGTATGTTTTCGATAAACTCCGAAACTACTAAACGGATTTTCTCGCGGTTTTCGCAGATAGATTAAGCTTAGCTCTGAGCAACATATAGGCTATGTTTCATTCAAATCGGTTCACTCAATCAGAAGCTACATTAATGTAAAGTATCAAATTGCCTGTAACACACAACCACAAACCGATTCAAACTGATTTTTCAATTACGAGTTTGGCTTACTTTTGTGCAACATAAAAGTTTAGTTTCATTGCAAACGGTTCACCCAGACAGAAGGTACGTTAAGTTTCATGCGGCGGCGCCAATAACTCACAAACTATTGAACGGATTCAAACGGGGTTTTCAATAAACTGTCAAGCTTACTTCTTTGCAACATATTAGGTTACTTTCATTGAAAACGGCTGACTCCGACAGGTGCGTGAAATTTCCAGCGGAGGCGCCAATATCTCACAAACAACTGAACCGATTAAAACGAAGTTTTCAGTAACGTATTTGGCTTACTCCATGCAACATGTATGCTTAGTGTCATTGCAAACGGTTCACTCAGACATAAAATACACTAAGTTTCAAGCGGCGGCACCAATAACTCACAAACTACTGAACGGATTTAAACGGGGTTTTCAATAACGTGTTTAGCTTAATTCTTTGCAATGTATTAGCTTACTTTCATTGAAAACGGTTCACTCAGACAGAAAATGCCTGAAGTTTCAATAGGCGGCGCCAATAGCGAACAAACTACTGTACCGACTGCAACTGGCATTTTCATGACGTGCTTGGATAAGGTTCTTCCGTGCAACATATAAGCTTAGGTTAGTTGAAAACGGTTCACTCAGATAGAAGTTACGCAAAGTTTCAAGCGAAGGCGCGAATAATTCAAAAACTTTTGAGCAGATTTAAACGGGCTTTCAATAACGCGTTTGGCTTACACCTGTGCAATAAATAAGCTTAGTCTCATTGCGATAGGTAGGTTCACTCTGACAGAAGATACGCAAAGTTTCAAGCTGCAGAACCAAGAACTCACCTACTGAACTGGTTCAAAGTCAAACGAGGTTTTCAATGACGCGTCGGGCTTTTTTCTGTGCAACATATAAGCTTTATTTCATTGCAAACGGTTCACTCAGACAGAAGGTTCACGAAATTATAAGCGACTGCACCAATACCTCACAAACTACTTGAACGACTTAAACGGGGTTTTCAATAACGTATTTGGGTTGCTTTTGTGCAATATTTGAACCTTTTTTATTGCCATCGGTTCATTCAAACCGATAATAGGAGATTTCAGAGTTTCTGTTTCATTGCGAAAGGTTCACTCTGACAGAAGATACGCAAAGTTTCAAGCTGCAGAACCAAGAACTCAACTACTGAACTGGTTCAAACGAGGTTTTCAATGACGCGTCGGGCTTCTTTTTGTGCAACATATAAGCTTTATTCCATTGCAAACGGTTCATTCACACTGAAGGTTCGCGAAATTTTAAGCGGCCACACCAATACCTCACAAAGCACTTGAACGACTTAAACGGAGTTTTCAATAACGTGTTTGGGTTGCTTTCGTGCAATATTTGAACTTTTTTTTATTGCAATCGTTTCACTCAAACAGAAAATGGAAGAGTTCAAAGTTTCAAGCTGTGAAACCGAGCTGAAATCAAACAAAGCTTATATTTGTACGGAAGAAAGCCAAATACGTTGTTGAAAATTCCGTTTAATCCGGTCCAGTTGTTTGTGTAAAAGTTGTGGGTACAGCTAAAGATTGGTAAAATCTAGATTTAGTTTTATTATAAAAAAAAATAATAAAAAAAATCCTGTTTCGGCATGGCAGTGCAACAAATGTAAAAAAAAATTATGAAAGTTCTAAAGTTTTGAAAACTTAGGAATTAGGTAAGTACTTATAAACAAAATACGAATCATTGTTTTTTAGGAATTGTCTTTTAAGGGGAGAAATAAGTTACAACGATTGTACAGAAGTGTAGTCCAACAGTTTTGTATGCAGGTACAGTTAAAAGCATGTGAAGCCACGTTGGATTTTGTACCGCTCTTTTTTCAGTTGCCACAGAAGCTAAAGTGACTAAGCCTCAGATTTAGTTAGGCTTTGTTTTGTATAAGATATAACGAAACCCGTATCATAGTTCGTCCGCGTGGAATTCGACTATAATTTTACACTTACGAGGACAGTGGGTGACCTAACAGTCCACACGTAAACAAGACGTGTTTAATTTACAAAAATCCGTACTATCGGTACTCTGTATACCTAATAATATAAAGGCGAGAACTGCACTGCACTGCACGTCAATGCCAGTTGGAATTGGTACAGTAGTTTGTGAGCTATTGGCGCCGTCTATTGAAACTTCGGGCATTTCCTGTCTGAGTGAACCGTTTTCAATGAAAGTAAGCTAATACATTGCAAAGAATTAAGCTTAACACGTTATTGAAAACCCCGTTTAAATCCATTTAGTAGTTGGTGAGTTATCGGGGCCGCCGCTTGAAACTTAGTGAATTTTATATCTGAGTAAACCGTTTGCAATTAAACTAAGCATATACGTTGCATGGAGTAAGCCAAATACGTTACTGAAACGTTACTGTTACGCTAATCGGTTCAGTTATTTGTGAGATATTGGTGCCTCCGCTGGAAATTTCGCGCACCTGTCTGAGTGAGCCGTTTTCAATGATAGTAAGCTAATATGTTGCAAAGAAGTAAGCTTGACAGTTTATTGAAAACCCCTTTTGAATCCGTTCAATAGTTTGTGAGTTATTTGAGCCGCATCATGAAACTTAGCTTACCTTCTGTCTGAGTGAACCGTTTTCAATGAAACTAAACTTTTATATTGCAAAAAAGTAATCCAAACGCGTAATTGAAAACTTAGTTTGAATCGGTTTGTGAGTTATTATCGTACAGGCAATTTGATACTTTATAGTGTAGCTTCTGATTGAGTGAACCGATTTGAATGAAACATAGCCTATATGTTGCTCAGAGCTAAGCTGAATCTATCTGCGAAAACCGCGAGAAAATCCGTTCAGTAGTTTCGGAGTTTATCGAAAACATACAGACAGACAGACAGACAAAAAGTTCAGAAAACATATTTTTGAGTTTTATTAGTCGTTTCTTATCGCTCACACAATTTTTTTTATAAATTTATCAAAAGTACAGACACGCGGTTTCTACTCTTTTATTATATATATAGATGTATAGATATATCGTAGTAGTTTAGGTATATGTGTACGAGTATACGAGGGCCAAACCGAAAAGATCGGGAATAGAATACTCAGGAATAAATTAGATTAAAACCTTTTTGGTTTATGACATGTATTATTATTTCAAACACAATTCCATTTTTGAATTTAAAAAAAAGTAAAAAAGAAAAGAGTAGTAGCCATTTGAATTTGACAAGTCAGTGGGGAAAATAGAGCTTACGCGGGAACATTTCCGTGCCATAATTTTTCACAACTTTCGTCGAGGTTTATCTCAAGAACAATGTCTCGCCGAGCTTGTTTCTGTTTATGAACTTGAAGCACCCAGTAAAACAACTATATATCGTTGGTATTCTGAGTTTCGTCGTGGACGTTCCTCTCTCACGACAGTTCCTTCTACTGGTCGACCAAAAACAGCGGTAACACAAGATAACATCGATGCTGTGCGCCAATTAATAAAAGAAGATAGACATGTGACATACGAGCAGATTTGGGCTTCTCTCAGCATTGGTATGACAGCGATTCAAACTATTTTACATGATGAACTGGGTGTCAAGAAGTTAGTTTCCCGCTGGGTGCCCCATCGTTTGACCGAGGAACAAAAGTCGGCTCGTGTTAATTGGTGTCGGTCTACTCTGCAATGGTTCAATAGAGGGAGCTCAAATGCAGTTTACAATATCGTCTCTGGTGATGAATCGTGGATTTATTCATATGAGCCCGAAAGAAAACATCAATCGGCTGTTTGGGTCTTCGAAGGCGAGGTCAAGCCAACAAAAGTTGTCCGCTCTCGTAGCGTGTCGAAAAAAATGGTCGCTTCGTTTGTATCGAAAACTGGTCATGTGGCTACGATTCCTTTACAAGAACGCAGAACGGTTACTGCTGATTGGTATACAATAGTTTGTTTGCCGGAAGTCATAAGAGAACTTCGTAAAATTAATCCGAATCGTCGCATCATTCTTCACCAGAATAATGCGAGCTCACATACCGCTCGCAAGACGATCGCGTTTTTAAATCAGGAAAACGTGGAGTTAATGGACCATCCACCGTATAGCCCTGACTTGAGCCCCAATGATTATTTTACATTCCCAAGAATTAAAGATATGCTACGTGGTCAACGATTTCAAGGCCCAGAAGAGGCAGTCGAAGCTTAGAAATCGGCCGTTTCGACTATATCCACTTCAGACTGGAATTACTGTTATAATAATTGGTTTCATAGAATGCAAAAGTGCATCGATTGTCACGGAGAATACTTCGAAAAACAATGAAAGTAAATATTGTTGTATTATTTTTGTACTTTTTTCTATTCCCGATCATTTCGGTGTGGCCCTCGTATGTAGTTATTTTATAAATTGTGCACGTTTATCTGCCCCTTCCAGTGTCTTTTCTCTTGCCAAGGTCTGCTGGAAGAAATTTCCAAGCTGAAATAAACAGCACCTGTTGTGTCTATTCTCTAAATGCTTGTTTTGTTTGTATTTTTATGTGTACAATAAACAGTTAAATAAATAAATAAATCTCACACTTAAGCGGGATTTATCAATTCGACCCTAAGAAGGCGAACCTTGCACCTAAACCTGCTGGGATGAAACATGGCAGGAGTCAAGTACATACCCATAGGTAACATATTAGAAGTGGTGCTCCCCAGCAGGACGCGACTGAGATGCACAGTGGGGCATAATGTCGAAAATGTGTAGTTTTTTACTATGTTGAAAATTTTATCTGTTGAACCGACATAGGTAGCTGGTTGAAAATTTTACAGAATATGTACTATAAATACAGAATATTTTTAACACGAATATATCACCTTAAAATAAAAAATTTAAAGTTTTACATATTCTGTGAAATTTTCAACCAGCTACCTATGTCTGCATCTGCTGTGCATCTCAGTCGCGTCCTGCTGAGGAGCACCACTTCTAATATTATGTTACCTATGGGTATGTACTTGACTCCTGCCAAGTTTCATCCCAGCAGGTTTAGGTGCAAGGTACCCCATACAAGCTCAGCCTTAGTGATCCTACTATTTGAAAAGTAGTATATGGCTTGTATGCAAAATCCGTTTGGTGAGGTACTACCCTCTTTCTTATTACTGCCGTAAAGCAGCAGTGCGCAGTGCTGAGTTCCGGCTCGAAGGGTAAGGTAGCCTGTAACATTAGCGGTGCATAAGACATACCATTTTAGCTCTGTGGGTGGACTACGTGCTTTGCTATTTTATTAGTGCCCAAGTATGCCACTAATAAGACAGTGAGTGGTATAAACGGTGTTGACCACCTCCCATCTGGTGGCCGTCCTGGTACATCATATTTCTCTTTCGCCTGCGTGACAGGGGTCACAGGGGTCATGACCCCCCCGAAATCCTAGCAGTTTTTTTTACGTTAATGCAGAAAACCCGGTACCCAAACTATAATAATATACAGAATCAAACATACATTCACAGTATAATATTTGTACAGTGTCGCGGGCTAAAGCTCGTGATTTTATATTCATACTAGCGGCCTGCCCCGGCTTCGCACGGGTGCACTTAATTTTGTGACTAGTAGTTAGTAGTTTTTGAGTTTATGCGTTACAAACATACATCTTATTCAGACGTACAATACAAACACATTACAATACAAAACGTTCCTCTTTATCTTTCTTCTTTCTTAAATAAATAAAATAGCTTGTCCTGACTTAATGACATCAACGCCGAGCCGTAACCGCTATAGCTACAGATCTGATATTTTGTACACAGGTTTTTGCACTTCAAAACCACCCACTCAGGAAGGATTTTCCAAAATACACCCCTTAAAAATCACCTTTCATGGGGGCGAAAAAGGAGATGATTTTTTCCGTATGTTGGCCTATAAGTCTTTCATTTTTAAAGGTAGAATTATAAAAATTTGGTTTTGAGCTCTCCTTTCACGTCTTGTTTTACTTCTTATTATTAGCTAAAATCCAAATTTTAAGTACCTCATGTCAAAACTGAAGGATTTTCATTATTTTTCATACGAACTTTCATCCCTTATTTCCCCCCCCCCCCCAAAATTGCTGAAACACGTGTTTATTTGTTTCTTATTATTAGCTTAAATCCAAATTTTCAAGTACCTCATGACAAAACTGTGAGATTTCTATACAAACTTTCATTTCTCATTTCATCGCGTTAGAGGACGTTTTTCTTAAAATGCTAAAACACGTTTATTTTTTACGAAGAGCTCAAAACCAAATTTGTACCTTCAACTTCATCAACTTTTTCACCCCCTTGAAGAGCGATTTTGAAGAAATGCTTCTAAGAAATTCTTACCAAAAACTTAAATTCAAATTTGTGTGAATCTAACTCAAGAAACAAAGGACTTTTATACAAAATTTCATCCCTTATTTCACTCCTATAGGGGATGAATTTTGGAAAATCTTTCCTGAGTGGGTGGTTTTGAAGTGCAAAAAACCTGTGTACAAGTTACGGCTCGGCGTTGATGAATCCGTCATGAAGTCAGGACAAGCTATTTTTATACAGGGTGACCCACTGATTTAAATAATTAATTTTCTAATTGGAAAATTAATTATTTGAACCTAAATTGAGATTCAGATTTTTCTATTGCATGTTCTAAACGCCAATTTTCGCAAATAACACCATTTCAAGTATCAACATTCTTTCAGAATACCCTATCAAGTAGTCATTTTTACGGAAAAAACAACCAAATTCTGAAGGCCCATCCTAAGAAATAAAATAGAATCGCTCATGTGCCAAAAATTTTACCAGCTCTCTTAAAATTTCTACTGAAATACAATAGTGTAAACACTGCTGTTTTACGACAAAAACAGGCAAGGGGCGATACTTTTCCAGACGGAATTTACACAGAAACCCTACCACCATCATGATTTGCAATAGGAGTCACAAAAATAGGCAAATTGTTTATTTGGAGCCTAAATTACAATTTTGGATATTTTTCCCTCTAAACTTTGGAACGCCAATTTCAGCGAAAACTATCCCATTATGCACATTTTTTTTTCAGCCATTGTTTTGGGTAGCCTAGAACCTAGCAAAGTTTTTAAAATCAGCCACAATCTATAGAACATCCTTTTTGTTTTTTAAATTGATGATCAAAATTTTTATTGGCCCATTAAATAGTTCGAAAAATTTATTTGCTTTTTTGAGTCATAAGTAGGAATGTTAGGAGCTTCATTATTTTAAATATAAAAGTAACATTCAAGGCAATCATGACACCAAAAGAAAATTGAAAAAATGTTCAGTAAAAACAAAGATAAGAATTTTTAAAACTTCTTCGGCAGAAGATTTTAAAAATTAATAAAATAATTTATAACTCGAAAACTACAAATAATCGCAAACATACATGGTGATTTGGGCTCCCCTTAGCATGAGGCATCGAAATTTTTCTTTTGGACGCCTATCAATCGGCCACCCTTTATATTTAGATTGTTATCAGTATTTCTTAGCTCTATTACGTGAAATTTCGAACTCGCTTCGATGGTAAGTTTGCAATATGTATATGCATGTCTCTGCTCTGTGACGTGATATACGAGTATGAAAAACATATGCTTTTTTTCTTTGCTCATAAAACTGCCTATGCTTATTATTGTGTAGGTAAAGTAATGTTGTAGTTATGTTCAGCCTCGATGACCCCCCCCCCCCCCCCCAAATCTAGGGCTGGAACCGCGCCTGCTGCGTGACGTTTAATTTGAGGATGGAGTCATTGGAAATATATTTCGAAATAAAACATTCAACCATTTCTTTACTGGAGGAGTTCAAGGTTGGTATGTTTGGAAAATACTTCTTTGATTTAAAGAGAACAAAAGAGCTCAAATGTGACAATAAGTACATATTTAGAATCAGCTCTTAAAGTATTTTAATTTGATATGTACCACACAATTCGCATAGGAAACGTATTTGTAAGGTACCTCGAAACTTGGCTCATAGACAGGGATAAGGTCAATAAGTAAAAATAAAAGATACGAATTTTTTTCGGTTGCAAATAATAAAGTTATAAAATAATTTTGTTTTTTTTTTTTCAAATATCGATAGGTCGTATAACAGAATGAAACGTAGCCATGGCCAGTCTTAAAAAAAATTACTGACAACTGTTCTAAGTAGTCTGTGGTCGGTTTATACAGCTGTTAGTTTTTTTTTATGATAGGCAATGACTACTCATCACATTCTGCCATACGACCTATCGATATTGGACGAAAACGATTTTTTTTTAAAACCTCGTCATTTATAACCGAAAAAAATTGGTATTTTTTATTTATCTCTAATGATCCTATTCCTGTTTATGAGCCAAGTTTCAAGGTACCTTACATACAAGTTTCCCTTGCGAATTGGCTTAAAGAAAAAAAGTTAAAAATCTTATATAAAAAAGAATGACGTCATAGCAGTGCCGGATTAAGCCAGCGCGGGGCCTGTAGCAAATTCTATTAAGGGGCCCCAAACGTAATTAAATCAATGTTTTACTGCCCCATGCCGTCCATTTAAAATGTGAGATATTTAACTCTTATTGATTTGGTCGGATTAATACAACTAGATCCATGACAATGGAATTTCCCTGTGAGTTTTCCAGTATTCAACTTAAGTGCAGTTCCGTGCTAAATGGTGGGACCAACCCTTTACGGGAGTAAGGGACGGTGTACCGAAACTGAAAAGGCGTGCTTAATCAACGAAACGGAACAACTTTCCCAAAGAAACACATGTTGGGAAATGAAAAAAAATTTTACCTCTCCATACAAATTACCCACTTTGGTCGAACAGTTTATATCATTATATGGAGAGGTCAAATATTTTTTTCATTTACCAACATATGTTTCTTAGGGAAAGTTGTTCAGTTTCATTGACTGAGCACGCCCTTTCAGTTTTCGGTACACCGTCCCTTACACCCTTTTGACCTTGAGCGGGTCTCTAGATTCGGGCGTTTGTAGCGTAGCGCTGCTTCATGTTATACTGGTTTTGTTTCCACTTGCTTGCTGCCCCAAGTCTGAGTAATTTTGGGGTGGTAGGGGCCTACCTCCTAGCGGTCCACCCCGGGCAACGGCGCCGCGGGACACTATGTTCTGTGGCGGCGGCTGAAGGTCCCTCACAGCGGTGGTAGGCTTTGGCCGCCTGGCTCGCGACCACCCTCCCGCCGGAGCCCGACGCCAAACAGCTTAGCTGTGTTCCGTCGGAGTGCGGGAGTGCCAGTGCCATTGGGGGATGGGAGGTGGTCAGTAGCGCGGCTCTGATTCGGTCTTGGTCTCTAAGCAAATTTGTACCGGGTAACTCATACTGGAGGGTAGCGGGATCCGAGACACGGTCCCTGCCGTTGGCCGACCGCAGGTAGTAGGGGGCCCAAGTACCACGAAAGCCGACGTGGGAAAGGCTGCCCCGCCAACTAGCGAAAAATCCCGAAATGCTCCATCGTGCCAGCTGGCGACTGGACGGGAGGACCCGATGGACCCATTTCGGGGAGGCTCGGGCGTCCCCGCAGTCTCCAGATGAGTTCCTCACAGGTCAAATGAGCTGAAGCGTCCAATTGGAAAAAGGAGTAGCGTCTCGACCATTCTTCCATTTCCCCACCACACACTCCTCAAAATGAAAAAAAGTAAAAAAAGAATTAAGATTACCAAACGGCGGCACTTCCTCCCGCTTAAAGTGCACCTTACAAACATCAGGGGGTTGCACTCAAATATCGACCCGGTCCACCATCATCTCGAGACCGAGAAGCCGCACTTATTCTTTTTAACGGAGACGCAAATAGGAACACCGTCGGACGCGGCGTACCTCAACTACCCAGGATACTCGTTGGAACACAAGTACAAAAAACGAGCTGGGGTCTGTGTGTACGTTCGCGATGACATTTGCTGTCGGCGTCTCCGTTCCTTTGAGGATTCCGGGTTTTCTACAATCTGGCTACTGGTGGACACCGGGGTCGAGAAATCTCTCTACGCCAATGTCTATCGGTCGCACAGCAGTGACGAGGAGACATCCAGGCTCTTTGAACAGCTAATGGAGAAGGCGGATTGTGCCCAACAACGGTACCCAACAGCGCAGCTTCATTTTCTGGGGGACTTTAATGCCCACCACAGCGAGTGGTTGTTCCCATACCAGAAAACTGACCATGCTGGGAGAGAGGCGCGCAAACTAGCACTGTCGCTAGATCTCACCCAGCTGGTGAATGTTGCTACGCGGGTGCCAGACGTTGACGGACACACGCCCAATTGCTTGGACTTGCTGCTGACCACAGATCCGGACAGGCACTCCGTGTCGGTATCAGCCCCGCTGGGAACATCCGACCACTGTCTGGTGAAGTCCGTGTCGATCATCTCTCCTCCGGATGATAGCCCAAGAGGCACGAGGCGAGTTTGGCGATACGAGTCAGCAGACTGGGATGAGATGCGGCACTTCTTTGCGTCCTACCCATGGCAGCCAGTGTGTTTTTCTTCGGGCGACCCCACCTGTTCAGCTGAAGCGGTTGCAGATGTGATACGGCAGGGAATGGAATACTATATTCCATTCTCCGATATACCGCTCGGTCACAAAGCCCGACCTTGGTTCAATGCAGACTGCGCTCGCGCTGAGGCTCGAATGCAGTCCGCATACCAAGCCTGGGTTCAAGCCCGTGACCGCAAAGTTCGAGCTCGGCGGGTTCGCGCGAAGAAAAGAGCATTTAATGCTGCTGCAAAGTCCTGCAAGTGGGTGATCCGGAAGGCCCGTTACGACCACGTCAGTCGCATAGGGACCAAACTTGCATCCTACCCCTCTGGTAGCAAACAATTTTGGTCCCTATCCAAATCGGTCGAAACAAACTTCTGCCGTCCTACATTACCTCCCCTGCTGAAACCAGACGGGTCACTAGCCCACTTCGCAACAGAGAAAGCAAATTTATTTGCATCTCTATTTGCGAGCAATTCTCGCCTAGATGCAGACTCTAATCAGCCACCGACGATTCCTCGCTGTGATTCTTCGATGTCGGAGATCACAATACACTCAAAAGAGGTTCGTAGAGTACTTCGAAGTCTAGACGTGAACAAAGCTAGCGGTCCTGATGGAATACCAGCAAGAGTCTTGAGGAACTGTGCGCCTGAGTTGTCTCCTGTGCTGACGCGTTTGTACCGCCTCTCTCTTAAAACAAGAACGGTGCCTAAACCTTGGAAGGTTGCCAATGTACAGCCGGTACCCAAAAAGGGTAGTCGTGCCGACCCCACCAACTATCGTCCGATCGCCATCACCTCCATACTCTGCAAAGTTATGGAAAGGGTACTAAATGGAAAATTGCTGACTTACCTAGAAACTAACGACCTACTCAGTGATCGTCAGTATGGCTTCCGCCGGGGACGATCAACTGGGGATCTTCTAGTGTATGTTACGCATTTCTGGGGCGAGGCCATCGAGAAACACGGCGAAGCCCTTGCCGTATCACTGGACATCTCGAAGGCCTTTGACAGGGTATGGCACGCAAGTCTGCTGAGCAAACTTCCTGCATACGGCATTCCCGCTGACTTTTGCTCTTGGATTTCTGACTTCCTGAGTGAACGGTCGATCCGAGTAGTCCTTGATGGCTGCTCCTCTGACCTCATGGCTATTGACGCCGGGGTTCCTCAGGGGTCTGTTCTCTCTGCGACTCTTTTCCTGCTGCACATCAACGACCTACTTGGTCCTAATATTGTTGGGTACGCAGATGACAGTACTGTCGTCGAGAGATATATGTCAAGCGCAAAAGCCAGCAGTGACGAAATACGTTCTTTGAGAGAGGCCACGGTAGAGCGTATAAACTCAACCTTAAGTCTTGTCTCCGACTGGGGTGACAAAAATCTGGTGAGTTTCAACGCCACCAAAACACAAGCGTGTCTATTCACTGCCAAAAGGAGTCCATTCAATCTGGCTCCTACTTTTCGGGGTACATCTGTACCGGTCACCGACAGCCTCGAGCTTCTTGGCATGAAGTTGTGTGCAAACCTGAACTTCGGCGCCAACATTGAGTCAAAAGCTCAAACTGCGGCCAAAAAATTGGGTATCCTCAATAAGGTTAAGCGGTATTTCTCTCCTGGACAGTTGCTAGTTTTATACAAAGCACAAGTCCGATCTTGCATGGAGAATTGCTGCCACCTTTGGGATGGCTCAGCCAAATACCAACTAGCCGCTCTAGACTTGATCGATCGCAGAGCCAAGAAGCTCGTTGGTGATGAGATGCTAGTGAAAACCAAGTTTCACAGCCTAGCCCACCGGCGCAAAATTGCATGTCTGTCGGTCTTTTACAGATTGTACTTTGGAGAGTGTGCCCAAGAGCTCCATGAGCTTATTCCGCCATCCCCCTTCTACCATCGGGAATCCAGACGCACCGCAGGATATCACCCATATCTGGTTGATATTCCACACATTCGCACAAAGCGCTTTGAAACATCCTTTATAATGCGCACAGCTAAGGAGTGGAATTCTCTGCCTGCGTCTGTGTTCCCGAGCTCTTATAACCCGAATCTATTTAAGTCGCGAGTGAATAGGCTTCTTCTGGGCAAGCTCGTTCCATCGTCGACCTCATCTCTGTCCTCAAGGCTAGATCGAGGTCAAGAGTAAGCCCATACATAGTAAAAAAAAAAAAAAAATATAGTTAAATTTGTACTCTGACCAAAGGTACGTGCAGACGAAGAAGGAAAAAGCTAGTTTTAATAATAAATAGCGTAATTTTGACTAACCGCGCCTTTCAAACGAAGTATTTCTCGGGAGTCTACGTTTAGGCACACAGCCATAGTTTCATCAACCAAAAGCGCCTGTAACTTTTTTGTTTTAATAATATTGTAGCTACAACAATTTCATTATTGTACAATGCCAGGCGTTTTGGTCAACGAATCAAAAGAATGTAACGACTTGTACAGTCAAGAGCACGTCAAGCTTGACACAATGGAATTTGTACCGCAATGGGTTTTGTGTCTTAGTCACTGTAGAAACAAAATCGCAATGCCAATGTCAAGGTTGACCTGCTCTTGTACATAAAGTTGCAGTCGGTCTAATGGGAAGTCGCGAATATATAGGTACTACTCTGTCAAGAAAGTAGCGGGAAAAGGTCAATACTACACAAAATGTTAATTATTCTTCCAAATGTCGCCTTCAAAGTAGGCCCCTTCCGAAATAATGCACTTACGCCACGGAGTAATATAACTCAAACATCCAAAATAATTTAATCGCATTTTTTAGAATCGACTTCAGTAGGTACTACCCGCGATTCTTATTTATGTCATTTATCGACTGAAAACGGGTGCCTCGAAGTGATAATTTCAGTTCTAGAAAAAGAAAAGAGTCGGCTAAAGTCATGTCAGGAAAATAGGGTAACTGTTCGATACGATTTGTTTTATTACGAGAAATTCGTGCACAAGCTGAAAATTCAGGTCTGATGGAGTGGCAACGCAAATAACGCGATTCTTGCCCAAACAATCGTTTGAAGTCTTTAGCACCTGCAACCTAGCGTCTTTTTCAGGGTTCCGAAGTCAAAATGGAACCCTTATAGTTTCGTCATGTCCGTCTGTCTGTCTGTCCGCAGCTTAGCCCAGAGACCCATAATAGAAAGCTGAAGTTTTGTACGGATATACATTTCATCTACGCCGACATAGTGGTAGAATACAATTCAGGTAGTACCTCCCCTATTATAAAAAAAAAAATCATATCCACTTTACTTGGATATGATTTTTTTTTATAATGTAAGTCTGTTAAGATATTTTTTCGATTTATGGATCTGTTTGCGAAATATTAAGCTTGAATGCGCGATTTTTTGTTGGAGTCGAGTCCCCCCTGCCGGCTAAACCGGCCGGGTTGTTATTGGAAATGTGAAAAAATTAAACTAGTAGCATAAATGATTAAATTAAAAGGAAAACTAATACAATTAAGTTGGCTTCACAGGTTGTTGAGATATAGCTGAAAAACTAAAAATAACAATAATAGCAATAGCAATCAGTCGCTAGGACCTCGCTGAGCACTAGGAGGTAAAAAGTTTATGTTATTAACGTTATGAAAGGCTTATTATTTTCGAGGCAACTAACAATAGTTATTTGTTATGCAAGGCAGCAAAAGGTTTATTTGGCGCGAGTGCCTCGTATTGAAACCTGAGCAAGCGAAGGATTCGCGAGTGGTTCAAAAGAAGAATCCTGAGCGTGGCGAAGGTTTCAAGGAACGAGACGCAAAATAACTTTGCTGCCGAGCGAAACACAAAATTTTTCACCTCATTAAAACGAGGAAATGTTAAAATAATGCAAGAATAGCAATTAAAATATAAGAAATAATTACTCAACCGTTTTAACTTAAGGGCCTAATACCTACATAATGGTACTGACGGCAGCAAGCAAGTGGAAACATAACCAGTATAACCTGAACCAGCGCTTCGCTACAAACCTCCGTACCCAGAGACCAGCTCAAGGTCAAAGAGTTTTCACGGACGAGTGGCCATGTATAGATAAAGAATACTAGACATTAAAAAGGAAATCACTATAATTAAATTATTATTATTTTTGGGACTGCTGTGCTTATGTTCGTGACTCTACCTATAAACTACTTGATAAATTTGCGGAACAAGGTTCATTTTCATTGGATTTCAATATGGAGACAGGCAAATCTATTTTGTATTGTGTTGATTTGAAGTCAAAGTCCATTAATCTGGGCAAGAGAACAAAAAAAGGCGATCGAATTTTAAATTTACTTTTCATTATCAGCCAGTACCTTACCCACCAGGCATTCACTATTCATAATACTATTTGTTTCTTTCCTATAGCTGCATCCCTCTTTCTCATCTTGAAAACGATAGTGTGTGCCTGATTTTACAAGCGGCCAGTACTGCAGCATACTATAAAATAATAAGTACATCGCGTTCGAATTTAAAAAACCTTTTGCCCGCTAGGGGCCAAAAATCGCTTTTGGCCGCAGAATTTAACCGACAAAACAAATGTTTCCGAGCTTTGGAGGTGAAAAGGTATTTTGCGACAGTATCAATTGGTCTGTGTATTTTCATATAAGGGGTGTTCCAGTACTATATACTAAAACGTAAACATGTGATTTATTCATAATTATTTCGATTGAGTAAATTTTAATTTTCTATTCTGGATTGGTTATATACCTGACTGAATAATATATTTGTTTATGTTTTTTTTTTTTGCAAAAATCTAGTATTCAGGGTGTACTAAAAACTGAAAGGACTTGTTCAGTAGACTAAACTGATCAAGTTTCCCTAAGAAACATGTGTTGGGAAAATAGGAAATGTAAATAATCTTCATGCAAGTATCTTGCGGTAGTATCTATTGATCTGTGAAATTTCATATAAAGGTTTGATCCAGTACTACCAAAACTTAAACATGTGATTTACTCGAATAGTAAGGGTGCTGAAGGCAAAATTTCTATATGATTTACTCATGTCTGCCTCTTTGACTGATGATAAGAAACATCCTCTAAAAGATACAAAAAATATTGGCAGACATTCACACCCCTGCGTTTTTGAGGAATTAAGTTTTAACTATTTTGAAATTTGACAATGAAACGTACACCTGGCAGAATATGACTGTCCCATTAAACACAATATATTGTTACGAGCTAGCGGTTCGGGATTGGAGTGAAACGCCAATGTAGGATTTTCCGTTTATTTAGGAGTTATTTACAATCCGAGCTTCTTATGTACACGTCACCGAGTTCGCCCTCTGAGCCTCTTCCACGGTCTTCCCTCCTTGCACTCTACCCTCAGGGATCTCGTTTATGGAGTTTCCCTCCGAGCACTCCCCGCTCTAGGACCTCTTCAACGGAGTCTTCCCTCCTAGCACTCCTCCCTCTGGGACCTCTTCTTTGGAGTCTTCCCTCCGAGTTCCTCTTGCCTCCGGGCCCTCTTCTATGCGCGACTTCCCTCCAAGCACTCTTCCCTCCGGGACCTCTTCTATGAGAGACTTTCCTCCAAGCACTTTTCCCTCCGGGACCTCTTCTATGCGAGACTTCCCTCCGCGCACTCTTCCCTCCGGCACCTCTTCCACAGAGTCTTCCCTCTGTACACTCTTGGGTTACCTCTGAGGTTTCCTCTTCCTCAGGACTTTTCTTCTTTTCCTTGTTCCTCACTTTAGATCGCTTTCCACTGAACTACGGCGTAGCCGCTCGTCGGCCCGGCTTTTATACCCGTGCTACTCGTTCCCGAACACTCTAGACTCATTTTTGAATTTAGGTTTTTGTTAGATTTTTCTAGTAATTGGCTCTCTTTCTTCAGCTATCTCTTTCTTTTCTTTCTAGAATGTTTTAAACAAATGATAAAACATTCTTGGGTGGGTGGGGTTCGAACCGGTGACCATCAGCTTGGTAGTCCGACGCTCTATCCCCTGGACCACGCGGCTCTTAGCTGACTTGTCGAAATTTTGATACAGTTCTTTCGTATGACAGCTGGCAGCACGACGTCACGTTCGTGACAGTATGGCAGCTGACAACACGACGGCACGTTCGTAACAATATAGATCCCCAGAAAAATGGTCTGCCTCCATAACAGCCCTGCGTTGTAAAGTTACAGCGCTTTAAAATGCAAAAAAAACTACTTCGTCCCTTGATAATGCAGAGCCCTGCATGTCTGCCTCTTCGATTTTCTACATCTTCAGAATTATTTGAAACAGTAGCCACAAAGGCAGACAAAAAGAAACATTATTTATAATATGTTATTTTTATTTTTTTTACTTTAACTCAAAAACCCAGCAACGCACAGAAAAACTTGTTAGGACCAAATCGATTTGTATTGAGCTGATCTATCATCCCTATCAATATGAATCATGAGCAAATCATATACCCAAATGGGAGCCAGCACCCTAACGAGAAATAGTTTACGGTTAGTTTCTTTTAATGTTTAGCAATTTGAATTCTGAATTGATCCGCATATTTCATTAGAACATTGTTTTAAAAACCTAAATATAAGTTTGTATTTCCGTACTATGTGTATGAATTTACAAATTTAAGTTTGCTGTTGATACTTTTTCCTTGCATATCGCGAGAAAGTAATATTGATGCTGTACCATTTATTTTTAATTATTCCTTCGGTAAGAGAAAATAGCGCGTTTCAGAAACCTACAGTGCTGAGTAGCATAGCTTGCTCACCTGGTGATATCTTAAGGTGATCCGTTTTCCATACAAAAATTAAAATGACTTGCATTCTTACGCGGGACATAAAATTCTGTTGAAAAACGAACGAATACTGCTATTTTTAGTTAAATTTTTCGCTAATTTATACAAAAATACAGTTAATTTACTGAGAGTACTATTTTTGTTAGCTTATTTTGGTTCAATTCATCTCTGATAGCCTTCTCTCTAAAGTTACTAGTTACTAGCGAAAGTCCTAAAAAAAGGACCTTTCTAGGCCTGTCCTGCGAGTAGCCCTTACAATAATCGAGAGGAATTTATTTGAGGTTGTGAAGAGAGTCAAAGACTACCCAAAGCTAAAAATTTTGGTTATCAATTAATTTGTTCCGCTAATATTATCATTCTTCCCTCATTATTAGATGAGTTCTAAACTAGGACCCTGCACCACAGATTATATACTAGTTACTACGGTCTTGCGCTAAATAAACGATGTGTGACCTCCTTGTGCAAAATCTTTTGTTGGTTGCCATCTCCTTGGTTACCATGCTTTGAAGAAAAAGCTGGTTCCATTTTGAAATTAGATGACAGAAATTAGTTTTCATAGTAGTTTTCCCGACCGCTAGGCACGGAAGAAATTGATTTTCATACTAACTTTCCCGGCCGCTGCTCGCATGTTTTTTACTAGTACGGATACTTCTATTTTGCTCTTAAGAAGGTTGTCAAAATAATGATTGAATTTCCAAGCATGTTTGAGAAAATATTATATATTAAAAATTACTTAATTAACATTAGAAATGTTGAATGCGACCGATGCGAGGTTCGCTAAAGGAGTGATCACACCTAGCTGAATTCAAAGACTAATTCGGCATACATTGCTGGGAGGCTTGGTTATGTTAATTGCAATATCCTTACTTCAACGAGCAATGTATGCCGAATTAGTCTTTGAATTCAGCTAGGTGTGATCACTCCTTAAGTCAAAAAGAGAGTCCCTCAGGTAAGAATGCTGACGCTGCAACACATAGAATACATGAAACAGAGTCTGCAACACATGCTGGCGTGTCACGTTGCTGACGCGATCGATGACCGCTGCGCTGGTAGATAGGTACGTAATAAGCTACATTCCTCAAGGAAATACATTTATAGTCGAAAAAAAAATTTCGACTTTCCATACAAAATGGGTCGATCACTTGATACTTTAGTCGACAATTTTTGTCTGGTAAAAAATTTCATGAGAAGAATCACTGGGCTTTGGGAAGAAAACCAATGAAAATTCACGCAGGACAGTAGTCTCTGCTTAGCCTAGTTTGGCATGCAGTACGTCGAGTGAAATGCATATATGTGAAATGTGTTTTATTTTTCAGGGTTGACTAAGAACATGGAACTGAACAAGTTTACCAAAGAAATGTAGGTCGAAATTTGTCACTTTCTTAGACTTTTCGCCATCATCATCAATGGGGTGCCATCTTCGAAATGAAGTTTGGAGGTCAGCAATCGGTATTCGTCGCGGTGTTGCGCCACCCTCTTCAACTCGTGGTAGTGTAATCCGGTCCAGTCCCTTATGTCATCGTACCATTTCCGTCTCGGCCTTCCTGGTTGCCTTCTACCCGGTATTGTGCCTTAAAGAATTGTCCGCAGGAATTGAAATGCGGAGCCTCTTTGCAAGTGCCCAAAGAAGGCCACTCTCCTTCTGGCAATGGTCAACAATAGCTCGGGCCTACGCTGCTTTGCTCGGTGCAGGACTTTGGCGTTGGATGTAAAATTGGTCCACGGTATCTTAAACATTCTACGCAGAACCCACATTTCAAAAGCTTGCTGACGCAGACTTTTCGCACAAACCTATATAATACATTTTATGTAATTCAATGATGAGTTTGTATGAGGAAGTAATTTTTTGTATGTATTCGATCCATTTTCTTCGAGAATGCCGTTCAGTGTTTTCCCAAAGTGTTTTTCTTAAACAGATCCTTGGTGTTTATACTTTACCCTAGCGCCTTGTTAAGTGTGCGAATTTTGGGCGCACGTAGGAAGACGATATTCATCGACTTGTGAAGAATGCTAAAAAGTTTATTTTTATAATGAATTGGGAAAAGTTCTTGGAGTAAATTCTTATCTAAATATGTAGGTATCTATTATAGCATAAAAACGACTCGCCAAACCATCAGTGAAAGCGATGGAGTTGAGCAGACAGAACCAGAAATAGGTCCAGTAATAGTGGCCTATACGAGTAGGCACAGTACCTACTGTTACATTGTGTGCGTATAACAGGTCCGCTTGATAAGAATAACGGCTGGAACTTGAAAGTGATATCGATGGAACCAGTGGATTAGATACAGGTATTTAAGTATAGAGCGAAGTACCTACATAAACTTTGTTTGTTATTGCTTACAAAATGATACAGGATAAGTACCTTTCTCTAACTAAGCTAATTAGCTAAATAATGTCATCATATCGTAGCACCGTGTTCAGTATCAATCGTCATAAAAACGCCTACTGTAGGAAAGGGAACTCCCTTCAGAACTCCGTCAAAATCGCGTGGTACTCGTACCACGCTTGTAAGCGTTGCGGCTGCGGGGACCGCTGTTGTTGGTGACCGCAGTAGGTAAGGTTAGTACGATACACAGAAAGATGCTGCTGCCCATCCTCCGGTTAATAATCCGTTAGTTGCCTCTTACGACACCCAAGGGTAGAGATGGGTTGGTATTATTCTTACTCCGTGGTATTATTCTTTGCCGGTACCAAACGCACGATTATTATTTAAGCATATTGAAACTGATCATTTGACTTTGTTTACGGATTAGAAAAGGAAGACTAGTATGTAACGTATTAAGTTTATTAGGATTTTTGGTTAAAATCTTTCCAGTTCGTTCCTCTGCATCAAATTTTTAGTACTTATATTTGATTTGAAAGTTATGTCCAGTGTTAGACTATACTGTCGGTAATTAGGTAGCAGGAGTGGTGTGATGCAAACCCCTAGCGCGGCAGCGAACCGGCAGGTTGGAATAGGAAACTAGCCCTCGTTATCAGTCGCGCAAGAAGCTAATCACTTTCATTGCAACCCCGCAAAGAGGTCGCGGTACGGGCGCCGCAAGCCGCGGCCGCGCTATCACGCACGCAGTCCGCACCGCGCAGCAGTGGCGCGCACGCGTGCGACCACACCGCGCCACCGCCGCGCCGCGCCGCCCCGTCGCCACCGCGCGTCACAGCTAGGACGCCTGCCCCCGGCCGCGCCGCAAGGGTATGGAGGCCTGCTGCGCGATCACTGTTGCCGAGGACCTAGTGGGCGACCAGGTACGTCCTCTCCTCATCACAACTCACCCGCTCGTTTCCCGAGTGCCTCCGAACTTTTCCTGCAAACAACTTGTATTGGGAATTGAAGCGATGTGATAATGATAAGTCGGTAAATAGTGCAACCACTCTTGGACAGTTCACTTTACACGTGTTACCGTACAAATTGCTTTAAAACGTGGTGGCCTACTTCGATTGAAATAACTTGAATGATTTGTAAATGTTCTACAGTTCCTATAAGTAAATTTAGTTTCATAACGAAAGTTAAAACTTTGTTTCGGTAAAACTTTAGCCGCAAGTTCAAACTGAACTTACGAAAAAAAAATGAAGTTTATTAATAAGCTGTACTAAATGTAGAAAAATCAATATGTACGTACGTTCCTAAAAGTACAAAAAATAGAAACTGTTTAACTTGTGTAGTTTTCTATTTACCTGGCGTAATAACTATCGTTGTCTATTTTAAACTCGGCAGCTATAAATACTCATTTGTATAAACAAGCACATGAAGATTTTCCTCTTGACTTTTCAGTGAAAGGCATTTACATATATTTACGGTTACTAATAAATTCTAGCATCTTAATAATTAATTGTAAGATTAAATAAATTGTTTGATTGTTAGTTGCTATTGTGTAGTAAGTGTTATTGCGATTTGAATACAAATCTAAATGTTCGTTAGTAGTAAATAAAGCGAGCGGCCATACAAAAGACATCAACGCCGGCGCTGCCGACGGCGCACGACACACGCACCGCGCTACTTGCGTTTGCTATTATTTGTTTCGATGGGATAAAAAGTATGTGCAAGATATTTTACCCACAATCCCACATGAAATTTTTTCCCGCAGAAATATTAAAAAGGAACCCATTACGCACATCGAAAGTTCATACTTCCATGCCGAGTCTGCATCTAATAAAATTCAAACGACAGGTAATAGCGTCTATTGACCATTCAATGCATAGTGCCGCTTTTCAAAACGAAGTAGTAAGTTTGACAAAAGATAAAATATGGCCAAACAATACTATAATATTATATTTTTTTTAGTGCTGTGTAGGATATCAGATGAAAGAGCTTCTTAAATAGATTGTAAATACGTACATATGAATATAACCCGCACTTTGTCAAACTTGTTGTACTAAAGTAAATCACTTGCTGTAGGTTGAAAATAACAAGATGAATTTTTGTGAAATATAAACTACTTATTTTGTCGTTTTCAAAGCGTCGAAAAAGAATAATTGCCTCTAAATATACTATTGTTTTTTTGTGAATATTTATTTATAATGGGTACTATTTAGTCCAATGTGTTAAATCAAAGTATTTGCTAAACAGCTTTTGAAGAAATAAAAATACAGCTTATTTGTCAAATATTTGAGTTATGACATTTTATAATTATGTTCAATTACTAACGGATTTTGGTTTCTACCGCTTTATTGATAGAGTAGCGGCGGCTGACGGCCTCCGAAACCAGTAGGTTTCGGCCATACCGGCGATGTGTTTCTTAAACAAATCCGTTTTCAGATATAAACTACTGTAATAACTGTATAAACTTCAATAAGACTGTTATTTTAACAAATCATTAAATCGTGTAAAAGTTAATCTTAGAAACGCAAAGGTGACCACGTGTACGTAGTAACCAAACATACAAATAAAATCACGGCACTTACATTTGTAATCCAAAAAGAGAACCAATTTTATCGTACCTATTATAATCTTGTGACTGCACATCAAATTTGATTTTCGTCTAAGTTTATAGTTTATAATTTGAAGAACAGTTAGGTTTGACTGGATCTGCGACGAGGTCCACAATACAGCGGCATGTGACGACTCCATTCTTTTCATTAGCATATTAGGAAAGTTACGTTTAACATTTTTTATTGTTAACCAGCTTTCCAATCATGAGAAGAAAACAACACTTCGGTTTATTAATTATCTATAACTCAACATAATTTAATGACAGATAAATTTCTACAGTTTTTAGTGGCGAAGAAAATGTTTCATCATTCAATAACTACCTAGTTGACTTATTCTTTATGATTTCTTTTTAGATTTAGATTATTTTTGTGTTTTGCGGACTAATGTGATTTAGTGTAGTTAAGACAGCAACACTTATGACTGATCATTGAGGAAGATAACAGTATTATAATTGTTCAAAGGGATGTATAAGTATGTTGCACGATCATAATACAATTAGGAATGTAATAAAATTGAGTTTAATAGAGCACGCCTCTCCTGAGGGTTGACAACGTTGCAGGCGGATGAGGTAAGGTTGCCAACTGCCCGCTCCCGCATACCAAAAAGCGACCTCTAGGCTGCTTCACAATGAGAAGCTGAATCTACAAAAACGGGGTTGCCTGGGTTTCACCGGACACGTCTTTAGTCAATAAAAAACCTTTTTTTTTACCCATTCGTGTACCAAGTAAGAACATAGTACTCGTACATGCAAAAGTACTAATGAATATGTACCAAAATGACCAGGGTTGCCTTTCCTGAACCCGGTAGTTTAGGGAGTAGCAGTGTTATTTTTAGATTTTGTCAACACACGAAGTACCCAGGTTGGGCGAGACAATCCTGTTGGCTTCGGTACTTCTTAATTAGTACTTAAGTATACTATGTACGTATTTGGTACTCTATTTGGTAAAAATATAA
The DNA here is from genome assembly GCA_947532105.1 of Athrips mouffetella. NCBI lineage: Eukaryota > Metazoa > Arthropoda > Insecta > Lepidoptera > Gelechiidae > Athrips > Athrips mouffetella. Next base: position 33,284,738 of record OX383956.1, read on the forward strand.
ACAGTTTTTGTTGATTGTACTAAACGTGCAAGGTTGCGCCCTTTTTGGACTCACCTTTTCATTGTGCACCAGCCTGCATAGGCGATGAGGTAGGGTTGCCAACCGCCAGCTCTTAGTCTATTGTGGAGTGAGGTAATGTATGGAGACGACAGACACGTCAGTTGCACTTGCACGTGATCCCTCTCCCCGCTACATCGCCCGCCCCCCAAAAGTCCGGGAGTGGAGCTTCCCAAGACGGTTGTTATTCAAAACCAAGTGCGATTAAGACCACAGTGTTTGTTACAGATAGTCCCGGGTGGCGGTCGCTGGGGCGCTCCGCACGCCGCCGGCCTCCTCCACTCCTGGTTCCAGATGCAGGTGAGTGCAAACAACAACATTACAGTTCCATGCAACGTATCAATAAACAGTACTAGTACCTTCAGGTACTATTTCATATTTTTACAGTGGGTGCCGTAGGCGATGGTGACCACTTAGCATGAGGTGGCCTATTTGCGCATTTGCTTACTTCTGACATGAAAAAAAAAATACAATCATACCTAAGAAAAAATGTCCGGATTTTTTTTTAGCAAAAACTGTGGTGTAATTTTTTTGGGCACCACATGGCGGCTACCGCCTTCCTTCTTCCTACTAAGTGTGGGTCTAGACGAGAGTTGAGGTTTAACCCCTATGACGTCGACCTTTCCACACGAAGCGCTTTGATTCCTGCGCGCACAGCTAAGAAGTGGAACTTGCTCCCTACCGATTTTTCCCCGAAGACTATATAATTTGGATTTTTTCAAGCCAAGAGTGAGCAAGCATTATCTAGGTAAGCATGCTATATCTTCGACCCCATTGCGCTTACTACCAGGTGAGATCGGGGTCAAATGCTCAACTATGTCAGATAAAAAAATGGACCACTATTATTGGTGAACGCACAAATACGTGGTTCAAGATTCCAAAGTTTCTTTTTACGACAGCCGCGGGAAGATATGAGGTTGTACTATTCTTGGAAGAACAATGAACACTTTGTGGGTTGGGCCACCCCACAAAATATTCATCGATCTTTTCTGCATCATTAAAACTAACATGTTAAGGATACTAAAGATATACTTTTATTTGTAAACTTTTTTTTATTACCTACAATATAGTAAATCATTTAATTTGAATGCAAATTACTTTCAAAATACAGCAAAAATGACCTCTCAATTTTTACACCGTTTTCATTAGTTCATATCAAAGAGGTTTTTTTATTTCAGAAGATAATGTAGTACCCATTAAGCCGTGTCAAAGGCAATTAAGTGGTTTAAATTAAAATAGTGTAGGCTGGTCACTGATTTGATTACTTGTAACTCCTTTTTAAAGTCCAAAAGCCAGTCAAGTGCGAGTCAGACTCGCGCGCTGAGGATTCCGATATAGGTACCTTATGTATTTTTAGAAGCAATAAGGTCCATTTTTAGAACCGCAAAACTAAACTTGTTTGTAAAGGTTTTTTGCGGATTTCGATCCGGATGCAGATCCTTTTATTTTTCCCGTAATATTTACATAAACGTCTTCGGAGACAAGGGGGGGAAGGGGGGGAACGGTATTTTTGCTAAGATAATGAGGTGTAACAGAAGGACAGACAGACAGACAAAGTCGCACTATAAGGGTTCCTTTTTTTACCATTTTGGTATCGGAACCCTAAAAAGTAGTGTTTCGTATCGTATTTATTGCGCTATCGTAGACAAACATGACCATTTGTTGTACGTATAGTACTTATCTAGTCCCTGGACCATTTATATTTCATATAGACAATCTTTGTCAGATCTGACGCGCCGCTAAAGAAGTTTTCACTTCAAAACTTAAACATCTGACGCGACATCTGACGTGAGTTTAATAACATTTTTTACCCATCTAAAAAATGCCAAGCGCCGCTAAAGAAGTTTTCACTTCAAAAAAGTATACCAGTAAGTCGAAAAAAAAAGTTTCTATAAAAACAAATACAAAAAGACAAAAATTCCAAAAATCTGTGATTTGGATTCAGGGCATCAAAATAGCATAACGTCACAATTTTTTTAAATAATATCTTCAACGTACAGACAAAATCAATTTATAATTTTATAATAGTAGAGATTTCATTTCGTTTGCAATCTTGGCAACTTAATTGTTGTAATTTTAAATCAAAGTTGGGTGACCATGAAATCCTTTATCAGCAACACGCAATAACATGCGTACACGCATCATTGACGCCCCTCACCCTCTTGCTTAATTTACGTATGCATTACTTACGATTTTTTCCCATGTCGATAAATTTTTCATCCTTGTACCTACTCACTATTAGGCATCAAAAATAATTTGTTTATTTTAGAATATTACTTTGTAGGGTGAAAATTACGCTCCCGGCCACTTCTCCGCAGATCACTAGGTACGAAGTGAAACTATGCTTTAACAACGCCTGCGTCGTCTACCTGTCCAACCTTTACAGGGATGTATATTTTGCAAAGATTTTGGAAACTACGCCAAGCGCAGCGTTTTTCTTACGTCAATGATATTTTGGCTAAGAAAAACTAAGTAATTAAATAAAAATTAAGGCAGTGTCTAATACAAGAAACGTGAATTTTTATCGTTTTTGTTTGAGGTTTATCGTGAAAACGGCGCTAGAAAAATTGATACGATTATCGTACGTATCTCATAGCAAAATAAAAAATCTTTATAATCGGGCATGTGGAAGTACGACTTAAGGGCTTTCCTGCAGTCAACTAGCGCCCCCATCAGTTAAAAAGATATTACTCGCTAAATACAAAACTTATCGAAAATCTGTCTTACCAGATTGAAGTAAAGGTACCCTATTTTATTTAAAACCTATCAATCCTGATAAAATAAAATAGGGTACCTTTACTTCAATCTGATAAGACAGATTTTCGATAAGTTTTGTAGTTAGCGAGTAATATTTTTCTAACTGGTGGGGGCGCTAGTTGACTGCAGGAAAGCCCTTGACAAAATTTGGCATAGTCTAAAATTTCGTCGAACATAAGGTAATTGAGTGGTGGTACGCGACCCTCTTTGCACGAGTCCCACTTGCATGTGGCTGGGTTCAAATCAACGTGATCGCAGTTAAGAATAAGCAAAAGAAGAGTAAGAAGAGTAAATCGATATGTAGAATGTTGGAGTATCTATCTTGGAATATATCGACTTTCCTTATTTATTACCCTATTGATTACCAATAATCCAATGTTAAGCAATTAAAAATATTAGTGTAACGTGCGGCCGGTAAATGCTAGAAACCGATGATGACGAAAGAGTTGGAAAGTTAGTGCCGTTATCAGTAGTATTATACAACGTGAAACAAGCAAGTTCCGCTCAACCCGCGTGTTATCATGAACGTACACACACAGTATACAACCGATGACCGATACATTTTTTGTACTATCTTTGTGTGCAAGACTTTATTCAATGTGCAATCAGCATAACCGTAGGTGCTTCCTATAAAAAAAAATAAAAAAATGTAGTGTTCATACTATCTTCCTTGCCAACAAATATAGCGATATCCTAAGGTTCCAACTTGGTTCAAACACTAAAAAGTACTAAATTTCATAAAGTTATAAGAGTGTTACCTTTTATTCTGAGTTGTATGAAATTCACGACTAAATTTATTATCACAATTGCTTTTTATTAATTTAAATATTTAAGTTTAGATTATAAATATTATCAGCCGTGTTCAATAAATTTAATTATATCGTTTTATATATTTCATAGGTGTGTGTACTCAATTCTGCGATGTATTACTACAGCTTTTTCATTAATTAAATTGCCTCTTGTATATTTACAAATCCGTACATGAAGCAGAGTTGATTGAGTGATAGTTGCTCGTTCTTTAGCATAGTAAAAGTTAGATGGGTGACCGCTAGTGGTAAAACAGTTCAATAGTTTTCCGTTCCTCGTTCCGGCTACTGTCACCGAAGCGCCGGCTTGAATCCTCTGACAGACAGAGTGGCTACAACCAAAGCCATAGGATTAGGTCTTGTTTGCCGTGTGGGTTGAAAGGTAGCAGCTTAAACCAATGCCCTTGTCAAATCTTACCGACTTCGTGAAATACACAATTTTTACTTATTATTATTTTTTAGAACTGTAACTTATACAGCGTGATTTTTTATTCACCAGAAAAAAATTAAGGGATGATTCTGCACATGAAACTGAACAACTTTCCCCAAGGAACATAGGTCGAAATACGCAGAACCAAATTTGACCTCCCATACAAAATGGGCTATCAGCAGATGCAGTTCCTATGGGAGGTCAAAAATTTGTTTTCGTATTTCGACCTATATTCCTTGGGAAAAGTTGTTCAGTTTCATGGGCAGAATCATCCCTTAATTTTTTTCTGGTGAATAAAAAATCACGCTGTATAGGAATATTTATAGAAAGTATAAGTAAGAATAGTAATTTTAAATTTGGGTAATGTCGACAGCAATCAAAGTAAATAGGGGCACGCTTTGAAGCGGAAAGTATTAGTAGCGCAAGTAGCTTAGTTCTCTTATTTGTTCTCTGTCACAGTGTCAGCAAGATATACAGGGTGTAAGGAATAGGTTTCCGAAAACTGAAAGGGCATTATAAGTCAACGTAGCTGAACAACTTTCAGTGCATAAATATTTCATTGAACAGATTCGAGCTTTCAGGAAATAAAAAATAAAAATCTGCCTCTCCATGCAAACTGTCCAATCAATCAAGTTTGCAATTTTGTTCGGAGCGGTCGACTTCTTTTTTCATATCCTGAAAGATGTATTCACTTAAAGTTGTTCAGTTATGTTGACTGATAATGCCTTTCTGTTTTAGGAAACCTGTGCCTTAAACTCTTTATTTAATGTCGGATATGTGCAAGGAGAAGTACAACTAAGCACCTAGGCATGTTGATACAAATATTTTTTAGAAAATTTTCCAAAAAGCTCCCTGAAAAAGTGACGTGGGCGAAATCAAGTGCTAAAATATAATTAACCTACAAAATGTTGTTGGATTAGCCGCATGAAACTGAAATTTCAGAGTTCAAAGATTACCTTAGTAAGTTTCAACATGATTAACAGTACAGCAACAGTCGAGCCTCGCGTAACTACACTCTTTATTTAAAAAAAAAATATCCTGAGTGTATTTTAAGTTTCTGCACCAGGGTTCTCATCAACGCGGCCAAATTGTTCTGTGATTGTCTACCAGACCTGTACGAGGTAGCTAAACGTAGGTTTGCTCCGTTTTCCTAGGTTAGAGCACACTAAGGGAAAACCGATCAATCCTATTGGTCCAACCAAGCTCCAAGCTTTCCAGCTCAGAGCTTAGCTACCTCGTACAGCTGGTGGACAATCAATCACACATTTCTTCAGTGAATAATCTGTTATTGCTGTAATTTTCTGTTTGACGACAAAGAAAGTGAGTTCACTAGTGAGCTAATTATGCATATACTTATACCATACATAGCGCTAATTAATGATGCGTAGAAGCAAACCAAAAGCTCTTTTTTAGAATAGCGCTTTAATAGACCATGGTAGTACGTACTCGGTCGGCTGAATTGTGATCCGCTTCTGTGTTGACCATAATGCGTGTAAAATAATATTAAACGCACCATTACAGCTGCGCACACTGTGACATAGTCTATTGTTCTGTTTCTTCGTAAGAGCTCCCGCACACGACCGAGAATCGGTGGGCGATTATCGGCCAGGACAAGGGCGGAAGATTCAGGTGATAACACGTCAGAGCGGGATGCCGACAAAAAATCGGTCACCGATTCTCGGTCGTGTGCGGGAAGCCTAAAGGTCTTTTCACACTGAGCTCAGCACATCTTGTTAAGGTAGCTTATTTTAGCATTAACAATAAGAACGTAGCATATTATTTTATAGAACTATCAACACTCAGCAGCCTGTTACGTAAGGGTAACATAGGTATACACAGCGTGAATTTTCATTGGTTTAGCTCCCGAAGCTCGGTTATTCTACTCATGAAAACAAGCAACTATCATTAAGAAAAGCTTTTTTACTTGAAAAAAATTTCTCTCTTTCCCATACAGAATGAGTTGATCACGTGACCACTCTTTACTAAAATAAAAGTTGAAATTTTTTCTTCGAGTAAATTGCTTGGTATCATGAGTAGAATCACTTGGCTTCAGGAGCAAAATCAATATAAATACACGCTGTATTTATTAAACATAAGTGAAGTTGTCGCTTCACCTTACAGAGCAACGATTAGCTGTGATTTTTGATAACATTGTGTCTTAGGGCCTGTCCGCGCAGCGAATTTTCACCGCGCGATATTTACTCGCGCGAATTATATCCCGTGCTTGAAATAGCAAAAAAGCGCGAGAAAAAAATCGCGCGATTTTTTGATATTTCAAGCACGGGATATAATTTTCGCGAGTAAATATCGCGCGGTGAAAATTCGCTGTGCGGACAGGCCCTTAGAGGAAATCTTTGAGTAATGATCAAAGAAATATATTCATTTTATGTTAGGTCCTTACCTATGAAATTGGCGAAATTTTCTTGCAGATTGATGATAATATAATTCCTATATTTATATAGCAATTTTCATTATATGTTTTATGTTAAATATTGTTTTATCTATAGTTTGATGTCTAAAATTAAAGGTTCAAAAATTGTTCGTCTTTAATGTCGCCCGTTTTCATTATTACATTTGTTAAATTTTTTACAGATGATATTTTTCGAAAATTATATTAAAACTGCTGTCTGTACGATTAATGTCTTCCCATTCATATACAATTTGGGTTTATAATTCTTAAAAAAATGCAAAAGTGTTAGTACTAAAAATTTTGTTTATCTAAAATTCTCCATATCAAATAGGTATGCGGGTGAGATGTGGGAGCTCTAAAAATTTCAGAACAATCACATTTTACAAAGTTTAAAAAACTAATTTAATAACCAGTTTTGAAAATAATTCCATTGCAAGAAAAAACAATTATTATGTACATATACAGTATATATCATTGTACTCACTCACCCACCACCACATTTTACAGCGTTTTCCTCGATCGTCTATGCACAAAGCTTTCGCCCGTCTCCACTCCGTTTGTGTACGCGCACCTTTACTTTTCGTTCGTGTATTCAAATACAGTCTTCGGGAAAATTAGGTAAAAATTGATACCTACTTTAAAACTTTTAAAGCAAGTCATCATTATCATAACATCCCATGAAACGTCCACTACAGGACAGGGAGCTCCCTCCAGAATTCTAGCTTTTGCTGGAAAAATGTAGAGGGGAAGTACCATAGTCACCTCGCTTGTTAGCGTTACAGCTGGCACTATGGACCGCGGTTGTAGGTGACCGCAGTAAGTAAGATGTAAGATACAAAAGAGGATGCTGCTGCCCATCCTCTAGTTTATAACCCTTAGTCGCCTCTTACGACACCCACGGGTATGTATGGGTTGGTACTATTCTTTTCCGGCACCACACGGGACAAGGTTAAAGCAAATACTATTGTAATATCTTAATAATAGGCAGAAGAACACAAAAAAACTAACATTATCTCAAAAAAGAGAAGGAAAAACTAAGCTCGAAAAGACGCTTTTATATTATTTTATCATTTACAAATTGTTGACTGAGAACCTATGGGATTTTTCTTGTAAAAATTACGTTTTAATTAAAAACATTACACACTTCACTGATTTTACTCAGTTGCGTAAGCGCAAACGTAAATTAGATTCATGAGGGAAGATGCGGGGAGAGGGGGAATGGGGAAGGGGGGACTGTGACAGGATTCACGGTCCACCTCGCAAGCACAATGATCGTACTCAATACGTGATCGATTATGCCATTATGTGAACCTATACATCCAGTATTATGTATGGTTAACTCTATGCAAGTACTTACATTTCATTCCTATTTACAGTCGTCAAAATAAACGGTAATTTTACGGACAAATCGGTACAATTCCAGGTCACAACCCATCAACATCATTCAACTGTAAAGCTGTGCAATAGTAGTCCAAGTCCTGTGCTCCTTATATCGTTTTCTCTAAAATGGCTTCTGCTAACATAACAAAGTCTTCTTTTTCGACACATAGAACAATAGGTACCTATTTTAACATTGAAGCATGGTGTTAAAGTTTAGTGCCATTGATAAAATCCGAGAATAGTTGGCACAGATACCTTGTTCAAATAGTGATTTATGTATATCTAAGTACGGCGGAAACTTATCAATCCCTATCGCAAAGTAAACTGACACTTTACTTAGAATATAGCAGTTCATTTCTGACTTACGTGAAATACTTACAAATATAAATATACTAAGCCAAGTTGTGAAGAAATATACAACATAATTTTTTTTTTGTTTTGCTATTGATGCCCATCCGCGATGTCCATGAATAAAAACATGCAAGTATCTAAAAGTAAAAAAATATTAACAAAAATTGTTTTACTTCCCAACAAAATGTGTCTATGACACATGCCTTTTTAGCATGGCAAGTAAAAAAAAAACTTGTGATAAAAATTTTTTCTTTGTGAAATTCGCTCGAATTCAATAGTAGAAATATTTGGCTATTTCCATATGTTTGAACTTCTCAAAAAGCTTCAAAATCCGTCTAAAAAAATAACAAGAGGGACTAACAAGACAAGCATTTTGTCATCCAAACTCATAATTCCTTAACAAGGCCCTCATTTTAAAGTAATAATTTTTAACGACTTGTTTTTTAAGTATATTAGTTTTACTCACTGTCATATGTAAATTTATTATTCAAATTTTCTGCCTAAATTTTGAAGACATTTATTTAGTAAGTACTAGCTTCTGCCTGCGACTTCGTGCACACGTTATAATGTGCGTTTCCCAGTTGCCCCGTGATTTAATGGACTGATGGACAAAGCTTCGCCTGCGTGGAATCTTTTTGGTTCATTTTTTTTAAGAACTACTGTCTTACACTGACCTTCCTTTACAATGAATGTACTTGAAACAGGGTTACTTTTAGTCAGTGCACAAATTATAGTATGTTACTCAGATTATAAAACTGAACAAATTTTCCCAGGAAGCATAGGTCGAAAAACGAAAATAATATCAAATTCTCATAGAATCGGCATCAGCTGAATTCAGCTGGTGAGCGCATTTTGTATCGGAGGACCAATTTTTTTTTAATACTTCGAAATATGTTCTTTTGTAAAGTTTTATTCAGATTGATGGTCGAGAAACGTACAAAAATTTGAGTATTTCCACTGAATAAAGTAATAGTACATTAAAATGCAAGTGCGCTATTTTAGATATTACAGCCGAGGCTCAGAAATTGCAGCCCGAGCCGCAGGCGAGGGCGTAATGGAGCCGAGGGTGTAATTACCAACGCGCACGAGCTTTTTACGATGTTTTTCAACACATTTGCGAATAAAAACAAATCAAATTGGTTACCTTTAAAATACTAAACTTTGCTAACCTTACTCGTACGTCCACCGTACGTCCACCGGAACATTTTGTCGGCTGCATATGTTCATGCTTCCCTTTAATTTTACCAAATTTCAAAATTGTATTTCGTGTGTGAGTATTTTAGACGGTTTAGGATCAGTTTTTTATATGTAGAAGTCGACACTATTAGAAATAATTACAATAATAAACACGACAAATATTTGTAAAATGTCGCGCATTCTTTCTTTTTCAGCGGTCACAGATTATACGTCGCGTGAGGAGCCCCCAAAACATTACCATGTTATCTTACACCATCAATCTTTTATCAATTATTAGTCAATCTAGTAACTAAGCTATAAGAAAAAGTAATTGTCACTCGGTACCCAAACATCGTATTCCATTTACCTTGAAATAAATTATCAAAAATTGAATATCTTGTTACGTAAATGACAAATTTATTGTTAATTAGTTGATTACTATAAATAATTTCATAAAATCAACATTCATTTATTATATTTTCTCGAAGTCAGCTTGAAAATTTTAGTAACATAATAAGCATAAAAACTCCTTGCTCTTGGCCGATTAAAAAAAAACTAAAATAAAACACTAGTTAAGTAATATTATGACAAAAACACGCGTGTTTAATGAGCTGGATTATGGACCTTAATACAGTGCAAATAGAGCTGTTTTATGAGCAAATGTGTTGAAAAAGTATATACTACCATACGGAACGGACACGCTCCGCCCCCCTTACAATCCACCTCCGCAACCCTGCGCGCACCCGCCCGCGCGATACGCTCCTGCGGGTCAGTAAAGTTGCTAACGCTTCTTCCAATGTCAAATTTGCGCCCGTTGTATGTAGTGTCCGGTGTATAGTACATATTTTGTAAAAAAAACACTCTGCAGTGGTTACACCTGCTTATGCTTCTAATAGTAGTTTATGCAACGGTACATAATGAGGGGTATAAAACTCGAGTGTCGTTTTATGGGACGCTGGCGAGCGTAGCGAGCCAAGTTCCATAATAGAAGATACGAGTGTTTTATACCTAATTATGTGGAGTTGCAAACACAACTTTATCAACTCTCATATCGTGAAACCTAAAATAATGTGTTCAAAAACAAACCTTAATGTTTTTCTCTTTTTCCGGTGATAACTGCTAAGCGAAGTTCCTATAGCTGCTTTAAAAACACTCGAAGGCAAATCGTAAACGATTTTATCACTTATTTCATTACAAAACTAATAAAAATATGTAAATACAACTTTTGTTTGCTGAGTTTTCCGTTATTGCAATGAAACCTCCTTGCAGCCACAGACTACAAACGCATCAAGCTGTCAATGGCGCGCCTATAAAAATTAAAAAATTGTTTAATAGGTCTCCCGCGATGACTGTTAGTAAATTCAATACTTCATAATACACTCCCACAGATAAAAAAATGCTGCTAAGAGTGTTTCTAAGCACAGATTGACATTATGAAGATGTTAACCTACAATTTTTGAACGCATTATTGAGGATTAACGATATGAGAGTAGATAAAAAAAATTATGTGACCGTTTTCCATCATTAGAGTGAGATCAAATGTAAATCATAGTTTAACTAAATTATAAGCTTCCAAATAAAAAAAAGATCCATTAAAATCGGTTCAATCGTTTTACCGTAATGGTCGACATATAAACAAACAAACAGACAAAAAGTCCAACAAACAGTAATTTTGATTTAGGCATCGAAATAGCATAACCGTTAGCATTGTAAACACCATTGCTTTTTCTAATAATCGTATGAAACTTAATAAGACCTTAAATAAACTCATATGAAATCTTTCGCCTTGCAGGCAACATGCAACTGTATTCCAGACGTTTTAAAAGCAATTGACTGTTTTTTCTGATCTTTGGTGTGGTGGTAGCTTAACATTTTGCATTATGTCGTAGCCAAATCGTATAACTCGCCGTAAACAAACGGCCGGCTAGCGTAAACCGTCGGTAAATTGTAAAACAGCGCGGCGGCGTCAGCAGATTGTAAATGGGTTTAGATCACTGATTCATTTTAGTTTCTTTAACCAAACCTTGGAGTTTACCCAACCTAACGGATCCCGAGCAAGGTTGGGTAAAGTTATATTACGACCACGACACGAGCGAAACGAGCATTCCGCGACAGCGTCCGGTGAGTGCCAGGAACATATTACGCGCCGTTTTGTAAAATGCGAAGCATTATGTAAAATGACGAATTAGACATTTCTCAGCTTTTTGTATAATTCCAAACGGCGAATTACACAATTTGCTTGCGAAACATGCAACGTGCAACAAAAAGGGTACAAAAACTGAACATCTTTACCCAGGAAACAAAGAACAGCGCGTTTCCTAAGGGAGGTAAAAGTTGGCCACGGAGATCACTTACTACCCTGGTGACTCGTCTGCTCGTCGGCCTCCCAATTTTACATAAGAAATATCTTTTTCGATATTTAATATGTTTCTTAGAAAAAGTGGTTCAGTTTCATGGTCACATTCTTCAGGATTTTTATGCTAAACTTTTCAAAAGTCGAAAAATAATAAAAGTTATTTTTCTCAAACATGCTTGGAAATTCAATCATTATTTTGACAACCTTCTTAGAGCAAAATAGAAGTATCCGTACTGGTAAAAAACATGCGAGCAGCGGCCGGGAAAGTTAGTATGAAAATCCATTTCTTCCATGCCAGACGGTCGGGAAAACCACTATGAAAACTCATTTCTGTCATCTAATTTCAAAATGGAACCAGCTTTTTTTCAAAGCATGGTAACCAAGGGGATGGCAACTAATGAAAGAGTTCTGAAGAAGAGGGTCACACATCGTTTATTTCGCGCAAGACCGTAGTAACTAGTATATAATCTGTGGCGCTGCTTCCGAGTTTTGAACTCATCTAATGACAAAAAAAAACCCCTAATTTGAAATGCCTTGATCAACTCTAAAAAAGTAAATTATTATTATTTGTGTTATTAGGAATCAAATATTATTTCATAAGTAAGAAATTTTATTCTTTAATTTTATAGATTTAATTAAGATTTTGTTTTTATTCTATAGGTTCAATATGTACCCCGAACATCATTCTTTATTAAAAGTTATTAGCGGGAACATCATATTGACTTATTGTATTTAATTTAGTGTAATTTAGGTTGTAATTGTGGATAAAATTAATAAGTCAATGGAATTTAGAAATTGTGCCTAAAATATCATGTAAGTCACATGACTATTTAAAATCTTATGAGAACTCTTTCAGTGGCAAAAAGAGAAGAGACTGAAAATGTAAGTAATTTATGTAAGAATTAGAATATCCGCGCATTGTTTGAGAAAAGCACTATACAAGCCTTGGCCGAAACCAGGTATTGATGGACTCACGTATGTGGGCCTCGGCTGACGCCTCTGCCCACATTATCACGTTCGTCCCTCAATACCCGTTTTTTCTACCACTGCAGTAATGTACTATTATTTAGCCTTCATAATAAGCTTTTACTATAAAACACAATGATGCAAGTGTGCCATGTTAGTCATTTCATTGCACACAAGTTCGAATTGGAGCGCATAGAAGCCGGGAGTACAAGTTCACGCACCTCATGCGACATTTTAGGGTTCCGTACCTCAAAAGGAAAAGAAACGGATCCCTTACGGGATCACTTTATTGTCCTTTTGTCTGTCTGTCTGTTTGTCAAGACCCTTTTTCTCCCAAATGGGTAGAGGTATCAAATAGAAATAAAAATCAAATATCAAGGTCTATAAACCCTTGAAGCTCTGAAAATTTCATGCTTCTACGAAAACACAATCAAAAGATACGGACATGTGTGTCCCGTTCTCCATACATTTATAAAGCAAACCAAAACCTATAGGCTACTTTCCCGTTGACCTATAATAATAAGAAGCTAGGTCTTATAGTACAAGCAAAGGCAAAAATAAAATTATAAAATATTAAAACTTTTCTCACAAGTAATCAATTAAAGGTGAGCTCCCGTTTCAAGTACATTCATATAAAAGAAAGCTCAGTTTAGAATGGAAGCGGAGTTTTGAAAATCAAAGGGCAAAAACTTTAAGGAAATATGGTGGATGGGCACGGGAACCCTTAGGGCGTGATTCTGATTCGCGCAATTAGCTGGATTTTTATATATACTTACGAGAAACAGTTAATATTAATTAAATAACGGGATTAAACGTGCATAGCTTAGGCCTAGTAATGAAACTACCATAATAATATAGGTATTTTTTTACAATTTTATCACAGCTATATTTTTTTACTTCACCTAACTAGCTGGAAAGGTTTTCTTTATTGTTCCTAATCTGAGTGCAAGTGCTTTTTGCCCGCTAGAGAGGAGAAGTTATTTGAAATTCGAACGCCGAACGTGATGATGAACTAAAACCTCTACTACTGCGCTAATAAAATGTAAATTCCAAATTCATCGATCGGCTTTTGTTTTGTTTTTTCATAGCGCTTGATAATAAAATTTATGGTCGTTTTGTCGCTTTGGTCTATTTTGTGACAAAATTGTAGTATACTACTACAAGCTTTGATCAAAAAAATAAATCTCCGCCCGCGGAGCATTAAGCAAGGACCACTTAATCCTTACCCCTCTTTAATATGAATGTAGGACCTGAAGGAAAGGAGGAATAGGATTTTCTATTTTTTCTTTACTTTCATGCAAAATAATTCGACCAACACATTAGGAAATTTGAAATAAAGGGTGTAAGGGACGGTGTACCGAAAACTAAAAGGGCGTGCTCAGTCAACGAAACTGAACAACTTTCCCAAAGAAACATATGTTGAAGAATGAAAAAATTTGACCTCTAAATACAAATTTCCCACTCTGGTGGAACAGTTTGTATGGAGAGGTAATTTTTTTTTTTTCATTTCCCAACATATGTTTCTTTGGGAAAGTTGTTCAGTTTCATTGACTGAGCACGCCCCTTCAGTTTTCGGTACACCGTAACTTACACCCTGTATATTTGTGCGTTGTTGCAAAGGTCGTAGAATTTGTTGCTTTTGACCTCACTAAGAAGTTGGCAAACTGATGTCATATCCAAAAATACGTAGATATATCGTTATTTTATAGATACAAGCTTGTTACAGTTTCATATATTATTATAGTGTAGTATATATGTGACAACTTCTAGGTTTAGACCTTAAACCAAATTCTAAGAATGTAAAACAAATCACCATTATTTATGGTGAAACAGAAATATATAAGTGAGCTGTAATCTATCCAATCAATTTTAAAAGCTTTCGTGTCCAAGAAACTTGTGTGATAGCTTGACATAAGATACGATGTCTACGACCTGTGCATTAATAATTCATCAGCTATTTTATAGATTTTGTGTTTCAAAAGATCAGAACCATACAATGTTAAAACACAAAGCCCATTCTAGGGTCTACACTATAAAGTGTACAAAGTGCAGACAATCTAGGTTAGGGCGATGCGACCCCAAAACATAGTGGCCGTCTCTGTCAGGCGAAGTACGCGCGAGCGGGATGGCACACGCCTGACCTAGAGTAGCAGGTTGGGAATCCGGAAGGTACGAACAAACCGGCTTCACGGTGCATTTTTCCATTCAATGGAAAGCTCTACGCTTACTTCGCGAACTGATGGGATTCTTTTCAACGTTTTGTCATTTTTACTTGGCACTCGAACCACTCTGCGGATCAATTTCCGAGCGTTACGATCGCTTATAAATTACGTTTAATTTAATGTCTATACTTCTCGCGCGATATCGAGTAAGTACTAGCGTAAGGAAGTGCTCAATAAAATTAGTTACGCCATAAACATCAACAGTTTAACATCTTTTTCAGACTTTATTGACCTCTCCTTAGTATCCCTGTTTAGGTTCCCTTTTTCTCAAATTTGCCTATAGAAAATATTTGCGATTAAAAAAAAGTTAATACCTACATTTTACCTCTGCTCCGCTGCTCGCCTTGTTTTTGGAAAATCATGTTAATCTCTAGTTTTTACCAACTAGGATGTTCTTTTCATTTCCTGTATTATTTAACCTGTTAGGATCCACCGGCAATGGGTTAATAATAGCATATGTTCAGTTAATAAAAATAGATTTTAAATGATGAATGAATAATTTCATTTTTTTATAGATTTGGCTGATGATATTTTTTTAATGTTAACTAAAATCTGCCATTTTTAGAGCTATAAGTGACACATCCCGATACTCGCTACTTCGAGATGATAGTATCTATTTGACAGGTTGATAATCTTCCTTTGCACTGATTGATATCATTCTTAGGGTCGGAATGTGCGGTGCGGCGCGCATAGTAGCGGCACGCGCGCGTCTCGGAGGCAGCGCGTGGCGCGTCCTATTTGCGCGCGCGACGCTCGGCTTTCTACCCTGCGGCGGTCGCGTTCGCCACATTCCGTGCCCGCGGGCCAGAGCGCGATGCAAGGAAAACGCAATCGCGTGCGACTGCCGAAAAGAGCAATAGAAAATATAGGGCTTAATTTAATTCGTGTAACTACAACCTTTTAACCCTTTATTTTGATGCCTAACTGTTTTGTTAAACAACTTTTAGAATTGGTGAAATTCTCCGGATTCGACTCTCCATAATAAAGTAATGTTGCAATAAGCTTTTATAAGTACAACTAGTTGCCCGTGACTTCGACTGCATGGATTGTCGTAGATTTATAAGGGGTATGAACTTTACAAAATCCTTTTTATGCCTTCGTTATACTAACTACTTGTGCGCCAAATTTAAGCCAATTCCATTCAATGATTTGAGTTATGCATTTTTAGGTCAACCTTTCCCGTTTTCCTTTCATTTATATAGAAGGACTTAGAAGGTTTTACACGAGTCTATTAAAATAGGCTTATTGGTTTAATCACGTTGAAATCCCATCGTGATGTAACTATGCTATGACTTAAGACGACTGATTCAAATCAGAGGAGGAGTTTACAATATTTTCTTATATCCATACGATAAAGCATCGATACAGTTTATAGTACCTGTCACAAGTTACCATGATTTAGTTTTTTAACTGCGGCATTATGAGAACTCTCCGAAATCATAATAATATAAATAGCCGGGCCACAGAAACACCATTAAGTACCAGTATTACTGCTAGGTAATTTTATGTCACCATCAATCATTGAACAGCATTGAAATAATTTCATTTATTGTATTGGTATAGGTAGCATAATATATTTGAGGTATTGCAATGAATTTAAACCATTTACTATAGTGGTTAGTATACCTTGTAACTTATCCATAATCGCTGATTTATTTGCTAAACATGTCTCATCTGTACATGAGACTAATAACAATGAAATCTCCCCCCCCCCCTACAATAACGTCATTAGTACATAACCAATAACGTCGTTAGTGACGTACAGCTGTCAATACGTGATGTAGGAATATGTGTAGAGCAAGCTCTAAATATTTCGAAAGGAGTAGGTCCTAACCAATTTCCTCCAGTATTCATAAGTAACTATGCCAAATACATTTTAATAACTTTATGTCTGATAAATAATACAGATTTTCAGAATGTGGTTCCCATCCCAAAGAAATATATAATGTGATGTTACCAATTATAGACCAATTTTTCTATTGAATATTTTTTCCGTAGGTTTTAGGCAGTTTCTTTGTCCTGCAATAATCTAGCACATCAAGAGTCTTATTAGCACTAACCAGCATGGTTTTATCAAGGGTCGATCCACTAGTAAAAACCAGTAGTAGTCAATTGGATGAGCGTAAGGAATTTGATACAATCTACACTGATTTTAGTAAGACTTTAGTTATTTTTTTGACCGTATTATGAAACACTGATAGCCTTGCTTTTACAGCAGATGTTAAATATAAGCTAAAGAGCTGCGATTTAAAATGGAAGAGAGCCTTGGTCTCTATTGTTTATGTATAAGATTTCGTCGTGTTTTAATCGAAACGAAGAAATATACAAAAAATATCAATTTTTGTCTCATTTTTAATATTTTTTTCACAAATTAGTGGTTCGGGTGAAACATAACATATCCAGCGCTATAAAGGATGTAAGGGACGGTGTACCGACAACTCAAAGGGCGTGCTCAGTCAACAAAACTGAACAACTTTCCCAAAGAAACATATGCTGGGAAATGAAAAAGAAATTTGACCTCTCCATACAAACTGTTCGATTAGAGTGGGCAATTTTTTTTTCATTTCCCAGCATATGTTTCTTTCGGAAAGAATGCACTGTCTATTGCATGCATGAAACAAATTTTTACGTAGATTGTAAGCCGAGATAAGGGTTTAAAATCGTAGCGTCTCGCCTTCCTGTTTACGATGAGGTGAAGCTGCAGAGCCTTGAACACCGTCTTTTATATACAGGATATATTTCGGAGAGTGTGCGTCTGAATTGCACCATCTAATTCCACCTTCTCCTCTCTCCTTTAAACCCTTTATACGCATAATACCACAAACGCAAAACACCAATTCGAGGATTTGTGGTGTTTAGACACCGTTTGGAGTTCCACCCATATGTCGTTGATATTCCATCCCATGAAGGAAAAAAAAATTACGCGCCCAGATGGAGTAGTAATCATGCCCATTTTGTATCGAAACCTATGCGGCCGCTCAGAGGGGTGGGATTGTAGGTGGAAGCGGGAGACGGGGTTTGTCTTTTAACTCTATCACACATCTTTGAATACGTTACGTTAGAAAAAGATAGAGACATTTATTTCTGGGCGCGTAATTTTTTTTTCCTTCATGTTCCATCCATTTGCACAAAGCGCCATGCTTCGTCTTTCATAATGCGCACAGCTAAAGATTGGAACTCCCTTCAAGAACAATAGAATCTGGATCTTTTCAAGGCAAGTGTAAACAGATGTCATTTAGGTAGGCATGCTACATCTTTGACTCCATGGTCACTTACTATCAGGTGAAATGGGAGTCAAATGCATCCTTTAAAAAAAAAACAAATAGACTTAAATAGAAAAGTGACCCCTGTTTTACTAATATAACACGTTACAGCGATTGTTAAAAAGTGCAGTTTTTTTATGTTATAAGTTATAAGTGAGCAAACGTTTAATCCATTATGATTAATCTAAATATCAAGGATACTCCTGGCTTTTCGAAAGAGCGGCTAGAAAGGGCCAATACGGAATAAAACCCTTAACAAAGTTAAAAAAAAATCTATGTAGTTTTCTCTCTCTTTCAATGTAGTTTTACGGATGCTACCATTTACCTGGTAGAGTTTCTTTACTTTCTCTCCCATAGCACAGATGCAAATACTCAGAGGCTGCTAAGTTGACAACCTTAAGACCATCTGATCACAGGGTGTCCTGGAAATAGAGGATACCTCTTGGATCTGGATCTTCACCCGCCAAAATATAAGGTTTTAGAAAAATAGTAAGGTTTTGGGGTTTTAATTATTTTTCTTTTTGTTCGATTTTTTTCGCCTGTAGCAGTTTTTTTATTTCTGTGTCTACAAATGATAACTTTTTGGCTTAGATTTTTCTTTATTACTTGTGGACATTTGCTTTATCTAAAACAGTCTTATTTTTTTAACAGGGAATTAAAAATTTAAAAAAGTCAAATTTATGCGAGGTTTTTAAATAAGGTTTAACTAACTTTGGTGGGCTATGGTGTAAAAAAATGTACCACAGGCACCATGCCTACCCCTTTAAAAACTTTATGCCAATTTTAGAATGGTATCATTGTTACACATTTTTCGAATGTTTTCTTTATTATATATTTTTTAAGTACACAAGTCCCATTTTGGACCTCGCATAAATTTGACTTTTTACATTACTGTTCTAATTCTCTATTGAAAAAGACTGATTTAGATAAAACAAATGTCCACAAGTAATTAAAATATTAAAGAAGCCAAAAAATTATCATTTGTAGACACAGCAACCAAAAAACTGCTACAAGCCGGAAAAAATCGAATTAAAATTTAACTCAAAAACCTTGCTTTTTATCAGGCTATATTTTGGCATGTAGTAGGCCATGATGAGGCCTCTTGGTGGGTGAAGGGATATCCTCTATTTCCTGGACACCAGAAAATCGTAATATTTCACAACCACAGGCAGGATTAAAACTTGCGTCTTCTTCGTGAGTACCGGAGACGCCTAAACCAACTAGGCTACCATGGTTTTACCTGATGTTGTGAAATTTGCGATTTAGTACTTTGTAAGTTAGCCTAACTTAAAAGATTACCTCACAACACACAAAGGAACAGTTGAGAGCACGTCTAGCTTCACACATTGGACTCTGCACCGATTTATATTTAAAAACTCTACGTGCCAGAGTCACACTGCATGTGTCAAGCTTACCTTGCTCATAAGCTGTACCAATAGAATTAAGTATCACGCACAAAATAACTCTGGCCATGTCAGTTGATGCGCAGAAGTCAAGTCCTAAGAAAATAAGTAATTTTTACATCTGCGCATCAATGACATGGCCAGAGTTAATTTGTGCGGTGTTGTACGTATAGTACTTATCTAGTCCCTGGAATTAAGTGAAGCGATCCTGTAAATTTTTGCACTTCTTCATAGGAACTACTATACTATTTGTTAACATATCAATGAGATAACAAATAACCATTTTTAGATGACTGTACAAAAGAGGCATCTTTGTATTTTTAGATGTGCATAAAATGGTCACGTATTGGTATGAGATGGGCTAGGGTTGCTGTCCCACTCTCCATCTGATAGCCTGGGCTCTTATGTTTACACTAATATGTATGTAAAATTTATTAATGTGATTTTAGGAGTTGATTTTTCGAATTACTGAAAAGTCAAACACTATATTGGTCACCTTTTCACCGTGGTAAAACGTCTCATTCTCACGAAAATGTCACTAGAAGAAAGTCAACCTTAAATAACTTAACTGATTTAAACATTCCTTCAAAATTAGAAAGCCTTACTAATATCCTTGAGGAATTTGTACAGTAGAAAAACGTCTCCTTCCCACTGAAGAAACAAAGTCGCGGGCAATAGCTAGTTAAGAATAAAAAAGAAATAAGCTCGAACCACAGCTCGAACACCAACCAAGACTACAGCCAAAGAGTTTCTGTTTCTAATGGATACAATAATAACAGAAAATAATTTTCAGTAGTTACAAAATAACACTTTTATTTTTTACGATTATTGTTTCTTCACAAAATAACATTGAAATGCTATTTTATATAAAATGAATGATTAGTGTATCTTAAAATGAGTCTATTTACCTTTTTCATACAGGAAAATGAAAAATAGAGTGTATCACGCCGCTGCAAGATATTTAATTGCCTCGGGCGACCAATTTTTAAATCCTTCTCTTCGCTCTGGATTCAAAATAGCACCCTTGCCTTAAAAACATTATTGTACTACCTTGTTATACAATTTACTATTGCATCTCTTGCTGATGGTCCTCTTAAATAAAATGAAAATGAGATAAATAAATGAGCTTTTTGTACATATTATACGCTCTTACTAAGTATTTAGCTGTACCATTACATCTAAAGATCACCTGGTACGAACACATACAGGCGATAGGAAATAAAAATTGAACTGATTGAAATAAAAACTGATTATTTAAATTCTTATTAGGTACTTATAATCAGAAAGGACAACAAAATTAGAAAGGTACCTTTAATGTTTTTTAAAGGTTTTCCATTTTTTTTATTTGTTTTTTTTTCTATTTAATTTTTCTTATGTTGTATGTTTTCTATAAAATAAGAAAAATTGAATTTTAACATGAAGGCAAAGGTACCTTTAATACCTTTCTAATTTTATTGTCTTTCAGAATCCTTTCTGATTATCTATAAAGTACCTACCTAATAAGAATTTTAATAATCAGTTTTTATTTCCATCAGTTCAATTTCAATTTCCTATGTGCTCGTACCAGGTGACTTTTAGTTACTAATTATAATGAGGAAAGCAAACAACCAATATCCGTGTATATCTCGTTTCTCCTCTCAGTCGGCGACCACCACGTGTCATCGACTTAGCGCTCGCGCAGCGTTCATTATTTGCGTTCTTTATCTGTATTTACCCGTCCAAACTTATCGGTCAAGTAAGTCTCCAAAGCGTTATCCCACAGACCCTAGTCCAAGTATTATATAGGTAATTGTGAGCTTTAATGCCTTCCTAAAAACGGTTCCTACAATTTGCTCTGTATTTCGGCAGTCTACGGGTATTCGTTTACGATACAACAAAATACTCTCTTGAAGAAAGACCACAACATTTCATGAGCTACGTACAATCTTGACATCTCTCATCCCTCGCTTCTTTTACTCTCATAAACCTTACAATAACGTAAAATTTAATATATCGTATTCATTTATTTAGGGCAAACCTTTAAAATAAGAGTGTACCTACTTGGCGAAAGATGATTAACATTCTTGCTGGAATGAATTCTGGCTGGAAGGAGCTCTCTGTCCCGCAGTTGACGTTTCATGGGATGTTATGATGAATTGACGTTACTTATCTTTAAACCCTTGAGTTATTCGCATGCTTATCCTCTCCATTAACTTGCTAATATTTTACCGGTGTGGTTACCGAGATAACGGCTAAACAAAGTGGTAAATGACTCGCTAAGGTACAATTTCTTCAATAACACGAGGCATGCGTTTGGTTGGCACTTAATTAACAATTGAACGCGTAAAAGTCCATTGAGTAATTTAGAGCCCTGTCGTTGCGCACATTAACGATGTTTTTCGTAAATCGCTACATTGCCATGCCACGTGCTGCAAATGACGGCAGCTACTCGTCTCGTACAACGCATCAACTGTGTCATATACGTTTTTTATGATTTATTAATTTTCACCCACTGAATTTAGACGTAGTAGGCCTAAAAAAGCAATGTTAAGGTTTTTATAAACAAAACACACCGTTACAAGGCGGCGGCGGCGGCGCGGGGGGCGGGACAAACACAACCTGCGCGCGAGTCGACGAAAGTGATCGGTGGGTGTGGAGTAGACTATACAAGCCGCAGATACGACAAATTATTCACCAAATTTTGCCAAAATATTCATTAGTGGAGTGAATAAATTTTTGTTCTTCAGCATTTTGGATGTGTGCAGTGTTTGTCAAAATAATTTATAAGTTTCTTATCTAAATATCTAATAAGAGGGATCTAATAAGGCTTATCAGATTCGTATTTTAATTTCGACTTGGATAAGATATTGACGCTTATTTTCAGTCTAAAACAAATGCAAAGTATCAGTATTCTTTCTATAGCCATAAAAAAATAATCAATGTATCATCACCATTTCAGCCCGTATCGCCCAAAGCCTTCCTATTCACGACGTCCACCCCGGTCCGTCGCCTTCCCCATCCAGACATTTTCTGTAGTGAAATGAGTATGTTATATTGAACGCATCTGCGGTGTCGATCGGTGTAGGTGGCTTACCCTACCCTCGAAATCGGTGCGGTCCGGTCGAATGTTGGTCAGTCACCGGTTCCAACCGGCGTCGGACCGCACATCGTACACCGCACGAGCCCAGGTTAACGCGCCCGATAAACCGATCGTAATGCCATTCAGGCCTTAACAACCTTTTTAGACAACAACGGCACTCGCAGTAACTTACACTTTATACGGATTTTTTTTTGAAAACAGTTCGAACAAAGTTGTGCAATTGTAAGCGAGGTGTCGCCGAACAGATAAAAGAAGATGTATGCTGATGGCTTCGGAACTACAAGCAAGAGCTGTAATTATTAGTTACGAAACGGACAAATTGACACAACAGTGCCGGTGGTCGGCTGTCTCACGGCCGGCCGTTGGAGCCGGCCTCATTCATGTTTCTGGGCCAATCTATAAGCAAACCTAGATGAGTACACTTACCTGCTCCGTTTAGCCTGAACAAGTCTATTTAGCCCGAGCCAGGACATAAAATAAATCCAATGATATGTGTGTCACACGCCTGTATTGCAATGCAATGAAAATGCGTAAAAATGAAAATGAAAATAAAAATGAATTTTGATAGCTTTCGCTTTTTTGGTTTGTAAATGAAAACAAACCTTGAGTTTTCTGAAAGCGGAGATTAAAATGACAATCAAGTTGCGGTGCAGGTTTGAGACTTGTTCGTGACAATGGATGGAATTTGCGTCGTCTCGCGGAGCTTTGTAGAATGTAGCTCTTGTCTTGCCGCCATTTACCTACTTACCTTACATTCGAGTTTTTCTTCATCATAAGCATTCCGCTTACGATTGAGTAGCACCTTTTAGGTAAACTGCTGTTATGGGTTTCTGTACAAACAAAATGTGGAATGGAATGTGGTACTGAGAAATGCTTGTTTTATCCCAATAATTTCCTCCTATATATTTACTATTAATAACTGGTAACCACTTTCCATTGTCAACTTTGAAAGTCTCTTCGAATGTCCCCCATTTGTGTAAAAACGAGAGGTATCTCTATTCGTCGATAGGTAATCGCCACGAGCGCTGCTCCAATCGGTTGGTGTCGCGCCCGCGTCGCCTTCGGGTCAAACATTCTAAATGTTCCATTTAAATGACGCAACGTGCTCCAACTTCAACTAGATTTGCACTCGTCTCAGAAACTTACCTTGTGTATTATACTTGTTTTACTGTCAACCATTACATAGTCATATTCATTCCATCAATTAATTTTAAAAACGTTAATATCATCCCCCTCAAGTTATATTATAATACAAACGCGGTCGTTATTGTTTGGATATTAAAATTACTATCGTTACTTTATGGTCCTCTTTTATAGATCTACCCATAGGTTAGAGATTCTTCCGCGTATTGAAAAACTGAAAAATTAATGGTTTAATAATAATAATAAATAAATTTATTCATTCAAAAGTTTTTCTTTCGGCTTTAATAAAGTAAGTAGTTACAAATATATGGTTTCAATATGGTTTCAATTAATAGAGCAGCGGGCTTGACAATGTTTAGGTATTTTCCGAGCTGCTAAATGAAATATTTTGTTGGTGGTTGTTGTACAAGCGAAGGATATGTAAGCTTGGAATGCTGTTCTGAAGAATAAACGGATATCCGTGATGATAAGTAAGATCGTCGTGGTGGTGGGGTAGGATGGGTGCCCGCTTGTGCCTGCGTTGCGTCTTGCGTTGCGACTTGCGACAGCCGCGGCTAGCAGACAGCGTGGCGCGCTACTTTTTTTAATGCTTGTAGGTACCTACTTATATCTTTTTCTTCACAAATCTCGGACAGAGTGGGCGGAAACTGTTGACTTTCTTTTTTATAGCCTTTGAGAATTCAATAAATTCCCAACCTGTCCGGTAACTAAAACTCTTTGAGATTGCGAGTGTTGACAGTGAAACACTTAGTTGATTGTTGATTCTTGTACCTAAGTATATAAATGTCAGCTTTATTTTAATGGATACGCTGATCATTGTTATTTTCGGTGCGCTTGCTGGCTTAAAGACAGTTCCCGTAGGTAACTAAAAAAACGCAGATTCATAGGTGTTTTAAAACTGACAGTTCCTACTAAGAGATAAGTTTTAAGACTCTTATTTTCCTATTGTGATATTATTTTAGCTCCAATGAGTCACGGTCTCGTTTAAGGAATAAATTAAATGTTTATGAAATCGCAATTAAATAACAAAGTAGTATTATATTATAATCCGTATTATTTTTGGCGATGAGTCACCGTCTGTTGGGGTTACGCAACTCCGATACTAGTTTAATGTAATAGCCACAGGTAGGCATTAATATGCAATGACTCATGATAAATAACATATAACTACAATAACACACGTGGCATCGCAAAAACCTTCTAAGATGAAAGGCAATACACCTCTTTAATTGATTATTGTCGCTGTCCATTTTTTCTGGTAATATACGAACGAGTCACCTCTCGCTAAGATTTGTCTATTTGCAATTCCTCCCTCAAATTCTTAAAACGAGTGCAAAGAATATCGACTCCCCATACAGAATTATCAGCCGATGGGTCCAATTTGTATGATATGTCGATTTTTATTTTGAGAATTACGAAAGCTTTACACGTATTTATAAAAACGTGAGTACCTACCACGTGGCGCGCTTAAAACAAGAAATTGTAAGGCTTTCACAGAATTTATCGTAAAGGCCGTAAAGGAAAAATGTTTTTGCACATTAAAATTGTATTTAATACTTTTTAAATGATTAAACAGAGCGAGCGCCTTTGCAATACTGTGACAAAAATAAATTAAGATGAGGGCTGGTCTTCGGTATCTACCTTCTGAACTGGAAAAATCTTTGCTTTATCCAAAAATAATATATTTGGATGAATATCAACATATACCTTTTTTTGTAAGTTTCAGTGGCACATTTTAATGTTAGTTTTTACGAAAAATAAAGATTTTGTTTCTTATCCGGGACTAACACGGGTCTCTTGCAGAGATAAGCCCGCCTTTGTAAATGTCCTCTTGTATGTAATTCTCTGTATGTTAATTGTGCAATAAAGAATATAATAATAACAACAATATTTACTGAAATATTGGTAATCTTAGTTTTGAGCGCCAGGGAAACTGAGCTTGCGCCAGCAATAAACTGAAAATAATATTACAGATTGATAATTTTTTTGTAATTAATAGTAATGTTTGCTATGTCTATCTAAATATGGAGCCAAATCTGTTATAAGTAGTTGTACACCGCAAAAAAATATTTACAAAATACGCATTTTACACAGCAATTCTCAGCCCGGACACTCAAAAAATGTTA
The DNA here is from genome assembly GCA_947532105.1 of Athrips mouffetella. Classification (NCBI taxonomy): domain Eukaryota; kingdom Metazoa; phylum Arthropoda; class Insecta; order Lepidoptera; family Gelechiidae; genus Athrips; species Athrips mouffetella. The sequence goes on from OX383956.1 coordinate 33,310,663, forward strand.
TTGGGATATTCACCAATTTCTAAAAACTTTATAAAACTCGGTCTTACTAGTTCGAACCTTAAAAAAGTATAATGAGAACTCAAACATAGGCTGGTCCAAGATATCAATTTATGAGATATAAAAATTTTTAAAAGACCTAATAAACTACTAAAATGTAGACCGATATTCAAGTAAAATAACATTCAAACACAATTTCATAATAACCAAATGATATTGTTTGTTTTTGAAGAGTTTATCTGTTTTTTTTTAGTTTGTAGGGTTCCGTACCCAAAGGATGAAAAACGGGACCCTATTAATATGCCTCCGATGTCTGTCAGTCTGTCGGCGGGCTGTATCTCATGAACCGTAATAGGTAGAAATTTGAAATTTTCATAAAATGTGCATATCTGTTGCCGCTACAACAACAAATAATAAAAATAAAAAAAAATTAAGGCACCAAAACGCTAAATGGGCCGCGAAAAAAAAATTTGACCTACCCCATCGAGTATCTCATGAACAGTAATAGGTACCTACACAGTTGAAATTTACACAGTTTATGTATTTCCGCTGACTCTATAATAACAAATACTAAAAATAAAATAAAAAAATTAAATTAAGGGAGGCTACAAACGTGTTTTTAGGCGACTTTTGTTCGATTTTTGTTTTAGCTCTATCGTAAATACGGGAATATTTACATACGTGAAAATTTGTATATTTATAGTGCATAAGCTATTAAATAACAACAAATAATAAAAACTGGTCAAGCACAAGACGGATTCAAAAATCTAGCACAGTAAGTTACTGAAATTTCAACTAATACAATTTATTATGTGGTGGTACGGAACCCTCGGTAACCGAATCCGACTCGCACTTGGCCGGTTTTTCAAAATCTCGTATATTCATGTGCTATTCAACAGTTCATTCCCAGCCGCTTGTTTCAGTATAGAAGAATGGTCGATAGGGATAATTAGGCCGTGTGATAAATTTGACGACTGTGAGACTGACTGGTCCATGATCTTATGATTGCGCGCGCTCCGAGTGTGAAACATGAAAGCCTTGTGGAAACATTTTGCGCGCGCGCACTTATAACAGGTCCTAAGAGCGGCTTATTCCTTTACAAACCATGTATCGGGTCCTCTTTAAAACTTACATTTAACTTGTGCTCTAGAATTGCTACACAAAGAAATATACCTATTGATTTTACTTATACAGGCTGAAATGTTTCTTTTGAACGCCTATCAATGGATAGGCGTTCAAAAGAAACATTTCGATGCCTCATGCCAAAGGGTACCCAAATCACCCCCATGTATGTTCCGAGATTATTTGTAGTTTTCGAGTTACAAATTATTTTATCAAATTTTAAAATTGTCGGCCGAAGGAGAATTAAAAATTCATATCTTTTTTTTACTGAACATTTTGTCAATTTTATTTTTGTTACATGATTGTGATTTGTTGTGATTTGATGTGATTTGATGTGTAGAAGGAGGTCTTTCATCTCCGGCCATCTCTATGTACACCAGCTAGAAAAGAAGACAAAAGTTTACTTAGTCTTACCTATTAATTCTTTTCATTTATTAGCCGGTCGTTTTTACGAGAAAAAATTACGAAAATACGCTCATTCGTACGACATGGCATGGCAATGTTCATGTCTCAGTGGTCCAACTTAGCAAATTAAACAAAAAACATCTTGATTATCGGCCTTTTTACATACAAAGGTCACATCATATGACAATTTCCACTACATTAGGTAATGTATTTAGCTGTGGTATTTAGAGTCAACTGACAGGTGTACAATGACATGGCCGAGGTCCCGTAGTAATCTGAAACGACTCCTTTACGAACAAATTAAGCCTGTGGAAACTGAGTGGAGGAGAGGAACCGAAACTTGGTATGCTTTGCAAATGTTTATTTGATTTAAAGATAATATAGAGCTCAAAAGAGATATTGTAGTATTTTTTTAGAATTAACTTATAAAGCTTTTTCATTCAGTAAGTAGGTATACTTACTGTTTCGGTTACTTGCGGTAGCACGGTAGGCTTCAGAAACAAAAAATATTAAAATCCCATATAAAAAATTTATGACGCCCCAAAGTTTTCACGGGCTGTATTTGTTCGGGAAATGGGATATAGCACTACTAAGCTTTCTACAAACAACTCCTAAAGTTTAGTTAAATTCGATTTCTTCGGTACCTACCGATTTAATCAATGACGCCGGACTATTAGAGCCGTGTCAACTAAAAGAATTTAAAGAAAAATCTCCGTAGAATGAATCTAATTAATCAAATAACTGTGATTTAAAAATAAAGGATTGGAAATATACCTAAGTTTAAGTAGGAATATACCTGATCTTGTGCTCTCGGACCTAGTCTTATAAAGTGAAACTGCACGGTGCCGTTTATCAATTGCATTTTCATTATCTGCAAACACCTGCCCTGCGCCTGCGCCTGCGCGTCTTTGAGATGAAAGTAGACATTCACCTTATATTTAAAACATTACTCTATTTATAGGATATTAGGATAAACAGTGGGTTCCTTCATTATAAAATAACTTTCGCTATAGGATTATTGACGAAATCTAAAAAAAAATACTTTCCCTACTAACCGACCCGATCAGCTGATTATTTTATATGATAGTGCAAGTGAAAAATAAATGATATTTCGACATGGCTATCATAGAAAAAGTTGTATTATAAACGACACTGAGTTACCTTCATGAAGGAACTGACTGTTAAACTCAACACCCTGTAGGTATAAGATATTTTTTGAAATCCGAAGAAAGTACTAAAGTTTTCCTAGGCTAGGCAAAGAATTAGTGGCAACCACATTATTTTAAGTTAAAGGGGTTTGTAATTAGATATTTATTCGTAGTAGATATAAATCAATCCAAATAAAAACCTATTCTAATTAGATACTCGTTTCAGAAAACAGAAACTAAAACTTGTACCAAAAATCTAAGAAGTTCTTGCATATTTTTTCAAATCGAACGAAAACCCAATTTTAACCGATAAACATACGGCCAGTATCGTTCAAAAATATGCATCTTTTATTTACACAAGAATTTTTATCTAACGTTATTATCTAATCAATATTTCTGCAACGTTCCGTTTTGAAGATAAACTAAAAACACACAGTTTTGCGAACCTCGCCCATGTTTGCTGACCCATATTACAGTTTAAACTTAAAATATGTGTTCTTTCATAATAGGTAATTGCATTTTTTCTGCCTATTTTATGAAAAGTCATATTTACACAATGTATTTTATCATCACTACATAGTATAAAACAAAGTTGCTTTTCGCTGTCTATCTGTCTGTCCCTATGTATGATTAGATCTTTAAAACTACGCAACGGATTTTGATGCAATTCTTTTAATAGATAGAGTGATTCAAGAGAAAGGTTTATATGTATACGAGTAAAACATGCATAATATAGTAGAGAAACACTGATAATTTTAGAGGTTTCTATAAATAAACACATTTTTTGCGCTTACATTGCAAACGCTGGCTGAACCGTACGAGATAGATCAAAATAATGTACTACAGTATTGTACAACTTAAAAAGGTTTACAAAAAATCCGCGATGGTATACATCTATCTCTTAGGGATAACCCACAATAACCATTTTTTATCCTTTATTTTTTTTACGAAGCGATTTTAAGCAATACAGCATTAATCCTTATCCAATTAGGTACCTTAAACACATGGTGCATTTAATTTAGATCAATATGGCCCTTTACAGCATGTAATTTAAATGAATATTTTCGAAGATATTACAGATTTAAAATGCAGGGAGGGACACAGCGGTTGCGGGAGCCGGCGGCGCGTGCCTATAAATCAAAGCGCACGACACGGCCAAGTTCTAAGCACAGGCCGCGCGCACACCGTGCACTATTTACCCGAACCGCTTCGAGCCACTTTTGACCCCCCTGTATCTTCTTACCTGATTAATAGATCTGGATGAAACTATACGGACATAATAAAACCATTTAATATACTTTGAATAAAAAGTTTCAATATTGTAGCTATTACAGAAAAAAAGTTATAGACTCGAGAAAATTGTAAATTTGGTACTCACTGACTGACAGCTTATCAAAATGTTTGACCACTTCTAGAAGACCTACAAAGCTGAAATTTGGCATTTAGCTAGTCGTCAGGGTAAGAGTAATGGGAAAATTCGAATATTGGAAATTGGTCAAGTGCGAGTCAGGTTTTAGTCAAAATTATGTATAAGAATGTTGGTAATACTTCTCTAAGACTTAAAAATCTGAGATTTGGCATGGGGATAGTCGTTAACATTTCAAAAAGTAAAGAAAACATCGAAAATTGGAAATTGGTCAAGTGCGAGTCAGGTTATAGTCATTATTATGTATAAAAATGTTGGTCATACTTCTCTAAGACCTACAAATCTGAAATTTGGCATTGGGGTAGTCGTTAGCATAAAAGTAAAGGAAAACTTTAGAAAATAGAAAATGGTCAAGTGCGAGTCAGACTAAAAATAATTTACTAAATATTTAAAAAAGTAGTACTTCTAGATGGTCAGAATTAATCAGGCATGAAAACAAGTACCTAACTATGTTTTAAAGAAACTATGAACGAACATTCAGATTTTATAAAACATATCTATCTAAAAATATTGGTTTGGTAATCAACATAAGCTGGGAGTACCTCCACGCGGTGAAGGCGGTATCAGTTTAGCGCTTTGATACTGGCTAAAACTCTAATTTCAATTACTATTTATATGCCTTCGGGCTTATGTTGTGTGTGTAGTTTACGTTTACGTGTTATTTGGCTAGGCTACCCCGGTAACGAAGGTGGGGCCGCTATCAAATTTCTCGTACAATTTGGATATTATTACATCTGGTGGACCAGATACACTTCATTTTAATAATAATAATAATATAATATGAACAACGTTGCGATAGGTACTATAAAGCAAACTGAGCAAAAAGAAATGAAATCCCACCAAAAACATAAATGTAAAAATGTAGGCCAAGTTACATAAAAAAAGAGTTGAAATCAAATCTAAACTACAGCCAAGTTAATAATAATCAGAACCGATATTAATCATTGGAACTTGGCGGGTTTTGAAATTTTAATGAAGGAAAAAAGTCCAACTCTAAAACTTACCTCCGCAAGATTTGCTCTTTTCAGAAGTATTGGTGTGATGAAAACCCGCCAAGTTGGAATGATTAATATCGGTTCTGATTATTATTAACTTGGCTGTAGTTTATATTTGATCATACATACATACATAACATCACGCCTTGTTCCCGTCGGGGTAGGCAGAGACCACAGTTCTCCACCTGCTACGATCTTGACATACTTCCCTTGCTTCCTGAACTTTCATCAATCCTTTCATATATGCTCGTCGGTTTAGGGTACTTTTAACCTGGCCTTTATTCAGAACGTCCTGATAGATTAGATTAGATTTGATTTCAACTCTTTTTATATGTACAAGAACTTGGCCTACATTTTTACATTTATGTTTTTGGTGGGATAGTATATTTAGTATCAGCATTTCACCCGTGCGAAGCCGGGGCGGGTCGCTAGTGTACTATAAATCTTTCTCAGTAGGTTGATAGTAGGTACCTAGTAGATGATCTCGAATAGATTTTTACGTAGACTGTTTATCACATTTTACGTTGGTGCGGTATGAAATAGTTAGTCATGTCATTGAAGTTAGCTCAGCTAGTTAGGTAGCTATCAAAGCTTATCTAAACACACTTCTGTTACAAATTATGGTACGAATAATACGAATCTACTACGAGTATCTGGCATTTTATTTACTTATTGAAGAGTCGTAATTAATGATTGATTGAGATAATTCATATCTAAATATTATTCTGACGTATTTTCAGGTCAATAACTCTTCGTGACTACCTAAATGCACAATGATTCCTAGTTATGTTATAAGATTCGGTAGCATATAATACTACATTAAGATGCAAGTGCGTGTAAGTGCAAGTATTTTCTCGGCTTTTTAAGGCTCGAGAATTGCAGCCCGAAACGCAGGCGAGTAAAAGAAAAACCGGTCAAGTGCGAGTCGGACTCGCGCGCTGAGGGTTCAGATATACCTGTAGTATTTTTGGAAGCAACAAAGTCCATTTTTAAGACCGCAAAACTAAATTTGTTTGTAAAGGTTTTTTGCAGATTTCTAAAAAACTGTGCAACTTAGAAAGATTGTTTTATTTTTGATGTAATATTTACATAAACGTCTATCGACCGTAATTAATTCAGATTTTTCCATTCACAAACTTCGGAGATAAGGGGGGGGAACGGTATTTTTTTTGACATTTTTCATCATAACTTGAAAACCAAGTTGTAAAAAAATACAAAAATATATTTTAGAATTTACAAGTAAAGCCCTTTCATATGATACCCCACTCAACCTAGTACCGATAATTTGAAATTTTGCTCCCTATTTGGCCCTATTTGGGCCCCCTTTACATTAATAATCATAATTTTTCTTGATTCTTTCACGTGCAATTAAGTTGGACAACCATATCCTAAAACTATTCCAAATTTCAAGTCGATAGCATGAGTGGTTGCCGAAATATACAGGTGTGACAGACAGACAGACAGACGGACAGACAGACAAAGCGGCACCATAAGGGTTCCTTTTTTACCATTTTGGTATCGGAACCCTAAAAAGGTTCTAATAACAGTTTTTTGTACACTTATTGTAATATCCGCCACTCAATAAAAAATCGGTTCAAAAGATCGGTCAGACGTACAGATATGAAGGGTCCCGTAGGACCCTTTCAATAGATACGTACCTATCCCATAGCGTAACCTGAAAATCTGAAAATCCTGACAGGCTCCAATTTATATCCTTACCTATCTAGATATTTATACAAAATGTGTATTTTCGTTAACTTTTAGGGTTCCGTACCTCTAAAGAAAAAAACGGAACCCTTATAGGATCACTTTGTTGTCCGTCTGTCTGTCTGTCTGTCTGTCTGTCTGTCTGTCTGTCTGTCTGTCTGTCAAGACCCTTTATCTCACGAACGGATAAAGGTATCAGGTTAAAATTAATACCATATATTAGGATCCATGAACCACACAAGATCTGAAAATTTAAATTTTTTACAATGACGCAATCAAAAGATATGACATTTTATGTCCTCATCTCCATACATTTTTTCAAAAATGCAAAACCTACAGGGTACTTCCCGTTGACCTAAAATTATGAAATTTGGCAAGAAGCTAGGTCTCACAGTACAAATAATGGGAAAAGTCTGAAATTATTAAATATTACAACTATTCTCACAACTAATGGTAACCAATTGTGGTGAGCTCCCGTTTCAAGAACATTCATATAAGAGAGGGGTCAAGTTGGATGGTCGCTGAGGTGATTTTTGTTTTAGATCTATTTTAAAAACGGGAACACTTACAAACTTGAAAATTGGTATGTTTGTAGTGCATAAGCTATAAAATAACAACAAATAATAAAATTTGGTCAAGCGCGTGTCGGACTCAAAAAAACTAGCACATTAACTTACTGAAAGTTCAAATAATACAATTATGATTATGTGGTGGTACGGAACCCTCGGTGTGCGATTCCGACTCGCACTTGGCCGGTTTTTTTATCCCATAGCCCAATGATTCTCCTGAAACCTTGAAAACAAGCAGCCTTTCTGGAGGGAATACATTTTCGGTCAGACAGATGACCTTTTGAGTGTTGCAAGTCGAAAAATTCTTGTAGAAAGTTAATTGTTTCTTACTACGTTTAATAACGTGATTGTAGTATTACCATCAACATAATAACAAATTATTCAAACTAATCCACAACGGAATATTTAGGTTTTTTGATGATCTTGAAAACAATTCAAGGTGAAAAATTAAGTATTTATTATTCAGTATTACTATTTTCACTCGTTTCGTAATTTTCATTTGTCGCGTCATTTATTAGACTAATATTGTGGATTAGTTTGGATAATTTGTTATTATGTTGATTGTAATACTACAATCACGTAGAATGCGCCAAAATAGTGACTGCCTATGTGTACAGTATCGGAATATAATGCCTCTAAGCCTCTATCGCCACGAACTGAATTGAACTAAAGATCGAGTTATTATAAAGTCTTATTTGCATTGTGCATTTCACTACTGATAATTCTGTCTTGCTCTGTTGGAGGCGTGATTCGCCATTTCTAGCGGAGAAGGAGAGAAGTGTGTAAAGTATAGGCGTCCTTGTCTGTCGCAACCTATGACCCCGTACGGATCGATGCCGGTGACGGTGGACTAGCCGCTGCTGGCAGGCTACTGCTGCGATTAATTTATCAGTACACGGCCGCGAGCTGATCACTGATCCGCTAATGGCTTACCGACAGTTGCACAAAGCGTCTTTAAAGTTAAAGTTCCTTTAAGTCTATCGCTGATTCTTCCTGTTTTGTTAAAAAAGACAGTGACAGCAATAGATTTAAAGGAGCTTTAATTTCAAAGAGTCTTTGTGCAACTGGCTGTTAGCTGATAAAACCAAAGAGGCTTTTAGCTTTTTTCACAGATTTTGAGTATACCATATTCAAATACGAAACAATCATCAAAAGTGAGAATACTAAATGTTGACCTGAGTTGATAAAAAATTTCTAAGCCCTTTTATTCTTAGGCTAGGAAAATACGGTAGCACTGTGAATAACAACAGTAATTAGGGATAATAGGTATAAACAGGTGTCTCGGGCGGACTAAGTTTATTATGAGAAAGTGAGATTTATACCGCTAGCTAAAGACGCCGTTCTTTGTGAGAAAGAGAGATAGGCTTTGACACATATTTTACTGTCCAAGAGATTATAATTTCCATTCATTATTAGCTCTACTGTCTACGTAAGCGATCAGTTTCATTATCCCTCAATCTTACTTAGAATTGTTACCATAACCGCTTGATTTTATAGAAAGTATATATAACCTAGTCAGTTAACATATTCGACTTAAACAAAAAGATGTTATCCATTTTCGTTTCTACAAAGTTTGACTATTATCATACCGATGACAAATGAGCTTCCTCATGACGTGACTCCCTTGCGAGGGTCTTATAACCGACGCTTCATCCTACAATTCAATAATAACAGTTCTGTTCAGCTTACGAAATTTTACAATGCATTGAAGGTTCAACTTATAACACTCAGGTTACCCTGACTCCTTTACAGAAATGAAAAGTAAATTATCAGTTTCACCACCGGTACGAGAGCTAAGCCGATTTAGATCCAAGAGATAGGGAAGCGCTCATGATGCTAATTTTAAGTTCAAATGTGTGTTTGTACGCTTCCTTCAGTATAAAATTCATTTATGTAATTGAAAGTCCGGAATCATTATGTGGCTGACGGATGATGTATGGGTGATCTGATAGTGCAAGTTTATTTCAAACAAAAAAACTCATTGACTGGCAAGAACTAAAAGCCGTTCTATAGAGCGCTGATGTAGCTTTTTGCAGGCTAGTATGTGTGTTTTCGGTCAAAAAAGATAATTTCTTTTTGAATAAACAATTCTCGAATAGAGTGTTTGACAAGATTTTAAACCTTAAATAACCCTGGTTAAACGTGGACGTCTTTCGGCTGATATTGATGAAACTAAACGTAAATTAAATTGACAATTAATTCTTTTTTTTTTCCTCATACTTACTCGTACCTACTTCAATGGGGTTTTTTATTATTATTTTTTTTTATATAATTAGAATAAGAATAAGGAGAAAAACATAATTTTTACAAGCTTTGGCAAGGCCGATGGGACGCCAGCTTTTGTCAGTTTTCAATCTGAGTTTTCAATACTTTCCGGATGAAGGTAAATTTATGAAAAATATATTGCTATTATTCCAAAATTATACCTTATTGTGTAAGTGACTACAATTTCTTTTCGATTCCTTCGATTTTGACACAGTGCAGAGATGCAAAATATTGTCAACTAGCTGTTGCCCGCGACTCCGTCCGCGTGGGGTTCTGAAAAACGTAGCTTAAGACTTTTACCATGATTCAAACTATCTTCTTAAGTTTTGTCAAAATCGGTTCATCAGATTAGTCGTAAAAAATCGGTTTAGTATTTTGTGAGTTATTGTCGCCCAGACAGTTTCATCATCATCATCATAAGATCCCATAAAAACGTCCACTACAGGACAGGGAGCTCCCTCCAGAATTCTAGCTTCAGCAGTTTGATACTTTATATTAATTAATAATTGCATTAATAGTTAAGCTTTCTTGCGTGTTGGATTAATTCTGTTAGCGAGTAAGTTTTTATGAATAAATCAATCAATTAGTGTAGCTTCTGATTGAGTGAACCGATATAAATGAAACATAGCCTGTATGTTTCTAGGAGCTAACCTTAAAATTCGAAAAAATATTTTTGTTTACTATTAGTCCTATCTTATCGCCCACACTAATTATTTGATAAATTCATCAAAAGTACAGACAAATGTTTTCTAGTGTTTTGCATACATACGTAAATAGATAATAAAAGATTGTAATCATTTGAAACTGTTATAATTTACCTTTATAAGTATTCTCTCGTATTCATTTTACGATTAGCAAATTTTATTATTTACTATTTGAAAGAGAAATCTAGGATTTACATTTTTCGGGTGACATTTTATCACTCTAAGATATTCGAGAATTGATACCCTTGAATACCCTGACTAAATATTAAACCATAGTACTACCCTTGCAAGGTTCCTAAGAGGATCTAGCAAGAACGCTCTATGAAAGTAAACCAGTTCGCCTATACAGAAGTATAATCTCCGATCAATCTAGCCACCTGCTCGGCCCAGTAGTAAATCGTCATTATAGTCAGTTTTTTAGATGTTTACTGTTATCTGGCCATTCATGCCTCGAACACCGACTAAACGATGCTTCGAATATTTGAACATAGTTATAGAAGATTTATAAGATAGATTAATGAATGTGAAGGTAATATTTTTATAGTATTGTAACGAATCTAATGCTTAAATTAGATGGTAAAAAAATCTTGTCGTGTTTACAGCAAATTCAAATAAAGGCTTCGGGTGCCTTTCCTCGAGATTTGTACAAGATAGCTAATCTGTGAACTGAAAAAGCTCTATCCAATAGGATGGTTCTATTTTTGAGCGTACCTCTAAGCTAGGAAAATGTAACAATTCTATTGGTTGTAATTTTACAGCTATCGGGCAATCTCGGGTAAGCTACGAGTACTAAGCACAGCTCGCTCTGGTGGTAATACACTCTCAGTCTCAGCTATGAACACTGCATTTTGAGTAGCATGCGATCCTGTTTTTATTTTGTAGAGGGATGGTAATTCATTAATTTATTATTAAGCCATTATTAATTCAATTTCATCATTAGTCATTTTGCTCCCGAAGCACTTTCCCAATAACTATTTTGCTAGAGGTAGAAATAAATTTTGTCTTTCAGTACACGTGACCACTGTAGTACAACTTTCTGTGCACATCAAAAAGTGGTTTGGTTGTCCAAAAAGTTTTCTGGAAATAAAGTTTTTCTGGAAATTCTTCTTTGCGAAATTTATTTTTTAGGGTCCGAGGCATGAAGGAAAAAAAAATGGGCGCGTAATTTTTTTTTTCCTTCATGGTCCGAGGGCTGTATCTTTAGCTACATAGTTGAATTTTTTACAGGACATGTGTTATTATGGCGGATTATGTAACCAATAATAAAAACAATGAAAAGCTAAAAAATTCCCAAAACAAGAAACGTGTTTTTTTAGCTATATCGTGATAACGGTAACACTCACAAACGTAAAAATTGGTACATTTATAGTGGATATTAAAATAGAATAATTATAATTAAAACTGGTCAAGTACGAACCGGACTCGCGCGCATTTAATACACTTCTGCGCGACTGAGCGTCCCTGACAAAGACGGTATTTTTATTTTAGTGGTACGTAACCCTCAGTAGGCGAGCCCGACTTGCACTTAACCGGTTTTCACATGTAGAACAGGCATCAGGAGCAATACGACAAAAAAAAAACCGGTCAAGTGCAAGTCGGACTCGCGCGCCGAAGGTTCCGATATACCTATAGTATTTTTGGAAGCAATAAAGTCCATTTTCAGGACCGCAAAACTAAATTTGTTTGTAAAGGTTTTTTGCAGAGTTCTGAAAAACTGTGCCACTTAGAAAGATTGTTTTATTTTTGCTGTAAAACTTACATAAACCTCTGTCAACTGTAATTAATTCAGATTTTTCCTTACTCAAACTTCGGAGATAAGGGGGGGGGAATGGTTTTTTTTGACATTTTTCATCATAACTTGAAAACTAAGAAACTTAAAAAAAATATATTTTAAAATTTACAAGTAAAGCCCTTTTATATGATACCCCACTCGACTTAGTAGCGATAATTTTAAGTTTGGCCCCCCTATTTTGGCCCCCTTTACATTAATAGTCATACTTTTTTTCAAAAAAATTTCATGTGCAATTTAGTTGGGCAACTATATTCTAAAACTATTCCAAACTTCAGGTCGATAGCATAAGTGGTTGCGGAGATATAGAGGTGTGACAGACAGACAGACAGACAGAGCGGCACCATAAGGGTTCCTTTTTGTTACCATTTTGGTATCGGAACCCTAAAAACACGTTTTATTCATTCGTATTATTAAAGATAGATTTCTTATAAATTATACCTTTTTGAAAGACAAAAACTATTTTGCTTCTCTACCAAAAACGCTTGCGCTTGCTTGCGCTCAGACGTTTTCAAAGTTCTTAATGACGACGCAGCGATTTCAAGTACGCGATTAGCTATTTACTAGCGATTTCCCTTTGCAACCGATTAGTTGCCGAGATATCTAGTTTATAAAATATTGGACGTGTATCCATCAAACAGGTTGCAGTAGACAACGCCATTAAATGTGACCAAAAAGGATTGAGCTGGGCTTCATAAGGAGGCTTTGGTCTGTCGCGGCTTCGACTGTGGTATACTTAGTCCGCCATTGCGAGCCAGTATCATTGTTAACGTTGCTGTGAGATGGACTCCATGTCTAGTTACCATTGCGGAACCCACCTTTCACTACCGCATTGCTAAATTTCATATAATTTATCACATCAACGATATTTCAATGCAAAAAGAAGTCATGAACGCGCGCCGCCGTCAAAATTAAAATCGTTAATTAGTTTATTCCACGTTTATTCAAATAAATCTATAGGCCGAGTGACAAGTGGCTATGTGATAAATTCTTGAATTATACATTTTCTTTAGGCTATTGCAAAAATTTATAGTAGGCGTCTAATAATTTACGTGGATACAATGACGCATATAGGTACTTGACATGTGCCTGACCGTCTATAGTACGATTTGTCTTCCTCTATTTGTCCTCTTTCATTTAGTAGTTCGAGTCATTTATTTGTAGCGGAATTTAAAGCATTACAAAATCACAATCATCAACGAAATAATCATTGCCTGCTGTGTCGTTTTTCTTAATCTATGTTTTTTGTGTTTTTAATGTAGACAGTAAATAATTAAATAAAAATAAATAAATTTTGATGAAAAGCACTCTTTTTCCATTGTACAAACAAAAGACATCAACGCGCGCCGTTAAACGAACTCAATTAGCAAGTCCTTTACCAAGTCGTTCATTTCTTTCAAGTCTTTTTTAAAAGTAACTTTCATTTCTCATTAACCATTTTTTTCTTTTCTTCTCTTACCCTCTAATATCGGGTTAACTCTTATCTTACCCTCTAATATCGGGTTAACTTTTTGGGTATGTATATGTATAGGGTGTGTTCGCGAGAGTCAGCGCGCTAGTTTGCGCGTGCGCGTAGCGTCGTGCATTGCGTGGGTGAAGCATGTCAGTTTCCCATGCGGAGCGCCGTTGATGGCGCGATGACGAGACGGCGGCTTGCCAACCAGATTGCCTAGACGAACAGTTAAATCAACAGTCAACGCGCTCATTCATGAACACTGTCCATAATCACACTCCACTGACTCCACACACTTAACAATAAACATTTTATGTAGGGATAACATTAATTTATGAAGGAAATAAACTATACTAACCCTAAACCGTGTGGTGCCGGCAAAGAATAGTATCAACCCATCTCTACCCGTAGGTGTCGTAAGAGACGACTAAGGGTTAATGAACCAGAGAATGGGTAGCAGCATCCTTCTGTGTATCATATCATCTTACATTCTGTGGTTACCAACAACCGCGGTCCATGGTGCCAGCCTTAACGTTAACAAGCGTGGTGACTATGGTACTTCCCCTCCACATAGTTTCAGCAAAAGATAGGATTTTGGAGAGAGTTCCCTGTCCTGTAGTGGACGTTTCATGGGATGTCATGATGAAACCTAAATCCAAATTCAAAGGAAATAACAAAGCACTTAAACGATATTGCGACTTAGAACCTCAAATAAACCGGCTTACATAAAACTATACCGGGTTTTTGGACCCCTAGTCAATTTTAGTCTGATACTTAGAACGCAAATGGGAACAATATCTTTTTCATGGGTGGAGTAATGAGTTCTTTTTTTCTCAATGCAAACCTTTCGCCGGTAATAGCGGATTTGTTGGGATGATCATAATTGTGTCGCGTTTTTCATGCTAAGTCTTTACAGGAAAGTAACTACATAGTTTAGTTTTGTGTTCGGAGTAACATGCTATATCTTTACTTGGCCAAAGGTTCAAAGATACGTCTGTATAATCTGAATGTGGCTGCGTGAGAATCGGTTCACTGTTCACCTCAAGTTGAGAGAACTCAAGGGCCCTCCTCCGGCAATCCACAGCCTCTGCACTGAGATATTCTGACAGGTCTCATGCGAACAGCCAGCCAACGGCAACATCCACCTGCTTTATTACGCATATTTACATAATCTACTTTACCAAATGATACTAGCGCTCCAAGTATTTCGTTAGTCGACTCATTGCTTGCTTATATTATCGTATACTTCATATTAACAGTCTATCATATTAGATTATATCAACATCCTCCGTAGTCTTCTGGTTAGAACTTTTGGCTCTTGATCCGGAGGTTCTGGGTTCGACCCTGTCACTGTCAAACAAAAATCACTTAGATATGATGATGATGGTCGTAACTATATCGCTTTCGAAGTTTACATTATTAAAGATTAATATTTTTTTACAGTCAATTAACTAGTTAGTCACTTTGACTAGTTAAATTAAAAAAAAATTGGATTTGAGACCAACCAGACCGATTCATTTAATCCATTTAAAACGAGGTTTAAACTTCCCATCACTTAGTTATGAAAGGTACACTTGTCTGGCAGCCAGTAAGTGAGATGGAGACCGTCCGTTAGATATCACCAGCACCGGTGACATCATCGCATAGCCACGCCGCTGAGCTTGACTAGACCTACTCTACTCGACTGTCGAGACTATAGACTGCTGATCTCCGATCTGCCAGGGCGGCAGTAAGGCTAATAAGTATACACAAAGGTCATTAAAGTATTTGAACTGCATTTGATATAATGTACACAGAAAAAAATGATCTCTTAAAACAAGAACGCAATATGTCTCAACTGATATTGCTTGATTATAAAGTTAAATGTCTTAGAGTAAGATAATCACTCTAACGTATTAAAAATGCCGAATTCTTAAAATTCAAGAGAGAATTTCTTCTAATAAGAATTATATTACTAGGTTTGAAATTGATATTTTGAATTAAAATTATTTATTTTTTTCCATCAATAATGAAAAAAATCTTAAAGCAAGTAAAATATTAATCAATTCAAAAAATAAATCGTTTCGCCTAAGAATTATAAAAAATATTAAATGAAGATTTAGGACAATATTAAGGTAAATAATATGTTGCTTGGTATAAGATAGTTGTCGTTTCGCTCAACAACTAAGTAATGAAGAGTTAAGACTATATTAAGGCAAATAACATTTTGCTTGGTAAAAAAATCAAGTTCTTTCGCTCAAGATCTAGTAAGATATGCAATGAAGAGTTAAGGCGATGTTAAGGCAAATAATTGTTGCTCGGTACAAGATACTGTGTCAAAGAAGGATCGGTATCAAAATTTCGATTGGTTTGCTAACTAAGCCTGTGGTCTAATGGTCAGAGCGAGGGACCACGATACCGATGGACGCGGGTTCGAGTCCAGCCACCTCCAGGACTTGTGGTAAATTATATATAATGGTTGATTATGATATAATAGTTAATGATAACTTTAATAAATAATAGAAAGAATAGAAATGGAAACAAATGTGGAAAGAGAAACGTTAAAAAATAAAAAGATCTAATATAAAAATACCGGCAGAGAGCAGAAGAAGAGGAATAAAAAGAAAAAAGCAAAGTGCTTTTTTTCTTTAAAAAAGCCTTTTATTTTAGTTTTTTATTTTTAAAGAGCTTTATGTTTTTTTACAAAATTAGTATCGCTCTTGGGGTGACACATTTAGCTTTTTGAATAAAGAGCTTTAAATTCTTTATTCAAATTAGTTTCCTTCTTGGTGAGATAGATGCTTCAATCAAATAAGTTTGGTTCTTCATGTGATAGCTTCCAGTTTTTACAATAAGATACCGGTTGAAAATTGATATAAGAAATTTAGTTCTTGGACGGAGAACTATACCACAAAACATTTTATTTCTCAATCTAAGACGTTTTCGAGTTTCCTTATATCGAAAACCCAAAAGATCTTAACTTAATTAATATTATTTGGTTCAAGATATCTTTTTTTTCTGTGTAGCAATATCTCTTAGTCAACTCACCCCACAAAATTCGGGATTTGTTACCAAGAGAAAATAGAAAGTCGTACCATAGTCGTACATATAGATTTACTATTTAACTTACCAGAGCAGATCAATCTTATAGTTTTTAGTTCTTGGTACTAAGTAGAATGCCTGTACTTTTCTCATCAGACAAAAAATCTTCAAAAGAATGCAAATAGCATGAAGAAAGTAGAAAACTAGATATATTGTTATTTTCACTTCAAACAGCAGCATCTAAATTAGTCACAGTAATCCTATGAATAGGAGAGTAAGCCTCCAAATGTTGTGGTTGTGGGTAATTTATGAGAAGATGTTAATGAGGTATCAATAGCGAATGTTCCGTTATCACGTGGTGATTCGTAAGTCATGGGCCCATTCATAAAAAATATACCGAAAAGCGGTAGTGTCGAGCCGCTCTACAACAGCATAAAACGTCACAAAATGTTCTAAATTTTTCGAATCTTAAGGTGGGTTAGGTGGAGATGGCTAAGTTAGATGGTGCAACCCACCCTTAATTTACACATAATTAAATTAGGACTTTTAAAAGAATGTTGTTTTATTTAAGCAAAGCTCATATCTTCTTCTATTTATATTCTAGTAAAAAAAATTAAAGCCTGGCTTAATCACGTAATGGTTAAATTGCTTGTTCAACTCTATAGCCGTGTGTTTTCTACTCAAACAAGGCACGCTTTTTACAACCAGTTACTTTTTGATGGCTGCGTAAATGTGATCGTTTTTATCGTGACACGAATTTGAGCCATTTATGTCAGTACAATCTGAATTTAGGTGATAGTTTACATATAATCTACTTACTACTTACTAACTACAAGCAACCAAAGTGTTAGACGTGATTAAAATTATTTCTACCCGATTGCACTTATTAGGTATTTTTAACATCAATTAACCATATAAAGTTAGATGCTTGGTATAAATTGAGGGTCATATGTTTTAATTAGGTCAAAACCAGTTTGTGTTTAGCACTTTAGAATATGTACATATAAAAGTTATGTGACAATGGATCTCGTGATTAAGCGATCACATGACGCGGCGTGACGGGCGCTCAGCTCGGCACAGACGGACAGACAGCCATAGAAGCTGTGCTTACGCCTCAAATTCACCAATCGCAAGCTGCCACTGTTCAAATTGATCAGTAGTTAAGTCACTCCTAGCTACCTAAGTCACTGGTAATCTACGTAAACTACGGAAACTTGTATTCGAACCAAACACGTCTCAATCACACTTATTAAGATTGTCTAAGAAAGTAAGTTACAGATAGGTCAAAAACCGTCTAACAAGCCTTTCGACCTTATCAAAAAGCCACTTCCTTTCTGGAAATGAAGAAAAATATGTATAATTTCTCACTAATGACGGAATCGTGCGCAAGGTACATACTAAAAGATATGATATGATCTTATATTAGTGACAGACCACGCGTGGGCGGTGCGGTTTCAGTTCCCTACCGCGCAGTTTGGAGACCGACTTCGCACACTCTTGCGCACCTCACTTCCTCTCCACGTCGCCATAATCTCTTAATCTCCATAAAACATATTTTTTGTAGTTCATTTTATTTGTAAATTTAAACTTTAATTCTTTTGATTTAATGCCCATATTTGAACGAAACGCACATACAATTTAGGACTTTTTGTGCTTATCGAGAGGTACTATTCATTGAGACAAGTAACGGGCAAAATAGTGATCATGTCTCGAGTCTTGATCATTCAAGAGAACACGTACAATCGAGCTTAAAATTGCTTATTTTTATTATTAATAAACTAGGGTTTTGCGCATACCGTTTTTATATTTGCTTTCATTATACACAAGGTCATGTGATCCCAAACTATACAAAGCCCAGAAACGGATACACATACATCGAGTTCAAGAGTACGCCCGTTGACAATAAAAAAAAATAGATAAGTAACACCCAGATACAGAACAATCACTTTTGTTCATTACACAAATGGTTGCTTGGGTGGGGATCGAACCCGCGGTCCACAGCGCAGAAGGCTACTTACTACCAATCACACCAACAACAGGGCAGTGGGATTACAATTTTACATGTCCACAGACGGACAACAATGTCATTGAAACAAAAAGAAGAAAAGAATACTCGTAACAAGAAATAAATCATCAATCATACTATGTACGGTCAACCGCTTGTCGGTAGAAACTTTTTCTACTCTATTACCACGTCATAAGGTCCAAAAGTGTTTCTACCGATGTGCGGCCGTGTGTACGAGTAGGTATGGGACTAAATCTTAAAAGTGGAGTTTTGTACTTTTTGTAGGACACTAGTTTTACATATTTATTGATACTAGTGCAATATGTAAACGTAAGTTTTAGGTCTGCACCCGATTTTGTAAAATTTTATTACCTATAATTAATAGGAAATAAAATTAAATACCCAATCTCGTCAGTTTTCCGATTACCACACACCCATATTTTTTTACTCAATTCCTTATAAAAAGTTTACTACTGGGTAAAGCGCCCATTGACACTTAAACTTAAAACTAGAATAGTTTTATGTTTATTTGAGACTTATTTTGGAAATAAATTTCACTTCTATAAGGCTTTCAAATGGTTTTGAAAATTACCTCTCGGTTTAGAGATAAAATCACACACTGCGGAAACTTTACGCCGTTGCATCTTAGGCAGATAGAGGAATGTGCTTTAATCCGCACCCTGCACCCCCTTTGAACGATTAAACTTCGTAACCTCCCGCTCGAACCACCGAGCCCCATCTACGGATCTTCGTAATGACATGACAGAATAAGTTTTTATATAATTTTTTCCCATTTCTCTTGGGAATTTCGCAAAATAGTTTACAGTAGGCGCGTTAATACATCACTCAAAAACCTTCAAGTTTCAGGTTCAATAGTTTTGTCTGTGTGTTGATGTCAGTCACCTTATGCTTCTAATTTATCTCCGCCTAATAATTATACGTAGCGTTGCAAGTTCTTTTTTAGTTCTTGTTAATTTAAGGTATTCTTCTTTATTTCAGAGTATTGTTTTGATAATTTTACTTATCGTAGAGTATATGAAAGAAATTAATTTTAAAGTTCTTAAGGCATTTTTGGCGATGAAGCTCCAATTCTCGTTTTATACGTGTCCACAGACGTTTTGGCTGGATATGTAACTGTGTGTGTGTGTGTAAATAACTTGTTTGGTTACGCGCGCGCATGTGTGTCGTGCAGGCACAGGAACACACGCTTGTGATGGTCGCGTGCGCTACATTCCATCGCGTACCCATTCATACGTACACTGAGAGGCTTTTATTTAGGCATTTATTAACATACTGTCTTCTTTAATAAGCAGTTTGCCCTGTGATTACAAATGACGAGGTAAAATTAAGCCTTAAGGATTCAGATTAATCTGTAGATAATCATCTACACAATGTTATACGGCAGATGCAAACGAAAGGCTAAGAAAAACTGATTTAATAATATGTAAAAAACCGCAGCGTATGGATCCCTGTGATGACGGCTTGGAATAGTACCACCCTGTCTCTTTAAAAAAGTATCATAAACCAAAGAATGGGCAGCAGCGTCCTTCTGCGTATTGCACCACCTTTCTCCGGTCACCTACGGCCTTACATTGCCTTACAGCCTATATAGCCGCAAGCCGCAACGGTGATAAGCGTGGGGGTGACTAGGGTACAAAAGTACATCCTCCCCAAATATACCCACCGCATATGTTTGCTGTGAAGTCCTGGGGATCCTTGTCCAGTAATGGACTTTTCTACGTATAAGGGATGTTATTAAGTAAACAATATAACCACAGCAAAAGATTTTTATAATTACCCACCTAAATAATAATATTCTTTCCATTATAAAATTTACATGAAATTTAATAAAAGTCTTTAAACTATATACTACACAAGTTCTACTCACAGAAATATAGCTAACTACTTACGCCACATAACTTTTAACTTGTAGTGACACGGGGGGTACGAGGCAATAATGTAGGGTAAATTATTCGTGCGTTTACCGCCAGCGCCCAATCACAGTCCTCTGCTGGCGGGGCGGGCGCTATTGCGAGTCGATACATGCGCGCGCATTTCTGCTACACTGAAAAACTGAAAACAAATAGCATGCGACGTAAAGTTTTAGCGGTTTTAAAAGCCAGAACGGAGCTATTTTATACCGTAGTTAATAAATACCCCGCGGACTTAACTTTGAGGAAATACTGATATATTGTAATTTAAGTTCTACGCCAGTATTAGTTTTATTGGTCGCCCATTGATAGATGTGGTGCTTGGTAGACATGGCTCTTTAGGTATGTTACTCGGCCCATCAAAATGAACATAGATCTAAATAAGAATAGTTATTTGTTATGCATGCAAGGCATTAATATTGTTATAAAGCACGAGTGCCTTGTATTGAAACTCGAGCAAGAATCCTAAACATAGTGAGGGTTCCAAGGCACGAGACGCGAATTAATTTTGTTTTTTCACCTAACTACAGCGAGGAAAATGCTAACAAATAGCGCCAATACCTTACCATAATTCATTATAACGATCTAATTTCAAAAAAAAATTGCACGCTAGCGGCCAAAAATGACTTTTGCTCGCAGATTTTTACCGATAAAGCAGTTTTCCGAGCCTGTCAGGTAAAAAAGAAATTTTGCCTCCCATGCAAAATGCGCTATATCTGCTGATGCAATTTCTATGGGATACTATATTATTTTTCTTAATTCAACCTTTGTTCCTAAGGTAAAGTTATACAATCCGAGTAACATTCTAAAAGGTTCGCAGTTGATTAGGAAGCAACCTATTATGACGTAAATTGTAGGTACTATAATAGTCCTACGTGAGCTATGGGGGCGTGTAGCTTAGTGGAGTGTGTCACTCTCAAGAATTCCTAAAAATGCAGTTCTTTTTTTATGGTACAAGTGAGCAAACGAGCAAGTGGTCACCACCGCCCATAGCACCCACTATCTTATTAATGACTTATTTGACACTAATAAGACATCAAAGCGCGATGCTCACTTTGAGCACTAAGATGGTATGTCTCATGTGCCGGTAATTTCACTGGCTCCCTTGCCCTTCAAACCGAAACACAGCAGTGCAAACACTACTGCTGCACGGCAAAAAAAAGCAAGGGGGTGGTACTTCCCCAGACGGACTTCCCACAAAAGCCCTACCACCTTTGAGAGTTCATAGCAGAATCCCCTCTTTAAGAAAACCATCAAATAAATTCAAGTAATACAAGTTCACAATTAAAACAGCACATCAATTAAATCACATTTCGAAGGTGGTAGGGCTTTTGTGCAAAGTCCGTCTGGGGAAGTACCCCTTGCCTATTTCTGCCGTAAAATAGCAGGGTTTCCTCTGCTGTGTTTCGGTTTGAAGGGTGAGGGAGCCAGCGAAATTACCGGCACACGAGATACACCATGTAAGTTGGGTGGGTTAGCTTAGCTGTCTTATTAGTGTCAAGTTATGCCACTAATAAGACAGTGGGCTCTATGGGCGGTGGTGTCCACTTTCCATCAGGTGGTCCCCCTGCTCGTTTGCTCACTTGTCACATTAAAAAAAACATAAAATAATTAATTCACACGCGTAGCTTTTCGCGCTACATATCTTGCTAGCTTGAAAGGCAAAAAGTAGTTTATCTAACACGTTCGAGTCGCGGTCGACAATAGAATAAAAGCATACCGTTCAATCAAGGGATATTCTAAAATTAAAATTTTTTACAATATACGGTTTTCAGGTAGCCAAACCATAGTTTGAAACCCCTACAATACAATCGATATGAAAAGGTTTCGCCTCAAGGTACATACGAGTATATATACTCTCTAACCGAGAAATTCGCCTGCATCAGTGCAAGACGCAATCTTACCAACATCTAAACAGTACTGCCAACATTTAAATAAGTGTTATAAATAATTCCAACTTAGTATTATTTTGCTATTATCACGAGCTAGTTGTTCGATATTGGAGTGATACACCAAAGTAGGTTTCTCAGTTTTATAGGACTAATATACAATACAACCCGAGCTCCCTCCAAGCCTCTTCTTTGAGTCGTCCCTCCGGGTTTTGTTGAACGGAGTCTTCCCTCTGAGCACTTCGCCCTGTGACCTCTTCTACGGAGTCTTCCTAACCCTCTTTTTCTTCCACTTGTTCTTCTCTTTAGATAGCTTTCCACTGAACTAAGTACGGTGTAGCCGC
The DNA here is from genome assembly GCA_947532105.1 of Athrips mouffetella. Taxonomy (NCBI): domain Eukaryota; kingdom Metazoa; phylum Arthropoda; class Insecta; order Lepidoptera; family Gelechiidae; genus Athrips; species Athrips mouffetella. Next base: position 33,333,433 of record OX383956.1, read on the forward strand.
TTGGTGGCCCACCTAACTCGTTCCCGAAGATTTATTTTTGAAATCGGATTTTTGATAAATTTTTCTAGGATTTAGCTCTCTTACTTTAGCTATCTCTTTCTTTTGAATTTTATAAACAAATGTACTAAACAAATGATTAATCACAAAACATTCATAGGTTGGACCGGCTGAATTAATTACATTGTAATACTATTTTAAGTTAAAAGTAAGAATGAATGAGCCTCTTATTCTTTACTTCTTCTTCTTCTTTACTCATAGAGGGAGATGAAAAGTTAAGGTTCACGAAAGTAAGGTGTTTCGTAAGCAAAAATTTTTCAGTTAAGAAAAGATTTATCTGAAATTACACGAGGTACACAAAAAAAGTTAAAATAAACGTAAAAAAACATGCATTTATTGAAATAAAACAGTTACCTGTGAGTGTTACATTATAAATAAAACTACAAGTAAAGTGCTAAAATAAAAACCTGGTCAAAAGCGAGTCGGACTCGCGCACTGAGGGTTCCGTACCCCGAAGGTAAAAATACCGTCTTAGTTTAGTTATGGACGCGCTCGAAATCCTGACACGCAAAAATGTATTAAAAACGAGAGATTGAACCAGTTTGTATTACTTATTGTGATTTTATAGCTTATGCACTACTTTTATAAGTAGTGTATGTTTATACATACAAATTTTCACAACTGTAAGTGTTTCCGTTTTTACTATAGAGCTAAAATAAAAGTTGCCTAAAGAAGCACGTTTTTAGTAGGGGAGCCCTATTTTCTCTTTTTAGTATTTGTTGTTATAGATAGCGGCAACAGAAATAATAATCTGTGAAAATTTCAACTTTCTTATTATTACAGTTCATGAGATATAGCCCACTGACAGACAGACAGGCAGACATCGGAGGCATATTAATAGGATCCCGTTCTTCACCCTTTTGGTACGGAACGCTATAAAGAGGATGTAATACGCTTTTATTTGCAGACATGACATCCAAAACCAGTTAAATAAAAATTATTTTCGCTTACTTTAGTAAGAACATAGCTTCTTAGTCATTAGGAAAGCCTATCTATAAAAAGAAATCTACACAGTGATCTCTTTAAGCTTATTACCTAGATCGGATCATATTATTATAATAAAGCAAACTTTTTATTGAGAGATTTTTGTGGGCCTCAACTTTTGAAACAGCGATTGGATTTCGCGTGACTCATCGAATCACGTCAAGAGACTGATTAATATTTATTTCAATAGTTGTTGTAGTAATAATTTGATCCGTATCTAAATAGCTACGATAGCTTATTAGCAAAGGCGCATGGTTTCTAGTCCGCAAATACAGTAGAATAGAATATAAAATGTTTTATTCAGTAAACAATTTGACATGTTAACTTACACAAAACTTAAAAGTTATGGTTATACTTATGACATTATTTTTTATTGAAAACTGGAAGTATTATATTATATTGATTGTATAAATAAAACTTAAACATAGTGATTAAAATGCCATTAGGAGTTCAAATTTCATTATATAATTTTTAACATTAAAAAAAAACCGGCCAAGTGCGAGTCGGACTCGCGCACTGAGGGTTCCGTACTACCACATAAACATAATTGTATTAGTTGAAATTTCAGTAAGTTAATGTGCTAGATTTTTTGAGTCCGACACGCGTTTGACCAAATTTTATTATTCGTTGTTATTTTATAGCCTATGCCCTATAAACATAACAATTTTCAAGTTTGTAAGTGTTCCCGTTTTTAAATAGAACTAAAACAAAAATCGCCTCAGCGACCATCCAACTTGACCCCTCTCTTATATGAATGTTCTTGAAACGGGAGCTCACCACAATTGGTTACCATTAGTTGTGAGAAAAGTTGTAATATTTAATGATTTCAGACTTTTCCCATTATTTGTCCTGTGAGACCTAGCTTCTTGCCAAATTTCATAATTTTAGGTCAACGGGAAGTACCCTGTAGGTTTTTCATTTTTTAATAAATGTATGGAGATGAGGACATAAAATGCCATATCTTTTGATTGCGTCGTTGTAAAAAATTTAAATTTTCAGATCTTGTGTGGTTCATGGATCCTAATATATGATATTAATTTCAACCTGATACCTTTACCCGTTCGTGAGATAAAGGGTCTTGACAGACAGACAGACAGACAGACAGACAGACAGACAGACAGACAGACGGACAACAAAGTGATCCTATAAGGGTTCCGTTTTTTTCTTTTGAGGTACGGAACCCTAAAAACGACAAAATCAAATAATAAAACCGTGAAGTCGACGAGTCTGTACGTTGAAAATTTTCAGAAAAGGTAACAAGAACAGATAATTTTAGAAAATTTTGTGTGTGTGTGTCTAAGCTAAACACTTTTACCTCATTAACTACTGGACCGATTAAAACAGTATTTTCATCACGTGTAACATATAAGCTTTGTTTTATCGCAATCGCTTTAATCAAAAATAAGATATGCAAGTATAAGTTTCACTGCTTTGGGCGAAATAAGATAGTTCTTACCGCAAGAAGAGTCTCGTTTCCATGGGAGCATGGAAAAAAGTTATAAAATTGAATTAAGTTACAGGCAACAGTTCCCATAAAGTGTTTGTACCTCATAATATAATTACCTATCTAGAAATAATACAGTGTAACATGAGATCTTTCACTCTAGGTTTTCGTAAAACCAGTAGCTAAAATAAGACCCCGCATGTTACGGTACATACAATCATAATCAAAAGGCTATCTTTATTAATGGTCGATATCGTAGCGACCAAGCGTCATAACCTAGCACATAACACGCGCCTCCGTTTTATAGTGGACAACTACCCGCTGCTGGCTGGTTCAACCCCATACTGTTTTACGATACTTACTAATATCAAACAGACTAACGTCACAAAACAACCCAAATTCTCTCTCCTTTGAGTCCAATTTGTCTTAGCAAAAGAGGATCTCCTTATTCGTCCTTCCTGAGTCCATTCAATTTGTGCTGGGTGACAAGTTATGCGTTTTTTATTGCAGTCGAACATAAAAGTGACGGCGCAATTACTATTATGAAGTATTGTTGACAGAATCAAAAAGCTCTTTAAATGAAGATACTATACGGAGTCAAAGTACTTTTATTTTAGGCAGTCAAGAACAAAAAAAATTATAATTTTCTAGCTATGGAAAATTCGAGTGACAGTGAAATCTGAGATGGGCCGGTGACACACCGAGCGTGCCACAATCCATTACAGCCGGTTTGCGGACGGTCTGCGAAGTGGGGTAGGCCGGGGAGAGGGAGTTTCCATTAGCTAATTACCCGCTACCACCGACCCCTTCTTCCAGATTGCCACCATACCACGTCTTTGGTTGCTAATTGATTTTTAAATGACTCTTAAGGGTGTCACTACTTGTAGTAGTTAAAACTTTTACCGGTCTATTTTCTCGCTTGGTGTTTTTTTAATAAAAAAGAATTTTCTAAAACTTGAACTCATTTAAATAAAAGGTAAAATGTGAAATCCTGAAGTTGGCTCTGAACCTTTGCGTGCCTTCAAACTGAACTGCCATCGAAGTAGATGAATCATGTACCGAGTTCAAAACGTAACGATTATTCCTCTGTTATGATCTGACTGCTATCAAATTAAAAAGTTAAACATACCCCATGTTAGCTGTAGCATCAGATCTAATGAGGTAATGACCATCCAACGAGCCCGGCGGCGGGCGGTGGCGGGGGAGGCGGTGACAGCGGCGGACGCGTGCTCAACACGCGACCTACCCTCTACCCTCGAATAATTTCATTATTATAATAAAACGAGTCAAATGTGTAAACGATGGCACGTGATAATTGTGACCTCGGAGTGCGTGGCTTACCCCATAAAAACCTGCGAGCAACAGACTTTCACGGTACTTATTCGCGAAGGATATTAATGCTAAATCAAATACAAACCATTGCCTTAAGCTTGAACTAAGCTAAAAATTAAGATTTAATTAAATATTAGTGATAAACTGACACATCAACGCACAAACTATTAAGTTTGCGAATTACTAAGACAGGATTTTGCGAAATTCATCCCATGATAAATCCACAGAAATCCACGCGGACCAACAGCCAGTATAAGAATAAGTAAATATTTTGAGAATTATCAAAATAAGCAGAGATTTCGTAAATGATACGAGTTGAAAAGATAAGTTCATTTTTTAATTTACTGAATCTGTACTACTAGAAAAAACCGTGAGGTGAAAAATAAAAGTATTCGGCGGATACAATAATCATTACGGGCGCATTCATTAATAGCTGACCGCTGACAAACGGTGGTTCCCCTGGCCCTGTTTACCCCATCACCCCTACCCCCTACCGGCTATCTCCCCATTCGGCCAGGTGTAAAACTGCCCGGTCACGGAAAGACAGACATGCGATGCGGCTAATATGTTTTTATTATTAAAGCTATACGTATTGCTCATCCCCCGGTACTGGCGCCTGTCGAGGGGATGACCCATGAATATTTATGCGGTGATTTGTTTATGGCACTAAATGTTGCGGTCAGCCTATTAAATTTGTAGCAGTGGTCCGCTGGCGTAGTCTTTTGTGTAGAATTAACTTTATATTCGTCGTGCGTAATGAGATTATCTACTTACCTAGAAAGAAATCGTTTTGAAAAAGGAACTAACTGAACATTTTACTAGATCTTTCTAATTTATTTGTTGATAGTTAACCAGTGCTTCACTCCATGTTTAAATTGTGCAAACATTTTCATTGTTTACGTTGTATTGAAAAATCCTCTATTGAAACTAAACCGCGGCAACTGAATATTCATGGTCTAAAATTCAGTAAAATGTACTCTGAATGACACCCTCGAAGTGTGAGAGTAAGTAAGGTACAGTAGATTTGAGTTATGTCTCACACTACAATTGGTGAGTAACACGGAAAGACGGCCGGGTCACAAGTTTACTGCTCACTGACCGACGCGTCGCCAATGAAGACTTATCTTTATGCTATCGGCGTACGCAACACCGTTCCCTTTGCTTATAGCTTGATGTTTTAAAGATTGCACCTTTTATGAAGGAACTTAAACTTTTACGTATGAAAAACGAGAGAGTACTTACTTAAACAAAAACAGCTATCATGCTCGCACACATAAGTACAAAGCAGGACAGGTATGTACCTATAGGTACATTAGAACTAGACACGTTTGGTGTCTCAACATCTCTGACACTATGGTTTTTGAGGTTGGTCATCAACCTTTTACAGCCCACACGACATGATAATGATCAGAATGGAGTGGATACTTAAAAGTAAACTCACCTTTCACAATCTGATTTCCTTTGTAGCAAAATACAACGAGAAACAAATTATCTTTCCATAAAAACTAAAAACCTAATTTGGACTATCATACAAACATTTTCAAACGAAAAAACGAGTTGGTCCAGCCGTTAGTTCTTAGTGAAGTGATGCGTTCCGTTTACCAAGTCGTATGTTATGATATTAAGTGCATACAAAAATTTCTTAGAAAATAAGATGTTCATTTTCCCGGAAAACTTTTCCCATTTATGAGCTATTCCAAATTTTAATAGAAAATTAGTAGCCAAGGGCTGTAAGGCATCAATTGCAGCCCGAGATATTTAGGCGCACGAGCGCAGCGAGGGCGCCTATAGTTCGAGGGTGCAATTGATGCTTACACCCGAGCTAACTACTCTGCTTTACATCTCGATTGTGAGGCAAGTAGGTCCTTATTACCACGAAATTGTAGGTGACCAATTAGCGCTCTAGGGTAATAATGTAGCTAGAAAAGCCCTAGGGCGGTAAGTAATAAAAAAAAACTTCACTCTTTCAAAACTCAATTACTTACCGCCCTAGGGATTTTGTAGCTACATTATTACCCTAGAGCGCTAATTGGTCACCTACAAGCCCCATTTGGGGGTAATAAGGACCTACATACCGAATATGAGAGATGTAAAATATATTATGGTTCAGCTGTTCTCAAGTGATGGGCGTACCAAAGAACAGCATTTAATTTTTAATTTTTGTAACAACAAGTAAGGTTATACTGAAGAATGTGACTCTTCCATGAAACTGAACAACTTTTTGTTCATTTTCCGTGGAACATAGATCGAAATATGAAGAAAAAATTTCCTCCCATACAAAATGCGTTATCAACTGATGTAGTTTCTATAGAGTTAAACAAAAATACGTCTATTTCGACCTATGTTCCACGGGAAAAGTGGTCCAGTTTCACGGGCTGAATACGGGCGTTCGCTTCAGTGATTCAATTCAATTCAATTCATTTATTCAATACATTTACAACTTACAGCAAAATGCCAAATCGTCATAAAGTTAAATAACAATCAGTACATACTTAGTACAAACGCAATTTATGAACTATAATATGATATGTCAGGGAACTAAACTACTTAAATCTAGAAACCTGTGAGCACTACCAAGCAGGCACCTGAACGAATCAGCGAATAGGTCAATATTATCGCACTGAGCAAGCATGTCACCGATAAGAGTTAATGCCTTCACTGTGGGCGCGTGCGCTGAACGCACCGTACGTGTCGCGGGAAGTTGCAACAGTCGCGGTCGGCGACGTGGCGCTATTGCCCCATTCGCGTCCCGAGGAATTCGGTTGGGAACTACGAGACAGAATGTTTCTAACACCGTTGAACTATCGATCTTGTGATGAAGAACAGAAAGATAGTGTACAAATGACCTCATTTTTCTTCTGAGAGAAAGTGTTTCTCTGTCCATCATTCCCAAAACAAATAAGGAGGGATACAAGAACGGATAATACCCGTATTTCCGTTTATAAAGCCACCGTAAAAATTTACGTTGTAGTCTCTCCACAATTAGACTATATTTTTCTTCATGCGGATCCCAGGCTACTGCACCGTATTCAAGCTTGCTGCGTACATACGCGTTATATAGTACATTAGCTACTGCTGCAGCATTGTCAAAATTGGATGCGGTCCTTATTACAAATCCCAACATCTTACTAGCTTCTTTACATATAGTTGTTATGTGTTTGTGGAAGTCAAGTTTACCATCTAAAATCAAACCAAGGTCCCGAATATCATCAACCCTATCTAATATTGTATCGTGAAGTATATATTTCGTGTATGTTGGAGAACGATTCCGTGAAAACGTTATCACTTTACACTTAGCAGTGTTAAAAGGAAGATCATTGACAAGGCTCCATTCGGCCACGGCATCAATATCTTTTTGTAAATCCTCAGTACCTGTCGTTGAACCCATTTCCAGGTAAAGTTTTAGGTCATCAGCAAATAACTGACATTCTGCTTTTTGGACGCAATTGGGAAGGTCGTTAATCATTATAAGGAATAACAGTGGGCCCAGGGTGCTGCCCTGACTGACTCCGGACCTTGTGTAGTAGTCTTGGGATTCGTACTTGTCTACCCTCACATACTGTCGCCTACCACAGAGATAGTTGGAAAAGAATTTTAGTAGTTTGGTTGTGAAACCTATAACTGCTAACTTCTGCAATAAGATATCATTATTGACTAAATCAAATGCCTTTTTGAAATCGAAATAGGCGGCATCCACCTGGCATCCCGCATCCATTTTTTCACACACATAGTCAACTAGTGATATTAGGTTAGTTGTAGTCGACCGTGCTTTGCGGAAGCCATGCTGGCTAGGTGATGGCTCCGATTTCACGAAAAAGTGCGATCTCCTTATATCTCAAAGAATTGTGAAGCTATGATATTCAATAAATGCTCAAAGACGTGTATTTACGAGAGCTGTAAGGTGCAAAAAGAATTATTCGAGAAAATTAAAAAACGACAAAGTTATGGGCGAAATAGTATAAAAAAAATATATATTAGAATTTTTGATTTTGTCGCTCGATATTTTGGATTATTAAAAATTTGAGAAAAGTTCTTCTGGACAATTCAGCCAGCTACACTTTGAGCCTAACCTTATTGAAAATATTTTTTCGAATTCCGTAGATTCAATTTCAATGTGCTCGATAGTCGTGTGAGGCACGAAATCAAATAAATGGTACAGCAGCACTTACTTTCTCGCAATACTCAAGGAAAAACTATCAACCGCAAACTTAAATTTGTAATGCCATACACATAGTATGGAAATACAAACTTTTACTTACGTTTTTCCAAAAAAATGTTCGAATGAAATATACAGATAAATTCAGAAGTCAAATTGTCAAATATTAAAACAAACAAACCTCAAACGATTACGAGTAAATCACATGTTTAACTTTTGGTAGTACTGGAACAACCTTTATATAAATTTTCACAGATCAATGGATACTACATACACACATAACATCACGCCTCTTTCCCGTCGGGGTAGGCAGAGACCACAGTCCTCCACCTGCTACGATCTTGACATACTTCCCTTGCTTCCTGTACTTTCATCAATTCTTTCATACATGATCGTCGGTTTAGGGTACTTTTAACCTGGCCTTTATTCAGCACATTCAATAAGTATTCTGTAAATAATCTACATTGAATAAAATTATCTGAATCTGAGCAAGCCCTTTCAGTTTTTGGTACAGCCTGTGTACTAAATTTTATTCATAAACATCATAAATAATATCCAGTCAGGTAGACAACCAATCCAGGATTAATATTATAAAAATTTTAATAAACTCAATGGAACCAATTTTGGGTAAATCACATATTTACGATTTGGTGGTACAGGAACACCCCTTATATAAAATTACACAGATCAATTGATACTGGCGCAAGATATCTTACATGGAGATGCTTGGTCATGCAAAGTTTCATCAAGATTCTATGAGCCGTGTTTAAGAAAATTTCAATTTTTCATTTTCGTTGTACGACAGCTACCCTCAAAATGAAAGCCAGCAAGAAACCACTTGGAACCCTTCGATGGATTTGCATAAAACTCCTAAATTCAAAATATGGTGTCAATCGGACCATTCGTTTAGCCGCTAGGCCAAAGCGTGACGGACAGACCGACCGAAGGACCGACCGACCGACGGACGGACGGACGGACATTTTTGGGAGACTTTTTTTATGATGTATAAGTGAGTTTTTATGATGCAAAAATGTGTTCTATACACATTTTTGAGAAAATTTGAAAAACTTTTTTTTTCACGCATACAATACCTTTCTCGCTCCGCTCGAAAGTAAAGAGACCTTATTGCTGAATTATTGCCAGCCATATTGCTGAAAAACTAACCATTTAAAATTTGGTGTACAGTTTTAAATTCATTTAATTTATTTTGTATTAAAAAAATCGTAATAGGTGAAACTAAGCTGTGCTGTCATAATTATGTGATTTCATACAAAATATATTTAAATACTAGCTGTTGCCCGCGACTCCGTCTGCGTGGGGTTCAGAAAAAGTAGCTAATGACTTTTCCCATGGTTCAAACTATCTTCGTACCAAATTTTTTATCACAATCAGTTTATCGGATTGATCATAAAAGCTTAACAGAGAGACAGACAGTGCAGTTCTCGCTTTTATATTATTAGGTATATAGAGTACATATAGTAAGGATTTTTTGTAAATACATTAATCACCTCTTGTTTACGTGTGAACTGTTAGGTCGACCACTATCCTCGTAAGGGTAAAATTATAGTCGAATTCCACGCGGACGAACTGTGATACGGGTTTCGTAATTTCTTATACAAAACAAAGCCGTTATTTCTTATACAAAACAAAGCCGTTATTTCTTATACAAATGGAAGCTTGGTATTGACAAATTACAATTATTGTAACTATAGATGTAAGCATCCTGGGAAAAAGTATGAGCTAGAAATAAAAATGTCTTTGGTCATTTAGAATAATAAGAAAAGTAAGCGGTAAATAATAATACTAGATACGCCTCTGTTATATTACTCTTTAGGGTAGCTACATGAAAAGAGAAATGTTGAAATTTGTCGTATCTCCTGCCGTAAATCGACTTCCTCAATACCGACTTCAAGTGCCTTAGACTTAACCACCTAATTTAGCTTTAATTGTAAATTTATCTTATTTAGGTACCTATTATGTCTACATTACCGATTACGAAAGTGAAACCCGCTCTTTTACGATCAAAGTTTACTTTGCGGCCTTTCTTCGTTGGGTAAGTACGAGTATGTATTACGATACTCTCACCAAAACCCTAAGACAGAAACAAATATGTTTCAACTGTGAATCGAACACGTTACTTTCGTAATAGCGCAGACCAGGCTTAAAAAAGGAACAAATAGGTACGCGACATTTTTTTCAGTATATGCCCACCCCCTGTCGACTGACTGCCACGGTGCCACCCCGCACCACCAAAAACTATGGGAAATGTAAACACTACTCAAATTACTTTCCAAGCTACTATTGATCACACACTCAAATAGAAAAAAAGCCAAAGTAACACACACGTTTAATTTGCGTATTTGCATTATGCACGTGGATAACAAAGTTTATAAATGGTGACACGAAGACTAATTTTACTGCATACTTTTATATCAAAAATATATCTGACGAAAGGAATAAAAGTAAGAAACAATGATAAAGTATCTTTATTCGTATTAGGATGAAAAATAAGCCCTTTATTACCCATAGCATTCCTTTTGATATTTTACGAAAACATAAAAAAGTAGTCCTTCATCATTTCTTTGTCTCGCTCTGCAGCCTAAACGGCTTGATAGATTTCAACATATGAGGTGTCGTCAGATTTGTATTCATTGTAGGAGTGTCATAGGATATAATATTTTAGTACGGCACCTTTGAAGCGAAAAAAAGGGTGAAATTTTTTTTTTAAATCATTACTTTTACAACATGGGTATCAAACAATAGATAGGAAAAACCTGATTCTAAGGTTAGCAAATGTTTTAGTATAACTTGACGTAGCAAATCTGAAAACTAAAAAGTTTAAAATAAAAAATTATTAAATAACAAAAAACCCAACTGCTTAGCACAAGAGAGGAAAACAAGCTTAAATCTATTGGATTTGGTAACTTGAATTGTATAGGATACTGCAGGCGGGGACGAACAAAATAGATTTAAGCTTGTTTTCCTCTCTTGTGCTAAGCAGTTGGGTTTTTTGTTATTTAATAAATTTTTTATCATCATCATATCGTGTGGGTTGCAAGGTCAATGACCGAACTCCATAGTTTTAACTATCTTCGTACCAAATTTCATCAAAATTGGTTCATCTTCGTACCAAATTTCATCAAAATTGACGGCGGTCTCCAAGCGTGGTGGCTATGGTAAATCGATCCCCTCCAAAGTACCACGCGTTTTTGCTAGAGTTCTGGAGAGAGCTATGTCCTGCAGTGGAAGTTTCATGGGATGTTATGATGATACGTATATTTGTATGGATTTGTGTAATTGAAGGTCCTCGTCTGATCCAATAAGCTGCATTCAAATTTGCATAGATATTTCTAGATAATTTTTTGATTGGTTATGTCGCAATGTGATGTATATAGGTACTATATACGTTTGGCAATGGGATTTTATATGACATTAGCATAGAGGGTCGTTTGACCCCCGGTTGGCTGGTGGGCGGTATTGATCCGCCCGCCCTACGACCGCTAGTTCTCCGCACCAGGGCCGCCACTAGGTTCATACTCGTACCATGAAGACACAAAGCTCAAATTATCAAAATTAATAAAAAAATAAAGTATAAAAATAAATATAATAATCATATATAATTTTGTCAAATTACCTGCCAAATAATTATGGTCAAAATCAATAAAAAGATCTCTTTACAAATCTAGTAAAATTTGTTTCTCTCTCAATAAGAATTAGACTTTTGACCGGGTTTTGTGTAAAAAAAAGTTTTGTGTGGATTTACTTACGTTATTTTTCGTTCGGGTAAATATAATCCGAAATTCATCAGAGACGTAAAAGATTGTTGTGAATCTTTACAACAATATTTTTCATTGCACACTTGAATTGCAGGACAGTTACTTTTTCGAGCGTCGGAGTCAGCTCTTTTTATTATTATATGTTTTTATCCAACTACGGCGAAGGCCAAAAAGAGGGTTTGACCTGTATGCATATATGTATGTCCGATTCTATGTTCCCTCATAACTACTAAACGTCTGAACCGATTTTGATGGATTATACGTCGTTATTAAGATGCAAGTGCTCTATTTTAGTGGTTACAGGCGAGATTCGAGAATTGCAGCCCCAGCCGCAGGCGAGGCCTTAATGGACCCGAGAGTGTAATGACCAAAGCGCACGCGTTTTTTACGATGTTTTTCAGCACATTTTCGAGTAAAATTTACGTATTTCTTTTCCCGAAGGAAAATTCGCAGACAACAAGCTACATATTTTTCCTTATATTTCGTGCCTGACTATTTTCTTCGTTGAGGAACTACATTAATAACTGTTTCTTTATTTGTAGAAGTCGATATTTTTGAAAATAATTACAATAAACACCACAAGTATTTGTAAAAATGGCGGGCGCTGTTTTAGCAGATAAGCAGACACAGATTATACATACATGCGCGTGCAGGAGGCATTGACTAAACCTCCAAACAGACTAGTCCTTGAATTATTTAAAATGAAAAATATTTTGTTACTACAAGTTGATATTATTAATTTCATGGAATGATTGTTCATAGATCATATTATCGAACAAAGTTAATTTATTCATGAAAATATTATGGATTTTAAGTACATAAAAAGTCCTTGCTCCTTGCCGAAATAAAAAAAAAAAAAAAACCGGCCAAGTGCGAGTCGGACTCGCGCACTGAGGGTTCCGTACCACCACATAAACATAATTGTATTAGTTGAAATTTCAGTAAGTTAATGTGCTAGATTTTTTGAGTCCGACACGCGCTTGACCAAATTTTATTATTTGTTATTATTTTATAGCCTATGCCCTATAAACATACCAATTTTCAAGTTTGTAAGTGTTCCCGTTTTTAAATAGAACTAAAACAAAAATCGCCTCAGCAACCATCCAACTTGACCCCTCTCTTATATGAATGTTTTTGAAACGGGAGCTCACCACAATTGGTTACCATTAGTTGTGAGAAAAGTTGTAATATTTAATGATTCCAGACTTTTCCCATTATTTGTACCGTGAGACCTAGCTTCTTGCCAAATTTCATATTTTTAGGTCACCGGGAAGTACCCTGTAGGTTTTTCATTGATAAAACCTATACCTATAATTGAAGATAACATGTTCATCTTACGTTTTGTTACAGTTGATTGCTGACGTAGGTACATCTCAAAAGGTGTACAATAAAACCATAGTATAAAACTAAATTACCTGCTTAGCACATCAAGCTTGACAGTTTAAGCCACGATCACACCTACCTAAATTCCAAGACTTAATTCGGCATACATTGCTGGGAGGCTTGGTTATGTTAATTGCAATATCCTTACTTCAACGAGCAATGTACGCTGAATTAGTCTTTGAATACAGCTAGGTGTGATCATGGCTACGTACGGTCGGTCAACGTACGGTCAACCGCTTGTCGGTAGAAACTTTTTCAACTCTATTACCACGCCCTAAGGTCCAAAAGTGTTTCTACCGATGTGCGGCCGTGTGTACGTACGGTCAACCGCACGTCGGTAGAAACTTTTTCAACTCTATTACCATGCCATAAGGTGCAAAAGTGTTTCTCCTGATGTGCTGTTAAGTGTACCTAAGACCAACCTCAGCTCACGCTATAGGTTGGAATAGGTACAGCGCGTTCAGAACAAGTCTTTATTTTCCGCGCATGGGTGACAGGCGGAGAGCCAATGAGCGATTCGCTCGCCCCCTGGGGGGAGCCGTGCTCACCCCCGCGACTAATTTTTTGACTTCTGCGCATTAACGGTCACAGACAAAGTTATTTTGCACGCAGTATACCTACCTACCAGCTATATTAAACGGTATAGATGGCGTATCCTACCTCCATCCTAATCCAATTTACGCTTATGTTGCATATTTCTAATTTTCAAAGCAATCCGTGATATAATTTATTTATTATAAGCAGGAAATTTTTTTTGAGTACCTATAGCATACAATCAAACGGTTCTTACCTGTGTCGTCCTAGTGGCAATCCTAGCGGCCATAATTGGTATTATCTTGAGCTTTGGATGTCTCAGAGGAAGTTAGGTTAAAAAGTCTGTACCGTGTACCTAAAGATGGCGCTGATATCAGATTATGGTTCCACACTTTGTCACGTATTAAATAAACTTTGTTTAGTAAGTATAATTATATTATAAAAGTAAAAAAAAACATTAACTATTTTCTTATCTTTATTTTATTTAAATATTGACGGCGAAACCTGTAAGGTAAGCGTCTAAAAATATCAAAAACATTTCAAAAGTAAAAAAGCAAAAATTTTTAAAAATTTAATAAGCAATACCACCACCGTCCAGGCACAGTATGACCCATACTACCCAGTACTACCTACCATAATTATTATATACTAAAAGCTTTTGCTCTTTGACTTTAAAAACTCAGTGACCATCCAACTTGACCCCTCTCTTATATGAATGTTCTTGAAACGGGAGCTCACCACAATTGGTTACCATTAGTTGTGAGAAAAGTTGTAATATTTAATGATTTCAGACTTTTCCCACTATTTGTACTGTAAGACCTAGCTTCTTGCCAAATTTCATAATTTTAGGTCAACGGGAACTACCCTGTAGGTTTTGCATTTTTGAATAAATGTATGGAGATGAGAACATAAAATGCCATATCTTTTTATTGCGTCGTTGTAAAAAATTGAAATTTTCAGACCTTGTGTGGTCCATGGATCCTAATATATGGTATTAATTTCAACCTGATACCTTTACCCGTTCGTGAGATAAAGGGTCTTGACAGACAGACAGACAGACAGACAGACAGACAGACAGACAGACAGACAGACGGACAACAAAGTGATCCTATAAGGGTTCCGTTTTTTTCTTTTGAGGTACGGAACCCTAAAAACAAAAATAAAACACTAGTGCGATAATATAATGAAAAAAGCACGTGTGTTTAATAAGCTTGATTTAGAAGAATACATCAAATCGAGAATTATATTGTGATTATTGAAGCTGATAGACTAGGTTTCGGCCGCAGTAGGTTTAACTGGTCTCTTGGTCGGGTGACTGAAATTTTACCGGGGCCTGACAAGCGAACTAGGGTTGCCAGGTTTCGTACCGCTACTGGCGAATTGTGTGGACCGGTACAGCGTTTATAATTTCTAGAAATCTCGACTCCTCCCGAGAATCAGACTGTTTGATTGAGTATAACTTGAACCTGCCGGTATTTTTCTGCTGCGGAGTGTCGTAGTTATTGAATGTTTTAAAAAAGTTAGTTACTAAGGTGATATATAAATATTGTGTGAACAATCTAGCAGACAACTTTTTCTAAAGATCTAGGTTTTACGTTTAATTCGTAAAATTGATTATGTTCCTCAATACAGTGAAAAAATGGCTGTTTTATGAGCAATTGTTTTCTAGAATTCTCAAATGGCTCTAACTGCACTGTATTAAAGTCCACAATTCAGCTTATGAAACATGCGTGCTTTTTTTCCCTATGTTATTGCACTACGAGTAGTGTTTTATTTTTGCGTGAAGGACACTGGATCTATTATTATTATGATAAAGGTTTTCAGTCAACGTACCTGAACATTTAGGAAATGAAAAAACAAACCGGCATCTTCATACAAAATTACTAACTTGATTGGACAGTTTGTATGGAGAGGCTGATTTTTTTTTCATTTCCTGAAAGTTTTATTCGCTGAAAGTTTTTCGGTTACGTTTACTAATCATTCCCTTTCAGTATTTCGCATGGCTGTCTCTTACACCCTTATGTAACTTTTATATGTTTAAACAAATACTTTAGAATAATTTGACTTAACATATATGAAATTATAAAGTTTGAAATAAAAAGTCAAACGAAAGCCCGACTGCGTAGCAGAAAAGACGAGAACAAGTTTTCATCCCATCTATTCGAAAAGAACGACTTGGTTCTCCTTTAAAGCACCCAAAGGTGGTGTTTTCTATTAAATTTGCGCGGCAAAGTACTTTGCGGCGCACTTATATTGATATAAACTGTGCCGCAAAGTACTTTGCCGCGCACTTTTTGAATTTGGTACATCTTAGTGTTCAGCGCCAAAGAAATCGAACGCAAATATTGTGACTAAGTGACTTAACCTTTTTTTGTGTCATAAAAGGCGAGTAAGTGCCCTAATTTTCCACTAAGTGTCTTCATCTGCCCTAGTGTCTTAAAAGGCAACTAAGTGTTTTAATCTGTCATTGTGTCAAAAAAGGCGACTAAGTGACTTAACCTTCCCTTGTGTCATAAAAGGCGACTAAGTGTCTTAATCTAACCTTGTGTCATAAAACCTAAGTGACTGAACCTTCTCTTGTGTCATAAAAGGCGACTTAGTGTCTTAATCTACCCTTGTGTCATAAAAGGCGACTAAGTGTCTAAATCTGCCATTGTGTCATAAAAGGCGACTAAGTGACTTAACCTTCCCTTGTGTCATAAAAGGCGACTAAGTGACTAAACCTTCCCTTGTGTCATAAAAGGTGACTAAGTATTTTAATCTGCCCTTGTGTGATAAAAGGTGACTAAGTGACTTAACCTTCCATTAGGTGCTAAAAAGCGACTAAGTGTCTTAATCTAAGCATATGTGATAAAAGGCGACTAAGTGATATAACCTTCTGACATAACATTTTATACAAACCTGTCTGCTAAATTTATTTAGGATATAGCATCATAATTCTTTATTGGCAGTACCATATGTTTATTGCAACAAAAATGTGAGGCTGTCTGCTTCTTGTAAATTAAAACCCATTTAGATAGCAAATTATTACGATTGAAAAACATATATTATATTATTATACTACAGTTCTATTTTTACTCGACGCAACTAAAAATGGGTTGCTTAATCCTAAGTGACTATAAAACATAGGTTCTCCTGTTTTTAAATACGAAGATAATTAAATACCGTTGTCTGTAGTTTTCACGTCAATCATAAATTATTACCTCGTAACAGTCGAAATCCGCTTGCAAATAATAAAATGACAATAATATGAGCGCCATTAATACATTGAACATTGCGAAATGTCGAATACCTACATCGACGAGCCTTTACCGTTGCAGAGCCCTTTTTGTTAGCAAATTGGCCCCCATGCTTATTTAACTTAAATATCTTGGTAATCATATTGCGTCAGGAGAATGAACTTTGTTTTATTTTGTGAAGTACAATCAGCAATAAAGTGTGTGCATTTCTTTCTGAAGTTCTTTAAAAAGTCTAGACTTCTTTTCTTCTTCTTACTTCTTTAAAACAAGGAGAAAACAATTCAAAATCATATTACACCTAAGACAAGGCAACAGCGTTGTCTTTTAATTAATAATATTGATCTTCCTATTGTTAAGTATATTCAAAGAGGTAACCAGTAAGTTCAGTAAATTACAAATTTAAGCTACTACCTTAGTTAAGTTACTTATATAATGTAAGAAATTTATTGTAATATAAAATATAAGCCACAGTTTAGAAAATTGTGATCTTATGTAAATGTCGCAAAGCACCAACTATGTATCTTGTATGTGTCTGTCTACATTCTGTTAAAAATGTGTCGCGTAGGCGTTCCGTTAAAATATGGAAATAGAGCTACGAGCTGTGTGCTTAAACAATGCCGTTGGGGACGCGAGCCTCTTTAATTCCTGTCCTGCATCACATACACATATTACAATAAATAATATTAAGGTCAAAGTTGTCTCAGCTGAAACTGTGCGTCATTGTAAGAAACTGTGAATTTTGTTTGTGCGCATAAAAAGAGTGTGCTTCCACTCACCATTGTTTTGATAGCAGCTAATTGAAGTTATATACTCGTATATATACAGTCACCAGCAAAAATAACCGGCCGGTCTATTTTCTGTCGTACATTTTCATACATAGACTGGGATGAATTTCATAATTTGGCTCCTTTTTCTTAGGGTCAGAACTTAAATGGGACCAGATCAGACAGTCAAGTTTTTCTGGGGTTTTGAACACCGAAGAATTCAAAAATCAATGTTGTCAAGCCGAAATCCTACTCGTCCAAAAAAGTCTAACAATAACCTAGGCTAAATTACTATAAGAGTTTTCTTGTTTTAAATGTGTTCCATAGGTCCCCCTGAACATATCTGGAAAATACTCCGTTGATCCCATGTACGCTCCTCCCTCCAGCCTCCTCACCCTCAAACAGGTCCCTGATTTTAGTTTTTGTCTATTATCTCAGAAACGGTTAAAGATAGATGAAAATCGTTAACGTTAATTTAAACGTTATAAAATTACCAACCCGTTGACATCTGTTTTATTTCAATGTGACCTATAGTAGCTGAAATATAGGGTTAAGTTTGCACTTACAACTGAATGCCTCTTAGCAAGCTTCTGGTACGAGTAATAGTTGTCTAAATGAGTAGGATTTCGAACATTTTGGTGCAAACTTTACCCTATACTTCAGCAACTATAGGTCACATTGAAATAAAACAGGTGTTAACGAGTTGGTAATTTTATAACGATTAAAGTAACGTTAACGATTCACATCTATCTTTAACCGTTCCTGAGATAAATGAAAAAAACTAAAATCAGGGACCTGTTTGTGGGTGGGGAGGGGAGAGCGTACATGGGATCAACGGAGAATTTTCCAGATATGTTCAGAGGGAACAGTTTTAAAACAAAAAACCTCACACCGTAAATTAGCCTAGGTTATTTTCGACTTTTTTGAACTAGTAGGATTTCGGCTTGACAACATTGATTTCTGGATTTTGTGATGTCCAAAACCCTCTAAAACCTTTGTTGTCAAAAATGGTCCCGTTTTAGTTCTGAGAAAATTTAATTATCATTTATTTCCTACTCTATACAAGTAAGGGATCAAACGAAGCGTCAATATATTTCCTACATACATACATACATAACATCACGCCTTGTTCCCTTCGGGGTAGGCAGAGACCACAGTTCTCCACCTGCTACGATCTTGACATACTTCCCTTGCTTCCTGAACCTTCATCAATCCTTTCATACATGCTCGTCGGTTTAGGGTACTTTTAACCTGGCCTTTATTCCTAAACGAAATAAATATCCGTGAATAAACAGTGAGATCATTAAATAAGATATCTGACTTAAGATTCTTGAAGATTGGACCTGTGCACGGTATCCAGGAAATTCCGTGCATCATTCAGAAATAAATATACGTTATTTCCGCAGATTTCTCTTACATTTAGCGAATTAAAATGTTTTAAGTGTCGCACGGGTTTTCTTCAACATTTTAGATATTCCTAATCTTTGACAATATTGTTAATAATGTTCTGATCTAAAGACCTCATCATTGACGCTTCGTTTGCCCCATACGAGTATTTGTATGAAAATATATGAAAGAAAACAGACCGGCCGGTTATTTCTGCCGGTGAGTGTATATATTATGCTCGAACAATATAAATATGGATCTTTGGATTTTTAGCATCTTTTAACATTCGACCGGGATCGTCTTGTACTTACAGCACAAACTTAAAAAAATCTAGATAGTCCTACATAGACTAGGAGGACATAATTAAGACAACAAAGCTTTACGACGTTAGTTGCTAGGATATTGTTCAGTATGTTATGATTTAATTTTCCATAATTTCATACTATTCGGAGGTCCAGCGATTGATTGCTATTTTTATTATCAAGTTATTTAGTTATTATCGACTAATATCTTGTAAAGCCTAGCTGTGATAGTGTTCCTTTTAATTTCGGTGCATAAAAATTTGAGAAGCAATCAAATATTGTTATATTGTATTTGTCACCGGAAAATAATAAGAACCGTAAGTTCGAAAAATCATAAACTCGTAGAAAATTCTTAGACCCATAGGTCCGTTAGGTAAGGCAAACACAACGAGAACGGGATCGGTTAGGTTATATTAGGTTCTCTTTGCCAGAAGCGAATTCGGTATAGTTTATAGGAAATTGATCAAGTTAGTTAGTGGGCTCCTGTTTCCGCAATCTATTTATATGTATCAATATACATATAATAAAATCGTAAACTCGGCGAATCTGTACATTGAAAATATTTGCAAAAATATAACTTTAGGGAACCCTTTATCAGTAATAGAACCCATTCAGGCAATATTTGGAATTTTTGTCTGTTTGTCCGTTTGTCTGTTTCTTTGTCCGCGAATTACGCAAAAACCACTGAATTCATTTGAACGGGGTTTTCAATGATAGGTTGATCTTACTTTGCTGTAACATATAAGCTATGTTTCATTACAATCGGTTCACTCAAACACTTTAAATTAAAATTAGATTAGATTCACTTAGAAACTACTGAACAGACTCAAACGTAGTTTTCAAAAATATATTTGGCTTACTTTTGTGCAACATATTAGGTTTGATTTGTTGCAATCGGTTCAATCAAACAGAAGATATGCAAGAACAAAGTTTCAAGGAGCGAGAAGCCAATTTAAGTGGGGTTTTCAATGATGGGTTGACAGGTCTAGAGGCGGGAGCCCGAGAATGAATTCTAAGGCTGCTGTCGGGGTGGTACGCATGCAGCCCGACATAGCTGAACATGCCAGGCGTTGAAATCGCTGCAGTTTCGTTATTGTGGTGGTAAGGTCTGTCCTAGGCCACTAGGCTATCGCACCATAATAGACAACAGGTATGATGACAGATGTGTAGAGCCACCGACAGATTTTCGGAGATAGACCCCAGAATCTGCCTTTGAGTCTCTTGCATAGCTAGAAGGTGATACATGCTTTTTCTAGCTTGTAGTCAACGTGTTTGTTTCAGAGCAACTTGCTGTCAAGTATTACACCCAGGTACTTGACTTAATTGGTCAGGGCCAGGTCAGTGTTAAAGAGTTTATTCATTTATTCATTCATTCATTCATTTGCTTACATGAACAGTATAACAAGGAGTCTTATTAACTAGAACATGTACCCTGTTAGGGTGTAGCAGAATAATTCTACGATTTCTTATAGTAATAAAATTATTTTTACATAAGTAAAAGAAAACAGTATATTAATAATTAGAAATACAAAGGAGACACAATGTAGATTGGTGAAACATAGGTGTTTACATAACTGTACGCTGTGTTGTATCAGATGTAAATTTTTTAATGTTGTAGTAACACTTTTGGATGAGGAAGGACTTCAATTTTTGACAGAACGTTTCATACTTGTCTTCGTTAAGGATGACCGTGGGAAGTTAATAAGGACCGATAATAAGAACTATTGCGGAAAATTTCTAATTTAGGTTCGGGGGGAATCAATTTGTTTTTTCTTCGATCGCTTTTCACATGTTTCCCGTTTAGGAAGCCTAAGTCGTTTGTTGGTGAAGAGAATTAGCTCCGTCTTTGACAGGTTCACCGATAGTTCGTGCTTAGTGCACGTTCACCGACAGTTCGTGCCAGAGGCCGCATAGCACATTTTCAAAGAGTCCACCTAATGAGTATGGCAAGGTCGGCAGCATAGGAAATTGATCAACTTACGATTCCGTATAATTTTCCGTTGACAGATACATCGAGTTCTCTCAGCAAATCAAAACTATGAAAAGTTAAATCTATTTCCACTCAATCATTTTTAGGGTTCCGTAGACAACAAGGAACCCTTATAGTTTCGTCATGTCCGTCAGTCTGTCTATGTTTACTAGAAAACTGTAATTTGATATAGATACACATTTCATTAACGCCGTCAAAGTGGCAAAATAAAATCTTGAAAAAAAAAATGTTTAACGTACCTCCCCTGCAAGTAAAGTGGGGTGAATTTTTGTCTGGTCTATCTCATCGTGTGAGGTGTCGTTCTTTTGAAAATAATGTAAGTTTGGATATCTTATTTTTCGATTTAGGGATCCGTTTGCGAAATATTTGGCTTAAAAGTGCAATTTTACCCCTGCCAGCTAAACGGTTGTTATTGGAATTGTGGAAAAGTTCACAGTAGTAGTATATATGATGAATTTAAATTGAAAACTACTACAGTTTAGTAGGCTGTACAAATTAATGAGCTACAGCCGAAAAACTGAAAATAATAAAGGCGTATCAGGCGCTAGGACCTCGCTGAGCATTAGGAGTAATAGGAACGTTATACTAGGATTTTTTGCGTATGCCGACCTTATTATAGAGGTCAAAAGCAACAAAATTTTGTTCTACGACTTTGCTAACAACACACGAAAAAATTTCGACTCCCCATACTAAAGTAGTCACGTGACCGACCCATTTTGTATGGGAAGTTGAACATTTTTCGTGCTTTGTTAGCAAAGTCGTAGGACAAAAGTTGTTGCTTTTGACCTCTGTAATAAGATGGGCATACGCATATCAGGTCCAAAAAAATAACCTTGTAAAATACGTCTTAATCAAAACCTGATCTACGCTAAAAAAATGTTAAAATACTACGGAACCCTATATAACCTATATTGCAAGTGGACCGACACGCACTTGGTCGGCTTTGTTTCTCTACAAACTCTTTAGTACTTCTTCTTTCTAGATTTTCAGCACTTCTTTACCGAATAGAAAGCATCTTTAAAAATTAACAGAAGCGGACTTCCTTCCACGTAAATTTCTGTACCTTAATCGTTGATTACACTCTGTCACGCAAGTGCTACGCAGTGATTGGTGGAAATTATAAAAATCCCTCCCTCGTCGATCGGCATCTAACCTAGCGTTTCCGGTACTTACAAAGTAAGAAGATTACCTATGGTTATTTATAAATAATCAAGTGCTAATATATAAGGTTATCTTTTATGTAGTTTATATATTTGCATAAGGAACACGGGCAATGTGCAGTTAGAGCATTTATAAACATCTCGTCCGAGCCGCCGCTGCCGCCCTGCCATTGGTTAGCGACGGTGGTGTCGTAGGCAGGGTCGCGTCGCGGCGCATTATGTTTCTACAAATTATATACGTTTCTTTAAACGTATGCGTCAGCATTATTATCTTGACTACCAATCAAAGTCGTCTATTTTTATTCCTATCTTTACCTACCTACTCGCCAAAGATGCAGCATAGACTATAGAAGTATATATCTAATTTTAATAGATTTTTAAATAATGCGCAATGTGACTCAGGCTATACAACTGGCCAACTTTTCCCAATATTTTGCATCGAAATGTGATGAAAATAAAATTTTTACCTGATGCAGTCTCTATGAGAAGTTCGTGCTTCCCAACCGATGTTCCTTGGGAAAACTAGACCAGTTTAATGGTCTGAGTTAATGTGCAATATTTCAGAACGTCTCTGTATTTGACGTCAAAACAAAATAGTAAGTGCACTATGCACTGGTTAATCTAAGGGGTTGAAGATAACTGCTACCGGCTGTTAGAGACAATAAAACCGGATAGGCGGCCATTACGGTGAATGGGCCTCGAGGCATTAAAGTTTTAGCAGTTTGTGTGTAGGTACTTCCTCAGATATATAAGTCGTGAACGAGATAAAACCATGCCTATATTATCCCGATTCCACCGCCTATTGTGATTGCACTTTACTATTCCTGATTCATTAATAACTATTCAGTTATGCATTTTATATAGGTTGACTTTTAATTAGTTCTTGATAGAAAAAGGTATGAATCTACTCATGACACTGAACAACTTTACCCAAGACTTCCCTAGAAACTGTATCAGCTGATAGCGCATTTTGTATGGGAGATCAAATTTGGTTTTTCGTATTTCGACCTATGTTCCTTGGCAAAAGTTGTACAGTATCATGAGTACAAGCATATCTTTTGCTATCAAGAACTAATTAAAAGTCACCCTATGTACCCGATTTATATAAAATCTTTATAATACACGCTACCTTACACAACGTAAGCCAAGCGGCAGCTGTACCTATAAAATATGGTTAAGTCTCAATTTGTAGCCAGTCGCTAGGTCGTGTAAAGTAAATTGCTAGTGGCTGGTCTCGTGCTAAC
Source organism: Athrips mouffetella (assembly GCA_947532105.1). NCBI lineage: Eukaryota > Metazoa > Arthropoda > Insecta > Lepidoptera > Gelechiidae > Athrips > Athrips mouffetella. Next base: position 33,357,184 of record OX383956.1, read on the forward strand.
TCAAAGCACTACATTAAGATTAAAGATTTAATCTCTACCACGAAAAATGGCGTCGGCCCCCGGTTTTAACAAAGCACTTGCTGTAACTTGCTTCATACTTAAGACAACGTTAATATAAGATCACTAGAGCGAGTTCGTCTTTCTTCACTGCACTACCGAGTGCCGGTGCTAGTCCGCGGGAGGTTATAATTTCACAATAGCCGTCTACTCGATATAAGCCCACTGATTTAGTCGGCTTGGTAAATGAACTAGACTGAAGCGAATAAAGCACCTAACAAGTCGCCTTTGGCAAAGATTATACTTTTAGCGGCTTAAACATACACACGATAAAGATACCAACTTCAAACAGGTCCTTTGGATTTGCCTTACTTACTGGATTCATAAGTTGATTACTGAAAGATTTGTTAGTTTCTCTGAAAAGTTTTCCGCAATAAATATACTTTAAGACTTTTGTAAGCGCTAAGTTTGGTTCAGCCAAAGTAGGTAGTTGGCCGCTCTGCTCTAGTGAGACTAGTCTTTGGAGCAGTTGCTCAAGAGCGTCTAGCGACTAGCGGCGGTGGCGGTGCGCGGTGGAGGAGCCGCTGGCGCAATCGTTCGATCCGCAAAGGTCATGGAAGGAATTCGCGCGGTCCGGCGCTGTTACGCCACGCTCTCCAAAGAGGTTCCACCTAAGGGCCGATCACACCTGACTGAATTCACACACTAAGTCAGACAGTCTCCTACGTAGGAAAGGAAGGTAGAAAGATGGAACTAAGTAAGTCACTAACTGAGTAAGCCGCATAGTAAGCAACGCAGAAAGGAACTTTAGTGAAGGGCCAATACGAATAGAACACCTCATCGTACGGGAAATATTAATAAGGGCTAATTTATGTTGTATAGAAAAACACTAGAATAACTACAAAAAAAAACCACAGAATTACCGGTATACTAAAAAACAATCAAGGAATTAAAATTAGGTTACACCAGTCAAGTAAACACAAAGAATTTGAGTGCTTTATTCATTCTTTTAGTTAGTATAAATTTTTCATTTAAAATCGTACGAAAAGCGAATAATGATTCCAATGAAAAATAACAATTGAATGATAAAAGATTATTTGGATAGTACTAAGTAGTACATTCGAATATTTCGATTGTTGCTTCTTGAAATAATTGTACATCACTATTAAGGAACATCAACATAGTAGGGATCATAGTCAGTTCACTAGTTGTGCTATACGTTAGTATACTTCTATATTTTCTGTGCTGGTACACTTTATAGCGCGACTGATATGTTCAGATACTTTGTATAAAGGCTTCTATGAGTATTTTTAATGACCTTAAAATAAATTGAAAAGCAACCTAAAAACTCGTTTATACTTTTATATTTAGTAGTAGAAGTAGTTTTACAATACGATTGTCTTACTTTATTGCAACTGAAATAATTATAATATTATTATCATTGTAAAGGGGGCCCAAATGGGTAGGTCAAAGTTTTTAATTGTCAGTACTAAGTCAAGTTAGGTATCATATAAAAGTGCTTCACTTGTACATTCCAAAATAGTTCTTTATATTTTTAACGACTCTTAGTTTTCAAGTTATGATGAAAAAAGTTTAAAAAAATACCTTCCCCCCTTCCTTATCCCCGAAGTTTTCCGAAGAAAAAATCTGAATTAATTAAAGTCCATAGAGGTTTATGTGAATAATTCAGAAAAAAAAACAATCTCTCTAAGTAGCACAGTTTTTTGGAAATTTGCAACAAATCTTTACAAACAAATTTAGTTTTGCGGTCCTTACAATGGACCTTATTGCTTCTAAAAATACTATAGGTAGGTATATCGGAACCCTCGATGCGCGAGTCCGACTCGCACTTTAACATTTTATTTGTTGTGTGTATGGTGAAAATCGTTAATTTTTCATGGTATGAGTCCATTGATGAAATTTTTAGGAGATTGTTTGACACCTTGTACTTGTCCGTAATTTTGTTAGACTTCCTTAAGGGATCCCGCAGACAACCGAGAATCGGTGACTGATTTTTTGTTGGCATCCCGCTCTGACGTGTTATCACTTGAATCTTCCGTCCTTGTCCTGGCCGATAATCGCCCACCGATTCTCGGTCGTGTGCGGGAACCCTAAAAGAGATACTTTGTAATCCTGACAAAATTTGATGACTTGAAGCTTTACAAAGAAATTAACTCATTAGATGACGTGCTAAGCCTGCAAGATGATCTTAATAGAATTCATCAATGGTGCTGTGATAATCACATGGCTTTAAATACCAGCAAATGCTACCACATAAAATTCACTAGACGGAAGACACCCATCACTGCTGTTTATTCCATTGATGGTGTACCATTGACTGAAGTAAGTACCATTCACGACCTTGGAGTTCTCTTCGATTCTAGTCTAAGTTTCCGTTATCACATCGATAATATTATCAGTAGGGCATCTAGGCTCTCGGGTTTTGTTTCACGACAGATGAAAATTTTCAAAAATCCTACAATTTCGATTGTAGTTTATAATTCTTTAATAAGAAGCATAATTGAGTACTGTTCTGTTGTTTGGAGTCCTAGCTATGCTGTACATTCTGATAGAATTGAACGTATTCAGAAAAGATTCATCTATCATTTAACATATAATGACTTTCAATGTAAAGAACTACATTCTTATGAATCACGTTTAAAACATTACAAAATCACTTCGTTACATGTTCGTCGCAAAATGCTTGATATGATGTTTCTATTTAAACTCATTCATGGCTTCATTGACGCGCCGGATATTCTGCAACAGCTTAATTTCACTATTCCTCGTGTTGGTAGTCGTGTGCATAATCGTACGAACTTCTCACCCCTTGCCTGTATAACAAACCTAGGTCAACATAGCCCATTGCATCGCATGTGCACTGCCTATAATGCTATTAGATATGACTTTGATATTTTCAATGGTTCTGTGGTTTCTGCTAAGAAGTCCGTTAGGTCTTGCCTCACAAGACCTAAACCAGATTAATTCACTGATATTTGTTTAAGTTTGTAGTTAAGATCGTTGTTGTTAGTTACTAAGCAATAATTTTTACTAGTGTATATTTGTTATTTGCATGCTGTGTTCACTCATAGTAGGGTACGTTCTAAAACCTGTTTTATTTGTGCTTGTTTATTATCTCATTTTCTTGAGCTGTATCCAGTTTGTGAACCAAAAAAAAAAAAATAAAAAAAAAATAAAAAAAAAAAAAAATCAATTCATGTCTAAATCAGTTGTCCCTTTCATAAAAAAATGTATAGGATCAAAACTGTTTAGTTTTCGCGTCGAGTCGGAAGCAACAGTAGTGTGCGTATGATCGAACACACACATGCGCGCAGTCCACGCGGAGTCGTTGTGCGTCATTTCACCCGAGACGCGTTCTCGTCCGCTCGGAGGAAACGACACCTTTTAAAAAACTGTGTTTTGAATGGATCTTTTTTCTCTCAAGGTATTTTTAATGAACTACTAATATAGCTCAGCGCAACGATTGTATAACGGAGGGTTACTCGAGGGGAAGCGAGGGGCGACAGGGAACAGCTCTTCAAGTTTGTATACTCAACAGCACGTCAGTAGAAACACTTTAGACTTACTCGTAATGACATGGTGGTAGAAACTATCATCCGCACATCACTTATCATCCGAAAATCACTCATCATCCGCTCATCATCATTCATCCACTCATCCACGCATCACTCATCATCCACTTATCATCATTCATTCACTGATCAACTATCATCCGCGCATCACTCATCATCATTGATCCACTCATCAACTATCATCCGCGCATCACTTATCATCCGCTCATCATCATTCATCCACGCATCACTCATCATCCACTTATCATCATTCATTCACTGATCAACTATCATCCGCGCATCACTCATCATCATTGATCCACTCATTAACTATCATCCGCGCATCACTTATCATCCGCTCATCATCATTCATCCACTGATCAACTATCATCCGCGCATCACTTATCATCCGAAAATCACTCATCATCCGCTCATCATAATAATTTATCCACTCAACCACATTTCACTCATCATCCACTGATCAACTATCATACGCGCATCACTTATCATCCGAAAATCACTCATCATCCGCTCATCATCATCATTCATCCACTCATTAACTATCATCCGCGCATCACTCATCAACTATCATCCGCGCATCACTCATCATCCGCTCATCATCATTCATCCACTGATCAACTATCATCCGCGCATCACTTATCATCCGAAAATCACTCATCATCCGCTCATCATCATCATTCATCCACTCATCCACGCATCACTCATCATCCGCTTATCATCGTTCATCCACTCATTAACTATCATCCGCGCATCACTCATCATCCACTTATCATCATTCATCCACTGATCAACTATCATCCGCGCATCACTCATTATCATTGATCCACTCATCAACTATAATCCGCGCATCACTCATCATCCTTTCATCATCATCATTCATCCAGCCATCAACTATCATCCTGCCTAAGTTTGGCGCCGTTTGCTTTTAAAAAAATAATCTATTTAAATCCGTGCCATCGCTGTACATTTCGTTGATTTTGTGATCGAAAGTTCGATGGACACATACTAACGACCAAAAGGCAGTCTTATTTCAGAAAGCCATGCCATGGAAATCCGTCTCAAGAGGAAAATCTAACAGACCTGACGAAATAATGTCGCCTGTTTCCTGCCTAAGTTTGGAGCCGTTTGCTTCTTTTAAAAAAGTAATCCATTTAAATCCGTGCCATCGTTGTACATTTCGTTGTTTTTGTGATCGAAAGATCAAAGGACACACACTAACAATTAAAAGGCAGTTTTATTTCGGAAAGCCATGCCATGGAAATCCGTCTCAAGAGGAAAATCTAACAGACCAGACGAAATAATGTAGCCTTTTTCCTGCCTAAGTTTTGCGCCGTTTGCTTCTTTTAAAAAAGTAATCCATTTAAATCCGTGCCATCGTTGTACATTTCGTTGTTTTTGTGATCGAAAGATCAAAGGACACATACTAACGATCAAAAGGCAGTCTTATTTCGAAAAGCCATGCCATGGAAATCCGTCTCAAGAGGAAAATCTAACAGACCTGACGAAATAATGTAGCAAGCAGCACGTTCAAGTTTCCGATCATCGACCCGAAACAGCTCTACCTATTCCGACCACTGCCGATTACCCATCATCTACCATTGACTCGTCTTCCGCCGGTCACCCATCAATATCATCCACCGGTCACCCATCTTCGTCCGGACATCAATCACGTACCGAAAATATATTACTCTGATAACCCTTCTGACTGATCACCCATCATCTACCTACGAGTATCTTCCTTCGCCTACCCTTCATCAGCAGTCACCCATCACAAAACAAAACTACCTAGGTATGGTATGTAAGTAGGTACTTACTTGGTTAAAGGAATAGATATTTTTTGAATTTTTGACGGGATACATAATATTTATCTTTGCGCTTCCCCATTCTCACTTCGAGCTCTTGTGGGTATCGGCCGCGTGTCAGAGCTATTTATTAGACTTCGCGCGGTCATACTAAAAATGTATGGCGTAATCGTAATGGTTTTAAAAAAAAACATATTAAATATGTAAGCAATATTAAACCTTGATTGCCGTTTTGGTAGTTTTTACGTGGTGCAGTCTTAAGTAAAATATTTTCGGCCAACGATATTTTTACAGTAACAAAATGCTGAAGTCAATTCTTTTTATCTAGAAATTTATTGATCTTATTTGGATTTTTTATTTCTGTATGTAAGTTTCTTTATTGTTTGCCATAATTTCTCATTATCTTTTGGATATGGTTTTAAAAGACCTCGACTAACAATGAATACTTTCGGGCGAAATGCCCAACCGGGCGAACTCGCCTCGGAGGAAATGACCACCAAAAAATGACATCGGAATATAGTAAAGTTAGGAGGTTGATTGACTCGAATCGAACAACTTGTCGAACAAAAAATAATGGCCTAACTGATGGTATACTTTTTTACTTAAAACAAGCGCTCCTACTAGAAAAACAATTAAAGACCGCTATATTCAAAACTAACAGTGTTGCACTAGTCAAGTATTCTACACGGACACATCTGACTCCGTCGCGCTTTAACTGGCGATTGATTGAGTACCTAACCGAACCGTAAATTTTGAAAATTATTGAATCAGTGTTGCTGCGATAACGAGATCGATGGTTGAATTTTAAAAATACAGTAACTCTACCGAATATTCCTATAGAAAATATCGAGAATATCGAATTCTTAAAAGTACCGGTAATAATCGATACTAAAAAACCGACCAAGTTCGTACTTCGTGTCAAGCCACGCGCAGTGTAGAGTTAAGGAGTGATCACACCTAGCTGAATTCAAAGACTAATTCGGCATACATTGCTCGTTGAAGTAAGGATATTTCAATTAACATAACCAAGCCTCCCAGCAATGTATGCCGAATTAATCTTTGAATTCAGCTAGGTGTGATCACTCCTTTACCTAGTTCTTTTTACGATTTTTTTTGTCGCAAAGCAGGTTTATTAACTCTACTGAACAGTCGTATAGAAAATATCTGAACCTTTCAAGTATCGATGGTAATCTATAGTGAATTTTAAAAAAAAAATTATTAGTACTTGTTATTACACCATGAATAATAATTATTCTTTATCGACAAGTTGTTCATCATCATTCGCAAAATTTACCCATCACTAAACTTCCTAAGTTCTTTACTTGAAGGGAGTAAGGAGGTTTAGTGATGTCCGAGTGCGAATGATTAATTTTAATTTAATTCCGTGTTCGCATCGAAATTAAATTGACCAATTTATAAATAAATAAATAAATAAGTTCTTTACTTGAAGGGAGTAAGGAGGTTTAGTGATGTCCGAGTGCGAATGATTAATTTTAATTTAATTCCGTGTTCGCATCGAAATTAAATTGACCAATACATGGTCTAAGGGACTGGTTTCCGAAAACTGAAAGGGCGTGGTCAGTCAACGTAACTGAATAATTTTCAGTAAATAAAACTTTCAGAAAATATTAAAATAATCCTCTTTTCCACAAAAAAGCCACGATCACACCTAGCTGAATTCAAAGACTAATTCGGGATACATTGCTCGTTGAAGTAAGGATATTGCAATAACACAACCAAGACTCCAAGCAATGTATGCCGAATTAGTCTTTGTATCCAGCTAGATGTGATCGTGGCTAAACTGTCCATTTGCAATTTTATATGAAGAGTATTGAAGAGGCTGATAGTTTTATTTACTGAAAGTTGTTCAGTTACGGCGAATGACTATGTGCACCTGCAAGAAAAAAGAGAAAAAAATGTATCCACTTCATTTACCACAGCCATTGTTTTTGTTTGATCAGAAATACTCTCATTCATAAGATTTGGCACGGCAATGTTCAGGTCTCATTTGTCCATTTAAATAAATAAAAATAAAAACATCACGGAAATGTATTGTCAGCCTATTAAAGCCACGATCACATCTAGCTGGATTCAAAGACTAATTCGGCATACATTGCTGGGAGGCTTGGTTATGTTATTGCATTATCCTTACTTCAACGAGCAATGTATGCCGAATTAGTCTTTGAATCCAGCTAGCTGTGATCACTCCTTGACTCAACCGAACAGTCGTATACAAATTTTTTTATAGTGAATTTTTTAAGTTTATTATTAGGACTTATTATTAAACCAAGATAATGCTTTATTTTTATTTTTTATGGACAAGTTGTTCGATTCGAATTAATCATTCGCAAAATTTTCACATCACTAAACCTTCTAACTCCTTTACTTGAAGGGACTTAGCATGTTTAGTGATGTCCAAGTACGAATGATTAATTCAACATATCGAACAAAAATATACTTATATTAAAAAAACGGTCAAGTGCGAGGCAGACTCTCGCTTCGAGGGATTCGATATTCCTGTAGTATTTTTAAAAGCAATAAAGCCCATCTTTAAGACCGCAAATAAGTTTGTCTGTAATTTTTTCTTCTTTCAATTATCGGTTGTATTTGTCTTGAGGTTGTATCAGCCATTTTTTAACAATCGATAGCATTTTATTGTACAATAATTATTTTCGATAAGGCTATTCAACAGAGTTACTGTATTTCAAGATCAACTACCGACAGCGAAACTATCGCTATCGGAACATCACTATTCAGCAACTGTATTAGTAGGCACTTTTTCTACTTAGCTTCCTAGCTGGAACTCTGAATTCACAAACGTCTTTTTCTACGTAGCCTCCTAGGTAGATTTCTTATTCAGTCGTCAAATTCAAGCAGGTGTAATCGCGGCTTTAGTACACCGCACCGTGCAGGCAGGGGGTAACCAATCTCCTTGATAACGCCAGCTGCGCTAGATACCACTATCTGCATCGGCATAGCCCGCCGCAAAGTTCACTCTATTGCGTTACAAAACAGTTTAGACTGCAGCTTTATTAACTGACCTCTCTGTATTGGACGGGAAAGCTGAGTTAACCCAACAACTAAGCTTTGTATGTCACACACATTGGTCTAATATTTCTAGTATATTTGTAAAGATGACCCCTCCTACCGCATACGTAGGTATTAGATAGATATATTCAATTGGCTGAATACCTTAACACAGTGAATAAAGATAAACAATGAACTCATTGCTTATCGGTAGATACACGTGTATGTTCATAGATATTACTTCTTGTGACAGAAAAGCCCTGCAAAATATCGTAATCATTTACATTATTATGTAGTAGATTAGATAGAAACTCAAACATTATAATACATAAACATTAATAGACTAACTGAAAGACACACAGGGTAAATCGGTGGGTCTAGAAGCACAAATTCCTTACATTATGTGAAGACGTGATTGATTTTATTTGAATAAGTAGAGTGCGGAGGACGGGCACAACAATATGACACGCCATGACGGTGCATGTCACGGCAGATCAGCACGCGACGCGACGCGCGAACCGATAATCATACGACAATACGACAGCGTACAAATAAAATAAATTGCCTCGTATTCATAGTCCACGATCGAGAGAGAACGAAATATTATATTTTAAGAGCGGTAGGGTACAACCGTCAGTATAGAATAGAGCTTTACATAATACATAGTAGGTATACTCGTAACTCGTAGAGAGGTAGAGCTTGATAACATTGTGCCCGTTAGAGTAAGTATTCTGTAAAAATCAATGACGGGAGCAACCAATCAAGCTAATAAGGAATAAATAAACCGTTGAACGAGTCACTTGAAGATGCGATAGCTCAGTTGGAAGAGCGTTGGCACATGGTTGTACGGTACACCAAAGAGTGCAAGTTCAATCCTTATTTATTTAAGTCGTTGTAAGTATTAATAAAGTTATTCTGAAATAGGTACTTAGTTGTAGATGAAATATCCCTTGAAAATTAAAATTAAAATGTCAAAATGAAGATCAAGGTTCCACTGACTTTGACCAGTTGAATGTTGAGGCACGTCTGTAGCTAGTCTGTAGCGCGTCTGTCGTCACATCGCGTCACCTGCGCAGGGCCGGTGGCGGGCGCAGGCGGAGGCACGAATCAGTGCGTGGGCCCGAGCCATTGTATGCTAATGTACGTGTACAGCGTGAGCTCTCAACGCGCACCATTCCATACTGCCACAAGGGAGACATGCAGGAAGACGAGGGAATATGCTCTGCAATTTAATTTCTGATCTCAAAATCTATCAGCACGACATCATGTTTTGCTTTCGACACGACATCAATTTTTATTTCGGAATAGTACCTACATTGTAGAACTGAGGAAGTATGCCGAGGGATTTTGATTATTAGGATTTTTAGGCAGAATATGGTAGGATGATACAGTTATCATCATCCAGTTAACATCAGTATGTTGTAATATTTTTTGTATTGGAACGACATGTAAAAAGTTTGGTATCATTTTCTTGAAGTAACGTTGATTTTAAAAAGGCTTGATCAATTCAAATCTGCTGTATCCTGGGACTGAGGCTTTGTGCTCAAAGTAGATTAACATAATGTTATCATAACAAACAACTTATAATGCTCGATCACGATTTGGAGTTGTTGGAAACATATCTTCGTTAGGAATGCGATGCTACACCAAGTACTTCTTAATGAAAATAATATGTCGAAAATACCCTTTGCAGACATCTGAACTTGAGTCGCTGCTCTGCAAGCAAGAGGGCGCCGCGCTCGCGCCCACTCACATGGATCTGTTCGACGGCGGCACCTCCTCGCGTGACGATGCGTTCCTCCGGCCGGCGCTGTGGGAGGACATCGCCTCCTCGATACGCAACATCGATCCTGAGAATGCGAACATGCTGGCGCCGCTCGGAGCGACACATGTCAAGCTCGAGGCGGAGGACGCCTTGCTGGAGGAGTGTGCCACTCCGCTGCTCAGCCCGCTGGAGATCAAGACGGAGCGGCTGTGCGCGCCGCCGGCGTATGCGCAGCCCCCGCTGCCGCCGCACCAGCCGCACCCGCAGCCCGCCCCCTACGCCAAGTACCCCACGTCGCGGCTCGTCTACATGTCCCCGCTGACGCCGCCTGGCTCCGACCAGGGCAGCCCTGGAAACAACATGCAGGTAAACCAGGTACATTCTAATGCTTTACATGCGACTGCTGGCGTTTAAACGATAGATGGTACCATCTTCTGCTGAGCGAAAGTATTTATTGATAGTTTAACTCCCATGATTAGAAGCCATATGATTTTTTTAAATAGGTACCTAACCTTTGTTAAATTTGTCTTCTAAAAATTACAAGATAATTTATGATAAATAATATATGAGGTAGCTAGAACGAGATGGTTTTGTGTTGTGTGTTGCAGGCAGTGGCAGGGGTAGGGGCGGGGGTAGTGGGTGCAGGGCGCCGCACGCCGCCGCCGCCGTACCACCCTCCGCCGCTACTGCGCGCGCCTCATCCTTCGCACCACACTGCGCAACATCAGCACCATCACGCCCAAACACAGGTAACACACATTCTACCAACGTGTTCATAACCTGTCACTTCACAACTCTCCTATATCTACAGCCTCCTCTACATAATGGGCCATTACGCTGGCCCACTACGATACGATGGACCCTCGTGGAGAGGACGTAGCAGCGATAGGGTAGCTCTTTAGCGCAAGAGATGGTCTGGGATGGCCTTGGTGTCGGTTTTTCACCGTACATCAAAGGGAATGAGGACAGTGATAACAGTTTGCGTATGTATACATACTAGCCCACTACCCACCACAGTAAAATTAAAGTTATTTTATATTGTAATATCTCATAGGTAGGTAATTTATATTTTTAGACAGGAATCTTCTTCTGTACGGAAATTTCTATACATACACGCTCATCTTGAAAAGACTAGAAATGAACCCCGCCATAGTGTAGACTAGACACGTTACTGGGGCTCTAGACAAGCGGCTTTATTGTAGTATAATAATGTATTATCGTAAACGCTATAAAATAAAATGTATGGGAGTGACATTATCTAACGAAATGTTGCGTGACAGCCTACGTCAATCCCATACATTTTTATTCTATTTTATGAGCGTTTACGATAGCAGGGCCCTGAGTCAAGTGGTTTTCTATAATCGCAAACGCCAGTAGAATAGAATGAAAATGTATGGGATTGACATTAGCTAACGAAATGTCACGTGACAGCTTATGTCAAATCCATAGAGTTTTATTCTATTCTACTGGCGTTTGCGATTGTAGAAAGCCACTTGACTCAGGGCCCAGAAACCATGTACAACCATCGTATCTGACCACTTGATGAACCATTATGTAGAGCTAACATGGTTATCCCGCGACACAGGCTTATCAGGATCTGGCACCTACTACGGCACTTAAGTAAAGATAAATGGTTTTTCGCCTGCCCTTATCCGAATTTACTTAGGATCGGAGCAGTATGTCGATAAATTCCATTTCTCTCTATCAGCCATTTACTTATTTATTTTTCTCATAGAAACATTCACACATCCATCCATCTTTTCTGGGGCCTATTTCGCACTTTCATTCCTCTCATCTACTCATCACTCTCTTTGTACTTGATGGTCTTCTCTCATAAAATTATGTCCATACCGTGCCAAAACCTTGCCTATATCCTTGTTTTGTATACCTAACCCGTACCGTCTTTTTTCTGCCAGCAACAGATGGCAGCGCCAATGTTGCAGGTGCAGGGTCCGCCGCCGTCCGCGCCGCCGACACAGCACTCGCACGCGATGCCACACTCGCGTCTCACCTCACACGCCCTCAAGTATAACCGGCGGAACAACCCCGAACTCGAAAAGAGAAGAGTTCATCACTGCGATTTTATTGGTAAGTGTGTTCTTAGTGAAGGTTCGCAAAATCGCACGTTAGCGGTTTTTACCCGACTGCCCCAAAACAGGAGGGTTATGTTTTTCAAGTGTACTCGTATGTATGTATGTATGTCGATTTCTTTGTCGCGCTCTGCAGCCTAAACGGCTTGGTAGATTTCAACATGTGAGGTGTCGTTAGGTTCGTATTCATTGTAGGAGTGTCATAGGGTATACAAATTAATAAAGAAGTTGTAAATAAAAAAACTATTTCATAAAATAAAATACCCGACCGAAAAGAGAACCTTAATCGGCTTCCGATTGAGATGAAATTTTGCGTGCGTATGTGAATCGGATGACAATGCAATATTATTGTAACTTAGAGCTGATCTGATGATGGAGCCGGAAGATATCCATAAAAAAAGAGGAGATATTACCGCGTTTCAGAATCCTACAGCGCCATCTGTTGGTGGGGCTTGCTCACCTGGTAATATTTCATTGATAAAACAACTGTAGGAGGTTTCTTTATAAAATATTTGGGCTTAGCTAGGCCTTTTGGAAAAAAATCACTTAGTTTTAACATACAAAGCAATGACTAAATTTCCCGTGCAAGATTCCGCATTCATTACTTTTGTAATATACTTACTGTAGTTTTTCTACTCCATACCAGAGGTGCTGTTTTTATTACCGCGTTTCAGAAACCTACAGCGCCATCTGTTGGTGGGTAGCGTCGCTTGCTCATCTGGTAACATTTTATTGATAAAACAACTCTGGGAGGTTTCTTTATAAAATATTTGGGTTTAGCTAGGCCTTTTGGAAATAATTTTCTAAGTTTTAACATATAAAGCAATGACTAAATTTCCCGTGCAAGATGCAGCATTAATTACTTTTGTGTTATACTGTAGCTTTTCTACTCCATACCAAAGGAAGTGTTTTTTGATGTCGACTACCCAAGGAGCTTTTAGCCCACCCTTCGCCAAAGCGAACCACCAGCGACTAAAACCTCCTTGTGACTACCAAATTCAACCCAGGGACTAGATAAGTACTCAACCATACTTTACGTACGGTCAACCGCACGTGAATGGAAAGATTTGCAACTCTATTACTATGTTACAAAGTTCGAAGTGTTTCTACTGACGTGCTGTTGGGTGTATGTAGAAAAATACAGTCAGCAGAGAAGGACTATATATCGCTCTTAACAGCATCGGGTGTACACAAAAGCTTCTTAGTTTAATAAAGAGCTTCCACGAAGATATGAATGGCGCTGTCGTTGCTGGTGGCATTAAATCTGAGCCGTTCAAAATGCGCAAAGGTGTCCGCCAAGATGGCGTTTCAGCACCCACCCTGTTTGGTATAATTTTCTCATTGCTATTAAGAGAAGCATTCGGCAATGACCAGCAGGGTATACATCTACATACAAGAGCTGATGGGAAGTTGTACAACATAATTTCACTTCTTAAGTCCAAGCGCCATCGCGATGACGTTTTTATTGACAGACTTCTATTTGCTGATGATGCAGCCTTTGTGGCCAACACTGCAAATGATTTACAAATCATCGTCGATACATTTTCACGGGCATGTTCCCTGTTCTCCATGTCTATAAACGCCAAAAAGACAGTTGTGCTGATGCAAGGGACAGAGAAGCCGGTAATAACCCTGGATGGTGCCATATTGGAAGTAGTGGACAAGTTTGCGTACTTAGGGTCGACTGTGTCGAACAATCTCTCACTTGACCTGGAGATCGATGTTCGTATCGGCAAAGCGGCGACCATGTTTGGCGGGCTGAATACAAGAGTATAGCAAAACAAACATCTTACGACGAACAACAAGATGATCGTTTACCAAGCATGCATTTAAGCATTCTGTTGTATGGAGCAGCAAGGACGACGTACGCAAAACAAAAGCGTCGACTTAATGCCTTTCATATGCGCTGCCTCCGAAACATCCTAGGCATCTCCTGGAAGGACAAGGTAACCAACAAAACGGTCTTACAACGAGCACAGCTGCCCAGTTTCTTCGCATTGCTGAAGCAGAGACGATTACGATGGTTGAGGCACGTGCACCGCATGAAAACAACCCGTCTATCCCAGCGTGTATTGCTTTTTGCTATAGCGCACGCAAAAAGAAGTGTTGGTAGGCCAATGCTGCGCTTTAAAGATTGCGCCAAGCGAGACATGATCACTTTTGGTATTGAATACCTAGACTGGGAGCAGACAGCTGAGGACAGAACCAAATGGCGTAAATCATTACTGGATGGACGCAAGGTACACGATAAAAAATAAATAAATAAATAAATAAATAAATCGTTAATTTCACATCAAAAACAGTTTAAAGTTTACAGACTAGTTCCGCCAAACCCGGTGAACCGCCAATGAAGCCTGGTGTTGTGCCCTTGCCGAAAAAAGTGAGAAAAGTAAGGAAAATAACGACATCAGTTATTGATAACACAAGCTTCACTGCAGAGCGTGTGGCAGGACCTGCCGCTCCCGAATAGGCTTATTCAGCCACGATAAACGGTGTGTCGACAGAATATTGCTTAAATCGTCTGACATAGACGGCTAAGGCCTATGATGATGTATGAATGACGATTTCTTTGTCGCGCTCTGCAGCCTAAACGGCTTGATAGATTTCAACATATGAGGTGTCGTTAGATTTGTATTCATTGTAGGAGTGTCATAGGGTATATGTAATATTTTAGTACGGCACCTTTGAAGCGAAAAAAAGGGCGAAATATTATTTTTAAATCATTACTTTTACAACATGGGTATCAAACAATAGCTAGGAAAAACCTGATTCTAAGGTTAGCAAATGTTTTAGTATAACTTGACGTAGCAAATCTGAAAACTAAAAAGTTTAAAATAAAAAATTATTAAATAACAAAAAACCCAACTGCTTAGCACAAGAGAAGAAAACAAGCTTAAATCTATTGGATTTGGTAACTTGCATTGTATAGGATACTGCAGGCGGGGACGAACAAAATTAAGTCGTAAACATCCTCAAAACAATTTTTTCATCCCCGCCTGCAGTATGTTATATGATTAAAGTTACCAAATCCAATACATTGAAGCTTGTTTTCCTCTCTTGTGCTAAGCAGTTGGGTTTTTTGTTATTTAATATTTTTTATTAACACTGAAATTTTGTTTGATGCAATTAAATTGGGATCGATTCACAACGTCAGTCTTTTGAATCTTGTTGATTACTTGATTTTTTTTTTACAGGATGCACCAAAGTTTATACGAAAAGCTCTCACCTCAAAGCACATCAACGGATACACACAGGTAAAATAACTTCACACCTATTTTTGTATTGTTAAAAGCTTAAATTGTTAAGGCATTCGCGAGTAATAACAATGCAATGCAGCGGATGCGAAATTATGTTTAGATAAACGCCAATATAAATTAGCAGCATTGCGAAAGTGTCAAATAAACGACAATGACTAAAATGGAGATGTACCGATGAAGCAACTAATGTCATAAACTTTCACATCGTTTATGTTTCGTATGTCTATGTTCAATTCACGTTCAATTTATTTTACATTGAATACTAAGTAAATGCTATTGTAAAATAGGCAATAAAGTGTTACCCACACAAATCTAAAGGTGGAGACATTTATAAAAAGGAAATCTTAATCGCTATTCTTCTCGTAGACTTTGTTTCTCCTTCTCAGGGTCAGAACCTGTGGTCAGAACTTAAACGAGACCGAATTTGACAACAAAAGTTTTATGGGGTTTTGGACATCGCAGAATTTGAAAAACAATGTTGTCGAGCCGAAATCCTACTCAAAAGGAAACAAAACAGAAGAAAATAACCTACGACAAATTACCGCGCAAGGTTTCTTTTTTAAAAGTGGTCCTTAGATCCCCCTGAACATACCTAGAAAGTTGCTCGTCGATCCTCTGGGCGGTCCTTCCTCAGCCTCCTCAAACAGGTTTCAGATTATAGATTTTTCAAATGATCTCAGAGACAGTTGAAGCTAGATGAAATCCGTTAACGAAGATTTAATTTCTATGAAATTACCAACCCGTCAACACCCGTTTCGTTTCGATGTGACATATATAGTATCCGAAATATAGACTTAAGTTTGCACTTTTAACTAATTACCTCTAAGCAAGCTGGTTGCGGTTAAACAAAAATTAAATTAAACTTTATTAGAAATTAATTAATAATTTAAAATTTAAATAACAAATATACTAAATATATTATATAAATAGTTAATTACCTCATCAATAAATTGATTGTAAACAGTTCAACCTGTTCCGGCTCCATTTTCTACAATTCTTCTGGAAATTAATAGAGTAAGAGAGGCTGTTGGAACTAGTCCAAATGAACTTCGAATTGTGGATTTCCTAAACCCCATATAAAACCTTTTTAAATCCTACTCATTTGGACTACTACTTGCAACTTGCTAAGAGGTAATCAGTTGTAAGTGCAAACTTAACTCTATATTTAAGGTCACATCGAAATAAAATAGATGTCGACGGGTCGGTAATTTTTATAACTTTAATTTTTACGAGATAATTCGAAAAGACCAAAATCAGGGACCTGTTTGAGGGGGCGGAGGAGAGAGCGTACACCGGATCGACAAGAACGTTTCTAGATAATATGTTCAGGGACTCTAAGGAACACTTTAAAATAAAGAAACCATAGGTCGTAATTTGTCCTAGGCTATTTCATCTTTTTTGAGCTAGTAGGATTTCGACTATGACAAAATTGATGTCTGAATTCGGATGTCCAAACCCCATAAAACCTTTATTGTCAAAAATGCTCTGGTTTGAGTTCTGAGAAAATTTAATTATCACTTGTCTCCTACTCTATTATGTAGTATTAGAATAATCTAAGATCTGCAACGACCATTTGACACGCTGTGCTTCGTTCAATGACACTTGACCGTTCAAGTTGATACAAAATGTCATCTACAACGTACAGACAAAATGTCATCTGCAACTCAAAAATATTTTTTTTATTCATTGTAGAATACTTTTAATCTTTTAAATGACGTCAATTAAGTTACATCCCTTCGCAAACAAAGTGGCGCCTCGTGGAAAAAAGGAGTTATAGTGATAAACCCAAGCAGTATTTAAAACATGTTTGATGTTCAGGGTTGATACAAGAAAAATGAGTCTAATTCAATTTGAATTAGCCAGTAAGAGCCGTAGTTCAAACCCATGGATTTTTCTCTTCTAAGTAATCTGGGTCTTAGAAAAGTGGCTTTCTATAATCGTAAACACCAGTAGAATAGAATGATAATGTATGGCATTGGCATTACCTATAATTATACATAACATACATAACATCACGCCTTGTTCTTTTACCTATATCTATAACGCAAGATTTCTTTAACTCATGTCAATCTCATAAATTATTACTCTATTCTACTGGCAATTACGATTATAGAAAGCCAATTGTCTACCGCCCCTGATATTTTAAGATAACCAATCTTATACAGTTTTTGCTTTATGACAGTTTGGATTTTATCTAAAAGTTATCAAGCAAAACGTAATTTACGTGCTACCTGCGTCGTTAATTTTCAGGTGAAAAGCCGTACACTTGTCAGTGGCCGGAGTGCGAGTGGCGGTTCGCGCGGTCAGACGAGCTGACGCGGCACTACCGCAAACACACCGGCGCGAAGCCGTTCAAGTGCGCGGTCTGTGAGAGATCCTTCGCACGCTCCGACCACCTCGCGCTACACATGAAACGGCACCTGCCCAAGACCTCCAAATGACACGCGAGAAGGGGCGGGGATCAACCGCCCGCGCCACACACTGCTCAGGTTTGTTACGCGTTGAAAATTAAAACATACTTGTACTGCCACCCTGTTAGGCACATTAAATAAATAACATGACGCTTCTAAACAAATGGGCTAAGATAGCTAGTTTTACAGGTCGTAAAGCGAGAGTTGAGGTATTGCTTACTCACTCACAGTTCACACAGACGCATTTATTGGCTATACTATCCTCTATCATCTTGTTAGCATGATATGTACAAATAAATAACAAAACAAAACATTCATTGCGCGACCGTATAAGATGTATCACTGAAGACAATCAAAGCGCTTAGCGGCATATATCCAGATTAAGCGGGCCCCATACCAGTAACAAACAGCAACATTTACATTATTTCCTGATTTTAGGAGGAATGCAGCGAAAACATTTTTCTGGAGTGCGATCTGGACACGAACCTAATGGACACGTTTTACGGCGTGCTGTGACCACTCCGCCCCGCCCCGTTCGCCGCCCTACAACTCAGCTCTACTCAAAATCATTACAACAAACAACTACTTAACACTGTCCAAACCACAATATTACCTACACTAACATTAATTAGAAATATTTTCAAATGTTCATTTTCAAATCTAACTCAAAATTAAAGTGTATTAATTTGTGTTGCCTGCATGTTGTCTGCGACAAAATTACCAGTTAACCATAAAACTTAATGTATAACAGAAATCTTAAAAACTTTCCTGAAGGAACATAGATCGAAATAGTCGAAATATACGAAAAAAGTTTGACCTCTCACACAAAAGTTGCTATCAGCTGATCCAGTTTCTATGGGAGGTCAAACAAAATATTTCTTATTTCGACCTATATTCTTTGGGAAAACTGTTCAGTTTAATGGGCAGATTCACATCTTCCAGGCTTGGTATACTCTTTTTGTCACACCCTATTAAATACTACTTTCTACCTGTATCAACATTCAACAGCATTACCAAGGAAACTGCTTTACACTTCATAGTATACCTAATAATTATTTTGAATTCTGATTAGAACAGTCGAATCTTGTATATTTTATAGAATACTTATTATATTATAGATAGTTAACAAAACTTTCGCCTTACGACATAAATGGCATGAATTTTAACCCTGAGTGGTTTAATAGCTTAGGCTGTGCGTTGATACGTCATCAATCAATCAATGAACAAATGAGACGTTCTCCTGCAGTAAAAACTTCGCAAATACTTGATTTTTAAGATAAGGTACAACAAGCATTTGCAAGGTGACCACTCTCAGGTTAATCAAATAGATTTATATTATGAAAGGCACTTGGGAGTTTGCGACACTGCAGCTAAAAGAAAATTTGTCTTGCTAGTCCAGGCCCAGGTATTTTCGGTAAAAAACGGTCAGGTTTTTATTTAAAAACTTAATAAAATTATTTTCATTATCTTTTCATATGGGGGTAGTTGGTAGAGCTTTTGAGCAAGTCCGTCTGAGGAAGTACCACCACCTTGCCCGTTTGCGCCGTGAAGCAACAGGGTTTTTACTGCTGTCTTTCGGTTTGAAGGTTAAGGAAGCCAGTAAAATTATCGGCACAAGAGACAAACCAGGGTGGTTAGTTCTTAGGGTGGGCAACGTGCTTAGATGTCAAATTATGGCACAAATAAGACATTAGGTGCTTTGAGCGGAACGGTGTTACCCACAGGTGTTACCTAACCACTTACCATCATTTGGCCCTTCGGACGAATTTGGCCCACCTGTTCGTTTGCCCACTTGTGACATAATAATAAAAAAAAAACTGCAGTCAGATCCAAAATTTTATAAATTACAAACTAAACGTCCAATGAATTGATATATCCTCATATCAAACACCATAAAAGCGACTGAATTTTTTTGTGTAGGACAATTTCTTATCAGATTCAGATAATATAATTCAATGTAGATTCTTTATAGAATACTTATTGAAAGTCATGCAGAATACAATTCAAATAGAGCGAGTCTACGCCGTTTCGGATCGTGCTGTGGCAGCGTAAAAGAAACGGCAAGAAACCACTGCAGCACGGCCTATTTTAAGAGTCGGCTTTTTACAATGTGTTTCTTGTGTTTCGCTGGAATATCAGAGCACCATACCTCCTTGTCATTTATATAGTCATCTAATCTATAGTAAGCTTTTTTACATAACGTTTGCTTTACACATTGTTTAAACTTTCTCTCAGGTAATTGCACTACATTGTCAGGTATGTTGTTGTAGTATCGTACACACAGACCAACGAAGGATGTATTGACTTTTGCTAATCTAGTTTATGGTTTATCAAGTTTGTACTTATTTCTAGTATTAAAATTATGCCTGTCACAATTTTTAGGTAATTAATGAATGTTCTTTCTAGCGTACATAATGTTTTCATAAATATATTGGCATGGCACTGGCATAATGTTGATCTCCTTAAACAGTTCTCTCAGGGAATCACGAGTCTTCAGACAATAAATTGTTCTTATAGCCCTTT
Source organism: Athrips mouffetella (assembly GCA_947532105.1). Classification (NCBI taxonomy): domain Eukaryota; kingdom Metazoa; phylum Arthropoda; class Insecta; order Lepidoptera; family Gelechiidae; genus Athrips; species Athrips mouffetella. The sequence goes on from OX383956.1 coordinate 33,377,649, forward strand.
TTTGTAAAACGAATACTGAATGGATATCTAAGTAAAAGAAGTAGCTAAAGTAAACTAGCCTTGCGGTAGCCACATCAGTAAGCTGTCTGATTTTTGTGACAGCATATGCGGCCGAGCTCAATCGACCAGAAAGAGCCGTTATATGAGGGCCCCATTTAAGTTTAGAGTCGAGTGTTAACCCTAAGAAAACTGTCTCATTTACAAAATCTAATGTGAATCAGACCTTATTACATTTGGTAGTGTAAATGTAATACAATTAGTTTTTTCGGCGTTTTAAATTAAATTGTTGACAGTAAACCATACATGAATCTGTCCAAGTGCATCATTAACCTCGTTATAATTGTGTAAAACGAAAACCTTATCCTATTTATCTAGTTTCGGTTTCAATATTTTCAAAATTGCTTTTGTACATTTTATGAATGACGATTTAATGAGTCATAGGACGTATATTTTACAATTAGCAAAATATTTCTTTCATTTCAAGATAAACAGATGCTCAAATGTGACAATGTAGTGCATTTCAGAATCAGCTCCTAAAGCCCTTTCATTTGATGTACTACACGATAGGATTAAGAAAAAATAATTAAAATCCCATACAAAAAATTGATGACGTCATAGCTGGAAAATGGACCGGGTGACGGATTATCACCCGAGTGTAAAATACTAACTTGGACACCTGCTAAACATTCCTGAATTTTTTTATGTACACTCATTTCCCTACAGAACCTTAGCCAGGGCCTGGACTATGCCTGGATAGTATAGTGTGTACGTTATTAAACACTTTGTCTATACAACATTCGATTGCACATTGTCTCAATGGTACTCGTTTCATCGTTCGAATGTGAAAGTATCCATAAAACTCGCACCCAACATGCTTTTCAAAACCCACATACCCTTCTAATCGCTCAATTTAGATTTACAAATTTGAAATTCGCGTTAATAGCAGAGATGTTTTCAACAGGCTTGATAGTTAAAATTGTTCATCATAATGGAGACTCAGTTCGTGTATCGAGACATGAGAATAACGTATTGTGTGAAATCGTTAAGATAACCACCGGGGGGTAAATTCGGATCTTACACTCACACTAAAGCAATATATTTGTCTTGTTATTAGGACTCTCGCTATTAAACGGTGAGTCTACAGATCTTCTTTATACATCTTTTTGTACTAATAAAATAAAAAAATTATGGGTAAGTTATCCGGTTTCCGGGCCACAATGGATACACAAATAGCGAGGACATATTTACTTTCGTACCTACTACAGAAAATTGCTCACTGCATTGGCAAAGTCGTTGCTCTACCAAGGGCTGGGGAAGCTCTAAGTATTCATTAGATATGATTAGTTAATTTATTGTAAGTTATATAAGAGAACAAGGAATATCCAAGATATTACGATAATCTTACAGCATAATATAAATATCAAATAGTCTGTAGTTGTTAGTTGAATCGTTCAGACGCCTTTTCGGATATAACGACCTGGGTTGTGATTTTTTTTAACATTTCGATTCAAATATGACTATTTAGACTCACCACGGTCTCAAAATACGTATTTTTTCAGTATTAGGTTCAGGTCGTAATATTCGAACATGCAGGATTTACACTTTCTAGTCTCGATTTACAGATGTTTATATGAATGCAAAATTAAAACAATTTTAAGTGTTTACTTTTCCACTCTAGCTTTGTAACATAAGTCTGGTCACGTGAATATGCAAAACTGACTATTTTTAGAAGGTAAAATAATTAATATATTCATTGATATTAAAAACACAACTTAATTAGTAATAATATATATACACATTGTTTATAATTTATATATTATAATAACTCAGGGGTCTCCAAAATTGTAGAGTGAAGGCCACACTAGGTTTCAAGGACCAAGGGTCTGGACCAAGGCTAGCCCACAGGCCTTGTGCATAGTTTCGTGTCGGATTCATTTTGGCGTTTTTGTCGATTCAGATGTTGATATATTGCAAGCGAAATCAAGATTTGCGGTTTATTGCTATATTTAAACCAAAATATTGACAGATTTCACTGTTGGAATTTGACTGATAGAACTCAAAATATTATGAACACTTGCTTAAATTAATGAAGTACCTACAACACGCGAAGACCTATCAATAATCTAAGAACAATTGCATAAAACTCGTTGCTATTTTCTGCTTTCAGCGCTATTTCTGTTTATGAATAAATATTCTCCAAATTTAGGTATATAAATAGGTATGTAAAGAATCTTTGTAGCTCCACATGAACGGATAAAGTTGCTGCTGACTTCCTTAATGAAACCTAAAACTTAACTTTTATGACTGGTAAGAATCGTCTGTGGAAAATAATTTCGTAAGTTTAGGGCTATTTCAGTCATTAAATAAAATATATTTTATATGATTTTCATAAGGGTTGCCGTGGGCCAGATTGGTGGTTGTATGTCCCGCGCCTTGTTTGGAGATCCCTGTTATAACTTATAAAGAGCTTGAGCAAAAGGACCTTATTTCCTCCGTCCAGTGAAATAAATAATCGCAGTGCCTTTAGTGAAACTCTTATTGGATTGTAGTTATAACATAATTATTCAACATTTAAGCTAAATGATAAAAATTGCCATCATACATAGTCACTAGAATTTGTGCTACTTTGTAAGTCATGCTTGCTTTTGTGTAGTTTTGTTGTAATTAATTATTTAGTCACTGTACTATAAAAATGGTAAAGATATTGTCGTGCCTTGAAATTAGAAAAGTTACTAAAGAGTACCTACTTAAGATTGAAAACAGGAAAATAATTTACGCGCTGAAATTACCTGCATAATGGCATTTTTCAATGGTCCGATCTAGAGCCAAATACATATCAATATTTAATATAATGTCCTTTTTTACATATTAATTAAACTATTTATGTATAATACATCTAAACCGAAATTCTTTTGTTTTGGTTTTGTTCATCTAATAAGCAGATATACCTACTTACTCAATTCCAGTGCTGAAATCGCAGATTTTGAAAAATCGATGGATTTAACTTAGCCGTCAAATAATCTTGCCACTCTCTTTTGCATTTAGTAATTAGGTAGATAGAAGACCTTAAATTAAATAATATATTGATTAAGAAGCCAACAGAAAAAAAATTGTAGGCATATGTATTATCGAGGTCACTACTAACTGACCACCACTAAACTCGAAAAAAGCGCTCACTTAGCGACCTCAGAAAGGCCACAAGGTATAGTTAGTTTGCAAACAATAACAATATAGATATTTAGAAAACCAAAGGCTTTGAAAATATTGGAAGAAAATTAATGGCATTTTTTTTTTCGTAATAGTGGTTCAGCGCCCACTTAGGGTTCATTCGAAAAAAATCCCAACTGGCAAAAGTCTGCGGTAGTACATAATTATCTATTTTTACAATTTCTTCTATAATAAAGTACATTCTGATAGACAAAAGAAAACGGTGTACGGCCGTGCTGGTTTGATCGACTTGGCGGGCGTGCCCCCTGCTAAATCAACTTGAGTACTTAAAATTGGAACATGTGATGTTAAAGGTAGAAAACTTGTAATTAGTTATATCCTCTAGTCTCGGAATAGAAGCGACTGGAGATATGTTAAAATGTGCCTTCGTAAGCTGAGCTTAATAACCATTGTTATCAAGTCTTACACAGTAGTCGGAGCTTTATCATACATTCGAAGATTTGTAAAATGGTACAAAGAATAAGTGTTCGTTTATTCTTGAGGGTACTTGAATCGTAATGAAATTGTAATTGCCATACACGTGTCTGTAGATGCCATATTATTTAATTTAGGTTTAGTTGTGACAGCCAATAGCCGTAAGCTCGCCTGTAACTACGTGCCTAGAAACATTAGTAATTTACCTCTTCTTGTATGTATGTACGTATTATTTCAATTTTAGTTGAGTTTTAAATTATACAATTTTTTTAAATAATGAATGTTACTTTAAGTACCTAATTAAGTATGTTGACTAAGTCACAAGATAATTTATTACCAATGAAATGTTTTTAAAATCTTTTTTATACTTGTATTAGTTTTGTAAAGCTAAGTGTAAAAAGTTGAGATATATATTTTGAAAAATAGCTGTATTGTCTACGAACATGACGTGTTTTTATATAATTTTAGAAGTGTACAGAAGTGTGATCTACTAACATTTTGTATTATTATTTTTCACGTCACATTAACCGGAACCCATCACGAGGAAGTGTTAAAATACATGGGTCATTTTTACATCACAGCAAAAAACTTGTTACTCAGACACTAAAAGTGAAAATGTTATTCAAGGAAACATGGGTCGAAAAACCAGGAACAATTTTGTCCCCTCTAATTTTGTCCCCTCTAATAATGACAAAAACATGTACTCGTATGTTTCTCAGAGAAAGTTTTTTAGAATTATAACATGCAATTTTTTGCGGTGGTGTAAAAATATCCCTAAAGAAATTCTTCAAACTTCCAGTCTTCTTCTTCTTAGCGTGGCGATCAATTACAAATGTTTACATTTTTGTAGCCCAGAACGTTGCCACATTTACTGCGTCATTTGTGGTAATTACAAATTGTAGTCCCAAGATATCGGTATAGTTTAGCGGTACCTATTTTCCTTCTTATACCTTACCACACTTAGATAGACTTATAAGGATGTCAATAAATAATGATTATTTAATGTTGATGACCAAAACAGCAACTAATCCAGGAGTTCGGATGTTACCCAATATTGGTATAATTTAAGCGCTCAAATTTTTTCTTTTCTTAGAATTTATATAGGATTATAATAACGATTTAAAAAATCTATAATAGTCATTCCATAGTGATAGCTTGAGGAAATGAAAGCCAATCCAATGCAGATTTTTATAAAATCAACTGTATCTCCAGATCTATAAGTCCGATTTCATAATTTTTACTTTGACAAAGGTCTGTATGTGGTGGTGCTTTAAATTATGTTACACAGAGTCAACCGTTATTAAGTATAATTAAAGAAATAATGAAAATATTCTGATATTCTTCTTTTTTTACACAAAATATTATTCATGATATATTTATTATTATTATTTATATCTTCATATGAAAGATGTACCACAATAAATTGTCTTGATGTATGATACAGATGGGTCCTATTTCTATTAATAGGTCCCGCATGTTAATATTAATAGGGTCCCGTTTTTCACTCTTTGGGTACGGAAGCCTAAAAAGAAGGATATTGGAGAAAAAAAAATCTTACTTAATAACGGTTGATTCTATTAAATCAGTACATTTAACATACGAGGGTTGTTCAATAAGTAGTGAGATGAACAACATTTTGGTAGTAGAGACTTTTAGTATTTTTTTTTTTTAAATTCTTTATTTAAGGAGCTTGGTCTGCTTTTAGTATTTGTGAGTATTGATTGTTTATTTCAGTAAAAGGATGGCGGTACCAAAAACTGAGGCCATAATATTTAGAAACGAGTAAATAATGAGGTAAAGTTCAACAGCCAGTCAGCCAAACCAGCAAGCAACTTGAAAAATGAGAACAATGAAGGTTTCAATAGTTGCCATTCACCAGGCCGAGTTAGAACAAGTTAACCACTCCCCTCACTTACTATATATAACTGGCAGTCTTCTACTCATAGTAACTTCTATATGTTCCTCAACATGGAAGGAGAAACAGACACGGAAGCAAAATCGAAGTCATGTATTCCACATAGAGAGCTATGGTAGGACCAAAATGAAAACTTGATTTTTCAGGACGGAAAACTGCGTGTTTCAGTGTCCAAGGAGACGTTGAAGCTACGTAGAAAAGTGAATTATTAATTTATTAATAGTCTTTTTTTTTTCGGGTGATTCTCACAACTTATTTAACGCCGTAGTAATTTAAAGCCCACATTCACCTACCTTTAGTTAAAAAACAAAAAATGTTTAGAGACTTAAACCAGACTACTGACAAATCGTGCTCTAACAAGTATGAAACCAGAAAATTTTGTCATCTGAAATCGTTATGTACAAACTATCATAGTGATACAGACAGATAATAGCCGTGGTCATTTTATTATGCCACTTTGCACTAAAGCTTATGATCGTTTTTCTAGGTGCCATATTATGAGCACGGCTATTATCTGAACATCACTATCAATATTTATTAAATATCATAGTTTTTACATAACGATTTCAGATGACAATATTTTCTTGTTTCATAGTTTTTGAGCAAGATTTTCAGTAGTCGGTGAAATGAAATAAGCAAATGGACTGTTATAAAAATACCACGGACAAATTGATAAGACCTATTTGGAGAGTTCAAGACCACTGAGCAAGGACTAATAGTGGTGCCGGCAAAGAATAGTACCAACCCATACATACCCGTGGGTGTCGTAAGAGGCGACTAAGGGTTAACTGGAGGATGGGCAGCAGCATTCTCCTTTGTATCTTACATCTTACTTACTGCGGTCACCTACAACCGCGGTCCATTGTGCCAGCCGTAACGCTAATAAGCGAGGTGACTATGGTACTTCCCCACCACATTTTTCCAGCAAAAGCTAGACTTCTGGAGGGAGCTCCTTGTCCTGTAGTGGACGTTTTCATGGCATGTTATGATGAGCAAGGACTAACTTTTAAAAAACAAATATAATAACAAAAAAGTAAAGCGAGCAAGGAATCTTATTTAAATTTTGGGGTAATAAATACGTAATAAAGCTATCAATATATATATTTGAAATATGCTCATTAAGTTTTTTCATTGGATATCCAACAAGGTGCCATTAAAACAATTATTTTTTCGTTCAAGACTTAATCTCCTCTAGAGGGCGCCATATTCAATTTGATGTGTCGTTTTATAGTTATTCTATAACCGGCGGTTGATCAAGACGCTTCTAACGATACCTGTTATTTACGATATTTTTTAATTTCGATTAGTACTTTAGAAGTTATGGGCGAACAGATGAACATACATAGATACATGATTTCGGTGCTATGTATATCATCTTCTAATGTAATGCATAGAATCTAAGCATGTGGTGTTTACCTGTAAGTGATTGTTACACGTGTAAAGATATTTAAATACTTGTGTTAGTATGTTAGAAACAGTGTAAACAATTGTTGGTAAACCTAAATAAAAAAAAATACATACATACCGGTCAAAATTATAACCCTCCTTTTTGCCTAGTCGGGTAAAATGAAAAGTCAATGAAATCGGTTGATTAGTTCTTAAGATACAGTTGACTTTATAGCACATTCCATTGGTCCATGTTATTGGATTTATTGGCTTCCAATTTCATCGGGCTACCACTTTGGAATGACAATCATGGTTTTTTAACATCCTTATAATCTTACCTAACTTGTGTAAAAAGTAAAATTAGAACCGTTTAATTATAACAATTTTGGGTTATTTTATTTTTTATTTTATAGTATTCGGAAAACTAACAGCTAAATAGAATTTACTTATAAACCAATATTAGAAATCTGACAGCCAATAACAAGTTTTCGCAAATAGACAATAATTTAAGTAAAAAAAAGAACGTTTTTGCAACCTCATAGAAACTTATAGTTAAGACGGTGTAAAAACATCATTCGTCGTCGTTCACAAAGACTATAAACAAAAGAGGTCCTAGTAATGAGCCTTGCGGCACACCACTTGGTATATAAGTCCAGCTTGATTTAAAGTTTTTGAGGACTACAGCTTGAGATCGGTTCTCAACATAGGATGCGAACCACCTGAGGAGGTCCCCGTGATATCTGAACTCTTCGAATGGCTGCTATTTTGGTCAGCTACCACTTTAAGACAGCAATCATGGTTTATTGACATCCTAATAAACCTATGGTAAAAAGGACAATGGAATCCTCCCAATGAAATTATACCGTTTTGGGTAGGTGACTCATGTACTAATATTTGAAACAACACAATTATATACGACACGGACTGTATCGCCGCCGTAAGGCGTACACATTTTGACACTTCTAGGGATAAGTAATACATCTATCTGTATGGAAGAGCTACATGTAACATATAAATGTGCGCTATACATTAATCAAAATTTTGAGTTTCTGCGTTTTTCTTAGTAAGGTACCTACTAATAATCTTCTAAACAAAATGAGTAATTATTTTAAGGACACAGAGGGCGCAACTCTTTATAGATTATTAGAACAATCTCACAATACACCCATGTCATTAGCTCTTAGCTCCATGTTTACATTAACCCTAGAAGTCTTATCAATGGATGGATGAGGGGTACAGTATGGAAGAAATGTATTATCGTGACATTAAAAATTTTAAAATCAGAAGGTAAACACCAACTTAAAGAAGATAAATAGGCTTCATAAACATCAATTTGAGGATAGGTTTGAAATAGCATTCATGTGAAAAAACTGCACTTCACTAGTTCGATTACCGGCTCAAACAGTGACTTTACAAATACACTTTTAGGCCGCTTTTTCCCACGAGGCGACTCTAAAGTGACTTTAGTCGCAGACGCGTATGCTACCAGTCGCTCGTGAGTAGCCTTCATCCAAATAAGCCTACATCCGCACACGACGCGACCGGTCGACAACGCGTATCATACCAATTGCACGCTACCTCCTTTGCTGGACGCATGTATACAAAAATGGCGAGCACTCGTTTTGGAAGTTGAAAAATATAGGAGATGATATAGAAATACAAGACAAAAACGTCTTCATCACTTGTGGTTGAGTCACTTTTGGACATTTTTGTTGTGTGGACAGGACAACTCACATTTTAAGAAATAATGCCCTACCGCGGCGCGGCGCGATACTGCAGCAGCAGAGTGACGCGGCGCGCGGTAGTGTTAGGCTGGTGTGCGGGCCGAGCCTCGGAAAGTAGCATACATACCTACCTACTATTAGGCCTTTTAGCAGGCGAAATAAGGGTTGCATCGCAGTGGCGTTCCATTCGCGATGTTTGGGAGTATACTCGTGGGAAAAAGGCGTTACATCTTTCTAAAAATCTATTTTTCCATCCTATGTATCAGCAGCGGTCTCCTGTCACTGTCATCCATGGGCCAATAAATCCTATTATATTCTGTGAATGGGTGCCGCCAGAGAGTATTGCTTGTCCCTAACGTAGACAAACAAGAGGTAATCGAACAACTTGCTTTCTTTATACAATAATTTTATTTGTAAGTAAGTAGAGCAGTTCGGGCTTCGGCAACCTGCTCATCTACCTCATAAGATACATAAACGTGATAAACGAAACCATAATTTGGTGAAAGTAGATGCGTAACACACTTTTTGTTAGGGACTCGAATTCCGTAAATATTTTACGGATTTCCGCTGGTCTGAAAGCCTTCAAGGTTAAAGCAAAGCAACCTTAGATACGAGTATTCGTCAATAGGACCTCCAGGGCTATCGTCCTACACTGGTTTCATTCTTGTGATATGATATAAAATTTTCTCTCTGAAGGCCATGTATGGTAATACAAACCAGGATAACTGATGACTGTGCCAGGAGTGTAGGTGGCAACTTTAGTTTATGTTATGGCCTTTACAAGCTTTTCCTAAATAAAGTTTGGTTCGTGTATCTTATGACATAATTTTGAACCCAAAATCAGTTTCATTTAGGGATTACTCACATTTTCGAATTCAAGCCACTGAGAAAAAGTATGTTTTAAGTTAAGCAATCAGCATTTTCTTTCACCACATTATAGTTTCGTTTCGTATGAGGTAAATGACCTGGCTGTGGGGGCCCCAACTACAACTCCGTTGATACTTTAGTACTTATTTACTCAAAGGTAGATTAAGCATGTCCGTAAATCAAGTCATTTAACCTTCTATTACAACCATTTAAGTGAAACTGCCACAACCAGAAATAATAAAAGTCACATTTATGTAATTCATTTTAGATATTTTATTGATTTATTTTCCCTATACATACGTATTTCTCACAGGCAACTTGATTAACCGGTCATTATTAACAATGACCAAGAATGTTTATCAAATTGAGTTTGTTACTTTGACCGGTCCATATAAATAATGCCCAACAGCCTGTGGTCCATTTGAAAAATCAAGGTTTGAGATAGCTTGAATTTATTACTTTGACCGGGCAGTATAAATCATTCCAACTTCTAGCCGGGCACACAATTTAAATAGGGGTGCGGTTACGCAGTTCATCTGTTTTCAACACATTTGCTCATTAAACAGCTCTATTTGCACTGTATTAAGGTCCATAATCCAACTTATTAAACACGCGTGTTTTTGTCATTAGATTACTTTACTAGTGTTTTATTTTTGTTTTTTTTTTAATCGGCCAAGAGTAAGGAGTTTTTATGCTTATATTTTCAAGCTGACTTCGAGAAAATATCATAAATAAATGTTGATTTTATGAAATTATTTATAGTAATTAAGTAATTAACAATAAATTTGTCATTCACGTAACAAGGTATTCAATTTTTGATAATTTATTTCAAGGTTAATGGAATAGCATGTTTGGGTACCGATTGACAATTACTTTTTTTTATGGCTTGGTTACTAGATTGACTAATAATTGATAAAAGATTGATGGTGTAGGATAACATGGTAATGTTTTGGGGCCTCATGTGAAAAAGGCCTGTGCCCGCTGAAAAAGAAATAATGCGCGCCATTTTACAAATATGTGTAGTGTTTATTATTGTAATTATTTCTAATAGTGTCGACTTCTACAAAAAAAAAACACTCATACACTAAATACAATTTTAAAAGCTGGTAAAATTAAAGGAAAACATGAACATATGCAGGCGACAAAATGTTCCGGTGGATGTGCGGTGGACGTAAGGTTAGCAAAGTTTAGTATTTTAAAGGTAACCAATTTGATTTGTTTTTATTCGCAAATGTGTTGAAAAACGTCGTAAAAAGCTCGTGCGCGTTTGACATTACACCCTCGGCTCCATTACGCCCTCGCCTGCAGCTCGGGCTGCAATTACGGAGCCTCGGCTGTAATATCCAAAATAGCGCACTTGCATTTTAATGTACTATTAAAGACTTTGTCCAATTATTAATACTGACCGCGGGTAAAGTGATTAGTTATGCAGTTTCATTCAATTGCTAACTAGATTCGATCATTATATTTATACAGACCGGTCATTTTAAATAGTCAATAGTGACCGCATTGTTCAAGTTACTAAATAATAGTAGATTAGTAGCAAAGGGCTATAAGGCATCAATTGCAGCCCAAGATATTTAGGCGCACGAGCGCAGCGAGGGCGCCTATAGTTCGAGGGTGCAATTGATGCTTACACCCGAGCTAACTACTCTGCTTTACATCTCGATTGTGAGGTAAGTAGGTCCTTATTACCACCAAATTGTAGGTGACCAATTAGCGCTATAGGGTATTAATGTAACTAGAAAAGCCCTAGGGCGGTAAGTAATTAAAACGCCCGCCGCCCCGCTGCTGGAGGCGGCCATCAAGGCGGAGCCGCGCGTGGAGGTGGAGGTGCTGCCGGGCGGGGGCCCGGGCGTTACAATTACTTACCGCCCTAGGGCTTTTCTAGCTACATTATTACCCTAGAGCGCTAATTGGTCACCTACAAGCTCCATTTGGGGGTAATAAGGACCTACTTACCGAATATGAGAGATGTAAAGTTAATAAATAACATAGTAAGTGTAAAGCAACTCACTCATAGGTACCTACTTTTATCACCTATCTACTCAAAGGTAGATAAATAACTATCACAACCTATTCAGTGATGTTGCCACTAACAAGATAATATTTAGTCATATTTATGTAATGAATATTTCATATTTTATTTGCCCTTTCCTACACATATTATATTAGTAGGTATACTATACTGACATCGTGTTTCAGGTGCACATTGTCTTTTCTAATTAATTGTGTAAAATTATCCAAGCTTAAGCAATCAGTAGATGTATAACACATACAGTAAGTAGTTCGCAAAAATGCATAAATTACTAGAAATAAATGAGGAGATCCGCAGAAGAACTAAAGTAACTGACATAGCCTTGAGAATCGCTAAACTGAAGTGGCAGTGGGCAGGGCACATCGCAAGAAGAACCGATGGGGCGTGAGGGTTCTAGAGTGGCGACCACGTACCGAAAGACGAAGCGTTGGCAGGCCCCCCACAAGGTGAACCGACGATCTGGTCTAGGTCGCGGGAAGCCGCTGGATGCGAGCAGCGCAGGACCGGTCGTCATGGAGATCTTTAGGGTAGGCCTATGTCCGTCCAGCAGTAGACGTTTGTCGCCTGATATGATGATAATGACTAGAAAGGGTTTGAAGTAAGCAAGCAATTGCAAAATATGTAAATATTAAAGAATATTGGTCGGTTGGATTATAATAACATTTATTATTGACGATCACGTGACTACTTTTCTAATATTGCAAAAGGTAAAACACGGAACCTTGTAAATACATACCTCATCATCATGTCAGCCGAAAGACATCGTCTGTTGGACATCGGCTTCTTAGGCGGAGAGCGGGCAGTTGGCAACCGTACCTCTTCGCATACCAATAAGCGACCTATGTAGGCTGCACAGAGAAAAAGTGAGTCTAAAAGAACAGGTTTGTCTGGGCGCAACCTGACACGCTTTGTACAGTCAACAAAAATCTGTTTATTTAAAAAAACTGCATATGTGTACAGGGTGTTTGGTACTCATGTATGCGAACCTCTCAGGTGGTTGCTCTACCAATGAAAGTGAACAGCTATCCCAAAGGAACGTAGGTCGAAACACGAAAATAAATTTCATCGACCCATAGAAACTGCACCAGCGTATTTTTTATGGAAGGTCTACATCTATTTTTTAGGGTTCCGTACCTCAAAAAACGGAACCCTTATAGGATCACTTTGTTGTCCGTCTGTCTGTCTGTCAAGACCCTTTTTCTCACGAACGAGAAGAGGTATCAGGTTAAAATTGATAACGAATATTAAAGTCCATAAACCACACAAGACCTGAAAATTTAAATTTTTTACAACGACGCAATCAAAAGATATGGCTTTTTCTGTCCTCATCTCCATACATTTATGCAAAAAAAATATTATATTACAAAAAACCCAACTGCTTAGCACAAGAGAGGAAAACAAGCTTAAATCTATTCGATTTGGTTACTTTAATCGTATAACATACTGCAGGCGGGGACGAAAAAATGTTTTGAGGATGTTTAAACACCGCAAATATTTGTAAAAATGGCGCGTGCTGTTTTAGCGGACACAGATGCGCGTGCATGTGACATTGACTAAACTGCCAAACAGCTTAGTCATAATTATTTAAAATAAGAATTTGTTGTTACTAAGTTGATTAAAATAAATATTATCGTGAAATGAATGTTTATTGATCATATTATCGAACAATATTAATTTATTCATGAAAATATTATGGATTTTATAGACATAAAAACTCCTTCCTCCTTGCCGAAATAAAAAAAATAAAGAAATAAAACACTAGTGCGGTAATATAATGGAAAAAGCCACCCGTGGTTTAATAAGCTAGATTATCGACCTTAACACAGTGCAAATAGAGCTGTTTTATGCGCAAATGTGTAGAAAAATTTATATTTTTTTTCGTATTGGTTATTTCTTCTAAATCACACATAAAATCGCTTTCTAAGCAATAACATCATAATCTTTTTAGGGTTCCGTAGTCATAAAGGAACTCTTATAGTTTCGTCATGTCCGTATGTCTGTCTGTTCGCGGCTTAGCTCAGATACCCTTAGTACGAGAAAGCTGAAATTTAGTAGGAATATTATACTTTACATCCACGTCGACAAACTGGTAAAATAAAATCATGAAAAATATTTTTCTCCTGTTTGCTCGTAAACAGTGCTCTTATTTAAAAAAAGGAAGTGCAGATAAAGAAAGTGCAGATAAAGACACTTAGTCGCCTTTTATAACACAAGGGCAGATGAAGACACTTAGTCGCCTTTTATTATGCCAGGGCAGATTGAGACACTTAGTCACCTTTAATGACACAAGTGCAGATAATGACACTTAGTCGCCTTTTATGACACAAGGGCCGATGAAAACACATGGTCGCCTTTTATCAAACAAGGGCAGATTAAGACACTTAGTCGCCTTCTATAACACACGGACAGATTAAGACAGTTAGTCACCTTTTATCGCTCAAGGACAGATCAAGACACTTAGTCGCCTTTTATTTATGACAAGTGCAAATAAAAACTTTGACTGTACCTAAGTTATTTAAGTCTAACAGTACCTGGGCGACGAAGTACATAACGAAATACATAAGCTGTATCGAGTATCGAAAAGCATGTAAAATTAATACGCTCAGTGCAATCGCGCGGAGAGCTAACGACGCACTGCACTGATAAGGATAACAAAGAAAATCGAAGGCGGAGACAGTCCGTGCTAGACGTCCCTCCCCCGACCCCGCTCTATACCTGCACACCCCCGCTAACGAGAGAGAAGCTGCAGCGAACGGGCCGAAATTTAGCTGTTTATCGAAACATTGTGGTTATTTCGTTTTTATTAACTTAATATTTAATTTATTTATTTTTTGTTAGTTTATTTTCAAAGTACACTATTAAATCAATGCTTACGATTGGTTTCCATTTAATTTAAAAGTGTATTATGTATGTTGTACCTGGCTTCAAGTGACACGTATTTTGCGTGAAATTTGTCGGAAATTAAATTCGCTCTAATTTTGTTTTTGGTTAATATTTTCAAACAAAAACTGATGAAAAGCATAGATATATTGCATTTGATTATGTCTACGAAGTTTGGTAAAGTTTGGTCTTAGCTTTCAAAACTTAAAACCAAACAATGTTTGTTTAGGATTTCGTCACTCCGTGGGAACCTTAAATCGTCTGACATAGACGGCTAAGGCCTATGATGATGATGTATGAATGACGATTTCTTTGTCGCGCTCTGCAGCCTAAACGGCTTGATAGATTTCAACATATGAGGTGTCGTTAGATTTGTATTCATTGTAGGAGTGTCATAGGGTATAATATTTTAGTACGGCACCTTGGAAGCGAAAAAAAGGGCGAAATATTTTTTTAAATCATTACTTTTACAACATGGGTATCAAACAATAGCTAGATAAAACCTGATTCTAAGGTTAGGAAATGTTTAAGTATAACTTGACGTAGCAAATCTGAAAACAAAAAGTTTAAAATAAAAAAATATTAAATGACAAAAAACCCAACTGCTTAGCACAAGAGAGGAAAACAAGCTTAAATCTATTGGATTTGGTAACTTGCATTGTATAGGACGTACAAAATTAAGTCGTAAACATCCTCAAAACATTTTTTCGTCCTCATATGTTGAAATCTATCAAGCCGTTTAGGCTGCAGAGCGCGACAAAGAAATCGTCATTCATACATCATCATCATAGGCCTTAGCCGTCTATGTCAGACGATTTAAGGTTCCCACGGAGTGACGAAATCCTAAACAAACATTGTTTGGTTTTAAGTTTTGAAAGCTAAGACCAAACTTTACCAAACTTCGTAGACATAATCAAATGCAATATATCTATGCTTTTCATCAGTTTTTGTTTGAAAATATTAACCAAAAACAAAATTAGAGCGAATTTAATTTCCGACAAATTTCACGCAAAATACGTGTCACTTGAAGCCAGGTACAACATACATAATACACTTTTAAATTAAATGGAAACCAATCGTAAGCATTGATTTAATAGTGTACTTTGAAAATAAACTAACAAAAAATAAATAAATTAAATATTAAGTTAATAAAAACGAAATAACCACAATGTTTCGATAAACAGCTAAATTTCGGCCCGTTCGCTGCAGCTTCTCTCTCGTTAGCGGGGGTGTGCAGGTATAGAGCGGGGTCGGGGGAGGGACGTCTAGCACGGACTGTCTCCGCCTTCGATTTTCTTTGTTATCCTTATCAGTGCAGTGCGTCGTTAGCTCTCCGCGCGATTGCACTGAGCGTATTAATTTTACATGCTTTTCGATACTCGATACAGCTTATGTATTTCGTTATGTACTTCGTCGCCCAGGTACTGTTAGACTTAAATAACTTAGGTACAGTCAAAGTTTTTATTTGCACTTGTCATAAATAAAAGGCGACTAAGTGTCTTGATCTGTCCTTGAGCGATAAAAGGTGACTAACTGTCTTAATCTGTCCGTGTGTTATAGAAGGCGACTAAGTGTCTTAATCTGCCCTTGTTTGATAAAAGGCGACCATGTGTTTTCATCGGCCCTTGTGTCATAAAAGGCGACTAAGTGTCATTATCTGCACTTGTGTCATTAAAGGTGACTAAGTGTCTCAATCTGCCCTGGCATAATAAAAGGCGACTAAGTGTCTTCATCTGCCCTTGTGTTATAAAAGGCGACTAAGTGTCTTTATCTGCACTTTCTTTATCTGCACTTCCTTTTTTTAAATAAGAGCACTGTTTACGAGCAAACAGGAGAAAAATATTTTTCATGATTTTATTTTACCAGTTTGTCGACGTGGATGTAAAGTATAATATTCCTACTAAATTTCAGCTTTCTCGTACTAAGGGTATCTGAGCTAAGCCGCGAACAGACAGACATACGGACATGACGAAACTATAAGAGTTCCTTTATGACTACGGAACCCTAAAAAGATTATGATGTTATTGCTTAGAAAGCGATTTTATGTGTGATTTAGAAGAAATAACCAATACGAAAAAAAATATAAATTTTTCTACACATTTGCGCATAAAACAGCTCTATTTGCACTGTGTTAAGGTCGATAATCTAGCTTATTAAACCACGGGTGGCTTTTTCCATTATATTACCGCACTAGTGTTTTATTTCTTTATTTTTTTTATTTCGGCAAGGAGGAAGGAGTTTTTATGTCTATAAAATCCATAATATTTTCATGAATAAATTAATATTGTTCGATAATATGATCAATAAACATTCATTTCACGATAATATTTATTTTAATCAACTTAGTAACAACAAATTCTTATTTTAAATAATTATGACTAAGCTGTTTGGCAGTTTAGTCAATGTCACATGCACGCGCATCTGTGTCCGCTAAAACAGCACGCGCCATTTTTACAAATATTTGCGGTGTTTATATTGTGTTTATTGTAATTATTTTCAAAAGTATCGACTCCTTCAATGAAAAAAACCGGTCAAGTGCGAGTCGGACTCGCGCGCCGAGGGTTCCTATTTACCTTTAGTATTTTTGGAAGCAATAAAGTCCATTTTTAGAACCGCAAGGCTAAATTTGTTTGTAAAGGTTTTTTACAGATTTCTAAAAAACTGTGCAACTTAGAAAGATCGTTTTATTTTTTCTGGAATATTTACACAAACTTCTATCGACTGTAATTAATTCAGATTTTTCCTTTCACAAACTTCAGAGATAAGGGGGGAATTGTATTTTTTTGACATTTTTCATCATAACTTGAAAACTAAGAGTTGTAAAAAAATACAAAAAAATATTTTAGAATGTGCAAGTAAAGCCCTTTCATATCATACCTCACTCGACCTAGTAACGACAATTCGAGATTTTGCCCCCCCCCCCCTCTTTCGACCCCCTTTACTTTAATAATCATCTTTTTTTTACTGTTTCATGTGCATTTAAGTTGGGCAACCATATTCTAAAACTATTCCAAATTTCAAGTTGATAGCATGAGTGGTTGCTGTGATATACAGGTGTGACAGACAGACAAAGCGGCATCATAAGGGTTCCTTTTTTTTACCATTTTGGTATCGGAACCCTAAAAACAGTAATTAATGTAGTTCCTCAACGTAGAAAATACTAAGGCACGAAACCCAAGTCTGGAGAATCGGGTAACGTTGTCTATGTCTTTTCCTTCGGGAAAAGAGGTACCTATCTAAGCAAATTTTACTTGTTTTTATTCGCAAATGTGTTGAAAAACGTCGTCAGAAGCGCGTGCGCTTTGGACATTACATTACAATAGATGCATTTGCATCTTAATGTCCTATAATGATTTTATTAAAATATTATATTATGGTTTAATTCTCGAATAATAAACCTGGATTTTTATCAGTAGGTTCGTTATTATTGTTTCTTCGCCATTCACCACACAGTTCATCATTCTTAGAAATAGTTCAGCTGTAGAAAAATATGCCGTCAAATATGAGCGCAAAGCAAGCAAAACATTACAAAATTATTATAAAGCTATTTGACTAGGCTGCCCGTTGGCCACCCGCCCCGCACGCCGCGCCCGTCAAGACCCAAAAACTGGTTTCGCGAGACAATATCGTGCTCTTGCTGTTTTAGCGCCCTGTCGCACTCAGGGTGAGACAGCAACAGAAGAGAGCACTCTGCGCATGATCTCAGCGCGCGATTTCTCGCTCGGTTCGTGGGGCTCTTAAGCAATATTCTGTCGATTGCACCGTTTATCGTGGCTGAATAAGCCTATTCGGGAGCGGCAGGTCCTGCCACACGCTCTGCAGTGAAGCTTGTGTTATCAATAACTGATGTTATGTCGTTATTTTCCTTACTTTTCTCACTTTTTTCGGCAAGGGCACAACACCAGGCTTCATTGGCGGTTCACCAGGTTTGGCGGAACTAGTCTGTAAACTTTAAACTGTTTTGATGTGAAATAAACGATTTATTTATTTATTTTTTTTTTATCGTGTACCTTGCGTCAATCCAGTAATGATTTACGCCATTTGGTTCTGTCCTCAGCTGTCTGCTCCCAGTCTAGGTGTTCAAAACCAAAAGTGATCATGTCTCGCTTGGCGCAATCTTTAAAGCGCAGCATTGGCCTACCAACACTTCTTTTTGCGTGCGCTAGAGCAAAAAGCAATACACGCTGGGATAGACGGGTTATTTCCATGCGGTGCACGTGCCCCAACCATCGTAATCGTCTCTGCTTCAGCAATGCGAAGAAACTGGGCAGCTGTGCTCGTTGTAAGACCGTTTTGTTGGTTACCTTGTCCTTCCAGGAGATGCCTAGGATGTTTCGGAGGCAGCGCATATGAAAGGCATTAAGTTGACGCTTTTGTTTTGCGTACGTCGTCCTTGCTGCTCCATACAACAGAATGCTTAAATGCATGCTTGGTAAACGATCATCTTGGTGTTCGTCGTAAGATGTTTGTTTTGCTATACTCTTGTATTCAGCCTGCCAAACATGGTCGCCGCTTTGCCGATACGAACATCGATCTCCAGGTCAAGTGAGAGATTGTTCGACACAGTCGACCCTAAGTACGCAAACTTGTCCACTACTTCCAATATGGCACCATCCAGGGTTATTACCGGTTTCTCTGTCCCTTGCATCAGCACAACTGTCTTTTTGGCGCTTATAGACATGGAGAACAAGGAACATGCCCGTGAAAATGTATCGACGATGATTTGTAAATCATTTGCAGTGTTGGCCACAAAGGCTGCATCATCAGCAAATATAAGTCTGTCAATAAAAAGGTCATCGCGATGGCGCTTAGACTTAAGAAGTGAAATTATGTTGTACAACTTCCCATCAGCTCTTGTATGTAGATGTATACCCCGCTGGTCATTGCCGAATGCTTCTCTTAATAGCAATGAGAAAAATATACCAAACAGGGTGGGTGCTGAAACGCAACCTTGGCGGACACCTTTGCGCATTTTGAACGGCTCAGATTTATTGCCACCAGCAACGACAGCGCCATTCATATCTTCGTGGAAGCTCTTTATTAAACTAAGATGCTTTGGTGGACACCCGATGCTGTTAAGAGCGATATATAGTCCCTCTCTGCTGACTGTATTTTTCTACCTACACCCAACAGCACGTCAGTAGAAACACTTCGAACTTTGTGACATAGTAATAGAGTTGCAAATCTTTCCATTCACGTGCGGTTGACCATACGTAAAGTATGGTTGAGTACTTATCTAGTCCCTGGGTTGAATTTGGTAGTCACAAGGAGGTTTTAGTCGCTGGTGGTTCGCTTTGGCGAAGCGTGGGCTAAAAGCTCCTTGGGTAGTCGACATCAAAAAACACCTCCTTTGGTATGGATTGGTATGGAGTAGAAAAGCTACAGTATAACACAAAAGTAATTAATGCTGCATCATGCACGGGAAATTTAGTCATTAGGGTTCCGTACCTCAAAAGAAAAAAACGGAACCCTTATAGGATCACTTTGTTGTCCGTCTGTCTGTCTGTCTGTCTGTCTGTCTGTCTGTCTGTCAAGACCCTTTATCTCACGAACCGGTAAAGGTATCAGGTTGAAATTAATACCACATATTAGGATCCATGAACCACACAAGATCTGAAAATTTCAATTTTTTACAAAGACGCAATCAAAAGATATGGCATTTTATGTCCTCATCTCCATACATTTATGCAAATAACCAAAACCTACAGGGTACTTCCCGTTGACCTAAAATTATGAAATTTGGCAAGAAGCTAGGTCTCACAGTAGAAATAATGGGAAAAGTCTGAAATCATTAAATATTACAACTTTTCTCACAACTAATGATAACCAATTGTGGTGAGCTCCCGCTTCAAGAACATTCATATAAGAGAGGGGTCAAGTTGAATGGTCGTTGAGGCGATTTTTGTTTTCGTTCTATTTTATAAACGGGAACACTTACAAACTTGAAAATTGATATGTTTATAGTGCATAAGCTATAAAATATTAACAAATAATAAAATTTTGTCAAGCGCGTGTCGGACTCAAAATTAACATTAACTTACTGAAATTTCAACTAATACAATTATGATTATGTGGTGGAACGGAACCCTCTGTGCGCGAGTCCGACTCGCACTTGGCCGGTTTTTTTTTTATATGTTAAAACTTAGAAAATTATTTCCAAAAGGCCTAGCTAAACCCAAATATTTTATAAAGAAACCTCCCAGTTGTTTTATCAATAAAATATTATCAGATGAGCAAGCGACGCTACCCACCAACAGATGGCGCTGTAGGTTTCTGAAACGCGGTAATAAAAACAGCGCCTCTGGTATGGAGTAGAAAAACTACAGTATGAAGGCGGAATCTTGCACGGGAAATTTAGTCATTGCTTTGTATGTTAAAACTAAGTGATTTTTTTCCAAAAGGCCTAGCTAAGTCCAAATATTTTATAAAGAAACCTCCCAGAGTTGTTTTATCAATGAAATATTACCAGGTGAGCAAGCGACGCTACCCACCAACAGATGGCGCTGTAATATTCTGAAACTCGGTAATATCTCCTCTTTTTTAATGGATATCTTCCGGCTCCATCAACAGATCAGCTCCAAGTTACAATAGTATCGCATTGTCATCCGATTCACATACGCATGCAAAATTTCATCTCAATCGGAAGCCGATTAAGTTTCTCTTTTCGGCCGGGTATTTTATTTTTTGAATTTTTTTTATTTACAACTATTTTATTTATTTTTATATCCTATGACACTCCTACAATGAATACGAACCTAACGACACCTCACATGTTGAAATCTACCAAGCCGTTTAGGCTGCAGAGCGCGACAAAGAAATCACTCACTTGAAAAACATAACCCTCCTGTTTTGGGGCAGTCGGGTAAAAAAGCAAAACCTAAAGGGTACTTCCCGTTGACCTAAAATTATGAAATTTGGCAAGAAGCTAGATCTCACAGTACAAATAAAGGGAAAAGTCCAAAATCATTAAATATTTCAATTTTTCAATTAAGGTGAGCTTCAAAAGAGGGGTCAAGTTGGATGGGCGCGGAGTTTTTAAAATCAAAGAGCAAAAGCTTTTAGTATATCATATGGTAGATAGGTACGAACCCTTAGGGCGCGAGTCCGACTCGCACTTGGCCAGCTTTTTTTACTAATTCGTATACCAACCAAGTAAGTACTTGCATAGATACTAATTAATATGTACCAAAATAACCAGTGATGCCTTGTAGACTCAGATCTGACAACGGACCGCGTTAACTGATTTATAGAGCAGTCAATCAGTCAGTTAGTCAGTCAGTAAGGAAGGACATATAATTTTGTTGACATTTTGTGAACTATATTTTATACTAAGTTTGATTGATCACAGTAAAGAGATAAGCTTATCAGCAGTATGGAAGCTTCATACTAAACGTCCAAAATGGCGCACTCACACAGACGCACGTTTCTACAGGCCGCTAAGCAAAATTTGCCCTGAATTCTGTCGCGGTTGTCGCGTGAAGGGAAGCGGTGGGTTAGTTTGCTGTCGGTTGTTTCATGTCATAATAACGTGCGGCATATGGATATATAAATTTTTAGTTCTGCCCTGCCCTTGTGTGATAAATGGCGGCTAAGTGACGTTTTGCGATTAAAGGCGACTTAGAGACTTACCTTTTCCGGGTGTAATAAAAGGCGACTAAGTGTCTTAATCTGTCCTTGTGTCATAAAAGGCGACTAAGTGTCCTAATCATCCACTAAGTGTCTTAATCTGCCCTAGTGTCTTAAAAGGCGACTAAGTGACTTAACCTTCCCTTGAGTGATAAAAGGCGACTAAGTCATTTAACCTTCCCTTGAGTAATAAAAGGCGACTAAGTGTCTTAATCTGCCCTTGTGTCATAAAAGGCGACTAAGTGTCCTAATCTTTGTTTGAAATTGAATTTGTTTCGTTTAAAATTTGTTTTCATTTTTCATTTATTATTTAATGTATGTATTTATTGTTTGGTTATGCAATGTATGCGTCTTTGTTGCTCGAAAAATAAAATTTTGATTTGATGTTTGGTTTGTTACCAAAGATTTCGGACCTTTCCTTTATTTTCTGTGTTTGTTACAACCCTGACGCTCCAATGATGCAAGATTCGATTTTCAAAAAAATAGGCCGAATTTCCATACTGCTGATAAGCCCATCTATTTACTGTGGTTTGACGCTTGAATTAATAACCGCTAACCATTCTGACCACAGAGCAAAACAAACAAAGTACGTTTCTTGTATGGCGACGCCCCTTATTATTTATTTATATTTTTGGTTTTTATTATTAGGTAATAAATTTGTCTTAAAAACACATATCCTGTGAAATTTTGAACCAGCTACCTATTTCGGTTCAAAAGATACAACTATCGACCTAGTAAAACACGGCACATTTTAGACAATATGCCCCACTGTGCGTCTCTGTCGCGTCCTGCCGGGGAGCACCACTTCTTATATGTTGTACCCCATTCAAGCTCGGCCTTGGATCTCCTACTAAAAGGTATTGTATTCGAGAAAGAGGCTCTCAAATTTTCTCAATATGTGTTCTATATCTATAACTGCTTCTTCGCTGATTACAAAATGTGTAATCAGCGAAGAAGCAGTTTCTATGGAAGTTCAAAAATTTTTTTTCGTATTTCGACATATGTTGCTTAGGGAAAGTTGTTCAGTTTCATGGGCAGATTCACATCCATCGGGTTGATTATCCTTTCTGTTACACCTTGTATAAGGAATAGTCCGATATATTTTATGTTTAAGATTTTTATGCAAATTTATAGAAGGGTTCTGAGTGGTTTCTTGCTGACTCTCAGTTTGAGGGTAGCTGCCATAGAACAAAAAAACCGGTCAAGTGCGAGTCGGACTCGTGTGCCGAGGGTTCCGATGTACCCTAAGTATTTTTGAAAGCAATTAAGTCAATTTTTGGGTCCGCAAAACTAAATTTGTTTGTGAAGGTTTTTTGCAGATTTCAAAAAAATAACTGTGCAATTTTATTTAGAACGATCGTTTTATTTTTGCTGTAATATTTACATAAACTTCTACCGACTGTAATTAATTCAGATTTTTTCCTTTCTCAAACTTTGGAGATAAGGGCGGGGGAATGGCATTTTTTTTACATTTTTCATCATAACTTGAAAACTAACAGTCGTAAAAAATACAAAAATATATTTTTGAATGTACAAGTAAAGCCCTTTTATATTTATTTATTAAATTTTTTATTTATTTATTTATATTGGGCCCCCTTTTCATTAATAATCATAATTTTTCTTTAATTCTTTCATGTCCATTTAAGTTGGGCAGCCATATTCTAACACTATTCCAAATTTGAAGTCTATAGCATGAGTGGTTTCCGAGATATACAAGTGTGACAGACAGACGGACAGACAGACTAAGTCGAATGGTTCCTTTTATTACCATGTTGATTTCGGAACCCTTAAAATAAAGAATTGGTTGCTGAAAAACGGCTCAAACGATTTTTATGAAACTTTGCACGACCAAGATTCTCCATGTATACGTCGCACAAAATAACTTTGGCCCTGTCATTGATGCGCAGAAGTCAAAAATGTGCAAAAATGGGCCATTTTTTTCTTCTGCGCATCAATGACAGGGCCACAGTTATTGTGTGCGTCGTATATGAATTGGTCTGTCTGGAACATCCTTTATGAAATTACATTAATTTTAATGTTTGGTAATTTTAATTCTGGATTGGTTTATCTACCTATGACAACTGGATATTCTATTTGTTTTTTTTTTTTGCAAGATCTAGTAAGTATACAGAGTGTATCAAAAACTGAAAGGGCTTGCTCATTAGACTAAATTAGGAACATGTGTTAGGAAATGAGAATAAAAATCTCAATGCTAGTATCTTGAGGTAGTATCCATTGATCTGTGAAAATTTATATAAAGGGTGGTCCAGTACTACCAAAATTTTTGCATTTGATTTTAGTTAGTCATTAGAATTTTGAATTGATCTGCGTATTTCAGCTTCAATAGATTTTTTTGGAAAAACCTAAATGTAAGTTTGTATTTCCGTACTATTATGTTTATGGCAATACAAATTTAAGTTTGCGGTAAATTTTTTTCTCTTGCATATCGCGAGAAAGTAAGTGCAGTGCTGCTGTACCATTTATTTTAAATAATTTCTTCAAGGCACATACATAGCGGCTGGCTCGTGCGCATATTATCGCTTGCTTGCAGCACTACAAATTTATATTTTTTACAATCTAAGTATATTCTGATCACATCGCGTACCCAGACTTAATGCATTGGAAGTTTGTTTTGTTTAGTAAATTGGACAATGTATATTTCCACGTCCTCTCTGTTTAGCACCGTTTCTGGTCTTCTTCTTTGCGTATCGATGGTTAAATTTTTAGATTTTGGTGACCCAATGTGTTGCCACCTGGCGAGCGTTTTCAGTTGCTGCCCACAGATCTTTCAACGTACATGTATTGGAGCACGTGGGTAGATTAGGAGGTAGGCCATATATTGCGGTAAAGCTCCACCACATGGACATCCGTTGCGTTCAGTATAATCCCACCCAGGGAGATTCTGGGTCCGTAATCGGTTGAGGGACTTCCAGATTGACCACTGCAAGTCTCCACCCGGAGAGAGAACCTTCATTTGGTGGATATGGAAGATTTCTAGATATTAGCATAGAGTAATATAATACTGGGCGATATTAGGTTTAAACAATAAGGAACCCAAAATTTGGAATAGACAAAGTTGTACTTGGTACAAGTTTTGCTACGTAAAGACTGTCTTAGTGCATTATTATATGTATAATTTAAAAAACGTGCACGGTAGAAAACATAAAAAATAGTTTTTGTTTTATTTGTGGCCCGGGAGAGACAATCGTGCAAATTGTACTAGCATATAAAATAATTGCCACATGTATGATGGAGCATCACTTGAGATCGGCCAAACCAAATTGACGGATTCTTTCGTAAGTTTCAGGAAAATATTTTGGAAAAGATTCCCGGAAAAAAATTGTCGGGAAAAACTGAAGGGGCTTTTTGTATGAACTAAGTTCGGGTACGGGTTATAAACGTGCGAAGCCTCAGAGCAGAACGCTAGTTTATTATAAATTTACTTCATTCATACGTAAAAAATACATTAATACTTTTTTACGTAGCTTCAATATCTCCTTGGACCCTGAATCCCGCAGTTTTCCGAAGCTTCGAACCCTTTGAAAAATAAAGCTTTCAATTTGGTCCTACCAAAGCTCTCCACGCTTAGAGCGACGCGTCAAACAGCGCAAGCCCGTTTCTTTGCGCGCGAAAATCGTACTCTATGTCTCCACGTCAATTCTATGACTTCGATTTGGCTTTCTTATCTGTTTCTCCTTTGGTGTTCAGGAACAGATATAAGTTACTATGGGTAGAGGACTGTCAGTCAAATCTAGTTAATAGGGTGAGTGGTTAACTTGTTCAAAATCGGCTTGTTAAATTGCATCTATTGAAACTTTAATTTTTCTCAATTTCCATGATGCTTGCTGGATTGACTGACTGGCTGTTAAACTTTACCTCATTATGTACTTATACGTTTCAAAATATTACGGCCAAAGATTTTGACACCATCTTTTTAGTGAAATAAACCTAACTATCAATATCATTGAAGTACATCTAATTTACAGTCAAAACTTTGTTCATTCTCAATCACTATTCTAAACGAACGCCCCTTGTATTTTATAAATACACTAGTCCTAATGTTAACTATTTCTTATCTCTTACAAAAAAAAAACGGTCAAGTGCGAGTCGAACTCGTGTGCCGATGGCCTTCCGATATACCTATATAATAGTACTTTTGGAAGCAATAAAGCCAATTTTTAGGACCGCAAAACTAAACTTGTTTGTAAAGGTATCTAAAAACTGTGCAACTTAGAAAGATCGTTTTATTTTTCCTGTAATACGTAAATCTCTATCGACGAGAATCAATTCAGATTTTTCCTTTCGCAAACGTAAGATAAAGTATTTTTTTTTACATTATTCATCATAATTTGAAAACAGGGTCGTAACAAAATACAAAATTCTATTTTGGAATGTACAAGTAAAGCCCTTCCATATGATATCACACTCGACCTAGTAACGACAATTTAAAATTTTGTCCCCTTTATAACAATAATTAAAATATTTTTTAAATCTTTTGTTTGCAATAAAGTTGGACAATCATATTCTAAAATTATTCCTCATTTCAAGTCGATAGCATGAGCGGTTGCTGAAATATATAGAGTCCAAATGAAATAGTGAACATAATTTTTCAACACATTTGCTCATAAAACAGCTCTATTTGCACTGTATTTAGGTCCATAATACAGCTTATTAAAAACGCGTGCTTTTCTCATTATATATTACGGAAGAGCGGGGCCTCCCAATACAGGTTAAACACTTAAAGGGAGTGTCCTAGTAGTTATAAGTTATGCACTGTAAAATTGAAATAAAAACCTATTTTATTTTATTTTTATTTTATTTATTTATTACAGCACTAGTTTTTTTTTTATATGAACAAAGAGCAAGGAGTAAAATATTTATGACATTTTCGTAAATATATACCTAATGTTGATGAAAATATAATATATAAACAGTTTGTTGCATGGGATTAGTTAAATTTGACAACAAATTAACATTAATTGATTTTGTATGCAATAAATTTTAAGTTTTTGTACTTTTTCAACGACTACGCTGTTTGAGAGCATTGCCACTGCTTCGTCACAGCTCCTCATTTGAAAAAAGAAATGCGCGCGCAACAAGAATTCCGCGCGCCATTTTTCAGAAGTATTTTCATTTGCTTTGATTTTTGTGACTAACTAATAATGTCGTCGTTGGTTTCAAGCAATGAAGAAGAACTTAATTTAACCCCACAGGAAATAATTACTGGGGCACAAAATGCAAGTGAGAGTCTCCTTCCAGCAAAATCAAAGGAAAAATAGATTCTTTCCTACGAAAAGTTCATTGAATGGAAGAACAGCAAAAAAGCCAATTCGTTTTCAGAGAATGTCTTTTTGGCTTATTTCAATGAGCTGGCGAATAAGTATTTATTCCATTTTGAAAAGTATTGTGAGAACGAAAAATGGAGGCTCAGGAATTCCAGCCCGAACCGCAAAAAGGTAAGCGAATTTGATTCGTTTTTATTCGCAAATGTGTTGAAAAACGTCGTCAGAAGCTTGTGCGCTTTGGTGATTACACCCTCGGCTCCATTACGCCCTCGCCTGCGGCTCGGGCTGCAATTTGTGAGTCTCGGCCGTAATATCCAAAATAGCGCACGTGCATCTTAAATGTACTATTAGCACTTTACTAAGACCATGAAACTGACCAACTTTTCCATAGGTCGAAATAAGAAATTTGACCTCCCATACAAAATCACTATCAGCTGATGCTGTTTCTATGGGAGTTCTATTTCTATTTTCGTATTTCGACCTATGTTCTTTGGGGGCTTCAGTTTCATGATCAGAGTAACATACTAAAATATTCTCACTATTTCATAAGGACCTTAGGGTGTGTGGCAAGTGTCTGCAAACCTCTCCGGTGGTTGCCCTGCCCGTGAAACTGAACAACTTCCCCAAAGGACCATAGGTCGAAATAAAAAAAAAATCATCCTCGTAGTCATAGAAACTGAATCAGCTGATATCACATTTAGTATAGGGGTAAAAAAAAGGACGGGTTGCACTCCGGGAGTGCCGGCAGAAGTGTAAACTTGCATTTTGGAATATTATGCTTTTTGTAAGGGTCAATCGCGCCATTGGTCCCGTACTTCTTTGATGTCACTGAATAAAAACCCGTATTATAATAACAATACGGTTGACAGTTGACGCTTTTTCGATCAGGCTACAGATCTGACTCGAGATCTGACGCGACATCTGACGCGAGATTAATATTTTTTATCCATCTAAAAAAGTGTCAAGCGCCGCTAGAGAAGTTTTCACTTCAAAATTACATACTGAAGAAGATCAGCTCACTGGAAACACGGCTGAACGGCATCCTGGCAGATATCGAAAAATAACTCAACAAAAAGACACAGAATATTGCTAGAAAAGAGTCTAACACGGCTCGGCAACTTGTGGAAAGACTGCGATCTCAACACCAGGTGGGTATTAAAACATTTAGAAACCAAACTGCGAGGAGGAGATTGCAAGAGATCGGTATATTCCCGCAGGCCATTGCGGGTGCCAGCACTCTGGCGTGGCAATCGTGCACGGCACGGATGTGGGCCCGTTCTCATTTTTCTGATGAATGAGGTTCGGTTTCCGACGAACGACTTCGTTGTCCTCAGGAAGTTCATCCTTACCAAGGCGGAACAATGATGGTTTGGGCCGAAATTCGAGTTGGCGCGAGAATCGACCTCGTACTGATTCGGGGCAATGTGAACGCCCAAAGATACCGCAACGAGGTAGTGGAACCTAGTGTTGTTCAGCATCGAATACAAATGGGCGAAAATTTTGTGTTCATGCAAGATAATGCTCGCGCGCATGGACCTGTGATGGACGCTTTCCACGAACAGGATATCGCACTAGTAGTGCGACATGAATCCTATATAAAGCATGCGTGGGACTTGCTCGGAAGAATTTCATTCCAAGAACTGCCTCAAATTTAACGCACCGACAGTGAACTGTTTTTGCATCTTTCTCAAACATGGTGCAGGATCCCAGGCCACTATTGATTGACAACCTGATATTCAGCTTGCCAAGGCGATGTAGAGCCTTAAAACCGTGCCTTAGGAGGTCCAACTGACTACTACTACTAAATGTCTCACCGACAGCATTTATTTGAATAAAAATTTACCTAACAACGCGTTTTACCATTTTTCTTTCAACTTGTTGTTTCTTTCATAATAAACTTTTATTTTTGTGTTTATTTTATTAACAAGCCTAAAATTACGCTTTAAGTCATGTAACATTGTTTGACAAAAAATCTTAAATATTAGAGTCTTAGACAATGTTGGCTAGTGTATTTGTTTTTTGTAAGTCAGATTAAAAAGTACTTGGTGCAAATATAGATAATAACGGTTTAAAGTAGGTATACAGGGTGTAAGGGACAGTCTTCCGAATACTGCTGCCGTACTCCGAAGTGAAACTACGATAATATCGCGCCGATAATTAGTCTATGGTTCGGCCTTTGACAAAGAAATTCCCATACAAAGTAAATTTCCGAACGTAATTGTTGTTGTTAATCTGATAATATCGGAGCTCCGATAAAACTTCGGAGTACGCATCCTGAAAGGCATGATCAGTCAATGTAACTGAATAACTTTCAGAGAATAAAACTTTCAGGAAATGAAAAAAAAATCGGCCTCTCCATACAAACTGTCCAATCAAGTTTTCAATTTTGTATCGAGAGGCTGATTTTTTTTTCATTTCCTGAAAGTTTTATTTGCGAAAAGTTGTTTAGTTACGTTGACTGATCATGCCCTTTCAGTATTCGGAAGGCTGTCTCTTACATCCTTTATAGAGTGGGAGTTAAATTTTCTCAGAACTAAAACGGGACCATTTTTGACAACAAAGGTTTTATGGGATTTTGGACATCACAGAATCCTAAAATCCATGTTGTCAAGCCAAAATCCTACTAGTTCAAAAATGTCAAACAATTACCTAGGCTAAATTACGGTAAGAGGTTTCGTGTTTTAAAAGTGTTCCTTAGGTCCCCCTGAACATATCTAGAATTTTCTCCGTTGATCCCGTGTACGCTCTCCCGTCCCCACCCTCAAACGGGTACCTGATTTTAGTTTATTTTTTTCATTTATCTCAGAAACAGTCAAAGGTAAATCAAATTTATTAACATAAATGCATGGGGAATAAAATACATGGGATCAACGAAGAATTTTCTAGATATGTTCACGGGGACCTAAGGAACACTTTTAAAACAAGAAACCTCCTACCACAATTAGGCCTAGGTTATTTTTTGCCTTTTTTGAACTAGTAGGATTTCGACTTGACAACATAGATTTATGAATTCTGCGGTGTTCAAAACCCCATAAAAACTTTATTGTCAGATCTGGTCCAGTTTAAGAAGACCCTAAGAATGAGAGCCAAATTCTGAATATCATACTAGTCTAATATGTCAAACTACACCGTTAAAAATTTTCCCATTAATTTACGGATATTATAATGTTTTCTCTCTTCTCCGGGGTTTGAGTTTACTTATTTAAAATAACTCAGAAAACAACAAGAAAATTTTAATTAGGTACTGCTTTTATTCACTTCCTAACTTTTGTACAAAATTGCCTTACTTGACAACAAAACCAACTTGATATTCTGGGACCCTTAATAGAGAATATTACTCCGGAAAGCGGACCTTGGCAACAGTCGAAGATAATTTAAGTAATCTTCAGATCATCATCATGCTATCAAGGGTAAAGCAGGCAGAACACAAATGACTGACTGACCTGACTTACCGAATAGCCAAAACAGTGTACATGAGCCCGCCATAAGCAGAATGAGTTGTTACGTGTCTGAATCGCAGTCGTGTTCGTTTACTATAAATCCATTTAACTCAACCAATAAAGTGAACCAATTCAAAGTATAACCTAAAAAAAGTAAAACTGAATGAGTGATAAAGTGATTGATAATGATGAACTAGAATACATTTTAATGTAAGAATATAAAAATTCTTGGTTATTACTGCATTTTGAGTAAACCAGGAAACAATTTCCTCACAGTTATTTTATACAGGTTTTGACAGGGTGTAAGTGATCGAACAGTTTGTACGAAGAGGTAAAAAACTTTTTTCATAACCCAAAAATGTTTCTTTGAGAAAGTTGTTCAGTTTCGTTGACTGAGCACGCCCTTTCAGTTTTCGGTACACCGTCCCTTACACCCTGTAAGTATTTAAGTACTTGTTGTATACCATTGTTGGTCCAAACTTTCCCCAAACTAAGTTTATTTAAATAAATTGCATACAGGCCGCTACAACAACACAAACATGACCATGTAGCGACCCAGACGTGCCCTCGTAGCGTAAGTATACATTTTAACACATATCGCCAAAACACGCTAAATGGAAAACGGTATCACCCTTAATCGCTAAGACAAACAAACAACCGTTATTACCCACATTATATAGAGATGATCTTTCGTTCGATGCCTATTTCGCGGCTACACTTACCTTGAAAAGTTTGTTAGTCATGATGACCCATTTTTCTTTGAGAACTTTAATAGTTGTGGTTTGATAGCAGTTCCAAGCAATGGATAACACGGTGTTTTGGCTGGTGGTCGCAGCGGCCGTGATAGCGACGGCCGTCTCCGTTTATGATGAGGACGACTACGACGATGATGAAATGACGGGAGTGCACAGAGACAGGAAAGGAAAAATATGTAAGTGGGTTACCAAATTTCCCCCGGTGTGAGTGCATCCAGATAAAGTGGTACAATATGCAGTGGCAATCAGAGAGAACGGGACCGTAATCCTACTGGTATATCGTCGACCTATGGTATCCTACCATACCGACAGGTTGGTCCCACTTTGTCTGTATATTAACTTTTAATGAAATAATTTACCTTTTATAATTTACCTACCCGTTTAATAATCTGTTTTGCGAAAAAATAAATCAGCACATAGAGCCCTAAATCTAGCCGTGTGTACGGCTTTTCATGATGACTTTAACCCCCTTCGAATCTGGGGATGAATTTTCGTTTGTATAAAATTACCTTCCCAAACCTAACCTGTGAAAAATTAAATTAGGATTGTCTATCAGTCGGTCAACCAGCCGTAGTTATGTGTAGATAAAAGTTATATCCCCCTATCCGTAAAATTTTTTGTGCGGCTATTTTTATAAATTAATTCGTATTTTAGTTTGAATTTTGCTTGCGCTCTTTGATAACACCTCTTTCTTGGCGATAACACTACCAATCAATGCATCATGCGGGGCAATTACATTAACGAATACATGCAATGCGAGTATTTGTAAAGCCGAGTATTACTGAATTTTGTGAATTGATCATATAACAGTTGTAGTAGTATTTTTGTCAATTTAAAAAAAACCTATTTGATATTAATTTAGTCTGTCCGATACCTTTTCACATCTGAAAATGCAAATTGATATGAGGAGAGACACTTCACACAATTTCATCTGTCTGACTGACTAATTAACACCAAACACCTGTGATCATCAAGCAAAAGTTTGTTAAACCCGCTGTCTACGGCGCAGAAGGCAAGGTCAAAACCAGCTTAATCAACTAGCATTCAAAATATCCACGCGGATGTTAGATATATTTGTGTGGTGTTTACAGTGTTTCCGTTCGTGAGTATAGTCCGGTTCGCAAACACGGAATGTACAAGTAGCAGTACTATGACCGGCACTTGTCTGGCGAGACGGGAATGCAACAATCTCAACGGAACCATCACAGCGACCTGCGCCTCCCGCCGCGGACGCTGCTGCGTCGGTTAGTATTGTTTTAACATTCTTAAGTAGTAAAGTACCTGGGCGACCGAGCTTCGCTCTATAATAGCCGCCTCAAACTGAAAATATCATCGGGTGAGCAAGCTATGCTACTCAACAACAGATGGCGCTGTAAGTTTTCTTGAACGCACTAAAACGCGCTAAGAAATATTTAAAAAGACGGTGAATACGAATTTTCCCACATATTAGACCTAGCTAGATCTATTTTTTCCCCGAATAACCCCTGTATACTAAATTTCATCAAAATCGTTAGAGCCGTTTTCGAGAAACCGATTACAAATATATATACAAATATTGCTCGTTTAATAGTATAGGATAAATTAATGTTACCGATAAGAGCCTAGCCTCGTGTTATCCGACGGAAGCGCTCTAGCACAGCCAATATCGTTTAAATAACTTTCGTAATCGTAAGAAAGAGCAAACAAACAACACTTCCCAACAAGCGCTTAAAAAAGTAGTAGAATTCTTCCATAATTTCACTCAAAATTTGTGATTAAAATTCCTGTAGTCTACCAAAAAGTTTAAATGTTTAAATTATACGAAGTAACTCAAAATAATTAATTAATTTGCTACTTCTACGTTGCTCTTGGACAGTTGATTGATACATTTTGCTGGTCCAGTGGGTTAGGGTAATTGGACGGTAGGCCATATATTGCGGTTTGGCTCCACAAGGACATTTGTTTGCATATATTACAATCCGGGCCCGCAAGCCATTGAGGGATTCACAAATTTGTAATTTACAGTTCAAAGATCGTGCGGCTCCACGACAAATGTGAACAACACGTACTTCACGAGCCCTGGATACCCGTCAGCATACGCCGGGGGACAGGCCTGTAACATCATTGTGCAGCGCTGCAATAGCCTAATATGTCAGGTAAACCAACATCAAGTAGGTATAAGGCGCGGCAAGTATCAGCTCCTATGGTTACCGTTAATGCGAAGAACACAGAAATAATAAAAAAACCGGTCAAGTGCGAGTCGGACTCGCACGCCGAGGGTTCTGATATACCTATAGTATTTTTAGAAGCAATAATGTCCGTTTTTTAGACCGCAAAACAAAATTTGTTTGTAAAGGTTTTTTGCACATTTCTAAAAAACTGTGCAACATAAACTTCTATCGACTGCAATCATTGACATAAAAAAAATGCGACCCCTGGCGTAGTTTCCAAAATCTTTGACTGCAATGAGAGACTTCCGGTGTATGTTCCTCAAAAATCTCATTGACGGCGCTGATAGTATGCTCCAGGTTCAACACTCTTTGCAATTAGCTGAAAGAAGTTTTTACTATAATATTGGATAAAAGAGAATGTACTTATAAATTTTCTAGACAAAAATTCCTTACACATGCTTACAGTGAGTCCGAATTCGCGAATGAACCTAAGTTTACGTAGGTATTTGAATCATCGTATTTTATTACTTATTTACTCTGGCTAAACAAACGAATTAATTTTTGTTCTTCCTTCGATATTCTTTCGGCACAATTTTACTGATCTAATCATGAAAAGCACCAACAATGCTTGTAAGCGTTGCAGGCGTTGCAGCTAGCCATTGCTGTGGTTCGTGACCGCAGTATGTAAGATACGATACACAGAAAGATGCTGCTGCCCTTCCTCCGGTTCATAGACCCTTAGTCGCCTCTTACGACAACCGCAGGTTTGGATGGGTTGGTACTACTCTTTGCCGGCACCACACGGGCGCATGGGTATGATTTGATTACCATTAAGACCTATAATTCATTCATACCGTCGGTGAGTTGGGGACACTTACCAATCGCGCGCGCTGGAACCTCTTTGAAGAAAACTGGTCATAAGTAAGTGCATACTTTTTCTTATGACATTTGGATATGACTTGCATGACAGTTACTCACTATCATTATCATTGTTTCATTTGGCCATTTGGCGATTCCAGGGCGATTCTTTTAGACGGAGAGCGCGTGGTCGTCAACCCTACCTCATCGATTACCAAGATGCGACTAATCTAGGGTGATGCACGTTAAAAAGTTGTATCCGAATCAACAGGGTTGCCTGGGCGCAACCTGGCAGGTTTTGTACAGTGGGCAAAAAACTTGTAATTTTTTGGGCAAAAATTACCTCATCGAATACCAAATAGGTACATAGTGCATTCGATAGTACTC
Organism: Athrips mouffetella; assembly: GCA_947532105.1. Classification (NCBI taxonomy): domain Eukaryota; kingdom Metazoa; phylum Arthropoda; class Insecta; order Lepidoptera; family Gelechiidae; genus Athrips; species Athrips mouffetella. The sequence goes on from OX383956.1 coordinate 33,412,602, forward strand.
ATCAAAGAGTGCCTAAATCAACAGGGTTGCCTCACCCAATCCTGGCACATTCGGGAGTCGGCCTGATTTTAAGGTGGTCAAAAATGACAAAAACTACCTCATCGATTACCAAGTAGGTACTTATTACAACTGATAGAGCTCTTCAAGAAGGAGCAAAATCAACAGGGTTGCCTCGCCCAATCCTGGCACATTCGGGAGTCGGCCTGATTTTAAGGTGGTCAAAACAGACAAAAACTACCTCATCGATTACCAAGTAGGTACTTATTACAACTGATAGAGCTCTTCAAGAAGGAGCAAAATCAACAGGGTTGCCTCGCCCAATCCTGGCACATTCGTGAGTCGGCCTGATTTTAGGTTGGCAAAAAAATACAAAACTTACTTACGATAACGAGTAATAAATTGAAACTTATGCCATTTGAAGGTTCTAGAGCTTAATAATATTGCTATAGTATGCCGACACTTGAAACTCACGTTTCATATTATTATACAGAATGAAAAGTTAAGATGGGGTATACAGGGCAGCTACTATAAGCATTATAGCTACAAGAAAACTTAGTAAAGAGACTAACCCTAACTTTTAGAGATATTTGACCTACATTCACAGATTTTGGAAAAAATGTACAGTCAACAAGAAAAACGGCAATTTCCACATTTTTTTTTTCAATTTGATCTTCTTATTCATAAAGAACATAATTTTCTATAGGGTCAACCGAGGTTAATGTATTAGAACTGTCAGAAAGCACAGAATTATTTTCCCAAACATGTAATAGAAACAACAGAAATTTTCATGTACCTTTTTTTCGAAACATTCTATCCTTTTGATACTAAGAAACAGAAGTCTGTAAAAGGTCCACTAGAGTAAAGGTATTAGTAAAGAACTCTCAGAAATCGCAAAATATTTTTTTTACTGACTTTTAGGGCCATTAGCAATTTCTAAGTGGGCAAAACACATTTGGGTAAATGCCCAGTCGTCCTACTGCAGTGTCCCACTGGTAGGTGGACGGGGAATTCACAATGCCCCCTCGTCCTACTGCACTAGCGTTCGAAACAAACTAGTTTTCATGAATCGATATTTTTTTCCTAACAAGTACATGTAAAATATATTTTCGATACAAAGTCTCTTAAAAAAAACGGGTATCTCTTTGAGATCCTCATTTCTGGTCTTTATTTCGGTTGACTGCTCTCAAACAAAAATTGCTATATTTTAAGACGACATGGATTTTTTTTGTGTATTTTGAAGACAAATATCTTTTTATTTACTCAGTATCTTGCCGTGATTTTCAGTTATGTGTTTCATGACCATTCAAGTGATAATACCGCTAAGACCAAAACACGATTAGTAAAAATTGGCTCGACAAAATAAAAATCAAAAGTTACCTCTTAAATTTTCATGATTTCCTCTTTTTGTGGAATCTGAGGTGTTTTAAGTAGTGAAATTAAGAACACAGAAAGGCATTCGTATTTTCTATCATATGATTAACCTTAAATTTTATTTTATTACTTAGTTTTTACTTAAAGTGGATATATTATATCAGGCGCTTACGTCATTTAGTTTTGGTAACACGCACATTATATCTGTCGCAATCTTATGCGTTGCGTATTGCGCACATTATCCCTTTCTTTCAAGCAAAAAGACTGCGCCTACTGTCAAGTAACTATCTTTTCACATAATATCCTCTAAAATCTATTAACCCTAAACTTCTCGATTGTTAGGACAAAGATAAAGATAAAGTTTCTTTCAAGACTACATAAAACACAATTTGTCCGAACATACAAGTAGTCTAGGGTCAGTAGTTTCCAAATAATACTGATTTAAAGTTTGGCAGCTGTCAAACGAAATAAAGATCTCGACTAGATATATCATTTGTCCTAACATACGAGTAGTTTTATGTTATAGCGATTTTAAATTTGACAGCTGTTAACCGAAATAAATACCTCGACGAGATCTATAATTCGTTCGTACATAAAATAGTTAAGGGTGAGCAGTTTTTGAGTTATGGTGGTTTTAGATTTGTCAGCTTTCAACCGAAATGAAGATCTCAACGAGATCTATTAGTTGCCCAAATGCCCGTTCATTTTTAAGAGACTATATGGAAAATATTTTTTTTTGTACTTAATAGAAAAAATATCGATACATGAAAACTAGTTTGTTTCGAATACTAGTGCAGTAGGTCGAGGGGGAATTGCGAATTCCCCGTCCACCTACCAGAGCGACACTCCAGTAGGCCGACGCGGCAAGCCACACAATTACCTGTACGAATGTAGATGTAGTGGATGTATGTGTGTGCCTGAGTGTGTGTTTGTGTGTTTTTGTGTGCATGTGATGTGTGTGTGTAGTGTAGGATGTATGTGTGTATGTTGGTATAGTGCTCTTTAAGAAGTGGCAGTATTAACACGGTTGCCTCACCAAATCTTGGCACTTTTGGCCTGTTTTTATTTTATTACTGAATAAAAATTTATTTTGCATTTACTGAGAATTTTAATAACTTGGCCCTGGTTGACCTTTAAAGACTTTTTTTTCATAGTAACAAGAGAATAGAATATTTCGTAAAAAAGGTACAATATTTCGTAAAAAAGGTACATGAAAATTTCTGTTTCTCCTATAACATGTATGGACGGCTCGGTTAACCCCATAAAAAAATATGTTCTTTATCGATAAGAAGATGAAATGGAATGATAAAAGTTTATGTGGAAATTGCCATTTTTCTTGTTGCCTGTACATCTTTTCAAAAATCTGTGAATGTAGATCAAAATATCTCTAAAAGTTAGGGTTAGTCTCTGTACTAAGTTTTCTTGTAGCTATAATGCTTATAGTAGCTGCCCTGTGTACCCCATCTTAACTTTTCGTCCTGTATAATAATATGAAAAATGAGTTTAAGTGTTGGCATACTATAGCAAATATTATTAAGATGTCTAGAACCTTCAAATGGCATAAGTTTCAATTCATTACTCATTATCGTAAATAAGTTTTGTATTTTTTTGCCAATCTAAAATTAGGCCGACTCACGAATGTGCCAGGATTTGGCGAGGCAACCCTGTTGATTTTGCCCCTTCTTGAAGAGCTCTATCAGTTGTAATAAGTACCTACTTGGTAATCGATGAGGTAATTTTTGTCATTTTTGACCACCTTAAAATCAGGCCGACTTCCGAATGTGCCAGGATTGAGTGAGGCAACCCTGTTGATTTAGGCAATCCTTGATGAGTACTATCGAGTGTACTATGAACCTATTTGGTATTCGATGAGGTAATTTTTGCCCAAAAAATGACAAGTTTTTTGCCCACTGTACAAAACCTGCCAGGTTGCGCCCAGGCAACCCTGTTGATTCGGATACAACTTTTTAACGTGCATCACCCTAGATTAGTCGCATCTTGGTAATCGATGAGGTAGGGTTGACGACCACGCGCTCTCCGTCTATTTGGGTCTATCCCACTTTTAGTTCGGCGGCTTTGTACACGTGTGATATATTATGCAACAATTTTTTTTTAGGACTCTGAACTACTACTACACTCATATAAAGACCTATCATAGATAAAGACTATGGTTCTTGGTCACTACCAGCGCTTAAAGCAGAATTAGAAAAGCGCTATGCTAAGCAAACCGGAAAAAAAGCCTAACTCATTCAAAGGTCCTTAAATACTATTTGTATATGTCACAGTCAAAACTCTAATCTGGTCGAAACCACATTTGACTAAAACTCATAATCAGTCAAAACCACTTTTCACGGTGGAAATCAGCCAAAACTGTTTTGATGTTTACATGTCGAACGGAATCAGTTCGATTGTGTCTCTCGACCACAATGCAGGAGGCGAGCGAGCGAAGCGTACGTGCCACGGTATTGACCGCAGTCTTATAATCTGAGGTCGGCAAAATAATAATCTGATAATAATAATCTAATAGTCTTATAATCAGAGGAAAAGCAGTTACTAGATAAATAATATACGTACAACGAGAAAAATGGTTCAGTTTCATGGGCAGAACCACCATCCAGGGTGATAAAAAAATAACGCCGTATACGAGTAGATTCTCTTTTGTCTAATATTACCTATAGTAAAAACTTCTTTCGGTTCATTCTGACCTAAAGCAAAGAGTGTTGAACCTGGAGCATACTATCAGCGCCATCTATGAAATTTTTGAGGAACATACACCGGAAAGTCTCTCATTAATTCAGATTTTTCCTTTCAAACAAAACTTCGGAGATAAGGGGTGTAAGTGCTACTTTTTTAACACTTATCATCATAACTTGAAAACAGAGTCGTAAAAATACAAAAATATATTTCAGAATGTACAAGTAAAGCCGTTTCATAAAGGGTGTAAGGGACGGTGTGACGAAAACTGAAATTAAGGGCGTGCTCAGTCAACGAAACTGAACAACTTTCCTAAAAAACGATGTTGGGAAATGAAAAAAAAAATTACCTCTCCATACAAACTGTTCGACCAGAGTGGGCAATTTGTATGGAGAGGTCAAAATATTTTTTCATTTCCCATCATATGTTTCTTTGGGAAAGTTGTTCAGTTTCGTTGACTGAGCACGCCCTTTCAGTTTTAGGTACACCGACCCTTACACCCTGTATAATATCCCACTTGACCTAGTAACGACAATTTGAAATTTTGGCCCCGCTATTTGGGCGGCCCCCTTTACATTCATAATAATTTTCTTTTTTATTCTTTCACGTGCAATTAAGTTTGGCAACCATCAAAGTGGTTGCTGAGATATACTGGTGACAGACAGACAGACAAAGGCGCACCATAAGGGTGAAAAACGGGACATACTGATATGCCTCCGATGTCTGTCTGTTAGCGGGTTGTATCTCAAGAACCGTAATAGGTAGAAATTTAAAATTTTCACAAATTGTGTATATCTGTAGCCGCTACAACAACAAATACTAAAAATAAGAAAGTAAAAAAATTAAGGGTGGCTCCCTCACACCTAAGGGGGGGCGTAAAAAAAAGTTTGACCTACCCCATCGAGTGGGGTATCGTTGTTTAGAGCTTGTTGAGTAGATAAATACTGTATTTTTTGCTTTAAAAAATATTTAAAAACAAAGGAATAAGATGCCAAAGTCAACTGTTTTTACAAAATTTTGTTTGAGTTGTATCTCATGAAGGTAAAAAATTTCACAGATTATGTATTTCTGTTGACGCTACAACAACAAACACTAAAAAAAAATAAGGGGGTTCCCATACTAAAGACCTGTTTTTTAGGCGATTTTTGTTTTAGCTGTATCTTAAAAACGGGAACATTTACAAACGTGAAAATTGGTATGCTTATAGTGCATAAGCTATAAAATCACAAAAAATTATAAAATCTGGTCAAGCGCGTGTCGGATAAAAAAAATCTCTTACTGAAATTTCAACTAAAACAATAAATTATGATTATGTGGTGGTACGGAACCCTCGGTGCGCGAGATCGACTCGTACTTGGCTGGTTATTTTTGAACCTCAGGGGTGCGCGGGGTTGACGTACGAATCGTTCATTGGCTCTCCACGTTTTAACCTTGCGCAGAAAATAACCGTCAGTTCGGTCATGTCAAAAAAGTGATGTATTTTTCAGCTACGAATCGACTTGCTAGACATGGTACTAGCGCAGCCTGACGGCGACGGTGTGTGCAGCACGGACTCGCTGACGATCATCGGAGGCAACACGATTGTCCCGGTTCTTTGCGGCGACAACACCGGCCAGACTCTCTTCGTAGACTTTAACGGAAACGTGCCCATCACCATCACGGTCACAGCAACACTCGCCACTGCCTTCTCAAGACGTTGGAACATAAAGCTTGTCCAGCTCGGCTGCGACTGCCCCGGAATTGGTGACTATCGTTCGCTATCTGTATAGGGGCAAACAGGGGCATCTGCCCCGGGCAGTTTCAGGAGGCGCTAAAATCATTTACACAAAGCACCTAGGATCATTTCATTTAAACGCCCAATCGGTTTTTGAACACATACTGAAATGATCTGTTGTTATGAAATCCAGCGCTGGGCGTAAAGCTTGTTACATGTATGTCGGATGTCCTACTGAAGACCCATCCTCTGTTGACCCATCAAAGAAAAAACTGCCCGTATTTCCTAGTACAGGAAGCTACCACGAATCACTTTCATCGCCTAGCTGGTAACAAGCTGGCAAGCTGGCTGGCAAGTCCACCTGCAACGGCATACCTGCTTCATCATCGATTCTCTAATCTTGTTGGTTTCAGATTATAAATTCATCTAAATCTTCCAAATCGAGATGTGGACATATATAGCCATATCTATTGGACCGGGGGCCGAGAAGGCTTTTTTCACTTGATAATCAGGGAGAAAACGAGATGTCTTAGTAAATAGGGGATGATGATTAGAGGATCATAAAAAACCATGTGAGATGTTTCAAACCGGAACCCGGTGCTCAGGAGGCCTTTTTTAGATTTTCAGGCTGGTCTGTTTTAGCTAAAGCCCCCGACACTCAATGTTCTTTTATATCACCATGATATCACAAAAAATTTCTATTCCAGATTTTCAGGCTTGTCTGTTGGGGGTATAATAGTGGTTGTTGTTATCCTAAGGGGGTGCCTTAGGATAACAACTATTATACGCCCTCTGGTTCCTCACGAGCTGTTTCCACTTGCACCGTCCTTCTTGCTTCTTCCCACGTCATAGTAGCCTTGAGCTCGCTCTCGACGGTACGACGCCAGGAGAGAACGGGACGAATGCTATTGACGCCGCGTTTACGCTGTTACACCGGAGGGTATGCCCAATCCACCGCCACTTTCGCTGCGCAATTTCTTGTTTAATAAGCCTTTGCTGGCATGTAAAGTTATTTTGTATCTGTATTGTATAATATTCAGGGCGAACAAAAGTAGCTTAGCGTAGTAGATTGCCCATATAGAGTAGCTTAAGATAATACTAAAAAACATTTGCCAGACAAGAGTGTCGGAGGCTTAAGCTAAAACAGACCAGTCTGAAAATCTGAAAATACGGAACCCTGACCGTAACATATTTTACCCGATCGGTAACCGAACTTGTAACCTGATTTTCTTTATGTTTTCACCCTTAGCTCCAAATGGGTGCCTGCAGTATTACACGGGCATAACGGGTACAATCACTAGCTTCAACTACGCGGCAGGCGCGAACACGGCTCTGAGCGCGTCGCTCGTCACCGGCACCAGACAAATCGCGAACCTCAACTACGGCATCTGCATCCGCATGGAGGCCGGCTACTGCGGCATACAGTACGCACAGGTACTTTGAAATCACCTGGTGGTGCCATTAATAATAGTTATTTGTTATGCAAGGCAGCAAAAGGTTTATTTGGCGCGAGTGCCTCGTATTGAAACCTGAGCAAGCGAAGGATTCTAGGATTGAACCACGAGCGAAGCGAGTGGTTCAAAAGTAGAATCCTGAGCGTGGCGAAGGTTTCAAGGTACGAGACGCAAAATAACTTTGCTGCCGAGCGAAACACAAAATTTTTCACCTCATTAAAGCGAGGAAATGTTAACATAATGCAAGAAAAGCAATTCAAATATAAGAAATAAGTGTTTAATTAATTACTCATACGTTCTAACGTAAGGGCATAATACCTACATGATGGTACTGACGGCAGCAAGCAAGTGGAAACATAACCAGTATAACCTGAACCAGCGCTTCGCTACAAACCTCCGTAACTAGAGACCAGCTCAAGGTCAAAGAGTTTTCACGGACGAGTGGCCATGTAAAGATTAAGTATACTAGAAATTAAAAAGGAAATCACTATAATTAAATTATTATTATTTTTGGGACTGTTGTGCTTATATTCATGACTCTACCTATAAACTACTTGATAAATTTGCAGAAGAAGGTTAATTTTCATTGGATTTCTGGAGACAGAGGATAGGTAGTGGCAGGCAAATCTATTTTGTATTGCGTTGATTTGAAGTCAAAGGGCGAGTCCATTAATCTGGGCAAGAGAACAAAAAAAAAGGCCAGCCAGTATCTTACCCACCAGGCATTCACTATTCATAATACTATTTGTTTCTTTCCTATAGCTGCATCCCTCTTTCTCATCTTTAAAACGATAGTGCGTGGCTGGTTTTACAAGCGGCCAGTACTGCTGCATACAACAAAATAATAAGTACATCGCGTTCGAATTTTTAAAATTTTTTGCCCGCTAGGGGCCAAAAATCGCTTTTGGCCGCAGAATTTAACCGACAAAACAAATGTTTCCGAGCTTTGGAGGTGAAAAGGTATTATATCACTTCACTACATAGTATAAAACAAAGTCGCTTCCCGCTGTCTGTCTGTATGTATGCTTAGATCTTTAAAACTACGCAACGGATTTTGATGAGGTTTTTTTTAATAGATAGAGTGATTCAAGAGAAAGGTTTTTATGTGTAATACATGCATAATATAGTAGAGAAACACTGATAATTTTAGAGGTTTCTAATGTACACATTTTTTTTGCGCTTACGATTGCAAACGCTGGCTGAACCCTACGAGATAGATCAAAATAATGTACTACAGTATTGTACACCTTAAAAAGGTCTACAAAAAGTCCGCGGTGGTATACCTACCTATGTCTATCTCTTAGGGTTAACCCACAATAAAATACTGGCTTATTTACGAAGCGATTTTAAGCAATACAGCATTAATCCTTATCCAATTAAGTACCTTTATCTACACTCATGTCGTAAACTTTGAAATATGATTCAAAAAGTTGATACGTAAGGAGTATATATAAAAAATTAAAAAGTTACCATTACGTAACGATTTTTGTATGAAAATTTTGCAAAGGTGTTACGTAATTTAATTTTTTATTCATTACATAACACTTGGATACAATTCTTTTTGAATCTAAACTTTTTTTAAGAAGACTGAATAGAAGGTCTTTTAGAGAGCCCGTTAGTAATATATCCGTTTTTCTTAGTAGCTGTCAAATATCAGTAGTATATTACAAAGTGTACCATATAAACAACCTATTATTTTGGAGCAGTTAGAGTAACAGTTACTATAGTTACAATTATTTCATCTGTGGCTCAAAATATGCGCGCGCAGCCTGAAATTAGAAAGGACTTGGAAATAGATATTAGATTTGCCGCTATTTTCAAACATTTACCTTTTTCAAGTATTTTGTGCCCGTGAAAGTAATGTGAAAGTTTATTGAAAAAGTAGATAAAGTGGTGCAGTCAGGATACTGCACTCACACCAGAAGATACTCAGTAACTTATGATCTTCTCTCATATTAGTCTAGGACATTTAATGACATAACCTACAATGAATTGGGAAAGAATGAAAATCTAAAAGAAAACCATGTTAAGAAAATATTCTGCTTGTATATTTCAAAGAAGACCTAGCGGATATATTAAAGCGGCTTCTATAGACTTATATCAGAACTGTAGTATACATAATATAAGTTGCCTTTGTTTTTTACTTACTTTTGTTTAATTTTTATAGGTAAGTACCTACCTATTGTATGAGTGAAGATAAAGTAGTATACGCAACTGCATAAAATATGGTATTATATGACAGTTGCATAAACTACTATAAATACATTGTGCATTTAATATAGATCAATATGGCCCTTCACAGCATATAATTTAAATGAATACTTCCGAAGATATTACAGATTTTAAAATGCAGGGACATAGCGGTTGCGGAGGTACCGGTCGATTTTCCAATTTAATCATTGTAAATATAGCTTTTGATAAATCGCAGGGTCAAACCTTCAACGTTGCAGGCTAAGATTTGAGCGTTGAGTGTTTTTCACATGACCAATTATACTAGGTTATTTTTTGGACCTGATATATGCGTATGCCCACCTTATTACACAGGTCAAAAGCAACAACTTTGGTTCTACAACTTTGCTACGCACAAAAAATTTTTGACTCCCTATACTAAAGTGGTCACGTGACCAACCCATTTTGTATGGGAAGTTGAACATTTTTCGTGCGTTGTTAGCAAAGTCGTAGAACAAAAGTTGTAGCTTTTGACCACTGTAATAAGGTGGGCAGGCATACGCATATCAGTAAGAGTGCACTTTTTAATTTTTAAATAATAGCACATATTTCTTAAGAGAGTTGTGATATTTTTATTGGATTGTGAGGAAGACAAGTTCCGATTAAGTATGGAATAAAATATCTGGCAAATGGCCCACGGCCACAGGCTGTTACTCTTTTCATGAAGTTTTCCATGACTTTTTCACAGAGATATGGCTTTATCTCACCTATGACGCGTTAGATCTCGGATTTGAGCTCAGAAATTGTTTCTGGTTTATTCGCATAAATCCGAGATTTCACAAAACTCTAAAGAAAAAAATCGCACGGCGTTAAATCGCATGATCTTGGTGGCCAGTTGACATCAGAATTTCTTGATATAATGCGATGCGAGCGGGCTCAGCGTAACTTTCCGAATTTTCGTAATAAGTTTTCACAATTATAATACGTTGTTCTTTCGTAAAGCGCTCCATTTTTAATAATCGGAATGAACATAGGTGGCAGCTGTAAAATTACAGAGGAGCCACATGCACAAAAAAAATTACACAAAATTTAAAAAGTGCACTCTTAGTGAGACACCCGTTATGTAGCTCTTTCAAGAGTAACCTGTAAAGAACACGTGTTTGTATTGTCTAATGACAAAAGAGCTGTGAACGTTGTATATAAAGACATTCTGTAGCATATTTAACATCAGCATTGCACCCGTACGAAGCCGGGGCGGGTCGCAAGTTCCAAATATTTTGGATACAAAATGCGCACGCGGAGCACCCGATTTTCTTACTTACAGGTCTTACGTCAATATAGATATTCTGAACTGCATGCTGCAGAAGTGGTGTCGTAGACGACACCACTTCTGCAGCATGCAGTTCAGAATAGCGCCAGTCTTAGGCGCCAGTGAAATGTAAATTGTCAGTAGATCAAATTCCTCACGGAAAAAAGGCGCTGATATCTAGCTGCTAGTCCGGCATTTCTATTATGTGGTGTTAACGAAAGCATAATTTTTTCCAGTCTGCCAACGACCTGTACTCGTTTACGGTGACCGGTGACGTTGAAGGTGCTGACGCGACGGTGTTGGGAACGGCAGTGGGCGCGGTCAACGATGGCGCTTGCGTCACCGACTTTGTGGTTATACCCAACCCTCTCGTCGTCGCCACCGGCCTCGCGGTGGGAACTGACAGATTTTGCGGCCTGGGCTTCGTCAACGTTCAGTGTAAGATATTTTTTATAACACGAGCTTTTGCCCGCGACTAAATTCGCGTTAATGTAGATAGTATTTGATTGTCAAGGCTCCGTCCGCGAACATTTTGTGCAAGAATGACTTAAAGATTAAGATGAATATAAAGAAAGATAAGCTGTGATAATATAGGCCTCTTAACTTATTTTAAAAAACCGGTCTAGTACGAGTCAGACTCGCGCGCTGAGGGTTCCGATATACCTAATGTATTTTTAGAAGCAATTAAGTCAATTTTTAGGACCGCAAAACTAAACTTGTTTGTAAAGGTATTTAGAGAGATCGTTTTATTGTTCCTGTAATATTTACATAAATGTCTATCGACTATAATTAACTCAGATTTTTCCTTTAGCAAACTTCGGATATAAGGGGGGGGGGAGAGAATGGTATTGTTTTTAACATTTTTCATCGCAACTTGAATACTAAGAGCTGTAAAAAAATAAAAAAATATATTTTGTAATGTATCAATAAAGACCTTTATACTCCACTCAACCTAGTAACGATAATTAAAAATTTTGACCCCCCCATTTGGGCTCCCTTTATAATAATAATGATATTTTTATGATTCTTTCATTTGCAATAAAGTTGGGCAATCATATTCTAAAACTATTCCAAATTTCAAGTCGATAGCATGAGTGGTTGCTGACATAATGAGGTGTGACAGACGGACTGACAGATAGACAAAGTCGCACCATAAGGGTTCCTTTTTTTACTATTTTAAGGTATAACAACCCCGAACTTTGCATAAGTAACAGAATAACTTGGAACATAGAAGTATACCCAGGGACAGGACTACCTGTTAGACCTTGTATGTATTTTGGTTTTTCCATACAGATTTATACCCAGGGACAGGATTATTTGTTAGACTTTGTATTTTATTTTTTTCAGCCAATGCGAAGCCGTTTGTCTTGTACGTAGTTACGAACGGTGATGAGGGAGCCACAGCAACTACTCCGCCCGACGTCGCCAACCGAGGGTTCTCTCTCGCTTACACTCAGGTCGCGTGCTGATTGTAAGTGAGAGCTACCACTTAGGGTGTAATTCCACCAGAAGTTCAGAACTTTAAGAGGAAAAAAAATAAAATATACCATTAATAAGACTGTGGGTGCTATGGGCGGTTTGCTCACTTGTAACATAATTTTTTTTTAAAGCTACGTAGTGACCTTGAATATTCCAACCAATAACCAATAGCCCCATTTCCTGGGTTAGCGCATGCACAGCTCTAAGCTAGGAAAAAGGAGCAATCCTATTGGTTGGAATGTTTCCAGCTAATCGATTAGCTTCCTCGCAGAACTATGGCGGGAAGGCATACACTGTTTCAAACCAACCACAAGCTCTGTTTACAATTAATATACTATTCGCGTGTGTTTATAATGTGTAATTGTAACATAGATTCGAATTTAAGTAGTAATGTCATATTGTAAATTACTAATGTGATAGATAACATTTTGAAAAGAGGACTTTAATATGTAACATGTTTTACACTGATGGCTGATGGTAATCGCATGGACAAGAGATTACGTTACATTGTATTCAATCTGATAACCTCAAAAGCATGCAAGTACCCAAAAAATATGTGTTGTTAACGTTTTCTTTTCGAAAAGCAAAGCACTGATATAAATAAAATTCATAAATTTTAAATTCATCGTTTTAATAATAACATTTCTTTACACTAAGGATTTCAAGCAAACTGCGCTACGTATTATGATATCTAAATACAATCTATTGGCCTGTACTTCATAAGATAAGGAAAAGTAGAGGGAGGGTAAGGGACGGCTAAATAAAATGGTAGTATAGTCTGTTTTTTAACGGTGCAGTACGGAAATAATTAATTATAACAGTGGCGATTATAATCGTGGTTAATAAATGACCATTATTATGTGGTTACATAGACATGGTGTTAAGAGGCGTAGCTACTATAAATGTGGTAGCGTGGCTACTATAGCCGCAGTGGCTATTCAGTTGTGATTTCGACTATTTTAACTACGTTGTTATAACTATAACATCAAAAAATACTCAAAACTTGTATAAATCATATTTCATATATACATTGTTGCACTGTTTAAATATTTTTAAATTTATGATCTCATGTATACAAGTAAAGCGCGCAAGCGAATGAAAAAAGCGTCTCCGACTGTAATTATAAACTCAATAGGAAAAGCTGCGTTTTACATAACATCGTGTCTACAACCTAAGAACTATTGACCAATTACTGCACCGTTAAAAAAAACCTACTATAGATCGGTAAGTAAACAAATACGATGGGAAAATACAAATTAAAACGACCAGTGACCACTCCAGATGAACTTGTAAGGGCTCATTTACATTTGTCGATGAGGGACGCAATTGGGGCGCGAGATATTACAAAAACACATGCCATAGAGCCCACGCATCTTCAGATGCACGGGTCATAGACAGATCCAAGTTTTGAATTTAAAAAATTCTAGACGCAAATAGAACATCTGTTATTTTAAGGTATTTTTAGACCAATACAACCCTGCTGAATTCTATGTCGAACATACTAACAGTTCTCAAGATGGCGGCCAAAAACTGAAAATCGACTTTTTTTGGCCTGAGGTGACTTTTTAGCGAAATTTGAAAATGAGGTAATATGTCTTTGAAGGCACAAAATACACACCGATGCAAAAAAATAACTATTGTCTATGCCATCCGTCTGTACGCCTGTCTGACTGGCCTGCCTTAAAATGGCTGTGTCTTTTGATCCATATTTGATCGCTGATAGAAATTTTCGTAAAATATGTATTACTATAGTGGATATACTAACCAATAGTAAACGTATGACGGTTGGTGTGACGGTTAGTCAGCGCTGAACAAATGGTACAGCAGCACTGCACTTACTTTCTCGCGATAGGCAATTAAAAAGTATCAACTGCAAACTTAAGTTTGTAATGCTATACATATAGTATGAAAATACAAACATAAATTTAAGTTTTTCAAAAAAATATTCTCATTAAATATACATATCAATTCAGAATTCAAATTGTCAAACATTAAGACAAACTAACAGTAAACTATTTCGGGAAAGTTGCATGATAAAATTTTGGCAGAACTGGAACAGCCTTCATATGAATTTTTACAGATCAATGGATACTATCGTAAGATACTTGCATATAATTTCCCAACACATATTTCTTAGGAACAGTTGCTCAGTTTAGTCTAGTGAGCAAGCCCTTTCAGTTTTTAGTACACCCTGTATACTAGATCTATGCAAAAAAATCTAATAGAATATCCAGTCAAGTAAATAACCAATTCAGAATCCAAATTGTAGAACATTAGCAAGATCAATGAAACCAATTTTGAGTAAATCACATTTTTACATTTTAGTATATATATGAACTTCCACAGACAAGTAGATACTGCCGTAAGATACCTTGCATGGTGATTCTTGGTCATGCAAACTTTCATCAAAATCTTTTCAGCCGTTTTTGAGGAAATTTCAATTTTGCATTTTCGTTGTATGACAGCTATCCTCAAAATGAGAGCCAGCAAAAAACCACTAAGAATCCATCGATGGATTTACATAAAAAATTTAAATATTTAATATGGTGTCAATCGGACTCTTCGTTTAGCCGCTAGGCCAAAGCGTGACGGACCGACCGACCGACGCTCCGCTCTCGCTCCGCTCGAAAGTAAAAATAATAACAAGTAAGAAAGAAGCGTAACCCATTAAAAAAACGGGTTTACTTAACGTTTTGTTTTGCTCTATCGTAAAAACGGAGATACGTGCAGACAGACTTGGTGAGTTCATAGTGCATAATCTTACGTAAAAAAAAAATTGGCCAAGTGTTAGTCGGAATCATGTTATGTGGTCCTTAAATGCATAGGTACGTACATGAACCGGTAGGTATGTTAAATTTGTCATAATACTAATGTAGTAAGTCCTGATTGATTGATTGAATGACTGATTGATTGATTGACTGACACATCAACGCACAGCCAAAACTACTGAAGCTAGAAGCACAAAATTTGGAAAGTATGTGTCTAATTTCATAAAAGTTTAACACAAATTTTTTTTTGAAAAATTCTTCCCGAAGGGGATGAAATCGGGAAAAATGTTTGGAAATGAAAATGACCAATAACCCGACAAAAATAATTCGTCCCCTTTTTCACCCCCCTGGAGAATGATTTTTTAGAAACCCTCATACACTAATTTGTTTTGGGGATGACTTTCTCAAAATCATTTCTAATGTCAAATCTTCATAATATGAGACGCATACTTTCCAAATTTTGTGGTTCTAGCTTTAGTAGTTTCGGCTGTGCGTTTATGTGTCAGTCAATCAATCAGTCATTCAATCAATCAATCAGGACTTACCTCTTTATTATACTAGTATGATGACGAATTTAAAATACCTACCGGTACATGCACGTACGTACGTTCCAACGCATTAAAGGACCACATAAACTCACACTTGGTCAATTTTTATTCTTTTTTTTACTGAATATTATTGAGTGGGTTGGCCTTCTTTTTTACGTTTATTATTTTTTTATTATGAATTAGTATGTCCACTATATTAACACATATGCTTCGAAAATTTCTAACGGCTATCCATTAGGGATCGAAAGATACAGCCATTTTAAGGCAGGACATTCAGACTGGCTTTCAGACAGATGGCAACAATAAATGTTATTTTTTGTATCGGTGTGCATTTTGAGCCTTCAAAGACATATAATATATTTTTTGAATTTTGTAAACAAGTCTCAAGAGGCCGAAAATACGTTGATTTCTGTAGATTTACAGTTTTTGGACGCCATCTTGAAAAATGTTATTATGTTATTTGTGTAACAAGCATATATGAATTCTGTAAGGTCGTATTAGTCTAAAAACACCTTAAAAATAACAGATGTTCTATTTACGTCTAGACGCAAAACGGAAGCCTTTTTCTCAAATACGAGTATTTCCCTGTCTATCAGGGCATCAGCATGTGAGTTGCCTCAGCTGTATGGCGGAGTGTTTGAAAATAAACAATTTTTCAAAGAATTTTTGAATTTGCCCATGCTGTTTATGTATGTACTGAATAATTTCCCTAGTTGTTATCACACCTGCGAGAGGATCGTGCGTGGTGTATGTCGACCTATTGATCATCTAACGAGAATGCGCCGCGCCGTTATAAGTGATAATACGTATTGAGAAGTAGATTTTTTTCCTTAAGTCTATGATTACCGTTTCTTTAATACTATTATAGTTGTGTGTAGCATCATAAAAAAGCAAGTTCAAATTGCATTCGTAAATGCGGTTTATGTGCTTAAAATAGCAGACTATTGACAAGGCTAATATATATGCTATCACACTTTTTAAGGCATAACAATAATAAAATTAAATGTGAGTGTACTAAGGCCATGAAACTAAACAACTTTCACTTAGGAAAGGTCGAAATACGAAAAAGTTGTTTTACCTCCGATAGAAAATGTGCAATCAACTGATACAATTTGTATGAGAAATAGAATGTTCTTTATCGTATTTCATCACTGGCTGTTGCTCGCGACTTCGTTCGCCTTAAGTGTTCTTCCAGTGGGTGTTAGATGATTCAAAATGTAAAAAAATAAAAAGTTTAGTTTCACGGTCTTGAGTAACTCGCTAAAACAGTGGTTACAATTTTTTTACACCATGTACATGCATTGCCGGTTTCAGGTGTAACTTAGATATTCGCCAATTGCAAAGCGCATATTTAGTTAGTTAGTTGAGGTATTACTAATGTAAAATAAATAATGGGTTTCATACTGAAAACAAAAGCTTATATACATGGATTTTTGTAAAAGTAAAACAAAAACAAATGTGGGATCGCTTCGGGCTCAGTATCGCCGACAGCCTTTATACATGTATTTATATTTTTTTCTGTTGTATAGTATTTGAAGTCAAATCAGATTGAGGTTCGGACAGAACAGAAAGAGAGTTCGAGCCGCCCGTCAAGCCAAGTTTGTTCATGATAAAAGTTTGCACAGCGACATTTTGTTTAACGCAGTCAAACAAACAAACTGTTTTGCGTAAAACTTCTATCGCCGCCGCCGGATCATAATGTCCCAGATTCATACTGAATTGCCAAAAACAAACGTTACTTCATTGGAAATTAGGTGTTAGCGGTCTAACGGCCAAAAAATGCACAAAGGGTGTTTATTCCTTACTTGTCAACGCGTAACGTAGCGAGGTAGAAGCTGATTTTTTTACTATAATATCAACAGAAAATTAAGAAAGTCTGGAAAAATAAGATGACTTATGGAAGCTGGATAACAATGACTTTCAACTAACTACACAAAACTAATTTCATCCATAACTTTAGTTATTATAGGTATAACAAAAAGCACGCCTGCGCTGAATTAGCAGACAGGACAAAAAAATTATGTGAAATAAACATTCTTCTTTAAAACAGGTTCAAATGTAGGTATCACTACGTACGTGACTGGTCTTTTTGCAAAATATCACGATAAAAAATAACAAACATTAAAACAACTTTTCTCTAACAGTTAGCGATGTAAGGTAATCAATAGTTCCTAACCGCTTCAACGATGATTTGTTTGAAGAAGCATCATTCCAGCTAAGACATCTCCATAGCAAATTATACAATGTGAATATTTCATTAGTCTTGCTCTCGAAGCCCAGTGATTCTATCTTGAAAACAAGCAACTTTTCCGAAGAAAAAAAACTATATTCGAAAAAAAAAATTCTACTTTCCGTACAAAATGAGTAGACCACGTGACCACTTTAGTATGAAGAGTAGAAAAATCTAATTTTTTTTCGGGAAAGCTGCTTGTTTTTGAAAGTAAAATCATTAGGCTTCGGGGGCGAAATCAATGAAAATTCACGTTGTATTATAAAATAGATAAGTAAGATAAGATATTTAAATATAATCTCTGGCAAACATTATAAAGTAACTATAGTAGTTCGCAATTGCTAATACTATGACTAAGGGTTCATACAAACGCCGCTACTGAAAGTATTTTACCCCGTTGGTTTTCTATGTTATTTTTCATTTCATCGAACCACTTTCCTATAGAACTATGGTCCCTCAAATCCTGAAAGGCTCGGCATCCTTCGATGCTACTGAGCACGCCGAAGACCGTGATGTCGGCAAGATTCGGTTGCTGGCCGCCAAGGAATGGCGTACCCTTCTTTTTAACTGCACTCATCCATTTGTTTGCTGCATCGTAAAGCGCTTGTCGAGCATCTTCAATATTATGCCTGGAAATACCAAAAATAAAATAAAAAAGGAGCTCCAAATTTTTTTCTTCAAGAATGCTAGCCAACAAAAGACTGGCGAGTAATATTTTAAAAACATAACTTATAATCCATTTTTTTTTTCGTTTATTCCAACGCCATGACACATAGAGGTACAGCAGATGGCAGACTTTTTGTTCTGACAGTCCGCCAGTGTGGCCGGTACTGCAATTATTATACAGGGTGTAAGGGACGGTGTACCGAAAACTGAAAGGGCGTACTCAGTTAACGAAACTGAACAACTTTCCCAAAGAATCATTTTTGGGAAATGAAAAAAAAATTTGACCTTTCCATACAAATTGCTCACTCTTATCGAACAGTTTGTATGGAGAGGTCAAACATTTTTTTCATTTTCCATAAATGTTTCTTTGGGAAAATTGTTTAGTTTCATTGACTGAGCACGCCCTTTCAGTTTTCGGTACACTGTCCCTTACACCCCGTATAGTCATTGATGTGAGAAAAACGCTCAGTTTCTATGCGCGTATTTGCCAAAATCTTTGGTTTGGAAGGAAAACAGCTTGAAAAGTTGTTCAGTTCAAAGATTTATTCAGTCGAAAGGGTTGTTCAGATTGATGTTTTTTTTATTTAGTTTATTCTAATAAAAACTATAATTTTTGCAATACCAGCCACACTGACGGACAATGTCCGTGACTGCCCGCCCCTTCATCTGCTGATCGCCTAAAACCAAAGTATATTTGACGGAAAGAATAACATTGTTTTATAAACTTGTTTTTTCTGACATCTGTAGCCGATTGCTTTTGTCATAGCTGCACCGTGGTGGTAAGCGTTGGAATGAACGAAAAAAAATGGATCTCAAACTTCAATTACATGCCAAAATGGGGCTTTCTCTTTTTTACGTCACAATATGCACATTCAAGAGCCTACGAGGCTGAGCTCTTGTATTGATCATATTATAAGTACTATCGCTGAGGCTAAGGGGAAAGTATTACCTTTAGGTTTGTCTGATCATGAAACGGGCCAAATGCTATATATTCCTATAAAAGAAAAACTTAAACCGCGGAAGTTCTGGTACACGTATGTTACAGACTTTAGTCAAGCAAATATAGACAAGTTCATAAGTGCAATCAAAAGCCTATCGTGGGTTGAGGTTTACGGAGAAGTGAATACAAATCAGGCCTTCAATAATTTCCACGACATGTTTTTATTATTTTTCAAGTTATGCTTTCCTGTTTTGAAGAAAAAGGTCTATACCAAACCCCAAAGACCAGCATGGTTAACTAAAGGTATTAAAATATCGTCACTAAATAAGCGCAAATTACGATTTTCTGTCTATAACGCAAAAAATAAACACAAAAAGAGATCTTACCAAGCATATAACAAATGTTTTAAAAAGTGTGTTATTACAGCGCATAAAATAAGCAATGAAAGATATGTCACTTCATCTAAAAATGTTTGTAAAGCTAGTTGGAAAGTTATCAATAAAAATATAAAACCAAATGAACCTAAAAATGATTTAAATAAAATTATGTATAATAATAAACTTATAAATAACCCCGCGGAAATAGCAAACATATTCAATAACTATTTTATAGATCTTCCGAATTTAAATAACAATATTTTGACATCACAAATAAATAATCATAACATTAAACGTAATGAATCTACAATATTTTTAAGACCAACTGATGCCCAAGAAATTTATAATACAATTATCAATTTAAATAACACTCCAGCTGTAGGAAAGGATCAAATCCCAACAAAAATTATAAAAAAGTCTGCATTAGTAATTGCTCCTGTTCTGGCGCATATTGTAAATCTTTCTTTTGCAGAGGGAAAATTCCCAGAAAATCTAAAAACCACGGTTATAAAACCTATTTATAAGAAGGGAGATAAGCAACTTCCTCAAAATTATAGACCTATAGCGCTTATTCCAATATTCTCCAAAGTAATTGAACGGATAATGTATAAAAGAATTACAAATTTCATTCAAAGCTTTAAAATATTAAAACCTGAACAGTACGGATTTACAAGGGGTAAATCAACTACTCATGCGGCCTTTCATTTAGTTGATAAAATCACTAAGAGTATTGCTCAACAGAAACTAACTACAGTCGTGTTTTTTGACATGAGCCGCGCTTTTGATTACGTGTCTCATAAACTGCTTCTGGATAAATGTCAAATTTATGGAATACGAGGAAAGGCGCTTGATTGGCTACAAAGCTATTTAAATGATAGGAAGCAATATATAGAGATCATGCGTATTGACGACTCAGACAGTGAAATGAAAATATATAGGTCAGAAACGTTGATAAATAGGTATGGAGTCCCGCAGGGTAGTATACTTGGCCCTTTGTTATTTCTGCTATACGTAAATGATTTGCCATCAGCCACGTCATATCCTTGTGTATTATATGCGGATGACATATCGGTAATTATCTCAGATAACAAAGACTTTAAACACAATGATAATATTAACAAAACTATAGATGCTATCATAAAATGGCTAAATGAAAATAATCTAAGCGTAAATATTAGTAAAACCAAATACATCCAATTCCACAATCAAGGTGCTAAACCACTAAATCTTAGCTTGATTTATAAGGATACAATTATAATGCAAGAAAAAGAAACTCTATTTCTAGGATTTATTTTAGACGAGCATTGTAAATGGAAGTCGCATGTTAACAAGGTATGTTCAAAAATCAACAGATTTGCATACGCACTTTGGAGGTTATCAAAAGTCAGTAACAAAAGAACAGCTTTGCAAGCTTATCATGCATATATTGTTTCCAACTTGAGATATGGTTTAGTGTTGTGGGGCATGTCAGTTGAAGCTCATAGGGCTTTTATTGCCCAAAAACAGTGTATACGAGCAATATGCGACGTTCCACCTTTTACCAGTTGTAAACCCTTGTTTTATGACATGAAACTGCTAACATTGCCCTGTTTGTACATATATGAAATTTGTATTTTTGTAAAAAGTAATTTTGAATTATTTCAAACAAAACAGGATGTATGTCGCTTCAACACGAGGTACCCAAACAGACTTATTAACATAGGCCCTAATAACTACATACATAGCATTAATTGTTATTACATGTGTACAAAAATATACAACCATCTTCCTGGATCATTTAAACTACTGTCACTAAACAAATTAAAGAATGAACTGCACCGCTGGCTCATAAGAAAATGTTTTTACTCTGTGAGGGAATATTTGGAAAGTGACACTAACCATATTATTTAAGATTCTCTGTTTGACATTTTGTTTTTGTAATTGACATTTTATTTGTATTATTTTGACTTCTTATGACTGGGCAATGAAATCTTATTATTATTTAAGTTGGATTATATTATGACTAGTGAATTTGTAATGTATGCTTTCAAATCTTTTAATGACTTCTTTTTGTAAATATTGCTATGCTCTTATAGAGTTTACAGTGCAAGGACTATGTACATATCACCTAACATCTTGTTAATACTACTGTATTTACAGCAATAAATAATTTTGAATTTGAATTTTGAATAGGGAACATGCACGAATTTTTGTTATTAAAGAAATTTATTCTCATTCATGTAATAAACAGACTTGTAAAACTATTTTTCGGCTAACTATAATATTAAAAAAGATATAAGCCATTTGTTTCTGTCTCTTTCTAGCAAAACGAAATTTAATATGGAGTTTATATGGCCGTAGTGAATTTTGACGTCACTATTCATGTCGGATCTCTCTGTCTAATTAGTAGTTTTAAATGCTTATATCGGCCGTATTTCTTGGCCGATTTAAATTTTAATTTCACTTTTTGTCATCTCTACTACGGTATTTTCATATTTTATTAATAAATGCGACTAATAAAATTTATGCATGTTCCCTATTGGTTGGGTTTATCAAAATTTAATTAGAGATGATTTCGGTGTAAATATCGCAAATACGATGAAACGCGTCACGCGACATCTCGTAAGTTAGGTATCTTTGTAATAACTAACAAGAGGATCATGATTACCTAGTCTTTAGCCTTTTGGAAATGATCCACATGGCTGCAGAGCCGCCGTACACCATCAAAGCGCACTCCCACGAAGGGAAGTTCTGTCGCCAGCCACCCACCTCCGCGAACCACTGGAATGTCTCCAGAGCCTCGCTTGGAGTGCGGTAAACGTTCGGGGACAATGTGTGAACGAGAACTTTGTCTGCCCACTGTCGCCACTCGCGCTCTTCCCTGCAAAATAACATCAGTAGTTTTAAATATATCGTTCAAATTAGGTTCTTGTACATTTTTGTATCAATCAACTATGAAGCTTAGTATTGACAAAGCAGATAGTTCATACTATCTATCGATGCTGGTGACGAGAGTTGTAAGCACTCCAACGACTTGCAAGCTGGATAAGCCCACAATGCTTGAGTCTACTATACTATACGCTTAGCGCACATGATGGCAAAAATATCGTATGGGTATTTAACATGTTTGACCACGTATACTCGCGTCTGTCTAAAGTCACGATTTACTGCGACTGAGTGATTTGTAAAACGGCGCGCGTTTTTTCAATACACTGCCTACCTAACACACAGCTCCTTGGGGCGCAGTGCTCAGCGTATCAAAAAAACGTTTGCCGCGCTCCGTAGAGCCAGGGCATTCTTGAAATAAAACTACTTTGTTGAAAAATATGCTTACACTTCATCCTGCCTCTCCTTTTTATCAGGAACTGGAGCATTATGCATGATAAAGTATTTATTGGTTATGTCATTTATTTTCTTCCCATCATTGTTCATATAATTATTGGGTGGGTAAAATTTGACAACATCTTGCAATTGTAATGACTGGTCCCGGAGGAAGGTTTCAAGGACAGATATGATTGCTGTGCTGTCGAATAGTTGCTGAAAAACAAAGATATTTTTAAAAGGGATTGTTGGGTTGATGGTCTGACTGACTGGTCTGCTTTGAGCACATATTCCTCAGAAACAGTAAATTACACACCTGGTATCCTCCATCCACTTTGGCTAGTAAAATTGGTACTTTCTTGTAGCTTGACCACTTAATGGCTTGCCTAAGGACAGCATCAACCTCAACCACCTCATAGCTGATACCACGAGCATCCAGGTAAGCACGCACTTTGCAGCAGAATGGGCAGGTGCGGTATTGGAATAGAACTAACTTTAGGTTACTCTTATCATTTTCATTGATAATCTGTAAATGTTTAAAATTAATAAAATAAAACTAAGCATCATTAGTGGAACATATACGTGCGGCTCCGGCTTCGCATGGGTAGCTATTAGTTTTAATGGCTGGATGAGCTGGCTGCCATTATAGTGGCTAAAACTAAAATTATAGAAATCCCTTAATTCTTTTACCCTTGTTTTTTTGTTAGGGAATGATTTCGTGTTTGTTTTTTTATTTCGAATGATTGTAAACCTACATCAAAATTTTTATGTATGTCTTTAAAGTTGTAAAGGAAACACCCCCCATTTTGCATTTTTATCTACATACGTATTTTTTGTTGCAAGCCTAAATACAAATTTTCACAAATTTTACTTCAAACCTGAAGGACTTCCATACAAACTTGCTATTTCAGGATTCTTGGGGGATAATTTTCAAGAAACCTTTCAACATTATTGTTTTTCTTTATTTTTGCCAGAACAAATTTTGTTAATTTAGAATGTAAAAAGTTATGTCTATTTAGAAGCATGGAATCTAAAAAGTAGAGGACTTTTTATTTTATAACAAAATTGGAGTACTACGGTGTTAGGAATACAGTTCTGAACCTATTCAAATCTTACTTAACTAACACAAGGCAGTTTGTCACAATTAAAGAATTAGATGGTAACACGGAAAAAGATGCAAATTCCAAGATGATAACGATCAAAAGAGGTGTGCCAAAGGGATCAGTGTTTTTATTTTGTTCATCAACGATTTAATCGACTATATGATAAACCAGGTTCCTGGAATAAAACTTGTTGTATTTGCTGATGACACAAACGCGGTGTTGTCTAGTAGTGTATGCAACGAAGCAGTTGACCCCAACATAAATTTCTCAGGCAGATTTTTTTTTGACAGGATGATAAAGAATCATGAATTAAACGTAAATTCAAAATATCAAAAAAAAAATCATACATTTTTGTAATTTTTGTATGGAAAAATTAAAAGTCCCGATTTTTTTTTTATATTTTTATACGACTGAGGATTTAATGCGGAGGTCTTCATACAACGATCCGCTTCGTTGCCTAGACTATAGTGAAAGTACGGAAGATTTGAATGCTAAAATTAACAAGACTAAAAGGTTTTTATGAGTGGTTCCATTTTGACGGCCTTAATACTAGAAAAACTAATGTGATTTTATTTTAAACGACGGCTCGGAATAATGGGGTCTTAAATGTTACCCTAAATGGTGATTCTGTAAAATGTGTTGACGACGTGAAATTTCTAGGAATACATATTGACTCAAATTTAAGTTGGAAACCGGAGTTAGATGCCAGTTCAGTGTGCTATGCACTTTGCAGCCTTACGGATGTACTCAATATAGAACAGTTAAAGAATGTGTACTATGCACTGATCGAATCGAAGCTTATTGAAGTTACAAATACAATATAAGTACAGCCTTTGTAGCACAAAAAAGGGCCATTCGCACCATGGTCCGGATTCCTCCATGGGAAAGTTGCAGCGATCATTTTAAGGAATTAGGCATTTTAACTGTACCCAGCTTATACATAATGGTATTACTAACAGATCTGGTTACGCACCGACACATTTTCGAATCAGAGAAGGAAATGGAAATGAGGCTTGCAACTCGAAGAAAAGACTAATGTTATGACTTTCAGCCAAAGCTTGAGGTTGTGAAGCATGGTGCCAGGTCCAGTGCCAGTCAGTAGTCTTGTTTAATAAATTGCCCTACTAGATGAAAGAAATTCAAAGTGTAATACTTTAAAAATTAAGTTGAAAACGCTTCTAATTGAAAAGTGTTGCTACACTGTTGACGAATTTTAACTATTTAACTAACGAAAAAATTATTATATATTTTAATTTTAACTATTGAAGAAACTTATAATTTATTTTAATTTTACTTATTTGAATTTCAACTTTTGAAGAAACTAGAAAACCTTAACTTATTATAGAAAATATATTTATATTTAATTTTTATTGACTGAATGGATCTGACATTGTTTTTATTTGAATTTTAAATTTAATTTAATAGGACTTTTTTATGTGGATTTTATAATTATAATTGTGTAAAATAAAAACCGAAGTATTGTTAATAGTTTCAGATTTTAATCATAGATGCATGATTTCGAACACAGTATTATTGTTTGCGAATAAATAAACTTGAAACTATGCTAACTTCTTTACCAGTTTATGAGAGCCCAGCTGTTGTCAGTGGAGTGACTTCCATACAGTTTCTCTCTCTTACGAACCTAACGAACTTAAGAACCTAATTAAACAACCCACCCCTCGTCATCCCTGGTGCAAAGGTGCCCATGACACTGGCAGCATTGCCTCATTGTATGGCAATAGACAACCTTTGCACCAGATATAATCCAGAGCGAGGGTCACAACACTTATTTCTAAGGCGCCGTCCGATCTTGGCGACAACATGTATGGCCTCGCTGCCCCAACAGCTTTCGGTTTGGACTGCAAATGGTACGAAGACATAATTTGTCTCCAACGCAGCGTACTTGTCCCGCTTCCTAACCGCCGCACTCTTAGCAGCAGCTCCAGCTTCTCTGACGGCACGATCAAGGTGCAAGGCGGCAAAGGTGCTTACGCACGTGGCGTCCCACGGTAAGCACCTTCCCTTTTTCCATGGAACCATAGTCATACCGTCAGGTCTTTTTTCATCTGATCCACTCAGACCCGGGGGCTCCAGTATGCATGGGATGTTTGCTGAGATAAGAGCCCTGCGGATAGTATCGTTTAAGGCATGGTGCCATGGGAACCTCTCGTGATGCCCAGATTGCTTAGTGCCCATTGCTCTCCACCATAGAGCCGCAAATGCATATGTGTAACATTATAGCATATCTTATTTTCAAGATAAATAAAAAGCGATTCAGATTTGGCCCTTATATTGACGACGGTCTGGACAAGCTAGTATAGCATAAGCTTGTAACAACATAGCAGCACAAACGCAACCTTGAATATGTATACAGGTCGCAAATTTCATAGTTAGGCCGACGGTAGCCCATACCAACTGGGCTACCGTCGGCCTTTCCAGACATCTCCGGTACAGAGAAGACGAGGGTCCGAGTCTTGCTTATAGTTACGAATTTTCGATTTACTACTTTATATTTTAAACAATCAATCAATAAACTTTCTTAATGTGCAGTGAACAACACACCAGCCTAGATATGGTCATATCAGCAAAGTTGCTGCTGGACTATTAAATACAATAATAATAATATATTTTTTTAGCCTCTTCACTTATGTACTTGACTGTATGCATGCATGCGTGTAACCTGCACTAGAGTAAAAAAGAACACACGATCATCTGGATGCGGATGGACCGTACGGGTGTGCTGCTCCCAAACACGGACCAGATATTTTGGCTAGTTGTAATTATCGCACTAAGACCCAGAATAAAATAAATTTCTTTAGGTGTTTAACAAAGCCCTACACACCCGACACAGGCCAGCAGCATGCTGTATAAATCAGATGAGGAATGTTCCAAAATATTAAGATACTTTCCTGATTGCAGGACAGTTTTATATGACATCCACTTTGTGTAATCAAAAGGTAATTATTACCCAATAGTTAGTACTAATAGTAAGTACAAAGATGAAAAGATCTCAAGCTCAATAATTATAACTTTGCCTTGTTGTTGCTAGGCTATCAACACTGCCCATATTAGAAAGTTAAGATATTGTGTTACAGTCATAGAGGAAATATGGTTACAGTAGGACAGTCAATAATTAGCATTAATTATGTTTACGCACTACAATCGCAAATAAGTACCTTATAATGAGGTTGATATTGAGGTGGTTTTTCTAGAAATGCATATTCCCCATTCTTTACTGGCAAGTAGGTCTTCTTTGAGTTAACTACATAGTGCGTATAACCTCCATAACCTGCTCCTATGGCAATGCCGACACCCGCTCCAATCAGAGATATCTTCATTGTTGACCTTGGAATGCGGCCTCTTGCGGAATGAAAGAGCTTATTCAAACTGGCATTTTCCTTCATCGACGGCAGAATCACTTTCCGTAATATAGTAAGCGTAGGCCGCCACATTTTTATGTTACTCAATAGAAATGAGGAATCGACATAATACACGTCCTGCTTTCACAGAATCGTCAATCACAGACCAACCAATGAGTATATACTTGTCACAGACCACGAAAAAAACCAGCACGCACAGCAGAATCGGACCTCCTGACTCCTGTCCTGATGGCTGACAGCCAATGTCAGGGTGACATTGACGTAAAAACAAAAGTGCGTCTCTTTTTAACTTAGGCAATCAAGGGGGCTGAAGAGGATAAGAAGAAATTAAAGCAAGTTAGTCTATGGTCACTAGGGCTGTGATGATGTTAGTGTGAGCATGCATAGTTTATAAGAAAGAACACTGAACTTACAACAACGGGAACAAGGCGTGATATTATGTATAATAGATAGATAGGTAGAACACTTTATTGCTCACATAATAACAAAAAAAAAAAACAAGTGTACATGGAGAACTTAACCTAATGTGGGCAAAGGCGGCCTTATCGCTGCAAGCGATCTCTCACAGGCAACCTTTGATGTTAGGGATACATAAACAGAGCTCTGCAAGTATTCATACGAGCACAAGTGCCATGAAATACAATGGGCACAAAAAGTAAGTACCTAATTAATATTAACACTACAATGCCATATAATAATCTCTTAAACAACTACATGAATAACATAAACTACATAAGATAAAACATACACATACATAAGTAAGTATAATACATTAAAATAAATAAATAAATAATCATAATAATAAATATAATAAACAAATATATATATAATATTAAACAATAAACGGATAATCAAATGGTTTCGCTGATGAGATGGGAACGCAACTTGGTTTTAAAGACAGCGAGTGACTGACTGAGAGTGGCGTATCTCTCGCGGAAGATCATTCCATAGCTGAGTGGCCCTTACTGTGAAAGAATCTTTATAGTAGCCAGACCGTGTGAAAGGGGGCTGCAAGATGTTGTCTGACTTACAGCGCAGTGCTAGTCCATGGTTGGAGCCCAGGTACTGGAAGCACTCCTTCAGGTAAGGAGGAGAACGAGGGTCGTACAGCACGTTATAGAGGAGAATCAGGACATGTAAATCCCTTCGTTGCCTGATAGGAAGCCATCCCAGTTTTTTCCGATATTCGGACACGTGGTCAAACTTGCGCAATCCAAAAATGAATCTTATACAGACGTTTTGAAGACGTTCAAGTTTGTTAAGGAAATCTTCATTGAGGTCTATCAGACAAACGTCTGCGTAGTCCAAGATAGGAAGAAGAAGCGATTGCGCAAGCTCAACCTTGGTCCTCACCGGAAGCAGGTTCTTCCACCTCCTAAGCGACCCTACCGCCGCGAAGAGTTTCCTACTCACTTGGGAGATATGATGGGACCAGGATAACGTAGAGTCGAAGAAAACACCAAGATTTTTAACAACCTTACTATAAGGGAGATGAACGCCATTAAACTCAAGAGGAGGGAGATTAACGTAATTTGACCGATTAATTTGTTTGGACCCACCAATAACTATGACTTGCGATTTTGCAGGATTAACTGTTAGGCCATGAGCAATACTCCACTGAAAGACAGCCTTGAGATCATTATTCAGTACTTCAATTGCACCATCAATCTCATCAGCGGAAGCTTGGGTGTAAATCTGCAGGTCATCAGCGTAAAGGTGATATGAACAGGAGAGGAGAGGGGAAAGGAAGTTGATGAAGATAGAAAAAAGAAGAGGGGACAATACCCCGCCCTGGGGCACACCGGCAGTTATATCAACAAAGCGGGAGACTTTCTCACCAGTGCGGATACATTGCTGCCTACCGGTAAGGTAACCGTTGAACCACTCCACCACTGTATCCGAGATATGCAGAGAGCGTAGCATTGAAAGGAGAATGTCGAAGTCGACCGTATTAAACGCATTACTGAAATCAAGTAAAACCATGACTGTAAGCTGCTGATTCGACATGCCCAAGCGCACATCATCAGATACCTTGGTGAGAGCTGTGACGGTGCTGTGACCAGGGCGGAAGCCAGACTGAAAGGGACTAAGTATGTTGTGAGAATTTACAAAAACCGGCCAAGTGCGAGTCGGACTCACGCACCGAGGGTTCCGTACCACCACATAATCATAATTGTATTAGTTGAAATTTCAGTAAGTTAATGTGCTAGATTTTTTTAAAGTCCGACCCACGCTTGACCAAATTTTATTATTTTTTGTTATTTTATAGCTTATGCACTATAAACATACCAATTTTTAAGTTTGTAAGTGTCCCTGTTTTAAGAATAGAACTAAAACAAAAATCGCCACCTCGACCATTCAACTTGACCCCTCTCTTATATTAATGTTTTTGAAACGGGAGCTCATCTCAATTGGTTATCATTAGTTGTGAGAAAAGTTGTAATATTTAATGATTTCAGACTTTTCCCTTTATTTGTACTGTGAGACCTAGCTTCTTGCCAAATTTCATAATTTTAGATCACCGGGAAGTACCCTGTAGGTTTTGCATTTTTGCATAAATGTATGGAGATGAAGACATAAAAAGCCATATCTTTTGATTGCGTCGTTGTAAAAAATTTAAATTTTCAGATCTTGTGTGGTTCATGGACCTTAATATTCGTTTTGAATTTCAACCTGATACATCTTCTCGTTCGTGAGAAAAAGGGTCTTGACAGACAGACAGACAGACGGACAACAAAGTGATCCTATAAGGGTTCCGTTTTTTTATTTTGAGGTACGGAACCCTAAAAGCGGACAGCTGATGGTGAACAAGACGTTCTAAAACTTTGGAAAGGAAAGGTTGGATTGATATAGGGCGAAAGTGAGAAAAGGAAGACGGATTGTTTTAGGGATAGGAATAACTGCAGCTTTACGCCAACAGCTAGGAAAGGAGCAGGAACTTAGCAAAAAGTTGAAAATGTGGGCAAGCACTGGAAGAATCACACTAAGGCTTAGAAGAATCATTCGACTAATACCATCAACGCCTTCAGCGTTAGACTTGATAGCCATGATATTTTTTTTCAACTTTTATAATATGTAGGTATGTATGTAACACTGAACTTAAAATATGTGAATATAATGTCTCACAGCTGGAAAATGGCCTCCCTTTTCTTACGCCATATATCACGATCTTGAGTTTCTGCCCGCCAGTCTGTCTTATGACAAAAGCCAAAAAAGCATCCCAGTCGTCGCGCCATTCTCATCTAGGCCGCCTTTTTGACGGCGGCGCTCGTCTTCTGGGATACAATTCGTAGCTAACTTAGCCCAACTATTTGGCTTGCGTGAGACATGTACTGCCCGCCCATATCCACTTCTGAATTGGTGTATTTTCTAAAAAATACACATTCAGATACCTAATATTAATATGGAATACTTTTCTTCAAAATAAGAACTTCCTATGGCAGCAACGAAATGATAATGAATTTTACATTTACACCTTCATTTCGCATCCAGGAGTTCAGTGTATAATCTGTCTGTGCATTCATGAAACCATGACTATAGACCACAGCTATAGACTATATTTATTAGCACAAGACAAACAAGTGCACAGCACTAGTTTGTCTTGCTTTGCTTGTCCGTCGTAAATGTCTGTATTTGTTAATGAAATTTGTGAATTTTTAAAATGTTTTTGAAGAAATTGAATGTATTCCCTTTAATTGACTTTCGTGATAAGATTATCTTAGTGTTCTAAGAAAAAAATATTTTGTGAAACGCTAAGGTAAGGTAGGTACCTATACCCTTTTAAAACATCTTGGTGTCTGCACTTGGCGCGAGTTCCACAATATTTTTTCTGGTGTTTTGCTCTTTACGCTTAGCGTCATGCAGTGATTTTGTGGTCAGGTCGTGGGTTATGCCCGAAGGATGCCGTCGTCGTCGCGGTCGCGGGGCTCCGGCCGCACGCCGGATGCGCCGCGAACGCAAGTTCTAGCACCCATGTCGGAGCGGCAGCAGCTGGCGTTAGTGATGCAAATGTCATCACAAGACGCAACTCCTGGTAAGCGTTCGAGAGTTCTTGCCTTTTTCCCTCAAAATATAAACAAATATAAGGTTAATCAAGTTCCCG
This sequence comes from Athrips mouffetella, assembly GCA_947532105.1. Taxonomy (NCBI): domain Eukaryota; kingdom Metazoa; phylum Arthropoda; class Insecta; order Lepidoptera; family Gelechiidae; genus Athrips; species Athrips mouffetella. The sequence continues at coordinate 33,444,206 of OX383956.1, forward strand.
CCTTTTTCGGTTTTAGCCGCTCCGACACCAGCAGAAGAGAGGAAGCGCACCAGGCAGCAGCGCAATGAACGAGGCGAAACCCCTTTACATGTAGCAGCTATCAGGGGTGATCATGATCAAGTAAAAAAGCTGCTCGACCAAGGCCAAGATCCCGATGTTCCAGATTTTGCTGGTAAGTTAATTTCTTGAATGTATAATTCTAAGAAACAAACTGATAATATTTATTATAATTTAAGTAGAAATTTTTAATCATTGGCTAAAAATGTACTATATTTCATTTAAAAAATTAGGTAAAGCACAAAATCTTTGCTGGGCCTAAGACTAAACGGTTTGGCTAAAGCCTGAGATAGATGTATTTGCAGACATAATATCTATTTCTCTCTCAGAGTAATCTGTCCATAGCTTGCTTTTTGACATATGTTTATGTTTTGAGGGTAAAGGGGCCGGGCTCCTAATTCCCAACGGCCACTGCGACCTGTGCAGATCTATTGTAGCCAACCCTTTATATTACATTTCCTCGGCCACACCGACAGCCTCAAAGAAGCTGACAATCTGCCTAGGATTGAGAGTTCGAGCATCTTCAGGGTATAGTATGTGTCCTCCCGTTTCCCGACTTCTACTGTGAGTCAGTGCATCACAGTGGCAGATCAGGTGTATAGGAGTTTCATCGTCTTCTGCACAGAATCTGCAATATGGGTTTTCGTACAGGCCCATTCTGTTTAGGTGCTTGCACAACCTACAATGTCCCGTTAGGGCTCTTATGAGTATCCTAAATTGATTCCGATTTAGCTTGAGCGCTTCAGATGTGTATTTCTTTGAGAAGCCTCGGATCAACTGTTTTAAGTGTGAGAGACCAGTTGAACCTTGCCAAGCTAGGATGGCTTCACACTTCGCCCAAGCTCCTAGCTGAAACCTCGTGGCAGATTTAGGTATACCTAGGACTGGCTCCGGTCCAGTAAATTTAGATCCGGAGCCTTCTCTTGCCAGTTCATCGGCCACCTCGTTTCCTCCTATTCCCGAGTGCCCAGGAACCCAACCTAGGGTAGCTTTGTTTTTTGCACCTAGCTGGTTGAGGGCTTTTACGAGTATACACTCCTTAGTGAGTTTGGAGGTAATAGTATCGGATTTCAGTGACATTAGGGCCGCCTGACTGTCCGATAGGATTGCTTTACCGGAATGCAGATATACAGGCAGACAGAAAGCTCGCTAAACTAGCCTTTCTTAACTTATGTCAAAAATTGCCTTGTGTGCCTTTCTAGACATAGAGGGTGCATCTGGGTGGTCTGAATGCACCCTCTATGTCTAGAAAGGCACACAAGGCAATTTTTGACATAAGTTAAGAAAGGCTAGTTTAGCCAGCTTTCTGTCTGCCTGTATATCTGCATTCCAAATTGGTTGGATATGGTAGGTAAAATGTCTGAACCCCTTGAAAACTTATTTAGATTCTGCAAATTATTTTTATATCCTACAATTTGTATAGAACCTACAAGTTGCTGCAATGTTCTGTTATTATATTTACGGGGCCTATTGTGAGCACAAATGAAAGTGCTTTAAAATTTTTAAATACAAACTATAATGAGTATACCAATCCAATTTACCAGCATATTTTAGATGTAGATGTTTTAAATTTTATGTGAAAGAAGGGAAAGATGTTTGTCTAAGACATCAGGTAACAAACAACAGTGTGCAAATCAAAATTTGAGTGCCATTAGATGCAATTTTTAATAAGTTCTATCTTAGAGAGTGACAAACAACTTGAATGATAGACACATTGGGGGAAGGTTGGGGTTTTATTATATAAACACAACCACTAACCAGGTCATTGTTTAGGTTATTCACTGATTAAAAGCAGTTAAAATTACTTGCACAGTGTTATTATTCTTATTATACAGGGTGGCCCAATGATAGGCGTTCAAAAGACAAATTTCGATGCCTCATGCTAAGGGGTATCCAAATCACCCCCATGTATGTTCCGCGATTATTTGTAGTTTTCGAGTTATAAATTATTTGATCAATTTTGAAATTTTTCTGCCTAAGGAGATGAAAAAAATCATATCTTCTTTTTACTGAACATTTTCTCAATTTTCTTTTTGTGTTATGATTGCCTTGAACGTTTTTTTCATACAAAAAATAATAAACCTAACATTCGTAGATACTTATTACTCAAAAAGTATGGTAAATACAACTTTCGAACAATTTAATGTGCCGATTCAAATTTAGATCATCAATTTAAAAATAAAAAAAGGATGTTCCATAGATTGTGGCTAATTCTAAAAACTTTTCAGGTCTCTAGGCTACCCAAAACATAAAAAAAAAATTTGCTTAATGGGGTATTTTTCGCTTAAATTGGCGTTTAAAAGTTGAGAGGGAAAATTCCCTGAATGTTAATTTAGGCTCCAAATAAATAATTTGCCTATTTTGGTGATTCCTATTGCAAATTATGATGGTGGTAGGGCTTCTGAACAAAGTCCGTCTGTAAAAGTACCGCCTTTTGCCTGTTTCTGTCGTGAAGCAGCAGTGTTTGCACTATCGTGTTTCGGTAGAAGTTTTAAGAGTAATTTGTGCACAATAAAGAATATATATGAGAGCTGTTAAAATTTGTGGCACATGATTGATTCTATTGTATTTCTTAGGATGGGCCTTCAAAATTTGGTGGATTTTTCCATAAGAGTGACTACTTTATAGGGTATTTTGAGAGTATTTTGATACTTAAAATGGTATTTTTCGCTGAAATTGGCGTTCATAAGATGATAGGGAAAAACCTGAATCTTAATTTAGGTTTAAAATAATAAATTTTACTATTTTCGTTATTATTGTGGCAACTTTGAAGGTGGTGGGGCTATTCTGTAAAGACTGCCTCACCATTATTAAAATTTGCCTAAAGAATAGGTAGGTAACTAAAATTAGAATTTATTCTGTTAACCTAAATAAAATTATAATGTTTTGAACGGCAATTTCAGTGAAAAATACCATTTTAAGTATCAAAATACTTTCAAAACACCTTATCAAGTAGTCATTCTTACCAAAAAAAAAACAACCAAATTCTGAAGGCCCACCCTAAGAAATAAAATAGAATCGCTCGTGCCAGAAATTTTACTACCTTTCTTCTACCAAATCACAATAGTGCAAACACTGCTGCTTTACGACAAAAACAGGCAATAGGCGGTACTTTTCCAGAGGGACTTTGTACAGAAGCCCTGCCACCATCATAATTTGTAATAGGAATCACCAAAACAGGCAAATTATTTATTTGCAGCCTAAATTAACATTCAGGGTTTTTTCCCTCTCAACTTTTAAACGCCAATTTCAGCGAAAAATACCCAATTAAGCACCAATTTTTTTATGTTTTGGGTAGCCTAGAGACCTGAAAAGTTTTTAAAACCAGCCACAATCTATGGAACATCCTTTTTGTATTTTTAAATTGATGATCAAAATTTGAATCGGTCCATTAAATTGTTAGAAAATTTTATTTACCATACTTTTTGAGTAACAAGTAGGAATGTTAGGAGGTTTATTATTTTTTGTTTTAAAGTAACGTTCAAGGCAATCATGACACAAAAAGAAAATTGAAAAAATTTTCAGTAGAAAAAAAGATATGAAACTTTAAATTTCCTTTGACAGAAAATTTTAAAAATTTATAAAATAATTTATAACTCGAAAACGACAAATAATCGCGGAACATACATGGGGGTGATTTGGATACCCCTTAGCATGAGGCATCTAATTTTTTCTTTTGAACGCCTATCAATTGGCCAGCCTCTATATGTGTGTGTCATATTGCTGTACATTTACCAGGTTGGACACCTCTTCATGAAGCATGCAGCTTCGGGTGGTACCAAGCTGTAGAGGTACTAGTTGAAAGAGGTGCAAATGTCAATGCCAAAGGCTTAGATGATGATACACCCCTCCATGATGCTGTTACATCAGGCAACTTACAAATGGTTAAATTATTAATTGAGAATGGAGCTGAACCATTTCCAAGGAATAAATGCGGAAAGTTCCCTTCAGACTATGCAGCACCACATATTGTGGAGTATCTAGAGTCCCTAAGAGGTATGTGTAATCATTTCTTTTTATTAATTTACAAATGGCTTGCCCTTGTCCTTAATCGGGCCTTGAAAACAAAGACGAGGTCAATGATGGAATAAGCTCACCCAGAACTTGCTACTTGAATATGTTTGTGTTAAGATAGCTCAATGTACAGACGCAGGCAGGAAATTCCACCAAATGTAAAATATGTTCCAAGCACTGTCTATTATTCATCCAATTTAAGAGATGGGACTCTTGTCCGTGTAGCAAATTCCTATACAAATCAATTTCCACACCTCTGTTCTAGGCATTCCTCTTCACCTCCTCATATGAAATGACATTAGCTTTCTCTTTTACTTCATCTGTGAATCTTATCCTTGGTTTACATCTTCCTCTCTTCCCTTCTACTTTTCCTTCCATGGTGAAATTATAAATTTAACATTCCATATCAGGTGGCCAATCAACTTCCAGTAGTTTTCTTCTTTCTTAAACTAAACTTGTTTACTGTTATATATTCTGTGCTTAAACTCTTTCCAGTACTCCTTCGCCAACACCACACCTCAAAAGCCATAATTTTTTCCCTGTCCTATTTTTGTCATGGTTCATATTTTTCTGCCATAAAGGGCACTGCTCAACCATGATTCCATAATTTTTTTTAATGTTATAATTTTTTTTTAATATATTAAATTTAAAAAAAAATTGTTAATGTTTTATGATATTCCTGATCTAAGTTCTAAGTATGTGATTTTGTGTGTGGACCATTTGCCCCTTGTAAGTGAACTGTTGCCAGATCTCTATCAGTTTGTCCAATTTATTTGGTATTTTATCTAAAGTTGCTCCAAGTGTGTATTATCTGATGGCGTTAAATACTTTGCTTAATTCTCATTTTTATTTTTAAAAGCTTTTTTTTCTCTTGATATTTGTACTTTTTATATCAGATGTGCATTTTGAATCTTGGGTTATTGAACTTTCCAAATATTTAAAACTCTTCCATCATGGTCTCTTCTTGTTTTTACTTTCGAGCGAAGCGATAAAGGTATTGTATTCGTGAAAAAAAAGATTTTCTAATTTTCTCAAAAATGTGTTCTATACACAGATTTATAAAGGAGAGCGTCTCCTTGAGCAGATTTGGCCTTTGTCGTAAAATGTCATGGCAAATTCACTACAAATATAAATTACTCACACACATGCAAAACACAGGTCCGAATCAAGGTTTAACGAAACGGGAGCGTCCTCGACGCACAGTGTGAGAAATGCGAATTCTAGCGGGATTTAATATAGAACTAAAATATTGTCTAATTTGAAAGCAAATAGTGTTTTGTTTTACCTAAGACTATCCCTGTTAATATGACATAAAATTTTTTTTTGTAGGTACTTTCATATTTAAAATAGACTACCTCGAAGTCGGTAAAAAAAACTAATTAATTTGATCACTCGGTACGCAGTGTTAACTTGTGCGAATTGAAAATACGATTACGAAGCTATGTTATATAAAAACATTGTTTTTGTTTTATAAAACTATTATTTGGTTCTTTTAGGTAAGTACAAAACAGTTTATTTGCCTTGACGTTCACAATTAACGTCATTTAAACTAATTTCAATGAAGGGGCAAAATGGACATGGTTTAAATATTTTAACGGATATTCAGTAGACCTGAATACTATTTATTCCGCATTATTCCGTGATTAAAACTATTATTTATGATAGCTCATAGTGTTAGCTTTCTGCAACAGTTGACACTTTTTGCGCATTTTTGCGCTCCACATACAATTTTTTTCATTTTTCAGCATGTCTGTTGAAATATCAAAATGCCAAATTTTTGATATTTTGGATTACTATTCTTGGTTTAATATGCCCGTTAGTGTACATAAAGTGCTATTTCATGGCAAAGATGTTATATCATCATGTATACTCCCTATTGGACAGTTATCGGAAGAAGATCAAGAAATAAGAAATAAAGATAATAGACACTATCGAGAATTCTTTACGAGAAAATCTTCAAGAATTGACTAACACGGATTTACTAAACAGGCTTTTAATATCATCGGTCCCATATTTAGCAAGTTTAAGGTGCATTCAGAAGAAAAAAGAAAGTAAAATTGAAGCGGATATTTTACAAATACTTTTCCTTTCCATAGAAAACGACTTTAATTAATATAATAACATTTATTCAGTTGATGTTTCTTGAATAAATAAACCACAATGCGTTATAGCCATTATATTAACATCATATATAACTTTTTATTTCCAAAAACGTACGATCCGCGTCATTAAGAATTAAATCCCGCTAGAATGTGATTTTCTCACAGTGTGCGACGTCATCATGTGGGGAAGATATTATTTATGCTAGGGGTTTAATATAAAGTAATTCCAATGCTGAAGGTTATTAGGTGCGCAAGGATATCGACCAAGGAACCAAAAACCGGCCAAGTGCGAGTCGGACTCATGCACTGAGGGTTCCGAACCACAAACAAAGGCAAAAAATACCGTCTTAGTCATGGACGTGCAGTCACACAGAAGTGTATTAAATGCGCGCGAGTCCGACACGTACCAGTTTTTATTATTTGTTGTTAGTTTAAAGGGTGTAACAAAAAGGGTATACCAACCCTAAAGGATGTGATTCTTCCCATGAAACTGAACAACTTTCCCTAAGAAACATAGATCAAAATACGAAAAATTTTTAGGACTTCCTATGGAAACTGAATCAGCTGATAGCGCATTTTGTATGGGAGGTTATAATTGTAGTTTCTTATTTCGATCTAAGTTCCTCAAGGAAAGTTGGTCAGTTTCACATCCTTCAGGGTTAATATACCCTTTTGGTTACACCTTGTATAAACATACCAATTATAATATAAACATACCAATTACTTTTTTTAGGGTTCCGATACCAAAATGGTATATTAAATAGATAAATTTACTGGTAGCTGTAATGTTAAACAATTACTTTTTTTTAACATTACAGCTACCAGTAAATTTGAAATAAATATTTTTTTTTCACTTGTAAGTGTTTCCGTTTTTACGATAGAGTTAAAAAGAAAAAACCGGTCAAGTGCGAGTCGGACTCGCGCGCCGAGGGTTCCGATATACCTATAGTATTTTTGGAAGCAATAAAGTCCATTTTCAGGACCGCAAAACTAAATTTGTTTGTAAAGGTTTTTTGCAGATTTCTGAAAAACTGTGCAACTTAGAAAGATCGTTTTATTTTTGCTGTAAAGTTTACATAAACCTCTGTCAACTGTAATTAATTCAGATTTTCCCTTACTCAAACTTCGGAGATAAGGGGGGGGGAATGGTATTTTTTTTGACATTTTTCATCATAACTTGAAAACTAAGAAACTTAAAAAAATACAAAAATATATTTTAAAATGTACAAGTAAAGCCCTTTCATATGATACCCCACTCGACTTAGTAGCGACAATTTGAAATTTGGCCCCCCCTATTTTGGCCCCCTTTACATTAATAATCATACTTTTTTCAAAAAAATTTCATGTGCAATTAAGTTGGGCAACTATATTCTAAAACTATTCCAAATTTCAGCTCGATAGCGTAAGTGGTTGCTGAGATATAGAGGTGTGACAGACAGACGGACAGACAGACAGAGCGGCACCATAAGGGTTCCTTTTTTTTACCATTTTGGTATCGGAACCCTAAAAACGAGCAAAAATGGCCTGAAATCATGTTTTTAGCAGGGAAGCCCGCCGTCGTTTTTAGGGTTCCGATACCAAAATGGTAAAAAAAAGGAACCCTTATGGTGCCGCTCTGTCTGTCTGTCTGTCCGTCTGTCTGTCACACCTCTATATCTCAGCAACCACTTACGCTATCGAGCTGAAATTTGGAATAGTTTTAGAATATAGTTGCCCAACTTAATTGCACATGAAAATTTTTTGAAAAAAGTATGATTATTAATGTAAAGGGGGCCAAAATAGGGGGGGCCAAATTTCAAATTGTCGCTACTAGGTCGAGTGGGGTATCATATGAAAGGGCTTTACTTGTACATTTTAAAATATATTTTTGTATTTTTTTAAGTTTCTTAGTTTTCAAGTTATGATGAAAAATGTCAAAAAAAAATACCATTCCCCCCCCCTTATCTCCGAAGTTTGAGTAAGGGAAAATCTGAATTAATTACAGTTGACAGAGGTTTATGTAAACTTTACAGCAAAAATAAAACGATCTTTCTAAGTTGCACAGTTTTTCAGAAATCTGCAAAAAACCTTTACAAACAAATTTAGTTTTGCGGTCCTGAAAATGGACTTTATTGCTTCCAAAAATACTATAGGTATATCGGAACCCTCGGCGCGCGAGTCCGACTCGCACTTGACCGGTTTTTTTTTATTATTTGTTTGTTATATTCGGCAACAGAAATAGGTACATAATCTGTGAAAATCTGTTAACTGACAGACAGACAGACATCAGAGGCATAATAAAGTCCCGTTTTTTACCCTTTTGGTACGGAACCCTAAAAACTATTTGCATGCCTTCTTGGCATATTTTTCGAGTTCTGCGCATAAATTGTCAGCATCCATATCTGTGCCAATGACGTAGTATATCACGGAAAAAAAAATCAGTATTGATTTCAAATCTATTTATTCAATGTACATTATTTACATAATACTTTGCTACTTCTAGAATAACTACTACGAGATGATTATGCTATACAATATAAATTTCAGTCACAAATATTTTATGAAAGATACAGCCAAACAAACAAGCCTTGAAACATACTCATTTAAACTATTTTAATGACCCCAAACATAACCCGTTTACTCTGGCCACTTAAATGCATTTGCCATTAATAAACCATTTGACTCATTTCCGTGCAACATAATATGAGCTTTGTTTCATGGTAATCGCATTTATCGGAAAATTAATTCGGCTGCTAAACTGGTCTATTTATATTTTTTATCCATACATCTTTGGAAACCTGAAACCATAGAATTCTTAGTTAATAGGTATCGAGCTTGAGAAATCACAGGCAAACTTATTCGTGAACTCGGGCCCCGGAAATACTTTGAAGCCTCGGGGATGGCCTACTCGTCAATAAATAAGTCATCATTGTTATCAAACAACAACAAACAGAAAGATAGCATGAACACTGTGCTTGATTCACGTTGATTACCTATTTTATTCCGAGTCCGGCCCCTTAAACTATACTAGTATAAGAAATTCCAAACTTAGTCTCTTGTGAAAACATTTTAAATTTTTTGAATTATATAAAAGGAAATCTAGTTCAACTAGATTTACGGACTAAGACCTGAACATGGCCTGTTATATTTTTGTTATTTTCATTTATTTATAAGAACAACAAGCGATATATCTTGGTAAACAACTGCAAAAACTTTGGACAATATAAAGCAAGATATTTACTTACATGGAACGTGATGTCGAAGCTTTTATTGTATGATGCTTTAGAAAAATATTAAACACAGCATTTCACCATTGTATTTTTCACTTTTATTACCACTTTTACAAATAAACACAACAATTGTCGTAGCTATACGACTCAAGGCACTACTCTGTACATAAACTTTACTAATCTGGGCAAGGCACCGCCATAATTTGTCTATAGGTGTCTATTTTCAAATTTTCTGACACGGCTTGACATTTGTCAATGTGTGTGCCAGTGTCACGACATATGAAGAAAAAGGTTGACTATATACGGTCTTATTTTAGAGAAAAAGAGACATCGATACTTTTTATTTTTGTTTAAGTGTGCGTCAATTTGTGCTTAGTCTGTCAAGTCTGTGGTTCTATATCACTTATACATCATAAAAAACAAGTGTCCCAAAAATGTCCGTCCGTCGGTCGGTCGGTCGGTCCGTCGGTCGGTCTGTCCGTCACGCTTTGGCCTAGCGGCTAAACGAATGGTCCGATTGACACCAGATTTTGAATTTAGGAGTTTCATTCAAATCCATCGAAGGGTTCTAAGTGGTTTCTTGCTGGGTCTCATTTTGAGGGTAGCTGTCATACAACGAAAATGAAAAATTGAAATTTTCTCAAAAACGGCTCATAGAATCTTGATGAAACTTTGCATGACCAAGCATCTCCATGTAAGATATCTTGGGCCAGTATCAATTGATCTGTGTTATTTCATATAAGGGGTGTTCCTGTACCACCAAATTGTAAATATGTGATTTATCCAAAATTGGTTCCATTGAGTTTATTAAAATTTTCTATAATATTACTCCTGGATTGGTTGTCTACCTGACTGGATATTATTTATAATTTTTTTCAATAAAATTTAGTACACAGGTGTACCAAAAACTGAAAGGGCTTGCTCAGTAGACCAAACTGAACAATTATCCATAAGGAACATGTGTAGGGAAATTAAAAAAATCTCCACGCAAGTTTCCTACGGTAGTATCCATTGATCTGTGGAAATTCATATAAAGGGTGTTCCAGTACTACCAAAAGTTAAACATGTGATTTACTCGAAATCGTTTGAGGTTTGTTTGTTTTAATGTTTGACAATTTGAATTCTGAATTGATCTGTATATTTCATTCGAACTTTTTTTTTGGAAAAATTTAAATAAAAGTTTGTATTTCCATACTATGTGTATCGCATTACAAATTTAAGTTTGCGGTTAATAGTTTTTCCTTGAGTATTGCAAGAAAGTAAGTGCAGTGCTGCTGTACCATTTATTTAACATAATTTTACATCTTTTATTTAAACTTTGGTTCTGTTTTATTTGTTACTAATACTTTGGCTTTCTTTATGCTTATGTGTAAAGCGAAAAGCAGGGTTCGAAAATATCCGATATTTATTATAAATATCAAAATATCGGATATTTATGATAATTTTATTTTTATTTTTTTAAAAGCCATATTATTATTTTATTGTATATTATTTTTGAATACTATTTGCATATTAAAATTATCATTAAAAAAAACAAATGTATTTAATGTTTTATTTATTTAGGTACTTAAAATCAGACAAATGAAACCAAAACATAAAATCTTCTTTTAGATCAGGTAAAAACAACTAAAAAACAAAATCTTATATATTAAAACATCGACTCAAAAATATAAAACCTTTTTTTATAAATTCTAATCAGTCAATTTCCATCTATATTTGGGAAACAAGTAAAAATTCAGTAACAAACGCTAAAAGTAATACTACTTAATAATATTAATTACTAATACATACTTAATAATATTATTTTTTTAAACCATTTTTAATTCTAGAGGGAGTTCCCTGTCCTGTAGTCAAAGATTTCGGACCTCCTTGCTTCGCTCGGAGTAGATACCTTGCTAATTTATTTTACTATGGGATGACATCTGCCAACATGTCCCAATATTTTATGTCAAACTATCAGTGATCACTAGGAAATATTCAACATAACCCGTCAAATCCATAGAACGACGCCTTCGCTACCTTGTGACGAATTATTTCTTTAATCCTCCTTCTAAGTACCCTTATTTTTCTGTGCCTGTAGTAGACGTTTCATAGGATGTTATGATGATGATGATGAAACCATTTTTGTATTGCAATACAAAAATGAAAAACAAAATGATGAATAAGCGAAACTGAGAAAATAGTTTGTTCAGAATCTGAGTTTAGAATCGAGAGTAGAATCAATTTCACGGGTTTATGATAGGGGTTTTTTTTTATTATTTAAAATTTTGCCGCTCCTATTCTAAATATTTCTGTGAATACGCGCGCTGAGGGGAGGGAAGCGGTCGTGGCGTGCGCGGAGTGCGCGGACTAGAACATCGATGAAACTAGAACAGTGATGAAACTTTAAAATATCAATATCTAGAATAAAAAAAACTTTTTTAAGATTTTTTTACGGGAATGGATTTATTTTAATAAAAATCAGTTGGGGTGTATGAGGGTTTCGCTTATTCCATTAACACGTTGTATATGTATCGTCGAACCCAGTTTGATATATACATCGGATATATATGTTGATAGGTATATATCCTTTAATATATGTATATCCTCGAACCCTGGCGAAAAGACGTTTACAAAATAACCATGGCTGTGACCGTTAATAAAAGTTGTTTTTTTGCCGTTAATTTTTACTCCAATATAGTGTAAGATCTAAATCTCAAAATCCTTCAGGAAAAGCTGTTCGTCAAAGTTCCTTCCGCCGCACCAACTACTGCTACGTTGTTCATAATTTGTTAAATACCTATAAAAGGGGATAGAGAGCATCCTTGTCTTATTATACGCCCTGTCTAATTTGTGCTGGTTCTCAAATAGAATCCTGTCCAGCCGTGGCCACACATGAGACAGCTAATAGGTATTATTTAGCCTGTCTGGCACTCAAAATAAAATTACCCTTAACTCTTTATATTATTATTAGGAGCCTGTTGTGTCCCACTGCAGGGCAAAGGCCTATTAGGTATCTGGGGGCACGGTAGTGCCCCCGCCAAGACGAGCCAAGCGAAGCGCAAGGGCACTACCTACCTTTTCTCGAAGCGCTTCGTCGTTTTTTGAACCCTCATACCTTGGGTTTGGATTACACCAGAAAAACAAAATTTTCAGGATATGATGACAATAGTGGACTTATTAAACATATAAAGTTTCAGATGCATAATGCATAGCTCTTATACTTTAGATTTTATTGATATCTAAAAAACCCCAATTTCGTCACTGACTCACTCACTGATAGTAATCAAAATTCTTAGGGTACTTCCCGAAGTCCTAGAAAGCTGAAAGGAAAATGCCCAAGTGACTATGGAACTTAGTATCGCTCAGAATTTGGTATAAAACTTATTGTGTCACAATGCTTTATGGCTTGATGTAAAGTTGGCTCTAAGGACTTATTAAAATGATTAGGCATTTGATTGTAGTTCTCCAGGTTTTACAGTAATTAGCCCAGGAAATTAGGTCCTACATTCCAATTCTTGAATTCGAGATGTCATATTGAGGTGACTTGATCACTGACGTAACAACAGCTGACAAGTTTAGTGTTGCCAGCCGAATCTGACCAAAAATATTTAAAAATGTCCCCTTTTTGTGAGTGAAATGACCTTATGAATGAGAAAAGAATTGATAAATTGGCAAGTATAGGCTAGCTCACTACGTATGTATAAACAAAAACTATGCTAGTGATTCGTTTGACTCGCTCGCCTGCCTGATGGGTATTCATTTAAATGGTAACAGGAAACTGCTGTGCATAATCTATCAACTGTTAATACCCTTCTAAGTACTGGAATCAATATTAAAGATATTTTTTTTAACAAAAAACCTACCTTTTTATTAACGGTTCAGGTAAGTTTGAAGTGACAGGCAACACTGAATAGACGCATCGGAAATTCGAAAATCATGAAAAAATCTAATATATTATTAATTTCTTACCCGAAAAAGTAGATGATTCATACTAATATATAAAGTTATCTTTAATATAAACAAGAATTACTGATGCATAGACTTGTGTGTGACACAACTTCGATTTGAGCAATTTTGTATAATTTTGCGATACTACTCATGGGCATTCTCCTTTGGTATGTAAGCTAGTGATTGATTTGATTTTTAAGTGTCTTTATTAAACATAAACATTAAAAAGTTCTACAATAGATCTTATTCATATTGTATACTATCTTTATTTTCTTAGTTACTAAGGCTGACTCACCTATTTGAACATTCGATATGTAGGGTAGTAATTTAAAATTCATCTGTAAAAAACATATTTCTTGCGAATACAGAACAATTAATGTTAGTTTAGATTACTTACATTTTATAAATACACATATTTTAACCTAACAATTAAGCTATTTAAGCCACTTAATTCTTAATAAACAAATGTCAGGAAGGTATGCGCACAAAAAGAACGACTGAGACACTATCGATCATTCGATCGACCATCCGGTAGGTCTACTTTGTCATACACTAAGAAAGTAGTGATGAGGTAATTTGTACCTGTTATACGTACTCGAGTACGGCAATGATTTTAATCGGCTTTTACCAATATTTGAGACTAAAGTGTTACCGTGTTTAGGATTTTTGTGTAAGTAAAACTTACGTGATAATTTAAGAATGAAATCTTTTATAGTTGGAAAATTTATTTCTTTGTGAAGTTTTTGTAAATTAGTTTTAAACTTTGTATTATATGCTATTTTAATTGCTTTGTTTTGCACAGTTTGGATCTTTTTGTAATGTGTATCAGCCAAACAGCTCCACACAGGAGCCGCGTGAGTAAGACCGGGCCGAACTAAAGTTGTGTAAATACGCAGTTTTGTGTGACTACTGATTTTAGACTTTCGGTTAAGTACTGGTCGCAAGGCATTAATCGCTTTACAGCCTTTAAGCACGAGCTTCTCAGAATTTTTAGCCCAATTTAGTTTGTTGTCCAATGTAACACCCAGGTACTTTACTGACTTGCTCCAAGGCACAGGGTGATTTTTAATTTTGACAACTCTCTTGGGACATGACCGTTTTCTTGTGAAAAAGATGCCTTCTGTTTTTGTAGAATTCAGTTTAAGCTTCCATTTAGTGAAATAGTGACTTAAAAGATCAACAGACATCTGAAGTCGCCATATGACTATGTCAATATCATCTGATGATGTGTAGGTAGCCGTATCATCAGCATATATGGCAAGGTGCGTGTGCGGTTGTTTCGGGATATCATTAAGATATAGAATAAATAGATAGGGCCCAAGGATTGACCCTTGAGGTACACCTGCTGGAATCAGTTTAGGAGCCGATGAGAGTTCACCTATGAAAACCGAGAACGAGCGGTCAAGTAAATATGACTCGACAAGTTTTACAAGTGACATAGGTACGTGAGCATTGATAAGTTTGTGTAGAAGACCAGCGTGCCAAACTGAGTCAAATGCTTTTTCAATGTCTAAAAGTATCATGCCAGTAGACTGTCCTAAGTTAAGGCCATGGGCAATGTGTTCCGATACTCTAGCCAGTTGCTGAGTAGTTGAATGCGATTTGCGGAAGCCAAACTGTTCTGGTATGATAGTACTCTCAATAGTTTTCGAAAGTCTTGCAATAATAATGGACTCAAAGAGTTTTCCAAGGCTGGGTAGAAGACTGATAGGACGATAACTAGTGGGGATAGTTTCATCCTTACCCGGTTTCTTTATTGCAATTATTTTTGCTGTTTTCCAGTCCGAGGGAAAATGACATAGGTGTAGACAACCATTGAAAATTTTTGTTAGAAAAACAACGCATTTCTGGGACATATTTTTTAGTAATAAGTTGTCCAAACCATCATAGCCAGGTGCCTTACGGCGCTTCAATTTATTCAGCAATTTACGCACTTCAGCTGGTCGCACTGGATTAAGATGTTCGTGAGAGCAATAATGGAAAAGTTTGTCAAGAGATTCAGAAACAGCACTTTCGATTTGAGGGTCAGTAGCCCAAGATTTTGTTAGATTCATGTTTTCAAGAAACGCTTCAGCTAGTGCATCACACTGTTCTTGAGGGGATTTTGTGAAATAACCGTTGGGTGTCTTAAGCGGGGGAATGCTGCATGGCTTATAATTAATAGACTTCACAACACGCCACAAGTCACTACCAGGATTGTCAACCTTGGATAGTTTGTTGCTCCAGTTGACATCGTTAAGCTCCGTAATGGCGGCTGAAATACCTCTTTGAAGATTGTTTATTTCCTTGGAACGGCATCGTTTGACGGTGTGGTTTGTTTCATTCAGGTTAAGTCTACGTAGCAGATTTTTGTATTTTATGATAGTTTTGATGCGTCTTGGTAGTTTGACCGCAGGTGAGCATGAATTGGTAGGAGTAAATAATTTTCTTCCTTCTATCATGGTACGTGTCAGCAGTCGTATACTATTTTCGATATCATCAATAGTATTGAAAGTGGAAGAGGTAAGAACTATGTTTTGATCTAAGTATGCTCTATATTTTACCCAGTCAGCTTTACTGTAGTTAAAAGTGATTTGAAGTTTACGTGAAAATTCGCCGCTTATTGTAAAAGTTACAGGAAGATGATTAGATGAGAGTTTAGTAAGAGTTACAGGTTCAGAAAACTGAAGCACATTCTTAACCAAGACTATATCGGGTGTTGACGCAACACGTGTTATATTATAGTGGACTAGAGTTGGGGTAAATGGTGCGATGATTTCATATTCATTGTTAATCATGTGATCAAAGAGTACTTCACCATGAGAGTTGGAAGTGCAGCAATTCCAATATGGATGCTTTGTATTAAAATCACCCATAACCAGTAACTTTTTATTTGTAGATAGGACAGCATCTAGATCACATGTAAGAAGAGACAAATTAGGGGACTGATACGCTGAGATTAGTGTTATATTACTGCCAGATAGCAATAATTCTACACCTATGCACTCAAGGTTATGTGTTTTCGGTAGAACTACAGGTGAGTGTATTATATCTGACCTAATTAGAATCGCAACACCCTGACCTCGGCCTTCGTTAGATTTATCTAGACGGTAGCAACAGAAACCTGGAGTAGTTAAATTACATTTTGGGGATATTCTAGTCTCCGAAATAGCAATAATATCTACTGATAATTCAGTAGCTAAGTCTAGCAGCTCAGTTATTTTTGTGCGGATACCATCGGCATTCCAATATAATAAACGTAACTTACTGAAATCATACATATTGACCTAGGTGAGTCAAAATTAGAATCACTTTATCCATCATATTAGTACATGCGAGAAATTGATTTTTTATAGTTTTGATAGCCATTAGAATCTGTAACATATCTGTTGTTGCCTGATCGTGGATGTTATTGTTTGGGGGTAGAAACTGACTCTGGGGTACGGCTCCTGTCAGAACACTGTTCCAGGCACGGCCATTGACCATGGCCGCCGTTTTGATCGGGTTGCTACCATCAACGACGCTCTTTTTAACCGGGATCTTTATATCCTGCTTGAATTTAATTTCTGCTTGTCTTTTAGCAAGTAATTCAATATACTTCTTCCGCTCTTCACATTGCCGAAAGTTTGCAGGATGGGCTCCATTACAATTACAGCACTTTGCTGGTTGATTTCGATCATTTTTAGGACATTCTTCAGTCGCATGGTCTCCTGTACATTTCACACAACGGGGAGGCAGGTTACAGTTTTTTGACGAGTGTCCAAAATTCTGACATCTAAAACACTGGGTGCCATATAAGTTGTTTGCATGATATTTCCGAATCTGGACGACACAATTACTAAGGTACTTTATTTGCCTGAATTTTGCCATATCGCTTCCAGGTGGCAGTTGTACAAGAAAAGGTGGACTTGTTACCACTTTCCCACCGGAAACCTTCATCATGCGTACTACAGGATCCTTAAAACCTAAGGATACAAGTTCCTCTTGTAAGTGGGATTCAGCGTAGGCAGGAAGACCAAAGATAACAGCTTTCAGAGGCTTCTCGTCTTTACGCGAGAAGGTGTGATATGCAATGTTTTCTTTACGCAATCCTTCTTTAACAGCCTGGTGGCTCTCGGCAGAATAGCAGATGATTGAAATTTTATTATTTCCTTTGTACTGCACATGAAAACTTCGGGTATACCTGCTAATGAGGGTTTTGATGTACTCGTGAGTCCATTCGCGCCTGAGCTCCATCATGATGGGGGGAATGCGGCTGGATTTCTTCACTGTAGTGGTGGCTTCCTTCAGTCGCACTTCCACAGGATTACTTGCTTGCTTTTCTGTGCTGGCATCATCAGAGAGAACGCCAAACTGGTTTGAAGTCTTCACACCTGTTGTCGACGTTTGTGGGTGTGGTTGAGCAGTATTCTTTGGAATTTTCCAGTCGCTCATGTTTAACGCGCCTTCAGGTGGACGTTTACCAACTGAGTTAGATCTGGTTAGGAACCTATCCATGGTAGGAGCTGTGATCTACCAATACTAGCCCAGCCGAATAGCTAGTATGAAACTTTCCCATCACTAGCACTCTAAGTATACAATTCGCACATTGGGGATCCAACGTAGCTAAGACACGAGCGTACCGAACAAGCGCGCGCGAACGAATGATGTAAGCTAGTATTAGTACACAAACAACAAAAAAATTCTAAAACTTGGAACTTTTACCCCCCAACCCCTTAAACTAGGGGATGAAAGTTTGTATGGGACTTCTGCAAATTTAAGTCCTAGAAAGCTGAAATTTGGTGTGTAAGCTAGTATTAGTATACAAACAACAAAACATTCCTAAAACTTGGAACTTTTACCCCCCAACCCCTTAAACTAGGGGATGAAAGTTTGTATGGGACTTCCGCAACTTTAAGTCCTAGAAAGCCGAAATTTGGTGTGTAAGCTAGTATTAGTATAAAAAAAATAAAAAAATCCTAAAACTTGGAGAATTTACCCCCCAACCTCTTAAACTAGGGGATGAAAGTTTGTATGGGACTTCCGCAAATTTAAGTCCTAGAAATCTGAAGTTTGGTATGTATGTAAGCTAGTATTAGTACAAAAACAACAAAAAAATCCATAAACTTGGAACTTTAACCCCCCAACCCCTTAAAGTAGGGGATGAAAGTTTGTATGGGACTTTCGCAAATTTAAGTCCTAGATAGCTAAAAATTTGTATGTAAGCTAAAATTAATACACAAACATCAAAAAAATCCTAAAAATTGGAACTTTTACCCACCAACCCTTTAAATCAGGGGATGGAAGTTTGTAAGAGACTTCCGCTAATTTTATAATAGAGACTCCTTGTTAATAAATATATAAACAATAAAACACGTATTTCAGGGTTTTTAAACTTACAAATAGAAATGAAATCCCACCATAAACATTTTCATGTAAAATGTTGCCAAGACTAGACCATATAGCTCGCATTTTTAAAAAGTTATCAGATCTCATGTAGAGCCAAGCTTCTAACTCTACACGCCTTAACTCTACAATCCCTAACATCACAAAATCTACACTAGTCAAAATATGTGGCTTGGCCGTTTCGCTACCGTCACGTGGGCGTAATGTAAAAAATGTATTCACTGTTCATTGCTTTTCTGTTATACAATAGTTCTTGTACTAAAGAAACGGCCTAGCCACATATTTTGACTAAAGTGTAGATTTTGTGAATTTAGGTATTGTAGAGTTAAGGCGTGTAGAGTTAGAAGCTTGGCTCTACATGAGATCTGATAACTTTTTGAAAATGCGAGCTATATGGTCTCGTCTTGGCAACATTTTACATGAAAATGTTTTTGGTGGGATATTATATTGTAGATTAGTGTAGATGTGGGCAGCATCTGAAAACTTGAATTGGCTGCTATTTTGGTCAGCTACCACTTTGAGACATCATTCACAGTTTATTGACATCCTTATAAACCTAACTGTGGTAAAAAGGAAAATGGGTACCGCTAAATTATACCGACATCTTTTCTGGCATATGGACTTAAGCTACCTTTACTGAAATCTCTCTGACAGAATTTCGATAAGATTTGCATTTAGCAGTATTCTTTTTTAAGTGATGGGAGCTCTAGAGGACGGTGAGATATTAAGATATTACAGTGGTATGGTGGTATTTCGATTAAAATAAATAAAATTTTGCCATAATCTTCAAGTTACTGTTTTAGAAGTAAAAATTATATGCAATCATAGAAAACAATAAACATGTAGTTTAGTTTCTTAAGCAGATTCACAGCCTCCTGTCCTGTCCCTCCAGGATACAACTTTTTAACATGGTCATATGAGTTTTTTTTTATTCGGGCGGGACCAGTGGTGGATTGTCGTTTCGGAGAGCTTTTTTTCTTTCTTACTGCAACATAAAAACAAGTTAAGTTATACACCTGCACGTAAAAAAGTATTCGTTTGAAGGTTTGAAGTGAACGGGGGAGGCATCGTTCGATGCATAAGATTTGCGGGAAGATTTGAAGATTCGCCAGAGACTACACTACATCCTTATTTTAATTCCCTTCCTTATTTTATTTGATTCTTATGTGGTTAATAAATAACCTAATTAAAATTAAAAATATATTTGAATCGAAAATTATCATATCATAATAAGCTTTTAGCAGTATCATCTACAAAATAGTTTTTCGTCTTTTCCTTAGCTAATCCTCCTCTCTACTACTATTGCAGATCTTATCTTCTTCCAAATTATTCTGTTTGTCTTACACTTTCCATTCTCCTTGTATATTCTTCAAATGTACTACGTTTCTTCTTGTTAACTGCCCCGTGTCCTCGTTCTGGACTTACAACAACAATTGACCACTGAAATCTGTCTACAGCAGCCAACCTGTCTGTCCTCTACCTTTTTTTTTTATTTCACACCACTGGTTTCCATAGGTATTCAGTTGGTAAACATAGAAAAATACAAACATTATTCAAAATAAATAAAGGCTTTAAATACATACAACGCAACGCACTAGCATCACCTCTTCTGGTGTTGCAAGTGTCCATTGGCGGCAGTGACACTTTCCATCAGGTGAGCTGTCTGCTCGTTTGTCTGTTTTGACATTAAAAAAAAACATACTTATATGGTGGACATGTGTGGTGCTGGGCTGTTTCAAATCAGGAACTCCTCTGAAAGTCATTACTCTGCACGTATCTGCTGAACTCCAACCCACTACGCACGTCTGGATCGAGCGTCCAACACTCCTTCCAAGACTATTATGATAAGAATAATCTACTATATTATTTCTGTGTGCACGTCAGCAATTATAACATCAATCATTTTGTAATATAGATAGGCTAATGATAGCTTTCGGATGAATGATCTCTGGTTACCATGCTGTTTTTCCCGTAC
This sequence comes from Athrips mouffetella, assembly GCA_947532105.1. Lineage (NCBI taxonomy): Eukaryota > Metazoa > Arthropoda > Insecta > Lepidoptera > Gelechiidae > Athrips > Athrips mouffetella. Next base: position 33,464,857 of record OX383956.1, read on the forward strand.
GAAAAGGAAACCAAAGTTCTCCTGATCGCAATAAAGCACTTTGTTACAATTTGACAGAAATTAATAAGATGGCGATATCAATTGGTTATTTTTCAATATAATTCTGCTATTGGTACCTTCAATCTGAATGTCTAAAAAAAAATATTTTTATTATTTTGTAATTGAGTTAATTTTGTAATTTATGACAGCCCGCGGCACAAAATAACAGTGCTGAGTATTCATTGATGTATTAAAAAAGCACCGCGCCGCCCCGCTTAGTATTATACAATGTTTAATTTTATTTCATGAGAAATATTCATTTGTTTAAGCAAATATACCTAATTACGTTTTAGTAAGGTCATAGGCACAGAGCAAAAACAAAGTAGAGGTGCTGTAAGCAATGTAGCCTTGATGCAATCAATGTAGTCCTGACGTCACATACTCTATAGTCCTGATACTCCACGCTAGGAGCGCTGACATCAGTACGCGACTAGTTCACGTGGAGTGTGCACGTTACTGATCCTCGGAGATCTTTATTTTAACGTGTTTCCCAGTGCAAAATGAAGTGTTGTACCATTAGATGTAAAAGCTGCGCGGATGTTCCAAATAAAATAAACGGAAACAGGTTTACTTTTCACTTGTAAGTATTTTATTTGACATTTATTTATTTTTTATGTAGAATATTCTAGAACATTGAATTTAGTATACAATCCTGCATCGCGATCGCAATTTTCTTAATGCCACCTAGTGCCAAGTAGACGTACTTGGTAAGGACAAATTTCAGGGACGTACTCGAGAATAAAGTAAAACGGGAGGTCAAAAATTTTACGATCTTTCAACAGAATCAAAGCAATACGGCGACGTTTTTTAATACGGCGGCGGGAAATTGTAATACGGCGGATTCTTCAATCCGGCAGCGACACAACGTTCACAGCTTTTTATAGGCACACGCCGCCGGCCGCTATGTCCCTGCATTTTAATCTGTAATATCTTCGAAAATATTTATTTAAACTACATGCTGTAAAGGGCCAGGTTGATCTATATTAAATGCATAATGTATTAAAGGTACTTAATAAAGATAAGGATTAATTCTGTATTGCTTAAAATCGCTTCATAAATAAGCCAGTATTTCTCGAAGGATTAAAAATGGTTATTGTGGTTTATCCCTAAGAGATAGGCATATACCATCGCGGAAATTTTTGTAGACCTTTTGAAGGTGTACTATCAAGGAAAGGTTGGTTTTTAATCCTTGCAAATGGATAAACCAGTAGTGTTGGTCAGTTGCAACCATATATATAATTTATTTCAATCATTGTAAAATTATTTATTTAATTATCCTTAAAATCGATTGCTTCTTGAACTTTATTGATTAAAAGGACAAGAAGAAGAAATAATCCTCTTGATCTAGGCACTTAACCAGGGCCGGATTTAGGTATTTTGGCGCCCCGTGCGAGATATTTGTATGCGCCCTTAACTTTTTACTAACAGACTTCAAAAAAAGGAGGTTATCAATCTATTCGAACCGTGTGAATGTAATATTGTCAAAAATGCACAATTTTTGCATATGTTATTCTATATGAGCTTTTAAACAAATGTACCAAATTTCAGAAGTGTATGTATGTTTGTCCACGCATATCTCAGTAACTACGAGTCAGGTTGCAATAATTCTTTTTCGATTGAACTAGGTATTAAGTGGGATGGGATCAATTTGCGACGCATTATAGACCAACATACACGAAAAAGTTTAGTTTAAAAAAACAATAGTACCAACCTAATGGGTTAAATAAATGATGTACGCTCCAGAAACCCTAGCAGTTATCGATATCGATAATATTATGCAGGTATTGCATAGTTGTAATAGGCACATTTTTATTCTACATCAGGGTCTACTCCACATTAAGTTCACCGTTGCATATTAAATTTTGCTTTTTGGGTTCCATTTCGACTAACTCTATTTGGGCCCCATTTCGAAAAATATGTCATTAATTCTTTCGTTTGCAACAAAGCATATCCAAAAACTATTCGAAGTTTCAAGTCAATAGCGTGAGTAGTTGCAGAGATAAACAGGTGTGACAGACAGACGAAATTGCACTACAAGGGTTCCGTTTTAACCATTTGGTTCAGAACTCTAATTACAGACTTAACAGAGGCTATTGCAATTGTGGGCAGAATTAGTTCATAGTAAAGTTATCGATATTACCTATGTAGTCACAGTGCAACACTAGTTGAGTTTTAAAAGCAACAAAAAGACAATGGAATATTGTACGTTTGCAGCTTGTTTCAACTAATTATGACTAATTTCGTGCTTACCGGGCTTCGTCCGAAGGAAATTTTACCAGAAATTTCCTTTTTATGTTGTCTTTACGACTCACTCGGTCTCCGCAAATCATACACTTATGAACTGTTTTTACGGAGGCATTGTGATTTAGTACACTCCCGCATTAGTTTTAAACACTTTTACATTATTTCTTTTTGTAAAACACGAAAATAAATCCAAAACAATCCAAAATATTAATAAAGCCCGCGGATGACAGACTACCATCATTCGGAATGCAAATTCCATAGAAGTTGCAAAGAAGGGTATTTTTCTTCCTAGTTGCGACAGACTGTCAGAATCGAAATATTTTGGAATATGACCACACGCTGTCGTCCGTGTGGTCTAATTTCACGAGCCGTTTTTCATCCGGTGAAAGGTACTCTAGTGGAGTGGAAAATTAAATTTGGGTGCTGGCAACACAGCTGTCATGGCCGCCTCTGACGCCAATTTCGTGGCCGTCTAGCGGACCGAAATGTTATTTTAGGAAATTGTGATAAAAACGAGTATAATTAATAGAAATAGTGACTGAAGACGTGAAATGCAAAGAAGAGCGCTCTCGCACAATAAAGGGGAGTGTACTATTTGATATTCATAGCTGTACCATTCGTATTTAAAACTGCACGCCGCACAGTGCGATCGTGCTATGACCCTTGTGTTCTGCTAATAATGACCTATCTGACGTGACAATGTGATATGAATAGTGTATAATCGTTGCGAATTCGCTTAAATTTTGTTTTGTACAGTAAATGTGTCTTAGCGTTGTTATTAAACAGGTAATTGCGTTCTGTATTTTCATTTCGTCCATTACGGTGAGCTTGGCACACCTATCCCGCGCAGCCTAGTGGGGCTAAATCCTGCTGTACCTATTTACATAGGTAGTTTCTGCTTATGACCATCCACGCACGCAAGCTACAAGTTTTATCCTCAACATGTTCTTGTTTCATGTCTAAAGCTATCTACATATAGTGATTTCCTGTCAAGTGCCTTATGTCCTCTGCTATAGCATTTCGACACAAAATTAAAACTCATTTAAATTAACAGCACATATGATCATTTACCTATGTTATTTATTGTATAGGCTATCCATTTTGGGTAATAGTACCCTTTGACAACAGTCGGTCTCAACCACATATGGACATCATATAATGCTATCCTGCTGTCAGGGTTATTTCTACCCAATTCGAAATGCACCCCTATTGAACCTAATTCACATATTTATGCAGCTAAATACTTACATGCTGATTCCTTATAGTCTGACTAAGACATTGTAAATTGGGAAGCCATTCTGTAACGGTTAATAATTACCTTTTGACAGTAGTCTGCCTCGACCTCACACATAAACATAGTGATTTTCTGCTGTTAGGAAATTTCTCACTGTTTGGAAATATGACATGGGTATTTAGTGTATGTTAGCATGTTACCTTATTTTCATGAATATTTTGATATAGATAATTATAGCACATTAAATTACTAGAATCCATTCAGTGACTCTGCTAACATAAATCTGCATGTCTGTACATTTAACACAATTACCAAAAATGAATTGCGAAGTTTGAAGTGACTGTCTGCAGTGCACTTACAAACCACACAACCTATACAAATAGTGTTTTCAATACTGTATTAGGTCCAGTTTAAATATGGAAATCTTGTTTTTGTAATCTTCACCAGCATAAACAATTTAAGAAACTGGTATATAAGATGATGTATATAACAGCTAGATCAGTGATAAGATACTATACAGGCAACCATTAAGCCCATGTAACTCAGCCTACTCTATATAAATTTTAACCCGTCTTACTACAAAAAAGTAAGACATCTGTTGAACACTTGATTAAAAAAATGTGCACAAAATAAGTGGATATGTCAGTTGATGCGCAGAAGTCGAAAATAAGTCATTTTTGACTTCTTTCTTTCTTCTTTCTTTCAATGACATAGACAGAGTTATTTGGTACGATTTTTTTAATCAAGTGTTCAACAGATGTCTAACTTTTTTTGTAGTAAGACAGTAGATGTTTTGTTAAAAAAAAAGAAATATTTTCAGTTAAGAAGAGATTACTCTTCAATCTGTGAGTTTACAACATAGTCAATCGAGCTGCTCTTTATTTAACATCAAAACAGATATCTTTCATAGATTTTGTTTGAAGTTGTTCAACAATGACATTGCATTATTTTTTGTCATAGTTTAGAAACCTTTTAACAATAAATTACAAATAATTTAAAACTTCATATGAAACAATAAATTACTAGGTATCATCAATTATTGTAAATGATCACAAAATGCACATTACTTACCACAATACAGCATTTAATCATTTAACTACAATCAGTTGGAAATATATTAATTTAACACATTGTACGCAGTAAATTTAGTTTTTTATTTTAATGTTATCTTATTGTTTCCTTAAATAGGGTAGTAACAACAAAATTAGACACAATTATATTAAACAACACCTAAAGTTTGCTTACACTAATGTGTACATAAGTACATCACTAAACAGGACACATTCACTTCTGTTCAGGATTCTACTGTTAAGACAAAATGTATCATACTCGTCTTAAATCTTTTTTTATAAGATCACAACAGGCATTGGAATATATGTTTCCTTTAACAGATAATAACGCGAGAGCATCATATGTTGGACGAGCAAGGGATGACAGCGGCAAGAAGGGCAATGCAAGTGCCACAAGCGACCACAGCAAGCGCATCAGCATGGATGGCCTAGCGCAGGGAGAACAGTTTGATGGCAAAGACTCGCAACAGGATAAGGGAAATAATGAGAATAGGGATGGTTAGTAAATCAAAAGTTATGGAATGCCTTAGCCCTGATAGCCCATGCTCAGTTTGTTAACTAATCGACCTGCTAGCTAACAGACGCAGCAGTTTAGGTTGAGTGTCTTACCATGGACTAACAGCAATTCTATGAACTTCTTAAAAATTCTATAAGTTAAAGATTTTTTGGTATTAAGAAAAAAAAATCTAACAGTCAATTAATTAACAGAGTGAAATCAGGGCTTACCCTAATATGAACATCATAACATCCAATGAAACATCCACTACAGGGCAAGGGGCTACCTCCAAAACTCTAAAAAGGGGATTTACCATAGTCACCATGCTTGTAAGCGTTGCGGCTGGCGACCGCTGTTGTTGGTAAAATGGTATGATACTCAGAGAAAGATGCTGCTGCCCATCCTCCGGTTCATAAGCCCTTAGTCATCTCTTACGACACCCATTGGTAGAAAAGGGTTTAGCACTATTTTTCGCCAGCACCACACAGACGATTTTTGTTAAAGCTTTTTCGGTTTTAAGAAAAAGTTAGAAAAAAATCCAAATTTTCAGGGCTTATCTTAAATAAACATACATTTTATGTAATTACTTTATTTCCACTGACCATTTCACTTCATGTATTCAAAATGCTTTTACATAGATAATCAGCTAAGTAGTGGTGTAGTCTCATCGACCCAAGAAGAAACGCCTGTAAGTATCAAGAGAGTATACAACGATGAGGGTGAAGCAGAGGCAGCTGAGGATGAGGTCACAAAAAGAAAGAAACGAAAAGAGATTGAAGAAAAAGAGCTTATGGCGAAACCAGCCCCACCCAGAAGTAGTACAGGACGGTACGTAAATTTCTACATATGAATTTCTTTTCATTGTGTTGGGCTTTTGACCTTGATCAAGTCTGGGGAACAGAGATGATGTAGATAAATATAATTTCCATTCACTTCCTTTCTTCTATGAAAATTTACGCAGCCCAAGCCAGGAGTGTTTTGAAGGAAAATTATTTACTGCCTTGGTCAACTAACATATTTATAACTAGCTGTTGCCCGCGACTCCGTCCGAGTGGGGTTCTGAAAAACGTAGCTAATGACTTTTTAACCATGGATCAAACTATCTTTTTACCTTTAGTTTTGCTTTTACAATATTATACAAAGTAAATTTTTTGTAAATTAAATACCTCGTGTCTACGTGTGGGAGTTTACCCACTATCTTCATTTGTGCAAAATTATAATCGAATCCCACGCGCACGAAGTGTAATATGGTTTCTTTATTTCTTGGACAAAACAAAACCTGTGACTAAATTTGAGGCTCAGTCACTTAAGCTTCTGTAGCTACTGAAATAAGAGCGCTACATGTTTCTCGATACAAAACCGTAGGACTCAAATTCTATACAAACTTGAAACTTTGCGTACCTCCTGTCTGATTGAACAGTTTGCAATGAAACAGCTTTTAGTTGCATGGAAAGAAGCCCAACACATCATTGAAAACCCCGTTAGAATCGTGCCAGTAGTTTGTGATTAAACTTCGCGTACCTACCTCCGCCTGAGTGAACCGTTTGCAATGAAACTAAGCTGATATAGTGCAAAGAAGTAAGTTAATTACGTTATTCAAAACCCCGTTTGAATCCGTCCAGTAGTTTGTGAGTTATTAGCGCCGCTGCTTGAAACTTCGCGTACCTTCTATCTGAGTGAACAGTTTGCAATAAAACTAAGCTTATATGTTGCACGGAGCAAGTCAAATACGTTGTTGAAAACCTTGTTTTAATCAGTTCAGTAGTTTGCGAGCTATTTGCGCCACCGCATGAAACTTTGCGTACCTTCTGTCTGAGTGAACCGTTTGCAATGAAACTAAGCTTATTTGTTGCACGGAGTAAGTCAAATACGTTATTAAAAACCCCGTTTTAATCAGTTCAGTTGAGTGATTAATAAACTTAAGCTTATATGTTTCTTAAAAGTAAGCCAAATATGTAATTAAAAACCCCGTCTGAATCGGTATAGTAGTTTGTGAGTTATTGGCGCCTCCGCTTGAAACTCCGCGTACTTTCTGTCTGAGCGAACCATATGCAATGAAACAAAGATTTTATGTTGCACGAAAGTAAGCCAAACATGTGATTGAAAACCTTGTTTGAATCGGTATTGTATTTTGTGAGTTATTGTCGCACAGGCAGTTTGATATTTTAAATTAGTGTAGCTTCTGATTGAGTGAACCAATTTTAATGAAACATAGCCTATATGTTGCTCGGAGCTAAGCTTGATCTACCTGTGAAAACCGCGAGAAAATCCGTTCAGTAGTTTCTGAGATTAGCGCAAACAGACAGACAAACAATAATCCCAAATAAAATATTTTTGTGTTCTATTAGTCCTTTCTTATCGCCCACACTCACTTTTTGCTAAATTCATCAAAAGTACAGACACATGGTTTCTACTGATTTATTATATGTATAGTGTTATTCGTAACTTTCCTCGTAAATCAGTAGATATTTTAGTAAACATTTTATCTAATCCGATCAGTTGTTTCGGAGATTATTTAGGGCCTTATATATACCAAAATAAGTTTAATAAGTTATCGTTAGAATTTTACTTTTTTGTTCTTTTTAGGTTAGTTTTACTTTTTGTTTTTAATAATTTAATGTATGTAATACAATATAACTTAAGGTAAAGGTCGAATGGCTTGCCGCGAAACAGGATTTTCCTAGTGCGGCAGCCAAAGTTAATATATTATGTAAACCTGTGCAACACTTTTTGAAATAAATATCTTTATCTTACCTTATCTTAAAAAAATTCGGCTCTATACAAAATGATCAGCTATTTGGGCCAATTTGGTTAAAAAATCTTTATTTCTAGGGTTCCATACCCAAAGGGTGAAAATACGGGACCCTATTTATATGCATCTGATGTCTGTCTATCTGTCAGCAGGCTGTATCTCATGAACCGTAATGAAAATGAAAAATGTGTATTGGTAACCGAATTAAAATAGAATACACACTATTTAGTTAGTAAAATTAGGTTCATCATTCACAGAAACACCAGGGGCCTTCAAACTAGGCAAAGTTTGTATCTTGAAGGACCAGTATTCAAATTACAATACAGACTTTGAACTAACATATACATTAAAAAAAACTAATTACAATAAAATTTGAGGAATGAGTAAGTATAAAGTAAAGCTACAACAAAAGCAAAAAGTGAATGGAAAGAAGAGTGGAAAGAAAGAGTGTAAAATGATGTAAAATTTTCGATGGTTATGTGATTTAGTTTGAATAAAAATTGTGGAATTCGCAAAAGAGGTTCTAACTGGCAGTTGAAATTTTCACATATTATGTATTTCCGTTACTGATATAACAACAAACACAAAAACTATAAGAGGGGCTCGCTATTAAAAACTTGTATTTTAGGTGATTTTTGCTCGATTTTTGTTTAAGCTCTTGTGTAGAAATGGGAACACTGACAAGCGTGAAAATTGATGTATTTGTAATGCATAAGCTATAGAATAATAACAAATAATAAAAACTGGTCAATTGCGTGTCGGACTCGCGCGTTTTTAGTTCACCTCTGCGTGCCCGCGCGTCCATAAAAAAGACGGTATTTTTACCTTAGTGGTACGGAACCTTCGGTACGCGAGTCCGACTCGCACTTATAGGACAAGAGTTGTTGCATTTAGGGCCCCCCCCCCCCCCCCCCATTCCTTAATAGTTATTTGTTATGCAAGGCAGCAAAAGCGTTATTTGGCGTGAGTGCCTTGTATTGAAACCTGAGCAAGCGAAGGATTCTAGAAGAAAAGGATTCTAGGTTCAAAAGAAGAATCCTGAGCGTAGCGAAGGTTTCAAGGCACGAAACGCAAAATAACTTTGCTGCCGAGCGAAACACAAAATTTTCACCTCACTAAAGCGAGGAAGCAGCCAGTACCGCAGTGTGGAGGTCTGCCATACTGCATCACGTTCGAATTTCAAAAACGTTTTGCCCGCTAGCGGCCAAAAATCGCTTTTGGCCGCAGAAAAACCTTTTGCCCACTAGGGGCCAAAAATCGCTTTTGGCCGCAGAATTTAACCGACAAAACAAATGTTTCCGAGCTTTGGAGGTGAAAAAGCTTTTAAAGCCCGATATAGACAGACAAACGCGGGAATTACATTTTGACGCCAGTAACTGAACTGTTCAGTTTCTTTAACAGAGTCCTAACTGGATCCAAACCGCCGGGTCCAGCGAGTAAAACAGGGGCTGCGCCTCTGGGGAAGGGCGGAGTAACGCAAGGCTCCGGCAAGGGTGGCAGCGGTTCGGGAAAAGGCGCTCAAACGCAGGGAAAAGGAGGCGCGACCAAAGCTAATGCACAAAGCACACATCAGGTACAATAACAAAACACTTTGCTATTAAATGAGCAACATATATATTTCACAAATTACTAAACTGAATTCTTCTAACAAAGGGAAAGTCTTCGGGTGGTGCGAAAGGATTTCAAGGAAGTAAACAAGACAGAAAGAGCCCAGTAGCTAGTCCAAAGGCGCATCAGAGCAAGGATGTGGACGGTGACGGCGATGAACAGAAAATTCAGGAGACCAATGCGCCGAAGGTTCCGCCTCTTAAGATCGTGATCCCGGGCGGTGCGGGCGGTTCTGGCAGTAGGAATGAACAAGAGGGAGAGGGTGGGTTTGTTACACAAGCAATTCTTACATCTCACAAGGGCACGTGTGCTCTCGTAACGAGCCTGTGCTGACCTGTGCTTAGCGGTCAATCAACGTCTGCTAGCCGCTCATCACATGTTCGCGCATAAACAGTTTACGTGCCCTTACGAAATGCATGAATTAAACCCTCCTTCTCTCATCTCGTTTTCCATTTACTGTTTAGGCGGCACCGGGCAAAGAGGCAGTGGAAAAGGTCGAGGTAGTGCGTCTACCTTGCCCTATGTTTTACCGTGCACCAGCACAGATGCAGGGCAGACGTCCGACAGCTCCGATGGGACATCAGATGATAAAAGGGAGGGTGGTAAGGTAGGAGCGTGTATCAAATATTTAATGGTTAGCTATCACTACCTAATTCCTGGAATTACTCAAGAGAAACTTTTCCTCCCAAGGCTGGACAGAGAGTCCTGCGTTCGCATAGGACTGCCGACGGGAAGGAAGATAAGGACAAGGAGCGGACGTCCCCTCACACAGGAGAGGGCCGCGCCGGTCATTCCCTCACTTCGAACAAGAGCCCGCCACCGTCTGGCTCTGTATGTTTTCCTTCACTAGAACTCACACTCTGTCAAGTAAACAAAACACAACCCAGGGAAAACCTTACATCATTAATATCTATATTGTTTTAGGGACATGACGGTGAGCACGCATCAACTTCCAGTAGTACAAGTGGTAGATCTGAGTCAAGTAAGATAAAGTTTGTTTGCTGTTTTTTATTTCGAGTTTTTATTTTTATTTTGTAGCTATAGCTGAGGGACATGATTTATATTTTGTATGACTTGTTGGAAAAACGTTGTGATTGTTTGATTTTGACAGCAAATGTGGGGCAGTCAGTGGATTTGCACCCCAGGAAGCGGAAGATCAAGACGTCGCGTGAAGGGCACTCGCGCGAGGTGAAGGGCAGTGACGTCGCGCCAGACTCGAGCACCAGTCTGCACAACATCACACACTCCAACCCTTATCAGATGTACATCCACATACGGAAACAAGTGAGTCTTTGCAACCTTACCAAGACCACGTCTGTTATTCTCATTCCACGATGTCTTATAGCTACGTCACCATCAGTATTGTCACGCAATTTTTGACCAATTAGGTGATGTCGTAGTCAAACCAGCAATCACGTCATCTAGCTGTGCTGTAACTGGAAAAGAATACCAGTGGCGATATTTTCATTGCTTATCTACCAGTTATAATTGTCTAAAGAATTCTATTATAAAGTCTACAAAGCATTATAGATGGAGGGAAAATTTAATGGTCAACTGATCTAACACTAGGCAAAAGCCTTTATTTGAATGTGGATGTCAATCAGACAGATAAAACTAAATGTAAACTCAGTGCACGGAGCCTTCCCACAAGCAGACAAAACAATCAACACAAAGTGGGTAACCTAAATAAACATCACGCCTCTTTCCCATCGGGATAGGCAAAGACCACAGTCTTCCACCTGCTACGATCTTGACATATTTCCCTAGCTTCCTGTACTTTCATCAATCATTCATACATGCTCGTCGGTTTAGGGTACTTTTAATCTGGCCTTTCATTTGATGTAGCACAAAATAGGTTTCAAAAAAAGAATAAAAAAATCACATCCTACTTAATATTATAAACGCGAAAGATTGTAAAGATGGATGGATGTTATTTACTCTTTCACGTAAAAACTACTGAATAGATTTGAATGAAACTTTACAATAATATAGCTTATACATCAGAATAACACATATGCTACAATTTATAAACCTGCGCAGACAAAGTTGCGGGCACCAGCTAGTACAAAATATTGATGGTTCGTGATTTTAAGAAAGGATTTTAAGAAATTCATCCCAAATACTCGTAAGGAAAAATAATTTGTATTCAAATCCTTTGTTTCCGTAGTAATTCACACAAATTTGAAACTAAGCTGCTGGTAAAAAATAACGAAACACGTGTTCAAGTATTTCTTGAAAAACGTACTCTAAAAGATGATATTTTGTTCGTTTGTTAGTCTTGAAATCTTTCATTTTTAGGGTTCCGTAGTCAAAAACGAACCCTCATAGTTTCGTCATGTCCATCTGTCTGTCTATCCGCGGCTTAGCTCAGACCTTTAGTACTAGAAAGCTGAAATTTTGTACAGATATAAATTTTATTTACGTTGACAAAGTGGTAAAATAAAATTATGGATAATAGTATATTATACAATTAGTGAATAAAAGACGGATTTAAATCGACGGCCAGAGATGAATCACGAGCAAGTGAAGGATTCTAACGACTGAATCACGACCGCAGGGAGTGTGCGCTCGTGATTCAAGTGTTAGAATCCTGAGCGACGCGAGTGATTCATGGCCCTCGATTTAAATCTCTTTTATTCAAAAGTTGCATACTATACTTTGTACCATGACTACGAGAAAAAGACAGATTTAAGCGAAAATATACATTTAAGGTGATCCGTTTTTCATACAAAAATTCAAATGACTAGCATTCTTACGCGGGACATAAAATTTTGTTGAAAAACGAACGAATACTGCTATTTTTAGTTAAATTTTTCGCTAATTAATACAAAAGTACAGTTAATGTACTGAAAGTACTATTTTTGTTAGCAATTTTTGGTTCAATATTACGATTGTGGGCGTGCGGTCAAAACTGTACGGTTCTGCTGTGTGCATGTGTGAGTGATCGTACTCATGTAAACACGGACTGACGAGAGTAATTGACTTTAGTGGACATATGGAGATATTTTTCTTATCGAAATTGTTGTTAGGCGTTGAAGTTGCACGATGAAATTTACGCGAATCAACTTTTTGCACATATATAGTTGGTACTTATTGCATTAATAAATAAAACCTTATGTTTGCAGCAGTGGCTCCATCTAGTTGCGTTCGGGGCTAAGCTGGCCGTCACAGATCCGGAAGTTTATAGCATTGAGATGGAGGTCGAATATATTCATGTAACAAATATTTGTTAATAAGGCGCGCATCGCATTCTTTCTTTTTAGCGGGCGCAGATTATATGCGTATTTTAGAGGTACAGACTTAACTTCCAAACAGCCATCAAAAATTTATATCTTGTTACTTAAATGAAATTGTTTTTGTTGATTAGTTAATTAAATATCATCAAATGAATATACATTCATCCTATTGTCTCGAATACATACTCCAGTAAAATTACGAGAGATTGTATGGCGAAACGGAAATAATTGATATTAGCCGTGATTCTTTTTCAGATCGATAGATTATATTTCTGTGTAAAGCTTTTTAATGGAATCCACCTAAATTTACTTCATTTATTTATTTTGCCGTCCAAACATTAAAAAAAATGGAATTTCGGAAAAAAATGTTAATAGATTATTTTTTTTATTTACGGCTTGCTATATATTCAGAATTTCATATTATACATGAATCCACCTAAAAATATTAGCTTTTTTGTATAGTTTAACTTTTATAGCACGAAATTTAAATAAAGCTTATCTTCGCAACCAAAAATGGTAATAGATCCGTTTTGCTTTCTAATAATTTAAATAGTGCTATATAATCACATTTTTGGCAAATCCAACATAATTTTTTGCAAAATCGTTGTAAACCAGCGATTACAAAAAACTTTTTTTTTATTTAGTATGGCATTTTTGTGAATATATATAAGAATCACTTACATTTAAAAAGGTTGAGTTTAGCTCAGTTTATTTCTATTATTTTACCTCGACTTTATTGGACCTTATATGTAAAAATAAGTGGCGATTTTATATTTTGAAATAAATTGATATTTTTAAATATATTTATGGTGGATTTTTATGCCTATATGTAAAGTATGCGTTTATCTATGATATAAAGTAAATAATTGTCTATTATTATTTTTGCCTTAGCTGTTATTCGAAAAAAATATTCCACTTTAAATTTTAGGTGGATTCGTAAATATTGCGTCTTAACATCATACTTAAATACGATATACACAAAAAAGTAGCTATTAACATTTAATGTTTTGCAAAACCGTATTTTTACTGGAGTAACAGCTTAATTTACTGACCACCCCGTTTGCTGACCACCTCTTTTATATTTATGCTCTCCTGGTAGGTGCTTTTTATTTTATGCCCGTCCAAGCCTACAGTCGCTGTCCTCCTCTTGAATATACATGTTCTCCTGGTACTTCGTATTGAGTCGCTGCACTTAAGGTTGTAAAATGGAGGTCGAATATATTGATGTGTTCTAAATTCAAACACCAAAATCGTGATTAAAAGGGCTTTTTATTCACTGTTCCCAGTGAATAAAATAATCTTTTTAGAGGCGGAATGATAACAAATTATTTTTAGGGTACCTCCCCTACAAGTAAAGTGAACAAAATTATTTTTCTTGTCTACCCCATAGTGCGGGGTGCCGTTGGACAGGTCTTTTAAAAATAATGTAAGTCTGCTAAGATCATTTTTCGATTTAAGGACCCGTTTGCGAAATATTAAGCGCAATTTTATGTTAAACGTCCCCTGCCGGCTAAATGGTTGTTATTGGAAATGTGAAAAAATTCACAATAGTAGGTAGCATATATGATGAAATTAAAGGAAAGTTGTCACAGTTAAGAAGGCTTCTTCACAATTTAATGAGCTATAGCCGAAAAACTAAGAATAATAAAAATAGCAAATCAGGCCGCACTTGGCCGGTTTTAAAGTTAAGGTACACAAAAAAAATAAAAAACGTGTTGAGGCTTTTTTTTAGAAACCCATCCATTAAGGGAATGAAATAAAGGATGAAAGTTTGTATGGAACTCTTCGGTTTTTTTATTGAATAATTTTAACTCTTGATAAAAAAAAGAATGTGGTCTCATTCAATGCTAAATTAAAAGCCCTACAACCTTTATAAAGACCAGTTTTTGATATTGTGAGTTCTTTACGAGATATAATTGTTACCCCCACCACTTGTGCATTACTCCGCCGGGGAGGGAAATCTAGGATGGTCATAGTGAGTAACAAATTAAGCTATAGGATATAGATTTGTTATTTTATAACGTTTTACACAACTGATCTATAGGTATTCATTTTTAAATTGAATGTACGTGATGCGCAAAATACACAACCATTCCAAACGAAGATCAGCTTTCAACTGGTCACTATAAGCTTGACCTAAAAAAAATTGGCGACCTAATTGGTCGGGGGCATGGCTAGGCTTGCGGACAACGATGACTCTTTTTAACGCGAACGAACTATTAACGTCAGTTTACTATTATCTAATCTGTGCTATTAGTAACAAAGATCGTAAAAATTTAACCACTAACAGGCAGATGCAATGCACAAATCTATAAACTTAGTATCCATTGGTATAAATACAAACATACAGCTCGATAACGCGTGATCTTCGCGCTTCTGTTGTTATTGGCACCAGGGTATCTCCTTCATGTTTCTACCCTACTCTTGGAGGGGCAACTCATTCCCGAGCCACTTCGTCACTTGGCGGTAACTTGCTGAATTACTTTAATTGTCACTTTTGCGGTATATATAGCTCGAAAACCGTAGAGAATTCGAAAAAGAGTAACAAATACAAGTTGTAGAAAATTTTATGAGTATTCAATTAATCTAAGAACACTTTTCCCTGCGACGCATTATTTGCGATATATAATAAACCCCAAAGTGGAAGCACCCTGAACAAGTTTCTGAAGGAAAAATTGAGGGGCC
This sequence comes from Athrips mouffetella, assembly GCA_947532105.1. Lineage (NCBI taxonomy): Eukaryota > Metazoa > Arthropoda > Insecta > Lepidoptera > Gelechiidae > Athrips > Athrips mouffetella. Next base: position 33,480,221 of record OX383956.1, read on the forward strand.
TGCTCACGCAGGGGACATTCCCTTTTTGGCCGTTCGTTCAACTAATTACGAGCGATTTAACTCAAATAAAAGCAAAAACTAATGAGCTGGTATTTGGTTTGTCGCCAAGTAATTACCGGTCATAAAAATTGGTTAAATTGACATTACATTCGCTATCCTTTTCTATCTTCCCGACTTATTAAAGGTTTTTTTTTTCGCTGGCACGTATACAAAGTTTACGTGCTATAGTGGGTGTAAGGAACAGCCTTCCGAATACTGAAGGGGCATGATCAGTCAACGAAACTGAACAACTTTCAGTGAATAAAACTTTCAGGAAACGAAAAAAAAATCGACTTCTCCATACAAACTGCTTGATCAAGTTTACCCTTCAGTATTCAGAAGGCTGTCCCTAACACACTGTATAAAGGGTATATAAAGTTTGACTCACGACAGACACAAGAGATAAAGTTTATGGGTAAATCTATTACTGTCACTTTTAATGTAATCAAAGCAGAAAGTGGCAGTAACTTTAATTTTACAAAGCCTTTTTTGAATCTACTTTGGCAAAATACGTCTTGCTAAAAGATGTGAAAGCCATAAAGGAAAAAAAACTGGTTTTAACCAAAACAAGACTGAAAGCAAACCCCCCGTGTAAGCCGTCTCAAATGCTTTCAGCGTCATAATCAAGTAGTGATGAGGTATTGTCGATTTTTATATCGATGAATTTTGGATACAGGTGACAAAATTTGTGAAAAAAAAAACAAATACTATCAGATTTTTTTTATTATTATGGATTACTTATTTTTAAACTTGTATTATGTAAATAAAAAGGCCGATATAAGTTTATAATTTTATTTTTAGCTTAAAGAAAAAAGATCCTTAAATAGGTATATCCTTAACAATAACTATCATTATGACAATGGATAATCATTTTATTATTTTCCATTAGGCAGTGTATTTAATACTTAATAATACTACTAATACTTATATAAAATGTACAAAAAGCTATTATTAGTACAGGTTTCACTCATGATTCTTCATGACCAGCAGTTGTCTTTTTCACTACGTACTCAAGATTAACAATCATAATAATCTGTAACAAAACACATTTTTAAGTACAATATCATAAGAATATTCTATTTTAACACTTCCTGTGTTCGGATAGATCTACAAAGTAGACAATTGCCAAATTCTCAGTACCGGAGACGCTTTACCAACTAGGCTCAGGGTCCCGCATGATGTTGTAAAATTTGCGATCTCTATACGTATTTCAACGTTGCGTTTGTGCTTCCACCTAATAAGCATTACCTGTACTAGCTCAACAAGTCCTATTTTTGTAAATATAATTCAAGTCAAAAATTGGTAACACTACGTATAATTCAAAATGATTAAATTTTGCAATTTTCTACTTGGTAGATTTATCCGAACACAGGAAATGTTAAAATAAAATCATTTTCAATCAATACGTAGTGTTACCAATTTTCGACTTGAATTCTTTTTGCTATAATAGACTACTTGAGCTAGTAGTCAAGTACAGCTAATGCTTACTAGGTGGTAGCACAAACACAACGTTGAGATGCGTATAGAGGTCGCAGATTTCACAAAATCAGGCAGGATCACAGTAGCCTAGTTGGTAAAGCGTCTCCGGTACTGACGGAGAAGACGCAGGTTCGAATCCTTCCTGTGGTTGTAAAATTTTGCGTTTTTCTACTTTGTACATCATCATAAGTTCAAAACTATTCTATTAAAGGGTTTAGAACAAAACTCAGTTTATTGGCCTTCCAGGCTCCGATATTAATACCACCAACAGTTGTCGTTTTCTCTCCTTATTTAAAATGTACAAACATAAACACCTGTAACAAAATACATTTTAATGTACAATATCATAAGTTAAAAACGGATGTATTAACGTGCCACCAAATTTGAGTAAATTTTTACCAAATAATATCCACCAAATTTTGTCTACCAAAATGGATGAATGTACACCGAATTTGCTTCTGGCACTTCGCCGGCAGCGGCCGCGGCACGCTCGCTCCGCTCGCTCGGCTCATGCGTTGTGGTCGCAAGATAACCTTACACAACTTAACCGAAACGGTTATCCAAATTTGGTGTACGTTCAGCCAATTTGGTGTACTTTCATCCATTTTGTCTGTAGTGTATTGGGGTATAAAAAAATATTTTGGGAATCATTTAATTTGTTGCCGTTAAAAACTATTAAAACATAACTCACTTTATTGTCCTCTCCAATATTGATTCCACCATCAGTTGTCTTTTTCACTATGTACTTATTGATTAACAATGATTAACCTGTAACATAATATATTTTATGTACAAAGTCATAAGTTATAAACTATGCTATCAAAGGGTTAAGGGTGTATCTCAGTTTATTGGTCTCCCAGGCTACGATATTGTTACAACCAACAGTTGTCTTTTTCAATATAGATAAACAATCATAATAGCCTTTAACAAAACGTATTTTATGTACAATACCATCAGTTGAAAATATGGCATCAGTGTTTAAAATTTTACTAAAACCTAGCTGAACACCTCATAAAATTAAAATATAATATATCAAGCCATTTGGTAGGTACGAGATTTGTGCTTCGCCGCAGTTGGATAAAAATATATCGATGTAAGAAATCCCATCACTATATCATGTTTTGATATCAATGTTTATCATCATATTTTTATGTAAAATTTACTAATAAAATGCGATATTGAGCATACACCTAATATACCACAATGTATTGAGTACTACACAATATTTCGTGAAGCAAAATATTGCGTATTATCAAAAATAAACTAAAAAATACTTACGCATGATACGATATGACTTCGGCACTGTTTTCTTTGTAATTTTCTCGGGCATTGCATCCTAATACGCAACAAAACATTTTTCACTAACTTTCTGAGCAATTTCTGAGCTCAAAACATTGGCTAAAACACACTTTTATACTAAAATTTTGCAAAAACAACCACTAAGCAAATAAACAACAACTTGCACAGTCTGACAGAAAAATGGAGGCATAAACCTTCCAAATTAAGTGACACCTTACAGGAGGGGTTTTGTCCTATGTTTATGGATCCTGCATTTTTAGTCGGATTATGCTTATCATTATAATCCGACCAAAAAATGCCTGTGGCGGGGGAGAATCGAGTATAACCAGACGATATATTTCTAGCTCTTTCTATTACGATGAATCACTTCTAGTTGAAGTGAGATAAAACGTGGTTATGAACTAATGCTCAATACAATCTGTCTTTTATACGTTAGTATTATATAGTCTAAGACTGAAAGTAATTTTTTTGCTGACAGATTGACAACCGTCAGAAGAGTTTATTCCCGGTGAAGCCGAAACCGCCAAAGGATTTCAACAAGTATCTGATGAACCGGTGCACTTATACGCTACAAGGAAACGTGAACCCTGAGCCTCAGGTGGAGATCCCGCCCAATCTACCGCCACAGATGGTCAGCGAGTTTATGGCTCAAGAAAAAGAAAGGTAAGTCTTTGTTTGTCTGCCTGTCTGTTCATTACTTCATCATTATATGCCATGAAACGTCCAGAGCAAGACAGCTCCCTCCAGAACTCCGTCAAAAAGGTGTGGTACCTTGGAGAGGATTTACCACAGTCACCGAGCTTACAACCGTTGCTGCTGGCCACCGCTGTTGTAGGTGATAAGATGGCATGATACAAAGAAAGCCCATCCTTCTTTTTATAAGCCCTTATTCGCTTCTTACGTCACCCATGGGTAAAGATATATATTCTTTATTGCACATTTAACATACAGAAAGTAAACAAACAAAAGGACATTTACAAAGGCGGGCTTATCTCTACAAGAGATTTCTTCCAGCCAACCCATGGTTGTGAGAGAGAATATTCATAGCGGGATACAATCGTGCATGTAAATACTAATTGAACGGAAATCTGGGATTCTGTGCTCAACCTCCCATTAAAAGTCACTATATAACGATTTTGTAATACTAGCAGTTTGTTTGTTCGTCCAGGCCATAGAAGAAGAAACAGTACAGTCACTTTGACGTTGAGAGGGTCTTTGTTTTCTAAAGTTTGTAGCGAAGCTCTGATTCAGTTTCTACCGGTTATGTTACCACTTACTCGTTGCCGTGCGTGTCAAAGACACTCCGCCCCCCTACCACTTGTCGCGTGACGATTGGGGGTCCTTTACTAACGAGCGCGTTCTAGAGGTCACTGTCAACCAGGCACATATTCAACAGGTGGTTATTTCGCATGATTCAATGTTGTGTCCAAAGTGTGTCCAGGCTTTAATCAAGATTATTTAAGACCTTTTGGTAAAAATCTGACTTATTATTTAAAAAAAAATGAATTATATTAGGTCCTTAGTCCTTACTAATGAAATTGCTTTTGTATGGAGAATATTAGGTAAACCACAGAACTATATATATAAGGTAAACTAAATTTTCAGAACTAACACATTTGCATTACAAATCCACATTTCATATTTTTAAGTATGAATGGAAAGACAGCTTTAATTCAATTTTCCAAAAATATCTCTAAAAAAATATAACAAATCTAATGATGAAAACAGACGACATTTAAGACGAACAATTTCCGGGTCCGTGGTTTATGCACAGTGTTGAATGCCCCCGTGGTAGGCGCCCCCGAGTCGAATAAATTTTATATCAATATATTTTGTGCTTTTGCGCTCAGTAAAGTTAACGAAAAAAGTGTTTCTCAACCAAATTATTATACGTATCATACATATATGGTATGACGCAGATATACATAAAACGTTTAAACATAACTGTTTTTTATATAAAATAACAAGTTAGGTATCATGCGGAAATTACATCGTTTTTTTTTAGATCAATATCAATAGAAACTGGAAGGGGGTGAAATAGGGGATGAAACTTTCTATGGGGCATCAATACTTTATTGCGTTTTTAACTATCAACTATACTGTAAATATCAATAAGAATGTCGTTTCTATTACGGGGTGAGGATAAGGTTGGGGATAGGGGTGGGGGCAGGGTTGGGGATACATACATACATAATATCACGCCTTGTTCCCGTCGGGGTAGGCAGAGACCACAGTTCTCCACCTGCTACGATCTTGACATACTTCCCTTGCTTCCTGAACCTTCATCAATCCTTTCATACATGCTCGTCGGTTTAGGGTACTTTTAACCTGGCCTTTATTCAGAACGTCCTGAATTTGGTCCTGGTACGTTCGCCGAGGCCTTCCGGCTGGAATAGGTATAGGGGTAGGGATAGAGGTGGGGATAAGGATGGGGACAGCGGTATGGGGATAGGGGTGGTGACATCGGTGGGGACAGGGGTAGGGACAGGGGTGGGGACAGGTAGGTATGTTTCAGTTTAGTTCGAGTAAAGTTTTTGCTTAAAATCCACGCGGACGAAGTCGCGGGTAGCAGCTATCCAAATCCATCCATCCAATCCAAACTAATATTATAAATTCGAAAGTAACTCTGTCTGTCTGTCACGGCTAAACCGCTGAACCGATTTTAATGAAATTTGGTATGGAGATAGTCTAAACTATGGGAAAGGACATAGGCTACTTTTGATTTTCAATTGATTAGACGTTGATTAGACTTTCAACTTCATCCCCCTTTTCACCCCTTAGGCTGTAGAATTTAAAACCCTGAGACACGTACAACTTAATTTAACTTGGCACACATATAGGTTAGGTCCTGGAATAACACATAGGCTACTTTTTAACGCGGGAAAACACTTCATTCCCACGGGAAAACGCATTTAATGCGGGTGAGACAGCAGATTCTGCGCAGACGAAGTCGCGGGCACCAGCTAGTTCATTTATATTTATTAATTTTGGACATTTTTATGCCTTCCAGTACATTTGATTAAAAATTGCTTCGAATCAAATTAAACTGACTGGACCACGGACCCCAATTTCCGAACCTATAATTTTAGGTATCAAACTAAAAATACATACATACTCATACATACATAAGATCACGCCTTGTTCCCGTCGGGGTAGGCAGAGACCACAGTTCTCCACCTGCTACGATCTTGACATACTTCCCTTGCTTCCCGAACTTTCATCAATCCTTTCATACATGCTCGTCGGTTTAGGGTACTTTTAACATGGCCTTTATTCAGAACGTCCTGAATTTGGTCCTGGTACGTTCGCCGAGGCCTTCCCCTTCCAACGTTTCCATTCACTCTCGCCTTGTAGATCTCTTTCGTCAATCTTCCTTCATTCATCCTCTCTACATGACCAAACCATCTCAGCATCCCTTTCTCAATTTTAGTCACTACGTCTTTTTTTACGCCACAACGTTCTGTTATCACACTATTTCTAATCCTGTCACTCAATTTCACACCAATCATACTCCACAACGCTCTCATTTCTACTGCATTAATTATACTTTCATATGCTTTTTCTGCCATACCCAGCTGCCAAAAATATAAACAATATTTAATGCTTAGGTTGATAACCTTGAAATTAACTTTCAAATACGAGGTGTAACAGAAAGGGTTTTTATTGTCGCTTCTTTTTTTCCCACCATGGCGCCAATTTGTTTGTGAAGCGATGTAGTTTAGCTGACGTCATTAAGAGATTTTAAATATCCATTAATGAATAAACAATTTTGAGTTTTTGATTTTGAACGGATATAATTCTGCCCATGACTGAACATTATAAACTAAAAAATAACTTAGGTCGAAATACGAAAAAAAATTTTTTTTGACCTCATACAAAATGCTATAACAATTGATTTAGTTTCTATGCGAGGTTAATTTTTTTTTGTATTTCTACTTAAGTTCCTTGGGAAATGTTAAGTTTCATGAGCGGAATCAAATCCTTTAGGGTTGAAATACCCTTTTTGGTACACCTTGTATAAAACAAATCATGAAAATAGGTGTAGAATTATAGGAATGGTGATCTCATTAATCTGCAAGAAAATTTCGCCAATTGCATAGATAAGAAGTAAGAACCCGATGTAACTTGATAAGTTCTAATTTAAAGGTTTTTTTACAGAACCCGTCTTCGAATCCAGCATCTAGTCGAAAAGGAAAAGCTGGTGCTGGCTGTCGAACAAGAAATACTGAGAGTGCACGGGCGCGCCGAACGCGCTGTCGCTAATCAAGTATGTACCGCTTATATTATATGTCACGAATCATGTTATTAATTAGAAACCGGAAAAGCAAACAACAATTTGGTGAAGTGTGGACCACAGACAATACGATATTTAGTTTGGAAAATTCACGCTTCAATGGGGAGTGTCGATGGAAAGTTCAAAAGCAGAAAGTTTGACTTCGGAACTTTGTATTTAGGAGATATAACACACTAAGTCCCGGACCCTTCGACGTGCTGCCTAGGTGGGGGGCACAAAGTAGGTCCCGTTTTTTAGTTTTTCGTGAATATCTCGAATATTTCACTCGGTAGCAAAAATTGCTTACTGCCAAACCCTGAATAATATGAGGGATACTAACATCACTCAATCACTTTATTGCAAGAGAAAACGGATTTTGTACTCGTATTTGTTGTTATGGAACTGGATTTTGTATGAAATCACCGGTCTGCCACGTCATAATTCTCGCCCTCGTTTACAAAATATTAGTACGTAAATTGAAAACACACAATGTAAAACTGCTTCTGCAATTTACACGATTATCATGCATGATTTTATAAACAGAAATAGCATTTTACCTTTAGAGCTACTTTATGAATCACTAGCTGTGCCCGCGGCTTCGCCCGCGTGGAATTCAGACAATTTGCAGTATTGTGCTGTCCCTCCCCCTCTCCATCTCCCTCGGGAGGGATCTCCCTATCTTGGGGTATGATTTTTCACACACTCTGAAACACTTGTTTATTTCTTTCTTTTTCTTAGCCTAAATCCTAATTTTAATAGAATTTTCATACGTACTTTCATCCCTTATTTCACCCCCTTGAGGGATGATATCTCAAAATTGATTTAATACGTGGCTCATTCCACGGTGACGGGTCTGATTTTTTACTAATATTTGTGCTGTACTTTTTAAATTTATTATGGGATTTACTTGAGTGGTAATGTAATCCCCTAGGTTTTAAAGCCATTTATTAAATGTTCATCAAAAATCTGGTAGTAACTTTAATTTGTAAAAGATATAGCAATTTTTGTCGTCGTGACGGGTGGGACGAGCAAAAAGGCCAAACTCAGTACCTCTTGAAACAAATGCAATATTTCTGCTCTCTATGACATATTCATGTTAATAATTGTCATAATTTATATAATCGATTGTTTTTTCTACATTTTAGCAATAAATTTATTTCAAGTAAGTTTGATTATCACCTTCTATGTCCTTAATTACTTTGTGACGGGTGTGACAAGACCATAAAGGTAATACTTAAAATTCAATTTTAAGTGCTTAGTTAAATGGCTTAGTTATTTTAAAGTTTTATTATAAAATCTGCTAAAACTGATTCAAATTTATAATATATTTCCTTCATTTCAAGGTTTTCCTTTTCATAAATTTCAACTAAATCAAAAAATACATAGTATCATAATCCATCTCCTTTTTGTACAGTTGAAGGTGTGGGTTTTCAGCAATCTGTTCCAAAGGAATATCGGAAATGTCTACAACATTGAACAGTTTAGCAGCCTTGTCAGTCATTCCTAATCTACATTAACATTCACAACAACACATTCTTAAGGTGATCCGTTTTCCATACAAAAATTCAAATGACTTGCATTCTTACGCGGGACATAAAATTCTGTTGAAAAACGAACGAATACTGCTATTTTTAGTTAAATTTTTCGCTAATTAATACAAAAATACAGTTAATGTACTGAAAGTACTATTTTTGTTAGCAATTTTTGGTTCAATATTACGATTGTGGGCGTGCGGTCAAAACTGTACGGTTGTGCTTTGTGTGCATGTGTGAGTGATCGTACTCATGTAAACACGGACTGACGAGAGTAATTGACTTTAGTGGACATATGGAGATATTTTTCTTATCGAAATTGTTGTTAGGCGTTGAAGTTGCACGATGAACTTATTGCATTAAAGCAGTGGCTCCATCTAGTTGCGTTCGGGGCTAAGCTGGCCGTCACAGATCACATTAAAGAACATAATCGCCGTTAATATATTGCGTTTTATTAAGTCCACTGCCTCCCCGCTTTATGAAAGTCACCATTTTCATTCTCATCTCTTTCATCCATCTCATCTCATTTTATTATTATAACTCTTCTATCTGCTTCATACATCCCTTTTTTATTTTTTCCTTCGTTTTTATTTATTTCATTCACTTTATGGGCTTCGCAGATCCCCTTTTCATTTTCATATTCTAAGTGATACGTCAAAGCTTTGTCATAACCAAGCATCACACACAAACACATCATTAAAGTTCTTATTAAAATAAAGTTCACCCCACTAGACAGTACTGAGTTACTTCGCTCAAAATAATAAAGAAAATCTTCATAGTATTAGCAATAAAAATAGTGACGGGTGTGATACAATCTTACTTTTGCAAGCTTTTTACGACATGCAAGCTGGTTTGACTATGTGACATAGACATTTGTATGTATTTCGTGACGGGTGTGACACAAAAACATGCTTGAACATTATAATTAATGACAGACTAAGTATTTAACTTAAACATCCAAATTTTTGCGAATTAACAGCAGATTAATTATGCTCTCCAATAGTTGTCAAAACGGCGGACTGTAGACCATAGCCAAAGGAAACCAGTGTTGCAAACATTTACATATTTTTCCTTCTAAAAACAATAGAAGTTCGATCGATTTCAAGATAAAATTTCGTCAAGTTGTAGAAAAAAAATCGTTTATTTTATTTATTTATGTGAAAGTCTGATATATTGGCTCTTATAATCTGGGTTAAAAAGCTCAAATTGTTAAACAATTTTTTGGCTTGTCTGGTATCAAATACCGTGGAATGAGCCACGTGTTTCTTTACTTCTTATTATTAGCTAAAATCCAAATTTTAAGTATCACGTCAAAACTGTAGGATTTTCATACAATCTTTCATTCCTTATTTCACCACTTTGGGGGATGAATCTCAAGATTGCTGAAACACGTGTTATTTACTTTTTATTATTAGCTGAAATCCAAATTTCAAACACCTCATGTCAAAACTGTAGGATTTACATAAGAACTTTCATCCCTTATTGGGGGTGACCCCTTGGGTGATGATATCTCAAAATTGCTACAACACATGTTTCTTTGTTTCTTATTAATAACTAAAAAGTCATCATAACATCCAATGAAACGTCCACTACAGGACAGGGAGCTCCCTCCAGAATTCTAGCTGTTGCTGGAAAAATTTGGAGGGGAAGTACCATAATCACCTCGCTTGTTAGCGTTACGGCTGGCACCATGGACCGCGGTTTTAGGTGACCGCAGTAAGTAAGATACAAAGGAGGATGCTGCTGCCCATCCTCCAGTAAACCCTTAGTCGCCTCTTACGACACCCACGGATATGTATGGGTTGGTACTATTATTTGCCGGCACCACACGGGACTTTTCAAGTACCGCATGTCAAAACTGAAGGATTTTCATACAAACTTTCGTCCCTTATTTCACCCTTTTAGAAACTTTTTGCCAAAAGCTCAGAACCAAATTTCTATAATTCTACCTTTAAAAATGAAAGACTTATAGACCAACATACAGGAAAAAATCATACCCTTTTTCACCCCTTTGAAGGGTGGTTTTCAAGAAATGCTTAAACACGTGTTTTTTTATTTTTTAACAAAAACCTTGTCAAATTTGTGTGAATGTAGCTCAAGAAACAAAGGACTTTCTATCAAAATTTCAACCCTTATTTCACCCGCTTGGGGGATGAATTTTGAAAAATTCTAAAATACGTACTTTTTTAATTTTTACCGAGAGCTCAGAACCAAATTTCTATAATTCTACCTTTAAAAATGAAAGACTTATAAACCAACATACAGAAATAAAATCATCCCCTTTTTCACCCCCATGAAGGGTGATTTTTAAGAAATGCTTAAACACATGTTTGTTTATTTTTTACCAGAAGCTTAAATTCAAATTTGTGTGAATCTAGCTCAAGAAACAAAGGACTTTCATACAAACTTTCATCCCTTATTTCACCCCCTTGGGAGTTGAATTTTCCAAAATCCTTTCTTAGTGGGTGGTTTTGACGTGCATAAAACCTGTGTACAAAATTTCAGATCTGTATCTATAGCGGTTACGGCTCGGCGCTGATGAATAAGTCAGTCAGGACAAGCTCTTTTATATATTTAGATTATAGGTACAGGGTGTTTGGCGCATCGCGTGCCAGTATGAATTGGGCGTTAAGAGGGGTAATTTGCTATCCCTTTAACCCCCATAACCACTGCTATGTCCTACGGTTACTTTCAATTTCAGCCATTAAGTGTCGACATAAGTAAAAACGTTTTCCAGTAATCAATTTTATGTGTAGGCTCTCCCCTTCTCCGTGTGCACAATGCTGCGTGACAAAGAAGTTTACAACGTTTTGGCGCCGGATCAAGAGGAGAAGCGCAACGCGCAGCGCTCCCGATGCAACGGTAGACAGATTAAGTCGTGGCTGCAAGAGGTCGACGACAAGTGGGAGAAAATCAAGGTAAAAAATAGTTTAAAAGTAGGCCATTATTCTTTAGCAAGCGATGCCAACAGGAGATTGCTCTTTCTTCGTGAAGGCAAGTTACTTTAGCTGTGGTCAGAACCCAAGCGCTGGTCTTGGTGGTAGTTGGAGGGCCTGTGTGGCGCAGTGGTAGTCCAGCTCCTCAGCGCAGGTGGCGCGATGAAGTGGATGTCTCGTAATATCTGCCAACAGGATACTCGGATTTTAATAAGTAAGCTGTTTTGTTTGACAGATGAAACTTATGATCAGCAAAGAAAAATAGACTCAGTGTTAATGTTACGGAAATAGATCTATCGGATCGGATCGATATGGATCAGGTAAATTTTCTTTTCCTTAAATATAAAAAAAAAATTTTGTTATTTGTATGTTTTTTATTAAAATGGTTCTACAATAGTAACTTTTTATCAGGGTAAAAATGTTACCAATAATATTCCCAATAATATAGATCAAAGAATGATATTTTTTTAGCTTTCCCATATAAACAAAGCGACAAAAACTTTTTGATTTTTTCGAATAATCATGATCAATATAAATGATGGGCGTAAGCTGAGTCGCAAGTAGCACAGCACAGCTGTTCACATTTCTATCCTTCAGTTTTCCTCGTAAGAAAGCAAGAGGGAAGCCATGCTCTACGCCGTACTGCGTAGGGCTACGCTAAATGCGGCTCAACCTCATATACAAAAATGAGAAAGCAATGAAAAATCATGTTTCAACTTATAAATAAATAAATTATCAATATTCCAGACATAAATTCCATATTATATTACATTGACATAAAAAAAATTCAAATTAATTTCAGAAACAGTTCAACTAGATAGATATATGGACTGTAAAATTTTTATTTTGGTTTGAGTAGGCTGCCTGTCCATTGTCGCGGAGAAACGAAGAAATATTAACCAATAGGATTGCATAAAAACTCCGCTCCGCAATCCTATTGATTAATATTTCCTCGTTTCTCCGCTCCGCTACCTCGGGCCACGGGCGCGTCAATGGACAGGCATAATTTTGTAGAGTCGACTTCAGTTTTCCATATATATTTTTATATAACAGGAGGGTATGCTTCGGCGTCAGCACACCGAGGCGGAGACGCTGCACGCGGTTCAGATGATGGGGTGGGAGTGGAAGCTGAAAGAGCTGGGCATCTGTGACTACAAGACCACGCCCAAGATCGACCCCTCTCATGTGCCACAAATACATGTATCAAATTTTGACTTGCCCGCTTGAATTTTAAGTTCATATTGCCTGTGTTCATGTGAGGCTAGCGTGGTGAGGATTTTCACACGCTAGCATACTTTACTACACTCTTGAGTTATCGTCTCAACGATTAAGCACTCGAATTATTATAACATCGATTGGTAATACGACTCAAGCGGAGCTACAAAATTGGATTATGCTATTAAAAATATCTCGGCAGTTGTCGAGTCTCCTTAGGTTTTCTCTACGTCCCATCTCTTGGTGCCCGGTGATACGTCACTAGTAAATAATTTGTTCCATCTCGATATACGTACTTTACGAATCACCTGTTACCAAGGGATGACAAAAAATTCCAAGACAAGTTTAGAAATGCCAAGTCCATTAGAACCTTTACAATATAAAGTGGAGCTAATGTGTCTTAAGAAATCTCTGACTATGCGTGTAAACGACTATGTACGAACGTTACGTTAATTTTTATACATTATACTATTATTATATATTTTGATTAAGATATGAATAATATGAAGTTATGTTGTAATTATGATTATTATAATTATTATTATTTGCTGTACAAACTAATTTACTTGAATCTGATATTTTTAGTTTTAATGTTGATTACATGCCTTGTGACGAATACATTGTGTAAAATTAAGCTTCAATTTATTAGTAATTAGTTACTATATTGATGTATATTGCACTCATTAATTGAGTTTCCATTGACATTGCGGAGCAATCAAAGGCTAAACCTTATGCGCGCACGGGCAACTGTTTTTCACGGCTGCAGTATTGCCTCTCAACAAGTCGAGTCCCATTGATGTAAGCATACTTTGCGAAGCAACTTTTTCTTTTGCACAGATTTGACCTGAGAACTGTAAAATTGTTGCCGTGACAAAAGTGGGCCGTGCGCACATACCCTAAAAGTCTAAATGACATTATTCCGTAAGGGTTCAGGTGCACGATATACTTTTTTTTCTGAAACTAGGGAATAACTTTCAAAAGCAACATAGCAGCCAATAAACTATCGAATAGATAAGAAATCCGCGTATCCAAATTCAAATAAGTAATAAAGTAATACTTCTTAATTCATAACGAATATCGTGTACCTTCTCCTTGATCTGTGATTGATTTGTTTAATTATTAAGTTAACTTGAACTATCTTGATAAGAAAGCAGATAGAAACGAGTACATTATCTGTGCTACGGAAAATTATGGTTCTTTTTAATACAGTAATTATAATGATAACAAAATTATTGAAAGAACACGCAAATATGCACAAGATGCATATTTCTGTTGCGGAGCTCGTTGTTAGTCTACTTGCCTGGGTAGCGCGACCGTGTAGAGCTTATTCTACGTTTGCGCGAAAAAAACAATGTTGATTGCTTAATTAACTATAAGTAATACTTATAGTAAAATATAAAAGCAAGAAGCTTTTTTTTTGCTTCAATAATTGAGGATAATTACGGTATATAATATATATATAATATCTAATTTAATTTTAAAGGCTGCTCGATTGTCACAAATGATGTCAAATTAATAATAATAGGTTGAAAATAAGAAAGAACCTAAAATGTACATTTGTGTTCCATCCGAGCAAGGGTTGTTTGTAACCCCTGTTTTCAATCAAATTTAAAAATGCGTATCATGTTGTGTTGTGACAAACGAGTCGAGTAATATCTTGCAACTAGAACTGTTTTTTATGTAAAAAACATAATTTTGAGTTGTATTTCCTACCGAATGTATTTTATTAAAAAAAGATTTTTTAGCAATAGGGTTTGCAGTAAAAAGACGCCTGTGAAAAGAAAATTTTAATTCATCATTCACCGGTCACCCATCAATATCATGCACCGGTCACCCATCTTCTCCGGACACCCATCATCCAGCGGTCACCAATCACGTGATTGTGATATCCAGAGACGAATTATATTCGTCCGCGCCATGTCCTAACCATATGTCGTATGTAAAAAAAAATTGTAAGCAATATTTAGCCTGTTACTTCGATCATGAAACTGAACTTTTCCAACTTATTTTTCTTCAACTTTTGAACATAGGTTGAAATACGAAAAATATCCTCCTCCTTTGACTCCCGTACATAATGCGCAACCAGCTGGTGCAGGTTCTATGGGAACGTGTTTTTTTTAGTACCTATACCTTTACCTAGTACCTTTTTTTAAGTTTCTTGGGAAAAAGTGGTTCAGTTTCATGGTCTGATTACCACGCTAAAAGTGCAAAATTTTAATCGTGTATACTTTTAGGCCCTCTTTAGCCGAGTAGGGCGCCTGCCACGTGCGATCTCCTGTGTCGCGTCAGACTGTAATATCCGCCACGCCGCCACGGTTTACTGTGATTCGACCGCTCGGGTTCATCCATCGCGTTCGGTTCGAATCCGGAAAGTACATACACAAAATTTTTGTAAAAGGGTGATTCGGACGTTGCGATTCGGACGTTCGTTTTTTTCGCCAGCATCGCCAACATTCGGCAGGATTAATATAATTTAAATAAAAATAATGAAATACTTAGTAAAATATACCGTAAACAATTTAAGACCAGAGCAAGGTACAAATTCATTCATTTCAGACGCACCGCAGGATATCACCCATATTTGGTTGATATTCCACACATCCGCACAAAGTGCTTTGAAACATCCTTATAATGCGCACAGCTAAGGAGTGGAATTATCTGCCTGCGTCTGTGTTCCCGAGCTCTTATAACCCCAATCTATTTAAGTTGCGAGTGAATAGGCTTCTTCTGGGCAAGCTCGTTCCATCGTCGACCTCATTTCTGTCCTCAAGGCTCGATCGAGGTCAAGAGTAAGCCCTTACATAGTAAAAAAAAAATCCGCCTTAATCCGTTTTTGCCAATGGTTTTTATGGAGTCGGCTACCTAACCTAGGGGATTTGACTAGGGCACTGCTTTCTACACAGAGCGACGGCCATCTGACCGCAACAGAGGGGAAACCGGACCCAATCATAGATTAGGCCAGGTTAGTGGCCAACCTGGCTGTCAGAGTTTGTAAGCCGCCAAATGGCCTCTGACTTAGCTTAACTTACTCGTTGACAATAGCCGGGACCAACGGCTCAACGATGTACTTTCCGGTGTCGGATGCAGCGGACGAAACCGAGTGGTCGAATCACCCACTAAGCCGCCACCACAGTCCGCGTTGCGGTGGCAGGCGCCCACTCGAGTTTCAGCGTAGGGCCGTACATATTGTGTACTTCCTAAGAATATTAATAACGAAGTCTGTCAACAGCTAGTATTCATTCGTAGGCCATGTCTGTTATAGATGGTCCACACTCAGCTACTTTGAATCGACGATAACCAGCAGCGATTGTAATTTCTTTTTTGGAATATTGATCACTGCATTGCTCGAGACATGGTACTATTACTGCTTTGCATATGTATGCACTCGTGCGAATTTGAATTATTTTGCTGCTTATTGGTGTCGATTCTGGCAGACCCAAACTATAAATTTAACAGGTCTAAAAGTCTTGCTGTCTTTGTTACTCCCTACAGACTAATAAAAGCAAGCATAATTTTTAGACCCATCTTAGTTTGGGTCTGCTAGAATCGAAACCGGAGTCAATTCTGGCAGACCCAAACTAAAACTAAACTAAATTTGACAGGTCTAAAAGTGTTGCTGGCTTTGTTACTCATCATTTTTAGACCTGTCAAATTTAGTTTAGTTTTAGTTTGGGTCTGCCAAAATCGACACCACTGTTTCAGTATATTTTTGTAAAAGCACCATAGGATTAAATAATCGACCAATTTCTTTGTTTACTCTTCATGTTTTACTACCACACAAATTTAACTGCGACCAAAAAATGTTACTACAGCTAGTTTACTTTTCAACTTACCCGCTAATGTCTTAACAGGCTATAAAATTGCCAGCTATGATAGTATTTGTCGTCGATCAAAGTAGCTAGCTACCTATCTTATAGTTTTTGTTTGTGTTATTATCATCATCCAAGGTGAACATCACCCACAAAACATTTAAACATTATATTTGAAAAGTCAAATTATATAGATCTCAACTATCTTTCCTGGTTTTATTGTTATTCCCTCTGGAACAGAACAATCGGTTAGGGTGACTTGAAATTGAATAAAATAAGGCCGCGTGTCCACACACCTGCATCCCGATTCGCTTGGGCCTAGATACACCGGAAAATAAGAATCGTAAGTTGAAGAATTTCCTAGTAAGTTGATAAACTTTCAAAAAATAATAAACTGCCGAATTGGCTTCGACGAAAAAGAATCTAACCGAACACATACGGGATCGGTTAGGTTATGTTTGTCGTACCTAACGGACCTATGGGTCTTAGAGATTTAATTATTGTTAGTTAACTTACGTTTCTTATTATTTTCCGGTGACACGACCGGCGCAGTCTGAGAGCTTGTCTACTTGGCCGGACCTACGCACGGTGCGTGCCGTTTTTCTTGGGGACTTCAACTACCATGGAAATAGATTCAAAGTAATTTGATCTATTAACCGTGCCAAGTGCCTTTATTTATGTTACAAGTGCGGAAACGAGCAGGTAGTTCACCTGATGGTGATATCTCCACCACCCATATAGTCTAACCGATCCGATTTGCTTGTATGGAAAGCGAGAATTTGATAATTACTAAACGATTTCTGTACCAGTGTGTCCAGACACCTCTGGAGATGTCCTGGAAAAAAGTCCCAATAAGTCCCAAGTGGGAGCAGCTGGAATTAATTCGTAAATTAATCCCTAACTGCGGTTTTATCATTTTCTGTAAAAACTGCATGATATAAGATAAAACTGTCAATGACTAAAATAATCTCCATTAAATTTTCTTCAATATGGTGGCTATGCTGTTTTGATAGGGGCTATTGATTCACGGAAAATATTAACTGAAACTTTTTGATCTTTTCATTTTGCATATTTTTTTTCTCATTTGCCCTCAATTTGTAGACAAACGGCTGAAGATGTGTTAAAATAGTCTATGAAAAAATTTATCTTAATTTTTTTACCTAAAAAATAGTACCTACCTGATTTACTATTGTGCTTCTAGTAGTTTCCGATTTACAGGTGATTTTTCTGGAATTTGCCTCGAAATCACCTAACAGATACATTGTCTCTTTTCGCCTTATGCCGTACATAAGTTAATTTCAAGGCAAATTTCAGAAAAAACAAATGTAAATCGGTAACTTCTATAAGCGCAATAGTGAATGAGGTATTGTTTTTTAGGTAATTAAATGAAGATTTATTTGCCCGTACACTATTTTATGAGATTTTCAGCCGTTTGTCTTAGAATTGAGCGCGACTGAGAAAATAATATGCAAAATAAAAAGTTCACAAAGTTTAATTTAATATTTTTCATGAATAAATAGCCATTTGAATTTACATATCTACCATATCTTAAAGAATTTAAAGGAGATTATTTTAGTCATTGACAGTTTTATCCTACATCCCATAGTTTTTACAGAAAATGAACAAAACCGCGGTTAGGGATTATTTTGCGAACTAATTTCAGCATTTCCAGCTGCTCCCACCTGGGACTTTTTTCCAGATTATCTCCGGAGGTGTCCGGACACACTGGTACAAAAATCGTATAGTAATAATCAAATTCTCTCTCTCCATGAAGGCAAACAGCAGATTTCCTCCTCTGGGACGTATATTTTTTTCATTTGTGCTTAATTTTTAGACAATCGACTAAAGTTGTGATAAAATAGTCTATGAAGAAAAAAAATCTCATTTATTTACCTAAAAAATGGTATCTCATTTACTGCAATACATGGAGTAGTTTCCAGTTTATAGCTGGTAGCGTTAAATGAAGATCTAAAAAAGCTTAGTTTTTTTTTCTTAACACCCTATATTTCTGAAATGGTTAAATATAGAAACCTGAAAATACTTAAGGGAGTAGAAGTTTGGTCTTTCTTACGAATACATACGAAAATCGTAAAAATCCCATTTTTACGGTTTTTTTAATTTATTTCCTAAACCATCAAATTTAGAGACAAAATTATTTTTCACGTATAAAACTTATCAATGTTTATTTTTTGCCTCAGTTCTAGATTTATACCTTTTACCGAGTGTTTTATTTTTTCATCTACGCTTCTTGAATTTCTCCAAAACTAGGCCACAAAAAAAATGATGTTTATAATACACTAACCAAGACCTTTCATATGATATCATATAAGTTAGGATCGAAGAAAAAAAACCAAATTATATGAAAATTCACCACTGTACAGTGAGAGACTGAGACTATTGCGCTGACAGCTATAACTTGGAAATCACTACACTCCTGATAGTAAATGAGGTATCAATATTTAGGTAAATATACGAGGATAAGTTCGCTAATACACCATTTAATCACAATCTCAGCCGTTTGTCCATAATTGAAGCGCAAATAAAAAAAAAATATTGCATTACGGACAAAACAAAAAGTTTCAACTTATATTCTCAAAGAACCAAGAGCTTTATCGAAATAAATTAGATGCCAAATTGTAGGAAATTAAATGTAGATTATTTAAGTAATAGAGAGATTTATCCTAAATCCTTTAGCTTTTCCACAAAATTAACAAAACCTGGGTCAGGGACACTAATTCCAGCATTTCCAGCTGCTCCCACCTGGGATCGCCCGGGACTTTTTTACATTATCAATTTCTCGACAAAAGTGGATCTATCTTCAACTAGCACCTCTAGCACCCACTGTCTTATTAGTGACATACTTTGACGCTAATAAGACAGCAAAGCGCGTTGCCCGATCTGAGAACTAAGACGTCATGTCTCATGTGCCAGTAATTTCACTGGCTCCCTTACCCTTCAAACCGAAACATAGCCGTGCAAACACTGCTGGTTTACGGCAGAATAGGTAAGAGGGTGGGACTTCCCCAGACGGACTTTGCACAAAAGCCCTACCACCCACAAAAACGTCTACGCCTTGAACGTGGACACGCATAGACGGCGCGGCGCGGCTGCGCGAACTGCGACGTCTCGACGCATAATGTCCTAAAACCAATAATTGACTGTGAAGACAATATCCGATCGGCATCAAGAAAATTTGGCATATGACCCCTATGTCCATTTCCCATAGAGTTCTCGGAAAATGGAAAATTCATGAAAAATGTATTGTAATTTCTGCAAAATTATGTCTTATCGCAAAAATAACTACATTTTCCGTTCGATTCATGCTAATTTTGACATGGAGCTTGAGTACCAGTCCCTTCAGTCGAATGTGGAGGTATCCGCGTCGCACTGGTATGGTATATAGCTTGATTATTTGAATACAACAAGAAATGTTCAGCAGGTGTCCTAGTAAGTATTTTACACTCGGGTGATAATCCGTCACCCGGTCTATTTTCCAGCTATGACGTCATAATTTTTTTGTGTGGGACTATTTTTTTTTTCTTAATCCTATCGTGTATCAAATGAAAGGGCTTTAGGAGCTGATTCTTAAAATATACTACATTGTCACATTTGACCATCTGGTTATCTAAGAAACATTTTCGAAATACACCAAGTTTGAGCTCCTCCAGAAAAGAAACGGCCGAATAACGTTTTGTTACGAGTATATCCTCATTTATTTGTTAAGGCTTTTTGCAGATTTCTACAAAACTGCACAACTTAGAAAGATCGTTTTATTTTTGCTGTAATATTTACTTAAATTTCTATCGTCTGTTATTAATTCAATTTTTCTCTTAAAAAAACCGGCCAAGTGCGAGTTGGACTCGCGCACTGAGGGTTCCGTACCACCACATAAACATAATTGTATGAGTTGAAATTTCAGTAAGTTAATGTGCTAGTTGAGTCAGACATGCGCTTGACCAAATTTTATTATTTGTTGTTATTTTATAGCGCACTATAAACATATCAATTTTCAAGTTTGTAAGTGTTCCCGTTTTTAAATAGACCTAAAACCAAAATCGCCTCAGCGACCATCCAACTTGACCCCTCTCTTATATGAATGTTCTTGAAACGGGAGCTCACCACAATTGGTTACCATTAGTTGTGAGAAAAGTTGTATTATTTAATGATTTCAGACTTTTCCTATTATTCGTACTGTGAGACCTAGCTTCTTTGCCAAATTTCATAATTTTAGGTCAACGGGAAGTAACCTGTAGGTTTTGCATTTTTGAATAAATGTATGGAGATGAGGACATAAAATGCCATATCTTTTGAATGCGTCGTTGTAAAAAATTGAAATTTTCAGATCTTGTGTGGTTCATGTATCCTAATATATGGTATTAATTTAAACCTGATACCTTTACCCGTTCATGAGATAAAGGGTCTTGACAGACAGACAGACGGACAGCAAAGTGATACTATAAGGGTTCCTTTTTTTTCTTTTGAGGTACGGAACCCTAAAAAAGAGTTGAAAAAATACAAAAATATATTTTGGAATGTACAAGTAAAGCCCTTTCATATGCCCCACTCGACCTAGTAACGACAATCTGAATTCCCACCCCCACCCCTATTTGGGCCCCATTTACATTAATATTTAGCCGTTTACATTAAACGAGCAATATTTGTATATATATAAATATATATATAAGGTGTAATTTAATTAGACCCAAATATTTCTAGGGGTGGTGTAACTTTGATAAAGAAACAGGTTTTTCAAAGTTTTAGCGAAATCGACTCGCTGGTTTTTTTTTTGTAATTTTCAAACAAAAAAATAATAAATCTTTGCAATCATCCTGTAGTATTGATTTCCACCGTACTACAATGTGCTACAAGTATGGCACCTGCACACTCACACACACAAGATCGGCCGCCTTGCGCGCGATTGGCTTACGACTATTCATTCAATTAATTCAAAGGGCGGCAGCGCGGGGGGGGGCAAGCACCACGACGTCTGCGGCCGCGGGACGCTCTGTGTGGATCGCGCATGCCACGCACGCACCGACCGAGTCCCTACGAAATAAACTAGAAACCTAGCATTCGCGCCTCGTGCTACGCCTTGCAGGATCGGATGAGCGACGACAGGCCGGACCTTTACCTACCATCGCCTACATAGGTACCTAACTGTCCTATAAACGGACCATGGGTTGTGCCGTGGGCAGAGGGAGGAAGGAGCCTAAGCCGCCATACCTACCTAGACAGCTACTTGCCTGAGGAGTAGGTAGTTAGGTACCTACATAACAAATTCATTCATTTATTCATATCGTTGTGGGTTGCAAGGTTGATGACCGTACTCACAAACCCTGGTACCGCCAGATGCCAAAGGCCTCTGACATGGCTCATTAACGACTACATCCGTAGATAGGTAATAGTCGGGACCATCGGGTTGACGTGCCCTCCGAAGCAATCATGTAACATTTCGGACAATCGGGTGATTCATCCTGCAATATCCTAACCAAACTGGGCTGGTCGCACAAAAATATTTTTGTTTGACAGTGTCCCCATCGGGAAACGAACCCAGAACCTCCTGATCGAGAGCCAAGCACTCTAACACTAGACCACGGAGGCTGTAGGTACATAACAAATTTACAAGTACCTATTGCTATAATACGTACCTAAAGTACAGTCAAGAGCACATCACGCCTGACACATTGGACTTTGTACCGTTTTTATAGAGTCGCACTGCAAGTGTCAAGCTTGACCTGTCGTTGACTGTACCTACTTGCGGTCGAAATGTATGGCACGTCATACCTACCTACTTTTCGCCCGCAATCCCGAGCTGTTGCGTCCTATACCTCTTCTTACGTGCGCACGTACAGTCAAGAGCACATCAAGCTTGACACATTGGACTTCGTACCGTTCTTATTTCAATAGACATTCGGGCTAGAGTCACACTGCGAGTGTCAAGGTTGACCTGTCGTTGACTGTACATGATTAAGGACCATAGTTAAGGACCTTAGGTACAGTCAAGAACAAGTCAAGCTTCATAGTTTCATCATGATTAGCCCGTACAAAGTCCAACGTGTCAAGCTTGACTTGCTCCTGGCTGTACCTAGATATTCAAGAACCTATTTTTCAATTCAATCCAATTAAAACTAGAAAAGTTCGTAGGTTCCTACTTCTCTCAATTAAGCTCTTACGACGGTATCAGAGTAGGTAATCTTTACCTACCTACTTACCACCGTTTTTGCTACGTCCTACCTAACCTACCATACTTATGAGAAAGAACTAGGATATCATTATCATAAGATCCCATAAAAAGTTATTGGTCAACTCGTCCGATCCGAACTAGGACCATCTGGGACGAGTTGATAAAATTCAAAATACACCCCCCTTAGTTGCTCTACAATTAATTTTACATCGACAACAAAAGTCACCACGCTTATTAGCGTTGCAGCTGGCACACTTCCTGGACAGGTACCTTCTCGTACCGTTCGCGTTCGAGACGGCAGCTAGTTGGAGTACGGAGGCCAGGGAGATCGGGCGTCGACTTAGGGCGCAAGGTGGTGACGCCCGTTCTGGGTCGTTCCTGGTGGCATGGGCACCTTTGCACCAGAATCGACCAGGGGCAGCTTGCCTCACTTCTTATCAAAAGTACAATTATGATGAGTTTTATGTTACCACGCTTATTAGCGTTGCAGCTGGCACAACGGACAGCTGTTATTTATTAGTGACCGCAGCAGCAAGGTGGTAGCACGCTACTGCCCGCCCTCTGGTTGATACCGCCGGCGACTAAGTCGCCTTTTACGACATGCATGGGGAGAAAGGGTTGGTGCTATTCTTGCGCCGGCACACGCATGGACGAACAGAACAGAGGATAAACAACATCAGCTCTTGGACAGGTACCGTCTCGTACCGTTCCAGGTCAAGACGGCGGCTAGCTACAGTACGGAGGCCAGGGTAATCTTGCCTCACTTCTTATCAAAAGTACAATTATGATGAGTTTTATATCACTTACTTGAGAAATAATTTCCCATACAAACATCCACACCCTTTTTACTCCCATAGAAGATTTCCGGGATAGATAGGTACTATGTACCTAGATATGTCCTTCCCAGGGTAAAGGCAAATTTTATCTAAATCGGTTCAGCGGAACAAGCATGAGGAGGTATTGATTGTCTTTGGTTACCTAAGCTTTCCTTTAAACTTTACCTGAAGAGTAGAAAAACAAATTGTAGGACGACACGGGAACAGAAACATTGTCTGGTATCAAGTCGTCCTAGCTGGACCAAGATGGGATCGAACAAGTTGAAGAAAAAATCCACGCAGAATTTCACATAAATGAATGCTTAGCTGGTACCTACCTAAAGATGTCCTTCCCAGGGTAAAAGCAAATTTTATCTAAATCGAATCAGCGGAACAAGCATGAGGAGGTATGGATTGTCTTTGGTTACCTAAGCTTTTTATCAACTTTACCTGAAGAGTAGAAAAACAAATTGTGGGACGACACGGGAACAGAAACATTGTCTTTTATCAACTCGTTCTAGCTGGACCAAGATCGGATCGAACAAGTTGACGAAAAAATCCACGCAGATATTCACATAAGGGCTCCCGCACACGACCGAGAATCGGTGACCGATTTTTTGGTGGCATCCCGCTCTGACGTGTTATCACCTGAATCTTCCGTCCTTGTCCTGGCCGATAATCGCCCACCGATTCTCGGTCGTGTGCGGGAGCCCATTGCATTTCCATTTTTAATTAGACAATCAATAGTAGGTGTAAGTACCTACCTACTTACAGGCCGCGCGACGAGTTACTTAAGGCCTCTGGGAGGAATGGAGGGGGTATGCGCAGTTGCAATATTTGCAAGCAAAATAGGTACTACTGCACATACCCCCTCCACTCCCGTCCAGACTCCGTCCAGCTTTTACTCGTCGCGCGGACTGTACCTAACGTGTCAGTAGGTAGGTAATTTAATTATCTAGATTTTTGTGGAAGGCAGGTATTGTCAAGAGCAGTGTCAAGCTTGACACTTGCAGCGCGACTCTAGCTCCTCCGGCGATTGAAATAAGAACGGTACAAAGTCCAATGTGTCAAGCTTGAAGTGCTCTTGACTGTACCGTAGTAAAACAATTTTGTAGTAGGTACCTATTTATTTATTGACAAGCTCTGGTAGGTAGGTATTACAGTTTTTAGCGTCGGTTGATTGATTAATATTTATTCGAAACAAGTAAAGTCAAATAGGGGACCGCGGCTCGGCGGCTCTGTCGGCATGCTTTGACCGCGGTAGCACACGTGCGGGCGGCATTTGTCAAAGGTGAAGCTATGAAATCGACATAACTTTAACTTCCCATCACACTTTCAGGCTTTGGACTGTCAAATTAATACAACTTGATTTTCGTAAGTAACGAAAGTAGGTAATTGTAGTTAATTTGAAATCCTATACCTACCTACGTGTTACTTACTGTAGTGTAACCTACTAAATCAGTTTTACAAGATTATTTACAAGATTATTTACACGAGTCACTTTAGTTTTCACCACATCAAAATGTTGAACGTGACCACCTATTTGTCGGATACATTGTCTTGCACGGTCAATGCTGTGTCTGCGCACTTCACTTAAAACATCAGTTTCACTGGCCATGAAGTTAAAAGCCCTGGTAATGCGGGCGCGCAGTTCCTCCTCGGTGCGAATAGTATGGCCGTCATTGCCATACACAAGGTCCTTGGCCCTACCCCAGACGTGGAAATCTAGCGGCGTGAGATCCGGCGAACGTGCTGGCCAGGCGATTGGACCACCGCGCCCGATCCAACGCCCCTGGAACTCCTGCGTCAGGTAATTCCGCACCGTCCGGTCGTAGTGCGCCGGCGCGCCGTCGTGCTGGAAATACAACCAGCGGCGGTTCCACACCGGAACTTTCAGCAGCAGCTCAGGGAGGACACGCTGCAGGAAGTCCAGGTACGTCGCCCCGTTTAGTCTTGGGAGGAACCAGGGTCCTAATAACACCCCGTTCAGCACACCAGCCCACACATTGACACTTATCCGGTATTGGAAGTGGTCCGGACGAATCACTCGCGGGTTGTGGTCACATCAGTAATGGGCGTTATGGATGTTGAACATCCCTACACGAGTGAACGTGCATTCATCGGTACAAATTTACAGCACTTGTCACTATTTCTCCGACTTCATGGTAACATATTGCCATGTTTTGGTATTCTTGGTTCGTAAAACCGTAAGGCATTTTGCCAAATATCAATCGCGGCCATAAGACGTATGCGTAATGCACAAGGTAAGTAGAGCAACTGAAGGCGGGCGGGCGCCGGCCGCCGGGCGGGCGCACGCGGCGGCGGCGGCACGATGCACCGGGCCGGTCGCGCGTGCGCATGCGTGTGTTGGCGGTTGGACAAAAAGAGGGCGGGGTTTACGCACCGCTCACTGCATTTCATTCATATTTTTTATTAGTGTGAATGTATCGATGGTGCCACGTGACACTACAGAGTGTTCATTTTACGAATTTTAGTGGTATTGTTTTTGGGATTTTTCTCGAAAACTAGCGAATAGAAATCAATAAAAATAACACCAATGGTATTCATTTAGATGCTTGAGATAACCCTAACAATATTTGGGTCTAATTAAATTACACCTTATATATTTGTAATCGGTTTCTCGAAAACCGCTCTAACGATTTCGCCATACGGGGGTTTTCGAGGGCGGAAAATCGATCTAGCTAGGTCTCATGTCTGGGAAAATTCATTTTCCCAGTGTTTTCAAGCATTTGCGTTTTAGACAAAAACTTACAGCCCAATCTGTTGGCGGGTAGCATAGCTTGCTCATCCGATGATATTTTAATGTTGAGGCGGCTATTATAGAGCGAAGCTCGGTCGCCCAGGTACTATTATTTCATGTGACAGTAAGTTGGGCAACTATATTCTAAAACTACTCCAAATTTCAAGTCGATAGCATGAGTGGTTGCTGATATGTACCCATCTAAAAATATTCTTTTGTAAATTCTCAGTTTCTGAAAATTTATGTACCCATCTAGTCTTTTGTAAATTCTCAGTTTTTGACAATGTTATGCCCCCATCTAGAAATATTCTTATGTAAATTCTCAGTTTACGAATTTGAAGATGTACCCATTTAGATTAAGAGCAGAATTCCCTGGTACAAGCATTACCTTTATGTTTAAAAGGGAGCTCCTGCTATTCGCTATAAGAAAAACTTGCTAAAGTAAATAAATGTTTTTGATTAGATTTTTTTTATTTTGACATATACAGACAAAGTCGCACCATTAGGGTTCCTTTTTTACCATTTTGATATCGGAACCCTAAAAAAACTGCAGTCAGATAGATCCTAAATTTAATAATTTGCAAACTAAACGTCCAATGACTTGATATATCCTCATATCAAACATAATGACTGAATATTTTTGTACAGGACCATTTTTATCGAAAACCTTATCCTATTTATCTAGTTTCGGTTTCTATATTTTCAAAATTGCTTTCATACAATTTATTAATCAGGATATAAGAAGTCATTAGACGTATATTTTACAAAGAGATATTCAGCCGTTTGTTCCCTGGTGGAGTTCAAACTTGGTGAAATATTTTTGAAAATATTTCTTTGATTTTAAGATCTCAAATGTGACAATTAGTAGTAGATTTCCAGAATCAGCTCCTAAAGCCCTTTCTACTACACCATAGAATTAGGAAAAAAAGAATTAAGTTCCATACAAAAAAATTATGTCATAGCTGCAAAAGGGACCGGGTGACGGATTATCACCCGAGTGTAAAATACTTACTAGGACACCTAAACATTCCTGAAATTATTTTTTATGTACACTCATTTCCCTACAGAACCTTAGCCAAGGCCTGGACTATAAAATTCTCCATGGATTTTACTTAATCGGGGCCACAGCCCTTTCGTAAAATCTTTACAGAGAGCTTGAAGAGCACGCTGCAGGTTCTCTGAACACCGTGCTTGCTCCTTCTTCATCACACGTAGTTGCTCTTCTAACTAGGCGACTAATGCGCTCCTCCTGACGGCGGGCTTGCATCTCTTGGCACCGGCTTTGCTCCTCCTGGCGACAGGTTAGCTTTTTTTAGACGACGGGTTAGCTCCTCCACGTGATGGGCTTGGCATTCCTGCAGCACTCGCAGTAGCACATCCAACATGCGCTGAACTTGCTGCAGAAGATTGCCAGGGCTTTGTTCTGGAGTTCGCTAAATCACGTTCCTCCCTTGTGTCCTTTCAGGAGTGCGCTGGTCTTCAACACTGTATAGCCGCTGTTTATTCATTCAGTGTCAAATAAATTTGCTGCTCTGGTATAATCCCCGTCGCGGAACTCCAACGCTGACCGTTGAAGCGCAGAACTCAAAAAAAATAGTCGCGAGGCAGGCGTGTGAATCGTGATTGGATTTTCGCATGCCATCCATGCGCAAGATATAACGATCACCATCGGAGTTCGGCGTCGGGGTTATAACAGTTATTCAACACTTTTCTTATATACAGGGTGGCCCATTGATAGACGTTCAAAAGAAAAATTTGGATGCGTCCTGCTAAGGGGTATCCAAATCACCCCCATTTATGTTCCGCGATTATTTGTAGTTTTCGAGTTTTAAATTATTTAATATTTTTCTTAAATTTTCTGAAGAAGGAAATTAAAAAGTTCATATCTTTTTTTTACTGAACATTTTTCAAATTTTCTTTCTGTGTCATGATTGCCTTGCACGTTACTTTCATACATAAAGTAATGAACCTCCTTACATTCCTACTTGTTACTCAAAAAGTATGGTAAATAAAATTTTTGAACAATTTAATGGGCCGATTCAAATTTTGATCATCAATTTAAAAATACAAAAAGGATGTTTCATAGATTGTGGCTCGTTTCAAAAACTTAATAGGTCTCTAGGCTACCCAAAACATTAAAAAAATTTGGTGCTTAATGGGTATTTTTCGCTGAAATTGGCGTTTAAAGTTGAGAGGGAAAAAACCCTGAATGTTAATTTAGGCTCCAAATAAATAATTTGCGTATTTTGGTGATTCCTATTGCAAATTATGATAGTGGTAGGGCTTCTGTACAAAGTCCGTCTGGAAAAAAACCGCCTTTTGGCAGTTTCTATCGTAAAGCAGCAGTGTTTGCACTATTGTGTTTCGGTAGAAGTTATAAGAGCTGGTAAAATTTCAACCTGTTAAGTTTTTGAAACGAGCTACAATCTATGGAACATCCTTTTTGAATTTTTAAATTGATGATCAAAATTTGAATCGGCCTATTAAATTGTTCAAAAATTTTATTTACCATACTTTTTGAGTAACAAGTAGGAATGTAAGGAGGTTCATTACTATATGTATGAAAGTAACGTGCAAGGCAATCATGACACAGAAAGAAAATTTGAAAAATGTTCAGTAAAAAAAAGATATGAACTTTTTAATTTCCTTCGGCAGATAATTTAAAAAAAATATTATATAATTTATAACTCGAAAACTACAAATAATCGCGGAACATACATGGGGGTGATTTGGATACCCCTTAGCATGACGCATCCAAATTTTTCTTTTGAACGTCTATCAATGGGCCACCCTGTATGTATAGACAATGGTTTTCTTGAAACGAAACCACTACTTTCTCAATGAAAATATAATAAAATAATCACCTAAACTATGTAAAATTACTTAAATAATAATATTATCTTATGAAGAGTATAACATTCTTAAAAGTGAATTTATATGAGGTGCCTGCATGTCTTCTAGGTCTAATTATAAAAGTGGTAACTTCCTTATAAAATACCGATGCCACATAAGGCCGGTAAAAATGCTCAGTGAATACCAAGTGACTATGTAGGAAAGATGTTCATTTCTCAGTGTCACTCTAGTTTGGTTGGGAAGAGGCCAGCCTGGGGGCGGGTCCGGAATCCCGCGCGCGTCCAACCACACTGGAGCACAACCAAGATATTCACTCATTTGTTCCAAGTCCCTGAAATAAAGAAGAACATGATAGGTCCAGGATCTAAGAATAATATAGTTCAGATGTTGATAATAAAACAGTAGGTACAAACACACCTATAAAACCATGAATTCTTCTGAGGAGTATTTTTAGGCATAAATGGTGCTCTCTTTTCTGTAAGCCTAACCAGTCCTACAAGTTCTATTTCTCCCTTCACCATAGAAGCCTGACGCTTTTCCTTTGGACGCATACTCTGTGGTATCCAGCCACGATTTATTAGGATTATTTCCCTGAAAGGAAGCATATTGTGTGGTGTTATAAAGAAAAGTTTTTATTCTGTAAAAGAAATAACTAAATGGCATTTACGTCTTTAGAATTGTATACAGTCAGAAGCAGGTCAAGCTGGACAATGCAGTGCGACTTTAGCTCCTACAGCTATTGAAATAAGAATGGTACAAAGTCTAATGTGATTTATTTATTAACACTTGCATTTCACAATTAAAGGAGTCTTAATTGATAGAAAGGTCTAATCCCCAAACTCTTGTGGGTCCTTCTTCTTTGCTGGATAATTAAAATATTGGAAGACGATTAGTTCTCTACCATTTTAAGGGTTCCGTAGCCGAAACGGGAGTCTATTAATATGTCTCCAATGTCTATTTGTCTATCGGCGGGCTGTATCTCAAGAACCATAATAGGTAGACAGTTGTAATTTTCACAGATTATGTATTTCTGTTGCCGCTATACCAATAAATAATAATAGCGCTAATAAATATAAGAATTATGGGGTATTCCCTACTATAAATATGTTATTTAAGATGATTTTTGTTTTAGCTCTATCGTAAAAACAGGACCACTTACAAGCATGACAATTGGTATGTTTATGGTGCATAAGCTATCTATAGAACAACAACAAATATTAAAAACTGGTCAAGTGCATATCGGACTCGCGCGAATTTAATACACTTTTGCATGATTGCTCATCAATAACTGAGACAATATTTTTACCCTAGTGGTATGGAACCCTCAGTGCGCGAGACCAACTCGCACTTGGCCGGTTTTTCAATCTTTATTTTAGCACTGTTGTTTTTATCCTACAAATGAAATAACTATTATTTTTTTATTTCTTTACTAATTTGGAATGTCAGCCTGACATGACCCAATGCACTAATTTAGCAATAAAGTTATACCATTAACGGTATATTGTTAGAAAGAGGATAGATAGACTAGACAACTTTTGAAATTGGAAGTTCTTATAGCCATGAACAGTTAAACTTTAAGTATAAACCAACTTTTCTGGAAACCCAAGTTCTTGAAATTTTGATGACTGAACCTTACAAAAGTGTACAATTAAATTTAAGGTTAATGCTGAATTGAAATATTTTGGTAAAAGTTGAATTTATAATAACCATATATGGAGTTTAAACTGAGCTATGGGAGCTAACGGAGAAGCAGATGACTCCTCCTGTTGATCAATTTCACACATGATGCACCAAACTGCCTAAATATTGTGAACCAAGTTATGAACACCAGCTATTCAAAAAATACAATTCATAATCACCCATTAGTCAATTTAAATGGCGTAACAACCAGCCAGCCTTGATTTGTTTTCGGGTCAGAAACTAAAGATCCAACACGAGCTGATAATGCTTCGTTGTCTATCAATGCTCTAGGCCCGATCAGAATTTCCTTTTCATGCAGAAATTCTCCACGAACTTTCACTGGCACATACTCCATACTTTGCAATGCCTGAATACTAAAACAAAAAAGAAAATATATAGGTAGACAATCATTGAATAACACATTACCTGTAGCCATATGAATTGTTTTAACTTACTCTGTAGGCATTTCAATGGGTGGTGCTTTAGACTTTGATTGAAGTATTTCAATGAGACTGAGTTTCCATTGCAGACGGTATACTTGCCAGCAGCCCAGGCCGAAAGAACTTACAGGAATCATCTATAATTAAGATGATCACATTTACTTTCTAAATAATTTCAAATCGCAAATTGTGCAACAACTTTACAAATACAGATAGAACCATACCAATAATATCCATTTGTATATCTCTCCCGCATCCTTAGTGTGTGTTCTTTGTTTTAGAATATTCGTAGCGCTTGAATTTAATCTTACATAGTTAATAAATCCACTCTTAGGGCATTTATACTGTACGAGCGCAATATTCCTCGATGCTTTGCACCAACTTCTCAACATAGTGGCTATTCTGATTCACGTAACTAAATTATTAATACAAAGTAAATAAAATTTCCAGACAATTTTGTAGGTTAGGTTTGCGGGGAATATTTTTTTAAAGGAGTTTATGGCTTGGTTGCTAGGACGTTTAAGCCAAGTCTTTATTTAGGAAAGTTTTCTAGCACTATAACTTCGTCACGGTATTTTTCACATAACGGAACAGTGGATTAGGATTTTTTAATAGTTCACAGAGGCGGCGGGAGGATTCTTTTATTGATCTATTTCATTTATTTCACTGGCAAGGATGAGTCTCTTAAAAGAGTAATTTTGACAGGCGCCCTTTTCTGTGCTAGGGATGTGAAAAAGAATCGATTTTTATTTAATCGATTATTGTTTTATAAAAATCGATTTTTATTAATCGATTCAATGACTAAAACGAATCGACTATTTAAAGATCGATTTATTTATTTTCACTATTTTTTATTTCGATTTCTTGTATCAGAACCAGCCAAAGAGTATAGAACCAGCCATTCATCACACACTGAATGGCGGTTATACATTTATTCATGGCGCTTTTCGGTGTTTTAGTTGCTACTACAAACACACAGATGCGAAGCGCCTGCAGAAAGACTATTTGCAGAGAAACTGTTAAAAGCAACAGTTTATTCAGAGAATTTTTTTTTTATACATATAGATCACGCTCATTTCCTATTTCAGAAAAAATACAAAATTAATCGATTTTTTTATTAATCGATTATTATTTAAAAAAATATCGATTTTTAATAAATCGATTATCATTATTTATTATTATTATTATCATTTTTTTGTTGCTAGGGTCACATCCCTATTCTGTGCTTATTATGAAGGGAGGGGAAGATGGGAGGGAAGATAAAATTTTCACTTCACTTTTTAAAATATATGGCAATCGGCCGTTATAAAGCCACACTACATTACTTCGTCGAAGTACTAATAGTTGACCTAAGTGCGTGACCACATTTGCTAGGTCTGTGGTGACCACACACTCGTGCAACTTCGCGAAGTCTTCAGTCGTCCGCACGCTAAGCAACATGGATGACGTTCAAGTGGCAGATTGGGTATTGTTGAGCAAAATCGGTTCCTTTTATTTCTTCCTATTTATTTTGAAGTGGTTTTAATTTAGTACGACATTATATAATTTTAATTAATTAATTATTAATTTGAACCGAGCGAAGTAAGCCGAGTAGTGTGGGAAGACGCTTCGTATTCGAACTTCGAAACGCTTCGAGTCCTGTAGCCTCCACTACACTACTCGCGAAGTTACTTCGTCGGAGTACTAGCCGAAGTTGACCGAAGTCGAAGTGCGTGCCCACACACTCAAGTAACTTCGCGAAGTGTTCAGTCGTCCGCACGCTAAGCAACATGGATGACGTTCAAGTGGCAGCTGCCGTCGCAATGTGCGCTCAATTACGTGCATGAATTGGGTATTATTGATCAAAATCGGTTCCTTTTATTTCTTCCTATTTATTTTGAAATGATTTTAATTTAGACCGACATTATATAATTTGAATTAATTAATTAACAATTTGAACCGAGCAAAGTAAGCCGAGTAGTGTGGTAAGACGCTTCGTGTTCGAACTCCGAAACGCTTCGAGTCCTTTGACTCGGGCGCAAAAACCGACAACGATCGGAAGTCACCCGAGGCGAGGCGAAGTTGCACGAAGCGATCCGAAGTGGCTCACTACACTATCCTATTTGATTAACTTCGGTCAACTTCGCGAGTAGTGTAGTGGAGGTGTATGAATTTTATAGCTTTTCTTTTGACACATATAAAAATTTTAGTCGACGTAACATTGAAATGGCGCTCTTTTTTATTTTGTGTTATTGCATTTATAATCTCCAATAAAAAACACAAAATAAAACTGGATATGCAAAGATTTTGGAAACTACGCCAGGGGGCAGCGTTTTTCTTACTTTAATGATATTTAGTACTAACTAAAGATCTTAGAAGGTTTTATATGGTTAAAATTTATTTTCACTCTGCGCTCATTAATCACAGATTAGTTAAAATATGTCCTGTACGGGCTCCATAAGGCGATCCGTTTTCCATACAAAATTTAAACGACTTGCATTCTTATCCGTGACATAAAATGCTGTTGAATGAAAAACGAGTGTATACTGCTATTTTTAGTAAAAATTTTCGCTGATTAATACAAAGATACAGCTAATGCACCGAAAGTACTACAGTATAGATTGCACACCCACAATGGTAACATTGATACCAAAAATTGCTAACAAAAACCAGTACTTTCGGTGCATTAGCTGTATCTTTGAATTAATCAGCGAAAAATTTAACTAAAAAAAATTATTAAATAACAAAAAACCCAACTGCTTAGCACAAGAGAGGAAAACAAGCTTAAATCTATTGGATTTGGTAACTTGAATTGTATGAGATACTGCAGGCGGGGACGAAAAAACGTTTTGTGGATGTTTACGACTTAATTTTGTTCGTCCCCGCCTGCAGTATCTCATACAGTTCAAGTTACCAAATCCAATAGATTTAAGCTCGTTTTCCTCTCTTGTGCTAAGCAGTTGGGTTTTTTGTTATTTAATAATTTTTTATTTTAAACTTTTTAGTTTTCAGATTTGCTAAGTCAAGTTATATAAAAAAATTTGCCTAAACCTTAAAATCAGGTTTTTACCAGCTATTGTTTGATACCCATGTTGTAAAAGTAATTAATTAAAAAAAATATTTCGCCCTTTTTTTCTCTTCAAAGGTGCCGTATTTATTATACCATTTGACACTCCTACAATGAAAACAAATCTAACGACACTTCACATGTTAAAATCTATCAAGCCGAAGGCTGCAGAGCGCGACAAAGAAATCGACATACATACATACAAAAACAACTCTTTACACAGCCTGGAATCAGACGAGCCCAAACCCAAGATATTAATTAATTCAAATTGTCTTTCCGGGTATTTGACAAGTTTTGTATTTAGCGAGTAATATTTTTTTAACTGATGGGGGCGCTAGTGGACGGGAGGTAGCCCCATAATGCTGCATCTTGCACGGAAAATTTAGTCATTACTTTATATGTTAAAACTAAGAAAATTATTTCCAAAAGGCCTAGCTAACTCTGCACTACTCGTGTCCATCTCAGCGATTCCCAGTCCTAAGGTTGCTTGGAAGAGATTGCTCTAAGCAATAAGGCCGCCTTTGCGCGCAATTTGATATAAGGTTTCTTACGCAATTACTTTTAATTTGTGTGCAATAAAGAGTTTCTATCTATCTATCTATCTATCTATCTAAACCCAAATATTTTATAAAGAAACGTCCCAGAGTTGGTTTATCAATAAAATATTACCAGATGAGTAAGTGACGCTACCCACTAACAGATGGCGCTGTAGGTTTCTGAAACGCGGTAATAAAAACAGCGCCTCTGGTATGGAGTGGAAAAACTACAGTATTACAAAAGTAATGAATGCAGCATCTTGCACGTGAAATTTAGTCATTGCTTTGTATGTTAAAACTAAGTGATTTTTTTTTCCAAAAGGCCTAGCTAAACCCAAATATTTTATAAGGAAATCTCACAGAGTTGTTTTATCAATAAAATATTACCAGGTGAGCAAGCGACGCTACCCACGAACAGATGGCGCTATAGGATTCTGAAACGCGGTAATACCTCCACTTTTTCATGGATATCTTCCGGCTCCATCATCAGATCAGCTCCTAGTTACAATAATATTGCATTGTCATTCAATTCGCATACGCATGCAAAATTTCATCTCAATCGGAAACCGATTGAGATTCTTTTTTCGGGTATTTTGTTTTTTGAAATAGTTTTTTTATTTATTACTTTTTATATTTTTTTTATACCCTATGACACTCCTACAATGAATACGAACCTAACGACACCTCACATGTTGAAATCTACCAAGCCGTTTTGGCTACAGAGCGCAACAAAGAAATCGACATACATACATACATACATACATTCACTCGAAAAAGATAACCCTCCTGTTTTGGGGCAGTCGGGTAAAAATGTAGCTCTGTATACTGATTTTTCAACAGCATTTTATGTCTCACATAAGAATGCAAGTCATTTGAATTTAGTATGGAAAACGGATCGCCATACCAAATGGGCTCATATTCAGCAGTTATTCGTAGCACTTGATATATTTTTTTATTTTTTTCGTCGATTATGAATTTTGCGCATGCAGAGTTAGTGCAACTGCTTTTCTTTGCATCTAGAATTTCCCTTACCGGAGTAAAGTGAAAAATTGTATTTCGCTCGGTAGCAAAGTTATTTCGTGTCTCGTGCCTTGAAACTCTCACTAAGCTCAGAATTATTTTTTTGAACCACTCGCTTTGCTCTTGTGCTCTTGGCTCAATCCTAGAATCCTTCTCTTGCTCAGTTTTCAACACAAACACTATCGCCAAATAACAGTTTTGCTGCTTTGCATAGTAAATAAATAAATAAGCTGTTTGGTTGATATTTTAAAAATTGGGGGCAATTCCACACAAAGTGATCTAATCTCAAACTAGGCAAAGCCTGTATAATTGGACTGGTATAATATGATCTGTGTTGCATACGAAACATACAAGATTCAGATTCAGATTCAGATAATTTTATTCAATGTAGATTCTTTACAGAATACTTATTGAATGTCATGCAGAATACAATGCAAATAGAGCGAGTCTACGCCGTTTCGGATCGTGCTATGGCAGCGTAAAAGAAACGGCAAGAAACCACTGCAGCACGGCCTACAAACGCAGTTAATTAGAATGCACCCTATAGTATTTAAAATAAATTAAAATACCACATAGATAGCATGGCAAATCTTTAGTGACAAATCAAGAATATGACAACAGACAGTAGGTAAAGCAAACAGGTTGTATCAGTATTATTTTAGTCACTTCATGAATCACGTATTACGCACTAAGCTGGAATATCGTAATATATATAAGAAATATGTCTTCATTTCTATTTAAATCAAAAATCCGAGAAAGTTAAGAGACATTCGACTATGATGGCACAGAAAAGTTATTACAGATAATCACATAGCAAATTTTAATTTATTCACACACCAACTCACACATGCTCTGTACACACAAACTCACACACACAAGCACACACACACACACTCACACATAAACACACACACACATAAACACACATACACACACACACGCGCATATTTACACACATGCAAAGATACATCCGTACAAACACATACACTTCTTTTACTGAATTTGTTTATTTTTTTATTTTTTATTATATTAACATAACTTCTGTTTATGATTCTTTTCTTACGTACGTACTTGCGCAATAGAAGGTGAAAGCCCAGGAAATATCTTGTCTGCTCCAGTGACTGTAGGGTGAGAGCCTGGTGCTCTGTGACACAGGTTTATCCTAGTATGGACACCAGACTCTCACAAAGGAAACTTGTATTATCTTAATATTTTCCTTATTTTAAGTAACCATGTACCTTGATCATAAGTTTCGTTTGTGAGAGAGAAAAAATAAAGTAATTTATTATTTATTTATTAGTTATATATCCCATCACTAGAGCATGTGTCATAAAAAGGTTTCCTCACGCGACAATTTCCATCACAATTAGTTGTGACAATCTGTAGAATCGAGATTGTCTGTACTCTACTCACAAAGCAATTTCATCATAATTTCATGTCGCGTAATTTCAAAATTTTCAAAACTATCGCAATGGCTCCGCGCACACCAAAGTGGATGAGGCCCAAGTGAGTATCTCGACCGTACAGATTGAAGAGGTCCGTGCAGCTCTTAAGCGCCTGCCAGCCAAGCATTCAGTTGGGCCGGACGGTATTCCACCCTTCTTGGTAAAGGATTGCAGAGACGCATTAGAGAAACCCCTCACGTATATTTTTAACTTGTGCCTGGAATCAGCAACTTTCCCGGAACGCTGGAAATCCACTCGTGTTGTCCCTGTCCCCAAGGGGTCTAGCAGTGAAGTGAGCGAGCACCGACCCATAGCAATCTTGTCAGCATTTGCCATAGTTTTTGAACTGGTCATCCACTCTAAAATTTATGACCAAGTAAACTCACAACTGAGTGAATGCCAACATGGTTTCCGAAAAGGACGGAGCACAGAGAGTAACCTTTTGTCCTTTATGAATTACGTCATACCAAATGTCGATCGAACGATAGGTGGTCAAGTTGACGTAGCCTACTTTGATTTTCGTAAGGCATTCGACACGGTCGATAACGACGTCTTGCTGTCGAAATTCGCTGCAATGGGGTTCTCAGAGAATCTGCTTTGTTTCTTTTCGGACTACTTGCGTAACAGGAAGCAATATTATGTTGAATGCATTGGTTGTGTATCTGAGCCATACCATACATACTCCGGGGTTAGCCAAGGTAGCAACTTGGGCCCTCTTGGCTTTAACATCATGATTAATTATTTTCTTTAATTTCAATTTGTATGAAAGGATTGATGAAAGTACAGGAAGCAAGGGAAGTATGTCAAGATCGTAGCAGGTGGAGGACTGTGGTCTCTGCCTACCCCAACGGGAAAGAGGCGTGATGTTATGTATGTATGTATCTAAAATTATTCCTAAACATTGATAAAAAAGAGGACTGTGATCGTTTGCAAGCAGATATAGACAGTGTAGTGGAATGGAGTAATAAGAACCTGCTTCTTTTTAACAGCGCCAAGTGTAATGTAATGTCTTGCACACGTGCACAGCAACCACTGCACTGTCAAGATCTTGGTGTTAAGGTCAAGAGTGACTTAAGGTTTAACGATCATATTGTAGATGTTTGCAAAAAATCGTTCCAAAACTTGGGATTCATTATTCGCCAAACAAGTGAATTCAAAAATGCCACGGCCGTGAGAGCACTCTACAATGCACTGGTTAGAAGTAGACTGGAATACGCTGCTATGGTGTGGAATCCGCATGAAATGAAGTACACCCAGATGCTTGAGAGAATTCAAAATAAATTTCTGCGTTTTCTATATTTAAAGCAATATGGGGTATATACCCTTTCTACCCACTTATGTATCCAACCCTATTTGTGATGGGTATGGTTGGATACAATAAGTTGGAAGTCAGGAGGAACTTAGCACTGGCTAGGTGTTTCTTCAATCTATTGATTGGCCAAACATTTAATAAAGAAGTGTTTGATTCGCTTGCCTTGGAAGTCCCAAATTCCCGGCTTAGGATAGGGCCAAGACAAAGGATGTATGAGGTACCATCTGCTCTTCCAACCTAGTTAAGTATTGCCCGTTATCAAGGGCTGTCAATACTCTTAATGAGGTAGCAAAACGGACTGACTTGTCCAATTGTTGTTTGACTAAATTCGCAAATTTAGTTTTAAATATATTGACTAACACATAATGTTTATTTTACTTGCTTGCTGTATTGGCTAGACTGTATGGGCATGCAATTGTATATACATAAAATAAATAAAATAAATGAAAATAAATAAACATGTTGTCCACAAATAAACTTCTTGTTAAATAAAATTCTTGTTAACCAATCAGCCTTTTACTAAGTACACCGTCTCCCGAACTATTCTCAAATTACAAATGATCTACACGTGCGTCTACAGTACCTCTAAAATATAAGGACATAAGATTGATTTGTGAATGCTCTTACCGCAACATGTAGCATTCACAGAACGGCAACGTCGCTCTTCACAGCATGCATTCAAAATTTTCGGCGGGAAAATGATTTTTGTTTCTAGCACCGAAACCGTTAGACCTAGGGACTCACTTTTCTTGGTGCTTATTGCATCAAATATGCACTCTATTGGTATATCGCTCAGCATTCTACGTGCAGTACTTTTTGAGGTACAGCATTGGCTCGCTGGCGAGACGTCTCCCCAGCAAGCCCAACAAATATCTCAAAAGTTAGTGGGGCTAGGATTTTTAAATATTTGGTTCCTACTGTTCCGAGTAGGTAGTAAATATTAAGCTTTGTTTTATCTTCCTACCTACTATATGTTCCGAGATATCAACTGGGCTGGCTGGGAAAACGTCTCTCCGGCCACCCATAATTATTGTTGAAGTGCTCCTACCATATGGATATTTTCGATTCGACTTTTTTACAATCCATTGCACTAGACATGCAGTAAATGTGGAACTATTTTGCTTTTATGTAATCTTCGTAGTTTTTCCTGTATAGAATGGGCTGGCTGACGAGACGTCTCTACAGCCACCCAAAGTTTTCAGCTCGTAGTGTCGTCAGTTTTGATGCACTGAATCTGACACTTTATTGATAGAATGAACCAATTTCCACAAAGATTTGGTGTATGCCACTTGGCCATATCTCGCACGGGCTTGCTGGGAAGACGGACACCCGCGCCGGTGCGTCCAACGTGTAGAGCCGGTGTAAGTAGGCAGATTGGGTCTCACTTCCAATTAAAGCGAACGCGCATTTGGGCGGGTGTCCGTCTCCCCAGCAACCCATGCGAGATATGGCCAAGTGGCATACACCAAAATTTAGTGGAAATTGGTTCATTCCATCAGTAAAGTGTCAGATTCAGTGCATCAAAACTGATGACACTACGAGCTGAAAACTTTGGGTGGCTGTAGAGACGTCTCGTCAGCCAGCCCATTCTATACAGGGAAAACTACGAAGATTACATAAAAGCAAAATAGTTC
Organism: Athrips mouffetella; assembly: GCA_947532105.1. Taxonomy (NCBI): domain Eukaryota; kingdom Metazoa; phylum Arthropoda; class Insecta; order Lepidoptera; family Gelechiidae; genus Athrips; species Athrips mouffetella. Next base: position 33,520,529 of record OX383956.1, read on the forward strand.
CACATTTACTGCATGTCTAGTGCAATTGATTGTAAAAAAGCCGAATCGAAAATGTCCATATGGTAGGAGCCCTTCATCAATAATTATGGGTGGCTGGAGAGACGTTTTCCCAGCCAGCCCATGTGATATCTCGGAACATATAGTAGGTAGGAAGATAAAACAAAGCTTAATATTTACTACCTACTCGGAACAGTAGGTAGCAAATATTTCAAAATCCTAGCTCCACTAACTTTTGAGATATTTGTATTTTTTCATGGGCTTGCTGGGGAGACGTCTCGCCAGCAAGCCCATGCTGTAACTCAAAAAGTACTGCACGTAGAATGCTGAGGGATATACCAATAGAGAGTGCATATTTGATGCAATAAGCACCAAGAAAAGTGAGTCCCTAGGTCTTATGGTTTCGGTGCTAGAAACAAAAATCATTTTCCCGCTGAAAATTTTGAATGCATGATGTGAAGTGCGACGTTGCCGTTCTGTGCAACTCTACATGTTGCTGTTAGAGCATTCAAAAATCAATCTTGTATCCTTATAGTTAAAAGGTACTGTAGACGCACGTGTAGATTATTTGTAATTTGAGAATAGTTCGGGAGACGGTGTACTTAGTAAAAGACTGATTGGTTATCAAGAAGTTTTTATTTATTTGTGGACGACATGTTAAGAACGAAAGAGATAATATGTATTTTAGCTCACGTGAAGACTAACTGGTGCCTCAATCTCTTTTTAGCAACCGTGACAACTGTATTCTAGGAGGAGATGTAGGTTTAATGGTCTCAGTAACAAACTAAAATTTTTAAAGTATTCTTAAATTGTTCTGTAATTAATAAGTTAAGAAAACTGATTTATTAAATAAATACGTGAGCCAAAATACATATTATGTCTTTTGTTCTTCACATGTTGTCCACAAATAAATAAAAACTTCTTGTTAACCAATCAGCCTTTTAAGTACACCGTCTCCCGAACTATTCTCAAATTACAAATAATCTACACGTGCGTCTACAGGACCTCTTAACTATTAGGACACAAGATTGATTTTTGAATGCTCTAACAGCAACATGTAGAATTGCACAGAATGGCAACGTTGCACTTCACATCATGCATTCCAAATTTTCAGCGGGAAAATGATTTTTGTTTCTAGCACCGAAACCATAAGACCTAGGGACTCACTTTTCTTGGTGCTTATTGCATCAAATATGCACTCTCTATTGGTATATCCCTCAGCATTCTACGTGCAGTACTTTTTGAGTTACAGCATGGGCTTGCTGGCGAGACGTCTCCCCAGCAAGCCCATGAAAAAATACAAATATCTCAAAAGTTAGTGGAGCTAGGATTTTGAAATATTTGCTACCTACTGTTCCGAGTAGGTAGTAAATATTAAGCTTTGTTTCATCTTCCTACCTACTATATGTTCCGAGATATCACATGGGCTGGCTGGGAAAACGTCTCTCCAGCCACCCATAATTATTGATGAAGTGCTCCTACCATATGGACATTTTCGATTCGGCTTTTTTACAATCAATTGCACTAGACATGCAGTAAATGTGGAACTATTTTGCTTTTATGTAATCTTCGTGGTTTTCCCTGTATAGAATGGGCTGGCTGACGAGACGTCTCTACAGCCACCCAAAGTTTTCAGCTCGTAGTGTCATCAGTTTTGATGCACTGAATCTGACACTTTACTGATGGAATGAACCAATTTCCACTAAATTTTGGTGTATGCCACTTGGCCATATCTCGCATGGGTTGCTGGGGAGACGGACACCGATCCGTTGATGCTGTCACCCTCGCACACCTATCCGCCTGCGCCGCGTGCATCGCATGGAACGGTGTGACCATTTGTGGCAGATTTCTACCAATTTGGCTATTGAATTTTTATTTTGACCGATTATGTTGTTGAAAAACCTTGGTTTATTCGTAGAAGCGAAATACAAATATAGCAGGTTTTAGAATAATTACACCGACAGAAACCCTAAACTACACATAACAATGTTCTTAGAATATTCGCTGATTATTCAATGAAACAATTTTATCGCATTTCATCTTCCGCATCTAGCAGCACTGAAACATCTTCCGCATCTAGCAGCATACGGATATCCCTCCGCGGCCGGATCTGGTCCGGTCCGGACCGTCCGCACTTGATAATTTTATACATTTTGCGTGCCGTCCGGAAGCGTGACTTGGACCAGCACCATCCGTACGGACCGTTCATATCCGGATGATCGTGTGTTGTTTTTTACTTTAGTGCAGGTTACACGCATGCGTGTGTACAGTCAAGTACATAAGTAAAGATGCTAATAAATATTTTTATTATAACAGTTTCTGTTTGCAGATTTTTCCATAAAGTAGAAAATCGTAAACTTTTGATAGATTCTTTCCAATAGCTCGTCAAAACAACGAATGGACATTCGGAAGCAATGCTTAAACTTGCCCTCATTGCTTCTCAATTTTTGATAATTTACATGAAACATTCCAGTAAATAATCTGGTTTCAATATAGGGGTCAACCCTGAATCGATTTTTATTTTTATTTACCTTGAAAATAAGATAGGCTATAATTACTTTTTTAAGAAGTCCATTTTTCTGCACGACTTTACTCAATAGCGATCCGGATAGAAGTGCTGCGACTAGTTTGTTCCCCGGACGGTCCGGACCGTCCGTCCGGTCCGTATGACAGGAAAAGCGCCCTTCAACAAATTCCGTTACCTATTGCTAGAATGCGATAAGACTAGGTGCGCGAGGTCGCATAGATAATCCGCGCGGAGATCCGCCCAACTGCGCTTGCACCTTAATTGTCAAATTGTACGACCCAATCTTACACGGGATTTTTTTTCAAATGTGGTGCAGCTGGAAATAAAAATTAAAAGCAGTATATTTCAGCGGCAGCGATAGTCTCCGCGTATACGTCCATTTCGCTTGACAGACCTACACGTAATGAGTCGCACCAACGTGTGAACGCTGTCATCAAGCTTGCCGAGCCGGCGCGGCCAGTGGCGAGGCCAACGATTGGGCCAACGTCTACTGGGGGCTTTAGCAAAAAAGCAATCTCGATCAGTTGGTCGTTCACTCCACAGAGTAACTTATACAGCGTGAATTTGTATTGGTTTCGCTCCCGAAGCCCAGTGATTCTACTCATGTAAACAAGCAACTTTTGCGAAGAAAAAAATTTTTAACTCGAAAAAAAATTTTCGTTTTCCCATAGTAAAGTGGTCACGTGATCGACTCATTTTGTATGGGAAGGCGAAAAATTTTTTTCGTGTAAAGATTTTTTTTCTTTGTTGCTTAGGAAAGTGAGTGGGGCCTCTAAGACGCAGGTTCGCGCATTTACTGCGAAAAAAGTCCCCTTCGTTACAGCACCTTGTTTTCAGAACACCCCACTTAACATCTCGTCGAGCATCGGAATCCTTGGTGTCGACATTTCGAACGAAGTCCAGTTCCGCGATCACTTGGAAAGGAAGCCGAACTGGCCTCCAAAAAACTTGGAGTTCTTAACGGGCGAAGCGTTACTTTAGTCTAGGCAACGAAGCGGATCGTTGTATGAAGACCCCCGCATTAAATCCTCAGTCGATGAAACTTTGCTGGGGTATTACACTACGCATGAGACAAACCTTCTATAAAATAAATGGTACAGCAGCACTACACTTACTTCCTCGCGATATACGAGAGTCATCATTCGACAGTGTCCCCACCGGGAATCGAACCCAGAACTTCCGGATCATGAGCCGAATGCTATAACTACTAGATTATAAAGGGCTGCGGATAGCAAAGAGTAAATAAGGACCAAGTGCAAACTTAAGTTAGTAATTCCATACAAATAATATGGAATTACAAACTTACCTATACCAGATTTACGTAATTTTTTTAAAGAAATATACACTCAGGTACATAACCAATTTAGAATTCCAATTTGAAGCATTAACATAAGCTCATTGAAACCGATTTTGAGTAAATCACATTTTTAAATTTTAGTAGTAAGGGAACATCCCTTATATGAACTTCCACAGACCAATGGATACTGCCGAAAGATACCTTGCATGGAGAGTCTTGGTCATGCAAAATTTCATCAAGATCGTTTGAGCTGTTTTTGAGCTAATCGCAATTTTTCATTTCCATCGTATGACAGCTACCCTCAAAAAGAGAGCCAGCAAAAAACCACTCAGTACCGACTGACCGACCGACGGACGGACATTTTTGGGAGACTTACTTTTTATGATGTATAAGTGATATAGAACACATTTTTGAGAAAATCTCGCTCCGCTCGAAAGTAAAAATCCAAAAAAGAAATCGGTGCTTTTAATTTTTCCATACAAAAAATGTATGAAAAATTTTTATGCAATTTTTTTTTTAATATTTGAATTTACATTTAATTCATGATTCTTTATCATCCTGAAAAATTAAATCTGCCTGAGAAATTTATGTTGGGGTCAACTGCTTCGTTGCCTACACTAACTTCATGTCGAGCCATCGGCTTATGCTTTATAAGGCACAGGTTCGGCCCCACATGGAGTACCTACTGCTAGCTCACATCTCTGGGCTGTTGCTCCCCAATATCAACTACTTCCTCTTGATCGCATTCAAAAGAGGGCAGTTAAAATTGTCGACGATCCTGAGCTCACGGACGGTATAAAACCACTTAGTCTACGGAGAGACGTCGCCTCCTTGTGTGTTCTGTACCACCTGTACAATTAATTGTGAGTGTTCCGAGGAACTATCAGTCTGGTGCCAGCGGCTCAGTTCCACCACTGCACCATCTGCCGTAGGGAGAAGTTCCACCCACATCATTTGGATGCATGGCGTCCTACCACAACACGTTATGCGCGCTCATTCCTCTTGCGCACTAGTAAAATGTGGGACGTTTTCCTTAAGCGGTTTTCCCAACATGGGGGCTTTTAAAAAGCGGGTAAACCAAGTAGTATCAGGCTGTATCAGGCCGGCAGCGCACAAGTAACACCCCTGGTGTTGCAGGTGTCCATGGGCGGCAGTGGCGGCAGTAACACCGCCAGTTACACACACACACGCCAAATTTTTTTGTTACCAATGTTTACAAAGCAGAAAGTTTTTAACTAAAAAAAGCCGTTTGCGGTCTCGGTTGAGTTTATATGGGATGTAAGCACTGACCTCTATATATACATGTATATTAGGTCTTTACCTATGAAATTGCCGTTTTGTATGGCGAATTTTAGGTCAACTCAATTTTCAGTACTAACATTTTTGCATTTTTCTTAGAAATTATAAATCCAATTGTTTTAATTTTTTTAAGCATTATTGGGAAGACATTAAGCTAACAGAAGATTAAATTTAATTTTCGAAAAATATTATATGTAAAAAAATATAACAAATCTAATGATGAAATCGGACGACATTTAAGACGAACAATTTTCAAACCTTTAATTTTTATATATCAAACTAAAAATAAAAACTTTATTTTATGCGTAAATTGATAACCTTGAAGTCAACTTTCAAATATAAATCAAATGAAAAAAATAGCGTTAGAATTATAGGAATTATGATCTCATTAATCTGTAAGAAAATTTCGGCAATTTCATAGGTAAAAAGACTATGGTAAAGACCATAGAATACATGAATGTAAAGACCTATTATATAGAGGTCAGTGGGTGTAAGGGACGGGTTGACAAATACTGAAAGAGCATGACCTGACCTGTCAATGTAAATGAACAACTTTCCATACCATACAAACCAAACTGTTCAATCAAGTTTGCAATTTTGTACGAGTCCGGTTATTTTTATTTTGTCAAAGTTCTAACTATTTACTGATAGTTTTTTCAGTTACGTTGACTTTCAGTATTTGCCAACCTGTTCAATAAATGTTTAGTTTTCGGAAGCCTGTCCCTACAGGATGTAGAGGACAGGTTAGCACTGAAATAGAATGATCAGTCAACGTAACTGAACATACAAACATCCATACGAACTGTCCAATCAAGTTTGCAATATTTTACGGAGAGTCCGATTTGGGATTTCGTTTCCTGAAAGTTTTATTCACTGAAATATGTTCAAGTACGTTGACTGATCATGCCCTTTCAGTTTTCGGATGCCTGCCTGTCCCTAACAACCCTTACTATATTCCAATTCCAAAGTCTGATCTAAAAATACTTCGCGTTAAATACCTACAACCCGAATAAATGTCGAATTAAAAATAAAAGACCCAAAATTCGGTCTCCTTGCTCCGCTATGGAATTATCCAAATTATAATTTATTGCTCGAACCGCAGCTCCTCGTCTGGTTTTAAAATTTACCTAATTTATGAAATTATATTTTCCAAACAACTGACTAATGGAGTCAAAGATAAGCCCTTAAAATAAAAGCTCAATTCAATAGTTTGTTCAAAACCTTATGGGGTCTGCGTCTCAGTCGCAATGTTTCAATAGAGATCAGTATTCACTACTCTGCAATCTACATATTTTAGGTACCAGGTGTTATGATAAGCGACTTCTGTTTGGCATGGTTAATACACGTTGCAGTCTACACGGCGATAGATTAAAAATATAGTGATGTAGTAGACATATCCACCTGTATCTTTGTCGATAAGACTTATTGACTCAGCTTTGGGCCGGGATATCTACTTAATAGTGTATATGTCGTGGCCAGATCGTGGTATTGGCTATTTCATGATGTGGCCACTTTCATGTTGGTTACTTCATGAATTCATGTTGGTTACTTCATGAAATGCAACCTAACATAACCGAACCTTTCATGAAGTGGTCAGCCACATCATGAAGTGATTATTTCTAACGATCTGGCCACGACATATATACCTATCCTCTTCTAGATTTCGCAGTAACATAAGCATATCCGTAAGATAGCTATTAAAATTCCTAGATTTTTAGTAAAATTGTTATCTGGTATCCAACCTGAACCTAATATAACATGACATCACTATCTTACGGATATAACCATCTCACTAAAACATAATAGCTCAATATTTTTAACCAGTTTCTTTGACAACCCAGGACAAATTACGGGCGAAATTTTTTTTTATGGAAGTGTTCCTTAGGTCCCCCCAAACATATACAGAATGTTCCCCGGCGATCCCATGTCCGCTCCCCCCTCCCCCCCCCCCCTCGAACGGGTCCCTAATTTCGGTTTTTTTTCTATTTATCTAAAAAACAGTTGAAGTAAGGAGAAAGTCGTCAAAGTAAAACTTAATTGCTATAAAATTACCAATCTATAGACACGGGCTTTATTTCGATGTGACCTACAGTACCTGAAATATAGCTACAGACAGTTCACCATAAGTTAAAAATTATCTTTAAATCATTTTTTGTACTATCTTTTAACAAAAACTACTGGAGTTGTGGTAAAATTATGTAAGAGCATGTGAATCTTGAAACATTTAGGAATAAAACGAGACATAATTCATCATTATTGCAGCACTGGATCTCGATTTACAGCGAGTTACATCAAACTAGAGGTGGGCGTGAAATAACGTAAATAGTTTTGATAACTATTTATTGATGCAATAGCTTCATTACGTTACTGGCTATTGCGAAAACTATCTATCGAGCGAAACTAGTTATTTCTGAAAACCGAAAACCATTGAGATCTCGCGACTCAACGCGTGAACGAACGAAGCTTGATTAGAAAGAAAGAAAGAAAGAAGCGAAGTTAATTTGATTGCGATATTTGTTTAAATCTACAGTCAAAAATCCGAAAATATCCCTAATCTAACTAAATCACGTGTTTCATAAAAATAACCAACACGCATTTCGGTTATTCTGATACTCGTTTTCCGAACGTCAAGCGATATTCAAAAATAAATAGTTATTAAAATAAATAGTTTCAAAAGCCGCTATCGGCTACTATAACGATAGCTAGTTTCGGTATTCCGAAAAACGAAAACGACCCACCTGTACATCAAACACCCTAAGATAATTTTATAGGACGAAAGAAGTATGAACAGTGAAACTGACGTTGTCTTTCAGGATTAAATAATAGCACTTCCAATTTAAATAAATGGAATAAAAATAAACTATTTCCCCCAAAAGACTACAAGATTTATGCTTTAAGTAACAAGATGGCGTCACATGTATAAGAAATAAATTGTAATTCAGACGTAATAAATATAAGATGACAGACGATAATTCTTGTCATGTTCTATTACAAAAAAACAATATTTTTTTAACAATTTTGACATTTGATCGGGTATCGGAGACCGCTAGGATCCTCAGATTTCGATTTTGAACGCAATCTGTCCAGACATAAAAAAAATCAAGATGGCGGCCAGGGGGGCCTTCAGCCTTGTAAATTACTTTTGGTAGTAGGTGGGGGCAGGGTCAGCTGGAGGACGCTTCGAGTTTCGCTCTACGCGGAGCTGGGCCTTCGACCTCACTATATGGTTTAAGCTACTTGGGGTAAGTAGATGGAGGTATTAGTAAGCGGGGACGCTTCAGGCTTCGCTCTACGCGGAGCTCGGCCTTCAGCCTCGTATAAAACTTGAGCACTTGAAGCTTGAAGCGCGACATGCTGGGGGACGCTTCGAGCTTCGCTCTACGCGGTGCTCCGCCTTCGGCCTCGCCATGTTGGTTTACATTACTTGGGGGGAGGGTTGGGGAGAGACAAAGTAAGAGGGACGCTCCTAGCTTCGCTCTACGCGGAGCTCGGCCTTCGGCCACGCAAGTTACCGGGTTTCGGTCGTTTCTATGACAGCCATATTGAAAAATAGCGGCAAAATTTTTTTTACACCAATAACTTAAAGTTAGCACTTAACAGACAAGTTGCAGAAGATAGGAAGGCGTGGAAGTTACTCCACCGACAAGAGCGTAGCTCTTAAATAAGAAGAAGAAGAACTTAAAGTTCACCCCCAAAAAACCCCCGATAACAAATTTCACTCGAATCAGAGCAACTTTTATTTTGGCCGCTATTTTGAATCCGCCATCTTGAATTTTTTTTACAGTGAGTCGCCCCTTGTCATCCTCTTTGACATTTGTTAGAGAACATTATACTTTACTCTTTTCGTTTAGGATTTATTTGACTTTGAATGAAAAAATTATAATATTTGTATGGCAGCCATCTTGCTTTTCGTCGTTTTGGATTTATTTCATCCCAAGTAGAATTTGACCAGGATGTGGGTCGACTTTTGTTTGAGGTCGACCCACCTAACCCTTACAGTCCTTTCATGGAGAACAATTGTGTCAATGAGTCAGTCAGTCAGTCAGTGAGTCAGTCATCATATCAGCAGAAAGACGTCCATTGCTGGACATAGGCCTCCCCTAAAGAACTCCATGACGACCGGTTCTGCGCTGCTCGCATCCAGCGGCTTCCCGCGACCTTGACCAAATCGTCGGTCCACCTTGTGGGGGGCCTGCCAACGCTTCGTCTTCCGGTACGTGGTCGCCACTCTAGAACCCTCACGCCCCATCGGCCATCGGTTCTTCTTGCGATGTGCCCTGCCCACTGCCACTTCAGTTTAGCGATTCTCAGGGCTATGTCAGTTACTTTAGTTCTTCTGCGGATCTCCTCATTTCTGATTCGATCGCGCAGAGAGACTCCGAGCATAGCCCTTTCCATAGCCCTTTGGGTGACTTTGAGCTTTCTGATAAGGCCCATCGTGAGCGGCCACGTCTCGGTGCCATATGTCATCACTGGCAACACACACTGGTCAAAGACTTTCGTCTTGAGACACTGCGGTATTTTGGACGTGAAGATATTGCGGAGCTTCCCGAACGCTGCCCACCCGAGTCGGATTCGACGAGTAACCTCTTTCTCTAAGTTGGATTTACCCAGCTGGACTGTTTGTCCCAGGTATACGTACTCATCAACAACTTCGAGCGTAGAGTCTCCAACTTTGAGTGGAGTGGGTACAACAAGGGCGTTAGACATAATTTTCGTCTTATCCATGTTCATTTTTATTTATGAGTCAGTCAGTGGTAATTGAATTTAATATTATAATAAAATAATAAAGATACTCGTAGATAGATGACAAGAACTACCATCTGATATCTCACATTTCAAAATCAAAGCTGCCCATTTGTGATTACAATTTATTTCTTATACAAGTGACGCCAACTTGTTACTTAAAGCATAAATCTTGTAGTTTTTTTGAGTAAATAGTTTATTTTTATTCCATTTATTTAAATTGGAAGTGCTATTATTTAATCCTGAAAGACAACGTCAGTTTCACTGTTCATACTTCTTTCGTCCTATAAAATTATCTTAGGGTGTTTGATGTAACTCGCTGTAAATCGAGAACCAGTGCTGCAATAATGATGAATTATGTCTCGTTTTATTCTTAAATGTTTCAAGATTCACATGCTCTTACATAATTTTGGCACAACTCCAGTAGTTTTTGTTAAAAGATAGTACAAAAAATGATTTAAAGATAATTTTTAATTTTTGGTGAACTGTCTGTAGCTATATTTCAGGTACTGTAGATCACATCGAAATAAAACACGTGTCTATGGATTGGTAATTTTATAGCAATTAAGTCTTACTTTGACAACTTTCTCCTAACTTTAACTGTTTTTTAGATAAATAGAAAAAACTAAAATTAGGGACCCGTTCGAGGGGGGGGGGGGAGGGGGGAGCGGACATGGGATCGCCAGGGAACATTCTGGATATATTTGGAAAACTTCCGAAAAAAAAAATTTCGCCCGTAATTTGTCCTGGTACATTTCTAAAAATATTGATCTATAAGTACGAGTATATATCACCGTTAAAACCAGCATCACAATAACTAATTTATCTAACTCCTTGAATTTATCAGTATTATATGATCTGTGACAATACAATGTAAATAATATGTCAAAATTAATTTGTTGGTTAGTTATTTTGTCTAATTACAACGCGCAAAGAGTCTATTCTACCTTTTGCTGTTTTCCAGTTGATGAATTGTACGTATAGTTACTTATCTGGTCCCTGGATAAAAAAATTTGCAGAAAAAAATAAGGGCTGATTGAATTACCTACCGCAAAGCTGCGCTTATCGAATAAGTTTTTAAGTAACAATCCGCAGGCGTTAAGTTATACCAAACACACAAACTCAATATGTTATTATATTATAGGGAAGATTTCTTGACAAATATATAAAAAAATTAAGTGTTTCTTCAAAATCTTTGTTTAGCTTATCGTGAAAACCAAGGGTGAAAATCGGTTATATAATTGTAATATCATTGGAAAACAGTAGGTACATATTATTATTTGCATGCGTCAGTGTCAAAATGGAAAAAGTGCGAGTTGGACTCCACCTGCGGATTCGACAAAATTCGACTCAGTATTCTGAAACTAGGTACAGTCAAGAGCAGCAGGACAAGCATGACACTCGCACAGCGACTACGGCTTTTTATAAGAACGGTACAAAGTCCAATATGTCAAGCTTGATGCGTTCTTGACCTATACCACTGAAGTTACGACTAACACACATATTTATTGTGCAGAGGTATGGAGTCCAACTTGCACTAGGCCGGTTTTTACTTCGACGGACGGCATGAAACAAGCTGTCGATTTTAGACAAGTTACCAGCTAAGTTTATCGATATTAGTGACCGCGCCGACTCACGCATCTCTATCGTCGACGTCCACATTTCAATGTTGGAAGGAATCATTTTCGTGATAACCTGCGCGGTAGCAGCATGGCGACGAGCTTTGACTTTGTGGTTCGTATTATCTCTTAATATGTTATTTGTTATCTACTTTTTAAAATGGTTAACTATTATTATTTATTATTATGAGAGTAAGTATTAGGACACGATATTTTATTTGTACTGCGTTAAGTTCGCCATATAGTTTCTTATCCAAGCAGCTGCTGCGAATGATACCTACCTACTTATTACTTTTATTTTAAATTAAACTGTTGCCATTAATCAATGGGATATATCCTGGGGTCTCTTAAAGCTAATGCACGCTATAAGGTTTTGTTTGCTTTTTACGAGCAGCAGTGGTGGCGGTGGCTGGTGTGGACGCAGGATGTGAAGCCTTTGTGGGAAGCTCAGCCCACGTTCATCATCTCTCAAGGCGTTTACCTGTTTGCGGGTCTTATAACGCTAATACACGGTATACGTTTTCTAATTTATATTTTAGATGTAGGTATTTGCATAAAGTATTTAAACTTACTAATATTCAAAGAAAACAAAACATAAAGCGTTCAAACATCTTTTTATTTACTTTTTAAATGTTTGTCAGAGAGAATTTAAATTTTTTGTCTCAAAAGTGATATTTTATCACCCGGAAAGTTTCTTGAAGGGCCATTGCATTCAAATCAAATCAAAATCGTTTATTCATTGTTGGATATTAAAATCTCTTAATGACGTCAGCTAAACTACATCGCTTCACAAACAATGTGGCGCCATTGTGGGAAAAAAAAGAAGCGACAATAAAAACCCACGCGCTCTTTTAAATATGTTTGAATGTACAAGGTTGATATACAACATACATAGGTCAGTTTTAATTTTGAATTAGCCTGTTAGAACCGTAGTCTAATGCCATGGATTTTTCTCTTCTAGTTAATCTGATATTTTATAATAACCCTTCTTACATAATTTCTGCTTGATTACAGTTTTGAATTTATCTAACGGTAAACTTTCAATATCAGTGGGTACCTTATTATAGAAGCGTATACATTGACCTTTATATGTTTTACTAATTTTGTGAATACGGCTGACATGAGAAGCACGTTGATTCTTGTTTCTTATGTTGACACTGTGCCTGTCACAATTTTTATCAAAAATATGTATATTCCGTTTAGCATATATTAAATTCTCATAAATGTATTGCGACACAAAAGTCAAAATGTTGATTTCTTTAAATTTATTTCGAAGAGATTCTCTAGGCTTCATTTTATAAATTGCACGAACAGCTCGCTTTTGTAGTAAAAAAATGCTGTTTGCATCCGCAGCATGACCCCATAACAAAAGGCCATATGACATGAGACTATGGAAATAACTGAAGTAGACTAACCTCGCGGTGTCTACATCCGTCAGAGCTCTTATTCTTTTCACTGCGTAAGCTGCAGAACTAAGTCTGTTCGACAATTTATTAATATGCGGTCCCCATTGTAATTTGTTGTCTAAGGTAATACCTAGGAACACAGCTGATTCCACAAGACTCAATTTATCGTTTTTCACTAATAGGCTTGTAGCAGTTGGCTTTACATTAGGCAAAACAAATTTAACACACTTAGTTTTCTTTTCGTTAAGTAAAAGATTATTTACGGTGAACCACTCAACTACATTAGAGATTGTACTATTTACGTCGTCAAAATTTGATTGTTGTCTTTTGACTTTAAAAATCAAAGACGTATCATCTGCAAATAGTACTATCTCATTCTTGTCCTTTACAAGGTTTGGCAAATCGTTAATGTAGACAATGAACAGGAATGGTCCCAGGATTGAGCCTTGTGGAACGCCCATACAAATTTTTGATCCTAGTGACCTTTTCCCATTTACATCAACCTTCTGGATCCTTTCACTTAGATACGACTCCAGAAGGCTTAGAGCCTGGTCTCTAATTCCATAATGGTGTAATTTCCTGATAAGAATATCATGATGTACACAATCGAAAGCCTTGGACAAGTCACAGAAAACGCCAATGGCATCACTTGACTCCTCCCAGGCGTCAAATATACTTTGAATAAGCTCAACACCTGCATCGACTGTTGAGCGACCCCTGGTAAAACCGAACTGTTTTAGGTTCATCAAGTTGTTGCGATAAAAGTGGCTCTGAACCTGATTTAAAATTATCTTTTCAAATATCTTACTAAGAGTTGGTAGAACAGAAATAGGTCTAAAATTAGTGGGGTCTGATTTACTACCAGCTTTAAACAACGGAATAATTTTACTAAGTATGTTTCATCAAATCAGGAAAAACACCATCATCTACACATTTATTAAAAATACTAGATAAGTATGGTGCAATGTTTTCTATAACGGCACTAATAATTTTAACTGACAGGCCATCTATATCGGCGGTCTTTTTCATTTTAAGTGATTTAAAGGCTTTAATTATAACGAAAGCATTGACGTAACTGAATTTAAAATCTACATTGCAAACATCTACGTGTCGTTCGAGATAAGATTTGGCAAGAGTGGGAGATGAGTTCAAGGTTTTGGTAGTTGAAACTGGAATATCCGTAAAGAAGTTTTCAAAAGCTTCAGCAACTTCTATATCTGTACTTATGATCTGATCATCAATCTTAAGCTGGAAGTCATTCCGAGGAGCTTTAGATCTTCCAGTTTCACTATTTATAGTTTCCCAAGTCGTTTTCGTAATGTTGGAACTATTTTTGATTTTATTTTTAATGAAATTTGATTTGGCTGCAGCACAAACCCGTTTGAATGTTTTTGAATAATCCTTTACAAATTGCGCAAATGCATCACTATTGTTATATGTTCTTTCCTCGTAAAGTTCATATAACCTTAGCCTGCTTCTGTGTATTTCCACTGTGGCCCAATCACTAAACATTAGATTCTCATTTACAGTAATTTTCTTTTCCTTGAAAATTGCATCGTACTCACTTTTAGTTAAAGTAAATAGAGACTCATACAATTTATTTGGATTATCACAATATGGTAAGTTTGGCAGTTTTTCTTCAACACTACTTTTGTAGCGGATAAGTCTACCTTCATTGATAGGTACGCACGTGATATCCTTTTTCAATGCTTATTTAGTCGTGACTTTGAAAACTGCCAACTGGCCAGAATGATCAGAGCCCAACTTATTGATAATTGATTTATCTACTGGTTCTAAATTCGTAAAAATGTTATCAATACAAGTAGATGTAAGAACAACGTAACGCCCTGCGCGTAGTTTCCAAAATCTTTGATAAAGGGCCCTGCTTGCAGTGCCACTGTCAATCGTACCGTGTGTGGTCTTGCAGGGCCGATGTAACGCCGATTTTGTCGGCCCTGCATGCCCTGCCCACACAATGTAGTACGATTGGCAGTGGCACTGCAAGCAGGGCCCTGCAGGCAGGGCTTTGTGTAGGGCTCTTTAGGCTAAGAGCCCACCCAGTTGCGCCCACATTTTTCGGATAGGGGCGTCACTAAGCAGCGGGTAGTCCCGTAACTTACAATACAACATGTATTGTACACTAAGTAGCGTGTATATTTTGCAGCTTTTCGAAAAGGAGGAAGATGGCCGTACTTCTGGCTGGCGACCGTGTTGCATGGCCTGTACGCCGACAATTTCTGGCACTTCATCGTTCCTGAATACGATAACTTCTGGCACTCCCAAACTCCCGTCATGTTCCTAGGAAACAGAATGCCGCTGCACATAATACTTCTATGTAAGTTCATGTCCAATCATAATAACCATTAAGTAGGTATGCTTCTTACGGATAGTTTGAGGGGCGAGATCATGGTGAGATGTAGGTATCCTAAGATATTTATAATAATAGGTCTTTACATATGAAATTGCCGAAATTTTCTTACAGATTAATGAGATCATAATTCCTATAATTCTAATGCTTTTTTTTTCATTTGTCTTGTATTTGAAAGTTAACTTCAAGGTTATCAATTTACGCATAAAATAAAGTTTTTATTTTTAGTTTGATATATAAAATTAAAGGTTCGAAAATTGTTCGTCTTGAATGTCGTCCGATTTCATCATTATATTTGTTATATTTTTTACAGATAATATTTTTCGAAAATTAAATTTAAGCTTCTGTTAGCTTCATGTCTTCCCAATAATGCTTAAAAAAAATAAAAAAATTGGATTTATAATTCCTAAGAAAAATGCATAAATGTTAGTACTGAAAATTGAGTTTACATAAAATTCGCCATACAAAACGGCAATTTCATAGGTAAAGACCTATTATAACAAAAAAGACATTTTAGGGTTCCGAACCAAAATGGTCAGAACGGAACCCTTATGGTGCCACTTCGTCTGTTTTTCTGTCACACCTTTATTAACTATTATCTAATCTGTACCTGTATATCTCAGCAACCACTTATGCTATCGACTTGAAATTTGAAATAGTTTTACCTTAACCTTATTGCATATGAAAGAATTATAAAAAAATAATTATTATTATTGTAAAGGAGGCCCAAATAGTGGGAGACAAAATTTAAAATAGTCGTAATTAGGTCGAGTGAGGTATCTATCATCTATCACACTACTTGTACATTCCAAAATAGATTTTTAAATCGTTACGACTCTTAGTTTTCAAGTTATGATGAAAAATGTCTAAATAAATACCATTCCCCATCCCTCCATATATCCCCAGTTTAAAAAAGGAAGAATCTGAATTACTTGTAATCGATAGACGTTTACGTAAATATTACAGGAAAAATAAAACGATCTCTAAGTAGTACCGTTTTTTAAAAATTTGCAAAAAACCGTTACAAACTAATTTATTTTTGCGGTGCAAAAATGGACGTTGTAGCTTTTAAAAATACTCTAGGCATATCGGAACCCTCGGCGCGCGAGTCCGACTCGCTCTTGACCGTTTTTTTATTTTGCTTTTAGATCCCGCGTTTCTATACCATGCTGCCTATGCAGTATCAAAGTTGAATCTCCCCACATACGCGGAGCCCTTCGCCGTGGGTTTGGTGACGGTTCTTATCGATATCCCATACGACATAGTGGCCGTCAAGTTCGTGCACTGGACGTGGCATGACACCGACCCTAATATATTCGACCGCCACTACTGGGTGCCGTGGAATTCCTACTACTTCCACGCTACATTCGCAGCCAGTCTCGTCTTTTTCTTCCACGCGCTAAGGGGATGGTTCGCACCAAAGATTGCCAAGTGGGATTCCGCAGGGTAAGTCTCTAGAACTGGATCAAATGAGTAGGTCAGTCTCAATTATATTTTTTCAATACTATTTAGGTATTTTAATTAATTTGATTTTTTATGGACCAAGCGATCAATTCTTACCAATAACAATCAAGCACTAATACTCGTAGAGATAATAAACAAATAATAATTTATACCCTTAATTAGTTAGTCACTTTTTTAATCCTCTTTAGTCACTCAGCGATATTTGAGAACTGAGATAAGTAACTATCACTATTGATAACTAGACCTAACTGAGAACCCATGCCACGCCATGGCATGGGATCAGGTCAAGCTAGACACCCGCAGCGCGACTTTAGTTCCTACGGCTGTTGGAGTAAGAACGGTGTAAAGTCCAATGTGTCAAGCTTGACTTGCTCTTGACTGTATCTACCCAAAGATCTATAGAAAAAGTTTAATAGTTACGAATGCGCTTAGAGCTTAGTGCAACCCGGTAACCCGCGCAAATTCTAGGTTTGCGTGGGACACCAGGTTGTTCTAAGGCGATGTAGGTAGGTAGTTATATAATTTATTAATTTTAATTTTTAATTTTTGATCTAGCAAAAAAGTGGAGTGGAAATCTCTACTGCTCGCAGTGTTGCTGGGCATGCCAGGCGGTGTGTTGGCATTTGTGCCAGTATACCACCCTCTGCACGACAACTTTGGTATACATTCAGAAGTCACCTTCTTCTTGATATTCACGATCTTTATGGTGTTCGTCTTGAACGGCCTTCTAAGTGAACGGGAGAGAACCAAAGACAAGTAAGAAATTTAAGGAATTGATTGATTTCAGTAGGGTTAAGGATAATTAACATTAAGGCAAATATTTTAGAGCCTCGTAGGGATGCAGTTCTATGAAAGAAAGACAAAGCTATTGTCCGCTATTTTTTTAGGGTTTCGAACCAAAATGGTCAACTACTCACGCTCTCGTCTTGAAATTTGGAATAGTTATAGAACATGCTTGCCGAACTATATTGCAAAACAAAAAAGAATTTAAAAATATTTTTATTATTATTACTAACTAGCGGACCGCCCCGGCTTCGAAGTGCCGTGATTCATCATGATTAGAGTCGAGTGTCGGCTATACGATTGTTGTGGGAAATGTGAAAAATTCAATGGCACATAATATGATAGTTTCAAAAGGAAAACTATCAAAGTTAAGTAAGCTTCACAGGTTAATGAGCCATAGCCGAAAAACTAGCAATAGCAATCAGGCGCTAGGACCTCGCTGAGCATAGGAGGTAAAAAGTTTATGTTATAAACGTTGTGAACTACTTACTCAAAACCCGCTTTGCGATAAAAAAAATCTTAAAAAACTACGGACCTATACTGCGCGTTTCTCGACACGCACTTGGCCGTTTTTTTAATTTTCTTATACTTAGATGCTCGCATCCAGCGGCTTCCCGCGAGCAGCGCAGGACCGGTCGTCATGGAGTTCTTTAGGGGAGGCCTATGTCCAGCAGTGGACGTCTTTCGGCTGATATGATGATACTTAGATGCATCCCTTCGAATCGCCTAAATTTTGCCCCCCGTGTTAATCTGTCCTACATACTTCAACTTGCTCCGTAGAAATTGAAATTCTGTGCATTACATACCTACTAAGTATTATACAACGTGTTAACGGAATAAGCGAAACTGAGAAAATTATTTGTTCAGAATCGAGAGTAGAATCAACTTCACGGGTTTTGATAGGGGTTATTTTTATTTTATTGTTAAAATTTTTGCCGCTTCTAAATACATATTTCTGTGGATACGCGCGCGGGAGGGAGTGGGCGTGGCGTGCCATGATAGCTTAAAAATCTACTAGAACAACGATGAAACTTTTAAAGTTTAATCGTTAGCAAAAACTAGAAGAAAAATTGTTTTTTAAAGTTCTTTTTACGGTAATGGATTTATTTTAATAAAAATAAGTTGGGGTGTATGAGGGTTTCGCTTATTCCATTAACACGTATACAGCCACAGGAGTTAGTAGCTGAGTAGGTTAGACAGAGAAAAATATTATTAAGCCGTATAATACCGCTACATTTGCCAGCAATTGCCAGGTAGAAGAAAATATTCTGCCTACTTTTTTGAACTTAAGTCACAGTTTAGTATCACATACCACACAGGCTTTGCTAGAGGAAAACCTCATGCGCGTCATCTGCTAATTTACTTCCTAGTAAGGCCTGGTCGGTCTATGATACACAGATAAAGAAAAGATCCAAAGAAGACTTTGGAGCTTTAAGAACTTCTTTAACTTGTTGTTGCCTTTGAATGTCAGTAGTTTTAATCAGTAAAGTTTCAAACTAATCGAAAGTCATTCACGATTGAGATAAGTCATGCTGTTTTATCTACTTTTACTAATACAATAATACGAAAAAATTAAAAGGCCTTCCATCTACTCAACAATTTATTCCCGTGACTGTACTGCATATCAGGGGACTAGCAGTTGCCCGCGACTTCGTTTGCACGGGATTGTATGTATCTAAGTATCTGTTCCATATGATTTTCCGAAAGTTGAGTTGTTGAACTTACTAGGATAATCGACTTCGATTGCTTCTTTTTTCTTTTTTTTGAATAGATCTTGATCGTAATTACTAAGTGTAATATGGATCTTTCATTTCAACTGTGTAAATAACAGAAGTGATAAAAGTCATAGTATGGCATGTCAACAAGGTCACATGCTGCCTATGGCACAATCCACGGCAGGTGGTGGATTCTATTCTGAATACAATAGTTCTCAAGCCCATGTCCATCATTTTACTCTTTCGACTATCAGCAAAAAACCTATCTAGATCCTTGGGGCTCTTCTAATGAACATAGGTCGTAATACGAAAATACTTATCGGTCCGGTATAAGTTCTATGGATGCTCAAAGTCGGGATTTTTGAAGTTCGATTTACTCTTTTTACTATCAGCAAATTTTATATCTTAATCGCTTGGGGCTCTCCTACTGACGGATAGTCTATACCTATTGCATTTCGCTCAATAGTCTTGGCGTCAGCAGAAGAGCCCCAAGCGATCTAGATAGGTAATTTACTGATAGTCGAAAGAGTAAAATGATGGACATGGGCTTGAGAACTACAAGTACATACTCGTAAGTTCTGGAGTTCCCCATCTTGGTCCGTTGTTTTGTCTTTACATAAATGATCTTAGTAAGGGTATTTATAATTCTGAAACCTTATTTTACGCTGACGACACGAAAAAAATTAAAATTGTTCGTAATACAGAAGATTATACGAAATTACAAGAAGATTTAGTAAATTTCGAGAACTTTTGCCAAACTAACAACTTATTTCTTAATCCTTATAAATGCCATGTGATAAGCTTTACTATTAATAAAAAGCCCATCAAATTTAATTATTCTTTATGTAACAAAAGTCTTGCCCGTGTCGATAAGATTCGTGACTTAGGCATCTTAATTGGAACTCTCATTTGTACCACACATATAGTACTGTAGCCCGTGGACATTCAAATTACGAAAAACGTTACCGTTTTTCTTTATGAAATATAATAGATTTCACCATCTCTCATACTAATAGCGACGTCTAAAAGATCGTAACCCGCCGTAACCATATATAGGGTGACTTTTAATTAGTTCTTGATAGAAAAAGGTATGAATGTACTCATGATACTGAACAACTTTCCCCAAGGAACATAGGTCGTAATACGAAAAACCAAATTTGACCTCCCATACAAAATGCGCTATCAGCTGATGCAGTTTCTATGGGAGGTCAAAACTTGATTTTCGTATTTCGACCTATGTTCCTTGGGAAAAGTTGTTCAGTATCATGAGTACATTCATACCTTTTTCTATCAAGAACTAATTAAAAGTCACCCTATATAGTGACAAGTAATGTAGTCCGGCCATATTGACAATAATTTACATTTTTGAGTTACCGTTTCAAATTTATACCTACATCTGCTAATAGACCCGCTGAACAAACCCTATACCTATTTCAAGACTGTTTCTGTGGCCGGTTCAGATTTTAAGACTCATTTGGTCTTAAATTAGTTTTTGGCAAATTTCCATAGTCCGTATGGTAATTCAACAAAGCTGTACAACATGACAATAACGAAACAATGCGGTAACCTAGAACTGTATGTAACTAACATATATGGAGATTATAGTTTTGTCACTATATATGGTTACGGAGGGTTACAATCTTTAAGATGTCGCTATTAGTATGTGAAATCTATAACAATTTTGCAAAGACAAACGGTAACCTCTTTCGTAATTTGAATGTCCACGGGCAGTCACGGGCTACAGTACTAATTAAAATATTCTAAACAAAGCTTATAAACAATTGGGTTTTATATTGCGCGTAGGAAAACCTTTTAAGAGTGCCATAACATATAAGTTGTTGTACAATACTTATGTCCGGAGTCGCTTAGAATACGCATGTGTCGTCTGGCATCCATTTTATAAAATACATATTAATAGAATCGAAAGGTTACAAAAGAAATTTATAAAATCATTGGATTATAGAACTGGTCACACCTATACAGATTATGAAGCTTCACTTGAACTGCATAAAATTACTTCTCTCCAAGATCGTCGTGATTGTGTGTACAGATTTTATCTATTTACATAAATAAATTAATAATATAATCGATGCTCCTGCTCTTTTGTCGTGTCGCTGTTGTCGTGAAAAATTCTTTTTAGGGTTCCGATACCAAAATGGTAAAAAAAAGGAACCCTTATGGTGCCGCTCTGTCTGTCTGTCTGTCTGTCCGTCTGTCTGTCACACCTCTATATCTCAGCAACCACTTACGCTATCGAGCTGAAATTTTGGAATAGTTTTAGAATATAGTTGCCCAACTTAATTGCACATGAAAATTTTTTGAAAAAAGTATGATTATTAATGTAAAGGGGGCCAAAATAGGGGGGGCCAAATTTCAAATTGTCGCTACTAGGTCGAGTGGGGTATCATATGAAAGGGCTTTACTTGTACATTTTAAAATATATTTTTGTATTTTTTTAAGTTTCTTAGTTTTCAAGTTATGATGAAAAATGTCAAAAAAAATACCATTCCCCCCCCCCCTTATCTCCGAAGTTTGAGTAAGGGAAAATCTGAATTAATTACAGTTGACAGAGGTTTATGTAAACTTTACAGCAAAAATAAAACGATCTTTCTAAGTTGCACAGTTTTTCAGAAATCTGCAAAAAACCTTTACAAACAAATTTAGTTTTGCGGTCCTGAAAATGGACTTTATTGCTTCCAAAAATACTATAGGTATATCGGAACCCTCGGCGCGCGAGTCCGACTCGCACTTGACCGGTTTTTTTTCAATTGCTGATAGTTCTTGTTACGTTACGAACAGTTTTATTAGGCGAAGTTGTAAGTAGTATAATTGCAAATTTTCTGATATAGAAATTTTTAATATTTCCGTAGGCATGTTAAAGAGAGTTGTAAGTTTATATGCCCATCATTAAAAAATAAATAAAAGGGATATTTCAATTTATTAATGAATAAAATTCTACATTCACTTAATTATATAGCTAATTTATAAACTGAGGGAGCTATAGGCTATAGGTTGTTAAGAAAATTATGTTTCAAATATGTAACCGTTTGTTCCTAAATAAATAAAAATTAACTAAAACCAAGTTAGTTATTACAACTACGGCCATGCGTGCTATTGTCTAAGACGTATGCGCACCAATAGATGACACTAAGATAACTTCCAAAGAGCGGGTTTCGTCGTAAAATGCTATGAAATATACTGCATAATTTATGGAACTACGAGTAGCTCCTATATTTGAGAAGATATTACGGTTTTGACCGAGAGGATGTCACCCCCTTACTCGATATTCCACAAATTCGAACAAAGCGCTTTGCAATGTCTTTTTGCGCACAGAAAAGGAAAGAAATTCTCTTCCTGCGTTTGTGTTTCCAAATTAAAATAAGAGTGGCGCCTCTAGCGGGAGAAATTGGCAGTGAGAATTTAAATTTCTTGCAGGTTGACGCTGATTGATTACATTCTGATCGTGCAGCTGGCTATCCACTACCTCACGTACTGGGCATTTGTGGTATTTTTCCACCCGGAGCGAGAGTGGTCTCTAGGCCTGCATGAGCCCGTAGGGCCCTGCAACCAGGTCGCCACGCTGACCACGCCTTTTGGACAGGTAAACTAACTAATCATCAGTGGCACCACCGTCATCTCGGTGGCCAGTCTAATTGATTATAGTCTTTTTTATTTTGATTCTGTAATTTATTTTTCTATAATTGGACCAATCGCCGCCGTTCAGTGATCCCCCTCAGTAAAAAAATATGATTCGCTGTATACACGACTCAGCAGTCGCACAGATTACCTACAAGTAGTTACCGTCTTATTTAGAACCTATCAACTCTGATATAGGTCACAGTCGTTATAGACCGCAGTTTGTAGACACGAGTGCTAAAAGTGACCGTTTTTAGGGTTCCGTACCTCAAAATAAAAAAACGGAACCCTTATAGGATCACTTTGTTGTCTGTCTGTCTGTCAAGACCCTTTATCTCACGAACGGGTCGAGGTATCAGGTTGAAATTAATAACATATATTAGGGTCTATGAACCACACAAGATCTGAAAATTTAAATTTTTTGCAACTACGCAATCAAAAGATATGGCATTTTATGTCCTCATCTCCATACATTTATGCACTAAAGCAAAACCTATAGGGTATTTCCCGTTGACCTAAAATTATGAAATTTGGCAAGAAGCTAGTCTCACAATACAAATAAAGGGCACAGTCTGAAATCATTAAATATTACAACTTTTCTCACAACTAATAGTAATCAATTGTAGTGAGCTCCCGTTACAAGAACATTCATATAAGAGAGGGGTCAAGTTGGATGGTCGCGGAGGCGATTTTTGTTTTAGTTCTATTTTAAAATCGGGAACACTTACAAACTTGAAAATTGGTATGTTTATAGTGCATAAGCTATAAAATATCAACAAATAATAAAATTTGTTCAAGCGCGTGTCGGACTCAAAAAATCTAGCACATTAACTTACTGAAATTTCAACTAATACTATTATGATTATGTGGTGGTACGGAACCCTTGGAACGCGAGTCTGACTCGCACTTGGCCGGTTTTTTTGAACTTATACGATTGTCGAACCGTGTGGTGCCGGCAAAGAATGGTACCAACCCATCTCTACTTGTGGGAGTCGTAAGAGGCGACTAAGGGCTTATAAACCGGAGGATGCACAGCAACATCTTTCTGTGTATCGTACCATCTTACATACTGGGGTCACCAACAACAGCGGTCGCCAGCCGCAACGCTTACAGGCGTGGTGACTATGGTAAATCCCCTCCAATGTACCACGCGTTCTGGAGTTCTGGAGGGAGCTCCCTGTCCTGCAGTGGACGTTCTGAGGGATGTTATGATGATGATACAATTTGCCGGCTGTTTGTAAACGGCGAATTATTCGGTTTGCCTGATGACGGGTAAATGTCCCCCCATTTACCCGATCACAGAATAAAGTTCTATCGCACAAGTTACCTAACGCAACGTAATCAAAATTGATAAAATTGTGGCTTGACTTTTTTGTGATTCGCAGACCCTTCAAAAACGCAAATACTTCTGCCCTGAGAACTATGATGAAGGGTATTTTGATTTTCATTGCGCACCCAGGCCAGAGAATGGTGCCTTGTGGTACGTCGTCTGCGGAACCCCATTCGCGTAAGTATTGCTTACTTCGTAGAACAGCTGAGCCCTAGCTATACGAGTATCATCCGTTATAAATGGCACTCACTGTGTCACTTGTGCCCAAAGAGAGAGAGGTAGAATTTTTGTTCTATTTGAAAATACCAATCCCCATTGGAAAACGTATAGGTATTACTAAAACCATCGCCTACACATAAATTACCTTCAATAGTTCAGCAATTCTATTATAACAAAGTTTGGGGAGGTCTAATTGATAAATTTCAATGGCTCAAAAGCAAAGTTCATGGTAGTGAGCCGAGCTGAGTACTTCCTGAGCTTTGTACTTAATAACCCCCAAATGTATTATTTATGTCATAATTACCACATTACTCTTTAATTTTATGACATTAGCTCGGAAGTATTTGACTTCCTTTTCAAATCCGATCTTATATGAACGTAATTATAATTTTTGTGTTTTCTTATTCTTATTATTTTTACTGATAATGGGCTTGCTCTTGACCTCTATCTAGGCTTGAGGACAGAGATGAGGTCGACGCGACGGTAGGAGGTTAAGTATTTGTTGGGAATTTGGTACATAACTTGGTATATAATTTAATCGATGGTCATCATTTGACACCTCGTAACTTATGGCCGATAGAAAAAATTAGAAATCAAATTAGTAAATCTGTTACTTATAGACTAAGAGCTGGCGGTTGGCAACCCTACCTCATTGCCCACTCAAAAGCGATCTATCTAGGCTGGTGCAAAATGAAAAGGAGAGTCTAAAAAAACAGGGTTGCCTGGGCGCAACCTGACACGTTTTGTACAGTCAACAAGAAACTGTTTATTTTTTACCAAATCGTGTCAAATCAAATCAAAATCGTTTATTCATTGTTGGATATTAAAATCTCTTAATGACGTCAGCTAAACTACATCGCTTCATAAACAATGTGGCGCCATTGTGGAAAAAAAAGAAGCGAAAAAAAAATCAAGTAAGTTCAAGTGTATGCAAAAGTACGAATTAAGAAGTACCAAAACCGACAGGATTGCCTCGCCTAACCCTGTAGTGAGTTGACATAACTTAAAAATGAAATTGCATCTCCCTAAATTACCGGGATTAGATAAGGCAACCCTGGTTATTTTGGTACATATTGATTAGTACTTTTGCATAACTTTCTTACTTGGTACACGAATTGGTAAAAAGAATAACCATTTTTTTGTTGACTGTACGAAACGGGTCAAATTGCGTCCAGGCAACCCTGTTTTTTAGAACACCTTTTCATGGTCCATGTTCTATTTATCATTTATTTGTCATTGTTTAGTGTCGAAATTATTTTATTTGTTTAAAACTCCTTACTAGATACTTACCAACCTCGTATAACTACATTCTTCGAGCAACTGTATTGAAAATCAGATTGCGATGAAGGGCGACTGTATGTTCCCCGTACTCCCCGGGAGCCAATTCTTGAATCACTGGGTGCTAAAATATCACTCCAAAAATTTAAAATCTCTAATTTTCCATTTTAAAAGTTAAGATTGATATTCGTTAAATGTAAAGTAATTTTTTATTGTTAATTTTCATGTACTATGATTTTCTTTTTATCGGTTTAAAAAGAAAAAGTGATATTTTAGTTATAATATAATGAATAAATTTAAGGCAACAAATTTAATGATTCCTAAAATATTTTTTTATACCCCAATACACTTCAGACAACATGGATGAATGTACACCAAATTGGCTGAACGTACACCAAATTTGAGTAACCGGTTCGGTTAGGTTGTGTTAGGTTATCTTGCGACCACAACACACGAGCCGAGCGAGCGGAGTGCCAGAAGGAAATTTGGTGTACATTCATCCATTTTGGTAGACAAAATTTGGTGGATATTATTTGGTAAAAATTTACTCAAATTTGGTGGCACGTTAATACACAGCCTAAATTTCATATCCTTTTTTTTTTTTTCAGAAACCGTGTAGAGTACATAACGCTGCTTTCGACCATCCTCATAGCGGCCGGCGGAGTGTTTTACGGACTATATTTCAAAACGGCCGCCTCAAATACACCGGCAACAAAGAAGTTAAAAACTAAATAGAAATATAGCAAGGGCCGATCCATTTAAAAAACCTGGGATATGCTTGTCACTGTTTTGTCTTTCGCCATTTTGATTTTCTCTTCATAGCCCAGGGTCCAAAATATTATTTTTAGTAAATAAGTAGGTATGTTGACAACTTTTCTCTAGGATCTGAAGTACCTAAGTATTTTAAGGATTTTTTAACTTTAACGGCTTGCTGCGCTCGCCGTCATCACGGAACAAGACGTCATCACATCTCTCGCGTTATTGAATGCAATCTCAGACAGACATGTATTAATTACTACACAATAAACAAATCAGTACATGTGTTAAAAAAAAGTCAACTTTCAGGCTCGTCTGCTTCTCTCATAAAAAAAACCTTTTTTTGTAGTTTGTTGCCATTTCAAAACAAAATGGCTTGAACTTATTATTTTTTTAAATTATTTGAGAATGTATTTTATCATTACTGGAGGCATTTGATAGAATGAACAATAAATGTGTTAAGTTTAAAAAAATAAATAAAATTAATTTATTACTTCTTTTATATGGTATTTTAATCAATAATTTTCGTACTTTAGACTCCATATGGGACAACAACGATTTATAACTAATAGTTATAATATAAGTATATGCATGTAGCGATAGTCACTTTTCATGATATGTTTGTTTCAACTTACATCACAATAAACCCTTATTTGTAACAGCTACTTCATAATATTCACACCATCTAGTGATTATATCCTCTTTCCATCTAATTTATATTTAGTGCCGACTAACAGGTAGATAATAGATAAAGCGAATATCATAACGGAACTTAATAATAAATTAACGAACGAAACCATAAGCAGAAGTGACATACCACTAGGGACATTCAACATCTAGAATTTATAGTTTTAAACTATAGTGCCCAATAATTTTAAGAAGATTCTTAAGGGTATGTTCAAAAAATCCTAACTTTCCAGCATCTATAAATGTGGGATTGCAATATTTAACATTTTATTTTATTTATTTTTGTTTTAGTGATAAGGATTTGTTTGTTGCGGATTGGTGCCGAGACAAACTTTGTTAAGTTTAACGGCCCATTTTAATTGTGTTTTGTAACTTTATTTTGTAATAAATGATGATAAAATAAAAATAAATAAAATAAATAATTTGAATGAAATACGTAAAAAATGTGTCACCGAGCAGCGAAAAAGTAAAAAAACTTTATCACAATCGATGACACGAAATCTAATAAATTTCCATTGTGTAGGAGGAATTTAATTAGTAATTTTTGCTGTATACCTCGGATCCCATAATGAATAATAAATTGAATATTTATTTTAAATTTTGTTATTCATTTTTATTTGCCGTGACGGCATTTAAATATTGTCCGGGAATCAATATTTTAAATAATGTACCCATCTTTATCCAGAATATTGTTAACATTATGGCTGCAAGAAAATTGAGATATTTCCGAATATACCCTTCAATAATTTGGTACTACGACTTCACATTGAGTAGCTATATCAAATCAGTGGAAGTAGCATTTGAATATCCATTCATTCTTCATTCATTACAATTTCTTAAAATACAAAAAAAATGTACTCACTCGCCATAACAGTTTATTTATTATTTGTAAATAATTTCTCATTTACCTAAGTAAATAAATTTACACTCATACAAGTCATGTACGAATAAAATACATAAATAACACGACAATGGCGAGAAATTCATAATAATACATTTCCCTGTTCGCCTACGTAAATAGTATTGCTGATTACGCGTAGATCTTTGTAAAATACTCTTAAAAATTACATTCTTATCTTATTCAGGTTATACTGCTATTTGTTCGTATAAGCCGAACTGGCAGTAACATATCACGACCAAAGCATAGACTTATTTATACACCATATTCCTGGGCATGCTCAAATCGTTCGCTACCATTTGTACTGTAAGTACGTGTGGAATAGCTCATTTGGGCGTACGCTACGTCAGGCGGGTTCACGGCGCGTGGACACGCGCGCGTTGCAAATACAGCAAAATACAAGAGCACCGCTAGCTAGCGTGTCGCTCGGGCGTGTTTGTTTTACGAAATTATATCCTAGCCGCTACGTCAAGCGTGGCGCACGCGGGGCGTATTGAAATCGTACAGTCCGGTGCACGCATCACGATGTCTATTGATACTGGGACACGTGGATGTGGTGTAATAAATAAGTGGGTCACTTTGGGTGGAAGAAACCCATTTTTTGACAATAAAACAAAAACTGTATAATAGCCTTCGAAGAGGTATGTAAATTTTAAGACTTACCGCCAGTTGCAGAAAGCGTCTTTAAAATTAAAGCTCCTTTAACTCTATCAGTGATCCTAGCAGGACTCAATTAATCCAAGCAATCAATCCAACACTTTACCGCCTCGCGCGATCGTACACACGCTCCATCAAAATAGTAGTACTGGCGGCGCTGCGTGGAGCGTGCTCGCCACGCGCGCGACGCGTAATTTTCTACGCAGCGTGCCCACATCGCGCGATCACGGAGCGTAGC
This sequence comes from Athrips mouffetella, assembly GCA_947532105.1. Classification (NCBI taxonomy): domain Eukaryota; kingdom Metazoa; phylum Arthropoda; class Insecta; order Lepidoptera; family Gelechiidae; genus Athrips; species Athrips mouffetella. Next base: position 33,549,449 of record OX383956.1, read on the forward strand.
AACGCGACGTGATCACGCCTAACGCAGCGTACGCCCTTAATCAGTTTGTATGGGTATCGATTAATTTGTTTTTATTTTCCAACACAGAGAGAGCGCTGGAATAAATAAAATGATTAATCCATTTCTTAGCTTAGAGCTGCGCTGCGCTAAGCTGGGAAAATAAAAAAATCTTATTTTATGGATTTTTTTCAGCACACAACTTCGATTCCTCGTACAGCTCCGGTGGAATCAATGATCAAGCATGTTTCAGGAACACTGTATATCATATATGCAAAATGTTAAACATCCACTAACTATTAAATACAGTTTAAGCCTTAGACATTAACGTTTACGACCGTGTGCATCGCAAAGAAGTGCTAGTAAACATTAAACATAAACATTATTTCTTTCTTTTAAGTTGATTATACACTAATCTTAATACACGTCGATGCTAACACAAATGATTCCCATAAAATACTTATCACGACGTATATATTTATGTACGTAACGTGACGTAAGCGAAGAAATATTTTACCTTATATGTAGTTTGAACTACATCCTACTTGTGCAGAACTATAACAAAAATTGCGAAATAATTAAATTGGCTGAAAGTTCAGTCATAGCAAAAAAGATGATGGGTGACAGAGCAGAGGCGGCGCCACTTCTATAATAGTTATTTGTTATGCAAGGCAGCAAAATTGTTATTTAGCGCGAGCGTCTTTTATTGACACTCGACAGGTGATCTGCTAAATGAGTCACGAGCGAAGCAAGTGCTTCAAAAACAATTCTGAGCGTAGCGAAGGTTTCAAGGCATGAGGCGCGAAATGACTGCAGCGCCGAGCGAAACACACAATTCTTCACCTCAGTGCGAAAATGCTAACGAATAGCGCCAGTACTGTATACCATAATTTATCATCTCGTTCTAATTCCAAAAACCGTTTTCCAAGCTAACAGCACTTGCACTAGCACGCTTGTCCAAAAGTACCTACCTTAGCACGCAGATTTTCACCCAGTAAAAATTTCATGAATCTTTCCACGCTAGAGGCCAAAAATAACTTTTGCACGCAGATTTCAACCGATAAAGCGAGCTTGTGAGGTGAACATAAATTTAGGATTATTAAAATAAAATAATTTATAAATGCAATGCGTGTTGCGACTCGTTCGTTATTTGTATTTGCGAAACAATAAAACTATTTTCAACACATTTGCTCATAAAACAGCTCTATTTGCACTGTATTAAGGTCCATAATCCAGCTTATTAAACACGCGTGCTTTTTTCATTAATATAACTTCACTAGTGTTGTAATTTTTCTCTTTTTTTTTAATCGGCAAGATACAAGGAGTTTCTATATCTATAACATTCATAATATTTTCATGAATAAGTAAACTGTGTTCGATAATATGATAAATAAATGTTAATTTATATTAATCAACCAACTCACACAAATTTGTCTTTAAAGTAACAAAATATTCAATATTAAATAATTCAAGGGAGTGAGCCTCAGAACACAGACCTCCTTGCTGAGTAAGCTGTTTGGCAGGTTAGTGTTTTATTTTTGTTTTGTTTTTTATACCGGCAAGGTGCAAGGAGTTTCTATATCTATAACATTCATAATAATTTAATGAATTAAGAAACTATGTTCGATAATATGATAAATAAGCGTTAATTAAACGAAAATATTGATTTTAATCAACTAACTAACTACAAATTTGTCTTTAAAGTAACAAAATATTCAATTTTAAAATTATTTGAAAAGTAGTATGTTTGATAGTGTACTCGTACCTAGTCATTGTCTCCTGCGCGCGTGTATTATCTGTGTCTTCGAAAAAAGTAATACGCGCGCCATTTTAACAGATATTTCTTGTTGTGAAATGTGTTTAATGTAATTAAAAAATAAATAACTTCTACAAATAAAAAAAACCAGTGATAAGTGTAGAACGTCGAAAATACTTGAACGAAAAACACAAGTCCGGTGTATCGAGTGACGTAGAAACGTGAGGAAAACGTCTACGAAATTTTCTTAGGAATAAAAAGGTAAGCGAATTTGACTCGTTTTTATTTGCAAATGTGTTGAAAAACGTCGTAAGAAGCTTGTGCGCTTTGGTGATTACACCCTCGGCTCCATTACGCCCTCGTCTGCGGCTCGGGCTGCAATTTCTGAGCCTCGGCTGTAATATCCAAAATAGCGCACGTGCATCTTAATGTACTATTGTGGCACCTTCTCTCCGCTGCTCGGTTACTACTTGACTGCAACAGTGGGCCCCTCATAACAATTTCATTTAATTTATGGCAGACATTTAAAGTATGACAACCAGTTGCTCAAACCGTCTTTAGAGTTAAAGCTTCTTTAAAACTATTTCTGACACATTATCTGTTACCAAACAGCAAGAGTACAATTCAAAGAAATTAATTAAATTGTGATGAGGACGCCGCTGTGCGCTTTCTTTGTTATATGAGAAAAATAGAGTTGTGTTATCTTTGGTAAAATCATAAGTGAACAGTTTGCCGCGCACCTTAGGTACAGTTACGGAATATAATTGCTAAGCAGGTTAATAGAGCACAGAATTTTTGCGCGCTCCGCTACTAGAGACGGCATTAATAATGATAGTCGTTCCGTGCAACTGCGTTACACGCAAGTGTGCTGCCCAGCGGCCGCCAGTTCCTATTTGCGCGTATGGAGTAAACATTATCAAAAATAGCAAAATAAATGCTAAAATGTGCCATTAGATGGTATAATAATCAAAGTAAAAACGTGAATAAATAAAATTTTGGCGTATCATAACCTAAGTAATTTAGAGCAATTCTTATCAGTATCCTCAGACGTGAAGGAGACGAGAGTAAGCCCTGCATACAATAGTGCGGAAATGGTGTGCGTAAATGAGTGACGCCTCCTAACGCGCTCTTCAAAAACCATTCAATGCTCTGTGATAATAAGCAACCTATGAAATGTATCCGTATTATACGACTAATGTTAATAATAAAGTTTTAGAAAAACTCAAAAAGAGAAATACAACATGAAGAAAGAATCATAAAAACAGCATTTGTGTTATTGGATAAGCATATATCAGCATGCTTTTTTATCCACTTTTAATTCAATAGTAAATTAAAATTTATTCAACCTGCTCAACAAAGCATTTCCATGACTGTACATTACAATGTAATAAGATCGTGTTTGTGTTACAATAGCACCTAAAAAAGTTAAGTGATAGACAACATGAAACTTAACAACTTTTCTCAGAAACAAGGTCAAAAAACAGACCATAAAATACGTCAATTTCTTGTTTGTAAGCAAAGTTGTTCAGTTTTATGTTTTATTGTATTAAATAACAGTTTAAAAAATGTTTTGGGCTTGGTGATCACTTTCAAACATCGTTGTAGCAAAAAATTGGTTTTACTTAATCTACACTTGAAAGGAGTATTTTCGCATACAGTTCATTTTGGTGACTTAAATCTTTGTCAGTGGTGTTATCACCATAGTTGAATTCGCTCAAGCATCCTTATATTTTTATATACAGCGTGTAACGGAATGGTGTGATAATACTAAAGGGTGTGGAATCTGCCCATGAAAAGAAGCAACTTTTCCTAAGAAACATAGGTCATAGAACAAAATCATATTTTGATCTCCCATAGAAACTGCATCTGCATGGGAGGTCAAATTTGGTTTTTCGTATTTTGACCTTTTGGGAAAAGTTGATCAGTTTCTTGTGCAGATTCACACCCTTCAGTATTATCACACCTTTCCGTTGCACGTTTTGTATACAAGGTTATTTTTTGTACCTGATTTCCTGATTGTCAAAAGCAACATACAACTTTATCTCTGCGACTTTTGACATTCAAACAAACAGAAAAATGATTCGACTTCCCATGCAAGATAACATAAGTGGAAAACACATTTTGTATGGGAAGTTAAATTTCTTTTTGTGCGTTGTTGTATAAGTCCTTTTTGATCTCACTAATAAGTGGGCGAACGAAAATCAGATGCAAAAACAACCTTGTACAACAGATATATAATATATATATGTATATTATACATATAGCATATTAAACCATAATATGCATAATTAATGTAACATTAAACATAGATTTCAGGTCAAAAGTAGTAAAAGTAGCGTAAAATACAGGGTGTTAATTTAATTGCGTGCCATAGCTTAGGGGGTGGTTCAGTAACGATAAAGGAACTAAAAAAAAATATTTTTTTAAATCCTACTTTAAAAAAAATTAAACTCCATTGAAACTAAACTAACGCGGAGGGCAATGACCCGGAGCACCGCGCTATCAAAAGCGCGCGAAAGAGTTTCAGTTATGCATGTGCCTGCCTTATCCACTGATACTCGCGCGGGCTCGATGGTAGCGGGGTGCTCCGTCCGGGTCATTGTCCTCCGCGTTAGTTAAGTTCCAATGGAGTTTTACTTTTTTTAAATAAGATTTTTTTCATATTTTTTTATGTTCCTTTATCGTTCCTGAAACACCCCCTAAGCTATGGCACGCAATCAAATTAACACCTTGTATAATAATTTAACATTAAATTACAAACATGAATAACAATCTACCTACTTGATGTGTATGTGGTCTACTAAACTAATATTATTACCTACTATAACTTTGGACAAATAAAAACCACATGAGCACATATAAATGGAATGATTTTAGAAATGCTAACTGTAGACTAAGAGGGGTATTCGGCGACCCTACCTGCATCTTTTAATCTTATTTCCATATTAGTGTGTAATTGTACAGCAGCACTGCACTTACTTTCTCGCGATCTTAATTTAAATTTAAGTTTTTATAAACAACGTTCTTATGAAGTATACAGGTCAGTTCAAAATTCAAATTGTCAAACATTTAGACAAAGTAATCGTAAACGATTTCGAGAAAATCGCGTGTTTAAATTTTGCCAGAACTGGAACACCCTTGATATAAATTTTCACAGATCAATAGATACTATACCTTAAGATACTTGTATAGAATTTCCCAACACATATTTCTTAGGAAAAGTTGTTAAGTTTAGTCTAATGACTAATGAGCAAGCCCTTTCAGTATTTGGTACAGACTGTATATTAGATTTTTGCAAAATAATTGTAATGAATAATCCAGTCAGGTAGGTAATCAATTCAAAATCCAAATTTAACCATTAAAATAAGCTCAATGAAACCAATTTTGAGTAAATCACATTTTTACATTTTAGTAATAAGAGAACACCCCTTATATGAACTTCCACAGAGAAGTGGATACTGCCTTGCATGGAGATTTTTGGTCATGTAAAGTTTCTTCAAGATCGTTTGAGCCGTTTTTGCGCAAATAGCATTTTTTCATTTTCGTTGTATGACAGCTACCCTCAAAATGAGAGCCAGCAAAAAACCACTTAGAATCCTTCAATGGATTTACATAAAAATCTTAAATGTCAATCGGACTATTCGTTTAGTCGCTAGAGCACAGCGTGACGGACGGACAGACCGACCGACCGACGGATGGAAATTTTTGGGAGACTTGCATATTCCGATGTACTAGCGGCCCGCCCCGGCTTCGCACAGGTACAAAAATACGTTCAAAAATACCTTATTTTGAAAATCTACTTTTTTGCTATAAATAGTTGGTTACTGTGGGTTATCCTTAAAAGATAGACAAATACTATCGCGGACTTTTCTTTAGAGCTCTTAGAGAGCAACAATTCTTTCATACTTACTTTCATATAAATGAAACCATTTACGCAGCGCACGCCCAGAAAGCTCTCAAGAGGCACGTTTTTTTTCCGACTCGATCGACAAACATCATCACGGTTCAGTTAATTTGCATTCAATATTTATGAATTATAGGCTTAAACCTTCCTATTGAATTAATCTATCTATTAGCGAAAACCGAATCGAAATCAATAAAGTAGTTCCTGAGTTTAGCGATCACAGACAGACATGATGGATGTATGACGACAGAAAAACGTTTCGGGGGATTTTCTTTTATAATAAGTAGTGATATGGAACACATTTTTTAATTTTTTTTTTATCGAATACAATACTGTTTTCGCTCCGCTTGAAAGTAAAAAAACAGGATTGCCTAGGAACAGTGTCGCACGTTTTGAACAGTCTATTTTATTATTTTATCCTGTTTTTACCTCATCGAATACACATATACATTATCTACTCGATAGTACTACTTAAAAAGTACGACAATCAACAGGGTTGCCTTTTCCAACTTTTTGTGAGTTGGCGTAGCGAGCGACACACGAAAGTACCAAGTCAAACCAATATAAAGATTTTTCAGACTGTATAATTGTTGCGCTCGGGCAACCTGGTTTCTAAACACGCGTTTTCTTTGTGCAGCACTCCTTGCTGGGTTGCCGACGATCAGCTCTCTACCTACTGATACTTACTAGGAATTGTCTATTACATGTTATTTGATAAGCTCTTCATATTTGACAAGCTCTTCAAATAAAAAATAAATTTGATCTTGGAGGAGCTAGTTTGAACAGATAAAATTTTGCAGACTGCTATGACAAAACAGTCCACGAGGACGAAGTCACAGGAAAATGCAAGTTCTATATGGATTTGTAAGCAGAAATTCTAATTCGAAATTGTACTAATTCATCGCATTTTATGGTCAAAGTATATATTTTTTTAAAGTCATCAATTATGTTACATTAAGGGGGTCGCTGAGTGGCAGCACCTTACTTTTAGAAATAAATTTATTGCGTCGCAAATACAAAACTTTTCATTAGTATTGTTCGCTTGGCGGCAATATGGAGTAGTTATACATGTTATAACCCATAACATCATACCTTAGCTTATCATTTATAGCTTTGTATTGGTAAAGTGCTAAAAGTGGCCATTTTTGGCACTTTTGGAATACAAAGCTATTCACGATAAGCTAAGGTGTGAGGTGATGGATAATAAAATATAGAACTACTCTAAATTGCCGCCAAACAAACAATCATTATTAAATGTTTTGTATTTATGATGCAATAAATTTATTTGCACAAAGTGGCAGCACCTCTGCTCAGCAACCACCTTAAGCACTACAACTTGGCTTTTATACCACTTCTATAACGTAACATGACGTAACCAATGGCAGTAGGCGAAATTGCGAGGTCATTGTTAGCTGACCACGCGATATAAACATTCAAAACTAGGCACGAACCCTAAGTGAACTAAAAGAGTGGTTAGGTCTTATGTTCTATCATTCGGTCTATGACCAAACCGCCACCTCTTTAAAAGGGGACGGATTTTGAATCAAAAGTGGAAGTGAAATCTTTCATAACATTGGAATTTAAATTAGAGACCTTTTAAGTCTATAAAAATAATATCACATTAAGATCTTGATTCGTTCGCTATGCAATTATAAAAAAAGCGGCGTAGTGAATGTTCTTTAGAAGAAGCGTGCTGCGAATGAAGCATATGAGCATGATTACCTGTCAATTTTCTGCACGCATTTTTATTGATTTATGTTGGTCGGTTTTTTAAAAGTTCCTCGACGACGGAGGGGTCAGCTAGGGTGGAGGTGTCTCCAATGTCCCGGTCTCCGAGGGCCACCTTCCTGAGTATTCTCCTCATGATTTTTCCGGATCGCGTCTTGGGGAGGCCGGGCGCGTATTGTATGACGTCGGGAGCGGCGAAGGCTCCGATCCTGGCGCGAACGAGCTTCTTCAGCGCGTCGATGAGGCTCGCATCGAACTTGGCGCCGTCGTTGAGCGAGACGAAGCAATACAATGATTCGCCTTTAATGGGATGCGGCTTGGAGACGACGGCCGCTTCGGACACCCTCGGCTCCTCGGTGAGCACGCCTTCCACCTCCGACGTGGACATGAGGTGACCCGACACGTTCAGCATGTCGTCGATGCGTCCCGTCACCCACAGGAACCCATCTTCATCTCGCCTGGCTCCTGAACAAAACACAAATGTGAATTTTAAATGGTTTTACTCCCGGAGCTGTGACTGTGCGTACAACAGGTGTGGTTGTAACCTTACAAGATGTCTTACAAACGCATGTTATCGCTTTCTACAGCGGGAACGCAAGGTAACCCTAAGTGCAAGTGTCTGACTTCAATTTGACCAGATTTTTAATATCCCATCATATGTTTTTCGTTTTCGGAAAGTTGTTCAGTTCTGTTGACCTTATAAAAACAGTAACACGATGTATGGAGCCACTTTTCTTAGCTAGTTCTTAGGGCCTGTGCACACCAGGATCTTTTTCTTTCCACAGAGCAGTTTGTTTGCGATTGTCGCATTTTTTAGCATGCATGTCAAATACTAAAACCAGACCAGAATCCTTGGCAAGACGAATTGAACGAGCTATAACTCGACGGGGTTGCGTTGTTTAATTACAGAGTTCCCGTAGCCACCTTCTGACACCAACATCAGATCAGGTCGTTGTCATAATAATATTGCATTGTCATCAATCGGAAACCGGGAAGTGGGTCAAATTTAACTTGAAAATTTTAATTACAGACAGACTGACACTAAAAGCTGGCCCATGCTTGCAAAATCAATATAGGTCCGTTAGCATTCGATAACATTTAAAGGTATTTTTTTTATCTCACATAGTTGTACTTTCTTTCGATCGTAAATGGGTGTATCCAATAACGCCGTTATTTTATTTATTCTTTTTATTTTTTCATTTTTTTATCTTTTACTCGCATGTAATGAGTGCCGCCTCAACCGACGCCATCTTGCTGCTATTGCTAAGCTCCTGCTCGAAAACGCAATTGGTCAGCGCGTTTATATCGCCACAATCGCTTCGACGTCGCGACGGCGCGATAAAAATCGGTGTGGACAGGCCTTTAGCCTTCTTTAACTCTCCGACTTTTGAATGCTTATAAAAAAGGCGTGAACGATAGCAAACTGACACGAAGTTTTTAGGCAAATTAATATGACAAATAATTGTTACCTACCTAATTATTACCTACCAACTTAGATTTTGCATGACTTTGTAATTAAATGAATGTCGTTGGGTTATCCGGTGACCGATACAGTCCGGTCGCATATCGAGAGGAATGTTCCGCGATCGTGAACTTTTGGCTTTATATCTCTCGCCTTAAAAAACAATAAGTAAAACATTGTAAGAGCATGACGGAGCTTTAATTTCTTGCTTTTTGTTCGAGAAATTATCTTTCTTAAGTTACATGGCAGTAATCTGCTGGGATTAGATTTCAAAACAACATTCTGATACTTGTAGGGGGTGTTATAAACATTAGTACCTGGTCGACCGAGCTTCGCTCTATAATAGCCGCCTCATAATTAAAATATCATCGGGTGAGCAAGCTATGCTACTCGCCAACAGATGGCGCTGTAGGTTTCTGTTTAAAACACGGTATTTTTTTTTAAATGCTTAAAACACGGGCAAAACGAATTTTCCCAGACATGAGACCTAGCTAGATCGATTTTTCGCCCCCAAAACCCCCGGATACTAAATTTCATCAAAATCGTTAGAGCCGTTTTCGAGAAACCGATTCCAAATATAATAGTATATATATAGTACCTGGGCAACCGAGCTATGCTCTGCATAATTAAAATATTATCTGATGAGCAAACTGTGCTACTCAACAACAGATGGCGCTGTAAGTTACTTGAACGCACTAAAACGCGCTAAGAAATATTGAAAAAGACGGTGAAAACGAATTTTCCCAGACATAAGACCTAGCTAGATCGATTTTTGCCCCCAAAAGCCCCTGTATACTAAATTTCATCGAAATCGATAGAGCTGTTTCTTTAAGGTGCAAGCCAGACAGAACGGGCGCGGCGCGCTTCAGGTGCGCCCGAGGCGCGCTTCGAGCGCCCCCGTGGTACACTTTTCGGCTGGACGACGCAATCGATGGCAGCGGACTGTGCTGTGCGGCGGCGTGCCGGCGGTGCGCCGGTGGTGCACCGACAGTGCGCCTTAGGCATGCCGTCTCGTCGCCTGTTCAAATCACATGCATACAAAATGTAGGAGAACGACGCGGTGCAAGCCAGACAGAAGAGGTGCGCTGAAGGCGTGCCGTGCGGCGCACCTCTTCTGTCTGGCCTGCGCCTAATAGTATAGGATATACAAATATTGCTCGTTTAATAGTATAGGATGAGGGTGTGTTCTGAAGTCTGGAGACCAAATCAACGACTTGTTTCATCAAAATGTAGGAGAACGACGCGGTGCAAGCCAGACAGAAGAGGTGCGCTGAAGGCGTGCCGTGCGGCGCACCTCTTCTGTCTGGCCTGCGCCTAATAGTATAGGATATACAAATATTGCTCGTTTAATAGTATAGGATGAGGGTGTGTTCTGAAGTCTGGAGACCAAATCAACGACTTGTTTCATCAAAATGCGTGGACATAAGTACTTTATTTAAAAAAAAACCGGCCTAGTGCGAGTCGGACTCGCGCACTGAGGGTTCCGTACAAACCTGTAGGTATATAAGTAAAAGTTATGGTTTTTATTGGTAAAAAACTTTATTTTGTGATGTAAGTAACTTAAATTTATATTTGAGTTGATTGAATGAAAGGTAAATTGGGGTTTACGATTTATGACGTATTAAAAAAAAAACTACTTACTTGATCTCGTGAAAACCAATTTTCGGTGGAAGTTTGCATGGTAATGTACATCATAATATATTTTATCTACACTCATGTAGTAATCTTTGAATTATGATTCAAAAAGTTGGTACATAAGGCTGAATATTACGCAGAGTATGCATAAAAAATTAAAAAGTTACCATTACGTAACGATTTTTGTATGAAAATTTTGCAAAGGTGTTACGTAATTTAACTTTTTAATCATAACATAACACTTGGATAAAATTCTTCGTGGTTATAAGGTCTTTTAGAGAGCCGTTTATAAATGTAACAGTTTTTCTTAGTAGCTGTCAAATATCGGTAGCATATTTACAAAGTGTACCTTATAAACAACCTATTATTTTGGAGCAGTTACAGTAACAGTTACTATAGTTACAATTATTTTATCTGTAGTGGAAAATATGCGCACGCAGCCTGAAATTAGAAGGACTTGGAAATAGATATTAGATTTGCCGCTATTTTCAAATATTTACCTTTTTTAAGTATTTTGTGCCCGTGAAAGTAATGTGAAAGTTTATTGAAAAAGTAGATAAAGTGGTGCAGGCAGGATACTGCAGTTACACCAGAAGATACATAATAACTTATGATCTTCTACCATATTAGTCTAGGACATTTTATGACATAACCTAGTACCTACAATGAATTGGGAAAGAATGAAAATCAAAAAGAAAATCATGTCTTGTTAAGAAAATGTTCTGCTTGTATATTTCGAAGAAGACCTAGCGGATATATTAAGGCGGCTTCTTCAGACTCATATCAGAACTGTAATATTATAAGTTACCTTTGTTGTTTACTTACTTTTGTTTAATTTTTATAAGTAAGTACCTTCCTATTGCATGAGTGAAGATAAAGTAGTATACGCAACTGCATATAATATGGTATTAAAACACTCGTTTGATGCTATTAAACCCAAACTCGTGTTTTAATAACCTGTTTTATATGACAGTTGCATAAACTACTATTTTTTTGTTTTATCATTCTCTTATTTTAGAAGTTACAGGGGGACACACATTTTACCACTTTGGAAGTGTCTCTCGCGCAAACTACTTAGTTTAGAAAAAAATGATATTAAAAACCTCAATATCATTTTTGAAGACCTATCCATAAATACCCCACACGTATGGGTTTATGAAAAAAAAAAATTGAGTTTCAGTTCTAAGTATGGGGAACACTAAAATATTTTTTTTATTTTGGTGTGAAAATCTTAATGCGTTTCACAGAATACATCTACTTACCAAGTTTCAACAGTATAGGTCGTATAGTTTCGGAAAAAAGTGGCTGTGACATACCGATGGACAGACAGACAGATATGACGAATCCATAAGGGTTCCGTTTTTTGCCATTTGGCTACGGAACCCTAAAAATTGCCTCTAGCTAGAATGGACTTTATTAACATTTCAGTTTTATGGTTTTCGCGAAAGTCACCATTTTACGTAAAAAAACAACCGGCCAAGTGCGTGTCGGGTATAGGGTTCGCAAGCGGATCCCTAAATCGAAATATGATGTTTGCAGACTCACAATATTTTCAAAAGACCAATCAAACGAATCCCCACACTATGGAGTAGACAAGAAAAAGAAAATTTCACCCTCACTTTACTTGTAGAGAGGTACCCTAAAAAAATATTTTTCAAGATTTTATTTAACCACTTATATTAGTCGTCGTGGATAAAATGGGTATGCATACTAACCTCTGAGCTGAGTCGCGACAGACAGACGGAAATGACGATGCTATAAGAGTTCTTTGTCTACAGACGTGTTTTAGGCGATTTTTTGTATTTGCTCTATCTAAAAAACGAGAACACAAGCGTGAAAATGTTCAAATCCATTCTGCGTAGTTTCAGAATCGCAGAAATCTAAACGGAGTGGAGTGGTCGGATTGGACCAATTTAGTTTAAGGGCTTTCCTGCAGCCAACTAGCGCCCCCATCATTAAAAAAAATATTACTCGCTAAATACAAAACTTATCGAAAATCTGTCTTACAAAATTAATTACAAAAACTGCTTAAAGTGGCCGTTTTTCGCACTTTTTGCATCTGTAACTACCTACAGTGAACTATATTTTTCAGGATTGATAGGTTCTAAATAAACTAGGGTACCTTTACTTTAATTTTGTAAGACAGATTTTCGATAAGTTATGTATTTAGCGAGTAATATTTTTTTTACTGATGGGGCGCTAGTTGGCTGGGGGTAACCTCTTAAATAAAAAACACGTCGAAGATGCGTGCTTTCCAAAAAATCATTTCTTGACCTTAGATTTCCTACTTATCTTAAAAGTAAGTATTAAGGGGGAAGAAAGAAGGTTGTAAAAGTATTCATGACGCACCAAATTTAAACTCACGGTAGTCGCTAAATTAGGTAAACACAATGATAGCGCGTTTTAGTAACCTAGTAGTGCCATCTGTTGTTCAAAAAAGAAAAGTTCTTTGTTCAGCATCTGATAGCCTTTTTTTGTTGGTCTCGTTTCAGTTGTGTAAAAATATTATTGAGACTTTGGGCGCGTGTACACTAGCGATTTTCGGCGCGACGACCATATTATTTGTATGAATTTTTATCGCTGCGAGATTGCCGCGATGCTAAATAGTATGAACGCAGCGAAATCGCCGCGACCAAATACGCTAGCGTGCCCGCGACCCTCCGCACATAGTGAAATTGTAATTTTATTGGCATAAGGATCTATCTTAATATCTCCAGACCTATCGCGCACCTAATGGCGCTCTTATCAAAAGTTATTTTATTTAAATAAAGAACGCAGAACACAAAGCAAATAGAGCAAGTCTACTACCGTTTCGGATTGTGCTAGGGCAGGATATAGGGCCTCTGGCGGCAATAATTGTTACTACATCAAGCTTTGGATGAGTAAGAGGGTGAGGGGGGAGGGAGCGAGAGGGGGTGAGGTGAGTGAGGTCCTAATGCTCAGCGAGGTGCTAGCGCCTGATTGCTATTGCTATTTTTGTTATTTCCAGTTTTTCGGCTATAGCTCATTAACCTAAGTAGCCTTCTTAGCTGTATAGTTCTCCTTTTAATTACATCAGTACCTGGGCGACCGAGCTTCGCTCTATAATAGCCGCTTCAACATTAAAATATCATCGGGTGAGCAAGCTATGCTACCCGCCAACAGATGGCGCTGTAGGTTTCTGTCTAAACCGTGGACTTTTAAAAATTGCTTAAAAACACGAGGAAAACGAGTTTTCCCAGTCATTAGACCTAGATAGATCGATTTTTTGCCCTCAAAAACCCCCGTATGGTAAATTTCATCAAAATCATTAGAGCCGTTTTCGAGAAACCGTTTTCGATATACAAATATATACTACTACCTACTGTAAACTAATTCACAGTACCTGAGCGACCGAGGTATGCTCTATATAAGCTATGCTACTCAAGAATAGATGGCGCTGTAAGTTTCTAAAACGCACTAAAAACCGCAAAGAAATTATTTAAACAAAAAACTGGCCAAGTGCGAGTCGGACTCGCGCACTGAGGGTTCCGTACCACCACATAAACATAATTGTATTAGTTGAAATTTCAGTAAGTTAATGTGCTAGATTTTTTGAGTCCGACACGCGCTTGACCAAATTTTATTATTTTTTATTATTTTATAGCTTATGCACTATAAACATACCAATTTTCACATTTGTAAGTGTTCCCGTTTTTAAATAGAACTAAAACAAAAATGGCCTCAGCGACCATCCAACTTGACCCCTCTCTTATATATTTTATAGCTTATGCACCAATTATTAAGTTTGTAAGTGTTCCCGTTTTTAAATAGAACTAAAACAAAAATCGCCTCAGCGACCATCCAACTTGACCCCTCTCTTATATGAATGTTCTTGAAACGGGAGCTCACCACAATTGGTTACCATTAGTTGTGAGAAAAGTTGTAATATTTAATGATTTCAGACTTTTCCGATTATTTGTACTGTGAGACCTAGCTTCTTGCCAAATTTCATAATTTTAGGTCAACGGGAAGTACCCTGTAGGTTTTGCATTTTTGAATAAATGTATGGAGATGAGGACATAAAATGCAATATATTTTGATTGCGTCGTTGTAAAAAATTGAAATATTCAGATCTTGTGTGGTTCATGGATCCTAATATATATTATTAATTTCAACCTGATCCCTTCGCCCGTTCGTGAGATAAAGGTTCTTGACAGACAGACAGACGGACAACAAAGTTAAAAACGGTAGGGGAATGGATTCATTTGAATAAAAATCAGTTGGGGTGTATGAGGGTTATATTCAATTAATACGTTGTATACAACATTACGAATAGGTATTGCTTGTTTAATAGTATAGGATTTCCAATAACAACCGTTTAGCGGGCAGGGGACGACGACACTTGACTCCAACAATATTACGCTTTCTAGCTAAATATTTCGCAAACGAATAGCTTAATCGAAAAATGATATTTGCAGAGTCACATTATTTTTAAAAGACCTATCCAATGACACTCGATGGGGTAGATAAGAAAAAATATTTTCATCCCCACTAAACCATTTAAACCGTTCATTTTTGCCACATCACATAAATATTTGAAAAATAAGCATTAGTAGGAGACTTACAATATTTTTTTAACAAAACAAAAAAAGAACAATATAACATACCGCGCCCAATAAATATATGTATTTTTTTTAGATACACAAAAAAATGCATTTAGACATGTAGACAGCATGTAGATGTGATTCTGTAGTTCAAGTTTACATCATTAGGTGATATAGCACACAATAAAGTAAAGCTTACGTCTAAACAGAGCTTAGTCTATGGGGTCCCATTCCGTACTACGGTTTTTTCGACGGAGTAAATAGCCCGAATTCATTTGGCCCTTTTGTTTCTAATAATTAAACTAAATGTCACTACTAGGTTGATAGGTAAAGGTGTAAACTATGACATTAATTCAATTTTAACATCCAGATATCAATTTATTCTAAGAAAATACCTTATGGAAAAAATAGCCCGAACAATTTTCGGCAAAAATTCGTTCTATGACGTGAGGCATCTGTACTAGTAGTATTATATTATCTGTGGTCTAATATAGTTAGTGTGGCATCAAGTATTTACTTGTATCTGGAATAGAATAATTTTCAGTTTTTTCTTGCACATAGGCTGGGTGGGACATACTTTCACGTAAGGGTGGGGGCAAGTTAGTCCAGATTTTTGATGCTGCATACTTGAAACCCCCTTTAAAACCTTAAGATCTGTGGTTCCTTTCCCTACTACGAGTTAACCGTTGTACAAACAAATTTAGGTTTTTGTGTGTGAGCTAGTTTGTGTACTAAACAAGCTGGATGGAATTCCCTACGTGGGTTATTTTTTAATATATTATTCGAATTTATCTAAGGTGTGACATGTGCCCGCTTTGGTAAGTTAAAACAAAAACGGGCACAAGCGTTTTGAACGCGTTGTATAGAGGTTTTTGGTACAATCTCGGTCCATCCATACACACAGGCACAATAATTCATTAATCCTAATTCTATAGAGTACTTTGAACCAAAATAAAGCATACCGGATTTTTATGTTTATATGATATGATTTTGGAAATTCCAGTCCAAGATAATTTGCGGTTTCTAACCTTTCTATGATACTGTTATCTATATAAACTACAGAATTGCGGTTTATTATATCCGAACACTGCTTTTTTGTTCCTAACACTATAAACTTTGACCTAAGAGGGTACTTGTAGGGGAGGTACCTTAAAAAAAAGATGAAATGTATATCAGTACTAAATTACAGTTTTCTCGTCCTTAGGGTCTCTAAGGTAAGCCGCGGACAGACTGACAGACGGACATGACGAAACTATAAGGGTTCCTTTTTGACTACGGAACCCTAAAAATTATCAGAAAATCGCTAAGTGCACGAAATTTAATAAGTCACTATTCGCAATTTAAAATGTTTATGGCTATAATTTGATAAATCGCTGGTTTCAGCGACGAAATCGATTAGGTGTGAATGCTGCTTACCGTCGCCAGTGCAGTAGTACCCCGGGAACTTCGAGAAGTAGACGCTCTGGTAGCGGTCGTGATCGCCGAATAGCGTCCGCATGATGCCAGGCCAGGGCCGCGAAAATACGAGATAGCCCTCGCCTGGGCCCTCCACTACTTTTCCACTCTCGTCCAGCAGCTGAGGCTCCACGCCGAAGAACGGGAAACCCTGCACGACAGTCACGCCTTTAGTACACCTACGATCACCTACGATTGGTAGGGCTTTTGTGGAAAGTCCGTCTGGGGAAGTACCACCCCGTTGCTTTTTTCTGCCGTGAAGCAGCAGTGTTTGCACTGCTGTGTTTTGGTTTGTAGGGCAAGGGAGCCAGTGAAATTACCGGCACAAACCGACGAGCATGTATAAAAGGATTGATGAAAGTTCAGGAAGCAAGGAAAGTATGTCAAGATCGTAGCAGGTGGAGAACTGTGGTCTCTGTCTACCCCGACGGGAACAAGGCGTGATGTTATGTATGTATGTATCTTAGTTCTCAAAGTGAGCAACGCGCTTTGCCGTCTTATTAGTGTCAAAATATGCCATTAATAAGAAAGTGGGTGCTATGGGCGGTGGTGACCACTTACCATCAGGTGGCTCACCTGCTCGTTTGCTCACTTGTAACATTAAAAAAAATCTCGTATTCGGCGGCGACTCAACGAAACAACTGTATCTAAAGCACGTCTACGACCTTCTCTCCCTCAGTGCAAACACACCTTAACATAGGGGTAAAACTTCAACCAGCGGCTAGTTCCAAGACTATGGAAGGGGAACGACGGAGATACTCGTAAAAGGCCAAACAAATCAAATGCATGCATGATCATTGGCCCTGTTAAGAATAGGCTGCCTACTCTGAGGCTGCCAATCTCTAACTAGATGGCGCTCACTCATAGTCCGATAAGGAGAGTATCCTGGCATAAGAGACAGATTTTCCACATAACTAGCTATACAATAAAGAAAACTAAGTTAAGATTTAGTATGTTTTAGTAGTGCCTACTCTGTAAACAAAACACAACTTTTCTAAGAGTTAACGCCATCTAGTGCTACAAGTAGGGAAATTTTTCTAAAAACTCGTCTATGTCATTCAGTATCATGTCAGTACTTCATTCACTATTAGACTCCTGCTCAATCAAGGGAAATTTGTGAAATTATGGAATGGTAGCAATTTAAAAAAAAGTGATAAACGGATACTTGAACTAGAAGTTCGGGACGCAAATGTTCCTTCCCGTGACCAGCGGACAACAAAAATAACTCACACTTCCTACTCAACTTAAGTGGGCCACATACTGAGATTTTTGTAAGAAAAAATAAAAAGCTTCAAGATTGGCCGCGAGCACCTAAATATAACATAAATGGATAATAGTAGTTTATGCCACTGTCAGGTAAAGATAGTCATTGTAACATGAGTGCTTGTTTGTGACATGAGGCGCAGCCGAATGTCACAATAGACAGCATACGAATGTTACAATGACTAGTTTGCCATCAGTGGCATACATTTACTTTTTCTACGAGCATAAAAATGATTCTGAAAATTACGTAGGTACATGGTAGGTACCGACTTTGTTTACTTTTGTCGTAGTAGTAGAGTACTAGAACACCTCCACTTTTTTGGCAATAAAGTCCTCTTGAGTTTCGTAGGCTGCCTTAATTATTTCGGTCGGCTTGAATATTTTACAAATTTTCAATTAAAATCAAGTTGCTTATCGTTAAATTAAAAATTAAAACATATTTTTTTGACAGATTAAGCGAACGAATAAAATGGGTATAGAACGTAAATCACTACGTATGTATCAGAACGTAAATCAATACGTTCATGAATTACAGTGTATATATATATTTCTTTTTCTTTCACACTGCTGCGTCTATGCTGCATCCCTCTCGGCCAGCCATCATATAATAAATACTGTGTATGGGGGGTCCAGTTCTTAAGTGCATGAATTCTTTTTAGAAGTTGTCTTTTATGGTTAGGTTACTAGCATATTAGCCGATAGCATCTAATACAACATAGTATTAACGTAATTTTGTTGCCAAACCTAACAAAAGGGTGAAAAAATTATATTACCGTATTAATATAACGCAACTGTTGTAAGAATGGCAATGTTTGTGATTCTGTTTCCGGTTTTGTATTTCGAACTTTAACAAATGGGAGTAGAAAAAAATAATTTTCAACACATTTTCTCAAAAAACAGCTCTATTTGCACTGAATTAAGGTCCATGATCCAGCTTATTGAACACGCGTGCTTTTCCATTATATTACCGCACTAGTGTTTTATTTTTGTTTTTTATTTCGGCAAGGAGCAAGGAGTTTTTATTTCGATAAGATTAATAATATTTTCATGAATAAATAAACTTTGTTCTATAATATAATAAATAAACATTCATTTCAGGAAAATATTCATATTAATCAACTTAGTAACAACAAATTCGTCTTTTAAGTAACAAAATATCCCAATTTTAAATAATTTAAAAACTAGGCTGATTGATGCCTCCTGCGCGCGCATGTATGTATCTATAATCTGTGTCCGCTAAAACAGCGCGCGCCATTTTTACAAGTATTTGTGATGTTTACATTGTTTTTATTGTAATTATTTTCAAAAGTATCGCCTCCTACAAATAAAAAACAGTAATTAATGTAGTTCCTCAATGTAAAAAAACCAAGGTCAAGTGCGAGTCGGACTCGCGCGCCGAAGGTTCTGATATACCTTTAGTATTTTTGGAAGCAATAAAGTCCATTTTTAGAACCGCATAGCTAAAAAACTGTGCAACTCAGAAATATGGTTTTATTTTTGCTGTAATATTCACATCAACTTCTATCGACTGTAATTAATTCAGATTTTTCTTTTCACAAACTTCGGAGATAAGGGGGAGGGAATGGTATTTTTGTCCTTTTTCATCATTAATTAAAAACTAAGAGCCCTTTCATATGATACCCAACTCGACCTAGTAGCGACAATTTGTAATTTGGCCCCCCCTATTTGGGCCCCCTTTACTTTAATAATCATAATTTTTTCTTATTCTTTCATATGCAATTAAGTTGGGCAACCATATTCTAAAACTATTCCAAATTTTAAGTTGATAGCATGAGTGGTTGCCGAGATATACAGGTGTGACAGACGGACTAACAGACGGACGGACAGACAGGCAAAGTCGCACCATAAGGGTTCCTTTTTTTACCATTTTGGTATCGGACGGAACCCTAAACATACTAAGGCACGAAACACGGAATCGGGTGTTCGTAGCAATCTAAGGGAAAACACGTAGCTTGTTATCTACGAATTTTCCTTCGGGAAAAGTTGTAAGCAAATTTGAATTGTTTTTATTCGCAAATGTGTTGAAATACGTCGTAAGACGCGCGTGCGCTTTAGTCATTACACTCTCGGCACCATTACGCCCTCGCCTGCGGCTCGTTCTGCAATTCTCGTATCGCGAGCGTAATCAATAAAATAGCGCACTTACATCTTAATGTACTACAAAATAAATGGCCTTGTTATGCGCTTACTACTAACCCACGTGTTTTTATCTCGTAGAAATATCCGTTTTCTCTTTATGCGGAGCGTGTATATATAAGCAAAGCGTGCAAAATATAAATTTCTTTATTTGCGCGATATCAATTACAACATAAATTGGTTACGTAAGTAAGTACACAATATACGTACCGTGCTTATACATTAAAGCATCATTAAAGTATCAAAAAGGTATATGGCTAAACGGTATACTATTTAATGCCTCATTAACTTTATATCAACAATTTGTATTTACTCCGAAGGTACCGACGTAATGGTGGTTACTCTAGTTAAATTGCATCGCTCTTCAGGTGGTTTCCACATTGAAATATGATAATATATTCAAATTCTTAAAAGTGACAATAGGAATACAAAGAAAAACCGACTTATTGTAAAGATGAAAAGGTGGCGCTGAATATTTACAGCCGAAAAAACTATGAGTATCAATGACCAACTCTGACACCAGGGTTGGTGAGGTTTGTCGTCGATGTTACAACTTACACAATATGATGATACGAGTAATAGCTTAGTGCAAAGCAATAAAACAAATATTTGTACTTCTAAGTGGCTTAAAATGTGTAACTTGAATTGGGGATTATCTCCTCTTTTCTCT
This sequence comes from Athrips mouffetella, assembly GCA_947532105.1. NCBI lineage: Eukaryota > Metazoa > Arthropoda > Insecta > Lepidoptera > Gelechiidae > Athrips > Athrips mouffetella. The sequence continues at coordinate 33,570,041 of OX383956.1, forward strand.
TACAATGCGCCCGTTTTTTTTTTTTATAAAAAGACAGCAAATTTATTTCAGGATTTAAAAGTTGGCGTATAAACTTTTATGGGTTTATTCTGGGCGCTAAATGAAACAACTTTTGTACTACGACTTTTCGAAATTCGAAAATAAAATTTTCTTATATTTACAAAATGATAGGCCCAATTCGTATGAAACTTCGGAATTTTTTCTAACGAATTTCGAACAGTCATAGAACAAAAGTTGTTCCATTTGCAAAAGAAGCCCTTAAAAGGTTTTTTCACCAATCTGCGCCTTCTACAAAATGAAACGAAAGAGCCCTCCTCCTAGTTTATCCACTTTTTCTTCTTCTTGATAACTTCTTTTCAGAGAGCAGCTGCATAAAAATGGCCAGAAATTATCTGGAGAAATCCCCCTTTGCTTACACCCATTTTTCAATTCCTAGGATGTAAACAAGCATTCGTACTTAGTAATAGTAGCATGAACCAAAACAACCACGTTTTTATCTATACTTGTTTTTATTTATACACTTAATGGGGGCCATTCTAGCGTGGCCGCTAAATTTAACTCTATAATTTGACAGGTCCAAAAATGTTGCTATCTTTGTTACCTTCTATGAGCTGAAAAAAGACAGCATCACTTTTGGACCTGTCAAATTTTAATCATAAATTTAGCGGCCACGCTAGAATCGCCCCCAATTTTTTACTTTGTGCCATTGTAAGAATCTTAATCTGCATTTACTTATACCAACAGCACAAAGGATCGATTAACAATCGAAAAAAATGTACTATACAAAAACGGATGGAAAGAAAAATGGAATGAAACTTACAGCAGCCCCTGGCTTCATGGGAGTGGCACCAGGCAGGCTGGTGAGGACGTGGCCGCCCGTCTCCGTCTGCCAAAACGTGTCCACGATAGAGCAGCGGCCGCTCCCAACCAGCGTGTAGTACCATAGCCACGCCTCCGGGTTGATCGGCTCGCCGACGCTGCCCAGCACTCGCAAGCTCTTCAAGTCGTGCCTGGGCCGATAAACACCACATTTGGAGGGACTCTTCGCCACATAATTTCAACTTTTAACCGTAGGCAACTTTTAAACAATAGATACTTTTATAATAGGTAACTTTTTGAGGAAAAACCAAAATTTTAATTGAACCGATCACCAACGAAGATCAAGGTAGTAGAAATATTTGTATTGTAATGTAAGGTGCTGTCAGTAATATTTGTATTGTAATGTAACATGCAATTAGTAGCCCTGCCGTTTTATTTTTTATGATCATCTTAGATTTCCGATTTATTTCAGCTGGAAAATCAAAACATACCCCATAATATTCAGATGGACTATTTATCACCCTATTACATTTAAAAAACGATCACCTGGCCATTTCCAGATTGGTAGATTACATTCGCTGGTACACTCTTTTATTAAATCAGCACGATATAGCGAGTACGTATATAGTAGTCAGATGCGCATGGTGAAGACAGTGCGCAGGTTAAGATGAGTCTTCATGCGGAAAATCAAGGAAAATTAGATAATGGGTCCCCTTTTTACTTCAATTGGGGATAATAATAATCAGTGATTCATAGTCAATGAATGAATATAGATAAAGCAAGGTGAGCTTAGGTGAACTTATAAAGTCGCCACGCCAGCCACGCGTCGCAGTTAACACGCATACTGGCGTGGCTGGATGCAGAGTGACGCTGATCCTCTATTTGTATGAACCTAAGTCGCCCGTGACCCGCCCGTACGTAGGCCAGGTATTTAAAAATACATAACCCTGTGTCTTGATAAAATAAAGGCACGCCTGCTTCTATTGTTATAGATGAGATATTAAGATGATCCAACTACAGTGAATATATGTTGTCCAGAAGTATGAAAACAGTGAAGACTATGATTGTGTCTATTTCCACCATACGAATGACATCCCAAAAATGTTTCCAGTAATGTTTATACCGTTCATCCCTTCCACAAAACCAGATCCCGCACCCCATAAATAAGCCTTATCAAAACTTTTCTTCTTACAACTTTTTCGACGAGTCCTTTAGTCCGTTCTTTGGTAACCTACAAAATTAAAAAGGGTTTCTACAAAATTTACTCATACTTTCAAATGAACTGTGGAAATGCATGAGAATGAATATGATAGTAATGCAAGTGAGATAAGTATGGATGAAATCATGAAAGCAATGAAAAGTATGAAATCAGGTAAAGCAGGTGGGTATGATAGTGTCGGTCGAAATGTTGAAGGCTGGGCGAGGCATTGTGGCTAGTCAGCTGTACCGCCTTTTCAACCTGTGTTGGACGAACGGCCGAGTACCAGGTGACTGGTGCAAGGCTGTGATTGTGCCGCTGTACAAGGGAAAAGGGTCACAACAGGACTGCAAAAATTACCGCGGGATAAGTATTCTCAGTGTCGTCGGCAAACTGTATGCAAAGGTTTTGATTGAAAGAGTGAAGAAAGATACTGACGAAAAAATATGGGATGTACAAGCGGGATTTAGAAAGGGAATGGGATGTACAGATCAGGTCTTTTCCTTGCGGTGCATAGCTGAAAAGTTTTTGGCCAAAAACCAAAAAGTCTACTGCGCGTTCGTGGATTTGGAAAAGGCCTATGACCGAGTGGTGAGGAATGAATTGTGGTCGGCATTGTCTATGTATGGGGTGAACGGTCATCTGATTCAAGCACTGAAATCTCTCTATGAGGATTCCAGTGCTTGCGTCAGAATAAACGGGGCGTACACTGAATGGTTTAGCATCGAAAAAGGTGTTAGGCAGGGATGTGTAGCGTCACCTTGGCTGTTTAACCTGTTCATGGATAATTGTTTGACTGATCTGAAAGAGAGTATGTGTGGACTGAGAATGAATGAGTTACTCATCAAATGTCTTCTCTACGCTGATGACCAAGTTATACTTGCGTCATCTGCTGACGAGTTACAGGAGATGGTAACAATGATGAATGTGGCTTTTGATAGGAAAGGAATGAAAGTAAATGTAAGCAAGACGAAAGTAATGGTACTTGAAAGAGAAGAGTGTATGACAGAGTGTACTATATTAATAGGTGGTGAACAAGTCGAACAAGTGAAGGAGTTTGTGTATCTGGGTTCTAAGTTTACGAGAGATGGAAAGTGCGAAAGTGATATCGAAAGAAGAGTGAATGCTGGAAACATGGTGAATGGTGCTCTGCATGCTTTTATGAAAAGTCAGAAGGTGTCTCACAAGGCTCGTCTGGCTGTTCATAGAGGCGTTTTGGTACCAACACTGATGTACGGCAGTGAAAGCTGGGTATGGCAGAAGAAGCATGAAAGTAGAATTAATGCAGTAGAAATGAGAGCGTTGAGGAGTATGATTGGTGTGAAATTGAGTGACAGGATTAGAAATAGTGTGATAAGAGAACGTTGTGGCGTAAAAGAAGACGTAGTGACTAAAATTGAGAAAGGGATGCTAAGATTGTTTGGTCATGTGGAGAGGATGAATGAAGGAAGATTGACGAAACCACAAGGCGGGAGTGAATGGAAACGTTGGAAGGGGAAGGCCTCGGCGAACATACAGGACCAAATTCAAGACGTTCTGAATAAAGGCCAGGTTAAAAGTACCCTAAACCGACGAGCATGTATGAAAGGATTGATGAAGGTTCAGGAAGCAAGGGAAGTATGTCAAGATCGTAGCAGGTGGAGAACTGTGGTCTCTGCCTACCCCAACGGGAACAAGGCGTGATGTTATGTATGTATGTATGTACTTTCAAATGAAAATTTCAAAAGAAGCAGAGCAGAGAATATCTGGGGGTATTTGTGAAATCGTCTAAAAATATTGTTTGTTTAATTTTGAAGTAACATAATACTCACAGTTAGCAAAATCGTAAAACAAAAGTTGTTGCCTACGACCATACTAATAGTGGACAAAAGGATGTCAGGGGCCAATTCTTGAGAGTCACCGGGTGATTTTCGAGATTTTTAAAATTAAAAAAAGCCACGATAAACTCATAAAACTCAAATTGTTATGATGGTAATTTTAAAACTGAACATTATTTTATAATTTACAAATATTGATCCTTATTTGAAGCCGCTGGATGCGAGCAGCGCAGGACCGGTCGTCATGGAGATCTTTAGGGGAGGCCTATGTCCAGCAGTGGACGTCTTTCGGCTGATATGATGATGATGATGATCCTTACTTTTCAAATATTGATCCTTATTTGAAGCCGCTGGATGCGAGCAGCGCAGGACCGGTCGTCATGGAGATCTTTAGGGGAGGCCTATGTCCAGCAGTGGACGTCTTTCGGCTGATATGATGATGATGATCATCCTTACTTTTACTATTTAACAGGGTTTATTTTAATTTTCAAAATCTTTTAAATCACCAGGTGACTTTCAAGAATTGGCCCCCTGGTGTACAAAAAAAATAACTTTGTATATTTTGTGACAGTCTACCTATCGTGACAATCCGGACGTTAGGGAGGTTTTCTTATGTCTCAAATATAATACTATTTCATCTAAGAAATATCGATACATGCTTACGTGTAATTGCTGAAATAGTAGGTAATTAATGTACTTTGTTTTTTTTTAATTTTTAATAGGTTCGTAAACGATGGCAAGAAACAATGACGTCGCAAGTCAATACTTACAAAATCCATTGTTGATTTACGTATTTACCCAATTATAGCAAAACCTGAATTACTTACGTCTTGACGTAGTCGTCTCCGAACTTAGTGAGCGCACGGATTGCAGTGGGCGCGGTGTAGAACTGGGTTACTTTGTACTTGTCCACTACCGACCAATACCGGTCGTTGTCCGGGAAGAACGGAGTGCCCTCGAACTGTGGAACAGCGCATTCCTTACTAGTCTCTCTGGGATAGTAAAAAATTAAGTATATTTTTTTTCGCACTTTGGTAATGTAACTAATAGTTAGTTGTCTTAAGTGGTACATAGAAAGGAATTTTGATTACATAGCAAAAAAATATTACGAGGCCAAATTGTGCAGGCGTATTGGTATGGCAGTGGCTGTTACGCCGAATGCTTCTGGTTCACTGTTCTGCCAAGGCAGATATACCTAATATAAAAGAGGTTGTTTTCAGGTCTGAGATTGTTTGTCACAGTGGTGAGTTAAGGGAGAAGTAGAAGTACATTGCTTGGCGCATACGAGACTCATACCTAAACCACACAACCAAATCAAGCAATGTGTCAAACTGTTGTAAGGAGGTTTAGTTTCACGCTATGTAATTGTTACTTAAGTCGCTACTGAACTTACTAAGTGTATATCAGCCACCACTTAAGAGCACATGCAAAAAATTTTGTTTTTCAGTCGGTTGCACATGGTTACCGGCAGAATGTACCCAGAGCCCGTTAAGCACCATATCGAGCAAGCTATTGAAATATTCACGAGCTTTACTTATCTAGCTTTAGATACCTAGCTCCAAGTTTTATTTCTTAGAACGCAAGCTCTAAACAAACTTTGTTTACGGCATCAAGTAGCTGCGTGCTGGTCTGGCATTCCAGCCGGGGCCCGCTAAAAGTGCAATTTAGGCGTATTTTGCAAAAAATAATGGGCAACGTGATAGCCATGTGCACTCGAGTGGTTATGCCTGTGACGCTGTAATTGATCGATTTAAAAATTAACACTTACCATGACTGAAGTGGCTGCATTGGCCAACGGGGCGTAGACGACATAAGTGTGTCCGGTAATCCAGCCGACGTCCGCCGTGCACCAGTAGACGTCCTTCTCGCGGTAGTCGAACACGTAACGGAATGTTGCGGCGGCGTACAGCAAGTAACCTGCCGTCGTGTGGAGCACGCCCTTCGGCTTGCCCGTCGATCCACTGGCAACAATTATCTTACAATTAGTGTCTTGACCTTTCCAGTATTATTATTTTCTTTAAAGTTTCTTAAATCAGACGTTAGTTAATCTGTTGCTAAAGTTGACACCGTTGTTGTATGCGTTTCACGAGTAAAATCTAACAGATCATCATTAAAAAAACACTATCGAATGATATTAATTTACTTTCAAAATTAAAAGGAGTCTATAATGATTTTGATGCTAAAACATTTTTGGTTTTGACAAAGAAAAAGTTGGACGCAAAATTTAAATAATTTTTACATCTCTCATATTCGGTAAGTATGTCCTTATTACCCCCAAATGGGGCTTGTAGGTGACCAATTAGGGCTCTAGGGTAATAATATAGCTAGAAAAGCCCTAGGGCGATAAGTAATTAAATTTTGAAAGAGTGACGTGTTTTTTTTGGGTTCCGTACCTCATAATAAAATAACGGAACCCTTATAGGATCACTTTGTTGTCCGTCTGTCTATCTGTCTGTCAAGACCCTTTTTCTCACGAACGAGAAGAGGTATTAGGTTGAAATTGATAACGAATTGATTGGTTCATAAACCACACAAGATCTAAAAATTTTTTATTTACAACGACGCAATCAAAAGATATAGCTTTTTATGTACTCATCTCCATACATTTATGCAAAAAAGCAAAACCTACAGGGTACTTCCCGTTGACCAAAAATTATGAAATTTGGCAAGAAACTAGGTCTCACAATACAAATAAAGGGAAAAATCTAAAATCATTAATTATTTAAATTTTTCTCGGAACTAATAATAACCAATTAAGGTGAGCTCCCGTTTCAAGAACTTTTCTATAAAAGAGGGGTCAAGTAGGATGGACGCAGAGTTTTTAAAATCAAAGAGCAAAAGCTATTAGTATATCATTTGGTAGATAGGTACGGAACCCTTAGGGCGCGAGTCCGACTCGCACTTGGCCGGTTTTTTTTTATTACTTACCGCCCTAGGGCTTTTCTAGCTACATTATTACCCTAGAGCGCTAATTCGTCTAATTACAATTTGGTGGTAATAAGGACCTACTTACCTCACAATCGAGATGTAAAGCAGAGTAGTTAGCTCGGGTGTAAGCATCAATTGCACCCTCGAACTACAGGCGCCCTCGCTGCGCTCGTGCGCCTAAATATCTCAGGCTGCAATTGATGCCTTACAGCCCTTGGCTACTAATCTACTATTATTGGTCTAGGTTGCTATCGTGTTGAAATGTCATGTAGTTTATGACATGTTTATTTGTCCATTTGGACAGTAATAACACTGGCAGACAAGACGAAACATCCGTTATCATTCTAGGAGCTCTAGAGCAGGTGTTAACCGTTGATCATATTGCCGTTAGTGCATGGCGGGACACTCAATAACCTTAACAGCTAACAGGTCAATTTGTTGATAAACAGAATATAGTGAAACCAGGGCCCTGAGACAAGTGGCTTTCTATTATCGCAAACGCTATAGAATAGAATAAAAATGTATGAGATTGACATTAGCTGTCACGCAAAGTTTTGTTAGCTAATGTCAATTCCATACATTTGCATTCTATTCTACTAGCGTTTGCGATTGTAGAAAGTCACTGGACACAGGGCCCAGGACTAACTGACACTTACCGCTTTGTTGACAAAGGAAGAAGGAAATTTTCAAGGAGCTTTGACTTAAAGAAGGTTTGTGAAACCGGCTCTTAGATAATAAAAAGACATTAAATTTTATTACGCATCCTAGCTCTATAGTGCAGAATTAGAGAATATCGGAATTACAGAAGCACACAATTTGACTTTTTGTTTTCAAGATATGTTTTTTACCTTTTTGTAATGTACTGATGCAAAGTATTGCGAAGTGACAAGGTCAAACTATGGTTATTGATTACCTACCTGGTATACAGCATGAAAAGAGGATCTTCAGCGTCCATCCATTCCGGCGGACAGATTGTCGACTGGCCTTGGATCAGGTCATGCCACCAGATGTCTCTTTCTTCGTTCCACTTGTACTGTAATAATACGATTCAGGGTCATAAACAAATTTCATTCTTGGAAAAATAGGTCTTTCTGATTACCTTTTGAAATATAAATATTTATGGATGAGATCAACTAAAGATTATAATAATAAAAAATAATGAATGCATGAGTTCACCAATTGTAATGTAAGTAAGTAGCAATTCTTACTTACCAAAGTCTTGATGTCTTCTGGCAATTTCCCGCATGGCGTAACCCTTTCCAAATGAGAGACGACGATGCACAAAGAGACCTTGTGGTTGTGTTTAGTCCTGGCTTTCTCCATGGCCTCATCACAGACATTCTTCAGGACCAGGAGCTTCTCCCCTCGCCACGCTCCATCAGATGTCACCAGTACTTTCGCCTTGCAGTCTGACATGCGCTCGGCAAGTGAGTCCGAGGAAAATCCTGCGAACTAATGTACTATTTTTAGCATATATGTCGGAAAATTCACATGATAAAAGAAAAATTCTTTGTCGAACTCGAATGGAAATAATCAACAGTGTTAAAGCTACAGCGAGCAAAGAGCGATCTCTAACAACAACCTTTGTTATTAATCAAAACTTAGTTATAAAACAAATAAATGGTTGATGATTTTATTAGGATCAACAATCGGTGTAGCAAGTCCTTCGAATTTCCAAACCGCCTTGAGATGATGTAGCGTCTCCATCTTATTTCGAAGCCTGTTTCCGGCGACCACTATTCGAGAATTCCATGAATCCTGTGTCCTTTTTCTACAAATAGGTTGAGTGGTTTAGCCGTGAAAGCGTAATAGATAGTATAGAGTGACTTTTATGATATTATGTAATAGTGTATACTCGTCAGTAGGTATGTATCGTGTAGTGAAAGTATGGAAAATATTATGCTACTCGTAAGTATAAATGGTGAACTGAAAAACTTTCTCTGAGTGAGAAAAACCGAGATTTTTATCTTGCGCCGAGAATAATCCCACGAGCCGCAGTCACTAAACAGAGAGATTTTAATAGGGCGACCAAAATTGAAGTTACATAAAATTAATGTTATTATTATTATTAAGGTACTAACAGAATAACAGCGTCGTGACTAGCTAAACGAATCACGGCATATTGCTGAGTTAGGGCCTGTCTTGGGTGCGGTAACTATAATGTAAGTCCTGAAAATCTCTACCTGCAAACTAGTTTTATTTGTATATGTTAAAAAGTTACAGTTTTGTCAAAAAATTTAACTTCCCAAATAAATGTTTTAACTATCTATCTTAATGAATCTAATATCTTCAGTCGAAACAATGTAGCTGGATTAGAATGACAACAGGAGCTATGCAGTTGGACGGAACAATACGTGTCTCTGTCGCTCCAATATCTTACGCGTCCTTCCGTCCTGCTTTCACACTGCTGTCATTCTATCATTATTTCAACTGAAAATAAGTTTAGTTAAAAAACAGTGAGTGCTGAATTATAAAGACAAATAACAAATAGGTATAATCGAACAATAATAGGTTACGGTTTTGAGAAGTAATTAGCATGCTAGCAAGTGACTTCATGGAATAACCACAAACAAGCGTAAATAATAATTGGTTGGAAGTTTTTACGGATCTTAACGACCGTCATACAGAATCCAAAGGTCTCGGGTGTATTTAGTCTGAAGGAGCAGCGACGACCAGCAACGATCAGCAGTTTTAAGAGTAAAGTTTCAAAGAGAATGGTTCGATAAGGTTCTAATTACTGGACAAACACCTAAAATGCTAATACGGTAGACTACTATTATTTTAATTTAGCTTTACGGGCAATATGAATTGTTATTGTTTAGATTTTCTTGCTTGTTATGCTATTTTCCTATTGAACTGTCGTTTTTACTATAGTTTTTATTTCAGAAGCGTTACGTAACGCAGTTATATATAAGTAAGTGCAACACATACACACACAGTAAGTAAAGGTCATATCAGGTCATTACTGTGTCGAATAGTCCAGTAAAAAACGCTGAAGGTCATTTTTGTGGTCATAGTACCTAGTGATTACAGGGACTAGATAAGTACTATACGAGTACGTACAACAGTGATTAAAACTTCCTCCTTTCACTCAAACAGCCATGTCATGTTGACATTACATTATGAATTAGAGCGGTAAATATTTATACGTTAGTATTATATAGTATAAGGTCAGCATTTGAAGATGGCAGACGTGAATTTGTTTCAATTTTGGTTTTATCTGTTGATTTGAGAGTTTAAAGTATAATTTTGATAGGATATTATCCAATAAACGTGTTACAAAGTGAAAATTTAATAGAAAATGGAAATATATTCTTCTACTAAAGTTTTTGGATGGTGAGAAGCGGCTTTCTTCGTGACTTCAATAATTTTCCCTATCAACTTCTCGGAGTCATCGTGGTGCACAAGCTTTCCTCGTCGTCGATCTTCGAGATGCGGATTCCTGTGTAAATCATTTTTTCACTGGACATTGGCGTGTCGCCATATTTTTGTAACAATTCCTTTACTTTGACATTGGCGAAATGCGTTTTGTAATGAGATGTGATGCCATTAAATAAAGATACATCAAAGATTTTGGAAACTACGCCAGAAGCGCAGCATTTTTCTTACGTCAATGATATACATACATAGTCTAAGGCAAATATAGAAAAAAAATAGTAGATCAACGTCACGTCAACGTAAAGGTTAAGGAACTATTTATATCAATTAAGCCAGGATAAGAGTTTGAAGATGCTTAAAATTATATTTATAGTCATACCTCATCAAGTATACAAATAGTTAAAAATATATTTATATTTACTCTATACTTTTTTACCGGATTCAGTTATAGCGACGTTCCAGGCGCAAAATTCTTAAACACCACCTAAAATATACAAAATCACAGGTATTTTTTCAAAAGTTAACTATCGTAATCGTTAAATACTGGTTAGTGTTTGAATGTTTATATTTATGATTTACATTTAAAGAGTATCTCTGGCCGTTTTTATTAAATTTTATAAACTCACAAATTACTCGGAAATCAATCGGTGAAATTCATTCAGTCTACAACTCTACAGTCTTATCACAGTGTCCCAAAATGTGAGTAGCTTGATTCGGTAAACTAGGAATAAATGTCAGTTTTCATTGCTCTTAAATTTGAAGAAGATGCACCATAGTCGCCAAGCTTGTTAGCGTAGCAGTGTGGTAATTTGATACACTGATGTTTATTTCTCGGTTTCCGATACCTTAGTTGTCGTTTTGACACCCACGAGACGTGATGACTAAACAATTTGTAGCCTGCACCACACGGACACTATTAGTTTAGTGTAGAGTCATGGACACACCTGCGGAAATTCCGATGCGGACAGATCCGCTCATTACGCTCGCAATGCTTTTTAGGTTACCTATGACATATTTGACGGATTTTCCGTTGGTATCCAAGCGTTATAAGCGCATCTTTGCGCGTTGGAATTTCCGCAGGTGTGTCCCTGACTCTACACTAAACTAGTACCGTCTTACTACAAAAAAGTTAGACATCTGTTGAACACTTGATTAAAAAATCGTACCAAATAACTCTGTCTATGTCATAGATACGCAGAAGTGAAAAATGACGATGACTTGACTTCTGCGCATCAACTGACATAGCCAGTTATTTTGTGCACATTTTTTAATCAAGTGTTCAACAGATGTCTAACTTTTTTGTAGTAAGACGGGTAGTGTCCGTGTGGTGCAGGCTACAAATTGTTTAGTCATCTCGTCTCGTGGGTGTCAAAACGACGACTAAGGTATCCGAAACCGAGAAATAGACATCAGTGTATCAAATCACCACACTGCTACGCTAACAAGCTTGGCAACTATGGTACATCTTCTTTAAATTTAAGAGCAAGGCGCTTGTCTGTGGAGTAATCGCCACTCAGTGCGGTGTGTGTAAGCACCCTTCCGGTACGAAACGACCTCAGCTTTTTCTATTATCAGCTCGTCTAGGTGTTTCTCATCCTCTGTTGCCTTATATCTTCCCTTATCAGATGGCCTTAAAGAATATACCACAAACCTAAGCTGTTAAACTTTTGGGGGAGCTCTCTATCCAGAATTGAATTTTTCAATAATAATTATTGAGAAATACTGGAAATGCACAAATAGGTAAATACCAAAGAATAGGTAAATACCTACCAAAGACTAAAGGTACCTACTCCTAGTAAATACGCAGTATCTTTATTTGACTTGCATAGAGTAAGTGAAAAATTATGTTTAAAAAATCTATCAAAATATGGCTAGGGTGTTCTGATAGTTACCAAACAGTTCTAACAAGAAACAATGTAAGCATATACTGACCACCACAGAATGTATGGCCCCGATGCGGGCGCAAGCGAGCATGCACACGACGGTTTCCAATATCATGGGCATGTAGATGGCCACACGGTCACCTTTCCCCACGCCGCTGTCACGAAGAGCGTTGCCGAACTGACATACGAGGTCCGTGAGCTTCTTATACGTTGTGCGGCTGTAGTCATCTGGGTGATTGCCTTCCCTGCACATACACACCAACCATCATGGTTGAACCACAAGTAACACTCACAACATATATTATTAATAAAGCATTACCAAAACCAATTTAAAGTGACCGCACTAAGACCACTGAAGACGGAAGGTCTGAGTAAATAGGTGTTCACCGCTTTATTAACGTGAGCAAAGACGGCTACAGAATGGGTTCCAAACGATAGCCGACGTGATCGAGGAAGAAAAAGGAAGAGAGGAAGGCCTTTGCCCAGCACTGGGACACCTACTAGAAAAATAATAAATAATATAGGTAGTGTGCTCTTGTTACTAAGACCTAGTGCTCAGTAGATAGACAGCCCGTCATGTCACTTGCGCTAGCCTACAGCCCGAATAAAAGAATCCTATGTGGAAAATATTTGGAAACAAAAAAGTATAAAATAACGTAACAAATTAACCATATTTTTTAGAGTGCAAAGTTACAATTTGTGACACTGCTCAAACCATCAACTCAATTTTTTTCCAAAACAGGATTAAGCACAGATGAACTAATAAAACATAAACTAAGCAAGTTTTTCAAAATAGTAATTACTTAGATAGTGCCCACGGCAGAAGTAGTTGTTGATTATTAAAATAATTAGGCACGCACTACTTAGCAAGTAGTTTCAAACCAATCCAAATAGGTACCTAGATTATGCAAGGTTATTTATTGCATTAGTGCAGGAGAAAATAATAAGCCGTTTTTAAATAAAAAAAGATCATATTAGGTAAGAAACAAAGGGTAAAAATATAAAGACCAAAGAAATTAAGTGTTATTGCATTGTACTTGTTACATACATACATACATACATAACATCACGCCTCTTTCCCGTTGGGGTAGGCAGAGACCACAGTCCTCCACCTGCTACGATCTTGACATACTTCCCTTGCTTCCTGTACTTATATCAATCCTTTCACACATGATCGTCGGTTTAGGGTACTTTTAAACTGGCCTTTATTCAGAACGTCCTGAATTTGGTCCTGGTACGTTCGCCTAGGCCTTCCCCTTCCAACGTTTCCAGTCACTCTCGCCTGGTAGATCTCTTTCGTCAATCTTCGTTCATTCATCCTCTCTACATGACCAAACCATCTCAGCATCCCTTTCTCGATTTTGGTCACTACGTCTTCTTTTACGCCACACCGTTCTCTTATCACACTATTTCTAATCCTGTCACTCAATTTAACACCAATCATACTCCTTAGCGCTCTCATTTCCACTGCATTAATTCTACTTTCATGCTTCTTCTGCCATACCCAGCTTTCACTGCCATACATCAGTGTTGGTACCAAAACTCCCCCATGAACAGCCAAACGAGCCTTGTGAGACACCTTCTGACTCCTCATAAAGGCGTGCAGGGCACCATTCACCATGTTTCCAGCATTCACTCTTCTTTCAATATCACTTTCACACTTTCCATCTCTCGTAAACTTTGAGCCCAGATACACAAACTCCTTCACTTGTTCAACTTGTTCACCATCTATTAATATAGTACACTCTGTCATACATTCTTCTCTTTCAAGTACCATTACTTTAGTCTTGCTTACATTTACTTTCATTCCTTTCCTGTCCAAAGCCACATTCATCATTGTTACCATCTCCTGCAACTCGTCAGCAGATGACGCAAGTACAACTTGGTCATCAGCGTAGAGAAGACATTTGATTAGTAACTCATTCATTCTCAGTCCACACATACTCTCTTTCAGATCAATCAAACAATTATCCATGAACAGGTTAAACAGCCAAGGTGACGCTACACATCCCTGCCTAACACCTTTTTCGATGCTAAACCATTCAGTGTACGCCCCGTTTATTCTGACACAAGCACTGGAATCCTCATAGAGAGATTTCAGTGCTTGAATCAGATGACCGTTTACCCCATACATAGACAATGCTGACCACAATTCATTCCTCACCACTCGGTCATAGGCCTTTTCCAAATCCACGAACGCGCAGTAGACTTTTTGGTTTTTAGCCAAAAACTTTTCAGCTATGCACCGCAAGGAAAAGACCTGATCTGTACATCCCATTCCCTTTCTAAATCCCGCTTGTACATCCCATATTTTTTCGTCAGTATCTTTCATCACTCTTTCAATCAAAACCTTTGCATACAGTTTGCCGACGACACTGAGAAGGCTTATCCCGCGATAATTTTTGCAGTCCTGTTGTGACCCTTTTCCCTTGTACAGCGGCACAATCACAGCCTTGCACCAGTCACCTGGTACTTGGCCGTTCGTCCAACACAAGTTGAAAAGGCGGTACAACTGACTAGCCACAATGCCTCGCCCAGCCTTCAACATCTCGACCGACACTCTGTCATACCCAGCTGCTTTACCTGATTTCATACTTTTCATCGCTTTCATAATCTCATCCATACTTATCTCACTTACGCAATTCTCCTCTTCATTCTCATTCATTTCCACAGAAGACCTAGGTTCGCTGGCCTCTGCTTTTTCTCTCTCAAACAGACTTTCAAAATATTCCTTCCACCTCCTCAGAACACATTCTTCACCTTTTATAATACTTCCATCCTGGCTTCTGATTTTACTCAGCTCCGATGTTCCAAACTTTCCTCGGGCTGTCCGTATGGATTTCCAGAAAAACTTTTGGTTAGACTGGAAATCTTCAGTAAGCCTTCTGTCAAACTCATCCTTACACTCTTCTTTCTTTCTCTCAACAACTTACTTGTTAATAGGACTTACTTGTACTTGTTAATAGGACTAAACCAAAAATTGTATCCATGAAACACATATTCCAAACTGTTACTGATTACGCTTTATGCCAGGTTCATCAGCTTTCAGAAATTCCGACTTTGAGAGACAAAAGTATTTTTTTCCAATTTAACAAATACAAATACAAAAATACAAATACAAATATATTTATTTCAAGATTTAGTTTTTACAATAGTTGAATTGACCATGGTCCCCACACTAGGCAAGCCTGTATCGTGGGGTCCCAAAACAAAAACGTTACATTATAGTACAAGCCTTATAATCTAATTGAAAATTTACCTTATAACAACTACAAACACAGTTTACAAGTAAGAAGAAAAATAATTTAATTTAATTTTATGACTATCAGTATTACCAAAAATTATACGATAAAATAATAATGTTATCTTATAAAATATGTTTCACATTTTATACAAAAATATACATAGACACACATACATATACAAACAATTACATACATATGTTTATATAATAAATATGTACATACAAATGATATATACATCATATCATGTTATAAACATCACATACAACAATATAAGTGTTGCGATTCATTACATTACACTAACGGTGCAAGTAGCGCTTCTGTTTCAGCGTAACTTTTTTGTACTAACCAAGATTTAATTTTCTGTTTTGCATCTACTTTGGAACATTTAATAATCTTACAGTGTTTCTCAGCTTTATTGTACAAGAAGGCTGCAATGTACGGACTAAAACGTCGGGCAAAAGTAGTACGTATGTTGGGAACTGGCGTTTGACAAACACGACGTTTTACTATGTTGTCGTAATCATCGGACTGTAACACGGAACCGTGTTTTAGGAGTGTTATCCTAAGTATAAATAATTTCCTAACGCTTAGCACTCCAGCTTCTCTATACAACTCTAAAGTTGGATACCTGCGTGGTTTTTTTAGCATGGTCTTAATTACAGCTCGTTGAGCTCTTTCAAGTCGTATATTATGTGTTTTTGCAATGCCCCCCCAACTAGATATACAGTACGTTGTAATAGACTCACAAAGTGCGTAGTAGGTCATTTTCAGAATATCCAGATCCGCAGAATTTCTGAGTTTCCTCATGATATTAATTATTCTTCTTACTCTTCCCGATAGGCATGCAACGTGTTCCTTGAAGTTTAGCTTCTGATCTACAAGTACACCCAAATATTTGATAACCTCAGTTTTAGTCAAGGTTTCACAACTGCATGTCATATTTGCTTGAAAGTCACAAGAGTGTATTTTAAGATCTGGGAGTAAGGGCGGTTCCGAAGCTTTAGTTTTGTGAAAATACATGCTTTTAGTTTTTGTTACATTAAGAGTTAGGAGATTTTGAGACAACCAGCCATAGACCTGAGACATACCAAGTTCCGCATTTGAGTGTGCCTGAGACCAGCTCTCTCCGTGAAAGACCAATACAGTGTCGTCTGCGTAGCAGATTGTTGCTGAATTTTTAAGAGGCAAAGTGTGAATGTCGTCCATATACAAAATAAACAGGGTAGGTCCTAAGATGCTACCCTGTGGCACTCCGAAAAGTACAGGACGATAGTCGCTGAAAGTTTGGTCGACCCTTAGACACTGTCTCCTGTCCGTGAGGTAACTTTTAAACCAGTTGAGGGCTACGCCTCTAATGCCAGCTTTTTCTAGTTTGTTTAAAAGTATCGGAATGGAGACAGTGTCGAATGCCTTCGCCAGGTCCAGGAACACTCCAATGCAGCATTGAGATTTGTCGAGGTAGGATGCCACTGTAGAAGTCAAGAGGTTTACGGCGTCCTCCGTGGACTTGCCCCTACGAAATCCAAACTGATTGTCTGAAATTAGTTTGTTTGACTCCAGGTACTGAATAAGTCGCTTATTTACTATTTTTTCTAATAATTTTGAAAACGCACCCAAAAGTGATATTGGACGATAATTATCAGGTATATCTTTTGCACCATTTTTGTGTATCGGGCACACTACCGCCAATTTCCAGATTGCTGGGAAAACTCCAGTCGATAAACTCATATTAAAATTTTTTGTAAGGGGCTCAATTATAGCATTACGGATACTTTTGATAAATGAGTTGCTAAAACCATCAATACCAGGAGCTTTGTCCTTCTGCAGAAGATTTATCAGCGCCTCCACTTCACCAGTGTCTGTAGGCCTCATAAAAAACGAGTGAACTGGTGAGAGCTTTGCACTGTCATTTGCGGACAATGGACGTTGATTCTGATTACACAGTATTTTATTTGCCAATTGTTCGCCGATGGATGAAAAATAAGAATTGCAGATATTAAGCGATTCCTTAGAATCATTCGCACCTTCTACGGACAAAAGTTCGACGGGCTCTTTTTTACTAGACGTTAGGTAACAGATATTATTAATTGTTTTCCATAGTCTTTTTTTGTTATTCATATTTTCAAGCAACTCATTTCTGTCGTATTCTGCTTTTACTTTCCTCATAATATCTATATAAAAAATTCTATAACGCGTGTATACTAGGTTAATAACCGAATCATTAGGATTTGCCTTCGCAGATAGATGAAGACGATCTCGATGCCGCATACACCGCATAAGGCCGGGCGTCACCCAAGGCTTTAGATTGTATTTCGATCTACTAATCTTAACCTTGCGTGTGTGTTTAGCGATTACTCCCGTTAAAATGTTCATAAACACTACAGCGTTTTCGTTAACGTCTGGCTTATTTAGTACAATAGACCAATCAATCCCTAATAGTTCTTTCTCAATTGCCTCTATATCTCTTTTAAGAGTAAATCTGCTGGGTCGCACAGGTTTATTTTTGTTTAACTTTAACCCTAGCATTATAATGTCGTGATCTGTGATGTCCATTTTACATATTAGACCTAAAGATGGTTTGTCACTTCTTACGAAAAAGTGATCTAAACCTGCTCTACCCCTAGTAGCTTTAGTAATCGCGGGTGAAAACCCATATTCTGCAGTTAGACATAGGTATTCCAAACACTTGAGGTCCTCTTCTTCATGTATAATATCAATATTTACGTCACCGGTTATAATAAGATCTTGTCTATCATTAAAAGTATCTAGTGTGGACTCTAGCGATAAGAGAAAAGGTTCAATATTTCGGAAAGAAGGGGAGCGATAAATGGCGAGAATTGAAACAATATTTGGAATACTAATCACAAGACAGTTTGCCTCCTCAAACACGGGCTCGTGGACCACGGCATCCCAAGAATCTCTCACATACACAACTACGCCACCGTTTTGATTGATATATTTTTCGGTTTTATAGGAGGTATAGTTTGGAATCTGTGGAATAATAGAAATATCATTAATTCTGCACTCGGACAAGCAGATCACGTCATATTCTACACGCAATCTATTAAGTGCAACTGTAAAATTATTAAAGTTTTTGTTAATACTGCGGATATTTAACGAAAGAATTTTGAAGTTGTAATCCGACGTAAGCACTTTCTCACAATGCTCAGCCTCATCTAATATTTGGCAGTCAATTCCTACTGAATCTATATTATCCCCCAAAAAGTCAGTCAGAGTTGTAAGTATAGTATAAAAAATAGATGGATATGTACCTTGAATTTGAGATTGTTATGATTGACTGCCAAACTGCCAGAGGTAAGAGAAAACCTAATAAAGCTGACAAGAGAAAAATCTTGGATGGCGTTAAACCCACTATTGAATAAGTAGGTATTGATATTATAAACCTTACGATTTTTGTGTAAGAGGTGTGAGACGCATAATAATAATATAGATAATATATGATAATAACAAGCATGCAAACAAATTGACAACCAACTTATTTTTAGTGGACTAATATTTTTAAGAAAATGAATCTTCATGGTCGAGTGGAGTAGCAATACGATTAAGCTGATCAAGAGTCCGAACAATGTTCGGTGGCTTGCCGTCACGTTTTCTGATAAAGATGATACCATGACTACAGAAGCATTGCGCGAACCCATGGTGTTTGCTCCGTAGTCTTGCCTCTCGAAATAAAAACCGGTTCTCCCTCGTGAGGCGCTCATTGAAGAATACTTTCATGGCGGGACCGGAGATTTCAAGATCGTTACTTGTTAGATTGCGCCTTGACTTGACCGCTTTTAACATTTCATCGCGTTTGACTTTGCGGACAAAGCGGACAACAACAGGGCGGGGTAAATCTGGTGTCTTATCAGGATTATTCGAACTGGGGCGGCGTGGTCCAACTCTAGTGATCCAGTCAATATCACGGTCCTCCAAATCCAATCCAACTTTCCGTGCTGCCACATAGACAGTATGATGTAGATTTTCACTGGGGGTTTCGGGAATACCCAGGACTTCGAGCTCATTTTGGAGGTGGTATTGCGCCTGGCTGTTTATTTCAGATCGAAGTTGGGCCACTGTGGCCCTCAGAACCACATTTTCTTTTTCACGTTCTTCCAAGCTCACAATTCGAGTCAAATTGTTGTTTATGGCAGCATGTAGTTGTTCTTTAAGCATGTGAATTTCTTGTGTGAGATTCAGTATCGCGGCCGTTAAAACCTCCAAGCCAGTAGGTGGCGCTGAAGCACTTGTTGTTGCCGGAGTTGCTGCAGCCGTTTGTGAACCAACATAAGAGGGCGATGATGTTCCGTCTAGAGCAGTGGGTATTGTAGCTTCAAGGTTAGCAGAAGATGATTTAGAGCCAGGTGCAACTGCTATGTTTGTAACCTTGGTGGTGGTTGTAACTGTAGTTATTGGCGTGTTTGCAAACGTGAAAATGGGATCTGATATGGTTGTTATAGTAGCAGGATTTTTCGCTATCTGTTTACGATTACCTCTGTGAGTAGTGACGTTTGGCGATATATACGCATCTTTTGTGGGCGTATCAGATTCATTGCTTCTTTTATAGAGAACGCGACATGCAGGACATACCCATTTCTTGACCTCTTCAGCAGAAAGCGAAGGGTTGTTAGCGCAAGGCTTACAAAATTTTTTCTCACAAACGCTTAAAGTGCACTTCATGTATATGATAACATCGTCATTACATCCTTCACACTTCATTTTGGCAGTTAAAGTATAATAGGGGAAACAATCCTCCGAAAGTAACGCAGTTGAAAGGTAAATATGGTCGCGTACTGTAGCTGTCTACTCTTTGACGAGTTCACGGAACGGGTTAAGCACGCGTCACTGCTACCTGCGGCTGATCGATAATGGAGCTTCCGCGCTGCACTTAACCGCGCGAATCCTGTGAGCTCACACTTTGCACCACTAATCACATGAACACTTGATTGCTTGGCAACAGATTTTTGCGATATAAAATTAACTATCTAAACGACTGATTTCATTAAAACTTCATAGTACACTTAAACTTTGCACTTCAAACCAGTTAAGTAACTATTTTGATGTTGAAAATTTAGAATTTTAATGTAAAATACGGCACAATTTAACGAGACGTTTAGGTAAACAGTGTTGACGGTTGGACAGAGGCGTCAAAGATGGTAAAAAAACAAATAGGTAAAAAAAGGTATAACAACCACAGCATTTATTTAAGGTTGGTTTGTCTAAATTCATATCTTTGACAAAAATGTCAGCAGAAAGGTGGACAAATGAGGATCATTTTAGATACCTTTTTCTATAGTTCTATAGTTTTTTTTTAATTTTAAATTCGAGAATGACCACATCATTTGTATATTAATAAGTTTTGATAATAATAATGCCATATTTAATGCATTAAAAAGTTAGGTAATCAGTCTCAAGATCGTTTAGTCCTAGCGGTACACCCCGAAATTCAGTGAAATTCTGCAAATGGTGTTAAAAACATGAAAACCGGAACGATTGATCTTCAGGCCATAAGAATTAATTTGACCCGTAGCACCAAAAAATAAACAAGAAACGAGAGGAGTTATAACGTCATCTTTTTTGTATGGGCAAAATAAATTGTTTTGTGGTATCTAATGAAAGGGCTTACCGAGCCGATTCTAAAAATATATAACATCATTACATTTCACTCACTTATTTTAAATAAAAATCATTTTCAATACATGCCAAGTTTGGGCTCCTAAATGGTACATAATATCCTCATATCTAACCCCAAAAAAGCATTTTAATAGTAGTTTATGCAACGGTACATAATGAGGGGTATAAAACTCGAGTGTCGGTTTATGGGACGCAGGCGAGCGTAGCGAGCCAAGTTCCATAATAGAAGACACGAGTGTTTTATACCTAATTATGTGGAGTTGCATACACAACTTTATCTACTCTCATATCGTGAATCCTAAAATAATGTGTTCAAAAACAAACCTTAATGTTTTTCTCTTTTTCCGGTGATAACTGCTAAGAGAAGTTCCTATAGCTGCTTTAACACTCGAAGGCAAATCGTAAACGATTTTATCACTTATTTGTTACAAAATTATTAAAAATATGTAAATACAACTTCTGTTTGCTGAGTTTTCCGTTATTGCAATAAAACCTCCTTGCAGCCACAGACTACAAACGCATCAATCTGTCAATGGCGCGCCTATAAAAATTAAAAAATTGTTTAATAGGTCTCCCGCGATGACTGTTAGTAAATTCAATACTACATAATACACTCCCACAAATAAAAAAATGCTGCTAAGAGTGTTTCTAAGCACAGATTAACATTATGAAGATGTTAACCTACAATTTTTGAACGCATTATTGAGGATTAACGATATGAGAGTAGATAAAAATATTTACATTCATTATTTTTTTTATTTTTCATTATTACAAACAGCGATAAAATTGTGATTAGTTGAAACATGTATAAAAAGTTCTAATACTGGGCGACGAGCTTCTCCCTGTGTAATTTTAACCAAAGCTCACTAATAGATGGCGCTTTAGGTTTCTGAAACGCGCTATTTTCAAGAAAATGTTAAAATAATGGAGAAAAGGAATTTTCCCAGACATGAAATCTAGTTAGATCGATTTTTCGCCCCCAAAAACCCCTGTATGGTAAATTTTATCGAAATCGTTAGAGCAGTTATCGAGAAACCAATTGCATGACCGATGTAATAACGAAAAATAAAAAAATTAAACTGAATGCGAATATTTTCAAAATTGCTTTTTTCGGTTTAGATATGAGGATATTATGTACCATTTGAGGCATATTTTACAAAAAAAAACATTCAGTCGTACCATATCTAGAGGAGCCCAAACTTAGTATGTTTTGAAAAACAATTTTATTTTAATCTAAAACAAGAGACTGAAATGCAATGATGTGATATATTTTTAGAATCGGCTCGGTATGTCCTTTCATTGGATACCACACACGATAGGTTTCAGAACAATTTTTTTTTTCATAAAAATAAGATGACGTCATAACTCCTCTCCTTTTCTGTTAATTTTCTGGTGCTACGGATCAAATTAATAGTTATTTTAAAAGATCAATCATGCCGATTTTCATGCTTTTAACACCATTTGCAGCGTTTTTAGGCGTACAGCTAAGACTAGTTGGCGTTGGTAACCCATAATATGGATTACCAACGCCAAGATCAATCAGTAATATACAAGGTGTAAAAAAATTGTAAGCACTACTTTCGCGTAAAACTGAAACACATTTCCCAAGGAACATAGTCGAAATAAGATAAAAAAAATTAAGTGCACCATCTGATTGCGCATTTTGTATGGGAGGTAATTTTTTTACAATTTTTCGACTTAATTATATGTTCCTTGGAGTAACACACTAAAATAGTGCTTACAATTACACCTTGTGTAACATATTACTGTTTTTTAGGGTTCCGTACATCAAAAGAAAAAAACGGAACCCTTATAGGATCACTTTGTTGTCCGTCTGTCTGTCTGTCAAGACCCTTTATCTCACGAACGGGTCAAGGTATCAGGTTGAAATTAATACCATATATTAAGATCCATGAACCACACAAGATCTGAAAATTGCAATTTTTTACAAGGACGCAATCAAAAGATATGGCATTTTATGTCCTCATCTCCATACATTTATGCAAAAAATCAAAACTTCACAAACAAACAAGCAAACTTACTTCTCGTTGACCTAAAATTAGGTCTCACAGTACAAATAATGGGAAAAGTCTGAAATCATTAAATATTACAACTTTTCTCACAACTAAGGGTAACCAATTGTGGTGAGCTCCCGTTTCAAGAACATTCATATAAGAGAGGGGTCAAGTTGGATGGTAGCGGAGGCGATTTTTCTTTTAGTTCTATTTTAAAAACGGGAACACTTACAAACTTGAAAATTTGTATGTTTATAGTGCATGCATAAGCTATAAAAATTTGGTCAAACGCGTGTCGGACTCAAAAAATTTAGCACATTAACTTACTGAAATTTCAACTAATACAATTATGATTATGTGGTGGTACGGAACCCTCGATGCGCGAGTCCGACTCGCACTTGGCCGGTTTTTTTTTATGCCCGTTGGGGTAGGCAGAGACCACAGTTCTCCACCTGCTACGATCTTGACATACTTCCCTTGCTTTCTGTACTTTCATCAATCCTTTCATACATGCTCGTCGCTTTAGGGTACTTTTAACCTGGCCTTTATTCAGAACGTCCTGAACGCCCATAGCACCCACTGTTTTATTAGTGAAATAATTTGACATTAAAAGGGGGTGGTACTTCCCGAGACGGACTTCGCACAAAAGTCCTACTTACCACCTACAAAAGATCATAAGGGTTACCAACGCCAACGACATTGAGACTGATTACCCGTGGCGATACGAGTATACAGGGTGTTAATTTAATTGCGTGCCATAGCTTAAGGGGTGTTTCAGTAACGATAAAGGAACACAAAAAAAAATATAAAAAAAGTCTTACTTTTTTTTTTTATCATCAATGATATTTTTTTTTATCATTTATTATACCTAATTAGGACCGGTCCTAAGCCCGTTAAAATATGAAGGGAAAATTGGAGTCACACACAAAAAAGAAATAATTTCTTGATACTCGCGCGCTGGCTCGGTGATAGCGCGGTGCCCAGTCCGGCTCATTGCCCTCCGCGTTAGTTTAGTTTCAATGGAGTTTTACTTTTTTTATGCAGGATTTTTTTAAATATTTTTTTTGTGTTTCTTTATCGTTACTGAAACACCTCCTAAGCTATGGCACGCAATTAAATTAACACCCTGTATAAGCATAACAAAAATGATACACGAGCAATGATTATTAATTGAAAATAAGTAAAGTTTTATACTGTAATAGGCTGTCTAAAGTTCCCAATAGTTCCCACCTGACCACCAGGAACATAGCAAGTGTCTTCCTAGTTTCTACCTATAGATTTCCTATAAATAAAGTTGAATAGAAAAATCACAGGGTTACTAAGATCTTTGCTATTTCTATGTAAGTTGTAACAACAACAGGACAAACAAATGTATTTTGTTCGTACAATTTATTATATAGAGTTTGATGTGTCAATGGACGTAATCAACAGTAAGTAATAGGTATTTTGCACGGCAAAAAAGTGGTTTGTTTGACTGGGTTTTTATTTATATTAATTTGTTACTGAAAAGTATTATGAGCACGGAACCCTACAATACTAATTATGAAGTAAGTAACAGCAACAATACTGTAGTTGAACTTGAACAATGAACATGCTTGCCTTCTACACTCTTCATAATAGTTGACTTTTACTGTGAAAATGGACAACCGCCACAAATAAGTTCAGTTTGGTTCTAAATAAAGGCCAGATTAAAAGTACCCTAAACCGACAAGCATGTATGAAAGGACTTATGAAAGTACAGGAAGCAAGGGAAGTATGTCAAGATCGTAGCAGGTGGAGGACTGTGGTATCTGCCCACCCCGACGGGAAATAGCTAGGCGTGATGATATGTTATGTTTTGGTTTCCGAGATGTAGTAACGTTATCATATCACACGGGACACAAGAGAATGGTCGTTATCTAACACGAGTGCACACTCGGCAGAGCAAGATAACGCTATTATCAGAGACACAATAAAAGTAAATGTTCACCTTTTACTCTTTTGTCATATATGGTGTTAAATAATAGTTGTGACGTAAAATATGACCTTTTCATGTCACTTGAGGAAGAATTCTTACGCATCCCACAGGATAAAGCAATTTTACGATGCAATTTTATTTATTTAAAAAATCGAAATTATTCCAAAAATGATTTTAAAAGTTAATTGCTGAATCCCAGACTTTCCTATTATGTTTTCTTTTTAACACCTGATAATATTTTTGGCTTGTATAAATAACTATATGATGAATGCTGCGTATGCTTATAATCCAATTAAAATAATAATTGGGTCAAAATCATTATATACGATTAAAATATAGCTTTTAGTACCTATGTACATATATATAAATACAAAGGGTGTTAGAAAAAACACTGAATTCCTTTTAACTATACAAAGGTACGGGACAGGTCTCCGAAAACTGAAAGAGCAACATCAGTCAACGTGACTAAACATCTACAGGCTGTAAGGGACGGAGTACCGAAAACTGAAAGGGCGTGCTCAGTCAACGAAACTGAACAACTTTTAAAAAGACACATTTTTGGAAAATGAAAAAAGTTTTGAATTCTCCATATAAACTGTTCGAGGAGAGTGAGCAATTTGTATGGAGAGGTCAAAATTTATTTTCATTTCCCAGAAATGTTTCTTTGGTAAAGTTGTTCAGTTTCATTGACTGTACACGCCCTTCAGTTTTCGGTACACCGTCTCTTACACCCCGTATACATGCATGTATATACTCGTAGATAAAAACATCTATCAGTGAATAAAACTTTCAGAAAATAAAAAAGTCAGCCATATAATAAAATTGCAAACTTGAATGGACAGTTTGTATGTAAAGTTTTATTTACTGAAAGTTGTCCAGTTAAGTTAACTGATCATGCACGTGCAGTTTACGGAAACCTGTCCCTTAAGGGGCTACCTGCCGTCCACTAGCGCCTCCATCGCTAAATACAAAACTTATCGAACATCCGGAAAGACAGATTGAAGTAAAGGTACTTTTTTATTTACAAAATATTTATTCGTTAAAATAAAGTTTACTCTAGTTACAGATACAAAATCTGCTAAAAGTGGCCGTTTTTCGCACTTTTTTATATTTTTGTATTTTTCAGAATAAATATTTCACTATATTTTTCAGAATTAATAGGTTCTAAATATACTAGGTTACTATTACTTCAATCTGTCTTTCCGGATTTTCGATAAGTTTTGTATTTAGCGACCAATTGTTCATCAACTCATGGGGGCTCTAATGGACAGCAGGTAGCCTCTTAAACCCTTTATATTACCAATGAATCTGTACAACTCTCCCCGAGGAACTTTGGTCGAAATACGAACCTTTTTTACCTCCTAACCCAATGTATTGTAAGATTTGTAAGTGACCAACACACATGCATGGAAAATTATTTTTTCTGACCCAAGTTATTTAGTTTTATGGTTAAACGGATCGCAGTACTTTTTCTAACACCCTATTAAAATCGCGATACCATCTTTGTTGCGATACTTCAGTGTCGTATGTACCAAGAAGTTCTGCATAATAATAGTCAAAGAAACTAAATATAGCAGTATAGCGAGTAAGAATTATATCGAGAATCTTTACTTGGACAATGACGCACGTTCCTGTCGAAGTACAAAATCTTGTTACCATACCTACGCGAATTCATAATTTCAATAGAAATTTATTTTCTAAAAGCAGTCTCATAATAAAGGAAAGAAATGCAAACTCGCTCAGTTTATGACAATTTTAATTGCATGATTACAAATCAATATTTGCGAAGGAAAACCCTACGCAATGCTACTTTATGATCATTTACAAAACATGAACTAGATATCTATTGAAAAACCATTAAAGATTTCTGATTGCCTCCATAAGTACCTCGAATGCAAGGAACGAAAGTTCTTAGGGTTCCGTACCAAAACAAGAACAATA
Organism: Athrips mouffetella; assembly: GCA_947532105.1. Classification (NCBI taxonomy): domain Eukaryota; kingdom Metazoa; phylum Arthropoda; class Insecta; order Lepidoptera; family Gelechiidae; genus Athrips; species Athrips mouffetella. The sequence goes on from OX383956.1 coordinate 33,596,856, forward strand.
TGGTGCAACTTCATCCGTCTATCGGTCCTAAAGGGTTGAATCTTGGAATAATGCTGTTCCGCATTAAAAAAAAATTGTTTTGCATAAGTCTGTTTCGATGGTTATCATGATGATGGCAAAAACACCGGAACAAAACAAAATTATTATGTGCTTCGACGGATAAACTCACGTATAGGAAAGACACGTTTCGATCCTGTACGAGGATCTTCTTCAGGGAGGTCAGCCAGCAGTCGGCAATGACAACAGGCAACAGACGGTCCTATGCCGTCAATATAAAACGTGAGTTTATCTGTCGAAGTACATAATTACGTGTAAGACTGACACAAGACTGACTTGGCTTAGCATTGCCTTATAAATAAATCTGAAATCCTATAAACAATGTGCCCACGACGAGAGTTGAATCGCAAGATAAACAAATATGGAATGCCGGATATGTATGTATAGGTATCTAGTCATTAAAAGATTTTAATATCCAACAATGAATAAACTATATTTGATTTGATTTGGAAATGCCAACTATTCAGTTATGTCATATCAATATATATTTCTAGATATATGGCCACATAAATTGTATATACAAAGTCTACTCGTAACAGAAAGGGCATATCAACCCTGAAGGATGTGATTCTGCCTATGTAACTGAACAAGCGTCCCTGAGGAACATAGGTCGAAACACGAAAAAACATTTTTGACCTCACAAAATGCGCTATCAGCTGATTCAGTTTCTACGGGAGGTACATTTTTGTTTTCGTATTTCGACCTATGTTCCTTGGAGTAAGTTGTTCAGTTTCATGGGCAGAATCACATCCTTCAGGGTACCCTTTCTGTTACACCTTGTATGATGTTTAAACATAGGTAAAGTATGTACCTCAGTATTCATACTAAATCAAATTTATTACCTACTTTGTTTTTGTTCTTTAATAATTCTGTGTCTGTAATAACAAATAAAACAAATAAACTATTATCTATCCAATTCGCTATTGCCTATTATGCATGATCTATTGACTTATATTAGCACGAGGTGACAGACGTTACATAAGTAAGGCTTTCATCGGTTTGGCCAATTGAAAAACCTTACAGAGGAAAATCAATAAGTTCGCGCCGTCTCACGACCACCGGTGCCTTATTCGCTCACGCTCAGCTGATATTGATTCTGCAAACCTATGATAACAGATACCTAGGTATGGGGGTATGTCACTTACCAGTAGTATGCGATCTTGTCACCATGCCCGTTCCTTACGTTCCTATCCAGCAGGTTGAAGCAGACATTCGTAACAGACCCTTCCAGCCACTTAACGAATATGTCCCCTTTATTTACATCGAAGTTGTACGAGACGAAATTGCCTGGCTGGTAGGGAGTTTGCCAGTGGAATTCGTTAGCTATTTCTGACCAAAACGTCTCTGGGTCCTCTAGGGATTTTTTGTGCATCTCTTTGTATATGTCGAAGGAGGTGAGTCGCGATTTTTCGACGACGTGATCGGAGGGGTGATAGATGCGCGACATGTCGAGAGCGTGGGACGGTGCGCGCGAAGTCGGGAGACGTGCGGACGCGGTGGAGAGCGCGCGAGTACTGGCTAGCGTCTGGCGAGTAGAGTCGCGGCTCTTGGCAGCAGCGCACAGCACAGCGGTAAGTCGTCACCGCACACGGGTGACGCACGCCGCATGAACCGCGCGTGCGCTACTACCCAACCAGCGAATTTTGGTGTAATTCCGCGAGAAGAGCATAGGTCACGATAAATCACGACTCGACACTACATGCTGTCTACACGTTTACTTTTCACGACTTCAATCAATGATTCACTAGCAATTACTCATAAAAGCATAGCGTTTCGTGAAAAGTAAATGCGAGTATTTATACCGGGCTTTAATCCAGCTTTAATGGTCTTAAAGAATCCGAATAAAAACTTCTTATTCTGAGGAACTTAACCTTTATTTCTTGACTCAAGTCAAAAATAGGTCAGTCTGTTTTAGGAAATCAATAGTTCTGAGCAACAAAATCTCGCATCCAGGTCTTCTTAATAGTAGATTAAGATGCAAGTGCGCTATGTTGGATATTACAGCCGAGGCTCAGAAATTGCAGCCCGAACCGCAGGCGAGGGCGTAATGGAGCCGAGGGTGCAATCACCAAAGCGCACGCGCTTCTTAAGACGTTTTTCAACACATTTGAGAATAAAAACAAATAAAATTTCCTTATATTTATCACGAAGGAAAAGTAGAATTTTACGCCCGATACCTACTCCAGACTTGTGTTTTGTGTCTAAGTATTTTCGACGTTGAGAAACTACACTAATTACTGTTTTTCATTTGTACCACCTCTCTCTAAAAACAAGAACGGTGCCAAAATCTTGGAAGGTTGCCAACGTACAGCCAGTGCCCAAGAAGGGTAGTCGTGCCGACCCCAGCAACTATCGGCCAATCGCCATTACCTCCATACTCTGCAAAATTATGGAAAGGGTACTCAATGGAAAACTGCTGACATACCTAGAAGCTAACGACCTACTCAGTGACAGTCAGTATGGCTTTCGCCGGGGACGATCAACTGGGGATCTTCTAGTGTATGTCACGCATTGCTGGGGGGAGGCCATCGAGAAATACGGCGAAGCCCTTGCCGTGTCACTAGACATCTCGAAGGCCTTCGACAGGGTGTGGCACGCAAGTCTGCAGAGCAAACTTCCTGCATACGGCATTCCCGCTGACATTTGCTCTTGGATTTCTGACTTCCTGAGCGAACGGTCGATCCGAGTAGTCCTTGATGGCTGCTCCTCTGACCTCGTGGCTATTGATGCCGGGGTTCCTCAGGGGTCGGTTCTCTCTGCGACTCTTTTCCTGCTGCACATCAACGACCTACTTGGTCCTAGTATTGTTGGGTACGCAGATGACAGTACTGTCGTCGAGAGATATATGTCAAGCGCAAAAGCCAGCAGTGACGAAATACGTTCTTTGAGAGAGGCCATGGTAGAGCGTATAAACTCAACCTTAAGTCTTGTCTCCGACTGGGGTGACAAAAATCTGGTAAGTTTCAACGCCACCAAAACGCAGGCGTGTCTGTTCACCGCCAAAAGGAGTCCGTTCAAACTGGCTCCTACTTTTCGGGGTACAACTGTACCAGTCACCGACAGCCTCGAGCTACTTGGCATGAAGTTGTGTGTAAACCTGAACTTCGGCGCTAACATTGAGTCAAAAGCCCAAACTGCGGCAAAAAAGCTGGGAATCCTCAATAAGGTTAAGCGTTACTTCACTCCTGGACAGCTTCTAGTTTTATATAAAGCCCAAGTCCGATCGTGCATGGAGAATTGCTGTCACCTTTGGGATGGCTCAGCCAAATACCAGCTAGCCGCACTTGACTCGATAGATCGCAGAGCCAAGAAGCTCGTTGGTGATGAGATGCTGGTGAAAACCAAGTTTCACAGTCTGGCCCACCGTCGCAAAGTAGCATGTCTGTCGGTCTTCTACAGATTGTACTTCGGAGAGTGTGCTCTAGAGCTCCACGAGCTTATTCCACCATCTCCCTTCTACCATCGGGACTCCAGACGCACCGCAGGATTTCACCCATACTTGGTTGATATTCCGCACATTCGCACAAAGCGCTTTGAAACATCTTTTATAATGCGCACGGCTAAAGAGTGAAATTCTCTGCCTGCGTCTGTGTTCCCGAGTACATATAACCCGAATCTATTCAAGTCGCGAGTGAATAGGCTTCTTCTGGGTAAGCTCATTCCATCGTCGACCTCATCTCTGTCTTCAAGACTAGATCGAGGTCAAGAGTAAGCCCATTTTCAATAAAAAAAAAGAAGTCAAATCTTTTGAAAATCATTGTAATAAAAATAACAAACAAATATTTCTTGAAATGGCGCGCGTATCACTTTTTCGGAACATTCACATGCGCGCGCAGGAGTAGGGCATGCAAAAACCGGGTAGAAAAGCAAAACCGTTTTTTTCGGGTTTTCTGTATTAAAAAAACCGGTTAACCGGGTTTTTCGGTTTTTTCGGGAAATTTTCATGTAAGACCGAGGTATTTTTTGAGTTTTACAATGAAAAGCCAGAATCAGATAAATCAAAATTGTTGTTAGAAAAGCAGTAACAGTTCTTTATAATGTAAACAATTAAAAATCGAAAATAAGAAGAAAATTATGTCTAACGCCCTTGTTGTACCCACTCCACTTAAAGTTGGAGACTCTACGCTAGAAGTTGTCGATGAATACGTATACCTGGGACAAACAGTACAAGTGGGTAAATCCAACTTTGAGAAAGAGGTCACTCGTCGAGTCCGGCTCGTATGGGCAGCTTTTTGTTCAAACGTTGAAATGACAGTTAACACTTTTTAATTATGTATTTTAATATTATAAAATCGACTTCGCGCGATCATAAATGACTATCCACGTCCGGTTTTTTGTAATAAAAGTTTCATAAAAGTTATCTTTTTAGGGTCCCGTAGTCAAACAGGAACCCTTATAGTTTCGTCATGTCCGTCTGTTTGTCTGTCTGTCCGCGACTTAGCTCAGAGACCCTTAGTACTAGAAAGCTAAAATTTTATACAGATATATATTTCATCTACGCCGACAAAGTGGTAGCATAAAATTTTAAAAAATATTAATGTAAGTTTACTAAGATAATTTTTCGAGTTAGGGATCTGTTTGCGAAATGTTAAGCTTGAAAGTGTAATTTTTGGTTGGAGTTGAGTATCCCCCCCCCCTGCCGGCTAAACAGTCGTTATTGGAAATGTGATAAAAATCACAGTAGTAACATATATGATGAAATTTAAAGGAAAACTATCACAGTTAAGAAGGCCTCACAGGTTAATGAGCTATAGCCGAAAAACTAAAAATAATAAAAAAAGAAATAGCGATCAGGCGCTAGGACCTCGCTGAGCATTAAGAGGTAAAAAGTTTATGTTATAAACGTTATGAAAAACCCACTTTGCGAAAAAAAAATTGTAAAAGAATTACGGAACCCTGTACTGCACGTGGCCCGACATCCTTACAGCCGTTATTTTTAATATTGATTTTGTAAATTTAATTGCAGTTCTAAGACGATGAGTTATTCATTACGAACGAAACTAAAACAGTTTTCTTCGTGATTCTTCATAGTGTGAACGCAAGAGGGAAAAATATTTAATAACTAGCTGGTGCCCGCGACTTCGTCTGCGCAGGATTATAAATTGTAGCCTATGTGTTATTTTGATGTATAAGCTATATTATAGCAAAGTTTTAGAAGAGCAGCCGTCGAGGACTACACAGAACGATCGTTCGCTCAAGGAGTGAAATACCCAAGAGCAAAAGTCAGCAAAAATCCTGGCCTATGGGCCATCGTGCCCTAGCGACCATGTCTCGAGGCCATGTTAAGTGACTGTACATGGCCCATGTGTCGTCATTCAAGACTAAGACACGGTGTTATTTTAGACATGAAGATGTTGCGGAGTTTCCTAGTGTCCACAACACTGGCCCTTCAAGTCAGATTCAACGAGTGACCTCTATCAAGGTCTTTATCATCCTAGTTCCTTTGAACTAACCAACTACAAGATCTTCAAGAAGTTTGTTTTACCTAGGACTATTATTTTAGTCCCAACAAGTGGGATACATACAACCGCGCTAGTTAGACATAAAGTTATTCTTGTTAATGCTCATTTTAAGACCCACTGTTTGCTTATTGTAAGCTTTGTGTTGAGATCTTCGAGGTTCTTAGCCATTAGGGTAAGGAGGGTGTTAATTTGATTGCGTACCATAGCTCAGGGGCGGGATCAGTATCAGTAACTGAATAAGTTTCCCGAAGGAACATAGGTCGAAATACGAAAATTAATTTTTGACCTCCCATAGAAACTGCATCAGCTGATAGCGCATTTTGTATGGAAAGTCAAATTTGGTTTTTGGTATTTCGACCTATGTTCCTTGGGAAAAGTTGTTCAGTTACTGATACTTACTCGTATCCCACCCCTGAGCTATGGCACACAATCAAATTAACACCCTGTATAGTCGGAAAATCAAGGGTGCGTTACGTTCTCGCCATTAATTTTGATGCCAAACCCTGTGCAGTCCAGGAATAGACGTCTGTAAGTGTATTGGTGTACAGATTAGAAGACATGACGCTCCTTGTCTCATTCCTTGCTGCAGTTGATAAATAGATAAACCTGGTTGCGTGGTTCTCGAATCCTGGTGTTGGAGACGAACCTCTAAAGTGGTGTTTTTGTACAGATGGTAGGCTTTTGTAATGTTTCCAAAGAGTTGAGCCGAAAAATTACAAATATTCTCGAACTTTTCGTACCAAATCCCTAGCAGGACGAGTTTGTATAGGGAGGCCAACATTTTTAGGCGAAAGTTGTTCAGTTCCTTTTACCCCTGTATAGAAGTTGTCAGTAAATAACAGTAGGTATCGAGAGGCAGTAGAGGCCAGATCACTTTATGGTTTTGGGGGGGGGGGGTGGCATGTCCCCCTGCCCCCCCCCCCCCTGGATCCGCCAATGAATCAAACCTCTCCAGATATTTAAATTAGGACAATAGGGTTAGCGAAATCAAATTCTACCTTCCGGGCAAAACATTTTTTAATTTAAACAATTTTATAAATGGTAGAAATTACAACTTCAATAATATCCTCCTCCGCTACTTCTGATAAAATGCAACTCGATATAAAATCCATGAGAAAATTATTGTAGATACATTAAAATTATTAGGTATACTTCATATTTAGTTATTAAGGCCATAAATAATATCAATCACAGAATTATTATAATAATGTTAATAGCGTTAAAACCAAGATTATAATCAAAACTCAAATGTTATCAATCTGTATCGAAAATGCTGCAGACAAACCATTACAAACGATCACAACATCTACGTTACATGCGTGCGATATTTATGTAATGCCTGATTGTTATTAATACTTACTCAATAAAAAAAATGTGTCAATTCTGGCAGCTAGATACAAATGAAAAAACCGGCCAAGTGCGTGTCGGTCCACGCGCAGCATAGGGTTAGGTATTTTTTTTTTACGAATTTATATCGCTTAACAGGTTTTGATTAAGTGTTTCATAACATAACGTTCATAATGTTCAGCGAGGTCCTAGCGCCTGACTGCTATTGCTATTTTTATTATTTCTAGTTATTCGGCTATAGCTCATTAATCTGTAAAGCCTTTAGTTTTCCTTTTAATTTCATATGCGACTACTATTTTTTCACATTACCAGTAAGAACCGTTCAGCTGGCAGACACTCGACTCCAACAAAAAATTGCGCTCTCAAGCTAAATATTTCGCAAACGGATCCCAAAATCGAAAAATGATCTTAGCAGGCTCATATTATTTTAAAAGACCTATCTACGGTACCCCATCCAATGGAGTAGTTGAGAAAAAAAATCACCCCCACATTTTGGGGGGATTTCATTTCAAGATTTTATTTTACCCCTTTGGCCCAACACACATAGCTCCGGCACGACGCCGCCGTGCCGTACTCCGGTGCGGCGCCGTGCCGTAGAAGTACAGTGTTGTCAACTATGCGAAAATAATAAACAGAAATTGAGCCATAAAAGAGCAGAATCAGTGAACGGAAATCATTGTTCGGCCAAAATTAAATACGATAATTTGTTTTTCATTGGTTTACCAACATTGTTAAGTTATACCACACCTCGGAAGCTCCATACAATCGGGCTCAAAAGTGACAGCTGTCATTTTTACACGCGCAAATGTGTGGGTGGGTTAAAGATGTGTGAGTGTAGGGTTGATGGTATCTAGAAAACACCTACCCTAGAAAACGTAGATAACAGAACATTAGCATTATACTTTTATTACAGTTTCGAGTTGCACATTTTTCGTTCGACTATAAAGCGACTTACACAATTCACAAACTAATTATAACCTCACTTTGTTGTATTTAGTAATCGAATTTCAATTAAAACAAACAAACACACGTTGAAATAATCTCACAAACTCTATGGTGTTTATTCCATAATAATTGCTTCTTATTATTGTTTAACTTTATTCCAAATTTTACTTTGTCATGGAGAGTCGAAAGACAACCGTAAACTGCACAACCACGCACCTTTTTTTCAACTTTTGCAAGCGTTGCATATCGCGTGGCAACAGGACGAGAAATGGGACGAGATATCGCGCAGGGCCCCGCGGGGTGATGCACGCGCACTTGAGGTACTCCGATTGGTGGGAGGCGGAGAGCTTCCGTTCTGTATGTAGTACTATTATGAATTTTGTGGTTATACAATAATTTTGAAGTATTTATAAACATTCAAATTTTAAATGAGTTAATTTTTTTTAAGTGAAAACTTCTTTAGCGGCGCTTAGAAAATTTTATATGGGGAAAAATGATAGATTCGCATCAGATGTCGCATCAGATGGCGCGTCAGAACTTAGATCAAGTATAGAAATGGATTTGCAACTAATCATACCAAGTTAGAGCAGGCTCAATATATATAAAAGTTCTAAAGTGTGATAAAGACCAAAACATCTTTTTTGTCTTTGTCGCGTCAGATCTCAGATGAAGTACTCTGATTTGCAACTAATCATACTCGTACCAAGTAAGAGCAGGCTCAACATATACAAAAAATCTAAAGTGTGATAAAGACCAAAACAACTTTTTTGTCTTTGTCATAGTCTCAGCTTTTTTAGTTGCGTACAAGCTATCAAACTAAAAATCACTATAACTCGAAAACTACTGACCCTAGACTACTCGTGTGCTGAGACAAATGATAGATCTCGATGAGATCTATATTTCGGATGACAGCTGTCAATCTAAAAATCGCTATAAATCGAAAACTACTGACCCTAGACTTCTCGTGTGCTGAGACAAATGATAGGTCTCGATGAAATCTACATTCGGATGACAGCTGTCAAACTGAAAATCGCTATAACTCGTAAACTACTGACCCTAGACTACTCGTGTGTCGAGATAAATGATAGGTCTCGATGATATCTACATTTCGGATGACAGCTGTCAAACTAAAATCGCTACAACTCGAAAACTACTGACCCTCGACTACTCGTGTCCTGAGACAAATGATAGGTCTCGATGAGATCTACATTTCGAATGACAGCTGTCAAACTACAAATAGCTATAACTCGAAAACTACTGACCCTAGACTACTCGTGTGCTGAGACAAATGATAGGTCTCGATGAGATCTACATTTCGGATGGCAGCTGTCAAACAAAAAATTGCTATAACTGAAAAACTACTGACCCTAGACTACTCGTGTGCCAGTCAAATGATAGGTCTCGATGAGATCTACATTTCGGATGGCTGCTGTCAAACTTAAAAAAAATTGTTTTCATTTCTGCCGGCACCCCCGGAGTGCAACCCGTCCTTTTTTTAATATGCTAATGTTATTAAGTTAATTTTATTTATATGATTGAGTTCCATTTCTGTTTAGGGCTCTGAACCTAAAAAAAAAATTTAAACTTATAGGGATACTTAGCTGTCTATCTATCTGGCAATGCAATGTCTGCCATTTTCTAGGGTCAGTAGTTTTCGAGTTATAGCGATTTTTAGTTTGACAGCTGTCATCCGAAATGTAGACCTCATCGAGACCTATCATTTGTCTCAGCACACGAGTAGTCTAGGGTCAGTAGTTTTCGAGTTATAGCGATTTTTAGTTTGACAGCTGTCATCCGAAATGTAGGTCTCATCGAGACCTATCATTTGTCTCAGCACACGAGTAGTCTAGGGTCAGTAGTTTTCGAGTTATAGCGATTTTTAGTTTGACAACTGTTATTCGAAATGTAGATCTCTTCGAGACCTATCATTTGTCTTAGCACACGAGTAGTCTAGGGTCAGTAGTTTCCGAGTTATAGCGATTTTTAGTTTGACAGCTTGTGCACAACTAAAAAAGCCGAGACTATGACAAAGACAAAAAAGATGTTTTGGCCTTTATCACACTAGAACTTTTGTATATATTGAGCCTGCTCTAACTTGGTATGATTAGTTGCAAATCCATTTCTATACTTCATCTGAGATCTGACGCGATAAAGACAAAATATATGTTTTGGTCTTTATCACACTTTAGAACTTTTGTATATATTGAGCCTGCTCTAACTTGGTATGATTAGTTGCAAATCCATTTCTATACTTGATCTGAGTTCTGACGCGCCATCTGATGCGATATCTGATGCGAATCTAAGCGCCGCTAAAGAAGTTTCAATAATTCAATTCCAATAAAAATTTATATTCAGTTCTGATTTAGTTACAATTTTGTTCCATTTCAATTCCAACACTGTTCCAATTTAATTTCAGTTTAGTTCGAATGCAGTTCCGATTTAATTATTAATCATTTACATTTAATTCCGATCCAATTTAATTCTACTTCAATTGCAATTAGAGTATATCCTATTCCAATTCAATCTCAATATAATTGCCATTTAATTTCCATTCGATTCCGATTCAATACAAATTTGAAATTATTTCAGTTAAATTTAATATATTTATACTAGGCAAACTTGCAGTTGCAATTCATTGTATTCTAACATTCAGTCATTTTCATACGTAAATCGTCAAAATAATCAGAGACCGAATCCTGCTAAAATCGCAGAAACTAGCTTATGACTGGCCAGAGTACGGCACGGCGCCGTGCCGTAGATTTCCACGGCGCCGTGCCGGAGCTATGTGTGTTGGAGCTTTGTCGGCGTGGATGAAATGTATATTCGTACCAATTTACAGCTTTCTAGTACTATGGGTCTCTGGGCTAAGTCGCGGACAGACAGACAGACCGACAGACAGACGGACATCATGAAACTATAAGGATTCCTTGTTAGCCTCTGCGCCCTGACTGACTGATTGACTGACTGCAGAAACATTTGCATTTGTGGTTTTTACAAAAACAAAACGCATAATATTTTGCAAAATAATTTGTTAAGGCCCAAGGGGGTGAAATAACTGATAAGAATATGTATAAAGTCTTAAAGTTTTGAAGATTGAATTGCGTGTTGAGCTCGCGCGGATTTGATACACTACGGCGTGATTGCACGCACGTCCATAACTAAGACGGTATTTTCACCTTAGTGGTACAGAGCCCTCGTTGCGCGAGTCAGACTCGCACTTGGCCGGTTTTTTATCTATTTAAACCATTTATGTTCCACGTATAAAATAAGTACAAAAGGGAATATCTCGATTCACAGCAATTGAGGCTCAAGCTCAACGCACGCTTCGTGGCTAGCTTCTCTGGCCACGTATTACTGATTTTAGTCTGCCCGTTAAAATTTCTTAATAATATAGAGAAAATTGTAGAAACTGGCTCAGACATACAATCGAATAAAATTAGTTAAGAAAAGAAAGAAAGCAAAGCTGCAGAGTGAGGCCCTTCAATTTCTTTGGTGTCACAGAACATCATATTCTATTTGATTTTGACCCATACTTGGCCGAAAAAGTGGTAAATTAAATATGAATAGAGGTACAATAATGCAAATGCAGTCAAAATCAAATTTATGTATTTATACTAGCTGTTACCCGCGACTTCATCCGCGTGGATTTTATGAAAAAACAGAACTCGAACTTAGCTGAAACATATTTTTCCATCGCTTCTCCTTCTTGATCCGTACGTAAAATAAGCATTTGTACTTATCCAAGTTGAATGCTATCTTACTACAGATTTAATAATCTTTCGAATTTATTCAACTGGTTCACGTCAATCGTTACAGACGAACCTTAAAAAGAAGGCAATAAAGGGAGTGAATGGGTAGAGAGGAGGTATTCATAAAAGTTCTCTATCTATCCCTATCTATCATTTTCTATCCCTTTTTACCCCTTTCTATCCCCATTCATCCCTATATATCCTTTTCTATACCTATGTATCCTTTTTTATCCCTATCTATCCCTATCCTGCCCTATCTACATACCTTTCTGTTCCTGTATATCCCTATGTATCCATATCTCTACTCCCACCCCTGTCCCCACCGTTGTTCCAACTGCGGCCCCCACCACTTTCCCCACCGCTGTCCCTGCTTCTGTCCCATTCGCTGTCCCCTCCGCTGTCTCCAAGCCTGTCCCTAGCCCTGTCCCCACCCCTGTCCTCACCCCTATCCCCACCCATATCCCTACCCTTATCCCTATCTTTATCCCTACCCCTATCCCTTCCCCTACCGCTATCCTTATCCCTATATTAAAATAGAAACGATATTGATATTTAGACATTATAGTTGATAGTTAAAAACGCAATAAAGTATTGGTGCCCCATACAAACTTTCATCCCCTATTTCACCCCTTCCAGTTTCAATTTTGCTATCATAAGAAACCTATGCCCTTTATTATGGTTTACACCAGCAGGTTTAGACTATCACCATTCAAAATTTCATCAAAATCGGTTCAACAGTTTAGCCGTGAAAGCGTACCATAAATTATTTAATTGAATTCCCATACAAACTTTCATCCCCTATTTCACCCATCAAAAGTAGCCTTTATCCATTTTAATGATTTAGACTATCTTTATACCAAATTTCATCAAAATCGGTTCAGCGGTTTAGCCGTGAAAGCGTAACATAAATTATTAAATTGATTTCCCATACAAACTTTCATCCCCTATTTCACCCCCTTCCAGTCTCATTTTTGAAATCAAAAGTAGCCTATGTCCTTTCTCATGGTTTAGACTATCTTCACACCAAATTTCATCAAAATCGGTGCAGCGGTTTAGCCGAGAAAGCGTAACAGACAGACAGAGTTACTTTCGCATTAATTATAATATTAGTTTGGATTCGTTTGGATGGATGGATTAGTCTCTGTCACGGCTTTTAAAAAAATAAAGGACGAACCGCGGAATATAAATTTGACGATAAATTCAGCTTTTTACAAAATAAATACAGACACAAAAAATGTCACATAAAACACTTAACTGTGCCTTTCTGTTCGTTTTGTTGACAAATGAATCAGGACAAATCAACTTAAAGGGCCACTCACTGGCTTATCTTCCACCTACATATTTTCAATACAAACGGCCTGCTAATTCAAACATACTTGCATTGTATAGTTACTGAACCAGCCTCTTCAAAGTTAAAGGATTTATTCGATAATAAATAAGGAATTAACAATTACTACTTAACACTAAAATGTAATAAATAATATTTATATTTGCTTTGTTACAGCAAAAGTCCACATGTTTCTTCCGCAAATTCATAGCATAAAACAGGCAACAGCATAAAACTTTTTTGTTAATTTTGTTAAATCTGCTGTTACTTTCTTTGTCATCAAATCTTAAAGCAGCAGCAACAGATTTAACAGAATGAAAAATATTTTTACATTATATCTTCCGTTTTAATGAAAAATAGCTGATTTGCCCGTGAAAGAACGAGATAGAGCTTGACTGTTTAGGTCCATTCCTGCGTGCCGCCCTCTAAGGCCTAAAATATTCTTATTAGGCATATGGCAACGTTGGCTATAAGGCATATGCCACATCAAAACTTGAATCATTCAATATGTATGAAAGCGACGCGTCGAAAATTATATACAGGGTGGCCGGGGAGTTGACGTCCAAAGCTAAAATTTGGATGCCTCATGATGGGGAGTATCCATATCACCCCCATGTATGTTCCGCGATTTTGCGTGGTTTAGGAGATAGAATTTTTTTTAGAATTTTTTTTGAAAAATTCACCTAACACTAGTTTTCATTTTTTTACTGAATCTGTAGGACAGTTGTAGTTATTTTTTTTTTATGAAAATTACTAGTCATAAAGACAGCTACCACATAAAAAATTACCGTTTGTCTAGACAGTCGGGAACTTATTTAAAATTTAGTCAAAAGTTTGTAATTTCTGTTCAAGCTAAGCAGTCACAAATTTTCAATGTTAAAAAAAAAATATTTATCGTTGACTTATTGGATTCTAAGTGGTTTTAAAAACTTGCTAGGACATTAAACAGTAAAACAAGACAAAAAAAAGTTGTTGTTAATTGGCCTGTTTTTCCGTAATCTTATGTAAAAATAAATAACCTATTGAAAATTATTGTGTTTTATTGATACTCATCCTTAAAAAAACTATTAAAATAAAATTGTTTGAACCTTTTTGTTCAAGGTTAAAAACTAGAACCGTTTCTAACAATTTTAAGAAAACCTAAAAATTAAAAAATATCATAAGAACAATGAATTTTCTCATTAATAACATTTGTTTTACTGATACTCTTCTAATTTAAATAAAAAAATAACGAAATTCAACTTATTTAAAGAAAAAAAAAAATAAGTTGAATTTCGTTATTTTTTTATTTAAATTAGAAGAGTATCAGTAAAACAAATGTTATTAATGAGAAAATTCATTGTTCTTATGATATTTTTTAATTTTTAGGTTTTCTTAAAATTGTTAGAAACGGTTCTAGTTTTTAACCTTGAACAAAAAGGTTCAAACAATTTTATTTTAATAGTTTTTTTAAGGATGAGTATCAATAAAACACAATAATTTTCAATAGGTTATTTATTTTTACATAAGATTACGGAAAAACAGGCCAATTAACAACAACTTTTTTTTGTCTTGTTTTACTGTTTAATGTCCTAGCAAGTTTTTAAAACCACTTAGAATCCAATAAGTCAACGATAAATATTTTTTTTTAACATTGAAAATTTGTGACTGCTTAGCTTGAACAGAAATTACAAACATTTGACTAAATTTTAAATAAGTTCCCGACTGTCTAGACAAACGGTAATTTTTTATGTGGTAGCTGTCTTTATGACTAGTAATTTTCATAAAAAAAAATAACTACAACTGTCCTACAGATTCAGTAAAAAAATGAAAACTAGTATTAGGTGAATTTTTCAAAAAAAATTCTAAAAAAAATTCTATCTCCTAAACCACGCAAAATCGCGGAACATACATGGGGGTGATATGGATACTCCCCATCATGAGGCATCCAAATTTTAGCTTTGGACGTCAACTCCCCGGCCACCCTGTATTCTCTAATATATTATAATTTACCGTTACAAGGAACTCCTTGTCTTACGCCTTTTGTATGTAATGTCGCGTCCGTGGCGTATCCGTTCCACACCCAAACCTTGCCCTCGCCGTATGCCCTTTATGTATTTGTAGTTACACCTTAGGCACACCGTGTGCCTACGTGACTCAAGATAAAACTACCGTACATATTATTTGTTATAATTAATACCTTGGATATTATCTGTCCCTTTTGGCACAACCCTACATACAACGAGCACGAGTTTGAAATATGAAATTGGAATGTCGCGTAGGCCTGCATATTCAGTACAAAAGACCCTCAGAAGCACCACGAGAATCTCGCGGGCGGGTGCACGCGGGGGTGCGGGGTAGATTGCAAGGGGGGCGGAGTGTCCGTTCTGTATAATAGTATTATTATTGTCCTTTTGGTGACAAGCTTGGTCAAATTAAGTAACGTAGTGTATACCTTTAGAGTAGAGTTTTAACTTAAAAAAAAAAGCTTTATACAACTGCCTGTTCGTTTTAATTAAATTTTTGCGAATGTCAATATTATAAAACAAACTTAACTGTACATATACTATATTTACATATTTTTAGGGTTCCGTACCTCAAAAGAAAAAAACGGAACCCTTATAGGATCACTTTGTTGTTCGTCTGTCTGTCTGTCTGTCTGTCAAGACCCTTTATTTCACGAAGGGGTGAAGGGATCAGGTTGAAATTAATACCATATATTAGGATCCATGAACCACACAAGATCTGAAAATTTAAATTTTTTCCAACGACGCAATCAAAAGATATGGCATTTTATGTCCTCATCTCCATACATTTATTCAAAAATGCAAAACCTACAGGGTACTTCCCGTTGACCTAAAATTATGAAATTTGGCAAGAAGCTAGGTCTCACAGTACAAATAATGGGAAAAGTCTGAAATCATTAAATATTACAACTTTTCTCACAACTAATGGTAACCAATTGTGGTGAGCTCCCGTTTCAAGAACATTCATATAAGAGAGGGGTCAAGTTGGATGGTAGCTGAGGCGTTTTTTTTTAGTTCTTTTTAAAAACGGGAACACTTACAAACTTGAAAATTGGTATGTTTATAGTGCATATGCTATAAAATAATAACAAATAATAAAATTTGGTCAAGCGCGTGTCGGACTCAAAAAATCTAGCACATTAACTTACTGAAATTTCAACTAATACAATTATGTTTATGTGGTGTTCCGAACCCTCAGTGCGCGAGTCCGACTCGCACTTTTAAAGTTCTGTGAAATTAATGAAATCTTTTTAGAAAAAAATATATCACGGGATTTGACAGCAGCAATTAAACTGACTTAAGGCGATCCGTTTTCCATACAAAAATTCAAATGACTTGTATTCTGACGCGGGACATAAAATTCTGTTGAAAAACGAACGAATACTGCTATTTTTAGTTAAATTTTTCGCCAATTAATACAAAAATACAGTTAATGTACTAAAAGTACTATTTTTGTTAGCAATTGGTTCAATAATACGATTGTGGGCGTGCGGTCAAAACTGTACGGTTGTGCTTTGTGTCCATGTGTGAGTGATCGTACTCATGTAAACACGGCTGACGAGAGTAATTGACTTTAGTGGACATATGGAGATATTTTTCTTGTCGAAATTGTTGTTAGGCGTTGAAGTTGCACGATGAAATTTACGCGAATCAACTTTTTGCACATATATAGTTGGTACTTATTGCATTAAAAAATAAAACCTTATATTTGCAGCAGTGGCTCCATCTAGTTGCGTTCTGGGCTAAGCTGGCCGCAACAGATCACCTTAAGAATTTTCATACTGGTTGAACGTTCAGTATCAGTGTTTCGCAACGCTATCTAGTTGAACTTCCAAAAGCTACTTGAAAACACCCTAGCAAAGTACAAGTAACTTAAGATAGATGGCGCTTAAAGGTTTGTGAAACGCGACAACGAGGTGACTTCTGCGTGTTACGACTATCAGTAGCAATGTTATAGACGCGCATAATACGTACATAGTGACGCACGTGTTAATTTATATTAACACGTTAATTTTTGAAAACCTCTTTCGAAAAACCTCTTTCGAAATGTCGAAATAAACAAAGAAATATTTAACCATGATCTGAACAAGAAATATAATAGAAGTTAAAATCAATTTATAAAACAAGCATTTAGATAAAAACCAGAAAATTATCAGTACCAAGATTCCAAACAAAAACGTCCTTTTTAGGGTTTCGAACCAAAATAGTAAAATCGGAACCCTTATGGTGCGATTTCGTCTGTCTGTCACACCTGTTTATCTCAGCCACAACTCACGGTATCGACTTGAAATTTGGAATAGTTTTGGAATATGATTGCGCAAGTTTATTGCAAATGAAAGAATTATAAAAATATTATTATTATTGTAAAGGGGGGGGGGGGAAATATAGATCGAGTGAAGTATCACAATAAAGAGCTTTACTTGTAAATTCCAATAGATTTTTGTATATTTTTTAGGGTTCCGATAGGGCTTTACCTGTGCATTCTAAAATATATTTTTTGTATTTTTTTACAACTCTTAGTTTTCAAGTAATGATGAAAAATTACAAAAAAAATACCATTCCCCCCCCCCCCCCCCCTTATCTCCGAAGTCTGTGAAAGGAAAAAATCTGAATTAATTACAGTTGACAGAAGTTTATGTAAACATTACAGCAAAAATAAAACGATCTTTCTAAGTTGCAAAGTTTTTTTAGTTTAGTTTTGCGGTCCTAAAAATGACTCCATTGCTTTCAAAAATAAAAGTATATCGGAACCCTCGGCGCGTGAGTCCAACTCGCACTTGACCGGTTTTTTTATATAGTCCTCTCTAAATAATCATTTACTAGGTATTACATCGAGCAGTCTTTTAAAATAACATGAAATAGCAAGCTCACACCATGGTAGAATGAAGTTGTTATCTATTAAACGTACGCATTTCGTGTACTTACTATTAATTCGCATTTATGTATGGGTGTAAAAAACAACATAATTTCATTAGTTGATATATTTCTTAAGGCCAAAATTACTTTTTGTATATACTACTTCTTGGCACTTACCGACTATCGCAGGTATTAAATTTCAACTTAATTTTTAAACGATATCGTACGAGTATTTAGTCAATGTATATTTTAAGTAATTAATATTAAACATACAACATACTCGTAAAGCAACATACGTTATTTTCTCCACCCATTTTGCTACAGTCACTCATATATAATTAATTTTATTATTTAAGCTACTTTACATAATAGTAATAATACATTTGGCATCACATTGACAGCCTTTTGGCTCGGAATCATTTTCATTCACCGTTTTTTTTCGGTTGGCTAAATAATCGTGTATGTCGATTGAAAATTTATAATTAGAAAAATATAAATAAGCGCCATTATCGTAACGACAACATTACGTATAAAATTCATTTAGCTAGTCAGGAAATAACTTGAAACGTTCAGATGCTTTATTTTTGTTTGCATATGTTTTTGCTGATTATAGTTCGAGATCGAATGTTTCGCATTTTGTAATAATCGTTGGAGTTACTCGGACCAACTTGTTGAAATCGGATGACTGAAACATGTGAATCTTTGAATCTCGACCAGCAAAGAGAAATAAATATAACACTTGACAAGTGGAGAGCAAATCAAAAATAGAGCTCCAGTTCAGTCAATATAGACATTCGCACAAGCGATGATGCTGATCCTATAATATGAGTAAAATAAAAAATAAAATATGGACTAGCTCACCTTAAGGCAACAAAGTATTATGAAGATATTCTTGCATGCACACTTACACTTCTTTGGCCCCATTAAGTGTCATCACTTCTGCCCTTTGAGGGTTTGTGTTTATGTTTGTGCTAAGTGGCGAGCGACATGAGACGTCTTCTGCGGATTTTGCGGCTGCAGCGCTTCCAGAGTGCGGTAAGGGAGTAGACTATGAGGAGGATAGCAAGGAGTGTTAGGGCTCGGCTCACGAGGCTCGGCGCGGTGGCGGGATGCGGCGGGGCGGAGTCTCCTAGCCCGCGAGGAGGCGCCGGGCCCGCGCCCCGCCATGCTCGCGGCGCTGCCTCCGTGCCCTCCACTTCTGGTGCCCCTACCAACACAAACACATTATCAGAACACCGCAAACATTCCACACAACGCGTGCGGTATCTATCTACCTTTCAAATATGTGACTGACTGAAAACCTGTAGGGCAACTGCTCTATAAACCATTTATTCATCACCTCAAAAATATCCTGTGATATTAGTAATCAGCATTACTCATTTCTTACTAGGCATCAAATTGATTACGCGGCTGTAAAACTTGCTACGTAGTATGCTACCCTTGATTTTCTATAGAATAGATAATTAAGAGAACCTCACCTCATGTATGTTAGGCTGAAAGCCGTAAATTGTTTGTATGAGTAATTTTTTTGATCAAGACAATATAAGCATTTTATCTTTAAAAAAAACAATGAAATGCTTAAGTATATTTAATATCTAAGAGAAAAAGTGATATCTTCTGTAGTTATTGCGTTAGTTTTCGTCTGAGACAAGTAATAAATTTTGCGATTGATTTGCATCTATATCATACAGGATTTTTAACGGGAAAAAACTTAGTCATATTTGGACGTCTTTTTGTTTGCTTTTTGACTTTATAGAAATAAATTCAACTGAACTATGGTTTTGTCTAGGGGTAGGTGGGTTAATGTCTTGAGGTCAGTTGGTTGACGTCTTGGGGTCATAGCGTTGATGTCTTGGGTTCAAATGGTTGATGTGTTGAGTTGAAAGGGTTGACGTCTTGAATTTAGAGATTAACTGACCTATGTATGGTGTTGGGGTCTATGTGTAGTGTAGATGTTAACTGACCTATGGTCTTGGGGTCGGTGGGCGGGTGGCGGTGGGCGAGGGTGCGCGCAGCGGGGGGCGCGGCGACGGCGCGCGGCGGGAGGGGGGCGGCGCGCGCGCACAGGGGGACCGCCCCCGGCCCGCTGCCGTCCGCCGAGAGCACGCGCGAGTACACGTGCAGCCGGCCACCTTCCGCGCGCTGCGGCAACTCTGACCACCACACGACAAACATTTCAATTAACGCACTTTTATTTACACCGTACATTCATTACATGAATCCTAATCGAAATTACCCGTGTGATGCCGGCAAATCTCTACCTGTGGGTGTCGTGCAAATACAAATTTATTTATAACAATCGCTACAGGTCATTGCAAAAATTATAAATTAAAAAATCATTACAGTCATAAAATTCCACTTCGACTAGCCACGTATTGAGTTTACATTTTTAAAATTAGAGACAGTATTTGTATCTCATAAATACTCCAAAGCTGATAATAAACTACATACTGCTCCATATAGGTAGACGCTCTCTTCGGACTTTGCCATTCTTTGCGGTTCAACCTTCAGTGATGTTCTTTTTTAACAGACTTCAAAAAAGGAGAAGGTTGTCTATTCGATCGTATTTTTTTTATTCCTACACGCAGTGAATGCGATGTTACTTCGCTTTGCGACTAAAATAATACAAGTTGGATCGAATGAACAATCCTAATTGAAATAATAAAATGCAAGGTAAGGTCGTAATGTCGCGATTGGTCAAAATTCGCTATGCACCGCGATAGTTGAAGGACCAAAGGGGGAGGCTTTTGCCGAGCAGTGTGACAGTATAGGTTAAAAAAATAATCACTACGCCGAACTTCTTAAACTATCCATGGGCAGAGACTTCGATGGGGATCCCTGCTAGCGCCCTGAAGACCCGCTTTTGCAGTATGAAAGCTCGTTTCCACTCACATGCACGCCCCCATAACTTCGTTCCGTACGACAAGGTTATATGTATCGTTGCAAAATAGCAGGCTCAGACGACTCGTCCCACAGTACTCGCAAGTCTGCGCAGCGCAAAGCAGGCGCGCCCCATCCTAACGCATACGTCATCGATATGCCGCTCCCATACAAGAGCGCCTTCCAGATGGAAACAGAGCAGTTTATCTTTTAAAAAAAAAACAATAAAATGCTTAAGTCTATTTAATATATCTAAGAAAAAAAAGAGTGAAGTTGAGTTTATAACCGGATACTACTGTACATTCTACTTTTAAATAATCAGACAGAAATGAGTTTTCGTAGTAATTTACTCGGTCACGAAATTCGTTAGAAATGTATTTTCATACTAACATTGCTGGCTGCTGCTCGCGAGTATTTAACCAGTACAGCTATTTTGATTTATCTCGAAGAAGGTTGTCAAAATAATGATTGAATTTCCAAGCATGTTTGAGAAAAAGATTTATTATTATTATTCAGTGAGGATCCTCCTCCTCCTCAAGTGGTGTCCTCTGAGGGTGTATTGCAAAGCAGCAAATGTCCTAAATGTTATAAATACCTGAGGGTATGATATGCACGTCCCTCAGACGGCTGCGCGGTGGAGTGGCTGCCTCCTTCAGAGAGGAGGGTAGATGTCCTCCGAGGGCGTATTGCAAAGCCGCCAATAACAGCCAGTGGCACGGCCGCGCCGCTCCACCTTCGAGGCAGGACGAGTCTCCGTATACTACCAGGCGACCAGCCTATGAACAAAAACCAACAAACAACAATCACAATTACAGCCAGGCACCGCAGTGTGCTTAAGCACTGAGGGCTGAGACAAAATGTCTTTTTTAGTTATCGCTAAGGCTAGTAATGGAAAGTAATTTGACAATTTATACACAAGTTATAACGAGACACAAATTAGGTGCTTAGCGATCTGGTGCTGCAGTAGCAACCCAAAAAAGGTTACAGCCTGTTATGATTGGCTGCAGACTTATTATAATGAGCAATGCAGAGAGCTTCAAAAAACTAAATATTATTTCTATGAAAAATAATCCACCATCTTTATATAAAGTACACAGTCAAGGAGTGGAATTGCAGTCTAAGTTTAGGATGAGCTTTACGTTGGAATCCAGCAGTTTATAGTTTAACTTCATAATAAAAATCATAACGTCTCATGAAACGTCCACTGCAGAACTCCAGCAAAACGCGTGGTGCTTTAGAGGGGATTTACCATAGTCATTACGCTTGTAAGCGTTGCGGCTGGCGACCGCTGTTGTTGGTGCCTTACTGCTCCTGTGATCTTCTGCTGTCTTTAAATATTTGATATCAGCTTTTATGTAGATTTCAGTGGAAAGAGATGATAGTACGGTTGTAAATCGGAGGATGGGCAACAGCATCTTTCTATATAAGATGGTACGATACACAGATAGATGCTGCTGCCCATCCTCCGGTTCGTAGTCCCTTGGTCGCCTCTTACGACACCCACGGGTTGGTAGTAATCTTTGCCTGCACCACACGGGCGGAGCACAGTTGAGCTTACCTTGGGCATATTTTCATTGGTTTCGTTATTGTAGTCCCTAAACTCGCCGTCTGTTTGGAGGAGGCCCAGAATGGGGACATCGACTAACGGGCCTCCACCCGATGCCCCACCGCCTCCGCTGGGCTTTTCGCCTGACATTATCTTAAATAAGAAAACTTGTGTAAACGAAAGAATAAAATACTTTTTTGGGTTTTAGGCCTAAGTTTGCCCGTCCATTCGTCTAACTGTCCTACCTCTAAAGTGTATTGTATCTTTTGAACCGTAAAAACTTGGCTGTTTAAAATTTCACAGGATACTTGTTAACAAATAATAGTAATAACGACAGAAAGAACAATATACAGGGTGTAAGGGACAGGTTGGCAAATACTGAAAGGGCATGGTCAACGTAACTGAACAACTTTCAGTAAATAAAATTTTCCGGAAATGAAAAAAAAAATCGGGTTCTCCATACAAACTGTCCAATCAAGTTTGCAATTTCGTATGGAGAGGCCGATTTTTTATTTAATTTTCGGAAAGTTTTATTTACTCAAAGTTGTTCAGTTACTTTGACTGATCATGCCCTTTCAGTGTTTGCCAACCTGTCCCGTACACCAAGTATAGCCAGAATAAACGTACTTTTTTCTCTTTAATTTTCGCTCTGTCGAGAAAACAAAAATTCTGAAAAAAGGACTGTTTTGTTGAATAAATTTCATCTCAATTTACATTAAAATAGTTACAAATATTTCGCATGTTCCATTTATCATTTTCCTAAATCGTTTAGTTTATGAGAAAATAAATAATGATTTATAAATACCTGTTGCCCCTGGTCACTGAGTTGGGCCGTGACTAAGACACCGTGGTCTGGGAAGCTGTGGATATGAGTTCCGCTGGCGTAGTACATGGAATGTCCGCCCAGTTTGAACGATCCTTCAAACACACGGTCCCCAAAAGCCACCTACAACAATACACCGTTTTAAGAGCAACAATAACTAACAAGGAAGGGTACCTAACTGTCCAGTTCCGATTTGATGATTTATTTTTTATATGTTACACAGTAGCCTAAAATAACAGCCCGTATTTTTTTAGCTGCCCAAATTCAACCCATTAGAAGAAATCGACCTCCAAAGTACTAAACCTCCATAGCTTCTTTAATGATTTATTTTTTATAAATTTTGTAGGTATGTTGAGAGTACGAAAGAATAGGGGTTTTCGGGGGCGAAAAATCGATCTAGCTAGGTCTCCTGGCTGTAAAAATTCGTTTTCACCGTTTTTAGGGTTCTGTACCTCAACAGGAAAAAACGGAACCCTTATAGGGAGCACTCTGTTGTCCGTCTGTCTGTCTGTCACGACCCTTTTTCTCAGGAATGCGTCGAGGTATCAAGCTGAAATTCATATCAAATACTCAGGTCTACTGTCCCTTGGAACTGTGAAAAAATCAAACTTCTAAGCCAACGCAATCAAAAGATACAGCCGTTTATGCCGCAAATTTTCGAGTTTATCGACACTCGCAGGGGAATCGAAACCTACAGGGTACGTCCCGTAAACTCAGAATCTTGAAATTTGGTAAGAAGCAATGTCTTATAGCACAGATAAAGGAAAAATTGCGAAAAGCATAATTTTTTTGTTACATCATATAATAAAAATATTTTTTAATAATTTTAAACTTACTACCCTTTTTTTCATGAACGGTCTACCGAGTATATACCTTCAAGCTGTAACAAAATCAAACTTCTATGTCAACCCAATCAAAAGAAACAGCAATTTAAGCCGCATATTTTGAAACTCTCAACTACTCGCAAGGGAATCAAAACCTAAAGTATACTTCCAGTCGACCTAGAATCTTGAAATTGGCGTGAAGCAACGTTTTATAGCAACATAAAGGAAAAATTCCGAAAACCCTTAAATTTTTAGTTACATCACATATTAATAACTTTAGCAATAAAAATACCATAACTTTTACTTATATACCTACAGGTTTGTACGGAACCCTCGGTGCGCGAGTCCGACTCGCACTTGGCCGGTTTTTTTAATAACTTCTTTGCGTGTTTTAGTGCGTTTAAGAAACTTACAGCGCCAAATGTTGTTGAGTAGCATTGCTTGCTCACCCGAGGATATTTAAGTTATACAGAGCATAGTTCGGTCGCCCAGGTACTGTATTTTTAAATCGGCTCTAACTCATGTTTACATAAAAAACATCCTACAAAATTTATGTTTTTTGATGGGTGTTTTTTAAGAGAATATGTGTTAATTATTTTTTCATGTTCAAAGATTTTTGAAACAAAAAAACTATCTTAGAAGTTATATGGTCTAGTCAATGTTTAGAACTTTGGAGGTAGATTTCTCCTAATACTCGTAGGTTGAATTCGGGCAGCTAAAAATATATGGGTAAAATAAATCAAATCGGAGCCGAACAGTTGGGGTGCGAGAAAACATCGGTGCAAACGAGAAAAAGGTGAACAATACTATTTTTGCTTTTTAATTACAGCACCATACATTTTTTACCTGGTACATGCTAAGTAGATCATTCAACGCTGGAATATTTGCTCCACCCGTTTCTGGAATCCACCTGAAAATTGAATGCAAAAGTTAAGTTATCATGCACAGTTTTCGTAAATAGCTTTCTTCTAGAGATTGAATGGAGACTTGTGTGCAAAACCTGCTGGGATGAAACTTGACCAGATTCAAGTAAATACTTACAGGTAACCAGTGCAATGGTGCTCCTCGGCAAGATACGCCGGCGATGCAGTGACAACTTATAACATAGTATTAAACGATACAATCCGCGAGCTTACTAGGTCAAATATAAAATAAAATTCTGTTTGCATCTAAGAAAGAACCATTTAAAATTGATGAAAAGCTACTAATTGTAAGTTTCATCTGTAGTTTAAATTTTTATTATTTAGTGTTAAAAATTACTAAACGAAGGCAAAAATAATGACGTCATCTGTCAAAAACTTCATACAAAGTCTATGGAAGATACCTGTTTTGACGTTCAGTAAAGAGCAGCTCAATTGACTAGGATACTCGTGGTTTTAGAACATTTTGCCCACTGTGCATCTGTCGTTTCCGTCCAGGAGCACCAACCACTTCCTGTTACCTATAGGTAGGTATGTACTTGAATCGTGGCAAGTTTCATCCCAGTAGGTTTTGCGCAAAGTCTATCTGATTGGATTTCTTTGGAAAAGTAGAATAAATAATCCGCTTACCACTGACGCGTATTCTCATCGTAAAACTTTACGTGTCGCAGTAAGGAGGCATTGTACCAGTCAGCAAAGACCACGAGAGAGAGACCGGCGTCTACTGACTTCTTCAGCTCAGCCATTTCTTCAGGGAAATACTCGTCTTCAGGGTCGACGAGCAACAGGGCTCCGTAAAGAGATGTGTCCACGCAGGTTAAGGGTGTACCTTATGGAAGTAATGAAATAAAATTCAATAGAAATTTTGCCGACGTGGAGGCCGTTCTTCGACAGCAGTCTGTCTCGATCACACATATGAAGGGGCAAATTGCGAGTTTGAGTAACAGTGCTTGTGAGTAGTTTCAGTTTAGCCCCCGGAATCCTATTGAAATTGTAAGTGTAAATCAGTTGTCATATTAAAAGCCAGCGGAGTGGTAAGATAGTTGAGGGGTTTTAATATGGGTAAGGAAATAAAACAAAGTGGGGTTTTCTTACTGCAGCAATTAATGTACAAATCATTTATGAGATAAATATGTAACAAGTTCACAAGTGCAAATCTTCTTCAAAAATATGATTTATCCGATTTATGATGATTGTTGGCAGTTTGTTTAGTGCTGTGGTAGTGCAGTTGCTTAGCGCACGATAGCGATGTAGGAAGCTTGTGATTGTAGCTACCCTAATGAAAAAGAGTGTATAAATAAGGTTGCAACAAACATGCGATCGCAATTGATGGGTCATTGGTGTCATCATCACCAGCCGGCGCCTCAGACGAGTGGACATAAGTGTAATAGAGTAGGAGTAATAATCGGTTTTTCTCAGAACTTAAACTGGACCATATTTGACAACAAAGGTTTTCTGGGGTTTTAGACACCGCAGAATTCAAAAATCAATGTTGTCTATTCGAAATCCTACTAGTTCGAGACAAAAAATAACCTAGGCTGAATTACGGCTGGAGATTTCTTTTTCTTAAAGTGTTCCTTAGATCTCCCTAAACATATCTAGAAAATTCCCCGTCGATCCCGTTTATTTTACGCTGCCATAGCACGATCTGAAACGGTGTACTTCGCTCTATTTGCATTGTAGTCTAGGCAACGAAGCGGATCGTTGTATGAAGACCCCCGCATTAAATCCTCAGTCGATGAAACTTTGCTGGGGTATAAAACTACATGAGATAAACATTCTATAAAAAATCCAAAAAAAATCGATACTTTTAATTTTGCCATACAAAATTACAAAAAATTTATGAAATATTTAATTGATGATTCTTTATCATCCTGTCAAATAAAGTCTGCCTGAGAAATTTATGTTGGGGTCAACTGCTTCGTTGCCTACACTAATTGTATTCTGCATGACATTCATAATTATTCTGTAAAGAATCTACATTGAATAAAATTATCTAAATCTGAAGCACCAGAAACGATGTATACCAGGAATTAACTCCTCTTCTTGTCATTTAAGCAATCCATTTGAAATGAAAACGCCCTGATTTCTATGTGTGTGTGAGTGCAACGCTCGAATGGGTAGTGTGGCCCACAGACATATAAAGGGGTTAGGTTAGGTTTTATATGTCTGTGGTGTGGGCACTCCCCGGACACTATATACAACGAGCGCGAATTTGAAATTGAAAGAAGCGGTAGGCCTGTTATATTCAGTACAGTACAGCTCGGGGGGAGGGGGGAGGGGGTGGTGCGCAACGGGGGGGAGGGGGCGGAGAGTGTCCGTTCTGTATGATAGAACTTTAACTTTATTCCGTGTTGTAGAGCTGTAAGTGCGGTCCTAGTTCTCAGCTTACCATAGATTTAGTACTTCGCGCCTGGCGCTTTTAACCAGATTGCGCTCTTCCAAAAATTATGCGAGCAGAGTAGGACGTAAGATGAAATGAAACTGTCCCTTTCTAATAGATTTTGCATGACATTTTGTTTATGTTGCCATGACAACATCAACAAAATGTCATGCAAAATCATTGTTAAAAATCATTTATTTTACCAAAGAGTTTTTAATCCAGATAAATCAAAAGAAAATGATTTTCTGCATTTATCAATATTTAATGATAACTGAGAGAGAAGTTTATACTTTGCACGTTGAAAATTATTCAAATAAGTATTTAAAAATACGTATAAATAAAAATTTGTGGATATAAAACTTAACTTTTGCACGGAAATTGTGCAAACTTCATTAGTATGGCAATAATTAGAAAGGGACGAAGTACATCGACTATGATGTCTTGCTCTGCTCGTTTTGCCTCTGTACAAATTGTTAAGAGTACGCTATCATGGTATATGTAAGATCATTGCAGCTTACCCATAACCTCTAGATAGAAGCCGTGTTCCCGGAGCCGGCGGTACATGTCTCGGAAGTTGGTGTGCACGTGGTCTGCGTGCCAGTCGAGTGGGTCGTGCTTGGCACGCAGGTCGTCGCGCGGGAAGTACCCGCCCGGGTATCGCAGACTGTGGAACTGGTCCCAGAGGAGGCGTCGAGATCGCACCGGAACCGGGATCACACGCGCTCTGCAACATTATTTAAGGTGGGTTTGACACGGTAAGAGTCTGCTCGGGCCGAGTACACTCGGATTACTACTCGGACGCTACTCGTATCGTGTAAACATGTAATCCGAGCGACCTCGGACGCCAGCATCCAAAAATACAAAAAAAAAAAATACAAAATGGCTTCAACAAAAAAAATTGGAATCAACGTGACACTGTGAGGTTAATATCCTTTCACGGGTCCAAATCGATCTCATCTTGCGTTGCTTCTTTTTTTGTTTGTAATGAATGGTCCTACTATTTTATTAATATATCTGCAACAATTGCGACACTCTGCAGCAGCAGATCGGTCTGATCCATGTCGAAGCAGATTGTTGTAGAATAAACTTTGAATACGTGTAAACCACTATAAGATTACACTCGTATAAAGCTGCCTCTTACGAGTGGACTCGGTCGTAACTCGGTCCGAGCAGACTCGTATCGTGTCAACCCACCTTTAACACATGGTACACACGGCCGCTCATCGGTAGAAACATTTTTGGACCTTATGGCGTGGTAATAGAGTTGAAAAAGTTTCTACCGACAAGCTATTGACCGTACGTACGCTCGGCAGCAAGCACGTAGAAACAAAAAACAGTACAAGCTGAACCAGCGCTATGCTACAAACACCCGAAACCAGAAACCCGCTCAAGTTCAGTGTTTTCACCGACTTGCGCCCACGGGTCTATACCATCTATACTTTACTATTAAAAATATTTAAAACAGGGTTCGAACAAATTTGTCTAGAACCTTAACGCAAAATTTTATGGTGGTAAGGGTTTAGTGCAAAGTCCGCCTGGGGAAGTACCACCTACTTGTATTTCTACTGCTGTGTTTCGGTTCGAAGGGTTAGAAAGCAAGTGAAATTACTGGCACCTGAGACATACCATCTTAAAACCATTTGTAAGGGTGTTTTCACACGACACCCTAACCGCATACTCGAAATAGTTTTAAAATTTTATATGAAACTTTCAATGGGATTGAAATGTCATAGGTTTAATATCTCAATTTTCTCGAGCCGATGTAAGTAAAAGTTTCGTGAACTACTGTCTTTTCAACTGATTACTCAAGCATGTCAAGTCAATCACTCAAAAAAGATGTAAGTACATTACATAAATTAATATGTCCGACTAACATAACATTATTTTTTACGAATTCAGTGCTGCATTTTTCAAGTTAGGCAACTTTTCCTATTAATATGAACCTTCTTCTTCAAGACACTTATCTAAATTATGGCATTTACAAAATAATTGTATTTTATTAATTTTTTTTGTTTTGCCACCTTTCACGTTCTATTGAAACAGAAAAAAATTAACAACTTGACAAGTAGCATAAATGTATTTCCTATTATGTATTTAAAACAATATTATTCTAAGCAGTGCTTTAACTATTAGAAAATATTTTTTTCATTTGTCCATGAGTTTGAACATGTGAGTCACTCAGAGTATGTCACGGTCGATTTTGTAGCTTTCTGTACCAATAATACCACATGAAGATAATTTTTCATTACTAGCAACACTTAGCTTTACACTGTTTCAATAAATCTCCGCGATTTTATAGTACCAGTTGATTTGTTGTCACGCAAAAAAATCGGTTGCCATAGTAATAAAAAAATACAGTGCATTTCCAACCAAGGTAAAGTGAGTATTATTTTCAATTAATTTTATAGCGTAAGCCTGACAAAAACAAGTTATAATTATGTATTTTAATCTGTATTGCAAAATAATCTGATATTATAGCTTTTTGAAGTTATGTTTTTCACAAAAATGCTAACATGTTAGTCACATTTTGTGACTCATATGACGTGACTCACTTCTGCGCGTAAAGTGAAGATATATTAACACTGGCTTAAATTTTATGGTGTCATATGGGTGCTTATATACGCCTTTGAATTTTATTTCCCGCGCGTGCAGGTTTCCTCACGATGCTTTCCTTCACCTTTTTAAGAAAGTGATAAATTATAAAAGTCTGTACGGCCCAGGCCGTGACGCGAACCAGGGACCTCTTTTCTATTCCCATTACCGCTGTTTTATTATAAAATCCTACAGATTACGTACTAATAATTATTTTTGTCTTATTTTTAGAAAAATGGCGATGAGTGCAGCTGAACGTCAACGTAAGCACAGAGAAAAACTTAAAAGTTAGGAACCTGATAAATACAAAGAAAAAAAAAGATAACCTGCTGCCTCCACCTTTAAGAAAAAAAATAAGTACGCTCACATTCAAAAACAAAATTAAATTAAAATTAATACTTCTGCAAAGGTGTGTTTAAACAATCTCTGGTGACTTTTTATGTTCATGCTGTGCACATTCCCACATTCACACACACACACACACAAATTTTTGCTATACATTTATATATGTTTGATAGAACCGCTTGTTTTTTTTTTTCTCTGTATATTGTGTGATTAATTGGTATCGGCTTTTGTTAATTAATTAATTTATCATTTATTTTTTGTTAATCATTTTATCATTTTTGTCACCCTCGAGTATAAAATGGTTATTTATAAAGGTTCAAGAGAAGGGTAAGAACTGAAAACCAGTGCTTTCAGTGTTGCCTAGTGTAGCCTGGGAGCAAGAACTGAGTTTCTTGCCTTTTGCTTACAAAATTGTTGAATAAGAATAAGAATGATCGTGATTTATTTCCAAAATTTTTTGTTAATCGTTTTGTTTTTCATATGTGTAAGCAATAAAGATTTATGATTATGATTATGATTATCTCTTAGTTTAAAAGGCATAGTATTTTTTTGAATAATAAAGGTTTCGATTACTTTTATTTTTATTTTATTATAGATATTCTTTTTTCATAAACCTTTAGTTCGATCATTGTAAACTCTACCTTACAATAATTGTGACTCACATTAGTATAAAATTATACAGGTATGTCACAAAACAGTTGAGTCACATTTTTGATCATGTTAGTCACATGTTCATTTTTTTTGAAAATGGCTCATATACCTTCAGATGCTTGCACTTATAAAACGAACTTATAACACCGTTATCATAATAAGCTCACCTTATTGGTAGCATTAGTGTAGCATTCCTCGTGGTCTTTTCTCCAGTATCATCGTGACTTTCGATTGTAACATTCAAGTGTCCCTGAAAATAAGATGCAATACTCAAACCTAGAAACCAGAAACCATTTCTACTCGATATAGTATATTAAAGACGACCGTCTTTTTATTTTACATCTATCATATAGCAGCCTGCAGCCAGCATAATTTATGATTGCACCGTTTCTGTAGGAAACTGTAGCTTGCAGCACCAATAGATTCGTCAATTAGTACCGCTAAAGCTACTACTGAGAACTTACTTTGAACGAGCAGATGCAACTTTTTAGATCTAATATGGGGACCACTAGAAGAATGATGTATATTAAATATATGCACAACTACATCCACCCTTTTTACTGGGCGCAGCAGGGCGGAAAGAGACGGACATACACACCTCAAGCACGCCGTCGAAATCAGCGCCCTCTTCGCGTACGGAGAAGCTCAGCGCCAACCAGCCGGACCACGGCCACAAGACGACGCTGTACTCAGCGGACACAGACAATAGTGTTCCGTGAGGCAGGTGGGGATGCCACGTCACTTCTTTCTGTTGGTAACAAAAAAAGACAAGGTTGAATCTCAGATTAAATATTATTTCTAGACTAGCTGTTGCCCGCGACTCCGTCCGCGTGGAGTTCAGAAAAAGTAGCTTATGACTTTTCCCATGGTTCAAACTATCTTTGTACCAAGTTTATATCACAATCTGTTTATCGGATTAGTCATAAATGCTTAACAGACAGACAGACAGACAGACAGTGCAGTTCTCGCCTTAATATTATTAGGTATAAGTACAGAGTACCGATAGTACAGATTTTTGTAAATTAAACACGTCTTGTTTACGTGTGGACTGTTAGGTCGCCCACTATCCTCGTAACTGTAAAATTATTGTCGAATTCCACGCGGACTAACTATAAGGTTTCCTTTTATCTTATACAAAACAAAGCCTAACTAAATCTGAGGCTCAGTCACTTTAGCTTCTGTGGCAACTGAAAAAAGAGCGGTACAAAGTCCAACGTGGCTTCACGTGCTTTTAACTGTACATGTACACTCAACAGCTCGTCAGTAGAAACACTTTTGGATCTTATAGCTTGGAATAGAGTTGAAAAAGTTTCTACCGACGTGCGGTTGACCGTACCTGCATACAAAACTGCTGGACTACACTTCTGGACAATCGTTGTAACTTATTTCTCCCCTTAAAAGACAATTCCTAAAAAACAATGATTCACATCTCTCTTTATTTATTTAAGTATTTTGTTTATAAGTACCTACTTCCTAAGTTTTCTAAACTTTAGAACTGTCATTATTTTTTTTACATTTGTTGCACTGCCATGTCGAAACAGGATTTTTTAATTATTATTTTTATAATAAAACTAAATCTAGATTTTACCAATCTTTAGCTGTACCCACAACTTTTACACAAACAACTGGACCGGATCAAACGGAATTTTCAACAACGTATTTGGCTTTCTTCCGTACAAATATAAGCTTTCTTTGATTTCAGCTCGGTTTCACAGCTTGAAACTTTGAACTCGCCCATTTTCTGTTTGAGTGAACTGATTGCAATAAAAAAAGTTCAAATATTGCACGAAAGATGACGAAAGCAACCCAAATACGTTATTGAAAACTCCGTTTAAGTCGTTCAAGTATTTTGTGAGGTATTGGTGTGGCCGC
This sequence comes from Athrips mouffetella, assembly GCA_947532105.1. Lineage (NCBI taxonomy): Eukaryota > Metazoa > Arthropoda > Insecta > Lepidoptera > Gelechiidae > Athrips > Athrips mouffetella. The sequence continues at coordinate 33,629,441 of OX383956.1, forward strand.
TTAAAATTTCTTGAACCTTCTGTGTGAATGAACCGTTTGCAATGGAATAAAGCTTATACGAGTATGTTGCACGGAAAGAAGCCCGACGCGTCATTGAAAACCTCGTTTGAACCAGTTCAGTAGGTGAGTTCTTGGTTCTGCAGCTTGAAACTTTGCGTATCTTCTGTCAGAGTGAACCTTTCGCAATGAAACTAAGCTTGTTTATTGCATAGGAGTAAGCCAAACGCGTTACTGAAAGCCACGTTTGAATCTGCTCAAAAGTTTGTGAGTTAGTCGCGCCTTGCCTGAAACTTTGCGTAACTTCTATCTGAGTGAACCGTTTTCAACTAACCTAAGCTTATATGTTGCACGAAAGTAACTAATCCAAGCACGTCATGGAAATGCCTGTTGGAATCGGTACAGTAGTTTGTGAGCTATTGGCGCCGCCGTCTATTGAAACTTCGGGCATTTCCTGTCTGAGTGAACCGTTTTCAATGAAAGTAAGCTAATACATTGCAAAGAATTAAGCTTAGCACGTTATTGAAAACCCCGTTTAAATCCGTTTAGTAGTTGGTGAGTTATTGGGGCCGCCGCTTGAAACTTAGTGAATTTTATGTCTGAGTGAACCGTTTGCAATGAAACTAAGCATACATGTTGATTGGCGTAGCCAAATACGTTACTGAAAACCTCGTTTTAATCGGTTCAGTTGTTTGTGAGATATTGGCGCCTCCGCTGGAAATTTCGCGCACCTGTCCGAGTGAGCCGTTTTCAATTAAAGTAAGCTAATATGTTGCAAAGAAGTAAGCTTGACAGTTTATTGAAAACCCTGTTTGAATCCGTTCAATAGTTTGTGAGTTATTTGCGCCGCCGCATGAAACTTAGCGTACCTTCTGTCTGAGTGAACCGTTTTCAATGAAACTAAACTTTTATGTTGCACAAAAGTAAGCCAAACTCGTAATTAAAAACTCTTTTTGAATCGGTTTGCGAGTTATTGTCATACAGGCAATTTGATACTTTACATTGGTGTAGCTTCTGATTGAGTGAACCGATTTTAATGAAACATAGCCTATATGTTGCTCAGACCTAAGCTTAATCTTTCTGCGAAAACCGCGAGGAAATCCGTTCAGTAGTTTCGGAGTTTATCGAAAACATACAGACAGACAGACAGACAAAAAGTTCAGAAAACATATTTTTGAGTTCTATTAGTCGTTTCTTGTCGCCCACACTAATTTTTTTATAAATTTATTAAAAGTACAGACACGCGGTTTCTACTCTTTTATTATATGTATATATTACCTTTCAGCGGCTGAAAAACGGCTCGTAAAATTAGATCACATTGACAGCGTGTCATATTTCAAATTAGTTCGATTTTGACAACCGAGACGAATACACGCCTTCACAATGCCGAAGAAGTATGCTTTCAATAATTGCAAAGACGCTATGCGAAATCACAAATTTTCTTATGGAGTTTCCTATTACATCTGTGTTAAATAGTTGTAATTAGTTTGTAAATCAATTTTATTTCAAACTAGCGGCCCGCCCCGGCTTCGCACGGGAACTAATCTACGGGTAGAGTGGTGCCTTTTATTGCGATGTATGACGTAGCCTTCAACTTGCTACACAATTTTAAAAACATTCTAAAACTAAAATATTTCGTTGTACACAATATTTATAACTTCTTCAGGATTAGGACATACCTAACAATTGAAATTTAAAAAAACAAAACCAAGTGAGCACACCTTTTAAAGTATACTGAGAATACTATTCTGAGTTTACACGATATTTACAATTTTTATTTTAAAACAAAAAAACGAATCTAAGAAATTGGCGCACTTTTAAAGTAGGTATTTATAGAATTCAGAGCTTAGAATAAAATTACCTATCCAATATATCTACAACTAACTAAAACAAACTTTGTACATAAACAACAAAAAATAAACTTACGACTACAAAAATAAACTCTCCGGATGACAACTACAAAAGAATATACCTAAGTACCTAAAATTTTAAAAATCAGGCTTCGGACGACCAGTCACAACGACGAATGCCCTCCGAGTGTGCCCCGTCGGGTTCCTGGCTCGCTGATTTTAACTTCAGGAACTCTCGTCTACGCTCGGCTATCAACGGAATTGCGCATCGAGTGCGAAGCTCATTCTAGGACTTTAATTATCTTCCAAGATATTCATTTAAATAACATGGTGTAAAGAATGATGTTCATTGTTTATTATTACTAACCTTCTAAATTAGATAAGGATCCATACCTTGAGGGCAAAAATACGTTTAAAAATACCTTATTTTGAAAATCTACTTTTTTGCTACAAATAGTTGGTTACTGAGGGTTATCCTTAAAAGATAGACAAATACTATCGCGACTATTCTTTAGAACTCTTAGAGAGCAACAATTCTTTCATACATAACTTTCATGTAAATGAAACCATTTACGCAGCGCATGCCCAGAAAGCTCTCAAGAGGCGCGTTTTATTCCGAGTCGATCGACAAACATCATCACAGTTCAGTTAATTTGCACATTGAATGAATCTATCTATTAGTGAAAACCGGATCGAAGTCAATATAGTGGTTCCTGAGTTTAACGATCACAGACAAACATGATGGATGGATGGATGACGACCGAAAAACGTTTCGGGGGACTTTCTTTTATAATATGTAGTGATGCTTTGTTTGTGTGGCGTTTTGTAAACCCGAGACGAAGTCGAGGGTTTACCATCGGCACGAGTTTGTCATAACCCTTACGGCCGTGTATCTTACGACGTTTTTCAATACATTTGTGAGAAAACTGGTATAAGTAATACACTTGTTAAAGGAACCAACCATGGGTACTGTCAGCCTCTTGTCGATTTATGGTCTGCTGGTACTCTCCATTTTATTTTAAATATAGGTAGGCAGTCGTCACCCAAGTAAAAATCACCACTGTAGTATTTTTACAAAATAATTTTATTATCTGAGTGTAAAAACTCCTTGGTAGAGTACTTTATTTACAAACCGCACTAGTTCGGTAAGTAACTACTAACGAGCAATGTTTACGTCCTTGTAAGTACGTTTTTCGAGCAAATGTATTGAAAAATAATTCGTGGGCGAGCTAATTATGGCACAATTCGCAAAGGAAACTTATATGTAAGGTACCTTGAAATTGCCTCATAAACAGGAATAGGATCATTAAAGATAAATAAAAAATACAAATTTTTTTCGGCCATAAATGACGAAGTTTTAAAAAAAATCGTTTTCGTCAAATATCGATAGGTCGTATGGCAGAATGTGATGATTAGTCATTGCCTATCATAAAAAAAAGCTAACAGCTGTATAAACCGACCACAGACTACTTAGAACAGTTGACAGTTTTTTTTTAGGACTGGCCATGGCTACGTTTCATTCTGCCATACGGATAATCGATATTTGACAAAAACAAAATTAATTTTTAACTTTATTATGTGCAACCGAAAAAGATTCATATTTTTTATTTTTACTTATTGACCTTATCCCTGTCTATGAGCCAAATTTCGAGGTACCTTACAAATACGTTTCCTATGCGAATTGTAGAAGAGTCTTGAAAAGTACTGGACGGTAGGGGCAGAGGATCTATTTTTTTTTTTCGTGCCTTAAGTGTTTTAAAGATACATATGAGAAAATGTCTAAGGACTAAATTAATCTAGATAAAATTATCTACAAAAAATGTATCACATGTTTTTCGCTAGAATCAAAACTTTAAGAAATCCGCCCGGATCGCGATAGCGTACAGACGTCCACGCGCCCATCATCGTCTAAAAATTTTTTACCTTCTTAGTCACCGTGTTGCACGTTCGTAGGAGATATCCATAACAAGTGCTACAAAATTTGCTTTACTTTCCGCTATAAAGTGTTATTTTTACCATAAAATAGTGAAATAGTGTCGATCAGCTCTCCTCCGGATGATAGCCCAAGAGGCACGAGGCGAGTTTGGCGATACGAGTCAGCAGATTGGGATGAGATGCGGCACTTCTTTGCGTCCTACCCATGGCAGCCAGTGTGTTTTTCTTCGGGCGATCCCTCCTGTTCAGCTGAAGCGGTTGCGGATGTGATACGGCAGGGGATGGAATATTATATTCCATTCTCCGACATACCGCTCGGTCACAAAGCCCGACCTTGGTTCAATGCGGACTGCGCTCGCGCTGCAGCTCGAATGCAGTCCGCATACCAAGCCTGGGTTTTAGCCCGTGATCGCAAAGTTCGAGCTCGACGGGTTCGCGCGAAGAAAAAGGCATTCAATTATGCTGCAAAGTTCTGCAAGAGGGTGATCCGAAAGGCACGTTACGACCATGTCAGTCGCATAGGGACCAAACTTGCATCCTACCCCTCTGGTAGCAAACAATTTTGGTCCCTATCCAAATCGGTCGAAACAAACTTCTGCCGTCTGACATTACCTCCCCTGCTGAAACCTGACGGGTCGCTGGCTCACTCTGCAACAGAGAAAGCAAATTTATTTGCGTCTCTATTTGCAAACAATTCTCGTTTAGATGCCGGCTCTTATCAACCACCAACGATACCTCGCTGTGACTCTTCGATGTCGGAGATCACAATACACGCAAAAGAGGTTCGTAGAGTACTCCGAAGCCTAGACGTGAACAAAGCAAGCGGTCCTGATGGAATACCAGCAAAAGTCTTGAGAAACTGTGCGCCTGAGTTGTCTCCTGTTCTAACACGTCTGTATCGCCTCTCTCTAAAAACAAGAACGGTGCCAAAATCTTGGAAGGTTGCCAACGTACAGCCAGTGCCCAAGAAGGGTAGTCGTGCCGACCCCAGCAACTATCGGCCAATCGCCATCACCTCCATACTCTGCAAAGTTATGGAAAGGGTACTTAATGGTAAACTGCTGACATACCTAGAAGCTAACGACCTACTCAGTGACAGTCAGTATGGCTTTCGCCGGGGACGATCAACTGGGGATCTTCTAGTGTATGTCACGCATTGCTGGGGGGAGGCCATCGAGAAATACGGCGAAGCCCTTGCCGTTTCACTGGACATCTCGAAGGCCTTCGACAGGGTGTGGCACGCAAGTCTGCTGAGCAAACTTCCTGCATACGGCATTCCCGCTGACTTTTGCTCTTGGATTTCTGACTTCCTGAGTGAACGGTCGATCCGAGTGGTCCTTGATGGCTGCTCCTCTGACCTCATGGCTATTGATGCTGGGGTTCCTCAGGGGTCTGTTCTCTCTGCGACTCTTTTCCTGCTGCACATCAACGACCTACTTGGTCCTAGTATTGTTGGGTACGCAGATGACAGTACTGTCGTCGAGAGATATATGTCAAGCGCAAAAGCCAGCAGTGACGAGATACGTTCTTCGAGAGAAGCCATGGTAGAGCGAATAAACTCAACCTTAAGTCGTGTCTCCGAGTGGGGTGACAAAAATCTGGTGAGTTTCAACGCCACCAAAACGCAGGCGTGTCTGTTCACCGCTAAAAGGAGTCCGTTCAATCTGGCTCCTACTTTTCGAGGTACAACTGTACCAGTTACCGACAGCCTCGAGCTACTTGGCATGAAGCTGTGTGCAAACCTGAACTTCGGCGCTAACATTGAGTCAAAAGCCCAAACTGCGGCAAAAAAGTTGGGTATCCTCAATAAGGTGAGGCGTTACTTCACTCCTGGACAGCTTCTAGTTTTATATAAAGCCCAAGTCCGATCGTGCATGGAGAATTGCTGTCACCTTTGGGATGGCTCAGCCAAATACCAACTAGCCGCACTTGACTCGATAGATCGCAGAGCCAAGAAGCTCGTTGGTGATGAGATGCTGGTGAAAACCAAGTTTCACAGTCTGACCCACCGTCGCAAAGTTGCATGTCTGTCGGTTTTCTACAGATTGTACTTCGGAGAGTGTGCACTAGAGCTCCACGAGCTTATTCCACCATCTCCCTTCTACCATCGGGAGTCCAGACGCACCGCAGGATATCACCCATACTTGGTTGATATTCCGCACATTCGCACAAAGCGCTTTGAAACATCTTTTATAATGCGCACGGCTAAAGAGTGGAATTCTCTGCCTGCGTCTGTGTTCCCGAGTTCATATAACCCGAATCTATTCAAGTCGCGAGTGAATAGGCTTCTTCTGGGCAAGCTCGCTCCATCGTAGACCTCATCTCTGTCTTCAAGACTAGCTCAAGGTCAAGAGTAAGCCCATTTTCTATAAAAAAAAAAAAAAAAAAAAAAAAAAAAAAAAAAAAATGATTGAAGTTCGCCTGTTAACCTCTGTTTGCTTCTACAAAAACATCGAAAACTAACTCGGGGATCTAGCTAAAGTGCACGGAAAGCGAATCTCTACTCGACGCTCGATCGACGACCAGAATACAAGACCCTTGGTGTTACAACTTGTTATTTATTCGTTTGCTGCATTTGTGACCTGTCATCATGTCTCGCATTCAACGCACCCCCCCTGCCGCCGTACCCCATGCCTCCTCGTCTGAGCAACCACGTGCAACGTCAGCCGACTCGGACACAGCCCCAGAGCGCAGAGATTTCCTTTATTCTTTATTGTACACGAATACATTACAAAAACAAGCACAAGTGAGAACATATAACAATGGCGAGCTTAACTCAAAATTGAGTTATCTACCAGCTAACCTTAAATAGAAAAATCTAGTAGACAATACAGCGGGCATAAAAGTGTACAACACAAATAATTAAAACAAGATTCCTTACTACAATACTTTATTAACACGAATAAATACTAAATAAGTAATAAATATAGAAATGTAATATATATTTATATAAATATATATATTAAAATATATATAGGTATATTATACACAAAACTTACGTAAATAAATAAATAAATACATATTTTAATACTAAAAAGAAAAATAATAAGAATAGAAATGATATATAAGTAAAAACTAGTTAGACAGAAAGTGCTCTTTTAGCTTTCGCTTGAAAGTATCCAGCGACGAACTAGCGCGAATGGAGTGAGGAAGTTTGTTCCATAAACGAACAGAGTGAACCGTGAAAGAACCACCGTAGCGGCTTGAGGAGTGTTGAGGGAATTTGAGGAGTAGGGATCGACTGGTGCGGCAAGGCTCACCACGAGGAACCTGATATTCGAAGCGCTCACGGAGGTACTGAGGAGATGCAGGGTTATTAAGAATCGTGTAGAGGGTGGACAGAATATGTACATCACTGCGACGTCGGATGGGCAACCATTTCAGCTGAGATCTGAACTCCGAAACATGGTCGTATTTGCGCAAACCAAAAACAAACCGGATGCACAGATTCTGGAGCCGTTCTAGTTTGTTCAACAATTCCTCCGTGGCGTCGAGAAAACAGACGTCTGCGTAATCAAGGAGAGGAAGGAGTAAGGATTGGGCAAGAGTGACCTTAGCTTCGAAGGGCAAAAAACGTTGGAGACGCTTGAGGGACTGAAACGAGTAGTGCACTTTTCTACTAATATCGTTGATATGACTTGACCAAGACAAATTACAATCAAAAATAACGCCTAGATTTTTGGCAGTTTTTGAGTATACCAACGAAGTACCGTCAAATAATACAGCAGGCAAATGTGCGTGGTCAATGCAGCTGATCATATAGTGGCTTCCGATAATTAAAACTTGTGATTTTGCCGGATTCACTAAAAGCCCGTATGATTTTGCCCATTCATTGATCTTTACTAAGTCATTGTTGAGGTCTGAAATAGCTTTGTTAACATCGACAACATGGAAATGGCGGTAAATTTGCAAATCGTCTGCGTAGAGGTGATACTTGCTAGAGTAATTACTTCGGAAATTTGGTTAATAAATACCGAAAATAAGAGAGGAGATAATACGCCACCTTGGGGGACGCCAGCAGCTAGGTCACACCATGTCGACGCAGCATCGTCAGAGCGAACACACTGCGAGCGCCCCCGAAGATACGAATCAAACCAGGTGAGTACAGGTGGAGATACGTTAAGAGATGCAAGGATACCAAGGAGGATGTCAAAATCTACTGAATTGAAGATTTAATCAACGCTAACGCGCGTATTAAACGTAAGCGCGGAAGTGTTGACCGGAGTGACTTCGAACTTTTTAAGGATGAAATGAGGTCCTTATTCTCGGATTTATCTAAAACCGTTGAATCGCGCTTCAAAGAGATAAGAGATCAACACCTTGAGACTTCTTCCAGCCTGCAATTTATGTCAGAACAATATGATAAATTGCTTGAGAAAATGGAATCACTTGAGAAGGACAGAGTAAAGGACAAACAATACATAGAATTGTTGGAAGGAAAAATTGAAATACTGGAAAGAAAGACCAAAACCACTGGATTAGAAATTCGAAATGTTCCGAAATTGATGAAGGCTCCGGAATCACCTGAAACAAAACTTGACCTCTGTCAGCTCGTTGTTACCCTGGCCAACCAAGTGAAGGTCGATTTACAGACATCTGAAATAAAGGATATTTACAGGATCAATACTAAGAATGAAAACTCGATCAAACCCATTATTGTTGAACTTGGAAGCGTTCTTAAAAAGGAGCAAATAATTTCCGGGATAAAAGAATATAACAAAAGCGAGACTTCACCTGATAAATTAAACACAGTGAATCTGAATATACCTGGAACAAAGAAACTAATTTACGTCTCAGAAACCTTGACTTCCAATGCCCAAAAGCTTTTCTACGACGCACGGCAATTTGCTAAACAATACGGCTACGCATACTGCTGGACTTCAAGAGGACAAGTCTATCTACGCCAAGCTGATAAACAGAAACTGATCGGCATAGAAAAAGCATCAGACCTTGAAGAACTCAAAAAGAAAATATGACTGCGGCTTATTTTCTATATGTTCCAAAATGTCCTTTGCGTTATTTTTTTTTCAAAAGTTTTTGCTAATAGGTAATTTGATTTTGAAAAATACTAACATACTGCCTACATCTATACTAACGTTAATAATTAAGGTTAATACACATCATACACACACCTTCTACAACTTCACTCAAACTCATACAAGTCTTTTTTTATACTCTCCCATACAACTTGCACCTATTTCAATAATAAAAACACTTGCACACACACATACTTGCACACATACATACTACTCTTATACATAGAAATGCATGCTATTTATTGTGAAAAAATATCTATCACTCGTACATACACCCTTTTATGTCATCATCATACATTTTCTGGCCCTATCCTGATTGTGACTCAAGTTTGTGACCCAATTTCACCCTTGACAACTATACTTTTTTCTAAACCTATTAATGGATAATAGACTAATAACTTTGAATAAAATAGGTAACTTGCAAGTCGCTAATTCCTTTACATGTGATGCTGCAGAACTACCTAAATACATTAAAATATCTAAAAATGACCTTACCGTAATATCCCAAAATATAAGAAGTATCTATAAAAATTTCGACTTTACTATTTTATTATCTAACTTTAACTTCAATACCGATATAATAATTTTTACTGAATGCAGGCTAAATGCTAGTAAATCATTACCACAATTACAGAACTACGTATCTTATTTTACAGCTAATCAGCTAAATCAAAATGATGGTGTAGTAGTTTACGTCAAAAATACTTTGAAACATAAAGTTACTGAGGTTAAACTTACGCACGCATCTTGTCTTCAATTAGAAGTTTTAAACAATATTATTTTAGGAATCTATAGATCTCCCTCAAATAATCGAAACTTGGATCCTTTCTTGAACAGTCTAAATTCGCATTTAGCGACTCTTACCTCTTCTAAAGATATAATTCTTGCGGGAGATATAAATATAAATTTATTACCTAGGACTCAGGAGACATCACAAGATACCAGTAACAGATCAGAATATCTAAACTTGCTAGAAAGCTATGGTATACTCGCAGGACATACAAAAGCAACTAGAGATAGGAACTGCCTGGATCATATGATGTTAAAAATAAATAAACTAAAAAACTCAGCTTCAATAGCAATTTTAAACACCAGCATTACCGATCACAAATCAATATTTCTCTCTATTTCTAAGATAAAACACAAGCCTAATATTGCTAAAAATAAGTCTAAAATTGACCTCGAAAGTGCTCTATCATACTTGCAGTCTGCCAATATTTCTGAGTTGCTATACTGTGATGACCCTGAACTAGTAACAAAGATTTATGTAATTAAACACCATTTTCACACTAGTTCCACTATTTATTTAGTAAAATTTATACAGAATGCGACCGGTTTCGAGTTAACATCGTCAGGCACTCAACGATGTTAACTCGAAACCGGTCGCACTCTGTATAAATTTTACTAAATAAATAGTGGAACTAGTGTGAAAATGGTGTTTAATTACATAAATACATTGGAGTTCCATCAAGTAATAACAACACAAAGTATATCATAGTAACAAAGAGTTTAATAAATACACTAATTGAAACTATAAATCAAAATACTACAAATATACCAAGATGTAAAAGGATAATAAAACCCTGGATCACACAAGGTATCTTGCGTTGCATAAAAATTCGTAACAAGCTACAAGTCCAAGCTAAAAACAACCCTTTTAATGAAATATATAAAATTACATATGCACGGTACAGAAATTTCTGCAACAACCTTATTAAAAAAACTAAAAGAAAATATGAACGAAATTTACTAACCCAATCTCTTAATAATAATAATAAGGTACTGTAGTATCACTTATACTAGCAAACCTCTTTCACATAACTCAGAGCTATTAAATATAAAATCCTCTTACGGATAATCGGTAGAGTTTGTAAATAATTATTTTGCAACTATTGGTCAACACCTTGCTCAACAATTTCAACCTTCTTCAGACACTGAAATTAGTTCTTATTTGCACCAAATTCCATCCCAGGCAAATTCGTTCGTATTAATGGCTACCGATTGTGATGAAATTAACAGCATAATTATGAATTTGAAATCAGAATGTGCGCCTGGCTGGGACAAAATAACTACGACCTTTCTAAAATTTACTAGGAACGAAATAATCCCTGTTTTAACTCACCTATTTAACCCCTGCTTTACTAAGGGTGTCTTTCCTGCACTTCTCAAACAATCGGTCATAACGCCTGTGTATAAGAGTGGAGAAAGAGACGACGTAAGTAATTACAGACTAATTTCTGTTTTACCGGTCGTTTCAAAAATTTTTGAAAAATTAATCAATCATAGACTTATTACCTATTTCGATAAATTTAATATAATCTAAATCACAGTATGGATTTAGGCAAGGTAAATCGACAGAAGATGCAGTGATTGACTTAACTTCTCTAGTAGCTAAAAAACTTGATGGTAATAATAAATGTATCGCAGTCTTCTTAGATCTGAAGAAAGCTTTCGATACTGTCTCTCTCCCCACTCTTATACGCAAACTTGAAAGACTAGGATTTAGAGGTGTTGCATTGGATTTACTCAGTGACAACCTGAAAAACAGAGTACAGATGGTCCAAGTTGAAAAGTCCGTCAGCAGTGCCGCAGATGTGTCGTTCGGAGTACCTCAAGGTAGCGTGTTGGGTCCTACTCTATTCTTGGCTTATATAAATGATCTATGTGAGATGACAATAACGGACGACACCGCTGTCGTTTTTTATGGGGCAAACTGGCATGAGGCTAGACGGAACGTAGAGAATGGTTTGGCTCAAATAGCCAGATGTCTAAAACTTAATCTTCTGACCTTAAACACCTCCAAAACTAATTATATTTGCTTTGGAATTGACTTACGATCTCAACGTGACACGAATTTCCTAATAAAAATACACGCTTGTAATTTTGGAGACAATGCAAGGAGATGTAACTGCCCAGTAATTGAGAGAGTCACACAGACAAAATATCTAGGTGTATTGGTAGACCAAAGGCTCTCATGGTACCCTCACCTAGATCATGTCATGAATAGAGTAAGGAAACTGTCATGGATTTTTAAGACATTACGTCATATATAACCAAAAAATTTGGAAGTGGCCCATGACGTTTCTGAAAACCTTCTACATTATATATATGTTTCGCTTGTACAATCGATTTTGATTTATTGCATCCCGGTATGGGGTGGTGCTGCCAAATCGCGTTTTCTCGAACTGGAGCGAGCCCAGACAGCTCTTATCAAAATTATGTATTTTAAAAAGAGAAGATTTTCGACGGTAATATTATATAAAGAAAGTAATCTACTTACGGTCAGACAACTGTATATTTTAAACTGTGTCATGAGAATACACAAATCACTCAATTTTGATCCACAAATTCACATGCGAAGAAGGAACGATATTGCTGTATATGTACCACCTGCTAAAACTAACTTTGCCAGTATGCAATTTTATATTAGATCGCCTTAGCTGTATAATAAAATCAATAAAGAAGTATACATATATGATAAAATAATTTATGAATGCAAGTCACTAATCACTAAGTGGTTAAAGACTAAGAATTACTATGAGACTGAAGAGTTTTTGAAATGTATTACATAAAAAAACATACGCACATACTAACACATGCACACAGTCATAGAAGCACATACACATACTTTCACACTCACACACACACACACACACACGTACTCTCAAATTCACACACACATAGATTAGATTAGTTAGAACTAGCACTAAGAAAAGTGTAAATTGTAAAGTTACGTATTACTCATTCGTTTACTCTGTGCCTTTGGAAGAGAGGTGTCTCCTAGCACAGGCATTGTATGCTTAAAAGGAGACATCATGTTACTTACCTTAGTGAACAAAATGATGAATAAAGATATGTTATGTTAAAAAAAAAAGTCTAACCACTCAAAGAATTTGTGTTGACTGATCCATCAACGCCACCAAGCCGTAACCGCAATCCACTATTGCGGAATTTTTATACAAAGGTTTCTCGCATGTAAAATCAATCACATACTCGTAGAAATTAATTTCAAAAATTATCTCCCAAGACAAAAAAAGCCAACAGTTTTGACATGAGATACATAAGAATTTAGATTTAAGCTAATGAAAAGAAAAAATAAACGCGTGTGTCTGCATTTTTTAAATGAGGAATAAAATTTTATTAAAGCTAAAGAGATTTTTCATATCCTACACTGAATAGCCTCCACCCCTACCGTCTAGTACCTTAAGCATTTTGTTCAGGACACTTTCTTCTACAACCGTGCCAATATTGGCTCACCCACGAATTAGTCATATCCTACACTGAATAGCCTCCACCTCTACCGTCCAGTACCTTAAGCATGTTGTTCAGGACACTTTCTTCTACAACTGTGCCAATATTGGCTCGCCCACGAATAAGTCACATCCTACACTGAATAGCCTCCACCCCTACCGTCGCATGTTGTTCAGGACACTTTCTTCTACAACTGTGCCAATATTGGCTCGCCCACGAATAAGTCATATCTGAATAGCCTCCACCCCTACCGTCCAGTACCTTAAGCATGTTGTTCAGGACACTTTCTTCTACAACAGTGCCAATATTGGCTCGCCCACGAATTAGTCACATCCTACACTGAATAGCCTCCACCCCTACCGTCCAGTACCTTAAGCATGTTGTTCAGGACACTTTCTTCTACAACTGTGCCAATAATGGCTCGCCCACGAATAAGTCACATCCTACACTGAATAGCCTCCACCCCTACCGTCCAGTACCTTAAGCATGTTGTTCAGGACACTTTCTTCTACAACTGTGCCAATATTGGCTCGCCCACGAATAAGTCACATCCTACACTGAATAGCCTCCACCCCTACTGTCGCATGTTGTTCAGGACACTTTCTTCTACAACTGTGCCAATATTGGCTCGCCCACGAATAAGTCATATCCTACACTGAATAGCCTCCACCCCTACCGTCCAGTACCTTAAGCATGTTATTCTGGACTCTTTCTTCTAAAACTGTGCCAATACTGGCTCGCCCACGAATTATTTCCCCAATTCCGCCTTTTCCGGCCTTCGTTGGCACAACTATTGGCACTTAATGGTATGATTGCAATGTATACGCTATAGCAGAACAGCAAACAAAGAAAACTGGTGAAGTGCGAATCGAAATCCATTCATCTGACGGGTTTTGAGCCTACCTACCATTAAAATTTCGTGTATATGTATGAAACCCTCGGCATACGAGTGTTAACTCCCGTCTTTCTTAATAATTAAGTATAAAGAATTAAAACCTGACCACAACTCCGGCAACGCCGAGTCCATTGATGACGGTAACGTTAGCGATGGTGGGCTGAGCACTATAATACAGCGGCTGAGTACAATAAGGCCACATGTACTGACACTCAGTCAGGTCAATATATGCCGGGCTAAGGCTTGCTTGCGGCTCGTACTCTCGAAGGAACTGAAACAAAATATATCTCTATTTAAATAATAATACATTAGGGTGCGAGTGCGCTATTCCGGATATTACGCCTGAGGCTCAGAAATAGCCGCCCGAGCCGTAGGCGAGGGCGTAATGGAGCCGAAGGGTGTAATTACCAAAGCACACGAGCTTCTTACGACGCTTTCAACACATTCGCGAATAAAAACAAATCAAATTTGCTTACCTTTTCTACCGAAGGAAATTTATTTTTACTATTTCCTTACATTTCTAGGTTTATCCGATACTCCAGACTTGTGTTTTGTGTCTAAGTATTTTCGCCGTTAAGGAAATACACTAATTACTGTTTTTTCATTTGTAAAAGTCAATAGTTTTGAAAATAATCATAATATTAAAATAGCGCGCGTATTACTTTTTCGGAAGACCCAGATTATACATGCGCGCGCAGGAGACAATGACTAAACTCCCAAACAGCTTTCTCTTTTAATTATTTTAACATTGAATATTTTGTTACTTTAAAGACAAATTTGTTGTTAGTTAGTTGATTTATACTAGGTTTCTTTTTTGGACCTGATATGCGTATGCCCACCTTATTACAGAGGTCAAAAGCAACAACTTTTGTTCTACGACTTTGCTAACAACGCACGAAAAATTTTAAACTTCCCATACAAATGGGTCGGTCACGTGACCACTTTAGTATGGGGAGTCGAAAATATGATCACGTGACCGACCCATTTTGTATGGGAAGTTTAAAATTTTTCGTGAGTTGTTCAAAAATCGTAGAACAAAAGTTGTTGCTTTTGACCTCTGTAATAAGGTGGGCATACGCATATCAGGTCCAACAAAATAACCTTATTTTCATGTAATTAAGGTTTTATGTTATCATACTATGTTTATTTATTATATTAGAAAGTTAAGTGTATGATAAATCCTATACTATTAAACGAGCAATATTTGTATATATATTTGTAATCGGTTTCTCGAAAACGGCTCTAACGATTTTGATGAAATTTAGTATCCGGGGGTTTTTGGGGACGAAAAATCGATCTAGCTAGGTCTCATGTCTGAGAAAAATCGTTTTGTCCGTGTTTTTGAGCATTTTTTTAAAAATACCGCGTTTTTTACTGAAACCTACAACGCCATCTGTTGGCGAGTAGCATAGCTTGATGATGATGATATTTTAATGTTGAGGCGGCTATTATAGAGCGAAGCTCGGTCGACCAGGTACTTATGTATAATTTAAGCAGTCATAAAATTTTTGCATATATTGTGAATGTTATAGATATAGAAACTCCTTGCACCTTGCCGCCATAAAAAAATCTAAAATAAAACACTAGTACGGTAATATAATGAAAAAATTCAACCGTGTTTAATAAGCTACATTATGGACCTTAACAGAGGGCAAATATAGCTGTTTTAAACATAGCATTCATAATATTGTCATAAATAAATAAACTGTGTTCGATATTATGATAAATAAACGTTAATTACATGAAAATATCTATATTAATCAACAAACTAGCTAAAAATTTGTCTTTAAAGTAACAAAATATTCAATTTTAAATATTTCAAGGGAGTAGGCTGTTTGACAGTATAGTCGTTGGTCATTGCTTCCTGCGCGCGCTGAGTCTTCCGAAAAAGGTTTACTAAATATTTGTTATGTTTATTATATTTATTTTCAAAAATTTCGACTTATACAAATAAAAAAGAAAACAGTTTTTAGTGTAGTTCCTCAACGTCGAAAATAATAAACACAAAACCCAAGTCTGAAGTGTCGGGTGTAAATACAAATGTAAGGAAAAAGTCTACAAAATTTCTTTCGGGATAAAAGGTCAGCAAATTTGATTTGTTTTTATTCGCAAAAATGTGTTGAAAAACGTCGTAAGAAGCGCGTGCGCTTTTGTGATTACACCCTCGGCTCCACTACGCCCTCGCCTGCGGCTTGGGCTGCAATTTCTGAGCCTCGACCGTAATATCCAAAATAGCGCACTTGCATCTTAATGTACTATTTCAACACATTTGCTCATAAAACAGCTCTATTTGCACTGAATTAAGGTCCATAATCCAGCTTATTAAACAGGCGTGCTTTTCCATTAAATTACCGCACTAGTGTTTTATTGATTTTTTTTAATTTCGACAGGGAGAAATGAGATTTAATGTCTATAAAATTCATAATATTTTCGTGAACAAATAAACTTTGTTCTATAATATGATCAATAAACATTCATTTTATGAAAATATTTATATGAAACAACTTGGTAACAACAAATTCGTCTTTTAAGTTACAAAATATCCCGTTTTAAATCATTTAAAGACTAAACTGTTTGGCAGTTCAGTCCATGCCTCCTGCGCGCGCATGAATGTAAAAATGTGTCCGCTAAAACAGCGCGCACTATTTTTACAAATATTTGTGATGTTTAAATTGTGTTTATTGTAAAAGTATCGACTCCTTCAAATAAAAAAAAAGTTATTAATGTAGTTCCTCAACGTAGAAAATACTAAGGCACGAAACACAATCTGGAGAATCGGGTACACGTAGCTTGTTGCTCCTCCTTGCTCCTTGGGGAAAAGAGGTAAGCAAATTTTACTTGTTTTTATTCGCAAACTCTCTCGGCTCCATTACACCTTCGCCTGCGCTCGGGCTGCAATTTACGAGCCTCGAGCGTAATCAACAAAATACCACACTTGCATCTTAATGTAAATTGTATATTTTGAGTGCAATCTCAGACTTGAGAGCGATTATCAATACAAGCCTACGGCTGGATGACCTGGCTCGCCCCTTCCCTGACACCGCTGGAACATAGGCCGGGCTATATCCTGGACAGCGTGGGCCCAGATCACCCTGGACACTGCTCGAAAGTTTCTTTCTTCTTTCTTGCTTAGACCCATCATCTTAAGACGATATGTAATTTTTTTGGGTATTTTGAAGACAAATGTCTTTTTATTTACTCAGTATCTTGCCGTGATTTTTGGGTATGTGTTTCTTAACCATTCAAGTGATAATATCACCAAGACCAAAACACGATAAGTGAAAATCGGCTCGACAAAAAAAAAATCCAAAGATGCCTCTTCAATTTTCATTATTTCCTCTTTTTGTGGAATCTGAGGTGTTTTAAGTAGTGAAATTAAGTATACGGGAAGATATTCGAACTTGCTATCAAATGACCAATCTAAAATTTTATTTTATTACTTTATTTTATTATTAATTATAATTATTTTATTACTTTTATTTTATTACTCAGTAAAAAGTCGATATTTTATATCAGGCGCTTACGTCATTTAATTTTAGTAACACGCACAGTATATTTGTCGCAATCTAATGCGTTGCAGATTGCGCACTTTTTCCTTTTCTTTCAAGTGAAAATACTGCGCCCACTGTCAAATAACTTTCTTTTCACATATCCTCTTAATATAGACTTTAAGGGCACTGCATGTTATCCTACGTCATCTAGTACACGAAATTTGCAACTTTGTAGCGATAGTAGTGGCCTACTAGGTCCACAATACGTTGGTCTGCCAATCCAAAACCTGGCAGGTTTTTTACAAGTAGTTAAGTGACAGATTACACGAATGAAATCTATTCGTAGAAATAGAAGGTACAAGTAATAAACAACAGGTCTGCCTTGCATCCTATTGGCAGTTTCGCTAGTCGGACCACAAATGTGGTCAGATGTGATTGGACCACAAATTTGGTCGGACTGGCGAAACTGCCAAGAGGATGCAACGCAGACCTGTAACAGTTGTTCTTTACTTATTAGGTACCTTCTATTTCTACGAATAGTAGTCCAGTAAAAATACGGTTTTGCAAAACATTAAATGCTAATAGCTACTTTTTTGTGTATATCGTATTTAAATATGATGTTAAGACGCAATATTTACGAATCCACCTAAAATTTAAAGCGGAATATTTTTTTCGAATAACAGCTAAGGCAAAAATAGTAATAGACAATTATATACTTTATATCATAGATAAACGTATACTTTACATATAGGCATCAAAATCCACCATAAATATATTTCAAAATATTAATTTATTTCAAAATATAAAATCTCCACTTATTTTAACATATAAGGGCCAATAAAGTCGAGGTAAAATAATAGCAATAAACTGAGCTAAACTCAACCTTTTTAAATGTAAGTGATTTTTATATATATTCACAAAAATGCCATACTAAATAAAAAAAAAGTTTTTTGTAATCGCTGGTTTACAATGATTTTGTAAACATTTATGTTGGATTTGCCAAAAATGTGATTATATAGCACTATTTAAATTATTAGAAAGCAAAACGGATCTATTACTATTTTTGGTTGCGAAGATAAGCTGTATTTAAATTTCGTGCTATAAAAGTTAAACAAAACAAAAAAGCTAATATTTTTAGGTGGATTCATGTATAATATGAAATTATGAATATATAGCAAGCCGTAAATAAAAAAAATAATCTATTAACATTTTTTTCCGAAATTCCATATTTTTTTAATGTTTGGACGGCAAAATAAATAAATAAATGAAGTAAATTAAGGTGGATTCCATTAAAAAGCTTTACACAGAAATATAATCTATCGATCTGAAAAAGAATCACGGCTATTATCAATTATTTCCGTTTCGCCATACAATCTCTCGTAATTTTACTGGAGTATAGATTTCATTCGTGTCATCTGTCACTTAACCACTTTTCGCTCCGACTGTACAAAACCTGCCAGGTTTCAGATTGGCAGACCAACGTTTAGTGGACCTAGTAGGCCACTACTATCGCTACAAAGTTGCAAATTTCGTGTACTAGATGACGTAGGATAACATGCAATGCCCTTAAAGTCTAATACTATTTATTCATCATCATCGTTGCCCTAGCCTTATTCCGTTTTTGTTATTACAGAGTTGTTTTTACGGAGTCGGTTATCTAGCCTACGGGGTTTGACGAGAGCACTGGTTTTTATACAGAGCGACTGCCATCTGACCTCCGCAACCCAGAGGGAAAACCAGACCCAATCTTAGAATAGTTATGAAAATAATTACGTAGCCTTCTTTTTTTTCGTAAATAACTGAGGTGAAAAAGATTACCCGTTTATTAGTGTGTATAAGATTAATAAAGGTACCTGGTAAGCGCTGATAAGGTCGAGCTTCCCGTGGCCCTGCTCGAACATGTTAGGGCCGGGCAGACGGCGCGCAGTGATGCAGAGCGCCTGTTTCACGGCCGCCGGAGTCAAGTTCTGACGCGAAACGCCGCTCGCGAGCAGCGCTATCGCTCCCGCTACTACCGGTGATGCTACCGACGTGCCTGTAACATTGACGTTGGATAAACGTTACTTAGCGTTATTTTAGTTTTGTATGAAAAAAATATTAGGAAAAACTTCCTTGCAAAAAATGCAGGCAAGTGCGAGTCGGGCTTGTGAGGGTTCCGTACCATTAGTTTGTGTGCTTTGTAAGACTTCACCCAAAGCAGAGCATCTAATTCATAGACCATTCAAAGTTGACCCCTCTTTCATATTAATTACTTAAAATGGGAGCTTACCTTACATAATACAGATAGGTAATACATGGTTGAGAGACAATGGCACAATTCGATGATTGGTGCTGTGAAATCTAATATTTGGGTTTTTGCCTTTTTTGATTTTAGGTCAATAGAAAGTACTCTGTATGTATGGTAATGGGAACATAAATGGCAGTAGTATATCAGTATCTTTGGAGGTGTTATGTTTAAAAATCTAGCACCGAATTGGACTACTATTTCAAAACTTTGCGGATTGGTGTTATGGTACATTTACATGGAGGCAATATCTTGGAGTCTTATGGAAATACAACTACAGGAAAGAAATAGGAAGCTATTCGACTTATTTTTTCTTTCCAATAACTGCATTTCTGCGAAGCGCCACAATTCTACCCCGTGCAAATCAGCCATATAACAGACGTCTAGTTATTGTCTTTACAAGTAAATAATAAGATATTAAAATCGCCTTTGGCACAATCAAGAGCTTCAAGCCTAAGAGGCACGTGTTAGATTTGTTTGTATCTTTGATAAAATAAAGTACAGCGTTATTCTTGAACTTATACTACGATTTTTTTCATTTAAAAGCTGTCATTTTGATATCTTACGGAGTTCAAAATGTCTTACCACTAAGGGATCTGCATCCACCGCTGACGCTTGATCCACGCACGCCGCTTCCATACGTCACGATATCCGGTTTCATGCGCCCATATCCCTAAGACAATTATAAACAGTATGTTCCGCGATTATTTGTAATTTTCGAGTTGAAAATGTTTTATTAGAATTTTCTGACGGATGGATTTATCATATCTTTTTGTACTGGATATTTTTTCAGTTAACTTTTGGTGTTATGATCAATTTGAATGTTGCCTTTTCACGTAAAATAATAAACTTTTTAACTTTTCTGCAAGATACTCAAAAAACGTCGCAGATAAAATCTTTAAAAATTTTATGGATGTACCCAAATTTAAAACATCAATTTAAAAATACAAAATCCGGCCAAGTGCGAGGCGGACTCGCGCTCCGAGGGTTCCGTACCACCACATAATCATAATTGTATTAGTTGAAATTTCAGTAAGTTACTGTGCTAGATTTTTTGAGTCCGACACGCGCTTGACAAGACTTTATTATTTGTTGTTATTTTATAGCTAAAGCACTATAAACATACCAATTTTCACGTTTGTGAGTGTTCCCGTTTTTAAGATAGAGCTAAAACAAAAATCGCCTTAAAAAATAGGCTTTTAGAATGGGAGCCCCCCTGAATTTATTACTTTTTTATTTTTAGTATTTGTTGTTTTAACGACCACAGAAATACATAATCTGTGAAAAATTTAACTATCTAGCTATTACTGTTCATGAGATACAGCTTAAACAAAATTTTGTAAAAAAATTCAGTTCAGAAACTAGGACCCGACTACTGGCAAATCTTGCTCTAAAAAGTATGAAACAAGAAAATATTGACATGTATTTAATAAATATTCATAGCGATGTTCAGATAATAGCCGTGGTCATATTGTTATGCCTCTTTGCCCTGAAGTTTATGATCCCTTTTTCGGATAGGTGGCATAACATGACCACGGCTATTATCTGAACATCGCTATGAATATTTATTAAATACCATAGTTTTTACATAACAATTTCCGATGACAATATTTTCTTGTTACATACTTTTTAGAGCAAGATTTGCCAGTAGTCGGGTTCTAGTTTTTGAACTGATTTTTTATTTCAATTATTTTGGGGTTGTAAATACATAAAAAAGCTAACAACATATATATTTTTGAAATGTACTCGTTAAGCCCTTTCATTTGATACCCAACACGGTACGGTTAAATTTTTTTTTATTAGTCCTTGATTTAATCTGCTCTAGAGGGCGCCACATACAATTAAACGAAATTTCTTGTATCCTATAACCAGCGGATAATTAAGACGCTTCTAACGACACCTCATTTGTCAAAATATGAGAAGTAGTTTAGAAGTGATGATGGAACAGATGACATACATACATACATACATACCGGTCAAAATCATAACCCTCTTTTTTGCCGTAGTCGGGTAAAAACAGCGGACTTTGGTGGCATCTTATTCCTTTGTTTTTAAATATATTTTTTTATCTACTCAACGATCATTCATCAGAACATTTCTTTACTTTCTTTTCTTTCTTTCTAATATTTCTTTCACTACGTGTATGGAATTACAAATTTGAATTTGCAGCTGATAATTTTTATTTGCATATCGTGAGCAATTAAGGGCAGTGCTGCTGTACCATTTATTATAATTATAACTCTTCAACACGCTCTACGGTAGGATTCGACATTTAAACCGAGATTCAGAGCGCTCAGTCTCAACAGTGTCAAAATTGTATGGGATTCATTTGAGAGACTGAGCTCACGGTTTTTTTCGTCTCGTTAGTTTATTGTTGATACCGTACAGCGTCGTCCATTTTGTCGACTTTCCACACTTTAACGACAGCGAAATCATCGATGTAAAAGCGATACATGCAAACAATTAAAAAGAAGACCTACATGTGGAAGTTCCCAAGTGGTCATTCCTCGTGAGGAGAACTTAGCTATTCGATCGTCGAAGCCGATGCCTCCTACTCCTATGACGTCCATTTGATCTGCCGGATTGTTCAGTGTTCCGTACAAAGGCCCATCGTTGCCAATAGCCGACACCATTATCACCTGGGGAAAAAGATTTACTCTACATTACATGTATCTACTAACTTTTTGTATATTATAGCACTTTTTAAAACGGATTTTTATGTTACCTTATTAGCACTCAGCTCCCAAACTTTGTCTACGAAAGGGTGATCCATAAAGTCTGGCCCGCCGATGCTAAGATTTAGCACGTCAATCTTACGCATGATGGCATAGTTGAATGCGTCTAGGAACCACGATGTGTATGATACCTGTCATCAGAAACGATAATTCAGTTTTCCCACTTACGAAGATTTAATCAATATTATCCTCATTGACAAAAAATCACCAATCATATTTGCTGACCTGATTATCAGTAAACACCCTGAAGATATGTAAATCAGCGTCAGGCGCGAAGCCGAGGCAGTCTGCTCGTGAGGCGATGACGCCAGCTACAAAAGTTCCATGGCCGAGCGCGTCATCTAGTGTGTTTTCGCCAGTCCAGTCTGTACGCTCCCGTACACGACCAAAATGCGGGTGATGGCGCGCCAAGCCCGTGTCAAATACTGCCACTTTTATACCTTCACCTAGAAATATTAATTACAAAATATATAACAATGTAGTGCTTGTGTTAAAATAAACGGGGCGTGCGTATACTGAATGGTTTCACATCGAAAATAGTTCATTGCGCATCGAGAAGAGAAAGGGACAGATTCCCAACGAGGGTGCCAAAAGCCACAAAGATTTAGTTTCTAATTCCGGAGCTCAATCGACCAGAAAGAGCCATTATATGACGGCCCCATTGAAGTTTAGAGTCGAGTGTTAACCTTAAGAAAACTGTCTCATTCACAAAGTCTAATTTCATTTTTCAATTTTCAAAAAAGTTTCATTATTCAATACTACGTTATGTGAATCAGACCTTACATTTGGTAGTGTAAATTTAATACATATAGTTTTTTTGGCGTTTAAGACTAAATTGTTGACAGTAAACCATGCATGAATCTGTCCAATTGCATCATTAACCTCGTTATAATTGTGTGATTTCCGACTTACATTAAATATTAATGAAGTATCATCAGCAAATAACACAATCTTTGACAGATTCCCACCACAAACGGTAGGTCATTAATGTAAATAAGGAATAAGAATGGCCCTAATATGGACCCTTGAGGTACACCAGTTTTGACTTCAGATCCTAGTGACTTCGCCCCGTTTACTTGTACCTTTTGAATTCTATTCTCCAAATATGAAGAGAGATTCTTAACACCGTAATGTTCAAGTTTTAGCAACAATGTGCTATGATCTACGCAATCAAATGCTTTAGATAGATCACAAAAGATACCAATAGCATCTTTAGATTTTTCCCACGCGCAAAAGATGTATTTTAAAAGTGCAGTCCCGGCATCTGTTGTACTGCGTCCTTTCGTAAAACCAAATTGACGGTCATGTAATAAGTTATTTCTATTGTAATTTTAATGAATATGGGATTGGACAGGAAAGGAATGAAAGTAAATGTAAGCAAGACAAAAGTAATGGTAATTTGAAAGAGAAGAAATTACGACAGTGTTATTTATTATATTAATAGGTGGTGAACAAATTGAAGAAGTCAAAGAGTCTGTGTATCTGGATTCAAAATATACAAGACGGTATGAAAATGATATTGAAAAAAGAAAAAAAGAGTGATTGCTGGAAACATGGTGAATGGTGTTCTGCACGCTTTTATGAGGAGTCAGAAGGTGTCTAATAAAAAAGGCTCATCTGTCTATTCATGGACCGCGTTGTGGTACCAACACTGATGTACGGCAGTAAAAAATGGGTATGGCAGAAGCATTAAAGTAGAATTAATGGATGAATATGTTTGTTGCATTAAAAAAGCAAAATAAAGTCAAAAGTACATTAAAATGTTCATGCAGGAATGCCAAAACCAAAGCAATATCCTAAATAATGTTAGGTAAAATGCTGTAGAAATGAGAGCATTCAGGAGTATGATTGGTGTGAAATTGAGTGACAGGATTAGAAATAGCGTGATAAGAGAACGTTGTGTCACTTATGGCGTAAAAGATGTAGTGACTAAAATTGAGAAAGGAATGTTGAGAGGGTTTGGTCATGTAGAGAGGACCAGGTGAGAGTGCAATTCAATGTTGGAATATTCCATGAACAATTCAGGATGTTGTAAACAAAGGCCAGGTAAAAACCCTAGCGACGTACCCTAAACCGACGAGCGTATATTGATGAAAGTGGAGGAAGCACGGGAAGTTGTCAAGATTGTAGCAAGTGGAGGACTGTGATTTCTGCGTCCGATGAGAAAGAGGCGTGATTTTATGTTTGTATATACTTTTTTGTAAGTGCATAATATAAAATCATTAAACTAAATCTGTCCTTAAAAATGGTCAAGACTGAAAAGAAGTTTTGGTTGCACATTACAAATTCCACTAATAGACCGCGGCACAAAGTTTGATTTCAAGAGATAGAAGCTAAGAAAAGTTTGTTTTGTTGAGTTTTATAAGAAATGTATAAGAAAAGTTGAGTTTTATGGTCTGAATACTTGATATACAAAAATTTATGCCTTGATAAAATTTTAAACCTGAATATCATAATCATAATATAACATAATTAGAACAACATCCTGACAAGCATAATAGTAAGAGTAACGAAGATTTTGGGACAGTATTGATAAGCAACCCAATATGTAAACTAACAAAATTGGTCATGTATGTGTGTACATTTATAGTCTCATTATTGTCCTAGCCTTATTCAGTTTATAGCGATTTTTCGGAGTCGGCTACCTAACATAGGGGACTTGACGAGGGCACTGTTTTTTACACAGAGCAACTGCAATCTGACCTCTGCAAAACCAGATTTAGTCCTATATTCAAAACTACCACTCCTTCACACTCCTCCACTCGGCCACAAGCGCTTCAACATTTACAGTCTAATCTAATCATTGTCAATAAAAAGTAAACTACGATATATACCTGTAACTCCAAGAGACCATAGTAAGTCAGCTTTTAAAACTGACGTTATTTGTCGTGGCACAGTCCTCAAAAGTTTGCGAGATGAGTAACCTCCATTCTGTAAAGCAATTTCATTAATTGGGCAACAAATTGGTATTTTCACCTGGGAACTAATGAAGCTGCTGCTATTTATTATTGGCAAACAAAAACCTGGGAGAGTGGGTGTCATCAAGAGTGAGCTCAAGGCTTCTGGTTCAGAACTAACGTCACAAAATAAACTAATAGTACTATCATAGAGAATGGACACTCTTCGGCCCCCTTGCAATCCACTCTCCACCCACGCGCGCATCAGCCCGCGCGATTCCCGTGGTGCTCCTGCAGGTCAGTTTTACGTAGTGAATGTGCAAGCCTATGCATGCTTTCAATTTCAAATTCACGTTTGTTATATCTAGTGTCCAGGGAGTGCTAACATGGTAAGCTAGCAGCACAATGCAAGACAAGGGGAAGTGGATACAGCCTATGGAGGCCCTACCTATTTACCAGCAGAGTACCCTAGAAATAGCATAGTCTCAGGTGAGGTCTCAGGTTGATTAAGCATGATCTGCAGATGTGGATTTTAAAGAATACCTCTCGCGGTCTTCTAAGGGAATGCAATGTACGGGCTCTGTGGTTGCGCCAAGCAGCATATAGGCACCCTGTTGGACCGCAGTCATCCTGAAAATAAATCAAGCTATGTCCAACAAAACCGAAAAAAAATTAAATGTTTTAAAATAAACAAAAACAATGTGTACCTCAGGCAAGTATTTGATAGTCCGCTGGACTTGTCTCTGGGCTGTAACTTGCCGGATAGCCGGGTGGTTGCGCAAAGCATCCAGTGCTTCCTGACTTTCATTTTCAAGAATTATTACATCAAAGTCACTAGGGTATTCTTTGGCTGGGTTATTGCGAACCAGTAGTGTCCAATTAGATATCTTAAACCAATGAAGTCAATTATTATATGTGTTCAGTAGTGACCTAAAGGACAATTATTAAATTAATTTTGTTTTTTTATATGACCTATGCTACCGACCTAATCTCAAATATGGCAAAATTTTAAAAAGAAAATAATAATATATCACAAACATGCATCCCAATCCCAAATAGTTTCGGATAAGCGCAGGGGAATAATGGAATAAAATGTCTCCAAAATCAGTGTAATTTTGCTTTTTTCTGCTGATAATTTTGTCTACTGAGAATCATGTTCAATAACTAGCAATTTCTTGACTCACCTAACCTGAATCATTTAATCATTATTTATACAGACATGAACATACAATGAGGTGGAGTTTTGCCTGAATATGCATTGAATTCATTGAAGAACTATTTCGATCAAATTTTTGGTCAAAAGGGGTTGAGATTCAATTTGGTTGATAATTTTTAAGTTAGTGACAAATACTACTCAGAATAGTACAAAACAACTGCAAAGCAGCAGTCAACAGATAGATGAATCTGATGTTTTGGTCCCTCATCACAAATACTCTGATTTTACGAAGGATCAATGCTCACAGTAAGTGGAAAAATATAAATCTCTTGCTTGTAAGGGCTACAACTTATTTGGTAATGCTTAGCCACTTACCCCTGCATTTTTAAGGGCTGCGCTGATATAATTCTCCCTTGTTGAACGTGAAAAATACCCTTTGTATGTTATAATATGCTCACTCTTCACAACACCTGAAGTGAACTCATACTGAACTCGAGCAGTCCCTGTAGAGTTACACGGTATATCTTCAGCAGAAACAAATAAACCTCGGCTCAAAAGCAGACCAACAGCAAAGTATATGTAGGTCAAGCCCATGTTTTCCACGAAAACACTTCTTACAAAACCATGATCGTTCGTATGAGGCAGGCGCTAGCTATTAACCGCTGCGCTTGAGAAAAGACCAGTAGTGTTCCTTGAAGAAGACGCAACCAAAATTAGTTAGTAAATGGTTCACATTTCAAGCATACATAACAAAGTAAGTGATGTGTTGTGGAATGCAATTTTGCCGCACAGTTTCACCGGAGTTTCGTTCATATGATTCGTAGTGAGTGACATAAGGAAATAAATCATTAAAATTAGGTGCATTAATTGGTTAAAAAAATCAAAAAATTATAATATGGCTTGTCAACAGGGACAATTCTGCCATGATCAATCAAATCAAATAAATATTTGTAATATGGCTTCTGTCAACATGGACAATTTTGCCAGTGTCGAAGTTGGAGAATACACGGCACTACAATGACCAGATAAATGGACGGTCAATTAGCATAATCTGGATAAAAATAAAAACATATAAATAAATGAACATAGAAAAAAAAGGGGAATCATAATTTAATTTTATACCTTTCAATATATTTAAATAAAATGTATTCAGACCTTACATCCAAAATCTTTGCCTTACATATAACATGATCAATGACCTTACATCCAAAATCTTTGCCTTACATATACCATGACAGCGTACTCTTATTAATTTGTACAGAGGCAAAACGAGCAGAGCAAGACATCATAGCCGATGTACTTCGTCCCTTTCTAATTATTGCCATACTAATGAAGTTTGCACAATTTCCGTGCAAAAAGTTAAGTTTTATATCCACAAATTTTTATTTATACGTATTTTTAAATACTTATTTGAATAATTTTCAACGTGCAAAGTATAAACTTCTCTCTCAGTTTTCATTAAATATTGATAAATGCAGAAAATCATTTTCTTTTGATTTATCTGGATTAAAAACTCTTTGGTTAAATGATTTTTAACAAAGATTTTGCATGACATTTTGTTGATGTTGTCATGGCAACATAAACAAAATGTCATGCAAAATCTATTAGAAAGGGACAGCTTTACAGCTTGACCAACTTTTCGTGTCCGTCTTCCCAGCAAGCCCGTGCGAGATATAGCCAAGTGGCATACATCAAAATTTAGTGGAAATTGGTTCATTCCATCAGTAAAGTGTCAGATTCAGTGCATCAAAACTGACGACACTACGAGCTAAAAACTTTGGGTGGCTGTAGAGACGTCTCGTCAGCCAGCCCATTCTATACAGGAAAAACTACGAAGATTACATAAAAGCAAAATAGTTCTACATTTACTGCATGTCTAGTGCAATTGATTGTAAAAAAGCCGAATCGAAAATGTCCATATGGTAGGAGCATTTCATCAATAATTATGGGTGGCTGGAGAGACGTTTTGCCAGCCAGCCCATGTGATATCTCGGAACATATAGTAGGTAGGAAGATCAAACAAAGCTTAATATTTACTACCTACTCGGAACAGTAGGAAGCAAATATTTCAAAATCCTAGCTCCACTAACTTTTGAGATATTTGTATTTTTTCATGGGCTTGCTGGGGAGACGTCTCGCCAGCAAGCCCATGCTGTAACTCAAAAAGTACTGCACGTAGAATGCTGAGCGATATACCAATAGAGAGTGCATATTTGATGCAATAAGCACCAAGAAAAGTGAGTCCCTAGGTCTTACGGTTTCGGTGCTAGAAACAAAAATCATTTTCCCGCCGAAAATTTTGAATGCAAGATGTGAAGTGCGACGTTGCCGTTCTGTGCAACTCTACATGTTGCTGTTAGAGCATTCAAAAATCAATCTTATATCCTTATAGTTAAAAGGTACTGTAGACGCACGTGTAGATTATTTGTAATTTGAGAATAGTTCGGGAGACGGTGTACTTAGTAAAAGACTGATTGGTTAACAAGAAGTTTTTATTTATTTGTGGACAACATGTTAAGAACGAAAGAGATAATATGTATTTTAGCTCACGTGAAGACTAACTGGTGCCTCAATCTCTTTTTAGCAACCGTGACAACTGTATTCTAGGAGGAGATGTAGGTTTAATGGTCTCAGTAACAAACTAAATTTTTTAAAGTATTATTAAATTGTCCTGTAATTAATAAGTTAAGAAAACTGATTTATTAAATGAATACGTGAGCCAAAATACATATTATGTCTTTTGTTCTTCACATGTTGTCCACAAATAAATAAAAACTTCTTGTTAACCAATCAGCCTTTTAAGTACACCGTCTCCTAAACTATTCTCAAATTACAAATAATCTACACGTGCGTCTACAGTACTTTTTAACTATAAGGACACAAGATTGATTTTTGAATGCTCTAACAGCAACATGTAGAGTTGCACAGAACGGCAACGTCACACTTCACATCATGCATTCAAAATTTTCGGCGGGTAAATGATTTTTGTTTCCAGCACCGAAACCGTAAGACCTAGGGACTCACTTTTCTTGGTGCTTATTGCATCAAATATGCACTCTCTATTGGTATATCGTTCAGCATTCTACGTGCAGTACTTTTTGAGTTACAGCATGGGCTTGCTGGCGAGACGTCTCCCCAGCAAGCCCATGAAAAAATACAAATATCTCAAAAGTTAGTGGAGCTAGGATTTTGAAATATTTGGTTCCTACTGTTCCGAGTAGGTAGTAAATACTAAGCTTTGTTTTATCTTCCTAACTACTATATGTTCCGAGATATCACCTGGGCTGGCTGGGAAAACGTCTCTCCAGCCACCCATAATTATTGATGAAGTGCTCCTACCATATGGACATTTTCGATTCGGCTTTTTTACAATCAATTGCACTAGACATGCAGTAAATGTGGAACTATTTTGCTTTTATGTAATCTTCGTAGTTTTCCCTGTATAGAATGGGCTGGCTGACGAGACGTCTCTACAGCCACCCAAAGTTTTCTCCTCGTAGTGTCATCAGTTTTGATGCACTGAATCTGACACTTTACTGATGGAATGAACCAATTTCCACTAAATTTTGGTGTATGCCACTTGGCCATATCTCGCATGGGTTGCTGGGGAGACGGACACTCTACAGTGTCCGTCTTCCCAGCAAGCCCGTGCGAGATATAGCCAAGTGGCATACATCAAAATTTAGTGGAAATTGGTTCATTCCATCAGTAAAGTGTCAGATTCAGTGCATCAAAACTGACGACACTACGAGCTGAAAACTTTGGGTGGCTGTAGAGACGTCTCGTCAGCCAGCCCATTCTATACAGGGAAAACTACGAAGATTACATAAAAGCAAAATAGTTCCACATTTACTGCATGTCTAGTGCAATTGATTGTAAAAAAGCCGAATCGAAAATGTCCATATGGTAGGAGCACTTCATCAATAATTATGGGTGGCTGGAGAGACGTTTTTCCAGCCAGCCCATGTGATATCTCGGAACATATAGTAGGTAGGAAGATAAAACAAAGCTTAATATTTACTACCTACTTGGAACAGTAGGTAGCAAATATTTCAAAATCCTAGCTCCACTAACTTTTGATATATTTGTATTTTTTCATGGGCTTGCTGGGGAGACGTCTCGCCAGCAAGCCCATGCTGTAACTCAAAAAGTACTGCACGTAGAATGCTGAGCGATATACCAATAGAGAGTGCATATTTGATGCAATAAGCACCAAGAAAAGTGAGTCCCTAGGTCTTACGGTTTCGGTGCTAGAAACAAATATCATTTTCCCGCCGAAAATTTTGAATGCATGATGTGAAGTGCGACGTTGCCGTTCTGTGCAACTCTACATGTTGCTGTTAGAGCATTCAAAAATCAATCTTGTGTCCTTATAGTTAAAAAGTACTGTAGACGCACGTGTAGATTATTTGTAATTTGAGAATAGTTCGGGAGACGGTGTACTTAGTAAAAGACTGATTGGTTATCAAGAAGTTTTTATTTATTTGTGGACGACATGTTAAGAACGAAAGAGATAATATGTATTTTAGCTCACGTATTTATTTAATAAATCAGTTTTCTTAACTTATTAATTACAGGACAATTTAAGAATGTGTAGATGTTTTCCGTCGGGCATGGAAAGCAAAATCATTGTCCATATAACCTTTTAAACACAATTTTGACAGCTAAAATGTGTAGAGAAAAATGTTTTGTGTAGAGATTTTTGTGTAGTGTGTAGACCAAAACACGCGCAGGAGTCACGGCTTAAAGCTATCTCTGTCTAAAATATCAAAAACGTAATTTGTAAATACGTTTATTATGAAATAAAAAACATGTCAACTTAATTACAACACAACACATTTGTAAATTTGCTAAACATTTTCCTCCACTGACATTTCTTCGCGCATGAAGGTGATAGATTAGATGACATAATTCCTCAAATAAAGTGACATTTCTCCGAGATATATTTTCTCTCGGGCAGCGTGCTAAGGCGGCTGAATCCAAGTCGGATCATACAACAGCCGGCTTAGCACGCTGCAGCTGTCAGTTTATCTAGGCTCATAGATTAAAGACTTTAAGCATGGTCACGTTTTTTTGACATCATAGCAGTGAGACTCATTTTGAAAGACAAGGACGGCTACATGTATTATTGCTTGTATTAGTGTATAAAGCTATCTCTGTCTAAAATAGCAAAAACGTAATTTGTGAATTTGCTAAACATTTTCCTCAACTGACATTTCTTCGCGCTTGGAGGTGATAGATTAGATGACATAATTCCTCAAATAAAGTGACATTTCTCCGAGATATATCTGAGGTTCGGAAGGAAAACAGCTTGAACAGTTGTTCACGAAAAGGTTGTTCATCTGAACAATTAATCTTAATTGTTATTTAGTTTAAAACGTAGAGCAACTTTAATTTTAAAAATCTCAAAAACACCCGGTGACTTTTAAGTATTGGCCCCGGTCTCTAAGCTACCCAATACATAAAAAAAACCGGTCAAGTGCGAGTTGGACTCACGCGCCGAGGGTTCCGATATACTTTTTGTATTTTTGGAAGCAATAGAGTCATTTTTAGGACCGCAAAACTAAACTAAAAAAACTTTGCAACTTAGAAAGATCGTTTTATTTTTTATTTTTTTTTGCTGTAATGTTTACATAAACTTCTGTCAACTGTAATTAATTCAGATTTTTTCCTTTCACAGACTTCGGAGATAAGGGGGGGGGGAATGGTATTTTTTTTGTCATTTTTCATCATTACTTGAAAACTAAGAGTTGTAAAAAAATACAAAAAATATATTTTAGAATGCACAGCTCTATCGGAACCCTAAAAAATATACAAAAATCTATTGGAATTTACAAGTAAAGCTCTTTATTGTGATACTATATTTACCCCCCCCCCCCCTTAACAATAATAATAAAATTTTTATAATTCTTTCATTTGCAATAAACTTGCGCAATCATATTCCAAAACTATTCCAAATTTCAAGTCGATACCGTGAGTTGTGGCTGTGATAAACAGGTGTGGTGTGGCAGACAGACGAAATCGCACCATAAGGGTTCCGATTTTACTATTTTGGTTCGGAACCCTAAAAAGGACGTTTTTGTTTGGAATCTTGGTACTGATAATTTTCTGGTTTTTATCTAAATGCTTGTTTTAAAAATTGTTTTTAACTTCTATTATATTTCTTGTACAGATCATGGTTAAATATTTCTTTATTTATTTCGACATTTCGAAAGAGGTTTTTCGAAAGAGGTCTTCAAAAATTAACGTGTCAGTCAATATAAATTAACACGTGTGTCACTATGTACGTATTATGCGCGTCTTTAACATTGCTACTGATAGTCGTAACACGCAGAAGTCACCTCGTTGTCGCGTTTCACAAACCTTTTAGCGCCATCTATCTTAAGTTACTTGTACTTTGCTAGGGTGTTTTCAAGTAGCTTTTGGAAGTTCAACTAGATAGCGTTGCGAAACACTGATACTGAACGTTCAACCCACGGAGTAATTCTTACTCCGTGGTTCAACCAGTATGAAAATTCTTAAGGTGATCTGTTGCGGCCAGCTTAGCCCCGAACGCAACTAGATGGAGCCACTGCTGCAAATATAAGGTTTTATTTTTTAATGCAATAAGTATCAACTATATATGTGCAAAAAGTTGATTCGCGTAAATTGCATCGTGCAACTTCAACGCCTAACAACAATTTCGATAAGAAAAATATCTCCATATGTCCACTAAAGTCAATTACTCTCGTCAGTCCGTGTTTACATGAGTACGATCACTCACACATGGACACAAAGCACAACCGTACAGTTTTGACCGCACGCCCACAATCGTATTATTGAACCAATTGCTAACAAAAATAGTACTTTTAGTACATTAACTGTATTTTTGTATTAATTGGCGAAAAATTTAACTAAAAATAGCAGTATTCGTTCGTTTTTCAACAGAATTTTACTTAGATTATGAATAACGGCAGCTTGAATTTTATGTCCCGCGTCAGAATACAAGTCATTTGAATTTTTGTATGGAAAACGGATCGCCTTAAGTCAGTTTAATTGCTGCTGTCAAATCCCGTGATATATTTTTTTCTAAAAAGATTTCATTAATTTCACAGAACTTTAAAAAAAGGAATTAGTACCAACAATGATAAGAGTACCACCCATCGACACTTAAAAAAACTTAGTTGACAAACGACAAGGAAAACTCCCTATTGCTGTTGCCCGCGATTTCGTCTCAGGATGTATTTTTCAAAATCCTTTCCTAGTGCTCACCTCTCGTTACATAAGTCTCTGAGGCTTTTTGGCGGGAACTCGACATGGGCGTTTGCCTGCTTAATTGAAATTTTGTTTTTTTGTGCATTTAGTGATTTAGTGGTTAATAAAGATAGTGTGTTATGCAGTAAATTTACTACGGAGTGCGCAGCTGATGAAGATTTCAAGTGATCTCGTGTTTAAGCCCCGTTTGTGTTGTCCCAAAAAGTCACGAACATTTTCCTTCGTAAAGTTCACTATCGCTTTACGAGGGGAGCAAAAAGAAAGATTAAACACATCAGACATGGCTGTATGGGCTTTGTACTCTTTGCCTTTCCGAAAGGAAGAACGAAACAAAAAAAAACATAAGTCTCTGTGCAATATTTCAAGTTTCTAGACCAAAAGGATATGCCAGTCAGTTTATCTATTTTATTTATTCAACGTGTTATCCATTAGTGTTTTATATCCTCTTTGGTGTTATCGAAACTGAGAAAATGTTTGTTCAGAATCGAGAGTAGAATCAATTTCACGGGTTTTTGATTGGGGCTAATTTTATTATTAAAAATTTTGCCGCTTCTAAATATTTCTGTGGCTACCTACCACCCGCGCGGGAGGAAAGTTGGCGAGGCGTGCGCGTGACAGCTTTTAAAAATCTACTAAAACAACGATGAAACATTAAAATAAGAATATCTAGAAGAGAAATTCTTTTATTTTTTTTACGGGAATGGAATTATTTAAATAAAAATTAGTTGGGGTGTATGAGGGTTTCGCTTATTAAAACGTTGTATATTATTTACTAATTGAAGAACCATTAATGAGAATCGAGATCGATAGATTATATTTAAATGAAACTTTTTAATGGTATCCAACTAAGTTTAGACCATATATTTATTTTTCAATACATTTGCTCGAAAAACGTACTTACAAGGACGTAAACATTGCTCGTAAGTAGTTACTTACCGAACTAGTGCGGTAAGTAAAAAAAGTATAATACCAAGGATCCATCTGTCATCATTTATCCATCTGTCCTTTTATCTAGAATATTTAATGTGACATAATAAAATAAATAAATAAAAATCATGTATTCTTCTATTTTGTTACAAATATTATTGATATCGACTTCTTTTTGGTTTCTACATTTAGTAGTTATTTGGTTTGTAAGAATTTTATATTTATCTATACTATCAAAATCTGTTTTATTCTTAACTAGTCTACTTTCTAACATAAAATTAATTATCTCTGTGTTTAACCATTTTTAGGGTTCCGATACCAAAATGGTAAAAAAAAGGAACCCTTATGGTGCCGCTCTGTCTGTCTGTCTGTCTGTCTGTCCGTCTGTCTGTCACACCTCTATATCTCAGCAACCACTTACGCTATCGAGCTGAAATTTGGAATAGTTTTAGAATATAGTTGCCCAACTTAATTGCACATGAAATTTTTTTGAAAAAAGTATGATTATTAATGTAAAGGGGGCCAAAATAGGGGGGGCCAAATTTCAAATTGTCGCTACTAGGTCGAGTGGGGTATCATATGAAAGGGCTTTACTTGTACATTTTAAAATATATTTTTGTATTTTTTTAAGTTTCTTAGTTTTCAAGTTATGATGAAAAATGTCAAAAAAAATACCATTCCCCCCCCCCCCTTATCTCCGAAGTTTGAGTAAGGGAAAATCTGAATTAATTACAGTTGACAGAGGTTTATGTAAACTTTACAGCAAAAATAAAACGATCTTTCTAAGTTGCACAGTTTTTCAGAAATCTGCAAAAAACCTTTACAAACAAATTTAGTTTTGCGGTCCTGAAAATGGACTTTATTGCTTCCAAAAATACTATAGGTATATCGGAACCCTCGGCGCGCGAGTCCGACTCGCACTTGACCGGTTTTTCCTAGTTAATAAGATATCTTTAACGTTAGTTCATCTATAGGTGATATTTAGAACCCTTACGCCCCATCGGCTATCGGTTCTTCTTGCAATGTGCCCTGCCCACTGCCACTTTAGTTTAGCGATTCTCAGAGCTATGTCAGTTACTTTAGTTCTTCAGCGGATCTCCTCTGATTTTGATTCGATCCCGCAGAGATCTCCGAGCATAGCCCTTTCCATAGCTCTTTGGGCGACTTTGAGCTTCCTGATAAGGCCCATCGTGAGCGGCCACGTCTCGGTGCCATATGTCATCACTGGCAACACACAATGGTTAGACTTTCGTCTTGAGACACTACGGTATTTTGGACGTAAAGATATTGCGGAACTTCCCGAACGCTGCCCATCCGAGTCGGATTCAAAAAATTATAACTCGAAAACTACAAATAATCGCGAAACATACTTGGGGTTGATTTGGATACCCCTTAGCAAGAGGCATCGAAATTTTTCTTTTGGACGCCTATCTTTTGTGTAGTGGTCATTATGGGACTAAACGCAATGAGGCACCCGTATAAATATATACACTGTGTTCCTGAGGATATGCATCAATTTTAAGAGCACGGTCAGTTAACGAAACTGTACAACTTTCCGTAATAAACATTGGTTAAAATACAAAAATATAATTTACCCTCCCAAACAATTTTTTTTCCTAATATGCATTAACTTTAAGAGCACGTTCATTTAACGAATCTGAACAACCTCCCTAAGAAACATAGGTTGAAATACGATTTTTTTTTGTATGGGAGGTCAATTTTTTTTTCGGAATGTTGCTCAGTTTCGTTAACTGAACGTCCTCTTAATATTAATGCATATCCTCAAGAACACGGTGTATATTATTTGTAATCGGTTTCTCGAAAACGTCTCTAACGATTTTGATTCAATTTAGTTTGCGGGGGTTTTCGGAGACGAATCGATCTAGCTAGGTCTCATGTCTGGGAAAGTCTCCGTTGTTTAAATATTTCTTGAAAATAGTGCGTTTCAGAAACCTTACTGCGACATATGATAGCGGGCTTTGGTTAAGATTATACAGAGCAAAGCGCGATAACCCAGGTACTAATTATTAATCGAGTAATTTGTAATCCCTTTACTAATATTTAATTCCTGATCACAATTACTTATTGTAGCCTAATGAATCTAGACGATAAATTAAAAACTACCTGTAGTTTGTTATAAGTACATATATTCATGGTTAAAAAGACAGTCAATACATTAATTTACACATTCTTTACTGGTTGGTCTTGGAGATTCTTTTGAAAAGCATTTTAGAATGCTCACGCTATGCGAACGCTAGTGATAGAATGGCGCAGCCGAGCCGTGGGGCTTGAAAAGCATGGACATAGGTTTCTTACCTAAATCTTTAGCCAATATTAAAATCACCAAACTACAAGCAAACATTATCATCACACCTCTTTACAAAGTTACATACACTTATTACATAAATACAACAGAACCCCTCAATAAAGAATAAACTGTATATAGAGCTTACCGAAGAGTCAGGTATTTTGGAAACAATCATTTTTCAGAAGAAAATATTCATCTTAAATTACACGAGAATATAATATGTATGTTTGTAACCACCATACACACACAGAAACACGTTCAGTCTAACTTTTTACACACAGAAAACTAAATTTTTTAAACACATCCTTCCTACTATGATTATAAACGCGAAAGTAGTATGTATGGATGTTTGTTACTCTTTCACGTAAAAACTACTGAATGGACTTTAATGCAACTTTACAATAATATAGGTTATACATCAGAATAACACATAGGCTAAAATTTATCCTGCGCAGACGAAGTAAGAGGTGATAATTTTGTTTACAAAACAACTGACTCTTACGTGAACTCCGGTATAGGGATTGTATTCGGCTTGATTATTATAAATTACAATAAATTTTGTTTTCAATGATTTACGTAAATAACCAAGGTTAATTACAGGGCGTAAGCGACGGTGTACCGAAAACTGAAAGGTCGTGTTCAGTCAACGAGACTGAATAACTTTTCCAAAGAAACGTTTTTGGGAAATGAAAAAATTGTGACTTCTCCATAAAAATTGCGCACTCTGATCAGAGAGGTCAAAAACTTTTTTCATATCCCAAAAACGTTTCTTAGGGAAAGTTGTACAGTTTTGTTGTCTAAGCACGCCCTTCCCTTACACCTTGTTATACCCAATTAAGACTTTGTAGGACATGCAATTTAGTCCCAAATTTTTTTTGCCGTAATCATTGGGTTTAATTCAGTTAGTTGTAGCGTTCACGTAGTACCTATTGTATTTTGATACGTAACTGGGCCTAACAAAAATAATTTTGGATTACCTACTGGATATCAAAGTGATACGAAGTAATCGTGCTGCCTTAATGTAGTTTCTTTAGCTTTGATAAATATAAATTCGTTATACTCCAAGCACAGGAATATGATTATGATATCTTAGTCACAACATATTAATTTACACATCATTGATCAAACATTGATATCGAAAATTGTAAAATGTAAAAATATTCAAAAACAAAAACAATTTTACATAAATTGCATAAGAATTTTACAAGGTAATTTTTTTGGACCTGATATGCGTGCCTATGCGTACCTTATAAGTGAGGTCACAACAACTTTTGTTCTAAGACTATTGGAAGCTAAAATTGGTTAGCAGTCGTAGTAAACCGTAAGGGCACTGCATGTTATCCTACGTCATCTAGTACACGAAATTTGCAACTTTGTAGCGATAGTAGTGGCCTAATAGGTCCACAAAACGTTGGTCTGCCAATCCGAAACCTGCCAGGTTTTGTACAGTTGGAGAGAAAAGTGGTTAAAAGACAGATTACACGAATGAAATCTATTCGTAGAAATAGAAGGTACCTATATAAGTAAAAAAAAGCCGGCCAAGTGCGAGTCGGACTCGCGCACTGAGGGTTCCGTACCACCATCATCATCATCATAACATCCCAAAAAAACGTCCACTACAGGACAGGGAGCTCCCTCCAGAATTCTAGCTTTTTCTGGAAAAATGTGGAGGGGAAGTACCTACCGTAGTCACCTCGCTTGTTAGCATTACGGCTGGCACCATGGACCGCGGTTTTATGTGACCGCAGTAAGTAAGATGTAAGATACAAAGGAGGATGCTGCTGCCCATCCTCCAGTTAACCCTTAGTCGCCTCTTACCACCACACCACCGTACCACCACATAAACATAATTGTATTAGTTGAAATTTCAGTAAGTTAATGTGCTAGATTTTTTGAGTCCGACACGCGCTTGACTAAATTTTGTTATTTGTTGTTATTTTATAGCTTATGCACTATAAACATACCAATTTTCAAGTTTGTAAGTGATCTCGTTTTTAAATAGAACTAAAACAAAAATCGCCTCAGCGACCATCCAACTTGACCCCTCTCTTATATGAATGTTCTTGAAACGGGAGCTCACCACAATTGGTTACCATTAGATGTGAGAAAAGATGTAATATTTAATGATTTCAGACTTTTCCCATTATTTGTACTGTAAGACCTAGCTTCTTGCCAAATTTCATAATTTTAGGTCAACGGGAACTACCCTGTAGGTTTTGCATTTTTGAATAAATGTATGGAGATGAGGACATAAAATGCCATATCTTTTTATTGCGTCGTTGTAAAAAATTGAAATTTTCAGACCTTGTGTGGTCCATGGATCGTAATATATGGTATTAATTTCAACCTGATACCTTTACCCGTTCGTGAGATAAAGGGTCTTGACAGACAGACAGACAGACAGACAGACGGACAACAAAGTGATCCTATAAGGGTTCCGTTTTTTTCTTTTGAGGTACGGAACCCTAAAAAACAACAGGTCTGCCTTGCATTATCTTGGCACTTTCGCTAGTCGGCCCACAAATGTGGTCGGATGTATTTGGACCACAAATTTGGTCGGACTGGCGAAACTGCCAAGAGGATGCAAGGCAGACCTGTTGTTTTTTACTTATCCTTACCTTACCTTCTATTTCTACGAATAAATTTCATTCGTGTAATCTGTCATTTAATACAATACAATACAATACAATATTCTTTATTGCACACGAAATTTTGTGAAAAGTACAATATTAGAAATAGGTGTACAATGAGGCGGCCTTATTGCTAAAGAGCAATTTCTTCCAGGCAACCTTTGGGTGCAGGATATTAGGCTAACATTGATGCGGGGACGGTGCATAAAGATTGACCTAAAGATATAACAAATTAAACATACATAAACACTACATATATAAACCTACCTATAAAAACATAAATATATATTTATATATATAAATATATATAATATATAAATACACATAAATCTGATAGCAGGACACGAACAACAACAGGCAACCACAGATCACGAGAGGTGTGACAGTGAAAGGAAGTGGTCTTTAACATTTCTCTTGAAAATGTCGAGTGAGGGAGCTTGCCTCAGCACGGTGGGAAGTGCATTCCAGAGTCGTATGGCCGTAGCAGTGAAAGAGTCGTGATAGAAATTTGTAGTATGTGAAGGTATAGAGAGGGAAAGGTCAAGAGAGGAGCGTAGAGTACGATCTTGAGAGGTGTTAAATTTAAATCTTTCTTTGAGGTATGAAGGGGTGGAAGGAAGAAATAGGATAGAGTAAAGTAGAGAGAGAATATGCCAATCCCTTCGACGGCGAATGGGCAGCCATTTTAACTGAGCTCGGAAGGACGACACATGGTCGTACTTCCTCAGTCCGAAAACAAACCTTATACACAGGTTCTGGAGCCGCTCCAGTTTGTTAAGCATCTCTTCTGTGAGGTCAGGGTAGGAGGTATCAGCGTAATCCAAGATAGGTAGGAGTAACGATTGTGCAAGAGCAATCTTTGTACTGGTCGGCAAGAAATTTCGCAGCCTTTTCAGTGATCCATACGCACCAAAAAGCTTCCGACTTAACTCCGCCACTTGTGGTTTCCACGAAAGTGTGATATCAAAAAGTATGCCAAGGTTTTTCACAGTTTGGGCGTATGGAACACCTACACCATTAAAGACGATTGGAGGGAGAGATCCAAAGTCGACCCTTGAAATGAACCAGTGACTGCCAATTACTATGGCCTGTGTCTTATTTGGATTCACTTGCAATCCGTGAGAGTTACTCCATTCTGAGATATGAGCCAGATCAGCGTTAATATCAGATATGGCCTTTCCAAGGTCATTAATTCCAGCTTGAGAGTATATTTGGAGATCGTCAGCATACAGGTGGTACGAAGATTGGATTGGAAAAGTAATAGAGTTAATGAAGATAGCGAAGAGGAGTGGGGACAAGACGCCACCTTGGGGTACACCAGCAGATGTTTCACACCACGAGGAGAAGGATTCTTCCACCCGGATGCGTTGCCGGCGACCCAGCAGATAACTGCGAAACCAGTCAATTACCGTCGGAGATATGTTAAGAGAGTGCAGCAGCCCAAGTAAAATGTCAAAGTCAACAGTGTTAAAAGCGTTACTAAAGTCAAGTAGTGTCAATACTGTGAGCTGCTGTCTGTCCATCCCCATCCGAATGTCATCAGAGATCTTGACAAGAGCAGTTGTCGTACTATGACCAGGACGGAAACCGGATTGGAGAGGATTGAGCAGGTTATTGCGGTTTAGGAACTGGCTGAGCTGGTTATGAACCAACCGTTCCAGGACCTTGGAAAGGAATGGGAGAATGGATATAGGACGATAATCGGAAAATGATGAAGGATTACCTTTTTTCGGAATAGGAGTAATTTGGGCTTCCTTCCAAGCTGAAGGAAATACACCGGACGAGATGGAGTTGTTCAGGATTTTGGTTAGGACGGGAGTAAGGATGTCAATAAGGGGGATGATCATGTTACGACTAATGCTGTCACTGCCGACAGCATTCGAGGTGATGGAAAGAATACTCTTCTTAACATCACAATCAGTGAATTGACGAAAGCTAAAGGAAGAAAAATTAGGAGTTGATTGTGACAAGAGTGAGTTCAGAGTACTGTTTTTAACACCAGCATCAATATAAGAAGAAGAGGAGAAATGCTGATTGAGTGAGTCTAGATTTGTGCCATGTGGGATAGTACCATGACGTGATTTTCCAACTCCCAAAGTATACAAGAAACGCCAGACTTTAGCTGGGTCTCCATTCTCAACTGATTTGTGAATATGGCGTCTTTGAGCGTCCCGTACCACCATGTTGCAACGATTTCTCACCGCTTGATATTTCTTTTGTTTGGTTTCATTAGAAGGGTCGACCTTGAATCTCGACTTCGCCTGGATCTTCTTCTCGATAAGCACCTTCATGTCTTCTGTAAGCCAAGGTGCAGGTAAGTGCTTGACTCTGACAGGACGCACAGGTGCATGGATGTCGTAAAGGTCTGTAAGAAAGTGGTTGAAAAGTTGCACTTGCTCATCAACAGTCTCGGCACGATCGATTACCGACCAGTCGATTTTCTCTGCATCCTCACGAAGACGAACGAGATCCATATCTTTGAAATTACGCTGGAATAGGGTACGGTGTTTGAGTTTAGGCGGACGAATCCTGTATGAAAGATAGACGAGATGATGATAGGAGAAGGCGTCTGCCTCAATCTGACCATGTTTTGCAACATGGTCAGTTGAGGATACGATCATGAGATCAAGGAGAGAAGGAGAGCAATGAGGAAAGAAGTGAGTAGCATTAAGTGGGAGAATATTAAGATTACAGGAAGAGACAATCGACTGCAATTTATTAGATCGGGAATCATTTTTCAGGAGGCATGTGTTAAAGTCACCCATTATTATGGAATGGCTATAGGAGGGGACAAATTCTTCAAGAATGTTTTCGAAAGAGGGGAAGTAATTTATTTTAAGAGAGGGGCTGTAATAGACACCAAGAAGAATTTTGGAATGGGACAGATTGACCTCAAGGAAGAGATGCTCAGCTGTGTTGGGAGGTGGAGGTTGAGGGGATTTGCTGATGACCGAATAAGAAATGTGGCTACGGAGATAAATGGCGACACCACCATGTGAGGAGCTCACTCGATCATTTCGAATAAGCTTAAAGCCCGGTAGAGAATAGGAGGTGGATGGGAGACAAGGATTGAGAAAGGTTTCGGAAATGAGGACAGCATGTATATTTTTGTTATCGAATGACGCGAGCATTTCCACATAGTGCGCAGGAATGCTTTGCGCATTAATGTGCACTACATTGAAATTTTTTGGAACGTCATTGAATTCAGCCGTTAATGTATCATTAAGTGTAGGTGGGAGACTATGGAAGCTCGCGCCATCAGAGGATGAGGAGGAAGAAAAGGAAAAGAAATGATCCGAGTCACTACCGCTATCCGGCCCATCGCTATTGTTCATGTGTACTTATTAATATAATATAATAATAATATAGTATAATTTAATTTATATATGCAATACGAATAAATAAATAAAAAATAAAAAAAAAAACAAACAAACAAATAAACAAATAAATAATTTAACTTTTATCGCATTTCACCTGCCAGTATGCCGTGGAAGAACGAACGAACAACAATATTTTTAATGCGAATAATTTGCATTTGCGAGGAACGGAACGCAACATTGAAGTACTATTTACAAGCAATTTACAAGGGCTAATCGTTTAAATAGAAAGAGATAGACTACATTGATTGTTGCACTGTTCAGAAAAGCAGAAAGGTGCTCGGACTGTGCACGTCAAACACATCTTTGACAGATTAAATCATGTAAACAAAAAACAAGTACCTACTTACGGAAAAATATTTTTTCTATGACTTACGTTAAAATATACTTTGTTTTAGAATAACTACAATGACACACAAGCACAGAAATTAATATTATTAAAAAAGTTGATACACTTGATACCTTGATACCAAGATTATGAGCGGCGAGCACATTTCTGGATCACTTCTTAGTTGTTTGTCGTCCGGTCCGCAGTTGTCTTGATTCTTGGTTTTTGCCAGTGACCGAGGGATTTTTGCCAGAGACCGCGGCATCAGGTGGTGAAGTAGCTTTTGAAGACGATGATGTAGTCTGCGATGACGGCGGGACATAGCCAGGAACCCGGCTCAACTCAGCGATAGACGTGATACGGTGCCGCTTGCCATTCAGATCCAGAACAACGATGACACCCCCATTTGTCCAGCATTTTGTGACTCCATGGAAGTCACGCGCCGCAAGAAAAGCAGCATGTCGCTTTTTTGTGAGAAACTCTGAGAGTGTTATGCCACTTGCCTTGAGGCCAGTTTTTGAGGACCAGGCTCTGTCACGTACCTCCATGCTTCGAAATTTGACCAAAACTGGCCGCGGCTTGCCATTGGTGGTAGGCCGGCCAAGGCGCTGGATACGGGAGAAGGTTTCAGCGCTAGCATCTTGCACATCAAGCTTCTTCTTTGTGATCTGCAGAACTGTGTTAGATAAATCCTCATCTTGAACTTCAGCGATACCATGGAGTAACAGCATCTTGCGGCGGGCCCGCATTTCAGTGCGCTCCCAGTTTTCTGCAAGTAGAGCGACTTGCTGCTGTAGCAGGGATAGTGAGACAACGACAAATGACTTAAACTCCAAGTAGTCCGATGGTAGAGTACTGGTGGCAGTGTTGGTCGTAGGGGCCCCCTTCTGAATTTCTTCAAACTTAGCCATCCTCTCTTGAAGCTGCGCCGCAACCGTCTCAATAGAAAGCTGTAGCTCCTCCATTGTGATGTGGTAGTGATGA
Organism: Athrips mouffetella; assembly: GCA_947532105.1. Lineage (NCBI taxonomy): Eukaryota > Metazoa > Arthropoda > Insecta > Lepidoptera > Gelechiidae > Athrips > Athrips mouffetella. The sequence goes on from OX383956.1 coordinate 33,673,776, forward strand.
TGGTGCACAAATGATTGGTGTTAAAAAGAGTGTTATGGTGAAGGGCGAAAGGAGATAACTAGCAGGTTTATGCGGTTATTGTAACATAACAAAATGTAAGTACTGTATGTATTTAAATACACTTTGTAGATATTAAAATAAATTTAAATAACAGAGCAGCAAACAAACGCGTCTATACTTTTCGCCACCTACCCGCAAAAAAAAAAAAAAAAAAAAAAAAAAAAAAAAAAAAAAAAAAAAAACCACTTTTAACCACTTTTCTCTCCAACTGTACAAAACCTGCCAGGTTTCGGATTGGCAGACCAACGTTTTGTGGACCTACTAGGCCACTACTATCGCTACAAAGTTGCAAATTTCGTGTACTAGATGACGTAGGATAACATGCAGTGCCCTTAAAGTCTATAGAACAAAACTTGTTGCTTTTGATCTCACTAATAAGGTGGGCATACGCATATCTTACCCTAAAAATAACTTTGTATAATTGCATTGAATAACTTAAATTGTACTAAAGCATTAATTTCCTACACAATTAAGCCTAAAATTCAATAACAAGTGCGATTGACCTTTTTGCTGAGGCAAACCTCAAGGAAAATACTAACTTCTCATTACTTAGTTTAGATTTACAAAATGCAAATAAAGGTCCGTTTACTGCGAATATTGAAACCATGTACCCATTATGAACAACTTTTACATTAGAACCAAATCTAAAATAACAAAAAATATGTTTATTAGTTTCATACATTTTGGTTGAGGATCGTATTGACTGACTGTGCACAATGCACAAAAGTAGTCTTTTTTTTAAATTTCAGTGTTGGCCCTACAGCAAAACCCTGATCGCAATCAGCACACTTGGGTTTCAATATTTGCAATACAATTAAAAACACCTTAAATTTTTTGAAGGTATAAAATGTTCTTACTCAACTTTATTACCCAAATCTGAATATGAGACAATAATAAATGGGCCAGCTAGAGTTTGGCCAGCGAGTCGTGTCACAACAAAACCGCGGCAAATATAAAAATTACAAGTTTTAAACCCTGAAAATACTGCAAAATAACAATTTGATACTTTTAGTTGGTTTTCAAGACCACAAGTTACCACCTGAAAACCAACTAAAAGTATAATATTGTTATTTTATAGTATTTTCAGGGTTTAAAACTTGTAATTTTTAAATTTGCCGCGGTTTTGTTGTGACACGACTCGCTGGCCAAACTCTAATATATGGGTATAAAGGGAACTTATTTGTATTTATACTATTTTTAAGATACCTAGAGACCATTGATTACCATCTTAATTTTAGCTAATAAAAATGGCAGTCAATCCTGGATGGAACACCTTGAATTTTACAAAATTTACTGTGTATCTTTTGCACTCATAAGATATTAATCACCACACAGTGCCATTTCCTTAAATTTGGCTAGCTGGCCCGCATTGCTCTCTATTAATCTTCTCTTGACAAGCCCGTTGGTGTGGTTGGTAGTGAGCTTGCCTCTCACGCCGTGGGCCGCGGGTTCGATCCCCGCCCAGGGCAAACATTTGTGTGATGAGCACAAGTGTTTGTTCTGTGTCTGGGTGTTATTTATCTATTTATGTATGTATATCGGTCTCTGGTACCCTGGCTTTGCCTAGTTTGGGATTAGATGACCTTGTGTGAAATCCAAGAACTGTTTTTTTTTCACGACTGTACAACGGCGGTCTTTCGCACCTGATCTCTTAAAAATCACTTAAATCCACGCCCCCTTTTAGCCAATTAGAAAAGCGATAACGCAAACTGCACTTCGCAGCTTAGTGACGTACCCTGTCTGCTCCTGTTTGTTAACTTTACCTGTGATTTTACGGACAAATACTTTTCGTGTGCACGCAAAAATGAGCATAGACGAGATCAGACGCTAGAGACCGCGATAGTACTTATGTCGTCGCCCGCGCCGAAAAGCTGACGGATAGATAGGTATAGGTTGCCTACTATATACGGGTGCACACTTTAAGACGGAATGAGATTCCAATTTTAACTAAAATAATCAATCATCTGCTAAACAAATTTATATTTATAAACAAATAAAGGAAAACATTTTGATAGCGAGTTAGAGTATCAAAATTGTGATATTTATATATTTTTAAATAGACGTATGTTACAGTACAAACCCGTTTCCAGACAACACAAATTTTGACGGTCAAAACTACCGACAGACAAAACGCCGTGCTTGAAACTATTAGAATTTACTATCATCAAATTGAATGACAGTCGAAACCTGTTACTGCTTCCTAAGTTAGCTTTGAAGCCCCAGGAAGCGTAACGGCGTACCCACGACCTTGCCACTACCACTCGCTACGTTTTAAGTGGCGTCCAGTTTTTCAATACACTGCCTACACATCGAAGCGTGCGAGCGCTATATGTGGATTAGGTTAATTTCTAGTAAAAAGATCCCAGAAGGCTAAAACTTGGTAGGAGCGATAGACTTAGGTAGACCTCAACATACATACATAATATCACGCCTCTTTCCCGTTGGGGTAGACAGAAATCAATCCTCCACCTGCTACGATCTCGACAAACTTTCCTTACTTCCTGTGCTTTCATAAATGCTCTTCAGTTTAGAGTACTTTTAACCTGGCTTTTATTTAGAACGTCCTGAATAGACCTCAAAAACATTTAAATTGTGACCCAGGATATATATATATATATTCTTTTCACCTCCAAAGCTCGGAAACATTTGTTTTGTCGGTTAAATTCTGCGGCCAAAAGCGATTTTTGGCCCCTAGCGGGCAAAAGGTTTTTGAAATTCGAACGCGATGTACTTATTATTTTGTAGTATGCTGCAGTACTGGCCGCTTGTAAAACCAGCCACGCACTATCGTTTTCAAGATGAGAAAGAGGGATGCAGCTATAGGAAAGAAACAAATAGTATTATGAGTAGTGAATGACTGGTGGGTAAGGTACTGGCTGATAATGAAAAGTAAATTTAGAAAAGAAAAAAACATTCGATCGCCTTTTTTTGTTCTCTTGCCCAGATTAATGGACTCGCCCTTTGACTTCAAATCAACGCAATGCAAAATATAATATATTGATACTGATAACGGACACCCTTTATTGCAAATGGCGGAAAGAACTGGGGTCATCCAAGGTCTCAATTTAAATGTCATTTGAGGTCTACTTAAGCCTAACGTTCCTGCCAAGTTTCAGCCTTCTGGCACCTTTTTCTACCAAAGTACCTTTGAGAAGCCTTTGATCAAGCCAATGATCAATAGTTGCGATTCGACGCTGTGTTTTAAAAAGCCGCTCGCCGCTTACGTCGTACCGGCACGGTCGTGGCTAAGCCGTAAAAAAGCGGAGGCTACTTTCCCTCCACTCCTCCGGGCTTACAAAAACAAACTCCATCTAATTGATTCGGCAGCTTGAATTCGATTATGTAAGTGTTTGAACCAAACGTATTCTACACGGGGTAGGCCAATTTGTTTCGGTCCGAAGCAGAGGCTTAATTTAACTATAGTTCGACCGCGTTAAGAATGCAGTAAGTCATTAATGCAAATGCAGGGTAAAGGTGTTAATGCAAAATAATACATTTTTAATTTTTTTTAAATATTTTTTCTCGCACAAAGGAAACAACCGTTTCTTTCGAAGGTTTGCCTTCAGTTAGTATTTGAATTTATAATTTTAAATTGGTTAGGGCTTGGCTACCGGCGCGGGCGGCGGAAATCGATGTCTCACTGCTTTCTTAAGATGGACGAACTATAGTCGGAATTGTTTTATTGAGTCAGTTTTAACTACAGCATTAAGGTGGTTTTACTGTGACCTGTTTATTTGATTAAATAAACATAATTTAAATATAAATACCCACTTTGCTTATTGCCAAATAAAGAAATAATAACCATTATTACAGTTGCTACAAATATATAAGTAGTTCTAGGAAGATTTTCATAGGATCTTTGCTCGAAACACTTGCAAATTTATTCGGATGGCACACATAAATCAGAATCTAAAACCATGAGGTCTAAAAGCATGTAAAATGGCACAGATTTTTGCAGAATTATCGGGACGTTATGTGAACTATGAAAATATTTTTTCAAAATTCAGCCTCACTAACGGTAGGAAATTAGGAACTCACTAACGGTAGTATATTTTAACTATTGCTTTGATGGATAGTCAAAACAAAAGCTTAACCCAAAGGTAAAATGGTTAATGAGACAGATTAAAAGCACATCGTTTCAAATACATATCACACATATAACAAAATTTTAGCCAATATGTTAGGCCAACCTAGCTGCAGCCAAGGAAGTTTTACGTATAATACTTTATTTTACATATTAGTTCATTATATAAAATAATCAACAAATATAGGCCAAATGGGAAGGTTTCTAAAACCACTAAGCACTTATTAATAATAAATAAAATGTGATTGTAAATATAAATTAAATATAAGCATGATTTCATAACAACTTATTTAAAGCTGCATCTTCACTGAGGTACGTTTTCAATTACATAAAAGCTTAAACCAAAATGACTCTTACAAACTAAGTTATGATTGTGATTTCAGATCTAAGTTGTATTACTAGGTATTCAATGAATACAATAATAATCGAAAAATGCCGAATGTGCTAAATTGTAAAATTCTTTAAAAAATAGATTGATTGATTAACACATTCATTTATGATATGAGTCGGATATTTTCCGAAATATAGATCGACAAAGTGATATACCCAAGTTTGGCGGACATTGCAGAGGGTGCTTATCGTCGAAAGCGTCCGAGATTCGCGTTGCATATCGGGCATTTGTGATGCACCTCCATGCAGCTTTGCATGCAGCACGGTATGAGGCAGCAGCCTAAGAAACACCTGCGAAACAAATAGACGAAATTAATGAACAAATATACATTTAATTTCGACTACAATTCGTTTCAAAAATACTGTGTTACGTTATGATGACATAACTAAACGACTGTGTGTAGTCATTATGATTTGTTCTGTGTTAATTGTATTGAAAACATGTAAATGATGTAGTGTGTATGAAAGCGACTGTATACCAGATACCGCGGGACAGGGTGCGGGAGGCGAAGATAGACAAACAGACAGAGATACAGATTCGATTCATTCACAACATATTAAAACAGTTTTCAATAATGTGTAAGCCTAATGTTGTTGCAAGAAATGAGTTCGGTTTCATTTAAATCGATTCACATGAACACTATATTCGAATGCAAAGTGTCAAGAATTCACTCACAAAATATTTTAGATACTGTATGAAGCTTACTTTGATGCATTATATTATTGTAACCTGTTTCATTGTAATCGGCTAATTGTAACAGAAAATGTGCATGTATGAAGTTCAAAGCGACGCAGCCGCAATTTAAAAAAATACGAGCGAAGTTATAAGGAACAGCTAGTTACATATAATAGGGCCGCCACACTATGCCCATCGCGCTGCTCCTCGCGCTGCCACGATGTTGTTCTCTCTAGCCACATACTGCTCTACTCGCGCGATTAATCGCGACGCTTCGCACTAGGTCACTTGCCATTGCTACACGATGGACGTCGAAACTGTGGCAGGATGCGCGCTATGTATTTTTAGTAAAGCTAATTATACCAATTTCTTCTATAGAAATATACGCCGTACTAAAAGAGTTGATGTATGACATCTATTTATCGAAATAAGAATAGAAAATAAATTATTGTAAATCGTCCGCAAAGTTTCAAAGGAAATAAATGGTACAGCAGCACTGCACTAACTTTCTCTTAATACTCAAGGAAAAACTATCAACCGCAAACTTAAATTTGTAAAGCCTTACACATAGTATGGAAATACAAACTTTTATTTACGTTTTTCCAAAAAAATGTTCGAATGAAATATACAGATCAATTTAGAATTCAAAGTGTCAAACATTAAAACAAACAAACCTCAAAAACGATTTCGAGTAAATCACATGTTTAACTTTTGGTAGTACTGGTGTCACCGAAAGCTTCTCAGCGGCAGGGAGAAGGTTGAGACTCTACAGGGTGTAGGTAGGGGATCCAAAACGCCAGCATAAAGTTACGAGTTTATTATGATAAAGAAGGTATAAAATACAAGGCGGTGGTCGTGCTGCGCGCGGGCACGTCCGAGCACGACCAGAATCAAGGGTAAACTGACTATTTTTGACACGAATGACATCGAAAGACAGAGATAGAAGACATTTGAAATAGGAATTTGGAATTTTGGGCCAGGACAATAGAGCCAGGATCACGAAAGGAGGCAGCATGCGAGGCATGCAGCCCCGCTCCGTGACAACACCTTGATATTATAGAAAATTTTTATAAACTCGTTGGAACCAATTTTGGGTAAATCACATATTTACGATTTGGTGGTACAGGAACACCCCTTATATGAAATTGCACAGATCAGTTGATACTGGCGCAAAATATCTTACATGGAGATGCTTGGTCATGCAAAGTTTCATCAAAATTCTGTAAGCGGTTTTTGAGAAAATTTCAATTTTTCATTTTCGTTGTATGACAGCTACCCTCAAAATGAGAGCCAGCAAGAAACCACTTAGAACCCTTCGTTGGATTAGCATAGAATTCCTAAATTCAATATATGGTGTCAATCGGACCATTCGTTTAGCCGCTAGGCCAAAGCGTGACGGACAGACCGACCGACCGACGGACGTACATTTTTGGGAGACTTGTTTTTTATGATGTATAAGTGATATAGAACACATTTTTGAGAACATTAGATAAACTTTTTTTTTCACGAATACTCGTACAACACCTTTCACGCTCCGCTCGAAAGTAAAAAGCATGAAGAGTATAATATAGTGGATAGGTAAGGAATAGGGCATGCCAAAACCGGGTAGAAAACCAAAACCGGGTTTTTCGGGTTTTCTGTATATAAAAAACCGGTTAACCGGGTTTTTCGGTTTTTTCGGGTCATTTTCACGTAAGTTCTTAGACCGAGGTATTTATTAAGTTTTACAATGAAAAGCCAGAATCAGATAAATCAAAATTATTGTTAGTATAGCAGTAACAGTTCTTTATAATGTAAGCAATTAAAAATCGAAAATAAGAAGAAAATTATGTCTAACGCCTTTGTTGTACCCACTCCACTTAAAGTTGGAGACTACGCTCGAAGTTGATGAATACGTATACCTGGGAAAACAGTCCAGCTGGGTAAATCCAACTTTGAGAAAGAGGTCACTCGTCGAATCCGATTCAGACGGGCAGCTTTTTGTTCAAACGTTGAAATGACAGTTAACACTTTTTAATTATGTATTTAAATATTATAAAATCGACTTCGCGCGTTCAAAAATGACTATCCACGTCCAGTTTTTTGTAATAAAAGTTTCATAAAAGTTATCTTTTTAGGGTTTCGTAGTCAAACAGGAACCCTTATAGTTTCGTCCTGTCTGTCTGTATGTCCGCGACTTATCTCAGAGACCCTTTTGTACTAGAATTAGCTAAAATTTTATACAGATATATATTTCATCTACGCCGAAAAAGTGGTAGCATAAAATTTTGAAAAATATTAATGTAAGTTAACTAAGATCATTTTTCGAGTTAGGGATCTGTTTGCGAAATGATAAGCTTGAAAGTGTAATTTTTGGTTGGAGTTGAGTGTCCCCCCCCTGCCGGCTAAACAGTCGTTATTGGAAATGTGAAAAAAATCACAGTAGTAGCATATATGATGAAATTTAAAGGAAAACTATCACAGTTAAGAAGGCCTCACAGGTTAATGAGCTATAGCCGAAAAACTAAAAAAAATAAAAAATAAATAGCAATAAGGCGCTAGGACCTCGCTGAGCATAAGGAGGTAAAAAGTTATGTTATTAACGTTATGAAAAACCTACTTTGCGACAAAAAATCTTAAAAGAATTACGGAACCCTGTATTGCGCGTGGCCCGACAAGCTTATGACCTTTTTTTTTAAATACTGATTTTTTAAATTTAATTTTAGTTCTAAGACGATGAGTTATTCATTACGAACGAAACTAAAACTGTTTTCTTCGTGATTCTTCATAGTGAACGCAAGAGGGAAAAATATTTAATAACTAGCTGGTGCCCGCCACTTCGTCTGCGCAGGATTATGAATTGTAGCCTATGTGTTATTTTGATGTATAAGCTATATTATAGCAAAGTTTCATTAAAATCCATTCAGTAGTTTTTTCGTGAAAGAGTAACAAACATCCATCCATACTTACAAACTTTCGCGTTTATAAAATTAAGTAGGAAGTAGGTACGTGGTAGGTATGGAAACATAACGTTGAATTGAATATACCCCTACATTTATGTCGTTAAGATTTTTTGTAGTAAAAAGCTATGTATTTATTCTAATTTCAAAAAACTTTAATATCCGAAAAACCCAGTTTTATCTCATTGGAAAACCGGGTAGCAAAACCTACGGTTAACCGGTTATCCGGTTTGCATGCCCTAGTAAGGAATGTTAACGTTTTCTCATTAGACCATTCTTCTGCTGCTGGCAGCGACATGATTTGACGCGTGAAATCGACGTGCTTCCGTGACCAAGGCAGTGTGTGGCTGCCTACTCGCGCTCATATTGCCGGTCCTTTGACTCGCGCCCAAAAAACCGACAATCACGGGATCGATGGGCATGAAGAGGAGCAATACGTGCGGCATGACGAGTAACGCGGCCACTCTACGTCTCTGCCTCCTTCCCTCGTTACTTCCCACGCCACTCGTCGAGTATGTGGCTGAGCTATAATATTGACTTAGAAGTATTATCGCTAAGACGCACCATTCTAAAGTTGCAAACGAAAAATCTAAAAACTCAAGTCAGTCGCTCGGCGCGAGTCGCGCACCGCTTAATTAATTGTATTCGTTGAAATTTTAGTAACTTACTGTGCTAGATTTTTTGAGTCTGACTCGCACTTGATCAGTTTTTATTATTTGTTGCTATTTTATAGCTTATGCACTATAAATATACAAAATTTCACGCTTGTAAATGTTTCCGATTTTACGATAGAGCCAAAACAAAAATTCGAGCAAAAATCGCCAAAAGAAACACGTTTGTGATAGGGAAGCTTCCCTTATTTATTAAAATTTTGTATTTTTCAACTGTCTACCTATTAATGTTTCTGAGATAAAGCCCAAACAAAATTTTGTAAAAGAAAGCTGACTTGGTGGCATCTTATTCCTATGTTTTTATTACAAAAAATACAACATTAAACCAAACCAAAATAACTTTATATAATTCACTGGTTCGTAGCCATTTAGAATTTGCGTCAGTGGCATGGAATCCACAATACGAAATCCATTCCCAGCGTATTGAATCAGTCCAGCCGCCAGCGATCATTCACCAGGCATTTGGCATTCTGTTCGCAAGGTATATCACATCGAGCTACTTATGATATTCACCTCAAAAATTTCAATATGAGTACCCTTGCGAATCGACGCTTGATACATGACATGACTTTCCTTCACAAAATAGTTAACTCCAATTTAGATTGCATAAACCTTCTTGACCAAATAAAACTATCTGTTCCTCGTCGTGTTCCACGTTTCCCATGTTCAAGAATGTTTCATGTTCAACCATGCCGGACAAATTTACGTCGACATGCACCCACTGTCCGTCTGCCCAACACTTACAATTTTATTAGCTCTAAGGCAAAGGATTTGGACATCTTTAACACTAGTATTCCCAAATTTAAAAGGATATTGTTAAAATAAATGTCTTGATTGCTGTAGTATAAAACTATTTATTTCTGTTTGAACTTGTGATAATTAGTTAGTGTGTCTCTCTTCATATATATATTTTCTTTTATTTACCATTACTAGACTGTTATAGTTAGTTTTTAAGCAAGTTCCCAGTTTATTTGTTGTGAATGTAGTACGCACCTGTAATTGGCTCTCTTATATGTACTTTTATGTACTTGACTGTACACACACATTCGTGTAACCTCTTGGAGTATTGCGTCTAACCGCGCATTTGCGCGCGAAAATCGTGTTCCTCTGTGTAACCTGCGCTACAGTAAAAAACAACACACGATCGTCCGGAGACGGACGGTCCGTGCCGTACGGGTGCTGTTGTCCGCGTCACGCTTCCGGACGGGACAAAACAGGATGAAATAATCAAGTGCGGACGGTACGCATGCGTACCAGATCCGGACGTGCAGGGAAATCCGGATGACAGGAAAAGGGCCCTTACGGTTCATGAGATACAGCCCGCTGACAGACAGACATCGAAGGCATATCAATAGGGTCCCGTTTTCACCCTTTGGGTATGGAACCCTAAAAAACCAGCCAAGTGCGTGTCGGGCCATGCGAAGTATAGTGTTCTGTAGTTTTTGAAGTGAAAACTTCTTTAGCGGCGCTTTGCACTTTTTCTAGATGAGTAAAAAATGTTAAAATCGCGTCAGATGTCGCGTCAGATCTGTAGCCTGATCGAAAAAGCGTCAACTGTCAATCGTATTGTTATTAAAATACGGGTTTTTATTCAGTGACATCAAAGAAGTACGCAAGCAATGGCAGGATTGACCCTTACAAAAAGCATACTATTAAAAAATGCAAGTTTTCACTTCTGCCGGCACTCCCAGAGTGCAACCCGTCCTTTTTTTACGATTTTTTTTTATCGCAAAGCGGGTTTTCAGTAAGTATTTCATAACGTTTATAACATAAACTTTTTACTCAGCGAAGTCCTAGCGCCTGATTGCTATTGCTATTTTTATTATTTTTAGTTTTTCGGCTACAGCCCATTAATCTGTGAAGCCTTCGTAACTGTGATTGCTTTCCTTTTAATTTCATCATGTATGCTACTACGATGAATTAATCCACATTTCCAGTAACAACCATTTAGCACTCGACTCCAACAAAATATGGCACTTTAAAGCTTAATATTTCGCAAACGGATCCCTAAATAGAAAAATGTTAGCACTTACATTATTTTTAAAAGATCTATCTAACGACACCCCACACTATGGGGTAGACAAGAAAAAACATTTCATGCCCATTTTACTTTTAGGGGAGGTACCCTAAAAAAATATTTTCAAAATTTTATTCTACCACTTTGTCAGCGTGAATGAAATGTATATGCGTACCAAATTTCAGCTTTCTAGTACTTAACAGCCTCCGTGGTCTAGTGGTTAGAGGGTTCGGCTCTCGATCCGGAGGTTCTGGGTTCGATTCCCGGTGGGGACACTGTCAAACAAAAATCTCTTTGTGCGACCTCCCCAGTTTGGTTAGGGCATTGCAGGATGAATCACCTGATTGCCCGAAAAGTTAGATGATTCCGTGCTTCGGAAGGCACGTAAAGCTGTTGGTCCCGACTACTATCTACGGATGTAGTCGTTAATGAGCCATGTCAGAGGCCTTTGGCGGCTCAACAACTCTGACACCAGGGTTTGTGAGGTCGGTCATCGACCTTGCAACCCACACGATATGATGATGAGTACTTAGGGTCTCTGAGCTAAGCCGCGGACAGACAGACGGACATGACGGAACTACAAGGGTTCCTAATTGACTACAGAACCCTAAAAAGGTCCCATGTCGCTCCCTCCCGCGACTGGCGGGTCCTGCAAATTCCTGTAATCGAGTGAACTTTAGAAGGTCAACCCCAAAACTGAAACTTTTGGTGCGACTTAAATTAGTTCCGCTGATTATCTTCCTTCCTGAGATTACAACCCAACAAAAATGAACTGTTGAATTATGTACAAAACATGGATTTACTTCATTGAGTACAAAGAGAAGCTAATTTCAAATCTATAATAAGAGGCTACCCGCGATTTCTTGGCGTAATACAGCTTTATTCATGAATCGTTAACTTTACAAGGCATTTGTCGATTGAAGTGACTCATTCATTAACTTCTGAAATGAGGTCAGAAGCTGTGGTTTTATGAAGGACAGTGCACTAATTTTAAGTCCGTGTGTCAGTATGTTCGGGATAGTTCACACAAATCCACTAAGAGATGGTTTTTGAGTTCTTTATGTGTTCGTATGTAACCCATCGCGAACTCAATACGTAAGTAAGAGCGATATTATCATAAGTTACGTAGGCAATAATATTGTCCTTAAAGTTTGGGCACTTACCCGATGAGGCACAGAAATGCTCCCCAAAGATAGGCCTTTGTGCCTGGTTTATTCTTGGTGGCAGTGTCGATTTCTGCGTGGCAGCTGGGGCAGATCATGTGAGTGGGATGTGGTCCTACAGGCACCACTGTCGTCACGATCTGTGGCCCAGACGCTGCAAATGCGTAAAGTAATAGTTTAATAAGGATATTGACTAACACGCTCGAGAGGTGCCGCAAAGAATAGTACCAACCCAACTCTACTCGTGGGTGTCGTAAGAGGCGGCTAAGGGATTATGAAACGGAGGATGTGCAGCAGCATTTTCCATACTGCACCACAGATTATATAATAGTTACATAATAGTGACTGCGGTCACTAACAACAGCGGTCCATGGTGTCAGCCGCAACGCTTACAAGCGTGGTGACTATGGTACTTCCCCTACAAAGTACTACGCGTTTATGGGATTCTGGAGGGTGCTCCCGTTCTGCGGTGGACTTTTCATGGGATGTCATGATAATTCTCTAACAGTGAGGCTGTAACAATCTCATTCAGAGGCCCTAGGATTATATAATCATAGAAAGTAAGCGTTCAACTAGCGGTTACAAGTTAACAGTGCATGTAACAAACTTAAGACAATTCTCAGTAAATTTTATCCTTAAGTTTTTAGTTCAAATGCATACAATGGCTGACTCCTTGGTATCCTATGGCCTAAGTTGCTACGGGTTAATTTTTAAAACATATCTTCAGGACACGAAACAGATACAAGTAAGTTTTCTTAAAATCCTTGCTGATAAGAATATAAAACTCAAACACAGAGATGACTATAATGGTCTCTTTGATAAGTGCAGAATAATGCCAGTAGATAAAAAATTGTTATACCTATTAGTTTTGGAAACATATTTTAAAGAGGAATACAAAAAGAAAGTAAATACGGTTTTCATGTATTTCTAGATCTAAGGCTATGGAAAAACTTGTGCAGCCTTTGGCTACTAATCTACTATTACATCTCTCATATTCGGTAAGTAGATCCTTATTAACCCCAAATGGGGCTTGTAGGTGACCTATTAGCGCTCTAGGGTAATAATGTAGCTAGAAAAGCCCTAGGGCGGTAAGTAATTGTAACGCCCCCGCCCGGCAGCACCTCCACCTCCACGCGCGGCTCCGCCTTGATGGCCGCCTCCAGCAGCGGGGCGGCGGGCGTTTTAATTACTTACCGCCCTAGGGCTTTTCTAGCTACATTATTACCCTATAGCGCTAATTGGTCAACTACAATTTGGTGGTAATAAGGACCTACTTACCTCACAATCGAGATGTAAAGCAGAGTAGTTAACTCGGGTGTAAACATCAATTGCACCCTCGCACTATAGGCGCCCTCGTTGCGCTCGTGCGCCTAAATATCTCGGGCTGCAATTGATGCCTTACAGCCCTTGGCTACTAATCTACTATGGAGAGCGGACAAGAGATTATGTGGTCCCTAAAATCTATGATAAACATCCATGGCTCTTGCAAGAAAATAAAATTAAAACAATCCCGGGCCTAAAGAAAATACTTCAGGCAAAATTTTAATTACAATTCTCATTTTAATTGCTGTACAGCGCGATCCCTTGTGGTGCCGTGGTGCCGGAAAAGAATAGTACCAACCCATACATACCCGTGGGTGTCGTAAGAGGCGACTAAGGGTTAACTGGAGGATGGGCAGCAGCATCCTCCTTTGTATATTACATCTTACTTACTGCGGTCACTTAAAACCGCGGTCCATGGTGCCAGCCGTAACGCTAACAAGCGAGGTGACTTCCCCTCCACATTTTCCCAGCAAAAGCTAGAATTCTGGAGGGAGCTCCCTGTCCTGTAGTGGACGTTTCATGGGATGTTATGATGATGATGACAGCGCGATCAGAACAAGTTTGTCCATGACGGTTATTTTCCGCGCATGGTTGACAGGCGCAGAGCCAATGAACGATTCGCTCGCCCCCTGGGGGGAGCCGCGCTCACCCCCGCAACTCATTTTTTGACTTCTGCGCATTAACGGTCACCGAAAAAGTAATTTTGTATGCAGTATACCCCATTTTTGTGTTGTGTAATAGTAATAGGATATTGTTATTTTTATTTATTTGTATATATATTATTTACATTTATGATAGTATAGCAAATCGTATAATTCGCCGTTTACAAACGGTGGGCAAACTGTAAATGGTCGGCAAATCGGCGAGTGGCAGAAACGAATTACACGCCGTTTTGTGAAATGCTGCGGCATTATGTAAAATGACGAATACAATTTTTTTCGGCATTTTGTAGAATGCCAAGGCATAATGTGAAATGACGAATTATACGATTTGCCTGCGACATATACAGGGTGTAAATGCAAAACCGAGCGGTAGCTCAAGGGTGAGCTCAGACCACTAAACTCAACAACTTTTCCAAAGAAACATGGGTCAAAAGTGGAGATATTTTTTGGCTTCTCCATACAAACCTTCAACAGTTGACGGTGCATTTTATATGGAGAAGCCATAAAAAAAAATCCGATTTCGACCCATGTTACTTTGGAAAAATTGTTCAGTTTCATAGTCTGCGTACACCCTTGAGCTGGCGCTCGGTTTTGCATTTACACCCTGTACATATAATAAAGCAGTAGAAACGGTGTGTCAAAAAATTACTTTGGGCGATAAGAAAGGACTACGAGTAACAGAACACAAAAATTTATTTGAATTTTTGTCTGTCTGTATGTATTCGATAATCTCCGAAACTACTGAACGGATTTTCTCCCATTTTTCGCAGGTAGATTAAGCTTAGTTTCGAGCAACATAAAGACTATGTTTCATTTAAATCGGTTCACTCAATCAGAAGCAACCCAAATGTAAACTACCTGTGCGACAGTAACTCACGAACTACCAAACTGATTCAAACGGGGTTTTAAATTACGAGTTTGGCTTACTTTCCTACAACATAATAACGGTTCACTCAGACAGAAGGTAGGTACCGAAGTATCATGCAGCGGCGCAAATAACGCACTAACTATTGAACTGATTAAAACAGCGTTTTCAATAACGTATTTGACCTACTCCGAGCAAAATATAATCTTAGTTTTATTGCAATCGGTTCACTCAACCAGAAAATATGCAAAGAATGAAATGAAACAAAGCCTATAATGTTGCATGGAAGTAAGCCAAATACGTTATTGAAAATTCCGTTTGAATCGGTCCAGTTGTTTGTGTATAAGTAGTGGATACAGCTACGGATTGGTAAATTTTTTTTATGATAAAAACTAGCTGTGCCCGCGGCTTCGCCCGCCTGAAATTCAGACAAACTCTCCTTCTCCCTATCCCTACCCCTATCCCTAACGCCATCTTAACCGCTATCCCTCCCTATCTTTTTATAGAAACGACACCCATATCGATTTTAAGACAATTTAACCCTATCGCACCCCAACCCCATCCCCAGGGGATGATGGTATTTCACGTCCACCACGTTGGATTTCAAAATTGTTGTAGACTTCGTAATCAGCGACCCGATAAACCATACAAACGACACCGATATTGATTTTTAGACATTTCAACCCTATCGCACCCTAACCCCATCCCCAGGGAATGATGGTATTTCACGTCCACCACGTTGGATTTCAAAATTGTTTTAGTTTTCGTAAACAGCGACCCGATAAACCATGCAAACGATACCTATATGGTACGAAGACAGTTTGAACCATGGGAAAAGTCATTAGCTACGTTTTTCTGAACCCCACGCGGACGGAGACGCGGGCAAATATGAATGTAAACACGAATACGCATATTTGTAATGAGCGAAACGACAAACTGCATGTGCAGTTTGGCGTGAGTGATTAGAGTAAAATAGTATAACTTATTTGTGTAATAAATTAATGATAATAAAAAAACTCCGTCACATCGCCTTCAACTCTATAAGGCTCAAGTTAGGCCCCAGGTGGAGTACTGTTGCCACCTCTGGGCCGGAGCGCCTCAGTATTAGCTACTTCCTCTTGACCGCGTTCTAGCCAGAAGTTGAAATTTTATCCATTTCACTTGGATAATTGACTGTATACTACCGTACGTTTCAAAAGAAGCTTCTTGCCAGTGGCAAGTTGCCACGTACATCAGCTTCCTGTACAGGTATTTCCGGACGGGTACAACATTGCAGCTTTCAAGACACAGGCCTACAAATATCTTAAAGGCCGGCATCGCACCTGTGACCCCCCTGGAGTTGCGGGTGCCCATGGGCGACGGTGAACACTTACCATCAGGTGACCCGTCTGCTCCTGCCACCCTATGTTATAAAAAAAAACCGGCCAAGTGTATTAGTGTATTAGTTGAAATTTCAGTAAGTTAATGTGCTAGATTTTTTGAGTCCGACACGAGCTTGAACAAATTTTATTATTTGCTGTTATTTGATAGCTTATGCACTATAAACATACCAATTTTCAAGTTTGTAAAAGTTCCCGTTTTTTAAAATAGAACTAAAACAAAAGTCGCCTCAACGACCATCCAACTTGACCCCTCTCTTATATGAATGTTCTTGAAACGGGAGCTCACCACAATTGGTTACCATTAGTTGTGAGAAAAGTTGTAATATTTAATGATTTCAGACTTTTCCCATTATTTGTACTGTGAGACCTACCTTCTTGCCAAATTTCATAATTTTAGGTCAACGGGAAGTACCCTGTAGGTTTTGCATTTTTGAATAAATGTATGGAGATAGGGACATAAAATGCCATATCTTTTGATTGCGTCATTGTAAAAAATTGAAATTGTCAGATCTTGTGTGGTTCATGGATCTTAATATATGGTATTAATTTCAACCAGATACCTTTACCCGTTCGTGAGATAAAGGGTCTTGACAGACAGACAGACAGACAGACAGACGGACAACAAAGTGATCCTATAAGGGTTCCGTTTTTTTTTTCTTGAGGTACGGAACCCTAAAAAAACCCTTAGGGCTCAAGTTCAACTCGCACTTGGCCAGTTTTATGGTTAAAAGATACATTCCTTTATACGACGTAGTAGGCTTAGTAATAGGGTCTCTCGAACAAAAAAAATAGAAGAACAAAAAAATAGAAGACAAAAAATACATTAATAGAGTTTAAGAAAGAAACTGGATAAACAAAATAATAACCTGAAACAAATTCATGTAAAAAGTTATTGACTACTAACTGTATGTAAAACGATAGTCGAAGATTTTTTTGTAAACACAATACACACACAGAAAAATTAGTTTTTTTAACAACAAAATGTTTGTTTACAAAACTCGAAACGTCTTTCGTGAACTCTGTACAGCCATATAGTTAACAAGTCAGTTATAGATCTTTCTTAGGGTTCCGCAGTCAAAAAAGAACCCTTATAGTTTCGCTTTTGTCACTGTCCTGTGGCTGTCTGTTCGCAGCGCGGCGGCGGCGTAGCCATTTTACGATTTAGAGATCCGTTTGCGAATTTTTTAGCTTAAAAAGGCAGTTTTTTCAATGGCAATCAATTATGGTCGAATCTTTCGCAGACAAAGTCGCGAGCAAAAGCTAGTGTAATAAAAAGGGTTGGCTACACTAGATCTTTGCAGGTCGCAGTGACCGTTGGGAACTAGGAGTGTACCCCTGGAGTATTGGTATTGTTTGCCCTTTACACTCAAAACATAAACATATTATGCGCAGAAATAACAGGTATTAGGTAGTGATTTATGATATCGTAATTAAAAAAAAGTTGCCTGTAGAAATAAAAAGCCATACAAAATGTTTTATGTGTCAAGGTTTAAACAAGTCAAACTCACAACTAGCAGTAAGTCTTAACCTCGTAAGTGGCCTTCAGTATTTATGAATAATAAACTATTAGGTATTGATAATTCAATATTATATTTCATTCATACCTGTGCGAGCGAGTATTGCGTTGTATAATCTTAACCGAAGCATACCGACAGACGGCGCTGTAGGTTTTCTGAATCGCGCTATTTTTAAGAAATAATAAATAAATGGAGAAAACGAATTTTTCCAGACATGAAACTATAACCAAAGTTAAAGAAAGACGTGAGGAGGGGAGGGAAGTGGGCGTGGCGACGCGGACGCGCCATTTAGCTTAAAAATATACTAGAACAACGAAAGAACTTTAAAATAACATTATTTAGAAAAAAAAATTTATTTAAGAATTTTTTTACGGGAATGGATTTATTCTAATAAAAATCAGTTGGGGTGTATGAGGGTTTCGCTTATTCCATTTACATGTTGTACAGCTCTTTTATATAGTACTAGCTGGTGCCTGCGACTTAGTCGACGCAGATTTATAAATTGTAGCCTATGTGTTATTCTGATGTATAAGCTATATTACTGTAAAGTTTCATTAAAATCCATTCAGTAGTTTTTACGTGAAAGGGTAACAAACATCCATACATACAAACTTTCGCCTTTCTAATATTAGTAGGAAGGATAGGATTTAGGATGTAAAAACACATCTCCTGAAAACTGAAACTTTCCTCAAGGAATAGGTTGAAAAATATAAACACTAAGCAGATTCTATGGCAAGTCAAAATTCTTTTTTCGTATTTCGACCTACGTATTTTCCTTGAGGAAGCTGTTTAGGTCGATGGTCTGAATCCATCCATGGTTTCTTATTTTAGGAGATTTCTTTTTACATCCTGTAAAGGTGCAAACAAAGAAGTCCTTTACAGACAGCATAAGCATAGCATATAGTAATGGGAGGGTTCGAAAATATCAACTAATATATCCGATTAAGATAGAACTTCACTATTTCCTTCATAATTTTAATTTTTTTTGTGAATAGATCAAATTAGTCTTATATTCCTTCATACAATTTTATTGAGCAAACCTGTCCCAAATTTTTGTGATTTTGCCACCCTATTTCTGGTAAGAAAAAAACAGTTCATTAAGCTTGGCGGTTATATAACTATGTTGTTTATACTAGAGCATGTCACAATAGGTTAGGGCAGGATAGCATCAGTTATTTATTAGAATTGGGCGCATTTCCAAAAGTCTGCTAATCAACCGCACTGCGGTTGTTCAACAGATGTCTCGGTGTTTTACTTTAACCGCGCTGCAGTGAATCCAATGACTATAAGATAAGGATATTCTTACTTTTAAATAAAATATTCACAAGAATCTGTATTTAAAAATTTACAGGAGTTCTGCAAACAGTTATGATAGAAGACTAAGTAATTCTTCTTCGTCCAATACTGTCACTGCCAAAGGGTTTTTAACATCGGATCATAAATATTCATCATAAAATTTTAAACTGTTACAAGGTCGCTTTGCATACGATCTTCAATAATGAACACAATATTAAATAAATTGCAATTAAGTTTATAGATTATTAGTTGACTTACATGGTGGATACTGCGGCGTGTAGGGGCTGGAGGGGCCAACTCCTCCCACAGCTTGCGAGTAACTAGGCGGTGCCGCCGGCGGAGGCTGTAGTGTATGTCCATTGTTCCACACATATGGAGGAGGATTTCCAGTTTTCTCCATTTCAACAACTAAAACGTAAATAAATTGTAAACAAAATAGTCGGAGAGTAGTCGCATGTTCGCACATCAGATATGTTACTTGTGTGATGCAATTCAGTCTTGAGAGTTATTTTTAGGCGTGATTCTACGAACCAATAATCGCAGATGGTCACTGGTTTTCAGGTGAGGAGTATCGCCAGCGAAGACTTATTTGAAAAAAGATAAATGTCTTGTTGCCACTAATACAGAAAATACGACTTATTCGAGATATAAATGATTAACAAAAGGGAAATAAATAAATTCACTTGTTGATCGACTGATGAGACATGACACACACAGACAAAATAAAATAATATAATCTGTGCGACCTGCGATGGATGCGATCAGACAAATACAGGTAGGAATTCACGAGATTTGTTTGCGGACAATGGCCGACAAATCGTCCGATGTATTGGATGTTCCGACGAATCCACCGCTCTTTCATTCAGAATCTCGCTAGCGCCGAGCCGAGTGGACGTCCGACCCGCTTTTTTTAAACTACGAAATAAAAAATGTCTGAGACTGAAAACTTAGCTTTAGCTAAGTATGTATGGAGGGTGATTCGGGGACAAGCCCAAAACTTGTAAGTGCTCGCGGAGCTAGCATTGGTTGCACCCAACCCTACTTGTTTACTATTATATATTCTGTGGCTGAGGTGAGCACCTCGCGATGCCATGTTGGTAGTGCCCACAGCCCGCACCAATATTCTGGCACATTCTTCGCTCTCGATGGCCGTACGTATACCTATTGAATGCGGTATCACAGGAGTGAGTACACAAAAGCTACATTGAAATACATATCTAGATTATAATAATTTACTTATAGATACCTCACTGTCTTAAGCTTATAGATTTGCGACATTGTCACTTTGGATTTAAACTGTAAAGATAATGTAAGTTTTTTGTAAATAAAATAAATAAATAAAATAATAATTATTATTTGTGTGAAAAAGTATGAGTATTCAACGGGGGCACCCAATAACGACGTTCCCTCTTCCTCTCGAGTGACAGTAATGGTGCAATTTTAAACAATCATTTATCGCCTATGTTGTCCATCTTGTTTGGCGTCTCCAAACGTACTGGTCTCGAAAATTCCTGATAGAACAAAACCTGATGTCTGCGCTAGTTGCCCGGAATTCCAGTTCTGAATTCCTGATCTCAATTTCAGATCCGGATTCCGGATGTTTGCGGCCGGCCTAAAATTACTCCCTATTTTTTAAACTTTTATTTAGTTTGTCTGTCGCAGTGTCTGTCTGTAACCAAATCTTGCAAGGTGAATTTGACCCACTTTCTGGTTTCCGATTGAGATGAAACTTTGCATACGTATGTGAATCGGATGAAAATGCAATATTATTATAATTTGGAACTGATCTGATGATAGAGAGTTCCAGCCGGAAGATAGCGATAGAAACTCTCTATAGTGAAATAATACCGCGTTTTAGAAAACCTGCAGTGCTATCTGTTGGTTGGCAGCATGGCTTGCTGACTTGGTAATATGTTATTGATAAAATAACTCTGGGAGGTTCCTTTATAAAATATTTAGGTTTTACTAGGCCTTTTGGGGAAATTTCTCTATGGTTTTACATACACAGCAATGACTTAATTTCCCGTGCAAGATGCAGCAATCACTTTTATATGATACTGTAGTTTTTCTACTCCATACTAGAGGCGCAGTTTTTTATGTTTACTGCCTAATTTAACCACCCATGAATGGAAACATATGAAACTCTATTACTATGTCATTAAGTCCAAAGTGTTTCTACTGACTTGCTGTTGGGTTGGGTGTACGTAGAAAAATATCGTGGGTTTGGGCTAATCTGATTCTAGGGTATATAGATAGTTGTTTTAAGTGTTCGACATCATAATACAAAAAAATTAAATAGTGTTGAAAAATTATTTATAGAACAAGCTTTTATTAGATGTAGAAAAAAACTAAAACGAAGAGTCTGTTTTCAAATAAAAGCATGTTGATGTGCTTGTGTGAATACACCTTTACCTTACCTTTGCATTAAGCTGGATTCATACGAAGGCAAAATTTAAGCGCCTATGAGGGATGCAGCTATACGAAAAAAAGAGAAAGCTCTTCGACTATATCATTTTTAGGGTTCCGTACCTCAAAATAAAAAAACGGAACCCTTATAGGATCACTTTGTTGTCCGTCTGTCTGTCTGTCTGTCTGTCTGTCTGTCTGTCTGTCTGTCTGTCTGTCTGTCTGTCAAGACCCTTTATCTCACGAAC
Source organism: Athrips mouffetella (assembly GCA_947532105.1). Taxonomy (NCBI): domain Eukaryota; kingdom Metazoa; phylum Arthropoda; class Insecta; order Lepidoptera; family Gelechiidae; genus Athrips; species Athrips mouffetella. Next base: position 33,695,475 of record OX383956.1, read on the forward strand.
GGGTAAAGGTATCAGGTTGAAATTAATACCATATATTAGGATCCATGAAACATACAAGATCTGAAAATTTCAATTTTTTACAACGACGCAATCAAAAGATATGGCATTTTATGTCCTCATCTCCATACATTTATTCAAAAATGAAAAACCTACAGGGTACTTCCCGTTGACCTAAAATTATGAAATTGGGCAAGAAGCAAGGTCTCACAGTACAAATAATGGGAAAAGTCTGAAATCATTAAATATTACAACTTTTCTCACAACTAATAGTAACCAATTGTGGTGAGCTCCCGTTTCAAGAACATTCATATAAGAGAGGGGTCAAGTTGGATGGTTGTTGAGGCGATTTTTGTTTTAGTTCTATTTAAAAACGGGAACACTTACAAACTTGAAAATTGGTATGTTTATAGGGCATAGGCTATAAAATAACAACAAATAATAAAATTTGGTCAAGCGCGTGTCGGACTCAAAAAATCTAGCACATTAACTTACTGAAATTTCAACTAATACAATTATGATTATGTGGTGGTACGGAACCCTCAGTGCGCGAGTCCGACTCGCACTTGGCCGGTTTTTTCGTATAGCCCTAATTTTTCCCCGTGTAAATCTGCCTTTAATGACTTACTGCATTCTGATCAACGCGGACGGACGAACTATAGAAGCATACATATTTTTTACTTTTCAGGTACACAAATTTAGTGTTATTATTTTGTTTACAAAAAGATGCGCTCTTTTGTGATCTTGGTGTACATTGGGTGAGCTCGGTGGACTGCTAGGCGGCATTGTGTGTGAGTTGGGCCCTGCAAATCTGACTGCAAGGCAGGGCAGCGAATGGAACCCTTAAACCCATATTAATTAATCTGGATTTTTGGCGGGAACTCGACATGGGCGTTTGCCTGCTTAATTGAAATTTTGTTTTTTTGTGCATTTAGTGATTTAGTGGATAATAAAGATAGTGTGTTATGCAGTTAATTTACTACGGAGTGCGCAGCTGATGAAGATTTCAAGTGATCTCGTGTTTAAGCCCCGTTTGTGTTGTCCCAAAAAGTCACGAACATTTTCCTTCGTAAAGTTCACTATCGCTTTACGAGGGGAGCAAAAAGAAAGACAGTTAAATACATCAGACATGGCTGTATGGGCTTTGTACTCTTTGCCTTTCCGAAAGGAAGACTGAAACCAAAAAAATTAATTAATCTGTGGAAGCAGAATGGATCATCATCTGCTGAGCTAAAAATAGGAAAAAAAATAGTTTATTTAGCAATAAAACACTCAAAATATTTTGCTAATTTTCCTTAGTCTAGCTGCCAGCTGTGCATGCTTATGTGAACGTTGATTTGCTGACACATTTACTGATATTTTCCTCGTCGTACGTTCTATCGACATGTCTTCACCACGCCCGAAGTCACCACGGACTCCTGTTTTGCCTAAAAAGGACGACAAAGAAGAATCATTTTGGGATAAAATCGGTACCATAGGTCGCAGGAAGCGAATCAAGGAAGGTAAGTCTTACTAAAATGCGAGTAATTGTAGCAGTTGCTTGACGGAGTTGTGTGGGTGTAACTGATTTGTGTTCTTTTCCATGTTCCTTGACCTATTTACTCGGTTCACGCACTCTGTTCTGCAGCTACCTTCCTCTATTTTAGTGTTTGTGTATTATTGAAACCAAGAAGTTCATACATCGATCAATGACGTCATTGTTTTTTCTATTTTTACAGTGCAAGAAGTCCAAGCTGAAGGAAAACATGCAATTGACTCACCAGGTAGTCCCACTGCTCCGGAAATTCCCCCTGAAGATTACAGTTTATGTAAGTATAGTGTAAACCTATGAGAATTTAACAATAAAATACATTTTATTTCTTTAGCAATGGTGCAGCTTTATTGTAGGAACAAACATGAATATGCATTGATGGTGTCGCCACCTTCACACAGCGGCCAACTCTAGAACTAATTTGTTGACTAAAACCTCCTTTCATTTAATACCCCCCCAACAAATTATTTCTTCAATCTAACAATACACAGAAGAACGATAGGGCTGCGGCGCACCTCCCCCATGAAGCGAAGAGAGTAAAGACTTTTGGTTCCTGTTTGGTTAGGTATCCTATCCAATTTATGTAAGCGCTTGTCAGTCTGTTGTCAGACATCTTCCAAGCAGTGCAAAGAGTTTTTAGAATATTCAGCATGATAAACGATTAAATATGTCTTGGGTGTCATGAAAAAAAATTGTAACAACAATATCTCAGGAAGATTGAGCCATATAAGGGGAATTAGCGGAACAAATTAATTGATAACCAAAAGTTTTAGCTTTTGTCTTTGATTCTCTTCACAACCTCAAATAAATTCCTCTCGATTATTGTAAGGGCTACTCGCAGGACAGGTCGAGGAAGGTCCTTTTTTAAGACTTTCGCTAGTAACTTGAAAACGGTGCGTCTTAGAGGCAAGGCTTTCAGAGATGAATTGAAGCCTAGTAAATTTTCCACAACTTTTTCCTTATACATAACTAGCTGTGCCCTACAACTTCGCTTGTGTGAAGTGTTGATTGCGGCTGCGTCGCTTTAAACTTCATAATCGCATATCTTCTGTTACGGTTATTCGTTTGCAATGAAACAAAGTTTATATGATGCACAAACGTAAGCTTTATACATTATTGAAAAATTAATTTGAATCGGTTCAGTAGTTCGTGAGTAAATACCAGACAGCCGCTTGAAATTTAAAATTCGAATATTTCGTCTTATGGTGAACCGATTTCATTGAAATAATACTCGTGCATTGCAATAACTTACGGTTGACACATTCGTTTAAATCTGATCAGTAGTTTGTGAGTGAATCGAATCTGTGTGTTTGTCTGTTTTTCCCTCTGTCGGCGGCATAGCTCAGAAGGCTTCAGTACTAGAAAGCTGTAATTTGGTATGAATATATACGTATGAACCACCCGGATAAAAAAGTAAAAAAAAAAGCAATATCTCCCCTGCACGTTTTTTTTGTTTACCCAATAGTGTGGGGTATCGTTAGAAAGGTCTTTTAAAAATATTGTGAGCTTGTGAAGATCATTTTTCGATTTAGGGATCCGTTTAAATAAAAAACAAAATTAAAATTCGAAGAAAAAACCTCTTCTTTTTCAGTTTTTTCAAAATAAGTCTAAAAAATGCCTCCTTAATATCACATTTTTTTAATTTATTAATTAACTACATGATATTTTCTACAATAGTTCAGAACAATGTTTGTTACTATTTCAAACATGCACCAAACTACAAACTCTTGAATCAGACCTTTACTTGTTACAAAACACAAAAATGACGCTTATTTTGAAAAAACTGAGTTTTTTTTTCTTCGAATTTTAATGTTGTTTTTTATTTATTAAATGTTTTACTACATTTCAGTTGTTTAATAATTTTAATTGATAAACTATGATGTCGGCTAGTCAATAAAAAAAAATAATAGAAAAAGATGAACAAACTTAGAAAATATCCTTATATCGTAAAAAAACTGCAGCACGTCACGAAAAAAGAAAAAAAATCATTAAAAAAAAACCAAAGTCGCTAAGTCCCAAATATAAAAGTAATTATTAATAATTTTGTACAAATATTCAAAAAACGCCGGGCGGTCACTTATCCCTGGGACACATTGTATAAAGATCATTACACTCTTTTACAGCCTGTGTAGGGTGACTACTATATTTAATCTGTTATTAGCTGTGCATGAAGATTGAGGTGGAAAAAGGCCTCACACCAAGATTTATTACAAATGGTAGTGTGGTATGCCCTACTTGTTTGTATTGAAAGAAAGAAAGAAAAATAATTTACACAAATAATAATTCAAGCTCATGACACTGTATAATTTACTGTAAAAAAAATTGTATGCCATTATGTGTAGAATATGACATTGGCATTATCTTACAGTCAACAATTTTGCTTGTTAACATAACCAATCATTGCTCAAATTCAGCCAGATCTATGTGGCAGAGGCATTGAAAATTGGACCTCAAATCCATACCACTGAGAAGCCACAGTGGACATTTGAATGATGTTATATTCCACACATGTATCCACGCATGTATGGGCCTTTTAATAAAAAAAAATCACACACAGTTTGTTTTATTCCATTAAACATCACCCTTTATTAATAACTGACTGACTTCATATTTTTAGTGGACAATGAAGAGAGAGCTATTATTGAGCCTAGGTCTCTGGAAGACCCAAGAGTTAGAGACCTGATTCAAGTGCTTATAGATTGGATTAATGATGAGCTTGCTATGCAACGCATCATTGTGAAAGACATCAGTGAAGATCTTTATGATGGCCAGGTACTTCAGAAGCTTCTAGAAAAATTGACAGAGACAAAACTGGATGTGCCTGAGGTGACACAATCAGAAGAAGGCCAAAGAACAAAACTGGCTGTAGTTCTGAGAGCAGTAAATAGAGTAAGTTGTTTTAAACAGGTGCTTTATGAAAATGCATTAAAATGTGCTTTATATATTTTCATTATGTTAATTTATTGCAGGTGCTTTATGGGTCTACAAAACCTGTTCAGAAGTGGAGTGTAGATTCTGTTCATTCTAAGAATGTTGTATCTATTTTACACCTTCTGGTGGCATTGGCTAGACATTTCAGAGCTCCTGTTCGTCTACCTGAGAATGTTAGTGTAAATGTGGTAGTGGTCAAAAAGGATGCTCCAAACCAGCTTTCTCATAGGTGTGTTTCTATAGATTTTCTATTTATTCTTTCTTAATTTTTTTTTTACTATATTTTGCTACCGACTTCATCTGCGTGGTTTTTAAATTTCGCAAAATAATTTTTAGCGGATGCTTACGTTAATATAATAATAACTACTTGTGTGCCAAATTTCAACCCAATCTGTTCAATGGTTTGAGCCATATAGATCAATTATAGTAAGGGTGCTGACAGACAAAATTTCTATATGATTTGCTCATGTCTGCCTCTTTGACTGATGATAAAAAGCATCCTCTAAAAGATACAAAAAATATTGGCAGACATCCACACCCCTGCGTTTTTGAGGAATTAAGTTTTAACTATTTTGAAATTTGACAATGCTACGTACACCTGGCAGACTATGACTGTCCGATTAAACACAATGTTTAGGACCCCAGAAAAATGGTCTGCCACCAAATAGCCTAGCCTTGCAAAGTTACAGTTAAGTTACAGTTTTTAATGCTAAAAAACCACTACTTCCTACCGTGATAATGCAGAGCCCTGCATGTCTGCCTCTACGATTTACTAAATCTTCAGAAGTATTATAAACAGCAGCTACAAAGGCAGACAAAAAAAATATTATTTAGTATCTTATTTTTACTTGTTTTGCTTTAACTTAAAAACGCAGCAACACAGAAAAACTTGTTAGGACCAAATCGATTCGTATTAAGCTGATCTATCATCCCTATTGATATGAATCATGAGCAAATCATATACCCAAATGGCAGCCAGCACCCTATTACGAGTAGTCACGGTTTCCTTTTATTTATACTTATTGTACAGTCAGCATCAAAAGTAGCAGCATTTCAGGTCCATATAGAACCACACATTCAAAATGACCATAATAATCTTTATACAAAAAGTTTTTAAATTGTTATAAGCACCTTTTGTTTGACAGGAAGCCAACAATAATTTATTAGTGTTGCGTAGATAATTATGGTCCTTTGAATGTGTGGATTTATATATGGACATCTTAAATGCTTAGATACTTTTGATGCTGACTGTACGTACACCCAACAGCACGTGAGTAGAAACATTTTAGAACTTCTGGCATGGTAATAGAGTTAACAATGTTTACACAGACGTGCTGCTGACCATACATTTATTACAAATTAATAGTAGTTGAACAGTACATTCGAAGGCGAGCTTAACTCAAAACCTGAGTTGTCCAAGTGTAAAAAACTTAGACCGTGAAACTGAACAACTTTTCACTACGAAAATATTACAAATACGAAAAAAAAAAAAACAAATTCCCATAGATACTGCACCAGCTGATTGCGCATTTTGTTTTTATGCGAGGTTAATTTTTTTTTCTTATTTCGCTTTAGGGAAATTTGTTCAGTTTCATAGTCAAAGTAACAGGCTAAAGTAGTGCGTGCGATTTTTTTTACACCTGGTTTATCATGTACTTTTTCTTTGATTTTCTAGTGAATGTTATTATGTATTATTCTTTAAACATTTGCAAATATTCCAGAACATACATTGAAGATATCACCACTACATATGATGATCTGGGCATGAAATGTGAAAGAGATGCATTTGATGCCTTATTTGACCATGCTCCTGATAAGTTGCAGGTAGTGAAAAAGGTAAGCTCCTACATATTAGACTGTAACTACCCAGTTAAAGAATCAAAACTCAAAAAAACTCAAAATAGTTTATTCATTGTTGGATATTAAAATCTCTTAATGACGTCAGCTAAACTACATCGCTTCACAAACAAATTGGCGCCATGGTGGAAAAAAAGAAGCGACAATAAAAACCCACAATGAATACCACATTTGACTGAACATTTTGATTGAACATGGCTTAACTTACATGCTTGTTTATTTCAGTCACTGATCACCTTTGTCAACAAGCATTTGAGCAAAGTGAACCTTGAAGTGATGGATTTGGACACCCAATTCCACGATGGAGTATACCTGTGTCTTTTGATGGGTCTGCTTGAGGGATTCTTTGTACCACTGTATGATTTCCATCTTACACCTCAGGACTTTGACCAGAAAGTTCACAATGTGTCTTTTGCATTTGAATTGATGCAGGATGTTGGACTTGCCAAACCAAAGGCTAGACCTGAAGGTAACTATCGAGTATAAATTGTAGTGTAGTTTGAGATGCTACTTTCACCTGAATATAATTTCTATAAATATAAATGATTCTTTTTTTCAGATATTGTAAATCTGGATCTAAAATCCACACTAAGAGTGCTATACAACTTGTTCACGAAGTACAAGAATATGGCTTAAATAAATCAGTCGTACATTGTCAACAAAAATTAACTAGAATAGTGTTAACAGTATTGGTGTTCATTAATTAAGATAATCAATTAACAAATTAATATACTTTATTATAATAAAAAATGAATTGTGAATGTATGTTTGTGCCTTTTTAAAGTATAGATATTATATTAATAAATTAAATAACTAACAGTCTGGTCTTCATAAATTTTATTAAGATCTCAACCCAAGTAGCACATTAGTGAATTTTGCAGCTTAAAGTTCCATATTAGTAGTATATCATCGCAAATTACAACTTTTAGCTGTAAACACAACTCAAAGTTGCTTACAAGTGATTTATATCACTTTAATCGCATATAAGCAGATTTTGTTACTGCTGTTTAACTAAAAGTGGTAAACAGTCGTTATTACTGCTTTATAACTCACGGTAGTAAATAGTCGAAAATACTTCTTGTAGCCACAAACAGGTTAAATTTAGAACTGCTTAAGCACTTTTAGTAAGAAACAAGGTTTAAATTATGTTTATTTTGATCCGGGTCTTAGCGCGAATCTGGTGCGTACACCGAAGGATGTTATCCCCTATCAAACACCGGGGGTATACAAAGTTGACTGTAGCTGTGGAAGCTCATACATCGGCCAAACAAAACGCACTATCGCCGAAAGAATTAAGGAGCACATTACGGCAGTAAAAAACCGACTAACTTACAAATCCGCAATAGCCGACCATCTGCTGAACTCTGGAACTAACCACTGGATAGAGCTACATGCGCCGAAAGTCCTCTCCACCGACCGTCAATATTTCCCGAGAATGGTCCGTGAAGCTATTGAAATAAAGAAATACAAAACTTTCAATAGGGAAGATGGTTTTAAATTATCGGTGACATGGAACCCAGTGATAGATCGCATAAAACCGCGCGTAGCATCTTCGGACCGCGACCAGTCCGCGGACGTTGTAAGTGTTGTGTGTCGTGACTTTCCTGTGCGAGACAATAACAATTTTAGTTTACCCTCACAATAATATCTACGTATATAGTTTACCTCTCTTCAGTATATATGTTCCTTGGTCACGGGTAGACCCGTGACCAAGGAACATATATACTCTCTCCCGTGACGACGGCTGTTGCATGGTCTAGGCTGTTGCAACGCAGCCGAAACGTCGGGAATAATAAGGTAATTTATTTTGCCTAATAACTATTATCGCGCTAAGACCCGGAACAAAATAAACAAGATTGAAAAGTGCGAAAATCTAAAACAAACCAAAAGTTTAAATTATCTTCTTTGCAACTAATAGAAACAAGCCTAAGATTTAAGAGTTCCAAAGAGGTAGTACATCCGAGTATTCTAAAGCATTAAGTGGCAAAGTGGAACATGTTGGAACTCTTTTAGGACCTCTAAAAACCAGTAAAGCTAGGTAATTTTATAAAGTAACGTTAACGATTTTCATCTATCGTTAACCGTTTCTGAGATAAATGAAAAAAGCTAAAATCAGGGACCCTTCTGAGGGTGGGGAGGGGGGAGCGTACATGGGATCAACGGAGAATTTTCTAGATATGTTCAGGGGGATCTAAGGAATATTTTAAAACAAGAAACTTCCCGCCGTAATTTAGCCTAGGTTATTTTTTCTTTTTTGAACTAGTAGGATTTCGGCTTGACAACATTTTTTTATTTTATTTTGGCAACAAATCAGGCATTGCCAGTGGTACACCCGCGTGGTTCACCTGGGTGTTCCACGGGAGATTTTTATTTCCCGTGGCTGTACTTAGGATTATAAGTGTAGGTACATAAATATTTATAAAATTTCTTATGGTTTAAAGAAAAACTTGAGAGTCCAAAAGTGCATTTCTGGATTCTGTGATGTCCAAAACCCCATAAAACCTTTGTCGTCAAAAATGGTCCCGATTTAGTTCTGAGAAAATTTAATTATCACTTATCTCCTACTCTATACAAGGTTATTTTTTGGACCTGATATGCGTATGCCCACATTATTACAGAGGTCAAAAGCAACAACTTTTGTTCTACGACTTTGCTAACAATGCACAAAAAAATTTCGACTCCCCATACTAAAGGTTTATGGGAAGTTGAAATGTTTTCGTGCGTTGTTAGCAAAGACGTAGAACAAAAGTTGTTGCTTTTGACCTCTGTAATAATGTGGGCTGCTACCTAGTAGGTATGTCTTTCCAGATTCTCGATGTGTTTTGTATTCAAGCAGTAACCTTAGGGGACGCCAGTGGACGACGGGTAGCCTTTTGAAATTCCTGGAAAACATTTTTAACTCTGCACTCCTACGTATAAGTTTGATCTAAATATGTAAGTCACGTGGCATGGCATTGCTTGTTGAGTATATTTCATTGTTAATGAAACATCGTATATAAACAGGGTAGTTTATTTACTATAAAATACACGATATTATGAGTTTATTAGATACTTACCAAAATGTTAAGAAAATACAATGTCATCATCACTTATTCAGTTTCAGTATTTAAAACACGTAGAAAGATAGAACTTGCATGATACAAGAAAATTTAGATTCTAAAAGACAGAAATAATGTACTGGGTACAGTTTAACATCTTTTTTGTGTTTGAAATAATTTTGCAATTCAGATTTCTTTTCTTTCTATAATGTACTCAATATCATTTCGTAATAAATAAATAAGTCTCATAATAATTGCTACAACAAACAATAAAAAATATAGAAAATAATACACAACATAATAAAATGTATATCAATATTAAATGTCAAGATTTTTTTATTATTATATTCTGTTGTTACGCTAAACAAACATATGATACTTATTCTGAATTTTCAATTAAAAGTCGATGAATTTATTTTGCTTACAGGTAGATAATGTACCTATAGATATTAAAGCATAAAAAGGGTAGCAATCATCAGAAAAGACCAAAGTAGGATAAGAACAGGTGGACTGACTGGTAGGGATAGGTGGAAATGATGTAAATAAAGTGTTACTCGTACATACAATCAAGTAAAATAAAATACGAAATAATATTAAACGAAATAAATTCTTTGACCATATTACAAAAAAAATGGTATAGTGAAATTAATGAAACATTTTCTTATATTTATTACAATTAAAAAGTACTAATATTGATTGCTATTTTAAAATTTAACGTAGCACCAAAATGTAAGTAAGATCATTTCGATAAAACTAATCATACTGGAAATATCTACTTTATATTACGGGAGAGCATGAGGTTTAGTTATAGTCAGTAAGATTCATACCAACCGCCTTTAGTGGGATGTCAGTGGAACAAGGCGCGCGCTCATTCCGTAATCACACGACAAGTGAGCTACGAATTACCTACAATTGCCACAATTTTTTTCATCAATGTTACGCACGTGTGTTGGTGTTCGTTATGTGCGGCTACCGCGTTTCTTGCTCATATGCAACATGCAATGCAAAAATAAGCTTTATTAACGAATAGACGTAGATAAAATGGTCGCCAGAGGGGCTAGTGGGTATGAATTGTACTTTACACTCAATAGTCAACTCCTTACATACAGGGTGTTTGGTATAAGTCTGCAATACTCTCAGATGCTTGCTCTATCTACCCATGAAACTAACAACTTTCCCTAAGGAACTTAGGTCGGAACACGAAAAAAATTTTCAACGTCCCAGAGGAACGGCATCAGCCGATAGCATATTTTGTATGGGACGTCATATTTTTCATATTTCTGCCTAGTTGTTTAGGGAAAGTTGTTTCGTTTCATGAGTAGAGCAACCATCCTAAAGGTATGCAGACATATACCAATCACCCTGTTTTGACAGTCATTTCATACTTAAAATCGTAAAAAACAATATTGAGAAAAACAGTAGCTCTGTGCATTCAAATTAAGGTCTTGCCTCAATCCACACAGAAGTAGAGTTGATGAGGAAGAGGAAGTGTAGAGCAGAATTTTAGAGGATGCGGATGAGGATATTTCATGATATATTTATGAGGAAGAGGAAGCGGTTAAGGAAGAGGAAGGTTGAGAAGAGTGAAAGTAATACATAGGGTCTTCCAAAAATAGTGTATAATATATTAAGAGGATAGTGAAATAAAGAAACTAAACAACTTGTTCAAAGAAATTTATTGATAGTTTCACACAAATTTTCTCCAAAAGCCAAAACATTTTCTCCGATTCCATTTCAACCAATGTTTCTTTGGAAAGTTTGTTCAGTTTCTATAACTGCACTATCCTATTTTATACGCTTCTTCTTCTTTCTTCTTTTTTCTATTATACACTTTTTTGAAGGACCCTATAGATCGATAATAAATTTTAGTTGGAAATAAAAATAATTTTGAAGATTCAAATAAGGCAATATAATCAAGTTTGGAAGGAAAGGTGCCGGGCGTGGCGGCTCGCTCACTGCCGTATGGCCAATCGCGGCGCACCTGAGACTTCCTCATAAGTTCCTGTTATTTCTAAGAGGAAGCGAAAGCGGAAGAGGAATTTTTAACTTGCCTTTATAGGGAATCGGTAGCGGTTGAGGAAGTCTGAAAAATGCGGAACTTCCGCATAATGAGGAAGCGGAAGAGGAATCCTCATCAACACTACACAGAAGACAGTCATCCATTTATTCGTTCATTCCAACGCTTACCAACAATTTTTTCAACCATGACACTAAAACCAGGGTATATTTGAAGGAAAGAATAACATTGTTTTACAAACTTGTTTTTTCTGACAGCTTTAGCCGATTGCTTTTGACATAGCTGCAAAAGCGTTGGAATAAACGAAAAAAACGTATCATACGTTGATAGCTTCGCCATCTTGTTACTTCCAAGTTAACTAGCTGCCTGCCCCTATGGAAAACAACAGAATCGCAGTAGAATAGCTACCAGCTTGATGTAAGGTCGTTTTAAAAAAAATCTACTGGATTTAATTTAAATTAAATATCGTTTATTTCAGGCATCATATAGTAAATTGTAAAATTAGAAATAAATAATTAATAAACATTTACACTAGTTTACACCATAATTAACAAAAAATCTAGCATGAGTATTAAATAAATACATACATAATATCACGCCTTGTTCCCGTCGGGGTAGGCAGAGACCACAGTTAAATAAATAAATACAATTAATCAAGATAAAGGGTCCTAAGGAAAAAAACTGTGTCTGAATGCGAAAGAAAAGAAATTAACAAAAAATAAGCGTGTCCGCAAATCTCATGCCATTTGAAACTGGTTCGCCCAGTATAAGCGCATACAATATTTGCATGACCTGCTTTGCAGTGATGAAATACTAACTTATCAATAGTTACAATTTCTACTCATTTTTATTATTGCGATGTGATTAGGACCCTAATACATTAATACTCAAAGCAATACTTAATCCTTACATCTAATAAAATACAAGCAAAATTAATTAAATAAGTACGCATTTATAGTTTTTAACAGACAGTAAAACCTGTACTATGAAATTAATATAAAAGTAACATTATTTATAAATTCATTCATTCAAATACGCATTTATTATCGTCATTGATTTTCACAAGTCTATTATGAAGCCTCGTTCGTTTTTCTTCGTTTCGATGCCATACTACATTAATCGACTAAATTACAATAAATAATAATAATATACAAATGGAATGTTTATTGAAATTATTCTGAATTCGTCTTGAGTTTAGTAAAAATTTATAAATAACGGAACCTTAAAGCGCTCCTTGTTATAAATTCGTTAAAAATTAGGTAAATAAATTTATTTAATTACACATAAAAATCTTTTGTCCAACTAGTACAAGTCCGACAAGCTTACTTGACCCGGTCAGAACGGTACAAATGCCATCCAACCACCAAAAAGTTGTTTCGATGAAAGGTTGAGGTATTTTAAATAGTAACATAACAAGATAAAACTAAAAAATAATCATGGGGAATAGGTATGTTAGTGTCCCTCGAATTTAGAAATGCAAATGGAACTGTTAAAAATTAAATAAATTTTTGCAACGAAATATTTTTGAAAGCCTCTAAAATATTTCTGGTAAAAAGAAAGTATTTTGGTGAAAAAAAAAGAGTTTATTGTCATACCTTAAAATACTAGCAACGTCGCTCTTACTGGGTCAGATTAATTTGAAATTTTGTGAAAATTCGCGTATGTTCATTACCTACAGCTAATGTGCACTCGCAAAATGCTAACTTCGCGAAATGACAACCAAACACTTAACGCCAACGTTCACAAAACAAAAACCACAAATGTTAACTATTACCGGTTATGATTGACAATATTCCAATATGTTTTATATTTACTCACTAACTACTAAATAAAGGAAATACGTTTGACAAAACGTCCTACATGCCGTTATAAGTTGGAATAGCACGATATTTATTTGCAAGCTATGTTAACTATTTTGATTTAGTGATTCTGATTTATTATTCTCTGTAAATTAGTTACGTCTGCAGATCTTCTATTTCAAGTTAAAGTGTTTGCCTAGCCATTTTTTATAATATTGCACTTAAGTTTTATGATTTAAATTGACAGTTATGTACTTCAAATTCATAAAACTACAGGCGCACGCAGCATCTAATCACAACACCTTTTAACCCACTCCAATGAGTTGCAAAATATTGCAAATTATTAAATCACTCCGTATACAACATACTCGTACAAATGGTAATGCGAACCTAAACAGTAAAAAACAACTGATTATAAGAAACGAAATTAAAATCTCGTCTTATGGGAATAACCGAACCGATTAACTTTTTTGTTAGGAGTTTGTTTTTAAATATTATATTATCATTTATTTTTGCTTTTTTCACTACGTGCACCGCATTACTGGTAGCGGGTACTCTCTGCCTACGAACGAATACGACACAGCAGTATCATAGAGTATGAAATATACCAGACTCACAATAAAACCAGAAAATACGAATACCTACCTCGAAGGATATTTGTTGTTTTTAATATATTTCAAGGGAATTCGATTTGCTTCAACAAGTAGTTGGGAGTGAATGTGGGTTTCGGTTATTCCGATAGCACATCGTCGATAAGGTTATTCGAGACTTCATTCATACGTGTACAAAGAGCAACACACCTTCTCCGTTTAAAACGGAGCTGAGAGAAAATTTAATATTATTGTCCCAAATATATTTTCCACATAATGTATATTATTTCAAATACATTTTCTCTCAGCTCCGTCTTCAATGGACAGTAAGGAGTGTGCAAAGGAGCATCAAAAGTGTTCGAATTTGGTCTGGGAGTTGTAGTATTTGTTTAAATGAGTGAGTGTTTGTGTGTTGCTACGTGGCCTTGCGTGGTGTGGAGGGGAGGTCGAACGAGGTGGAGGATTCTCTCCGGAGGATCAGTTTGAGCTTGTCGTCTTCCTCCAGGTCGTCTTCCACGGAGATGGCGCGGTTCAGCTGAGACTGCCCCAGCGCGCCTGCTCTCCACGCCTCTAGCCTCATGATCTGCACCAGTAAAGAGTCATCTTATCAAAGAATAAAATGTAGCTAGCACGATAGATAAATAATAAGAAACGACTGAAAATCCCTTACTAAAGTAGGGCCAATGAAAGAAGTCCGTTTTGACGTTTTCTTAACAACAACACATAGGGTTAATTTTACTCCTCCCGGCGCATAATGTCACGTTCGCAAAATATCACTTTCAAAATTTTACGTTCGCAAAATGTCACGTTCGCGGAATGTTTCACGTTTGACAGCTGACCTATTATGGCCTTACTTTAGACATCGTGACCCAAAAAAGCATAATACTCACTGAAACTAGATGGCGCTGACTCACATTACAATATTTCAATACCAGGATACTCGATCGACCATCATAAGTTTCCGGACTATCAGTCAGCCCCGCTTTACCTAGTTTCATACTTTTGCAATCCAGTCTGTCTTTTCCTATTATTAGTACATGCTAGCATTTATCAACTAAACTACCACCTACCTATTGCCAACACATGACTACCACATCATAATATCTATTAATAGTAGATTAGTAGCCAAGGGCCGTAAGGCATCAATTGCAGCCCGAGATATTTAGGCGCACGAGCGCAGCGAGGGCGCCTATAGTTCGAGGGTGCAATTGATGCTTACACCCGAGCTAACTACTCTGCTTTACATCTCGATTGTGAGGTAAGTCGGTCCTTATTACCACCAAATTGTAGGTGACCAATTAGCGCTATAGGGTAATAATGCAGCTAGAAAAGCCCTAGGGCGGTAAGTAATTAAAACGCCCGCCGCCCCGCTGCTGGAGGCGGCCATCAAGGCGGACGTTACAATTACTTACCGCCCTAGGGCTTTTCTAGCTACATTATTACCCTAGAGCGCTAATTGGTCACCTACAAGCCCCATTTGGGGGTAATAAGGACCTACTTACCGAATATGAGAGATGTAAAATAATATTAATAATATTTTTAAACAGCATAGTAAATACATTAAACAAAAACAGTAAAGACAGTTGCACTAAGCACCTTCAAAGTTAAAGCTCTGTAAAATAAAGGGTGTAAGGGACGGTGTGCCAAAAACTGAAAGAGCTTGCTCAGTCAACGAAACTGAACAACTTTCCCAAAGAAACATATGTTGGGAAATGAAAAAAAAATTGACCTCTCCATACAAATTGCCTACTCTGGTAGAAAAGTTTGTATGAAGAGGTCAATATTTTTTTTTATTTCCCAGTATATGTTTCTTTGGGAAAGTTGTTCAGTTTCGTTGACTGAGCACGCCCTTTCAGTTTTCGGCACACCGTCCCTTACACCCTGTATATTGCTACCTTTCTGTTTTGATGACAAAGAAAGTGAAAGCCATAGATAAAGGATCTTTAACTTTAAAGACGCTTTGTGTAGCTGGAAGTCAAGCGATTGGTGTATAAATAAAATAACAAAAACTCGATATGTACTAGGTACTATGTGGTAAGCCGATTATAAAATCAGCCAGAGGATCAATTCTACAATATCATTGGGTTGGAAAAATATCACCCAAGAATTCAAAATCATAGGATTTTCTGTTCAAATGTTAAGAATGACGAATATGGATTATCTCTTAAGATTTTTATTTTTTTTTTAAATCCCAAGAATCACCCGGTGATATATCTAAGAAACTAATTCCAACGACTACGTTACTAAATGCCATGCGTAAAGTGAAAATATACACCGTGTAATGGAAATGTGTGATAGTACTGAAGGGTGTGAATCTGCCCATGAAACTGAACAATTTTTTTCAGGTCGAAATACGAAAAACCAAATGTGACCTCCTACACAAAATCCGCTATCATCTTATGCAGTTTCTATTGGAGGTCAAAAATTCATTTTGGTCTATGACCTAGGTCCTTGGGAAAAATTGTTCAGTTTCAAAGACAGATTCACACCCTTTCCGTTACACGCTGTATAATTGCGGTAAATGCCCTTAAGTCATATGAAAGACCTTGTTCAAACAGTAACATGTAAAATAGCAACCATGCATAAGTATAAGTATAATAAGTATCACGCAAATAGTGGTATAGAATAAAAGCAGGCTAATGCATACTACAGCGAACACATTTTGCGACAAATACGTATAGTTCTTTATTATTAAAAAACAAAATTTTACAACTCATTTTACTTCGAGCGCAATAGACTGTAATAAATGTAAAGCCAAACTATAAACTTGAACAAACTATAAACTTGAGACAAATTGAACGTTTATGTTGAATAGCCAAATATCGAAGATAATGTCATTCGGAACTATTCACACTAACAAAAATAATAAAACATATTAACTTCATCGGCTTCATTTCGACGTTATCAGAAAGTGTGGAAGTTACTTTTACCGTTTTATAAGTATAGAAACAAAAGTAATAATGAGACAGGCTCTGATCCAGCATACGCTTTGTGGCAGGCAAGTAGCCACTAGCCATTCAGTTCAGATTTTTTTATAATATACATGGAGAGTTTTATGTGTTGATTCTCCTCATTAAAACAAGCAACTTTCCCGTTGAAAAAGCTTTTTGACTTCCCATACTAAAGTGGTCGACCGACCCATATAAAGGTTAAAATTGAAAAAAAAAATTGTGTAAATTTTTTTTCGGGATGAAAACGGATGCAAATTCACCGGGTGTATAATATAGTGAAAAAAAAAAACAGTCCTAAATAAAGTTTTTATCTGAAGAAACCCCAAAAATAGGAATCAAAATACAAGAAAAGTCTAATTTATCGGCTATTCACCACATCGTTTGTACACTCACGGGAATAATTGTTGAGCAGGCCGACAATTAATTGTATTTAGTATTAGTTGTTAAATACCGATACGTTTAATAGGTAGAAGAAAATAGCACGTAATCGGAAGCTAATAAATAATAAAGCAAATAAAACATGAAGAACAGAAAAACTTTATTGATGTCACGCAGAAAATAAGGAGGTATAGGCCGCGCCAACTATCTTCCTGACCGTTAGTGCGCAAAACTCAAAAAACTTATCGCGATTTGAACGGGGCAGGTGGAGGGAGGCGTGCAAACACTGTGCCTGTCACCCAGAAAATAACCGTCAGGGCTACAGTTACTTTGTACTTACTTAGTCGTGATTTTTTTAACACCACAAATATTTTCAGAGGTGATTCTGTCCAAGAAACTAAACAACTTCATTTCGAGCTTCAGTGATGTCGCACTATCGTTATTCGCGATCCGTGATTCGCGCTTCGGTTATGTCGCAACTATGTATTAAAATCCTTTTCCCAAGGAACAAAGGTCGAAATACGAAAAAAAAAAGACGATTCCCATACAAAATGTGCTGTCAGCTGATGCATTTTGTATGGGAAGTCGAAATTTTTATTTCGTATTTCGACCTATGTTCCTTGGAAAAAGTTGCTCATTTTCATGGACAGAACCATGTCTTAAAATAAAGAATAAAGAAAATAAAAAAACTATATTGACAAATATCGACTAGTCGTTTTCAGCGAGATATGATAATGCGGATTTAATAATACGGAAACATTTCTTCAAACTCTCAACAATTTATTCCCGTGACTGTACGTATCGCAATACGAATGATGATTAATAGTACCGTATGGTAACAATAAGAACTTACTCGAGCCATTTCCAGGGCTCTCTGTCCGGTGTGGTGATGGGGGTCGGGTACTGTGCGGTGCCAAACAAAACGCATCAAATATAAAACACTCGTGTTGTTTCCGTGTTAACACATACGAATCACAAAACATTACTGATTGTTAAAAAGCAGCTTAGAAATTGAATTCACAGGTTATGAAATGATATTAAGTTGTCCATTAGCTTTTTGGCGAAGGATTTGAAATTGAGAGTTTAATTTTATGCTAATTGGAAACTTAGATATCACACCATTCTGTTTGATGTTATAATTAAAGCATTGTGTGACAACTCTGTGCTTTTCAATCACAACAAAATGAGATAGGTACAAGAATAGTTGTGTTAGTATGAAACGTGAACGTTATTTACATAATTTTTGTGAAATAGTAAGCGAATATAGAATTTTAAATCTCCGCACCCATAATGAGAAGCGAAGCATCTAGGGTAAAAAATTGCACTGATATTCGTGTTTTTATTCTATTGTAAGAGATGTAAGTTTGTACATTGAAGACATTTAGATCAAAATATGGTATTTAGGTAACCCTGACTACAAATAAATGTAACTTTTTAATTTAGGTCACTCTGTTTTTCTTTTCGTTTAAATATGCATAAAATAATGGGAGTCAATTCTTGAATATCACCAAGTGACAAAATATCAGTCAAAAAATTCGAAATCACAGATTTATTTTTATTTATTTTTTATTTATTTTGTTTTATTATGACAACAGACGGTCTTAAATAAAGTACTTATATTCTAAACCTGTATAACTCACGGACCTGGAGTGTCCACAAAAGATCTAAGTAGAAAAACAATAATCGGACGAGTAGTTAACTATACAGTATTATATTATGTGTGAATAAATCTACAACCACACCTAAGACTTAAGAAATTTTAGTTTTTAAAAATTCAATTAACAACCTTTTAAATTTATCTTTTCATAAGTGAAGATTGATATTCATAAAATATAAAGTTGTCCTTGATTGTTAATTTTCATGTATCCTGACTTACCTTTCAACAGTTTATCAGGGCGAATTTGAATTTATAAAGTATCAAAAGTGATATTTTATCACCCGGTGATTTTCGAGAATTGAGTCCCTGAATCGATAGTGACGAAACGATCAAAACGACCTTGTGATCGGTTAGGATGAATTTCCACCAGTGTAGCAATAGGACTGTCCTAGCTTGTCAAGTGCGCTGCCAAATGGAGCAATCCTATTGGCAGGAATGTTCCAGCTCACAGCATAGCTATTACATTTTGAGCGTGTTTTTGCGCAAAATAGCTAATTTCGGCGTCCTTAATCTGAGAAACGGAAAGACTTTGACAACTTTAACTTATAAAATGTTATTATTTAAGTTCGTAGCGGCCTCGCTTTTTACTATTTTTTCTTATATTGGTAGATATAGCCAATATTCCGAAGCAAGTTTTCATTAAAATGCGAGAAGGCACTTTTATGAGCTCGTGGATTGAACTATTGGGCTAAGCAAACAAAATTAAAATAATACAATAAAATCTCTTATATAATAGTGTAGTTCGTAGCAGCCTCGGAATTTTGAAAAATATATTGGAAAATCTAGAAAAAAAATCAATTCCGAACGAAAAAAACTACAAAAAACGCTCAGGTTTAACTGCAAATTGCTCTTACTATATTAATATTATTTCGTTTAACTTATACCATACTAAACTTTGGTATAAAGAAAATGAAAATCGCCTCCGTTTGTTTAAAAACAATTCGTTTTAATACCCTAATTGAACGTACTTAAAACTGACAAATTTCTCTATAATCCGATGCGCTGGCCTTTCAAACGCAATAATAGTATCAAATAACTTGAAAATACAAAAAGTATTTTTATCGTTTAGTTTTAGCTACAAAACAGTGTTGAAAAATCTGAACGCCCAGTGAGATTTTCCACTTTTCATTTTTTGAACGAAATTTTGTAATAGGCCTCTTAATCTCTCAGTACAGGTGGAAATTCACCCTTACGATGCGAAAAACGGACTCGCTGTGAGTTTTCATGTTGTCCTGCTGTACATGTCGCAGCCAAGTGGTTTAATCAAGCAGTTAATTGAATGCCTAGGCGGTTGATTGATTGATCTCATTCAATTGAATGGCTAGAGAACACCTAGCCTAAACGTTGAATCCATCGAGATGGCTAAACGTTCTGCAGCTATCTCGTTGAACTTGCACAAAGGTCCGTTAGATAAGGCAAACACGTTAGTTAGGTTCTACGCACAAGCCGTGCGAGCGGAACGAGCGTGCCGCGGTAGCAGCCGGCAAGTGCCAGAAGCGAATTACAACTTGCTTGTACTCCTGCACAAAGAATTATTTTGTACTGCTGCACAAATAACTATTTTGTTGCAGAACTAATTATTCTGCGGCTCAAATAATTTATTCTGCTACACAAATAATTATTTCACTGGACAAATAAATTTCGATTGCTCAATCAGGATTTTTTCTGATCATAATTTGCTGTCAGACTTGAATTTGATCACCCGGCTGATTCAAGGTTAGCCGTCTCATTCGGGCTAGCTATCGATTAGACAACTCGATAAACGTTGAGCGATAGAAGTTCAGTCAACAATCGGCCTAGGCATTCAATTGAATGCCGGCAGTCAACCAACCGCCTAGGCATTCTATTAATTGCCTGATTAAACCAGTTGGCTGCGACATATACATTTACATAAGCTACACTTAGAAGTACTATGGACTCTTTGCTGTCCTTACGACTGTCCTTTCCTGAATTGGGGGGAATTATATATTTTTTTGCTTAGTAACTAAACATTTCAAATTTTGCGTGCAGTTTTAAATTTATGTAGTGATGATCGTAAAAGACCACATATATATGACGTCATAAATATGTGAATCCATACAAAATATATAAAAGATTTTCGTTTTGACATTCATTAAAGACATAGTTGATTTGACTAGGTGTGGCTTTCTTCATTAGGTTTCAGAACATGTGTACCAAGAAAGTAATGTATCGTAACATACCTCGGCTTTAAGTTCAGCGACTTGCTCTTGCATCTCACGGACTTTGTCAGAGTCGTCCATGTTGTTTCGCAGCTCACCTTCCGTGGCCATCACCTCATTCTGAAAATTTTATATATTAGGTCTTTACCTATGAAATTGCCGTTTTGTATGGCGAATTTTAGGTAAACTCAATTTTCAGTACTAACATTTTTGCATTTTTCTTAGGAATTATAAATCCAATTTTTTTAATTCTTTATAAGCATTATTGGGAAGACATTAAGCTAACAGAAGCTTAAATTTAATTTTCGAAAAATATTATCTGTAAAAAAATATAACAAATTTAATGATGAAATCGGACGACATTTAAGACGAACAATTTTCAAACCTGTAATTTCAAATATCAAACTAAAAATAAAAACTTTATTTTATGCGTAAATTGATAACCTTGAAGTCAACTTTCAAATATAAGACAAATGAAAAAAATAGCATTAGAATTATAGGAATTATGATCTCATTAATCTGTAAGAAAATTTCGGCAATTTCATAGGTAAAGACCTATTATTATCGATTCGATCGATACTTAGTGGATGAATGGAGTGGGATTAAGAGTACGACATCTTAGAATTTGTGGAATTAGAGAGAGATATTCGCACCATGTTTCGACAGCCTTCGGGGTCTGGGAATAATTGCCAAGCAATTGAAAAGTCAATCAATGAAGCGCCAAAAACATGTCTCTAATTACGAGATATATCCGGTTTTAACATAGTTTTAAAATTAAATAATAAATAATATTTTCTTCAAGTACTACAAGAATCACCTTGTTAAAAAAAACTAATTTTTGGACTATACTTACGCCTGTGTTACACAGGCCTCAGACACAGACCTCAACAGTTGAGGTAAATTAGCGGGGGAAATGTATATGGCCTTCTGGCATGATCTTTTGTGGAGTTTCTTAGACCACCAAATCCACAGTTCATTTTTTCGAGAGAATTTTTATCGGTTATTTAATACTCACTTTAAGCTTATATTCAGAGACTTCAGTTTCGAGCTCAGCTATTCTCTGTGCGACTTCCATGTTGCGGATATTTGCCTGCATCGACTCGTATTTAGCCTGTGAAATATTTATTTACATCAGTTTTGACTTCAGGCTTTGTAATTTTCACTGTTAATTTAGTGGCTAAAAGTTCATTTCTAATATACGACTTATCATTATCATAACATTCCATAAAAAAGTCTATCGCTGGACAAGGAGCTCTCCTCAGAATTTGACAGAAATGCGTGTATGCTGTCCGGAAATTTGTGGTACGACCGGCACGCAGAAAAACATTGCTGCATCACACTCTCCGGTCTAAAATCACTATTTTCAGCACACGAGGTAAGGGTCGGTGGTAGTTATCTATTACTATTCGGCACCACACGGACTATTTATTATACAACTGAATTTTATTAATTGGCAACATGTTTTAAGAGAGAAATTGTCGTCAGCCTTGAGTTTACTCGTAAGTAAGTTTAAATCACTGAAAGTTGTACAGTTGACTGATCATGCCCTTTGAGTTCTCGGAAAGTTGTCCCTTAAATCCCATATATATTCTTTACACAACAAATCATAACAAGCGTGTTCGAAGAGCGTGTATGAAAAAATCTATTCCAGATAATCAGAGCTTCGTTTGAAAAAGTATATAAGATGGGGACAGGAATAAGTACACATCAAACATTAATAAAAAATAAAGTAACTCGCATAATCGCGCTTTCGATACCGTTAGCGTGCTAAATCTCGGTTCAAAACACGTGACGTGACGTCATCCTAGCGCGCTATCGATACTGACAAAAAACAGGTAGTGCAGCGTGTGCGAAACGTCAAAACCAATTAACATTTGTCATCCTATATTTTGTTTTCGGTGGAATTTTTCGACATTTATTGGTGTTTATGGATCGAATTTTCGTATCACACAAACATTAACTCTCCATAATTCTCAGAAACGCATAATAAATATAAAAATTTTCGCAGTGACATTGATACACGCGCGCTCGTTTAAATTTGTACTTGATCGTATTTATCGAATGCACGCTAACAGAAATGAACCTACATGACAGTTAGTAGTAAATTCATGTTCTTAATTGTACTGAAATAAAAAAGTTAAGTGAGTGTGCTATTTGGTCGATCAGTGAGTGTATAATGCGCGTCACAAAAGATGAGACCTGTCAGATGAAAGTAGAGGTGATTTTGCGCAGGTACAGCCTTGCGTCCCTCCCCGCTTGCCGCCAAAATGGTCTGCGAACTGTAGTAGATACACAGATTAACCACGTGATCCGTCAAGTCTCATCTTTCGTGGCGCGCAATATACCTTGCTCTCGAGGTCGGTGTATTTGTGCTGGAACTCCCTCTGGCGGGCCTGCAGCGCGCGTTCCCTCTGCAGCGCTGCATCCAGTGTCTCGCGCAACTGTCGCGCCTCCTCGTCCTGCCGCCGCAGCTGGTTCGTCGACACCTGCACCTGCGTCTCCAGCTCCATCACCTGCGGCAACATCCATCATCATCACTCTCTCCTACAAGGTAGGTAATACCATCACCATAACATCGCACAAAACGTCCACTGCAGGACAGGGAGCTCCTCCCAGAACTCCAGTGAAAGGGCTCATGAACCGGAGGATGGGCAGCAGCATCTTTCGTACCATCTTACAAACTGCGGTCACCAACAACAGCGGTCGCCAGGCGCAACGCTTACAAGCGTGGTATGGTAACACAATACAGCAATATAATACTAGTGATACGGTAGTTTCCTTTTATTTATCAACTCCCGTACCGAAATATTTCAATTTTGAAGCCAATGAGAATAAGGGAATATGAATAGATTTTCATTGTGCAACTCAGATAGAAGGTTGGTGCACTGTTATACTTCATAATTTGCAATCTACATAGGCTAAGGCAATAGTATCATAATATAGCGTTTGCAGAATAAGTTTAGCTCAGATGGTTATTTTCTGCGCATGGGTGACAGGCAGAAAGCCAATGAACGATTCGCACGCCTCCCCCCCACCTGTCACAGCAAGAGATATTTTGTAATCCTCAATAATGCGTTCAGAAATTGTAGGTTACTATCTTCATAATTTCAATCTGTGCCTAGAAACACTGAGGAATGTTAGCAGCAATTTTTTATCTGTAGGAGTGTATAAAGAAGTATTGAATTTTCTAACAGTCAGACCTAACAACTTTTTAATTTTTAAAGGCGCGCCACGACAGCGCGCTGCATATGATAACATCGCTGCATTATTTTCTCTTTTCGTTTTCAAGATTCTGGCCGTTTTCTCTCTAGTGCGCGATAAACTTTCAATTTATTTTTGACTTGTGTTAAAAATATGAGGTGAAATTTGACACTCTAAAAAAGTCTTGGATCTAACAAGACGAAATCCATCTGAAAAATACTATAAATAGTTTACTTTCTTTGCCTAATTTTTCCAGGTAATTTGACTTATAGTTTCTACAAGAATTTTAGTGTGAAGTCGGTGCTCTTCTACGGCTGCGAGATGTGGAGAGTGACAAAAGGCCTGACAAACAAGATCCAGGTCTTCATCAACAAATCTCTGCGGACCATCATCCGTATCTTCTGGCCGAACCCTATTTCCAACGAAAAACTGTGGTCCAAATGCCACCAAAATCCAATTCGCAAAGGAAACTTGCATGTAAGGTACCTTGAAACTTGCCTCATAAACAGGAATAGGATCATTAAAGATAAATAAAAAAATACCAATTTTTTTCGGCCATAAATGACGAAGTTTTTAAAAAAAATTGTTTTCGTCAAATATCGATAGGTCGTATGGCAGAATGTGATGATTAGTCATTGCCTATCATAAAAAAACTAACAGCTGTATAAACCGATCACAGACTACTTACAACAGTTGTCAGTTTTTTTTAGGACTGGCCATGGCTACGTTTCATTCTGCCATACGGATAATCGATATTTGACAAAAACAAAATTATTTTTTAACTATATTATTTGCAACCGAAAAAAATTCATATTTTTTATTTTTACTTATTGACCTTATCCCTGTCTATGAGCCAAGTTTCGAGGTACCTTACAAATACGTTTCCTATGCGAATTGTACAAGAAATCTCTCAGCGCAAATGGAGGTGGATTGGTCCGACTCTATAAGAAGGGAGGAATAGTCAGACACTTGGAGGCGCTCTGTGAACCAGGAGCTAAATGAAGCAGGGCTGTCGTGGAGCGGCGTGCCATAGGACTACAACAACAATAAGGAAATAATCACGTAAAATACTATATACTTGAAAATCTAATATTTAGTGTAGATTTTCAATTTCATACAAAATCTTTAGAAAATTTCCGTTTTGACGTGCAACAAAGACTTGTTTACTTGTCAAGGCTATCGAATAGCGGATTGTACAATAACTTACTAATCGTACCACTTATATCAGATATACTTTACTTCTTATTAGGATTGGTGGCTGTAAAGTTGTATTCGTGCCTATTTCATCGAAGATATTTTAGTTTTGTACGTGTATTGGTGAGCGTCCAAAACCACAGAATATACAACATCGACATCTATGATAGTACACGTCAAAATTAGACACTCACCGGGGGTACTTCAAATTGGCACACCCTACTTGTTTGTTCTTTATTGTAAGCTAGTTCTATTATGTTGTACTTATGTTGTACTGTGCTTTCGCGCCTGCGTTTGCCTTAAATGTTTGTACCGTAGGAACAAAAATCTTACAGTAAGAAGTAATCTCTGCTAATCAGGAATGGTGTAGCTTGGATCGAACCTGCAGTTCCAAAAATCACTTTCTTCAAATATTCAAACTGAAAACCTTACAAAATACATTTTAATCATTATCAATCAGCTTTGCTGTGCGATAAGAGCAGAGCTAAGAGCTAGGAAGATTCCAGCCAATAGCATTGCGCCATTTCCAGCTTGTCAAATACGCTGTCAAATGGAGCAATCCTATTGGTTGGAATTTTCCAGCTCACAACTTAGCTCCCTTGCACAAGGCATAAGACTCCCTTCTTTTGCGCCGAACTTGTACGGTCAACCGCTTGTCGGTAGAAACTTTTTCAACTCTATTACCACGCCATAAGGTCCAAAAGTGTTTCTACCGATGAGCGGCCGTGTGTACCTACCTTTTGTCCTATGTCGGTCATTCCCACGTTTCTCCTGGTTTTTGTGTTTGGACGAGTTTATGTTTGCAATTCAATAAACTTCAAATTCATCATAACATCCCATGAATCGTCCACTACAGGACAGGGAGCTCCCTCCAGAATTCTAGCTTTTGCTGGAAAAATGTAGAGGGGAAGTACCATAGTCACCTCGCTCGCTAGCGTTACGGTTGGCACCCTGGACCGCGGTTGTAGGTGACCGCAGTAAGATTTAAGATACAAAGGAGGATGCTGCTGCCCATTCTCCAGTTTATAACCCTTAGTCGCCTCTTACGACACCCACGGGTAAGTAAGGGTTGGTACTATTCTTTGCCGGCACCACACGGGACCAACTTTAAATTACTAATGTAATATTCACCTTGAGCCTTAGCTCCTTGAGCTCGGTAAGAGCTTCCACCTCTCGTATCCTAGTGGACATAAGCTCTTCTTCGAGTTTCTGAACGTCAGCTGATCGACCCTCCCACGCGCGGAGGAGTTTCTTCGGCGTCGCCATGATGTCTGACACCACGTTCGATTGCACCGGCGGCGGGGCGGCTTCTTGCCTGTGTTCCTAGGATAAGTATAAAAAATACAGTTTACAGTCGAAATAATGTAGCTTCATTAGAATGTAGCAACAGATATTGGAGCAACAGAGACACACATCTTTATAGTTTTAAGTTGGTTTATTTTGCCTGAAACACAGGGAATCCTAGTTCAGGTTTATGTAATTTTTGTTCTAATTATAAGTTTATTCCTAAGTCATCATTGTTAAAATGTCTTGAATAAATTATTATTTATTTATTTATATCGCTCCGTCCTGCTCTCACGCTTAGCTCTACCTTGCTGTCGTTTTAATCAAGCTACATAATTTTAACTGTAAGGAATCATTTCAAATTCTATTGACTTGAAGCTAAGCAGTAAAAATTTTGCATTGACTTCAAAAACTCGGTTATTTTAATAAATAGGCTGTGAATGGTAAGCTTAGTAAGCTAGCAAGTCTATCACGACAGCGGCAAACTTTGCGTCTTTTACGATAGTCCTATTTTTAGCCAGCACAACGAAGGAAATATTTTTGGGAATAACCCGCGAGTAAAATAAGCAACTTTTTGGGAAATTTTCAATAGGTTTGTATAAAACTTTTGAACGTTGACGTCGTAAAAAAAATTACATGTATATTTTACCCTAGTGTAAAAACGTCAATTATATAGTTCACTTACTTGGAGATGCCTTTGCCACGCATCAGAGAGCTCAGCCACGCGTTGCCGAAGTTCTTTCAAGGAGAGGTTGGCTTCTGCCTCGCGGAGTTTTACTGCGATCAGCTCGTCCTGACAACAACACATAATGAAAATAGTAGAGACTCTTTTCTCTTTGTTCTCATTGTTTTGTACCAATACAACAGAAAAAACTTCACAATGTAAAGAGCAGGATCGAGAGAACAGCATTCATTATTGACCACTTATAACTTGGAGGTGTATCCTCTAGAGCAGTGTTGCGCAAACTTTTTGTATTCGAGGTACATCTAAGGTTGGGTTGCACCATGTAACTTAACCGTAACCGGATCTACGCGTTTTGCTCTCTATAGGGTGGAGAGAGCAAGAGGAGTATATTCGGTTACGATTAAGTTATATGGTGCAACCCACCCTAAGAAATCAGGATTTATTTTGAGGTGCATCATAAGAGAAATATTCGATTTTTAATTACTGTTTATTATGAATCAAAAAATTTAATTATGAACAAAGATTTCGGACCTCTTTGCTTCGCTCGGTATAGAAACCGTGCAAATTTATTTTACTATGGGATGACATCTGTCACATCTCCTTTGCTATGCAATGTCACATCATCATCGATGATTATAAAATACTTAAAATAACCCTACCAAATTAATAGAACGACGCCATCATTGCATTTACAATTAATTGATTGTGACTTTACATTATGGATGGACTTTACATTACGGATTGTGTAATTTGTTGTGACTTTACATTGCACATCCCTAACTTGTGACACATTCATTTTTTAATCCTACTTCTATAACCATTATTATTGTGAGATTATAACGAACAAATGGTATTGAATGCGAAGAGCTAGGCGTAATCGGAATCGCATAAATAAATAAGAGTCCAAAAGGAATGCTGTCTGAGAATAGGTTTCGAACCGAGTCCATAAGTTGCACATCCATCACAGTTAAGAAAATGGAAATGTATTTTCTCTGATAAAAAAATTAGTAATTACTATTTTAGTCAGTTACTTAGAGCATGAAATGAGTCCGTGTGATGTTGCCAAGGAATAGTACCAACCCATCTCTACCCGTCGGTGTAGTAAGAGGCCACTAAGGGAATATGAACCAAAGGCTGGACAGCTGCGTCCTTCATCCAACAACCGGCGTGGTGACTATGGTACTTCCCTTCCAAAAGACATTTTCACGGGATTTTAAGTGCCCATACTCCATGCGCAATCAGCTGGTGCAATTTATATGGAATGTTGTTTTTTTTTCGTATTTAAATGCACAAAAACTTAAATTTCAACCGTCCACGAAGAATTCCCACCAAAAAGTCGTATTACGTACGTTAAAATAGTGCTTACAATTTCTTTATACATTGTATGTATATGTCTCTCTTTCTGCAGTGATATAAGACGTATAGCTGTTTCTGTCGCACGTACCTGCAGATGCGCCACGTTGTTGTCGACGCGCTGCCGACGCAGGCTCTTGTTCTCATTCTCGAGCTCGGCTATGCGCGCCGTCAGCTCTCGTTCCGCGGCCTCTCTTTCCGCCGCGTGAAGTCTCGCTCGCACCAACTCCCTCTGGAGGCATCGAGCTAGTTCCTCCCCCTTGTATTAGAAGCAGAAGAGTATTAGTTTTTTTTATATGGCTACTTCGGGAATTTAAGGTGTTACATTAATTACTTTGACCATGTAGAGCAGCATTCCAAATCAATCCCATAACCCCCTACAAACATTACGTAAAGCATACCATACTATCCCACCGACCGTCCGGGTATTTCTATCGATATTGTTTGGATTAATTTGATATCAAAGAAATCTCTAGTTGCAACGTCATAGCGGGACGAAATTATGCGGACACTGGGAAACACCCAAAATTAATATCATTTCAAGTAACGTATAAGTTTCCCTTTTCTAAATGAAAATCTTATAACAGGTTATTTTGAACCCCTGGCGTAATTATAAATTATTACTCAAGTAAATTGGCGAGAATGTCTAAGGATGTACAAATTGGCAATAAAGTAACAACAGTAATATAACTTAGTGCACCCCTTTTGGTTGGTCTTTATTTTATTTATTTATTTAGGTACATCAACAGCCTACTACAAAAAGTTTTATAAGAGCTTAGAGTATAAATAAGGCCAATTACAGATGTTCCATGAAGTAACCAAACATAAATCGTAGTTGTGAGAGATAAAGATGAGCTTAGGTACAGTGGACCGCACGTTGATGGCAACACTTTGACCCCGAGCTGTCCCGGCTTTGTACTTAGTAAAAATAGAGTGCATGACCCGCTCACACTGGCTTTGTTACCACGAACGTGTCATCTATAATCCATACTCGAGTTTTATACCCCTCATTATGTACCGTTGCAAAAACTACTATTATGCAACCTTTCTTTTACTTTGTATTGACTTTTATTGAAACAAAATGTTATCATATCTACCTTCGC
This sequence comes from Athrips mouffetella, assembly GCA_947532105.1. NCBI lineage: Eukaryota > Metazoa > Arthropoda > Insecta > Lepidoptera > Gelechiidae > Athrips > Athrips mouffetella. The sequence continues at coordinate 33,725,221 of OX383956.1, forward strand.
TCCACCCCCGCCCCCGCTGCTGCTTTCTCCGCCTTCAAGCGATGATTGTCGGGAGTTATTCTGTTAGAAAAAACACAAAGTATTCATCAGTATGCATTTATGGGATAACCTAGTCGAAGGTTCTGAAAATGGTAGAAAATGGTAATGGTATTGTGTGGAATCCGTTTGGGTAAGTACCTCCCCCTCGCTTGACTGGTGGTGACCACTTACCATCGGGTGGTCCATGAAAACAAAACAGAGGTCATGCTCACTTAGAGAAAACTGCAAATGCATTATTTCGATTGTAAAGGCACATTTATACGGGACAAAATTTTGGTCTATGCATGTGCCTATAATTGTCGTGTCTACTAGCCATTTACTTACTGCCAAGCCTGATTATTGGTGCCAAAATCTTGCGCGATATAAATCTGCATGAATGTTTAACCTTACCTTAAATTTTTGGTACACAGAGTGTTTCCAAAATTGATAGACCACTTTCTTGGGCTTAGACAAAGCAATACATTACCTATGAGCGTGTAGCGGACAGAAAATGAGGGTGTTTCACCTTGGAAAATTCGCAACAGAAACTTAAATGTAAGGAACCTTGACACTTGGCCTATAAATAGAAATATGGCCATTAAGTAATTATAAAAAAAAATTACATAAACAACGCATAATATTTTATTCATATTCGTAATTTATTGATTACCGTGCGGCAGAATGGAATTCATAGTACAGGAGTTGTATGAATACCCAGTATGGGAGGGTCATAATAATTACCACAAAAACGGGGTGTGGGTTTTTTAGTTCCTTGTTGGTATCTATTTGACATACTAAAAGTCTTCAAAAATCGGAGTATGCAAAACACGTTTTTTTTTTAAATTAAAAAATAACAAATTACCCAAAAAAATACCAAATAGCATCCTTATATCGCGTACGCTGCGGAAACTATTGACAATAGAGCAAAGTAATGTACTACAGTTTTATAGAAGACATCAATATCTACAAAAACAACTGCATTAACGTATGCCTCAAGTTAGGAATTTGTATGAAAACTTCGATAATGTAACCCAAGGTGTGAAAAAAATACCAAATAATATCATTATATCGCGTACGCTGCTGTGGAAACTATTTACAATACAGCAAAGTGATGTACTACAGTTTTATAGAAGACATCAATATCTACAAAAAAGTCTACCATAATATATGTCTAACTATTATAGTTATGTCACAATAACTGTCTTTTAATGTTAAAATATGCATTAGTAACGCCGGTACAAACTATATAGGCCACATTATTCGTACCTTGGTATTAATCATTATCCAAATAGATAGCTTCGTATTCAAGGCTATATACCGGGTACCTTTAAATTACTTTTTGAATTATTCAAATCAGACACATTTATCATAATTGAAATTTAAGAAACAGCGCCCTAAGTAACTCAAATGGTTTTATGTACAACAGAGAATAGACGTAAAATTTGGCTAATGGTTCCTGTATGTGTAAATGAGTGTATCACCATGCCTTTATCTCTCACGGAGTAGGTAGAGCATCAAAGAGTGTATGTGATGCTGAGACATAAAAATTAAAAAAAAGAATAATGAAAAAATCTGCTATTTTGTCAAGAAACTTCAATACCACGCTCGGAGAGAAGATAAAAGTTATGCTTTTATAATCTTCATAAGGCCTATAAATAACCGGCCAAGTGCGAGTCGGACTCGCGAACTAAAGGTTCCGTACCACTAATATACACATACCATCTTAGGCAGAGTTGCGCACCGTCGCGCAGAAGTGTATTAGATACGAGTGAGTTCGACTCGCACTCGAAGTTTTTATTATTTCTTGTATTAGCTGTGCTGTGCTAGCCTTAAAGAAAGTTCTTAGAGAGGCGAGTTTTTATTTTTAATTTTTAACAGGCTATGACTATGTTCCATGCCTTTAAGGAATCGATATTATATTTTCTGCGTTATACTTATAGGCCAAGGTTCTTTATATTTGGGTTCCTTTTGCGAATTGCTTAGTATCATGATTTAAATTTACAATTTTATAGTTTTCGTAAAATGTCTTTAAACCGATTTCAATATACAGCGTGTAACCCCATAGAAACTGCATCAGCTGATTGCGGTAAAGATCAAATTTGATTTTTCGTATTTCAACCCCTTTACTACCTGTTCCTTGGAAAGTGTTTCATGGGAATATTCACACCCTTCAGTATTATCCACAGAAAAATAAGGGTAATTAGAAGGAGGATTAAAGAAATAATTAGTCACAAGGTAGTGAAGGCGTCGTTCTATGGATTTGACGGGTTATTTTTAATATTTCCTAGTGATCAATGCTGATTTGATATAAAAATTTGGGACATGTTGGCAGATGTCATCCCGTAATAAAATAAATTAGCAAGGTATTTATTCCGAGCGAAGCAAGGAGGTCCAAAATATTTGGTATTACCACACCTTTTCGTAACACGTGGTAGACTTGTAAAGCTCACCTCGGCGATGGTCATCTCGAGCGAGCGGATCTCGTCCTGCGCGACGGCGAGCCGCTGTTGCGCGTCCACGTGGGCTCGGCGCAGTGCTTGCACCTCCCGCGCGAGCGCGAACGTCTCCTCCTCCCCCTCCGCGCGGTCCACCTGCCCCCGCACCAGCCGCTCCGCCAGCGCCGACGACTCCTTCTCCAGCAGTTCTACGCGCTGCTTCAGCAGGCGGTTCTCTTGACGCAGGCACTAAATCACGCAAAGTAATCATCATTAATGGTTGTCATGGTTGTCAATCATAATTAATGGTGTAACGTTTTTTGAACTTATACGATTTGTCGACCCGTGTGGAGCCGGCAAAGAATACTACCAACCCATCTTTACCCGTGGTGTCGTTAGAGGCGACTAAGGGTTACAGTGAATGTGGGTACTCGCTTACCCAAAGTCTGCACCTTACGTCGGAAGGGTCTTGGTCGGTAGGCTGTGTGGATCGCAGGAAGCTTTTGCGGCTTCGCAACCGACCTGCGGCGAGAGAGAGCCCGTAGGATGTCTCGGGTCACTTTCCTGTTTTTGTTTTTCTTCTCTACGGACTCTAGGAGGAGCTATTCCCGCAAGAGGGAACAGCATACCGACAGGAGTTGGCTTGAGATGCGGCAGGTGTCGTTTAGCTCCGCGTCCACCTTTCCGGTGCGAGCTGACCTAGCCCACACTTGACACGCATACTCTCCTGCTGAGAAACACAGAGCTAGCCCCGTAGTGCGCATAACCGTTGGGTTTGCTCCCCAGTTAGTGGAGGAGAGACAACGCAGCAGGTTGTTACGGGAACTAACTTTTTGTTTTGTGTTTCTGCAGTGGGTCTTGTACGTCAGAGAGCGGTCCAGTGTCACTCCCAGGTATCTAGGGCAACTGCAGTGCTGGATGGCGGCGCCTTTCCAGTAAATTTTTTGCTCCTTGTTTGCCTCCCGATTGCGTAGGTGGAAAGCGCACGATTGGGTTTTGCTTGGGTTGGGCCTTAGAGCGTTATGCTTATAATATTTATTAAGGTTCTCCAAGGCAAGATTCAGTGTGCTTTCCACGGTTTCGAAGCTCTTATGCTGGCAAGTTAGTGCAAGTTAGTATAAGTTACCTCCTTGGTTGTTATGCTTGGATATTTGATTATGTCATGCTAACTTTGCCAGCAGCTACTCGCGAGTATCCTCCTCGCGAGGACTCCTTTTTCGATTCAACAGTAGACGACAAATGGCTAGCGGTTTTTTTATGTAGTGAAAATATGATTCGTCGTGTAAATGTGTGCAACCTGGCGACACCGGGACTCGTACAAGATTGTCAGCACTGCTTTTCTAACTCTGTTTCATGTATTCTATGCCTTTTTTTTGTCATCCGGATATCACTCCTCGTCCGGATCTGGTCCGGTCCGGACCGTCCGCACTTGATAATTTCATACATTTTGCGTGCCGTCCGGAAGTGCGACTTGGACTAGCACCATCCGTACGGACCGTCCGTATCCGGAGGATCGTGTGTTCTTTTTTTACTCTAGCGCAGGTTACACGCATGCGTGTGTACAAACAAGCACATAAGTAAAGAGGCTTATAAATATTTTTATTAAGTATAACAGTTTCTGTTTTCGGATTTTTCTATAAAGTAGAAAATCGTAAATTTATATTCGTATTCCGCTTACTTTTGATAGATTTTTCCCAATAGCTCGTCAAAACAATGAATGGACACTCGGAAGCAATGCTTAAACTTGCCTTTATTGCTTCTCAGTTTTAGATAATTTACATGAAACAATTCAGTAAATAATCTGGTTTCAATATATGGTTTCAAACCTGAATCGCTTTTCATTTTTATTTATATTGAAAATAAGATACGCTATAATGACTTTTTTTATTAGGTCCATTTTTCTGCACGACTTTATTCAATGACGATCCGGATAGAAGTGATGCGGAACGACTTATTTTTCTCCGGACGGTCCGCAACCGGTTGCCGTCCGGATGCGTACGAGGTCCGGATTTGGAGAGAAATCCGTATGACATTAAAAACGCCCTAAACCAGTATAGCTACTCGTATTTTGATTTATCGAAAAGGTTGTCAAAACAATGAACGAATTTCCAAAAATAATATTGTTGATAAAGGTTGAGCGAGTCCGACAATTCAGAGCGAACCAGAAACAGATCTGCAGGTTACTGCATTGTAAACTTCGGAGATAAGGTGGGGGTTGGTATTTAGCTGAGAGTATAAAAAAATAGAGAAATATATTTTGAAATGTTCACGTTAAACCTTTTTCTAATAATGATAATAAAAATATATTTTTAATTCTTTTGTTTTCAATATCGTTGGGCAAACGTATCCTTTAGCGTGAGTAGTTGACGAGATAAACAGGTGTGACTGACAGACAGACGAAGTCGCACCGCACCATAAGGCCGGTATTTCACTGGGACACTGGTAGCGCGACTGGTGTCCGTAACTAGATACCAGTAAAGACACACCCTGCGGCCACAGTATTAAGGGCTATATTTCACTGGGAGTGGTAGCGCGACCAGCATTCGAACTGGTTGCGCCGCCAAACACCAGGTGAGTAACTCTCTATAGAGCTGTATACATTTTGCTGGTAGCGGCGACTGGTTGCGCAGCCATGATGTCCCAGTGAAATACCGGCCTACATGGGTTCTCTTTTTACCATTTTGGTTGGGATACCTAAAAGTTAAACGGTTAATTTTATGCAAATTTAATGAAAGGCCATTATAAAAGGTCCATTTTGACAGCTGTCAAACGTATGAGAAATTACGATTTGCAAACAAAAATGAACCCTGTGTGTTTGTGATAAGACGACGTCAAAACGGACTTCTTATGTAGGCCCTACTTTAATACTATAAGTGTGAAAGTAGCTTGCTTTGTCTGCCTGCTACATTTTAATGAAAAAATTTAAATAGTTTGAGCCACAGAACAGAAGATCAGCTTATTCAAGAGTAAAATAGCTTCAACTGCTTCAACCCTCATTCATTATGCATGAAATATCTATAAACAAATATTTTTAAAGCTAGGACTTACCCTAAGGACTGCAATATCTCCTTGTTCCCTAGTTTTGATCACGGTGTACTCCTTTTCCAATTTTTTCATCTTCTTAGGATTAACTTTTATAGAGTAAGCTAAATTCAAGAACGCATCTTCATCGGCTTCAGCTTTTAGAGGCAATTCTTTTTGCATGTACTGGAAAAATACAGTAAGATTATATTTTTTCTATTATAACTCCATGAAATACACAGTAAACTGACTATATATAACACAGACGTTTTGTTTTCTCTCAGCAGGGCCACTGGGACACTGTACACTACTTGGGCATCTGTGCTCAGCTCAAAAACTCGGAAAAATCGAATATTCCAATAAATGCGATTTCGATAGATTTTTTGTCCCCTCGTAAACCCCCATATTTATTTATTTAAGTCGTCAAAAGACGTTTTCGAGAATGCGTCAATGATGAAATATTGGTTGCATAAAAAAAAGATAAATACCTTAAGGATGTTTTCCATATCGAGCGACAAAAGATCGTTCTTGCCTAATGTAAGCATGGCCAGGGATACTTTGAAGACAATCTCAATTCCTTCCGAGAGGAAAACGTCCATTATGCGGCAAGCAAGCGGCAAGGAGAGTGTTGTTGTAAACAACGTTAGGAACCATTTGCTGGCGTATATTGAAGTACTGAAGTTCTGCAATGAAAAATCAGCAATTAATAGAGACCAGTGAGTAATTTTTCGTTTGGTCCAATTTTCACGATTATGACCATATTTCCCAACATTTAGTCAATTATCATGTAAGGTGGAGGCATCACGAAGGTGTCATACATAACCCTATAGTAAAGCTAGATCAAAAATAGTTTAGTGAAAAAATTGTTTTTAATACATAAACAATATTCCTCTTATTTTTTTAATGATTTCTAATAAAAATAAGTAAAATGTTCAACCATCGCTTCATTATGACACCACTTGTGTCGTGAGCCAAAAAAAATTAGAGAGAGGTGAGGCATGGTGGTATTTCTGTAATATTTTTACAATACAGAAATGTCACTCTTCGCTCCCCAGTTTTTTACTGCAAGCCGGCGGGGGCGCGCACATACGAGGTGAGGACACTGTCAAGTAGGCACGTATTCAAAAGATGGTAATTTCGCACGTCAATATAGCGCATAGAATACATGAAACAGAGTTAGAAAAGCAATGCTGACAATTTTGTACGAGAACCGGTGTCGCCAGTTTGCACACATTTACACGATGAATTATATTTTCACTACATAAAAAAATTTGTAAAACTACTACATCACACATTACGTTATAACATTATTGTCAAAAACGTTAAAATCTGACGTTTTTGGGTGAGAAAGAGACAAAGATAAAATGTGGCCATACTAATAAAGTTTGCACAAAACGGTTCAAAAAGTATCCATTGGACCTTTCTTTGTTTTAACTTTCCTTTTAAATATTTCCCTAACAATATATATTTATAAATGTGTGCAACATTATGCATAATACTTAAAAAAATCATTTAGATTTTCTTTACTGAAAATAGAAAGTTAGCGATTTTGAAATATTAAATTGTTGTGTTATACTGGTATCATTATTGTGCAAATGCTAGGGATGTATGTTTCATTGGGCAAATTATCGATAAAATGGGTTATTGTACTCTGGATTACAACTTTTCCACGAAACATAGGTTTGTTTTAGATTCGTACAGCTTGCAATAACTAACTCTAGCGATGGCGGTTAATGCGCAGAACACAAAAAACGAGTCGCGGGGGTGCACGGCGTATGGTGGGGGAAGGACTGCGAAGCGTTCATTGGCTCTCCGAGTGTCACCATGCGCAGAAACTAATCGTCACGCTAATGTTAGGTTGTGCAAGCTGTTTTATTTTTTATATCTCACTAAAATCACAGATTAAATAATAGTAAACTAACGTTTACAGATCCGACATTCTCAGGCGGCGGGGTGAAGAAGGACGTACCTGATGATAGGGAATCCAGGCGCTGGTTCTTATTAGAGGTCACACTGCATCAATCAATCTTTACACAAAACATTGTAAATTAAAAGTCACTTTGTATTATACACATGTGTTTTTGTCGTTTTAGATATTATTTTCATGAGAACAGAATTGCGCGCGCGGCCATTGCTTTTTCATTGATGTTTCAGGTTCAGGGTGAAAAACGGGACCTATTGATATACCTCCGATGTCTGTCTGACTGTCAGTGGGCTGTATCTCATGAACCGTAATAGGTAGAAATTTGAAATTTTCACAAATTGTGTATATCTGTTGCCGCTAAAACAACAAATACTGAAAATTTAAAAAATGCAGGGGGGCTTCCAAACAGCTAAAAAGGGAGCGTAAAAAAAAAATTTGAACCACCCGGTTGATTGGAGCTTGTTGAGTAAATAAATAATGTATTTTTTGTTTTAAAAAATACTTTAAACCACATGAAAAAGATGCCACCAAAGTCATCTGTTTTTACAAAATTTTGTTTGAGCTGTATCTCATGAACAGTAATAGCTAGACAGGTAAAATTATTACAGATTATGTATTTCTGTTGCCAATATAACAAAAAATACAAAAAAATATATAAATTAAGTGTGGCTCCGATACTAAAGACCTTTTTTAGTAAAAACGGGAACACTTGAAAACAAGAAAATTGCAATGTTTATAGTGCATAAGCTATAAAATAACAAAAAAACCGGTCAAGTGCGAGTTGGACTCACGCGCCGAGGGTTCCGATATACTTTTTGTATTTTTGGAAGCAATAGAGTCATTTTTAGGACCGCAAAACTAAACTAAAAAACCTTTGCAACTTAGAAAGATCGTTTTATTTTTGCCGTAATGTTTACATAAACTTCTGTCAACTGTAATTAATTCAGATTTTTTCCTTTCACAGACTTCGGAGATAAGGGGGGGGGGAATGGTATTTTTTTTGTCATTTTTCATCATTACTTGAAAACTAAGAGTTGTAAAAAAATACAAAAAATATATTTTAGAATGCACAGGTAAAGCCCTATCGGAACCCTAAGAAATATACAAAAATCTATTGGAATTTACAAGTAAAGCTCTTTATTGTGATACTTCACTCGATCTATATTTACCCCCCCCCTTTACAATAATAATAATATTTTTATAATTCTTTCATTTGTAATAAACTTGCGCAATCATTCCAAAACTATTCCAAATTTCAAGTCGATACCGTGAGTTGTGGCTGAGATAAACAGGTGTGACAGACAGACGAAATCGCACCATAAGGGTTCCGATTTTACTATTTTGGTTCGGAACCCTAAAAAGGACGTTTTTGTTTGGAATCTTGGTACTGATAATTTTCTGGTTTTTATCTAAATGCTTGTTTTAAAAATTGTTTTTAACTTCTATTATATTTCTTGTACAGATCATGGTTAAATATTTCTTTATTTATTTCGACATTTCGAAAGAGGTTTTTCGAAAGAGGTCTTCAAAAATTAACGTGTTAATATAAATTAACACGTGCGTCACTATGTACGTATTATGCGCGTCTTTAACATTGCTACTGATAGTCGTAACACGCAGAAGTCACCTCGTTGTCGCGTTTCACAAACCTTTTAGCGCCATCTATCTTAAGTTACTTGTACTTTGCTAGGGTGTTTTCAAGTAGCTTTTGGAAGTTCAACTAGATAGCGTTGCGAAACACTGATACTGAACGTTCAGTACGCACTTGCACTCGGCCGGTTTTTTATTAGAAGATCCCTGCGTGTAAATATTCTTCAAAAATAAAATAGATCATGAAGCATTGTTTTGTTTTATTATTTACATGATATTTACATTTTTCTTATTTATATCTCACTAATATTATAAAGATAATTTATTTTAGTTTGAATTTTTATATGTTTGGATGTTTGTTACTCTTTCAGGACCCAGCCACTAAACAGAATTTGATTAAATTTGGCAGGAATATGGACTTAGACCTAGAAAAGCATAATATCTACTCTTTTTTCGAATCCCACGCAAATGACGTCGTGGGCAACTGCTAGTCAGCAATAAGAAGAACCAACAAATTAAATTAATATACCAGTAAAGACGTGTGTGGTAAAGTTGGTGTCCCTCCGGGAAGTGATTTCGGTTTCTTACAGGTATAGCGTATACCAAGAGGCTTTAAATGTCTTCTTTGTGCCGAAAAAAAGATGTCACTCTCCAGAAAGTCTTTGGAGCAAGTAGAACTTGTTTTGGTGGCTAACCAATCTTTTCGCCCTGTGGCATCGATCCATCTTTGCTTTTCTTTTGGATCACCTGGGTAACTGCCAAAAATCTCTTTCTAAAGTTGGGATTTAGTATGAGTGCAAACAATTTTTAATTTTTTAAAAATTATTGGTTAACTTCAAAGCTAAAAAATATATACAAGTAAGTATTCAACATTACAGGAATAATGCAAGTATACAGAAATTTATCAATATCGATGTATTTTTGGAAGCACTTTTGCTCTGGTTTCGACCAGCTAAAAAATATTTTTGTTTTAACAAATATAGTGGATAAAAAGGTATTCTAAATGGTTATCGGTGGTACAATAGGCCTCCATTTTGCTAATTTTTATCTTTGCTGTGAGCTCGACGTGATAATATCGCACAAAACGGCATTTTCTTAAAAAATACGTCGCTGCTCTTTACGCCATTGAGTCGGGCAAATGACTGAAGGGGTCATGTTGAGGTTTTGACGTTTATTTGTCCTACGGACCTATCCGTGGCACGCGGGGCCCGTCTACTTCACCTTTCTAACTCTGTTTCATGTATTCTATGATATAGCGTCAATCAGAGTGTGACATTAAAACAAGGTTGCTTTCATACCTGTGACTGGAAGTGTACGTGCAAGTCCGGCAATAATTCCTGAACAAGGTTTTCCAGTTGGAACATGGACAAGCCCAGCTCCGCCATGCTCGGTTTGAACATGTCTCGCATGCGGTGCTGCTGCATTATCTTCACGAGCACCGCGAACGCCTCTTCTTCCGGCATCTGCTTACAAGAACACACTTTTAATAAACAAGGATGTTGGTTTATATGTGTATCCTGTCACAAACGGCATGGGTATGTATTTTACGAGTAGATTTAAAAATATCAATTTTTATTAAAATTAATAATACAAAATCATGGACGAATAATAAGATGGACTGACCATCCTCTTATAGAAATCGTAACCCGGAAAAGTGTAAAACTAGAGGGCGCTAATAAATACCCTAAGACCGTGTCCAGATGAGGCGTTTCACGCGCGTTCCTTTAATTTACTCGCGATTTCACTGGCGCGTAAAACGCCTCATCTGGACGCAATATATGTAGCTCTAGTATCTCGGCAACGCGAGTCATCTCGCGCGTAAAATAAAGGTTCTAGGTGCGACCTAAGAAGTTATTACGACTTTTTCGAGTATTGTGCTACTTTCTCGCGATATGCAAGTAAAAATTATCAACTGCAAACCTAAATTTGTAATGTTATACATATAGTATGGCAATACAAACTTAAATTTAGGTTTTTCAAAAAAAAAAAATATCTTATGAAATATGCAGATCAATTCAGAATTCAAATTTCTAAACATTAAAACAAACTAACCGTAAATGATTTTGAGTAAATCACATGTTTAATTTTGGCAGTACTGGAACACCCTTTATTTGAATTTTCACAGATCAAAGGATACTACTGCAAGACACTTACAAAAATTGTTCAGTTTAATCTACAATGAAGAATCCCTTTCAGTTTTGATACAACCTGTTTACTAGATTTTTGCAAAAAATATGAAGTAGAATATTCAGTCAGGTAGATACCTTATCAACTCATAATCCAAATTACAGAACATTAAAATAAGCTCAATAAAACCAATTTTCATATTTTTACATTTTAGTAATAAGAGAACACCCCTTATATGAACTTCCACAGACAAGTGGATACTGCCGCAAAATACTATTACTTACAGATTCTTGGTCATGCAAAGTTTTATCACGATCGTTTGAGCCGTTTTTGCGCATATTACAATTTCTCATTTTCATTTTATGACAGCTATCCTCAAAATGAGAGCCAGCAAGAAACCACTCAGAATCCTTCGATGGATTTGCATAAAAATCTTAAATTAAAATATGGCGTCAAACGGACAATTCGTTTAGCCGCTAGGCCAAAGCGTGACGGACAGTTCGACTGACCGACCGACCGACGAACTGGGTGTCTACTCTCAAAGTCCGATATATTGAAACGATACTACTCGAAACATGCAAATGCAAGACTTCGTCCCTTGACAATAGAATATAACATAGGTTGGATGAATTTTCAAACTGCATCCAACCAATATTCTACTCTATTGTCAAGGGACGAAGTTTTGCATTTGCATGTTTCGAGTAGTATCGTTTCGATATATCGGACTTTGAGAGTAGACACCCAGACTTTGGGAGACTTGCTTTAAGTGATATAGAACAATGTATAGAACACATTTTTGAGAAAATTAGAAAAAAAATTTTTTCACGATAACAATACCTTTCTCGCTCTGCTCGAAAGTAAAAAAAAACATACCACATTTCAATGTTGGCGTTTCTTTGTATTGAAACTAATGTTGAAATTTTGGATGATTTATTCGAAATCGCCATTAATGAGTTTTATGCTTTTCGGGGTTATGTTTCCTATTATGGGGATTGTCAGTTGTATTATTATTCGTCCATGACAATATTAAGAGATATAGCTCCCGAAAACTGACACCGTGATTGAATAACTTTCCCTAAGGAACATAGAATGAAACATAAAAAAATTACTTCTACAAAATGCTCGTATTGCTCATTCTATGGGAAAAATTGTTTCGTTGTATGGTCTGAATGCACTATTTCACAGTTTTCGGGAGAGTCTTTTTACACATTGCAGAGGACTTCAAAATAGACTCGGTTAATTGTAATTAATTGTATCGCAAAATTACGGCGGTTGATCGCTTTACACGATGGCCGGAGGCTATACCGTTAGCAGATATTACCGCAGAAACGGTGGCGAAAGCCTTATTGAGTGGTTGGATATCGCGCTTCGGTTGTCCAGAAGATATTGTTACGGATCGTGGTGCGCAATTTGAGTCGGCACTTTTTAAGAGTTTAGCGCAGTTAGTTGGGTTTCAACATCGGCGCACTACTGCATACCACCCATCTTGCAATGGCTTAGTGGAGAGGTTTCACCGGCAGTTAAAGGCTGCCATAATCTGCCACGACAGCACTAACTGGGTGGAATCTCTATCATTGGTGTTATTAGGGGTTCGCAGCGCGTTCAAAGAAGATATTCAGGCTTCTTCTGCTGAATTACTTTATGGCGAGCCTTTACGCCTTCCAGGCGATTTCTTTACTACGGCGTCTGACTTCACGGTCGACTCAACGAGTTTCACGTCACGGCTACGTAATTTTATTCAAAATTTACAGCCGAAGCCTGCTTCTCGACATGGCGGTAAACGTTCTACATTTGTTTACAAAGGGCTTGACACCTGCTCGCATGTATTTTTACGTGACTGCACTGTTGGTGGATCCTTAAAACCACCTTATACGGGACCATACGAAGTTCTTAAACGCAGTGACAAAGTTTTCACCCTTAAGGTGAATAGTAAGGTGGTTACGGTATCGGTGGACCGCGTCAAGCCGGCCCACATACTGCGTGACTCAGATACCGCAGTTCACACACCGATCATTCATCCCTCACAACCTCACAATCTTCAGTCAGAGGGTCAGAAACTACCTGTAGCCAAGGAACCAGAATTCACGACGCGTTCGGGTCGGAAAGTGCGGTTTCCTGCATATTATCGTCTGTAGGTCTCTGGAGGGGGGTGATGTAGTGTACCCACTACTGCCACCGCTAGATGGCGGCACTGGGATATTGCAACTCAAATAGGCTAATTTCGTACGACTTGAAAAAAATAATTTAATTAAATATTTCCATATTTTATATCCCAAATTCGGTAGTTGCACATCTGTAAATAATATCGGCAATGCAACAACGTATTTCGGTAAATCGGATTTGAAATCGGTCGAAAAGTAAAAAACTTATAAGCTATCTAAAATTCGTGTCTATGTCTTTCTTGAACTATACGAAAACAGTGAAATATAACGTCACAGTTCAGTATTCCCCTCTCTGTCTAATTGAGAGTTTTAAACTTTCATATCTTTGTTATTTAAAAAAAAACTATTTATACCAGGCTATTTGTGAGTTAAGAAAAACCTTCAATTTAAATAATAAAAAGAAAATTAGTCAACTAGCAGATTTTCCACTTGCCTGCATAAGAAGAAGACCGACGATAAACCCGGAGCCCTGGCAGTACCCAACTTCTCGGTCGTGGAGGGAGTAAGCCTTCATGACGTTAAACAGCGATTCCTGACCGAGTCCATCTTTCTCCTTGAAGAAGTCGTGCTCTGGGTAAGTCCGCGCTATGTCCCGTCGGATTACCTTCTCGCATGCCGATTTTGCCTGTACAAAAATAAAAGTAGTGCGTATTTTAAACCGGCCGTCAATTAAAATTAATAGGCATCCTTTGTTTGTAATAATTATGTCGGTTCTTAAGTGTTTTCTCGAAGGTATTGCAAAATTTTCGATTCTTATAATTTTGAATCATTTAAGAATATATTCAGTGTAATTTACAAAATTACCTGTTACTTTCTTGCTTTTAGTCTAAAATCTAGGTTTAAATAAACTAACAACTATGACTAAGTTACTGTGAATTTGAAAGAAAGAATCTTGGTACCTAATTTTATTCCTATTCGCTAATCGATAGCCCAGCAATATAATCTGGGTCAGGTTTAAGAATTTATATGAAGAGAGGTTTATTTGCAGTTTGTCCTTCGTTTAATATTTATGCTTAAGGTATTGTCTCTACTAGTGGTCTACGGGGATTGAATTTAATTTCTACAACGTGTTAACGGAATAAGCGAAACTGATAAAATAGTTTGTTCAGAATCGAAAGTAGAATCCATTTCACGGGGTTTTGATAGGGGTCATTCTTTTTTATTATAAAAATTTTTCTTCTAAATATTTCTGTGGATATGCGCGCGGGAGGGTAGTGGGCGTGCGAATGCGCCATGATAGCTTAAAAATCTACTAGAACAACGATGAAACTTTAACATAACAATATCTAGATTTATTTTTTTATTTTATTTAACGGGAATGGATTTATTTTAATAAAAATCAGTTGGGGTGCATGTGGGTTTCGCTTATTCCATTAACACGTTGTACACACTTGAAAAACCTGCAGGTTAAGGTTGGTTGGTTGGTTTTTGGGTCATTTTGGATGATGAAGAGAGCTATGTCTAGGAGTGGATATTTTTAAGCTAATATTAAGAAAAGAATGAGATGAGTTCCCGGGAACCAAAATATCCGACGTTACTACTCGACGTCCACAAAATTAAGCCTTGTCGAAAAAAAAAGAAAGTCAAATAACGATTGGGATATTGGAAATAAAAGGTCACCTTAATGTAAGAGGAGTAGAGTTTCTTTTCGGCGGAGTTGTCGACCCCGGCGAGCAGCTGCCAGACGATGCCGCGGAAGTGGTGCGGCACTCCTTGGCGCACCAGGTCGCGCACAAACTGGTTCCGCCGCTTCCACTCCGTCTCCCAATTGCTGACGATGCGCCCCCAAAGACTCCATAGGTCCTCCTCGCCGTTTGTGCCGCTGACACGAGCCTCTTCATGACTTGAGCTTGTCGCTGTTTTAGCAAATGTGAACAATTTTAAAAGAGTTTCTCAGGAGGAATATTATGAGTGCTTCTTTTGCAGAAAGAAAGTGGTGAGTTCCTCTTCTCATACAGATGCTTACGACATTTTTCGACAATTGAAAAGGTACTGTAATATTGAGGGTTTGATACAAAGTAAATTCCGAAAGTATACTCGAGTATAATCGAGGTTAATATTATTTCCATTCAAACAAAAACAAACGGCTTCATAACTCTAATTTATTACAGGCAACGTAGCAGGCAACCTATTGATTTTCACAAAAGTACTGTACAGTTCGCTTGTAGGCCAACGTAGTATCCTTCTATTTACTTGGATGGCTTACAATTACTATGTAGTATTTAAAAAAAATACCGTATTATTTGAGAAAATATACCGTAAGTAGTTTAATTTTACGGTGACGTTGCTATTTATTTGCGGTCATCTGATCATTTTGTGACGGCAGTGCACGGGGGCTTATTATACACAAACTGTTAATTATTTACAAACCTAAAGATAAATTTTCCAGCACAAGTGATACGTAGAATTCTAGTAAACTTTTGGAATCGACAGGGTCATCTTTTTCTTCACTTTCTTCGTCCATAACCGTAGGAAGTTACGTCATTCGCGCTAGATGTTCCACTTTTTAATCTCACTAAACTAAATACATGTTTAATAAGAAAAGATCTTCTAACACAATTAGTAGTGTTCTTTACGCATATCAAACATGATTCGAATCGGAAGGAAATCGCGTGTTGCAAATTGTTCGCGTGGCACGGGCACAGATAACACTGAAAACGAACAGAAAATGAGATAAGATGAGATAAATCTTGCTTTTCACGATGCACAAGAGGCTCCACCTAGCTTTTAAACGCTTTGCTCGTGAATAGGTGATGAAATCGTGATAAAGTATCCGAATTCGTCACACTTAAGAACGTCATGAATATGCTGGAAGTTGACTTAGTTACTTGAAGGTCGTCGTACCTATTCTTTAGCGATAAAGAGGTTTAACCCAATTTGCGTAAAATAGGACAATTACAAAGAATTCGTCAGACAACCTGCACTTGTTTACTTAATCTGCTTTCGGATATACTGCGTTAAAAACACTGTAGAGTTAGTACCGTTGTCGTGATTTTTTTTTAGTTTGTCAGGATGAAAGACCGTCTTCAGCTGGATGTTGTAAACAACGAGTAAAACCTGCATGTATACTGTAACGTTATAAGCGTGCTTTTAAAATATTCTGTTCAAACGAATCCCCTAAAAGCGAGCGAGATGACTGTTGACTAACTTTCCCGTCCTCCTCAAAGTGCCGGTTTATTTCTTTAATATTGCGTGGATGTGGACAGTTTGATAGTTGCCTTCAATTAATAGAACTCACCAGAAGCGAGCGATATTTGCGAGGTGTCGGAGCTCTTGCGACTGTTGGCTTACTTTCCCGTCTTCCTTTAAGCGCCGGTTTTCCTTCTTAAATATGGCATGGATACGACTGTTTGACAGTTTCCTTCACTATAGAGAACTTACCAGAAGCGAGCGATAGCCTTCGAGGTGTCGGAGCTCTTGAGACTATTGACCCACTTTTCCATCCTCCTCGAAGCACCGGTTTTTTTTCTTCAATGTGGTGTGGATACGAACTGTTCGATAGTTTCTTTCTATAGAGAACTCACCAGAAGCGAGCGATTTCTGCGAGGTGTCGGAGCTCTTGCGACTGTTGACCTACTTTGCCGTCCTCATCAAAGCGCCGGTTTTCCTCCTTCAGTGTTGCGTGGATGCTATTTGATAGTTTCGTTCAACTCACCAGAAGCGAGCGATATCTGCGAGGTGTCGGAGCTCTTGCGACTGTGCACCGTATTGAGGCACGCACTCTTCGCGTCCGCCTCTATGCGTCGGTTTTCCTCCTCCAGCTTGGCGAGCAGCGCCCGAGCGGGCGTCGGGATCTTTTCACTTGCGTTTGCGTACAGACTGCCCTCTGCAGGTATAAAAAAAAGTTTGTTTATTTGCTTTGCGTTCAAATCCGTCAATATCAATTAATATAAATGACACTTTTATCGATTACTTTTAAGTATAAACCCCAGATTAGAGATACACAGTAATTGCAACTAAGGACTGCAAAATGGTATTGGTTATATAAATTATAGTTAGACAGAACCCTGCCGTCTACAAACCCTCTAACCATTGTTAAACTGGTTAATAGTTGTGTTAAGAACTCAAAGTTATCTCCAGTCACCATTTTGAAAATACAGTATTTTTAGTTGTACGTAATGACTTCATCATTTTGTGTCACTTTGTTTTTTTTTGGACTATTACACAATAAGAAATTTCAAAAGAGCAGTAGATATGTGCATACATCTTCATTAAACTATACCGCCCACGGCTTTTGGAATATTCGCACAAAATCAAAGGTTACAAAACCTAGTAATCCATTAGGAAGCGGTCTATCGGCTTTGGTTTTAAGAAATCAATTTAATTTTTATAGTACAGAAGCCTGACTTGCTTCTTTCAATTGAAGGATATTAAGTTTTTACGTATATTTTCAATTTTATTTATTTTGCGTTGTTTACACCCGAATGAATGCGATTAACAAACGAATGCGATTTCCCAGGGGAACTTCGCAGGGGGACCACAAGTCCGGAGGGGTTTACACGTAAAGAACAAGAAAAAAAAAAAAATTGTAAGATCAGCATCTCAGGCATAGCTACATAAATTAGGAAACTAAAAGACCTTACGCCGATAGATCTATAGTTTATTATTGTTATCGATAAAATTGTGTAAAAATCCCAAAAATCGCGGGCGTACACTTCTCCCTGAGCCATGTTGTATACCAATTTGATAAAAAACTTACGAGTTGTACGTTAGTATACTACTTACTAAGCATACTTAATTAGCCAAACTAAAAGGTGCAAATGCGAAAGATGCAAGTGAATTAATAGATTTGGGTTAAGCGCCCTTACAGCTCAAATCATCCATTTCCATTATAAGGTACCTAACTTCTGAAAATCTAAGTTTTCATTCATATTACATCAAATGCACGTTGCTGGATCAGCATTTCCTACTGTACAATGATCAAATGCTTACACTTTTGTACTAAATCTTATAATAACTAAGTATATTTTCAAGGTGCTGATATAAACTAAGTCTTAGTGTAAACTCGCTGGCCGTCAGCCACAATAATTTCTGGATGAAATTACACACTTATAAAAGAAAATACATTTGTTTTGGCGAACGTTACGTTATTTCTCGAAGTAATGGTTGATATTATCTGTAAAATGTGTCAGTGATTTTTGTTAACAGCACATTAGTGTTTAGAGACAGTCACGTAAAGATGATCGTAAGCAATGTGTCCGGAAATAGTATTTAATTACAATTTATTTTAAAGATATTGAAGTTACATTGGAGCCGAATATTTTTTTTTTTCACATTTTACATTTCCTGCAAAGTATACTCCCGGACTCATTTATCGGCTCACCTTGCGTTTTAAGCATTGATGGTTTAAAATAAAATTATGTAAGGTTGAAAAAAAAAGTAGTTGTAAAGCTGGCTCATTTGCCAACTGTTTGTTTGCATTAAAACTTTTTGCTCAAAACTATCAAACAACAGAGGGACTTAAAAAAAAACCGGGCAAGTGCGAGCCGGAGTCGCGCACCGAGGGTTTTGTACCACTAAAGTAAAAATACCGTCGCATATTGTGCAGTATAAACATAACATTCACGCTTGTAAGTGTTCCCGTTTTTACGATAGATTAGCTCTATTAATATTGATAACAAAAAATTGAGCAAAAATGAGTAAGGAAGCTCCCGTCAATTCTTTATTTTTTTTTATTTATGTTGTAACGGGCACATAAAAACATAATCTGTAACAACTGTCTACCCATAACGGTTCATGAGATACAGCCAGCTGACAGACAGACAGATATCTGAGGCATATTAATAGAGTCCCGTTTTTTACCCCTTAGGTACGGAATCCTAAAAACGCAAGATGGACCGATATGTGTTTGAGAACACAAAGAAGCAAGATAGAAAAAATCAAGTAGAAAAGTCATGTCCTCGATGGTTCAAATAGTTGCGACCGGACACAATGCCTATTTCAGATGAGTTAAGTTAGTATTTACATGAGCGTTAGTGAATGTTAGTAATCCAACAAACCATCCAAGGATGACACAGGCGATTCTGTATTACTAGCGTTCGGGGTGTGTGTCGCGGGCGTCGCGGACGGGGCATCGGCGTCCACCTTCATGGCGACTCCGCCTCTGCCATAAGAGCCCTGTCTGCCACCGCCACAGCACGCGCTCTTCTTTCTGCACCAGACACGCGCAGAAACTCTATCAGACACCGGGTAACTCTAATTCCACTTAACAATCGTGATAGCCTCACTTACTATTATAGTGATAGCCTCACTTACTATTATAGTGATAGCCTCACTTACTATTATAGTGATAGCCTCACTTACTATTATATTATCTATTTACTTTTTAAGATAACACATTGGTCCGTTGGTGAAAATCAAACATAATTCTTAAAACTTATAAAAATACATCAGGCAATAATTAGAAAAAACTTAAGACGCTTCTTACACTTAAATTAGCAGCTACAAGCTCGACAATGCAAATGTCGATCTCATGTACACGTCAATAAAGTTCTTATTAGAGTGCTAACGTGGCTGTTACAATGGTCGTACAGACCAATTGGTCGTGCAGAATGAGAAACATTAGGATTAACGTATCAAGACATTGCCTGATTTTAAAACGGTATGTACAGGTTAACATCGAAGCTATAACAAATAATTTCCTGCAAAAATGTTGTAAATCCATCTATCCGTTTAGGAGAAATATCGAGTTTAGTGTGATTTTGGAAGAAAAAAGCTCTTTGCTTTATTTTTTTTTCTAAGGTATTTTAAATTATGTCGAAAAGATATATGTACAAATCATAGCTTAAACATGGATAGTCAACATGTATTTTTTTCATATTTATTTCTTGAATAACGACCTACTTATATCGTCTCAAAACACGCCTAAATATTAACTATTAATTCAGTAGTTTTTACCACCAGTAATTCAGTGTATTTTGTACAGTAATTTTAATTTTTTTTATAAATTTGAAAAAAATCGGAAATTGCCTGCACTTAGCCTCTGGAATAAGCCCAACAAGAATTTATTTTAATCTATATAAAAAGGATAAGTTGACTGACTTACTGATGGACTGACATATCGATGCATAGCTAAAACTAGTAAAATATCTAAAATTTTGCACACAAAGAACGAATTATGCGACGATAGTCGTAAGATGAATACGGGATGAAGAGTTTGAAGTTGCATGATTTGCATGATAATTTTGATTTAAGCTAACCATTAGAAAAAAAATATACGTGTTTCTGATAACCCCCAAGGGGGTAAATTGGGGTATGCATTGTTGTAGGGTCTTCAGTTATTAAAGTAAAATGTCAAAGGAGATAAAAAACTGTATCAGCATTTTTGAAAAACTCCAAGGAGGTAAAAATATGGGCAGAAAGTAATAAAAAATCCTACAGTTTTGAAGTAAGATACAATTAAGATTTGTGGTAAAGTAACGTGTTGAAATAAGTTATTTTTATGCAGTATTGTTAATCTACGTTCTTTTCATAATTATTCTATTATTATTAAATCCGTAAAACAGTCGTTTTGACTCTTTTGTGTGTACATAATTTTGTATCAGCGACACAATAAATAAAATTTATTCTTATGGCGCACACGTTGCTCTGTTACCACCTTAAGATACACGAATGCTAACTTCACCAGGTATGCACAAACAAACAACGATAAAAAAATGTTAACAAAAAAAACAAGCAATCGTATCACAAACACATTTCACGACCAAGGACCATCCAATGTTGTTAAGCGAAGTTTGAACACAAAGAACATTCGGGGTATGTTGAATTAGAAGATAATTAAATTACGCAGAGCGGGCGATATAGTTTTTGTTTTGATAAAGCACTGCTGCTTGGTGAAAGTTGGCAGTCGGTAGAATGATCCACGCTCGTCGGTCATCCGCCCACTAACCATGAAGGCCGCGGGCCGCCTGGCGACGACGACGTCAGAGCAGCGGGCCGATGCGCGACTGCGAACGTGGGACATACACGCAACGCAACGCTTCGCATCGCAGCACCGCGCACTCTACTATCTACACTGCACGTCTCCACTACACCATACACCGGTCATATCGTCGTTTAACTAACTTTTTCGAAACATTGGAAAATATAGAATTTCTAAAAATAACATTTGATTGTGGTGTATGTTGAATTTGTACCGCTTGTCGAAGTTATGACTTATACGAGTAGTTCATATGACCTAAAATGAGTAGAATAAACTTTCAATAACGCTGCCGGCCGCATTCATAACGTTAACACATCTTTAAACTATTATATGTAGTGGTAAATTTTCTTTAATTTTCAAAAGTAGGTAAAAAGCCGACACCTTTAGGAGTGGCTTGACATAATTAGACTAGACAGGGCGTAACGAATACCATAACTACTTATAGATATAAAGGCTACAATAGTAGGATATCTAAGGCCGAGCTTGTATGGGGTACCTTGCACCTAAACCTGCTGGGATGAAACTTGGCAGGAGTCAAGTACATACCCATAGGTAACATATAAGAAGTGGTGCTCCCCAGCAGGACGCGACTGAGATGCACAGTGGGGCATAATGTTGAAAATGTGTAGTTTTTTACGTTGAACCGACATAGGTAGCTGGTTGAAAATTTCACAGAATATGTATTTACCTTATAATAAAAATTAATAAAATATAAAAATGAGGGCGGCCGCCATTACAAGAAACGTTTTTTTTTTGTTTTTCCAAGAAAGGATTTTCCAAAACTCATCCTCTAAGGGTGTGAAATAAGGGATGGAAGATTTAATTTTTTTTTTACTTAGCTTTAACTTAAATCCCTTATTTCACCCCCTTGGAGGATGAGTTTTGGAAAATCATTTCTTAGGTGGTGTTTGTGGTATGCAATAAATTAGCATACTAAATTTCACACGTATAGCTAAAGCGGTTACGGATAGATGTCAGTCAGTCAGTCAGGAGATATTATTTTATTGAAATTTTAGTAATTTTAGTAATTTTTGAACTATAATTTTATTTTAGTTTGACACTCGAATTTACTAACCGTTCTGGCGATAGAGCAAAAACAAAAAAAATACGTTTCTTGTATGGCAACCCCTCTTTTTTAT
Organism: Athrips mouffetella; assembly: GCA_947532105.1. NCBI lineage: Eukaryota > Metazoa > Arthropoda > Insecta > Lepidoptera > Gelechiidae > Athrips > Athrips mouffetella. The sequence goes on from OX383956.1 coordinate 33,747,558, forward strand.
TTTTTGCATTTTTATTATAAGGTGATATATTTGTTTAAAAAATTCATATTCTGTGAAATTTTCAACCAGCTACCTACGTCGACTCGACAGATACAATTTCCAACCTAGAAAAAAACTACACATTTTCGACATTATGCCCCACTGTGCATCTCAGTCGCGCCCTGCTGGGGAGCACCACTTCTAATAAGTTACCTATGGGTATGTACTTGACTCCTGCCGAGTTTCATCCCAGCAGGTTTAGGTCCAAGGTTCGCCTTGTTAGATCTCCTAACAGACTCACGAAGGAAGATCCTATTGGGTGGCATCCTTTGGGTACGGAACCCTGCAAAAGAGATATTGGTTATTGGTATTCGCTGGCTAATTGGTTAGTACACGTTGTTGGTAGTGAAGCGAAGGCCGCACAGGCGGATATTCACTAAGTTGTGTCTTATCACGCAAGGTTTGTGTATTATTAAAAAATTGTCGTCAAATAGTGACAATGGTGAAGAGTTTTTGACGCCGCCAGGATTACAAGAAAGTGCGCAAGCGGTTATTGAAAACCAATTGCTTGAAAAATCTCGAAAAAATACAACGTATATGATGATTTTATAAGTTGGAAAAGCGAGAAAAATACGCATTGATTCTCAGAAACTGTTTTGCTTGCTTATTTAAATGAAAAAGCGCATAAATATAAGCCAAGTACCTTATGGTCTATTTGTATTCCATGTTGAAAAATACCATATTACCATATATCAATATAATGGAGTACAAAAAACTTACATCATATCTGAAAAGGAAATCTGAAATATTTTCCTCGTAGGTAAAGTATAAAGCACTATGTATCACTAGAAAGAAAGTGCGATTCCCAACTCGGGTGTATTAAGCCCTTCGGCTTCGCCTCAGGGCTCAAACGACACCCTTGTTGGGAATCGGTCACTTTCTCCTCTCGATGAACAATGTACTATTTTCGTTTACCCCGTAGTGCGGGGTGTCGTTAGATAGTTCTTTTAAAAATATTATGAATATTTCAAAACCGTTTTTTGATTTAAGGATCAAATTAAAAGCACATTTTAATGCACATTTTAATGCACATTTTAATGCACATTTAAAAGAGTCAAGTGACCCCTTTACTCTATCAGCCAAACGGATGATATCGGAAACGTGAAAAAATTAACAGTGGCAGTATATACTTTAGCATGAATTTAAGTAGACTTTAAAGTCGCTGGAATTTTAATTTGCTTAACAATAATGATTCATGAGGCAAGGAACGCTACGGAACCCTATACTGGGCGTGGTCTGACGCGCACATGGCCAATTTTTTTTTCAATTTTCGGGGCTTCTGTCCTCTGTATAAGGATTTCATCATTAATGTTTTTACGTTCAATCATGCTTCTGCTGGCACAGTCCAGAGTACGTCAAGCTTAACATTGAAAGCGCGACTCAAGCATCTACGCTAAGAGAAATAAGTACGGAATCAAGTCCAACATGTTCAGCTTGACGCACTCCTGATTGTACCATTTGTACCAGACATATTGTTAGAGTTTGCTTTGTATGCTGCCGGTTTAGACCCCTATTTTAGGTTGCTGCTACCAGTAATGTTCCAAACAAACGAGTATGAACTGAGTGCATCCCGCTATAGCAAGTAAAAAATTCATACACACGGCTATTCTCTGAAGGACGCAGTACTTGTTTCAACGTAAAATCACTTGAAATAATGAGCTCGTTGACTAGAGCATGAGTCACGTCGACTAAGCTCATTTTGTGATTTGGAATCATTTTCTACCTGCAGATTTGCAGTAACTATAAAAAAAATAAGAGCTATCTTATTTCAGCAGCAAGGAACAGCTGTGTGATTTTCACCTTCGAATAGTTTTAATTATAAAAATAGTTTTCACAAAAACTAATCACCTCCTTCAAATTTTTTTAAGGAATCTATTAGCACTAAAAAGTATGAAATAACCATAGCAGTTAATTATCAGCAACGTAGTGACTTAATAGAAAAAAACCAAGCCTATGTTTTTTTATTTCAATTATAAATTTACAAGAAACAGTTCATTTTGGAATCGGTGCCAGCTAAGAAGTTGCACTTTAGGGAACAATATCTTATCTAGTGTCTTTTATTACAGAAGACGTTGAACTGCTTTTTATCTACCTTCGAGGGGATCCCATAATAAAAAGTACACACAGTGGAAGATAGGCCCTCTTCCTTTTTTTAAAGTCGGTTAATAAAGAAGCCACGAGATGGAAAATGAAAACTTGTTGTAATTTGGTAACGGCATACCTACAGCTTATGTAGCGCAAATTAGTTAGTGCACATAAAGGATATTTCGCTAATAACACATACTTCAATTGGTTTGGTGATTTGGCTAGCACCGACTCCAAAATGAGCTGTTTCTTGTAAATTTATAATTGAAATAAAAAAACATAGGCTTGGTTTTTTTCTATTAAGTCACTACGTTGCTGATAATTAACTGCTATGGTTATTTCATACTTTTTAGTGCTAATAGATTCCTTAAAAAATTTGAAGGAGGTGATTAGTTTTAGTGAAAACTATTTTTATTTTACAAGTTTTAGTGTTAAGCAAACACCTTAGGGTACAGGCACCAACAGGTGGTTGGTAACCCTGACTGATCCTGCTATAAAAACATAAAAAACGCGGTGTTGTCATGTCACTGTTTAGAAACATGATGTCACTAAAAAGTCAAGAGCATTTCACGGATAAATCTCTGAATGTCTAAAACTCTAAAATTGGTATTAACGATTGGTCGTCAGAAATAAGTAACCCACTTAAAAAAATATTTTTTGAAAATCGTTCTACAATTGACAGAACGCTCAAATTGTTGTGCCACTAGCGGTCACCCATCTAGGTTCTGACTAAACCACGGCCACCGTTACTCAATTTTCGTGATCGCAAAGAAAAAACAACTTCCACTTGGCCACAAGCGCTTCAAACTATCGATCTTAAAGAACGTAACTACAATTTAAAAGAATTATCCTCCAACTTCTAATCGTTAAGGAGTTGTTCCGTGTCCCGTGTGGTGCCGGCAAAGAACAGTACCAACCCGTTTCTACCCGTGGGTGTAAGAGGCGACTAAGGGTTAATAAACCAGGGGCTGGGCAGCAGCATCCTTCTGTGTATCTTATCATCTTACATTCTGTGGTTACCAACAACCGCGGTCCATAGAGCCAGCAGGAACGCTTACAAGCGTGGTGACTATGGTACTTACCCTCCACATTTTTTCAGCAAAAGATGGAATTTTGAAGGGTTTTCCCTGTCTTCTGGTGACGTTTCATGAGATGTCATGATGAAGGAGTTGTTCCTTCCAACACCCGATCATCAACATGAAATGATGAATACCAGACGCAAATATTTGTATCATTGAAACGTCCATCACAGGACAGGGACCCCTCCAAAATTCGAGCTTTTGCTGGAACCATGAGAAGGGGAAGAACCATAGTCACCACGATTGTTAGTGTCACGACTGGCACCATGGACCGCGGTTGTTGGTGCCCGCAGAATGTAAGATGAAACGATACACAGAAAGATTTTGCTTCCCATTCTCTGGTTCATTAACCCTTAGTCGCCTTTTACGACACCAACGGATTGGTGACAATGTGAACACCTCAGGAGTATACCCTTTCGGATAAAAGAAGAATTTTGCAAATCGGTTCACAACTGACGGAGTAATCGGTGAACATACATAAATAAAATTCATCCAGTGGAACAAAGTCGCCTTTTACGACACCCACGGGTAGAGATGGGTTGCCACTATTCTTCGCCGGCACCACACCGGCTATATAATATAATATATAAGCGAAGCAAAAATTTACGCTTTACGATTCAAGCTTATCATGGTTGATTTTTTCCTCGCTCACTGCTTCGCGACACAACTCTGGTGAAATCCCCTCATTCTTGTATTTTTTCAATCAAACTCAATCAAACAAAACAAAAAAAAATTAAGTATTGTATACTGCGTACAAAATAACTTTGTCCGTGACCGTTAATGCGCAGAAGTCGAAAAAGGTGTCGCGGGGGTGAGCGCGGCTCCCTCTAGGGGGCGAGCGAATCTTTCATTGGCTCTCCGCCTGTCACTCATGCGCGGAAAATAACCGCCATGGACAAACTTGTTCTGAACGCGCTGTATCTTTAGTATTACAGGGTGTTGTAAATGGCATTTTCTTAAAACTGAAACAATGCTTTTCCACTATGAAAATATGTATGAATTGAACACTTGCCCAAGGAGCATTGGTCGGAAGACGAAACACAATTTTATTTACTTCCCATAGAAACTGCCTCACGAGCTTGTATGAGAATTGGTTATCGTGTAGGCACCGGCAGGCTATGAGCTTAAGAGTTTCAAGCCACCAAAGGAGTTCTGATATGGCTTAAACGGCCACTACGTAAGATAGTAGCCGGGACTAACGGTTTAACGTGCCTACCCGCACTAGGATGACGGTGCTTTACTTTCATGAGAGGAAAAAAAGAGAAATAACCACAAGGCCAAACAACTCATTAGTGCGGAGAAATCGCTTTAGAATGTTTCATCTTCAGGAAAATTAGTTGGTATGCAATTTCCGAGGAGTAAACTAGGTCGACGCAGTACAGCCAAGTGAGGCCGTGTTTAAACCCTTTAAACACGTCATTTTCATTGCAATTAAAACATATTTCTATTTATAGCAGACATTAATAAAAACCCTTCTAGCTACTTTAGCTACTTGAAAGTTGAAGAATAACGCATGCGTTTATTTAAGCACACACAGGCACATTATGTCCCTTTTCTTTGAATCTAACATATTTGTATAAGTGTGCAGTAGTCCTAATTTAATTATTGCTGGTCGAATAATGCACTTATCATGTTGAATCGAACCCTTTACCCTCAAGCTCTCCCTACTCGCTGAGCTGTCTGGTGGCAATATAACAAACCAAGGATACGAGTATTAAGATATTTCACAGGTTGTTTTGTCACAAGTGAGTTAGCGAGCAGATTCAATGAAATATACAACGTATAACTCTAAATACTCTCGGGGGGTAGTTCAATCCATGTAACTGAAAAATCGAAACACTTCCGTTTTTATGGTTTCTTTCCTAATTTAACACAAAAGAGTATTCATTGCATGAAAAAAAAAACCGGTCAAGTGCGAGTCGGACTCGCGCGCCGAGGGTTCCGATATACCTATAGTATTTTTGGAAGCAATAAAGTCCATTTTCAGGACCGCAAAACTAAATTTGTTTGTAAAGGTTTTTTGCAGATTTCTGAAAAACTGTGCAACTTAGAAAGATCGTTTTATTTTTGCTGTAAAGTTTACATAAACCTCTGTCAACTGTAATTAATTCAGATTTTCCCTTACTCAAACTTCGGAGATAAGGGAATGGTATTTTTTTTGACATTTTTCATAATAACTTGAAAACTAAGAAACTTAAAAAAATACAAAAATATATTTTAAAATGTACAAGTAAAGCCCTTTCATATGATACCCCACTCGACCTAGTAGCGACAATTTGAAATTTGGCCCCCCCTATTTTGGCCCCCTTTACATTAATAATCATACTTTTTCAAAAAAATTTCATGTGCAATTAAGTTGGGCAACTATATTCTAAAACTATTCCAAATTTCAGCTCGATAGCGTAAGTGGTTGCTGAGATATAGAGGTGTGACAGACAGACGGACAGACAGACAGACAGACAGACAGAGCGGCACCATAAGGGTTCCTTTTTTTTACCATTTTGGTATCGGAACCCTAAAAACATAATTGTATAGCTCGCAGTTTGGCTATTACAGTGGTAATCTAAAATTCAAAATTAGAATTTCATCTGTTTATCCTATAAATGAAATGAAGTTTTGAGACAAGTGTGTGTTTAGAGTTGGGATAAATTTCACATATAAAAACAAAAAAATTGCACTTATCTTTAAACTTTATGTTCTTTATTTGTTTACTGTGACTTTGGGACGTCTGAAAAAAAGTTTTTTTTCTAAAACATATGGATACTTCGCCCGCAGTAGCCGCACAAGTAGTGGCATTGCTGGATTCTAGACTTAGTCAGCGTGTTGTGGCTGAAAGATGGCATCTAAGCCTGTCATATGTTCATAGAGTCTACAAACGCTGTCGGGAGACTGGTTTGTTCACGCGCCGTTCAGGATCTGGCAGGAATCGGGTCACTTCTGAGTGAGATGATCGATTTATTGTAACATCTTCTTAACGAAATCGACGCCTTAACGCTTTTCAACTGCAGAAGCAGCTTCATGTTGTACGTATGGTGGCTGTAAGTGACTCTACAATTAGAAGAAGGTTGAAGGAACGTGGACTGCTACCGCACAAGCCAGCAAATGGGCCGAAATTAACTGCAGACCATCGAAGAGTGCGCCTTAACTTTGCACGTGAGCACCTGAATTGGTCATATCTTCAGTGGAGCAAAGTCCTCTTTTCTGATGAGTGTAAAACTATGCTGTATGGTAACGCCACAACATGTGATCGTGACTCTCATCCGATCGATGAAGAACCGTATGAAAGCAGTACTGAGACCTCGTAGAGGGAATACAAGTTATTAAATAAACGTTTCTTATGATACGAGTACACTTAAATTGCGCATGAAAAGAGCGTGAACGCTGCATAAAATCAGGTATGGTTTGTTTTTCTAATATGTTGTTCGTGACGTAAGGGCATGTTAAATATAAGTCCTCGAACTCGGCAGACGACCGGGTCATTCTCAAAAATTATAATGAAAAAGGACCTTCTTTAAATTTTTAAAATTTTTGTCTAAGAATAACTTGTTGTTTACGAAAGATTTAAGATTTATTTTAAAGTTAGTTATATTTCCAACAAATCGAGACAAAAATATTTTATAATGGGCTAACAGTTTCGGAGATACAGCTTTTTAAAATTTGTCCAGTTTTCAAGTTACACGATTTTTAGAAAAAAAATTCAATTCCACTCGTTAGCCGCGCGCATTATGAAAGATGTTTCAAAGCGCTTTGTGCGAATGTGCGGAATATTATCCAAGTATGGGTTATATCCTGCGGTGCATCTGGACTCCCGATGGTAGAAGGGAGATTCTGGAATAAGCTCGTGGAGCTTTTGAGCACACTCTCCGAAGTACAATCTGTTAAAGACCGACAGACATGAAACTTTGCGACGGTGGGCCAGACTGTGAGACTTGGTTTTCTTGGCTTCTTGGCTCTGCGATCTATCGAGTCAAATGCGTCTAGTTGGTATTTAGCTGTGTCATTCCAAAGGTGACAGCAATTCTCCATGCAGGATCAGGACTCAATTTTAGCGCCGAAGTTCAGGTTTGCACACAACTTCATGCCAGTAGCTCAAGGCTGTCAGTAACTGGTACAGTTGTAACTCGAGAAGTAGGAGCCAGATTGAACGGATTCATTTTGGCGGTGAAGGGACACGTCTGTGTTTTGGTGGCGTTTAAACTCACCAGATTTTTGTCACCCCACTCGGAGACACGACTTAAGGTCAAGTTTATTCGCTCTATATTACCCTCTCTCGAAGAACGCATCTCGCTACTGCTGGCTTTTGCGCTAGACATAAATCTCTCATCTATCATACGATCTGCGTTACCAACAATGCCAGGACAGAGTAGGTCGTTGATTTACAGCAGGAAATGAGCCACAGAGAGAACAGACTCCTGAGGGACCCCGGCGTCAATAGCCATGAGGACAGATGAGCAGCTATCAAGGACAACTTGGATCGACTGTTCACTTAGGAAGTCAGATATCCATCATCATCATTTTCAGTATCATTCAAGTTTCTAAAGGCCTTGTTTTTGGTGAAGAATTAATTCTCTTTCTCCCTCTCAGTTGGCTATTATCAGGTCTCAGGGGACTCCAAAGGTCTCCTCAACTTCCAGGTTAAAGTGAAGCGCCCTATAGGTTCTGGTTTAGTTTATAAATGTATGGAGAAAGGGACATAAATGGCCGAACCTATGATTTTTTTATTATAGAAGCTTGGAATTTCCACACCTTTAAGGATCTATGGACCTACAAACCTACGTGTACTTTTTATTTTATTTTAATTTATTTAGAAAACCAACAGCTGTTTACAAAAAAGAATAGTTTGCTTATATATTAATGGTACATGAGCCTATAACAGGTTTCCCTAAGTTAAATAACAGGTTTCCCTAAGTTACAAACCTATCTCAAAGTGGGTTACTTATTTCTGACAAATCGTTAATATCAATTTTAGAGTTTTAGAGATTCAGAGATTTATCCGTGAAATGCTCTTGACTTTTTAGTGACATAATGATTCCAAACACCGCGTTTTTTGTGTTTTCATAACAGGATCAGTGAGGGTTACCAACCACCTGATGGTGCCTGTAACTTAAGGTGTTTGTTTAACACTAAAACTTGTAAAATAAAAATAAATTTCACAAAAACTAATCACCTCCTTCAAAATTTTTTAAGGAATCTATTAGCACTAAAAAGTATGAAATAACTATAGCAGTTAATTATTAGCAACGTAGTGACATAATAGAAGCTGCCGAATTCGAGAACTTGAATATATCATTGCTTTTACATTACAAACAACATATCAAAAAACTCATATACCTGATTTGATGCAGCGTTCAAAAATCAATTTAATTGAATCATTAGCTTTTGTTTTTCATTTACGTGTTTTGTATCCATTTTTCCTTCATACTCACTACAGGGTAAAATTGACGCATTAAACAAAATACAAATACTGTAAAAATTTAATTTGAATTTAGAACATTAACTTTAGGATTTGAAAACCTCATATTATTCATTATTAAACGACATTTGACATATATTCCTAAAAATATACATTTTTCTGATAATCCTCATAAAACATAAACTTGCAAGGTGTTTTCATTTTTCTGATGAGAAGTGTATACCTATATACGCAACTTCCTCAGACATAGGGCATCGAAGACACAATAAAGGAAACCCTGTACTGGAAAATATTTTTCATCTCATCTATTCGAAAATCGCTGAACGGTTCGTCAATAAAGGCGAACAAAATAGCTGTTTTCTCCAAGAGACTTTCGTAGCGGGTGAAAATGGGATTTAAAATTAGAATTTGAATTTAGGTCCACTATAAGGATATTTTAGGTCAACCATAGATGTCGAACTAAAATATTGTATGAAAAATGATACTGGCCGGTTGTACTATTAAAATTATTATGAATATAAAACAAGATATATGCTCTAAATGTAAACAAGACTACCAACCAAAGAGGTTCTGTTCCTAATTGATACAAAAAAGTCAATAACATTTTCAGTTGTTACAAATAATACTTAATATGATTTTTAGTATTGTTTCATCAAGTAATAATATTGTAATGGTATTTTATATTTTTAATTAATGACGAGTGTGTGTCTCAATGAGCTTCTTATTCTTTTCTCATAGAAGGAGATGAAAAGTAGAGTGTATTACGCGGCTGCAAAAATATTTTTACCTTGGGCTACCTTTTGAATCCCTCGCTACGTTCAGGATTCTACTCTAGAATCCTTCGCCACGCTCGGGATTCTACTCAAAAATCCTTCACTTCGCTCTGGATTCAAAATAGCGCCCTCGCCTTAAAAATATTATTTTACAGCCTTGTGATACAATCTACTATTGTAGGTCTACTAACTGGACTTGAGTCTTTAATGTTCTAATCAAATTTTTTTTCTCTTACCACAAAAATTTAAAATTGTAAATATAATAAAATTTGTGACATTTGTAGAGTCTGACGTTTTATAACAGATGAGGCATTTAAACATCGCCGTAAGTAAACGGAAGCGTTTGTATTTAATATTCCTGACTTCTAATTAGAGAAATTGCCTTATTTTTCTTAAAACTGCTCACTGCATTTAATAGATATCAACAAAGATTACCATCATTGAATGCGGCATGGAAGCACGTTGAAATAATAGCTGTAATTGCATTAAAAATAACCTCTTCTAGAAATTTATGACTTGCATCTAATATACAAGTGTTCGTTTTACTTGTGGCCAAATGAAGCTATCAAACTCAATCTAGAGCAACATGCCTTCAGAGGTATAAATAAGTATGAAGCTCGTTACTCGCGCAGTGACATGTTTTGTTTACTTCAGGAAAATAATCTGACCATCTTACTTTAGCTTTCTACGACGCAGGAGGTTGCTACTAAGAAACTTTTTTTTGAAATTCATCCCCTAACGGGGTAAAATGATGGAAAATGATTTCTATGAAAGTCCTTTGTTTCTTAAGTTAGATTCTCACAAATTTGAATTTAAGCTTTTGGTAAAAAATAAAGAAACACGTGTTTAAGCGATTCTTGAAAACCATCCTTCAAGGGGGTTAAAAGGGGGATGAAGTTTTTTCGTATGTTGGTCTAGAGACTCCGATTCCACAGACAAACCAGTCCCTACTAGAGACTCCGATTCCGCAGACAAACTGCTAAGTAGTTTTGCGGGACTTTTTGTTAGTTTATAAGTTATATAATTTTGTAATAAATAATAAATAGAAGTCTTAAAGGTAGAGATATAAACATTTTGAAATAAACTTTCCGTAAAAAATTAACAATTACGTATTTAAGCATTTTTGTAAATTCATCCCATAAGGGGGAGAAATGAAGAAAAATGATTTGTATGAAAGTCCTTTGTTTCTTAAGTTAGATTCTCACAAATTTGAATCTAAGCTTTTGGTGAAAAATAAAGAAACAGGTACTCAAGCGTTTCTTGAAAATCGTCCTTTAAGGGGGTGAAAAGGGGAATGAATTTTTTTTCGTGTGTTGGGTCTCTGTTATTTTTAAAGGTAGAGATATCAAAATTTTGAATTGTACTGCGTAAAAATAAGAAAGAACGTTGTTTAGGATTTTTCGAAATTCACCCCCTAACGCGATGAAATTAGGGATGAAAATTTGTATAGAAATCCTACAGTTTTCTCATGAAGTACATGAAAATTTGGATTTAAGCTAATAATAAGAAATAAAAAACACGAGTTTCAGAAATTTTGAGATGTCATCCCCCAAAGCGGTGAAATAAGGGATGAAAATCCTACATTGTTGACATGTAGTAATTGAAAATTTGGATTTAAGCTAATAATAAGTAACAAAGAAACCCGTGTTTCAGCAATTTTAAGATATCATCACCCAAGGGGGTGAAAGAAGGGATGAAAGTTCGTATGAAAATCCTACAGTTTTGACATGCGGTACTTGAAATTTGGATTTTAGCTTTTAGCAAATAATAAGAAGTAAAGAAACACGTGTACGCCATTAGAATGCTAAATTATTCCTGAGTAACATAAGGTATATTTATTACTAGAAAAAAAGTAGTATCCCTACTAAAACTTCAATAGTGTAACCCAAGGTGAAAAAATTTGCCATACGATGTCTTTCATCGCATGCGCTACGGAAACTATTGATGATAGAACAAAATAATGTTCTACAATTTTAATGAACGTATTTATATGTAAAAAACATTTCGCGAGACCATAATCAACTATTGTAGTCATGTCACAATAACTTTTTTTACATTTTAAAAGTTGATAGAAATGCCGACTAAAATCAGACCATGTTATCCATACCTTTCTATTAATCCTTATTCAAATAAATCATTTCGTATTCAACGACATTTTTAAATTATTCAAATCTGATATTCAATTCAAAAGATATTAAGAATTCAAAAATGTCAATCTAAACAGAATACTTAGAGAAAAGTATGTTTAAGCATTTCTAGATGAACATCCCCCAAAACTAAGTGCTACCCGTGCGAGGCCGGGGCGGGCCGCTAGTAAGTGATAAAGTTGTAAAATGATATTTACAATACAAAAAAAGACATAAATGACTCCAAATCACCGATTTATAAATTTTCTTTCGGTCTGTTTCTTTGTGTTTTAAACATAACTCACTACGATGATAAGAGCCAGAGATATAACAATAAAATCAATTTATTTTTTAAAGTGCAACTGCATCGCCATATTATAAAGATGATCTTTCAATATTCATCAAAATTTTCCCCTACGCTCTCAAAATGAGAGCCAGCAAAAAACCACTCAGAATCCATCGATGTTACATAAAAATCTTAAATTTAAAATATGGTGTAATCGGACTATTCGTTTAGCCGGCGCTAGAGCAAAGCGTGACGGACAGACCGGCCGACCGACGGGCGGTTATTTTTGGAAGACTTGGTTTTTGATGAATTGTAAGTGGTATGGAACACATTTTTGAGAAAATTTGAAAACCTTTTTTTTTTCACGAAAGCAATACCTTTCTCGCTCCACTCGAAAGTAAAAAAAATTACTTCTCCGTACAAATTGTTTACTCTGATCGAACACTTTGTATGGAGGCCAATTTTTTTTGTTTCCCCAAAAAATGTATTCCCAAAAATGTTTCTCCGGGAAAGTCGTTCAGTTTCATTGACTGCGCACGCCCTTTCAGTTTTCGGTACACCGGCCCTTATACCTTGTATGTGAATCAAATTGTTGGTTTGATGTGTCTTCGTCAGATTAAATTACCATTTTAGTATTTACTGGCTAGTTTGTTAAAAATAACCTTATCTTTGAAATGCTGGGCGTAGGAAGTACTTACCTTTAATTAGATTGAAGGCCGATGGACACGTTACTACCGTTGCTGGTTCCAACATTAACTGAAAGAAAAGAGTAAATAAATATTGCGTTTTCACTAATCACACCATTATTGTAAACGTGAAAGTTTGTATGTTTAGATGTTTATTACTCTTTTCCAGCTAAATCGCTGAACAAAATGACAGGAATATAGACATATAAGAGCATAAAATTGTCTCTATTACGAATCCCACGCGGACGAAATCGCAGGCAAATGCTAGTATTGCTACATTTATCAAAGACTTCATATTGATTTTATTATCATGAATGGTTATATCGCACGCGGGGTTTAGTTCCGGAAAAGCTTAGGTACAGTAGGTTGCATTATTGATCACACCAAGTTTAACGTTTATTTAACCTTTTTTAGAGTTCCATACCCAAATGGTTCACCATTCCCGTTCCCGTTTTTCAAAACGGGACCCTATTAATATTAAATTTTCACAGAATATGTATTTCTGTTGCCGCTATAAAAGTAAGTAATAAAAAATAATTAAGGGAACTACCCTACTAAAAACTTGTCTTTTTGGCGATTTTGGCTCGATTTATGTTTTAGCTCTATCTTAAAACGGGTACGCTTACAAACGTGACAATTGGTATGTTTATAATGCATAGGCTATAGAATAATAACAAATAATAAAAATTGGTCAAAGGCGTGTCGTACTCGCGCGCATTTAATAGTTAATACACTTTTGCGTGCCTGTGCGTCTATAACTAAGACGGTATTTTTATTTTAATGGTACGGCACCCCCGGTGCGCCACCGAAAGAAAGTAACACAGTAAATCGTTGGCGCAAGGGTAGTAATATCTTAGCGAAAACAATAACATTCGCATACATGCAAACTAAATACTCGCTCTGGGCTTCACTTGAGTTGAAATTTTTTTCAGGAAATTTCTAAAAACAGCATACTTTGTGCTTATAGCTTCTTTACCTAGTGTAGGCTCAGCTTTAAATAATCAAGTTTTCCTTGAACCTAATCCAACCACAAGTTTAATAATACACCACGTATCCATACACAGTTTTGATTCAAAGTTTGTAAAAAAGGTAATCGGCGATGACGCGAGGACGTACATGTCTGCCACGTGGGTAAGCAAGCGTGACTCATAGTCCAGTTAAACACGTTTTCCGTTCTCTCTACTAATATAACAGTAGACCAATGACTCTACCTACGTTAGCAAATTTTAAAATCTAAACAAAATTGGGTACAGAAATGGAGCCTATTCACTTTATAAAACATGGATTTTAACCTAATTTGAACTCACTGTGGATAGCGTGCAGGGGTTGCGGTCTCGTTTAGCCAACCTCAGAACTAGTAAAGTTTACAAAGCATCACAATAATTTAAAAAATATATAAAAATATCACAGTAATAAAAGCGTATAGGTACTAAACACGAAAATTAAAACAGCCGTACCCAATGGATATAATTCAAAACTTCTTACTTTGCTTACCACTGCCACGGAGCTGTGGAAGTGCGGCCCTTCTCCCTTTCATAACAAGGCGCGGGCACTAATTAACAAAAACAAACTCCATTTAACTAATTTGGCAGCTCGGAATCGGTGTTGGTCAATTCGATTTTGTTACAGTGTGTGATGTAGTGAGTGTGAACCAAACCTATCCTACTGTGGTAATATTTTTTAAATGGGATTTTCGCAGACAGGTAAACATACGACACGATAAGGTTCTGTTGTTACCTACTTTAGGAGTCAACTCAGTATAAGTCAGCCTCGAAGGTACTGTGTCATGAAAAATCTAATGTTGAGAACGTCAAGCCTAGAAGCCTATGCCGTAACAAATAAGCGCGTTACAACGCATAGACGACGACGCAACGTCGCTCTGACTGTGCGGGAAATTGGCTGAGCGGTGTATTGGTATGAGTTAAACGTAAAATTACGCTATTTTCTCTTCTCCGACGCTATACTTAGTGACTTCATTGCATATTAACTTAAAAAGACTAAACCCTTTGAATAAGTATTCCTGGTCAGTTATTAGAAACAAAGTAGGTACCTATTCTTAAGTAATTATAGAACATGCATAACTTTTATTAGTCACATTTACGAGTATTAATAAAATATGAAAATACCGATGACAAAAAGTGAAATTAATATTTAAATCGGCTAAGAAATACGGCAGATATTTAAAACTACTAATTAGACAGAGAAATTCGACATGAATAGTGACGTCACAATTCACTACGGCCATATAAACTCCATATTAAATTTCGTTTTGCTAGAAAGAGACAGAAACAAATCTTCGATGGCTTACATCTTTTTTAATATTATAGTTATTCGAAAAATAGTTTTACAAGTCTGTTTATTACATGAATAAGAATAAATTTCTTAAATAAAAAAAATTCGTGCATGTTCCCTATTATAGAACATTTGGTGTGATAATTGTTGGACGCAATGATATTTTAAATTGACGCATTTTTAAGCTTAAGAGTAAGTAGTTCCATTTTCATTCAAATTGAAATTAGGTACTTATTTTTTGTTTATTTATTAAATATAACTTACAAGCCTTAATTTGGGCTAGATTGCCAAGATGAGACAAGAAAAAAAATATAATTATTTTCTTTTGCGTATTTAATTTGGATAAAATACCTTACAAAACTCCGAATATAAGTTATTATCTATTATTATAACAATAAAAATACCAATTTACATAACTAAATGGTGCAACAAAAACCTAATAGTTACAATAGCCTGTTGTAATAGATTAATCAACATAACCGTGAATGAGGTATGCAAGGCCGTCACGAGAGTGGTCCGAAGTAGGTATTCGGTGGCATAGTTCTGTACTTTAGCTAAAACATTTTCGATAAAGTATTTAATTTTATATCAAACAATTCAATAACCCTATTACTTTTATTCGAAGTCGGCTACTAAACTGGTACCAATGCCCCTTTCGGAGGACTAGACGAGGTTTGCGGTTCCACCCCTGTGTCTTTGACATACCACCTATTCGCACCAAGCGCTTTGATTCTTCATTTTTAATGCGCAATTCAATCTGGATCTTTTCAAGGCTGAACAGGATTATGTATGAAAGCATACTACATCTTCGACCTCAGAGTTACTTTACTACCAGGTGAGATCGGGATCAAATGACTACTACGAGTATATCACATAAAAAACCACATTCCTGAAAAATTTAAAAACAGTTAATCTAAATTTCCTTCCAAGGATCTTACTTCAAGGTAATATTTATATGATTTGAATGAAGGGATTAAATACGTTTCCAAGAAAATACTATCTTTCAGTTAATGCACTTCAATATCTGTCATACTCATCTAAACAGAATAGACCGCTCGGGGCCGACGTCACAACTACAACACAGCGCAGTACATCGACCCATACGCTGTCCCGTTTCGTTTCGCTGGTGAGCAATCGCCCCGTCTCGTATGGACAATTTAAATTTTTCGTACATCCATATTGCTTTTTCTTCGCGGATGAGTATTTCCGCACGCCTGCCGCGGCAACAGCTACCACGCATCAGTGACTCTGTTCCTAGTTGAATGAAACCGTCCATTTTTACGAATTGATATACATAACATCCCATGAAACGTCCACTGCAGGACAGGGAGCTCCCTCCAGAATTCTAGCTTTCACTGGAACGAATGTGGAGGGGAAGTACCATAGTCAACACTCTTATTCGTGACCGCAGTATGCAAGATGGTTACGATACACAGAAGGATGCTGCTGCCCTTCCTCCGGTTTATAAACCCTTAGTCGCCCCTCGACATGGGCATGGACGATTACATGGGTTAGTACTATTCAAAGTTTTTATATCACTACTCATCAGTCCCTATCTTTTGGCATGGCAATTGTTTTTGCTGAAGATCAGGTTTTTTTGTTCATTTTCATTTCCAGACAATGGCCTCCTGAACACCAGGAGTTTTTCGTGATCCTCTCATAAAGCATCTTCTATTGAGATATCTCTTTTTCGTCTTGATTATCGCGTTAAATTTTATCAGGTACTCAATAGAAAACAATTTAATGGTCTGGTTTGCCAACAGTCTTCAGATTTTTGGCAAACCAGTGTCTGGTCAAAGTTTTTATATCACTACTCATCAGCCCCCATCTTTTGGCATGAAAATTGTTTTTGCTGAAGATCAGGTTTTTTGTTCATTTTCATTTCCAGACAATGGCCTCCTGAACACCAGGCTCCGGTCTGGAACTTCTTATATAGTTTCTCGTGATCCTCTCATAAAGCCCCATCTACTGAGACATCTCTAAGTCGCCCTGATTATCACGTGAAAAATCCTTCTCGGCTCCTCTACCAATTCTTGTGGCAACTTTGAAGGTGGTGGGCCTATTCTTTAAAGTCTGTCTCATCATTATTAAAATTTGCTAAAAGAATAGGTAACTAAAATTGTAAAATTAATTATTTTAACGTAAATTAAGATTCATATTTTTCTCTAATATGTTTTAAACGCCAATTTTAGCGAAAAATACAATTTTAAGTACCAAAATACTTTTAAAATACCCTATCAAGTAGTCATTCTTACGGAAAAAAACAACCAAATTCTGAAGAGCCACCCTAAGAAATAAAATAGAATCGCTCATGTGCCAGAAATTTGACCAGCTCTCTTAAAACTTGTAACGAAACTCAATAGTACAAACACTGCTGCTTTACTACAGAAACAGGCAAAAGGCGGTACTTTCCAGACGGACTTTGTACAAAAGCCCTACCACCATCGTATTTTGTAATAGAAATCACCAAAATAGGCAAATTATTTATTTGAAGCCTAAATTAAAATTCAGGGTTTTTTCCCTCTTAACTTTTAAACGCCAATTTCAGCGAAAAATACCTCATTAAGCACCAAATTTTTTACACGTTTTGGGTAGCCTAGAGACCTAAAGTTTTTAAAGCCAGCCACAACCTATGGAACATCCTCTTTGTATTTTTAAATTGATGATCAAAATTTGAATCGGCCCATTAAATTGTTCGAAAATTTTATTTAGCCTACTTTTTAAGTAACAAGTGGGAATGATAGGGGGTTTATTATTTTATGTATGAAAGTAACGTTCAAGGCAATCATGACACAAAAAGAAAATGGCAAAAATGTTCAGTAAAAAAAAAGATATGAATTTTTAAATTTCCTTCGGCCGAAAATTTTAAAAATTAATAAAATAATTTGTATATTGAAAACTACAAATAACGCGGAACATACATGGGGGTGATTTGGATACCCCTTACCATAAGGCATCGAAATTTTTCTTTGGGCCCCCCTGTATATTACTACTATGAATTCTCAAGTTCTATAAACCTCAGTAGATACATTGCTTGCATAGCTCATGTTGTGTTTATGTAGGTAGGTATTTACATTGTTGTTGATTCTGTGAGAATAGGAAGCAGCGCAATAATACATACCTTTTTACTACCTATATTGTTTCACTTAATTGTTTGTAAACATTGAAAGTTATTACTCGACTGCCCCAAAACAGGAGGGTTATGTTTTTCGAGTGTATGTATGTATATACTCGTATGTATGTCGATTTCTTTGTCGCGCTCTGCAGCCAAAACGGCTTGGTAGATTTCAACATGTGAGGTGTCGTTAGGTTCGTATTCATTGTAGAAGTGTCATAGGGTATAAAAAAAAAGTACTAAATAAAAAAACTATTTCAAAAAACAAAATACCGGATTGAAAAGAGAATCTTAATCGGTTTCCGATTGAGATGAATTTTGCATGCGTATGTGAATCGGATGAAAATGCAATATTATTGAAACTTGGAGCTGATCTGATGATGGAGCCGGAAGATATCCATAAAAAAGTGGAGATAATACCGCGTTTCAGAATCCTACAGCGCCATCAGTTGGTGGGTTGCGTCGCTTGCTCACCTAGTAATATTTTATTGATAAAACAACTCTGGGAGGTTTCTTAATAAAATATTTGGGCTTAGCTAGGCCTTTTGGAAAAAAAATCACTTCGTTTTAACATACAAAGCAATGACAAAATTACCCGTGCAAATGCAGCATTCATTACTGTAGTTTTTCTACTCCATACCTGAGGCGCTGTTTTTATTACAGCGTTTCAGAAACCTACAGCGCCATATGTTGGTGAGTAGCGTTGCTTGCTCATCTGGTAATATTTTATTGATAAAACAACTCTGGGAGGTTCATTTATTATTAGCTAGGCCATTTGGAAATAATTTTCTAAGTTTTAACATATAAAGCAATAACTAAATTTCCCGTGCAAGATGCAGCATTAATTACTTTTGTGTTATACTGTAGCTTTTCTACTCCATACCAGAGGAGCTGATTTTTGATGTCGACTACCCAAGGAGGTTTTAGCCCACGCTTCGCCAAAGCGAACCACCAGTGACTAAAACCTTGTGACTACCAAATTCAACCATACCTTACGTACGGTCAACCGCACGTGAATGGAAAGATTTGCAACTCTATTACTATGTCACAAAGTCCGAAGTGTTTCAACTGACGTGCTGTTGGGTTTATGTAGAAAAATATCTTGGGTTTGGGCTCGTCTGATTCTAGGGTGTGTAAATAGTTGTTTTTACGCGACTGCCCTAAAACAGAAGATATGAATGGTGCTGTCGTTGCTGGTGGCATTAGATCTGAGCCGTTCAAAATGCGCAGAGGTGTCCGCCAAGGTTGCGTGTTAGCTCCCACCCTGTTTGGTATATTTTTCTCATGGCTATTATGAGAAGCATTCGGCAATGACCAGCAGGGTATACATCTACATACAAGAGCTGATGAGAATTTGTACAACATAATTTCACTTCTTAAGTCCAAGCGCGATCGCGAGGACGTATTTATTGACAGCCTTCTACTTGCTGATGATGCAGCCTTTGTGGCCAACACTGCAATTGATTTACAAATCATCGTCGATAAGTTTTCACGGGCCTGTTCCTTGTTCTCCATATCTATAAATGCCAAAAAGACAGTTATGCTGATGCAAGGGAATATAAGATAAGCCAGTAATAACCCTGGATGGTGCCATATTGGAAGTATAGTGGACAAGTTGACGTACTTGGGGTCGACTGTGTCGAACAATCTCTCACTTGACCTGGAGATCGATGTTCGTATCGGCAAAGCGGCGACCATGTTCGCCAGGCTGAATACGAGTACAAGAGTATGGCAAAACAAACATCTTACGACGAACACCAAGATGATCGTTTACCAAGCATGCGTTTTAAGCAACCTGTTGTATGGAGCAGAAGGGACGACGTACGCAAAACAAGAGCGTCGACTTAATGCCTTTCATATGCGCTGCCTCCTAAACATCCTAGGCATCTCTTGGAAGGACAAGGTAACCAACAAAACGGTCGTACAACGAGCACAGCTGCCCAGTTTTTTCGCATTGCTGGAGCAGAGACGATTACGATGGTTGGGGCACGTGCACCGCATGGAACCAACTTGTTTACCCCAGCGTGTATTGCTTGGTGCTATAGCGCACGCAAAGGAAGTGTTGGTTGGCCAATGCTGCGCTTTAAAGATTGCGCCAAGCGAGACATGATCACTTTTGGTATTGAACACCTAGACTGGGAGCAGACAGCTGAGGACAGAACCAAATTGCGTAAATCATTACTGGATGGACGCAAGGTACACGATAAAGCCTGGTTTTGTGCCCTTGCCGAAAAAAGAGAGAAACGTAAGAAAAATACCGACACAACATCAGTAATTGATAACACAAGCTTCACCTGCAGAGCAGAGCGTGTGGCAGGACCTGCCGCTCCCGAATAAATAGGCTTATTCAGCCACGAAAAACGGTGCAATCGACAGAATATTGCTTAAATCGTCTGACATAGACGGCTAAGGCATATGATGATGATGTATGTATGTATGTATGTCGATTTCTTTGTCGCGCTCTGCAGCCTAAACGGCTTGATAGATTTCAATTAGTAATTGATTTATAAAGTAGTTAAGAGTTTATTGTAACGCTTTGGATTTTCTGTTATGTTACAATTGTATATAAAATAAATAAATAAATAAATAAATTTCAACATGTGAGGTGTCGTTAGATTTGTATTTATTGTAGGAATGTCATGGGGTAATATTTTAGTACGGCACCTTTGAAGAGAAAATAAATGGTACAGCAGCACTGCACTTACTTTCTCGCAATACTCAAGGAAAAACAATCAACCGCAAACTTAAATTTGTAATGCCATACGTAGTATGGAAAAAAAAAGAAAATGTTTGAATGAAATATACAGATCAATTCAGAATTCCAATTGTCAAACATTAAAACAAACAAACCTCAAACGATTTCGAGTATATCACATGTTTAACTTCTGGTAGTACTGGAACACCCTTTATATGAATTTTCTCAGATCAATGGATACCACCATAGGATACTTGCATGGAGATTTTTTAATTTCCCTACACATGTTTCTTATGGATAATTGTTCAGTTTGGTCTACTGAGCAAGCCCTTTCAGTTTTGGTACACCCTGTGTTCTAAATTTTATTGAAAAAAGTCATAAATAATATCCAGTCAGGTAGACAACCAATCCAGGATTAATATTATAGAAAATTTTAATAAACTCAATGGAACCAATTTTGGGTAAATCTCATATTTACGATTTGGCGGTACAGGAACACCCCTTATATGAAATTACATAGATCAATTGATACTGGCGCAAGATAGCTTACATGGAGATGCTTGGTCATGCAAAGTTTCATCAAGATTCTGTGCCGTTTTTGAGAAAATTTCAATTTTTCATTTTCGTTGTATGACAGCTACCCTCAAAATGAGAGCCAGCAAGAAACCACTTAGAACCCTTCGATGGATTTGCATAAAACTTTTAAATTCAAAATCTGGTGTCAATCGGACCATTCGTTTAGCCGCTAGGCCAAAGCGTGACGGACAGACCGACCGACCGACCGACGGACGGACATTTTTGGGAGACTTGTTTTTTATGATGTATAAGTGATATAGAACACATTTTTGAGAAAATTAGAAAAAGTTTGTTTTTTCACGAATACAATACCTTTCTCGCTCCGCTCGAAAGTAAAAAGAGTGAAATTTTTTTTTTTAAATTATTGCTTTTACAACATGGGTATCAAACAATAGCTTGTAAAAACCTGATTCTAAGGTTCAAGCAAATGTAACAACATAACTTGACGTAGCAAATCTGAAAACTAAAAAGTTAAAAATAAAAAAAATATTAAATCACAAAAAACCCAACTGCTTAGCACAAGAGAGAAAAACAAGCTTAAATCTATTGGATTTGGTAACTTGAATTGTATAAGATACTGCAGGCGGGGACGAAAAAAATTTAGTCATCTACAAACATCCACAAAACGTTTTTTCGTCCCCGCCTTCAGTATCTTATACAATTCAAGTTACCAGATCCAATAGATTTAAGCTTGTTTTTCTCTCTTGTGCTAAGCTGTTGGGTTTTTTGTTATTTAATAATTTTTTCTTTATATTTTTTACTATAAACAATTTTTGCTCTGAAGATTAGTTTGTTCATACAAACAAGCTTATTTGTCTTTATAAACTGTAAGCATAACTTTTTGATATGCATTGTGATACAGCTATGTCTGATACTACTATCAGATTGCATTTGGACATGCAGTTCAATAAAATAAAAATTGACTGCTATAGGTTATTGAATAATGATTATTAAGTAAGAGAAAAATCTTAGGGTTAAACATACTTCACCTCACCTAATTGATAAAACTAATACTCATCAATGGAAAATTTGTTTTATTAGTGTGTGTTTTCAAGCAAAGATTGGTCGCTGGTTGGTGCTACCTATTACATACTCGTAGTAAAAAAATATACAACAGTACTGCATTTACGCGATATGCAAATACTCACAATATTTTTAAAAGACCTATCTAACAACACCTCACACCATGGAACAGACGAGAAAAAAAATTACCCCCACTTTAGGGGAGGTACCCTAAAAATAGTACATTGCTCATCGAGAAGAGAAAGGGACCGATTCCAACCTCACCCGAAGTGGGAATCGAACTTTCTTTCGAGTGATGCATAGTGCTTTATACTTCAAATATAAGAAAAAAAACCGGTCAAGTGCGAGTCGGACTCGCGCGCCGTGGGTTCCGATATACCTTTAGTATTTTTGGAAGCAATAAAGTCCATTTTCAGGACCGCAAAACTAAATTTGTTTCTAAAGGTTTTTTGTAGATTTCTAAAAAAGTGTGGAACTTAGAAAGATCGTTTTATTTTTGCTGTAAAGTTTACATAAACTTCTGTCAACTGTAATTAATTCAGATTTTTCCTTACACAAACTTCGGAGATAAGGGGGGGGGGGGGGGGGGGAATGGTATTTTTTTGTCATTTTTCATCATAACCTGAAAACTAAGAAACTAAAAAAAACACAAAAATATATTTTAAAATGTACAAGTAAAGCCCTTTCATATGATAACCCACTCGACCTAGTAGCGACAATTTCGCCCCCCCTATTTCTTTACATTAATAATCATACTTTTTTCAAAATTTTTTCATATGTAATTAAGTTGGGCAACTACATTCTAATTTCAGGTTGATAGCATGAGTGGTTGCTGAGATATAGAGGTGTGACAGACAGACGGACAGACAGACAGACAGAGCGGCACCAAAAGGGTTCCTTTTTTTACCATTTTGGTATCGGAACCCTAAAAAAGACACAATATAAAACACAAAATTGAAAATTCAGAACTGCATTCACTTATAATATTTTTAATTTTTTCACATATCTTTACAAGTATTTCGCCAATGTCATAAAAGCTTGTCATTGATATTTGTTTTATAGTTTCGGAAAAGTGTAAGTGGCCAGTAGCATTTCGCGGACTTAAAAATAAACACTCGCTTTTGGCATTATGATATTTAAGGCAGGCATCGACCGACATTGACCTAAATTAAAAAAAAACAGCACGTTAGAAATGGATTTTCATGTACAATATTCCACCCCGCTCAGCACGTTAAGAGGCCTATCACAAAATTTCGTTCAAAAAAATGAAAAGTGGAAAATCTTACTCGGCGTCCAGATTTTTCGACACTGTTCTGTAGCTGAAACTATACGATATAAATTCTTTTTGTATTTTCAAGTTATTTGATACTATTATTGCGTTTGAAAGGCCAGCGCATTGGATTATGGAGAAATTTGGCAGTTTTAAGTACGTTCAATTAGGGTATTAAAACGAATTGTTTTTAAACAAACGTAGGCGATTTTCATTTTGTTTATACCAAAGTTTAGTATGGTGTAAGTTATACGAAATAATATTAATATAGTAAAGAGCAATTTGCAGTTAAACCTGAGCGTTTTTTGTAGTTTTTTTCGTTCGGAATTGATTTTTTTTCTAGATTTTCCAATATTTTTTTAAAATTCCGAGGCCGCTACGAACTACACTATTATATAAGAGATCTTATTGTATTATTTTAATTTTGTTTGCTTAGCCCAATACGAGTAGTTCAATCCACGAGCTCAAAAAAGTGCCTTCGCGCATTTTATGAAAACTTGCTTCGGAATATTGGCTATATCTACCAATATAAGAAAAAATTGCAAAAAGCGAGGCCGCTACGAACTTAAATTATAACTATTCTTCAACATTTTATAAGTTAAAATTGTCAAAATCTTTCCGTTTCTCAGATTAAGGACGCCGAAATTAGCTATTTTGCGCAAAAACACGCTCAAAATGTAATAGGCCTCTTACGAGTAACAATGGATTTTCATACAATAGTTTATCCCGCATATTTGTACGATTGCAATGACGTACATTCTTCCTTATTTAAAAAAAAAACCGGCCAAGTGCGAGTCGGACTCGCGCACCGAGGGTTCCGTACCACCACATAATCATAATTGTATTAGTTGAAATTTCAGTAAGTTAATGTGCTAGATTTTTTGTGTCCGATCCGCGCTTGACCAAATGATATTATTTGTTGTTATTTTATAGCTTATGCACTATAAACTTACCAATTTTCAAGTTTGTAAGTGTTCCCGTTTTTAAAATAGAACTAAAACAAAAATCGCCTCCGCGACCATCCAACTTGACCTCTCTCTTATATGAATGTTCTTGAAACGGGAGCTCACCACAATTGGTTACCATTAGTTGTGAGAAAAGTTGCAATATTTAATGATTTCAGACTTTTCCCTTTATTTGTACTGTGAGACCTAGCTTCTTGCCAAATTTCATAATTTTAGGTCAACGGGAAGTACCCTATAGGTTTTGCTTTAGTGCATAAATGTAGGGAGATGAGGACATAAAAAGCCATATCTTTTGATTGCGTCGATGTAAAAAATTGAAATTTTCAGATTTTGTGTGGTTCATGGACCCTAATATATGGTATTAATTTCAACCTGATACGTCTACCCGTTCGTGAGATAAAGGGTCTTGACAGACAGACAGACAGACGGACAACAAAGTGATCCTATAAGGGTTCCGTTTTTATTATGAGGTATGGAACCCTAAAAAGGCACTAGTTAATGCTGGTCTTTAAAAACATTTAAAAACATTTGACAATTTAATAAAAATCGGGTGCTGCAGTAGCAACCTAAAAGAGACTGTGTTAAGGTTAGCTACAGGCTAATAACATAATGATCTGTGCAGAAACTTATGAAATGACATTAATTCATACTTACTCGTATATGTAAGATTATAAAATCAAACATGAAAAAAATATAAACGATTAATATTTGAAGGGGATCTATAAATGTTCTGAAATTCTGTATAACCAATGTCCGAGTTAAACTTTGTGTTTTATGGATTAGATAAAAAAATTAAGGGTATGAAGGTCTTTAAGGGGCTTATATATGCTAGAAGTTGTTGAGTCAAGGTCATACTCACATCACATGTATTTCAAATTAAACTTTCGCAAAAAGCTCCATTACTTAAAGTTCGCATGGCTGCCAACGGAGAAAAACACACATCGCAGAGCAAATTCCTCGTAAAATATTAATTAACAAACAAACTCATTTTAGTGTTTGGTATAAATATTTTATGGAGATTAAGTAGCGAATGAACTATTGCATTCCAAAACAGTGAGAAAATTCCCTTACAGCAGGATGGCTTTATTTTATTGTCCATATGAACAAAAAGATAGACAGAGACAGACTGTTGTCAAATATAATTATACCTAGAACGGAACCGCCTCTAAGTGGATTGAACTTGATAGGGAACATAAACAGAAAATAAACTGTTTAAATGTTTTTAAGGCTTCGTCACATGATGTACTAGTCCTGAGTAGTACCTGTGCGAACTTACAGCACCTGATATATTCCACTTAGAGCAACTAAGGTTAAGGAGCTGCTAGGGTTGGGGTATAATTTGATTTTCATGATATTTATGATCAAAGTAGTTCGTTATTTATAATAATAACATCACTTTTCTCTCAGTCCATATATTTAAATATCACAATCAGTTCCCTTGATCACATTGATTAAAAATCAGTATTATTTATTATATACGATAAACATTTAAGGCGGTTGCAGAGCAGAGGTGCTGCCACTTTAAGAAATAAATTTGTTGCGTCACAAATACAAAACTTTTCAATGAGTATACTTCGTTTGGCCGCAATTTGGGTATTTTATATCTTATAACCCATGAAAATAAACGGCCACTGAGCGAAAAGTTTAGTATTGGTGACGTGAATTTCATAAATAATATGAAACTAACTGTCACCCAATCCAAAAATACAGAAAATAGACATAGACAAGTTAAAGGATAAACAATATCGAATTAGAACAACAGCAGTCTTAAACAACGACCTTGCAGAAATTATTTTAGTTAGCAATGATACAGACAAAACCAATGAAATTGAAACGACCTGGGATTCATTGAAAACCACTATGGTAAAAACAACAGAAAAATGCTTGGGACAATACAAAAAGAAAACTGAACACGAATGGATTACCGACGACATACTAGTACTCATGGAGAAGCGAAGAGAGGTTAAGAACGTAGATGAAAATAGATACAAGGAAATAGATAATGAAATAAGAACGGAAATAAGGAAAGAAAGAGACAAAACTATAGAAAATAAATGTGTGGAAATAGAAAACTTACAAAAGATGCATGACACTTTCAATTTACACAAAAAGATAAAAGAATTCACCGAAACCAATAGGAAACCTATAACAGGAATATTGGTTAATGGCAGAAACGAAGTAATTATAGATAAAGCTGAGCAGTATATGGGAACGATATATAGCAGAACTCTTTAATGATGAAAGACCGAAATTATCGGAGGAAAAGGATAGTTCACTAGAGGGACCGCCGATCCTAAAATCAGAACTAACAACAGCAATTCGTAGTTTGAGAAATGGAAAAGCAGTTGGCCCGGATGGAGTTTTCGCCGAAATTTTTAAAATTTTAGAAGATGACAACCTAAATTTAGTTCTACAATTATTTAACAATATTTATACCACCGGACAAACACCACAAGACTGGCTCAAATCCACCTTTCTTCCCTTACCAATAACAGCAAATGCAAAAACGTATAACAATCACAGGCTTATAAGTCTTATGAGTCATGCGTTAAAATATTTCTTAAAATCATTCATCTGCGCATCTACAACAAAATTGATGATTACATCGGAGAAACACAGTTCGGATTTCGCAGTGGTCTTGGAACAAGAGAAGCTCTAGTCGCTATACAAGTACTAGTGCAGAACTGTTTAGAACATCAAAAAGACGTTTATATATGTTTTATTGACTTCGAAAAGGCGTTCGATAATGTCCAACATGCAAAAGTTTTAGAAATCTTAGACAAAATTGAAATCGATGATAAAGACAAGCAAATAATCAAAAACCTTTACTGGAATCAGACCGCACATATAAAATTTGACGCAAACATTACATCAAAAGACATGAAAATTCAATAAGGGGTTAGACCGGGATGTATATTGTCACCATTACTATTCAACATATACTCAGAAATGATATTTAGGGAAGCATTCGACAACATAGATATTGGGGTTAAAGTAAATGGAAAATGCGTAAATAATTTGCGATATGCCGATGACACAGCACTGATGGCAAACTTAATAGAAGAACTCCAGTGTCTGCTGGATAAGCTGAATTCAGTTGTTGAAGCCTACGGATTGAAAATGAACATCTCTAAAACCAAGTTTATGAAGGTTACTAAGCATAAAGCGGAAACAACTCAACTTCATATAAATGGGTGTCCAGTAGAAACTGTAGATAAATACAAATATTTGGGCTGCATGTTAAACTCAAAATGGGATCCAGAGAAGGAAATACGTATTAGAATTAAAATAGCACGCGAAACATTTATCAAGATGCAATCATTATTCAAATAAATAAATTAACTTTTATTAGGGACACCACCAGTTAATTTCAGATATGGGAACGCAGACAGGTACACTAATTAACCAATTATAGGTATCCACGGGCTTAACTCTAAGTATTCAAACGTATTACATAGTTTAAATGACGCAATTTTACATTCTCTTCTATTTTTTTTTTGAGAAATGCCTCAGGATACGAAATTAAACAATTTTAGAAGAAAAAATATAAATATGAAATGATATAAACCAAATTAGGTACACCCAACAGCACGTCAACAGAAACATGACAAGGATTTTTTGACATGGCAATAAAGTTCGCATTGACGCACGGTTGACCGTTAATGAGACATTAATTACCGAATATTTAACAATTAGTGGTTTACAATTTAAACTTAACTATTTATGATTTATTAACCGCTAAAGAAATTTGTTTTTTATATTCAGCTAGTGATACATGAAAAATATCAAGATCAGTAAACTTTTTAATGTAGTTGGTAAGGGTTCTATACATAAAACCATTCCGAACATAATTTTTATTGCTACTGGCATCATCGCAGCTAAACAATTGTCTATTCCTCAAACTATGTTTACGCTTCGTAGGGACAGTGTAGTGTATGTTGTTGACTAAATCAATCAAAAAAACCGTTGACAATTTTGAATAAGAACAGTTGATCGGCTATCTCCCGTCTAAAACTAAGTTGCATTATGTTATGATGTGCACATGATTCCTCGTAACTATCAAATCTACATCCACTCGCATAGCCCAGGTATCTTAAAAATTTGTTCTGAACTTTGTCAATTTGTAATATATATACTTTATATTGGGGATTCCATAATTGACTGGCATACTCCAACCGACAGCGAACATACGTAAAATAAAGTGTTTTGGTGGCTTGAATGTCACTAAATTTCTTAGACTGTCTTTTTATAAACCCTAGTGTCTTAAGTGATTTGTTAACGTGCTGGTCGAAAAGCAATTTACTATCGAGATAAACCCCTAGATCTTTAGCGACATTCCTTTCAAATTCAAAAACAAAGATATTAAATTAAAACTCCGCTGGCGTATGGTCTAATGCTATGTTCTATCAGTATTTACTATGGAGCGGAAAGTTGGACGTTTAATAAGAAAATGATTGACAAATTGAATGCCTTTGAGATGTGGCTATATACTCGTAGACGCATGTTAAAAATATCATGGCGCGACAGAATCACAAACATGGAGGTGCTCAGAAGAATGAAAAAGAATCTAGAAATAGTAATAACACTTTAGAAGAGAAAAATCGGAAAAATCACATACTATGGGCATATAGGAACCACAAATATAGCATACTACAAACAATAATAGAAGGGAAAATAGAGGGGAAAAGAGGAAGAGGGAGGAGGAGAACATCTTGGTATGATAACCTCATGACGTGGTCTGGACTGAATGCCGCTGTAGATTTAAGAAGACTCACAATGGACAGAGAGAAATATAGAGAGATGGTCGCCGACATCCGTTAGTATATGGCACAGAAAGAAGAAGAACTTTCACCAGCGGCTTCGCTCACGTTATATAGTCTTTGTGTCATCCTAGTGTCTCCTACAGGAACCTTGCATTTTTCCGGGATAAATTGTAGCCTATGTGTTAGTCCAGTGCTTGATCTATCTACCTCTCAAATTTCATCAAAATCTATTCAGCCGCTTAGGCGTGATAGTGGAACAAACAAACAAGAAATAGAGCAAGTCTACTACCGTTTCGGATTGTGCTAGGACAGCGTAAAAGATAGGTGCGGCAAAAAACCACTGACCATAAGAGTCGGCTTTGTGCAAAGGGGGCGAGGGCAGGGGGTTGACTGTACCACCTAAATTGACGTATCCACGTAAAACTTGCGGTCGTATCCAGGATACAGCCAACCAAGGACTCGCGCGCATTTTACTTTTCTGCGCGTCACTGACTAGGTCGGTATGTTTACCTCATTAGTACGGAACCCTCGGTGCGCGAGTCCAACTCGCACTTGGCCAGTTTTTTTAATTTTTTATGGCGGACAAACCCATAAAAAAATAAAACACACAAAAGCCACTCATCAAAGATTGAATTGAAAAAAATTAAAATTCCTTTCAGGCTGCAAGATTCTATTTACACAGGTGCTATTCAGACAGGTACTCTAACTGGAATACATTAATCTTTTCTTTTGAGTAGGTAAGTATCAAGATCATTTACAGATCCATAGGAGAATGGAGAGTTTGACATCTTTCATCAAATATGAAAATTAAAGGGTAAGTACTCTTTGAAGGGCTTTCCCCCGATCAGTTATAAAAATATTACTCGCTAAATACAAAACTTATTGAAAATCTGTCTTCCCAGATTGAAGTTAGGAGAGGGAAAGCCTTTAAGAATTTTCTTTTTGCTTAGTCTTATACTGAACCCATATAATTTTATCTAGAAGGGATACACTTATCAATATTATTAATAAACAAACTTGCATGTTAGCCAAGAGGGAGTCAGGACTCTCATACAGGCCTTTCTGTGTTAGTATGTTAAACATTACTGTGTTGAATCCAACTTGCACTTGACTTGATTGAATTATTTGTTTTTTTTATTTTTTATTATGACAACAGACGGTCTTAAATAAAGTACTTATATTCTAAACCTGTATAACTCACGGACCTGGAGTGTCCACAAAAGATCTAAGTAGAAAAACAATAATCGGACGAATAGTTAACTATACAGTATTATATTATGTGTGAATAAATCTACAACCACACCTAAGACTTAAGAAATTTTAGTTTTTAAAAATTCAATTAACAACCTTTTAAATTCGTGTGGTTTACTAGAAAATAGATCAATATGAGAAAAACCATTGTTATAGCTAGCCAAGCAGCGACGAAAATAAGAGTTAGCAGTATAGTTAGTCGAGAAACCTGGATACGCAAATAAAATATTTGTATATGTACTACGTACAGGTCTAGTAGGCACTTTTAAACTTATAAGTTCCAGTTTTAGTATATTCACAAAAAGTTTGAGCCCTTAATGGATTAGGTACTTTTTTAATGATGGAGCTAATGCAAATTTGAAATAAAACATTTCTTTGCAGTCCCCCCTATTAATTTTTGACCTTTTGCTTTCTTATTATTTGTTTGTAAATATTCACCATAGAGACACAAATTCTTTAAAAATTGCAGTCAACTAGTTAGATGTCGCACAAAATAACTATGGCCATGCCAGTTGATGCGCAGAAGTGAAGTAATATGAAAATAATTCAACTTCTGCGCATCAATGACACCAGAGTTATTTTGTACAACGTCTCCTATGCTTAAAAGTCAGACCTTATAAAAAGGTTTGTTTGTTATTATACTCCGGGTCTCAGTGCAATCCGTCTCAGTGAAAACCTAGTCAAATGAATACTTCTTAGGAATTTTCGTGACATCATAATGTTTAGCCTTCAATTAGTAACTTTTTAACACTAAATTTTATATTTAAGATTTCAAATTACATAAGAAATTTAAAATTATTGGTATTTCAACAATTATAAATGTTATTTCTTAAATGAAAACAAAATTTCATTTTATTTTTGACATAGTAAACACATGGATTGAACAAAGTAAGGTCATTTATTTTACCTATTAGTATTGCGCTAAGACCCGGAATAAAAATAACAAAGCTCTTAAAGAACCTAGGCATAGTAATAGGGTCATTGGCACTCTTTGGAAACAGAATCCTACAGTCAGTTGTAGTAGAAAAAAGAGAAATTTTGCTAACTGTATCTTATCTGAGTGTGGTTTCTCTGATCTGAGTAAGGGAGCAGAGATTGGTGTGAGTTTCACTATTACTAATACTATTATGATAACGGTCGGGTTTTCATACAATATACTTATGATTAAAATACAAATAAAATAAACCCCATATTGTGGTAAAAAGAAACCCATCATGCTGTTAGCCAACAGCAGCCATAAAAGCCATATTTACGTTTACATCAGCAATGAGGGGCATTTTATAACTCACAAATATGCCACTATTATATTAAATACTGCCGTACCACGATAAGTAACAAAAATGTATCAAAATAATATGTGAAACAATGAATTTGAGAATAATATATGTACCTATGATGGACTTTTTATAATTTAATGCAGAAACCGCTACATATTCAATAACTGTTACTTTCGCAAAAATGGTAAGTATGTATGGACCTCGTCTGTGAATTGTATTGATTCAAATTGACATAATACAGCATATAGGAGCCTCGGTATATGCATAAAACTTACATTTCAGGATCCAGATTCACATTGGCGAAAACGACGCACTTTATTGCTCCAATAACTAAGTCTAAGCAATATTTGTTTGCAAAATATTGGAACCGCCCAGCTGGCAAAAATTCACTTCACAATACTTCATATCATATTCTCTCTCACTCACACACATACAAAGACCGAAACAAACGCTCCTATTAAATGTTGCCAGCACAAAATTGTTGATTGCCATCATCGTCGAATAATTACTATCGGCCCGCCCCGGTTTCTGTTGGGTTGTAATTTATAACGTATCGACTTTTCTTTCCTGCGGCAGTAAAAACTGGATTAATCCGTAATTTTAATTTTGTAGCTGACATTTGTAACTTACCATTTTCTTAATGACTGACATTATTTAATTTTTTGATAATAATATCTCAAGAATGGAAAGACTGGAAAGATTTTGGTTATATTTAATAAAAAAAAAATGAAATAAATTAGTATGAATTTAAGATTTATTGCCCGTGGTACTTCCGCGTTGTCCTATAAGGAACAACAAAAAACATAAAAAAGTATGCAAGTATCTGGCAGTTATCCGCGACTTCGTAATTTTTTCTTCTTGAAACCAGCTTATGTGTGGTATTTTGAATGAAAGAGCTTTAGATAAATAAATATATTGATCATCATCAACATAACGTCCCATGAAACGTCCACTACAGGACCACGACACGAACACGTCCACGACAGGAGGGAGCTCCCTCCAAAATTCCATCTTTTGCTGAAACAATGTCAAGGGGCCATAGTCACCATGCTTGTTAGCGTTAAGGCTGGCACCATTGACCACGGTTGTTGGTGACCTCAGAATATAAGATGATACGATACACAAAAGGATGCTGCTGCCTCTGGTTCATTAATCCTTAGTCGCCTCTTATGACACCCACGGATAGAGATGGGTTGGTATTATTCTTTGCCGGCACCATACGGGCAAAAAAAAAATTATTACACTTAATATATTTTTAGCATCAGCTCTTCTATTCAAAATACCGTACGTTAGCTGGTTTCAAGAAGGAAAAATATCAGCCACTTACAGAGGCGCGCCACGCTTTGTGTCTAAGCTTTGACAAATGCGTCTGTTATGGACATGCAGTCGCGCAGAAGTGTATTAAATACGTGCGATTCTCACTCACACTTGACCAGTTTTTATTATTTCTTGTTGTTTTATACCTTATGCACTATAAGCATACAAATTTTCATGCTTGTAAGTGTTCCTGTTTTTACGATAGAGCGAAAACAAAAATCAAGCAAAAGTTGCCTAAAAAAAACAGGTTTTCAGCAGGAAGGCCCTCTTAATTTTTATAATTATTTATTTTTATTATTTGTTGTTATAGTGCAGGACCGGTCGTCATGGAGATCTTTAGGGGAGGCCTATGTCGAGCAGTGGACGTCTTTCGGCTGATATGATAGCGGCAACAGATATACATAATGTGAAAATTTCAACTGTCTACCTATTACGGTTCATGAGATACAGTCCGCTGACAGACAGACATCGAAGGCATATTAATAAGGTTTCGTTTTTCACTCTTTGGGTACGGAACCCTAAAAATTATAAATCCCATACAAAAAAATTATTAAGTCTTAACTATCTCTTCCACCCCTTAAGAAAGCGACTACCTACCGCATCTGCGATGTTGTGGCGGAGGTAACTTTCACGAACTATGTTTTTTGAAGGACTTTAAGACTTGGATCTTACACTTAATTTATAATGTAAATCACTATCAGTATCAGAACCAATTATTTATATACCACACAGTCTATTTCTTTCATACTGCTGCATCTATGCTGAATCCCTTTCTACGAGTACCAGCTGCTAGTCTGGCCAACGAAAACTGTCAGGTAGTAACTTGTAGTCTTGAAAACCAACTAAAAGTATCAAATTGTTATATTGCGGTATTTTCAAGGTTTAAAACTTGTTATTTTTTAATTTCCTGCGGTTTTGTATGGACAGCTATCGTTGGCCAATCTCTAATTTCTTGAATAAGCCTTGAAGTAGTGATTAATCGTGTACAAAGTCGCAAACGAAGCTATCATAATATAACGACTATAACCATATTATTACAACTACTAGCTGTACCCGCGGCTTCGCCCGCGTGGAATTCATACAATGTGCAGTATAGTGCAGTCTCTCCCTCTCCCCATCCCTTTCCTCCTTCCTTTTCCTCTCCCTCTCCCTGTCGCTCTCCCACTCCCTCTCCCTATTCCTATCCCTTCCCCTATCCCTACCCCTAACGCCATCTTAACCGCTATCCCTATCTTCATATAAACATAGAAACGACACCCATATTGATTTTTAGACATTTCAACCCTATCGCACCCCAATTTCACGTCCACCACGTTGGATTTCAAAGTTGTTGTAGTTTTCGTAATCAGCGACCCAATGAACCATACAAATGACACCCATATTGATTTTTAGACATTTCAACCAAATCGCACGCCCATCCCCAGGGGATGATGGTATTTCACGTCCACCACGTTGGATTTCAAAATTGTTGTAGTTTTCATAATCAGCGACCCAATAAACCATACAAACGATACCCATATTGGTTTTATGACTTTTTCACCCCATTTCCCTTTTTTAGGGTTGAACTTGGGGTAGAATTTCAATAACAGTGATGAACATTGCATAGAATTACAAACCTAATGCCTAAATAATAAATTATGTGGATTTTACTTTAAAAATAAAGGATTTTCAACTTCATCCCCCTTTTCACCCTTTAGGATGTCGAATTTTCAAAAACCCTGTGATACGTAAATATTAATTTTTAGGCGTCAGCCTAAATACAAAATTTGAAGATCATAACTTTAAAACTGACGGACTTTCATACAAACTTTCATCCCCTATTTTACCCCCTTTGGGGTGGATTTTTGTAAAACCCTTTCTCATTGCACCGTTAGACCTCATAAGAAACCTACATACCAAATTTCGAATTTCTACACCCAGTGGTTTGGGCTGTGCGTTGATATGTCAGTCAGTGAGTCAGTCACCTACTTCATTAACATTAAATGCGTTTTCCCGTGGTAATGAAGTGTTTTTCCACGGTAAAAAGTAGCCTATGTGTTATTCCAGGACCTGACCTATATGTGTGCCAAGTTTCATTAAAATCCATTCAGTAGTTTTTACGTGAAAAGTAATAAACATCCATCCATCCATCCATACTTTCAAACTTTCGCGTTTAGTAGGATAGGAAGGATAGTAGGAAGGATGAATATTACCGTCAAATACGGCAAGTAGAGATCAATAGACTATAGAGGAACAGAGAAAAGCACGTTGGCTTTGGGCTTGGGCTTTGGGTGCCCACAGACTACTTATGTAGATTGGGTGCCCCACAGAGTGAAGTAGAGTCTGTGAGTAGAGAATACGAGAATACACTACGGTATATAAAGTAGGCTGTAAACGCTCAAATTATTTGTCAAATTTTACGTGTTTGGCAAATTATTTGAAAGTCTGCGGTCATGTTTGACGTATTTGTCAAGCAAACTACGTGTTTGGCTGTTTGTTTGAAAGATTTGATTGACGGCGTGCTTGTCATAATGTTTGAAGGTGTACAGTCATGTTTGTCAAACAAACTCGCCATTTTCGCGCGACAACCACAAATTATTGAAGTTTATCTGAACGTATATTATTTATTAATTGAAGTACATTATTTATATGACCATCGGAGCGTCTTTTCATGGCGAAAACTGCTTTGAAAGTGAAATCTTTTTTGACAAACTTGTTGGTACGAGTATGTGTGCGCTGATGTTTGATGACAACGTACAAACAAAACGTAAAGTTTCATAAATATGTTTGAACGTTTACAACTACCTAAACAGGCCGTAAACGCTCAAGTTATTTGTCAAATTTTACGTGTTTGGCAAATTATTTGACAGTCTGCGGTCATGTTTGAAGTGTTTGTCAAGCAAACTACGTGTTTGGCTGTATGTTTGAGAGATTTGATTGACGGCGTGCTTGTCATATATGTTTGAAGGTGTACAGTCATGTTTGTCAAACATACTCGACATTTTCGGGCGACCGCCGCTGAGACAGGTTGTTTCTAAATACACTGAATACAATAAAAACGGCTGGCTTGGGTGACAAGGAATATTTACTGCATTTTGTACTTCAAGATTTACTACAGCTGTGGAAATTAAAATCCAAAGAATAGGTATATAGATAGATAAACATAAAAGAGACCTGGCTTTAAAGAAAATGGTTCAATTATTAAAAATTTGTCGTTCACAAATTACCGAAGAGGAGGTTAAGAAGAAAATAAATATTCTATGTACACACGACCGCACATCAGTAAAAACACGTTTGAACTTTATGGCGTGGTAATAGAGTTAAAAAAGTTTCTACCGACAAGCGATTGACCGTACGACTTTTAATCGAGAGAATATAAATGTTAAAAAATCTAAAGTGTGTGGTTCCGTGGAAGCGTCACTTCACAGCGAAAACTGCTTTGAAAGTGAAGTCTTGTTTGACAAACTTGTTGGTTTGTTGAAAACGTACAAACAAAACGTAAAAAAAAGTTTGTCAAATGTTTGAACGTTTACAACCACCTTTAATTACTCCAATTTCTGCCAAATACAGTTTGGAAGTTTGTAATAAAGTGCTATAGTTAAATTTGGTATTCTTTTTTGTTTGATGTATTTATCACAATTATCACTTTTTATATCATAAAAGGAAAATTCGGAAAAATAATAATATTTTTGACAGCTACTCTAGGGAAAATCAAAACAAGTTTATGGCAACATATTCACTTTCTTTTCCATCAAGGTTGCGTTCCGAATCGGGTAAAAATTACCCTGACAGCAGGATAGCGTTATATGACGTCCATCGGTGTGGTCGAGAGAGACTACTGTCAAAGGGTAATTATTACCGTTTTGGAACTAACTCCAAATTGTGTGGGAGGGAGACACGTGCGAAATGTACGCCGAAATCTCATAAGGCAGATTTAGACGAAGGAAATATTCAGGCGCCAAAACCCACATTACCTTTTTTGTGACCCCCCAGATCCATTTTCCCCGATAATTTTCAATGAACAGAATCGGCGAGTTATTATATGTATGGAATAGATGATCAATTCACAAGTAAAAATGATATATTTTAACTTTCGCATATAAAGTTTGGATGAAAAATTAGATTTTTTAAAGATTTTTTTATATTTGTAAAACGTAACCTAGACCCTAGTTTTTGACCGACTTGTCATAGTCGACTAGGAGACGCTTTACACAACTATGTTTAGGACGGACTCTATAGTTTTTACTCTGAGGACTGTCAACAATTAAATGACGTTTTCAAAATGACGT
Organism: Athrips mouffetella; assembly: GCA_947532105.1. NCBI lineage: Eukaryota > Metazoa > Arthropoda > Insecta > Lepidoptera > Gelechiidae > Athrips > Athrips mouffetella. Next base: position 33,784,857 of record OX383956.1, read on the forward strand.
AAGTAGTTCCGCTTTTGGCCATTCTAAAAAGGTTGGTCAAGCTGTACAGGCCGGGTGTGGAGCATTAAGCTGCCGTTATTCATAATCTAAGGTGTGGAGCATATACTTACTAATCTGGGGTGTGGAGCGGAGGGGGTATGCGCAGTTGCAATATTTGCAAGAAACTTATTACTGCACATACACCCGCCCAGAAGCCTTAACTCGTCACACGGACTGTAGGTAGAGCGGTATCTGGTCGGAGCGCAGCGAATTACTTATCTAAGCCACAGACTTGCGCTCTCCTTCATAAATCTGTGATCTAAGCCGTCAGCAAGACGGAGATACGAGAAAATCTCAGATTTTTTATTTCATATTTTTTTTTCAAGATTATGTGCTATGAACTTACCGAGAAAGACGCTTGCACGTATCACCGTTTTTGCGATAGAGCAAACCAAAAAACTAAAAAAAAAACCAGTTTTTAGGGTTCTGATACCAAAATGGTAAAAAAGGAACCCTTATGGTGCGAATTTGTCTGTCTGTCCGTCTGTCAAACCTCTATATCTCAGCAACCACTCATGCTATCGACTTGAAATTTGGAATAGTTGTAAAATTTGATTACCCAACTTAATTGCACGTGAAAGAATAAAAAAATATATGATTATTACTGTAAAGCGGGCCCAAATTTCAAATTGTCGTTACAATAAAATATTTGATTTGATTTAGGTTAAGTGGGGTATCATATGAAAGGGCTTTACTTGTACATTCTAAAATATATTATTGTATTTTTTACAACTCTTAGTTTTCAAGTTGCGATGAAAAGTCTTAAAAAGAAATACCATTCTCCCCTTATCTCCGAAGTTTGTGAAAGGAAAAATCTGAATAAATTACAGTCAATATAAGTTCACATCCTTCAGGGTTGATATACCCTCTTTGTGACACCTGGTAGATATATCGGAAACCTCGGCGCGCGATTTTTTTTAATGGGTTACGTGTCTTTCTTACTTCAGTATTTTTAATAATTGGTTAGTATATCTACTACAGTAATACATATTTTACGAAAATTTCTATCAGCTATCTATTGGGGATCGAAAGATACAGCCATTTTAAGGCAGGACAGTCAGACAGGCGTACAGACGGATGGCATAGACAATTGTTATTTTTTTGCATCAGGCTAGTAATCCTATTTTCAAGTGCATGCTCCGTGCGTGGCAGACCTAATGATATCTAGGTACTTCTAGCATCAGTTTACTATTAACTTCTGTATGGTCGAAAATATTAATAAGCCACACAATAATAGTAGTACAGAAGCTTTACTCCCGAACAGATCTGTCACGTGACCTAAAAATGTACCTGAACATTTATACGGAAGGTTGAAACTAATCTTATCTAATCTTATCTTATTATGTATTTTTTTATTCATATAGCTTTTTCACAAATCTACACGTCGTGTGATTACAGCGAGGTGAAGAATTAGGCTGAGGGTAGATTGCGGTGGCGATAATATTGATGATGATGTATTTTTGTATTAGGTCAAGCGTTGCTATAAAAAATATAGCAATGGTCGTTCACTGCTGCCGAAATAGCTTTCCCCACAGTATAGTTGTAGGGGGAATCTTAGCCGTCACCCACCATGCTTGCTCAGTGCGATGTAGTCCGTGATGCATCTGTTCCAGCATAGAGGGGCTTGCTTCAAACCATATAAGCTTTTCTTTAACTTAAAGACTTTTCTTTCTTCGGTTTAACCTTCAGGCAGCTTCATAAAAATTTATTTAGTCAATGTTGCCGTTATTCATAATCTAAGGTGTGGAGCATATACTTACTAATCTGGGGTGTGGAGCGGAGGGGGTATGCGCAGTTGCAATATTTGCAAGAAACTTATTACTGCACATACACCCGCCCAGAAGCCTTAACTCGTCACACGGACTGTAGGTAGAGCGGTATCTGGTCGGAGCGCAGCGAATTACTTATCTAAGCCACAGACTTGCGCTCTCCTTCATAAATCTGTGATCTAAGCCGTCAGCAAGACGGAGATACGAGAAAATCTCAGATTTTTTATTTCATATTTTTTTTTTCAAGATTATGTGCTATGAACTTACCGAGAAAGACGCTTGCACGTATCACCGTTTTTGCGATAGAGCAAACCAAAAAACTAAAAAAAAAACCAGTTTTTAGGGTTCTGATACCAAAATGGTAAAAAAGGAACCCTTATGGTGCGACTTTGTCTGTCTGTCCGTCTGTCAAACCTCTATATCTCAGCAACCACTCATGCTATCGACTTGAAATTTGGAATAGTTGTAAAATTTGATTACCCAACTTAATTGCACGTGAAAGAATAAAAAAATATATGATTATTACTGTAAAGCGGGCCCAAATTTCAAATTGTCGTTACAATAAAATATTTGATTTGATTTAGGTTAAGTGGGGTATCATATGAAAGGGCTTTACTTGTACATTCTAAAATATATTATTGTATTTTTTACAACTCTTAGTTTTCAAGTTGCGATGAAAAGTCTTAAAAAGAAATACCATTCTCCCCTTATCTCCGAAGTTTGTGAAAGGAAAAATCTGAATAAATTACAGTCAATATAAGTTCACATCCTTCAGGGTTGATATACCCTCTTTGTGACACCTGGTAGATATATCGGAAACCTCGGCGCGCGATTTTTTTTAATGGGTTACGTGTCTTTCTTACTTCAGTATTTTTAATAATTGGTTAGTATATCTACTACAGTAATACATATTTTACGAAAATTTCTATCAGCTATCTATTGGGGATCGAAAGATACAGCCATTTTAAGGCAGGACAGTCAGACAGGCGTACAGACGGATGGCATAGACAATTGTTATTTTTTTGCATCAGGCTAGTAATCCTATTTTCAAGTGCATGCTCCGTGCGTGGCAGACCTAATGATATCTAGGTACTTCTAGCATCAGTTTACTATTAACTTCTGTATGGTCGAAAATATTAATAAGCCACACAATAATAGTAGTACAGAAGCTTTACTCCCGAACAGATCTGTCACGTGACCTAAAAATGTACCTGAACATTTATACGGAAGGTTGAAACTAATCTTATCTAATCTTATCTTATTATGTATTTTTTTATTCATATAGCTTTTTCACAAATCTACACGTCGTGTGATTACAGCGAGGTGAAGAATTAGGCTGAGGGTAGATTGCGGTGGCGATAATATTGATGATGATGTATTTTTGTATTAGGTCAAGCGTTGCTATAAAAAATATAGCAATGGTCGTTCACTGCTGCCGAAATAGCTTTCCCCACAGTATAGTTGTAGGGGGAATCTTAGCCGTCACCCACCATGCTTGCTCAGTGCGATGTAGTCCGTGATGCATCTGTTCCAGCATAGAGGGGCTTGCTTCAAACCATATAAGCTTTTCTTTAACTTAAAGACTTTTCTTTCTTCGGTTTAACCTTCAGGCAGCTTCATAAAAATTTATTTAGTCAATGTTCCATATAGAAAAGCTGTGGATACATCAAATTGTGCTAGTTTCAACTTTTGTTTTGCAGCAACGCTTAGTACTGCTCTTATTGTGCTGCTTCTAGCAACAGGGCTAAAAGTTTCATAAAAGTCTATGTCCTTTTTTTGTGAATATCCTTTAATTACTAGCTGGGCCTTATATTTCTCAATAGATCCATCTGTGTTAGTCTTTATTTTAGATATCCACTTACAAGGAATAGCTTTTCCACCCTTTACCAGTTCAACAAGCTCCCATGTTTCATTATCTCTTAGCGAGTTTATTTCACTTTCTATGGCTTTTTGCCATTTATCTTTGTCTTTACACGGCATAGCTTCCTTAAAAGTTTTTGGTTCAAGCATATCTTCAGCATCTATAGCCATAATACAATCTCGGAACCTAATCGGTGGCTTGAGGTTCGCTCGATCTCTCAAAGTCATCCGACTTTCTTCTCTTTCAATGCCTATGTCGGAATCGGAATCATTGGTTTCTGGGATTTCATCTTCTTTAGAACTGATAGATTCAAACATAGATTCATTTTGATCATCAATGTCATGATTTATGCCTGACGGAGATGGTTCTACAATCTCAGTTTCTAGTCGTTCTTCAGTTTCGATTACATTGTTCCTGTCGAATGAGTTTTCATTTTGTTCTTCGATCTCCATATAATCATCAACTCTTCTTTGGAGATTTGGAAAAGCATAGTAAAAGGTTTTCTGAGGAGCAAAAGCAGGAGTTGACCTTTCTGGTTCAGGTATATTTTCGTCTGATTTTCCCAGTAGAGGTATTTCTTGAAATGTTAAATCTCTGGATCTTATCAGTTTAGATGCTTTTTTGTCCCAGATTCTATAACCTTCGTCTCCTTCGTAACCAATGAGTATTCCTTTTTAAGCTTTTTTCTGTAGCTTCTTGCGATTAGCTTTTGGAACATGTGCATAGCAATTGCATCCAAGGATTCTGAGGTGTTTTATCGCTGGCTTCTTTCTGTACCATAGCTCATGAGGTGTTTTGCCTGGCACGCTAGTTGGTCCTGTACGATTTAACACATAGGCCATCAGGAATCTTCTCGTGTGCATGCATGATTGCACGAGCTGCTTCAACAACAGTTCTGTTTTCACGCTCTACACAGCCTGCTGGTTCCGGAGTATGGGGCATTGTGAATCGTTGCTTAATTCCGTATTCAGTTAAGATATTTTTAAATTCTTCCCTGACAAACTCTCCACCATTGTCACTTAATATTTCTTTGACAACATGTCCCACAACCTTAGCTTGTTGAAGAAATATCTTAAGCTTTGAAGCTGCTTCAGACTTTTGACGTAGAAAATATATGTGTCAAAATCGTGTAAAGTCGTCTTTAAATAGAATATAAAATCGTAAATTATTTCCGATTGAATATGGAAAAGGTCCGCAAATATCGGAATGAATTATTTCTCCAGGCTTAGTAGCTCTAACTCTTGTTCCAAATGGTTGCTTGTGAGCCTTTCCATATACACAGCCTTTACAAATGTCAGATTGTGTGTTATCTATTTTCAATCCAAGTTCTTGTTCAATTACCTGTCAAACATGTCTTTTGTTTTGATGTGCTAGCCGTTCATGATACAATTGTAGTGGATTAGATAGCAATAGGTTGACTTCCAGATTTTCCGGTGCTACACATTTCATTTTAAGTTTATATAGTCCACCTTCAATATCTCTAGTCCCAATTACTTTTACTTCTCCATTAACTTTCAGTAAACATTGCTTCGGCGTAGACTCAAACGTACTTAAGGACGAGTTATCGTGCACAGAGAGAACTGAGAATAAGTTTCTTTTGATATTTGGAACATACCAAACGTCTTTCAGCAGAATATGTTCAAGATTGCCGTTGACATCTGCTGCAGCCCGAATATTGCCTATCCCAATGGCTTCGATTGACTGTCCATTAGCAGCAGTAACTGTATGTGGACTTTTAAAGTGTTCAAAGCTCTCGAAAATATCGCTTGTGTTAGTAACAATGCTGGTTGCACCATTACTTTTACATCTATGTACCAGTTACTTTTGTTCATTTTCAATCCTTCATCTATGGCTAACACTGTCAGGTTTACATTTTGGTTCTGCTTCTTATCATTATTTGACGGCTTTGGTGTACGTCCATCGTTCTTCCATTTTAGGCATTTATGAACTGTATGTCCAAATTCTCCACAATAGTTACATTTGAAAACTTTCTTCTTTCTCTGTGTTTTCACAGTAAATACATCTTCTGTATTATCTGCTTCTTCTTTACTACTCAAGGCTTTTTCATAAGCACTAAGCTGCGAGGTGAGGTTCTCTATTGTTCGATCCTTTTTCGATACTAGGAGCCAACTCGACTTGAAAGCAAAGTAATCTTTTGGTAAAGTGCCAAGTATTTTACAAATCAGTAATATTTCTGGCAAATTTGCGTTGAATTGTCCATTCAGGTCATGCCAAATGTTTTTCAACTTAGATATGTGCTTCCTTATGTCATGTTCAGGATCCTTTTTGTAATCAAAGAATTCAAGGCATAGATCATAGCTTTTGTCTTCACTACTTCCACTATAGAGACGTTCTAGCTCATCCCATACCTCTTTAGAGCTTTTTTAACGCATTACCTCGTCGAGTATCTCATCTTTCATGTTCGTCGTCATCAAAGTGAAGACTGCACTGTCAATAGATCGATATTGTAGCAAAGATTTTTCATATTTTGTTTTAGCGGCAGCAACAGCAGCAGCATCGCCAATGTTATCAGGTTCATCAGGCTTACGAATCTTTCCAGCTAAAATATATTCAGCTCCAGGAATCGCCCTGCACACTGTTTCAATCCTATACCTCCAACGCTTGTAGTTTTTTCTGCAATCGCCCTTTCCATGGTGAAGTCAGACCAAGTAACAGGTTTGCGAGAATATTTTATTATTCTTTCCCAGACGAGGTAAAACTTTGAGCAAACAATTTTTCTCACATTAACGTAAGCGGTAATTGAGGTATTTTGGATAAATACAAAGGCTTTATGAAAATTTTAAACAAATCGATGTATTCAAAGACAGTTTTCACAGGCAGTAAGCTGCCGTTATTCATAATCTAAGGTTTTCACATCCCAGATAAGTAAGTTAATTTTCACGTGAATAATAGTGACAGTAAAACAACAGTTTGCCAGGCGACACTCATAGACCAAAAAGAGTATATACAAGGAGTATATTCTGGTCTTAACAAAACGTCTTATCGCCAAGGCGGTGGTAGGTAGACTGCGGTCCCTGGGGTGCGCGGGGCTGGTTTCCGCACCACCGCGCGCCGCCTGCGCAGGTATTTCTTATCTATAATAGTTCTTTTGTTATTGACTATTGTTATATGACCGCCTCAGGTGAAATCCAATAATCCCATTTGAAAATAACTAAAATGTTGAACGGTTGTAATATGTTAGAGTAAAGGTTGCTACGTAAATAAGCGGGCCGGCATGTTCGGTTCGGATTTTCTCATACAACGGACTACTTAAGTTCTAAGAAAAAACCGAACCGAACAATCCGAACCGAACATGCCGAATCGAACATGTGTGTGTCACGCCAATGGCAGTCTAGCGATTTAAGCTGCCAAGGAAGCAATTTGAGGACACATACACACAATGCCACAAGGGTTCCTAGGTATCATATTAGGTCTGTCACGGAGGGTTTCGGCCAGAATAGCTTCGGCAGACTAGTATATACTTGAATATAGGATTACTACCTAACATCTGATACAAAGATGAATTATATATTCATCTTTATATCAGATGACGTAGGTAGAGGGGTCCGGATCGTTGTCTTTGAAACCGTCTGTCGAGCACTTACGGTCATACAGGAACTGGCAGACTAGATGTTTCTGTCACTACAAATAAATTGTTACTTGATGCACCAATTTCTATCTCGGTATCAAATGACGTAAGTGCCATTTATTTTTTTTCACCGGAAGTGGTAGTGGCCAATTCAATATTTTTTTTCAAATGTTTCTAATCTTAGTATCACTTTTATGAACATTTAACATGGGGCTTATCTTTGTATCAAATAACGTAGGTCAAATGACGGTCGCCGCTCGTACTATAGGTAAATGTTACCCTTGTAGGTTCCTAGGTTCCTACCTATTTTCAGTTAGACAGATACCTACCTGGGACATCAAGATGCATATAAAGCTGAGAATTAATAAGGATACCTAGCAGGGGAGATGCCAGTTAATTTTCACTGGAGGCTATTAATTTCCGTAAGTTCGCGACAAGTTTAACCCTACCGCTGGCCGATAGTCGTCTCAAGTGAAACTTAATCACCTCTAAAGTTAACGTGTAAATTACTCGGGTTAATCTCGCAGGAGCTGGTGGGTCTTCACCACTATTACACTACGAATAATTTAATTCAAACAAGTTAATTTGAATTGAGGTAGGGAGAGACGAAAAAATAAATAAGAATTCATGCAGTTACTTCTCTATTCGGTGTTATTAGACCGGAGGTGCCGGAGGGTAATTTTTTTTCCGAGCGAGTATCTATCTGTAGGTAACACTTTAACCAAAGCTAACCAACAGATAGCGATGTGGCGTTTTTTTCAATCGCGCTAAGAATTACCAACGAAAAAAACACGCCCAGTTCGAGTCAGACTCGCGCACCGGGGTTTCCTTACTGCTAAGGTAAAAATACCGTGTTAGTCCGGAACGCAACGTTGCACAAAAGTGTAGTCCACCACGCACTTGAGCAGTTTTTATCAATTGTTAAGTATAATTATGCCAATTTTCATGCACGTAAGTGTTTCCGTTTTTACGATAGAGCTAAAACAAAATCAATGATAGTTGTTATAAATAGCATCAACAGAAATACATATTCTGTGAAAAAGACAATGCAACTTTGTGGCCCAAAATTTTGAAAGGTATTGCACAAGAGTGAGATCTCTGTCAAATGATAGACCTCATCATCACTAACAACTTTTACTATGGCACCAGCAAAATCGGTCGCGGTAAAAAAATAGTTATGATGTGACAAATGTCAGGAAATATGTGATTTAATTTATATTATTATTGAATGACTTGACATCTAAAACTTGATTTATACGCCTGTGCCTGGTTAATAAGAGCTAACTATAATAATAAATATCATGACTTAGCGTGTATTATATACGGGGTGTTCAATAAACCATATATGTTTCGTTAAAAATATGGCACCAAAAAAATCTACCCCAGTAAAAAAATAATTGAAAACATGGCAGCGGTCCTCAAACAGGAACGCTGCCATAACTACAGACGCGAGTATATTGACTAAGAGATAACAGGCGAGAAAGAGACAGAAAACATGGCAGCGATACTGTTTGCGCCATATCTCGTAACTACAGATGCGAGTATATTGACTAAGAGATGACAGGCGAGAAAGAGACAGAAAACATGGCAGCGATCCTGTTTGCGTCATATCTCATAACACTCACACTTGAGAAAAAAATTGCCCAAATTACGTGCCAGTAAAAGAGGAAGTCAGTTTCACCCTTTTGGAGCTACTTTTTAGTCCAAACTACAAAAACTTATAAGGTAATGCTAGTACCTATGACTGCGGTATCACGCGCACAAAGCATACGCGTGCGATCAGCAAGCGCATTCATGGATTAAAAGTATCTATTCACCAAATATTACTAATTATTACTCTGAGTTAGATGTTTTTGAAATATAAATATACTAGCTGTTGCCCGCGGCTTCGCTCGCGTGGATTTCGTATTTAGGTTGTTACCGGTTTTCGAAAGCAATGAGATAATTTAGTCCAGGGAAATTATTGTTTATCCCATCATTTTGGGGTAATAATAATAATAAAAATCTTTATTTTCTCTCGCAAACATTTAAAAATTCAGGGATATGTGATATAACAAAATAACATACAGACGACCCATATTCACGTTTCAACCCTATCGCACCCCAACCCCATCCCAAGGGAATGATGGTATTTAACGTCCACCACGTTGGATTTCAAAATTGTTGTAGTTTTCGTAATCAGCGACCCGATAAACCATACAAACGATACCTATATTAGTTTTCAGACTTTTTCACCCCATTTCCCCTTTTTAGGGGTTGAATTTGGGGTGGAATTTCAATAACAGTGATGAACGTTGCATAGAATTACATCATTAATGCCTAAATAATAAATTATGTGGATTTTACTTTAAAAATAAAGAATTTTCAACTTCATCCCCCTTTTCACCCTTAAGGGTGTCGAATTTTCAAAAACCCTGAGACACGTAATTATTAATTTTTAGTCGTCAGCCTAAATACAAATTTTGAAGATCCTAACTTCAAAACTGACGGACTTTCATACAAACTTTCATCCCCTATTTTACCCCCCTTAGGGGTGGAATTTTTTATAACCCTTTCTTAGTACACCCCTAGGTCTCATAAGAAACCTACGTGCCAAATTTGGAATCTCTAGACCCATCGGTTTAGGCTGTGCGTTGATATGTCTGTCAGTCAGTCAGTCAGTCAGTTAGTCACCTTCTTCTTTTATATATATAGATTTGAATACCCTGTATATTTTACTCGTTTTGTTATCGCATATCATTTATATTATTATTTTTATTTTATATTATAGACGCAGTTGAAATCATGTCTTATACTCGTATGTCAAGTAATTCTATAATTATGAAATCACACATTTCCTGACATTTACGACGTCATAACTTTTTTTCACCGGGAACGATTTTTTTGGTGGCATAGTAAAAGTTGTTAGTGATGATAAGCTCTACCATTTGACATAGGTCTCATTCTTGTGCAATACCTTTCAAAATTTTGGGCCAGCGGTCTATGGAAGAGTTGCATTTTCTTTTCAACTGTCTACCCTATTACAGTTCAAGAGATACAGCCCGCTGAGAAGGTCCCGTCTTTTACAGTTTGTGTACGGAACCCTAACGAGGAGAAAAATAATGCGAACTTCCAACTTCTCGCCCCCGAAACCCATGTATTGTAAATTTCATTGAAATCGTTACAGCCGCTTTCGAAAATGTGATTACAAATATTTAAATTAGGTTAACAAATATTTTCCAAGACTCATATATTCGTTTAGATGTCTACAAGACCTACTACCGTGACCCTAGGCAAAGTGGCATAATATGACCACAGCTATTGGATGAACATCACTATGAATATTTATTAAATACCATAGTTTGTATATAATAATTTCCAAACAATTTCAGATGACAATTTTTTCTTGTTTCATGCTTTTTAGAGCAAGATTTGTCAGTGGTCCATTCTCGTATGTCTTTCTTGTTTCATACTTTTTGGAGCAAGATTTTACAGTAGTCGGGTTTCAGTTTTCGAACTTATTTTTTAGGGTTCCGTACCCAAAGGGTGAAAAACGGGACCCTATTGATATGCCTCCGATGACTGTCTGTCCGTCTGTCAGCGGGCTGTATCTGATGAACCGTAATAGGCAGAAAATTGAATTTTTCACAAATTGTGTATTGGAAGTCGAGCGCGAAGCAAACACTGCCGTACCATCCTTTACTGGAACCATTTCGCCGCATTTTCAGGCCCCTATTTGAGAACCTCTGGATAAGACCAGAATGCAGAAATTTTCGTCATGCAGTAAGCTATAATCACATACTTAAAATCCAAAATTTCAAGTCTGTAGGTCATTTAGTTCCGAAGTTAAGCGAAAGCAAAGTTTCGCATTTATGACACTCACTCACTCACTCATGATCATCAAAATAGAACTAGTACTTCCCATAAACTTAGAGAGCTAGAATTTGGTACAGAGTTAGGGTTTAATGGCCAAATAAAGGGAAAGCTATAAAAACTAGGATAATCGAAGATCTGGAGTACCTGGTGACCCTGATTAGAAAACACAAGAGCCCAACCAAACTATTAGAGATCGACATACCGCCTTTACAAAAAATATTCAACTTGGTGGGCCGCTTCATTTGATGTCAAAAATCGAAGGTCCGAAGTATCTGATGAAGAACCCTCAGCTGGTCTCAGCTGTATTAGAGATATGGTAATGCCCCCTTCTACTATTGGTACACAAAAAAATCGACTGTCATTGCAAAAATCCAGCGTAGTGGGACACATCTTCTAATCTAATTTAATCTAGCCTATAGCGTCCCTTCTGCTTTTAATACGCATATAAATAAAATTAAAGGAAAATTCTGGATAAGACTAGACTGGCTTTTATACTTATACTTACAAGTTTACAAGAAGAAGTAGTAGAACGATTAACTTTATTCTACTATAACATTACACAAATTAAATTAAACAAATTACACTAAAATATTAATTTCACTCTAAATTTGGTCAAAATATAATGCATTGTACTAAGAGTGGCGGTGATACCCGCACACGTCGCTATATAGCGCTGACTGTATTTTAAAACGCGCTTGGGTTTGTTTTTCCGATAACCTTATATGGCGAAGTGGCAGCTGGCCGCGTTACAGTCGTTAACGGCGTTCGTCTACTGCACTTGAAAACGTTTGCTAGGGATTAGGAGGGATTATTTGCATTTCGTTGATTTCGCTTATTATTTCTTGAGGTTTGCTAAAGTTAATTAGCAGGTTGTTTGAATTAGATTTGAATAGGTCAGGAATTTTATGATTAGTGACGGATTACTGATTATTACTTAATTATTAGATTTAAAAGAAATTTTAATTGAATACTTATCTAGTATCTTTAATAAATGTGTAGATGATGGTGTTTTTCCTGATTTGATGAAACATAGTAAAATTATTCCGTTGTTTAAAGCTGGTAGTAAATCAGACCTTACTAATTTTAGACCTATTTCTATTCTACCAACTCTTAGTAAGATATTTGAAAAGATAATTTTAAATCAGATTCAGAGCCACTTTTATCGCAACAACTTGATGCACCTCAAACAGTTTGGTTTTACGAGGGGTTGCTCAACAATTGATGCAGGTGTTGAGCTAACTCAAAGTATATTTGACGCCTGGGAGGAGTCAAGTGATGCCATTGGCGTTTTCTGTGATTTGTCCAAGGCTTTCGATTGTATTCATCATGATATCCTTATCAGAAAATTACACCATTATGGAATTATAGACCAGGCTCTACGCCTTCTGGAGTCGTATCTAAATGAAAGGATCCAGAAGGTTGATGTAAATGGGAAAAGGTCACTAGGATCAAAAATTTGTATGGGCGTTCCACAAGGCTCAATTGTGGGACCATTCCTGTTTATTGTATACATTAACGATTTGCCAAACCTTGTAAAGGACAAGAATGAGATAGTACTATTTGCAGATGATACGTCTTTGATTTTTAAAGTCAAAAGACAACAATCAAATTTTGACGACGTTAATACTACAATCTCTAATGTAGTTGAGTGGTTCATCGTAAATAATCTTTTACTTAACGAAAAGAAAACTAAGTGTGTTAAATTTGTTTTGCCTAATGTAAAGCCAACTGCTACTAGCCTATTAGTGAAAAACGAAAAATTGAGTCTTGTGGAATCAGCTGTGTTCCTAGGTATTACCTTAGACAACAAATTACAATGGGGACTCAGTTCTGCAGTATACGCAGTGAAAAAAATAAGAGCTCTGACGGATGTAGACACCGCAAGGTTAGTCTACTTCAGTTATTTCATAGTCCATGTCATATGGCCTTTTGTTATGTGGTCATGCTGCGGATGCAAACAGCGTTTTTAGACTACAAAAGCGAGCTGTTCGTGCAATTTTTAAAATGAAGCCTAGAGAATCTCTTTGAAATAAATTTAAACAAATCAACATTTTGACTTTTGTGTCGTAATACATTTATGAGAATTTAATATATGTTAAACGGAATATACATATTTTTGAGAAAAATTGTGACAGGCACAGTGTCGACATAAGAAACAAGAATCAACTTGCTTATCATGTCAGCCGTGTTCACAAAATTAGTAAAACATATAAAGGTCAATGTATACGCTTCTATAATAAGGTACACACTGATATTGAAAGTTTCAAAACTGTTATCAAGCAGAAATTGTATAAGAAGGGTTATTATAAAATATCAGATTATCTAGAAGAGAATAATCCATGGTATTAGGCTACGGTTCTAACAGGCTAATTCAAAATTAAAACTGACTTATGTTTGTTGTGTATCAAAAACATATTTAAAAGAGCGCGTGGGTTTTTATTGTCGCTTCTTTTTTTCCCACTATGGCGCCACATTGTTTGTGAAGCGATGTAGTTTAGCTGACGTCATTAAGAGATTTTAATATCCAACAATGAATAATTGATTTTGACTTTGACTTTGAATACTTTATTTAATTGTTAGTAATTTAGTACTCTTAGTTTTCTAGGTTTAATTTACAGTTAGGCAGTACTTCGAATCGCGTTCGTGTTTATTAGTACTTTTCTAGTATTCTAGGTTTAGTTCATTTAGTTAGATATTACTTCGTTTCGTTTAAAAATATCATTACTTTAGCTGAAAAAAAAACTGTGTTAAATAAGAAAATCTAATAAAATAAATCAATATGCCCACGTTTCTACAAAAAGAAGTAAAATCCCACCAAAAACATTCTGTAAAAAACTAGCCAAGTCTCGATAGAGCTGCTTGTTTATCTCTAAAAAGTAATGAAATCTAGACAAAGTCGTGCCAAGTCTAGGGTTCCTCAATGCGATTTCTTTATTATTATAGTTGATGTTGTGTGACTTGGCCGTTGAAGGGTACACAAGGAAACCAGGTGCTCCATGACACCATTGCACCAATCTGTCGCCAGAACCGCTACCCATTGACGATGGAAAATTGCCACTTGGAAAACGTTGATTCAATAACCAGTCAATTGTAGGCTTGATAAAGCTGCGTATTTCAATAATACTTATGTATAGGCGAGCCTGAAACAAACAATATAAAAAAAATATTCCAGTACAGACGGACTTCTAATCATTGATAGAAGTCCGTCTGTACGTCTATTTTATTTTAGGTTGGTGGTCGATTTGACGCTCCAAAAAGAAGAGAGCAGAAGTCAGCATTGTCAATGCTGAATGCATGTGTTGCACAATCAACAACAGCCAAAAATGAGACACTAGCGTCCAATTACCAATACCAGTATGGGCTATTATCTCGCTTAACAAACATAGGTAGTCAGGGCCATCTTAAGCGATGTTGAGGCCCTTGGGCACACAAGATTTGGGGCCCTTTTGGGAAGTAAAGAAAAATAATGATACATAGATTTTTTTGCAGCTATCTAATACCTATTTATTAAGTATAGTTAAATCTTAAATCTGGTAGGTACTCATATATTAACAATTAGATAAGCAGGAATTCCTGTGCTGCATTTTTTAATAGCATACTATGCAATTAGTGATTAAGAGATGGATCTACTAAAGCGAGGGCCAGAGATGAATCACGAGCAAGTAAAAGATTCTAACAACTGAATCACGACCGCAGGGATCTAACACTCCGCAGGGAGTGTTAGAATCCTGAGCGATGCAAGTGATTCATGACCCTCGATTTAAATCCCTTTTGTTCAAGAGTTGCATACTATACCTTATACTGTGACTACGATAAAAAGAAAGATTTGAGCGAAAATACACATTCAAGGAGGTTGTATAGCATTGAGAGGGAGGTTGTATATATTGGTGTGTTCTAAATTCAATTCAAAAAATTGACATATGTTTTTAAAAAAAATCTGTATCCAAAATTATTACTATAAATAAAAAAACATGGTAATGAAAAGTATGGTCATAAAAAGTCGCTAAAACATTTTTTAGGGTCTAAGAATTGAAAAGAAGCCGCTAAAACCCCCAAAAATACGCTAGATCTAGCGACAAAGTCGCTAAAACGGCAACACTGGCTGTTTTACGTAACTTTAGGGGTTCCCCTTGCCCTGTGGGTACCGGCCATAGACAAATTATACAGTGCCTACATCTATGTATTTGATGTGTGAAACGAGCAATGCGCAAGCTCGACTGTGGATTCGAAACGGTTAATATAAGTAGGTGATCCCTAGATCAAGGAGGTTTAAGTAGCAGGCAGCTCTTTCTGCTAAAGAGGGAGCCATAAGCTTATCCCTTTCTTGCGAGGGACCTCCTTACTAAAATGTATATGTAGTAATGTATGGATTTTTATAAAATCCTAAAAAAGTAAAATTTTTATCTTTCTTTCTGAGAAATGTGTGACATGGGACTAATAAATTCTACTACCACAGTTTTTCTGGTGAAAACACTTACCATTCAGGAAAAAAACTGTGTTAAGAATCACGCATAAAATGGCTATTACGGATTATTCACGCTTCCGTTCTTAGTATTAAAATGATCAATTCACAAGTAAAAAAAGATATATTTTCACTTTCGCAAACAAAGTTTAAATTTAGTTTAAGTTTTACGAGTATTAGATTTTTAAAGATTTCTTGATTTTTGTAAAACTTAACTGAGTTTTTTGATCGACTAGTATAGGCGACACTGAGGCGCTTTACACTTCACTATTTCATACAGAATATGTATATGACGGACTCTATAGTTTTTTACTCTGAGCGCTAGATGGTGCTGTAGTTAGAATACACTCGGAAATATTCTTGTACATCCTAATAAAAAGTTAAGTCGGCGGAAAAATGCGGTACTAAGTACTTTTGATGAAATAGCAATGTGTAAGTACGAGTATATCAGTCTTTCGGGGCCCTGGGCACGGGCCCTTATGGTAAACACTGCCCTGTAAGTAGTTACAACAGATATAACATTACGTGTAAACAAAATTGACTTGTACCCACTAACGTATAAATAATGTTCAACGGCCAAGTCACACAACATTAACTATAATAATAAAGAAATCGCAGTGAGGAACCTTAGACTTGGCACGACTTTGTCTAGATTTCATTACTTTTTAGAGATAAACAAGCAGCTCCATCGAGACTTGGCTAGTTTTTTACAGAATGTTTTTGGTGAGATATGTGTTGCCGCTACAACAACAAATACTAAAAATGAAAATATGTAAAAAACTAACAGCTAAAGTAGGGAGCGTAAAAAAAAGTGTTTAGAACTCGTTGAGAAGATAAATACTATATTTTTTGTTTAAAAAATTTTTTAAAACAAAGGAATAAGATGCCACCAAAGTCAGCCGTTTTTACGTTTACGTAAAGACAGTTAAAATTTTCACAAATTATGTATTTCTGTTGCCGCTATAATAACAAATACTAAAAATAAAAAAGTAATAAATTAAGGGGGGCTCCCATACTAAAGACCTGTTTTTTTACGCGATTTTGTTTTAGCTCTATCTAAAAACGGGATCCCTTACAAACTTGAATATTGGTATGTTTATTTAACAACAAATAATAAAATCTGGTCAAGCGCGTGTCGGACTCAAAAATCTAGCACATTAACCTACTGAAATTTCAAATAATATGATTATGTGGTGGTACGGAACCCTCGGTACGCAAGTCCAACTCGCACTTGGCTGGTTTTTTAATTTAATTATTTTAGGGTTTTATTACGTAATAAAACTAACAACATAATTTTTTTTAAAGCAGAAAAATTATATTGCGTCTCGTGCCTTGAGAACTACTCGTTTCGCTCGTGGTTCAACCTAGAATCCTTCGCTTGCTAAGGTTTCAATACAAGGCACTCACGACAAACTTAGCGCCAAATAACACTTTTGCTGCCCAAGTGACAATTGTTATTGATTTGAATTTCATCACCATACCAGCTGACAGTCGTCCACTGCTGGATTTGTGTAGTAGTGTCCTGCTCTATGATAAAACTTTTGTAAGAGAAAAAAAATTGGATTATTCTTCGACCAATATACAGACTTATTGTGTTTTATTTACTTAAATTAGACAGTGGCCAGCATTCCTGTTATCCATCAGTGTGAAGTCGGTAATTAAGAAAGGAGGAGAGAGGGAGAATCCAAGGAGGGCTAATGGAGGGGGAGGTCGATTTTCAATTTGCATTTGAATCGGGCCGTCGCGTCGTCGGGCGTTGGACGGGGACCCATGCCAACAAAACATCAGAAAAGTTAATTTTCAACCAATAAAAATACGTTCACGCTTGTCTTCTGGTGAATATGACACCTACTACAGCGATCAATAAGAAGCGAGAATTATCCAGGAATAAAAAAAATATATATTGGGGGGGGGGGGACATTTCACACAAGGTCATCTGATCCCAAACTGGGCAAAGCCTGTACTATGGGTACCAGAGACTGACATACATACATAAATAGATTAAATAACACCCAGATACAGAACAAACACTTGTGTTCATCACACAAATGTTGGCCCTGGGCGGGAATCGAACCCGCGGCCCACGGCGTGTGAGGCAGGCTCACTACCAATCACACCAACGGGCTTGTCAATATATAAACAACTACTCTGTATTTTATAAAAAGAGGTAGACAGACGAGCAGACGGCTCAGTTGATGGTAAGTGACTATCTTTGGCCACAGACACCCGCAATACCCGGGGCATCACAGGTGCGCTGCCGGCCTTTTATACTTACTTACTTACTCTGTAGTATATAGTGTGTTATGTATTTATTTATTATTTATATTTATTACCTATAAATTTGTATTTATTATAAATTTATGTGAGTTATGTATTTGTATTATTTAATAGTCTATTTTCTTTATTTATTATTTATGATACATCATTTTTTTCTCACTTTTTTTTTGCACTATTGTGTTCCCGTTAATACAACTTTCTCACTGCGTTCGGTTGGCTGGAAGAAATCTCTTTTAGAGATAAGCCCGCCTTTGTGTATGTCCTTTAGTTATAGTCTTTTCTGTTAATTTTTTTTTGTGCAATAAAGAATATATATACTCCTCTGGCGCAACGACCCAAAGTGAATCTTGGCCTCCGATACGAGAATTCGCCACTGGTCTCGATCCTGTGCCGCAGCCTGCCAGTCGTCAGCCTGTAGCTCGCGTAAGTCTGCACCAACTACATCGGCCCACCGGTATCTCGGGCGGCCAACCGGGCGGCGTCCTGTCGGTCGACCCTCAAAGGCTTTCTTGACGAACCGGTCCTCCCCCATTCTTTCTACGTGGCCGAGCCAACGGAGTCTGTGCGCTTTCGTCTCTCCGATTATGTTCGGGATCGCCACGAGCTCTTCAATCTCTGCGTTTTTTAGGATTCTCAAGCTTCCATCGCCTCTTTTCGTTGGCCCAAAAATTTTTCGAAGAATTTTTCTCTCAGCAACCAGGAGCTTATTTTCTTCTTTGAGTGTTAGTGTCCAAGCCTCACACCCGTACATAAGTATCGGTCTAATTACAGTCTTGTAAATGCGGATCTTGGTGCTTCTACTGAGAAGCTTGGACACCAATACCTTATGCAAGGCAGCGCAGCATCGCAGAGCGTTTTGGACGCGGATGTCTATTTCTTGATCCCGGATGTTGGTGTCGTTGATGGTACCACCTAGATATTTAAACTTGGAAACCCCGTTGTATGAAGTATCTCCAACATGCAGATCCTTAGGTTTGGCGCGAGTATTTTTATATCGCCTCATGTGGAGGTACTCGGTCTTGTCATGGTTGATTCTAAGACCGACCTTCAGAGCTTCCGTTTCTAGTATCTTAGCCGCTACTTTCACCTCAGCGCTAGTTTCACCCAACAAAGCCAGATCATCCGCATACCCTATAACCTTATGCCTACCGTTTAGTTGAGTCCGGCCTTTTATACAGCGTGAATTTTTATTCGTTTTAAACCCGAAGCCCAGTGATTCTACTCATGAAAACAAGCAACTTTACCAAAGGAAAAAATTTTTTACTCTATAAAAATTTTTCACCTTCCCAAACAAAATGAGTCGATCACGTGACCACTTTACTATGGGGAGACGAAAAATATTTTCGAGTAAAAAATGTTTTCTTCGGGAGAGTTGCTTGTTATCATGAGTAGAATCACTGGGCTTCGTTCGGGTTTAAAACAAATGAAAATTCACGCTGTATTGCACTTGTCTTCGTAGCTTGAAAATCTCTTCAAACCCTGAATTTCAATTGCGAAGCTTTGATCACTTAGAAAAATAAAGCTTTCTTTGGTCTTGCAAACAGCTCCAGTATGGGTTCCAAAACTTCGATTTTGCTTGAATTTTCGATAATATACTATTCGAAACATGCGATACTAATCATCATCATCATCATATCAGCCGAAAGACGTCCACTGCTGGACATAGGCCTCCCCTAAAGATCCCCATGACCCATACTAATCGAAACATGCTAATTCAAAACTTCGCTGAGAAGTAGCGAGAACCGAGTAGGATATTGGTTGGATGTTAATGACTGCCAATTTGACAATTCATCCAACCAATATTCTACTATTGACAGTGTACGAACGAAGTTATAAATTCGACTAAGTACTCGTATATCGAAGTAGTATCGTATCGATATATCGGAAATTGAGAGTAGACACCCAGTTTCACCTTTGATGTTATTCCGATTGTGAAAACGGGTCACGCGCAGTATAGGGTTCCATAGATTTTTTACGATTTTTAGGTTTCCGTACCTCAAAATAAAAAAATGGAACCCTTATAGGATCACTTTGTTGTCCGTCTGTCTGTCGGTCAAGACCCTTTTTCTCACGAACGAGAAGAGGTATCAAGTTGAAATTGATAACCAATATTAAGGTTCATAAACCACACAAGACCTGAAAATTGCATTTTTTTACAATGACGCCATCAAAAGATATGGCTTTTTATGTCCTAATCTCCATACATTTATGCAAAAAAGCAAAACCTACAGGGTACTTCCCGTTGACCTAAAATTATGAAATTTGGCAAGAAGCTAGGTCTCACAGTACAAATAAAGGGAAAAACCTAAAATCATTTAATATTTCAATTTTTCTCACAACTAATAGTAAACAACTAAGACGAGCTCCCGTTTCAAGAACTTTTCTATAAAAGAGGGGTCAAGTTGGATGGTCGCGGAGTTTTTAAAATCAAAGAGCAAAGCTTTTAGTATATCATGTGGTAGATAGGTACGGAACCCTTAGGGCACGAGTCCGACTCGCACTTGGCCGGTTTTCAACTAAGTATGTCATACATAAGTCATAACTCATATCATAACGTTCATAACATAAAATTGTTACCTTTTAATACTCAGCGAGGTCCTTACGCCTGAATGCTATGCTATTGTTATTCACCAACATTATTTCCAGTTTTTTGGCTATAGCTTGTTAACCTGTGAAGCCTTCTTAGCTGTGATAGTTTTTCTTTTAATTTCATCATATACAAGGTGTAACAGAAAGGGTACATCAACCCTCAAGGATGTGATTTTGCCCATGAAACTGAACAACTTTCCCTGAGAAACATAGGTCGAAAAATGAAAAATAATTTACCTTCCATACCAAATGCACTATCAGCTGATTCAGTTTCTATGGAAGGACAAAATTTTTTCTTCCCTATTTCGACCTATGATCCTTAGGAAAAGTTGTTCAGTTTCATCGGCAGATTAACATCCTTCAGTGTTGGTATACCCTTTTTGTTACAACCGGTATACTACCTACTACTGTAAATTTTTTCACCTAAATGCCAAATGCCTAAATTTTTTTTGCCAGCTATTTGCCATTTGGTAGATTAATGGACACGGACATGACGAAACTATAAGGGTTCCTTGTTGACTACGAAACCCTAAAAACAGAGGACTGTTAAAATCTGGTATGTATGGAGAGTGGTTAACTTTATAAAATTCAGATTTTTAAATGGCATCCGTCGCAACATCGTTTTTCTCATTTTTCAAGTTGTTTGCTAGATGGTGTTGAACTCCTCATTAATTTATTTTACGTTTTTTAATTCATCACCTTCTTTTTACTGGAATAAACTTTCAATACTCATAAAAATGAAAAATTTTACATTTAAAACGTTGTTCATTATCAGAATTCTGTAAAATTTACAGGGTAAACTTTAATACCTACATTCATCATAACATCCCATGAAACGTCCACTACAGGACAGGGAGCTCCCTCCAGAATCCTAGCTTTTGCTGGAAAAATGTAGAGGGGAAGTACCATAGTCACCTCGCTTGTTAGCGTTACGGCTGGCACCATGAACCGCGGTTGTAGGTGACCGCAGTAAGTAAGATGTTATATACAAAGGAGGATGCTGCTGCCCATCCTCCAGTTAACCCTTAGTCGCCTCTTACGACACCCACGGGTATGTATGGGTTGGTACTATTCTTTGCCGGCACCACACGGAACCTACATTGCTCAACCCTTATTCCGTTTTACGAAGTTGGCTAGCTAAGTTGTATAATTTGACAGGGTACTAAGTAGCCGGAACGAAGCGTACCTTTAGGAACACGGAAAACGTTTGAGTTATGGAATACCACTAGAGGTCCAAATTAACCAGGTTCTGTCTGACTTTAATGCTTCGGAAAAGCGGACTTCGTGAAAATAAACAGCGGAAAGCCGCTTGAAATTTTGCAATACTTGGCATTCAAATAATTGTAATATCATTGTTGGTATTCGTGAATTTTGAGTTTGAGTAATCGATCGCCTCAGTAGTTTTTAAAGAGTACAATGCTGGCCCTAGAAACAATTTAGGGGGTGTGAGAACTCTGAGCTCTTTCTATCTTATGGTTGCTTGCTTACCCATGATTATGCTCTGGGTATTTATAGTACTCTACAGCTCAGCTCAGAACCGCATCCTGGGGTACAAGTTTTAACTGAGCCATATTGGTGCCTCAGTAGAGTCTAACAGAATAAACATGGCTAAGATAAAATTTATGTCCAGCCCATGTCGTACCCGGAACAAATAGTCCAATTAGTTAAGTCCAACTTAGTAAATCGTTAAATCTGTCCGACTCGGCTGAGTAGCATTTGGGGAGCTTCGAAATATCTTCTCGTCCAAAATAAAACTCCAGACCAACTTTGACCTCTGCTTGTTGCTAGTGATGACAAATGGCGCCGAGACGTGGTCAGCCGCTCACGATGGAGCTTTATAAGAAAACTAAAGGTCACTAAAATGGCTACGGAAAGAGCTATGCCTGGAGTTTCTCTGCGGGATCGAATCAGAAACGAGGAGATCCGCAGAAGAAGAGGACTTAAGGTAATTGACTTAGCTCTGAGAACAAAAGTGGCAATGGGAAGAACAGGACACATTGTTCGAAGAATGGGGCATAAAGATTCTAAAGTGACCACCCTGAACTGGATGAGTTGGCGTGGGCAGGCCCGATAATCTGGAAAAACGCCTCTGAAGCTGCTGGATGCGGCCTGCGCAGGACTGGTCGACATAGCAATGTAAAGGAGTGGCCTTTGTCCTGCAGGGACGTCTTTCGGCTGATGTGCAATGATGATGGTATTTGGCCAGCAGTCCAATGATTCGGAGCTGCCAAGCTTATCCGCTGGCATATTTTATTGAGCCAGGATCAATAAGTTTGGAGCCTCATCATTTGGAGATTTGGAGTTTTGAGATCATTTATCTGAGGCCGGAATAGATATAGACTGCATAGCTTTACAGTCGCCCACACGCAAATGAACGGACTTACTTTGTAAAGTACTACCGCGCGCCGCTTACCCTTATTAATGACTGACTCCAGCGCCACTGAGAAAGTACAATGTTTGACTCTGCTGTTCTATTATAAGAACCTACTCCTCAATAAATGGCTATGCAAAATTACTATACATTTGAAAAAAATATGTACCTAATTTTCCTAATTCTATTGACGAGCCTCGAGCACGAGCAGGACTTGCAGCTAAGGTAGAAGCCAGCCAGGAATAGTGGGTATTTACTCCGTCGTAAGCCATAAGAAAAATCTGCGAACCCTTACCTTAGGCTACCAAATAGTACTATAAAATAGAAAATCGCAAAAATTCTCGACCACAGGCAGGATCCGAACCCGCGTTCTGCGTTTTTTACTAGTTAAATTTTTGTTGAGATTTTCCGCCTAGAGATTATAAAATGCAATATCTAGGTACCTCATAGGTTGCCTGGATATCAACTGAATACACCCAGCTATCATATTCGTCGACTCAAATGTTTATCTCGCGAACTAGAACTGCGCCCGGACCGGGCTGTTAGTGAAATGGCTTTACCCGAACTTTCACAGTCACGTAATGTGGCTCTAATTGAGTAGTTAGTTTGAACAGTGACGTCACAAAAGAGGAATTAGTTATCCACGCAACCTCATAATCTAGAGTTTTTGTGCGACTACATGCTACTGGCATCGACTGTACCTAATGTGCCAACGTTCACCGTTATTTCAACGTTATTTCAATTTGAATAAATTAGGTATTTCATGATTCTCTCCGTGTAGGATTTCAGCTTTGCTGAGTGGTTTGAGATAAATATATGTTTAATTTTCTCGCACAATGCATTGTAAAATGTTGTTCGATACTCGTTCTCAGGAGTGAATCCTGACTCGTTAAAAACTTGCTACTCATCAGCTTTCCGTACTTGAATCGAAAATAATCATCGGTAAACAGTTTCATTAATTTACTTTAGAATTTCTTGTTAGAATGGCGCGGTTTGGGTTGCTTTTTTCGGTTTTGTATCAAATGGGAGCTTCAAATTAGGTATTTGTTGCCCTTCCTCGCACAACAAAAAAACACAGCAATTTAATCCTCTCTCTCATTAGAGCAATCGCTATCACTGCTATTGTTGTCCGTGACTAGAAAAAATAAAACTGGGTTGTAGTTTTCCCGGAAGCACTATTAATTAGTGTTGGTGCTGTAATATTAACGTAGCAATATTTCATGGGATTGAAATAGTAGCTAGTAGGTAGATATGCAATAAATAAGTACCTCGCCTAGGGCAACCGGCAGGGTAAATTGATGTCAAATTATGGCTAGCGAAATGATTCGAGCCCCGGATCTGACGAAACAATTAATGATTTCACCGCCTTATTAGCTCAGCTGTCTCTTTAGTGTCCGTCATATCATATCCATAAAGTTTGAACGTGCTCGGCCGATACGTTGATGACATGCAAGCTAATGCACAGAGCTCATTTATGATAGTAGTTATGTAAGTGTTCATTAATAATTCAAAGAGATAAAGTATTACGGTGCTGTGTGTAGGTCACTTGTGGGTACTGGGTACTGATCGCCCTTGTGGTTGTAATACTTCCGGTGGTCCTTAGGCGTCCCTAGGTGCCTATGTACTTACCGACTTAATGACGGTGCAGGTATTCATTACGCACCGTCGCATCGCGTCGCGTCGCCTTAGCTCAAGAATCTTACTCATATTATAAACGCGAAAGTTTGTAAGTATAGATGGATGGATGTATGGATTTTAATGAAAATTTACAATAATATAGCTTATATGTACATCAGAATAACACAGGCTACAATTTATCCTGCGCAGAAGTAGTCGCGGGCACCAGCTGGTTGTATAATATTTAGTCTTTGGCGCAAAGAATGATTACGAGTAAACCTATGGATTGCTTAAAGAAAGAAAAGTAGAGTACTTTTTCTATGCTTGGATTGCCGAGATTGAACTAGTGCGTAACTTTCACAATTTTTCAAATGCAAAGGCACGTAATGTAAATACCAGAGCAAAGAGATACATGTTTGTAAACACAAAAAATGCTTAGACTAGGTATCGTCAATACATATAATAAAAGAGTAGAAGCCGCGTGTCTGTACTATTGATGAATTTATATAAAAAATTGTGTGGGCGATAAGAAATGACTAATAGAACTCAAAAATATATTTTCAGAACTTTTTGTCTGTCTGTCTGTCTGTATGTATTCGATAAACTCCGAAACTACAGAACGGATTTTCTCGCGGTTTTTGCAGATAGATTAAGCTTATCTCTGAGCAACATAAAGGCTATGTCTCATTCAAATCGGTTCACTCAATCAGAAGCTACACTAATGTAAAGTATCAAATTGCCTGTACGACAATAACTCACAAACCGATTCAAATTGAGTTTTCAATTACGAGTTTGGCTTACTTTTGTGCAACATAAAAGTTTAGTTTCATTGCAAACGGTTCACTTAGACAGAAGGTACGCTAAGTTTCATGCGGCGGCGCAAATAACTCACAAACTATTGAACGGATTTAAACGGGGTTTTCAATAAACTGTCAAGCTTACTTCTTTGCAACATATTAGCTTACTTTCATTGAAAACGGCTCACTCGACGGGTGCGCGAAATTTCCAGCGGAGGCGCCAATATCTCACAAACAACTGACCCGATTAAAACGAGGTTTTCAGTAACGTATTTGGCATACTTCCTGCAACATGTATGCTTAGTTTCATTACAAACGGTTCACTCGGACATAAAATTGACTAAGCTTCAAGCGGCGGCCCCAATAACTCACAAACTACTAAACGGATTAAAAAGAGGTTTTCAGTAACGTATTTGGCTTACTTCGTGCAACGCGTATGCTTAGTTTCATTGCAAACGGTTCACTCAGATATAAAACTCACTAAGTTTCAAGTGGTGGCCCCAATAACTCACAAACTACTAAACAGATTAAAACGAGGTTTTCAGTAAAGTATTTGGCTTGCTCCGTGCAACATGTATGCTTAGTTTCATTGCAAACGGTTCACTCAGACATAAAATTCACTAAGTTTCAAGCTGCGGCCCCAATACTTCACAAACTACTAAACGGATTTAAACAGGGTTTTCAATAACGTGTTTAACTTAATTCTTTGCAATGTATTAGCTTACTTTAATTGAAAACGGTTCACTCAGACAGAAAATGCCCGAAGTTTCAATAGGCGGCGCCAATAGCTCACAAACTACTGTACCGATTCCAACTGGCATTTCCATGACGTGCTTGGATTAGGTACTTCCGTGCAACATATAAGCTTAGGTTAGTTGAAAACGGTTCTCTCAGATAGAAGTTAAGCAAAGTTTCAAGCGAAGGTGCGAATAACTCACTTTTGAGCAGATTCAAACGTGGCTATCAATAACACGTTTGGCTTACTCCTGTGCAATAAATAAGCTAAGTTTCATTGCGAAAGGTTCACTGGCAGAAGATACGCAAAGTTTCAAGCTGCAGAACCAAGAACTCACCTTCAAACGAGGTTTTCAATGACGCGTCGGGCTTCTTTCTGTGCAACATATAAGCTTTATTTCATTGCAAACGGTTCATTCAGACAGAAGGTTCGCGAAATTTTAAGCGGCCTCACCAATACTTCACTAACTACTTGAACGACTTAAACGGGGTTTTCAATAACGTATTTGGGTTGCTTTCGTGCAAACTTAGGAAGTAGGTTACTTATAAACAAAATACTTCAAAAAATAAAGAGAGATGTGAATCATTGTTTTTTAAGAATTGTCTTTTAAGGGGAGAAATAAGTTGCGAAGATTTTACAGAAGTGAAGTCCAACAGTATATGTAGGTACTGTAGAGTCTTCATGGTGATATAGCCACGAATGCCTTATAATCGGGTAAAATTAAATTACATATATAAAGACCCTCAGCGAGAGCCCTTACGTTTTAGCTGAAATTAAATATGTTTAATCTGGTAATATTTGATTTATTGAGAGAATGAACTTAAAAACTATAATCGCGGTTACAAGGGTTCGATGCCACTTTATAACAAGACTTTGCCGAGAAGCGGCGTATGCTGGTAGATGACCAGGTCGACGATTCTATTGCCTTCCCGGTTGGCACACAACTACTGAATAAAATAAAACAAAGCATCATTCGTTTTGACAATCTTTGAAAATAATTTAATTTTACCCGATTATAAGGCATTCGTGGCTATAACACCATGAAGGCTCTACAATACCTACATGTAGAGTTAAAAGCATGTGAAGCTAGACACGTTGGACTTTGTACCGCTCTATTTTTTCTATTGCCACAGAAGCTACAGTAACTGAGCCTCAGTTTTAGTTAGGCTTTGTTTTGTATAAGAAATAACGAAACCCGTATCATGTTCGTCCGCGTGGAATTCGACTATAATTTTACACTTACGAGGATAGTGGGCGACCTATCAGTCCACACGTAAACAAGAGGTGTTTAATTTACAAAAATCCGTACTATCGGTACTCTGTATACGGGCGAGAACTGCACTGTCTGTCTGTCAGTCTGTCTTTGGTACAAAGCTGCGAAGTTAGTTTGAACCATGGGAAAAGTAATTAGCTTCTTTTTCTAAACCCCATGCGGACGGAGTCGCGGGCAACAGCTAGTTTTAAATATAGCCAAATTTTAAACACCTTTTACATGAATTTCAGGTTAATATTTGTATTTGAAGGTAGGTACGAGTATATGCATGAGTAACACAGAATGAGTAAGTAATATATTATTGAAATGCTCTTAGTTGAAATGGTTTGTCTGTTTATTTATTTTGTT
Source organism: Athrips mouffetella (assembly GCA_947532105.1). Classification (NCBI taxonomy): domain Eukaryota; kingdom Metazoa; phylum Arthropoda; class Insecta; order Lepidoptera; family Gelechiidae; genus Athrips; species Athrips mouffetella. The sequence continues at coordinate 33,812,440 of OX383956.1, forward strand.
TATTTAAAAGGTCTGAGGAACGTCATAAAAACACGCCAAGTGCGAGTCGGACTCACGCACTTAATGTTCCGTACTTGTCCACAACAAGATATTACAAGCTCTTGCCCTTTAATTTTATAAACACCGCATACACTCAAAGCTGTACCCTCTAAGACTTGAATGTACTTGAAACAGGAGCTCACCTTAATTGGTTACAGTTGATTGTGAGAAAAGTTGTATTTTTTTATGATTTTAGACTTTTACTTTGACTTTTTACCCTTTACATGTGCTGTAAGATCTATATAGCTTCTTACCAAATTTCATTACTCTAGCTAGGTCCACGGGAAGTACCCTATAGGTTTTGGTTTGGCTCATAACTCTATCCGGACATACGAGTAAATAGCCGTATCTTTTGATTGTTTCAACGTAGAATCTTGAAATTTTCACTTTTTCAAGGGTTCATGGATCTTACTATTCGATATTAATTTAATTTCAACCTAACACCTTTATCTGTTCGGGAGAGGAATAAAGACAGACAGGCCCACAGACAGACAGACGGACAACAAAGTGATCCTATAAGGGTTCCATTTTTATATTACACCTACTCCAAAAGTAACCTAGTATTTTTCTAAAAATAAGGAAGAATGAACGTCATTGCTATTTTACAAATTTGCGGCAAGAAAAAATTTATGAAAATTCATTGGCACTGGGCTGTTTTTATGTAAGTAGGAAAATATATCAGATGTTGGCCTATTAATAGGCGTAGATATATTTCTATCTAGAGGCTCATGATGAGTCAGCAGGCCGCTCCTAGTAGAAAACTTGTCAGCGGCACCATTAGACAAACGAAGACCATGTCAAGGCACGGCAGCAGTTTGTCCAAAGAACCTGAGAAGATTACACTGTGGCGGAAGGAAAAACGTTCTCAGCGTTGTTGAAGAGTGAAATATTTACGTATATAATATTTTTAGGGTTCCGTACCCAAAGGGTTGTAACCGTACCCAAATGGTTGTAACGGAACCCTACTAATTCATATTCATTTATTTACCATTTACAGATTGTTAACTTAAAACTAGTTTACAATCCACCTCTATGAGGCACACATGGCATTTATTAACATTATTAAATTAAAAGTAAATTATTATCATTAATTAAATTATTAAAATTAAATTGAAATTAAATTATTATAAACTTACAATTAATCATTAATCAATTTCATTATTAAATTTGTCACATAGGTATTCGTTGATATTATAGTACGCTTTTTTAATTAATAAATCTTTTAATGTAGTTTTAAATTTGTTCTCTTGAAGCCATGTAGTAGCAACCTTTGCTGTATACGGTGGTAAGGCGCGGAGTGGGGGGCTAAAATTGTTCGTCTCGTCGGGTTTTGTATCGTCGATCGTTATTGTCGCCAACGAATGGGAAGTAGTGTGGGTGTCTTCGGATAAAAACGCACAGCTCCAAAATGTACACACTTGCAACCGTAATATGCCTCCGATGTCTGTTTGTCTGTCAGCGGGCTGTACCTCATTCATGAACCTTAATAGGTAGACAGTTGCCGTCTTACTACAAAAAAGTTAGACATCTGTTGAACACTTGATTAAAAAAATCGTAAAAAATAACTCTGGCTATGTCATTAATGACTTATTTTCTTATGACTTGACTTCAGCGCATAAAAAAATTATATACTGTACATATGTTAGAAGTACCTTGGAGTATGCATCACAGATCTGGAGTCCACGCTATAACATTTACAAAACGCGAATTGAACGCATACAAATGAAATTTATTAAATTCGTGTGCTATCGCACGTATTGCCCCTATAGCTCGGATTTGTATGAACAGCGTTGTAGAAGCTTGCATATACTCCCACTTGAGTTGCGTCGCAACATAGCCGACATTCTGTTTTTACTAAAAATAACTTCTAGTTCTATTGATTGTTACTCTCAAAATCTGTTTTAATGTGCCTTGCAGCTATCGCCGCAAGGTCCCACTATCTTTGCCACCCGCGCGTACCAATTACAGACAAAATAGTTTTGTCTATCGGGCAAGCAAACAGTTTAATATAATTCTTTCCCAAAATTTCGACCTAGATATTTTCAACACGAGTGTTCCATCGGCAAGAAGGCTACTTAGTACAAAATTTTTCATTAATGCTATTGAGTGATAAGCGGTATGCATATTTTTCTGTTATTAATTATCATCATGCATGGGTCAATATCCCAACAGCGTTTTTTGAGTGTCCAGGCTGAGAATCCCTGTGTTAAATGCTTATTTAGTCCTAATTTTTTTTTGTGGTATACTACAACTTATAACAGACTTGGCTCTATGTTAAGATTGCAGCAAACATCACTACTTATTTAAATAAAAAATCAAAAGTGACCTTTTTCAGCACGAGGTGGCGTGTCCTTAACTTACTTTTTATAGAACATGCACTCGCCATGCCTATATTTAAGGCTTCCTAAAAGAAAAACTCGGTGAATTAATAATTTGATTAGTCAAAGCCTCTAATTGCATGTATTTTATTTTAATTTTTCCAATTTGAATGCACGTAACACTGGGTCAAAGTTTGTCCACGCTAAGTCGTAAGCTGAGGTGGCGAAACTTCAACACGTTGTAACTTTTCAATGAATGCCGCGAGACTAGATGCTTTACCATAATCCGCTTCCTTCAGTCATGTGTAAGGCCACAGAACACATATACTCACCTACGGTGTAAGACCGCTAGCAAGTCGAAAGTGTGTACTGTGCGCAGTGTTTCCCGCCAGAACGCAAGTAAACTCTTCGGTGGCGTTTTGTTTAACAATCCTTAAGATTCAGTGGCTCATATTGTAAGTCTGTCTTTAATTTTTCCTAGCAACAATAAACAGTGTTAAATAGTATTTTGGTTTGTATATAATGTGTGAGATAATTGTAATAAAAAAGTACCATTTCTAATTTTAGGGAATATGTTTCGATTTTTTTCAGTTTCAGTGGGTCAGTTTCAGTGGTTTCGCTGGCGTAAATTGCGCCACTGAAACTGAATTCGCGCCACTGAAACTGAAATTGTGCCACTGAAACTGAAATTGCGACAATGAAACTGAAATAGCGCTACAGAAACTGAAGTTGCGGCACATAAACTTAAATATAGCACTTTTAAACTTATATTCAGCTTGTACGAGATTAGTATGGCTCTCAGACAGCTTAGAAACAAAAAGGCATCCGGGCACGATGGAATTATAAAGCAGGCGGAAGGCCAGTGCTAAAAGCTCTTCAGAAGCTGTTTAATTCTGTCACAATCGAAGGGAAAACGCCACAGGCATGGCACAGAAGTGTCGTGGTGCTCTTCTTGAAAAAGGGTGATGAGACCCTGCTGAAGAATTACAGACCCATTTCACTTCTGAGCCATGTCTATAAGCTTTCTTGAGAGTCATTACGAACCGTTTCGCATGCAGGCTCAACGACTTCCAGCCTCCCGAACAAGCCGGTTTTCGTGAAGGCTTCAGTACCATAGATAGACCACATACATACGCTACGGCAAGTTATACAGAAGACCTAAGAGTATAACCAGCCACTTTGCCTAGCGTTTGTGGACTATGAGAAGGCCTTCGATTCGATCGAGACGTGGGCTGTGCTACGATCTCTCCAGAGGTGACTAGTCGACTATTGGTACATTGAAATGTTGTAGGATCTGTACAAAAACGCTACTCGTACTATGTCAGTTCGTCTTCAGGACCAGGACTCGAAAGCTATCCAATTGCAGCGAGGAGTAAGACAGGGAAACGTCATATCTCCTAAACTGTTCACCGCTGCATTGGAAGACGTCTTCAAACTCCCGGACTGGAAAGGATTTGCCGACGATATTGTCGTAATGGCTGAGACCCTGGAAGATCTCGGCACGATGCTTAATAACCTCAGTAGAGTTTCACAACAAGTGGGTCTTAAAATGAACATGGATTAGACGAAAATTTTGTGTAACGCCCTTGTTGTACTCACTCCACTCAAAGTTGGAGACTCTACGCTCGAAGTTGTCGATGAATACACATACCTGGGACAAACAGACCAGCTTGGTAAATCCAACTTAAAGAAAGAGGTCACTCGTCGAATCCGACTCGAATATGCAGCGTTTGAGAAGCTCCGTAATATCTTCACGTCCAAAACGCCGCAGTGTCTCAAGACGAAAGTCTTTGACCAGTGTAAGTTGCCAGTGATGACATATGGCACCGAGACGTGGCCGCTCACGATGGGCCTTATCAAGAAGCTCAAAGTCACCCAAAGGGCTATGGAAAGGGCTATGCTCGGAGTATCTCTGCGCGATCGAATCAGAAATGAGGAGATCCGCAGAAGAACTAAAGTAACTGATATAGCCCAAAGAATCGCTAAACTAAAGTGGCAGTGGGCAGGGCACATCGCAAGAAGAACCGATGGGCGTAAGGGTTCTAGAGTGGCGACCACATACCGGAAGATAAAGCGTTGGCAGGCACCCCACAAGATGGACCGACGATCTGGTCAAGGTCGCGGGAAGCCACTGTATGCAAGCAGCGCAGGTCCGGTTGTCATGGAGATCTTTAGTAGAGGCCTATGTCCAGCAGTGGACGTCTTTCGGCTATGTTGGCCCACGTTGCTATGTTTCTTTAAAAAGGAAACCCTGATAATTTTGTATACTAAAATTAACTACTAACTTTGTACCGCATAGGTAGGTAGGTACACACGTATTTTCATACTTAGACAGCTGATCGTGGTCAACTCTTCCTCATCATTTTTCAAAAACGACCAACCATACTAGCATAGTGCGTATTAAAAAGGTAAGTTTCATTCAAAGATATAATGTTAACGACTAGGTCCACAACCCCATGGGCCGATGCCAAGAAAGCCGGGAGGCTCACATCTCCCACGCACCGTACTCCAATACCCCCGTGCCAAATTGGCGGAACCGCCTGTGTCCACTTGTCAGTGCTCAGGGAGACGTTGATGATCGACTCGATTATGTGCTTAATGACAGCGTCGAAATAACCGTATATACCGGGCTGCATGCAATAGGTATGTTACCTTTGGCACGGCTAAGCACTGTTGCATTAGAACCAGAGCAACGTATGGTGAAATAGTTTTGAGACGCTCGCTCGCGACTAGGAGAAACTCCTTACAAGTTTCCAGGGCCTCAGGAACTGCCGATGAAAATATACGAGTAGGTGCACCCAGTAAAGAAAACGAAAGAAGACTCTGAACTGTAGTTTAGAATCTTCTTCTTCTTCTTTTTTCCCTGTAGGGGAAAAATTCACACTTGGCCGTGTTCACCTCCAGTCCCAGCTCCTTCAGGCGCGGAAGCAAGACATGTCAGTTCCGCTCCACCTCGTCTAGTTTGCCTCCAATTGTACCGTCGTCATCGAGGTACCAAATGTTGACAGAGGATTTTTGCGAAAACTGTTATAGATAAGAAAAAAGTTTCAAGGGAAAAAATAATTTTTATAAAGTTCTGAATTTTTATTCAGATGATAAATTTTTAGGGTTTCTTATCCAAAGGGTGACAAACGGGACCCAATTAATATGCCTCCGTTGTCTGTCTGTGTATCAGTCAGAGGGCTGTATCTCATGAACCGTACTAGCTGTTGCCGCTTTAAAAATAAATACAAAAAATTAAAAAAAGTTATAAATTAAGGGGGGCGAAAACCCGTTTTTAGGCGTAGCATTCGTTTCGGATAGATTGTTTATTTAATTTTATTAATTTAAATATCGCGAGTTCGTTCGCATTTTGTGTGATGAACACAAGATTATTTGTACAAACTCTAATATAAACCTTAATACCCTGCGAAATCAGTGCAATTTTCAATGATATTTCTCGCTATAATCAGGCAATACACATAATCAACAGTAAACAAAATAATATTCAATAATCAAATTTAACTAAACACTAAAATACACAATAATTCAGTTATTAGGGTTCCGTAGCCAAATGACAAAAAACGGAACCCTTATAGATTCGTCATGTCTGTCTGTATGTCACAGCCACTTTTTTCCGAAACTATAAGAACGTGAACCGCATTAAAATTTTCACACAAAAATAGAAAAAAAAACCAATAAATTTTAGGGTTCCCCATACATAGAACTGAAACTAAATTTTTATTGTTATCCAACCCATACATGTGGGGTATCTATGGATAGGTCTTCAAAAATGATATTGAGGTTTCTAATGTAATTTTTTTCTAAACTGAATAGTTTGCGCGAGAGACACTTCCGAAGTGGTAATATGTGTGTCCCCCCCCCCCGTAAATTCTAAAATAAGAGAATGATAAAACTAAAAAAAAATATATGATATACATTACCATGCAAACTTCCACCGAAAATTGGTTTGAACGAGATAGAGTAAGCAGTTTTTTTAATACGTCATAAATCGTGACCGTTTAAGGTGAGCTCCCGTTTCAAGAACTTTTCTATAAAAGAGGGGTCAAGTTGGATGGTCGTGGAGTTTTTAAAGTCAAAGACTAAAAGATTTTAGTATATCATATGGTAAATAGGTACGGAACCCTCGGTGCGCGAGTCCGACTCGCACTTGGCCGGTTTTTTTTCTAAGTAATCTCTAATTAAAACCTTAAAATCCCGCAAATATTTGTCTTATTTTCAATTATATTTCTTGTTATAGAAGTTGATACAGATGTCGCAGACAAATCTCATAAATCGATAGGTCTTCAAAAATGATATTGAGGTTTCTAATATCATTTTTTAGGGTTCCCTACCTCAAAATAAAAATACGGAACCTTTATAAGATCACTTTGTTGTCTGTCTGTCTGTCAAGACCCTTTTTCTCACGAACGAGAAGAGGTATCAGGTTGAAATTGATAACGAATATTAAAGTTCATAAACCACACAAGATCTAAAAATTTTAATTTTTTACAACGACGCAATTAAAAGATATGACTTTTTTGTCCTCATCTCCATACATTTATGCAAAAAAGCAAAACCTACAGGGTACTTCCCGTTGACCTAAAATTATGAAATTTGGCAAGAAGCTATGTCTCGCAGTACAAATAAAGGGAAAAGTCTAAAATCATTAAATAATTCAATTTTTCTCACAATTAATTGTAACCAATTAAGGTGAGCTCCCGTTTCAAGAACTTTTCTATAAAAGAGGGGTCAAGTTGGATGGTCACGGAGTTTTTAAAATCAAAGAGCAATAGCTTTTAGTATAACATATGGTAGATAGGTACGGAACCCTTAGGGCGCCAGTCCGACTCGCACTTGGCCGGTTTTTTTCTAAACTGAATGGTTTGCGTGAGAGACACTTCCGAAGTGGTAATGGCAGATCGATTCTGGCAGACCCAAACTAACACTAAACTAAATTTGACAGGTCTAAAAATGATGCTGTCCTTTATCAGTCTGTATGGAGTAACAAGGACAGCAACAATTTAAACCTGTCAAATTTGGATTAGTTTTAGGTTGGGTCTGCCAGAATCGACCACAATATGTTCGTCCCCCCCCCCGGTAAATTCTAAAATAAGAGAATGATAAAACTTAAAAAAAATATATGATGTAGGTACATTACCATGCGAACTTCCACTGAAAATTGGTTTGAACGAGATAAGAGTAAGTAGTTTTTATTAATACGTTTCAAGAACTTTTCTATAAAAGAGGGGTCAAGTTGGATGGTCGCGGAGTTTTTAAAGTCAAAGATAAAAAGATTTTAGTATATCATATGGTAAATAGGTACGGAACCGTCGGTGCGCGAGTCCGACTCGCACTTGGCCGGTTTTTTTTTCTAAGTAATCTCTAATTAAAACCTTAAAAGCCCGCCATATTTGTCTTATTTTCAATTATATTTCTTGTTATAGAAGTTGATACAGATGTCGCAGACAAATCTCATAAATCGCCGTTTACAAACGTCGGCAAATTGAAAACTTGTGAGTGTCGGCAAGCTGGGTTTAGATCACTGGTGCATTTTGGGTTCGTTAGCTAAGGCAAACCTAACTTAACTGATTCCGAACGGAGACCGGCTAGTCCCAGATACGAATTGCGCGATGCTTTGTAAAATTCCTAGACATTTTGTAAAGTAGTAAATTGAATTGAGTAGTAAAATGTGTAGGCATTATGTAAAGTGGCGAATTAATAAATTTTCCTACGATATAGTTTATAGTAAGAGTGATGAAGGACAAATTTCTATATGATTTGCTCATGTCTGCCTCATTGACTGATGATAAGGAGCATCCTCTAGAAGATACAAAAAATATTGGCGGACATCCACACCCCTGAGTTTTTGAGGAATTAAGTTTTAACTATTTTGAAATTTGACAATGAAACGTACACCTGGCAGACCATGACTGTCTGATTAAATACAATGTATAAAACCCCAGAAAAATGGTCTGCCACCATAATAGCCCTGCGTCGTAAAGTTACAGCGCTTCAAAATGCAAAAAATCACTACTTCGTCCCGTGATAATGCAGAGCCCTGCATGTCTGCCTCTTGGATTTTCTACATCTTCAGAAGTATTTTAAACAGGAGCCACAAAGGCAGACGAAAAAAACATTATTTAGTATCTTATTTTCATTTTTTTTTTTGCTTTAACTCAAAAACGCAGCGACGCACAGAAAAACTTGTAAGGACCAAAGCGATTCGTATTGAGCTGATCTATCATCCTTATTAATATGAATCATGAGCAAATCATATACCCAAATTGCAGCTAGCACCCTAACTATTAAGGAAAAAAAACTTTCTTTACCAGCTTTTTCTTTGGTGTGCTAGCAGGTCAGTTTGCTTTGCTTGTCACCAAACCTAATATACAAACTATATTAATTAGGTGTGTGGAGCGACGAGATCCGACTCAAACAGACACGTCTATTGAAAAAGTTATTCAATTTGGTAGGTCCTACGTTTTGTGTTTCGCAGGTATATAGCGAATAGCTTATAGTTCTTTAGCAATGGATACTTACATTTTTGTGAAAGTTCTCGTTAACTATTAGTAGAAGTTAAGCTCGTATCGCACCTCTTCAAATATCTATTAACACGCAGACACACGTTTCTGCCATTACAATGTTGATCGTTCCAATTAAAAGTCCGTTCGAAATTCGAAGCCTGCCTGCATCACCCTGCCAACAGTTAAGGATGCTCGTTCAAAATTGCACATCTTAGTCTAATTAGTCTGAGCCATGGGAAAGGACACAGGCGATTTGCAAAAATGAAAGTGGAATGGAAGAAGGGTTGTATTGTATGGGAAACCAATTAAATAATTTTGAACCGATTTTGAGGAAATTGTGTATGAGGATAGTATGAACCTTAAGAAAGAAAGAGAAATAAAAGAAAACAAAATATTCGGTAAGTATAACTTTTATAAATTAAGTATAAAACAAAATCTTAATTATAATAAAATATATCTATAATATAAATCTATTTAAGGGTATAGGCTACATTTTTATTGCAAAACGAAACTTGAAGAGGGTGCAATAGGGGATAAAAATTTGTATGGGAACCAGCGCCATGCTACTTAGCTGATATGCACTACTTCCACTTTGATCAACTCAATAGATCAACTAGTATGATAAGCAAGAGGAGAATTGGACGCTGCTGCCCATGTTTCCTGCAGTTCAAGATCCCTTAGCTTCATTCGACTTCAAGCACATGCAAAAAAATTGTTCTTTATTGAAAACCCAGGATTGTTGACACTGTTCTTTGCCGGAACCACATGGGCTAATAACATCAATCTATGAATCGTTAAGCCATTACACAAAAAAAGTGATAAAGATAATATTAATAACTGTAGGCCGATAACGCTTATACCAATTATTTCCAAAATGTTTAAAAAGTGTATGTATAAGAGGATTATTAACTTCTGTCAAAAAATAATGTAATAAGCCCGGAACAGTTTGGTTTTCAAAATATAAATCTACTACTCACGTAGTAGTGCTCTTTTAAGAGAAATTTTAAGCCACCTAAATAAGAAACTATGGAAAAGTGTTCTATTTTTTTATTTAAGCAAAGCTTTTGATCTGGTTAGACATGACATTCATAAAAAAAAAAAATTAAGCCATTGGAGTTAGAGGGATACCACAGCAATGGATCAAGTCATATCTGTTTAATAGACAACAACAAGTTATGTTGCAGCAGCCTAACTCCAACGATGAAATTGTGACGTACCTGTCAAATCATAGATCGAATACCTATGGAGTCCCTCAGGGAAGTGTTCTAGGACCTCTGCTCTTCTTAATATATATAAATGATATAAGTTCTAAGTTAAGTGTGTGGTAAATGATATATCTGATGTCACTAATCACAAGACTATACTCTAGTCTAGGCTGACGATATATCTATAATAGTAACATCTAATGATAAAACTGTGGACATATCAGAGCATGAAACTGATATAAATAATACTATAAAATCCGTTGTTAAATGGCTTGATCTAAACAACTTAAAAATAAATCTAGCTAAAACAACATTTATGACGTTTAATACCAAGACAAATAAGTCAAGGAAACTAATAATTAAACATGCGGACACTGAAGTCAAGAAGGTTGAAAACACTAGGTTTCTAGGGTTTAATTTAGATAAAGAATTAAATTGGAAAACTCATATCGATTATGTCGCTGATCGAATAAAAAGAAATATTTATGCTTTGAAACGTCTTAAGCAAGTCACTAATCAGGGAACGGTTCTGTCAGCGTATCATGCGTATATAGTAGTGTCAATCCTACGATATGGAATTTTACTTTGGGGAAACAATACGAATCTAAAGAGTTGTAGCCGTATTGCAGAAAGACCTGCAATTTATTACTTATTTATTAAAAATAACAATAAAATTATAAAACTGGGTCATATCTGATTCAGCGCGTTGTGTTGTGCACGGTCTGTGTCTTGCCACTGTGATGTGTGACGTAATTAATATATTATAGTAATGAAGAAAAATTTAATATTCCTTTGAAGATGAATAATTCACCTAATAATGGATCACAAACACCCCGGAACGATGAAGCAGGACAACATGAGGAATCAGCACCTACCCCATCCGAAGGAAAATGGGAAGTAGTCAGAACAGGAGAAATTCAAGCATGGCTCTCCAAGATCGAGCAATACCTGACAGACATCTGCACTATCACAAGTGAGGTAAAACTTAATTCTGAGCAAAATCTTTTAGTAGAAGTGTTATGGGTGGCGTGTCTCAGCTGGCGGTGCAATACCCATCGCTAAAGCAGAAATATATTTCGGCCAACTTTTTGATCCAGAAATCAAAAGAAGAGGAAACTATTAGTGACCAAATCTACGACCTGGAAAAATGTGTGCAGTCCGCCTCATCAGATGCTCCCTCTAAAACGTCGTTCGCCGATGTCGTGAGAAAATCTAAAAACTCTGTAGTCAGTCCTTTGAGCACGAGCAGTATTGCTATTTATCCAGCCGACAAAGAGAAGTCTAGTGAAGATACTAGAAAACTAGTGCAAGACATTATCAAACCTGAGGAGTTGAAGCTGCACGTACGAGGTTTAAGAAAAACTAAAATGGGGGCGTCATAGTCAGCACTGAGCGGAAAGATGACCTATAAAAACTGAAAAAGTCAGAAAAACTTGTTAAGTCGGGATTAATTCTTAAAGAAACTACCCAAAAAAGGCCAAAAATTATCCTTCTTGGTGTCCCCTCAAACATCACCGAAAATGATGTATTTGATTGTTTATTCGAGCAAAATATTGCTGACAAATATCCCTTAATACTCGTAACTAGAGATCTATTTAACAGCTATTGCAAACTTAGCCATAAATCCGGCAAGAAGGGCACGTTTAATTGCAACTATGTCTTTGAGATAACAGCAAACCTCAGGAAAGTACTTATCGAACAAGAACGCGTATTTATCAATTGGACCTCATGCCTTGTTAAGGACTTCACCCTTGTAACCAGGTGTTACAAGTGTCAACAATACGGACATTCGGCAAAGTTCTGTAGACACGAAGACCAAACTTGCGGCGACTGCGGAGGCTCCGGCCATTCTATTAAAGAATGTACTAAAAGTGAGGAACCCCCGAAATGCGCTACCTGCTTGCGTTTTAAGAAGCCTACTAATCACAAAACTGGCGATGCAAATTGCCCAGCAAGAAAGAGCGCAGAGTCGAGGTACATAAACAGCATCGATTATGAGGGCGCCTAGAGCGCCACCTCTTTACGTTAAAACTCCGCACTAGTATGGATAACGTAACACGAGATTTATGTAAAGATATTGATCTTTCCTGTGAATTTGAGTCATCAGTGACTGATCCTGTATGGAGAGGCCGATATTTTTATTCATTTCCTGAAAGTTTTGTTCGCTGAAAGTTGTTCAGTTACGTTGACTGATCATGCCCTTTCAGTATTTGCCAACCTGTCCCTTACACCTTGTATATTATTTTAATCTCAACCTGATACCTTTACCCGTTCGTGAGATAAAGGGTCTTGACAGACAGACAGACAGACAGACGGACAACAAAGTGATCCTATAAGGGTTCCGTTTTTTTCTTTTGAGGTACGGAATAAAACACTAGTGCGGTAATATAATGAAAAAAGCACACGTGTTTAATAATCCGGATTGTGGACCTTAATACAGTGCCAATAGAGCTGTTTTATAAGCAAATGTGTTGAAAAAGTAATTTAAAGGTATAGCCTGATACGAGTTAAATGCGAAGTGATTTTTTTGGATAAGGATTAATCTATACATCTATACATATAATAAAAGAGTAGAAACCGCGTGTCTGTACTTTTGATAAATTTATAAAAAAATTTGTGTGGGCGATAAGAAACGACTAATAGAACTCAAAAATATGTTTTTTGAACTTTTTGTCTGTCTGTCTGTCTGTATGTTTTCGATAAACTCCGAAACTACTGAACGGATTTTCTCGCGGTTTTCGCAGATAGATTCAGCTTAGCTCTGAGCAACATATAGGCTATGTTTCATTCAAATCGGTTCACTCAATCAGAAGCTACACTAATGTAAAGTATCAAATTGCCTGTACGATAATTACTCACAAACCGATTCAAACTGAGTTTTCAATTACGAGTTTGGCTTACTTTTGTGCAACATAAAAGTTTAGTTTCATTGCAAACGGTTCACTCAGACAGAAGGTGCGCTAAGTTTCATGCGGCGGCGCAAATAACTCACAAACTATTGAACGGATTCAAACGGGGTTTTCAATAAACTGTCAAGCTTGTTTTTTTGCAACATATTAGCTTACTTTCATTGAAAACGGCTCACTCAGACAGGTGCGTGAAATTTCAACAGAATAACAACTGAACCGATTAAAACGAGGTTTTCAGTAACGTATTTGACTTACTCCAAGCAATATGTATGCTTAGTTTCATTGCAAACAGTTCACTCAGACATAAAATACACTAAGTTTCAAGCGGCGGCACCAATAACTAACAAACTACTAAACGGATTTGAACAGGGTTTTCAAAAACGTGTTTAGCTTAATTTTTTGCAATGTTTTAATTAGCTGACTTTCATTGAAAACGGTTCACTCAGTCAGAAAATGCCCGAAGTTTCAATAGGCGGCGCCAATAGCTCAAAAACTAATGTACCGTCTCCAACTGGTATTTCCATGACGTGCTTGGATTAGGTACTTCCGTGCAACATATAAGCTTAGGTTAGTTGAAAACGGTTCACTTAGATAGAAGTTACGCAAAGTTTCAAGCGAAGGCGCGAATAATTCAAAACCTTTTGATTCAAACGTGGCTTTAAATAACGCGTTTGGCTTACTCTTGTGCAATAAATAAGCTTAGTTTCATTGCGAAAGGTTCACTCTGACAGAAGATACGCAAAGTTTCAAGATGCAGAACCAAGAACTCACCTACTGAACTGGTTCAAAGTCAAACGAGGTTTTCAATGACGCGTCGGGCTTCTATCTGTGCAACATATAAGCTTTATTTCATTGCAAACGGTTCACTCAGACAGAAGGTTCGCGAAATTTTAAGCGGCCGCACCAATACTTCACCTTGAACCACTTAAACGGGGTTTTCAATAACATATTTAGGTTGCTTTCGTACAATATTTGAACTTTTTTTATTGCAATCGGTTCATTCAAACAGATAATAGGCGAGTTCAAAGTTTCAAGCTGTGAAACCGAGCTGAAATCAAACAAAACTTATAATTTTGTACGGAAGAAAGCCAAATACGTTGTTGAAAATTCCGTTTGATCCGGTCCAGTTGTTTGTGTAAAAGTCGTGGGTACAGCTAAAGATTGGTAAAATCTAGATTTAGTTTTGTTGTAAAAATAATAATAAAAAAAATCCTGTTTTGGCATGGCGGTGCAACAAATGTAAAAAAAAATATGAAAGTTCTAAAGTTTTGAAAACTTAGGAAGTAGGTACTTATAAACGAAATACTTCAAAAAATAAAGAGAGAAGTGAATCATTGTTTTTTAGGAATTGTCTTTTAAGGGGAGAGATAAGTTACAAAGATTGTACGGAAGTGAAGTCCAACAGTTTTGTATGTAGGTACATGTAGAGTTAAAATCATGTAAAGCTAGACACGTTGGACTTTGTACCGCTCTTTTTTCAGTAGCCACAGAAGCTAAAGTGACTGAGCCTCAGATTAAGTTAGGCTTTGTTTTACTCCGCGTGGAATTCGACTATGATTTTACACTTACGAGGATAGTTGGCGGCCTAACAGTCCACACGTAAACAAGAGGTGTTTAATTTACTTAGAAAAATCCGTATATTATCGGTACTCTGTATACCTAATAATATAAAGGCAAGAACTGCACTATCTGTCTGTCTGTCTGTTACGCTTTTATGACTAATCCGATAAACCGATTGTGATAAAAACTTGGTACGAAGATAGTTTGAACCATGGGAAAAGTCATTAGCAACTTTTTCTGAACCCCACGCGGACGGAGTCGCGGGCAACAGCTAGTAATATACTAAGGTACAAATAATGTGGCCTAGTTTGTACCGCCACCGTTACTATTGCATATTTTACCATTAAAAAGTAGTTATTGTGACATAACTGTAATAGTAAGACATATGCTATTGCAAGCATTTTTATAGATATTGGTGTCCTCTATAAAATTGTCATACATCACTTTGCTCTATTGTTAATCTAGCGAAACACAAAATTTTTCACCTCACTAAAGCGAGGAAGCAGCCAGTACCGCAGCGTGGAGGCACAGTAAATATATAAGCTAAAGCAGTATGGAAACTCGGGCCTTTTTTTGAAAAAAGAACTATTCTGCGTCGGAGCGTCAGGGTTGTAACCCAGAATTCTTGAAATAAGAATAGTTTGATGAACTCAAATATTGGGTGCTTCTATCAACTTTGTTCCTTTCAGCATGTTCTGGGACCGTAAAACTAAACAACTTTCCGTAAAAAGTCGAAATACGAAATAATATATTTTTTGGAAAGTTACACAGTAACTTAAATTTAGCAGACAGTCTTGCATAAAATGTTACGTCAAAAGGTTAAATCACATAGTCGCCTTTTATCACATAAGCTTAGATGAAGACACTTAGTCGCCTTTTAGCACCCAAGGGAAGGCTAAGCCACTTTATCACGAAACACTTAGTCGCCTTTTACGACACAAGGAAAGGTTAAGTCACTTAGTCGCCCTTTATTACACAAGGGCAAATAAAGACACTTAGTCGCCTTTTATGACACAAGACCAGATTAAGATACTTAGACGCCTTTTATCGTACAAGGACAGGGACATACTTATAGGGAGCCTATATTATGTATCTATTTGTTTGTATTATGGTTTTGGCACCCACGACTTACTTCAGCGCGAAAACTGCTTATTTTCCTGTAGCGGTGTGCGCATGTGTGAGTGCGCCAGTTTTGGACGTTTGTTAGGAGTTTCCATACTGCTTTAGCTTATATATTTACTGTGGTGGAGGTCTGCCATACTGCATCACGTTTGAATTTCAAAAACCTTTTGCCCGCTAGCGGCCAAAAATCGCTTTCGGCCGCAGAAAAACCTTTTGCCCGCTAGGGGCCAAAAATCGCTTTTGGCCGCAGAATTTAACCGACAAAACAAATGTTTCCGAGCTTTGGAGGTGAAAAAAACTTTTTTTAAGATTTTTTTACGGGAATGGATTTATTCTAATAAAAATCAGTTGGGGTGTATGAGGGTTTCGCTTATTCCATTAACACGTTGTATACTGGATTGAGATGTTTATAGGGACGCTATCAAGAAGTGAATTGAACTGATTAGTAAATTGTAGCGTTATTAAGTTTTAGTACTATTATTGAACTGTCGCTTTTTTGGCTGATGACTAAACATTATTTATTATAATAGAAACTGATATTAGAGATTATGATCATGTCTACCTTAGTGGTACAGAACCCTCGGTGCACGAGTCCGACTCGCACTTGGTCAGTTTTTCTTTCACTAAAGTGATATTTGACTGAAGTTTTGTTTATTAATTAATGCAACACTTCAAGATAACCCTTATGGACAACCTCACACATGAGCGGGATTTATTAATGCCACCCTCAGTGCGATTGTGAGTTAGCACCTAAATTAAACTCTCAATTTTTTGAGACTCAAGATAAAACTCCCTTCTCGATCCTTGTACTCCTTAAAACAATGGTTTATATTTCATGTAGTTGTTTAACCTATCTATTTTTTTTCAAGGAGCATTAACATCGCATTATCTAAGGACAGTTTTTGACTCAAATCCCAGAAACAGAGCAGAAAACTTCCTGTCATGATTGCTTGTTCAAAAAAGCCCGTGAGGTGGACACCACCAACAAAAAAGCTCTTACCTAAAGATAACGGAACCCTGTTTTTTTTTCTTTTATACGCGAACCAGCACCCTTAACTTATAGGGTTAGCTTTATCCTGTTGTAAATTACCTAGCTTTTGTTTAATTTATTCCCGAATAAAAAAAACATTTGTTTTTATTTCCCATACAAAATGCGCTATCACGTTATGCAGTTCTTCACAAATTTTATATCGTCTTTAGACCTTTGTTCCATGGGGCAATAGTAGATTGTATCACAAGGCAGCAAATAATATTTTTAACACAAGGCCGCTATCTTAAATCCAGAGCGAAGTGAAGGGTTCTAAAGTATAATCCTGAACGTAG
Organism: Athrips mouffetella; assembly: GCA_947532105.1. Taxonomy (NCBI): domain Eukaryota; kingdom Metazoa; phylum Arthropoda; class Insecta; order Lepidoptera; family Gelechiidae; genus Athrips; species Athrips mouffetella. The sequence goes on from OX383956.1 coordinate 33,829,422, forward strand.
TGAGGGATTCAATAGAGCGCCCGAGAAGGTTTCGAAAAAAGAAAAATTATTCTGTTTACGAAACCAGGTTTCGAACGTTCAGTTTCGAAAGTGGCCGGAACGAGATTAATAGTTATTTGTTATGCCAGGCAGCAAAAGTGTTATTTGGCGCGAGTGCCTTGTATTTAAACCTAAGCAAGCGAACGATTCTAGGGTTGAACCACGAGCGAAACGAGCGTAGTAAAAGTTTCAAGGCACGAAACGCAATATACCTTTGCTGCCGCGCAAAACACAAAATTTTTCACCTCATTAAAGCGAGAAAAAGTTAACTTAATTCAAGAAAAGCAATTCAAATATATGAAGTAAGTGGTTAATCAATTAATCATACTTAATACCGTAAGAGCATAATACCCTATAGTGGCAGGCGATTCATGTCTATTGTGTATTGAGCTGATTTGGAATTTCGGAAGTTGAAGGGCGAGTCCAATAATCTGGGCATGAGAACAAAAAAAGCCGATCGAATTTTGAATTTACTTTTTACTACCAGCCAGCACCTTAGGCACACACTATTTATACCACAATATTTTTCTTTCCTATACCTCCCTCTTTGCTGATCTTGCAAAACCATAGAATACATGAAATGTGCAAAACGATAGCGGTTTTTTCTAGCGGTCAGAAATGCAGCATGGAGGCTTACAAAATAATGGGACATGAAATGAAATGGTTTATTTGTACAAAACATGGTGTAAATAAGGTGGTGAGTACATATTTATATGTCCATGACATGTTTTAATAGAGTCTGGTATACAAATATTTCTTAAATCTACTTAATTACCAACTTAAAATTATATAATATACACTAATAACAACTACAACTAACTTTGATAAAACTAATTAACCTCTAATAATTCATTAATGGAATAATTTTTTTTCCCTTTAGCCACCGTTTCATGTGGAGGCGAAATTGTTTCAAAGGCAGGTCTTTATATTCAGAGGGAAGCTTATTGTGGACCCTGACACAAATAGCATGACAGTTTTTATAATACACTGCCGTATTCGGGGTAGTTTCGTATACAAGTCTATTACAGTGTCTAAGATTCCTCGCCTGAGTCTCTCCTGCAGTTGCAAATAAGTCTTTATTGGTATGTACAAAGACAGCTACCTCAAAAATACACATCGATGGAAGCGTCATGATTCCAAGTTTAGTGAAGAGGGGTCTACAAGGTTCATCAGGTGGTACACCACACATTGCCCTTATACACTTTTTTTGTGAAATATACGCTCTTTTAAAATCTGTACTATTTCCCCATATTAGAATACCGTACTTGAGGGTGGAACTGACATAGCCATAGTATGCAGCAAGTAGAGTTTGAGTTGATGCTAGTCTACGTAGCCTACTTAGTAAATAAATGTAGCTGTTCCTTTACTACATACCTTGTCCACGTGAGCTTTCCAATTACAGAATTGATCAATAACTAATCCTAGGAATTTTGTACTGGTAAGTTCTTCCAAATTTTGCCCATTATATCTCACATCTAATTTGTAAACAGTCTCGTTGTTTTTACAAAATTGAATGTAATGGGTTTTAGACATGTTACAATTCAAATTATTATTTTTTAGCCATTCAATGATTATATTTACAGTACCAGTTACTTCATTACTATATTCGTTAATATAATTTTTTTTATTACTAGTTATTGCAACTGAAATATCGTCAGCAAACAAAGTACAGTCATGTTTAGTAATTTCCGGGAGATCATTAATAAATGGTATAAACAAAAGTGGCTCCAGGATGCTTCCTTGAGGTACACTATAGGCGTTTATCATTTCCGATGATCGATAGTAAGTCAACGCTTTATCGCTATTAATATTGGTAACCTCAACAAACTGTTTGCGATTATTGAGGTAGGAAGACAACCAATTCAGTGCAGGTCCTCTTATGCCATAATTTTCGAGTTCTCGCAAAAGAAGATCGTGTGGAACATAATCAAAAGCTTTTGACATATCAAAAAACAAAGCTAAAATCCTTTCTCTTTTATTCAATGCTTTCATAACTTGTTGTGTCAAATTGCAACAAGCAAGTGTTGTTGATTTACCTGTTTGAAACCCATATTGCTCCCTTTTTATTATATGAAATTTCGTTAAATATGCAGATATTCTTCTATGAAAAGCTTTTTTATAAATTTTTAAAATACAGGAACTAATGTTATTGGTCTGTAGTTCTCGGGATTGTTCCGGTCGCCTTTTTTAAACAACAGCTTAACTATTGACTTTTTTAACAACTCTGGGAAACAACCTTGTTCAAATGAAAGATGGGTACATCATACATTCGAATTTCAAGAACCTTTTGTCTGTAGCGGCCGAACTAATTTACCCGACAAACCAAATATTTCCGAGCTTTGGAGGTGAAATAGTAGATTGTATCACAAGGCTGTAAAATAATATTTTTAAGGCGAGGGCGCTATTTTGAATCCAGAGCGAAATGAAGGATTCTTGAGTAGAATCCCGAGCATGGCGAGGGATTCTAAAGTAGAATCCTGGACGTAGCGAGGGATGCAATAGGTCGCCCAAGGTAAAAATATTTTTGGGTGTATCCCACTATTTCCATTATGAATTTCCATTGATGGAAATAGTGAGACTGTTTTTTGTAGCCGCGTAATACACTCTACTTTTCATCTCCCTCTATGAGAAAAGAATAAGAGGCTCATTGGGACACACACTGGTCATTAATTTTAAATATAAAACAATATTATTACTTGATGAAACAATACCAAAAATCATATTAAGTATTATTTGTAACAACTGAAAATGTTATTGACATTTTTGTATCAATAAGGAACAGAACCTCTTTGGTTGGTAGTCTTGTTTACATTTCAAGCATATTTCTTTTTTAGGGTTCCGTACCTCAAAAGAAAAAAACTGAACCCTTATAGGATCACTTTGTTGTCCGTCAAGACCCTTTATCTCACGAACGGGTAAAGGTATCAGGTTGAAATTAATACCATATATTAGGATCCATGAACCACACAAGATCTGAAAATTTTTTTTTTTTTACAACGACGCAATCAAAAGATATGGCATTTTACGAGTATGTCCTCATCTCCATACATTTATGCAAAAAAGCAAAACCTACAGGGTACTTCCCGTTGACCTAAAATTATGAAATTTGGCAAGAAGCTAAGTCTCACGGTACAAATAATGGGAAAAGTCTGAAATCATTAAATATTACAACTTTTCTCACAACTAATGGTAACCAATCGTGGTGAGCTCCCGTTTCAAGAACATTCATATAAGAGAAGGGTCAAGTTGTATGGTCGCGGAGGCGATTTCTGTTTTAGTTCTATTTTAAAAACGGGAACATTTACAAACTTGAAAATTCGTATGTTTATAGTGCATAAGCTATAAAATAACAACAAATAATAAAAAATGGTCAAGCGCGTGTCGGACTCAAAAAATCTAGCACATTAACTTACTGAAATTTCAACTAATACAATTATGATTATGTGGTGGTACGGAACCCTCGGTGCGCGAGTCCGACTCGCACTTGGCCGGTTTTTTTATATTCATAATAATTTTAATAGTACAACCGGCCAGTATCATTTTTAGGGTTCCGTAACTCAAAATAAAAAAAAGGAACCCTTATAGAATCTCTTTGTTGTCCGTCTGTCTGTCTGTCAAGACCCTTTTTCTCACGAACGAGAAGAGGTATCAGGTTGAAATTGATAATTAATGTTAAAGTCCGTAGACCACACAAGATCTGAAAATTTAAATTTTTTACAACGACGCAATCAAAAGATATGGCTTTTTTTGTCCTCATCTCCATACATTTACGCAAAAAAAACTAAACCTACAGGGTACTAATTCCCGTTGACCTAAAATTATGAAATTTGGCAAGAAGCTAGGTCTCACAGTACAAATAAAGGGAAAAGTCTAAAATCATTAAATATTACAATTTTTCTCACAACTTATAGTAACCAATTAAGGTGAGCTCCCGTTTCAAGAACTTTTCTATTAAAGAGGGGTCAAGTTGCATGGTCGCGGAGTTTTTAAAATCACAGAGCAAAAGCTTTTAGTATATCATATGCCAGATAGGTACGGAACCCTTAGGGCGCGAGTCCGACTCGCACTTGGCCGGTATTTCTATACAATATTTTGGTTCGACCTCTATGGTTGACCTAAAATATCCCTATGGTGGACCCAGGGACTAGATAAGTACTATACGTACAACGGTGGACCTAAATTCTAATTCTCATTTTAAATCCCATTTTTACCCGCTACGAAAGTCTCTTGGAGAAAACAGCTATTTTGTTCGACTTTATTGACGAACCGTTCAGCGATTTTCGAATAGATGGGATGAAAAATAATTTTGTAGCCGCCTGATACACTCTATTTTTCATCTCCCTTTATGAGAAAGGAAAAATAAGCTCACAAGATTGCTCACAAGACACACTCGTCATCAATTTAAAATTTAAAATAGCATTACAATGTTATTACTCGAGGAAACAATGATAAAAACCAAAGAGATTTGAACCTCGCTACGTTCGGTCACAGCGAGGTTAAAATCTCTTTGATAAAAACCATTAATGTACTTGACAGCATAGGGCGACAGGCCTCAACGTCAATATGACACATTGTAGATAATTATGTCTAATTAGTCGTTCAGTGATAAAATAATGCCGGATGAGTCGGACTCGCGCACTGAGGGTTCCGTACCACCACATAATCATAATTGTATTAGTTGAAATTTCAGTAAGTTAATGTGCTAGATTTTTTGAGTCCGACATGCGCTTGACCAAATTTTATTATTTGTTGTTATTTCATAGCCAGGTGATAATCAGGTGACCCGACTGCTCGTCTGCCTCCCTCTTCTATAAAAAAAAAATCTCTACCCGTGGGTGTTCGTAGAGGCGACTAAGGAATTATGAACCGGAGGATGGGCAGCAACATTTTTCTGTGTATCGTACAACTTTACATACTGCGGTCACCAACAACAGCGGTCGCCAGCCGCAACGCTTACAAGCTTGGTGACTATATTAGATCCCCTCCAAAGTAACTACCACGCGTTTTGCTGAGTTCCCTGTCCTGCAGTAGACGTTTCGTGGGATGCTATGGTGATATGCGTATGCTCACTTTATTAGTAAGGTTGCAACAACTTTTGTTCTACGACTTTGCTTTCAACATACAAAAATTTTTCAACATCCCACACATAATGTGTTGGTCACTTACGTTTCTTGGTATAATTTTTTTGTGTGTTATTAGCAAAGTCGTAGAACAAAAGTTGTTGCTTTTGACCTCACTAATAAGGTGGGCATACGCATATCAGGTCCAAAGAACCAACCTTGTATATTTGAATTTTTCTTATACTGGGGGGTGATCGTGGTAATTTCAACGATATTACCAAAACAAAAACGTTTGCCTAAAACACTTAGTTAAGACTTAACATGACTTTTGAGGCAAACGTTTTTGTTTTGGAAATGTCGTTGAAATTACCACGATCACCCCCCTGATTGCTTTCATGCAATGCTACTTGATTTTCTCAGTTTAAAAACACATTTTAAACGTTTTCTGCAACGGTTTCCAGTATTTATTCCTTTTCCCTTAATTTTATGCTCCTACTAAAATATCAGACAAGACAAAATAAACTTCATTTGTAAGGATTATACTCCAAGAAGCACTTACAACAGTTGCGATAGCTTCTAAGTTAGAACTAAGCACCTAACAAAGCTATTTCATCCTTCAGATGAAGCGTACGTTACATTATGTTTCAATTTGAAGAGGGTTATTCAATTTACTTAAATAATATCTCTTATTCATAACCATACTGTAACCTTTTTTCCAATTTATATTATACTTACTTAGTGAAAATACTTGTTCGTAAATAAAACTCTCGATATTTCGCAGTCACCTCGTGAAATTGTTATGTAAGCATACCTAACAGATAGTAAATCCAACCGAGGCTGTAATCTGCAGCTTTGTCAAAGAGTGTTTGAGTGGCTTAACCTCCCTCTCAACATTTATCTCTGAAGGAGGTCTTAACTTACCGGTATTTAGTTACTGATCGGGACGACCGTCGAGTTCAGAGGATTATTTTTAGATGTCTTTGAGAGTTTGCGTTTTACTGTAATATGAGACGTTTTTCCGGATGATGATTGCGACCCCATAATCCAATTTTATTGTAAAAATGAACTAAAATCATTAATGACTTACTTTTACTTATTTGCTTACTTAGGCCTGGTTCAGTGGGTGCGGGACGCGTACGCGGAGCGAACGTCCGACGCGGATGACCGCGAATAGTTCTGTGGTCAGGAAAATGTATGGCTTTACTTGCACATTACAAAACTGATTTGGTGTTAATAACTTTTTCAACACATTTGCTCATAAAACAGCTGTATTTGCAATGTATTTAGGTCCATAATCCAGCTTATTAAAAACGCGTGCTTTTTTGTCATTATATATTACAGCACTAGTTATATAATTATTTTTTTTTATATTAACAGAGAGCAAGGAGTTCTAATGTCTAAAATATTTATGACATTTTCGTAAATATATACGTAATGTTGATGAAAATATATTACATAAACAGTTTTTTGCATGAGATTAGTTAAATTTGACAGCAAATTAACATTAATTGATTTTGTAAGCAATAAATTTAAAGTTTTTGTACTTTTTCAATGACTACGCTGTTCGGGAGCATTGCCACTGCTTCGTCACAGTCTCAGAACAAAAACCTCCTTGCTTCGCTCGGTCACAGCACAGCTCCTCATTTGAAAAAAGAAATGCGCGCGCAACAAATTCCGCGCGCCATTTTTCAGAAGTACTCTTATTTTCATTTGCTTTGATTTTTGTGACTAACTAACAATGTCGTTCGTCGGTTTCAAGCAATGAAGAAGAACTTAATTTAACCCCACAGGAAATAATTACTGGGGCACAAAATGCAAGTGAGAGTCTCCATCCAGCAAAATCAAAGGAAAAATAGGTACCTACATTCTTGCCTACGAAAACTTCATTGAATTGAAGAACAGCACAAAATGCCAATTCGTTTTCAGAGAATGTGTTTTTGGCTTATTTCAATGAGCTGGCGAATAAGTATAAACTTAGCTCTTTGTGGTGTATTTATTCCATGTTGAAAAGTATTGTGAGAACGAAAAATGGAGGCTCAGGAATTACAGGATGTTTTCTGGGCGCACGGAAAAACCATACCTGGTTTTTGTTGCGCTTAAGTTTGTTTTTATTGTTGGTTTTTGTGTATGTATTTTTAAATTAAATGAATAAATAAAGGTAAGCGAATTCGATTCGTTTTTATTCGCAAATGTGTTCAAAAACGTCGCGAAAGCTTGTGCGCTTTGGTGATTACACCCTCGGCTACATTACGCCCTCGCCTGCGGCTCAGGCTGCAATTTTTGAGCCTCGGCCGTAATATCCAAAATAGCGCACGTGCATCTTAATGTACTATTTTATATTCGGTAGCTATCTGCAAACACGAGGATAACGAATACTGGATTTCGTTAGATTTTTTGGTGCCTAGGTTTACTACAACGACAAATAAATTATTTTTTATTATTTATTAATAACGAAAATAAGTTTTACAATTAAACTCTAATCACATACGCCAAACTGCACATGCAGGTTGTGCTCATTACAAAGAAGTTCTTACCTATTTATGTTTACATCCATAAAAGGTACCCACTATTTACTTTACGTAGTAAACAAGCAAGGTTATTTTTTGTAGTTGACATCCGTTTGTCCACTTATTAGTTAGGTCAAAATAATAACAATGCACAAATAAATTTCAACTTAATACAAAATGTGTTACGCTACTTTAAATGGAACATTATTTATGCGTTTTTAGCAAAGTCGTAAAACAAAAGATGTTGCATTTGACCTCACTAATAAAAACCGGCCAAGTAGTCCAGTAAAAATACGGTTTTGCAAAACATTAAATGTTAATAGCTACTTTTTTGTGTATATCGTATTTAAATATGATGTTAAGAAGCAATATTTACGAATCCACCTAAAATTTAAAGCGGAACATTTTTTTCGAATAACAGCTAAGGCAAAAATAGTAATAGACAATTATATACTTTATGTCATAGATTAACGTATACTTAACATATAGGCATAAAAATCCACCATAAATATATTTAAAAATATCAATTTGTTTCAAAATATAAAATCTACACTTATATTTACATATAAGATCCAATAAAGTCGAGGTAAAATAATATAAATAAACTGAGTTAAACTCAACCTTTTTAAATGAAAGAGATTCTTATATAAATTCACAAAAATTCCATACTAAATAAATAAAAAGTTTTTTGTAATCGCTGGTTTACAATGATTTTGTAAACATTTATGTTGGATTTGCCAAAAATGTGATTACTTAGCACTATTTAAATTATTAGAAAGCAAAACGGATCTATTACTATTTTTGGTTGCGAAGATAACCTTTACTTAAATTTCGTGCAATAAAAGTTAAACAATACAAAAACGCTAATATTTTTAGGTGGATTCATGTAAAATATGAAATTATGAATATATAGCAAGCCGTAAATAAAATAAAAAATCTATTAACATTTTTTTCCGAAATTTCATATTTTTTTAATGTTTAGACGGCAAAATAAATAAATAAATGAAGTAAATTTAGGTGGATTCCATTAAAAAGCTTTACACAGAAATATAATCTATCGATCTGAAAAAGAATCACGGCTTTTATCAATTATTTCCGTTTCGCCATACAATCTCTCGTAATTTTACTGGAGTAAAGTGCGAGTCAGACTCGCACACCGAGGGTTCCGTACAAACCTGTAGGTATAGGTATAAGTAAAACTTATGTAGGTATAGGCGTTCAAAAGAAAAATTTCGATGCCTTAAGCTAAGGGGTATCCAAATCACCCCCATGTATGTTCCGCGATTATTTGTAGGTTTCGAGTTAAAATTACTTAATAAATTTTTTAAATTGTTTGCTGAAGGAAATTTAAAAATTCATATCTTTTTTTACTGGACATTTTTTCAATTTTCTTTTTGTGTCATGATTGCCTTGAACGTTTCTTTCATACATAAAATAATAAACCTCCTAACTTTCCTACTTGTTACTCAAAAAGTATGGCGTATAAAATTTTCGAACAATTTAATAGGCCAATTCAAATTTTCATCATGAAAAAAAAAATCAAAATCAAAATCGTTTATTCATTGTTGGATAAAATCTCTTAATGACGTCGGCTAAAAACCCACGCGCTCTTTTGAATATGTTTGAATAGATGTCATCAATTTAAAAATACAAAAAGGATGTTCCATGGATTGTGCCTGGTTTTAAAAACTTTTCAGGTCTCTAGGCTACCCAAAACATTAAAAAAAATTGGTGCTTAATGGGGTATTTTTCGCTGAAATTGGCGTTTAAAAGTTGAGAGGGAAAAACCCTGAATGTTAATTTAGGCTCCAAGTAAATAATTTGCCTATTTTGGTGATTCCTATTGCAAATTATGATGGTGGTAGGGCTTCTGTTTAAAGCAGCAGTGGTAAGATTTCTGGCATATATCTGAGCGATTCTATTTTATTTCTTACATTTAGATTTATTTATTTCACTCTATCAATTTCATGATTACATTAATTATTACATTAAAATATAATATGTCAGAGGATAGGGTGATCGTCAGTAGGGGGGTGGGCCTTCAGAATTTGGTTGTTTTTTCCGTAAGAATGACTACTTGTATTTTGGTACTTACAATGGTATTTTTTGCTGAAACATGTTAGAGAAAAATATGAATCTTAATTTAGGTTAATATAATTAATTTTCAAATTTTAGTTAGAATTACGATTTGCCAGAAAAGACAGTCATAGAGTTAAAAATAATTATTTTTTCAATTTTAGTTACCTTATTCTTTTGGCAAATCTTTTGATAAGACCTGAGTATTTGTTATGAATTTCAGCTTGATACCTCCACGCAAAGTGATCCTATAAGGGTTCTGTTTTTTCCTTTTGAGATACGAAACCCTAAAAAGTAATAAGGGATGTGACCGAACCATTTTGTATGGGAAGTTGAAATTTTTCGTGCGTTGTTAGAAAAGTCGTAGAACAAAAGTTGTTGCTTTTGACCTCTTAACGTGGGCATACGCAAATCAGGTCCAAAAAAATAACCTTGTATATCCTTGTAGGTCCTGATGAAAAACTGAACATAATTTTAGTAAGGAACCTAGGTCGAAATACGAAAATCAATTTTTGACCTCCCGTAGAAACTGCGTCAGCTAACAGCGCATTTTGTATGAGAGATCAAAAATTGCTTTTTGTCCACCTATGTTTCTTGGGGAAAGTTGTTCAGTTTCATGGTCTAAGACTTAGACTCTAAGTAACAAGCTAAAATTATGTTCACTGTTTCTGTAAGACCCTACATACAAGGTAATTTTTTTGTGCTTGCCATTCTATGGCAGCCTTTTGATTCGCCGTTTCACACGGCGGGCGGTGGCATTTTATAAAACGGCGCGTAATTCGTTTCTTGCACTCGCCAGCCTACTCGGGTTCGGTTAGGTTGGGTAACCTAAAATGCACTCATCTAAGGCCGTTTGTGATACGGCGTATACTATATGGCGTGCAGTGAAGCGTTTAGTAAAATGCCGCGGCCGTTATGTACAACGGCAAATTGTATGATATTCCAGCGAGATATATAAATTACTAGCTGTGCCCGCGGCTTCGCCAGAATGTGCAGTATTGTGCCGTCTCTCCTTCTCCCCCTCCCTCTCCTCCTTCCTCTCCCCCTCTCCCTCTCCCTCGGGAGGGATCTCCCTCTCTTGGGGGATGATTTTTCAGAAGCGCTGAAACACATGTTTATTTTTTTTGTAGCTTTAATCCTAATTTTCAATAGAATTTTCATACGTACTTTCATCCCTTATTTCATCCCCTTGGGGGATAATATCTGTTAATTGCTGAAACACGTGTTTCTTTGCTTCTTATTATTAGCTAAAATCCAAATTTCAAGTAGAGGTACTTGAAATTTGGATTTTAGCTAATAATAAGAAGCAAAGAAAACTTGAAATTTGGATTATAGCTAATAACAAGAAGCAAAGAAACACGTGTTTCAGCAATTAACAGATATCATCCCCCAAGGGGATGAAATAAGGGATGAAAGTACGTATGAAAATTCTCAAACGTCAAAGATGTATGATTTTCATACAAACTTTCATCCCTTATTTCACCCCTTTGGGGGATGAATCTCAAAATTGCTGAAACACGTGTTTATTTACTTCTTATTATTAGCTAAAATCCAAATTTCAAACACCTCATGTCAAAACTGTAGGATTTTTATACGAGCTTTCATCCCTAATTTCACCCCCTTAGTTAATGATATCTCAAAATTGCTAAAACACATTTATTTTGTTGTTTATTTCTTTCTTTTTAGTAGCCTAAATCCTAATTTTTAATAGAATTTTCATACGTACTTTCATCCCTTATTTCATCCCCTTGGGAGATGAATTTTCCAAAATCCTTCCTTAGTGGGTAGTTTTGACGTGAAGAACCTGTGTACAGAATTTCAGATCTGTATCTATAGCGGTTACGGCTCCGCGTTGATGAACCAGTCAGTCAGGACAAGCTGTTTTATATATTTAGATTTAGTACCGAGTCGACCGGGCTTCGCTCTATAATAGCCACCTCAACAATAAAATATCATCGGGTGAGTAGGCTATGCTACCTGCCAACAGATGGCGCTGTAGGTTCCTGTCTAAAACGAGGTATAAAAAAAATGCTTATTAATACAGGGAAAACAAATTTTCCCAGTCATGAGACCTAGCTATATCGGTTTTTCGCCCCCGAAAACCCCCGTATGGTAAATTATCGAAATTGTGAGAGCCGTTTTCGAGAAATCGATTACAAATATTAGGTCTTTACCTATGAAATTGCCGTTTTGTATGGCGAATTTTAGGTAAACTCAATTTTCAGTACTAACATTTTTGCATTTTTCTTAGGAATTATAAATCCAATTTATTTAATTTTTGTAAGCATTATTGGGAAGACATTAAGCTAACAGCAGCTTAAATTTATTTTTCGAAAAATATTATCTGTAAAAAAATATAACAAATCTAATGATGAAATCTGACGACAATTAAGACGAACAATTTTCTAACCTTTAATTTTATATATCAAACTAAAAATAAAAACTTTATTTTATGCGTAAATTGATAACCTTGAAGTCAACTTTCAAATATATGACAAATGAAAAAAATTGCATTAGTATTATAGGAATACTGATCTCATTAATCTGTAAGAAAATTTCGGCAATTTCATAGGTAAAGACCTATTATATGTACAAGTATACAAAATATTGCTCGTTTAATAGGATATACATACACTATCATACTATACAGGGTGTAATAAAAAGGGTTAGTCGACCTTGAAGAATGTGAATCTGCCCATGAAACTGTGCAACTTTCTCTGAGGAACGTAGGTAGAATACGAAAAAAAATTTTTACCTCCCATAGAAACAGAATCAGCTGATAGTGCATTTTGTATGGGTCAAATATATTTATTCATATTTCGACCTATGTTCCTCAGGAAAAGTTGTTCAATTTCATGGGCAGAATCACATCCTTCAGGGTTGGTATACCTACCATTTCTGTTACACCTTGTATAACACAATAATTGGGCAATGTGAAGTTTAAAGGAACAGTTTTGATTAATCCGGTAATCTATACAATGCTTATAAATAAGTGATAACACATACATTACTTGAAATTGGTTTTTAACTCAATAACTTTGATATAACTTTTTGAAACAGCTTCTTATGGTCGTCACGTTGCAAATAAGGAATCGGTTGACTGCGGCGGCAGTGGCTGTGGAAAATTGCCAAAGTGCCACATCATTTGTCAACGCCACTTGGTGACATTCTGCTTCTTCAAACGCTTCATGACAAACTGGCAAAGTAAATATTCACAAACCGTAAATTATCTAGAGAAGCTGCAACAAAAGCGTAAGTACATAAAATATTCATGAGCCAATGATAATTTTAATTACTTGTGAAGCCTCTTTTGATTCAAGACACCTACCTACTACATCAACAGTAGTGCGATTTAAAGCTTAATAACATTAGATTGTGTAAAAGGTAAATAGTACGCAAGATCTTAAATATTTTACGACTAAACAGCAGATTGTCATGGGCGCGCTGGGACATTTCTGGACAAAAATATATGATTTAGATGTCCCCTCACGTCTCACTGTCAGTGCTAGTAAAATAAAGTGAAAGAAAAAGGATCCGAGGTGCTCCGACTTCGCTTATTGACTTCACTAAAACAGCTGTGGACAGAAGAACAAAGCTTACTAAGCACCGCATTTTTTCCGAAAATGCGGGTAAAAAGAAGACCAGCACGCAAATCAATATCAAAAGGGATTTATTGCAAGTAATACGCATTCAATAGAACATTTATTTTTAATTGGCTTTTCACAAAGAGGATTACGAAAAAATGAGAGCAATCAGCATATCGGCCATTAAGGCAAATTGAATTTTGTTAAGTGCTCATTACTATTAATACCGCTGTACAAAATTAAACGCCGAATTACAACTTTGATAATGAATTGCGCTGCCAAAAAAATAGTCGGAATACCTACATAAAATACATTACCATTTTAGACAAAGTCTCATTCGTAGCCCAAAGAGCTTTTTTATGAGAATGGCGTTACCTATGAAATGTGAACGAAACGCCAGCGAAGTTAAAATCTGCACCTGCCGGCAATGCGCAAAACGGTAGGTATACCTCGCTTTTATTTAAAACGTTCTTTTCGCGTTCACGAATTTTATGCGGCACATTATTTTTATAAAGTTACGCAAACATAACACATTACAGACGTGACGTGCAATTCAATAAGTAACACATGTATAACTGTGTGGGGCTTTGGCGACGATTTACGTGACATTATCAATACAAGGTGTTAGAGCCTGTGCTGTGCACACCGCGACTTTTTATCGCGCTGTCGTCGCGCATTTGTAGCGATATACAAACGCGAAACGTACGCAAGTCAAACGCAACTTGTAGACCTTTGCACACCTTCACGCGATGGTGACGCGCGTTTGTAGGGATATAAACGCGCGTTTTTTTATCGCAGGAAACGCGCAGGACTGTTATGTTTGAGCAGAATATATATGTAGCAGGCAAATCGTATAATTCGCCGTTTACAAACGGCGGGAAAACTGTAAACGATCGGCAAATTGTAAAACGGCGCCGGCAGATTTTAAACGGGTTTGGATCGCTGGTACATTGTAGGTTCGTTAGCCACGGTAAACCCAACCTAACCGTTCCCTAGCAGGGATCGGTTAGGTTGGGTTAGGTTATCTTACGACCACAATAAAAACGGATTACGCGACGTTTTGTGAAACGCCGCAGAATAATGCAAAATGACGAATAAAAAAATTCCAAGGCGAAATTTAAAATGGCGAAATGTAAAATGACGAATCAAACAATTTGCCTGCGACATATACATGATATTATATTTGCCGCCATTTCCAATCTTTGCCTTTTTCTAGTAAGAATTTGTTACCCGTGAAAGTTTATTGAAAATAGAAAGTAGGAATAGTAATACAGGATACATATATGCAATGACACCAGAAGATACTCTATACTAGTGGTTATTAAAATAACTTGTAAAATCTAGGAAAAATACGACAAAACAAAACCTACAGAGAATTAGAAAAGAATAAAAATCGAAAAGAAAACCACGTCATGTTTAGAAACTGTTCTGTTTGTTTATTTCAAATACCTAGCAGACAGACACAATGTGGCTTCTCTCGGGGGTGATCGTGGTAATTCCAACGATATTACCAAAACAAAAACGTTTGCCTAAAACACTTAGTTAAGACATAACATAACTTTTGAAGCAAACGTTTTTGTTTTGGTAATATCGTTGGAATTACCACGATCACCCCCCAGAACTCTTATACTCGTACATAGTATAAAAGTGTCTTGTTTTTTACTTTTAAGTGCATTTTTGAAGGTGGTAGAGCTTTTGTGAAGTCCGTCTGGGGAAGTATCACCCTCTTACCTATTTCTGCCGTAAAGCAGCAGTGCTTGCACTGCTGTGTTTAGGTTTGAAGGGCCAGTGAAATTACTGGCACATGAGACACAACATCTTAGTTCTCAGGGTGGGTAACGCGCTTTGCTGTCTTATTAGCGTCAAAGTATGTCACCAATAAGACAGCGGGTGACGTGGGCGGTGGAGACCACTTACAATCAGGTTGCCCACCTGTTCGTTTGCTCACTTGTAACATGAAAAAAAAGGACGGGTTGCACTCCGGGAGTGCCGGCAGAAGTAAAAACTTACATTTTTGAATATTATGCTTTCAAAAAATTGCGCTTTCAAGCTTAATATTTCCCAAACGGATCCCTAAATCGAAAAATGATTTTAGCAGACTTACATTATTTTAAAAAGATCTATTCAATTACATGGGGTAAAAAAACATCACCAACTTACTTGTAGGGTACCCTAAAACATATATTTTTCAAAATTTTATTCTGCCTCTTTGGCGGCGTGAATGAAATGTATATATGTACAAAATTAAAGCGTTCTAGTACTAAGGGTCTCTGAGCTAAGCTGTGGACAGACAGACAGACAGTTGACTACGGAACCCTAAAAAATCAATAAAAACTGCATCAGCTGGATATCGAACATTTTTTTTCGTATTTCAACCTATATTCCCCGGGAAAAGTTGTTCAGTTTCATGGGCAGAATAATCCCTTATTTTTTTTCTAGTGAATAATAAATTAACCTGTTTACTCAAATATCCTAAATCAATGAACTCCTAACTAGTCGACTTTAATTTAGAAATGGATAAGTTAAATTACTTACTTGAATAGGTGAGTTGAAGTTGAAAGGCGCTTTTCCCAGATTTGATTAAGAGCTGCTTTGAATATCAATACGGCTTGCACTGGAACTAAATATCTTTTGCCTTTCTTATTCTAATCCAGCAGCACCAATTCCGTCCTCAGGACTCTAATCAAGTACCTACTCAGCTGCTCCTAAGGTTGAGTTAAACTCAAAAGAACCTATTGCTTAATAAAATATAAAATTATTGTAAAGTTTAATACCAAGCAGTAGTGCAGTGACATACGTACTCGATGGAACTTCGTATAGCTACTAATAACTACTATATCCTATTCAACAAGATACAGAAAAGTTTTCAATCGCATTCTTCCTGAATTTAGAGCAATTTTTGAAGCTTTTTGAATATCTATGAAATTCGGACTCACACTTTATTTCCTTTGCCTCTTGTACGATATCCAGACGAATGAAAGACTTTAACAAAATTCATTCTAACTTGGTGTGTTCTGTTTTTATTTTAAACAGGTGGTACTGGATGCATCTTGACTATTTCTACAAGAATATATATCTTAGCTTACACAGAGGTTATGCGCTGTAAAAAAAAACAACGAATATAGAGAATAACGATTTTGATAATAACGTACTCTCTATCTACCTTAAAGTCGACACGGTATCTGTGTAGGGATATGCTTCAGATGGAAGTGGATTTTATTAAGTATTTCATTGCTAATTACATTTTAATAAAACATATGTGCATTCTTTTTTTTCATTACTGCCTAGTACATTTGCGGACATTTCACTTCTGTGAAATGAGGGATGATGTTCATAACTATGAAAAAGTAAGCAAAGATATTGGAATTATAAAGCTAAGATCATGATTTTATTTCCTTGTCTGTACTAAACGAAAAGGAAATCTCACCAAAAATATAACTGTTAAAAAGGGGGCCAAGTTCCTATCGGCTAATTGTGGGCGAGTCTTGGGAATGGCAAATGTTTAGGTACTAGTGGATCAGGCTGCTAATGAAGACGATTATGATCGATATTAAAGTGCATCTAAACTTGGCATTGGATCGGATTTCAACCCTTTTTTAGGCAAACAATTAGCCGATAGGAACTTGGCCCCCTTTTTAACAGTAATGTTTTTGGTGGGATTTCATTTCTTTTTGTTCAGTTTGCTATATTATATTTATAGTAACTATCGCAACATTGTTT
This sequence comes from Athrips mouffetella, assembly GCA_947532105.1. Taxonomy (NCBI): domain Eukaryota; kingdom Metazoa; phylum Arthropoda; class Insecta; order Lepidoptera; family Gelechiidae; genus Athrips; species Athrips mouffetella. The sequence goes on from OX383956.1 coordinate 33,846,408, forward strand.
GTATTTTCATAGTTTCGTTAAAACATAGGTACTTGTTTTCATGCATGACTAAGTCTGACCTTCTAGAAATACTACTTTTTTAATATTTGGTACATTAATTTTAGTCTGACTCGCACTTGACCATTTTCCATTTTCCTTTACTTTAATGCTAACGACTACCCCGATGCCAAATTTCAGATTTGTATGTCTCGCAGAAGTATGACCAACAATTTTATGCATAGTAATGACTATATCCTGACTCGCACTTGACCAATTTCCAAATTTTTGCTATACTTTTTTTAATGCTAACGACTATCCCCATGCCAAATTTCAGATTTTCAGGCCTTAGAGAAGTATTACCAACATTTTATACATAATTTTGACTAAAACCCGACTCGCACTTGACCAATTTCTAATTTTTGAATTTTTCCAATACTTTTATCCTAACGTCTACCTAAATGCCAAATTTCATAAAGGAAGTGACCAGGAGGTTTTGATTACCGGTCAGTGAGTCATTATGTGCCAAAATTAGCTATTTTCACGGGGTCATATTTCAGGATCCACTGTAGCTATATCTATGAAATTTGGCAAATTGCTTCAATATTAGTATATGATTATGTAGGTACAGTTTTATTTCTGTACTTGCAATAGGCACTGAGCTACAGGGGGTTCAAAAGTGGGTCGAAACGGTTCGTGTAAAAAGTGCACGGCATGCGAGTGGCCTGTTGCGGGAACTTGGCCTGCGCACTGCCGTGCGCTTAGATATGTCCTCATAATTTTCATAAGTTCTTTTAAGTATTATATAATTTTTTTAAGCTTACCAAAATAAAAATAATCTTTATTTCTTTATATTAACTATCGAGTTAGTTGATGCATCATTACATTAAGCCATAAAACAAAAATAAACATTCTCGAAACACTACAAATGTAGTGCCATCCATCATAATCATTACCCAGGAAGACGTCAACTGCTAGACATAGCCTAAGATTTCCATGACGACCGGTCCTGCGCCCGCCGTCCATGGTCCACCTTGTGGAGGGCCTGCCCACGCTACGTCTTCCGGTTAGTGGTTCCACTCTAGTAGATCTCTTTATTTCTGATTTTCGAGTCGGATTCGACGAGTAACATCTTTCTCTAAGTTGGGTGTACCCAACTGGACTGTTTGTCCTAGGCAACAACTTTGAGCTTAGAGTCACCAACTTTGAGTGGAGTCGGTACAACAAGGACGTTAGACATAATTTTCGTCCTCTCCATGTTCATTTTAAGACCTACTTGTTGTAACACTGTACTGAGGTAATTGAGTATCATGGCAAAATCTTCCAGGGTCTCAGCCATTACAACTATATCGTCGGCAAATCGAAGGTGTGCCATGTACTCACTCACCATTGATGTTGAAGCCGAGTTCTTTCCAGTCCAGGAGTTTAAAGACGTCATCCAATGCAGGGGTGAACCATGTAGGAGATGTGACATATCCCTGTCTCGGTCCTCGCTGCATTTGGATTATGGATATGTTTTCAATCCTGGTCCTGGAGACGAACTGACATTGAGGCGTTCAAAAAAGGCTTTCTCGTAGTCCAAAAACGCTAGGCAAAAAGTGGCTGGTTAAAAACTTCGGTCTTCTGTATAGTTCTATTTACTGTAGCTACTGGAAACAATTCTTGGAACTTTATAAAAAATAAGTATTAGATCAATGATGAGTCGCTGGGAATGATCCCCAAATCTTTATGGTGCATTCAAATTAGCGGGCATAGCTTACCCATTGTTAAAAAGTCATTCTACTTTCGATCTCCTCCAAGTTACTAATGATTTGTATAAAATAAAACCTCATCTTTGACGTTTTAATCACTTTTACAGAATGACTGCGATATTTGTTCACTTCGCTAGTCGTGAAGATTTTATATCAACTCTTTGCTAATTCCCTAAAAAAATATTCAAGTTTTGTCCAGCTGAATAGATATCGCTGTCGCACTTACTACCTTTCAGGTTTTTCGAAGCTATGGAAGGGGCAATTTATAATAAAAGTAAAAAAAAAACCCGATGCGAGTCGTCCTCGTGCATCGAGGGCTCCGTACCACTTAAAAATACCATCTTAGTTATAGACGCAGAAGCGTATTTTCACTTGACTATTTTTCGATTATTTTTTGTAGTTCTATGGCTTTTGCACTATACGAGTATAACCATATAAATTTTCACGCTTGTAAGTGTTCGTAAAAACGATAGAGCTATAACAAAAATCGCCTAAAACACACGTTTTAAGTATGAAAGCCCCTTAAGGGGGGCTAATAATTAGTAATTAATTAATAATATAATTTTAATTTTATTATTTGTTATTGTAGCGGCAACAGAAATACATAATCTGTGAAAATTTGAACTGTCTACCTATTACTGTCCATGAGATACAGTCCCACTGACAGACAATCAGAAATACATCGGAGGCATATTAATAGGGTCCCGTTTTTCACCCTTTCAGTACGGAACCTTAAAAACGAATATGTTAAGTAGAAAGCTGTGCAGAGAAATTTCAGACAGGCAAGTTTGCAGCATGGTGGGTACCGGTTTACTATTTCTGGCTCGCTTCCTTCGAACTCATTTCTGAACCGAATTGTCTCCAATGTATGTCAAAACCCACTCTGCTAAATTCTTTTCCACAGAGTACGCTGTGCGGTGCTAGAAAATTGAAGTAGATTGTCCATTGATCACAATTCAGCTTCCTCGCACAGTTCGGTGGTGAGCCATCCTTTACTTCGCCTCCACTGTATTCTTGGAGATCAATCAATCAACATTTAATAAAAGAGTTTGGGTATAATAGAAAAACTGGGTAGGTACTTAACTTCTCTTTTGTTTCCTATATACGCACTACCAAAGCCACTACCTATGTTATTCCTTTGTACCCCGTGGTGGATGTATACATAACGAATAATAGAGCTGTTATTATTATAAAGGTACACTTGCATTTTTAACAGTGAATCAATTCCTGAAGTCTCAAAAGTGACATTTTATCACCCTGTGATATTGAATTGTGATAAGAATTGGCTCGAAGGTGATCTTGTCTAAATTTCAGTAACAAAAGATTCCAAGTCTAGCGTTCAGGAACGTTAGCGTTTTAGAAACAGGTCCCAAGAGGTTTTTGTTTTTAGACCAAAATGCAGACTGGTTGGGTCTGGAAGCCAATTCTTGAATATCACCAAGTAAAACGTAAACCAAAGATAAGATAAGATAAGATAAGATAAGATTTATTTGTCGAAAATAGGTAATACAAGAAAAGTTCTTAAATACTATGTTAGCTCTGCTATTTCCTACCATTAAAGGCATACAAATATTAGATTAAAGTATAAAATCTAAAAACTCTTGTTCTCATTAATTACAATCAAAATTCATATAAAAATAAAAACATATTACGCAATTACTCTAAAAAATCCTTAACACTATATATACATTTGTCGGTCAAGTACGTAACTAGCTCTTTTTTAAATGATATGATTTGCAGTTCTCTTATAGATTTAGGTACTTTGTTATAAATTTTTGGAGCCATAGATGTGACACTTTTATACATAAGGGCTGTTTTCGCTCCAGGAACATAAACTTTTTCGTTGTCTCTCCTGTTTCGGTTGCTCACAACTGATAATTTCTCAAATAGGCCTGGATTAGATTTAACAAAAATTGCTGATTCTAAAATATACAAAGAGGGAAATGTCAACAATTTGTATTTTATAAAATATGGCCTACAGCTATCCGTACGTGAGAGTGTAAACATGGAGCGTAAACATCTCTTTTGGGCTCTGAATACTAAATCCCTGTCAGTCGAATTACCCCAAAAAATAATCCCATATCTTAGGCGTGATGCTACCATTCCATGGTACGCTGTTAAAAGGGAGTCTACATCCATAACAGGTGCCAGTTTATATAAAGCATAGGCAGCTGAGCTTAATTTCTTACAAAGTTCTTCGATATGTATTGTCCATCTGAGTCTACTATCTATAATCAAACCTAAGTATCTCGTGTCGCTTACTATATCAATAGATTTAGTTTCATAGCTGACATTTACATTGCTCGTGATTGGACGCTGACTAAAATGAGTGATTTTGGTCTTGTCTAAATTAATTTTTAAATTATTATTATATAACCAATCTATGACTGATCTTATTGCTAGATTTATGTCATTTTCATATTGATGTTTATTCTGGCATCCAACAGTTATAGTGCTATCATCAGCAAAGAGCGACATGTGTTGATCAGTTACTTTTGGTAAGTCGTTTATATACATAATAAACAACAGTGGCCCAAGTACACTGCCTTGTGGCACACCATACTTAATTATACGTTCTTCTGACCTATAAACACATTCAGTTTTTGATTCTATATCTATTTTTGATATTTCTGTAAATTGTCTTCTGTTTGAAAGATATGATTCAATTAATTTAAGGACATTTCCCCTGATACCGTAAAATTCTAATTTACTAATCAATATTTTGTGCTCTACATAATCAAACGCCTGTGTCATATCACAGTATATAGAGCAAACAGGGTTTCGGATATCCACATTATTAATAACATTATTTAAAAAGTCATATAAAGCCATATTTATGTTTCTATTTCGTCGAAAACCTTTTTGCTCAGTGCATAAAATGTCATATTTTTCTAAATAATTACTTATTCCTAAAGAGATATATTTTTCGAAGACTTTCGAGAAAATTGACGCAATAGCTATAGGTCTATAGTTATGCATCTGTTCTTTATTCCCTTTTTTAAAAAGTGGCTTAATAAGAGCTGTTTTCAAATGCTCTGGATAAATTCCCTGTGCAATACACAAATTTAGTACAAAGCAAAGATGACTGCTAATTTCTTCGGAAACAAATTTTAAAATTTTTGTACACACTCCATCGTTACCTACGCTGTTGGTATTTTTTAATGATTTTATACATTTGATAATATCATTAGGTACACTTGGTGCCATAAACATAGATGAACAATGTCGTTGTATATATTTGTTTACATTTATACCACAGCCAGGTATTGGTTGAACTTTGTCAACAAAAAAATTATTGAATGCGTTTGAAATGTCCTGTGGATGTGTGATCAAAGAGTTATTTACTTGTATTTTCAATATAGACTCTATTGGTTGATTATGTTTTGCTTCGTTAATTATTTCCCAAGTCGTTTTTGCTTTGTTATCAGCTATTTGTAACTTATACCTATTCTGAGCTAGTTTCGTCAATTTAATGATCCTTTTTAACAGCTTAGAGTATTTCTTGTAAGTTTGTTTATTAGTGACATTAGGTTTACTCCTGTATCTCCATAACATTTCCCTCTTTCTCTTACTGCATTGTTTAATGCCTCTTGATAACCACTTATGTGTTTTTTTTTGTTTTAATGTAATAAATTTAAATGGGAAACACAGATCATAAAACATTAAAAAGTCAGCTAAAAAACAATCATAAGCTCTATTCGGATCGGTACAGTTATAAACATTACTAAACGACAAGCTTTGTAAACATTTTTTGAATTTAAACATGTTTTCCATGCTATAATCACGCCTCTTAATGCGCCATTGATTTAATTTACAGGTTTTTTTTACAAGCAAAATGAGTAATTGTGACGTATGATCAGATAGAGCAAAATCAATAATTTTGGATGTCTGACCCTGTCTGATATTATGGGCAAAATTGTCTATGCATGTCATACTTCTTAATCTAGTTGGCTGTCTTAGTTCTAATCTTAAATTATAATTTAATAATAAGCATTCGAATTCTAGGGTAATTTTATTATTATTTAAAATGTCAATATTAAAATCGCCTGCTATAACAATCTGTTTATTTTTCCTTTTACAGATTCTTTCTAACAAGTCATTTAAAATATCAAAAAATATGTCAAAATTTCTATTTGGTACTCTATAAATGCATATAATTATAATTCTATACTCCAATAGCTCTACAGCACATAGTTCACATACGCCCGAAATTGACATGCTTTTTACTTCCGGAACATCTTTCCAGTTATGCCCCTTTTGTACTAATATGCAAGATCCACCTCTGCTAGCGTTTTTTCTACTGAAGCAAGAAGCTAAATTATAATTGGGTATACAAAGTAATGTCTCATTCCCACATTTTATAAAATGTTCGGTTATACATATAACATCTATATTTACTTTATTTTCCTTCAATTCCTCTAAACAAACTATCAGCTCATCTGTTTTATTAATTAATCCATGTATATTTTGGTGAATTATTGACAGGGTGTCTGAGGAGTTGCAGGTAGAACTATCTGTCAAATATTTAGGCTCGAAAAAAACCATTATTTTCATTTAGGGTGGGTATAATGGTCTGATCCTGAGAATTAGTGTGTACATTAAACTGGGATATAAAATCGTACAAATCATTAAAAATAATTTTGTGTCCCTTCCTATTAACCTTTCCGTACCATTTGTCAAACATTTTGTGTGAATATTCTAAATGTTTGTTAGAGTCAAGGATATAAATATAATTATATGTCAAATTACTAGCATCTAATATTTGGTTGAAATGTTCTATTCGTGAATTAAAAACTTTTGCATAATAACTATATTTAAAGGTAGGTGCACAAACAATAATATTTGTGTGTTGAACTTTTGACAACTCTAGTCTCATAAGCTCAACAAGCTCTGCATAGTTTTTTGCAGTCTGAAAATCTGATTCTCCTATGAAAATAATGCAATAATCATTTAAAGAAAACTCTTTTATCTTATTTTCTATGCCGCTTATTAATTCAGTTATACCACCATTAGGCGTACAATAGTGACAGATTTCAGAATCACTAAATGTAGATTCAGATAGAGTTAAAACATTATTCTTCTTTTCACTGCTTAAAATACAAATCTTGTTTCTGGTTTTATTCAAGATTGGCTTTTTTCTTCGTGGACTACACTTCTTCTCTGTTTCATATGAGTCTATTGGTGAGATATTTGTATTTACAATATGGTTTGTTTTACTTATAGATTTATTTTTACTTGAGATAGATTTTGGTGTTGATTTTGATACTAGTTTTGAATCTAAGAGGGATTTTTTTGGCGTTTTGCAGATCTGTTGTAAGCACTTGATCGTTTTTTCATTCTCGGCTATCTTTGCATAAAGTTCGTAATTTTCTGACAGCAACATTTCTATTTGTTGATCTGCACTTTCTAATTTTTTTCGTAAGTCATTATTTTCATTTACAAGTTCATTTAATTCCGAGTCATTATTTATTCTTAAATCTGGACAGCTATTTATAGTATCTCCTTGTATTATAGCAGAGCAATACAAAAAAATATAAAATTAACCATCATACCGTACCATATATTTAATGAATATCAATCTTTACTTTTGAAAAGAAAAATGTGTGATTTTGAATTTATCGTGTGATATTTTATCACAAGGTGCTCCTGGGGAGTTATTTAAAATCTCTGTGCGCGCGGTACCATACATTTTCTTATGCGACAATCGCGTCACGCGTTTTCGCGCCAGTATGAGGCAAATCACAATTTTTAAATCGCTGCGATTTTTTTGTCGTATACGAGTATGCGCGCACTGACGTGTAGACCCATATGTTGCATTTCCGCAACAAAATTATCGCCCGACAAAGAATCGTGGTGGTGCGTGTGACCACTCTTCAACGGAATATCCATAATTTTTTTCTTCGATTTCAGTATGCACCAAGGTTAATATTTAGGGTCTAAGTGATTTTGGTGGCTTTGAAATCTAAATATATAAAAGAGCATGTCCTGACTGACTGACTGACTGATTCTTCAACGCCGAGCCATAACCGCTATAGATACAGATCTGAAATTTTGTACACAGGTTCTATGCTCGTCAAAACCACCCACTACTCGTAAGAAAGGATTTTGGAAAGCTCATCTCCCAAGGGGGTGAAATAAGGGATGAAAGTTTGTATGAAAGTCCTTTGTTTCTTGAGCTATATTCACACAAATTTTAATTTAAACTTCTGGTAAAAAATAAAGAAACACGAGTTTAAGCATTTCTTAAAAATCACCCTTCAAGGGGGTGAAAAAGGGGATGATTTTTTTTCCGTATGTTGGTCCATAAGTCTTTCACTTTTAAAGGTAGAATTATAAAAATTTGGTTCCAAACTCATGTTAAAACATAAAAACGTACGTGTTTAAGAATTTTTCAACATTCACCCCTTAAGGGGGTGAAATAAGGGATGAAAGTTTGTATGAAAGTCCTTTGTTTCTTGAGTTAGATTCACACAAATTTAACTTTAAGCTTTTGGTAAAAAACAAAGAAACATTTGTTTAAGCATTTCTTAATAATCACCTTTAAATTGGGTGAAAAAGGGGATGATATTTTTTCCGTATGTTGCTCTATAAGTCTTTTATTTTTAAAGGTAGAATTATAGAAATTTGTTTTTAATTTTTTGGTAAAAAATAAAAAAGTACGTGTCTTAGAATTTTTCAAAATTTATCCCCTAAGGGGGTAAAATAAGGGATGAAAGTTTGTATAAAAGTCCGTCAGTTTTGAAGTTAGGATCTTCAAAATTTGTATTAAGACTGACGACTAAAAATTAAGTTTTACGTATCTCAGGGATTATGAAAATTCTACACCCTAAGGGGTGAAAAGGGGGATTAAGTTGAAACTCCTTCATTTCAAAGTTATATCCACTAAATTTATTATTTAGGCATTAGGGTTGTAATTCTGTGGAACATACATCACTGTTCTGGAAATTCCACCCCAAATTCAACCCCTTAAAGAGGGAAATGGGGTGAAAAAGTCTTTAAACCAATATGGGTATCGTTTGTATGGTTTATCGGGTCGCTGATTACGAAAACTACAACAATATTGAAAGCTAAGGTGGTGGACGTGAAATACCATCATCCCTTGGTGATGGGGTTGGGGTGTGATAGAGTTACAATTTCTAAAAATCAATGTGGGTGTCGTTTCTATGTTTATATCAGGATAGGGATAGCGGTTAAGACGGCGTTAAGGATAGGGATAGGAGTAGAGTTAGGGGCAGGGATAGGGAGTGGGATGGAGGTAGAGAGAGAGGGAGTGGGAGAGGGAGAGGGAGAGTCTGTACATTGCCTGAATATCACGCGGGCGAAGCCGCGGGCACAGCTTGTTATACATATTTTAACTGCTTTTTAGTGGTTAGAAGCACTTGACAGTAGAAGTCTCGAAGGTACGATAATTATATTTGTAAAGATGGCGTGCGTATTTCTTTTCTTCTTTGTAGTTCATTAGGGTTAATTTTTAATTCAGAAATAATTTATACAAAAGGTTTTACTGTTTTAATGGCTTCCATTGTTACCCAATATTTACTCCCCGATGGAGTTGTGCATATGTGGTGGGGGGGTAAAAATGTACCATCAAATTTCGTAAAGGACTCACAATATCAAAAAGTACTGTGTATAAATGTTGTAGGGCTTTTAATTTTGCATTGACTGAGACCACTTTAATATTTTTATCATGTTAAAATGATTTAAGAATTAAAAAAAAATCGAACAATTTCGCACAAACTTCCATCCTTCATTTCATCCACTTAATGGATGAATTTCGACAAAACGCGTAGACACGTACTTTTTTATTTTTTACGGAGAGATTAATTTCAAATTTGTGTGTACCTCTAACTTTATCAATGAAAGATATCTAGACCAACAAACGGACAAAATGATTTGTATGAAAGTCCTATGTTTCTGTAGTAAGATTCACACAAATTTGAAATTAAGCTGCTGGTAAAAAAATATAAATACGTGTTTTAAGTGTTTCTTGAAATTAATCCTTTAACAGGGTAAAATACGGGATGACATGTTGTCCGTTCGTTGGTCTAGAAATCTTTAATCACAACTTGTTCGCAAATCCGCCGGGGAGGTAAATCTAGGAGATAAGAGTCATAGTTGGTAACAAATGAAGCTATTTAGACAATAAAACCTTTTGTAGCAATTTTTCTGATCTGTTATTTTATAAAGTTTTCCACTGATGTCCTATTGAAGCTTCAGAAAGGTATTGACTAAACTTTAAGGTAAAGCTGTCCGTGTATGTTTGTATTTTTCTGTTATGTGAGCAATAAAGTGTACATTATCTATCTAGCACCTAATCTTGAACGTTTATAACCGAGTATCGGTTTCTGATTAATATTTTTTCAAAATCTGATATTGAGGATATATCAAGTCATTGGACGTACCTATATTTTGCAAAAAACATTCAGCGTTTCTTAACCCCTTAACGGGATCCCTACTTTACAACTGGGGTAGCTGAAACTTAGTATGTTTTGGAAATATTTATTTGATTTAAATATAACTAGGAGTTCAAACGTGATATTATAGTAGTTTTTTAGAATTTGATTAAAAAGCCCTTTCATTCAACATACCGCAAGGTATCCTACTAATATTATAAACGCGAAAGTTTGTAAGTATGGATGGATGGATGGATGGATGTTTGTTACTCTTTCACGCAAAAACTACTGAATGGATTTTAATGAAACTTGGCACACATATAGGTTAGGTCCTGGAATAGCACATATGCTACTTTTTACCTCGGGAAAACACTTCATTCCCACGGGAAAACGCATTTAATGCGGGTGAAACCGCAGGTGGAAAGCTAGTATCACATAAACAAAGATTTTATAATTCCATAGGTACCTACATAAAATTGATTACGTGATAACTATCCCCCACCCTTTTTGAAAGTGACTACCGCATTTTTGATGTTCAGGAGAACAGCCTGATGAACAGCTTCCTGAAGATTTTGAGATTTTGGTCTTGCACTATAGATACACGTATGTATTGAAATCTGTGATTGAAATGGTAAATCTCTAAACAAGAAAATATAAACGTATTTGTGTCATGAAGCCTACCGCTACCAACTAATAGACTTGCTTAAATTATACGTAGCTTCTTCGCTCGTAGCTTCCTCTTACTGCTCCTGTATTTGTAAAGTTTCGTAGGTGAAGTGGTTTTCAATCCTCCCAAGAGCTGAAATACGATACGAGCATTGTCGCGGATTCAGCTCGTGAGATTAGAGTTGTTTGGTAGTAGAATTACGTTGGCTAATGTGATTATCGTGACGAAGGTTTGGTACCTTTACTTATTTCGTTGATGCAAATACATGTTATATTTTAGGACTGCTCGGAAAGGAAGATAAAAGATTTTAGAATATTTTTTGTAAAGATTTTCCAACACAATTCATTATATTTATGTCACACAGGAAATGGTAACGTTACGTTTTTAATAATAAACGAGATTTTTTTACCGCGATTGTTCTAAGAGTTGTGAAAATATTTATAGACTGAAGTAGAGAAGCCTCAGATGAGGACTGGCAGCGATGAAGGTGCTTGCACCGACTCCCTTCATCACTACATATTATAAAAATAATTTTAACAAAAACTACTTACCTCCTTCAAAATTTGTAAGGAATATATTAGCACTAAAAAGTCTAAAATAACCATAGCAGTTAATTATCAGTAACTTAGTGAAATAATAGAAAATAACCACGCTTATGTTTTTTTATTCCAATTATATATTTACAAAAACAGTTCATTTTGGAGTCGGTGCCTGCCAAGAAGTTGCGTTGCAGGGAACAGTACCTTATTTAGTGTCTTTTATTACAGAAGATGTTGAACTGTTTTTTTATTTACCTTCGAGGGGATCCCATATTAAATTATAAATTGTTAAGGTTTTGGAAAACGAAAATTCATCGTAATTTAGTAGCGGCATACCTACAGCTTATAGTATAGCGCGAGTTAATTAGTGCACTTACAAGATAGTTGGCTATACTTCATTTGGTTTTGCGACTTGGCTAGCACCGACTCTAAAATTAACTGTTTTTTGTAAATTTATAATTGAAATAAAAAAACTTAGGCTTGGTTATTTTCTAATATTTCACTTAGTTACTGATAATTAACTGCTATGGTTATTTCATACTTTTTTGTGCTAATGGATTCCTTACAAAATTTTAAGGGAGGTGAGTAGCTTTTGTTAAAATTATTTTTATGGTACAAGTTTTAGTATCAAGCAAAACACCTTAAGGTACAGGCACCACTAGGTGGTTGGTTACCCGGACTGATTCTGTTGTACAACCAAGATCTTGCTTGTTTTATGATCTGATGATCACTCCTTAAGAGTGGCTACGACAAACAATTTAAAAGGCCTTCTGATCTTCTGATGCACAAAAAACGCGGTGTTAGAATCAGGATGTCACTAAAAAGTCAAGAACATTTCACGGATAAATTTTTAAATCTCTAAAATTGATGGTCAGTAATAAGTTACCCACTTATAGATAGGTATGTAGTACCAGGTGACTGGTGCAAGGATGTGATTGTGCCGCTGTACAAGGGAAAAGGGTCACAACAGGACTGCAAAAATTATCGCGGGATAAGCCTTCTTAGTGTCGTCGGCAAACTGTATGCAAAGGTTTTGATTAAAAGAGTGATGAAAGATACTGACGAAAAAATATGGGATGTACAAGCGGGATTTAGAAAGGGAATGGGATGTACAGATCAGTTCTTTTCCTTGCGGTGCATAGCTGAAAAGTTTTTGGCTAAAAACCAAAAAGTCTACTGCGCGTTCGTGGATTTGGAAAAGGCCTGTGACCGAGTGGTGAGGAATGAATTGTGGTCAGCATTGTCTACGAGTATGTATGGGGTAAACGGTCATCTGATTCAAGCACTCAAATCTCTCTATGAGGATTCCAGTGCTTGTGTCAGAATAAACGGGGCGCACACTGAATGGTTTAGCACCGAAAAGGTGTTAGGCAGGGATGTGTAGCGTCACCTTGGTTGTTTTACCTGTTCATGGATAATTGTTTGATTGATCTAAAAGAGAGTATGTGTGGACTGAGAATGAATGAGTTACTCATCAAATGTCTTCTCTACGCTGATGACCAAGTTGTACTTGCGTCATCTGCTGACGAGTTGCAGGAGATGGTAACAATGATGAATGTGGCTTTGGACAGGAAAGGAATGAAAGTAAATGTAAGCAAGACGAAAGTAATGGTACTTGAAAGAGAAGAATGTATGACAGAGTGTACTATATTAATAGATGGTGAACAAGTCGAACAAGTGAAGGAGTTTGTGTATCTGGGCTCAAAGTTTACGAGAGATGGAAAGTGTGAAAGTGATATTGAAAGAAGAGTGAATGCTGGAAACATGGTGAATGGTGCACTGCACGCCTTTATGAGGAGTCAGAAGGTGTTTCACAAGGCTCGTTTGGCTGTTTATAGAGGTGTTTTGGTACCAACACTGATGTATGGCAGTGAAAGCTGGGTATGGCAGAAGAAGCATGAAAGTAGAATTAATGCAGTGGAAATGAGAGCGCTAAGGAGTATGGTTGGTGTTAAATTGAATGACAGGATTAGAAATAGTGTGATAAGAGAACGGTGTGGCGTAAAAGAAGACGTAGTGACCAAAATAGAGAAAGGGATGCTGAGATGGTTTGGTCATGTAGAGAGGATGAATGAACGAAGACTGACGAAAGAGATCTACCAGGCGAGAGTGAATGGAAACGTTGGAAGGGGAAGGCCTAGGCGAACGTACCAGGACCAAATTCAGGACGTTCTGAATAAAGGCCAGGTTAAAAGTACCCTAAACCGACGAGCATGTATGAAAGGATTGATGAAAGTACAGGAAGCAAGGGCAGTATGTCAAGATCGTAGCAGGTGGAGGACTGTGGTCTCTGCCTACCCCGACGGGAAAGAGGCGTGATGTTATGTATGTATGTATGTACACGCTGCTGCTCGTCGGTGGATGGGATCCTGGGATCCCATACTGAGATCCTGACTTGATGACCATGGGACAGGTTCAAAACTATGTTTTTTCGGATAAAAAAAGAATTTTGAAATCGAGTTTTGCCACTAGCGGTCACCCATCCAGGCTCTGCTCACCACGGCCAACGTTACTTAATTTTCGTGATACAACAATGAATAAACTATATTTGATTTTGATTTGATTTGATCGCAACGAAAGAGCAACTTCCACTCGGCCGCGAGCGCTTCAAACTATCGATCAATACGTAACTACAATTTTAAAGAATTATCCTCCAACACGGCGACTAAGGGTTATAAACTGGAGGATGGGCAGCAGCATACTCCTTTGTACCTAACATCTTACTTACTGCGGTCAACTACAACCACGGTCCATGGTGCCAGCTGTAACGCTAACAAGCGAGGTGACTATGGTACTTCCCCTCTACATTTTTCCAGCAGAAGCTGGAATACTAGAGGGGGCTCCCTGTCCTGTAGTGGACATATCATGGGTTGTTATGATGATGATGATGATCCTCCAACGGCCAACTTATCTTTCGTGATCGGAAAGAGTAACTACCACTCGTCCACGAGTGTTTCAAACTATCGGTCAATCCGTACCTATAATTTTAAAGAATTATCTCCCAACTCCTAACCGTTAAGGAGTTGAACCTTATGTCATCAGATCATCAACTTGAAAAGATAACTACCAGACGCAAATACTTGTAAAGCTTTGAAAAATATATGAAACACGTAATAGGTGCCTACAACATTTGAGAGTTGCCCTCGATTTCCCTTGGATCCCATAATTAGATCCTGACTTGGTGACAATGGGACCACCGCAGGAGTATACCCTTTCAGATAAATAAAAAACTTTGCAACTCGGTTCATTACTGACGGAGTAATCGGTAAAAAAAAAAATTCATACAGTGGAACATAGAACCTCCTACCTTTTTGAAGTCGGTTAAAAGTCCAAACAGCTAAAGAGGAGCGCGAAAAAAATTATTTGACTTTGACCCGTTGTTTAGAGCTCATTGAGTAGTAGATAAATATAAATAGAAGATAAATTTATAGATAAATCTGTATTTTTAGGGTTCCGTACCTGAAAAAAAAAACGGCCAAGTGCGAGTCGGACTCGTGCACAGAGGGTTCCGTACCACCACATCATCATAATTGTATTAGTTGAAATTTCAGTAAGTTAATGTGCTAGATTTTTTGAGTCCGACTCGCGCTTGACCAAATTTTATTATTTGTTGTTATTTTATAGCTTATGCACTATAAACATTCCAATTTCCAAGTTTGTAAGTGTTCCCGTTTTTAAAATAGAACTAAAACAAAAATCGCGCCCGCCACCATCCAACTTGACCCCTCTCTTATATGAATGTTCTTGAAACGGGAGCTCACCACAATTGGTTACCATAAGTTGTGAGGAAAGTTGTAATATTTAATGATTTCAGACTTTTCCCTTTATTTGTACTGTGACACCTAGCTTCTCGTCAAATTTCATAATTTTAGGTCAACGGGAAGTACCCTGTAGGTTTTGCTTTTTAGCATAAATGTATGGAGATGAGGACATAAAATGCCATATCTTTTGATTGCGTCATTGTAAAAAATTAAAATTTTCAGATCTTGTGTGGTTCATGGACCCTAATATATGGTATCGTTCTCGAGATAAATGGTCTTGACAGACAGACAGACAGACAGACGGACAACAAAGTGATCCTATAAGGGTTCTGTTTTTTTCTTTTGAGGTACGGAACCCTAAAAACGAAACCCTTATAGGATCACTTTGTTGTCCGTCTGTCTGTCTGTCTATCTGTCTGTCTGTCTTTCAAGACCCTTTTTTTCACGAACGAGAAGAGGTATCAGGTTGAAATTAATAACGAATATTAAGGTCCATAAACCACACCAGATCTGAAATTTTTTTTTTTTCAACGACGCAATCAAAAGATATGGCTTTTTATGTCCTCATCTCCATACATTTTTGCAAAATTATGAAATTTGGCAAGAAGCTAGGTCTCACATTACAAATAAAGGGAAAAGTCTAAAATCATTAAATATTTCAATTTTTCTCACAACTAATAGTAACCAATTAAGGTGAGCTCCCGTTTCAAGAACTTTTCTATCAAAGAGGGTTCAAGTTGGATGGTCGCGGAGTTTTTAAAACCAAAGAGCAAAAGCTTTTAGTATATCATATGGTAGGTAGGTACGGAACCCTTAGGGCGCGAGTCCGACTCGCATTTGGCCGGTTTTTTTGTGTTAAAAAGTATTTAAAAACAAATGAATAAGATGCCACCAAAGTCAGTACTATCTCATGAACAGTAATAGGTAGACAAATGAAATTTTCACAGATTATGTATTTTTGTTGCTGCTATACCTAACATTAAATACTCGTACCAAAAATTTAAAAAAAGGGTGGCATCTTTTTTAGAGTTTTGCTCGATTTTTTGTTTTAGCTGTATCGTGAAAATGGGAACATCTACGCGTGAATATTTGTATATTTATAGTGCATAAGCTATAAAATAACAACAAATAATAAAAACTGGTCAAGTGCGAGTCGGATTCAAAAAATCTAGCACAGTAAGTTAATGAAATTTTCTACTCATACAATTAATATTATGTGGTGGTACGGAACCTTCGGTGCTCGAGTTCAACTCGCACTTCTTCGTCACACAAAACCAATTAAACAGAATTTCAGTTTTATATTTAATTTTCATTTTATTCCATGACTTGGTGCTGTGCGTGCGCCATAATGGACTTGGATATTTAATAGTAGATTGTATCACAAGGCTGTAAAATAATATTTTTAAGGCGAGGGCGCTATTTTGAATCCAGAGCGAAGTGAAGGATTCTTGAGTAGAATCCCGAGCATGGCGAGGGATTCTAAAGTAGAATCCTAAACGCAGCGAGGGATTCAATAGGTCGCCCAAGGTAAACATATTTTTGCAGCCGAGTAATATACTCTACTTTTCATCTCCCTCTATGAGAAAAGAATAAGAGGCTCATTGAGACACACACTCGTCATTTTAAATATAAAATACCATTACAATATTATTACTTGATGAAACAGTAAGTAAAGTAAACAGTTGTAACAACTGAAAATGTTATTGACATTCTTGTATCAATTAGGAACAGAACCTCTTTGGTTAGTACCTAGTCTTGTTTACATTTCAAGCATATTTATTTTTTTATATTCAGAATAATATTGATAGTACAACCGGCCAGTATCATTTTTCATACAATATTTTGGTTCGACCTCTATGGTTGACTTAAAATATCCCTATGGTGGACCTAAATTCAAATTCTAATTTTAAATCTCATTTTTACCCGCTACGAAAGTCTCTTGGAGAAAACAGCTATTTTGTTCGCCTTTATTGACGAACCGTTCAGCGATTTTCGAATAGATGGGATGAAAATTAATTTTAACTTGATACTTTTACCCGTTCGTGAAAAATGATCTTGTCAGAGCATAGAGTAACACGATTTTCGCGCGCAAAGCCCGGAATTCAAACGGGCTTGCGCGGTTTGACGCGTTGCTCTAAGTGTCAGAGAGACGGACAACAAAGTGCCCATTCCGTTTATTTTCTTTATGAGGTACGGAACCCTAAAAAACGCGGTTAGGTGGAAGTTATTTTCATATTTAATGGAGTATTCTGGGAAAAAAATCCTACCAAGTAATACCAATCAATCAATCAATCCATAGGTTTACAATGGCTTAGAGGGCAAGAATTTCATTTTCACTTTTGAAAGTTTTGAAAGACGTTATCTTAGGGAATGAATAAGAGCATAAATTGTTGTCACGGTTCATCAAATTGACGAACTTGCTATTCAAGAATTTCCCAAATTTTTTAATCTGAATATCTTCGTAGATTCACCAGCTAATAAGTTACACAGACGTCATTACTTTATAAATGCCAGCTATTTCGATGGGAAGATGTGTAATGGTTGAATGATGTGGTTAAATGTTAGGGTCAGGGGTGAGCGAGTGCGGTCGCGGGAACGGTTATTTTATTCCAAACTTTTTAGAGCTTAGTGTCCAGCGCCACGGAGCAAAGCCTTTAGAGCCGGGACTCGGAG
This sequence comes from Athrips mouffetella, assembly GCA_947532105.1. Lineage (NCBI taxonomy): Eukaryota > Metazoa > Arthropoda > Insecta > Lepidoptera > Gelechiidae > Athrips > Athrips mouffetella. The sequence continues at coordinate 33,864,168 of OX383956.1, forward strand.
CCAGTGGCGGAGACGTGAGGGCGACGGCGTAGCTGCGGCGGAGGCGGCGCGTGGGGCGAGCGGGCGAGGAATCAGAGCGAGCCACCCTAGCGCCTAGAACATCGGTTAGCGGCTCCGCGCTCGCGACGACGACGGCCCTCAGTCACGACCGCGACCCTTGCGCTACTGACACGTATTGTTCGCTCCTTGCCCTCGTATATAGCTTGCCATGTGCACGTTTAAACTTTATTTTGAATCCCGTTAACTATCAGTGCAAAATGTTCCTAGGCGATTGGCGTGTGTGGAAGCCGTCTTATCGATCATGGAGGTTAGTATGATTTTTTAAATTGTTTTACGAGTTTGTTTAAGCTTTTGCGATGTTAATCTTATTGCTGTTTGCGAATTGTTTGTTTACTAAGTCTTTTTCATTCTTTTGTAGCTGCGCGATTCGTACAGTTAAGATATGAGTGAAACTAAAGTTATGGTTATAAGTATGTAAAAGAAAACTTCTGGGTGGCTACAATATATCCAAACAATCGCTACTAATGGCAGACCTAACGATCACGTGGAAGTGGAAGTTTAGCAATACGAGGTCTAAATAAATAACACGAACGACAGAGAAACAAAGTTTCTTTTACGACTTAGCCCTCGCTGCCTACTTATCGTGATCTTCTAACTACTTAGGGGTGCGGGCGGGGGCAGCCGGGAGCATAAATTTCAGGTTGTGAGCGAAAACTGTATTCAAATTGGCCGTTCACTTCCGGCCAACATACATAATAACGCAATATTTCATTTCAACGCGGAGGTGACCTCCTTCGGTTGTCTGTTGAGGTGGAGGGTTGATCTAGGAAAACTTATGAAGGCGCAAATGAAGAGCAGTGGTATACACAGCAATTTCAATTGGGAAATAAACCAATTTCCCGGGGCTACGGATGAATCCAATCACTGGCACTGATTGTTCCTTACAAATATTTTTTTGGGTTATATAGGTAATAATGTGGAGGGAATATAAGAGAAATTTTATTTCCAAGGGTTGTCGAAATATTTACCTTTTCGGAAAAGGCCATAATAACAAGGATTGGGGTACCTCCCCAACTGTGATTTTTTATATTTAATTTAGACAGAAAGCCCGCCTATAAAATAGGTAGTGAAATGGTGCAGCATTATTAACATCAAATTATATTGTTTTTATTTGTTAATATGGTCAGATGAAATACCAGACTGAAGCATTGCGTTGCTCTTCTATCCATTATAGAGCTCGACCATTTTTACTGCAGAAGTCGTCGTTGTGAACAATCATAGAGTAACACGATTTTCGCGCGCAAAGCCCGGAACGGGCTTGCGCGGTTTGACGCGTTGCTCTAAGTGAACAATGGATCGCAAGCACTCTTCTCGTGTGGGGTTGGATTGGACGATCACGTTTATCAATAAAATACAAATAGACAAAAAATCACATTGAATATAATAGCGATCAATAAACTGGTCACATGTCAGCGCTCGAATGCTTCGGAGAATGTTGTTGGGTTGCAGTTTGCATTTTAAAACAGCGTTATAAAACATTGTAAGTAAGTAGTAAGTACCACAATGTTTCACGTGCTTAGCTCCCAGCCATGGACAGTCGAGGCACGTAGCTTGTACTAAACTTTGTTGAACACTCTATAATTCCACACCGACAAGCTTTCTCTATTTTATGTACCTGAGTATTTGGACACTGTTTCCGTAAATTCATTATTTTGCGCGTGATTTTGCATTTTGCGTCTTTTATGTTCAGGTAGGTTAACCTATGTGTGCAAAAGCTTTACTTATTGGTCTGTTGAATTAACCACAACAATTTAAAATTTAATTATACTTCAATAATTTCGTAGAAAAAATAAACCTTATTATCATAGATGTTTGTTATACTTACGTAATTAATTTCTTATACTGCGATTTCATAAAGTAGGTATTACGTTGGAAATTAAATTTTGCGACAGGAAACAATGTAGCGTTAATTACGGTCTTTAAAATAAACAGTCGTTTATTAAGAGGATAGCAAATAAAGTAAGGGAGCAGTATACTTAGGCGGCCCTCTTTAGCTGGCGGTCGCGGTCATTCCGACTCCGACTAGACCGCCACCGTCCTACTCCAATAAATTAATGAATTCAATTTTAATTCCCATGTAGATAAACTTTATCTGTCTGCAATTAAAACTTCCTTAACTCTAATTTTATTTTGCCCCGTGAGCTTACAAAGGCTCGTGGGTATGTCGATGTCAAAAGCTCTTTCTCCAAATTAGAAGAGAGTGGTAGGCGATATAAGTATAAGCTTCCGCAAAAAGTTAGGTAGGTGCTTAAGGATAAGTACTTTTATATGAACCCGTCCAAATAAAAATTCGTAAGTAGGTTAGGTACTTTCCTTTGATATAAAATGCGTGTTAAGCACCTTCGGTACGTCTCGTGTTTTTCTTTTTACGAATGTTTTTGTTTGTCGCTTGATCGGAAAATACAGTTGATGGGGTTCAGTTTTATTAAAATTGTTTATGAAGAAGAAAATTTCGTGAAATAAAACACGAAGTAATAAATTGAGTAAGTTAAGCTCTACCGTTGTTAGCAGAAAGAGGGTACTTATTCGCGTAGGTGTTCAGAACCTATCAAGTTAGAGTCGTAAGCTTCTTAGGATGGACTTCAGCAGACCATCCCAAGGCACATGCAAGGGGATAATTTCCTTCTGCTTTATTAGGCTTCTGTCTCGTGTGTGGTTACATAAAATTAAGACAGTATTTGGCAGTTTAGTACAACGGGTAGAAATATTTCAGAATCGTTATTTTATTTTGGACGAGAACAGCTAAGTATAAAAGTTATTCAAATTCCAATGTCTCAAAGGCTTTATCTCAAGTCCGGGTTCGACTTCAATTTGTATGAGAAAAGTCATTTGCCTATGTAAATAAAACGCTTCTGTTTCGGTGAAAATAATATGGATTACAAGAATGAGTGAATGTTGGAGTAGTTAAACCCAGGTTCGAACAGGGTCAATTACTGTCACGCAACAAAATAAACCTCTTATTCTGCTATTCCGTTTGATTGTAGGTTTCTGTGCGATTTCATGAGTAAATTTTGTTATTGATATCAGAACGTCGTACCTACATAGTCAATTCAAACAGCACTCTATAATAGATTGTACACTTAAAGAAACCTAAAATATGCTATTTTTCTGTTTGATGTTCTGAAAATGTTTTTTATGAAAACGAACATAACCCAAATAACATGAATATTTCAATTAATACCTATTACTACGTGATCTGCGTTTCTTGAGAAAGTGTCATTTTCTTTCGAGTTAATAAGTGTTTCCAAGTAGCATTACGTTGTGTAGGGTAATTTTTAACGTTGTTTGTTCAGTTAAACGTACCAAACTTTTTAATTTGCCAAAAGTAATTACAGTGCTTCGGCATTATTATAAAAGTTCTCCGAAGATTGCTAAAGTCATACAAATTCCGGAGATTATAATGAAACCCGAAAATTGCCGAGGGTCATAAATAACGTTTAAACAATATTTTTTAGTTAATAAAAATGTGCTATGCTAGTCTATCGATTTAATTAAAAGTGCGGGACGCCTGTTGACCTGCAGTGCGCGACCCGTGGGGGCAAGCCTCTGTGCGAGATTACCACAATAAAACAGTCAGAAAGGTCATATTTAATTTAAGGGTTTCAGTAAATGAAGGATACGTGTCAGCGTTAAAAAATATGCAAGATGCGGATTCGAAAAGTTGTAATGCGAGATAATGATGCTTTTGACATTGGAAATGTCTTTTCGTTCGCTCCAGTATAGGCCCCAATTTCACGAAAAAGTGCGATCCCCTTATATCTCGGAGAGTTGGGAAGATATGGTATTTAAAAAAGGTTCAAAAAACGCGTATTTACGAGTTGTAAGGTGCAAAAAAAAATTCGAGAAAATCCAAAACGAAAAAAAGTTATGGCTAAAATAGAGAAAAAAAATCTATTTTTTTCCGAAATTTTGATTATGGCGCTCGATATTTTGGAATCAAAGATGATATCAAAAATTTAAGAAACCTTCCTCTGGAAAATTTTGTCTTCTACGATTTGAGCCTAAAACACAGACGATCGGGTCAAGGGTTTGCCTTGTAGCCTAATCTTTTTGAAAAAAATCAAAAAGCCAGAACGATATTTTTTCGAATTCCGTAGATTCATTTTCAATGTGCTCGATGCTGTGAATTTTTTGGGGTTCCGATGTCTGTCCGTCTGTCTATCAGCGGACTGTATCTCATGAACCGTACCGTAACAGGTAAACAGTCGAAATTTTCACAGATTATGTATTTCTGTTGCCCCTATAACGACAAATATTGGATGGATATTTATAGTGCATAAGTATACAATAACAACAAATAATAAAATCTGGCCAAGTGCGTGTCGGACTACCGCGCATTAAATACACTTTTGCGCTACTGCTTGTCTCTGACGGCACGGATGGTACGGAACCCTCGGTGCGCGAGTCCTACTCGCACTTAGCCGGTTTTATTTTGAAATATGTAGGAACTTATAAATTTTCTCTACCAGCTTCAAAAAGTCGTGAATATATGGTCATTGAACGAAACGAAGAACGAAAACTCTAAGGTAGCTTAACGATATGTTAAAAAAAGATAGCAAACATGTTTATGATGTGACGCAGTATCGAAAATTAATAAATTTTAAATTGGATATACGCGAATGACGCATCGCGTTCTGTCTGGACGGTCGCGCGCGGTGCGGCGTAGTAGAGCCCTCGTACGTATCACGGCATGACCCCTCTTTCGGACCCTAAATACCTATTACGCCGAGGGGACCGACTAGAGAGGGTTGCACAGCCAGCAAAACTGACGCGTTATTGTGTCCAATAAGCGCACAAAAGCATTCTCTGCATCTGTACACTATTTTTTTAAGCTATCAATAGCTAGGGCCTACTGCTTTACCATACTTTCAATAAAATAGTTTTAACAAAAACTACACACCTCCTTTTAAGTTTGGCAAGGTTTCTAGTATCACTAAAAAGTATAAAATAACCATAGCAGTGAATAATCAGTAACTTAGTGAAGTAATAAAAAACCGGCCGTGCAAGACGGACTCGCGCCCTAAGGGTTCCGTACCTATCTACCATATGACATACTAAAAGCTTTTGCTCTATTTTATTTTACAAGTTTTAGTGTTAAGCAAACACTGCAAGGTACAGTCACCACCGGGTGGTTGGTAACCCTGACTGATTCTGTTGTAAAACCTAGCCCTGATGATTATTCCTTAAGAGTGCGGCTATGACAAACGACTTAAAAGGCCTTCCGAAGTACAAAATACGGGGTGTTGTCGAATCACTACTAACAATCATGATGTCACTAAAAAGGTTCGAGCATTTCACGGATGAAATCTCTAAAATCGATAGTCAGTAAAAAAATATATATATACAGTGGAGCATAGAACCTCCTCCTTTTTTGAAGACTCGCTCGCGTAGACTCGCTCTATTTGCATTGTATTCTGCATGACATTCAATAAGTATTCTGTAAAGAATCTACATTGAATAAAATTATCTGAATCTGAATCTGAATCTGAAGTCTGTTAAAAACAATATCTTTTGTTTCCTACTATTTTACTGAGTTCTTGACAACTGCTATGCTTATTTTAGACGTTTTATTGCTAATGTAAACCTTACCATATTTTGAAGGTGTGTAATTTTTGTGAAAATGTTTTTTATTTTACAAGTTTTAGTGTTAAGCAAACATCGTAAGACGTAGGCATTATGATAACCCTGACTGATTCGTTTTTATATCATGGCTTGATGACCAATAAAGAGAGTGGCACGGAAAAACGACTAACAAAGATTTCTGAAGCACAAAAATGCTGTGTTGTCATACTCGTATCACTATTTACAGTCGTGATGTCACTAAAAAGCCGTGAGCATTAAACGCTGCATGTCGTTGAGTACGGACTAGGGTTAATCTGAATGTCTTAAATTGTTGGTCTGTAACCCCATTATAAGTAGGTGTGAACAATTGATTCTCCAATCTCTTCCATTTTAAATTTCGACACACTATTAAATATCGGGAAACTGCTTATCATAGGTACTAATATTACAATAGCTGCGTGTATTCGCAGCTCTTTAGTTCTCATTAAACAATTCGTGAAATATGTAGGTACATATTTTCTCGCTGGTTTCGAGTACCTAGTCTAGCTGAATGGAGTAAAATGTAGCTTACAAGCACCACGACCATCTTATCTTTTGTGATCGGAAAGAAAGAGTAACTATAATTCCAATAATTTTAAAGAATTATCCCCCAACTCCTAACCGCTAATAAGTTGGATTTTCTATCATCAGATCATCAACATGAAAAGATGATTACCAGACGCATACCTGTCAAGCTTTGAAAAATATATAAAACATGTAAAACGTGCCTACAAAATTTGACGGTTGCCCTCGATTCCTCTAAGATCCCATCATCAGATCCTGATTTGGTAAAAATGGGACCACCTCAGGAGTATACCCTTTCAAATAAAAAAGAATTTTGCAAATCGGTTCACAACTGACGAAGTAATCGGTGAACATACATAAAAAAAACCGGCGAAGTGCGAGTCGGACTCGCGCCCTAAGGGATCCGTACCTATCTACCATATGATATACTAAAAGCTTTTACTCTTTGATTTTAAAAACTCCGTGACCATCCAACTCAACCTCTCTTTTATAGAAAAGCTCACCTTAATTGGTTACAATTAGTTGTGAGAAAAATTAAAATATTTAATGATTTTAGACTTTTCCCTTTATTTGTACTGTGAGATCTAGCTTCTTGCAAAATTTCATAATTTTAGGTCAACGGGAAGTACCCTGTAGGTTTTGCTTTTTTGCATAAATGTATGGAGATGAAGACATGAAAAGCCATATCTTTTGATTACGTCATTGTAAAAAATTGAATTTTTGAGATCTTGTGTGGTTTATGGACTTTAATATTCGTTATCAATTTTAACCTAATACCTCTTCTCGTTAGTGAGAAAAAGGGTCTTGACAGACAGACAGACAGACGGACAACAAAGTGATCCTATAAGGGTTCCGTTTTTTATTTTGAGGTACGGAACCCTAAAAGGACGGATTGCACTCCGGGAGTGCCAGCAGAAGTGAAAACGTAATCATCAACATTGTGCAATTTTGTTTATTTTGAAATGGTAAGAGAATAATTTCGCACGAATTGTTTTATTTATCAGTATAAAAGTACATACGATTTTCATTTATTGCGCAGACAAACATGACAATTTATATTACATATAGACAAAAGAAGTTTTCACTTCAAAACTTAAACATCTGAGATGTGACGCGACATCTGACGTGAGTTTAACATTTTTACCCATCTAAAAAAGTGCCAAGCGCCGCTAATGAAGTTTTCATACATACAGTGGAACATAGCACCTCCTCCTTTTTTGAAGTCGGTTAAAAATATTACCAAACAACATAATAATTAGAAACATCTTCTTATTCTGCTTATAAAATTACTTTTGAGAAAGACTTCTATTGGATCCTTTAATCATTTGTGAACATTTTCAAATTAATTAGTAACAAGTAATCATGAAAGTATTTTAAGTACTTAATTGTGAGTGGCTGAAGGACTTTCAGCGCCCTTTTCAATGTTAACCATTAAATTTCTTAATTTAAATAAGTATTAAATTTTTATTTTGGGAGTAATTATCCACCGTTTCGTCAGTGTTTACTCATAAAACAGCGAAAGTTAAGATAAAATTCAGGTTTTTACAAGTTGGTTGAATAGAAAGGTATTTACCATGACAATAGGCGATAAAATATTTTTAGCTCCTTTGCTACCGCAGGGGATGAATTATGACCTTTGTATGTAAAGCGGAGGTTTTCGTGAAAAGAGCAAGGAATCAAGTAAAGCCGAGTCTTTATGCCACTGCCGCCGTGTTCAAGCAGAATCATATAAAGAAAATAGGTTAGGATATTCGATTTGGTAATTCTTTTGCTTGATTTTAAATTAGCAACGATACAAATAACTTTTTAATAAAATCTAATCCACTATTGCAAAATTATGTGGTCATAGTTAAAGTCATACTAAGTCCCTAATGTGAGCGAATTTTTAATTAAACTAAGTTTAAATCACGTGTTATTTGACAAACGTTAATAAAGGATTTGAACGTAATCAATTTAACTTCAACAGTGTTGACTTGTGTAGTAGATTAGTAATATTGGGTCCTTACTTATGAAATGGTCGAAATTATCATGCAGGTTCATCATCATAACATCCCGAGAAACGTCCACTACAGGACAGGGAGCTCCCTCTAAAATTCTTCCTTTTACTGGAAAAATGTAAAGGGGAAGTACCATAATCACCTGGCTTGTTAGCGTTACGTAAGGTGTAGATTTTGTGAAGTTAGGGCTTGTAGAGTTAAGGCGAGCTATATGGTCTCCTCTTGGCAACAATTTACATGAAAATGTTTTTGGTGGTACTAAATGCCAGACTTACGGAATACGTGGTATACGTGGTAATATAATAACATAAAATTATTGTTCTTTATTTGCCGATGACATCTCAATCATAATTTCAATAATTTCAAAAATAATATATAATACAATTAATAAATAATGATTTGATTAAGGTGGTTTCGCCGAGTTTTGTGAATTTGACTAATTTGTAATTGAGTATAATTCAAATTTAATTAAGGAAAATAAAAAAAAGTGTTGAATAATGATATAATTAAGTGTTTTGAATGCAATAATTCAAAAGCAAATCAGACATAAACGAAGTACCGATCTATAAAATTTATTAGTTTTAATTTGTTTTACCGAAAATTGAGTTTACCTGAAATTCTTCACACAAAACTCTAAGTAAGGCGTTTTCAACATAAAACTTTTACGGTACTGTTCAGGTTGACTTTATTGTTCTTCTTTCGACGACGATGACGACGACGACGTGTGTGCCGCAGTGGTAGTTCCGGGTTCGATTTCTAGTCGGGACGAACATCCGAATGTTGAATTAAGTATTTGTTCCCAGGTTTGGATTGCTCTGGATGTGGTGGGGTGGATGGATGTGTTGATTTTCCTTGTGTGGGTAATGTGCGGCAAGAAGTCGTGGGCCACTTGATATGCTTTGAAAATAACTTTTAAGTGAACGAACACGAGAGTTGACTGCAAAAAAATTTCGTCATCGAGTACAAAGATAAAAGCTATTTAGACCATTTTAATCTCCAGGATTGCCTGAAAAAATCCTGGAAAGTTTTGTGTTGATAAATTAGCATAACTACGTCATCAAGTTCTAAGATGGCAATTACTCAATTGGATAATTTTAATAACTTTATTAATAAAATATGGTTTACCTTCCCATTGGAGTACTTATTATACTTATTGGAGTATTTTTGCCACATTAGTTCACTACACATAATCCCTGACTCTAAAAGTACCAAGTACAAGCAAAGTCGATTGGGTGCTTCTGCAGTCCTGACATAATTTAGACAAAAATAAAAACCGGCTAAGTGCGAGTCGGACTTGCGCACCGAGGGGTGCGTACAAACCTGTAGGTAGGTATAATGTAAAAGTTATTGTATTTTTATTGATAAAATTTAAGGTATGCGCAATTTTTCCTTAATGTGTGATATAAAATTTGCTTCATGCCAAATTTCAAGATTCTAGGTCGACTAGAAGTATCCTTTAGGTTTTGACTCCCTTGCGAGTAGTTGCGAGTTTCAAAATATGCGGCTTAAATTGCTGTTTCTTTTGATTGGGTTGAGATATAAGTTTGATTTAGTTACAGCTTAAAGATATTATAGACTTGAGTATTTGATATGAATTTCAATTTAATACCTTTACGTGTTCATGAGGAAAGGGGTAGTAAGTTTAAAATTATTAAAATTATTTTTATTATGATGTAACTAAAAATTTATGCCTTTCGCAATTTTCCCTTTATGTGTGCTATAAGACGTTGTTTCATACCAAATTTCATGATTCTGAGTTCAGGGGAAGTACCCTGTTAGTTTTGATTCCCTTGTGAGTATCGAAAAATTCTATAATTTGCGGCATAAACGGCTGTATCTTTTGATTGCGTTGGCTTAGAAGTTTGATTTTTTCACAGCTCCAAGGGACAGTAAACTTGAGCATTTGGTATGAATTTCAGCTTGATACCTTTACGCGTTCCTGAGAAAAAGGGTCCTGACAGACAAACAGACGGACAACAAAGTAATCCTATAAAGGTTCCGTTTTTTCGTTTTGAAGTACGGAACCCTAAAAATATCACAAAATGTTCCAGTAATTGTTCAGGCCACCCTATTAATTTCAGAAGCTTTTCCAACTACCAAAAATGGGTCACATCTTGGTACAGTCAGCGTCAAATTTATATGAGCGTCTATCGTAGTCAAAATGATCTGTAGTAAAAAAATCAATTTCATATACGCAATTAGAATTGTCATATAGTTGTATGCACCCAAAGTGTTCAAAATATGTTGGCATCACAGTTTCCAATATTATGTTCGCAGGCCGTCACCGTCAAATTGATTTGAGCGAGTATAGTAGTCAAAATTATCTGAAGTAATCTAGATCTTGTTTACTTCAGATCATTTTGACTACTATAGACAGTCACATCAATTTCATGCTGACAACCGCGAACATAATATTGGAAACCTTGTTGCCAAGATATTTTGAACACTTTGGGTGCTTACAACTTTATGACAATTCTAATAGCGTATATGAAATTGAACTTGTTTACTACAGATCATTTTGACTATGATAGACGCTCATATTAATTTGACGCTGACTGTACTCGTGTTCTAGCAGTCCACTGTCGTACTAAGCAGCGAAAGAGTTAGATTGCTGTTGAACTGGGCAGGTGAACCGAATAACGATCAATAACAATTCATATTTTATTAGCTGTTGCACGCGACTTTGTACGCGTGGAGCTCGGATAAAAGTTTATCCTTCCCCATAGTTCAAACTATCTTAATTCAAAGCACTAGTAGTTTCTTATACGGAACCTATAATGAGCCTATAACCAAATCTACACGCACCTCACTTCAAAACTAACTACTTTAAAGTCACGTTTCTTTGTTTCGTGTACTATCTCTATATTTTCGCGTGTCTTATTACTATCAAATGAATTATTAACCTTTTTTTCACTAAGATGGTCCGAAAATGCCGGAAAACTTGTAAATGTTAAGTATAAATGACCTATCTGTGATATAAGTTGGTTCGTTGGTTAAAACACAGAATTTATAATATTAAAACCTAAACTTCTAAACAGTAAGACCTTTATTTACCGTAAAGTTTCGACTCTTCTTTCACCCGTTGGGTGAAGTTTTTTCCATTATACTGATACAAATGTTCCTTGGTTTCTTGTACTTTACCCACATCACTGCTTAAATAAAAACTGTAGAACTTTCAAACAAAATTTCAACAGTATAACGGGTTCTTAACTACATCGTGGTAGGAACTCCTGGTGACCGCGAAGTATTATAGAAACACACCAGAATCGAAAGAAGAAAAAGAATACCGCAAAACTCTAAATCCTTATTTCACTCCCATAGGGGATGATTTTCCATAACTGCTGGAAGCATGTTTATTTTAATGTCCTAAGTCTGCATTTGTGCGCATCGCACTTCTTAATACCTTCTATCCGTAACCGCTTTAGCCATGAAGGAAAAAAAAATTACGCGCCCGTAATTTTTTTTTCCTTCATGGCTTTAGCTATACGTGTGAAATTTAGTATGCTTATTTATTTCATGCCACAAACACCACCCAATAAAGGATTTTCCAAAACTCATCCCGCAATGGGGTGAAATAAAGGATGAAAGTGAAGCTAATAAAAAAAATTGTAAATCTTCCATCCCTTATTTCACCCCCTTAGGGGATGAGTTTTGGAAAATCCTTTCTTTAGAGGTGTTTGTGGCATGCAATAAATTAGTATACAAAATTTCACACGTATAGCTAAAGCGGTTACGGATAGACGTCAGTCAGTCAGTCAGTTAGTCAGTCAGGAAATTAAATTTTATTGACATTTTAGTGAACTATACTCATACCAAGTTTGACACTCGAATTACTAACCTTTCCGACGATAGAGCAAAAACAAAAAAAAATACGTTTCTTGTATGGCAACCCCCCTTATTTTTTTCATTTATATGATTTTTATTGGTGATGTATTTGTTTAAAAAATACATATTCTGTGAAATTTTCAACCAGCTACCTATGTGGGTTCAACAGATACAATTTTCAACCTAGTAAAAAACTACATATTTTGACATTATGCCCCACTGTGCATCTCAGTCGCGTCCTGCTGGGGAGCACCACTTCTAATATGTTACCTATGGGTATGCACTTGACTCCTGCCAAGTTTCATCCCAGCAGGTTTAGGTGCAAGGTACCCATGAGGTACCCCATACAAGCTCGGCTTTAGATCTTCTACTATTTGGGATGTTATGACATAAGACGGTGGTAATGAAATCCTAGAATTTGCAACTGTGGGGGCCTTTACATTAGCATATAGATACCTGCGTATAAGAAACATTCGGTAGCTATAACATCCAAAAAGAAATCAGAGAATTTACTTTATTTTTTCCGTAGCATTGATCGCATCCGTAAAGGACTTGTCGCGAAAAGATATCAGACTCAAAAAGGGCGTTTTTGTGCCCATCAAAACAACGTTCATTCGATATAGACGATATAATGGACATGAAATTTTCATGCTCGGTTGAACGTGCTTTTAAAGCGTGAAAAAAGTACTTACGTGATGATCTCCGTGTTTTGGTAAATCTTTTTCTAGAAGCTGTCGCTACCTACATAATTTCTCGGTAATATCTTTAATGTTGGTCTAATCTAAATCTAAAATATAAGACTTATTAAACTATATAAGAAACTATAAAACATTTATTATACGTTATAAGTAAGACTTATTAAACTGCATTTATAAAACTATAATGAATTAATCTATTTTCTTTGAGTTCTTAGACGGCAAGCGGTAGAAAGAAGCTATAGTCATCGTAAAAGACCGTATACCTGGCTCCGTCACAGAATGGAGCACTCTCAAAGGTTAAAAAACGAAGGAAGGAAGACATTAGCTTCTGAAGACGACACTGACTCATTCCAAGGTTATTGTACAAAGGAGAAAAAGCAACCAAATCTAGAACCCTTCAAACGAACTATTATTACGAGCGTACGAAAAATATACTTCATATAATTCTTTTAAATCTTAAAGAGTTTAGTTATGTAAGAAAAGAAAATAATTACGAGTATGTGGAAAATGGCATTTACAAACAATCCTCTTGGAATAGAAGTTAAGATGATTTTTAGGCGAAAATAAAAGGAATTAGCTATCCAATTTTAAAGAAATAACTACGTTGGTGTACTAACACCTACATTACCAACATTGCCTATTACCTACATTCAATCTATATATACATATATATGTATAAAAAGAAAGTTGTGTTAGTTACACTATTTATAACTCAAGAACGGCTGAACCGATTTGGTTGAAAGTTGCTGGGGAGGAAGCTGAGAACCTGAGACTGCTATAGGATGGTTTAAAAAAAAAAATAGTTTCACTATTTTTTTTTATCGTCAATGGGCTAACTCTAACTATAACTCAAGAACGGCTGAACCGATTTGGGTGAAAATTGGTGGGGAGGTAGCTTAAAACCAGGAAAAGGACATAGGATGTTTTTTTTAAATAATTAGTTACACTATAAATCAAGAACGGCTCAATCGATTTGGGTGAAAATTGGTGGGGAGGTAGCTTAAAACCAGGAAAAGGACATAGGATGTTTTTTTTTTAAATAATTAGTTACACTATAACTCAAGAACGGCTCAATCGATTTGGGTGAAAATTGGTGGGGAGGTAGCTTAGAACCAGGAGACGGATATAGGATGGTTTTTTTGAGAAGGATATAGGTGATTTTTTTTTTGTAATTTGTTACACTATTACTCAAGAACGGCTAAACGGATTTGGTTGAAAATTGGTAGGGAGGTAGCTTAGAACCAGGAGAAGGATATAGGATGGTAGGAGTAGGGGTAGGGGCAGGAATTGTGGTAGGAGAACGACTTAGAAGGTTGTGTTGGTTACATTATTTATAACTCAAGAACGGCTGAACCGATTTGATAGCATAGAACCAGGAGAAGGATATAGGATGGTAGGGGCAGGGGTAGAGGTAGGGGTAGGGGCAGGGCAAAAAAAATTACTTAATAAAAAATAAAATCTGCTAATAAGAACGGGGTAGGGGTAGGAGTAGGGATTGTATGAATTCAACGCGGGCGAATCTATACATACCCGTGCGAAGCCGCAGCCGGGGCGGTCCGCTAGAATTATTAATTATTATTTTTTTAGGCGAAAGATAAAAGGAATTAGCTATCCAATTTTAAAGAAATAACTACGTTGGTGTACTAACACCTACATTACCAACATTGCCTATTACCTACATTCAATAATAAATATATAACTAAGATATAGCAAAAAACATTCCATGGATGAATGCGTTCTGGGTCAGTAGTACCATCTATAGATATATGTACCTTTGATGGAATAAGTGATAAAGTTTTATGGAGTAGCTAAAAACCCATTTAATTCCGTGCAGCAATGTGTACTTACACATTTGTCCAACATCCCATGAAAGCCCGCTAAGTTGTGCAACGGAAATAAAAGCGCCGCCGCGCCTAGTCATAGTTCACCTACTATTTATAGATGTTATGGTATCTAATCGATTACTTTGTCCCTTCATCTTCTCCCACATAATCCTCTCATTCATTAGTACCAACCCAATTGACTGGCACAAAGGCCTCAATGGGACCTCAACCCTACGATTGAAATTTGGATATCGATTTAGACAACTAGGTGAATTTAGTAACACACAGCAGTACGTAATAAAGTACCCATGCAGACATTGTGTCCCGCTGAGCATTCACGTCATATACAAAATCAATAAACGACCGAGAATAGCAAGAAAAGAAGATGTCCTACAAATCCGCTGCTGAAATTATTCAGATATAGCTTCAGATTATACCTATTCTCCGTGACTTTCTGCCATATTCAAACTGAAGCGGGTTGCAGCTATCGGCAACTATTTATTACTTAATCATTAAAATTCAAAAGCAGCGGTACCCCAAGTTGTTCATTGAATTACTTCAGCAATAGTTAGTTATAAGAGTCTTTACGATTGCAGGCAGCAGGGTGCTGAGTTCGCTCATTACAATTTACTGTGGAAACAGTTTTTAATTTTTCTCGCGCATCGAGGCAATTGAACTGTTTTGGAGTAAAAATTATGATAAAAATGCTTAAATGGTGAACCGTATTGCATGGGAGGCTACTGTGGAGACCACCGACCTCGAAGGGTAGCTGAATATTACAGGAAAAAAAAGGATGAATTTGCACAAACTTTATTATAAAATAGACGGACCTGGGTTGTATTTCACTGAGGAACCCAAATACTTCTGCCGGTTAATTAAATAGACCGTTCATTTTTGCCTAAAGTCTTTTCCGTAACGTATTTGTCTTCCTAATTGAATGTAACCGGCGAAATCACAACAAAGCTAACGTTACTGTTTTATCTCTGTCTCACACAACAATTATCAGTAAGTGACAACATCATTACCGGGAAGAAACTGGCTGCGATAGAAACAAAGTACTTGGTATAGTAAAATAAAAACGGACCATAAATGTTATAACAGGATATAACAAGGCATCAAAGAAATATTCTTATACCTTGCGCAATTTAAATACAACTTATGGCTCAAATTAAACTTAAAATAACAATATATAGAATATTATCAAATCAGCAACGACATAAATTTGCGTGATTCTTAACCTTGGCGCGATTCTAAAATTTGAGTTTATGCAACTTTCATACCATATAAAGCAGGTTATTAAAAAAACCAGTTTAGGTTATTAGTATCAAACGAGTGTTTTAATACCATATTATATGCAGTTGCGTATACTACTTTATCTTCAGGTAGGTACTTACTTATAAATTAAACAGAGGTAAGTAAACAACAAAGGCAAATTATATTATAATACCCATTATTTATATTACAGTTCTGTTATGTGTGGAAAGAAGCCGCCTCATATCTGCCTGCTAAGTCTTTAAAATAAACAAGCAGAACATTTTCTTTCGATTTTGATTCTTTCTCAATGCATTAAATGTTTTGTCATTTAATTTTCTAGACATATGGGAGAAGATCATAAGATATTTTAGTAGCCACTTCAAGAGTATTTTCCGGTGTCACTGCATGTATCCTGCCTGTACCCATTATCTCTACATATAAAACTTTCACAAGCACAAAATACTAATATTTGAAAATGGCGGCAAATCTCATATCTATCTCCAAGGCTTCTCCAAGGCCTATACGGGGGCCTACTAATACCAAGCTGCGCGCGCATCTTTTCCGCCAAGATGAAATAATTGTTATTACATAAGCATAGCGTTATTCATAATCTAAGTTGTAATTATAGTAACCAAGGAGGTTTAAGTAGCAGCTCTTCCTGCTAAGGAGGGAGCCATAAGCGTATAAGTTTCTTGCGAACCTCTATACTAAAAAGTATGGATTTTTTTCAAATCCTAAAAACGTAAAATTTTTATCTTTCTCTGAGAATTATATGTGACATGGGACTAATGAATGCTACTACCACAGTTTTTCTGGTGAAAACACTTACCATTCAGGAAAAAAACGGTGTAAAAAATCACGCATAAAATGGCTATTACGGATTATTTACGCTTCCGTTCTTAGTATTAATGATCAATTCAGAAGTGAAAAACTATATATTTTCACTTTCGCAAACAATGTTTATACTAAAACATTAGATTTTTAAAGATATCTTGATTTTTGTAACACTTAACTGAGTTTTTTGACCGACTAGCATGGGCGACAGTGAGACGCTTTACACTTCACTAGCTCATACACAATATGTATATGGCGCACTCTTTCGTTTTTTACTCTTTAGTGGACAATGTACAAAGCTCATATTGATAGAAAGCCGCAAATCGATGTACGGGATTGCCGTTTGGTACACAGGTACTTTAGGGTACAACAATAATTATTTCCGGCAGCTCTTAGAAATACTCCCCGGGTGGGGGCAGCTATGACGTCATAAACTTTTGTATGGGATTTGATTTTGTTTTTGTGAAGCATCTTATCGTGTGTGATATCAAATGTAAGGGCATCATATGCCGGTTCCAAAAATATACTACACCATTACCTTTCGGCCACCTGTTTTGTAAAAATCTTAGAAATATTTTCAAAACATACCAAGTTTGGGCTCCGCCAGGCAGGAGACGGCTTGGTAAGTTTTTGTAAAACATACGCCAAATGTCTTGTAATGCAATTTCCAAAATATTAATATTTACTATTTTTTCTGAATTTTTATCTTCAATAAATAGTTGGACATAGCTCTGAGATTAAAATTTCGAACTCTTCTTTACTGTACTGGCTGTTATTTTGTTTTATGGTAGTGGATGTTGAAAGGAGAAAGTTAAATGTCTTCTTCTTCATCTTTTGTGTAATTTAAAGCGCAGCGGGAGAGAAGAGAGTGTCTTTTCACTTTTGGCTCGCACCGTGTTATCAGATCCTCTCACAGGTGTAGTAAAGTTTGGAGTTCGGGAAAGAAATCGTGATAAAACACAATAAAAACAGCACAGTAATGTATAGTTCGATAACTTTAAAAAAATTCAAACAAAAGTCTGTCCAAATTTTTACTAAAGAAAAAAAAATTGTGAATATTAATATTTAAAAAAATGACTTCCTCACGTTAGACATGAGTATATTATGAGACATTTGGCGTATGTTCTACAAAAACTTACTAAACCGTCTCCTGGCTGGAGGAGCCCAAACTTGGTATGTTATGAAAATGTTTCTTAGGTGTTTACAAAACAGGTGGCTGAAAAGTAATGGTGCAGTATATTTTTGGAACCGGCATATGAAGCCCTTTCATTTGATATCACACACGATAAGTTTCTAAACAAAAAAAATTCAAATCCCATACAAAAAAATTATGTCGTCATAGCTGCCCCCACCCCCGGAGTATTTTTAAGAGCTGCCGGAAAAAAATATTGTTGTAACCTAAAGTACCTGTGTACCAAACGGCAAATCTGTACATCGAAATGCGGTATTATACTCCAGTAAAAATACGGTTTTGCAAAACATTAAATGTTAATAGCTACTTTTTTGTGTATATCGTATTTAAATATAATGTTAAGACACTATATTTACGAATCCACCTAAAATTTAAATCGGATATTATTTGTCGAAATACAGCTTAGGCAAAAATAGTAATAGTAATTATATACTCTCTTTCATAGAGAAACGTATACTTTAAACATAGGCATCAAAATCCACCATAAACATAATTAAAAATATATATATTTTTTCAAAATATAAAATATACTCTTATGAAAAATAAAAGTACAAGTAATACCAAGACTGGTTAAGAAGCTTGCATGATCCCGCGCTCTCTAACTTTTTCTTATAACTTACAATAGTATATTTTTATTAATTTAAAGCTTCGCTTACTAAAAGGGTTTTCTCCGTCAGCTGAGATAAATTTTATTCTTATTGAAAATCTTAGAAGAATTTTAAGGCAAACCCAGACACATTATAATGTGGGTGCGATTTCCCATTTGTAAAGAGAAAAGGAGAATAAGGAACCGTTTCTTATCCGCGCCGTGTTAATGTCGGCCGTGCGGCCAACTACACGAGAGTAAGCGATGTTACGTATATGTAACAATATAGCAACGACGAAACGTTCTGAAAATTACTTTTATGTCGTACCTAAGTGGTTTGTTTCACGATGAAAATGGTTGGATAATCGAGTAGACACGGTAAATTGCTGCTCCGGCACCTGATGATAGTGCTCGAGTCGTTTATGCACAGCTCGGCGCGGGCGCTCGTTAGCATGGAGCGTAACGTGTAACTTCCGAGGACCTTTGATTTAATAGGGTGTGGGTTATTGAAGATAAAACCTGAAAAGCTCCGCCTGAGCATTAGCGGTTTTCACCCCAAGGGGTGACAATCGCATTACTTTTCATTTTCTTACCGTAAAAGAAATCTGAAATATTATTTCTGCAAAGCTTATTGCTTTGTATACTCAATATAGTTTGTTTGGTTTGTTAGTCGGCACCAAAGTTATACGTAGTAGATAACTACATAAAGTAAATTGACAACGGGGTGATTGGATGTCAGAATCTCACCCTGGATGTAGGAAAAAGTCGAAAGCTTATCTTTCAATGAACGATAAGTGAGTCTACACATTCTACACACATTCACATTCGCCAATAATGAAGAGCATGAAGAGCAATCGACTGTTAATGACAACTTTATGGGTGACTGGTGGATAGTTTATTTGGTTCGTCAAACCTTCTATACCTACCTGCTCACATTTAATAAATCGCTAGGCATTTTATCTTTATTTTACATCACCAATTCTCTATATAAAACTAAAAATTAACATACCATAATATTAAAATTTTTAAAATGCTACATAAGAGTATATTTTGCTTACCTGTTTTCCACCATTTATAAAGTAATATTTATGCACGCTCGTTGTTTGCTCAGGCGGTTTTTTGCACGAGCTGAAAACAGAATACTGCTTATTGCGGTAACTGTCCTTCAGGGTCCCCCGAGATTTGAGCCCCGGGCCCTTCCCAATCCGCTTATATTACAATGGCTGAACATGCTGTCGTGATAAAGTTAAACGTTTGATACATACGTGTACAGCTATGTTGAAAAAATATTACGGATTCTGCAGAGTTAGTAACTGGGTTTAAATTCTTGAATAAGCTTTTAAAAAGCAAATCGTAATAATACCAATTAACAATCGAAGTATTTTGTATTTAACTGATTTAACAAATATTATCCTGTCTGTGTGTTATTCAAAGTTTTCCGAAGATATCAAACAATTTACACTCTCGGCACCATGCAGCACCCTGAGTGCTGTCTGCAATCATGAATACCCAAGTAATAAGTTATATCTTGGGTATCGTCATCATGACATCCCATGAAGCGTCAACTGCAGGACAAGGAGCTCTTCAGATTATCAGCAAAAAAACGGATGGTATAATTTGGAGGGGAAGTACCATAGTCGTCAAGCATCTAGCGTTACGGCTGGCACATTGGACCGTGGCTGTTGGCTTATACGATGGTACATATAAGGACGCTGCTGCCCAGTGCCCATCCTCCGTTTTATAATCCCTTAGTCGCCTTTTCCGACACCACACGTTCAACTTACTACAGTACTTACCGAAGTACTATACCGATAAATTTGTTGAATTTCGATCACCTACCGAGATTGTATTCTAATATTGTATGACCATCATTCGGTTCAAGCTGATTAAGATACAGATAGTGTGTTTCCAATTGAAATAAAAGGTACACTCGAAGGTTAATTGCCAACACGCGCCCTCTGATCCCTAAATAAAAATTCAATTATTAAGAACGTGGCGGGCTCTCAAGTGGTTATGGGATGGATGTCAAGGCAGCTGGTATATGAATAGAAAAGTTACGGCCACTTGGAATCAAGTTGCTGAACTCGATTGCGGTTAGTTTGCGGCTACGGAATAGAAACACAATTCTATATCAACTAACTTATCACAGATACGATTCGTTCAGTTCAGATTCTCAGAAAAAGAATCATATGTTAGTACATATAATACAGCGTGTAACGGATAGGTGAGATAATATTAAAAAGTGTGAATCTGCCCATGAAACTAAACAACTTTTCAAAGGAACATAAGTCGTAGAACAAAATCAAATTTTTAACTCCCATGTAAACTGCATGAGCTGATAGCGCATTTTGTACGGGAGGTCAAATTTGATTTTTCGTATTTTTGGGAAAAGCAAATTCACACCCTTCAGTATTATCACACCTTTCCGTTACACGTTGTATATTTTGTTTCGGGTCTTAGCGCGATAATAGTTATTAGGCAAAATAAATTACCTTATTTTGCATAATAACTATTATCGCGCTAAGACCCGAAACAAAATAAACATGATTGAAAAGTGCGAAAGTCTAAAACAAACACGTTGTATAGTTAATGCCCTAGTACATCGTTATGCCTCTTTTTAGACTTTCAACAAGGTATGTACCCCTTTTTTACCCTACTACGGCAAAAAGGAGGGTTATGATTTTGACCGGTATGTATGTATGTTCATCTGTTCCATCATAACTTCTAAACTACTTATCGTATATTGACAAACGAGGGGTCTTTAGAAGCGTATTGATTATCCGCTAGTCATAGGATACAAGAAGTTTCGTTTAATTGAATGTACGAATGAAAAAAAAAAATGATTTTTAATCATACTGAGTTGGGTAATGAAAGGGCTTAATGAGCACATTTAAAATATATATATTTAGCTTTTTTATGTATTTACAACCTACGAATAAATAATAAGTCAGGAATTGTAACTGCTCTCAAAAATGACCCAACGAAAGTCGTATATTTCAGAAGTCGTTCCACCGCGTCAATGGCTCAACTACTACTAGCTGACATTGCAGCACGCGCGCGAACCAATCGCTGCTCTTGTTCTGAATTTGAACCAATTGATTCGTATTTTGAATATACGTCTTTTCGGTTTCACGTAGGCCCACTTTTTGTTTGAAATTTGTTAAGAATTAGAGTTCTTGACTTATTATTTATTCGTAGTTTATAACCCCAAAATAATTGAAATAAAAAAATAGTTAAAAATTAAAACCCGACTAACTCTTGCTCTTAAAAGTATTTATTAAATATTTATAGTGATGTTCAGATAATAGCCGTGGTCATGTTATGCCACCTACCCTAAAAAAGCGATCATAAACTTTAGGGAAAAGTGGCATAACAATATGACCAAGGCTATTATCTGAACATCACTATGAATATTTATCAAATACCATAGTTTGTACATAACAATTTTAGATGACAATCTTTTCTTGTTTCATACTTTTTAGAACAAGATTCGCCAGTAGTCGGGTTCTAGTTTTTGAACTATTTTTTTATTATGCCAAACATCCTCTTTACATATAACCAAGTAGGTTGCTTCAGTTTGATTTCCTTGTATTCTATATTCAGTTCGCTATACGCTTGCGATATTGCTATTTCCCAGTAAAATGCAAACGAAAATCTAATCTAAAGCACTACTGCCTTTCGAAGAATGCTTCTATGCGTTATATCAGTATGAGAAAAGCCAATGTCCTCTACTTTGGCAAAATATATACTGACATGCGGAGTACATACATAGGAGATAGGTTTATTTTAAAGTACCTATATTTTGCCTGTGGGATTGTGAATGACAACTAGGGCATGCAAACTGGTTAACCGGATAACCTTATATACTGGTTAACCGGATAACCTTATATACTGGTTAACCGGTAGGTTTTGCTACTCGGTTTTCCAATGAGATAAAAATGCATTTTAAGGGTTTTTCGGTTTTTCTAAAGTTTAAATGAATAGCTTTTTAACAGGCTTATAGTAGGTTGACACTTCGCGTTAACATAGGTATTTGAAATTATGCAGTTGTTTGTGATTTTAATGACAATGCAATAATATGAAACTACGGAGCTGGTTTGATGATGGAGCTGAAAGATGGGCCATGGATTCTTTGAATGGCTTCTAGTAAACGGGTCGTGTTTGAGGTCATTCATTACAGTAGTAGAATGAGCCTTTTTCATTTTGCTTAGTGATGATGATGGAGCATGAAGGTAAGGCAAGGAACTCTTGAATGGCTCGTAGTAAACGGATCGTGTTTGGGCTCAAAATAATGGGTACCTTGCTTGTATGTGTCAAGGGTACATCTTCCGGAGAATATGTAAGACTAAAAAGCAAAAATTAAAAATAAAGCTTAAAAAGCATCTATGAGTTAGCTAGTGGCTTCAGATTCAACAATCAGCGAAGCCATGACTTGTAGATACCATAACTTATTATACCTGAGCTAGAGCATGTCTTTTTTAATATTCCTTTTTTATTTTTAGGAATCGTTTCTATTAAGTGCTCTCACTACCTTTTTAATATGCTTGTGAAATCGGAACATGTTAACCTATTTCTGTTGAATGTTGGAATGAAAATTCTCGCTGAATATTTTCCATTTCCTATAGTTTTCTGAATGGTTTTTATTGGTCATATACTTAGGTATATGAAACTGAAAAACCTAATCGAAAAGATCAAAACGTTAACGTAATTGTGGTTTAATCTTTTCTATCTATTCGCTGAACGGATTTCAATGAAGAATAATCAAATAAAGAACATAGTACAAAGGCCGATCTGTAGGTAAGTGGTTAGAAAAGGTCCCGGCAGCTGCGTAATCTTCTGTCCATGAGCCAAGTCCTACCCTATTACCCGCAACGGTGTTCTTATTAGGACCGTCCGCTGCTCGCCCCTCGCTCGCCTCAGTTCTCTCCTTGGTTATCCCCGTCCCACATATACACGCATCAATACAACTTTTATTCCATTTAAAATCTTCCTCGCCGAGCGCTTCTTAACTTAAATTACCTACATCAAATTCATAACCCCGTCCAACCGCTTTTACGCAGTAACAAATTTTTGTATAGCTATAAGGAGTCGTTGTTTTCACATGTAAATTGTTGCCGAAAGTTAATTTACACTGAAGGTTAAGCTTTTGTGATTAAATTTTTATGGCATCAACGGTGAGCGAAGGATATACTATCTAAGTCAGTAGCTTAACTACATGCAGTAATTAAATAAGTCGTTTAAATGGAGTTGTATCCTATCCGAGCTAGACGCTGTGAGACGACGACGACGATGCCACGGCACGTTTGCCTTCAATCCCACTAATGTTGTTGTTCTAACTCAATCTTACTGATCCGCGAAAACATTTAAAGCTTAATTTTGATAATTAATCTACAGGAAAATTTCTTTATTACTGCAAATAAAGTTATAAAAATCACTTTTCCAAAGAAAAAAATATTGAAAATGGTCATTGGGCGACGCATGGTATATCCACAAAAAGGACAAAGCAGCTCTTTATTCTTAACACACGTGCATGAGTTATTATATGGTTTTTATTGTTGGCCTTCCCCAATCTACAGTTAGAAATGAAACATAATACGTTACGCCTTTTTTAAAGCACCGGTTCCGTGCGATGTTTTGAATTGCGTGTCGGTGGCTCCATTTGTCATGAATCATGATTGTAGCATTATTATATTCGTGAATATGAAGGCAAGGATTTAGCACCAGGCTCAGCGTCGCCAGGACAGCTGTGCGCGATGGGGCAGGCGACAATAGTACACAGTTTTCGCACAAAAGAGATAAGTTATTCGTTGTCAGTTTCGCAAGTACCACGTCCGACGACGACGCCATGAAAAACTAATAACGATGCAGAAGCTGACGTCAACTTACCCCTGCCTGAGTTGAGCTGGATATTTTGTTTTTTTTTGTACCAAAAATGTGGTTTATAGTTCTTTATCGATCAAAAATGTATATCGTCTTTGTAAGTCTTTAAAACTTGAAATAGGTAGTTATTTTTTAGGTTATTATATTCCTTCTATTTTCAGTTTGAGTAGTTTCTATTATACTTCTACAAGTTTCATTCTCGATCACTTTAGGTAAATACGATTCTATTTGTCTATACCTTTTCCTGTCGAGACGTATTCCATCGGATCCTTGAGAAATCACTTTGTACCGTCTCGTATTGTAAAATAAAGGGATTTCAGAAAAAGTGCCTACAAATGCGTTTCGAAGATAAATAATAACGATAAAGCCCTCGATTTGACCCAGGACGAAGATTATTTATATCACACCTTATCTCATTGTGTTCGGCCTCACACAAAAAGGCCCTCGAACACTCTTTTGTTCGCTGGAATCGAACTTGCGTCCTCGATGAGCGTCGATGGCGGTAACTTCAGTAACAAATTGTAATTTCTGACGTTATAGCCGCGATGCCATCAATATTATAATAGCGCGCATAGATAGAGGTTCATTTTTGATACGCAATTATAACAGAAACTAATTATTAAAACGGATAATTTGAATCATGGAACTCTGAGGTAAGAGACACGGTTTGCTTTAAACCGGTAGCAAATATTTGGTTGAAAATGTTTTGTAGGTATACTCGTATGTTTTATGAATAAAATTTCGATAGGTGATTTAAGGAAGCTCTTTTCTCTAGAGGCTTGCAGCCAGTTCCAGAAAGCTTTCCAAATTGTATTATAACTGCGGTGGGTACGAAAAGTGTTACTTCAAAACGGAACCTTTTAGGTGGTTGGGTAAAATAATTAATTGGCTTTTCAACTAGGTAATATAAAATTTTAAATTGATTTTGTCTGTTTATTGAAGATATTTAGAAATTCTCACGCTATATTTTGATGACCCTGAATCCAAATTATTGAATTTTGGACTTTTTGTCTGTTTCTTTGTTTGTTCGTTTTGTTTGTTTATTTCTTCACTAGTTGTTGCTTCACTTGTTCAGAAAAAGTAGTTAATGACTTTTCCTATGGTTCAAACTATTTTCGTACGAAGTTTATATCACAATCGGTTTATCGATTAGTCATAAAAGCTTAACAGACAGACAGACAGTGCAGGTATACAGAGTACCGATAGTACGGATTTTTGTAAATTAAACACGTCTTGTTTACGTGTGGACTGTTAGGTCGCCCACTATCCTCGTAAGTGTATATGTAGTCGAATTCCACGCTCACGAACTATGATACGGGTTTCGTTATATCTTATACAAAACAAAGCCTAACTAAATCTGAGGCTCAGTCACTTTAGCTTCTGTGGCAACTGAAAAAAGAGCAGTACGAGTACAAAGTCCAACGTGGCTTCACATGCTTTTAACTGTACATTTACCTGCATACAAAACTGTTGGACTACACTTCTGTACAATCGTTGTATCTTATTTCTCCCCTTAAAAGACAATTCCTAAAAAACAATGATTCACATCTCTCTTCATTTATTTAAGTATTTTGTTTATAAGTACCTACTTCCTAAGTTTTCAAAACTTTAGAACTTTCATAATTTTTTTTACATTTATTGCACTGCCATGCCGAAACAGGATTTTTTTTATTATTATTTTTATAATAAAACTAAATCTAGATTTTACCAATGTTTAGCTGTACCCACAACTTTTACACAAACAACTGGACCGGATCAAACGGAATTTTCAACAACGTATTTGGCTTTCTTCCGTACAAATATAAGCTTTGTTTGATTTCAGCTCGGTTTCACAGCTTGAAACTTTGAACTCGCCCATTTTCTGTTTGAGTGAACCGATTGCAATAAAAAAAAGTCAAATATTGCACGAAAGCAACCCAAATACGCTATTGAAAACTCCGTTTAAGTCGTTCAAGTACTTTGTGAGGTATTGGTGTGGCCGCTTAAAATTTTGCGAACCTTCTGTGTGAATGAACCGATGGCAATGGAATAAAGCTTATATGTTGCACAGAAAGAAGCCCGACGTGTCATTGAAAACCTCGTTTGAACCAGTTCAGTAGGTGAGTTCTTGGTTCTGCAGCTTAAAACTTTGCGTATCTTCTGTCAGAGTGAACCTTTCGCAATGAAATTAAGCTTGTTTATTGCACAGGAGTAAGCCAAACGCGTTTCTGAAAGCCACGATTGAATCTGCTCAAAAGTTTGTGAGTTATTCGCGCCTTTGCTTGAAACTTTGCGTAACTTTTATCTGAGTGAACCTTTTTCAACCAACCTATGCTTATACTCGTATGTTGCACGAAAGTACCTAATCCAAGCACGTCATGGAAATGCCAGTTGGAACCGGTACAGTAGTTTGTGAGCTATTGGCACCGTTTTTTGAAACTTCGGGTATTTCCTGTCTGAGTGAACCGTTTTCAATGAAAGTAAGCTAATACATTGCAAAGAATTAAGCTAAACACGTTATTGAAAACCACGTTTAAATCCGTTTAGTAGTTGGTGAGTTATTGGACCCGCCGCTTGAAACTTAGTGAATTTTATGTCTGAGTGAACCGTTTGCAATTAAACTAAGCATACATGTTGCATGGAGTAGACAAATACGTTACTGAAAACCTCGTTTTAATCGGTTCAGTTGTTTGTGAGATATTGGCGCCTCCACTGGAAATTTCGCGCACCTGTCTGAGTGAGCCGTTTTCAATGAAAGTAAGCTAATATGTTGCAAAGAAGTAAGCTTAACAGTTTATTGAAAACCCTGTTTGAATCCGTTCAATAGTTTGTAAGTTATTTGCGCCGCCGCATGAAACTTAGGGTACTTTCTGTCTGAGTGAACCGTTTGCATTGAAACAAAACTTTTATGTTGCACAAAAGTAAGCCAAACGCGCAACTAAAAACTCAGTTTGAATCGGTTTGCGAGTTATTGTCGTATAGGCAATTTAATACTTTACATTGGTGTAGCTTTTTACACACAATGCACGTTTAACGTTCCTGTCAAGCAGTTTTGATCGTTTAGAACGAAGCTTGATGTGCATGACAAGGAACAAAAAAATGCTATTTCGATATATTATTATTAATAAAATAAACTTTTAATAAATTACTTGTATGCTTTAATGATTCCGAGGCCAATTTGTTTAAAAACCCTTACCGTTTAGTCAATTCCGTTGTCTTTATCATCGATCTATGTATTTACTTACACAGGGTGTAAAAAAGTACGATGATCCTTCTAAGGCGTGAATTTACATCACTAACAGATTGAAAAAAAAATATAATAAACATACTTTTTCTTAAAAAAAGTAGTTTTAGGTCAAGTAGAAGTGAAGCGTCCGGAGAGTCAATGACCTCTATGATCAGCTGGTGATGCAAACAAAGACGTTTTTTGTTATAATATCCAGTCACTAGCAAGGACCTATCCATTTCAATAAATTCATCATAACATCCCATGAAATGTCCACTACAGGACAAGGAGCTCCCTCCAGAATTCTAGCTTTTGCTGGAAAAGTGTGGAGGGGAAGTACCGTAGTCACCTCGCTTGTCAGCGTTACAGCTGGCACCATGGTCGGTTGTAGGTGACCGCAGTAATTAAGATGAGGATGCAGCTGCCCATCCTCCAGTTTATAACCCTTAGTCGCCTCTTGCGACACCCACGGGTATGTATGGGATAGTACTATTCTTTGCCGGCACCACACGGGACTTTCAATAAATTACTGTAATGTATTTCGAAGGAAAATCAAATTTCATGTACATCCATAAAAAATTGATTTTTTTTATATTTCTTTTACAAATTATTAGTGATGTGGAATAACCCCTAAGAAGGATCATCATAATTTTTTACACCCTGTATAGGTACGATTATATCTTTTATCTGTGATAGCGAGCAAGGAGGCGAACAGTAAAAAGTCATGTTTTTAATATTTCATCATGTAGTTAAGAGTATTAAAAAAAGCTGAAGTTGCTTATTTTTGTAATAGGTGGCAGCCCTTTTCGATCGTGGCGCCATCCCAAATTCTACAGATATGTTGGCTTAGACTATACGAAAGATTTATACGTTTTGAAGGGAAACCAGTATAATATATGTTGGTCAAGCAACTATTTTATTTGTCATATTTTGACATGTTCTATGCAAAGATTTTGGAAACTACGCCAGGGGGCGTTTAGCAGCGTTTTTCTTACGTGAATGGTTCTATGGGATAAGTTCTTTCGTTTCATGTCTGAATTCATAGTTTCAGTTTTCGGGAAATACGAAATACCTTTTGCCACCCAGTATTTATTGCTTTTCAAAATGGGTACCGACAGACATACGTAGACATACATCTCTGAAGGTACAGCTGCATATCTTTGTGTCCCATCCTTTTGGCAGAGCTTGGCAGCATAGACAAATTACACTTTTGTTGGGTGTCTGTCCGCGGCTCAGACATAAAACGTCCATAAATCACTTGATGCATTTTTCATGCTTGGTCGAGCTTGTTAAAGATAATGGGTGAAGGAGAAACTTAATGAGTCTATACTTAAGTAGTATTAATTTAGCTTTTTATAAGTTCTTTTTGTACCTGATCAAAATATTTGACTGGATGTTTCAAGTGCCCTTTAACTAAAGTCGTTTTTTAGAGTTCCGTAGTCGTTAAGGAACCCTTATAGTTTCGTCATGTCTGTCTGTCTATCCGCGGCTTAGCTCAGAGACCCTTAGTACTAGAAAGCTGAAATTTGGTATGAACATACATTTTATTTACGTCGACAAAGTGGTACAATAAAAACATTTAAAAAAAAATTTTTTAAGGTGCCTCCCCCTACAAGTAAAGTGGAGGCGATTTTTTTTTGTCTACCCCATCGTCTTGGGTATTGTTAGATAGCTCTTTTAAAAACAATGTGAGTCTTCTTAAACAATTTTTGGATTTAGGGATCCGTTAGCGAAATATTTCGCTTGAAAGCTCAATGTTTTGTTGGAGTCGAGTGTCCCGTCCCCCCCCCCCCCCTGCCAGCTAAACGGTTGTTAATGGAAATGTGAAAAAATTCACAGTAGTAGCATATATGATGAAATTAAAAAGAAAACTATCACAGCTAAGTAGGCTTCCCAGCATAATGAGCTATAGCCGAAAAACTGGAAATAATAATAATAGCGATAGCAATCAGGTGCTAAAGTTAGGCAACCGTAATAGGTCTTTCCTGACAGCTTTCAAACGTATGCAAAATTACGAACTACAAAGAAAAATGAACCCTGTGTGTTGGTGTTAAGGAAACGTCAAAACGGACTTCTTACGTTGGCGCTACTTTAGGACCTCGCTGAGCATTAGGAGGTAAAAAGTTTATGTTATGAACGTTATGAAACACTAAATAGAAACCTGCTTTATGATAAAAAAATCCTAAAAAACTACGGAACCCTATACTGTGCGCGGCCCGAACGCACTTGGCTGGTTTTTTTTTAGCTGGTATCCTCATAATAATTTAATTACAACAAGATATCTCTGTTACCTATGATATAATATAGTTTTTAGGGTTCCGTACCCAAAGGGTGAAAAACGGGACCCTATTGATATGCCTCCGATGTCTGTCTGTCTGTCAGCGGGCTGTATCTCATGAACCTCATGTTTGGGGTGGTAGAGATCTACCTCCTAGCGGTCCACCCCGGGCAACGGCGCTGCGGGACATCACGTTCTGTGGCGACGGCTGAAGGTCTCTCTCAGCGGTGGTAGGCTTCGGCCGCCTGGCTCGCGACCACCCTCCCGCCGGAGCCCGACCCCAAACAGCTTGTCTGTGTTCCGTCGGTGTGCGGGAGTGCCAGTGCCACTGGGGGATCGGAGGTGGTCAGTTGCGTGGCTTAGGATC
This sequence comes from Athrips mouffetella, assembly GCA_947532105.1. Lineage (NCBI taxonomy): Eukaryota > Metazoa > Arthropoda > Insecta > Lepidoptera > Gelechiidae > Athrips > Athrips mouffetella. The sequence goes on from OX383956.1 coordinate 33,894,293, forward strand.
GGTCTTGGTCTCTAGGCAAGTCTGTTCCGGGTAACTCATACTGGAGGGTAGCGGGATCCGAGGCACGGTCTCTGCCGTTGGCCGACCGCAGGTAGATGGGGGCCCAAGTACCACGAAAGCCGACGTGGGAAAGGCTGCCCCGCCAACTAGCGAAAAATCCTGGAATGCTCCGTCGTGCCAGCTGGCGACTGGACGGGAGGACCCGACGGCCATTTCAGGGGGGCTCGGGCGTCCCCGCAGTCTCCAGATGAGTTCCCCACTGGTCAGATGAGCCGAAGAGTCTCATTTGATAACCTAGCCACGTCTCGACCAGTTTCCGTTTCCCCACAACAACAAGCTCTCCATGTCAAAGTCCAAAAAGAAAAAGGTTTCTAAACGGCGGCACTTCCTCCCACTAAAAGTGCACCTCACTAACATCCGGGGGTTGCACTCCAATCTCGATCCGGTCCATTTCCACCTTGAGACCGAGAAGCCGCACCTATTCTTTTTAACGGAGACGCAGATAGCAACACCGTCAGACGTGGCGTACCTCAACTACCCGGGTTACTCGTTGGAACACAAGTTCAAAAAACGAGCCGGGGTCTGTGTGTACGTCCGCGATGACATTTGCTATCGGCGTCTCCGTTGCTTTGAAGATTCAGGGTCATCAACAATATGGATTCTGGTGGACACCGGCATAGAGAAATCTCTCTACGTCGGTGTCTACCGGTCGCACAGCGGTAAGGGGAGACGACCAGGCTCTTTGAGCACCTGTTAGAGAAGGCGGATTGTGCCGTACAACGGTACCCAACAGCGCAGCTTCATTTTCTGGGGGACTTTAATGCCCACCACAGCGAGTGGTTGTTCCCATACCAGAAAACTGACCATGCTGGGAGAGAGGCGCGCAGGTTTGCATTGTCGCTAGATCTCACCCAGCTGGTGAATGTAGCTACGCGGGTGCCTGATGTAGACGGACACACGCCCAATTGCTTGGACTTACTGCTGACTACAGATCCGGACAGGCACTCGGTGTCGGTATCAGCCCCGCTGGGAACATCCGACCACTGTCTGGTGAAGTCCGTGTCGATCAGCTCTCCTCCGGATGATAGCCCAAGAGGCACGAGGCGAGTTTGGCGATACGAGTCAGCAGATTGGGATGAGTTTTTTTTTTTTTTTTTTTTTTATTAGGTTTACCAACAATTATTTACACTGTTTCTTACATACTAACACAAGTATTTAAATATCTTTATACGTGTAACAATCACTTACAGGTAAACACCACATGCTTAAAATTACATTAGAAGACGGTATACACAGCACCGAAATCATTCGACACTCTTAATTCAAAAGGCCAAGCATTCTTAAGATAGGTAAGGTACGGTCAACCGCACGCCGGGGGAAACAGTCAACCATGAACACCAACCTTACTGCAAGAAAATAAGGCATATTCAAGGCCAAACCGCAACCACCGGCGGGCAGTCAACCGTAGCTATATTTTAATACCTATTTGTGTTTTTAAATGCAGATGATATTGTGTACAGACTTATAGAATTTACATTTAGAATCACAGTTTATATCAATTTTATCACTACAACTATTTATAATCTTAACCATCCTTAAGACGGGTGAATTACAACCTAATACAGTAGATCTGGGGAGGGGACAAAGTGGTGTTATAGCATTTCGAGGCATACGAGCGGGGGCACGAAAATGAATGCAACCTAAAAGTGGAGGACAATCAACTTGGCTTATCACAATTTTGTACAAAAATAAAGCATCTAATAATTCTCTTCGCTTATCTAATGAATCCATCCTGAAGTACTGCAGCCTTGAATGGTAAGATTTTTCCTTTTTAGTTCTTCCAATCGAGAATGATAGATGCCATAAGAAACGCTTTTGTATGCGTTCTAATCGCAAGGTGTGTACAGCATAATGAGATGCGGCACTTCTTTGCGTCCTACCCATGGCAGCCAGTGTGTTTTTCTTCGGGCGATCCCTCTTGTTCAGCTGAAGCGGTTGCGGATGTGATACGGCAGGGGATGGAATACTATATTCCATTCTCCGACATACCGCTCGGTCACAAAGCCCGACCTTGGTTCAATGCGGACTGCGCTCGCGCTGCAGCTCGAATGCAGTCCGCATACCAAGCCTGGGTTTTAGCCCGTGATCGCAAAGTTCGAGCTCGACGGGTTCGCGCGAAGAAAAAGGCATTCAATTATGCTGCAAAGTTCTGCAAGAGGGTGATCCGAAAGGCACGTTACGACCATGTCAGTCGCATAGGGACCAAACTTGCATCCTACCCCTCTGGTAGCAAACAATTTTGGTCCCTATCCAAATCGGTCGAAACAAACTTCTGCCGTCTGACATTACCTCCCCTGCTGAAACCTGACGGGTGGCTGGCTCACTCTGCAACAGAGAAAGCAAATTTATTTGCGTCTCTATTTGCAAACAATTCTCGTTTAGATGCCGGCTCTTATCAACCACCAACGATACCTCGCTGTGACTCTTCGATGTCGGAGATCACAATACACGCAAAAGAGGTTCGTAGAGTACTCCGAAGCCTAGACGTGAACAAAGCAAGCGGTCCTGATGGAATACCAGCAAAAGTCTTGAGAAACTGTGCGCCTGAGTTGTCTCCTGTTCTAACACGTCTGTATCGCCTCTCTCTAAAAACAAGAACGGTGCCAAAATCTTGGAAGGTTGCCAACGTACAGCCAGTGCCCAAGAAGGGTAGTCGTGCCGACGCCATCACCTCCATACTCTGCAAAGTTATGGAAAGGGTACTTAATGGTAAACTGCTGACATACCTAGAAGCTAACGACCTACTCAGTGACAGTCAGTATGGCTTTCGCCGGGGACGATCAACTGGGGATCTTCTAGTGTATGTCACGCATTGCTGGGGGGAGGCCATCGAGAAATACGGCGAAGCCCTTGCTGTTTCACTGGACATCTCGAAGGTCTTCGACAGGGTGTGGCACGCAAGTCTGCTGAGCAAACTTCCTGCATACGGCATTCCCGCTGACTTTTGCTCTTGGATTTCTGACTTCCTGAGTGAACGGTCGATCCGAGTGGTCCTTGATGGCTGCTCCTCTGACCTCATGGCTATTGATGCTGGGGTTCCTCAGGGGTCTGTTCTCTCTGCGACTCTTTTCCTGCTGCACATCAACGACCTACTTGGTCTTAGTATTGTTGGGTACGCAGATGACAGTACTGTCGTCGAGAGATATATGTCAAGCGCAAAAGCCAGCAGTGACGAGATACGTTCTTCGAGAGAAGCCATGGTAGAGCGAATAAACTCAACCTTAAGTCGTGTCTCCGAGTGGGGTGACAAAAATCTGGTGAGTTTCAACGCCACCAAAACGCAGGCGTGTCTGTTCACCGCTAAAAGGAGTCCGTTCAATCTGGCTCCTACTTTTCGAGGTACAACTGTACCAGTTACCGACAGCCTCGAGCTACTTGGCATGAAGCTGTGTGCAAACCTGAACTTCGGCGCTAACATTGAGTCAAAAGCCCAAACTGCGGCAAAAAAGTTGGGTATCCTCAATAAGGTGAGGCGTTACTTCACTCCTGGACAGCTTCTAGTTTTATATAAAGCCCAAGTCCGATCGTGCATGGAGAATTGCTGTCACCTTTGGGATGGCTCAGCCAAATACCAACTAGCCGCACTTGACTCGATAGATCGCAGAGCCAAGAAGCTCGTTGGTGATGAGATGCTGGTGAAAACCAAGTTTCACAGTCTGACCCACCGTCGCAAAGTTGCATGTCTGTCGGTTTTCTACAGATTGTACTTCGGAGAGTGTGCTCTAGAGCTCCACGAGCTTATTCCACCATCTCCCTTCTACCATCGGGAGTCCAGACGCACCGCAGGATATCACCCATACTTGGTTGATATTCCGCACATTCGCACAAAGCGCTTTGAAACATCTTTTATAATGCGCACGGCTAAAGAGTGGAATTCTCTGCCTGCGTCTGTGTTCCCGAGTTCATATAACCCGAATCTATTCAAGTCGCGAGTGAATAGGCTTCTTCTGGGCAAGCTCGCTCCATCGTAGACCTCATCTCTGTCTTCAAGACTAGCTCGAGGTCAAGAGTAAGCCCATTTTCTATAAAAAAAAAAAAAAAACCGTAATAGGTGGAAATTTGAAATTTTCATTAATTTTGTATATCTATTGCCGCTACAACAACAATACTAAAAATAAAAAATTAAGGGGGCTCCCAAACAGCTAAAGGGGGGAGCGTAAAAAAAAAGTGTGACTATAGTTGTTTAAAACTTGTTGAGTAAATAAATACTGTACTTTTTGTTTTAAAAAATACTTAAAACCAAAGGAATATAAGCCACCAAAGTTAGCTGTATTTACAAAATTTTGTTTGAGCTGTATCTCATGAACAGTAACGGCTAGACAGTTAAAATTTTCACAGATTATGAATTTCACAAGTAATAAATTAAGGGATAATAAATTAAATCCCATACTAAAGACCTGTTATTTTAGGTGATTTTTGTTTTAGCTCTATCTTAAAAACAGACACACATAAAAACGTGAAAATTGGTATGTATATATTGCATAAGCTATAAAATAACAAAAAATAATAAAATCTGGTCAAGCGCGTGTCGAAATCAAAATATCTAGCACAGTAACTCACTGAAATAGCAACTAATGCAATTATGATAATGTGGTGGTACGGAACCCTCGGTGCGGTGCGCGAGTCCGACTCGCACTTGGTCGGTATTTTAATTTTTTATTTAGTTTCACTTATACCATTGTCTGCTACAAATATGGCAAGAAATTTTACATTTGTACGTACTCGTAATAGTCGGATGACATTGCAAATAGTACTTACTACATGGAGCGGATCTGATGATGGAGCCGGAAGATAGCTCCTCCAAGGAAGATGGCCATGAAACGACGCAATCCCATCAAGTTTGGGCCCGTTTTTGTGTTGACAAAGACAATGATCCTAGGTAATATCCAGAGTCACATGGTGGAGCCAGAAGGGGGCATCATGGAAGGATGGGAACTCTGTAATCAAACGAGCCCGTTGCGTCACTAGATGTACTTTCATTAGATGCGTGTGGCACTGTAAAAAAAACAAGAGAAAATAAATGGTACAGCAACACTGCACTTACTTTCTCGCTATATACTAGGAAAAAGCGTCAACTGCAAACTGCTACAAACCTATTAGTAAAAAACCGGCCAAGTGCGAGTCGGACTCGCGCCCAAAGGGTTCCGTACCTTTCTACCATATGAAATACTAAAAGCTTTTGCTCTTTGATTTTAAAAAATCCGCGACCATCCAACTTGAACCCTCTTTTATAGAAAAGTTCTTGAAACGGGAGCTCACCTTAATTGGTTACTATTAGTTGTGAGAAAAATTTAAATATTTAATGATTTTAGACTTTTCCCTTTATTTGTACTGTGAGACATAGCTTCTTGCCAAATGTCATAATTTTAGGTCAACGGGAAGTACCCTGTAGGTTTTGCTTTTTTGCATAAATGTATGGAGATGAGGACATAAAAAACCATATCTTTTGATTGCGTCATTGAAAAAAAATTAAATTTTCAGATCTTGTGTGGTTTATGAACCTTAATATTCGTTATCAATTTCAACCTGATACCTCTTCTCGTTCGTGAGAAAAAGGGTGTTGACAGACAGACAGACACACAGACAGACAGACGGACAACAAAGTGATCCTATAAGGGTCCCGTTTTTTTATTTTGTGGTACGGAACCCTAAAAAAGAAAAATTTAGTCTTGTGGAATCAGCTGTGTTCCTAGGTATTTATTACCTTAGACAACAAATTACAATGGGGCCAAAATTAATAAATTAATAAATTGTCGAACAGACTCAGTTCTGCAGCATACGCAGTGAAAAAAATAAGTGCTCTGACGGATGTAGACACCGCGAGGTTAGTCTACATCAGTTATTTCCATAGTTATGTGTGTGTGGCCTTTTGGCCATGTGGCCTTTTGGTATGGGGTCATCTTACCAATACAGTACCTATCGTCTTATTTACGCGTTTTGTTTCTCAACATGGACTAGAATGTTTATAAAATAAAGGTGTAGCACTTGAATTATGCATACAATGCGTCAAGTGCATAAATAGAGTAGGAAGAAGGAATTTATTATTAATATTATATTAGAAAGAAGGTTTTAAATACCTTACAAACGGTGTAAAATAACAACGTTTTTAAAAATACTACAGGGTGAATTTGAAAACATTCGACAAATTTTGAGATTGAGTTCAGACCACGAAAATAAACAACTGTCTCCAAGGAACATAGGTCGTTAGACGTAAAAAAAAATCGATCTCCCATACAAAATGTACGGGCAGCTGACTGACTTTACTATGAAAGGGTAAAATTATTTTCGTTCGATCACCTATGTTCCTAGGTGAAAATTGTTCAGTTTCGCGGTTTGAACTCAATCTCAAAATTTGTCGAATATTTTCAATTTCACACTGTATATTATGGGGTCATTATGTAAGTCTAGGTATCCATAATGGATTTCCCCTCCACAAAAAAGGTACAATTTTATTCCTTTTGAGGTAGAAGACACCAAACTACAGTAGGTATGAATGAGGCGGATATATGAATCACAATATTATTAGAAAGGAATACAAAGCTTGCCCCCATATCCGTAAAGCATTTGTAGGAATAATTTCGTTTCCTGCCGTAGCCGCCCATAAAAGTGACGATGGCTGCGGGCTTTATGCTCTCATGGCCACGACAAAAATTTTGATATTGGTTATGCTCGGAGCTACTCTGTACCATTTGCAACGGGGTGTATTTTTAATACCTGTCCAGCTTGAATATAAATGTGGCACCACTTCATAAAATTTTCATTTTCAAAAAGCAAAAAGCTTTGTTTTCTTTTGTGGATTTGGTACCCTCACGATGTTGTAATTTTTTTTAAATTCTATTGATGTGTAAGGTAGGCTAGATGGATTTGTATAGGTATGGCTCGTAAATACATTATCCCAAACAAGTTGACGCATGACGTTTTGAACATTTACCATAGTCACTCACGGGTTTGTGTGTGCTGGTGGAGAGTGGTATATCATAGTGACGGCAATGGTGTGGTTGGTAGTGACCTTGTCTGCCAAGCTGAAAGTCCAGGGTAGGGTACGGTATGCTGAAACAAACTCTCCCATTTCAATGCTTATGCATTTGTTAGAAAACACATATTTTTCCGCTCAGTGTGAATTTCCAATTTTATGTAGCACATACTTTACTTTATAATTTGTAAGAAAATTTGCAAAAGAGCCTTGAACATTTGGCTTTTACTTTTTTTTCATCGATTACCTTTTTACTATGGACTTGCATTTGTAGTTTATCTAGCTGAAAGCTAGCTAAAATTTAGATTTAAAGATGAGGATGATGGTAAAACCCACGTGCAACGAGCTTGCCTACTAAATTCAAATGATTGCATTCTTATGCGGGACATAAAATGCTGTTGAAAAACGAGTGTCTTGCAATTTTTATTAGTACAAAGATACAGCTAATGCACCGAAAGTACTATAGTATAGATCCCACACCCACAATGGTAATGTTGAACCAAAAATTGCTACCAAAAACTAGTACTTTCGGTCCATTAGCTGTATCTTTGTATTAATCAGCGAAAAATTTGACTAAAAATAGCAGTATGACACTCATTTTTCAACAGCAGTTTATTTCCCGCATAAGAATGCAAGTATTTGAATTTAGTATGGAAAACGGATCGCCTTAAAAGCCATTCTCGCTCGACTTCCACATCCCAAATTATTTATTACTCAATTGTACATTGCAATTAATAAGGAATACGTACTGCGATAAACTCAAGTTAAAAAAAAAAACAACCAACTGCAAGAAACTCAAGATCATAGACTCGGGCAGGGAATTTCACTCTTTGGCTGTGCGCATTTAAAAATGTTTGCAAACGTGTGAACACAATAGAGAAAATTTTTGAAAGCCACTTAGTGATAAAAGAGATTTTCAATAATTTAATCATGCATTAATAAACGCATTTATTGCGGGTGGGTAACAGTAAGTTCTAGGTTTCCGCAACAGCCATGAGCTCTACACTATTACCATGAAGGAAAAAAAAATTTACGCGCCCAGATGGAGTAGTAATCAAAACGTACTATGGGTGCCGCAAAGATTTTGGAAACTACGCCAGAAGCGCAGCGTTTTTCTTATGTCAATGGGGTGCCGGCTGTGATACAATTTTGTAACTCACACACACATTTCGTGGTCAATTTTTTTGTAGAAAATTGTGTTGTCGATTTTTAGTGATGTGAAGTAGTCGATAAAAAATTATATAGAATCGAATCGTCAGCTTATTATAATTTTATTTCATTTTTTTATCGCAGTTTTCCAAAAGATCCGGCGCAAAAACGTAAATGGGTGCCAACATGCGGGAGAGAGCAAAATTGGATTCCAACCAAATATAGCAGAATCTGCTCAGCTCATTTTAATAACATTTATTACGAATTAACTGAAGCCGGCAGAAAAAGACTTCATAAAGATGCCATTCCAACCGAGAACCTATGTCATGTGTTACTAATTTTAATTTGACATTTTTAATTGGACAGCAAGTGCAAGTGAGCACTACAAAACATTGTTTTACTTTTTATTGTTAATAATTTACATTGTAATAAATATTACGTCAATATCAATGATGATTTACGAGAAAAATAAGTGGTCAAATGTTATTTTACACGTAATGTGAATACGTTATACAATAATTTAAATAGTTAAAATATAAATTAAAAATATTGTTTTAAAATTTGTAATGTATTTTTATTTGTTTGTTTAATTTGACGTAGTCCTTGCAATTTTATATGTAATTCCGGTAAGTGATAGATTTCATCCTCACCACCTGGATGTCTGATCTCGAATAACGTACGTGGATATAATAACGCTTTTACCGCTCACGTGCAAGGTGTGGAATGATCTCCCTCTCGAGATGTCTCCTTTGCACATCTGCTCCCCTAACTTGCAGATTTCCTGGCCGACAGTGACCACTTACCATCAGGTGGGCCGTCTGTCCCTGTGCCTCTCTAGGTAGTTCACTGCTCTCTAGGAAATAAAAGATATATTTGTATGGAGAAGCAAAAAGACAAAATACCAAATGCCCAAAGAAGTAAGCAGTTCCCAATATTATTGCAAGTTGCAAGTTGATCACCATTGTATATAGGGTGACTTTTAATTAGTTCTTGATAGAAAAAGGTATGAATGTACTCATGATACTGAACAACTTTCCCCAAGGAACATAGGTCGAGCTGATAGCGCATTTTGTATGGATGGTCAAATTTGGTTTTTCGTATTTCGACCTATGTTCCTTGGGGAAAGTTGTTCAGTATCATGAGTAGATTCACACCTTTTTCTATCAAGAACTAATTAAAAGTCACCCTATATGAGAGGTTCGATAAAAAAGTCCAGTAGCCGTGTGATAAAATGTAAGTAAATAATCGATAAATATAAATCACATCACTATTTTCAAATTCAGCAACAATGAAGTTTCTTGTTTTTTACATGGCAAATAACATTGACGTAAGAAAAACGCCCCCTGGCGTAGTTTCCAAAATCTTTGCCAAATAAAGACAAATAAATGTCGAACTTTATTGATATTTTGTTTTTAATTGGGCATGTCATGACATAAATGTCTCTATCTTTTTCTAACGTAACGTGTTCAAAGATGTGTGATAGAGTTAAAAGACAAACCCCGTCTCCCGCTTCCACCTACCCTCCCACCCCTCTTAGCGGCCGCATAGGTTTCGATACAAAATAGGCATGATTACTACTCCATCTGGGCGCGTAATTTTTTTTTCATTCATGACTATTACAATAAGAACCTTTTTGACACCAAAAACGTTTGAAGTGCCGTTGACTGCTCACAATACGGTTCGGACGTGAGGGCGGGTATTTTAGCGCGTGACTAAGTACGTGATCCCATCGCCGCGCCGCGCCGTCGTCGCCGCCAGCCGTGCCCGCCGCGAACATCGCATAACACCGCTCATATTTCATATCATAACTCCCCCCCACCCGCACCTCTAATATGAAACCTACATGATATCCTGACTGTCCTTCAACATTTATTCGCTAGTGGCCGTGAATCATATCTGCCTTTTAAGTTCAAAACTATAGCGCTAAATATGTTATTTACTCCTTGCACATGATCGATCTGCTTTCATAATGAAACTACGCCAGGGTAGCATTTTTCTTACGTCAATGACTTCCGCCCCCTATGACGTCATAATTTTTTTCTACGGGATTTTTTTCTGAAATCCATTGTGTGGCTTCTTGTTATCTTTAAATCAAAGAAGTGTTTTGAAGCATACCAAGTCCATCAGGTAAAAAACGGTTGAATTATTTTTGCATAGTTTACGCCGAATGACTCTTTATATCCTCGTATAAAATTAAATGAAAAACGGTTTAGAAAATATTGATATATTTTTCACTAAAAACGAAGGACCATTTTTGATCCAAAACTCATACTCATGTTTCCGGATGATTTACGGTGGGTTACGATCAAAAATTTAACTAAAGTTTAATCGAAAATGAAAATGTTTCCAATTCGCTCTCATAACGTGAGGATATAACGAGTCATTGGGCGTATATCTTGGTATGTTTCGAAAATATTTTTTTGATTTAAAGACAACAAGAAAATCAAATGTGATAATAATTAGAATATTTTTAGAATCAGCTCTTGAAACCCTTTCATTTAAAATACCACACAACAGGTCTCACAAAAAAAGTCCCAAACAAAAAGAATTGGGACGTTGTAGCTGGAAAATGTACCAGGTGGCAGATGTCCACCCGAGTCTGTAATATTTACCAGGACACCTACTAAACATTTCTAAAATAATCTCTATGTACACGCATTTCCCTACAAAAGTATAGCATAGGACAGGACTAAAAAGAAGTCAAACGTTAGCAAGCTTGTCCGACTGTAATGTGATGACTACCAACTAAGTAGTACACGGGCCACCTTCACGTTTTCCTTTTTACCACTAGGTTTATTAGGACCAAAGAGTTTGAACCTCGCTCGCTGATTTGAAGGTTTGTCAGGTGTTGCAACATTGACGTATTGTGTTGCACAAAGATTTTGGACCTCCTTGCTTCGCTCTTATTTTTCTGTGGTGTTGCACTTTTGAACGTCAAGTTTTGGTTTTTTCCAACCTGGTTTTTACTTTTCTTGCTAATTTAAAAGTTATCTGATTGCTCGGTCTCATTGTTCCCTTGACAACTAGTATGACATTGTCTTTACTTTCGCCGTATAAAAATAGTTCGTTTTGATCTTGTCGTGAGCGAACCGGCTCTGTAGTTTTTATAATTTTACTGTTATTAAAATACTTACTATTAAATAAGTACTATACTATTAAATAAGTGTTGTACACAAAAGCCTAAATGCTGAACAATACATCTGGGGGCACGGCAGTGCCCCCGCAAGTCGAGAAAAAAAAAAGCGGCGCGGCCGTACCATAATCCTTTTCTCGAAGCAGTTGGGCCATTTTCGACCCCTCTGTAACTTCGTTGTGGATAAAACTAGAAGTCTGTTTTTTTAGTAACCATACAGGCATTGTATAGACACGCTATATTTATAATTTCATTTAATTTGATCCAGTAGTTTAAGAATTATAGCAAGTCAAAGTTACTCAATTTTGTCACTGACTGACTGAATGACCGATCATCAAAACTCTAAGGCACTTCTAGCTGACATAGAAGCTTCAAATTCAAAATAGAATTATTGTTTACTGTATAAATCAAGGAAAAACTAAAATATTTTTAAATTTTGGTGTAGTTTTCTAGTTTCACCAACTACAAAAATAACTTTGTATTCCCATATAAATACGAGTATATAGGATTACAAAGTTACACTTGTAGTGAATGAAGCAGTGTACCTGTAATGTATAATGTAATGGAATAATGCGTGTAGATAGGTACCTAGACATAATTATATTCAAAAGTAACTTGTAAAATGGTCAAGGGAAGACTACCTACAAAAATAGGAAAAGACAAACCCATGTTAGTATTCAAGAAGTAGAAGGTGCCGGAAAGGAAAAAAAGTAGGACTGTCTATAAAAAAAATGAGATGCCATCAAAAACATAACTTGTATAGAAACCAAGTCTCGCACGCAAGTCACGCAACTCTGTTCTTCTACCGTAAAAAGTTGTGAGATCCATGTAATACCAAGTCGGTAAATTTATTTAGTCCCTATGTAAGGGTCCTTCTGTCTTAAGTTATTGCGTAATTAGCACACCTAATAAATCTTATAGTGACCATATCAGTATTAAAAATCTTATGTTTTAAATCAATAGATCGACTTGGCCATACTCATATCTCCGACATCGAAGAATCACAGCGAGGAAGTGGCTGAATAGAGTCGGCATAGAATTGCTCGCAAATAGAGATGGAAATAAATTTGCTTTCTCTGTTTCGGAGTGAACTAGCGACCCGTCTGGTTTCAGCAGGGGAGGTAATGTGGGACGGCAGAAGTTAGTTTCGACTGACTTGGAAATGGACCAAAATGGTTTACTACCAGAGGGACAGGATGCAAGTTTGGTCTCTATGCGACTGACGTGGTCGTAACGAGCCTTCCGCATCACCCTCTTGCAGGACTTTGCTGCAGAATTAAACGCCCTTTACTTCGCGCGAATCTGCCGAGCTCGAACTTTGCGGTCACGAGCTTGAACCCAGGCTTTGTATGCAGACTGCATTCGAGCCTCAGCGGGAGCGCAGTCCGCATTGAACCAAGGTCGGGCTTTGTGACCGAGCGGTATATCGGAGAATGGAATATAATATTATATATATATAATATTCCATTCCCTGCCGTATCACATCTGCAACCAGCTGAACAGGTGGGGTCGCCCGAAGAAAAACACACTGGCTGCCATGGGTAGGACGCAAAGAAGTGCCGCATCTAATCCCAGTCTGCTGACTCGTAACGCCAAACTCGCCTCTTGCCTCTTGGGCTATCATCCGGAGGAAAGATGATCGACACGGACTTCACCAGACAGTGGTCGGATGTTCTCAGCGGGGCTGATATCGACACGGAGTGCCTGTCCGGATCTGTGGTCAGCAGTAAATCCAAGCAATTGGGCGTGTGTCCGTCAACACCTGGCACCCGCGTAGCAACATTCACCAGTTGGGTGAGATCTAACTCGGTCTCGAGATATGGCTGTAAAAATAAATTTAAACGTAAAATATAAACGAAAATAGCCAGCTTACTTTCTATTTTTAAAGTAGATAAGAGTAAAAGTTTAAAACAAAAGTCAAATCTCAACTTGAAACGCCTATCTACATTAAGTTTAGTACACAGAAAGTTCTTAAGTTATTCAGGCAAAAACACCTAACTTAACTGTTAAACTTCAAATATAAAGATGAAAACTCATAACTACATTATCTTTGTAGATAGAATATATAAAAAAAATGAAGTTCTACATTTTTCAGGCAAAAACTCCTAATTGAACTGTGACGTGATGCACCGATTATGCCTTCTCACTCAGGTGCGCTCGCGGACGCGAACGAGACGATACGAATCAGTGGACCTCGAGCAGCGTTTGGAGAAACACGTTTCAATGCGTAGATAGGAGATTTTGTCAGAAATATAAACGACTCTCAATATAAGATCAGTAAGATAAAATAAATCATCAGAGTTTTTTACAACTTAAAGTTACAGTATTTTGGAAGTCTTTCAAAGCCTCCCTCATATGTAAGATATTACCAGAAGTATTTAATCAGTTTAAGAGCTACAAAAATTTACGCCCAACTACATTCAAACCTTAAAATCACAAATTTTGTTGATAGGAGGGTTTGGTTCTTCAGCGTCGTATAGCCGATAATTTTCGGTGACGTCTATGCTTTTATTTGAGATTAGGACTATAAACCAAGGAGAAACTATACTAACTTCTTGCTGTAAACGATGACCGCTGTCTAAAAGTACCTATGATCAAAATAGCGAAATGAATAAACCAATCGAAGAGTTCAGATTATACGTCAGTATTATAATAATCTACAGTTCAGATATACCTAGGGCACGGATAAGGTGTCAAAATAATTTTCATCCCAAGTGTCATCCCATCCCAATTCATGATGGAATACGCTGAATTTTATAATGTCAAATCTTAAAAACTTACCTCAAAAGGAAAAAAAAATAACTCTTTTATAGTCCATAAGAAGTCCATGAGTCTGTCTATCTGTCAATACACTTCCTCCCCTTTATCTCACAACGGGTCAAGATATCGAGTTGAAATTCATATCAAATATTAAGGCGTCAGACCTTTGAAGATGTAAAAATTCAACATCACAATCAAACGATACGGCCCGTTATGTCCATACATTTATGAACCAAACCAAAACCTATAGAGTATTCTCGTTGACCTACAATCATAAAATTTGGAAAGAAGGTAGAGCTCACAGCACAAGTAAAGAGAAAAGTCTAATATCCTTAGTCTAATTTTCTCACAACCATTTATTACCATTAAAGAACCCGTTTCAAGTACATTTATAATAAAGAGTGGTCAGGTTTGAGAGTAAAGGGAAAAATCTTGAAGTAATCGATGGCAGACAGGTGCGGATCCCTTACTGCGCGAGTCCGATTCGCACTTGACTGGGTTATTTCTTTTTATTTAAAGGTGTGTGTGGGCTTTAATTTATGTCATAGGACTGATTCTATAGAATCAACCGTTATTTGGGAAATATTTAATATTTCCTAATATTACTCTTTTTAAAATCGAGTTTTCACAAAATACTAAATAATTATTCATAGAGCTAATCTTTATGTGAAAGATGTAGTGTAAATAAATGTCTTTAATTTAATGCATGGCATGCAAAACACATGGAAAGATGAGTTTGAGTAAATTTCAGTTGAGATTGACTGAAGAGTGTACGAGTACTTTATAAAAAAACAAGCTTAAACACATTTTTCAATAGAATCTTGTGTTTTTAGCCATAGGACCCATCCGTATTATACTTTAAATTAAAGAAAATTTATTGTCTTACGTCTTTCAAATGAAGATCTTCTTTATACAGGGTGGCCCATTGATAGAAATGCAAAAGAAAAATTTCGATGCCTCATCCAAATCACCCCCATATATGTTCCGCGATTATTTGAAGTTTTCGAGTTTTTTTTTATTTTTAAAATTTTCTGCCGAACGAGATTAAGAATTTTTTTTTTACTTAACCTTTTTTCAATTTTCTTTTGTGCCATGATTGCCTTGATTGTTACTTTCATACATAAAGTAATGAACTTCCTAGAATTCTAACTTATTACTCAAAAAGTATGCTAAATAAAATTTTCGAACAGTTTTAAGGGCCAAATCAAATTTTGATCATCATTCTAAAAATACAAAAAGGATGTTCCATAGATTTTGGCTGGTTTTAAAAACTTTGCAGGTCTTTAGGCTACCCAAACAATTAAAAAAGAGATGGTGCTGGAATATACATATAATAGTAAACAAGTTTACCGTAAGCTGAAGAATAAGATCCTAATAATTTTGTGTCCAACAACGCCTATTTGTAAAAAACCGGCCAAGTGCGTGTCGGGCCACGCGCAGTATAGGGTTCCGTAGTTATTTTACGATATTTTTTATCGCAACGCGGGTTTTACTTTTAAAACATAAACTTCTTACCTCCTAATGCTTAGCGAGGTCCTAGCGCCTGATTGCTATGGCTATTTTATTTATTTTTAGTTTTTCGGCTATAGGTCATTTTATTAACCTGTAAAGCCTATTTCAATGTCTTGGAGGAGTTCATCTAAGTTCAATGTGATAGTTTTTCTTTTAGTTTCATCTTATATGCTACTACTGTGAATTTTTTCACATTTCCTATAATAACCGTCTAGCTGACAGGGGCTGGGGGACACTCGACTCCAACAAAAAATTGCACTTTCATGCTTATTATTTCGCAAACGGATCCCTAAATGGAAAAATTATCTGTGAAGACTTACATTATTTTTAAAAGACCTATCGAACGACAAAACGATATCCGTACAAAATTTCAGATTTCTAGTACTAAGGGTCTCTTATCTAAGCCGCGTAAAGACGAAGGGTTCTTTTTTTACTACGGAACCCTAAAAAGGCGATGATGCGATAGATGAAATGTGATATTTGAGCTCTTGGTTATCCTTAAATAAAAAATCTTTTAATCAAAGGCAAGAGGGTAAAACATCCCCTGACGGATTTTGCACACAAGCCCTGCCAACTTTGAAATAGTTACCGGGTCAATCTCAAAACTGCCCACTCGTTTTATTCCTCATATAATTATTTTTTCGTTAGTTTTTTTTTTACACCTAGATACGTTGATATGTATAGACTTCTGGACTCAATTATTATTTAACCAAACGTAAAGCTTGTATTTTTATTTATTTTTTTATTATGTCAGAAACTCCACTCCATGTCGTGTCACAACTCCGATTCGTAATAGTAATAATAATTGTAAATAAAATATTTAACTTTACAAACTGTCACTTTTCTATGTTTAATACAGAACTACAAACATCCATGATATATTTAAGGCATTTTTTACATAGCTAACTACTTTTAATTTTACAAATCTTCGATGTTGATCTCGCGGGCCAATTTTTTTACCACTCCATGGACACTACAATTTGATATATTTCTATCAAAATTAAAAATTATAGGAATGACGTGCATGGTTGGGCTTGTGATTACCTGGCAGCTCATCATATGTCAAATAAAAAAAAGCAGTGTCAATCCTATTTAGCTTGATTGTGTCTTGATTTTCATTAATAATTAAAAATTTTGTGTAAAAGTGGCAAGCTTAAATGCACAACTCCGTGGTTTACTAAAAATGACAAAAAGTAAGTTTTCTGTAGTAATATATCGATATTAGGATGAATGAAATGGATTTATTTCTATGTTTTGAATTGGTTACCTCAAATTTCAAATCATGTCTGAAACACGCTGGATAAATATTATAAATCTCCATTCCATGGCCTTCCACTCCATGGACAGCTGATGTCCACGGAGTGGAAAAAACATCCATGGAATGGATTGGAATTTCTTCTTCGTTAGACTGATTTTTATGCTTGTATCTTTGTAAATATTCATTAATAATTTAGTTTTATTCATTTAATTTACTTTACAACCAGCGGCACAATCTGAGACATGCAAACCGCCTACAGTACCCATGACTGCCTGATGAAGGCTAGAAAAACCATCCATGCCATGCCCAATCATGTTCCTAATATTAAAATATAAGACTGTTGATTAGATTTTGTCCTTTTTTATACAAAAGAAACCCAATACTTATTGCAAACTGATCCATAAGGGAGTTTCATGCCTCACTCCATGGACAAAAAATCCACTCCATGTCATACTCTGGCATTTTTTTTTCTCCTCACTTAAAAACTGTTATAAGGTTGGTTGTTATACTTAAAATAATCCTATTGGTCTACACGACAAATCTAATGCTAAAAATAATTAAATACGAAACTATGTTACATAAAAAATTATGTCAAATTTTTGAGATTGACCCTACCACTTTTGATCGTTGAAGCCTGTTAAATAATTTCTAACCAAAAATTAAGTTACGTTTTTATTCAAATTTAAAAAAAAACAAAATCGCTTTCATGATGTTTAATTTGAGGGTATGAGGAGTCATTGGAGGCATCTTGTTTTTTCCTGGAGGAGCCTAAGCTTGGTATGGTCGGAAAATATTTCTCTGATTTAAAGATAACAAGGAGCTTAAATGTGATTAATTAGTATATTTTTCTATTCGTCTCTTAAAGCACTTTCATTTGACACAATTTTTTCAGTTTCAGAAAAAAATCCCATACAAAAAATTTATGACGTCATAGCTGCTAAATGTACCAGGTAATGGATGTCCACCAAAATCTAGGACACCTACGTGTACATTCAAACATATTTAAAAGAGCGTGTGGGTTTTTACTGTCGCTTTTTTTCCACCACTTTGTTTGTGTAAATTTTAATATCCTACCTATATCTAATACCTACTATTGCTAACTACCACTTCGTATACTTATTGCGTTTATGTGGTCGAGAAAATATTCTTAAACTACTTCGAAAATTGTTTTTTTAAATACAGGCAAAGTTCTAAACTTTTTCTATTAACGTTGTAATATAATTGAGTCAGAGCGACGCGACGACACGCCGCCGCCGTCGGTACAGCCTTGCTTGAGTCTAGAAATGGCGCCTTTAGCGAGGGTTTGCACCTGCTAGGCATATTATACAGACACCTGGTGAGATATTCTCGTTCGCCACCCGCGGCTCGTGATACGAACACATACAATTTAAAATGTAAACATGTCGATTGAGTCAGTGAGAACTAAATATTAAGAATGTCAATAAGATAGAATAACACATAATAGTAGGGGAGCCCACGATTCTAAATCGGGATTTACTCGAGCGTCATAGGGACCTATTGGGTTGCGAAGCTTAGATGATAAAAAGAAAAAAATTCATATAATATGTACGTTTTCATCGGTGGGGGGAGCGGCTATAGATTTTCAAAAATGTAACAAAAAACTGTTGCATGGACATACTCGAGCGCGTCAGATATTGATATCATCCATATCCTACGTATTTTTAAAAATGTACGTATGTTAATCTGATTGTTTCCATGATGGGGGTGGTCATAGGTAAGGGATGAAAATTAAAAAAAATTATTATCGAGCGCGTCAGACTTTCGAAGGGGATGTTAAGTGAACCTAAAAAAAAGTTCTGATATAATAATCTGACGATTTGAACGCAAACTCGCAGTCATTATTAGAATGTGCAAAAAAAATTCGGCGCGTCAGATTAAGGTATATGTATATGGTTCATTTTTATGCCCTAGACGTGCTTTCTCATAATCTGACGATTACCTGGAGGGATTCGCCTAATCTGATATTTAATTTATATTTTTTTATTTTTTTTTATCATTTAACTTAATTAATTCAAAATCTCAGGAAATAACATGCAAATAAAAAAAGTGTAGGTTTTTTTTAAGTAAAATACTTGTATTTACAAGAAATAATGATAAACAATAAAAAAAATTTGAGGATTTTCATTTAATCATCATCTCCATGCATCGGTTGAATCATCTTTCGGACGGAGTGAGAGAGTAATAGATAGAGAAAGAGTGAGAGAGGAATAGCAACGCGGAGAGGGGAATATAGGCATCACGTAGCTACACGTATTGAACTATATCAATGAATATTTGTTACTTCGGCTTGTGGAAATCATCAGATTATATATTTTTCGTAATCCTTGAATTATTCCCTTCAAAATAAAAATAATTTTGCCACGATCGAGAATGTCGAGATGACGTTTTTTTTACAACTTTGTAGCCCTCTCCCTTTTTAACGTCACTCTTAAATTGTCAGATTAGTGGAATATACACGTTTTAGCTTGTAACTAACTCACCTACTTTAATCTGACGCACTCGAGAATTTCAGATGATATTTTTTTTTTTTTACTATCTGATCCTTTATCCTTGACGCGGCCATATATAAGGGGCTCATATTTGGTGGAAGTACTAAGGCGGGTACAAGGTATCCCCCTGTATACTCATCTACCGCGCTTTAAATCCTCGCTTGGGCTCCCCTACCATAACATACGCGAACCGCTAATGTTCTTGTGAGTCAGATAAAACGTGTGTTCCCGTGTCCCCACTTACTGTACCCAGTATTATTTAAACTAATGTGACGATTTGAGCAATTCTATTTCCTGTCTAGTTTAGATATTATGACAATTAAAATTAATTTAAAAAAAATATTGGATAAAGCTTCAAATACCGATTCGTCATTAAAGCGTGTGGGTTGTTCAATCTAACGAGCCCTGGTGACAGAGTTGCCGCTGAAGTCCTCTAACATGGCTAATGACCTGTGATATGATGACTATTTCCTTAGATAGTAGTTCCAAAGAACAGTAATGTTTAGATTTTCAAAGAATCAGATGATTCCTGCTATGTAGAGTCTGGCTAACGAAAGAAGAGAACAAGGGCCCTGAGTCAAGTTGCTTTCTACAATCGCAAACGCTAGTAGAATAGAATGAAAATGTATGGGATTGACATTAGATGTCATGCAACATTACGTTAGCTAATGTTAATCCCATATAGTGTCATTCTATTCTACTAGCGTTTGCGATTGTAGAAAGCAAAGAGATTTTAACCTCACTGCCAAGGTTTTATTCAAAAATCTAGGTGACCACCCCAATATTGACGTAACAGTCACTGCAACATTAGTTATTGACATGTCAAAAGGTGTAAACAAAACAAGTCGTTGCAATTTAAGTAAATTATAATTGAAATGTGCCGTTAACTCTGAAAACAAACGTTTAAAAGCTTATTTTTAGTAAAATTTGTGTAATCAGAGAAAGGCAAATATACTTTACATACAATAACAATACAATTTGTGTGAACCATTTTAGTGCATTGGATAGTTTTGCATGGAAATTTTATACTTTTCGTTGATGATTTCAGTTTAATTTCCCAAGATGGTTTGGTTAGTTGGTTTGGTTAGTCGAAGTGCAAAATGTTTGTGTTGTCTACAACTACATAATATAGAAACTGCATCACATGATTTACAGGCTTACAGCACGTTTTGTCTGAAAAACAATGAATCACAAGATGGAAGTCAAATATTTTCAGGGTTCCTTACTCGAAAGGTTGAAACAGAACCTTATTACTAAGCCTTCGTCGTCTGTCTCTCTGTCCGAGGGCTGTATCTTTTGAACCGTAGACCGTAGCAACTATTTGGTTGCAGATTACCTAAAAGTAATAAAACCTATGAAAAATAAAAAGTAAGAAACCCCCTTGTAAGAAATGTGTTTCTTTTTGGTGTTTTTAGGGTTCTCTACCTAAAAAGAGAGAAAAACGAAACCTTTGTAGGATCACTTTGTTGTCCGTCCGTCTGTCAAGACCCCTTTTTTCACGAACGGGTAAAGGTATAAAGTTGAAATTAATATCAAATGTTAGGACCCTCGAAGGTGTGACGATAGAGAAAAAATACGTTTCTTGTATATTATATTTTTTCGTTTTTATTTTAAGATTGAACAAAAATCTTAAAACCACGTATTCTGTGAAATTTTCATTTAGCTACCAGAGTCTGTTCAAAAGATACAAATTTCAACCTAGTAAAGAACGACATATTTTGTCATTATGCCCCACTGTGCCCACCGTCGCGTGCTGTCGGGCGGCACCACTTCTCATGTGTTACCTATACTTGAATCTTGCCAAGTTTCATTCCAGCAGGTTTTGCGCAAGGTTTGCCTTGTTGGATATATATATTTGCTATATTTCGAAAGTTGATCAGCTAGGAAATTGATCAACTTACGATTCTTATCATTTTCAGGTGTCATTCGTAACGCATAAGCAATAGAATAAAAAGAAATAATAAAAACTGGTCTAGTGAGAGTCGGATTCGCGCGTATTTCACACTTCTGCGCGACGGTGCCGTCCTAAGACGGTATTTTTACCATTAAGTGATATTGAACCCTCGGTGCGCGAGTCTGACAATCACTTGGCTGGTATTTTCGTATTTCACCTATGTCCTTTGGGGAAAGTGGTTTAGTTTAATGGTCTGGTCTGGATATCAGATTTAGTTTACAGAGTGTCTTTTTACACTATGTATTCTGTAAGTATACTTTAATAAGAAGTATCAAAACTATTTTTCCAATTGTAGCAATTTTCAATCTTATCTTTCGTTAGCCAGAGTCTACCTACTTACCAAACGTGTGGTGCCGGCAAAGAATAGTACTAATCTATCTCTACCCGTAGATGTCGTAAGAGACGACTAAGGGCTTATGAATCGGAGGATGGGCATCAGCATCTTTTTGTGTATAGTACCATCTTACATACTGCGGTCAACAACAACAGCGGTCGCCAGCCGCAACGCTTACAAGCGTGGTGACTATGGTAAATCCCCTCCAAATTACCACCCGTTTTTCTGAAGTTCTGGAGGGAGCTCCTGTCCTTTAGTGGACGTTTTATGGGACGTTATGATGATGACTTGTTTACCAAACTGGGGCAGTCTCACAAAGTAATTTTTATCTGGCCAGAAATCGAACCCATAACTTACGGATCTAGAGCAAGACGCTCTAATCACTTGACCATGGAGGTTGTTTGTGTCTGTGTGCCTTCATCCCTGATATATTTGCCAACCCAAAAATGGTAAAAACTGAACCTTTATGATGCGACTTGTGTTTTTTTTGTCACACCTGTATATCTCAGCAGCCACTTATGCTATCGACTTGAAATTTGGAATAGTTTTATACTATGATTGCCCAACTTAATTGCAAATGAAAGATTAAAAAAATATTATTATTGTAAAGGAAAACCAAATAGGGGGGCAAATTTTTAAAAGTGTCGTTGCTAGGTCGAACGGGGTATCATATGAAAGGCTGTCACTTGTACTATGTGAATGTACATTCCAAAATATACTTTTAAATTTTTTATGACTCTCTTTACAAGTTATGTTATGATGCTAAATTTCTAAAAAAATACCATTACCCCCTTATCTCCGAAGCATGTAAAAGGAAAAATTTGAATAAATTATAATCGATAGACGTTTACATAAATATTACAGGAAAATAAAGCGATCTAAGTGGACTTTATAGCTTAAAAATACTATAGGTATATCGGAACCCTCGGCGCGCGAGTCCGATTCGTGCTTGACCGTTTTTTAAATTGGACTTCCTTGATTCGGTCCCGGACAAAACAACCGATGAGTTCGGTTAACAGAACTAAGGGATGTTACTTTTATCAACAAAACTAATGGGAATAAACAGATCTACTAAGACTAGACGATTACTCCAGCAACTTTTTCTAATAAAAACTAAATTATTCTACTTTGACTTTCCTAAAGTAGTAGTAGTCTCGAGCCGGACAAATTTTGCATTTTGTGTAGGAATCAGTTAATTTGTTTTCAAGGGCGTGGGTTCGAACCCCACTTCTGATGTCGGCATTAAACATTGGCTTACGCTTCGATTACAATCACTCATTATCTTAGCCACATCGCGTCTCACTGTAGTCAGACTTGCGTATTTCTCCTGATGGCTCATATTAGACCCCCGGACTATGATTTAACGCCCAGCACAAGCACCAGGCAGGACCCAAGTGCCTTGCTCGGCTGCCGCACGTAGACTGATCCAAAAATGGAAACAGGGGAGGGGCGCGCACACACACAGTCACACCACTCTGAAGTTAGTTGCCTTTCAAATAATTGCTAGTCAGTACAAGAACCGTACTCATGGCCCGGAAGTATACCTGACATATTAATTATGATTATTTTGTAGTTTTGGATTGATATTTTATTAGATGTGAAGTATTATGGGTACACATTGTTAATATAACAAAGCTTTAATAGAGATTTTGTCGAAAACCGCAAGAATAGCCTTCCTGGTACTGTATATACGTATAAACACTGAAACTAATTAGAATTGTTCAACACCGCTTTAGGCTAACACGCGATGGTAAGTAAAACAGTAAAATAACTTCAGAAGTTAATAAATATTTTATTATTAGGCACACTCACCGCAAAAGGCTCAGTGTTAACACTGCGGTTTATAATAATCACAACAACATTAAAATTATTCGGCGGGTTAATGAGAAAAGTTGAAAAGTTGGTTATTTCATCAGTTTTCGCTTTCACGAGAATAATGGTTTTTTGGTGACAGTTTTATTTAACGGCTTCTTTTACTTGAACGTGGTAGCTGTACTATACCGTAAGCATTTACCCTATTACCATAATACGGAAAAATAACTCCAATGCACACATATATATGTCGGGTTATTCCTCGTGTCTGTACTACTGTCCTGACTAGTACGGACACGAAGAATTTTTTTTTTTAAATCCTCGTGTCCGTACTACGTATGTCACAGGCAATGTGTCAAATTCAGCATTCTATAGAATACCTAGTCATACTATACAATGCCTAAAACGTTCAGGCAAAGTATGAAATAAAATTGATTTTACACATTGCCTAGGCATTCTATACAATGCCCAATGTTCAGCCGGCAATGTATAGAATACGTGGTAAGTGGGATGTAAGTGGGGTTAGGTTAAATTAGGTTGGTTAAAAACACATGTTATTTGTCTTATTTCATACTTTACCTGATCTCCACATGGCATTCTATACATTGCCTAAACGAGCTCGGCATTATATAGAATGCCTAGGCATTATAATGCCTGAATTATACACTTTGCCGATAACATATACATAAATAGGGTATTTACGCTTTCATTTCGAGAAAATCTTTTAAGAACTGACAAAAGTTATATCAAAACAAGGTATCAAAACTAGAATATATATATCGTTAGTTAGGTTGTGTAGCAACAGTAGAGTATATGTCGTAGGCAAAATGTATAATTCGTCGTTCTACACTATGCCTTGGCATTCTACAAAATGCCGAGAAATTTTTATTCGTCATAATTAATTGCACGTAGTTCGTTGTGGTCGTAAGATAACCTAATTCTACCTAACCGATCCCTACTCGGGATCGGCTTAATTGGGTAAACCCGCAACCTGACCGGTTCTGAAAGGGTTTTGTACAATGCCTAGGCATTAAGTAAAGCGGAGAATTATACCATTTGCTGCAACATACATAAAACAAGCTTTCCGTGACCTCTTTCGTTTGTATTATAGATAGTATTTAGCTGTCCAGGTCCGCTCGCGTGACATTTTGTGCAAGAACGAGCTTAATCCTGACCTCTCGCAAATGGAAACATTGTTGTCCTATTTACATTTTTCAGTTAATATAACATATATCGATCACACGAAAAAGGCTGGAAAATACCCTCAGCTTGTCGTAGAAGGCAAAGAAGGTATCTCTATCTTGTATTGTAAAAACCACAGTAAAAGTATCGTGACACAATAAAATGCCGAAAATAAAGGATCTTCTTAATGTGCTCATCCATTTCGCACAGTCCTAACTAAGGGTCGGTGAAGCATGACTGCTATATGAACGTAATAGGAGGATCAAGGAACCTTCCACTGATACAGATAAGAGAGTTTCCTAGGCGATTGATTTGCGCCCGTCGTCTGCGGCCCCTATGAACCGGAGACCACGACCCACCCGCTCGGATCCAACAGATCACCCCGATGTGATGTCATTTTGTTTATTGATTATGGCCGAAGTTGTAGCGGCTCCTAATTTCTCACATGTAATGAACATCAACCCTCAACCCCAAAGCTCCATAACACGTAACGATTATTTCATAGATACACCCGTTGGCAACTTGTTTGTTCGCACAAAATCAACTGAATTTCGATATAAATTAGCTAATTGTTTGTGTTTGTTGTGCGTGCTCAAACAAATAAGTAACGTGTAACAACAGAATGTTTGTTTAGAGAATAGAATAAAAAAAGATGAGATTTATTTTTCCCTGTTTATTTTGTCGTTTTGAGTGCTAGGTAGAAATATGAGTAGAGTAGACGTATATCGCACCCATTCTTGTGAAAGTTGCGAGTGTTGCGGACACAAACACGAGTGATTCCATTACGACTCCATCTATTTCAATTTACTCGGAACCCTACTATATAAAAAGATGTAGTGATTTTTCACTAGATAGGTAGTAGGCCCATCACATTTGTTCCGTGAAATGAGTTTTCCTAAACTCATTTCTTTAAAGCAGCAATTTATTTTTAAGTAGAAGTAAGAGCAGTAAAAGCTACCTTTGGTGGTAGGTGGGATTTGATTGGCTTTTACGGTAAGCCTTTGACTATGAAAGCTATGTAACGTTTCTTGCCTGATGGGAAATATAAAATTTTTATATTTTTTATAATTTGATTAAGTTTATCGGTAGGTATGCATTTATATTTATTTGGTAAGAGGTATACGCATGGCGACTATGGTAGTTGGGCCCGAAGGAAACCACGCTTTTTGTTGTCAAAATCTTTGGACGAGGCAACAACAACCGAAGGTCTATCAGTTATAAATTTAAATGATTTAATATTTACTCCGTCCTTAATAAAATACAAATATTTTTTTATGGTTTTCGTAGTCAACAAGAAACCCTTATAGTTTCGTCATGTCCGTCTGTCTGTCGGTCTGTCTGTCTGTATGTCGGACTGTCGGTCTGTCTGTCTCTCTGTGTGTCCGCGGCTTTGCTCAACGTACCTTAGTACTAGAAAGCTATAATTTCATATGGATATACATACATATTAGTCACGCCGCGCCGACAAAGTGGTATAATAAAACCACGAAAAAAAAAATTTTAGGGTACCTCCCGTACACGAAAAGTAGGGATGTATTTTTTTTGTCGACCCCTTAGGGTGAGTTGCATCATCTGACTTCCGTAACCGAATATACGCGTCTTGCTCTCTCCTCCCTGTAGAGATCAAGAGACGTATATTCGGTTATGGTTAAGTTAGATGGTGGAACGCAACCTTAGTGTGGGGTATCATCAGATGGGTCTTTTAAAAATATTGTGAGTTTGCATAGACGGATTTTTTATTCAGAAATCAGTTTGCGAAATAGTGTCCCACCCCTGCCAGCTAAACGGTTGTTACTAGAAATGTGAAAAAATTCATAGTAGTAGCTTATATGATTGTCACAAATAAGCAGGCTTTACAGGTTGTGGAGTAATAATCGAATAACTGAAAATAATAGAAATATAAATAGAAATCAGGCTCTGGTCTTCGCTGGTCGTGAGGACGTAAAAATCATGATAAGATTGAAACCTGCTTAACAATAATATTCCTAAAGCAACTTTACTACGAAAGCCTACATTGCGCGCGGCCCGATTCGGAATTGACCGGTTTTTACTTTCGAGCGGAGCGAAAAAGGTATTGTATTCGTGAAAAAAAAAAAAGATTTTTTCAACACATGTGCTCATAAAACAGCTCTTTTTGCACTGTATTTAGGTCCAGCTTATAAAACACGTGTGCTTTTTCCATTATATTACTGCACTAGTGTTTTATTTTTGTCTTTTTTTATTTTGGGAAGGAGTAAGGAGTTTGTAAATCTAAAAAATTCATAATATTTTCATAAATAAATAAACTTTGTTCGATAATATAATCAATACATATTTATTTCATGAAATATTAATCAAGTTAATAAGAACAAATTCGTTTTTTAAGTAACAAAATATCCCATTTAAAATTATTTAAAGACTGACCGTCTTACTACAAAAAAGTTAAACATCTGTTGCACACTTGATCAAAAGAATCGCACAAAATAACTGGCTATGTCAGTTGATGCGCAGAAGTCAAGTCATAAGAAAATAAGTCATTTTTGACTTCTGCGCATAAATGACATAGCCAGAGTTATTTTGTACGATTTTTTATCAAGTATTCAACAGATGTTTAACTTTATTGTAGTAAGACCCCTAAGCATGTATGTATAATATAAGGAGATTTTAACCCACGCTTTGTATTAAAACCTCCTTGGTATAATATGTGTCCGCTAAAACCAAAGAGATTTGAACCTCGCTCTGCGCAGCGAGGTTAAAATCTCTTTGGCTAAAACAGCGCGCACCATTTTTACAAGTATTTGTGGTGGTAACATTGTGGTTATTGTATTTATTTTCATTAAAGTCGATTCATACAAATAAAAAAACTGTAATTAATGAAGTTCCTCAACGTAGAAAATACTAAGGCACGAAGAAGAAGTCTGGAGAATAGGGTGTACGTAGAAATCTAAGGAAAAATACGTAGCTTGTTGTCTACGAATTATCCTTCGGGAAAAGAGGTAAGAAAATTTAAATTGTTTTTATTCGCAAATGTGTAAAAAACGTCGTAAGAAGCGCGTGCGTATTGCCATTACACTCTCGGCTCCATTACGCCCTCG
This sequence comes from Athrips mouffetella, assembly GCA_947532105.1. NCBI lineage: Eukaryota > Metazoa > Arthropoda > Insecta > Lepidoptera > Gelechiidae > Athrips > Athrips mouffetella. The sequence goes on from OX383956.1 coordinate 33,922,004, forward strand.
CCCACGGCTCGGGCTGCAATTTCTAAGCCTCGTGTGTAATGAGCAAAATAGCGCACTAGCATCTTAATGTACTATTCAAATTTTCTCAAAAATGTATTCCATATCACTTATACATAATAAAAAGCAAGTCTCCCAAAAATGTCTGTCCGTTGGTCGGTCGGTTTGTCCGTCACGCATTGGCCTGGCGGCTAAACGAATAGTCCGATTGGCACCATATTTGAAATTTATGATTCTTATACAAATCCATAGAAGGATTCTGAGTGGTTTCTTGCTGGCTTTCATTTTGAGGGTAGCTGTCATACAATGAAAATGAAAAATTGTAATGTGCGCAAAAACATCAAAAACGATGTTGATAAAACTTAGCATGACCAAGAATCTCCATGAAAGGTATCTTGCAGCAGTATCTACTTGTCTGTGGAAGTTCATATAAGGGGTGTTCCCTTACTACTAAAATGTAAAAACGTGATTTACTCAAAATTGGTTTCATTGAGCTTATTTGTATTTTTAATATGTTTTTTTTTATTTGGATTTGGAATGTGTTATCTACTTGACGGGATATTCTATTTAATTATGTTTTGTTAAAATCTAATACACAGGGTGTAAAAACTGAAAGGGCTTGCTCAGTAAACTAAAGTGTAAACTACAGTAAACTAAACTTTCCCTAAGAAATATGTGTTGGGAAATGAAAAAAAAAAACCATGCAAGTAGTATATCATGATTTATGAAAAATCATATAAAGGTACTTACTGCCAAAATTTAAACATGTGATTTACTGGAAATCGTTTACGGTTACTTTGTTTTAATGTTTAACCATTTTACTAATTCTGAATTTTTTTTGGAAAAATCTAAATTTTAGTTTGTACCATTTATTTACCTTATCGCGTTGGCAAACGATAAGTTTTATAAAGTTAATAACTAACTAATTCTTCTATAATTTTTAATGAAGGTTAGAAAGGTAAAAAGAAATGGCGAAACAGGAACAAATTTCACTTATAACTCATTTATGGTTCAAGAGAGGTAGGAGTGTCTCTTGTATATATTCGTTTTGTATTTTGTTATTTTGGTTGTGAATAAAATTTCTATTCACCACCGAATCGTATAAAGATTTGTTTCATTATTCGAGTGTCTCTTTGAATTGATGCAAGATACTGCCGGAGAACATTGCCGCTCGAGGCTGCGCCCTTAAATACCTCCTCCATATTCAGGAGACGTGCTGCTTGGCGAAGCCGCTCTGACAATTTATCGGAAACTGTTTATTTCCGCTGTAAAATTGGTCCACGGTGCCCCCTACTCCGAGTTTGTGAATAGGTAATACCGTGGTCCACTGAACTGACCCACGGAGTTTCCTGCCATCTCGGAAGTGAAAGAAAGCATTCCGCATGTGAAAGTTTATTATAATTGACTTTATGATGCGCGCTTGTGTCGGGTTACTTTATACTTACTGATATGTACGAGTAGGTGCCTGATTAGTATGTGACCAGTGCAGGGATTTTACGGCTTACTATTTTATATGCACACCGAGTGAGATGCGAGCGAGCATCCTGCCTGTGAACAACCTTTAATCACATTACTTCCTTAAGCCAGTCAGGCATTAACTTCTTATTCGTAGTTAGTTCAACAAGCCGTATGACGTACACACACATAGATCACGCTCTTTTTCGTGTTTCATGTTATTAGCATGTTATTATTGTTACAATATGTATTAGCAAAATAAACAAAACTAAGTAATACCTACGTAATAGGCGTAATAGGCGCGATGAGATCGTGTACAAGTTGATATTCTGTCAAGGCCTGAGACAGATTTGACACCGCATTAAAGTTGCAATTTTGGTTGCAATAGCAGTCAGTGGCAGATAGTCGCGGTGGTCATGCTTAATGCATTAACTACCATTATTATTTTTGCAGGTGAGTAGGATAATAATGTACAGTACCGTCCCACTCACACACTTCTCAAACTCGATGAAATATATTAAGTATTAAAATAAAATTATGTATCGCATTTTAATTATTTGTGGCTAGACTATACTAAAGTTCAGTTATATCGGATGTAAGGGACTTTTTTCCAAAAACTGATTAGCCATGATCAGTCAACGAAACTGAAAAAGTTTTGTTCAATATTCATATGTTAGGAATATTATCTACATTTTACTGATAAAATTAACGTGAGACATCCTTACAAGGTCTTATCTTGTTTGTTTTAATAAGGGTTTCAATAAATATCTATGACAGCAATGTTGTGAATCCCAAAGGGTGACACAGAGACGTTTCGCTAGCAAGGAGCCAAAATCGCGCAAGCAAAGTCTAAGCCTGTCACCGACAAGTCATCGGTGATGATTACAAGCAAAATCCTGTCACTCTGAATGTAATTTTTCTTATCACGGGCAAAGACAATGCAAGTCTTTGTCACGGGCATATAACAAGGCACAGAATAAGGTCTAAATGTAGTGCTTAGCTTACCCAGAACCTCGCTCATAAATAATTCTTTTAAAAAAATGGCAGGTTATTTATATTGTGTTTGGCTTTTAGGTTTGGAGTAAAGGTACGTTTATTTTATTTAAAGTAAGACTTGGTTTGGATAGTGTACTTAGTTTATTGATAACTTTATAATTTGGTCAATCATAGTCATTTGTGCCTTGCATTACAAAAATTTGTGTATTATTATTTATTTATTTGATCAATTACAAACAAAGTTCCTTAAAATAATTAATAATAATAATTACTTATCTCAACAACTTATAAAAAGAAACGGGTCGAAAAGCAAGGAAAATTTAGGTCATTCCATACAAAACCCTCACATTCGCATCGCACGGGTTGGGTGATACAGCAATAAAGTCATCTCATATCATAAATACTTTCCACAAAGTCAAACCGTCCAAATTACGCCACGGGGCTTTCTACTCTTAGGTCACGGGCATCATTGCGGCCGACTAGATTGTATTCAGTGACGCTAGACACGAAAATTACACTCTTGCTATGGCTTATCAAACTCTTTATTAAGAATAAAGAGACTGGTAATTTTGCCGTATGATGCACGTAATATTTCTCCTACCTAGGTACCTTAGTAGAATTCTCAACGATAAAAGAAATTTCCTTAACAATAGGATGAGAAATCGTGACAAAACTAACCACGACGGGAATTTCTTTTTGCGTTAAGGTGTGAATGAATATTTTGGAATTTCACGAAATGGATGCCGCTTAGTCCTGGCGTCAAAAAGCCCTTTGTTATCTGTGCGTTATTTTTCAGGGGGTTTAGATCCCCGGACAAAACGAGCCGCATATTTCACAAGACTGTAATCTCGTTCCTAGTTCACAGGATTTAGGCAAGTTTTTTTACACTTTAGCTCGTTAATTCTTCGTGATTTATTCGTCTGGATTTACAAATCGCTTTCGTAATAAATTTGCAAAGGTATCTACTTATCAAATTGTAATTAAGGAACATCTTCCAATAAAAACTAATGTTTTGACAATATGAATCATTCCTTGTAATTTCTAATCCAAACACATCGACTTGAAAGTATTGCATAAGTAAAATTAAAGGAGTTTTCTATTGTTTCAGAAATATGAGAGGACTCGTGTTGTTGATGTGGTGGACGGCTACGTTAGCGGCGACAGGCGGTGCGAGGGGCGAGGTGAGCTGCCCGGACGAGTGCACGTGCCGCGCCGCCTACGAGCCAGATGCGACCAGCGCGCTGCGCGTCCTTTGCACGCGCGGTGGCATGCGCGCCGTACCCGTCGACTATCTTGACCGCAGCGCGCATCTCATTCTGATTTCTGCCCCCCCTGAAAACCCAAATTTCCTCACTATCGGACCCATCTTCACACAACCCACTCCATTTGCAAATCTACGTGAACTCCATATTGTTAATTCTAACGTACCTTCTATCGGCCAATATTCATTTTGGGGTCTTCATAATCTGAGACTTATAAACTTGACTCATAATAACCTTACGGGCATCGGAACCGACAACTTTAGAGGTTTAATTAATCTTACGGAGCTCCACCTTGACAATAACAAAATAGAGCTTATGCCGAGTGAGACGTTTAGACATCTTACTTCATTAAGAACGTTAACTTTATCGAATAACAAAATATCATCACTAGTGCCGCGGTTATTTCGAATGTTAGCAAAACTTTCTTATTTGGACCTCAGTGATAATCCTCTAGCAGATTTAAATCCGGAAGTGTTCAAAGACATTCAACATTTAAGATTTTTTAAATGCAGACGCTGCCTACTACGAAGAGTTAATACCCAAATATATCATTTGGTTCCTCATCTAGAGGAACTGGACTTGGGAGAAAATCAATTCAAGTACCTTACTTCAGACGAATTTATAAGTCTCAAAAAACTGAAGAAGCTAAAATTAGATGGCAACCAGCTGTCGGTGGTCGTGGACAACATGTTCGGGCGCAACCGGGAACTGCGCGTGCTCACCCTCGCGCACAACCGCCTTGCGCTGCTCGCGCCGCAAGCGCTCACCAACCTAACCGCGCTCGCGCATCTGGACATTAGCCACAACAAAATCGACAGGTTCCATTTACAAACTTTTGCCCCGGTTGTTGACTCGCTGAGAACGATTAACTTTAGTGGTAATAACTTACCTTTGAACGAAATTGCTATCGTTCTCCAGATTTTGCCTGAGATTCACAGTGTGGGACTCGCTAACTTGTCGTTGAACGAAATACCACCAAATTTTTTTATTTATAATGAGCACCTTGTAGCTCTGGACGTATCTTGGAATAAATTTACAAAATTTCCATTCAAACTGTTAACGAAAACGAAATTTCTACAAAAATTGGACATTTCGCACAATAAATTACAAACCTTAGATGAACAAGATCTCCAGAGACTCGAAGCGATAGCGCAAATTAACTTGTCAAAGAATACATGGCGCTGCGATCAATGCTCCGCGGGGACTATGCTCATTTACATGTCGACAACGGTGCTCAACGGGACAATCAGAAACGCGAAATGTTTCTCTCCAATGAGACTGCACGGTGTGAAGTTCGGCGATTTGAGTTATGATCGGTTGGAGCCGTGTCCGAGCACTCACGAGGCGCAGATGAGCGTGATCGCTGGGTTGATGCTGCTGTGTGTGGCGGTGCTGGCGGCGGTGGCAGGCGCGCTATGCTGCACGCGGCGGCGAGCCCAGCACTACTACACCAACGAGGAGAAGCGGCGCCAGCGCGACCCCGACCACCCCGACGAGCTGCTGGGCCGCACCGAGCTGGGTAGCGTGGCCACGATCCACGCGCCCTACCACCTCGTCACCAAGGGCAGTTAACAGCGCGCCCGTGTCCCCAGCCCCATGCCGGCCGGAGCGCTCGCCTCAGTCTCCGCCGCCGCCCTCCACTACATCCCGCCTCCAAGCGTGCCGCCTGCGCCGCCTCTGTTTGGACCGAAACATATTTTGTGATACGAATATGAAGATGATCTAGTGTGAAACCAAAGAAAACCTTATTAGAATTGCACATGTATAATTGTTTTTAAAAATTGAAATAATATGAACTCGAGTTTTGCAAGATTTCTCTACGTGTGCGTACTTACCAAACCAAAATATAAATGTACCTACTAAATTACGCAAGATTAGCACTAAGTATAAAGAGAGGAAATATTGTTGCAGAAGAATGTATATATATGGAAATTTTTTGAAAATAAACTATTTTTATACGTTTAGAATTTTATAAACCTAAGAAAATTATGGAACAGAAAATTAAAATTTTATACGCATAATGTGTTTGGAAATTATTATGACTTTTATGAATAAAATTATTGAAACAATTGATATATATATAAACGTACATTCTATGTAATGATTAAGCTAGAAATATATGGTAGAATTTAATATATCATTTACTTGTTGCCTATGTAATAGACAACGGCACGTTTTAGCATATACTTAAATATTATCTATTTATTCCCATTTTTGTAGGTTGGGTAAATCTTGTTTTTATTATAAGTAATTTTATATCATATTATGTTCATAGGCTTTGTGCCAAATAAACTTAGAGATTACGTATTTCGGATTTGATATCTTATTTAGATTATAATAGTTTTGTTTATGCTTTAAAATGTCTTGTGGTTAATAGAATTTTCAACAAGCCTTTCAATTGTAAATGTGTAATGTTTGTATGCTTTCCATGGTATTCTTTCAGCACTACTCATGTTTATAGTGTCGAAAACCTTACTAATTATATAAGTCATTTAATTTAATGGTTAGGTTGCTTTGTATGAAATAGTAGGGGGCTTGATATGCTCGTTTTCTACAATCGGAATAACTACCTGGTAAAAAGATGAATAAATGAGTTAGTGCCACAGATAAAGATAAAGATATACACATTATTTATAGGTATATTTACCAATATTCTGTATTAAGAAAGAAGAAGAATTTTGTTACTTAAGTAAAAGATAATTAATGATCGTTTTGCTGTAAATCTTTCCGAAAATGGCAAAAAAGGGGTAGCTTTATGCACTCAAGAATAAAAAGTTAAATTTTGTTTAGTTTGCTTATTTTTGAGTGATATAATTTAGATAGTTGCGATTTTCTGAATGGTCCACTAAATTTAGCTCAAAATTGACTGTGCAAATCACTCTTACAACAGATTAGTTTCGGTAACATTCAAAGCAAAGAAAAAAATAGTCTGTGTGAAAAAGGAAGTCCGTTATTGTGGGCCAAAAGTAATTATTTTGCTCGTCCATTTGACCTGTGAAACTATCATGCAATCACGTAATTAACAGAAAAGTTTTACGAGTTACTACTCGCTATACTAAAAGTCTCTTCTTTTTATCTCAAGAATAGTTCATTAAAATATAAACTAAACTATATATATATATTGTCTTTTTATTTTGTTTACTTTTAATTTATTTATCCTTTGGTTTTAAATTAATTGCTGTTTTCTTTTTCCTTGGTTCCAATTGACGCAGTGCTTTTGTTTGTATTTGTCCAATTATCTAAGGTTGCTTTTAAAAGATCGCTTGTAGCGATAAGGCCTCCTTTGCTCACATTATATTTTAGATTTTTTTGTCAAACTAGTTATATTTTTGTTATGTGCGCAATGAAGCATTTATCTATCTATCTATCTAAACAAAACAAACAACCAAAAAAAGCAAACAAATAAAAAAATACTGGTCTGGCTTCTTACAAATCGAATCCTAGGTATTTCCTAGACACTATTAAGCGGTATCTGTTTTCGTTATCATTTGATTATACCCTGTATTTTCATGTGTATGTAAAAGGGACCGATGAATACAATTAATGAAACTTTACAGCAGCACTGCACTTATTCTCTACGAGCGTCTAGTCTCAGTAGTTCGGTTGTTTTGTCCGGGACCGAACTACTGAGACTTTTTTGTCTCAGTAGTTTGGTTGTCAACATCAACCGGACTACTGATACTAAAAAAGGCTCAGTAGTTTACCAACTGCAAACTTCAGTTCGTCATTCCAATAGTATTTCAATACAAGCTTATACCAGCTTTTACAAAAAACCAATTGTAATATGCAATGCATAATCAGTAAATTATCCCCTCACTTATTGGAATTCCTGGTGTGAATATGAATATACAAAAAAATATGAGTGATGTACAAGAATGAATGTCTTGGTAGACCTAATTGATTCGGCATGTTATAATAAAATCGGGGTAGACTGATACGACACGACATAGCATGTTTGTCCACTTTAGTCACTATCGGTTCTACAAATCACTGACCGATATTCATAAGAGCGTCATTGTGTGAGAAATCCTAGTCAAAATTAAAATATGTTGTCAGTTAAAAAACATTTATTAATGGTAACAGCGGAAAATGATAAATTCTTATCTAAACTGTCAATGGTTTCGAGAAAACCAGTTAAGATTTTTGTGCTTTGGTTGTACGTTAATCTAACGGAAATTTATAATTGGTTTAATCACGGATGTTTAATTGGTTTGGTTACCACTGATCATCAGGTGACCCGCGGACAGACAGACAGATGGAAATGACGAATCCCTGTAACTGACTATAGAACTCTAAAAAGACATGTTTAAGAGTTAAAGCGAAGTGAACATACAACTATTATTAATAAATTAATGTTCAAAATTCACGTAAAAAACCATAAATAAATAGTACTACTAATGTAGTACTTGTCTACTTATAAAGTAATAAGAACCATAAATGCTCGTTGTTTAATGTCCTAATTTAATTTACGCAAACATAATCCATAGTTTCTAAGCTTCACTGTAAGGGAAAAACACCAATAAAGAAACCATGTAAATAGCATACTCTTTACAATAGAAGTGAATTTTTAGTGTTTACGGTTAAATCAATGTTCAATTAAAAGATTAACAGCCAGTTGCACAAAGCCTATTTAAAATTAAAGCTCTTTTCACTTTCTTTATTGACAAAACAGAAAGAGTAAGCAATAGACTTAAAGACACTTTAACTTTAAAGACGCTTTGTGCATCTAGCGGTAAATCTAAACGAGACGCCTTTAACTAATATAATTGGCTTAAGTTAAAAATACTCAACCTCCATTTAAGATCAACAGTAGGTATAATTTATAAGATTTAGGTAAAGAGGCCTTGACTACAGTCATCAGACAGCAACATTTGATTTCAATTATAACGAAAAGAACTCCGGTAGATAAAAGCAGATAAAACGAAAAGAAAGCTAAACAGTTGATCACTTTGGCCGACAATGCAATTATCTCCATCTCTTCGTCTTGAGGAGTATCATGCAATCAAGTGATTAAGTAAAAAAAAAAATTGCGCTAAACGGTTTTTTTGTAGTAATTTTCTTGTATGATAACACAAAAATATGAGTAGGTAAATTTTTGTTATGAAATAGAATATCTTAAAGAAACGTGCGTGGTCAATATCTGTGCGTGGTATATCAAGGTGGATATCTTTTATTAAAATAATTTGTGCGCTATTTTGGTAATTACACTCGAGGCTAGAAAGGGCAGCCCGAGCCGCAGGCGAGGAAGCACAGTAAATATAGATTTTATTTTATAATTAGTAATAAATAATATTTGTAAAAATGGCGCACAATTTAATTCTTAGCGGACACAAATTACACGTGCATAGATGGAGAGGCACTGAAACTTCCGAATATTATTTGAACCTTAAAATTATGGTTGTACCAAATGGGATATTTGGTTTTTTGAATTTCAAATGTTCATTATTAACTTTAAATATAAGCACAATGTATCACATACAAATAAGCTTACATTGTTATCTATCAGACAGTATAGTTCACAATATTAGGCTATAGCACCTTTAAAAGTATAACAAACACACAATGAGTAAACATTTCTTTTTAGTGACTTCTATGTTTAATTCATTGTTACCTAGTTGATTAATATGATAATTACGAATCGTATGTTTATACGGGGTGTAAGGGACGGTGAACCCGAAACGGAACGGGCGTGCTCAGTCAACAAAAATTAAAAACTTTCCCAAAGAAATATTTATGGGAAATGAAAAAAAAATTTGACCTTTCCATATAAACTGTTCGATCAGAGTGAGCAATTTGTATGGAGAGGTCAAGGTCAAAAACCTTTTTAATTTCCCAAAAAAAAATTTCTTTGGGAAAGTTTTTCAGTTTCGTTGACTGACCACAGCCTGTCAGTTTTAAGTACACGGTCCCTTACCCTTATATCATATTTTCTCGACTACTCAAACTGGTTATTTATTTATGAAAATGTGGTTAATGTTTCAGTCATAAAATGTCCTTGCTTTTTGCTGAGATTAAAAAACAAATACAAAACACTAGTGCTGTAATATAACGAAAAGGGACACGTGTTTTATAAGTTGAATTATGGAATTTAATACAGTGCAATTATGGCTGTTTAATGTATTGCAAATGTGTTGAAAAATATTTTTCAACATTTGCTCATAAAACAACTCTATTTGCACTGTATTTAGGTCCATAATACAGCTTATTAAAAACGCGTGCTTTTCTCATTATATGTTACAGCACTAGTTTTTTTTTTATATGAACAAAGAGCAAGGAGAAAAATATTTATGACATTTTCGTAAATATATACCTAATGTTGATGAAAATATAATATATAAACAGTTTGTTGCATGAGATTAGTTAAATTTGACAACAAATTAACATTAATTGATTTTGTAAGCAATAAATTTAAAGTTTTTGTACTTTTTCAATGACTACGCTGTTTGGGAGCATTGCCACAGCTTCGTCACAGCTCCTCATTAGAAAAAAGAAATGCGCGCGCAACAAGAATTCCGCGCGCCATTTTACAGAAGTATTTTCATTTGCTTTGACATTTGTGACTAACTAACAATGTCGTTCGTCGGTTTCAAGCAATGAAGAAGAACTTAATTTAACCCCACAGGAAATAATTACTGGGGCACAAAATGCAAGTGAGTCTCCTTCCAGCATAATCAAAGGAAAAATAGGTAGGTACATTCTTGCCTACGAAAAGTTCATTGAATGGAAGAACAGCAAAAATGCCATTTCGTTTTCAGAGAATGTCTTTTTGGCTTATTTCAATGAGCTGGCGAATAAGTATAAACCTAGCTCTTTGTGGTGTATTTATTCCATGTTGAAAAGTATTGTGAGAACGAAAAATGGAGATTCGCAAATGTTTTGAAAAACGTCGTAAGAAGCTTGTGCGCTTTGGTGATTACACCCTCGGCTCCATTACGCCCTCGCCTGCGGCTCGGGCTGCAATTTCTGAGCCTCGGCCGTAATATTCAAAATAGCGCACGTGCATCTTAATGTACTATTATTTTCTTGCACAAAGCAAAGTTTAAACAACATGTAAGTATTGCAAACAGAATCCTACACGTTAAAAGCAATTCAAAAGTATTCCCAAGTTAGTTTCCGATCAACTTGAACTAAAAATTAAATGTATCGCATAATTATATAGTTAAATAATGTATTAAAATAAAATCATGTGAATACTAATTAGCGTACGTAGCCAAAAATACGAATGATTACTCAATATCCTTTAAGTTTATCCTAAACTGAAAACTAACAAGTAAAGTCTGTTTTAAATTTTTGTGTAACATAATAATGGAGCCAGCTGTAAGATATAGTAACATGTAACATGAAAGTCATCAAAAGCGTGAACTTACTCTACATACCTATCATATTGTCTGTGTACACAAAAGCGAATAAAATATATCCAAAAAACATTGATGTTATTATAAAATTGTAATATTAGGAACATACTCGTAATAAGTAATTATGATGATGATGATGATTGAAGATTGTGCCACGAAAGAAATAACACTATTAAATATAATCGCTATAGGCATAAAAACTATATTGTACTCTTCCATATTTTTAAGGTCTTTCTGTACACAACGGATTTATGCTTCATTGGTCACCACATAAGCCTGCGTTACTACTATGCGGCAAAGAAATTAGTAAATATGTATATCAAGTATATTATCGTATTTTATTGTATTATAGTCGTATTTTGTGATGAAAACCAAAAGCTTATAAAAGTGGTAGGATGTTCAGCTTCTTTCAAACATGTTTTGAAAACTGATTTCAGTAAATCGGTTTAGTCTCAGAGTTTTAATCAATCGATACTGTAAAATACGGTTACGTATTTAAGTGTAAAAGTACAATCAATGATAATAGAGAGAATATTATTGAACACACAAAAATGCCTGGCGAGGATGTTTGTTTGGTGCCTCGCTCGTCTGGAGTCTATAGTTAAATGAATAATTAAGAATTTAAAATATTCGAGAAAATTAAAAAAAAAAAATATATATATATATGGAACATTTTTCATAAATCGATTTAGAATTGGAAAGATTCTGCTATTTATTAGAATTGTGATAATTGACATATCTTCTTGCTTATCGGCACTCGGCTATCGGGTGAGCTTTTAGTGGCATTGTTGTAAGAAAAGTGTAAGTGAAACAAAGAAATACAATCGTCCAATTTTCTTGCATAATTGTTTTCCAACTTTTCTAACTATTATTTAAACTTAGCGTTCCTCCTTTTGTTTACAATTATAATCTAGTTTTGATGACTGCTGATCTACTACAACCGATTATTTTATCACGAGGCGTGCACAAAATCAAATGTTTGCAACTTTATCTTTTAATGTAAAACTACCAAAATAAAGAAATTCATAAAAATAACTCATTCAATTTTTGTTTTATTTATGAAATGAATAGCTACTGACAGAAAGCATCCTTAAGGATAAAACTCCTTTAAATTAATCGGTGACACTTAATTTTTCAACGAAGCAGAAACTGTCAGCAACAACAGACTTCAACCACATATAAGTTCACAATAAATAAGCTTTTATGATCCATGAGCGTCCTTGAATGAATTTAGTTCTGCCTTTTCCTAAATTAGATTACCTTTTATTGTTAAAGCATAAGAAGTATTAATAACGTTATATAAAACTTATTACATATGTCGGAGATTGCTTAGGTCACGAGTAAAGTTCTTCTACAAGCGCACTTTATTCTGACGTTTGTAAAAATGAAGTTAGTTTAGGCTCGGTGTACCTTAGATTATTATAATACTAACGTATAACGGTGCACTGAGTTTACAGAACACCTGTAATTTTATTGAAATTTTAGTGGACTATATTCTTTACCAAGTTTGACGCACATATTAATGAGCAAAAACAAACAAAATACGTTTCTTGTATGGCGACCCCCCCTTATTTTTTATATTTTTTTAGTTTTTATTATTAGGTAATATAGTATTTAAAAAAATCGATCTCTTCATACAAATTGATCACCCTGCTCGATCTGTTTGTATGGAGAGGTAATTTTTTTTTTCATTTCCCAATAATGTTTCTTTGGAAAAGTTGTTCAGTTTCGTTAACTGAGCACGCCCATTCAGTTTTCGGCACACCGTCCCTACATCCTGTATTTTCGACATTATGCCCCACTGTGCGTCTGTGTCGCGTCCTGCCGGGGAGCACCACTTCTTATATGTTACCTATAGGTATGTACTTGAATAGTGCCAAGTTTCATCCCAGCAGGTTTAGCGCAATGTTTGCACTGTTGGATCTCCTACTATATTTTTTATTTCTCTCTTGTTGTTTTATAATGTATCACGCTTTTATTTGAACACTGAAACTGTGATAACGTTTTAGTTCTTTTTCTACATCTAATAAAAGCTTATTTAAAAATTTCTTTTTTACTTTTTTTATTTTTTTGTTTAATTATGATCTCGAATACTAAAAAAAACAACTATCTACCCTAGAAACAGTTGAGCCGAAACCTAAGATATTTTACTACGTGCACCCAACAGCACGTCAGTAAAAACACTTTGGAGTTTACGGCATACGAGTAGTAATAGAGTTGCAAATATTTCCATTCACATGCGGTGACCGTATAAAAGGTAAGGGAGGTAATAGTTAAATTGGGGAGTCGACATCAAAAAACAGCGCCTCTAGTATGGAGTAGAAAAATTACAGTATAATATAAAAGTGATTGCTGCATCATGCACGGGAAATTTAGTCGTTGCTTTGTTTGTATAAACTTAGAGAAATTTCCCCAAAAGGCCTAGCTGAACCCAAATACTTTATATATCAAAAAAAAAATACCAGGTGAGCAAGCCATGCTGCCCACCAACAGATGGCGCTGCAGGATTTCTGAAACGCAGTATTATTTCACTTTCCTACGGCTTTCTTTCGGCTCCATCCATGATCAGCTACAAGTTACAAATATTGTCATCCGATTCAAAAAGGTATTTAAAATTTCATTTAAATCGGAAACCGGGAAGTGGGTCAAATTTAACTTGCAAGATTTGGTTACAGACAGAGAGACACCGCGACAGGTGAAACTAAATAAAAGCTTTTAAAAAACATCACACCTTTAAGATATTGGCTCAGAAAACATTCGTTTTAAAAGACCTACGAGTACATAAGGGTCGTAAGGTTTATGAACTCGGCTCTCGTACTATTCATTGTTACAAAGCAAAGGACATACTAAATTGAACATAATAAAAAAGGTCTTGTAGGCCTTTTCTTAGTAAACATCTTCATTAATATTATCAAGAGGAGGATTGCTCGTGAGTCAGCGATTTTATTTCCAAACTTGCTGAATTGTTTTTATGTAGGTAATTTTCCCTGTGGGAAATCTATTTCAGCCCGGGTAAACCGTGTGGAATCCAACTTAGACATGATCTGTGGGGTATGAGTGACGTCATGTCTGGAAAAGTGCTGTTTTCACAGAAGGTTGTTGCCAAATTTTGTGAAGCGGGGTTGATGTGCAGCAAATGGGGCTTGATAATTTTTTGTAGACAATAATGGCAGAATCTCTAGCTTTATATTACGTGGAAGTGGAAAATTTAAATATGTTGTGATTAATTGCCGGTACTGTTTCACTTTATAATCATCATGCATGGGTAATGTATCATTGCGCACGTGCGCACGGGTGTCGAGGGCTAGAAATGCCAAAAGTGACGGAACCTTATCTCTACTGTTATAATAAACTTTAAGGGCACTGCATGTTATCCTACGTCATCGAGTACAAGAAATTGGCAACTTTGTAGCAATAATAGTGGCCTACTAGGTCCACAAAACGTTGGTTTGCCAATCCGTAACCTGGCAGGTTTTGTACAGTTGGAGCGAAAAGTGGTTACTCAACGGACCACAAATTTGGTCCGACTGGCGAAACTGCCAAGAGGATGCAAGGCAGACCTGTTGTTTTTACTTATATGGGCACCTTCTATTTCTACGAATAGGTTTTATTCGTGTATTCTATCACGTAACCAATTTTCGCTCCGACTGTACAAAACCTGCCAGGTTGCGGATTGGCAGACCAACGTTTTGTGAACCTGGTAGGCCACTACTATCGCTACGAAGTTGCAAATTTTTTGTACTCGATGACGTGGGATTTACTTTTATCTGACATTTTCATTACTCCTTATGTGAGGACAAATTTTGTGCAGTAGTGTCTCTCAAACGCTTTCTGCACCGCAGTTCAGTGACCGGGGTTCCGCCCGCTGATGTCAGGTCAGAAGCCCTACCGGAATCCATATCTTCGGCCTTCTGCCAATTCTAGCACCGCCGCTGCCCGGCACTAGGGGAATGCTTATTATAATGGCGGCATTTAATCGCCATGTCACAAAATCGTCATCAGACTTTTGTGGCACTTTTTAGGTAAGCCCACCCCACTGGGCTTCCCACCACGTCCTGGTAATCCTGCCGCTGCTTGGTCGGGGACTGCTTATTCAATATATTCGCAGCTGACCACCATATCTGGTGGCCGTTCACTATCCGCCACCTGTGACCCCGTTGGTAGCCTGTAGCTAAGCCCCAACAGAGAAAATCAGCTGGACAGAAAAGAAAACTAATAAAGAGGTGTTAAACATGGATAATGAAAGAAGAAGCATATTAAATACTATTGAAAATAGACGAGGGAACATGTTGGGAAATCTCTCGGAAAAAATAAATGTCGTGTCGTATCAGAAAGTCAGACAAGTTGCAGAAGATAGGAAGGCGTGGAAGTTACTCCACCGACAAGAGCGTAGCTCTTAAATACGAAGAAGACGTGGGATAACATGCAGTGCCCTTAAAGTCTATAAAATTGTAAATTGATTTTGTTGGTACAATGGTACATTGAGGATATTTATAAAACAAATATCTCACGTTAAGCTATTTTGATACGCCTCAATCCAAATCACTGATTCTTTGACTTTTTGCCTGTTTGTTGGTTTATTTGTTCAAGCATCCCGCAAAAAATACTGAACTGATTTTATAAAAATTTTTTTGTTTGTTAGTTAGTTTTCCTTCAAGTTTGGTATATATTTTTTTAGTATGCAGACGAAATCACGGGCTAAAGCTAGTTATTTACAACAAAGGGAAGAATGCGCGTGTTAGAACAGAGTGGATTCATGCTGCTTTACTTTTGTCGCTCATTTTAGTTCTTTTTTTTTCTCAATGTCTGTACCTATAAAATCCATTATGAAACAGGTTCACGATAACGCATAATTATATTATTCAATAATGTGTACAAGTTCTAGCGTCATAAATGGGTATTTGAGATAAAATTGTTTAAAATAACTTTGTTATTTTTGGTGTATAAATTAATCGTAGTTCAGGGGGTTTATAGTATCTAGACAACGTGCCATTTTGTTCAGTGGGTGCCATTAAATTTAGAGATAGCGAATGCTATCGTTATAAAACTTTTATAAAATGTATGGGATGACCACAGATGACACAATACCTATGTCATATGCTTAAAGAAATTTCAAGGAGGTTTTTGTTCTGAGATTATAATACTAGTCATATGCCATCCCGCAAGGAGGTTTTTGTTCTGAGGCCATCCCATAGATTTTATGGGTCCACGCAGACCGACCGGCAAAATGCATGCATGAGCGATCAGCCCCGCTTGAGCATGCGCGAGCCAGGGACTAGATAAGTACGGCGCGAGCAGCCCGGTGGCAGTTTCTCAGGTTTAGCGATACTTCAACACTGGGACGTGCATGCGTGAATGTGATGGATTGGGATATTGTAATTATACACTTTTGGCGGAAGAGGAAGAAACAGAATTATTAATATACTCGTAGATGGGGAAGACCCGAAAGGAGAGTTATATTTTTGGAGAAATTCTCACTTTTTGTAATAATTTACCATTAAGAAGAATTTTACTTTACAATTTTTCGTGATACGAAAAAGAAATGAAAACTAAGAAAAATTTTATACAACCAAAATGAATTTACGAAAAAAGTTTGATTCGGTCTTAACAATTAAAAATTTTCCCTTTTCGAGTTAAATACACATTATAAAAAATGCTATATTTAGCCCAAAAACCGCTCGAATCCATTTTGAAATGTTATCAAAAACCTGCTCTTGTCTGTTCTTGTTTTGGTGTGCGCGGACCCTATGACGTTCGTTTTTGTCATTTGGCTCGTTGTCTAGGGCTGCTAGGAAAGATGCTAAATTATCACATTTTTTTTTTCACTGCCATATATTCAAAATATTTCGT
Organism: Athrips mouffetella; assembly: GCA_947532105.1. NCBI lineage: Eukaryota > Metazoa > Arthropoda > Insecta > Lepidoptera > Gelechiidae > Athrips > Athrips mouffetella. The sequence continues at coordinate 33,938,919 of OX383956.1, forward strand.
TAAAAAACCGCTCATGGAAAGCTGTACGATTTATTTTTATTTTATTTGAAGAGCGCCATTAGCAAATCACGTTAACACTTATGTACAACTTGCTTCTAAGATAATAATTAAATGCACTGCTTGATAACCCAGCCAATTATAATAATGCAATAAAATAACAGAACAACAGAACTTAAAAATATTATAAAAATCAGCTTATGGAAAAGAATTAGCCAACTGATAATAGGATGCTGTTCCCTTACAGAAAGCAAACCTTTATTTTAAATAAGCCTCTTAATAAATGAATACTTATTTGCATGTGTAGCTAGCGCCGCAAGGTCGTCTCTCGGAAATAGCCTAGTGTTTAATGTGCTGCAGTAGTGAATGTTATTTGACACCAAACGGAAAGCGGCAATGAACACGAACCGCAACTGGATACTTCAAACCAACCATCTGAAGCTTACTCTTAGCTTTACAGTCCGTCAGTGCCGTAGCGTAGCGACACACCTGCGGAAATTCCGCACCGGAACTATCTGCGACGGATCTTTCCACAGCAGAAAGTTTGACGCCGGAAATTTCGCGTCGGAACTTGCCACAAGGTCTTGTAATGTAACCTGAGTTGTGACATTTACTTTGTGGTAGTATTGCGAGCAAATTGTAAATCAATCAATAATTCAACTAAATGACTCGTGACTCGGATAGTTCGCGAATCGGATCGAAATCTGTTGGCCCTATGCCGTCAATATAATCCGTCTAAGTATACAAGGTGTAACAAAAAGGGTGTATCAATCCTGAAGGATGTGATTCTGCCCATGAAACTGAACAACTTTCCGTAAGGAACATAGGTCGAAGTACGAAAAAAAAATTGACCTCCCATAGAAACTGAATCAGCTGATCGCGCATTTTGTATGGGAGGTCAAAATTTTTTTTTCGTATTTCGACCTATGTTCCTTAGGGAAAGTTGTTCAGTTTCATGGGCAGAATCACATCCTTTAGGGTTGATATACCCTTTCTGTTACACCTTGTATAATTCATTGTTAATCCATTTTTAGATTTTATTATCAGTGTGTCCCGACGCGAAAATTCCGCGCTAGTGTGTCATATTCCACGGAAAGACCCGTCGCGGATCGTTCCGATGCGTAATTTCCGCAGGTGCGTGTCGCTACACTATGGCTCTTTGCTTTTTTACAGGCAACTGGTACATATTTGTAGGTATCCAGTACAAAGCTCGGAAATTAGTTCTGTTCAGGCTGAAATTACTGGGAATTCGGAGTTTAAATCGATAACACTCACGATGATGAAGAGTGGCATTTAAATCGATGAGTTCTCGAGAGCGGGTGATGTGATGCGAGTGATTCACGTTATGACATTTCACTCGGTTATTAGCGTAACGACCAGCTAACGACACGCGTGTACGTGACTCCAATCTCTGCTTCATTTATGTTAATGTGTATGTATTATGTTACCGGGTGGTTTTCGGCATACTTTAAAATCCAGCAGTCTAATGCTTAAAATAAAGGCAATGTATGAATACTATAGATAATCATACGGATACCGTCTGTCCCTTCACACCTAATATGTTGCGCTCCATTGCCCTTTGGTAGATGGTTCGATATTGGTAATATACAAGAAAGCTTTTGATTCAAATTTTGATACAGAACAAATACTTATGTTCATCACACAAATGTTTGCCTTGGGCAGAGATCGAACCCGTCACGGCGCGGCGTTAAATATGGCAGGCTCACTACCAACCACACTCAACGGGCCTGTAAGTTTTTTGAAGTGAAAACTTCTGTAGCGGCGCTTGGCACTTTTTTAGATGGGTAAAAAATTTTAAACGCGTCAGATCTGTAGCCTGATCGAAAAAGCGTCAACTGTCAACCGTATTGTTATTACAATACGGGTTTATTCAGTGACATCAAAGCATTACGTGAAATGAAAACTTCTTTAGCGGCGCTTGGCACTTTTTAGATGGGTTAAAAATGTAAAACTCGCGTCAGATGTCGCGTCAGATCTGTAGCCTGATCGAAAAAGCGTCAACTGTCAACCGTATTGTTCTTAGATATTTATTTAATGGCGTCACATCTCAGATGTATTTTACCAATGTCAAGTAACAAGAAATTTTTATAAAATTATGGCGAGTTCGCCAATGTCAAGTGGAAGATTTACACATATCCACATCATGACGACGAGGGCCTGTGTACTATGATGACTCAACCGTACGGGTATTTATTCAGTGACATCAAAGAAGTACGCGAGCAATGGCGCGATTGACCCTTACAAAAAGCATAATATTCAAAAATGCACATTTTCACTTCCGCTGGCACTCCTCGAGTGCAAACTATCCTTTTTTTTGTAACAGTATGATTCTGAAAAGATTTCCTAGTAATGTCTTTGATACATTGACGTAAGAAAAACGCTGCGCCCCCTGGCGTAGTTTCCAAAATCTTTGCTTTGATACGTCAGATATCTGTCCTTCACATGTCATACGTCATTCATTTGTAACTTTTGAACTCTGCTTTTGCATTATTTCTCTAGTTATTTTGGTCGTTATTTTTAGTTAATACTACAAGTAAATTATGTCTTTATTTGAAATTGTGAGCAGAAATAAAACAGTGTTCTATAAGTTTACCCCTATAAAGGTATTCTTACGTCGTGGATGTGCACTAGATCCGTGCAACACAAAGCCTCCGCCACCGCCACCACCGTGCCCCACCCCGTGTCCTCCCTCACCGTTAAAGCCATGCCCGCCATGTCCACCGCCAATTCTTCCACCTTTCTATCAGTGCCCAAGAACCAAATACGACGTCAAATGGGTCTATGTTAATGACAAAGTGCCAACGACAACATTAACAGATTTTGTTGATAGAGCCTCGGCGATCATATTTTGGACTGAAATTTTTAGAGGTATTTTATTTTAATACCTTGGATTTCTAATTTTATGTTTGTCATTAAAAAGTAAAACTACGAATACCTATATTCACACAATTTATTAATTTGCGCAGGTTTGGCGGTCACATTAGCACATATATTCAAAGAGCCTTCTACGATAAACTACCCATTTGAGAAAGGTCCACTATCGCCTAGGTTCAGAGGGGAACATGCTTTACGGAGATATCCGTCGGGAGAGGAGCGCTGCATTGCTTGCAAGCTGTGCGAGGCGATTTGTCCCGCGCTAGCGATCACGATCGAAGCAGAAGAGCGGTGCGATGGTTCCCGGAGGGCCACGCGTTACGACATCGATCTCACCAAGTGCATATTCTGCGGCTTCTGCCAGGAGGCCTGCCCCGTCGACGCTATTGTCGAAGGCCCAAATTTCGAATACACTACGGAGACCAGAGAAGAGCTTTTGCTCAACAAAGAGAAGCTTCTTCTTAATGGTGATAGGTGGGAGCCGGAAATAGCAAGTAATCTCAGAGATAATCTTATGTATCGGTAGTTAGATACTTTGAATTATGTTGTTCTTGATATTATAATTACCTAGGTGTAATAGACCATAAAATCCATAGTTGGTTGTTCTAATTCAGATCAATTACATATTGATTTATTAATGATTTCAAAAACGGCGTCATTTTATTGTGACTCCAAGTATTTGCAAATATATTCACAAGTAGTATTTCTTCATGAAAGGTAGCCAGTACGAATGAAATAGTATGTTTATAGGTGGTTTATTGAGCTCGTAAATATTTAATAGCCTCTATATTCGTCTACATCACACATTTCAACGCGTTCATATGTCACATGCGTATGGCATGCAACGAATGTACCTATATAATTGGCATATTATAAGGTGTATACTACTTAAAGTGTTAGCATTAAATTTTCTGGTTTTAGGAAAGATCATTATTATCACGCTTATTTTATTACATGTACGAGTATGAACTATCAATTAAATTGCGCTTAACATATATTCACATAAGATGCAAAGAAAATTAATTTTTGTAATTTATTTGCCTGAGAGAATGGACATAACTTGCTTAGAGGTAGGTATATACCTACCGATATCTGTATGTATAGTAAATGCATTCCACACGTACTTGGTCGTCCCGAGGCAGGCATGTTCGAGCGATGTCTTGACCGAAGACAAGACATGATGTATAACTATAGTACATTACATGTTATCAGTTTACAGTTAGTATAGTTCATGTCATTATGGAAAAACTGCAGTCCCGCTTTTCGATTAAATCAACTTAATGAAAAATTTATTTGTTTTGTTCAACCTTATTTTTATATCACCCCGGATATTTTAAGATGTAGTTCTATCAATGAAACTGAACAATTTTTCCCAAGGAACATAGGTCGAAATACTAAAAATTGTTTTCTGCACATTTTGTATGGGAGGTCGATTTTCTTTTCTCGTGTTGCGACCTATGGTCCTTGGAGAAAGTTGTTCAGTTTCATGGTCAAAACCACCTTATAACATATATAACGCTGTAGGTGATTCCTCTCCCCACCACACTGCTGCCCCCCCCCCCCCCCCCCCCGCTGATGACGTCTGATTACCTTGCCCCCGCCAACGTCTGTCACCCGCAGAAGCAGAACCCAATTTTGCTCAGGAAAGACGTAGCATAACCGTAGCAACAGCGTAGCAGTAGTCTACGTAGATCTTTTTTGTAGAATAGTGAGCATATCTCCGTGTTGAAACAGGGTAACTTATGTGACTGTGAATCTGCTCATAGAGCATTTCTTAAAATTTCAGCAGATACAGCTTGCATGAGAAGTATTTTTGCTTTCGAGCCGAATGAGAAAGGTAATGTATTTTTGAAAAGCAAAAGTTGTCCTTATTTTCTCAAAAATGTACTCCATATCACTTATACATCATAAATAGCAAGTCTCCCAAAAATGTCCGTCCGTCGGTCGGTCGGTTATCGGTCTGTCCGTCACGCTTTGGCCTAGCGGCTAAACGAATAGTCAGATTGACAAATCATGCATTGAAGATGAAAAATTTTAATTTGCGCAAAAACGGCTAAAAAATCGTAATGAAAATATTGCATGACCTAGATTCTAGGTCCTAAAATCTCCATGCAACGTATCTTGCGGCAGTATCCATTGGTCTGTTAAAATTAATTAATTCATTCAAGGGCTGTTCCTTGACTACCAAAATTTAAACATGTGATTTATCTACTCAAAATAGGTTTCATTGAACTTATTTTAATGTTCTGTAATTTGGATTCTGAATTGGTTATATACCTGACTGTATATTTCATTGGAACATTTAGTACCTATAGATAAGTTTGTATTTCCATATTATTTGTTTGGAATTACAAAGTTAAGTTTGCAGTTGGTACTTATATACTCTCTGCAGACTCCGTGATCTAGTGATTAGAGCGTCCGACCCTCTATTGTGTTACAGAAATATTTACTGTCACATCACTAGCGTACAGATAAAACGATTAACTGACAACACTAGTAATGTCATATTGTCTTTAATGGCGGGAGTCCGTATGTTTGTGTAAAAAACAGTAGTATTGTGATTAAAACCAAGTTCCAAGTGAAATTAAAGTTTTATTTATCGATGAACAATTCCTGAGATCGGTAATATCTCAGAAGTGCGATTTGGACTGCTGCCTCACGCCAACAAAGTGGATTGTGTTCCTGTTTGAGCGCCATGGATGAGTCAGGAAAGAAACCAAAAAGAAACCACTATAACGTGAGAAAAACAAAAGAAGGTCGATATTGAGGATTGGCCTGACTGACGTACCACTCTTTCCAGTGTGATTGGGCTCCAGAAAAGACGAAAATCGACATGCACACGAGTGGTACTGAAAAACGATTCCTTGGACTGGAATTTATTAAAAAAGGATCTTGACTGCGCTTTTTCTGTGCATATAGACATTGTGGTAATCCTTGTTGTCAGAAATACCTACTACTACAGTGAAAACGCGCACCAAGGCGACCACTCTCAACCGAGACCTTTGAACGAGCAAAAGGGCATCAGTCATGATGTGTTACAACTGTCGCAGACCTGGGCATGACAGTCAGTAGCAGCAGCTTGCTATTTGGCACAGTATGCCAGTGCCGGGGACATGAGATGGCCAACCTGCTGTACTACTTCAAATATGGTGATGTACAAAAACTTTATTTTTACCATTAAGTTACACTTTAAAAACAACTGATATTGATGAGTAATAATAATAAGGGTAGGTAGGTATCTACCTACTGGTAGTGCAGTTAAAGTTTCTACTTCAGAGGCCGTGTGTGTAAGATGTAGATTGTTTGTTCTTCGCAAATTACCTTTGGCCTCCATGATATATATTATTTATTGCACATTTAACATACAGAAAGTAAACAAACAAAAGGACATTTACAAAGGCGGGCTTATCTCTACAAGAGATTTCTTCCAGCCAACCCATGGTTGTGAGAGAGAATATTCATAGCGGGATACAATCGTGCATGTAAATGAAAAAAAAAACAAAAATAAATAAATTAGAATGTTGTGGGCTAAAGACTTACATGATCTTAAATTCAAAGTAGTAGAAGCATCAAGCAAGAATTAATAAGATGTGTTGTGTTTTCCTACACAGGCAGACTTAGTAGGTACTGACCCAAAAACAGTATGAAATGCTTTAGTTAGTGCAAGTCAGCAATTCAAAATTACTTTTTAAAGTATTTATGGTGTGTTTATCAGCAATCTTTTTGGTTAATGATGATGTAGGTACTTATATGACTCTATACAGCATTTACAGTAGACGTTAAGAAAGTTTTACTATCTAGCTTTAATATTCAAAATTATAACAAAACCTTGGTAGGTATTTATTGGGAAGACTTCCACTGTGATGATAGTTATTTAGTCTGCTAAGTATTTGTTCAAAGGAAAGATAACCTAGGCTTTTGTCCTCCTTATTTAATAATAATCTGATATTTAGACATCTAATGCTGGAACAAACAGCACAAAGTAAAGTAACATTTATTCTGCATCATACTGAAATAGGTACACGGCAGTGTAACAACCAAGTTAACAAATAGCTGAAAGTAAAGTCAAATTTATTTTGCATTATACTGAAATAGGTGCACGGCGGTGTGACAGCCAAGTTAACAAACAGCTGAAAGTGAAGTAAAAAAATATTTAGCATCATACTGAAATAGGAACACGGCAGTGTGACAGCCAAGTTAACGAATAACAGAAAGCAAAGTCAAATTTATTTTGCATCATACTGAAATAGGTGCACGGCGGTGTGACAGCCAAGTTAACAAACAGCTGAAAGTGAAGTAAAAATTATTCTGCATTATACTGAAACATACACGGCAGTGTGACAGCCAAGTTAATAAATAGCTTAAGGATTTTGCATCATACTGAAATAGGTGCACGGCAGTGTGAAAGCCAAGTTAAGAAATGGGTTTGCGTACAAGAATAAAAAAAGAAAAACAAGTTTACCTAAGTAGTATTTCATGCAAAGTATATACAAATGGCACTTGAAATGTAAAACAACATGGTTGTTATAAAAAAAAAGCTTTTAATGCTATATCCACATACTTAGATAGGTACATGAATAAAATTAATATTTAAATTTAACCTGTTTAAACTTATGTCACTAAAAGAAAAGCAGTAGTTTTGGAAGTAGTGAGTGACTTCAAGTGACAAACACAAAATATCAAAGTTCTGCAAGATTCAAAATTAAAGAATCCTTGTTATGAAAACAGTATGACCGGTTCTCACCGTGATATGGATTTATAGTTTGTGTTTTTATAGTTTAAGTAACCACGATACTCTCAAATAATATGTTAAAAGAATCTTTAACTATGGGTGACTAGCCTCACCGCGTGAAAGTGCAATACATTTTCGTCATAAGTGACCATAAACGTCATTACAAGCACCTAGTTACTGGAACCAATACCTATTTTAGGTTGGAAAGAGTCCAGGACAAAAGAAATATTAGTAGGCATTTACTGTTTTATTTAAAACTTCCTTGTGTTGGGACAAAAATATTATGATAGCAAACAAACTTGCTGGGATCTTCTTTTATGACGAGATAAATTTTATTTGTTATCCTGAAATGTTTGCACCCTATTACTCAAAAAGAGATTGTTCTCTATTGCTAAAGAAATTGTGTAATCTCGACAAGTGTTGGCTTCGTATGTTGACGACAAATGTTGGCTTCGTGTGTTCACGACGAGTTTTTGCTTCGTATTTTGACGAGTGTTGGCTTCGTGTGTTCACGACGAGTGTTGGCTTCGTGTGTTCACGACGAGTGTTGGCTTCGTATGTTCACGACGAGTGTTGGTTTTGTATGTTGACGACGAGTGTTGGCTTCGTGTGTTCACGACGAGTGTTGGCTTCGTGTGTTCACGACGAGTGTTGGCTTCGTATGTTCACGACGAGTGTTGGCTTTGTATGTTGACGACGAGTATTGGCTTCGTATGTTCACGACGAGTGTTTGCTTCGTATGTTGACGAGTGTTGGCTTCGTGTGTTCACGACGAGTGTTGGCTTCGTATGTTGACGACGAGTGTTGGCTTCGTGTGTTCACGACGAGTGTTGGCTTCGTGTGTTCACGACGAGTGTTAGCTTTGTGTGTTCACGACGAATGTTGGCTTCGTATGTTTACGACGAGTGTTGGCTTCGTGCGTTCACAAAGAGAAATAGCTTTGTGCGACCAAAACAAGAAATAGCTTTGTGCATTCACAACGAGAAATGGCTTTGTGCGATCCAAAAAAAAAAACCCTAGCTTTGTGCATTTACAACGAGAAATAGCTTTGTGCGACCTAAACGAGAAATAGCTCTGTGCGTTCAAACAAGAAATAGCTTTGTGCGATCCAAAAAGACTTAGCTTTGTGCGATCACAACAAGAAATAGCTTTGTGCGATCCAAAAAGACTTAGCTTTGTGCGATCACAACAAGAAATAGCTTTGTGCGATCCAAAAAGACTTAGCTTTGTGCGATCACAACAAGAAATAGCTTTGTGCGACCAAAACGAGAAATAGCTTTGTGCGTTCACAACAAGAAAATCTAGCTTTGTGCGACCAAAACGAGAAATAGCTTTGTGCGTTCACAAAGAAAAAGTCTAGCTTTGTGCGATCACGACGAAAAATAGCTTTGTGCGATCACTACGAGAACTAGCTCTGTGCAATCATTAAAAAAAAAACTGCTCTGTGCTATAGCTTTGTGCGACCACTACAAAAAATAGCTTTGTGCGACCACTACGAAAAATAACTTTGTGCGATAACTACGAAAAATAGCTTTGTGCGATCACTACGAGAACTAGCTCTGTGCAATCACTATGAAAACTTCTATGTGCGATAGCTTTGTGCTACCACTACAAAAAATAGCTTTGTGCGTTCAAAACAAGAGATAGCTGTGTACGACCAAAACGATAAATCGCTTTGTGCGTTCACAACAAGAAAATCTAGCTTTGTGCGACCAAAACGAGAAATAGCTTTGTGCTTTCACAACGAGAAAATCTAGCTTTGTGCGATCACGACGAAAAATAGCTTTGTGCGATCACTACGAGAACTAGCTCTGTGCAATCACTACAAAAACTGCTCTGTGCTATAGCTTTGTGCTACCACTACAAAAAATAGCTTTGTGCGACCACTACGAAAAATAGCTTTGTGCGATCACTACGAAAAATAGCTTTGTGCGATCACTACGAAAAATAGCTTTGTGCGATCACTACGAAAAATAGCTTTGTGCGATCACTACGAGAACTAGCTCTGTGTAATCACTATGAAAACTTCTATGTGCGATAGCTTTGTGCTACCACTACAAAAAATAGCTTTGTGCGTTCAAGAGATAGCTGTGTGCGACCAAAAAGAGAAATAGCTTTGTGCGTTCAAAACAAGAAATAGCTGTGTGCGACCAAAAAGAGAAATAGCTTTGTGCGTTCAAAACAAGAAATAGCTGTGTGCGACCAAAAAGAGAAATAGCTTTGTGCGATTCAACAAAACCTAGTTTTGTGCAATCACTGCAAAAAAAAATGCTCTGTGCGATAGCTTTGTGCGACCATTACGAAAAATGGCTTTGTGCGATCACTACGAGAACTAACTCTGTGTGATAACGACAGAACTAGCGTTGTGCGATAACGACAACAGTAAGTAGGCTTTGTGCAATACTATGAGAATGGGCTTTGTACGAGAACAATGAGAACAAGCTTTGTGCGATAACAATGAGGACAAGCTTTGGGCAATAACTACGAGAACAAGCTCTTTGCGACAGCGAGAATGCGCTTTATGCGAGAACAAGCTTTGTTCGATGACAACGAGAACAAGTTTTGTGCGATAACAACGAGAACAATCTTTGTGTGATTACAACTAAAACAAGCTGTGTACAGTAAGCTTTGTGTCATCGTGGACAAGCTGTTTTCAAGAACAAGCTTTGTGCAAAAACAACAAGAAAAGGGCTTTGTGCGACAGCAACGAGAACTAGCTTTGTGCAACAACAACGAAAATGGGCTTTGTGCGATAAGGACGAGAACTAACTTTGTACTACAACGATAGGAGTCCAAATTTTTAAATGGGTGCTGTAACGATCAGTTCTAATTTGAACGTTAGGGTTGTGTTATGTTATAAATATTTATTGTGCTGCAACTACGAGTACAAAGATCGTGTTAACGACCAGCCTTGTGTCAGTTTCGCATATTATAAAGCTAACTTAGTATGTGTGTGTATTTCGCTGTAAGTTTGTTGTTGTAAACTTTTAATAAAACATAACACATTCATAAAAATGAACATACAAAGGCAGGTTTATTCCTGAGTTGAGCGAGTGGAGAGATGCAGTTAACGGCTTATATCTTCAATATGAGTAGACCAGGGCTGGGTTGTGTTCATGATGACGTCCAGGTTTTTAACCATGAAGAAGAAAAGAATTACTAATAGTTAAAAACAAGGCTAGGTACTAAAGTATTTACGAACTTGAAGATTGTACCTGACTACCGCTGATATTCGCTTAGAATTTTGCTGCATTTGTATATTTGCAAAATTTTAAAACAATAGGGTGTATGTCTTTTGGGTGTACGCCCAAGGTCAACGATCAAAATTAAATTCTATGATCATCACTAGCATAAGTTGTTTACTATTGAAAATGTATGTAATATTTAAACTAAAATAACACCGTGCATGCGAGGTTCAACGTTTGAATCTGCTGAAATCAAGAAGAACAATTATGGCTAAATTCTCATTTCTTACTTAACAACAAATGTCGTCTGTGAACTTGAAAAGGGCAATGGTGGTGCTATGACCTAGGCGGTTACCGGGTTAGAATGACTTTGATGAGTTAAAGTTGAATGGGTGAGAGACTTGAGAGTACAAGTGAAGGTACACGAAGGGGTTGTAAGATAGAATAGGTGATATGGAAGTAAAGTTTAGATTGATGAAGATCCATGGGTATAAAATTTACTCTGTCCCAAAATTGCTGGGTTTTAAATTTCTTATGGTGCCATGATCAACAGCTTACACACTTGTTGAATTTCAGGAACAACGAGCAACAGTCTGGCGAGTTCCAGCAACAACAAGCAACAGTCTGGTGAGTTCCAGGAACATTAAACAACTGTCTGGGACTATGAGAAGACGCCGAACACCTACTATTCCTCATTCCACCGCACCTTTAGTCCTGGTTGAACAGAAGTGAACGCCGTGGGACACAGCTGTGTTCAGGATGGCCGAGTGTTACAGAAATATTTACTGTCACATCACTAGCGTACAGATAAAACGATTAACTGACAACACTAGTAATGTCATATTGTCTTTAATGGCGGGAGTCCGTATGTTTGTGTAAAAAACAGTAGTATTGTGATTAAAACCAAGTTCCAAGTGAAATTAAAGTTTTATTTATCGATGAACAATTCCTGAGATCGGTAATAATTGGAAGGTTCCTGGTTCGATTTCTGGTGGGGACACTGACAAACAATCATCGTTGTGTGTGACTTCCCCAGTTCAGTTGGGACATATGAATCATCTGATTTTCGGAAAAGTTAGATGATTCCGTGCTTCGGAAGGCACGTTAAGCCGCTGGTCACGGCTACTATCTACGGTAGTAGTTGTTAGATAAGCTGTGTGGACTCTACAGCTCTGACACCAGGGTTTGTGATGATCTTACGACCCACACAATATGATGATGATGACTCTCGCATATCGCGAGAGAGTAAGTGTAGTGCTATTGTACCATTAATTTTTATTACAACCAATGTTTTGAAGGAAAAGTTTTTTAAAGACAGATGTACATGTTTCGGTATTGCCACCTTTTTGTATAGACGTGAAATGGGATCTGTTTTGGAATATTTCACCTTCGTAGCAATAACGTAGCAGTTAGCTCTACTTGTTTTTGTAGAATAATTAACGACTGGAACCTCTATGTATTTGGGGTAATCAAATGGAATACTCCTAAACTTTGACTTAGTTTATTATTCAGGACAGTTCAAAACTTTCTGAAGATTAATAATTTTACACATTTATATATTTCTACAAAATCCACACAAATATACTATATATATATATTAGAAAAGGTGGTACTGTCCACTAAACTGAACAACTTTTGCCAAGGAACATAGGTCGAAATACGAAATAAATACTCGTATTTCGACCCCCAAACATGTTGTCAGCTGATGCAGTTTTTATGGGAAGTCGACATTTTTGGGCAGAAACACCTTATAATATCCGGGGTGATCCAAAAATAACGCTGTATAGGAGGTAAGGGAGAGGTTTCCAAAAACTGAAAGGGCATGATCAGTCAACGTAATTGAACAGCTCTAAGTGAATAAAATTTTCAGAAAATTAAAAATATCGGCATTTTTATACAGACTGTCCAATCAAGTTTGCAATTTTGTATAGACCTTAATTTTATTTTTTCATTTCCTAAAAGTTTTATTCACTGAAAGTGGTTTAGTTACGTTGACTGATCATAACCTTACAATTTTGGAAACCTGTCCCTTACACCCTTTATATAGGGTGATTTTTAATATTTTAATATGATAGCAAAAGATATGCATGTACTCATGATACTGCACAACTTTTCCCAAGGAACATAGGTCGAAATACGAAAAACCAAATTTGACCTCCCATACAAAGTTTCTCTGGGAGGTCAAAACTCGATTTTCGTTTTTCTACCTATCTTCCTTGGGGAAAATTGTTCAGTATCATGAGTACATGCATACCTTTTTCTATCAAGAACTAATTAAAACCATACCCACCCTATATATGAACAATTTGATTCAGGGTCGATTACCTATAGCACAGTCCTATAGGTACATTCGCTTTCAAAGTAGTGATTTTGGACAGATTCTTTTTCTATTAGATAAGATCTATCTATAAGATATAGTTAAATGTTTTTGAAAAATATTATTTCCCACGGGTTAACAAAATCCTATGTAAAGTAACCCGCAGCAGGGCAGATAGCGTGTAACTTATATAAGGTCCTAATGAAATAGTGAACATAATTTCAGTTTCTTGGTCTGAATAACATACTAAAATTATGTTCACTATTTCATTAGGACCTTATATCAAATTAAAAGTCCAATACAAGCTAATTTGATTTAATTCCATTAAGAGACTGCAGAGCCAACAAGATTGCGGCCTATTTCAAAGTTATACTTGTAAGGAAGACTTTGTTCAGGCTCAGATATAACTTGGTCTGGTAAACTCATGTGTATTTAATTAGTTCCTCGCAGGTTCTCCTACTGTGAAGTGAGGTAATAAACTACACTCCCTTTATGCTCGCTTTCTTACGGAACTCTGAAGAAATAAGGGAAGGAAATGACTTGTATTGCTTTGCAGGTTTAATATTGACACGAAAATCGTGGCAGATCGGGCCTTTCAAAATTAGTAGGAAATTATTGAGTAAAAATATGATATTAAGAAAACTCCAGAAAACGCTTTGTTTGTGGCACAAAGTCAGAATAAAATAATAATATTAGTAAGTTAATTTATTTCTGTACGGATGGAAAGCGCATACTTTTGCAATCAAATATAATTGTAAGCTGTTTTTGTCCCTTTTTTGCACAAGACGCCAAAATGCTTGTGAAGCGACAATGAAAAATAAATTTTGATCAAGAAGACTATGAGAAGCACATTTTGTATGGTAGGGGTAATTTTGCGACTTTAAAAAAAGGATCCTAATGCAATCCTTAGGTATGTAATTTTTTCAAAAAACACAATTTTTGCGTGTGTAAATGTACCAAATTTTGCTAGTGTATGTATGTTTGTCTCTGTATGTTTGTATGTATGTTTTCCCCCGCATGTCTCTGGAACTAAAAGTCAGATTGCAAAAATTCTTTTTTTTTCTTGAACAATGTATTGTAAGAATTAAGGTGAAATGCCAGTTTCATCAAAATTGGTTCAGCAGTTAAATAAAATCAGTTCAGTAAAACTACAAAAGACAAAGAAATTATTGAGATAAGGTACTCAAACGAAAAAATAATTAAGTAATTAGGTTTCAATTACAACTGAAATTTAAAATATCAGAAATAAAAAACGAATCTAGGTGTGTAAATAAACCAATTTCAAGACTGAAAATGGAGATGTAATAGTTATTTTCACCTCCAAAGCTCGGTAACATTTGTTTTGTCGGTTAAATTCTGCGGCCAAAAGCGATTTTTGGCCCCTAGCGGGCAAAAGGTATTTGAAATTCGAACGCGATGTACTTATTATTTTGTAGTATGCTGCAGTACTGGCCGCTTGTAAAACCAGGCACGCACTATCGTTTTCAAGATGAGAAAGAGGGATGCAGCTATAGGAAAGAAACAAATAGTATTATGAATAGTGAATGCCTGGTGGGTAAGGTACTGGCTGATAATGAAAAGTAAATTTAAAATTCGATCGCCTTTTTTTGTTCTCTTGCCCAGATTAATGGACTCGCCCTTTGACTTCAAATCAACGCAATACAAAATAGATTTGCCTGCCACTGCCTATCCTCTGTTTCCATATTGAAATCCAATGAGAATGAACCTTGTTCCGCAAATTTATCAAGTAGTTTATAGGTAGAGTCACGAACATAAGCACAGCAGTCCCAAAAATAATAATAATTTAATTATAGTGATTTCCTTTTTAATGTCTAGTATTCTTTATCTATACATGGCCACTCGTCCGTGAAAACTCTTTGACCTTGAGCTGGTCTCTGGGTACGGAGGTTTGTAGCGAAGCGCTGGTTCAGGTTATACTGGTTATGTTTCCACTTGCTTGCTGCCGTCAATACCATTATGTAGGTATTATGCCCTTACATTAAAACGTTTGAGTAATTATTTCTTACATTTGAATTGCTATTCTTGCATTATGTTAACATTTCCTCGCTTTAATGAGGTGAAAAATTTTGTGTTTCGCTCGGCAGCAAAGTTATTTTGCGTCTCGTGCCTTGAAACCTTCGCCACGCTCAGGATTCTTCTTTTGAACCACTCGCTTCGCTCGTGGTTCAATCCTAGAATCCTTCGCTTGCTCAGGTTTCAATACGAGGCACTCGCGCCAAATAAACCTTTTGCTGCCTTGCATAACAAATAACTATTGTTATGCAAGGCAGCAAAAGGTTTATTTGGCGCGAAGGCCTCGTATTGAAACCTGAGCAAGCGAAGGATTCTAGATCCTGAGCGTGGCGAAGGTTTCAAGGCACGAGACGCAAAATAACTTTGCTGCCGAGCGAAACACAAAATGTTTCACCACATTAAAGCGAGGAAATGTTAACATAATGCAATATAAGAAATAAGTGTTTAATTAATTACTCATACGTTTTAACGTAAGGGCAGAATACCTACATAATGGTACTGACGGCAGCAAGCAAGTGGAAACATAACCAGTATAACCTGAACCAGCGCTTCGCTACAAACGTCCGAAACCAGAGACCAGCTCAAGGTCAAAGAGTTTTCACGGACGAGTGGCCATGTATAGATTAAGAAAACATTAAAAACGAAATTACTATAATCAAATTATTATTATTTTTGGGACTGTTGTGCTTATATTCGTGACTCTACTCATAAACTACTTGATAAATTTGCAGAACAAGGTTCATTTTCATTGGATTTCAATGTGGAGATAGAGGATAGGCAGTGGCAGGCAAGTCTATTTTATATTGCGTTGATTTGAAGTCAAAGGGTGAGTCCATTAATCTGGGCAAGAGATCAAAAAAAAGGCGATCGAATTTTAAATTTACTTTTCATTATCAGCCAGTACCTTACCCACCAGGCATTCACTATTCATAATACTATTTGTTTCTTTCCTATAGCTGCATCCCTCTTTCTCATCTTGAAAACGATAGTGCGTGTCTGGTTTTACAAGCGGCCAGTACTGCAGCATACTACAAAATATTAAGTACATCGCGTTCGAATTTCAAAAACCTTTTGCCCGCTACAGGCCAAAAACGCTGTGGCCGCAGAATTTAACCGACAAAACAAATGTTTCCGAGCTTTGGAGGTGAAAAAGTTATTGAGGTCAATGCCAGCCTGATTACTAAGAAAACACGTAAATTTGTCACTTGTTGTTGTTCATACGTGTTTTATTTTTAATATTCAATATGGCACCAACCTCAAACAAAAGTTGTTCAAAGTAGAAAATCGCAAAATTTCACAACCACGGGCAGGATTCGAACCTGCGTCTTCTGCGTAAGTACCGCAGACGCTTTACCAACTAGGCTACTGTGGTCCTGGCATTTTCTACTTTGTAGATTTATCCCAACACAGGAAGTGTTAAAATAAAAATCATTTTCAAAAGTTGTTCAGTTTCATAGTCTAAGTAACATGCTAAAATAGGTCTTAGTTAATTTTACTCTTATTGTAGGTAATAATTCATATTATTGTTAAGTATACATAGAATGATGAAACCCATGCTTGAATATCTGCAAACATGCTACCTTCTGTTAAGATATGCAAAAAATATACTGCACGTAAACTATTTCAAGTGTATCCAAAAATCTTAAATGTCTGTTTGAAAATAAGTTTGTGAATTCTAAAAGATATTTTTGGTAGCAAGCCAGCTTCTAATAAGCGTTAACTTAACAGTAAATCAATATCTTTTACGATGTTTACAAGTAATTTCGCCTTACTTCGTTGGCTGTCTACAGCACTGTAATCGCCAGCCGGAAGACAACCGTTGCTAAGGAAGTATGTTCCTATCATAAATTTTTTTCGTTTATTCCTACGCTTACCAACACATTTTGCAGCCATGACACTAAAACCAGAGTATATTTGACTGAAACAATAACATTGTTTTACAAATTTGATTTTTCGGACAGCTTTAGCCGATTGCTTTTGACATAGCTGCAAAATATGTTGGTAAGCGTTGGCATAAACGAAAAAATGGATCATACGTACTTTTATCTGCCGTGGTTTAGTGGGGAAAACAGGTGTTAAGAAATAGTTATTTTCGATACAAGTGCGGAAAGGAAAAAAATCCTGAAATGTAGTAAGTACTGAAAAAAATATTTTTCTACGACTTTATTTCACTACTGAAAAAGACCTATTGAAACGCAAAAAAAACATTGTTGGCACAGTACCTATGGCGCTAAAACTTTTACAACTCATTCAATACTAGCGGTCAGCCCCGGCTTCGCATGGGTAGATATAGTTTCTTGTTGCGTCGGGGGTTAATAAAATAGGATACATTATAAAGAACTTTTTAAAATATTGTTTATATAATGTTTAGGTTCTTAAGTAATGGACAAAGCTAGATTTTTTATCATCACATACACTTTCTGATGCTCTGCCTACCCTGTGAAGGTTATAGGCGTGATGATACACTCATTTACACACACAGGAACAATTATTATCCAAATTTTACGTGTCTATTCTCTGGTGTAGATAAAACCATTGGGGTCACTCAGAGCGCTGTTAGTTAAATTTCAATTTTGATAATTATTACACTCATGATAACTTTTGAATGGAATGTCCGATTTCAATAATTTACAGGTACTGATATAGCTTTGAATACGAAGTCATTTAATTTATTTAGATAAGGATTAATACCAAGGTACGAATAATGTGGGCCATACAGTTTCAATGCACATTTTGACATGAAAATTAGTTATTGTGACATACCTAGTTAGATATATGGTAGCGCGGACTTTTTTGTAAACATTGATGTCTTGTATAAAACTGTAGTATATCACTTTGCTCTATAGTCAATAGTTTCCGAAGCGTACGCGATATAAGGATTCTATTCGGTATTTTAATTCACACATTGGGTTACATTATCGAAGTTTTCATACGAATCTCTTTTTATATTATGTATGTATTATATTATATATTAAATATTCAATATAAGCATTTAAAAGGCGTGCCCGTTTTATTGAATATGATGGGTACAGATATTAAATACATTCAAAAACGTGCGTACGTAATACAAGGCGAATCCGCTCTGTTCTAACACACGCATTCTGCCCTTATATTAATAACTTGTTAATTGAACTCTTGGCTTCAAGGTCAACTATGAGGCCACAGCCTATTCAGCCCGCGGGCTCAGTTCACCACATTCTGCTATTTTCATGGTTGAGTCGATCCACAATTCTGACACTCAGGTCGAGTGCTAAGCTCACCACTTTTTGACTATCGTTTATGTTGAATTTAAAAAAATCCTATAGTGCAAAAAATTTTTGGTGTAAAACCTTTTAAGGGCTTATTCTGTGGGCTAAGTGCAACAACCTTTGTTCTACGGCTTTTCGAAATTCGCAATAAACCGTATAAAGGTTACAAAAGGAAAACCGGTCATGAAAAGCGAGTCGGACTCGTGCGTCGAGAGTTCCGATATAACTATAGTAATTTTAGACGCAATAAAGTCCTTTTTGGACCGCAAAATACAAAATGTATTTGTACTTAAAGATTTTTTAATAACTGTGCTTATTAGAGAGAACGATTTATTTTTCCTGTAATGTTTACATAAACCTCTATCGACTATAATTAATTCAGTTTTTTCCTTTTAACTTCGGAAATAAGAAGGGAGGGATTTAGGAGGGATGTTATTTTTAATACCATAAGGTTTCTGATTTTACCATTTTGGTGAGGAACTTCAAAAGGTACTATGATTTCTATAGAGTAACTCATAACACGGAACTGAGCTACTTTTATATAGAAAAATTTATGGAGCTAAACGGCAAAGCACAAGTTTGCTAAAACCATGGGGTTATGTACGATAAAAATGGTCGTTTTTTTATTTTAATTTCTCTGAAATAGTTGTACCCAAACTTTCATGTTTTGAGTTACCTACTTTAACATCATGGCACATTTTTACATTATGTATCTAATAGAAAACTGGGAATTAAATATTGAATCTATGCTTTATGAATTTGTGCACATTCATGCCCAGCACTCAAAGGCCGCAGGTCCCCATTTTGTCGAGTGGTTGGTAATAAACCACACTAGAGCTCTCTTTCTATCTCACCAAGCTTTTATTCAGCTGCACTATTCTTACACTCACCCACTAATTCTTATTTTATTTGCGTTGCAATTCTCTCTAAAGGCTACAGGATTTAAGAGGTATTTCTAAAACGGGATTTCACATTAATGTTTTAAAGCGATGTTAAGCTTACAAGAGCATTTAGTGAGCTTACTAGAACTTTTTACAGTGTTTATTTACTCATTGAGTTCCTTTATTTCGATGTTCACAAACAGGAATAAATAAACAGTCTTATATTTTTATTAAAAATGAAAATAAAGTAAATTAGCTCCTTTTCATAAAACGCGATTACGTGAAGAGGCTTAATTGAATTTGTGTAGGGTAGTAAATACTTTTTTTAATTTCATACAAAAATACTTTTTCTTTCATTAGTGACCAAAAAAACATTTTCTTTAAAAACCGAGTTTGTTTCTAAGTGGTCTACATTTACAAATACCTACTTTCAAAAGCCCTCTCTACTATCCTCCAACTATAGCAGTCCTGAGAAAATTCCGACCAACCACGGCGGTACAAGTCTCCAGTCGTCCAGCCACCTTTTTTGTGGTCCACCCTGGCGACGTCAGCTGTTTTTTGGGGTATCTATTTGGTGACGCCTCTTGCCCACGAATATTGATGTGACGAAAGTGTAATAAAAAAACGTGTATTTTCGTTCGCGGTCGCACCTACATTAAACGTAAATATTATTAGTTCCCAAAGAGATTAAATGATCATTATTGTTTACCTTGAAAGTTAACTCTCAATGCTGTTGACATCAAACAGCTACTCAGATTAGAGTAGGAGATGGTAGGAGTATCAAACAATTGAACGAATAAAAATATATTCTGAATGGTGTATATAATATTTCAAGTTTGATGACCTCTTTCCTGATCTTACAAAATTTTCAATGATTATTTTCTTTAGGTTATTCATGTTATCTAACTCTCCCCTATTTACTTACATCTTTTTGGCAAATTTTATAGTAAGACCAGTTTTGACTAGCTAGAACTAGTATCTACCCTACTATGTTTTCGCTATGTTATTCGTATAAAAGGCCTAGTCCTTTGTAAGAGAACACTTTAGTATACAATACACACCTGTCTTTAACATTACAGCGGACATTGGATCTTAATTGAGTTTCTATTCCCGAAATCGATACTCGGCAAGAGAGCTACGCCAATTTAGTACTCGTTACTCAATTAAGTAACATTTGAATAATAATTAAAGCTCGTAAAATATAAGGATTCAGCATAAAAATTTGAACTTAATGCCTTTTTTTAGGTGAACTGGTCCTGTAATGTACCTAAACTAAGCTCATAATAGTTAGTAGTGAATGAAATCAAAAGGTTTTATCAAAATCAGGTCAATCAATCAATGAAATCATAGAAACCTCCAAATGATATCAGCTAAACTACATCGCTTCGCTTGACATACAAAGTGGCGCCATGGTGGGAATAAAAAATTAAGCTAAATAAAACTAAAACACGACTGCCAACGTAAATGTAGGAAAACGGAAAAGTGTCCGTACCAAACAATATTTTTAATTTTCATCGTGAAGTTTAAAATGATACCAAACACCTATGACATCGATCCAGTAGTGTGGTACATCCGATTTCCGCTCACATACATAGACTGCCTAATACATTACACTTCCTTTTTGGCTTCGCGCAGTCGAATGAAAATAGAAGCGAACAATAAAAACCCACGCGCTCTTTAAATATTCAAATTTAATTTTTTTCCCTTACAATAAAAATGACATATTATAATATTAGTTATTATTATTTTATTTTATTTTATTTGGAAAATTTACAGCCAATAATGTTTTATATAATAATTTTGAAAAGAACTACGCCAATTACAAATTTTCACCAGTATAAAATTCATTGAGTCATTAAGTTACTCAATCAATAAACTTAGAAAGTATCTAAAAGTTGGATATAACGAAAAGCTGGATTCCACTAAAGTAAAACGAGCCAAAGCTGTGTTGGGAGACTTGTGTCCAAGCTAGGTAAGAACCTGTGTTATGGATCACCAGGCTTCCACTCCACGGGTTCGATACAAATAAATTACACAATTACAGGAAAAAAAATTTTTTTTTCGAATATATGGCTTGATATCATAAAGTCAATTAGAATTAGCCTGTTAGAACCGCAGTTAATACCCATGGAGTTTTCTCCTCTAAGTAATCTGATATTTTATGATAAGCTTTCTTATACAGTTTTTGCTTTATTACAGTTTTGAATTTATGTAACGGTATATCAATGGGTACCTTATAATAGATGCGTATACATTGACCTTTAAAATATTCTAATCTTGTGAACACGGCTAACATGAGAAGCAAGTTGATTCTTGTTTCTTGTGTTGTCACTGTGCCTGTCACAATTTTTATTCCGTTTAACATATTTAAAATTCTCATAAATGTATTGAGACTTGCGACACAATATTCAAAATAGTCATAATACAGGGAGTGAGGGCCAAGTGCAAACTTAAGTTTGTAATTCCATATAATTAGTATGGAAATACAAACTTACCTATACTAAATTTATGTAAAAATGTTTAAATGAATTATGCAGTCAGGTACATAACCAATTAAGAATTCCAATTTGAAGCATTAAAATAAGCTCATTGAAACCGATTTTGAGTAAATCATATTTTTAAATTTTAGTAGTAAGGGAACACCCTTTATATGAACTTCCACAGACCAATGGATACTGCCGAAAGATACCTTGCATGGAGAGTCTTGGTCATGCAAAATATCATTAAGATCGTTTGAGACATTTTTGAGCAACTCGCAATTTTTTCCATTTCCATTGTATGACAGCTACTCTCAAAAAGACAGCCAGCAAGAAACCACTCAGGATCCTTCAATGAAGTTACAAAAAAATCCTAAATTTAAAATATTGTGTCAATCGGACTATTCGTTTAGCCGCTAGGCCAAAGCGTGACGGACAGACCAACCAACGCACCGACAGACCGACGGACGGACATTTTTGGGAGACTTGCTTTTTATGATGTATATGTATAGATGATGTATAAGTGATATAGAACACATTTTTGAGAAAATTTGAAAAACTTTTTTTTTTCACGAATACAATACCTTTCTCGCTCCGCTTGAAAGTAAAAAACCCGGTCAAGTGCGAGTCGGACTCGCACGCCGAGGGTTCCGTTATACCTATAGTATTTTTGGAAGCAAAAAAGTCCATTTATTGGACCGCATAACAAAATTTGTTTGTAAAGGTTTTTTGCTGATTTCTAAAAAACCGTACAGCTTAGAAAGATCGTTTTATTTTTTTTATATTCACATAAATTCTATTGACTGTAATTAATTCAGATTTTTCCTCTGACGAACTTCCGAGATAAGGGGGGGGGGGAATAAGGGGAATGGTGTTTATTTTGTCATTTTTCATTATAACTTAAAAACTAAAAGTCGTAAAAAATACAAAAATATATTTTAGAATGTACCAGTAAAGCACTCCTACATGATACCCCACTCGACTTGGTAACGACAATTTGAAATGCCCCCCCTATTTTGGCCCCCTTTACATCAATAATCATAACTTTTTTTTCATGTGCAATTAAGTTGGATAACGCTATTCTAAAACTATTTGTATTTCAAGTCGATAGCATGAGTGGTTTCTGAGATATACAGGTGTGACAGACAGACAGACGGACAGACAGACAGACAGACAAAGTCGCACCATAAGGGTTCCTTTTTTACCATTTTGGTATCGGAACCCTAAAAATTTACACAAAATATTATTCTATACGTATAAACGTTTCTCTAGAGTCAGTTGCGTAGTTTTAGAGATCTAAGCGTACAGACAGAGGGACAGACGGCGGCGCGGTAAACGACTTTGTTTTATGCTATGTAGAGATTAGTATCTGGATATTATAATATTTCAAATTGCACAGTGTTCTTTTAGTGGTTTCAATTAATAGTACTTAAAACACGCAAGTAAAACACCAGTTATGACTCGTGGGAGAAGAAGCTTATTCAGAAAACAGTAAAAACAAATGGGTGGTTAAAAGAAAATGGTAAGCTCATAGTTATGGTGAAGATTTCCTCTGAATACAAGGTGGCAATCTCGGGAGAAAGTTGCAATAACATTCTCATTTGTGGTGCTGCGTGCTGCCAAAGATAATTTTGTAAGATCGCGTAGCCGTGTTATTTCCCATGTGGGACGAATTGAAAGATACTTTGCTGCTTTCGTTGCGCGATATTTTCTTAGTGATACGCGCTTACACACATACATACGCGAGAGGTAAATATTTGCAATAGGAATGTTCGGAATTTATTCAGTTTTGATATTTTGTTAGATAAACGTATTTTTAAACTCAATTCACAATTATTTAACTTAGTGAATGAATAGATAGCATATAGGGTGTATCCTAATCAACTGCCTTCCTTTCACTATGTTACTCGCACAATAAAAACAAATTAAATTTGCTTACCTTTTCTAAATCCTAACTTTTAATAGAATTTTCATACGTAGGTACTTTCATCCCTTATTTCACCCTCTTGGGGGATGATATCTCAAAATTACTGAAACACGTGTTTCTTTACTTCTTATTATTAGCTAAAATCCAAATTTCAAGTACCTCACTTCAAAACTGTAGGATTTTCATACAAACTTTCTTGCCTTATTTCACCCCTTTGGGGGATGGATCTCAAAATTGCTGAAACACATGTTTATTTTCTTTTTATTATTAACTAAAATCAAAATTTCAAACACCTCTTGTCAAAACTGTAGGATATCATACGAACTTTCATTTTTTATTTCACCTCCTTAGGGTATGAATTTTGAAAAATTCAAAAATACGTACTTTTTAATTTTTTACCAAGAGCTCAAAACCAAAATGTCTATAATTCTATCTTTAAAAATGAAAGACTTATAGACCAACATACGGAAAAAAAGACATCCCCTTTTTCACCACCAAGGTTTCAAGGGTGGTTTTTAAGAAATGCTTAAACACGTGTTTGTTTATTTTTTACCAAAAGCTAAAAGTCAAATTTGTATTTTGTGTTTGAATCTAAGTCAAGAATCAAAGGAATAATCATTAAAAACAAAAAATATTAACTAAAAATCTAAGTTAAAATAATATTAAGTTACATTATTTTCGTAAGCCGAAAAATGTTTTAAGCCGTAAAATGATTTCTATTAAATTATTATTTCATTATTGTTATATCAATACTCAAATATGTAATACCTTTAAGCTGTACAAAATCAAACTTCTATGTCAACCCAATCAAAATAAATGTAAATTTAAGCTGCATATTGTGAAAATAGCAACTACTTGCAAGGGAATCAAAACCTAAAGGATACTTCCAGTCGACCTAGAACCTTGCAATTTGGCATAAAGCAAACTTTTATAGCACACATAAAGGAAAAAAATCCGAAAACCTTAAATTTTTTGTTACATCATGTAAGACTATTTTTTTGCAATTAAAATACCACAACTTTTACTTATATACCTACAGGTTTGTACTGAACCCTCGGTGCGCGAGCCCGACTCGCACTTGGCTGGTTTATTTTTTCTATTATTACTTATAACGACCTTCCACCCTTCCTTTCTTCCTTCCTTGACCTTCGTCGACCTAATCTCTGTTCCCAAGACTAGATCGAGGTCAAGAGTAACCTTCAGGTACAGTTGGTCTACTTTCCCAAAGTCTATTGACAATAAAAAGAAAATGTAGGTACCTTATTACTACGTACAGGTTTCATTTATGTTCTCTACAACGTAAACACTTTTCTCTTTCACTGTACGAAACTGCCAGGTTGCGTATTGGCAGACCAACGCAACGTAGTGTTCATCTAATTGCAAATTTCTTGTCGTACCAGAAGACGAAGCGTTGGCAGGCCCCCCACAAGGTGGACCGACGATCTGGTCAAGGTCGCGGGAAGCCGCTGCTGGATGCGAGCAGCGCAGGACTGACCGGTCGTCTCGGAGATCTTTAGGGGAGGCCTATGTCCAGCTGTGGACGTCTTTTGACTGATATGATGATGATGAGTTGATTAGAAAACACCCTATAAATTTATCTAATTTCATCTCGATTAGTCGTACCTAAGTCTTTATGAATTATTATGTTAATAGGATGTATAAAACATACAAAATAAGACGTGTGCCTCAGAATGACTGAAAGCCGTGATCTTTTTTATGATCAAATAAGTAACATGCTACGTTGCTGCAATGAAAAAGCTGTCTTTTTATTTATCTCCAAAATGTGTTTTTACGACAGACCTAACCATCATGAGCAGATGTTCTTAGAAGTTTCTTACATTCATGTTTTGAAAGAGATAATACAGATTTAGTTCTACTTGACTGAATTGAGATGCGTCTAGCGAAGAAGCGGCAGATAAGTATGTGGCAGTGTGCCAGAGGACTCGATGTGCCTACCACTGTCGCTGCTGCTACGTGAACTCTTAGCAGAGCGCACTTTACTGGATATCCTGTAATCGATAAATATCAACGCTGATTTCGCTCCATTTTTGCACAACCATTTCCATTTCCATTTCTCCATTTTTTTTACCGAATTTCACAGTTAGTAGTGAGCAAATAACATTCCTTACACTTTATTATTTATGTTATCTAACACTCTTTGGCAAAACTATTAACAATTTTACCAGACTTCGGAAAAAAGAAGGGTTATGATTTTGACCGGTATGTACGTATGCCCGGTGTCATATGTTCTAGTCTGGTCGCTTAACGTCTTATATTGCCAAATTCACCAAAATGCACCAATTTTTTCCAGGTACTAGTTAGATAGATTCTTTATTGCACACATAATAAGAAATAAATTGTACAGGAAAGAGAACTTAAAACTAATGTGGGCAAAGGCGGCCTTATCGCTACAAGCGATCTTTTAAATGCAACCTTTGAAGATAGGATAGATATACAGTAGGAGCACTGCGTGTATTGAAAAGAAAAGATAAATTATAAACTTATAAAAATAGAATAAGTAAATAAATTAACAAGTAAATAAATAAAGAAACATTTCAAATAAGTATAAATTAATATATAATAAAAACTAAATAAATATTAATGAATAAATAAATAAATTGAAATATATACTTACATATATAATAAAAACAAATAAATATTTTATGTCAGTAATAGGAATATTAAACGATTTTATTAAGGAGATGATGACGCAACTTAGACTTAAAAATGGCAAGAGATTTTGAGTGACGAATCTCTAGTGGAAGGTCATTCCAGAAGAAAACAGCCCTCACAGCGAAGGAGTCCCTGAAGTAACCGGATCGAGTGAATGGAATCTGTTATCAGCTTTACATCGAAGTGCTAGCCCGTGATTCGAACCTAGATTACCTCAGGTACGACGGAGAACGAGGATCGTGCAAAACGTTGAAAAGAAGCACAAGAGCATGCTCTTCCCGCCGTAGTCTGAATGGGAGTCATCCCAGTTTCTTCCGATATCCAGACACGTGATCGAACTTGCGCAACCCATATACAGGGTGTTAATTTGATTGCGTGCCATAGCTTAAGGGGTGGTTCAATAACGATAAAGAAACTCAAAAAAATTATTTAAAAAAATCCAAACAAAAAATTTAAACTCCATTGAAACTAAACTAACGCGGAGGGCAATGACCGCGCGAATGAGCGCGCTATCAAAAGCGCGCGAAAGAGTTTCTGTTACGTAGTCGTCTTGGAGATATTTAGGGGAGGCCTTTGTCCAACAGTGGACGTCTTTCGGCTGATATGATGATGATGTGCCTACTATATTCACTGATACTCGCGCGCTAGCGAAGTTGCTCCACGTTAATTAAGTTTCAATGCAGTTTTTTTTTTTCAGTAGGATTTTTTTTAGGGACGCACGGGAAGCAGATTTAGGTCGGTACATAGCTCTAAATTTTTGATAAGAGCCAATTCTTGAATTTTCAATGGATTTTTTTTAAAATTCAAGAATTGGCTCCTATCAAAAATTGAGAGCTATGTACCTAACTAGTACCTGGAAATATTTGGTGAAATTGTAAGGCGTGTCCACGTGAAACAGCTCATTGACCGCACTATTCCCTCATCTAAATATATAAAAGAGCTTGTCCTGACTGACCGACTGACTACTGACTGACTGACTGATTCATCAACTCCGAGCCTTAACCGCTATAGATACAGATCTGAAATTTTGTACACAGGTTCTACGCACGTCAAAACTACCCACTAAGAAAGGATTTTGGAAAATTCATCTCCCAAGGGCGTGAAATAAGGGATGAAAGTTTGTATGAAAGTCCTTTGTTTCTTGAGCTAGATTCACACAAATTTGAATTTAAGCTTCTGGTAAAAAAAAAAGAAACACGTGTTTAAGCATTTCTATAAAATCACCCTTAAAGGTGGTGAAAACTTCCAAATCCAAATCCATCCAAACTAATATTATAAATGCGAAAGTAACTCCGTCTGTCTGTTATGCTGATCTGATTTTGATGAAATTTGGTGTGAAGATAGTCTAAACCATGAGAAAGGACATAGACTACTTTTGATTTCAAAAATGAGACCGAAATGGGGTGAAATAGGGGATGAAAATTTGCATGGGAAATCAATTAAATAATTTATGTCACACTTTCACGGCTAAACTGCTAAACTGATTTTGATGAAATTTTTGAATGGTGATAGTCTAAACCATAATAAAGGACATAGGTTTCTTTTGATAGCAAAATCGAAACTGGAAGGGGGTGAAATAGGGGACGAAAGTTTGTATGGGGCACCAATACTTATCAACTATAATGTCTAAATATCAATATGAATGTTGTTTCTATTTTATTCCTATATAAGGATAGCGCTATCCTTATCCCTATATAAGGATAGCGGTAGGGGAAGGGGTAGGGATAACGATAGAGATACGGATAAGGATAGGGATAGGAGTGGGGATAGGGGTGGGGATTTTTTACTTTTATGACTACCTCCTCTACCCATTCACTCCCTTTATTGCCTTCTTTTTAAGGTTCGTCTGTAACGGTTGACAATGAAAATTCCTCACTACCCACCAGTTGAATAAATTCGAAAGATTATTAAATCTGTAGTAAGATAGCATTCAACTTGGACAATAGAGTAGGAAATAAATGATAATTAAATTTTCTCAGAACTAAAACGGGACCATTTTTGTCAACAAAGGTTTTATGGGGTTTTGGACATCACAGAATCCAAAAATCAATGGTGTCAAGCTGAAATCCTGCTAGTTCAAAAAAGTCAGAAAAAAACCTAGGCTAATTTACGGTGTGAGGTTTTTTGTATTAAAACTGTTTCTTAGGTCCCCCTGAACATATCTGGAAAATTCTCCGTTGATCCCATGTATGCTCCCCCCCCCCCATCCTGAAACAGGTCCCTGATTTTAGTTTTTTTCCATTTATCTCAGAAACGGTTAAAGATAGATGTGAATCGTTAACGTTATTTTATTTGTTATAAAATTACCAACCCGTTGACACCTGTTTTATTTTAATGTGACCTATAGTAGCTGAAATATATGGTTAAGTTTTCACCAAAATGTTCGAAATCCTACTCATGTACTCGTAGAAAACTACGAGTATTACCAGAAGCTTGCTAAGAGGTATTCAGTTCTAAGTGCAAACTTAACCCTATATTTCAGCTACTATAGGTCACATTGAAATATAACAGGTGTCAACGGGTTGGTAATTTTATAACGTTTAAATTAACATTAACGATTTTCATATATCTTTAATCGTTTCTGCGATAAATGACATAAACTAAAATCAGGGACCTGTTTCAGGGTGGGCAGGGGGGAGCGTACATGGGATCAACGTAGAATTTTCCAGATATGTGCAGGGGGACATAAGGAACACTTTTAAAACAAGAAACCTCTTACAGTAATTTAGCCTAAGTTATTGTTTGACTTTTTTGGACTAGTAGTAGGATTTGGCTTGACAACATTGATTTTTGAATTCTGCGGTGTTCAAAACCCCAGAAAAACTTGACTGTCAGATCTGGTCCCATTTAAGTTCTGACCCTAAGAAGGAGAGCCAAATTATGAAATTCATACCAGTCTATAAGTAACAATGCATATTTTACGTACGGATCAAGAAGGAGAAGCGTTGAAAAAATATGTTTCAGCTAAGTTCGAGTTCTGTGTTTTCATAAAATCCACGCGGACGAAGTCGCGGGTAGCAGCTAGTGGTCTATATGTCTTTTATTTTAAAGGTAGACTTAAGAAATTTGGTTCTGAGCTCTTGATATTAAATAAAAACGTAAGTGTTTTAGTAATTTTCAAAATTCGTCCCCTAAGGGGGTGAAATAAGGAATGAAAGTTTATATGAAAATTCTACAGTTTTGACATGCAGTACTTGAAAATTTGGATTTTATTTATTAACAAGCAACAAAGAAACATGTGTTTTAGCAATTTTGAGATATGATCACCCAAGGGGTGAAATAAGGGATGAAAGTTCATATGAAAATCCTACAGTTTTGACATGAGGTGTTTAATATTTGGATTTTAGCTAATAATAAGAAGTAAAGAAGCACCTGTTTCAGCAATTTTGAGATATAATTCCCCAACGATCGATCGAGTACGTATGAAAATTCTATTAAAAATTAGGATTTAGGCTAATAAAAAGAAAGAAATAAACAGGTGTTTCAGCGTGTTTGAAAAATCATCCCCCAAGAGAGGGAGATCCCTCCCGAGGGAGAGGGAGAGGGGGTGACGGAGGGGTAGGGGGAGGGGGAGGGGGAGGGGGGGGTGAGACTGCACAATACTGCACACTGTCTGAATTCCACGCGGGCGAAGCCGCGGGCACAGCTAGTAACTTCTACACTACTTATTGTAATGTAAAAGATTACTAGAAGTTACGTTTCATTATATATGGCGCCCTTCAGAGGATATTATGTCATGAACCAAACAAAAAAAAATATTAATAAATAATATGATAATAATAATGAGCACATCCTACTTCCTACTAATATTATAAACGCAAAAGTTTGTAAGTATGGATGGATGGATGTTTGTTACTCTTTCACGCAAAAACTACTGAATGGATTTTAATGAAACTAGGCACACATATAATTTAGTTCCTGGAATAGCACATAGGTTACTTTTTATCGCGGGAAAACACTTCGTTCCCCCGGGAAAACGCATTTAATTCGGGTGAAACCGCAGGCGGAAAGCTAGTTTCAAATATATATGTTGTTGGCTTTATTACGTATTCACAACCCCAAAATAATTATTAAACCGGCCAAGTACGAGTCGGACTCGCGCACCGAGGGTTCCGTACCACCACATAAAATTAATTGTATTAGTTGAAATTTCAGTAACTTATGTGCTAGATTTTTTAAGTCCAACTCGCACTTGACCACTTTTCATTATTTGTTGTTATTTAATAGCTTGAGCACTATAAACGCACCAATTTTCACGCTTGTAAATGTTCCTGTTTTTTTGATAGAGCTAAATTGAAAAATCGAGCAAAAATCGCCTAAAAACACGTTCGTAGCCTCCCTTACTTTAATTTTTTTTGAATTTTTAGTATTAGTTGTTATAGCAGTAACAGAAATACATAATCTGTGAAAATTTCAACTGTCTACCTATTACGGTTCATTACAGCCCAAACAAAATTTTGTAAAAAAAGTTGATTTTGGTGGCATCTTAATCCTTTGTTCGTTAATATTTTTTAAAACAAAAATACAGTATTTATATACACAACGAGTTCTAAAGACGATATCTCACTCGATGGGGTAAATTTTTTTTTTTTCGTTTTTCGTTTCGTTTTTCGTTTGATAAAATTAAGGGAGGCTCCCAAACAGCTAAAGGGGGCTTTAGCTGTTAGGGGGTATTTTTGTTGTAGTAGCGGCAACAGATACACACAATTTGTGAAAATTTAAAATTTACGCCTGTTACGGTTCATAAGATACAGCCCACTGACAGATAGACATCGGAGGCATACGAGTATCAATAGGGTTCCGTTTTTCACCCTTTGGGTACGGAACCCTAATAAAAAAATTGTTCAATAACTAGAACCCGACTACTGGAAAATCTTGCTCTAAAAAGTATGAAACAAGACAATGTTGTCATCTGTAACTGTTATGTACAAACTATGGTCATATAATAAATATTCATAGTGATGTTCAGGTCATAGCCTTTGTCATATTATGCCATCTACCCTAAAAAAGCGATCATAAGCTTAAGGGCAAAGTGGCATAATAATATGACCACGACTATTATTGAAACATCACTTTGAATATTTATTAAATACCACAGTTTGTACATTAAAATTTCAGATGACAAAATTTTCTTGTTTCATACTTTTTAGAGCAAGATTTTACAGTCGGGTTCTAGTTTTGAACAATTTTTTTCAAAATATAATTAGATAACTGGTGGTGGCTCTTGTTAATTAGCGTCACGCCATTAGCGGTATCAAGTTTAGACACTTACTTTGATTACGTATTCAAGTTTGAAGGGTCATAATGTCATTAGTTTGAAATGGTATAAATAGGTTAGATTCGTTTGGCGGTCGAGTTCCTTTAGGTAATATATACTCCATTTACTACGATCGTATTTTTACTGATACTAACGTTATTTTAATGTAAAAAAGATAAATACATATATATGTAGAACACCGTGTTCCTGAGGACATGCATTAATTTTAGGAACTCGTTTAGTTAACGAAACTGTACATTTTTCCCTAAGAAACATAGGTTGAAATAAGAAAAAAAATTGCCCTCCAATTCAAAAAATATTTTTCGTATTTCAACCTTTGTTTCTTAGGGAAAGTTGTTCAGTTTCATTACCTGAACGTGCTTTTAAAGTTAATGCATAATACGAAATAAAAATTATGTTGTATGGGAAGTCAACATTTTTTTTTTCCTATTTCTACCTATGTTTCTTAGAAAAAGTTGTACAGTTTCGTTAACTGAACGTGCTCTTAAAATTAATGCATATCCCCAGGAAAACGGTGTATATGATCAAAGTGAGTAAACAAATACCTACTAGCATAGCAGTGCGTGTATCGCTAGACTGGCCCATACTGATACAACCGTGAATTGAGTGTACTGTCCTGTCGTAATCTTATAGATTTATGGAAACGTTTGCAAAGATCGGCCTTCTGACAGGCATCGAGAGAGTTTACAGAACTGGGACAGTCAGAAAATACGGAGTTTAGCTAGACCTCGGAGCTAGACATTTTAGGGAAGTTTTTACATACAAAGCGACAAGTTAATTAATTTTCCGCGCAAGATGTAACAATTACCCTTGTATGATATTGTAGTTTTTCTACTCTATACTAGAGGCGCTGTTTTCTGTTGTTGAAGAAGAATGTAACCTAATGTAACCAAACCTTACGTATGGTCAACCGCACGTCGTTGTTGGAAAAATGTTCTGCTCTATCACCATGCCATAAATATGCCATTAATAAGACAGTGGGTGCTATGGGCGTTGGTGACCACTTACCATCAGGTGGCCCACCTGCTCGTTTGCTCACTTGTAACATAAAAAAATAAATAATTCCAAAGTGTTTCCACTGACGTGCTGTTGGGGGTACGTAGGAAAATATCTTAGGTTTGGGCTCGTCTGATTCTAGGGACTGTAGGTAATTGTTTTTTAGTATTTGTTATTATAAGTCCCAAAAAGTAAAAAAATAAAGCAAGCTTTTATTAGAAGTAGGAATTTTTAGTAAAAAAGAATTAAAATAAACTTTTATAAGATGTAGAAAAAATAACTAAAACGTTATCACAGTGTCAGGTTTTCAAATAAAAGCGTGTTATACCAAGGTTATACCCTCTTTTTTATTTCTCATCATCATCATCATAACATCACGCCTCTTTCCCGTTGGGGTAGGCAGAGACCACAGTCCTCCACCTGCTACGATCTTGACATACTTCCCTTGCTTCCTGTACTTTCATCAATCCTTTCATACATGCTCGTCGGTTTAGGGTACTTTTAACCTGGCCTTTATTCAGAACGTCCTGAATTTTTATTTCTCTCTTGCTGTTTTAGTCGCTTTTACTTTTAGTTACTGTTCTAAGCTTGTTTAAAAAAAGTTAAAATGTAAAAGTAAATATTTAAGATGTCAAATACAAAATAAACAACTATCTACAGACCCTACAATCAGACAAATACCGACCTAAGATATTTTTCTACGTACGCCCAGTAGCACGTTGTACACGCCCGTTGCTTTGTATGAAAAAACTTAAGTAAATTTCTTTAAAAGGCCTAGCTAAACCTAAATATTTTATAAAAAGAAACCTCTAAGAGTTGTTTGAACATAAAACTATTACAGCCATGCTGCCCACTAACAGGTGGCACTGCAGGATTTCCGAAACGCGGTATTTTCTCATTTTTCTATGGCCAGTTTCCGTCTCCATAATAAGATCAGCATCAAGTCATAATAATATTGCATTGTAATCCGACTTACATACGCATGCAAAATTTCATCTCAATCATAAATCGGGAAATGGGTCACATTTAACTTACAAGATTTGGTTACAGACAGACACCGCGACAGGTGAAACGAAATAAAAGTTTTTAGAAAGAACTAAAAAGTTATCACAGCCTCCGATTTTCAACTAAAAGCGTGATACTTATAAAAAGCAAGAGATTAATAAAAATGAGGGTGTAAAATGCTTTGATTTGAAAATCTGAGACTGTGATAAAGTTCTAGTTCTTTTTCTACATATACATATATTTTTACTCTTCTCTTATTATTCTTATTAACGTGCATGTAGGTACCTACTACCAATTTTAATTCAAGCTATTTGGAAACTTTAACACAATAAAAAGCATTTTCTCCTTATGCCCATCGTTTTTATACAGCATAGTAAAAGAATGTGACATATCTTATTTTGCTGTTTGTTATGAAAGATTGAGCGAAATGGTATTATTATCAGTGATCTTAGTACAACAATACGAAGCAGACGTAAACGTAAGACGGCGGAACTAAGCTGTGTTAAGACCACGCTAGTTGCGGTTGATTTGTCAACCCCATTCAGACTCGAGATGTGACAGCGGTTATGGTGAGTGAATAAATAAATAAATACAATATGTATTGTTGAACCTTGATCAAACAAAATGTGCGAATAAGTATTAGACAAAAATATAAACGACAGAATTCGGTAACACAGCTATTTATAAAGCTACACAGCGCTTGAATTTTCTGCACTTTGACACGTTTTGGTTTTTACTTTGTTTCTTTTTAAGTAAACGGTGTATTTCTTCCTCAGATAAATCTACGAGGTTCAAATCTCTTTGATTTCTTCACAGTAGTCTCATTTAAAAGCTTAAAAGTCTGCTTAGCTTGGAGGTAACATGAAATAACAATATCGTTCAAAACTTAATAAAAAAAAACTAAATTAAGGTACGGTAGGGTAATATGGACTGGTCGAAAATTTGGACACTTTCTAATATTTCAAAAAGTACTCAGGTAATTGTTTGTCATCAAGATTCGATTAGTATTTTTGTAAAAGATACTATAATATCGGCAAAACCGCATTTTGGTGAAAATGGTCATCTGATGTTCATATTTTTAGGATTTCAATATTTTGATTTGTTCGATGTTGAATGCTTATTTTGCATTTATTTTGTTTTACAGGAAATAAGGCGGTATGGTGCTATGAAAGGAAAAGCTTATGAGGCGCTTAGTTAGAAACAGATATGGAAGCGCGTACCTGCTGTGAAAAATTGCATAAAATTGAATAAAGCGGCAAACAGTGGTAACGTACCATGAAATACCTTGCGCCTTGCGAAATATACTTTTATGACATTTAGACACTTCAAGCTGAAAGCTGAAACAATATAATTGTAGTAATCGTTTTACGTTAGTTGGTACCTTTTAAAGTCCTGACTAAAGCTTGGTCATACTGTACATTAGTCTCGATAATATTTCTAAAAAATACAAATGGAAACAGAAGATAAACAATTAGACATCTCGGAAAGTTTTCTCTTGTAAAAAGCAATCTTAAAAAGAATTTTCTTAGTCGTAATGGGCGACAAAAGTGTCCGCGTTAAAATATTATTCACTTTATTGGATTTAGACACGGTGAACAGGAAAATGGTGAAATGAAAAGGCGCAAATATTCTTGAGAAAATCACTCGCTCAGCGTTCCTTAAAATAATGAGTTTGAGAGGGCAGGTGAGGTGGCGTGTGCCATTAGACCTCGGAGCACCGAACACCATTCGTTCAATCCTAAGTATATTCCTCCTCCGTTAATGTATTCCTAAACTTGTAGGCGGGAAAAACTTGAGCTTCGCTCATTCCCTTGATATTATAAAATGCTTCAATACGCCTGATGGGCTCCTCATTTTCCACTGTATACATTTACGTAGCAAATGTAGTACATTTTAATCAGTTAGGAAGCAAATACAAGTATGAATTAACATATCTTTAATTATTGCTCATGAAGTGAAATGAAGCTTTGTCGACGTCTTCATGATAAACAATTTCTTGATCAACAAAGTACGTTTAATTCTGGTACTGATGACCTCATTCTCTTTTGGTTTGATTTCAATCACAAGAAGCTTCCACTTTTTGAATAGCTCCACACCGGAGAAAACTCCGTGTTGGAACAATCCGCGACGGACTTCTCCGTCAAGCAAGTCTGATATACTCAAAGAGATTTGCGTAGCGAGGTTCAAATCTCTTTGGATATACTAGAGCGGAACTTCCGCATCGGAACTAACAGCAAAGTCTTGTCACTTGTGACATTTTCTTTGTGGTTGCGGATCGTTCTGACTCTGAAATTCCGCATGTGTCTACACTTAAAGAGTTTGTCGTGATCATTTAGGTATTCTGTACTGTACCGATACAATAACATGGTGGTATATTTTTTTGTTTGAAAGATATTAGATGAAGGCCAAAGAAGTACAAAACCGCTTAACAAGTTGCTTTAAAAATGCTTTCATGTTTGAGACTCATTGTCTTGCTCTGTTTTTTCTAAAAATCTGCAAAAAAAAAAAATTTACCTAAGCAGCATTAATGAGGTACGAGTAGTGGGGTATTACAATTTATTTTTGTTATTATTTAACTGAACGAGGTAGCTGTTCACTCGCTCTAGCTCCAAGACACAAGTGAAATACCGTGGACTGTTAAAGGACAAAGTTATTTTGAAATATGAAAATAAGAAGAACAGCTATAGGTATCAAAAACAACTTTATTGTTTGCTTATAGTTAAAAAATATAAGGCTGAAATTAGGTGTGTCTCATATTTTTTTTCCTCTTTGTTTATTTTCCTGTAAACAGGTCAATGCTTGGTTACTCATTGTGACATCGATCGCGCGAGCGCTGAATGTAGAACAGGTAATTCCGTTGTTAACACACGATTGGCGAATGGCCATTTGGATCGTATGATAATATCGTCATAAATTTGATGCAATCAAGCTATGACGGCGAAATTAAACTTGCAACTATAAAATTGTACGTAGAAACACGTAGGTGCGTGCTGGCATGCCTGTCTAGTGCATCGTATTCCCTTACATACGGAGAATACGATACCCTAATCGTCTGTCTGTAATTAACTTGCACTGCACTATGCTCAATTGCCGCATCGTGAATAACAGCAGCGTCTACAGCTTGCTACAATTTTGAAATGCAAAAACAATTTTATCATTACTGAGTAACTTTTTTTTTATTATTTTGATAAATTTTGATACAAATACAAAAAACCGGTAAACAAAACATCCACATACATTTACGAACTAACAAGGTAAAGTTTTCTAAGAACACCGAGTTTTAGCAAAACGGTCGTGTCGCAGTCTAGTCGGTGGGAACTCTCTGGAGTCGATTTTATCGCACGAGTGTAAAGCTTAAGGCGGAGGCATCGCGCAGTCCCTTTATTTATTTTTACAGCCTCGTGTCAAGTCCACGCCGCCACTGGCATTTGTCTCTCGAGCGAGAGAATTATCTGTATCATACGACGACGCTCTGCTACTTTACATTACATGTACATAAGAGTAAATAAACTTGACATCAAGAGGTATAACATACCTATAGCTGTAGGTACTCGTATTACACCTTACCTATGGTACTAATAGTAAGTACTTTGATAGTTTCGTTAGTCGGACGACAAATGTAGTAGGAAGTGGTTGGACTACAAAATGTGGTCAGACTATCGAAACTGGTACTTTCGTTCTACGACCAGGGTGTCTACTCTCAAAGTCCGATATATCGAAACCATACTACTTGAAACATGCAAATGCAAAAC
Source organism: Athrips mouffetella (assembly GCA_947532105.1). NCBI lineage: Eukaryota > Metazoa > Arthropoda > Insecta > Lepidoptera > Gelechiidae > Athrips > Athrips mouffetella. The sequence goes on from OX383956.1 coordinate 33,976,316, forward strand.
TTCGTCCTTTGACAATAAAGTAGAATATTGGTTGGATGCAGTTTGAAAATTCATCCAACCAATATTCTACTCTATTGTCAAGGGACGAAGCTTTGCATTTGCATGTTTCGAGTAGTATCGTTTCGATATATCGGACTTTGAGAGTAGACACCCAGGTTTCATTCGTGTACGCCATGACGTAACCTTATTTTTCTCCCAAACTACCAAATCTGCTAGGTTTGGGTATTGGCAGACCAATGTGGATCTAATGGGCCACTCTACTCTCTCAATAAAGTATGATCCAATTTTTTTTCCGTTTATTTCAATGTTTACCAACACATTTTGCAGCGATAACAAAAGCAATCGGCTAAAGCTGTCAGAAAAAAACAAATTTGTAAAACAATGTTATTATTTCCGTCAAATGTACTCTGGTTTTAGTGTAATGGCTGCAAAATGTGTCGGTGAGCTTTGGAATGAACGAAAATAAAATAATTCAAACACAGTTTTAAAACAAGCTTTTATTAACTTTAGAAAAAGAACTAAAACGTTATCACAGTTTTTCAAATGTTTTCAAATATAAGCGTTTACACTCTCTTTTTACTTTCAAGCGGAGCGAGAAAGGTATCGTATTCGTGAAAAAAAAAAGTTTTTCTAATTTTCTCAAAAATGTGTTCTATATCACTTATACATCAAAAAAAGCAAGTCTCCCAAAAACTTCCGCCCGTCGGACAGTCGGTCGGTCGGTCGGTCTGTCCGTCACGCTTTAGCCTAGCGGCTAAACGAATAGTCCGATTGACACGATATTTTAAATTTAAGATTTTCATGTAAATTCTTCCAAGGATACTGAGTGGTTTCTTGTTGACTCTCTTTTTGGGGGTAGCTGTCATACAATGGAAATGAAAAATTGCGATTTGCTCAAAAACGGCTTAAACGATCTTGATGAGATTTTGCATGACCAAGAATATTCTGTGAAAGTTCATATAAGGGGTGTTCCCTTACTACTCAAATTTAAAAATGTGATTCACTCAAAATCGGTTTAAATGAGCTTATTTTAATGCCTCAAATTGGAATTCTACATTGGTTTTGTACCTGACTGCATATTTCATTTAAACATTTTTACATTTATCTGGTATAGGTAAGTTTGTATTTCCATATTATTTGTATGGAATTACAAACTTAAGTTTGAACTTAGTCCTTATTTACTCTTTACTATCCGCAGCGCAGCCCTTTACAATCTAGTAGTTAGAGCATTCGGCTCTTGATCCGGAAGTTCTGGGTTCGATTGCCGGTGGGGACACTGTCCCCACTGTCGAATGATGACACTCGTATATCGCGAGAAAGTAAGTGCAGTGCTGCTGTACCATTTGTTTATGTCTCTCTTGCTGTTTTATAATGTAACAAACACGCTTTTATTTGAAAACCTGAGACTGTGATAACGTTTTAGTCCTTTTTCTACCTACTAATATTATAAACGCGAAAGTTTGTAAGTATGGATGGATGGATGTTTGTTACTCTTTCACGCTATAGCTTATACATCAGAATAACACATAGGCTACAATTTAGAAACCTGCGCAGACGAAGTCGCGGGCACCAGCTAGTTATTTAATATTTATGATGTCAAATACTAAAAACCCTAGAATCAGACGAGCCCAAACCCAAGATATTTTTCTACATACACCCAACAGCACGTCAGGAGAAACACTTTGGACTTTGTAGCTTAGTAATAGAGTTGCCAATGTTTCCATTCACGTGCGGTTGACCGTACGTAAAGGTTGGTTAAATTCAGTAGTCGTCTTCAAAAAACAGCGCCTCTAGTATGGAGTAGAAAAACTACAGTATAATACAAAAGTGATTGCTGCATCTTGCACGAGAAATTTATGCGTGTTACTCGTACATTATAGAAACAGTTAGAAAGAACTCCAGCCAAGTCCGAGTCAGACTCGCGCGCCGAGAGTTCCATACCTACCACTAAGATAAAAATACCGTCTTAGTTATGCAGTTTTTTTTGTTCTCTCTTGCTGTTTTATAATGTAACACGCTTTTATTTGAAAACCTGAGACTGTGATAACGTTTTAGTTATCTATATTTAATAAAAGCTTGTTTTAAAAATTATTTTTACCATTATTTTACTAACGTATTTTTCGAAATAAAGTGTAGTGTCAACATTTTATTATTTTTACTTTCGAGCGGAGCGAGAAAGGTACTGCATTCGTGAAAAAAAAAGTTTTTCTAATTTTCTCAAAAATGTGTTCTATATCACTTATACATAATAAAAAAACCGGTCAAGTGCGAGTCGGACTCGCGCGCCGAGGGTTCCGATATACCTATAGTATTTTTGGAAGCAATAAAGTCCATTTTCAGGACCGCAAAACTAAATTTGTTTGTAAAGGTTTTTTGCAGATTTCTGAAAAACTGTGCAACTTAGAAAGATCGTTTATTTTTGCTGTAAAGTTTATATAAACTTCTGTCAACTGTAATTAATTCAGATTTTTCCTTACTCAAACTTCGGAGATAAGGGGGGGGGAATGGTATTTTTCTTGACATTTTTCATCATAACTTTAAAACTAAGAAATTTAAAAAAATACAAAAATATATTTTAAAATATACAAGTAAAGCCCTTTCATATGATACCCCACTCGACCTAGTAGCGACAATTTGAAATTTGGCCCCCCCTATTTTGGCCCCCTTTATATTAATAATCATACTTTTTTCAAAATTTTTTCTTGTGCAATTAAGTTGGGCAACTATATTCTAAAACTATTCCAAATTTCAGGTTGATAGCATAAGTGGTTGCTGAGATATAGAGGTGTGACAGACAGACAGACGGACAGACAGACAGACAGAGCGGCACCATAAGGGTTCCTTTTTTTTACCATTTTGGTATCGGAACCCTAAAAACAAGTCTCCCAAAAATGTCCGTCCGTCGGTCGGTCGGTCGGTCCGTCGGTCGGTCTGTCCGTCACGCTTTGGCCTAGCGGCTAAACGAATGGTCCGATTGACACCATATTTGGAATTTAAGAGTTTTATGGAAATCCATCGAAGGGTTTTTAGTGGTTCCCTGCTGGCTCTCATTTTGAGGGTAATCAAAATGAAAAATTGTAATTTTCGCAAAAACGGCTCATAAAATCTTGATGAAACTTTGCATGACCAAGCATCTCCATTTAAGGTATTTGCGGCAGTATCAATTGGTCTCTAGAAATTAATATAAAGGGTGTTCCCTTACTACTTAAATTTAAAAATGTGATTTACTCAAAATCAGTTTCGTTGTGCTTATTTTGATATTCTACAATTTGGATTCTAAATTGGTTTTCTACCTGACTGCATATTTCATTAAATCATTTTTACAAAAATTTTGTTGGTACATAGGTAAGTTTGTATTTTCATATTATTTGTATGGAATTACAGTTGGTACTTATTTACTAATTACTATTCGCAGCCTTTATAATATAGCAGTTAGAGCATTCGGCTCTTGATCCGGAGGTTCTGGGTTCGTCTCCCGGCGGGGACACTGTTGAATGATGACTCTCGTATATCGTGAGAAAGTATGTGCAGTGCTGCTGTACCATTTATTTAAAGTAATTTTGACTTTTGAATAGCATTTTACTCCCTACACACATTAAAGCTCACAAACCACCAATTAAATGTTTGCCTCTTACATTAGTGTAGATAGATTTGCATCAGTGTAAAAGTTAATCGTTTGCGGAATGGTGAATTCATGTTCTACACATAGATTCAAGTTTGTGGTCGTATTGGACATGTAATAAATTCCGTGCGGTTTCTTGTCTCATAGAGGTCGTGAAAGTTTCCTCATATAACGGCGGTCGCCGCCATTAATGGTGTGTGTGCATTAAACTTGCTGGCCCTAAATTAACACTGAGAATTAAGTCAAGGCATTAACTGTTTGAAACTTGCCCTTCTTATTATGATACAGAAATAGTTCAGTAGTTAGTAGGTAAGCACTATAGCACAGTAAAGAGATGGGCTTTTACTGTGACTATACGAGTAGTATTACTTATATTGTAGACTAGCGGTTCGCCCCGGCTTCGCACGGGTAGATATAGGTTCTTGTTGCATCGGGGGTTACTAAAGAAACCAGCCAAGCGCAAGTTGGACTCCCACCGAGGGTTCCGTACCACTAAGGTAAAAATACTGTCCTAGTTATGGGCAGTCATACCATCTTAGTCACGCAGAAGTGCATTAAATTCGCTCGAGCCGACACGCACTTCATCAAAACCATCATAACATCCCATAATACGTCCACTACAGGACAGGGAGCTCCCTCCAGAATTCGAGCCCTTGCTAGAAGAATGTGGAGGGGAAGTATCTTAGTCACCACGCTTGTTAGCATTAAGGCTGGCACCATGGACCGCGGTTGTTGGTGACCGCAGTATGTAAGATGGTGCGATACACGGAAAGATGTCGCTGCCCATCTTCCGGTTTGTAAACCCTTAGTCGCCTCTTACGACACCTACAGGTTGAGATGGGTTGGCACTATTCTTTGCCGCTACCACACGGAACGACACGCACTTGACCAGTCAAATTTTTCGTGTCTATTCTCTGTTGTAGATAAAACCATTACAGTCACTTAGGGCGATGTTTCTTTAATTTCAATTTTGATAACGATTACACTCATGATAACTTTTGAATGGTATGTCCGATTTGAATAATTCAAAAAGTTATTTACAGGTACTGATATAGCCTTGAATACGAAATCATTTATTTGGATAAGGAGTAATAGGTACGAATAATGTGGCCTATATAGTTTGTACCGGCGTTACTATTACATATTTTAACATGAAAAAGTAGTTATTGTGACATAACTGTAATAGTTAGACATATGGTATCGCGGACTTTTTTGTAGATATTGATGGCTTCTATAATTCTGTAGTACATTACTTTGCTCTATTGTTAATAGTTTCGGCAGCGTACTCGATATAAGGATGCTATTTAGTATTTTTTTCACACCTTGGGTTACATTATCGAAGTTTTCATACGGAACTCTAACTTTTTTTAAAATATTTTATAGCCTATGTTCATTCCGGATAATGCAGGTTTCTAATGGTGAAAGAATTTTTCAAATCGTTCCAGTAGTTTCGGAGCCTATTCATTACAAACATACAAAAATAGGTACAAATCTTTCCTCTTTATAATATTTGTGTAGAAGTGTAGATGTAGGTATTAATAATAATAGTGACCGTAAAATGATGGTTCATCATTGCCTTAGCCTTAATTCCATTTTTACGAGTCGGCTGCTTAACCCAGGGGAGTTGATGAGAGCACTGGTTTTTACACAGAGCTTTAATAAACAAATTTTGAGCCTGTGTTGAGAATTTTTGACAGAAAAGAAAGTTAAGGCTATAAATGTATTTAATTATGAAATAAATCTGAATTAAATCCTAACCTTCCAGCGCCCATTAGTGTTTATTCACAATTTCCAAAAGTATTTTTGTTTCAGTTACAAGTACAAAGAATAAGTTATGAAAAAATGTAAGGCGTAGGTGCAAACTATCATAACGAAGTCATTCACAATCTGTGATCAGAGCCGATAGCATCAAGTCTAGTTTTAAGATTTTAAGAAAATTTTAGACCTCTAAAGGAAATGTTAGTATAATCAATTGGATGCAGGAAAGTTAGGATACTTGCTTAACTAGATACCCAAAAAGCAAACATCACGATTTTGTTTCTTGCCAAATTACTAAACCATTTTAATGAACATATCCTGACCACAATCCACACGTTAAGAAGTCGGAACAGGGAGTCAATTCTTGAATTTCACCGGGTGATAAAATATCACTCAAAAAATTCAAAACCGCAGGTTTTTCTTTCCAAAAGTAAAGATTGATAATCGTAAAATATAAAGCACTCCTTGAATGTTAATTTTCATGTATTCTGATTTACCTTTCAACAGGGTATCAGGGCAATTGTGAATTTTTAAAGCCTCAAATGTGATATTTTATCACCTCGTGATTTTCAAGGATTGAGTCCCTGGGACTCAATTCTATCATCGGGTGATAAAATATCGCTCAAAAAATTCAAAATCTTTGATTTATGGGTTCAAACGTGAAAATTGATATTCGATAAATATAGAGTAGTGTATGACTGTTAATTTCCATACACTATAATTTACTATATCAGGATAAATTTAGAATTCTAAAGTCTCAAAAGTGATAAATTATCTCCTGGTGATATTCAAGAATTGAGTCCCTAGAGCAAACTGTTGTGTGCCTGCCTTCTGTCGGCACAAGGAAACAAACATGCGCTGTTCTGTTACGGACAAGATTTAGGGCATACGTGCGGTTTGTTCGGTATTAGCGGGATTAGGGGCCTTCAAACTACAACTGTTTTGCGGAATACCGGTCGCTGCGGGATCTAGTCGAACCTTTTGTGGAATTGTTGGCAGCTGAGCATATAACCAGTACGCTTGCAGATTCGTGCTTTGTACCTACTTTTTAGTTTATTTGTGGGGTGGGTCTATTCATGCTCTCCTTCGAGTACTAAGGAAATACAAATTTAAACCTAATAATATATCTGGCTAAATTCTTTTAAGGGCTTCTGGGGGTTTATTCTGCAACAACTTTAAACCTAATAATATATCTGGCTAAATTCTTTTAAGGGCTTCTGGGGGTTTATTCTGCAACAACTTTTGTTCTATGACTTTTCGAAATTCGCAAGAAACATTCAACTTTTCATACAAAATTATCATTTGATCGGTCCGATTTGTATGAAAAGTCGATTAAATGTCTGCCAATTTCGTAAATTCGTAGAAAAAAGTTGTTGAATTTAATCCCCAGAATAAGCTCTTAAAAGGCTTTACACTAATTTTTTAAAGCCCTGTATATGTCACCGGAAATTAAAAAGAATCGGAAGTTCGGCTCAATTTCCTTATAAGTTGATCAACTTTTGAAAAATCATAAACTCGTAGAAAATTCGTAGATCCATAGATCCGTTAGGTAAGGAAAATACAACCTAACCAACAGATCCCAAAAGGGATCGGTTAGCTTGTGTTAGGGCTGGTCTTTCAACCAAAAAAGAAGCGAATTCGGTTCAGTTTATTATTTTTCGAAAGTTAATCAATCAACTTACTTGGAAATTTATCATTATGTAATTTTATAACCAGGTAGTTATGCCCCAAAATAAAAGTACCCTACGTGTCACTTATGCAAAAACGAACTAACCTAAATAACAGAAGTAAGCTTTCATACACATTCCACAACGAATACAATCTCTAAAAGTTATGCAAAATTTAATAATATTGTTTTGAGAAGTGTACCATGTTTGTTTACGGATTGGCAGGTAGCAGGTACTGAGCAGTAATTGCAATAAGACAAATCTTAATTAATATTTTTTTTTACTTTCGAGCGGAGCGAGAAAGGTATTGTATTCGTGGAAAAAAAAAAAATAATTTTCTCAAAAATGTGTTCTATCACTTATACATCATACACAAGTCTCCCAAAAATATCCGTCTGACGGTCGGTCGGTCGGTCTGTCCGTCACGCTTTGGCCTAGCAGCTAAACGAATAGTCCGATTGACACCATATTTTAAATTTAAGATTTTTATGTAAATCCCTGAAGGATACTGAGTGGTTTTTTGCTGGCTCTCATTTTGAGGGTAGCTGTCATACAACGAAAATAAAGAATTGTAATTTGCGTAAAAACGGCTCAAACGATCTTGATGAAACTTTGCATGACCAAGAAATCACCATGCAAGGTATTTTGCGGCAGTACCCACTTGTCTGTGGAAGTTCATATACTTAAGGGGGAACATTCCCTTGTTACTAAAATGTAAAAATGTGATTTACTCAAAATTAGTTCCATTGAGCTTATTTAATGTTTTATAATTTGGATTCTAAATTGGTTATCTACCTGACTGGATATTCTACTTGAATTTATTTTGCAAAAATTTTGTATTTAAAGTGAACCAAAAACTGAAAGGGCTTGCTCAGTAAACTAAACTTAACAACTTTTTCTATGAAATATGTGTTGGGAAATTTTATGCAAGTATCTTACGGTAGTATCCATTGATTTGTGAAAATTCATATAAAGTATGTTCCAGTTCTGCCAAAACTTAACCATGCGATTTTCTCGAAATGGTTTACGGTTAGTTTGTCTCAATGCTTGACAATTTGAATTCTGAATTGGTCTGTGTATTTCGTAAAAACATTTTTTTAAGAACTTAAATTTAAGTGTGTATTTCCATACTATATGTATAGCATTACAAATTTAAGTTTGCAGTTGATACTTTTTACTTGCCTATCGCGAGAAAGTAAGTGCAATGCTGCTTTACCATTTATTTTAAATGTGAAATAGGTGAGCATTTGACCCTGACCTTTTTCTCACCTTACGGTAAGTGACGATGTGGTCGAAGATGTTACATGCCTATCTAGATCACACTTCACTCAAGCCTTAAACAAAACCAGATTATATTGTTCTTTACATTTTCCTGTAAATTACTCTTAACCTCAATAGGTATGAAGTTACTTACAGTAAAACGGGGTCACTTTGATAAATACAATGGTGACTACTTATGTACTTAGATTAGTAATTACAAGAACTATTTTAAGTCATGCTTCTAGAAAAAGAAACCACTTTATCAAAGTTATATTAAGCTACCTTGACAACTGTCTGTACTTTTCCTCAATGCAAACTCGAGAAATCTAATATTTGTCAGCGTCTGTTTCCTTTCATCTTTCATAGAAATGGTAATAATGATGGAAAAAATCGGAATAAATATGAATCGTCGTCTATTAAAAGCTCGCTGTTGCAGGATTTTTCTTTTCTTTGTTTGAAAGGCGAGGAGCGAACAAACAACGATCTCACTAGATATATAAAATGGAGCGGTAAGTATTTAGTATTACCGAACAAAGAAGATCTGTATTGTTGAAAGACGTTCGTGGTGTTGCGCTTCCGTGATGCACAGTTTGATGATGTCTGGACCACGTGGTAAAATCGACGAGTGCAGCACAACTTATAATTTCATATGCTATTTTTACATTTTGGATGTGGTAAGATAGGTATTGCGGCTTTATTTTTTTTAACGGCGAATCTTAAGAGTGCCTAATAATAAGATGGTAGTTGTGGTAGTTATAATTACAGTTACATAGGCATATCCAGTTAAAAAAACAGTGCCTTTTTTCGTCTTTTCGTCGTCTTTTTTCGCAAGCTCGTTGGAAATTACTTTTATTAGATTTGGTGGCTTCCAAGTATTTGGATTTCCCTTAGGCATGCCTCGAACTTTAATGGTGCAAAAAATATGTGGTCACGTTACTCACATAGCTTAGATAATGATGTGATATTTTCTGCTGTCTGACCCTTTCTCATGTCATCAGGGATTAGGTCAAAGTAGTGACAAAAGTAAAATGATGTGTGAACATGACTTTACCAGGATATTAAGAAGATAATAACTGTGCGAGGGAGCTCTGTTCTAGACACGTAATTAGACAGAAAAAATATATTTCCCAGAATTAATTAACAGGGCAAACATCGATTTCTAGAATGTTGAAGCTTTGAATCGCCTATTATACAAAAATAATTCCGCCCTTCGATCACGGCAGCGACCTAATGACACCTAGACAAATATATTCGTTTTGCCCCGTAAACTCGTGCATTGTAATTTTCATCGAAATCAGAACGCGATTACAAACATATTGCCAGTCTAGGATATTTGAAACAGTAATTTAAGCGCTAGTACTGTTGTCTATTCTGTGATTAAATTTAATATCTCATATAAAAGCTGTCCCGTCCTGATTTCAAGTACTCAATATTTCTCGCCGTAAATACGCCAGTGTTTGCAGTTGCACAAAATAAATCACTTAAACCTCCCAGAAGTCTCTAGTTGTTAATTTCGTGGAGGTATTTTTCAGGCCATTTTCCAATCTGAATTCGAATTTCATTTTTGTGCGCATAATATTCTTCTTGAAGTTAATGTTTGGTAGTTTATGTAATGAACTAATAAAACAACAAATTCAACCTTTACACAGTAATGATCATAATATCGCATCCAGTTAAAACTTTTAACAGTAGATTGTGCAAACACAGTTTGTGTCTGTGCTTGGCGCAACGCAATTAACGGCTTCATATTAATAAAAGGTCTAAAAACTAAAACTGGGCGCCTAATTTCTGTTTCGGTCATTTGTTTCAAACAAAGCAGCGAAGACAGAAATGAGTTTCTATTCCTCAACATTAACTATGACGAAATTGCACATGAAAGCAAATATAAGCTTGTAGTAGTTGATATACAGGCTGTAAGGGACAGCTTTACGTAAACTGAATAGCTTGAAATTTTCTCACCTTCTGGGGTTTGTGGACCTAATATTAATTTCAACCAGATGTCTTTACCCGTTTGTGTGAATAAGAGTCTTGACAGGCAGACAGACCGACAGGCCGACAGACAGACGGACAACAAAGTCATCCTACGAGGGTTCTGTTTTTCATTTTGAGGTACCGAACCCTAATAACACTACTTATGTAGTTGTAGTAATAAAAACACCCTCATTTACGTACAGTTGCATTACTATTTAGCAACTTAGCATCATTTAAATGCAAATTTTAGCATATACATTTTGGTCGAGCTAAACAACATCTTGAGGTTTCAATATTGGCTGCGCCTTTAAAAGCCCTAATTTATTGTCACCTGTTGTTATCCACTCGCCACCATTTATCAATATTGCAAATATTTGACTACAGTGCGCCGCTAGAAAAATATCGCTGATATCTTGAGCAAGGCGAGCTTTTCAGTGCTCTCCTCGTGTCCTCGTGGGAAATAACGCGATCTTGCAAAATAATTTTAGGACGCACCCAACAGCATCACACAAAATTAAAATAACTTTATATTCAGAAGAAATAACTTCATTTATAGATCTAATTTTGATGAAATTAGGTTGGAAATCAAAAAGGATACTAGAAAATTAGTGTAAAACAGGACATAAAATTCTGTTGAAAAACGAACGAATACTGCTATTTTTCGTAAAATTTTTCGCTAATTAATACAAAAATACAGTTGGTCTACTGAAAGTACTATTTTTGTTAGCAATTTTTGGTTCAATATTACGATTGTGGGCGTGCGGTCAAAACTGTACGGTTGTGCTTTGTGTGCATGTGTGAGTGATCGTACTCATGTAAACACGGACTGACGAGAGTAATTGACTTTAGTGGACATATGGAGACATTTTTCTCATAGAAATTGTTGTTAGGCATTGAAGTTGCACGATGAAATTTACGCGAATCAACATTTTGCACATATATAGTTGGTACTTATTGCATTAAAAAATAAAACCTTATGTTTGCAGCAGTAGCTCCATCTAGTTGTGTTTGGGTCTAAGGTGGCAGTCACAGATCACCTTAAGGGCTTATTCTGGGGGCTAAATGCCATAACTTTTATTCTAAGACTTCTCAAAAATTTTTGAAATAATATTGACTTTTCATACAAATTTGCCCGATCAGCATTTTTTATGGAGAGTTTATTTTTTTTACGAATTTCTAAAAAATGGTTGCATTTAGCACCCAGAATAAGCTCCTAAAAGGTTTAACATCATTTTTTTAAAGCCCGATATACCTATTTATTTATCGTACTAGCTGTAGCCCGCGACTCCGTCCGCGTGGGGTTCTGAAAAACGGAGCTAATGAATTTTGCCTGTTCAAATTATTTTCTTACCAAGTTTTATCAAAATCGGTTCATTGGATTAATCGTATAAGCATAACAGAGAGATAGACAGAGCAATTTTCGCTTTTACAATATTACCTATACAGAATAGGTACAGACAGTACAATTTTTTTTTAAATTTAACCCCTCTTGTTTACGTGTGAACTGTTAGTTCGCCCACTATCCTCGGATGTGTAAAATTATAGTCAAATTCCGTGCGGATGAAAAGTGACTATTTCTTATACAAAACTAAGTAAATGTTAGGCTCGGTTACTATAGCTTCTGTAGCTACTAAAAAGGAGCGGTACAGAGTCCAACCTGCCTCGTTTCACATTCTCCATACAATACAGTACGAATTTAATTCTATACAAACACGATTTCTAAAAAACAAACCCTATTTCTTTAAGTTTTTTATTTCTAAGTACCTGTTTTATCTAAGATTTCAAAACTTTCAAACTTTTTGCTATGCTGAAACTGCTGGGAATTTTTTGATTATTATTTTTACCACAATATTTAACCTAAATTTTACTTATCCATCTATGCCCACAAATTACACACAAACAACGATTCCTTGCAACTTTCTAAGTTATGTTTCATTTCAGCTAGGCTTGTACTCACATATTTTATGTTTGAGTGAACCGATCGCAATAAAACAAAATTTGAATGTTGTACGGAAGTAACACAAATACGTTATTGAAATCCCCATTTGGATCGTTCCAGTAGTTTATGAGTTACTGTTGCTACCGATTAAAGCTTTGCGTACCTTCTATTTAAGTGAACCGTTTGCAATGAAACTAAGCTTTTCGTTGCACGAAAAGGAGCCTAACGCGTCATTGAAAACCACTTTAGAGTCGTTTCAGTAGTTTGTGAGTTATTGGCGCTGTCGCATGAAACTTCGCTTACCTTTTGTCTGAGTGAACCGTTTGCAAATAAACTTAGCTAATATGTTGCATACATTAGTAAGTTAAACACGTTGTTGAAATCTCCGTTTCAATCCGCTCAGCAGTTTGTGACTTATTGGTGCCGCCGCTTTTCTGTCTGAGTGAACCGTTTGCCAGGAAACTAAGCTTTTAATTGCACGGAACAAAGCCAAACGCGTCATTGAAAACCCCGATTAAATCGGTTAAGTAGTTTGTGAGTTATTAGCACTGCCGCTTGAAAAACTTCTATCTTAGTGAACCGTTTGCAATGAAACTAAGCTAATATACCTACACTGCACAGAAGAAAGGTTAATATGTTTTTGAAAACCCTGTTACAATCAGTTCAGTAGTTTGTGAGTTACTTGCGCTGCCGCTTTAAATTTTGCGTACCTTCTGTCTGAGTGAACCGTTTGCAATTAAACTAAGCTTACATGTTGCATGAAGTAAGTCAAATGCGTTGTTAAAAACCCCGTTTTAATCAATTTAGTAGTTTGTGAGTTATTTGCGCCGCCGCATGAAACTTCACGTACCTGTCTGAGTGAACCGTTTGCAATGAAACTTAACTTTTATGTTGCAAAAAAGTTAGCCAAACTCGTAAGTGTAAACCCTGTTGGATCAGTTTAGTAGTTTGTAAGTTATTGGCGCACAGGCAGTTTGATAATTTACATTAGTGTAGCTTTTGCTTAAGTGAACCGACTTAAATGAAACATAGCCTATATGTTGCTCAGAGGTAAGCTTAATCTACCTGTGAAAACCGCGTGAAAATTCATGCAGTATTTTCGGAGTTTATCGAATACATACAGACAGACAGAAAGACAGACAGACAGACAAAAAATTTAAAAAAATATTATTTGTGTTTAAGTCTTTTCTTATCGCACACACTAATTTTTTGAAAAATTCGCCAAAAGTTCAGACACACGGTTTCAACTCTTTTGTTGAATTCGTCAAAAGTACAGACACACGGTTTCTACTCTTTTATTATATGTATAGATAAATAAAATAATGGTAAAAATAATTTTTAAAACAAGCTTTTTTATAATTTTTTTTACATGTAGAAAAAAACTTAAACGTTATCACAGTCTCAGGTTTTCAAATAAAAGCGTGTAACATTATAAAACACTAGCTGTTGCCCGTGACTCCGTCCGCGTGGGGCTCAGAAAACCGTAGCTAATTACTTTTCCCATGATTCAAACTATCTTCATACCAATTTTCATCAAAATCAGTTCATTGAATAAGTCATAAAAGCTTAAAAGACAGATAACCACAACAATTGTCGCTTTTATACAGAGTAAAGATGCCTCGGACTTTCTGTAAAATTAACACCGCTTGTTTACGTGTGGACTGTTAGTTCGCTCACTATTAACGTAAGTGTAAAATTGTAGTCGAATTCCACGCGGACCTTCGTACTTGTTTACTATTATATATTCTGTGCCTTCGTCGTGATACGGGTTTCTTTATCTACATCGCCGATTCTGTACATACATTTTTTTCGCTAGAATATGATCTGGGGGGTCACAGAAAAGGTAATAGAACCCATTAGGGTAATTTTTGGAATTTTTGTTTGTCTGTCCTCCAGTTCAGTGGTTTGCGAGTTTATCGTGAACACACAAACAGACCAACATACACACAGACAAATAGACAAAAATTCAAAAAAATACCCTAATGGATTCTATTACCTTTTTTGTGACCCCCGACACATATGTTCACGAAAATTTTCAATGTACAGAATCGGCTCGTTTACGATTTTATTATATGTAAGATAGATTACTTGATAGCTATTTATATAAAATTTGTGCATTTGAATTTGTTTTCTACTAATACAAATATAATCTGAATTCTAATCTATTTGTTTTATATATAATTTGAATGTTATTTAGAATTTTTGTCAGGATGAATAAAACAGTCAGGATACGTCAAGGCCGCCTTGACAAGCTATAACATAACAATCTCTTAATATTATCAACAGCATATCTATTTTTAGTTTAAGCTATATCGATGGAAAAATATCATGATATACAGGGTGTAATAGTTAAATGTGCTCAGGCGTTTATTCCCAAACTATTACAGATACTAAAAAACTTTAAACCGATATCTAAAGTACGTTACCTAATGAGTAAAATAACTTCAATAACTATTTAAACAGCCACCGTGATGTAGTGGTTAGAGCGCTCGGCTCTCGATCCGGAGGTTCTGGGTTCGATTCCCGGTGGGGACACTGTCACACAAAAATCCCTTTATGCGACCTCCCCAGTTTGGTTAGGACATTGCAGGATGAATCACCTGATTGTCCGAAAAGTTAGATGATTCCGTGCTTCGGAAGGCACGTTAAGCCGTTGGTCCCGACTACTATCTAAGGATGTAGTCGTTAATGAGCCATGTCAGAGGCCTTTGGCGGCTCAACAACTCTGACACCAGGGTTTGTGAGGTCGGTCATCGACCTTGCTACCCACACGATATGATGATGATTTAATAATAAAACGAGAAATATCCAAAATTTTGACATGATGTTTCATGTCAAAATCCAAAATCTCCCACACATTTAGTATGAGATCAGTAGAAAGATTATATTACCTTAGTACTGATATTAATCTACACGTGTATCTACTTGAAAATCATCATTATCATATCATACGTAATCATCCTATACTCGTACTATTAAACGAGCAATATTTATATATAAATCCTATACTATTAAACGAGCAATATTTGTATATATATAAATATATAAATATTGCATATATAAATATTGCATATATATTAATATTTCATTCTTTTTCTGTCCGTGCTGCTCAACTTTAAAATCGTCTTCCCAAATCTATTCAGGAGAGTCCATCAATTGCCTCTTTTAAAAAAAGAGTAAAGGAGCATCTTCTCTCACAAATCACTGCTTCGTGTTCGTAGTCATCATTGTTAATTGTACTTCTTAACTTTCTGTATTTATATGAATATATCTATGCAGGTATTTATTTATATGTAAGTATTGTTATATGTATCTTCTGTATGTATTTATATTATTTATATATTATATTTATACCTATATCATCAATATATTTTATTAACTTGTTTATTTTATACCATTTATTTATTTTATATTATTTATTACATCTGGTTTTTGTGGATACAAATAATGCACTACTGAGTCCCGCTAATGAACACTCTCTCTCACTACCATGGGTTGGCTGGAAGAAATCTCTTTTAGAGATAAGCCCGCCTTTGTAAATGTCCTTTTGTATGTAACTTTCTGTATGTGAATTTGTGCAATAAAGAATATATATATAGTACCTGGTCGACCGAGCTTCGCTCTATAATAGCAATCATCGGTTGAGCAAGCTATGCTACTCGCCAACAGATGGCGCTATAGGTTTTTCTCTAAAACGCGGTATTTTTTTTAATGCTTAAAAGCAGGGGCAAAACGATTTTTCCCAGACATGAGACCTAGCTAGATCGATTTTTCGTCCCCAAAACCCCCCGGATACTAAAATTTCATCAAAATCGTTAGAGCCGTTTTCGAGAAACCGATTACAAATATATATACAAATATTGCTCATTTAATAGTATAGGATATTTGTAATTGGTTTCTCGAAAACGGCTCTAATGATTTCGATAAAATTTACCATACGGGGGTTTTCGGGGGTGATAAATCGATCTAGCTAGGTCTCATGTCTGGGAAAATTCGTTTTCTCTGTATTTTTAAGTATTTGTTTTAGACAAAAACCTACAGCGCCATCTGTTGGCGGGTACCACAGCTTGCTCATCCGATGATATTTTAATGTTGAGGTTGCTATTATTTGTAATCGGTGTCTCGAAAACGGCTCTAACGATTTTGATGAAATTTAGTGTCTGGGGGTTTTTGGGGACGAAATTCGATCTAGGTAGGTCTCATGTCTGGGAAAAATTGCTTTGCCCGTGATTTCAAGCATTTTAAAAAAAATACCGCGTTTTAGCGCCATCTGTTAGCGAGTAGCATAGCTCACTTGATGATATTTTAATTTGAGGCGGCTATTATAGAGCGAAGCTCGATCGACCAGGTACTGAAATATGATTAGGGTAAAATTAGTACCACTAAAAATAAGGACACTAAAACCTATAACCTAAATGTGTATAGTATGGATTCCTGTTAAAAAGTTAATTGTGCATGGCAAATGTGCTATGTGACTTGGGCATAAGAGTTTAAACTAGAAATAGATGCGCTGTTGATAAAATTAATAGAATGCAATATTTAGCTACGGCCGCAAGGCCATCCTAACTGTTTTATTAATGCTAGCAAAAATTATAGTACTTATTTACGCTTCCAAGATCCAAATAAACGCTGTTTTAATTGTAATTTTTTTTATAACTTTTTCTTGGGCCTTTGTTTTCAACGACTTTCTTTTGTCATACCTGGATTTAAACGTGATTTTGTCTATGTATCAAATAAACTACAGTGGCAGTGGGCAGGGCACATCGCAAGAAGAACCGATGGCCGATGGGGCGTAAGGGTTCTAGAGTGGCGACCACGTACCGGAAGACAAAGCGTTGGCAGGTCCCCCCACAAGGTGGACCGACGATCTAGTCAAGGTCGCGGGAAGCCGCTGGGTGCGAGCAGCGCAGGACCGGTCGTCATGAAGATATTTAGGGGAGGCCTATGTCCAGCAGTGGACGTCTTTCGGCTGATATGATGATGATGATCAAATAAATTTCCATGCTTGGTGTTGTTGCGATTCCTACAGCAGCATGTGAACAGCACGATTGCAGGGTGTGTAGCAACATAACAACATACTATACTAGGACATGAGAACCATATCCCTACGTAATATGCTTTTTACTTATAGTAGGCTTGAGCCATTACATGGTATGCACTAGTTGAACTACAATGTAGTGTTGCTTTAATGTTGGCAGTATAGTTGCTGGGACCAGGAGTAGTGTAGGTAGGTACACACTATCTTCGTTGCAACTGAGCGAACTTTCGGAGCGCGAGTGAAGCTGTGGCGGTGCCGGAATTGCCAAGAAGGATGGCCACTTAGATTGCACTCTGTTGCAAACAGACCAAGGACTACTCTACACGCTAAAGCAACAAACATAAAGAGACCTTTAATAATTTACCTAAATATATAGGAAATGTATGATATATTCACTTTTTCTAGGAATCTTTACATTTCTTAGAAAATGTAGTGCATTCATTTTTAAATCTAACCTAACATAACCTACCTTAACCGAACCTAGCTTGACAAACACAGTGTAAATCAATTTATTTAATACATTTCTGGTGCCTTTAGGTGCATAATGGTCACTTCTCAGAAAGAAGGTGGACCAGCTGGAATTCTGTAAATTTCAATTTCCTGATCGTTCTAGGAATTCTATACATCACCCAGGAATTGTTTACTATAAAAACTATGAAAGGGTTGATTAAAGTGGAAAGCGAGGGAAATATGTCAATATCGAAACAGGTGGAGGGATGTGCTGCCTACCCCGACCACTACCTAACAACAACCCCTGCCATAAAAACGATTCCTTAAAAAGTAAAAATAATATTCTTAGATCACTTTGGATGCGTTGGGGGACTGCTAAATGAACAAAATGCGTAGAATTCGAAAAAGGAGTCCAAGTGCTATAATTAAATATAATAATATTCATGTTTCTAATTCATATCTTCAAATGACATTTTTACCCAAGTCTCTTGGAGTTGGAGAAATGAGCCGCGAATTGTTCACCTTTATTGACGAACACTTCAAGAATATATGAAAAATATAATACTATTTATGCTATATATGGTCCTAATGAAATAGCGAGCATAATTTTAGTATGTTACTCAGACCATTAAACTGAGCAACTTTCCTTTTTGAACAATGCAACCAAGTTTATCGCGTGGTCCGTGGTTTGCCGGTGTGAGTCTGACCCGGGACATGATAGTTCTGGCACATAGACTTCGATCTGGACACATTCCTTTAAATAGTTTTGGATACCTTATGAGAAAAACAACTTCTCCAAACTGCACCGAGTGTAAATTAGTGGAAGATATACATCATGTTTTGATGGAATGCGTTCGCATCGAAGCTGAAAGATGTCAGTTCTTTTTACAGTTCCCAGAAATTGTAAATTCAAATGTTGGGGCCTTTAACAGTGTCCTAGCCTCACCCGTCTCGGAGGAGACTCTATAAAATTGTGTCAACGTACTTAAAAAGGCGCTGATGTTACTGTAGGGGTGGCATGGTCACTAATATGACAAAACCCTTTTATAATAAAAGATTTAAAAAAAAACTTTCCTACAGGTAGATAGGTCGAAATACTAAAAAAACAAATTTGGCCTCCCATACAAAATGCTTTGTCAGATGCAGTTTCTATGGGAAGTCAAAAATTTATTTTCTTATTTCGACCTATGCTCCTTGGGGAAAGTTGCTCAGTAACATGGTCTGAGTAACATACTAAAATTATGTTCACTATTTCCTCAAGACGATATAAGTATATATGCTTTAGTGAGGTAGCTGCAAAGCTATACCTATCTAATATCGCAGCTACCTCACCAATATCAGTTGCCTCTTCGCCAAGTATCGGTTTCGGCAATGGAATACTCATTTATTATCCAATATACTTACTCTAAAACGTTGTAGACAGGTACGATTTACTCGTTCTTATATATACAGTGTCCTCCTTAAAACGGACTTACGTCTGACTGTAAGACTGAATTAGCATAAAGCTTTTCTGGATAATTGCCAAATCTAAGAAGCTGCAAACGATCGAAAGATACGGGAATGACAATCGCTACATTTTACCCAGCGCATTTACCTATACTCGTAAAACATTAATACATTACATGATGCTAGTTGCGCATAGCTTTTCTTTACTTAAATCTCTCATAAACTACGTCTGACACTTTGTTTTGTTGAAAATTTTTTTTTTGGTTTTAACTAAAGACTATGGAAACTGGTGGAAAAACGCTTAGCAGAATGTGCAAGCGAATAAATTCAATTTGGCAGAAGCTGATATTTTTCCTAGCCATTTACATAACAAATCTTAATTTAGATAAAACAGACTTAGAGTGCCATAACAAAGATTTTTTCTTCTTCATTGCAGGTTTCGAGAACCTAGAAAAAAAGTCTTTCGCACTTTCCAGTTGCCTCTTTTTGTTCCGACTGAAGTTTTTCCATCGAAGTAGGCAGTGGGATCGTTGGTAAAGTTTTCGTTGGACAGATAGACCGACAGGGGAAGACAGATGGAAAAATATTGCAGAAGAATCCGAACTTCAAATTACTTGGTCCACGATTATTCGAGTTTAATGACATCCTAAGGCTTAGGTCTATACAGGGTGTAAGGGACAGCCTTCCGAATACTGAAAGGGTGTGATCAGTCAACGTAACTGAATAATTTCTTGCGAACACACTTTCAGGAAATGAAAAACAATCCGCCTCCATACAAACTCTCCAATCAAGTTGGCAATTTTGTACGGAGAGGCCGATTTCTTTTTTCATTTCCTGACAGTTTTATTCACTGAAATATGTTCAGGTTCAGGTACGTTGACTGATAATGCCCTTTCAGTATTCGGAGCGTTGTCCCTTACACCCCATATAATTCAAGACAAAGTTATTCATTTTTGTTAATTTTATTTCTAAACATGTGGTTTGTCATAGTGAAAACACTTACTAGTTAAAAATACATTCCTTAATGTCCGGTAACATTCGCTTACATTCATTTTCTCGGCATTAATGAAACCCCCTATATAATATAATAATTTTAGGAGTATAAATTTTTCAAAATTACACGTTTTCGTTACATCGTCAAACAATTTTTGTGGAAGATGTTCGTTCGAATTCACGTCAAGAATCACTACAAATTTATAAGTGTACGTATGCAATGTGAGGTGAGCTCCCATTTCAAGTTATTCAGTTGAGGTTCGAGTGGCTCTTGCACAAACATGCCTCGCGGGCGGAGTTTTTACAATCAAAGGGCAAAAGTATACAGGGTGGGAAACGAGGGACCCTGTAGATAGCAAACACTGCGAGGAAACATTCGTTTAATTTCAAAATCAGATTTAACAGCATTTATAGATTTTTTAAATTACTTTCATATATTTGAAGTCTTTCTTTAATTTAAGATAGTTTTCTCGGAAAAATCAATTATCATGTATCATGAAAAGAAAGGCTGTCTTTTTAGAGTTCTTATTAATATGCCTCCAATGTCCGTCTGTCTGTCTGTCAGCGGGCTGTATCTAATGAACCGCAATAAGTAGACAGTTGAAATTTTTACAGATTATGCATTTCTGTTGCTTTAACAAAAAATAATACAAAAAGTAAAATAAAAAAAATCGGCCAATTGCGAGGTACAGAACCCTTAGGCGCGGTTCCGTACCTATCTACTATAATATAGTATAGTAATATATATTATACTAAAAGCTTTTGCTCTTTGGCTTTAAAAACTCCGGGACCATCAAACTTGACCCCTCTTTTATAGGAAAATTATTAAAACTAATTAAGGTGAGCTTACATTCTTAAGCTTACCTTAATTGGTTACTATTAGTTGTGAGAATTTTTTTAATATTTAATGATTTTAGACTTTTCCCTTTATTTGTGCTGTGAGATCTAGCTTCTTGCCAAAATTAATAATTTTAGGTCAACGGGAAGTACCCTCTAGGTTTTGCTTTAGTGCATAAATGTATGGAAATGAGGACAAAAAGCCATATCTTTTGATTGCGTCGATGTAAAAAAACCGGCCAAGTGCGAGTCGGACTCGCGCACTGAGGGTTCCGTACCACCACATAAACATAATTGTGTTAGTTGAAATTTCAGTAAGTTAATGTGCTAGATTTTTTGAGTCCAACACGCGCTTGACCAAATTTTATTATTTGTTGTTATTTTTTAGCTTATGCACTATAAACATACCAATTTTCAAGTTTGTAAGTGTTCCCGTTTTTAAATAGAACTAAAACAAAAATCGCCTCAGCGACCATCCAACTTGACCCCTCTCTTATATGAATGTTCTTGAAACGGGAGCTCACCACAATTGGTTACCTTTAGTTGTGAGAAAAGTTGTAATATTTAATGATTTCAGACTTTTCCCATTATTTGTACTGTGAGACCTATCTTCTTGCCAAATTTCATAATTTTAGGTCAACGGGAAGTACCCTGTAGGTTTTGCATTTTTGAATAAATGTATGGAGATGAGGACATAAAATATCTTTTGATTGCGTCGTTGATTGCGTCGTTGTTAAAAATTGAAATTTTCAGATCTTGTGTGGTTCATGGGTCCTAATATATGGTATTAATTTCAACCTGATACCTTTACCCGTTCGTGAGATAAAGGGTCTTGACAGACAGACAGACAGACGGACAACAAAGTGATCCTATAAAGGTTCCGTTTTTTTCTTTTGAGGTACGGAACCCTAAAAACTGATATTTTCAGATCTTTTGTGGTTTATTTCAACCTGATACCTTTACCCGTTCATGAGAAAAAAGGTCTTAACAGACAGACAGACGGACAACAAAGTGATCCTATATGTGTTCCGTTTTTTTTATTATTTTGAGGTGCGGAACCCTAATTAAGGGTGGCTTTCCTACTACAAACCTGTTTTTAGGGATTAAAGCTCGAGTTTTGGTTTTAGATCTATGATATAATCCGGGTACCTACCTATGTTTATAGAATTGTTTATTAGCTATAGAATTGTTACCGTTAATCGAAACTTTAGATTAACGGTATAAATTCTATAGCTAATAAACAATTCTCGGACTGGCCGAGTCCGTTCAAGTGCAAAAAATTTTTTTAGTTCGCACATTAACTACATAATTTGCAGCAGTCGCTGAAGAATATCAAGTTATAAAATTATTAGAGTATCTTGTTTTTTGATATGTTGTTAACGACATACTTTTAAGTAATTTTCTAAAAATTCAGAAACCCATGAATCCGGCTTTATGTTTAATGTAGGTATTTACATTTCTTAAAAAAAAACTTTATATATAGAATTAGAGTAGAAAAATATTAAGACATCTCATATGTAATGTTAATATCTTTATGCTATTATGTTTTCAGAAATGTAATTTAATCGGCCCATATCTAAGTGAAAAAATGTTAGTAATCTTGCCAGTGCAGTTTTTAAGTCTCTGGTATTTCTAAAATAGCATTTAAATCTCTTAATTAACTTACATATAAAAGTTTAGAAAAGAATGTTTATTGCTTTTATATTTTTTTTATATTAGTGTTATAGTTGGGCCATTGTTAAATTAGAGTTCATAAATTGGAAGGTACTTACTCATAATAATGTACTTGATTACTAAACAAAAGTTAAGAAGCTTATTTTATCAGCGTTATTGCTTTTGGTGACACTGTGGTAGAGAACAGAAGGTGGCGTAGTAGGTGGGTACCCAAACGCAGGACGCGCTGGCTGCACATGCTTCGGAGCCCCGGTTAGGGTTGGCGGTCAGCGCGTAGCGTCATCAGATTTTTCTATAAAGGGCATTGATTAAAGTTGGCGTCGTTTTCGAACTTTAGCGGCCACTTATGAAACTTCTTAATTTTGAAATATTAGGTAACAGGGAACAATTCTTAGTATGGGCACCATATAGCTAAATAATATCGGAGCTGAGATAACGGGGTTCAAAGATTACCACCAAAAATTTTTTTTCTACCAAATTAAGACAAGATAGGTCTTAATAATTTATCATTGGTCATTTTCCGATGTGATGTGAAAAATACAAAGCGCTCGTCAAGTACTGTCTGCGGATCCTACGCGATTCCCAAAATCAACCGCAAAGCTACCAACACGGCTTTTGGTTTTACAACTAGAGCATTTCCCAAACTACGTAAGGCATGTTAAGTAATTTGTATTGGTCACTGTTAGTATGTGTAGTCGTTAAGCCAAGTCAGTGTTCATTTGGCGGCTTGAAAACTTTAACAGCTTGGTAAACCATGAATTCAGCAAACGCCTTATCTGGGATTGGGTGTGCTATTGCAAAAAAAAGGCAATAAAAGTACTAAGAGGCTATTTAACTAATCTATATACATAAAAGAAGAAGGTGCCTGACTGACATATCAACGTACAGCCCAAACCGCTGGAACTAGAGATTCCAAATTTGGCATGTAGGTTCCTTATGAGGCCTAGGAGAGCACTAAGAAAGGGTTTCACATAGGGGTGGATCGGTACGCGATTTTCTAATACCGAAACGTAACTAGTTATTAGTACCCGATAACGGGTTTTGAAACTATTTATTTCAATAACTATGTATTTTATGGTATGGCGATTCAAGAAGCGACTTCGTTACTGTGCGTTATTGGTATTATTGCGTTATCGCGGTGAACAGGGTGTTTCGTTATTTTAGTCGATATTATTAGTATTGTGAATAAAAAAAAAATATTTCTTATAGGACTTGTGAATATTAATAATTGTTTACTTTTTTCTTCGTTTACATAAACTTTTTTTTATAATCTACAGTTTAGTTTTTTCCAATTTCGTTGAATCTACTGTCAATGAATACAAACAGCCAGTAAGTGAAAGTAGTAAAAAGTTCTGAAACAGAAATAGAATGTAAGCGATAACGCTACACTACGTAGACTTTAATAAATATAAAATCTAATTTTATCGAACTAGAAATCTAGGCTAGTTGAATGAACCTAATTTTACCTAAAGATAGAGCTAGATTCATATAAAAGTTTTTGAGTAGGCACGCTGGCTCATTTTGGCGAAATTTTAGGAGTGTAATTTTTTATGTACCGAAGTATATCAAGTTGTCTTAGTAGTGCAGAGTTACGGATAGTGTATTTGTTAAAAACGTACCAGATTATCTTAGTTCGTTTTGGCAAATCTAAGAATATAATGTTACTTTCGTACAAAACGTACCAAGTGTTTTAGACTGGGATGGATCATTTTGGCTTAAATATAAAAGTATAAAATTAGCTTTAACAAAATGTGTCAAGCGGCTTGGTAGTGCAAAAAATAGACATTCGGTGTACCAAAACATTATGGCTCGTTTTGGAAAAATCTTAAGTTAATATTATAATTTTATTAATTATAAAAAAAAATATATTCTAGTTAGCTATTTTTGTGGTTAATGATAGTATACAAAACCGATAAGTTTAAAAAAGTTTCCAATGGTACACTAAACGCAAATAGTACCGGTTTTTTTTCTCTAGTCTTTCTGAGTTTGCGGTTAAAATTGTGTAAGACGAAAACTTTGAAAGACGAAAGTAATACTGACAAGTTTAAAATAATATATGTGTTATATTGTAAGTGGAAATACCCAAAAAACACATAACCAAACTCAAACGCCAAGGCATATCAATGCTGTTGTGCTGTTGTTGAGATATAGGCTAACAGTGTTAAGCTGGGCAGATTCCTAGTGTAACAATAAAATAGGATTTGCATGAGTAATTTGGAACTCGCGGTGCAGCGGCGCCTGCACTAGGAGCTATAAATCGTGAACTGATACTAAGGAGAGGCCTATGTCCAGCAGTGGACGTCTTTCGGCTGATATGATGATGATGATCACAGCAATTACATTTTTTTTTGTATTTGAGAGCAAAGGCGATCATCATCATTATTACATCCCATGAAACGTCCACTACAGGACAGGGATGGCAACAAAATTTGAGTAAATTTTTACAAAATAATATCCACCAAATTTTGTATACCAAAATGGATGAATGTTCACCAAATTCGCTTCTGGCACTTTACCCAAATTTGGTGTACGTTCAGCCAATTTGGTGTACATTCTTCCAGTACATTTTGTCTGAAGTGTATTGGGGTATAAAAAAATATTTTGGGAATCATTTAATTTGTTGCCTATTATTTTTGTAATTTTTCATCACAACTTGAAAACTAAGAGGTGTGAGTTGAGAAAAAAATACAAAAATATATTTTAGAATGTTCAAGTAAAGCCCTCTCATATGATATCCCACTCGACCTAGTAACGACAATTTGAAATTTTGCCCCCCTATTTGGGATTGTTACAGTAATAATCATATATTTTTTTAAATTCTTTCATGTGCAATTAAGTTAGACAACCAAATTCTTCATTTGTTCCAAATTTCAAGTCGATAGCATGAGTGGCTGCTGAGATATAGAAGTGTGACAGACAGACAGACGGACAGACAGACAATGTCGCACAATAAGGGTTCTTTTTTTTACCATTTTGGCATCGGAACCCTAAAAATACACGAGAAGAGAGACAACTTTGTCAATGAACTTCTCTTTATTGAATGTGATAACTATAATCTTTACAGTATTCTATTTAGTTTTTTACCCAGGCATCATTCCTGAACTCAACTGTTTTAACGATTTCAAATTAATTCAAATATTGAAGTAGGTTGTCTAAAATTAATTGTAACAGGTACGTGGGCGTGAAATCGAAAACCAACCAGAGGCGATGAAACCAAAAGGAGGACTCAAAGTACCTTTAAAAATATTATTTAATAAGTGCCTTTTAAAACTATGCTAAGTAATATCAGCTGTAAGCAATAATTTCTAATCTAATCTTTATTCGTTGTAATAATGAAGGAAGTAGAAGCAATATCAGAAAAGTACGAGAGCGCGTGAGGGGAACGCGGCCGGCACAGCTTGCGTGCTACTGACCAGCCAGCCGCACCGCCCTCTGCGTAGGTATGCATATTACACGGCAATTTTTTTTTTTTTTCAAAAATATATCAAGCCTGTCGCGGCCATTTCTAATAAATTGAGACACAGCTTAAGGCATTGTGTTAATGAAGGAGACGTAATTTTAGAGACTTAAATTTTGTATTACGTTCACTGCGGTCATAAACGTGACTGACTTAGTTAGCTTATCTCCTGGCTTTCTTATCTTTTATATGTATTCTTATGTAATGCATTTAAGCTCATTTTATGAATTTCAGGTCCTCTAAAACTATAATGGCCAAATGAAGGACAAATTTTTATTTGACCCTTTTGCATGTACCTTAAGTTTCTTAAAACTTAACAATATATATCTACCAATGTTTGATGACAGTTGGAACCAGAATATCGAACTTAAATTCTACATTAATTTATTTATCGAGAGTAAAAGGAAATACCTAAATGTATACCTAGCGCAAGTTAAAAAAAGTTCTTAAATTATACAGATATGTCTTTAAACACGTCCCTGACGATATATCAAAACACGAAGTCATTCTAATAATTTCATAAGTTAAGTGGTAAATATCTGGTTCCACGGCCCGCCTAATTACATAGTTAATCTTAACGACCAAGCATAGGGTAAAGTGCATAATAAAATTAGGTTTTAAACCGGTTAGGTTAGGTGAGGTTTGGTTTGGTTAAGTTAAGGGGTCGAGTTTTGAACCTGTCGCAATATTTTATTTTTATTTTAGATTTTCGGTTTAGCTACCGAGACTCAAGAAGGTCCGTTAGGTAAGAGATATCGTTTGGCATCGGTTTGGTTGTGTTAGGTAGGCGATAGATCTCAATATCATCAGTAAAAAAAAAACTAAACAGACTTAAAAATATAAAAATAAATTCGTGCGACGGCATTCTAAAATAACCGGGCAAGTTCGAGTTGGACTAACGCGCCGAGGGTTCCGATATACCTATAGTATTTTTGGAAGCGATGAAGTCCATTTTTAAAATAGCAAAACAAATTTTTTTTTTAAGGTTTTTTTGCAGATTACTAAAAAACTGTGCAACTTAAAAAGATCATCTTATTTTTGCTGTAATATTTACGTACACTTCTATTGACTGTAATTAATTAAGATTTTTCCTTTCACAAACTTCGGAGATAAGGGTATTTTTTTGAAATTTTTCATCATAACTTCAAAACTAAGAATCGTAAAAAAATACAAATACTCCACTCAACCCAGTAAACACAATTTGAAAATTTTCCCCCCCTATTCGGGCCTCCTTTATATTAATAATCCTAATTAAATTAAATTCTTTTTGAATTATATCATATGCATTTAAGTTGGGCAACCATATTCTAAAACTATTCCAAATTTCAAGTCGATAGCATTAGTGGTTGCTGAGATATACAGGTGTGACAGACAGACAGACAAAGCGGCACCATAAGGGTTCCTTTTTTTAACCATTTTGGTATCGGAACCCTAAATACTCAAGTTTGGTTAGGTTGGGTTAGACAAGGTAAGTTTATTGTCGGCACACGGTGGAGTTTTTAGTGGATGCAAGTCCCACATAACCGTACCGTTTCCCCGAACGGTGCGGCATGCGGAAGCATTTGCTCCATCACAAAAAAAAAAATTAATTTTATCTACCATCCTTTAATGCGCAGGTTAACTAGTAAAAGTGCACTAATAAAAACTGGTCAAATGGGAATCTGACTCGAGCGCATTTTCGAGTGCGCGTATCAGACTAACTTAATTTTGTCTAAGTGGTACGCGCTAGTCGGACTCGCACTTGGCCAGTTTGATGTAGAGAATTGGGGCCCCTTTGATGGTGTGGTGGTAATGAGCCTTTAGGCATGACCGACTTGTTCTTGACAATGCAAATTTATTTTTGAACTGGCTTTAGTACTTATCTTTACTAGTAGTATAGCGTCAACAACTTCGTACGCATGGAGTTTGGACTTCTACACTGTACACAAACAACTGAACCGATTAAAACTGTGTATTCAGTAATGTCGAAACTTTGCACTTGCATTTCGTCTGTTAGAGTGAACCGATTACAATGAAACGATGCTTTAATGTTGCACAAAAGTAAGTCAAATACATTATTGCAATCCCTGTTTGAATCGGTTTGGTGGTTTGTGGGTTATTGAGGCCGCCGCTTATAATTTCGCATAACTTCGGTTTGAGTAAACCAATCACAATGAAACATAGCTTCATTATTGCATGAAACTAAGCCAAATGCATTATTGAAAACCCGTTTAAATTGGTTCAGCAGTTTGTGAGTTCGCATATCTTCTGTTTGAGTGAACCGTTTGTAATGAAACAAAGCTTTTATGTTGCACAAAAGTAAGTCAAATACATTAATGCAATCCTGTATGAATCGGTTTGTTAGTATGTGGATTATTGGCGCCAACGCTAGAAACTGCTCATACCTTTTTTTTTGTAAACCCATCTTAATGAAACATTGTTTTTATGTTGTTCGGAAGTAATACAGATACGTTATTGAAAGCCCCGTTAAAATCAGTTCAGTAGTTTGTGAGTTAGTGGTGCCGCCGATTGAAACTTCGCATATCTTCTGTTCGAGTGAACCGTTTGCAATGAAACAAAGCTTTTATGTTGCACTAAAGTAAGTCAAATACATTAAAGCAATCCCTATTTGGATCGGTTTGGTAGTTTGTGGGGTTATTGGCGCCACCGCATGATAATTTACATTCGTGTAGCTTCTGTTTGAGTGAACCTATTGCAATTATCTGAACTTCACACGTTTCCCAAAAATAAGCTAAATACAAAATCAAAAACCCGTTTGAATCCGTTAAGTAGTTTGTGAGTTATTGACGCCGCCACTTGAAACTTCGCGTATCTTCTGTTTGAATGAACCAATTGCAATGAATCATAGCTTATATGTTGCAAGAAAGTAATATATGTAAATAACTGAAAGTTTCGTTTGAATCGGTTTCGTAGTCTGTGAGTTATTGGTGATCAGGCCGTTTGAAACTTTGCATACGTGAAGTTTCTGTTGGAGTGCAGCGATTGCAATGAAACATAGCTTTGATGTTGAAACATAGCTGTGTTGTTGTTTGAAACCCCCGTTTCAATCGTTTCAGTGGTTTGAGAGTTTATCGTGAACACACAACAAAAGAACAGACCAACAGACTAACGGACAAACAGACAAAAATTCCAAAAATGATTCGAATGGGTTCTATTATCTTTTTTAATGTACATGTTTTTAATGTAATATTTTAATGTACACAATCAGCGACTTTACGATTTTATTATATGAATAGATATCTATACATATGATAAAAGAGTAGAAACCGCGTGTCTGTACTTTTTATAAATTTATAAAAAAAAAATAGTGTGGGCGATAAGAAACGACTAATAGAACTCATAAATATGTTTTCTGAACTTTTGTCTGTCTGTCTGTCTGTCTGTATGTTTTCGATAAACTCCGAAACTACTGAACGGATTTTCTCGCGGTTTTCGCAGATAGATTAAGCTTAGCTCTGAGCAACATAAAAGCTATGTTTCATTCAAATCAGTTCACTCAATCAGAACCCACACTAATGTAAAGTATCAAATTGCCTGTACGATAATAACTCACAAACCGATTCAAACTAAGTTTTCAATTACAAGTTTGGCTTACTTTTGTGCAAAATAAAAAATTAGTTTCATTGCAAACGGTTCACTCAGACAGAAGGTACGCTAAGTTTCATGTTGCGGCGCAAATAACTCACAAACTATTGAACGGATTCAAACGGGGGTTTCAATAAACTGACAAGCGTACTTCTTTGCAACATATTAGCTTACTTTTATTGAAAACGGCTCACTCAGACAAGTGCGCGAAATTTCCAGCGGAGGCGCCAATATCTTACAAACAACTGAACCGATTAAAACGAGGTTTTCAGTAACGTATTTGGCTTACTCCAAGCAACATGTGTGCTTAGTTTCATTGCAAACGGTTCACTCAGACATAAAATACACTACGTTTCAAGCGGCGGCACCAATAACTCACAAACTACTTAACGGATTTAAACGGGGTTTTCAATAACGTATGTAGCTTAATTCTTTGCAATGTATTAGCTTACTTTCATTGAAAACGGTTCACTCAGACAGAAAATGCCCGAAGTTTCAATAGGCGGCGCCAATAGCGAACAAACTGCTGTACCGACTCCAACTGGCATTTCCATGACGTGCTTGGATTAGGTACTTCCGTGCAACATTTTAGCTTAGGTTAGTTGAAAATGGTTCACTCAGATAGAAGTTACGCAAAGTTTCAAGCGAAGGCACGAATAATTCAAAAACTTTGAGCTGATTCAAACGTGGCTTTCAATAACGCGTTTGGCTTACTCCTGTGCAATAAATAAACTTAGTTTCATTGCGATAGGTAGGTTCACTCTGACAGAAAATACGCAAAGTTTCAAGCTGCAGAACCAAGAACTCACCTACTGAACTTGTTCATAGTCAAACGAGGTTTTCAATGACGCGTCGGGCTTCTTTCTGTGTAACATATAAGCTTTATTTCATTGCAAACGGTTCACTCACACAGAAGGTTCGCGAAATTTGAA
This sequence comes from Athrips mouffetella, assembly GCA_947532105.1. Classification (NCBI taxonomy): domain Eukaryota; kingdom Metazoa; phylum Arthropoda; class Insecta; order Lepidoptera; family Gelechiidae; genus Athrips; species Athrips mouffetella. The sequence goes on from OX383956.1 coordinate 34,006,945, forward strand.
GCGGCCGCACCAATACCTCACAAACTACTTGAACGACTTAAACGGGGTTTTCAATAACGTATTTGGGTTGCTTTCGTGCAATATTTGAACTTTTTTTATTTCCATCGGTTCATTCAAACAGATGATAGGCGAGTTCAAAGTTGATTCAAATTCAGATTATTTATTCAATGTAGATTCTTTACAGAATACTTATTGAAAGTCATGCAGAATACAATTCAAATAGAGCGAGTCTACGCCGTTTCGGATCGTGCTGTGGCAGCGTAAAAGAAACGGCAAGAAACCACTGCAGCACGGCCTACTTTAAGAGTCGGCTTTTTACAATGTGTTTCTTGTGTTTCGCTGGAATATCAGAGCACCATACCTCTTTGTCATTCATATAGTCATCTAATCTATAGTAAGCTTTTTTACATAACGTTTGCTTTACACATTCTTTAAACTTTCTCTCAGGTAATTGCACTATATTGTCAGGTATTTTGTTGTAGTATCGTACACACAGACCAACGAAAGATGTATTGACTTTAGTTAATCTAGTATATGGTTGATCAATTTTGTGCTTATTTCTAGTATTAAAATTATGCCTGTCACAAATTTTAGGTAATTGATGAATGTTCTTTCTAGCATACATAATATTTTCATAGATATACTGGCATGGCACTGTCATTATGTTGATTTCCTTGAACAGTTCTCTCAGGGAATCACGAGTCTTCAGGCAATAAATTGCTCTTATAGCTCTCTTTTGTAAAACGAATATTTAATGTATATCAGCTGCTCGGCCCCAAAGCAGTAAGCCATAAGACATAATGCTATGGAAGTAGCTAAAGTAAACCAGCCTTGCGGTAGCTACATCAGTAAGTTGTCTGATTTTTCTGACAGCATATGCAGCCGAGCTCAATCGACCAGAAAGAGCCGTTATATGAGGGCCCCATTGAAGTTTAGAGTCTAGTATTAACCCTAAGAAAACTGTACTATTTACAAAATCTAATGGTTCATTATTCAATACTATGTTATGTGAAGTAGACCTTACATTTGGTAGTGCAAATTTAATACATTTAGTTTTTTTGGCGTTTAGGACTAAATTGTTAACAGTAAACCATGCATGAATCTGTCCAAGTGCATCATTGACTTCGTTATAATTTTGTGATTTTCTACTTACATTGAATATTAATGAAGTATCATCAGCAAATAACACAATCTTTGACAGATTCTTCACTACAGTAGGGAGGTCATTAATATAAATAAGGAATAAAAATGGCCCTAATATGGACCCTTGAGGTACGCCAATTTTGACAAGAGATCCCAGTGATTTCGTTTTGTTTACTTGTACCTTTTGAATCCTGTTTTCCAAATATGACTTAAGTAGTTTAAGTGAATTATTCTTAACACCGTAATGTTCAAGTTTTAACAACAATGTGCTATGATCTACGCAATCAAATGCTTTGGATAGATCACAGAAGATACCAATAGCATCTTCAGATTTTTCCCACGCGCCAAAAATGTATTTTAAAAGTGCAGTTCCGGCATCCGTTGTACTGCGCCCTTTCGTAAAACCAAATTGATGGTCATGTAGTAAGTTATTTCTATTAAAGTGCGAAAGCATTTGATTGAGTATGACCTTCTCAAAAATTTTACTAAGTACAGGTAAGACTGATATTGGTCTAAAATTACTGGGATCCTTTTTGTCACCAGCTTTGAATAATGGAACTACTTTACTTTTTTTCATTAAGTCAGGAAAAGTACCATGATCGACACAATCATTGAATATAACAGCTAAATATGGAGATATAGTATCAATGATCGCACTGCAGACTTTTACTGACATTCCCCATAGGTCCTCAGTAGTTTTCATTTTAATACTTTTAAAGGCTTTAACAATTTCGTTAGGGGTGACATGATTGAACCCAAATTCAGTTTCGCAGGCGTCCACATTCTTTTGAAGTAAACCGCTAGCAAGTGAAGATGATGAATTGAGTGACTCTGTTGTTTTCAAAGGAATATTAGTAAAAAAGGTTTCGAATTCTTGAGCCACTTCTACGTTTGAACCAATGGTTCCGCGATTTGTATGAAGTGTGATTTGATTGTCACGCGGTTTCACTTTACCAGTTTCACTGTTTATAACATTCCATACAGCCTTAATTTTGTTATTAGCAGACTGTATTTTTTTCCGTAGGAAAAATGATTTTGCTTTTAAACAAACTAATTTCAACAATTTTGAATAATTTTTTACATATTCAATGAAACTGTCGTCATTTGAATAATTTCTTAGCTCATATAATTCAAAAAGTCTGTCTCTACTTTTGCGAATACCAGCGGTAGCCCAGTCACTGAACTTGAATTATTAGTGAAAATTTTACTGAATTCAGTATTAATCAATGTGAATAAATCTTCATATGAGTTATTAGGGTTGTTAGGATTATAATTGTGACAGGGCAGTTTTTCTAGTAACGTGTTTTTGCACTTTTCTAACCTGTCGTTCGTTAGACTCCTGGTTTCTATATCTATCTTCTGGGTTACTCGAGAATAATTAAAAGTAACACTTTGACCCGAGTGGTCCGACTGAAGCGAGTTTATGATACTTTTATCAAAATAATCGCAAGTTGAAATCAAACAAAGCTTATAATTTTGTACGGAAGAAAGCCAAATACGTTGTTGAAAATTCCGTTTGATCCGGTCTAGTTGTTTGTGTAAAAGTCGTGGGTACAGCTAAAGATTGTTAAAATCTAGATTTAGTTTTATTGTAAAAATAATAATAAAAAATTCCTGTTTCGGCATGGCGGTGCAACAAATGTAAAAAAAAATATGATAGTTCTAAGTTTTGAAAACTTAGGAAGTAGGTAATTACAACTTCAAAAAATAAAGAGAGAAGTGAATCATTGTTTTTTAGGAATTGTCTTTTAAGGGGAGAGATAAGTTACAAAGATTGTACGGAAGTGAAGTCCAACAGTTTTGTATGTAGGTACATGTAGAGCTAAAAGCATGTGAAGCTAGACACGTTGGACTTTGTACCGCTTTGTTTTCAGTAGCCACAGAAGCTAAAGTGACTGAGCCTCAGATTTAGATAGGCTTTGTTTTGTATAAGAAATAACGAAACCCGTATCATAGTTACTTTAATTTACTTACTTAGTTATTTTACACTTACGAGGATAGTGGGCGACCTAACAGTTCACACGTAAACAAGAGGTGTTTAATTTACAAAAATCCGTATTATCGGTAATCTGTATACCTAATAATGTAAAGGCGAGAACTGCACTGTCTGTCTGTCTGTCTGTTACGCTTTTATGACTAATCCGATAAACCGATTGTAATAAAAACTTGGTACGAAGATAGTTTGAACCATGGGAAAAGTCATTAGCTACTTTTTCTGAACCCCACGCGGACGGAGTCGCGGGCAACAGCTAGTGTATAGATAATTCCCTAGAATTGTTTCCAAATGCTAAGAAATGGTGGCTTTATTAAGGCAGTCCAATTATAGATTTTCCTGCTCAAGTACACACGAGTACGGTTAAAACGTAATTGTGTTTGTTGAACGGTTGAGGTTTACAACCTCTCGTGGGCAGCCTCATACTTCGGTCTCCAGCTAGTAGAAATCTCCCTTAATTCGATGTAAGCCTTAAATCCTCGCATCAGATTCGTCTTGACATGGTTGTTCTTAATTCAGGGTTAATTATTCTACTGTTTGACTAAAAGCGAATAAACTATATCTTCCGATAGAGAATGCTCTTGCTCAATTCAGTCTGGATAAATTTTAGATAAATAGTTTGACCTCTTTTATGATCCCAATGAGTTGCAGGATTACACTCCTTCATGAATACGTCAAATAACCATCACCTGGGATACCACTTACCGGCAATCTGCGGGTAATTATGCATTTTCGAAATTAAAATCAAATTGTTTTTTTTTGTAATTCGCTAATAGTCAAAACAGTGGAATACAGGATAGAGAATTTATAGTCGCCTGTATCTCCAAAGTGTCCGTTGTGAGAACGCTGCTGCCAACGCGCCAGAAGACAGTCACCCGTACAGCCTAACCTCGAGACAACAAACGCTTCCCATCAGTCGTAAAATTTATAAATTTTGTGTACACTTTTACAGCGCAGTTTTTATATACCCTGAAGTCACAATCATGGTTTTACGATAGTTATAAAAGTCTAATCAGTATTTATTTAAACAATATGTAAGAACCTCGTTTTTCTTAATTATTTACTTAACATTTTATTAGTTATAATTATAAGACCCAGCCTTATCCCATCGCAGGGCGAATGCCTCTCTCTCAAATTTACATGAATCCCGGGCTTTCATACTTCTAGAAATTATTGTTCTATAAGAGAATTATTTCACAACTGGTGAATATTACCACTAACAAACCTTCTCGAATCGGAAAAAAAGAAGCTTTTAGTCAAATACAAACGCAACTATTTACTAACGTAACTGATTTTTTTTCGCTGTAAATCCCACTTTTTTCTAAGTTTACGAGGATTTTAAAATATTCAATTCTTGAAAATTCATTCTATTTTTACCCACAATAAATATTTTTTTTTTTCAATAACTATCCTATACTTAAATCTCTTTAATTTCAAAATTGTTAATAATATCTTGATTTTTTTGTTAAAACTTGCGTAATAGATGGGCTATGTGGGATAGTTCTGAATTCGTTTTCATTTAAAAATTATTAGGTGTACCACGGAAGAAAACAATCTCCCTTGGTATATCCAGGTGAACTACGCAGGTGGACCACGGGCTATACCCGGTTCATCTATCCTACGTTTCATTTGTAAGGTATGCATAATTTTATCTCGTGCATTATACAGGACAAACAAACATGCGTACAGCTTTACCCTTGGGAATCTAAATTCTGTATTTTCGAAAGACGATTCATTAGAGTATATAGAACAAAAAACAATACAAGCCGCCAGCCATTTTCATCATTCACATCATCACCACCACGAAGTGATTTTTGAGATATTAAATATGAATAGTCCTGAAAACGCCCAAGAAGGTAAATCGTGATTTATGAAAATAAACAATCAAACACTACTCTCTATATTTAAGGAAATCATTCTTTGATTTTTATATCACTCACTGACATTCCAAAATTGGTACACAGGGTTTGGAAAGAACATTTATTCCCCGTTTCAGACCATTCCACTGAATTCAATGATGTCCGCCGCGATGAAATCAATGTCACAAATGTACATCACATGAAACCTCCAGAACTCCAGGAAAAATGCAAGATACTTAGGAGGAAATTTACCATAGTCACCACGCTTGTAAGCGTTGCGGCTGACGACCGATGTTCTTGGTGACCATATTATGTAAGATGGTATGCCGCTGCCCATCCTCCGGTTCATATAGGCCCTTAGTCGCATCTACAAATATACTTACATATATGATGTAATGGTAGATGTTTTGTAACAAATAATGTAGGAATCTAATAAATGTAATGTAATAAATAATGTAGGAATCTAGTTTTTAGTAACCTGGGAGACTGAGTGATGCTCAAATCATTTAACACCAAAGAGAACCAATCGCTGTATTTAATATCAGTTAGTGTACACGACTACGTTCGCGAGGAATTTAGACCATTTTACATTATACACAAACAACTGCGTCCGCGTCAAGAGTGCAGTAAGTCATTAATGCAATTGCATGGTAAAGGTGTATTCACAATGGAGTTAAAATGCAAAAAAAAAAACATTTCTTTAATATTTTTGTTTTTTAGGTAACATACAAAGGAATCAATTGTTTCTTTTGCTTTTTTCGTATTCCGAAGTGAAACTACGATAATATCGCGCCGATAACTAGTATAAGGTTCGGCCTTTGACAAAGAAATTCCCATACAAAGTAAATTTCCCAACGTCAATCTGATAATATTCGGAGTTCCGATAAAACTTCGGAATACGCACCCAGGTTGTGAATTTGACTTTATAATTTTAAGCGACCAAAGCCTAGAGTCACGCGGCTTTCTACTATCGCAAACGCTAGTAGAATAGAATGAAAATGTACGGGATTGACATTAGCTAACGAAAAGTATGTAAAATTAATATATTTTTCGTTTTTAGCGAATTCTAATTTTGACCTCTCGAATGGGATAAAAAGAAAGTAACAGTAGGTTTTTTTTTCCGCTGAGGGTTACCCCACCCTCAGGGGGAGTTTATTAGAAAACATCACACACAATGCTATAACATTTTACAAAATTTTAACTATGTAACTAAGTCCTCGCTATTTGATACGGGCGGCTTGGTTAACACATTAAGTAGGTAGGAAAGAATAATAAGAGTTTTACATTGGTGACTTTTAGCTTAGTTTAGTTAGATATTTTACATTGTGTGTCTATTTCAGAAAGAGGATTGACTTAAATTATGTTCCATTGTAACCTTTTATGGTTGAGACGATATATTTAACAAAGTCGGTGAAAGAGTTAATGCTTGATTCTTTTATTATAAGCTGTTGTATCATAAAAGGATCTACATTTAACATGTTGCAAAGTAAAGTATGTCTAGAGCGTTCTGCGGTATACCTAGGACAATCCTTGAGCAGGTGATTTATGCTTTGGATAATCAAGTCATCAAAAGGACATTTTTCGGATGGTATAATTTTGAAGCGATGTAAGTATTGCTTGTGGTAGCCATGGCCTGTCAGTACTTGAGTCATATGGAAGCTGTGCTTAATTTTTTCAAAAAGGTCATCAATTGAGTCAAGAGTAGGTAGCCACTGACGGGTGTGTTCACCTTGAGGTAATGATGTATAATCTTGCTGACTAACTAAGCGGTTGCGAGCTTTTACTTCTCGTCGCACGTAGCTGATTGGGAAGTGAGCAAAATCTGATGGCTTAGATAGAGAAGCGGCGGTTTTTGCTGACTCATCAGTTTCCTACAATACCAACGTGGGCTTTAGTCCAAATAAAGAAACAGATCCGGTATTAATATGGAGAAATTTATGGATAGATGAAACAAAACTATTGGTTGAATCTCTGTTGCTGATCTCTAGGAGGGCTGAGTAGCTATCTGACAGAATGACCACGTTGGCTTGGGAATTCTCGTAAGACCACTTAATTGCTTGTTCGATTGCTAACAATTCAGATTGGAACACGGAGCAACTGTAGTGTAATTTATATTGTTTGGAAATAGTACTGCCATCAGGTTTGTGGATAACAAATGCGGCACCAACATCGCTATCGCCATGCCTACTGCCATCCGTAAAAATAAGAGTGTGGCTTGGATTGCAGACTTTATCTACATCCTCTTGATTGAGGGCGATTTCAAAAGTAACAGACTTCCTTTCAGCAGGGTGTAGCATAGAAGCGGGTGCAGTTGGTCGGTGAACTGTTATACGAGTATCCGGTGGTAAATGATCTGAATGCCCTCTGAGTTTGGTGATTTCTAATGTGTTAACTTCTTCAACTTTCAGATATAAAGGAGTGAAGCGAGCAAGTGAAATGGCAGCGTTTGTGGATATTGTCCTAAAGCCTCGAATTGCCTTAGTCGCAAAACCCCTCTGAAGTGACAAAAGCTTAGATTTTACTCGTTTGTACTTCGTTGCTGATCCCCATATTCCGGGTGCATAGGTTATTATAGGTTCTATCACGTGTTTGTAAATAATTGACACATTTTCACTATGAATACCCCAGGTCGGTCTCACAAACAAGCAAAGTTTTTTATATATTTTTAAGGCCTTATTAATTATGTAGTCTACATGGCTCGTGAAGTTTAGCCGATAGTCAATAATTACTCCCAAGAGTTTGATTTCAGAAAAATATTCAAGAGGCGTGTCCATAATTCTTATGTTTGCATTTTTGGCTTTCGGTGTAAACGCGATCATTTGGGTTTTAGTTGGTCCAAAGGCTAGTTTTGCTTGGATGCCCCATTCGGTTATTAGCTTTAGAGCCTCATTTGCAAATCGTTCTAGTGTTGACGGATTTTTAGCTTTTACTATAAGTAAGACGTCGTCTGCGAAAGCCTGTAAATGACATCCATCCGGAAGTTGAAGTTCTAAGAGGTCGTCCAGAATAATGTTCCAAAAGGTAGGGCCGCATACAGAACCTTGTATACATCCCCTACTCATAATCTTGCTAGCACTGGCATCAGCGTAATTAAGTGTTACCCGCCGGTCTTCTGTGTAATTTTTAAAAATATTTAGTTAGTTCTTAGGACACTTCATATGTATTAATCTGGTAAAGAGTAAGGGCCACCACGCATTATCAAATGCCGCTTTAATATCTAATGATACAGGAACAACTAGCTCCTTATTGCTACGGGCGTTATTAATAATATTTAAAGCAGAATATAAGGCATGAACAGTAGATGTTTGTTCCTTGAAGCCGTACTGATTATGATTTAAGTACTCGTACCAGTTGAAATACATGTAGTAATTTAAGCGTTTGATCGTGAGCTTTTCTAATACTTTTCCAAATATATTAAGCAGGCCTATCGGTCTGTAGGATGATACATCAGAATAGTCATCTTTATGTGGTTTCGGAACAGTGATAACATAAGCTTCTTTCCAACATTTTGGGAAGTACGAAATAGCCAGGCATCTGTTCATCAGTTTTTGTCATCAATGTAGGGAATAACTTAAAGAAAGCAAGACATATGACAGAGTTAAGGTGATCGGGGCCTGGGGCTTTGTTCGGGTTCATAGATTTTAAACATATAGGTACATTTTCCGAAATCTGTGAATGGTCAAAATATCACCAAAAGTTTGGGTTAGTTTACCTACCGCAACTTTATTAGAATAGGATGTTAACCCAACCAGCAATATAATGTGCTATAAACGTAACGAGCACGTTCCTACTTTTGCTATTCAATGCTATAAAGGTGGCAATAATGCTCGAGTAAAAGTAATTTTCACGTTTACACAACGCGAAATGGGCACAAATTATTCAGCCTCAAGCGCGGTAAAAGTGCAGTAACACTTGTATAAGCAGCAAAAAGGTGCTGTTAACGTTGAATTAAAGTGAATAATAGCACTATGAGTGCTGTAACAGCAACAAAAACGCACTCGTATGAGTATTTGTTCTGTAAAAGAAAACAGTTTGCAATTACTCAGCAAGTTAGTTGTATGTTAGCAATTAAATTGCTTTTACTCATCAAATTCATTGTAAAATACTGGCCTTTGTTGCTTATACTCAGCATTTTAGCTGAGTATTAGTAAATGAAAAAAAAATGAAAAAATGAAAATGAAATTTATTATACTCAAGAGGGTAAAAGGGAAATGAATTGCTCTAATGCCATAAAAAAGTCCTACAAAAGCACTTTGGTAGCAAGTAATACGATAAGTTTGCGGTTATGTGAAAGTGACGCGCTTGGTAGTAAAAAAAAGATAATTGAAGAATTTTCTGTCCAGGTAAGATTTATTATACTTTAAACTTGTGTCCCTAAGTTATTTTCACTAAGATCTGTCCCATGGTTTGAGTATGTTAATAATGCAGAACTTTGTGGGAATGTAATTTCACTGACCATACTTGAGGTCTTTGTTCATATAATTTTAAGCACCCGCCTTATTCCTCAAATTTAAAAAATAAGGTTTAACCAAATTAAATATATTTATTAAGAAATATTACAATTTCATAAAATATTTACCTAGTTACTGTTATTTCTCATTGTTATGATCATAACTTGAATAAAGGTGTTCGGATTGCCCTTATAGCACATGATGCAGCCATGTTAACTATATTTTAGGGTTCCCTAATATAGAAAAACAAAAACAAAACATTTATGACAAGTTTTGAAATCGAAACCGATGTCAAGTTCGAAGAGCAGTATTTTTTATTCCAAAGTCGACAGAATTAACGTAAGCAACGTCACAATTTTTTTTTTGATATTTTTGTGTTGTGTCAATCACTGGGTTTCAGGAGCAAAACTACTAGAATACACGTTAAAGAATTGTTAGTTAACTCTTATTCACTTGTATATGGACTGATTCTTTAAAAAAAATATAGACATTTAAATGATTCATGAGATGTATTAAATTGAAGTGCCCACTCTTTAACATCCAACCAAAAACTATTGTCATCGTAGTTGGCGTTATGGTTGTTTTGTTCAAATTCACTCATTTATATGGAGCTGTCGCTTTGAGCTTGACTTGTTTCTGGAAAACATTCAAAATTTTGACTGAGCTCGTTACAGAAATTATTTGTGTCTACGGAACCACTGACATTTTAAATATGATTTGGGCTGAGATGGCTAAATGATAATAAATTAGACTCAATACGTTCTGCTGTTTCTTTCATCTTCTTTCATGTTTTATGAACTCTTCTACGGTAAACTCCAGCTCTTTAATTTTTTTCCATTCTTTCTTATCCATTTCGTTACAAAAAATCAAAAATAGAATTGGTTATTAATAACGTTAACTATTGTATTAGGGGCGAAACACCAACAAAAACTATAAAAATTAGTTCGTAGAAATGTATTCAGTTCTAATGACATTTACAGACAGAATCAAAGGATATTTTTTTTTATAATAGTTTACACAATGAGTAGGCATTGCTCCAACACCTGCCCTTAAACTAATATAAAATATTTATAAATCACAAATGCCGAAATAACTACAAATAAAACCTAATTGCAAAGCTTAACTTTCCAAACAAAGTTGTCGAACGAACATATCATTCTTAACAAAAGCTAAAGACTTTGTCATTATATCTGCAGTCATTTTTTCTGTAGGCAAATATTTAATATCCACTATGCCATCATTAACTACTTCACGAATAAAATGATGACGTACATCGATGTGTTTCGTTCGGCCATGAAACACAGCATTCTTACATAATTTTTGAGCCGATTGGCTATCATTGTACAACGTTACGTTGTAAAATACACCTAATAGGTCATGCAGGAAATTCCGAATGAATAATGCTTCCTTGCAGGCATCTGATAAAGCCATGTATTCGGCTTCTGTACTCGAGTGTGCTACTGTTCTTTGCTTTCGACTTTCCCAAGAGATAACGGAATTACCAATTTTAAAAACAGAGCCTGTGTAAGACTTACGGTCAACTTCGCAGGCAGCCCAGTCAGCGTCCACGAAGCCCGTGATCTCAGTCGAACCACACTTACGGAAAACAAGTTTGTAGTCCACAGTACCCTTCAGATATCGTAGTACACGCTTTGCTGCCTTCCAATGCGTCTCATCATAGTATTCATTAAATTGACTCAGCGAACTTACAGCATAGGCGATATCAGGTCTCGTACATACTGAAACATACATAAGGCACCCTATTAAGTTTCTATACTCACAGTTGTCAAGTTTCTGACTTGCTTTGTTTAGTTTCAAACCTACTTCCATCGGGGTTCGTATCGGCTTGCACTCACTCATATGAAATCGTTCTAAAACAGAATTTATGTAGCTTGCCTGGTCCAATGTAATTTTGTCTTTTGACACGGTAAGCTGCATACCCAATATATGATGAGCTGGTCCTAAATCTTTCATTTCGAACTCCTTCATTAGGTTTTCTTTTACTTCCCTGGCCTTTTCGGAATTAGGGGTTTTAAAATAGAGAATATCATCAACATATAAGGCTATAATTATAATTTCATCCTTGTATGACTTGAGATAAACACAAGGCTCTGAAGGCATCCTCTTGAACTTCAGTTTCTTTACAAGTACTGAATCAATCTTATCATACCAAGACTTGGATGCTTGCTTCAGTCCATACACAGCTTTATTGAGCTTGTACACCTTTTTCTCTTGTCCTTTTACTTTAAATCCATCTGGCTGATCCATGAAGACTGTTTCATTTAATTCTCCATTCAAAAAAGCAGTTTTTACATCCATTTGATCGATTTCCATTCCCCTTTCGACTGCTATAGCTAGTAAGGTACGAATGGTAGAATATCTTACAACTGGTGAAAAAGTTTCTTCATAATCTATGCCATATTTTTGTGTAAACCCTTTAGCAACTAAGCGAGCTTTATATCTAAGAACTTCGCCATTTAAGCCACGTTTCTTTTTAAAAATCCACTTACATTTAACAGGCTTATGTTTAGGATCACGATCAACTAATGTCCAACATTTGTTGTCTATAAAAGATTGATACTCGTCCAACATCGCGTTCTTCCACTTATCAGATTCAGGACAATTCAGTGCTTCCTCAACTGTTATCGGTTCTTCATCATCACAACTTACACCAACGAAGCAAGGCATGGCGTCGCTAAAGTTCGAATCGTCCATTGCCTCTTCAAGCGTGGAGTTACCTGCTACGTAATCGGGGTCCGACGGGTTCTCCAGCTCTGTGCTAGAAGAAGAGGTCGAACTGTCAGAAGACACTGATTCGCATGCCTGGCTGGGCAATTCCGCAGGCACATTTTGTGTATCACTGATCAAAGGAAAACTTACTGTCGCATTCTGCGTGCTTTTTGAATCAAAAAACTCGTTTTCGAAGAATTTGACATCTCTGGACTTTATCAAATTTTTAGAGTTATCAGGGTCTAATAATCTGTAACCCTTGCTTTCTTCGCAATAACCCACAAAGATAAACTTTTTACATTTAGAATCGAATTTCTTTCTATTCTTTTGTAGAGCATAGGCCAAGCATCCAAAAGTACGTAAATGACTAATATCAACTTTTTTATTAGTCCATTTTTCTTCAGGTGTAGTCCCTCGAACCGCTTTGGTCGGACTCCTGTTTTTTAGATAAACTGCTGTATTGACAGCCTCAGCCCAATACTTCTGCTCTAAACCAGAATCCTGTAGCATGCTGCGAGCTTTCTCTACTATCGTCCTGTTAGCTCGCTCCGCTACTCCATTCTGTTGCGGAGAATGCGGAATAGTAGTCTCATGCCGGATACCGCTCTCTTTCAGGAACATCTGAAATTTAGCGTTCATATACTCCCCGCCATTATCACTCCTAAGTACTTTTATCTTTCTTTCAGTTTGTGTTTCAACCAATGACTTGAAACTTCTAAAAATCTGAAAAACTTCATCTTTTCTATTCAGAAAATAAACAAACGTCTTTCTACTACAGTCGTCTATGAAAGTTAAAAAATATTTCTTGCCACCAAAAGATGGAACAGGCATAGGCCCACATAAATCTGAGTGAATGATACCTAGTAATATATTAGATCTACTCTCAGACTTTTTAGGAAACGGCAACCTAGACTGTTTGCCTTCCACACAGGCCGCGCATGGGTTAAAAGTAGTTTTGTCATATATAACACCAATTGCCATACCTTCTTTCAATAGATGCATGCTTCTCGCGTTGAGATGCCCTAGACGCCGATGCCAGGTTTCTTGAGTAACCGTACTGCCATTTACCATACTGTTACCTTGCGTTTTCACACGCTGAGTGCTGTCCGCAGCCGCTTGCCGCGCAACCTTCGGTACTTGTACAATCTGTTTGGAAATCCTTACCTCTTGGGAAGTCAAAACTTTACTACTTACATTCGATTGTACAGTCGCAGTAGTTTCTAACTGATACATGCCGTTAGTTAGTTTAGCTGTAGCAATTAGTTTATTATCATCAAAAATTTTGCAGCCTTTCGAGTCAAAAATTACATTACGACCCTTCCTAATCATTGTACTAACCGATAACAAATTAGTCATTAAATTAGGAACAAAATAAACATCACAAATTGTCTTCGGGCGATTCCTGAGTATTACTTCCACTTTTCCTTTTCCGGCAGTGTAAAGTTTTTCGCCATTTGCCACATTTATCTCTATCTTCACATTCGGATCAAACTCGTGCATCAAATTCTTATTATTGCACATGTGGTTGGTCGCACCCGAGTCCACATACCAGGCCTCGCTGCGCAGGCTCGTAGACAATGCTGTGATTAGAGATTCTTTGTGCTGACCACTCTTCTTACTTTCATATTTCTTACCAGAACTAGACTTCTTAGGACAATCTTTCATGCTGTGACCTGGCTTCTTGCATCTGAAACACTTGAAAGGTTTCTTGGCTGCCAGAGCTGTCACTTCAGCATCGTCCTTCCCTTCTCTTCTTTGGCTCTCAAAAATTAACTTGCTCTTTACTAAGTCACTTGTTAACTTTTTATCACAATTTTCTAAAGCCATTATCAGCGGATCGTAATCTGAAGATAAACCACTGAGAAGAAGTACAGCAACGAACTCGTCTTCCAGTTTTGAGTCGATGTCTATAAGTTGTTGGTTCAAGTCAGTTATTTTCGTTATATACGTTTCCATGCTGTCGTAGTCAGATAGCAGAGTTGCGCAGTATGATTATTTTAAATTATATAAAAATAAACACAACACATTGCTGGATCCATAACCTATTGTATTAGGGGCGAAACACTAACAAAAACTATAAAAATTAGTTCGTAGAAATGTATTCAGTTCTAATGACATTTACAGACAGAATCAAAGGATATATTTTTTTTTATAATAGTTTACACAATGAGTAGGCATTGCTCCAACATTAACTTCAACTAAAAAATAAAAGTGCTATTTATAAAACTTAAATCTATAAAAAAGTCGAATTAAAGTATTTAATACAATTCTTATCTATTAACAGCAATTTGAAGTCGTTTATTCCACTTGTAGTGGGATTGTCGAGTTAAAACTCCGTAAAAGCGCTCAATATTGCTAATCGGCATCTCTTAGATTATTACAGAGCTATTATAGAACAAATATGACGAGTAAAAGTGATTAAGTTACCTTAATATTGCACTTTTTAAATGTGGAATAAAAGTGCTGTAAAATAGAGCTCGGCAACTGTTATAGAAGAAAGATGCGAGTAAAAATGTTTTGGCTATTTAAACTCAGCTTTTTTTCAAAGGGTAGTAAAAGTTCTGTAAAATTGAGGAGGAAGCGTTTACTCGATATTATTATAGCACTAGAAAGGCAGTCAAAAAGTCGAAATATTACTTTTACAAACGAATTTGTGTTTTGATAACATTTACTAATCTGTTACCTATTTAATTATAATCTGAGTAAAACAGTTATTACTCAACTGTTCCAATTGATGATGTTAAGGTTTTTAGTGGTCTCTATAGAACATGAAGCTTAGAGAAAGTCGAGCTAAACAAGATTCAGATTCAGATAATTTTATTCAATGTATATTCTTTACAGAATACTTATTGAATGTCATGCAGAATACAATGCAAATAGAGCAAGTCTACGCCGTTTCGTATCGTGCTATGGCAGCGTAAAAGAAACGGCAAGAAACCACTGCAGCACGGCCTACTTTAAGAGTCGGCTTTTTACAATGTGTTTCTTGTGTTTCGCTGGAATATCAGAGCACCATACCTCTTTGTCATTCATATAGTCATCCAATCTATAGTAAGCTTTTTTACATAACGTTTGCTTTACACATTCTTTAAATTTTCTCTCAGGTAATTGCACTATATTGTCAGGTATTTTGTTGTAGTATCGTATACACAGACCAACGAAAGATGTATTGACTTTAGTTAATCTAGTATATGGTTGATCAATTTTATGCTTATTTCTAGTATTAAAATTATGCCTGTCACAAATTTTAGGTAATTAATGAATGTTCCTTCTAGCATACATTATATTTTCATAGATATACTGGCATGGCACTGTCATAATGTTGATTTCCTTGAACAGTTCTCTCAGGGAATCACGAGTCTTCAGGCAATAAATTGCTCTTATAGCCCTCTTTTGTAAAACGAATATTGAATGTATATCAGCTGCTCGGCCTCAAAGCAGTATGCCATAAGACATAATGCTATGGAAGTAGCTAAAGTAAACCAGCCTTGCAGTAGCTACATCAGTAAGTTGTCTGATTTTTCTAACAGCATATGCAGCCGAGCTCAATCGACCAGAAAAAGCCGTTATATGAGGGTCCCATTGAAGTTTAGAGTCTGGTGTTAACCCTAAGAAAACTGTACCATTTACAAAATCTAATGGTTCATTATTCAATACTATGTTATGTGAAGTAGACCTTACATTTGGTAGTGCAAATTTAATACATTTAGTTTTTTTGGCGTTTAGGACTAGATTGTTAACAGTAAACCATGCATGAATCTGTCCAAGTGCATCATTGACTTCGTTATAATTTTGTGATTTCCTACTTACATTGAATATTAATGAAGTATCATCAGCAAATAACACAATCTTTGACAGATTCTTCACCACAGAAGGAAGGTCATTAATATAAATAAGGAATAAAAATGGCCCTAATATGGACCCTTGAGGTACGCCAATTTTGACAACAGATCCCAGTGATTTCGTCCTGTTTACTTGTACCTTTTGAATCCTGTTTTCCAAATATGTCCTAAGTAGTTTAAGTGAATTATTCTTAACACCGTAATGTTCAAGTTTTAGCAACAATGTGCTATGATCTACGCAATCAAATGCTTTGGATAGATCACAGAAGATACCAATAGCATCTTCAGATTTTTCCCACGCGCAAAAGATGTATTTTAAAAGTGCAGTCCCGGCATCCGTTGTACTGCGCCCTTTCGTGAAACCAAATTGATGGTCATGTAGTAAGTTATTTCTATTGAAGTGTGAAAGCAATTGATTGAGTATGACCTTCTCAAAAATTTTACTAAGTACAGGTAAGACTGATATTGGTCTAAAATTACTGGGATCCTTTTTGTCACCAGCTTTGAATAATGGAACTACTTTACTTTTTTTCATTAAGTCAGGAAATGTACCATGATTGACACAATCATTGAATATAACAGCTAAATATGGAGATATAGTATCAATGATTGCACTACAGACTTTTACTGCCATTCCCCATAGGTCCTCAGTAGTTTTAATTTTAATACTTTTGAAGGCTATAATAATTTCGTTAGGGGTGAAATGATTGAACCCAAATTCAGTTTCGCAGGCGTCCACATTCTTTTGAAGTAAATCGCTAGCAAGTGAAGATGAAGAATTGAGTGACTCTGTTGTCAAACAATCAATTACAATTTAGATCCTATAACAGCAATTCGGAAGCCTTGAAACAACTTGTTACATAAGCAGGCTATAATAGCATTAATTATATTTAATGTAGAGTGGTTACTCTTACTTGACTTTTATAGGAGCAGAACAGATTGTCGAGTAAATTTTCTATAAAAGCGCTAAATTCTGCTAATCAGCAACCTTAGAGCTTTAACACAACTGTTATAGAAAAAGATGCCGGATAATAGTGATTCAGTTACTTTAACACAGCATCTTTTCAAAAGTGGAGTAAAAGTGGTATAAAATAGTGCTCTGCAACTATTATAGAACTAAGATGCCGAGTAAAAGGGATTTGGTTACTTTATCTCGGCATATTTTCAAAACCAGAGTAAAAGCGCTACAAAATAGTGCTGTAATTATTTACTCGATATGATTAAAGCACTATTCGTTTGCCATAGCTAAAAAGTCGAGATAACCACTTTAACAGGACTACTTGGTGTTTTGATAACGTTAACTCGTCTGTTATTCGATTATAAGCTGAGTAAATCAATTGTTACTCGACTGTTTTGCTGTACTTTTTAAGGTCTACTTGCGTATGAAGTCTCGGCTGTGTACTTGCGCGTGGAAAAGCCAAGTAAATTGGAATTACACAACCGCAAACAAACAGACGTAAGTTGCCAATACGCTAATAATATCCAAAATCAATGAGGATTTCTACAGAATAAAATTAAGAATATTCTGTCTTACCGAGACGTAATCACGTAAGTAATCATTATATCAATAGTAATGCTTTACCGTATTTTTTAGGGTTCCGTACCTCAAAAGAAAAAAACGGAACCCTTATAGGATCACTTTGTTGACCGTCTGTCTGTCTGTCTGTCAAGACCCTTTATGTCACGAACGGGTAAAGGTATCAGGTTGAAACTAATACCATATATTAGGATCTATTAACCACACAAGATCTGAAAATTTCAATTTTTTACCACGACGCAATCAAAAGATATGGCATTTTATGTTCTCATCTCCATACATTTATGCAAAAAAGCAAAACCTACAGGGTACTTCCCGTTGACCTAAAATTATGAAATTTGGCAAGAATCATTAAATATTACAACTTTTCTCACAACTAATGGTAACCAATTGTGGTGAGCTCCCGTTTCAAGAACATTCATATAAGAGAGGGGTCAAGTTGGATGGTCGCGGAGGCGATTTTTGTTTTAGTTCTATTTAAAAAACGGGAACACTTACAAACTTGAAAATTGGTATGTTTATAGTGCATAAGCTATAAAATAACAACAAATAATAAAATTTGGTCAAGCGCGTGTCGGACTCAAAAAACATTAACTTACTGAAATTTCAACTAATACAATTATGATTATGTGGTGGTACGGAACCCTCGGTGCGCGAGTCCGACTCGTTCTTGGCCGGTTTTTTTTCTTTTCCGTCACCAACGCGGCATAAAATGCCCGGTATAAAAACTTGATAGCTTTTCAGGACAAAAATACAAAGAAAACTACCCCGAAACAAAGTACTATACTACTCTGTGAAAGATTTATTCAATCTAGCGTTCAGGTTTTATGCGACTTCCACTCTCTCGGTTCTCAAAAACCGAGTCATCCATCACAATGCATCGGCTGATGCGAGAAAAGTAGATAATTCCTAAAACTAGCTGTATCTGATCCGCCGTAAACTTTTTGCTTTAGATACGCAGTGCAGTGCTTTTACCTCTAGCTTTTATAGCACCGCCGTGTCTTCAAACGAAAAGTTATTTCTGAAAAAAGTTGGAATCTTTGAAACTATTCAATGAAAGTCAGGTATAATGGCTGATTACTCAGAACATTAAATCCTCTTTTGCAAAGTGGGTGGCTCATAATAATGGTTTTCTTTTCTCTAGCTCGGCTTAAACTTGGTTGTACAAGTCTTCTCATACCCTCTTTTTGTTTTCGAAACCTTGTGAAGTTAGAATTAGTATATGAATGGTGAAGTTGTGGGGATGGCGTGCGCGAAAGTTGGGTCATCTCAGTTTGTGCTAGTGGGCCAGATTAAGTTGGTCGGGTCGGGTGCCTGCCAGCTGTCACTGTGCACCATCGATTTTTACTTTCGAGCGGAGCGAGTACTGTATTCGTAAAAAAAAATCTAATTTTCTCATACAAGTGTTCCATATCACTCATACATCATAAAAAGCACCAAAAATATCAGTGCGTCGGTCGGTCGGTCTGTCCGTCACGCTTTGGCCTAGCGGCTAAACGAATAGTCCGACGAGTTAGTCAGTCAGTCAGGATATGTAATTTTATTGACATTTTAGTGAAATATATTTCATACCAAGTTTGACGCTCGAATTAATAACCGTTCTGACGACAGAGCAAAAACAAACAAAATACGTTTCTTGTATGGCAACCCCCCATATTTAATTTTTTTCGTTTTTATTATTAGGTAATATATTTGTCTTAAAAGCTACCTATGTCGGTTCAAAAGATACAACTATCGACCTAGTGAAAAACATTATGCCCCACTGTCCGTCTCTGTCGCGTCCTGCCAGGGAGCATCACTTCTTATATGTTACATATAAGTGTTTACTTGAATCTTAGACTTGAATTGTGCCAAGTTTTATCCCAGCAGGTTAATGTGCAAGGTATACCTTGTTGGATCTCCTACTATTACGGTTAGTTTGTCTCAATGTTCGACAGTTTGAATATACTAAATTGATCTGTTCATGAGAAATTTTTTAGGAAAAGCTTACGTTTAAGTTTGTATTTCCACACTATATTATATCGCATTACAAATTCAAGTTTGCAGTTTATACTCTATACTTGCCTATCGCGAGAAAGTAGCTGCAGTGCTGCTATACCATTTTTTTACTTACAGGAGATATGAGTGACGAAATGTTGTGACAGCGCTTTAACATTTATTTGCAATGCAATTTTTTTTAAATATTTTTGACCTCATTGCATTGTATGTTTTTTGTTTATTCGCCTAATCACCAAACCACACGACACCCGGGTATCTCTTTTTTTGTTGAAATCCTTTTCAGCTTTAGTGACTTTATTTTCACGTTTCTTTTGTTCTCGG
This sequence comes from Athrips mouffetella, assembly GCA_947532105.1. NCBI lineage: Eukaryota > Metazoa > Arthropoda > Insecta > Lepidoptera > Gelechiidae > Athrips > Athrips mouffetella. The sequence continues at coordinate 34,026,819 of OX383956.1, forward strand.
AGTCCGTCCACTTCCTCTCGTATTTTCGAGTACTTACCCAACTTTTTCTTTAAAAATTCTTCCGTGAAGCGGTACTCTAATTAAACTCGATACTAAAGGAAAGCGTTTTAAGACTCATTTTTATGTATACTTTTTGACAATGTTTTGGTAATGGAAGTTTTAATTATTTTTAATTACTGGAAAACCAGTATTCAATCCAGATCCCTACCTACTTATACCTTACCACGGTTGACATCATGAAGTTCTTGATTGTATAGTTTATGTTAATGTAATTGATTTTTAAAAATACATTATTGAATAGCTCCATCTCATTCGGTTGATTGGCTAGACAAGCACTGTAATGTTTCTTCTTAGACAAAGATATACGTAAGTGTTCGTTAAGAATAAATCTATAAATAAAGCTAGTATTCGGTTTTAAAAACTGCACTTTTAAAGAAATACGTAAGGTATTTTTAATTAAGTACGTAAGGTAACCATTTTTAATGAAATTAGAAGTAAGCTAAAACACAAAATAATTTCAATTTGAATCTATTCAGTTTAATCCAATTAGTAAAATAATTTGTTAGTAAATGGTTAGATTACTAAGCAGGTACATTTATCGGAGAATATCAGAAAATTATATACGATTTTTTTTACACCATTTGCCTTTATACTTAGATACTAATCATAATTACTTTAACTATCTCTATTCACATGTGGCGAAGTGGTGAAGGCTCTTTTGCCGTGGTCAGGACCGGGATGGCTGATAGTTTAAGCATAAGAACAGATTTTCGTGCTTCGGAGGGCACGTTAAGCTCTAAGATAGCACTTGTAAAACCAAGTCAGAGGCCATTTGGTGGATCGGCCCCATTCTGGATGATTTTATTTTTAAAAGGCATAGCTCCCAATTCTAAATCAGTTCGGAAAACTTCGAATCAAAGCTCCCAATTAAAAAATAAAGCATATCGAACCGAACAAATATTTTTAAATTTATGAGGCACGTCATGCTTAGTACGTCTGACTGAATTCGGGTTGTTGATGGCCTATTGTCTATAAACCCTCACCAACCGCTCGATCTAGTAAACCACACGTCGTATGTGTACACTTTTTGCACCCAACAGTACTTTCTTTTCTTAAAAAACTCAGTCAGCGTGTATTATGCAAATATAAGATCTTACAATAAAATGTTATCCCTGGACATTGTGGAGAAAGGTCTTTTATCGATCTCACTAAGCTATATAAAAGTCAGCGAGTTGCGAACGGGTCTCCGACCAAGGATTAGTCATTGGCTCGACAAGACATCAATTCTTTCCGAACATTACGAGTATCATGTGACTGACGCTTTTATAACCATTTCGCTCCTCAGTTCAAGTTCATAATTTAAGAGCTGGCGATGCTTAGTCACAGACCCTATTGAGCATTTCCTACAATGCAATTCTTGTCTTCAGATTTTCTTTTTCTTCTGTGTAGGTACATAAAATAACTGTCCAAAACTCATTTTTAGGGTTCCAAACCAAAACGGAACCCTTATTGTGGGACTTCAACTGTCTGTCTGTTCTCAGCAACCACTCATGCCATCTACTTGAAATTTGGAATAGTTTTACAATATGATTGCCCAACTTAATTGCAGACAAAAGAATTAAAAACATATATCTCTTCTACTAAGCCCTATTCGGGCTCCCATTACTAAATGGGAGCCCGAATAAGGGGAACAAAATTTAAAAGTATTGTTACTAGGTCGAATCGGGTATCATATAAAAGGGCTTTACTTGTACGTTTGAAAATAGATTTTAATTTTTTTTTACAACTCTTACTTTTCAAGTTATGATGAAAAATTTTAAAAAATACCATTTCCCCACTTATCTCCGAAGGTTGCCAAAGGAAAAATCTGAATTAATTATAGTCGATAGAGGTTTATGTATATTACAGATTAATAAAAAGATCTTTCTAAATTAAACAGACTTTTAGATATCTTCAAAAAACCTTTACAAACAAATTTAGTTTTACGGTCCTAAAAATGGACTTTATTGCTTCCAAATATACAAAAGGTATATCGAAACCCTCGGCGCGCACTTGACCGGTTCTCGTCTGTACTACATTCTGTACCTACTTGGTCTTTTGGTGCTTCACAATAGGACTTTTTAATTTGTTATATCTGTTTGCAAGATTAATTATGATTAAGAAAACAGTGTTATTTTCGAACTTTATATTCAGGAAAAGCAGTAACTAACTATAAATGTAAAAGGGGTATTTATTCCTTGTTGTTATGTCAGTAGGTGGTTGCAAAATACTAAAACATTTTTTTTAATATGTTATTTTTACTCTATGCTTATACTAATAGATAGTTATACAAGCCCCGATTAACAAAAGCTATTCCGGGATAACGTTTCATTGGAGCAGAATAATTTTTAAGGTCAATAAAATCGCGGGCAACAGCTATTAGGAAACATGTTTTAAGGAATTCAGACAACCTCTGTATGCGATATATGCAACGTTTAATTTTTCAGCAGTTTTTAGTACTTATTAAAATGAATGAAGGCAGGAGGGCAGCTGAAAAGTTTTTGCAGCGGGTATTTGAAATAAGAAGCCACTAACAACCTCCATTAAGCGGAACGAGGCGGACTATAATTTTTAATTCATGAAAGCCGAGGGAGGGGACTCGACGCATGGGGCTAATTCAAAAATAATGCTACGTACTCTTAATGCCAGGTGAAACACCCTCCTTCCTTCAAAAGTTTAGATCTATTAAGAAAATTTTAAGTGACTTATTTTAAGTGTGTTTGTACATAAATTGAAGATTAAATTAAAGCGGGTTGCCTGATCTTAATATACAGGGTGTTAAATTAATTGCGTGCCATAGCTTAGGGGGTGTTTCAGTAACGATAAAGAAATACAAAAAATAAAAATATTAAAAAAAATTCCTTCTTGAAAAAAACTAAAACTTCATTGAAACTAAACTAACGCGGAGGTCAATGATCCTCCGCGTTAGTTTAGTTTCAATGAAGTTTTAATTTTTTTAAGCAGGATTTATTTTTGTGTTCCTTTATCGTTACTGAAACACCCCCTACGCTATGGCACGCAATTAAATTAACACCCTGTATATTTGCTGTCCCGTGTGGTGCCGGCAAAGAATAGTACCAACCCATACATACCCGTGAGTGTCGTAAGAGGCGACTAAGGGTTAACTGGAGGATGGGCAGCAGCATCCTCCGATGTATCTTACATCTCACTTACTGCGGTCACCTACAACCGCGGTCCATGGTGCCAGCCGTAACGCTAACAAGCGAGGTGACTATGGTACTTCCCCTCTACATTTTTCCAGCAAAAGCTAGAATTCTGGAGGGAGCTCCCGTCCTGTAGTGGACGTTTCATGGGATGTTATGATGATATTTGCTTCTAGATATATTTCGAAGAATTGCAAGTGCTTGGCAAGCTAGAAGAAGCATTGAAAATGGGTAGACCACCCATTTCCAATGCTTCTAATCAGTAATCAATCCATTTGTTTGCATCTTATAGGAATTTGGTTTCAGATTTTTTTTTATTGCTTTTCTATATCTATACATACCTATAATAAAAGAGTAGAAGCCGTGTGTCTGTACTTTTGACGAATTTATCAAAAAATGAGTGTGGGCGATAAGAAAAGACTTATAGAACACAAATAATATTTTTTTGAATTTTTTGTCTGTCTGTCTGTCTTTCTGTCTGTCTGCATGTATTCGATAAATTCCGAAACTACTGCACGAATTTTCACGCGGTTTTCACAGGTAGATTAAGCTTACCTCTGAGCAACATATAGGCTATGCTTCATTTAAATCGGTTCACTCAAGTAAAAGCTACACTAATTTAAATATCAAACTGCCTGTGCGCCAATAACTTACAAACTACTAAACAGACTTAAACGGGGTTTTCAATTACGAGTTTGGCTAACTTTCTTGCAACATAAGAGTTAAGTTTCATTGCAAACGGTTCACTCAGACAGAAGGTACGTGAAGTTTCATGCGGCGGCGCAAATAACTCACAAACTACTAAATTGATTAAAACGGGGTTTTCAACAACGCATTTGACTTACTCCATGCATAAGAGTTTAACATAAGAGTTTAGTTTAATTGCAAACGGTTCACTCAGACAGAAGGTACGCAAAATTTAAAGCGGCAGCGCAAGTAACTCACAAACTACTGAACTGATTGTAACAGGGTTTTCAAAAACGTATTTACCCTTCTTTTGTGCAGTGTAGGTATATTAGCTTAGTTTCATTGCAAACGGTTCACTCAGATAGAAAAGCGGCGGCACCAATAACTCACAAACTGCTGAACGGATTGAAATGGAGTTTTCAACAACGTGTTAAACTTACTTGTGTGCAACATATTAGCTCAGTTTCATTGCAAACGGTTAACTCAGACAAAAGGTAAGCGAAGTTTCAAGCGGCGGCGCCAATAACACACAAACTACTGAAAAGACTCTAAAGTGGTTTTTAATGACGCGTTAGGCTACTTTTCGTGCAACGAAAAGCTTAGTCTCATTGAAAACGATTCACTCAAATAGAAGGTACGCAAAACTTCAATCGGTAGCACCAGTAACTCAAACTATTGGAACGATCAGTGGCGTGCACAGAGATTTTAGACAGGGTATGCACTAAAATTTTTACCAATTTATGTGGATGTAATATAAAGATATCCTGCTGTCAGGGAAATAAAAATAAATGAAAATAAAATAAAAAATAAAAACGCGACCCTAACAGGTCCGTAATATCCAAAATTATGATATAATAGATGGCGCGTAATACGGGACGCCGATTCAAAGACATTTTGACGGGGATTTTTAATTTTACGTTAGTTATTATAGTAAAAAAGTTATCATATCATTTACTTTAAGGGGCACGTTTGTATTAATCATCTGGAACGACAGGGTATGCAGAGCTATTTTGCATGTATGGAGTGCACGCCACTGGGAACGATCCAAATGGGGTTTCAATAACGTATTTGTGTTACTTCCGTACAACATTCAAATTTTGTTTTATTGCGATCGGTTCACTCAAACATAAAATATGTGAGTACAAGCCTAGCTGAAATGAAACAAAACTTAGAAAGTTGCAAGGAATCGTTGTTTGTGTGTAATTTGTGGGCAAAGATGGATTAGGAAACTTTAGGTTAAGTATTATGGTAAAAATAATAATGAAAAAGTTCCCAGCAGTTTCAGCATAGCAAAAAATTTTAAAGTTTTGAAATCTTAGATAAAACAGGTGCTTAGAAATAAAATACTTAAAATAAAGATTGTTTTTTTAGAAATTGTGTTTGTATAGAATTAAATTCCTACTGTATTGTATGGAGAATGTGAAACAAGGCAGGTTGGACTCTGTACCGCTCCTTTTTAGTAGCTACAGAAGCTAAAGTAACCGAGCCTCACATTTATTTAGTTTTGTATAAGAAATAAAAAAAAACCCGTGTCACTTTTCGTCCGCATGGAATTTTACTATAATTTTACACATACGAGGATAGTGGGCGAACTAACAGTTCACACGCAAGCAAGAGGGGTTTAATTTAAAAAAAATTGTACTATCTGTACCTATTCTGTATAGGTAATATTGTAAATGCGAAAATTGCTCTGTCTATCTCTCTGTTATGCTTATACGATTAGTCACAATTTGAATAATTTGAACAGGCAAAAGTCATTAGCTCCGTTTTTCAGAACCCCACGCGGACGGAGTCGCGGGCAACAGCTAGTATCAATTAAATCAAGAGAAGTATGACTTTACTGAATCGTGAGGAAGACTATATTGAGTCGGTAGATAATCTCGTAAGTAGAAGACTGTAAGAATAGCTTATTTACATACATACATACATACATAACATCACGCCTCTTCCCCGTTGGGGTAGGCAGAGACCACAGTCCTCCACCTGCTACGATCTTGACATACTTCCCATGCTTCATGTACTTTCATCAATCCTTTCATACATGCTCGTCAGTTTAGGGTACTTTTAAGCTGGCCTTTATTCAGAACGTCCTGAATTTGGTCCTGGTACGTTCGCCTAGGCCTTCCCCTTCCAACGTTTCCATTCACTCTCGCCTGGTAGATCTCTTTTGTCAATCTTCGTTCATTCATCGTCTCTACATGACCAAACCATCTCAGCATCCCTTTCTCGATTTTGGTCACTACGTCTTCTTTTACGCCACACCGTTCTCTTATCCACTATTTCTAATTCTGTCACTCAATTTAATACCAATCATACTCCTTAGCGCTCTCATTTCAACTGCATTAATTCTACTTTCATGCTTCTTCTGCCATACCCAGCTTTCACTGCCATACATCAGTGTTGGTACCAAAACACCCCTATGAACAGCCAAACGAGCCTTGTGAGACACCTTCTGACTCCTCATAAAAGCGTGCAGGGCACCATTCACCATGTTTCCAGCATTCACTCTTCTTTCAATATCAGTTTCACACTTTCCATCTCTCGTAAACTTTGAGCCCAGATACACAAACTCCTTCACTTGTTCGACTTGTTCACCACCTATTAATATAGTACACTCTGTCATACATTCTTCTCTTTCAAGTACCATTACTTTCGTCTTGCTTACATTTACTTTAATTCCTTTCTTGTCCAAAGCCACATTCATCACTGTTACCATCTCCTGCAACTCGTCAGCAGATGACGCAAGTACAACTTTGTCATCAGCGTAGAGAAGACATTTGATGAGTAACTCATTCATTCTCAGTCCACACAGACTCTTTTTCAGATCAATCAAACAATTATCCATGAACAGGTTAAACAGCCAAGGTGACGCTACACATCCCTGCCTAACACCCCTTTCGATGCTAAACCATTCAGTGTACGCCCCGTTTATTCTGACACAAGCACTGGAATCCTCATAGAGAGATTTCAGTGCTTGAATCAGATGCCCGTTTACCCCATACATAGACAATGCTGACCACAATTCATTCCTCACCACTCGGTCATAGGCCTTTTCCAAACCCACGAACGGGCAGTAGACTTTTTGGTTTTTAGCCAAAAACTTTTAAGCTATGCACCGCAAGGAAAAGACCTGATCTGTACATCCCATTCCCTTTCTAAATCCCGCTTGTACATCCCATATTTTTAGTCAGTATCTTTCATCACTCTTTCAATCAAAACCTTTGCATACTTGCCGACGACACTGAGAAGGCTTATCCCGCGGTAATTTTTGAAGTCCTGTTGTGACCTTTTTCCTTTGTACAGCGGCACAATCACAGCCTTGCACCAGTCACCTGGTACTTGGCCGTTCGTCCAACACAAGTTAAAAAGGCGGTACAACTGACTAGCCACAATGCCTCGCCCAGCCTTCAACATCTCGACCGACACTCTATCATACCCAGCTGCTTTACCTGATTTCAGACTTTTCATCGCTTTTATAATCTCATCCATACTTATCTCACTTACACAATTCTCCTCTTCATTCTCATTCATTTCCACAGAAGACCTTGGTTCGCTGGCCTCTGCTTTTTCTCTCTCAAACATACTTTCAAAATATTCCTTCCACCTCCTCAGAACACATTCTTCACCTTTTATAGTACTTCCATCCTGGCTTCTGATTTTATTCAGCTCCGATGTTCCAAACTTTCCTCGGGCTGTCCGTATGGATTTTCAGAAAAACTTTTGGTTGGACTCGAAATCTTCAGTAAGCCTTCTGTCAAACTCATCCTTATACTCCTCTTTCTTTCTCTCAACAACTTCCTTAACAATACCTTTCGCTCTGTTATATACCTTTCTTGCTACACTAACGTCATCACTTGTTGCCTTCTGCATTCTTTGGTTAGCTTTTACGGCTAACCAATCTGACCATGCTTTCTTCTTCTCACAAACAGCTTCCTGTACACTTTTATCCATCCACATATTCTTCTTTTTTCCACCCTTTCTCCTTTTTGACACCCCACAAACACCGACAGCTAAACCTACTACTCCATCTTTAAATTCATTCCACAAACATTCAATATCATTTACTTCATAAAGGTTCTCAAATCTTTCACTCAAGCCTTTCAAGTATTCTTTTCTGACATCCTCCTCTTGCAATCTCTCTACTTTAATACGTTCTAGAACGCTTGTCTGCTCTTGTGGTCTATGCCGCCACCGGTTAAATAGACCACCAATTCGGGTCATATACATTCAAAAAACATTTAAAATATATCTCAAACACTTTCATATTCGCCTAAAAGTAAATTAGTAACTTCGTGGTTTATAAATTAATAATAAACATAATTACATTAAAAAAACATTTAAAATATATCTCAAACACTTTTATATTCGCCTAAAAGTAAATTAGTAACTTCGTGGTTTATACATTAATAATAAACATAATTTCTTCCAATTCGTATTACAGCCTAGTGTAAAAATAAATATTTGGCTATCTTCGGCGTTAAATATTCAGTAAGATTTTAATTATGCTCTCAAAAAAACTTTCTGTAAACTTTCAAACAGCTACTCATTACTTTTACAGAGTTAAAACAAGAATTAACTATTAGCTCAATATGAATTTTAGATAAAACTATCTCTAACTTTAAACCTTATTAAAAAGGGAAAGAGTTAGGTTTATTTCGCTTCTGGCACTCGCCAGCCATTGCCGCGGCACGCTCGCTCCGCTTGCTTAGTGCGTTGTGGTCGCAAATGAACCTAACCTAACCGATCGTAAAAACCAATAACAGAATATTCTGTCATAGGGACAATGGCAAGGCAAACACAACCAAATCGAGCCCCTTTGGGATTAGCTAGGTTGAGTTAGGTACTCTTGCTTGCCAGAAGTGAATCAATCCTTTGAGAGCTTAAATTATAAACAGTTTTACGCGTTTTGTCTGGTTAGAACTAGTTTTAACTGACACACATTTTTAAGCAGCAGTAAATTTTAGTTTAAAAAACTAGTTTTGACTAGGGAAAACGCGTTTTAACTAAAAATGTGATTCCTCTCTCATACGATTCAAATGATAAAAGTTTTGGCCAGACAAACGGAGACGAACGGATAGTGGCGTAAGTAAATAATATTATGGACAAATAATAGTTATCTAAAGTTACGAGCATAGCGTTTGGAGATAACGCCAATGTAAGTTTCTTAGTTTATAGTTACTTACAACCTATCAATTTTCTCATAGAGGCCTCCGTCTGTGTCCTCTCGTAGAGTCTTCCCTCCAAGCCCTCTTGTGTTCCCTAAGGTGCCTCTTGGACGCAGTTTTTACGCTCTTGTTCTTAGTGTTCCCGCCGAGGCCGGAGCTCTCCTTCCGAGCACTCTTGAATGGAGTTTTCCCTCCAAGCCCTCTTGTACGGAGTCATTCTTCCGTAACCTCTTCCCTCTGAGTCCTCTTGAACGGAGTCTTCCCTCTGAGTTCTATTGTACCGAGTATTGCCTACAAGTTCACTTGAACGGTATCTCATCTGAGAAGCCTCTGAGCCTTCGTCTTTTCCTCGAGACTTCTTTTGTCTTCTTTCCTCTTGTTCTTCTCGTCACGTTGACATTTGGTTACGGAATCCAAGAAACATTTTACTTGCCGCAAAGCAAGTTAGCGGATTGTTGTATTGACTAATCAACTATATAAATTAGTTTGACTCTATCTATATGCACATCAATATGTTTAACAGTCGAGCTGCATTTAGTGGCTTATTTAATCTACATCGGTATTGATAGTTGCAAAGCAAATGGATCAATATTATTATTAAACACAGTATAATATTTGCACGAACATGTATGTCATTCAGGGTTGACGACTTAGAAAACAAAGATTATCCGAAAATACAAGTAAATTCAATTTCATAAACTTACTAATAAGTGTGATGGATAAGATTATTAAATTGAATATTCTTGTATTTTTATAAGATCAATGGGCGTTTTTATAATTAATGCGGAGCCACAGACATAACTACTTCAGTAATCTTGTTATTCAATACCTTGTTACATGAAAGTGAAAAACAGGCGTTTAATTTATACGAGTACCTACATTAGTCAAGGTACCTAATGAAAAGACATGTCATAATTCGGTTGAAAAATCTGAATTTGAAGAATTTTTATGGTGTTGTCTGTGGTGCGGTTACTAGTGCTACACCTAATTTTTCGAACAAATGTAGCCAATGGAAACTTGGGGGGATTCGAAATACCTTTTTCGGGTTTTCGAAATTTTTAACCTTTATCTAGTGATTTGTAAAAGATAAAATTTCCATACATAAGACATAAGACATAATTTATTCATAATCATTCCATTACACGTCACAACATTAAAAAATCTTAATAATTATTATAATTATAATTGATTTATTCTGTTTTTATATATCAGCCATAGTTAGTGAATAGGTACCTACTATTAGGTACAGCTTAGCCTTTATTGTTACTGTGCCATTTGTTAAAAGAATATATATTTTGCTCGATAAGCCAAAGTTTCAGTCTAGCCTTAAACGAGTTCAAAGACGGAGCGTCAGTTACGTCCGCGGCGATCCGATTGTACACATCTGGTGCCATGATGTGTACAAGCTTATCCGACCTGTACAACGATCTCTGAAAGCTCGCTAGCTTATATTTACTTCTAGTGTTGTATTTGTGGTGCTCACCCCGTCTTGTATATGTATCTAAATTCTCCCTGGCATATACCGCGGCTTGGTAAATAACAAGGGCAGGAAGTGTTAATATTTTATACTGCCTGAAGAATGGCTTGGCAGAACTGTCTCTTCACACTTTGGCAATCGCTCTTACAGCACGCTTCTGCATCCTGAAAGCACGCAGCCAGTCGGCGGCGCGCCCCCAGAACTCAACACCGTACTGTAAGAGCGAATGAACTGTTGCAAAGTAACATGTTCTTACCATATCAGGAGGCAAGGTGGATGAAACACGATCCAAAGCGAAGCACGCGCGTCCGAGCTTACTGCATAGTTTATCTATGTGGCCTTCCCAGGAAAGCACTCGGTCTATCTGGAAACCCAAGAACGTGGTGTTGTCAATTTGTTCCAGCTGATTACCAGCGACAGCAACATTTAAAAGCCTGTCTTTCCTGCCAGAGAGATTGAAATGTATAAAGTTGGTTTTGGTGTGGTTTAGGATTAATCCGTACATTTTGAACCATTCCGAAACTTTGGCAGCAACTCGGTTCAGCCTGTTCTCTAGCTGGTCGATAGATTGGCCCTCCACAATGACAGCCACATCATCTGCGTACATGAGGGCATGTCCTTCCTCAATTGCGTCGGGTAGGTCGTTGAGCAGCAGCGAGAACATTATTTAGATAAGGATGATCCTTGCGGTACGCCCACTTTGATGTCCAGTGGTTTAGACTTTATTGTACCACCCTCTGCCACAACCACCTGCGACCTGTTCTGCAGAAAGTCGTACAATAAAGATAATGCTGGCCCATCAATTCCGTACCGTTGCATTTTGGCATATAAGGTTCTGTGATCGGCTAAATCGAAGGCTTTCGAGAGGTCGCAAAAAAGGACCGCGACCTGCTGTTTAGCCTCTCTAGCCGCCAGTACGCGCCTTATCACCTCTCGTGTAAGAGTAGTGGTTGAGCACCCCTTACGATACGCGAATTGACGGTCGGATAGTAAAAGGCATTCGTCAAGGTATCTAGTTAATCTATCACTCAGACCATGTTCGAAAATTTTAGCTATACCTGGGATTATGGACACAGCTAGGCCTATAGTTGCTTATATCGTCCCTTTTACCTTTACCTTTATATAAAGGAGAAACTTTGATCTTTTTACATTAGTCTTACTTTTTCTGAGACTTCATAAACAACGAGATATAGAGTTTTGAAAATTTTCTCTTATTCGTAAAACTGCTTAAGAGGCTGGTTTTTGCTGTGTTTTCTATTTTGCGACTTAGTCAATGAAGTTATAGTATCTGCTGCTATTTTTATACATACTAGGTTATTTTTTGGACCTACCTTATTACAAAGGTCAAAAGCAACAACTTTTGTTATACGACTTTGCTAACAACGTACAAAAAATGTTCTACTTCCCATATTAAAGTAGTCACGTTACCGACCCATTTTGTATGGGAAGTTAAATATACCGTTGGAAAGCACTTTTTCTTTTGAATAATAATCACTAACAATGAAGGATACGTTAAAAAAACAACTCGAGTTATATAGGAAAATGTATAAGGGTATTACAAAACTTCACCGCTAGAGGGCCAGATTAATTTGTGTCCCGGGCTTTATAGACTCGTCTACTCATGTACTATCTGAATCCAAACGGGCACATTGGTTGCCAGCTCCGAAATGATTTGAAGTCAACGCTTCCAACTATTTATACTGTAAAGCTATCTGTAAAGAAGCAATTGAGCAGTTCTTTACGCTACCTTCTAGATTCACTCGGCCAGTGTCAGGTTTCAAATCAGCTGACCACTTTCCAAATTCAAAATTATTCTGCGCTCTCTCAATGTTTGAAATTACTTTGCTTTGAATTAGAGGTCGATACCCTAAAAATCGATATTTTTATTATTAAATCAATAATTTAACATCCTTTTGTAAACACCAGTATTGGTAAGTGCTTATTACTTATTCTTAATCCTTAGTAAAATAATAAAATTACCAGTACAGTGTATGCCATTCCAGGTGTCTTCTACCTTCACTATTTATCTTCAGTCTACCATTGTAAATATCACAATAAACAAACTGTAAGTACGACCCTCTTTCCCTTCATCTTTTCCTGCTCCATCTACTGTTCTGCAACCCGTCTCTGCACAGCCATCATCCTCGATTGCAACTTCAGGTCCTCAACGAACCTATGACCATCATTGTGATAGTTTGATGTTGATAAAAGGTTGATTAATAAAACATTACAAACAAGAAAGTTTTAGCTTATCGATTTTACTGTCAATAAACATATTTTTATTGTAAGTAATTGAGAGTGTAAAATTGTATCTACTTTTGACATCTTTATGATCTTGGAATAGGTTCACTCTTCAATCAATCTGGAATGTAGTAGTGTATCACCGGAAAATAATAAGAATTAAGAAAAATAATAAACTCGTAGGAAATTCGTAGATCCATAAGTCCGTTAGCTGAGCCAAACACAACCTAAACAAACCCAAAATAGTTCACTAGTCAAACGAGCGAAGCGAGCGTACTGCGGCAGCAGCCGGCGAGTGCCAGAAGTGAATTCGGTACCGTTTATTATTTTTTCGTTTGTTGATCAACTTAGTAACTAGGATATTGATCAACTTACGACTCCGTATTATCTTCCGGTGACATACAATTATACAAAGGTGAAAATTAAATATTTAGAATTTCCAAGTAGCATTTTTGACATTCAAACGTAATCCACTTTTTTCTTGGCGATGGGCAACCGGATTTATTTTACTATAGATGCAGATTGTGCAATATTTGTTTTTTCAAGCCTCTAGTTATTAGATTTTCTCTTTTTACACACCAGCCACAATAACTGTAAAACGAAGATGCTGCTTTTTCGCAATGAAGCAATTTAATACCTAACTCACTAGCGTTAGTTTCCCTCAGCCGACTAGCGCAACATCCTATTAATAAATATTTTACGTATGCTGTGCATACTAACTTACCTGGCGTGTATCTGTTTGCTTCACTTATGCATTATGCATGTTTCCGGAGTCCGACCTCTGATGGAATTACTGTACTCATCCGTAAAGTCTACATAATCTATCCGCTCAAACTCATTTAACACAAAAAGTCGTATAAAGAGGACGTGTACGAGTAGGTATATAAGCGGCTCAGCTTTATAAACGTATATTCTCAAGTCATATTATTGTTTTTAATACCGGCAGTTAATTTAAAAAAGTCTTGAGTTATGACCAGTAACCTAAGTTATTAAGGACAGTGCAGGTCGTAAAGTGAACATTTTCTTTTTTCCTCTTTTACCCAGGGGATGCCTAACCAAACTCATTCTACCTAAACGTGGTTTTTGTGGCGATTTCAGCATTCTCTTAAAGTTAATACCCTTGCCATTTGTATACGAATGTTAGCATTACTTCACAATGTGCGTGAAATTAAGTTTGTTAGATTATTTTGAATGAAATTTGCCGTACGAATGCCAGCTGACGCGTCATCGTGTGCACTAGCATCCCTATTATAACATTTCCATTATAACACTGTGATCTAACCAAACAGAATCCTACCTACCTGTTTTATGCAACTGGCATTAAAAATGAAGGATGATTTATTTAACAATTAATGTTAAAGGCGCTTTAACTTGCAATAACTGCTATAATATATAATAATAACCTCAAATAGTGGTAATATTGTGGTTTCTGGGTAGTTATCGTTCCTTACCAAGGGTACCACGCACTTAATTGTTTGCCGCTTTGAAAATGATGTGGGACAAATTGATACAATCCAATTATCTAACTCTTAGCAATTAAATGATCTCCAAAACAAGACTCAAGATTGAGCCAGGGTTTAGCTTGAACGCATTGGTATTGTTTAGTCAGGTTGATGCAGTCTTTGGTATCGAAACTCATACAACGGTTTTCTATTCTAAGTTAAGTGTGTGGTTTCCACACTTAGTCCTATATGGACCATTGTGCGTGGGCCTATCTGGCCATCAATTTTCACCCTAACTGCTGCCAGAACTCAGTCAGTTTGTCCAGTTCGTTTGGTAATTGATCTAAAGTTATGTCTGCTCCAAGTGTGTTTTCTCTGATAGTGTTGATAACGTGTTCGATGGTTTCGTCCCTTTCCATGCATGCCCTGCATAGAGGGCTGTCTGTTATGCTACGGTTTTCTATTAAAATTGAAAATAACAATAGACCACCGTTGCTGTTGCAGGTACCGGGAATAGGTTCAAATTCAAAGTAAAATTTTAACTCAACTTTTAAACCATTTTGCTCTAATACTACACAACAGGTATGTTTTTCAGAAGTGCGAGGTAGAGAACCCCGATCAGGCTGTGCCAAATAAGAAGCTACGATGTTATGAATGTTGGTATTAATAGGTCATGGCTTTCCCGTTTCTTCAAATTAACATTTGGTTTTACCATTTAATAGCACAATTCCGCATCTAAAGACATAATATATTTTTCAACACATTTGCTCATAAAACAGCTATATTTGCACTGTGTTAAGGTCCATAATTCAGCTTATTAAACACGCGTGCTTTTTTCATTAATATTACCGAACTAGTGTTGTAATTTTTGTCTTTTTTTTTATCGGCAAGATGCAAGGAGTTTCTATATCTATATTATATATAATATTTTTATGAATAAATAAACTGTGTTCGATAATATGATAAGTAAATGTTAATTACAAGGAAATACTTATATTAATCAACCAACTCACAACAAATTTGTTTTTAAACCAACAAAATATTCAATTTTAAATACTTAATTCGAGGAAGTTATCATCAGAAAAAAGACCTCCTTGCTGAGTAAGCTGTTTGGCAGGTTAGTTTTTTATTTTAGTTTTTAATTTTATAGAGGCAAGGTGCAAGGAGTTTCTATATCTGTAACATTTATAATAATTTAATAAATTAAAAAACTGTGTTCGATGATATGATAAATAAACGTTAATTAAACGAAAACATTGATTTTAATCAACTAACTAACTACAAATTTGTCTTTATAGTAACAAAATATTCAATTTTAAAATAATTTGAAAAGTAGGCTGTTTGGCAGTGTAAGCAATGTCTTCGAAAAAAGTAATACGCGCGCCATTTTAACAGATATTTCTTGTTGTGAAATGTATTGAATGTAATTATTTAAAAAATGACTTTTACAAATAAAAAACCAGTAATTAGTGTAGAACGTCGAAAATACATAAAGAAAAAACACAAGTCCGGTGTATCGGGTGACGTAGAAATGTGAGGAAAACGTCTACGAAATTTCCTTCGGAAAAAGGGTAAGCGAATTTGATTCGTTTTTATTCGCAAATGTGTTGAAAAACGTCGTAAGAAGCTTGTGCGCTTTGGTGATTACACGCTCGGCTCAATTATACGCATTCGCCTACGCCTCGGGCTGCAATTTCTGAGCCTCGGGCGTAATATCCAAAAAAGTACTAATATGTAAAAGTTAGGTACCGAAAGCATAATAAAATTATATTAAAGAGGATGCGTAAGTGTAGCTACATTCAGAAATTCCGCGTCGGAACGATCGGCGATGGATCTGTCCGTCAAGAATGACACACTAGAATGGAACAAGTTGTGAATATAACACACAACATCACCACAAAATAAATGTCACAAGTGTCAAGACCTTGCGGTAAGTTCCGACGCGTAATTTTCGCCATTGAAATTTTCCCTATGGAAAGATCCGTCGTGAGTCGTTCCGACGCGGAATTTCCGCAGCTGTGTCGCTACTGGATCGCGATATAGTTGCCTCGGTAAAATCTGAGACGCGAGCGAGCAGGTTGCCAAAACGTCTAGATAAAAGTTTATCTAGCTCTTGAAGCACTCCACTAAATACCGGCTACCGTTTCTCCGTCTGATGCATTCACTGCGCTGCTAATTTGGTCACATTATCTTAAGTATCTTGCAGGCATTCGCTACACAGTTGGATCTAACAACAATCCACGTTCACAAGGCATCTACAAAGGATAACTTCGGTTATGTTTACGGTCCTTACCTTTAATGAATTTCTCAAGAACCAACAGACATTTTACCATATTTAAGCTCTAAAGTTAAAATCACTTGGCTGCAGAGATGGTAAATTGGCACTTAAAAGATCGGTCGAGTATTTAATTTAATGCAACAAGAAAGTTTACGGGAACTTGAGATGGAAAATGCTATAAATAAATCTCCGTATGAGATACCACAGTTCCACGACCTACTGTATAGTTTGTGCAACGTCTTACGTAATGAAAATAAAACTTTTCTGTTCATTTCAGTGGAACTATCAGTAATGTAGAGAGAGCCAGCTTTTCGAATTCTCTTTCAATTCCTATATTAGTTTTTCTTTAGGATACAAAAGGTTTGAGTGCGGTTGAGTTTCCGTATGCATTGAATAAAAACCGGCCAAGTGGAAGTCGGACTCGCGCACCGAGGGTTCCGTACCACCACATAATATACCGCATAAAGTTTATTACTACGTTTACATTCAGCCAAAGTGAGCAGGGAAGTGGGCAGGGAAGTGGGCAGGACGAGTATGTAAACACGATACTTCTCATGCCATTGCCGCTGCCACTCGCGCTGCCCGGCGCTCCCCAAAAAGGCGGTTTTTTGTGCGGAAGTCAAAGGACGGGCAGCGCGAGTGGCAGTGCGTGTTCACATTCAGCCCTGTCGCTCACTTCTCGCCGAGCGCTTAGAGGAGAAAGACGTGTGTGTTTTGTTTATCTATCACATAATCTCTTTAAAGGCTGTACCTAACATTTTTTGTTTTAATAGATTTAATGGAGCCTTAACTTTAAAACCCTTACGAATTCGGATATGCATTAAAAATCTGTTAAGAAGGTTGGTAGGTACTTAAAAAGTTCTATTACGATGAATAGATATCATCCACCATCTTCTACGACGACGAATTTTCTTAATTTTTTTAAACACCGAACATAATTACTTATGTATTGCAAAAAAGACACAGAGCGGCGGCTGAAATTATTTCGACGTCTGCCATCATGGAACGTCCAAAGCGATGTGAGTGGTAGGGCAGTATGTAAACACGCACTTCTCTCGATCCTGCTGCGGCATTATTCAGGGAATTATTGCCGGCAGCGCGAGGAGCAGCGGCAGGGGCTGAATGTAAACCCACTATATTTAGTTTCAATTCCTCTTTTTTTATTTGCGCTACAAGCTTTCAAATCGGTTAATGTCATATAGTATTATAAAGTTTTATACATGATTTCGATCGATGTATTTTATCATATTCATCTAAGTAACTAACATTTATCAGCACGACCCTAAAATAAAATATTTTTTTCCGTTATTGTACAATTTTTTTTATAAAAGCTTGTTTTTAAAAAAGTTTTTTTTTAATATTTTATTTTGAAAATTTTTAGTTTCGTCTTAACTGGTGACATTATGTGAATACCGTCACTGCCAAAGTCTGCCTGGTATATCCGATGCATTAAGCTGTGCTCACCGAAAGCAGGGCTAAATTATTCGGGTCACGTCATCATAACATACCATGAAACATCCACTAAAGGACAGGGAGCTCCCTCCAGAATTCTAGCTTTTCCTAGAAAAATGGGCAAGTACCTCGCTTGTTAGCGTTACGGCTGGCACCATGGACCGCGGTTGTAGGTGACAGCAGTTAGTAAGATGTAAGATACAAAGGAGGATGCTGCTGCCCATCCTCCAGTTTATAACCCTTTGTCGCCTCTTACGACACCCACGGCACGGGTATGTATGGGTTGGTACTATTCTTTGCCGGCACCACACGGAACAACGTAATTCTGGTCACGTACCTTTCACTAAACCTTTCGTTAAATCACCAATCAAGATTGCATTGTTTTTAACAGAGTTGCTCTGTCTATACAGACAAGGAGAAGATGGAGCTATCTCCATCTTCGGACCCTGGTAATTTTAGAGTATTTGCTAAGCCAAATCAGACGAACTTAAACACGACGGGTCTATCTTGTTTAGTTTAGGAGTTCCTTTGGCCACATTCTGACTCTATCATCTGAACCCTGATCATTATCTGAGACCAAAGTGCTTCGGAATACAAGTCTAATGAGTACAAACACGACGGGTCTACCTTGTTCATTCTATAAGTTCCTTTGGCCACCGTCCAGCTCCATCACCTGGACCCTGATCAACATCTGAGACCAAAGTGCTTGAGAATTCAAATCTAACGAATCCCAACTCGATGGATCTACCTTATTTAGTTTAGGAGTTCCTATGGCCACCTTCTGACTTATCATCTGGGACCAAAATGTTTGGGAATACAAAAAGTTTATTAGTTTCTATCATCATAGTTTATTAGTTCATATCATCAGGACTTTAGTGATCTGGGACCAGAGTACTTGAAAAGACAAATCCAACAAATACAAATTCGACGGATGTATCTTGTATAGTTTATTAGTTCCTATGGCCACCTTCTAACTTCATCATCAGGACTCTAGTGATCATCTGGGACCAGAGTACTTGAAAAGACAAATCCAATGAATCCAAACTCAACGGGTTTATCTTGTATAGGTTATTAGTTCCTATGGCCACCTTCCGACTTCATCATCAGAACCCTGGGGATCATCTGATACCAGAGTACTTGAAAAGACAAATCCAACGAACCCAAACTCGATGGGTCTATCTTGTATAGTTTATTAGTTCCTATGGCCACTTCCTACTTCTTCATCAGGACCCTGGGGGTCATCTGGGACCTGAGTACTTGAAAAGACAAATCCAACGAACCCAAACTCGACGGGGCTACGCTGTTCCGTTTAGAAGTTTCTATGGCCAGCTTCCATCTCCATCAGCAGACCAGCTCGATGATACCATAAGATAGTATTGTCACCGAACTTACATAAGTATGCCAAATTTCAGTCCGATCGAATAAGGATAACTGGTCTAAAATTCAGTTTCAAGGTTTGTCCCACACTAACATACATACTAAATAACATACTAACAAGGCAAGTTAAATAAAAGCTTGTAAAAAGAGCTGACTTTGGTGGCATCTTATTCCTTTGTTTTTAAATATTTTTTAAAACAAATAAGGCGATATTTATCTACTTAACGAGCTCTTAACAACAATACCCCACTCAATAGGGTAGGTCAAAAAAAAATCCACGCCCCCCTTTAGCTGTTTGGGAGCCACCTTCATTTTTATTTTATTTTTATTAGTACCTGGGCGACCGAGCTTCGCTCTGTGTAATCTTAACCAAAGCCCACTTACAGATGGCGCTGTTTATATACTTCTGAAACTTCTACCACTGAAACGTGCTATTTTCAAAAAAATTATATAAACGCAGAAAACGTTTTTTCCCAGACATGAGACCTAGTAGATCGATTTTTCGTCCCCAAAAACCCCTGGATACTAAATTTCATCAAAATCGTTACAGCCGTTTTCGAGAAAGATACGTACGTAAGAAAGCCTTTCCCATTTTACCACTTTCATGGATTTTTTGACCGTTGTTGTAAGATCCACGAACGACAATGTGAATAACAATACCAGTAAGTCTATACTAGTAGACTGACAATAACAGTGATAGCCCGGTTGATATGTCTGTCTATCGTTAAGATAAACGTGTTATTTTTTTCGTTCGCCTATTTATGGAGTATTTAATCACTGGTAGACGGAGGCCTCGTCTGCGTAGTGCTGGTACCTGTGGCTAGTACTCACTTATTTTAGTCATGTAGAGTACGCACTGCTCAGAGTGCATGTGAAATGTCATCGAGGTCACTTAGTCATAGATTCTGTTGTCCTAGTCATAGTTCTGGAACGCACTTGGGGTTTGTGTGGGTACAGAGAGATATAAAAATACATTTTTGGTTAAGTCTTAGAGGGGTAATGCGCTGGCAAAAAGCCTGATCATGACTTTTTACGTTTGTGGAGCAGCGGTGAGCGTTTTTAGGGTTCCGTGCCTAAAGGGTTCCAACGGGAGCCTATTACTAAGCCTACGTCGTCTGTTTGTCTATTTGACCTTTAGGTCTAAAGGTCTAAAGGCCGTATCTTTTGAACCGTTGTAGCTATATGGTTGAAATTTTGACAGAATAAGGTATTATTGAAGCGAATTACCTAACAAATAATAAAAACAATAAAAGTTATAAAATAATGGTGGTCCCCATAAAAGGAACGTAATTTTCGGGTGATTTTTATAGCGCTATCTTAAAAACGGGAACACTTTCAAGCGTGAAAATTGATAAAAATGATTATGAAATAATTCCTTGCCCACTGTATAACCACCTCAAAGCAATAATTTGAAAACAAATGTGTCCATCTTAGCACCTTGTAAATCATGTCAGAAATTGAGATGGTTATAGATTTTTGTGGTTGTTAAATGATGCGGTCCGGCGTGAAATCTAGATAAAGTTGATAAATGGCGAGCCTGCTCACGGTGCCCATTCGTTCTCACTTTTGATGGACGTTTGCGAAATTTTCGCTTTATTACGGTAATCTATTTTACGAACTTGAGCAAAGACCACTTATTTTCTTCGTATTGGTGCTATTTCGTTCTAGTTTAACGACTGAAAGCAGGCATGAAGTTCGTTCTCTCGCAATGAAACCAAATATATAAGTACGAGTAGGTACATCATTTTATTACTGGGCTTATAAATTCTGACTCATAGTAGTGATGATTAAGAACTCTTCATAACTAATATAATTATAATATATTTATAACTAATAATATTATCTCGTTGCGTTATCTTTTTTTAGGGTTCCGTACCTCAAAAGAAAAAAACGGAACCCTTATAGGATCACTTTGTTGTCCGTCTGTCTGTCTGTCTGTCTGTCTGTCTGTCAAGACCCTTTATCTCACGAACGGGTAAAGGTATCAGGTTGAAACTAATACCATATATTAGGATCCATGAACCACACAAGATCTGAAAATTTCAATTTTTTACAACGACGCAATAAAAAGATATGGCATTTTATGTCCTCATCTCCATACATTTTACATTTATTTAAAAATGCAAAACCTACAGGGTACTTCCCGTTGACCTAAAATTATGAAATTTGGCAAGATCTCACAGTACAAACAATGGGAAAAGTCTGAAATCATTAAATATTTCAACTTTTCTCAAAACTAATGGTAACCAATTGTGGTGAGCTCCCGTTTCAAGAACATTTATATAAGAGAGGGGTCAAGTTGTATGGTCGCTGAGGCGATTTTTTATTTTAGTTCTATTTTAAAAACGGGAACACTTACAAACTTGAATATTGGTATGTTTATAGTGCATAAGCTATAAAATAACAACAAATTATAAAATTTGGTCAAGCGCGTGTCGGACTCAAAAAATCTAGCACATTAACTTACTGAAATTTTAACTAATACAATTATGTTTATGTGGTGGTACGGAACCCTCAGTGCGCGAGTCCGACTCGCACTTGGCCAGTTTTTTTTATTTTTGTTATTGCTTACTACGTTACGTTTTGGTACTCCAAGCAAAAAAAATATTAAAACGTAAGCGTGTAAATCTATTTAAAAATAAAAAATAACACTCCGCTTTTAATTTACTCAGGAAAATCTTTTCGTCAGTTTAAAATGAAAACACGAAAAAATTTTTAAAAATAATTTTAATATTGGTCATACGCGGAGTTTCCTGGATATCGTATAGCTACAGGAGTGATCTTCGAGAGAATCTTCGTCAGGTTAGACTCATTTAGGTATATATTAGTAGTGATATTGACGCTTACTTTTACCCCATCGTTGTACTATGTGAATATGTTTGGCAGAAAATAGACTAACCCGTTATTTTTCCAGCTTATTATATAATATACTAGCTGTTGCCCGCAACTTCGTACGCCTGGAATCCAGAAAAAAAAATAGGTAGTCCTTCCCCATCGTTCAATCTAATTTCATGCCAAATTTCACTCAAATCGATTCAACGGTTCAGACGTGAAAGCTTAACAATACAGACAGACAGAGTTACTTTTGCAATAGTAATATAGTTTCGATTCGACACCTTTATGTTTTAAATTTATTTTACATTATAATAAGGCAAGCTATTTGCCCCCTGACGTTTTTCCATAAATTACGGATATCGTGTAAAAATAAATTAAAAAAATTACACACTAGGTTTTTAGGTTTTACACAATTTAACTTACAGGAAGAAATGGATGGAATGAAAAATATTTTATCATTTTTGTCTGCTGTAACTTTGACATTTAATTTACAATTATGTTGTTACTTTATTTAATTCCTATACCCATATTTTGAGTTAAAATAACAATTATATTCAGTTCAGTTTCAGGTACGTAGCGGCTTCTAGTCGTCAAGTGCACTCGAGTAGGTTGAGCCAGCATCGTAGAGCTATGCGCGGCAGTAGTAAAGCCTTCCTCTGGCTCCAATTATTAGCTGGCCATTTGCCTGTTATTACACTGGAATGCCGGTTGCCGCTGCGCTGTTACCCTTTTGCCTCCTCTGCTCCAGCTGAAGCGGCGCAATATCGGCGGAGTGGAGTGCGGAGCGCCTAGCCCGAGCTCCGACTGGCGCGAGACATTCTATTGTGTACTGAGCTTCCTCCTCTCGTAAATAGTAGCGCGGAAATCAATGTCGACATTGTGGATTGCGGCTTTGTTTTACTTCTCGTCGCATTAAGCCTCGGTACTGTTGTCCCGGTATTAAATGAGGAGCGCCTTACTCAGCGCTCAAAGGAATTTCTGATGAGACTTTTTGTGAGTATTTATTCTACCACCTACTAGTTCTTCGACTAGCATACACACATACGGATAAGATCTAGATGTTTCGTTCCAAAGTATTTCGTAATTTCCTGCTGCGTTTTGCCAGCAATCAGCAAATGAAGCTATCCAATCGCGAAACTCAAATAATGAATGCTAATAATTACTCACCTACCTTCAATTCAAGTAGAGGGAGATGAGGAAACTCAGAAAGAAAATCTTACGTTAGCTTTAATACGAGTATGATATCCATTTTATTATTCCTATATGATTTTTTGGCTTTGATCTTCTATGCATACGTATTTGTTTATTATTCAAAATAGCCTCTGCTATTTACTACGTAGGTCACTAAATTGTATTTTTGCTTATACTTACTGTCAAACCTACTTCAAGAGTCATCGTAACCTTTCATTAAATTTTTGTCAAGAATCATACAACATAATGAAAGATTCACTAGCCAGTTGCACAAAGCATCTTTAAAGAAGCTATAAGTTTAAAATCGCTTTCTAACTTATTCAATGACATCGCAGAAAATTGCATCTAATTTAAGCAGAAAAAAAACCAAGTTGGTATGTAGGTAACATTTAAGGAGCACTGATTGTGATTTGTGACCGACAAACTTCTTCGTTATTCATTCCATTTCTTACTTTATTCATAACTTTTCGCTACCGATAGTAAAGTGCTTGGCTGATGAGCAGTTCTACTGCCCAGAGGCAAAAGGTATGATGTAATCATCAGACCTTTTTGGCAATTGAGCAGTTTTAAATAAGTATCAAAGCTGGACCTTGGCTGAATAAATACAATAATAATTACTTATGTAAATTTCGAGGATATATGTGGATTTTGTCCCGTTTGGTACCGTCAAAGAATAGTACGACCCCATACATAACTGTGGGTGTCGTAAGAGGTGACTAAAGGTTATAAACTGAAGGATGAGCAGCAGCATCCTCCTGTGTATCATACCAACTTACTTACTGCGGTCACCTACAACCGCGGTCCATGGTGCCAGCCGTAACGCTGACAAGCGAGGTGAATATGTACTTCCCTCCACATTTTTCCAGCAAAATCTAGAATTCTGGAGGGAGCTCCCTGTCTTGTAGTGGACATTTTCATGGGATGTTATGATGAAATTTCGAGGAAGATCGTTGGGTACATGCTAGTCTACCTATTCGACTTGGAGGTTTGGGCGTCCGCCGGGTTTGAGAAGTTGGTTTGTTGGTTACTGTCTTCTGATTTTGGCAAGATGCGCACTCCTCGCGTGGATGAGGTGCTTGGTCTTTCGCCAATATCCCAGTCAGAGATTTCCGTCCAAACCAAGTCAACACATGCACCTCACAATTCAGAAACGTCAAGTTGGAACCAGGTTTGTTTTGGTTCTTTTTACACTCCTGCTAATTTAAAAAGTTATCTGATTGTTCTCGTGACAAATAGTATGACATTAAAGGCTGGAAATTAGAGCAACTGGATTCGAAGCAGCCCGGCTGAATATAAACTGCTCTGGAAGCTGGAGCGTTGTTGAACGCAATTCCTTCTCCGAACCTGGTCACTTTGTTGCTGTCCCGGAATCACGAATACTAGTTTTTATATCTAGGTAAAAACTTTTTTAAAAGTAAAGTCAGAGGCATTTTTAGAAACCTAACCGAAGACCAAAGGGACTAATTCACGTCACAGGTACCCTTTCCCTGCACAGATAGATCAAATGCTTGAAAGAGAGATATGATTTTAGGTCTGATGGTATTCACAAAAAGTTAGAGCTTTTGTCTCTTAAATCAGAAGAATTGAAATTGACCTGGGAAATGAGTTTTTTCTGAATTTCCTGTCATATTGAAAATGCAATTAACAGTGATTCACTTTAAACAGTGTTCGCATGTCTGAGAGCTGTCTTGAGGTCCTTTCAAAAGACTTGCCAAACGATAAAATCTGGGCCTTTTTTCCAACAATTTGTAGTTGTATTGTTTATCCTGTATTGTTTTTTATTATTTTTACAATAAAACTAAATCTAGATTTTACCAATCTTTAGCTTTTACACAAACAACTGGGGGGCGATCGTGGTAATTTCAACGACATTACCGAAACAAAAACGTTTGCCTAAAAAGTAATGTTAAGTCTTAACTAAGTGTTTTAGGCAAACGTTTTTGTTTTGGTAATATCGTTGAAATTACCACGATCGCCCTCCTGGACCGGATCAAACGGAATTTCCAACAACGTATTTGGCTTTCTTCCGTACAAAATTATAAGCTTTGTTTGATTTCAGCTCGGTTTCACAGCTTGAAACTTTGAACTCGCCTATTATCTGTTTGAATGGACCGATGGCAATAAAAAAAGTTCAAATATTGCACGAAAGCAACCCAAATACGTTATTGAAAACCCCGTTTAAGTCGTTCAAGTAGTTTGTGAGGTATTGGTACGGCCGCTTAAAATTTCGCGAACCTTCTGTCTGAGTGAACCGTTTGCAATGAAATAAAGCTCTGTTGCACAGAAAGAAGCCCGACGCGCCATTGAAAACCTCGTTTGACTTTGAACCAGTTCAGTAGGTGAGTTCTTGGTTCTGCAGCTTGAGACTTTGCGTATCTTCTGTCAGAGTGAACCTACCTATCGCAATGAAACTAAGCTAATTTATTGTACAGGAGTAAGCCAAACGCGTTATTAAAACCCACGTTTGAATCTGCTCAAAAGTTTTTGAATTATTCGCGCCTTTGCTTGAAACTTTGCGTAACTTCTATCTGAGAGAACCGTTTTCAACTAACCTAAGCTTATATGTTGCACGGAAGTACCTAATCCAAGCACGTCATGGAAATGCCAGTTGGAGTCGGTACAGTAGTGTGTTCGCTATTAGCGCCGCCTATTAAAACTTCGGGCATTTTCTGTCTGAGCGAACCGTTTTCAATGAAAGTAAGCTAATACATTGCAAATAATTAGGTTAAACACGTTATTGAAATACCCGTTTAAATCCGTTTAGTAGTTTGAGAGTTATTGGTGCCGCCGCTTGAAACTTAGTGTATTTTATGTCTGAGTGAACCGTTTACAATGAAACTAAGCATACATGTTGCATGGAGTAAGCCAAATACGTTACTGAAAACCTCATTTTAATCGGTTCAGTTGTTTGTGAGATATTGGCACCTCCGCTGGAAATTTCGCGCACCTGTCTGAGTGAGCCGTTTTCAATTAAAGTAAGCTTATATGTTGCGAAGAAGTAATCTTGACAGTTTATTGAAAACCCCGTTTGAATCCGTTCAATAGTTTGTGAGTTATTTGCGCCGCCGCATCAAACTTAGCGTACCTTCTGTCTGAGTGAACCGCTTGCAATGAATCTAAAATTTTATGTTGCACAAAAGTAAGCCAAACTCGTAATTAAAAACTGAGTTGGAATCGGTTTGTGAGCTATTATCGTACAAGCAATTTGATACTTTACATTAGTGTAGCTTCTGATTGAGTGAACCGATTTGAATGAAACATAGCCTATATGTTGCTCAGAGCTAAGCTTAATCTATCTGCGAAAACCGCGAGAAAATCCGTTCAGTAGTTTCGGAGTTTATCGAAAACATACAGACAGACAGACAGACAAAAAGTTCAGAAAACATATTTTTGAGTTGATGATTGATTGTTGATGATTTTTTTTATAAATTTATCAAAAGTACAGACACGCGGTTTCTACTCTTTTATTATATGTATAAATTATTTAAAGCTGATAAAAATTATAATAAAAAAATAGTATTTTAATTTTAATATAATTTTAGGTACTAACTATTAACTGTTGTTAATATTAGTATAATATGTCTTGTCTTGTACGACAAAATATAGGTCTATAACCTGAAATAAAACATGATTTATTTATTTATTTTTATTTATTAATTTATCACGCACAAAGTTGTCCCCGTTAGGGAGATTTCGACGGCACCATTACGCCCTAAAGTAAACGATATTTAACGCCAAGCCCTTGTTTTACCTAAGCGGAGTCTGACGGCAACAGACCAGATGGTCTTATTATGGTGGCTTGGAGCCAGGGGCAAAGCCTCCTTTGGGATGCGACGTACGTACGCTGCTTCGCATCTCAACTCGATATCTCGTATGGTTGGTGCATAGCGATAAAGACTGAATCGTCACGCTACTTTAATTTTTATCCTTGTCGCTTTTGAGACAGCGGGACCTTAGGACAGTGAGACGAAGAAGATTGTGAGAGAAAAAATAATAAATTGACACATGGCACTATCGAAAAGAGGGATTGGTTAGTATTTATTAATAATGTCCACACTCTACTAAAAGTGATAGATGAGGGATAATTAACTTTATACCGCCTAGTATTTAAATAGCTGTTATTGACTCATTCAAACAAGCAAATTTTCTGAAGAAAAGAAATTTTTACTTGTAAAAAATTTTATGACTCCATAGAAAATGGGTCACGTGATCGACCTATTTTGTAAGGGAAGAAAATTCTTTTTCACTTCTCATGCTCTGAAAGTGCTTTTTTGTGCAGGATATAGGCTGGGCCTGTTGCACCCCCCCCGCGCCGCGCGCGCGTCAACATATTCTTCACTAAAGCAGAACAACTCATTCTTCAGTTACATTAAGAGAGTACTTTTACGTTTTATTTCCTCGCAAAGTGAAAAGCAGAGTTTAAACTCGTCCACAAAACCATTTTATCCTCGACATTACTATCAGCCCTTTGGCTCGGGCTGCTAAAATTCTCGGAAAAATGGTTCGTTTTGTGCACTTGTTGTAAAATCTACTATTCTTGGTATAAGTTGCTTGTTGGCATATACAACGTGTTAATGGAATAAGCGAAACCCTCATACACCCCAACTCATTTTTATTACAAAAAATCCATTACCGTAATTTTTTTAAAGATGTTTTTTTCTAGATATTGTTATTTTAAAGTTGCATGGTTGTTCTAGTTTCATCGTTGTTCTAGTCCGCGCACGCCGCGTACGCCACGCCCACTTCCCTCCCCTCCTCGCCGCTCTAGAATATTTAGTATTCACAGAAATATTTAGAATAGAAGCGGCAAAAATTTAAACAATAAAAAAAATACCCTTATCAAAAACCCGTTAAATTGATTCTATTCTTCGGCCACTTTCGAAACTGAACTTTCGAAGCCAGTTTCGAAAACAGAATATTTTTTCTTTTTTCGAAACCTTTCCAATAAAGAAAAATAATTATGTTTCCGAAACTGGTTTCGAATACAGAATATATAATCGTTTTTGAAACTTAAATAATGACTACTTGACAAAATATTAGTGTAACTTAGTTCCCATGGCTACCTTCCAGCTCCATCATGAGAATCAGGATATCATCTAGATTATAGAAACATTGTCCTTGTTAAGACGAATCAGGCGAGCCCAAATTTGATGGGGTTGCGTCGTTTTATTACGTAGTTATTAGTTATTCTGTAATAACTAATAACTCCGTAATAAAAAAAATATTCTGTTTCCGAAACTGGTTTCGAACGTTCAGTTTCGAAAGTGGCCGAAGCGGTTCAGAACAAACTATTTTCTCAGTTTCGCTTATTTCGTTAACACGTTGTATAGAATCACTGGGCTTTGGGAGCAGAACCAATGAAAATTCATATTGTACGAGTATGTATAACTAGAGCAAAACTACCGTGGCAACCACGTACCGGAAAACGAAGCGTTGGCATCTGGTCAAGGTCGCGGGAAGCCGCTGGATGCGAGCAGCGCAGGACCGGTCGTCATGGAGATCTTAGGGGAGGCCTATGTCCAGCAGTGGACGTCTTTCGGCTGATATGATGAACCAGAGCAAAAACCATATAAGTCGTTATTTTAATCAGAAACGATAACAACCAAGCACAAGATGGAATCATGGGTCGGTGCACGTAATGCAAAAGCTGCACTTGGAAAATCAGTGGCTGCAGCTTTGGCAACTAGTTACGTGGATGTTAGTTTTGCTAGCCACGTCGTCTCTTCCACTATCTACTTACGTGGTCAACACTTCTTACTACATTTTATCCACATTGCTCAATACAAACCTTATAGATCGGGATCCCGTAGCTTGATCATCTTCCTCACAAGATACATAAACGAAACCATCATCTGGTGAAAGAAGATAAAGAAAATTTGGATATTATTTTTATCTACTCCCGTACCGGAATATTTCAAATTCGAAACCAATGACAGATTCGAAATTGAGGTCATTGCCCGCTATCATTTTTATTTCCACACTGTTCCATACTACGAGCAGTACGGAAATGGAGTATGGATTTTCATTCCGCAACTGTTATAATCATGTTATAAATACATAATTTTCAATCTGCATAGGCTAAGGAAATACTACCACAGTACTACATACAGCCTACTTTTAAGTTATTTTGTAAAAATACTTTTTACTGGGGTGACGACTGAAAAGAAAACGGAGAGTAATCGACAAGAGGCTGACAGTTGGCTCGCTTCTATATAAAGTGACCGTGGCAACAAAAGAAGTGATTTGAACAAAATGGAAAGTATGTACCAAGAGAACATGAGTCTACAAGAGGCTGTCAGTAACCATATACCGAGTGTAACATGAAATTAATGTTAAAGCAACTCCATCCACAAGCTCTGGATCTGGAATAACTTCGGAAATAACTTTAATTAACTGTACTAACTAACTGTCCTCTTAGTTCAATAAATTGATCACTACTCTTTAAAATTTCATTTTGTTTTGTCGGTCGTAGATAAAGTTTTGTATGCAACTATACGTAATTAGTCATTTTAACACTCGATCTAAACCAGATCTCGTGTTAAAATTACTTACATTACGCAACAGTTGCATAAATAACTATTAATTAAATGTTTAGTCGACTTTGAGCGTCCATAGAACCTTATCCGGACCGAAATATACAATATAGACTATTCGT
Source organism: Athrips mouffetella (assembly GCA_947532105.1). Taxonomy (NCBI): domain Eukaryota; kingdom Metazoa; phylum Arthropoda; class Insecta; order Lepidoptera; family Gelechiidae; genus Athrips; species Athrips mouffetella. Next base: position 34,056,822 of record OX383956.1, read on the forward strand.
CAGAAGGAGAGCCCCAAGCGTTTAAGATATAAAATTTGCTGATAAAGTAAAAACAATTTTTAGGGTTCCGATACCAAAATGGTAAAAAAAGTAACCCTTATGGTGCGACTTTGTCTGTCTGTCTGTCCGTCTGTCTGTCTGTCACACCTCTATATCTCAGCAACCACTTATACTATCGACCTGAAATTTGGAATAGTTTTAGAATATAGTTGCCCAACTTAAGAATTTAAAAAAATTATGATTATTAATGTAAAGGGGGCCAAAATAGGGGGGGGGGAAATTTCAAATTGCCGCAACTAGGTCGAGTGGGGTAACATACGAGTATGAAAGAGCTTTACTTGTACATTCTAAAATATATTTATGTATTTTTTTACGTCTCTTAGTTTTCAAGGTCTGATGAAAATGTCAAAAAAAATTGAAGTTTGTAAAAGGAAAAATCTGAATTAATTACAGTCGATAGAAGTTTATGTGAACATTACAGCAAAAATAAAACGATCTTTCTAAATTGCACAGATTTTTAGAAATCTGCAAATAACCTTTACAAAAAAATTTAGTTTTGCGGTCCTAAATATGGACTTTATTGCTTGCAAAAATACAAAAAGTATATCGGAACCCTCGGCGCACGAGTCCGACTCGCACTTGACCGGTTTTTTTATTATTATTACACTCATGATAACTTTTGAATGGTATGTCCGATTTGAATAATTCAAAAAGTAATTTACAGGTCTGATGTAGCCATGAATACGAAATAATTTATTTTGATAAGGATTAATTCCAAGGTACGACAAGGTACCGGCGTTACTATTGCATATTTTACCATGAAAAAGTAGGTTTTGTGACATAACTGTAATTGTGAGACATATCGTATCCCCGACTTTTTTGTAGATTTGGATGGCTTCTATGAAACTTTATTACATTACTGTGCTCCATTGTCAAGAATTTTTTTTGGTGTTGTTTTCACACCTAAGGTTACATTATCGAAGTTTTCATACGGATCCCTAACTTTTAAAAAAATATTCTTTAACCTATGTTCATCAAGGATAATGTAGGATTCTTACATAAAAAGAAATTTTAAAATCGGTTTAGTAGTTTCGGAGCCTCTTCAATGCAAACAAACAATCAATAAAATCTTTCCGCTTTGTTATATTAGAATGGAACCAATTATGTACCAATTATGTATCACATCAATAATCAATCAAGTTTACGTTTTAGTTCAACTGGGACCCCCATTATGTGAAATCACACAGACCAATTGATACTGTCGCAAGATGCCTTACATGGAGATGCTCGGTCATGCAAAGTTTCACAAAAATCGTTTGAGCCGTTTTTAGGGTTTCGTAGCCTAATGGCAAAAAACGGAACCCTTATGGATTCGTCATGTCTGTCTGTCGGTCCGTCCGTATGTCACAGCTACTTTTTTCAGAAACTATAAGACCTATACTGTTGAAACTTGGTAAGTAGATGTATTCTGTGATCCGCATTAAGATTTTCTCACAAAAATAGAAAAAAACAGTATATTTTAGGGTTCCCCATACTTAGAACTGAAATTTAAATTTTTTTTTTCAGACCCTTACGTCACGTAAGTGTTTGATACGTACGTTTGATACGTACTTATGTTACGTACCCTATCTATGGATAGGTCTTCAAAAATGATATTGAGGTTTCTAATATATATTTTTTTCTATACTGAATAGTTTGCGTGAGAGACACTGTCTTCCAAAGTGGTAAAATGTGTGTCCCCCCTGTAACTTCTAAAATAAGAGAATGATAAAATAATACAAAAACTAATCACCTCATTCAAAATTTTATAAGGAATATATCAGCACTAAAAAGTATAAAATAACCATAGCAGTTAATTATCAGTCACTTAGTGAAATAATAGAAAATAACCAAGCCTATGTTTTTTTTTATTTTAACTATAAATTTACAAAAATCAGTTCTTTTTGGAGTCGGTGCCAGTCAAGAAGTTGCATTGCAGGGAACAATATCTTATCCAGTGTATTTACTACAGAAGACGTTGAACTGCTGTTTTGTTTACTGTCGAGGGGATCTGGGGATCCCATATTAAATTGTCAATGGTAAAGATTTAATAAATAAGTAGGCACGAGATGGAGAGTGAAAAGTCGTCGTAATTTGGTAATGGTATACCTACAGCTTATGTAGCGCGAGTAAGCTAGTGCACTTAAAGGATAGTTGTCTAGAAGCACATACTTCAATTGATTTTGTGACTTGGCTGGCACCGACTCCAAAATTAACTGATTTTAGTAAATTTATAGTTAAAATAAAAAAAACATAGGCTTGGTTATTTTCTATTATTTCACTAAGTGACTGATAATTAACTGCTATGGTTATTTTATACTTTTTAGTGCTGATAGATTCCTTATGAAATTTTGAAGGAGGTGATTAGGTTTTGTTAAAATTATTGTTATTTTACAAGTTTTAGTGTTAATGCCACCAGATAGTTGGTAACCTTGACTGATCCTGTTGTACAACCATGACCTGATGATCACTCCTTAAGAGTGGCTAGGACATACGATTTTAAATACCTTGTAATCTTTTGATACACAAAAAACGCGGTGTTGTCATGTCACTGTTTACAACATCAAGGAGGTCCGAAATCTTTGGTTTACAATGATGATGTCACTAAAAAGCCAAGAGCATTTCACGGATAAATCTCTGAATCTCTAACTCTAAAATTGATGATCAGTAAAAAAAGAAATTTTGAATATCGATTTACAATTGACAGAATGCTCTAATTGTTGTGCCACTAGCGGTCACCCATCCAGGTTCTGACTACACCACTTCCAAAGTTACTTAATATTCATGATCGCAAAGAAAGAGCAACTTCCACTCGGCCACAAATTCTTCAAACTATCGATATTAAAGAACGTAACTACAATTTTAAAGAATTATCCTCCAACTCCTAACCGTTAAGGAGTTGTTTCATCCATCACCAGATCATCAACATGAGATGATGAATACCAGGCGCAAATAATTGTATCACAACATCCCTTTAAACGTTCACCACAGGACAGGGATCTAAGCTCCCTCTAAAATTCCAGCTTTTGCTGGAACAATGTGGAGGGAAGTACCATAGTCACCACACTTGTTAGCGTCACAGCTGGCACCACGGACCGCGGTTGTTGGCGACTGCAGAATGCAATATGATACGATACACAAAAGGATCATCATATCATCCCATGAAACGACCATTGCAGGTTAGGGAGCTCAAAAAACTCTGGCAAAAAAGCGTGGTATTTAGGAGAGGATTTACCATAGTCACCACACTTGTAAACGTTGCGGCTGGCGACCGCTGTTGTCGGTGACCGCAGTTTGTAAGATGGTACGATACACAGAAAGATGCTGCTGCCCATTCCCAGATTCATTAACCCTTTGTCGCCTTTTACGACACCCTCGGGTAGAGATGGGTTGGTACTATTCTATGCCGGCATCACACGGGCGAGACAGAAGGATGCTGCTGCCCATTCTCTGGTATTCAACCCTTAGTCGCCTTTTACAACTCCCACGGGTAGAGACTATTAACCCTTAGTCACTTTTTACGATACCTTTTGGTACTATTCTTCGCCGTCACCACAAGGGCGAATGAACGAAGATTGACGAAAGAGATCTACCAGGCGAGAGTGAATGGAAACATTGGAAGGGGAAGGCCTAGGCGAACGTTAGTACGTTCGCCTAGGCCTTCCCCAAGATACAGGCTCCGCCTAGTTTGGGGACCACTGGTAATGTTTGTATCAACCTAGACGTAAGTTTCGCTATAAGAATCTAAATGTATTAATTTTTAGAGTTAGTAACCTATGTCTAAGTTGTAATTCTGTTTTTCAATAAAGTATTTTATTATTATTACCATGCAAACTTCCACCGAAAATTGGTTTAAACGAAATCTAGTAAGTAGTTTTTTTTTAATACTTCATAAATCGTAAACCGCAATTTACCTTTCATTCAATCAACTCAAATATAAATTTTAGTTACATCACATTTTTTTAGCAATAAAAATACCATAACAGGTACAGGTACAGTACAGGTTTGTACGGAACCCTCAGAGTTCGCGAGTCCGACTCGTACTTGGCCATTTTTTTCAGTAAATTATTCTTAATTTTTGTTGTATTACAGTTGCTACACTCAAAATGAGAGCCAGCAAGAAACGACTCATAATCTGCATATAAATCTTAAATTTAAAATATGGTGTCAATCGGATTATTCGTTTAAATAAGATAAGATGATTTATTGCTTTTCACATGGTCATTCAAGGCGTGATGGACAGACCAACCGACCGATGGACGGACACTTTTAGGAGACTTGCTTTTTATGATGTATAATAAATAAATCTTAAATTTAAAACATGGTGTCAATCGAATTATTCGTTTAGCCGTTAGGCCAAAGCGTGACGGACAGACTGAACAACCGATGGATGGACACTTTTAGGAGACTTGCTTTTTATGATGATATGGAACACATTTTTGAGAAAAATCGAAAATCTTTTTTCATAAATAAAAAACCTTTCTCGCTAAGCTCGAAAGAAAAAACGCAGTCTTTTTGGGGTTCCGATACCAAAATGGCAAAAAAAAGAAGCCTTATGGTGCGACTTTGTCTGTCTGTCTGTCACACCTGTATATCTCAGCAACCACCTCTTAGAATAGTTCTATATAGAATATGGTTGCCCAACTGAATTGCACATGAAAGAATTAAAAAAACATTATGATTATTAATGTTAAGGGGACCCAAATAGGGGTAAAATTACAAATTGTCGTTACTAGGTCGAGTGGGGCATGAGTATCATATGAAAGGGCTTTACTTGTACAGTTTTCAAGCTTTGATGAAATATTTCAAAAATAATACAATTCCCTCCCCCCTTATCTCCAAAGTTTGTGAAAGGAAAATTCTGAATTAAGTACAGTCGATAGAAGTTTATAAAAATATTACAGCAAAAATAAAACGATCTTACTCAGTTGCACAATTTTTTAGAAATCTGCAAAAAACCTTCAAAAACAAATTTAGTTTTGCGGTCCTAAAAATGGACGTATTGCTTCCAAAAGTACTATAAGTATATCGGAACCCTCGGCGGACGAATCCGACTCGCTCTTGACCGTTTTTTTAATTCTAGGAAGGATGGACAGACAGACGGATAGCATTCCATCACGTCCCAAAAGGGTCTCGTGGGCATTCTTTGAATACTGAACCCTAAAAATCCTACTGAGTAGATTATTCTAGTTAACTCTTCGAAGCAAGTTAAAAGAGATTACGGAAGTGTAATACTTTAGTATAAAATTATATGTATTATTCCAGTTAGTCCTAAGTGAAATTATTTACTGATAAGGATAAACTTCGAGTTCATCCGTTCAAGTACATAATTATGTGTAACACTCACCAATTGTTTAGTGCTAAAATAGTGTAAAGTATATTTTTACTTAGCTTACACAGCATAAAATGAGAAGAGTGGACAAGTACGCAAGCGTGGTATTGGCAGTGTCACACCCGTCGCGGAGGTAATCTAATTTACGGGCAGCCGGCCCTCGGCATCCGCTAACTCAACATTGCTTTCTCATTCTCAACAAGTTCGGTACTAAAGCAAACTGCAGCTTTTTACGTAACTCAGAAACTGTGAAAAATAAGCTATGATTTATTATTTCCTTTAAACAAGTTACCGCTAGATGAGAGTTCAAAACTCTTACCGTAACATCGATAAATACTTACCATGTCACACGTCTTTGGGGACGTCACGTCATTGTCTCGTCACGGCGCGCCGCGTCACGTCATGCTTCATCGTCTGTCGTCGCAACACGCGCTGTTGACTTGCCCAAATTGCCTTGTTGAGATGTGATGAGACCGCTTGTGGAAGGCCTATTTGCAAATTTCTTTCACAACGTTTATTCTTCTTAGATAGGTCGACAAGTTTTCCAATATGGGTTCTTATACTTATATGTAACTAATGCCTCAGTACGTAAGAAACGTTGCTTTGAATATAGCAAGCTATGGGTACTACTCATACATTGCTCTGTAATGTATGTAATGCCATTGTTACAGCTCCGCACGATTCTAAGATCTTGTTAATTCAAACATTTGCTACGCATTTGTCTGAATTGCACGTTACAAATTTGTGAACAATTGTTTTCCCGGTCCCAAACGTAAGATTCAACAAAAGCTTGATGAAATAAAAGCGATAATATTACGCACATTAACAAAACGGATCTTAGGTCATTTCGGCTCCTTCTGAAATTGTAAATTGTAATTTTAACGAATTAAACACGATTTCGTAATTGGGACCGGGACGTTTCAAAATTACTGAAGCGTAATCGTATCGAGGCACTTTTCATATTGCCGTTTTAACTAACTTATCAAAGATGCAAAGTCCTTGAAAAGTAAACGAAAGCCGTAAAGATGGCGAAAAGCCTGGTTTACGAGTTGTTCCGTCCACATTTCAATTTTAAATGCGATAATTTATACCTAATGTCTTAAGACGTCCTAAGCTTACACCGGACCCGCCGGTGACCTTCAACAACAACATTCTGTTTAAATATTAACATATTCAATTTAGTTAGTCACACAAGCCATTAGCATGAGAACGCCAACACGGGTAGTAGTTAGCTCTTTGGAGTGCGCGAACTGTAAAAAATGTACTCGCAGATACCACGGTGTCTGAAGTCAACGGTTTTTCCTATTATTTTCATTTCATATTTCCTATTTCCAGTCCGCTTAAATGTTGAATGTGGTAAGTACTTTTTAAATCCACCAAAAAACTAAAACAAACCTTTCTTCTCGAAACTCAAAAGTGACTTTGTACACTTTAATACCTACAACAAAAATAATTAATTGTATTATTGTTGGACACTTATATAAGTAGTACTTAAACAGGAATCACTGTTAAGATTTAATGAAAGTTTGACGCGTGCCTGGCTAAGTCGGAAGAGCGTCGGCACGGTACGCCGGAGGTCGCCGGTTCAATACCGGCTCGCGTCAAGTTTATTCTTTCTCTGTATCCATTTGTATATAAATAAATTGTTTTTCGTTAAATACGTAGATTTTATCATTCAGGATCACTTTCTGTTGGGTTAAAATTGCGTCCATTTATATTCAGCACATGACTGCGTAATCTGCGGTGACAATCGCCGTTTTATACTCTTTGTCGGATATTATATGAAAAACATTTGACGGCCGTTTTATTAGCATAGTACATACAAATTAAAATCTGGATAAGTAAAATCCATGTCTTTACGTTTTAATCTGAGTATTAAAACTCTGTGATGTGTCAAGCTTTTTAAGCTTTATATTCGGACTAGCTGTTACCCGCGACATCGTCCGCGAGGATTTTAACTGAAACATATTTTGCAGAACGCTTCTCCTTTTTGATGTCTACGTAAAAGATGCATTTATACGTACTACAAAGTCAATTATCTTTTGAATTTATTCAACTGGTGGGTAGTGAGGAATTTTCATTGTCAACCGTTACAGGCGAGAAGAAGGCAATAAAGGGAGTGTATGGGTAGCGAGGAGGTATTCATAAAAGTCAAAAAAGTCCATCTCTATCTATCCCCATCCATCCCTTTCTATCCTTTTCTATCCCTTTTTACCCCTATCTATTCCCATTCATCCCTATCTATCCTTTTCTATACCTATGTATCCTTTTTTATTCCTATCTATCCATCTATCTGAATCTATACCTTTTTGTTCCAGTATATCCCTATGTATCCATACCCCACCCCTGTCCCCACCTCTGTCCCTACCCCTGTCCCCACCTCTGTCCCCACCCCTGCCCCCACTCCTATATACGCCTCAAACCCTATCCCCACCCCTACCCCTGTCCCCACCCCTGTCCCCACCCCTGTCCCCGCCCCTGTCCCCGCCCCTGTCCCCGCCCCTGTCCCCACCCCTGTCCCCACCTCTGTCCCCACTTCTGTCCCCATCTCTGTCCCCACCTCTGTTCCCACCCCCATCCCCACCTCCATCCCTATCCCTACCCCCATCCCTAACACGTTTCATTAATTATTTAATTGATTTCCCATACAAATTTTCATCCCCTATTTCACCCCCTTTCAGTCTCATTTTTGAAAACAAAAGTAGCCTATGTCCTTTCTCATGGTTTATACTATCATCATACCAAATTTTATCAAAATCGGTTCAGCGGCTTAGCCGTGAAAGCGTAACAGACAGACAGACAGACAGAGTTACTTTCGCATTTATAATATTAATATATTATATATATACTAGCGGCCCGCCCCGGCTTCGCACGGGTAGCTTTGGGGGATGTTTAATGTTTATCTAGAATTGCTTATACATATTTTTCTCTAAGTATTCTGTTTAGATTGACATTTTTCAATTCTCAATGTCTTTTGAATGGATTATCCGATTTGAATAATTTAAAAGTAGTCTTTTGGAAATGACGTTGAATACGAAATGATTTATTTGAATAAGTATTTATAGAAAGGTATGGATAACATCACAGATAACATGGTCTAATTTTAGTCGGCATTTCTATCAACTTTTAAAATGTAAAAAAAGTTATTGTGACATGACTACAATATGGTCTCGCGATATGTTTTTACATGAATAAATACGTTCATTAATTTAATATTGTGGAACAATATTTTGTTCTATCATCAATACATCGTATGGCAAATTTCTATTGAAAATTTTGGTAGAGATCCCTATTATTTTCTAGTAATAAATATATCTTATATTACTCAAGAATAATTTAGTATTCTAATAGTGAAAAACCATCCCCGTAAACGTGTTTCTTTACTTCTTATTATTTGCTAAAAGCTAAAATCCAAATTTCAAGTACCGCATGTCAAAACTGTAAGATTTCCATACGAACTTTCATTCCTTCTTTCATCCCCTTGGGTGATGATATTTTAAAATTGCTGAAACATGTGTTTCTTTGTTTATTATTATTAGCTTAAATCCAAATTTTCAAGTACCGCATGTCAAAACTGTAGGATTTTCATACAAACTTTCATCCCCCATTTCATCGCGTTAGAGGGTGAATTTCTAAAAAACCCTAAACATGTACTCTTTTATTTTTTACAAATTTTGATATCTCTACCTTTAAAATAAAAGACTTCTAGTTCAACATACGGAAAAAAATCATCCCTTCTTTCACCCCTTGAAGAGTGTTTTTTGAAGAAATGCTTAAACATGTGTTTCTTTATTTTTTACCAAAAGCTTAAAGTCATATTTGTGTGAATCTAACTCAAGAAACAAAGGACTTTCATACAAACTTTCATCCCTTATTTCATCCCTTTAAGGGATGAATTTTGAAAAATTCTAAAACACGTGCTTTTTAATTTTTTACAAAGAGCTCAGAACCCAATTTCTATAATTCTACCTTTAAAAATGAAATACTTATAGACCAACATACGGAAAAAAATCAACCCCATTTTCACCCCGTTGAAGGCTGATTTTTAACAAATGCTTAAGCAGGTATTTCTTTATTTTTTATTAAAAGCCTTTATTCAAATTTGTGTGAATCTAGCTCAAGAAACATAGGACTTTCATACAAACTTTCATCCCTTATTTCACCCCCTTGGGAGATGAATTTTCCAAAATCTTAGTGGGTAGTTTTGACGTGCATAGAACCTGTGTACAAAATTTCAGATCTGTATCTATAGCGGTTACGGCTCGGCGTTGATGAATCAGTCAGTCAGTCAGTCAGGACATGCTCTTTTCTATATTTAGATATAAATAAATATATAATATATATATACATATATAATATATAAATATATCATATATATATATATGTAATATATATTTATAATAGTTTGGATGGATTTATGATTTCGCACATTTAAGAACACGTTACAATCATAACATTACGTACGCACAGTCAAGAAGACAAGTCTCGTTGTTGTAGTCGTGGGAGCTTTATCGCGCTGGGAGTGTCAAGTTTTACCTGCTCTTGACTGTACATTCGCTGTCTAACAGTTTGGTTATGTATCCAAGTTGGTCTCCTACTCCGTATTACGGAACTATTTTTAATTCCATTAATTTAAACATCCTGCGTGATAGTCCGGTCGCTTATATCGCCAAATTGCACCAAATCGCACCAAATTTTTTTCAGGTACTAGTTAGGTACATTGCTGTCAATTTTTGCTAGGAGTCAGTTCTTGAATTTTCTATAGATTTTTTTTGAAATTCTAGAATTGGCTCCTATCAAAAATTTAGAGCTATGTACCTAACTAGTACCTAGAAAAAATTTGGTGAAATTGTAAGGCGTGTCTACGTTAAACAGCTAGTTGATCGCACTATGAAGTCCGCTTCAATATCTGATTGTTCTCTCTTTTGTTTATCATCTCGTGTGTATGTACATAAAGAAAGTGTGCGCAATAAAAAAAGAAAAAAAACCGGTCAAGTGCGAGTCGGACTCGCGCGCCGAGGGTTCCGATATACCTATAGTATTTTTGGAAGCAATAAAGTCCATTTTCAGGACCGCAAAACTAAATTTGTTTGTAAAGGTTTTTGCAGATTTCTGAAAAACTGTGCAACTTAGAAAGATCGTTTTATTTTTGCTGTAAAGTTTATATAAACTTCTGTCAACTGTAATTAATTCAGATTTTTCCTTACTCAAACTTCGGAGATAAGGGGGGGGGGGAATGGTATTTTTCTTGACATTTTTCATCATAACTTTAAAACTAAGAAATTTAAAAAAATACAAAAATATATTTTAAAATGTACAAGTAAAGCCCTTTCATATGATACCCCACTCGACCTAGTAGCGACAATTTGAAATTTGGCCCCCCCTATTTTGGCCCCCTTTATATTAATAATCATACTTTTTTCAAAATTTTTTCTTGTGCAATTAAGTTGGGCAACTATATTCTAAAACTATTCAAAATTTCAGGTTGATAGCATAAGTGGTTGCTGAGATATAGAGGTGTGACAGACAGACGGACAGACAGACAGACAGAGCGGCACCATAAGGGTTCCTTTTTTTTACCATTTTGGTATCGGAACCCTAAAAAGAAAAAAAAGAGTTATGACCATAGCAAAGGCAGAGCACATCGGCAGGATTGGCGAGAGACTAGCTCGGCTTCCCTTGGGAACGCGTGCATTCTGGTCTCTCGCCAAGGCTGTCGAAGGCAACTTTTGTCAACCATCTTTTCCACCACTGCGCAGGGGAGATGATTCGTTTGCCCATGATGCAAAAGAAAAAGCCGATCTACCTTTTTGCATCTAACTCCACCATGGACGACAAGGAGAAGCAACCGCCGATCATCCCGCGGTGCGAGAGTGCTATGATGAATATCCAGTTTTCCCAGAAAGCTGTGCGTAAAGCACTTCTCTCCTTACAATGATATTAGACATTCACAAGTCCAGTGGGCCTGACGGTATCCCCCCCTTAGTACTAAAAACATGCGCACCTGAGTTGGCACCGGTTCTAACGCGTCTTTTCCGACACTCCTACACCACTGGCTCAGTCCCGACCTCATGGAAGACTGCCATAGTGCACCTGATCCCTAAGAAAGGCGATCGCTCTGATCTATGTAACTACAGGCCTATAGCTATCACCTCCTTGCTTTCTAAAATTATGGAGTCCATTATTAACCGCCAGCTCCTACGGCACCTAGAGGAGTACCAGCTCATCAGTGATCGCCAGTATGGATTTCGTCAGGGTCGTTCTGCTGGCAATATTCTGGTCTACTTGACCCACCAGTGGGCGGAAAAGGTTGAAAGCAAGGGGGAGGCCTTAGCGGTCAGTTTGGACATGGCGAAAGCTTTCGATCGGGTCTGGCACAAAGCGCTTCTCTCGAAGCTTCCTTCCTATGGGCTGCCAGAGAAACTGTGAAAATGGGTCTCCAGCTTTCTTACGGAACGCAGCATCAAGGTCGTTGTCGACGGTTCGTGCTCCGAATCTAAGCCTGTGAATTCTGGTGTCCCACAAGGCTGTGTGCTATCACCTACGCTGTTTCTTCTGCATATCAATGATATGTTACTAACTAGTAGCATTCATTGCTATGCAGACGACAGTACGCTGGATGAGTCATACCACGGCCACGCTAACCTTTCTCAGGCATTTGTCAGCGAGTGTCGGAATAAACTTGTGTCTGAAATCGAGACTAAATTAGACCTTGTTTCAAATTGGGGTCTTCGCAACTTGGTACAATTCAACCCCAAAAAGACGCAAGTTTGCGCGTTTACCGAAAAGAAAAACCCCTTTGTTGCATCTCCTCTGTTTCAGAGCACTTCCCTTGTTGCAAAGCCGAGTATTGGGATTCTCGGCGTCGATATATCGAGCTCCGTCCAATTTCGCGGCCATTTGGAGGACAAGGCCAAAATGGCCTCTAAAAAACTGGGTGTCCTTGGTAGAGCTAGACGGTACTTCACACCTGCACATCGCCTTCAACTTAATATGGCTCAAGTTAGGCCACATATGGAGAACTTTTGCCACCTTTGGGCCGGGGCGCCTCAGTATCAGCTCCTTCCTCTTGACCGCGTTCAACGTCGAGCGATCCGAATCATTGGCGACGATGTCCTCACCGGCCGACTTGACCATCTAGCACTGCGGAGAGATGTTGCATCTCTGTGCATCCTTTATCGCATGTATCATGGGGAGTGCTCTGAGGAATTGTTCGAGCTAATACCTGCCGCAGAATTTTACCACCGCACCACTCGCCAGAAGTTAACATTTCATCCTTACCACTTAGATAACTGGCAATCTTCGTACGTTTTACAAGAAACTTCTTACCACGTACGACCGCACTGTGGAATCAGCTTCCTGCGCAGGTATTTCCGGACGGGTACAACAAGGCAGCCTTCAAGAAACGAGCCTACAAACATCTTAAAGGCCGGCAGCGCATCTGTGATCCCCCTGGTGTTGCGGGTGTCTATGGGCGTCGGTGATCACTTACCATCAGGTGACCCGCCTGCTTGTCTGCCTCCCTCTTCTATAAAAAAAAAAAAAATAGCACACTTTTTTTGCTTTCATTTTAGTTTTTTGATATAATTTTGCTTCTGTTCCGTCCATTGTGGATTTGTGAATTATACGTCTTTGTCCACCAAATTGTTTTCTGATAACCAGCAGTGCTTCGCCACATGAAATTTAGTACTCACTTGTTTTTGTTTTAGTGAATCGATCGTAATAAAACAAAGTTGAAATGTGGCACGGAAGCAACACAATACGTTATTGAAAACCTCGTATGGATCGTTCCAGTACTTTGTAGTTAATGGTGCCACCGCTTGAAACTTTGTGTACCTTCTGTCTGAGTGAACCGTTTCCAATGAAATTAAGCTTTTAGTTCCACAAAAAGAAGCCTAACGTGTCACTGAAAATTCCGTTTGAATCGGTTTAGTAGTTTGTGAGTTATTAGCGCTACCGCTTAAAAATTCACCTACCTTCTGTCTGAGTGAACCGTTTGCAATGAAACTAAGCTTTTAGTTGCACGGAGAGAAGCGCGTCATTGAAAGCTGCAATTGAATCGGTTTGGTGAGTTATAAGCGCTGCCGCTTGAATACCTTCTGTCTGAGTGAACCGTTTTCAATTAAACTAAGCTAATATACCTACATTGCACAGAAGTACGAGTAAGGTAAATACGTTTTTGAAAACCCTGTTTTAAACAGTTCAGTAGTTTGTGAGTTACTTACGCCGTTGCTTAAAACTTTACGTCCGTCTGTCTGTAAATCGTTTGCGATGAAAACAAGCTTTTGATTGCACAGAAAGAAGCCCAACGCGTCATTAAAAACCATGTTAGAATCGTTTCAGTAGTTTGTAAATTATTGGCGCCACCGCTTGAAACTCCGCTTACCTTCTGTCTCAGTAAACTAATTGAAATTAAACTAAACTTTCGTGTTGCACGAAATTTAGCCAAACATATAATTGAAAACCCCGTTAGAATCCGTTCAGCAGTTTGTGAGTTATTAGCGCCGATGCATGAAATTCCGAGTACCTTCTGTCTGAGTGAACCGTTTGCAATAAAACTAAGCTTATATGTTGCACTGAGTACCCTGTTTTATGCAGTTCATTAGTTTGTGATTTATTTGCGCAGCCGCATGAAACATCGCGTACCTTCTGTCTGAGTGAACCTTTTGCAATGAAACTAACTTTTATGTTGCACGAAAGTAAGTCAATATCGTAATTGAAAACCCCGTTTGAATCGGTTAGGTAGTTTGTGAGTTATGGTCGCACAGGCAGTTTGATATTTTACATTGGTGTAGCTTCTGATTGAGTAAACCGATTTAAATGAAATATAGCAAATATGTTGCTCAGAGCTAATCATAACCTTCTTGCGTAAACCGCGAGAAAATCTGTTCAGTAGTTTCGAAGATTATCGAATACATACAGACAGACAAAAAAATTTAAATACATGTATAGGTCATCTCTATTGGGCGGTGGTGTCGAAGGGAATAGTGATTCCCCACGACACCCCTGGTGGTGTCGTTTGGTGGTGTCGAAGGGAAGGAACGTATGTTTGAGTTCTATTAGTCCTTTCTTATCGCCCACACTCATCTATTTATTTGATAAATTCATCAAAAGTACAGTCACACGGTTTTCAATGTTTTATTTGTATAGATATACGCGGATGCGTTCGTGAATACGAATATTCTGAAATTTTATTGCATGAAACACGGGGATTCTATTCCGGATATTCTATTATTAAGTTTTCCTCAACTATGGTAATAACAGTTCTGTTATCCATACTTACTCAGCTATTGTAACAAAGACACTGTTCCTAGAATTGGGTTTGGGTTTCATCAATATCGTTGATATATATTAGATGCATTTCAGTTGCTTTGAGCTCGACATTCTAATGTACATTCAATTGAGTATTCGGTATTGTAAATCAAAGCGTGCGGTCCTATAGTCGATGAAGCCCTGCCTCTGAACATCAAATGACTAGGCTATACAAGTTGTATTGATAAGGGTATATCAATCCAGAAGGATGTGAATTTGCCGGTGAAACTGAACAACTTTACCATAAGGAACGTTGGTAAAAATATGAAAGTAAATGGTAGCAACACTGCACTTACTTTCTCGCTATATGCGAGAGTCATCATCATCATATTGTGTGGGTTGTAAAATGAATGAATAACACTTTCATCATAACATCCCATGAACGTCCACTACAGGACAGGGAGCTCCCTCCAGAATTCTAGCTTTTGCTGGAAAAATGTGGAGGGGAAGTACCATAGTCACCTCGCTTGTTAGCGTTACGGCTGTTAAATAACACTTTATTGCACACTAATAAAGAAACATTTACACATAACGAGTTATAAAATGTGGGCAAAAGGTGGTCTTATCACTAAGAGTGATCTCTTCCAGACAATCTTTTGACGATATCAACATTTACAGAATTCTGCAGTGTAGTGCACTCATATAAACTACATAAATGAAAAACAAAAAAGACATTGTATTTACATAAAATACTCAAAATAAATATCAAAAACATAAATACATTACATAAATATACATATATATATAATTTTGTATGTATATACTTACATAAAGATAAATTATATATACTTACGTTGTTGAGCTGTTGAGACGCCCAAGCCCTCTGACACGGCTCATCTAACGACTACTACCGTGGATAGACTACCGAAACAGGGAATCATCTAACTTTTCCGACAGTCAAATGTCCTAACCGAACTGGGGAAGTCATGCAAAGTAATATTTATTTGAAGTTCCCCTATCGGTAATCGAACCCAGAACCTCCGGATCAAGAGCCGGACGCTCTAACTACTAGATCACGCAGGCTGCAGAGAGGGAAGAGAGTAAATAAATACCAACTGTAATTCACAAATCATATGGAAATACAAACTTATCTGTACTAGATTTTTGTAAAATATGCAGTCAGGTAGATAACCAATTCAGAATCCAAATTATATAACATTAAAATGAGCTCAATGAAACCCATTTTGAGTAAATCACATGTTTACATTTTGGTAGTACTAGAACACCCCATATATAAATTTGTGATGACAAGATACCTTTAGATTTAGGTCATGCAAAGTTTCATGTCGATCGTTTCAGCCGTTTTTGCGCAAATCACAACTTTTTATTTTCGTTGTATGACAGCTACCTTCAAAATGAAAGTCAGCAAGAAACCACTCAGAATCTTTCGATGGCACTCTAAAATGTAAAATATGTTGTCAATCGGACTATTCGTTTAGCCTAGCTAGACCAAAGCGTGATGGACAGACCGACCGACCGACACGACGGATGGATATTTTTGGGAGACTCGTTTTTTTTTATAATGTACTAGCTTTTGCCCGCGACTTTGTCGGCGTGTTAAAAAATATACCGGTGTTTAAGTTAAACTACTAGCTCTCAAACAAAAAAAGTTTTTAGTTCATTAAAATCGGTTGAGTAATTTTTGCGTGATGCTCGAACAAATATTGTTTATTTGTTTAACAAACTAACTCAGAATTTAGATTCAGGAGCATCAAAATTCATTTCAATAAAATCGGTTCATGAATTTTTGCGTGATGCTCGAAAAAACAAACAAACTCAGAATTTAGATTCAGGGGCATCAAAATAGCATAAAACTTGATAATTTTCTTATAAAAATATCTTCAATTTTTTGAAAAAAATTATAATAGTTAGAAGTGATATGGAACATGTTTTTGAGAAAGTTAGATAGACTTTTTTGGCGAATACAATACCGCTCCCGCTCCGCTCGAAAGTAAAAAAAATTACGCCCCATACGAAATGCACTATCAGATGATGCAGTGTCAATGGAAGGTCAATATTTAAAGATAAAGATAAAGATAAATTTATTTCAAATAAAAACTTAGCCTAATTACAAGTAAAACTTAAATACACAAATATTATTATCACCTAAGTTATGTCCAGTGAGATACCTACACTAAGTATATTACTATTTTATAGTATGGCGGAACTTGTATGTAAAATTTAAACTGTTTTTTATGTGCAATAAACGATTTATTTATTTTTTTTTTTATTTACTTGTATATTCATTATGTTTCGTGAGTATATCTTTCAGGGTTTGTACACCTACCCTTTTTGTTACACCCTGTAAGCTATATGAATAGCTGTGTTTCCGTAGTTCCCAGTGATTTTGTCAAAGAGAGTATTAATTTATATAAATTTTCAAGCACATTTCAGTTGTCACGAAAACTCCGAGTAATATGAAAAAACTTTTCAGGCACCAAAGGCATGTTTTCGCTACACAAAATTACTTTCATATTTTATTTCTTTTGAACTTACCAAACATATGTAATTTCTAATAAAAATAACTTGACAATTTACACCGTTATCAGAACAACTTTCCGAAAGAGCTGAAAATAAGATTATTTAAAAAAAATCTGTTTTTACTTTCGAGCGGAGCGCGAAAAAGACGTATTAATTAGTATTCTTGTAAAAAGTTTTTCTAATTTTTTAAAAAAAGTATTTCTATATCACAAAAATAAATTATTTGGTTTGGAAAAGATGCTCCAGGTAAAATAACCAACCACATCAAAATAAATTGCTTGTTAAAAAAGAACGTTTTTCTGTTGTCATTCATCCATCCATCTTTTGTGTCTGTGATCGCTAAACTCAGGAACTACGAGTACTATATTGTTTTCGATCCGGTTTTCACTAATAGATAGATTAATTCAATGGAAAGGTTAAAAATAATAAATAAATAAATAATAACAATAAAAATTATTAAATAATAAATTAAAAATTAATTAATTAATTAATTAATATTTATAATTTATAATTATTGAGTGAAAATTAACTAAACTGTGATGATGTTTGTCGATCAAGTCGGAAAAAAACGTGCCTCATGAGAGCTTTCTGGGCGTGCGCTGCGTAAAAGGTTTCATTTATACGAGTATGAAAGTTACTAGCTGATGCCCGCGACTTCGTCCGCGTGGGATTCTATCTATTTGAGCATCCATCCATCCACCCTTCCGTCTATCTGTCGTCCGTCCGTCCGTCCAACCATCTGTCCAACCGTCCGTCACACCATCCCTGTCCCTGCCTCTCTCCCCCTCCTCCCCCTAACCCTCCCTCTCCATTTCCCCTCCCTCTCCTCCCTCCTCCCCTTCCCTCTCCCTGTCCCTCTACCTATCCCTACCCCTAACGCCATCTTAACCGCTATCGCTATCCTCATATAATCATAGAAACAACACCCATATTGATTTTTAGACCCTACCCAACTGAACTCCATCCCCCAGGGGATGATGGTATTT
The DNA here is from genome assembly GCA_947532105.1 of Athrips mouffetella. NCBI lineage: Eukaryota > Metazoa > Arthropoda > Insecta > Lepidoptera > Gelechiidae > Athrips > Athrips mouffetella. The sequence goes on from OX383956.1 coordinate 34,074,972, forward strand.
CACGTTCACCACGTTGGATTTCAAAATTGTTGTAGTTATCGTAATCAGCAACCCAATAAACCATACAAACGATACCCATATCCACCCTTCCGTCTATCTGTCATCCGTCCGTCCGTCCAACCGTCCGTCACACTATCCCTGTCCCTGCCCCTCTCCCCCTCCTCCCCCTAACCCTCCCTCTTCATTTCCCCCTCCCTCTCCTCCCTCCTCCCCTTCCCTCTCCCTGTCCCTCTACCTATCCCTACCCCTAACGCCATCTTAACCGCTATCCCTATCCTCATATAATCATAGAAACAACACCCATATTGATTTTTAGACCCTACCCAACTGAACTCCATCCCCAGGGGATGATGTTATTTCACGTTCACCACGTTGGATTTCAAAATTGTTGTAGTTATCGTAATCAGCAACCCAATAAACCATACAAACGATACCCATATCGGTTTTTAGACTTTTTCACCCTTTTCCCTTTTTAGGGTTCCGTACCTCAAAAGAAAAAAACGGAACCCTTATAGGATCACTTTGTTGTCCGTCTGTCTGTCTGTCTGTCTGTCAAGACCCTTTATCTCACGAACGGGTAAAGGTATCAGGTTGAAATTAATACCATATATTAGGATTTATGAACCACATAAGATCTGAAAATTTCAATTTTTTACATCGACTCAATCAAAAGATATGGCATTTTATGTCCTCATCTAAATACATTTATGCAAAAAAGCAAAACCTTTGACCAAAAATTATGAAATTCGGCAAGAAGCTAGGTCTCACAGTACAAATAATGGTAAAAGTCTGAAATCATTAAATATTACAACTTTTCTTACAACGAATGGTAACCAATTGTGGTGAGCTCCCGTTTCAAGAACATTCATATAAGAGAGGGGTCAAGTTGGATGATCGCGGAGGCGATTTTTGTTTTAGTTCTACTTTAAAAACGGGAACACTTACAAACTTGAAAATTGGTATGTTTATAGTGCATGAGCTATAAAATAACAACAAATAATAAAATTTGGCCAAGCGCGTGTCGGACTCAAAAAATGTAGCACATTAACTTACTGAAATTTCAACTAATACAATCATGATTATGTGGTGGTACGGAACCCTCGGTGCGCGAGTCTGACTCGCACTTGGCCGGTTTTTTAGGGGTTGAATTTGGGGTGGAATTTCAATAACAACCACGTTGCATAGAATTACAACCCTTATGCCTAAATAATAAATTATGTGGATTTTACTTTAAAAATAAAGGATTTTCAACTTCATTCCCCTTTTCACCCTTTAGGTTGTCGAATTTTCAAAAACCCTGAGACACGTAAATATTAATTTTTAGTCGTTAGCCTAAATACAAAATTTGAAGATCCTAACTACAAAACTGACGGACTTTCATACAAACTTTCATCGCCTATTTTACCCCCTTAGGGGTGGAATTTTGTAAAACCCTTTCTTAGTGCACCCTAAGACCTCATAAAATACCTACATGCCAAATTTGGAATTTCTAGACCCAGCGGTTTGGGCTGTGCGTTGATATGTCAGTCAGTGAGTCAGTCACCTTCTTCATTTACATTAAATGCGTTTTCCCGTGGGAATGAAGTGTTTTCCCACGGTAAAAAGTAGCCTATGTGTTATTCCAGGACCTAACCTATATGTGTGCTAAGTTTTATTAAAATCCATTCAGTAGTTTATACGTGAAAGAGGAACAAACACCCTACATAGTCCAGTCAATCTAAAAAAGTTTGTATGGAGAAAATGGAATAAATGCACATTAGGTGATAATTTGTTAAATCACCAGTAACACATTCAAAATTTTAAAACCACAGTAATCCCCAACATAACGTTGATATTTTTAATCTCAGTATAAGGTGAACTCAATTTGTATAATATTTACCATGTAGCACAGGTCAGCTTACACTGGTACTTTAACAAAAAATGTGTTTTTAAAAAATTGCCCGATTTAATTATTTATAGCTTCAAATAGCCTATATTACTATTTAAAACTAATTTCTCTAAATGTGCATTTAATGCATCCTCATATCGTAGATGGACTGGACTAACATACTTACAAACTTTCGCGTTTATAATATTAGTAGGAAGGATAGGAAGTAGGATGTATGAAAGAATTGTTGCTCTCTAAAAGTTCTAAAGAAAAGTCCACGATAGTATTTGTCTATCTTTTAAGGATAACCCACAGTAACCAACTATTTAAAGCAAATAAGTAGATTTTAGATAAGAGACCGACTTTTTTTTCATTTCCTGAAAGTTTTATTCACTGAAAGTTGTTCAGTTACGTTGACTGATCATGCCATTTCAGTATTCGGAAGACTGTCCTTTTACACCCCATATTGTTTTTAACAAAAAAAAAAAGTAATTATTTCAGTCTACCTGAGAAACATCAAAAGTAAATGGATAGATAGTATAAAACCTTAGTCTACGTTAGGAATGATACGGCAGCCAAGAAACTTTTTACTCTTTAGCAAAAAACACTACCTGCCGCCTCGGCGCACAGTGGGCTGAAATTAGCGTTGCATGGACATATTTTTTTTAAGCGACGTTTTTTTTTGCTTGGAAGTGATTAAGGATACCTACTATATGCTTCATATAATGAACATTCAGGTTTATAGTTGTAAACAGCGCACTCAGAATTTTTTCGAAAATATTTTTATGGAGTCTGCGTAATAAATGATGATATCTCCACTATCGCACAATTGCGCCTAATACCCTCCTAGGTTATATGAATTATTTTGGATTTTTGACATACTCCATGCAAGGCCAAACATGCGCCTTATTTTTTTTTATTATCAATTTTTTTTTGTTTATTATACAGCTAATAAGTTTGTAAGCGTATTTCACATTCTAATATAACACACAATTAATTTGCTTAAATTTCCAGTCTATTTAATCCATGTTAAGCTTTATTAGTTAAAAACGAAAATAAAAACAAAATTAGATTTAAAAACAGCGCAAGTTTGGCCTTAGCATGGAGTGTGTCAAAAACTCCAAAATAGTTCATATATTACGCCGACTTCATACAAATTTTTCAAAAAAAATTCTGAGTGCGCTGTTTACAAATATAATCCTGAAAGTTAATTATATAAGGCATATACTCATAGAAGGTACCCTCCATCGTTTCCAAGCAAAAAAAGCGTCGCTCAAAAAAAATATATTGAATGTCTATAAAACGCCAATTTCAGCCCACGGTGCGGCGCCTCTTTTAAACGAGAATGCTGTAATGTGCACGCGAGCTAAGTGCTCCATCAATTAATATTTCCTTAGCGCCCGAAAAAACCTTTTATAAACACAACAGACGAGGTCGATAAGGTACGAACTTATCTACATTTTTCTTTATTTAAGTGAAGATGAGTTTGCTATATCAAGTCAATTTCCAGTTAATTGGGGTATTATAAACTTTTGCCTAAAATAATAGAGTTTATAATGATCTCGATGTTATTATTTTCTTCACCATCTATCATTTCGGGTTTCGGATTGAGAATTTGATATCCTTGACAGGTCTCATTTAATCTTGCTAAGTATCTGAGTCACGCTCCACTGAACTCCGTAGTCAGGCTCAGAAAGATCTTTCAAATTATAAAGAGAGGATATAATTTATCTTAGCTTCTTGTGAAGTGGTCAACCCATGATATCTGACTCAAAATTTGCTCGATTTAGCTTTTTACTTTACCTATATGCTTTCTAATTAACTGAAAATATTTGATAATGTTACTCAGCTTATAAATCTGAACCACTTTCCTTGAGAAACTTAGGACGAAAAATGAGAAAACGTAGAAAAACTTAAAGTGTTAAGTTTTATGGTTCAAGTAACCTAATCAAATATTCGCAGTTAATTAGAAAGCACCATCATTAAATAAACCATAAAATTTTCTCAATTCAGCACAAAAAAGCCCTTGCTTACTTAAAAAAAAATTCTGTATTATTTTATTAGTGTTCATAACCAATTTGGTGCATTGCAGCGGTGAATTTAATAGATTTCGTGACTATTTGAAATGTTTTAATACGTTTCTGTATTTCATAATAATTAAATCAAGCGAAGTTGATTGTTAAAATACACCCTTATTTTTTTATTACTTCGGATATTTTAAGAGGTGGTTCTGTCCAAGAAACTGAACAACTTTTCCCAAGGAACATAGGTCGACATACAGAACAAATATTTCTACTTCCCATACAAACCGCATCAACTGACACATGTTGTATGGGATGTCGAAATTATTTTTTATGTTCCCTGTGAGAAGTTGTTTAGTTTCATGGGCAGAACTACCTCTGAAAATATAGGGGGTGACAAAATATAAAACTATATTTTACAAACGAATCAATTAAATCATGAATATGTGTACATAAAACGAATTCAATTTAAATTAGATTTTTTTCTTTTGAACTGTGGCCTATGTATAAAAGTTGAAAGGTTATTAAATTATATCCTTAATGTAGTGAAAGGTAATTTTATTTATAGCCGCTATTAAAGACTCTACCAATGTTTTATAAAAAAATAGAGGAGTAACTTTTCAAATAAGTGGTAATAGGATTGCGATTGCGCTTGCCTCAGCAACAGTGACGACGCGTGGAGAAAATAGATTAAGAGCGGGCCACCGGAAAATACAGTTTTTTTTTTCAACCAAATTTTTTTTAATTTTAGCACCTCTTTGATGCGCTCTCTCGAATTTATCTAATAAGTTTATGTACGAGTCACCTACACCTACTTGGTTCACGAAGAGGTAAAAAATAATTTGTATGTACGTACAAGGTCGCGCCAACCCCAGAGGTATACTATAAACTACTGACAATAAAAACGTCATCGATACGACATTGCTTCAAAACAGTCCAAACCGACAGTTATCTAAGCGCACGGCAGTGCGCAGGCCAAGTTCCCGCAAAAGGCCACTCGCATGCCGTGCACTATTTACACGAACCGTTTCGACCCACTTTTAAACCCCCTGTAGCTCAGTGCCTATTGCAAGTACAGAGATAAAACTGTACCTACATAATCATATACTAATACTGAAGCAATTTGCCAAATTTCATAGATATAGCTACAGTAGATCCTGAAATATGACCCCGTGAAAATAGCTAATTTTGGCACTTAATGACTGACTGACTGACTCACTCACTGACCGGTAATCAAAACCTCCAGGCCACTTCCAATTGTCCTAGCGTTATGAAGTTTGTCATTTAGGTAGTCGTTAGGATAAAAGTAATGGAAAAATTCTAAAATTAGAAATTGGTCAAGTGAGAGTCGGGTTTTAGTCAAAATTATGTATAAAATGTTGGTAATACTTCTCTAAGACCTGAAAATCTGAAATTTGGCATGGGGATAGTCGAAAGCATTAAAAAAAGAATAGCAATAATTTGAAAATTGGAAATTGGTCAAGTGCAAGTCAGGATATAGTCATTACTATGCATAAAATTGTTGGTCATACTTCTGTGAGACCTACAAATCTGAAATTTGGCATCGGGGTAGTCGTTAGCATTAAAGTAAAGGAAAAATTTGGAAAATGGAAAATGGTCAAGTGCGAGTTAGACTAAAATTAATGTACCAAATATTTTAATATTTCCAAGTTCAAATTTAGAAGTATTTCATTTTAGATATTATTTTCAACGTACCTGCGTATTTTCACAGCTATACCATATTTTAAGTTGGGTGTATGGTAAAGTGAATTTCGGCCAGATGAACCGTTGACGTGAATAAGGTGGCGGATAGTGGCTGGATGCGGAAGGCGGAGGACTGGATGTGGTGGCGAGTCTTGGGAATGGCAAATGTTTACTAGTGGATCAGGCTGCTGATGAAGACGATTATGATCGATATTAAAGTGAATCTAAACTTGGAATTGGATCGGATTTCAACCGTTTTTTAGGCAAACAATTAGCCGATAGGAACTTGGCCCCCTTTTTAACAGTTATGTTTTTGGTGGGATTTATGCTACCATTATTATAGTTTCGTATCGATGTCATTTTTGCTGCAGTGGTCTGATTCGTCGCATCTTGGTTGTTGGTATTCAATGAAGGAGTTTGCCGACAGCCCGCTCTTCATCTCGAAAGTATGCGGAATGGACAGGGGGCGGAGCGGACATCGGGGGGAGCAGGCAGGACCGGTCGACAGACGACAAGGCGAGCCGAGCCGCTAACGAGCGCACCGCAGATTTACTGTTAAACTTGCCACCTAAATGTAACACGCCCTCTCAGCTCCCGCTCCTGATCCAGCTCCGCTCGCCTCTTGCCACCGTCCCGCACCCGCACCAGTCTACAACACACCACGTTCACTCGGTACTTTCAAATTTATTTATGATTCTAACTTTTAGCCGCAACGCTCGCTCCCCGTTGAAAAGTTACGCAAGGTTTCTTAAAGATCATAGTTACGTACCTATACAGTCACTGTTAAAACGGTTAAAACAATAATTTTCTCACATTGGTTTTCGCTTAATTTTATGATATTTACTCTTAAATAGGATTATTACAAGTTTAAGCCAGAAAAGCAAGTTTCTCTTAGTTTTGTACGTAGAAAAGCAAATTCGGTAAAAGTTACGACACTCTCATTCGCTATACAACAATCAGGGGCGAATTTTCCTGTTTTTGATTCCGGTTTCTGTCTGATAAACAACGTCATAAATGTGAGCTATATAGTCGATAAATATAGGAAGTGTACTGTGGAAGTACAGAGATAGAAGTGGAAAAAATTGTTTTAGTGGGCCCATGTGGACGGACAGCACATGAGCGTCGCTATGGGCAACGCACTGGCACGGGCACCGCTGCTCCTGCTGACGCACCGGTGCGACGCGCTCGACCAGCGACCTCGTTAAAAGGCGCTTCTCTCATCTGACAGTTAACGATGATCGATGGCTTCGGGACTTCCCCTGTAATATCCGCCCCTCCCCGAACAACATCGCCTCCATCGAGACCGCCGAATACAAGTACTTACTACTAGTCCTGTAGCCCCTTTTATACACACTAAATAAAATAATAATACAGAAAATCTGTGGTCAGTGTATAATATTGCTTTGAATTTATCTGAAACGTTTTATTAGTTATTATCTTTGTTTTATTTTCGAAGATACGGCATCAAAACTAAAATCAATTTGCTTTGTAAAACGATCAATTTGCAAATGTTGTAAATTTTTGATAACTGTTTCCGTCAATAGAGGTTATTTTACAACAGTTTTTGTTTTCAAAACCAATGAGAAAGTACTTCAAGTCAAAGCCGACTTTCTGTTTTCTGTCGCTTCAATATTGCTTCTATTTATTTAGCATCAGAAACAAAGACAAAATATAATCGAGTGTGGTCTGTGTATGTAAGGCAAGAGGGGATGTTTGGTCTCTTGGTTCGCTACTGGCTGATATATGAAACGAAACGTGAAGTCGAGCCTCCACTTGACCGCACGTTTGCCGAACTTAATGGGCCCAGTCCTAAGATAGCACGCCATGTTTAACTCTGTCTAAAAATATTTACCCACATGGAACAAAAATGTCCTAAAAGCTTTAAAAATTATTTCAGTGGCTTTTTTTCATTTTTGAGATACACTTGTATCCTTTTTAGGGTTCCGTACCTCAAAAGGAAAAACGGAACCCTTATAGGATCACTTTGTTGTCCGTCTGTCTGTCTGTCATGACCCTTTTTCTCATGAACGCGTGGAGGTATCAAGCTGAAATGCATATCAAATACTAAAGTACTGTCCTTTGGAGCTGTGAAAAAATCAAACTTCTAAGCCAACGCTATCAATAGCCAAGATTGTGAGCAATTAATTTGATTGGAATTGTTCCCTTCTTCAGAAAAACAAATACTTTTTACCACAGTTTTAAGTCATCATGAAGTATATTTTAAGATATGGAGGGAAATTTTTTTCTGCCCTAGGGGGTTGGGGGGAGGGGGTAAAGTTTGCTACCGCCGCGCCCCAAACAAAAAAAATATACGGTTCCAGTTATGCTACTGGGGAACATGTGGTATGGTTTTCATATAAAACAAAGACGAACAATTCATTTTTGTGACATTGAGAAACATTTTCATACAAAAAAATTATAAATTCAACAAAAAAATGAAAACTTGTCTTTTTATTTCACTGTCAATAATTTGTACAATTCTGAGTTTATATAATTGAAAAAAATAATATTAGGAGCAATAGTTCACTAACTTTAAGAATATATATTCATACGATTACTACAAACAAAAAAATCAGAAACGTTATGCGGTGTCGAAATTTGCTACCGCCGCGCCCCAAACAAAACAATAATATGGTTCCAGTTATGCTACTAGGGCATATATGGTATGTGTTTCGTATTAAATAAAGACGCAAAATTCATTTTTGTGACATTTCGGAAACATTTTCATACAAAAATTGTCAAATTCAATAAAAAAATTAATACGTCTTTTTATTTTTTATTTTACTATCAATAATTTGTACAATTTTTAGTTTATATGACTGAAAAAAAAAATTTTATAATGTATTGTTTACCTGCTTTAAGAAAATATATATTATGGGTACTTATAATACAATTATTACAAACAAAAAAATCAGAAACGTTATGTGGTGTCGAAACTAATCACAGCTGGCGTTGGAAATCAGCCATGAGCGCTCCAGATACAAATACTGACTGCTGATCAGTAGGTACCAGTATCAACTCTACCGATAAAAAAACCGGTCAAGTGCGAGTCAGACTCGCGCGCCAAGGGTTCTGATATAACTATAGTATTTTTGGAAGCAATAAAGTCCATTTTCAGGACCGCAAAACTAAATTTGTTTGTAAAGGTTTTTTGCCGATTTCTGAAAAACTGTGCTACTTAGAAAGATCGTTTTATTTTTGCTGTAAAGTTTACATAAACCTCTGTCAACTGTAATTAATTCAGATTTTTCTTTACTCAAACTTAGGAGATAATTGGGGGGGGGGGGAATTGTATTTTTTTTGACATTTTTCATCATAACTGGAAAACTAAGAAACATAAAAAAATACAAAAATATATTTTAAAATGTACAAATAAAGCCCTTTTATATGATATCCCATTCGACCTAGTAGCGACAATTTGAAATTTGGCCCCCCCTATTTTGGCCCCCTTTACATTAATAATCATACTTTTTTCAAAAATTTTTCATGTGCAATTAAATTAGGCAACTATATTCTAAAACTATTCCAAATTTCAGGTCGATAGCATAATTGGTTGCTGAGATATAGAGGTGTGACAGACAGACGGACAGACAGACAGACAGAGCGGCACCATAAGGGTTTCTTTTTTTTTACCATTTTGGTATCCAAATAAAATAAACTATTCCTACATACAGGGTGTAAGGGACAGCCTTCCGAATATTAAAAGGGCATGATTAGTCAATGACACGAAACAACTTTCAGTGAAAGTAAAATTTTCAGGTAACGAAAAAAAAATTCGGCCCCTCCAGTCTCCATATATATTCCTCCTTGTCGTTTCAAACAACGGCGACCTCAGCTATTTCTAATATGTGCCCTATGACTAGCAAAACCAAATTTTGCCTTGAAGACCCGGTAACACTGGTGGCAGTAGAGTTGTCCAAGAGTACGAGTATTGTGGGTATAGTTATAGGAAGGCTTTGGTCTGGTCTTGCGTATTTGGCGTTTCGTGTCATTTTTGTATGGAGATGAGGATTGTTTTTTCGTTTCCTGAAAGTTTTGTTTACTGAAAGTGGTTCAGTGTCGTTCATTGATCATGCCCCTTCAGTATTCGGGAAGCTGTCCCTCACACCCTGTATATACATGAGTATATAGCTGTTATCAGCGAGTTAAAAGACAACCTTTTTCTTGTGGTAATGAAATAATACGGGATAGATTAGCTTTTTACAAGATGTACTTAAGAAATTAAACACCGATACTGTTTTAAAAAAAATATTATCATTTTATTAAATTATTTTAGCAGTTTCCTGCACAAAAGCACACCGCTGTACATTTTATTGCAGCTTTTTTGCACTTGCACCGCCTAGTACATGCTTTTTTACAACTGCATAGCACGAAGAGGAAGCCTCAGGGAGGGTAGTCCACAGACGCTGCCACGACCCGTGTTCTTTGGTCCAGCCCCAATCAGAGGGCTGAGGCATGGTTGGTTTTTTGACAAGAGCCTGGCTCCAGCAATATGCCTGGTAGCAAGCACGTTTTGTGTTGGTACAGGGCTTCTTTGGTTGGCGGAAAGTTCTCTATCGTCCTTGACTTTTTAGTGAACAGGTCTTTTCTTGCTTCATTCACAGTTGCCATTTCACTAGTCCTGTCATACATAAGAACTACAAACCGCTCCAATAATTGAAACGACTCTTGGCTGATCTCGTGGCGCAAAAAGAAGTTCCGTAAAAGCAGCGTTAACATCCGGGAAAGATTTCCATACCTCCCAGGCTGTTCGTTTTCCTCTGCCGGCAAAGGTGGAAACAGTATCACAGCCTGTTAGCGCTTGAAATATGGGCATGTTAAGGCATTGTGTTGGATTCAATGCCGTAACCATTACATGGATCGCTATATACTCATGTATATACAGGGTGTGACAGCTTCCCGAATACTGAAGGGGAATGATCAATGAATGACACTGAACCACTTTCAGTAAACAAAACTTTCAGGAAACGAAAAAACAACCCACATCTCCATACAAAATTGACACGAAACGCCAAATACGCCAGACCAGACCAAAACCTTCCTACAACTATACCTAAAATACTCTTGGACATCTCTACTGCCACCAGTGTTACCGGGTTTTCAAGGCAAAATTTGGTTTTGCTAGTCATAGGCACATTAGAAAAAGCTGAGGACGCCGTTGTCGGAACCGACAAGGAGGATTATATATATGGAGAGGCCGACATTTTTTTCGTTACCTGAAAATTTTACTTTCACTGAAAGTTGTTCCGTGTCATTGACTGATCATGCCCTTTCAATATTGGGAAGGCCGTCCCTTACACCCTGTATGTAGTAATAGTTCATCTTATTTGGCGCACAGCTAAATGCACCGTGTTTTTTATCAGTAGAGTCGATACTAGCGCTCATGGCTGATTGGCAACGCCAGCTGTGATTAGTTTCGACGCCACATACTCGTAACGTTTCTGATTTTTTTGTTTGTAGTAATTATATGATAAGTACCCATAAAATATATATTCTTAAAGTTAGTGAACTATTGCTCCTAATGTTATTTTTTTCAATTATATAAACTCAGTATTGACAGTGAAATAAAAAATAAAAAGACAAGTTTCAATTTTTTTGTTGAATTTATACATTTTTTGTATGAAAATGTTTCTCAAATGTCACAAAAATGAATTGTTCGTCTTTGTTTTATACGAAAACAAACCATACCACATGTGCCCTAGTAGCATAACTGGAACCGTATATTTTTTTTGTTTGGGGCGCGGCGGTAGCAAACTTCACCCCCTCCCCCCAACCCCCTATGGCAGAAAAAAATTTCCCTCCACATCTTAAAATGTAAAAAGGATTTGTTTTTCTGAAGAAGGGAACAATCGTCGGACTAAATAACTCTAAGTACTACAAAAGATACAGCCGTTTATGCCGCAAATTTTCGAGCTTTTCTACACTCGCAAGGGAGCCAAAACCTGCAGGGTACGTCCCGTGAACTCGGAATCTTGGAAATTTGGTACAGAGTAACGTCTTATAGCATAGATAAAGGAAAAAAACCGGTCAAGTGCGAGTCGGACTCGCGCGCCGAGGGTTCCGATATACCTATAGTATTTTTGGAAGCAATAAAGTCCATTTTCAGGACCGCAAAACTAAATTTGTTTGTAAAGGTTTTTTGCAGATTTCTGAAAAACTGTGCAACTTAGAAAGATCGTTTTATTTTTGCTGTAAAGTTTATATAAACTTCTGTCAACTGTAATTAATTCAGATTTTTCCTTACTCAAACTTCGGAGATAAGGGGGGGGGAATGGTATTTTTCTTGACATTTTTCATCATAACTTTAAAACTAAGAAATTTAAAAAAATACAAAAATATATTTTAAAATGTACAAGTAAAGCCCTTTCATATGATACCCCACTCGACCTAGTAGCGACAATTTGAAATTTGGCCCCCCCTATTTTGGCCCCCTTTATATTAATAATCATACTTTTTTCAAAATTTTTTCTTGTGCAATTAAGTTGGGCAACTATATTCTAAAACTATTCCAAATTTCAGGTTGATAGCATAAGTGGTTGCTGAGATATAGAGGTGTGACAGACAGACAGACAGACAGAGCGGCACCATAAGGGTTCCTTTTTTTACCATTTTGGTATCGGAACCCTAAAAATCGTGAAAAAGGTAAATTTTCGGTAACATCATATCATAAAAATATTTTTAATAATTTTTAAGTTACTACCCTTTTTCTTATGAACGCGTAGAGGTATTAAATTGAAATTCATATGAAATACTCAGGTCTATAACACCTTTAAGCTGTAACAAAATCAAACTTTTATGTTTTGAAACCCTTACTACTCGCAAGGGAATCAAAACCTAAAGGATACTTCCAGTCGACCTAGATTCTTGAAATTTGGCATAAAGCAATGTTTTTTAGCACACATAAAGGAAATATACCTAAAACCTTAAATTTTTAGTTACATCACTCAATAAAAATACCAAAACTTTTACTTATATACCTACAGATTTGTTTATACGGAACCCTCGGTGCGCGAGTCCGACTCGCACTTGGCCGGTTTTTCTTTTAGCAAAACACTTGTTTTTATTTAATCTTCGATAACTAACAAACCAACAAAAGAACCTTGCCAAAAAAAATCAATAAAGCAGCTGTTGCACTGAGTCGAGGCAAAAAGTAAGTTACGAGTTTGTTCCGCGTATTAATTTTGATGATTTTTCGTCAGGATTTCCTGTTTATGCTCCCAATAAACCTGTCGATTGCGCTCGTTTTTTATATTTAAAATCGGCAATTTTATCAGTATGCTGCAGGCAATGTGCGAAAAAAATCTACTGTCTATCCAGATAGAACCCCAGGATTGTACATATAAAGGATTTCATTTGATACCAACCATTAGATAAATATAGGTAAAGTATAGGCCAATGCAACACTAACGAAACCCAAACCAAAGTGAGGGCTCAGCGTAAAAAGAACTAGAACGGAATAAATCGGAGAGGTTAGGTTGCATGTAACCCTCGCACCCAGAAGTTCTAGTATTAGTACTTTCAGGGCCAATCCGCTCATGTTACCAAATAAGTACGTGGTTGACCAAGCGATAATCCTCTTTAAATAATCTTGTACCAAAGTGGGTCAACAGATGGCATTGTAGGATTTCCTAAATTCTTGCGAAAAAAAATAACAGAAAAAAAGAGATTTCACCGTTGCGTGACCTAGCTATATAAATTTTTCGCCACCGAAAACCCATGTACTGTAAATTTCCTATGCTTGATTGGCCTATTTCGATGAGCCTGAGTCACATACCGGTTTTCGTTGGCATCTATCATAATCACAAGTTACAGGTTACAATTTACAACGTATTAATCACAAAAGCCAATTTTTTTTTATAAATTATGCACCTATTCTACTTCAGACCCTAACCGCTCTTATTAAGTTGCCTTAAGGGTGAAAGCTCTACTGTGTGCAATCTGGATATGCACTTCACTATATACTGTGGATAGGATCTGCACTCGACGAACTGGTATATAATTGCGGAACCCAATTGCGAATGCAACTTGTTGGTTCCCAAAGATTTTTTCATGAATATTTTGTAAGGCTTATCGAGGAAACGATTTTTCAGAATAAAAGCTTTTTTATTTACTACATATGATCACTGGCTAGTGTGTGCAGTAGACTCCTAAAAAGGGTATTCTTGTAATATTTTTTCTTATCATTCCAAGATAATTATTATATATTTTCAATCTATAATTTTGTGTCTGAACCATTGCCGTAAGAAAAACACGCGCTCCGCTTCGGGTGTCCAAAATCTTGTATCAAAGCATGTTCCTGATGTTTTAATTAGAAGAGAAGTAATGAAAATTTTGAGTACCATTTCGTATAATGGTTGATTATTTATTCCATATTGAAGTAGCAGATTACAAAAAACGGGGTCATCGAAATGATAAATTCTCTGCAAAGTACCAACCCCAAAAATTATTGTAGTCATTAAGCTCGCGCTCTCCGCCGTTTTTGTGTGTTATTAATTAATTTTATTCTCGTGATTTGACTTGTTTGAATAACTGTTTGTTTCATTTCAAGGGTCATTAGCAAAACATCCTTATCAAGTACTTATCTATTTAAAAAAAAAGTCGACTGTCTGGAATCTGTAGTTGAGGATGTACTTTGCCCCTATTAACGAACGAAAGGCAATAAAATTCCCGGGAAACCAATACATTTAAATAAACACCTACGTGCTCAAAAATCTCTATTAGGTATTTATTTCTGTGAAATCATTATTCGCTTAAATAGTAAATACTAAATAGAATCGTTCCAATTTTCATACCGTACAAAATTATATTATGTGAACAATTTCCGGCTCTATTTTGTTAAAAGCTATCTGTAGTAATATACTGCACTGAATGAGGAGAGTGAGTTTATATTGCGGCTGTTTCCGCGTAGCAGGTAGAGAATATAAATCCGTAATTGAAGTCGAAGCCGAGGTTATAGCCACCGAATGATTCATGGAAATAATGAGCTCGATTCAAAATTGAAACAATTCCAAGAGAAATGTTCCCCTGGTTTAAGCATCGATCTTACAATAAACATAAAAGTTTAGCTTACTTCTGTGAACGATGAGGTGGAGAAACTCTGGTTTAGGGAGTCTCTGATTACGTTTTGGTAAAAAAGGTAGCCACTCAGCCTATGCTACTGCTACTGCCTGTCTTTCACGAACCTGAATAACTAACAATTTACTATTATACGAGTATACAAAATACAAAGTATCTTCCTTTCAGATATAACATACTCATCTATTCAGTAAGCGTACTACATTGCTTTCATTTTGTCTCTTTGAAGTCCGGACGGAACTCTATCTCAGCTTAAGTATTCAAATGTTTTCCTGTGCTGTGATTTACGTTCCGTGTTTTAAAGTTGCATCATAAAGAAGCGTTTGTCTGCCTGGCGTAGTACCCGAGGTCCCACTGCCACACCCCACTGGTAGGACCACAGATGCGTCCGTGTGTCGCTACCGTCGAGCCTGATTGCTCGTACCCGTACCTGAGACCTGGTGCCTAAATTTATTCAGATGCATGCACATTTTAATACGGCAAGCCGGTGTACGGAACTCCTATGTTAAACTACATTTGAATTTCTATCGCTCTACTATTGCGATAAGATTAGTCTCAGAATGCTTTGTTATTTTGCGGCTTACAGACTTGCTAGACAGATTAATTACGTGAATGCAGTTGAAGAAGTTATTACGCGACTAACAGTGATGATTAAATAGCAGTTACTCTGTTACATCGAGCCTTTCAACTTGTGTCATTGCTAAGACTATCCTACACTATTAAACGAGCAATATTTGTATATATGTATATTTGTAATCGGTTTCTCGAAAACGGCTCTAACGATTTCGATGAAATTTACCATACGGGGGTTTACGGGAGCGAAAACTCGATGTATCTAGGTGTCATGTCTGGAAAAGTTCGTTTTCCCCGTATTTTTAGTTTTTTTTAAATTCTGCGTTTTATACAAAAACCTGCAGTGCCATCTGTTGGCGGGTAGCATAGCTGGCTATTCGAGCAAAGCTCGGTCGCCCAGGTACTGTATTATAATGTGGTTCCTAGTAGTTTGGACGAGGTAATCTTAATTTACAAAAGGACTAGATGTGCCCGCGGCTTCGCTCGCGTGGAATTCAGACAATATGCAGTATTGTGCAGTCTCTCCCTCTCCCCCTCCCTCCACCCGTCCCCCTCCCACAACCCCTCTCCCTACCCCATCCCCTTCCTCCACCCGTCCCCCTCCCTCCATCCCTCTTCCTCCCTCACCCATCCCCCTCCCTCCACCACTCCTCCTCCCTCACCCCTCACCCTCCCCCTCCCTCTCCTCCTCCCTCTCTCTCCCCCTCCCCCTCCCTCCCCCCCTCCCTGTTACACCCTAAATATCCTTCTCCCTCTTCCCCAAATCATCTCCCTCTTCCCCTCTCCCTCCACCTCCACCTGCCACTCCCCTTCCTCCTACTCTCCCCCTCCCTCACCCCTCCCTCCCCACCACCCATTCCCCCTCCCTCCTCACCTCCCTTGCCCACTTTCCCTCCTCCTCCGTCTCCCCCCCTGCACCTTCTTCTTCCCCTCCCCCTCCCTCTCGCTCCCCCTCCCTTACCATCCCCTCTTCTTCCTCCATCCCCCCTTACCTCCGTCCCCCCCCCTCCATCCCCCCTCTTCATTCATCCCCCTTCCCCTCCAACCCCTCCCTAATCCCTCTCACCCTTCCTCTCACCCTCTCCCTCTTACTCCTCCATCTCCTCCTCCCTCCCCCCCCCCTTTAGGAGTGACCCGTTAAAATATACAAACGATACCCATATTGGTTTTTAGACTTTTTCACCCCATTTCCCTCTTTTAGGGGTTGAATTTGGATGGCATTTCAATAACAGTGATGTACGTTCTACAGAATTACAACCCTAGTGCCTAAACAATAAATTTAGTGGATTTTACTTTGAAAATGAAGGATTTTTAACTTCATCCCCATGTTCACCCCTAAGCCTTAGGGTGTAGAATTTTCAAAAACCCTGAGATACTTGAAATTTAATTTTTAGTTGTCAGCCTAAATAAAAATTTTGAAGATCCTAACTTCAAATTTGACGGACTTTCATACAAGATTTCATCTCCTATTTTACCCCCTTAGGGGTGGAATTTTATAAAAACCCTTTCTTAGTGCACCCCTAAACCTCATAAGGAACCAACGTGCCAAATTTGGAATCTCTAGACCCAGCGGTTTGGGCTGTGCGTTGATATGTCAGTCAGTCAGTGAGTGAGTGAGTCAGTCAGTCAGTCAGTCACCTCCATCTTTTATATATAAAGGGTGTAAGGGACGGTGTACCGAAAACTGAAAGGGCGTGCTCAGTCAACGAAACTGAACAACTTTCCCAAAGAAACATATGTTGGGAAATGGAAAAAAATTTTGACCTCTCCATACAAATTGCCCACTCTGGTCGAACAGTTTGTATGGAGAGGTCAAATTTTTTTTTCATTTACCTACATATGTTTCTATGGGAAAGTTGTTCAGTTTTGTTAACTGAGCACGCCCTTTCAGTTTTCGGTACGCCGTATAGATAAACTGACTAACTGACTGAGGTATCAACGCACAGCCCAAACGGCTAGACCTAGAGACATGAAATTTTGCAAGTAGATACCTTATACTCGTACAATGTGGGCATCCACAAAGGAAGGATTTTGCGAAATTCATTCCCTATGGGGTGAAATAAGGGTTGAAAGTTTGTATGAAACTCCATCTGTTTTGAAGTTTGGATCTTCAAATTTTGTAGGGAAAGGGGTAGGGTGATCCGATAGGGCAAAAGTTTGGAACAACGGATTGGAGTGCTACAGGTTACTTTTTACAGCGGGAAAATATCTCTTTCAATGGAAAAACACGTTGTAATATAAAATACAAAATCCACGCGAGAGAAGCTGCGGGCAATAGCTAGTACTTAATAAGTCCAACTATCATCAAATTTGTGCGCGACCCTTTTTGCGGAGTGACGAAGGTTGCGGGTTGGGGGTGTAGCGGTAAAGTAAAGTATGGAGAACAGGAAAAGTGATGTCAGTTCCACATTCTTTTCCCCTGTTGTGTTCTCCCCACTACCTCGCCCATGCCAACGCCTGTCGAAAGCTCTCAAATTGATAAGGCTAATCGGTTATCTTAACATAAAGAACATCCTGGGTGCGCTATATTATCATCATATAAAATCTCTTGCAATCAGGTCCATAGATTCTTAGCCAGTTTGAATAATCTAAAGGCTTTCTATAATCGACGATTATTAATCGTAAATGCCAATAGAATAAAATAAATCCGGCTTTTAATAAAACTATGCAATTTAGAAAGATCGTTTAATTTTTCCTGTAATACTTGCAAAAACTTCTATCGACTGTCAGATTTTCTTTCCGCAAACTTCAGATATAACGTTTACAATTTTTATCATAATTGAAAACTAAGAGTTGTAAAAAATTCCAAAATCTATTTTGGATTGCACAAGTGAAGCCCTTTTATATGATATCCCACTCGACTTGGGCCCCCTTTGCAATTGAAAAAAATCTATTTTTCTAAATTTTTCGATTTCTAAAACTATTCCAAATTTCAAGTCGATAGCATGAATTGTTGCTGAGATATAAAGGTGTGACAGACAGACAGACGAAGTCGCGCCATAAGGATTCCGTTTTAACCATTTTGGTCCGGAACCCTAAAAATGTATGAGATTGACGTACGCTACGAAAAGTTGCGTGATAGCTAATGTCAATCTCATACATTTTCATTCTGATCTAAAGCGTTTACGATTATAGAAAGACTTTTGTCTAGGTACCATTGTCACATGAGGTTACGTCATCTTGTAAAGTATATCAATTTGAAAGGATCAAATATAAATAGTAAAACCTAAAAAAGCTTTTCATTGAATTAAAATAACATCCAATATAATTCATATAATATGCAGAGGAATTTTTGATTCTGCGGTTTATGAACCGTTAAACACATTCTTGGCAGAGTAAGTCAACCATTACATAGGTAGTTAGACAGTTGTATTCACATGCTCTAACAAACACGCCGTTCACATGATTTCTCATCTGTATGTAGGGTATGTAGTAGTGATGTACTAAATATGGCCAAAAAACACCTAACGCAAAATTATGCCAGTAGAGGTAAGTTCGATATCATGAGCCACATTCACGTTCATTTAATAAAATAATTAACATTCATAAAAACATGGAAAAAATCAACAAACTGAGTTTGATTGTTTCAGATATTCACAAAAATAAAAGAAAAAAGTTTTTCTTTCAATAAAGTTATTGTTAAAAAAATTCTGCGAATTTTTTTTTTACTTTGAAAATTTATGTGCATTTTTTCGCCTAAGTAAAACAACTTGATCATAAAATATACGCACTTATGATCTGAATTTTAAAAAGATTTTAAACAAACTTAATCTAACAGAAAATTACACTAATTGAACAATAAATGCATATTAAACCACAAACAGCTGCGCTCTGAGAAGTTCAATTAGGTTAATTGATAAATAGTAACATTAGGCTATCATTTGAATATTTATTCGTTCGGCTAATGACTAAATCCCGATGCTGCAATAAAGAGAAAATTATTCATTTCAGTTCGCCTAATCGCCACAGATAATCTGCTTAGAGAAACAAATTGAAGGAACATTTATCTGAAGCAAAATGAAGCTCGGCCTTACTCTCGTAGCAAAATACTACGGTCGTAGCGAAAGGCTACGCTAATTGCTATGAATACAATAGTCGGAGTAAACAAGACAACAAATAAGTAGATGTTTTTTATGCTTGGTAGTACTAAAACGCTCCGGTTCTTTTGAATATAATCTTATTTGGATTTTACTTCTGAGGGCAATATAAGTAGATGTGCACAAGCCGAAGGCGCGGCGCATATTGATCTTTGTTTGGAATACAAGCAATACGTTAATTTGAAATTCTAAGAATCTAATCGAACAGTGTTACAAATAGTTGTTGATATAGGATTTGTATAGGCAAGCTCTACAATACCTTATCATCCTATCTCTACCCGTGAAAGGAGGGTGAGCAGCAGCGTCCATCTGCGTAATCATCTGACATGCTGCAGTCACCAACAACCTCAACCAACGGTAACAGCTGCACCGCTTACAAGCGTTCCCCTCACAAGTACACTACACCTTTTTCTGTGAAATTTTGAAGGGGCTCGAGGTCCAGCAGTGACTTTATTTGTTTTAATGAAATATAAATTAGGAAACTAAAGTTTTAGACCACTCAGAAAAATATATTGATGAAATTTTTATATATTTACGTATATCTTTTTTAAGCTTGTTGATATTGTACATTCAATAATATTTGCAAGGAGGAACGTAAATCAGGTCACTTCCACAGGTAAACAGCGTCAGATCCTGTTTGCTGTATAGTTCTAAAATATATTTGAGAAAATATTTATTTCATCTGGTGAGCCTCAACAGGCCCAATCCCGTATTACAAGACCTTTGAATCGAGCGAAGCTGAAATAATGTCATTAGGAATATTGTGAGAGCGAGCATGTTATGCAAATAACTATCGCATGTGTTACACACAAGCTAAGTCGAATTAGAGCAGAGTGCGGTGTAGTGTAGGTAGTACAAATTACAACCACGCAGAGTGACGCCGCGGTATCTGCCTTGTGGAAATGTCTGCAAATACTTAAATATTCTTTTTTATTATTATTATAAGGAGCCTGTTGTGTCCCACTGCAGGGCAAAGGCCTCTCTCCCAACTTTCCACTTTTCCCTTTACTATTAAACGAGCAATATTTTTAAATACTCATAACATACTCCGTTAACGAAATTGAACAACTATCCCAAAGAAACATTTCTAGGAAATGAATAGTGGATTGTTTACCAAGGCGAGAGCGATTTTTGAATCCAGCGCAGCGATGGATTCAAAGTACGTCGCTCGAGCTTTAAAATAGTGTTGCTGCCGAGGTGGACCCTATACTTTTTATTACCCTCTATGAGAAAATAAAACAATGTATACAATTTTTTTTTTCCGATCACAGCTCACAATCATACCACAACTCTGGCCACGACTCTCCACGACCTCACCACGACTCTTGTGATCACAACTCTGGCTAACGTAATATGAGATTGTAAAAGCGCGGCAAATTTAAAAAAGAATCGCATGGTGTCACTAACTACAATCGGAAAAATTCTTTTGATACTTCTTATTATAATATACTTATAGAATACATTGCGTAAAAAGACACACGTTACTGTAAACTAAATCTGGAATCCAGACCAGACCATTAAACAAAACAACTTTCACCGAAGAACATAGGCGAAATACGAAAAAAGCCAGCAACAAAGTATGAGTCAGACTTGCGCACCTAAAGTTCCGTACCAATAAGGTAAAAATAACTTCTTAGTCAGGGATGCGCAGTCGCGCAGATGCGTATTAAATGCGCGCGAATCCGACTCTGATTACACAAGTTTTTATTATTTCTTGTTATTCTATAACTTATGCATTACGAATGTCACCGGAAAATTATAAGAATCGTAAGTTGATCCAACAAAGCAAACCTTGCGCAAAACCTGCTGGGATGAGACTTGGCACGATTCAAGTACATACATATGAGAAGTGGTGCAGCCCGGCAGCACGCGGCGAAGACGCACATTGGGGCATAATATCAAAATATGTCGTTCTTTACTAGGTTGAAGGTTGTATCTTTTGAACCGATACAGATAGCTGACTGAAAATTTCACAGAATACATGTTTTTAAGATTTTTATATCACCTTAACAGGCAGCTGCTAATCTTTATACTGACTGAAATATTTGACTAAAGTACCAATAGACAAACCTGTCGTAGAGGAAGCAATGTTTTTGTTAGCGGATGGCGAGAGCTGACCTTAATTGGATTTTCTCCGTCGGGTGCGACTCTTCCAATAGTTCCAATACAAACTCTCGTCTGCCCACAATAACACCATATGAAGTGGAGTTAATAAATCTTGTTATTTATAAATAAGATACATTTTTAATCAACCCATGTTAGGTATGATCATAAAAAAGGAAAAAGCTTGAGTAGGTAGAATTCGGGCTACTACCTATTGTTTTCGTTTCGTGAATTCAATGACGAAAAATAACTTTAAGAACTTTGAGCCTTTCCCTAGAAACCTAAACTTAACTTTCTATATTCAATAGAAAAGGAACTTCAAGCTTTTATTCAATATTTTATTTTATTTTTTATGAGTAATGTATTTCTGTGTTGCCGTCAGATGGATCTTCGTAACGATATGAATAAACTTTTTGTACAAGTATATTTTAGGAGCATGAAGCTTTGAACAGGACGTGTTTTCGTTACACCGTTATAAAATAATCTGAAATGCTCGCTCTAAACACGAGGAACATTTTCATTGCAATTCAGGCTACTTTTACAATGGGTAAGTAAAAACGAGTTAGTAGACATACGTTACTTACTGCATTCAAGTGCTTTCGCATGGACAACAACTAAGCAAGCAATGTATTTACAGGCAGCTGCTAGTCTCTGACTGACTGTCTTAAAAATATTTGGCTAAAGTACCAGTAGGTGTAGATTTTTATTTTTTTATTGGTAGAATTTGGTCTCTTTATTCTCTGTGGTAAGTATATTATTATTACATTCTAACTACATAAGTACCTAAGTGATTGTAACTAAAATTTTCATAATTCGGTAACTGTTGGTCGTCATCGTCGTGTGAGATGTTTTTCTAAACTGGCATTGTGTCCAAAAAGTACAGATTTTTAATACTGTCATAAAAATACTTATACAGGGTGTAAGGGACGGTAAAATGAAAACTGAAAAGGTGGCGTGCTCAGTCAACGAAACTGAACAACTGTCCCGAAGAAACATTCTTGGTAAATTAAAAAAAATATATATCCATCCCTACAAAATGCCTACTCTGATCGAAGAGTTTGTATGTAGAGGTCAAAAATTTTTCTTTGGGAAAGTTGTTCAGTTTCGTTGACTGAGCACGCCCTTTCAGTTTTCGTTAAGCAATGTTTCAACATATTCGCAGGAATCACGTGTTTGGTTTGCTTTGTCCATTTAAAGCACTTAAGCTATCGAACAAAATAAAGGTAAGAAATATTTTATCAGGTCTATTGTTCAATATTTTTTGTCGACTTAGGTCGAGAAGCGCAAAAATAATGTGTGTCGTAAGTTGTACGTAAGTGAACGTAACAAAAACATGTATTTTCACATTATTCACTTTTTTGCAATATAAAAGCAAGATCTGACGAAATCGCTGGAATTACAGGGCTCAAAATTAACGATAGTCATTAAACGCCTTCGCTGCTAACACAACACAAATAAAAATTGCAGCGGTCATGACTCGGGTGAGTAATATTTTGGGGCGTTAAATATCGTTCCACTTTTTTCAAATTCTGAACAGCTTCTTATATGTAATATTAGGTCTTTACCTATGAAATTGCCGTTTTGTATGGCGAATTTTAGGTAAACTCAATTTTCAGTACTAACATTTTTGCATTTTTCTTAAGAATTATAGATCCAATTCTTTTTACTTTTTTAAGCATTATTCGGAAGACATTAAGCTAACAGAAGCTTAAATTTAATTTTCGAAAAATATTATCTGTAAAAAAATATAACAAATCTAATGATGAAATCGGACGACATTTAAGACGAACAATTTTCGAACCTTTAATTTTATATATCAAACTAAAAATAAAGTCTTTATTTTATGCGTAAATTGATAACCTTGAAGTCAACTTTCAAATATAAGACAAATAAAAAAAATAGCATTAAAATTATAGGAATTATGATCTCATTAATCTGTAAGAAAATTTCGGCAATTTCATAGGTAATGACCTATTATACAATCAAAAATATTTTAAAATGCACAGGGTTTTTGGCTGTTTGTTTTATTGTTTGTGCGCGATATCATTTAATTGACGCCATAAAATTATATAAATATACATATAATATGTGTCATGATTTTGGTTTTGGATTCACAATTTTTCGATGTATGGTGTAAAGTAGGGAAGAATTATGTTATCAAGTAAAAAGTATAGTAGTAGTGTAGTGTTATCAAGTATATCCTGATCTTCATTATAATAATATTTAATTAATTTATATCACTCGTGTGCATTAATTTGTCATAGTTTTGCGATGTTGTTGTTTAGTAGTTGTTGCTTTGATCCCTTAGTATAAAAGGTGGCGAAACCGCTGCACAATCCCTTCCCCGAACGACTCTGAAGCTAACAACACACGTGGACAGTTAGAATGATTCATTCGAGGGGGCAGTCAGTCTGGGATTGGCGCTTGGCTTAGCAGGTCGTGTGAATTTGCTACTAGGATATCGAGCTCAAAGTTTGTTCGGTTAAACGTGGTAAATGTGTACGAGTATTATCAGGGTATCATAAAATATGGCTCTTACCCCACGTACTCTGGCACATGCTGAAAGACCTATGGAATGCCCCTGATAAGACAATGCTTGCCACGTGGGGTGGCCCACAGAGCCATTTGGTTCCCGCGTGGGTTTCCAAAATTTTTTAGTGCGACCGCGTCCGAGCACGCATTTTCTTACATCGCCGTTGAGTATTGTCGCGATATCTGTTGGCGATTTTTTTTATTTTACGACTAACGACTCGACTAGCGACGCTGTCCATATCGCGGTCATTGGATGTATTTTGTTCCTAAAGTGTCCAATGCCTTGCAAAGATTTAGGATAAAGATAAACCCGTGTTCGAAATCCACGCTTAGGGTGGAGCACGCGTTTTTGTTATTTCAATGGATCCTAGTGAATATATAAAGTCCTAATGAAGTAGTGAGCTTAACTTTAGCATGTTACTTAGCCCATGACACTCGAAAGGCCAAATTAAAAAAATGTGGTACTAAAAATAAGTCTGTTTACTTTAGAAACCAAAAATCGATGGTTATATGATTAGCTTGCTTTAGAATCTTAATTTTTTACTGACAGATGAACAACATAGTGATTATATTTCTCCTGATGAAATCCTGAAAACGTAGAAAAAAAAATATTTCAGAGATATCAAATAGACGTTAGTCTGTGAGTCTGTGACACACAAAGCTTACTAAATGTGGTGATAGCGTTTCTTATCGGTTAGCGGGGCCATGGCCGGGCGGTGGCCGGGCGGTTCGTTAGCGGCGAGAGCAGAGAGCGCTGATTGCCAAGCATACGGGATGGGAGCTTAACGAGATCAGATAGTTATAGATACTTCTGCGCCAGTAATAACAAACCTAATAAAGGCCTTTAGTAACGCTCTTGCTTGCTTGTCACAATTTCGAAATCAATTTTTTTTTCGTTGTAACAAAATTCTAACAACATTTTTAATAAATATCACTCAGTAGCATTAACGGTGGTAGGGCTTTGGTGTAAAGAACTTGACCATTTCTATTGTAAAACAGTAGCACTGCTAGGTTTCGGCTGAAACGGTATGCCAGTATAATTCCCAACACATGAGCTGTATCTTACTCGTATTCTTGCTTTACAGTTGGTGATATATCTTTAAGTAAATAATTGATCGGTCTAACAACACATGTCTAATGGATAGAATTTATTAAAACCTTATAGATCTGCTATAATAATAGAGCTCCTCGAAGTTTCATGCTTCATTTATTCTCGAAATAAATCGACCCTAACAAATATGTACTCAAAGCTACTTGTAAATTGATTTAAGCAAACCAATTTTCCTGAATAAGAAATTAAATCAAACAGCTTTATGCTCTAAATTGGAAAAAAAACCGTCTAATAAATCGTTTACGGTATCTTCACAAAGAAAAGGAACAGAATAAATTATAAACTCTCTTATAATACTGCTGTTGCAAAATTTTGATCTTGATAATTATATTCTTTGTAGTGAATATTTACTTATATTATACGTATAAGGTTATTTTATTGGATCCAATACGTGTATGCCCACCTTATTAGAGAGGGTAAAAGTAGAAACAACGCCCAAAAATAATTCGACTTCTCGTACAAAGTAACGTAAGTTACCAAAAAACTTTGTATGGGGAGTCAAAAATTTTTTGGTCGTTTTTAGCAAAGTTTTAGTACAAAAGTTGCTGCTTTTGACCTCAGGTGGGCATACGCAAATCAGGTCCAAAAAAAATTACCTAGTATATTTATCTGAAGAACGGACTTACGTCTGATAAACACATGAGTTTTCTTAAAACCTGGTAACATGGCTACCGCGGAAGAAAAAGATAAGCGTGGGAATTTATCTGAAATGGCGTTATCACGCCGTCAGCTGCCACTCTGCCCGCATTTCCCACAGTTGATATATATTTATCTATACATATAATAAAAGAGTAGAAACCGTGTGTCTGTACTTTTGATAAATTTATGAGAAAATGAGTGTAGGTGATAAGAAATGACTAACAAAGTACATTTTTTCGGTTTTCGCAGATAGGTTAAGCTTAGCTCTGAGCAACATATAGGCTATGTTTCATTTAAATCGGTTCACTCAATGAGAAGCTCCACTAATGTGAAATATCAAACTACCTATGCGACAATAACTCACAAACTACCAAACCAATTAAAACTGTGTTTTCAATCACGTGTTTGGCTTTCTTTCGTGCAACATAAAATTATTAGTTTGATTGCAAACTATTCACTCAGACAGAAGGTACGCAAAGTTTAATGCGGCGCGGCGGTGCAAATAACTCACAAACTATTGAACGGATTCGAACGGGGTTTTCAATAACCTGTCAAGCTTACTTTTTTGCAACATATTGCCTTAATTGCTTTGAAAACGGCTCACTCAGACAGAAGGTGCGCGAAATTTCAAGCGGCGGCACTAATAACTCCCAAACAACTGAACCGATTAAAACGAGGTTTTCAAAAACGTATTTAGCGAACTCCGTGCAACATGTATACTTAGTTTCATTGCAAACGGTTCACTCAGACAGAAGATTAACTAAGTTTTAAGCGGCGGTCCCAATAACTCAAAAACTACTAAACGTATTTAAACGGGGTTTTCAATAACGTGTTAAGCTTAATTCTTAGCAATGTATTAGCTTAATTTCATTGAAAACGTTTCACTCAGACAGAAGTTGCGCGAAGTTTCAAGCGGCAGTGCCATTAGCTCACAAACTACTATATCGATTCCAAGTGGCATTTCCACGTGCTTGGATTAGGTACTTCCATGCAACATATAAGCTTAGGTTTGTTGCTATGTTTCTATGCTATGTTTAGCTATGCTATGTATAGCTATGTTTCATTCAAATCGGTTCACTCAATCAGAAGCTACACTAATGTAAAGTATCAAATTGCCTGTACGATAATAACTCACAAACCGATTCAAACTGAGTTTTCAATTACGAGTTTGGCTTACTTTTGTGCAACATAAAAGTTTCATTTAATTGCAAACGGTTCACTCAGACAGAAGGTACGCAAAGTTTCATGCGGCGGCGCAAATAACTCACAAACTATTGAACGGATTCAAACGGGGTTTTCAATAAACTGTCAAGCGTACTTCTTTGCAACATATTAGCTTACTTTCATTGAAAACGGCTCACTCAGACAGGTGCGCGAAATTTCCAGCGGAGGCGCCAATATCTCACAAACAACTGAGCCGATTAAAACGAGGTTTTCAGTAACGTATTTGGCTAAATACGTTACTGAAAACCTCGTTTTCGCCGTCGTCTAAACCTCGGGCATTTCCTGTCTGAGTGAATCGTTTTCAATGAAAGTAAGCTAATACATTGCAAAGAATTAAGCTAAACACGTTATTGAAAACCCCGTTTAAATCCGTTTAGTAGTTGGTGAGTTATTGGGGCCGCCGCTTGAAACTTGGTGAATTTTATGTCTGAGTGAACCGTTTGCAATGAAACTAAGCATACATGTTGCATGGAGTAGCCAAATACGTTACTGAAAACCTCCATTTAATCGGTTCAGTAGTTTGTGAGATATTGGCGCCTCCGCTGGAAATTTCGCGCACCTGTCTGAGTGAGCCGTTTTCAATGAAAGTAAGCTAATATGTTGCAAAGAAGTAAGCTTGACAGTTTATTGAAAACCCTGTTTGAATTCGTTCAATAGTTTGTGAGTTATTTGCTCCGCCGCATGAAACTTAGCATACCTTCTGTCTGAGTGAACCGATTGCAATGAAACTAAACTTTTATTTTGCACAAAAGTAAGCCAAACTCGTAATTAAAAACTCAGTTTGAATCGGTTTGCGAGTTATTGTCGTACAGTCAATTTAATACTTTACATTGGTGTAGCTTCTGATTGAGTGAACCGATTTGAATGAAACATAGCCTATATGTTGCTCAGAGCTAAGCTTAATCTATCTGCGAAAACCGCGAGAAAATCCGTTCAGTAGTTTCGGAGTTTATCGAAAACATACAGACAGACAGACAGACAGACAAAAAGTTCAGAAAACATATTTTTGAGTTCTATTAGTTGTTTCTTATCGCCCACACTAATTTTTTTATAAATTTATCAAAAGTACAGACACGCGGTTTTTACTCTTTTATTATCATGCAAACAATTCATAATTTTTTTTTTGAATAATATTTAATTTAAATTGATTTCCGAAATTTCTGAGATATTTATATACAATTTCATTATTTATTATTTAATATCATAAATAAATTCTTTAATTAAGGACCCCTAGTTGGGTGAAGGCCTCCTCTAACCTTCCCTGTTTTGTGCTGTAGTACTCCAATTTTTTCCTGCGTTTTTTACGATTTCATCCATCCATCGCTCTCCTGGTCTTCCCACTCTTCGCTTGCCAATTGGATTAAATTGTAAAAGTTATCTTTCAACTATAAATCCTACAAATATTATCCTACTATCCTTCCTACTAATATTATAAACGCGAAAGTTTGTAAGTATGTAGGATGTTTGTTCCTATTTCACGTAATAACTACTGAATGGATTTTAATGAAATTTGGCACACATATAGGTTAGGTCCTGGAATAACACATAGGCTAATTTTTACCGCGGGAAAACGCATTTAATGTTAATGAAAAAGGATGGATTTTAATGAAACTTGGTACACATATAGGTTAGGTCCTGGAATAACACAAAGGCTACTTTTTACCGCGGGAAAACACTTCATTCCTACGAGAAAAGCCATTAAATGTTAATGAAGAAGGTGACTGACTCACTGACTGACATATCAACGCACAGCCCAAACCGCTGAGTTTAGAAATTCCAAATTTGGCATGTAGGTTTTTTATGAGGTCTTAGGGTGCACTAAGAAAGGGTTTTACAGAATTACACCCCTAAGGGGGTAAAATAGGGGATGAAAGTTTGTATGAAAGTCCGTCAGTTTTGTAGTTAGGATCTTCAAATTTTGTATTTAGGCTAACGACTAAAAATTAATATCCACGTGTCTCAGGGTTTTTGAAAATTCGACAACCTAAAGGGTGAAAAGGGGGATGAAGTTGAAAATCCTTTATTTTTAAAGTAAAATCCACATAATTTATTTTTTAGGCATAAGGGTTGTAATTCTATGCAACGTGGTTGTTATTGAAATTCCACCCCAAATTCCCCTAAAACAGGGAAAAGGGTGAAAAAGTCTAAAAACCGATATGGGTATCGTTTGTATGGTTTATTGGGTTGCTGATTACGATAACTACAACAATTTTGAAATCCAACGTGGTGAACGTGAAATACCATCATCCCCTGGGGATGGAGTTCAGTTGGGTAGGGTCTAAAAATCAATATGGGTGTTGTTTCTATGATTATATGAGGATAGGGATAGCGGTTGAGATGGCGTTAGGGGTAGGGAGAGGGAGAGGGACAGGGAGAGGGAAGGGGAGGAGGGAGGGAAGGGGAGGAGGGAGGGGGAGGAGGAGGAGAGGGGCAGGGACAGGGATGGTGTGATGGACGGTTGGACAGATGGTTGGACGGACGGACGGACGACAGGTAGACGGAAGGGTGGATATGGGTATCGTTTGTATGGTTTATTGGGTTGCTGATTACGATAACTACAACAATTTTGAAATCCAACGTGGTGAACGTGAAATACCATCATCCCTTGGGGATGGAGTTCAGTTGGGTAGGGTCTAAAAATCAATATGGGTGTTGTTTCTATGATTATATGAGGATAGGGATAGCGGTTAAGATGGCGTTAGGGGTAGGGATAGGGAGAGGGACAGGGACAGGGAAGGGGAGGAGGGAGGAGAGGGAGGGTTAGGGGGAGGAGAGGGAGGGTTAGGGGGAGGAGGGGGAGAGGGGCAGGGACAGGGATGGTGTGACGGACGGTTGGACAGAGGTTGGACGGACGGACGACAGATAGACGAAAGGGTGGATGGATGGATGGTCAGATAGATAGAATCCCACGCGGACGAAGTCGCGGGCAACAGCTAGTAATACTATAATCTGAAATTAGTGATTCAATTCACACGTGAAAGTGTTTGTGACACTTTTCACAAAGGAACTTAACTTAACCTAATATTACCAAAATAAACATACACACCTGAACATACTATTTACTGAGAAGTGGTGTTTATAACTAAATCTGAACTAACTTAAATAAGAATCTAATATGTACTGGAGTGCAACTGTGCTAATATTTAAACTATCAGTACCTGGGCGACCGAGCTTCACTCTATAATAGCTGCCTAAAGCCGTTGGTCCCGACTACTATCTACGGATGTAGTCGTTAATGAGCCATGTCAGAGGCCTTTGGCGGCTCAACAACTCTGACACCAGGGTTTGTGAGGTCGGTCATCGACCTTGCAACCCACACGATATGATGATGATGATGATGATGCCTCAACATTGAAATATCATCGGGTGAGCAAGCTATGCTACCCGCCAACAGATGGCGCTGTAGGTTATAGTCTAAACGGGTAAAATGAATTTTCCCAGATATGATACCTAGCTAGATCGATTTTTCGCCCCCGAAAACCTCCATATGGTAAATTTCATCGAAATCGTTAGAACCGTTTTCGAGAAACCGATTAAAAATTACCATTGCATGTACACAGTTAACAATAAAGGATTTCTATTCTATTCTAAATATATATGTCGTAGAGCGATTCTCATTTTAAATTTCACGCGGTATTTTCAAAGACAAATGTTCGTGCCAGCAGCACCAATGCAGTGGCCCAAGCGCGTTGAACGCAAATTAGTACTGAATTTCCGTACCTATGTGGATTGTCGATGTTGGACGATGAAGTTGGCAAACAGGGCTTTATTTAGATCGTGAGGTTGGTACTACTGTTACGAATGGCGCGTAAAAGGGCCTGGATTGTGTCAGTTTAGCCAACACGTAGCAACGCTAGGGTGAGGCAGCCATTTTCAACAGCTCATTCTTGTTCGAGATTTTACCACGTCAAGTTCTAAAGTGATAGTTGGCCGCGAGATGAAGCCTGCAGCCGCTGGCGGATCACCCGTGGCGATTCTGCGATGACAGGAGCGACCCTTTAATGACAGCTAAGTGTTTATGATCTTTTCTGCCTTAGACTGTGAGATTTTAGTTATGATACGCGAATACCTTTTGTAATAGTAAAACACGGTGCACTGTGAGTTTGCTGTAGTTGAACATGTGGATAGAATCTTATGAAAGCCTCTAAAGTTTGGGGTTGACAGGATTGTGGCACTTAGTTAATTTTAAAATCAAACAACAGGTAGGACAACGAAACCTGCACACCGCTGTGGGTACCGACGACGTGATAGAAGAGAATACCGTACGAGAGGTCAATGGCAAGTCAGGATGAATAGTCGTTATGCAAGTAAGTCACACTCGAATGAATTAGGCGATTGTCGAAGATGTTATCGATGTCCACTACCAATAGTTCAGCAAATATCGTGTTTTCTGCTATTCCTGATGCCCTTGCCCACATAGTACCATCCCTCTTCCACCCCAGGTAGTGTCTTCGACATATATATTTATATATATACAAATATTGCCCGTTTAATAGTATAGGATAGCGTATTTATCCCGTGTACAACAAAAAGTGACCTACGATACGTATACAAGTGTCAGTGAACAAAGGAATATCTAATAGTAATATTATACTCTCAGCGCATTAAAGTGAACCACTAGTGAACTTAAGGTGGTCCGTTTTCCATACAAAAATTCAAATGAATTGCATTCTTACGCGGGACATAAAATTCTGTTGAAAAACGAACGAATACTGCTATTTTAGTTAAATTTTTCGCTGATTAATACAAAAATACAGCTAATGTACTGAAAGTACCAGCTTTTGTAAGCAATTTTTGGTTCAATATTACGATTGTAAGCGTGCGGTCAAAACGGTACGGTGGTGCTTTGTGTGCATGTGTGAGTGATCGTACTCATGTAAATCACGGACTGACGAGAGAAATTGACTTTACTGGATATTTTTTTATCGAAATTGTTGTTAGGCGTTGAAGTGATCAACTTTTTGCACATATGTAGTTGGTACTTATTGCATTAACAAAAAAAACCTTATATTTGCAGCAGTGGCTCCATCTAGTTGCGTTCGGGTCTAAGCTGGCCGTCACAGAAGCGAGAACAGCGCGGCGCAGACACACATGCATTGGACTGCGACCAATGACGTAAGAAAAACGCTGTAAACGCCCCCTGGCGTAGTTTCCAAAATCTTTGACTGCGACGCAAACCATTTCGAGTTCGCGCCCGGGTGGTTCGTCTTTTTGCAAAATATTAAATTTTCATTGCCATCTGTGGATTACTTAAAGTACTATCTTATCGTCAAGCATAACATATATTGTTTCTATCATCATGGGAGGAAAGATCAATGCTAGTTCATCTACAAATCTTAAGAGGGCACTACTAGTCGTGAAATGTGCTAAATGCAATACAAGAGTAGATTCAAGAGATACTGCTACATGCGCATCCTGTAAAAAAATTACGGATTCGAATGCGGAGGTATATCAGACAAATTATAGCGTCTTTTAGACCCTCAGAAGAAAAAGATATGGAAATGTAAGAACTGCAGTTGCGCAGCTAGTTCTAAACAGTCAAACGTCACTTACAGGAAAGGTCAAAATCCATCTAGAAATTATTGTAAAAATAACGAACAGAGTGCTTCAATTTCTCCTATAATTCCCAACACCCCTCAAAATAATCAAAGTTCCACAGCATTGAATACGAACCATTGTAATCACTCACCTGCAGCATCCACATCAACGCCTGGAACTCATGACCACGTACCCCATTCGCCTACTGCGCCACCTGCATCCGTATCTGATTCCGTTAACGATGAGAACTCGCATGCAGAAACACATTAAATAAATGACTCTCATATAGCTATTAACTGACGACGAAACTCTGAACGAATCTTTCTGTACAGTCTCGGAAAAATTAAGTAGAAGCCTAGATTTACGGTATGATAACCAAGGCGTGGAACAGGGGCTGAGACAGGAAATTATGGACCTAACATAAGCTCTAAGAAGCACAGAAGAGGAACTTGAACACACATTACTTGTGACGTAACGGCAAATAGAACAACTCTCAAAAGAAATACAGTATTTAAAGACAATCTATCAATCACCTGCTAGAAGACATAAACATGATCGTAATGAAAGCAGAGTTTCAACCCCGAACCCTCATCTCAACTGTTCAGCAACACCTTCTAGACAAATTCTAAAAACATGGGAAATATTTTCACTAGAGTAAAAAGTTAACGATTTACAAAACGAACTTATTAGTTAGCAGATCTGAAGATCAACGCACTTACTAAGGATGTGATCTCCAATATACCGCAGTCTCAAGCGCGACCAGGAGATAAAATATGTATTAATATGTGTTGGGGAAAATTATCACAGCAAAAAAAAAACAAAAACATAACTTGTAAAAAAACCAAGTCTCGCAACTCAGTTCTTCTACCGTAACAAGTTGTGAGATCCATGTAATACCAAGTCGGTTAATTTATTTAGTGCCTACTTAAGGGTCCTTCTGTCTTAAGTTATTACGTAATTAGCTAACCTAACAACATCTTAAAGTAACCATATCAATATTAAAAATCTTATGTTTTAAATAAATAGATCGACAAGACCTTACATATGATACCACATCAGTTAGGATCAAAGAAAAAAAAAATACACAAATTATATGAAAATTCACCACTGTACTTCGGAGGTTATTCAGCTGACAGCTATAAATTGGAAATCACTACACTCCAGATAGTAAATGAGGTATCATTGTTTAGGTAAATATACGAGGATAAATTCGCTAATACACCATTCCATCATTTTCTCAGCCGTTTGTGTATAATTTGAGCACAAATAGAAAAAAATTGCATTGCGGAAAAAATGGGTAAAATTACCGATCTTCAACGATCGATTGTGGCTAAACTGCTATATCGATTTGAATTTCAAGTAAGTCAACTAACGCAAAAGTTTATGTTATTTCGTTTTGCCTCAGAAACATTTTCTCTATAATGCATGGTTTTTGAGTTATAAGCGAAAAATAAAAAAAAAACACCAAATTTCTCATGGTTTTTCTGCCCTCAAAAGTTTATCGTTAGCCAGAAACCGGCGCAAACACACAGAACACTTATTCATGATGCCTAGCATCGATTAAGACTATTTCCAGCTGGTGCATATTTTTTTGAGAGCATAAATCTAACTTTCCTACCCTAAGATCACAGGACGAGAGAAAAAGGTTAGCCAGAGAGAGAAAGGATTTTGAATGAGTCGAGCGAGGGAGCTTGCCTCAGCGTGGTGGGAAGTGCGTTCCAGAGCCTAATGGCTCTGACCGTGAAAGAATCGTCATAGAAGTTTGTGGAATGGGAAGGCATAGAGAGAGAAAGGTCAAGAGAGGAACGGAGTGTACGATCGAGGTGAGTGGGACTGAAGTGAAATATTTCTTCGAGATAGGAAGGGGTAGTAGGAATAAATAAGATAGAATACACAAGGGAAAGGATATGGCAATCTCTCCGAAGACGAATGGGCAGCCATTTTAACTGCAGCCGAAAAGATGACACATGGTCATACTTCCGCAGCCCAAAGATAAACCTTATACAGAGGTTCTGGAGACGTTCTAGTTTGTTGAGCAACTCTTCCGTAAGGTCTGGGTAGGAGGTGTCAGCGTAATCTAAGACAGGTAGCAGTAAATTTAGCGAGCCGTATGCAGCAAAAATTTTTCGACTGACCTCCGACACTTGCGGCCTCCATGATAGTGTATTGTCAAATGTTATTCCAAGGTTTTTGACGGTTGAGCTGTATGGAACACAGACTCCTTCAAACACCACAGGAGGGAGTAGTCCAGTTTAATTATGTTCCTGTTCTTTTTTCTCTTGTCTAGTGCGGTCAGTTAGCTGTTTCACGTAGACACGATTAACAATTGCACCAAATTTTTTCACAGGTACTAGTTAGGTACATAGCTCTCAATTTTTGATAGGAGCCAATTCTTGAATTTCAAAAAATTTCCATAGAAAATTCAAAAATTGGCTCCAATCAAGAATTGAGAGCTATGTATGTACCTAACTAGTACCTGGAAAAAATTTGGTGCAATTTGTCCCAGTCCCAGTGAAATACCGGCCTTATAGTCTTATATCGATAAGACTATAAGGCCGGTATTTCACTGGGACACCACGGTGGCGCGACTGGTTGCGCCACTTGTGTCCGTAACTAGACACCAGTAAAGACACCACAGTCGCCACACCCTGCGGCCACAGTATTAAGGGCTATATTTCATTGGGAGTGGTAGCGCGACCAGCATCCGAACTGGTTGCGCCGCCAAATTGGTTGAACGGACACCAGATGAGTAACTCTCTATAGAGCTGTATACATTTTGTTGGTAGCGGCGACTGGTTGCGCTGCCATGGTGTCCCAGTGAAATATCGGCCTAAGGGACCGGACTAGTCAGGTTAGCGGCATAGGTGAGGTAAAGTGGAATCTAATGACATAGGCAGGGAGAGTACAGTCCACTGCTGGGTAGGGATCTCCCTTCACAATTCTACAGAATAATTGCATTAGAGGAGAAGTAGCACACTCACCACATTTGTTAGCGTTGCCGCTGGCGCTATGGACCGCGGTTATTGGTGACCGCAGTATGTAAGATGGTACGATACGGAGAAAGACGCTGCTGCCCATCTTTCAGATCTAACTCCCTTTTATAACACCAAATGCTTGGTATAGGTGGGTACTATCTCAGCCAGCCACACGGACCACACTTACACCACTACTCGGACGTACGCTACGCAAGTAGCTATTATTTTGTTATACTGTGACCCTGTATTGAATTCAACCTCTGTACAGATTTTTTACATTTAGAATCAGAGGCTCTAACTAAGGTACAATGATTTATGGCATATATTTTTGTAATGGTTGCGGGCGTTGCTGCCGGCATAATAAAGACACAAGCACAAACTGAGGTGAGAGACGTCATAATGTCCTCAGTACCGTATAAGACGACACACAATGAAAGTTTATTTCCTTACTATTAATTTCTGGGGCCCTCTGGATATAATCCGTCGAACTTATACTATTCAATGTACACGATACAACACGACTTTTCTACAGTTTTATTACATATATGTATAGAAGATTTTAGATTGTTATTAATATTATTAGTTTACTTAACTTTGAATGTACACGAGCTAATGGCCCAGATATATAAAAACTCTCTGGGATAAAAAATGATAGAGAGTTTGTCATACAACCCTAATTCGAAGGTGTTCATACATTAGGATTTGCCGAGCGACTGGTTTCGGTAACAGTCGAGCGAAGCGAACACAGCAATCAATCATCGATGACTATCGACTAAAGGGGAGGCGAAGCAAAGTCTTTTCGCCATTACCGGAAAATAAAATATATGCCCTCATTTTGGCGAAAAGTTATATAGGGTATTTGGCACATCGCGTGCCAAAATGAAATGGCCGACTAGAGGTGTCATCTGCTATTCATTTAGCCCCATCATACCTCCAGTGTAATTTTAAATTCAACTTTTTACAAAAAAAAACAAAATTCTACATTTTCAAATTAAAACAAACAAGTAAACTAAAAATTCGATGTATATTAATCACGTGATTAAATCTGTGATAACAAATAAATAAAATAATTATAATTTCTATTAGAACAAAGAAACCGTCAATGAAACAGACCGCCCCAGGTCGCTCTCGGTCCAAAGGTGCCCATCTCGCTATAAATACTAGCATAACCACGCTGTATCGCAATGGACAACCTCTGGACAAGAACCGGCCGGAGCGGGGGTCATGAAGAAGTAATGGGTGCAGCCTCCAAATTTTAAATTTAAAGGTGTACACTGTTGTACGGTTCTATCTAAACCGTTACTGGCAGTTCTTATTATTAAATAAAATCATAAAGAAAATCACTGTAAATGGGAACATTATGTTTAGCGATGGGAACGTAAGAATATAGAAGTATACTATATGAGCTTTACGAGTAAAGGACATGTTATAACGATAGTGATGCATTTGCGCAATTTGTACAGGATTATTCGAAAATATTTAAACGGGTTTGAGCCAAATGCAATTTTATTAAATAGGTATACAATCAAAAATAGTTCAATCATTACAAAACAGACTTGGCAACCTAATAAAGTGAAACTGGAAGATCTAAAGATCCAGGAAATCACTTCCAGATAAAGATTGATCTTGAGTACGGATATTATAGAAGTTGCTTAAGCTTTTGAAAACTTCTTTATGGTTCATAAATTTTTTGTATGGGATTTTAATTAAGTATGTTATTTCTGAAACCTACCTTGCGATATATTTAATGAAAGGGTTTTAAAAGCTAATTCTAAACAAATTAAATAGGTATACAATCAAAAATAGTTCAATCATTACAAAACAGACTTGGCAACCTAATAAAGTGAAACTGGAAGATCTAAAGATCCAGGAAATCACTTCCAGATAAAGATTGATCTTGAGTACGGATATTATAGAAGTTGCTTAAGCTTTTGAAAACTTCTTTATGGTTCATAAATTTTTTGTATGGGATTTTAATTAAGTATGTTATTTCTGAAACCTACCTTGCGATATATTTAATGAAAGGGTTTTAAAAGCTAATTCTAAACATATACAACATTTGAGCTCCTTGTTATCTTTAAATTAAATAAATAATTTCTCCTCCAGGCAAGAAACACTTAA
The DNA here is from genome assembly GCA_947532105.1 of Athrips mouffetella. Classification (NCBI taxonomy): domain Eukaryota; kingdom Metazoa; phylum Arthropoda; class Insecta; order Lepidoptera; family Gelechiidae; genus Athrips; species Athrips mouffetella. Next base: position 34,112,552 of record OX383956.1, read on the forward strand.
TAATAATTTAAATACTTAGTTTTTTTAGCCTAAATTCGCAGGACCTTTTTTGACCAAAGAACTTGTTCTTTTAAGGTTGTGTTCCAAAACGAGAATTTGTTCACTCGAATCCCTAGAAAGAGACGGCATGCAGGAAGAAAAGAGAAAGAAAGCATGATTTTGAAACTCGTTTGGGCTTGGAGGAAGCATTTGGGCACAGAAAAATAAGGGTAAAAGCGAAGCAAGGAGGTCCGAAATCTTTGCTTTTGGGTAATCTTTGTTTTGGAACGCTCTCGGGTGATGTGCCGGCCGAGCCGAGTCTAGAAGTAAGAAGCCCTTTCAAGATTTTATCCTCCTCGAAGTCTTCGTCCTAGTTCTGATTAAGAAAGTCTACGGACTGACGAAGAATTAGCTCTAAAAGTATGAATTGGGGGACATTTGGGGAAAAATAATAATTAAAATAATGTTCTTTAATTCATAATTTTCACTTTCAACTTTTCAACGAAAATGGCAATTAGCCATCTTAAAATTCAGCAGTGAGCATGAAAGCACATACAAATTTAGCTAAACAGCAATAACTTTGATTTCGATTCAATCAGGATTAAATTCAATTAATTTTTAAAGTTTTTATGGCTCCATCGCTAGCGATATTTATTACGTTTAGAGTTCACAACATTTCCTACTGCCAATGTCACTTCACTCATCTGTCAGGTAATAATTAATAAAACTTGAAAATCAGCGTGAATTTTTACTCCAGTCAGGAGGCCTCCGGTTGTTTTGGAACGTTTTCTTGAATAGTTCGGTTACCTTTGGTTTCACTCGGGTGTGTTTTGGATCTTCAAAGAGTAAATTTTGCCCGAAGTCGGGTAATTATTCACAATATGGACTCTAGTGCACCCTATGCTAAAGTATGAACATCCTACAGAGGAGGAAGTAGTTGTGAAAGTAGTGTTGAATGTATGAAAGTAGCAGCAGATACTATTACCACCTATTACCACAGTAAAGAGATGGGCTAAGCTATTACTGTATTAACAGGCTCGGTGGTCTAGTGGCTAGAGCGCTCGGCTCTCGATCCGGAGGTTCTGGGTTTGATTCCCGGTGGGGACACTGCCAAACAAAACTCCCTTTGTGCGACTTCCCCAGTTTGGTTAGGATATTGCAGCATGAATCAGCTGTTAGTTAGACGATTCCGTGCTTTGGAAAGCACGTTAAGTCGTTGGTCCCGTCGGTCCCTATCCACGGATGTAGATAGTAGTCGCCTTTGGCGGCTCAACAACTCAGACACCAGTGTTAGTGAGGTCGGTCATCGACCTTGAAACCTACACGATATGATGATCATGATTGACTAGGTTGCAAGGCGGAAAATACATGGCGAAAACGAATTTTCTACGAATAAGAGAAAATTTTCGCTTATTCAAGCCATCTTTGCACCTATATCTCGGTGTTTATGAAGTCTTAGAACTAAATAGACTAGTGAAAAATTATGGAAATTATATCTTAGTTGTCCACTTACTTAAGGTTCTTTAGCGAAAAAATTTCGAAAAATTTCGTAGAATCTGTAAAAGTCCAAAACAAAAAATTCCTCAAGTTTTCACAACATTTGTTCGGAAAATTGGTTACAATTGGTAGTACAACTGCACCACAAACAACATCCTAAAGCTTCGTCCAAATCGGATTTTTCTTAAGGTCTGTCGACTTAAATCTATGACGACGGAATTATACTATGGAGGGAACAAAATGTGCTCCTATCTATGTAATAACATACACAATTTCGTCCTGAAGTGAAGTGTGTACCAGCCAGTTTCACAAAGCTTCTTTAAAGGTAAAGCTCCTTTAAATCTATTGCTGTCACTTCCCCAGTCACGAAACAGAAAGTGACAACAACAGACTTTAAGGAGCTTTACCTTTAAATCTATTGCTGTCACTTCCCCAGTCACTAAACAGAAAGTGACAACAACCGACTTTAAGGAGCTTTAACTTTAAATCTATTGCTGTCACTTCCCCAGTCACTAAACAGAAAGTGACAACAACAGACTTTAAGGAGCTTTAACTTTAAATCTATTGCTGTCACTTCCCCAGTCACGAAACAGAAAGTGACAACAACAGACTTTAAGGAGCTTTAACTTTAAATCTATTGCTGTCACTTCCCCAGTCACTAAACAGAAAGTGACAACAACAGACTTTAAGGAGCTTTAATTTTAAATCTATTGCTATCACTTCCCCAGTCACGAAACAGAAAGTGACAACAACAGACTTTAAGGAGCTTTAACTTTAAATCTATTGCTGTCACTTCCCCAGTCACTAAACAGAAAGTGACAACAACAGACTTTAAGGAGCTTTAACTTTAAATCTATTGCTGTCACTTCCCCAGTCACGAAACAGAAAGTGACAACACCAGACTTTAAGGAGCTTTAACGTTAAATCTATTGCTGTCACTTCCCCAGTCACGAAACAGAAAGTGACAACACCAGACTTTAAGGAGCTTTAACTTTCAATCTATTGCTGTCACTTCCCCAGTCACTAAACAGAAAGTGACAACACCAGACTTTAAGGAGCTTTAACTTTAAATCTATTGCTGTCACTTCCCCAGTCACGAAACAGAAAGTGACAATAACAGACTTTAAGGAGCTTTAACTTTAAATCTATTGCTGTCACTTCCCCAGTCACTAAACAGAAAGTGACAACAACCGACTTTAAGGAGCTTTAACTTTAAATCTATTGCTGTCACTTCCCCAGTCACTAAACAGAAAGTGACAACAACAGACTTTAAGGAGCTTTAACTTTAAATCTATTGCTGTCACTTCCCCAGTCACGAAACAGAAAGTGACAACAACAGACTTTAAGGAGCTTTAACTTTAAATCTATTGCTGTCACTTCCCCAGTCACTAAACAGAAAGTGACAACAACAGACTTTAAGGAGCTTTAATTTTAAATCTATTGCTATCACTTCCCCAGTCACGAAACAGAAATTGACAACAACAGACTTTAAGGAGCTTTAACTTTAAATCTATTGCTGTCACTTCCCCAGTCACTAAACAGAAAGTGACAACAACAGACTTTAAGGAGCTTTAACTTTAAATCTATTGCTGTCACTTCCCCAGTCACGAAACAGAAAGTGACAACACCAGACTTTAAGGAGCTTTAACGTTAAATCTATTGCTGTCACTTCCCCAGTCACGAAACAGAAAGTGACAACACCAGACTTTAAGGAGCTTTAACTTTAAATCTATTGCTGTCACTTCCCCAGTCACTAAACAGAAAGTGACAACACCAGACTTTAAGGAGCTTTAACTTTAAATCTATTGCTGTCACTTCCCCAGTCACGAAACAGAAAGTGACAACACCAGACTTTAAGGAGCTTTAACTTTAAATCTATTGCTGTCACTTCCCCAGTCACGACACAGAAAGTGACAACAACAGATTTTAAGGAGCTTTAACTTTAAATCTATTGCTGTCATTTCCCCAGTCACGAAACAGAAAGTGACAACAACAGACTTTAAGGAGCTTTAACTTTAAATCTATTGCTGTCACTTCCCCAGTCACGAAACAGAAAGTGACAACAACAGACTTTAAGGAGCTGTAACTTTAAAAACGCTTTGTGCAACTGGTGGTGCAAAAGTCTATTATAGTGCTGTAACTTTCAGTAAGAGTTACAAAGACATTATTTCAAGGCTCCTGTATAATTTTCAAATTATTCGCAGTCTCGCCATGTAACTTCACGAAATATTTCACTTACCATCATAACATAACTGCTACATAACTGCTACCTTTTCATTATATTTTTCGAAATTATTATATGCCTGTTAATATTGCCTCGCTGACATAATATACCTCTTTTATCTTACCAGGACCAAATTCAGGACGTTCTGAATAAAGGCCAGGTTTAAAGTACCCTAAACCGACGAGCATGTATGAAAGGATTGATGAAAGTACAGGAAGCAAGGTCAGTATGTCAAGATCGTAGCAGGTGGAGGTCTGTGGTTTCTGCCTACCCCGACGGGAAAGAGGTGATGTTATGTATTTATGTATGTTTATCTTATTATTATTATTAACTAATAAAAAGAATGTGGTCTAATTTCACTACATTTTTACTGGTTGCATGCCCAGCCGTTGAGAATTTTATGTCAAGTAAGACTAAAGAAACAGATGATGATGATAAAACAACAATAGAACAACAACAAGACAACAACAAGAATGCGTTCCGCTGCGCTATGAAGATAGGTAAATGATGACTGGTGATAAAAGATAGATGCCTGAAGGCAGTTTAAAAACGATATTGATAGGCATTCATAGCTAAAAAGAAAACAGTCAAGTGCGAGTCAGCCTTGCGTGCCTATGGTTCTGATATACGACTATAGTATTTTTATAAGCAAATAGCTGTTACCCGCGACTTCGTCTGCGTGGATACAATGAAAAGATAGAACTCAAACTTGACTGTAATATTTTTTTGCGAAACGCTACTCTTATTCTCTATTGATCCTTACGTAAAAGATGCATTTGTACTTAACCAAGTTGAATGCTATCTTACTACAAATTTAATTATCCTTTGAATTTTTTCAACTGGTGGGTAGAGAGAAAGTCATATAAATTTTCATTATTATTTACTACTAGCTGTTGCCCGCGACTCCGTCCGCGTGAGGTTCAGAAAAAGTAGCTAATGACTTTTCCCATGGTTCAAACTATCTTCGTACCAAGTTTTTATCACAATCGGTTTATCGGATCAGTGATAAAAGCGTAACAGACAGACAGACAGACAGTACAGTTCTCGCCTTTATATTATTATAAGTATACAGAGTACCGATAATACGGATTTTTGTAAATTAAACACCTCTTGTTTACGTGTGGACTGTTAGGTCGCCCACTATCCTCGTACGAGTAAGTGTAAACTCATAGTCGAATTCCTAGCGGAGTAACTATGATACGGGTTTCGTTATTTCTTATACAAAACAAAGCCTTACTAAATCTGAGGCTCAGTCACTTTAGCTTCTGTGGCTACTGAAAAAAGAGCGGTACAAATTCCAACGTGTCTAGATTCACATGCTTTTAACTCTACATGTACCTACATACAAAACTGTTGGACTTCACTTCCGTAAAATCTTTGTAACTTATCTCTCCCCTTAAAAGACAATTCCTAAAAAACAATGATTCACTTCTCTCTTTATTTTTTCAAGTATTTCGTTTATAAGTACATACTTCCTAAGTTTTCAAAACTTTAGAACTTTCATAAAAAAAATTACATTTGTTGCACCGCCATGCCGAAACAGGAATTTTTTTGTAATTATTTTTAAAATAACACTAAATCTAGATTTTACCTATCTTTAGCTGTACCCACGACTTTTACACAAACAACTGGACCGGATCTAACGGAATTTTCAACAATATATTTGGCTTTCTTCCGTACAAAATTATAAGTTTCGTTTGATTTCAGCTCGGTTTCACAGCTTGAAACTTTGAACTCGCCTATTATCTGTTTGAATGAACCGATGGCAAAAAAGTTCAAATATTGCATGAAAGCAACCCAAATACGTTATTGAAAACCCCGTTTAAGTCGTTCAAGTAGTTTATGAGGTATTGGTACGGCCGCTTAAAATTTCGCGAACCTTCTGTCTGAGTGAACCGTTTGCAATGAAATAAAGCTTATATGTTGCACAAAAAGAAGCCCGACGCGTCATTGAAAAACTCGTTTGACTTTGAACCAGTTCAGTAGGTGAGTTCTTGGTTCTGCAGCTTGAAACTTTGCATAAAGCCATGTTTGAATCTGCTCAAAAGTTTTTGAATTTTTCGCGCCTTCGCTTGAAACTTTGCGTAACTTCTATCTAAGAGAACCGTTTTTAACTAACCTAAGCTTATATGTTGAACGGAAGTACCTAATCCAAGCACGTCATGGAAATGCCAGTTGGAGTCGGTACAATAGTTTGTTCGCTATTGGCGCCGCCTATTGAAACTTCAGGCATTTTCTGTCTGTGTGAACCGTTTTCAATGAAAGTTAGCTAATACTTTGCAAAGAATTAAGCTAAACACGTTATTAAAAACCCCGTTTAAATCCGTTTAGTAGTTTGTGAGTTATTGGTGCCGCCGCTTGAAAAATTTTTTTTTTATGTCTGTTCACTCAGACATAAAAAAAAAAAATTTTTATGTCTGAGTGAACCGTTTGCAATGAAAGTAAGCATACGTGTTGCATGGAGTAAGCCAAATACGATACTGAAAACCTCGTTTTAATCGGTTCAGTTGTTTGTGAGATATTGGCGCCTCCGCTGGAAATTTCGCGCACCTGTCTGAGTGAGCCGTTTCCAATGAAAGTAAGCTAATATGTTGCAAAGAAGTAAACTTGACAGTTTATTGAAAACCCCGTTTGAATCCGTTCAATAGTTTGTGAGTTATTTGCGCCGCCGCATGAAACTTTGCGTACCTTCTGTCTGAGTGAACCGTTTGCAATGAAATGAAACTTTTATGTTGCACAAAAGTAAGCCAAACTCGTAATTGAAAACTCAGTTTGAATCGGTTTGTGAGTTATTATCGTACAGGCAATTTGATACTTTACATTAGTGTAGCTTCTGATTGAGTGAACCGATTTGAATGAAACATAGCCTATATGTTGCTCAGAGCTAAGCTTAATCTATCTGCGAAAACCGCGAGAAAATCCGTTCAGTAATTTCGGAGTTTATCGAAAATATACAGACAGACAGACAAAAAGAATGAAAATATATTTTTGAGTTCTATTAGTCGTTTCTTGTCGCCCACACTATTTTTTTTATAAATTTATCTTTAGTACAGACACGCGGTTTCTACTCTTTTATTATATGTATAGATGTCAGAATTTGGCAGTATTGTCTAAGAATTTGGCAGTTTTTAGGGTTCTGTACCTCAAAAGGAAAAAATGGAACCCTTATCCTATAGGATCAAATTGTCGCTACTAGGTCGAGTGGGATATCATATAAAAGGGCTGTACTTGTACATTCTAAAATATATTTTTGTATATTTTTGCAACTCTCAGTTTTTAAGTTATGACGAAAAATGTAAAACAAAAATACCATTCCCCCCTCCCTTATCTCCGAAGTTCGTGAAAGAAAAAATCTGAATTAATTACAGTCGATAGAAGTTTATGTAAATATTACAGCAAAAATAAAACGATCTTTCCACGTTGCACGTTTTTGTAACAATCTGCAAAAAAAACAGGTAAGTTTAAGTTTCTTGTGGCACCTGTCTTACACTTTCGGTATGGGTGGTAGGCGGCATTTTTATTCTGAAAGATCAAAACGTTTGCATATGTTAACACTGGAACAACGAAGGGACATTCTCGATTAAAGTTATTCATTATGAAATAGACTCCCCTTCTTTGTTAGAATTTTTTTTAAAAAGAGTGCCATCTAAATAATCAAGACATTCGATTAAGCCACTATACCCTCCTTTCCGCAGCACTGTTATGGGATTCAACGCCCCTATACCCAGGCTATACTATATATGTAGGTTTAGTTTAAGCAGTTTATTGCATGTATTTGAAACTATCAAAATTAAATATCAGACACAAATCCAGAACTTAGTTACTTCATAAGGATGTTTTCTCCTTTGTTCTATCCATTCAATATTAATTTAATTTTAAGCTTGTTTTAGTTGTTTTATGTGAAATTTTCATTTACGTTTATACTGTCGTAATTTTTTTGCATGAGGTGTTTGCCTATAATTGACTGTGCACTTATGTGAAAACTATTTGCATGTATCATACAGTTGTTGGTAAACCTTATAACTAAAATAAAATAAAGTCAGACAACAGGAGGACACACAATACACCATGAGGATGCCCGAACTCTTAATCCTAGACAGATCGTAGCTTCTTTGAAGCTGTCAGTGTGGCCGAGGAGATGTAGCATGGGGTTGGCTACAATAGTTATGTACAGGTCGCAGTGACTGTTGGGAGCTGAAAGCTCAACCCCTTCACCATCAAAACATAAACTTAGCCTCTGATAGATACATATATCGTTTATCTATCTCATCATTTACCAGATTGCAAGTTCCTGTTTAACAACTTTATTATCCACTCTTAATCATTAAAAAAAACATCTCTGTGCAGATAAATAAAAAAGAAATTCAACTTCTGTAATAAAAGATGTTAGGTTAGCTGGTGCTAGCAATGCTACTTCTTGACTAGCACCGACTCCAAAATGATCTGCTTTTTGTAAATATTTGCATAATTGAAATAAAAAATAAAGGCCTGGTTATTATACTTTATTTCATTTAAGTTACTGAATACAACTGATAATTTTATTTCATACGTTTTATCATATACCTGCGACATATTCACTGGGCTGGGCTGAAAAGAAACTATTGTACAGGAGGTAGGATGGTACAATGGAGCTTCAAAGAAAGGTTCCAAAAGTAGTGCATTACGATCGTAGGTCAATAGCAATAACAAATATTGAGGATATTTCATAGATGGCCACCTGACCTCAAAATAGGCAAAGCCTGTCTATCTGAGCAACACCAATAGAGTGAGAGAGAGAGATCGAACCTGCGTACTACGACGTAGAAAGACTGATCATATAACTAGTGTTAGGTCAACGGGACAGTCAGTAGGAAACGGTCAGTTCAAGTTTGTATCCAATACTTTTAACCCAGGGGAAACCACCTAGGTACCAGGAACTGCAAAGTTTTCCTCGCGGTCAGACTTCGTAATGTGAAGTCCCTTGACCAATTTACCAAATATATGTATATTTTTGCAATACGGACACTGGTTGGTTGTAAATATATTTAACAGTTGTAAAATTGTGAACGTGTTTTCTACACTGTCTCATCCAATTTTGTGAATTCTCTTTTTACAAATTAGGCACCACAAACTTATTTTTCACTTCACAAGCTCGAAATACTTTGCTTTATCGGTCGAAATCTGCGTGCAAGTCATTTTTGGCCGCTAGCGTGAAAAAGGGTTTTGAAAGTTTAATCGGTCGAAGTCTACGTGCAAAAGTATTTTTGGCCGACATGCAGTTTATGAAATTCGAACGTGAATGAATTATGTTATATTATAAGGTACTGGCGCTATTCGTTCGCATGGTCCTCGATGAACCAAGGTGAAAAATTGTGTATTTCACCCGTAGCAAAGTTATTTGGCTTCTCTTTCCTTGAAATCCTCGTTACGCTCAGTATTCTCCTTATTAACCATTCCCGGCACTGATGGCTCAGTCCTAGAATCTTCCGCTTTCTCGAGTTTCAATATAAGGCACTTTAATAACAAATGTGTCCTACCTACAGCTGCAGAATGATGGTAACCGTGTGATGTTCTTAGTCTCACAAATCACATAAAAAATGTTATGCTTGTTTTACGCCTTAGAATTCGATTGTTTTGCGATAAAATTTATCGTATTTTCGGCATAATATATATTTTTTACGGTATCGATTAACTTCAACGGTTCAACTAGGGTCCATAAACAAGATGGTGGCCAAGTTTCTAGTCATTTCAAAAACCACCGCTCTAATAATAACCTCTTTTCTAGTATCCCCCGTGACAAAGACTGAAGCTGTATCTACCCCTATAATAGATAAGCCCAATATGCCTTTGGCAACTGCACTTGATGGATCAGAACCATTCTATAATGAGTTTGATTTCAATAAACGTGCTGGCTTTAATCAGTTCAACGCACCAGTTACAAAAGAAGATGAAAATCAGCGATTCTTGAAACGTATCAAAGACGATTTGCAGCGGGATAACTTTGATTATCTGGAGAATTTAAATAAATTAAATAATATAGAAGGAACACTGATACCAAACGTAGATCGTAGACACGGCCAACACCTTAGTCATCATATGAAGAATGCTGAACTATGGTATACAAATAAAAACATGGAAATTTTGAATACTGGGATCAATGTGCACAATAGGTTTCAGTCTCTGCAAACGCATCCAGAGGCAGGTCCATTCCAAGATTCAGGCGATACCTTCAGTTCATCTCTACCTCTGTCAATGCCTTCTCCGCAAGCGCAAAGGCATCCTGTGGCAGGTCAATTCCAAGATTCAGGTGATACGTTTAGATCATCTCTACATCTGTCAATGCCTCCACGTTTCAAGGCTCATATGGTGAAACATTCAATACCGGAGATGTTTCGTACAACACCTGCCGCAAAAATGCAGAAGCTCGAAAAGTAAGTAGCTATTGTCTAAAATAAAATAAGTCTGTTTAGCAGGTCAGTTATAAAGCAATCGAAAACCGTATTGGCATGTCTTTGAAGTTTATATTTTTAAGGTTTGTAAATTTTATCAACAAGAACCGAGCCTTGCTGCGTGAATTCATCGAGGGTAAACGTTCAAGGAAGATAGTTTCTGTCAGTAAAAGCGAAGAACCTGCTGATGCATTCTTCGAAGCAAGAAGCAAAGTTAATTCAATGAAGCAAGAAGAACGTATGTCAAGTACCCGAGGGTTTGACTTGTTACCAGCAAAAGACGAAATGGTTGGAGCTTTAAGAAGAAAAGTAAGTATGGTACAGGGAACTACAAATGCAAGCCAAAAAACAGTGGCTCTGAAACTCTGGTGTCAATGTACGTATATCATCATCAATACTCCTTGCTTAAACGGTACAGCAACACTACTTATACTTTCTCGCGTTATGCAACTAAAAAGGTATCACTGCTAATTAAATTTGTAATAACACAAAGTACAGAAATACAACTTAAAAGCCAGCTAAGTGCGAGTCGGGTCACGCGCAGTATAGGGTTCCGTAGTTTCTTTAGGATTTTTGTCGTAAAACAGGTTTTGATTCAATATTTAATGTCATCTTTCATAAACTTTTTTACCTCCCTAAGTTCTACCGCCTGATTGCCATTTATATTATTTTCAGTTTTTTGGCTATTATATAGTTCATTAACCGGTCAAGCCTTCTTAGCTGCCATAGTTTTCCATTTAATTTCATTAATTCTGTGAATTATTTCACGTTTCCAGTAACAACCGTTTAGCTGACAGGGGGGACTTGACTCCAGCAAATAAGCTAAATATTTCGGATTACTAAATCAAAAGTTGACATTTAGTAACCAATATTGTTTTTAAAAGGGCAATATGGGTAGACAAAAAAGAAATAATTAACCCCCATTCTATTTGTACCCTAAAAAATACTTTTTTCGAGATTTTAATTTACCGCCGGCGTAGATGCGAGTGCACTATTTTGAATATTACGCCCGAGGCTCAGAAATTGTAGCCCGAGCCGCAGCTGAGGGCGTAATGGAGCCGATGGTGTAATACCAAAGCGCAGGCGCTTCTTACGACTTTTTCAACAAATTTGTGAATAAAAACAAATAAAATTTGTTTACCTTTTTTCCCAAAGGAAAATTTCCTAACATTTCTATGGGCACCCGATACTTCAGACTTGTGTTTTGTGTCTAAGCATTTTCGATGTTGAAGAACTATACTAATTACGATTTTTTTTATTTGTAGAAGTCAATACTTTTGAAAATAATTACAACACACAACAAATATTTGTGAAAATGGGGAACGTATCAGTGGGAACGTATCACTTTTCGGAAGACCCAGATTACACATGCGCGCGCAGGAGGCAACGACTAAACCAAGGAGGTTTCCTACGCTTCGTGGGTTAAAACCTCCTTGGACTAAACTGCCACACAGCCTACTTTGAATTATTCAAAATACTTTGTTACTTTAAAGACAAATTTGTTATTAATTAGTTAATTAATATAAATATTTTCACGTAATTAACGTTTATTTATCATATTGTCGAATACAGGTGTTATTCATGAAAATATTATGACCGATATAGAAACTTCTTGCACCTTGCCGATGTAAAAAAACAAAACAAAACTAAAACACTAGTGCAGTAATATAATGGAAAAAGCACGCGTGTTTAATAAGCTGGATTATGGCCCCTAATGCAGTGCAAATAGAGCTGTTTTATGATCAAATGTGTTAAAAAATATATATTTTTACTAAAATACAGCTATCTAGTACTTAGGGTCTCTGAGCTAAGCCGCGGACAGACAGACAGACGGAGAGACAGACGGACATGACGAAACTATAAGGGATCCTTGTTGACTATGGAACTTACCTACTAACTATAACTCCCGCAAACGCCTAAGGGTTGGCGCAGACCGACCGGCAAAATGCTCGCGCATGCTCTAGCACGCGCGAGCAGCCCAGCGCGGCGGCACTTTCTCAGGGTAATTTTACCATTGAACGAGGCGTAAACAAACGATTTATTGCAACATTAGAAGAAATATTTTAAAAAAATATTTACCTACTACTACTACTTAACTTTACTTTTTTTATTTAAAATTATTTATTTTCTACTCACCTACTTAGATTTTTTAAAGAAATCTATTAGCACTTAAAAGTATAAAATAACCATAGCAATAAATTTTCAGTAACTTAGTGAAATAATAGCAAATAACCAAGCCTATGTTTTTTCATTTCAATTATAAATTTACAAAAAATAGTTCGTTTTGGAGCCGGTGCCAGCGAAGAAGTCGCATTTGTATCTTATTTAGTGTCTTTTATTACAGAAGACGTTAAATAGCTTTTTCATTTACCTTCGAAGGGAACCCATATTAAATTGTTAATGGTTAAGATTTGACGTAAATGTAGGCACGAGATGGAAAATGAAAACTCGTCCTAATTTGGTAACGGCATACCTACAGCTTATGTAGCGGGAGTTAGTTAGTGCACTTATAGGATAGTTGGCTAGTAGCATATACTTCAATTGGTTTTGCGACTTGGCTGGCACCGACCCCAAAATGAACAGTTTTTTGTAATTATATAATGGAAATAAAAAAACATCTAGCTTGTGTATTTTCTACTAGCTAAGGTACCTGGCTTCCCTTAGGATGTTGATATGAGATTATTTGGTATTTGGAATAAAAGACTAAACTTTCCACAATGTTCCATACTATTCCACAACATTTGAGAGTGTCCTGGAATATTCCACAATGATCTGGGATGTTCCAGAACATTCTACAAAATTCCAGAATGTTGTGGAATGCTCTCAAATACTCTCGAATGTTCTAGAAATTTCTAGAGGGAGAATCTTCCAGCCCTTATATCTTCATAAGCACGCCCTTCAGGTTAAAACGGGAAGCTTCTTCTTGAACGGGAGATAGAGGGCTGCCACACCATACATAACTCCCTTGATCGTACCGGGACTCATTTCTGAGTTTTAGCGGTACGCACATTGTACACTTTCTTTTATAATATATAGATTAGATTTATTTATTTCATACTATCACATTCAAAATTACATAAATTGTTCAGATATCAATGAATAATATGATCGTCAAATAACATAAAAACAAAAAAAAAACAAAAAAATACAAATATGTCAAAAGGCGGCAAATACAAAATCATCTATATATTGATTATTTCATTAAGTTACCTACTGATAATTAACTGCTCTGGGTATTTTGTACTTTTTAATGCTAATAGATTCCTTACAAAATTTTAAAGAAGGTGAGCCGTTTTTGTTAAAATTATTGTTATTTTTCAAGTTTAAGTGTTAAGAAAACACCTTAAATTACAGGCACCACCACGTGGTTGGGACTGATCCTCTTGTAAAACCAAGACCTGATGAGTGGCTAGAACAAACGATTTAAAAGGCCTTTTGATCTTCTGATGCACAAAAAATTATTATGAGTAGTTTTTGAGAAAATTTAAATTTTTCATTTTCGTTGTATGACAGCTACCCTCAAAATGAGAGACAGAAGGAAACCACTCAGAACCCTTCGATGGATTTGCATAAAACTCCTAAATTCAAAATATGGTGTCAATCGGACCATTCGTTTAGCCGCTAGGCCAAAGCGTGACGGACCGACCGACCGACCGACGGACGGACATTTTTGGGAGACTTGTTTTTTATGATGTATAAGTGATATAGAACACATTTTTGAGAAAATTAGAAAAACTTTTATTTTTTCACGAATACGCTCCGCTCGAAAGTAAAAATTAAAAAACAAAGCTTTCATTGTCATAACGGTATTTTAAATGTTTTTTTTACTCGTATTGTCGCGCGCAAAAAGTACCTGAACTTCAAAGATTATTTCAACAACTTTATTCTTTGTCAAATAATCTGTAAATTTGGAAATTTATAGTTCAAGTTCTCCTTAATGCATAGGAACCAAAATTATAACGGAATTTAAAAAAGATCACTTTTTGCTAAAGTCGACTTTTTGCAAAAAGTTTACAACATTTGCATCTGAAAATTTAACTGTAGGTAAAGAACTACAAAACTGACATCATATTCAAATTTCAGCTTTCCATCACTTCCGGAACGCGAATTATTGAATTTACATTTGCAAAAAAAACGTGTCTTTTTGCGAATTGCGGACGATCTTCTGAACCGATTTAGCTCAACCGAAAAGAATGCTCTTTGTTTTTTTATTGCACACATTTGTAACACTTAACTTTTTTTCATCCCAGCTTTAGTTTTTCCTCTAGAAGCGAAAAAGTGGATTTTACCATTTTTTTGGCACTATAGCGCCCAATATTCACTTATAAAAACTATTGGTATCAATTCCTGACACTTTCATCTATACAAAAAAAAATCCCGTGCAATAGGAATTTACTGTACTTTTTAAGATTTTTCCGCTAATTCTATCCGAGTATAAGGTCGATGAGGAAACGAGCTTGCACAGAAAAAGTCGCAAGTTAATATACTTGCGACTTGAATATATTCAGGTTATACAGGGAGTTAGGAAAGTAACGATTTCCTTTAAACCATAGTTCTATAATCATCATCAAAGTACATTAAGCGTGTATACAACATAAATAAAAATAAATAAATGAAATAAAAGTAAAAAAAGGAGGGTGCTCCCTGTCCTGTAGCAAACGTTTTTCATGGGATGTTATGATGATATGAACTCGGGAACACGGTCGCAGGCAAAGAATTCTACTCCTTTGCTGTGCGAACTATAAAAGTTTTTGCAAAACGCTTTGTGCGAAGGTGTGGAATATTAACCAACCTTACGACGGTGGACCACTCGGTGAAACTTGGATTTCACAAGCATCTCATCACGAACGAGCTTTTTGGCTCTGCGATTTATTGATCCGCGGATAGTTGGTATTTGCTTAAGCCATCCCAAAGATGACAGCAATTTTTTATGGAGGACCGCACCTGTGCTTTATATAAATCTAAAAGTGTTCTAGGTGTGAAGTATCGCTTGACTTTATTCAGAGTACCCATCTTTTTTACCCACAGTCTCGGCTTTTGCCTCAATGTCAGCGTTGAATTGTTCATGAATGAGAATACCAATAACAACAAGGAGAGACAGACCGATAGTTGCTTTGGAGAATACTTAGAATAATAAGGATAAACAACATATTTTAAAAAGTCTACAGACCTCATAGTTTAAAAGCTATATTATAGTCACAAACACGTCGTCACAAATAATTGAGTAATGGTACTCGAATGGAATAGTACATTAAGATGCTAGTGCGCTGATTTGCTACTTGCTTGAAGGGCCCAAACGTACTAAAGGTTACTTTTTACCTCGAGAAATCATCACATTCCCATGGCAAAACACTCTTTACCATAGCCATAGGTACGTCACGTCTATTGATATGGTTTTCAAACTCCTGAACGTGACTCCTCGGATGCATGACTCCTCAGACAGATGGACTACATACGCTACTTTTTACCTCGGGAAAACATGTCATTCCCATGGAAAAACAAGCAATAATATAGCCACATGTCAGTTCTATTGATATCGTTTTCTAACTCCTTGCACACAACTTGCACAAATCATACTTCTAACACTCATAACATAATTAATAAAGGTGAATGTTTATACGACTTTTATCCCTCGCTAACCAGTCACTCATATGCGAAAAATTGCCAAATTCTTACTCAGCACAGATCGTATGTCTGGCACTCATTACATAGTTGATAAAGGTGAAAGTTCATACGACTTTTATTCCTCGCTAAACAGTCACTCACATGTAAAAAAAAACAGTGAAGTGCGAGTCGGACTAGCGCGCCAAGGGTTCTGATATACTTTTTGTATTTTTGGAAGCAATAATCCATTTTTATGACCGCAAAACTAAATTTGTTTATAAAGGTTATTTACAGATTCCTAAAAAACTGTGTAACTTAGAAAGATCATTTTATTTTTTAGATAAACTTCTGTCAATTGTAATTAATTCAGATTTTTCCTTTCACAAACTTCGGAGATAAGAGATTTTTTTTGTCATTTTTCATCATAACTTGAAAACTAAGTGACGTAAAAAAATACAAAAATATATTTTAGAATTTACAATTAAAGCCCTGTCATGTGATACTCCATTCGACCTAGTAGCGACAATTTGAAATTTGCCCCTCCTCTTGTTTTGGGCCCCTTTTACATTAATAATCATAATTTTTTTCAAAATTCTTTCATGTGCAATTAAGTTGGGCAACTATATTCTAAAACTATTCCAAATTTCAGGTCGTTAGCATGAGTGGTTGCTGAGATAAAGAGGTGTGACAGACAGACAGACAAAGTCGCACCATAAGGGTTCCTTTTTTTTACCACTTTGGTATCGGAACTCTAAAAATGCCAAATTCTTAGACAACACAGATCTTGTGACACTCATGAAATATAGTAAATAAAGTTGAAAGTTTATATGACTTTTATGAATACTTCCTCTCTTCTCATTCACTCCCTTCATTGCTTTCTTTTTTAGGTCCAACTGTAACGACTGACACTCAAGATTGTCTCCTTGGATTAAAACAAAAACAATGTCACTTGGGAAAAACTGCTAAATTCTTACTTACACAGACATATGTCTGACACTCATGATATAGTAAATAAAGGTGAAAGTTTATATCACTCCATTCATTGCCCTCCTTTTAAGGATCGCCTGTTATGACTGCTAACACAAAAACAACTTCACTTAGAAAAATAAAAGAATAGTAGTTTAAGATACAAGTTCCGTAAGTAGGGTTATTACAAACGAGTTGACGTTTTGTAAGCCCGAGACGAAGTCGAGGGTTTACCATCGGCACGAGTTTGTAATAACCCTTACGGACGTGTATCTTACGACGTTTTTCAATAAATTTGTGAGAAAACAGGTATAAGTAATACACTTGGTAAAGGAACCAACCATGGGTACTGTCAGCCTCTTGTCGATTTATGTTCTCCTGGTACTCTCCATTTTATTTTAAATATAGGTAGGTAGTCGTCACCCAAGTAAAAAGTCACCACTGTAGTATTTTTACAAAATCATTTTATGATTAGAGTGTAAAAACTCCTTGGTATTATACTTTTTTTACTTACCACACTAGTTCGGTAAGTAACTACCAAAGAGATTTGAACCTCGCTACGCTCTAGCGAGGTTCAAATCTCTTTGGTAACTACTCACGAGCAATGTTTACGTCCTTGTAAGTACGTTTTTCGAGCAAATGTATTAAAAAAGTATTTTACAACACGGGTCAAATATGTCTGACACTCATAACATTATCCACACAAACTTATTACATACTCAACGTGAAAGTTTACATGACTTTCATGAATACTTCCACGCCACGAAAGATTGACACAGAAAATTGTTTCCTTGGATTAAACCCAAAAGAACGCCCCTTGGAAAAATACTGCCAAATTCTTACACAATACTGATTACACGTTTAACATTCATAACATAGTAAATAAAGATGGAAATGTATATGACTTTTACTAACACAGTGAGGAAGTTGTAGGGGTGTAACCCACACATTAATGTAAAATTATTTGTCAGCATTTTTGCCTCGCCTCGCAGAGCGCGGCAGTCGTCGCTCGCGTGTCCAACCTAGTAGCCGGTCCCTAAGGACAAATTAATTGTAAACCTGTAACTCATTTCTGTGCTAATATACTCGGACTTTCGTGAACTGCCAAACTGTCTTTTCATCAAACACTATAACCCTAAAATCCTTCTGATCTATCTAAACCCACGGACAAGTCCCACATTGGCGATTCCCTGTGTGTGAATAGACTTTAACGAGCGCAGTTTAATCGAGGGCGACTCAACTTACGGCTAGCTAGATTGGAACATACTTACATACAGGTATCGTGTATCTATACGTAGTGCACATATCTTTCATCGGCGCGCTCCACGGACCGCGTTCTTTAAAATGTCGAACGACCACGAGAACGAGCACCAAGACCAGAACCAGGACCAACAGCAAGAAGCGAAACCTGACGTCGTGCTGATTTCGGTAGCTTCGCGAATTCCGGACTTCTGGACCGATCAACCGACATTGTGGTTCATACAATTTGAGGCGGCGGTCTCGCCTCAAAAGGATTGTGACGAAACGAAGTATCAGCTACTCATCTCCAAACTTGGCAAGCGGGTAATCCAACAGGTATCGGATTTACTGGCCACACCACCGAGCACCGGCAAGTACCTAGCTCTTAAGCAACGGTTGATGAGCGTGTATGAAGAGTCGGAAAGCAGACGTATACAGAAGCTGATAGGTGACATGCAGCTGGGTGACCAAAAGCCTTCGCATCTCCTTCGGCATATGAAGAGCCTAGCGGGCGACAGAATTAAATCAGACGCCTTACTGGTTCTATGGCAGAACCATCTTCCAGTTACTGTCAGAAGCGTGCTCGCTCACTTGCCGACGGCAAAAAATTTGCCGCAGTCGCGGACAAAGTGATGGAAACGAGCAAACCGATCGACGTAGCCGGCATATCGCAGCAGGACTCCAGTAGCTTGGCTGAAATAGTGCAGAAGCTAAGCATCGAGGTAGCGGAATTTCGAAGGAACAGCCGACAGCGTAAGAGGACGCCTAGGGGGCGGACGTCACGTTCCCAAAGCAGTCGACGCACGAACGACGGACGTTCTTCATCCAGGGACCCGAAGCGCCCATGCTATTTCCACTACCGATTCGGAGCGAAAGCTGAAAAATGCAGGAAACCGTGTGGCTGGAAATCGACCGACAACAAGCCGGAAAACTAGACGCCGTACAGTCAACGACGGGAGGCTGTATAGGTTTAGTAAACCGTCGTCTTAGTGTACTCGATCATGTAAGTCGTCTTAATTTTCTAGTGGACACTGGTGCAAATATATCTGTGTTACCGGTAAATTCAGTAAAGCGCAAGTTAAGTTGCGGGCCTAGTGACAATACGTTGTATGCAGCAAACGGGTCAAAAGTCGATACTTACGGCACTCATACAATGACACTGGACTTAAACCTAAGGAGAGCGTTTCGTTGGACTTTCGTCATAGCGAGTGTTAAACAACCTATATTAGGAGCAGATTTTCTTTGCCATTATGGATTGTTAGTAGACTTAGGTTCATAAAAGTTGATCGACAGTGTAACAAAACTTAATGTTATTGCTTGTATTACAGACTCTTCTGAACAATCTGTCAAAACTGTAGACGAAGGCCATCCTTATCGGGAATTATTAAACGAATTTCTAGAAATAACTAAACCAGTCTCTTTTAGGGATCCGCCGCAACACACTGTGTAACACCACATGGAAACCACTGGCCCACCAGTTCATGCAAGGGCTAGACTGTTACCACCTGACCGATATAATAAGGTAAAAGCCGAATTTCAGCTTATGCAGGATCTAGGTATTTGCAGACTGTCCAAGAGTGCGTGGGCGAGTCCTCTTCACGTCATACCTAAGAAAAATGGAGAAATTCGTCCATGCGGTGACTAAAGGCAGCTGAACGCCATCACCAAACCGGATAGTTACCCCATTCCTCGGCTACACGACTTCACCTTCATATTATCAGGTAAAAAAATATTTTCACGCATCGATGTAAACAGATCCTATCACTTCATACCGATTAATCCCGCTGATATAGAGAACACCACTATCATCACGCCATTCGGATTATTCGAATTTAGGAGAATGACATTTGGGCTCAGGAATGCAGCACAAACCTTCCAACGGTTTATGCACCACACCGTTCTCCAAGGCCTAGATTTTCTATTTAGTTACATTGATGACGTCATAATAGCAAGTGACAACGAGGAGCAGCACAAAGAGCATCTTCGTCTTCTCTTCGAACGCTTAAACAGGTACGGTATAACTATCAACTTAGCCAAATGTTGCTTTGGGCAAACCGAGTAAGAGTTTGTAGGTTTTTACGTCTCAACCGACGGAATTCGACCACTAAACGAGAAAGTTAAGGCTATCGTTGACTACCCAAAACCGAAGAATGTTAACGAACTACGACGATTTTTAGGTATGGTTAACTTTTACAGGAAGCACATACCACACGCAGTCAAAAGTCAATCTTTTTTGACAAGTTATTTACATAACGCAAAGAAGAACGACAAAACACCTATAACTTGGACACCGGATGCAGAATCAGCATTTCAAGAATGTAAGTCGCAACTGGAGAATGCATTCACGTTATCGTACCCGAGTGCTGATACGACGTTAGCACTAATGTGTGACGCATCGGACACATATACCGGGGCCGTTCTTCAACAACTAGATAAAGGTGTGTGGAAGCCCTTAGGTTTTTTCTCCAAACGCTTATCGGACACACAACAGCGCTATAGCACATACGATCGTGAGCTACTAGCTTTATACGCCGCCATCAAACATTTTCGATAGTTATTCGAAGGACGACCATTGGTTATCTACACTGACCATCGACCTTTAGTACATGCTTTTTCGAAAATAGGTACAGATTCTGAAACACCAAGAAGAACCCGTCAGTTGTTATTTATTAGCGAGTTTACAACCGACATACGTCACGAAAGTGGTAGCAACAATGTTGTAGCGGACGCCTTATCGCGCATTGCTACAATATCGTGTCCCACAGTTCTCAACTACGAGCAACTAGCAGAGTCGCAGAAATCTGACACCTACATTACTCAGTACCTCGAGGCAGGCGATAAAGCGAACAACAAGGTGATTATTAGAAGCATATTTTTGCCCACTTGTGACCGCAGTATTTATTGCGAAATGTCAACATCACGTGCTAGACCCTACCTACCCGAAACATTCAGGAAAGTAGCGTTCGATAGCTTACATAATCTTAGCCATCCAGGCATTCGATCGACGCGCAAAATAATCGGAGAAAAATTTTTTTGGCCAGGGATGAACATCGATATAGGCAAATGGGCAAAAACATGTATCAAATGTCAGCGAGCGAAAGTCAACAGACATACTATATCGGAGTATGGTCAATTTCAACATGCAGATCGTTTCGAACACATCCACGTAGACATCGTAGGACCTCTACCAATATCGAGAGACGGATATAGGTATTGCGTCACTATCATCGAAAGGGGTACGCGTTGGCCAGAGGCTTTTTCCATCACGGATATAACCGTGGAAACGGTCGCAAAGGTTATATACGACGGCTGGATCACGCGTTACGGTTGCCCTGTAAGACTTACCTCAGACCAAGGTCGGCAGTTCGAGAGCCAGCTGTTCGGCGAATTGCTTAAGTACCTAGGGGTAAAAAAGGTAAGAACTACTAGCTACCATCCTCAAGCAAACGGGATAGTAGAACGTTGGCATCGCGCCATGAAAGCATCGTTGATGGCACGTCTAGAATCTGACTCATGGGTTGACTAGCTACCAACGGTACTTTTAGGCTTACGTGCAGCGGGCCGCAGTGAAAATGGCATCAGCCCAGCACAATATACATTCGGTAAGACTTTACGATTACCATGTGACTTTTTCGAGTCAACAAGCGATCCTGTGCATGGTGACCCAAATAGCATTATCGATAACATACGCGACGCTATTTGTAAATTAAAACCAATTTCGGACACTCATTCGTGTAATCGCAAATTTTTTGTGCACCCAGATTTACAAACGTGCACCCACGTGTTTGTAAGAGACGATGCAGTCCGGAGACCTTTAAAACACCGTACGACGGCCCATATTTGGTCATCAAGAGAGGTCTAAAGGCTTTCGAACTGCAACTTACAAACAGGCGGGCAAACATCTCGATAGATAGGCTGAAACCGGCGTACCTGTTGAACGTTCCCGATAGCACGGTTGCGTCACCAAGCACAGAGAACGCGCAGCAAACAGTACGAGGCAATGTATACGATAATAACCAACCGGCGAAAATCACGCGCAGCGGTCATGTCTTCAAGCCGCCCGTACGGTTTATTTAAGTAGGTTAAGTCTAGGTAATCAATTACTTTTATATAACGTAACATTAAGTGAGCAAATTTCGGTACGTATCTAGCATACATCTACATAACTTTGTGAAGAGCACACACTCTTAATACAACACTTCAGTAATTTTTATCTCTATAACATGGGACAATACCAAGAACGAGGAGGTGATTATAGCGCAGGCTGGAACTAATCAACAAGTGGAAGAGCTACGAACACGAACGGAAATTTACGGCGCTACAGTGATTGCGGTAGTTATAGTTGTTTTTCTTATATTACTCTGTTTATGCTGCAAGGGATGTCATAGAGGCGCAGGCAGATGGATCGATAAGAAGTTAGCAGCGACGTTGCAGGAAGTTGTAGTAAGACAGCAGCCAGCACCACGTACCGAAAAGCCTACATTACCAACTAAGGTAATACTTACGTAGTTAGGCATAGTATAACACGATTTTCGCGCGCAAGAACGGGCTTGCGCGGGTTGACGCATTGTTCTAAGATAGTTAGTATAATGTTTGCGAAAGTAGTTTTTTTATTGGCCATCCACGTCTTATTTTGACAGATGATATTTCTTGTAACACTGTTTAAATTTTAATAAAATTTTTGAAAGTCAAAAAAATTCTAACTTTGTACCTATCTATAGGAAAATAAAAAATCTTTATCGATAAATGTTTATTCAAAGGACAAATTTTAAGCATTGTCTGCGACATGTGTGACCCACTTATGTATACCAAGTGTAATTCTGCGAATGTAATTTAATTTTTAAATTGTTAATAGATTATTTTGATTCATGCTGTTCGATTTCGCTCTAATTTAATTTGATAAAAAGTACAGTCGAGCTAGTTTTAAGAACTTGTAAAATTTTGCTCTAATTTTGTTTGTAACAAGTACAGTCGAGCTAGTTTTAAGCACTTGTAAAATTTTGAAGGTAACTTTTAGTTCACCCTACCAAATTTTAGGGGGGTGTGATGTAGGGGTGTAACCCACACATTAATGTAAAATTATTTGTCAGCATTTTTGCCTCGCCTCGCAGAGCGCGGCAGTCGTCGCTCGCGTGTCCAACCTAGTAGCCGGTCCCAAAGGACAAATTAATTGTAAACCTGTAACTCATTTCTGTGCTTATATACTCGGACTTTCGTGAACTGCCAAACTGTCTTTTCATCGAACACTATAACCCTAAAATCCTTCTCACGGACAAGTCCCACAAAGTATTAGTAAAAGTCATATATATTTCCATCTTTATTAACCCACCCGTTAAATAAATTCAAAAGATAAGTAGTTAAATTTTTAGTAAGATAGCATTAAACTTGGATAAGTAAAAATGCATCTTTTACGTAGGAATCGAGAATGAGAAGCACTTCAGGAAAATTATTTCAGTTAAGTTCGAGTTCTGTTTTTTTATAATATTTGTCACGCTTGTCATCACAAAAATAACGAAATATTGTATGGACGCTCTTAAGATTTTAAACTAATAAGCAAATTATATGTACAATCTTTATTATTGTATCTTAAAAAATAAAAATCATTTCATTTCATTTCATTTAAAAACATATTTTTTTAATTCTGTCCTTGTATAATGCAGAGTTACTGTAGAAGTATAGAGCCTTGAGGCCTTGATACTACACGGTGCCGGCGCTAACTTTTACGCAAATCGGTGTCTTCAACTGTGCTCTTTGTAGGCGCGAGGCAGTGTTGCCTTTGATTCAGTCGTCGAGCCGCCAGTCAGCTTTGAACTCTCAGGCTGTGCGCGTCTTTTTTCGTCGTCCGCGGAGTTACCGTATTTTCTTGAATCAGTAAATATGTTTTGTAACCATTTTTAGACAAAATTATTGTTTTAGTGCTGTGCTTTCAATATGCTAGCGAACATTTCATTGCATTCAATAAAATTATTAAAAATTTCACTTGCGTTGCCCGTACGAGTATATAGTAACCGAGATGGTCACGCCAAAGACAATTGTTTTTATCTAACTTGATCATAATGTATGAAACAGCTATTGTTTTTGCGAGTTCAGGGTTGGTTCCACAATTAAAAGTTGTTCATAATCATGAGTAGAATACTGGCTTTTAATATTTTTAGTACTTGTAATAAGACCTCACATAAAAATCTATTATTCTATCGTAAAATTATTTAAATGTTTGATCTCGGATAAAAATGGAACGTATCGAAAAAAAATAAAAATAATTTCATTTAAAGGATCGAAGTTAAAAGTCTCTGTTTACTTCTTGTTACTTAAAAATGTCTCTGGAGTTACCAATTTAATCTCTGGCGTTACTGTATGTCACTTAAGTATACAAACATTTTTGCAGTATTGAAGCAGAACTTCAGTAAAAGTTCCCATTATTATATATTTGTATTAACCTGTAAAGACTATTAATATCACATGTGATACTGAACATTTTTGACAGTTGATCTCTATAGCAATTTTCCATAGAGTTCCCGGAAAATAGAAAATTTATGAAAATTGTACTGAAGTCTATACAAAAATATTCCTTATTACGTAAACAACTACATTTTCTTTTTGTTTCTTAAAATTTTGAGATGGTGCTTCAGAGGTAATATTGTTGTTGATTATTTGTAAAGGTACCTGTTACCCTAACTGATGTAACTTGTCAAATTATCAAAACAATCAGTTTCTTTTCGTGGTGTACGTAACCCAGCGGACATGTTTTAATAATTTTTTGACGTGAAATTTATTAATTAATAAGACTGAATTCACGAATTGATATGATTATGCATGCTTAAAAATTTAAACTAAAAATAAGAGTATTTAATTTAAAAATTCTCATAACATTACCAGCAGTAACGAAAAAAAACAGATTTTGTAGGTTTCTGTTAGCTTTTTGCTAATATGTCAATAAATATTGTATTATTGTCGCAGCTCTTTTGGCACAATAAACTAGAACAAATTGGCGATAATCTGAAATAATAATATTGGCAATAACCTGAAATATTTTTTTTGTTGCCGGTTATTCTCAGCTGTGTCGGTGTAATAGTTGATTGGCCCATGTATAAGACAAGGAGGTTTTAACCCACGCTTCGTATTAAAACCTCCTTGGTATAATATGTATCCGCAACAGCGCGCGCCATTTTTACAAATATTTGTGGTGGTTACATTGTGTTTATTACAATTATTTTCAAAAAATCGACTAATACAAATAAAAAAACTGTAATAAATGTAGTTCCTCAACGTAGAAAATACTAAGGCACGAAAAAAAGTCTGGAGAATCGAGTGTACATAGAAATCTAAGGAAAAATAGCTTCGCTTGTAGCTTGTTGTCTATGAATTTTCCTTCGCCTTTTTCTTGCTTATAAGCAAATTTTACTTGTTTACTCTCGGCTCGGGCTTCAATTTCTGAGCCTCGTGTGTAATGAGAAAAACAGCGCACTAGCATCTTAATGTACTATTCCATTCGAGTACCATTACTCAATTATTTGTGACGACGTGTTTGTGACTATAATCTAACTTTTAAACTATGAGGTCTGTAGACTTTTTAAAATATGTTGTTTATCCTTATTATTCTAAGTATTCTCCAAAGCAACTATCGGTCTGTCTCTCCTTGTTGTTATTGGTATTCTCATTCATGAACAATTCAACGCTGACTTTGAGGCAAAAGCCGAAACTGTGGGTGAATAAAGTCAAGCGATACTTCACACCTGGACAACTTTTAGATTTATATAAAGCACAGGTGCGGTCCTCCATAAAAAATTGCTGACATCTTTGGGATGGCTTAAGCAAATACCAACTATCCGCGGATCAATAAATCGCAGAGCCAAAAAGCTCGTTCGTGATGAGATGCTCGTGAAATCCAAGTTTCACCGAGTGGTCAACCGTCGTAAGGTTGGTTAATATTCCACACCTTCGCACAAAGCGTTATGCAAAACCTTTTATAATGCGCACAGCAAAGGAGTAGAATTCTTTGCCTGCGACTGTGTTCCCGAGTTCATATCATCATAACATCCCATGAAAAACGTTCGCTACAGGACAGGGAGCTCCCTCCTTTTTTTTAAGTTTCTTTAATTTATTGATTTTTATTTATTTTGTATACACGCTTAATGTACTTTGATGATGATTATAGAACTATGGTTTAAAGGAAATCGCTACTTTTCCTAACTCCCTGTATAACCTGAATATATTCAAGTCGCAAGTATATTAACTTGCGACTTTTATGTGCAAGCTCGTTTCCTCATCGACCTTATACTCGGATAGAATTAGCGGAAAAATCTTAAAAAGTGCAGTAAATTTCTATTGCACGGGATTTTTTTTGTATAGATGAAAGTGTTAGGAATTGATACCAATAGTTTTTATAAGTGAATATTGGGCACTATAGTGCCAAAAAAATGGTAAAAACCACTCTTTCGCTACTAGAGGAAAAACTAAAGCTCGGACGAAAAAAAGTTAAGTGTAACAAATGTGCGCAGTAAAAAAACAAAGAGCATTCTCCTCGGTTGAGCAAAATCGGTGAAGAGGATCATCCGCAATTCGCAATAAAGCACGTTTTTTTTTGCAAATGTAAATTCAATAACTCGCGTTCCGGATTGATTGAAAGCTGTAATTTGAATGTGATGTCAGTTTTGTAGTCCTCTAACTACAGTTAAATTTTCAGATGCAAATGTTGTAAACTTTTTGCAAAATGTCGACTTTAGCAAAAAAGTGACCTTTTTTAAATTCCGTTATAATTTTGGTTCCTATGCATTATGGAGAACTTGAACTACAGCTTTCCAAATTTACATACTATTTGACAAAGAATAAAGTTGTTGAAATAATCTATGAAGTTCAGGTACTTTTTGCGCGCGTCAATAACAAAAGTATGACATCAACATAATTTTTCCTAAAAAGTTTTCGATTTCAGAGCTTGGTTGACTGAGCTACCGCGGCTGCGCGCGAAAAGTATCTGAACTACAATTTTTTGTCAAATGATCTATAAGTTTGGAAATTTGTAGGTCAACTCCTCCTTAATGCATAGGAACCGAAATTATAACATTTATCTAAAATTAAAATACCCTCCCATTCGATTTAAAAAAAGCTCACTTTTTGCAAAAGTAGACTTTTTGCAGAAAGTTTACAACATTTGCATCTGAAAATAGAACTGTAGTTAGAGGACTACAAAACTGACATTACATTCAAATTTCAGCTCTCCATCACTTTCGGAACGCGAGTTATTGAATTTACAATATTTGCAAAAAAAAGTGTTTGTTTGCGAATTGCGGACGATCCTCTGGACCGATTTTGCTCACCTGGGGCTCATTCTCTTTGTTTTTATATTACACATATTTGTTGCATTTAATTTATTTTTTGTCCGAGCTTTAGTTTTTCCTCTAGAAGCGAAAAAGTGGTCTTTACCATTTTTTTTTTTGGCACCATAGCGCCCGATATTCACTTATAAAAACTATTGGTATCAATTCCTGACACTTTAATCTATACAAAAAAAATTCCCGTGCATTCGGAATTTACTGGGCCAGAAAGCTAATTTTATCTGACTATTATCTCTGTGTTCTAGGCTAGATCGAAGTCAATTTAATAGTTGGCTTCAAAGATTTCGGACCTCCTTGCTTCGCTCGGAATAGTAGTAGGGGATGACATCTGCCAACATGTCACAACCCCATCATCGATGATCCATAGAAAATATTCGAAATAACCTGTCAAATCCATAGAAAAACGCCTACACCACCTAGTGACGAATTATTTCTTAAATCCTCCTTCTAAGTACCTTTATTTTTCTGTGGTCGGCTTACTATAAAATAGTAAAAAATAAATAAAAATAAATATTGGGGGTACAATTCACACAAAGCCATCTAATCCCAAACTAGGAAAAGCCTGTACAATGGGTACCAGACTGATAAACATACATATATAGATAAATAACATCCAGACACACATCAAACACTCGTGTTTATCGCCCTGGGCGGAGATCGAACTGCGGCCCTCCGTGTAAGAGGCATTCTCACTATATACCAACCACACCAACGGTAAGCCCATCTATTTACTGTGCCAACGGGCCAGTCGACCTTTCATAAATGTGCTGGCAGATGATGCAGTTTGTATTGAAAGTCAAAATTTTTTGTACTTATTTAACAGGAGAATTTAATTTAGAAGGAAATCCTTGAAAAAAGTTGTTCAGTTTTATGGGCACAACCACCTCTTAAAATATGCGGCTATATAAAATATAACCCTGTATAAGCGTAAAACCCCGCTTTGCCTTAACTACACTGAAGGGCTTCGTAAGTTTCGTAACTCGAAATTTGGATCGTAAACATGATTTCTAAAATCGCGCAGTGGCCTTGAAAAAATTACCTCAATGTTTCACCCCATGTCTATTTTCAGTCTTGCAACTTTTTTGTAGCAATACCTAAGCATAATCTACATGAATAACATTTTTAAAATATTTTTTAACAAAAAACACGAAAATTGCAAAAAAACACGAAAAAGCTGCATACTCTTTGAGCTGCAGCATCTGACAAGGCGCATACCGACAAACGGTATAGTGACACCGACTGAACTTCGCAATTTTTTCTCAAAGAAGTAGTATCGACACATACTGACATCTATAGACTTTTCTGTTAAATATTTCATCTACAAGCCGTGCTACCGATTACATTTGCTCAAGAAGTTCCGCCTCTAAACGCTAGATGGCATAATGTCAAGTCGCACAAATCCCATTGCACTTTGGATAAGTAACATATTCGTCCATCCACAGACGTGTGTGGGCGTTTTTAGGGTTCCGTAGCCAAATGGCAAAAATCGGAACCCTTATTATATAGATTCGTCATGTCTGTCTGTCTGTCCATCCGTATGTCACAGCCATTTTTCTCCGAAACTATAAGTGCTATACTGTTGAAACGTAAAGTTAAGTTGAACCGCATTAAGATTTTCACAAAAAAATAGAAAAAAAAACAATAAATTTTAGGGTTCCCCATACTTGGTACTGAAACTCAAAATTTTTTTTCCCCAAACCCATACGTGTGGGGTATCTATGGATAGGTCTTCAAAAATGATATTGAGGTTTCTAATATCATTTTTTTCTCAACTGAATAGTTTGCGCGAGAGACGCTTCCAAAGTGGTAAAATGTGTGTCCCCCCCCCCCCTGTAACTTCTAAAATAAGAGAATGATAAAAATAAAAAAAATATATGATGTACATTACCATGCAAACTTCCAACGAAAATTGGTTTGATCGAGATCTAATAAGTAGTTTTTTTTAATACGTCATAAATCGTAAACCGCAATTTACCTTTCATTCTATCAACTCAAATATGAATTTTAGTTACTTACATCACATAATAAAGTTTTTTAGCAATAAAAATACCATAACTTTTATACGTACAGGTTTATACGGAACCCTCAGTGCGCGAGTCTAACTCGCACTTGGCCGGTTTTTTTTAGGATACTTTACACGGACGGCTGATTGGTTTGAACTCGCAGATTATGAAATAAAACAAAATTTATAGTATTTTAGGCACCAATTAACTAAAGAAATATAAAAAATTGATCAGTTTATTTTTACTCTCTCTTGATTTTCGTTCGTTCTTGAATGTAAGTACTATTTTAAATGGTAAATTCATACAACACAGAGAGTCACCGCACCGATAAATGCTTTAGAATGATTATGAAATTCAACAAAATATTTTAAAGTTTACCTCAACAACCTTGTTTAAAAGTTACATTAAAGTTACAAATTATTGAGTAATGCTACTCGAACGGAAAAAATATAAAAGTGTCTACTCACGCAAAAATCTCAATCACAATCAGTTGTGGCAATCTGTAGAATCGAGATTGGCTGTGCTCTACTCACGAAGCAATTTCATCACAAATTCATGCCGCGAAATTTCATAATTTTCAAAACTGTCAAAATTTCAATATGCGGGACTTGTGCTTACCATCGATTCATCAAATTACAAGCAATTAGCGTCGAAATGAAGATGATAATGGCTAAAAACATTGCTTTTATCGCTTTTAACTTACAACAAATAATAGATGACAGCCACAGATTAGATAGTCGAGGGCGAGGCAAGGGTATGGCACGGTCGCGCCGCCGGTACTTCGTGTTTCATACAAAATGTATAGAAGTGATATGGCGCCCGTGCATATTGAGGTGGCGTGGCGAGGGTGAGGTGAGGGCGCAGCGCAGGCGTCGCTTCCCGCCCGCACCGCGCCGCAGTTTGAGGTGGCGAGACACGCCATACGAAAACACACAGATCCGTCCGCAGTATTATCGAAATTACGCACTAATACATGTAGCCGTCCTTGTCGTTTAAAATGTGTCGCACTGCTCGGATGTCAAAAAAAGTGACGATGCTTAAAGTCTATAATCTATGGGCCTAGATAAACTGACAACTGAAGCGTGCTAAGCAGGCTGCAGTTGTCATTTTATCTAGGCCCATAGACTAAAGACTTTAACTTAGACTAAGAGCCATGCCACACGGTGCGTTGCGGTGCCGCAACGCAAATATTTCAACGCATAGCCGGCCACACGGGCGCTGCGTCACCGCTGCGGCACCGCAGCGTCGCTCCGTCGCCGCAGCGGTGACGCACAAGAGTTCCGTCGAGCATTTTGTACAAAACTGCAGTCAGTCTAATAGAAAACATGGATCAGAAAAGACGTCTGGCATTGCTCCTATTACTACGTCACCGCCGAAATCGACGGTTCTGTACTACCATATTATTATTATATTTGTTGAAATTTCTGTAAACTTCAGTGCTAGATTTTTCGAGTCCGACACGCACTTGACCAGTTTTTATTATTTGTTGTTATTCCATAGCTTATGCACTATAAACTTAACTGGAGACACCTGCCCCTAGCTTTTAAGAAACTCTGTGGTTAATTAATATGAAACATTTTATTTATTTATTTAATTAAAAATAAAAATATATATATTTTTTGTTTTTTAAACAAACCAACTTTCATGCTTGTAAGTGTTCCCATTTTTTTTTTGTGACAGACGGAAAGACAGACAGACATCGGAGGCATATTAATAGGGTCCCGTTTTTTACCCTTTGGGTACGGAACCCAATAAAAATTTATGAGCTTGCGTGTGTCTTCCACGTCTGCGGTGCTGCGGTGCGGTGCGGTGCCGCTGCGGCGTCGCAATGAGTACACCCCCGCCCGCTTCGTCTCGGGGGCTGCAGCTCCGTCGTGAGTGCGTTGCGTCACCGCACCGCACCGTGTGAACACTATGATTATTTGTATGTAAAACAACGCAGCGACACCGCTGCGGCGCCGCACCGCAGCCGCAACGCACCGTGTGGCATGGCTCTAAGACTATATAATGCTAACGTATAAAAGACAGATTGTATTGAGCATTAGTTTATAACCACGTTTTATCTCATTTCAACTAGAAGTGATTCATCGTAATAGAAAGAGCTAGAAATATATCGTATGGTTATACTCGATTCTCCCCCGCCACAGGCATTTTTTGGTCGGATTATAATGATAAGCATAATCCGACTAAAAATGAAGGATCCATAAACATAGGACAAAACCCCTCCTGTAAGGTGTCACTTAATTTGGAAGGTTTATGCCTCCATTTTTCTGTCAGACTGTGAAAGTTGTTGTTTATTTGCTTACTGGTTGTTTTTGCAAAATTTTATTATATAAGTGTGTTTCAGCTAATGTTTTGAGCTCAGAAATTGCTCAGAAAGTTAGTGAAAAATGTTTTGTTGCGTATTAGGCTGCAATGCCCGAGAAAATTACAAAGAAAACAGTGCCGAAGTCATATCGTATCATTCGTAAGTATTTTTTAGTTTATTTTTGATAATACGCAATATTTTGCTTCACGAAATATTGTGTAGTACTCGATACATTGTTGTATATTAGGTGTATGCTCAATATCACATTTAATTAGTAAATTTTACATAAAAATATGATGATAAACATTGATATCAAAACATGATATAGTGATGGGATTTCTTACATCGATATATTTTTATCCAACTGAGGCGAAGCACAAATCTCGTAACTACCAAATGGCTTGATATATTTTAATTTTATGAGGTGTCATAAGGCTGTTCAGTTCTACTTTGTAGATCTATCCGAACACAGGAAGTGTTAAAATAAAATATTCTTATGATATTGTACTTAAAAATGCGTTTTGTTACAGATTATTATGATTGTTAATCTTGAGTACGTAGTGAAAAAGACAACTGCTGGTCATGAAGAATCATGAGCGGAACCTGTACTAATAATAGCTTTTACCAAAGTCTGTGAGTGTTAAGTGTCGTTAGAAAGAAGCTATTATTACCTTAAAATCACAGTGAAACAGCAAGTATACCATTTTGAAGCTAAAATTCAACAATAACACGGCCCAAGTTTTTGATAAACAAAAACCGAAATATAAGACTTACCAAAGTCAGCGAGTGTTAATGTTTCGACAGATAGTGGCCATTATCACCTCACCATCGTGGTGAAAACGGCAAGCATATCATTTCGAAGCTGGAATTTCGCAATTTTTCTGCCCGGATTCAGGAATTGGCAGTTTCAAATTTTAAAATCGGCACTCACACATGCACAGTAGCTAAATCTTTTGGCCAATCACCACAGAAAACTAAGTAAACACGAATTATGGAATCTACCGGCCGGTTTGCGCCGGCGCCGCAGTGACAGACTGAGGTCATCACCGACCGCTGTCAGTATGACAGTAACACAACGTTTCTTTTTACGCATCAAGATCTCAAACATCGACTACCTTCACACGAAAGTATCACCAACGTATGTTAGGTAGTTATTTAAGTAAGACAAAGTTGAAAGTTGTAAGTAAGTTGAAGTGTAAAATCTCACAGCTCATTTACTCTGTGACTTATATCTGTATCCATTACTACTTAATAATTAAGTAAACGAACGTTATTGACTTTAGTTGAAATCTGTTTCTGTTTATTTTTTAAAATGACGTTGCAATAAAATCTAGTTATTCGTTGTTATATTGTAGCATTTTGTACCTACGTTGTTATAATTTTATTGTTGAATTTTGAGATTTTGTTTTATGAATTTCGGTTTTATTCAATTAATTTTTAATTCTATTGGTTTTTTTTTTTGTATTGACATAATTTATTTTTAATATTTTAAATTACAATTTCAATTGTGATATTTTGCTAATCTTATTATTTAAGACAGATTGGTTAATTATAAGTTTTATTAGTTTGTACGAAATTTTAAAAAATATGTCTTCCACGTCAATGTCGAGTTGTCCCCACTGCCCTGGCTCCACTCGTCTATTTAAGCCCCGTGGTCTTAAAACACACATCGGGCGCATGCATAAGGGTATTCTACAGCCACAACACCCACCGCACGTACCTCAACGTATGGCCATGGTGTCGCCTGGGCCCTCGCCTCAACAACCTCATCGTTACACTTTGGAGGATCTCGCGTCGCTCAGGAAAAGAACTCCTATCCTGCGGCACATACCTAAGGGGGCGAGGAGTTCGGCGGCGGGTAAACTCTGCGAATTAATCACCAACTGCATTGCTACCAATGGTGTTGATGAGTGGTGTGCCCTTTTGACTTTTTCATATTGTGCCTTCAAAAGACCCAACAAGGAAGGTGCCGGTAATATGACGTCTAAAGTGAAGGCGAACATCAATTCCTTAGAATGTGGCACCCACGTTGATGTGACGGGGCCTGGACCTCGGTCACAATCCATTTTGAGGACCATCGAGAGCAAGGTTCATGAGGGTGACCTAAGGGGGGCTGTTCGGTTGTTGGTATCAGATGATACATTTACGCAGGGCCCTGAGGCGCTTGCCGCTTTACGCTTAAAACATCCGCCTCCCTCTCGCCCACTGTCTTTCCCGCCCGATCCGGATAGTTCCATTACGCCCCCTGTGGCGAAAGTAGAGGACGTTTCACTGGCCCTGGCGTCATTTTATAGCGGGTCCGCCGCGGGCTTAGACGGGATAACGCCGGGTCACTTAAAGGAGCTGACGTCTGGCTCAGCGGGTGACAATTAGAATGTCTTACCCGTCTATGCAATTTTCTGCTCAGTGGACAGCTGAATAAGGAGGTCTGTCCTTATTTATATGGAGCCTCACTTTGTGCCCTATCTAAGAAGGACGGCGGGCTGCGGCCTATAGCCGTGGGCAGTACTTTTCGGCGGCTGACTGCCAAGGTTGCATGCCGGGCTGTAAGGGAGGAGTTGTCAGAACACCTGCAGCCGCACCAGCTGGGGTTCGGCACCCCCCTCGGATGCGAAGCAGCAATCCATGCTACACGTGCGTTTGCAATGGGTGCTGAAAACTCCGGTTGTGTCATAGTTAAGCTGGATATTAAGAACGCGTTTAACACACTGGAGAGGGACGTTCTACTGCACCAGGTTCGAGAAAAGATACCCTCTTTGTATCCCTTCCTGCATCAGGTTTACCTAGCTCCTTCCAACCTTTTCTTTGATGGCACTCAGATCTCGTCTCAAGTTGGGGTTCAACAGGGGGACCCACTTGGACCGCTTGTTTTCAGCCTCGCCATCCATGAGATGATTGTGGAATTAAAATCACCGCTCAACCTCTGGTACCTGGACGATGGTACTATTGGTGGTACACCAGAGCAAGTAAAGCAAGACATCGTTAATTTGGTGCCGCGTCTTAGAGAGGTGGGGCTGGAAATCAATGCGGCCAAGTGTGAGATTTTCCCTTGCAGTTCACAGGCCTCTTTAGAGTGCACTCATTTTCATTCTTTTCTTCCCGGCCTTAAGGAGTTATCTCCTGCATCTTTTTGCCTCTTGGGCTCGCCGATCTTCCCTGATGCAGTTCCGGAAGCTATATTGGATCGAAAGAGAACTCTCACCGCAGCGCGTGAACGTCTCCAACATCTACCAGCCCATGTTGCGCTTACACTCTTGCGCATGTGCTTCGCGGTGCCAAAAATAACTTATTTGTTGCGCACTGCACCAACTTGGCTGTATGGTCAAGAAGTCTCCTCCTTTGATGGCGAACTCAGATTGACGGTCGAGAGTATTCTTAATGTCGCCCTCAACTCCGATCAGTGGTGCCAAGCTGCTTTGCCCATCCGATATGGTGGTTTGGGAGTGAGGTGTGCACGGGATGTCGGCCTGCCAGCCTTTTTGGCGTCTGCGCATGGGGTAACGGGTTTGGTCACTTCTATTTTGTCTTCCAATGGTGATCAGGTCAGTATCCCTTTTGCCGCGGATGCCTTAACGGCTTGGTCGGCCTGCAATTCGGGTGCCGTTGCTCCCAAGATTCCGCGTGTGCAGCGTTCCTGGGATGATATCGGTGCCAAACTAATTCTCGACCGTCTTGCGGAGGG
Source organism: Athrips mouffetella (assembly GCA_947532105.1). Lineage (NCBI taxonomy): Eukaryota > Metazoa > Arthropoda > Insecta > Lepidoptera > Gelechiidae > Athrips > Athrips mouffetella. Next base: position 34,147,814 of record OX383956.1, read on the forward strand.
GGCCTCAGGTGCTGACTTGGCTAGAATCAAGGCGGTGTCACAGTCAGAATCCGGAGCGTGGTTGCAGGCGCTGCCATCACCTCACCTGGGCACGTTACTCGACGATAACTCTTTGCGGGTGGCCGTTGCTCTCCGCCTGGGCTGCGATGTTTGTGAGCCACATAAATGCATCTGCGGTTCCATGGTGGAGGCCAACGGTCACCATGCTATGAGTTGCTGTCGCTGCTCAGGGAGGTTTCCGCGTCACCACGCTCTCAATGACATCGTCAGGAGGGCACTGATTTCCGCGAGCGTCCCATGTGTCCTAGAACCTCCTGGCCTTAGTCGAACAGACGGTAAAAGGCCAGATGGGTTGACGTTGGTTCCTTGGGCGAAGGGGCGTTGCCTCCTTTGGGACGCTACGTGTGTCAGCACCTTCGCTCCTAGCCACTTAAGCCGTACGTCGTCGTCAGCTGGTGCAGCCGCCGAATTAGCCGCTCAAAAGAAAATGGAGAAATATGCGGCTCTCTTGCCGCAATATATATTTGTGCCGCTGGCAGTGGAGACGACAGGGTGTTGGGGCTCCGACGCAAAATGTTTTGTCGCCGAGATCGGCCGGCGACTTCGTGAAAAAGGGGGCGACTCCCGCTCAGGATCGTTCCTGATGCAAAGGTTAGCCGTCGCCATTCAGCGCGGCAATGCAGCTAGTGTAATGGGCACCTTTGCACCGGGAACGATCAGGGGCGGGTTATTCGATTAATTTTTGGACAATTATTTTTTATGCTATTTGTAATTTTTGCTGTTAATATTAAGGATATTTTTGACATTTCTGTAAGTATATTGACTGATTAATAAATAATTGTTCATAATAGCTTTTTGTACATTTTATTTAAGTATTAGTAGTATTATTAAGGATAAAATACACTGCCTAATGGAAAATAATAAAATGATTATCCATTGTCATAATGATAGTTATTGTTAAGGATACCTATTTAAGGATCTTTTTTCTTTAAGCTTAAAATAAAATGATAAACTTATATTAGCCTTTTTATTTACATAATACAAGTTCAAAAATAAGTAATTCATAATAATAAAAAAAATCTGATACTATTTGTTTTCTTTTTCACAAATTTTGTCACCTGTATCCAAAATTCATCGATATAAAAATCGACAATACCTCATCACTACTTGATTATGACACTTAAACAGTGTGACGTCACAAATGTCAGGCGCTGAAAGCATTTGAGACGGCTTACACGGGGGGTTTTCTTTAAGCATGGTCATGTTTTTTTGACATCCGAGCAGTGCGACACATTTTGAAAGACAAGGACGGTTACATGTATTAGTGTATAAAGCTATCTCTGTCTAAAATATCAAAAACGTAATTTGTGGATTTGCAAAAAATTTTCCTCCACTGAAATTTCGTCGCGCTTGGAGGTGATAGATTAGATGACATAATTACTCAAATAAAGTGACATTTCTCCGAGATATATTTTCTCTCGGGCAGCGTGCTAAGCCGGCTGGGGGAGTTCAAGAAATTCCAGTATTGTGAAAGTGCGATGGGACTAGGTGCGCGAGGTTGCATAGATTTTTATACAAAGTATTAAAAATCCGCGCAGCGATCCGCCCAACTACGCTTGCACCTTGTTGACTACGGAACCATATAAAGTCTTTTTAGTCTTGAAGTCAGTTCAATTCTTCTTTTCTTTTTAATAGGTACCACGCTAAGACCAATAAGCCAAAGCACCGAAGCGTGACTGATTAATATTTTCTTTTCGCTTCTTTAAGGGCCGTGTATGCCAGCGATATATATTACAGCTAGAAGGGCCGAAATACGTTAATACAAAAAAATCACGCCAAAAATCGACTTCAAAGGACTTTGCCGTCACCAAGAGGAATTTCGTTCTGCCAGTCTGTTGTAATTGCTGCCGAAAGTCTTTACTTGGCTGCCAATGATAAGTGCGACCATGGTGAGAAAGAAACTGTAGTTTTAGTTGAAGCTACCACTATTGTTACATTAATTATAAAATAAATCATAAAACTTGTGTCTTTTTACTTATTAGTCTTCTACCTAGTGGTGGTGGTGGGTCGGCTTTATTAGAAATACCTAAGCCCGCCTTAAGAGTACTAACAGACGATCGGATCGGACTGCTCCGAATTTTGCTCTGGACCACGATTTTATCCAATAGCGTTGCGGATTAACCCAAACGACAATTTTGCTATAGGGCAAAATCGTGGTACGGAGCTAAATTCAGAGCAGTCCGATCCGATCGTCTATTAGTACTCATAGGTTGTATGAATCACATTGCAGCGCGTTCAGCCGGCTTAGCACGCTGCAGTTGTCAGGTTATCTAGGCTCGTAAGTTAAAGACTTTAGATAGATAGATAGATAAAACATTTATTAAGAAGCGGTACAAAAGAACAGAAAGAGAAATAGCAACAAACACACATAATCAAAAGAAAGTTAGAAACACGATCAGGTATTTTGTACCGCCACCTTAAAATAGGCCCCAGCTCAGCATGTGCTACGGAAACGCGAGGCGAACCGCAGCGCTGTTATTAAGCATGGTCACGTTTTTAGGGTTCCGTACCTCAAAATAAAAAACGGATCCCTTATAGGATCACTTTGTTGTCTGTCTGTCAAGAACCTTTTTCTCACGAACGAGAAGAGGTATCAGGTTGAAATTGATAACGAATATTAAGGTCCATAAACCACACAATATCTGAAAAGTTCATTTTTTTACAACGACGCAATCATAATGCCATATGTTACTTTTCTAGCATTGTAAAGGGATTAATAGGATAGCCCAGAATTATTGTCTAAAGTATACCTGCGTACTAATTTGTTAAATTTTAGAGAGCGTTCAGTCCGTGACGTACAGTCAAGAGCAGATCAAGCTTGACACTCGCAGTGCCACTTTAGCTCCTACGACGCTAGAAATAAGAACGGTACAAAGTCCAAAGTGTCAAGCTTGATGTGCTCTTGACTGTACCATTTGCTAGAACGAATTACAGAGCAAACTCGTTTTTTGTAAGAGTCTGTAGGGAAATTAAAGATATACCAGCAACTATAGATATATTTACAACCAGCAACTCAAGTATCAAACGACAGCTTACCGAGGTACTCATTGATAACCTGTAAATTTACCAATAGGTTATTTTACTTTAGTGGAATCCAGCTTTTTTTGTTAAATCCAAGTTTTAGATACTTTCTAAGTTTATTGATTGAGTAACTTAATGACTCAATGAATTTTATACTGGTGAAAATTTGTAATTGGCGTAGTTCTTTTTAAAATTATTATATAAAACATTATTGGCTGTAAATTTTCCAAATAAAATAAATAAATAAAAAATATATATATATAAGATATGGCTTTTTATGTCCTCATCTCCATACATTTATGCAAAAAACAAAAACCTACAGGGTACTTGCCGTTGACCTAAAATTATGAAATTTGGCAAGAAGCTAGCACAGTACAAATAAAGGGAAAAGTCTAAAATCATTAAATATTTAAATTTTTCTCACAACTAATAGTAACCAATTAAGGTGAGCTCCCGTTTCAAGAACTTTTCTATAAAAGAGGGGTCAACTTGGGTGAACGCGGAGTTTTTAAAATCAAAGAGCAAGAGCTTTTAGTATATCATATGGTAGATAGGTACGGAACCCTTAGGGCGCGAGTCCAACTCAAGGGAAAAGGGTCACAACAGGACTGCAAAAATTACCGCGGGATAAGTCTTCTCAGTGTCGTCGCCAAACTGTATGCAAAGGTTTTGATTGAAAGAGTGATGAAAGATACTGACGAAAAAATATGGGACGTACAAGCGGGATTTAGAAAGGGAATGGGATGTACAGATCAGGTCTTTTCCTTGCGGTGCATAGCTAAACAGTTTTTGGCCAAAAACCAAAAAGTCTACTGCGAGTTCGTGGATTTGGAAAAGGCCTATGACCGAGTGGTGAGGAATGAATTGTGGTCGGCATTGTCTATTTGTGGGGTGAACGGTCATCTGATTCAAGCACTGAAATCTCTCTATGAGGATTCCAGTGCTTGCGTCAGAATAAACGGGGCGTACACTGAATGGTTTAGCATCGAAAAAGGTGTTAGGCAGGGATGTGTAGCGTCACCTTGGCTGTTTAACCTATTCATGGATAATTGTTTGACTGATCTGAAAGAGAGTATGTGTGGACTGAGAATGAATGAGTTACTCATCAAATGTCTTCTCTACGCTGATGACCAAGTTATACTTGCGTCATCTGCTGACGAGTTACAGGAGATGGTAAAAATGATGAATGTGGCTTTTGATAGGAAAGGAATGAAAGTTAATGTAAGCAAGACGAAAGTAATGGTACTTGAAAGAGAAGAGTGTATGACAGTGTGTAATATATTAATAGGTGGTGAACAAGTCGAACAAGTAAAGGAGTTTGTGTATCTGGGTTCTAAGTTTACGAGAGATGTAAAGTGTGAAAGTGATATCGAAAGAAGAGTGAATGCTGGAAACATGGTGAATGGTGCTCTGCATGCTTTGATGAAGAGTCAGAAGGTGTCTCACAAGGCTCGTCTGGCTGTTCATAGAGGCGTTTTAGTACCAACACTGATGTACGGCAGTGAAAGCTGGGTATGGCAGAAAAAACATGAAAGTAGAATTAATGCAGTAGAAATGAGAGCGTTAAGGAGTATGATTGGTGTGAAATTGAGTGACAGGATTAGAAATAGTGTGATAAGAGAACGTTGTGGCGTAAAAGAAGACGTGGTGACTAAAATTGAGAAAGGGATGCTGAGATGGTTTGGTCATGTAGAGAGGATGAATGAAGAAAGATTGACGAAAGAGATCCACAAGGCGAGAGTGAATGGAAACGTTGGAAGGGGAAGGCCTCAGCGAACGTACCAGGACCAAATTCAGGACGTTCTGAATAAAGGCCAGGTTAAAAGTACCCTAAACCGACGAGCATGTATGAAAGGATTGATGAGGGTTCGGGAAGCAAGGGAAGTATGTCAAGATCGTAGCAGGTGGAGAACTGTGGTCTCTGCCTACCCCGACGGGAACAAGGCGTGATGTTATGTATGTATGTATGTCCAACTCGCACTTGGCCGGTTTTTTGACATCCGAGCGGTGCGACACATTTTCAAAGACAAGGACGGCTACATGTATTAGTGTATAAAGCTATCTCTGTCTAAAATATCAAAAAGATATATTAGATGACATAATTCCTCAAATAAAGTGACATTTCTCCGAGATATATTTTCTCTCGGGCAGCTCGCTAAGGCGACAGGACAAGTTTGTCTAAGTATGACGGTTATTTTCTGCGCATGTGTGACAGGTGGAGAGCCAATGAACGATTCGCTTGCCCCCTGGGGGGAGACGCGCTCACCCCGTGACTAATTTTTTTACTTCTGCGCATTAACGGTCACAGACAGAGTTATTTTGCACGCAGTATATATATACTGATAGCTGATAACTGATTAGATTGGATTATATAATCCAATCTAATCAGTTTTTAACTTGATTTGTGCAGCAATAAAGTTCTAAAAGACAATGCAACTCTTCCATAGAACGCTGGCCCAAAATTTTGAAAGGTATTGCACAAGAATGAGACCTATTTCAAATGATAGACCTTATCATCACTTTTACTATGGCACCAAAAAAATCGGTCCCGGTGAAAAAAGGTTATGACGTCGCAAATGTCAGGAAATGTGTAATTTCATAATTATATAATTACTTGACATAAGTATAAGACATGATTTCAACTCCTGCGTCTATGATATATAATAAAAATAATAATATAAATGATATATGCAATACCAAACGAGTAAAATATACAGGGTGTTTAAATATATTTATATTTCAATAACATCTAACTCAGAGTAATAATTGGTATTATATGGTGAATAGATACTTTTAATCCATGAATGCGCTTGCTGATCACACGCGCATGCTTTGTGCGCGTGATACCGCAGTCATAAGTATAGGCATAGCATTACCTTATGAGTTATTGTAGTTTGGACTAAAAAATAGCTGCAAAAGAGTGAAACTGACTTCCTCCTGAAGCAGTATTCCGCTAGCAGCAAAAGTGTTCTATTCGTTCTTCCACTTTTACTGAATCGTAATGTGGGCAATTTTTTTCTCAAGTTTGAATGTTATGAGATGACGCAACCAGGATCGCCGCCATGTTTTCTGTCTCTTTTTCGCCTGTTATCTCTTAGTCAATATACTCGCGTCTGTAGTTATGGCAGCGATCCTGTTTGAGGATTGCTGCCATGTTTTCCGTCTCTTTCTCGCCTGTGATCTCTTAGTGAAGCGTCTTTGCAGTCGCTTGATGGAAACGGTAATGTAAGCTTATTTAAGTAATTTTCATTTTGAATTTTCGCGTGAGCCATAGTGAAAACAGACATTTTAAAACTGAATATCATTATTACAACTAGTTTTATGGGTAGATTAGTAAGTGTATAAGACCGGCATGCACTTTTCATGCCTTTAAATAGTAAATAGAAAAAAATATGCATGATTGAAACCCCAAAATGTCACAGTTCGTGGCTGTGCCTTTTCCAGTTTTCATTATTATTTTACTTTCAATAATCTTATTTTTGCTGGTAGTCCTGTAGTGATATGTTCCCGATATTTGTACTTAATGGGGCTTACGGATACAGTATATGAATCATTTTTGGCTTTTGTTTTGGAGTCGTAGCATTACGGATACTCTTGTTCCTTTTTTTGGTCACAGATGTGGTCCAAAATATTTTGCACACTAGCTTGGTAACTTTTGAATTTCAAGCTCTGGCAACGCTTGCGAAAAAAAAAACGAACATCGGTCATTTGCGTTAGTATTATATAGTCTAAGGTCATTTGCTTTTTTGCAACAGCGGAACACAAACGAGTACTGATCCAAGGTAATAACATTTTTTGTTTTGAATTCTGTAAAACGACAAGCATAACTTGTATTAGATGTGGCCTTCGTCATTTATCAGGTGGCTGAGCGATCTTTACGATTTTTACAATCTGATAAGATTTTGGTGTGAAAATGCCGTCAAATCAATTGCACATTATTAGTATAGTTTTTAGGTAAGTTTTTGATGTCTACAATGCAAATATGTCACAGAAGTGGATTCAAAAAGTTTCACAGACGTGGTTTTTTTGATAGTTTTGTACCCACGTCTGTGACGAGATAGCCAAGAAAAGCGATAATGACATTTTTAAAAATGATAATGCTTGGTGATTATAGATGTGTTTTTAGTAGTTGTGATACTTACATTTCTAAGGACAAATCACAGGTGTGATCCAAGTGTCACAATTGTCACAAACGTGGTCGTGAAATACCTGAATTTCTATAGATAAGTCACAGACGTGCTCGATATGTCACAGACGTGCTTGATATGTCACAGTCGTGGCCAGTAAATTCAAAATTCAAAATCAATTTACAAAAATCTAAAGGTCATTAAGCTCGGTCAGATATATTGCCTAACTTCCGGGAAGGTTGTCTATCGAATTCAGTTGAAAAATCACATGTCTGTGAGATAACAAGCAAAAACACAACTTTTGAAAATGAATATCCGTGCCGCATGTCCACGTGAGGTTTTCCCTTTTCGGCTAGTTATTTTGAATCCGTGACTAGTGGGACTAACCCGTAATTGGGTTATTCCGAGTTAGTCCCACCTAGTCACATTCCCACCCATCTAGTCCCTTTCACCTTGTATATTATTTAACACGCTATTATACACGTTTTGTGAGTGAATTATAATATCATATTTTGTTCTTATTAGGCACAGGCGTTGAAATCATGACTTATATAGTCAAATAAGTATGTATGTATAATTATCTTATCGAATAACATATTTCCTGACATTTGCCATATCAATATTTTTTTACTGGGGTAGATTTTATCGGTGCCGATTTTAGCCGAAACATATATGTTTTATTGAACACCCTGTATATAATACACGCTAAGTCATGATAAATATATTATTATAGTTAGCTCTTATTAACTAGGCACAGGCGTTTAAATCAAGTTTTATAGGTCAAGTCATTCAACACTATATATTAAATCACATAATTCCTGACATTTGCCACATCATAACTTTTTTCACCGGGGCCGATTCTTGAGTTCAACTAAAAATAATTATTTCTATCTGACTTTTAGTTCCTTTGAGATATGCGTCGACTTAAGTTTTACGTAACCGATTTTATTTGTCCTTTACACCCTGTATGTTATTTAACACGCTGTATACAGCGTGAATTTGTAGTGGTTTCGCACCCGAAGCCCAGTGATTCTGCTCATGAAAATAAATAACTTTCCCGAAGAAAAAAATTTTTTACTCGAAAAATATTTTTCGCCTCCCCATACAAAATGAGTCGATCACGTGACCACTTTACTATGGAGAGGCGAAAAAATTGTTTCGAGTAAAAAATTTTTTTTTCGGGAAAGTTGCTTGTTATCATGAGTAGAATCACTGGGCTTCGGGTGCGAAACCACTACAAATTCACGCTGTATTATGGTATTATATTATCATACTTTGCATTTTTTTAGGCACATGCGTTGTATGTATGTATGTATAATTATCTTATCGAATAACATATTTCTTTCCTGACATTTTCCATATCATAACTTTTTTAACTGGGGTAGAATTTTTTGGTGCCATACTTTGAAATCACCTTCGTAATGTGATATCTGCTACATCAGTTTCTGTAAATTTAAATATATATTTTATTGAACACCCTGTTGTTGGAAACCAACATAACTTATTTTTAAAATAGCAATACCGTAATTTTTTGTCTTTTTTTAACATTTTCTAAAATGAGTGTAGCTGTTAAATTTGTAACTGTCATTACTTGCAACTTCCAGTACTTGGATAATACACACTATAAAATTGTCTCCTGAATTTCATTTACAAGACCTCAAATCAGCCCTTCAGTTCATCTAAATCAAGATTTATTCATGGTCCTTCGAGCCGGATATGAACCAGCGACCTATGGTATGGTATGTAATACACGCTTAGACATGATATATATTATTATATTTAGCTCTTATTAACTAGGCACAGGCGTTTAAATCAATTGGTTTTTCGCGGGTACCTACATAAGAAAACAGACGCGTAGGAATTTGAATTATTTTATAAACAATTTAACAGAAAAAAAAGTGTATGATACTTAAAGTAAATGAAGTAGTGAACATTTTGCAATAAAATACATGCGTACGCTAACGCATTTTTTTGTAAAATGCCTAGCTGTCTGCTGTATTTTCTTGGTGAGCAGCGGTATGCCAAATTCATTTAAATGTCAACGGCAATCTATTTAATGCAGGCGTTTTGTGCAATGTATGCAATTCGGTATACTTGTATGGTCTATAGGCGTAGACAACCTATTGAGTAAATAACGCAAAATCTCTCGGGTGGTAGCACTGAACATAAAACTGAACAAGACCGAGCCAATTTATATGAAAAAGCAATTTTTTTGCGGTGTTACAAAAGTCGCAGTACAAAGCTTTTCAGTTCCATGTTCAGAGCTACCACCCCCTCAGCACGACGCCCGAGATAAAATACAACGTGTAATTTCAAATACGCAAAACCACTCGGGTGGTAGCCTACCCATGTAACTGAACAACTTTTCCTAAGGAACATAAATTTGACTTCCCATAAAAACTGCATCCGCTGATAAGTGGTAGAAAACAAATAAATATGTGTCAACTCTAAATGTCATTTTACTAAAATATGGAACGACGCGGATTTTTTGAAAATACTAAATTATAGAAAAAATTTAAATGCGAATTTATTTTATTTTATTTTTTTATTTATTAAGGAACAAAACAAACAAAGTCTTTAAAAAACATTTAAAATTGAAACTAGAACTAAACAGACCTAGAGTCCCCTTAATTACAATAAAACAAACAAAGTAAATGTAATGAGCACTCAAAACGAAACGCCAAAAATTGGAAGCGTGATCAATAAGTTAGAAATAACAATAACAGTTACCTCGATATCACCAAAAGTCAAACTAAACTGAACAGTTTTCCTGCTAACCGTGATTTATAATGTGACAAGGAAAGGAAAAATATATCGATATCCGTAAGATTAGTATTATAATTACGCATAGCACGAGAGAAGAAAGAGTTCATAGCATAGTTTGTTTTGCAGAATCTAACATGAAAGGTAAATTTAGGACGTGAGAGGGTACTATATGGAATTCTAAGGGCTCCCACACACGACCGAGAATCGGTGGGCGATTATCGGCCGGGACAAGGACGGAAGATTCAGGTGATAACACGTCAGAGCGGGATGCCGACAAAAAATCGGTCACCGATTCTCGGTCGTGTGCGGGATCCCTAAGACACACTTTTTCTAATAAGAGACTGGAATCAATATGACCATTTATTATTTTAAACAAGAATACTGAGTCTAAATAGACTCTTCGACTTTCCAAAGATGCAAACTGATAACGTTTAGCGGCAACTTCATAATTCGTAAAATAGTTTCCAGTTCGATAATCTAAAGATTTTAGAAATTTATTTTGTATTTTTTCAATACGGCTTACGTGTACAGCATATTGTGGGAGAAATTGCATTGTTGAAGCTTGCAAGAGCGAATAAATTTTTGGCGGACATCCACACCCCTGCGTTTTTGAGGAATTAAGTTTTAACCACTGACCTCTATATATACATTGTATATATAGAGGTCAGTGGTTTTAACTATTTTGAAATTTGACAATGAAACGTACACCTGGCAGACTATGACTATCTGATTAAATACAATGTATAAAACCCCAGAAAAATGGTCTGCCACCATAATAGCCCTGCGTCGTAAAGTTACAGCGCTTCAAAATGCAAAAATTCACTACTTCGTCCCGTGATAATGCAGAGCCCTGCATGTCTGCCTCTTCGATTTTCTACATCTTCAGAAGTACTTTAAACAGGAGCCACAAAGGCAGACAAAAAAAACATTATTTTGTATCTTATTTCATATTTTTTTTGCTTTAACTCAAAAACGCAGCGACGCGATTTGTTTTTCTGATTGTTTTTCTTTTAGAAATATAGGAGGATTATATACTTAAAAAAAAGATATAACAAAGGTAATCCAATGTAAAGTAAATAATATTTATAGCATTTTTGCCCTTATTTGTGGAATTTATAATACCTTTATTATTATTTTTTTAAATCATCCGGTCGTAAATTTGGGTGTATTACTAATGAATTATTTTATAGACCAGCTAATCTAATTTTTGACGAAAAAAATGCTGATATGAATCTTTGTTGAATCTTCATGTACAGTGAAATAGTTTGGCTCTCAGGCTAAGATTGGCAATCAGATTGCCGTGTTTGGACGGCACTTGACCGTCTCCGAGGTTGACTGACGGCGCTGGATCACGATAATAATAATAATGCTGATTGAAGCCTGATCGCAAAACTGTTAGACCGTCTGCGGGGACGACGTGGCGGGGACCTAATGATGTGCTTTTTATAGACAATCCTACCACAAAAACAAACCACCAAAATAAACAAACTACCAAAAGGATACAGATTTTTTTTATAGGCAACCCAAAGAAAGCAATGTCACGTTGACAACTATTACGTTAACAAGTTTAGTGATGTATGTCACCTCATTGAAAAGATGTCGATCGACTGGTGTAAATTGTAAACAGGATTCTTAAAGCTTATATTATAATAGTCTAGGCAACAAAGCGGATCGTTGTATGAAGATCCCCGCATTAGATCCTCAGTCGATGAAACTTTGCGGGGGTATTACACTACATGAGACAAACCTTCTATAAAAAAAAATCGGTACTTTTATTTTTTCCATACAAAAATTACAAAAAATGAATGAATTTTTTTTTTGTATTTTTTTTTATATTTTGAATTTACATGTTATGATTTGGGAGCACTATAATTAAAGTCTTCTTATCAATTATGCTTCTTTTATTTATCTCAAACAACAGGACACATTTTACATTCATTTCACAGCGCACAGAGAAGAAGGAAGTTAAACATAGACTACAGACAGGGTTACCATAAACACTTAAAGCTAACTTTTTAATATAGTTATTTCATGATATGGAAGAGTGGACATTGCTCCTCAACACTCTCCCTCAATTGTCCAGTCTTCCAATCCCAACATAATCACATACTTCTGAAATACAAACTTTGACAATGGTTTAGTAAACATGTCTGCTAACTGATCTTTAGTTGATACATAATTCACTTTAATACCTTGCTCTACTTTTTCTTTAATGAAATTATATTTAATATCAATGTGTTTCAGTCTCTTTTGGTCAGGATTCATAACAGTCTTAATTGTACTCTGATTGTCCTCAAAAATTGTCACATGTTCAAAGTTCACATTCAAATCTTTTAACAATTTAATTAACCAACAAGCTTCTACTGACGCTTCACATAATGCAATTAACTCTGCCTCAGTGGTACTTAGTGCAACTGTGTTTTGTTTTTTAGATCTCCACGATATAGTGTTTCCAAACAGTTGAAATAAGTATCCACTGGTGGACTTCCTATCAGAATCCCTAGCAAAATCAGAATCAGCAAATCCATTCAACACATTTTTGTTAGACTTAGAATATACCAATTGATAATTTACTGTTTGTTTTACATATCTGAGTACTCTTTTTAATACCTTTTTAAGTTTTTCACTTGGCTTTGACTGAAACCTACTGAGATAGGATACAGCAGTTGCTAAGTCAGGTCTAGTGCTTACCATAGAATACATCAAGGAACCTATAAGTGATCTACAGTATGGTTCTAAAGTCATGTCAATTTCACTGTCATCAATCTCAAGTTTAATGTTAGGGTCCATTGGTATGTCAGCTCCTTTACAATTGTCCATATTAAATTTCTTTAAAACATTCTGTAAATATTTTGACTGATTTAAGTAGATTTGATCATTTTCCTTTGTGATGGAAATTCCCAAATATGTTAAGTTTTCGTTTCCCATGTCCTTCATTCTAAATTTTGTTGACAAGTACGTTTTGACTTTTTCTATTTCTTGAATATCAGCCCCAAATATTAATAAGTCATCGACATAAATTAATAAATATAAATCTCCCTTCCAGTACAAACAATAATCATTCTTAGAACGTTCAAAACCATATGCTGTGATTATCTCATGGAATTTCTCATACCAGTATTTTGGAGATTTCTTGAGTCCGTATAGTGATTTTGTTAATTTTAAAACATATCCAGCTTGTATGTCAAGTCCTTGTGGTGGTTTCAAATAAACATTTTCGTCGATCCTCCCATATAGAAATGCACCCTTCACATCCATTTGATGTATGTCATAATCTTTATGTGCTGCTACTGAAAGCAACGCTCTCAATGTCTGCAGTTTTAAAACTGGTGAGTAAGTATTTTCCAAATTTTCTTTTTGTTGATATCCTCTAACTACTAGTCTTGCCTTGCATATTTCTTCTTTTCCTACTTCTTTTCTTGTAAATACCCATTTGCTGTCCAATAATTTTTCATTCTTTGGTGTAGGTACTATTTTCCATGTTTCACTCTCTTTTAAAACTTTCAATTCTTCTTTTACTGCTTTTTCCCATTGGTTTCTGTCTTCTCTGTTCTGAATTTCTTCAAAGGTCATTGGTACATCCTGTTGACTGGTAAGTAAAGCATATAATATTTCTCCTGAGTCATCGCTAAATTCCAATTCATAATCCTGAACCCAATTTGGTTTTCTTGTTTCTCTCCTAGGTCTTCTGTTTCTTGATTCTTGTCCTTCTTTTTGACTTGTATTTCTTTCTTCATCTTCTGTATTTTCAATTTCCTCTTCATGCATTTCCTTTTCCATATTGTTTTCTTCTCTATTCCATTTTCTTTCTTCTCTATTCCATTTTCTTTCTTCTCTTTGTAATTCTCTTCTTTTCTGTTCTTCTCTAATTCTGTTGTCATCTTCCTTATCTTTTTCTGGTGATGCTTTCACTTTTTCTGATGATGCTCTCCCTTTTTCTGGTGATACTTGTCCTTTTTCTTCTTCTTTTTCAGGTTCTTCATCTCCTTGCTGTGTCTGCGTTTTGTCCAGGTGTGGTATGTACATTCCAGGTATATATTTTTCTTTTATTTTCTCATCAAATTTTACATTTCTTGCATGAACAATTTTTTCTGTTTCAGGATCATATAATTTGTATCCAGTTGTGTAATATCCTAACATTATCATTTTTCGACATGAGTCATCAAGCTTCTGTCTGCACTCCTTCGGCACGTAATTATAAGCTGTACATCCAAATACTCGCATATTTGATACATCAGGTTTTCTACCTTCCCACATTTCACTAGCAGTCTTGGGCCTGTCTACAGATGGACTTCTGTTTGCGACGTATGCAGAGTATAAAATAGCATGCCCCCAAAAGTTTTTATCTAATTGTGATTCTGATAAGATAGTTTTTGCTTTTTCGATTAATGTTCGATTCATCCTCTCCGCTACACCGTTCATTTGTGGGTTATAAGGCACCGTGTATTGTAATTGGATTCCCTTTTCATTACAAAACATTTGATAATCTCTGCTTATGTACTCTCTTCCATTGTCTGACCGTATCTTTTGAATATTTGAATTGAAGTGATTAGTCACATAATTATAATATGATCTGAATTTATCAAAAACTTCACTTTTATGTGAAATTAAATAAAGCATTACAAAGTGAGTATAATCGTCTATAAATGTCACGAAGTATCTATATCCTTCTTTTGTAGGAGGGTTTATTGGTCCGCAGACGTCTGTGTGAACTAACTCAAGGGGTCTTGTTGCTCTATGTCCGGGTCTATTAAATGGTAACTTTGTCATCTTTCCTACTAAACATGGTTCACATAATGTGTCATTAAGTCTGGTGTTGGTCAAGTCATCCATTCCACATACCATTTGGCTTCGAGAAAGCAACTTTAGATTTTTTATTCCAAGGTGGGCAAACCTCCTGTGCCACAGCTGCATTGTGTCATTGTCAATAGAACTATAATTGCAATTTGACTTTATTACCTGCGTTTCCAAAGTATACAATGAGCCCTCAGCATTTCCAATCATAGTAATCTGGTCATATTTATAAACTCTTACTTTTCCAAATGAAAATTCAACCCTGAAACCACTACTATTCATTTTAGATACAGAAAGTAAGTTTTTTCTTAATTCTGGAACATAATACACATTCTTTATAGTAAAATATGATATTCTTTTTCCTACAAAGCATTTCACATCAATGTTACCTACCCCTACGGCCTGCAACATGATTCCATTTTTAGCCGCTGCTATTATTTTGGGTTTGCTTAGTTCAATATAGTTAGAAAATAAATCCTTATTATTTGTTAAATGGTCTGTACATCCAGAATCTACACACCATGTTATAAAATCACTATTGTTCTTCATGTTTTCACTCATAAATACCTCACCATTATTATCAGCTTCACTAGAAAAAGCACTGTTCTCACCTTGTGATAAAAATGACTGATAACTTCTATCTTGGTTCTGTCTAAATCCTCTTCCTCTGCCTGGTTGTCCCTGTGCACGTCCTCTTCCTGCTCCATAATGTCCACGTCCTTGTTGTGATCTAAATCCTGAAGTCTGACTCGATCCTCTGTAACCTTGTGCGGTACCGACTCTGCGACCATCTGGTGCTCGACGACGGCATTCAAATTTTCTATGTCCTGGTAGTCCACAATTGTAACATAAGAATGTGCTGCTCATATTAAACTCTTCATTTCTATTATTTTTGAGTCGTTTTTCTTCTTCACCCAAAAGTCTTTCTTTGACAAAAGACAAAGTCAATTCAGGCATTGTTTCCAAAGTTGTGATTACAACTTCATAGGTTTTTGGCATCGACAGTAGTATGTAATTGATCTTCTCTTCTTCAGATAGCGTAGTTCCAGCATTTTTAAGCTGTGTAAATATTTCTTCCATATCCGTAAAGTGGTTTTGTAATTTGTTCTTTTCACTGAACTTCATGTCAGACAGTTTTCTTCTTAGAAAAATTCTCCCTCTAGTGTTTTTTTTCATAAAAATCTCCTCTAATTTCTTTATCATATTATATGCAGTTGTTTCATTTTGGATATATTCAATATGACTGTCCGAAATGGCAGCCACAATGATACTTACAGCCTTTGCTTCACGTTTTTTATTTTCAGGAATACTGGCGAAACCCGGTTTCAAGATTGCCTCGACGCACTCTTGTTCATCTAAGATAGTTTTCAAACGATAAATCCAAGTGTTGTAATTTTGTCCGTCGAAAGGTTTTATTAGATGTTTCGCATCGTGAGAATAAGACGCCATTTTTTGCAACTAGTATTTCCGATACCCGACGCATAAATTCGATTCTTTCCTGTTTTACTATGTATCTCGTACAACCACGGCGATCTGCTACCACTGTTATGATTTGGGAGCACTATAATTAAAGTCTTCTTATCAATTATGCTTCTTTTATTTATCTCAAACAACAGGACACATTTTACATTCATTTCACAGCGCACAGAGAAGAAGGAAGTTAAACATAGACTACAGACAGGGTTACCATAAACACTTAAAGCTAACTTTTTAATATAGTTATTTCATGATATGGAAGAGTGGACATTGCTCCTCAACATTACATTTAATCCATGATTCTTTATCATCCTGTCAAATAAAATCTAACTGAGAAATTTATGTTGGGGTCAACTGCTTCGTTGCGTAGAGGAGATATAGAATTCGGGGTCATAATAATTCAAAAAAACTAAGGCACTAAGATTTATTTAGATTATTAATATGTCAAATAGGTACTAAAACATCAAACTCTGTCTCTGTGAGAATTAGTATAACCTATCTCTATTGACTTTCATAAAACTCCTCTACTATTAATGACTTTTTAGTGAAAAGGCAAGGGTAGATCTGTTTTTGTAATAAGGTTTAAAATCTGAGCCTGATCATAGACTGTAACATGTCTTGGATATCTCACGTTAACGATGTCAGCAGGAGTATGCATTATACGTTCCATTTTCTCAAAAGTCTCCAATAATTCCTTCCTTTTAACTCCAAAATTATGCTTGCACAATTTCTCCTGTTATCTATTCTTGACTGCGCTGACGTCTGCTATTTGGATGTGAATGAAAAGCTGCTTAACAAGTTAGAGCACCTTCAAAACTTAGCTATACGCTTCAATTTCGCCTTGTGAAAATATGACCACATTTCTCAATCCGTGCATAACAAGCCAACACCGGCACGAAATCATTTGATGTACAGACACCGCGCCAAAATATACGCCCGAAATAAGCCTGCCAAATACAGATGAAAATGCCTTCAACACATGCGTGTTGGCTTATATCTGCCCAAAACTTATGAAGAGGCAGCTTTACACCAACAGATATCGATACCTTATCTAAACAACACTAAGCCATTTGTATTCCTTAGGATGTGCTTGGGATATAGATAGATATTTTCCTCTGCTCTTTCATAGAAAATTGGCATCTTGTTTTGTATCCATGAGTTGGGCAGCGGTTTCACAGAGGTTTTCTCAAAAAGGTGTGTAATAACGTAGTGAAATCCGTACTATGACGATACTTACTTAGCGTTGACTCTGTTACTTCTTCTGTCTGTTCGTACTTATTTAATAATTAGAATAATTTATTTGGACTGTCCTCGCCTTTAGTATGCATTGAATGATAAATTACTGTACCTATTGCGGTGTGATATTTTAAGTATTTTGAAATTAGGGTGCCTTACTTTGAGTTTTGTTTTGTACACAGTCGATATGGTGCTCCCTAAATCGTGCGATACCTTTGTGGTATTACCACCACTTACAAAAAAAGGTGCGGTTATATTTGGAAAAAATTCCGACCGTCCACAGAATGAAGTGCAAGAAGTTGTTCTTATAAAGGGTGGCTGTCAGGACTCTACAGTAAAGGTAAAACATGCACAAGACTGGACTGTACCTAAATTATTATATTCTTAAAAACATTCTAATAATGCTATACTTTTAGTACCTACCTACAAATATTATATTGTACCTCAAATTATAATAGAATTTGGAGGCTGTAGCAAAAACATGACAAAACACCATGGAGTCAAAAATGTTGACATTGCCTGATATCCAAATTTTTTATAAGACCTACCTATCTTCCTATATTATCTTCCTATATTCCTATATTACCTACCTTCCTATATTTTTATATTTAATTGTGTTAGTCATGTAAGAAAAATTTCTTTTTCTTATGCAAGTTTTTCTATACTTTGAACGTCCAGTCAGCGTCGAATTCATATGAGAGCCTATCTTAGTCAAAATAATGTGTAGTAAACAATTACAATTTCGTATATGCAATTAGAATTGTCTTATAGTTGTAAGCACCCTAAGTGTTCAAAATATTTTGGCAACATATTTTCCAAAATTATGTTCCTGGCCGTCAGCGTCATATTGATGTGGGCGACTACAACACTCAAAATGATCTGAAGTAATCTAGATCTTGTTAACTTTAGATAATTTTGACAACTATAGACAGTCCTATGATAGTATCGTAGTTCGCTGAGACAGTTATTTAAATTTGACTCAGACAGCCGTGAAGATAATATTGGAAACCTTGTTGCCAAGATATCTTGAACACTGGGTGCTTACAACTATATGAAAATTCTAATGGCGTACATGAAATTGATTTTTCATCCCATCTATTCTGAACGGTTCGTCAATAAAGGCGAACAAAATAGCTGTTTTCTCCAAGAGACTTTCGTAGCGGGTAAAAATGGGATTTAAAATTAGAATTTGAATTTAAGTCAACCATTATAGAGGTCGAACCAAAATATTGTATGGAAAATGATACTGGCCGGTTGTAGTATTAAAATTATTATGAATATAAAAAAATGTGCTTGAAATGTAAACAAGACTACCAACCAAAGAGGTTCTGTTCCTAATTGATGCAAAAATGTCAATAATATTTTCAGTTGTTACAAATAATACTATGATTTTTAGTATTGTCTCATCAAGCTGACGTGTCATCAAGTAATAATATTGTAATGGTATTTTATATTTAAAATTAATGATGAGTGTGTGTCTCAATGAGCCTCTTATTCTTTTCTCATAGAGGGAGATGAAAAGTAGAGTGTATTACGCGGCTTCAAAAATATTTTTACCTTGGGCGACCTATTGAGTCCCTCGCTTCGTTCAGGATTCTACTTTAGAATCCCTCACCATGCTCGGGATTCTACTCAAGAATCCTTCACTTCGCTCTGGATTCAAAATAGCGCCCTCGCCTTAAAAATATAATTGTACAGCCTTGTGATACAATCTACTATTGTTTACTGCAGATAATTTTGACTATGATAGTCGCTCATATGAATTTGACGCTGACTGTACCATTATAGAAATGATAAGCCTAGCTTTCTTTAGGTACAAGTTTGAATTAGCTACAACTTATGTACGTTTATAAGTGTGGCAACATAATTCCAGTTTCTGGTTTTTGATTCTACTTATAAATTTTATATGGGCCATCACCTCATTCGCTTAAATTCTTTAAAACATGCTTTGATTAATATATGCTACTGGTGAAACCCAATTTTTAACATACTACTGGTATGGCATATAGAAATTTGGCCAATTCAACTAAGTCCCATCAAATGATCCTCCAATTATGGGTGCTATTTTGGCCACGCGACCAGTAATTATAAATTTTATATCATACCTAATTCCTTTAAACCACATATTTTCTTTGGTTATTCCTATTAATTTCAGTGTACTTATATCACTGTTGAGAGTCAGTCACCTATATACTCGGTGATACTTAGCAAGCCGGCATGGATGTGGGGAGCTGAGATGGGGGCCAATGAAAAAAATGTAGTGATTGGCAATGAGGCAGTGTGGACTAAGTATAATGAAGGAGACGGTGATGCTAGAGTCAAACGACTTTTAGGAATGGATTTAGTTAGGTAAGGATATTTTTTTCTAAGCTAATTAAAAAACCTACACACTCTTTTGTTTGATTGTATACAATTTACAGGGTAAATGCAATAAACATGGTCAATTTGAAATAGCCTGTTAGGTCCATAAGTTAAATCCTATGGATTGTCAAGTCCATAGTCAAGTTCTCAAATAATGTAATATTAGCCATATTGATTTGGTTCATTCAACAAAGGAAAACACTATTGTAAAACAGTGCTTGCCAAAGTTTTGAAAATAAAGATGTGTTAAGCCATGAAAATAGAAGATTTACAAATATCAGAATCTACAAATTTCAAATTATAGAAATAATTAGTGCACTTGTTGAAAGAAACTCAGTTCTGGCTTGATTGTTGTGTCTGTTTCTATGTCCAACAAGATAACCTACACAAAGCTCTTTCCACGAAAAAATAAAATGTTCAGTAAACAAACATCTTGCAGTTAGAAGAGATTTGTCTTCAATGACGCATTATAGTTTGTAACTATGGTGCATATGCACAGAAAAACACTATCTTTACTAGTATAGGTGAACAACTCTGATGCTGACCGTTTTTTTCGGCACATATGTGACACACAGGGAGCCAATGAAGGATTCGCAAGCCTGCTCCGCGCTCCCCCGCGTTACATTGTTTGGGTTCTGGGCAGTAACGGTCAGCATCGGAGTTATTTGCTGAGCATTTTATTATAATCAGAGGTCGGAATCTGCCGGTCATTGTGATATTATTATGATTGGAGCCCTATATTTAATGACTCTACTTTATTGACTTTGCAAGAAGTTCTAATATTTATAAAATCCATAGTAGCCCCCCCCCCTCCTACTGACCCAATACAATTTATTAAGTGGGCCCCAATCATATCACTTAAGTACGGACCTAGAATGACCTGCAGATTCCGACCTCTGATTAGAATATAGAACTGGTCAAAAATTACAACTTTGCAGGGTTCCGTACCCAAAGGGTGAAAAAGGGACCCTATTAATAGGCATAGGCCTACTGGCTGTGTCTCATGAACTGTAATAGGTACACAGTTGAAATTTTCGCAGATTATGTATATCTACTCGTATTGCCGCTATAACAACAAATAATAAAAAACATTAAAGGTGTTAACAGTCTTTTAGGCGATTTCTGCTCTATTTTTGGAACACGTACAAGCGTGAAAATTGGTATGTTTATAGTGCATAAGCTATAGAATAATAATAAATAATAAAAACTAGTCAAGTGCGTGTCGGACTCGCGCAAAATTAATACCCTTCTGCGCGACTGGGCGACCATTACTAAGACGGTAATATTACCTTAGTGCTATATTCCCTAGGTGCGCGAGCCCGAATCGCACTTGGCCGGTTTTTTAATACCTTTACATCGAAAATTGATGTTGTTTTGTTACATAAATTTCATACTTTTTTCGCGGAATTGCCTTTTTTATTAAAACCCACCAGATTTTTATAGAATGTATCATTAGTTGAAAAAAAGGCCTCTGTAGAAATAAAGTGGCATTTGTGGAATCTGTTTTTTTGCTGTAGAACTTTGAGAATCTGTCATTTCTCGGCTATTGATTCCAATGATTTTCTGAATTACTCATTATGCAGGTTGGGCCTGGAAAGAGGAGGAACAGCAATAGAAGCATTACAAGTGATTGCATCGCTTTTGGAGCAATATGGACAAGGTGGACCGTGTTCAGACCATGATGATAGCCACTTTTACCACAACTCTTTTCTGATTGCTGATCCAAATGAAGCTTGGGTTTTAGAGACAAGTGGTCGGCTCTGGGCAGCTGAAAAAATCGAGTCAGGCTACAGAAACATATCGAATGGTTTAACCATTACAACAAAGATAGACAAACATTCTGATAATTTACACGAAAAAGCTAAAGCATTAGGGTTGTGGGATGGTCAGGTATATATTTCTTGCCTATGTTTTATTTATAAGAAGAATTATATCCTAATAATTTGATATAATTTTCTTTTCTCAGAGTGAGTTTAACTTCACAACATGCTTCTCTTCTGGTGGAGATGAGTTCAGACAAAAAGAAGGGGAAAGACTTTTGGAGAATGGGACTGCTAAATCTGAATTTGATGTTAAAGATATGATTAATATTTTGAGAGACAAGGAAAGCCACATCTGCAGGGGCTGCGATGATACATTCCCAACACAGGGTAGTCAAGTAAGTATTCAACCCGTCTTTTGTAGGTGTGGGCAAACTACTTTAACAATGACCTTAGCTGCGCAGAGTCTATTTTACATACAAATTGACGTGCGCAAAGCTTCCCACTACGCGATTATTGTACAAGTTGTTTGCCCCGCAGTATACTTGTACTAAGGTGAGATAAAATCGTAAGGCCTCTTTGTAAAACTCCTATATATTCTCCATTTAAATCAGATGCATTATTTACCATATTGCAATGTTGTTCGAGATGTTTTCCTGTACTTTGTGTTGCAAATCTGCATCACTTAGTCATACATTTAAAATCACCATGAACTTTTAGGTCTCAAGCTTGACGTCGACAGGCGTGACTGTGCACTGGTTCACCGCAACACCCGACCCTAGTGTATCGTACTTTAAACCTTTTATTTTCGCGCCCGACGCTACGATATCGCCGTACACTAAAAGTCCCAATGAGGTATTATAATGTTATAATGCTTGCAAAGTATATTATGCTTTATTATAAGTGCACTCGGCCGCACGTCAGTGGTAACACTATGTCTCTGATTTTAGTAACTTGATTTAAGGTGAAATATTTTGAGATGGTAATACAAGTACCATTTTTTTATGTTATTAAACATGCTACGAGTATTACCCCTTCAAAACCACCGGGACGGTAGTTGTCGAGTACCTGGATCCGTTCGTATGACGTTATCAAAATGGTAGCCGCCGTATTACGAAAAATGCAAATTATTCTGAAATTGAGTCGCATACGCGTCGCATAAACATGTGTGTAGTATCAAATGCGAGGTGAATAAATGTTTAACAATAAAAAAAAATAAAGTTTTTACCACGAAATACTTTGATTCTTGTTATTGGATTATTTACTTTTTCAACACATTTGCTCATAAAACGGCTCTATTTGCACTGTATTAAGGTCCATAACCCAGCTTATTAACCACGCGTGCTTTTTTCATTATATTACCGCACTAGTGTTTTATGGAGCAAGGAGATTATGCTTATAAAGAGCAGCAACTCAATACGAAGTAACATGAATTTAGCAACTGTGGCTTGGAGGGGCAACAGGGGCATAAAATAAAAAGTGGGTACCAGGGAAGTATTAATATATAAAAGAGGTGGTCAGCAATCGGGGGGCTAAAAACAAAAGTGCCAGGATATAATCTGCATAAGAAAGACGGGGGTAAGCTTGCCCAACAAAGGAAAATAAATTTTTCAACACATTTGCTCATAAAACAGCTCTATTTGCACTGTATTAAAGTCAATAATCCAGCTTATTAAACACGCGTGTTTTTGTCCTAATATTACTTAACTAGTGTTTTATTTTTGTTTTTTTTTTTAATAGGCCAGGAGCAAGGAGTTTTTATATGTTACTAAAATTTTCAAGCTGACTTAGATAAAATATAAATGAATGTTGATTTTATGAAATTATTTATAGTAATTAACTAATTAACAATAAATTTGTCATTTACGTAACAAGATATTCAATTTTTGATCATTTATTTTAAGGTTAATGGAATAGGTAGTTTGGGTACCGAGCGACAATTACTTTTTTTATAGCTTGGTTACTAGATTGACTAATAATTGATAAAAGATTGATGGTGTAAGAAAACACAGTTGGTAATGTTTTGGGTCTCCTCTTATAATCTGTGCCCGCTGTTAAAGAAATAATGCGCGACATTTTACAAATAAAAAACTGTTCCTGAACCGTCTAAAATACTCATACACTAAATACAATTTTGAAAGTTGGTGAAATTAAAGGAAAACATGAACATATGCAGCTGACAAAATGCGGTGGACGTAAGGTTCCCGTGCAAAATGCTTTATAACTTTTCATTTATAAATGTATAATGTTTCAAGTAATTGGTTTTCATTTGGTTCATCAAAAACATTAAAAAAATAAATAAATATGAAAACAAAACTTTGTTCTTTTATTAATAGTAAAAAAAAGTATTGGATTTGACCAATGATTCGTTTTCGAACACTTAAAAAAAACTTACTTACCCAGTACCGAATGTTATAAAAACAATTTTAATGTTAATAAAAACACATTAGCACAAACATATTCAAAATTAACAACAATTGGAAATCCAAAATAGTTCTGGGCAGATAAGGTATCTGTTCATTTTCGAATCAAGGGGCATATATGGGTTAATAACATACTAAAATTTGGTTCTTGTATGACCGATCACCTGAACTCAAGACGTCAAGTCGATTTGTTATTTCTAGGGTTTTTAGTTTAACGCTGGTTCAGCTTTTACTGCTAACTGCGGCCGTGTGTACCTATTTGTTACGGAATTAAGTTTCAATTTTTGTATATATATTTTTTTTTTCAGCCTAAAAGGGAGCATTATCTATACACTTTACACATGCAGCATGTGTTGAGAGGTGTGAACAGTGATAAAATTTCTAAGGTTCTTCTAGAGATGGAACAAGGGTGCCTTCAAGAGGTTACAGATTTTTTGAACAAATATGAAAAAGGACAAGCATCTCTGATTGATCTCAAAGGGTTAATGAAAGACTGTGTAGAGACTGAAGTGAAACTGTATGGCTAGGCTAAAGTGGTTTCAAATTTTGAAATATAAAGTAGGTTATCTAGTAGTTATCTTAAACTAAATAGTCATTTCAATTGAGCCAGTAATTAAAGTTACACCACTGGTTGCCATAGTCTATAGAACACTTCGCGACATTCGCTTTTAAGTTAATTAAAATAAATGCCTTACCTTAAGTATTATATTGTCTTTTTGCATATCTCAAAGATATATTTTAGCTATGACATGTGTAGTGCAATATTTTTAGAGTAATATTTAATAAAGCGTTCCTAAGCTTAGATTGCATTACATTAAAAAGTAATCAATAAATATTTATTATATGTGAATTTAAATGTAGTTTTGTATTTATTTATAAAGTCACGTAATTATAATGTAATTTATGTGAAAAGCTAAAGCGTTAGGATTGTGGGTGGGATGGCCACCACTGGTTGCAATAGTCTACACTCTAAAGAACACTTCGCAACATTCGCTTTATATAATTAATTATTTAAAAAAAATACTTAAAGAAATGCCTTACTATGCTATCTTTATATATTTTAGCTATGACATATGTAGTGCAATATTTTTAGAGTATAGAACTTACCTAAGCATAAATTAGAATGGGTGAAACGGTAATACTTTTACCGTTTCACCCATTCTAATTTATCTATCAATAAATATAATAATATTTCAATCATAAATGTATAATTTATTAAATGTGAATTTTAAATATACTATTGTATTCATTCATAAAGTCATGTTGTACCGTTAAATATTTTACAAGTATTTTGTGAAAGAACTAATAAAAATAATGAAATCAAGATTTGTTTGAAATTATAAGATAAGCTCATAATAAAACCGCCTCGTCGAGGCTTGGAACCGGTACCATAATACGGTAAGTACAGGTTCTGTACCGGTACTTAGAGGTTCTTTTCATTTCGGTACCTGGGAGACAATTTTTGAAAGTCACCGGGTGATTTTCGTAATTTTTAAAATTAAATAAGCCCTGTTAAACTCCTCAAACGTAAGGATCAATATTTGTTAATTATAAAATAATGTTCAGTTTTAAAATTACCGACATAACAATTTGAGTTTTATGAGTAGGTATATCATGACTCGTTTAATTAAAAAAATCTCGAAAATCACCCGGTGACTCAAAAATTGGCTCTCTGGTTACCTAATTTAGGTACCCAGGTACCTAAATGGAGCGATGTTACCATTCCGTACCAATTTTTTTCTCTTTCTCTTTGATTATTTCATATTTATCCATTTTTTCATTATAAAAATTAAAAGGGGGTCAAATCATCCGTTTCACAAAATCTGCTTTGTCACTCTGACGTAAATATTTTTTGTTATATATTACTCTTGGTCTCGATCTAGTCTTGAAGACAGGGTGTCTACTCTTAAAGTCCGATGTATCGAAACGATACAACTCGAAACATGCAAATGCAAAACTTCGTCTCTTGACAATAGAGTAGAATATTGGTTGGATGAATTTTCAAACTGCATCCAACCAATATTCTACTCTATTGTCAAGGGACGAAGTTTTGCATTTGCATGTTTCGACTAGTATCGTTTCGATATATCGGACTTTGAGAGTAGACACCCTGAGATGAGGTCGACGATGGAACGAGCTTGCCCAGAATAAGCCTATTTACTCGCGACTTGAATAAATTCGGGTTATATGAACTCAGGAGTACAGACGCAGCCAGAGAATATATATTTTATTAGCACCGATGCTGGTACCGGTATAGTACCGATACTGACTGAAAAATAGTACCGGTGCAGGTAGTACAGTAGTAATACCGGTATTCGGACTCGCGAACCAAGGGTTCTGATAATAGTTCATGTTTGGAACCGCATAATCATGTTTGTAAAATTTTATTGCGGATTTATATAAAACTGTGTTAGTATTTTTAGGGTTCCGTGTCCAATGAGTGCGAACAGGACCCGCTATCGTCGTCTGTCCGACCTTGGAATCTATCGAACCGTACTAGCTAGCCGGAACAATGGCAATGTTATTATGGCAGACATCAAAATCTACCCTATTCCGATGTGAGCTTTTGACTCTTAGGGGTGAAAACTACCCCTAATTGACATTAATGGATAAATTCACAAAAGGCATTTAACGAATGAAAAAATGTATAAAGCTTTATATAGTTTTAAAAACTATTTGTGATTTTCAACCCCTATTTTATTCGTTAAGTACACCCTTTTAAAACACCCCTTTTGATATAAAATTGAAATGTTGTATTTTTTGTTTTGATAAATCATTTATTTAAGGTGATCTGTTTTCCATACAAAAATTCAAATGACTTGCATTCTTACGCGGGACATAAAATTCTGTTGAAAAACGAACGAATACTGCTATTTTTAGTTAAATTTTTCGCTAATTAATACTTACAAAAATACAGTTAATGTACTGAAAATACTATTTTTGTTAGCAATTTTTGGTTCAATATTACGATTGTGGGCGAGCGGTCAAAACTGTACAGTTGTGCTTTGTGTGCATGTGTGAGTGATCGTACTCATGTAAACACGGACTGACGAGAGTAATTGACTTTAGTGGACATATGGAGATATTTTTCTTATCGAAATTGTTGTTAGGCGTTGAAGTTGCACGATGCAATTTACGCGAATCAACTTTTTGCACATATATAGTTGGTACTCGTACTTATTGCATAAAAAAATAAAACCTTATATTTGCAGCAGTGGCTCCATCTAGTTGCGTTCGGGGCTAAGCTGGCCGTAACAGATCACCTTTAGGGCTCCCGCACACGACCGAGAATCGGTGGGCGATTATCGGCCAGGACAAGGACGGAAGATTCAGGTGATAACACGTCAGAGCGGGATGCCGACAAAAAATCGGCCACCGATTCTTGGTCGTGTGCGGGAGCCCTAAGGGTAGTTTTAAAAAAAATCCGTTTATAACAAAAAGTAAAAAAATGTCTGGATATCATTTTTATGATATTGTATTCAATTTGTCATGTGAGTACATTTCAATACAAGGGAAGCCAGTTTTTTAGCAGGCAAGAGGCAGGTTATTTAGAAATTGGCAGGTTAATGATGATGACTAAATTCGTCTTCAGATTAAGTTTCAAGCGTTATAAGGGCTAAGTCTAGACTTGAGGCGTTAAATATAAGTCTAGTCGTATTTATAAGGCTTACTAAAAGACAAATTTTCGATCAACACTACCTAATACTGACTCTCAAAGCTTAAGCAATCTCACTCACTCGAATACATCTCATCCACCTGTACGGTACTGACAGGTTATTTAAAAACAGGTTAATGAGAAAATGATCGTTATGTCGTCGGATATATGCAAACGAATAATGCAGATAGTTTATACCTACTCCATCCCAAAGCTGGCCTCGTGTAAAACTTTAAGCAAAACTGTTTTTAATGTTAAAGTTATTGTAGGCAGAAAAACCGGCCAAGTGCGAGTCGGACTCGCGCACTGAGGGTTCCGTACCACCACATAAACATAATTGTATTAGTTGAAATTTCAGTAAGTTAATGTGCTAGATTTTTTGAGTCCGACACGCGCTTGACCAAATTTTATTATTTGTTGTTATTTAATAGCTTATGCACTATAAACATACCAATTTTCAAGTTTGTAAGTGTTCCCGTTTTTAAATAGAACTAAAACAAAAATCGCCTCCGCGACCATCCAACTTGACCCCTCTCTTATATGAATGTTCTTGAAACGGGAGCTCACCACAATTGGTTACCATTAGTTGTTAGAAAAGTTGTAATATTTAATGGTTTCAGACTTTACCCATTATTTGTACTGTGAGACCTAGCTTCTTGCCAAATTTCATAATTTTAGGTCAACGGGAAGTACCCTGTAGATTTTGCATTTTTGAATAAATGTATGGAGATAAGGACATAAAATGCCATGTCTTTTGATTGCGTCGTTGCAAAAAATTTAAATTTTCAGATCTTGTGTGGTTCATGGATCCTAATGTATGGTGTTAATTTCAACCTGATACCTTTACCCGTTCGTGAGATAAAGGGTCTTGACAGACAGACAGACGGACAACAAAGTGATCCTATAAGGGTTCAGTTTTTTTCTTTTGAGGTACGGAACCCTAAAAATAGAACTAAAGGTTACAAATTTAAGCGGCGACAACTCGATGTTTAATTTTGGTCACAGTAAATACACCTGCACACGTCTCGCCACTTCTGCCGCTAGCAGACAACTCAGGCGACGTAGCGGGAGGGGTATGGACTCTGTGCTCAATTAGTGTTGCGATCAAATCGAAAGTATTTAAGGTGACAGTGATGCAGAAATTATTGCTTACAAAAACTTTTTCTCTTCTGTTTTCCAAATTTCTCGATTTAGGAGTCACAGGTTTACAGAGATTGTAGCCGGGTCATTCATTAACAAAGTGTTACATTGCCTTTTTTTATCTATAATGTATAATATTTTACGTATGTAAACTCTCATACACTTGGTCTTTGGACACGCAGGTTAATTAGAAAATGAAGTTACAAACTTAATTCGATTCTCCATCTTTCTTTAAAAGGGTGTCAAAACGATTGGCCTTGATGCAGCTAATGTACTTAGAATTGTCCTTAAGAGTTGCGTTGCTCTGAACCGAAAAATAAAATTACCACTGCTTAAGAAAGTCTGGCAGGTTAAAACGGCAATTTTTTTAAACTACCCTTTAATCGTGGACATCTTTATAAGCTATATATATATATTATCGGCAAAGTGTTTAATTAAGGCATTCTATATAATGCCGAGCTCGTCTAGACAAATATCTTTTCTATCGTTTATAATTGTGCACATTGCCTAGTCAATGTATAGAATGTCTAGGCATTGTATAGAATGCCATGTGGAGATCAGGTAAAGTATGAAATATAAAGACAAAGAACATGTATTTTTAACTAACCTAACCTCACTTACATCCCACTTACCACGTATTGTATGTACATTGCCGGATGAACATTGGGCATTGTATAGAATGCCTAGGCAATGTGTAAAATGAATTTTATTTCATACTTTGCCTAAACGTTTTAGGCATTGCACCTATAGAATAACAAGGTATTCTATAGAATGAGTAGGTATTTATTTATTTAAAAAATTTCATTAGAACAAATTAGTAATTTTTTCGAGGTTATTATCTCAGAACTTGTACCTATTTGAAAATTTAAAGTAGGTACATCTCACCAGGAAGAAGGGAGGAAAAAAAATTACAATGTTAAATCCTTGTAAGTATTTATTATATGTTTTTTCTAATCACATTCTTTATTTGTACCAATTTAATCACATGTAGATTTACAAGAAAAAGAAAGTACTTATACAAACATTTCCAAAAAACATGAATATTAAAAATAGAATTACATATCATCATCACTATCCATGTCTTCTTCATCGTCTTGGTCTGTAATTGGAGCGCTATTCTGGCAGTTCTCACCAGAACAGCCACCACAAGTTGAGTTGGAGAATAGTCCAACTTTTCTACAGCTACAAGATGCTCCACACCCTTTTTTGCAATTGCAGAATATCATTTTCAAAAGTTCTTGTGGTGCTGGATTATTCTTTTTCTTCTTCTTTTAGTAGGTTTGAAGGACCGTTAAATTTTTATCCACCCCCAAGGATCGGTTTTATAATTTTATTTCCCGGCCACTTGAATCTGCAGATGACATCGTTTCGTATGCTCATTTGTCAAACGGACACAATATGGCTTCGGTTTGCTCACGCACAGCTCAATCGAAAAACACACGGATACGGGTATATAGACTGGTGGTTTTTAATTGTTTTTAATTAACGCTCTCCAGACGAGCTGCCATAAACTGTTGAAAGGTAAATCAGTATATATGAAAATTAACAAGCAAGGACTGCTTTATATCAGCGAACTACAATATGGAACGTATGTTCAAAATACGAATCAATTAGTTCAAATTCAGAACGACGAGAGCAGGGATTGGTTCGCGCGCGTGCTGCAATGTCAGCTAGTGGGTAGTTGAGAGGTAAATATTTTAGCTCCGCCTGCTTAGGTAAGTATTTCGTGGGGTCAAGTTTGAAGCGCAGCTATCGTTCTATAGTATTGTAGTTCGCTGCTTTATATTATAAAAAGATCAATCTTAACTTTTGCAAAGAAAAATATGTGATTTTGAATTTTTTGTGTGATATTTTATCACCCGGTGATATGTTTAATTTTTAATTCAATGCAGTAAACTGACAGCTGCAATGTAAATAATGTTGCCAACTCGAAAACCAAAGTGACGTACTCCCGTTCAATTTTAAGTTCAATGAGGTGATTCATTGAGCCTCTTCACACTGGTTCGCCGATATCGAGCCGCCATTTTTTGATGTATGAAGTTATTATCTAAGTTTGTTTCTTGAGGAGAGAGATAGATATATAAAAAACGAATTCATATAATATTGAACACATTTTAACTTGTTTTTATTTTGGCCTGATATTAAAATACATTATCTCCACACTCCCCAAAACGTCGAAATTGCTTAATTTTTGGAGGTTTAACTTATCATACAATTAATCATTTTTGTAGCGTCACAACCACTCTATATTACATCAACAAAACATCAATAAACAACACTTCTAAGTTGCCACAACACAACTGATAAAAACTGCAGCTGTGCACTTTTTTACTAAGTTTAAGAAACGTTTAAAATAAAGCGTGGTGTTAAAATTTCTTAGAAAAAGTTTGCAGCTGCAACACAAACAAATGAGTCATCCAAACAACTAGACTCACAATTCGCTAAGCTAAATAAATAAAAATGATTTGTTTTATATTTTTAACTGAAAATTTAGACTATTTTAGGAAACTAATTTGTTTTTTTCCGCCTAAAATACTATTATTAATTTTATATTAATTTTTTAAGTTTTAAAGTTGATGACGTCATTTCACAGTAGACGATGAAACGATTGCCATACCAAAACGAAATCGCGGGTTGGTAGGAAAAATCTTTAGCCAAGTTATGCTTGGTTTTATATAGAAAACCTTTTTACAGCTAAATCGTCAAAATTTTTCGGGTGCTTTTGGTTCTGTGATTTAGCTACTAATTTCTAAAATTATATTTGATCTAATTGTGTTGTTTATGGTCAAGCAGGTTATGAACTTCTTCATTGGTCATCAACCTTTTTGGTAATATTTTTTACACATTACTGGTATCCCCGTCTTTGACTTATTTTTATGTCATGCTAAATGTTGTTTAAAATCACGCATTTTTCTGCAAAAACAGTGAAATATTGTTGCGTAAATGGCTGCAAAATTGATAGCTATGCTATTTGCGGAATATTCTTTTATGGGTATGCATTATTCCTTTGATTTTTCTATGAAAAAGCCGAATTGTTTTACGTATGAAGTAGGGTGGCTATAATATACGATGTTTGAACATACAGGAAAACAAAAGGTACAACCACATCAGTACTGTGGGATGTGAATCTGCGGAAACTGCCCATAAAACTGAACAACTTGTCCCAAAGAACATTATGATAGACTAGTCTCAAACTCCCAACTAACATTATGGACGACACGCGGGGAGCCAATGAACAATTTGCACGTCTGCCCTGCGCTCCCTCGCGATATTTCGAGCCAGATTTACGGTCAGCATCGGAGTTTAGTGCCGTGATTATTGAGAGGTATTATGTGAAGTTTTTTTACCTTGGGTTGGAATTTATTTAAAAGAGTTTCATTTTTCGATATTGGTATGCCTCTTACGGCCAGTTGCATAAAGCAACATTAAAGTTAAATTTCCTTTAATTTTTATGCTGTCACTTTCTTTATCATCGAAACAGAAAGTGACAGCAATAGTGTACCGAATGGCACAGTACGATCGAAGCAGGAGGACAGGAGCAATAAATAAAAACGCCTTCGTACACGGAATACAAAACTTCGTCGTGTAGTAGTAGTGAAGCAAACCACCTCGCTGAGAGAGATGTATTCTTGCTCATATTCAAGTGGTTGGTAGTTAATTTTAGAAGGTATTGTTTTGGAATTTGGGAGAAATTTTGTTTTGTTTTATTCATTGATAGACCGACCTATTTTCTCGATTCATCCGTAACTTCATTTAAAAAGTAGGGGGCTCGCGACTAGGCCGAAATGCAGTTGGTTGATGTTGAGTTTTTACAAGAATACCAACAAAGACCTTTATCGGCCTGTTGTTCACGGACGGACAGAAGGGACGCACACACGTATAGATGGACAGAAAGACAGCTGATGTACGAGTGGTGTTCAGTACGTAATGAGAATGAACAACATATTGGTTTTAAGTCTTTTGATGTTTGAAAGTATTGATAGTTTATTTCAGTAAACCTACCAAAGACTTGGGCCATAATATTAAGAAACGTATAAATGAGGTAAAGTTTAAGAGCCAGTTCATATTTTTGAACCTATTCCTATTCCGTGTGAGTAAAAAAATGTAAAGTCGGAACTAAATCTATGAATTAAGAAATAAAACCTTTTATTTATTCGATAATTTTGTTACAAGTCGTACCTTTAATAAAATTTGTTTATCAATAAACAATAAGTCATAAAATACAAGTCAAATATTATTTATTGCTTTGCTTCTGATGATGACGCATCGTACTCGGACTTTTCTGGAAAGGAAGAAGAAAAATGAAAAAAGGTTTATTTTGGAAACAAACAAAAAGAATGCTGCTGCTGAAAAAACTCCGATCCAATTATTGAATATCACCGAGTGATAAAATATAATTTTTGAGACATCAAAAATTAATGTACCCTGATAATCTGTTAAAATATGAACCATTATACATGAAAAGTAATAATCCATCCCTACTTTATATTTAACGAATGTCAATCCCATCAAACCGCACTTTTGTAAAGATAAAATTTTAATTTTGAATATTTCGGATGATGTACTTTGTACTCATGACATGCTTGAATAATATTCATGACATGCAAATAATATCATGCTTGAATAATACTCCCATGTTATACATAACATCAAATGAAACGTCCACTACAGGACAAGCTCCCTTCAGAACTACTTGGAAGGGGATTTACCATTAGCTACCATGCTTTTAAGCGTTGTGGCTGGCGACCGCTGTTGTTGGTGACCGCAGTACGTAAGATGAGACGATACATACAGGGGGACGCTGCTGCCCATCCTTCAGTTAATAAGCCCTTAGTCACCTCTTACGACACCCACGGGTACAGATGGGTTAGTACTATTCTTTGCCGGCACCACACGGACTTGACTTGATTTACCTCTATGATTCTACGATTGAGCCACGAGCCAAACCAAAGATGGATCCTCAGCGTTGCAAGGGTTTCAATGCACGAGACGCAAAATACTTTTTATTGCCGAGCGAAACACAACTTTTCAGGTAGAGACGAAAGTATAAAATCTTGCCAAATAAAATATTGAAAATGAAGCTGCTCTTCCAGAGGGCTTCAATAATAATACAACCCCAAGCCTAAATAAAACAGTTTGGTCACCCTACTTTGTGACAGAGATGCATTACCGACTGTTGGCGTTTAACAGAAAGAGCACAGAGAATAAAAGTTTTCTTATCTATTGGTTTTTTTTTGTTGTGGAATGACGTCACTCAGTGGTCAAATGAATGTTACAACTGCCGCAGCATTTTTTAATATATTACCGCAATCAAATTATTTTTCTATTCGAAAATAACAAAATATGGTATGATATAAAAATATCTCGAAATGGTTTTTGTATTTCAGTGTCTTATATCATATTTAGCTTGGCCAATTGGATGACCGACATGAGCAGTAGATAAGAACTTCTGCATTGTCCGTCATTCGGCTTCTTACCTCCGGTCTGAGTGTTCGAATGTGTCTCTTGCCTATGCGTTTCACCGTAAAAATTTTCGTTGAGTTTTTCGTTAAGTTTTTGGTGGTGAAGTTTTGTTTTTGTTATACCTTGTTATTTGTTAAAACTTCTGTCATGGATCCTGGCCCAGGAACCTCAAGTGACGGTAGCTTTTTATCTCCTAGAAAAAAGAGACCCAAGCGTGCTCTAAGTGTAACTGAAAAAATCATGGTGCAAAATGTTTATAAGTATGTTTTCAATGAACAGTCTTCTGATATAGAATCTGCAAAAGTCAGCGAATGTGCTTCTAAAACTGCTGACATACTGGGCATCTCTCAGAGAGTAGTATTTACCACTCTTAAAGAACATAAAGAAAACCAAGATTTTAAAGCACCTGAAAAGCCCGGACCCAAGCACAACTTCAAAGACAAATTGGACGATTTTACGCTATCTGCGATTCGAAAAAAGGTGCACGGGTTTTATGCGAAAAATGAAGCTCCTACCATTAAAAAGGTAAGATTAAAATAATCATAATTTTAATTAGGTAAACATATTTTTTATTCATACGTAATTTCATTATGGTCCCAAGTATATCTATCCCAAGATAGATAGGTATCATAAAGGTACTTGTATGATTTCAATATTAAATTATAAAAGGCACTTATTTCCGTTTCAGGTTTTGAAAAGCGTCAATGATGATGTGGACTTACCCAATTTTTCATGGAGTACAATGAGGAAAACTCTGCTGTTCCTCAATTTTAAATTTATCACTAAATCGCGACGAAGTGCTCTCATTGACAGAGAAGATATCGTGTTGTGGCGCCAAAAAATATATATATCAAATAAAAGAATATAGAAGACAGAACAGCATTGCAGTGCAGAAGAAGTACATTTATTACCAAGATGAGACCTGGCTGAACGAAGGTATTCACTTATTTATCCTACTCCTAGACCTCGCCTTCATAAATGCCGTCTTATCTTTTATATCCTGTAGTAGAAGAATACCAACATGCAATCTATAACTATTATAAAATACTAAATCCTTTACTATTAGAAAATTACACAAATGGAATTCACAAACTTAATTTTAAATAAACTTTCAACTGCTATTACTTTGTTCATTTTCATTTATTTAATAATCAAATAATAACCTTTTCTTCTTTCTCAGGGCATACAACGAGGCAAGCTTTTATAGAGGGTTTGACCACGGGCCTCAAGTCCCCGACGGGTAAAGGAAAACGGCTTATTATAAGCCACATCGGGGGAGAAGAAGGTTTTGTAGAGAATGGGTTAATGCTTTTTGAAGCAAAGAAGGGGAGTGAAGACTATCACCAAGAAATGAACGCCGAGTGCTTCGAGGACTGGTTCCGAGACATTTTGCCGAAATTGAAAAAAGATTCAGTGGTAGTGATTGATAATGCACCCTACCACTCCCGGAAGATCGAAACTCTGCCAACAATGTCATGGACTAAGTCAAGAATACAAGAGTGGCTCACAAGTAAAGAGATACAATATGAAGAAAAAATGATTAAAGCTACTCTCATTGACATTGTACGGCAGCATAAAGACCAGTTCCCCGTTAAGTACGCTGTGGACGAGATGGCAAAAGAGCAGGGAATCACAATCTTGCGACTGCCTCCTTATCACTGTGAGTTGAACCCCATTGAAATGGTTTGGGCTAAACAAAGGGGCATGTCACAAGAAACAACAAAACATTTAAAATGGATGAAGTGAAAACCCTGTTCGAAGAGGCTCTTACCAACATCACACCGCAGAAATGGAAGAGCTGTGTGACACATGTAATAAAAGTAGAAGACGATATGTACCATCTTGATCCACGCATTGACGGCGTTGTTGAAGATTGATTATTAATGTTACTGAATCCGATAGTGATGATGACTATGACAGTGAATAAAATTTTATTTTTATATGAGCCGTTTTTTCTTAAACATCTTCCCTAAAACAATGCACCGCCTTAAGTAGAAAATATAACTGCCTATATTCTTGAGCCACTTAACTTCTTAATTTCTTGATTTAAATAGTCTTTGTAATGCAAACAAAATGGGCTCCCATAGTTCAGCTGAGCTCTCAGAGTTCTTCATCGGATACTCCAGATCTTCATTTTTAAAATTTCAATAGAAAAGTCTCACCACGTTTAATAAATGTTGTGAACACAGCATGCCGAAAATTTTAATAGTTTGGCTGGTCTGTTAAGGTTTCTTCTTAGGGTCATCAGGTACACCAGATCTTCCATGATCCTAGTTTTGATACTTTTCCCTATGTATGGGCACTAAACCCTACCTCTGTGCCAAATTTCATCTCTCTAGGTTTAAGGGAAGCACTATTTTCTTATTGATGATCAGTTCGCGCTCGACTTGCTCAGATTGAGCCATGTTATTGTTCGAGTAGGTATTTACGTAATTTAATAAGCTTAAAATAATCACTTTGATATTATATGAACATATCACTAGATGAGTGATTGAGTTATATCTTTTTAGCACATCACTATTTATTTTTCCCAAAAAAGCGGCAACCCACCAAACGTCAGTTTACTGCATTGAATTAAAAATTAAAATCTAGTCCCTGATGTACAGTCAAGAGCACATCAAGTTTGACCCATTGGACATATGGGCTAGAATCGCACTGCGAGTGTCAAGTTTGACCTGTCGTTGGCTGTACCAGTTCGTCGACGTGTGACAGACAGACAAAGTCGCACCATAAGGGTTCCTTTTTTTTACCATTTAATTTGGTATCGGAACCCTAAAAAGTGACAACTATACTGGAATTAGGAACTTAGGGCCTCGGATTGTACGACCGCGGAATACGAAGCCAAGTTATGACTGCCCTCGGAATCCGCAGTTCCCGGAATGTACGTCCACAGCTTGTACGACCATAAGTTCATTCATATTCATGAGGTGCGTGTACAATCGACAGTCGTCTTACAGGAAATGTCTGGCCGCGGATTGCACGGCCACGGAATTGGGATCCATTGTACACTCGCGGAAGGAAAAAGTTCGCCAGTTTTTAAATTGATTCGTTTTACGTCGTGAGCACATATAACCTTTTGAAACTGTGACAGATTTGACTGTTGCATAGAAAATTATTCTCTATTGTTCGACAATACAGTTCAAATTATTTCAGACCCGTAGTGCCGGTGCCGATTCCGGCAGACACAAACTAAAACTAAACTAAATTTGACAGGCCTAAAAGTGTTGCTGTCTTTGTTACCCCCTATAGGTTCCAAAAAAGACAGCAACACTTTTAAGCCTGTCAAATGTTGTCCACCTTTGTCCAAGAAGATTATATCCTTCGGTTACGACAGTTAAAATGCTATTGTCATTTTTACTTTTAATGTCACTTAATTATTGAGTTATTTTGTCTCACTGGTGGGATAGAATCTGTAAAATCTCTTAAGTTTTATGTTTTAATAAAAATTACAAAATAAAAAACTTTGGCATAATACAAACCTGGCTATGTGACCAGACCTAAAATTGGCAGTACTGTTTCTTGTACTAAGATGTTGGTATGATTGATTCTGGCACTGGTGTGAGCGAAAACTAATCTTAAGGTGGCGAACCCTTTCATTCCGCGAGTGTACATGAATTCCGAGGGTGGTCAATCCTGACCGTGCGATTGGTACTGGCAGGTCCGGCCCTTCTTGTTTCAGTCCAATATTAAATGACCAGGTTCTCTTGCGATCACAAAGCACGAGCGAAGCAAGCGTGCTGCGGCAGCGACCGGCGAGTGCTAGAAGTGAACTTGTCCCAGAATAATCTGCTATAAAAGTCTTTTTCCGAGGCCGGTCATCATTAGACACATGCGAGAAAGGTCGGCCCAGTATTGTACAAACAGGAATGACCGTACAATGAATCTCAATTCCGTGGCTGTGTAATCCGCGGCCGGACAATCTATCCTTCTACGAGCTCGTACCCAGGTAGCAAAATGACGTCTGGGACGAAAAAAGGACGTCATTTTAAAGTCAATTTAGGGTCGGTACTGCGTAAAACTGTCGTCAATTTTTGGTCAGTATATAGTCGGTATACTGCATTGGTTGGAATCGTTCGTCTAACTGACGTCATTTTAGTCAGTTTAAAACCGTACTGTATTGGTGGAAATCGCCCTTCAAAATGTCGTCACTTTTGGTCATTTTAGGACAATATATTTTATTCTCAGACTTATTTGTCCATTTAGTTTAAAAATTTAATAAATGGTTTTAAATTTATATATTTTCCCTGTTTCCGAGACAATTAAACTGCAGGCGTCAAAGCTCGTTTTAAGAATTTCTTTAAACATCTTGTCATCTTACAGAGTCGGTAGCTGCATTATTAATAATAATTGGTCCTGGTTCTGGAAAGAAAAAAGTTCGTCATTTTAAAGTCAATTTAGGGTCGGTACTGCATTGGTCGTAATCATTCGTCTAACTGATGTCATTTTAAGTCAGTTTGACCGTACTGTATTGGTCAAAATCGTCCGTCAAAATGTCGTCACTTTTGGTCATTTTAGAACAATAATAAAAAAGTATTATTAATTGACCACGTCAAGTTTAAAAGTTTAATAAATGGTTTTTTAATGAAATTTTTTTTATTCACAGTTTCCGAGACAATTAACTGCAGGTGTTAAAGCTCGTTTTAAGGATTTCTTTAAACATCTTGTCATCACACAGATTAATAATAATTAATAAAAATAAAATAATAATTTATTATGGTACCCACCCAAAATATCAGCAGTGGTTACAAGTTGATTTCCTCAAATCAAGATAAGGTTTGATTGTAGATGCTCGCTATATCCCGGGTGGAGCCTTTCGCTTCCCAACTGTCCGGTGAAGTTGTGACAGCCCCTAGGGCTAGCAACAGGAGTCCACTACTAAAAAAATGCTCGCAATATACTTCTTCATGCCGAACATTTAATGTTTTGTTCACTTGTCCTATCGCGGGATTTTTAGTACTTGTTCAAAATTACGTCTGCAGTGCAAACCACAATACGTCATTATTACGTCACGTCCTTTTTCCGTCTTTGAAGGACGTCTGTAGTACGTATCACAAGACGTTTATATGACGTCATTCTAACGTCCTTATATGACGTTTTTGCGAAGGTTTTGCGTTATATTTATTAAGGAGAAGATATTAAAGAAACTGAAAATTTATCAATTGTCTGTTTCACAAGATTGACACGGAAAATTAGGTTAGAAGGGGACTGCCGGGACGCGTGAGTGGCGAACGACTGACTGTCCAAACCCGCGGGGCGGTGCCTCAAAGTTGCTGACACTGCGTCGCGACTTTGTGTCACCACAACATTCCCCCCCTAATTCAAAATTTTGAAAAAAAAATTACATTATATTTCATTAAAAAAAATATTAGACACTAGACATTATTTCTCTTCTACATTTTTCATAAACCGATTTGTTACAAATGTTTACACTTTTCTAAAAATAAATGACATTTCGAATTTTACCTGAATGGTTACTTGCAATACCTTAGACTAACGCTACGGTTACTAATCTAACACAAAACTTAGTAGATAAATCTCGCGCTCGCGTTAGTGTATCGGATTACAAAACATTACGCGTACGCCTGATGAGCTGCGCGCTGTTGTTGGGTCGCTTGTGCGGCTAGTCCCAACTCCACTGATGACTTAATTTTCTTTTGGAGCCACTTGCTCAAACTACGCTTGCAACATTTCAAGACGAAATATCCGCACATAAATGTACAAAATATCACGATGATACCCGAAATGGCTCCGAAAATATGTATCTTCTCCTCTAAGTGACTGGTAGATGCGTCATTAGCTCCGTTATGGGCTATTATGATTTCTTCTGACTTTTCTACTTGTTTACTGTACTCCTTGCCCATGTTGTTTCACTATTGATGCTCTCGTAGGTATAGTATATGTTCTACGTAGAACTGTCTTTATAAATATTTCGTCGTGGAATGTTGCCTCTGAACAATTTCTCTCGTTATATACTACTGAAATTCTACTTAAAAATGCTTAATCAATTTTTTTTACATT
Source organism: Athrips mouffetella (assembly GCA_947532105.1). Taxonomy (NCBI): domain Eukaryota; kingdom Metazoa; phylum Arthropoda; class Insecta; order Lepidoptera; family Gelechiidae; genus Athrips; species Athrips mouffetella. The sequence goes on from OX383956.1 coordinate 34,188,114, forward strand.
CGAGAAATATTACTGAGTTGAATTCAATTAATCATCAACCATTTAAAAATCGCACCGGCGGCTTTGTAACTCGGCCACTACGCGTGGTGCGAGCGATAAGCGGTTTTCTCGCTGATTGATTGCATTCACTTTGTACTTTGACATTGACATTTTCTGAACTATTCTCTTGTACTTTTTTTGATTCCTGAAAATTACACTCATCATCATTTAACAAATATGCTGGCTTGAAACGATCAATTGAAATCTCTGAATTTCTATTAGGTAATTGTATAGTAAAAGTTTTACTATTTCTTTTCAAAACTCGATAGGGTCCATTATAGTTTGGCGTTAAAGGTCTCTTTACCAAGTCATTCCTAAGAAACACATGCGAGCATGACTGTAATTCTTTATGTACGAAAATTTTACGCGAATCGCTAAACGCTCGTGACTTCGGTTTCAAATTATTTATTACTGACCGTAACTTCTCAACAAATGCACACGAATTGTCATTGTACTTTGAACTTACCTCATTATAAAAATCACCTGGTAATCTTAAATTATGTCCTAAGACCATTTCTGCTGCGCGTAAGCGAGATGTAAATCTAAAGATGTAAATCTCCGTCGCTTCTGCATGCCGCTCTCAATCCAAATAAGGCCGTAGGTAACTCGTCTAGCCAGGATATGTTATGTGCTAATCTGGCTGTAAGAGCAACTTTTAACGAACGGAGTCACCCCTCGATCATCCCATTACTTTGGGTGTGGTAAGGGGTAGTCCTTATTCCCTCTTTTCCCATTATTTTCATAAGTTCGTTAAAAATTTCACTTTCAAATTGCCTACCTTGGTTTGTTGTTATCCTTACTGGACAACCAAAACAACACATCCATCCTTCATAAATTACTTTGGCCACTGTTTCTGCTGTCATGTCTACTGTAGGTATCGCTTCCGGCCACCGCGTACAACGCTCGATTGGAAACGGTCACTGTCGGGATAACTTTGTAGATCTGAAACTGTGTGTCTACTTACTTTGGTTTTTTGACATTGTATACATGCTTTCGCCCACCGTGTGACATCTTTGTTCATCCCTGGCCAAAAGAATTCTTTTGCTACCATTTTCCTAGATGTTCTAGTTCCTGGATGACTAATGTCATGAATAGAATGAAATGCTACTTTTCTGAATTTTTCCGGAACGTAGGGTCTCAAATAATTAGTCGACATTTCGCAATAAATTGGCATGTTTGTACCGGGTATACACACTTGCTTTAAAAAATACCTTACCATTGTCGTTTGTTATAAGTTGCGTGACCTGAGAGTCGTTTTTGTTCCCGTGCTAGTTCATGGTAGTCTATGCTTGTGGGACTACTTATCGCTTCGAGGCGCGACAATGCGTCAGCGACCACGTTCTGTTCTCCGGTTAGGTGTTGTATTTCGCTCACGAACTCGCTAATATACAACAAGTACCTTGTTCGTCTTGGAGTTTTCTTTGTTTGTACTTAGTTTTGATAGGGCGAATGTGAGCGGCTTATGATCCGTGTATACTATAAGTTCTCTGCCCTCTATCATGTACCGAAAATGTGACACAGCCATGTAAACAGCTAGTAGTTCGCGGTCATACGTACTATACTTTTGTTGCGCTTCGGAAAATTGTTTTGAAAAATAACCGAGTGGCGTCCATTTGCCACCTACTTTCTGTTGTAATACGGCCCCGGCGTTTGTGTTTGAGGCATCTGTCATTAAAGATAATGGCACTTTAGGTACCGGATGTGACAATGTAACGGCGCTTTTAAGGCTTACCTTACACTGCTCGTACGCGGCTTCTGCTTTGCTATTTCATTCGATTTTTGTCTTGTCTTTTTCTTTGCTCCATGCGAAAATTTGTTTAATTCTGCTTGTCTCTGAGCTGCATTTTTTACATGTGGTCTGTAAAAATTTAACATACCAAGAAAACGACGTCGCTGTTTACCCGTTCTCGGCTTCGGATAGTTTGTAATAGCCTTAACTTTTTCCTCCAGTGGGCTTATACCAGCCGACGTCACCTTGTAGCCTAGAAATTCGATTTCCTGCTGTCCAAAGCTGCACTTACTCAAATTTATTGTTATACCGTACTCGTTGAACTTCTCACATACCTTTCTCAGATGTTTATTGTGTGCTCTTTCCGTGGTTGAAGCTATAATAACATCGTCTATATAACAAAATAAAAATGATTGCTCTCCCTGGGAATTTTTAAAATACTCTAAACCTTGCACCATAGAGTTCATAAAGCGCTGAAAGGTTTGCGCGGCATTTCGAAGGCCAAACGTCATGCGCGGGAATTTGAATAAACCAAAGGGTGTGATGATAGCGGTTTTTTTGACATCCTCCGGCGCTACCTTAATGTAGTGATAAGCCCTATTTATGTCAATCCTAGAGAAAATATTTTTACCTGCTAATCCATTGGTGAAGTCCTGGAGCCTGGGAACTGGATAGCGGTCTGGTTGTCTTCTTGTTGGGTAATCGGTAGTCTCCACTGTATGGACTGTATGGAGTGGGCTGGCCCATGCGCTCTTTGATGGCCTGCAAATACCGAATTCTTGCTTTATTTCGAACTCTGCCTTTACCTTGGCGTAGCGATCTGGAGGGAGCTGTCTTGCTCTCGTATACACAGGTGGTCCTTCTGTTTCTATATGGTGATAAACTGTGTGCTTTGTTGGGCTTTTAAAAGAAACTAGTTTCGTTATCTCGGGGAACTCTTCTAGTATATCTCTATAAACGTTATTATTTTGAATACTTTTAATAGAGGGAAAATCACAGTTGACAATGGACCCGATCGAATACAAATGTGTCACAGAATCTACAATTTTTTTTATTGTGTAAATCTACCAATAACTGATGAGATCTGAGGAAATCGGCGCCTGAAATAGCCTGTTTTACGTCTGCAATTATGAATGTCCACCTGTACGGTCTCCTCAGTCCTAAATTCTGCTCTAAAGATTTAACACCAAAAGTTTTGATTTCCGTGTTGTTAGCTGCAAATAATTTATAACTACACTGATTTGGTTCTGTCAACTTCACTTCCGTGTCTGTTGGTGCTTCCCTGGACGATCCGGCGATTGCTGCTATATCTCCACTTTTAAGATTCTCCACGATTTTGTCTGCTATTTGTCCCAATGCTTCTAGCTTGGCGTCTGGCGTTACAGCAAGCACTGCTCGAGCTGCCGATGGTAACCACGCCAACCAGAGGTTCCGTTGTTTGCTGATAACCAGGTCATACTTCGCTGTATCCGACACTCTTCGCGGTTCTTTAATGGCCTGGAAGTGTGTGAACCACAACTTGGGTGTTTGTGTCCAAAACGATGATATTCTGTTTCCAACCGCTATTGCTGCTAAGTCCTGTTGATTAAGTGGGGTTGGTGGAGGTGGTGGTGGAGTAGCCATACTGTCCTCACACTTATATTCACACTGTACTGGAACTATCTATAGTGTTCGTTGCACGATCACTGACCGGCCTCTGTTGCTATACGCGTGGAAAGTTTTTTGCTTACAGCCTTAAAGTAACACGCGGTTACGATACGCCGTCCGGCAGCCGGTCCCCTTCTATTGAGTCATCACCCGAGTTTATTATTTTAACGTCGAAAGGTCACCACTTTTGCGAAGGTTTTGCGTTATATTTATTAAGGAGAAGATATTAAGGAAACTGCAAATTTATCATCACGAACATGTATTGTCTGTTTCACAAGATTGACACGGAAAATTAGGTTAGAAGGGAACTGCCGGGACGCGTGAGCGGCGAACGACTGACTGTCAAAACCCGAGGGGCCTGAAGGGCGGGTGCCTCAAGATTGCTGACACTGCGTCGTGACTTTGTGTCCTACAAAGTCATAAGGCTGTGACAATAGTACGTACTAGAAAGGTCATACAGACGTCATTATGACGTCTTTTACGTCGAAAATGACTGTATTATGGAAAAACCTTGATTCGAATAAGGCACGTTTTTTGTCGAAAACTTTTGAAAATTTGTGAAAATTGTACTATACTTCGTTTTTATTTCTTATTTGTAGTGTAAATAGTTGTACTTATAGTCTAGTTGTAAATACAAGGTGCAGCTTCCCCATTCAACATGGGGAAGCGTGGAAGAAAAGACGGAAAGAAAAAAAAGCCTGAGGGTAATCTTGGTGATCCACCTTTGCTAGATTCATCATCGGATTCTGACGATACTGGACATGAAGACCACGAGGATAAAGAACCCACAGCGGATAATTACAAACCATACAAAGTTCGTGGCTGTACCCGGAAGTATGATGCAAATTGCAAGAAGCCAGAGTACATAGTTTTTCTTACCCACAAGGAAAACAACAAACCATTCTCTGACAAAGACCGGCTAAAAATATCAGGAGGTCTTAGAAGGCACTGTGTTTCAGGAATAACGCACCTGAAACCTATCAACAAATACAAAATAGGCGTCATATTTGAACTTCCAAACAATGCTAATGTCTTTTTACAGAATTCAAAATTGCTGGACGAATTGTCGTTGAAGGCTTCGATACCTGCCTCTGACACTGAAATAACTGGTGTTGTAACTTCCGTACCCACAGAAATGTCCAATAAAAAGATATTTAAATTAATTGACAGTTGCAGGAATGTTATTCAAGTCCGTCGATTCATGCGGCGAGTAAGAGGGTTAAATGGCGCAGTCTCATATCTTCCAACACAGACTGTCGCTATAACGTTCGCCTCGACCCAGCTGCCTGAGTATGTGAACGAAGACCACTGGAGACATGAGGTCAGTGAATACGTTCCACCTGTGAAGCAGTGTCTTCGTTGCCTCAGATACGGGCACATTGCGAAATTTTGTCGTAACAGTGAAGTATGCTCTATTTGTACAGAGAGTCACAATTTAAAAATTTGTCAAGTAAGCTCTGAAAACGCTAAATGCGCAAATTGTGGGGGTAACCATGTCGCTATTTCGGCTTCATGTCCTATAAAAAAAAACAAAATAGAAGAGAATAAAATAAAGTCTCGTGCGGTTAAATACTCAGATTTATTCAATGAAAAGGCTTTTCCTCAATTAGCAGCGAAGACAATGGAATCACAAATTACAAACTTAATGAAATCTGATAAATTTGTAAATTTATTAGTTGAATCGATTTTGCATATAATAGCGAAACAAAAAGAAATGCCAATTAATTCAAATTCAATTAAAGATACTATAATGGCTACCTTACAGAAAAAATCATCAACTTAAATAAATAATGGGTACTGTGAACATTCTTCAGTGGAATGCTCAAAGTCTTATTAGTAATAGGCATATTTTTACTCAGTTTCTTTATGAACAAAATATTCACATAGCTATAATTTCAGAAACTTGGTTATGTAATAAACGATTTTCTATAAGGGGATAAAGCATTGAAAGAAAGGATTGTGGAAACAAACATAACGGCGTAGCAATTCTGATTCACAACAGTATCGTTTATTCTAAAATAGATACTTATTTTGATAGTTCTTTACAAAACATTTGTGTTCGTTTAACGATTTTCTATAAGGGGATAAAGCATTGAAAGAAACGATTGTGGAAACAAACATAATGGCGTAGCAATTCTGATTCACAACAGTATCGTTTATTCTAAAATAGATACTTATTTTGATAGTTCTTTACAAAACATTTGTGTTCGTTTAAAAATGGGCAATAAAGAAGTGATAGGAGTAAATTGGATTCCTTAGTAAAGTTGATACCAACTCCGATTTTATTTGCTGGTGACTTCAATGCACACCATACTTCTTGGGGATGCAACAGAGATGAAGCTCGTGGCAGGGATGTGTTGGATGTTGTCGATGAAAATGGTCTTGTTCTTCTAAATGATGGTCAGGTCACAACTCTTGGTTCATTGACGTGGCGGCAAAATGCATTAGATTTGTCTATAGTTTCTCCATCATTGGCATCTTTATGTGAATGGTCAGTTCATGATTCTCCACTTGGTAGCAGTTATCATTTTTCTGTAATCATAAATTTTTTTATTGATCCTTGTGAAACAAACAACAATAACTCTTGTAATAATATGCATTTGCCAATCTACCCAAATTACAAGAGGGTGGATTGGAAAGTGTATGTACAAAATGTTGAATCTTTGCTAGGTAATCTTCAATTAGATCAGTATTCTCCATTGGATGCATACAATTTATATATTTTCTTAAAGAAACTGAGTGAAGATAGTCTAAGCGTCTTTCTTAATATATTGAATCTGCTTTGGGCTAGTGATACAATTCCTGAGTCCTGGAAAACTGATTGTCTGGTTCCAGTATTAAAACCAAATAAAACAAGATTAGATCCAAACTCATACCGTCCTATTGCTTTGACATCTTGCGTAGGTAAAATATTCGAACAACTATTGAAACAGCGTCTAGAATTTTATGTAGAACATAATGTTATCTTACCTTCTAATCAGTTTGGATTTCGTAGAAGTAGATCAGCAAGAGAGAGCCTTTGTCAATTCCATCTTGATGTTCAGAATATTACATCACAAAATAACTTTCTTCTTGCTGTATTTTTTGACATCTCTGGCGCTTTTAATAATGTGAATATCAACGTTCTTTGTGATGAGTTGCTATGCATTGGTTTTTCTGGAAAAATAGTACAATGGATTTTTGATTTTTTACTTGATAGGAACGTCTTTCTTAAATTAAATAGACACCTTTATGGTCCAAGAAAGTCTTCTATAGGGACTTGTCAAGGAGGAATATAATCGCCATTGATTTTTTTGCTTTATATCAGACGACTTAATATTATTTTGGAACAAATCTAGCTCAACTGGCTGAAGTTGTTAGTGACGCATTGGCAAGTCTAAATAATTACTTTTCTTACCTAAACCTGGATGTTAATCCGTCAAAATCAAAGGTGCTAGTCTTCGGAAGAAGATGTGGCACTATTCCCATTGTGTATTACAATAATACTGCTTTACCATTGTCTAGAGATGTTAAGTTCTTGGGTGTAATATTCACATCAAACTTGTCCTGGAAAGATTATATTGATCAGATTGCAGGTAAGGCTATAAGAGCATGTAACAGTCTTAAATCACTAACTGGTACCTATTGGGGTGCTGACCCAAAAATTTTACTAATGCTATACAAGTCACTTGTTCGAAGTCACTTTGAGTATGGATTCTTTTGTTTCGCTGCTGACAAAGATATTGTAGAAAAATTAAACAAAATCCAAAACAAATGTATGCGTATAATAACTGGGGCATTTAGGAGTACTTCTATTGGAGCTTTACAGGTTGAATGCAATCTTTCACCTTTAAGTATTCGATTAAATTATCTAAAAGAAAGATTCATCTTGAAATTATATAGTTTTCCTAAAAACAAATTATTGCAAAATCTATCCAGTTCGCAACTAGTTCCTATTCGTAAGCCTATTTTCATTCTACAAGGGTTACATTCCTTTTTGCAATTCCTACAGAGTTGTAAAATTCATGTACCTGACCTGGTGTTACCTTGTTATGAAGGTTCTTATCATTGTAAATTCTCTGCTATTAAAATAGTCATTGATCCCAGTTTATCAGCCAAGGAACAAGTTAATGCAAAATTATTGGATTGGGATGCTTATAGATTCATATACACTGATGGATCCAAGGATACTAATGCAGTTTCTTTTGCTTTCTTTGACTATACTGCAAATTTTGGTTTAGGTCATAAAATAGATAAAAATGCTTCCATATTTTCTGCTGAAGCTACTGCTATATTGTTTGCTTTGCAATATATCAAAAATAATAATAAAGGTTGTCTAAATTGGGTTGTGGCTAGTGACAGCATGAGTGTTTTAAAAAAATTGGCAAACCATAAATTGCAAGCTGACACTAATTATATAATTTATGAAATTAAAAAGCAGTGGGTTGCATTGACTGAATCAAATATTTTTGTTGATTTTGTATGGGTTCCTGCCCATATCGGCGTTGTAGGGAATGAGAGGGCAGACTATTTGGCAAAGACTATAGTTAACTTTGATTCCAATTCTGGGTGCACTGATGCTGGAGTTTTACTTCCTTTCACTGACGTTGTAACCATCTTAAAGCGACGTATATGCGAGACATGGGGTCAACACTGGTATCAGTTCACTCAGACAGAAAATAAGGAACGTTGGTTTTCTTCAATGGATGTTCAAGTCAATTCTACACCATGGTTTTGTAAGGATACTGTGTATGCAAATCGGAAGTTCTACTCTACTTTGTGCAGACTTCGTTTTGGCCATTGTCGCCTTGATTACCATCTATTTCGTTTAAAGATTGTTGACACTCCGTTTTGTGAACATTGCAATATGGATGAGGAACAAACCTTAGATCATATTATCTTTAATTGATCGACCTTTGGTATTCAGCGCCTTGTGCTAACGGACGGGCTCATTCATATTTATGGGTCTGCTGATATGTCCCGCTTTGCAGTCAGGAATTGCTTTTGAATGTCTCCACTTATATGTATATATATAACTTCATAATTTCTACTGTAAATAGTGTATAATATTGTTTTAAAATAGGTTTATAAAACTATCTTTTTGTTTCAGACAATTTTAGTAAGGTAATAACATTGTCTTTTTATATGAATGAATACTGGATTGGAATGGAACGTTAATTAAGAATATGATATGACTAAAGGGCCCCATACAAAGCCCTGCCTGCAGGGCCCTGCTTGCAGTGCCACTGCCAATCGTACTTTGTGTGGGCATGCAGGGCCGACAAAATAGCCGTTACATCGGCCCTGCAAGACCACACACGGTACGATTGGCAGTGCGTACTGCAAGCAGGGCCCTGCAGGCAGGGCTTTGTATGGGCCGTTTAAACCTTAGTATTATATAGTCTAAGGACTAAACAAACATGGATTGGAACGTACAATATGGATATGACAACATGAATTGGAACGTAAAAACAAAATACTGAAGAAATTATATTACTGGATTTGACTAAAGAAATTGATAAAACACCAAAGACATATATTTGAATAACTTTACAAATGAAATTTTCTACGGTAGACCTCACTTTATTTTACTAATTCAAGAAACATATAGACGAATGACAAGGCGGTATGGTCTAGCACCTTAGCCTGCTCTTCTGAAGGAAGAGCGAATTGAAAAAACAAAAAAAATGACTGTTTGACAAAAATTATGACGTCATTTTGACGACATTTTGCTGTGTCCGTCTTCCCAGCAAGCCCGTGCGAGATATAGCCAAGTGGCATACACCAAAATTTTGGGAGACGTCTCGCCAGCAAGCCCATGCTGTAACTCAAAAACTACTGCACGTAGAATGCTGAGCGATATACCAATAGAGAGTGCATATTTGATGCAATAAGCACCAAGAAAAGTGAGTCCCTAGGTCTAACGGTTTCGGTGCTAGAAACAAATATCATTTTCCCGCCGAAAATTTTGAATGCATGATGTGAAGTGCGACGTTGCCGTTCTGTGCAACTCTACATGTTGCTGTTAGAGCATTCAAAAATCAATCTTGTATCCTTATAGTTAAAAGGTACTGTAGACGCACGTGTAGATTATTTGTAATTTGAGAATAGTTCGGGAGACGGTGTACTTAGTAAAAGACTGATTGGTTATCAAGAAGTTTTTATTTATTTGTGGACGACATGTTAAGAACGAAAGAGATAATATGTATTTTAGCTCACGTGAAGACTAACTGGTGCCTCAATCTCTTTTTAGCAACCGTGACAACTGTTTTCTAGGAGGAGATGTAGGTTTAATGGTCTCAGTAACAAACTAAAATTTTTAAAGTATTCTTAAATTGTCCTGTTATTAATAAGTTAAGAAAACTGATTTATTAAATAAATACGTGAGCCAAAATACATATTATGTCTTTTGTTCTTCACATGTTGTCCACAAATAAATAAAAACTTCTTGTTAACCAATCAGCCTTTTAAGTACACCGTCTCCCGAACTATTCTCAAATTACAAATAATCTACACGTGCGTCTACAGGACCTCTTAACTATAAGGACACAAGATTGATTTTTGAATGCTCTAACAGCAACATGTAGAATTGCACAGAACGGCAACGTTGCACTTCATATCATGCATTCCAAATTTTCAGCGGGAAAATGATTTTTGTTTCTAGCATCGAAACCATAAGACCTAGGGACTCACTTTTCTTGGTGCTTATTGCATCAAATATGCACTCTCTATTGGTATATCGCTCAGCATTCTACGAGCAGTACTTTTTGAGTTACAGCATGGGCTTGCTGGCGAGACGTCTCCCCAGCAAGCCCATGAAAAAATACGAATATCTCAAAAGTTAGTGGAGCTAGGATTTTGAAATATTTGCTACCTACTGTTCCGAGTACGTAGTAAATATTAAGCTTTGTTTCATCTTCCTACCTACTATATGTTCCGAGATATCACATGGGCTGGCTGGGAAAACGTCTCTCCAGCCACCCATAATTATTGATGAAGTGCTCCTACCATATGGACATTTTCGATTCGGCTTTTTTACAATCAATTGCACTAGACATGCAGTAAATGTGGAACTATTTTGCTTTTATGTAATCTTCGTAGTTTTCCCTGTATAGAATGGGCTGGCTGACGAGACGTCTCTACAGCCACCCAAAGTTTTCACCTCGTAGTGTCATCAGTTTTGATGCACTGAATCTGACACTTTACTGATGGAATGAACCAATTTCCACAAAATTTTGGTGTATGCCACTTGGCCATATCTCGCACGGGTTGCTGGGGAGACGGACACCATTTTGCTACCTCATACCAATGAGTATATAAATGCCCAGCCAAGAACGTACGACCGTGGATTGTACGACCTCGGAATCCGAAGCCAGATGGTCGGCCTCGTATTTCGCGGTCGAACAATCCATAGATTTAATTTAGAAAAGAAAGACGGCACGGCACAAACCAAAGAGAATATAATAAAACTATACTTATAAATAAAGACGGATTCCACATCACAGCTCGCCCTGTCTGGAAGACTTGTATAATTACTAATTTCTGTAGATTTCTATGGTATTTTATTAGGTACATGAATTGTTCAGTTCAAGTGTTAAGAAATGACGTTAACAACTTACAAATTAGAGAAGTTAATCGACTTGGTCTCGGAGTACCCATGTCTTTACAATCCCAAGGACATGCGATACAAGGATAACGCCATAAAGGATGCCGTTTGGGAAACCATATCCGAAAAAATACGAGGAACTTGAGGTACGTATTTAAACCGGAGTTCAAAAATCAAGTATTGTGTAAACAAAATTATACCTTAACCTCAAATTCATGCCATCATCATAACATCCCATGAAACATCCACTGCAGGAGAGGGAGCTCCCTCCAGATCTCCAGCAAAATCTCGTGGTAATTAGGAGTGGATTTACCATAATCACCATGCTTCTATGCGCTGCAGATGGCGACCGCTGTTGTTGGTAACTGCAGTATGTAAGGTGCTACGATACTCAGAAAGATGCTGTTGCCCATCCTCCGGTTCATAAGCCCTTAGTCGCCTCTTACGACACCCACGGGTACAGATGGGTTTGTACAATTTTTAGCTGGGCACCACATGGACATAAATAACTCATGTTTGGTAAAACATTAAAAATATTTTTTTTGTTTTTTCCAGCTGCCCTGTGTAAGAAACGCTGGAAATACATAATGGGTAGCTACCTCAAGACCATGCAGCGTAGAGGAGTCACAGGAAGAAAAAATCGGGGGGCTTATTCGCATTTCTATAAGAAAATGACATTCTTGGACGGAATCGAACGCTTAAAAAGAAGACCCAGCAGATTTCCTCTTCCATCAACCTCTCATGATATGTCAGTACCTATCAAATATGTAGAAAACGCTGCTGGAGCTATTGGCAGCCAAGAGATACTGCCTATAAAAACATTAAGAAGAGTACATCTTCGAGATATGATTGGATCCCCGTTACTATTAAAACCAAAAATTGATAAAGATCCAACAAAAACAAGCTCAAGCAAATCATCTGATGACAATAGTAATGGATTTTACGAAATTCCTTTAATATCAAATGATAATTGCATTGATGAAATAAAGCAACTTCCAAATCAGGACCCTTCAATTTTCTCCTTTGCGAAATATGCACTAGAAGTTTTACGAAAATTACCACCATCACTTCAGATTCAAGCAAAGGAAGACTTGTATGGTGTTTTAAATAAATTCTGTGAATTGAAGCGCGTTCCACCAGCTCATGTCCCTAGTGAGGCTGCAGCGGAAATTGATATTAATATTAAATGTGAGGTTCCAGATTCTGAGGAGGTGAGAATGAAAGTTGAGCCTAATGAGGAAGATTATGTAGAAAATATTTATTAACTTTGAAAGAATCGTCTTAGTATGTATGAACCATTTTATTTGTATAATCATTTTTCAGCTATGTCAAAAGCAATTGGAAGCTGTCAGGAAAAACAAGTTTGTAAATTAATGTTACGAGTACTCTTTCCGTCAAGTATACTCTGGTTTAAGTATCATGATCATGGTTGCAAAATGTGTTGGTAAGGGTTGGAATAAATGAAAATGAATGGATTATAGTTTTTTAAATATTTAGCATAAGAGTCCCTATCAATATCGCCGCGCTAGTACGAGTAGTTTAGGCAATTAGTGTGTCCTAAATAGAGAAGTGCGTTGTGAGAAGTGAACAATTTTGACTTTGACTTTAAACTAAATAATAGGCCTATTCGTACTTATACTGATAAAAAGTCGGTAGTAAGTAGGTATAGAGTTTCCACTAGATTTTTGTTAGTATTGTTAGTTAGTTTCTTTACTTAGTAAATGTTAGTTTTGTTAGTTTCTTCTTTGCTTTATGTTTGGACCCCTCCTTGGGAGTAGGCCTCCTCCAGCTCTTTCCACTTCTCTCTGTCCTCTCCTTTGATCATCCAGTCCTTACCGGCTGTTTTTATAATGTCTTCTGCCCACCTTTTGTATGGCCTGCCAACTCTTCTTTTGCCTCTAGGGCCTTTCCATTTTGTGGCTTTCTTTGTCCATCTGTCTTCGGAGTATCGAGCTATGTGTCCTGCCCAGCGCCATTTTACTGTAAGAGCTTGTGTGATGAGTGCGTCTTTTACTCCTGTCCTTGTTCTAATGCCGGCTCCAGACTCTCACGAGGCGCCTCGCACGAGGCTCTCGCACGACTCTTGGCGAGTGGAGGCTGCAGGAGTGCTAGCCATCCACACTCGATTTATTCAGTTGCCCGCTACTAAAAGATGGACGTATTTGAAGTTACTGCGTTAGCCACCCTAAGTCGCCATTAATAATATTTTTTTTAGTTTTTGGCTCGGGGTATATATTTAATGCTTTGCTTATCCGATCCCACGTCTCGTTCACTTTATTTTTATCCTTGTGATATGTTTTTGTAACAACAAAATGAGCGAGCACGAGAGTGTGGTTGATTCCCTCGCCTCACCCTCTCGTGTCCTTTGACTCGCGTCCGAAAAACCGACATAAAACGGAGCGCCAGCGAGGCGAGGGGACACGAGCGCACCGTCCTCACTCTCGCGCTCGCGTTCCCTCCTGGAGAGTCTGGATGGGGCATAATAACTTTACTGTTGATCTTGTGTATTTTTGTTATTTTCAGGAAACTCCTTTCCATTGCTCTTTGAGTGGTTCTTATTTTTTTTTTTTTACTTTTCGTTACAGAAACGGTGTGAAAAGTATTAAGTATTGGATGATATTAGACTATTTTCTATGTTTTTGCTTTGAGACCTATGCTTTTTGCTAAATTTCATTATTCTAAGTCAACGGGAAGTAGGTACCCCATAGGTTATGGTTTGGTTCATAATATGTAGTATGGGGATGGAGACATGAATGGCCGTATCTTTTGATTGTGTTGTTGTAGAAACTTGGAATTATCACAGCTTTAAGAGTCCATAGACTGTAATATTCAACTTAATATATTTATCGGTTCGGGTGAAAGGATTTTGACAGACGGAGATCAAAATGATCCTAAAAGGGTTCCTTTTTTATATTTGAGGTACGGAACCCTAAAAACAGCTAGTTTATAGTCCCTGTTGTAACTGGTGTCCTAGATCCACTTTCCTAGAGAGATCATGTTAGGCCATATTTTCGACACCAATTTAAATGGATAGGTATGTTCAGAACCACTTGTTTTTCACTGGCGCTATTTTGATTTTGTATTTTTTTTGGACGATTAAAATATATTTGGCTGGCTTTGAGCCTTGCGCTTGAGTCCACTCGGACCAGCTTCAGACTCATCAATTAGGTATTAAACAATATTTAAATCCTTGCAACAAAAAACTTCAAAGAAGTCAAACGAAATTTAACAATAAAACAGCAAATAGTCAACACGGTAAAATTCACTAATAACTTGCTGGTAAAACCCGAGCCCAGCGAGGTTCAAATATTTCTTGATAAAACACGCACTCGTGGTGGATGTCTGATTGGTGACGTTTCGATGACCATGTTTGCAACCTCTGCTTCTTTAGGTCTTTTAAAGTGCAAACTTTTCACGATAATTTGTTTATCAGTTTTGTTGTAGAAATCGTAGTATTTTTAATAGAAATATGAATAAACCAATGCCATAATAGTACATTAAGATGCACGTGCGCTATTTTGGATATTACGGCCGAGGCTCAGAAATTGCAGCCCCAGCCGCAAGCGAGGGCGTAATCACCAAAGCGCACAAGCTTCTTATGACGTTTTTCAACACATTTGCGAATAAAAACGAATCAAATTCGCATACCTGCAATTCCTGAGCCTCCATTTTTCGTTCTCACAATACTTTTCAATAAATGCACCACAAAGAGCTAGGTTTATACTTATTCGCCAGCTCATTGAAATAAGCCAAAAAGACATTCTCTGTGTCATTAGATAGTGTTTGATTTTTTGTAAAGTGCCCCCTCTCCCCTCTTCCAACAACACGGTTGTTATTAGAAATGTGAAAATAAATAATAATAGTAATATACAGGGTGATAATTTGATCGCGGGCCATTTCTCAGGGGCGGGATCAGTATCAGTAACTGAACAATTTTTCTCAAAAAACAGGTCGAAATACGAAAATAAATTTTTGACCTCCCATAGAAACTGCATCAGCTGATAGCGCATTTTGTATGGAAGGTCAAATTTGGTTTTTCGTATTTCGACCTATGTTCAGTTACTAATAATGATCCCACCACTGAGCTATGGCACGCAATCAAATTAACACCCTGTATAAGGTCCTAATGAAATAGTGAACATAATTTTAGTATGTTACTTAGACCAAGAAAAACAACTCTTCCCAAGAAACAGGTCAAATACGAAAATCAATTTTTGACCTCCCATAGAAACTGCATCAGCTGATAGCGCATTTTGTATGGGAGGTCAAATTTGGTTTTTCGTATTTCGAATTACGTTCTTTAGGGAAAGTTGTTCAGTTTCGTGGTCGAAGTAACATGTTAAAATGATTTTCACTATTTGTGTAGCCCTATACAAGGTGTAAGGGACGGTGTACCGAAAACTGAAAGGGCGTGCTGTCAACGAAACTGAACAACTTTCCCAAAGAAACCTTTCCGGGAAAAAAAAATTTGACCTCTCTATACAAACTGTTCGATCAGAGTGAGCAATTTGTATGGAGGTCAAAAATTTTTTTCATTTCCCAAAAATGTTTCTTGGGGCATGTTGTTCAGTTTCTTTGACTGAGCACGCCCTTTTAGTTTTCGGTACACCGTCCCTTACACCCTGTATATGAAGAGATAAAAGGAAAACTATCGCTATCGCAGCTAAGATTAATAGTCGAAAAACTGAAAATAATTGAAATATCAATAGCAATCAGGCGCCGCTGGACCTCGCTGGTCGTTAGAAGAAGAATAAAAACCGGCCAAGTGCGAGTCGGACTCGCGCACTGAGGGTTCCGTACATAAACATAATTGTATTCGTTGAAATTTCAGTAAGTTAATGTGCTAGATTTTTTAAGTCCGACACGCACTTGACCAAATTTTATTATTTGTTGTTATTTTATAGCTTATGCACTATAAACATACCAATTTTCAAGTTTGTAAGTGATCCCGTTTTTAAATAGAACTAAAACAAAAATCGCCTCAACGACCATCCAACTTGACCCCTCTCTTATATGAAAGTTCTTGAAACGGGAGCTCACCACAATTGGTTACGATTAGTTGTGAGAAAAGTTGTAATATTTAATGATTTCAGACTTTTCCCATTATTTGTACTGTGAGACCTAGCTTCTTGACAAATTTCATAATTTTAGGTCAACGGGAAGTACCCTGTAGGTTTTGCATTTTTGAATAAATGTATGGAGATGAGGACATAAAATGCCATATCTTTTGATTGCGTCGTTATAAAAAATTGAAATTTTCAGATCTTGTGTGGTTCATGGATCCTAATATAGAATATTAATTTCAATCTGATACGTTTACCCGTTCGTGAGATAAAGGGTCTTGACAGACAGACAGACAGACGGACAACAAAGTGATCCTATAAGGGTTCCTTTTTTTTCTTTTGAGGTACGGAACCCTAAAAAGTAATGAAAAATTCAAAACTTGCTTAAGAATAATAATCCCGAAAGCAACTTTAACAAGACAACCTACATTGCGCGTGACCCGACACGCATGTACGCCGTCTTTTTAGGGTTCCGATACCAAAATGGTAAAAAAAGGAACCCTTATGGTGCCGCTTTGTCTGTCTGTCACACCTGTATATCTCAGCAACCACTCATGCTATCGACTTGAAATATGGAATAGTTTTAGAATATGGTTGTCCAACTTAATTGCACGGAAATGAATTAAGAAAAAATTATGATTATTGATGTAAAGGGGGCCCAAATAGGGGGGGCAAAATTTCAAACTGTCGGTACTAGGTAGGTTGAGTGGGGTATCATATGAAAGGGCTTTAATTGAACATTCTAAAATATATTTTTTATTTTTTTTACAACTCTTAGTTTTTGAGTTACGATAAAAAATGACAAAAACAAATACCGTTCCCCCCCCCCTTATCTCCGAAGTTTGTGAATGGAATATCTGAATTAATTACAGTCGATAGAAGTTTATATAAATATTACAGCAAAAATAAAACGATCTTTCTAAGTTAAACAGTTTTTTAGAAATATGCAAAAAACCTTTACAAACAAATTTGGTTTTGCGGTCCTAAAAATGGACTTTATTGCTTCCAAAAATACAAAAAGTATATCGGAACCCTCGGCGCGCGAGTCCGAATCGCACTTGACCAGTTTTTATTAAGTGTATCTATCGTTAAAAAGGTAGCGCAAGCGTTATCTCTGGCGAGATTGCTGGTAGGATTGGTGTACCACAGGGATCCTGCCCTTTAATACGCTTTTTAGCGTATTATTTAACGATCTCCCAGCGGCAATGTTGGGCTCGGATATATTTATGTACGCCGATGACGTTGCTGCCGTGGTCACAGCAAAATCAAGCAGTGAACTAGAACAAAACCTCAACTCAACTTTACAAGAGCTGTCGCGATGGTTCTATAACAATGGGCTACGAGTATAGCGCTGAACTTGGGTAAAACATCATTCGTGCGGTTTAGTCTAGCGGGCAGAACCCTGCCTGCATGCACAGTCCGGGCGGATGATGTTTTTCTGCAACAGGTATCGTCCGTGCGATTATTGGGCTTCGATATAGACAGCGGTCTGGGTGTCTACTCTAAAAGTCCGATATATCGAAACGATACTACTCGAAACATGCAAATTCAAAACTTCGTCTCTTGACAATAGAGTAGAATATTGGTTGGATGCAGTTTGAAAATTCATCCAACCAATATTCTACTCTATTGTCAAGGGACGAAGTTTTGCTGTTGCATGTTTTGAGTAGTATCGTTTCGATATATCGAACATTGAGAGTAGACACCCTGAAATGGGATCTGCATATCGACGGGCTTTGCGCTCGCCTCAGTCGCGCATGCTTCGCGCTACGGAGGCTGGCAGCAACAGTTAGTGTAGATACGGTCAGGACCTGCTATTTTGCGACCATACACTCGCTTCTGACATATGGCACTGAATTGTGGGCACGAGCCGCCGATAGACAAAGAGTATTTGTGATGCAAAAGCGAGCAATGCGGGCGTCTCGGCTAAACCGTTATTTGCTAAATTCGAGGTACTTACATTACCTTGTATCTTGATATTATTAAGTAGCTATATTTACATACAAGAACCTCCACATGTTCGTGGAGCGTGGTTACGGACAATCCTATGTGACACGGTACAGCAATAAACTGCTTTCAGTTAGTCACAAACTAACAAAATCAGAAAGCTCCGTATATGTGCTGGGTCCATTAATATACAACCGGTTGCCAGAGCATGTCGTGTGTGCCACATCCACAGAAATATTTAAAAATAAAATTAAGACGTGGTTGTTGCAGGAACAATTAATAGAACTAATCAATTGGACAAGTGGGAATAAACGTTTTATGACATTAAAGAATATACTATATTATACAATATTATATTTTAAATTAATATTATGACGTGTAACAATGGTTATTAATAAAAATCTGTATCTGTTAAAAGCTATACCTAGTACGAGTAGGTATAACAAAAACAACCGACCAAGTGCGAGCCGGACTGATATACATACATAAATAACACCCAGACACAGGAACATACAGTTGTGTTCATCACACAAATGTTTGCCCTGGGTAGGGGTCGAACCAGAGGCCCAAAGCGTGAAAGGCATTGACAAAGGCCTAAAACACAAGTTGAAGTTATCGTTTTTGAGAACAAGTTTCAGGGAAAAAATTAAGGTTATTACTGCTGTACTCGGCGACACGTCACTTAAAAGTTAATCTTTCTGAATCCGTCAAGGTCAACATGAGCCTTGATGAAAGACTAACTTGTGACGTCTCTGAGGAGTCGGAAACAACATCTAGTCACAAAAGAGCCCACGCAGAGTTTCCTTCTAAAACAAGTCAAGATGTTTGCTTGGCAGAAAACTTCAGGATTTATTGTCTTAATGTAGCCAAACATATTGTTAGAACAGTGACGACGTTTAAGCTATTCAATTATCTTAGTTTTTGAAAAACATTATCACATGCATTAACATGGTTATGTCAAGGATCAGGAGTGTTAAAATGCTGCATGAATTTTAGAAAACTTGTAGCTGTTATCCACACGAAAGGGCGCTTCACCAATTGAACCTCGAGATCCAGCGATATAAATCAGGAAATTAGAAAAATAAGAGTCGCGAAAGGCTGTTTAACTTGTCGGGTATGTTTGCCTTTGATATTGATCTACTCTAGTTAAACACATAATAAGACACTATAACTGTTTTAAATCAAAGGTCCTTTATTTCCATGTACTTATACAACTTAGTCTGAAGTATCACATGAATTTGTAATTAAACTGAAATAAGCATAAAAAGTGAAGATAAATATTAAGCTACCTATAACGAGTCATAAATACAAAACTAAATTGTACACTGAAACGTTCCACTTTTGAGATTAATAAATGCCACATTATTATACCTATCCATTAGTAGCACGAAATTATTTATTTAGTTAAAACTCCGTCAAATGTTTGTTACATTTCTAATTAATAAAAAGAAAGTGACGGTAGAAGAAAGTCTGACTTAACATAAATTCAACAAAAATATATTTTTTGTTCAACTGGTTGTATCTGAAATGTTAAAAATAAATTAAATTATTACAGTGCAGTTAACATTAAAAAGACCAGGAACCACTTAATTTCTACGGATTTATTAGCTTTACACCGAAAGACAACATTTATTAAAAGTCTACATCATTAGAAAACTAATGTGGCTATGACCGCAGCAGTATAGCAGCGACATTCCTTATTATCCTCCATTTTATCATGGTAAGAACATTACAAGCTCTGTCTTTCGGGTTTTGCCTTATCCTGTGACGTCGAACGCTACTTTAATACGCTGCTACTCCCTGAGAGTCACTGGAACATCACTCACCAACTATTTCAGCTAACTGATATGCAATGTTCTCCCGTTCTGATTTATAGACAACAATAGAAAGCTAGAAATTTAAACGGTTTATTACATTTGCGTGCAATAAAGTAGCTATTTTAAATTACACCAGTAAAATACTAACCTATTTATTTTTAATAATAATTGCATCGAAATTATTTTAATGAGATCTTGGTATTTTAATGACGACTGAACAGTTCAGCGAGCTTAAGTAATTTCCGATACGTTTCCGTAATTGTCAATTAACCATTTAGGGGCTAAGCAGACGGGAACAAACAGTCCTCCGGTAGTGTTGCAAAAGTTATAGTTTTTATGTGAATAAAATTCAAACTTTAACTTAAATTAAACTAAATAGTTAACAATAAGTTTTTATCTTGTACCTACTCAATTTGGTTACCAAATAAGCGATTTTAATTTTATTTCTTTCAATAAAATTTAAGCTTGCAAATCAACAACCACCTATTTAAACAACTTTAGAAGCTGACTAACTTCAAAACTAAGTATAGGGAAAAACGTTTAATAACATCGAATCTTTTTTAATACTTGCCACACTAGCGGACTTATTTGTCTCGTCTGACTAGCCCTTAATTCGTTAACACGTATCAGCCTGCTTTGTTGGCGCATTATAGGTCATATCACTTTTTCCGACATCTAGCATCACATTATATCCCAGAAATTTGACATATCTTTAACAGCTATTGTATGGCACAAACGTCAAGAAACTTGGAGTTTGACGTTTCCGCCATACTTTATCTGTCGTATATCTGGGATACTACATAATATCCATGGTAATATTATGCCTAGATCTCTGATAATGTACTCGTAATATGGTCCTATTTCATTGTGAACTTTACAAGCTTAATTCATGATGAACTAAATAAATCTATACATATAAAGTTATATTTAATTTATCTTCAACAACAATCATCTACATAATACTTAAACTTAACATAAGTTGTATGCTACAGCCACAAGGTTCGTTATTTGATGAACACTTTTCTTTTTCCTGGACCATGTACTGTGTTAGGTTCAATTTAGATAGTAAAATTTCAACCATTAACAAATTTGTATGTTGTTACAACCCGACCTATTCTCAATGAACCAACTCTTTCGTCTTAGACCCTGTTCAGAAAGGGCGAATTCGCCGCGATTTACTCGCGCGTTCATCTGGACGCATACAAAGCGCTCCTAGTATCTCGACTCGCGCGAGCCGAGAACATTCGCGCGATGCTTGTTGACGCAATGTATTGACACCCAGTACCTCGCCTACGCGCGTAGAAACTCGCGCGTAACAATTCGCGGCGAATTCGCCCTTTCTGGACAGGGTCTTACTGTGTTTAATCGATCTCTAGATTTGTGATGATTATTATGAAACATTCATATTACATTTATTTTATTTGTACATGTTAATAAATTTAATTATTATTACGTGTCTGCCCCGGGAAAGCGGTTACTTCATGGCCGCTACGCGGACTAAAGCAACCGCTTCCTGGCCATGACCACAAGAAGACCACAGCCAAAATTAAAGAAGCCTCAGATCGGATACACTGCTGCCTTCCTGAGACTTTCCTAGCTGTTCCGGCCTAGGTACGTAACTATAAACTAATAGACTGGTAATACTATATTTAATATGTATTAAGACTACACTAATAAATAACAATACAAGTTTGTTTGGAAGATGCATAAAAACCGGAGCACGTACTTAGGTATTATTCAGGGGATAGAGAAGACTTAAGGTAGCCATAGTTCACCATTTAAGCGTATGCATATGTTTGTCTGTCTTCTTAGATTGTCTACACTACAGTTATAGTACCTGGGAAAACGACTAATCTAACACAAAGCGGACCAACAAATGGCGCTGTAAGGTTGATTCGCGCAAGACTTATTAAAAAAAAACTGAGAAATCGAGTTTCCTTGACTTATAGATTTTTCGCCACCGCAAACCCCTATATTAAGTAGCAAATCAAGTTTTTATGTTGTAATATATGAAATTATTATTATAATTTTTGTATTGTGTTATAATTTCCTGTGCTTTGTGGTATTATTTGTGTAATTATTTTTGCTACTATTTATTTGCTCGTCTAGTTCAATTGTTAATGCTTCTGTTTGCATTTCTGTGGTCTTAATGACGTCGGGTGGGCTCAAAATCAGCACTATGCTGTGCCCATACCTTTGACATACTTTTTTTAAATTCTATGTGTTTTTCAATGTGTTTTTGTATGGAAATAAATGAATTTGTATTGTATATTTCATTGAAATTGGAAGAGCCGTCCGAGTAAAAAAATAGCACTAATTTGTCTTATCGTTACTAGGTCGAGTGGGGTATCATATGAAGGGCTTTTCTTGTACAGTCAGCGTCAAATTCATATGAGCGTCTATCGTAGTCAAAATGATATGTAGGTACTCGTAGTAAAAAAGTTCAATTTCATATATGCAATTAGAATTGTCACATAATTGTAAGCACCCAAAGTGTTCAAAGTATCTTGGCAACATAGTCTCCAATGTTACGTTCGCGGCCGTCACCGTCAAATTGATGTGAGCGACTATAGTAGTCATAATGGTCTGAAGTGCTCTAGATTTTGTTTACTTCAGATCCTTTTGACTACCATAGACAGTCACATCAATTTGACGATGACGACCGCGAACATAATATTGGGAACCTTGTTGCCAAGATATTTTGAACATTTTGAGTGCTTACAACTATATGACAATTCTAATTACGTATATGAAATTGAACTTGTTTACTACAGATCATTTTGACTTCCATAGACGCTCATATGAATTTGACGCTGAATGTACATTCTAAAATAGATTTTATAATTGTTTTACAACTGTTAGGTTTCAAGTTATGATAAAAAAAAAAACGGACGGACGGAGTCGGACTTGCGCCCTAAGGGTTCCGACCTATCTACCATATGATATACTAAGCTTTTGCTTTCATTGATTTTAAAAACTCCGCGGCCATCCAACTTGACCCCTCTTTTATAGAAGTTCTTGAAACTGGAGCTCACCTTAATTGGTTACTATTAGTTGTGAGAAAATTTTAAATATTTAATGATTTTAGACTTTTCCCTTTATTTGTACTGTGAGACTTAGCTTCTTGCCAAATTTTAAATTTTATTGAAGGATTCCGAGTAGTTTCTTGCTCGCTCTCATTTTGAGGGAAGCTGTCATACAACAAAATGAAGAATTTAAAATTGCTGAAAAACGGCTCAAGCGATTTTATGAAATAACCGAGCAGAGCATCTCTATGTAAGGTATTTTGTGGCACAATTAACTTTTGAATTGGTTCCATTGAGTTGAATGTTTTATAATTTTAGTTCTGGATTGGAACCTAAACTGGATATTCTATTTGAAGTTACTTCGCAAAAATCTTGCATACAGGGTGTACCAAACTGGAAGGGCTTGCTGGGTAGACTAAACTTTCCCTAAGAAATGAAAAAAAAAAAATCTCCATGCAAAGTATCTTGATCTGTGAAAATTCATATACAGGGTGTTACAGTACTACCAAAATTTAAACATGTGATTTACTCAAAATCATTTACGAGTACGTCGGTTTGTTTTAATGTTAAAAATTGATCTGCATATTTCATTAGACTATTGTTAAAAAAAAAACCTAAATATAAGTTTGTGTTTCCGTACCATGATGTAAGGCATTACAAATTTAAGTTTGCAGTTGATACTTTTTACTTTCATATCGCGAGAAAGTAAGTGCAGTGCTGCTGTGCCATTTTTTTAGATCGACTTTCAGTCAGAATCAGTAAATTTGTATGAAAATTAAATAATTATAGTACATTAAGATGTAAGTGCACTATTTTATTGATTATGCCCGAGGCTCGAGAATTGCTGCCCGAGCCGCAGGCGAGGGCGTAATGGAGCCGAGAGTTTACACTCTCCTTCTTTGGTCAATAGTGTCATTACTGACCAAAGCGCTTATTAGAAGTCGATACTTTTGAAAATAATTACAATAAAAACAATTGAAAAACCACAAATATTTATAAAAATGGCGCGCGCTATTTTACATTATACATAGGTACATGCGCGCGCAGGAGGCATCGACTAAACTTCCAAACAGCCGTCTTTAAATTATTTTAAATGGGATATATTGTTTAATATTATTTATTGTTTATTGCACACAAGAAAATAGAATGGACAATACATAAAGAAAAACGACACAACAGGTACTACTTATTTCAATAAAGAAATGTCTTCCAGCAGACCTAGGCGAGTGTGAAAAATATTGAAGGCAGATAGACTGTGCGCAAGCTCAAAAATTATTATTATTATTGTTACTTAAAAGACGAATTTGTTGTTACTAAGTTGATTTATATAAATATTTTTATGAAATGAATGTTTATTGATCATATTATCGAACAAAGTTTATTTATTCATGAAAATATAGTGAATTTTTTATACGTGGGAGTGTATTTTGAAGCATTGAATTTCCCGCGGGAGAACTATTAATTTTTTATAGGCGTGCCATGACAGCGAGCTGTATGCTGCAACGAGGTTGCATTGCAATATTTGCAATGATGGAAAACTCAGCAAACAGATTTTGTATAGATCGACCGAAAACTGATGAATAATAGGTAAATGCAAATTTAAAGTAAGCAACACTGGGGTAATTGGACTACAACTTCTCGATACTTTTTGTACTTGTGGTGGGGTCACGGGACCGCACGACCGGCACGGCAGCAGGACCTTTGATTTTGCAATAAGTATGCGTTGTTGAGTACCTTCTATTCCGCAAGCCCGCAGCAGTGTGTGGGCGCTGTATTGAAAATTCGTGGCTAGAATCTTAGCCTTCGACCAAAATAAGAGAAGTATAATAATTTATTGCTTTGTTACATAACTCGTAATTCTAATGTTCTACCAGATTTACAGTTGTCATTGGTAAAGATAATGCAGAATAACCCATTATTACCAACTTTACATTCTTAGTAGTTACATATATATATAGCGATTTTAAGTTTTATTTAAAGATCTCGAGACTTTTAATTTTTGCCTTAAAGACAAAAACACTAGGATCAACGTTTTCCATGATTCTAATTAAATTTCAAAATAATTAAATCTTAGTTCAGTTCTATTTCAATTCCAATTAAATTTCGATTCAGTTCTGATTAAGTTCTAAGTCAGTTCCGAATCGATTTCAACTCAGTTCCATTGCGGTCTTGTTTCTATGAACAACGCGACGTGGCGCAGATTATCTGGCGCGGCTCACTTGTCACAGTAGCGTGTATGTGGACAACATGTACTTAATATACAGTCAATACAAGAGCACTTCAAGCTTCACACATTGAACTTTGTACCGTAAACCGGTAAGAAAACATAGCCTATTTGTTAAGATGACTAGACAACAAACACATATTGATTTTGAAAGCTATTGGCCCCGTTCGTAAAAAGATCAGAATGGCGGCCAAATTTTAAGTAAACAAAGTAAAATCTCAGTATTGTTGACACAACTCTTACTTTGGCTAGACATGAGACAGGTCAACATTGCTAGATAGAAAACCTTTTTATTTTTAGGATTTTTTGGTTGAAAAGAAAATTATAATAATAAATCCAATTAAATCTTTAAAGACAAAAAATATGGTTTTTGGTATATTGCTTACACATATGAAAAAAAAATTAATAACAAAAAATTTCGGAAACAAATCACGATCATTCTTATTCAACACTTTTGTAAGCAAAAGGCAAGAAACTCAGTTCTTGCTTCCAGGCTACACTAGGCAACACTGAAAGCACTGGTTGGTTGGCACTTTTAATAAGTTTTAAAAGCGTTCATGATTCGCCTTCAGGTGTTAAAAACACCACTAGGACAATCAACTAGGAACGCCGGGAAAAGAGAAAAACATTAAAATTAAATTAAAAGCATTAAAAAACATTAAAAGATTTGTTCTTGAATATGATAAGTAGTAGATAAAGTTGTGTATGCAACTCTCCATAATTAGGTATAAAACACTCGTGTCATCTATTATGGAACTTGGCTCGCTACGCTTGCCTGCCTTCCAGTGTTTTATACATTAACTATTATATGGTATATTTAGGTGTATTATTATATTCAGTTTTATATCGGGTTTTAAAAATTGGTATAATACCTTTAAATACTGATACTGGGGGCTAAATGCAACAACTTTTGTTCTACGACTTCTGTAAATTCGCAAAAAAAATTCGACCTTACAAAATGATCAGCTGATTGGTCCAATTTGTATAAAAAGTTGTTTTTCTTTTTGCAAATTTCCAAAAGTCTATAATAAAAGTTCAAAGTTGTTGCATTTGTCCCTGGAATCAGACCTTAAAAATGTTTTATACCAATTTTTAAGCCCTGTATATTATAATCACGATTTGTTACAAGTATTATAATTTCTACATATTTTGAGCATTCCTTTGCTCAAAATATATCTTTAAATTTCCTTAAATATTTCTTTGCTCGTTCTTCGACGTAGATGGTTTGCCACAGCCTTGTCAATGTCGCTCAGCTTCTGTGCATGACTCATGACAGCTGCGATATATTCATGCATCGAAGAATGTTTTTCCAGACGTTCATCAAGGAGAGAATCTAGCAATGATATCCTTCTGTTGACGCTTTTATTCTCAAGTCAAGCTGTCCCATGCTTCTTTGGCTGTTGCGGCATTTCGCACATACGTAAGAATATGAGGTTTCAAATGCAGGCAGATGGTAGCCAATGCTCCTTGTCATGTTCCACTTCCTTAGATCCTTTCTCGGGAGACTTCTCGACGAATTTATAGACGATCTCGCATAAGTAACAGTAAAGTTTCCAATCAGTATAATCATCGATTCCTGATAGTTTATTTATGGTCAAAACGGTTTTTTTGGCTAACTGGGCTAGAGAGAATAAAATATATGCGGAGTGTAGTGTGATAGTAGAGTTAAATTTAAAGTAATCGTGACAAGAAAAATATGGTGGCAAAACTACGAGAAAATACGTTTCACGCAATAACACTCGTGTCATACATATATTATGGAACTTGGCTCGCTACGCTCGCCTACATCCCATATATACCCTTGAGTTTTATACCCCTCATTATGTACCGTTGCATTAACTACTATTTTGTTTTCTAAAAGCCGTAGAACAAAAGTTTTTCCATTAACCGCCCCCCCCCCTCACAGAATAAGCCTTTAAAATATTTCACAAATTTATTGAACCCTACATATAGATATTGCTCGTTAAATATCAAATAGGACAGGATAGAATGCAGCTAGATTTTGGTAGACAACTCAGCGGCGGCATTGTATAACCTTGTATAACCCTAAAGCTTTTATTTCAATCACGTTTCGTCAAAAACTATGGTTAACTTGAAATAAATTTTCTTTTTGCTATAATTAACACTAAAAGAAATAGATTAACGGAAGTAACGACATCGATGGTAATAGGTATCAAAAATATGGGTTTAAGGAACATTGTATCGAAAATTGAACGGGAGTGCTCAGTCAAACCGAACCGAACAACTTTCGCAAGAAAACATTTAAGGGAAATGTAAAAAACGTTTGACCTTTCCATACAAACTGTTTAATCAGAGTGAGCAATTTGTACAGATATAAATTATGATGGAGAGGTAATTTCCCAAAAAGTTTGTTTCGGAAAGTTGTTCAGTTTCGTTGACCGAGCACGCCCTCTCTGTTTTCGGTACACCATCCCTTACACCCTTTATTTTTGTTAAGTGGTGTTTAAAGGTCCAGTCTAAGCAGAAGACATTCCAAAACTTTGTGTTCATTTGGAGGTCCAGAGGCTGTAACTTATTCCATAATTGTCATGTTGCCAATCAATGAGTAAAAGAACATTAAACTAGGTAAAAGATACAATCCAGACGTAAATTAAATAAGCTGTTGTAATTTTGTAAATATTACGGAACTTGTGGCCGTGTGTTGCGTTTCAAATGTTAACAATACATTTTTCGCATAAATACTAAAACAACATAATTATTAAGGTTTCCGACAGTTAAAACAAATTCTAAAAAAGTCTAATATTACATTACCACTTAAAACATAATACACATTAAAATATGGCGACCAATAGGACCGCATCATAAAGAAATATTAACAGCAGAAATTCTATTTACAGTTTTCAAGAGAATCTTAGTGTTAATTTTTGAAATAATCTTACTATCCTTAATCTTGCTTATATATTCAAAGATTTATAGTGACAAGGACAAAATAGATGGATGTATTTTTCTTCACAGGAATTTTATATATTTAAATGTTTCACTCAAAATACGAATCCTAAGATATAAAAAAAATTACATATTAAGTTTCTTATAAGACACTAATTTGCTTAAAGATGAACTGTAAAGAATAAATTGAATGCAGTTAGTGTTTGGATTAGTCAGTCAGTAATAAAAGAGAGATTAGTATTTGTGCATCGAAAAAATTTGAAGTTATCCGAGTCCAAATATATTTATAATAATAAAGGTAACATCAAAAAGCTGATTTACATTCCTGTAATATAGATGTAACATTTAATTTTCAATTAAACGTATTTTACAGTTGTATGAAGCTATGTTAAACATACTACTACAACATTACAAATGATTAACTTAACATTCATGGACTTTTTAAATATTAACCGAAATTATCTGTTTAATTATTGTATGACTTGAAGAAAATAACATCTATCTGGATATCCATCACTCTACTTAAACAGCCTAAATTTTAAATACAGTTATACAACACAATCGACTTTCACTCCCAACGTAGTGCATTATATCATAATTATCACATACCTGCAGTATTTACAATCAGTCCTTTCGGAAATTAAAGCGTGTATATTATATTGTAACTATAATAGCCCGCTCAATGGTAAATCCTAAAATTTTCTAAATTACACAATCTTCTGATTTACCGGATACGTAATAGGATACCACCACTGTTCGGGCTGTTGAAGTAACAAATAAATTAGATAAAGTAAATCACGAGGAGAGATTTAGAGAGCTCAAAGACGACGTCAGAAAAAAAAGTACCTGCAACGACTGTCTTGGTGGAGGGAGATTGCCACGCCAAACATGTCGTCAAATTTGTCACACACATGTAATCACTGGGTACCCGATTAACATTTATGCAGTACACATATAACAGCAAATCGGTCGTATTGTACAGATATTGTATTAACACCTAATATACTGGTTATTTTCTTGCTACTAATGCACTGAATATTGTAATATTTCCACCGAAACACAAGTTAACGCTAACATCAAATTTAATAATTACTATAAAATGCAAGACACACGGGGCGCAGTCTCTATGAGCTCACACTAAATCAATGCGACCGTTACTAATATTTCATCAAATTCTGAATTATCAAACGTAAACACAATAACAACAGCGATTCACTTTTGTAGTCTGATTGCCGTAAAGAAGAAACACATGGTGGTTGTCCTACAAAGCTATCAATCAAAACACTTCTATGGAATGTTCCTATTTTCATTAACGCCGTCCACACTTTTTTCAAACTGACACCACTTTTATCATTGCAGGTTATTTAAACACAAATGTCTATCATGGGAAACATGACGGCAATCGACTAGGTAAAGTCCGCTACGTATTTTTGGATTTAAAAATCCTGTAGAAAGGTAAACGCTAATGGAGTGTTTTCGACCTTTTGGATCTCTTCAGCGCCTTTGAGGTGCGCACCCACGGGAGCATGAAGTCACTGAGAAGAAATAAAAAAATAAATTACGGTTTTCTTATAAATCATTCTTATTGTTAATCTGGTACCAGCAGGGGTGAAGGGGTTACTTTAAGAAATAAAGAAAGATGCTCATTCATTATTCATTTGTCGAATTGCAATGGCGAGTTTAGTAGATAATATAGACTTTAAGGGCACTGCATGT
This sequence comes from Athrips mouffetella, assembly GCA_947532105.1. NCBI lineage: Eukaryota > Metazoa > Arthropoda > Insecta > Lepidoptera > Gelechiidae > Athrips > Athrips mouffetella. Next base: position 34,217,814 of record OX383956.1, read on the forward strand.
TATCCTACGTCATCTAGTACACGAAATTTGCAACTTTGTAGCGATAGTAGTGGACTAGTAGGTCCACAAAACGTTGGTCTGCCAATCCGAAACCTGGCAGGTTTTGTACAGTTGGAGAGAAAAGTGGTTAAATGACAGATTACACGAATGAAATCTATTCGAAAAATAGAAGAAACCTATATAAGTAAAAAACAACAGGTCTGCCTTGCATCCTCTTGGCAGTTTTGCCAGTCCGACCAAATTTGTGGTCCAATCACATCCGACCACATTTGTGGTCCGACTAGCGAAACTGCCAAGAGGATGCAAGGCAGACCTGTTGTTTTTTACTTGTAGGTACCTTCTATTTCTACTAATAAACTCCTTGAGTCATATTTGAAGAATAGGATTCAAAAGGTATAAGTAAACGGGACGAAGTCACTGGGATCTGTAGTCAAAAGTGGTGTACCTCAAGGGCCCATATTAGGGCCATTTTTATTCCTTATTTATATTAATGACCTACCTTTGGTGGTAAGGAATCTGTCGAAGATTGTGTTATTTGCTGATGAACGATGTTACTTCATTAATATTTAACGTCAGTAGGAAATCACACAATTATAACGAGGTTAATGATGCACTTGGACAAGTTCATGCATGGTTTACTGTCAACAATTTAGTTTTAACGCCAAAAAAATTAAATGTATTAAATTTTCACTACCAAATGTAAGGTCTGATTCACATAACGTAGTATTGAATAATGAAACATTAGATTTTGTTAATACTACAGTTTTCTTAGGGTAAACACTAGACTCAAAACTTCAATGGGGCCCTCATGTAACGGCTCTTTCTGGTCGATTGAGCTCGGTTGCATATGCTGTCAGTAAAATCAGACAACTTACAGATGTGGCTACCGCAAGGCTGGTTTACTTTAGCTACTTCCATAGCATTATGTCTTATGGCATACTGCTTTGGGGCCGAGCAGCTGATATACATTCAATATTCGTTTTACAAAAGAGGGCTATAAGAGCAATTTATTGCCTGAAGACTCATGACTCATGATTTAATCAATGAAGAGTTAAGTAATGTATTTTCGGAACTAGATTATGTATATTATCAATGTATAGATTACGATTTAACTCCTCGTGACTTTAGCAAATTTGATGTTTTTAAATTGAATTATATTGGTAAATTTAAAGTAGCTACTGCTTTAAACGAAACTCTTAAACATATTAACGAAAAATATTACAATGGAGGCAGCTTATCTGCAAATGTAAACAATACTGCTTCTGGTCATTCTCATGGAGAAAACTTTTTTCGTGTCTAATAGTATCAATATCTTACATCCAAATATTGATGGGTTAGCTTCTAAATCGGACGGTGTAACTGTATTTGTAGATAAATTAAAACAGTCAGAATGTACAACAATCAGAGAATCAGTGACTGTAAGTACAGATAAATTAAATGACAGATCCAACAAATCAATATTAAATGTTTTTCACCAAAATGTCTGTGGCATGACAAGAAAAAAGGACCAAATTGAAATGTACTTAGAATGTTTAGAGAATAGGCAGCATTTCGTATGTATAAGTGAGCACTTCTTAAATAGTTTGTCAGCTCCATTACTAAGTTTTACGAATTATGAACTAATAACGTACTACAGTAGATGTAAGATGATAAGAGGTGGTACGTTGATTATTTGTGATAAAAGTAGAAGATGTGAAGAAGTAAAAATTTGTAAAACTATAAGTAAAAGTGAATGTTTCGAAATATGTGGTGTAAAGGACGTACAAACGAACATTTATATTTTTTGCTGCTACCAAAACGGAAAAAACTATGAGATATTTTTAGAAAAACTTGAATTGTTCTTACAACGGTTTATAGATAAATCTTGTATAATTTGTGGGGATTTCAATATAGACATCCTGACGGAAAGTAACAAAAGAAGGGATTTTCTAACTCTGTTAGCGGGCTACAACTTCAGGTGTGTAATTAGCGAACCTACTTTCAAGCGAGGTGATTCGGAGTCATGCATCGACAATATATTAACAAACATCTCTGAGCATGACGTATCTCATACAATTGTAGATGAAAACGGTCTTTCTGACGGTCATGCTGGAATAGGCTGTAGTGTGATGGTTAAAGAAAATAATAATAAAATTGAACAAATAGTTTTTAAAGAACAAAGGTCATTTTCAGTTAAGAATAATATTAAGTTTAGACAAAATATTTTGAATGTTGAATGGGAATCATTAGGGTTAAAAAGTTTTATTAAAAAATTTTATGACATTTTTAACAATAGTTTTAGAAAGATAAAAAAGAAAATTAATCTAACTAAACTAAAGAAAATAAGTTGGATCAGCAAAGGTATCAAAATATCGAGTAAAATGAAAAGAGTATTAAATAACGCAAGTTCAACTAATAACGATATTAGCATTATAAAATATAAAGAAAATTATATAAGGATTTATAGAAAAGTTTTAATTGAAGCTAGGAAAAAGGATACGCAAAGGGAGATTAAAGAAGCTAAAAACTCAGTTAAGGGAATTTGGACAGCTGTAGGCAAATGCAAAAAAACTAACAAAAATGACAATAGAATATATGACAAAATTATTTCAAAGCTAAATGATAAATGTATATTGAATCAGAGAGAAGTAGCAGAATTTTTTTCGGAACAATTTAGAAATGAAAGTAATGAAAATACAAATCAAAATAGTGCGTCACTGGCAAAAAATATGTTAACAGAGAGTACAACAAAAGTAAAAAATGTAATAAATATGAGACCAGTTACAGTATGTGAACTAGAAAAAGTCTTAAATAATATGAAAAATAAAGCATCATATGGTTGTGACGAAGTGCCTATACGAATTATAAAGGAAAACATTGACATCCTAAAACAACCACTTTGTCATCTTTTCAATCTATGCTTCGAAACGTGTACTTTTCCGGATCAATTTAAAATTGCTCGTATTCTACCACTACATAAAAAGAAGGACAAATATGATCCAAAAAACTACAGACCGATTTCATTATTGCCGGTACTCTCAAAATTGTTAGAAAAACTCATAAAAGTTAGACTCGTGACACACTTAAATGTTAACAATGTATTAGATGACAGACAGTTTGGTTATAGAAAAGGGTTGGGAACAGCGGATGCGATAACGACTTTAGTCTCTGATGTATTATTAAGTTTAAATGAGAAAAAAAGAGTGGCAGGTGTTTTTCTCGACTTAACCGCTGCTTTTGATTTAGTGGATCACACTATTTTGATTTCTAAATTAGATTACTATGGCGTTAGAGACTGCAATTTGCAACTTTTTAAGTCGTATTTGTGTAACCGGAGACAATTTACTGAATTAAAAAGCATTTCTCTTGAAGGTAGCGTAGAAAAAAGCACATCTAAACTGGTCTCGGTCACAAAAGGGGTGCCACAAGGCTCAGTTTTGGGACCTATATTTTTTCTTATTTTTCTCAATGACTTATCCAATTATATTCAAAATCAAATTCCAGACGTGAAACTAATATTATTTGCAGACGATACAACAGCTATAATTTCAGGAAATGACATATGTAATTTAAATGACAAAGTTAATACTGCCCTGACTCTTTTTTATAATTGGTTTGAGACAAATAATTTAAAAATTAATATCAAAAAGACTAACGTTATATTGTTTAGAACGACCGCACGTAATAAAGATACACTTCACTTAAACTTAAATGGAGAAAAGATAGAAGTTGCCAGATCGGTAAAGTCACTTGGTACACATATAGACGAAAATTTGAACTGGAAGGATGAGTTGATGGCAATTGAAAATAATATTAGTTCCGCGTGTTATGCTCTACGCAAATTGAGAGAAGTACTGACAATTGACCAAATAAAAAGTGTCTACTATGCTCTTGTTGAGTCAAGGTTTAGATATAGTGTCAAATTGTGGGGCATGAGTTACGACTATAATATGAAAAGAGCCTTTATTTTGCAAAAACGAGCGATACGAGCCATCGTTAGAATCCCCCCATGGGAATCATGTCGGGAACATTTTACCAAACTGGGAATATTAACAATACCTAGTCTATACATTTTAATACTACTTACAGATTTTGTAAAAAGCCGACACAAATTTGAGAGTTCCGCTGAAAAAGACGCTAGGGAAGTTACAAGACGAAAGGATTTCAGGTCGCTTATTACACCAAAACTGAATGTAGTTAAACACGGGGTATTGAACCGAATGACATTTTTTTTTAATAAATTGCCTGTAAAGTTGAAGGTCGAAAGCAGAGTGGACGTTTTTAAGAGAGAACTCAAACTGATTTTATTAAAGAAATGTTATTATAGTGTAAGTGAATTTTTGGACATAAATAATACTTTTGACATGTAATTTTATAATATTAAGATAATTTCAATTTTTCGAGTTTTGGACGTAAATAATAACTTTTGACATAATTTTGTAATATTAAGATTTTCATTTTTGTTTTAGCTATAAGTTAATGTCAAACACAATTGTTTTGTTATTGACTAATAAATAAATAAATAAGACTCCCTGAGAGCAATGTTCAAGAAAATCAACATAATGACAGTGCCATGCCAGTATATCTATGAAAATATTATGTATTCTAGAAAGAACATTCATCAATTACCTAAAATTACCTACCATTACTTTTAATTTTGATGTGACTAATTGTTATGTGAAGATGTGTTTAATATTAAATGCCTGAAATAGGTAAAACCGAGGACTTTTCTATCTTCTATGTACATCTTATTACCGGTTTCACAATAATTCTTATTCTTATAGGGGTGTAAGGGACAGCTTTCCGAAAACTGAAAGCACAGGATCATTCAACGAAACTGAACAACTTTCAGTGAATTAAACTTTCAGGAAATGAAAAAAACGGCCTCTATACAATCTGTCCAATCACGTTTACGGAGATGCAGATTATTTTTCATGACCCTAAAGTTTAATTCACTGAAAGTTGTTCAGTTTCGTTGACTGATCATGTGATTTCAGTTTTCGGAAAGCTGTCCCTTACACCCTATATAAGTAAATATGTTATATTTTTATCGAGAACGGGATACTCACGACTCTGGCAGCGAGGGAACGCCCTCTCCAAAGGCGCTGATAGGCAGGGAGTCGGTGATCTCGATGAAGCGTATGTCGCGCTGCGGCTGCGGCCACACGGTGTAGAGCGAGGGCTGCGCGTGCGCTGGGGACAGGCCGCCGCCGCCGCCACACCACGAATCGCGCTGCCGCTGCCGTAACCGCTCCACGTGCCGCTGCTCCCGGATCCGACGCATGTGCCATCTACAAACACATTGAAATCTTTTTCTACTCCCATTTGTTAAAGTTCGGAAAACGAAAGCGGAAACAGTATCACAAACATTGCCATTCCTACAACAGTTGCGTAATATTTATAAATGAAACTGTCTACAATACGGTAATATATTTTTTTCACCTTTTTGTTAGGTTTGGCAACAATATTACGTTAATACTACTCGTATGTTGTATTGGATGCCATCGGCTAATATGCTAGTTTCCAAGCTGTAAAGGACAACTTAAAAAAATTTAAAGTAAAAAAAACTTTTTTAAAACAAGCTTTTATTTAAATGCGCTAAAAAGAATAAAATAAAATTTTCCTTTGAAACTTTTACTATCACACGTTATTACAAAATTTACATGAAATAAAAGCTTGTCGCGCGCGAGATTTAGTACTCGTATTTAGAAAATTTAAAAAAATTAAATCAATCAGATCAAGTTGTTTAATTTAAATGTTTGTTTATCTACACAGTTCAATCTCGCGACAAGCTTTTATTTCATATAAATTGTGTAATGTCGTTACAAGTTAATAGTGAAAGTTTTAAAGGAAAATTTTATTTTATTCTTTTTAGCGCATTTAAATAAAAGCTTGTTTTAAAAAAAGTTTTTACTTTTAATTTATTTTTCACTTTTTAGTTATCGTTGGACAGGTTTCTCAGTCTGTTCATCTCATTCAACGCATCTTTGTTGCAAGGTCATTTGCCGATTAATTTCGAACAGTCTAGGCTCTTCAAAAAGGAGACCTTCTAATGATTTTACTTAAGGCTACGTTTACTACTATTCTAAAAGAGCAACTATAAGGTGTATTCGGGTAATTCCGAAAATCGGGTAATTCCAATAATGTCTAATTTCTATAAATGGCGCCATTATTTTTTGTTCTGGCATCCCTTACCTAGCGGCCATTTTAACCCACTTCCCCGCTTAACTTGACTCCGGTTGCTAAACGCGAGCGTACGTTCACGACGAGCCATTTAGTCCTCGGCCGAAATTTTCACGCATTTTTTGCCGTTTCGGAATTACCCAGACGTCGATAATTTCTTTCTCTGGTAAGTTTTTAAATGAGGATCAGTACAGGTATAGCAAATTCAATAAAACAAGCATCCACTCTATTTTTTATGACATAAGAATGATATATTTTTCTGAATTATCCAAATCGGACCATTACTTAACATAAGCCTTTCCTGCCGCTAAAAATCAATGACCGCGGGTGCGTCTGACGTCACTGTGACTGAACCGAGCGCAGCGGGCACTCTATTACTTCACGAGTCGATGGAGCGCCGACGCAGTCGACACTAATATTTGGCCATTTATATAAAAAAAAAGTGTTTTTAGAGTAAAATTACTTAAGGTTCCACCATCCCTAAAATTAGCAGCTGTGCACTCGTCAATGCAAATATAGACTTCATTTACATGTAAACAACGTTCATATAAGCGTGCCTTGCAATGTGGCGGTTACGTTCGACGGTGATCCCGAAATTCACAAAAAAGAGAGAAAAGTATTTTTTTTAGTGTGTTATTTTACAAATATCAAAAAAGTAAAACGACCACATCATTAAACTTAGTTTAGTCTAAAATATTGTAAATTTTCAATTATTTTTGTTAAAAAATGTAGCATTAAATTGGTTACAAATGGGAAAAAATGCACAAAATTAGGGTCATTATAGAATTTTTTTTATTTAGTTAAAATAATTAAATTAAAAACTATCTAGACTACATCTAGAATACATACACAAAATTGGTATGTTTATAGTGCATAAGGTATAAAATAACAACAAATAATAAAATTTGGTCAAGCGCGTGTCGGACTCAATAAATCTAGCACATTAACTTACTGAAATTTCAACTAATACAATTATGGTTATGTGGTGGTACGAAAACCTCGGTGCGCGAGTCCGACTCTCACTTGGCCGGTTTTTTTAAAGATCTGTGAAATTAATTAAATCTTTTTAGAACAAAATATATCACGGGATTTGACAGCAGCAATTAAACTGACTTAAGAATTTTCATACTGGTTGAACGCTTGAAAACACCCTAGCAAAGTACAAGTAACTTAAGATAGATGGCGCCACAAAGGTTTATGAAATGGTAAGATCGGAACCCTTATGGTGCGATTTCGTCTGTCTGTCACACCTGTTTATCTCAGCAACAACTCACGGTATCGATTTGAAATTTGGAATAGTTTTGGAATATGATTGCGCAAGTTTATTGCAAATGAAAGAATTATAAAAATATTATTATTACTAGCGGCCCGCCCCGGCTTCGCACGGGTACTAATCTACGGGTAGAGTGGTGCCTTTTATTATGATATTATGACGTAGTCTTCAACTTGCTACACAATTTTTAAAACATTCTAAAATATTTCGTTGTACACAACATTTATAACTTCTTCAGGATTAGGTGCAAAAATGAACGTATTGAGTTTTGATGTTACACGTGACATGGCCCCATACAATTGCCCGTGTGAAAGACAGGAGCATCTAAGAAAATTATTTTCCCTATGTTATTGTTGACTGATGACATTATCGAATCGTATACATTTTTTTTCTCTGGATTCAAACGCCACTCATTTTGAAATATCTGTAAAAGTCGAGAATGGTTGAACATATCCAAAATTTAAAAAATCAGGCTTCAGACGACCAGTCGCAACGACGTGTGCCCTCCGTGTGTGCCCCCAGTGCCCCGTTGTCGGGTCGGCTATCAACGGAAATGCGAATCGAGTGTGAAGCTCATTCTAGGACTTTAATTAGAGTGATTTTAATATTGTGATATCTTCTAAGATATTCATTTAAATAACATGGTGTAAAGGACAATTTTGATCTAAGTTCATTGTTTATTATTACAAACCTTTTAAATTAGATAAGGATCCGTACCTTAAGGGCAAAAATACGTTAAAAATACCTTATTTTGAAAATCTACTTTTTTGCTATAAAAAGTTGGTTACTATGGATAATCCTTAAAAGATAAATAAATACTATCGCGGACTTTTCTTTAGAGCTCTTAGAGAGCAACAATTCTTTCATACATAACTTTCATATAAATGAAACCATTAACGCAGCGCACGCCCAGAAAGCTCTCAAGAGGCACGTTTTTTTCCAACTCGATTGACAAACATCATCATAGTTCAGTTAATTTGCAATAAATATTTATAAATTATAACCGCAAACCTTCCTATTGAATTAATCTATCTATAAGTGAAAACCGAATCAAAATCCATACAGTAGTTCCTGAGTTTAGCGATCACATACAGACATGATGCATGCACGACATCTCCTGGACTGGAAAGGACTTGGCATCAACATCAATGGCGAGTAAATGACCCACCTTCGATTTGCCGACGATATTGTCGTAATGGCTGAGACCCTGGAAGATCTCGGCACGATGCTCAATAACCTCAGTAGAGTTTCACAACAAGTGGGTCTTAAAATGAACATGGATAAGACGAAAATGTATGTCTAACGCCCTTGTTGTACCCACTCCACTCAAAGTTGGAGACTCTACGCTCGAAGTTGTTGATGAGTACGTATACCTGGGACAAACAGTCCAGCTGGGTAAATCCAACTTAGAGAAAGAGGTTACTCGTCGAATCCGACTCGGATGGGCAGCGTTCGGGAAGCTCCGCAATATCTTCACGTCCAAAATACCGCAGTGTCTTAAGACGAAAGTCTTTGACCAGTGTGTGTTGCCAGTGATGACATACCAGGCCACTCAGAAAGTATTGCGAAAAATAGTTTTTATATATGGGAGACTAGCCGGTCAGAATCTTTTTCGAAAATATGATTACTTGTAAGTAAAAATATGTGTGTTCCATTTTCAAAATTTCCCTCCACATTTTTTGCGAGCCAATTCAAAGTATCGTGTCTTACTGAAAAATGGATCTGCGCCGGGAACATTTTAGAGCTATGATTTTTTACGATTTCAAGTGTCGCCTGAAACCGGATGAATCGTTCGATAGACTTCAAATGGCATTTATGGATGAAGGCCCCTCCAAGGCAACCGTGTATCGTTGGTATAACGAATTTAGGCGCGGTCGACCAACCTTGGGGGATGAAGAAACAAGCGGTCGCCCTTTGACGGCTATTACGGAAGAAAACGTGCTAGCAGTGAAAAATTTAATCCAAGATAATAGGCGAATTACATATCAGGAGATTCAGCACATATTAAAGATTGGATCGGGAAGCGTTCACGAGATTCTACACGGGCATCTTCGCGTGAGGAGGATAGTATCGCGCTGGGTGCCGCACTACCTCACCGACGCTCAGAAGCAGGCCCGGGTGGAATGGTGCCGTGATATGCTGAACAAATTTGAAGCAGGCTCGTCTCGGCGTGTTTACGACATCGTAACAGGTGATGAGTCCTGGATTTATCAATACGATCCAGAAACCAAGCGCCAGTCGACAGTTTGGGTGTTTCAAAATGAACCAACGCCTACCAAAGTGAAGCGATCTCGAAGCGGGGGGAAGATTTTGATCGCCAGCTTTTTTAATTTGACTGGCCACTTGGCCTCAATTCCCTTACGAGATCAAAGAAGCATCAACGCCGAATGGTATACTACCAAATGTTTACCAGAAGTTTTTTCTGTTGTGAGCAACAAGCGACCAAACACAGGGCTCCGCGGACTACTGCTCCACCACGACAATGCGCCTGCACACACCGCGCTCAAAACGAGGGACTTCCTGGACAGCACACCAGTCAAACTCCTGGGTCACCCTCCTTACAGCCCTGATCTAGCACCGTGTGACTTCTTTTTATTTCCAAAAATAAAAAATCAGCTCAAGGGGATACAATTTTCGTCGCCGGAAGATGCGCTGGCTGCGTTCGAGCAGGCTGTAAACGAGGTGTCTACGGCGGACTGGAAAAAGTGTTTTGAAAACTGGTTCAGACGCATGAATCTTTGTATAGAGGCTGGTGGAGAGTACTTTGAAAAGATTTAATAAAAATATATGTACCTGTAGAACAATTTTTTTTAGTGTCGCAAATATTTCTGAGTGTCCCACGTATGGCACCGAGACGTGGCCGCTCACGATGGGCCTTATCAGAAAGCTCGAAGTCTATGGCTATGGAAAGGGCTATGCTCGGAGTCTCTCTGCGCGATCGAATCAGAAATGAGGAGATCCGCAGAAGAACTAAAGTAACTGACATAGCCCTGAGAATCGCTAAACTGAAGTGGCAGTGGGCAGGGCACATCGCAAGAAGAACCGATGGCCGATGGGGCGTGAGGGTTCTAGAGTGGCGACCACGTACCGGAAGACGAAGCGTTGGCAGGCCCCCACAAGGTGGACCGACGATCTGGTCAAGGTCGCGGGAAGCCGCTGGATGCGAGCAGCGCAGGACCGGTCGTCATGGAGTTCTTTAGGGGAGGCCTATGTCCAGCAGTGGACGTCTTTCGGCTGATATGATGATGATGATGACTAAGAGCGGGCAGTCGGTAACCCTTCCTCGTTGCTTATGAAAATAGCGACCAAACTATACATATAATAAAATCGCGAACTCGGCGAATCTGTAAGCTAAGCTACAAAAACTGTGTATTTTTGACAGGACGGGTCGAATTGATAACCTCTTCTTTTTGAAGTAGATTAAAAAGATAAAAGTGGTGGCAGCTTAACACGTTATGCTCCCACTATCTATATGAATATAGAGCCAACAATATTGATTTGAAAATTCAAAAATAACAATAGGTATTCATTTGTATACCTACTTAGTAATCAAATTAAAAATAAGAGGCATTCCGCTATTCCTACTATGAGAAGTAGGTATGTTGTTCACGATTTTGTTTGCGATGTGGTAGGGTTGCTGACTTCCCGCTCTCTATCCACTGGGTGTTTATTGCCAAAGCTTAGGAGATGGTTCGGTAACGATAAAGAAACACAAAAAAAAATATTTAAAAAAACCTACATAAAAAAACTAAATCTCCTTGACTAACTAAAACTTGAAATTGAAACTAAACTAACACAAAAAAGAAACAGTTTCAGTTATGTATGTGCCTACCTAATCCACTGATACTTGCGCGCCGTATTGATGATCTGGGTCATTGCGCTCCGCGTTAGTTTAGTATCAACGGAGTTTTAATTTTTTTTAAGTAGGTTTTTTTTTTTCATATCTTATTGTGTTCTTTTATCGATACTGAACATCCACTAAGCTATGGCACGTTATTAAATTAAGACCCTTTATACTACTAACTTGCTGAAATCTGGAAGACGGTTCTTGAACCTAACTTTGGCGAGTTTGTCCACTGCATACTAGGTGGCGCTACTACAAACAACATAACTACAAACTACAAATATTTCTCCAAATAAATAAAATATTCACGATATTCACGTAATTTTTATCAAACTATTGTTAAAGCTAAAGCCAGAAATGTAAATTGAGTCTGTGGAAGTAAAAAGAAGGGGTGAATTTCGATCGTCTACAAATATTCCCAAAACCATCTAGCGACATAAAGCAGAACTAATGTTACGGCCACATGCCTACAGTACATCGACGGCAAATTTTATTCAAAAATCTTACTTACAAGTGAAAAGACACTTTAAATGCAGTTTCTTTGCCACAGGACATTCGGAACTCCGAAACGCTTAATACGTTTAAAATTAAAGTACACGAGTCCTTTCTCAAACTGTTTGCAATTAGCTTTATAAATAATGATCTATTGATAATATGTACGAGTATGTAGTATGTATTTAGTATTGTATATTTACGTATATGTATGTTGTTATATATATATATATATTATATTTTTAATGTATGTATTTATTAAAGTATTATTTAACTTTTTAATGTTATTATTTTTTTTTTTGTATTCTTAGCATAAGCTTTATTATATAATTATTCTCACCTTGTTACACTGCACTTCCTACTCGTTCACCTTCTATGGATTCCTCTTCCCAAAGGTTGTCTGGAAGAGATCGCTTACAGCGATAAGGCCGCCTTTGCCCACTTATTGTAATTTTTTGTTTTAATTTGTATTTGTTTTTTTTTAAGGTGTGCAATAAAGTGTTCATCTATCTATCTATCTTTTTGCCTTTCTGACGAATTTAAACACAAAGGCACACAACACTTCCTAGTGGGAGTTGTTTTTCTATTTAAACAATTTTTTGCAGAGCGTGTTTCGATGTGATCACTGGTAAGTTCAAAGAGGAAATGGCGTATGCCCCGCCCCCTTTCGTGACGTCATGGCTCAATTGATTGAATCACGGCTCGACTGATATCAACATCTCCTCTCCCCTTCCTTACTCCGTGCTGTAGTCAAACTTGCTTATTTTTTCTGAAGGCTCATTTTGAACCCCCACACTATGATCCAAGGTAGATACGAGTAATACAAGGCAGGACACAAGTGAGCAAGGCTGTCGCACGTAGACTGACTCAAGAGGCCCTCTTGAGTCCGAGTGGGGCGCGCACTCAAAGTCACACTCTAAAGTAAGTTGCTATTCAAATAATTGCTCGTCATTAAAATAACCTTACTCATGACCCGAAAGTTTACCCGACACCCTCACTCATATAAAATCACATGACCATAGCATAAAACAAATATTTAATCATGTTAAAACTTACCTTAGCTGCCGCCGCTCCTCAGCTTCTAATTTCTGATGTCGCTTCTCAAAAACTTTATCGTCCAAGTTTTCCGTACCCTCCATTGTATAGCAACTCGTGTATGGCTTTTCTCGCCATCGAGGAACCTGAATTAAGAAAAGTAAGTAATTAAACATTAACGTTACGCAAATAAAGAATTAAGTACGTAAGAGCTCTATTCGAAAACATGGACAAAATAAATTTTCTACTTCACATGCCCGGACAGTATGCAAGTCCTTTTTCAAAAACTGGCCAAGTGCGTGTCGGGCCACGCGCTGTATAGGTTTCCGTAGCTTTTATGTATAGGGTTCCGTAGCTTTTTAGGATGTTTTTATCGCAGCGCAGGTTCTTATTCAGTATTTCATAACGTTCATAACATTAACTAGTTACCTCCTAATGCTCAGCGAGGTCCTAGCGCCTGATTGATATTTTTATTATTTTCAGTTTCTGGGCTGTAAGTCATTAACGTAAGCAGTCTACTCAGCTGTGATAGTTTTCCATTTAACTTAATTATACTACTACTGTGAATTTTTTCTCATTTCCAATAACAAACGTTTACCTGGCACTGCACTCGATTCCAACAGATAATTGCGCTTTCAAACTAAATATTTCGCAAACGGATCCCTAAATCGTCATATTCTTTTTAAAAGACCCATCTAAGCTGCAAGCCAGACAGAACGGGCGCGGCGCGCTTCGAGCGCCCCTGTGGTACACTTTTCGGCTGGACGACGCAATCGATGGCAGCGGACTGTGCTGTGCGGCGGCGTGCCGGCGGTGCGCCGGTGGTGCACCGACAGTGCGCCTTAGGCATGCCGTCTCGTCGCCTGTTCAAATCACATGCATACAAAATGTAGGAGAACGACGCGGTGCAAGCCAGACCGAAGAGGTGCGCTGAAGGCGTGCCGTGCGGCGCACCTCTTCTGTCTGGCCTGCGCCTAACGACACCCCACATGATGCGGTAGAAAAGAAAAAAAATCATCCCCACTTTACATGTAGGGGAGGTACTTACCCTAAATAGTTATTTTTATTATTTTATTTTACCACTTTATCGGGGTGGATGAAATAATTCATACTTAGTTTCGGCTTTTCTATTACTAAGAGTCTCTGAGCTAAGCCGCGGACAGACAGAGATAACGGAACTGTAAGGGTTCCTTGTTGACTTCGGATTCCTAGAAAGGGTTCATTTGAACATTCCAAAATAGGTTTTTGTATTTATTTGCGACTTTTAGTTTTCAAGTTATGATGAAACAGTTATTCAGAAATCTGCAAAAAACCTTTACAAACAAACTTAGTTTTGCGGTCACAGGTTTCTAGTACTAAGAGTTTCTAAGCTAAGCCGCGGACAGACAGACAGACCGACATGACGAAACTATAAGGGTTCCTTGTTGACTACGGAACCCTAAAAATGAGGAGGAATTTATGTCATTGCTATAATTATACCATAATAATAAGGGTGTAATTGGAGGCGTAACATCTAGCCGAGGGCCTCAATACACCCGAGTAGGGAATAGTACTTTCTTACGAGAATCTCGGGTGTATTGAGACCCTCAGATGGGTCTTAGGCCTCAAAGGACACCCTTCTTGTTGAGAATCGGTTACTTTCAGCTATCTAGGTAAATTTTTCTCCCCCGTTATCATCTAAATTTTATCAAAATCATTAGAGCGTATGCAAACAGTTTTTCTTCCGCGTAGTATTCGTTATGACTTGCATGTGTATCCCATCCCGCACATGATGCGCGATTGACTTTCGTACTAATCGCGTTTGTATTGCGTTTAACGCGTGTCGTCTGCGCGCGTCATCTTCATAAGACTTTGATTTTATCGCTCTAACGTTGAAATTTGGTTTAATTTGATATGAGAAATGTTACTCCGGTCAGGCGGCGGCCTTGAGAGCCTTATTGTTTAAGCTTATTGGCCATAACGAGACTTCTAGGATACTAGTCGTCTGTGCGAATCATAATGTGTAAACTCGCTTACAATTCTAAAGGCAGGACATGGAAGGACATACAGACAACTAGACGATGTACTAAGACGAAGTAAGCTTAGTAACAAGGTCCCGTTAGATATGCTGTGAGTAAAAAGAAGCGGTTCAACTTCGTCTGTCTGTCTGTCACACCTGTTTATCTCAGCAACAGTCAACAACTACTCACGCTATCGACTTGAAGTTTTGAATACTTTTTAAATATACATACATGCCCAACTTTATTGCAAACTTAAGAATTAAAAATATATGTGTATGGGACAGCCTTCCGAATACTGATAGGGCATGATCAGAAAACGTAACAAAACAACTTTCAGCGAATAAAAGTTTCAGGAAATGAAAAAAAATTGGCCTCTTCATACAAAATTGCAAACACATTTTGTATGGACGGGCTGATTATTTTTTTCATTTCCTGAAACTTTTATTCGCTGTAAGTTGTTCAGTTACGTTGACTGATCATACCCTTTCAGTATTCGGAAGGCTGTCCCTTACACCTGTTGAAAATGGGGCCCAAACATGGGAGAAAATTTTGGTCACTGGATCAAGTAAAGTATCGTATGTTTACTTGTAATAGGTTTTGTATTTTCTTGCGATCATTAGTTTTCAATTTCAGGAAAAATTACAAAAAAAATTGCGTTCCAGCGAAGTTTGCTAAATAAAAAATCTGAATTAACTACAGTCGATAAATGTTTACGTAAATATTACAGGAAAAAAGTAACAAATCTCTCTAAGAGAGAGCGAGAGAGAAATCTGCAAAGCCGTCAAATAAAATATTAGTAAAAAAAATTGTTAAAACAAGCTTTTATTAGATGTACCTAGACAAAGAGCTAAAACGCATCACAGTCGAAGGTTTACAAATAAAAACGTGTTATACCAACCCTCTGTTTTTTTTTCTCTCTTGTTGTTTTGTAGTGTAACACGCTTTTATGCGAAAACCTGAGACTGTGATTACGTTTTAGTTTTTTGTCTAGGTCTAGGTACATCTAATAAAAGCTTGTTTTAATTTTTTTTTTACGTTTATTTTATTTTTTACTCAAATACTAAAAAACAAATTTATAGACCCTAGAATCAGACGAGCCCAAGATATTTTTCACGTACGTACATACGTAAGAAAAAACAGCACTTCTAGTATGGAGCAGAAAAACTACAGTATCATACAAATAAACCCAAAAATTATATAAAGAAACCTCTAAGAGTTTAAAGTATTACAAGATGAGCAAGCCATGCTGCTCGCTAACAGATGGCTCTGCAGGAATTTTGAAACGCGGTATTATCTCTCTTTTCTATGGATATCTTCCGGCTCCATCATCAGATCAGCTGAAAGTCGTAACACTATTTCATTGTCATCCGATTTACATCAAAATTTCATCTTAATCGGAAACCGGGAAGTAGGTCAAATTTAACTTGCAAGATTTGGTTACAGACAGCTTTTAAGAGGATATGGGAAAAGATAGATATTTGACAGTGCGCGCAGTTTTTTCGCTTGAAAGAAAGGGATAAAGTGCGCAATCCGCAACGCATTCGATTGTGACAGATATACTGTGCGTGTTACCAAAACTAAATGACGTAAGCGCCTGATATAAAATATCGACTTTTTGTAAAAATTAAGTAATAAAATAAAATTTTAGGTTGTGCAAACCCTAGCAACTACAAATACCTTTCTGTATACTTAGTGCCGTTGGCACTAAACTTAAGAATCGCCCAAGTTCTTGCTTAAGGGCCGTCAAACTATTGCTAGGAGTGTCCTTAACAAGTTAGGGGCGATTCTTAAGTTTAGTGCAAACGGCTCTTAATTTCACTACTTAAAACACCTCAGATTCGACAAAAAGAGGAATAAATGAAAATTTAAGAGGCAACTTTGGATTTTTATTTTGTCGAGTCGATTTTCACTAATCATGTTTTGGTCTTGGTGATTCCCTCACTTGAAAGGTCAAAAAACACATACCGGAAAATCGCGGCAAGATACTTAGTAAATAAAAAGATATTCGTCTTCAAAAGACCCGAAAAAATTACATATCGCCTTAAAAATGAACATTTTTGCTTCTAAAAATACTACGAGTATAAGTATATCGGAACCGTCGGCGCGCGAGTCCAACTCGAACATGCCTGGTTTTTTAATTTGGCCTTTTTGAGAAAATGGTCTTTAGGCTCGTAGAAATCGACATTAAACCCAAAGCTTGATGCAGTTCGTGTTCAAGTATTAGTACGAGGTCCTACAAGGCGAACCTTGCGCAAAACCTGCTGGAATGAAACTTGGCACGATTCAAGTACATACCTATATGCCTACATACCTATTATACTTATGGGGGATGAGTTTTGGAAAATCCTTTCTAATATGGTTGGTGTTTGTGGTTTATTTATTGAATTATGATACAAAATTTCAAACCTGTATAGCTAGGTAGCTGAAGCGGTTATGAGTCAGCGTCAGTCAGTCAGTCGAACAGTCAGGTAGTAAGTCAGTCAGGACATGTCATTTTATACCAAGTTTGACGCTCGAATTAATAACCGTTCTGAAGACAGAGCACAAAAAAAAACGTTTCTTGTATGGCGGTTTTTATTATTAGGTGATATATTTGTCTCAAAAACACATAGTCTGTGAAATATTAACCAGCTACCAATGGGTTAATAATAATGTCGGTTCAAAATATACAGGTTTTAACCTAATAAAAACGACATATTTTTGACGTTATGTACCACTGTGCGTCCCCGTCACATGAATTGTGGCAAGTTTTATCACAGCAGGTTTTGCGCAGGGCGCGCCATACAAGTTCGGCCTTGAATTGGCCAGTTAGAGTAGTGTTAATACAAATTTGCAACTTCGAAAAACTTGTAACAATTATAAACATGGGGTTTTTCAAAAAATAAAATTCAATACTATTGTTAAAGTTACTTGCAAGAAGTGTAGTCCAACCGCAGCTCTAAAATCCCTTTAGGGACTAAGCTATGGTCCTTCGAAGATGGTCTATTTTTGTCGAAAATTGACAATTTTAAGTTTTTTCTCCTGTCCGTAGCAAAATATATTCAAAATCTCTCGTTCTATCAGATAAGTCACAAAAATAAAGTTGCAGTACATTCATTTTACTTTCATTAAAGCACAAAAACTTAAAAATTACAGTTTAGGGAAAAATTTACCTTTTTGAAAGGCTGTATCTTGTTGGTCTCTTGTGGAAAAAACTTTCATACAAGCACAGATATTTTTATCTGTCGAAAAACGCAAGGTTATGCAAATTTGGAATAACACTAGCCTGACTGGACAGATATAATATAACTTACTAAAAAATCTGAACTAGATCATATTTTGCGATTTTAGCCTTTTTTAATATCGATAAAGACGGAAATTAATGTATTCGTATACCTATACCAATTTAATACCTTTTCGCGTTCATGAGGAAGTTTAAAATTATTAAAAATATTTTTATTATATGGTGTAACTAAAAATTTATGCTCTTCGCAATTTTTCCTTAATCTGTGCTATAAGACGTTGCTTCGTACCAAATTTTAAGATACTGAGTTCACGGGATGTACCCTGTACATCCCGGTACCCTGTACATCCCGTGTCAAAAAAACTCGAAAAATTGCTGTATAAACGGCTGTATCTTTTGAATGCGTTGGCTTAGAAGTTTTATTTTTTCACAGCTCTAAGGGACAGTAGACCTGCGTATTTGATATGAATTTCAGCTTGATACCTCCACGCGATCCTGAGAAAAAGGGTGGTGATAGACAGACGGACAACAAAGTGATCCTATAAGGGTTCCTTTTTTTTCTTGAGGTACGGAACCCTTAAAAACCGGACAAGTCCGAGTCAGACTCGCGCAACCTCGGGTTAGGTAAAACTAAGATAAAAGTACCGTCCTTTTCAAACGCAGTCGTGCAGAAATATTGACTGCGTACGAGTCCGACTCGCACTTGACGACATTTACTTTTGTTGTTGTATTATGGCTTATCCACTATAAACGTACCAATATTTATTAATACCAGGCCACTCAGAAAGTATTGCGAAAAATAGTTTTTATATATGGGAGACTGGCCGGTCAGAATCTTTTTCGAAAATATGATTACTTGTAAGTAAAAATATGTGTGTTCCATTTTCAAAATTTCCCTCCACATTTTTTGCGAGCCAATTCAAAGTATCGTGTCTTACTGAAAAATGGATCTGCGCCGGGAACATTTTAGAGCTATGATTTTTTACGATTTCAAGTGTCGCCTGAAACCGGATGAATCGTTCGATAGACTTCAAATGGCATTTATGGATGAAGGCCCCTCCAAGGCAACCGTGTATCGTTGGTATAACGAATTTAGGCGCGGTCGACCAACCTTGGGGGATGAAGAAAGAAGCGGTCGCCCTTTGACGGCTATTACGGAAGAAAACGTGCTAGCAGTGAAAAATTTAATCCAAGATAATAGGCGAATTACATATCAGGAGATTCAGCACATATTAAAGATTGGATCGGGAAGCGTTCACGAGATTCTACACGGGCATCTTCGCGTGAGGAGGATAGTATCGCGCTGGGTGCCGCACTACCTCACCGACGCTCAGAAGCAGGCCCGGGTGGAATGGTGCCGTGATATGCTGAACAAATTTGAAGCAGGCTCGTCTCGGCGTGTTTACGACATCGTAACAGGTGATGAGTACTGGATTTATCAATACGATCCAGAAACCAAGCGCCAGTCGACAGTTTGGGTGTTTCAAAATGAACCAACGCCTACCAAAGTGAAGCGATCTCGAAGCGGGGGGAAGATTTTGATCGCCAGCTTTTTTAATTTGACTGGCCACTTGGCCTCAATTCCCTTACGAGATCAAAGAAGCATCAACGCCGAATGGTATACTACCAAATGTTTACCAGAAGTTTTTTCTGTTGTGAGCAACAAGCGACCAAACACAGGGCTCCGCGGACTACTGCTCCACCACGACAATGCGCCTGCACACACCGCGCTCAAAACGAGGGACTTCCTGGACAGCACACCAGTCAAACTCCTGGGTCACCCTCCTTACAGCCCTGATCTAGCACCGTGTGACTTCTTTTTATTTCCAAAAATAAAAAATCAGCTCAAGGGGATACAATTTTCGTCGCCGGAAGATGCGCTGGCTGCGTTCGAGCAGGCTGTAAACGAGGTGTCTACGGCGGACTGGAAAAAGTGTTTTGAAAACTGGTTCAGACGCATGAATCTTTGTATAGAGGCTGGTGGAGAGTACTTTGAAAAGATTTAATAAAAATATATGTACCTGTAGAACAATTTTTTTTAGTGTCGCAAATATTTCTGAGTGTCCCACGTAATAGACGATTTAAAAAAGAACCGGTCAAGTGCGAAACGACTCCGCGCCGAGGGATCCGATTTACCTATAGTACTTTTGGAAGCAATAAAGTCTATTTTTAAGACCGCAAAACTAACTTTGTTTGTAAAGGTTATTTGCAGATTTTTGAATAACTGTTTCATCATAATTTTATAACTAAGAGTAGTAAAAAAAAATCATAAATCTATTTTGGAATGTCCAAATTAAACACTTTTTAGGGTTCCGTAGTCTATAAGGAACCCTTATAATTTCTACTAATGTACTAACACTAATATGGACATTGATTCAAATGTAATTTCTTCATGTCCGTCTGTCTGTCCGCGGCTTAGCTCAGAGACGCTTAGTGATAGAAAGCTGTTTAGTATAGATATGTATTTCATCCACGCCAATAAAGTGGTAAAATAAAATCTTGAACAAAAAAATCTTTTGAAGGGGGTGATTTTTTTTTCTTGTCCACTTCATCGTGTGGGGTGTCTTTAGATAGGTCTTTTAAACATAATGTGAGTCTTATCATATCATTTTTCGATTTAGCGATTTATTTGCGTTCCGTTTACTTTTATTCTCCCTTTTTTTAGGGTTTCGTATTCAGCAAGGGACCTTTATAGTTTCGTCATGTCCATCTGTCTGTCTGACATTTGTTTAATCAAATCGAATATAGTTTATTCATTGTTGGATATTAAAATCTCTTAAAGACGTCAGCTAAACTACATCGCTTCACAAAAAAGGTGGCGCCATGGCGGGAAAAAAAGAAGCGACACTAAATAATAACATACGCTAGGCGCAATACGAGGGCCAAACCGAAAAGATCGGGAATAGAATACTCAGGAATAAATTAGATTAAAACCTTTTTGGTTTATGACATGTAGTATTATTTTAAACACAATTCCATTTTTGAATTTTAAAAAAAGTAAAAAAGAAAAGAGTAGTAGCCATTTGAATTTGACAAGTCAGTGGGGAAAATGGAGCTTACGCGGGAACATTTCCGTGCCATAATTTTTCCCAACTTTCGTCGAGGTTTATCTCAAGAACAATGTCTCGCCGAGCTTGTTTCTGTTTATGAACTTGAAGCACCCAGTAAAACGACTATATATCGTTGGTATTCTGAGTTTCGTCGTGGACGTTCCTCTCTCACGACAGTTCCTTCTACTGGTCGACCAAAAACAGCGGTAACACAAGATAACATCGATGCTGTGCGCCAATTAATAAAAGAAGATAGACATGTGACATACGAGCAGATTCGGGCTTCTCTCAGCATTCGTATGACAGCAATTCAAACTATTTTACATGATGAACTGGGTGTCAAGAAGTTAGTTTCCCGCTGGGTGCCCCATCGTTTGACCGAGGAACAAAAGTCGGCTCGTGTTAATTGGTGTCGGTCTACTCTGCAACGGTTCAATAGAGGGAGCTCAAATGCAGTTTACAATATCGTCTCTGGTGATGAATCGTGGATTTATTCATATGAGCCCGAAAGAAAACATCAATCAGCTGTTTGGGTCTTCGAAGGCGAGGTCAAGCCAACAAAAGTTGTCCGCTCTCGTAGCGTGTCGAAAAATATGGTCGCTTCGTTTGTATCGAAAACTGGTCATGTGGCTACGATTCCTTTACAAGAACGCAGAACGGTTACTGCTGATTGGTACACAATAGTTTGTTTGCCGGAAGTCATAAGAGAACTTCGTAAAATTAATCCGAATCGTCGCATCATTCTTCACCAGGATAATGCGAGCTCACATACCGCTCGCAAAACGATCGCGTTTTTAAATCAGGAAAACGTGGAGTTAATGGACCATCCACCGTATAGCCCTGACTTGAGCCCCAATGATTATTTTACATTCCCAAGAATTAAAGATATGCTACGTAGTCAACGATTTCAAGGCCCAGAAGAGGCAGTCGAAGCTTACAAATCGGCCGTTTCGACTATATCCACTTCAGACTGGAACTACTGTTATAATAATTGGTTTGATAGAATGCAAAAGTGCATCGATTGTCACGGAGATTACTTCGAAAAACAATGAAAGTAAATATTGTTGTATTATTTTTGTACTTTTTTCTATTCCCGATCATTTCGGTGTGGCCCTCGTAATAGGTGGACCCCGCTAAGCATTAGGTAGGTGGTAGGACCTGGCTAAGCATTAGGAGGTAATAAGTTTATGTTATGAACGTTATGAAATACTTAATCACAATCTGCTTTGCGATAAAGAATCCTAAAAACCACGGAACCCTTACTGCGCGTAGCCCGACACGCACTTGACCGGTTTTATATGACCTAGTTACGACAATTTCCAATAATAATAAAAATATTTTTACATCTCTCATATTCTACCGAAGTAGGTCCTTATTACCCCCAAATGGGGCTTGTAGGTGACCAATTAGCGCTCTAGGGTAATAATGTAGCTAGAAAAGCCCTAGGGCGGTAAATAATTGAGTTTTAAAAGAGTGAAGTATTTTTTTAATCACTTACCGCTCTAAGGCTTTTCTATGAGTAGCTACATGATTACCCTAGAGCGCTAATTGGTCACCTACAATTTGGTGGTAATAAGGACCTACTTACCTCACAATCGAGATGTAAAGCAGAGTAGTTAGCTCGGGTGTAAGCATCAATTGCACCCTCGAACTATAGGCGCCCTTTGCTGCGCTCGTGCGCCTAAATATCTCGGGCTGCAATTGATGCCTTACAGCCCTTGGCTACTAATCTACTATTAATTGTTTCTTTTGCAATATAGTTGGGCAAGCATATTCTAAAACAACTTCAAATTTCAAGTTAATAGCTTGAATAGTTGCCGAGATAAACAGGTGTGACAGACAGACAGACGAAGTCGCACCATAAGGGTTCTGTTTTTACCATTTTGATTCGGAACCCTCAAAAGCGTTATTATTTTTTCATGTTCTAAAACATAAAATCAAACTTTAACACAAAAAAAAAAATGTCGGACAGATCGCTCCGTATTTTTGCTGTAATATTTACATAAACCTCTTATCGCAAACTTCGGATGGTTCACAATAACTTGAAAACTAAGTCGTAAAAAAATACAAATACCTATTTAGGATTGTACAAGTAAATGATACCTCACTTGACCTAGTAATGACAATTCAAAGTTTTGTTCCCGATATTTTTTTTTATTCTTTCGCTTGCAATAAAGTATTTTAAAAGTATTCAAAATATCAAGTCGATAAGTTGTAAGCGTGAGTAGTTGCCGAGATAAACAGGTGTGACAGAGAGACGAAGTCCACCTGTTTTTACCATTTTTGTTTGGAACCCTAATAAGAACTAAAATCACGGTGTAGGCTCTAGAGAGCCTAGCTCTTTAAAAAAACGCGATTACAACCATGCACATAACCACTCTACCAACAACTATTCATGTCTTATTGACTCATGTTTGCAGTTGGCCAGTTATTTGAATCATCATCATCATAACATCCCATGAAACGTCCACTGCAGGACAAGCAGCTGTCTCCAAACTTCCAGCAAAAACTCATGGTATATTTTGGTGGGGAAATACCGTAGTCACGACGCTTCTTAGCTTTGCAGCTACACCATACAGCGGCACCATGGAACGCGGTTTTTGGGGACTGCAGTATAAAAGATGGTACGTTACACGAAGGACGCTACTGCCCACCCTCCGGTTCATGATCCCTTAGTCGCCTCTTACCACGGGTAGGGATGGCCTCTTACCATGGTATGTATGTACGATCTTTTGCCGGCACCACACGGACGGTTATTTGAATGATGAGTATAAATAAATACGAGGAAATAATTCCGATGCTAACGGTTATTTTGTGCGCATGCTGAGACGTGGAGAGCCAATGAACGATAAGTGCGGGGCAGCGCTTCCCAGCGACTATTTCGTTGAGTTCTTCGCATTAACGGTCAGCATCGGAGTACCGTGCCTTGCATTATAGTAAATCGAGAAGACTTATCTTTTTAAGGCATTACCTCAACTGTTGAAGCGGCAGTTTCAGTAGGGGGATCCACATCTTCCGGTTTCACATCAGGGTCTAAACCCAGGTACCAGGACAGGTCCGGATCCCCTACCAGAGTGTGATATGGCTCTTTGGATACCATTGTTGGCACTGGCGATTTTTTTCCACGGCAGGGAGCTGAAAATCATTATAATAATAATAATAATAAATGGTCTTTATTTGAAGTACACACCCATAGAACATACAATAATAATAAAATAATAACAATTAAAATAAATGGTACAGCAGCACTGCACTTACTTTCTCGCAATACTCAAGGAAAAACTATCAACCGCAAACTTAAATTTGTAATGCCATACACATAGTATGGAAATACAAACTTTTATTTACGTTTTTCCAAAAAAATGTTCGAATGAAATATACAGATCAATTCAGAATTCAAATTGTCAAACATTAAAACAAACAAACATCAAACGATTTCGAGTAAATCACATGTTTAACTTTTGGTAGTACTGGAACACCTTTATATGAATTTTCAAAGATCAATAGATACTACCGTAGGATACTTGCATGGAGATTTTCCCAACACATGTTCCTTATGGATTATTGTTCAGTTTAGTCTACTGAGCAAGCCCTTTCAGTTTTTGGTACACCCTGTGTACTAAATTTTATTCAAAAAATCATAAAGAATATCCAGTCAGGTAGACAACCAATCCAGGAGTAATATTATAGAAAATTTTAATAAACTCAATGGAACCAATTTTGGGTAAATCACATATTTAAGATTTGGTGGTACAGGAACACCCCTTATATGAAATTACACAGATCATTTGATACTGGCGCAAGATATCTTACATGGAGATGCTTGGTCATGCAAAGTTTCATCAAGATTCTATGAGCCGTTTTTGAGAAAATTACAATTTATCATTTTCGTTGTATGACAGCTACCCTCAAAATGAGAGCCAGCCAGAAACCACTTAGAACCCTTCGATGGATTTGCATAAAACTCCTAAATTCCAAATATGGTGTCAATCGGACTATTCGTTTAGCCGCTAGGCCAAAGCGTGACGGACAGACCGACCGACCGACGGACGGACATTTTTGGGAGACTTGTTTTTTATGATGTATAAGTGATATAGAACACATTTTTGAGAAAATTAGAAAAACTTTTTTTTTCACAAATACAATACCTTTCTCGCTCCGCTCGAAAGTAAAAAAGATAGAATAAAACAATAAATTTAAGAATAAACTTAAAACTATGGGTACATATTATTTATAATAACCATTTCAAGTTATATTTGATTATTATTTTAAGTTCTATTAAAAATCTCCGAATTTCTTTCATGCTGAAGATTTAAGGCAGGATATTTAGTAATTTTTACAAAAAAAAAGTTTAAAGATATATGTATATGGATACCTTTCCCCTTGGTAGACTTTGGTTTTTGGGCTCCTGCAACTACAGCCCCTTTTGTCGCATTTTCTCGTTTAATATTCTTGAGGAGCCCAGTGGTAGAGAGCGCTCGCTTCCTTCCCCGCTTGTTGTCGCCGCTGCTTCGTTTGTTCTCCGCTGTCTCCTCCTACAAACCACCGGTTAATGTTTTTCTATTATTCTGTTTCGGGCTAGTGTAACATCGCCAGCGCAATTCTGTTTCGCTAGGGGAAGATTTTCGCAAAGCCATCCGGAATGCAAAAAAAAGGAAATTAGGGGAAAAAGTTAAAAAATATAAAGTTATACTTACACCCGTAAAATTTTGTCCCATTAGACTAGTAGTGCGTGCTGCTCGCCTTTTTGACTTATCAACAGCACCTTTATCTGAAGGTGTGGCGATAAATTCAGTTTCCGTATTTAAACTGTCCAAATTAAGTGGAGATTCTGAAGAGAATAAGTCCTGAAACTCAACAGAGTCTATAGATTGTAGCACAGAACTGGCCAAGTTATTAGGAGTTTCGCCATAAGAGAAGTCGCACAAACTGGTCTCATTGCCTGGTTTATGTAGGTTGTACAGACGCCAGTCTATTTCGGGCTCCGTTTTAACCAAATCCAAGTCAGGATCAATCACAATCTCTGTTTTCGGCGAGTCTGATTTAAGTTCAGTGGGGTGCATGTACGGGTTCGGTAAATTATATTTATCCAGCTTTATTTTCGTGTGAGCTTTGGTATTAGATTCGGAGACGGAGTTGGAGTTGTAACTGCGCCGTGAAGCGGCGGGTGAGGTGGTAGAGGAGTTGGTGTCGGTGCATATCTTCAACCTGCCGTGGTTGGTCTTCTGCAGCATCAGCTTGGGGATGGGCGACTGCTCGCGCATGTCGGCCTCGCCCAGCTGGTAGGGGTCCTCGCCGGTGGGCGTGGTGTCGATCAGCCGTAGCCGGTCCGACAGCGAGCCCGTGTACTGGCTCGTCTGCTTCAACGTGCTCGTACTAGAGCTACTGTTCCGACACTTGCTGTAACTGTTCATCATTCTGGACTTCTTGTTTAAATTGTAGGAACGATCATAACTTTTGTCGTCGGAAGTTTTACTGGTCTCGGGAAATTCAGCTTTAGTAACTGTGCTACTCTTGGACATTCGACTTAAGCTACCTAGTGAAGAAGTTGTTCTTCTCCTACTCCTTTGTATTCTTTGTATCACAGGATTTCCACTACAAGTATAAAATAAAATTATTGTACAAAAAAAGCACGAAAACTTATAATAATATCTGTTATTTAACTAATAAAATACCTATTTGATGTAACAGTATACAAAGCTTCACGATTCTCAGTCTTGATATCTTTCTTGACAAATGTTGGTTTGCTTTCAATCATTGTGAAATCGTCACAGTTAATATTACTGTCCAAAATCGACGAAACACCTAAATCACCTGTTAAGTAGCTTGTTACATCTGTAAACATATTAAAAATAAGGTTAGTTAACAATAGTAAATATTTTTAGGCTAGCACCTTTAACAATTATATATTTTAGAATATAATAAAACCATGCATACAGTTATAATTACTGGATGGATATAGGATGGATAGACAGCAGCATATTGTACCACCATTCAGTGATTGCCAACTACTGGAGTCCATTTATAATGTCTACAATGCTAACAAGCTTGATAAGTATGGCGAATCTCCCGTACTTGTGTAGCAGTGGACATTCTCATGGGCGGCAATGATAATAAATTGTAATTAAAAAATTTACCTGTTTCTGCTGGCCTGGTTATATCAAAAGAGTCTTGACCAAATGATTTCGATTTATTAAGGTCACTGTCGAAGATAAATGAATTTTTATCTCCCAGGAGTAGCTCTGTAAAACTATTCAGCATTATCTGTGAAAATAAAATATAATTTTTGTTTTTACGAATGCACTTCCATCTAAAAAACAAAATTGTAAACTGCACACAACTCAAATGAACACTAAGATTCAACCCTCATTTATGATACGCCACTCTTACTGATGAATACCTCTGCAGTAAAAGACAACATAAACAACTAACCTGAGACGGTCCGGGCTCACTCTTAACTGTACACGATGTAACTGTTGACGTAGGTACATGAGCTATTGCTGGAGCATTTAAATTTTGCCTTTGACTTATAGTCACTCTTCTGTCCATGCGAGTCAGTCTAGACTTAAGCTGAAATATTAAGCATTGGTTGTTTATAAATCTTTTTTTGAGCAAAGAAGGAAGATACACTTTATAAATCCTGTACTAATCTCAAAATTTGGCTGCATGCTAGATTGCAAAACCTGAAATCATCTTATTGGAACAATCTAGATGTACCTCACTTTTTTCTTAGTATAAGGCATTGCAATATACCAGGTGGTAGATTACTACAGCAATTTATTGGACATAATCACTGTAGAACAATGAATATAAAATGGTTTAAGACAATATCAGTCAAAAGCTGCCCACTGCTGGACATAATCATAGTAGAATATGGATTCATGAATATTTTGATGAAATTAGTTTTTTAGTCAAAAGCTGCCCACTGCTGGACATAATTATAGTAGAATATGGATTCATGAATATTTTGATGAAATTAGTTTTTTAGTCAAAATATGCCCACACTGCTGGATGTGATCATAGTAGAATATGGATTCATGAATATTTTGATGAAATTAGTTTTTTAGTCAAAAGCTGCCCACTGCTGGACATAATCATAGTAGAATATGGATTCATGAATATTTTGATGAAATTAGTTTTTTAGTCAAAATATGCCCACACTCCTGGATGTGATCATAGTAGAATATGGATTCATGAATATTTTGATGAAATTAGTTTTTTAGTCAAAAGCTGCCCACTGCTGGACATAATCATAGTAGAATATGGATTCATGAATATTTTGATGAAATTAGTTTTTTAGTCAAAAGCTGCCCACTGCTGGACATAATTATAGTAGAATATGGATTCATGAATATTTTGATGAAATTAGTTTTTTAGTCAAAATATGCCCACACTGCTGGATGTGATCATAGTAGAATATGGATTCATGAATATTTTCATGAAAATAGTTTTTCTGTAGCTAAAGAAAAAATGAAAGGAACAATCACTTCAGCATTATACTACTTGTAGGTCGCATGAAGACAATTATTTTGGGAGCTGGTGCAATTTATCAATACCTACTAGCCATCTTGCACTTTTAATGGAGAGCACAAAGTTTTTATGACAGGCAGTAAAAGTGAGAGAGTGATGTTAAGTCACTTTAATAGGTCTAGCAATTTTTTCTTTGGCAATCAGGGACAAAATAACTTCAAGTCAGAAATGAAACTGATCCTCACCTGATCAAACTGTTTTGCCAATCTAAGCCTCTTAACACCTCGCAAAGATTAGATTAGATAAGATTTCTTTATTTCATATTATCAAATTCAAAATTACATAGATTGTTCAGATGTCAATGAATAATACGATCGTCAATAATATTGGAAATAAAATAAAAATAATTAAAACAAAATAAAAGTATGTCAAAAGACAGGTAAAACAAAGCAAATTCATAGTAATTATAATATTTAATGTCAAAATAAGTGAAAAATGTCAAAGTAAACCAATAAACATCAAATACTTAAGTGTATTTTAATCAATAATAAATAATGTCAAAGGAAATGTCAAATAAACTATTAAATTACTTTTATTTTAACATTAAATATTTATGTCATAAATGTCAAAATTTATTTTAAAAAACTAATATACTCTTTTACAGAGTACAGTACTTTATCCAATAAAAAATCCTTCAGTCGACGCCTAAATGTTTCGTCAGAGGGTTCATTTTTTATGTCAGCTCATAATAAGATGGCCCTAGCACGCGCGGATTTTTTTCGAGCAGTGCAGTGCGTCGGGGAATAGCTCTAAGTCACCCAGTTCTACGAAGTTCTCTTCCTGGTACTTTCACTCGCCCAAAACTCGACAGATTTGTACGGGTGAACATTATGACCTCGAACAGGTAATGAGAATAATGTGTCATAATTTTGTGTTCGGCGAACAGCGCCTTGCACGAGTGCCTTGGTTTCACTCCAACCATTGTCCGTAGCGCTCGCTTCTGCATTCTCATTACCCGTCCGGCATCCGTAGAGTTCCCCCACAAAATCGTACCGTAAGTCATGAGCGAGTGGAAAACGCGAAGTACACTTGTCTCAGTGCATCACTAGATATAAGTGCCCTGAGCTTCCTCAAAGCGAAAACTACACTGCTCAATCGATCACAAAGTACTTCAATGTGCTGTTTCCAGTTAAGGTTAGCGTCCAGGGTAAATCCAGAAAATTTACAGTGCTCACTTAATGGCATGGGACTTTGGATGCATAATGGCATCTGAACGAGTCTACCAGAAAAAAACATTATATTCGATTTGTTAAAGTTTAACAGCAGGCCATTTGTTAAGATTCAGATTCAGATAATTTTATTCAATGTAGATTCTTTACAGAATACTTATTGAATGTCATGCAGAATATAATGCAAATAGAGCGAGTCTACGCCGTTTCGGATCGTGCTATGGCAGCGTAAAAGAAACGGCAAGAAACCACTGCAGCACGGCCTACTTTAAGAGTCGGCTTTTTACAATGTGTTTCTTGTGTTTCGCTGGAATATCAGAGCACCATACCTCTTTGTCATTCATATAGTCATCCAATCTATAGTAAGCTTTTTTACATAACGTTTGCTTTACACATTCTTTAAACTTTCTCTCAGGTAATTGCACTATATTGTCAGGTATTTTGTTGTAGTATCGTATACACAGACCAACGAAAGATGTATTGACTTTAGTTAATCTGGTATATGGTTGATCAATTTTATGCTTATTTCTGGTATTAAAATTATGCCTGTCACAAATTTTAGGTAATTGATGAATGTTCTTTCTAGCATACATTATATTTTCATATATATACTGGCATGGCACTGTCATAATGTTGATTTCCTTGAACAGTTCTCTCAGGGAATCACGAGTCTTCAGGCAATAAATTGCTCTTATAGCCCTCTTTTGTAAAACGAATATTGAATGTATATCAGCTGCTCGGCCCCAAAGCAGTATGCCATAAGACATAATGCTATGGAAGAACCTCAAATGCCTTTGACAGGTCACAAAATATTCCTGCAACTTTGTATTTGTCATCGATACTGGTTGTAATACAGTCAAATATTTTGTGAGCCGCGTTTGTCGTTGACATTTGTTTTCTGTATGCGTATTGTCTGTCTGTCAGTAGGTCATTTGTTTCAAAATGTTGCATTAAATGTCGGGATAAAATCGATTCAACAATTTTCGAAGTGTTAGGTACAATCGATATAGGCCGGTAACTGTCTGCAATAGACTTATCACCCTTGCCTTTATATACGGGGCATACTCTCGTGCTCTTCAGCACATCAGGGTACACGCCCTCCGAAAACATTGTGTTTATCAGGACGACGAGCAGCCCTGATAGCACTGGCCAGATACGCAAGAGTATGTTCACCGAAATATCATAGACGTCGAGGGAGTTTTTACTTTTCAGTAATGATTTTAATATATGGTCTAGATTGGCACGCGTGACAGTCGGTAAGGTAAAAACAGGAACATCTGCATCAAACATATAATTATCTAAATACTGAAGTGATTTTACTTTATCAATTTGTACCATGAACTTAGAAGCGGTGCTGAGGAAATGAGTGTTTAAATGTTCCGGTACGCTGTTAGGAGGGATAGGCTTAAAGTTAGTATCCTTTAGTTATTTCTCTGTGACCCTGTATGTTGGACACTTCTTCATTCACCACGCACCAGACTTCTTTAAAAGGCAAGTTAGTGTAAATAAATGCAAATTTTTCAGTGTTTATGATAAGCAGACATTGTTACATAAGCAGGGATGGTAGCAGTATAAAAACTTAAAACCAGGTTGACTTATGTATGTTTACGGTAGATCGAAAATTGAGGTTATAGGGTATTCTCCGTTCAAGTCATCTCGGATATGGGCATATATGGTATCAATGCATTCAGTTTCATGTCCTGAACTAAAATATATGAGATGACAAGCGCGCATGTGGTGGGGGTGGAAACAGTGACGTCATAAAGACGGTCATACAAAATAAAATCAAAAATCTCTTAAACATACCATGTGGGCTTTACGAGTAGATTACAATTTATTAGAAAATGTCAAAATATTTCACTATTCAGAGTTTACTTTAACTGCTTTTTATTAAAAACGACTGAATAGATTTTTACAAAATACATACCAAAAAACTTTAAACATCCTCTTTATAGTGTCCAAAAATAATTATCTAATAATACCACAAAATAAGAGAAGTTCATCAAATTGAATAACAGTATAATTTCCTCTCCCTTTTTTTAAGTGTTTAAGTGTCGGTTAATGATCTAGAGATAGCCTATTGGGGTACTCGATGAGGTAGGTATTTTTGCAGCTAGCTCTCCCACTATATTTCTTGGTAGATTTAGTAAGCAGTAACCCGTTTTAGCCTATTTATTTGTCACAGGGTAATTGTTGTACTAGGAAACTGAAATGGAAATGGTAGGACCCTATCTTAAGAGAGGAAAGAGGGAAATGGACGAGAGATGTAACAGAGTGGTACCCGAGAGAGGGTAAACGGCAAAGAGGCAGGCAATACATGCGATGGGAAGACGAAATTAAATTAACGGCTAGTCCAGTATGGAGAAGGGAAGCTCGGGATAGGAGGAAGTGGAAAAGCCTGGAGGCCTTCGTCAAAGGACGAACTGATAAAGAAAGAAAATAAAACAACTATTAATAGACCATACAATTTTTTTTATTAAGAATTAATAAGTGTAATTAATAGTAATGATAACTAATTGATTAGAAATAATAATTTATACATATATTGATATTGGGTAATGTAATTTATTATGATTGATTGTACTGTATTTTTATCAGGAATAGAAGGCTAATTCATTCATTTAATTGTTGTAAAAGCATTAAATGATACTGTTATTCAAATTGTTGTACTTCTCTTATTTTTTGATATATCAGGTTAATTACTTTTGGACACTATAAAGAAGATATACTATAAAAATCCATTCAGTCTTTTTCAATGTAGAGCAGCTCAAATTCAACTCTGAATTGCGAAATTTTTTGACGTTTTCTAGTAATTTGTAGTGAAATTGTTATAGTGTGTTACATATTTGTAATCTATTTGTAAAGCCCTTTTATTAGATACCCCACAAGATATGTTAAAAGGAAAAAAAAAAAACTTTGTACTGCCATCTTTATGACGTCACAGTTTTTACCCCCACCATTTTCGCGCATGTCATCTCATATAATTCAATTCAGTACATGACACTGCTAGCAATGATATCATATATACCCAAATTTTTTTTTTTTTTTATCCGAAATGAATTGTGCCAAAAAGGTTTTCTAAGCATCTTTTGAATAAATTTCCGATCTACTATTATGTTTTGAGGGTAAAGGGGCCGGGCTCCTAGTTCCCAACAGCCACTGCGACCTGCATAGATCTATTGTAGCCAACCCTTTATACTACATCTCCTCTGCCACATCGACAGCCTCGAAGAAGCTGACGATCTGCCTAGGATTAAGAGCTCGGGCATCCTCAGGGTGTAGTATGTCCTCCTATTTCCCGACTTCTGCTGTGAGATAGTGCATCACAGTGGCAGATTAGCTGAATAGGCGTTTCATCGTCCTCTGCACAAAATCTGCAGTAAGGGTATAAGTATAAGCCTATTCTGTTTAGGTGTTTGCACAACCTACAATGTCCTGTTAGGGCTTTTATGAGTATCTTAAATTGATTCTGATTTAGCTTAAACGCCTCAGATGTGTATTTCTTTGAGAAGCCTCGGATCAGCTGTTTTGAGTGTGAGAGACCAACTAAACCTTGCCAAGCTAGGATGGCCTTGCACTTCGCCCAAGCTCCTAGCTTAAACCTGGTGGCAGATTTAGGTATACCGAGGGCTGGTTCTGGTTCAGGAAAATTTGAACCGGAGCCTTCTCTTGCCAGTTCATCTGCCACCTCGTTTCCTTCTATTCCCTATGACTTATGTAGCCTGTTTTTAAGTCATCATGACCATCAAATCCTCACGAAACTTGAAGTTAGACTTCATTCAGATAAACTAATCAAAGGAACAGTTTTAATTTACACACATTTCATTATCAAATTTTCAGCTTGAACAGATTTTATGGTAATAGCAGTTATCATGATGGTTTCATAAGATTA
This sequence comes from Athrips mouffetella, assembly GCA_947532105.1. NCBI lineage: Eukaryota > Metazoa > Arthropoda > Insecta > Lepidoptera > Gelechiidae > Athrips > Athrips mouffetella. Next base: position 34,251,484 of record OX383956.1, read on the forward strand.
GAGAGTTGGTTAGCCTAAACCTGTTTTCATATTTTCCATTTTGTAGCCAAATTTCCTTTGATAGAGTAAAGTAATCTAAGGTTACTACCTACCAGGACCAACAATATATTTACATTCTGAGGCTCAGAAACACCCTGATACTGACCATGTCCAATGCCAAATAAATTTTTATTTATGAATAAATTTTGAAATTTATATTTAATGTTGTTTAGGCTTTACGATGAATTACAAACTGAATCATAAACACATTTACCTTAAGATATGATTTGCTCTGATTTACTGCCAATTGGGTGCAACTTTATTTTAAACACACATTTTTATGGGTGATAAATCTAGTTTAGCTTTTATTTATAAATCTTTGAAGTTCACTTCACTTTTAATTTTTTTGATTATCTATACCTATCTTTGAAGTTAAAGTTTTGTTAAATCTACTCCTGTCACTTTCTGTTTTGATGACAAAGGAAGTGACAGCAATATATGAAACAGGGCTTCAACTTTAACCTATGAAGACGTTAAATATCTTATCGGCATCAGAATTTTTTTTACATATGACCCCTATGTCAATTTCCCATAGAGTTTCCGGGAAATAATAATAATAATAAAATTATTTATTTGCAAACAACAAAGATAAAATAGCTAGATGTACACAATAAAAAAAGTAGTACGCCTTAAGATAATACATAATACACTCACCGGCAAAAATAACCGGCCGGTCTATTTTCTGTTGTACAGTTTCATACAAGTAAGGGATCAAATAAAGCGTCAATATATTTCCTAAGCGAAATAAGTATCCGTGAATAAACAGTGAGATCATTAAATAAGGTGTCTGACTGCAGATTCTTGAAGATTAGACCTGTGCATGGTATCCAGGAAATTCCATGCATTGTTCAGAAAAAAATATATGTCATTTTGTCAGATATCTCTTACATTTAGCAAATTAAAATGTTTAAAGTGTGGCACGGGTTTTCTTGAACATTTTAGATATACCTAATCTTTGACAATATTGTTAATAAGGTTCTTATCTAAAGACTTCATCAATCAGATTTGTATTTTTATTCAATTTAAGTAAGATATTGACTCTTTGTTTGCCTCCATATTTGTATGAAAATGTACGACAGAAAATAGACCGGCCAGTTATTTTTGCCAGTGACTAGCTTTGCAAAAATGTGTTGCGTAAAGGTACCAGTACCATATATCAGTGAGCATGCCTGTTAGCATTGCGTTTCACACTATAGATAAAAGTGCATTAAAGTGGTATAATATGAAGAAGGATGATGGTGCCCATCCTCTGGTTCAAAATCACTTAGTCTCCTTTCACAACACCCATGGGAAGAGATGTTGTGGGTGGTAATATTATAAGCCGGCACCACAACATAAATAATAAATGTATGATAGTAATCCAGTGACATGCTTTCGGGTACCAGTGGTATCTAAAGTTTTTTTAGGTGATTGCACCAGTTCTGGCCGGAATATGCATAATTTGCACATTGAACCAGCTCCAGTCAAAATCCTGGATGCCAGATACTATAAACAAAGGTTGTTTAGGGCTTGCATTCAGAGAAATAAAACTTGGTGCTAGGTTTCTTATAGCGCTCGTGAATATTTTAATAGGTTGCTTAAGTGGCCATGAATATTTTAATAGGTTGCTTAAGTTTACTACCGGTACCCAGGTGAGTTTCACAAAAAAAATATTCTGGTGGAGCACGCGATTGGATATAAAACATGGCTTTTAGTGAGGCAAGCAATCAAAGAAAGTTTCATGAAATAAATATATTTAACAAACAACTTTATATTAGAAATTCGCAAAGCAGCATACATTTAAAAAATTATGAGCCATGTTATAAATAAAATGTTACTCAAATTACTTAAAACCTTCAAGCCACAGTGATTTATTCCAACTTGCAAAACATGAAATTGAAAATAGTTTTAAATTCGCACAGCAGCATAGTGAAGAGAGTAAGTAACAATAACAATCAATACCTGTTCATATAGTTATCTAATAGTTTAATATTTATAGCCTAATGAGGGGAGTATCAGTTTAATTCGGAGAAATGGCAATTAGCTTGGATTATATGTGTATGGAGCTTGGAGCAGTGTTATCGACACTTTGATAATATGTACACCCAAAAGCATGTCAGTAGAAACACTTTGGACTCTATGGCATGGTAATCGAGTTGAGAGAGACATGCAATTGATCATACCTACTTCATTCCAGCCAGACACATTTATAGTGATACAAATCAAAATCTTAAATAAAAGACAAGAGAATAACTACTTAACAAATAATAATATTGTACCTACAATTTATTATTTACTCACATCAAACCTACCTATGTAAATATTGAACTAGAATGCACACTAAGATTATTCTGTTAAACTTTTCATCGCAAAAAATAATGCCAACACACTTGTAGCTGCTCATCTGCCACTTTGATAGAAGAGAAATGATTATAACAACAAAATTTACTCACTGTATCATTTTCCTGTTTTAGGGTCTGATACACCTTTTCCCTCTTGGTGATTATTTCGTTTTGCTGCTGTATCAAGTCCAGATGATAAATGAGGAGGTCTTTGAGTTTCTTATTCTGACTCTCGGCGACAGCAAGCCGCTCTGTGAGGCGGGATGTCTCCGCACTGGAGCTCACCACCACCTCCTTCTCCTCCGGTACCACACAATGAGTCGAAATCTCCACTTCCTTGTCCAGTTGCAATGTTTGTCTTCGGTCCGAGTTTTCAGAGTGACACGCGTAAATGTGATCAAATGGGAAGGTGAGCAAGCTATCTTTTGTGTCCAATTGGTTCAGTGTAGTCGACAGATCCGTTGAAAAATTCACCAAATTCGTTTCATTTACACTACTGCGACTGTTCATTTTTATAGGGAGCCGATCGTAAGTCACACGACGAGCCTGCCGGCTGTCAAATACCTACTGAACTGACACTACACTTTTGTTCGTTTCATTACAGCAAAATTAGTGATTTATTCACATCAAACGTAATATAATATTTACTGCTCACCCTCGTACGGCATCACATTGTCAAAACAGCTACTAATTACGTATCTATCTACTATTTTCTGACATTTCTTTCACGCACATGCAAAATGATAAAAGACGCATATTATTGGTATATTTTTCAGACCAAGATAGCTAAAATGGAGTAAAAGTAAAGAGTTAAAATATTTACACTAATTATTAATTTGAAATTTCATTGCATCACATATTTACACAAAATTTTTGTAAAATTATTTCATTAGCTTAGCACTGGCGTCAAGGCGTCGACCATAGACAATTTTTTTTTTCAGAACGGACAGGCTAGAAATAAAGACCATTCTGCCTCATTTATCAGTACGTATATTTTTATTAATTTTTGGCGGGAACTCGGTGTCGTGGGCCTGCTCGATTGAAAATTTTCACCAAAGCACAGCAATTTGTATTTAGTGATTTCACGGAAGTGATTTGGATTTGGTGGATGTTAAAGAGAGACTCTAGTAACGAAAGAAGAGAATAAAGTTTCATTCAAAAAACCTAGCTGACCCTATCATCATCATCATATCAGCCGAAAGACGTCCGATGCTGGACATAGGCCTATATATTGACGTAACTGTCACTGAAACATTCGTTGTTCGTCCAATGATAGTTATTGTTCGTCACAGTTGTTCGTTGAAATGTTTGTAATTTACTGTCAAAACGTGCCGAAAACTCCGAAAATCAACGTCCAAAAACTTCTTTATACTACAATTTGTATATTCAAATAAAGATATGAGCAGGCAAATATACTTTTCATACATTATCAAGAAGAGTATTTGTGAAAACCATAGTATGTAAGTAAAACAAATTGTAAAAGCATTTTCTTGACTCCAGTTAACGCCTTGGAACTGAAAAAAGTGGTAAAGGAATTAAAAAACGAGACAAGTGTAGGGGAATACTGCTCCCTTATCACTATCTTATCTATGCTTATCTTTCACCTGCTTATCTCTGATAAGTTACTTGTTTATTGTAAGAAATATATTTAAGTAGGAAGTTATGTTGCTATTTTTACATGAATCTTATTTAGAATCTAATTTTAAATGCAATGTTACATGTTACAAAGCTATGATATGTTATCACTAAATGTTCTTAATATATACTGCTTAGTTTTATTTCTAAATGCATTTTTTGAAGCACAACTACTTTTAATATCTAATGGGACATTATTCATAAATTTCGGGACTAGATAATTTCTGTCTTTGGCCATAGTAATTGTTACATCTAGGGACTTCCAGCACCTTATTTTCTTTTTTCCGAGCAAGCCTAGGATTTGTTACATAGCTCTTAAATTCCTCACTGGAATTGACCTTGACCCCTATTTTATAGAAAAGTTCTTGAAACGGGAGCTTACCTTAATTGGTTACTATTAGTTGTGAGAAAAATTGAAATATTTAATTATTTTAGACTTTTCCCTTTATTTGTACTGTGACACTTAGCTTCTTCCATATTTCATAAATTTAGGTCAACGGGAAGTACCCTCTAGGTTTTGCTTTAGTGCATAAATGTGTGGAGATGAGGACAAAAAAAGCCATATCTTTTGATTGCATCGTTGTAAAAAATTAAAATTTTCTGATCTTGTGTGGTTTATGGACCTTAATATAATTTAATATTCATTATCAATTTCTATATAATGATTTTTTTTTATTCGAGTTTTTTCCTATTTTTTGCATTTTCTGAGAATATTTACTACAGTAATATTTTTTTTACACCATCAGAAAGAAGAGATTTCAACGAACAAAAAGCACACCAATTTTTTGGAGAAAGCTGATATTTTGACGGGTGAATTTTCGATTGATAATTAGGGTGGTTTTTTCGATTTAGAGTCAAAATAAGGTGAAAGAAATAAATATTTCAATTCAAATAAATTACAGTGTATTTGGGCCATAAAAAGGTAAGTTTTCACCAAATTCCGTGTTGAAAAAAATGTTTTTGTATAAGAAAAATAAAAAAGCCATAAACTTGGTTTTTTGCATAAATTTTGAGGATATGTGAAAAAAGTGTAAATACAACAATTGGAGATCTTTATATTACCTACAACATTGTGGACTTGTACGAGTTTGCCGGAAATCGAGATAAACCGTTTTTACCCTTAAAATTTACCCCCTTCCCGACCTCAGATCACCCGTAAATTATTTTTCCTTTCATTTTATAATATTCTCCTCCAATTCCGATGGGTTTCATCCTACTGTTATTTTCTTTTGTTTCAAAAATTATCGACCCTGGTCTTAGGTTAATTTGTTATTAAAATACTAAAACTTTAGTCCAGACTAGACAGACCAGAAACTAAAGTTCAGAAAACATTTCGTTTGGTTGGTATTTTTGCCACAGTAATTATTTACATAATAGAGTTTTTGAAATCTGTCGCCTTATCACATTTAGTATTTTAGTGATTCTCCGAGTGGTTTGACAAAAATCTGGTGAGTTTCAACGCCACCAAAACGCAGGCGTGTCTGTTCACCGCTAAAAGGAGTCCGTTCAATCTGGCTCCTACTTTTCGAAGTACAACTGCACCAGTTACCGACAGCCTCGAGCTACTTGGCATGAAGCCGTGTGCAAACCTGAACTTCGGCGCTAACATTGAGTCAAAAGCCAAAACTGCGGCAAAAAAGCTGGGCATCCTCAATAAGGTAAGGCATTACTTCACTCCTGGACAGCTTCTAGTTTTATCGTCCAAGTCCGATCGTGCATGGAGAATTGCTGTCACCTTTGGGATGGCTCAGCCAAAAACCAACTAGCCGCACTTGACTCGATAGATAGCAGAGCCAAGAAGGTCGTTGGTGATGAGATGCTGGTGAAAACCAAGTTTCACATTCTGACCCACCGTCGCAAAGTTGCATGTCTGTCGGTCTTCTACAGATTGTACTCTAATAAATCAATTTGGTCACAGTATATTCTACCACAGATGGCATGCAAAAATTAACTATAGCTCTATTCTAGAGCTCTACGACCTTATTACACCATCTCCCTTCTACCATCGGGAGTCCAGACGCACCGCAGGATATCACCCATACTTGGTTGATATTCCGCACATTCGCACAAAGCGCTTTGAAATATCTTTATTAATGCGCACGGCTAAAGAGTAGAATTCTCTGCCTGCGTCTGTGTTCCCGAGTTCATATAACCCGAATCTATTCAAGTCGCGAGTGAATAGGCTTATTCTGGGCAAGCTCGCTCCATCGTATACCTCATCTCTGTCTTCAAGACTAGATCGAGGTCAAGAGTAAGCCCATTTTCAATAAAAATAAAAACTTCCAAGTCTTCATAAACTACAAAAAGAAAATCCTATAATTCTGTGCTTGGTAGCGATTTTTGTCTTAACATTATGAGAGAAAATTGCTTCACAAACCTGCAAATGAAATTAAAAACTTAAGATTAGGCAGTATGCTCAGCAGCATAGGCTATACCAGAGAAAAAAAAAATGTCTATGGTTTTGTACAGGGAGGTTTAATTATTTGGCAAACGTCAACCCATATTTGGGGACATTTCTGCCAATGAGGATATAATTGATTTCTGCCAGTGTCGTGTTCTAGAACATTTTTCAGTTTCTTGAATTTCTTCAGTTTTTAAGAATAAAAATATGGCGAACCGCCTGTGTCGAGTGGGGATATTGTTCATTGGTCCCCCCCCCGTAAAGCGATAGTAGACTTTACGAAGGAAAATGTCCGTGACTTTTTGAAACAACACAAACGGGGTTTCAACATGATATTGTCTAAAATCTTCATCAGCTGCGCACTTCGTATTAATTCACTGCATAACATACTATCTTTATTGTCCACTAAATAAATTGTAATTCAATTCTATTGATGTAACTTTGTATTAATGTAAATAATGTAATTTAAAATCGAAAATAAATGAATTTGAATTTAAATCACAAAAACAATAATTTAAAGTGGGCGAGCAGGCAAGAGCCCATGCCGCGTTCCCGCCAAAAAGTCAAGGAGGTTTAAGTAGCAGCACTTCCTGCTAAGGAGGGAACCATAGGGAATCAGTGAAATGCTTCGACCTCCTGTATTTGTTATTTCTTTCATAATTTGCATAACATATTTGGTGTCGTGACGTCTGTCGTGAATTCCAGATCACGATGCTCATGTATATAATAATAATGTATATAAATCCATAACGTGAATATAATGTAACGAACCTCATAAAGAAAGAATATTACGCATGGCAACACAAATGTAGACATGGCAATACAAGCCCTGAAAGGGACATTTTGTGAGAGATGCACAGTTAATAAAGTTACTAAGTGCAGACACAGTGCATAGATTGTACAGAGATTGTGTTATACAATATAAATGTGAAGTACACTGATGATGTTGTATCAGTGATAATGATAATTTTGTGTCCTGGAGATGATGATGTATCATGTAAGTTGATTTCTGAGTCTTTCTTTCTTTCCTTTGTAACTTGTTTTCTAAATTGTTTTGTAACTTGTTTTGATTTGCTAATCTCTTACTCTTTATGTACCTGTATGTATGAAGATGCCTAAGTAAGTCGTTAGACTCAGGCTGTAATGATACAGATCATTTGTTTCGGCTAGGGTAACCGGAAATGGTCCGGTAGTATGCTACTGTTAGCCGATTGCAGCTGTGCGATGATTGATATGATGAATATGATGATCGGCTGAGGTGCCGTTATTTGCCGCTGTAAAATTGTCTATATGAAATTGCGAATGATCTGTAATGCGTTTGTGGAGCTCCATAAAGCTATGCGGGGTACATAAAGGTATAAGCTTATAATACATATTACGTAAAGAAAGATTCGCACCATACTTGGTACCGGTGGGATATCGTAAGGCGATATCCTGCCCGGTGCATTAATATATTTACAGACTTAAACCGAGCCACACAGAAAGACTAGATACACAATATCCAGGACAAAGTAATAATTGCGAAGCAGATTAAAACAGATGAACCCATAAAGAGACCCAGGTGAGCAGTATCTTTCATTCAATATAGTTTTCGGGATAGAGGGAATCTCTTACTTTCTTCTTAAGCTAATTAAGTCCATACCATGAGTTACACCTAGTATCAATAATTATCACTAAATACCGTTAGATTCCCACTGTTCCGACATTGGTGGAGGTGCTGGGATAAAAATTGAATATAAATTGAATATTTGTTTTGCCATGTGTTTGCCATATTTTTCAAGTTTCAGAATGTAAGTCCTCTTTATCAGACTATAGTGTTATATATGTGAACAAAGAAGTCACTTCAAAACTTGTAATATTTTATAATAGATGGCGTTACAATGCTCTAAACAGAGAGAACGAAAGACGAAAGTTCAATATATTCATTTAGTTTTTGCGTAATTTTGAAAATGAACAAATTACATGAATAATATGATGTGTGTACCAATTTGAAAGGAAAATTCAACATCTTGTTGTTTTGGTAACATCTACTTGACTTTATACCTAATATTACTGCACAAGTAGTACAGTCAATAACAAGTCAAGCCCTACAATCTTAACGATAAGTTAGTTATTACAGCTATTGAATTGAAATAAGAACAAAGACCATTGTGTAAGACTCAAAACGCTATTGATTGTACAATAAAGCAGGCAAGTCAGGTACCTACGCTACGCCGCATCGCCGCCGCCGTCACCCTTAAAATTTTTTTGTTATCCGATAAACACAAACAATTTTTTGCTGCGCCTAGCCGTGACGCAGTTTCAAGTGTTAAGTTATGCGTTCGCTTGGAATACTATTTCACGCTATTATTTTTATCGTCAAGGGGTTTATGTGACGCCACAATTTTAAAGTAAAATTTAAAGCAGCATTTGAAGTTTAGAAACAGTTGAATATTAAGTGCGATTTGAATTTTTGCACGTCATTGAACGTACGAAACTTTCCAATTAATTGTTTCTTTTAAAAATCTTAAAATATCACTAAATCTTTTGCAAGTGACACAGACACTACGTGAAATCTTCATATATTTAATTAACTTTGAGTTTAGTGGACTACTGAAGTACACAAAGAACCGGAGATCGAAAGGTACCTTATTTACTTTTATTAATTTTGCTTATCGTAATCTTAAATTCATAATACAACGTGGGTTGTACAAACCCTAGTCACATAGTTTTTGAGCCATCATACATACCTATTTAGTAATTATTTCTGTGGATAGTAGCCAATTCGATCGACTCAACGTGCCTTCCGAAGCATAGAATCATCTTAGTTTTGATCAAGCAGGCGATACATCTTGCAAAGTACAGAGTTTTGTAAGAAAATAATCCTAACAGGATTTGAACCCAAAACTCCCGGAGCGAGAGCGAAGCAACAGCCGATCGCTAATACGTCTTCACCAAAGAAGTCTATTCAAATCGTTCACATCTGTTTACGTTACTGACCGTATTTTGTGGAAAGTACAATTGATCCTTAAAGTTTATTGGTGTTAGTGGTTGTTCTTTGTGTTATGTATGAATGAGTATTCACTAATTGAAAGTTTTAGTAGTTCGGAAGATACATTGAGTTATTGAATTTAAAATAAAACAAAATAAAACTAGGTTATTACTATAGTGTTGTTAGTATGACCAACTTTATTGCAAAGTTATACCTTAAGGCAACGTTCGGTATTAATACAGATTCCATCACTTTAACAAACTGTGAATCGGGGAAGCCATTAGTAGCTGCGAACATCAAAACTACACCCCGTAGCTGGGCATTGCTCTGCGTATCAAGTGAGTACCTACACTTAAAACTGTTCTTAAGTTTTTTATATTTCTGTATGTGTTATTAATTCAAATCGGAAATAGTTGTTCCCTTAAATACTTACGTAATTGTCTAATTTACGAAGAATCTATTTGAAAATAATGAAAAACTAAAATGTTATATGATGAAATTATAGTTTAGTCCACGATAAATCTAAACAACTAAACAGTAGTATTATAGTGTAAAAATTCAATCTTTGAAAATGTATTCGTATCCCCGTGCTGCTACGTGTATACGGTAGTGTACGTGTATCGTATACAGGGTCTCACACAGATTTTTTTCTGATAAAGAATTTCAAGTGAAAGTTATCGTGAGCCTGGAAAGGCCAACATCTGATATTTATTACACAGAATATGCTACACGTTATACAAAGTGTTCTTTTTTAATTTGAGTAAATATTTATTGTTATAACAAAACAAATTTAATTGCTTATGTAAATCTGCACCTTTTTTTATGAAATCACTCAATAGAGTAGTATTTCAAATTAAATTTATTTTCAGACTAAAATGGAGGCTATTATATTACAAAGGCTAAATAGCATATGCTCTCAGATTGAAACCTTTGCAAATGAGGCCAATGAAATTATAAATGAAATTCGAAACTGCAATCTCGAGATTCACATCAGAACTTTATCAATATTTTAATATCATAACTCAACCATCCTCAGACGAAGTATCACGACTAAGTGAAATTCAACTGAAAGGTGAAGAAGTTCTAGCTGAACTTAGAGCCAAAACCAAACAAAAGTCAAGTCCAGTTAAAGAAAAAACCTACAACTCCAGTATATCGGCAAATCTCCCAAAATTAGACCTACCAAGTTTCGATGGGGATATTCTAAATTGGTCTCAATTCTGACCACGAATGTGGTCGGATGTGATTGGACCACAAATTTGGTCGGACTGGCGAAACTGCCAAGAGGATGCAAGGCAGACCTGTTGTTTTTTACTTATATAGGTACCTTCTATTTCTACGAATAGATTTCATTCGTGTAATCTGTCATTTAACCACTTTTCTGTCCAACTGTACCAAACCTGCCAGGTTTCGGATTGGCAGACCAACGTTTTGTGGACCTATTAGGCCACTACTATCGCTACAAAGTTGCAAATTTCGTGTACTAGATGACGTAGGATAACATGCAGTGCCCTTACGGTCTATTTATTCAAAAATGCAAAACCTACAGGGTATTTCCCGTTGACCTAAAATTATGAAATTTGGCAAGAAGCTAGGTCTCACAGTACAAATAATGGGAAAAGTCTGAAATCATTAAATATTACAACTTTTCTCACAACAAATGGTAACCAATTGTGGTGAGCTCCTGTTTCAAGAACATTCATATAAGAGAGGGGTCAAGTTGGATGGTCATTGAGGCGATTTTACACAAACTTGAAAATTGGTATGTTTATAGTACATAAGCTATAAAATAACAACAAATAATAAAATTTGTTCAAGTGCGTGTCGGACTCAAAAAATCTAGCACATTAACTTACTGAAATTTCAACTAATACAATTATGATTATGTGGTGGTACGGAACCCTCGGTGCGCGAGTCCGACTCGCACTTAGCCTGTTTTTTTTTTATTGCGATCGGTTCATTCAAACAGATAACAGGCGAGTTCAAAGTTACAAGCTGTGAAACCGAGCTGAAATCAAACAAAGCTTATAATTTTGTACGAAAGAAAGCCAAATACGTTGTTGAAAATTCCGTTTGATCCGGTCCAGTTGTGTAAAAGTCGTGGGTACAGCTAAAGATTAGTAAAATCTAGATTAAGTTTTATTGTAAAAATAATAATAAAAAAAATCCTGTTTCGCCATGGCGGTGCAACAAATGTAAAAAAAATAATGAATGTTCTAAAGTTTTGAAAACTTAGGAAGCAGGTACTTATTAACGAAACACTTCAAAAAATAAAGAGAGAAGTGAATCATTGTTTTTTAGGAATTGTCTTTTAAGGGGAGAGATAAGTTACAAAGATTGTACGGAAGTGAAGTCCAACAGTTTTGTATGTAGGTACATGTAGAGTTAAAAGCATGTGAAGCTAGACACGTTGGACTTTGTACCGCTCTTTTTTCAGTAGCCACAGAAGCTAAAGTGACTGAGGCTTTGTTTTGTATAAGAAATAACAAAACCCGTATCATAGTTACTCCGGGTGGAATTCGACTATGATTTTACACTTACGAGGATAGTGTACGACCTAACAGTCCACACGTAAACAAGAGGTGTTTAATTTACTTACAAAAATTCGTATTATCGGTACTCTGTATACCTAATAATATAAAGGCGAGAAATGCAGTGTCTGTCTGTCTGTCTGTTACAATTTTAAGACTAATCCGATAAACCGATTGTGATAAAAACTTGGTACGAAAATAGTTTGAACCATGGGAAAAGTCATTAGCTACTTTTTCTGAACCCCACGCGGACTGAGTCGCGGGCAACAGCTAGTTCTTTATATAAAAGTATTTTCCTTTGAAAGGATTATTATTTCAACATCACTTATGGTACAGACACAAAAATATGAATTTTGTCTGCCCGTGCACATCAACTGTCCTTACACCTGATAATAATAGTCATGGTCTTCATTTAGCAGTAATAAGCTAGTTTTTTCGCAAACGTAAAGTAAAGGCACAGTTTCAGGGGAAATCTTTTGTCCCTTTGCTGTGAATGGACATTTCACTTCCAGCGCACAACTCTCTCCAACCAATCGGTCTAATGTGCTGGCAAGGAATTGGTTGTCTTTGTGTACTATAATACCACATTTTTTGTACCCAACTGGGTCTTTTCTTCACACTGACGAAAAGCACAGCTTCAGCTTCATATGAGCGCCCATGTTTGATGGGAGCAGTTAACACATCTGACATTTGAACAAATGATTTTGCTAGCTTTTTTCCATCTCCTTTGCATTTACAAATCCTGCCGTAATTTGAGCTTTGTATCCTCATGAGGCGTTCTCTTTTCTATAATTTTATATTGGTTCTAGTCTTTTGTTCCAGTGAACACATTCTTCTTCTGATAAATTGAGGTTTTCTAAAAATGTTTCATTTATTTTATTTTTTTCAAATAATCATGATTCATGTATAAATGCTGGGTTTATCTGCAGCAGTTAGTGCAGGCATTGTGGAGTTATGAGTGACATCTCGGAAATGTTCTGGTGCAGGTACAGTCATGAGTGGCCCAAAAAGTTTGTCGTAATATTCAAGTCTGCAACAATATAATGATAAGTTAAATAATAATAACCTACCTGAATATCTCGCAAGAGTTAACTTGAACCATCATACGAGCGAGGTTTGAAGTTATCTCTTGCAGGTTACAATATAGCTAACACACTGTAAAAAGTTCTCAAATAATAAAATAAAAATGTGGTACCTTTGGACGACCACCGCTTTTTCTCCTCCAAGTTAAACATTGTGCCAGTAATTTTAGACCAATATCAGTCTTACCTGTACTTAGTAAAAATTTTTGAGAAGGTCATACTTAATCAAATGCTTTCACACTTCAATAGAAATAACTTACTATATGACCATCAATTTGATTTCACGAAAGGGCGCAGTACAACTGATGTCGGGATTGCACTTTTAAAATACATCTTTTGCGCGTGGGAAAAATCTGAAGATGCTATTGGTATCTTCTGTGATCTATCCAAAGCATTTGATTGCGTAGATCATAGCACATTGTAGCTAACTTGAAAATTACGGTGTTAAGAATAATTCACTTAAACTACGTAGGTCATATTTGAAAAACAGGATTCAAAAGGTACAAGTAAACAGGTTGAAATCACTGGGATCTGTTGTCAAAATTGGCGTACCTCAAAGGTCCATATTTGAGCCATTTTTATTCCTTATTTATATTAATGACCTTCCTTCTGTGGTGAAGAATCTGTCAAAGATTGTGTTATTTGCTGATGATACTTCATTAATATTCAATGTAAGTAGGAAATCACAAAATTATAACGAAGTCAATGATGCACTTGGACAGATTAATGCATGGTTTACTGTTAACAATTTAGTCACCCAAATTAAGTCAGCCAAAAAAACTAAATGTATAAAATTTGCAAACTTCACATAACATAGTATTGAATAATGGACCATTAGATTTTGTAAATAGTACAGTTTTCTTAGGATTTACACTAGACACTAAACTTCAATGGGGCCCTCATATAACGGCTCTTTCTGGTCGATTGAGCTCGGCTGCATATGCTGTCAGGAAAATCAGACAACTTACTGACTTGCTACTGCAAGGCTGGTTGTAACTGAAAATATGTTATGAATTCATCATTTTCAGTATTATGAGTATGTTTTTATTCCCAAGTATGGAATTATTTTATTTGCTTGTGATTGAGTAAACTTAATTGCATGTAACTGATGATTTTCATTTCCTAACGATATAATCAGAAGTCCAGGGAGCAATCCTTAGTGCCATGGAACCACGGGTAATTAAAATTTCTACTTCCATAGCATTATGTCTTATGGTATACTGCTTTGGGGCCGGGCAGCTGATATACATTCAATATTCGTTTTACAAAAGAGGGCTATAAGAGCAATTTATTGCCTGAAGACTCGTGATTCCCCGAGAGAACTGTTCAAGGAAATCAACATTATGACAGTGCCATGCCAGTATATCTATGAAAATATTATGTATGCTAGAAAGAACATTCATCAATTACCTAAAATTTGTGACAAAATTGATGAAAAATATACTAGATTAACTAAAGTCAATAAATCTTTCGTTGGTCTGTGTATACGATGCTTGACCAACTTATCTGTAGAATTTTACGATGGCGCTACGATCGAAAAGGATTGCCACCTATTACAAAAATAAACAAATTCTACCTTTTTAGTGTTCCGATATCGAAACGGTTAAAAAAGGAACCCTTTTCTATGTTGCGACTTTCTCTGTCTGTTTGTCCGTCTGTCACACACCTGTATTAAAGCAACCACTCATGCTATCTTGAAATTTGGAATAGTTGTAGAATTATACTAAAAGCGGTCAAATGCCTAACTTTACGTTGAATAAAAATAGTTTTAACAAAAACTACACACCTTCTTCAAAGTTTTGCAAGGTTTCTTTTAGCAATAAAAAATATAAAATAACTGTAACAGTTAATAATCAGTAATTAAGTGAAGTAATAGAAAATAACCAAGCCTGTTATTTGTTTCAATTATAAATTTATAGGTACATTACAACAGTTCATTTTGAAGTGCTGCCATCCGAAATTTAGATCTCATCGAGACCTATCATTTGACTCAGCACATGAGTAGTCTAGGGTCAGTAGTTTTCAAGTTATAGCGATTTTAAGTTTGACAGCTGTCATCCGAAATGTAGATCACATCGAGACCTTTCATTTGTCTCAGCACACGAGTAGTCTAGGGTCAGTAGTTTTCGAATTATAGTGATTTTTAGTTTGACAGCTGTCATCCGAAATGTAGATCTCATTGAGACCTATCATTTGACTCAGCACATGAGTAGTCTAGGGTCAGTCGTTTTCGAGTTATAGCGATTGTTAGTTTGACAGCTGTCATCCGAAATGTAGATCTCATCGAGACCTATCATTTGTCTCAGCACATGAGTAGTCTAGGGTCAGTAGTTTTCAAGTTATAGCGATTTTTAGTTTGACAACTGTATTTAGTTTGACTGCTAAAAAAAGAGCCGAGACTATGACAAAGACAAAAAAGATGTTTTGATCTTTATCACACTTTAGAACATTTGTATTAATAAATTGAACCTGCTCTAACTTGGTATGCTTATTTGCAAATCCATTCCTATACTTCATCCGAGATCTGAAGATCTGACGCGACAAAGACAAAATAGATGTTTTGGTCTTTATCACACTTTAGAACTTTTGTAATATTGAGCCTGCTCTAACTTGTTATAAGATCTGACGTGACAAAGACGCGACATCTGATGCGAATTCATAATTTTTTCCCATCTTAAAAAGTGCTGGGAGCTGCTAAAAAAGATTTCACTTCAAAAATCCCCAGCAGCACCTGTTTTCCGGATACTCGTAATTTGCAAAATTTCTCCAAAACAAGAAAAGAAAAGTTAAATCTTATTGGAAATGTCTAAAAAGTGATGATGGTACCGTTCCTATCAAGTACAAGGTAAATTCTACGGAATTCACGGAATTGCAGCATGTTTTTACAATAGGCAAAATTTGAGATTTCCAAAATACTCTAGTGGTTAGAGTTTTAAACCTAGGTTAATGAAACTTTACGCAGGTCTTTAACTAGTGCTTCTACTTGTTACTGCAATAATAATCTGGATCAATATTGGATTTGCGTCGACACTAAAAGAAGAAGATCTGGGTAACACTGACGTGTAGCGGCAGCAATGCGTTTGTATACATGAACAAATGGTGTTATTGGAGATTCTTGCTCCTTTTCTGCATCAAAGAACGATGTCATTATGAGAATCATTTCTCGCACACCACTTTCGATCGCTTTTGGTACAACTTTCTCATAAAATACTTGGAAATATGCAGGAAAACAAGAACAGCACAGGCAACACTGACTGACACAAGGAGGTTTAAGTAGCAGCCCTTTATGCTAAGGAGGGAGCCATAACCGTTTCCAATTCTAGCGAGGGACCTCCATACTAAAATGTATGAAAAAAACTTTATATCCCAAAAACGTAAAAGTTTTGTCTTTCTCTTTAAGAAATATGTAGCTTAAAAGTAATAATCTTGTTACTACAGTTTTTCTGGTAAGAATACTTACCATTCAAGAAAAAAACCGGTCAAATGCGAGTCGGACTCGAGCGGATTCCGATGGGTTCCGACGTGCCTATAGTATTTTTGGAAGCAATAAAGTCCATTTCTAAAAACTGCAACTTAGAAAGATCGTTTTATTTTTGCTGTAATATTTA
This sequence comes from Athrips mouffetella, assembly GCA_947532105.1. Lineage (NCBI taxonomy): Eukaryota > Metazoa > Arthropoda > Insecta > Lepidoptera > Gelechiidae > Athrips > Athrips mouffetella. The sequence goes on from OX383956.1 coordinate 34,268,072, forward strand.
CACAAACTTCTATCGCCTGTAATTAATTCAAATTTTTCCTTCCACAAACTTCGGAGATGGTTTTTAGGGGAGGGAAATGGTATTTTTTTTGGCATTTTTTATCATAATTTGAAAACTAAGAGTTGTAAAAAAATATAAAAATATATTCTAGAATGTACAAGAAGAGCCCTTTCTTATAATACCTCACTCGACCTAGTAATGACAATTTGAAATTTTGCCCCCCCACCCCTATTTGGGCCCCCTTGACATTAATAATCATAACTTTTTGTTGATTATCTCATGTGCAATTAAGTTGGACAACCATATTCTAAAACTATTCCAAATTTCAAGTCTAAAGCATGAATGGCTCCAAAATAACTTGCTCACATTAAATGTAGTAAAAACAAATTATGTTACTTTCGGTATAAATATTCGTACTCAACCAAATACACAATTTAATATTAAAATACACAACTGTACTGCTTCTGTGCAAAATTGTAATTGTCCTGCAATTTCTAAAGAAACGGTAGTAAAGTATCTGGGTATTATGATAGACCAACGTCTGTCATGGTACCCACATATTGAGCTGATTTCCGGAAGAATAAGAAAACTTGTGTGGATATTTAAAACTCTACGCCATATTTCCTCTAAAGACTTATTAAATAAAATATATCTTGCATTGGCTCAGTCAGTAATCACTTACTGTATTACAGTATGGGGAGGAGCTTATAAGACGAGATTTATACAAGTGGAAAGAGCTCAGAGATATTTGTTAAAAGTTATGTATTTTAAACCTCTAAGATACTCTACCACTTCACTGTATGCATTAAGTGACGTACTTTCAATCAGGAAACTTTATGTGTTGCTTGTTGTCCTAAAATTGCATTAAACTTTACAGTACGATCCCAGCCAACATAATACTAGAAAATACAACGTAGCTCCCTCCAGGAGGACTAAAACTTCTTTTGCTTCAATACAATATCATCTTATATATACAATTCTGTTAATTAAAAGCTTAAAATTTTTCCAATGAATCACTATAACTGTAAAAAAGTATTAATAGAATGGTTAAAATAGCTTGATTATGATAAAACTGAATTACTTTTACAATCTATAACTTAATTTCATCTCGGATTACCTCTTGATATTTTAATTTTAACAATACGGCAACTCTCATCTTCTACATTCACACGCAAATACACACATCTACAGACACTCGCCTATACACACACACACTCACACACAATCAATGCACACACCCATTCACACAGAAACACCCAAATACACACACTAGATATTCTGTAGCTTTTATTAATTTGTTTTTATTGTTTATATTGTTATAAGGTCATTTACTATTCTTGTTATAACTTGTAGATATGGAAGAGTGGATTCTTCTTACACAGGTATTTTTTACATCCCTACTACATACATACATACATAACATCACGCCTCTTTCCCGTTGGGGTAGGCAGAGACCACATCCCTACTATTTGTGTAATTAGTAGTTTCTGACTGAATAAAGACTTTTTAATTTTAATGAGTGGTTGCTGAGATATACAGGTGTGACAGACAGACAGATAAAGTCGCACCATAAGATAACGGTTCCTTTTTTTACCATTTTGTTATCCGGACCCTAAAAACGCTGTTAAAAATCACGCATTTTTGGCTATTACGGATCATTTACGCTTCAGTTCACAAGTTTAAAAGATATATTTTTACTTGGAAGGATGAAACATTAGATTTGTTTGATTTGTAAAACGTTACCTAGACCCTAGTTTTTTGACCGACTTGTCATAGTCGACTAGGAGACGCTTAACACGACTAGTCCGTCATATAGGACTCTATACATTTTTACTCTGAGGTTGTCAAAATGACGTAAGTAGTTCCGCTTTTGGCCATTCTACAGAAAAGTTGGTCAAGCTTTACAACAAAATACCCATTGACGTAAGAAAAACACGCCCCCTGGCGTAGTTTCCAAAATCTTTGAAAATACCTGACAATGAAGTGCAATTACCTGAGAGAAAGTTTAAAGAATGTGTAAAGCAAAGGTTATTTAAAAAAGCTTACCATAGATTAGATGACTATATGCATGACAGAGGTATGGTGCTCTGATATTCCAGCGAAACACAAGAAACACATTATAAAAAGCCGACTCTTAAAGTAGGCCGTGCTGCAGTGGTTTCTTGCCGTTTCTTTTACGCTGCCATAGGACGATCCGAAACGGCGTAGACTCGCTCTATTTGCATTGTATTCTGCATAACATTCAATAAATATTCTGTAAAGAATCTACATTGAATAAAATTATCTGAATCTGTGCTTCCGAAGCTCCTCTTTCAGGTCTGCCACAGACCAAGAACCGTAGTCATGGCTCATTTTGGTCCAAAGGACTTAACTAAGGAACATACGAGTATATACTCTGATCTGTATATTTCATGACAATATTTTTTTGAAAACTTTGATTAATTTAAGTTTGTATTTCCATACTATATGTAAAGCATTACAAATTTAAGTTTGCTGTTGATACTTTTTAATTGCCTATCGCAAGAAAGTAAGTGCAGTGCTGCTGTACCATTTATTTCTACCCTTGTTTCTACCGTTTCCACCACGTTTCCACATAGCAGGGGGAGCATTCCTTCGCCCATGCGCTGACCGATACATTGGATTTATTAGGAAACTTCTTGGAAAGTTTTGTTATAGTTTATGGCAAATAACTCAAAATCAAAACGTAGGTAATGATTTTCTAACGCATTACCAACATTTTCCACAATGTTTTTTCACAAAAAGTAGACTACATAAGCGGATGAATGTCTCGCACCTTAGCCACACAGCATTAAAAATTAATAAATATCATTCGGACGCTCGAGAAATCGCCAAGGTGACTTTTTATTGGTTGAATTTATTTTTTGAGGTGACAATTTTTAGTTCCGTAGTCAAAAAGGAACCCTTATAGTTTCGTCAAGTCCGTCTGTCTGTCTGTCCGCGGCTTAACTCAGAGGGTGCATTCCTTGTAGTTACACCAAGTTGTTACACCACTGTAACCACGAGGAAAGAGAAATTCCTGGTGGTGACACCGCAGTAGAGATAGACTATCGGTTGTCGATACTACTTTTACTAGAAACTAGACCGCGGTCTCACTCCGCGTGTCTTTAGCTGTGCGTGTGATAAAATAAAATCATGAAATAAATTTTTTTTTAGGGTACCTCCCCTACAAGTAAAGTGGTGGTGAATTTTTGTTTCTTATCTACCCCATCGTGCGGGGTGTCGTGAGATCGTTAAATGTTTGTCTAGAAACATAGTTATTCGAATTAGGGATTTGTTTTCGAAACATTAAGTTTGAAATCACAATTTTTTGTAGGAGTCAAGTGTCCCCCCCCTCCTGCCAGCTAAACGGTTGTTGTTGGAAATGTGAAAAAATACACAAAAAGGAAAACTATCTTAGTAAATTACGCTTCACAGGTTAATAAGCTATAGCCAAATAGGGTACGATTGCGGCACGAGGACCTCGCTGAGCCCTGGGAAGTAAAAAGTTTGTCATGAACGTTATGAAATACGAGTACCTACCAACTTAATCAAAACCTGCTTTACGACAAAAAATCCTAAAGAAACTACGGAACCCTATACTGCGCGTGACCCGACACGTACATGGCCGGTGTTTTTTTTAATCACTATTATGCTTAATAAGAAAGGAGACATACATCGGAGTAAACCATTGGTGCCCATATAGTCCTTGAGCCCGTGACAAAATCACTTACCTGTCATGAGAACATCTTAAGATGTATGGCAACAGATCGGCAAAGTTGTGCTGAGCAAGAATCAGTTACATTTGGCATCCGAAATTTGCCGGAAGTCCGAGAATTTCTTCCACTTCCGGTCAAAATTTGGGGTGCAAGTTACGTGTCATGAGAACACTCTGAAACCCTCGGCAACATGTAGTCCTTCATTGACAGAGTAGAAAAATACAAGTCTGCCAGTTCCTAGTTTGCCGGAAGTACTTGGTAGATGGTCTCAAAGGATGGCCACCACCCAGTAAACAGATCTGTTTTTTACTATAAAATTAAATACGTAGTAATAATCGTGCAAGTCTGCTACGGCTATGGTTTTTTAGTTTCACTAGTCATCGTAACTGAGTACTCCAAGGGTCTGATTATGACCAGCTATCAAGCAACTGGATCTGAGGGCCAACTACACTCAAAAGCTCCAGATTTTAACTAAAATGCATTGTAGGTGGCTGCCGTTCCTAGACTTGCTGGCTCGAGAGCCTGATGATGACCAGCTGTCAAGCAACTGGATCTAAGGACCAAATACACCCAAGAGCTCCATATTTCGACTCAAATGCTTTGTAGGTGGCTGCCGTTCCTGGACCTGCTGGCTCGAGGGTCTGTTGATGACCAGCTATCAAAAAAAAAAAAATATTTTATTGACAATTAGGTATCATAAACAAGCTTAGCTTACCTTCATATGCCCAGCCATTGGAATCGAATGGTCAAAATTTTCTTAACCTTAATAGGGCTCATCATCAAATCACCCTCTTTTTTACCCCCTTGAAGGGTGGTTTTTAAGAAATGCTTAAACACATGTTTCTTTATTTTCTACAAAAAGCTTAAAGTCAAATTTGTGTGAATCTAACTCAAGAAACAAAGGAATTTCATACAAATTTTGAAGAATTCTAAAACATGTACTTTTTTATTCTTTACCAAGAGCTCAGACCCAAATTTCTATAATTCTACCTTAAAAAAACCGGCTAAGTGCGAGTCGGACTCGCGCCCTAAGGGTTCCGTACCTATCTACCATATGATATACTAAAAGTTGCTCTTTGATTTCAAAAACTCCGCGACCATTCAACTTGACCCCTCTTTTATAGAAAAGTTCTTAAAACGGGAGCTCACTTTAATTGGTTACTATCAGTTGTGAGAAAAATTGAAATATTTAATGATTTTAGATTTTAGACTTTTCCCTTTATTTGTACTGTGAGACCTAGCTTCTTGCCAAATTTCATAATTTTAGGTCAACGGGAAGAACCCTGTAGGTTTTGCATTTTTGCATAAATGTATGGAGATGAGGACATAAAAAGCCATATCTTTTGATTGCGTCGTTGTAAAAAATTGAAATTTTCTAATCTTGTGTGGTCTATGGACCTTAATATTCGTTATCAATTTTAACCTGATACCTCTTCTCGTTCGTGAGAAAAAGGGTCTTGACAGACAGACAGACAGACGGACAACAAAGTGATCCTATAAGGGTTACGTTTTTTATTTTGAGGTACAGAACCCTAAAAATGAAATGACTTATAGATCAACATACGGAAAAAAAATCATCCCATATTTCACCCCCTTCAAGAGTGATTTAAAAAAAATGCTTAAACACCTGTTTCTTTATTTTTTACCAAAAGCTTAAATTCAAATTTGTGTGAATCTAGCTCAAGAAACAAAGGACTTTCATACAAACTTTCATCCCTTATTTCACCCCTTTGGAAGACGAATTTTCCAAAATCCTTTCTTAGTGGGTGGTTTTGAAGTGCAAAAAACCTGTGTAAAAAATTTCAGATCTGTAGCTGTAGCGGTTACGGCTCGGCGTTGATGAATCAGTCAGTCAGGACAAGCAATTTTATATATTTAGATTTAGTAGTTCTAGTTATAATTAAGTTCTTAATTTAATTGAGTAGTCATCAAGTTCGAATAGAGCCATTTTCTTGGATGCTGGTCAGTATCAGACCCTCGAGCCAGCAGGTCCAGGAACGGCAGCCACCTACAAAGCATTTGAGTCGAAATCTGGAGCTCTTGGATGTAGTTCGTCCTTAGATCTAGTTGCTTGACAGCTGGTCATCATCAGGCTCTCGAGCCAGCAAGTCTAGGAATGGCAGCCACCTTCAATGCATTTTAGTCCAAATCTGGAGCTCTTGGGTGTAGTTGGCCCTCAGATCCAGTTGCTTGATAGCTGGTCATCATCAGACCCTCGAGCCAGCAAGTCTAGGAACGGCAGCCACCTACAATGCATTTTAGTCCAAATCTGGAGCACTTGGGTGTAGTTGGCCCTCAGATCCAGTTGCTTGATAGCTGGTCATCATCAGACCCTCGGAGTACTCAGTTACGATGACTAGTGAAGCTTAAAAAACATAGCCGTAGCAGACTTGCACGATTATTAATACGTATTTAATTTTATAGTAAAACACTTAAATCTGTTTACTGGGTGGCGGCCATCCTTTGAGACCATAGAGTAACACGATTTCGCGCGCAAAGCCCGGTTTGACGCGTTGCTCTAAGTTTGAGACCCTTATATGGTAGACACCAAGTACTTCCGGCAGACTGAACTGGCAGACTTGTATTTTTCTACTCTGTCAATGAAGGACTTCATGTTGCCGAGGGTTTCAGAGTGTTCTCATGACACGTAACTTGCACCCCCAAATTTTGACCGGAAGAGGAAGAAATTCTCGGACTTCCGGCAAATTTCGGATGCCAAATGTAACTGATTCTTGCTCAGCACCACTTTGCCGATCTGTTGCCATACATCTTAAGATGTTCTCATGACAGGTAAGTGATTTTGTCCTAGCCCCATGTTCCTCTATAGTGACGTCAATGGACCAAGCTTTTGCCCTTTGATTTAAAAACCCCCATACACTCAAACTTCGGAGCCCTAAAAACTGACTGACACTAATTCGCCCTAGAAATCTCCTGTACACGTGGATTGTGTCAAGCCAAAGTTCGGAAATGAAAAGGAAAACATGAATCATTTCAGGCCACTTTTGACACCCCCTAATAGGCTTGTGATATTGTATGTTTAGTGAGACCCTCTATTCATCTTGAATACTAAATTTCATGAATAAATCATCAGCCATTCTTAATAATAATATATTGATGTCCAAAAATTATTATTTTTTAGGGTCACTCATTAAAAATCTTGACTACTTCCAGTTGGCCTAGGAACTTGAAATATGGAATTGACGTAGATCATTGGGCATAAACAAAGGAAAAAATCTGAAAAGTGGATTTTCAAGACCCAAAACAAAACTCTTGACGATAGAGTAGGATATTGGTTGGATGCTAATGATTGCCAGTTTGAAAATTCATGCAACCAATATTCTACTCTATTGTTAGCGAGAGAATATATGAATTCGACTGTATCGAAGCATCATCGTATCGATATATCGAAAATTAAGAGCAGACAACAGGGAGTCAGGACTCGAGAGAGACTGTCATGGCCTCACCTTGTCGCTGGTCTGTTAGAGCTTCAACAAGCCGGCTGGCGTTGTTGGTAGAGCTTGCCTTGTATGCCGTAGGCAGCGGGTTCGACTCTAGCCCAGGGCAAACATTTGTGTGACGATCACGAGTGTTTGTTCTGAGTCTGGGTGTTATTTATCTATTTTTATCAGTGTTAAGTACCCATAGTACAGGCCTTTTACCCCAGTAAGATTGAGCCATATCTGAATTAGCGTAACAAATTTATTCGATACTAAAGTTTTAACTTTCTGTTGTCGTTGACCCTCTTCACAAACTAAATAAATTCCTCTCGATTATTGTCAAGGCTACCCACAGGAGAGATCGAGAAAGGTCCTTTTCGTATAAAATATTGTTTCTGCAGTTTATAATTGTGCACAATGCCTAGTCAATGTATAGAATGCCTAGCACAATGCCTAGGCATTGTATAGAATGCCATGTGGAGATCAGGTAAAGTATAAAATAAGATAAATAACATGTGTTTTTAACTAACCTAACCTTACCTAACCTAATCTTAACCTTACTTTGCCTGAACGTTTTAGGCATTGTATAGAATGACTAGGTATTCTATAGAATGCCGGATTTGACACATTGCCTGTAGATTATCTTGGTTATTATATTATATCATCTACGTAACAAGCATAAGTGAATTTAGCAGGTTCATTATACCGTAGAAACGTCTTAAAAATAGCTGATGTTTGTTTTGCTTCTAAATTTTTAATTCAATGCCTAGACTAGACTTAGGCTTCCACTGTTACTTAGTAAATGCGGTCTCAAGGTTAGTGTTTATCGACGTGGGGTTGACTGTTCGTAGACACGTAGTTCGTAGGTAGGTACGTGGCGCTAAATCGATTACCTATGCCTGTACCTGTCTATACTTAATTGTGACCGATTCGATAATTACATGCTAGCTCATTGAGATATTCTTACTTTATAAAAATAAATAAAGAGTTGTCTGGGACATCGTATCGACCCAACATAAGTTAGGTAACTTACAACCTAATTTCCGTTTTACCCTATCTGTCATGTACATACAAACGGGTAGTGGCGCCAAGGTGGCGAGCTCTAAGGGAAAACGCTTCTTGGCACGTTGCCCATTACTCTCACACAAACATCTCTGCGGCACTGTTACCATGAAAATAAACATCTATGAATAAAATCTTGCCTTTATAGATGATCAGTATACGTTCGGACTCTCGTGGCTATCGTACGTTTCACGTTAGCGGAATATTCTATAAAGTACCTAATTTATTTCATTGCCCTGTTTTTATAATTGTATAAAACTGGCTCACCAATTTTGGATACCGGCTGGATATCATCCCACTGGTAAATAAAAATTGAAAGTGTTGATATAACTACGTCATTCCTTTAAACCGTTATTACGTGGTACCTATAGTTTTATTGTTCTAACTTTTATTTACGTCGATAATTTCCATACTGTAGGAGCAAAACACAGTGGAGATGAGACTCCGCCTATACCTGAAGAAGAACTTGAGCAGCAGAAGATTGAGTATGAACGCCAACAGAAACATGTAAGGTTTATCAAGATTTAGCGTTGTTGGAAACATGAGAAGGGTTAAACGTCGGATTACATATCATGTAGAATCATGTAGAGTTATCGAACAAATATTTAAAAAAGATTAAATTTACTATCGAAAGAAAGGCGCATATTTTATAGATTTCTTTATTGATTTTGTGTACAAAATTGGTTATAGGAAAAGAAGGTTGAAGCAAGAGAAGCCGAAGAAGTACGTCAGTTGGACATGGAGCTGCTCCATCAGCGCGCCATCGAAGCAGAAGAAGAACACAAGAGAGAAGTAGGTGTTACAAAAAACTTACGATACTTCTTTCTGAGATCCGATTTCTGAAATATTTCTGCAATAGCTTACTATTACTCAGTGAGAAGGTTACACAGTCAGTTTTTCATCAGTTCATTTTATTAGTCTTACCAATCTCGCCCTTGTTGATATCTCATTACCAAGACTAACGAAAAATATAAAACATTGAGGAAGCCAATTCTTGAATATCACCGGGTGATAAAATATCACTCAAAACAACCGCTTCCGTGGGTTCTGGGTTCGATTCCCGGTGGGGACAATTTCAAACGAAAATCCCTTTAAGGACATTGCAGGATGAATCACCTAAATGTCCGAAAAGTTAGATGATTCCGGGCTTCGGAAGGCACGTTAAGCTGTTGGTCCCGACTTCTATCTGCGGATGTAGTCGTTAATGAGCTATGTCAGAGACCTTCAGCGGCTCAAGAACTCTGACACCAGGGTTTGTGAGGTCGGTCGTCGATTTTGCAACCCACATGACATGATGATGACTCAAAAAATTTAATATCACAGATTTTTCTTTTTAATAGTCAAGATTCATATTCGTTAAATATAAAGTAAGTATCTAATGAATAAAAATAATTGTTAAAATCTCTATGTTGTCCCACTGCTCCATATCTTTTTATATTTACTTTTATTAACAGTTTATCATTGTCACCCGGTGATAATCAAGAATTCACTCCCTGAAATCCATCAGTCCGATCCATCAGTAGTTAGTTTGGCTGATTGGACTGAACTGATGTCAAACTGAACGTGTGACCCTCATCTAATGCATGAAAATAACAGACATCTAATGATTAATGTGCACTAAACTAGATAGCCGAAGCCGTCGAGGAGTTGCGTGGCATGAACACATCGTGGTCCCACCACAGGCTATGCGACTTGCAGCGGCAGGCGAATAGATGGCGTTATAGTCGGCCCTCCATCCCAGACACTTCCAAACACTACAACTACAAGGTTGTTATCTCCAATCGTCCTAAGCTGGGAGGGTGACCGCCGTTCTTATCGTATTGGTAACCCCAACTTACTATTACGATATCTATTAAGACTATTAATATTCTCCTAGCTATTTATTCTTGCCTTGTATACTAATATCGCAATAATATAATAGTAAATAAAATAATAGCGGCGGTCGTTCTCTTTCCTCGATTTTACCAAGAAGCTTAATATGTAATCATTAAAAGAGTTAAATGTAAAAGCCAGCCTTCATCAGTTTACCTTCCTTAAAATAAGTAGTAGGTATATAAAAATCTTAAGTTCTAAGAAAGCCTAAGATTTATTAAGCACTAATAATTAGTGTGGTATCTAATGTTACCACAAGAAATTACTATTTAGGTATTTACTTTAGCAAAGTAGTTTAAACTGTGTTTTCTTATACCAAATTAAACCCAAACACGTACAGGTCAGTAGCTATAAGTTTACTGACTACAAATTAATAAAAGTTGCTGACGATCATTCAGTGCTCAGTGGGGCTGCTTCGAGCTTAGTATTAAAAGGATGGTTCGTTTTACATAGAGCGTGTTGAAAAAGGCGGCCAGTGCTCAGCTGAGCAAACCTCATTCCACCCAGTGCTTCGGCGACGGCGACGGAGGAATCTTCATCAACCTGTCGCGTCTGGGATCACGCCAAGGTACGCTTGCCGGACTAGATGAGTATCAAGAGACAAGCACGTGTCATTCATTCCATTAAATTGATTCATAAATAGGTATCACATGAAATTGATTTCTCACTCAAACCAATCGAATAATCGATCTAGCTAGGTCTCATGTCTGGGAAAATTCGTTTTGCTTATGTTATAAGCATTTTTTAAAAATACCGTGTTTTAGACAGAAACCTAAAGCGCCATCTGTTGTCGGGTAGCATATCTTGCTCACCCGATGATATTTAAATGTTGAGGTGGCTATTATAGAGCGAAGCTCGGTCGACCAGGTACTTACTTATACATCATAAAAAGCAAGTCTCCCAAAAATGTCCGTCTCTCGGTCGGTCGGTCTGTCCGGCACGCTTTGGCCTGGCGGCTAAACCTCAGATAAAGGACTAACGGAGCAAGGTTCAAACTCCTTGGGCTAAACGAATAGTCTGATTGACACCATATTTTAAATTTAATAGTTTTATGCAAATCCGTCGAAGGATTCTGAGAGGCTTCTTGCTGGCTCTCATTTTGAGGTAATACAACGAAATTGAAAAATTGTAATTTGCGCAAAAACGGCTCAAATGATCTTGATGAAACTTTGCTAGACCTAGAATTTCCATGCAAGGTATCTTGCGGCAGTATCCATTGGTCTGTGGAAATTCATATAAGGGGTGTTCCCTTACTACTAAAATGTAAAAATGTGATTTACTAAAAATTTGTTTCCTTAATATTCTATTTGGATTCTGAATTGGTTATCTTCTGACTGCGTATTTTATTTAAACATCATTACAAAAATCTAGCATAGGTAAGTTTGTATTTCCATATTATTTGTATGGAATTACACACTTAAGTTTGCTGTTGGTACTGCTTTATTTAATCTCTGCAGCCCTTGTGATCTAGTAGTTCGGCTCCAAATTCGGAGGTTCTGTGTCCGAATCCCGGTGGGGACACTGTTAAACAAATATTATTTTGTGTGACTTACCCAGTTTGGTTAAGACATTGTAGCATGAATCATCTATTCTAATTCTTAAAAGTTTTATGATTCCGTGCTACTGCAGGCACGTTAAGCCGATGATCTCGGCTACTCTCTACGGAAGTAGTCATTAGATGAGCCATGTCGGCTTGGGCGGCTCAACAACTCAACCAGGATTTGTGAGATCGGTCATCGATCTTACAAAACCGCATATCGCGAGAAAGTAAGTGCAGTGCTGCTGTACCATTATTTTTTTCTTATATCGATATAGGTTCTTTGGGAAAAGTTGTTCAATTGGATGGGCAAATTAAGAGACTACCAACTCTTTTTAGGGTTCCGATACCAAAATGGTAAAAAAAAGGAACCCTTATGGTGCCGCTCTGTCTGTCTGTCTGTCCGTCTGTCTGTCACACCTCTATATCTCAGCAACCACTTATGCTATCAACCTGAAATTTGGAATAGTTTTAGAATATAGTTGCCCAACTTAATTGCACAAGAAAAAAATTTGAAAAAAGTATGATTATTAATATAAAGGGGGCCAAAATAGGGGGGGCCAAATTTCAAATTGTCGCGGTTCAGTGTTTTATTCGGAAGTTTAGTAATTTTATTCGGAAGTTTAGATTCCCCCCCCTTATCTCCGAAGTTTGAGTAAGGAAAAATCTTAATTAATTACAGTTGACAGAAGTTTATATAAACTTTACAGCAAAAATAAAACGATCTTTCTAAGTTGCACAGTTTTTCAGAAATCTGCAAAAAACCTTTACAAACAAATTTAGTTTTGCGGTCCTGAAAATGGACTTTATTGCTTCCAAAAATACTATAGGTATATCGGAACCCTCGGCGCGCGAGTCCGACTCGCACTTGACCGGTTTTTTTTTGTATTGTTCACAATTTTCTGTAACACCGTTTTCTGTACACCGGTATACATACCGGTTGTAAAACACATCTATCATAAACTGAAATATTGGAGCCAGACCATGAAACTGAATAACTTTCTCATAGGAACATACGTCAAAATATCTAAAAATATTGACTTCCTATACAAAATGCACTACCACGTGACGTACTTTTATGAAATGTCTGAATCCACGGTTTCAGTTCTCGGAAGATGTCTTTTTACACCCTGTATTGAACTGTTTCTTGATTGTAGTTATCCACTGACATGTTTACTTTATTTTTTGTATCATCTAGTATCATAACATCCAATGAAACGTTCACTGCAGGATAGGGAAGCTTCCTCCAGAATTCCAACAAAAACACCTGGTAAAAGGTGGGGAAGTACCAAAGTCACCGGCTTGTTAGCGTTGTAGCTGGCACCATGGACCGCGGTTGTTGGTGAGCGCACTATGTAACATGGAAGAAGGACGGTGCTGCCTATCCTACTATTCATAATCCCTTAGTTGCCTCTTATGACACCCAAAGGGTAGAGATGGTCTAGTACTATTCTTTTTGGGCACCGCAGGAACTACGTTCTTCTTCCTTTTTAAACCGCCTGTATTTTAGTAGCTAACTTTCTAATGTAGTATAAATTGCTACGACGCGACGTTTGCTACGGCGTAGCAGCTTTAACGAACTAGGTTGAAGCCATATATTTTTAGTGCCCTAGACCAGTTAAAGGTGCAAAGGGTATATTTTCGCACCATTTACATACAGGGTGTAAGGGACGGTGTACCGAAAACTGTAAGGGCATGCTCAATCAATGAAACTGAGCAACTTTCCCAAAAAAACATTTTTGAGAAATGTAAAAATATTTTGAACTCTCCATATTAACTGTTTAGTAGGAGATCTAAGGCCGCGAGCTTGTATGGTACCTTGCACCTAAACCTGTTGGGATGAAACTTGGTAGGAGTCAAGTACATACCCATAGGTAACATAATAGAAGTGGTGCTCCCCAGCAGGACGCGACTGAGATGCACAGTGGGGCATAATGTCGAATATGTGTAGTTTTTTACTAGGTTGAAAATTGTATCTGTTGAACCGACGTAGGTAGCTGGTTGAAAATTTCACAGAATAATGTACGAGTATTTTTTAAACAAATGTATCACCTTATAATAAAAAAAATAAGGGGAGTCGCCATAGCGCAATCCGTTGGCGGGTAGCATAGCTTGCTCACCCGATGATATTTTACTGTTGAGGCGGCTATAGAGCGAAGCTCGTTCGACCAGGTAGGTACTTAATAATGAAATCGGTGATGTGAAAAATAGATCGGTTCTATGTTGAAAACAAAGCTTATAACAGCAAATCAATGTACAAATGTGTGCTCGATCCGAGTTTTGAAGACCGCGTTAGTTTACATGTCGCTTTTTATGGTTCCGATACCAAAATGGTAAAAAAAGGAACCCTTATGTTGCGACTTTGTCTGTCTGTCTGTCCGACTGTCACACATCTATATCTCAGCAAGCACTCATGCTATCGACTTGAAATTTGGAATAGTTTTAGATTATATTTGCCCGACTGAATTGCACATGAAAGAATAAAAATAAATAATGATTATTAATGTAAAGGGAGCCCAAACACGGGGGGAAAAATTTCAAATTGTCGTTACTAGATCGAATGGGGTATTATATGAAAGGGCTTTACTTGTTCATTCTAAAACATATTTTTGAATTTTTTTACGACTCTTAGTTTTCGAGTTATGATGAAAAATAAAAATAAAATATACCATTCCCCCCCTATCTCCGAAGTTTGTGATAGGAAAAATCTGAATTAATTATAGTCGATAGAAGTTTATGTGAATATTACAGCAAAAATAAAAAGATCTTTTTATGTTGCACAGTTTTTAAGATATCTGCAAAAAGCCTATACAAATTTAGTTTAAGTAAATTTAGTTTTGCAGTCCTAAAAATGCACTTTATTGCTTCCAAAAATACTATAGGTATATCGGAACCTACGGCACACGAGTCCGACTCGCACTTGACCGGTTTTTTTTCCACATAGCGCCACTTTATTTGGAAAGCGATGTAATTCAAAGACGTTTCTAAGAGATATTAATATCCGACTATGATTTTTAGGGTTCCGATACCATAATGGTAAAAAAAGGAACCCTTATGGCGCCGCTTTGTCTGTCTGTCTGTCCGTCTGTCTGTCTGTCTGTCATACCTGTATATCTCGGCAACCACTCATGCTATCGACTTGAAAAACTTAATAGCACATGAAAAAATCAAGAAAAAAATATGATTATTAATGTAAAGGGGGCCCAAATAGGGGGGGCAAAATTTCAAATTATCTGTACCAGGTTGAGTGGGGTATCATATGAAAGGACTTTACTTGTACATTCTAAAATATATTTTTGTATTTTTTTACAACCCTTGGTTTTCAAGTTATGATGAAAAATGTCAAAAAAATACCGTTCCCCCCCCCCCCCCCTTATCTCCGAAGTTTGTGAATGGAAAATTCTGAATTAATTAAGGTCGATAGACGTTTATGTAAATATTACAGCAAAAATAAAACGATCTTTCTAAGTTGCACAGTTTTTTAGAAATCTGCAAAAAACCTTTACAAACAAATTTAGTTTTGCGGTCCTAAAAATGGACTTTATTGCTTCCAAAAATACTAAAGGTATATTGGAACCCTCGGCGCGCGAGACCAACTCGTACTTGACCGGTTTTTTTAATATCATTTGAGTTATCATTGCAGGG
The DNA here is from genome assembly GCA_947532105.1 of Athrips mouffetella. Classification (NCBI taxonomy): domain Eukaryota; kingdom Metazoa; phylum Arthropoda; class Insecta; order Lepidoptera; family Gelechiidae; genus Athrips; species Athrips mouffetella. The sequence goes on from OX383956.1 coordinate 34,283,341, forward strand.
GAGTCGTTGGAGAGCAACGTTTGCTGCGAGGCTGCAGAGGATGACGAGGGTCAGAGCTGGCGCTCGTCCGCTAACGACGTGTGCCCGCACGCGAGCGTCGAGTTCAGTCATACCCACGCCCGCGCTTGTGCCCCCTCCTGTTCCGGGTAACAACACTACCTTCATTTTGCTAACTAATACATACGCATTTTAGATTGTGCTCCAACCTGTCTATTTCGTGTATAATCCATTCTATGAAAAAACGCAACGTTCAGTACACAAACACTATGCAGCAAAGAAGATAGTCTCGAGCCTTACGTTTGTACCCAAAATACAAAAAAAAACGCTTAAACACTTTATTTAACATACAGTTAGAAAAATCCATATTTCTAAAATTTTCATTGAAAAATTGAGGTTATTTCTTTATCCAAACGACGCGTTCTATAGTGGAATGGATTATACGGACAAGAACACGTCAATCTTGCTTAATTGAATCACCGGTTGAGCAAGAGTCGCGCTTCAAGTAGCAAGCTTGACCTGCTCTTGATTGTATCCTAGCTTTCTTGTAGCTTGAGCAATAGACGCTTTTTGAAATAATGTGGCCATGATATTGCGATTGATGAGATACAAGATAAACGCACTAGATTGAGTTATTACCCGTTACTTATATATCTTTTATCGGGAAACACGGTAATCGCATTTCCAAAATTAAAGCTGCCTCCGCGCTACTGATGTACATACTTAAATATTGATAGAGAGTTTTAAGCAAGCGTTAGCCGGCGACGCGTCTTTCCATTCTATACAAGGCCAGAACGCAAGGGTATGAAACTAATCGCGTATAGATTGGAAATACCGTTTTTACTAAGTTCTTCCAATCCATACAAGAGCAGTACGCAAATACTCGCGTATACTTCGTAATAACGTAGAAGTATATCTCGTTCCATAATGTACAGCGCCAGTACGCATACGGACTAATCGTGTATGTATTGGAATAAGCGCGCTAAACTCTAGATTACAATTTGTACGCGAGCAGTTGCATGCTCGCCATTTTGATGTAATGACCTCTCTTTCTATTTGTTGGTAATTCATATCGGCGTATCTATTTTAAAAATTGAATCATCTTTATCGTTGAAAATACCGCAAAGACATTCCCATAGACATGACAACATCAGAAGAGTCCCCAACCAATTTATTTCCTATGCATCAATGATGAAGTTCCCGTTTTTAGGGTTCCGATACCTAAATCGTAAAAAAACGGAACCCTTATGGTGCGACTTTGTCTTTCACACCTCTATAATATCTCAGCAACCACTCATGCCATGCTGAAATTTAGAATAGTTATAGAATGTGGTTGTCCAACTTAATTGCACATGTAAGATTTAAAAAAATATTATGATTATTACTGTAAAGGGTATACTCGTATTTTTGTGTTTTTGTACGACTGTTAGTTTTAAAGTTGTGATGAAAAATGTCAAAAAAATACCATTCCCCCCCTGTATCTCTGAAATTTGTGAAAGGAAAAATCTGAATAGCATAATTACAGTCGCTAGAAGTTTATGTATATATTAGAGCAAAAATAAAACGATATTTCAAAGTTGCACAGTTTTTTAGAAATCTGCATAAAACCTTTACAAACAAATTTAGTTTTGCGGTTCTAAAAATGGACTTTATTGCTTCCAAAAATACTATATCTATAGATAAGTATATCGGAACCCTCAGCGCGCGAGTCCGACTTGCACTTGACCAGTTTTTTTTTCTATCACTTACAATAAAGCAGTGACTGAAATGAAAGAAATTCACATTTATTTTAGCCATTCATATTTTTAATAATCCTCTAAAACATGTCACTATAGACCAACAGGCCCAAAATGTTATTTTTAACAACATTAAAAAAGGACTGTCCCGCAATATACGTGGAGAGCCGACATCTAATATCAAAACGAACCATGAAGAACAAGGGAACAAAAAATAGAATACAAGCAGGCCGACCTTCAGCTTCAACATCCACCGTAATAAAATATATAAAACCGGACAAGTGCGAGTCGGACTCGCGCACGCACGGGCGCGAGGGTTCCGTACCACCATATAATCATAATTGTATTAGTTGAAATTTTTGTAAATTGCTGTGCAAAATTTTTTTACATCCGACACGCGCTTGAGCTACAACAAAAATTGTCTATAAAAACCGGTCTTAAGTATGGGAGCCCCCTTAATTTATTACTTTTTTTATTTTTAGTATTTGTTGTTGTAGCGGCAACAAAAGTACCTACATAATCTGTGAAAATTTAAACTGTCTAGCTATTACTGTTCATGATATACAGATCAAACAAAATTTTGTAAAAACAGCTGACTGATGGCATCTAATTTCTTTGTTTTAACATATTTTTTAAAACAAAAGTACAGTATTTATCAACTCAACAAGTTCTAAACAACGATACCCCAGGTAGGTCAAACTTTTTTTTTACGCCCTTTAGCTGTTTGCCCTTATTTTTTTACTTTTTAATTTTTAGTATTTGTGCAAATTTCTACCTATTACGGTACATGAGATACAGCCCGCTGACAGACAGACGGACAGACAAGCATCGGAGGCATATCAATACGGAACCCTGAAAATATCTCAGCATTTTGTAGAATGCCAAGCCAAAATATTAAAAGACAAATTATACAATTTTCCTGTGACATATGCATTGTAGAAACAGATTTAAAAACAGCGTTACATTACAATGTAAACGCGAGCAATTTCCTATGGTTGCGTTCTGGCCTAGTATGGAATGGAAAGACGCCGCGAGCATCCACGATACAAACTATACACGATCAGTACGCAAAATTCGTGTATGTTTTGTAATAACAGATTTAAAAACAGCATTACAATATATACGCGAGCAGTTTCCTATGGTTGCGTTCTGGCCTTGTATAGAATGGAAAGACGCGCCGGCGACATAGGTAGTCTGTCTCCGCCCATGTGGAATCTTGAGTAAGGGTCAAGACCTTCCTATCGCCGAAACGGAAGTTTACCATATATTGGTTATCCTTTTTAGGGTTCCGATACCAAAATGGTAAAAAAAAGGAACCCTTATGGTGCCGCTCTGTCTGTCTGTCTGTCTGTCTGTCCGTCTGTCTGTCACACCTCTATATCTCAGCAACCACTTATGCTATCAACCTGAAATTTGGAATAGTTTTAGAATATAGTTGCCCAACTTAATTGCACAAGAAAAATTTTTGAAAAAAGTATGATTATTAATATAAAGGGGGCCAAAATAGGGGGGGCCAAATTTCAAATTGTCGCTACTAGGTCGAGTGGGGTATCATATGAAAGGGCTTTACTTGTACATTTTAAAATATATTTTTGTATTTTTTTAAATTTCTTAGTTTTAAAGTTATGATGAAAAATGTCAAGAAAAATACCATTCCCCCCCCCTTATCTCCGAAGTTTGAGTAAGGAAAAATCTGAATTAATTACAGTTGACAGAAGTTTATATAAACTTTACAGCAAAAATAAAACGATCTTTCTAAGTTGCACAGTTTTTCAGAAATCTGCAAAAAACCTTTACAAACAAATTTAGTTTTGCGGTCCTGAAAATGGACTTTCTTGCTTCCAAAAATACTATAGGTATATCGGAACCCTCGGCGCGCGAGTCCGACTCGCACTTGACCGGTTTTTTTATTATTTATTGTTTATTGAACCTTATGAAATAGTGAACATAATTTTCGTATGTTTGGACCATGAAACTAAACAAATTTTTGCAAGAAATAAAGGCCGAAATACTAAATAAATGTTACCTCTCTCAGTCTCTATCGGAAGTCGAATTTTTTTCGTGTTTCGGTGTCATTGTCTGAGTAGCACGCAAAAATTATATTAACGATTTCGTTAAGACCTTATATTTCTCCAGTTTTCGTTTCTCTATCGAAATAAAATAAGTCTAATTTTAAACTTATAAAGAGAAAGAGGGAAAAAGGCGTTATAATATGTATGTATGTATAAATAAACTTTCCGACACAAAATAATCATCAAAATCGATCAAGTAGGTCTTTGCGTGAAAACAGGACGAATATTGGTGATTTGGCTTCAGACGCATCTAATCACGAGCAAGTAAATCAAGTGCTACGAGTATTGAGTTGTGTACCAACATGTTTTTGACTTCCGATAGCGAAGGTATACAATACAATGCAACTTGTCTAGAAGTGGGTCAGATCGGTACATATTATGCGCACAAAATTTTGGGGCGCATGTGCGGTCATGAGCAGTCAGGGTGGAATGGTGGGTGGAGGGTGGCGTAGGAAGCAGCAAGGGCAACAGAGCAGCGCAGTGCGCAGTCCACCTCGCGCACCACCCGCCCACGTCGCAATACAGTCTAACAACTCGCAGTTTACTCTTCGTCTCCGCAGCGCAGCGGCCCACAGCGAATGTTCAGTACGTAGAACCCTACTCCGACCCGGTGAGTGCTCTCCGGCGGCGCTAACGAGACGTGTCCCAAATTTGCGTGTCTCCTCACAACTGTTTGACCTACTATCTACTTCTTGATTTATCGTGCCTAGTCCAGTGCTTAGATGTTACTTCCAGTGAGGACCACATGTCCTTGTGTTTCTTTAGCGGACTAGATGTTAGCGATAGGGCATGCATGCTTATCTATGTTTACCCAATTGTCCTTGAGTGTGTTTTGTTAATTAACCCCGGTACCTTCTCCCGAGAGAGTCGGCACGCGGGCCGGCGCGAGGAAACGTATGAACGTTTCATTGTAAGATGTTTGTAGGGAGATAAGATGCCGTTGCTAAGCGTAGGAGCGGAATGAGGCGGAACGAGATGCAGTACAAGGGGGCGGAGGCCAGCGGCGGCAAGGAAGGCTCGCAGATGTCTCGCAGCGAGTCCACCGTCAGCCGGTGCACGCCGCACACGCCGCTTGGACCCCCGGACAGCGCCAGCGTCGACTCCAACCCCATGCCCACCATATATCGGTAACTGGACCATTAAGGATCGCCGTTAGGGAGAAGACGTATTCCACTAACTGATTGTCAATTAATGCTCACCCTACTCTATGCGATTATCTTCATATTAAGGTACATTGAGTATTATAATATAATTAGCATATTATGCTAAACTTATACAGACATAAACAAGCAGTGTCCTCGGTTATGTCTTCTCCCGTTTGGCAAGAGTTAAGCTGACAGCGCACTTCGCCGCATCGCGCACCGCGACCGTCGCATGCAAGTAGGTACCGAGCCGTGCCGTATCCGTAGGCAGATTGTTAAGTTACACACGCGACAACATCATGCTATTAACAAATATTGTACTTTACAATAAAGTCACAACCGTGTAAACAAAAGCAGATCAGAATTAACAAAAGTCCAATCATAGGACAATGAAACGTTGGACACACTTCTCGATCGCTTAAGATTTCGGCCGCTTGGCTTGTCATGCTGGCCTACAAGGAAAAGGCCGACCCGCGATGCACAGGTACTGTAACGTCCTGTATACAGACTCTCATTCACTTTTGCTTATCACTGTTTTTCATGTTAATTTCCTCGCTGATAATTTTGCAAGCTTTTCGTGTTAGCTTAATGAACTAAGTACCTACTTAAAACACTTTAAATGGATTGACGTGACACGATTGCATTTTCTGCTTCTTTTGCACTGTTTCAAATTAAACCACTTTGATAAAACAAATTTTCTGTAAGGAAAGAACCAGTGTGATTAAAGTTGGAAGAAGAAAGTGCTCAAGATTTAGTACCTATTTCAGTGTTAAGATACCTAGCAATATACAACATATTATTAGCATTATAGTAAGTAGTAGTATCTATCAGTAGAACTTTTTGCTAGATCCATTATCGTTGTTAGAAAAAATATACAATACCATAAGGATTTATTTTCTAGGTAGATATTATGTTTGGTTCAATAGTAGCCGTAGGTATTGAACTATTTTTTTTAATAATACTAGATGAAAACACTTTTTGTTTCTAAGATAGGAGCCTACCTCCCGTCCACTAGCGCCCCCATCAGTTAAAAAAATGTTACTCGGGAGGTAGACTCTTAAGGTTTCCATACCTCCCGTATATACCTGACTGTCAGCGTATTAGACTAGCGCGTCCGGTTATTCCGTATTTGTAAAGCTTTTCATAAATTTCTGCAATGTCTGGTAGTTATTGGCTAAGAGTTTAGTGGCGGTGATAAACTAATTCGTTGGATTTTAGGTACTATCAAATAATTATACAGAGGTGTATCCAGAACTCATTTTCACTAATCAAACTACAGCTAGAACTAAAGCCACTTTGTTTAGATTTCTTGACTCTCTATGGCCGAGATCAGGACAGCTGCTGCCTAACAAAATGCGGTTTTCACTATGTGTGGTTGAAATGCTGTATTTTAGCGTTAAAATATATAAATCTTCCGTATTAATTGCTGAAAGATATGGCAACCCTATCTTTGTTATCGTTGTAGTGTTTGATAATTCGTATTTTCGTTGCCTAGATGTCGCGCGCCAATCGCATCTCTAGACTGCATGGATGACTTCAGCGCTAACTCGCAGCAGATGCTAGATCAAGGTTAGTTTATTTATGTAACCGAAATGAAACACTTGCAGTAAGGGAAAAACAGGAATTCGTAACTTCACCTTTAGAACACTCTATCGTCTGATCATCGATTTCGATTTATTAGATTATTTTATTTATTAGATTAAATTCGAGTTTGTTGTGTCATTATTCTTTTCAAAAGCAGATCGAAACGAGCTCCGCCGTGTGTCTGTCCGTTTTAGATTCGCATCTGTTCTGCTTTCGCGACTATGTAAATAAAACATTTTGTTTGTAAAACGTACGATCTATCGCAATCTCATATATCGCCCGCCTCGACGATGATGCGAAAAACGCACTACACGTCCTCGTCTATCACAGTGTTTTTCCGCCTAAGTGATTACAAAATTGTAAGGGCTATCTCAGCTTCTGTAAAATTATACGGAAATCATTACAACCTACTAAGTTTCTTAGGCACTTTTAGGACGCCCTAGCGGTTAAGGTCGATATGGATTTTAGGTGAACACCATGTCCAATTTTATAATGACGCACGAAAAGAAGCACGTACAAACAAAACCAGTATAAGATGAACCAGCCAGCGCTACGCTACAAACGCCCGAAACCAGAGAGCCGCTCAAGGTCATAGTGTTTCACCGATGTGTCGCCATGTGTACGCAGAGAGCTGGAGCGAACAAACACTTTTATCGCGATTAAAAAAATAATTTTCTGGTAACACTTTTAATATCCTTGAATGATGCGAACTACAGCCATGGGTTACTAGGCTCTTTATTGTGATATGAATTGTTTTTTTCTTATTTTTGTAAAGAGTTTAGTGCTTTAATGGGTTCTATTTCAACAGTTGGCGAGGTGAACATCTCCCGACATATGTCCACTTATTTGGGAAATCATACAACCATGCCTTCGGTGGTGACTCCTGGGCTCCGGTACAAAAACCTGGGCAAGTCTGGTCTTAGAGTATCCAACATTGGGCTTGGATTGTGGACGATGTTGAACGAGGATTGCGCGGAGGACATCGTCATGACGGCTCTCGAAAACGGGATCAATCTGTTTGACTTATCTGAGGCACATTGCGGTTAGTGAGATTACATTAATGCTTACTTAAGTCCTTACGTCTATTTTTCTTATAATGTATTTTATATTTTTATCAATATATTGAAGAAGTTACTATAATCCATTTTTTGTTTATTCCAACGCTTACCAACACATTTTGCAGCCATGACACTAAAACCAGAGTATACATATAACATTGTTTTACAAACTTGTTTTTAGGGTTCCGTACCTCAAAAGAAAAAAACGGAACCCTTATAGGATCACTTTGTTGTCCGTCTGTCTGTCTGTCTGTCTGTCTGTCTGTCTGTCTGTCTGTCTATCAAGACCCTTTATCTCACGAACGGGTAAAGGTATCAGGTTGAAATTAATACCATATATTAGGATCCATGAACCACACAAGATCTGAAAATTTCAATTTTTTACAACGACGCAATCAAAAGATATGGCATTTTATGTCCTCATCTCCATACATTTATTCAAAAATGAAAAACCTACAGGGTACTTCCCGTTGACCTAAAATTATGAAATTTGGCAAGAAGCTAGGTCTCACAGTACAAATAATGGGAAAAGTCTGAAATCATTAAATATTACAACTTTTCTCACAACTAATGGTAACCAATTGTGGTGAGCTCCCGTTTCAAGAACATTCATATAAGAGAGGGGTCAAGTTGGATGGTTGGTGAGGCGATTTTTGTTTTAGTTCTATTTAATAACGGGAACACTTACGAACTTGAAAATTGGTATGTTTATAGGGCATAGGCTATAAAATAACAACAAATAATAAAATTTGGTCAAGCGCGTGTCGGACTCAAAAAATCTAGCACATTAACTTACTGAAATTTCAACTAATACAATTATGTTTATGTGGTGGTACGGAACCCTCAGTGCGCGAGTCCGACTCGCACTTGGCCGGTTTTTTTCATGATGACGATGATGATGATTTTCTGACAGGTTTAGCCGATTGCTTGTGACATAGCTGCAGAAAGCGTTGGAATAAACAAAAAAAAATATCATATACGAAATTGCTAACAGCTAACCGTACATAACTGGATCGACTTACGAACCATATTCAATAGCCCACATTGAATGCCTGATTTTTAGTATTGATGAAAAAATGCAGATATTTAAAGTAAGAAAAACATGAAGTCCGAATTATCCATATCCATCAACGTTTTCCCAAAATGTGGTGATCACTTTATTCGTATAAACAGTATCAGAAACACTTATTATATTACAAACTTCTTAAAAAATATATTAGTAATCTATTAGAAGACTGGTTAGAAGGTAAAATTTATAAAACATTTGTTCATAATTTTGTTAAAAATTTAGCCTTTAACGTTAGGTTAAGTGCTTAGGGTTAATGTTTCTAATAACCTGAATCAAATTTAGGAGTTAAACCAAAAACTATGTTATTGGAAACAGCCAAAGGCGAAGCGGAACTGGGGAGGATTTTAAAGAAAAGGAACGTCAGGCGAACCAGTGTCATAATCACTACAAAAATATACTGGAGTACAAAGTGAGTGATGTAGGGAAGTCACTAAACCATCACCGTAATCCACTTGTTTCATCACAATAATATTTATAATTTCACATAATATTTAAATAGTTGTCATAAGTATCATATTTTTAATGTTTAAGTACCGTATGATATTTTGTTTGAAAAATGTAGGCAAAGAGACGGGGACCTATTATTTTACGAAAATACTGATCGCTGATATACCTACTGTAAAAATAATTGAAATATTATTCCTAAGGCTAAGTACGCACTGCAAACGCCTATTTCAAATACGTATTTTCTGCAAATAGCTTTCGTGACCTACTTTCTAAGGTGACAGGACCGACTGACTTGACAATTAACAAATGGCAACCAATGACTGTAGGCTCCATGCGGCTCTCCCTCCATACAAGCCCCCTTCATTGCAGACGCTGTGTTACCCTAGCGAGTAGCCAGGCGACTCACTAGGCTTCACGCGCTTAGCAAGCCACCTGCAGTGCGAACTTAGCCTAATCAGGTATACACGACATCGATGTAAATCTATGCTTAGAAGGGACCGTTATATTTTTCAAGTGTATGTCACGCTCTGTAACTTGTATGGCATGATGAATATCATTACAACATAGTTATATAATATAGCCGTCTTATAAGGTACCAGCTGAAATCGAAAGTTTACATCAAATTATGTAGAAGAGAAAAGTCTACGGGATTAAACTGCGTTTCTAAAGGGTACCTCAGTTGCCCCGCGGGTTCACATGTGAACCCGTGAACCCGGAAAGTTTTGACAATGACCCCTATGTCAATTTCCCATAGAGTTCCCGTAAAATGGAAAAATTTATGAAAATTGTTTTGAAATTTATTCAAAAAATATACCTTATTACGTAAACAACTACATTTTTCTGTGACATTCGTTGTCCTATAATATCAAAGACTACAATTTACTAACGATAACATGAAAAATATATTAGTATTTTACTTTTTCCCCACTTGCAATACCTTATGTATACATTCTTGGTAACCAAATTCTATAGAGCATAGAGTTTTATTCTTCGGGTGCTTTGTTAATTACAACAAAGATTTTTCTAGAGTTAAATGTTTTTAATACAGATCCAAAATGCTGTGATTTTTCAAAACAATTCGTTAATTACGACATACTTACCCTGTATTTTTGTTAACTATGGAACTTAACTTTTAAAATCGCCGCGACTACTATTATAAAAAAAATGCCTTTTTCCAGTACGTTTTTTTTATGTGGTGTTTTTTGAATAATGTTATTAATGGTCACCTGGTTTCTTTACCTGGCTAGGCACTAATATTCATATTGTTTAAAAATTTTGTCATTGAGCAGGTAGATTTTCATTTTCATTCAGAGCAATATTTTCACTTACCGTGACATGCATACAATCTGCACTTTTTATATGTACCCATCTCATATAATATATTCCACTTTAGATTTAGATATTTATCCTATCTATACAGTTCTATTAACTATTTATAGATAACCTTAGTCTATTGTAGTAGGTACATACTTTAACATACTCAACCTTTATTTATATTTTCGTTATTCTATAACTGTATTTCTTATATCTTCACTTATATTTCTGATATAGCTCCCGGATTGAACTCGTTTACTTTTATGGTGTACGAAATGATGAAGGATAAGTTAAATCTGCTTGTCGCTGTAATAATAGATGTAGCTAAGACTATATAATACTAACCTCTTAGGTACCTACCTACGCTTGTGTTGACGCTAGTCGCTGTCTGAGCTCTAATTGTATGACCTCAATTTATTAGGTTTGCTAATGCTAATAACAGGTCAGATGAGAGAGGGCTCTCTCGTAAGCACATTGTGGAGAGTGTGAAAGCATCCCTGGCGCGCCTGCAGTTGGACTATATTGATGTAGTGCTCTTACACAAAGTTGACCCTGTCTGCCCCATGGAAGGTTAGTGTCTATCGATCTTCTAATTGTAAAAATATCTAAATTTAAGATGCTTAACTTCAATTTGACGATGAAAAACAAACAATAATCAAGATGGTTCGACTTTGAAGGTTCCGTATCTCAAAAGAAAAAAAAAACCGAGTCAAATAAAAAAAATCAAGTGCGAGTCGGACTAGCGCGCCGAGGGTTCCGATATACCTATAGTATTTTTGGAAGCAATAAAGTCCATTTTAGGACCGCAGAACTAAATTTGTTTGTAAAGGTTTTTTTGCAGATTTCTAAAAAAACTGTGTAACGTAGAAAGATCGTTTTTTTAATAAATTTCTATCGACTGTAATTAATTCTGATTTCTCCTTTTAACTTTTAACTTCGGAGATAATGGGGGTCGTAAAAAAATTAAAAATATAATTTAGAATTTACAAGTAAAGCCCTTTCATATGATACCCCACTCGACCTAGTAACGACAATTTGAAATTTTGCTCCCCCTATTTGGGCCCCCTTTACATTAATAATCATATTTTTTTTTTATTATTTCATGTGCAATTAAGTTAAAATTTCAAGTCGATAGCATGAGTGGTTGCTGAGATATACAGGTGTGACAGACGAACAGACAGACAAAGTCGCACTATAAGGGTTCCTTTTTTTAACATTTTGGTATCGGAACCCTAAAAACGGAACCCTGGATCATTTTTCTGTCCGTCTGTCGTCTGGCAAGACCCTTTTCTCCCGAACAGGTAATCAAGTTGAAATGATAATATTAAATGACCCTTTCATTGACCCTTAAAGCAGTAAAAATTGCAAGCTTGTGTGACTACACAATCAAAAGATACGGACATTTATGTCTCCATCTCCATGTAACCATATGATCCAAACCAAAACCTATAGGGTTCTTCCCGTTGACCTGGAATTATGAAATTTGGAAAGAAGCTAGGTCTCATAGCACAAGCAAAGGAAAAAGTCTAAAGTTATTAAAAATTACAACATTACTGTTCTCACAAGTATTCAAAACCAATTACGATGAGCTCCCGTTTCAAGAACATTCATATTAAAGAAGTCAGGTTAGAGTGGATGCGGAGTTTTTAAAATCAAAGGGCAAAGCCTTGATGAATATGATATGGTGGATGGGTACAGAACTGTTAGGGCGCTAGGCTGACTCGCACCTGGCCGTTTTTTGTACATTCAACCGCATATCAAGTAAAAAATCTTGCCCTATGAATATCGACGCTGGTGCTACGTAAATGGGTGGTATCAAGGTCAAAGTGTTTCTATCGACCCGCGGTTGAGTGTGCAGTTAGGTAATCATTTTACCTATACAGGGTGTATAAAGTATGATGATCCTTCTAAGGGGTGATTCTACAGCGTGTAACGGAAAGGTGTGATAATACTAAAGGCTGTGAATCTGTCAATGAAAATGAACAATTTTTTCAAAGGAAAATAGGCCATAGAACGAAATCAATTTCTGACCTGCCATAGAAACTGCATCAGCTGATAGGCCATTTTGAATGGGAAGTCAAATTTGGTTTTTCGTATTTCGCCCTATGTTCCTTAGGAAAAGTTGTTCAGTTTCATGGGCAGATTCACACCCCTTCAGTATTATCACACCTTTCCGTTACACGTTGTATATCACTAATAGATTGTAAAAAAATATAAAAAGAGACTTTTTCACAAAAAAAAGTAATTTTAGTTCAAATAGAAGTGAAGCGCCTTGAGGGTTAAATGACCTCGCCATTGCCTATCCATTTAAATAAATTACTGTAATGTAATTCATAGGAAAATCAAATTTCATGATCACCTAGTAAATAAAAATAAATATTGAATTTTTTTTCTTACAATCTATTAGTGATGGAGAATCACCCCTTAGAAGGATCATCGTACTTTTTTACACCCTGTATACCGTACTATAGAATAAAGTCTGACAAAATGCTTTTTACAGAATTGGTGCGAGCAATGAACTTTGTCATAAACCAAGGCTGGGTAATGTACTGGGGCACAGCGCGATGGTCGCCGACGGAAGTGAGTACGGTCTCTTAAGGAAATTATCAATAAACAACAAACATAGTGATTTATTATGTGAACGAAAATTTATTTTAAAACTAGCTGTTACCCGCGACTCCGTCCGCGTGGGGTCCAGACAAACGTAACTAATGCCTTTCCCGTGGTTCAATTAACTATCTTCGTACATTCATCAAAATCGGTTCATCGAATTAGTCATAAAAGCGGAACAGACAGGCAGACAAGCAATTTTCGCTTTTATAATATTATATACAGTACCTACAGGTAGTACGGATTTTTTTCTCTTGTTTACGTGTAGACTTTAGGTCACCCAATATCCTCGTATGTGTACAATTACAGTCCTTCGAATTCCATGCGGACGAAGTGTGATACGGGTTTCTTTATTTCTTATACAAAACTAAATCTATAGTTTTATCTCAGGCTCAGTCCTCGTAGCTACTGAAAAAAAAAGCGGTACAAAGTCCAACGATTCTAGCTAAACATGCTTTCAACTGTACATGTATCTCCGTACAAAACTGTTGAACTTCTAAACTTTCTTTGAACATTATTTCCCCCCTTTAAAAGACGATTTCTAAAAAACTATGATTCACATCTCTCTTTATTTCTTGAAGTGTTTTGTTCATAAGTACTACTACTAAGTTTTCGAAACTAGAACTTTCATACATTTTTGTACATTAATTGCACCGCTATGACGAAACTGCTCGGAAAATATTTTATAAATAATTTACCATAACCCTAAATCAAAATTTTATTAATACAAAGCTGTGCCCACGAATTCGTTTGCGAGGACTTTCACATTATACACAAATAATGAACCAATTCAAACGGGATTTCCAATAAAATATTTGGCTTATTTCCATGCAACACTATACGGTTTGTTCCATTACAATTCGGGTTCGGCTATTCGCATATTTTCTGTTAAAGCAAACCAATTGCAATAAAATAATTGCAAATAGAATCGGTTCAGTAGTTTGTGAGTTATTGGCGCCGCCGCTTGAAACTTCACGTACCTTCTGCCTAAGTTAACCATTTGCAATGAAACTAAGCTAACAGATATTGCATGAAAGTAAGCCAAATACGTTATTTAAAACCCCGTTTTAATCAGTTCAGTAGTTTTCGAGTTATTTGTTTGCAATGAAACTAAGCTTATATGTTGCACAAAAGTAATCCAATCACGTTATTAAAACCTGTTTAAATCGGTTCAGAAGTTTGTGAGTTATTGTCGCACAGGCAGTTTGATGTCAGAGTGAATTGATTGCAATGAAACAAAGATTATGATGTTGAATGAAGTAGGCCAAATACGTTATTGAATACCCCGTTTGAATCGGTTCATTAGTTTGCGAGTTATTGGCGCCACCGTCGCTTTAAACTTCGTGTATCTTCTGTCTTAGTGAGCCGTTTGCAATGAAATTAAGCTTATATGTTGCATGAAACTAAGTCAAACACGTTATTGAAAACCCTGTTTGAATCGGTTCAATAGTTCGTGAGTTATTGTCACACAGGCAGCTGGATACCTTATATTAGTGTAGCTTCTGATTGAGTGAAGCGATTTTAATTAAACATAGCCTATATGTTGCTCGAAGCTTAGTCCTATCAACGTGTGAAAACCGCGAGAAAATCCGTTCAGTAGTGTTGTAGATTAGCGCAAACAGACAGAAAGACAGACACACAAAAAACTTAAAAAAATATATTTTTGTAATTAGTCTTTTCTTATCGCCTACACTCATATTTTGATAAATTCATCAAAAGACAGACACACGGTTTCTACTGTTTTATTATATGTATAGATAGATAAAAGATGTGTTGAAATCTTAACTTATGGTATTACTTATCTTCATCATCATCATAATATCAGCCGAAATACATCCACCGCTGGACATAGGCCTCCCAAATCTTACGGTAATTTTATGTGTCTTTGAATGTAGATAATGGACGCATACACAAACTGCAGACAGTTCAACTGCATCACTCCCATAGTCGAACAGACGGAATACCATATGTTCTGCAGGGAAAAGGCTGAGCTCTATATGCCCGAGCTATACCATAAAATAGGAGTTGGTACGTTACGAAATTCTGCCTTGTTTTCAATTTGTATGTTGTGTTTAGAAACTTTGAGAATAAACGCATGTTGAAGCACAAACTTCGTTTATGCCAGGGATGATGGCGTGGTCGGCGATCACAACCGGCAAGGGCCTTAGTCGCGAGGAGATCACAGGCCTGTTCGCTAAGTCGCGGTTCAACAGGAAATATAGTACCTTTAGTTGGTGTGAGGAAGACTTAGCAGTGCCTGAGGTAAGAAAAGCTTCTTTATAGAGTTGCGATATTCCAACTAGGCTTTGTAAATGACTATTAGAATTATGGTTCTGTTTGGTTTGTAGATGCGTAGCTCGGGTAGTAAGGAACAAGTAACAGGTGAAGAGCCTCGAACTTATGGAGATAAATTACGAGATCTGTCTAACCTCGCTAACTCCCTGAGTAAGTAGATTTCCAATTAATAATATAATGTAATTACGTAACTTTATTGCCATATAGCTATATGTTTAGGTTGGAAAAACAACTTTCCTTATGCGAAATAGGTTAACATTTAACCCCATTCATAGCATGCTTATCTGATAATGCCTGTTCATCTGAAAATATATATATATATATATATTGCCAGTTATACTTAGCTTTAACTTTTGTTATCTTCTGTTTCAGATTGTTCAATGAGCCAGTTAGCCGTCGCTTGGTGTCTAAAGAATGAATCAGTCAATTGTCTCTTGCTTGGCGCCACGAGTGCTGAACAATTCAAAGAAAATATACACGCTTTACAAGTAAGTTTTATAAGGAGTGTTATTTTATCTATTTCTTGGACATTTGAACATTTACACAACAGCAAATTAAATGTAGTACTTTACATAAACTTCCTAATTGTTTTTATAATATTCATTGTCGCATTGCTTGTGAAGATAGTGCCACAGTTGACGCCGTCAGTGATGGCGGAAATCGAGAGACTGCTGGCCAATAAGCCCCAGCGACCACCGATGGTGTCTACTCTGGCCATGCGCAATCAACAGTCAAACAGCGTCCGCATTGATATGCCGTAAGTTTTTTGATCTTGTTTATTAATAAACTTGAGGTGAATTTTATGTTAAAATAATGTATTTCAGAGGCGGTACGTCTGGCACGGGCTCGCCTAAACCGGAGGGTGAGGGTGGGGAGGGTGAGGCTTCCACCCCTGGTAAGGACTCCGGGCGAGCCTTTTGTGAGATTCAGTGACCGTGGTGGCGCGGAAGCACTGACTCTGCTTCCAAATCTAGTAAATCAAAGGTACATTTTTAAATATTTTTATGATGTAATAAGAAATATAAATATATTGTGAGTGACCGTTGCTTTTTTTTTAGGAATCACTTAAGGAATCAAAGCCTAAATTCTTTTTGAATAACGCTGGAGAAGTGATTAAACGGACTGGTAAGTCTAATCATTTTGTAAAAGTTTTTCGGATAGATATAAGGAACCTGATATTCAGGCCTAACAGTAGGTTAACTTAACAGTTAGGTTCCTTACATAGTTTCGTCGGAATTTTGTGGATAGCTCAAAACTTTAAACAATATTTTTTATTTGCCGTTTACACTTGGTAGAAAAATTATGAATTCAATTACAAAACCTTAAACAATTTCTAACTAAATTAGTGTAGCTAGCTTCATGAAATTAACAGGTTTAGAATCAAGCATTTGTCAGTGAATTTAGGAGTGATGAAAAAAATATATTTATAAAATAATTATTTAGGTGGGGTGTAAGGGATAGTGAAGGGGCATGATCAGTCAACGTAACGTCTTTCAGTTTCAGGAAATGAAAATATATCGGCCTCCATACAAAGTTGCAAACTTGATTGGATAGTTTGTATTGAGAGGTCGTTTTTAGGGTTCTGAACCAAAATGGTAAAAACGGAACCCTTTTGGTGCGACTTCGTCTGTCTGTCTGTCACACCTGTTTATCTCAGCAACCACTCATGCTATCGACTTGAAACATGGAATAATTTTAGAATATGATTGCCCAACTTTATTGCAAATAAAATAATTAATTATTGTAAAGGGGGCGAAACTACGGGGGCAAATGTTTATTGTCTGTACTAGGTTAAGTGGGGTATCATATACAGGGTGTTAGGGACAGCCTTCCGAATACTGAAGGGGCATAATCAGTCAAAAGTTTTGTTTTGTTTACTGAAAGTTGTTCAGTATCGTTGACTGATCATGCCCCTTCAGAATTCGGAAGGCTGTCCCTAACACCATGTACATTCCAACTTGTACATTACGAGTACAACAACTTGTTCACCAACTTGTACATTCCAAATAGATTTTTGTATTTTTTTACGAGTTATGATGAAAAATGTCTAAATTATACTATTCCTTACCTCAGAACTTTACGGAATGAAAAATCTGAATGAATTATACTTGATAGAAGTTTATGTAAATATAACAGAAAAAATAAAACGATTTCTCTTTAGGATTACTTTGTTTGAAATCTGCAAAAAACCTTTACAAACAAATTTAGTTTCGCGTTCTTGAAAATGGACTTTTTAACACATTTGCTCATAAAACAGCTCTATTTGCACTGCATTAAGGTCCATAATCCAGCTTATTAAACACGCGTGTTTTTGTCATTATATTACCGCACTAATGTTTTATTTTTTTCACTCGGCCAGGAGCAAGGAGTTTTTATGCTTATTATGTTATTAAAAATTTCAAGCTGAAAAGAAAATATCATAAATGAAATGAAATAATATGAAAATACAAACTTACCTATACCAACTAAATTTATGTAAAAATGATTTAATGAAATATGCAGTTAGGTAGAAAACCAATTTAGAATCAAAACTGCAAAACATCAAAATATGCTCAACGAAATCGATTTTGAGTAAATCACATTTTTAAATTTTAGTAGTAATGGAATACCTCTTAAATGAATTTCTACAGACCAATTGATATTGCCGCAAAATACCTTGAATGGAGATGCTTGATCATGCAAAGTTTCATCAAGATTTTAGTAGCTGTTTTTGCGAAAATCACAATTTTTCATTTTCGTTGTATGACAGCTACCCTTAAAATGAGAGCCAGCAGGAAACCACTCAAAACCTTTCGATGGATTTGCATAAAACTCTTAAATTCAAAATATGGTGTCAATCGGACCATTCGTTTAGCCGCTAGGCCAAAGCTAGACAGACAGGCCGACCGACGGACCGACCGACCGACGGACGGACATTTTTGGGAGACTTGTTTTTTATGATGTATAACTGATATAGAACACATTTTTGAGAATATTAGATAAACTTTTATTTTCACGAATACAATACCTTTCTCGCTCCTCTCCAAAGTAAAAACTGTTCCTGAACCGTCTAAAATACACTAAATACAATTTTTAAAGTTGGTAAAATTAAAGGAAAACATGAACATATGCAGCCGACAAAATGTTCCGGTGGACGTGCGGTGGACGTAAGGTTAGCAAAGTTTAGTATTTTAAAGGTAACCAATTTGATTTGTTTTGTTCGCAAATGTGTTGAAAAACGCCGTAAAAAGCTCGTGCGCGTTGGTAATTACACCCTCGGCTCCATTACGCCCTCGCCTGCGTCTCGGGCTGCAATTTCTGAGCCTCGGCTGTAATATCCAAAATAACGCACTTGCATTTTAATGTACTATAATTGCTTCTAAAATACTATAGGTAGGTACATGGGAACCCTCGGCGCGAGAGTCCTACTCGCACTGGACCGGTTTTTTCTGGAAGATTTATGCGCTAAATGTTGTTCAGTTACGTTGGCTGATCATGCCTTTTCAGTAGTCGGAAGGCTGTGTGTATAATAAATATGTGTTTTGCTTGTTACCATTTTTTTTAAATAACTGAAATTTTGTAAAACTGACAATACCTGAATAATTTCTAAAATATTTTCGTTATCTGAATGGAATATATGAGCTATCTGAATGGAATAAATGATATGTTATTAGAACATTACCCAATTTTGCTTGATTTTTTTGTGTTGATTGCTGTACAATGTTATTGTAATTACATTTCATGAATCGTGTGGTGCCGGCAAAGAATCGTACAAACCGACGTCTACCCATGGGTGTCGTAAGAGGCGACTAAGGGCTTTATGAATCGGAGGATGGGCAGCAGCATCTTTCTGTGTACATCGTTCCATCTTACGTTCTGCGGCACAGAATATATAATAGTAAACAACGGTCACCAATAATAGCGGTCGCTAGCCGCAACGTTTACAAGCGTGCGTGACGATGGTAAATCCCCTCCAAAGTAGCACGCGTTTTTGCTGGAGTTCATGAGGGAGCCCCCCCCCCCTATCCTGCAGTGGACGTTTCATGGGATGTTATGATGATGATATTTCATGAAGCCAGGTCTGATATTTAAAACTATCTTTCGTTTTTGTCAAAGTCACCGAGGTGTGGTAAATGGAAACATTGTTCTCCTAATGACTTCTACTTTAACCTTTCAAGGAATGTACAGTTTTTAAACTCTTTACAAAATTATAACGAACATCTAAGTCAGATGTTAATAAACCTAACTACTAGTAATACAGAGCATATTACAGAGCAAGACGGAGTATCGACGGACGTGGTGGTTTCGGTATCTTCGCTGAAAGGCAAACAGCCAGCGAGTGGCGGTAGCAAGGTGAAAAAATCCAAGTCAGAGCCGCAGCCGCGGGCGGCATCGTTGCAGCGCTCTTCCTCCGGCCAGCTATCCATCGGCCGCGAGCGCCGCCGTTCCCGCCTCGACCTCTCCTCACCCGCCGACGTCTAAAGCAACCACTCCGGAAATGCCAGAGCAGAGCAGTCTTCCGCGACAAAACACGGTGCCAGAATTGAACCCAGGTAGAACCATTTGTACCCGGCCATTGACTTTAAAACAAAAATCTAAAAGTGACATGCGTCTATCTAAGAAATGAGACAGACTAAGAGTGTGACTTATGAGATCTGTGATGCTTAAGTTTAGCAAAGTTGAACTTAGATCGATGTTTCAACTTAATTAGAAAGTTAAAAGAATGTAACAAAATCTATGTTGTAGATTAATAATTCTTCGTAGATAGAATAGCATAAGCACATGTCATCTTCTGTGGAAGAATTACGTGCAAAAAATTATTTACTAAATCTATTGTCAACAGTCTGCAGGGAAATCACAAACTATTCCTGTTTTTCTTGATTGGGTATTTTATACAGAATTTGATGTAGATAGATAGATAGCAATGAATCACTTTAATGTGCCTCGGAGCATTTTAGGAAAGTCTTCATAAAATTAATACGAGTAGATTCACTTTAGAAGTCACTTTCAAGCCCACACACTGTTCCGAGCGGAGAAGCCGGCCGAAGGTTTAAATGATTCCTTTAGAAATACTAACTGTGAAGCCAACATTTAACATTAATGATTACATACGCACATGTGAATACTGCATCTTTAAGGTTCATCAACATTTTCCTCTTGGATTTTTTATCTTCTGGCTTAAACATGAGTGTCATATTTAACAAACATTTACATTTCACGCATTTATACAAGGGCTCAAAATATATACCTATCTCTGATTGTGTAGTATTGTGGTGGTTGGTTAAACTTAAAGGTTGTTAAATTCTGAACTTTCTTTATTTAATACTAATAAATAGACATAGGTTTATTGAATTACTTAAGTTTATCTCGTAATCTTATAGTTTCCTACTCAATAGAATATTTTTATATGATCGTACATTTTCATTATGACGCTTGGGGACAATAAAGGACCGCAATCAAATTGACCTGATTTCGAAAGAATAGTCGGTGGATACCTATTGCAATCCTTTTGTCGTCGAATGACTGTCCGTTACTATGAGTACTTACTTAGCTAAGGTACCAAGGTTGTCAATCGAAGTAGCATTAGTTCTTTACGAAAATATTTTCATACGGTTTTTGTAAAACTAGTACAATAATGTATCAAAGAGCAATTAGGTTTGTGAAACTAGACTTAAAACCAACGAATTTACAGAATTCGTTGCTTAAAAAGAATATAATTCATAATTATTGTCATTGACACACCTAACACTTAGCAAGACACGCCCCAAGACATAAGAAGCACTTGACCTTTACCTGAGACTCCTTGAAACGTTATTATTTCGTAGTACAAGTTGTATCCATGGATGTGCGGTTGATCGTTTTACCTACCTACTTACCTACTGAACAGTCCAACAAAATGCTATAGTGTAATCTATACAACAATAAGTACAATTACATATTTAATTCAAATGTTATTTTTCTCTTATAGTCTTTTAAATATACTTAAGAACATAATTTGATGTTCAGAGTCCAGTACCTGTTATAATGAAGAGTACATTAGTTTATCCTAATGTTAATAACTAAACTAACTATCTAAATGATAATAAAATTTCTTACATGGTAAAGAGAGCTAAAAATATTCTTAAACATTTTAAAAGAGGAAAATGCCTAGTAGGTGCTAAAAATTTGTAAAAAGTTTTCATTTTGCAAGAATAATAGTATTTAAGTATAATTTATAATATGTGTGAGTTTCATAAATTTAAATGAAAACCAAGAGTCATGTGGATCAGTTATTACCTACGAGTATAAGGCTTGCAACATTTTAACATATATTCTTTCTTTTTTTAAAGCTCAATGCATCCTTTTTCTAGTTCTTATTAATTTATTGTTATTATGCGACTGAAACTTTACGTCTGATTGAACAGATTTTATTTAGGCGTGAAATGTAGAGACTCAGCAAGCGTGCCGCGGGAGCGTCCGGCGCGACGCGGTGGCGTGAGCCAGAACAGAAGCGAATTCGCGACGTAAGAGTAGCGCGAAGGCAATCCGCGAGTTTCACAAAACCGAGCTGACATTCTATCTTCTATGGGTGTTATAAACAAAATTACACTCATATAATTTCTAAAACGCACTAAAGTGTCGTCATAGCGCGTCATAACGTGCTTTCTGTCTTGGGAGCGGGCGTAAAGTGTCTCGAAATGTTTCACGGCCCTGCCCTGATTAAGTTGTTTCAGACTTGTCTGACTCTAAGGTAGTGTGTAAATTACTGTCACTGTTACAATATTTCCAGAAAAGTTCTCATCAAAAATTCATTAATAGTTTCCATTTCAGATAAAATCTCAATCTTGATATCTGTTTAATATTAAAAGATAATTACTTTGATGTTTGTATTTGTTCCTACTAACTCCGTAAACAAATGTCGTATGTTTACCGAATTTATGTGTTTTCTCAAACATACATAGATTTGATGTTTTGTGTATTGATCATGTTCCCTACATCATTGTTGTCATGTTATGTTGTAAAGATTATCTATAAATACAGGGTGGCCCATTGATAGGCATTCAAAAGAAAAATTTTGATGCCTCATGCTAAGGGGTATCCAAATCACCCCCATGTATGTTCCGCGATTATTTGTAGTTTTCGAGTTATAAATTATTATTTTATTAATTTTTAAAATTTTCAGCCGAAGGAAATTAAAAAATTTATATCTTTTATTAAACTGAATATTTTTTCAATTTTCTTTTTATGTCATGATTGCATTGAATGTCACTTTCATAAATAAAATAATAAACCTCCTAACGTTCCTACTTGTTTCTCCAAAAGTATGGTAAATAAAAATTTCGAACAATTTAATGGGCCAATTAAAATTTTGATCATCAATTTAAAAATATATAAAGGATGTTCGATATATATTAGCTGGTTTTAAAAACTTTTCAGATCTTTAGGCTACCCAAATCATAAAAAAAATTTGGCGCTTAATCGGGTACTTTTCGCTGAAATTAGCATTTAAAAGTTGAGAGGGAAAAACCCTGAATGTCAATTTAGGATCCAAATAAATAATTTGCCTATTTTGGTGATTCCTTATGCAAAATATGATGGTGGTAGGGCTTCAGTACAAATTCCGTCTGGAAAAGTAACGCCTTTTGCCTGTTTCTGTCGTAAAACAGCAGTGTTTGTGCTATTGTGTTTCGGTAGAAGTTTAAAGAGAGCTTGTAAAATTTCTAGCACATTAGAGATTCTATTTTATTTATCTAGGTGGGCCCTTTTTCCCTCACTACTTTTAACGCTAATATCAGCGAAAAGTACCCCATTAAGCACTAAATTTTATGATTTGGGTAAGAGCCACATTCTATGGAACATCCTTTATGTATTTTTAAATTAATGATCAAAATTTTAATCGGCCCATTCAATTGTTCGAAATTTTTATTTACCATACTTTTTGAGTAACAAGTAGGAATGTTAGGAGGTTTATTATTTTATTTATGAAAGCAACGTTCAAGGCAATCATGACACAAAAAGCAAATCGAAAAAGTTTTCAGTAAAATAAAAGATATGAATTTTCAAATATCCTTCTGCAGAAAATTTTAAAAATTTATAAAATAATTTATAACTCAAAAACCACAAATAATCGCGGAACATACATGGGGGTGATTTGGATACCCCTTAGCATGAGGCATCTAAATTTTTCTTTTGAACGTTTATCAATGGGCAACCTTGTATAATACCGATGTGGTATGGAAAATCGATGACAAGGTCCGCCTAGGGATCAATTCATTAAGTTGATTTGTCAAAAAGTAGAAATCACAGGTATTTTTTAAAAGTTAGGTATAAATGAAGAGCTACTATTTGTGCGTTACAATTGATTTACACGTATTAGGATTTATCTTTTAGGAATGATCAACTCTCAAATATCATTGGGAGCTTATCACCCATAAACATAAAACAGCCATTGCCTCTTTTAAAAATTAAATATATTTGTTCTTCATAGTGATTGATTGTGATGATCCACGTAACGTTATAATCAACACAGTGATATTGAAGAATGATACCCAGGATTGATACCCAGGGTAATATATGTGAGTTAGTAAATAGTAAAAATTGTGCCGGAGTATTGTGTAGTATAGGTATTTGTGTTGACAGCTCTTGGAACATCAAAGTTACGGTCATTTTCCATGTCGTCGCCCTATCGCGTACCTATCATGAAAACAATGCGCCTAAATGCTGATTATCGCCAAGCGAGCACAGCTTAGATTTGATAGTTTGTAATGTTTAGGCCAGAGGTATTAATGTAAAATAATAATAAAGTATTAAATAAATCACTTTGTAACTATTATTCTATCTATTCCCTAGTTATGACGTGTTCGTGTTCTCTAAGACTTGCCTTCTGTTCCGATAAAGGATCAAGTTGGCGGCGCGACCATCATATACACCGGTAACTAGTCCATTAATCCACCTCATCCATCCCTCCAATGAGCCTGCCCGCAAGATCCTTCCAAGGATAAATATAGCGACGTATCAGCTGCCAGTTCCGCTCGGTAAATGCCTATTGTATACCGAGATGGATTTTAAGTGTCGGAGTGGACGGACGCGCGACCTCGCACTGTGCTCGGCACGCGGACGAAAATATGACTGTGGTGTATTTCGACTGGCTGGACTACCTTGTCTTCGGGGGCATGCTGCTCCTCTCAGCCCTCATCGGCGTCTACTTTGCTTTCTTCGCCACCAAGAAGCAAAACACTACCTCTGAGTATCTCATGGGAGGGAAAACTATGGGGATGTTCCCTATTTCTATGTCACTTATAGCCAGGTACAGACACTCAGTCCTAATTATTTAGTGAAGTTAACATGACCAAATTAAAAAACGCTTGCTATGCCCTAAACACGCGGGCTGTAATAATGACTTTATATATATCCAAAATAATTTTGTTTTCCAGTTACATTTCTGGTATCTCTTTACTAGGACTTCCGGCGGAGATGTACACATATGGAACTCAGCTGTGGACTATAGTGTTGTCTGAGTGGGCGGTTTCACTCACTATTGCTATTGTTTACTTACCTGTGTTCTATAATTTACAAATTACTTCCACTTATGAGGTAATTACAAACGTTTGAGTGGGATCGTTTATAGAAACAGAAGATGAGTTTAAATGTTATACTTAAGTCACATGACTAAATTATGATTATATTTTTCAGTATTTGCGTCTAAGATTTAATCAAGAAGTGCGACTACTCGGATCTATTATATTTATCATAAAAATGATGCTTTACATTCCAATAGTGATCTACGTACCCGCTTTAGCTTTTAGTCAAGGTAATACTTTTATTTTTTGCACTTACTCTATGTATAACGCTATTTAAAAAGTTTCTTGTTATAATCTAACAATCCGAAGAGTACTTACCTTTTGTTTCTTTACCTTATATGTTAATTTTTTTTATAATTTTCAGTCACTGGTATTAATTTGCATCTGATCACTCCTATAGTTTGTGTGGTATGCATATTTTACACGACTCTAGTAAGTACTCTTATATACAATGCTTTGCTTTATTGACCTATTTTATCCCCTCTGGCGCAGGCCACTAGACAAGCCACTATATGAACAAAGATGCTGCTATACGCTCAGATTTTACCTTAAATTTTTCTAAATAATCTGACTGACTTACTTTTATTATTTTCAGGGTGGATTAAAAGCGGTAGTGTGGACGGATACTCTACAAACGATACTTATGTATTTTGGAGTCGTTTTTGTTTTGGCATACGGGACTTGGCGGCTTGGAGGTGTGGGCAATGTCCTCAAAATAAACAAAGATGGAGATCGGCTGGATTTTTTCAAGTAATTATCAATATCATACCTTAAAATAAATGGTACAGCAACAATGCACTTACTTTCTCGCGATAGGCAAGTAAAAAGTGCAAACTTAAATTTGTAATGCTATACATAAAGTATGGAAATACAAACTTAAATATAAGTTTTTCCAAAAAATGTTCTCATGAAATATACCTCCACAGATCAATTCAGAATGCAAATTGTCAAATATTAAGATATACTAACCGTAAACGATTTTGAGAAAATCGCAATTTTGGCAGAACTGGAACATCCTTTATATTAATTTTCACAGATCAATGGATACTAGCGTAAGATGTAAAATACCAATTTTACATACATACATACATAACATCACGCCTCTTTCCCGTTGGGGTAGGCAGAGACCACAGTCCTCCACCTGCTACGATCTTGACATACTTCCCTTGCTTCCAATTTACCAATTTTACATTTTAGGAATAAGGGAACACCCCTTATATGAACTTCCACAGACAAGTGGATAGTAGCGCAAGATACCTTGCATGGAGATTCTTGGTCATGCAAAGTTTCATCAAGATTTTATGAGCCGTTTTTGCGAAAATTACAATTTTAAATTTTTGTTGTATGACAGCTACCCTTAAAATGAGAGCCAGCAGGAAAACACTCAGAATCCTGAGATGGATTTGCATAAAACTCTTAAATTCAAAATATGGTGTCAATCGGACCATTCGTTTAGCCACTAGGCCACAACGTGACGGACAGACCGACCGACGGACCGACCGACCGACCGACGGACGGACATTTTTGGGAGACTTGATTTTTATGATGTATAAGTGATATAGAACACATTTTTGAGAAAATTAGAAAAACTTTTTTTTTTCACGAATACAATACCTTTCTCGCTCCTCCGCTTTAAAGTAAAAATTATAAAAGGGAAATCAATTACGACTTACCTTTCAGCATGGACGTCGACCCAACTATTCGTCATACTTTCTGGTCGACGGTGTTTGGGAATTACTTCAGCTGGCTGGCCTCCTGTTCTGTTAACCAGGCTATGGTACAACGGTGTCTAGCTTTATCTTCTCTGAAAAGAGCTAGGATGTATGTATCAATTCTATTCATGTTTATGGAAATTTGTATTGAATTAGGTATCTCCTTCATAAAGTGCTTCGATTTATATCACCAGAACAATCTTCATAATGGCAGCGGGCATATTTATAATCGTGTCTCTGTGCTGTTACACTGGATTGGTGATCTACGCGACGTTCGCAGAGTGTGATCCCCTTGCAACCGGCGCGATCAGGAAGAGTGACCAATTGTTGCCGTACTTTGTCATGACAATAACCGGCTCTATCCCTGCTCTTCCGGGAATCTTCATGAGCGGTGTTTTTAGCGCTGCCCTAAGGTACGTATAATTTAATAAATTTATTCATTCTACACTCGTTTTCCAACAAAAAAAACACAAAACATAAACTCAGTACTGACTTGTATGTGTCGCAGGCAAATTGTATAATTAGCCGCTTTACATAAAGCCTTGGCATTTCACAAAATGCCGAGAAATTTATAAATACGTTATTTTACATAATGCCTCCTCGGTATTTTTTTATAAATTCATCATTTTACATAATGACGCGTAATTCATTTCTGGCACTCGCCAGCCACTCCCGCTAACCTAACCTAACCTAAAATGCACCAGTACTGATCTAGCCCGGTACAAATCCAATCTGCCGATGCCGTTTTAACATTTGCCAAATTTATACAATTTGTCGGCCGTTTGTAAGCGGCGAATTACTAATACGAATTGCCTGCGACATTATGTATGTTTTAGCTCCATGTCGACGGGTCTGAATTCTATGTGCGGAGTAATCTTCGAGGATCTTATCAGACCGGCGTATAATAAACCAATTTCAGAAAAAAACGCTAGCCTCATAATGAAGATTATTGTCGTGATCATAGGTTTGTCATATAGTTGTTTGTTGATTTTGACTGTTTTATTTGAAACTATCAAAGATATGGTCAAAAAATTACTTGAGACCGGCATGCATTTAAGTCTTGTTTCTTTCTATTTATGTACTAGTTTAGATTCAGATACAGTTAAAAAAAATGCACTTTAGGTAAGTGTAAAATATTAAAAACATTGTTTACCACCAGGAGCGGCGTGTGTAGCACTGGTGTTCCTGGTAGAGCACATGGGGGCTCTGATTCAGGCTGGCAAGAGCCTTTCGGGGATTACTGCTGGAAGTCTTCTGGGACTCTTTTCGATGGGGCTTTTCTTGCCCTGGATAAATTCCACAGTAATATCATCATTTACTAAAGAACAGAGTTTGTATGAAAAAAATCGTGAATTGTGAGGCTGTCCAAAAAGTAGTACAGTCAGCGCCAAATTCATATGAGCGTCTATCGTAGTCAAAATTATTTGTAGTAAAAAAATTCAATTTCATGTACGCAATTAGAATTGTCAAAAAATAGTTGTACGCACCCAGTGTGTATAAAAAAATATGTTGGCAACATAGTTTCCAATATTATGTTCGCGGCCGTCACCGTCAAATTGATGTGAGCAACTGTAGTAGTCAAAATTATCTGAAGTAATCTAGATCCTGTTTACTTCAGATCATTTTGACTGCTATAGACAGTCAAATCAATTTGACGCTGACGGCCGCGAACATAATACTCGTATTAGAAACCTTGTTGCCAAGATATTTTAAACAACACTTAAACACTTTGGGTACAACTATATGACAATTCTAATGGCGTATATGAGATTGAACTTGTTTAATACAGTTCATTTTGACTACAATATACGCTCATATGAATTTGACGCTGACTGTACAAATCAGTACAGTACATTACTGCAGCGGTCGAAAAAACGGGTATTGAGGGACGAACGTGACAATGTGGGCAGAGGCGTCAGCCGAGGCCCACATACGTGAGTCCATCAATACCTGGTTTCGGCCAAGGCTTGTATAGTGCTTTTCTCAAACAATGCGCGGATATTCAAATTCTTACATAAAATACTTACATTTTCAGTCTCCTCTTTTTGCCACTGATAAAGTTCTCCTATGATTTTAAATATTTTAATGACATAGGTACATGATATTTGAGGCACTATTTCTAAATTCCATTGACTTATTAATTTTATCCACAATTACAACCTAAATTACACTAAATTATATACAATAAGTCAATATGATGTTCCCGCTAATAACTTTTAATAAAGAATGATGTTCGGGGTACCTATTCTTGAACCTATTCAAGTGATTAATAGATTTAGAATAAAAACAAAATCTTAATCAAATCTATAAAATAAAAGAATAAAATTTGTGAATTATGAAATAATATTTGATTCCTAATAACACAAATAATTATTATTTA
Organism: Athrips mouffetella; assembly: GCA_947532105.1. Classification (NCBI taxonomy): domain Eukaryota; kingdom Metazoa; phylum Arthropoda; class Insecta; order Lepidoptera; family Gelechiidae; genus Athrips; species Athrips mouffetella. Next base: position 34,312,296 of record OX383956.1, read on the forward strand.
CTTTTTTTAGAGTTGATCAAGGCATTTCAAATTAGGGAAATTATTTTTGTCATTAGATGAGTTCAAAACTCGGACCCTGCGCCACAGATTGTATACTAGTTAATATGGTCTTGCGCGAAATAAACGTTGTGTGACCTCCTTGTTCAGAACTCTTTCGTTGGTTGCCATCTCCTTGGTTACCATGCTTTGAAGAAAAAGTTGGTTCCATTTTGAAATTAAATGAAAGAAATGAGTTTTCATAGTGGTTTTCCCTACCGTCTGGCACGGAAGAAATGGATTTTCATACTTACTTTCCCGGCCGCTGCTCGCATTTTTTTACCAGTACGGATACTTCAATTTTGATCTAAGAAGATTTTTAAAATAATGATTGAATTTCCAAGCATGTTTGAGAAAAGCATAGAAATATAAGGGTAATAGAAGGAACATTAATGAAAATATGTGTCACAAGATATATTCTGACATTCGTTCAGTCATTGTAAATACGGCATAAGTATATTTCCTATAGAGACTTGTTTTGGTTTCAAATAATGTAACCTTCTTTTATTTATTTTTCAGGGAGCTCTTGTTGGTGGCATATCTTCGACTCTGCTAGTTGGCTGGATTTCTCTGGGCACGCAAACTGCCATGATTCGCGGGGACATCGTCGTAGTTCCTAAACCTATCTCTGTGGAAGGGTGCCCAGGCAACTTGACTACTCCGTTTACCACGCCAGATCCTATTACTGACGTTGAATTTGATCGGTAAAATACGTTACAATGCCAAGATTTTAATTATAGGTATTATAAGGTGCAAAAATGCCTGTATAAACTCTTTTGTCTAATAATCAATGATTCTACAAATATTATTTAGACCAATAATTGCAATAAACCTAGTAACTCTGAATCAGAATGAAATTAATAATGTAACACTATAACATCGTGGGTTTGAAGCTTAAGTACCTATCTAACTGTCGTATGAATTGAGATTGTATTTGCAGATCTGGGACGTTCTTCCTGTACCGGCTGAGTTACTTGTACTACACACTCGTGGGCATGATAGTCAGTGTCGTCGTTGGCGCTCTTGTCTCATACTTCACGGAGTTTAACGAGCCTTCTTTGGTATGGCATGATGTAAATTAAGAATGATGTCTGAATTTGTTGGCGTGCGGGTCAAAATTACTCTAATGGTCACCAACAACCGTGAAGGTTTTTCACGGGATTTTAAAAAGTAAATCGTACAACATTCATAATTAATCACTATTCTAAAATTTAAAAACATTTTTCTTCACTTTTTAGGGCTGATCAGAGTATTTTTAAAATTTTGAAATCTCGCATGTTACTCGGTTGGTCATCGATTATACAGCCTTCATGATTTGACGATGACGCGGTAATATTAAAAAAAAAATATCCGATATTGAAGCACTGAAGTACGAAGGCAACTAGAAGGCACACGCAAAGAAACATTTCCGCCAATAGAAAAAAAATATGGACATCCATCTTTCTAGCAACCCTGCCAACGGTATGTTAGAAAAAGACGGAGGCTAATTTAGAGACAATGAAATCCGTACCCGACCTGTAAGAACCCGACTGTGAGTTCTTAGGAGACGTTGTTATATCCATTCGCATGCAATCTCTCTGACGAGCTCACTTATTGGTTTTGATACCCAGGTGCACCGAGACCTGTTGACGCCGGTGATCCACCGGTGGCTGCCCCCACAGGACCTGCGCTGTCAGCGGCCGCGACTCACCCAGCACAACATCGAGATCCAGGCGCGGGAGCTGCAGCTGCTACGAGCACGAGCGGTAACCCTTTCTTCACTCAATTTTGAAGGTGGTAGGGCTTTTGTGGAAAGTCCGTCTGGGGAAGTACCACCCCCTTGCTTTTTTCTGCCGTGAAGCAGCAGTGTTTGCACTGCTGTGTTTCGGTTTGAAGGGCAAGGGAGCCAGTGAAATTACAGGCACATGAGAGATACCATCTTAGTTCTCAAAGTGAGCAACGCGCTTTGCTGTCTTATTAGTGTCAAAATATGCCATTAATAAGACAGTGGGTGCTATGGGCGGTGGTGACCACTTACCATCAGGTGGCCCACTTGCTCGTTTGCTCACTTGTAACATTAAAAAAAAATCATATCAAGTGTTGCGATTCACAAACAACATACATACATACATAACATCACGCCTCTTTCCCGTCGGGGTAGGCAGAGACCACAGTCCTCCACCTGCTACGATCTTGACATACTTCCCTTGCTTCCTGTACTTTCATCAATCCTTTCATACATGCTCGTCGGTTTAGGGTACTTTTAACCTGGCCTTTATTCAGAACGTCCTGAATTTGGTCCTGGTACGCACAAACAACTAGTAGAAAAAAAACTATTTACAGTGTATAGTATAGTTTCGCAATTTATGCAACTTGCAAAATTCAAAAACCTGTCAATGTAGCACTTTGATAGATAAGGTAACGTGTTTTTTTTGCGAGTATAGCAAAATTATTAGTACTTACATGACTGCTACGGGCTACGGCCGTCATTAAAGGTATTGATGGACGAACGTGATAATGTTCAATATGTTCAAGCCAGTTCAAAATTTAAATAAAATCTTTGACAAATTACCTCCTTGGTTGCATCGGAATAAAAGATCGTTTTATTTTATAGTAATTTATTCAGCCGATACAGACGACAGAAATGGGTTTTCATACTATCTTTGTTGACCGCTATTTAACCAGGACAGCAATTTAGTTTATTCTCGAAGATGGTAGTCAAAATAACGATCGAATTTCCAAGCATGTTTGAGAAAATGTAAATATCGCCTTTTAGTTTATTGAAAAATCCATAATCTAGGTACGAGTACTTTATCACCCTACTCTTACTTGCAATACTTATTAATAATGCTTCACATTTTGTTGGTGAATCGCAACATCAGTTTTTTCTCTAGCTTTTATTGTCCTTTTGTTGGGAAAAGGCCAAGTACTTTCCTTGGTCAATTAGATTTAAAAAGTAAGTGGTAATGTATAAGTATGTGTTTGTATTTCAGAAGGTGGGAGGCAGTTTAGAAAATGACCCGATTGCACTAGACAACAATAACAGTTTATAATGTTTCATTCATTTGACTATAGTATCAATATTATATTTAAATATATTTTAATTTTCCTTGATTCTAAAATAGAAAATAAAAATGTGGGTATTGGTAATTGTATTTTTATGTTATGTGATCCTACTAATATTATAAACGCGAAAGTTTGTAAGTATGGATGGATGGATGTTTGTTACTCTTTCACGTAAAAACTAATGAATGGATTTTAATGAAACTTTACAATAATATAGCTTATACATCAGAATAACACATAGGCTACAATTTATTAAGATATTTTGTGAATTGTCCAATTCTGCGCAGACGAAGTCGCGGGCACCAGCTAGTATTATATATGTCACAGGCGAAATGTATAATTCGTCGTCGCCTTGGCATTTCACAAATTGCCGAAATATTTTTATCTCGTAATTCGTTTATGGCACACGCCGTCCCTGCCGCGGCACGCTCGCTTCGCTCGTTTGGCTCGTGCGTTGTGGTCGTAAGGTAACTTAGCTCAATATAACCGATTGGGGATTTAGGTTGGGTTTATAGGCTAAGATCCCACGACAAGATTATGCACCTATCTGTTATTTGAACGAAATGTGGTTTATATGTGTCATACAACGCCCTAGGGTTGCCTATAAATTTCTTGCCGCAAGTACCTCAAAAACACATATCAACATTTTGGTTGTATGGGAACAACCCTTTCATTAATTTTGGAAGAGCAATGGATATTGCCGTAAGATACCTTAAATAGAGATTCTCGGTCATGCAAAGTTTCATCAAAATCTTTTCAGCTGTTTCAGAGATAATTGCAATTTTTTTTTTTATGACAGCAACCCTAAAATCAGCCTAGCGGCTAAACGACAGGTCCGAATCGCACCAAATTTAAAATTAAGGAGTTTAAGGCAAATTTATTACAACATTTTGAGTAGCTGCCATACAAAAAATAAATAAAATTGCAATTATCTCGAAAACAGCTAAACCGATTTTGATGAAACTTTGCATGACCGAGAATCTCTATTCAAGGTATCTTATGGCAATATCCATTTCTCTTCCAAAGTTAATGAAATGGTTGTTCCCATCCAACCAAAATGTTGATATGTGTTTTTGAGGTACTTGCGGCAATAAAATTTATAGGCAACCCTAGGACGTTGTATGACCCCATGTATAACCTTCCATATAAACCACATTTCGTTAAAATAACAGATAGGTGCATAATCTTGTCGTGGGATCTTAGCTTATTACCTTGGCCAGCGAACCTAAAATGCATCTAAACCCATTTACAATTTATCGACCGCTTACAATTTGCCATATTATACCTACGATTTTCCTGCGACATATATACAGGGTGTGATAAAAAAAACCTGCTTCAAATCAAATTATACGTACTTTTTGATAAATGAATTATTTCTTTTGATACAATTTTTCCTACAGGTTGCTTTTTTATTTCACGCTGTATACCCACCTTTTAATAAGCTTAACTGTGTATGGCGAAAATTAAACTAGTATGATTAGAAATAAAATCTATATATTTAATTAACCTTAAACTCACATTACTTCGTATTATTAGCTTGTATTTACAATAACTCGTTTGAGATTGTCAGTGAAAATAAATGAATTAGGTTTTAAAGTAGAAATTTAATACTTTTATGAAATAGAAAAAGGTTAGGTGTCTCGATAATTGTTGAGATTCACGTAAGAACTCGTAGCATTCCTGTGAGATTCTAGTGGACATTTAAATACACCTACTTATTCGCACACTTATTTCGTAAAACTGAGAGTCGAGACATGCAAAATTTGTACAGAAAAACACGTCATAAAACGGGGGGAAACTAAAATTATCTTGTAAAACAAAAAACGGTACTAAATGGCACTTCCACTCTTGTAGAGAGATTTAACAATTTTGCAAGCAATACTCTAGGCTATCACGTTTACTCTTCTTTATTCATGATGCTGTTTGAGACCGAACGGTTTTAACACACGTCTTTTAGATCAATTAACAAGAGACCACGATCCCCCTTCGTCAAAGTTCGTCATAGAGCATGGACAAACAACTAGCCTAGGATTAGAGTTCCGTTCTCTTGCACGTGCGCACGTTGACGGGGAAGAAGACGTTGAGCTCGATAAGCGTCGCTAGCACGAGGAAGACTGCGTACATGGCGAGACACGCGCGCCCCACCGCCGCATCCAGCTTGAACTTGTTAAACCAAAACGTCAAGTACAGCATCAGGAGAGTTGACAGCAGCGATATCGCAGAGTACTCCAAACCCATCGAGTTTATCTTCACCTGTTGACGACAAGTTTTAATTCAAAACCCTACCGTAACACAAAACATTACCATTATTTCGTAATCATAAACTTAACTTCTAAAATTCGCTTAGCAAAGAATAACGTGATTCGCTGAGCTCTAACGCTTTGGCATCTAACTTAACATATGATTATGTTGTAACAAAATTTTGTTCTAACCCAGTAATTTCCTGGCTCGGCTGGAGTTAACGACGCCTTTATTAACCACGGAAGTCCCAGACACAGGAGGATATCGAAAGTGTTTGATCCAATTGAATTGCTGATTCCCATAGATCCATGACCTGATATAAGAGTACAACATTTTATAAACTACAATATTAAAACGGAATGAGATTTTTTGACAAAAAGTTTTAGTTTAGTCAGAAGTTGTACCTTGTTTAGCTACTATAACACTCGAAACTGCTTCTGGCACTGACGTACCAGCTGCAAGGAAGGTTATTCCCATCACAGAGTCCGGTATCATCAGCGTGTCCCCTATAATCAAAAAACATAGTTTCATTACCACTTCCCTAAAAAAACATATATTTAATTATATTTGCTTTTTTGTTACCATAACAAACTTGCCTATAATTGTAATAATCCAAGCAACAACATACGACAGCGAACCAATCCAAACGATGCACATCATGAAAGTTAGTGGGAACCAATTCTTAAAACGAGGCTTCTCACAGTCGGGTATAGTAAACAAGAAAACCAGGTGAATTGGCCACGTAACAATCCAAGTCGTCTGAAAATCATAAGAGCAATTTAATACCGTTCGTCAACGTCAATGACCAATGATGCAGCCGCCGGTGACCTACCTTAGTTAGCCAAGTTCGTCCAGTTGGCCATTTCCACAAGGAATGTTCGTATTTATCTACTGTTTCTTTATTATTTTCATCTAAATTCAGTTGATTTTCATTATCTCGAGGACTGGCGATCTCCATGTCATTTAATTTTGATTCTGGTTCTATATTGATAACTTTTGCGTGACCGTCACCCCCCTTTTCCACTTGAGCTACATCTAGCTCACTGTTTTTTTCATATCCATCTGGACGAGTGGACACCGTAATTTTTAAATTGCCATTATGTTGGTGGTACTCTGATGGTACGTCAATCTTCTGCGTAGGTGAAGGTAATTTGACATCTGAAACCATATAAATTAAATTATAAATTAAATTTGTCTTAGCTATATTAATTCATAGATATAATGTATGATGGCAAAAGCCGTGTCTATTACAATTTTCTATTACAATATTTTTCGAAATGATGAATCCAACTTAACTTTTTAATAGATACATCAGACCCCAAACCTGCAGGTTTTTAAAACATTATCGATCTGTCTATCTGTTGCATCTTTCTGTCTGTGAAGCTATATGTAGGCGCATCACAAATATACATATGGAGTTTTTACAGAAGAGAAAAGTAAAGCGTATCTTGGAGCAACTTAAGGCTTTTTCATCTAAATCGGTGTACGAAGAAAATACACCTCAATTCTAAGACACAAGATTTTTTTCTGCTTCAGAAAGAACTGCTAAATAATCAGCAAGAAGGTATCGGTTTTTAACAACCTAAGTACCACCTACTAGGATAAATTGATAATATGATAAATACCGTTTTCAATATTGTCATGTTCATTTTCTTTCTTGCTTATCATATTTCTAACACACTTCCAACTACCTGTAATAAAATGCAATGAATAAAGAAAATCAGATGTTACAAGAAAAATTAAAAGAATAAAATTTTTCGAAGTACGATGACTGACCTTTAGCGAAGTTTTGTATGGACTTATCATAGTACATGATGCAGATGTAAACACCATAAAGAAGCACGAGAAGGAAGGCCTCGTACCACATGACGTATTCGTCGTGCATGATGCAGATGAGGATCGAAACCGTGATACCGTACGCGAGGCAATCTCGCGTCAACGGCCACCAATCCAGTGGCACCACCTAGAAGAAAATTATTATTTAAATGACCTTGACGACTCGTGAAACATCTTTAAGTACAAATTCTCGAGTCTACACACGAGTCTTCTTATGATGAAGTAGATACGGTCGCGAAGAGCAGGTTGACGACTTATAGAAGGTACACTCGCCGTCACGAGTTTCCCTTTTTCATTTTTAGGGTTCCGTGCCTCAAAAGGAAAAAAGGAAACCCTTATAGAATCACTTTGTTATCCATCTGTCTATCTGTATGACGGTTAAGACCCTTTTTCTCAAAATCGGGTAAAGGCATCAAGTTGAAATTAATATCAAATATTAAAGACTGTGGATCCTTGGAGGTATGAAAATTTCAAGTTCAAATTTCAAAATTCAATTTCATGTTTCAGGGGATGAGTTTTTAATATCAAAGGGGAATTTTTGCCTGTAACATTTGCTTGAAGTATATGCGTCGACTTTTTGTTTCACTGAACCAATTTTATTAAATTGGTGAACTGATTTTGATGAAACTTGCCCTGAACTCTAAGATTAATTATAAGTTCAACTAAAAACAATTATTGCAATCCGACTTTTAGTTCGTATTTATCGACAACTTCGAGCGAAGAGTCTCCAACTTTGAGTGGAGTGAGTACAACAAGGGCGTTAGACATAATTTTCGAAGAGGCGACAAAGGTATAATAAACCAAAGGTGGGCAGCAAGCAGTCGTTAGGTAGGCCTTTTAAAAATAAAATATATTGAGTATGCAAAGACTACTTTTTGATTTAGAAATCCATTTGCGAAATATTTAGCTTAGAAGCGCAATTTTTTGATAGAGTCAAGTGTGTTCCCCCTTAAAAACCGGTCAAGTGCGAGTCGTTCTCGCGCACCGAGGGTTCCGATATACCTATAGTATTTTTGGAAGCAATAAAGTCCATTTTTAGGACCGCAAAACTAAATTTGTTTGTTAAGGTTTTTTGCAGATTTAAAAAAACTGTGCAACTTAGAAATATCGTTTTATTTTTGCTGTAATATACATAAACTACTATCGACTGTAAATAACTTCGGAGATTTTTTGACATTTTTCATCACAACTTGAAAACTAAGAGTCGTAAAATAACACAAAAATATATTTAGAATGTACACGTAAAGTCCTTTCATATGATACCTCACTCGACTTAGGAACAACAATTTTAAATTTTGCCCCCCCTATTTGGGCCCCCTTTACAGTAATAATCAGAATTTTATTTAATTCTTTCTTATGCAATTTAGTTGAGCAACTGTATTCTAAAACTATTCCAAATTTCAAGTCGATAGCATGAGTGGTTGCTGAGATATAGGGGTGTGACAGACAGACGGACAGACAGACAGACAAAGTCGCACCAGGGTTCCTTTATTTACCACTAGCTGTTACCCGCGACTTCGTCCGCGTAGATTTTATAAAAAAACAGAACTCGAACTTAATTGAAACATATTTTACGGAGTGCTTATCCTTCTTGATCCCTACGTAAAAGATGCATTTGTACTTATCCAAGTTGAATAAATGCATCTTACTACAAACTTAATTATCTTTTGATTTTATTTAACTGGTAGGTAGTGCGGAATTTTCATTGTCAACCGTTACAGGCGAACTTAAAAAAGAAGGCAATAAAGGGAGTGAATGGGTAGCGAGGAGGTATTCATAAAAGTAAAAAAGGTCCCTATTCCTCCCTATCTATCCTTTTGTATCCCCCCCCTACATTCCCACTCCCCCTCCCTCACCCTCTCCCACTCTCTCTTCCTCTCCCTCGCCCCTCCCTCTTCCCCCCCTCACCCTTCCTTCCCCCTCCATTTCCCCCCTTCCCCTCTCCCCATCACCCTCCCTTTCCCCCCTCGCTCTCCTCCCATTCCCCTCCCTTTCCCCCTTCCCCTCACTCATCCTCCCCTTCCCCCTCTCCCTCCCTCTACCCCCCCTCCCTCTACCCCCTCCCACGCCCTCTACCCCTCCTTCCCCCTTTCCCTCCCCTCATTTTCCCCTCCCTTACACTCTCTCCCTATCCCTCCCCCTCTCCCTCTCCCTATCCCTGACCCTACCCCTATCCCTGCTTCTACCCCTAACGCCATCTTAACCGCTATCCCTATCCTTATATAAACATACAAATGACACTCATATTGATTTTTAGACATTTCAAACCTATCGAATCCCAACCCCATCCTAGGGGTGGTGGTATTTCACGTCCACCACGTTGGATTTCAAAATCATTGTAGTTTTTGTAATCAGCGGCTCGATAAACCTTACAAACGACACCCATATTGATTTTTAGACATTTCAACCCTATATCGCACCTCAACCTTATCCCCAGGGGATAATGGTAGTTTACGTCTACCACGTTGGATTTCAAAATTCTAGTAGTTTTCGTAATCAGCGATACTTAGTTGAATAAAAAAAGTCCCATCAAAATCGGTTAAGTAGTTTCGGTGTGCTGTAGCAGATACAACCCCGCTAGAGTATTATTGTATGTGTAGATTCCCACGGGAATGAGATATTTTCCCGGGGTAAAAAGTAGCCTATGTCCGTCTCCAAGTTACCATCTATCACCATACCAAATTTCATCAAAATCCGTTCAGCCGTTTAGGCGTGAAAGAGCAACAAACAAACAGACAGACAGACAGACAGACAGAGTTACTTTCGCATTTATAATATTAGTATGGATTTTGGTATCGGAACCCTAAAAACTATTACAGCTAAGAAGGCTTTACAGGTTAAGGTGGTTGCTGAGTGGCAGCACCTTACTTATTGAAATAAATTTATTGCGTCGCAAATACAAAACTTTTAATAATATTGTTAGTTTGGCGGCAATATGGGATAGTTATATATGTTATAACCCATAACATTATAGCTTAGCTTATCATTTATAGCTTTGTATTGGTAAAGTGCTAAAAGTGGCCGTTTTTGGCACTTTTGCAATACAAAGCTATTCACGATAAGCTAAGGTGTGATGTGATGGATAATAAAATATCGAACTACCCCAAATTTCCGTCGAACAAACAATCCTTATTAAATGTTTTGTATTTATGACACAATAAATTAATTTCTCAAAGTGGCAGCACCTCTGCTCAGCAACCACCTTAAGGAGTAATATAGTTAAGGAGTAAAATAGTAAAAAAACTGAAAATAATAGAAACATAAATAGCAATCATGCGCTGGGCTTTTGTAAGAACAGAAAAAGATTATGAAAAAAATTTAATCTGCTAGTAACTTTACTACGGAACCCTACATTGCACCCTCCAAGCCCGACAAGCACTTGGCCGGTTTTTTAGTGTTGAAGTTGGATTATATTTTAAATTACTTTTTCATCACATTTGCTCATAAAACAGCTTATTAAACACGTGTGCTTTTTTCATTAATATTACCGCACTAGTGTTATAATTTTTGTCTTTTTTTTTAATCGGCAAGATGCAAGGAGTTTCTATATCGATAGTATGATAAATAAATGTTAATTACATGGAAATAGTTATATTAATCAACCAACTCACTTCAAATTTGTCTTTTAAGTAACAAAATATTAAATTTTAAATAACTTAAGGGAGTAAGCCTCAGAACAAAGACCTCCTTGCTGAGTAAGCTGTGTTTTATACAAGGAGGTTTAATTAGCAGCTCTTTCAGGAGCCATAAGCGTATCACTTTCTTGCGAGAAATGTATGGATTTTTTTCAAATCCTTAAAACGTAAAATTTTTAGCTTTCTCTCTGAGAAATATGTGACATGGGACTAATAAATGCTACTACGAGTACCACAGTTTTTCTGGTGAAAACACTTACTATTCAGGAAAAAAAACAGTGTTAAAAATCACACATAAAATGGCTATTACGGGTTATTTACGCTTCCGTTCTTAGTATTAATGATCAATTCTCAAGTAAACAAGTGCGAGTCGGACTCGCGCGCCGAGGGTTCCGATAGATCTTTAGTATTTTTGGAAGCAATAAAGTCCATTTTCAGGACCGCAAAACTAAATTTGTTTGTAAAGGTTTTTTGCAGATTTCTGAAAAACTGTGCAACTTAGAAGGATCGTTTTATTTTTGCTGTAAAGTTTACATAAACCTCTGTCAATTGTAATTAATTCAGATTTTTCCTTACTCAAACTTCGGAGATAAGGGGGGGAATGGTATTTTTTTGACATTTTTCATCATAACTTGATAACTAAGAAATTTAAAAAAATACAAAAATATATTTTAAAATGTAAAAGTAAAGCCCTTTCATATGATATCCCACTTGACCTAGTAGCGACAATTTGAAATTTGGCCCCCCCTGTTTTGGCCCCCTTTACATTAATAATCATACTTTTTTCAAAAAAAATTCATGTGCAATTAAGTTAGGCAACTATATTCTAAAACAATTCCAAATTTCGGGTCGATAGCATAAGTGGTTGCTGAGATATAGAGGTGTGACAGACAGACAGAGCGGCACCATAAGGGTTCCTTTTTTTACCATTTTGGTATCGGAACCCTAAAAACGATATATTTTCACTTTCGCAAACAAAGTTTATGCTAAAACATTAGATTTTGAAAGATATCTTTATTTTTGTAAAACTTAACTGAGTTTTTTGACCGACTAGCATGGGCGACAGTGAGACGCTTTACACTTCACTAGCTCATACAGAATATGTTTATGACGGTCTCTATACTTTTTTACTCTGAGGTTTTCTTTTTTTTTTATATAGCGGCAAGTTGCAAGGAGTTTCTAAATCTATAACATTATATTAATTTAATAAATTAATAAACTCTGTGTTCGATAATATAATAAATAAACGTTAATTAAACGAAAATATTGATTTTAATCAACAAAATATTCAATTACAAAATAATTTGAAAAGCAGTCTGTTTGTTAGTGTCTCCTGCGTGCGCATGTATAATCTGTGTCTTCAAAAAAAGTAATACCTACTCTTGTTGTGAAATGTGTTTAATGAAATAATTTTAAAAATTACTTCTACAAATAAAAAAACAGTAATTAGTGTAGAACGTCGAAAATACTTCAAAAAACTCAAGTCCGGTGTATCGGGTGACGTAGAAATGTAAGGAAAACGTCTACGAAATTTCCTTCGGAAAAAAAGGTAAGCTAAATTGATTCGTTTTTATTCCAAATGTGTTGAAAAACGTCGTAAGAAGTTTGTGCGCTTTGTTTATTACACCCCCGGCTCAATTTTTTAGTGTTTTTGAAGGTTTCAAATCTATTTGGCTGTAACGAAGTAAATATCAAAGATAATGGTAGCAAGAAATATCTCGGGACAACTTTTGGCAGCTACTTAACGAAAAGTTACTTTTTATGGAATTAAAGAACATAAAATTTTGCGTCTGATGTGATCCAATAATTATAGCGACATACTGAAAAATTGTGCTTTGTAAATTTTGAGTGTTCTGTCCTACGGCTTCGCAGGCACATAATTTATTTTGTCGTAGGAATCAGTATTAATTGTCTAATAAGTTCCCATATCTACAAAAAAAAAACTTGCACTAGAACTAGAACTATAACACTATTACTAACTAACAGTTTCTATGCAAAATTAGTATTAAATAAACTAAATAAACTATTAGGAGAGATATTACAAAAAAAGTTGTACCTAATATGTGTTTTATAACCGACTACAAAAAAAGAGGAGGTTCGCTATTATATATATATACTAGCTGTTACCCGCGACTTCGTCCGCGTAGATTTTATAAAAAAACAGAACTCGAACTTAATTGAAACATATTTTACGGAGCGCTTATCCTTCTTGATCCCTACGTAAAAGATGCATTTGTACTTATCCAAGTTGAATAAATGCATCTTACTACAAACTTAATTATCTTTTGATTTTATTTAACTGGTAGATAGTGCGGAATTTTCATTGTCAACCGTTACAGGCGAACTTAAAAAAGAAGGCAATAAAGGGAGTGAAGTGAATGGGTAGCGAGGAGGTATTCATAAAAGTAAAAAAGGTCCCTATTCCTCCCTATCTATCCTTTTGTATCCCCCCCCCTACATTCCCACTCCCCCTCCCTCACCCTCTCCCACTCTCTCTTCCTCTCCCTCGCCCCTCCCTCTTCCCCCCCTCACCCTTCCTTCCCCCTCCATTTCCCCCCTTCCCCTCTCCCCATCACCCTCCCTTTCCCCCCTCGACCTCCTCCCATTCCCCTCCCTTTCCCCCTTCCCCTCACTCATCCTCCCCTTCCCCCTCTCCCTCCCTCTACCCCCCCTCCCTCTACCCCCTCCCACGCCCTCTACCCCTCCCTCCCCCTTTCTCTCCCCTCATTTTCCCCTCCCTTACACTCTCTCCCTATCCCTCCCCCTCTCCTTCTCCCTATCCCTGACCCTACCCCTATCCCTGCTTCTACCCCTAACACCATCTTAACCGCTATCCCTATCCTTATATAAACATACAACTGACACTCATATTGATTTTTAGACATTTCAAACCTATCGAATCCCAACCCCATCCCAGGGGTGGTGGTATTTCACGTCCACCACGTTGGATTTCAAAATCATTGTAGTTTTCGTAATCAGCGACCCGATAAACCATACGAACGACACCCATATTGATTTTTAGACATATCAACTCTATCGCACCCCAACCTCATCCCCAAGGGATGATAGCATTTCACGTCCACCATGTTGGATTTCAAAATTGTTGTAGTTTTTGTAATCAGCGGCTCGATAAACCTTACAAACGACACCCATATTGATTTTTAGACATTTCAACCCTATCGCACCTCAACCTTATCCCCAGGGGATAATGGTAGTTTACGTCTACCACGTTGGATTTCAAAATTGTAGTAGTTTTCGTAATCAGCGATACTTAGTTGAATAAAAAAAGTCCCATCAAAATCGGTTAAGTAGTTTCGGTGTGCTGTAGCAGATACAACCCCGCTAGAGTATTATTGTATGTGTAGATTCCCACGGGAATGAGATATTTTCCCGGGGTAAAAAGTAGCCTATGTCCGTCTCCAAGTTACCATCTATCACCATACCAAATTTCATCAAAATCCGTTCAGCCGTTTAGGCGTGAAAGAGCAACAAACAAACAGACAGACAGACAGACAGAGTTACTTTCGCATTTATAATATTAGTATGGATATATATATAAAGGGTGTAAGGGACGGTGTACCGAAAACTGAAAGGGCATGCTCAATCAACGAAATTGAGCAACTTTCCCGAAGAAACATATGTTGGGAAATGAAAAAAAATTTTGACCTCTCCATACAAACTGGACCAGAGTGGGCAATTTGTATGGAGAGGTCATAACCCTCACAACTGTACCTTTTGACTATGGTGCATTTCGAGCGGAAATTCTGGTTAGTGCTCCATGTTCAGCCGTAGGTAGACTTTTATGTGATGTCATGATGATGACAAAAGCTACAGATGAATTGTCAAGATTGTAAATCTTTTAGAAAAACCGGTAGAAAATAAGGACATATGGGCGTCAATTATCATGGGCTTTTTAGATGAAATGAATGAAGTTTACCTATAGGCACTTGTGTTTTCTCTCTCCCTAGCATTCAACCATAGACTTTAATCTACAAGTGACGCTAACTAAACAGCTGCAAATAGCAGGTTTTAATATAAGTACCTATGAAGCAGTTTGCCAATATTCAACAAAATATTGGAATTTAAAATAGAATGTCATCTTGGAGATGCCAAGGTACGCTCTGCAGTGAGCACGTAAAGACAAAACCAGTGTAAGCTGAAGTCAGCCGAACCAGCGCTACGCCACAAACGCCCAAAACCAGACACCCGCACAAGGTCAAATTGTTTCCATCGACGAGCGGCCGCGGTACATCTGCAACTGGGTTACTTGACCATAAATTTTAGAGATTTATCCATGAAATGCTCTTGAACTTTTAGTAAAATCATGATTGTAAACAGTGATATGACAACACCGCGTTTTTTGTGCTTCGGAAAGTCTTTAGGTCGTTTGTCCTAGCCACTCTTAAGAAGTGATTAGGTCATGGTTTTACAACAGGATGAGTCAGGGTTACCAACCACCTGGTGGTGCCTGTACCTTAAGGTGTTTGCTTAACACTAAAACTTGTCAAAACTAAAAAATATATGGTACAGCAGCACTGCACTTACTTTCTCGCAATACTCAAGGAAAAACTATCAACCGCAAACTTAAATTTGTAATGCCATACACATAATATGGAAAAACTAACTTTTATTTACGTTATTTCCAAAAAAATTTTCAAATGAAATATACAGATCACTTCAGAATTCAAATTGTCAAACATTAAAACAAACAAACCTCAAACGATTTCGAGTAAATCACATGTTTAACTTTTGGTAGTACTGGAACAAACTTTATATAAATTTTCACAGATCAATGGATACTACCGTAGGATACTTGCTTGGAGATTTTTTTATTTCCCAACATATGTTCTGTTCGCGCCCCGAGGCCCGGGTCCACTACGCGTGCTGGACCCAATTTTCTTACGTAGCTATGAAGTGGACGGTTGTCTACTCGTGGACCTGAGCCGGGGCGGAACTTGAGCTGCGATACACAGCGCTAAACTTATAACTAAATACCTTAACTTAATACGAGTACACACACAATATTGGCAATAAAAATACACCTTAAAATCGGGTCCGGACCCGTGGTCTAGAACCGCAACCCTCCGGACGGTATGAAGTCGAATAGGGAATGAACCGAAAATATACGGAGAAATGACCACGACCAATGATGGGCCTCCCGATAGCCTATACCCCCGGTCTCGGGACCCTGCCCGCCGTTCGAGCCGAGGTCACTTATCGACCCCAAGTTGAGCACACTAAGTAATGAAAGTAACTTACGTGGAAAATTCCCGCCGCTTGACTGAGCCAATAATTGTGTTTGTGTCGCCTACCAATTCTAGTGCATGTAGTAGGTGTGATTGATAATATATTACACGTTATTATAAATACTTGTTGATGATTGGGGCCTGCGATGAAGTCAAGGTAGCTTCCCAAACGGCGCGCGGCGTCCCGGTAGCCCGTCCTGCTCCTTGCTGGCAATCAACAGCGCCCTGATACGGTCCAATCTGCCCGCGGTTACTCCCGATATGAGCGTGACCGCCAATGTTCAAAAATGGCCGTGTCACCTCACAGTATCTCGCGGCCCAGCAGTCGTAACACCCACATTTGTGGTAATGTTCACCCGAACGATCTAAATTCTCACACCACTGTCGACGCCCGATGCCGACACCAAAGAATGGGTTCAATACGAAACCCTTTTCCCGAAATATTGTACGCGGCCGTCCGCGATCGTTGCGAATTCCGAAAGGCAATTGCGCACCTGCGCCCGACCTGTATTCTCGTATCAGACTGGATGACAAAACCTTCCGTGATCGCACGACTCATACTCTCGAACACATGCTAGGGACCGCCCCCTTCGCAAAGTATAATTGCTAGCGGCCTCGTATGGTACGTGCCCGAATCACGCGCAGTCAAAGCGAGCCTATTACAAAGTTGCAACCCGGCCGCAACCTTGTGATTTGTTTGGTTCCGAACAATCACCCGCCCCGGACCGACCCGTCGGTCCGCTCTGAAGCAGGCAGGCGTGATAGTGTTGCTACGGCTCGTCTAAGAACCGAATCCCCAACCTGGACCTCTGCCACTCTAGGAATACCGTCACGACCCGGAAACAGATTGAGAATGCGCCCCCGGCGCCAATGTAGTGGCGGTAGGTTGGCATCCTTAACCAATACGAGGTCTCCGATGCAGGGGGATTGGTTCTGTCCGTCCACTTAAGGCGTTGCTGTAAGAGGTGCAAATACTCAAGCGACCATCGCTTCCAAAAATGTTGCGACATTTGCTGTAACAGCTGATACCGCGACAGCCGCCAGCTCTTAACCTCCGTGTAAGGGTACTCCGGCAAGGCGTTAAGTGGTTGGCCAATTAAAAAATGACCGTAAGTCATTACATCCAAGTCATTAGGGTCGGAACTGATGGGACACAATGGACGTAAATTTAGCACAGCCTCAATTTTACAAAACACGGTCATCAGTTCTTCAAAGGTAAGGATCGTTAACCCTATTACCCGCGACAAATGTGTCTTGGCTGCCTTGACCACGGCCTCGAATATACCACCCCAGTGTGGACACACAGCGGGATCGAACTCTCATTTGATGCCTCGTCGTGAGAGGCCCGTGCCTATCTCGTGTTGATTTTCCCGCAAAAACTGAGTAATCTCCCGTAAAACGCGATCGGCACTCTTGAAATTGGTACCGCAGTCTGACCTGATCAGCGAAGGCAGCCCCCTGCGCGACGTCATTCTGTCTAGCGCTGCCAGGAACGCTTCCGTCGACAGATCGGCGACAAGTTCCAAATGCACGGCCTTCGTCGCAAGACACACAAACACACATAAATACGCCTTAAACGACTTGGCGTTCCGAAGGCGGGACGTCTTAACCATAAACGGTCCCGCAAAGTCAGTACCTACCCCAGCAAACGGCCGAGCTTCGTTCACTCGGTCCGATGGTAGGTCCCCCATCTGTAGTTGCATCGTGGCTGCCTTTAACCGGTAACAAGGCAAGCACCTAAACATGACGCTACCCACAGCCCGTCTCCCTGACAGGATCCGGAATTCGCGCTGAAGAATGGCTAATAGCGCGTTGCAACCCGCATGCGAATTTCGAATGTGACGGTCACTGATCAGCAACTCAACTAGATGTCCCTTCTTAGGGAGTATCAATGGGTGTCGAGCCTGATATGGCAGCTCCGCGTTTCTCAGTCTGCCTCCAACCCGAAGCATTCCGTGCTCGTCCAGGAACGGGTTGAGGCGGACGATGCTGCCCTTGAGCTTGGCCTGTCCCGTCCGAAGAGTCCTGATCTCTTCACAAAAATGCTCGGCTTGAACAACCTTCACCAGCTGTTGTAAGGCTGCTCTCCGTTCGGTCGGCAGTAGGACTGGATTTAAGACTCGCTCCGCCGCAGGCTTCCTACAGTTGTCAGTGAACCGCCTTATCCAAGCCGTGACCCCTACGAGCTTGTCCAGCGAACTGTACCGTTCCAGCAAGGATGCTGGATCTGACTCCGGTACCGCCGTAACCACGTTGACTCTCAAACCTTGATCAGGTGGCCCCCTGGTGGCCCTGAATTCGTTGAATGGCCACTCTGATGGCTTTTCCCTAAGCCACTGAGGACCCCACCACAGTGGGTGATCCACCAAGTCAGTGGCCTTGCATCCTCGAGACACACAATCCGCGGGTTTTAGTTCCCCTGGTACATGTCTCCACACCAGTGGCGTTTCAGACCCGTTTATCTGAGAAACCCGGTTCGCCACAAACACCTCGAGGGTGTGGACCGACGTCTGTAGCCAGCAGAGAACAATGCGACTGTCAGTCCATGCATACACCGTCTCGTCGAGGTTCACCGGCTGTCGTAAATTCGTGGAGACATGGTTAAGTAATCGCTTTAAGAGTGCAGCACCCGCCAGTTCCAACTTCGGAATGGTCCATCTCGTCCGGACCGGTGCCACCTTGTCCTTCGCCATAACCAAGCGAACAAACATCCACAGCTCTACTCGAGCTAGTGGTGCGCAAATACACCGCCGCAGCATACCCTCGCTCCGAGGCGTCACAGAACCCGTGTAGGGTAGCCTTACATCCCGCCTATGGGAGTAACTTGCGAGGTAGTGCAATGCGGGTGATCTCGTGGAGCGTCCGTACAAACAACCACCAATCCGCTAACAGCTCTCCGTCGAACTGATCGTCCCAACCTAACTGTGCCAGCCAGAGTCTCTGCATAAAGCACTTTGCCATGAACTTAACCGGCGCGATCCACCCGTTAGGATCGAACGTTCTGGCTACCGTCGAAAGTACTGAGCGTTTGGTCCATGTCTTGGACAGCAGATCTGACTCCAACTGGTACGTGAAGACGTCCTGTAGCGGGTCATACTGGACGCCCAGAATCGCTAACATGTGTGGGTTCCCAGGGTCTTCAAAGAGGTGCGGATCCTGTTGGAACTCTCCCGGTAGGCCAGCCAACAGTGCCGAGATGTTGGATAACAATTTCCGCAGCTCATACCCACCCGATGCCATAAACGCTATCAACTCATCGCGTAAGACGAGCGCCTGCTCCACGCTGTCTGCCCCTGTGCAGATGTCATCCACATGCCGCCGCGCGTGGAAATCGTAACCGCTCTTGATTCGCCAGTTCCCGTAACGTGTGAAGCGCCACGAATGGGCTGGACTTCAGACCGTACGTGTTCGTGTTGAGCTCATACGTGACGATCGGTTCATCTGGGCTCTCTCGGCACAAAATCAGTTGGACCCAACGGTCGTCTGGATGTATGACTGTCTGACGAAACATCATTCGCACGTCAGCTACAAACACCACCTGGTGCCTCCTGAAGTCTGTAAGGATGTCCCCGATATCCCTGTTCAGCTTTGCTCCAGAGTGCAAGCACTGGTTGAGCGACACCCCATTCGACGTGGCCGCCGAACCGTCGTAAACAATACGGATCTTGGGCTCCGGTGTCCTCAAGACAGCGTGATGTGGCAGGAAATAATGCTCCACATTCCTCCAATCCACCTTGGAGACCGACATGTGACCCAGTGACAAGTACTTGCGCATGAAATCCACGTACTTCTGGCGGAAGACCGGATCCCGCTTCATTCAGCGCTCCATCGACATCAGTCTCTTCTCAGCCAGCTGGCGAGACCACCCGAGAGACGGTCGATTTGCTAGGAATGGGAGCCTTGTCATAAAGCGACCAGAAGGGAGTCGACCAGTATTAGACTGGTAGAACCGTTCGCACTCCTCATTTTCTGGGCTGACTCTGGATACGTGAGGGGGCTCTTCGATCTCCCAGAACCGTTGCAGTACCTCTGACAACACGCTTCCGTAGAGGAGGCCGTCCTCCTCTGGTAGACCGCTAGGGTCTATCACCGGACCTAGAACAACATATCCGCCCACAGTGTCAACTGCAACTGGCCCGCCCGGTTGTAACACTACCTTGCGGCCTTGCGGGAGTTTTCCGAGGACGTCTGTTCCCAGTAACACGTCCACCGTTCCGGGTTTCTGAAAGTCTGGATCAGCCAGCTTCAATTTGGAGGTCATCCCTCGTACCGAGTCCGGCAACCGGGTCGAAGGTAAGACCCCCACCACATTGTCTAACACGATTGCCGAGGTACTAATGCAATACTCAGACGAGTCCCCACTCATGGCGAACAACAGCCTTGTCTGGCCCTTCACGTTAGGCACCCGATTGCCTCCGACCCCCACTGCCCCATCCCGATTAGAAGCTAATGGTAATTCTAACCTACTCGTCAATCTAGAAGAGATGATGCAACCCTGAGCACCCGCTGCTGTACGATCGCCCGGCGCTTCTGAACCCGTTCTTTTGCAAATGGGGCGCACCCTAACACCGTGTGGCCCCCAGCCTTACAGTACCCACACAACGTTCCCCCCCGCACTGTGTGAAAGTGTCGTGGAGTACGCTGCTGTGCCCGACGACCACCCCCTAAGTCCGTACGTCGGGCAGAAGCCACCGTCTCCACAGAGCCAACCTGTAACCTGTCAGCCTTTCGACACTCAGCCTCGAGGAAGTCCTTCAAATCCCCGTACGTCGGCATGTGACTCGCCGAGTCACCCCCACAAGCCTGTTCAAACCTGTCTACCACGTCTCGAGGTAGACGCCTTGTCACTTGGTAGACTACTATGTAGCCGTATCCGGAAATAGGCGACTTTAGTTTTTCTAAGGCGTTGACAGCTGCCGACACTGGGTTCAAAATTTTGGCCCGAATCTCGGTAACCCGGTTTACCTTTGGTAAGCCAAAAATCATGTCCAGTAGCCTGTCGACAATGAGTCGCTTATTGTTATAGCGTTCGAATAATAAGTTCCTGGCGACATCATAGTCGTCATCGGTCACATTAAGATGGGACAACATCTGCGCCGGCTCGCCCTGTAACCGTCCCAACAACTGGGCCATTTTATACGATGGCTTCAAGTCACCTCGTGAATGAACAACGCTATCAAAAATGTCACGAAAATGTGGCCATTCCGCGTAGTCCCCGCAAAACAGCGGCACCTGTACCGCTGGGAGAGGCGCGTGCAACCCCGACCCCGTCTGGCCCGATGTAAATACCGGGATGCCCTCCTTATGACGCTTAATAACTGCCACCGCTTCATTGATTTCGTCGACGTAGTCCATACAAGTATGGAAGTCCCCATTTATCGCGTCTAGCAGTTCCTCCTCGGTTTAAATTCTAATTGTAACCGCGTTGGCGTTGGGGCAGTATGGGCAGTGGGTGCAAAAGGCATGAGGTAAACCTGACCTCACAATTTACGTCGCACTGGAGAACGAAAAATATTGTGTATGATAAAAGCCTCGCAAGTATTTTTTTAACTTGTACTTACGGAGATCTTACACCGACTGATTGAACACTGATTTGGACCCGCACCGCGTGAAAGTTCTAATGTGTACAGTTCAATATGACCTCTCACACCAGTGAACTTGTTAAGAACTTAATTCAATGATTTCGCATAAAATGTATTAGATTAGTTCTGAGGCATAATGTTTTTGGTTTGGTTTGTATATTTTTGGTGAACGCTGTATTGTTATTGTTCGTCCGCATTCAGAATGCAGTAAGTCATTAATGCAAATACAGGGTAAAGGTGTATTCACAATGGAGTTAAAATGTAAATAACACACAAAAGAAACAACCACTTCTTTCGAAGGTTTGCCGTCAGTTAGTCATTGTGCATTAGACTTTTTAATTTTAAACGACCTGATTGGTTACGGGGCTTTGCTACCAGCGGCGCAAAGCGATGACTCACTGCATTCTTAAAATGGATGAACTATAGTAGATATGTTTTGTTTCTGATTTTCTTTTTTAAGGTAGGTAGGTTAGGTACCTACACAAAAAAAAATCCCCTTTTAAAATAATGTAAGTAATAGTTTTAACTAAATAAAAGTGTATTAACTGACAAAAAAAATCCAAAAGGTGTGAAAATATTGTGCAAGTAAAAGTAGACAGAGAAAGTCGGATAAGAAAGAAATAACAAAGAGAAAACAACAAAGAGACAGAACAAAAAAGAGAATCAGTGTTTCTGACCATTCCAGCGCCGATGCCGCAGCAGGCAGCGACGGCAAGGATGTTGAAGACCGCGGAGCCGACGATGGTGCCGACGCCGATGTCACCCTCCGTGATGAACGTGCCGATAACGTTCACGAACAGTTCCGGCGCAGACGTTGCCGCTGCCATGAACGTGGCGCCCGCGACGTCATTCGTCATGTTTAACGCTGAAAAATACAAATTATAAAATGAATTGATTCTGCTCTAGATTTAACCGATATTATTATAATAGTGATCGACATATTGTGACATTTATGTAGGTACGCCGCCGGTTTCAAAGAAGAAATCAATGCTCGAATCAATTCTGTGTATCACACCAAGTGATTAATGAGAGATAAAAATTAAATGAAAACTATGAAAACTAACAAAATTAACAATCGAATCAAAAAATATCTTTTACGAATATCATCCTTTATTTTTTTACCCGACTACGACAAAAAGGAGGGTTGTGATTTTGACTGGTATGTATCTATGTTTATCTGTTCACTGATAACTTCTAAACTACTTATCATAATTTGACTAATGAGGTATCGTTAGAAGCGTCTTAATCATCCGCGAGTTATTATAATTATTAGTTATATATGATACAAGAAGTTAAGTTTAATTGAATGTGGTGCCCTCTAGAGGAGATTAAGTAATAAACAAAAAAAATCTTTTTGAAAGATGTATAGCTTCATTACGTATTTATATATATAAATAAAAAAAAATCTAAAACTAGAACCCAACTCCAGGCAAATCTCGAAATCTTGCTCTTAAAAGTATTGTCATCTGAAATTGTTGTGTACAAATAATGATGTTCAGATAATAGCCATATTATGCCACCAACAACCTCAAAAAGTAATCATAAGCTTTAGGGCAAAGTGGAAAAAATACGTTTCTGAATGACACTTATAACAAAAACAACTAACCATGACATATTCTGTCAACTGCAGGCACAAAGAACTTGTCGCAGACAACAGCGAGCGCGATGAAGAGGTAGATAGAGATGAAGGCGTGGAGCACGATAGCACCATGTTGCCGCTGCAGCTCCGTGAACAACCCAGCGGGGAAGTCATCGATGGCTGGCGGCGTGCAGTTGCGCGTATGTACCTCTGGAACACAATACAATATTACAGCGCCTTAACTAATTTATAAATTCGTAAAAGATTTTAGAGAAGTACAATGCTTGCTACTAAAACTCAGACCATGTGGCGACGGATTGCAAATATAATCTAAAAAAATTTTTTGTGTAAAACTCCACAGCAGCTGCAGTCATTGATAGATAACTCGTTTATTTTTTTTACAGACACACACACATAAAACAAACAACACTTAAAAATACAGAACAGAAATTGTGTCAAGTATAATAACAACGTTAGATCCACTGAATAGAGAATAAAAGTGGTGGGTTACCTTACACACGGTCCGGTAACTCTAAACTTTTGATATGTTGTCTAGAATGGTTAGTAAGTGTTAAAAATGCTAAATCCACAATACCCCCCTTCGCGCCAATCAATCTCATTTTCCGAAAATTTCTCAAATTTTATTCTGATACTTGTTTTCCTAGAATAAATAGGCCATAACTAGATTACAGCGTTTTAAAGTTAGAAGTTTGAGAAATTTCCGAAAAATTAGATATCTTATTTTTTTTTAAAGTGCATATCTCCGTAGTCTTACAAACAAAATTTAAAGCATGAATTACAGAAAATTTTATTTATTTTATTTTATACAACATTGTGCAGAACACTTCGGAAGCGAAAAAGGGGGGGGGGGGGGGAATTGTGCATTTTAACTAACCATCTTAGACAACATATCAAAAACTTTGAGTTACCGTTTGTAAGGTAACCCCGCTCTATTCTGTGGATTGAACGACATAAAATACATGTAAGTAAGTACTCTTCTTCAAAAAGGGTGATAAGACCCTGCTGAAGAATTACAGACCCATCTCACTTCTGAGCCATGTCTATAAGCTGTTCTCGAGAGTCATTACGAACTGTCTCGCGTGCAGGCTCGACGACTTCCAGTCTCCCGAACAAGCCGGTTTCCGTAAAGGCTTCAGTACCATAGACCACATACATACGCTACGGCAAGTTATACAGAAGACCGAAGAGTATAACCAGCCACTTTGGCTAGCATTTGTGGACTATGAGAAGGCCTTCGATTCGATCGAGACGTGGGCCGTGCTACGATCTCTCCAGAGGTGCCAATTCGACTATCGGTACATTGAAGTGTTGAAGGATCTGTACAAAAATGCCACTATGTCAGTTCGTCTTCAGGACCAGGACTCGAAACCTATCCAATTGCAGCGAGGAGAGAGACAGGGAGACGTCATATCTCCTAAACTGTTCACCGCTGCATTGGAAGACGTCTTCAAACTCCTGGACTGGAAAGGACTTGGCATCAACATCAATGGCGAGTACATGACCCACCTTCGATTTGCCGACGATATTGTCGTAATGGCTGAGACCCTGGAAGATCTCGGCACGATGCTCAATAACCTCAGTAGAGTTTCACAACAAGTGGGTCTTAAAATGAACATGGATAAGACGAAAATTGTGTCTAACGCTCTTGTTGTCGATAAGTACGTATACCTGGGACAAACAGTCCAGCTGGGTAAATCCAACTTAGAGAAAGAGGTTACTCGTCGAATCCGACTCGGATGGGCAGCGTTCGGGAAGCTCCGCAATATCTTCACATCCGAAATACCGCAGTGTCTCAAGACGAAAGTCTTTGACCAGTGTGTGTTGCCAGTGATGACATATGGCACCGAGACGTGGCCGCTCACGATGGGCCTTATCAGAAAGCTCAAAGTCACCCAAAGGGCTATGGAAAGGGCTATGCTCGGACTCTCACTGCGCGATCGAATCAGAAATGAGGAGCAAAAGAACTAAAGTAACTGACATAGCCCTGAGAATCGCTAAACTGAAGTGGCAGTGGACAGGGCACATTGTAAGAAGAACCGATGGCCGATGGGGCGTGAGTGTTCTGGAGTGGCGACCACGTACCGAAAGATGAAGCGTTGGCCCCCCACAAGGTGGACCGACGATCTGGTCAAGGTCGCGGGAAGCCGCTGGATGCGAGCAGCGCAGGACCGGTCGTCATGGAGTTCTTTAGGGGAGGCCTATGTCCAGCAGTGGACGTCTTTCGGCTGATATGATGAAGTAAGTACTCCCTTGGGGTATGTGTGTGTGCAGCAGCAGTTCAAAAAAGGCCATGGCTCAGCGCCGGTACTTGCTGCAGTGTTGTGGAGTTTTACAGAAACAATAATCCTACACGAACAGTGCCTAACAAGAAAGTAATTACGACTTAGATAATGGCTGATTCAAAAAGAAAATAAAATTGTTCGACCATTTCGTAATCTGGATGAAATTATGGAAATCGTCATTGTGTGTGACGCTACACGTAATGACGTAAGTGAGAAAATTCGAAAAGTGTCACTAAGTGTTATGGTCGACAAGTTTTTTAGTGAAAATTTTAGATTTTTAAAAAATGCTACATCGTTATATTTTAGTTTTTAGGGGTTCCGTTTTATTTTTCTTTGAAATGCAGAAACCTAAAAAACATATGTCGACTAGTGGACATTTATAGATACCTATAATAATAGTAGTTTATGCAACTGTCATATAAAACTGGTTATTAAAACATGAGTTTGGGTTTATCACACGAGGCGCAGCCGAGTGTGATAATAGCATCAAACGAGTGTTTTAATACCATATTATATGCAGTTGCGTATACTACTTTATCTTCACTCATACAAAAGGTAGGTACTTACTTATAAAAATAAAACAAAAGTAAGTAAACAACAAAGGCAACTTATATTATGTATACTACAGTTCTGATATAAGTCTATAGAAGCCGCCTTAATATATCCGCTAGGTCTTCTTTGAAATATACAAGCAGAACATTTTCTTAACATGGTTTTCTTTTAGATTTTCATTCTTTCCCAATTCATTGTAGGTTATGTCGTAAAATGTCCTAGACTAATATGAGAGAAGATCATAAGTTATTGAGTATCTTCTGGTGTGAGTGCAGTATCCTGACTGCACCACTTTATCTACTTTTTCAATAAACTTTCACATTACTTTCACGGGCACAAAATACTTGAAAAAGGTAAATGTTTGAAAATAGCGGCAAATCTAATATCTATTTCCAAGTCCTTTCTAATTTCAGGCTGCGCGCGCATATTTTGAGCCACAGATGAAATTATGGTAACAATAGTAACTGTTACTCTAACTGCTCCAAAATAATAGGTTGTTTATATGGTACACTTTGTAATATGCTACTGATATTTGACAGCTACTAAGAAAAACTGATATATTACTAACGGGCTCTCTAAAAGACCTTCTATTCAGTCTTCTAAAAAAAAGTTTAGATTCAAGGAGAATTGTATCCAAGTGTTATGTAATGATTAAAAAATTAAATTACGTAACACCTTTGCAAAATTTTCATACAAAAATCGTTACGTAATGGTAACTTTTTAATTTTTTATATATACTCTGCGTAATATACAGCCTTACGTATCAACTTTTTGAATCATATTTCAACGTTTACGACATGAGTGTAGATAAACAAATTTACGTCTTCAAATCCACTTTTCCGCAAAAAACCAGTGTTTACAGCCCATTTTTTTTAATAGTTACGTTTGGCTGGACAAGCTCTAGCCGACTTGGTTGTCAATATGACTGGTAGATGTGCCTATATAAATAGTGATTGCAATAGGAATTGACAGTTCATTTCAGGATTTTTATTAAATTAATGCTCTCTTTTAGGTATATCTCGCTCTTCTATGATGAAAACCCGCAAAGAAAGCAATGTACATGAAAGTCAACTGCTACTACAACCCGATTAATGTAAAAAAATAAACCGGCCAAGTGCAAGTCGCGCACCGAGGGTTCCGTACCACCACATAATCATAATTGTATTAGTTGTAATTTTCACAGCCGAAAACAGCCTGCGTGGTCTAGTGGTTAGAGGGTTCGGCTCTCGATCCGGAGGTTCTGGGTTCGATTCCCAGTGGGGACACTGTCAAACAAAAATCTCTTTGTGCGACCTCCCCAGATCCAGATCTATCTACGGATGTAGTCGTTAATGAGCCATAAAAAAAAACAACAACAACAACAACAGGGTAACAACCCACACGATATGATGATGTGATGATGGAGTTGAAATTTTGGTAAGTTAATGTGCTAGATTTTTTGAGTCCGACACACGCGACCAAATTTTATTATTTGTTGTTATTTTATAGTTTATGCACTATAAACATACCATTTTTCAAGTTTGTAAGTGTTCCCGTTTTTAAAATAGAACTAAAACAAAAATCGCCTCCGCATCCATCCAACTTGACCCGAGGATATGAATGTTCTTGAAACGGGAGCTCACCACATTAGTAGTTAGAAAAGTTGTAATATTTAATGATTTCAGACTTTCCCATTATTTCTACTGTGAGACCTAGCTTTTTGCCAAATTTCATGATTTTAGGTCAATGGGAAGTACCCTGTAAGTTTTGCTTTTTTTGCATAAATGTATGAAGATGAGGACATAAAATTCCATATCTTTTGATTGCGTCATTGTAAAAAATTGAAATTTTCAGATCTTGTGTAGTTTATAGATCCTAATATGTGTTATTAATTTCAACTTGATACCTTTACCCGTTCGTGAGATAAAGGGTCTTGACAGACAGACAGAGTACTGAGGTACGGAACCCTAAAAATACGCGTAGACAAACCAACACAAATCAAAATGTCGGTGATTCTGACCTCTACGCAATTAGAGATAAAATTATTTCAACCTGTGTTTTATTCCTTACTCCGTAGTCTGGCTGGCAGAGTTCGGTTCTGGGGACCAATTCTTGAATATCACCGGGTGATAAAATATCACTCAAAAAATTCAAAATCACATTTTTTTTTCAAAAGTGAAGATTGATCTTTGTAAAATATAAAGCAGTCCTTGATTGTTAATGTTCATGTATTCTGATTTACCTTTTAATAGTTAGTTAGGGTAAATGTGAATTTTTAAAGTCTCAAAAGTTGTATTTTATCACCCGGTGATCAAGAATCGAGTCCCTGGGTTCAAATCAAATCTTTAAAAAAACGACCAAGTGTGTCCGGTCAGGCCACGCACAGTGTAGGGTTCCAAAGTTGCTTTAGGAATTATTATTGTTAAGAAGGTTTTGATTTGTTTATAAACTTTTTTCCTCTTATCGCCCAGTGAGGCCCAACGACTGATTGCTCACTACTTCCATTATTTTCAGTTTTTAGACTATTACTCGTCAACCCGATAAGACGACTTTGCTATTTTAGTTTTGCTTTTAATTTCGTGATTTTTTACTACTACTACTAGTACTGTGATTTTTTTCACATTTAAATTAACAACCGTTTAGCTGGCAGCACTTTAATCTCAAAAACTTGCGAGTTAAAGCGTAATATTTTGCAAACGAAGTCTAACTCGGAAAATGGTCTATCCACACTTACAAGATCTTTAAAATACCTATCTTACGAGACCTCACACCTATATTTTCCAGAAAAATATCGTTCCAACTTATAAAAAATAAAAACTTCCTTAGTATATCTTTTTTCAACATTAAATATCACGACTTTGTCGGAGTGATTAACATTATGCTTATAATAAATTACAGCCAAAAGGTCTCCGACTACGAAAAAATACGAAAATTAAACCCGACGAAACATTACCAGTCCATCCATTTTCCATTACCTACGAAATATTTATTCGTATATTTATGACATGAGCTGAATACGCGATGCGGCCATTGCTTTTCCAAAAAATAATTACCAAAAAAATATGACCATCCAAAAACCTGGAAAAATGCCCTGTTTTTCCGCCAGGAAAACCAGTTATGTTATTATCAGAAAATCTTGAAAAGTTTTAAAGATAAACGAAAAAAATAAAAGCGTAAATACGCGGAGTCGGCTACATAACCAGGGCGATTTGGCAAGGGCCCTGTTACACAGAACGACTACCACCTCACCTCCGCAACCAAAAACAACCAAAGACAAAAGCAGACTCAATTCTAATAAGGCTTTGCCTCTTTTGCCTGGTAATACAACCTGGCTGTCAAAGGTTTCTAGCCACCAAATAGCCGCCAAATGGCCTCTGACTTGGCCAAGGAGGTTTTAACCCACGCTACGCTCTAGTAAAACCTCCTTGGACTTGGCTTAACGAATACGATCATTGACAGTAGCCGGGAACTACGGTATGATATTCCTTACTTAGCACGGTAACACTCTTGTAGTTGTGCCACTACTAGCGCCCACCAATCCGGATTCTGACCACAGCCAACGTTGCAAGCTCGGCCACGAGCGCTTTCACCCATGCAATATAAATGATAGATATTTTTTTCCTATTTTCTAAGTCAAAGAAATACCAAAAAATACACGATGCCAATTTACAATGGCATGACTATAAACAGTGTTGATAGGAAAAAGCGAAAGAGCCTCCTAACTAAGAGCAAGTTGTTAGGGTTCCGAACCAAAATGGTAAAAACGGAACCCTTATGGTGCGACTTCGTCTGTCTATCTGTCTGTCATACCTCAGCAACCACTCATGCTATCGACTTAAAAATTGGAATAGTTTTAGAATATGATTTTACATTGCAAACGAAAGAATTATAAAAATATTATTGTTGAGGGGGCCCAAATAGGAAGCAAAATTTAAAATTGTCGTAGCAACGACCGTGTCGTACCTAGTAAGATCAAGTGGGGTATCATAAGAAAGGGTTTCACTTGTACATTCCAAAATAGTTTTTTATTACGACTTTTAGTTTTCCAAAAGGAAAAATCTGAATTAATTTATTATAGTCAATAGCAGTTTACGTGAATATTACAGGAAAAATATAAGAATATCTTTAAGTAGCATCGTTTTTTAGAAATCTGCAAAAAACCTTTACAAATAAATTTATTTTTGCGGTCCTTAAAAAGTACTTCATAGCTTCTTAAAATTCTATAGGTATATCGGAAACCTCGGCGCGCGAGTCTGACTCGCATTTGACCGTTTTTTTGTTATTTACAACAAATTTTTTCGCGGTTTACTCAGACATAAGGTACGCAAAGTTTCAAAGGCGGCGGCGCAAATAACTCACAAACAACTGAACTGAATTAAATCGGGGTTTTCCAAAACGTATTTAACCTACTTTCGTGCAATATTTTAGATATTGCAAACGGTTTACTCACAGGGTAGGTACGCGAAGTAAAACCGATTCAAATAGGGTTTTCAATTACGCGTTGTGCTTCTTTCCGTGCATCTAAAAGCTTAGTTTAATTGCAAACGGTTCACTCAGACAGGAGGTACGCGAAGTTTCAGGCGGCGGCGCCAATAATTCACAAACTAATAAACCGCTTCAAAAGGGGGTTTCAATGTCGCGTTGGGCTTCTATCCGTGCAAAATTTTAGCTTACTTTCATTGCATACGGTTCACTTAAGGTACGCAAAGTTTTATAAAATAAATAAATAAACTCGTATCACACTTCGTCCGAGTGGAATTCGACTATAGTTTTACACATACGAGGATAGTGGGCAACCCAAAAGGCCACAAGTAAACAAGATATTTTTAATTTACAAAAAATCAGTACTATTTGTACTCTGTATTATATTATAAATGCGAAAATTGCTCTGTCTGTCTGTCTGTTACGCTCTAACGACTAATCCGATAAACCGATTTAGATAAAATTTTGTAGGTACGAAGATTGTTTGAACCATGAGAAAAGTCATTAGCTACGTTTTTCTGAACCCCACGCTGACGGAGTCGCGGGCAAAAGCTAGTTAATAATCAATATTATTATAAAACCTTTAACATTAAATTATCACCGGGTGATCAAGCTATGTTACTCTCCAATAGATGGTGCTGTAAAATTTCTGAAATGCGCTATTTTCAAGAAACAATTTTCCCAGGCATGAGACCTAGCTAGATCAATTTTTCACACACAGAAAAATGTTGCTGCCCATCCTCCAGCTCCCGTGTAGAAAAGGGTTGTTACTACTCTTTGGCGGCACCACACAGGTTAGACTCTATATTATAATATACACTAATAATAACCAATAATTATATATAATACAAAAAGCAACTATCTGCGCTTTTTTATGGTCCTGTAGTCAACAAGGAACCCTTATAGTTTCGTCATGTCCATATGTCTATCTGTATGTCAGTCTGCTGGCAGTCCGCAGCTTATCTCAGCGACCAACAGTACTAGAAAGCTGTAATTTGGTACACATATACACATGCCGATGGCCGATTGGGCGACCACGTACCGGAAGACAAAGCGTTGGCAGGCCCCCCACAAGTTGGACCGACGATCTGGTCAAGGTCGCAGGAAGCCGCTGGATGCGAGCAGCGCAGGACCGCGGTCGTCATAGAGATCTTTAGGGGAGGCCTATGTCCAGCAGTGGACATCTTTTGGCTGATATGATGACACACACACATCTTTTGGCTGATATACACATTAGTCACGTTGACAAAGTGGTATGATAAAAACCTTGAAAAAAATATTTTCTAGGGTACCTTCTCTACAGGTGAAGTGGGGATGATTTTTTTTTCTCGTCGACGCTATAAAGGTCTTTTAAAAATATTTTGAGTTTTAAAGACTACTTTTCGATTTAGGAATCCGTTTGCGAAATATTTGGCTGAGAAGCGCAAATATTTGTTAGATGTGTCCACCCCCCCTGCCAGCTAAACGGTTGTTATTGGATATGGGGGAAAATTCTTAGTAGTAACATTTATGATGAAATTAAAAGGAATACTATCACGTCTAAGTACAATTTACAGGTTAAGAGGTTACCCCCAGCCAACTAGCGCCCGCATCAGTTAAAACAATATTACTCGCTAAACACAAAACTTATCGAAAATCTGTCTTACAAAATTGAATTAAAGGTAACCTAGTTTATTTAGACCCTATCAATCCTGAATAATAAAGTTTACTGTAGATACAGATACAAAAAGTGCGAAAAACTGCCACTTTTAGCAGTTTTTGTATCTGTAACTACAGTGAGCTATATTTTTCAGGATTGATAGGTTCTAAATAAAATAGGTTACCTTTACTTCATTTTTGGATAAGTTTTGAGTTTAGCGAGTAATATTTTTTTAACTGATGGGGGCGCTAGTTGGCTGGGGGAAAGCCTTAAGGAGTAAAAGTCGAAAAACTGAAAATACTAGAAAAACAAAGTGTAACGAAAAGGTGTGGTAATCCTGAAGGGTGTGAATCTCCCCATGAAACTGAACAACTTTTCCAAGGAACATAGGTCGAAATATGAAAGACCAAATTTGACCTCCCATACAAAATGCGCTATCAGCTGATGCAGTTTCTATGGGAGGTCGAAAATTCATTTTGTTTTATGACCTGTGTTCCTTGGATAAACTTATTCAGTTTTATAGGCAGATTCACACCCTTTAGTATTATCATACGTTTCCGTAACACGCTGTACAAACAGAATCAGGCGCTGGTCTTTGCTGGTCGTTAGGACGGAATAAGTTATGAAAGAATCGAAACTTGCTTAATAATAATAATTCCTAAAGCAACTATACTACGGAGCTCTACAGTGCGCGTGGCCCGAGACGCTCTTGGCCGGTTTTTATTCCTCTAAACATATAAACTGTATAGATTAAAATATGTGGATATGTTTCAATAATTTTTATATATATATATATATATATTCTTTATTGCGCACAAATAACATAAAGTTGTCAAATAAAAATTGTTCACAAAGGCGAGCTTATCTCTTTTAGAGATCTCTTCCAGCCAACCTAATAATATACATGGGAATGTACGTAGCACCATAAATGCTAACTTGAGCCGAAAAAGTATAAATACGATAGACGACTGACGACCGCTACCCACACACCCGCTAGATCCGGATCGTTGGCGCATATAAAATGGCAGCCGACATTTCGAGAATGCATTAAGAAACTTAAGCTATTTTTAAGTTTTTTCCCTCGGAACAACTTTGCCCCGGCACTTTTAGCCCCTATCTCCCCCTAATTGAGTTTTAGTGAGATTTAATTCAACCAGATTTTCCCTGCCCCGCTCAGATACTTGCGCCAGGGACATTTCTGTCTTGGACACAAGTTTTTTACTATTCCTCAACTTCATCCCGAGAGATATTTGGCCGACCCGTGTATATAGTACGCGTCACCAGTGTTGCTTATACGCAACACATCGTTGATACATACATACAGCACCGAGCCTTGTGGCACGCCAGCATTAAAGTATGGTGGTTGACGTTCTGAAAAACTTAAAATAAAGTCAATTAAACTTATATGTTGCATAAATAAAACTAACATATTAATTTAAAAAAAAAATCTGTAAAAACGGGAGTCACTCTACCCTATTAAGCTTTGCATTATTTCAGTGAATTGAATTAAATTCTTAGTTAGGTATATACAAGGAAATTTGAGTTATAGCTTTCAAATAGAAATGCTAAAAGGGTGTTGCAGCAGTTTTGGGAATGATCCTGTCCCTGGCTATACTTCTGTAGGAAAGTTCGCGTACAGAGAAATTTTGACACATCTCCTATAACTCTTAAAAATAAGTGTCAGAACATGGTCAGAACGAAATGGAACACTCATACAAAAAAAATACGACGTCGTCATGGCTGGAAAATGTACCAGGTGGAGGATTCTCACCCAAGTATAAGCTACTAGCTAGGACACCTACCTACTCAACATTTTTGAAAAAAAGTCAGGCACGCGAAAATTCCTAAAGAAGTATATCCAGTTACTGGATTAGAAGGCATCCTCGTAGGGGTGTAGAAGTTTTAATAAAAATCTGATTTGAAGTGAAATTCATTTAACACGTTTTAATAGCATTTTTAGAAAATACCACCAAGTGAAAAATAAAGGATCATATTTTAAAATAAGCTTTTTTTATATTACAACTCAGTTCAAACTATTGTTGTTTGTCTATGCCTGTTACGTTGTGAAACAATGTGACAAATGATTTGAAAGAATTTTCACATAAAATGTTTTACTGACGGTAAAGCATTCATACGCACTAAATACCTTACCTATGCAGTTTTCTCGGAGATACGATTACTTATAATGCTTGCATTTAGCTAAGTACGTGCACCTTTTACGTAGAGTCGGCTTTAAATACCTACGAAAAATAGTTAATGCCCAAATAACAGCAAGATTCAATGACCATAAAGAAGCCAATTCGATCAGTCATCATGACATGACCTCATGATTAACCCACATCGATGTCAATTGATTTACTGTAAGTGGAGTTAGAAAACACTTAGTAGATATTTGAGCGTTGATCTAGGTACAAAACCCCTTACCTACACAAAAAAATTCACAGATTTCGTGCCTGACACGACTATCGAGCAAATTGAAACTGAATCTACGGGATTCGAAAAAATTTCGTTCTGACTTTTGTCTTTCTTTTTAAGCTCAAATTGTAGGTGACTAAATTGCACAGAGGAGTTTTTCTCAATTTCATTCTTCCAAAATATCGAGCGCCAATTTGAAAAATTCGAAATTTTTTTTTTCTCTATTTCGGCCGTAACTTTTTTAACTTTTCAGCCATAATAATTATTTTTGCACCAAACAGCTCTCGTAAATACGCATTTTTTGAATATCATAATCTTTACAACTCTCTGAGATGTAAGGGGATCGCAATTTTTCGTGAAATCGGAGCCTACACTGGAACGAACTAACAGACATTTCCTAAAGCTTAGGACCTAAACCATGAGGTTTCCTGCTAAAAGGTACGCCAATAAAACCAACAATGTTTGTGAAATCATCAGTAATCAAAAGTTGAATAGGTACTTATAGCTACTTCAATTGAATTTTCAAGTGTGATAAATCCTACTACGAGTATATCTATAAATGTAAATTACTCTTTGAATATGACAGGAAAATCTATACATATAATAAAAGAGTAGAAACCGCGTGTCTGTACTTTTGATAAATTTATAAAAAAAATAGTGTGGGCCATAAGAATCGAGTAATAGAACTCAAAAATATGTTTTCTGAACTTTTTGTCTGTCTGTCTGTCTGTCTGTCTGTATGTTTTCGATAAACTCCGAAACTACTGTACGGATTTTCTCGCGATTCAGCTTAGCTCTGAGCAACATAAAGGCTATGTTTTATTCAAATCGGTTCACTCAATCAGAAGCTATACACTACTGTAAAGTATCAAATTGCCTGTACGATAATAACTCACAAACCGATTCAAACTGAGTTTTCAATTACGAGTTTGGCTTACTTTTGTGCAACATAAAAGTTTAGTTTCATTGCAAACGGTTCACTCAGACAGAAGGTACGCTAAGTTTCATGCGGCGGCGCAAATAACTCACAAACTATTGAACGGATTCAAACGGGGTTTTCAATAAACTGTCAAGCTTACTTCTTTGCAACATATTAGCTTACTTTCATTGAAAACGGCTCACTCAGACATGTGCGCGAAATTTCCAGCGGAGGCGCCAATATCTCACAAACAACTGAACCGATTAAAACGAGGTTTTCAGCAACGTATTTGGCTTACTCCAAGCAACATGTATGCTTAGTTTCATTGCAAACAGTTCACTCAGACATAAAATACACTAAGTTTCAAGCGACGGCACCAATAACTCACAAACTACTAAACGGATTTAAACGGGGTTTTCAATAACGTGTTTAGCTTAATTCTTTGCAATGTATTAGCTTACTTTCATTGAAAACGGTTCACTCAGTCAGAAAATGCCCGAAGTTTCAATAGGCGGCGCCAATAGCTCACAAACTACTGTACTGACTCCAACTGGCATTTGCATACCGTGCTTGGATTAGGTACTTTCGTGCAACATATAAGCTTAGGTTAGTTGAAAACGGTTCACTTAGATAGAAGTTACGCAAAGTTTCAAGCGAAGGCGCGAATGATTCAAAAACTTTTGAGCAGATTCAAACGTGCCTTTCAATAACGCGTTTGGCTTACTCCTGTGCAATAAATAAGATAAGTTTCATTGCGAAAGGTTCACTCTGACGGAACATACGCAAAGTTTCATGCTGCAGAACCAAGAACTCACCTACTGAACTGGTTCAAAGTCAAACAAGGTTTTCAATGACGTGTCGAGCTTCTTTATGTGCAACATATAAGCTTTATTTCATTGCAAACGGTTCACTCAGACAGAAGGTTCGCGAAATTTTAAGCGGCCGCACCAATACCTCACAAACTACTTGAACGACTTAAACGGGGTTTTCAACAACGTATTTGGGTTGATTTCGTGCAATATTTGAACTTTTTTAGGGTTCCGTACCTCAAAAAAAAAACGGAACCCTTATAGGATCACTTTGTTGTCCGTCTGTCTGTCTGTCTGTCTGTGTGTCTGTCTGTATGTCAAGACCCTTTATATCACGAACGGCTAAACGTATCAGGTTGAAATTAATACCATATATTAGGATTCATGAACCACACAAGATCTGAAAATTTTAATTTTTTACAACGACGCAATCAAAAGATATGGCATTTTATGTCCTCATCTCCATACATTTATTCAAAAATGCAAAACCTACAGGGTACTTCCCGTTGACCTAAAATTATGAAATTTGGCAAGAAGCTAGGTCTCACAGTACAAATAATGGGAAAAGTCTGAAATCATTAAATATTACAACTTTTCTCACTACAAATGGTAACCAATTGTGGTGAGCTCCCGTTTCAAGAACATTCATATAAGAGAGGGGTCACGTTGGATGGTCGTTGAGGCGATTTTTTGTTTTAGTTCTATTTAAAAACGGGAACACTTACAAACTTGAAAATTGGTATGTTTATAGTACATAAGCTATAAAATAACAACAAATAATAAAATTTGTTCAAGTGCGTGTCGGACTCAAAAAATCTAGCACATTAACTTACTGAAATTTCAACTAATACAATTATGATTATGTGGTGGTACGGAACCCTCGGTGAGCGAGTCCGACTCGCACTTGGCAGATAACAGGCGAGGTTCATTCAAACAGATAACAGGCGAGTTCAAAGTTACAAGCTGTGAAACCGAGCTGAAATCAAACAAAGCTTATAATTTTGTACGGAAGAAAGCCAAATACGTTGTTGAAAATTCCGTTTGATCCGGTCCAGTTGTGTAAAAGTCGTGGGTACAGCTAAAGATTAGTAAAATCTAGATTTAGTATCATTGTAAAAATAATAATAAAAAAATCCTGTTTCGGCATGGCGGTGCAACAAATGTAAAAAAAATAATGAAAGTTCTAAAGTTTTGAAAACTTAGGAAGTAGGTACTTATAAACGAAACACTTCAAAAAATAAAGAGAGAAGTGAATCATTGTTTTTTAGGAATTGTCTTTTAAGGGGAGAGATAAGTTACAAAGATTGTACGGAAGTGAAGTCCAACAGTTTTGTATGTAGACACGTTGGACTTTGTACCGCTCTTTTTTCAGTAGCCACAGAAGCTAAAGTGACTCAGGCTTTGTTTTGCATAAGAAATAACAAAACCCGTATCATAGTTACTCCGGGTGGAATTCGACTATGATTTTACACTTACGAGGATAGTGTACGACCTAACAGTCCACACGTAAACAAGAGGTGTTTAATTTACTTACAAAAATTCGTATTATCGGTACTCTGTATACCTAATAATATAAAGGCGAGAACTGCACTGTCTGTCTGTCTGTCTGTTACGCTTTTATGACTAATCCGATAAACCGATTGTGATAAAAACTTGGTACGAAGATAGTTTGAACCATGGGAAAAGACATTAGCTACTTTTTCTGAACACCACGCGGACGGAGTCGCGGGCAACAGCTAGTAATATATATAAGAGAATGGTGTTATATTTATAAATGGGAAATGTTTGATTTGAAATACATTTTTGACTATACTTTAAAACTCTGAAAATTGCATGTTAATCCTAAGAAGAGCCTACGCGTAGAAAAAAAAAACATAGCTCGCATAATACATAATTTATCTAAAATCCCGTCAGACAGAGTTAATGTCATCAATCATCATCATACTCGTAACAACCCATGAAACGTCCAATGCAGGACAGCGGGATCCCGACAAAATTCCAGCTTTTGCTGGAACAACTTGGATGGGGAAGTACACTCAACGACAGGTCAAGGTGCTGTCCATTCTCCGTTTCATAATCCCTTAGTCGCCTCTCACGACATCCACGGGTAGAGATGGGTTGGTACTACTCGTATTTTAAGCCGGCACCACACGAGCAAAAGTTAATGTACTGAAGTTCACTGTATAGAACCAAAAATTGTAAAAAAAGAGTCCTTTTTAGCAGTTTTTGTATTATCTTTCACAGGGTTGATAGGTTCTAAACTCATAACAGCCGGATTTTCGATAAATTGTGTATATTGCGAGATATATTTTTTTAATGATGTGGGCCTTACTTGACAGCGGGTAGCCCCTTAAATAAACACACTTAAGTACTAACGCTATCCTTCTTTTATGTACATGCTTGTACTAACAAACGACAATGTCAGGCAATGCGAGCAATTGCCTCAAATGAGCTCTGCGCTAACTTGTTCCGTCAAATTTACTGATTTTAGAAAACACAAGCGGCCACCAGCGATGTTCGTGCCCGGTGGTACAAATTGTAGTATAGGCGTGTGCCAAATTGTGCGTGTCGTGTCTCGTTAGATACCTACTAGCACATCACCAAGTGCACTATGAAGAAAATTGACAGATCAGTGAAGGCAGGAAGTCCGCATTAAAGTCGCGTCGTGAGTCGTCTTTCGATTCGACTACTTACACCTTTTTTTAAGAATGGCTCAACTTTTTAGGGTTCCGATACCAAAATGGTAAAAAAAGGAACCCTTATGGTGCGATTTTGTCTGTCTGTCTGTCTGTCTGTCACACCTCTATATCTCAGCAACCACTCATGCTATCGACTTGCAATTTGGAATGGTTTTAGAATATAGTTGCCCAACTTAATGACACATGTAAAAATTTTGAAATAATTATGATTATTAATGTAAAGGGGGCCAAAATAGGGGGGGCCAAATTTCTAATTGTCGCTACTAGGTCGTGTGGGGTATGATATGAAAGGACTTTACTTGTGAATTCTAAAATACATTTCTGTATTTTTTACGTTTCTTACTTTTCAAGTTATGATGAAAAATGTCCAAAAAAATACCATTCCCCCCCCCCCCCCCTTATCTCCGAAATTGAAAAATCTGAATTAATTACAGTTGACAGAAGTTTATGCAAACTTTACCGCAAAAATAAAACGATCTTTCTAAGTTGCACAGTTAAAAAACCTTTACAAACTTATTTAGTTTTGCGGTCTTGAAAATGGACTTTATTGCTTCCAAAAATACTATAGGTATATCGGAACCCTCGGCGCGCGAGTCCGACTCGCACTTGACCGGTTTTTTTATGTAAGAAGCGCCAAAATATTATTTTACTGTATGTTGTAAACGACTTGGGCAAAAATTATTATTGAATAAATACCAGGCCACTCAGAAAGTATTGCGAAAAATAGTTTTTATATATGGGAGACTGGCCGGTCAGAATCTTTTTCGAAAATATGATTACTTGTAAGTAAAAATATGTGTGTTCCATTTTCAAAATTTCCCTCCACATTTTTTGCGAGCCAATTCAAAGTATCGTGTCTTACTGAAAAATGGATCTGCGCCGGGAACATTTTAGAGCTATGATTTTTTACGATTTCAAGTGTCGCCTGAAACCGGATGAATCGTTCGATAGACTTCAAATGGCATTTATGGATGAAGGCCCCTCCAAGGCAACCGTGTATCGTTGGTATAACGAATTTAGGCGCGGTCGACCAACCTTGGGGGATGAAGAAAGAAGCGGTCGCCCTTTGACGGCTATTACGGAAGAAAACGTGCTAGCAGTGAAAAATTTAATCCAAGATAATAGGCGAATTACATATCAGGAGATTCAGCACATATTAAAGATTGGATCGGGAAGCGTTGACGAGATTCTACACGGGCATCTTCGCGTGAGGAGGATAGTATCGCGCTGGGTGCCGCACTACCTCACCGACGCTCAGAAGCAGGCTCGGGTGGAATGGTGCCGTGATATGCTGAACAAATTTGAAGCAGGCTCGTCTCGGCGTGTTTACGACATCGTAACAGGTGATGAGTCCTGGATTTATCAATACGATCCAGAAACCAAGCGCCAGTCGACAGTTTGGGTGTTTCAAAATGAACCAACGCCTACCAAAGTGAAGCGATCTCGAAGCGGGGGGAAGATTTTGATCGCCAGCTTTTTTAATTTGACTGGCCACTTGGCCTCAATTCCCTTACGAGATCAAAGAAGCATCAACGCCGAATGGTATACTACCAAATGTTTACCAGAAGTTTTTTCTGTTGTGAGCAACAAGCGACCAAACACAGGGCTCCGCGGACTACTGCTCCACCACGACAATGCGCCTGCACACACCGCGCTCAAAACGAGGGACTTCCTGGACAGCACACCAGTCAAACTCCTGGGTCACCCTCCTTACAGCCCTGATCTAGCACCGTGTGACTTCTTTTTATTTCCAAAAATAAAAAATCAGCTCAAGGGGATACAATTTTCGTCGCCGGAAGATGCGCTGGCTGCGTTCGAGCAGGCTGTAAACGAGGTGTCTACGGCGGACTGGAAAAAGTGTTTTGAAAACTGGTTCAGACGCATGAATCTTTGTATAGAGGCTGGTGGAGAGTACTTTGAAAAGATTTAATAAAAATATATGTACCTGTAGAACAATTTTTTTTAGTGTCGCAAACATTTCTGAGTGTCCCACGTATTATGTTGGAACATCGTATCTAACTGGATATTCCAAAAGTTATATTAAGTAGGTAACCTAGAAGGGTTCACAGTGATCATCATTTTAAGAGTGCCAGTACAGAGTTTTCATCAATTCGTGTAAAACCTTGAGGAGCTTGTTTATGGGCAAAATTCAATACCTATTGTTCTACAAATTTTTGAAATAGGTACGCAAAAAGACTTTTTACTTCCCATACCATCTTTGACCAGTTCATAATCACTACATAGTATAAAACAAAGTCGCCCACTGTCTGTCTGTCTGTCCCTGTGTATGCTTAGATCTTTAAAAGTACGCAACGGATTTTGATATGATTTTTTTTAAATACATAGAGTGATTCAAGAGGAAGGTTTTTATGTATAATACATGCATAATATAGTAGAGAAACACTGACAACTTTAGAGGTATGTCGTAAATCAACACATTTTTTTTTTTGCTTACTTTGCAAACCCTGGCTGAACGCTACGAGATAGATCAAAATAATGTACTATAGTACTGTAAACCTTAAAATGGTCTACAAAAAAGTCCGCGATGATATATATCTATCTCTTAGGGATATCCCTCAATAACCATTTTTTATCCTTCGAGAAATACTGGCTTATTTACGAAGCGATTTTAAGCAATACATCATTAATCCTTAACCATTTAAGTTAGATCAATATGGCGCTTGATAGCATGTAA
Organism: Athrips mouffetella; assembly: GCA_947532105.1. Lineage (NCBI taxonomy): Eukaryota > Metazoa > Arthropoda > Insecta > Lepidoptera > Gelechiidae > Athrips > Athrips mouffetella. The sequence continues at coordinate 34,353,988 of OX383956.1, forward strand.
TTTAAATGAAAACTTTCGAAGATATTACAGATTCAAAATGCTGGGTACGGCGGTATTGGTCGATTTTTCAATTTAAACGCCTACAATTTCCGGTAAAGATATCTTTTTAATCGATTTTCAACATTGCAGGCTTAGATTTGAACGTTGAATGTTTTTTACTTGAGCTCTTTCTAGAGTAACCTCTAAAGAAAACGTGTTTGTATTGTCTAATGACAAAAAAGCTGTGAACGTTGTAAATAAAGACATTCTGTAGTATATTTAGTACTCGTATCAGCATTGCCGTGATTGCACCCGAGCGAAGCCGGGGCGGGTCGCTAGTTTAACATAAAATAAAAAAATACGAGTTTCCAAAAGTTCTTGGTTGCATTTAGCCCCTAAAATAAGTGCTCAAAAGGTTTAAGAAGAATTTACTAAGCGAAGTAATTATTTGTTCAGCTATTAAATAAATTTGGGAAGCAATAAAATTCTTATTTGTGCAGCTAAATAATAATATGATTTGACCGGCAATAAATATGATAGGAGCAGCAACACTTGTTCCGTAAATAAATTCATAATTCGCGCAGCAAAATAAATATTTTAGCTGCGAAGTTAATATTTGAGTAGCAGAATAATTAAATGAGCAGCCAAAATTTATATTTGAGTGAGTAACAATTGCGCGGTAGGAAAAGAATTTGTGCGTGTATTTAATCGAAAAAATTGCAGTTCTAAAGTAGGTGGACAGACGGTAGTAGCAAACATAACAATAATCATAGCTCCGTTAGGCTGTGTTAGTTTATTTTGCGACCACAATGCCGGCCAGAAGCGAATTAAACCTAACTAATGATTTGATGGCTTGCTTATACAGCTGCACAAATAACTATTCTGCTGCACAAATAATTTTTTTGCTATGCAGATAAATTTAGAGCTGCTCAATTTCATAATATTGTTTCCATACCTATCACTTATGATTTTTTTGCTGAACATAAGTTGCTGACAAACTTTGTTTATTTGCTGGTAAAATTCTTTTTTTAGCTGCAAAGCCTTCAATATTATACTGCTCGTTTTTTGCTGCACAGAACTTGAATATTTGGCTCCTCCTTTTAATAATAGCAATTTATGAATGCCCAGAAGACTGTGATTTCCGGCAATGTTAGAGATAGGTCACGTGATAGAGGGAGCATCTCCTCTATCAATCTTGCACGGACACCGCTGGCGAGTCCCGGCAGCCGGCAGCCCTGAGGCGACGGCGACCAATTGACAATTTGCGCGAGGACCGGATGAGGCGCCGCGCGCCGGTAGCCCCTCATGCCTCCCCCTCACAACTTTGGGGACACCGGCTTTACCACGCCAAATACCTAAAGTAATGGATTTAGAGGAATTCTGAATAAACCTCGTCCATAAATCTTATTACTTAGTAGATCATATTGAAGACTTAGTTCGAAGTTATGGAGCTGAAATGAAGAGTCTATTGAGGTTATTTCACGATTAGTTGCTGGTGAACCAGCACTAATGGCAGGGAAACCAGAAATAAGTAGTGTGGGATGATAATAGAAGTTGATATCTATTCTTTAAGTTATCCTTTAACCTTATTTTGAAAAGCGAAGTAGAAGTATCAATAGTATCCGTGAAACGCTGTTTTTCATACTACTTCATGCGAAAACGTACTACACAAAAGAATCATTAACCACACCCGGTTTTGTGAGTTTACGTTAACTCGTGTGGATAATGGGCAGTTGTACTTTCGGTAATCCCATTTTAACAAAACAGCTACGCCTAGTCACTAGGTACAAAATTACATATATGTATGTTGATCTTACCTGGTATTGCCATGGTGGGATTTTCAAGTCTTCAATACTTACGATGTGGGCGTTACAGCAATGAGCTGAAAGCCCACACTTGAAATAACACGAGTCACTTCATTCACTTTCCACCACCAGCACCTGACCGTTGATAAAATCTTCCTCTTCAGCTCCACTCGATTCACATCGCAATAGTAAGTGACCTAGCCATTCACCGGGAATTAGACGCACTTCCGACCTCCTCGATTTAACCTTGTCGAGCACGAGTGCACTTCACCAGGCGCGACAACGCCAGAGACCCCACAGATCTCGGACACGAGCTCCTTCCTGATAGCCTTCGATCCCCATAAAATGTAAGACAGTGAGTCGTACCTCGATCGGAGGCATTCATAATGGCGTGGTGTTGAGTGGAGCGCGTCGCAGGCGACCGGGGACGTCGCCACTGGCGTCCGAATGCCGCCGTTTGCGTTCAAATGGACATAATGGACCCGCCGGAGAGCTCGTCAAAAGAAGAATACGGGGCCAATTATATATTTCAATACAATACACGAACGTCGGCTGGCGCTCGGGCGCAGTGCGGGAGTGACTCCCAAAGCGAGCATCGTAGACCACCGCACTCAATTCACCTTCGGCCTCGCCACACATGCTTACAGTACCTGCTCAATATTAGAAGTACTTGGTTCAACCACGGTTTCGATAGTTACTTACAAAAAAATATTCCAGTTTATCAGACCAATATAAAAATAAGTACCTTCCTGCCAGCCGCAACGCTATGATAAGCGTGGTGACTATGGTACTTCCTCTCTAACTTATACCTCGCGTATTTGCTGGTATACTGGAGGGAGTTCCCTGTCCCTGTCCTGCAGTGGACGTTTCATGGAATGTTATGATTCATATTTGCAGGATTTTTTAATATTAACTATTTTAAGACCTGTTGCATTATAGGTACTCGTACCTAACCTTAATAAAATCCGAGAAACAGATTAGATAATAGTAATCCGAGACAAGAACCTCAGTGTAAGCCGTGATTTCAATAATCCGCCAGGTCAAACGTCAATTTGTTTGGCCCTTGCCAGAGTCAACGCCGCCGGTCGGCACGCGACTTACAATTAGACTTAATTAAGAGATTTGAACAAGAACAACCTACATCTTCAAATTTTTTAGGCTAAAATGACGTGAATCATCTCGCGTTTTTTAGTTTTAACACATATCTTTTATTTTCGCATCAAAATTTGTACAACGTGTGCTTTCAATCATTTTCCAGCTGAAAAAACAAGCTGTGATGGCAATTTCTGAGCTAGAAGTCAGTTTAGCTGTAACTTTCCCGTTAAGGGCCGATCACACCTGACTGAATTCACACACTAAGTCAGTTAGTCTCCTACGTAGGAAAGGAAGGTAGAAAGATGGAACTAAGTAAGTCACTAACTGAGTAAGCCGCATAGTAAGCAACGCAGTAAGGAACTTTAGTGAAGGGCCAATACGAATAGAAAACCTCATCGTACGGAAAATATTAATAAGAGCTAATTTATATTGTATAGAAAAACACTAGAATAACTACAAAAAAATAAACAACAGAATTACCGGTATACTAAAAAACAAACAAGGAAATAAAATAAGGTTGCACTAGTCAAGTAAACATAAAGAATTTAAGTGCTTTATTCATTCTTTTAGTTAGAATAAATATATTGTCAGCCTGTTAAAGCCACGATCACATCTCCTAGCTGGATTCAAAGACTAATCCGGTATACATTGCTGGGAGGCTTGGTTATGTTATTGCATTATCCTTACCTCAACAAGCAATGTATGCCGAATTAGTCTTTGAATTCAGCTAGCTGTGATCACTCCTTAACTCAACCGAACAGTCGTATACAATTTTTTTTATAGTCTGTTTTTTTAAGTTTATTATTAGTACTTATTATTAAACCAAGATTATGCTTTATTTTTATTTTTCATGGACAAGTTGTTCGATTCGAATTAATCGTTCGCAAAATTTTCACATCACTAAACCTTCTAACTCCTTTACTTGAAGGGACTTAGCAAGTTTAGTGACGTCCAAGTGCGAATGATTAATTCAACTTATCGATCAAAAAATATACTTCTATTAAAAAAACGGTCAAGTGCGAGGCAGACTCTCGCGTCGAGGGATTCGATATTCCTGTAGTATTTTTAAAAGCAATAAAGCCCATCTTTAAGACCGCAAATAAGTTTGTCTGTAATTTTTTCTTCTTTTAATTATCGGTTGTATTTGTCTTGAGGCTTAGCTTATTTTTAACAATCGATAGTATTTTATTGTACAATAATTATTTTCGATAAGACTATTCAACAGAGTTACTGTATTTCAAGATCAACTACCGACAGCGAAACTATCGCTATCGGAACATCACTATTCAGCAACTGTATTAGTAGGCACTTTTTCTACTTAGCTTCCTAGCTAGAACTCTGAATTCACAAACGTCGTTTTCAACGTAGCCTCCTAGGTAGATTTCTTATTCAGTCGTCAAATTCAAGCAGGTGTAATCGCGGCTTAATTGTTTTCCCGGTTGTGGCTCTTTGCTTATAATATAGTTCCATTATTTGGTTTTGACAATAACATCTTTGGAGAACTTGTATACCTAATAGCTCCATCGTCAAGCAAAACGCGAAAACTGCAACAACATATACCTATTCTTCATCGCTATAAAGTTATTAGATAAGTTAGCTACCTCACCTGCTGATTTAACAACAATAGTAAGTACGTAGATGAACCAGCCTACCGATATAAAGATATCTCATCTATTGGTATCGGTTTATCAATCCTATGTATTTAATGATATTAGTGTAGGTATAGACTGGTCATACAGTTTTCCAAACAGTGGAAAGTTACTTGGCACTTTGTAATCTTGGATTAGCTAAGTATGTCTCGGTAGATTATTTTTCTAGATCTTTCCTTAGAACAGCCTTGTAACTGTATTAACGGATTCTATATAATATTTAGCATCTAGGACAGTCCTAATCAAACAGGTAATCTATCGGACGCTGTGAATGAAATCAAATATGAAGAATTTTTATAAAATTAGTGCTGTCACGATTAAAAACTTCTACAATAGCTTATAATTATCGTGTATGTTCTATTTGACTAATTAAATCGATATCCGATATAACATGGGGCTACCTGCCATCAGTTAAAAAATATTACTCGCTAAAAAGAAAACTTCTCGAAAATCCGGAAAGACAGATTGACGTAAAGGTACCACGTAGGTATGTAGAACCTATAAAATAAAGTTTGCTGTAGTTACAGATACAAAAACAGCTAAAGGTGGCCGTTTTTGGCACTTTTCGTATCTGTAGCTACAGTTAACAACATTTTTCAGAATTGATAGGTTCTAAATAATCTAGGGTACCTTTACTTCAATCTGTCTTTCCGGGTTTTCGATAAATGTTTTGTTTAGCGAGCAATTTTTTTTTAACTGATAGGGGCGCTAGTTGTCGTTAAATTTTGTTTGCAGGTTGGTATGTTGAATGTACTATAATTTACTTAATATACATAAAACTGGATCACCTACCACTTGTGTCAATGTCAATTAAATGTGTTAAATAATAAATGGTACAGCAGCACTGCACTTACTTTCTCGCGATACACGAGAGTCATCATTCAACAGTGTCCCCACCGGGAATCGAACCCAGAACCTCCGGAGCAGGAGCCGAATGCTCTAACTACTACGAGTTATAAAGGCTGCGGATAGTGATGAGTAAATAAGTGCCAACTGCAAACTTAAGTTTGTAATTCCATACAATTAATATGAAAATACAAACTTGCCTATACCTACTAAATTTATGTAAAAATGATTTAATGAAATATGAAGACAGGAAGAAAACCAATTAAGAATCCAAATTGTAGAACATCAAAATAAGCTTAACGAAACCGATTTAGAGTAAATCACATTTTTAAGTTTTAGTAGTAAGGGAACACCCCTTATGTGAATTTTTACAGACCAATTGATACTGCCACAAAATACCTTGAATGGAGATGCTTGGTCATGCAAAGTTTCATCAAGATTTTATGAGCCGTTTTTGCAGAAATTACAATTTTTCATTTTCGTTGTATGACAGCTACCCTCAAAATGAGAGCCAGCAGGAAACCACTCAAAACCCTTCGATGGATTAGCATAAAACTCTTAAATTCAAAATATGGTGTCAACCGGATCATTCGTTTAGCCGCTAGGCCAAAGCGTGACGGACGGACCGACCGACCGACCGACCGACGGACGGACATTTTTGGGAGACTTGTTTTTTATGATGTATAAGTGATAAAGAACACATTTTTGAGAAAAATTGAAAAACTTTTTTTTTTACGAATACAATACCTTTCTCGCTCCGCTCGAAAGTAAATAAATGGTACAGCAGCGCTGCACTTACTTTCTCGCGATATACGAGAGTCATCATTCAACAGTATCCCCGCCGGGAGTCGAACCCAGAACCTCCGGATCAAGAGCCGAATGCTCTAACTACAGTATTATAAAGGCTGCGGATAGTAATGAGTAAATATGTACCAACTGCAAACTTAAGTTTGTAATTCCATACAAATAATATGAAAATACAAACTTACCTGTACCAACTAGATTTATGTAAAAATGATTTAATGAAATATGCAGTCAGGTAGAAAACCCATTTAGAATCCAAATTGTAGAACATCAAAATAAGCTCAACGAAACCGATTTTGAGTAAATCACATTTTTAAATTTTAGTAGTAATGGAATACCTCTTATATGAATTTCTACAGACCAATTGATACTGCCGCAAAATACCTTGAATGGAAATGCTTGATCATGATCTCATTAAAAAAAAAAAATCACCGGGGCATAGAACATTTTAAGTATGCAGGGGTTCACCTACCGCGCGTGTTAGCACTGCTTTTCAATTTATGTATTAGGCACTCGTACTTACCGTCTGATCTCATGAAGACCATGCTTATTGTAAAAAACAGGACGGGGGATGTGTCTGATAAAAGTAACTACAGGCCGATATCGCTAGCGACAATAACAGCTATAAGGTGCTTGATGGTGTCCTTGACTGTCAATTAGATAAATACATGAATATACATGACGCACAGGTCGGATTTCGTAGTGGTTTATCCACTGAAAGTGCTATTCTGGCACTCAAGCACACCGTCAAATACTATACTGACAGAATCACGCCTATTTATGCGTACTTCTTAGATCTTTTTAAAGCTTTCGATCTTGTCTCATAAATGGTATTGTGGAATAAGCTTAGTCAGATAGGTTTCCCGTCTGAGCTTGTTAACGTCTTCCAGCATTGGTACGACCATCAGACGAACTGTGTGGGATGCGTGGGTGAACTGTCGGACGTGTACAGGTTGGATTGTGGAGTGAGGCAGGGGGGCTGACGTCTCCGAAGCTGTTTAACCTGTACATGGACCTGTACTGATCCGTGAGCTCAGCAGTACCTATGCATGCAGGATGTTCTATAGATGGCGTAAATGTCAATAACGTCAGTTACGCGGATGAGATGGTGCTGCTGAGCCCATCAGTCTGTGCCTTGGGGGAGATGCTGCGCGTCTGTGAAGTCTATGCTAAGTCACATCAACTTAAATATAATACCAAGAAAAGTGAGTACATGGTCTTCTCGGCGGGCGGGAGCTCCCGGAAGTACATACCACCCACTAAACTTGATGGAACTGCCTTACATAGGGTCAAACAGTTTAAATAGCTAGGTCATAAGGCTTGTTACTGGCCAGAAGGTTTACAATTACTATCTTCCTACCTTTACAATCACTAACTAGACTATTATATTAACTTTCGCGATTATTACGATGGTCGCCACGCCAGGTCAGTGGGTAGTCTAACCAACCTTGTTGTCAGACTTTCAAGTCGCCAAATGGCCTCTGACATAGTTTAACGACTACCAACTAAGATTAAACCCGGAATCGACGGCTTAACCTGCCCTAGGAAGCAAGGAAATCCTAGTTGTAATGCGTGGTGGGTTCTGACAAGGGCCCTTGCGAGCACTTGTCAATTGCACAATGTAAAAAAATCAGTAGAGTGCATTTATTTTCTTGCTACAATTAGTTTATTGTCCATAACCTAAACCATTTAAACTACTTATTGGACCATAACCCACTTCACGAATTGGACTTAAAAGTACCTACTCGTAAAATAAATAGAGGGCATCCTGGTGGCCGGCTACCTGTACAACTGTGGATCAACTATTTAGTTTACATTGTTGCCGATAACTACCTACTGATAAACACTTGTAAGCCCTTTAATAATAATATCATTTCGTGATAAGTAGATATTTTCTTTAAGTGATCAAGGAAATATTTAGTCACAGTGTACCGTTGGTGTCGGGCCGTTGCACGTCTATGATAAGGATAAATTGTGTGTTAATATCCAAATCTTACCTCCCAATGCAACTTAGCTGTATTTACAGCAAAATATTCGAGTTCTTTATTTGATAAGAAGCTAATTAAAATCCAGCTTTGCTTGCTCAGCAAAAGTTGAATCTAGTCATTGTAATCATAAGTTAAATTGTTTATTTTTTTACATGGCAAACATGTTGATAAGGACTAGACAGCTAAAGTGCAAATCGAATGTCGCAATAATTTTAAGAGTGATTTTCTTCTTCGGAATTCCAACATTTTATTTCCTGTTCTTGCGTGGTGTAGTTGGCGGAAAACATTTGCAAACAGATTATGAAAGTTTTGGTTCAGGTACCATTTATTTGTATTTTATTTCGCTTTTGAAAAGAAAAAAATATATGGGGTGTAAGGGACAGCTTTCCGTAAACTGAAAGGGCCTGATCAGTCAACGTACCTGAACATATTTCAGTGAATAAAAAATCAGAAATGAAAAAAAATTACATCTACAATACATAAATACAACTCCATACAAAATTGCAAACTTACGCTACAGTTTGTGTATGAAGGCCGGTTTATTTATTCATTTCCTGAATGTATTATTCGCTGAAAAATGTTCAGTTACGTTGGCTGATCATGCCCTTTCAGTATTTGGAAGGTTTTCCCTTCACTCTGTATAAAAGGAAAGATTCTCTTCCAGATTAGAACGTACCTATTTACTTGACTATTTCGTTGATGTTGTATGCTACTCGTAGGTAATCTCGAAACAGGGCATATTTTTTAAAGATCTTTTATAATTATTTTTCATTTTACTTATTATGTTTATATTTTTAGCAACATCATATACGCCATTTTTATAAACATCGCGTAGAGTTGCAAAAAATTTACAACGCATTTTTTTTTATTTTGCAATAAAACAAAATATCAGCTTCGAAAGACCTGTTAACTGCGTGGTGTGGTGTTCCGAAAACCTCGACGTTTTTCAGTTTTCGACTAATAAAGGTGCATCCTACTAAGAAAGTCACCAGGGTGCGTACTCCGAAGTTTTATCGGAGCTCAACAACTTTGCAGAATAAAACCTTTTCACTGGCCTTTCTAAAGTTGAAGCTTGTCTAATAATATTTACAAGAGTCTTCGTCGTCGTAAGTAGTTTTCTACAATTGAAGTATTCTAATTATTCTTATTCTAATTTACAATTGTCTTAATCGTTGCATTTCGCGCAATGCTTTTTCGTCATGGGGTTTTTTAAGCATACAGACCCGCTCAGGGTCAAATTGTTTTCACTGGCGTGCAGCAGCGTGTACATACCTATCTATAAGTGGGTAACTTATTACCGACCATCAATTTTAGAGTTTTAGAGATTTATTTATTTCTAAACAGTGATATGACAACACCGCGTTTTTTGTATATCAAAAGATCAGAAGGCCTTTTCAATCGTTTGTTTTAACCACTCTTCAGGAGTGATCATCAGATCATGGTTTCATAACAGGATCAGTCAGGGTTATCCACCACCTGGTGGTGCCTGTACCTTAAGGAGTTTGCTTAACACTAAAACTTGTAAATAAAAATATTTTTTACAAAAACTACTCACCTCCTTCAAAATTTTGTAAGGAAGCTATTAGCACTAAAAAGTATGAAATAACCATAGCAGTTAATTATCAGTAACTTAGTGAAATAATAAAAAATAAGCAAGACTATGTTTTTTATTTCAATTATAAATTTACAAATAACAGTTCATTTTGGAGTAGGTGCCAGCCAAGTCGCAAAACCAATAAAAGTATATGCTACTAACAACTAGGTATCCTTTAAGTGCACTAACTAACTCACGCTACCTAGGCTGTGGGTATGCCGTTACCAAATTATAACGAGTTTTCATTTTCCATCTCGAGCCTACTTTTTTATCAAATCTTAACCATTGACAATTTAATTTGGGTCCCTTCGAAGGTAAATAAAAAAGCAGTTCAACGTCTTCTTTAATAAAAGACACAGATACTGTTCCCTGCAATGCAACTTCTTGGCTGGCACCGACTCCAAAATGAACTGTAAAACATAGCCTTGGTTATTTTATATTATTTCACTTAGTTACTGATAATTAACTGCTATGGTTATTTTATACATTTTATTGCTAATAGATTCCTTACAAAATTTTGAAGGAAGTGAGTAGTTGCCGACAGACCAGTGGCTGATAGGGAGGAATAGAAACGTACGGGCCTTTTCCCAGCAGTGGGACAGTATAGACTAGTAAAACATAATAATCTGAAATTACTTATCTATTATTACTGGCACACGAGACACACCATCTTAGTTCTCAGGGTGGACAAGGTGATTAACTTTCTTATTAGTAATGAGACAGAGGGCGTTATGGGCGGTGGTGACCACTTACCATCAGGGGTCTCACCTGCTGCCGTAGGTACTCCGAAGTGAAACTACGATAATATCGCGCCGATAATTAGTCAATGGTTCGGCCTTTGACAAAGAAATTCCCATACAAAGTAAATTTCCGAACGTAATTGTTGTTGTCAATCTGATAATATCGGAGCTCCGATAAAACTTCAGAGTACGCACCCTGCACGTTTACTCACTTGTTACATAAAAAAATACATTTCATTATACAAGGTGTAAGGGACAGCTTTCCGAAAACTGACATGACCGATAAACAAAACTGAACAACTGAAACTTTCAGGAAATGAAAAATATCTGCATCTCCATACAAAATTGTAAACTTGATTGGACAATGATGGAGAGACCGATTTTTCTTTCCATTTCCTGTTGTTCAGTTTCGTTGACTGATCACGCCCTTCCAGTTTTCGGAAAGATGTCTGCCTCCCTTTTAGCCCATATTGAGAGACGTTGTGTCCTTATATTGTTTTTTTTCTGAGTTATTTCAGATGTTTTAATATATTAAGCAAAAAGGAGTTTAGGGCCGAGACGAAAATTATTTAGTTTAATTCCTCTTGTCTGTTCTCCTAGATGTAGATTTGGGGCAATGGCGGCGACACCTTCTGGCGGTGGAACAAGGAAATAACTGCACCCCACCTGCTATACTAGAATTCCCCCCGGATGGATTCACGCGCTCGCAGCGACAACATGTAAGATAACAATATCTTGGGCCACGGGCTAAAAAAAACTGTGGCAGTAACATTTGTTAGTCCCATGTCACATATTTCTCAGGGAGAAAGATAAAAATTTTACGTTTTTAGGATTTGATAAAAAGTCCATACATTTTAGTATGGAGGTCCCTCGCAAGAAGTGATACGCTTATGGGTCCATCCTTAGCAGGAAGTGCTGCTACTCAAACATCCTTTCTCGAGCCATTACAAAGCCAAATGGAAAGCCGTCGTTCTTAAAAGATTTTTCAACACATTTGCTCATAAAAAAGCCCTATTTGCACTGTATTAAAAACCATAATCCTGCTTTTTAAACATGCGTGTTTTTTTCATTATATTGCCGCACTAGTGTTTTATTTTTTATCTCTGCAAGGAGCAAGGAGATTTTATGCTTATTAGGAGCAGCGACTCAATACGAAGTAAGTATGTATATTCATTTTATGATATTTAATTAACTAATCAACAATAAATTTGTCATTTAAGTAAAAAGATATTAAATTTTTGATGGCTGTTTGGAAGTTTAGTCTGTACCTCTCAAATACGCGTATAATCTGTGCCCGCTGAAAAAGAAATAATGCGATGCGCGACATGCGCGCCATATTTACAAATATTTGTATTGTTTATTATTGTGAATATTTCTAAAAGTATCGATTTATAAAATAAGCTGGAGCCTAAACTAAGCCAAGGCCTGTATTTTAGGACTCCAGGTCCCCCCTCATGGACACCAATACAGTAATAGGTACATGTTATTAAAATTATAAGGTGGATTTATGGAGATTTCTAAGCTAAATGAAAATATTATAGTAGGGTGACTTTTAACATAGAGGAAGGAAACATTTTAATTAGTTCTTGATAGCAAAAGATATGCATGTATTCATGATACTAAACAACTTTTCCCAAGGAACATAGGTCGAAATACGAAAAATCAAATTTGACCTCCCATACAAAATATGCTACCAGCTGATGTAGTTTCAATAGGAGATCAAAACTAGATTTTCGTATTTCGACCTATATGTTCCTTGGGGAAAGTTGTTCAGTATCATGAGTACATGCATACCTTTTTCTATCAAGAACTAATTAAAAGTCACTCTATTAGTTTCTCTACTCCATACTAGCGGCGCTGTTTTTTGATGTCGACTACCCAATACCTTACGTACGGTCAACCAACCGCACGTGAATGGAAACATTTGCAACTCTATTACTATGTCATAAAGTCCAAAGTGCTTCTACTGACTGAATATCTTAAGTTTATCTTAGGCTAGCTCGTCTGATTCTAGGGTGTGTAGATAATTGTTTGACATTATAAATACTAGAAAAATTAAAAATCAAATAATGATAAAGAATAATTTTTAAAACAAGCTTTTATAGAAAGAGAACTAAAACTTTATCATAGTCTCAGGTTTTTAAATAAAAGCGTTATTTATATATTATAAAACAGGAAGAGAGAACTCCCGCCAAGTGCGATTCGTACTCGCGCACCGAGGGTTCCGTATCACTGAGATGAAAATACCGTTTTAGTTATGCGCGCGAGTCCAACACGCACTTGACCAGTTTTTTTATTTCTCTTGCTCTTTTATAATGTAACACTACTTTATTTGAAAACCTGAGACTGATAACTTTTCAGTTCCATTTACGTCTAATAAAAGCTTGTTAAAAAAAATACTATTATTTTATTTTTACGTCAATTACAGGTTTGCGAGATACACACGATTTAAAAATTAAAATTAAAAAATGATAGCTTAACGCGGTAGAGAACTTAAGTTGTAATATGTAGTGATATCATTTATATTGTACAGGGTTTCATTGTTCTACATTGCGTGCTGGCTATCTATTGCTTCCTGCTGCTTGGCGCCGTTTGTGAACAGTATTTCGTCCCAGCTATTGAAGTTATATGCGAACGTAAGTAACTATTCCTTTCTTTCCTTTCCTATTTTGTTTGAGTAATCGTTACGTAAGGTATATCAGTCTGAAGATTTCTGATTTTAATGAGAACAAGTTTTATTAATTGTTACGACATGTTTACATAACAAGTAAAACATAATTGTTATTTATATGGAACGATAGGTAATAGTAGATTACCCAACAAGTGAAAAAATGAAATTCCTTTCAAGGGACTAAGTTGGACCACGAGAGCAGCTAAGGATTCTAAAGTTTCTAGAGTAGAATCCTGAGCGGAGCCAGGGATACAAGGCCCGAGATGCTTTTTTTTCATGTGTTAGGTATTTTACAAAGAAACTATTTTGGAAAAAAAGTAAAAATGGCGGCATTTGTTTTAAGGGTTCCGATACCGAAATTGTAAAAAAAGAAACACATATGGTGCGACTTTTGTCTGTCTATCTCAGCAACCACTTATGCTATCGACTTGAAATTTGAAAGTTGAAGGTTTTAGAATATGGTTGCCCAACTTAATTGCACATAAAAGAATAATAAAACATATGATCATTAATGTAAAGTGGACCCAAATTAGAGGGGGGCAAAATTTCAAACTGTCGTTACTAGATCGATTGGGGTATCCGCTTTACTTGTACATTCCAAAATATATTTTTGTATTTTTTACGACTCTTGGTTAGAGTTAGTTTACATCAAGTTATGATGAAAAATTACAAAAAAAAAATACTATTCTCTTCCCCTTATCTCCGAAGTTTGTGAAAGGGAAAAGTCTTAATTAATTACAGTCGATAGAAGTTTATGTAAATATTACAGCAAAAATAAAACGATCGTTCTAAGTGACACAGTCTTTAAGAAATCTGCAAAAAAACCTTTACAAACAAATTTAGTTTTTCGGTCCTAAAAATGGACTTTACTGCTTCCAAAAATAATATTAGTATATCGGAATCCTCGGAAAAAAAAATATTAACACAATTAATTGATATATAACACATTTAACAATTCGTGAAGCTTCACATCTAAGATAACAGAATCGTTCTTACATGTACAAAAATGCGTTTAATGTGTTATTATCACATCACTTTACGGAGAACTTCGAGAAATTATTGCGATTATTGTTTTTCTACTTAGATCTTTTGTGGACACTCCAGGTCCGTGAGTTATACAGGTTTAGAATATAAGTACTTTATTTAAGACCGTCTGTTGTCATAATAAAACAAAATAAAATAAATAAAAATGCCGTTCCAAGACCGACAACGAAGATTGAGAAGCATATTTGTACTTACGATGAAGGCTTTAGTGAACAAGTGATAACCAGCAAACACTTGCCTGTCTCTTGACCACATCTTATCCTGACCTAATCTCGACGCTCATTTCAGTCTTGGAAGCGGTGCTGAATATTGACCTACAAAAACATCAAGCATGAGCAGGTTATTTCAAAGTTAATGAAAAAAGTAACCAATTTTCTTAGCATTTTGCAGATTTTACTTAACAATTAATTTGATGAGCAACGCTTGAGCAATCTAGGGCAATTCATGCAGGGTTTCAAGACTTGCTATGGCAATATTTTCTTTCACTTTTTCTTTTTAGCTTTGAATAAACTTTTGAAGAAATGTTACAACCGCATTACATCATAGGCACTGTATACCAGTAGTGAGAGCATTTTTACTTAAAAGCCGTTTGCATATTTTCCATGATGCATAATTTTCTCATAGGGTTGGACATGGCGTCAGACGTGGCTGGGGCGACGTTTATGGCGGCGGCGAGTTCGAGCCCGGAGCTATTCATCAACTGCGTGGGCACGTTCGTCACTGAAGGTGACCTGGGTGTCGGTGCCATCGTCGGCTCCGCAGTGTTCAACGTACTTGCTGTGCCCGCTTGCTGCGCGCTCTTCTCCGGAAAGGTTGCTTAATTCGCAATGCTTATGCTTTCTTGTTCGTGTGGTGCAGGCTAAAAATAGAACCACCCCTCCCCAACCCATGGCGTAGGTGGGTGTCTTTAAATGCGACTAAGGGATCCTGAACCGGAGCCATGTATTCTGCAGCCACCTACCACCGTGGTCCATTAAACCAGCTTCAACTCCGACAGGCATGGTGACTAAGTTACATCCCCTTCAAAATGTTTCATGCATTTTTGCTGTGAAATTCTAGGGAGAGCTAACTGTTGTTGTTAAGATCACAAGAAAAACTACCAGCTCCGCATAAACTTAATTGACACTCAATTAGAAGTTAAAAAGTAATTTAAGTACCCAAAAAAAGGACAATTAACATTAAGAATACTGAGGAAATAATTATATATCATAGCTGTAAGTAAGAATTCACCGTCCACCCACCTGTGGGAGACTTCAGTGGGTGGACGGGGCATGCCCCGTGATTTTATTACCTACGAATACTCTAAACCCAGCTCTGAGAGTCTAGACAACGTGCCATTGAGATTAGAAAGAGACGATGTAAAAAATAATTTAAAAAATAAACCAACTTTAAGACTAGAAGGGAAAAGATAGGGAAGGTCGATACCAGCCTGAATATTAGGAGTAAAAAACCTTAACATGTCACATGGCAGTCGTGATATGCAACATACGTTTAATTCCTAATATTCAGGCTGGCACCGCACTCAAAATGTTTTATTTCCCTTTTTAGTCTTGATGCCGGTTTATTTTATAAATTGCTTTTTTATTTCCACATTTTTTTTATTTGGATTGTAATACAAATTATTTTTAAGTAATATTTTTTTCCTTCGAGTACCTTAACTCAATTATTTCTTTGTCTTTTGTAGTTTTACTGAACTAACTAACTGCTGCTGAACTTTAACTAACTGCTGAATCGAACTTGATGAAACAAGTAAAGTAATAACTAGTTCAACTGAGAAAGAGTTATAGAAATCTGACTTTTAGTTGCTGTGAGATATGGGTCGACTTTAAGTTTTAGTGAACCAATTTTAATGAACAGCTGAACCGATTTTGATGAAACTTGCATTGGACCCAAAGTTGAATAATGACTAGTTCGACTAACAGCGAATTATCGAATCCTGAGATATGCGTCGACAAACATACTAGTACATACAAGCATACAAACACTTATGAAATTTGGTTCATTTGGTACATTTGTTTAAAAGGTCATGTAAACTAACATACGTGAAAATTGTGTATTTTTGACGAAATTACATAATTACGAGTCGAAATAATAACGTCCTTTTTCGAAGTCGTTTAAAAAGCGAACGTCGAACATCATAAAATGTATGGGATGACAATATTATGTTAAATGTCATCCCATAGGTTACTTGCCAGCGAGGTTCAAATCTCTTTGGGAGTTTCATGACGTTCGCTTTCTTCAAATGGCACTTTGTCTAGTCTAGACATTATAATATGCTTAATTCGTGTTAAAATCGTGAAGCAAGGGAAGTATGTCAAGGTCGTAGCAGGTGGAGAACTGTGGTCTCTGCCTACCCCGACGGGAACAAGGCGTGATGTTATGTATGTATGTAAAGTCCTGAAACCTCTATTAGGCTATATTCACATCGAAGATAGTAGTTCGTTCTTCTACCTATTGGGTGCTTCCTTCCCTTATTAGGGTCACTCTCTCTAGCGGTCTTACATTGTAGTGAGTGCAATGACATCTCCGGTAGTTCCTGCACAGAGGGCGACTTCGGAGTTGCAAGTGATTCGATAAATCGATCTGCGACTACTGCCAATTGTGAATAATGGCCTGTTGCATCGTGGATACTGCATTCAGTAGTCATGCCTTCTCGAAGCTTATGTCACAGTTAGACGTTCTCAACGAAACGCGATCGAAGGCACAAATCACGCATGCATCTGCTCTAGCACTATGAAAGCATAAAATTTGGTCGAAATTCGACCCACAGGTTATTTCCACAGGTTATTTCCGATAGATATTGGATACACTATGCGTTAGGCGTCACAATCAACTGATCAAATATTTACTTACAACTTGTGGAATGTCAGAGTGTGGCATCCGCAAATATACGATATCGTAAGTTTGTTGCCTGAGGAATTATATTACTCCTGATCTAAGACGGGAAACATCATTTTTTTTCTTTCATATATTCACTTTATTATTTAATTTTGTTGAAAAACGGGTAACATAATTTTTTTTCTTTCATCATCATATCAGCCGAAAGACGTCTACTGCTGGACATAGGCCTCCTCATGATTATATTCATTATTTAATTTTGTGGGGAGACTTTTGTTTCATTATTTTAATGGGTATCAATAAAATTAGTTCTGTTACTGTCTTCAGTCTCAGTGGTCATGTTTTTATGGTATAGGGTCCGTCAATGTAGTTACTAAAGACGTTGCAAAGACCAGCCTTCTTTATTCCAGGATGTCGCACTCTTTGGTATTTTTATTTTTCTTTGTCTTTCTTTTTAATTCTATTCAGGTCCACTTGTTTGTGTTTCTATTATAAAGTATTTTCACAACTTTCTTCACCCATGGACACAGGGGGATCACAGGTGCGCTGCCGGCCTTTAAGATATTTGTAGGCTCGTTTCTTGAAAGCTGCAATGTTGTACCCGTCCGGAAATACCTGTACAGGGAGCTGATTCCACAATGCGGAAGTACGTGGCAAGAAGTTTCTTTTGCAACGTACGGTGGTAGACAGCCAGTTATCCAGATGAAATGGATGAAATTTCAACTTCTGGCGAGTGGTACGGTGATGAAATTCTGCATCAGGTATTAGCTCGAACAATTATTTAGAGCACTCCCCATGATACATGCGATAGAAGATGCACAACGAAGCGAAATCTCTCCGCAGTGCCAGATGGTCGAGTCGGCCGGTGAGAAAGTCGTCGCCAACGATTCGAGTCGCTCGGCGTTGAACGCGCTCAAGAGGAAGTAGCTGATAATGAGGCGCTCCGGCCCAGAGGTGACAACAGTACTCCATGTGGGGCCTAACTTGAGCCTTTATAGTTGAAGGCGATATACCGGAGTGAAGTACCGTCTCGCTCTACCAAGAACACCTAGTTTTTTGGAGGCCAATTTGGCCTTGTTCTCCAAATGACCGCAAATTTGGACAGTGCTCGATATGTCGACGCCGAGAATTGCGATACTTGGCTTCCTATCAAGGGAAGTGCCCTGAAACAGAGGGCATGCAACTAAGGGGCTTTTCTTTGCGGAGAACGCGCAAACTTGTATCTTGTTGGGGTTGAATTGCACCAGGTTACGATGGCCCTAATTCAAGACAAGGTCTAACGTAGTAGTTTCGATTACAGACACAAGTTTGTTACGACACTCATTGACGTTCGCCTGTGAAAGGTTTGCACGGCCATGATATGATACATCTACCGTACTGTCATCTGATAGAAGAAACAGCGTAGGAGTTAGCACACAGACTTGTAGGTCACCAGCGTATGGTGTCCCGTAGTGGATTCCATTATTTTGGAAAGCAAGAAAGTGATCGCTATGGGCCTGTAGTTGCATTAAGACGACGTGGGGGGGCAGCTGGGCCAGATCGAATTTCTTGGTAGGGAGCAATCAATTCATCACTTATTTCAGACAAATAATAGTAAATATTCTGTAATATATGAAAAGTTAATGAACATGACAAAAAAGGAGTTCCAGGAATCTTGTACTGCAATACGCATGGGCATGAATCTGAGCAGTATAGAGGCAATGTTTGCGCAGAGCGCAAAAAACGCATAAGAATGGAAAAAAAAGTTAAGTAGCTTTTTTAACTATTTTAAACTTGCTCCAAGGTTACTTCCAGGTGCCCTAGAATCCTGAAACTGATAATATTTAACATCAACATTACTAAGAAAAATAGAAAGTCGTTTCAAATCAAAGGTTTATTCTAAGTCACAACGGCTGTGTTAGTCACAAATATATAATAAGTATCTGTTCATAGAGAAATCTAAATGTTAGCTAATTGTCTAGGATAACACTTTGATCTCTAATTTTCGTATCTCGTGTGAGAGAATGTTTTTGTAAATTATTGTTGAATTGGATAGGTTTACGTTTTCTGGTTTTCTTTTGATGTAAACAAAGAAATATATTGGGAAGAAGATGATTTTAATTATTGTTTCGATTAAACTAAGTTTGAATTTCTGCGCATTTAAGGTACCTAATTGGATAAGGATTAATTCTGTATTGCTTAAAATCGCTTCGAAGGCTACAAAATGGTTATTGTGGGTTATAAATAAATAAATAAATAAAATCATTTATTTCAGGCCAGTGACCCATAATTAATTAATTATAAAAACAAATGTCAAAATCAAAATACAAAAATAAATTAAAATTAAATACAAAAATTAAATAATAAATAATAAGGGATAGACATATACCATCGCGGACTTTTTTGTAGACCATTTTAAGGTTTACCGTACTATAGTACATTATTTTGATCTATCTCGTAGGGTTCAGCCAGCGTTTGCAATGTAAGCGCAAAAAAAATATCTTTATTTACGACATCACATTAGAAACCTCTAAAATTATCAGTGTTTCTCTACTATATTATGCATGTATTATACATGAAAAAACCGCATCAAAATCCGTTGCGTAGTTTTAAGATCTAAGCATACATAGGGACAGACAGACAGACAGCGGTGACTTTGTTTAATGGGTCGTTCTTCAGACTATGTAGTGATTCATTTGGACTTAACGTAGAAGTACTAGGCTCTTATCAGTCCAACGTCATCTGACATTGTGTTAATTTATGAAACCCTCGTAATGTAAAGAGTGGTTGCAGGTGATCGACCTGGACTGGTGGTCAGTGTCACGTGACTGTCTGATGTATGCCGTGGCGGTAGTGGCCCTCATCCTCTCCCTGCTGGACGACCGGATCTACTGGCACGAGGCTCTGCTTCTTGTTCTCATGTACACGCTCTACATTTTAGGTAGGTCATTACAATGTCGTCATTCTGTCTGTTACTGAAAGATAAGAAGAGGATACAGACTGGTATTCAGATAGGTAAATATCACTCAAAAAATTCAAAATCGAAGATTTATTCTTTTCAAAAGTTAAGATTGATATTTGTTACATATAAACTAATGTTGTATTGTTAATTTTCATGTATTATGATTTACCTTCGAATGGTTTAACAGGGTAAATTTGAATTTTTAAAGTCTTAAAAGTGATATTTTATCACCCGGTGATTTTCATGAATTGGCCTCCTGGTATACAGTTAGGTATAAGAGCTTTGCGATATTTTAAAATACTACTGCGCATAATACGTATTCCACTTTCGCACGGCGCTTTGAACTCGTCGCGTGGATATTTAATGTTTTTCTATTTGAAATGTCAAATTTTAAAGTTTTCAAACCCAGTTTAGTTTAGTGTAGTTTAGTTTCTGAGCATAACGTAAAGTTAAAGGTAATGATCTTCTATAGTATTCTATTACGTAGTATTCGGTTACGTAGGTGTATGTTACCAGCAATCTTAATTTTCGGGTATTCCATAAAGTGCCTGTTTAGCTGCTTAACTAACAGAAACTCTTGATTTCCAGCCATGGTTTACAACGGTCTATTAGGAACATTCTTTAAAAGTGGCTGTTGCTCATTTAAGAAACCAAAGTTGTATACCGAAATAACTCCTTTACTCCTCACTCAAAAAGGTAATGTACCATTTATTTTCTTTCGTTCAACGACAAAATAAGTTTTAATTGTTATTATTAAATTAATTACAACCTATGTTTAAAACAGACAAACCAAATGAATTAAATGCGGCTGGCTACATGGGCCTGCCTGCTCAAAAAGACTTGGAAAATGGCATCGAGTTGACTAGAAGCCACAGTTCCAGCTGTTCAGGTAAGGTTATATTGTAGCGGCGGCAGATTATATTCTACAAAGCTCTCTGGTTAGGTTAGGTATATAATTATTAACATCTGCTTTGGCGCACGGATATCAAGTTTTAACAAGTTATCCTGTTTTAGTTTAGAAGGTTAATTGAAAAAAAAATTATCCTCCATGTTCGATTTTAAATCAGAAATGTTGAGCCTGGTATTCGGAATAATAAGACGTTTACAAAATTGTTTGATGGATGATAGGTTACTACCATCTGTACTAATTTAGAGCACTACTAAAGAACATTCCTTAGCCTGACTGTAGCGCAGCATTATACGGAGTATCATCCGCATTATCTCTAGAACTTATACCTTTATTATTTAAATTGTTTACCATTTGGAGACCAAAGAATCGTTTATGTGCAGAATCGAGCTCAAGTTCGGTGTGGTCATGGCCGGACGAGAAGACATCTGGAATGAAAAAGATCTTATGGGTTGTGACATGGCCCATCAGTCTCGTGCTCTGGGCTACAATTCCCAACTGCAGCAAGAAGCCTCGCCTCGTCCCTCTTACCTTCATCATGTGCATATCTTGGATAGGGGGCGTGTCCTACCTCGTGGCATGGATAATCACGATTGTTGGTAAGGAATAAAACACTCGATGTATCCATTACTGTGGATTCTTTTTCTATTCGTGTCGGTCATAAGTATTATCTTTACCAGACTGACCCATGGGTAGACTGTCATTATTGATGCTAGAAATGAAAAAATCCTGGTTCGCTGTATCTGATACAGCAAAGCGCGTTGCTCACTTTGAGAACTAGGATGGTATGTCTCATGTGCCGATAATTTCACTGGCTCCCTTACCCTTCGAACCGAAACACAGCAGTGCAAACACTGCTGCCTCACGGCATAAATAGGCAAGGGGGTGGTGTACCTCCCCAGACGGACCTTGCACAAAAGCCCTTCCACTACCAAATATTTATACGTATAACCACATATAACCTTAAAATAGTTGATCTAGTTTAAATTTTGCCAAGTTTATGAAAGATGTAGAGGTACTTCAGAAATGTTGGGAAATGAAAAAAAATTTTGACCTCTCCATACAAATTGCCCACTCTGGTCGAACAGCGCCCCACGCTTTTACAATCAAATATTATAATTAAAAGCACATAGTTTACACTGCAGCCCAGAAATAGAGACAACTTGAACGATCCATAATTAATTTTTGGTTTTTACGTGCATTTATAAAAGTGTGTTTTTCTAGTATTTTTTAAACTATTAATTTATTAGACAATCAGATGATTTATGCTGCAATGTCTTAACCAAACTGGGGAAGTCAACGAAATTATTTTTGTTTGACAGTGTTCCCCCTGGGAATCGAACCCAGATCCTCCGTATCAAGAGCCGAACGTTCCAACTACTAGATAACGGAGGCTGCAGAGAGTAAAGAGAGAAATACCTACTACAAACATAAGTTTGTAATTCCATACAAATAATATTGAAATACAAGCTTACCTAGATTTTCGGTCCCAATTTAGAATCCAAATTATGGAATATTAAAAGAAGCTCAATGAAACCAATTTTGAGTAAATCACATTTTTAAATTTTGTAGTAAGGAAACACCCCTTTTTGACTTTCGACAGACCAATGCCGATGGATACTGCCGCAAGATACCTTGCACAGAAATTCTAGGTCATGCAAAGTTTGAGCTGTTTTTGCGCAAACTACAATTTATCATTTTTGTTGTATGACAGCTCTCCCTCAAAATGAGAGCCAGTCTTCCAACCGACCGACCGACTGACAGACCGACAGACCGAGGGACATTTTGGGAGACTTGCTTTTTATTAGCGATATGGAACACATTTAAGAAAATAAGAAAAATAATATTTTCACGGAAAAAATTTATACCTTTCTCGCTCGTAACTTATACCGCTCGAAAGTAAATATTTAAAAAAAACCGAATATTTTTTTGTATTTTTGTTGTTTGCGATGCAGAATGATTACCTCAAGATTAGCTACCTATATCTCAGGAAGACTGACCCATATTTGATCAGCGGAACAAATTTAGGAAAAACCGAAAGTTGCCGCGTTGTTGGGGTTGAACTTCTCCGCTAGTTGCGGGAGAGAGCGGCAAAGGTAATTTTTTAAGCTTTTCGCATGTAACTTGAAAATTAACAATAACTTCTAAGTGAAGATTAAAGCGTAGTAAATTTCTAGCTGTGCCCTATGACTTCGCTCGTGTGAAAAGTAGATTGCGGTAACATACGTGCATATTTTCTGTTACTGTGAAGCGATTGCAATGAATCTAAGCTCATTTGATGCACCAAAACAAGCTTCATAGGGTATCGCAATCTCGTTTGAATGGGTTCAGTAGTTTGTGAGTGAATCACGGACAACCGCTTGAAATTTTGCATTCATATACGTGTTAACGGAATAAGCGAAACTAAGAAAATAGTTTGTTCAGAATCGAGAGTAGAATAAATTTCACGGGTTTTTGATAGGGGTAATTTTTTTATTACTATTATTTAAATTTTTGCCCCTTCTATTCTAAATATTTCTGTGGATACGCACGTGGGCGGCGGCGCCGCGCGGTTCACGAGTGATGAGGAGGGCAGGGAAGCGGGCATGGCTTGCGCGGAATGCGCGGACTAGAACAACGATGAAACTAGAACAATGATGAAACTTTAAAATAACAATATCTAGAAAAAAATAATTTAAGATTTTTTTTACGGGAATGGATTTATTAACCGACTTCAAAAAAGGAGGAGGTTCTATGTTCCACTGTGGGTATTTTTTTTAACAGAAATCAATTGAGGTGTATGAGGGTTTCGCTTATTCCATTAACACGTCGTATTTTTTTCGAGTGAAGTACAGACAAACACACACATTGGATTCACTCACAAACTACTTAACAAATTAAAACGGGGAATTCAATAATGTGCTAAAATCGGTTCACTCATACACAATATATTTGAATACAAATTTCACGCAGCTGTCCATGATTCACTTACAAACTACTGAACCGGTTCGATTTCTTTAAATGAAGCTGATTTTGCTGCATCAAATGAGCTTCGATTCATTGCAATCGGCTCACTGTAACAGAAAATATGCACGAACAAAGTTGAATGCGACGCAGCCGCAATCTACAGTTCACATAAACGAAGTCATGGAGCACAGCTAGTTATCTACAATGTTGTAGGAAAGGGCATTGATTAAAGTTGGCGTCGTTTTCGAACTTTAGCGGCCACTTATGAAACTTATAAATTTTGAAAGATCAGGTAACGGGGAACAATTCTTAGTATGGCACCATATAGCTAAGTAATATCGGGGCTGAGATACAGGGGTTCAAAGATTACCAAAAAAAAATATTTTTTTCTACCAAAATAAGACAAGATAGGTCTTAGTAATTTATCATTTTGGGACTTTTACTTATTTTTTACTGCAGAAACAACAAAAAGTAAACAGATACAGCAATATACAAAATTAAAAAGACTTCCGATATCTTTTTTTTCATTATTTCGTACTTCGGAATTGAGGTAATAAGATTGACCAAGGTTTTGCTATACTTCCGTTTTATCAGTGCTTTTCTACCAAGATCGAAAGATCGTTTTGGAAGGGCCGTTAAATAATTTTGACCAGGACCATTCCATTTGTTAAGAAATCTTCCAAACATTATTAACCCCTATCTTCTCTTCTTCTGGTAGAAAAAAATAATTATATAGTAAATTTTCAGCAAAACTTAATACCCTGTATCTCAGCCCCGATATTAGGTACGGCAAAACTTTTTCCACGGTTATATTTGTTTAGGGTAGTGCTATCAAAGTATAAAAGAATCATTAGTGGCCGCTGAGAAAAAAAAAGACGCCAAGGGCCCATACAAATCTAATCAATGCCCTTTACTAGTCTTTAATCTTTACTTATACGTATTATCGCTATAAAGTTGCAAGTGAAAGACCTAAAAACACCTTTGTCGTTCTCTCCAGCGATTGGCGAATCTTGTAATCGAGAGAAATTTACTTGACGTAATTCAGAAGGTCAACCCCTTTGCCTTTGTATTCCTTCATTAGCACAGCTCTGGTGGAAAAAAAACCCTTAAAGGATCTCTTATAGTTTGTTCATGTCCGTCTGTCTGTCTGTCCGCGGCTTAGCTCAGAGACCCTTAGTACTACAACGCTGAAATTTTGTACGGATATACATTTCACTCATGCCGACAAAGTGGTAGAATAAAATTTTGAAACATATTTTGTTTAGGGTCATCATAACATCCCATGGAACGTCCACTACAGGACAGGGAGCTCCCTCTAGAATTCTAGCTTTTGCTGGAAAAATGTAGAGGGGAAGTACCATAGTCACCTCGCTTGTTAGCGTTACGGCTGGCACCATGGACCGCGGTTGTAGGTGACCGCAGTAAGTAAGATATTAGAAGGAGGATGCTGCTGCCCATCCTCCAGTTTATAACCCTTCGTCGTCTCTTACGACACCCAAGGGTATTTAAGGGTTGGTACTATTCTTTGCCGGCACCACACGGGGCACCTCCCCTAAATATGTATTTTAAAAATAATGTGTGTCTGTTCATATCATTTTTCGATTTAGGGATCCGTTTGCGAAATGTTAAGCTTGAAATTGCCATTTTTAGTTGGAGTCGAGTGTCCCCCCCCCTGCCGGCTAAACGGTTGTCGTTGGAAATGTGAAAAAAATCACAGTAGTAGCACATATGATGAGATTAAAAGGAAAACTATCACAGTTACGTAGGCTTCACAGGTTAATGATCTATATATATATATATTTATTTATATTTATTTATATTTATTTATCCAAAACATATAAATTACAAATAAAAAAAAATAGCAATAGCAATCAGGCGCTAGAACCTCGCTGAGCATTAGGAGGTAAAAAGTTTATATTATAAACGTTGTGAAATACTTACTCAAAACCCGCTTTGCGATAAAAAAAATCGTAAAAAAACTAAGGAACCCTATACTCCGCGTGGCCCGACACGCACTTGGCTGGTTTGATACTTTTAATTAAGGTCTCACCTTGTATTCTTTTTGACCTTGAATTTCTTCAATGAGAATAAAGTAGGCATCTTTATCTAAGTCTTCGTTTTGTAGAAATTGTATGATATGGCTTTAGGTGATACCCTGGACGTGCCGGACAGCATCACGGGTTTGACAATTCTCGCAGCTGGCACCAGTCTTCCCGAAGCCGTCTCCAGCGTGCTAGTTACGCAGCATGGTAATTAAATCCTTAAAATATAAATGTAAACATAAATGGTATAGCAATGGCAAATAAATGCACGTTTATAAAAAGATATATCATCATCATTCATAATCTAAAATAATATTAGCGTATGTGCGCAAATAAATTTTTCATCCCATCTCTTCAAAAATCACAGATACTCGTAGGTTCGTCAATAAATGCGAGCAAAACAGCTGATTTCTCCAAGAGACTTTCTTAGCGGGTAAATTGACATTTGAATTTCAAACATGAGGGTGCTGACGGACTAAATTTCTACTTATATGATTTGCTCATGTCTGCCTCTTTGACTTATGATAACAAGCATCCTATAAAAGATACAAAAAATATTGGCAGACATCCAAACTCCTGCGTTTTTGAGGAATTAAGTTTTAACTATTTTGAAATTTGACAATGAAACGTACACCTGGCGGACTATGACTGTCCGATTAAACACAATGTATAGGACCCCAGAAAAATGCTATGCCACCATAATAGCCCAGCCGGCTTAGCACGCCGCACGAGAGAAAATATATCTCGAATTATGTCATCTAATCTATCACCTCCAAACGCGAAGAAATGTCATTGGAGGACAATGTTTAGCAAATCCACAAATTACGTGTGTGATATTTTAGACAGAGATAGCTTTATACACTAATACATGTAGCCATCCTTGTCTTTCGAAATGTGTCGCACTGCTCGGATGTCAAAAAAAAGGTACCATGCTTACAGTCTTTAATCTATGGGCCTAGATAAACTGACAACTGCAGCGTGTTATCCGGCTGCATTCGTACTCCGAAGCGACAGTTCGATAATATCGCGCCGATAACTAATTAGTTTGACATGGAAATTCCCATACAAAGTAAATTTCCGAACGCAATTGTTGTTGTCAATCCATACAGCCTGCTTAGCACGCTGCAGTTGTCAGTTTATCTAGGCCCATAGATTAAAGACTTTAAGCATGGTCATGTTTTTTGACATCCGAGCAGTGCGACACATTTTGAAAGACAAGGACAGCTACATGTATTAGCAAGGAGGCTTTAGTAGCAGCTCTTGCTGTTAAGGAGGGAGCCATAACCGTAGCACTTTCTTGCGAGGGACCTCCATACTAAAATGTATGGAATTTTTTTCAAATCCTAAAAACGTAAAATTTTTATCTTTCTCTCTGATAAATATGTGACATGGGACTAATAAATGGTACTACCACAGTTTTTCTGGTGATAACACTTACCATTCAGGAAAAAAACGGTGTTAAATTCACGCATAAAATGGCTATTACGGATTATTTACGCTTCCGTTCTTAGTATTAATGATCAATTCACAAGTAAAATACGATATATTTTCATTTTCGCAAACAAAGTTTATACTAAAACATTAGATGTTTAAAGATATCTTGATTTTTGTAAAATTTAACTGAGTTTTTTGACCGACTAGCATGGGCGACAGTGAGACGCTTTACACTTCACTAGCTCATACAGAATATGCATATGGCGGACTCTATAGTTTTTTACTCTGAGTGTATTAGTGTGTAAAGCTATCTCTGTCTAAAATATCAAAAATGTTAATTTGTGGATATGCTAAACATTTTCCTCCGCTGACATTTCTTCGCGCATGGAGGTGATAGATTAGATGACATTATTCCTCAAAGTAACATTTCTTCGAGATATATTTTCCCTCGGGCAGCGTGCTAAGCCAGCTGGTTCGATAATATCGGAGCTCCGAATAAAAACTTCGGCGTTGTAAAGATACAGCGCTTCAAAATGCAGTACTTCGTCCCGTGATAATGCCAAAGAGATTTGAACCTCGCTACGCTCAGGTTCAAATCTCTTTGGATAATGCAGAGCCCTACATGTCTACCTCTTCGATTTTATACATTTTCAGAAGTATTTTAAACAACAGCCACAAAGGCAGACGAAAAAAACATTGTTTGGAATCTTATTTTTAATATTTTTTTTTTGCTTTTTGTAAAACTTGTTAGGACCAAATCGATTCGTATTGAGCTGATCTATCATCCCTATTAATATAAATCATGAGCAAATCATATACCCAAATGGCAGCCAGCACCCTAACTAACACACGACCGTAGAGGTTGAACTAAAATATTGCATGAAAAATGTTACTGGCCGGTTGTAGTCTATTTCCGTTTTGATAATCAATCCGCAGCAGTGTTTTTTTGAAAATAATCTAACCAATTATGCTACTCTTAGGTCATGGCAACATGGGTATCAGCAACACAATCGGGTCCAACACGTTTGACATTTTGCTTTGTCTGGGACTACCGTGGCTCATCAAAGCCCTCTTCTATCCTTCTGTTCCCGGAAAACATTGGGTAAGATGTTCGAAACTTACCGTTTTAGATTTATTTTTTGCTTAGATAATTTGATTTTATTAGCTTCACTTGTTTGTAGTAAATCCTATACTATTAAACGAACAATATTTGAATATATAAAGGGTGTAAGGGACACCCTTCCGAATACTGAAGGGGCATGATCAGTCAACGACACTGAACAACTTTCAGTGAACAAAACTTTCAGGAAACGAAAAAAACTGCCCGATCAAGTTAACAATTTAGTATGGACGCGGATTTTTTTTCGATTCCTGAAAGTTTTGTTCACTGAAAGTTATTCAGTGTCGTTGACTGATCATGCCCCTTCTGTATTCGGAAGGCTGTCCCTTACCCCTTGTATTTATATTTGTAAACGGTTTCTCGAAAACGGCTCTAACGAATTCGATGAAATTTACCATACGGGGGTTTTCGGGGTCGAAAAATTGATCTAGCTAGGTCTCATGTCTAGGAAAATTCGTTTTACCCGTGTTTTTAGGCATTTTTTAAAAGATATAAACCTACATCGCCATCTGTTGGTGGGTAGCATAGCTAGCTCACCCGGTGACATTTTAATGATGAGGCAGCTATTACAGAGCGAAGCTCGGTCGAACAGGTACTCAGTAATAAAATGAATTACTATAAATTACTTCCTGTTGCAGTATTTACTCGCTAGCTAATTAAACGAAACTGATTTTCTGAAAATGTACATGGTATAAGCGACGGGTTGGCAAAAACTGAAAGGGCATGATCTTTCAATGTAACTGCACAATTTTCAGTGAATACAACTTTCAGGAAATAAAAAAAACGATCTCGCCATACACAATTGCAAACACGATTAGATAGCTTGTATGGAGAGACTGAGTTTTGTTTTCAGTTTCTGAAAGTTTTATAGACTGAAAGATATTCACTGATCATGTCCTTTTATTTTTTGCCGACCTGTTCCTTATAGGTGGTATAAGGGACAGGTCGGCAAAAAATAAAAGAAAAAAAAATATGTCTACAAAAACTAAAAATATTTTTCAGGTGTCTCTGAACTCGAGCGGACTGTCTTACAGCGCACTTTCATTGCTATCAACTTTGTTGGTCCTGTACGGGTCGTTGATGCTGAACAAATTCCAACTAGACTGGAGAATAGGTGTCACCTGCGCCGTCGTCTATGCAGCTTTCCTCGTCCTCGCCGCCATCATCGAACTCAACGTTCTGTTTGTAGTAAATCTACCTATATGCCCACATTAGTTGCATTCAGGAGAGTTGCCGAGGAAATACGAGCTGAACCTAGAGAAAGGTTAAGGCGCTCTACCACGATCGAAAGTAACTACTGGTTAAACCAAAAATTGGCGATAATCGTTATTAGAGATTTCTGGCTCCGGAAGAGCAGTGAAATAATAGATGCAATAAGAGATAAGTATAATATTGGGCATCCTTCCCGTAGAGTAAAATAATCGCCAGGAAAAAACCACTGACATAACATTCGCTCCGCATAAATTCGAGTCAGTCGCACATACTAAATTCTAAGTCTAAGTCTATAAACTGTTTAATGATTTCTAATTAAGTTAGGTTTAAGGAACGCCGACTTATACAAAACTACTTACTACTTAATTATTTTTATAAAATAAACTACCAAGTTACATACGTTACACACTTTTGATTAAAAATAAGGTTGAACTTGATATCTACTAATTAGTTTTTAATGCTAGGCATGTGCACTTCCAATAACATTGTATGACTCCATCGGCTTTACTACATTACTTAGTAATGTCGATGGAACAGAAACAAAAAGTGACTTTCACCGTAGCGGTTGTTGTGGATAATGCGCGTAGCACCACTGCAGAGTCGCGTCTAGATAAATAAATGAAATTCGCTTTAACTGCTATCTACAGACTTTAAACGTATGCTTACCGGCCAAGTGCGAGTCGGACTCGCACAACGAAGGTTTCGCGCCACCACGCAATATGTTTAGTGGTTTGTACGTTTAACACTGCTGTGCCAAATTTTTTTTTGACTGGCTTACAATTGGCTGGTTTTTTATTATTTGTCGCAGGTATCCACTACTATAGGTGTTTACCTAAGGTGTGTTTGTAACTATAGAAGTACTTACAGCAACATCAAACTTCGTCTACGTTCGTCTTGTATGTACAGTCAGCGACAGGTCAAGTACTGTAATAACCTTTTTTTACAACATAGCTAGAATAAAAAAGTTGGTAAATAAACACGTTTCTTATATGGGGACCTCTTTTAATTTTCTTTTTCTTTTTTTTTCGCTATAATAACTAACACATACTATTCTGTGGATATTTCAACCGGCTAACTATTACGACCCAGCCAACTAGCGCCCCCATCAATTAGCGCCCCATAAACATCACTTAAAAAAATATGACTCGCTAAATACAAAACTTATCGAAACTCTGTCTTACCAGATTGAAGTAAAGGAGTTTACTATTATTTAATCTGTGGTAAAGGTACCATAGTTCATTTAGAACCTATCAATCCTGAAAAATATAGTTCATTATAGTTACAGATTTAAAAACTGCTAAAAGTGGTCGTTTTTCTCACTTTTTGTATCTGTATCTACAGTGAACTATATTTTTCAAGATTGATATGTTCTAAATAAACTAGGGTACCTTTACTTCAATTTTGTAAGACAGATTTTCGATAAGTTTTGTATTTAGCGAGTAATATTTTTAAAATTGATGGGGGCGCTAGTTAGCTGGGGGAAAGCCCTTAAAAGAGAAGTGCCGACATTCGTTAAATCTTTGTTTCTTTAATTCTCGAACGGCCCTAATAGACAAAAATCGTAAAACCGTTAGATTAGGGATATCAATTTATTCGGTTTAGGAAAGCTATTGAAGCTTTGTTTGACTAAAATGTTACGTCGGAAAACCTACAACTTGCCTACAACCTACCTGGGGGTCTAGACCAAGCCCCTTGCCAACATGCCACTATGAGGAAAGCGAAAGTCATAAAATGTACGGGGCCTTGCAAAGGGCCTTGGTGCGGGGTAACAGAGTTGACAAAATCCCATCTTAATTATTTTACATCGTTGGCTTTCGTCATCTCTAAATTTCGTGGCACGTTGTCTTGACAGACCCTCTGTTGTGGTTTCTTTGGAGCCCAGTTGATATTAAAAATAGACTATTGACGGCATAAATCTAAATTAAAAAAACAGCAGTCAACAATCAAATGTATTTTCATACAATTTAACATTGCACTCAGGACGTCAACTATGGATTTTCATACAAAATTTCTTCCCTTTATACAATAAGCGTTGAAGTACATTCAAGGACAAGGTATTTTCCGAGCAGGTGAAGTATAAAAATCACAAAATAATTACAAAATAATCGGTCAAGTGCAAGTCGGACTCGCGCGCCAAGAGTTTCGATATACCTATAGTATTTTTGGAAGTTTTGTTGAGTTCGAAGGTATGGTATTTTTTTTGTGTTTTTAGGGTTCCGTACCTCAAAATAAAAAAACTAGGATCACTTTGTTGTCCGTCTGTCTGTCTGTCTGTCAAGACCCTTTTTCTCACGAACGGGAAGAGGTATCAGGTTGAGATTGATACCGAATATTAAGGTCTATAAACCACACAAGATCTGAAAATTTCAATTTTTTACAACGACGCAATCAAAAGATATGGCTTTTTATGTCCTCATGTAGGCATATAGGTACGGAACCCTTAGGGCGCGAGTCCGACTCGCACTTGGCCGGTTTTTTCATTACAACTTGAAAACTAAGAGTTGCGGTATTTTTGAATGTTCAAACAACGCCTTAACATATGATACCCCACTTGACGTAGTCATGACAATTAAAACTTTTGCCCCCGCCCTGGGCCCCATCTCCAGAAATAATAAAAACATTTTTAATTTTTTTTCGTATGCAATATAATCGGGCAAGCATATCCTAAAACTATTCCTTATTTCAAGTCGATATAGCGTTAGTATTATAGTTCCTGAGATAAATAGGTGTGACTAACAGACAGACGAAGTCACACCATAAGAGTTCCGCTTTTACCATTTTGGTTCTTCTGAACCTTAAAGAGGACCTTTTAAAAAATAATGACCAATCGTGACAGAACAGAATGCAAACAGGCAAAAGTATTTTCAATACTTCTGCTGGTTGCATTCTGTCAGGATTGGTCATTATTTTTTAAAAGGTCCTCTTTAAGGTTCAGAAGAACCAAAATGGTAAATTTGCCGCAGAAATGCTTCGTGAATCGATAATAGCATAAACCGTATTGTAAAATTATTTCGTCATAACCCATAACACATTCAACTTTTCCATTCCGACGCGTTTAATGTAAAAAAGCAGACAATACATATTCGACGTATACTTATAATTAAAAGAGCACACGCGAGCGGCGATGGCAACAACGCGACGCGACACTCGCACGATGCGCGCGCGCTTTTGCGGTCCGGTAGCAGTGAGCGCCTTACGACTCTTACGAGTTACGTAATACGTATCAATAGGAAACCATTCCCACAAAAACAATGTGAACCTTCTATGTACAAATTTAATCATCTATCCAAGTAACATCAATGTAATCAACCATACGCAACAACTATTACTTCATTTATTTAACAAAAAACTTAACTTTATATTACATAACGCTTCCATCACGAAGACATAATTCCCACATTGTTTTGTGCATTATCTGGGTATAAGCGAGTTGAGGATTCTTTGCCAAAGTGAGGGCCGCCGGGTTGTCGGGTACATCATGGGCAGGTTGGGCATGGCCGTCATGCACACTTTAACTGGCTTCCTGGCGCTCGCCTGCATTACAAAAGGATAAGGGTGTTTCATCAGCGGAGATATTGATGTGCCCACTAGGCTGATCGTTGGCTTCGGAAACTTGAGTGGCTGGCTCTTAATCACTTGTCGTTGACTGGCCCCACCTACCAAGATAACTGGTATCGGCTTGGTGGATCGCAACGCCTTCGCAGTTGTAGGCCTGGGTGTCGTCGTAGTGGAAGTCTCAATGATTTCGTGAAAAATGGTATCATCGTAATCTCTAGTATCGTCAATCACAGGAGAGACGAAGACAACTTGTCTCAAACTGTTTATATCTTGCACCAGTTTCGCGTGTTCTTTTACTATATCATTCCCGTCGGGGAGCAAATGATCAATCCTTTTTGATATTTCGTTGATGTTGAGCAAAGGATCGGTGGGGAAAGTCGGCGCGATTGTTCCCGTGAATACTGTTGTCATCGTCTTTTGGGGTCGCCATCCTACATATAGAAAAACGTTAGAATTTTAGTAAAATAAATCTCCTACCTACGAAATAGATATTACATTTACCTTTGTCCAGCGATCTTCCGAACCTGTCGTTCATCGAGTATTCAAAACAATTGACCTGAAACAAGACATCATTGCATTGCATGCTAATCTGAATTTGTAAAATCACTCAAATTCAAGAAAGAATCGTAACTAATGTTTCGGGCTTTCGCAGCCTGGTCATCTGCCTCATAAGATACATAAACGAAACCATAGTGTGGTGCAAGTAGATGCTTAATAATACACTTTTTATAATGGATTCGAATTCCGTACCTTGGAAGAAGTTTGTGAAATCCGTAAATATATTATCGATTTTCGATGTTTTAAAATCCTTCAAGGTTGAGGTAACGCAACTTTAGATATTCAAAAATAAAACCTCCAGGGCCTACACTGGTTTCTTTCTTGTATCCGATGATATATTTTTTTTTCTCCGAAGGCCATGTTTGGGAATATTCAACCAGGCTGACTGACGACGCGACTGTGCCAGGAATGTGGGTGGCAACCTTAGTTTATTATGGCCTTTATAAGCTTTTCTTTCATTACTTACTTCATGATGTATTTTTGAACCTAAAATGGGTTTCATGTAGTAGGGATTTCTCATACCTCTTCCAGGTTACGGAATACAAGCCGTTAAGAAAAAATGTATTTGCATCTACTTTCACCACATAATGGTTTCGTTTATATATCGTATGAGGTAGATGATCAGTACTCAAGGGTGTCTCAGTAAGAGTGCACTTTTAAATCTATACATATAATAAAACAGTAGAAACCGTGTGTCTGTACTTTTGATGAATTTATCAAAAATATATTGTGGGCGATAAAAAAGGACTACACTAAAATGTGTTTTTTGAATTTTTTGGCTGTCTTTCTGTCTGTTTGCGCTAATCTCCGAAACTACTGAACGAAATTTTCTTGCGGTTTTCACAGGTAGATCAAGCTCAGCTCGGAGCAACATATAGGCTACATTTCATTGAAATCAGTTCACTCAGTCAGAAGCTACTCTAATTTAAAGTATCAAGCTACCTGTGCGACAAAAACTCGCAAACTACTTAACCGATTCAAACAGGGTTTTCAATTACGTATTTGGCTTAACTTTCTACAACACATAAGCTTAATTTCATTGCAAACGGTTCACTCAGATAGAAGGCACGCGAAGTTTCAAGCGGCTGCAACAATAACTCACAAATGAATGTACCTACTGATGCAAGTGAGATTTCGATGACGTGTTTGGTATACTTTCGTGCAGCATATAAGTTTTGTTTCATTGCAAACGGTTCACTCGGACAGAATGTAAATGTATGTGAATGTAGTTTCAAGCGGCGGCGCCAATCACTCACAAACTACTAAACCGATTCAAACGGGGTTTTCAAATACACGTTTGGCTTACTATCGTGCAACACATTAGCTTAGTTTCATTGCAAACGGTTCACTCAGACAGAAAGTACGCGAAGTTTCATGCAGAGGCGCAAATAACTAACTACTGAACCGATTAAACTGTTTGAATTACTCCGTGCAAGATGAAAGCTTAGTTTCATTGAAACGGTTCACTTAGACAGAAGGTACACAAAGTTTGAAGCGGCGACGCCAATAACTTACAAACTACTGGACGGATTCAAACGGGGTTTTCAATAACGTATTTAACTTTCTTCTTTGCAACATATTAGCTTAGTTTCATTAGAAACGGTTCACTCAGACAAAGTACGCGAAGATTCAAGCGGCGGCGCCAATAACTCACAAACTACAGAACCGATCCAAACGTGGTTTTCAGTGGCGCGTCTTTCTGTGCAACTAAAAGCTTAGTTTCATTGTAAACGGTACACTTAGACAAAAGGTACGTGAAGTTTCTATACTCGACCGATTCAAACTGGGTTTTCAGTATTGTATTTGGGTTACTTCCGTGCAACATTTAAACTTTGTTTTATAGCAATCGGTTCACTCAAACAGACAACATGTGGGTACAAAGTTTCAAGTGGCAAAGCCGAGCTAAAATGCGTGAAATTCGCCAACTAACAGTCCACACGTAAACAAGAGGTGTTTAATTTACAAAAATCCGTACTATCTGGTACTCTGTACAATATTATAAAAGTGAAATTTGCTTTGTCTATTTGTCTGTTACGCTTTTACGACTAATCCGAGGACCCGACTTTTGATAAAACTCGGTAAGAAAATGGTTTGTACCATGAACCAAAAGTCATTAGCAACGTTTTTCTCAACTCCACGCGGACAACAGAGTCGCGGGCAACAGCTAGTTTTTAAATAAAAGCACACATTTTTTGAGAGTTGTGATATTTTTATTGAATTGTGAGGAAGACAGACAAGACAAGCAAATGGCCCACGCGAACATACTATAATAACTCCTTAGGCCCACGGCTCTGATGACATTACTCTCTTCATGACATTTCTCATTTCTTCATTCATTTTCAGATATGGTTGTATCAAATTCCAAATTCCTTGGTTGTATCACGTTAGTATTATAATAATGACAGTATGCATAAAGCTGCCACTCTTTTCTAATTATAATACTCTTTGACCCAGGTGGTCACGCAGGTGTACGGTTCACAATACCCCATTCTAAGGTTGTATCTCACCGATGACACGTTGGATTTGGATCTCGGATTTGAGCTCAGAAATCGTTTCTGGTGTATTCGCATTAACCCGAGATTTATACAGAAACTGCATCAGATAGCGCATAATGTATGGGAGGTCAAATTTGTTTTTTCATATTTCGACCTATGTTCTAGGTAGCTAACCTGTAAACTGGAAAAAATTATATGATTGCTCTATTTTCCTAGTTTAGAGCTGCGCTTGAAAATATAACAATCCTATTGATTAGACTTTTTTAGCTCCCAGTTTAGCTACTACTAGCTTTTGCCTGCAACTTCGTCCACATTTTAAATAAAATAAACTATTAGCTATCAATCATAAACAGTTTCATTAAAATCAGTTCAGTAGTTTTTGTGTGATGCTCGAACAAATAAACAAACAAACCAAAAGCCCAAAAATCTGTGATTTGGATTCAGGGGCATCAAAATATATAAGCGTAACGTGATATTTCTTTCATAAATGTCATCAATGTACAGACAAAATCAATTTACGATTTACTTTATTTAGCACACTTAGTGGACACCTTTTTCAGTAAGTTCTTTTTTGTATAGAGCAGAATAAGTATTCGTAGAAATTGACAGTAATTCATCGGATTAAAATTCATGGACGAAATGTTAAGTAGACCACCTGTTTCGACGTTGTATTCGTTGTCTGAAGCTCAGAGTACAAGTTTAGAGTCTAACCACTGATGGGGTTGTGTCTTTTTATTACTGAATTCCCATGGCCACCTTCCGGCTCCACCATGAGACCGTGGGTATCCTATGTCCTTGTCAAGACTTATCAGAAGAGCCTAAACTCGATGGAGTTTTATTACTGAGTTCCAATAGCCACCTTCTCGATCATGAGATCTTCATGTCATAATAATAATGTCATCCAATTTACATACGCTTGCAAAATTTCAGCTGATTCGGAAACCAGGAAGTTGGTCAAATTTACTTGCAAGATTTGATTACAGACAGACAGACACCGCGACAGGTGAAACTAACTATGAGCTTTTAAAAATAATCCTGTATTATTTGTTATAACAGGATTATTTTTGGACCCCTAGTAAAATATAGTATGTTAGTCAAAACACAAAATAATCAACTTTTCCGAGGAAACATAGATCGAAAAATAAGAATTATTTTCGGCTTTCCCATACAATACTTGCACTGGCAATAGAGGAATTAGTAAGTGACGATAAATTTTTTTTTCTAGTATTGCGACCCATGTCTCTTTGGGACAGTTGTTCGTATTAATGTTCTGAGCTTTGGTTCTGAGTAATATGATATTAAAATTTGTCCAGAGAACCAAACATAAATGCTCACCTATTTCAAATAAAAAAAATTATATAACTTTACGTCCAAATCAACTTCATTCATTAATAAGCGCTAAAATATCGATGAAAATGATTAAATTATATTTAGCCATTCACAATGTTGTGATACGAGTAAGTACATTAAAATACTATGCCTCAAGTTCACTAACTCGTTCGCTGCGGCTGTACGTATGCGTGTATGGTAAGGTAAACAATACATTTTCGTTGCATCACACACATCAAGAACCTACGATTGAAGACAGGCTAGACAGACGGTTAAGTCCTTAGCGATAAAGTCATTCTAATACGTAAATTATTATAGATATCAAGAACGGAACCAAAAAAATTACATTCAGTTATTATTTAACAAAAAAATTGAATGTACGAGCAAGCATACAACTGCGTCATGCGTCTGTTGGCGAGCACGCGTTCTTGACTTAGTAGCTAGTATTTTTGGTACTATACATACAGGGTGTGAGGGACGGTGTACCGATAACTGAACGGGCGTGCTCAGTCAACGAAATTTAACAACTTTCCCAAAGAAACATTTTGTGAATTGAAGATAATTTTGATCTCTCCATACAAACTCAACAGTTTATAAGGAGAGATGAAAGTTTTTTTATTAGTTAAACTTTTTTTCATTTCCCGAAAATGTTTCTTTGGGAAAGTTGTTCAGTTTCGTTGACTGAGCACGCCCTTTCAGTTTTCGGTAGGTACACCCTCGCTAACAGCCTGTATTATTTGTTAACAAATTAAGATGTAATCTGTTCACGAACTAGTTGTGCCTAGCTAAACTTTCTTCCTGGATGTGACAGGCGAAACCGGTAGAGCCAGGGTAGAACAATCTAAATCTCGACTGAGAATGCATCAACAGTCTTTCTGTCCGTAATTTTATTCGTAATAAATCGAATGCGCTACGCCACCTGCGTCTTGGCGTACGCCTAGCCTTACTACTTTTTGTTCTTCTATGCCTATGCCTAGGCCAAAAAGTCAGTTTCTTCGTGGCCAAACTACGTGTAGATTTCGACCAATGTGAATTTTTGAGGGTTGGTTAAAACGTACCTACAAAAAACTTACAAGAACAGAAATGAAAATTATATTTGTAATCTACTTCCTCAAAAAAAAATAGTCAAGTGCGAGTCGGACTCGCGCGCCGAGGGTTCCGATATACCTATAGTATTTTTGGAAGCATTAAAGTCCATTTTTAGGACCGCAAACCTAAATTTGTTTGTAAAGGTTTTTTGCAAATTTCTTAACAATTGTGCAACTTAGAAAGATCGTTTTATTTTTGCTGTAATAGGTACTTACATAAACTTCTATCGACTGTAATTAATTCAGATTTTTCCTTTCACAAACTTCGGAGATAAGGGGTGGGGGAGGGGAATGGTATTTTTTTTACATTTTTCATCATAACTTGAAAACTCGCAAAAAAATACAAAAATATATTTTGGAATGTACAAGTAAAGCCCTTTCATTTGATAGGTACCATATCAACCTAGTAACGACAATTTGAAATTTTGCCCTCTATTAATAATCATATTTTTTTTACATTATTTAATGTGCAATTAGGTTGGGCAACCAAATTCTAAAACTATTCCAAATTTGAAGTCGATAGCATGAGTGGTTGCTGAGATAGGTGTGATAGACAGACAGACAAAGTCGCACCATAAGGGTTCCTTTTTTTTACCATTTTGGTATCGGAACCCTAGAAACGAACCTGTATGTTGCTCGTCTGTGTGTCTGTCTGTCAATACCCTTTTATCACGAACGTAATAGATAGAAAATAAGGCGCTAATAGCGTTCAAATGCCTAACTTTACGTTGAAATATTAAAATAAACAACAGTTTTGTATGTAGGTACATGTAGAGTTAAAAGCATGTGAAGCTAGACACGTTGGACTTTGTACCGCTCTTTTTTCAGTAGCCACAGAAGCTAAAGTGACTTAGGCTTTGTTTTGTATAAGAAATAACAAAACCCGTATCATAGTTACTCCGGGTGGAATTCGACTATGATTTTACACTTACGAGGATATTGTACGACCTAACAGTCCACACGTAAACAAGAGGTGTTTAATTTACTTACAAAAATTCGTATTATCGGTACTCTGTGTACCTAATAATATAAAGGCGAGAACTGCACTGTCTGTCTGTCTGTTACGCTTTTATGACTAATCCGATAAACCGATTGTGATAAAAACTTGGTACGAAGATAGTTTGAACCATGGGAAAAGACATTAGCTACTTTTTCTGAACCCCACGCGGACGGAGTCGCGGGCAACAGCTAGTATTAAAATAAATGGCTATCAAAACCATTGAAAAAAAAATACAGGGTGATATATCAAGATTTTAAAAAGGTTTTTACTTGAACAGAATTGTATCTTTGCTAACCACGTTTTAGGAAAAAATCACCAGCAGCACCTGTTTTCGTGATATTTTGCAAAATTTCTCCAAAACCACAAAAGTTCACTAGTTAGTTTTTACACACAAAAAAGGTATCTATTATACCAATATTTTTACTTGAATGTTTTATTTTTATTCCACATAATACTAATGAAAAGTGCAAAAAACCGAGTTTTTGAGCGCGTGCGGCCGCGAACCCGACCAAAAACTGTAAGCGCGTGACTTCTTAGCGTGCACATACGATTAGAGTGCATTTTTAATTTGATCAAGTAACTCTGACCGCTATTAAGGCCTTAATAACAAATTTTAAGGTCTATGGACCCTTGAAGCTGTAACAATTTTATGTTTCTACGACGACACAAACAAAAGATTATGTTATGAGTATGTTGGCACTTGGCTTTTTTTTATAGCACGATCCGAAACGGCGTAGACTCGCTCTATTTGCATTGTATTCTGCATGACATTCAATAAGTATTCTGTAAAGAATCTACATTGAATAAAATTATCTGAATCTTTTTTATTTTGTCACAAAGTCTAAACCTTTAACTAACACTCCGCCCGTAGAACTAGGAAAGACCCGAAACGGGGCTCGGTCCTTTCTTACCAAGGAGCACAATATGTTACTCGTACGCTAATGACGGCCGAATTTGGAAATGAAGGTCTGCCTCTGTACACCGCGGCCCAATAGTCTGAACAACAATGAGAACAAGAATGTGAACAAACCGTAGACGAGGTATACTTTAGAGGTAAAAATTGAGGGGAGAGGATGCAAATTAACTTTACTTACATCGCTCACTTACCAAAGGGAACATCGACAACTAATTAGCTTAGTTAGGCTTAGCAATATTTTCCTTACATCTTCTACATTATTACAGTAACCGTTGGTAATATATTGCAAACTAGCGTTTTCTTGTCATATTGCGCTACACGTTATAACTGTAATTAAAACACTTGTTATCAATTACAATTACCGCGAAGCATAACTTATTTCTTTAAACACGCAAGGTTCCGTATAAAACAGTAATGCAAGGAAAAGTGTGGGTATGGCAATATAGCTACGAGAAGAAGTTAAAAATCTGAAGTTTATTAGCAACAATAGAGATCGATTTGTAGCACTTAATCTAGTACGCTGTTTGTCAATACGGATCAAATAGCCTTGTGACGTCCCAGAGTGCAACCGTTACGTCTAGTGGACCCCGAGAGTGGACTATTGATTCACTTTTGTTTTACAGCCCATGTGCCCCACATTTTTATCATTCAATAAAAATAACTCCGCATTTAGAAAATCACAAAATATCACCATCACAGGTAAGAATCGAATCTGCGTCTTCTACGTCAGTGCCGAAGACGTTACCGTGATACGGACGAAATTTGCGATATCGTGCTATCACTTTTCCAGTTTCCCTGTACTGATAATAAATAATACGCAATTTTTAAAAACACGTATTTACCTGCGCCGAGGGTGCAAATTGTCGTCTCTGGTTGAAGAACCTGAAGTCGAGCGTGGCGCCGACTACAAGCAGCGTTGACGCGTGCCACAACACCGCTCGCCGCCACATGTTACCGTGCCACTACTGCCGTGCCGATGCGGACTCTCTCTATTCACCGCCCGGCCCGGCGCGTTCGCTCCACCACGCGACAAAATCACTCACTCCACGACCAACCCCCACGCAACAACCAAACCAACGCGACTCAAACACGGAAAAATCACTTTCTTCACCTGCTCGTAGATTTGTATCTTTCCTCTTTTAACGTAGCGTGATACTTACGTTTTATAGGAAGTGATTAGACCATTTTATACACCAACTGTCATAAATAAGCAGAATAGCGGCACCAAACAGATATGAGGAAATGGTTTAGATATTATGCAGTTCCAAATGACTTGAATACCGTCCAATTAGATAACAATTAACGTGAAACAAACTAGTCAAATGCATGATATTGCACATCAAAACGGAAATTTGCTGTGGATTTTGTATGAATTAAATAACAGTTTAGTTCAAGGAACATAATACTGCAACCGCAGACATAAAAAGTCACAACAACATGACGTCACACAACTAACAATTAACAGCAATTCAAGCTAAGTCTTCCATCTCTACCCTGGCTTAGATAAGCTTGGTACTTACAAAGTCTAATCTGTCGACGAGCTCTTAGGTAATACATATATTACGATACAAAAGCACAAATTTTTTTGTTGTTGTTGTCTATACAGAGTGTAAGAAGTAGGGATGGGCCGAATGTTCGAATAGTTTTATGTTCGGCTGAATATTCGACTAAAATACCGAATATTCGGTACAAACTCCAAGGAGGTTTAAGTAGCAGTTCTTTCTGCTAAGCATATCACTTTCTTTCGAGGGACTTCCATATACTAAAAAGAATGGATTTTTATCAAATCCTAAAAACGTAAATTTTTTATCTTTCTCTCTGAGAAATATGTGACATGGGACTAATAAATGCTACTACCACAGTTTTTCTGGTGAAAACACTTACCATTCAGGAAAAAAACGGTTTTAAGAATCACGCATAAAATGGCTATTACGGATTATTTACGCTTCCGTTCTTAGTTTTAATGATCAATTCACAAGTAAATAAAAAAGAAAAGAAAATAAGGCCGATATTAAGACTTCAGGTTCTACGACCAAAAATTTTGACTTCTGGACCAGTGTGCCACAGCGCGATAAAAATCGCGGTGTACACGGGCCCTTATGTTTAAATGCAGAAAGATTTTTTGGTAAAAAGTTGAATTTTAAAATTACCGTGGGGCATTGAAGAACTGAAGGGATACCAGATGACTCCCTTTTTCGCCTAATTTAATTTGATTTGAATGTGATGCGCCAAACACCCTGTGATGAATAAATGACTTCTATTCTATTCTATATTGATTCAGGAAATTTTATTAAACTCACAGGGATGACTCCCTTTTTCGCCTAATTTGATTTGAATGTGATGCGCCAAACACCCTGTATATTGATTCAGAAAATTTTATTAAACCCCCAGGTTAAGTTCGGGAATGTCTAGTTACACCCTGTATTTTGAGAAGGCCTTTGTAATATAAATGAATATTCAAAACAAAATATTTTACGACAGGTATCTCTTTATTACAAATATTTTTAGGATACCTTATATTTACATAGTAACAAAACTTACAAAAGAATTATAAATGTTTGTAAACTCTTTTTGTTTAGGTATTTAAAAAAGGTAAAAAACTTTAGGTGTTTTATTAATTATTGAAATGTTCATTTTAATAAG
This sequence comes from Athrips mouffetella, assembly GCA_947532105.1. NCBI lineage: Eukaryota > Metazoa > Arthropoda > Insecta > Lepidoptera > Gelechiidae > Athrips > Athrips mouffetella. Next base: position 34,397,230 of record OX383956.1, read on the forward strand.
GTTTAACCTCCAAGCAAGGAGGTTTTTGTTCTGAGGGTTTAACCATAACGAACAATAATAAATTTATGTCACCGGAAAATAATAAATTTCCACGTCAGTAAATCAACTTTCAAAAAAGAACAAACTCGTAAGAAATTCGTAGATCCATAGCTCCAATAGGTAAGGCAAAAACAACCTAAGGTTGTGTTAGGTTGTCTCGCGACCAAACGCACGAGCCGAGCGAGAGAAGCGAGCGTGCTGCGGCAGCAGCCGGCGAGTGCCAGAAGCGAATTCGGTACAGTTTATTATTTTTCGAATATTAATTAAGGAAATTGATCAACTTACCGTATTATCTTCCGGTGACATTTATTATAAAGGTTAGGTACTCGTTTATAGTATGAATGTTTAGATATCTACAATTTATCTAAATTTATATTTTCATAGATTTGGATAAATTTGCATGTTCACGATTTTTTATTCTGTTTCGTTTCATTTCTGTTTTGATTGACTACCTATGTGATTTTATGACCTCATTTGTCTTCAAGACTAGATCGAGGTCAGGAGCAAGCCCACTCACAGTTAAATTATTACGAAACATGAAAAAAATATACCTTTTTCAATTACCTATCTAAACAGAGTACAGTGTGTCGCCAATCACTTAACAGATTTATTAATTGAAGTAGTTTTTCACTCATCTTATTAATTTATGGAACTGAAAACACAGTATAACTAAATTGTTTTATAATCTCTATTAAAATCTTAAAATTTAAACAATAAATTATTTACCACGCACCTTCAATACAACTAAGGAGAAGAAATCAATCGTTTGAGGAATGCGTCGTCGCACGTGGCACACTGCCGTTTAACTTTGCAACATTATATCAAAGTTCAAATAGACCAGCTCGGACATTCGGCCTATATTGCGAATTGTCTGATTTGTGCATTATTAATCCGTCGTTAATGGTTTTTTCGGCAGTTCTTAACAAATGATCACAAATAAAAACAGTTCGTACTGATCTGCTTGGTAATTAAAATACTTTCGATTGCGTTTTGTAACAAAAACATTCAGTAATTTAACTTTGGTATCATAACGGGCAGCATTTTACAATTTTCATTCAAACAAAGCTTAACAAATACTGCCGAACTCACATAATATATGCAAGTATTCATGTACTTAGGCTGAGTTGCACCATATAACTTTAAAAATAAAAAATACGTTCATCTCCTACAACCCTCTCACGAATAGAATTTCCTATTATTCAACGAGAAATTTTATATATCAATGTGATATATTTGTATTTGGTTTTCTGAAAACGGATTAAACGATTTAAATGAAGGGTTTTTCGGGAGCAAAAAAATCGATCTAGTTTCACGTCTGTGAAAATTAGTTTTCTAAGTTTATTTTAATTATCAGAAAAAATAAAATAGCGCATTTTGGAAACCTACAGCGCTATCTGTTGGTGGGTAGCATAGCTTGGTCAGGCAGTAATCTTTTAATGTTAAATAAAACGCCTCTCAAAGGTTTTGTAAGAGGATTTAAAATAATATTTATTAAGTTTTAAGAGTTTATCAGAGCTTAATTTAATTTTTAGTCCCAAAAATCCCCCGGTCAAGAATTGGGTCCCAATGTGGTTGATAAACTGTAGTTTTTCTACTCCATGCTAGATGGCGCCGTATCCATTTACTACTCGGGGTTTAAGGGCAAAAATCGCACATCCGGTAAAATTTGTTTACTTCGTTTTTAGAGTATTTCTTGAGAATCGCGCGATTGCTAAGCCCTACAGTGCCGTCTGATGGAGGGAGATCAAAGGCGATTATTATGTTATCGTTCGTTTAAGATGGTCCAACTCAGCCTTAGGGTCGGCGTCTGTTAGTCGCCCTAGTACCAGACCAGAACCATCTCGCCTCACTGCTAAGGGTGGATTGCACCATCTAACTTAATCATATCCTTATATACCCATCTTATTTTTTCCACCCATAGAGAGTAAGACGCGTATATTCGGTTATGGTTAAGTTAGATGGTGCAACCCACCATAAGTTAATGAAAAACTGACTTTAAGTTATGTGGCACATACTACATTCTAAATTTATTTCTGAAATGCGGGGACCGCGTTCCGTCCATTCTTACTAATTGATACTACGCTGCAAGCACATCGACAGCACGCGGGCGACTCACGACAAGTGAGGAGGCGACTCATGCATGAACAGCGAGGGTGCAACTCACCGAGCGCGCTCCTCTGCACTCCCCTTCACCTCCTCTCTCATCCTCTATTGAAGACGCCGGGTAGACAGCGAGCAAGCGCCGGGTGGACAGCGCACCGCACGGTCGTATGACTGTGCTGATCGTGTGCTGGTCTGGTACTGAGGCGGTTAATGGACGTCGATCTTTAGTCACCAAATCATAACCGATACATCAGGATCGATTAATTAATAGGCAGACAAAAAACATACGAAATATTTACCAAATACAATATTAATTAAAAAAGTACCTAGAATCCATTTTTATATTATTCCAAATTCCAGCGTTTACAAACACATTTTGCAGTCATGACACTAAGTTGGAAAGAATAACACTGCTTTACAAACTTGTTTTTCATCCCATCTATTCGAAAATCGCTGAACGGTTCGTCAATAAAGGCGAACAAAATAGCTGTTTTCTGCAAGAGACTTTCGTAGCGGGTAAAAATGGGATTTAAAATTAGAATTAGAATTTAGGTCCACCATAGGGATATTTTAGGTCAACCATAGAACTCGAACCAATATATTGTATGAAAAATGATACTGGCTGGTTGCACTATTAAAATTATTATGAATATAAAAAAAGAAACTTGAAATGTAAACAAGTACCAACCAAAGAGGTTCTGTTCCTAGTCGATACAAAAATGAAAATAAAATTTTCAATGGTTACAAATAATACTTAATATGATTTTTAGTATTGTTTCATCAAGTAATAATATTGTAATGGTATTTTTTGTTTAAAATTAATGACGAGTGTGATTTAATGAGCCTCTTATTCTTTTCTCTTAGAGGGAGATGAAAAGTAGAATGTATTACGCGGCAGCAAAAATATTTTTACCTTGGGCGACCTATTGAATCCCTCGCTACGTTCAGGATTCTACTTTAGAATCCCTCGCCATGCTCGGGATTCTACTCAAGAATCCTTCACTTCGCTCTGGATTCAAAATAGCGCCCTCGCCTTAAAAATATTATTTTACAGCCTTGTGATACAATCTACAATTTTTTTCTGCTTGCTTGCTTGATTGCTTTTGTCATAGCTGCAAAATGTGTTGGTAAGCGTTGGAATAAACAAAAAAATGGATGATACAAATATACATATTAACAGGTAAGTATACAGCCGAAACTGCGTTTGCGTGATATTCTTATAGTTCTGATGATCTCTACATTTAGTAGTCGTTTGCGAGTCGTTCCATATATCAACGCAACATTTTGGGATGAAACGGAAATATTTTAAGTTTATTCCCGATACGGATATGATGAGTGTTAAAAACATAGCGTTTTTAATATCTTTTATAAGAATGTTTTGACGTGTGGCGATCGCATTTCAGAAGTTGATTGCAAGATTTCCAAGTACAAAAACAATGATACTATTTTTAATTACAGAAAATTGATTTAAAATCTTCACACATCATTCGGCTTTAATCAAGTGTACTGAAATGCAGTGGTACGTACCTAACGGGAATAAAACGTTTCATCCCAAATCGTTAGTGGTTCGAATCGTGCCTGCTTATGTATATAAACTACCTATCAACAATTTTACTAATATTAAAAAGATATTAAAGCAACAGACTCCAAAAATCTCAGTTAATAATTATCATGTTGAAGTAGAGGGAATGAGTGTTCAGGCTGTCTAAAGGTACCATTGACCTAACTGAGTCGTGGCTCGTCACCATTTTTGACAATAAATCGTTTGAAACTGTTTAGACAGGTTATCTAATTGATGTTTTGTTTTGTACCTGGCTATGTATACAAGATAAAAAAAATTGTAAGCACTATTTTAGTGTTACTCAGACCGTGAACCTAAACAACTTTTTCCTAAGAGGTGAAATATGAAAAACAAAATTTAACTTCCCATAGAAATTGAACCAGCTAATTGCGCAATTAGTATGCAACGTTCTACAAGGAAAGTTGCTCCGTTTCATGGTCTAAGTAACAGGCAAAAATTGAACTTACGAATTTTTTTACTCCAATTACAATGTGCAATTATCTATACGCAAAACCTCTCGGGTAGAACACCCATGACACTGAACAACTTTTGTTCTACAACTTTAGAAAATTTAAATAAAATAAATGGTACAGCAGCACAGCACTTATTTTCTCGCGACATGCAAGTAAAAAGTATCAACTGCAAACTTAAATGTGTAATGCCATACACATAGCACGGACATACAAACTTATTAGATTTTTCGGAAAGTGATCAATTCAGAATTAAAATTCTTGAACTTTATTAAACGAACTAAACGTAAACAATTTTGTACAACCTGTATATTAGATTTTTGCAAATAAAGTCAAAAATAATATCCATGATGATTAGGTTGATAATTATGAGGTTGACGATGATGATGATAAAATTGATGATAATGTGGGACTCGTTATTCTCATCCTCAACTTAATCATGACCATCAGTGATGAATTTGATAATGATGATGAGGTTGCCGATTATGAGGTTGATGATGATGATGGGGTTGATGATAATCAGGTGATTGATAATAAAGTTGATGATTGTGAGGTTAATGATGGCATCATCATTAACCTCACAATCATCAACTTTATTATTAATAACCTCATTACTATGATGGCAATGATGAGGTCGAGGATGAAGATAACGACTTAACTCTATAACGAGGTTGGTGATGCAACCTCATTATCATCAACCTCATCATCACCATCATAGTAATGAGGTTAGTGAAGAAGTTGATAACAATGAGGTTAGTGATGATGATGAGGTAATCCTCAACCTTATTACCAAAAAACTCATCACTATGATAGTTGAGGATGAGGATAACGACTCAAATCAATAATAAGGTTGGTGATGAAGCCTCATTATCATCAACCTCATCATTATAATCAACCTCATAATCATCATCAACTTCAATCATCAGCCTCGTCATCTCAAACTCGCGACTGTATCGATGCAAACGAGCGTTTTTAATTATCGCTACACGCGACTGTATCGATGCAAAAAGTTGCTGTGTTAATGGGGCCGAACTACAATTGTCACGCGTTCTGTATCTATTTGTGCGTAGATCAGTACCTTGCGACGCGTGAGACCCTCTTCACGTAGCGACGCTTAACTGATTTCGAAAAACAAGTCCGCACGGGTGCGGCAGGACGCGCCGGGCGCCCGTCGCGTTTGTGTATACTCCCACCCGTCGCACGCACCAGTCAGCGCTGCTCATACTATTTTGAATACAAACACGCGAGCGGGCACCCGCTAGTTTTAGCAGACGGCTTTATATTCGAAGGTTTTTGAAGTAGCTCTCACAGCGTTTCGAAGTGCACATTCCATTCATGTTCTCGCCTTCGCTATAGCTTCTTTGAATATGGACAATCTTTAAGGGGTTTTATCCAGGTTGGTTTCGACAACAGGAACATGGCACCTTTTACAGCAGCAACCAAGAGGCTTACTATTCATTGATGCATCACTACTCCGCCCTGGCAGAGGTGGCAGCCGCCTCTATCAGCCCGGCCAGTGATTCGTCGCAACATCAGGCCAGATGGAATGAATACCTAGTTGTAGGGAGCTACTGCCACTACGTTGAAGTTTAGTTTTCTCAGAATATAATGCTCAGCATCGATTCATTCTTCACTCGTGAGCGTGTTTTCTGAGAACTCGACTATATTACAAGTTGATACCTAGAACAGCAGTGAAACTACCCGCAGAATCTATCCAGTAACAGGCTGCGGCGATCAAAAGTAACCTGTCATCTGCTACCCAGGCTCTGCTTAAAAAAATATTGAGGCTATGAGGCCAGCTCAGATGCTAGGTTGTTTCCAGTCAAACCGTTAACTTCCTTTATCCAATTCATTAACGTACACCTGGACATCTTATCTATTGGCGATTCGTCGATTACCTTTTTCTCGATTTCCTGCATATATTTAAGATGGTCGAGAGCATACACTTTGTTCAAGGATCAAGAAAATCTCCAACTGCTAAAAAATCTGCTTTTTTTAAATATGAGTTTCGCCGACCTGCCGACGAACATTCTTCATATAATACACCTATGGTCGATCAAAATTAATTTAATAGGTTTAATTTGTCAATTTTATATTTTTTTAACAAATGTACAAATATTTATAATTTAATATTATTATGCGATTCAAATATTTTTGTAAATTATTTTATGATTTATAACTTTATGTTTTGTAAGAATAGAGTAAGTTTCCGACACAATGAACTTTTAGAACTGAATAAATGAAATGAAATATCCGATTGAGTATTCGCTGGAGTACATAAAATAGCGTCTTCGATGTTCTGGCCTGAATCCTTTATCTTCTTCTTTATCTTCCTGACTTGGTGGAGGGATATCCTTAAATATTTCATAGTTCCAAATTCTTGACTCGTAATTTTTTCTCACTTGCACGTACCTAGTGATCAGCGCTTTGCCGCTAGGTCCAGACACGTAATCTTCAGATTTTTGACCTGATGTGGGCTCGGTTTTCGTGCCTTACAATTCTTTACCTTATTATTTTCACTTGATTTGACCTGTCACTTTGAACGTTGTCCTAAACATACTTTTTAGGGTTCCGTAGTCGACAAGAAACCCTTATTGTTTCGTCATGTCCGTCTGTCTGTCCGCGGCTTAGCTCAGTCCCTTAGTACTAGAAAAATTAAATTTAGTATGGACATACATTTTACATACGCCGACAAAGTGGTAAAATAAAATCTTGAAAAAGTTATTTACTTTACGGTGCCTGGGGGTGAATTTTCTTTTTCTTATGTACCCCATCGTGTGGGGTGTTGTTAGATAGCTCAAAACAACGTCCGTCTTACTACATAAAAAGGTAGACATCTGTTGAACAATTGAATAAAAAAATCGTACAAAATAACTCTGGCTATGTCATTGATGCACAGAAGTCAAAAATGACTTATTTTCGACTTCTGCGCATCAACTGACATAGCCACTTATTTTGTGCGATTTTTTTAATCAAGTGTTCAACAGATGTCTAACTTTTTGTAATAAGACCCACGGGGTCTTCATATATCAATTTTCAATTTAGGGATCCGTTTGCGAAAAGCGTGACGGACAGACAGACAGACCGATCGTCCGACGGATGGACATTTTTATAAACTTGCTTTTTATGATGTTTAAGTGATACGAGTATAGAACACATTTTAGAGAAAATCAAAAAACCTTTCTATTTCACGAATTACCTTTCTCGCTCCGCTCAAAAGTAAAAAGCCGAGAATCAATTTTTTTATTATAATTTACAAAAGGTGTAGAACAAAAGTTGTAACATGGGTAGAACCAACCGGGTTTTCCGTATTTAGAAGTACTCGTTGTATAATGTTTAGACGAAATTCGACCAATTGTATTTGTATGAAAATATGCTTACTGGTGACACGAAACGTAGTACTTACTTACAAAATTTTCAGTAGTAACATTTTTGCTTATTTTGTAAGAAACATAAATCCATAATAAAATTTTTGTGTATGTGTAAGACGGCAGCTTTTATTCAATTTTCGAAAAATATCAGCTGGGAAAATATATAAAAAATCTAATGATAAAATAGATGACATTTCAAACGAGAAAATAATTTTCGATACCAAACTAAAAATAAAAGCAATATTAATGCGTAGATTTAAAAGCTTGAAATTAGCTTTCGGAAATTTCATAGGTAAATAATATGTTTCATAGCGTACAAACATATTCGGGTAGGTTCTAACTAGCAAATATTTTTATATATTTGCCTGAATACGCGAACGAGAAGAATATTTCGACATTGACAGCAAGCGCGTTGTTGGCATAATAATTTTAGGATAAACATACCTGACCTAGCCAATCTAAGAATGTAACGGTAAATGTTAGGGTCTACCAGCATTCGAGCATTTACTTTACAAAACTACTCTTTAGGTGCATTTAGACATCAAAACGCAAACAGATTTTCTTAAAAATAAGCAATTTCTTATCATAAGTATTCAATCAATTTATTCGTGGAAAATAATCATTTTTAATTATCCACGAAGAAGGACCTACCTAAAATGACTGAAATTGGGTGAAACGTTACACTAGTCTTTTGATTATAGAGGTAGAAAGAAAATTTTTTAATTGTTCAAGGTCCTAATTAGGACTTACGTAACAAAAAATTGCAAATGAGATTATTGTAGAAATCTTTTCCAAAAAAGTGTTATTTTAACAGCAAAGGTAACATAATGATAAGACATATCATAAATGAATGCAAATCGATATAATTATATGGAAACCTGTCTATAGAGTTTTTACGAAGTTATAAAACTCTAGCAAGCTCTAGTATTTTAAATATTTACTTGCGCACCTACTTTAAACAACACAAAAATATTTTAATTAATAAATACTAAAGAGATAACGTCATATATTAACTTTCACGCAATAACCATATTCATTAAAATGTAAAACGGACAATGTTTCCATGCACGACAACGTCAAAAAATATAATCAGACATTTGGTTTTCAATATAATAAGAGCGGCGCGCACTGGCAACTTTTGTTTCCAAGACAAAAAAGTTTGTTCTGTCGCGTTTCCATCTTGCTTCTATTAAATCGCCAGCAACTTATGTTCGTAAAATGAGCTCTCTACAACAAAAATGTCGTCCAGAGGTCCGCAGCAACATTTTTTTACAACTGGAAATCGGTTGCCGGCGACAGGTACAAAACGAAGACACTAGACGGAACAATACCTTTTAGTCGTGGAGTCTAATGTAGTGCCCCTGCGCGCTCGCTCTAAATCAATTGAGGTCTCCCACATAGGTTAAAGAAAGTAATCCAATAAGTATTAATTAGGTACTCTTAGACGGACTCTTCTTAAATGAAAAATCCGCACCTCACTTTCATAGTATTCGCTTGAACTACAAAAATACATAATGCTAGATTTGCTTATCACTTTCACAGTGTTAATATTTCAATTCAATATGCACGAAGCTAGGTGCACTTCAAAAACTGTAACTTAAATTCAAAATTACGGTGCCACATATTTTTCTGACAGCTGATACAAATTCACTACTACACCAAATAAATTTGTAACATCTTTTACAATTTAATAAACCTACAAGAGGAGGTAAATTTCAGTTATCCATTCAAGACATAAATTAGTATACATCCCAATTTGATACTGTCTACAAAATAATGCAGTCATGCTATGTTTTTCAAACAAACAAATTGGTAAAGAATCGAAACTTGTGTGGAGTACCACTAAAACACAGGTCAACACGTGTTGACAGTTGAGAAAATGTAATCCTAATGTCTATTTCGCAAAATATGTTTTAAAATTATTTTTAGGTAGTTACTTAGGCCTTAAAAGTTTCAAGCTCACAGCTCTCCTCTCACTCCCACCTGATGTTATTGAAATGTTTCCCCTATCTACATAGGCAAATGTGATTTCCTGATCAAGTTTGCAATAATTCGCTAACCACACTGTAGTAATTATGTTTGCCTCCTAGTAGCTCCTTCAAGTATGGCGCAATGGCTACATTTTTAAAGTATTTTAAGATATTTAAAATTAAGAATTATCTTAAAAAGCCTTTACTCGTGGTGGTCAGTACTGGTAACCTAAAAAACTAAGGAGCTGTCACAGCTTCACTAAGCTGGTGAGGAGTAGAACACATCGGGCCAATCTGAAAACAAGTGGTCTAATCATAATATGAGTCTTTATCAATTAGGCCACTTGGTTGGCACCAGTATATGCTTGATCCGTGGGATGGTTGCATTGTAAGTCGTCGCAGGAATGTAGCGTAGAACGGAGGAAGAGTTGCGACTCACACCCAACGTTAACATGTCACATTAGTTTCAAAACTTTCCCACATCTTGATTACAAAGAATGACTGGATTATTTATTTATTTATTCTTATCTACCACATAATTAATTGTTTTCCCACACAATCACTGCCTTCATTTATTTATATTTGCTAGCATGCAACTTTGGTTCTATTTTAACAATAAGTAGGTCGGTATTAACATGATTACACACATATCACTGGCTTCAAAAGCCGGGCAGTGACTTGAGTTCCTTTGGAACGATTACCTACATACATATTTCAAAAACGGCAGCGATTACAACGAATAATATTAAAGAAAATACGTAATGACAATTAAACATAACTCGTAATCGCATTCAACATACGTAATCACATTATATGCAATGTATTTTCTGTAGCCTTGATCTCTTGGACTTAACTACAAGTGCGCGTATCGTATCGTTGTAGGAAAATGCAGTATCAGATAGAGCAGTGCAGAGGGATGGCGGAGCAAATCGCTGAGCTCAAAGAGCTTGTTATAATGCCTTGGAGCCTGTGTATGACTATGCTTATACTCTATATAAATCATTGTGGTGAGTATAATAGAATATTGGAATGTACACTAAGGTAGTCGCGAGGTTAGTTCACGTTTCTAGATTAAAGGCAGCGGCAAGGTGGGCACTCGTGACAGCGAGCAGCTGAGCGGCGGCAGAGCTGCCCCAGCGGCCGGCTCTACGGCTCAACCTGCAAATAAATCCGCATTATTACATTCGTTCACTTAGTAAAAACTGTAACAGTCTAATAGAGAAGGAAAGATAGCTTTAGCCTGCGTTTCCACATACCCGATTTGCGCCGGGACGGCGCGCCGGTCTGACCCCCGGTCGATCAGTAAAGTATTGAAGGTCTAGGAGGCGTGTCCACGTGTCCGGCAAAAGCGCCGCGCCGGCCCAGTTTGAGACCGGAGACGGCACGCGCTTGGCTTACGTACAGCGCACAGTCTAGTATGAGGGTCTAATTAGCCAGACCTACGCACGGCACGTGCGGTCTACCTACGATTCAGGAATATTGGTATCTTCATGTTTTTTTCAAATACAATATACTTATCAGTTTTTCATGTATTTTTTTTAATCAAAAATATTTTTCAAATTAGTGTTCATGTTCGCATGAATCATGAAACTCTTTTCTTTCTTCTAAAATTGGATGAAGCTAATAACGTCTGTGTATGACTTTATCTTTTAGTTTAATTTTTTTACACAATTACCAAATGACGATATTTTGTTTGTAGATCTGAGCATGATGTGTGTAGGCAAAACAACACAATGAGCCCGCACCGCAGCCGGCTACCAACCCGGCCGGGCGCTGCTGGACACGTGTACACGGATAGATAATTTATTCCTACATTTGCCAATTCTTATGGAATCGTTATATGACACGAAGAGGAGGTCATCTCTGGCTTGGACTGTTTCTGATGCATATGGAAGTCTTCTAGATATTAGGTTTAAACTTTGTGGGGCCGTAATTTTGGAATAGACAAAGTCGTATTTGGTACAAGTTTTGCTACATATAGATACTGTCTAATGCATTGAAAGCTTTAATTAAAATAACGTGCACGACAGAAACGATTAACAATTAGCTGAATGTTAAGAAAAAAATAATTTTGAGTTTAGCAAGGCGACGCAGACAAAATACAGAGAAAAACGTCTCAGTGGTGTTCTTCAAATTATTACCTACATTTTATTGAATTTATGAACACTCGCGGAAGGAAAAGGTTCGCCAGTTTTTAAATTGATTCGTTTAACGTCACGAACACATATTACCTTTTGAAATTGTGACACAGATTCGACTATTGCATAGAAAAGTATACTTTACTGTTCTACAATAAAGTTCAAATTAATTCAGATCTTGTCCAAGAAGATTTATTAAAACGTTCTTCTTGGTTTGACTTCATCTCTTTGGTTACGACAATTAAAAAGCTATTGTCATTCTTAGTGAAGTGTTTGTCATTTTATTTGTCACATTGACGGAATGGAATCTGTAAAATTCAATGATGTTTGAGTAGCTGCACTTCCTGCTAAGGATGGACCCATTGGTAGAGGAACCGACAATAATTTTTCACGTGATAATCAGGGCGACAAAGAGACGTCTCAGTAGATGGGGCTTTATGAGGGATCACGAAAAACTATGTAAGAAGTTCCAGACCGGAGCCCGGTGTTCAGGAGGCCATTGTCTGGAAATGAAAAATGATGAGTAGTGATATAAAAACTTTGACCAGACAAGAAAACCGAAGGCTAAAGTCATTCCTAACAAGCCTGAAAATCAGAAAAGGGATATTAGATAGCGAACAAAATTACTAAAGCCCCCGGTTTTCTTGGCTGGTCAAAGTTTTTACATCACTACTCATCAGCCCCCATCCTTTGGCATGAGAATTGTTTTTGCTGAAGATCAAGTTTTTTAGTCCTTTTTAATTTCCAGTCAATTAACACCGGGCTCTGGTCTGGAACTTCTTACATAGTTTTTCGTGATCTTCATGAAGCAGCTTCTATTAAGACATCTCTTTTTCGCCTTGATTATCGCGTAAAATTTTAATCGTCAATAGAAAGTCATCAATAGAAAACAATGGTGTGGTTTGCCAAAAGTCTTCAGATTTTAGTCTGGTTTAGTGTATTTCTTATCAGTATAAGCTTCTCTATTACAAGCAATCACTTACGTTCGCATAGAATATCACGTAAAAAAATACTTTTAATTTCCTGACAATGGTCTCCTGAACACCGGGCTCCGGTCTGGAACTTCTTACATAGTTTTTCGTGAACCTCTCATAAAGCCCCATCTACTGAGACATCTCTTTCTCGCCCTGATTATCACGTGAAAAATTCTTGTCGGCTCCTCTACCACATCCCATTCTTGCGAGGGACCTCCATACTAAAATGTATGGATTTTTATCAAATCCTAAAAACAAAAAAAAAATATCTTTCTCTCTAAGATATATGTGACATGGGACTAATAGATGTTACTACCACAGTTTTTCTGGTGAAAACACTTACCATAGTGTTAAAAATCACGCATTAAATGGCTATTATGGATTATTTACGCTTCCGTTCTTAGTATTAATGATCAATTCACAAGTACAAAAAGATATATTTTCATTTTCGCAAACAAAGTTTATACTAAAACATTCATTGATTTGATTTTAAAACATTTCTTGATTTTTGTAACTTCACTGAGTTTTTTGACCGACTAGTACATGCTACTGGGATACGCTTTACACTTCACTAGCTCAAACAGATTATGTACATATATGACGGACTCTATAGTTTTTTACTTTGAGGTAAAATTAGTTGTAGAGTTAACTGTAGAGTTTTCTATTTTAATATAAACTATAAAATATAACAGTCTATAGTGGGTAAAACAGACAAAACCTTTATTTTAAACCAAACGTAACATTTAACTGTTGGCAGTACTGTTTCTTGTACTAAGATGTTGGTATGATTGATTCTGGCACTGGTGCGAGCGAAAACCAATCTTAAGGTGGCGAACCTTTTCATTCCGGGAGTGTACATTATTATACTGACTAAGCTTATTATTTTATTACCCGACTGCCCCAACAGAAGGGTTATATTTTTCGAGTGTATGTATGGAATGCAATAAAGACTTGAAATTGAAATTAATATTTGTTTTTGAGGTGTTTCGCACATCGTCGGATTAAAAAGTAATTTGTACGAATGTTACGGTTTGAAGTGTATGCCAAATTGCACCAATTGTGTGAATTCCCCCCATTAAGTTCATCGTGGTTTATTTTTACTAAATCATATTTTAAAAGCTCATTTTCAAGACACATAAAACAATAAGTAAAAGCCATTAGTGCTTTTAATGACTTTACTATAGCTGAGCAGGAATTATTCAAAATTCATAAGAATCGTGCACATTGTGGCAAGTTATTGAAATACCAAATGGTAAGACCATACCAAACTCGAAAGACTTGGCACAAAGTGCACGATTCTTACTAATTCCCTCTCAGCCACTGCCAACCTTTTTTTACAAAATGGACTGTACTATAAGGCTATTGTGCTCCATGGTACTATAATTCACTATTGTGCTCCATGTTCACTTCTCAACTGTTATGCTGTTAAAAATATGAAAAGCAAACGTAGAGTGTACAAAAAGGCAGCAAGCATGAAAACGGCAAGGGCGCTACATCCAGAGTGATGTGAAGAATTCTAAACTAGAATCCTGAAAGCACCGTTCGCCCAAGGTAAAAATAATTTTGCTGCCGCGTGATAAATTCTACTTTTTTATCTCCTTCTATGAGAAAATTATAAGAAGCGCATTAAGATACAGTATTAATGATAATAGGATCTGAATGTTATTATTCGAAGTAAGAAATAACAATTATTAACATAATTTTATTTATTATTAGGAAAAGAACCTCATTGGTTGTAGTTTTGTTTACAAATCGCGTGTATTTTTTGAATTCTGATTATTATACAATATTTTCGTTCGATCTATATGGTCGCGAATTTCATTTCTACCCGCTATGAAAGTCTCTTAGAGAAATAAGCACAGGAAACGAGCTACTTTGTTGAGCAACAAATGGATAGGATGAAAAAATATATATCGCAGAGCACACTTGTTATATAGAAAGTGTAACGAATACACACGAGTAAGAAACACAAGCACTGCACAGTTGTTTATAACAAGTAATTCCATACAAAGTAGCCGCATCCAACGGCTTTACGTCCCTTCCAAGAACCAATAAATTACGCAAGCAAATATTTCTATTGCCTATGGCCAAACAGTCACATGGTCCAGATGACATCATCTCATGAAGCAAACCAAAAATATTTTAAAGCACACAGACAGCAAATAAATACTTCGTCATAAGTCGCTTCAGCATCTGTTAGATTTATTCACAAATTCACAGAGCAATTAGGTTGGCTGTCTGAAATACAACTACCGTTTAAGTGAATTGTACTAGCAACAACATTTATAACTGTGAAAAAATATTGTAATTTTGTTTTGTAGTTAAAATTCATATTTATTTATATTATACCATGATTGCACAGTCAAAAGTACATCAAGCTTTACACTTGCAGTATGACTTTAGTATCTAAGTTGAAGAGAAGTAAGTGCGGCACAGTCTAATATGTCAAGCTCGACGTGCTCTTGACTGTACCACTAAACAAAACATATCAATGATCGATCATGTGTAGAAATCAAAGACACACTATTGTTATCTAAACTGTTGTGATGATGTTGCACAGAAACGTAATGATCGCAAGTGACATGTTTACAAAACATTCGCCTTAGTGTTACTACGTCTGAGCAATGAGCATTGGCTCTACCAAATCCTTTATGTTTTACGAGCTTTCTAAACTGCGGCTTTGCACGCATAGAACCCGTTCCGTTATACATACAAAAATCAGCAATAACAATTAACGATCAACGTTGATGATCAATACACCATATGGCTCGATTCTCGATCAACAATTGATCGATGGCAATCGATGTCAGATTTTCGGGGCTAGATAGAGGTCAAGAGCAAGCCTATTCGACAGTAAAGAAAACCGGCCAAGTGAGAGTTGGACTCGTGTATCTGTCCACCATATGATACTACAAGCTTTTTACCCTTTGACTAAATACCCCGCGTCCACTCAAACTTGGGTAAATGTATGGGTACGGCCGTATCTTTTCGTTGTTAGCCGAGTAGGAATTATTCAAAATTAATAAGAATCGTTCACTTTGTGCAAAGAACGGAGAGCTAGCAGTTGGCAACCCTACTTCATCAGGTACCAAGTCCTCTCCAAGACCTCTTTAGGCTGCTGCACAATGAAATGGTGAGTCTAAAAAAACAGGGTTGCCTGGACGCAACCTGACACGTTTTGTACAGTCAAAAAAATAGTTATTTTTTTATCAAATCGTATACCAAGTAAGCACAGCAGCAGCAGCCTAGATAGGGCTCTGTTTGGTACCCGATGAGGTAGGGTTGCAAACTGCGCGCTCTTAGTCTTGATATTTGGTATGATCTTACGTATGGCCTTAAGGTTCACTAAAACCACCTCACGCAAGAAAATAAATGGTAAAGCAGCATTTCACTTACTTTCTCGCGACAGGCATGCAAAAGTATCAACTGCAAAATTGAACAGTAAAAACTTAAAATTAGTTTTATTCCAAAAAAAAATGTACTGAATTATGCATAGCAGATCAATTTAGAATTCAAAGTACATTAAAGCAAACTAACCATGAACGATTTCGAGTAAATCACACCCTATGAATTTTCATTTTCAATATAAAAGAGCATGTCTTGACTGATTCATAAACGCTGAGCCGTAAACGCTTACAGCTACAGATTTGAAATTGTTTAAAGAAATTTATTGCACGTCAAACCATAAATTCATCCTCCAAGGAGGTGAAAAAAGGGATGAAAGTTTTTATGAAAGTACTACAGTTTTTTACATGACATGCATAAAAGTTTGGATTTAAGCTAGTGAAAAGAATAAAGAAACATGTATTTTAGCATTTATGCGAAATCGTCCTCTAAGGGGGTGAAATGCCCGCCCTTTCAGTTTTCAGTACACCGTCTCTTACACCTTGTATTTAAATATTTAGTTTTTTACTTTCGAGCGGAGCAAGAAAATAATTGTATTCGTGAAAAAAAGTTATCAAAGCGCACGACAATGCGCCGGCCAAGTTCTAAGCACAGGTCGCGCGCACACCGTGCACTATTTACCCGAACCGCTTAGAGCCACTTTTGACCCCCCTGTATCTTCTTACCTGATTAATAGATCTGGATGAACCTTTACGGACATAATAACACCATTTAATATACTTTGAATAAAAAGTTTCAATATTGTAGCTATTACAGAAAAAAAGTTATAGACTTGAGAAAATTGTAAATTTGGTACTCACTGACTGACAGCTCATCAAAATGTTTGACCACTTCTAGAAGACCTACAAAGCTGAAATTTGGCATTTAGCTAGTCGTCAGGGTAAGAGTAATGGGAAAATTCGAATATTGGAAATTGGTCAAAATAGTTTAGTTTAGTAGTTAGTCAAAATTATGTATAAGAATGTTGGTAATACTTCTCTAAGACTTAAAAATCTAAGATTTGGCATGGGGATAGTCGTTAACATTTACAAAAGTAAAAAAAAAAACATCGAAAATTGGAAATTGGTCAAGTGCGAGTCAGGTCAGGTCATTATTATGTATAAAAATGTTGGTCATACTTCTCTAAGACCTTCAAATCTGAAATTTGGCATCGGGGTAGTCGTTAGCATAAAAGTAAAGGAAAACTTTAGAAAATAGAAAATGGTCAAGTGCGAGTCAGACTAAAAATAATTTACTAAATATTTAAAAAAGTAGTACTTCTAGAAGGTCAGAATTAGTCATGCATGAAAACAAGTACCTAACTGTTTTAAAGAAACTATGAACGAACATTCAGATTTTATAAAACATATCTATTTTAAAATATAGTTTAGCGCTTTGATACTGGCTAAAACTCCCATTTCAATTACTATTTATATGCTTTCGGGCTTATGTTGTGTGTGTCGTTTACGTTTACGTGTTATTTGGCTAGGCTACCCCGGTAACGCAGGTGGGGGCCGCTATGAAATTTCTCGTACATTTTCGATATCATTTATCATTACCGATTCGAATTGAACCTCGAATAATATGGAGATAATTCAACTTTTGGTGGGTAAAGAACCCATGCCACATTCATCCCAAGATGTCGTGCACCGTATCGTATTGCAGTTTAAAATAAATGTTTAAATCATTACCTGTTACATAAAGCTATTATTACATCTGGTGGACCAGACACACTTCATTTTAATAATAAAATATGAACAACGTTGCGATAGGTACTATAAAGCAAACTGAGCAAAAAGAAATGAAATCCCACCAAAAACATAAATGTAAAAATGTAGGCCAAGTTCTTGTACATAAAAAAAGAGTTGAAATCAAATCTAAACTACAGCCAAGTTAATAATAATCAGAACCGATACTAATCATTCGAACTTGGCGGGTTTTGAAATTTTAATGAAGAAAAAAAGTCCAACTCCAAAACTTACCTCCGCAAGATTTGCTCTTTTCAGAAGTATTGGTGTGATGAAAACCCGCCGAGTTGGAATGATTAATATCGGTTCTGATTATTATTAACTTGGCTGTAGTTTAGATTTGATTTCAACTCTTTTTAGGGTTCCGTACCTCAAAAGAAAAAAACGGAACCCTTATAGGATCACTTTGTTGTCCGTCTGTCTGTCTGTCAAGACCCTTTATCTCACGAACGGGTAAAGGTATCAGGTTGAAATTAATACCATATATTAGGATTCATGAACCACACAAGATCTGAAAATTTAAATTTTTTACAACGACGAAATCAAAAGATATGGCATTTTATGTCATCATCTCCATACATTTATTCAAAAATGCAAAACCTACAGGGTACTTCCCGTTGACCTAAAATTATGAAATTTGGCAAGAAGCTAGGTCTCACAGTAAAAATAATGGGAAAAGTCTGAAATCATTAAATATTACAAATTTTCTCACAACTAATGGTAACCAATTGTGGTGAGCTCCCGTTTCAAGAACATTCATATAAGAGAGTGGTCAAGTTGGATGGTCGCTGAGACGATTTTTGTTTTAGTTCTATTTAAAAACGGGAACACTTACAAACTTGAAAATTGGTACGTTTATAGTGCATAAGCTATAAAATAACAACAAATAATAAAATTTGGTCAAGCGCGTGTCGGACTCAAAAAGTCTAGCACATTAACAAACTGAAATTTCAACTAATACAATTATGTTTATGTGGTGGTACGGAACCCTCAGTGCGCGAGTCCGACTCGCACTTGGCCGGTTTTTTTTTATGTACAAGAACTTGGCCTACATTTTTACATTTATGTTTTTGGTGGGATTCAAATTTTCTCAAATATTTGTTCCATATCATAAAAAGCAAGTCTCCCAATAATTTCCGTCCGTCGGTCGATTGGTCTGTCGGCCACGCTTTCTTAACGGTTACTCTGATTGACACCATATTTTTATGCAAACCCATCGAATGATTTTGAGTAATTTTTTGCTGGCTCTCATTTTGATGGTAGCTTTCATACAACGAAAATGAAAAATTTAAACTTAAAGATGTGATTTACTCAAAATCGTTTACGGTTTGTTTATTTTCATGTTTTTATCTATTCTCATATCGTAAATCCTCAATAATGCGTACAGACATTGTAGGTTACCATCTTCATAATGTCAATCTGTGCGGAGAAATATTCTTTGTTAAGAGCGGCGTTTTTGATGTGCCACCAGAGGATATAAATGAAGTTCTATGAGGCCTATGAAACTCAATTTCCTCGCTGGTTTTAAAAAGAATAGGTGATGTGACGACGTGACATGGCCGTCGACTGTTTATCTTGTAAATTTTGGCTGTCTGCTTGAAAAACAAATAATTATAAACTGTAAAGTTCTTCAGAACTGGGATAATAATTTGAACCCAAAAATGAAAAGAATTAAATTTAATAAAAATAATATTTATATGCGAGCATCAAAAAGTGCTCGAGGCTCTTCAGCTGGAAGTTCAACTGTAAATAGTGCAGGTGTCGTTCATGTTGTCCCAATATGTGATGATTCATCTGTACAAAATATTTCGGTTGAAGATGTTAGTGCCAATGACGAGAATGAGAGACTGTCAACCCACAAGGAGATAGAAAAAAATGTTAGAAAAGTACTGTATGGAATCACGTCCGCCTCGTAATCTGTCTGATGTAATTCCAGTGACCATTTGGTGAAAGATTGTCAATTGCCAGATCGTCGTGTGTATAAATATTGTAATGAAGTTGGGCACTTGGCTAACAAGTGCCAAAAACTGGAAAATAACATCAGGAAAAGGAAGATAGAGACGGTTTCCATCAACATTGTGCAAAATTTGAATGATATTTATAAAAAGGATGTATTGATCGAAAGCAAAACCTATAGAGCGTATATAGATACTGGTGCTCAATTAAATTTTTTGGCTCTTAGAACGGCTAATATGCTCAACAACTCAATCAAGTAGACTGATACAGTTCTTAAAGGTTTTACGGGCAATGCTGTACCTGCTATAGGACAGATAAAATTCGAAATTATTATTGATGGCATGAAATTTGAAACTGGAGCTGTAGTTACGCACATGTCACTTCCTGCTAACGTGGACATAGTTATCGGACAACCAATCATAAATTCACAAGGAGTATCTGCCTGCGAACTTGCAGCGAGGTTCTTCTGGCTATTTACGAATTTAAAATATGGGTGATGCAGACATAAATTGGAAGAAGGGAGATTTGATAGCCCGTGCTGCTTTAAGTGAACCGATGACCGACAGATCTGTGGGTAATACCGGCTTCTCTGCAACTGTCGGTAGTGGCAAGGAGGTGGGTAATTTAATTTAACTGTTCATAAACACTTTTCTGTGCTGTTTCTGTTTTCTGATAGAAGTTCAGTATGCTGTCTGACTTATGCTGTTTCTGATACTATTTGTTCTGCTGTAAGTAGGGTCAGAAGTTCGGTGTGCTGTTACTGACTTCTGCTATTTCTGATGCTGAAATTATTTAGGGCTGGTAAACTAAAGCACATCTCTGCAAAAGCCGACACAATTGTATGACTGTGGTATTTAAATTGGTGCAATGTTAAAATACAACCTTTGGTTAACCACTGCTTTCTTGCTGCTGGAAATTTTATTATTTAAATGTTGTGGTAGCGGAGTGTGTTGTATTTATACGTTTTACTACGGTATTATAATTTCTGTTTAAATGAATGCTGGTATTTGGCTTAATTTGAAGATTATTGCTGTGAGATATTAATAATTAAAGACGGTCAACTCTCTGTTTTTCACAGCAAAATGGTGACGAGAGCGTAGCGCGGAACGTGGTGGTGAATAGCATTTCAGATCTGGCTCCAGAAAGTACGTTTGAATATTTGCGTCAAGGTACTGTTGCAAATAAGCTTTTATCGGAAATTGATGTAGGAAATTTAGCTAAAACGGAATTGTAGAGCTTACTTCTAAAACACCTGTATTCCACAAGCCGTATAGACTTGCTCAATCTGAACTTGATGTTGTGCGAAAGAAAGCCAAGGATCTTTTAGATGCAGGAATAATACAAGAATTGCATTCTAATTATGCTTCTCCAGTAGTTCTTGTTACGAAAAAGAATGGAGATTATTGGCTTAGCGTCGATTATCGCGCACTAAATGCAATTACAGTGAAAGATAGATTTCCATTGCCGCATATTGATGATCAGCTGAGCAAATTGAGTGGCAAGAGTTATTTTACAAGTTTAGATTTAGCTCAGGGTTATCATCAGGTCCCTTTGTCGGAAGAGTCGAGGAAATACACTACTTTTATAATGCCTGATGGGCAATGGGAATATACACGAGTTCCTTTCGGCTTAGCGAATGCACCTGCTGTTTTCCAGCGTACTATTTATAAATTATTGGGTTCTTTAAGATATGAAGAGGTGCTAACTTTTATGGATGACATGCTTCAACCTTCAGTGAATGTTAGCACTGGTTTGTTGAGTCTTGAAAAGGTATTACAATCAATGAGAAATGCGAATCTAAAATTAAATCTTGAAAAATGCTCGTTTTTAAAGAATGAAGTAAATTATCTGGGTCACGTGGTAACTCCGGAAGGTATTCGGCCTGGAGACAAAAAGCTAGATGCTGTCAATAACTTCCCCGTACCAAATAATGTTCATCAACTTCGCCAATTTGTAGGTCATTGTTCTTATTTTAGAAAATTTGTGATAAACTTTGCTTTGATCGCAAGGCCTTTGACCGAACTGACAAAAAAGAATGTAATTTGAAAATGGAAAGATGAGCACAATAATAAATAATAATTTAAATAAATAATTTATTTATTTCTCCACATAACATTTTTTCCATACTAGGTAAGTACAATGCTAGAGGTAAAACTTAAAATTCAAATGTTGTGGGAGACTGGAGCCTGAGCTAGGTCATCCCTGTATTACAGGTCTCCAGGACCCACCCCATAGGGACTACATTAGGTAATATAATACTACTTAGTATTTAAAAATTTCAAAACACTGAAAAACTATTTAAAAGGTATGTTTTGATTTGAATGAGTTTAGTTTAAAAATAACTAAGTGGAATATACATATAATCAATAAAATATTAAAAAGGAGAATATGAGAAATATAAAAATGAATATGTGAGTATCTGTGTGTGTGTGTGTGTTTGTGAGTGTGTGTGTGTGTGAGAGAGAGAAACGAGTGTGTTAATGTTTGTGTGTGTCTCAGTGTGTGTGTTTGTATGAGTGAGTGTGTGTTTGAGTGTCACTATATGAGACGGAGAGATCACATTTTGCAAAACACTTATTAGACTCAAACCATCACTTGCCAGACGGCCATTCATACAATATTCTTCACACCTGTAATAAAGGCTTGAGACTGGGCGTATTGGAACAACAAGAAATAATACGACATAGTAGGACTGGAACTATATTTAATGAACAAATTAACGTTTCCTCCTCTCCACTGTTGCGTATATTTCCGTCTCTTTCTTCCACATGAAAACCACTTTCATATTTTATATGAAAATTGACGGTAGAACGACAAAAACACCTGATCGTATGACTAAAACAACGCGCGACGTGTCTATGCGTCAGCATTGGAGGGGACCAGACTGGTATAAATAGAGGGCGATGGGGCGACGATGCTCACTCGGTGTTTGGCACTGGTCGGTCTAACATCTCCTGAGGATGCCTCGTGTAGAGGCGAAACACGTGTAGAGTGTTTTAGGGTGGTTGCTGTGTTGCAGTTGCCTGCGCATGCGCATTTATTTGCGGGCGGGCGGGCGGTGCACAGTGAGTACATAGCATCCATCATTGTTGCGGAAGGTGGCTATATATTTGTTTCATTTCTTTGAGATGGACTTCCGCAAAGTAACGCCTGATTCTATTAACCACTATATGAGTGTTTAGTGTCAGATTATACATGTGTGATCTTATATATTTTTATATTAGTTGTTTTTATTTTCAGGATATAACAGCAAGTAAAGTCTCGGTTTCGTCATGAGTCATCATTTGCAGCCACATAGTAATTTTCTTTTTGCATTCATATTTAGTGTTGGTGTAAATGTGCAATTTATTGTTAACTCTATTATATAAGAAAGGGCCAAGAAACAAATAGAACCTATGAGCAAATTCCGTGCGGACAGAATTTGTAGGGCATAAATTTTTCCTTTTCGAGTTAACTAGTTTAGCGTCAAATGATAGGTTAGAATGTTGTTTTAAGACCGTGTAAAGTATAAAAAGTTGTCTCACGGTAAGTACCTCGCTTTTTCGATATAGTTCAACAGTAGGAAATCTAAACGGAAGGAAAGACATAACCTTCAGAATTGCCCTTTGTGCTTTTTCGATATTTATGAATTTAGTTTGAAGCTTTTAACAAATTAAGAGCCATTCTTACTTGTAAACCAGTATTGGCGCTTTATAATCGTAATTATGAAACAGAAATTCACACAGACGCGTGTAAAGCAGGTATAGCTGGAATTCTTCTACAAAAGAAGCCTGATGGAGTATTAAAACCACTCATATATTTCAGCAGAGTCACAACAAAGGAAGAGATGTTATATCACAGTTACGAGTTGGAGACCTTAGCAGTTGTAGAGTCGTTAAAGCGGTTTAGAATTTATATCACTGGTATTTATGTAAAAATAGTAACAGATTTTTCTGCAGTCCGAGGCACGTTAACTAAAAAAGATCTAGTTCCACGTATTGCAAGATGGTGGCTTCAAATTCAAGACTACGACATGGAGATTATTTATCGACCGGGAACTAGTATGCGACATGTTGATGTTTTAAGCCGAAATCCAGTACCTGAAATATTACCTATCGCAAATAATGACGATTGGTTTTTAGCTGCACAATTACAAGATGACAAATTACGATCTATTTATGACCAACTTAAGGGAGACAGGGCAAGCGATGATGCTAAAAATAACTATTGTATTCGCGATGAACGACTTTACAGAAAAACATTGTATGGTGAACGTTTGGCTGTTCCTAAATCGGCGAAGTGGCGTATAATGAAAATGTTTCATGATGACATTGGCCATGCGGGAATCAAAAGGTGTGAAGATGCCATCAAGACTAACTATTGGTTTCCTCGTATGACTCGTTTTGTGAGAAAGTATGTGGCTGCATGTCTGGACTGTCAATTTAAGAAAGGTAATTATGGTCCAATAACTGGCAAGATATATCCAATAACAAAACCGGATCAACCCATGCACACTGTACATATTGATCACATGGGACCCTTTCCTAAGTCAACCAAGGGAAATCAGTATGTATTGGTTGTTGTGGATGTTTTCACCAAATATGTTGTGGTCAAAGTAACCAAAACAGTACGTTCAACTGAAACGGTAGCTGCGCTTCGAGAAATATTTGCAATTATGGGTTATCCAAACCGTATAGTGTCTGACAGAGGATTAGCTTTCACAAACCGATATTTTAAGGATTTCTGTGTGGCACACAAAATACATCATACTTTTAATGCCATAGCTTCACCTCGAGCAAATGGGCAAGTGGAGCGAGTAAATCGGACTTTACTTGATGCCATACGTACAAGTACTATTGAACCAATTCATTGGGATAAGACAATACCAGAGATTGTTATGGGCATAAATGGTACCATAAAGGATACAACAAAATTTAGTCCCTATGAGCTTATGTTTGCGAACAAAAGTTTGGTACCGGGTTTAACCGGAAATCACGAAGAGTTTGACGTCGGAGTAAAGCGTAGAACAGCATATGAAAGTATAGAGAACAAACAGGAGTACATGATGAAAAAGTGTAACGAAAACAGAAGAGAAGCGAAAAAGTATAAAAAGGGTGATTTAGTGTTGTGAAATAATGCACCTACAAACAGTGAAACTGGTGTTAACAGTAAAATTGACAAAACTTATGCTGGACCACATAAAGTTGTCAAGGTCTGTCTGAATGATCGATACGAAATACGTAGTATCAAGGGAATGAAGGGTTACAGAAAGTGCGATGCTGTTGTTACTGCTGATGCATTAAGACTATACACCAGCTGTGTTAATTTAGAGTCTGATACTGACAGTGAAGGAGGAATTGTAGATAGGCAAGATTTAATAGATTTATTGGAGAGTTAGTATGCGTTTCATGCAATACTGTCTGGTTGAGCCAAGTACCAGGTAATAGAAATTGTATTTAAGTTATTTCTAATACCTGATTTGTGAATACTGGTGTCTACTGGTATTCACTTTGCAGGATGGCCGATGTTAAGAGCGGCGTTTTTGATGTGCCACTAAAAACACTCTTAGTGAATTTTTTTTACATGTGATAGTATATTTTGAATTTCCCGCGGGAGACCCGTTAAATAAATTTTTAATTTTAAGAGTCGTCGCGGGAGAACTATTAAACAACTTTTTTAATTTTATAGGCGTGCCATGACAGCGAACTGTATGTATGCTGCAAGGATTTATCTGCAAGCATTGCAAATTTGCAATATTTATGATGGTAAGGGCAGCAAAAAAATTTTGTATTTACACATATTTTTATTGGTTTTGTAATGAAATAAGTGATAAAAGCGTTGACGATTCGCCTTCAGGTGTTTTAAAATCAACACCTGAAGGCGAATCGTCAACGGGTTGACGATCGGGTTGGTTCTTGAACACGTAATTTTAGGATTCACGATATGAGAGTAGATAAAGTTATGTATGCAACTACACATAATTAGGTATAAAACACTTGTGTCATCTATTATGGAACTTGGCTCGATACGCTCGCCTGCGTCCCATACACCGACACTCGAGTTTTATACCTCTCATTGTGTACCGTTGCATAAACTACTAATTTTGGAAAAGAGAAAAGCCTAAAGAAATGGCTTGTTTAAGGAAACATTATTTTAGGATTCACTATATGAGAGTAGATAAAGTTATGTATGCAACTACACATAATTAGGTATAAAACACTCGTGTCATCTATTATGGAACTTGGCTCGCTACGCTCGCCTGCTTCCCTTAATCCGACACTCGAGTTTTATACCTCTCATTATGTACCGCTGCATAAACTACTAATTTTGGAAAAAGAGAAAAGCCTGGCTCGCATGCGTCCCATAAACCGAGACTCGAGTTTTATACCCCTCATCTTATGTACCGTTGCATAAAGTACTATAATTTCGAACTGATCTGCATAATTCATAAGATTTATTTTTTGAAAAACCTGTATTTAAGTTTGTATTTCTATACTATATGTATAGCATTACAAATTTAAGTTTGCAGTTGATACTTTTTACTTGAAAATATTAATTTTTTCTGGCTTGCAGTGGTTTCCTAAAATCTTTAGGCCATACCTAGGACCATACTAAAAATTTTAAAAACTTGTCACAAAGTGCACAATTCTTACCTCTCAGCTGTGTGATGTTACAGAAGCTTAAAATTTTCACAACTTCAAGGGTGACCAATATTTTTTATGTGAATTTCAATTTGATGCTCAATCAACAGCAAAATTTATGAACGGTTTGGTGTACGAGCACACAATGATCCACGATCAATGAGATTTTCTGTGTGTTTGTAGTGGTTACAATCTAGTGCCTTGTGTGAATCAAAACTGAAAGTTATTTTCTTTTTCTTTCTTTAAATAGAAATACAGGGCAAAGCAGCAGATATATTTGCAAGTTCAAAATATGAGAATAGAATTAATAGGCTATCAGAATATTTAGAATAGGATCTGGTAGAACCAAAATTATATAATTAATAAAACAATTAATTTCCAAATTGTCCCTACCAATCGCAAACGCAAAACAACATAATATACGAAAACCGATTAAAATTAGTTTTAATTAATACAAACTTTTCATTGTATTCTTATACAGGGTGTAAGGGACGGTGTACCGAAAACTGAAAGGGCGTGCTCAGACAACGAAACTGAACAACTTTCCCAAAGAAACATATGTTGGGAAATGAAAAAAATTTTGACTTCTCAAACTGTTCGACCAGAGTGGGCAATTTGTATGGAGAGGTCAAACCTTTTTTTCATTTCCCAACATATGTTTCTTTGAGAAAGTTGTTCAGTTTCGTTGACTGAGCACGCCCTTTCAGTTTTCGGTACACCGTCCCTTACACCCTTTATTGTAGGTCCATTAAAGTGAGTGGGTCTCCCATAATCTTCAGTAAATTATTTTTAAACTTATCATTATCAGGGTTGGTAGGATTTAAATAATTTAAAACATAAGAAATTACCTTATTTAGTCTTAGTAGAAGTGGCGGGCTTAGCGGGTTGCGGTATGATGGTAATTTCGTCGTTAATTTTGAGAGGCTTGAGCAAGTGGTCGTTGGCTTTAGAGGCGGGCCCCGGTGGCACCTTTCCCTTGTCCATGACTCGCTTGGCGACGACGCTGTGCGCAGAGTACACGTGATTCTCGAACTGTTTGTACATCCCGAACGTTGCAGTACACACTGTGCATTTATACGAGAGGTGGGCTGGCTTCAGCGTCAGGTTGTGGTCCCGCGCCACGTGGTTTAACAGCTTCCATTGATACACCTGTAACAATAGATCATTTAAGGCAAAGTTCTCTATCTAATTAACTCACGAATTTTCTTTACTATTAAAATTTTAAATTGATGTGTTTACATTGAAGATATTTATTTAAAAAAAAAATATGCTATAGTTCGAGCATCACGCAAAACCTACTGTACCGATTTTAACGGAATTTATGTTTGATAGCTATGACTTAAACACTGGTATTTTTTTAACAGACGAAATCGCGAGAAGCTAATAAAATATAAATCAAAATAGCCGCAGTTTTAGATAGAACTACTAGTACTAGGTGACTTACCCTGCCACATACTGGGCACCTTCCAGCATCCTTTCCTTTATTTGCTGCTTCTTGCATGGAACTGGTAACTAGGCCATGAGATCCAAGTAAATGTCGTTCTAGACCTTGATCAGTGAAGAAGCTACAAGCAACAAATAAGAATTAAATTTTGTCAGTATTCAAACTAAAAAGAAATCTAAACCCTTATATCACACTTACCGGAACTGACACTTTTGGCAGTTAAGAGGAGGTCTATTATAAATCATTTTTGGATGAATTTTAACTTTGTGTATCCACTGCATGTGGTTTCTAAGTTGTTCAAGATCCTTTATATATCCGTCACAGATCTCGCAAATGACGAACGTGTTCTTTGAGTGCGAAGTGGGCTGCGGCGGCGCAGGCTGCGGTTGGCGCGGTAAGGGAGTTATTGATATGGACGGCTGGTGCAACGATTTAGATTTACCGTTATTCTACAAGGAAAAAAATTAAATTTAAGTGGACAAAATAAAAAAAAGCCTTAAGTGGAACTAACATAGTTAATAACTTACAGCAAGTGGATAGTTGTTAGGCATGAGGCCAGCAGAGGCAGCGGTGTGCCTGCCCATGAGGCCGGCGCGTATGATTGGCGCTCCGTGCGGGGCCACCACGCGCGCTCCCGTCGCTAGCGGGGACCGGCCGCGTGCCACCAACGATCCCACGCCTGCACTCGCGCTCACGCTTCCCATCAAGTTCGCAATGTTAATCGGAGTTTTCAGCATATTGTTTGCCACTTGACGGCTGAATGCGTTTTGATAAGATCCCGTCATAGTGTTGCGAGCTCTAGTTATCTATAATTGTAACAAACAATTAAAGCAAATATCCCAGTGGGTCCATATTATATATCAAAAGAAATAAATATATTTACCTTCGGTATCTTAGCGGGAGGCTCCCAGTCGACTGGAGGACCTAAGTTAAGGTCTGGCTTGAACCTCTTGGCGCACGCGATCTGGTGCCGCGCGAGCTTGCCCTTACCGTTGTCCTCGAAGGGACAGTTCGTGCACTGGTGGTAGGACGGCGCTCGCTCCAGCTTGCCTCTAACTTTGTGCACAGACTCCATATGAGACAAAATATCATGTGGACTTCGAATCTCAAATTCGCAGAAGTTACATTTGTATAAATTATTTTTCATGTGTGGAGTTTCTAAGTGATGGTCCATAACCAAAGCAGATTCAGTTTTGAAACTACAAAATTCACATTTTTTTTGCTTAAAAACATAGGGTGCATTATTTTCTTTACTAAATTCTAGATTTTTCATAAGAGATGCAATAGCACACTGTGTCTCTCTTGTATTATGTCCCGATTTCTTCTCTCTGTAGAGTTTTCTATTTTGTTGCCTTAACAAATCACTTTGTACATGTTCTTGCACCAAACTTAGACCGATATTAACGAAAAATTTGCCAAGAGAGCAGTCAAAATAGTTGTCAGATTTGCCACTGCAAACCTTTTCTGCAGTCAATTCTGTAACATCTTTTATTTCTTCAATAGAATCTGCTTTGTCTTTGATTACCACAGTGTCGTCATCACTCAAGGTTTCATCCTCTTCTGACTCTGAGGTACTTTCTCCATCCCAAGAATCATCGTCGTCATTGTTACGTCGTCTACGTTTTTCTGGAATGAAAAATAATACATCAGTTACTAGATCTCACTAGCAATACAAATAATTCAGTCTTCAGATGTCTGTGTCATAAACCCTGATAGTATACCTATTATGGGATTAGATAGCTCTGGAATGAACACTATTGTATCTTTATCTACTCTCATATCGTGAATCCTTTATAATGCGTTCAAATATTGTAGGTTAGCACCTACATATTGTCAATCTGCCTAGAAACACTCTTAGTAACCAACCATTCTTTATCTCTGGGAGTGTATTTTAGAGTATTAAATTTCGCGCGGGAGACCTGTTAAATAACTTTTTAATCGTCACGGAGGACTATTAAACAACTTTTTAATTTTTATAGGCGTGTCATGACAGCGAGTTGTATGCTGCAAGGAGGTTTCATTGCAATATTTGCAATGATGGAAAACTCAGCCAGATTTTGTATTTACACATATTTTTATTGTTTTATCACTATACGACTTGTGAGTGTTACACATAATTATGTATTCAAAAGGATAAACTCACGTTTTATATTTACGGCATAGGACCGACAGGTTTCGATCTTCATAGACCGTCGTATGCCGTCAATATAAAACTTGAGTTTATCGGTCTTACTACAAAAAAGTTATCTTCTAACTTAAGTCTAACTTTTTTGAAGTAAGATGGTCTATATTTTTATTGGTTTTGAATTGAAATAAGTGATAAAAGCGTTCATGATTCCCCTTCAGGTGTTTTTAAATCAACTAGGAGCATTTCTTAGTAGCATCATCGCCGGGAAAAGAGAAAAAAATAAGAAAAAATATTTGTTCTTGAACACATTATTTTAGGATTCATGATATGTGAGTAGACAAAGTTGTGTATGCAACTCTACATAATTAATTAGGTATAAAACACCGTGTCATCCATTATGGAACTTGGCTCGCTACTCTCGCCTGCGTCCCATAAGCCGACACTCGAGTTTTATACCCTTCATTATGTACCGTTGCATAAACTACTATTATTGTCTAGAATAAATTAGTATATTTATGATCTTTAAATTCCATACCTTTTTTATCTGCTTTCTTCTTCTTTTTTTCGATGTCATCATCTACTTTTTCATCTTTAGCAGCCTCATCCTCAGATGCTGAAACCTCCTCACCTCTCTCTTTCTTTTCTTTCCTAAGTTGATCCCGTTTTTCTTTTTCTAGTTTTTCTTTTTGTAAACGTTCCTCTTCCTCTTTGGCTTTCTGCTCCTCCAATTCTTTTCCTAATTTGTCTACAAATTCCCTGAATGGTTTCATTGATGGCTTTTCATATACATAGGGCACTATAAATGAAGGAGCTTCAACAACGAACATGTCATCAGTAAGAGAAGGTAGGATTGAAGGTTGTGTATTTGGTGTGGAAGTCTGAGCTGCAATGTTAGTGTTTACTTTGCTGCTTATTGGTGTCACAGTTGTGCCACGTGCTACAATGGTTTTATACAACTCCTGAGCAGTAGGAGTCTTCCCAGAAGACTGTTTCTTGCCCGAATTACTATCAATAGTTACTACCGTTGGGTCCTTTTGGTTATCATTATTTTGATTAAGTTTAATTTTTTTTGCTGACATTTCTACTAATGTCTTAGTATTACTGACAACTATTGGTTTAGATTTTCCAGTTAATGGATCTTCCAACTCTACTTCTTCGATATCAGATTCATCTTCCCCATTTTCAAGGTCAACATAATTCTTGCGCTTTAAACACCGAGTGCTACGCCGACGATTGTTCTCATCATTAGTCACTACACAATCATCATTGTCACTCGGTATTTCTTGAATCTCTGGGCTGGCAGAACCATTTTGGCTTTCAGATCTGTTGTCATTTTCTATTAAAATTATGTCACTCATTTTATTATTGGCCTGGCTCTCTTGAGAGGATTCATCTGCTTCAGAATCAGAACCAATGCTTACAGTGTCCTCAGGCTTACGTCCTCCTGACATGATAGAGCAGTCTTCATCAGAAGAAGCATCTGAATGTATTTCATGAGTTGCCTTAAAATAATAATATTATTACTCATTAGGCTTATACTTGAAATTGTAAATAAATCCTACAAAAGGCTTTATTTTTTTATTCTAAAGGGGTGAAGTAGGTAAGAAGTAGTTTTTTGCCCATTTGTTGGTCTAGAAGTCTTTAATTTTAAAGTTAGTGGCATACAAATTTGAGTTTAAACTCTCCATAAAAAACAGAAATTCATCACTTAAGGGAATGAAATTAAAAGGATGAAAGTTTGTATGGAATTCTTTTCAACTCAATAAAAAACGTCTCATTCAATGGAAAATTAAAAACCGCATAACTTTTATAAATAGCAGTTTTGGATGTTGTAAATCCTTTACGAGATGTATTGCATAAACCGCAGTAATATCTTTTTTTTTTGGTTACATTTTTTACCTCCCACCAATCAATCACAACTTTGCCGGGGAGGAAAACCTAGGATAGTCAGAAGGTAACAAATGAAGCTATTAAAACAAAGAAAAATTGTAGGGTTTAAAACCGATTTGCCAATTTTAAGGTTTAACATTATTGGCCTATAGCAAACATTTTACTATTAACTTTAAAAAAAAAATCTAATATGTATAAAATGAGTAAATAAAATCTTTATTACTGACCATTTTTAATTTTTTTTAAATAGTTACGTTAAAACTTATAAAGGAAATTATATCAACTTAGTACAACTTTGAAAGAAGTGTCTGATGGTATTAGAGGAGGTGGAATCTGTACAATGGAGATGATAACAATGAAGTTGGTGGTTCTGGTGATTATGTATGTGTCAAAACTATTTTTATAAAATTTTGTCGAGTTTTGGTGGCCCCTGATTTAGGGTTAAATAAATAATTTTACAATTAAAGGCTCCTAAAATTAATAAATAAATGCTACAGCAATGTATTATAAATGTCAATTACTTACTCCATCATTAATAATAGTATCATTGCAATTTTTAGATAAGTTCTCATCTTCAATTTTTCTATCCATACTATGTAAAGTGTTATGGTCAGACATTTCTGACTTTCCTTGTGAACTGGCAACTGAGTCTGGATATGATTCATTGCTATTGCTACAATGAGTATTAGTTAGATCATCGATATTGCAATCCTTAGCAGGCATTACTGAAGTTTTATCTTGGTTTTCACCACCATTTTCTACGCTATCCTTCAATTGAGTATCATTTTCGGGTTCTCCTGATGATTTGTTTATGCTGTTGTTACTCTCAGTATTTTTAAGAGGATCATCCTCTTCACAAGTATCTACATTCTGATTAGTTTGCTTATCACCTGTGCCTCCTGACTCCTCCATAATTCCATTTACCTCTCCATTCATGTTAAATCCTAGTTTGTACCCATGAAACAAGCACCTGAGAAAAACATCAATATGCATTTATGTAGGTAATATTTATTTGGAGATCATAAGAAGTGGTACTATGAAGAGTATTTTTTTATAGTGAACAGCGCCCCCTCCCCGCCGCCCCGCCGGTCCCCTCCCCCCGCCGAGACGCTAGTACTCAAAATGGCGGTTCCATGGTACAAGTCGTAGAGCTACGTGTACACAAACCCACTAACGCCTCTAAGGTCAAACGACCAAAACATCTTCGAACCGTAAAAACCTCATCAATTCCAAACAATACTTGATGGTTTCCGTTTAGAATATAAAAATCTAAGCTGGACTACAGGATAAATAGGGATAGCAATAAAACAAAGTAAAATATGCAGATAATACAAAAAACCCTTCTTTAGATGCTGTATTCTAAAAAGATTTCGAAAGTACCTCAATAAAAGGTAAACAATTAAAGCCGGTATATTTTCGCTGAAAAATAATGCAGAAATCGTAGGAACATTGTAAATTTAAAGTAGATTGAACCAAATTACCCAATCCAGGTTGCGGCGTGTAGACGGTGATCCGTTTCTTACTTGTCCTCGTCTGGTTCTTGGTTATTTCAATGGTGGAACATAAGATTTAATTCACAGTATTGTCACAAAACATGCAGCTATTTATAAATAAGGTACTTAAATACAGTGCAGACTTTAACTGAAGTTCGCTATTATGTATGCAAATTGATCAAAACCATAAAATTATGAGCAAAATCGACACAACGGACACACTCGCCACCACTAAATTGCAATATGGCGGATGAGTCACGTGACTTATTGGTGGCGAATAGAGAGAAAAGGCTTTTTGGCGGGAAATCGGGTGATTGTTTGCCATGCAACGAAGTTCCACAAGAAGTTCCTTTTGTGATATTTCACTATTCTACGCAAATATGCTGTTGTGGCTGTCGCGAGAAGCACACATAACCAGGGACTAGTAAGGGAGGGATAAGTACTCACATAACAAACTGATAAACTAGAAGCCGTACCGTATACCCTTTGACGGCAGCCTGTCTCGACCACACCTACGGACGTCATATAAAGCTGTCCTGCTGTCAGGGTATCCCCCTGTTGCTCGGGTGGACGAAAAACCATCGGTATATGGCAAAACGCACGGTGGCGTAAACCAAGAAAAAATATGAAAAACTTGTGAAAAAATGAAAAACAACTAGGTATTTAAAAAAACAAAAAAAAACATGGCAGTATGAATTTAGTTCCCTAGCCTCCCGACTCTTGACGTACTTATACCTCCTCACGTGACAATTTCCACCGCAATTAGTTGTGACAATCTGTAGAATCGAGATTGGACGTACTCTACTCACGAAGCCATTTCACCATAGTTTCTTGCCGCGAAATTTCAAAATTTTCAAATATTGTCGAAATTTCAAAGTGCGGGACTTTTGCTTATCATCGATTCATCAAATTACAAACAATAAGCGTAAAAAAGAAGATAAGTGAAAAAGTGGCTAAAAATATTGCTTTTATCTAACAACAATACTAAATGACAACCACGCATAGAGAAGGAAAAATTGCGACCATAGAGCCAAAAATAACGAAAATTGCATGCAATCACGCTCCACACGTGGTAATTTGACAATTAGTTGGAAGTCAGTCCCAATCTGCCTACCTACGTTGCAATCTGATGGCAGATTGCGACAACTGATTGTGATTGAGGTTGTAGCATGAGTAGACACTTTTAAATAGGGCCTCCTCACGCGACAATTTCCATCACAATTAGTTGTGACAATCTGAAGGATCGATATTGGCTGTGCTCTACTTACGAAGCAATTTGACTATAATTTCATGGCGCAAAATTTCAAATTTTCAAGCTTTGTCGAAATTTCAAAATGGAGGACTTGTGCATTTCATCGATTACAAACAATGAAAATGAATGAGAATGAAAATATATTTATTTAGGAAACAAGAACATTTTTTACACGCATAATCTTAAGTCTAACGTAAAAAAGAGAATAAAAGAAGATATTAAGTGAAAAAGTGGCTAAAAATATTGCTTATATCTACTAACAACAAAATATAAAGCCACGCATAGAGCATAAGTATGAAAATTCCATGCAGTCACGCTCCACACGTTGCAATTTGGACACAATTTGTTTGACAGATTGTAGATTGCTAAGATTCGATTGTACAATTCGACAATTAGGTTGGAAGTCAGTCCCAATCTGCCTACTTACGTTGCCATCGTTATCGAATCTCTCTTTTCTTCTTGTATAGAAAAAAAAGAGAGAATCGATAACGATTGAGTTCGGCGGTAGCGCCTCTGATGGCAATCTGCGGATTACGTCAGCTGATTGAGATTGTACCGTGAGTATACACTTTAATTCATTTCGCGCTTGCATGCATGCAAGTTAAAGTGCCTTTAGACGTCGCTGAATCTTCTAATACCGGAGTTCACGAAAGAGTCCGGTGTTTTGTAAACAAAATCATAGCCTCAATCTCATGTAAAATTTGTTAAAAATGTAGGTAGATATTTCTGGTTTTCTCTATGTAAAATGATGGATTAAGAATTTTTCAACACATTTGCTCATAAAACAGCTATATTTGCACTGTAATAAAGCAATGTATATATATGTTATTTGGACCATAATCCAGCTCAATAAACACGCGTGCTTTTTCCATTATATTTATTAAATGATCCAATTGAAAATTACATGTCATCTTACATTACTTACTTACTTTACATTACTTACTTACATTACGTACATTCAACAATTTTCAATAATGCTTAAGAAACATTTATTTAAAACATTATAATATCTTTCTTTTATAGACTCAAAGGTAATGGTTGAATTTTCTTTTAAACTATGTTTATTTTGTTTTTCCCATAGTTGCTGTTCCTTATTAATAACTAGTTTTTAAGTATGAACTTGTAGCCGTACGAGCGGTACTCTGTCCTCGCAGATAAACCACGTAAGTGGTTTTGTGAGACCCTATGTAAATTAATGTAAAAAGTTCTAAAAATAAAGATTTTTATCTATCTATCTTATAAAACTAGTAAATGTCAATATATGGCATGCAACGCCTTGTTCAGGCACAGCAACATATCTTAATCTAATTACATTATTATACCGGCACAATTATTGATTTAAACTATACGAAAATTAAATAAATAAATCAAATAATTTTCAATACATTTGCTCGAAAAACGTACTTACAAGGACGTAAACATTGCTCGTAAGTAGTTACTTACCGAACTAGTGCAGTAAGTAAAAAAAGTATAATACCAAGGAGTTTTTACACTCTGATCATAAAATTATTTTGTAAAAATACTACAGTGGTGACTTTTTACTTGGGTGACGACTGCCTACCTATATTTAAAATAAAATGGAGAGTACCAG
This sequence comes from Athrips mouffetella, assembly GCA_947532105.1. Lineage (NCBI taxonomy): Eukaryota > Metazoa > Arthropoda > Insecta > Lepidoptera > Gelechiidae > Athrips > Athrips mouffetella. The sequence goes on from OX383956.1 coordinate 34,433,362, forward strand.
GAGAACATAAATCGACAAGAGGCTGACAGTACCCATGGTTGGTTCCTTTACCAAGTGTATTACTTATACCTGTTTTCTCACAAATGTATTGAAAAACGTCGTAAGATACACGTCCGTAAGGGTTATGACAAACTCGTGCCGATGGTAAACCCTCGACTTCGTCTCGGGCTTACAAAACGTCAACTCGTTTGTAATAAGCCTACTTACGGAACTTGTATCTTAAACTACTATTTTACAATTCTTTGTCAGTAAGGAACTCTGTCACAGAATAATACTCGTAGCATTTCGCAATTAATATCTTCTTGAGTTCGTTTTTGAATTTGTCATCACTTTCTACCGACCGAATGCTCCTTGGAATCTTATTGTAGATTTTCACAAATCTATTCAAAGGACTTTTACAAAACAGTGATACAACTTGTGAATTTTTTAAATGTATCCTTAGGTCTCAAATTCCGGGTTTGCGTCTCTCTTGGTTGTTCAAACATGTAGCGGTATTTCCTGACAAATTGGCCAACTTCCAAAATATATACAACGTGTAACAGAAAGGGGTGATAATAATAAGGGATATGAACAACTTTTCCCAAGGAACATAGGTCGAAATATGAACATGAATTTTTGACCTCCCATAGAAACTGCATCAGCTGATTGCGCATTTTGTATGGGAGGTCAAAAATTCATGTTCATATTTCGACCTATGTTCCTTGGGCAGTATAAAATATTAACACTTCCTGCCCTTGTTATTTACCAAGCCGCGGTATATGCCAGGGAGAATTTAGATACATATACAAGACGGGGTGAGCACCACAAATACAACACGAGAAGTAAATATAAGCTAGCGAGCTTTCAGAGATCGTTGTACAGGTCGGATAAGCTTGTACACATCATGGCACCAGATGTGTACAATCGAATCGCCGCGGACGTCACTGACGCTCCGTCTTTGAACTCGTTTAAGGCTAGACTGAAACATTGGCTTATCGAGCAAAATATATATTCTTTTAACGAATGGCACAGTAACAATAAAGGCTAAGCTGTACCTAATAGCAGGTACCTATTCACTAACTATGGCTGATATATAAAATGAGAATAAATCAATTATAATTATAATAATTATTATGATTTTTTTAATGTTGTGACGTGTAATGGAATGATTATGAATAAATTATGTCTTATGTCTTATGGGAAAAGTTGTTCAGTTTCATGGGTAGATTCACATCCTTTATTAAACGGCCCATACAAAGCCCTGCCTGCAGGGCCCTGATTGCAGTGCCACTGCCAATCGTACTTTGTGTGGGCATGCAGGGCCGACAAAATCGCCGTTACATCGGCCCTGCAAGACCACACAAAGTACGATTGGCAGTGCGTACTGCAAGCAGGGCCCTGCAGGCAGGGCTTTGTATGGGGCCCTTTATTAACACACCTTTCCGTTACACGTTGTATAGAGGGAAAGGATAGTATTTTATGCTTTTCGAAGTACGGTCTACGGTATTTTCAAGGTACGGTTTTCCTTATCGTGTAATGTATCAAACGAAAGGGCTTGAAGTGCCTGATACACGGTCGGCAACATGGATCATTACAGAGGTGACCTTGGTCTGTTCCGACCGTGTATAACGCGTTCCGACCGTGTAGTTCGCAGTTTACAACCAATTCTCTATAGAACCCGAATGGTTGCCAGCCAAGGTCACCTCTCTCGGGACCCATGTTGCCGACCGTGTATCAGGCACTTTAGGAGCTGATTCTGGAAATATACAACATTGTCACATTTGAGCATCTAGTTATGTTAAAATCAAAGAAACATTTTTGAACACACCAAGTTTGAGCTCCTCCAGGGAAAAAAGGGCTAAATATTTTTTGAAAAATATACGTCCAATGACTCAATATATCCTCATTAATAAATTGTTTGAAAGCAATTTTGAAAATATTGAACCCAAACCTAGATAAATAGGATAAGTTTTCGATAAAAAATGGTCCTACACAAAAATTTTCAAAGTCGCTTTTATGATGTTTGATATGAATATTCATTCAAAATTTAAGAGCCAAGCTCTTGTTGGTGTAGCTCCCTCCACCTATTTCTATCCTGCATCAGGTTCTTGAGCTTTTTATACGTTTTGACTCCTACTTTTTCTTTTAACTGTTGGCAGTATGAGATTCTAGGGCGGCCGCGTCCTCTTCTCCCTTCTATCTTTCCCTCCACGATGTTTTTTATAAATTGATCAAGCCTTATAATACGGCCAAACAAAAATGTTTATAATTTCTCTCTTCTGTTTTACTTGTTCCAGTACCTTCTTATTGGTAATTTTCTCTGTCCAGCTTATCTTTTCCATGCGCCACCAGCACCACATTTCAAATGCCTCTAATCTTTCCTTATCTCTTTTGGTCATGGTCCATGTTTCGCAGGCATATAAGGCAGTGCTCCAAACGTAAACTATGATAAATCTTTTCTTCAGGTCTTTAGAAATTTTTGAATTGAAGAGATGTCTTTTATTTTGGAATGTCTGTTTAGCTATGGTGATTCTGGTTTTGATATCTTCCGTGCACTTTGAATCCTCAGTTATTAAACTACCCAGGTATCTAAATTTTTTTACTTGTTCTATCGGTGTGTCTTTAATTTTTACGGTGTTTATTTTCGTTGGATGTTTTGCTGTTACTAGTACATTTGTTTTCTTTTTATTTATATTTAATTGATATTTAAGTAGGGATTCCAGTTGGACTATATTTTCAGTTACTACAGCTATATCATCTGCGAACCTGATGAACACTATCCGTTCTCCGTTGAATGATTCACCCTAATTAGACGTTTTCAAAATATCTGCTATTGCGAACTCTACAAAAATATTAAATATTAGTGAAGAAAGTGTACAGCCCTGTCGAGCCCCTTTTCTTATGTTTGCAATTCTCTGCTCATGTCCCACCTGTATTATTGTTTCCTGATTCTTGTACAGTTGATATATGATTCGCCGGTCTCTGTAATCTATCCCTGTCTTTCTTAAAAACTCCATCATCATTTTCCAATTAACTTTATCAAAGGCTTTCTCTAAATCTATAAATGCTATGTAGATGTAGGTATCGAGACTCAGGTCTAATGGTCTATCTATTACTTGTCTCAGAGCGAGTATAGCTTCTCTAGTGCCTCTTTCCTTTCTAAATCCGTATTGGTCATCTCCAATGAAGTTCTCTACTTTATCCTGATCATATTTTGGATGATCTTTAAAATGATTTTAGATGCTTGTGGAATAATACTGAGTGTTCTGTGTTCGTCGCATTTTCTAGTGTTATGTTTTACTAATTTGAAATTCGGATGGTAACTTTCCTGATATATACATGTCATTTATTATCATAAATATGTCATCAAGCATAATGTCAGGTGAGTTTTTAATAAACTCTATGAAAATACGGTCATGCCCAGCTGCTTTGCCGCTCTTAATGTTTTTGATTGCACAGTCAAATTCTTCCCTGAGGATATCAGGGCCGAAATCATCTGGATCCACCTCAATTTCCTCCTCTAAGTTGTTCGTGTCTAGTCCTTCCCCGCTGTACAGGTCTTCGATATATCTTTTCTTTTCGATATATGAGCAAACGATATATTTTTTAATTGCTTTCATACAATTTATTAATGAGGATATAGTGAGGCATTGGACGTATATTTTACAAAAAAATATTCAGCCGTTTTTTCCCTGGAGGAGCTCAAACTTTGTGTGTTTCGAAAATGTTTCTTTGATTTTAAGATAACCAGATGCTCAAATATGACAATATAGTATATTTCCAGAATCTCTTGAAGCCCTTTCGTTTGATATACTACACGATAGGAATAAAAAAAAATATTTTAAATCCCATTGTTGGTGACGGTAGCGAGCTGGCCGCTAATGTGTTTTGATGTATTTTTCATATTTTTGACTTACTTCACTTTTGCAAATAAACTGTCTAAAAATAGTCGATTTTTATTATTTGGTGTCAGAAGTGGGATAAATACTTTATTTAAATGCCCAAATGTTATTATTTCCTGACCAGTGTATATTAGTGTTTATTCTATATGTGTGGTTCTTTTTTTTTGTGATATATACCTATATTCTTTTTTTTTCTCTAAGTGATTTGGTGTGCTTTATCAGTGTTTATTAGTGTCGTTGTCAAATTTATCTGCAATGGGAGGTAGTTATAACCTTCGATCCAAGAAGGATAAGTCGCAGTCGGCTTCTTCCCTGGGTAGCCAATCCTCCCGGGCGGAGCACCTCCGTCTGGAGGCCGAGCATGCGCGCCGCCTGGCAGATACAGAGGCTGCCTCAGCCGAGGTCGCGATTGAGCGAGCTGCGGCCACTGCAGCATTAGAGCGCGCTGCGGCTGTCGAGCGACAAATTGCTGCAGAGCGCTCGGCCGTCGACGCTGAGTATGCGGCTCACCTAGCAGAACTTGAAGATAGGAGTGAACGTGGCAGTCACGCTAGTAGCCGAACTCGCCGTAGCGTGGTTCAGCTGCTGGACGAAAATGTTAACGTAGACGTAGTTGACTCTCTTTTATGTTCTCAGATAGCGGAAAGTGAGCAACCATTACCCCAATCGACGCTAGGGGCGTTACCGATTATTGACAGTAACGCCGCGGAGGCTGGGCTTTTGGATCAAGTACCACACTACCCAGGCGCCCCCTTGGCCAGGCTCCAACAAGCATTACCGCACCACTTTTGCGGGAGTGCTCCTTATTATGCTGGGTCCTCGCCGGTGCCCCCAGTGGGTGGTGGTGGTCCATCACGTTTTCTGCATGAGCAATTAGCACCTACGACTCGCATCCAGTCAAGCACCGCGGTCGCACCTTCAAACCTTTTTCCCACAGATAAGGTGCAAGTGAGTGTTGCACATTCTTCAGTCTACCCAACGACTTCAACAAGCCACATCCCCTACCCAACGACTTCGAGAAGCCATTTTTTAGGTACACCTCATACAGTAGTAGGAACACGCCACAAACTATGTAACACCAATAAAGCTGAAACTTTTCACACAAACCACAATGTAAATAACGATTTTAATAGCTTGGCGCAGGCCATTGCCGGTCTGTCCCACGCTCAACGAAGAAACGTAAGTAGTCTAAAGCTTCCAACTTTCTCAGGTCGTGCTGCAGATTGGCTCGCTTTCAGAAGAATCTACGAACGAACAATGGGTGAGTTCGACGACCTGGAGAATCTGGTGCGGATTTCATCAGCCCTACAAGGTAGAGCTTTAGAGTCGGTTTCAACCCTTTTAGTCTCTGCTGATAAGCCTGCTGAAGTCATGGAGGCCCTCGAAGAACAGTTTGCGCGCCCTGAAACGATAATCATGGAAACTCAGGTAGAGCTCAGATCTCTTCCAAGACTAAGTAGTCACGATTTTGCGCGTGAGCTTAATAACCTTGCGTGTAAAGTAAGAAATTCGGTGAGTACGATACGGCATCTTAACCGTCCCGAGTACCTGGCCTCTCCTGAGCTCGCTAACTCAATCATTTTGAAATTAACTCCTCTTCTAAGAGAAAAGTGGGTAGATTTCGCCTTTCTCGCTGAAAAGCAGGCTCGGTATGTACAAAAATTTAAACTGGAAGTTCTAGCTGAGTTCTTGCTCCATGAAGCGGAAATACACGTGAAACATGGCCTGGTTGACTCTAGTACATCTAACGCACCGGTCGCAATATCTGCTCCAAAAGGTAAAATTGAAAAAGCTCATGTAGCCGTAACTGATCCCAATAGGTCAGAAACAAAAAAAGTGAGCTACCAAGGTAAGCAAACAATATGTCAATTATGTCGCCAAAGTCATGAACTCGTGACTTGTCAAAAATTTCTAGCACTGACAGTCGACGACAGATGGAAATGGGCTACAGAAAATAAAACTTGTCGGCGATGTCTCAAAAGAGGCGGGCATCGCTATTCACTGTGTAAAGAGGTTTGCACTGTGGAAGGTTGTAAATTTAACAGGCATCACTTCCTCCTGCATAAGTCTGCGGAGGTAGCCAACTTGATTGATTTAAACTCACCTGACGTAAGTGATAATGAGGAATATTATGACAAACCCGGGTTAAAGTTAGATCCTGTAAAAATCGCACATTGCGCTCCTGAGACTTGTCAGCGGATGCGCCCTCTATTGAAGGTAATAGCTGTTACCATCTCTGGACCAGCAGGTAGCTATAACACTTACGCTCTCTTAGACGATGGATCTACAGCTACGCTCATTGACCGACAGATAGCCCAGCTTGTCGGTGCGTCTGGTCCGACCTTGGATATGTGTGTTGATTGCATTGGTGGCATGTCAAAACATTATGAGGTGAGTTGTATCGACATAACGATTAAAGGCCGTTTTAGTGACGATAAATTCCTTCTTAAGGGGGTTCGAGCTATTCCTGACCTAGGTGTCACGAAGCAAACGGTACGAAGAGAAGAAATTACAGGTCTTGATTATCTTTCAGGAATTTCTGAAATGTTATCGTATGAAGACGCACAGCCAATGCTGATCATAGGAGCAGATAATTGGCATTTAACGATTGCACAGTCTATTTGTCGTGGTTCTCGCACTCAGCCAGCAGCCATCCGCACTGCTCTAGGTTGGGTCCTGTATGGTTGTATGACGAGTAAAACTATGCTGATAAATTTTGTTAGCAATATTTCAACTACTCAAATTGACAAGGTAACAAAATCTTTAGATGTTCTCCTACAGGAACACTATAAAATAGATTCGATCGGGATAACTAAGAAGGAGTATCTTAAACCTAAAGATAACCGAGCATTGGAAATCCTAAAAAAAACAACCAGTAGATTATCTGATGGCCACTTTGAAACCGGGCTTTTGTGGAAATCTGATCAATTGATAGTCCCAAATAGTTATAACTTAGCTTTTTCGCGTTTCCTTGGCTTAGAGAAAAAGTTTAGAGCTAGTGATACTTATGCTAATTCTTATCGCAGTAATATTTACGCTACAATTGATAAAGGCTATGCAGAGATTTGTTTCAGCCCACCGAACCCTTTGGCTGTCTCATGGTATTTACCACATTTTGGTGTCATCCATCCGCAAAAGCGAAAATTACGTATCGTGCATGATGCCAAAGCCACTAGTCAGGGTGTAAGCCTTAATTCTCTCTTATTGTCTGGACCAGATCTTCTGCAGCCTCTATTGGCTATTTTGATGCGCTTTAGGGAAGGCTTAGTCGCTCTAAATGCGGACATTAGAGAAATGTATCCACAAATTAAGATAAGAGAACAGGATCGTGATGCGCAGCGCTTCCTATGGCGCGACAATCCTTCTGAGCCCATAAAGGAATACAGGATGTCTTCTGTTGTGTTTGGTGCAACCTCGAGTCCATTCACCGCTTTATATATCAAAAACTTAAACGCAGAGGAGCATAGAAGTGCTTTTCCTGAGGCAGCAGATGCAATAATTCACGATCACTATATGGATGATCTTCTTATTTCAGTAAATTCAGTTGAAGTTGCTGCAAAGTTGGCAGCTGATATTGTGTTTGTACACTCCCGAGCTGGTTTTGAAATGAGATCCTGGGTGTCAAACTCTTTGGACGCACTTAAACGCCTGCCCCAAAATCTCTGTGCATCTATCGCTGCTGAGGGAGAGGTGGTTCAGCCAGCAGGGGTTCGAGTCTTAGGTGTTTGGTGGCTCTTGCAATGTGACTCCTTGCAATTAGTTAGAGGATCGGTTGTAGAGAATCTGCCTACTAAATTAACAAAGCGTTCAGTTCTTTCACAGCTTATGAAAGTTTATGACCCCTTAGGTCTCCTTAATCCCTTGATGATAACTGGGAAATTACTCTTTCAAAAAACATGGCGGGTCACTACTGGTTGGGATGAAGAGCTTCCATTGACTTTGGCAAATGAATGGTCTGTTTGGTTTGATGACTTGTCTTATCAGGTTGGTGCCTGTATCCCACGGTGTTATGTCAATCAGACGGGCTATTCAGATAGGCAGCTTCACGTTTTCGCGGATGCAAGTGAGCTTGCCTATGCTTGTGTTGCATATTGGCGTTTTTCATACCCGGATGGTAGCGTCAAAATTTCCCTTATTGCTAGTAAAGCTCGCTCGTGTCCGTTGAGGCCGGTTACAATACCCAGGCTGGAGTTACAAGCTGCGCTTTTAGCGGCCCGTCTTGCGGCTTACATTCAAGAGGCTCATAAAAGCGTGTTTTCGAAATCAGTTTTTTGGACTGATAGCCTTACGGTTTTGAAATGGTTACGTTCAGACGCCCGTTCGTTTAAACCTTTTGTTGTGCATAGAATTGGTGAGATTTGCGAAATTTCTAATATAACGGACTGGCGTTACGTAAACTCTGACAACAATGTAGCAGATGATGCTACGCGCGTCGGGAGATCTTTTATTGTTTCATCGCGATGGTTCATAGGTCCATCTTTCTTAGTCGCATCAGAGAAAGATTGGCCATTAGAACCATCGGGTATAGAAAATCACATCGAATCATTTCAGAACAACGAATATAAAAAGGTTGATTCTGAACTGATTGGAGTAACCTCTTTTGATACAAAACTTCCACCTTCACCGGTGGTCGCGGATTGCAGCCGCTTTTCAAACTGGCTTCGCCTACTAAGGGCTACAGCATGTACGCATCTTTGCGCCAAAAAATTTAGAACACTACTAAAGTCTCCAAAAAATAAAAATGAAGAATTAAATTCAACCTTGGAAGTTACCGCTGAAGACTTGGAAGAAGCTGAAAATCACCTGTTTCAGTACTCACAACAAGAGTCATTTTGTACAGAGATTGACTGTCTGATTAATTTGAAGCCATTGCCAAAGAAGAGCCGTATGAAGAAACTTTCAGTTTTTCTGGACAAAAAGGGCCTTATTAGACTATCAGGTCGTGCTTCTTCTGTGAAAGATATTCCAGTAACTCAAAGCCCTCAGCCTATCGTCTTGGATGGTCAAAACTTAATATGCAAGCTAATTGCGAAGTATTTTCATGAAAAATTTGCTCATGGCTTTACTGAGCTTATTGTCAACGAGTTGAAACAGCACTACCACATTTTCGGATTAAGGCCATTGGTCAAGTCAGTTGCAAGTCACTGTCGAATTTGCCGGATGAAGAAGGATTGCCCAGTCTCTCCACCCGTCGGTGATTTACCACAAGAACGACTGGCGCATCACCAGCGCCCATTCTCACACACGGGACTCGACTACTTTGGCCCTATAATGACTACTATAGGGCGGCGCCATGAGAAGCGGTATATTGCTCTTTTCACGTGTCTTACAGTAAGAGCGGTACATTTGGAGATTGTAGCTTCCCTGTCTGCTGACTCCGCAATTATGGCAATAAGGCGTTTTATTTCAAGAAGAGGGTGCCCTGAGACGATTTTTTCGGATAACGGGACTTCATTTGTTGGCGCTAATTCAATTTTAAAAACGTTTTATGATAAGCCTATTTCGAATTTTGTAGCGAATAATCGTATTAAATGGCGTTTCATCCCACCAGCTTCGCCTTTTATGGGTGGCGCTTGGGAGCGGTTAGTTCGCACCGTGAAAACAGCTCTCAGCTCAACTTTAAAGGAACGAGCTCCGAAGGAGGAAACCCTGGCCACTCTACTATTGGAAGCCGAAGCAATTGTGAATGCAAGGCCACTTACCTTTGTACCTACAGATCCAGATTCTATGGAGGCCCTAACACCATTTCATTTTTTACTTGGATCATCATCTTCCTATTGGCCAATGGTGCAGGTAGATGATGGGGACTTATCCCGAAGGGCTGAATGGAAGCGTGGCCTCCGACTAGCGGATCATTTTTGGACGCGTTGGGTGCGAAAATATTTGCCAACTCTTCGTGCTCGGCAGGCAACTCAAGCTGGAGAAACCAGTTGCATTGGTGTTGGTGATTCCGTTATAGTAGTTGACGGGAATCTGCCTCGGGGTACTTGGCCTCGCGGTCGTGTAACTCAGGTGTTTCCCGGTAAGGATGGCATCATTAGAGTTGTAGAAGTGGCCACGAAGGGCGGACTCCTGAGGAGGCCCACAAAAAAGCTTGTGCAGTTGCGAGGGGGCGAGGATGTTGGTGACGGTAGCGAGCTGGCCGCTAATGTGTTTTGATGTATTTTTCATATTTTTGACTTACTTCACTTTTGCAAATAAACTGTCTAAAAATAGTCGATTTTTATTACCCATTAGAGAAATATGACTTCATACCTTCTGTCTGATCAAGGCATTTGACAGCTTTCGTACCGGTAGTTTTAAAGATGTAATATCATCTTTTCATAACATACTTAATTTGGTACTAGGTTCATCGTCCGAAATGTGTTTACTTACCTTTAGTCATACTATTAAACAGCCCATACAAAGCCCTGCCTACAGGGCCCTGCTTGCAGTGCGCACTGCCAATCGTACCATGTGTGGTCTTGCAGGAAAGATGTAACGGCGATTTTGTCGGCCCTGCATGCCCACACAAAATACGATTGGCAGTGGCACTGCAAGCAGGGCCCTGCAGGCAGAGCTTTGTATGGGGCCCTTGTTTTCTGGCAGGCCCTGACAGCCTCAAACTAGTTAAGTACCGGATACACGGTCGCCAATCAAGGCCTGACAGAGGTGACCTTGGTCGGTTTCGACCGTGTAGTTCGTGGTCGCCAACCTAATTTTTAGTGACCTTCCAACGCCCTTGGTCGTGAAAGCAGCTTCCCAAACTAAGGTCAAATAGAGGACGTTGGTTACGTCTCCAACCGTGTAGCTGGCGGTTGGCGACCGCACAGATTATAAACTGACGTTTCTTGCTATACGTTAGTATTATATTGTCTAAGTTTCTTGCCTTTCTCGGTAATTAAAAACAAAAAGAGACAATGAAATTAAAAATTTTGTGTCAAAGAAGATATGAAAAGTCTTCTAAGCAGTGATTTGTTTTGAACCGAACTAGAAAATACAAGAACTGTCAGTGTCAACTGTCATTTTGTACGAGTATCACCACATCGTGTTTGAGTTTGAATGAGTTTGAATGAGTTACTCATCAAATGTCTTCTCTACGCTGATGACCAAGTTATACTTGCGTCATCTGCTGACGAGTTACAGGAGATGGTAACAATGATGAATGTTTCTTTTGATAGGAAAGGAATGAAAGTTAATGTAAGCAAGACGAAAGTAATGGTACTTGAAAGAGAAGAGTGTATGACAGAGTGTACTATATTAATAGGTGGTGAACAAGTCGAACAAGTAAAGGAGTTTGTGTATCTGGGTTCTAAGTTTACGAGAGATGGAAAGTGTGAAAGTGATATCGAAAGAAGAGTGAATGCTGGAAACATGGTGAATGGTGCTCTGCATGCTTTTATGAAGAGTCAGAAGGTGTCTCACAAGGCTCGTCTGGCTGTTCATAGAGGCGTTTTAGTACCAACACTGATGTACGGCAGTGAAAGCTGGGTATGGCAGAAAAAGCATAAAAGTAGAATTAATGCAGTAGAAATGAGAGCGTTGAGGAGTATGATTGGTGTGAAATTGAGTGACAGGATTAGAAATAGTGTGATAAGAGAACGTTGTGGCGTAAAAGAAGACGTAGTGACTAAAATTGAGAAAGGGATGCTGAGATGGTTTGGTCATGTAGAGAGGATGAATGAAGGAAGATTGACGAAAGAGATCCACAAGGCGAGAGTGAATGGAAACGTTGGAAGGGGAAGGCCTCGGCGAACGTACCAGGACCAAATTCAGGACGTTCTGAATAAAGGCCAGTATAAAAGTACCCTAAACCGACGAGCATGTATGAAAGGATTGATGAAGGTTACAGTTTATTTATATATGTATTCATGTATTTATTAAAGTATATATTTATGTATATGTGTATATATATATATATATATATTCTTTATTGCACAAATTCACATACAGAAAGTTACATACAAAAGGACATTTACAAAGGCGGGCTTATCTCTAAAAGAGATTTCTTCCAGCCAACCCATGGTAGTGAGAGAGAGTGTTCATTAGCGGGACTCAGTAGTGCATTATTAAAATCCACAAAAACCAGGTGTAATAATATAAAATAAATAAATGGTATAAAATAAACAAGTTAATAAAATATATATTGATGATATAGGTATAAATATAATATATAAATAATATAAATACATACAGAAGATACATACATATAACAATACTTACATATAAATAAATACCTGCATAGATATATTCATATAAATACAGAAAGTTATGAAGAACAATTAACAATGATGACTACGAACACGAAGCAGTGATTTGTGAGAGAAGATGCTCCTTTGCTCTTTTTTTAAAAGAGGCAATTGAGGCAAAGAGATTTTAACCTCGCTGCGCTCGGTCATAGCGAGGTTCAAATCTCTTTGAATTGAGGGACTCTCCTGAATAGATTTGGGAAGACGATTCCAAAGTTGAGCAGCACGGACAGAAAAAGAATGAAATAAGAAATTGGTGTTGCTCCTAGGTACCTCAAGCATTGTGGTGATACAGGGGCGCCTAGATCGAGTGGGAGGAGGAAGCAGTTGTAATCGGGCACGAAGGTAAGGAGGGGAGTGTGGGTCATTAAGGATATTAAAAAGGACAGATAGTATGTGCATATCTCGGCGAAGGCGGATAGGAAGCCATTTAAGCTGAGCACGAAAGTGTGAAACGCGGTCATATTTACGCAAACCAAAAATGAAACGTATCGCCAAGTTTTGAAGGCGCTCTAATTTATTCAGCAGCTCCTCAGTCACATCCAAATAACAGACGTCAGCGTAGTCGAGGATAGGTAAGAGTAGAGACTGCGCAAGCATAATTTTGGTATGGAAAGGGAGAAAGTATTGGAGACGCTTGAGAGAGTGGAAAGTGTAATGCATGCGCCTGCTCACATCGTTGTATGAGATGTCCAGGACATGTTGCAGTCCATGATCAGACCCAAGTTCTTTACTTTATTATTATAACAGATTGGGACACCAGAATAAAACAGTTTTGGCAAAGAGTCCAAGTCTAACCTGGATCTGAGTCTACTGCTGCCTATAATGATTGATTGAGATTTGGCTGAATTGACTAGAAGGCCAAAAGACTTAGCCCACAATTGGACAGCAGCAAGATCTTCATTCAACATGTCAACAGTCCTGGACATCTCACTTAGCTCAGAATGCCGATATAGTTGTAAGTCATCTGCATACAGATGGAAGGGAGAAGAGATTACACGAAAAATGTTATTGATGAAAATAGAAAAAAGTCAGGGTGAGAGGACGCCGCCTTGAGGAACACCGGCAGTGAGATCAGACCAATCCGATGAAGCATCGTTAGTCTTCACACACTGCGGGCGACCGAAGAGATAAGAATGAAACCAATCTATGACCATGGTGTATAGTTACCATATATGTATAGTTTATGTATGTATTTGTATAGTATAAGTGTTATATTTAGGTTTATATTTTGTAGTTTATGTGTGCACGTTCTATCTGCCTCTTCCAGTCCAATCACGCTTCCGTAGGTCTGCTGGAAGAAATTTCCGTGTAGAAATAAGCAGCACCTGTTGTGCCTTTTTTCTTAATTTTAGTTTTATGTTTGTATTATCTTGTGTACAATAAACTGTAAATAAATAAATAAGGTTCAGGAAGCAAGGGAAGTATGTCAAGATCGTAGCAGGTGGAGAACTGTGGTCTCTGCCTACCCCGACGGGAACAAGGCGTGATGTTATGTATGTATGTATGTACATCGTGTTTTTTAATCTATGTCAATGCTTGTTGTCAACAAGTCGGCGACCGTGTACTTGAAACAGACCCAAATGGTTGCAAACCAAGGTGCCCTCTGTCGGGAGCTTGTCGCCGACCGTGTATCCGGTGTTTTAGCGAGCAGATGTAGCGAAGTCTAAAGACACCTTTCTAGGCTGGGTTCCAAACGATATTAACCTTTGACAGCAGTCTGTCTCGACCTCACATATGAATGTCACATAAAGCTATCCTGCTGTCAGGGTTATTTTTTTTTTATTATAAATTTTCTACCCAATTTGAAACGTGCCCCTATCTGACGTTGATTGACGAGTGTTTTACGAGTCGAGTAGGTACCTATTAAAATACAGTTTTTTATCTTTATCGCAAATGTGAAATTGCTGGGAGCATGTTAATTTCGATGCGGTTTTACAAATTTATTTAATTTTTAATTGTATCCGTATTTGCAATTGTTACTATCTATAATAGTTCGGTTTTGTGTACTAGTCATTGGAAAAATATTGTGATCAAAATATGGCTTATCGAGTGCTATTAGTTTTTATTTTAGCTATAATTTGTGTGAAGACTGATGAGGAAGCTTCCAGTATGTCTAGGAAAGAGAGATTCAATCTAAGGTAAAACATTAACTTACTGAAGAAATTGTACACAGCATTCATCAAAAATATTGTTTTGTTAGACACATACCCTTGATAACTTTAATGCGATTTTAAAATATTGGTCATTTAAATAAAAAGATATGCGTAGGTGATATATGTTTTACCTGCTTGTATATTAATTGCTTTGTACTTCACATTCAGGGAGGAGGCTCGGTCTATGTTTAATCATGCATATCATGCCTATATGGAGAATGCATATCCAGCCGATGAGCTTATGCCTCTCAGCTGTAAAGGGAGATGGAGAGGCATCACACCTAGTCGTGGTGATATGGATGACTCTCTGGGAAAGTAAGTAGAAAATATTTTGGACCTCCTTGCTTCACTCAAAATAGAAACCGTGCTAATTTATTTTACTATAAGATGACATCTGCTAGCATGTCACATTTCCTTTGCTATGCAATGTCATATCTAAGTTCTAAGTTAAGTGTGTGGTTTCCGCACTTAGCCCTTTATGGACCATTGTGCGTGGGCCTATCTGACCATCAATTTAGCCACCCTAACTGTTGCCACAACTCAGTCAGTTTGTCCAGTTTGTTTGGTAGTTGATCTAAAGTTATGTCTGCTCCAAGTGTGTTTTCTCTGATAGTGTTGATTACTTTGCACTCCAGAATAACATGTTCGATGGTTTCGTCCCTTTCCATACAGGCCCTGCACAGAGGGCTGTGTGTTATGCCTAAAGTGCAATGTGTCCTATTATTGTGCCTACTGCATTATCATTATTAATTAAAATAAAATATTTGAAATAACCCTACCAAATTAATAGAATGACACCTTTATTGCATTTACAACAATAATAGGGTTATGTAATTTGTTGTGACTTTATATCACATATCCCTGACTTGTGATGAATTACTTCTTTATTTCTACTTCTATAACCCTTATTATTCTGAGTTAAGAAGCTAGCACACTTGAGTGTCTACATTCTTCTTAGTTGTGACCTCATGATGATTAATGCTTGGGTACATAGGAAACTAAAAAAAACAGGAGGCTTTACCAAATAATAGTTAGTACCATTTCAAAAACCCTTGAAAGCAATTCATAGATGTAAAAATAAAAAATTAAGAATAAAATATGAAACAGTAAGCTTACAATGAACATTTACAATTATATAACAGTTAAGTACAATCAAATTAAATTGTTCATGATATAAATGTTATAAAATATACAGCGGAACCTACAATAAAAGAAGCTTGTATTGCGGGGACCAGAGCGCTATTATACCGTGCACTATACCTTGTACAATATTAAAGAAACAGTTACTTATACAGAAATTTAAAATAAAGTGATAAAAATAAAATTTAAATTCCATAGATAACATTATAAAAAAATAATTTTAAAATTTACAGTTCAAGACATCTAAAAAATAAATAAATAAACAAATTGTAAAATTTCATAAATCAATATTTAACCAGAGATGTTTGTGAGATGTACATGTGTGAGGTGAGTGTGTGTGCCACGCCACATGCCTTTATTACTGACTTTTAACCTATTATTTCCTACCTAAAGAGTGAAAAACGGGACCCTCCAATGTCTGTCAGTGGGCTATATCTCATGAACCGTAATGGTTAGACAGTTGAAATTTTCGTAGATTTTGTATTTCTGTTGCTGCTATAATAAGGTATACAGAAATATAAAAAAACAATAAATTCAGGGGGCTACTAGGTCATTTGTGTAAAACTTTATAAACTAACAAATCGGACAAAATTCCTACAAAAGATTTTATTGTTTTAATAGCTTCATTAGTTACGAGTATATGACTATCCTAGATTTAAACAACTGCACTGCACTGGCTGTCTTAACTCCCCGGCGGAGTTGTGCATAAGTGGTGGGGGGTAAAAATAACTCCCAAAGATGGTTTTATGTATACCTATAATAAAATAGTAATGGGTCCGTTTCTGTTCATTGAGTATTTTACAAAGTGATGATATGTATTTTTTCGATTCAGACCCCGAATCCGCAATTTTTAGAATTTTTGTCTCTGTCTGTACGTTACCTTATCACGCAAAAACGACTGCTTAGATGTATATGCGATTTTCATATTTATGATAATAAAGGTCTAAGCTACATGACAAAACTGTACAAAAAAGGCAACTTTGTGTTTTCAGATGTGAATAAAATGCTCACCAAAATGCGATGAGCTAGGGTTGCTGACCCGCTCTCCATCTGATAGCCTGGGTTCTAACATTTACACTAATATTGATGTAAAATTATTAATATGATTATAGGAGGTAATGTCTCGAGTTACTAAAATGTCACACACCCTTTTAACCAAAGTCAGTCAAACAGAGGCAATCTGGAATACCTTAACTGTTACATACTTGAAGCATTTTTACAGTAGGAAATGTCTCTTTCCGACTGAAGGAACATTTAAGGCACATTTGTTTTGTGAATATTTCAACTGTCTACCTATTACCGGTTCATGAGATACAAGCCCAAGCAAAATTTTGTAAAAACATCTGACTTTGGTGGTATCTTATTCCTTTGTTTTTAAATATATTTTTAACAAAAAATACAGTATTTACCTACTAAATGAGCCCTAAACAAAGATACCCTACTCAATGGGGCAGGTTAAATTTTTTTCTTTACACCCCCTTTAACTGTTTGAGAGCCCCATTAAATTTTTTATTTTCTTTTATTTTTTTATTATTTGTTATTGCAGCGGCAACACAATTTGTAAAAATTTCAAATTTCTACCTATTACGGTTCATGAGATACAGCCGG
This sequence comes from Athrips mouffetella, assembly GCA_947532105.1. Lineage (NCBI taxonomy): Eukaryota > Metazoa > Arthropoda > Insecta > Lepidoptera > Gelechiidae > Athrips > Athrips mouffetella. Next base: position 34,450,375 of record OX383956.1, read on the forward strand.
CTGACAGACAGACAGACATCAGAGGCATATCAATAGGGTCCTGTTTTTCACTTTTTGGGTACGGAATTCCAAAAACTATTGTTGTATGTAGTATAGATTATTATGGTCACTTTGAATGTGTGGCACTATCTGTATACCTAAAATGCTCGTCTAGCCAGGACCACTAAACTTGTACCACTCTACCAATGGACCAAATTGTATCCCTGGTGGTACTAATGGGACATACAAACGTTAATAACAGTAAAATAATTATTTTTTATATTTGTCTTCATAATTCTTATTATAACTTAGTGTTGCGGTCTTTAAAATGGACTTTATTGCTTTAAAAATACTATATGTATATCGGAATCCTCGGCACGCGAGTCCGGCTCGCTCTTGACCGGCATTTATATTATTTAAAATGTGTAATGTTATGTTAATGGGTGGTAATATCACCCCATAGATTTTGCTTGTTTGGTGGTACAGAACCATGAGTGCCCAAGTCCCACTCACACTTTACTTTTTTTCGCTAGGGATAAATTAATAAAGAATTATTTTTAAGAAAACTCCTTAACCTTCATACACCGGACAGTTATTTCTTGTTTTGATGCTTCTTTCCTTTTAATAATATCGCTTAAAATATTCCTATCGTGCTAGAATAGGCGTCATAAAAACAGAATGTTGCAATAACACTGCTGCTTATTGTTGGTTGGGAGGAAATGCTTGTAATTACTAATATCCTGATAACGCGCAAATAATTGAATAATGGCGAAAAAAAGACATTTGTTAAGATTCAATCAACAAAGTACGGAAATAAATATTACATTAAACTGCAATATAATAACGCAAAAGAAATGAAATATTTATATTTCGTTACGGAAGTAAATCCTGAAAGTTAGCGCGATATAGAACACGCGCTTCAGAGATTTGTTCCTGAGCACGTAAATTGATTAACATTTTACAATAATGTATTTTTTATCACACCTGCTCTGAAAATACACTCTAATTATTCCGATTAGAGAGAGGGAACGCGTTTATCCCGCCCTTCAATATCATTAGATCCCAAGGGATGGAAGTTTGTATGGAAATCCTTCATTCCCAAGGGTGGGAAAAAGTTATGAAAATCCATTACTGTCTAAAAATCAAATTTAAATTAACCTCATTCATTATGATTTTTTTATCGGTCACCAATGTCCTTGGAACTAAGCAGTCCCGTGTGGTCCCGGCAAAGAATAGTACCAACCCTCACATACCCGAGGGCGTCGTAAGAGGCGACTAAGGGTTATAAACTGGACGATGGGCAGCAGCATCCTCCTTTGTATCTTACATCTTACTTACTGCGGTCACCTACAACCGCGGTCCATGGTGCCAGCCGTAACGCTAACAAGCGAGGTGACTATGGTACTTCCCCTCTACATTTTTCCAGCAAAAGCTAGAATCTGGAGGGAGCTCCCTGTCCTGTAGTGGACGTTTCATGGGATCTTATGATGGTGATGATGTATATCTTATTTCGATGTGACCTTATAGTACCTGAAATATAGCTACAGACAATTTACCAAAATTTAAAAATTATCATATATTCATATTAGTTAATTGCGGTCACTACGTATCTTAAAATCATTCTTTGTACTGACTTTTAACAAAAACTACTGTAGTGGACGTTTCATGGGATGTAATGATGATGATGAATCTCCTTGGTGCATGCAGAAAATAAAAAACAAAATTACTTTTGTATAAAACGCGCGGATTCATGGAAGAAGTGGCTGCATGACCTATGATCTTAGCCTACTCCAGAAACGAGCGAATAAAAATATAAAAGCCCGCGCATTTTGGCAAAAATTTCGATTGATTTAGCATTTGTCTTTGTGTTTACTTATTAACCGACTTCAAAAAAGGAAGAGGTTCTATGTTCCACTGTATGTATATGGGTAGTTCTCATTTTTGGGTCAAAAAATTAATAAAAAATGAAAACGTCTTTTTTATAAAAATTATGTAGGATCCTATTAGTTTAGGTCTCATTGAATTAGAAAATATTCACCGACCTTGCAGCAGCTCCTACAGACCCTGCAGCTTAGCATGGAAAATAAATTGGTTCCATGGAAAGTGACAATCCTTACAATAATTTACTATATAGAGAGATATGACAAAAAAGATACGCAAATTCTGGTCTATATGTATCTGTTCGATAATTTTAAAAGGTGTTATGAGTTTTCGTATCTAAAATAACACGAAACAAGTGAAGCAAGCATCATACAATTTTGTCACTTTCGTGAACCTGCGGAAGTGACACATCCATGGAAGTGACCGTACATCTCATACATTTTTGTCCACGGGAACCATGGAAGTGACGCCATGGAAGTGTCATTTTTACATTGTTATGTACGATACATAACCCCAAAAGCAGGCACGACCAAGCAAATTCGCCTAAGTATTTTTCATGTGATAACGCATTCAAACGACAAAACTAAAATAAATAATTGAAACGTACATAGCTCTGATGAACAACACAATTTATCTCGTATAATGCTAACCCATATCCGATCCAAGTGAGTGATAACAACGAAATGGTTGATGAAACTGACACTTTCAAATTTCTTGGTATCACGATAGACAGGCATTTGAACTGGAAATGTCATATTGAGCTGGTTTGTAACAGATTAAATCGCTTTGTTTATGCACTTAAAAGGTTGAGACAAACTATATCAGTTGAAGCAGCTTTAATGGCCTATCATGGCTATGTCTCCTCTATCCTTGGCTATGGATTGATACTGTGGGGTAATTCTGTAGATATTGATAGGGCCTTTAAACTCCAGAAGAAGTGCATCCGCGCAATATGCAACGCTAAATTCGATGACAGCTGTAGACCTCTTTTTAAACAACTTAATATACTACCCCTTCCTTGTATGTATATTAGAGACGTGTGTATTTTTGTTGCCTCAAACCCAAATTATTGGAAAACTCGTGGAGAAGTTACGTTACGACAAACAAGATCAAAGATTATGAATTTGCTGTATCAACCTCTTGCTAGGAAAGACATTTACAAGAGGAACATATTTAATATGAGCATTTTGTTATTTAATAAGCTACCTGACAATTTTAAAATTATGACTAAAGATGCACTGAAAAATTGTTTGACAAAATGGCTATTAAAACATTGCTTTTACAGTGTGAAAGAATTTCTAGATTTTAAAGTTAATGAATAGTTTAATTTTGACATATTTAATATTGACACACTGTATATAATTTTAATTCCCATTAGATATTTTTGCATGCTTACGTGTAAGCTGAAAACACTGTACTCTTTTAACTTAAGATCCTCAACTACTGTTTTCTTGCGAATAAAGATATTTGTATTTGTATCACTTATGCTTGACGAGTTGTGAGAATAGACATTCAACATTTTTTATCTCTTACACTACGCGCCGCAGCAACAAAATCATAACTGATTCAAAATATGGTATATCAATCCTTGTCTATGCGTAGTTGCGTTTGAATACACGCATGATAATATTAAAGTTACGGCCAGTGTGACACATGTCCATGGAAGTGACCAAAAATCAAATCACAAACTTTAAGCAAGCATTCCAGACATTTACTTAACTGTTTAGATGCATATGCTTGTGTATATATGAAGTAAATATATTCGCCATAATATTGGCATTCTTTTTTTCCATATTTAGTTAGCCAGATAAAGCACAGATTTTTTTTTCTTTACTCAGACCGTCTAGTCACACCCACGGAAGGGACATTTTTGATGATTAAAATATTTATTAAAAAACAACTATACATTATATCTATCTATTGATTTATTAAATTTATAGTATTTTATCTATTCTTTAATAAACAAAGCATGATTTCGATATTTAGCTACTGCAGCTTAGAAAAATAGCAGTCACAGTCAGTTTTTTGCAAATTGAGAATTACCCATATATTTTATTTTATGTATGTTCACCGATTACTCCGTCAGTTGTGAACCGATTTGCAATTTTTTTTTCTCTGAAAAGGTATACTCCTGAGGTGGTCCCATTGTCACCAAGTCAGGATCTGATGGTGGAATCCTAGGGAAATCGAAGGCAACCCTCAAATTTTGTAGGCATGTATTAAATTTTTCATAAATTTTTCGAAATTGTGCAAGTGCTTGCGTCTTTTCATGTTGATGATCTGATGATGGAAGGTCCAACTCCTTAACGGTTAGGAGTCGGAAGATAATTCTTTAAAATTATAGGTACGTATTGACAGATAGTTTGAAGCGCTCGTGGCCAAGTGGTAGTTACTCTTTCCGATCACGAAAGATAAGTTGGCCGTGGTGTCGTCAGAATCTGGATAAGTGACCGCTAGTGGTACAACAATTAATGCCTTCTGTCAATTGTAGACCGACTGAAAAGTTTTACGGCCAGTTTCACAAAGCACCTTCAAAGTAAAGCCTCTTTAAATATATTGCTGTCACTTTTTCAGTCATCAAAACAGAAAGTGACAGCAATAGATTTAAAAGTGCTTTAACCTTAGGAGTATCGGAGTCGCGTTTTTCTGCCATATATGCCGGGAATTTTAGACCATTTTTTGACCAAACCCGGACATTTAAAATTACTATACGGGACCTTTTGTAATATGTTCGGACACCTTCCAGGATGACGCTAAAAAAGTCCCAGGACCTCCCACGTGGGAGAGCCGGGAAATCCTGGAAAAACTGGAATTTCAATAAAATTCTTGGAGCGTGCCTAAAATCGTCATAAATAACGCATATTTTTTTAAAATACAAGATATCTGAGATCATTAATTTATAATCCAGTACATTCCAGTCTCAAAAAATCTGGAAAAACTGGAATTTTCCTGGAACTGGCCTGCAATACGCATGGGCTAGAATCTGAGTAGTATAGAGGCAATGGTTGCACAGAGCGCAAAAAACGCATAAGAATGGAAAAAATTTAACAATTAGCTTTTTTAAACTATTTTAAACTTACTCCAAGGTTACTTCCAGGTGCCCTGGAATCATGAAACTGTAAATTTTAAACGTCAACATTACTAAGAAAAATAGAAAGTCGTTTAGTAATAAAAACGGCGTCCTGTCATTCCTCGTAACAAATCCTAGCTTTTTCCGGCCAGTTCTAGGAAAATTCAAAGAAAATTCCAGTTTTTCCAGGTTTTTTGAGACTGGAATGTACTGGATTATAAATCTTTAATCTTAGATATCTTGTATTTAAAAAAAATATGCGTTATTTATGACGATTTTAGGCACGCTCCAGGAACTTCATTGAAATTTCAGTTTTTCCAGGATTTCCCGGCTCTCCCACGTGGGAGGTCCTGGGACTTTTTTTAAAGTCATCCTGGAAGGTGTCCGAACATATTAAAAAAGGTACAGTTTAGTAATTTTAAATGTCCGGGTCAAAAATTAATTTTCCCGGGGTAATATAAACGTAATCCGCTGTTTTTTTCGCGAGTTTCACTACAAAAATAAATAATTTTGAAGTATGTTATATTTATCCATGTCAAGCATGTCTCTATATTTTTATTTTTTTAATTAGTTTTTAGATATAAAAGTTATGCCTAGCTAAAACTAGAAAAAAATTGCTTGTTCTTTGTCTACCGAACTGAGCTCATTATAACAAATACTAGACATGTTTTGTACAAAATCAAAACATAGAAACATAGATAGTTCCTTTTTCAAACCAATAACAAAAAAACTATCAAAATCGATTAAGATTTCGATGAGAAAACAGCGGATTACGGAACGTCATTTTTGGAATTATTTCGGCAGCATTTTCGTTTTGCGCTGCAATTGTCCCTTTCCCTCGGACAAAGGGAAGGCAAGAGTGCGGGGAGAACTTGACATGTAAATGTAGCGTTAGTGATTGACAATAGTCGATTCATAATATCGGTACATTCCACGAGTATCGATGTTAAGAACCTCCTCCTTTTTTGAAGTCGGTTAAAAATGTCGGTGTCATCGGCAACAACTGTTACATGCTTTTCTTCTGCCATTGTCAGTGCTGTTTTTGCAATTACTCGTACAGTGTCAGCATCATCTCTAGCATGAATCACTGTATTAAAAGTCATTTATAAGCGTTAAAAGTTGTATGTTTATAGTTAGTACAAAATAAGCTGTACAAGAAATAATAAATACTTTTCAAGAGCGATTCGGACTCGCGCTCACTTCTGCGGGCCGGTGCGCATCTCTGACTAAGACGGTATTTTTACCTTAGTGGTACGGAACCTTCAGTGCGCGAGTCTGACTCGCACTTGACTGGTTTTTTATAGGCCTTATAAAAATTATAAAAAAGGATAAGCATAATTTTTCTCATCTCTCCGGTTGTGGTGTTAAAGTTTCTTGACAAAATTGTAGATCTTTTGTTTTTTTTTTAATTTTCTAAATAAAAATACATTTTGCAAACTCCGAATTTTGAAGACTTTTAATATGTCAAATAGATACCAACATAGAATTTAAATAATCACACCCCGTTTTTGTGGTAATTATTATGACCCTCCCATATTGGGTTTTCATACAACTGTACTAAACCCATTCCAGTCTTGAGCGATTCAAAAACGTGTTCTAAGCGGTACATTGCAACTATGGACTTTATGCTCTAAATTTAAGGTTGAAATTTGTCGTCACCGGACGGATCTGTAAACGTCAGTTTACTATTAGCTAATAATTCGTTCTGAATAAAGGCCAGGTTAAAAGTACCCTAAACCGACGAGCATGTATGAAAGGATTGATGAAGGTTCAGGGAGCAAGGGAAGTATGTCAAGATCGTAGCAGGTGGAGAACTGTGGTCTCTGCCTACCCCGACGGGAACAAGGCGTGATGTTATGTATTCAGTCAACGAATTTTCAAAATAAATGGTACAGCAGCACTGCACTTACTTTCTCGCGATATACGAGAGTCATCATTCGACAGTGTCCCCGCCGGTAGTCGAACCCAGAACCTCCGGATCAAGAGCCGAATGCTCTAACTACTATATTATAAAGGCTGCGGATAGTAATGAGTAAATAAGTACTAACTGCAAACTTAAGTTTGTAATTCCATACAAATAATATGAAAATACATAATACTTACCTATACCTACTAAATTTATGTAAAAATGATTTAATGAAATATGCAGTCAAGTAGAAAACCAATTTAGAATCCAAATTGTAGAACATCAAAATAAGCTCAACGAAACCGATTTTGAGTAAATCACATTTTTAAATTTTAGTAGTAAGGGAACACCCCTTATATGAATTCCTACAAACCAATTGATACTGCCGCAAAATACCTGAAATGGAGATGCTTGGTCATGCAAAGTTTAATCAAGATTTTGTGAGTAGTTTTTGCGAAAATTACAATTTCTCATTTTCGTTGTATGACAGCTACCCTCAAAATGAGAGCCAGCAGGGAGCCACTCAAACCCTTCGATGGATTTGCATAAAACTCTTAGATTCAAAATATGGTGTCAATCGGACCATTCGTTTAGCCGCTAGGCCAAAGCGTGACGGACAGACCGACCGACGGACCGACCGACCGACGGACGGACATTTTTTGGGAGACTTGTTTTTTATGATTTATAAGTGATATAGAACACATTTTTGAGAAAAATAGAAAAACTTTTTTTTTCTCGCTCCGCTCGAAAGTAAAAAGGTATAGAGGGAAATGCTTGGAACACAATTTTTGACTTCGTAATATTGTTTAGACTAGTTAGGAGGTAAACATATCAAAGTCACCGCCCGTACTCCTAACGCCGGGCGGGAGGGGTTTGAAGGTCCCATTTTTTGGTTTTTCGCATATATCTCGGAAACTATACGTCCTAGCAACATAAAACTTTTTGCAAAATGAAAGCTGATCAAAGCGCACGACAGTGCGCCGGCCAAGTTCTAAGCACAGGCCGCGCGCACACCGTGCACTATTTACCTGAACCGCTTCGAGCCACTTTTGACCCCCCTGTATCTTCTTACCTGATTTATAGATCTGGATGAAACTTTACAAACATCATAACACTATTTAATATACTTTGAATAAAAATTTTCAATATTGTAGCTATTTTTAAAAAAGTTATAGACTCGAGAAAATTGTAAATTTGGTACTCAAAATGTTTGACCACTTCTAGATGACCTACAAAGCTGAAATTTGGCATTTAGCTAGTCGTCAGGGTAAGAGTAATGGGAAAATTCGAATATTGGAAATCGGTCAAGTGCGAGTCAGGTTTTAGTCAAAATTATGTATAAGAATGTTAGTAATACTTCTCTTAAACTTAAAAATCTGAGATTTGGCATGGGGATAGTCTCGTTTACATTTAAAAAAGTAAAGAAAACATCGAAAATTGGAAATTGGTCAAGTACAAGTCAGGTCATAGTCATTATTATGTATAAAAATGTTGGTCATACTTCTCTAAAACCTACAAATCTGAAATTTGGCATCGGGTTAGTCGTTAGCATAAAAGTAAAGGAAAACTTTAGAAAATAGAAAATGGTCAAGTGCGAGTCAGACTAAAAATAATTTACTAAATATTTAAAAAAGTAGTACTTCTAGAAGGTCAGAATTAGTCATGCATGAAAACAAGTACCTAACTATGTTTTAAGGAAACTGAACGAACATTCAGATTTTATAAAACATATCTATCTTAAAATATTGGTTTGGTAATCAACATAAGCTGGGAGTACCTCCACGCGGTGAAAGCGGTAACAGTTTAGCGCTTTGATACTGGCTAAAACTCCAATTTCAATTACTATTTATATGCCTTCGGGCTTATGTTGTGTGTGTCGTTTACGTTTACGTGTTATTTGGCTAGGCTACTCCGGTAACGAAGGTGGGGCCGCTATCAAATTTCTCGTACACTTTCGATATTATTACATCTGGTGGACCAGACACACTTCATTTTAATAATAATAATATAATATGAACAACGTTGCGATAGGTACTATAAAGCAAACTGAGCAAAAAGAAATGAAATCCCACCAAAAACATAAATGTAAAAATGTAGGCCAAGTTCTTGTACATAAAAAAAGAGTTGAAATCAAATCTAAACTACAGCCAAGTTAATAATAATCAGAACCGATATTAATCATTCGAACTTGGCGGGTTTTGAAATTTTAATGAAGGAAAAAAGTCCAACTCTAAAACGCAAGATTTGCTCTTTTCAGAAGTATTGGTGTGATGAAAACCCGCCAAGTTAGAATGATTAATATCGGTTCTGATTATTATTAACTTGGCTGTAGTTTAGATTTGATTTCAACTCTTATTTTTTATGTACAAGAACTTGCCTACATTTTTACATTTATGTTTTTGGTGGGATTAAATTTACTACAAGTTTTATTCAGTCAAGTTTTTCGATATCTTGTATAGTTTTCGAGATATTCGCAGTGAAGTCACATTGACTAGTTGACTGATTTTGCCGTCACTCCTCTTTTTACTGGCTATTTTTAAGGGGAATTATCCCGTTTTCACCCACTTTAGAAACATCAGGACTCGATGCAATCACTTCCTCATCACAAACAAAACACTTGCTGCTCATTTTAACGACACAAAAATAGACTTTCAAGAGCGGATATGTCGAAAACTATACAAGATATCAAAAACCGTATTAGAATAGAACTTGCAGTAAATTTAATCAGTTTTAATTTTGCAACATAATTTCGATATCGATATGTATAGTTTTAATTGGGGTACGGGCGGTGACTTTTGATATGTTTACCTCCTAACTAGTCCAAACAAAGTTACGAAGTCAAAAATTGTGTTCCAAGCATTTCCCTCTATACTTTTTCGTTGATTGAGCTATAATCTGTGGCAAGTTATACAGAAAACCGATGAGTATAACCAGTATTAACCAGCCACTTTGCCTATCGTTTGTGGGCTATGAGATAGCCTTTGATTCAATTTGAGACATGGGCTGTGCTACGAACTCTCCAGAGATGCCAAGTCGACCATAAGTACATCGAAGTATTGAAAGATCTGCAAAAACGCCACTATGTCAGTTTGCCTCCAGGACCAGAATTCAAAAGCTATCCAACTGCAGTGAGAAGTGAGACAGGGAGATGTCATATCTCCTTAACTGTTTACCGCTGCATTTGAAAACGTCTTCAAACTCCTAGACTGGAAAGGATTCGGCATCAACATTAATGGCGAATACTTGACACACCTTCGATTTGCCGACGATATATTTGTAATGATTGAGACCCTGGAAGATCTCGGCGCGATGCTCAATAACCTCAGTAGACTCTCACAACAAGTGGGTTATGATATGGATGGAATCGATGGCTCATCTTATCATATTGCTGATTTCATTATAAACCAGCGACATTTAAGTTCATTTACTGTATAATTGAAATATCTTTCTGTTTCCTTCAATGGGGTATCGCTGTTTATACTGCTTTAGGGTCGGTGTCCATTAACCGCCTCAGCACCAGACACTCACCGCCTCGCCTGGATACTAAGTTATTGAAAAATGGACTTTTAGTATGTGGTACACAGTACATTTTAAATTTATTAGTGAAAATAGTGGTCAATGCGGGGCCGCGCGCCGTCCACTCTTGCTAGTTGATACTGATTGCTGGTCTGGTACAGAGGCGGTTAAATTGACTCCGACCCTTAGCCGTGGTCAGAACCCGCATTGATGACTGCTAGTTGCATAAAAATAAAGCATTTTCTAAAACATCTGAGATATTGGTCGTTAGGTCAATTTAGTCGCTCGAAAACTCTAACAATAGGCTTAGTTAGGCTAGCCAATGCCCTAACGATGCCTACACGATAACTTACTAACTATGCGCTCGTAAGGTTTCAGCCAATTTAAAAACCAAGTAAATTTCTTTTAATTACAAACAACATTTTCTACGGGTTTAACTCAGATGCTTCATCGTTATACTCTGTCGTATTTACGGGGCCACATCGCATCGCAGGTATTATTAAAAAGCCCTAAGTATTGAAATAGAAGGTACATTAAGTACCCTGGCTGGAAAAGTAAAGAAAGTCTCAGCCTTCTTTGCTTCCGGCGAGGTTGTATATGATTTTATACGCCGCTGCGGCCAGGAAGCGGTGTACAGAAAGTACCTACCTACTTTCCGGCAGCTGCCACGTAAAAGCATAAATAAACCAATTTGTAAGAAAAAGTTTAATAATTTTTTTTTATTAAATCTGGCCTGCATGATACAATACACAGTATAGACTAGACTTAAAAAAACTACTTAGAAATATCTTATCTTAGTAGGTATTAAATTCATACATAATTTTTATATCTGTTAGCGATAGCAAATGAAGTTTTTAAACTGTTAAATTTTCACTATAATCACCGTGCCATATTTTCAAACTTGCGACGATACAGCTGAATGAATTGCATGTGGCTAGTTGTACAGGATGTCCCGAAATATGGAGGACCAACTTAAGGTGGTGGTATCTTCAGTCAAGACCTCTGACCTAGTCGATATTAGTTTAATTGAATTCTTTGTATTTACTGGGCTGTCCCAGAAGTAAAAAGACGAAGTAAAATTGAGTACTCTTGTTTTAGAAGCTGTAAAGTAACTTATTTTAAGTACCTGGTCGACCGAGCTTCGCTCTATAAAAGCCGCCTCAACATTAAAATATCTTTGGGTGAGCAAGCTATGCTACTCGCCAACAGATGGCGCTGTAGGTTTCTGTCTAAAAGGCGGTATTTTTTTTAATGCTTTAAAACACAGGCAAAACGATTTTTCCCAGACATGAAACCTAGCTAGATCGATTTTTCGTCCCCAAAAACCCCCGGATACTAAATTTCATCAAAATCGTTAGAGTCGTTTTCGAGAAACCGCTTACAAATATATATACTTATATTTATATATTTGTAATATTGCTCGTTTAATGATAGTAAAAAAACACGAAGAAAACGAATTTTCCCAGATATGAGATTTTTTGCCCCCGACATCCCCCGTATGGTAAATTTTATTGAAATCGTTACAGCCGTTTTCGAGAAACCGATTACAAATATATATATTTATTTATATACAAATATTGCTCGTTTAATAGTATAGGATAGGAGTATTAAAAAGCTAACAGCTCTAAATATTTACGAATTACTTACATAGATGAGTTACATAGATGAGTCAATTTGAGTTGATTGAATGAAAGGTAAATTGTGGTTTACGATTTATGACGTATTAAAAAAAACTACTTACAAGATCTCATTCAAAACAATTTTCGGTGGTAGTTTGAAAGAAAGAAAGAAAGATGATATTAGAAACCTCAATATCATTTTTGAAGACCTATCCATGGATACCCCACACGTATGGGTTTGATGAAAAATTTTTTTTTCTGTTTCAGGTTCTTAGTATGGGGAACCCTAAAATTTATTGTCTTTTTTCTATTTTTGAGTAAAAATCTTAATGCGGTTCACAGAATACATCTACTTACCAAGTTTCAACAGTATAGCTCTTATAGTTTCGGAAAAAAGTGGCTGTGACATACGGACGGACAGACAGACAGACAGACATGACGAATCTATAAGGGTTCCGTTTTTTGCCATTTGGCTACGGAACCCTAAAAAACGGAAACCTTATAGGATCACTTTGTTGTCCGTCTGTCTGTCTGTCTTGTCTGTCTGTCAAGACCCTTTTTCTCACGAACGAGAAGAGGTATCAGGTTGAAATTGATAACGAATATTAAGGTCCATAAACCACACCACACAACCACACAAGATCAGAAAATTTCAATTTTCTCATCTCCATACATTTATGCAAAAAAGCAAAACCTACAGGGTACTTCCCGTTGACCTAAAATTATGAAATTTGGCAAGAAGCTAGGTCTCACAGTACAAATAAAGGGAAAAGTCTAAAATAATTAAATATTTCAATTCTTCTCACAAGTAATAGTAACCAATTAAGGTGAGCTGCCGTTTCAAGAACATTTCTATAAAAGAGGGGTCAAGTTGGATGGTTCCGGATTTTTTAAAATCAAAGAGCAAAAGCTTTTAGTATATCATATGGTAGATAGGAACGAAACCCTTAGGGCGCGAGTCCGACTCGCACTTGGCCGGTTTTTCTCGTCTTCCGGTCGCTTTGAGAGTTAATAAAAGAAAAACTAGATGAGACATGCCAGTAAATTTGGATGTAATATAACCTTACAACAACAACTAAATAAAATTTAAATTTGGAGGCTATAACCCCTTTTTTTAGATTAAATGCAGAACTTTGATATTTTGGTAAAAAAATGGATTTTAAAATAACCTTGGGGGTATAGAAGTGGTTATGGGGGCTAAATGGATAGCAAATTATACCTCTTAACGCCATATTTATTTTGGCACACGATGCACCAAACACCCTATACAATGTGTACTATCGAAACGACTAATTCTTTTCTTCAACTAAAACTTTTTGTCAAGAAATGGTTTTAAACAAATAAGGTCTCTTTTTATAAATTCTCTGTGCAAGTTAAAGCCATGTTCAACTGTATTAGAGTGTATTTATGCACGAAAATTAGCTTAGGCCGAGTCATGATTCAAAGTGATCGATCGTACATCGTGTTGTACTTTTCTTCCAGTAAGTTGTTATTGTTCCAGCTTTTCTCTGACACTTGTGGACAGCCTGGACACTTTGGCTGTGATGGGTGACTTCTGGGAGTTCAGCAGGGCCATCAAACTGGTGATAGACGACGTCTCCTTCGACAACGACATCGTTGTCTCTGTTTTCGAGACCAACATCAGAATGCTAGGGTAACTAAAAGTTGTACTTACTTTTACCAGGGAATATTTGCACGCTACAGAAAGCTAATTTAAAAATACACTATTTTACTTCGCTTCCCTTGAATCTGTTACTAAAATTTCCTTTGTCAAAACAAGAAGGTTTTAAGGGTGGCTTGCACCATCTAATTTAATCATAGCCGAATATACGCATCTTGCTCTCTCCACCCTATACAGAGCAAGGCGAGTATATTCTGTAATGATTGAGTTATATGTTGCAACCCTCCCTTAAAACCTTCTTGTCTCTTGTCTCTCAGGGCACAGATTAGATAATAGTTAACTGCGCTAGATTGAAGTAAATCAAGGGCTATCCAGCAAAAAGTTTATTACGCTCGTTTTCCTTTCGGGTTGAGCAGAGCATTCCTTACTCGTACTAAAGCTACAAGTCACAGTGTTAATTATTAGATACTAAATTGATTTCTGGGTAGATTTACTACCAATAACTAGCTTCGTGCATATTTTCCGATTAGGTTATCACAGGTCAAAAACTAAACTTTAATCATAAATATTTTTATGTTTCCCGTAATTACTTCTGTATACATACTTAGGACTATTTGAAAATATAGTGTTTTTAAATGTGTGCAAATAACAAGCCTTGTGTGTTTAAATATGTACTTATCATTTAAAACTGTTATAGTAATTATTTTTATTTTCTAGTTGAAGGCATTTCGGTTCCGAGTAGGTATTTATTACATTGTTAGATTTTCCTTTTGTTGCACACACGTACTTTGATGTGATTGGTGGTAAATCGAAGCCACTATGACGCGTGTTGATGACGTGTGGACGTTGCAATCCTGAGCCCAAGAGATACAATGAATTACTTAACTTGATTGCTCACGCAAAGGAAGAAAGTGGTAACCTAATTAAATCCCCTTCGGGGAAGTGACCGCGTCGATACTAGTTAAAATATGTGAAATACTACCATTTTTCATGTTTAGACTACTGCCGGTAAATATCACATGCGCGTCTTAGCATACACGCTCATAGGCGGTACAAAACATTTCGCATACTCGTACATATTATTGAATCTTTTAATCGATGGCGAATTCGAGTATTATAATATGGTCAAACTTTTATCGTCTTTGCTCCTTATTACAGGGGTTTGTTATCTGCGCACGTCCTGGCGATGACCTTGAAGCCAGAAGTTCCGGTGTTACAGTGGTACAACGGCGAACTACTGGCTTTGGCTGAAGACCTGGGCAGAAGGCTGCTTCCAGCTTTCAATACTTCGACAGGAATACCTCACGGCAGGGTAATTGAATTAAAAGATAAAAATTAAGTAAACAAAACTAATATAAATCCCATGGTAACAAGGAGAACAACTACCAATTCAACAAAGTTCTGTTAATTTGATGTATTTTGTGTGAATTGGTAATAAAATTACGTTGAAACGGTATCGCCGTATGTGTATAGTATGTATGTGTATTGTATAGTGCTCTCAAAATAAGCATGATTTACGTATGAATTAGTCAAAGTGTAAATTCGCCATGGTTTCCTTCTTCAATAATAATAATATTTTATTATCGAATAGTATGTACAGGTGTGCACATAAATGTTTTTACAATTGTTCAATGTAACCTTGGATGTTTAAAATTGTTTTTAATTGTCAATATGAGATTTTGAAGTCGTGTGAAAGCAGGTCGTAATCAACTGTTGGCGGCAACTTTACCTAATTCCTCCTTTCATTGTCTGCAAGACGGCGGTGGACAAAGTGTCTTACGGTCTCCGTCGCTGACATTTCTTTTAAATTAACTTTATACACTATTGAAAAATTAAAATTACTTTCTCGGCGTTGTCACGTTGAAAAAAAAAATGAATTTTATGTATCAATAACACTACTGAAATATTAAAATTACTTCTAAAAAATTATCAGTGTCAATTTTTGCGATGACAAAGACGCAAGCTCTTTTGAGATGTCGCGTTGCATTTGCACACTGGCTCCTAAAGCGCGTTTTTTCTAAAATATTGCAACCTAGTTAGACTTCTATCTTAACTGTTCTGTGACAGTGGAACAAAGATACAGATTGTAAACAAAGGAGAATGGGCAAAATTGTATGGAGGCTGGGCGAATCGCGGCCAAGAATGATTTTGTATTTTTTTTATTGTAGATTAGTCCTGTGAATTCTCCAGAGAAGTTTTATCACCGCGACGTACTTGTAAATAATAAAAATTTATTTTTGTTTTTGATATTTTTTAATGCAGTCAAACATGTTAGTTACTATTAGAATTTAGTTTTATAGTTTTTTTCTTTTCATTTAATGCAAAAAAAGGACAAGTGAAATAAAACCCAAATAATATATAAAAAAAAGTTGTTGCATAGTTTTTATTTCGGTTTTTTTTTTTACTCATGGTTTATTATGGCACTTCATTCCGCCGATGGTGATCGAATCTCTTTGGGTTGATTTTTTGATGGACGGTTGGACAGATGGACAGTTACACAGGTGGACAGGTGCACAGGTGGACAGGTGCACAGGTGGAGAGGTGCACAGGTGGACAGATGCACAGGTGGACAGTTGCACAGGTGGACATGTGCACAGGCGCACAGGTGGACAGGTGCACACAGGTAGACAGGTGCACAGGTGCGCAGGTGCACAGGTGCGCAGGTGCGCAAGTGCACAAGTGGACAGGTGCACAGGTGGACAAGTGGACAGGTGCACAGGTGGACAGGTGGACAGGTGCACAGATGGACAGGTGCGCAGGTGGACAGGTGGACAGATGCAAGGTGGACAGATGTAAAGGTAGACAGGTGCACAGGTAGACAGGTGCGCAGGTGAACAGGTGCGCAGGTGGACGGGTGCGCAGGTGGACGGGTCCGCAGGTGGAAAGATGCGCAGGTGCACAGGTGCGCAGATGGCCAAGTGCGCAGGTGGCCAGGTGCGCAGGTGGACAGGTGGACATATGGACAGCTGCACAGGTGAAAGACGGAGAGATGGATAGATGGATAAATGGGTGGGTATAATCTCGCGCCGACGAAGTCGTGGGCAACAGCTAGTATACTTATGTTATTAGCGAGTATAAATAAACTTATTAATACTTATTATATGTTATATTGCGCAAAATATCTGCGTAATACTCACATATATTTTATTTTTTAGTTTTACATATATTTACTTTTCTAAAAGAAATACAGAGTTATGTCCATAATAAGAAATATTTGAAAAAAGTTGTTCTTTCATTTGGTACTACTTTCATTAGTGGCCGCCGTTCGCCCAAAAGTGTGCCCATTCTCCTTTGCCTGCCACATTCTGCGCTGGAGGTTTTCGTATTAGATTTCCGATCAAGGCTATTAGTACTAACAGACGTTCGGATCTGTCTGCTCCGGTCCACCGTACCGTCCGATCCGTTCTGCGCAACCCACGATCGGACCGTACACTGGACCGTCCATTAGCCTTGCGAGAGAGACCCACATGGGTTGATTTCTGTTCCTCTCTTTTGGCAACAAATAGTCGTTTCCATGTCCATTCATACATTTTTGGTTTTTGAAATTTATTTTAGTTTATTAATTTACTTCGTATACAAGGTGTAACAGAAAGGGTATATCAACCCTGAAGGATGTGATTCTGCCCATGAAACTGAACAACTTTCCCTTAGGAACATAGGTCGAAATACGAAAAAAAAAATTTTACCTCCCATACAAAATGTGCAATCAGCTGATTCAGTTTCTATGGAAGATCAAAAAAAAAATTCGTATTTCGACCTATGTTGCTTAGGGAAAGTTGTTCAGTGTAATGGGCAGATTCACATCCTTCAGGGTTGATATACCCTTTCTGTTACACCTTGTATATTCATTTTTCGGCAGATCGACCCTTTCTGACCAAAATTGTCCGAAATAGGCACTGGCAGCACTACATCAAAGTTGCGCTCCTAAATAGTGAAATATAAACCCTGACAGCGATAGCTACATATAAGGATAGCTTTATATGAAGTTTATACGTGTAATCGAGACAGACTGCTATCAAAGATAATTTTTAACTGAAAAGTCAAATTGTCCGGTGGGCCTTCCACACGATCGAATCTTATCAACTTACCATTATTATTATTACTTGTTCGGTGGTCCGATGGGGAAATAATAATATCCGGCGGGCAGCCCTCCACACGTCTGAAATTGTACGGTACGTACCAAAATCGTGGTTCGGAGCTATGTTCAGAGCAATCCGATCCGATCGTCTGTTAGTACTTTTAAGGTGTGTACGGATTAGAGGCAGCCTCACCACGCACGGCTCGCTGCGTGGCTGCCTCGGCAAAACAATTTGAACTTCAAATACAAGGGACTGAGACATACGCACTTCAGACGAGCCGTGCTAAATAAAAATGGCGCCGAATGTTCGAACAGCTGATAATAACCTCAATCAAATCCAATTTATTTTAAATCTGGCCTGGATGCCAAACCCTTTGGCCGCAATAAATACAATTTTTATTGTGGTTTTTTTATGATATAAGATTTGAATGAGAATTAACTAGACACTTTCTGCAACTGGCCGTAGTTTTAATAGAGATCTCTTTTATTGCTGATGCTTTTAGCTTTTTGCCAAAGAAGGACCAGACATGATATTTAAAGGATTTGAAGGAGCTTCAACTTTAAAGACTTTCTGCAACTGGCGTTATGTCTTAAAATTGAGGTCTCTTTTAAGCTGACAGTTCCTGTTTTTGGACAAAAAAAAAGTCGGGATGAGATTTAAAGGAGCTTTAACTTTAAAGACGATTTCCGCAACTAGCGGTAACTCTTACAGTTGGAATACCTTTTAAAGCTAACACTGTTTTTTGACAAAGAAAGAGTCGGCATGAGATTTAAAGGGGGTTTAACTTTAAAGATGCTTTCTGCAATTCGATAATACTCAATGAACAGAATCGGCTTTTCTATAGATTTTTACGTTTCACGGGAATAAAAAAAAAAAACTCTATGCAACAAAAAAAGAGGCAGTATGATCTTCAATTATTAGCCTGTCCGAAAAGACGAATAAAGAAAAAAGACGAAACTATGTGCGTGCCTCGAAAACCATGCTCATTTCACGACCACACTTGCGAAGCGCGTATGGCGAAACGCCTCTGAGCAGAGTCAAAAGACCGACTCCCGATGGCTCGCACCGAGGCGGCCTTGGGGCGAGGGACGCCTCTGTCCGTAAAGCGTACGCACTAGAGGCAAAAGGGCAAACCGTACGTCCCTCAGCCGAGGCTACCTCTAATCCGTACACACCTTAAGGCTAAGTCCATATGACCGCGCCGTACCGCACAGAGACGCGCGGCGGAGTAATTCACATGACATTTTGCATGACATTTTGTTGACAACATCAACAAAATGTCATGCAAAATCTTTGTTAAAAATCATTTAACCAAAGAGTTTTTAATCGAGATAAATCAAAAGAAAATGATTTTCTGCATTTATCAATATTTAATGAAAACTGAGAGAGAAGTTTATACTTTGCACGTTGAAAATTATTCAAATAAGTATTTAAAAATACGTATAAATAAAAATTTGTGGTTATAAAACTTAACTTTTTGCACGGAAATTGTGCAAACTTCATTAGTATGGCAACAATTAGAAAGGGACGAAGTACATCGACTATGATGTCTTGCTCTGCTCGTTTTGCCTCTGTACAAATTGTTAAGAGTACGCTATCATGGTGTATGTAAGATCATTGCTCACTTCATACTGGCTGACGTCTGATGGTTGGATTGGTTGATTTCCGCTAACTAATTAGAAAGGAATCTAAAAAAACAGCAAAATTATTCGTACTATTGACTGTCAACATATCCAAGTATACAATTAAAGTTAGATACAACAATTATAAGTATTTAACAAAAATATTTACTATTTCTTAAGAAACAGCTTACATTAATCTCTAAAGCCCCGTTGTGTCGAAACGGGAACACTTTGAAAATTGACATATGACCCCCATCAATTTCCCATAGAGTTCCCGGAAAATGGAATATTTATGAAAATTGTTTTGAAGTTAATTCAAATATATACCTTATTACGTAAACAACTACATTTTCTTTTTAATTCCTTAAAATTTTAACATGATGCTTCAGAGGTTAAGTTGCTGTTTGATAAATTTCGATTTGCGCCGTTTCTTGTTGGCCTTAGATATTTGGTTGTGTCCGTCAGGTGAACTTGAAGTACGGGATGCGCGGGATGTCGGAGTCTCGAGAGACTTGCACGGCGTGCGCCGGCACCATGATCCTCGAGATGGCTGCGCTCTCCCGCCTCACCGGCAATCCCGTCTACGAGCAAAAGGCCCACAAGGCTATGGACCGTCTCTGGAAGATCAGGCATAGGTAAAGCCTTTGATTTTGTTACTAAGCTCTTGATTTTTAGGGTTCCGTACCTCAAAAGAAAAAAACGGAACCCTTATAGGATCACTTTGTTGTCCGTCTGTCTGTCTGTCTGTCAAGACCCTTTATCTCACGAACAGGTAAAGGTATCAGGTTGAAATTAATACCATATATTAGGATCCATGGACCACACAAGATCTGAAAATTTCAATTTTTTACAATGACGCAATCAAAAGATATGGAATTTTATGTCCTCATCTCCATACATTTATTCAAAAATGCAAAACCTATACTTCCCGTGGACCTAAAATTATGAAATTTGGTAAGAAGCTAGGTTTCACAGTACAAATAATTTGAAAAGTCTGAAATCATTAAATATTACAACTTTTCTCACAACTAATGGTAACCTATTGTGGTGAGCTCCAGTTTCAAGAACATTCATATAAGAGAGGGGTCAAGTTGGATGGTCGTTGAGGCGATTTTGTTTTAGTTCTATTTAAAAACGGGATCACTCACAAACTTAAAAATTGGTATGTTTATAGTGCATAAGCTATAAAATAACAACAAATAATAAAGTTTGGTCAAGCGCGTGTCGGACTCAAAAAATCTAGCAAATTAACTTACTGAAATTTCAACTAATACAATTATGTTTATGTGGTGGTACGGAACCCTCAGTGCGCGAGTCCGACTCGCACTTGGCCGGTTTTTTTAAACAAGTGACAGCTGAATTTGTATGCTAATGTGAAGCGCTTTCGGTCTGTACTATACTTACTAATCTGGGTCGGTTAGTGTCCCGTGAACTAATTTTGACGTATACTATCACAGAAGACGACATTGGTACTGATTCTGGCAAACAAACTAAACTAAAGACAGGTCTAAATGTATTGCTGTGTGGTCTTTTTACCACCTATTGTTTTTTTTATAAGCTGGGAATAAACAGCTACACTTTTAAAACCGTCAAATTTGGTATAGATTGTCCGCCAAAATCGACACTATTATATACATCGTGAAACGGAAAGGTGTGACAATACTAAAGGGTGTTAATCTGCACATGAAACTGAACAACTTTGCCCAAGGAACATATTTAATATAGGAGGTCATGACAAAATTTGAAACGATCTCCAAATTTGATGAATCTTGGTATAATGGATAGAGAATTACTCTATTAAGATAAATATTTTGGTCTGCCTGCACACAGTGGTGCAGTTGCAAAAATATGGCGCCTGAAAAACGTTTTATAGTTTCAAAAAAAAAAAACGATAAACTAAATGGCTGAAAATTATAACCAAGAAAATACTACTTGTAATCAAGAGAACTGCGTAAAAACTGACCAAATATTCAAATGCGTTAGGGAGCACTACCCGTTCAAAGATGGTTTATATTATAGCGATATACTGCAGCGAATTGAGTTGGTAATCATTGTAAATAATAATAAACAGACTGTTAACAACAACATGAAAAAGCTTCGCAACGAATTTGTTATAGTTACATTGTAACCAATGTATATCAGCTACATATTATCGCTGTGAAACTATTTTTAGTGCGTAACTTAAACATTCTTTATCAAGTGCGTATTAAGTATTACACGTTCCTATTTTCTAAGTCGCATTGCATTGCTGCTAAACTTTATTTTACTTTTTAATAAGACTATCGACTATACAATCGACGATAAATTACCTGTTCTTCCTTTTTAGTTTCGAGCGGAGCGAGAAAGGTATTGTACTCGTGAAAAAAAAGTTTTTAATTTTTTTTTCAAAAATGTTTTCTATATCACTTATACATCATAAAAAGCAAGTCTCCCAAAAATGTCCGTCCGTCGGTCCGTCGGTGGGTCGGTCGATCTGTCCGTCACGCCTTGGCCTAGCGGCTAAACGAATAGTCCGATTGACACCATATTTTAAATTTAAGATTTTCTTGTAAATTCATCGAAGGATACGGAGTGCTTTCTTGCTGGCTCTCTTTTTGAGGGTAGCTGTCAATGGAAGTGAAAAATTGCAATTTGCTCAAAAACGGCTTAAGGCGATATGTAAGTTTTTTTGGGTATTCTAAAGAGAAATATCTTTACATTTACCCACTATCTTGCCGTGATTTTCAGGTATGTATTTATTGACCATTAAAGTGAGGGCATCACCAAGACCAAAACATGATTAGTGAAAATCGACTCGACAAAATAAAAATCCAAAGTTGCCTCTTCAATTTTTATTTATTCTTCTTTTTGTGGAATCGGAGGTAATTTAAGAAGTGAAATTAAGTATACAGAATGGTATTTGTAGTTGCTAGGGTTTGCCCAACCTAAAATATTATTTTATTACTTAGTTTTTACAAAAAGTCGATATTTTATATCAGGCGCTTACGTCATTTAGTTTTGGTAACACGCACAGTATATCTGTCGCAATCGAATGCGTTGCGGATTGCGCACTTTATCCCTTTCTTTCAAGCGAAAAGACTGCGCGCACTGTCAAATATCTATGTTTTCCCATAGCCTCTTAAACGATCTTGATGAAATTTTGGATGAACAATGCGAGGTCTCTTTCGGCAGTATCCATTGTTCTGTGAAAGTTCACATAAGGGGTGTTCCCTTACTACTAAAATTTAAAGCTGTGATTTACTCAAAATTGGTTTCAATGAGCTTATTTTTTTCAAATTGGAATTCTAAATTGGTTTATGTACCTGACTGCATATTTCATTTAAACATTTTTACATAAATCTAGTATAGGTAAGTTTGTATTTCCATATTATTTGTATGGAATTACAAACTTAACGTAACCACGTAACCACACACACACAAACACACACACACAAACACACACACACACACGCATACATACACATTAGTACACAAAAAATACCTACATTTGATCTTTTTATGTTTATTTTTTGCTTTAAACCAGTGATCTTTTTTATGTTTATTTATTTTTTGGTTTTAATGTTTTGGACTTTAAAGGAATTCAACTTTATTACTTATATTTGTAATTTAAAAACAAAACATTGAATACCTGTTCTCTAATACCACCAACCTGTTAACAAACGGGGCCAGTCTGAAAACCAGCGCGAGGCATACTTTTATGCTTCGCATTAGCTGAGACTGGCACCTTTTGCCAAATGAGCTTTTTTCAAGTATAAGATCTGTGTCATGTCATTATTTGGCAATAAAAATGTTTTCATTATTTTATTTTTTATTTAAGTTTGCACTTGGCTCTTGATCCGAAAGTTTTGGGTTCGATTTCCGGTGGAGACACTGTCGAATGATGACTCTCGTATATCGCGAGAAAGTTAGTGCAGTGCTGCTTTACCATTTATTTTATAATATGTTGATATAAGCTCGCCTTTGTAAACAATTTTCATTTAAAAACTGTATTTTATTTGTGTGCAATAAAGAATATATATATATATAATGAATTAATAGTAGTTTATGCAACGTTACATAATGAGGGGTATAAATCTCCGAGTGTCGGATTATGGGATGCAGGCGAGCGTAGCGAGCTAAGTTCTAATAATAGATGACACGAGTGTTTTATACCTAATAGCGGTCCGCCCCGGCTTCGCACGGGTAGATATAGGTTATTTTCGCGTTGGAGGTTATTAAAAAAACCGGCCAAGTGCGAGTCGGACTCGCGCCCTAAGGGTTCCGTACCTATCTACCATATGATATACTAAAACTTGACCCCTCTTTTATAGAAAAGTTCTTGTAACGGGAGCTCACCTTAATCGGTTATTATTACTTGTGAGAAAAATTATAATATTTAATGATTTTAGACTTTACTCTTTATTTGTACTGTGAGACCTAGCTTCTTGCCAAATTTCATAATTTTAGGTCAACGGGAAGTACCCTCTTGGTTTTGATTAAGTGCATAATAGTGTACAGATCTGAAGTCCCTTCATATAGGATCCTCAAATCAGATACGTGAAAGTTTTGGCCAAGGTTGATCGTCTAGAATAATATCCTTTAAGAATATTATATTTTTCCTGAATCCTACGTCATTCCGTTTTATATATTTATAATATCTTGTAATTTACAGATTCTGCTCGGTGGAGAGTGGCAATAGAAGAATGAAAAAGAAACACACTTGTTATTTTAATACTTATATTAGAATATAAACCTAATCTTTACATGTCTAATTTATGTTATTTATTTTATTTTATATCACTATTTATTTAAATTTAGTTTCATATTGACAGGAGTAGTTCATCTGAATTCATGTAGTTTCATCAATTTAGGAAAGGTTTCATCTCATTTACAATGCAATATTAGAGCCGATAAGTTTCTGAAAAGAAACCTATGTTAATATAAACGAAGTAATAAAAATAATGTGGGGACAATCCCCAGGTTTGGGGCACCGCCATCGCCCCAAGCAGCTCGTCCTAGGCCTCCTCTACCCTAAGTCCTAGGTCCGAGGCATATCATCACCCAGCTCACGATGACATGACGCTAAGCTACCCTAACAATCCAACTGGATCGTCAGGATTCTGATCATCCTCGCGAAGCTGGATATCCCACCGAAAACTTAAACTACAGTAAAGACTAGGGTTAATGTATGTGGAGTGCGGAACCAACTAACCACAGTACAACCCAGACGGTGATGATGTCTCCCCCCGGTATGTTCATGCCCCGCGTCAAACCCGACTTCCACGTGGCCCACCTTTAAGGGACGATCACTGACTCATCCAGGGTTCACAGGGTATTGACTATTTCTTTTAGTCACCCATACCAGAGCTGGTCACCGAGCCCGCCAGGCACACGAAGCATACGGTCTTCCTTTAGGAAAACAGGGCACTCTCCATCATGAGCTATAAGAGCTCTTCCTGTAATCCCTCCGGGCAGACAATGATCGACATCATCGAATCCCTTAGTTTGTTTTGAAATAAGTTAAACTGAAAATAATTAGCCAGCTCCACACGTCCAAGTGTGAAGTCTGTACTAGATACGGGTATAGTATTATTGCTTGCATGGCCAGCCTAGATCAATAACGGTTTTATAACGAGAGACATAAAGAGTTTGAAGGGCAATCTCCCTCCCCCCAGTCACTGAGTGACTTTATTGCACCAACAAGGTCTCCGTATATCCTTCATAGCTCTCACTTGTGATGCGTAGCTAAATCTCTTTTCCGTTACCAACCCACGCAGGACAAGGATTATGTAGAGTAACCCCAGTCTAAACACTCATTTAAATAAAATGATTTGCATCTAAACTATAATGGGATTACCCAGCATATTTCGAAGAAGAACATATAAGAAGTAAGTATAACAAAAGATTACTGAAGGTAATCCTTAATTAAAAGTGAAGTATGATGACCAGAACCGAGAAGATACGGGATAGTAGTATCTAAGCTAGGTTGGGCCAAACATTTGTGATTTAAGATCTTAAAGGAAAATCAAAAGCATCGAGTATTCAAAACCAAGAACACTGGGAGAATTTAGCGTAAACAACACTAGCTAAAACTCGATGTTCTTTAAAAGAGGACTCAAAAGAAGTATAAAAATGGGGTTATTGTATATACTTAAATATTCGGAACTTATCTACAATGAAAAGAAACTAAACATTATAATTTCTGTTCCATTATTGTTTTCAAGAATCTATTTAGTAATGTTAAAGGTGGTTTCACACTGAGTCAAAGTATAATTTTAAGTATGATAATTTATGACAAGTTTTATTAAGGAAGATTAAAACTTAGAATCTTATAAGGTTTAGATTCCTGTATGATTCAATGAAGATTAAATAGACTAGTTAACTACTTTAGGATGACACACATAAAGTTCAGAGGTCCCCCAAGGTCAGAGTGTCGTACAGCCGTCGCAGCCTTGCGGGCGAACGTCGTCAACACACTTTACAAGAAGCAACCCACGAACGAACGTAATGTCTCCATCAAGAATATTCTTCCTATTGATTCAGGACAATTCTAATTTATTCCTTATAAACAATTTAATGTCATTAGACTAAACTAGAATGTCCCTTCACATAAGAAGAAAGTTTTATGTTGTCTAACTACTCTACATTTGGTAATCTAACGCTAAGATCAGGAGGTCCTCCCGCGGTATATGCCACTCAAACGACGCATCCAATAATGGGCGAGCGTTGTCAGCACATAACACAAGAAACACTATTTCCAAAATCCAACGTTAAAACACCTTGCTAATATCCTTCCATTTGTATTGGAGTAACTCCAATTCATCCCACACATACAGAAGAGGGAAATCAGGATGAATCAGCGAAACCTCACACAAATAGAAAGAGAAGAACTTTAGTATCAGACCCTTTTAGGCTTGAGGGCTCCGGCCCAAGAATGATTAAAATAAATAAATCCGAAGGTTGATATTATCAGATAGACTTAGACAGATACTCCAGTGACACGCGACTTACATTAGCCACAACCAATATAGTGGACATCGGGGACACATGTCACGAGGGCATCCATCCATGCTTGGTTGAACTAAATAAACCTGAGAGCAGGCATTTCTTAATCTCAAAAATCTGGGACTCCTATAGTATGAAAGTAAAAGGAAAGATAAGCACCTCCTATGAGCTTGAGTACAGAGATGTAGCAATGCTCTCAGCATGTTCCAATTTTGGGAAATTGAGGCAGAAGATTCAAAATCACTATCAAAGCAATTTATTATTACTTGAAATATTATTATTTATAATATTCACTCTACTTAAACTTACCCTTTATTTCACAATAAAATATCACAATCTATATCCAAGTTTTAGTTTTCAGATATATTATTTTAAGATTTTGAATTGACGTTCTAATTCTTTTGATCTGACGGAATATTTTTAAATTTTTATCATATGATGACACTAGTATATCAAAACTGGAATTTTGATTTAGGGCCAAAGATTTTATATTATTTTCTAAAAAAGGTAATTATTTAATGTATTAATATTTTCTTCCATTTTGATTTTGGGTTTTGATTTATTTTTAGTTAAAGAGATAAAAAATTTATAAAGATTTCAAAATAGCGTCTAGCTTTGAGTAAAATTAAATCAAAAATGATTTATTTGTTGACTATTTGACAATAATGTCAAATAGACAATTCTACCTAAAAAAAGTATAAAAAATATACATTGACTAAAGTCTCCTTGAAATGTTGACAAAATATACAACATCTAAAGCCACCCCTAATCGATGACAATATATATACATCAGAGTCCAGTTTCCATGATTTCACCAAGGACCACTTTAATCAATTTCTCTGTAAAGGAAAGAATTAAACACAATGAAATTTACATTACCTTTACAATCCAAGCAATACCTTTTTTTAGCCTTCACGTTTTATCATTTGCGGTTTGCTTTTCCATGTCTATAATGTTCCTTGTAATTCCTGTACCTGTTTAGAAATAGAACATTATCCTGCCTAGCTATACGCGAACAAAGACATTTGTAGAACTAGTTTATATTTAGTTATGGGGAAAAGGAAATCTTTATTATTATCTACAAATAACGACTCAGATTAGAAACACAGTATGTTATAATTTCCGCAGAGTTATTAATGTTTACAAAAGAAAATCATTAAAAGGGAATAACAATTTACTTAAAGTATCACACAGTACAAGCCTCTTATGACCTCGCAGGTGGATCTGTAAAGCTGCAAATATTCTCCAATCAACTCTTCCTCTTTTGACATTGAAATTTGATTTTCTCAACGATATTTAGCTCACATAACCTGGAAGAAACTATAAATTTCATTAAGTCACATTTCACCTTAACTCAAATACACTCAACAACTTTGAACCGAAAATAAATAAAAGATGGAAAACCACAAAATTGAATACTTACATAACATTAGTTTCACTCCACTTATTCTTTACACTTTGGAATCAAACCCTGAATGTTAGCATCTTGAATTTATGCGCAAATAAACCTTCCTATACTATATCCTACACGAAGCAATCCCTATCTTTATCTCAATTGAAGGGATCCACAATCCAGGATCATAGCCTCCTTCAAAAGATTCGTCTCATCAGCTGTATGAATTCTATTTTTCGCGAGCTACAAAAATAAAAAAAAATATAACTCACATAAATCCAGCTTACTAACGACTTTTCTTTCACAGACGTCTCAAAGTAACAACAAGGATATTTGGAACGTTTACCGATTCCGTTCTTCCATTTTTCTCCGTTTTTTCCAAATTTTCCTTGCTTGACGGCCCAAAATCTCTCTCACCTGAAACCTTTAAACATGTTAAAATTCTATTTCAGCTTCATTGCCCTCACTATTCAACAAAACCTGATTCATAGTTTTCTTCTGTTGCTTTCGTTTATCAAAATTTTAGCAACTATTCCTTTTATTCGGTTAAAAAGCTTTTTTCTTTCATTTCCTTTTCTTGACTCTCTCCCGACCCTGTCTCGACTGTCACTCCTTGTCATATTTTTCTACTCCCCGTTTATCGTTACACTTCTTGACACTTCCTCTAAATAGTATTTTATGCATTTAAAATTTATTTAGGGTTCCGCAAGTGCACATGGAGATGAGGACATAAAAAGCCATATCTTTTGATTGGGCATTATAAAAAAATTAAATTTTCAGATCTTGTTTGGTTTATAGACCTTATAATATGTTATCAATTTCAACCTGATTCCTTTACCCGTTCGTGAGAAAAAGGGTCTTGACAAACAGACAGAAAGACGGACAACGAAGTGATCCTATAAGGGTTCCGTTTTTTTATTTTGGGGTACGGAACCCTAAAAAGAGTATATAATTAAGAAAATTTGGCTATTATTTTTAATTTTAATGTTTAGGTCCTGAAGCAATAGACAAAGCTAGATTTCTCATCATCACATACACTCTTAGATGCTCCTACCCCGTGAGGGATATAGACGTGATGATACACTCATTTCCACATACAGGAACCATTAGCCAAATTTTACGTGTCTATTCTCTATTGTGTAAAGAATATTAAACGAAAGGATTCGTCGGGCATAAACGACATGTCAACTCGTGCGCTGGATTACTTACCGCCAATAGTTGTATCATTGCTCCTCTATTTATTTAATGACTGTTTAAGGGCCGGTGTATACCCGGATTCATTAAAAAAAGTTAAGGTATATAAAGGTAAAGGCGAAATGTCCTCACCAAAATACTACCGACCAATATCTATAATACCCATATTTTCAAAAATTTTCGAGCAGATGATAAGTAATAAACTCATGTATCATTTTACTTCTAATAATCTTCTAAACCCCAACTAATATGCCTACCAGTCTGGCCGATCAACGTCGGACGCGGCGCGTAATGTTGTAAATAAAGTGATGACTCACCTCGAGGGCGGGCGGCAGGTAGCTGCTATCTTCTGCGACCTGTCGCGCGCGTTCGAGATGGTTGATCACCAATTACTGCTGGAAAAACTGTAGTTTACGGAGTTGACGGAAAATTCCATGACACCATTGCATCATTTTTAACAAATCGCGTACAATGTACGTATGTAAAAGGCACTAAATCGAATCTTGAACCAATGGGTGGTTGTGCTGTTCCCCAGGGCTCGGTGATGGGAAACAATCTGTTTCTGGTCCTGGTTAATGATATCACTACAGCGTGCCCTGGTCCTGAGTATGTGATGTTTGCGGACGACACTTGTATCATCGTTTCGGCGAATTCTGAGTCTGATTTAAAGAAGAAACTGGTCGATACTATGAACAAAATTGGCGATTGGTTCTCCTCAAACGGCATGCTACTAAATCTAGAAAAAACAAATGTAATGCATTTTAAGCTACGGAAAACAAAAACTGATAATAAACTAGATATCGCTGTCAATGGTACTCTGGTACCACAGGTTCATCAAGTTAAATACTTAGGTTTCGTGATCGATTCTAGGCTCTCGTGATCGGCACATATTGCTCAAACGTGTGATAAATTGGCGTCAGCATGTTTTGCCTTGTCTAGACTCGTACACCATCTATCAGTAGAAAACATTAAAAAGGCCTACTGTGGATATTTCCACTCCATATTAATTTACGGAATCGAACTTTGGGGTACAGCGGCAGATCGTGACAAAATGTTTAAATTACAAAAGCGAGCTGTACGTGTAATTGCAAAAAAGCCTGTTGACCATCCGGCACAGGAACTCTTTAGACAGTATAGTATACTGACACTGCCTAGTGTATACATATTGGAAGCGTGCAAGTATGTCAGGAAGAATTTAAGTTTATTCGAGACAAATGCTCAACAACATGATCGTAACACTCGCAATCGTAACAAATTGTATGTCCCACTACAACGACTTACCAAATCCTGTAAAACAGTCAACATATTGGGACTTAAAATCTATAACGTACTTCCTAACGAGATTATTAATTCTTCAAGCGACGCTGTATTTGCAACTAACATAAAAAACTACTGCTTAGATTGGCCTGCTACAGTATAGACGAATTTATAAAAAAACAAAAATTTATTATTGACCCACGCACAAATAAAATAAAAAGTAAGAAGAATTTAATATTAAATTACGATATTTATTAGTTGTTTAACATTGATATTTTAATTTTATAATTCAATTGACAATGTTTTATTATTAGTAACCTGTGTATTTATTGACGTGTAAAATTAAATGAAATGTACAAAACCATTAAAGTCACTTACAGCGCCGTTTCTTAAATTTCATACATACATAATATCACGCCATGTTCCCGTTGGGGTAGGCAGAGACCACAGTTCTCCACCTGCTACGATCTTGACATACTTCCCTTGCTTCCTGTACTTTCATCAATCGTTTCATACATGCTCTTCGGTTTAGGGTACTTTTATACTGGCCTTTATTCAGAACGTCCTGAATTTGGTCCTGGTACGTTCGCCGAGGCCTTCCCCTTCCAACGTTTCCATTCACTCTCGCCTTGTAGATCTCTTTCGTCAATCTCCCTTCATTCATCCTCTCTACATGACCAAACCATCTCAGCATCCCTTTCTCAATTTTAGTCACTACGTCTTCTTTTACGCCACAACGTTCTCTTATCACACTATATCTTATCCTGTCACTCAATTTCACACCAATCATACTCCTCAACGCTCTCATTTCTACTGCATTAATTCTACTTTCATGCTTTTTCTGCCATACCCAGCTTTCACTGCCGTACATCAGTGTTGGTACCAAATCGCCTCTATGAACAGCCAGACGAGCCTTGTGAGACACCTTTTGACTCTTCATAAAAGCATGAAAGCATAAATTTCAATTTAGATAATTATTACACTCATGATAACTTTTGAATGGTACGTCCGATTTGAATGATTCAAAAAGTTATTTACAGGAACTGATATAGCCTTGAATACGAAGTCATTTATTTGGATAAGGATTAATACCAAGGTACGAATAATGAGGCCTATATAGTTTGTACCGGCGATTTAACATGAAAAAGTAGTTATTGTGACATAACTGTAATAGTTAGACATATTGTATCGCGGACTTTTTTGTAGATATTAATGTCTTCTATAAGACTGTAGTACATCATTTTGCTCTATTGTCAATAGTTTTGGCAGCGTACGCGATGTAAGGATGCTATTTGGTAATTTTTTCACACCTTGGGTTACATTATCGAAGTTTTCATACGGAACCCTAACTTTTTTGAAAATATTTTATAGCCTATGTTCATTAGAGATAATGTAGGATTCTTATGGTGAAAGAATTTTTTAAATCGGTCCAGTAGTTTCGGTGCCTATTCGATGCAAACAAACAAACAATCAAATCTTTCCTCTTTATAATATTATTATAGTGTAGAATAGTGTAGATTATGTAAAGTTGCATAGGTACACAACCTTTTTTTATTTTGCAAGAATGTAAGCCGAACACGTGATTGAAAACCCCGTTTGAATCGGTTTAGTAGTTTGTGAGTTATTGTCGCACAGGCAGTTTGATACTTCACATTAGTGTAGCTTCTGTATGAGTGAACCGATTTAAATGAAACACAGCCTATATGTTGCTCAGAGCTAAGCCCTTATCTATCTGTGAAAACCGCGTGAAAAAACTTTAAGAAAAATCTGTTTGATATGTTAGCATGTTAAATACATCATAAAACTGGTATTCTCAACTTTTTTTAAGATCTTAGGTCGAAATATGAAAAATAACCCCCTACCTTTATTATAATAGGACGTCGGACCTGATGGGCACCGTGATAAACATCCACTCCGGCGATTGGGTGCGCAAGGACGCGGGCGTCGGTGCCGGTATCGATTCTTACTACGAGTACTGCCTCAAAGCCTACATTCTGTTAGGCGACGAAAAGTATCTGGCGCGGTTCACACGTCACTACAACGCCGTTATGAAGTACATCAGTCGAGGACCTGTCATGCTCGCCGTGCATATGCATAGGTAACTAAATTATTATTATAAGTAATCTATTGTAGCTTGATTTTATTTGACACATGTAAAAATTTTTATCGACGTAAATTCGAAATGGCGATTAGATTTTAATATTTTTGTGATCCTTGTTAAATTAGCGAAAATCTCAAAAAGGACACAACAGATAACTGGATATTTAACTATTCCTAAAGGTCTGATTGGTTTAAATAACATTATCTTAGAAAATAAATGAAGTGAACACGTTTATAAGCGAGGTCATAGTTGTCGGTCAGATGGGACACAAATAACTGTTATGAGCACCAGTGACTACGGAGTTGTTCGTGATAAATTTTATTTCAGATACCTTTTTGTCAATATAATATTTTCATACACAAACTTAACATGATAATTGCTGAACCAAACTACATTTTACGGAGTATAAACAAACACATTACAAGTAAGTTTAATTTATGGAGTTTTGTATTTTTTTTTAAGGTTCGTTATTTAAATGATTGGCAACCTTGACGCTCCAGCATTATATTATTCAAGTGTGTAATAAATTAGTTTGGGTTAAAGCTCGGGGTTAAAGTATCTAGTATCATCTAAGATTCTAAGCTACTTTAGGCAGGTATAGCGTGTGCAGGATAAGTTTGGCGGTTTGACGGTTATTTTCTGCGCATAGGTGACCTGCGAAGAGCCAATGAACGATTCGCACGCTTTCTACCTGCTGTGCTCACCCCCGCGACTCATTTTTAGACTTCTTCGCATTAACGGTCACAACCAGAGTTATTTTGTACGCCAAATACTAAACTGTAATATTGTAATAATTTACTGGGCTCATCCCATCACTAGAGCTATGTGTCAAAAGAATCAAGCTATATACATTAAAAAACTAAGTTTTAAGAAACTTTGTGCAACTGTTAGCTTAGCCACAGTAAAGAGTACTAGAATACAGAGAAGACACTCCCTGCCACTCTTCCTCACCCGCTGCTCTCGATATTCTCTCTACCTGTCAAGTACACCGTTAATTTTTATGTGCAAATTTTTTTTGTCTCTAATTTTCTTCTTAAATAAATTGTTCTACTTCTCTCCTATACTCCTATACTTAAGTGGTCACGTGATCTACACATTTTGTATGGGAAGTCGGAATTAATTTACGCGTATTATTCCTCGTGAAAGGTGCCTGATGATATCAGGTAAATCACTGCGCTTTAGGATTGAGATTGATGAAAGTCCACGGTGTATGTGATTTACTGACAGTTACTACTTATCCGCGCGTCCCCACCGGTCAGCGATATGCACCCTAGCAATAACCACACTAGAGGCGGGGAGGTGAGGTATCAATAATAGTGGTGGGGGTGGAGAACGCCTGTTCTAAATGATAAGTACTATTAGAACAGTCGAAATAATGCAGCTTAATTAAAAAGACCAGAGTAAGATTTTTCTCAGAACTTAAAATGGAGCAGTTTTGACAACAGCTGTTTTATGAGGTTTTAGACATCGCAAAATTCAAAAATCAATGTTGTCAATTATCATACTAGCTCAAAAAAGAAAGGAATATATCTAGGACAAAAAGATCCCCAACGATCCCGTGTACGCTCTCCGAATTTATCTCATAAATGGTTTAAGTTAGACTAAGTCATTATAGTAAGATTTTAGCGTAATAAAATTACTAACTCATGGACACCTGTTTATTTCGATGTGACCTATCGTACCTGAAATACAGAGTTAAGTTTGCTATTACCTCCGATTAACGCTAAGCAAGCAGTTGGTACTGACTACTGAGCCAATGGTGGTCCAAACAAATTTCGAATTGGCAACATTGATTTTTGAATTCTGCGATGTTCTATACCCTATAAATCCGCCTTTTTTTCAATCTGACCCTGAGATGGAGAATCTAATTCTGAATTTCATCTCAATCTATAGGCCGCACCTGCAGTCTCGTAATTTCATGGACGCGCTGCTGGCTTTCTGGCCGGGCCTGCAAGTGCTGCTCGGAGACATGCGGCCCGCCGTGGAGACGCACGAGATGCTCTACCAAGTGATGCAGCGTCACACCTTCATCCCAGAGGCCTTCACCTCCGACTTCCAGGTGCCTACCTTTTTTATATTTTAAATTTATATTGATTAAACTGATTGTACATTAAAAATTACTGGACCGCACACTAAAATTGTCTTACTAAAATAATTCATAATAGCACCGAAACACCGGACTGCATTCCAATTAAAGATAATTCAAATTAGCACACAAAAATGCGCTCTCTATTAATTCAAAATAGCACCAAAACACTGGACTGCATTGCACTTAAAGATAATTCAAATTAGCACACAAAAATGTGCTCTCTATTAAATTTATCAAGTAAATTAGCTTCTGGTGGTCGAAAAACAAACTAACACAATATAACGGATCCTCTTCGGGATTAAGTTGTCTTTCGACCACTTTCGACACCTTGTTTTAAAGCGAACTTGCGTGACAATTAAATTTAGATTAGGTTACATAGGTCCTTAAGGTTGCAATCTCCAAAGGGATCGGATAGGTTATGTAAGATTGTTTTTCGACCACAACGCATGAACCGAGCGAACGAAAAAAGCGTGCCGCGACAGAAGCCGGAGAGTGCGAAGTGAATTTGCCAAATAAAATCGAATAGTGTGTAATTCACCATTTTAATGTGCAATCTAATACATTTGGTGCAATTTTGAATTAATTTAGTAAGCCCATTTCAGTGCGTAATCCAGTATATTTGGTGCTACTCTTGAATATTTTGTTTGAAGAAAGGGCATTAATATTTATGGCATTTAATACATGGCTTTTTTTGTTCAGCCTGTGCTGTCCCACTGCTAGGCTAAGGCCTCCCTCTTACTTATTCACTCTTTCTTACTGATCGCCGTTATCGGCCACTCCTCTTCGAAGCGTTAAGGTTACCCCTTCACCGCCTTTTTGGACAAAATGCCTAGCCTTACCGACGAGCAACCCTCAAAGCATGTGACTTAGCCTTTTCCTATGAAACATAAGCGAAGTAAGAAAAAAACAACGTCACATAAAATACACTATCAGTTGGTAATCTATTTATGGAACGTTATTATTTTTATAACGATAATTATAATAAAGACATGATTGCCCGTTTTGTGTAAGATGTATTCTTGTTAGGGTTCCGAACCACAATGGTAAAAAGGGAACCTTTATGGTGCACTTTCTCTGTGTGTCTTATCTCAGCGACCACTCACGCTATCGACATTAAATTTGAAATAGTGTTGCCAGCTTGTCCAAGTATATTGTAAACGAAAGAATTGAAAAAAAGTTTTTATTAAAATTGAAAATGGGGGGTGGGAGCAATTTTCAAGTTGTCTCGACTAGGTCGAGATGTATCATATAAAAAAGCTTCATTTAAACGTTACAAAATACATTTTTTTATTTTTTTACGACTCTTAGTTTTCAAGTTATGATAAGAAATACCATTAAAAAATGTCAATCATAATACCTTAACTCTGAATTACATTATCTCTTAAATCTGAATTAATTACAGTCCATAGAAGTTTATGTAAACATTACAGCAAAACTAAAACAATCTCTTTAAGTACCACAGTTTTTCTGAGATCTGCAAAAAACATTTACAAACAAACTTAGTTTTGCGGTCCTAAAAATAGTCTATATTGCTTCCAAAAATACTATATAGGTGATATATTTGTTGCCACGGTCACTTTATATAGAAGCGAGCCAACCATGGATACTGTCAGCCTCTTGTCGATTTATGTTTTCCTGGTACTCTCCATTTTCTTTTAAATATAAGTAGGCAGTCTTCCCCAAGTCACAGAATAAAGTAATATCATACAGAACGGACACTCTCCGCTGGATTGCAACCACCCCGCACCCCCGCGCGCACCCGCTTGCGAGATTCTCGTGGTCCTTCTGAGGGTCTTTTGTACTGAATTTGCGACCTTCCAATTTTAAATTTTAAATTCTCGTTCGATGTATGTAGTGTCCGGGGTGTGCCCAAGTAAAAAGTCACCACTGTAGTATTTTTACAAAATTACTTCACAAGTAGGCTGTATCATGGGGTCCCATTCCGTACCACGGTTTTTTCGACGGAGTAAATAGCCCGAATTCATTTGGCCCTTTTGTTTCTAATAATTAAACTAATTTTTACTACTAGGTTGGTAGGTAAAGGTGTAAACTATGACATTTATTCAGTTTTAACATCCAGATATCAATTTATTCTAAAATACCTTATGGAAAAAATAGCCCGAACAATTTTCGGCACAAATTCGTTCTATGACGTGAGGCATCTGTACTAGTATAGTATTATATTATCTGTGGCTGTATGTAGTACTGTGGTAGTATTGCCTTAGCCTATGCAGAATGAAAATTATGAAGTATTAGCTGTTGCCCGCGACTTCGTCCGCGAGGGATTCTATCTATCTGACCATCCATCCATCGACCCTTCCGTCTATCTGTCGTCCGTCCAACCATCTGTCCAACCGTCCGTCAAACCATCCCTGTCCCTGCCCCTCTCCCTCTCCCCCTCCCTCACAATCACCCTCCCTCTCCCTATCTCCCTCCCTCTCCTCCTCCCCTTTTCTCTCCCTCTCCCTTTCCCTACCCCTATTCCTACCCTTAACGCCATCTTAACCGCTATCCTCATATAAACATAGAAAAGACACCCTTATTGATTTTTAGACATTTCAACCCTATCGCACCCCAACCCCATCCCAAGGGGATGATGGTATTTCACGTCCACCACGTTGGATTTCAAAATTGTTGTAGTTTTCGTAATCAGCGACCCGATAAACCATACAAACGATACCCATATTGGTTTTTAGACTTTTTCACCCCATTTCCCTTTTTTAGGGGTTGAATTTGAGGTGGAATTTCAATAACAGTGATGTACGTTCCACAGAATTACAACCCTAATGCCTAAATAATAAATTTAGCGGATTTTACTTTGAAAATGAAGGATTTTTATCTTCATCCCCCTTTTTACCCTTGAGGGTGTAGAATTTTTAAAAACTCTGACACGTAAAACTTAATTTTTAGTCATCAGCCTAAATACAAATTTTGAAGATCCTAACTTCAAAACTGACGTACTTTCATACAAACTTTCATCCCCTATTTTACCCCCTTAGGGGTGGAATTTAGTAAAATTCTTTCTTAGTGCACCCCTAGACCTCATAAAGAACCTACATGCCAAATTCGGAATCTCTAAACCCAGCGGTTTGGGCTGTGCGTTGATATGTCAGTGAGTGAGTCAGTCACCTTCTTCTTTTATACAGGGTGTTAATTTGATTGCGTGCCATAGCTCAGGGGAGGGATCAGTATCAGTAACTGAACAATTTTTCTCAAGGAACATAGGTCGAAATACGAAAAACCAAATTTGACCTTCCATACAAAATGCGCTACGAGTATCAGCAGATGCAGTTTCTATGGGAGGTCAAAAATTTATTTTTCATCTCATCTATTCCAAAATCGCTGAACGGTTCGTCAATAAAGGCGAACAAAATTGCTGTTTTCTCTAAGAGACTTTCGTAGCGGGTTAAAATGGGATTTAAAATTAGAATTAGAATTTCATTTCATTTCATTTATTAATTACCACCATAGGGATATTTTAGGTCAACCATAGAGGTCGAACCAAAATATTGTATGAAAAATGATACTGGCCGGTTGTACTATTAAAATTATTCTGAATATAAAAAAAGAAATA
This sequence comes from Athrips mouffetella, assembly GCA_947532105.1. Classification (NCBI taxonomy): domain Eukaryota; kingdom Metazoa; phylum Arthropoda; class Insecta; order Lepidoptera; family Gelechiidae; genus Athrips; species Athrips mouffetella. The sequence goes on from OX383956.1 coordinate 34,488,260, forward strand.
TGCTTGAAATGTAAACAAGACTACCAACCAAAGAGGATCTTTTCCAAATTGATACAAAAATGTCAATAACATTTGCAGTTGTTACAAATAATACTTGATATGATTTTTAGTATTGTTTCATCAAGTCTTCTTCTTCTTCTTTCGTGTCGATGGCAAAAATAATATTGTAATGGTATTTTATATTTAAAATTAATGACGAGTGTGTGTCTCAATGAGCCTCTTATTCTTTTCTCATAGAGGGAGATGAAAAGTAGAGTGTATTACGCGGCTGTAAAAATATTTTTACCTTGGGCGACCTATTGAATCCCTCGCTACGTTCAGGATTCTACTTTAGAATCCCTCGCCATGCTCGGGATTCTACTCAAGAATCCTTCAATTCGCTCTGGATTCAAAATAGCGCCCTCGCCTTAAAAATATCATTTTACAGCCTTGTGATACAATCTACTATTTCGTATTTCGACCTATGTTCTTTGGGAAAAGTTGTTCAGTTACTGATACTGACCCCGCCCCTGAGCTATGGCACGCAATCAAATTAACACCCTGTATAAATAAGATAGCTGGTGCCCGCGACTTCGCCTGCGCAGGTATATAAGTTGTAGCCTATGTGTTATTCTGATGTATAAGCTATATTATTGTAAAGTTTCATTAAAATCCATTCAGTAGTTTTTACATGAAAGAGTAACAAACATACATCCATTCATCCATACTTACAAACTTTCGCATTTATAATATTAGTAGGAAGGATATATTAGCAGGATAAAAGTTGCACAATGAAAATCCATACTCCATTTCCGTACTGTTCATAGTATGGAGCAATACGGAAATGAAAATGATAGCGGGCAATTACCTCTATTTCGAATCTGTCATTGGTTTCGAATTTGGAATATTCCGAAACGGGAGTAGATAAAGTACTATACGGGCCTTGGCCGCAACTTAGGTATTGAATTTACGCATGTGGGCAGAGGCGAACATGTTCGTCCTTCAATACCTTTTTTGTCGGCCGTGGCAGTAATGTACTATTCTTGTTATAGTTAGCAAACCAGTTGGCTGACTATATTAATAAAATCTGTCCGGTTTTGGGATCTGTATTATTTTATTGTCACTTCTTTTTTTTACATAGAGCCACTTTGTTTGTGAAGTGACGTAGCTTTTAGTTTAATTAACGTCATAAAGTGATCAAATAATCCTAGTATGAATTAAGTATACTTTGCCTTTTGACTTTATAATAAAAAAGAACCTTTGTGTGAAAAACTGCATGGAGCAGAAAATTTATATATTTTTTAAAACACAGTTGAATCAACTACGTATTTGTGTAGGTTCACTGGGGCCAGCACCCGCTTCGGCCGGAGTTCCTCGAGTCAACTTATTTCTTACACCGCGCCACTGAAGACGACCACTACTTGCAAGTGGGGAAAGCCGTGCTCAAATCCCTTCAGCAATACACGAGGGTTCCCTGTGGCTACGCGGCCGTCAACGACGTCAGGACCCGCGTGCATGAAGACCGCATGGACTCCTTCGTACTCGCAGAAACATTCAAATACTTGTACATGCTTTTCGGCGAGGACAAAGATCTACCTGTGAAGCTAGAGGATTACGTGCTGACGACGGAAGCGCACTTCCTGCCGTTGTCGCTGGCAACCGCTGGACGGAACGCTTCCTATTTTACTCTAAAAATTGATGACGACGACGAGGATAAATTTAAAAAGTGAGTTGTTGCCAAAGTGATCATTTTGTATACACAGGCAGTGGGATACTAATTGGACCGATCCGCTGATAATTTTGTATGGATACTGTTACGACTTGAGAACCCTCCTTCTTATTCTCCTGTCCAAGTTTCTTTCCTCTCCTAACATACCAGTTGTAACCGCGTTACCTCAAACGAAACGCGGCTTCAGTGCACCTGTCAGCTGTCATCCTGGCTGTCAACGTCTGTCAAAAAAAAGATCGGTATCGCGGCCGCGGGCGCACAAGCTAATTGCGCAAACTAATTACGATATCAAGGGAAAATCTACACGCAGCCCCCTGGAAACCTGTGAGTACCTTCCCCTTTATCCCGTTTTCATGTTCAAGTATTTTCCTCCGCTTTTTACCGCAGGTTTAGATTTTATTGCATTTTAGATCTAGGTCTGCCCAAACTAGAACAACCGACAAGTGCAAACATAATTTCTGGTCCTAACGAGCGCGAATACCTATGGATTCGTACAGTATTCTCTTATTTCGTTAATATTCAGTACATTTCATTAGAAATACTTCAATATTTCAACGAAAATAAGCAAAATTTTATCGCCGGTTGTATAACCCGACTAAATTCGGTGGTTCTAGTTTACAGTGTAAGTGTTCGGAATAGTGCGTCAACACAATTTGGTAGGATTATACTAAACACGCGGTGTGCAATAGCCAAATTTTACGATTCGAATGTTAGGTAAATATCTTTTTAACAAAAATCAAAAGTATTTCTTCAACCTTCGTCGTATCTAATCGCCAGTAGCGTTGCATATTGTTTTTACGCCTAAATAAATCATTTTACGTGAATGAGGTAGGTAGGTAAATAAACTTTTTCGTTCCGAATCAAAGTTGAACCCTCAACCTTCTTCGTACCTATTCACTATATACCTACATATACATCTTGAACTATGGATGAATCAAAACTTAAGGTTTTGGAATCGCAGCGCGAGTACATTTTCCGCGCCGTTCAAATAATTTTTGATCTTTCTAAAAAAATCGAGTCAGACGCTGCGTCAGAAAGAAGTTTTCGATCGCGTATGTCAGCAATTGAAACTCATCGAACTGATTTTCTCTCGGTAAACTCGCAAATTAATCTACTGAAATTAAAAATTAATCCAGAAGCTAAGTTGGATAACAATGTCTTGCATTCTTTTGACGAGTTGTATTACAACGTGTTAGAGGTAAACAATCAACTTATAGCGATGGATCTTGAGCTACAGCGCGAACGAGAGCGCCGCGAACGAGACGAGCGTGAGCGAGAACGCGAGCACAGGCGCGATGAGGAACGTTCGGAAAATGACTCTAAACCAATAAATGCACGTTTGCCTAAAATCGAATTACCAAAATTTGATAGCAATGTAGAAAATTGGCCAGCGTTCTATGACACATTTTCAAACATAATTCATAACAATAAATCTTTAACTTCGATTGAGAAATTTCATTATTTGATCCAATGTTTATCGGGTCCCGCTGAAGCCATTGCTAAAGGTGTCCCGGCAACGGGTGATAATTATCAACACGTTTTCGATACGCTTATTGAACGTTACGAAAATAAACGGTTATTAGTCGTGACTTATTTGGAAAAAATACAAAACTTTCCCCAAATTAAAAATTCGAATTTTATAGAATTACAGCGGTTCTATAACACTCTTTATGAGTCTAGTAATGCTCTTAACTCCTTGAAAGTCGAAAACTTAGGCGATTTTATTTTATTTCATACCGCCTCGCGAGCTCTGGACGCAGACACGCGTAAAAGATTCGAAATTCAAAATACGTCGCAAATACCTTCCTTTCAAGAACTTTTGCAGTTTCTTCAAGATTATGTTAAGGTCTTAGAAACTACCCAACACTCAAGTAACAATCCGAACGCGCCGCCTCGGTCAAGTATACCTCCTTCGTCAACGAAGTCGAACAGAACTTCCGAGTCGCGGTCATCTAGCGGTGGCCAAAAGCGCTCTGCCTACACGTCGCAGACGAACGCTAAGTCCCCCATTCCATTTGAGTGTTTATGTTGTGGTGCAGCGCACTGTATCTATAAGTGCCCCACGTACCAAGCAATGAACGTGCAAGCGCGGCTAGCTATCGTCGCCGAAAAAAAGATGTGTTCAAACTGTTTACGTACAAACCATGCATCCGGTCAATGTATGTCTAAACTAAGATGTCACGTGTGTGGATTGCCTCACCACACGACTTTGCATACTGAAAAAATTGATATTCAAAATCCTAAACCGGTGTCAACCCCTCCTCCGGTAGCTAGTGACCAGTTTAAAGCTAGCCAAGCTACTACCAGCGTTCACGTTGGGCGCAGTCAAGATTCGTCGTTAGTGTTACTAGGGACATGTATCGTGTGTGTAAACGACGCGCTCGGTGCGCCTCGTAAGTTACGCGCGCTTATCGACAGCGGCGCTCAGGATTCTTTTATAACTTCTGCTTGTGCCAACAAGCTAGGTTTGCCGCTCCGCCGCTGCCGTTTAAACGTCGCTGGCTTAGGTGAAAATACCGTGACTCAAGTAAAGGGGAGTACACACTGTACAATTACACCCTGTGATTCTAATGAACCTAAATTCCATATACGACCTATAGTTATGGATAAACTGACAACAAACATGCCAGTTATTGAGCTGCCCCCTTTCGTGAGAGAACGGTACAAACACTTAGTTCTCGCGGACCCGGACTTTGACAAACCATCTGAAATTCACTTATTACTTGGTGCGGAACTGTTCCATGATATTTATGACGGTCAACGTATCAAGCTCGAGCCCGGCTTGCCTGCCGCTCTGCATAGTATTTTCGGGTGGGTTCTCACCGGTCCGCTGAATCTTTCGAATTTCACTCCTCCTTCCACGGTTTCGACTTTATTTGCTTCGACTCTAGCGGAGGCAGTTAAACGATTCTGGGAAGTCGAAGAGCCACCTCGAGTCAGCCTTTGCTCCCCCGAGGACGCAGAGTGCGAACGCTTATACACTGAACTTACATATCGTGAACCGGACGGACGATACGTCGTACCTATTCTCTTAAAAGGGTCTCAACCCAAGTTAGGCGAGTCCTATGATATGGCTCTGTCACGTTTACGCTCTCTAGAAAAGCGTCTAAACCGAGACGAGCAATTAAAAAACGAATGTATGCAATTCATGCGTGACTACGAAGGCTTAGGTCACATGGAAAAGAAGGACTCTGCCACCCCAGCAAAGTGCTACATCCCATACCATTGTCTCGTCAAAAACGAATCTACTAGCATAACTAGCACACGGTTAAAGAGAGTCGTTTTTAATGCGAGTTCCCAAACCTCAAATAAGTTGTCGCTCAACGACTTGTTGCACACGGGTCCCAAGTTACAAGCCGATATCGTTGATATCATCACGGGTTTTAGACTTCATAACGTGGTTTTCACGTGCGATATATCAAAAATGTACCGGCAAATTCTTATCAGACCGGAAGATCGTACATGGCAACACGTCTTATGGCGCGAAAACCCCACTGATCAGGCGCAAGACTACGAGCTGCGCACGGTGACGTACGGCGTGACTAGCTTTCCTTATCTGGCCATTCGAACCTTACATCAATTAGCTGAGGATCATGGCACAGAGTGGCCACGCGCTGCTGAGGCTCTTCGTCATCATACTTACATGGACGATGTCACGACCGGGGCATCTTGCCTCCAAGAAGCTCTGGAACTCAAAGACGAACTCGTCAGTCTTCTCCAGTGTGCTCAACTTGAACTTCGAAAATGGACCAGCAACAGTCCCCAATTTTTAGAACAATTTCCTGCTGAACATTGCCAGCTCCCAAAAGCCTTCTCAGAAGACGATAGTCGCGGCACGCTTAAAATTTTAGGAGTCCAATGGGAACCTCAAGGTGATTATTTTACCTACTCAGTTTCGGCAGTCGACCCTGTCTATACGAAGCGATCCATTTTGTCGAATGTCGCTCGCATTTTCGATCCGTTGGGTTGGGTCACTCCCTATGTTTTAACGGCAAAATTGCTCCTTCAAAATTTATGGCGCCTGCAGCAAAATTGGGACGAAATAATTCCTCGAGATTTATCTAAAGATTGGAAAGAATTTGTCAACGATTTGGCCAATCTTCCGAGAATTCAAATTTCACGCCAAGCGTTACTTTCAAACTTTGACAATGTTCAGCTGGTTGGCTTCTGCGATGGGTCGACCAAAGCTTACGGATGTTGCGTTTACATACGCACCGAATCGAACCAAGGAGTTCAAACGAGCCTCCTGGTTGCTAAGTCCAAAGTAGCTCCATTAAGACCCCTGACGGTCAATCGACTTGAATTATGCAGCGCGGCCTTGCTCGCTCGTGTACTGCAGCATATGGCTACTTTGCTTAGCACCAAGCTCAACGTCAATCAAGTACTTGCGTTTACTGACAGCTCTACTGTGTTGTCGTGGTTGAACACGGAGCCTCATAAGCTTAAAACCTTCGTGTCTCATAGGGTGGTAAGGACGACCGACCTTGTTCATCAATCACAATGGCGGCACGTTTCCACTCACGACAACCCAGCTGACTATTGCAGTCGTGGCCTCTCCTGTGCTGAACTAGTTCACTGTGACTCATGGTGGCTAGGACCAGATTGGCTCAGAGATGATCCATCACAGTGGCCTGCGCCGGCTAAAATGGAACCATCGGAGGCTCTTCCGGAGTTGAAGTCAACCTCACTCTTGTCTCACTCAGTGGAACCAAGGAGTGTCGAGGTGCTTCAAAACCTCCTGGAGCGTTCTTCATCATTATCACGACTTCAACGTGTCGTAGCATGGTGTCTCCGGTTTTATAACAATGCTCGATCTGCTGCAAAAAAAGAAAACGCTCAAATGCACGGATCGTTAACTTGTTCTGAGCTGGACACCTCTCTTGAACTGCTGATTAAACACACGCAAACTATGGCTTTCGACATCTCATCCATTCAGGCCGGCAAAACACTCCCTAAAAACCTAAAAAAGCTATCTCCGTTTGTCGATAGTCGCGGATTCGTCCGAGTGGGGGGACGTCTCGAAAACGCCGACTTGCCTGAACACGTAAAACATCCCTACCTTCTACCTAAAAAGTCTACTTTGTCAAACTTGATCGTAGACTTTTACCACCGAAAATACCTACACAGTGGACCTCGCACTCTACAGTCTCTCGTCCAACGTAACTTTTGGATTCTAGGGATTCGAAACCTAATCCGATCGCGACTTGCGAAATGCGTAACATGTTTCAAAATAAAACCTGTTTCTTGTCAACCTGTCATGGGCGACCTCCCTTCTTTGCGCCTGCAGGAAGGAAGCTGCTTCCAAAATGTAGGAGTTGATTTTGGAGGACCTTTCACAGTCAAAGAAAGCCGACGACGTAACGTAAAAACATACAAGGCATATATCTGCCTCTTTGTCTGTCTTTCCGTGAAAGCCATACACCTGGAACTGGTTACAGAATTATCAACAGAAGCGTTCATTGCCGCACTAGATCGTTTCGTTGCGAGAAGGGGCTTGTGTCGTACTATCATATCGGACCGAGGTACAAACTTTGTAGGTGCCAAACGTTATCTCGCGGAAGTTACTGAGCTTCTTGTTTCGGAAAACAGCGCGATTTCTGAACAACTAGCATCTCGAGGTATATCTTGGCAACTGAATCCTGCTTCGGCGCCTCACTTTGGGGGTATTTTTGAAAGCGGAATTCGAGCAACCAAGTACCATCTTAAGCGCGTGATCGGATCTCAAGTCCTCACGTTCGAGGAATTTTACACCTTACTTACAAAAATTGAGGCGATGTTAAACTCACGCCCTCTTTGTGAACTTTCAACCGATCCGAATGAGTTGAATGTTCTTACTGCTGGACATTTCTTGGTTGGTCGCCCGTTGGTGTCTCTCCCTGAGCCAGTATTTGCCGAGAACGTCACGCTTCGCTCTCGGTGGCAGATGCTACAGCGAATGTCGCAAACCTTTTGGCGCATCTGGCAACGCGACTATTTACATACCCTTCAACAAAAGAAGAAGTGGTATACAGACGGAAAACTTAACCTCGATGTAGGTGATGTAGTTATGATCAACGATTCTAATTTACCGCCTACCGAGTGGCGGCTCGGCCGCATCGTTCAGATTCATCCCGGCGCGGATAAGGTGACTCGCGTCGTGACTATCAGAACCACGAAAGGGTTGTTGGTTCGGCCAATCGTGAAAATTTGCCCCTTACCGATAACTTCTACATCTAACTAACATTCTACTCATTAATATAAACTCCTTAAATTAAAACTACTTAGCCTAGTTCAATTAGTTTAAGGTCATTGCACACTCGCTTGCATTTTTATTTCTAAATCTTAAATTACTTTAGCCTAAGTTAAAATCTTATCTTATCTCCGAACACTTCGCTGTTTTCCAGATCTAGTTTCTGAAACAGCAATGATTATCTTGTGAAATCCCTAGACGATTTCAAGTGGGGGGAAATGTTACGACTTGAGAACCCTCCTTCTTATTCTCCTGTCCAAGTTTCTTTCCTCTCCTAACATACCAGTTGTAACCGCGTTACCTCAAACGAAACGCGGCTTCAGTGCACCTGTCAGCTGTCATCCTGGCTGTCAACGTCTGTCAAAAAAAAGATCGGTATCGCGGCCGCGGGCGCACAAGCTAATTGCGCAAACTAATTACGATATCAAGGGAAAATCTACACGCAGCCCCCTGGAAACCTGTGAGTACCTTCCCCTTTATCCCGTTTTCATGTTCAAGTATTTTCCTCCGCTTTTTACCGCAGGTTTAGATTTTATTGCATTTTAGATCTAGGTCTGCCCAAACTAGAACAACCGACAAGTGCAAACAGATACAAATTTTATTTGCAAAGTTTCGAAAGTCGGAACGAAAGTAGTTGCTTCTAGTTGCTAAAACCTCTTATTAAGGTCAGAAGTATCATAAAATAATCGGATTTCAGATCAAAAAAGAATAAGCTCGAATTTAACACAAGTTGCCTTTGCAGACTGTTCAAGTACCGAATATAAATTTTTGCTGTATACAATTTGTTTCGATTGGTCCTTGTGATGTTGGCTAATTATACTACCAATCTATTTGTACCCGTGGTTGTCTTAAAAGGCGATTAAGGGATTATGAACCGGGGGATGATGGGCAGCTGCGTCTTTCTGTGTATCGTACCATCTTACATATTGTCGTCACCCACAATCGCGTCCCATTGTGCCAGCTACAACGCTAACAAGCGTGGAGGGGTTCAAATTGTACTTAGCGTTTTTGCTGGATTTCTGGATGGAGCTTCCTTTTCTCGTGAGATATTTAATGATATAGGTAGGTAACTCATTAGACTTGTCTGTAAATCAGTGTACTGGTGATGTGTTGCAGGACTTGTCCGAACACGGCGTCGCTGGTTGCGGAGAAGGTCCGGCAGCCGATGCGGCAACTGCTCGGCTCGACGGCGGCCCGTCCCCCCGCGCGGCTGCGGCCGCTCAACGACCCGCGGCAGGTACTATACCATACCATACCACGCTACACCAACCTCACCTCCAAAACTTACACATGTTACCCCCAATGTGTATAATCCGGCATTCTATTCAATGAAATATTTAAACTGTGTTGTGTTTTCCAAATTTAGGCATGTTTTGAGACGATATAAATAGGTCGTTATTCAAGAAATAAATATGAAAAAAATATGTGTTGATTATCCATGTTTAAGCTATAATTTGTACGTATATCTTTTCGACACAATTTAAAATACCTTAGAAAAAAATAATAAAGCAGAGAGCTTTTTTCTTCCAAAATCACACTAAACTCGATATTTCTCCTAAACGGATAAATGGATTTACAAAATATTTGCAGGAAATTATTTGTTATAACTTCGATGTTAGCCTATACGTACCGTTTTAAAATCAGTCAATGTCTTGATACGTAAATCCTAATTTTTCTCATTCTGCACGACCAATTAGTCTGTACAACCATCGTAACAGCCACGTTGCAAAGCACTCTAATACGAACGTTATTGACGTGTACATGAGATCGACATTTGCATTGACGAGCTTGTAGCTGCTAATTTTAGTGTTAGAAGCATCTTAAACGTTTATTGGTCTGTCCGTCACGCTTTGGCCTAGCGGCCAAACGAATGGTCCGATTGGCACCAGATTTTGAATTTAGGAGTTGTATGCAAATCCATCGAAGGGTTTTAAATTGTTTCTTGCTGGCTCTCATTTTGAGGGTAGCTGTCATACAACGAAAATGAAAAATTGAAATTTTATCAAAAACGGCTCATACAATCTTGATGAAACTTTGCACAACCAAACATCTCCATGTAAGATATCTTGCGCCAGTATCAATTGATCTGTGTAATTTCATATAAGGGGTGTTCCTGTACCACCAAATCGTAAATATGTGATTTACCCAAAATTGGTTCCATTGAGTTTATTAAAATTTTCTATAATATTAATCCTGAATTGGTTGTTTACCTGACTGGATATTATTTATGATTTTTTTAAATAAAATTTAGTACACAGGGTGTACCAAAAAACTGACAGGGCTTGCTCAGTAGACTAAACTGAACAATTGTCCATAAGGAACATGTGGAGGGAAATTAAAAAAATCTCCATGCACGTATCCTACGGTAGTATCCATTGATCTGTGAAAATTTATATAAAGGCTGTTCCAGTACTACCAAAAGTTAAACATGTGATTTACTCGAAATCGTTTGAGGTTTGTTTGTTTTAATGTTTGACAATTTGAATTATGAATTGATCTGTATATTTCATTCGAACATTTTTTTGGAAAAACGTAAATAAAAGTTTGTATTTACATACTAAGTATGTGTATGGCATTACAAATTTAAGTTTGCAGTTGATAGTTTTTCGTTGAGTATTGCGAGAAAGTGCAGTGCTGCTGTACCATTTATTACGGCATACGTTCGTCCAGCATAAAACACAAAATCGAATGAAATTGGCAATCTGATTGTGTACGTGTAGAAGCGCGATCTGGTCGTAACGTCAATTTAATTGCCGATCAGATTGTGTGAAAAGTTGGCCGTGTGGAACCCCTATTACTTCGACTGAGTATGTTTATTCTGTGGCAGGTGCACGCGCTCGCAGACATGGGCATATCTGTGCTCACGCTGTCTGACGGCCGAGTCCAGCTGCTTTACACCACCTCCACGGTAAGTGCTACATTTATACAAGGTGTTTCATTTTATGATCAGAGTGTAAAACTCCTTGGTAGTATGTTTTTTTTACTTACCGCACTGATTCGGTAAGTAACTACTTACTAGAAATGTTTACGTTTTTGTAAATGTACGTTTTTCGAGCAAATGTTAACCTGAAAAGGTGTTAATCTGTTCATTAATTTGAATAACTTCATCGTAGCAACATTACGAAAAAATAAATTCGAAATTGTATGGATATTTTTTGTACTTCGATATAATATGTTCTTTGGGAAAAGTTATTCAGTTCAGAGCAGATGGACAGCCTGTGACACGGTTTATGACAGCTGATAGACCGTAGGCCTTCCTCTAAAGACCTTTTCGGTGCGGTGACCGGCCCTGCGCTGCCCGCAATCCGCAATCAACGACTTTCCGCGACCATGTCCAGATTACGGTCTGCATCGTGGGCGCTTAAATATGCTACGCCTGCTGTTTCGTATTGTTCAGGGTGAAAAAAAGTACAATGACAATTTGAAGGGGTGACCTAGGTCACTCCAGGTAAAAAAAAAAAGCAAATAATGTTTTTTTTTATTGGAATCATCATGGAACTCAAATTTTTTTGATGACATTTTATTACTTCTGAATAAATATTAACACAAAAAAGTGAAACATCACCTTTTTCAAGTTTTTTGGTACTTTTTCTGTATATTGTTTTAAGATATTTTGAAAAGAATCATTGTACTTTTTTTACTGAATGAATTAAATGAGACCGAGGTTTTTTAAAAATTGGTTCAAATAAGCGATTATATTCGATCAAGAGCATGCGGCTTTTGTTATTAAGTTTTACCTTAGACAAGTTTTCAGTGTAAATAGTTCGTTTAAATCTCAATACATTAGTGTGAGGTCGGTCATCGACATTAAAACCCACACGATATGATGATGATGATGAATATGGAGTTATAATTTGTCCTTGATCCTATAGGCCGAAAAGGTTGTAACGACGCATTATATCCTATTCAAAGTTCCTGTATTAAAATAATTGAAATTATTGTAGGCAAAATCGGCAAAAGACGCCGCTGAGGGCCTCACATTCATGCGCGAGATGTCAAAATGGAACAGCTTGAGCGATATGGAGAACGGCGTGGTGCCGGTCGGCGTGAAGATCAACGAGAAGGTATTCCCGGCGGGTCCCGCGCACTTCGGCAAGGAGATAGCGGGTGAGTACCGGGTGGCGGCTCAGGTGGCGCGCGCCGACCCTATAGACGCGTGCGCGCCGCCGCGCAACGCCGCCGCGCTGGCGGGCCGCGCGGCGGTGGCGGCGCGCGGCGGCTGCACGTTCGCGCAGAAGGCGCGCCACCTGCAGGCGGCCGGCGCCGCGCTCGCCCTCGTGCGCGACAACGTGCCCGGCTCCGCGCACCACAACACCGCGCTCTTCGCCATGTCCGGCGACGGCAACGACGACATACTCATACCCGCCGTCTTCCTCTTCTCCAACGAGGCCCAATTCCTTGATGAGGCTTTACAACAAAACCCCGACATGTACGTCGTCGTGGGGGAACTGAAAGCATTGAAAAAGGAATACGAAAACGCTTGTGAATACGGTAATTGCGACGCCCTGGTCGAGTCGCCAACGCTCAACACGGATAAAGAGTCGTTCGATCACCTTAAAAAGGTGCTGAGCCAATTAGTAGCACAGTTCGAATTGTCTCTTTCTAACGAAGAAGCTGTATTACAACAAAAGACGTGTAGTGAAGAGAACGACAGTGTATATATTTCAAAAGACACATTCTTTAACAATGATGACATCCGTAAAGGAGAGGCTAGAACTGTATGTTCAGTGAAAACAGACAATAGACAATCACAATTAGAAGAGTCTTCCAAGGATGAAATGGGTGAGCAAAAGACAGAATTTGACATAAGTATACCTGATAACGTATGATACCACCAAATAAATAACCCTAAGGGTAATCATAAGGTAATGAGAATACTCTTACAGAAGGGTTGGCCCGTAAATTGCTTAGATTATAAAACAAATGTTCACTCCTACACAAAATATATGCCACTCAGGTGACAGCTCTGCATGGAATCTGATTACCTACCTAAAAGTCCGCCGGAGCGCAGTTTATCCATATCTTTACAAAATAACAAACTAATAGTAAAATTATTCAGATTTTGAATCTAACTGAAACGAACAAATTAACTTCGAACTTGTTTTTATTTATAATAGGTAAAATCAACATAAAGCCATGTTATAGATGGCCTTATCAACAATTTTTTGTTATCCTTTTTCGGGTTCCGACCGCAATGGTAATAATAGTAATAATCCTATGGTGCGACTTCGTCCGTCCGACTGCCACACCCACACCTGGTGGTCTACTCTCAACTTTCGACATATCGATACGATACCACTTCGATCCAGTTAAATTCATAACTTCGTTCATTAACAATAGAGATTTCGCTTGGTTGGATGAATTGACAAATTAAAATAGCATAAAATAGCATCTAACCAATATCCTACTCTATTGTGAAAGGAAAAGGTTCTGAATTGCATGTTTCGATAGCGATACGATACTACTTCGATACAGTCGAATTCAGAACTTCGTTCCCTGACAATAGAGAAGATTATTGGTTGGATGAATTGTCAAAATAGCATTGATTTGCACCCAACCAATATCCTACGTCAAGGGACGAAGTTTTGAATTTGCATGTTTCGAATAGTATCGTATCGATATACCGAAAAATGATAGTAGACACCCGTATCGATATATCGAAAATTGAGAGTAGACACCCTGTTTATCTCATAGTTAGGGTGCTGGAAGCCAACATTTTCTATATGATTTGTTCATGTGGCAGACCTGGATTGTTCCACAGAAAAAAAAGTGCCACCTTGGTAGGGCTGCATAGTCAATTGGCAGGACTTTAAAAATGTAAAAACATACGTTTCCTTTATCATTTGTTCATGTCTGCTTTTTACACTGATGGTCAGAATCGTCCTCAAAACGATGAAAATCGAATAGGCAGACAAGCGCACCTCTGAGTTTTGAAGGAAGAATTTGTTATTTACTTGAAAATCTGAGACTGTGATAAGTTGATGACGTTTTAGTTCTTTTTCTACATCTAAATAAAAGTTTAAAAATTATTTCTTACCAATATGTTATTTTTTATGATGTCAATTATTATAAAAAAACAACTATCTAAACACCCTAGAATCAGACGCGCCCAAACCTAAGATAATTTTCTACGTACACCTGACAGCACGTCAGTAGAAACACTGAGTTTCTGGGATAGTAATAGAATTGCAAATGTTCCATTCACGTGCGGTTGACCGTACGTAAGGTATGGTTCTTCGGTTTCTTTCGTTTATAATGTTTCTGACCAGCAGCCCAAGAGGCAGACATGAACATGATTTAATACCCTTATTTTTATTTACGTTTTTTAAAACCAGTAACTCAAAAACGCAGCGACGTACAGAAAAACTTTACTAAACCAAATAGATTTATATTGATATTAACTATGATCATGATCATGAAACATGAACAAATCATATACCGAAATAGTAACCAGCACCCTAACTATCAACAACTACTTACATTATCGACTAATATAATTACATTATTACTTTTAAATATTGCTTGCCCGACTATTAAAAATGAAAGAATTAAAAAAGTTTTTGTTGCAAATGGGACTGAAATTAATTAACATTTCACGCCATGGGGACCACATTTACAAGTGTAGCAACTAGCTACATCATATGTGGTATTTATTGTCACAGTATAATGTAACGGTCTAATGGACTGGTACATTTTAAAATAGCTATATGCCTATTTATAGTTCCAACATTTTTTTTATAACTCAAAAGCTTTTAATTTATGACAAAAACGACGAAAAAAGTCATCCTCTTCTCTCAAAATTTTCACAGCGAAAGATCGAGTTTTAACCGAACCGAATATAGGCCTAGCAGTTTATTTGAAATCACAACAGAACAAACTTAGATATGCGGACAAATTTTTATCTTGTCCTAATATTATTACTATAGATATATCGGAACCCTTGGTGCGCGAGTCCAACTCGAACTTTATTCTAGTATTTTTCTTGGAAAATTGACTTCCGCCAGACTTTTATAAAGTGGTTTTCTGGTCATACTCGACTGGATTATTAATTTTACCCGACTGTCCCAGAACAGAACTAAATTCTGTTATTTAAAATGGCATTAAATTTATTGTGATTTCGTGTGTCTTTCGAGGGTTCAGTAACTTAAAGAAATAACCATTTTGCACTACATTGACCATGTGAAGGCTAATTAGTTAATGAAGTATTCTGTGTGCCTTATGCTCAATACCTGACGTTGCATTGTAAAGTACATATTAACTAATATAATTCTACGAATCGCTATCAGATTGTTTGAACATATGCGTAAAAATATCGTAGCTCATTTCAACCTGCACACTGCCAAATCAATATTACTTAAATACTGTATAAACTATATAAACTAGTTTATTCAGGGCTTTTATCAATTCCTGTTAAACCTTTAAAGGTTTTATTCTGAGAGCTACATAAACTTACTCTTGTTCTACTTTTCAAATATCGCAAAAAGTCGACTTTTCATACAAATTGGGCAAATGATCATTTTGTATGAAAAATTGAATTTGCTTTTTGTGAATTTTCGAAAAGTCGTAAAATAAATGTTGTAATTTAGCCCCCAGAATAAAGCCTTAAAAGGTTTTACATTAATTAAAAAAATGGTGGTTAGAAATTAATGTGCATAAGTTCAAAGATGGTGCAATTGACTCTTATAATCATTGCGACAGTTACGCGACATTAGTTGTGTTTAGATCGAACTTATTTTTATATACATTCTATTAGACTAAGAGCTGGAAGTCGGCAACACTTCTTCATCGCGTTTAGCATCTTAATTAGGTACAGTTAAATAAACAGGGTTACCTATGCGAAACCTGGCATGTTATATTTCGCTCGGCATATGTTTTTAGAATAACCTTTTCAAAAGCATTGTTTGGTTGCTGGTACGGGATGAGGCATGGTTGCCGACGATCAGCTCTCCACCTATTTAGACGATTCCAGTCTAAACATTAACGGACCTATTTAAAAGTTACAAAAACTGTATCCCTTAGGCCGTTCGTCCGCGACGCTACTACTAGGGAAACTATAGTTACTAACAAGTGGCTTCTACGTCATCATAACTAGTCCATCACGCCTGAATAATCAACACTAGGTTTTGAAAGAAAAATATCCTAGAAGCAAAAGGCATTTCCTTTTTGGAGGCATTACGACCGTGCCGAATTCATTAATGCTCGTTACCAAAACAGTACACAAAAAACGTTAAAAAAACACGTTCTTTGTATGATACTTCCGTCCTTTTTAGTTCTTGTTTGGTTTTTAATTTTTATGTTTAGCTTGTCAATTAACACATATTCTGTGAAAATTTCAATTGGCTACTTAAAAGAAAAGATAAAAGAAAGAAAGATACGGTCGTTTAAAGGTATGACAGACAGATGGACGGCGTAAACAAATGTTTTTATAAGAGAAAGTTTTATTGAATTTAGGGCAGGTACATTAACCAACAATAACTGCCGAACTTCATGGTAGTTTGTTGGCAGTAGTGTGTCCTTATTATTACATAATGTTTACACAAAATATGCTTGCCCTCAACCGAGCTCGCCTTCTAATAACTAGATACAAATGTTACAGTCAACGACAGGTCTAGATTGACACACGAAGTGGGACTCTAGCCCGTACGTCCATTAAAATAAGAACGACACGAAGTCTAATGTGTCAAGCTTGATGCGCTCTTGACTGTACACAGGCTATGCCAAAAATGTTACAACCAACAACACGTGACCAGAAACACTTGACTTTATGGCATGATAAAAGATATACTAATATTTCTACCCTTTCCTCTCTCTTCTCTTTCTTTTTTCCATTTTTATTTCTTGTTTTTATTTTTTTTCCACATGTTGGTATCTGTGTCAGTTCTTACCTTTAGTGACATACCTTACACCTGCTACCTTATACCTTTTAAGTAGGCACGAGATGGAAAATAAAAACTTGTGGTAATTTGGTAACGGCATACCCACTGCTTAAGAAGCGCAAGTTAGTGCACTTATACGAAAGTTGGCTAGTAGCATAATATATTTCAATTAGTTTTGCGACTTGGCTGGCACCGACTCCAAAATGAACTAATGTACCTATAAATTTATACTTGAAAGAAATAACAGGCTTGGTTTTTTTCTATTACTTCATTAAGTTACTGATTATTAACTCCTATGGTTATTTTATACTTTGTAGTGCTAATAGAAACCTTATAAAACTTTGAAGGACGTGTGTAGTTTTTGTTAAAACTATTTTCATCTAGTCTATAACTCTGTAACGCCGTATTGATTAGTCACTCGCGACTTGAAATTTGGATAATCTGTTGCAGTTATGGAAAAATGAATCTCGTCTAAGACGTATTTCAGTGTGGCTGTTTTTCGATCACTTATTTTCAGTGGCGCCGTGGACGAGTTACTTATTCGTTAAAAATATCATGGACGAATAATAATAAGACTGACAATCCCCATACTAGAAAACGTAACCCGAAAAGGCATAAAACTCATGGAAACTAGATGGCGCTTTCAAATAATCTGGAAATTAATTATGGTCTACCGAGTAGTCTGCCAAAAAATTATTCAAAATTTCAACGTAGTTTCAATGTTTCAACACTAAAATTGAAATTCGGTTTATTTTTTTAGCAGAATACTCGATAAATCATAATAACTTTCCGGACTATTTATTAGCGCCATCTAGTTTTATACTTTTCCGGGTTACGATTTCTGAAAGGGGATGGTCAGTTCTTGTTATTGTTCGTCTATGATAATACATAGTTACTAATTTGTGGTGTCGTTTTTTTCTGCCAAGCTAGGCGTCGTGAACGAGCGGTCTTATATTTAGTTACTGGTAGCGTAAGCGTCCCGATCTCTTGAAGGGCTTATTGTGGAGGGTAAATGCAACAACTTTGTTCTACGACTTTTGGAAATTTGCAAAGAAAATTCAGGATGTTAAATAAAATAGAGATTTTTTTAATTAGATATAAGAAGAAGAATAAGAGGATCAATAAAATTTATCGATGTATTTACTATGGCAAATATTTTTTTCTGAATTTACAAAAGCATTTAGCCTTCACAAAGCCCATAACGGAATCGGAACCCTTTACGGGCGGTTACGCACTACGTCCGATCCGAATCCGATCCTTGCCCGTGAAAATAAGAATCAATAGTGAAATCGGATGACGGAAGCCGATTTCACTATTGATTCTTATTTTCACGGTCAAGTAACCTCATCCTCGTCCTGTACAGTGTTATATATGGGGTGTAAGGGACAGCCTTCCGAATACTCAAAGGGCATGATCAGTCAACGTAACTGAACAACTTTCAGCGAATAAAACTTTCAGGAAATAAAAAAAAAATTCGTTCTCCATACAAAATTTCGAATTTCATTGGACAGTTTGTATGGAGAGGCTGATATTTTTTTTCATTTCCTGAAAGTTTTATTCGCTGAAAGTTGTTCAGTTGCGATGACTGATAATGCCCTTAAAGTATTCGGAAGGCTGTTCCTTACACCCGGTATAGTGTCATAATGAAATAGTGAAGATAATTTTAACATGTTGCTTAGACCATGAAACTGAACAACTTTTGCCAAATTATGTTGAAATTCGAAAAAAAACTACCATAGAGACTGCTTCAACTAATAGCCCATTTAACCTAGGTATGTTTCTTGTTTCTTGAGAAAAGTTCAGTGTCATAGTAACATGCTAATGTTATTTCTTTTGATCATTTTTAAAATCTTATGTGATTCTTTAAGAATATCAAGTAATATGGTGGTTCTGCCTGTTGTCCTTTAAATATGACAAATAAGTTATTTTTGTTGGTCTGAAAATTAGGAATTCAAATTTTGTTCTGGGCAGGACGAGGAATAGGTTCAATACACCAAACTGCTGTTAGCGTCTTTCTGCCCAATTCTTAATTACCAGTTGATAAAATATCACCCAAAAAAAATCAATAAAGATTTTTCTTTCAAGTGTAGAGATTCGTTAGATATAAAGTAGTTTGATCATTAATTTTTATATATTAAAATTACCTTTTATGTTTGTATGGGTTTTTTATTCTGTAAACAATCACTCCGTAATATTCAAGAATTGGGTTCTTGGACTTCAGAGCATCGAGCCAGGTCGCAAGTTATGTGTTTCGGTCATTTGAAGGCATAAAATTTTTAAAGCTCGAGTTTAAAGGCCCTTTATAGGCAAATTTCAAAAAGCTGCAAAATCGGTCGCCTTAATGACAACTTCTATCCTCAAGGTATATACTCCTACTCGATTATCGCATCAAATAGGAATATAACCCTTATATGTATGACGATAAAGGCGGTCGATATATTGACGATATCGCAACTTGACCTATAAAGTGTATATAAATACATGCACCCTATATTCCTTTCTTTTTTAACTTCTTATATTATGATAAAACTGGAAAAATCTATACAAATCATATAATTTCTAGGTCGTTCTGAAGATTTTTTATCTACGTGATAAATGTACATAAATAATACGATAATGTTGCAATATTAATAAATAATAAAAGGTGTACATAATTGTAAAGATTAAGTAAGAAAATAATTTTTGTGCCTTTATCAATATCTGCCACTTGTTTCCGTTTAGTAAAAAAAAAAATGTATTATAAAAGGTGTAAGGGACAGCCGTCTGCAAACTGAAAGGGCATGATCTGATCAGTCACTGAACATATTTTAGTGAATAAAAACATGAAAAAAGAAATCGGCCTCCATACAAAATTGCGAACTTGATTAGACAGTTTGTATGGAGAAGCCGATATTTTTTTCATTTCCTTAAAGTTTTATTTGCTGAAAGTTGTATCATGTCCTTTCAGTTTTCGGAAGGCTGTCCCTTAAACCCTGAATTTTCTCAGGCTAAGGCTAGGCAAGTATTTGATAAATATATTTTGACTATATTAAATTTGGTTATAATAAATGACATTAAATTTACTTTAAATTTTTTATTTAACTCATGTTCTACAATATTTTTATTCATATTCTTAAAACCGTGAAATAATAAATAATACCTCTTTATAGATTTACGCCAGTTATATACAACTGTCTAATGCTGACACATTTATTTGTCAACAAAAAAAGTATCAGCAATAGATTTAACATTTTTAACTAAAGAAAAGCTATGTGCAACTGGCGGATAGAGACATCGGATTACAGTAAGTTGCGATTCTCTTTGAATGTGGTGGTTGCAGATCTGCTAACCTCTACACTTGATTTAGGATGTTGGATTTTAATTATATTCCACGGATAATATAGGGTTTTAGAAAATTGGTGTGAAACCGTTTAACCTTTGAGATATCCCAAACGCAGCAACTGCGTTCCGACTTTACGATTCCACATCAGTAAGAGGCTACCTCCCGTCCACTAGCGCCCCCATCAGTTTAAAAAATATTACTAACTAAATACAAAACTTATCGAAAATCCAGAAAGATAGATTGAAGTAAAGGTATCCTAGTTTATTCCGAATCTATCAATTCTGAAAACGGCCACTTAGCAGTTTTCGTACGGTCAACCGCACGTCGGTAGAAACTTTTTCAACTCTAAGGACCAAAACTTAACTGTACTGTAACTTTTCTACTGACTTAACTGTACTGTACTGTACTTAACTTCTGTAACTACAGTGAAATTTATTTTACAGAGTAAATAGTTTCTAAATAAACAAATGTACTTCAATCTGTCTTTCCGGATTTTTGATATGTTTCGTATTTAGCGAGTAATATTTTTTTAACTGATGGGGGCGCTAGTGGACCGGAGAGCCCTTAAGGCTTGATCTGGGGGCCAAATGCAAAATGCGAATTTCGAAAGTCGTAGAACAATAATGGTTGCATTCAGCGTCCAGAGTAAGCTTTTAAAAGCTTTTCCAATTTTTTAAAGTTTTGTATATCGTGTATTTTGCTTCCAAACATATGCCTCTGTGTGTAATTAAAAAGGAATCTCTTCTTGACTGCAAAATGTTTGTTTTCCTTTTAATGTGAAAGTATGTTCAAATACAGAATTTCCCGTGGACTGCCTTTACATATAAGATTTGAGTGCTGGTTTGAGTTTCCTGGGTGCGTGTGGGCTGTAGTCTGGCGCAGGCAGTGGCGGGGCCCACTCGCGTCGCCACTCCGCCGCCGGCTCGGCTCGACCGGGGAAAGCCGGGCCGACGGGCGACGCCGCCGGCCGCTTCGGCTCTTCCAGGTAAGAGAACGGCCGCGAGCCGCTCACGCTCGTGTTCCGCCACGATTCAGACCTGGGAAGTTAACAGATCAGCATCATTAAACATCCCAGTAAAATTCTATTGCTGGACAGGAAGCTCCCTACTGAATTTCACAACAAAAAAGGCGTTGTGCATTTTGGACGGGAAGTACCATTGACCGCAGTTTTTGGTGACTACACAGAAGATGGTATCATGGTAAGACACAGAAAAACGGTAATGCCCATCCTCTGATTAAAAAGCCCTTAGTTCCTATTCTTAATTGGTACTATTCTTTGCCGGTACCACACGGACAACCTAAGATAATACAGTCATGTTGTAAATAAATTGGCGAAAAACTTTTACAAAGAACTCTCAATGGCGTCCTTACTCCCCTCCAAATTCCTATAAATTCATGAAAAAAGAAATTGCTTTAACTATTATTTAATCGAAAGTAGCCTGTTTTTGGAGGCACAGTAAGTACCAAGTAATTACCTAGAGTAAAGGTGTCAGTGTGATTAGAAACTTCAAAATTAGATACAGATACAATCTAATATCAATGACTGCAATGTTTATTTTACAGTGTTAGAAGTTTCCAAAAGAAACTACATCCGGACTTAAATTATGTATTCATAAAGTAATATTTTTTGCTCTTAGGGCGGCATTGCAGCAGGTTGCTTTTTAAGGGCTTTTTTGTACGCTTGACAAAAGACGAGTTTTACTACTTTTAGAAATGTACTATAAATTGTTTTTACCATGTGTAAGTTATCACAGCAAATACATTACCGACTTTATATGTATCTGCATAAACATTTCCCAAAGTTACGTGTGGTAAAGAAAATTAACGATAAAAAAGAAACTAAATATATTTTCTCAGTATCTGCCCATCAGTATTGCAAAACAATTTTGCCTCAAGCGAATGCTCTTTTTTGTTTGACTATGCTTAGCGATTTTGTATACAGTGTGATATGTCTAAAACATGGGTAGAACTTTTAGGACGTCTTGTGCAAAGCTTTCTTAGTGACGGCGTAAGGTTTGTATGGCAAAAGCCAAAAAAAGAAATCTCGATCTTCGGCCAATGTTTTTATAGGGAAAGTTGTTCAGTTCTTAAATGAAAATTATTTTATCTTGTAATAATGATTCTTTGTTAGGTCTACTACCTGGTATAATCTGTTGTGCTTCCTCCCTTCTTGGGACTCCGCGGAGGCGTCGTTTCCTCTGCGTATGCGGGGTTTATTTGGGGACTGCATATAAAAAAATAATTATTTGTTAATAACGAAGTCAGTGTTTTTTGCAAGTGCTCATATTGAATCCAGAGCTAGCGAATAATTCTAAATTGAATGAAAAGCGTATGTAGTGCGCTCAAAGGTACGAGATGCACATAGCTTTGCTCTAAAGTGAAACATATTATACAGCGTGTAACGGAAAAGTGTGATAATACTAAAGGGTGTGATGTGCCCATGAAACTGAAAAACTTTTCCCAACGAACATAGGTCATAGAACGAAAGTTTTGACCTCCCATAGAAACTGCATCAGCTAATAGTGCATTTTGTATGGGAGGTTTCACGGGCAGATTCACACCCTTCAGTATTATCACACAGTTACACGTTGTATAGATACAACTTTTCATACCACCACGTTTTGCACGCGACTAAACTGAATAGTAAAAGATAGCTCAAACAGCACAAAACTGTTGTTTGAGAGCAAAATGCATGTCTAGTTGTCTACCCACTGTTTTCACGATGCAAAAGCTCTATTTCGGTGCGACGCGGCGGCGAAGGAATACTAATATTCCTCTCAAGAGGAATTATTTTATTTTATTATTTAAAAAAATAGACTTGTTTACAATAATATGAGCGATCCTGTGTCTTGGAGTGCTGTGACAACCTCAACGCCAGCATAATTAGCATGCTGCCTAGACTCCAAAAATAAGTGTTAATTACAAAAATATGTTTTATTGATAACATATACAGCGTGAATTGGTAGTGGTTTCGCACCCGATGCCCAGTGATTCTACTCATGATAACAAGCAACTTTCCCGAAGAAAACTCGAAACAATTTTTTCGCCTCTCCATAGTAAAGTGGTCGCGTGATCGACTCATTTTGTATGGGGAGGCGAAAATTTTTTTTCGAGTAAAATATTTTTTTCTGCGGGAAAGTTACTTGTTTTCATGAGCATAATCACTGGGCTTCGGGTGCGAGACCACTACTAATTCACGCTGTATATAATGCTCTTATGAAATGTGTCACTTACCCCCTGAAAAACATCTGAGGCTCAGGTTGCCAGGGGTCCGGACGTCTAGCTTGACTGTCAAAACAAAGCGATTGTTTGTCATTTATGGTATTTTGCATAATTCTTTTTTCTATTTTGGCACAGTTGCGAAGTTTCTGTACATTAATCCTGATATAATAATAAGGCGACTTCTTCGGTATAAACAAAGAAGACATGGGTTCAAGTCCTGCCTATGGTTGCAAAGTTTACAAAATAATTATTAAAAAATAAGTATAAAAAGATCCTTGTCGACGACGGAGGTTGCCTGCTAGCCTGATACTGGCAGGCTTCTGTAAATATGTATATTTAAACTTAGACGTAAGCAAAATTCCAAATTACGACATTGATTAGTTTTGCCATTCTCTACTTGGTTTGCTTGTAAATACTGTGTGTTTTACTGTTTTTAATTATATTTTATTAACCTGAGGAGACGTCTTCTAATTTCGCAGCCAACCAGCGCAAATCAGTAATAATCCTAACACAAGATAGCACAAGATATTAAAAAGTAATAGTTTTTTACTTACTCGTAAGCACTAAGCGCTCCCAGCTTATGGATAGAGTGCTGAAAAAATATAGAGTCAATTATATTTCAGCGGTGAGAAAATCTTTAGGGCACAGATAGACATGCTAGTAAAGCATGCTACTACGTAGTAAATGCTACCTAGTAGCATGTGTGTACACGCTTTGCTTGACATAAGCATGCTCATTTCTAGCATGCTTATGTCATTGTCAACAATTTACCGTCGTTCAATTTTCTAGCATGCTACATGCGGCGCGGGTGGAAGGGGGTGTGTTTTGAGCACGTGTGAACAGGTTTACTTTTAAGCATGCTATTGTCAATCAGTTGAAAGCTGTCACAGGTGTGTATCGCATCAAAATACAAGTAATAGTGTTCTGTGATTAAAATGTCTTGCTGGGGCGACGAAAAAATATTTTATTAAGTTCAATTCGAAGGGCCACTTGATTTTCCATTTTCACTAACGTCTTATAGGTTATATTAGCATGCTACTTAATGGCATGTGTGTCAAGAGTAATTGATTTGAGCATGCTTATTTAGTAGCATGCTAGTAACGAGCATGCTTTTTGCAAGCAAGTGTAGACAGTTAAAGAGCATGCTCGTTTCTAGCATGCTAGTAAGCATGCTCATTTACTAGCATGTCTTGATATATTTGCGCAGTGACACATATAGCGTCTTTTGCCAGCGTAACTTTTTAATCCCTTTTTACTGTGAGCTTGAGTTCTTTTCCGAATGAAACAAACACGTCAAGGAGATGCATTCATGTTATATTATGGAGTTATCGGTAAATAACTTAGATTCTTCTTGCTCTAAAATTGTTTTCTCTGCAGTGTCTTATCTTTCTATACAGCTACTTGATTGATGATGCAGTTTTTATGGGTTGTCGAAATTCCCGACCTGTGTGTGTTACTTGAGAAATCCACAGCTTCACATTAGGCGATTTCTTTACACACAACATTGTACACACCCGACATTGTATTTCCTTGTTCCGTGTAAATCTTTTTCAATGATTACACTATCCAATGTGTGCAAAATCTAAATAAGTAGTTGTTTCGGCGGAGTTGTTAACGTTAGTCACAAAGCACATATTACACTTTCTATAAGAGAAGATGTAGGGTTAGGTAATTACCTCCTCCTGTTGGACTAGCTGTCTGTACTGCGCGACGTAGTAGGCGATCAGAAAAAGAAGCACGCAGTTAAAGATAATGGCCACGAAACCCTTCAGACAGATCGCTACGAGCAGCAACGCCCCGACTCGCACCACGTCACGGTCGTAGTTCATCCCGAGGCCTGGACTCGACATTTTCTACAACACAACACACCTATACCAAGGTTCACGAAAAACAGGTGTTTTGTAAACGAATTCTTAACCAAGCTTTACGAAAAACAGGTGTTTTGTAAAAAAATGAGTTTAACCTGTTGATATTTCTGGCTTTCTGTATGTAAAACGTTAAACTAAGCTGTTCTCTGTCTTAAAATAAAAATTATTGTTTACAAAACATCTCTTTCGTGAACTACGGTATAGAGCACTCATAGGAAGGACATTGTATGAACGCTCGCGAACACACAACCTGTTGAATAACTGCCTGATTGATAGTATAGTACAGCCTCCATGGTCTAGTGGTTAGAGCTTTCGTCTCTCGTATTGGAGCTCTATGTCCCAGGTACATTTCCGAGGGGGTATACAGGGTGTCCCATAATTAGGCCGTCACGCTGACACCGGAGGTAGATGGACTTAAGGCGCATCAAATAAGTTCAACATGCCTATAGAAAAGTGTAATGAGTATTGAGTATGACCAGTTTCATTGATTTTTTTTTTTTAAATATTAAATTAAAAAATTTTAAAACATTAAGATAAAAAAAATTGAAAATTTGATGCGCCTTAAGTCTGTCTACCTCCGGTGTCAGCGTGACGGCCTAATTATGGGACACCCCGTATACGAAAGGAGTAGTCACCAGCAGTAGACACCAGGATTTGTGTGGTCGGCCGTCAATCTTAAAACCCACGCGATATGATGATGAGTACGAGTACATCCTCGAGTGCGCGTGCCCCCGCCAGCTCTTATAACGATCCCTAGCAATGAGCACGTAGGACGCGCTGAAGTATCGAAAATGGCGAACGATGGAGTGCGTTCTTTCTACTATTACCACTCTTACCTTCCTCTGTACCTTTTTCATGTCCAAGTTAAAAAAAAGATATTGACACGCGCATCATGGATCAAGTAACTTTAGCGGAGCAGTGGTAGGGCGCGACATTATGGCTTAGAAAGGCACACCATGAAACATTCAAATTCATCCTAAATTACTAGAAAAATGCCATTCCAGAAATATGGCTTCTTTACTTCTTTGAAATAATCACAACGATAACAAACATTGTAATGACATCATCGTAATAGTGGCGTATTCATAATGCTATGAATCATACAATAACTAAATAAGTAACTTGTTTGTACAAAGCCATGTACCTAAACAACTTATAAAATAAAACGTTGTTTATACAGGGTTATTTTTGGAACCCTGGCCAAATTTTTGTATTTCGCTAAGAACACGAATCTGAACAACTTTCCAAAGGAACATGGGTTGAATAACGAGAAAAAATTTTGGTCATCCCATACAAATCCCATTATTGCCGCCACAAGATTTGTATGGGATGACAATTTTTTTTCTCGTTTTTCGACCCATGTTCTTTTGGGAAAGTTGTTCAGATTTGTGTTCTAAGCAACATACTAAAATTTGGCCAGGGGTCCAAAAAACCCTGTATAATTGTAATATCATTGGTTGTTAATTGTAATATACCTAATTGTAATATCAGCAGCGAATTTCTTTCTATTTAGGATTTTAATGGTCTGTTTCAATTGATGTCTGTTTGCTTTGCGAATTCTTACCAATTGGTCAGTTAGATAAGTGTAGTCCATCCCGAAATGCGTAGCGAATGTGAGGTCAACCACGAGAGAGGCCGCACAAACTGCAATGTACGCATATGCCACGAGGTGCATACACTGTGACTTGCCCTCTGTCAACAAGACTGCAACAAGAGATCGTTTAATGGTAACAGCCCAGTTAAAACGTCCTCTGTTAGATAAACATCCCCAAAAAGCCTAGAACGATTTTCACCCTCGTGAGAGTTACTGTTTTTTTAGACGTATGACGTCAACCAACGAACAGTAATCTAGCATAGTCTGTAAGTTCGAAAAGTACCACAGGATTCAAAATTTTGGAGAAGGCCTTTATCAAGCAGTAGTTGATTTTCGACTGAATCGTGCATTGTGATGTGATTGTATTATGATAAATAAGAATTTCATGAGCAATTATTCCCAATAGCAAACACTGCCACAACAATAAACTTGTAGTCAAAGTACCTACGTCAAAATATGAAGGTGTCTTATCAGAGCTAGAGCTTCTTTACAGACGTCTAATATTTAAAGGCAAGTAATTTTTGACTAATGGTGTCGATCCTGACTGACACAACCTTGACTAAATTTGACAGGCCTAAAAGTGTTTCTGTCTTTTTCCGAATCCATAAGGGATAACAAAGACACCATCACTTTCGGCCTGTCAAATTTATTTTATTTTAGTTTGTGTCTGCTAGAATCTAAACCAAAATATTCTCTCTAAAAGCTTTTAAAATACCTGTCATGAAGATAGTTGCTGCAACACAGCAAAGCAAGCTAGCACAAAGCGTTAAGATGTTCAGCACGAACACTGATTCAGCCTGCGTCAAGTTTTCCCATGTCAACGAATTCTCACATTCGTCCTCTGCAAATAAAATAAAACTGTGATTGTCTTTGGAAATATTGTTCTCTGTTCTTCTAGTTTGGAAAATGAACGCTCCAATGGGGAGTGTGGATGGGAAGTTGGAAAGCAGAAAGTTTGACTTCAGAACTTTGTTGGGACTAGTTAGGAGACAAACATACAGGGTTATTTTTGGACCCATAGCCAAATTTTAGTACACAGAGCTCTGAAGCGCATGCGTCTTGCTCTACATCTAGAGACGAATTCTTTATGTCATTCAATACAAATCAGTGTCACCATTTACTAAAACTAACACGTTTTCCGCACCCAAACTACTAGCGTCATTTGAGTGCGATAAACATAGTACTATTATTGAAAACCAATGACAGCCTGTCTATGGCAACGAATGTGTTTATGATGTGCATTCAAAATAAGCCCCTACAAAAATTGGATTGTATAACTCTTCAAAAAAGGAACCAATTTTTTTAACTATATTCGCTTCTATGGGGGCGTGCGCGCGCAGGCGAAGTGGCCCTATCGTTGTCTGTGTTTTAGTATGTTGCTTAGAACATGAAACTGTTGCTGTTGAAAAATTCCACTGTTGCTGGTGCAAGGTTTGTATGGGAGACCCAAAAACAAAATTCATTTTTCGACCCAAGTTTCTTTGGGAAAGTTGTTCAGATTTGTATTCTGAGTAACGTACTAGAATTTGGCTAGGGATCCAAAAATAACCCTGTATAATAAAAGTCCTCAGCCCGCTGAGGTATGCCCGTTAAGCAAAAAAGGTAACGTTTTTCTTGTCATGGGCTGATTGTGTTTGCGACACACGTGTTTCTTAATTTCTTTTTATTAGATTAAATTCAACTTTTTATGCATCATATCTCAAAATTATAAGATTTAAACAAACTATAAACCCTTATTTCACCCCTTCGAAGACAAATTTTGAAAGATCCTTGTGGTTTCTAAGTGCAAGAAACCTATGTACAAAATTTCACATCCGCCATACTCGTAGCAGATTATTACTTAGTTAGGACGTGTTGCTATGGAACATAGCCTTTTAAGATCTTTCAAAGTATTGATTCCAGGGAAAACTTGCTAGACATTTTTGTTAAATTAAATTTTATTTAGAAAATTCAGTCCTAGGATGCTTATTGCTATGTGTCGCAGTTTTTGAGGTATTCACGGAAAACTAAAAAACGGGACCTTTTTGTCCCCCCGGATATACCTCAGAGGGCCGGGGACTTTTAGTATGCTTGTCTCATAACCCAGTTCAAACAAAATCAGGAGATAAACTTTCTGTTTTCGTCTTTTCCATCCACAATTATTCGTTGTCTAAACTCTAAACTATTGAATGTCACGCTACGTTATTATTACATTATCATAGATCTCGGATAATATGTAGCATCATATGTGTGTGTGAGAAATGAAAGGTGTTTTACTTTTCCAAATTCTTCTATTAAAATACTTTTATATTTCTCGGATAGGTACTAGATATGGTGCTACATATCATCCAAGTTCTCCAATAATGTAATTGAATAAACTAGAAGAAGACATGAATAGTAATAACCCCCTATTTTCAAGCCTATACTTCGTTTAGTATCATTATCAATTAACAAATACGAAAACATACTCTGTATATAAATTCTGTATATGAGATTGAAGAAGTGATCAGCCCCATCGATCGCCGCCACCGCGCCCGTGTCGCATTGGTAACGGTAGATCAAACAAAGCACGCTTAACACTGTGTACGTTATTGACACTGTCTGAAAAATCAAAATGTAGGTATAGAAACAACCTTTTCTAATCGTGTTGAAATACTTTTGGACCCTACTAAAAGATAATGTTGAACATCAGGTGCGATTATTCGCAATCAATATTGAATATGCGTAGCTACTCTTTCGTAAATTGCTAAACATTCGCTTTTAGATTATATTCCAAATATGTACATATGAAATAAGTAGGTTTAGTACTTACTATAGTTATGCCGGTTGACAGTAAAGAAGTCAACACTAAATGACGGGGAAAATCGACCGTTCTCGTTCTTCCCATTACGCTTGGTTTCACTATCGACATGGCATTTCGAACTAGACTCCCTCATGAAAAGACTGAGTGTGATACTTCGGCGTTAATCATATCATGATAATTGTTATCGGTATTAATGTTCATGTTATCTGCACGGAATCGACGTACCTAGGCTAAACTTGACCAATTTATGGATGACTGTAGTACTGGTCTCGCGCTTTACTGAGCAGGTTCTTACGTTAGTGGTCGGTGCGGGGTGGTGATGGCCTCAGGGTGCGTTTCCTCTGAGGACACTTGTAAAATTTGAGCAATCAGAGAATCCACAATCTACAGATACAAAATGATTTATTTCTCATCATTCATTACATTATAGCATTTAAAATATTAAATATAATTTGAGAAAAAAGTATGGGCACATTGGACACAGCTAGTGGCTGGTTTTAAGCCCACACAGAGTCAATAATAGAGGGACTTAAGTTATAATAATAATAACTTAGAAGCATTTTGATAAAGGAAAGAAACAGAGAGAAATGCATACAAAAATTATTTAAAATTAGCAACATATAATACAAATTCATTTTAAATAACATTATTAGGAACATTGAGTTTATTATCTACGTTTCATGCGTCACCATAGTCTGATCAAATTCGTCTGATTACGAGTATACACGTCACCACTCTATTCCGTCTTAGTACCAACGCACCCTTTGGAGTCAACAGCGTGCCCCATTGTGGATGCCTGTATTGCAGGCGGGGACAAACCGGGGCGGAATAAGTTATGTGTTTGGGGGTGGTTTTTCAACATCAAATATATTTTGTAGTTTTTGCTGCCTGCAATACCTCATGAAATTCAAGTTATATTCATGCTATAGTTATATCTTTTTATGAATTGAACTTGTTTCACTTTTCAGTTCATATTTTTCTACACAGTCGGGTATTTGCTTTTTGGAATACTTTTTTTTCTTAGTACTTTTTAGTATTATCAATGAAAGATTCGTTCGGTTACTTGTAAGTATATGTATTTATGTTTCTTACGAGTATACCCTATGACACTCCCACAATGAATACAAATCTAACGACACCTCACATGTTGAAATCTATCAAGCCGTTAAGGCTGCAGAGCGCGACAAAGAAATCGACATACATACATACACTCGAAAAACATAACCCTCCAGTTTTGGGGCAGTCGGGTAAAAAGAAAAAGACGTCGCTCCTCAATTAAAATAGTACATTGCTCATCGAGAAGAGAAAGGGACCGATTCCCAACGAGGGTGTCGTCTCATACACCCGAGGTGGGAATCGTACTTTCTTTCGAGTGATGCATATTTCACCTGTAAGGAAAAAACTACACAAAATTGAAAACCAAAATTTAAGAGAACTTCATTCTCTTTTAATATATATCTTTACGAGTATTTCGCCAATCTCAGAAAAGTTTTTCACACTGAGCAAGCAATGGTTTTTCATCAAAGAGATTTGAACCTCGCTGCGTTTTCATAGATATTTGTTTTTTAATTTCGGAAAAGAGCAAGTGGGCACTTCTCATGCTCTGAAAGTGCTTCTTTGTGCAGGATATAGGCTGCACAATATCGAATTTTGTGCACTAAGGCAAAAAAGTAATCGCGGTGGTGCACACCCTGCGCGCGGACCTGCAAGCTCCACCCCCCCCCCCCCCCCCCCCCCGTCAAAATATTCTTCACTAAAGCAGAACAACTCATTCTTCAGTTACATTTAGAGAGTCCTTTTACGTTTTATTTCCTCGCAATCAAAGCGAAAATACGATCTATGTTAGAATAAATAACAAAAGATTTAATTTATATTTATTTACTCTTATCTGATATATCAAGGTTTTATGGCGTGTGACTAAAATTACGATCGATAGTATCCAATAACACAAAATATGTTAATGTGTTGATTTGTGTTATCTTTTGTTGTGGTAAGATGCATAATTTACGCTAATATCATGCAGTACTTTGTTTGGGGGTAATTTTAGAACTGGCCAGGTGCGTGTCGGACCACACGCAGTATATGGTTCCGTAGTTTTTTCAGTCTTTTATATCGCAAAGCATGTTTTGATAAAGTATATCATAACGTTCATAAATAACATAAACGTCCTACCTCCTAATGCTCAGTGAGGTGCTAGTGCCTGATTGCAATTTTAATTATTTTCGGTTTTTCGGCCATAGCTCATTAACCCGTGAAGCCTTTGCCTGATACTTTTCCTTTTAATTTCATTATAATTTACTAATACTGTGATTTTTTTTTACATTTCCAATTGCAAACTCACATTATTATAAAAGACCTACCTAAC
The DNA here is from genome assembly GCA_947532105.1 of Athrips mouffetella. Classification (NCBI taxonomy): domain Eukaryota; kingdom Metazoa; phylum Arthropoda; class Insecta; order Lepidoptera; family Gelechiidae; genus Athrips; species Athrips mouffetella. Next base: position 34,520,226 of record OX383956.1, read on the forward strand.
GACAATTCATCCCTACTCTACTTGTAGGGGAGGTAGGTACCCAAAATTTTATTTTATCTACTCCCGTACCGGAATATTCCGAATTCGAAACCAATGACAGATTCGAAATTGAGGTCATTGTCCGCTATCATTTTCATTTCCACACTGTTCCATACTACGAGCAGTACGGAAATGGAGTATGGATTTTCATTCCGCAACTGTTATAATACATAATTTTCAATCTGCATAGGCTAAGGCAATACTACCACAGTACTACATACAGCCTATTTTAAAGTAATTTTGTAAAAATACTTTTTACTGGGGTGACGACTGCCTACCTATATTTAAAAGAAAACGGAGAGTACCAGGCGTGACTAGGAGTACATAAATCGACAAGAAGCTGACAGTTGGCTCGCTTCTATATAATGTGACATTGGCAACAAAAGAAGTGATTTGCACAAAATGGAAATTATGTACCAGGAGAACATGATTCCACAAGAGGCTGTCAGTAACCATATACATGAAATTAATGTTAAAGCAACGCCATCCACAAGCTCTGGATCTGGAATAACTTCAGGAATAACTTTAATTAACTGTACTAACTGTCCTCTTAGTTCAATAAATTGATCACTACTCTTTAAAAAAAAAAACATTTCGTCGGTCGTAGATAAAGTTTTGTATGCAACTATACGTAATTAGTCATTTTAACACTCGATCTATACTATTTTGATACTCGGCTGCGCCTCGTATCAAAAACCAGATCTCGTGTTAAAATTACTCTCATTACGCAACAGTTGCATAAATAACTATTACCACATTTTTGGCGTGGATGAAATGGATATCCACATCAAGTTACAGCTTTGTAGTTAAGGGTCTATGAGCTGAAGCGGCTAAGAGCGGACATACGGACATGACACAACTATAAGGGTTCTTTGTTGACTACAGAACTCAAAAAAGCAAAACCGAATAAAAACAATATTTTACTAAAAGAAGAAAAACCTGTATTATTCCCCACTAACAAGAGGCTACGTACGTACGGGAAGTAACGTTTGGCGAACTACGTCGTGGACAACAGCTAGTTATCAAATGAATTTAGCCTCCCGGCGCATAAAATCACGTTTGAAAATTGACCACTAGGTTTTACCTTAGCACAATGTCACGTTCGCAGACTGTCACTTTCGCGAAATGTCACGTAACTTGTATCTTGTACTAAATATATTATTATTATTATTGTAAATTATCTTTTAAAATTGCAATATTAAAGAGCTATTTCTTGTACTTGTAACTTGTACTTCTGACTTGTACTTCGTACTTGTACCTACTTGTAATTTGTACATGTATCTTATACTTGTACTTTTAACTTGTACGTGTAGGTATAGTCAACGATAGGTCAAGCCTGACACACGCAGTGCGACTCTCTAGCCCGTACGTCTATTCAAAATAAGAACGGTGCAAAGTCCAATGTGTCAAGCTTGATGTGCTCTTTACTAACAAGGTACTACTGATGCTGTCTGGAGAACGTGGCATTCTGCGAACGTGACATTTTGCGATTGTGACATCCTGCGGACGTGACATTTTGCGATCGTGACATTATGCGAACGTGACAAATTACGAAGGTGACATTTTGAGAACGTGACATTATGCGCCGAGAGGGAATTTTGAGAATCCCTATCTTTTTTTTACATTTTATACCAGATTATCTGATCTCAAACTAGGCAAAGCCTGTACTATTGGTATCAGAGGCTGATATAAATAGATAAATAACACCCAGACACAGAACAAACGATTGCGTTCAACACACAATGTTTGCCCTAGGTGGGGACCGTACCCGCGGCCCACGGCCTAGAAGGCAGGCTCACTAACAACCACGCTAAGGGGCTTATCTAACTAAATTACCTTTAATTTCTTCAATAAAACATGTAAGTTGGTTCTGATCATTTATTAGTTTTATTCGTAAAATTAACAAATTCGTTGCTAATACTGCTATTGTTTTGATATCTATTACTATAGTAAGTGTATCGCATTAGGCTTACAGTAACATAACAATAATTCACTCAAAATGTATTGATATCATTCTTATCATAATCTCACAGAAAAGAGAGACTCGAAAGATAGGTGTTACTTTAGGTAAACGAAATAAACACACACCTGTTAGCAACGCAAGAGACGCATCGCAAATTATACATTCTTTTTTTAAGAGTGTACCAAGCCTTCACTAAAGGCTTTATATAAATTTACTTCGTCGAAACTAAGACAAATCTCGATAAGAATATCACAAATTCTATCGTGTGGATAGGTATATTTTTAACTATAAATGCTATAGCTCAAGTGTTGTGACCACTTATTTAAAATTTAAGCATTATTAAAAGATATATGGCTCTTGGACACTCAATTGTGAACCTATTAAATATTATGTTAACTTGGATAGGGTCGCCCGCGGCACAGGTTTACCTAGTGTGGGACCTTTGGCAACATGTTATTATGAATATTCGGTTGTTTAAATAAAAAATAAATTAATGAGTTCTTTTTTACATGTTGTCTTTGATTCGACAAAATAAATTACCTAAATTGTGAAGAAGGCGGCGCTGTATCCTTGTTAAATTGACAGGTATTTTTGAGTAGCGTCCACATTATAGTTATTGATGCAACGAATAGTATGTAGCTACTTTCTCGAATACACATTGATACCACAGACATCAGATTGATACTAATGTTATATTGTGTCCGTTATTGGGCTAGCTAAAACAATAACTTAACGTGGATGTTTTATTAGTGTGGTCAGTTAGCTGTTTCACGTAGACACGCCTTGAAATTTCACCAAATTTTTTCCAGGTACTGGTTAGGTACATAGCTCTCAATTTTTGATAGGAGCCAATTCTTGAATTTCAAAAAAATTCCATAGAAAATTCAAGAATTGGCTCCTATCAAAAATTGAGAGTTATGTACCTAACTAATACCTGGAAAAAAATTGGTGCAATTTGGTGAATTAAGGGACCAGACTATATGGGATGTTACGAAAACAATCACTAGGTACTTACCTCACTATAATAATTTTATTTTTTTACCAGTGCGAAGTTTAAATCTTCATCAATAGTAAAACTATAAGTATTGTGATCTCGAGTATTCGTTAATCAATATTCGTATTCGTTGCATCATACGATTACATAAGTCGCAGTTACTCAGCTCACTTGCCGGAAATGTGTCTGTGGTAGAATTTCTAGCACAGTCATTTCTGGACTTTTCAACACTAGATGTCGTTAAATGTTACAAAACAGTCTATACTTAATTTATTTATATTTACAAATGTAATAATAGACATACCACGGAATACATACTTTTTCAAAATTAAAGTACTCATTCATTCATTCTCTTATATTCGCGATTTAACACTGGACTCTCTTATCTTATAAACTAAATATTTTTGTTATCGCGTCGTTCAAGATAAAGGAGGGCTGTTCAATAAGTAATGAGAATGACCAACATTTTGGTTGTAAAATCGTTTGACATTTTCCAGTATTGTTAGTTTATTTCAGTACAAGCATGTACTTAGGCCACAATTTAATTCAGCAAGCAACTTGAAAACTTGCAGCCTTGAATAAAATTAAAGTTTTGATAGATGCCATCCAAGTCCAACAAGCCGAGTTTAAACAAGTTAATCACTTTTCCCACTTACTATATTTAACTGACAGTGTTCTACTCATAGTTACTTCTATCTGTTCCCGAAAACCGAAGGAGAAATATATAAGGAAGTAAAATTGAAGTCATGGATCCCATATGAAGAGCTTTGATAGAACCAAAATGAAAACTTTACTTTTCAAAGGGATCGAAGCTTTGGAAAACTGCGAGATTCAGGGTCCAAAGAGATGTTGATGCTACGTAGAAAAGTGCGTTATTAATTTATAAATAGTCGTTTATTTTCTGGGTCAGCCCCACTACTTATTGAGCGCCGTAGTACGATAACATATTTTTCTAGTTACGCTACGCGTATATACTTCACAAGCACAACTAATCATGGTTTCCTCTGAGTAATACCTTCAGTGTTGTTAGAAATAGGCATGCATTTAACCATGTGTCCGAACTAGTACAACACATCCGAGGATGTGAGAGGAGCTGAAAACAAGGGCGATAATGAAATTAATTATAAATATATACTAGGTGTTTGGGTAAACATTGCGTTCCTTCAAGGAAGTAACTCAGTGTCGTTAATTAAAGTTGTTTAATTAATGTCACTGAATTACACGTGGGTCAATATTTTCATTAACACTTCCAATATGCAATACTATATTTTTTTGGTAGAAAGTTGAGAGGTAAAGTACTTGTGTTTATACATGTGTTTGTCAAAATTGGTGGTTCTCCTAGTAAAATAAGTAAAAATCATTTTTTCATTGGGTCCCGTAGCGACAGTTATATGACTTACGATACTGAGTTACCAACTTACGACCTTGAAAGCACACACTGTTTGTTTACCGTACCACCCTGTACAAAACCATCTAAGAGTAAACAAATGTATAATGCCTACATTTGTACTTACGACGCGGTAGTTGTGATTTGTCATCTCGTTTGTGGGTCAAGGAGCTCAAGCTAGAAGCAGCTCTATGGACGGCTGTAATAAAATTTTGAAGCAAATGAGAAACAAAGAGTAGAAGGAAGGAGGGACGGAAAAGGCCAAAAAATATGTAGATAAATTAAAATGAGAAAGCCTCCCATTAATTAAGGCGCTTACATAGGTTTCGCCAAATATTTTATATAAGTAGTAGAGAATGATTTAAGGGGCTTATAAAAAAGTTTAGTGGAAACAGACTCAGACAGATCGGACAGAGTGCATATTTTGACCACATGTTCTTTTATGTATAGGATTATTTTTTCCCAATATGTAATCTACAGTGCTTTACGAACATACAACTGTATTCAAAGTCTGCGTTTTTTTTTTTTATATTACAAGAGAGCAATCGAGCAGGTGGGCCACCTGATGGTAAGTGGTCACCACCGCCCATAGCACCCACTGTCTTATTAATGGTATATCTTGACACTAATAAGACAGCATAGTGCGTTGCTCACTTTGAGAACTAAGATGATGGCTCCCTTGCCCTTCAAACCGAAACACAGCAGTGCATACACTGCTGCATCACGGCAGAAAAAAGCAAGGGGGTGGTACTTCCCCAGACGGACTTTCCACAAAAGCCCTACCACCTTCAAATCTGTATGTGTCATATCTGTATGTGTGGGGCGATAAGGGTTAATAAGAAGAGTACGTACAAGCTTTCCTGTAGGCGGGTATGACAGTATAATCTGGCAGCGGGACAGGCGGGAGGTCCTCATCGGAGGGAAGGTTGTCCCGCATGTGGTTCGCTGCGCCGGGAACGTACGCCCACGGCAACTGCCCCTGCAGCTCCGCCGCCGTGCCGCGACGTCTGCGCAACACACAAACCATCGTCGTAACCTCTCATAAAACTTCCCTGCAGGACAGGGAGCTCCCTCCAATGGAAAAATGTGGAGGAGAAGCACCGTAGTCACCACGCTTGTTAGCGTTGCGGCTGGCACCTTGGACCGCGGTTGTTGGTGACCGCAGTATGTATGATAGGGTACGATAAACGGAAGGACGCTGCTGCCCATCCTCAATTTCAAATCCCTAAGTCGCCTCTTACGACACCTACGGGTAGACACAGGTTAGTACTATTCTTTTCCGGCACCACACAAACCATACGTAACGGGACATAGCGAAAAAGAGCGCCCAAATTATGCACTTATGTAGCATCACCTATGGTTTAGAATAGAATGCAATGACACTGATTAACTCGTTAGATATAGATGAAAGTCTAGAAACCGTTAAATTTCCAACCATTGTTGGAAAATCATTCAATCAATCAATCATTATGATGTATTTCGAATTTTCTGGTACTCAGTTATAGCATGTGATAGTCTACGGGTCTTAGTTTGTGTGAATTATATTTACTTACACTTCGTCTACGTTATTAATAGCGCTCAACATTTTTTTATATTTATATAAAATTCTGGTAATTATGAACAACAGCGTCTTCGGAGCATTATTTAAAATATAGAAGTACTGTAGAGATGAGTATATTTTACCCGCGCGCGTCGTGCGAGGTAGATGCGAGTTGTGGCAGGGACTGCGAAGCGCGAGGAGGCGACACGCGGCCCGTGTCTACCACCGCTTTGTCGAGCCGTCGTCGCTGCTCCGCGATCATATTCTCCAACCTTTGAGGGAGCGACAGCAAAGTTTCAGGGAAATTTACTGTGCGTTTTTTATCTATATCTAAATGCTGGACACGAGGTGACCTGAAGAAAATTATTCCTAATAAATTAAAGAAACTTTTACGGAGTATTACAAAAGATGCACTTTTAATCGTGGCACCAAACGAGCTAATCATTTAACAAGCATTTATTACATTTGGAGTTTAAAATCTGCATGTAAACAATTTATATGTACTACAGCGTGTAACGGAAAGGTGTGATAATACTGAAGGTTGTGAATCTGCCCATGAAACTGAACAACGTTTCCCAAGGAACACAGGTCGAAATACGGAAAACCAAATTTGACATCCCATACAAAATGCGCTAGTTTCCATGGAAGGTTAAAATTTTATTTTGTTCTATGACCTTTGTTTCTTGGGAAAAGTTGTTCAGTTTCATGGAATCTGCACACCTTTTAGTATTATCACACCTTTCCGTTACACGCTGCATAATATTATACATACCTACACACATACACCTGTCATTGGCCTATGTTTAACTCTTAGATGATGAATAACGGCAGCTTTATGGTTTAACTATTTTGTAATAACTACTATTATTTTTAATAGCAAGGCTGTTAGATATCCAAATAAAATATAAACATCATGCCACTTTGGTGTAGGCGCTTTTTTCACTTATATTCACACCTTCCTTCGTTTCTGATATGTACTCTACTCTCCTTAACCCTTTAACACACTGGTCGGTTTAGGACACTTTTACCTGACATTCGGTCTTAAAAAATTTACCAAAGCCTCCATCTTCAAAGATTTCGATAGAAAAATACAAATGTTGATTAACCTTTCTGGTGAGGCTTCCGAAGAATCTGGTCCAGTTTCTATTTGTGCAACATTCCTGGAGCGAGTTGGTGAGGGGTTGTGTCTACTGAACAAGCGTTCCTTCATTCGGCGAAAGGACTGGCTCAGGCCGGGGCGGGGGATGGCCGCGGGGGGCGGGGCCTCACTGGACTCGCTGCTGACCTCGTCTATATCCGCGAGAGTTCCCGCGTCTTGGGTTGCGACTTGCGCCTCTACTTGCTGAAATATTTATAATAAGGTATTATAATAAGGTTTGAGATGGGATTTGTACCAATAATGCAGATAAAAAGTGGTAAACACTCGTCTTAATAATGGTCCCCTTTTCCAAAATAAAAGCCCCAAAGAGATTCCAAGTATAATATTTATGCAACGCGAATGGCAAATAGCAAACAGTCCCTGACGATTTCTAAGAACTTTCATTCGAAATGGGCCTCCATCTCTTTCTAGCATACCGCTGGAAACAATAGATATTTTTCAAGGATGGAAATGTTTCTTCACTTCAAATGTGAGACCTCGAATGTCCCCAGTTGTATGTCGAAACATACATGAAATCTCTTTGATAAGACCTCCTGGAATCGCCGCCATCTTGGAAAGTAGTTTTTCAAAACTATTTTAGGGTCATAAAACTATGATCAAAGTCGGTAAGATTTGAGAAAATTATAGGGGCACATAAGCTAAGCAATATATACAGGATGGCCCATTGATAAGCGTCCAAAAGAAAAATTTCAATGCCTCATGCTAAGGGGTATCCAAATCACCCCCATGACGATTCAAATTTTGATACTACAATCTATGGAACATCCTATTTGTACTTTTAAATTGATGATCAAAATTTGAATCGGCCTATTAAATGTTTCAGAGCTTCATTATTTTATGTATGAAAGTAACGTTCAAGACAACCATAACACAAAAAGAAAATTAATAAAATATTTAGTATAAAAAAGATGAATTTTTAAAACTATTAGGGCAGAAAATTAAAAAAAATATAAAATAATTTATAACTCGAAAACTACAAATAATCGCGGAACATACATGGGGGTGATTTGGATAACCCTTAGCATGGAGGCATCGAAATTTTTCTTTAGGACGCCTATCAATGGGCCACCATGTATACCTTTGTACAGTTCCACCTTATGGCCTTTTTTGCTCTAGGATGTCTGGTTTATAAGTTACCTATCTAATCTTCATCAGAGTTGATTAAAATTCATCTGACTTCAAAAAAGAAGGTTCACAATTCGACCCGTATGCATGTAATATTGTCAAAAATACACAAATTTCGCGTATGTTACTCTATATGAGCTTCTAAACAAATGTAGCAAATTTCCTAAGTGCATGTGACTATGTTTGTATGCTTGTATGTATGTTTGTCCACGCATATTTCAAGAACAATAATTTAGATTGCAATAATTCTTTTTCAGTTAAACTAGGTACTATTACACTTAAGATAGTGTGCAAATTTCATCAAAATCAGTTCAGCAGTTCATTAGAATCGGTTCAGTAAAACTAAAACTCGTATTGAAATAATTCTTTTTAGTTGAACTACATACTTATTATTTAGTTGTTTTATCAATAAAATATTACCAGGTGAGCAAGTTATGCTACCCTCCAACAGATGGCGCTGCAGGATTTCTGAAACGCGGTATTATCTCACTTTTCTATAAATCGATCAAGTTACGACAATATTACATTGTCATCCAATTTACATACGTATGCAAAATTTCATCTCAATCGAAAACCGGAAAATGGGTCACATTTAACTTGCAAGATTTGGTTACAGTCAGACACCGCGACAGGTGAAACTCAATAAAAGCTCATGAAATAGCAACTTTCCTGAAGAAATAAGTTTTTACTGGATAAAATATTCGACTCCATAATAAATTGATTTCGTGGTCGAGTCATTTTTTAACCGACGAAAAAAAAACGGAGGAGGTTCTCAAGTCGACGCGTATATTTTATTTTTATTTTTTATGTAATCATACATAAAAAATAAAAACAAAAAATAAAATCGGACTACTCTGTAAAAACGCATAACTTTTTACAGAGTAGTCCGATTTTGATAACTCTTTTTTTATTGGAAAGGGTATATATACCCCAACGCTGATCCCATATAAATTTGGAAAAAAAATTCCAACCCTAAGGATAGGAAAACAGGGGATGATTGATTGTTCACTGACTTATTTTAATGTATGACCACGCATAACTTTTTACAGAGTATTCCGATTTACCCTAAGGGTAGGAAAATAAAATTTATAGTCACTAAAATTGTAAAATAAAAACTTTTTAACAAAAAAATTAAACCGCCGAAAAAACTGAAAAGCAAGAAATAATAAAACTTTTTTATTTTACCTTAATAACAAAGTTCTTAAACTAATGTAAGTATACCCGAGTAATTTTGAGTTGGCGCCAAACAAGCAAATTAATGAATTACGTAAAGCCAGGCCTGTGACACTCCGCACTCTAGAATAGAATAGAATGATTTATTTGCGTCAAACATGGTGGTGAAGATCTTATAGTTAAATTTTGTACATATACATGTTTTGCCAGTATGAAATGGCATGCAAATACAATAAAAAAGTAATAATTTAAACTAATTAATTAAGATGTCAAAAATCATTAACATTATCACAATGTCATAAATTCATTCAAATTATAAAAAGTATATTCACTGAGCCATTGATACAATTTCATTTTAAATAATTTTATAGGTAATAATTTGATATGACTTTCTAATTTATTATAAATTCTAACGCACATGCAAAAGCAACTTTTGTCATACTTCATAATTATAGGTGTTTCATCAAAAACAAGTTTGTCAGGATATCTAAAATTTCGAGGGTTTATATCAACAGCCTTAGTAAACAAGTTCTGATTTTGTTTTACAAACACACATGTCTCCTATATGTATAAAGATGGCAATTTCAATAAACCAAGCTTTTTAAAATATGGTTTGCAAGAGTCAAAACGAGAAATACCTGTTATAGCCCTGATGCACTTTTTTTGCGCCACAAATGCTCTATTTAGATTGGTACTGTTTCCCCAAAGTAAAATTCCATATCGTAGGATCGACACTATATACGCATGATACGAGTACGCTGACAGAACTGCTTCCTGATTTGTGACTTGCTTAAGACATTTTAAAGCATAAACAAATTTATTTACTCGATCAGCGACGGAATCGATATGAGTTTTCCAATTTAATTCTTTATCTAAATTAAACCCTAGAAACCTAGTGTTTTCAACCTCCTTGACTTCAGTATCCGCATGTTTAATTATTAGTTTCCTTAACTTATTTGTCTCGGTATTAAACGTCATAAATGTTGTTTTAGCTAGATTTATTTTTAAGTTGTTTAGGTCAAGCCATTCAACAACGGATTTTATAGTATTACTAGCTGTGCCCGCGGCTTCGCCCGCGTGATTTTCAGACAATATGCAGTCTCTCCCTCTCCTCCTCCCTCTCCCCCTCCCCCTCCCTCTCGCCCTCCCTCTCGCCCTCCCTCTACCCCTCCCTCTCCCCTCCCCTCTCTCACTCCCTCTATACCTCCATCCCACTCCCTCTCCTTCTCCCTCTCCCACTCCCTCTCTCTCTACCTCCATCCCACTCCCTCTCCTCTCCCTATCCCTGCCCCTAACCCTACTCCTATCCCTATCACTCGCAAAACGTTTCCTAAGCGGTACACTGCAAGTATCGACTTTACGCTTAGAACATAAGGTTAAAATTTGTCGGCACCCCGCCTGAAATTGTCGGATCTGTAAACGTTAGTTTACTATTATTTAATCTGTGGTAAAGAGTGATGCACGGCGGCGGCGCCGACTAAAAATTACTCGGGTATACTTACATTAGTTTAAGAACTTTGTTATTAAGGTTAAATTAAAAAGTTTTATCATTTCTTGCTTTTCAGTTTTTTCGGCGGTTTAATTTTTTTGTTAAATAGTTTTTATATGACAAGTTGAAAAACAAATTTCGAGGAAGTAAATATCAAAGCCCGTGCCCGTGTGGTGCCGGCAAAGAATAGTATCAAACCTCTGCCCGTGGGTGTCTTAATAGGCGACTAAGGGTTAATAAACTAGAGGATGAGCAGCAGCATCCTTCTGTGTATCGTATCATCTTATATTCTGCGGTCACCAACAACCGCGGCCCATGGTGCCAGCCGTAACGCTAACAAGCGTGGTGACTATGGTATTTGTTTCAGCAAAAGCTGGGATTTTGAAGGGAGCTGGAAGGTACTGTAGTGGTCATTTGTGATGAAGATGATGAAATAAAAAAAGAGATTTGAACCTCGCTGCGCGATAAATATTTTGTCTTCGTGAATGTGAGTTATATTGGTCAGTGGAATCACTCACTGAGCTTTGGGCGCAGTCATTGAAAATTCATCTAGTTTTTCTTGTTGAGTTTCATGGTCTGAATATCCAATATTTCATGTTTCGGGCAGCAGCTCCATAAAAAACACAAGACATGCTAAGTTAGAAAAACTTACAATCCCAGTGTTATCGACCAGTCGTTTGGCACTGACGTGGATAACTACAATGACAATGAGAGTCAGATTGAGCAGGAATAATATGACGAATCTGGAGTAGAACAAAACCATGATCCAAGCGACCCAAGAGGTGTCCACTTGTAAGTTGCCTGTACCACTTGCTATCCCACCGATGTACTCAACTAGTTCGGGGAGGGTCTGAAAAAATACAAGCTGTTAAAAAAAATAGGCCAAGTGCGTGTCGGGCCGAGCGCAGTATAGGGTGCCGTAGTTTTTTAATGCTAAGCAAGTTTTGATTAAGCGTTTCATAACGTTCATAACATAAACGTTTTACCTCCTAATGCTCAACGAGGTCCTAGCGCCTGATTTCGGCTATAACTCATTAAGCTGTGAAGCCTACTTAGCTGAGATACTTTTTCTTTTAATTACATCATATATACTACTACAGTGGATTTTTTCACATTTCCAATGACAAACGTTCAGCTGGCAAGGGGGGGGGGGGGGGGGGCGTAAATCCCTAGGATCTAAAATCTAAAAGGATCCCTAAACCGAAAAATTATTTTTGCAGACTCGTAGATTAGAAAAAAAATTCACACCCACTTTACTTGTAGGGAAGATAACCAGAATTTTTTTTTCAAGATTTTATTTTACCACTTTGTCGGCAATGAAATGTATATGCATACTAAGTTACAGCATTCGAGTATTAAGGGTCTCTGAGTCAAGCCCCGGACAGACAGACGGACATGACGAAGCTATAATCTGCCCATCAAACTGAACAACTTTTTCCAAGGAAACTAGGTGGGATTACAAAAATGTACCTTCTACACAAACCTGACCAGGACCTCCCAGACAAACCTGAACAGTTTGTACGAGTATGGAATCTTAATTTCGTATTTTGATAGTTTTTGGGAAAAGTTTCATTTTATGGGCAAATTAACGGATTACGAGATTTATTTTTGTTTGTATTTTCTGTCATACAGTGACATGTGAACTTTGAGAGTTCACTTCAACCAGGTCCAACATGCGCTGAGCGGTAATTAATTACGATCATGAAATATAAGCAACATCGACCGAGATTGAAACCCAGATATATGTGTGACCGCTAGTGTCATACATAACATATCGAGCGTTTTCCGCGCTTCGGAAGGCACGTTAAGTCGTTGGCCTGGCTGCTGTCACTGATAGTAGTCGTCAAGCCACGAAAGAGGGCAAAGTGGCGGCTTGAACCTGGTAAGCCCATCCTAGGATTGCTACTTGTTTCCCTCTTGCAGTTTCTATGAGAAGTTGAAACTTTTTTCGTATCTCTACCTATGTGCCATGTGAGCATTTAGAATTTTTTCTTTTCTTTTGTTATTTTAACTCTGGTGAACCTGTATAATACTGCTTCAAAGTATAATTTAATTTTACCCTTGTGTAGAATGAGTCATTGATGTAAATGACAGTCGCTACCAAATCCGCCCCGCATACAACTACTGTTACCACGAGCCATGGCCATCGTATAGGTTTCGATTCGTTCTTTTTCGCTCCACCTCCTATAACAAATTTAAGTGTTAATTTACTTAATTAGTAATTATATTTCGCGATTTTTACTCAGTAAGTATACTACATTGGATCACTCAGAAAATTTTAGTAGCTACTGAAAAAATAAAAATTAAACAAAAAAAACTTTCTGAGTGTCCCGCATACTTTAGAAGAAATGTAGAATATTATTTTTGAACACACTTGCTCATAAAACAGCTCTATTTGCACTGTATTCCAGGACGATAATCCAGCTAATTAAACACGCGTTGCTCGCTCTCCATGACCGGTCGTCATGGAGATCTTTAGGGGAGGCCTATGTCCAGCAGTGGACGTCTATCAGCTGATATGATGATGATGAAACACGCGTGCTTTTTCCTTTAAATTACCGCACTAGTGTTTTATTTTTGTTATTTTTTTATATTTCGGCAAGGAGCAAGGAGTTTTTAGGTCTATAAAATTCATAATATTTTGTTGCATAAATAAACTTTGTTCGATAATATGATCAATAAACATTCATTTCATGAAAATATTTATATTAATCAACTTAGTAACAAAAAATTCGTATTTTTAGTAGCAAACTATCCCATTTTAAATAATTTAAAGACTAGGCTGTTTGGCTTTTTAGTCAATCGCGCATGTATGTATAATCTGAGTCCGATAAAACAGCACGCGCCATATTCATAAATATTTGTGGTGTTTACATTGTATTTATTGTAATTATTTTCAAAAGTGTCGAGTCCTACAAATAGTAAAACAGTAATTAATGTAGTTCCTCAACGTAGAAAATACTAAGGCACGAAACATAATCTGGAGAACCGGGTGTACGTAGAAATCTACGAAAAATTACGTAGCTTGTTGTGTACGAATTTTCCTTCGGGATAAGAGGTAAGCAAGATTTTACTTGTATAATTCGCAAATGTGTTGAAAAAAATCGTAAGAAGCGCGTGCGCTTTGGTCATTACAACGAAATAGCGTGCTTGCATCGTAATGTACTATTTCTTCAAAATTATATACATTACAGCGCAAATTCATATAAGTGTATCCAAAAAGATTGTTTCAGATTTCAATATACGCAAACTCTACACTGTACACCTATTTCCGATATGGGGTTACAGGTAAATCTAAGGGGCATACACGAAAAATAAATTGACTCACTCATTATTCCGAAGCAGGTAAGCAACCAAACGACAGCCAAGCCGAGGCTGACGACGTTAATATAGAAGGTCCTTAACGCTGTGAGAGGCGTCTGCGTGACCAGCACCAGCGCCTGGTTAGCCATACCGTCTATAGCCTCGCCTATGTTTACGCTCAGCCCACACACACTTGGATCTACAAATTTCTGCAAAGTTTAATCAAAAAACAACAACGATCATACTCACAGCTGCACATTAGGAAACTCTGGTATCGTGGGTGCCGGATACATAAAAACACCCAAACCAGGCAAAAACATTCTATGTCTGGTTTAGGTTCTTCACAAATGTGGCAGCAAGAACAGTCTTAGGCTGTTAAGAAACTGCGAGGAGTCTTGTCATCTCGTCGCTTTTTCTTTAACCATACAGTACCTACCGAGTGCCGCCGTAACGTGAGTGACGTCATAGAGGATTTAGACGAAGTTTTAATGTTCTATCTACCCCTAATACTAACAACTTTTCCCACGTTTTTGTTCGTAATAACTACGATTCTTTGTTCGTAATAACTACGGTCTATGTTCTTTGGTCAAAGTTATTCAGTATCATGGGTAAAGCACGTGCTTTAAAGCATCACATTACTTTTCCTAACACCATGTATGTATAGGCTTTAAATAACACTTTTCAAGGAAAATACTTAACTTAGTTAATGTTCTTTTCGTCAAGTAAATTATGTCACATAAGTAGGCCTATGTTATCGTTTAATGAAAGCACGTGCTTTAAAGCAGTGTTTATTCAGAACATCCTGAATTTGGTCCTGGTACGTTCGCCGAGGCCTTCCGCTTCCAACGATTCCATTCATTCTCGCCTTGTAGATCTCTTTCGTCAATCTTCCTTCATTGATCCTCTCTACATGACATAACCATCTCAGCATCCCTTTCTCAATTTTAGTCACTACGTATTTTTTTACGCGACAACGTTCTCTTATCACACTATTTCTAATATTGTTACTTAACTTTGTTAGTGTTTTTTTCGTCAAGTAAAGGATGTCACATAAGTAGACTTATGTTATCGTTTAATAAAATGGAACTTACTATGATAATACATGATCTTAATAAAGATTAGCATTGGAAATCCTCTTAAAAAGTCGATTATGCAGAAGTATTGCAGCAGCGCTAAAGTAGTGAATAAAATCTGACCGCCAGCCTGAAACTGTAAAACGAAGATTTGGTATGAAAGTGTGTAAGGATCTTTGTTAAGGACGGATTAGAGGCAGTCTCAGTTGACTGACACATGTACAGCTCGCCCTATTGCCTCTGCATGCGTACAGGACACAGATGTACCTCATCACATCACAAACCCGCCTCATTGCGATCTATCGAGATTCGGTTTTTTAGGGTTGTGACCCAAAATGTTAAAAATGGAACCTTTATTTATGGTGCAACTTTGTCTGTCTGTCACACCTGTTTATCTCAGCAACCACTCATACTATCGACTTGAAATTTAGAATGATTTTAGAATATGATTGCACAACTTTGTTACTATAGGTATACTCGTATCGAACTTGACCGGTTTTTCACTCTGCTCAGCTTTCATTTCCTTTCAAATTGTTGTAACGAGGTATAGTGCGGCCGATTAGCTGTTTCACGTAGACACGCCTTACAATTTCACAATTTTTTTCAGGTACTAGTACATAGCTCTCATTTTTTGATAGGAGCCACATCTTATTTTTTTTGAATTTCCATTGAAAATTCAAGAGTTGGCTCCTATAAAAATTTTTGAGTTATGTACCTAATCAGTACCTGGAAAAAAATTGGTGCATTTAAAAGGCGAGTCCACGTAAAGGCGATATAAGACGTTAAGTGACTGGACTAGTAGTCTCACCGCGAGCCGGGCGTGGTGATGAGGCTGCCCCTAATCCGTAAACACTCTTAGTTAAAGGGATCCTTTACGCGTGCATTTAGTGCTAGTGTATAGCTATCTAAGCTAATACATATCTAATAAGTAGTTTGCTTTAGAAACGAAGACTATTTTTATTACGCTACAGCTTGAACTAGGTTCTAAAGTCAATAAAATCCACGTAGCAAAAAGGGAATAAAATCTAACCATGCAAGAAGGGCGCAATAAAGCTTTATTCATTTAAGTTTACTTAGTCACAACCGGGAACTTTGATAATATTTCGTAATAAAGATTAATACTCGTAAAGCAACACGAGTGACTGTTACATCGATAAAGATGATTTTCATCGATTCTGAGACGAAAATGATAAGATAGGCACAAGATTCCCATCCTATATACAAAATAACAAATGATCTAAATGGAATTTGGGTTAGTTTGGCTAGTGAAGTTCGCGCACCGTTAGGCCGATGCGCAAGCCTCAGGTGGTTTTCTTCCAGAGTTGTGCGAGGAATTCCAAACCAATAAGATTGCTCCATTTGACCGCGTATTTGAAAATCCTATTGGTTGAATTTTTCGCAGCTCACAGCTTAGCTTCCTCGCAGAGTTGTGGTGGAAAACCACTCTAAACCTGTTCGCAAGTCACGATATGGCCTGTGACAAGACTTAACAACCACTAGTCAAGACCGACTGTTTAAAATTTCTCCCGGAGGACGGAACACGCTCTAGTAGCGGTCACCCATTCGGAATAGAGAGCAATCGCTTCTTACTAGGCCATAGGAATAATGATATCACACCGTATGTATTTTCTACTGAAATCCTAAATTAAACTAAACCTGGTAAGTTGATCAGTTTTATTTTCCAATATCTTAAAATCACAATACTTTATAGAACTTGTAATCAATGAATGAATAAACCTTTATCGCACACTAAGAAAGAAAAAAACATTTACAATAAACGATCCACTTCACAATTCCGTCACCCAGCCCGAGGGCATAGCTCGGTTATGCACAAGAGTACATATTTACCTTAATCTTAATTTAAAACGGCAACAATATTTACTGTCACCTAATAAAGAATAATAGGTCTGTCATCGAAATCATAGATCAGTACGCACGGCAGGAAGCACGTAGAAACAAAACCAATGTAAGCTGAACCAGCGCTACGCTACAAACGCCCGAAACCAGAGACCCGCTCAAGGTCAACGAGCAGCCGTGAAAAACTCCAGACCCACGGGCTGGGTGACGAAATTGTAAGCTGGGCTGACTTTGAAAATGGTAGAAAGTAGTCGCCTTAGCCCACAGGCTGAGTTTGCCCTTACGGGGTTGAAAGTGTTACTCAACGGTCCTGGTGGGTCGAGCCGACCACGGAAAAAAGAGATAATGATCAACTGAGCCCGCGGGCTCAGTGGACTGTGGGCTCAGTTGATCCTGAAGCCGATAAAAACTGGGCAAAAGATGACTGCATCACCGTGAGTGTTCACTTCCAGATAATCTTTTGATCAAATCAACTTCAAACGGAAAACTGTAGTGTGATGAAGTTATTACGTGACCCAATTTTTAAAACGCAACTAGTTGTCGGTTAAAAGCACGCACCTAAACTTTTGGTTTCACATGCTTGAGAGCTATCACCGCATAGCATTGTCGCTATCTGCTAGTAACAGACTCTCAACTGATAGTACGCAGATATATTTACTATTGACGAAATTGATATGATTATCGGCAATTTCCCCACGGAATGTGGGTTTTAGGTCACAGATACGTATATAGGGCGAAATAAAGCTCAAAACATAATAATAATTGCAAGATAACACAATAATTCGCTTAGCAAAGTAATAAATTAATGTAGTAATAAAAAACACTATAATTTAGGTTAATGTGGAAACCAATTTAGATTTATCATCAGAAAAATAAAACTTAAAACTAAGCTCGAAAATTTTCGAAAACTAAGCGATTTCAAAATAAATGTAATAAAGTATAAAAATAATACTGTTTTCTGAAAATAACTTACCATAGTTGCAATCCCTGCAACAACCATAGCTCTATTCATTGCAGTCATGGTGAAATGGTTTTAACACACACTAATATAAACGAGTTACGATTTCGGTAATTTTGAATGGTTGTTTGTTTGCGAACGTATGCTTGAGGTGGTAGTGGCACTTCGCCGGACTCCCTCTGCGCGCAAGCTGAGCGGCCGCGGTCCAGCATCTCACTGAACACTACAACCACACCTGTGTACCTCATAGATAACAACCGTCATTCTCATCTCCAGATAAAAATCTACTTACACTAACACTAATCTACAAGTACTTAAGACAACTTTTGCTCTTAGTGGCCGAAAACGATGTGCCGGAAAGCAATTTAATATTCTTGATAATGTTCTTTTTCTCAAACATGCTTGGAAATTCGATCATTATTTTGACAACCGTCTTCGAGATAAATCAAAATAGCTCTACTGGTTAAATAGTTGTGGCAATTTTAGTATGAAAAATAATAGTAAAAAACACTTTTTAATACAAGCTTTTATTAGACGTAGAAAAAGAACTAAAAAGTTATCACAGTCTCAGATGTTCAAATAAAAGAGTGTTACATTATAAAAAAGCAAAAGAGAATTAAAAAAACTGCTAAAGTGCGTGTCGGACTCGCGCTCATTACTAAAACGGTATTTTTATCTATGTGGTACGGAACCCTCGGGGCGAGTCTGACTCGCACTTAGCCGGAGTTCTTTTTTTTCTGTTTTATAATGTAACCAGGGTTGATAAAAATCATGATTTTTTTTATTTCCGACATGATTTATTTGATTTTTTTTTAAATAATGTGCCGTGATTTACTGTACAACACTAACCCGTGTTCATTTCTTAGCTTATGCTGGACCCCTCAAAACTTAAATTCGAATTGACAGCAGAAGAGGAGGCACAACCATTAAACTTTGCACAAAACGAATACCCAGGAACAAGCCTTTTGCCTTTAATAGTAAAATTAAAAGCCTGGACCGATCCCTTCAAAGCAGTGATGTTTTCAGATGAGGTTATAAAAAATTTAACACCATTACAATGGTGGAAATCTCACTTAAGTAGCCTAGATGGGCAAGGTCTACTAAAGCCTATCTTTCACCAGCTCTTCACAGCTGTGGCTTCATCAGCATCCGTGGAAAGAGTTTTTTCTACATTTGGACTTGTCCAATCTAAACTTCGTAATAGACTAGGAAATTAGAAGGCGGAAAAATTTGTGTTTTGTGCAAATACTCTAAGTAATAACTATAAATTATTTTATTTTATTAAGTTCCTTATGTTGATTTTTTGTATAAATAAAAACTGAAAAGTTGAGTTTGTTAAAATATTGTTCTTTTTATGGAAAAAACCAAGTTTGATTTAAATCGTTGATTTAAATTTAAAAAATCACTTGATTTAAATGGGTTGAATGATTTAAATCAATCAACCCTGAATGTAACACGCTTTTATTTGAAAACCTGAGAATGAGTTCTTTTTCTACGTCTAATAAATGCTTCTTTTAAAAATATTTTTTTAACATTATTTAATTTTTTAATATTTATAATGTCAAATACTAAAAAACAACTATCTACAGACCCAACAATCAGACGAGTCCAAACCCAAGATATTTTTCTACGTGTACCCAACAGCACGTCAGTGGAAACACTTTACACTTTGTGGCATAGTAATAGAGTTGCAAATGTTTAGATCTTCTACAGATTGTACTTCGGATAGTGTGCTCTAGAGCTCCACGAGCTTATTCCACCATCTCCCTTCTACCATCGGGAGTCCAAACGCACCGCAGGATATCACCCATACTTGGTTGATATTCCGCACATTCGCACAAAGCGCTTTGAAACATCTTTTATAATGCGCACGGCTAAAGAGTGGAATTCTCTGCCTGCTTTTGTGTTCCCGAGTTCATATAACCCGAATCTTTTCGCAAGTCAAGTCGCGAGTTAATAGGCTTCTTCTGGGCAAGCTCGTTCCATCGTCGACCTCATCTTTGTCTTCAAGACTAGATCAAGGTCACGAGTAAGCCCATTTTCAATAAAAAAAAGGTTTCCATTTTCGTGCGGTTACGTGCGTGGGTGCGTGCAAATGTACTACGTTAAAAGTTAGGTGTTCCAAATAACAAGATGATATCAATCTGATTATTTCCTAAAGTACAGAAAGGGCACCTAACTTGGATGCAGCTACCACACATGTTTATTAAAATACCAGCAAATTCGCGACTTGTTGTTACCGATTAGCCGATGTTATCATTGTCACATGAGTTTGTTAATTATGTAGGAGTATTTAAACCCACCTCGTAAGAAGGAATTCCATATAGTGCCACCCCGCCAGCTATCATTATGCCGCTCATCGTTTTTACTACCTTTTTTATCAACTCAGTATGTGAGATAGTTTAAAATTTTATAGTGACCTTACTGTTAATCTATATAATTGGAACGTTTAACGAACCATTCATAATTGATTAGAATCGCAAATGTAACATTGTTATTTAAAATAATAAAATAAACTACGCGTGTTGCATCCAGGTTTTAATTTATATATATATACATATATATGTCTTAATTACAGATTGTTATTATGCGACTTTCACCGAGTTTTGCATTTGGAATGAAGCTGCCCGAAGCTCCACCTGTAAACTCAGAAACATTGGACTTGCTGCCTAACAATTTAACTGACGATCCTAGCAAGGAAATGTAAGAAGATATTTAGACAACATTTAGAAACAACTAAAATTTTTTTCAAGCATATTCAACTATTTCTAGGTACGTAATTCACGCGATGGTGTACCAAGTTGGTATTATTACAAACAAAACGAAAGATGAAGCCGCAAATAATACTGGAATAATGTACGTATATTTTGACTTAATATTCTTCCCTACTATGGGTGTAAGAGACATATTTCGAAAAACTAAAAAGGCCAATTCAACGAAACTGAATAACTTTCGGTGAATAAAGCTTTCAGGAAATGAAAATAAATGGAACAGCAGCACTGCACTTACTTTCTCGCGATATGCAAGTAAAAAGTATCAATTGCAAACTTAAATTTGTAATGCCATATACATAGTACGGAAATATTAACTCATGATTAGGTATTTCCAAAAAATTTTCCAACAAACACATAACTCACAAACGCACATTAAAACAAACTAACCGTAAATGATTTCGAGTAAATCACATGTTGAAATTTTGGTAGCACAGGTTCCAGTGCAGTCATGCAGAAGTGAATTAAATGCGCGAGAGTCCGACTCGCACTTGACCAGTTTTTATTATTTGTTGTTATTCTATAGCTAATTAATTACAAACATTCCAAGTTTCGCGTCCCTAAGGACTCCCGTTTTCACGATAGAGCTAAAACAAAAATGGACCAAAAATCGTCTAAAACACGCTTGTAGTAGGGAAGCCTGCCTCCCTTAATTTTGTATCTTATTTTAATTATTTTTTAGATAATTAATAAGTATTATTTGTTTTATAGCAGCATCAGAAAATACTGATCATGTCTGATTGACTGATCATGCTCTTTCAGTTTTAGAAAGGTGTCTCCATCCACTTACTTACTTATTATTGTATGACGACAGGGGAAATCAAGAAGCCCTAACGTTCTATCACACGAACGGTTCTGGCATAGACTTGAGTGGTATTCCGGAGCCACTTGTGACCAACGTGACGGCTGAAAGTATGGTGGGAGTGGCGCCTACGACTATCGTCGGCAAAACGCCCAGTACTGCTTTATCTTGGGCAGAGCTTAAGAAATTAGTATCTTCACAGCAAGATACAGCTAAGTCAGGTATATTAAAATTAAAAAATTATATTTATTAGACACCTGTTAGATATCTGGTACACACTTACTTATCAACACTTCAATCTCTTTATATGTTTTAGAAACCTCATTTGAATCAAGACATCCAAGAGGCACGACAGACAACGACTACCATTACGATGCAGAAGAAGGCACTGGCGAATATTCATCGGATGACAGCCTTCCCTATTTCCAAAAGCTTTATAAGAGATCTTTGGGCTTGCATAGTAAGGAAGCCTCAGATAGGCAAACGCCAATTAAAATTGAGACTGGTTCTGCCGAGATACCGCAAGAAGCTGGTGTAAAATCGCTTGTTATTCCTCCTCTCCTTGCGATGAATAATAACCTCCAAAATACCAGTGCCTATTCCTAACACAGCTATTGTTCATTATGCTAAAGTTAACACGCTTGTGCACCAAACACATTTTTGAATACTTACAATTTAAAGCTAAGTAGAAGTTTCTAAAGTAAACTGTACCTACGTGTCTGTACTGTTACATAAAATACACTGAAATAAAATGTCATCCCGAGTTTAATTACTTATTGCAAAATAACTGAACTTCAATTTTATGACTGGCCCTTTGCCATGGTTGGCAGTAAACCTGCATTCTATGCCGTGGGCCGCGGGTTCGATCACCGTCCAGGGAAAACATTTCTGTGATGAACACGAGTGTTTGTTCTGAGTCTGGCTGGGTGTTATTTATCTATTTATTTATGTACGGTCAACCGCACGTCGGTAGAAACTATTTCAACTCTATTACTACGTCATAAGGTCCAAAAGTGTTTCTACTGACGTGCGGTTGAGTGTACTTATATCAGTCTCTGGTACCTTTAGTAGGTACAGGATCAGATGGCTTTGTGTAACAATATCTAGATCGTAGCAGGTCGAAGGATGCGGTCACTGCTATCTCTCAAATATAAACGTAAAAACTGGCAATAATTGACATGCAATAGTCTACGGCTACGGTTTACTAATACGTACCTCAACTTCTGGTGGAAGGTCGCAGACGTTCGAAACTTGGCAAGAGCTTAGGCCTAAGGTTGACCTCAAATGAACTTCAAATTGTTACTTTGAATGACCAGTTATCCCCGCCATTTGCACTAAAGGTTTTGGTAACTCCGGCGTTGTGTCATGTCGAAGAAGATAAAATTTTCTACAAGCTTAGATTTAAACGTTTCATGACCTAAGTGATACTTTTTGATTTGCAAAGTCGAAAACAAGAGCCAATATAGTAAAAAAAATACATCATTAATTTTAGGGCTAAATCCAACAAATTTTATTCTACGACTTATGAAATTCTTAAGGGCCGGGCCGAGAAAATTCCCACATGTAACACAAAAGTGGCGCAAAAACTATTGCGACGCCGTGAAGTAGCAGTAGCGCAAAAACATAAAGGACACATACACACATACACTTGAAAGCATGGAACTTAATAACTAATATGACAAGCCCGATTTTATTTTCTAAAAAAAGATCGGCCTCTCCATACAAACTGTTCAATCAAGTTTGCAATTTTGTATGGAGGCCGACTTTTTTTTTCATTTCCGGAAAGTTTTATTTACTGAAAACTGTTCAGTTACGTTGACTGATCATGCCCTTGCCAACCTGTCCCTTACACCCGTTACATACACTTGAAATGTGCTCATTAAGCCCAACACGGTATTATTAAAAGAAAATAATTCATTCATCACTTAATCTCTTCTAGAGGGCGCCACAATCAATTTAATGTGACGTCTTATATCCTAAACTAGCGGATGATCAAGGCGCTTCTAACGATACCTCATTTATTAAATTACGAGAAGTAGTTTATATAATAAGTTATGAGTGAACAGATAAACATACATACCGGTCAAAATAATAACCCTCCTTTTGCCGTAGTCGGGTAAAAAAAATTAAGACGTCCCATATAATTTAATAGTAGGTATTTTTAACAAATATCATATTGTGTGTCTTCCCCAGTTTGGATGACTTTGCAGCATGAATCATCTGATTGTCTGTAAAGTTAGATGATTCCGTGCTTTGGTAGGTACGTTAAGCCGTAGGTCCTGGATATCGTAGCAGTCGTTAGATGAACCACGTCAGAGGGCTTGGGCGGCTCAACAACTCTGACACCAAGGTTTTTGAGGTCGATCATCGATCTTACCACGCACACGATATGATGTACTCCCGCATATTGCGAGAAAGTAAGTGCAGTACCCCTGTACCATTTATTACTATTTCCGGTCATTTCTTTGGAGGCCACGCCGCCGACTACGACCTTATAAAGTCGGCGCGCCTCCTCCGGCCATACAAGAAGGTAGAAGTTTCACAAAGTGCCTAAACGGTTATGATAACAGAAAAAAAAAACTTATTTAGGCTTATTGTAAGTACATAATGAATATCCAAGATAAGTCGTATAATTATAATACAACAAAAAAAATGTTTACCTACCACCAACAATAGTGATATGGGTAAACTCAACAAGCCTCAAAATTATTTAAACAGACTGCACATTCAATCAATTATTCATAAGACGGCAGGTTACAGGGGCAATGACCTGAACCTCAACCTAAACCTTAAAGGAGAGAGAGAAGTAAATAACTCTGACCAACCCCCGAGCGACGGTCAACGCATGTGCAAGATGCGCGCATGCGCCAACGTAAGTTAATGATTTAGTCGGACCATCATCGTTTAGGTTTCAGACAGCCTTTTTTACAATAAAAAGGCTTTCAGATTGTTAGGAAAATGGCCACATGACAATAACCGGCATTAGGAAAGGCGTTTGCCTAAATCAAGTCTGGAAGAGCTGGAGAGAGAACGCGACGAAATGAGCTCACCCAAACTTAATGAGAGAAGCCCGAGTAGTATGAGTAATGGCAAGAAACATCTTAGCAATGATTGTAAAGAAGATTCTCTTGACAACTCTGTAAGTAGAAATTAATGTTATTTAGAAGTTATTTATAGCCTTATATCAGGAACAAGAACTGTTTGTGTTAATTTCTGTTTGCCTCTTGGTAAAGGCCTCCTCAAATCTTATCCAATCTTTTCTGTCGTGTGCCCCTCTTGACAATGCCCTGCTGTTTTCACTATTTTATCCTCCCACCTTTTCTTTCAACAGGCTCTAGCTCTTTTTCCGAGTCTAGGACACCAGTGTGGTAGACTTTTGCTCCACTTTTCTATGCCTCTTGCCGTGTAACCTGCTCCACTTCAATGTCTTTATTTTCAATGTCACATCCTGTAATTTTGTCTGTTATGTGTACGTGTATTATAATAATGTTCTTAATTTTTTCATTTGTGATTTTGTAAGAGCTCATTTTACATCATTTTCTTTTGGTTTTTTGTAAGAGCCATGTAAGGACCGTGCAGTATACTTGCACGTGATAAACTTTTTCTTCACTTTCTCACTCAAATCTTTGTCCTTCATCCTTCATGATCTCTTTGTGACTCCTTAGATAAAGGACTAAAGAGCGAGGTTCAAAAATCTGATTGATTCCACCCCTTTTGTATATGTGCTTTTATTTGTTTGAAAGTGCTTACACATGCGTACCTAATACCATGCACACCATACTATCACTGATACTGCATGCTTTTTATACGTAGTAAGGACAGCAGTACGGGCACGAGGAACTACCCGATGTTGTTGAATCTAGATATGTGTATTCTTTATTATAAAATTTTCTAGTTAGTTACTATAAGTACGTCCTCTGATCTGTTGGCCATTGTTTTTATTTTTTCGACATTAATTTCAAGGCAGTTATCGTATCTTCCAATTGTGTGGCTCTGTTGGCAAAAAGAATGATATTATCTGAAAATCTTAGGTTAGTTAGTCTTTCACCATTGATGTTAATACCATGATTTAGCCAGTTGATAGGTATTGTGAAAAAAATTATCCAGCACTGCAGTGAATAACTTAGGTGAACTTAGGTGGTGATCTCCTTGGCCCTTTCCTTTCTTGATCACAACTATTTCGAAGAAACGCATGTTAATAAATTTGACGGAGTAAAAATCTATATATATTTTTAGGTAAGAGAGTCCGTCAAGTCTGAAAGAGCTGGAGGCAAAACTGAAGAAGACTGGCGAAGGCGTACTATTATCATCGAAAAAAAGAACGGCAGCTACGGGTTCACGCTTCAGAGTTACGGAATACATTATAAAAAGGCAAGTTCCCAAAACCACAGTCAGACAGGCTATCCAAAAAATATAGATTAGCGCATGTGTATCAACAAAATTACTTCTTATACTATTATACTATTTTGTGCTCTTATAACGCAGGAACAAGAAATAGAGGTGATCACATATGTGGATCACGTGGAGACGGAAGGCCCAGCGGCTGCAGCGGGCATGCGTGAGGGGGACGTAATCCTCGCGATCAACGGAACTGACGTAGAGCGCGCCGACCACGCTGCCATCGTCGACGCCATCAACGCCTGCGACTCCAGAATGAGAATGGTCGTCATCTTCGAGGATTGCGTCCGCAAAGTCGAACTGCACCTTAAGTACATCAATCTACAGCGAGCGTTTCAGTCTAAAATGCGTGAACTAGAGCAACTGACAGTCCGCGAACGACAGCTTTTCGACTCTAACTGGAAAACCCACAGTCTGCCCTCACAGAAAAAGAAAACATCCCCATCAGACGTTACTTCAGACAACGAAGACAACAACACGAACGATAATATTAGCGCATCCTACCGCAGACCTACCCTGTCAAGCGAAAACGTTACTTCTGCGAAACCTCCTCATGCTAACGTGTTTATGTACCAATATTTAGATCCCCGGTACGGAACTTGTGTCATTCAACCAAATATACGCACAGGAAGCTTTGTGATAACTGTAGGCTCTCCACGAAATAGACGAGATTGCCATCACTACGTAGTCAAAAATTCTACCGAGTGCCACAGAGCATCTGAAACGTGTAGAGCCAGCAATAGCAATGGAAAACATTCTAAGTCTCATCGAAATAGTCACAGCCACAGTTGTGCTCCTTGCATGCCTGCCTACAACAACCAGGACGCCAACAGCCTGGATGCTTACGATCTAGCAAGTCCATGCTGTGATCCCCATTGTGTGCCTAATACCAGAAAGAAAATACGAAGAAAGAAAGAGTGTTCGAAAGAACATAAACGGAAGGAGAAATGTCAACAAGTGGATAAATCTACCCAAAAGCCTGATAGTTGTTCTCATTCACGAACGAAAAAGGTATGTTCTTCGGGTCACTGCTCAAGTCGATATCGTTATCTAACTACAGAATCGACGCAAACGAGTCAATGCAGTCTGCAGTCATACGCTAATAGCAACGCAACAGCGCCTTGTGACAACTCAGCCTCCAGTTACAGCACATCTCTAAGCAGTGATACTCTTTTCTGGGATAACGACCGATCAGAAGCTAATAAATCATCGCCTAAAATACAATATCAAAGCTCAAATCAACATGCAAAGCCTAAATCATGGGATAATTTGACTACGAAAGCTTTCGGTGGCTACGGGTTTGGATATGGGTATCTCGATACAAGTACGAAGCAATCAAATCGGTCTAAGAGTCACGGGCGCAGTCACAGCGGGCGCAGCACGCAGAGTCAACATGAATACCAGCATCATGTGCAGGAGAAGCACTCCCAGCGGCAGAGCGCAGCGCCGCACCACTACTCCGTATACGGCAGAAGCCACAGTCACTGCGCACCCACCAAGTCAACAGAGAGCCTCATTGTAGTACCTAAGTACCAAATAGAGAGCAGTGGCTCTGAGAGTCGCCTCGCATGTGACTGTGGCGAAACTATAGAATATTACCGAAGAGTCAGCGTTACTAAGACTGCGGGCGATTCTAACCATTCATCAGGTTATTATTCTCAGCATTTTATCTACCCACATCATTCGTATAAGAAGAAAGACTCCAACGTAAGCTCTGAAATAACTAGGTTATAAGAAAATTATAATCATTCAGATTTAATTAATGTAGTTAATTACTGCTCAAGTTTAATTAGGCCTAATTCGGGTCAATATTTCTGACCTTATTCAGAACTATTTATTTTTCAGTAAACTACAAACTTAGGTAAAGCTAGAGTAATTTTTATCGCTTTGTTATTGTAAAGTTTAACGAATAAAGTGCTGACATTTCATACTTTTTTATTTGACAAACATGTTAGGTCCTAACTATGAAACTGTAAAGATAGTGAAGCACGGCAGCAAGCACGTAGAAACAATACCAGTATAATCTGAACGAACGCTACGCTACAAACACCCAAAACCAGAGACCTGCTTAAGGTCAAAGTGTTTTTACCGACGAGCGGCCATGCCTACATCCTATAGATTTCACTTCCTCGTATTTATAGTAGCGACATGATCAGCTATCACCAAAATTGGGTGGGTGAACTTATAATCTGGTGCGAGTTCATCTTGGTTGTCTCGGGTCAAAGTGCGGGCTGCGTGCCGGGGCCGGCGAATACGAGCGCAACGCCAGAGCGTCGCCGCGCACCAGCGGCACAGCATCGGCATGCGACCGATACACCCGCCGCGCCAAGCGCGCCTCACTGAAATCTTCGCTGCGCTCGCGCTTTTTGCTGCTGCCTCCGCCTTCGCAATACCATCCGTGCCAACATCGCCACAAGTAAGACGACATCTTGCTTAATACTATTTAATTAATTAAATGCTGATAGCTCTAATTAATTTACAAGTAAAACTTTGAGTCTATTATATTTTTTACTACACAAATATAAGCCACAACCCTCAAACAAATATCACCTACTACCCCTGTATTTTATAAAACTTTCAGTTGTATCTAGCGGCATGGCCAGTAATTTCTGAAGAAAGTAAAAGTGATTTAAGAACTCTGCACAAAAAGGAACCGAGCAGGACACGTTATTTTATTGAAGATAATGAAAACCTCAGGAATTATCAAGACAATATTATAAAGGTAAGTCCAGTTTTATGAAATCTACATCAAGCTTTGCGAAATCAAATGTAAAATTAAAAATGCATAGCGATTTATAAAAAACCACGACAGATATAATGTTGTAGGTCTTAGATACTTACGTTTACTTATTATTACGGCTTACATCTTATATCGCAGAACAATCGACCAGCTTGGCTTCGTGACCCTATTGTGACCTAATTTGTGGCAAGATACTAATACAATTTATCAAATTTTAGACATTTCGTTTAATATTAACTTATTATCTTAAGTTCCAAGCAAGGATGCCTACCTATACATATTTGATTCATAGAGAAAAATCTTTAATATAAGGGGATTTGATTTTAATTTATCCGTGTCATTTAGAGGGACTAAAAACAAGTCTTTAATGACTTACACGATTTGCTCGCCAGGGTATATTTATTTTTGTAAAGTTGAAGACGGTAATAAATATCTTTGGGTCTCTAAGCTGCAACGTTTTTATCGCTTGCGTGTGTTATTCGATAACTAACTTATTTTCGACAAGGTTGCTCTTGTATCCTTGGCCTATTTAGTTGCTCAATTACTATTATCAAAAATAGGACAAATAATTAAATGTCATATGTCGAGGGTAATCGATTAGTTGTTTATTATTTTTTAATACTTAAATTTTGTAACAGGCTAACCTGCTACCAAGCTACAAATTCCAAGGAGTAACTAATGAGGGAGAGCTTGGCTCTCAGGCAGCTAATACAAGATGGAATCCGCTACTAAGAACACGAAGACAAGTTGTACGTCGGGGGCGTTACAGGGGTCAAACGCAGTCCCAGTATCTGGCAATAGATCGTGGTACTGGGCAAGATGACGGTAAAGCCGAAGCACATTCCGATGCAGATTCTTCAAGGGCGATTGTTAGTAAGTATCTAAAAACTTTATAAACGACCACAGTAAATTTGTTGATTGGTTAATTACACGGTACAATAAACGATGCCTTTGGATTTCAGGTGGTACCAGCGGTATGGGCCAGGCGCAAAGTCAATCAGTATACGACCCAAGTTGTGACGAATGCTATGGTAATTCGGATTTGAACGCGGAAAACTTAAAACGACCTCCTGGAAGACCAGGATACGGAGGACACGGTGAAAATGGACCTTCCCAAGTAGGCTCAGGAGATGGCACAGGTGGACCTAGTTTAGGAAGTGGAATCGGAGGGACCAAAGTGTACGGGTCTACTCCAGGTGGTGACGGAGGATATAGCCCATCTCCAGGAGGCAGCACTGGTGGAAACGGTGGATCCTGGCCTCCCTCAGGGGCAGGGACACGTGGAACTGGTGGATATGGACCCATTCAAGGAGGTGGCACAGGAGGGTACAGGCCTACTTTAGAAGATGGCGCTGGAGGATACACGCCCATTACAGGAGGAAGTACAAGTAAAGCTAATGGAAACGTGCCCCAGACAGGCGGAAGCGCAGGTAGAACCGGTGTATTTAGACCCAGTCAAGGAGGATACAATCCAACTTCAGCAGGTAGCACCGGTGTAACTGGTAGTTTTAGACCCAGTGCAGGAGGTGGGACCGGAGGATACGGGCCTAACACCGGAGGTAATAGTGGATTTGGACCTAATCCTGGGGGCGAAACTGGAGGGTACGGACCAAAACCAGGTGTTGGTAATGGAGAGACCGGTGGATTTGTACCCAGTACAGCAGGCGGAACTGGAGGATACGAACCTCCATTAGGTGGCGGAACCGGAGCAAATGGTGGATTTCAACCCAGTGCAGGAGGCGGAACCGGAGAATACTGGCCCACGCCAGGTGGTAGTGCCGGAGGCACTGGTGGATTCAGACCCAGTACAGGAAGCGGAACCGGAGGATACGGACCCCAACCAAGTGGTGGTGCTGGAGAAACTGGTGGATTGGGACCCAGTACAGGAGGTGGAACTGGAGTGTATGGAACCAAAACAGATGGTATCCGAGGAACTGGTGGATTTGAACCCAGTACAGGAGGTGGAACCGGAGGATACTGGCCTACATTTAGTGGCGGAACTGGACCTAGTCCAGGAATGGGCACTGGAAGCGTAGGAACATACAGTTCTACTCCAGATACTGGCGCCGCGGGAACTGGTGGACACGGACCAAGTCCATGGGGCGGTACTGCAGTATATGGACCCAGTTCAGGAGGACCCGGAACTGAACGATACAGTCCCACTCTAGGAGGCAGCACAGGAGCTGGGGGGTACGGACCTACTTCAGTTGGTGGTACTGGAGGCCCCACTGGAATTCGACCCACTCCAGGTGCTGGTACCAGCTTAGGCACAGGAGTGGGAGAAGGTATACTTCTGCCAAATATAAATAACGGTTTCCAAAATTGGCCAGTTATCCCAGGCTCTATACCAAGCACCAGTGGAGGT
Source organism: Athrips mouffetella (assembly GCA_947532105.1). Lineage (NCBI taxonomy): Eukaryota > Metazoa > Arthropoda > Insecta > Lepidoptera > Gelechiidae > Athrips > Athrips mouffetella. The sequence goes on from OX383956.1 coordinate 34,551,362, forward strand.
ACATACTTTTGTTGTGTATTTAGTCCGGGAGGATCTCTTAGTTCACTTGGTGAACAATATGGGACAAACACAGGATCTGGAGGTGCACCACGTGAATTAAATAGACCAGGTACTGATGGTGGCCAATATAGGCCAGGAGGAGGTCCTGGAGGACAATCTGGATTAGGGGGCGGACTTGGTGGCCAGTACGGGACAGGCGGAGGTCCTGGAGGACAAGCTGGGATAGTAGGTGGTCTTGGTGGCCAGTATGGAACAGGTGGTGGCCCTGGAGTACAGTATGGAGCGAATGGTGGCCCAGGGGGACAATCTGGAATAGAAGGTGGACATGGTGGACAGTACGGGACAGGCGGTATTCCTGTAGGACAGTATGGAACGGGAAATGGCCCAGTAATACAGAACAGACCTGGCGGACATTACGGAACAGTAGGTGGCCCAGGAGGAAAATATGGGATGGGAGGAGGCCCAGAAGGACAATATGGTACTGGTGGTGGTCCTGGCCGTGGAAATGGCGGACAGTACGGAACAGGAGATGGTACAGGAGGGCAATTCGGTGCAGGTGGACACCCTGGAGGACAAATTGGGATAGGGAGTGGACCAAGTGACCAGTATGGAACGACCGGTGGCCCTGGAGGGCAATATGGGATAGGCGGAGGTCCCGGAGGACAATCAGGGATAGGAAGAGGCCCTGGAGAACCTGGTGGCCAATATGGGACAGGTGGAGGTCCTGGAGGACAAACTGGGATAGGGGGTGCACCTGGTGGTCAGTATGAGACAGGCGGAGGTCCTGGAGGACAATCTGGAATAGGGGGTGCACCTGGTGGCCAGTATGGGACAGGCAGGGGCCCTGGAGGACAAACTGAGATAGGGAGTGTACCTGATGGCCAGTATGGGACAGGCGGAGGTCCTGGAGGACAATCTGGGATCGGGGGTGCACCTGGTGGCCAGTATGGGACAGGCGGACGTCCTGGAGGACAATCTGGGGTAGGGGGTGGACCTGGTGGCCAGTATGGGACCGGCGGACGTCCTGGAGGGCACACTGGCATAGGGGGTGCACCTGGTGGCCAGTATGGGACAAGCGGAGGTCCTAGAGGACACTCTGGGGTAGGGAGTGCTCCTGATGGCCAGTATGGGATACGCGGAGGTCCTGGAGGACAATCTGGGATAGGGGGTGCACCTGGAGGCCAGTATGGGACAGGCGGAGGTCCAGGGGATCAATCTGGGACAGGGGGTGTACCTGGTGGCCAGTATGGGACAGGCGGAGGTCTTGGAGGACAATCTGGGATAGGGGGTGCACCTGGTGGCCAGTATGGGACAGGCGGAGGTCCTGGAGGACAATCTGGGATAGGGGGCGCACCTGATGGCCAGTATGGGACAGGCGGAGGTCCTGGAGGACAATCTGGGAGAGGGGGTGCACCTGGGGGCCAGTATGGGACAGGCGGAGGTCCTGGAGGACAATCTGCGATAGGGGGCGCACCTGATGGCCAGTATGGGACAGGCGGAGGTCCTGGAGGACAATCTGGGATTGGGGGTGCTCCTGGTGGCCAGTATGGGACAGGCAGAGGTCCTGGAGGACAATCTGGGATTGGGGGTGCACCTGGTGGCCAGTATGGGACAGGCGGAGGTCCTGGAGGACAATCTGGGATTGTGGGTGCACCTGGTGGCCAGTATGGGACAGGCGGAGGTCCTGGAGGACAATCTGACATAGGGGGTGCACCTGGTGGCCAATATGGGACAGGCGGACGTCCTGGAGGACAATCTGGCATAGGGGGTGTACCTGGAGGCCAGTATGGGACAGGTGGAAGTCCTGGAGGACAATCTGGGATAGGGGGTGGACCTGGTGGCCAGTATGGGACAGGCGGAGGTCCAGGGGAACAATCTGGGACAGGGAGTGTACCTGGTGGCCAGTATGGAACAGGCGGAGGTCCTGGAGGACAATCTGGGATAGAGGTTGGACCTGGTGGCCAATATGGGACTGGCGTAGGGCCTGGAGGACAATCTGGGGTAGGGGGTGTACCTGGTGGCCAGTATGGGACTGGCGGAGATCCTAGAGGACAATTTGGGATAGGGGGTGGACCTGGTGGCCAGTATGGAACAAGCGGAGGTCCTGGAGGACAACCTGGAATGAATGGTGGAATTGGATCACAGTACGGGATAGGCGGTAGCTTGGGAGGACAGCCCGGAATAGAAAATGGCGGTAAGAAACAAATAAAAAAAAAACACTAAATCTGAAGTTGTATTTTATCGAAACAAAAAATATATTAACTCACTAATAAAAAATTTCTGTTACAGGGATTCCTCAAAATGTTGTCGATCCCAATTCAATTGCTGCGACCTTAGATGGATATGACTCCGATGCTCAAGCAAGTGTTGCACAAAATGCTAATGGAACTACAGCAAGCGCGACTTCCAGAGGAGGTAATGAAAAGGGACATGCGCAAACAAACGTACAAGGCACGTACACCGGCAGCGGAAGCTTTTCCGCTCAAGCTGAGATTTCAGACGAAAATAAAGCAGCTCAAAGCGAAGTCGAAGGTGGCAAGAAAGGGGCTAAAAGCAGCGCACAAGGTCGAGGTCGTAATAACTTATCACAAGCGTCTGTTCATTTAGGCTCAGAGACTGGTTCATTGCAAACGGCAGCAGAAAGTAAAGGTTCTATGCACTCATCAAATTCACAAGTTCAAGGAAGTGTAAAAGGAGGAATGGCAGATGCTCAGGCCAAAGGTCCAGGAGGCACCTCTTCTCAAGCCCAAATCGGCTTTACTCCATACAAAGAAGCCGACAAGGCAGCCCATGACAAGTTTAAAACGCCATTCGTAGGCAGAGGTACAGCGTCAGCTCAATCCAGCGGTCGCTCTGGTCAGTCTCAATCAAATCTAGAAGGCACTTTTAAATATGGAATTTCATACAGTGGTGCCGCTCAAGCCGGAGCTAGCTTGGATAAAGATGCAGTTTTTAATAATCGACTTCCTTTCAATAAAATAGACGTATTTGATGAACAAAACAAAAATATAAACGTTGATTCTGATCCTGGCTCCGAGTTAGAATCGTCACCAGATAATGTTGTAGTGGAAAAATCAGAAGATGAAACAATGAATAATTCTGAAAGTAGATATTCTAGTCACACACACTCAGATCACCATAAATCAGATATCCTGCCACAAACATCCAACGCCGCAACACCTATCGGGAGCAGGCGTTCATTTCAACCCAATTACAACAACGGTGTAGATTACGAGTACAATCCTGGAAAGGATGATAACGCTGCAGACGATTACTATCCAGACGGTGGATTTGGTCCAGAAGGAACTGATGGTACTGACGTCGAACAAAATGAATACCCAAATTATGACGAATATGCCAGAGATGGAGAAACGCACCAATCACTTCACAATCCAAGTAAAACTGGACTGAATGTCAAGCAATCTATTGGTGGTAACACCCAACACATAGTTCTTGGTTCATTAAACGGACAAGACGCCGTGGTTACACAACAAAATTCAGAACGCCCTGACGAAAATCGCATATACCAACCAGGGGAAAGAGTACCTGGAACAGGCGGGTATACAATACCCATTGGATTTACGGGAAGTGTCAAGTCCGTAGCATCTAAAGACAAAACATTTGTAGTAGGAACGAAAGATTCTCCGTCACAAGCGCAAACAGTAGCTCTTTCACCTGGGTCAGGAAAAGTCAAGTATGTGTATCCACCACCATCTTACAGTAGAATTGTTGCTAATAAAGACTTGAGATCACTTAATGTCAATAAGAAACCAGAAGACAGTAATAGATACGTGTCTGTGTCAAAATCGGTAACGCGGGACTTAGACGGTGAAAACAACGTGCGCAAACAGTATTCACATACTTATTATACAAAATCGTCGTCGTGTGGGTACTTCACATTTACGTGCACGATGGTCAGTGGTGTCGATGGTAAGAAAAAAGTTTGCAAACCAAAGATTCCTACTAACCCTGATGGCACACCTATGAAATGTTAGCATAGGTAGTGTTTAGGAAATACGAGAGAATTAACTCAACATAAACTTGTGCGTTTTAAAAAAAATATCCGCTAAGAAATTCGATCACACGTTTGGGAGAAATCTAATTATAATACACCGAAAAGGTAAGATAATTCATAGAAATTCTGTTCTGTTCTTAGTGTAAGTAAGGTGATATTTAGTTTGATTTAGTTTTTTAGTTTGAGATTTGTGTGATATTGTGATTATCTTTTTCTAATTATTGATAATCAATTAATTGTGTGAAATCAATGTATGGAGACGTTAAACAAATTAATGTAATTTCAAACTTGTGTGAGAACTCTCCCGCCAATCTTCTGATATTATTAGGGGTTTTGAGTCTTTGTTTTTAAATTTCGTCATATGACAGAATAAATTCTAAATACATTGTTTGGAATCTCACTAGCTTTAAACATTTTTATTAAATAAACGCTGAATAGCTGTCAAACATCTTGCCATATTAATGTATTTCTATTTTTGTAAACTTTGGTGGCTAAAATACTATGGTAAAGTATAGTTTTTCTTTCTTTCTATGCCGATAAGGACCGTAATGTCAAGTGGAGAGTTGTGAACTGTAAATATCACACAAGTCACAAAAATACACTACCACCCAAGGAGTTAAGTATACCTACCACCAACTTATCTGTTCAGGCGGCGGCGTCGCTGTCATCTATAGAATTGTGTCATTTTGGTGTCAGTTGTAGAAGTAGCGTCATTAGTTTTCCATTTTTCCGCCTGAACAGAAAAGTCGGTGGATCTGTACTGATTTGTTTAATGTCATAAATACATTTACTGTATTTGTCCCGTAAAGAGAGCATAGTCGTTAACCTCACAAGACTCTAAGGCCAATATTTCACTGGGACACCACGGTGGCGCGACTGGTTGCGCCACTGGTGTCCGTAACTAGACACCAGAGTCGCTACTGCTTGCGGCCACAGTATTAAGGGCTATATTTCAGTGGGAGTGGTAGCGCGACCAACATCCGAACTGGTTGCGCCGCCAAATTGGTTGCGCAACCAAACGGACACCAGGTGAGTAACTCTCAATAGAGCTGTATACATTTTGTTGGTTGCGCTGCCATGGTGTCCCAGTGAAATACCGGCCTTAAATCCTTCGGGATACAGGAAAATTTTGACCTATGACCCCAAAGTCATTTCCCATAGAGTTCTCGGAAAATGGAAAAATTATTGCAATTTATACGAAATTATGCCATATCGCGTTAATAACTACGTTTTCTTTTCGATTCCTGCGAATTTTGACATGGGGCTTGAGACCTCTCAAGACTAAGAATAAATACAAGATAGTTTATCTACGTATAAGTACGAGTATGTTAAAAAAAAAAACTGTTTTAAAAGCTATGTTGGTTACTGATTTTATAAATGTTTTTCGGGATTCTATTAGCAATAACTTAGAACGGCAACGCTTAGAGATAAGCTTTATACCAATCTGTAAAGCTAGCTTTAGGGCCCGTTTCACCATTTACTGCAGAACTTTCCGGTAGTAAGCTGACATTTAAAATATCTGCCAGCTATATATGTCTGATTTGTGCCTGTTTTTATCTGTCATATTTAAAGCAATCATATACATCTGACTAGCAGTAGGCTATCTGGAAATTTATAGAGAAGCTGTGAAATAGGACCTTTGACTTTAGTTTACTGGAGTAAATGGTGAAAACAGGGTTTTAATATATTCGTGTTAAAACTTTAAGCCCAAGTCACACAGGAGCGGTTTGATTGCGAAAGCGGTCCGGGATCGGATCTGCGGGAAGAAAATACCACGCTGCGACCGGTTTTCAATGTGACAGGGTGCATAAGAATTCATACTTTACAATAAATATCGCCCCCGGAACGCTTCAGCTACCGCCTCAGTGTGACTCGGGCTTTAAGGCCTTGATCTAGGGGCTAATAACTTTTATTTTTTCTTGTCTGCGACTTTTGTAAATTTGCAAATAAAAATCAGCAATCGGCCGATTTTGTATGAAGTCAATATTTATTTTTGAAAATTTCGAAGTCGTTGCATTTTTTATTTAGCCCCTAGCTAGAATGAGCCAATGAAAAGTTAAACTGACTGAAAAAAAAATCTATATGAATGTTTCGGACATCCTCCTGTATATTAGAAATTAAGCACTAAGTACTGACCTTTTTCATCATTCAATCTATGTGTTTATCTTACGCCTGCATAGTTTTTTTAGTAAAGCCAAAAAAATATCTAATTGTGTTGACATGAAAGGCTGATTGTAATTAAAACCTCATAATTGAATAGAATTTGTAACAATTTATTGACATTAAGTACAATATTAAGTACAATATAATAAATTGATGTATTAATTAAGAGTAATCATTTCACATCAAGAACATCAACATCGAAAATCTGAAGATGAACATACTATGCTTACATTCGGATGCGCCAGAATTTTAAATTTATCCCACTGATTAGGTGGAACTCGAACCAATAAAGATAAAATCGGTATAATTATTCTAGCTTTCACTTTTCAAAATATAAGCTCTTTCAGGCAGGACCTCTCAGAATCGCCGCCATCTTCGAAAGTACACTCAATATTATAGATTTTGCATTTTTTCGCAATCCTCGTACAAATAAACAAACAGGATTTGGATTCAGAGGCATCAAAACAGCATATTGTGATAATTTTTTTATAAATATCTTCAATGTACAGAAAAAATAAATTTACGATTTTATAATAGGTAAAAATGCTCAAATCTGTGTATTCATATTTTTTTTTGTTTAAATGTAAATTTACATGACTTAGGTGTCGATTTAAAGAAATATATGGCTTTGCCGTAACATACAAAATTTACCCTCTGAGTTTCTAACAATACATTTCTCATTCAACAAACCGGTCAAGTGCAAATTGGACTCGCGCGCCGAGGGTTCGAATATACAAAACGTCTTTAAAGTTTAAGCTACTTTAAATCTCATGCCGACTCTTTCTTTCCCAATACAGTGTTAGCTTTAAGAGATATCCCAATTTAAAGAGTTACCCCCAGATGCGGAAAACGTCTTTAAGCGTCGTTATATCGCCTGAGGCTACTCGTACCTCTAATCCGTACACAACATACCTTTATACTTTTCCTGTAATCTATACTTTGTAATGAAACTATAACGGGATCGGTGTCTGTACATTGAATATTTTTCAAAACGATGAATTAACCTACACTTTTGTATCGATACAGACCCCAAATCCTCATGTTTTGGTACTTTTGTCTGTCTTTATGTATGTACGAGTATGCGCGTTTGTTACCTCAAAACACAAAAACGGCTAGTTTGAATTTTATACAGTTTTCACATTTATATGATTCATATGACACTGAAAGTCTAAATTAAAAGATAGAACAAGTATTATGATTATTTCCCCTCTAAAAGTTGAGTACTAGGTTGAGCTCTCGTATACTAAAACGCGCCTCCGAAAAAATATTTATAATAAAGTCACAGATAGATAAGGAATTAAATACGAAATTCTTCCATTTACTAGTTTCAGCTGTGCAATAAAAAATCAGTTAAAGGATAATAGGGAATAATTTTCTAAAATCCTTACTTATTTGACATTTTCTGCTGTCTTTTCGCGTATTTCTAACATCAATTAACTTTTTGTATTACCGCCCAACTGACAGGATTTTTTGTTATTAAATAATAACAAAATCTGCTCTCTGTCTGTGTGAATAAATCAATAAATTTCTATTTTATTTTGATCTAGGCTTTAATTTTTGAAGATTGCCAAAAACTAAAATTAAAGTATATTTTCCAAGATGGCTGCATTTCCAGGAGGTCCTGTGAGTTAATATTTGGAAAATTAAAGAAGAACGCTAAATACAAGTATTATGTCGCACGCAGATGGATTGCCGAATCAGCTGTTTTACTAGGTGTTGTAAAACAGATGAACAACGTTTAGTTCAACAACTATCGGTTATGTAAAACAGCTGATTCGGAAATATAAATACCAATTTGTATCTTTATTAGTTCCAATTCTTTTTGGGTCCTTTTTCAAGCTAGGATGACTGGGATAATTTTACGAGTATTCTAAATATTTATAGCTCTAAAGATTCATTATGTACAATACACCAAAAGTGACTCATTACTTCACAACTACGCATTATAGGATTGCAAAATATTTCCATTGTCTATGATGCTTTTTTTTTGTTTATTCCAACGCTTACCAACACATTTTGAAGCTATGTCAAAAGCAATCGGCTAAAGCCGTCAGAAAAAACGAGTTTGTAAAACAATTTTATTCTTTTGGTTTTAGTGTCATGGCTGCAAGATGTGTTGGAATAAACGAAAAAATGGATTGTATATGAAAATATTTGCCAATTATAGTTTTAAAATGGGAATCTAAAGAGAGCTATATCACAGGGCGGGGTAAAAATCTTCACACGGTAAAATGTCGCTTTATCGTGTCTATTTCCAAAAATAGGTAATATTTTCTAAAATTTACGAACATTAAACATCTAAATATATTATAATTTTATAAACACATAATAAGTTAAAAATTCAGTTTATGGTTAAAGCAAAAGCCAAATACTGTTCACCGCGGCACTTAAATTATACTAACAATTTAGAGTTGCATATACAAAAAAATATTTTGTTTATTTCAGTCTGGCTTGTTGGAATGTTATCATTGAAAAGATGTAACAGCTTACTTTTATTACCTTATCCTTACGGGGCTACGCACGAACCACTCAGTGGCACCCCATAACTAAAAAATATTACAATTTCTATCATTTACAATAATTCTGATAGATTAAAGGTTGGTAGGTAATTACTTGATTATTAGTAGTTGGATATAAAATATGCGAAAACCAGACTTTTGTAACGTTTGTATCTATAACTACAATGAAAATTTTTTTTGGAGTTACAATAGTTTCTTTACTACGATATCTTAAGTTTAATCTAAGTAACTGGATTTCTAATAAATTATGTACTTGACGATTAGTGTTGATATTTTTTTATTGGCGAGGTGCTAATGTTCGGATAGTAGCCCCTTAAATGATTATTAAATCGTTTCAATGTCACACTGCAGTCAAACAATAAATAGAAGAACTTTGCAAATTATGATTATAAATCTAAAACATATTAAGGCGACGTGATAACCGGTATAAAAATCATATATTTCCTTCCGATGTCGTCCACGGTTAGAATACATCAGTTAGAGCACCATTCCACTTAAAGATCCTAAGAGTAAGTAGCTCCTCGTGTGGTGTAATTCATATTTCGATTTAAAAATACAATATTTACCATCTATCATACATATTGAAATGTTTGTAGTTTTGTCCGCGACAAAAACACCAAGAGAACAGATTTGGTTTAAAGATGTCAAGGAACTCTAATGTGAAAATGTTGTTTTTTTTTTTTAGAATCAGCTTGAAAGAAGCCCTCCGGTGCAATCGGTCCATTTTCCCATTCGGTCCACTTTCCCGTTCGGTCCACTTTCCCAAATGGTCAACTGGTTTTTCCTTTTTGTTCCATTTCCTAATGCGCCCACTTGTTTCATGCAATATACCACACGGTAGGTTTCACAAAGAAAAATATAAAAATCCTCTACAAAAAATCACTCTCCACATCGACAACTGCTAAAAAAAATAATTGAAAAATAACCTACTAGTATAGACGCTGAGGGTACCGCAAATTATCCAACGTCATCGAATACAAGGCAACTTTGTAGTGAGATTAGTGTTGATGTAATGGGCCACTACTCTCACTATAAAAAAGTCTCAGAGTCTAGTAGTTTGTACAGCGGAGCCAACTTGGACGAACCTAGTCCCATTTTTTTGTGTTTTTCAGGCTTTTAAATCAAAATACGAATATTACACACCAAGACTATAGGAGTAGCTGACCCTTGTGTTCTACGTTGAATAGTTCAGGTTATATTCGCACAGGTGAGACTGGTGCCCTATACTGAGTTAAAGTCCATAAAGTAAATATCAGGGTTTTATGGAATTGTACTCTTTTATCAGATTAAAGAGGATTAACACATTTTCGCGTCGCCCTACTAACATCAATGATGCATCCAACATAAAATTAAATGTATGAATCCATTCGTCTTTCATCCAACTCTATAATTAATTACTATTAAGTACTGTAGCTCTTTAAAATAAAAAATTAAATAACATAGCCAGAAAAGGATGAGTAATACTAACATGGCAACTTACAATTATATGTTTCGATCAACATAAAGTAGCTAGACGTGGCTAGACCACATTTAATAAAAATACCTAGGTACAAGTTTGTTCAGGGTTGGGTATAAAAGTGTAACTTAACAAATTATAAGTAAATATACCTTAAGAAAAAAATATTTATTGAATACAGGGTGCTAAGAAATAATCTTCTTGACTTAACTTGTCGTACACAACGTATTAACGAGTTAAAAAATCGGTCAAGTGGAAGTGAGACTTACGCACCGAGGGTTCCGACGCTTTCTCGCGCAAATTTATCTTACACGCTCGGCAGTCTGAACCCCATCTACTCTAAGGGCCGAACCAGAGATGTGACGTCATCGGCCCTTCTCGCAATATCAAGCAGGCCACTCCTAAAATAGCGTGTCGGTGCTAAGTGGTCGAATCATAGGGAACATGAATAATTTTTTTTAGTCGCATTTATTATCAAAATATGAAAAAACCGTAGTAGAGATGTCAAAAAATGAAATTAAAATTTGAATCGGCTAAGAAATACGGCCGATATAAGCATTTAAAACCGCTAATTAGACAGAAAGATCCGACATGAATAGTGACGTCACAATGCACTACGGCCATATAAACTCCATATTAAATTTCGTTTTGCTAAAAAGAGACAGAAACAAATCTTCGATGGCTTATATCTTTTTAAATATTATAGTCATTCGAAAAATTGCTTTACACGACTGTTTATTACATGAATGAGAATATTTTTTTTAAATAAAAAAAATTGGTGCATGTTCCCTATTGAATGGCTAGCCAGTTGATTGACTGCCGGCATTTAGTTAAATGCCTAGGTCGATTGATGACTTAATTACGATCTCTCAACGTTTTACGAGTTGGCTAAACGAAAGCTAGCCTGATTGAAACGGCTAACTTTAAACCAGCCGGGTGATTAAAATCAAAAAATCAAATTGAGCAGCTCTGAATTTATTTGTCCAGCAAAAAAATTATTTGTGCATCACAAAAATAAAATTGGAACAGCATAATAATTATTTGCGCAGCAGAATAGTTATTTGTGCAGCAGTACAAGCAAGTTTTAATCAGCTTCTGGTTACCCTGCGGCCGCTTCCACGGCCCCCTCACTCTGCTCGCTTCGCTCGTGTGTTGTGGTCGCTAGAGAACCTAACACAATCTAGCCAAAGCCGATCGGGATCGGTTAGGTTGTGTTTGCCTTACCTAACGGACCTATCAGCACGTTTAACGAGATGGCTAAACGTCGCGCAGTGTGTTGTATACGACAACCTACGTGGTTTAGGTGTTTGTTACAGATTCATGCACTGTTTGAACGTTTCATTAACACCCTGTATATTTACAATGTATATACCTCCTTAAATTACCTGTCTTTAATTTGGTGGGGTTTGTTAAGTGAACACAGTAACAGTGGAGTAAACATCATTACAAAATATCGTTTTAAATTTACTTACATAACACACTTACAAGCACATTTCACAAAATCCTTAAACCATTTCAAAAATATAAATTAACGTCTCACACACACAAATACAAACTTATTATCATTATACACACACTGAATAGTGTGAGTGGTAGAGATTCAACCGTATGAGATCAGTTTAGTTAGAGATTAGTTTTGGTTATATTGATAATTACAATCAAAAATACTTCAACCAATAGTTTTCATACCGAGTGTAATGTAATAACACGTTCAGTATGGTCATATCCCGCCCCTCTCTAGTTCCTCTCACCCGACAGTACAGAGCGTGAAAAACTATGTGCACATGGATGACAATGACAAGGGGGCGCTGTAGTCATATATTTTACTCGAAAATAGAAAAATATTTAAAGCAGCGGCGTTAGTACCCATTTCAGCCATGAACCAGTAGATTAATGTCGATCTACACTCTAATCGGATATTTCTTACTTTATTTGTTAAAGATCTCAGATAACGTAGATAAGTCTTAGGCATACAGAAATACCTCAGATTTTTAACAGAACGTCAAAAATTTTACAGATTGCGCATGCACAAAAAGACGCACGCACGCACACGCATGAAGCTGTCGAAATATTATTATCATAAATAATATACTTCGGAAAGGATATTTGCGGAAAGTTGTTGTTCGGTGCGGTAGTATGACTAAAATTAGCTTCCAAAAAATATATATAATAATTTAAGATTGAGATACAAGCCTCGTTAATTGAGTTTACTATACATATATACATGATTTTGTACTAATAACCATTTTATACTTGCGACGTTTGTTTTTAATACATTTGTGATAAAACACATCTCATAATATGATCTTATAGTAATTTTACAACAAAAAACAGTTCAAACTTTCAGCTTTTACGACATATATCAAATAAATATAAACGCTTAAAACCTACTGCATATAAATTCAATAAATTTTGTAAATTAGTTGCTTTTTAGGGTTCCGTACCTCAAAAGAAAAAAACCGGCCAAGTGCGAGTCGGACTCGCGCCCTAAGGGTTCCGTACCTATCTACCATATGATATACTAAAAGCTTTTGCTCTTTGATTTTAACAACTCCGCGACCATCCAACTTGACCCCTCTTTTATATAAATTAATTGGTTACTATTTGTTTTGAGAAAAATTTAAATATTTAATGATTTTAGACTTTTTCCTTTATTTGTAATGTGAGACCTAGCTTTTTGCCAAATTTCATAATTTTAGGTCAACGGGAAGTACCCTGAAGGTTTTGCTTTTTTGCATAAATGTATGGAGATGAGGACTTAAAAAGCCATATCTTTTGATTGCGTCGTTGTAAAAAATTGAAATTTTCAGATCTTGTGTGGTTTATGGACCTTAATATTCATTATCAATTTCAACTTGATACCTCTTCTCGTTTGTGATAAAAAGGGTCTTGACAGACAGACAGACGGACAACAAAGTGATCCTATAAGGGTTCCGTTTTTTGATTTTGAGGTACGGAACCCTAAAAACGGAACCCTTATAGGATCACTTTGTTGTCCGTCTGTCTGTCTGTCTGTCAAGACCCTTTATCTCACGAACGGGTGAAGGGATCAGGTTGAAATTAATACCATATATTAGGATCCATGAACCACACAAGATCTGAAAATTTAATTTTTTTACAACGACGCAATCAAAAGATATTGCATTTTATGTCCTCATCTCCATACATTTATTCAAAAATGCAAAACCTACAGGGTACTTCCCGTTGACCTAAAATTATGAAATTTGGCAAGAAGCTACGTCTCACAGTACAAATAATGGGAAAAGTCTGAAATCATTAAATATTACAACTTTTCTCACAACTAATGGTAACCAATTGTGGTGAGCTCCCGTTTCAAGAACATTCATATAAGAGAGGGGTCAAGTTGGATGGTCGCTGAGGCGATTTTTGTTTTAGTTCTATTTAAAAACGGGAACACTTACAAACTTGAAAATTGGTATGTTTATAGTGCATAAGCTATAAAATAATAACAAATAATAAAATTTGGTCAAGCGCGTGTCGGACTCAAAAAATCTAGCACATTAACTTACTGAAATTTCAACTAATACAATTATGTTTATGTGGTGGTACGGAACCCTCAGTGCGCGAGTCCGACTCGCACTTGGCCGGTTTTTTTTATTTCTTAGTACATAGTCGCAGTACTTTTGTTCTCAGGATGTAAAACTACGTGCTTTAATATTTTTAATGCTTCTTATTTAAACTAAAAACAAAAATAATGATGTTAAGTACAGTAATCAAGAAGAGTACAGATCCATAAATTATATATTTTATTTTTTAATGGTAATACTGATGAATGAACAAGATATGTTTTTAAACATAATGTTTACCTTTTCAGAACACAAAAATATTTATTGACTTATTGTACTTTATTTTTGAACTGCAGATAATTTTTTAAAACGTACTTTTTAATTCACACAATGAATCGAAATACGTGGTCTGATCACTGATCGTAATAACATTTTGAAACGAATGTATGTGATTCAATGTTTTCATAAACTTTTAAACGACATATAAAACGCAGAAATTATTTAAGGTAAGTACATATTTTCAGGTCCTGAATTATTTTACAATAACAAAGGTTACATATACAAAACTCCCAATTATTTCTTCTAGTTTTACGATGGAGTATATTTAAAATATAAATTATTTTATTAAAATAATCTATAGTCAGATCCGTTTTTAAAGTTGCCATACAGGCATTAATTTTTAGACATATTTTTTCTGCCTAACGTATTCTATCTACTGTTGATAAATAAATGAACATCACCATTGCTGGAGCCTTATTCCTTTTTTTATGGAGTCGGTCGGCTACCTGATCCATTACGAACCAATCCCAAAACACTGGTATTTCTTTAGAATCGTATTAATTTTCTATTCCGAACGGATACCACGTTTCAAACGAATACTAAATAAAGTTTTAAAATATGAGGTACAGTCGTCATCAAAAATGCTTAAAAATCTAGAGAATTTAACGAGGACACAGATTTTTACACAGAGTTACTGACACGACAAAGTTTGCATAACATATTCCATGACAGTTTTTTAAATTATTTTATATATTTATTAATTAACCATTCAGGTTTAAGGTCTAAGCCGGTATATCCCTGTACGCGATTTTATTATTCAGTTGTCTGTGGAAACGTTTTGATATCCCTGTACGCGATTTTGTTATTCAGTTGTCTGTGGAAACGTTTTGATAATGTGGTTGGTTGGAGAATAGACATTTGATGTGGTACCTGTTCCACCGTAGCGGGAGACAGGAGTGGGAGTGCTCGGTTCACGAGGTGACCCGCAACCGCTTCAACCGCTCCTTCTCAAGGTGGTCCACGGGAGGCTCACGCTCGAACGAGATCAACTCAAGAACTGTAACAAAACATTTACCTGTTGATACCATGCTCTGAAATTAGGTCGTATTAGGTAGATTCGGTATTTCTTTCTAGGGAGGTAGCTTATTAAAAAGATGAAAATACACCGATACGGCAGTTGACAGGCCGGAGAGTGCATAACGTAGCCAATAATTTCATCATCAGAGCGCTTCTTGTTTCGCTTGTTTATGCTTATTGTTTCACTTGTATTTTGTATTGCCTTTTATTCATTTTTGTCAACTGTCTAGCCTAAGAAAATTCGTTATTCAAACAATAGTCACCCACATGAACACGGATAGATGGGAAAAATAAGCCACCCGGAGAATGGTCAGCGACGGCGAGGTAGACCTATAGGCGATGGCAAGTTTTTCCCGACAACTGCCCAATAATAGGCCAAAACAGAGACGGCTGGCCTGACAGAGGGGGGACTTTGCCGAGCAATGTACTTATTCATTTGTTTGTTTGAATATTTGTTTCGAAAACGGTTTTTCTAAAACGGCTCTAACAACTTCGATGAAATTTACTATACAGGGGTTGTCAGCAGCGATAACTTGATCTCGAACCGTTCCGAACAAAAATGGTAAAAACGAAACTCTTATGGTGCGACGTACTTCCTCTGTCTGTCACACCTGTATATCTCAGCAACCACTCACGCTATCGACTTGAAATTTGGAATAGTTTTAGAATATTACTGCTCAACTTTATTACAAATAAAAAGAATATATATATTATTATTATTATTGTAAAGGGGGCCCAGATAGAGGGGGCAAAATTTTAAATTGTCGTTACTAGGTCAAGTCGGGTATTATATGAAAGCGTTTCACTTGTTGATTATCACCAATTATCACTTTTTCAAAATTACTTAACTAATAGAACACAAAGTGTTAAAATTGGACCTCATATCAGCTCTGAGCAATCAATCACTTATGGCGTGCCCCAGGGCAGTATACTTGGACCTAGCCTGTTTTTAGTTTACATAAACGACATGTGCAATCTTAATTTAGAAAATGCTCAATAATTTCGTATGCTGACGACACTGCAATAGCTTTTACTGGAAACACTTGGACAGAAGCATATCAAATAACAACTAACAACAAATAAACAACTTGTTAACTCTTAATAACAACAACTTGTTAACTCTTAATATTTCAAAGACGAAATTAATTAATTTCTCAATCCGTGCGCTGACGTGTCCATCAGTCAGTTCTTTACAGATCACTGCAAACCCTTCATATGTGCTCAACGGTTCCTCGGCGACGGCGGTCCAGGCCCAATGTCCCAATTTTATTGAAAAAGCCACGTCAATAAAATATCTCGGAGTAGTGCTTGATTGTAATCTTTCGTTTAAGGAGTATATTGAACACCTTTCTAAGAGAGTTCGTAAACGTACTTATATCTTTAAACAACTTCGTCATAGTGCTAGCTCAGACTTTATGAAAATGGTTTATCAAGCATTATGCCAATCGATCTTAAATTATTGTATATTAGTGTGGGGGGGCGCAGCAAAGTCGCATTTTATTAAAATTAAACGTGCTCAACGAGCTGTACTAAAAGTTTGCTGCTTCAAACCACGCTTATTCCCAACTGTCCAGTTATACGACTTCTGTCAAGTACTAACTGTGAGACAGTTATTCATATTCTCATGTGCTCGTAAGCAGCACACAGTAACATGTTACGACGATAGTAAATCCACCCGCCGCAATCATCTTATTGCTCTCGCAACTCCCCTGAAAACTAGTTTTAGTCATAGATTCTTTGTGTTTTTAGGCCCTTATCTATATAACAAACTCCATAATATTTTATCTTTGTATACTTTAAATAACCACAATTTTTATGACGTCCTACATGACTGGCTGCTCAAGCAGACATATGCGGACACTAAAAGTCTCTTAGTAGTTATATCTTAAATATATCTTCCAGAATTATTTATATTCCTACATACCTTCCCGCGCGAATTTCCATACACACACACACACATACTTTTACACATAAACATGCATTCTCACACACAAATTGTTGTTTTTACGTGTATTTTAATTATTTAAAAATATAATTATTATCCCGCATGTAGTTTAATTTCTCTTTTGAGTTACTTTCATACCTATCATGTACTGTGTCTGTCTCATAAGTATTTGCCTATCTGTATTTTCATAAGAGTGGTGGAGACCTGGTGACCTGTAATACAGGTTCTTTTTACCTACCATAGGCACCAGCGATCCATAGCCAAGACTTGTTAAAAATACTTTTTGTGACGTTATTTAATAGTTTAATTTGGTTGTGGAGAGAAATAAAAAACTTTTTATTTTATTATTTTTATTACAAAATAGGTTTCTGGATTTTTTAACAACTCTTAGTTTTCAAGTTATGATGAAAAATTACAAAATACACCATTCTCCTATCTCCGAAGGTTGCGAAAGAGGTTTATGTAAATATTACAGGAAATATAAAACGATCTTTTTAAGTTGCAGTTTTTTTGAAATCTGAAAAAAACCTTTACAAACAAATTTAGTTTTGCGGTCCTCAAAATGGACTTTGTTGCTTCCAAAAATACCATAGGCGTATCGGAACCCTAGGCGCGCGAGTCTGACTCGCACATGACCGTTTTTTTTAACATTTCTTAAAAATAGCGCGTTTTAGACCACGCGCTACCTGTTGCTGTGTTTTGGTTAAGATTATACAGAGCGAAGCTCGGTTGCCCAGGTATTAAAATAATGGAAAAAGCATAGCCACTTACCGTTTTCGGCAAGAGCGGGGCGGTCGGCAAAGAGCCGACAAGCAGTAGTTGGGGGCTGAGGTGAGGCCGACGCGGGCGCAGGGCAGGGCTCGTCGGACATTAAACGTCGCGCCGCGAGCTGCGAGCTCACGTGACGCGCCAGTAACCAGCACTTCTCGAAGTTCACACGGTTCCCTGCCAACCTGAAACATGAACACACATGTTAAGAGTTGGCGTTTGAAGAGGGTGCCAAGCCAGCAACGCACTGTCCAGCCGTGACGTCCAGCAGAGGGGTGCAACAGTGTGAAAGAAGGAAAAAGCCATAAGACTACTTTTTCCCTTCCTGTAGCTGCATCTCCTTCTGTTGGATGTGCAGATGGATAGTGGTCGCCTGCAGCATAATTTATTCACAATTTGTTTCGCGCAAGCCAGGCTCAGGAATTGCAGCACGAGCCGCAGGCAAGGGCGTAATGGAGCCGAAAGTGTAATGTAGTCTTACGACGTTTTTCAACACATTTGCAAGTAAAAATACTAAAATTTGCTAACCATATCTCAACCGCACGTCCACCGAAACATTTTGTAGGCTGCATATGGTGGTGTTTTCCTTTGATTTTACAACCTCCAAGCTTGTATTTCGTGTCTAAGTATTTTATACGTTTCAGGAACTATATTAATTACAGTTTTTTAATGTGTAGAATTCGATACTTTTGGAAATAATTACAATAATAAACACCACAATATTTTGTAAATATGGTGCGCATTATTACTTTTTCAGCGGGCACAGATTATACGCGTATTTGTGAGGCACAGTTTAAACTGCCAAACAGCCTATTCCTTGAACCTTGCAATAAATAAACAAAAATTTAATATATATGTAGTTACTTAAATGACAAATTTATTGTTGATTAATTAATTTATATAAATTACGTCATAAAATTAATGAATGGACCAGTGTTTTTCTTTGTGTGTGCAATAAAGAATTTATTCATTCATTCATTTAAGAATATTTATTTATCATATTTTCTCGAACAAAGCTAAATTTCATGAAAACGTTACTAACGTAACAAGCATAGAAGCTCCTTGCAAATTGCCGAGAAAAACAAAAATAAAAGACTAGTGCGGTAATATAAAGAAAAATACACGCGTGTTTAATAAGCTGGATTACGGACCTTAATACAGTGCAAATAGAGCTGTTTTACGAGCAAATTTGTTGAAAGAAATATTACAACAGAACTTATGTCACATATTACAACACAACTTATGTTTATTATTTAGATTAAAAACATCACCTTACGACGAGAACTAACTAAACATTTGCCATTCCCAAGACTCGCCACCACATCCAGTCCTCCGCGCCTTCCGCATCCAGCCACTATCCGCCACCTTATTCACGTCAACGGTTCATCTGGCCGAAATTCACTTTACCATACACCCAACTTAAAATATGGTATAGCTGTGAAAATACGCAGGTACGTTGAAAATAATATCGAAAATGAAATACTTCTAAATTTGAACTTGGCAGGTTTTTATGCTGTAACACTTGATTAATTGTGAAATTAGATTTATTATTTATATAATTAAATGAACCTGCCAAGTTCAAATTCAAAAGTATTTCATTTTAGATATTATTTTCAACGTACCTGCGTATTTTCACAGCTATACCATATTTTAAGTTGGGTGTATGGTAAAGTGAATTTCGGCCAGATGAACCGTTGACGTGAATAAGGTGGCGGATAGTGGCTGGATGCGGAAGGCGGAGGACTGGATGTGGTGGCGAGTCTTGGGAATGGCAAATGTTTACTAGTGGATCAGGCTGTTGATGAAGCCGATTATGATCGATATTAAATTGCATCTAAACTTGGCATTGGATCGGATTTCAACCCTTTTTTAGGCAAACAATTAGCCGATAGGAACTTGGCCCCCTTTTTAACAGTTATGTTTTTGGTGGGATTTCATTTCTTTTTGTTCAGTTTGCTATATTATATTTATAGTAACTATCGCAACGTTGTTTGTATTTTCATAGTTTCGTTAAAACATAGGTACTTGTTTTCATGCATGACTAAGTCTGACCTTCTAGAAATACTACCTTTTTAATATTTGGTACATTAATTTTAGTCGGACTCGCACTTGACCATTTTCCATTTTCCAAATTTTTCCATTACTTTAATGCCCGATGCCAAATTTCAGATTTGTAGGTCTCACAGAAGTATGACCAACAATTTTATGCATAGTTATGACTATATCCTGACTCGCACTTGACCAATTTCCAATTTTCAATTTTTTGCTATACTTTTTTTAATGCCAAATCCCATGCCAAATTTCAGATTTTCAGGTCTTAGAGAAGTATTACCAACATTTTATACATAATTTTGACTAAAACCCGACTCGCACTTATTTGAATTGACTACCTAAATGCCAAATTTTATAACGCTAGGACAATTGGAAGTGGCCTGGAGTCGGTCAGTGAGTGAGTCAGTCAGTCAGTCATTAAGTGCCAAAATTAGCTATTTTCACGGGGTCATATTTCAGGATCTACTGTAGCTATATCTATGAGATTTGGCAAATTGCTTCAGTATTAGTATATGATTATGTAGGTACAGTTTTATATCTGTACTTGCAAAAGGCAGTGAGCTACAGGGGGTTCAAAAGTGGGTCGAAACGGTTCGTGTGAATAGTGCACGGCATGCGAGTGTCCTGTTGCGGGAACTTGGCCTGCCGTGCGCTTAGATTAATATTAGAATTATTGACATAATGAGTATCTGAATGGATTGTTATAAATTATGTTGACGATTTTTAAATACTGACTGTAAAACTATACTAACCTGGAGTTAGTTATTATAATTTTATTATTATTGAATTGACCTGTATGAAATTGTTTTATAACGCTTTGGTTTTTTTTAAACTGTTGTTATCAAAAATTTTAATAAACAAATTATTTTTATTATGTAGCAACGTCCTTCCTTTCTGTAGGCACCACTCCTTCCCTCATATCTTCCCTCAATGACGGTTTTTAAGAATTTGTCGTGTCGTATCAGATGTCCTAACTTCTGTTAATTTTCATAATGTTTACTCGTAACATGCTTTTCTACTTTCCATTTCTTTAACACCTTTTCACTAGATCAAGTTTTTTATATCAAGTTTACTGTATATTAAAAAAACTTATTAGGCATAAAGATTTTTTAAACACATTCTCAACCCTAGGTTGTAATGTAAATAAAGTTTCTTACTTAGATGGTGAGCCTTGATTGGCAAAGTGCAGATCTCTGCAAGTGACTGATAATAATGGCACAGCCGTTTCAGTAGGGGCAGCCGCCAACGCCGCTCTATACCTGTATCAATATAACAATTTATTAATCTAAAACACGCACTACGAATAATAAGAGAGGATCTTAATGAGCACAAAACTGGATAGCACTGATAATAAAACACATAATTTCACACAAGTAACACAAATTAAAATTATCACCTCGTTTTTATCATGTAAAAAACGCATTTATTGAAATTATTTGCTTATTTTTCAGATATCAGAACAAGTCTGTCTATGACGGTTATTTTACGCGCATGGGTGGCAGGCGGAGAGCCAATGAACAATTCGCCATTCGCGACTCATTTTCTGACTTCTGCGCATTAACGGTCACAGACAGAGTTATTTTGTACGCAGTATACTAGTCAGCGAAATCCAGTTTTATGCACTTCCAAGTTACAATTTCTAGCAGGATATTGTCAGTCCTCTCATATTATTTGTCCAATAAAACGATCTGTGCTCTCACTCACACTTTCGATAGACTTCAGTATTTAGAATAGTTTAAAGGAGGGGGTTTTGCAGTGGATTTAGCAGTTTATGGAGTTAGGGAAAGAGCATAAATAACCAAAAGTTTGAGATACAAGTTCCGTAGGTAGGGATATTACAACAAAAGAGTTTATGCTTTACTAATTTTACAATAACCCCTACGCTTACGCTATTTTTCAATATATTTGTAATAAAAACTATTTAAAAATTTCTTTTTTCCTTCAAACTCCTCCAAATTGCAAACTTTTACCAAAAAAGCGCGTACTTTTTTTTAGTATGGCAATCACCCATGCCACAAACTTTATTTTTGGCAAAGGAGTCTAAGACGTTCAGCTTTTATGAATTGTTCAAATTAAATGTCAAAAGGCTTAAAATATGCTGTATGTAATTATATACTAAACATTGTAATTTCAATCAATTGTGTAAATAAGTTGCTTAGTTTTATTACATTTTCAAATAAAGTAAAAAAACTTCTTGCTACCTACCATACAATTTCATCGGTTTTAAAGAAATTTTAAAAAACGTAAGTAAATCGCACTACTTACGGGCAATGTTTACGTTCTTGTACGTCTATTTTTTTTTTATTTCATACATTTCACATTTATTTCAAAAGAACATTTCATAACAAAATAATTTTTGGTTTTCTTTAGTATTTCTTTTAAAATAGGAAAAGTCACGTCAAAACAAACTAATTTCCACATTTACAGTATTCATCATAATCATCGATATTCAAGTCGTTAACAGCTTCTGCTACAACCTTAAATTTGATACAGAATAGTATTATGCAATTAGTGAATAAAAGACGGATTTAAAGCGAGGTCCAGAGATGAATCACGAGCAAGTGAAAGATTCTAACAACAGAATCAAGACCGCAGGGAGTGATTCATGACGATTAAATCACGAGCGTAGCGAGTGATTCAAGTTTTAGAATCCTGAGCGACGCGAGTGATTCATGGCCCTAGATTTAAATCCCTTTTATTCAAGAGTTGCATACTTATACTTTGTACCATGAATACGAGAAAAAGAAAGATTTAGGTTGAATACAGATAGAGGTCAGAGATGGAGGTATTGGTGTATTTTAAATTCAAACACCAAAATAGTGATCAAAAGTGCTGAAAACAGTGAATAAAAGAATCTTTTTAGAGGTCGAATGGTATAAAACATGTTTTTATACGTGGGACACTCAGAAATATTTGCGACACTAAAAAAAATTGTTCTACAGGTACATATATTTTTATTAAATCTTTTCAAAGTACTCTCCACCAGCCTCTATACAAAGATTCATGCGTCTGAACCAGTTTTCAAAACACTTTTTCCAGTCCGCCGTAGACACCTCGTTTACAGCCTGCTCGAACGCAGCCAGCGCATCTTCCGGCGACGAAAATTGTATCCCCTTGAGCTGATTTTTTATTTTTGGAAATAAAAAGAAGTCACACGGTGCTAGATCAGGGCTGTAAGGAGGGTGACCCAGGAGTTTGACTGGTGTGCTGTCCAGGAAGTCCCTCGTTTTGAGCGCGGTGTGTGCAGGCGCATTGTCGTGGTGGAGCAGTAGTCCGCGGAGCCCTGTGTTTGGTCGCTTGTTGCTCACAACAGAAAAAACTTCTGGTAAACATTTGGTAGTATACCATTCGGCGTTGATGCTTCTTTGATCTCGTAAGGGAATTGAGGCCAAGTGGAAAGTCAAATTAAAAAAGCTGGCGATCAAAATCTTCCCCCCGCTTCGAGATCGCTTCACTTTGGTAGGCGTTGGTTCATTTTGAAAAACCCAAACTGTCGACTGGCGCTTGGTTTCTGGATCGTATTGATAAATCCAGGACTCATCACCTGTTACGATGTCGTAAACACGCCGAGACGAGCCTGCTTCAAATTTGTTCAGCATATCACGGCACCATTCCACCCGGGCCTGCTTCTGAGCGTCGGTGAGGTAGTGCGGCACCCAGCGCGATACTATCCTCCTCACGCGAAGATGCCCGTGTAGAATCTCGTGAACGCTTCCCGATCCAATCTTTAATATGTGCTGAATCTCCTGATATGTAATTCGCCTATTATCTTGGATTAAATTTTTCACTGCTAGCACGTTTTCTTCCGTAATAGCCGTCAAAGGGCGACCGCTTCTTTCTTCATCCCCCAAGGTTGGTCGACCGCGCCTAAATTCGTTATACCAACGATACACGGTTGCCTTGGAGGGGCCTTCATCCATAAATGCCATTTGAAGTCTATCGAACGATTCATCCGGTTTCAGGCGACACTTGAAATCGTAAAAAATCATAGCTCTAAAATGTTCCCGGCGCAGATCCATTTTTCAGTAAGACACGATACTTTGAATTGGCTCGCAAAAAATGTGGAGGGAAATTTTGAAAATGGAACACACATATTTTTACTTACAAGTAATCATATTTTCGAAAAAGATTCTGACCGGCCAGTCTCCCATATATAAAAACTATTTTTCGCAATACTTTCTGAGTGGCCTGGTACATACCTCACATGGTTTCCACTGGGCTCAACACAAAGCTCTAGCTGTCGGAGTTGTTGACCACATACTCCCGATGTACGACTCCACTTTAAAACCAAAACATTATTTATTAGAATATAATTATACAAGATTTTAGTATCTGTAGATAGAGCTTTGACTATTTACCGTTTTCTTAAGCCTCGATATCGGCGACATATTGAGAGCACTGATGATTGCCATCAAGGAGTTAAAGTTACCGAGATTAAAACACTCTCTTGCAGTCATTACCCACTGTTCTATGATACGAGCTCTGTATTTGCTTTTTGTTGCCTGAAATCATAATGAGGTCAAACTGTGCAAGAAAAATATAACTAGAGACAGGGTGTTTGTAAAAAGCATGGTGATCCTTTGAAGAAGTGATTGTAATAGATTAAAATGTAATAATAATAATAATTAAATTATTTATTATGCCAACAAGGGCCAAGACAAGAAAATTTATAGGTATCTATAGGTAAAGATAGAGGGTGGCCCATTGATAGACGTCCAAAAGAAAAATTTCGATGCGTCATGCTAAGGGGTATCTAAATCACCCCATCTATGTCCCGCGATTATTTGTAGTTATCGAGTTATTAATTATTTTATTATTTTTTAAAATTTTCTGCCGAAGGAGATTTAAAATTTATATCTTTTTTGTACTGGATGTATTTTCATTTTTTTTTATATCCTGATTGTCTTGAACGTTACTAAAAAATTATGGGACCGATTCAAACTTTGATTATCAATTTAATTATATTTGATTATCAATTTACAAGGCTGTTCCATAGATTGTGGCTGATTTTGAAAACTTTGCAGGTCTCCAGGCTACCCAAAACATTCAAAAAAATTGGTACTTAATCGGGTATTTTTCGCTAAAATCGGCGTTCAAGGTTGAGAGAGAAAAATCCTGAATCTTAATTTAGGCTCCAGATAATTAATTAATTTGCCTATTTTTTATTCCTATTGCAAATTCTGAAGGTGGTAGGGTTTCTGTACAAAAATCGTCTCGAAAAGTACCGCCCCTGCCTATTTCTGTCGTAATTTACACTGTGACGCAATCAAAAGATATGGCATTTTATGTCCTCATCTCCATACATTTATTCAAAAATGCAAAACCTACAGGGTACTTCCCGTTGACCTAAAATTATGAAATTTGGCAAGAAGCTAGGTCTCACAGTACAAATAAAGGGAAAAGTCTGAAATCATTAAATATTACAACTTTTCTCACAACTAATGGTAACCAATTGTGGTGAGCTCCCGTTTCAAGAACATTCATATAAGAGAGGGGTCAAGTTGGATGGTCGCTGAGGCGATTTTTGTTTTAGTTCTATTTAAAAACGGGAACACTTACAAACTTGAAAATTGGTATGTTTATAGTGCATAAGCTATAAAATAACAACAAATAAAAAAATTTAGTCAAGCGCGTGTCGGACTCAAAAAATCTAGCACATTAACTTACTGAAATTTCAACTAATACAATTATGATTATGTGGTGGTGCGGAACCCTCGGTGCGTGAGTCCGACTCGCACTTGGCCGGTTTTTTAAACAATCTATTAATGATGCAGAACAGAATCATCATACTTTTTTACACCCTGTATATTATAATGGATTTGTCATGATAATTATTTAGTACCTGTATATTACAATTGTCATGATAATTACTAATTTTCAGTGTGTTAGTATAGTCAAGAGCACATCAGGCTTAACACATTGGACTTGGACCAGTCTTATTTCAATAGATGTAAGAGTCGCACCACAAGTGTCAAACTTGACCTGTCGTTGACTGAACTTATTTTTAATTTCTTTGTCATTACCTTGAGTATGTCTGTTGCAACTAAGTAACTGAGTCTATTGAACCAATCAGCATAAGCCTCCAAGTTTCTGGTACTCTTTGCCTCATTATGATGAAGGTTGATGGTGCTCTTTGCACAGAGCTGGGCCTGCAAGGGCTGCTGCACTGGCGCAAATGTTTGAACAAATTCCTCCGGACCAACAAATGATAGCTTGTACAGTTCCACAGCCGTCAACTGGTTTGCCAATTCGACAGGGCTCAAGCCAAGAGTTAAAATGTCACCCTAAAAAAAACTTGAGTTGAATGGATCCAAACACATATGTTGATAAGATTTTAAAATGTATGTCTTTACCTGAGGTAACTGATCCACTGACGATACTTGGGGTATATCCACCAAAGTCTCCTCGTATTGTTCTAAAGCTGTCAACTTGTCCAGCAATTTTTCCAACATTGTGGATACCTCTACTCTCACTGATGCCATATGTTCAGCAGCACATCTAACAAACATACATTCTTTAGAAACAAAGGTTCCAAAGAAATAAAATATCAAAACAAAAAGGGGTCTTACCTCTGAGTTATGCTCCGTACTAGAGCCATAACTCTATCATCACGAAAGTCGTATGGAAACATACTCGTCCACTTATTTAATACCCTGACTAAGGTTACCATGTCTGATAACTCTTTTTCAATTAAATTTTTGACCTCACCTTTTCCCTGCAAATAGATAAATATATTAATAATGCATTTAAATAAAAAAACAATTCATAAGATAATATGTTAAAACTTACAATTTTATCATAGTTTTTGAAATATTGTTTACATAATTTGCTCAGCAATTCGTGTGGTTTTACATAGAGTCTTGAGCAGAGCAGGAAAGTAAACAAAAATGATTTGCTTGCCCCTGGGCGAAGCATGTCTACCAGTGCATCTAGTGTAGCGCTGACTATCTGCCCATCTTTGTACTCCACATCTAACTTCTCAGAACAATTTTTATATGGCAAAGCAGTTACATTTTTAACTCCTGGTGCCAGTACTGCAGAAAGCTAAAGTAGACAGTAGATATTAATTAATATTGTAGTAATTATATTTCCTATTAAAGTTATTATTATTACAATTCTTAGTATTCATACCTGTGGCGCTTCAACTTTTTGAGCTGATACAAAGCCAATTCCACCGTTCATCACAAAATGCTTACAAGTGGACTCTGACATGAATTTGTTGCCTCTGACCATAGAGTAGTAGTCGTCATTCTGCAAAGCAATAGTACATGTAGTAAGCTAATTTAAATTATAAAGGCCACACATTGCACATTTAAACTATTTACAAAAATAAAATGTTACTTACATCATAGTAAGAGAGTCCAGTACCATGAAGAAGAGTTGGGTCAGGAGGCAGTGGGGCGCGGTCGGTGGAGGGTGGTGGAGCAGGAGCAGGCTCTGATGGTGCTGGGGGCACTTTGATATTGCAGCCGCTACATGATGCTTCGTTCAGTTTGCTCGCGTAGTAATACATAGCCATTCAATTCCTCTAGG
The DNA here is from genome assembly GCA_947532105.1 of Athrips mouffetella. Taxonomy (NCBI): domain Eukaryota; kingdom Metazoa; phylum Arthropoda; class Insecta; order Lepidoptera; family Gelechiidae; genus Athrips; species Athrips mouffetella. The sequence goes on from OX383956.1 coordinate 34,578,696, forward strand.
CAATAGAAGGCACAGGCCCAGAATACTTTTTCAGCTTTTTATGTAATGGTAGCCATTAGTCAACTTGTACTGTTACTATTTGTGCTAGCAATATAGAATACAGTAAAATAATTAGATGTTTAATTTCTGAAGGTAAATTACTTTACCTTTCTTTCAAAGTACCAAAATTTTAACAACTCAATGATAAAAGGCAACATATGTAAGGGAAGGTGAAAGCAAGTGTTCTTGTACTACTTTTTGCACATCTATTGTAGATACATAGAAAAGAGAACCCGAACGACGCTGACTTTGACAAAATTTTAAACCATCGTTTGAAACCAATATTTTGTACAGGTAATGATTGAAAACACGAAGAGAATAGTCAACTCACGAAATAAATATTAAGCAGCACATAATTAGTGAATATATACCTACTTCTACGCACACAATAACAGGGACGTATACGTATACTTGGATAATATAATACGCAATACCCCGTATAATTGAGTTTCAGCAATTTAAATAAACGTAAGGTAAAATATGCCTTGCCCTGCCTGAATGATATATCGAAAACGTAGTGTGTGTAGCTTTATGGAAAACAGAGGAAAATTATCCTCTTTGGTGTGATGTGAAGAGTAGAGACCTATTTTTTTAAAAGGTATGGCAATCTTTCTTATGCCTCCTCTTGACTTGCGTCGGTACTGGGCCAACCTAAGGCGCGGTTCATATCAATGAAGCGTCGGTCGAGAGCTTAGAGGTTACCCCAAGCCAACTAGCGCCCCCATCAGTTAAAAAAATATTACTCGCTAAATACAAAACTTATCGAAAATCTGACTTATAAAATTAAAGTAAAGAGTTTATTTAGAACCTATCAATCCTGAAAAATGTAGTTCACTGTAGTTACAGATGCAAAAAGTGCAAATAACAGCCACTTTTAAGAAGGGTAAGGGTGCCGACAGTGGCTCACCCATTTTTCAAAATAATATCGCCGACGAATGGAAGGTCAGAGAGCTATGAATTTTGGAAAATATACACCTGGTTTTATTAGCTTTTATATGACACTATTAATTTTTATCTATATTGGCCCTATTCAGACTATTCAGAGTGAAAACAGTTTTGTAAAAAAATGGGAAATCCACTGTGTACAGGGGGGTGGGTACAGTGCAAGGAACATACTACTCTCTAACCGAGTACAGTGAATTAGGTTACTTAAAATACTGAAACAAAACAGATTTACGAACTTCAATCAGTCTCTATAATTTTTAATCAGTCTTACTATAAATTTAATCACAAAATATCTATAAGAGAGTTACATGATCTTTTGAAAATTTGTGATTTTTCACTTTCATCTTATAAATCTAATAAAATAATATTTATTTTCAAAACACAATCTGTGATTGGACATGGGTACGAGCCAGTTAGTTCTTTAGCGTTATGAATAAACAATAGAATTAACAAAAGTATTTTTTCTTAATCTTAAATAACACGGCACTTCTCTTAAGTAAATAATAAAAAATATGAAAGTTGACGAAATAAAACAGATTGTTTTTAGCCACTTTACGTATGGATTTTTCATCACAAATTTTCCGAAGCGCTAACCGCATTTGCTCTTCAGTATGATTGTCAATTTTGCGATTAGGTTGCTTTGGACGTGCCACTCTGTAAAAAACAACAAGCGAGTGTAAATAACATCAAATTAACTTCTGACAGTACACAGTGCATCCCGAGCCACTGTGTACTCAGGAATCGTGATTTAATGTAGGCTAGGACGCCCTTTTGAATTTGTCAACCTGTCACCGAGAACACAACAAAGATTTGCTATGGATATATACTTGATAATAATTTATGATAAACATACTAACGTTTGCCACGTATTTCGAGCGGATAGATGCAGCAAATTTTTACGTAGAATCTCAAAACATAAATACGCTAAACGTGGAAAATAAGACTCGCTTGCAGGCGAGATCGAGGCGGTTCGATTTCGTTACTGTTCGGCCTTTTTCGGGTTAATGGGACCGAAATATACGTCTAGCGGTTTTGTTCAGAGGCCGCCTGCGCCACTGTACCCGACTGATTCACTGTCGTCACCCCACCCTAGGCTGTAAACGCTCAAATTATTTGTCAAATTTTACGTCTAAAACATGCTTGCACGTCGAACATGGTCCCATTCCGGCTGCACATTCACACTGTGCTTCTAAAAGTAAATGATTTTTAACTTTTATTGTAACATTGTACAAAATATTCTTTCGCATTTCTGATGCAACCATTCCTGTGACATAATATTCATTGTGTACTAAGGCTACACGGCAAGACAGTAAAAATTATTCTGAATTCATATTTCGTGATGTTGTGATATCCTCCCTTTCTGTTAGCCGGCAAAACATTTCCATGTCCTCTTCATTTAGTGCAGGCATTGTTGAGTTATGTGTAACATCTCGGAAATGTTCTGGCGCATGTACGGTTATTTTAAATACAGGTTCTGGGCCATCCGTAATCCTCAAGTCTGCAACAATAGAATGATAAGTCAAATAAAATAAGTGATGATAAGTACCTAAATATTTCGCAAGAGTTGACTTAAACCAACATACGAGAGAGGTTTAGAGTGATTCTTTTTTCCTCCAAGTTTAGCGTTGTGTTTCCGTAGCTCCTCTTTCAGGTCTGCCACAGACCAAGAACCGTAGTCCTTGCTCATCTTGGTCCAAAGGACTTAACAAAAATAACCAACAACAAAAACAAAAACAAAACAATAACAACTATCACCAAATAACCATAATATGAGCAAATAATAACAACGAAACAACAAAAATATAACAAAATTTTAACAATTAAGGACCGAAACGAAAATTTGAAAATCTTTTCAATTCAATTCAATTTTTGATGAATGGCTTTTGTGTGTTCACAATTCCGCCAATTCTTCGCCAAAACACCGAAAACTGTGAAGTGACACTCTGTGACACTTGACTGACAAGTGACAGGATCGTCAACCGGTGCGAGACGAGAGCGAGCGAGATGAATTATATTTTTTATTTTTCTTTGGCTATAGATAAATGTCAGTTTACTATTATTTAATATGTGCTATAGATGAAGATTATTGAACATAGTGTTTGGATGTATGGTCTTCGTTGCCTTAGATTTTTAATTAAAAAAAGAAGATTCATGTCCTAACAGGGCCATCTATCTATAGTTTTTAACACTAAGTTCGTCCAGCTGTCAGAAAACCTCTCATTTAGAATGCCCTAAATACGTCCACTGCCGCCGCCATTTTGAGGCACCGCACCCGCGCTATAACCTCGCCATAAATACGCCATAACCTCACATCACCCACGACCGACGCCTCATTGATATGTTCCGCGCCTAAGAGTTCGTGCGTGATGGTGATGGCTGGCACTGGCTGGCACGAATCACAGATTAGTATATATGTATGTGTATTCTGTGCACGAATCATTGACGTAAGAAAAACGCTAAACGCCCCCTGGCGTAGTTTCCAAAATCTTTGGCACGAATGTCTCCAAAATGGGACTATTGCCATGTGGAAAAAAAATTGTATCCTTGGAAACTTGTCAACAAGTTTTGGTTTTGTTTGAGAGTTATCAATCAATACAATTTCTTGCTTTTTCTGAAATAATTTTTACAAACAATGTGGAATGTTCAATACTCCTCGTGAGAGGAGTATTAGTATTCTTTGGTTCAGTATTGAGAATAGTAATCCTACATAATGAATCCACCGTCAAGACCAGATAAGAAGAAATTTACATTGCCGGCTATCGACACATTGCAAATAAATGTTCGAGCAGTTCCTACTTATTATAACAGGTAAAAGTTTATTTTGTTATTGTATTAAGTTATTGATTCTTACTTAAATAACGATCATATTAACAGCGTAGCCCCTTAGAAGTAGGGTTACCATCCGTCAAGCGTCCGTCCGGATTTGTTGAACACATCAATAGTATTATTTTTTTAACGGTGCAGTACGCAAAAAAGCGGCGATTTTGAATGGGGTGAAACAAAGGTTGGGGTGTAGCAAAGGGGGCGCTATGGAGTTAGGACAAAAAAAAATTCACAAAAAAAAATTACTTAGTATTTTATTGGTTTTAGTGATTGTTTCGAATATATTGAATAAAAATATTGAATTTTTATTCTTATAATTTTTTCTCTACGGCTGTTAGTTATTGAGATAATTGACTGTAAAAGTAAGATAAATTGTATGTTAGGGACGACCATCAAAAATAGACTTTTTAGTGGATTGTCTGATGATATACGAGTAATTTACATATGATGCAGAGCCCAGATTAGTAATTTTATGTGATGCAGAGATTATTTTAGTGTTGCCAGATGCAGTGTCATAGCAGTGTTGCCAGTACAGGGAACATAACATAATTTCAGGTTACAAATTGGTTACTTCCGAATAGGATAGGTTAGGTTCAAAAGTGGTTATAGAACCAAATTGGCCCAACCCAATCTTATTATTAGGCCAACTGAAAGGCGGGGCGATGAAGCGGGGGGACGGGGGGGGGGAACAGAACGACACATACACGGTAGGTTTTGTTAGGTTCCCTTGTGACCCCTCGCAGCCAGAAATAGGAGAACCGCGCAGCGGGTCTCCGTCGACCTAATTTAAAGTCATAAGTAAGTTTTATAAACCATTTAGGTTCATAAAGTTCGAAGAATTTGTAATAATATTGATTTTTGACAGAATATATATAGCTTCATAGTAAATTCAATTATTTTAGGTAAAATATCTCGGAACCTATTAATTTTAGAGAAAAATCGAAATGATTAAAATTTTATCCTAAACAATAATAAAAAATCATTTTTAGAAAAATAAAAAAAATTGTGAAATATTCTCTGTCCCAACTCCTCAGTGCCCCCTTTCGTATCCTCTGACCACGAATTCGGTGAATATAGGGTCATCATAGATGTGGAAGGCGTGGCGACTATAGGCTTGGTGACTATAAAATGGTAACTACAAACGAGGCGGCTATTTTAACTTCATCGTTATGGCATCAATAGGTACTTAAAAAGTAATCACAAAGAAGGTCTTCTCTGCTCTGAAACAAAACCATGCAACAATGGAATATACATATAGTAGAAGATCCAAGGCCGAGCTTGTATGGGGTACCATGCACAAAATTTGCTGGGATGAAACTTGGCACAATTCAAGTAAACACTTATAGGTAACATATAAGGAGTGGTGCTCCCCAGCAGGACGCGACAGAGACGCACAGTGGGGCATACATAATGTCGAAAATATGTCGTGTTTTACTAAGTTGATAGTTGAATCTTTTGAACCGACAAAAGGCGAACCTTGCACAGGTTTTGCGCAAGCCTCGCCTTGTTGGACCCCCTACTAATATACATATACTAGCTGTTACCCGCGGCTTCGCTCGCGTGGATTTCGTGATTAGGTTGTTACCGGTTTTCCGAAGCAATGAGATATTTTCCCGTCATTTCGGGGTAATTTAAAACTAAGGAAAAACAGGACTAACCCTGCGCAAATCAATGAGTATAATTCAAGATCCAGCTGAATTTTATATAATATACAGACGTTACTCATAAGTTACTCAGAACAGAGGAACTTAGCAGCAGTATGCTAACAAATGTAAAGAGAGAGATGAGAGACACCTTTATGTAATATTTCAAAACAGAGCCAATTCGCAGAAGAAATTGAGAAAAACTGAAACCCTCTCCCTCTCTCTCCCCTTCCTCTTCCCCTCCCCCTCCATCTGTCTCTCCCCCTCCCCCTCCTTCCACTCCCCCTGCCCCTCCCTCTCCCTCCCCCCTCCCTTCCTCTCCCCCTTCCCCTCCTTCTCTCACTCCCTCTCCCTCTACTTTACCTGTACCTGTATCTCTACCTCTCTACGTCTCAACCTCTTTACCTCTCTACCTCTCTACGTCTCTACCTCTCTACGTCTCTACCTCTCTACGTCTCTACCTATATACCTCTGTACCTCTCTACCTCTACCTCTCTACCTTTCTACCTCTCTACCTCTCTACCTCTTTACCTCTCTACCTCTCTACCTCTCTACCTCTCTACCTCTACCTCTACCTCTCCCTATCCCTACCCCTAACGCCAATTTAACCGCTATCCCTAACATAGAAACGACACCCATATTTATTTTTAGACATTTCAAACCTATCGCACCCCAACCCCATCCCCAGGGGATGATGGTATTTCACGTCCACCACGTTGGATTTCAAAGTTGTTGTAGCTTTCGTAATCAGCGACCCGATAAACCATACAAACGAAACCCATATTGATTTTTAGACCTTTCAAACCTATCGCACCCCAACTCCATCCCCAGGGGGACGATGGTATTTCTCGTCCACCACGTTGGATTTCAAAATTGTTGTAGTTTTCGTAATCAGCGACCCGATAAACCATACAAACGATACCCATATTGGTTTTTAGACTTTTATACCCCATTTCCCTTTTTTAGGGGTTGAATTTGGGGTGGGATTTCAATAACAGTGATGAACGTTGCATAGAATTACATCATTAATGCCTAAAAATGATTTTATTTTAACACTTCCTGTGTTCGGATAAATCTACAAAGTAGAAAATCGCAAAATTTCACAACCACAGGCAGGATTCGAACCTGCGTCTTCTGCGTAAGTACCGCAGACGCTTTACCAACTAGGCTACTGTGGTCCTGCCCGATGTTGTGAAATTTAGCGACCTCTATACGCATTCCAACGTTGCGTTTGTGCTGCCACCTAGCAAGCATTTTTGCTGTACTAGCTCAACTAGTCCATCATTGCAGACAGATTTCGAGTTGAAAATTGGTAACACTACGTATAATTGAAAATGATTTTATTTTAACACTTCCTGTGTTCGGATAAATCTACAAAGTAGAAAATCGCAAAATTTCACAACCACAGGCAGGATTCGAACCTGCGTCTATTATACGTAGTGTTACCAATTTTCAACTCGAAATCTGTCTGCAATGATGGACTAGTTGAGCTAGTACAGCAAAAATGCTTGCTAGGTGGCAGCACAAACGCAACGTTGGAATGCGTATAGAGGTCGCTAAATTTCACAACATCGGGCAGGACCACAGTAGCCTAGTTGGTAAAGCGTCTGCGGTACTTACGCAGAAGACGCAGGTTCGAATCCTGCCTGTGGTTGTGAAATTTTGCGATTTTCTACTTTGTAGATTAATGCCTAAATAATAAATTATGTGGATTTTACTTTAAAAATTAAGAAAGTTCAACTTCATCCCCCTTTTCACCCTTAAGGGTGTCGAATTTTCAAAAACCCCGAGACACGTAAATATTAATTCTTAGTCGTTAGCCTAAATACAAATTTTGAAGATCCTAACTTCAAAACTGACGGACTTTCATACAAACTTTCATCCCCTATTTTACCCCCTTAGGGGTTGTCGTGGGAATTCTAGCCGTAAGAGAGAATTCAAAAGAAACGACAAATTAGAATAGAACTAAACCACGTTTATTGCCAAAAGGAATGAGTCTAGTAACAATTTCGAGGCAGGGGCGGACTCAGACGTCGACCCAAAATGACCGTTACATAAAATTCTTACAACGGAAGGTAGGTAAGTATAAAAACGCCCTATTGAAAATTGCACTAATAATTTTACCCAAGTAGCTTCTTACAGTCTTTACGCGAAACTAAAGAGCAGGGATGGATTCGTAAACCCTACGTTTGATGATAGAACGAGATTACCACGCAAAAGGTCCGTTAATTATTTATCACTGTGCTTCCTTAAAAATAAGACTCCTCTGGTTTGTCTTGTCTTGCGTAGACGGGGCGTGGCCGCGTTCGCCGCGGAAGGTCACGGGTGAGCTGGTCGAGTAGCGGGACCCGCAGATGCTCAGGTAGGCACGTCGGTGACCCGCCCTGAAGGTAGGCAGGAGAACCTCTTCTCTAAGGTGGCCGTTAAGCTTTCCGCTTCTCGCTAGCTGTAGGCGTACCGTCGCCTAAGCCTAGCCTTCTCGTTGTGCTCAAGCTTAGCTTCGTTGTAGCTTAGTTTTGCTCAGTCGTAGGCTAGTTGTAGGCTAGTTCCTGGAATGCACCAGTTTAGAAAATGAGTGACGCTTCTCGTGGCGTGGGTTTCGTGTCCGTGGTACAATCCGACCGATGAATGTGAGAACATTCAAGGGAGTCTCACCTACCTTTGATTGCTACAATGGTACACGAAACCAGAGCAGATTTACAAAATGAAATACTAAATAATTGATACGACAATGAAAAAACCGTTACGACGCGATGATGTCATTTTGAAGAAATGAATAACGGTCGTGTGACGGTTATCAAAATAAAACGGCATCTTGCCACTGCTTTTAGTGGATGCCTTAAATAATTACAATGCTATAGCATAAAATACTACTTCCAATTTATTACATACGACACGAAACATTAACAAAAGATCGAGGATTACCTACGGTTGACGGAAACATAGAATCACTACGAAATACACTGATAGCTGATTAAAATTATGTTCACACTTACCCAAAAAGAGTGGGATCCTAGAGCACTTTTAAAATTAAGACCGCACGGCTATAATAATCCGGCACGGCTGGCAGAAACGACCGCGGAAAGCGCGCGGATATAGGTCTGATTCGCCAAGTGATCGACGGCGGAATGGGGATTGGGGGCCGCACCTCAGCGCCGTTAGTTATAACTCGTTTTCGGCTAGTGACGCGCCGTCGCATATTTCTCGACTTGAATCGGCCTATTTGCTATCCTGAGCGCATTGACTGGGTCTTTAGACTTTCCTAACAGAAAGTGTTCACTACAGGGTGGAATTTTGTAAAACCCTTTCTTAGTGCACCCCTAGGCCTCATAAGGAACCTACATGCCAAATTTGGAATCTCTAGACCCAGCTGTTTGGGCTGTGCGTTGATATGTCAGTCAGTGAGTCAGTCAGTCAGTCAGTCACCTTCTTCTTTTATATATATAGATTGTTTTACTGTTTTGTAATTTAAAATATTTTAATGTCATGTCATGGTTCCGTAGTCAAAAAGGAACCATTATAGTTTCGTCGTGTCGGTCTGTCTGTCTGTCCACGGCTTAATTCATAGAAGAATTTTGTACGAATATACATTTTATTTACGCCGTCAAAGTGGTAGAATATGACAGATTGGTAGAGATCCACGAGCTTATTCCACCATCTCCCTTATACCATCGGGAGTCCAGACGCACCGCAGGATATCACCCATACTTGGTTGATATTCCGCACATTCGCACAAAGCGCTTTGATGGCATCTTTTATAATGCGCATGGCTAAAGAGTGGAATTCTCTGCTTGTGTTCCCGAGTTCATAGCCTTTTTTTTTAATTTATTTATTATGCATAAAATTACAGAAATATGATGGACATCATTAGCACACAAACCTCTTGGGTTAATCTGCGCTAACGGGTCGTCTTACTACGAGTACTATTTTTAAATAAAGACTAGAGGTCGCGTGGTTGCGCGGGCTGCAAGCAGCCCGCGTGAGGTGTTGTGGCTGTTGGGTATATTATCCGAGCCTAAATGTCGATTTTGAAAGCAATCGGCCGAAAAATAAAAAAAATTAAGATGGCGGCCATTTTTTTCAATTCTGACATTCGCTTCGGTATCGAAGACCTCTCGGACCCTCAGATATCGATTTTGAAAGCAATCGGTCAAGAAACAAAAAAATTCAAGATGGCGGCTATTTTTTTCAATTTTTACATTCGATTCGAAATCGGAGACCTCTCAGACCCTCAGATATCGATTTTTAAAGCAATCGGTTTAGAGACAAAAAAAATCAAGATGGCGGCCATTTTTTTCGATTCTGACATTTGATTCGGTATCGGAGACCTCTCGGACCCTCAGATATCGATTTTGAAAGCAATCGGTCAAGAAACACAAAAAAACAAGATGGCGACTATTTTTTTGATTTTTACATTCGATTCGAAATCGGAGACCTCTTGGACCCTCAGATATCGATTTTTAAAGCAATCGGTCAAGAGACAAAAAAATTCAAGATGGCGGCCATTTTTTTCAAATCTGACATCTTTTTCGTCATCGCAGTCGACTCGGACTCTCAGATATCGATTTTGAAAGCAATCCGTCCAGAAACCAAAAAATTCAAGATAGCGGCCATTTTTTTCAATTCTGACATTTGATTCAATATCGGAGACCTCTCGGACACTCAGATATCGATTTTGAAAGCAATCGGTCAAGAAACAAAAAAAATCAAGATGGCGGCCATTTTTTACAATTCAGACATTTGATTCGGTATTGGAGAGCTCTCGGACCCTCAGATATCGATTTTGAAAGCAATCGGTAAAGAAACAAAAAACCGGCCAAGTGCGAGTCGGACTCGCGCACTGAGGGTTCCGTACCACAACATAAACATAATTGTATTAGTTGAAATTTCAGTAAGTTAATGTGCTAGATTTTTTAGTCCGACACGCGCTTGACCAAATTTTATTATTTGTTGTTATTTTATAGCTTATGCACTATAAACATACTAATTTTTAAGTTTGTAAGTGTTCCCGTTTTTAAATAGAACTAAAACAAAAATCGCCTCAGGGACCATCCAACTTGACCCCTCTCTTATATGAATGTTCTTGAAACGGGAGCTCACCACAATTGGTTACCATTAGTTGTGAGAAAAGTTGTAATATTTAATGATTTCAGACTTTTCCCATTATTTGTACTGTGAGACCTAGCTTCTTGCCAAATTTCATAATTTTAGGTCAACGGGAAGTACCCTGTAGGTTTTGCATTTTTGAATAAATGTATGTAAAATGCCATATCTTTTGATTGCGTCGTTGTAAAAAATTGAAATTTTCAGATCTTGTGTGGTTCATGGACCCTAATATATGGTATTAATTTCAACCTTATACCTTTACCCGTTCGTGAGATAAAGGGTCTTGACAGACAGACATACAGACAGACAGACAGACAGACAGACAGACGGACAACAAAGTGATCCTTATAAGGGTTCCGTTTTTTTCTTTTGAGGTACTGAACCCTAAAAAAATCAAGATGGCAACTATTTTTTTTTTCAAATTTGTTATTTGATTCGAAATCGGAGACCTCTCGGACCCTCAGACATCGATTTTGAAAGCAATCGGTCAAGAAACAGAAAAATTCAAGATGGCGGCTATTTTTTTTTTCAATTTTGACATTCGATTCGAAATCGGAGACCTCTCGGACCCTCAGATATCGATTTTAAAAGCAATCGGTAAAGAAACAAAAAAATTCAAGATGGCGGCTATTTTTTTTTCAATTTTGACATTCGATTCGGTATTGGAGAGCTCTGATATTGATTTTGAAAGCAATCGGTAAAGAAACAAAAAAAATCAAGATGGAGGCTATTTTTTTTTTTTCAATTTTAACATTCGATTCGAAATCGGAGACCTCTCGGACTCTCAGATATCGATTTTGAAAGCAATCGGTCAAGAAACAAAAAAATTCAAGATGGCGGCCATTTTTTTTCAATTCTGACATTTGATTCGGTATCGGAGAGCTCTCGGACCCTCAGATATCGATTTTGAAAGCAATCGGTCAAGAAACAAAAAAATTCAAGATGGCGGCCATTTTTTTCAATTCTGACATCTGATTCGTCATCGCAGTCGACTCGGACTCTCAGATATCGATTTTGAAAGCAATCCGTCCAGAAACCAAAAAATACAAGATGGCGGCCATTTTTACGACGAAGGGGGGACGCTTCGGGCTTCGCCCTACGCGGAGCTCGGCCTGCGGCCTCGTAAATTACTTATGGTAGGAGGAGGGTGCAGGGTCAGCCGGAGGACGCTTCGAGCTTCGCTCTACGCGGAGCTCGGCCTTCGGCCTCGCTATATGATGAAAGTTACTTGGGGGGGGTTAGGTAGCTGGAAGTATTAGTAAGGGGGGACGCTTCGGGCTTCGCCCTACGCGGAAGCTCGGCCTGTGGCCTCGTATGAACCTTGACCTACTGGATGTATGTGGGAGCACGACATGCTGGGGGACGCTTCGAGCTTCGCTCTACGCGGAGCTCGGCCTTCGGCCTCGCCATGTTGGTTTAAGTTACTTGGGGGGAGGGGTCGGGGACAGAAAAAGTAAGGGAGGGACGCTCCGAGCTTCGCTCAACGCGGAGCTCGGCCTTCGGCCTCGCAAGTTACCAGGTTTTTTCCATGGCGGCCATATTGGAAAATGGCATCAAAAAAAATTTGACACCTAAAACGTAATCCACACCCTCAAAAACCCCCCCATTCCAAATTTCACTCGAATCTGAGCAACTTCTATTTCGGCCGCCATTTTGAATCCGCCATATTGTTTTTTTTTTTTCAGTTGCCTCTTGACATCCTCTTTGACATTTGTTCAAGCACCTTAAACTTCTTTCTTTTCATAAATTTCTCTCAATAAAATTTGTATGGCGGCTATTTTGTTTTCCGCCATTTTGGATTTCTTTCACCCCAGGTAGAATTCGACCAGGGTGTGGGTCGACTTTTGTTCGAGGTCGACCCACCTATCCCTTACAGTTTTTACTGGCCGTTGACCCCTACCCTGATGCTGAAGACTTTTCCAAGGTTTAAGATTTTTCTGGTACTCATCAGACCTGGTCGTACAACTTGTCCATACATGACTTTCACCTCTGACGCCTCCTTCATGGAGAACAATTATGTCAATGAGTGAGTGAGTGAGTGAGTCAGTCAGTCAGTCAGTGGTAATTGAGCTTTATATAAAGTTCTAAGTTTTACATCATGTCTGGTTTAGCAAGTAATACATCTTCAGTTTATTCTTGTATTTACATTTTTCCATGTACATATCTTGCAAGTCTTCCGTCAATTCATTTATAAGGCTTGGTATCTGATAATTTAGAAGTCTGGTTCCATAAAAATTTGTAGTTTTAGGTACTATGTATTTTTTTATACTATTGTTAGCTCTAAGCTATTTGTACATTGTATAGTTTTTTATTCCTAAAATGTATTAAATTGTATTAATACTAAAATGTTTATATGACATGTAATGAATGTTATGCAATAAATAATCATTATCATATAACTGGAATCTATTCAAGTCGCGTGTGAATAGGCTACTTCTGGGCAAACTCGTTCCATCGTCGACCTCATCTCTGTCTTCAAGACTAGATTGAGGTCAAGAGAAGCCCATCAATAAAAAAGAGGATAAAATTTTGAAAAATATTTTTTTAGTATATCTTCCCCATAGACTTCCCTACAAGTAAAGTGGGGATGGTTTTTAGGGTTCCGTACCTCAAAAGAAAAAAACGGAACCCTTATAGGGTCACTTTGTTGTCCGTCTGTCTGTCTGTCTGTCAAGACCCTTTATCTTACGAACGGGTAAAGGTATCAGGTTGAAATTAATACCATATGTTAAGGTCCATGAACCACACAAGATCTGAAAATTTAAATTTTTTACAATGACGCAATCAAAAGATATGGCTTTTTATGTCCTCATCTCCATACATTTATGCAAAAACGGAAAACCTACAGGGTACTTCCCGTTGACCTAAAATTATGAAATTTGGCAAGAAGCTAGGTCACATAGTACAAATAATGGGAAAAGTCTGAAATCATTAAATATTACAACTTTTCTCACAACTAATGGTAACCAATTGTGGTGAGCTCCCGTTTCAAGAACATTCATATAAGAGAGGGGTCAAGTTGGATGGTCCCTGAGGCGATTTTTGTTTTAGTTCTATTTAAAAACGGGAACACTTACAAACTTGAAAATTGGTATGTTTATAGTGCATAAGCTATAAAATAACAACAAATAATAAAATTTGGTCAAGCGCGTGTCGGACTCAAAAATCTAGCACATTAACTTACTGAAATTTCAACTAATACAATAATGATTATGTGGTGGTACGGAACCCTCAGTGCGCGAGTCCGACTCGCACTTGGCCGGTTTTTTTTTTTTCATATCTACCCCATATTGTGCGGTGTCGTTGGGTAAAACCTTAGATTATGAATAACGGCAGCTTAGGTAAAACGCACAAGCAAATGGCAATGTGTCTCTGACTATTAATTGAAACTTCCGTGGGAAAAGCAGTGTCTTTGCATATCTAGAATATAATATCAACATGTCTACACCCTTCTCAGATAGAAAGTTAAAATATTCAAATGATATCTACAACATATCATTTGAATGTATGTTCTGTCTGAGAATGACTATAGTCGTCATAACATCCGATGAAACGTCCACTGCAGGACAGGGAGTTCCCTTCAGAATTCCGCTATAGCTGGAACAATGTGGACGGCAAGTACGTTAGTCACCATGCTTGTTAGCGTTGCGGCTGGCAACATGGACCGCGGTTGTTGGTGACCGCAGTATGTTAGATGGTACGATACACAGAAAGATGGTGCTACTGGTGCTACTCATCCTCTAGTTCAATCCCTTAGTCACCGACTGGTTGAGATGGATGGGAACTATTCTTTGCCGGCACCACAGCGGACAATGACTATGGTCCTGGCTATAAATAAAGAGATTGAGTGGTTATCCAATATGGAGATGTAGAAGTACAAGGCTGAGATCAGATGCCACGACCTATGCTCGGTCGCAACACACTGCTTTGTATGAATTTTTACGGGGAACCATCTGTTTCGGGCTGCATGACCCATGGCAGGCATGTATATCAGTTTGGTGACTGGACCTTTAGGTTTGCTAAAGCTACTTTGTCGAAAACATAAACTATTTCGTCCTTTTGCGCCTATTGGTTGGTCGACTCGCACTTGACCAATTTTTATAATTAGTTGTTATTCTAGCATAATTTGCTTTTATGATCTAAAGCAAAAAAGAAACACGTTTCAAAATCGGGAAATAGTGCTTTTATCTATGGGATCTTTTGAACTCTAGCTTCCCGTGCAAAGCCGAGGCGGGCCGCTAGTAGGTATATTTATTTGCAGGATGTTATATTTCTCTAAAAAAACCAATTGATCTTATACTATTAAACAAGCAATATTTTGTATATGGTGAGGTGACTTTTAACTAGTTCTTGATACCAAAAGATATGCATGAACCCATGATACTGAACAATTTTTCCCAAGGAACATAGGTCCAATACGAAAAACCAAATTTGACTTCCCATACAAAAAGCGCTATTAGCTGATGCAGTTTCTAGGAGGTCAAATTTGGTTTTTCGTATTTGGACCTACGTTCCTTGGGAAAAGTTGTTCAGTATCACGGGTTCATGCAAATCTTTTGGTACTCGTATCAAGAACTAGTTAAAAGTCACCTTATGGCTTATATATTTGTAATCGGTTTTTAGAAAACTACTCTAACGATTTCGATACAATTTTCCATACGAGTGTTTTCGGGGGCAAACATTTATCAACCTAGGTCTCATGTATGCGAAAATTCGTTTTCCCCGTGTTTTTAAGTATTTTTATTATATACCTCGCTTTGGGTAAAATCCTACAGCTCCATCGGTTGGCGGGTAGCATAGCTTGCTTACCCGATGATATTTTTATATTGAGGCGACTATTATAGAGCAAAGCTCGGTTGCCCAGTTACTTAATAGCTTAATCGAGAAAGATATTTATATTTTAGTCAAAATCTGTTATTATTTGAGTAGATGGTGATATTGTCGTACTAAGCGTATGTTCAGCGAACAGCATAACAAATAAAATTATCCTTCTATTTCAGGAAACCACGTGATATACCTTTCCATTTGCCACATAGAAAACTTCTTGACAAAATCGAATATGTTAAGAAGGAGCCTGAGCCTCTGGTAATTTTCATTTGTTTATTTTACCTGAACTCTTTTATGTTATAACAAGGTATTATCATATGTAATGTGTTCCATTAAATGGCATTCCATCAACAAACTAAGCTGTACAAATAAAATTGTATACTCATTTAGTAAGGGTGATGAAGGACAAATTTCTATATGATTTGCTCATGTCTGCCTCTTTGACTGATGATAAGGAGCATCCTCTAGAAGATACAAAAAATATTGGCGGACATCCACACCCCTGCGTTTTTGCGGAATTAAGTTTTAACTATTTTGAAATTTGACAATGAAACGTACACCTGGCAGACTATGAATATCTGATTAAATACAATGTACAAAACCCCAGAAAAATGGTCTGCCACCATAATAGCCCTGCGTCGTAAATGCAAAAATTCACTACTTCGTCCCGTGATAATGCAGAGCCCTGCGTGTCTGCCTCTTCGATTTCCTACATCTTCAGAAGTATTTTAAATAGAAGTCACAAAAGCAGACAAAAAAAAAAACATTATTTAGTTTCTTATTTTCATTTTTTTGGCTTTAACTCAAAAACTCAGCGACGCTCAGAAAAACTTGTAAGGACCAAATCGATTCGTATTGAGCTGATCTATCATCCCTATTTATATGAATCATGGGCAAATCATATACCCAAATTGCAGCCAGCACCCTAACTATTACATTATATCTGGCTGTACTATATGTTTTATCATTCTTAAGTATTATAATTTATGTTTTTTTTGTCATGCTTAGACATTAATTATTATCCCTAATGGGCTTATTATCACTGGTTGATATAATAAAAATATGCCTTAACTTATGTGTTATTTGGGCCTGTTGATCATATTCACTGCATGTGTTGCTTCATATAAAATAAATATTCATACACTTCACAACTCAAATCAAGGGTGTATGTAGTAAATTAAGTGTAAATATAACAAAAAATA
This sequence comes from Athrips mouffetella, assembly GCA_947532105.1. Classification (NCBI taxonomy): domain Eukaryota; kingdom Metazoa; phylum Arthropoda; class Insecta; order Lepidoptera; family Gelechiidae; genus Athrips; species Athrips mouffetella. The sequence goes on from OX383956.1 coordinate 34,595,281, forward strand.
TTAAAAAAAAACCTGAAAAATGCATTCATCATTCGATTTCGAGCCTAACTTAGACAAATCGGCCCATAGTGCTTCAAGCCATTTAGGGTAGATGGCGCTAAGGTCGCCAGTTGACGATCAAGTATTAAAAAATATAAACGAGTCGTTTGACGACGTAATTAGTCCAGTCGCTTAACGTCTTATATCGCCTTTACGTGGACACGCCTTATAAATGCACCAAATTTTTTCCAGGTTCTAGTAAATATAAATAGCTCAGTTGGAAGGAACAGCACTGGCACGGTGCACCGAGAGTCGCTGTTCAATCTCGGCTCGTGTCAATTTCTTCTTTTCTTTATTTATTTAAATAGAAATAAATAAATACAGTGTAATGAAAAGTACCTACTTTGAAGCCTGAAGGTTATAAATCTGCCCATGTATCTGAACAACTTAGCCCAAGGGACATATTACTTTCCATTCCACAAAAAAGGACGTTAACGGAACGATCTTCCCCCTGCTGTTTTCCCTGGTAGTTACGACATTAGCTTATTCAAAAAGCGGGTTAACAAACTTGTCAAAGGCCGGAAACGCATTAGTACCACCCCCTAGGCGCTAGGTGTTGCAAGTGTCTATGGGCGGCAGTGACACTTACCATCAGGTGAACTGTTTGCTCGTTTGCCTGCTCTTACATAAAATAAAACATATTGCAGTAAGAAAGAGACTTCGACTTAAAAGCAGAACTGCACCCACTTTAAGAAATAAATTAATTGCGTCACAAGTACAAAAGTTTCAATTAATTTGTTTGTTTCACGAAATGTGGTAGATGCACGATTGCCGCTCAAAAATGGCACCCTTACTCTTTCATAGTATTGTTTCGCGGCGATTTTAGGTAATTCATTTGATCATATATTTGTTAGATGCTAGACTGCTGATCAAAAAATGGCACCCTAAATAAGGGTGATAAGGGCTTATACTCAAGAGCTGCTACTTAAACCTCCTTGGGCTTATACGTCTATTTGATCTCAGTCTGGACCGGGAGCCGAGCAGGTTTTGAACACGTGATATCAGGGCGAACACAATGTCAGGGTATGGGGATTTATTTATGAGAGAGGATCTATCTGAGAAGTTCAAACAATCTATCAACCCTAGCAGGTGGAGGACTGTGGTCTCTGACGGGAAAGAGGCGAGATGTTATGTATGCATGTATCAATATTTAGTGTAAGACACAAATCTCCAAATCCTTCAGGAAAGCTGTTCGTCGAAGTTACTTCCACCATACCGACTACTGGTATGTTCATGTGTCAATGTAATAGTCGCTTTCTAATAGGGTGGAGGGGATAATTATGAAGTCATAATTTTTTTATATGGGTTTTTTACAATGTTTTACTTGAACGATATATTAAATGAATAGGCTTTAAGGGGCTACCCGCCGTCAACTAGCGCCCCCATCAGTTAATAAAATATTACTCATTAAATACAAAACTTCACAGTAACCAATAACCAATTCAGAATTCCAATTATAGAGCATTAAAATAAGTTCAATGAAACCAAGATACTGCCGGAAGATACCACACCTGGAGATTTTTGGTCATGCAACGTTTCATCAAGATCGTTTGAGCCGTTTTTGAGCAAAATACAATTTTTAATTTCCATTGTATGACAGCGATGGATTTATTATCATAACAGCCGAAAGACGTACACTGCTGGACATAGGCCTCCCCTAGGACCGACCGGTCGTCATGGATTTACATAATAATTTTAAACTTAAAATATGGTGTCAATCGGACTTTTCGTTTAGCCTCTAGGCCAAATCGTGACGGACAGACCGACCGAAGGACGAAAATTTTTGGAAGACTTACTTTTTATGATGTATAGGTGACATAGAACAGATTTCTTAAAAAAAAAATTTTTTTTCTTGCTTCGCTCGAAGGTATAAAACAGTATGTAATGTACTTCCTCAACGTCTAAAATACATACGTACATAATATCACGCCTCTTTCCCATCGGGGTAGACAGAAAAATACTTAGACACAAAACATAAGTCTGGAGTATCCTGCGGGTATACGTATCTAGAAATCTGGAAAATTACGTAACTGGCAGTCTACGAATTTTAGGAGAAATAGTAAGTAAATTGTGTTTGTTTTTATTCGCAAATGTGTTAAAAAACGTCGTCGTAAGAAGCGCGTGAGAGTTACACTCTCGGCTCCATTACGCCCTCGCCTGCGACACGGTCTGCAATTTTAGAGCATCACCAACATAGCGCCTTTGCTTCTTACATTATTATTCGGTTCCTTTAGGATCGATTTTTACTATGTTGAAATGTTTTGTATTTGTGACGCAATAAATTTAAAAGTGGCAGCACCTCTGCTCTACAACCACCTTGACACCAGACAGAAATGTCTACATACAACAAACACTCTTTAAATGAAAGGTCAAATTGTGTTGTTCACTTACGTTACATTAATATTAGGTCTTTACCTATGAAATTGCCGTTTTGTATGGCGAATTTTAGGTAAATCCAATCTTTTTAGGGTTCCGTACCTCAAAAGAAAAAAAACGGAACCCTTATAGGATCACTTTGTTGTCCGTCTGTCTGTCTGTCTGTCTGTCTGTCTGTCTGTCTGTCTGTCTGTCAAGACCCTTTATCTCACGAACGGGTAAAGGTATCAGGTTGAAATTAATACCATATATTAGGATCCATGAACCACACAAGATCTGAAAATTTAAATTTTTTACAACGACGCAATCAAAAGATAGGGCATTTTATGTCCTCATCTCCATACATTTATTCAAAAATGAAAAACCTACAGGGTACTTCCCGTTGACCTAAAATTATGAAATTTGGCAAGAAGCTAGGTCTCACAGTACAAATAATGGGAAAAGTCTGAAATCATTAAATATTACAACTTTTCTCACAACTAATGATAACCAATTGTGGTGAGCTCCCGTTTCAAGAACATTCATATAAGAGAGGGGTCAAGTTGGATGGTTGCTGAGGCGATTTTTGTTTTAGTTCTGTTTAAAAACGGGAACACTTACAAACTTGAAAATTGGTATGTTTATAGGGCATAGGCTATAAAATAACAACAAATAATAAAATTTGGTCAAGCGCGTGTCGGACTCAAAAAATCTAGCACATTAACTTACTGAAATTTCAACTAATACAATTATGTTTATGTGGTGGTACGGAACCCTCAGTGCGCGAGTCCGACTCGCACTTGGCCGGTTTTTTTTTTATTTTTTTAAGCATTATTGGGAAGACATTGAGCTAACAGAAACTTAAATTTGATTTTCGAAAAATATTATCTGTAAAAAAATATAACAAATCTAATGATGAAATCGGACGACAATTAAGACGAACAATTTTCGAACCTTAAATTTTATATATCAAACTAAAAATAAATACTTTATTTTATACGTAAATTAATAACCTTGAAGTCAACTTTCAAATATAAGACAAATGAAAAAAATTTAATTAGTATTATAGGAATTATGATCTCATTAATCTGTAAGAAAATTTCGGCAATTTCATAGGTAAAGACCTATTATTGGAGGTCAATATTTGTATCTCGCATTCCGAACTGATTTCGTTGGGAAAGTGGAGTGTCATGGGCGGGTTCATATCCTTCAGTCCTCTATGTCCTCTTATAATTTGTTTCTTGTCCGATAAATATAGACTTGGTTTATGGCTGTAATATAGGTTTTTTTTTTCAGACTGGTTTCACCTTTGCGCAAGAGGAGAGAAATCGAAGAGAAAGGAAACCTGCCCTTCTGAAATTAGAGCCAATAGATGAAAGTAAATAGTTTTTGTTTTAATGTGACGTGTAATCTCTGTCTATTGCCGTTATGACTGTTAGATGGTGCTAGTAGATAATTGTATCATAATCATCGTAATTCATAACACTGCTGACACATCAACATCCCACTGCTGGACAGGAGTGGAGTGGAAGTACGTCCACAGCTATCACGCTTTTTAAATTTGCGGCTGGCACCATGGACCACGTGGGTTTGAGACTACAGTATGTAAGACGGTACGATACGCCAAAGGTCGCTGCTGCCTGTCACCCGTTTCAAATAACTTAGTTACCTTTTACGCCAACGTATGGTTCGACAACTCGCTAATTTGGATCTCGTAAGATGTTAGCGAGTTGGTGAATCAAAAAGTTAAATTATTGGGTAATATTGCAGTTAGAAAGAAAAAAAGCGGCTAAGTGCGTGTCGGGCCACGCGCAGTTTAGGGATCCGTAGTATTTTTATGATTTGTTAAGGTTTAAAAAAAGGTTTTAATTAAGTTTTTCATAACGTTCATAGCATAAACTTTTTATACCTCCTAATGCTCAGTGAGGTGCTAGCGCCTGATTGCTATTTTTATTATTTCAAGTTTTTCGGCTATAGCACATTAATTGAAGTCGACTTAGCTGTGATAGTTTTCCATTTAATTTCATCATATACAGGCTGATTGGGAATTCGACGTATTCCTGAAAGGGTCTTGTTTGCAACTCATATGGAGCAAATGTGCCCATGGAACCGGTGGCCGAGAATCAGTGGCTGCGAAGTCATCCGAAGGTCAGGTTTCTTGATGAAATTTCGCGCCTTACAACATTAAAAATGTGAAAAAAGTCCACCAGCCTGTGCAATAATATTTTTTTTATTGAGGATTAATGACTGATTAATAGTAACTTAATTTATGCCTAATAAATCCGAAAAATACCGAAGTAAATAAATTCTAAACAAAAAGTTGTGTAATAAAAATTCGATATTTTTTTGTGGAAGAGAATATTTGGACACTCGGCACCAACAAAAATTTCAATACTTTGTCGGCGTGGATGAAATATATGTAAGGATCTTTGAGCTCTGAGAACCACGTGTCGTCCGCGTCTATATCTAGGTATCATGTCTGCTACGTTTTTTAACATTTCTTCAAAATAACGCGTTCCAGGAACCCTACAGCGCCATCTGTTAGTGAGCTTTGGTTAAGATTATCAGAGCAAAACTCGGTCGCCCAGGTACTTCTTTTCAATAAGGCATCTGCACAAATCAATCATTTCTGCTTTACAGCTCTTACTAAGAGGAAGAAGATACAAATTCAAGTAGAAGAGGAACGGGAACGCCGTGAAGAAGCCCCCACAGATCCACTCAAGCAAAAACCGGAAGTTGCCCCTCAGGATACAGTTATTGACTATGTCAGGACTAACCCTCAATGTGGATTTCTTTACATGATCTATGCCGTTCCCATTGAGAATGTGTTTTTTACGCCCTATTATTTGAAGTAAGTAGGTTTAAAAGGAATAAAACCCTGACAGCCGGTTGCACAAAGCATCTTTAAATAAAAGTAAAGCTCGCTGAGCTAAAAATTGCTGACACTTTCTTTGTAAACGAAACACAAATAGTCAGCAGTAGACTTAAAGGAGCTTTAACTGTAAAGATGCTTTGTGCAATTGGCGGTAAGAGGCTTAGCAGACGTAAGCACAAAGTCCGTGTCAATCCGCCAGTGTGGCCAGAACTGCAAATTTATTCGATAATATACAACGTGTTAACGGAATAAGCGAAACTGAGAAAATAGTTTGTTCAAAATCGAGAATAGAATCAATTTCTCGGGTTTTTGATAGGGGTAATATTTTTTTTTTGTTAAATTTTTGCCGCTTCTATTTTAAATATTTCTGTGGATACGCGCGCTGGCGGCCGGCCGGTGCCACGCGTTTCATGAGCGGTGAGGAGGGGAGGCGTGGCGTGCGCGGAGTGCGCGGACTAGAACAACGATGAAACTAGAACAATCATGAAACTTTAAAATAACAATATCTAGAAAAAAAATATTTTTATTTTTTTTTCCGGAAATGGATTTATTTTAATAAAAATCAGTTGGGGTGTATGATGGTTTCGCTTATTGCATTAATTAATAATATTTGTTTACATACTTTGGAAGGAAAACAGCTTGAAATAGTTCTTCAATTGAAAGAGTTATTTAGTCCAAAGGGTTGTTCACATAGTTTGGAAGTAAAAGAGCTTGAAATAATTCTTCAATTGAAAGTGTTATTTAGTCCAAAGGGTTGTTTACATACAACGACCACACAGCCCAATAGACGCCTTATGTCTTAGTTTCTATAAACAAATCATTCTGTCAACTCATTTTGGTAGTCGGGTCGGGGGAACGGCAAACATTTCCATACCACCTTATAGTACAAGGAGCCATTTTTCCTGTATGTTATAAATATCACTTGTAGTTATTTGTTCACAAATGCACGAGATGTTCACGGGTCAAAGTAAGACGTATATGTCTAACGAGTTGCCAGAAAAAGTTCGCCTTACATGAGGTGTCTATTGGGCTGTGTGGTCGTTGTTTACATAGTTTGGAAGTAAAAGAGCTTGAATAGTTATTTAATGCAAAGAGTTATTTAATCCACAGGGTAGTCAGTTTGATAGTTTTTAGTTAAAAGCGTAGTGCAATTTTGAGGAATGATAAGTTTTAATTTTTGTCCTAAAAGTTTGCAACTTTTAAACGATAATTTTTGAAACACCGGCCTCACTGGCGGATTGACACAGACTTTGTGTTCACGTCTGCTGAGCCCCTTCTTAGGATCACCTTTAGGTCTGTTTTTCTGTATTTCATCTCTTTGACATCTCTTGCAATAGACTTATCAGGAATGAGTAAAGGTAGTCTATGGTGCCCTGGAGGTGACCCAATGCAAACATCGTCGATTGATGATCGGTCATTAGTCATTTATGGCTCATCATAATACATATTGAACGAAACCGAAACTTATGTGGTACTTAGTTCCCGTTGACTTAAAATCATGAGTTTTGACACTGAAGACTGAAGCGAGGTCGCACATCAAAATTAAAGGGAAAATCAGACCATCTAAAACTATTGTAATGCACTACCGTCGCGCTAGTTACTTTTGTTTTTCGACATCGGCGGGTGGTGCAAATGAATGTGGTTTGGGACCTAATCCTTACTCTTTGCTTTGATCAATACCATTAATAAACCTTTACACTCCGAATAACAAACTTTAAACTTTAGTATGTTTCCACTTTTGTATTTACAGGGTCGTCCCTTATGAACATATCAACAAAAAGAATTATTTGACGATAAGTCCCTGTGGGGTTACTCACGTGACCAATGAAATGGTATTTACGAAACTCGATGAATGGGATTGGGAATACACAGTTTTTACGAAACTTACTGAGGTAATTTTACCCTCAATAAATATCTAGTTATTGTGACTTATGCGTCTAGTCCCTAATATCAACTCCGACATTAAGGGTACTACGTTCAGTTGACAAGCGTTAGGGTATACCTTCCTGAATGGACTTGAGAATGAATAACTTCGTAACCACTTTTTACATTAAATATAGCATTCATCTAAAAAAATAAAACGTAACAAACAGGATATTAGAAGTGATGTGGTCGAGATAGAATTTTAATTTAATTTGTATAACTGAAGAATAAAATTCTAAAATGACCCTAATTTTGTCAATTTTTGCCATTTGTAACCATTTTATGACTACATTTTTACCAAAAATATATTAAAATTTTTCAATATTTTAGACAAAACAATATTTAATCAAGTGGTCGTTTTACATTTTCGAAATAACATAGGAAAAAATACTTTTACACTATTCCTCTAAAAAAAATTGTTTTATACCATCCCCCTCTAAAAAGATTATTTTATTCACTGAAAACAGTGAATAAAAAGCCCTTTTAATCACGATTTTGGTGTTTGAATTTAGAACACATATCAATAATATATTTGACCTCATCTTACCTTAAGAGCAGCGACTCAATACGAAGTACCAGGAGAACATGAATTTTCAAGAGGAGGACAATAAAAAGTACCTACCAGGAGAGCATAAATATTAAAAAGTATTAAAACGGGGTGGTCAGCAAATTATTCGATATTTAATTAACTAATCAACAATAAACTTGTCATTTATGTAACAAGATATAAATTTTTGTTAGTTTGTGTACAGTGTACCTCTCAAATACCCGTATAATCTGTGCCCGCTAAAAAGAAATAATGCGAAGCGTGCCTTATTAACAAATATTTGTTACATGAATATATTGGACCTCCATCTCAACGCTATACAATCTCCTTAAATGTATATTTTCGCTTAAATCTTTCTTTTTCTCCTAGTCATGGTATAAAGTATAGTATTCAACTCTTGAATAAAAGGGATTGAAATCGAGTGCCATGAATCACTCGCGTCGCTCAGGATTCTAACACTTAAATCACTCGCGTCGCTCAGGATTCTAACACTTGAATCACTCGCTACGCTCGTGATTCAGTCGTTAGAATCCTTCACTTGCTCTTGCTTCATCTCTGGCCTTCGCTTTAAATCCGTCTTTTATTCACTAATTGCATAATATACTATTATACCATTCTCCCTCTAAAAATATTATTTTATTCACTGAAAACAGTGAATTATTAGCCCTTTTAATCACGATTTTGGTGTTTGAATTTAGAACACAATATATTCGACCTCCATTAAGAGCAGGGACTCAATACAAAGTACCAGGCGAACATGAATTTTCAAGAGGAGGACAGCAACTGGAGGCTTAGAGGGGCATACAATAAACAAGTACCTACCAGGAGAGCATAAATATAAAAGAGGTGGTCAGCAAACGGGGTGCTCAGCAAATTAAGCTGTATTCTAGAAAATATGATGAATGTTCATTTTATGATATTTAATTAACTAATCAACAATAAATTTGTCATTTAAGTAACAAGATATAAATTTTTGGTGGCTGTTTGGAAGTTTAGTCTGTACCTCTCAAATATGCGTATAATCTGTGCCCGCTTAAAAGAAATAATGCGATGCGCGCCTTATTATCAAATATTTGTTTCATGAATATATTCTACCTCCATCTCAATGCTATACAACCAGTATATAACCTCCTTAAATGTATATTTTCCCTTAAATCTTTCTTTTTATCGTAGTCATGGTATAAAGTATAGTATGCAACTCTTGAATAAAAGGGATTTAAATCGAGGGCCATGAATCACTCGCGTCGCTCAGGATTCTAGCACTTGAATCACTCCCTGAATCCTCCGCTTGCTCGTGATTCATCTCTGGCCCTCGCTTTAAATCCGCCTTTTATTCACTAATTGCATAATATACTATTATTCACGAAAACAGTGAATAAAAAGCACTTTTAATCACTATTTTGGTGTTTGAATTTAGAACACACCAATATAATTTAACCTTCCTTTTTTTCTTCATTAAATATATATTTTCGCTTAAATATTTCTTCTCGTAGTCATTGTATCAACTCTTGAATAAAAGGGATTTAAATCGAGGGCCATGAATCACTCGCGTCGCTCAGGATTCTTACACTCACTGCGGTCGTGAATAAGTCATTAGAATCCTTTACTTGCTCGTGATTCATATCTGGCGCTCGCTTTAAATCCGTCTTTGATTCACTAATTGCATAATATACTATTCTCTCATTTTTGTGTATATCGGGGTTACCGTTGGTCGTAACAGCCACGTTGCAACGCACTCAAATGTGAAGGTTATTGACGTGTAAATGAGGTCGAAATTAACATTGACGAGCGTGTAGCTGCTAATTTTAAGGAAGGTATAGCCTTAAGCGGGCGTTGTGCGCGCGTTATTGTGCAAGGTTGAGCGTTAGAAACATCGCTTCTAGGAGGACTCACCGAAAGGCTTGATTACACGTAATGAATACAGTAGCGAGACACTAAATTGACGCTAGGCCAAGAGAGTTACCACATCGAGTCGTTGTTTACAAGTACAATTAAAATTTGGCGATTTAGTTTAGTTTTGATGCAATGACCGACGATGCAGAAAAAAAATATTCAAATGGTTTTCCAACCGCCTCCTACCAGCTATAATAAAATTTTAGTGGGATTTATAAGACGAAGAATAGTAGAGTTTTGACCAGAAAATTGATTTTAAGAAAACCCCCCCTTGGTGCAGCAAACAATATTTTTAGTGGATTGTAGACAGAAGATCCCAAATTCATTTTTAATTTAAATTACGAAAATATGGGGGAAAATAACTGCATCAAGAATAACGAGTGGCGAATGACGAACGTTTTGATGGCAGATGTGCTACGCGTCCACGTATTCATGCGTGTCGAGTGTGATAGCGAGTCGCTAGGGGGGGGGGGCAGAAGAATGAAGTGGCGGTATGGGTACTAATTGGGATTCTAGTGACTCTCATTCGCCTCTTTCATTTAGAGCATTTGGCCGAGTACTTGCCAAAATGTTCATACAAACCGACCACTCGGCCGAGAGCATTGTCTCGCCATTGTATTCGTAACGTGTAATCGAGGTTCAAGTTACTAAAGCGCGTTATGTTCGCTCTCGTCATCTGAACAAGTTACTCTAGTCGCGGTTTCCATCATGTATACCTATAGTCTACAGTCCGACGACTTCGTGCGCAAACTTCCTTCATCACATCTCTTCTCCATACAATAACAACGCCTGCCACCCCGCAGAACGGTCTAACACGAGGTTGTTGGGCTATACATATACTAACCTTGTTGGCACGTTCATTGTTTTTAAGAGGATTCTTAATTTCATCGTCGAAAAATAAACTTTCATATGTTTTATATTGGAATACGAACTTTCAGATCATGTTCTTCAGAGTCTATAGATACTGGAAAGCTTTTTATGTCTGGAGGAAGTCTATTGTATTTAGAAAATACAGCAAAATGCGTGAGAAGCTTCATAAAAATCTTTTCATACTGACTCCGGTCTTGGGAAAAGCATTGCTCAGTATTCAGGCTATGGTTTGTGAAATGTACATGAAAAGTTTTGCTGATCTTGTAAGAGACATGGACACACCTTTCTTCTACTTCTATGAAGTGCAGGTAACACTATAGGCGCATTCTTAAACCGGTGTTAGTTGACTATTTGCAGCTTATGTTGAATTCGTTATTTACAGATGGTACGAATAGAGTATATTCGTGACAAGTTGGTGGAATACCGACAAGTAGTGCTGGATGTGATCACGCAAGCGTGTCACGCAGCCCTCTTCATACAAGGCTTCACTTTCGACGACCGTTTCGTACCACCGTTTTTGATCGTCAGAGGGAAGCCAACAGGTGGCATGTCTTACACTGAAAAGGCTAACAAGAGAAAATATTGTGAACGTTTAGCAAAGTAAGTTAATTTTCCAAAGAAATAATGTTAATGTTTCGTTTTGATAATTTATTTTACCTTTTACAGTTTCATAAAACTAACAGACTACATGACAAATTATATGTTATATCGTTTGACAAAGAAATCGAACGTATTGATGGCTGATATGCTACGCATCCACGTAAAGTACACCCCTCCTCCAGAACTGTTGCACAACAATGTGGTGGAGGAAGTGCTGGAAGTACTACCGCGACCAGAGGAGAGATGCAAGGTAATAAGATTACCTACTCGATTTACAGAAGCTAGGTGTTGTGAGTAACGAATTGAATTTTTAATTTAAATTTTCTTAATATAACAACTATGCACCGGAAGATGTATGTACAGCAGGCGCGGTTCCAGCCCTAGATTTTGGGGGGGGTCATCGAGGCTGATCCTAACCACAACATTATTTTTACCCACACAAAAATGAGCTTAGGTAGTTTTATGAGCAAAGAAAAACAGATATCGCATAATCAGAGAGACAGGCAAAGATATATTGCAAATTCACCATCGAAGCGAGTTCGAAATTTCACGTAATAGAGCTAACAAATACTGATAATAATCTAAATATATAAAATAGCTTGTCCTGACTTAATGACAGATTCATCAACGCCGAACAAACACCGTACATAGGTTTTTTGCATTTCAAAACCACCCACTAAGGAAGGATTTTCCAAAATTCATCCCCATAAGGGACAACAGTTTTTTTGAAAGTCTTTGTTTCTCGAGTCTGATTCACACTAATTAGAATTTATGCTTTTGGTAAAAAATAAAGAAACACGTGTTTAAGCATTTCTTAAAAATCTCCCTTCAAAGGGGTGACAAAGGGGATGATTTTTTCCGTATGTTGGTATATAAGTCTTTCATTTTTAAAGGTAGAAAATTTTGTCACGAGGTGCTTGAAAATTAAAATTTAAGCTAAGAAACAAAGAAACACGTGTTTCAGTGAGATATCATCCTCCAAAGAAATAAAAAACATAAACATTTCTTTCTTTCTTTGTTTCAAAGGGGTGAATTAAGAGATGAAAGTTTGTATGAAAATCTTATTGCTTTGACATGCGGTACTTGAAAATTTGGATTTTAGCTAATAATAAGAAACGAAGAAACAAGTGTTTCAGTAAGTTTGAGATGTCATCACCCAAGGGGGTAAAATAAGGGATGAAATTTCGTATGAAAATCCTACAGTTTTGACATGAGGTACGGTCAACCGCTTGTCGGTAGAAACTTTTTCAACCTTATTACCACGCCATAAGGTCCAAAAGTGTTTCTACTGATGTGCAGCCGTGTGTACTTGAAATTTGGATTTTAGCTAATAATAAGAAGTAAAGAAACACGTATTTCAGTAAGTTTGAGATATCATCACCCAAGGGGGTAAAATAAGGGATGAAATTTCGTTTGAAAATCCTACAGTTTTAGAAGTAAAGATACACGTGTACGGAGAGCTCAAAACCAAATTTGTATAATTCTACCCTTAAAAATTAAAGACTTATAGGCCAACATACGGCAAAAATCATCCCCTTTTTCAACCCCGAGATTTTAAAGAAATGCTTAAACACATGTCTCTTTATTTTTTACCAAAAGCTTAAATTCAAATTTGTGTGAATCTAACTCAATAAATAAGGGACTTTCATATAAACTTTCTTCCCTTATTTCACCCACTTAGGGGATGAATTTTGGAAAATCCTTCGTTAGTGGTTGGCTTTGAAGTGCAAAAAACCTGTGTACAAAACTTAGATCTGTAGATATAGCGGTTACGGCTCAACGTTGATAAATCAGTCATCAAGTCACGACAAGCTATTTTATAACGGGTGAAAGGGACAGCCCTCCGAATACTGAAAGGGCATGATCAGTCAACGTAATTAAACAACTTTCAGTGAACAAACTTTCAGGAAACGAATAAAAAAATTGGCCTCTCCATACAAAGTTTGCAATTTTGTATGGAGAGACCGATTTTTTCTTTCATTTCCCGAAAGTTTTATTCGCTGAAATATGTTCAGTTACTTTGACTGATCATGCCCTTTCAGTATTCGGAGGGCTGTCCCTTGCACCAAGTATATATTTAAGAAAGAAGAAAGATCAGAGGAAAGTTCTTTATTTTAGTTTGTTTATATTTATGTTTGTAACGAATAAACTCAAAAACTACGGAACCGGTATTTTTTTTTACACTATTAGAATGATACATTAATTACTAGAAAAAAATAGGAATCCCTACTAAACTTCAATAATGTAACCCAAAGTGAAAAAAATTGCCATACGATGTCTTTCATCGCATGCGCTACGGAAACTATTGATGATAGAATAAAATAATGTTCTAAAATATTAAAGAACATAGGTATTAATATCTAAAAAAATCATCATTTTGTCCAACCAAAATCAGAACTTGTTATCCATACCTTTGTATTGATCCTTATTCAAATAAATTATTTCGTATTCAAGACTGTTTCAATACGTGTAGACTACTTTTTAAAATTCAAATCGGAAATTCCATTCAAAAGGTACTTACAGAATAGGTAACTAAACAAAATAGGTACTTACAGAAAAACATGTTTAAAGCATTTCTAGATAAACAAACATCCCGCAAAACTAACTACACTCGTGCGAAGCCGGGGTGGGCTGCTAGTATTAATATAAAATTACGAGCTTTAGCCCGCGTCACTGTAAAAATATTGTACTGTGAAAGTATGTTTGATTCTGTTTAAACAGCGTGTAACAAAAAGGTGTGACAATACTGAAGGGTGTGAATCTGCCCATGAAACTGAACAACTTTTCCCAAGGAACATAGGTCGGAGTACGAAAAAAAAAATTGACCTCCCATACAAAACGCCCAATCAGCTGATGCAGTTTCTATGGGAGGTCAAAAATTTATTTTGTTCTATGACCTATGTCCCTTGGGAAAATTTGTTCAGTTTCTTGGGCAGTATTATCACACCTTTCCGTTACACGCTGTATAGTTTGGATACCGAGTTTTCTAGTTTAACGTAAAAAAATCTGTTTGGATTTCGGGGGGGGTCATGACCCCTGTGACCCCCCCCCCTGGATCCGCGCCTGATGTACAGTGCACCACACGTTCGTGGTAACAAAGCCAGTGTGAGCGGGTCATGCACTCTATTTTTACTTAGTACAAAACCGAGACAGCTCGGGGTCAAAGTGTTGCCATCAACGTGCGGTCCACTGTACCTAAGCTCATCTTTATCTCATAATCACAACTACGATTTATGTTTGGTTACTTCATGGAACATCTGTAATTGGCCTTATTTATAGACTTTAAGCTCTTATAAAACTTTTTTGTATTAGGCTGATGATAAACAAAATAAAAAATAAAATAAAAAATACTAGGCAATCAAGCATGCTACCTTTAACATAGATACCTATATGGTGTACAAAATGGCGTATATTTTAAGTGTGTTTTTACAATTACAGTGGGCCTTGTTCCAAGTAGACGCTTACGTTTTACCCACTGGTGAAGTAGAACTGAATCCGAGCCCGGAGATAATTTCACAATACATGGAGAAAATGACAAACTACTGGGAGGAATACGTTCGGGAATTCCATAATTATTTGAATGAAGAAAGTTTGCAAATATTCGTTCAGCCATATATAATGGGAAAGCAAGTTGAGTGGTCTGCTGGCGAATCGCCTAATCTCTACTTCCTTATGAACCAAGACAAAGCTATGTTGGCAGATATGGCCTTTATTCCTTACGCGCATACGTATGGTTTCGAATGCGTGTGGATATTCTTAGGCCGAATGCAGAGGTTTATGGACGATTATAGAGAAGCTCATGAGATAGATGTAGAAACAATTAAACAAGAGAGAGATATTAGTGCGTTTAAGAAACTTTGTAATAAACTCACGGATCAAATGGACATGATAGAAGAGGTGGTCAGCTACCAACCTCTGGGAATGGTGTTCTTAAGTCTCTGCCCGTTCCAAGAGCTGTTCAGGCCTGAACCAAGAAAATTGTTCGATGTTGTCGTACAAACAACTCCAGAGTGAGTATTTGGATTGATTTTGGGTTATGTTAAAAAACACAACATCCAGCTTTGCACAAGCATATAGCAGTTTGAGTTTATACAACGATGACACTGACATACGAGACGATGATGGGTCGATGAATATAAGTCTCATCAACCATCGACCCATGAATGACCCAGTGTTGTAGAATATTTAATGAAGATTATTGCGCCACGGACAAGAAAAAGCTATAAGGACTTCTTGTTGACTACGAAACCCTAAAAAACCGAAACTCTCATATCTGTCTTTCAGACTATTTTTCTCAGGGAATAAGTAAAAAGTGGTTCTTTGGAGTTCGTTGTAAAGAAATTAAGCTTTTTAGTCAACGCAATAAAAAATCAAGAAATAAAAGCCTATAGGGTACTTAAAATTGACCTACGTGCCAAGTTTTTCATTAGGTTTGTTTGAGAGACCTTGCACTAGATGCCACACATAGTTTGTACTACGTACTACCTATAGTTAGGGTGCTGGCTGCCATTTGGGTATATGATTTGCTCATGATTCAGCTCATAGATCAGCATCAGCTCAATACGAATCGATTTAGTCCTTACAAGTTTTTTTGTGCGTCGCTGCGTTTTTGAGTTAAAGCAAAAAAAAAAAAAAAAATAAGATACTAAATAATGTTTTTTGGTCTGCCTTTGTAGCTGCTGTTTAAAATGCTTCTGAAAATGTAGAAAATCGAAGAGGCAGACTTGCAGGGCTCTGTATTATCACGGGACGAAGTAGTGATTTTTTGCATTTTGAAGCGCTGTAACTTTACAACGCAGGGCTATAATAGTGGCAGACCATTTTTCTGGGGTCCTATACATTGTGTTTAATCGGACAGTCATAGTTTTCTGAAATTTGACAATATTGTCAAATTTCAGAATAGTTATAACTTAATTTCTCAAAACCGCAGGGGTGTGGATGTCTGCCAATAGTTTTTGTATCTTATAGAAGATGCTTCTTATCATTAGTCAAAGAGGCAGACATGAACAAATCGTATATAATTTTTCCTGTCAGCACCCTTACTACTATGTCGTAGAGAATTCCAATAAATGGTTTTAATAAATTCGTGTTAAACTTTTTAAGAGCTTATTTTGGGTGCAACTAAGTGCAACAACTTTTGTTCAGTCTAGTTTGCAAAAGCAGATTCTACTTATTATACGAATTTAACCGATCAGCTGATCATTTTGTATGCAGTCGATTTTTTTCGTTGTTTTTGCATTAAACTCCCAGAATAAAAAAAAACGAGAAACATTTTAATGAAATCCTTTATAAGTTATCATGTAGTGGTATAAAACCTTCAGTTTTATTTTATTTTTGCCCCCTTCTGACAACCGAAACGCTTTTAAACTTTCTCTGTACCTTTTAGCGCTCAAGAGAGGCCACAAGTCGATATCGCCCGCTTTTATTTTATTTAAAAGGACCATCAGCAGGAGATACAAAAATACTAACTATACTTTTAGAAAAAATTGATAGTTTTATGCCTATCGCAATATATTTGTTATCATCTTGTATGTTATGTCAAATTCTAGTATCGGCCGTGATTGCATCGACGAGATAGTGGCAGGCATAGATAATATAAATGAAGACATAGAGAAAGAGCCGGAGAGTGCATCAGAGCTTGTGGCGTACAACCATATGTTAGATGGTCTGGAGGGCCGCATGGTATACCTGGAGGAACGGCTGGAGTATCTGCGGGAACTGTATGACCTTATGGGCGAGTTCAACTGTCCCATTCCACCGGACGACATGAACGAGTACCTCGGTAAGCCCGCGCGCCTGCAAATTACCTATAGCGCATAACTGAGTAGGTTCCTTCGGCAGTTGCCCTGTTCGGGAAGGGTGGTGCCGGCCCTAGAATGACAGTGACAACCTATACATCTGCACTCAATTCATTGCGAGAAAAAAGGGAAGCCCACTAACTAACTATAAATCTGCACTGCGTATTCCAATGATGTAACTACCTCTTCCGCACCTCTCCACTTCTGCAAGAACCTTGCTATCTCCCTATGCTCAGAGAGTGATAGCGAATCATAATCAAGTAGGGGAAGGGGGGGCATAATGGGGAAGCTAATCAAGAATATTCAAAAACATGGTATATTTTATATATTTATTATTTTACGGTAAATTTGTCTTTTAGTAACCAACACATGGCATCAATCTTTGGTACGTTATCAATTTATCATAGCAATCTTAATAATTAACAATATCTTTTTTAAGCTAGGGAAAAAACTATGTTTGGACCCCATCATGCCCCATGAAAGGGCAACATGGGGCTCATGAGGCAAGATAGGGTCTATGGGGCGAGATGGTTTACTTTACTGGTTCTCGCAATGCGTACATATGTAGACTTCTTCCAAATTTTCTTCGTCAACGCCGGCGCAGGCAGTGTGCGCCCAACGACCACATAGCTGATGCCCCTATGCACCATCATGCCACTATACCCCATCATGCCTCGTAACTTGCATTCCATCTTGCCCCAAAAGCAGATCTTTATCAAAACTAATACTTTCAAAATAAACCGATTTTCACAGTAATTTCGATAAATCACGTCAAAGTTAAATAAATATGAAATAAAATGGTAACTAATGTCAAAGTTTATTTGTAATACAGACCTTGGTTTAAGGATGTTTGCAAGCAGTTAAAATTACATGAAAGTGAAGCACGAACAGATTTTCACCTGTAGGGTGCTGTAGGTACGAACGCGTGCAGGGTAGCGCGCTGTCAGTTTTGTACTGACAGCTGACCGACAACGGCTCCCTATTGGTTCATTCTATCATTCATTTGAACGTATGCTTTTGTAGATGTGTGAGTGGCCCCATCTTACCTCGTCCCCTACCTGGGCGACCGAGCTTAGTTCTATAAATCTTAACCAAAGCTTACTAACAGATGACGCTGTAAGGTTTGTGAAACGCGCAATTTTCCAGATATGTTGAAAACAGCAGAGAAAACGAATTTTCCCAGACATAAGATCTAGCTAGATCGACGTTAGAGCCGTTTTCGAGGATTTCTTTTAATTTGTGTGCGAACCAAAGATTACCGAGATCTATTAAACAATATCGACTTATATTCGGCCCCCTTACTCATATACGAAGTGCCTTGCATGTGCAACCCTCTTGCCGTTGATGTGTATATCTTTTATTTTTCTAGGATTAAGTGTTCTTCTTGGCGCTTTGAGGACAAACGTGGATGCTCGTATGGAAGCTCGCAGTAAGCTAGCCGGGTTGTTTGCGTCTCAAATAGGCAAGGACATCATGGAACTTATGATGAATGTCAACTCGTTGCGGGAAGAACTATCGGTAAGGTTTATTTTATAACTTAACGATGAAGAATACAGTCCTGCCTAAAGAAAGTATTACGACTTTTATCGGAAGAGATTGGTTAAAAGAGCATTTAAAGATTTTTGGGCATACTATTTATCTTCTTAAAAACTTCAATTAGTGTAGTGAAAACATAATGATCTAATATGAATGTGTGGTTCTAGGCATCTTGGCTTTACGATGAGAAGTCGAATATAGAAAAAGTATTGGAAACCTTAGAAGACCTTAATGAGAAACTACAGGTTTGCGTGGCCAGAGACAAGCAAATAAGAGAGTGGCAGAAAATATTTAAGGTATCTTTATTATAAACACTTGTAGTTGCTCTTTTCTTCTGATCATACCTAGTATCATACCGACTATAGTCGGGTCATGGACCACTAGTGATAGTACTGGAAATATCCGATCCGTGTGGGGCCTATGAACCGGAGGATGGGGAGCAGCATCTTTCTGTGTAACGTACCATCTTACATTCTGCGGTCACCAAGAACAGCGGTCGCCAGCCGCAACGCTTACATGCGTGGTGACTATAGTAAATCCCCTCCAAAGAACCATGCGTTTTTGCTGGAGTTCTGGTGGGAGCTCCCTGTCTGGCACTGGACGTATTCATTCCCATGAATACGTCCAGTGCCAGACAGGGAGCTCCCACCAGAAGTTGTTATGGTATTTAATCCGAACCACCTTCTAGTACATTTACTTATAAGAGCAATTTTTGATCTTGAGTGATATTGAGATCGTTCCTATATGCGAATATGAGATAGCTCTGCTGTTATAACTAGTTTTACTGAAGTGTAGATAGTACTCGTTAGGCCGTTTAACGGATCATTTGTAAGGTTAAAAATTGTGACAAGGTTTGGTCGTGCTATTCAGTGATCCGACGTCTTCTGGCTGTTTCGGTTAATCAGTTACGGTGTTTCGTTTCATTTTATTAATTTAATTAAATTAACTCCACGAGCTCATTTCGTAATAACTGTAGTTCAGACACACGACAGTCTTGTCCCACCCACTTGGTAGATAACTAAATCGAAAATATACGTTGGGTGAAGTCGTTCTATCGTTGACCTCATCTTTGTCCCCGGGGCTAGATTGAGGTATATAGCGAGTCCAAAAAAGAAGGCCGTTTGACACGCTTTCGAGAATTTCGGGCTCGATTTATAATCAGAACCGATTTTGGACTGATGACTTCAGGTACTTAGTTGTTTCTGGGTTTGGGCATGGACGAATAATGCGAGGTAATCCGTTTATCAATGGTGCCTATTATTTTTTGTGTAGGGTTGTATAACTTATAATGGTTTTTAGATGCCGCCTGCCAGGTTAGAGCAACTAGAAGAAGCAATCCAAGATGTAAGGCTTAGGCAAATGCTCTGGAAATCGTCAAAGGAATGGATGGATCTCTACCATTCATGGTAAATATTTCTTACACTAATATACAAGAAACATATGTGCAAAATTTCCTGTGTAGACTGTGTCACGCTGTGCGTTTTCTACCAGTCATCAGTACTAGCCAGTCTCTGTTTTGCTGCTAGTTCTGTTGGAGTAGAAGTAGTTGGAATATAGGTATTGGTCAGTGATTTGGTTTGTGAACTTATTCATCTTTGTTATTCACGTTATGCGATGCCACAGAGCAGGGAACATGCGCGGTGAGACGGCAGTTATAACAATAGTCGTGCCACGTACTGGCATTAGGTGCCAGTAAGCTGCCCAGCGGCCGCCAGTTGTTGTTTGCGCGTTGTAGAATAACTTTACCAAAAAAGCAAAAGAAATGACATATTTTAGCGTGATTTGGTGTAAAAATCAAAATACATACTTGAATAAATCAAATTATGGCGTATCATATCACAAGTTACTAATTTAGATCAATTTTTATCTGTTTCTATATGCGACTTCTGGTTGTCTTGGCACATAAAACCTCAAACGTGCATGAACCGCGAATTTCGCGATCCATCTGTGAATGTAATAGTGAGGTGATGCTTCCGTTAGCCTATCTTAGATATTACAGATACGTCTTCTTTGTAGCAGTACGTGTACTAGTGTGCGTAAATGGGTGACGCCCACCAATATGTATTATCTGCTCTGTGTGCGATGCTTACAGAAGAACTAAAAAGAGACCATTTTTAATTTGTATATAATTATGCAGGTACGAAGCACCTTTCACCTCGTTAGATGCGGATGATATTCAAAATACGGCTATTAACTTTGGCAAGATATTCAATCAGCTGGACAAAGGGTTGCCGCCTAACAAGATTGTGCCTAAATGCAAACAGACTATTGACATTATTAAAGAAAAGGTAACTGAGCAAATTACCCATGTAACTGAGCAATTTATGTTCTATAACTTTTAGAATGGCAATACTGTTTGAGCGACAGGCATATCGTTTGAGACTCAGAAAACTAAAGAATAGAACCCGAACTAAACCCGTTCGTGGTTAGAACCCGTTATACTTACTATTTTCTTAATAGCGAGACTAGCGAGAGGCATGTATGAAATGCCGTTACGCTCAAAGTTAAACACATTTGTCAAACTTATGAAAAATTAACACCTGCATAGAAAAATTTATGTAAAATAAAAATGAAATATTTATTTTAATACAATAAAATAAACTGAAACGTCAAAACGGACATCTTACGTTGGGCCTACTTTAATGGGCATTAATTCTGGTTTCAAGTAGTATGCTATCACATTTGCTATCTATTTGGAATCAAAACATGTTTTATTTTTATTTGTATGCTTAGCTGCCAGTGATTACGTACCTCCGTAACCCGTCACTGAAGCCACGTCACTGGGTGAAAATCGAAGAGATTCTCAAGACCCGCTTTCAGCCGGAGGTTGTGATGACTCTTCGCATGTACGAAGATTTGAATGTGTTTAAGCACGCGGATGAGCTTATGGAAGTCGCGGGTCAAGCCAGCTCAGAGGCCGGTCTCGAGGCTCTGCTCAAAAAGGTAAAATTTCGTGAAATGAGAATGCAAAAGAACATTAAGTACCTAAGTAAAAAATATAACTTGAGTACATCGTCACCCAGTCGTTAGGGTGGTTTTCCACTAGTGCTGTGCCAAAGAGCTAGGCTGTGAGCTAGGAAGAATCCAAACATTACGATTGCGCCATTTATCAAAAGGAGCAATACTATTGGTTGGAATTTCCCAACTCACAACTTAGCTCCCACGCACAGCACTGAAAAACCACCGTAACCTCAGGGCGGACATCGTCGCATGGGTACAGTACGCCCCGTAAGCTATAGAATGATATCTAGAGGCCTTCCATAAAGACTGGGGAGTCTCGCACAGGACCGCGAAAAGTGAAAGGAGGGGGAGGCCTTTGTCCAGCAGTGGGACGATACAGGCTTGGAATAATTTAATAAATAAATAATGGAGGACATTTCACACCAGGTCACCTGATACTAAACTAAGCAAAGGCTGTACTTTGGGTATCAGAGACTGATATACATACTTAAATAGATAAATAACACCCAGACATTAATTACACAAATGTTTGCCCTGGGCGGGGATCGAACCTGCGGCCCACGGCTTGAAAGACAGGCTCACTATCAACCACACCAACGAGCTTGTCATTGTAATATTTGACCTTGCGGTGCCAGTTCTCTTATTCTTGCCTTTTTTGTTGTCAATCTTCCTACCTATGTAGTAACGTTTGTAATAACACAGGCATTTCTTTCGTGTTTATTAGGAAATAAAAGTACGAGTAATATCCATACTGGCAATTTTTAGTAGACGTTGGGCCCGTCACCGCTTGCTGCTAAAGTTCCAGATAGTAAGCTGACAGATAAAATACCTGCCACATAAATATGACAGATTTTTGCCTGTTTTAATCTGTCAGTTAGAGCACTCAGGCACCGCTTGCTGCTAAGTTCCAGATAGCCTATCTGCTAGTTTAACAGCGTCCCTCCATCTCTTTTCGTTTCGGCGGGCAGTTCACCATCTTTTCGCCAGGACCTCGTGGGTTTGTCAGATAGTGAAAATGTTTTGTTTAACAAGTGCTTGATTGCTCTAACTGACAGATGAACACAGGCAAAAATCAGAGAAATTTAGCTGGCAGATATTTTATCTGTCACCTAACTATCGGGAACTTTAGCAGCAAGCGGTGAGACGGGCCCTAAGAAAAGAATCCCGATCACCATCACAACCTATGTAAATTACCTAGGAATGTACAAACATCAGCATTATAACTACTTAAAAAGGATGTAACAGGCCTCGATTCTGACATATTTTCTAATTTAATAAATATTGTGATATATTATACCTGTATGTATTTTGAGCAGTTTCGCCACCTCTTAAGTCCTCTTCTTCTAGCATCTTAACCATGACAAACCGTCAATAATAATCGAGGAATCCTTTTTTCTCTGTTAAATGACAAGGTTGAAGAGATATGGGCGGCGCTAGACTTCCCCGTATTGCTTCACAAAGATGCGCGTGACGTGTATGTGCTAGGCGGACTAGAGGAGATCCAGACAGCACTGGACGAGTCTATCATCCACATCAGCACTATCCTCAGCTCCCGTAACTGTGGACCTATTAAGAGCAGAGTCGAAGAATGGTCCAAGCACTTGGACATCTTCTCCAAGACATTGGTACTTTACTTACAGCGCTTATCTATTTCTCTATTAAATATTCACCTTCAACCTAAGCCCTAGGAGTACCCCATAATAAGGTTGCCTTTCCACCAGAATACCAACCAATAGAATTGGTCCATTTTAGTACGCTGCTCTAAACTATGAAAATGGATCTATCCTATTGGTTTGAATTTTCTTAGCACATACCTTAGCTACAATAGCTACCCAGCACAGCTCCAGTGGAAAGGCAACCTAAGCGCGCTCACAGTTCTTCATAGCACGCTATTTATACAATTTGTAACATAGAAAATACCTGAGAGTCTAAACTGTTTGGTTGCATCCACAGAGCAGAAACAAAGTAGAGTTGCCCTTTCTTGTTTTCTATATAGAATCAGGTGAAGCTGGAAAGCGGGGGTGCGGGGGACGTTACGCGATGCCACCGCCACCTAGTAATGAGTATTAGAACCAAGTGGAGCTCTAGAATAGAACCTAGTGGAATCTGGGGTGTGCTTATGTTGTTAACTGCTATTCAGCACTAGATGGCTGATAAATTTTTTCGACCAGGTACGTATAATAGGCACAACGTAAAAACCCCCTAGGGGGGTTCTAGGTAACGATAAGAAATAATTCAAAATGAAATAAATAAACTAGCTTTATCTTCACTACATAGTATAAAACAAGGTCGCTCCCCGCTGTCTGTCTGTCTGTCCCTATGTATGCTTAGATCTTAAAAACAACGCAACAGTTTTTTTAAATAGATAGAGTGATTCAAGAGGAAGTTTTTTATGTATAATACATGCATAATATATAGTAGAGAAATACTGATAATTTTAGAGATTTCTAATGTGATGTCGTAAATAAACACATTTTTTTGCGCTTACATTGCAAACGCTGGCTGAACCCTGCGAGATAGATCAAAATAATAATGTATTGCCTATCATGTATTGTACACCTTCAAAAGGTCTACAAAAAAGTCCGCGATGGTATATCTCTTAGGGATAATCTCTTAGGGAGAAATACTGGCTTATTTATGAAGCGATTTTAAGCAATACAGCATTAATCCTTATTCAATTAAGTACCTTTAATACGTTGTGCATTTAATATAGATCAATCTGGTCGTTTACAGCATGTAGTTTAAATAAATATTTTCGAAGATATTACAGATTAAAATGCTGGGACATAGATAGCGGTTCTTGCGGCACCGGCCAGGGGGCCGGCGGCGTGTGCCTATAAAAAGCTGTGAACGTTGTGTCGCAGCCGGATTGAAGAATCCGCCGTATTACAATTTCGCGCCGCCTTAATAAAAAAACGTCACCGTTTTGCTTTGGTTTCTCAGTTGAAAGATCGTAAAATTTTTGACACCCCGTTTTACTTTATTCTCGAGTACGTCCCTGAAATTTGTCCCTACCAAGTACGTCTAGTTGGCACTAGGTGGCATTAAGAAAATTGCCATCGCGATGCAGAATTGTATACTAAATTCAATGTTCTAGAATATTCTGCATAAAAAATAAATACTTAGGAGTGGAAAGTAAATCTGTTTCCGTTTATTTTATTTGGAACATCCGTGCAGCTTTTACATCCAATGATACAACACTTCATTTTGCACTGAGAAACACGTTAAAATAAAGATCTCCGAGGAACAGTAACGTGCACACTCCACGAGAACTAGTCGCGTACTGATGTCAGCGCTCCTAGCGTGGAGTATCAGGACTATAGAGTATGTGACGTCAGGACTACGTTGATTGCATCAAGGCTACATTGCTTACAACACCTCTACTTTGTTTCTGCTCTGTGGTTGCATCTCACCGCCGCCGCCATGTTGGCAATCGGTCCCTTTGTCTTCTCGATGAGCAATGCACTATAGTTTATTTTCTGATCTTTATTCTAAGGCTCTGCTCAATCGAGCATACATATATTAAAAAACCGGTCAAGTGCGAGTCGAACTCGCAAACCGACGGTTCCGATATATCTACAGTATTTTTGGAAGCAATTAAGTCCTTTTTTTGATATTTTTCATCATGACTTGAAAACTAAGTTGTAAAAAATATATTTTGGAAAGTAGGTACAAGAAAAGCCCATTTAAACCACTACCCGACCTAGTAACGCAGCCGAAGTCGCACCATAAAGGTTCCATTTTTACCACTTTGGTTCGGAACCCTAAAAAGGTTTGCGATCGAATTAAAAAGTTGAGATTTTTAGATCACATTTTGTACCCAATAAAGTTTTTAATATTTTTGTCAAGTGAAAAACATGTTGATCTGCCCATGAACCTGAATAACTTTTCCCAAGGAACATAGGTCGAAATACGAAAAAAAAAAGGGCCAAGTGCGGGTCGGACTCGCGCCCTAAGGGTTCCGTACCTATCGACCATATGATATACTAAAAGCTTTTGCTCTTTGATTTTAAAAACTCTGCGACCATCCAACTTGACCCCTCTTTTATATAAAAGTTCTTGAAACGGGAGCTCACCTTAATTGGTTACTATTAATTGTGAGAAAAATTGAAATATTTAATTATTTTAGTCTTTTCCCTTTATTTGTACTGTGAGACCTAGCTTCTTGCCAAATTTCATAATTTTAGGTCAACGGGAAGTACCCTGTAGGTTTTGCTTTTTTGCATAAATGTATGGAGATGAGGACATAAAAAGCCATATCTTTTGATTGCGTCCTTGTAAAAAATTGAAATTTTCAGATCTTGTGTGGTTTATAGACCTTAATATTACTCGTAGTTATCAATTTCAACCTGATACCTCTTCTCGTTCGTGAGGAAAAGGGTCTTGACAGACAGACAGACAGACGGACGGACAACAAAGTGATCCTATAAGAGTTCCGTTTTTTTATTTTGAGGTAAGGAACCCTAAAAATCCGACTTTCCATACAAACTGCATCAGCTGACAGCACATTTTGTATGGGAGGTCGAAAACATTTTTTCGTATTTCGACCTATGTTTCTTGGGAAATGTTGTTCAGATTCATGGGCAGATTAACATGTTTCCGCTTGTCACAAATTTTAGGACAGAGTGTATATAAATTATATCCGTTCAAAAATGCAATATTTTAATGTGAAATATCGCAATATGTAGGTGCATAATATTTTTATAGAAATCTGAAGTACGGTCAACCGCTTGTCGGTAGAAACTTATTCCACTCTATTACCACGCCATAAGGTCCAAAAGTGTTTCTACTGATGTGCGGCCGTGTGTACTATACCAAAGCTATATGACGGCAAATTTGTACAAAACCACTGTTATCGATGGAATCGTCAGATCATTCAAAATAAACTACGGGCACCGAAACATTATTGATACACTGTACGGAAAATACAAAATTATTAAATTACATTAATGCCTACACATGTATGTATAACTAGCTGGTGCCCGCGACTTCGTCTGCGCAATATAAATTGTAGCCTATTGTTATTCTGATGTATAAGCTATATTATTATAAAGTTTCATTAAAATCCATTCAGTAGTTTTTACTTGAAAGAGTAACAAACTTTCATCCATTTATACTTACAAATTTTCGCGTTTATAATATTAGTAGGATATACAGGGTGTAAGGGACGGTGTACAGAAAACTAAACGGGCGTGCTCAGTCAAAGAAACTGAACAACTTTCCCAAAGAAACATATCTGGGAGATAAAAAAAAATTGTGACCTCTCCATACAAACTGTTCGACCAGAGTAAGGAATTTGTATGAAGAGGTAAATTTTTTTTTTCATTTCCCAGAAATGATTCTTTTGAAAAGTTGTTCAGTTTTGGTGACAGCACGCCTTTTCAGTTTTTGGTAATCTGTCCCTTACACCCTGTAAACAGCGTGTAACGGAAAAGCGTGATAATACTGAAGGGTGTGAATCTGCTCATGAAACTTAACAACTTTTCTCAAGGAGCATAGGTCGAAATACGAAAAACCAAATTTGATCTTCCATACAAAATGCGCTGTCAGCTGATGCAGTTTCTATAGGAGGTCAAAAAAATAATGTTTCCTTTTTCATTGAATCTACCAGATAGTAGGGTGACACTCTCAAGTTCCCGCAAATCATTTGTTGGGATTGTCTTGGAACGCAAAACACGGGGCACGACTCCAAGAGACTCATGTATTGAGGTCAAAATCCTCGTTATCTTTAAATGGCTTTTCTAGAGGAATTGATTAACTTTAGATTTTACATAAAGACAACATACTGTTAAAAAATGTTTATTAAAATACTGCATTTTTAAATATACTCACCGCCACGGAATTTAACCACTTGAAATTTCACTTCTTTTAAATTTATTTTAGCTCTACTTAATTAATTTCAAGGTATAACTATGATACATCATTTGAAAGGTAATTAAATTTACTTTTAGTATTTTACAGCACGACCAAGACATAACATAAACAAAGATTGATTTTTTGTTAACTCTATAGTTTAGTTTGTTAATTTCTATAAATTCCAAATTAACCAACATCTTAGTCAAAGAGGCTTCTATGCCGTCTCTTACACACTTAATCAAGCCATTAATTTTCAATTTCTATAGTTAACAAGAAAATCAATTTCTGTTTTCTTTCAGGTATATTTTTTAATGTTATGTCCTCGTCGTGCTAAAGTAAAATTAGTAAAAGTAAATTTCAAATGATGTATCATAGTTATTACCTTGTCATTAATTAAGAAGAGCTAAATAAATTTAAAAAAGTGAAAGTACAAGTGGTTAAACTCCGTGCCAGAGAGTGTATTTTCAGAAAAAAATCCATAATGTTTTAAAAATATCTCAACTTTTCACACCGATCGCAATTTTTTTTATGAGTGTAATCTAGGCATTTGAATTTGTGTAGTGCAAGTTAATATATTCTTTCTTGTTTTCGTCGATGCTTCATTCATGAAGATCATGACCATCACAAGTAGCCTCTTGCATTAGAGTTCTCCAGAATGGCTGATTGTCAGCCATATGAAATGAGACCAAAAGATTGATGTGGATCATGAATTACATTGCTGCCGACCATCGAGTTGAAGGTCTCCTTTACTTCTATTCCCGTCCATGTGTCCGGAAATATAATATGAAAATTATTTTTCGTTCTCTTTATTGTTTAACAAAAACCATCGTTTATTTGATAGACTTTAATTTCAAATTATTCAAACTTCACAGGAAGCCTGGTTTGAATGTCAGCAGACTTGGATGTACTTGGAAGTGATATTCTCAGCTCCAGATATACAAAGGCAGCTACCAAACGAAACCAGGCTCTTTGTTGCAGTTGATAAGTCCTGGAAGGATATCATGCGTAGAGTGGCCAAGGTATACTAATTAAGACCACTTCAGTGTGACGCGGACCGTCAAAGCCTATGTAGTCCGTTCCACCAGGTCCGTTCAGTGTGTTGCGGAGCGGATCCACATTGGACTGGACGGACTGTATAGGCTTCATACACGTCGCACTGAACTGGGCCTTAAAATTAGATTTTTGTGTCTAGCTTGTAGATGTAATTTCTCACCAGGTTATTTGTTATCGCAGGTACCTTTGGCGATGCCAGCTGCAACACAACCCGGATTGTATGAGGAGTTTTGTAAAAACAATGAAAAGTTAGATCAGATCATGAAATGCCTGGAAGCTTACTTGGAAACTAAACGTGTGGCCTTTCCGAGATTCTTCTTTCTGTCCAACGATGAATTACTTGAGATATTGGCTCAGGTAAAAAGATTTTTTTGGTGTATGCTAATGAAAACTTTTAAAATTACCATGATTTTTGCCTTTAGCTTTTAAAAAATTTTGGTATTTACCTGGCGTCGTCGTTTGGTAAAACTATACTGTTGTATTAAACTGACTGGCTACGGAAAGCGTAGAAAGGACTGGTTTGAGATCATAATTCTCAACTCCTATAGATGTGCAATTGCCAGGAGAGCTTCTTTATCATGTCATACGATAAAAAAATAACAGTCTCATTGTGTTTGGGTCCCATGTGGGGCCGGCAAAGAATAGTACCAACCCATACATACCCGTGGATGTCGTAAGAGGCGACTAAGGTCTTATAAACTGGAGGATGGGCAGCAGCATCCTCCTTTGTATCTTACATCTTCTTACTGCGGTCACCTACAACCGCGGTTCATGGTGCCAGCCGTAACACTTACAAGCGAGGTGACTATGTTACTTCCCCTCAAAAATTTTACAGCGAAAGCTATAATTCTGGAGGGAGCATGGAGGAGTCACGTAGTGGACGTTTCATGGGATGTTATGATGATGATGATGATTGTGTTTGCAGACTCGCAACCCGCACGCGGTGCAGCCGCATCTGCGCAAGTGTTTCGACGCGATCGCAAAGCTCGAGTTCGGTGTTAAATTGCCCGAAAATGAGATGGTGCAGCTAGAAGATGGCACCATAGTAGAGCGAGAAATGTCGTTCAATACCCGGGACGCACTTCAGGCTCGTCTCGCCAAGACGGCGCGCCCTGAGGAACTCACCACCGACATCATTGCAATGCTTTCGCCTGAGGGAGAAAGAGTCAACTTGGGCAAGGTATAGGCTGGCAATTATTTGCCTGCATCTGTGTTCTCAAGTTCATTTAACCCGAATCTATTCAAGTCGCGAGTGAATAGGCTTTTCTAGGCAAGCTCGTTCCATCGTCGACCTCATCTCGGTCCCAAGTGGGCCAACTGGGTAAAACAGCTAATCAATTAAACGGCTTGGCGAATAGTTTAGTGGGCGAAGGTTTCATCAAGTCAGACTTTCTGGGTGCGGTTTTCATCAGACCGAGGTCAAATTATTTCCGGTTGGATTAGTATTGATCAGTTGAATTAGATATAAACTTCGCCCACTAAACACTCGGTCTAGTAGAGTAGGAGACATGTGATAATTACATTTTATGAGCACTTAAACAAGACCATTTTTGACAACAAAGGTATTATGGGGTTTCGGACATCACAGAATCAAGTTGAAATCCTATTAGTTCAAAAAAGATAAAAAATAACCTCGGCCAAATTACAACGTGCGGTTTCTTTTTTTAAAAGTGTTCCTCAGGTCCCGCTGAACATATCTAAAAAATTCATCGTTGATCCCATGTACGCTCCCCCTTTCCCTCCCCCCCTCAAACGGGTCCCTGATCTTAGTTTTTGTCAGAAAACGTTTAGTAGTGTTTTTGTTTGGTTTGGTGTTCTCAAAACGGTTAAAGATAGATGAAAATCGTTAAGGTTACTTTAATCGTTATAACATTACCAACCACTTACAACTGATTACAATGCGCGCAACGAAAGAAGAGCCCTGCCAGTTGAAAGTAGAGGGGATTTCGCGCAGGTACAGCCTAGCGTCTCTCCCCACTTGCCGCCAAAATGGCCTGCGAACTGTCTACTGCGCAGGTTAACCACGTGATCCGTCAAGGCTCTTCTTTCGTTGCGCGCATTTTACCTAGGTAATCGGTAAAAAAATAAATTTTGAAAAAATACGGCCTCCATACAAAATTGTAAACTCATCTCATATGGCAGCAGAAGCGACTATAAAAAAAACACACGCCGCTTTATCTTGTGATCCTAATTTACTAAAAGAAATCGTTAATGTTTAATTTCTAGGGCCTTAAAGCTCGCGGTAACGTAGAGGACTGGCTGGGCAAAGTAGAGGACGCAATGTTCGCATCAGTGAAAAGATGCATGAAGTTCGCGCTCAAAGATTACATTGTTCGTCCGCGAGTTGAATGGGTGCAGTTACATGCGAACCAGGTAAGGAATTAAGCCATTTAGAAGGGAAATGATGCTCACAAACAGTTTTGTACCATGAAACACCAAACACGACCTCATAATAAAAAGTGCTTAAAGATTTGTGTGGTCTAGCGTTATCGTGACGAAAGACCAGACCCTTTCGATAAATTCCGGCCGCTTTCTTTCAGTTTCTTGCCTTTCATCTCATCAGTTGCTCGCAGTAGAGATCCGAATAGATGGTTCTGCCTGGCGTTAAGAGGCACAGCAGACGGCAGACTTTTTGTTGAGACAGTCCGCCGGTGTGGCCGGTACTGCAATTATTTTCGATATTATTATAGTCATTGACATGAGAAAAACGCTCTACTTCTATGCGCGTATTTTCCAAAATCTTTGGTTTGGAAAGAAAACAGCTTGTTCAAAGAGTTATTTAGTCGAACAGGTTGTTCAGATTGATTGTTATTTAGTTCAAAACTTAGAGCAATTTAGAAAAATTATAAGTTTGAATTTTATTCTGATAATAACTATAATTTTCGCAATACTGGCCGCACTCCGCCGGCGGCTGAAGTCCGAGACTGCCCGTGTCTGCCCGGCTCTCGTCGGCAGAGCCTCTAAAAGCGCATAATGAAGCGCATAACCTTCCAATCCCACCATACAATACAATACAATTTATTGGTAATTAAATAATTACAGGTCGAGATTACAATAATAATTGCAAAATAAGATTACTGTTTACAGTAAATATAATTTTAAAAAAGTATTATTAGTCGACATACAGGTGTATTCAACAATAATAATAATAAAGCCTTTATTTCCTCTTTTACACAAGTTATTAAATTAGTTATCAAATAAATTTTACATCCATTAATTAGGTATATAAAGTAATTTCATTAGGCACGAAAAAAATTATGAATTGATTTCTTTTGAATATTGTTTCAATCCTAATGTAATGTAACATTAATAATATAAAAAAAATCATGCTTTAAAAATGAATTAAATTTAAAATTCATGCATTTAAAATATTTATTCTACACTAGAGGAGCCTTTTCGGGCACAGGCCTCCCCCAACTTTTCCCAAGTTTTTCGTTCTGTTGCCAGTCTCCACCATGTGTTTGATTCTAGTTTCAAGTCGTCTCTCCACCTTGTTCTCGGCTTTCCTACAGATCTTTTCACAGGTTTAAAATTAACAGGTGGTACCTACTTAGGTACGTTCATCTAGACTTGAGTTTTTAATAAACTCCACCACACTATAAAAATGCATGGCAGCTAAATACCTTTTCATTTTTATCTTAAATAAACGGGCTGAGGCTGCATCTTGTATCTCGTTTGGTAGTCTTTTAAAAATAGCAAGTCCCGATATATACGGGGATTGTTCCGACTTTTTAAGTGTATGAAACGGAGTGACAAGTTGCGATTCGTCCGCGTTACTGCTCAAGGCATAGCTCACGTTTTTTCCTTTGCGTCTAAATATATCCAGGTTGTTGTGTACAAATAAGGCAACTTGATATATGTATTCGCAGGGCATCGGTAAAATACGTAATTCTTTGAAAAAGGGCCTGCATGATACATCATCATCCACGCCCACCATGGCGCGAATCGCACGTTTCTGCATTACGGACGCTCTTTCAATATCGGCCGCTTTGCCCTACAGTTCCTGTCAATACGTCAAGGTGGAGTGGACGGTAGCGTAGAAACAGGTCCTTACTACTTCCCTATTGTCGTGGTAGCTGCGAGGCGACGAAGAGCAAAGCATGTACGGCTGAGTTTGGTGCAGAGTTGGTCTATGTGCGTCTCCCACATGAGGGCGCTGTTAATGTGAAAACCTAACAGATTTGTACTTCTCACCTGCTGTAATTGCGAGCCATTTACGTATACTTTGATTGGCTTGGGCTCTTTTCCATTTAAGTTAAAGCACATATAAAATGTTTTGTCCTGGTACAGAGCCAAACCATTTATCTGGAACCATTGATCTAGGAGCTGGAGAGATCTGTTTAGCTTGTTTTCAAGCTCCGTAAGTGTTGTTGCGGAGATCACTGCAGCGACATCGTCCACGTACATGAAGATCTCAGCGCCCTTGATCATGTATGGCGTTTAAAGTTATGAAGTTTCAAGCGACGCAGCCGCAATCAACACTTCACACAAGCCAAGTCGTAGGGTAAAGCTAGTTATGTATAAGGAAAAGCTTGTGGTAAATTTACTGGGCTTTAATTTATCTTTGAACGCCTTGTCTCTATGACTCACCGTTTTTAAGTTGCTAGCGAAAGTCCTAAAAAAAGGACCTTTCTGGATCTGTCCTGCGAGTAGCCCTAACAATAGTCGAGAGGAAATTGTTTGAGGTTGTAAAGAGAGTCAAAGACTACACAAAGCTAAAACAATAAATTAGTTCCGCTAATATGATCATTCTTCCCTCATTATTTTGTATCGAATTTCTTCATTAGACTCTCTCATTTAGACCGAAAGAAAAACAAACTAAAAGACAACATTTTAGTAATTGGTTTTCTTTTTTAAATGTTACCTTTTAAATATCATCAAAACCAGTAGTCTGGAGGATTCAGGCGGAAGCGTGTTTTGGCGTCCGCAATATATTTTAATTCATTTTCATGATGTTTTAACACTACTGAACAAGATTAGACAGGGTGTCGCCCTGACATCCTTGAGGATTTTGTATAAAGTCCATGATTAGATAAAAGGAGGGGACGAAATAAAAATTTTAACTTACCCCATCGAGTGGGGTATCGTTGTTTAGAGCTCGTTGAGAAGATAAAAGCTGTAGTTTTTGTTTTAAAAAATATTAACTGTAAAGGAATTAGATGCCACCAAAGTCAGGTTTAAAAAAAAAATATTTGGGCCGTATCTTATGAACAGTAATAGGTACACAGTTGAAATATTCACAGATTATGTATTTCTATAGCCGCTATAACAAGAAATACTAAAAATTAAAAAAGTTATGAATTAAGGGGGACTGCCAAACTAAAAACCTGTATTTTTTGGCGATTTTTAATCTATTTTTGTTTTAGCTCTATTTTAAAAACGGGAACACTTACAAAACGGAAAAATATATATGTTTATAGTGCATGAGCTGTAGAATAACAAAAAGTTTCAAAAACTGGTCACGTTCGAGTCGGACTCAAAAAATCTTGCACAGTAAGTTACTGAAATTTCAACTAATACCTACAATCAATATTGTAAGTAGTAACTTACTGTGCTAGATTTTTTTGAGTCCGACTCGCACTTGACCACTTTTTATATTTTTTTGTTATTTTACTCCCTAATCTTGTTCCGGAGTCCTTAAATATCAAGAAAATGCAAAAAAATGTGTTGCGGACGCTAAAACACGCTTCCGACAAAATGTAGGAGACCGTCTGCAGGACTACAGCCAGATACAAATAGTACAGCCAAAGAGACTTTATTACAAGTTTATACATACTATACGCGAAAAGACTTTTCCTCTGACCTATTATTATGAATCTATACTTGCAGCAAGTTATAAAAAAAACCGGCCAAGTGCGAGTCGGACTCGCGCACAGAGGGTTCCGTACAAACCCGTAGGTATATAAGCAAAAGTTATGGTATTTTTATTGCAATTTTTTTATTATGTGATGTAACTAAAATTAAAGGTTTTCGGAATTTTTCCTTTAGTGTGCTATAAAACATTGCTTCATGCCAAATTTAAAGATTCCAGGTCGACTGGAAGTATCTAGGTTTTGGTTCCCTTGCGAGTAGTTGCGTAAATTGCTGTTTCTTTTAATTGCGTTGACATTGAAGTTTGATTTTATTACAGCTTAGATTTGACATACTTAATTTTCAGGTTGTACTGACTGTCTCACAAATAATGTGGGCGAAAGGCGTGCACGAAGTCCTAGATCTTGACACAGATTTGAGGATCGACTTAGGCATGATAGAGTATGAGAAGACATGTATTGTTGATCTGAATGACCTCGCGGCGCTTACTCGACAAGACCTCTCATCCCTGTTCCGAAAAGTGCTCTGCGCTTTAATCACAGTAGATGTGCATGCCAGAGATACTATCAATTTACTAGTCACGAATCAAGTGCGAAAACCGTGAGTATTAGTGGTATGTAACTGGATCTAAACTGTCTTATTTATGGAAGCTTTAAGTTAATAAATTATTTTTGTAGAACGGACTTCGAATGGCTGAAAATGATTCGATATTATTGGGAGGAAGATGTAGACAACTGTATAGCACGGATGTCCAGCTCCATGTATATTTATGGTCACGAGTATTTAGGCGCTGGAGGTGAGTATGCGTAGCTGTAAAAATATTATTTAATATTTGGTTTTATTTTAACCTCTTGTATGTTTGTCAGACAAATCTACCTTCACATACATATATCACTTAGTAGACAGAAACGCTTACCTCTTTGAACTGTAAGTCATATGATACTTATACCTGGCTGCTTAGAGTATGTTGAGCATTTATGAAAAACTTGTTGCGATTGGACCATGCAATATAAAGACAAGAATGAACTCAAACCAAAAGAACATTAGCTTAGAAAGGTTTTCGTTGTGCAAGAGACTCAAAAATATTATTATTTTTGACTGGCTTGTTGGTGTGCTCGCTAGTAGGTCTAACTTTTACGCTGTGGGCCGCGGATTCGATCCCCGCCTAGGGCAAACATTTGTGTCATGAACACTGGTTTGTTTCGTGTCTGAGTGTTATTTATCAATTTATGTATGTATATAAGTCTCTGGTACTCATAGTACATGCAGGCTTTGCCTAGTTTGGAATCAGATGACTTTGTATGAATTTCGTAGTAAGTTGATAACCTGTCGAAAAATAATAAACCACCGAATTCGCTTCTGCCATTTATTATTTTTATTTATTATTTTCTGACAGTTTATAAACTGACGCGGAAATTGATCAACTTACAATTCTTAATATTATTCTTATTAAAAAAATAAGAATCGTAAGTTGATAATTTTCCGTTGATCCAAAGGTTCGTTAGATAAGTAAAACACAACCTAACCGATCTTGTGTCCTAACCGTTGTGTTAGGTTCTCTTTCGACCAAACGAAAACTGGAAGCGAATTCGGTACAGTTTATTGTTATTCGACAGTTTATCAACTTACTAGGAAATTGATGAACTTACGATTCCTTCTTATTTTCCAGTGACATATATTAAGATTCATCATACGTAGGTCTACATTACAGACTATTTAACTCTATTCAAATTTTGAAACTAACAAAGCTGAATAACCCAAGAAACAAAGGCTAAAATAAAAATTTTAACATAGACATCCCATTCCTAAGCGCAATCACGTGGTCACGAACATGACTTTCCTTGAAATGTGGTTTAGTTTCATCGTTTATAGACGTCATCATAAACATAGCTTACAAAAAGAAAGTGTAGTCGTACCCATTAAAAAAAAAGTAATATTTAAAAATCTAGTCCTGTAACTACCGTTTTCTAAAAAACAAGTCCCATATTTCTTTATTTAGTATGGTTATGTATAAAATTAAATGTATTGATTTTATAAAGTCCGTTTCATAAAATCGGACACGCTTAAAGCAAAAATCGCAATTCAAATTCTAGTTCTGTGGATTCAGACCAAGGTTCCTTGGTCGCCGCAATCCAACACCGTGTGGTAACCTGTGCCTATTTTTTGGTACAGGTGTGCTTGTGATCACGCCACTGACGGACCGATGTTACTTATGTCTGATGGGGGCGTTGCAGTTGGACCTCGGCGGCGCCCCGGCTGGGCCTGCGGGTACCGGCAAAACGGAGACCACTAAAGACTTAGCTAAAGCTCTAGCCATCCAGTGCGTTGTCTTTAATTGTTCTGAAGGTGATCTTTTATTCTTATTTCTCTTTTATATCTGCGCCTTTGCATTAGCTATGGATCTTACAAACTACACGATAATATAATTTACAGCAATTTTTTTTCTGTTTTTCTTTGCGGTGGCAAAGCAATATTAGACTTTAAAACCGTGACAAATCACGCAGTACAATTTAGTAACAATGGATACGCTCTTATATTTGTAGCTTGTAAAGCTTCGAAAAATGTCCTTAGTTCACAACACTATTTAACAGCGCCAAAATTCCGTCCGGCGCATAATGTCATGTTCGCAAATGTCACACAAAGTTTTACCACAGAACAATGTCACGTTCGCAGAATGTCACGTTCGTAAATGAGACACTTTCCGAGGAATATGCCTCAAACATCTCATAGATGGCGCTTTAAAGTTCTATGCTTTTGACAGGTAGGATTAGTGTACTTGACACGAAGAACAATGAAAGAAGTTGTTACTATAATGTTTGGCAAAAGAGAATGTACAAAACGAAATATAATTCCATACCCACCTGAAATATCTTAATTCAAGATCGCTTTATTTTCTCTTTTAATACGCCCATATATAGTTTGGGTTTAGAACCTCGCAGAATTATGCAGCGCCATCTATGAGATTTTTGAGGCGCATGCCACAAAAAGTGTGTCATTATTGTGCGAACGTGACATTCTGCATGAAGTCATTTATACAATACCAAAATAAGCTTAATATGCAGAAATGTGTAGATACTTGCATTTGTAGGCAATTTCACATGTAGGCACTTCTACTTGTAAGTACTTGTACACACTCAACTTGTACTTAAAGACACTTTTACTAGTCCATGTAGGTGCTTGTACGCGTTGGCACTTTTACTTGTAATGTACAATCGACAAATTTGAATCAAGACCCGGCTTACGCTTATTTGAATGACAATGACGAACACCTTATTGCTTTGACAGTTTCAATCTTTTTAAATTGGGTCACGACGCTTAGATTATGCTGGATTAAATGCTATAAATTATGCTTTCCTAGTACTGTGTGGAGATCGTGACATTTTGAAATCGTGACATTCTGCGAACGTCACATTTTGTGAACGTAACATTATGTGCCGGGAGAAATATTTTGTTGAGATTTGGACTAACGTAACAAGTAACTTGTATTTGTAAGGTTTGGATTACAAGATGATGGGTCGTTTCTTCTCCGGACTGGCGACGTCGGGCGCATGGTGCTGCTTCGACGAGTTCAACCGGATCGACATCGAAGTGCTGTCTGTGATCGCGCAACAACTCATCACCATCAGGAACGCTAAAGTCGCCAAGCAAGCTAGGTACGAACCAACCACAACATGAAAGAATTGAAGAGCGTTTTACACAAGGTTATTTTAAATTTCTGGAGTTCAAGCCAATGAGTCAAATCTGCGTGCGCGACACGAGCAAAAATATTTTTCTTTTTCGATATAAGTGGCATTTCAAGATAATTTGTAGTTATATTATTGAATACGAGTCAGTCAACTTTCTTTAGGTGTAATAGGATTGTTGTTGACTCGCTGGAGATCATGATCTTAATCTTACTCGTAGAGCGATTGATTAAATTGCCAATATTCATGACCACACCGTCGCCATACGCTATGGTGTCCTTTTTGGCAGACCCAAACTAAAACTAAACTAAAGGCAAGTCTAAAAATGTTGGTGTCTTTTGTAAGTCTATAGGGAGAAACAAAGACAGCAACACCTTTAGGCATGTAACATTTACGTATTTTTCATAATGTCAAATTTAGTTTTGTTAAAATCGATACCATCGTGTACCGTCTACACCGGCTCTTATTACAGTCTAAATAATCCATACGAAAACGTAGAGGAAATATTGGTTATTTTTTTGTTATTTACCACCTTTTTATGCATTCCGTATTGTCATAGTTTTATGACCAATGAACCACTCATTCTTTACAGATTCATGTTTGAAGGGCGTGAAATAAAGTTAGTGAAGACTTGTGCCGCTTTCATCACAATGAATCCTGGATACGCCGGGAGGACAGAGCTGCCAGACAATCTGAAAGCCCTGTTTCGTCCTATTTCTATGATGGTGCCCGATTATGGTAAGCGCTGCCATATAGCATGCGCCAGTAAATATAAGGTTCATATTATATAAGTTAGATGGCATGTGTCTATATCGTAAAATGTAAGCCAGAAAACATTGAACTAGACACTATTAATAAATGATTTCTTAATTGGCACAGGCTGTGTCTCCTTCCTTTTCGTAGCTTCAAGTGAAGCATTTGTCTATTAAATTAAATACTTGCGTTTTATTTGTAAAGCGCTGATCGCCGAGGTGATTCTGTACTCTGAGGGTTTTGAATCATCAAGAGGACTGGCCAAGAAGATGGTGCAGATGTACAAGTTGTCCAGCGAACAGCTCTCAAAACAAGATCACTATGATTTCGGCATGAGAGCCGTCAAAAGCGTGCTGGTAATTGCACCGTCTTACATATACAGTTTTAGTAACTAATCCACTGATTTTTAACCTACACAACTGTATGTTTTACAGTAGTTATACGTTGCGTAACACCTGCATTATTCAAGTACTTTGTTGCAAGTAAGTTTGAAAGCCGTATTTAAACGGCAGTAAGTTTTGTAGCTTATATAGATTCATAGCTCATATCGTGCATTGCCTTTTGGCTGCTTAGAACGTATGTAGTTATTTTATTATGAATTATATGGTATACTTACTTGTATACATAAAGACACTGCCTGAGAAATCAATATTCTTTGTGACAACTAATATACCAGCTACGGGAAACCAATAATGACAGAACAAAGATCGTTTCTTTTAAAGGGTGGCATTTTACAGCCCTGAATACTAGTTGACCGTGACCGTAGTCACATGACTCTATGTATCAGACTGAATCAGCGTTGCTCAAATCATGTCTTAGAATATATATATCTACACACACATGCATGATCGAAACTGTCGTTGGGAAACAATATTTCTGCATTGACCGCACGAATCTTTCGTTTCTTTTAGCCGACAGTTGTCCGCCAAACTTGGTTCGTTCGTGTAAAAAGAAAAATAATATTTGTTTAGGTGATGGCCGGTGCTTTAAAGCGTGCCAGTCCCGACCAACATGAAGAGAAGACGCTCATGTGTGCACTGAACGACAGTAATCTGCCCAAGTTCCTCGCTGCAGACGCCATCCTCTTCGGCGGTATCCTCGCCGATCTATTTCCGGGGGTCGATTTGCCCGAGCGCAACTATGACGTCATGGTCAACGCTATCAGTGAGTTGCTTTTTAGGATGCCGTAGGATAACTTGGTTGTTCATCTGTCTGTCTGTTTTTAGGGTTCCCATACCAAAATGGTAAAAAAAAGGAACCCTAGTGGTGCCGCTTTGTCTGTCTGTCACAACTGTATATCTCAGCAACCACTCATGCTTTCGACTTGAAATTTGGTATAGTTTTAGAATATGGTTGTCCGACTTAATTCTTATAAATTATGATTATTAATGTAAAGGGGGCCCAAATAGAGGGGCATATTCCCGTTTCTTTGTTCCTTCGTAACTACGATTTTAATGAATCGTACGTTGTTAAATTTGTATTAAAAGCGCAAGTGACACTGGGTATATTAAAATTATGAAAAGACAATGTGATGGATTTATGGGACCAAATTAAGCAACATGATTTTTTTTCAACATTTAACATATTCAAAATTTAAACAAAAGATTCACGGATGACGTTGGCAAACTAATGAATATTTTGACGAAACAAATCTGAAACTAAAAAGTTGTGAATAAAAAGTTGTTAGAACACAAAAAACCCGACTTCGTAACAGAAAAGAGGAAAACCAGCTCTAGGATCTTAGTACACTTGAATTTTATAAGATATTGCAGGCGAGGACGAACAAAATTTTAGGTATGTGAACCACCCTGAGCAATACAATCTGGATCTATTCCAGGCGCATCTTCTAGGTAGTCACTTTCCATCAGTTGAGGGAGTCAACTACTTGCCTATCCTGCATAAAAATAATAAAACATAACACCACACACACCACTGCAATCTAAATATATTAAAGAGCTTGTCCTGACTGATTCATCAACGCCGAGCCGTTACCGCTATATATCTGAAATTTTGTACACAAGGGGGTGAAATAAGGGATGAAAGTTTGTATGAAAGTCCTTTGTTTCTTGAGCTAGATTCACACAAATTTGAATTTAAGCTTTTGGTAAAAAATAAAGAAACACGTATTTAAGCATTTCTTAAAAATCACCCTTCAAGGGGGTGAAAAAGGGGATGATTTTCTTTCCGTATGTTGGTCTATGTCTTTCATTTTTAAAGGTGTAATTAAAGAAA
This sequence comes from Athrips mouffetella, assembly GCA_947532105.1. Classification (NCBI taxonomy): domain Eukaryota; kingdom Metazoa; phylum Arthropoda; class Insecta; order Lepidoptera; family Gelechiidae; genus Athrips; species Athrips mouffetella. The sequence continues at coordinate 34,636,066 of OX383956.1, forward strand.
TTTGGTTTTGAGTAATCCGTAAAAAATAAAAAAGTACGTGTTAAAGCATTTTTAGAAATTCATCCCCTAACGCGATGAAATGAGGGATGTAAGTTTGTATAGAAATCCTACAGTTTTTTCATGCGGTACTTAAAAATTTAGATTTAAGCTAAGAATAAAGAAACAATTGTTTCAGAAATTTTGAGATATCATCCCCCACTGGGGTGAAATAAGGGATGAAAGTTTGTATGAAAATCCTACAGTTTTGACATGAGGTACTTGAAATTTGTATAGTAAGAAGAATAATAAGTAAAGAAAGAAACACGGTGATCCAGCAATTTTGACGTATCATCCCCAAAGGGGTTAAATAAGGGATGAAGGTTCGTATGAAAATCCTACTAAAAATTAGGATTTAGGGCTAATAATAAGAAGGAAATAAACATGTGTTTCAGCGTTTTTGAAAAATCAGGGAGATTAGGGATGAACGTTAATATGAAATTCCTACTGACCAAAACACGGGCTAAATTACGATACAAACGAAACATACATATTACGATTACGATAGATCTGGAACAAAAAAGAAACACGTTTCAAAATCGGGAAATACTGAAAGTGCTTTTGCCTATGAGTTCTTTTTATGAACTGTTGATTTAATAAATTTAGATTTAAGCTAAGAATAAAGAAACAATTGTTTCAGAAATTTTGAGATATCATCCCCCACTGGGGTGAAATAAGGGATGAAAGTTTGTATGAAAATCCTACAGTTTTTACATGAGGTACTTGAAATTTGCATAGTAAGAAGAATAATAAGTAAAGAAAGAAACACGGTGTTCCAGCAATTTTGACGTATCATCCCCAAAGGGGTTAAATAAGGGATGAAGGTTCGTATGAAAATCCTACTAAAAATTAGGATTTAGGGCTAATAATAAGAAGGAAATAAACATGTGTTTCAGCGTTTTTGAAAAATCAGGGAGATTAGGGATGAACGTTAATATGAAATTCCTACTGACCAAAACACGGGCTAAATTACGATACAAACGAAACATACATATTACGATTACGATAGATCTGGAACAAAAAAGAAACACGTTTCAAAATCGGGAAATACTGAAAGTGCTTTTATCTATGGGTTCTTTTTATGAACTCTTGCTTCCCGTGCAAAGCCAGGGCGGGCCGCCAGTATTATATAAAATTCAGATTAACTATGATCCTAGAGCTCTTTTTCCTGTTTTCTGTTACGCATTGTTATCGCAAAAAATTATCAGTCTATCGAGTCGAGACCCGTTTTCTTAGGAGTGGGTTAAAGAATCAAGTTGAATTAAAACAATATCTACTTAAAAAAAAACTGTCTGTTAGACGGTAAAAAGTTTTGTTAAATTAATCTAAAATCATGGTCTCAGGTTTCTGTTAAAATAATCTCATCATTTTAGCCGAGGTACTATTGGAACGAAAACTGCAGGTCGAAGAGTGTCAGATCCGCAAGGTGATTCAACTACACGAGACTATGATTGTCCGCTGGGGCGTGATGACGGTCGGACCTACTGGCGGCGGAAAAACTGTTGTTTTACACGTGAGTAGTGTAATGTTATATTATCTTCATTAAACTTGATATAGTTTTAACTTTACTATTTTCTTAAGTTTCTTTTACCTTAATTTGTATACCTGTCGTTGCAAGGTATAACAGAAAGCATATAACAACCCTAAAGGATGTGAAACAGCCCAGGAAACTTAACAAATTTTTGTTAAGGTTGACATACGAAAAAAAAATTTTGGCCGTTCGTACGAAATGCGCTATATTCTATGTAAAAAAATGGAAAAGCTTTTTTTCACGGACAGATTCACAACCTAGGTCAGGGCTCCTGAACCTTTTCAGTACGTGGCGCACTTACATATTTAGTGTTTTGTCTCGGCGCCCTATTTAGTCGAAAGAGGTTACAAATATACTAGGTAGATAGATAGGCACAAAAACTAAAACATCCACAATACGAACCTAAGTTTTGAAATACAGTGGAAACTTAGTAAATTTTACGTGTGAGCTTGGTGATAAGGCTTCACAGTACTGCACACCGCTGCTTCTTTCACTTATTGCTCCACATTGATCTTAGAGCTATATTTGCTCTTTATGAAAGCTACAGCTGAAAAGCCGGCTTCACATAAATAAGATATTGACGATAAGATATTAACGCCGACAAAGTGGAAAAATAAAATCTTGATTTTTTTATTAGGGTATACCTTACAAGTAAAAAAGGAGAGAAATTTTATTTTCTGTCTACCTCATAGTGTGTGTGGGGTGTCGTTTGGATAGGTATTTCATAATTTATTTTTTATTTAGATATCCGTTTGCGAAATTTTAAGCTTGAAAGCGCAATATTTTGTTGGAGTCGAGTGCAGCGGCAGGGGGGGGGGGGGGGGGGGAGGGGGCTGCCGGTTAAACGGTTGTTATTGGAAATGTGAAAAAATTCACAATACTCGTAGTAGTATACAAGGTTATTTTTTTGATATCCGTTTGCCCACTTATTAGTGAGGTCAAAAGCAACAACTTTTGTTCTTCGACTTTGCTAACAACGCTCGAAAAATTTTCAACTTCCCATACAAAATGGGTCGGTCACGTGACCACTTTAGTATGGAGAGTTGAAAATTTTTTGTGCGTCATTAGCAAAGTCGTAGTACAAAAGTTGTTGCTTTTGACCTCACTGATAAGTGGGTAAACGGTTATCAGGTACAAAAAAAACCGGTCAAGTGCGAGTCGGACTCGCGCGCCGAGGGTTCCGATATACCTATAGTATTTTTGGAAGCAATAAAGTCCATTTTCAGGACCGCAAAACTAAATTTGTTTGTAAAGGTTTTTTGCAGATTTCTGAAAAACTGTGCAACTTAGAAAGATCGTTTTATTTTTGCTGTAAAGTTTATATAAACTTCTGTCAACTGTAATTAATTCAGATTTTTCCTTACTCAAACTTCGGAGATAAGGGGGGGGGGAATGGTATTTTTCTTGACATTTTTCATCATAACTTTAAAACTAAGAAATTTAAAAAAATACAAAAATATATTTTAAAATGTACAAGTAAAGCCCTTTCATATGATACCCCACTCGACCTAGTAGCGACAATTTGAAATTTGGCCCCCCCTATTTTGGCCCCCTTTATATTAATAATCATACTTTTTTCAAAATTTTTTCTTGTGCAATTAAGTTGGGCAACAATATTCTAAAACTATTCCAAATTTCAGGTTGATAGCATAAGTGGTTGCTGAGATATAGAGGTGTGACAGACAGACGGACAGACAGACAGACAGACAGACAGAGCGGCACCATAAGGGTTCCTTTTTTTACCATTTTGGTATCGGAACCCTAAAAATAACCTAGTATATGACGACATTAAAAGGAAAACTATCACAGCTAAGAAGGCTTCGCAGATTAATGAGCTATAGCCGAAAAACTGGGAATAATAAATATCTCAAAAAGTTTATATTATAGATGTTATAAAATCTAAATATGTAAAAGAGCATGTCCTGACTGACTGACTGACTGATTCATCAACGCCGAGCCGTAACCGCTATAGATACAGATCTGAAATTTTGAACACAGGTTCTATGTGCGTTAAAACTACCCACTAAGAAAGGATTTTGGAAAATGCATCTCCCAAAGGGTTGAAATAAGGGATGAAAGTTTGTATGAAAGTCCTTTGTTTCTTGAGCTAGATTCACACAAATTTGAATTTAAGCTTCTTCTAAAAAAATAAAGAAATACGTGTTTAAGCATTTCTTTAAAATCACCCTTCAAGGGGGTGAAAAAGGGGATGATTTTTTTTTCCTGACGACTAAAAATTAAATTTTACGTGACTCAGGGTTTTTGAAAATTTTACACTCTAAGTGGTGAAAAGGGGGATGAAGTTAAAACTCCTTCATTTCAAAGTAATATCCACTAAATTTATTATTTAGGCATTAGGGTTGTAATTCTGTGGATCATACATCTCTGTTATGGAAATTCCACCCCAAATTCAACCCCTTAAAAAGGGAAATGGGGTGAATAAGTCTAAAAACCAATATGGGTGTCATTTGTATGGTTTATCGGGTCGCTGATTACGACAACTAAAACTTGAAATCCAATGTAGTGGACGTGAAATACCATCATCCCCCTGGGATGGGGTTGGGGTAAGATAGGGTTGATATGTCTAAAAATAAATATGGGTGTCGTTTGTATGGTTTATCGGATCGCTGATTACGAAACCTACAACAATTTTGAAATCCAAGGTGGTGGACGTGAAATACCATCATCCCCTGGGGATGGAGTTGGGGTGCGATAGGGTTAAAATGTCTAAAAATCAATATGGGTGTCGTTTCTATGTTTATATAAGGATAAGGATAGCGGTTAATACTGCGTTAAGGATAGGGATAGGAGAGGGGTGGGGTTAGGGGCAGGGATAAAGAGAGGGAGAGGGAAAAGGAGAGGGAGAGGGAAAAGGAGAACGAGAGTGGAGAAGGGAGTGGGATGGAGGTAGAGAGAGACGGAGAGGGTGAGGGAGGGTGAGGGGGAGAGGGAGAGACTGCACATTGTCTGAATATCACGCGGGCGAAGCCGCGGGCACAGCTAGTACTTAATAAAAACCTTCTTTGCGATAAAAAAAAATCGTAAAAATACTACGGTACCCTATAAGCTGCGCGTACTTGGCCGGTTTTTTTACTTTCGAGCGGAGCGAGAAAGGTATTGTATTCGTGAAAAAAAGAAGTTTTTCTAATTTTCTCAAAAATGTGTTCTACGTCACTTATACATCATTAAAAACCATTCTCCCAAAAATGTCCGTCCGTCGGTCGGTCGGTCGGTCGGTCCGTCGGTCGGCCTGTCCGTCACGCTTTGGCCTAGCGGCTAAACGAATGGTCCGATTGACACCAGATTTTGAATTTAGGAGTTTTATGCAAATCCATCGAAGGGTTCTAAGTGGTTTCTTGCTGGCTCTCATTTTGAGGGTAGCTGTCATACAACGAAAATGTGAAATTTTCTCAAAAACGGCTCATAGAATCTTGATGAAACTTTGCATGACCAAGCATTTCCATGTAAGATATCTTGCGCCAGTATCAATTGATCTCTGTAATTTCATATAAGGGGTGTTCCCGTACTACCAAATCGTAAATATGTGATTTACCCAGAATTGGTTCCATTGAGTTTATTAAAATTTTCTATAATATTAACCCTGGATTGGTTGTCTACCTGACTGGATATTATTTATGATTTTTTTGAATAAAATTTAGTACACAGGGTGTCCCAAAAACTGAAAGGGCTGGCTTAGTAGACTCAACTGAACAATTATCCAAATGGAACATGTGTTGGGTAATTAAAAAATATCCATGCAAGTATCCTACAGTAGTATCCATTGATCTGTGAAAACTCATATAAAGGGTGTTCCAGTACTACCAAAAGTTAAACATGTGATTTACTCGAAATCGTTTGAGGTTTGTTTGTTTTAATGTTTGACAATTTGAATTCTGAATTGATCTGTATATTTCACTCGAACATTTTTTTTGGAAAAACGTAAATAAAAGTTTGTATTTCCATACTACCAGGCCACTCAGAAAGTATTGCGAAAAATAGTTTTTATATATGGGAGACTGGCCGGTCAGAATCTTTTTCGAAAATATGATTACTTGTAAGTAAAAATATGTGTGTTCCATTTTCAAAATTTCCCTCCACATTTTTTGCGAGCCAATTCAAAGTATCGTGTCTTACTGAAAAATGGATCTGCGCCGGGAACATTTTAGAGCTATGATTTTTTACGATTTCAAGTGTCGCCTGAAACCGGATGAATCGTTCGATAGACTTCAAATGGCATTTATGGATGAAGGCCCCTCCAAGGCAACCGTGTATCGTTGGTATAACGAATTTAGGCGCGGTCGACCAACCTTGGGGGATGAAGAAAGAAGCGGTCGCCCTTTGACGGCTATTACGGAAGAAAACGTGCTAGCAGTGAAAAATTTAATCCAAGATAATAGGCGAATTACATATCAGGAGATTCAGCACATATTAAAGATTGGATCGGGAAGCGTTCACGAGATTCTACACGGGCATCTTCGCGTGAGGAGGATAGTATCGCGCTGGGTGCCGCACTACCTCACCGACGCTCAGAAGCAGGCCCGGGTGGAATGGTGCCGTGATATGCTGAACAAATTTGAAGCAGGCTCGTCTCGGCGTGTTTACGACATCGTAACAGGTGATGAGTCCTGGATTTATCAATACGATCCAGAAACCAAGCGCCAGTCGACAGTTTGGGTGTTTCAAAATGAACCAACGCCTACCAAAGTGAAGCGATCTCGAAGCGGGGGGAAGATTTTGATCGCCAGCTTTTTTAATTTGACTGGCCACTTGGCCTCAATTCCCTTACGAGATCAAAGAAGCATCAACGCCGAATGGTATACTACCAAATGTTTACCAGAAGTTTTTTCTGTTGTGAGCAACAAGCGACCAAACACAGGGCTCCGCGGACTACTGCTCCACCACGACAATGCGCCTGCACACACCGCGCTCAAAACGAGGGACTTCCTGGACAGCACACCAGTCAAACTCCTGGGTCACCCTCCTTACAGCCCTGATCTAGCACCGTGTGACTTCTTTTTATTTCCAAAAATAAAAAATCAGCTCAAGGGGATACAATTTTCGTCGCCGGAAGATGCGCTGGCTGCGTTCGAGCAGGCTGTAAACGAGGTGTCTACGGCGGACTGGAAAAAGTGTTTTGAAAACTGGTTCAGACGCATGAATCTTTGTATAGAGGCTGGTGGAGAGTACTTTGAAAAGATTTAATAAAAATATATGTACCTGTAGAACAATTTTTTTTAGTGTCGCAAATATTTCTGAGTGTCCCACGTATGTTAGTTTTTCCTTGAGTATTGCGAGAAAGTAAGTGCAGTGCTGCTGTACCATTTATTAATTAAATGAACAATATTGTACAAGCTGCATCCATTTGTGATATTTAGCTTTTATTGCAGGTACTAGGCGATACGTATTCTTTGTTGCACGATAGAGAAGTTCCTGGGCCCACTAATCAGAAAGTTCATAAGTATATAATGAACCCAAAGAGTTTGACCATTGGCGAATTGTACGGGGAGGTGAATCTTCAAACACTCGAATGGCACGATGGAATATTACCGCTGTGCTTGAGGACTGCTGTGCAAGTATGTTCTATTATAAATCTTATTAGTTATTAAATCATTATAATTGAATTATTCTTCTACCACAGAATATAAAGTAATAGTAAAGTTATATTTATTAAGTTCGTGACGCCTGACCACCAATGGCTGATATGCGACGGGCCGGTGGACGCGGTTTGGATTGAAAACATGAACACCGTATTGGACGATAACAAAATGCTCTGTCTCTCAAACTCCGAGCGCATCAAACTTACGCCTTATGTGCACATGGTGTTTGAGGTTTGTGTCAAAAACTTTTAAGTTCTAATAATACAATTATGATATTTATTTAATTAAACTACTGAATAAAATAGCGCATATAGGTTGCTTTCTAATCAACAGCGTTCCTTTAAACTGAACAAATTAGACCAACCATACGAAATGAGCTATTAGCTGATGATGACCTATGTTCCTTACAGAAAATTGATCAGTTTTATGGTCCGAGTAAAAGTACGAATAGACGATCGGATCGGACTGCTCTGAATTTAGCTCCGTACCACGATTTTGCCCAATAGCAAAATTGTCGTTAGGGTCAATCCGCAACGCTATTGGACAAAATCGTGGTCCGGAGCTAAATTCGGAGCAGTCCGATCCGATCGTCTGTTAGTACTCTAAAATACTGCAAGGAACTAGGTTGACTGGGAAGAACCCTTTATAAAATTCCTACCACTCCGACAAACACTACACTACCGCTTGCTCGGAAAACCTTGTACATACCTACACGTTTTGTTTGTTTTCATATTACTAAGATATGGAATATGTTTAGGTGGCGGATTTGGCCCAGGCCTCTCCAGCGACCGTATCTCGTTGTGGCATGGTTTACATAGACCCTGAAGAGTTGGGCTACTTGCCATACGTACGCTCTTGGCTGGCAGACAGTGTGAGCAGGAATTTATTCAACCAGGAAAACTCTGAGTTCCTATATGAACTCTTCGGAATGGTTGAAGTTGCACTTCTCCACGTCAATACCAAATGCAGTGTAGGAATAAGGCAGGTAATTCGATAATTACTTTCTCAATTTTACTTAGGTGGTCCGTAAATAAGGTTCAATCGGTAAACACGTTAATATTTCCATGAAACTAAACTACTTTCTCCAAGCCAGAAAAAAATACTTCTTAAGCTATTGTTTCGAAAGTGACAACTATGGGAACTTATTTACTTAAGGGTGTCCACTTTTATTTAATTGTCAGGTGGATAACGCCAAAATAGCCGCGTTGTGCTCTTTGTTAGCTGCTTTGCTAATAGAACCAGGAGAACGGTTCTCGGACAAATCAGCGGTAAAGACTTACATCGCTCACTGCTTCATTTTCTGCTATGTGTGGTGTATCGGAGGTAACATCTACGAGTTCAACCGGCGGCCTTTCGAAGACATCATAAAACGACAGTTTGAAGAATTCGAGGAAGCCGAATTGTAAGAACATTTACATAACAAATTTTTTCGCGGACGGGACCGTAAACGTAGTCTATAGACTCGTGTTTTCTAGCTACAAGTATCATATCTAAATCATTTTAAAGGCGCGCGAAATCCAGAGTTCTTCCGCTCATATGCAGGGAAGCCTTCATTCAGACGTTCATTCGATGATATCTGCCACAATTTTTCATAAGCATAGCTACTAGCTAATTTGCTTTTGTGTGCTGTGTAGCTATCACATTGTAAATTATTTATTCTTACTGCTAATTACCAGTGAAATTACCGGCACATGAGACATACCATCATAGTTCTCAGGGTGGGCAACGCGTTTTCCGTCTTATAAGTGTCTGATTTTGTCACTAATAGTGGGTGCTATTGGCGGTGGTCGCTACTTACCATCAGGTGCCCCCCTGCTCGTTTTCCGGCTTGTGACATACAATTAAATTAATATAAACGAAGTAGGTACTTTAAATAAAATGTCCTTCTTCCAGCTTCCCACTTGGCTTCAATTTCTTCGATATGTTCATGGACACGAAGGCACGCAAGCTGAGGACGTGGGATCATATAATTCCCCAATTCGAATACGATTGCAACAAGCCATTCTTTGAAACGCTGGTTCCGACTATCGACACTGTGCGTTACGGATATCTCTTCGGAAAGCTTCTAGGAGTTAACAAACCTGTCATGTTTACTGGCAATACGGGTTCGTGTTAATTACTGTAGTTCGTCCATCTTAAGAATGCAGTGAGTCATTGCTTTCCGCCGCTGGTAGCCAAGCCCCGTAACGGCCGTAACCAATCAGGTCGCTTAAAATTATAAAGTCAAGTGCACAATAACTAACTGAAGGCAAACTTTCGAAAGAAGCGGTTGTTTCCTTTGTGTCCCATTGTAGCTATTCACTTCACGTTCATTCACTATTTCCTCCCTTAGAACGCGTTTAAAAACTATTGCTGAAGTATGTATAAGTACATACATACATAATATCACGCCTTTTTCCCGTCGGGGTAGGTAGGCAGAGACCACAGTCCTCCACCTGCTACGATCTTATTATTATCCTGCTATTATCTTGGCTGTAGCAAGTAATCAAACATACTAATATGTGTTCTAGGTGTTGGAAAAACGGTGATAGCAGCAGAGAGCCTGCATACTCTGGCTAAAAGTGGTGTATATGTGCCCGTCGTAATGAATTTCTCTGCACAAACTAGTAGCACTCGAACTCAGGTAATATTAAAAGTAGAGAGTCAGCGTGCGTTGAAACGTTCGTTCGAACGTTAAGGGTTGGGCCACATTGATCGACGGCGATCGACGGACGAGCGCAAAGTATGGAAATCCTTTCGCATCGTCGTGGCGAAAGGATGCGAAAGGAATTCCATACTTTGTGCTAGTTTTGTATAGGCAAACCGTCGATCAATGTCGCCCAACCCTAACGTTCGTTTGAAAGTTCTATCTCTTCTGCTATTATAAAATATCTACGTTTGTTAAATTTTAGAGAGAGTTCAGCCCTCGACGTGCCCTTTGCTAGGAAGAATTGAAAAGCAAACTTTTTTTTTTTTATTTAAAGATATACCAGCAACTATTGGTATAATTTGCAACCAGCAACCAGCTTATCAAAGTATACATTGATAACCTGTAAATTTACCAATAAACTACTACCAATAATTACCAATAATTTTACTTTAGTTGTATCTAGCTTTTTTAAATCCAGCTTTTAAGATAATCTCTTAGTTTATTAATTGAATAACACAATGACTCGATGAATTTTATACATATAGATAGGTGTTATTGACGTAGTTCTTTTCTAAATTAACATAAAAAATGTTATTGGCTGTAAATTTTCCAAATAAAATAAATAAAATTGTAAATTGATTTTCTAGAATCACGCAAAAACTGCGGAACTGATTTTAATACAACTTTTGTGTTTGATAGCGAATATGTTTTTTGTTTGATATAATGAAATAAATAGCTTACTTAAACACTGGGGTGTAAGGGACAGCCTTCCGAATACTGAAAGGGCATGATCAGTCAACGTAACTGAACAACTTTCAGCGAACAAAACTTTAAGGAATTGAAAAAAAATCGGCTTCTCCATACAAACTGTCCAATCAAGTTTGCAATTTTTTTTGAAGGGTGTAAGGGACAGCTTTCCTAAAACTTAAAGGGCATGATCAGTCAACGTACCTGAACATATTTCAGTGAATAAAACTTTCAGGAAATAGAAAACAAATCGGCCTCCATACAAATTTGCAAACTTGATTGGACAGTTTGTATGGAGAAGCCGATTTTTTTTCATTTCCTGAAAGTTTTGTTCGCTGAAAGTTGTTCAGTTATATTATTATTATTATTTAACATTCGGACGAAATCGTGGGCAAAGCAAGTATTTTATATTTAAGTATGATAACATATTCGCGTAAAATTTTAAAGTCTCATTACCAAGCAAACAAGTCAGTATCCCATCAAATCCTACATCGTAGTAAGAATTCGTGAAACTGTTATCGTAGGTAATAGTGAAAAACTATTTTGTTTTGATATTTTTATTTAATCGAAAGGGTTGATAATTTTCATCATAGTAGCATAGGAATATACAAGGCAAATTTTTATCTGATATCATTGATCGATACAGCATATATTATAATTTCTAAAAGCTTGCGAAATGGATCGTAAGACAGGCACTTTCCATGTTTGTAGTGATAACAGGCCACGATATGAAATGATCGGGCAAGTAATACGGTAAATAAAAAAAACGTCTGCAAATTTAAGAAAGTTGAAAAAGAGCCACCAGATTAAGAACCAGTTTTACACGAGCTTATTTACAACTGCGGTCATTATTTTTAGGAAGTAATAGAACTTCGACTGGATAAGCGACCAAGGAAAGCATTGGGTGCGCCATTTGGCAAGAAAATTGTTTTCTATATTGATGACGTTAACATGCCCAAACTCGATGTATATGGCGCGCAGCCTACTATAGAACTACTTAGGTAAGGACACAGAATTAGTTTTTTCTTTTGGTGACCTGGTAAAACAGTTTACTGTTATTTTGTCTGTTTTACCGGTAATGTGTATAATCCGGCATTTTATACAATGCCTAAAACGTACAGACAATCTATGAAATACTATTTTATTGTATGTTTAGTTGCTATACTTTGCCTAGACATTAGAATGCCTAATGCATAGCCGGCTATGTGTGAAATCTAACTGAATCGAACCTGGAGCCTAGCCTAACCTAACGGGGAATGAAGGACTCCTGGCACAACCGGGAAATGTAGGACTCCTGGCACAACCGGGTACCCACTAAAACGACCCAGCGGCACTCCCACATCGCCCGAGTGGATGGGGGGCTAGGAAACCGGCAGAGCCTTTACTTCCAGTCCAACACTGGCGATCGCCCGCCTTTACGGTGGGCCTTTCACGGCCCTTCACGCCTCCGCACAGGGAGGGGGCTGGGTATAACCGTGAGTGCCCGGAAAACACTACCGCAACTTGCCGAGGCCGCTCCATCGCGGGCTTGGAGACCAAAGCCCGGAGGAGCAGTCCCGCCCGGGGCCGCCCGGCTGAACACCGGCACGGCCCCATGTGTTTCCATGGGCCGCTCTTCGCTTCGACGTGGGAGACCAAGCCACGGGTACTGAGCACCACCACCACGACAAGGCGGGAACCCAACGCGGAGGAATCCAACCAAACTTAGCTTAACCTCCTCATAACCTGACCGAATATTGATAAATACGGACCAAAATGTACTTATTCTACACATTGCCGGTGCACCAGCAGGCATTCTGTTCAATACCTAGGCACTGGATTCAATGCCTAGGCACTGGATTCAATGCCTAGGCAAAATATGAAATGGACTGTGAAGGGAATTTCACTATTTGATACATTTCCTAAACGTACCATTATATGGGGTGTAAGGGCCAGCCAATACTGAAAGGGCATGTTCAGTCAACGTAACTGAACAAATTTCAGCGAATAAATCTTTCAGGAAACGAAAAAAAACATCGGCCTCCATACAAAATTGCAAACTTTATTAGACAGTTTGTATGGAAAGGCCGATTTTTTTTTCATTTCCTGAAAGTTTGATTCGCTGAAAGTTGTTCAGTTACGTTGACTGAACATGCCTTTTCAGTTTTCGTAAGGCTGTCCCTGTATATGTTACAGTCAAAACTCATAACCGATCAAAACCACTTTTGACTGAAAAAATCAGTTAATAATGGTTTTGACCGATGTCGTTAGTCAAAAACGGTTTTGACTGATTTTGGCAGTCAAAAAAGTAGTTTTGGCCGCTGTTTTTCGACAAAATTTCGGCAAATTACCAAATTCTCTTGTAGTCGCAAGAGTACATAACACAACCTAGTTGTGTTGTTGTCCTATAGGTATGATTTTTAGAGTTCCGTACCTCAAAAGAAATAAACGGAACCCTTATAGGATCACTTTGTTGTCCGTCTGTCTGTCGGTCTGTCTGTCAAGACCCTTTATCTCGCGAACGGGTAGAGGTATCAGGTTGAAATTAATACCATATATTAGGATCCATGAACCACACAAGATCTGAAAATTTAAATTTTTTACAACGACGCAATCAAAAGATATGGCATTTTATGTAATCATCTCCATACATTTATTCAAAAATGCAAAACCTACAGGGTACTTCCCGTTGACCTAAAATTATTAAATTTGGCAAGAAGCTAGGTCACACATTACAAATAATGGGAAAAGTCTGAAATCATTAAATATTACAACTTTTCTCACAACTAATGGTAACCAATTGTGGTGAGCTCCCGTTTCAAGAACATTCATATAAGAGAGTTGGATGGTCGCGGAGGCGATTTTTGTTTTAGTTCTATTTTAAAAACGGGAACACTTACAAACTTGAAAATTGGTATGTTTATAGTGCATAAGCTATAAAATAACAAATAATAAAATTTGGTCAAGCGCGTGTCGGACTCAAAAAATCTAGCACATTAACTTACTGAAATTTCAACTAATACAATTATGTTTAGGTGGTGGTACGGAACCCTCAGTGCGCGAGTCCGACTCGCACTTGCCCGTTTTTTTTTATTTAATATTTTCAGATACAAGTAGTTTTGACTTACATTCTTGGTTAAAACCACTTTTGGCCGATACATCTTAGTCAAAATAACTATTACCCAATATTTTTGCAGTCATAAGTGGTTTTGACCATTGTCCTCAGTTAAAATCACTTTTGACTGCCAAAATCAGTCAAAACTTTTTGGACTAACGACATCGCTCACAACTCAAAACCATTATTGACTGATTTTTGCAGTCAAAAGTGGTTTTGGCCGGCTATGAGTTTTGACTGTATCATATACAATAGCGAGAAATTCCTGAATTAAACAGATAGCTTGTAAAATTCACAAGCTTTTGCTTTTCACGTTAAATATTTAGCTACACCCCTTGTAGAGAATCATAATTCACGGGTGCCATGAATAATTAAATATGCCACACTAGTGTCATTGTTTATAAAATAATATGAATACAGTTTTATTCTCTTATTACCCCGGATATTTTAAGAGGTAGTTTAGCTCATGAAACTGAACAACTTTTCCCAAGGAACATAGATCTTATTACGAAAAAAAATTTTACCTCCTATACAAAATATGCTTTCAGCTGATGCAGTTTGCATGGAAAGCCGAAATATTTTTTTCTTATTTCGACCTACGTTCCTTAGGAATTAATCAATTAGGAAGAGTTTTTCCGTTTCATGGATAGAACCACCTCTTAAAATATCTGGGGTGATAAAAATTTATGGTTAATAATATTTGGAGTAAAAGTTTTCTCTTATTTGAAATGACTTTGAGGTTATGATTTTGTTTACAAAACACCTGACTCTTTCGTGGACTCCAGTACACCTAGGACTAGGATCATATTCATTCATCATATCTTTTCAAGCTTATATTTTAACCTGTATATTTGAGATATTTGTTCATGATCCTCGAAACAGCAGGCAGAGGAACGGAACGGATACGGAGAACGGGTCCTAAATAACGTATTTATTGTTTTCGATTTATTGCAGGCAATTCCTCGACTTCGGTGGTTTCTATGACCGGGACAAATTGTACTGGAAAGACATCCTGGACGTTATTTTGTCTTGCGGCTGCGCCCCTCCCGGCGGCGGCAGGAACCCACTCACGGCACGCTTCGTCAGGCACTTTGCCATGTTTTTTATATCCGCACCCAACGCTGATGCCATGAAGACCATTTTTAAGGTATATTAGACGCCTAATTTGTTGATTCATTAGAACTGTTTACTGTGGTTAAGAAGATTAGAAACACATTAAAGAATTACTTAAGTCTATATGAAACGCTCTAGGGTCGTGTCTGATTTCCCCTTTCTCTCCCCATTGCACATTCCAAAGTTTACTATTGTGACGCAACTCATGTCGTCCGCAGAATGCCGTTAACACAATTCTTTAAAAGAAACACATTACCCCACGGATTTCACTTATAGCTATTGTTGATATAGGCGATCCTAAACGGTCACACGGAGGACTTCGTCACGGAGGTTTCAGTCCTGTCGGACCCTATAGTGAACGCGGCGGTGGATGTCTATCTGAAGATCTGTGCGGAGCTGTTGCCAATCCCTGCCAAGGCCCACTACGTGTTCAACCTGCGTGATCTCTCGAAGACTATGCAAGGAGTGCTGCAAGCGGACGCCGGCCACGTTCGCCTTCCACAAGCTATGCTTAGGTAGCATCATCAAAACATCCCTTAATACGTCCACTACAGCACAGGGAGCTCCCTCCAGAAGTCTATCTCTTGCTGGAACAATGTGAAGGGGAAGTACCTCAGTCACAACGCTTGACCGCAGTATGTAAGATGTACGATACACGGAAGGACGCTGCTGCCCATCCTCTGCTTAATAAACCCTTAGTCGCCTCTTACGACACCCACGGGTAGAGATGGGTTGGTACTATTCTTTGCCGGCACCACACGGGACAACCTAGTTATTATACGCCGCGCAAACTAGTTTGTGAGGTCGGTCATCGATCTTACAACCCACACGTATGATAATGTTGACTCAAAGAATTCAAAGAAGTCAAAGAATTTATTAAAATCAAAATCTCAAAAATTGTTAAATAAAAATAAAATCTGTTGCAAAAATCTGTATCTTAATAAAAAACAAGAACGTTCTGATCTTATTAATGAATTAATTTCATGTCGATTACATTCAGAAAAAAGTAAGTTAAATCATGAATGTGACACACTGCGCCTCCAATCAGAAATACAGAGACTAAAAAAACGTTTGGAAAGTATATCACATAAATACGAACTAGCTCAAAAACAAATTAAAGAACACATGTCAGCTACGGACAGTTTGATGAAGCGGTGTAATAATAACCATATTGACAAAAAATCTTTGACTAAAAATCATTATGACGGCACAAAAACTCCATCAAGACTGTCCATGGCGCCCGTGTGTCGCGCGCGTACCCCGCACACGCCGGCCAACCGACAGCCGATCGCCGCCTTATCTGATCTGACAGAGGCACAGTGCTCGCAACCAGCACAGTCGGCGCAGTCGGTAAGCACTTCTCTCTCAAAGTCCAAGGTTCAAAAAACCAAAATAATTATGTACAGTGATGAAATTGGTAAAAGTATAGGTTTACAACTTAACCAAAATATGAGCCAGGCAGTAATGAATAATTGTATGCCTGGCTCCACTTTCACAGAAATAGTAGATAAAATACTATCAAGTAATTTTGAGAGTAATACAACTCTCATTATTTTTGTTGGTAGAAGGGGAAACGTGACACAGAAAGATGTTACCAGATATTTTTATAAATTAAATTCCTTACCTAACATAGACAGAGTAATTCTACTTGGTTTTCCCTTCAGCCATAATCTTGACTTACAAGAAAATAAGTTAAGAGAAAGTTTAAATATGACATTATTTAATTTGACATGTCGATATTTCACTAAATTCATCTTAATTGACATAAATAGATTTATTGATAATTATTTACATCTGACTTTAGATAAGTATTACTTATCGAAATTTTATACTAGACGAATAGCGTATGTGCTATCAAATGTTATTATTAATGTAGCCAATGCATTGGCTAACCACACGTCCGTTTCTATTGATCGGACCAGTAGCATTAGGGTGGTGCGACCATTGGAATCTGTTCCAAGTTCTTTAAACAATTGAATAAGACAAAAGAGTGTAACTCTGGCAGTATTATACCGCAAAGTAAACCTACAGCAATAGAATGCCTACCTCTTAAGAATAAAAATAATTTGAGTAGTAAGAAAACTAATTGTAAATTCAACCTGGTACACCAGAATATACAAGGAATGTTGGGCAAAGAACTACAAATGGAGCAATTCATGAACTGTAGTAAAATTGATATTTTGTGCGTGACAGAACACTGGCTCAAGAAGCATCAGTTCATGTTTAACTTCAAGAACCACCAGGTTGTTAGTTCGTTCAGCAGAGACAATGCGATACGCGGTGGCTCCTTAATACTTGCCAATAAGTTGCTAAAGTGTAAGGAACGTACAGATGTTGTGTGCCTGTCTGTTGAGCGAACTATTGAACTGGCCTGTGTAGAATTTGAGCACCTTATTGTTATAAGCGTATACAGACCTCCAGCTTCATCATTTGATATGTTCGAAAAAACAATGGATGAAGCTTTAATTAAAGTTAGTAACAGCAACAAAGGTATTATAGTATGTGGAGACTTTAATGTCAACATTTTAGAAGAATCTAGTGTGTGCAATAGATTGAAATCTTTGTTCCTATGCTACAATCTTGTGAATCTTTTTTTGGTGCCCACCAGAATATCAGCGTCCTCATCTACTTGTATTGATAACATTTTTACGAATTTAGAACCAGTAGATAAATCAATTATCAATAAGTTGGGCTCTGATCATTCTGGCCAGTTGGCAGTTTTCAAAGTCACGACTAAAAAAGCATTGAAAAAGGATATCACGTGCGTACCTATCAATGAAGGTAGACTTATCCGCTACAAAAGTAGTGTTGAAGAAAAACTGCCAAACTTACCATATTGTGATAATCCAAATAAATTGTATGAATCTCTATTTACTTTAACTAAAAGTGAGTACGATGCAATTTTCAAGGAAAAGAAAATTACTGTAAATGAGAATCTAATGTTTAGTGATTGGGCCACAGTGGGAATACACAGAAGCAGGCTAAGGTTATATGAACTTTACGAGTAAAGAACATATAACAATAGTGATGCATTTGCGCAATTTGTAAAGGATTATTCAAAAACATTCAAACGGGTTTGTGCTGCAGCCAAATCAAATTTCATCAAAAATTAAATCAAAAATAGTTCCAACATTACGAAAACGACTTGGGAAACTATAAATAGTGAAACTGGAAGATCTAAAGCTCCTCGGAATGACTTCCAGCTTAAGATTGATGATCAGATCATAAGTACAGATATAGAAGTTGCTGAAGCTTTTGAAAACTTCTTTACGGATATTCCAGTTTCAACTACCAAAACCTTGAACTCATCTCCCACTCTTGCCAAATCTTATCTCGAACGACACGTAGATGTTTGCAATGTAGATTTTAAATTCAGTTACGTCAATGCTTTCGTTATAATTAAAGCCTTTAAATCACTTAAAATGAAAAAGACCGCCGATATAGATGGCCTGTCAGTTAAAATTATTAGTGCCGTTATAGAAAGCATTGCACCATACTTATCTAGTATTTTTAATAAATGTGTAGATGATGGTGTTTTTTCTGATTTGATGAAACACAGTAAAATTATTCCGTTGTTTAAAGCTGGTAGTAAATCAGACCCCACTAATTTTAGACCTATTTCTGTTCTACCAACTATTAGTAAGATATTTGAAAAGATAATTTTAAATCAGGTTCAGAGCCACTTTTATCGCAACAACTTGATGAACCTAAAACAGTTCGGTTTTACCAAGGGTCGCTCAACAGTCGATGCAGGTGTTGAGCTTATTCAAAGTATATTTGACGCCTGGGAGGAGTCAAGTGATGCCATTGGCGTTTTCTGTGACTTGTCCAAGGCTTTCGATTGTGTACATCATGATATTCTTATCAGGAAATTACACCATTATGGAATTAGAGACCAGGCTCTAAGCCTTCTGGAGTCGTATCTAAGTGAAAGGATCCAGAAGGTTGATGTAAATGGGAAAAGGTCACTAGGATCAAAAATTTGTATGGGCGTTCCACAAGGCTCAATCCTGGGACCATTCCTGTTCATTGTCTGCATTAACGATTTGCCAAACCTTGTAAAGGACAAGAATGAGATAGTACTATTTGCAGATGATACGTCTTTGATTTTTAAAGTCAAAAGACAACAATCAAATTTTGACGACGTAAATAGTACAATCTCTAATGTAGTTGAGTGGTTCACCGTAAATAATCTTTTACTTAACGAAAAGAAAACTAAGTGTGTTAAATTTGTTTTGCCTAATGTAAAGCCAACTGCTACAAGCCTATTAGTGAAAAACGATAAATTGAGTCTTGTGGAATCAGCTGTGTTCCTAGGTATTACCTTAGACAACAAATTACAATGGGGACCGCATATTAATAAATTGTCGAACAGACTTAGTTCTGCAGCATACGCAGTGAAAAGAATAAGAGCTCTGACGGATGTAGACACCGCGAGGTTAGTCTACTTCAGTTATTTCCATAGTCTCATGTCATATAGCCTTTTGTTATGGGGTCATGCTGCGGATGCAAACAGCATTTTTTTACTACAAAAGCGAGCTGTTCGTGCAATTTATAAAATGAAGCCTAGAGAATCTCTTCGAAATAAATTTAAAGAAATCAACATTTTGACTTTTGTGTCGCAATACATTTATGAGAATTTAATATATGCTAAACGGAATATACATATTTTTGATAAAAATTGTGACAGGCACAGTGTCAACATAAGAAACAAGAATCAACTTGCTTCTTATGTCAGCCGTATTCACAAAATTAGTAAAACATATAAAGGTCAATGTATACGCTTCTATAATAAGGTACCCACTGATATTGAAAGTTTACCGTTAGATAAATTCAAAACTGTAATCAAGCAGAAATTATGTAAGAAGGGTTATTATAAAATATCAGATTATCTAGAAGAGAAAAATCCATGGGATTAGACTACGGTTCTAACAGGCTAATTCAAAATTAAAACTGACCTATGTATGTTGTTTATCAACCTTGTACATTCAAACATATTTAAAAGAGCGCGTGGGTTTTTATTGTCGCTTCTTTTTTTTCCCACAATGGCGCCACATTGTTTGTGAAGCGATGTAGTTTAGCTGACGTCATTAAGAGATTTTAATATCCAACAATGAATAAACGATTTTGATTTGATTTGATTTGATTCTCGGAAGTCGCGAGAAAGTAAATGCAGTGTTGCTGTACCATTTATTTATTTCATTTTCATACACGTGTTTTTTCATCTCTCCAAAGTTATTATCTAAAATGTATTCGAAAAAATATGAACTCAATAATTTTCAATTGTTGCCTTCAACCAGCTCTACATTTTTTTCCGTGGCTACTAAGTAGAATTTTTTTATATTAAACTTATACTTTCACCAATGTCCATTATAAATAATGTTGAGTCAGCAAAAAGTATTGTCATATTAAAATCAAATTATCTATTTTAGGCTTTTCTACCACGAGTGCATGAGGGTGTTCCACGACCGCCTAATTAACATCGAAGATAAAAGCTACTTCCTCCATCTAATGGCGAGCGTATGTCAGAGGAACTTCGGCCAGCCAATTCTGGATATTCCCGAGGATACTATCATTGAGCATCCGCCAGTACTGCTTTTCGGTGATTTCATCAACTCCGCTATACCTAAAGAAAATAGAGTCTACGCCGAGATACCGAGCATGCCCAAACTTATGATTGTTTTGAAGGTATAGTAAATTTTATAGTACATTACTATAGCGGTCAACAATACGGGTATTGATGGACGAACGTGCTAATGCGGGCCGAGATGAGGCCGAGGCACACACACATAAAGAATATATGTGTGTGCCCATCAGACTACTCAGTATTTATGTATTTTAAATCTCTCGTTATTTATGTATTTTAATCTTCTTTAACGTTTACCTACGTCTTGTCATTTGTGGAGATTTTTTGGGGCTATGATAGGACCCGTGGCAATATTTCACTTGTCAGATTTAAACCGAGTTAGGGCTTTAACAGTCTATCTAATAAATGTCACCAAGCCCACTCTAACTAGGATGCCCTGCATTTTGGGCAGTTCATTCGCTTTTTGAACATTAATATAATAATGAATAATAGTACATTACTCAAGAGGGAAGAAAGTGACAGTTCCGTACCGAGGTCATGGCATTTGCGCCACGAGCTTGCGAAGGGCGCAAACCATTCGAGGTATGGAACTTTACTTTATCCCGAATGATGTATAGTGCTTTTTATTACACCTACGAGGAAAATAACAGATATAAATGCGGAATGCAGTCAATTGGCTTATATTGTATTGCTTTCTCACTAAAATATGAGAGTATTGCATTTTCTGAAAATAAAGACGTTTTCTTTACCTTTTGCGTACGAAACGTATGAAATTTTCATAAGTATTGTTGTATCTGTATTTACATTTTTCCGGCAACAGGCCGCCTCTAATAGTTCTGGCGGTGTGTTAGGGATAGCATAATCACTTTATCCATATTTAACAAAACAATAAATAAAATCTCTTTGATGTATGACTACTGACGACTTAAAAAAAATCGGGTCAGCAATGGATTTTCTTACCTTTTTCCTACCCTTGGGATGGAAGGATTTCCATACAAACTTCCATCCCTTGGGATAGAAGGATTTGAAGGGCGAGATAAAGGCGTTCGCTCTCTCTACAATTAGAGTGTATTTTCAGGGGTGTGATAAAAAAATTATGCCTCAAGTGAGCAAACGAGCAGGTGGGCCACCTCGTGGTAAGTGGTCACACCACCCACTCTCACTGTGAGCACCGCGCTTTTCTGTCTTATTAGTGTCATAATATGCCATTAATAAGACAGCAAAGCGCGTTGCTCACTTAAAGAACTAAGATAGTATGTCTCGTGTGTCTGAATTTCACTGACTCCCTTACCCTTCGAACCGAAACACGGCAGTGCAAACACTGCTGCTTCACAACAGAAATAGGCAAAGGGGTGTTACTTCCCCAGATTGACTTTGCACAAAAGCCCTACCGCTACTTTTGTTATTCGTTTGACAACTAACAAACTACTGAACAAACTCAAACGCGGTTCCAATAATTTGTTAATCTTATTGTTGCAACATACTAGTTTGGTTTCATTGCAAACTTTTCAGTTATAAACAATATCTTCGAAATTTATTTGTTTATGTTTGGGACTGCAACAGCATAAATTGCATTGATTTTTTAATTTTTCTAAGTAAATATAAGCCAATGACCGTAGCTGTCCACTGTATGATTACAGCTTTTGTACAAAGTTTCAAGCGGATGTCCGCAATTGACTCACAAACTATTGAACTTATTTTAATTAAATTTTCGATCATGTATTTTAGGCGTACTTTATTACGATATTGTTTCATCGAAATCGGCTCACTAAAATAGAAGATATGCTAGCACGAAGTTTAAAGCGGTGCAACCGTAGTTTACACTTCTCACGAACGAAGTCGTAGGGCATAGTTAGTAGTGTATAAGAACAAAGTTGTAGGAAATTTTCTAATTTTTACCTGAAAGTATTGTGGTCAAGATGCACCGTTTTCAAGTTACAAGCGAAATACTAAAAAGGGACCTTTGACGCTCCCGATGACTTTATTTGACGTTCTTCAAAGAACCGACCCTTACATAGTACTGAAACTTTTTGTAATAAGTACTTAAATTTTTTCCGCTGTTTGCCATTGTATGGTTCAGTCTCCTCGGATAAATATATCGGTACTGTACGACCAACTACTACCAATTACTACTACTTGAAAACGTGCTTAACCACTTAACTCAAGACATTGTATGAATACCTTAACTATAGTGTAACAAACGCTGTCCCGCCTGCGACCTGAGTAAATCGACTGTACGTATCTGAAACCTGTCACAGGAATACTTGGACGAGTACAACGCGACCTCTCGCTCGGAGATGCACTTGGTGTTGTTCCAAGACGCGGTAGAGCACGTGGTGCGGATAGCGCGCGTGCTGCGAGCGGAGCGCGGACACTGCCTCATGGTGGGGCCCGGCGGCTCCGGACGTCGGAGTGTCGCCACGCTCGCCGGGCACGTCAACGAGTGCAGGTTACCTTCATCATAACATCATATTAAACCACCATGCTTGCTTCCTAAGAAAGTATGGTTCAATCTGTCAGGCTCCGATTTGATTTATTTTGTTATATTATATACAAAGTTATTTTTTTGTACCTGGCATCCGTTTGCCCACTTATTAGTGAGGTCAAAAGCAACAACTTTTGTTCTACGACTTTGCTAACAACGCACGAAAAATTTTCTACTTCCCATACAAAATGGGTCGGTCACGTGACCACTAAAGTATGGTAACGGGTGTTTTTTTAGGTAATAAAAGTATTTAGTTTTGTGACCCTTTTCGACGTGACGTGTTGTGTTCATTATTTAATATTATTTCTGGTACGGATGCCGTGGCTCGCGTAGACGGGTGATCAGATCACTTACCTATATGGAGCTATTTCACCCATTATCCCAGCTAGAAACGGACGGCAAGGCATGCTTCGCTAGCCCCATCCAAGAAGACAACCAGTTTTATGTGGCGAGCTGCTCTTTTGGCTTCATCAGGGTATTTTCATTTTCATACGTGTTGTGTTTTGTGGTTCAGATGTATGGGCATGGAGCTGAAGCGCGTGTACGACACCCCCGAGTTCCATGAAGATTTGCGCAAGATGTACATGCACGCTGGCGTCGGCAACCACGACACCGTTTTCCTCTTCACTGACGCGCAAATCACCAAAGAGGGCTTCCTAGAGGATATCAACAACATGCTTAACTCTGGTACCTAATTCGACGAAGCAATACACGTCTCCAATGACAAAACAATCATCATATTTGAAAAAAGAAAAATAATTGTCATCGGAGATCACATATAACCACAAGTATCGATTTTGAAAGCAATCCGTCTACTAACTAAAAAGACCGCCAGGCCATTTTTTTCAAATCTGATGATTTATTAGTCATCGGAGGCCAGACAGAACCCCAGATATCGATTTTGAAAGCAATCGGTCCAGTAAATAAAGAGTTAAAAAGCAGCAACTTTTTCAAATCAGAAAATTGATTCGTCACTGTGGACCAGACTGACCTCCAGATACCGATTTTGGAAGCAGTCGGTCCTGTAACTAAAAAGTTTCAAATGGCGGCCTCTTTTTTAAATTCTGATGATTGAATCATCATGGGAACAGACAGACCCCAGATATCGATTTTGAAAGGAATCGGTCCAGTAGCTGAGAAGTTCAAAATGACAACCTTTTTTTAAAATCTGATGATTGAATCGTCGTTGGAGACCAGACAGACCCCCAGATATAAATTTTGAAAGAAATAGGCCCATTGAATAAAAAAAATTGAAAATGGCGGCAACATTTTGAAATTTTGACTATTTATTCGTTGTTCGACAACATCAATTTTTAAATCAATCGGTTCAGTCAAGAAAAATTTAGAAACACCTTTTGAGCAAAACATGCACGTGCCGTCCTTTCGTAATAGTTGTTCCTGCGCCCCCGCTTCCCCTCACTTACCCCCTCCGTTGCTATGCGTAAGTAAATCCGTTACGCTACTGGTCGAATGATCGTAATACTATGGTAATTCTTTCGATAGTATTGGTTTTCATCAATGGTATTGCCTAATTGTAAAACGATCGATACTATCGTTAAAATTTGCTATACTGTGGATAGGTCTACGGATATTGTGTTTGTTTTTCAAGATTAACTATCAACAGACAGCAAAACTATAGATAGTTCGGCAACACTTGAACTAGAGGTGATGACATGACTCAAATGCCATTTATTGTTTTATTTTTTATTTTTTATTTTTACTTGCCTTTTTTATTTTTAAATGCATAGCAAAGAACATCAGAGTATATCTCTGTAAAGCCTCATCGTTGGCGCGAATTTTCTTTAATGGATAAATCTACAAAGTAGAAAATCGCAAAATTTCACAACCTCAGGCAGGATTCGAACCTGAGTCTTCTTCGTCAGTACCCGAGACGCGTCACCAACTAGGCTACCGTGGTCCTGCCTGATGTTGTACAATATGCGACCTCTATACGGTGGTTGTAAAATTTTGCGATTTTCTACTTTGTAGATTTATCCGAACACGAAGTGTTAAAATAAAATTTATTTTTAATAATACGTTTCGTCATCAATTTTCGACTTGAAATCTATCTGTAATGATGGACTAGTTGAGCTAGTACAGCAAATGCTTACTACGTGGCAGCACAAACGCAACGTTGAAATGCGTATAGAGGCACAGAATAGGTAAGTACTAGCGTAATAGAGGTCGCAAATTGGTAGTGTTAAAATATTAATAATTTTCAACACATTTACTCATAAAACAGCTCTATTTACACTATATTAAGGTCCATAATCTAGTTTATTAAACACGGGTGCTTTTTCCATTA
This sequence comes from Athrips mouffetella, assembly GCA_947532105.1. Classification (NCBI taxonomy): domain Eukaryota; kingdom Metazoa; phylum Arthropoda; class Insecta; order Lepidoptera; family Gelechiidae; genus Athrips; species Athrips mouffetella. The sequence continues at coordinate 34,661,190 of OX383956.1, forward strand.
TATTACCGCACAAGTGTTTTTTACTTTTTATTTCGGCAAGGAGCAAGGAGTTTGGCTTTTTGGCAGTTTAGTCAATGCCGCCTGCGCGCGCATTGATGTATAATCTGTGTCTGCTAAAACAGCGCACGACTTTTTTGCAAATATTTTTGATGTTTACATTGTGTTTATTGTAATTATTTTCAAAAGTATCGACTCCTACAAATAAAAAACTGTAATTATGTAATGTAGTTCCTCAACGTAGAAAATATTAAGTCACGAAACACGAGTCTGGAGAATCGGTTGTACGTAGAAATCTAAGGAAAAATACGTAGGTTGTTTTCTACGAATTTTCCTCCGGGAAAAGAGGTTAGCAAATTTTACTTGTTTTTATTCGCAAATGTGTCGAAAAACGTCGTAAGAAGCGCGTGCGCTTTGGTAATTACACTCTCAGCTCCATTACGCCTTCGGCTGCGGCTCGGGCTGTAATTATCGAGCCTCGGGCGTAATCAACAAAATGCGCACTTGTATCTTAATGTACTATTTCAGTTAGTCTAGGTAGACCAAAAACTAACGACGAATTAATAAAAAGAAAATTTTCATTTAAAAATGTTTAGGTCTTCTTCTTCTTCACGAAGATCCTCGCCAGTGCAGGTGGAGGGGTACAGTGGACAAGAGAGCAAGTGCGCCATGTTCTGATGGAGCTCCACAGTCACAGTGCTTTAGCAACTGGTCTGCGAAGCCCCACCTCGCCATGTTTTCTCTGCAGCGGCCAACCAGAGTTCGCAGACGGTTTAGCGACTTCCTGGTTGACCACTGCAGATTGTGTCCTGGTGGCAGAGTTTCTGCAGGTGGGACGTATCCTGATGGGACTGGGAATTTTTCGACCCACACTTGCTCTCTTGCCGAGCTTGGGTTATTGCTTGTTGCGGGAAAAATTGACCTCAGAAAGCTTTTACGGCATTTGAGGCGGACTATGGGCATTGTGTAGTTGTGCAGCGGGTGTCGGGGATCCGCCTCTTGTTTTTGTTTCTCCACTGCACAAGCTACTTCTCGCCGAACTTCAGGAGGAGCTATGCCAGCCAGAGGATAAATGAGGTTTAGCGGCGTAGGTTTTAGGCTAGGCTAATGTTGAGGTGTCACTTGTCTAGCCAAAGTAACAACTGTTTCAACAATACTGGGATTTTACTTTGTTCACTTGTCAATAATTAAATAATTCGTTAGAATGTCGGAAAAACTAGTACGATTAGGAGCAGGATATTATCTTTATAATGTCTATCGTAAAATTCGTAAAGAAACAGTTATTAATCAAACTAAATTTTCAATTTTAAAGCGCCTCGAATTGTTGACTGGTAAGTAGGGCTGACTAGAATACTCGTAGCTTACTCGTATACTCGTAGATATTCACGTAACTGTATCTCATAAAATAAGAGCCAGGTCCTTTCCAATTTTTTATTTTCTCGATTACAGCGAGTAAGAAAGATACGATAAAAGTGAGTTGGAAAGAGATAGATTGCACAAAATGTATGGACTTCACAGCTGTCAAAAAGAAAATAAATGCTTGGAAATAGTATAGTTGGTGGTGTGTGAACAGATAACTTAAAGAGTTTACTAGTATTATATGATCTGTGCTTAAGTTTGAATTTGGCCTCAATCATGGCCCCTCTCAATGTGCAGACGTACATAAAACTTTGAAACCTTTTTAGGTTTTATAAGTACACTCAGCAGCACGTCAGTAAAAACACTTTTGGACCTTATGGCGTGGTAATAGAGTTAAAAAAGTTTCTACCGACGTGCGGTTGACCGTACTTCCATTTAATAATGTTCTAAATACGAAACCTGAAACATTATCTCAATTCTCAAAGCAACAAACGTTATGACAAGAGTTTATTTAAACTACTATTTCAGGTGAGGTGCCGAATCTGTTTGAAGGAGACCCATACGAGCAGGTGCAGAACCAAATTCGCAACGACGCTTATAAGGCGGGTGTCAACACGGCCAATCGAGATGCCGTCTACTTCTTCTTCATAAACCGCGTGCGTGGTCGACTACACTTGTGTATCTGCATGAGCCCTGTTGGAGAGGCTTTCAGGTCAGTTCATTCACACACACTTAAATCATTCATTATGATGTTAATAAAATTATGAATTTGAAATTATGAATTTGATGTGAATTTTGTATACTATAATTTTCTCTAGCAATCTGTCCGTCAATGTCAGGAGGTTTCCTGGCATATGTATTTTGCTTTGTATATCTAAAAGGAGACTCTCTTAACCATTTGGCTGTTAAGATTCATATTTACGATTTTTACTTTCGAGCAGAGCGAGAAAGGTATTATATTAGTAAAAAAAAAAACAAATTTTCTCAAAAATGTGTTCTATATCACTTATACATACATCATAAAAAGCAAGTCTCCCAAAAATGTCCGTCCGTCGGTCGGTCGGTCGGTCCGTCCGTCGGTCGATCGGTCTGTCCGTCACGCTTTAGCTTAGCGGCTAAACGAATAATCCGATTGACATCATATTTTAAATTTAAGATTTTCTTGTAAATCCGTCGCAGGATACTGAGTGGTTTATTCCTTGCTTTCTTTTTGAGGGTAGCTGTCATACAGTGGGAATAAAAATGTCAATTTGCTCAAAAACTGCTTAAACGATCTAGATGAAACTTTGCACGACCAAGAATCTCCATGCAAGGTATCTTTCGGCATTATCCTTTGGTCTGTGAAAGTTCATTTAAGGGGTGTTCCCTTACTACAAAAATTTAAAAATATGATTTACTCAAAATCGGTTTCAATGAGCTTATTTTAACGTTTCAAATTGGAATTCTAGATTGGTTATGTACCTGACTGCATAAGTTCGTATTTCCATATTCATCATAACATTCCATGAAACGTCCACTACAGGACAGGGAGCTCCCTCTAAAATTCTAGCTTTTGCTGGAAAAATGTGGAGGGGAAGTACCATAGTCACCTCGCTTGTCAGCGTTACGGCTGGCACCATGGACCGCGGTTGTAGGTGACGCAGTAAGATACACAGGAGGATACTGCTGCCCATCCTCCAGTTTATAGCCCTTAGTCGCCTCTTTCGACACCCACGGGTATGTATGGGATGGTACTATTCTTTGCCGGCACCACACAGGTATTTGCATATTATTTGTATCGAATTACAAACTTAAGTTTGCACTTGGTCCTTATTTATTATTTACTATCCGCAGCCCTTTATAATCTAGTAGTTAGAGCATTCGGCTCTTGATCCGGAATTTCTGGGTTCGATTCCCGGTGGGGACTCTCGTACCTATATCGCGAGAAAGTAAGTGCAGTGCTGCTTTACCATTTATTTAGGAATCCAAGCCCTGCTTGGCCAGTAATTAATAATCATTTTGATTGTAGCTCTCAATCATGTCTTGCTAGTTGAAATATCTTTTTATCATCGCTCTGGTAATGGCTGAAGAAGCCACAGACTACGATCCACCCACTAATCCGTTACGATACAGCGTGTCCCTACTAGCTGGAAATTCCTTAACATAGAATTTTCAATTACTGACCAATATGCAAAGGACATATAAACATAATACATACATACATACATAACATCACGCCTCTTTCCCATCGGAGTAGGCAGATCTTGATATACTTTCCGCTAGTTAGGGTGTTGGCTGCAATTTGGGTATATGATTTGCTCATGATTCATTTTAATAAGGATGATAGATCAGCTCAATACGAATCGATTTGATCCTTACAAGTTTTTCTGTGCGTCGCTGCGTTTTTGAGTTAAAGCAAAAAAAATTAAAATAGATACTAAATAATGTTTTTTTTGTCTGCCTTTGTAGCTGTTTAAAATACTTCGGAAGATGTAGAAAACCTAAGAGGCAGACATGCAGGGCTCTGTATTATCACGGGACAAAGTAGTGAATTTTTGCATTTTGAAGCGCTGTAACTTTACGATGCAGGGCTATTATGGTGGCAGACCATTTTTCTGGGGTTTTATACATTGTATTTAATCAGATAGTCAGCCAGGTGTACGTTTCATTGTCAAATTTCAAAATAGTTAAAACTTAATTCCTCAAAAACGCAGGGATGTGGATATCCGCCAATATCTTTTGTATCTTTTAGAGGATGCTCCTTATCATCAGTCAAAGAGGCAGACATGAGCAAATCATATAGAAATTTGTCCTTCATCACCCTTACTACTCGCTTCCTGTACTTTCATCAATAATTTCATACATGCTCGTCGGTCTGGGGTACTTTTGTGCTCTAATGTTTATTGAAAATTAAATTATTTTCACCCAGTCACCATGGTACAAACCTTATGTTTTTCAGAAATAATGCTAGCCGGGTTTTCGTACAATGTCCAGAGGTTAGGGACACGCTGTATATATTTCTAGGTTTAAAATTAAAAAGAATAGAGTAGTGCAATTGCCTGTAAGTTCCATAAAAATAATTTTATACTTTTTAGTAAATACTTATTTTGATTGTCATCTAAACAGACGGCGATGTCGAATGTTCCCATCGCTGGTAAACTGCTGCACTATCGACTGGTTCACAAAGTGGCCGCCAGAGGCGTTGTTGTCGGTGGCGGAGCAGTGTCTCCATCCCCTCGGGAACAAAGCTATCATCGAGAAGATATCCACACTCTGCGTGTCCATGCATGGGGTATGTATGTTATACTTCTCTAACGCTACGACCAGTAAATTTCTTGGCTTTCGAGACGAGAATCCGCCGCTAGTCCCGGTATTGTGTGGTGATTCGCTAATCGCCCGCTTGGACTTCGCGCATGTCTGCTTACTATGTGTTCTACCTTGCTTATAAGTTCACCATAACAACCTTAGTGGACACCATAATAACTACTTTAAGTCTACTAGTAGTCTAAATAAGGCCCCTTAGATGGAGAGCTGGCAACGGATCTTGTTGACTCATTTATAGAGCAACGAAACTACTCTAGTAAGTAAGCCCTACTACCGTTGTTCATAGATCAAAGCGCCAGCCAGCTGTACTTTGGTGGATGTAGGAGTGAGAGTACAGCAAACGGGTGAGTAAATCTAATGAAATTGAGCCATTTACAGAGCTCTGGGTTTGGTGTGGTATTATAGCTGGTTATTCGTTGAATTCAAACATTAGCAGGCATTTTAGTTGGTGGAAAAGTAGAGTTAGGAGGCGTCCAAGTTGCGTGAAAACGTCCCGAAGTTCTCATTTATAGAGAGCTGGGCTCAATTTTTTTCTTATGAGTGGACATTTAAGATTGTGTGTGCAAAAAGGCAGGCGAAAATATTAATACGAACACCCCGCCAGGTGACGACAAAGACTGAAAAATTTGCGCAGGTTGCCAAGTCTAACGGAGCCTAATATAGGTATAAAAGCGGACATTGTGGTTCATGATATGTCCCTTCAGGCATTGGAAAACAGTTTTAGTGACGTTTAATTGCCCCACTACCTCTTCTCATTTCTCGCTATTTGCTGTCCTACCACTCCCACCAACACCAACGCATAGCTGGCAGGTGCTTAGATCTGTCAATAATGATGGTAGGTAGGGCCTACTTACTAGAGGGATTTCGTTGCTCTATAAATAGGTCAACGTTTTCCGTGTCCAGCTTTTCGGCGCCTGCCACTACTTTTCCACTGATTAAAACGCCTGGCAATGTTATATTCGAATTTAATGAATAAGCAGCTATAATACCAAACCAAACGTAGAGCTCTATAAATGGATGAACTTCAGTAGATTTTTCAACCCCTTTGCTATCCTCCCACTCCCACATCCACCGCTCAGATGCAGGCGCCTTAATCTATGAATAATGGTAGTAAGGCTTACTAACTAGGGTAAATTCGTTGCTCTATAAATGAGTCAACGCGATCCGTTGCTAGCTCTCAGTCTATAGTCCGACAACTAACTACAACAACAATGCAGCACCACGTGCAATGGAATTTTTCGTTTAAAGTAATAAGAAATAATAATAATAAATAAATTACTTTATTTTCTCTCTCACAAACGAAACTTATGATCAAGGTACATGGTTACTTAAAATAAGGAACATATTAGGATAATACAAGTTTCCTTTGTGAGAGTCTGGTGTCTATACTAGGATAAACCTGTGTCACAGAGCACCAGGCTCTCACCCTACAGGCACTGGAGCAGACAAGATATTTCCTGGGCTTTCACCTTCTATTGCGCAAGTATGTACGTAAGAAAGTAATCATAAATAGAAATTATGTTAATATATTAAAAAATTAAAAAAAGCAAATTCAGTAAGTCCGTGTAGTTATGGCCAGTTGTCGTTTAGTTGCGGCCCGAGCTCACCTGAACCCCTTTTATTGTGTTGGGTTCTGTATAGGCTATAATAATAGCTGGTGACGATGTCAGTTTGTTGATAAATATCGCAAGTCGACTGAATGAGGTGATTGCTGACGATGTCATCGATGTCGGGTAACAATATCACGTCCATCTTGTGTTCTCGATTGTTCCTGATGCTATCCCGTTTATCGTTTTATCTCTTTTTCTCGCTTCGAAATATAAATACATCGCTGCCCGAACATCTATCACCCTATGGAAATTGGTAGAGCTATAACTTTGTAAGGGGAATCGCCCTAGTATAGAATAGAATCGCCCACTTCGCAGCGCTGTGGTTGACGACCGAAGCATATGGTTTGATCGAGCTCCCTAAATCTGAGAGCTAATTCACGGGGCGATGGTTGACGTTTTATTTGTTTTTAGGACGTGGACATTATGACTGATCGCTTATACCATGAGATGAGGAGGTACTTCTATACGACGCCGAGCAGTTACTTGGACCTGCTTAAACTATACCTCGCCCTCCTTGACAAGAAACAGCAGGAGATCATCCGCGCCAGGGACAGAATATCTTGTGGATTGAGCGTAAGTAAGCGTTTTTTATATATAATAGTTAAAATAGTATTTATCAATATAATTCGGGGTTCCGCCACTTGGTCATCTGTCATATCATAAGATACATAAATGAAACCATAATACAGTGATAGTAGATTCATAGTAGCACACTTTTTGTTAGCGGCTCGAATGCCGTTACCTGGAAGAAAGAACACTCACCACTTAACTCCTCTGCTCCGCCCAGATCATGCCCCTCTAGCTAGGCCTATACCCACACCAACTTAAGTAAGTGACTGATATGTTGGTTGTCGTAAAATCATAGTAAAATAATAAACAAATCTTTAGACACGACACCTACAATAGGATTCAGATTCAGATAATTTTATTCAATGTAGATTCTTTACAGAATACTTATTGAATGTCATGCAGAATACAATGCAAATAGAGCGAGTCTACGCCATTTCGGATCGTGCTATGGCAGCGTAAAAGAAACGGCAAGAAACCACTGCAGCACGGCCTACTTTAACAGTCGGCTTTTTACAATGTGTTTCTTGTGTTTCGCTGGAATATCAGAGAACCATAGCTCTTTGTCATTCATATAGTCATCCAATCTATAGTAAGCTTTTTTACATAACGTTTGCTTTACACATTCTTTAAACTTTCTCTCAGGTAATTGCACTATATTGTCAGGTATTTTGTTGTAGTATCGTATACACAGACCAACGAAAGATGTATTTACTTTAGTTAATCTTGTATATGGTTGATCAATTTTATGCTTATTTCTAGTATTAAAATTATGCCCTTCACAAATTTTAGGATATGTATTAACTGCTAAACTCTGCATCTATCTGTTTTGATCATTCGGCTGAAAAAATCTAAATCAGCCATTTCGCCAAAGTTTTTTTTAATGTGTAGCTACTTTAAATTTATTGCTATCAAGAAAAGATATGAAGGAGCTTTAACTTTAAACATGATTTGTGCAACTGGCGGTATATGACTATAACATTGTAACACCAGCTAAATTACGCGGCGGCGTTGTATGGCCTCATGTGTAAAGTTATGTTTAAATCATATCTCGATTATAGAACAGATAGGGAATATACATAATTTTTTTAAGTCGCATTTATTAACAAAATATGAAAATACCGTAGTAGAGATGTAAAAAAAGTGAAATTAAAATTTTACTGATAAATACGGCTGATATAAGCATAAATAAATAAAAACAAAATAGCTTATACCTTTTTTAATTTCATAGTTATTCGAAAAGTTGTTTTACTAAACTGTTTATTACATGAATGAGGATACGTTTTTAATTTAAAATAATGATGATAATTTATATTTTTCAGTGGAATCGTTAGAAGTGGTGGTACAACTACTCTTAGCTATCCACTACGGTCTCCGGCATTTACGTTACTCCAATGGTTTGACCGTCAACCATGGAATTTTCACGTCTGCCCCGCGCAGCCCTGCGATATTTTCTTGAGTTCTACGCATTAACGGTCAGCATCGGAGTTAAGTGCCGGGAATTATACCACACTGACAGAATATGTTGTTGTTCAGAAATTGTACGAGACGTACGAAGTCGTTGGTGTGATGGAGCAGCAGGTGCGAGAAATGGAGCCGATCCTTGCTCACAAGGCCGAAGAGGGCATCGCGCTCGTAAACAAACTGAGGATAGAGCAGAAAGCGGCCGACGAAGTTAAGGAGGCTGTCAAGAAGGATGAGGCCGCCGCTAAGGTGCGTTATGGCATGTTGTCACAAGCCTGAACGATGTGGAACTGACTGAACAACATTTACTAAAGAAAAGTACATTTACGTCACCTTTAGAATTACCTACTACCTACTACACAGTAAATCAACAAAAATTTTAACTAGCCTAGTGTGCGTTGGACACAAAAATTGCGCCGTAATTTCGACCCTACCACATTTCGTCTAAAGATATTGGTGAAACGGAACCTACGGAATGCATTCCAACTAGGTAGTACCTGGTCGGTATTCGGAAGTTTCATCCTAAGAAAGTTATATCATTATTAAATAGTGCTCTCATGATAGGTATTTAATTCCGAGACCTCCGTATCGTAAACATAATTGCCCTATATCCGTGTGGAGCTAAACAAGCATTCTATACGCACCGTCTATACGCATTCCCTATCTTCATACAATCAATCATAACATCATCTCGTGCAACGTCTACTACAGGACAGGGGGTGGCTCCCTACAGAATTCCAGCAATAGCACGTGGCGCAATTGAAGGGAAAGTACCATAATCACCACACTTATTGGCGTTGCGGCTGCGGTTGATGGTGACCGCAGTACCAGTATGGTATGATTCACTGAAGGCCGCTGCTGCCCATCCTCTGTTCATAATCCCTTAGTCGCCTCTTACGACACCTAGTGGTAAAGATGTATTGGTACTATTATATGCTGGCACCACACGGGAAATCTTTATACGATTTACATCTATCTCCTTCTGACTTTTGCTCTTGGATATCTGACTTCCTGAGTGAACGATCGATCCGAGTAGTCCTTGACGGCTGCTCCTCTGACCTCATGGCTATCGACGCCGAGGTTCCCCAGGGGTCTGTTCTCTCTGCGACTCTTTTCCTGCTGCACAACAACGACCTTCTAGGTCCTAGTATTGTTGGGTACGCAGATGACAGTATCGTTGTCGAGAGATATATGTCTAGAGTAAGCCCATTGAAGATAAAAAAAAAAATCTAATACGGTAGTCGTATTAGATTGGCTTGCGATGATTGTGACGTTCAATGCGGGTAACTGTGTGTGATACTTGTAAGTGTGCCTTCAAACCATGAAACTGAACAACTTTCTCTGAGTGACAGGTCGAAATACGATGAAAAAATGACTTCCCATAGAAACTTCACCAACTGATTGTGATTTTCGTATGGGAGATAACTTTTTTTTGTATTTCTCCCGGCAAGGATCACAGAGTTTACCCTTACGTCCGGTATGTTTATTCATTTGAATAATTAATGTAATTTTGTATGTGATAATATAAAGTAATCTTATATTTTATTCAATATACATTCATTACAGAATACTTATTGAACGCTCAACAAAAAAACCTGGAAAAACCATAGTAATATGTTATCATTATCAATAAACGTACTAATGAAAACTTGTAGATAAAAGCGGAAGAAGTGCGTATAATCGCTGACGAGGCGAAGGAAGACCTGAAGCTGGCAATGCCGGCAATGGAGGCGGCTCAGAACGCGCTCAAGTCGCTCAACAAGGCGGACATCAATGAGCTGAAGGCGTTCCAGAAGCCGCCCGCTATGGTGCGCTTCGTCATGGAGCCCGTCTGCATCCTGCTAGGAGCCAAGTAACCTTCTATAGTACTTTGTTCATCGACAGGAGAAAGTGACTGATCCCCAACAAGGGTGTCGTTTTTCTGTTTTTTTTTTTCGAGATTTTGATAACCGAGTTGGGAATCACACTTTCTTTCGAGTGATACATAGTGCTTTATACTTCACCTACGAGGAAAATATTTAAGTTTTGCTTTTCAGATATGATGTAAATTATATTGATATCATGTCTTGCCAATATGGTGCTTTTCATCATGGAATACAAAGACCATAAGGTAATTGGCTTATATTTACTTATGCGCTTTTCACTAAAATAGCTAGCAAAACAGTTTCTTAAAATGAATGCGCATTTTCCTCGCTTTTCCAACGTATACAATCATCATATACGTGTATTTTTTTTCGAGATTTTTCAGACAAAAGGTTTTTAAGGTCAATAACCGCTTGCGCACTTTCTTTTTGGCGGCGTCAAAAACTCTTCATCATTGTCACTATTTGACGACATTTTTGTAAAAAGCACACATCAACAAAACTATAATTAAAACTTCTAACTACTTCGTAAAGAAAACAGGGGTCCAATTTTTATAATCACTGGGTGATAAAATGTCACTTAGAGACATTTTAATTTTACTCTGATAGTGCTAAAACGTTAGAAATACTTTATAAAATTTAAAAATTAAACTCTTCTTTATATTTATGCATTATAATAATTTTTCCCTGTCGATAAGAAAAAACAGAAAAAAAATCAATTGTTTTAGTTAGATTTTGTCACCCGGTGATTTTCAAGAATAGGTACCTAAATCGCGCGCGCGCTTTCGTTCCAAATGATCTTTTTTCAAATTAATGTCTTTTTTTCCGAAAAGTGCAGGTGGCCAGCATCATTTCAAGTTCAAGTTGTTTATTGCAAGTGTACAAATGACGCCCGGACTTAGAGATAAAAACTTTTTCTTTTTTTGGCATTATGATATTAAAAGAGGTTATAGACAGATTTTGTTAAGAAAAAAAACATGTTAACCATGGATTTTCATACAAAATTCCATCCCGCAAAAACACGTTAACAATGGATTTCCATATAACTTTTCCCCCTCCATATAACTTTTTCATATAATTTATACCATAGAAGACGTATCTTCTCCTTATTTTTTAAAACAGGACTGATGTTTCCGAGAAAGTGAAGTATAAAATAATAAATAACCTTCTCTTCTGGCTGTCGCTGTCTAATCCGCAAGTTTACAACCTAGTCATTGTACTCTTTATTGAACGTCAAAACAAAAATCTTCCATAGATTTTGTATGAAGTTTTTGAACAATGACGTCATAATTCTTGCCATATCGTTTAGTTACTTTTTAATACTAAATTAAACTTTCATTTATTTGTCGTTAATTTTCTAATTCAGTAATTATTTTTCCGATAACAAAATGGTAAAAAAGGAACCCTTATGGTGCGACTTTGTCTGTCCGTGTACATTCTAAAAAAAAATTTTTTAAATTTTTTTACGACTTAGTTTTCAAATTGTGATGAAAAATGTCAAAAAAAATACCATTCCCCCCTCCCCGCCCTTATCTCCGAAGTTAGAGAAAGGAAATATCTAAATTAATTACAGTCGATAGAAGTTTATCTAAATATTACAGCAAAAATAAAACGATCTTTCTTAATTGCACAGTTTTTAAGAAATCTGCAAAATACCTTTACAAATAAATTTAGTTTTTTATTTAGATTAATTAATTGCTAGAACATTTTCGTGTCACAGTTTTCGAGATATTCATGAAAAATTAAAAAAGGAAACATTAATTGCGTCCTTAACACCGTTAGAGGGCCAGATAAATTTGTGTCCCGAGCTTTTAAGACTCGCCTATGTACAAATAAACCGTTGTCAAGTCGAAGATTGCAAAGATAGGGCCCAAGTTCCCAAAGATCACTACGTGTGATCTTTAAATCTCTTTTCGTCAGAAGTGTAGGTCTGTCGGTAAGCGATGGTTTTCCATGAACAAGAACTTATATACTTTGCATTTATTTACAGACCCGACTGGGATTCAACTAAGAAGTTGCTGGCTGACGTTAATTTTATTAAGAATCTAGAAGAATATGATAAGGACCATATCCCAGACGTTATTCTCAAAAAGATAAAGTATTATCTAAACCACAAAGATTTCGACGCCGAGACTGTCGTTAAAGTATCTAAGGTAATGACTTATGGTTCGAATGGACACAAAACATATTCATCACAGTAACCAGTTATTCCAAAATTTAATTTTCTGATTGAACTAATCAAATTTACAAAATTCTATAGCTTAAAGCGAGATTTTTGTGTTTCAGGTATGCCGTTCTATGGTACTGTGGGTGCGAGCTGTAGACATGTACGCCAAAGTGTTTAAGGTTGTCGAGCCCAAGATACTCAAGTGAGTAACTATTGTCACGTTCATGAATACTTCTCCTTTACCCTTTATCGTCTACGTACTAGGTGGTAGATGCATGCTAAGAATCTTCCCGTGGATGTTATAAAAGCCCTTCTGTAGTCAAACCCCGCGGTCGCCAGCCGCAAATAAACTTGGTGACTATGGTGATCCCAGTGACCAAGCCCACAATGTTACCAACATTGTTTGCTGTAGGTGTTTCACTAAACTACTAGCTAAAATATTTACTCAGAAGATAAAAAGAATTTAACTTGTTTAGTAAAAGCCACGCGAGCGAGTTGAGAGATTCATTATATTTTTTTTAAACAGACACAAAGAAGCAGCTAACACGCTTAAAGAAGTACATCGTGTCCTGAGACAGAAACAAAAGGAAGTCGAAGCCATAGAGGCCCAACTCGCCAAAATGATGGAAGAGTTGAAGGTACACGGGCTGTTCTAATTTGTCACCTTACTCTTATGTAATGGCGTAAAAAGATGATAGCAAAATTTGGTACATAAAATGATAAAAAATTTGGTACACATTATTATGATAAAAATATTAACTTAAAAAACTAAAATCACACGACACGCATGTGGATGACAGTCAAAACGTGTATGAAATGATCAAATGCAGACTGCACGTTGCGTACCAGGTAGGCGTACATAAATCCGCGTGACTGGAGAAGCACCCTTCCACCTAAACAAAGCATGGGTAACGGAAGCTAAGCATGTACTTCCCGCTATCCGCTCCGCATCGGAATTAACGGGCTGTGTAGGATTGATACGCTTTACCGTCCGTTGCAGACATACGCTACGCGTCGAACTTTATTATGAATTTTTTGAACAATGACGTTATGACAGACGACAATTTCAACAACAATTTAATCATATAAAAAACTACCTTCTAAAGGTACAAAAAAGAGCGTTATGTTTTCAACAATTCCAGATGACTCTTTCTTAGATCTTTCTTAGATAGATAAACAGTACGTTTTTATAATTTTGTTTTTTATCTCGGATGAAACTGGTAAATGAAATAATTGTTTTATATGTTATTATGTTGTAGAAAGTGGAAGATGAGAAAGAGAAGTTGCAGGCTGAGGTGGACCTAGCGGCGGCGCGACTGATGCGCGCGAGTAAACTGACGCAGGCGCTCGCCGACGAGCAGACGCGCTGGGAGGACAGCGTCAAGGTTAGCTAACTCATTCTTATCTACAGTATCAAAGATTCATCATCATCATGACATCCCATGAAACGTCCACTACAGGACAGGGAACTACCCCCAAAATTACAGCTTTTGCTGAAACAATGTGGAGGGGACGCACCATAGTCACCTCGCTTGTTAGCTTTACGATTGGCACCATTGACCGCGGTTGTTGGTGACCGCAGAATGTAAAATGATACGATACACAGAATGATGCTGCTTCTCATCCTCTGGTTCTTTAGTCCTTTCATTAGTCGCCTCTTACGACACCCACGGGTAGAGATGGGTTGGTACTATTCTTTGTTGGCACCACACGGGACAAATATTATATAATAGTTACTACACTTCCGTGCAAAACGAAAATACCTAATAGTCGAATTTTAAAGCTTCTCGTCATTTTGGTTCAGTAAAAAAGACGCGTGCGCTCAAGCGGCGGCAACCCACTGGCGAGAGTGGATCAGTATCTCGAAACTGTATTTATCGCGGCAGGTACGATCGCGTTATTTTTTTATGTTACAAGTGAGCAAACGAGCAGGTGGGTCACCTGATGGTAAGTGGTCACCACCGCGCATAGCACCCACTGTCTTATTAATGGCATATCTTGACACTAATAAGGCAGCAAAGCGCGTTGCTCACTTTGAGAACTAAGATAGTATCTCTCATGTGCCGGTAATTTCACTGGCTCCCTTGCCCTTCAAACCGAAACAGCAGTGCGAACAGTGCTGCTTCACGGCAGAAAAAAGCAAGGGGGTGGGGTACTTCCCCAGACGGACTTTCCACAAAAGCCCTACCACCTTCCTTGCGTGACGGAGGCCCGACAGTATGACCGCGATATCTGTTCAGGTGGTAAAAATTTGAACTAGAGTAAATTGACAAAGAGTTGTGTGCTGGCCGCCTCCTTGTGTGTACGGCAAGTTGAAGTCACTGAAGATTCTTTCAGGATTAGCAGTGAAGGCAACTTGCTGTACCGGTACACCCCGGGCAACATGCTTAGTGACTGGAACCGAATGTGGACCGGATGAGGAGGGGGACTCATATCGGGCCTTTCACTAGGTATGGCAGAGAGCCAGCAAACCGAACCAGTGGCGGTATAACCACTTAAGGTCTCTGTACAAATGAAAGGCCTCGGGGAACTAAAAATCCCTGGAAAGCGTACACCTGTAGGAAATATGGCAGCGTTCCGTCAAGACAAACAAGATAAGAGGTTAAATAAAGTCTTCACGCCTAGCGACGCTGTCAACTGAACAGATTTCGCGGTCAATCTATACACTCGAAATAATGTAGCTTGATTAGAATGGCAATAGTTAACAGCAGAATAATGTGATATATCAAATATAGATGCGACAAAAACACCTATCGCTCCGTCCTGCTCTCACGCATAGCTCTGCCCTGCTGTCATTCTAATCATGATACATTATTATTACGAGTGTAGTAACATATTTCGGACACTACTTTGAATTGCGTGAAATAAGCAAACCACATGATTGATAGTGCCCTCGTATGCGCGCTCTTCTGCCGCCGGCTATTAGTAACGTACCCTCAATCGCCACGAGGTATTAGAATTGGCTGGGGCGCAGTGTCCTTTCTGTACTGCGAGTATCACCTTCTTCTGTGCTATTTATTAGTGATCGTGTAGGCATATCTCAGTAGTCTAATTTACCCTGTTTGAGATATAAATTTGTTAAATTGCCTTAAAAACGGCTTAAACCGACACATGGGTTTTAAAATTGTCCCATTTTAACAAACGGCAAATTACGGGTATTAGAACAGAGCGGCATCGAGCTGTTTTGATTTGTTTTGCGTTTTTTCAATTAAAAAGTACATTAAGATATTAGAAACTGTTACACGAAAATTTTGTTATGCACAAGATGCAAAGTGCTAATTCGCAAAAAACTATAAATCTATTGGGATTTCGGAATACCAGGCAAAATTATGTAAAAAAATACCTTACTTTGAAAGACAATCAGAAACCATAATATATGGAAATGTGATCCACATCGCGACTACAATTATCAAATATGATAAATTAAATGCACCTTATTTTTATCACGGTCTGCCCTTAACGACCATTATCTAAGAGTGAAATATAAATCTGAAATTATCTGGAATCAGCTGAGCATGTAAAGACGTTTACGTTGACGTAAACCTGCGAACATATCTGCAACCGCATACAGATACATACATAAATTTGTCCTTTTCTCGTATCTAAACAAAGCAATGGAATAACTTACCTTTTGCACGAAGAAGTAGCTGCAAAACTAAGGCTATAATGCTACGACTAACATAGTGAAAATGCATTTTTTGCCTGCATATTGTGGTAGATTCTTATATTTATCGCGGTAAGTAATCAAGCAAAAATGTTTAGTATAAAAAGAATTATTGTTTGCTCAGGCCTCAACTCATAAGCTGTTTTGTACGACGGGCGATGTGATCATATCGAGTGGTTGCATTGCGTACTTCGGCGCATTCCCATCTCACTACCGCCGCGAGCTGGAGGTCAAGTGGATCCAAGAGTGCAAAGATCTCGACATTCCCGCCTCTGAGGTCTTCGAGTAAGTACTCCAATGGGCATACTAATATAATATCGTAAACTATAAAAAAGTTAAAACCATGTGGCCTTAATTCCAGATTTCTTGAAGGGTAGCACATTTTGTTTGTGAAAACCCATATCTCTATCGTTAGAGTGGCAGTGATCATTGAAGTCGTTTTATTTCATCGGTTTAACGAACTTGTAGTGGCTACCTACCTGTTAGGTTTTAAATCAAACTGAACATTTGGGTGTTCAAATAATATTAATTTTTGGAAACACTGCAATAATTACGAAATCTCTCTAATTGTGACTAGTTTTATGTTAAACGATTTTTTAAGTCGTTTTATTACTTAAATTCTTTACTTAGCGATAAATTTTTTCATCTTTATAGGATTCTTTCCCTCCCGGCGCATAATGTCACGTTCGCAAAAAGTCACACTAGGGTTTACCACAGCAAAATGTCACGTTCGCAAAATGTCACTTTCGCTTAATGTCACACTTAATCGTGACATTTTGCGAACGTGACATTCTGCGAAATAAATAATGAAATTTTTTCTAAGTCCACAAAGAATTAAAATTTTTCTAAGTCCAAAATCTGTAGATAGTAAAAAAACAGTTTTTTTAAGTCCCAAATCTATAGAAAAATACTTAAATTTTCTAAGTCCCAAATCTATAGTAAAATAATTCAAAAAATTTCAATGTCCCAAAAAACGTGACATTTTGCGAACGTGACATTTTCCGATTGTGACATTCTGTGAACGTGACATTTTGAGAAAGTGACATTTTGCGAACGTGACATGCTTCGGGAGGATTCTTTCATCTCTATAGGATTACATACATACATTTTTTCATCGCTATAGGATTCTTTCACAAGCTTCTTAGATTTTTAACTTTTTAAAATAACGAGGGAAAATACTGTCAATTTTGGATAGTAAAAGGTCTTCGAGACAGCCTTCAGAATACTGAAAGGGCATGGAGCGATCAGTCACCGTAACGGAAAAGCTTTCAGCGAATAATACTTTCAAAAAATGAAAAAAATAGGTTTCGATACAAACTGTCCAATCAAGTTTGCAATTTTGTATAGAGATACCCATTTATTTTTAATTTCCTGAGTTTTATTCGCTGAAATTTTATCAGTTGCGTAGAATGATCATGCCCTTTCAGTATCGGGAGGCTGTCTGTCGAAGAGCTGTGGTGTTGTGTGTTTGTAGTTTCATTTCCATAATGTCGGACTCGTACACGGTGCGCACGTGGAACTCGCAGGGGCTCCCGCGCGACGCCGTGTCCACCGAGAACGGCATCCTCGTGACCAAGGCCGGCCGCTGGTCGCTCAGTATCGACCCGCAGGAACAGGTATAGCCATTAGCTTTGAAATTTAACGTGAAATTTCCTTGTTTTCGCTCCCGATGTCCAGTGATTCTACTCATGATAACAAGCAACTTTCCAGAAGAAGAAAAAATTACTCGAAAATAATTTATCCACTCCAAGTAATCACGTGATTTTAGATAAAAAAATAAAACGACCTCTAAGTAGCAAATTTTTTTTATAAATCTGCACAAATCCTTTACAAACAAATTTAGTGTTGCAGTCCTAAAAAAAGACTTTATTGCTTCTAAAAAGTCTTGTAGGTATATCGGAACCCTTGGCGCGCAAGTTCGACTCGCACTTGACCGGTTTTCTTTGTATTTTCCTTCCAAAGAAGAACACAATGTGAACCTTCTACGTATTTTGTATGAAAACTAATAAAATCGATAAAACACCGGGTGATACCCAGACACAGTTGTTTCGGCCTTTGCCTACTCATAAAAAATATACTTGCGCTTGGTAAATACTAAGACATGACAAACTTAAACAGGCTTTTAGGAGTCCGTACCTCAGAGGAAAAAAGCGAATCCCTTACAGGATCACTGGTTGTCTGTCAAGACCCTTTATCTCCTGAACGGGTAAAGGTATCAAGTTTAAATTAATACCAAAAAAGACCCTTGAAGCTGTGAAAAATCAAAAGATACGGCTACACATTCATGAACCATACCAAAAACCTATAGGTTACTTCCGATTGACCTAGAATAATGAAATTTGGCAAGAAGCTAGGTCTCATAACACAAGTAAAGAAAAAAGCTAAACTATTATATATTACTTCTTCTCTCACAATCAAAACGCATTAATTGCGTCGTCCTACATACGGCAATTTTGCTTGTAAAAATTTCCATGCTTCGCTCAAATTCAGTCAGATCTATGCGGCAGCCATTAAAAATTTGTGTCTCCGTGAGAAGCCGCGACAGAAATGTGAAAGTCCGTAGTCATACATGGGCCTTTCAAATAAATAAAGAATTTCGCTAATACCTCATACACAGCATGTTTTTCCCATTTTAACGTCGACTGGTCCTTAATGTAACATCCTTTACTTCCAGACACATCTATCGACCCTCCGTGTTTAGTTTTATTTAATGGCCCCAAGCTTAAAATTAATTTAAGGTTGAGCGAAAATATTTTATGAAATATTCCCTCCCGAGCGATCGGTCCACATTGCCGATCGGTCCACTTCCCTGATCAGTCCACATTCTCGTTCGGTCCACTTTCCCGATCGGTCCACTTTCCTTTTCGGTCTACTTTGGAACTTTGAAAAATTTTCATTATTTATTTTTATAGAAGTGTTTTTGAGTGCTTGTTTTGGATAAATTTAATAAAAATTATCATTTTAACCCGAATGGTTTTTTCTCTAAAATTTGCAGTTTTTGAGTAAATTGACCTGAAAAAAACGAGTACAACATACAAAGATCAATATTATTTAATTCGGTCACAATGTAACATGAATATTTTAATCATTTGATCTTTTTACTTTGTCTTTTACCCTTTTATCATTTTATCTTCTTTACATCTTATCCTTTATAATTATTAATCTTTC
Organism: Athrips mouffetella; assembly: GCA_947532105.1. NCBI lineage: Eukaryota > Metazoa > Arthropoda > Insecta > Lepidoptera > Gelechiidae > Athrips > Athrips mouffetella. Next base: position 34,680,351 of record OX383956.1, read on the forward strand.
GGCCAATTTTCTCGATAACTAACTGCCGTAGAAAAAAATCTTTACCGTAAAAGTTCAATCTATCTTATGCAATCATTAAAAACCATAACAAATAATATTTTAAATCCATAGCGCCCTATCAGCTAATTGTCTTTTACCAGAAAAGTAGACCGATTGGGAAAGTGGATGCTTTGGGAAATGGACGAAAAAGGAAAAATATTACTATTTGGAAAAGTGGACCGAACGGGATAGTGGACCGATCGATGTTGATGTTTAGCTAGGGACCATCAAAACATAAAACGCAAGGTGGGCCGATTGGCCGATCTCTATATTTAGTACCATGAAATCCATTTCCATACACCCATGGCGAACAGCGCCAAAATAGCGTCAATCAAATAGGCACGCATACAATCTGACTGTATTCAATCAGCGACCCAGTGTACTAGACTAGTTACAGTGTACTATAACGGGTGTAAGGGGCTGTCCCTCCGAATACTGAAAGGGCATGATCAGTCAACGTAATTGAACAACTTTCAGTGAACAAAACTTTAAGGAAACGAAAAAAAAATGGCCTCTCCATCTTATCTCATCTTATTACGTGGGGCCGAGATCCTTGTTGGACCTCAGAGCACTTCGACCCTATGGGATCTTTTGTGCTTCCCCTGCCTTATTGCTCCTGTGATCTTCCGCTGTCTCCGAATATGCTCGTTATGAGCTTCGATATAGATTTCAGCGGAAGGAGCCTGGGTGTCTACTCTCAAAGTCCGATATATCGAAACGATACCATTCGAAACATGCAAATTTAAAACTTCGTCCCTTGACAATAGAGTAGAATATTGGTTGGATGAATTTTCAAACTGCCAGTAGTTAGCATCCAACCATTATTCTACTGTATTGTCAAAGGACGAAGTTTTGCATTTGCATGTTTCGAATAGTATCGTTTCGATATATCGGACTTTGAGAGTAGACACCCAGTAGTCTTCTGGTGTCGGATAAGCCTGACCCAGAATCTTCATTCGCTTGTTAGCCAAAGCGTCGCATGTGCACATAAGGTGCTCCATGCGTTCGCTTTCTTCACCACATGCTCTGCAGGTAGTTGTATCCGACAGACCCATTTTGTGTAGATGATCTCTAATGCCAAAGTGGCCGGTGAAAGCACCTACAATATTACGGGTCTGGTGCCTGCTTAGGTTTCTTAGATGTTTAAAGGAACCTACTTTTGTGGTCCCTAGAAATTTTTTCGAATGAGTAAGTCCAACAGTGTTTGCCCACTCAGTGCAGTGCCTTCTCTGGGCATGATCCTTGAGTGCGCTTCTGATGGTACTCCCTGATAATTCAATAAAAGGTTCAGGTCCGCAGAAGTGTTTCTCTGATCCCTCCCTGGCTAGTCTGTCAGCCGCTTCATTGCCCTCTACTCCTACCCCAGGTAGCAAAATGACGTCTGGGACGAAAAAAGTACGTCATTTTAAGGTCAATTTAGGGTCAGTACTACATTCGTCGAGATAGGACGTAAAACTGACGTCATTTTAAGGTCAATTTAGGGTCAGTACTACATTCGTCGAGATAGGACGTAAAATTGACGTCATTTTAAGGTCAATTTAGGGTCAGTACTACATTCGTCGAGATAGGACGTAAAACTGACGTCATTTTAAGGTCAATTTAGGGTCAGTACTACACTCGTCGAAATAGGACGTAAAACTGACGTCATTTTAAGGTCAATTTAGGGTCAGTACTACATTCGTCGAGATAGGACGTAAAACTGACGTCATTTTAAGGTAAATTTAGGGTCAGTACTACACTCGTCGAGATAAGGCGTAAAACTGACGTCATTTTAAGGTCATTTTAGGGTCAGTACTACATTCGTCGAGATAGGACGAAAAACTGACGTCATTTTAAGGTCAATTTAGGGTCAGTACTACATTCGTCGAGATAGGACGTAAAACTGACGTAATTTTTTGGTCAGAACAGGGTCGGTACTACATTGGTCGGAATCATTCGTCTAACTGACGTCATTTTTAGTCAGTTTAAGACCGTACTGTATTGGTCGAAATCGTCCGTCAAGATGTCGTCACTTTCAGTCATTACTGTACCTACTTGTGATCAATTAACTCTACGAATAAAATGTACCTTAGATTATAATAATACTAACATGTACCCAGTGTATATTGAAAAGCCATCGCCGCTCAGTCGGATCGGACCAGAAAGTTCATTCATAAATCATAGCCGAAGTAATGAATATAGCTTCCCGGCGCATAATGTCACGTTCGCAAAATGTCACACTAGGGTTCACCATAGCAAAATGTGACGTTCGCAAAATATCACGTTCTGCGAACGTGACATTGTGCCTAAGGACATTTCTACTATACGAAATACAGAAAACTAATGAAATTATAATAATTTTTTTCTATGTCCACAAAGAATGAAGTCCCAAATCGATATCGATTATTTGGAAAAATCGCCAAAATATCGTCACTTCTTGGTCATTTTAGGACTGTGCTGTACCAGTGAACAGTGAGCGTTTTTCAAGAATCAGCTGAAGTCCATTAAAGGTCATTCAAATTTAATGTCCATCCTGGTCACTTTGGGTCAGTTAGCGAAAGGTCAGCTGTGGTCAGTCTTTGGTAGGTCGACAAAGTCGGGAGAGTGACGTAATCTTACAGTTTATTCAATGAATAACGGGTCAGTAATTTATTTATCGAAATTGAACGTAATTTTTTTTTTTGGTTAATATAAGGTTGGTAGGGTACTGCATTCGTCGGAATCGTACGTCAAACTGACGTCATTTTTATAGTAATAAATATATGTAGGAGATGGCGCTGTACAAAACGCAGCATTTTGTATATCGTGGTATTGAGATTTTTTCTCGTAGAATGACCCTCTCGCAGTATGACGTGGTATGTAGCAGTGACATTTCCTTAGTGGTGGAAATGTAGGGTTATAGGTTATACCTATAAATAACGTTCCTAGATGGCTAGATTGGTTAAAAAGACTTAACATCACTTATAACATCACATCTTCAGTTATGCAGCTATTTATTTTTATTAAGCCACCTACAGCAGCGCCGCTTTGCCTTTGTCTTGAAGCCACGTCTACAGAATGAACTACTACAGTACGTCGTGAGTACGTCATAAGAGACGTCATCAGTACGTCGTAAGAGACGTCATCAGTACGTCTTCAGAGACGTCATCCTACCGTCCTCATATGACGTCATAAGGCTGTGACAATAGTACGTCATTGGCTGGTCATACAGACGTCATAATATGACGTCTCCTACGTCGAAAATGACTGTATTATGACGTCATTTTGACGACATTTTGCTACCTGGGACGTGTCCTGGGACCCAAATCAGTCGTAATGTGTTGTGCCTACCTAACCTGTTAAGGGTTTGGATGGCATCAAGGACTATTTTGGAGTCTACTTTGTAGGATGTGAGAGCCTTTAGTGCCGCTTGGCTGTCACTGAGAATGTAGATATTTTGGCCGGTAGTGCCTCTGTCTAGGTTCTCTTTTGCACAGGCAATTATTGCATATGTTTCAGCCTGAAAGACTGTTGCATATATACCCATGCTTTGACTGTGTTCATATCCTTTGGTATAAACACCCGCCCCTGTACCTGACTTCATTTTTGATCCGTCAGTGTACCATGTCAGATTGTTCTTTCTTGAGGGATTCAATCCTTTATTCCAATCCTCTCTCGAGGGTATGTGGATCTCATAGAGTCTCTTGAACATGAATCTAGGCTGTGTTTTATCGCAGCCCATGGATGTAATAGTGTCAAGTTCTCTATCTGTGTCAAATTTTGTGTGTCGTGTTTTTGACAACAAGTCATTCCACAGTCCATGGGTTTTTAACCTATGGAGTGCACCTCTTGCCTCCAATTCCACGACTATATGCAGCGGTGTCAAACCAAGAATGTTTTCCAGCGCTGCCGTGGGGGTGGTCCTGAAAGCTCCAGATATGGCTATGCAGACAGTTCTTTGGAATTTAGCCAATTCCTGTCTGCACCCAATTTGCTTTGTTCTGGGCCACCAGGCTATACTGCCATATGTGATGATCGGTCGGATCACCATGGTGTACAGCCAATGTAATATTTTGGGCTTAAGCCCCCATGTCTTGCCATAGGTAGATCTACACATTCCAAAGACTCTTTGAGCTTTTCTTACAGTGTTGTCTACATGTGTTTTCCACGATAGTTCCTTGTCTAGTGTAACTCCTAGATATTTAACCTCCGTGGCCCATTTTAGTTGCGTCCCGTATAGAGAGAGCTGGCCTAAGGTCTCTAGTTTCCTCTTCTTTGTAAATGGTATCACAACAGTTTTTCCAGGGTTGATGGACAAGTGATGTCGTGTGCACCACCTTTCCACCTTATTGAGGGCTTCTTGCATGAGCTCCGAAACAGTTCTCACTACTTTGCCCCTCACCAATATGACCAGGTCATCCGCGTATCCAACGGTGTAGTATGGTCCTGTGTTGAGTTCCTTTATAAGAGAGTCTATAACCAGGCACCACAACATTGGAGACAGAACCCCCCCTTGTGGGCAACCTTTGGTTGTCCTAGCATGGATTGTGTCTCCCATGAGCGTCGAGGTTATTACTCTTCCTTTGAGCATGCCATTGATCCACCTCCGTAGAGTAGGCTCGATGCTATGCTCTAATGAGGCCTCCTCAATTGATGCAAAAGTGGTCTTGTCAAAAGCTCCTTCTACATCGAGAAATGCCCCTATACATATTTCTTGAGTATCTAAGGCAGCTTCCACTCGACTTGTTACTAAGTGTAATGCTGTCTCTGTTGATTTTCCCGGCTGATAAGCACATTGGAGTCCATGAAGAGGTCTCCTTTTTAATGGTCCCTCTCGTATATGCCTGTCCACTAGTTTATCGAGTGCCTTGAGAATAAATGACGATAGACTAATAGGCCTGAACGCCTTGGCATCCTCGTAGTCCGGTTTCCCAGGCTTGGGTATATGGATTACTTTTACTCGCCTCCAGGTTTTAGGGATGTACCCAAAGGCAATACATGCTCTATAGAGCCTTGACAGGTGTGGGGCGATAATATCAGCTCCCTCTTGTAGCAGGATGGGGTAGATTTCATCAGGGTCTGGAGTCTTAAATGACTGAAAGCCTTTAATAGCCCATTTTATTTTGTTTTCATCTACTACCTTTTTGGCGACGTACCAATCGGTTCTTGAGGTACGAGAGTGTTGTTCCTCGAGACTAATGGGTTCGTCCTCGTCATTTCTGACTTCTTTTGATCCCGGAAAGTGTGTTCTAAACATTACTTCTAATGTATCCCTTCCAGAATCCGTAGTCTTCCCACTTTCATCCCTTACACAGGATAGTGGGTTTGCTTTGACTGTTGATAGGGCACGGAAGACTCTCATACTCTCAGGTAGAGATTCTATAATTTCACAGTGTCCCCTCCATGATTTCCTTCGTGCCTTTCGGATGGCCAGATTATAGCTTGTTAACTTCTTGGTATACATTGAGAAGTCCTTCTTGGCTTTCGCTTCGTTGAATGCCTGTCGTTGTTCCCGCCGTAGCTTTTCAAGCTCCGGGATCCTTTTTGCCTACCGTTTTATTTTCTGGACAGTTGTTAGTCCAGGCTACGGATAGCGCCTTTGTAATTTCGTCCGCTTCGAATTCGATATCTAGTACAGAATTAAGCTTACCTGAGAGGTTCCCTAGCTGTGTTTGTAGGTCCCTTCTAAATGAGCCCCAGTCGGTGTGTCTGGGATTCCTGCGCCGTACGACCTCGCTGAACTTACGTGTTTCGTACATAAAGCATATGTACCTGTGATTCGATCCACTGACCTCGTTCCACACGTGCCAATTTGAGACTTTAGAGCTAGTCCTATTTGAAGCTAACGTGATGTCAATGACCTCAGATCTGTGTTTATTGACAAAAGTTGGTCTACTTCCTTTATTGAGAATTTGCATGGATGTGCTTACCACAAAGTCCAGTACTTTCTCCCCTCGCCTGTTGTTGTTTGAGCTTCCCCAGGCGACGTTGTGCGCGTTGACGTCGCAGCCTATGATAAGCTCAATGTTTTCACGGCTGCCATACTCAACCAGGTTCCTAAGTTGTGGTGTCGCTGGTTCTTCTAATTCATATGGGAGGTAGGCAGAGGCTATTAAGATGGTCTTCTTCCCCTGCTCCACTTCCACGAGGATCTTAGCTGTAGTTAGATCCCTATAACAGAAAGAACGCATTGTCATTGCGTTTATGCCATTTCTGACGTAAATGCATGACCTTGCGTTATTTGTTAGACAGTGATATAGAATAGTACCCCCTGTCCCGTTTAAACCCTTGATCTCCCCCTTATATAAATACGGTTCCTGAATCAGGGCAATATCAAATTTATTTGCTTTGAGCTGTCTGGCCTCTCCATACAAAATGTCCAATCAAGTTTGCAATTTCGCATGGAGAGGCCGATTTTTTCTTTCATTTCCTGAAAGTTTTATTCGCTGAAATGTGTTCAATTACGTTGACTGATCGAGCCCTTTCAGTATTCGGAGGGCTGTCCCTTACACCGTGTATAATATAGTGTAATATATCTAGTGTACTATAGTATAGTATATTTCAGACCAGCGGATAACCTTTACGTGACCTTTACTGACTACGTCTACATGGTGTGCTCCGAATAAAGATATGCCAAATTACAAATACACAAATAAATATTGCTCGTTGTAAGCGCAAAGCAAATTCCTGGGCCGTTGCTGTACTAAATATTGGCGTAATTTCCTTTGTTGTCACACCGACATTGATTTTGTTTTTTAACTATCTTTTTTGAATAAACAGGCAAACCGATGGATAAAGAACATGGAAAAGGAACACGGTCTACTTATAACAAAGCTGACAGAGCCGTCTTTCTTGCGCCAACTCGAGAACTGCATTCGGCTTGGCTGGCCCATGTTGATCGAGGACCTGGGCGAGACATTGGAGGCAACTTTGGCACCCGTGCTACTCAAGCAGATGTTCCTTCAGGTACAACTCATATCATAAGCACAGTTGCCAGCAAATATGTCGTGCATGTCGATTTTGTATGTAAAATAGGCTCTGCGCAATCCAGGTCACAGATTCATACTGTGTAACCTGCGTTACTAAGGACGCGCAAATGTCATGAAAAGGCACAAATTTTAACAAAGTATGCGCACGATGGTGCGGGCAATAATTTTATAAACGTTTTTGATATATGCAGGCGGGTCGGCTGCTGATCCACTTGGGCGACAGCGACATCGAGTATGACACCAGCTTCAGGTTGTACCTTACCACCAAGCTGGCCAACCCCCACTACCTGCCCGAGATCTGCATCCAGGTGACGCTCGTCAACTTCACCGTCACTCTCTCCGGACTCGAAGACCAGCTGCTGGCGTTAGTTCAACAGATATTTCTATTCTATTTCTATATCTTTCTTTTATTTTTTTTTATTTATTTTTTTACTTTCGAGCGGAGCGAGAAAGGTATTGTATTCGTGAAAAAAAGTTTTTTTAATTTTCTCAAAAATGTGTTCTATATCACTTATACATCATAAAAAACAAGTCTCCCAAAAATGTCCGTCCGTCGGTCGGTCGGTCGGTCGGTCCGTCGGTCGGTCGATCCGTCGGTCAGTCGGTCGCGGTCTGTCCGTCACGCTTTGGCCTAGCGTCTAAACGAATGGTCAGGTTGGCACCATATTTTGAATTTAGGAGTTTTATGCAAATCCATCGAAGGGTTCTAAGTGGTTTCTTGCTGGCTCTCATTTTGAGGGTTGCTGTCATACAACGAAAATAAAAAAATTAAATTTTCTCAAAAACGGCTCATAGAATCTTGATGAAACTTTGCATGACTAAGCATCTCCATATAAGATGTCTTGCGCCAGTATCAATTGATCTGTGTAATTTCATATAAGGGGTGTTCCTGTACCACCAAATCGTAAATATGTGATTTACCCAAAATTGGTTCCATTGAATTTATTAAAATTTTCTATAATATTAATCTTGGATTGGTTGTCTACCTGACTGGATATTCTTTATGTTTTTTTAGAATACAATTTAGTACACAGGATGTACCAAAAACTGAAAGGGCTTACTCATTAGACAAAACTGAACAATTAACACTAAGGAACATGTGATGGGAAATTAAAAAAATCTCCATACAAGTATCCTACGGTAGTATCCATTGATCTGTGAAAATTCATATAAAGGGTGTTCCAGTACTACCAAAAGTTAAACATGTGATTTACTCGAAACCGTTTGAGGTTTGTTTGTTTTAATGTTTGACAATTTGAATTCTAATCTGTATATTTCATTCGAACATTTTTTTGGAAAAACGTAAATAAAAGTTTGTATTTCCATACTGTGTTACATTTACATGTTTAAGTGTACATGGCATTACAAATTTAAGTTTGTGGTTGATAGTTTTCCCTTGAGTATTGCGAGAAAGTAAGTGCAGTGCTGCTGTACCATTTATTTCTATTTGTGTACATAAATAGTTACTTTCGATACAGGTCGTAGGAGTATGTAATTCCGAGAGTTTACAACATAGGCCCTGAGTAAAAGAGTAAAAGCGAAAATCACTCATATATTTTATTTAGATTAATTAACACTTAGTCAATCATATCACTTTCAAATATTACACATAAAGAGAGAATCATTTGATATTGTTTTAAAACTGTTTGCTGTTTTTCCATTCATAAAAAGAATAGTAGGAGATCCAATAAGGCGAACCTTGCGCGAAACCTGCTGGGATAAAACTTGGCACGACTCAAGTACATACCTATAGATAACATAATATAGGAAGTGGTTTAACGATAGACTTAAAACAATAAAACGTAATATGATTCCTTTTTTGAGGTTTTGGGTTAGCCTTCTTTTTTACTTTTTATTCTTCTTCTTCTTCTTCTTATTTAGCCGTTGCTGTCCCACTGCACTGTTCATTATTTATTAATTCTTTAAAAAATTCTATATATGAATTCAGCAGGGTCGTATTGGTTTAAAAACACCAAAAAAATACGTTGAAGTAAATACACCGTTTGCTCAAAAATAAATAAAGAAAAAACAAAAAAGTGTCTTATTATAGCAAACTTTATGAAAAAAAATTGGATTTTTAATCGATAATTTTTTGTGTTATTTTCGCATATTTCGTTTGATCAAGGTTAGAATATACACATTGTAGATTTTTATTTATCGTCATTATCACAAGCACGGTGATTATCACCCATATCACTTCATTAACTTTTTTCTTTTTTGGCAATGGATGGAGTCTCGGACATTCAGCCTTACGAGTATTTCAAATAAATAAAATGTCAAAAGGCTTAAAATATGCTGTAATTATATACTTTGAATTATAATTTCAATTCATTTTGTAAATAAGTTGCTTAGTTTTATCTCTTTTTCAACTTAATTTAAAAGAATTTTATCAACTCTCATATCATAAATCGTCAATAATGCATTTAGAAATTGTAAGTTACCATCTTCATAAAGTCAATCTGTGCCTAGAAACACTCCTAGTAGCATTTTTTTTTATCTGGGGGACTTATTATTAAGTATTGAATTTTATAGCAGACCTATTAAACAACTTTTTAATTTTTTGGGCGCTGCATATGATTGTAGTCTGTGGCCGCAAGGAGAGGTTGCATTGCAATAACGGAATACCAAACAGAAGTTGTATTTACACATATTTGTATTAGTTTTGTTATGAAATAAGTGATAAAAGCGTTAAAGACGAATCTTTGGGTGTATTTAATGCAGCTAGAAACTCGCTAAGCAGTTATCACCGGTAAAAGAGTTAAGAAAAGATTTGTTTTTGAACACATTATTTAGGATTCACGATATGAGAGTAGATAAAGTTGTGAATGCAACTCCACATAAATAGGTAGTAAACACTCGTGTCATCTATTATGGAACTTGGCTCGCTACGCTCGCCTACAGCTCGTAACCCGACACTCGAGTTTAATAACCCTCATTATGTACCGTTGCTACTATTATACTCAGAATGTAAAACTCCTTGCTACCATACTTTTTCATTGGCCTTAGGAAAATTAAAAAAAACGGTAAGTAAATCGCACTAGTTCTGTTTTCGTTACTTAAACTACTATTACGATACAGGTGTGAGAAGTAGTTAATGCTGGATTTGAGTAGTTGTGTGTATGTAGTTAGAAATGACTATAATTTTATTTGTTTGTATTTAGTAATGTTTTATTCCGTTTAAAACAATTTTACAATTAGGTACGTCCAAATTGTACATTTTTTACTTAGTGCAGTTTGTACTTAATTGTTTGTGCAGTTAATAGTTTTGTAATTAATTAGTTATCGAAATTACTTTAATAAATAGATTGTATTAGGTATTCAAGTTTTATTTTAATTTATTGTTTACTTTTACCCAAACAAAACCGATCTAATTATAGGTATTGAGTATCGACACTCACCAAGTCCATCACAATGACAAAAAAGCGAGATGTGCTCTTGCTCTGTCTCGCTTCCATGATTTATGGGCTAAAGGCTTTTAAAGAAAGCTAGTGCCCATCTTACAGGACTCTACTCTAAAATAAAACTACAGCGTCTAGTCCTTATCTATAAGACGCAGTCGTAGTGTCAAAAGACTAAAAGACCTAACCAACTCGAGCCGTTTTAACAGCGCTTGCTCCCGCATCGTGAGTGATAATCATTATAATATTTGGTGTCTATTTACCATAAAGTGTATTCTTAAATAACAACTACGAAGTATTTATTAATTTATTAATATTTTCGCTACTCTCAAGGCGATATGATGCGAGTCCTTTTAGTGTTTTAACTCAAACTAGGCGTGGCTTTTTAGTTTTATGACTCGAGGCTTAAAAAGACTAGTCTAGTCGTGAGGCGTTAACGATGATTTGAGTCTTTTTTATAAGCCTCAAAGTCTCTTTTATCACTAGCATGAGCCCCTAGATAAACGCTTTATTTACACTCGAGCGGTAAAATTTGTCAGTGTTTTTTCATGTTGTATTCGTGCCTATTTATCGATTTATCAAAATATCGTCCAATGAACTACCACAGTATATTATTGTGTATGTGATAGATAATATACATCTAAATTAGTTCATGGGACGCTAACTACTAGGAGCGTTTCAAATTGAAGCGCAAAGGAGTTTTCGTCTCCGGCCTTCTCGTACACACCATGTCGTTAGCGGCTTTCTTACCTACACGCAAAAGTCACATCAAGGGTCTCTTTATGCCATACGGTTTGTTCGGGTGCAGAAATAATAATAAATGATAAATAATTAGTTTATTACAAGTTTAAAAAATATACGAATTAATTAAAATTATTTTTGCTATATGCTATAAATACAGCGTGAGTTTTCATTGGTTTTGCTCCCGAAGCCCAGTGATATCTACTCATGATAACAAGCAACTTTGTAAACTTCATAATAAAGTGATTGACTTATAAAATAAATTTTGTATGGGAAGGCGAAAAATTTTATCAAGTAAAAAAGTTTTTTCTTCGGGAAAGTTGCTTGTTTTCATGAGTAGAATCACTGGGCTTCGGGAGCAAAACCAATACAAATTCACGCTGTATGTATACACAAGATATTTTTGCTATAATACAACGTGTTAACGGAATAAGCGAAACAAAGAAAATAGTTTGTTCAGAATCGAGTGTAGAATCAATTTAATTTGCCGCTTCTATTCTAAATATTTCTGTGGATACGCGCGCTGGCGGCCGGGCGCCGCGTGGTAAATGAGCGCTGAGGAGGGGAGGGAAGTGAACGTGGCGTGCGCGGACTAGAACAACGATGAAACTAGAACAGTGATAAAACTTTAAAGTAACAATATCTAGATAAAAATAGTAGATTACCCAACAAGTGAAAAAAAAGGTGAATTCTGTTCGAGGCACTAAGTTGTATCCCGAGAAGAGCGAAGGATTCTAGAAAAGAATCCTGAGCGGATCAAGGGATACAAGAGCCGAGATGAATTTTTTTTTTACGTGTTAGGTAGGTACTCTACTTTTTATCATTGACTGCGAGAAAATAATTACTCCGTGATTATGAATCAAATTTTATTATGGGTAATACATAAAAGAACAATATAAAACAAAAGAACTAGAAACTAATTGTAAAATTAGATCAATTTTTGAAAGTTAGATATATGTCATTATTTGGGTCTGAAACAATCTTAGGCTGAGATAGCTGTAATGTCGTTTCACAAGGTGTTTCCTTCGGGAGAAAGTGGCGTCCAAGGGTCAGATGTAGACGGTTTAAGGTTAATGCCGTCAATAATTCGTTTGCACGTTTTAGCCTTATTTTTCACTGAATCCTCAATATAAATTTCAGCTACTTCACTCGATTAAGATTAGATTTTCCCGATACCAAACAGTAACTTTTACAAAAAAAATTGTCGGCATTTTTTTTTCTTAATTTAAAATTTTAAAGCCAGCTATACAGCCAGTTATTACGTTTTGGTGGTTTTGAGTACGTTTTTATAGCGAGTGTGCAACCTCTTTGCACGTTTTCCTTTTATCTTACTATAATCCCTATATTTGCGCATGTTCCAAATAAACTTTTTTTATTCACTCAGTGAAACAAAGAGCGTTTTATTCACTGTTTTTGAAGAATCGCGGGCCGTTTGTCGAGTGTCAATGGTAAAAAATATTTTTTCAAGATTTTTTTTACGGGAATGGATTTATTTTAATAAAAATCAGTTGGGGTCTATGAGGGTTTCGCTTATTCCATTAACACGTTGTATAATAAATTGAGTAATATATTGCTCAATACAAAGTACATGGCAGGGGTCCCATAATAATCTGTAACGTATGCGCATTTGTTAAGAAACCTCAAATTGAGCCTCTCGTGTGAAGTGTTTGTAATAGTGTGGGATGATGGATGTTTAGCGACGTGGTGCGACTGGAGCGACCCGACTTAGAGCTCCTGCGCTCGGAGCTGATCGTGCGCATCAACACGGACAAGGGCACGCTGCTCGAGATCGAGGACAAGATCCTGCGCCTGCTCTACGCCTCCACCGGGAACATCCTCGACGACGAAGAGCTCATCGAGACGCTCAACGAGAGTAAGGTCTGTCCACACACAAACATTGGAATATCTTTTTCTCTTTCTTTTGTATATACGGTTTAAGGCGATCCGTTTTCCATACTAAAGTCAAATTACTTATTAGTGTATACTGCTATTTTTAGTAAAATTTTGGGCTGATTGTTTAAGGGTATAAAACGGTTTATCTCGATTTCTGGCAAAACTACAAGTCCTATGGAAAAAAGTCAAATGGTAAAGTTGTCGGTAATAAAAAGATCTACAACTTTTGTATTCACACTTTTTTCACATAACCTCAATATGTGAAAAATTCAAAAAACCAAGTTTTTGGTTTTTTATCTTTTACAAAAATATTTTTTTCAACACAAAATTTGGTAAAAACTTACCTTTTAATGTAAAAATCTACCATATGATATACTAAAAGCTTTTGCTCTTTGACTTTAAAAACTCCGCGACCATCCAACGACCCTTTTATAGAAGTTCTTGAAACGGGAGCTCACCTTAATTGGTTACTATTAGTTGTGAGAAAAATTGTGATATTTTATTAGTTTAGACTTTTTCCTTTATTTGTACTGTGAACTTCTTGCCAAATTTCATAATTTTAGGTCAACGGGAAGTACCCTCTAGGTTTCGCTTTAGTGCAGATGAGGACATAAAAATAATTATTTTAATTAACAAAAACAAAGGTGCAATTTTCATTAAAAATATTTAAATAAAATAATGGGTTAGTAATAATAAGGTAATCTTAAATTTAGTTTTAGTTAAGTGTTAAGTTGTGAAATTTAAAATATAAAAATTTACGATTCTACAATTTGCTAATAATTTCATCTAATAGTCTTTTTTAAAAACAGTTTTACTTATACTAGGACTTTGATTGCGTCATTGTAAAAAATTTACATTTTCAGATCTTGTGTGGTTTATGGACCTTAATATTCGTTAATATTTATTATCAATTTCTATATAATAATTAAAAATATTTTCAAATTCGAGATTTTCGATTTTTTGCTTTTTCTGAGAAGATTTACTATGGTAATATATTTTTTTTACACCATCGGAAAGTAGAGATTTCAACGAACAGAAAGCACACCAACTTTTTGAAAAAAGCTGATATTTTGACGGGTGAATTTTCGATTGAAAATTAGGGTGGTTTTTTTAGATTTTAAGTCAAAATAAGGTGAAAAAATAACTATTTCAATTCAAATGAATTACAGTGTATTTGGGACTAAAAGGTAAGTTTCTACCAAATTTCGTAGAAAAAAATATTTTTGTAAAAGGTAAAATAAAAAACCAAAAACTTGGTTTTTTGAATTTTTCAAATAAATATTGAGGTTATGTGTAGTTGTTGTAGATCTTTTTATTACCTACAACCTTGCCATTTGACTTTTTTCCATAGGACTTGTAGTTTTGCCGGAAATCGAGATAAACCGTTTTTTACCCTTAAAACTCACCCCCTTCCCGACCTCAGTTCGCCCGTAAGTTATTTTTCCTTTAATTTTTATAATATTCTCCTCCTTTTCCAATGGGTGTCATCCTACTGTGATTTTTTTTTGTTTCAAAAATTATCGACTCTGGTCTATTAGTCTAACCACGACATAAGGCACCCATGCGTGAATTTATTTGACTATCTTTCAGGGCATATTCGACAATGTCTGGCCTAGTGTTCTGTTTTGTCTGACATAATATTTTTTGAAGTCTATACTATACAGGGTGGCCTATTTAAAACGATCAATACGCGAAAGTCTGAAACTATAAGACATACGAAGATCTGTTCTTAGGAACTATGTCATCGATTTAGTGACAAGAAAAATTCATCGATTTAAAAATAAAACTAGTACTCTGTTCGGGAATCGAACCCGGACGTTATGAAAAATAAAACTTACTTTATTTCTACAGCGTAATTTTTTACCACCCCCGATATTATAAGGGCCTGTCCGCACAGCGAATTTTATTCGATTCGCGCGAATTTTCACCCCGCGCGCGAATTATATTCCGCTATGCGAGAATTATATTCCGCTATTTCAATAGCAAAAAATCGCGATTTTTTTTTTTCCCGCAGTGCGGATGCTCCTATAGGATTCAATGTGTTACAGAATTGCGAGAAAAAAATGGCGCGGAATATAATTCGCGCAAAGAAAAAAATAATCCGTACTGCGGGCGATTTTTTGCTTTTGAAATAGCGGAATATAATTCGCGGAAATAGCGGAATATAATTCGCGCATAGCGGAATATAATTCGAACGCGCGGTGAAAATTCGCGCGAATCGAATAAAAATCGCTGTGCGGACAGGCCCTTACAGAATTGCGAGAAAAAAAATGGCGCAGGATATAATTCACGAGAATAAAATTCGCTGTGCGGACAGGCCCTAAGAGGTAGTCCTTGAAACTATACAACTTTTCCGAAGTTAATCGAAAATCGAAAATATTTTTTTCTACCTTCCATCCAAAATGTGGTCACTCATCCAGTTAGGAAGTTGATACAAGTTTTTCAGTTTCATGGGCAGAAACCCTTATATCCGGGGTGATAAAAAAATAATGCTGTAGAAACGTAGTGAAGAAATAAAGTAAGTTTTATTTTTCCAAACGTCCGGATTCGATTCCCGAAAAAAGTGCTTGTTTTATACTTTCGAGCGGAGCGACGGCGCGAGAAAGGTATTGAATTGAAGAGCATTATGCAAATCCATCTAAGGATTCTGAGTCGTTTCTTGCTGGCTCTCATTTTAACGACCACAGATTAACTTTATACTTTTTACTTTCGAGCGGAGCGAGAAAGGTATTGTATTCGTGAAAAAAAAAAGTTTTTCTAATTTTCTCAAAAATGTGTTCTATATCACTTATACATCATAAAAAACAAGTCTCCCAAAAATGTCCGTCCGTCGGTCGGTCGGTCGGTCGGTCGGTCGGTTGGTTGGTCCGTCCGTCGGTCTGTCCGTCACGCTTTGGCCTTGCGGCTAAACGAATGGTCCGATTGACACCAGATTTTAAATTTAAGATGAAAATCCATCGAAGGCTTTTAAGTGGTTTCTTGCTGGCTCTCATTTTGAGGGTAGCTGTCATACAACGAAAATAGAAAATTTAAATTTTCTCAAAAACGGCTCATAGAATCTTGATGAAACTTTGCATGACCCAGCATCTCCGTGCAAGATATCTTGCGCCAGTATCAATTGATCTGTGTAATTTCATATAAGGGGTGTTCCTGTACCACCAAATCGTAAATATGTGATTTACACAAAATTGATTCCATTGAGTTTATTAAAATTTTCTATAATATTAATCCTGGATTGGTTGTCTACCTGGCTGAATATTATTTATGATTTTTTTGAATAAAATTTAGTACACAGGGTGTACCAAAAACTGTAAGGGCTTGCTCAGTAGACTAAATTGAACAATTATCCATAAGGAACATGTGTTGAGAAGTTAAAAAAATCTCCATGCAAGTATCCTTCGGTAGTATCCATTGATCTGTGAAAACTCATATAAATGGTGTTTCAGTACTACCAAAAGTTAAACATGTGATTTACTCGATATCGTTTGAGGTTTGTTTGTTTTAATGTTTGACAATTTTAATTCTGAATTGATCTGTATATTTCATTCGAACATTTTTTTTTGGAAAACGTAAATAAACGTTTGTATTTCCATACTATGTGTATGGCATTACAAATTTAAGTTTGCGGTTGATATTTTTTCCTTGAGTATTGCGAGAAAGTAAGTGCAGTGCTGCTGTACCATTTATTTTTATTTTAAATTCATGGCAACGAGCTACAGCGAATAACTCTCAAAAGCCTTATTGCTGCCGCGAATTTTTTTAATATTTTATATTTTAAATTTGCCTTGGCAGAAAAATCTGAGCATTGTTCTTTAAGACAAGGGGGCCTTATTACCTACTATCTACAAAAAAAATATTGAGGTTTTCTAAGAATTTCATACATATAGAATTGTAATTTGTGAAAAACGGCTCAAAAGATCTTGATGAAACTTTTCATGACATTTAATCTCAATGCAAGGTACTGTCACTGTCTGTGGAAGTTCATATCAGGGGTGTTCCCTTACTACCAAAATGTAAATATGTGATTTACTCAAAATTGGTTTCATTGAGCTTAATGTTCACTAAAATCTATGACATGGTTCCTAAGAACAGATCTTCGTATGTCTTACCGAAATTATCCTTTTTTACCGAAATTATCCTTTACGAACTATTATCATTAAAATTAACATTATTACGAATTACTATTATCTCACGAATCGTCATTAATAAATAATCCACCTAGAAAATTAACGTAAAATCCTCGTTAAGGAAACGTCTGAAATAATCAACGCTCGGCTAGAGGAAACGGAGGCAACGGAGATTAGCATTTCAGCTGCGCGCGAAAAGTACCGCACGGTGGCGACTCGCGGTTCCGTACTTTACTTCGCAGTGGCACAGCTTGCAGACATCGATCCTATGTACCAGTTCTCCTTGAAGTACTTTAATCAGGCACGTAGCTAAATGAAAATGCACTCGTTTAATGCTAATAATTAATAGATTTATAATTATAATATTTTCTTTGGGCCCAAACAAACTTAACGATAATCAAACAGTTTGTCTGTGCCTGTGTTGTACGCGTGCCTCTTGTAATTTTAAAGAAATCCTTTTACTGACTTACAGTAACTTTTGGTGTCATTCACTTTTATAATTTTTACCCGACTACGGCAAAAAGGAGGGTTATGAACTTATGATTTTGGCCGATATGTAGGTATGTAAGTATGTATGTGTATTATGTATGTATGTTCATCTGTTCTCTCATAACTTCTAAACTACTCATCGTAATTTGACAAATGAGGTATGGATGGTTAGAATAAGCGTCTTAATCATCCGCTGGTTATAGGATATAAGACGTCACATTAAATTGAATGTGGTGCTTTCTAGAGGAGATTAAGTCATGAACGAAAAAAAATTGTTTTTAATGATACAGCAATTCAGCTTGAGTTCCTAATCAACATTTCTTATTACAGATTTTTAATCTAGTAATAGAAAAGAGCGAAAAATCCGATATTCTAGAACAGCGGTTGGAAATCTTGTATCGAGAGATTACTTTGTCGATATACAGAAACGTATCGCGTGGTCTATTCGAAAGACATAAGCTCGTCTTCAGCTTCTTGCTCAATATGGCTATCTATTTAAACGCTGGTATTGTCAGCCCGGATCAATGGAATTTTGTACTGCGTGCATCGGCCGGCACCAAAGTGGTAAGACTTTTTTGTATGGATGTTCTTGAGTAGGTAATTAGTTAAGTAAAAGCACTTAAATAATTAAACCTATTCACGTTTTGCTACCCAGGTTCCTCCTAAAAAGCCACACATAGAAGCCTTGACTGAGTTCATGTGGTTAAACGTGAACCATTTACAAGAAACTGATGAACACTTCGACGGCATTATTTTGGATTACGCCAAGAAAATACACATAACTGTCGGCTCTTTCAGTGTGGTACGATATTGCTTTTATCTTTTCTTGTATCGCTATGAGGCCTATTTCGAAATTTCGTTCAAAAAAATTAAAAGAGGAAAATCTCACTCGTCCAGATTTTTTGACACTGTTTTGTAGCTACAACTAAACGATATTAATACTTTTTGTATTATCAAGTTATTTGATATTATTATTGCATTTAAAAGGCTAGCGCACCGGATTATGCAGAAATTTGGCAGTTGTAATTACGTTCAATTAAGGTATTACAACAAATTGTCTTTAAACAAACGTAGGCGATTTTCATTTAGTATGGTATAAGTTAAATGAAATAATATTAATGTAGTAAAGAAAAATTTGTCGTTAAACCTGAGCGTTTTTTGTAGTTTTTTTCGTTCGGAATGAATTTTTTTTCTAGATTTTCCAATATAAGTACATTTCAAAATTCCGAGGCCGCTACGAACTACACTATTAAATAAGAGATTTTATTGTATATTTTTAATTTTGTTTGCTTAGCCCAATAAATAGTTCAATCCACGAACTCAAAAAACCGGCCAAGTGCGAGTCGGACTCGCGCACTGAGGGTTCCGTACAAACGTGTACGTATATAAGTAAAATTTATGGTATTTTTATTGCTAAAAAACTTTATTATGTGATGTAACTAAAATTTATATTTGAGTTGACGATTTATGACGTATTAAAAAAAGCTACTTACTAGATCTCGTTCAAACCAATTTTCGGTGGTAGTTTGCATGGTAATGTACGTCATATATTTTTATTTTTTTATCATTCTCTTATTTTAGAAGTTACAGGGGGGGTACACACATTTTACCACTTTGAAAGTCTCTCGCGCAAACTATTCAGTTTAGAAAAAAATTGTATTAGAAACCTCAATATCATTTTTGAAGACCTATCCATAGATACCCCACACGTATGGTTGATGAAAAAAAATTTTTTGAGTTTCAGTTCTAAGTATGGGGAACCCTAAAATTTATTGTTTTTTTTTTTCTATTTTTGTGTGAAAATCTTAATGCGGTTCACAGAATACATTTACTTACCAAGTTTCAACAGTATAGCTCATATATTTTCGGAAAAAAGTTGCTGTGACATACGGACGGACAGACAGACAGACATGACGAATCTATAAGGGTTCCGTTTTTTGCCATTTGGCTACGGAACCCTAAAAAGTGCCTCGGCGCATTTTTTCATGAAAACTTGCTTCGTAACATTGGCTATATCTACCAATATAAGATAAAATTGTAAAAAGCGAGGCCGCTACAAACTTCAATAATAACTTCTTCAATATTTTATAAGTTAAGTTGTCAAAATCTTTCCGTTTCTCAGATTAAGGACGCCAAAATTAGCTATTTTGCGCAAAAACACGTTCAAAATATAATGTAAAATGCGTAGGGTATGGTGACCCCTATAATCACGGATTTGCAACACAAACACCAAATAGCCAGGATTAGATCGAAACCAGAGGGATGTCGTAGATCAAAAATGTGACCTAAAATGTCCGGTATTTGATCAAATTGATTACGTAGTCTGCAAGTGTGATAATTTTTTTTAATTTTTGCCGTGTTTGTTAATATTTGTATAATGATCATGTCTTGTTTATTTTTCTTGTAGGATTTGCACGTCGATAAGAAAAACAACGAGGCGCCTTTAATTGATTGGAATAAAAAACTCACTCTTTTCGAAAAACTGATGATTATAAAGTGTCTGAGGGAAGAAAAACTGGTGTTTGCCATCGCGCAATATGTCGCCAGCACTCTGGGACAGGTGTTCATAGAAAGTCCGACGGTACAACTAAGCACGCTGTAAGTGTTGCTTCTATTTTCACTATTTCACTGAAAATAACCAAGACGCCGACCTCTATACAAATTTCACGACCATTTTGCGATTTTCTTAATCCGAACCACCAAACAGGAAGAATTAAAATAAAAATAATTTTCAATTAGTCAATTTAAACAAGTCAACGTAGTGTTACCAATTTTCGAAGCTGCAGCTAGTACAGTAAATGCTTACTACGTAGCAGCACAAACGCAACGTTGAAATGCGTATAGAGGCACAGAATAGGTAATACACTAGTAGTACAGTTTTAAAATAGGAATATCTCGTAAACTAACTATAGTTTAGTTCGACTTTTTTTATTTCAAAGTTTTACCTACTAAGCTAAAACCTTGAAATAAAAAAAAGTTAAAAAGAGAATTTAATTTCATATAATAAAAACTTCATGCATAATGTCATCTGTATCAGATTGACTGTTATAAACTGAATAAACAAAAACACTCTTTTTTAAACTGTTGTCTTACTTTTGTTTTTATTTTGTATTTACATTTATTGCTAATAAATCAATTGCAATTCAAAAGCAAAGGCGTCTACAGCGAGTTAACTTTACTAATCATGCCTCTTTCACCTGAAGAATGTGCAAGAATCTTAGCTTTTCTCGAAGTACGCATCAGTATGCGTGGTACTGCAAGAACGGTAGGTGTAACTCTACGAACGGCCCAGCAAGTAAAGCAAAGGTACGAAGAGACTGGAAACCATCTAAGGAGACCAGGTAATGGCAGACCCAGGTGCACTAGTACCCGAGAAGACCGCTTTATTGTTTCTACCGTGTTAAGAAATCGTCACCTTAATGCAGTTGAAGTCCAGCAACAACTTCTTCAGACCCGAGCTGATTACATTAGTGAGAGTACAGTGAGAAGAAGACTTGCTGAAGCTAACCTGAAGTCCTTTAGTCCAGCAAATGGCCCCAAACTTGAGACAGGGCATCGAGTAGCGAGACTACGCTACGCCCGTCAACACGTACAATGGGGCGAAGAAGAATGGACAAGAGTTTTGTTCACAGATGAGTCTCGTTTCTCTTTATACACTTCCGATGGAAGGCAGAGAGTCTACAGGCGACCTGGTGAGCGATACCTTCAAGCTTGCATCTCGGAAAGAGTCCAATACGGCGGGGGCTCTGTGCACGTATGGGCTGGCATCTCTTCAGAGGGTCGCACAGAGAGAAAATGGCACTCTGTCTGGTGAAAGATATTATCTTACTAATGCTTTAGAGATCCTTAACGAGTATGCAGGGCCATATTTAGTAAATTTGGGTGAAGGTGCGATACGAGTACTAATGCATGACGCCCGGCCACACACCGCTGGCCTCGTACAAGAGTACATTCAGAATCAGAAATATTTATTATTACTGAGACGTCACAACACAACACAAAAATCATACATAGGGTAAGAGAAGAACAATAACAAAAAAAAGGTATACAAAAAAAAAACAGGTTGAGGTTGGCATCAGCTTGATGGCTTGGCCATCAAGAAGTCCAGATTTTAACCTGATCGAACACGCCTGGGATGAGCTTGGAAGGCTAGTCAGAAGGCGCACACCACCCCCCGCCATCCTCAGGGCTCTAAAACAGGCCCTGATAGAAGAATGGGAAAATATTCCCCAACACCGCCTCCGAAACTTGGTGTTCAGCATGCCAAACCGGCTCCAAGCTGTTATCAGAGCCCGAGGCGGTAACACAAGTTTCTAAAGTGTGAACCAGGTCCAAAACAAAAATGAAGTTCTTGACAGTACGTTCAAAATGAATAACTTTTTAGTTTTTTCTTAATTTTAAGTGTAAAACTTGACTATTGCTAAAAAATATATTTTTGAAAGTTACTTAAATGTGCTATACAATGATTTTTATTTCAAAGCTCTAACTTCTATAGTCATGGAGTAATTGCAATTTGAAAAGTGTACTACTTATTTTTGACGCCCAGTGTAACTAGCGTAACAGAGATCGAAAATTTCACAACATCAGGCAGGACCACGGTAGCCTAGTTGGTAACGCGTCTACGGTACTGACGCAGAAGACGGAGGTTCGAATCCTGCCTGTGGTTGTGAAATTTTGCGATTTTCTACTTTGTAAGATTTCCCGTTTTTGTCCCGTGTGGTGCCGGCAAAGAAAAGTACCAACCCATCTCTGCCCGTGGGTGTCGTAAAAGGCGACTACGGGTTTATAAACCGGAGGATGGACAGCAACATCCTTCTGTGTGTCGTACCATTTTACATACTGCGGTCACCAACAACCACGGTCCATGGTGCCAGCGTGGTGCCAGCTGTAACGCTGACAGGCGTGACTGAGGTAATTCCCTCCATATACTCGTAGTTCCAGCTACAGCTGGAATTCTGGTGGGAGCTCCCTGTCCTGTAGCGGACGTATAATGGGATGTTATGATGAAGATTTATTTATCTGAACACAGAAAGTGTTAAAATAAAAATCATTAACAACTTATTCCTAGTAACATATGTCATACTCATAGAACCAAATAAATTTTTGACCTCACATAGAAATTGCATCAACTGACAGCGCATTTTGTATGGAAGGTCAAATTTTGTTTTTCCTATTTCGACCTATGTTCGTTTGGGAAAATCGTTCAGTTTCATGGGCAGATTCACTTATTATCACACCCTTAAGTTACATGCTGTATATCAAAAATTTAAAACATTTTTATCTCCCATATAAATACAAAATGCTCTATTAGCTGAACTGAAGTTCTTTTTGGATTTAGATGAAAAGATTCAACGCTCTTCCGTTAAAAAAAAAGAATTGTTCTGTTTATTTCCTGAGCAACTTTCTTAATAAAGGTGTAGGTAACAGAAAAGTTTAATAAGCCTGCAGCGCTAGCAGGGTATGAGCCCTTTGATAAACGCTTTTCATTCACTCGCGCGAGAAAATTTACGTGTTTCATACATCAACACAACATCACTGTCATCATCACTACATAAATTATAAAGTCCCCCGGTGCGTTTTTCTGTCGTGCTTCCATTCGTCCTTTCCATCTGTTGTGGTCGCTTATCTCAGAAACTACCACTGTATGGATTTTGGTACGGTTTTCACTAACTGGTAGACAGATTCCCGAGAAAGGTTTATGTCTATAATTTATAAATATTTATTGGAAATTGACTGAACTGTGAAATGTTTGTCGATCGAAAAAAAGTGACTTTTGATAGATTTCCTGGCGTGCGCTGCGTAAACCGTTATAAAAAAGAGATGTATGAAAGAATTGTTCCTTTCTATAAGTTCCAGCGACATTATATGTTTATCTTTGATAAATGACCTATAATAACCAATTTTTTTTAACTATTTCGTTTGTTATAAGTAGTATAGGTGGTTGCTTCTTGATTATGTAGCATATAAACTCCCAGATAAATCGCCCTTTGATGAATGCGTAGAACGCAAGTTCAGAGTTTTTGAAAACCTCGCATAAAAAAAGTGCTAGTTAAAAGTAAAATTACATTTTCTAGCTGAAAGATATGAATCTGCTTTAAGTATTATTATAATCTAATAATCTGCCAAGAAACGGAAATACGTAAAATCATTTACTTCCTTATTTTTACGAAAACTAAAGATAAAAGCCCAATAAAATCCTTGTAATTCCGAAGAATTCAATTTTACACTATGACTAAAAGCGACAGGAGATGTGTATTAGAGCGACACAACACATTCTAACTACGTAAGGCAAGGCAACTAAAAACACCGGCCAAGTGCGAGTCGGACTCGCGCCCTAAGGGTTCCGTACCCCTCTACCATATGACATACTAAAAGCTTTTGCTCTTTGATTTTAAAAACTCCGCGTCCATCCAACTTGACTCTTTTATAGAAAAGTTCTTGAAACGGCAGCTCACCTTAATTGGTTACTAATACATAGTTGTGAGAAAAATTGAAATATTTAATTATTTTAGACTTTACCCTTTATTTGTACTGTGATACCTAGCATCTTGCCAAATTTCATAATTTTAGGTCAACGGGAAGTACCCTGTAGGTTTTGCTTTTTTGCATAAATGTCTTATCTGTCTGTCTATATCTTTTGATTGCGTCGTTGTAAAAAAATTACATTTTCAGATCTTGTGTTCTTCGTTATGAATTTCAACCTGATACCTCTTCTCGTTCGTAAGAAAAAGGGTCTTGACAGACAGACAGACGGACAACAAAGTAATCCTATAAGGGTTCCATTCTTTTTTTTTTGAGGTACGGGACCCTAAAAACAAGCACATTTTCCCAAAAATCGAAATCGGTACATTTTCAGCCGGGTGGATTAAATAGTGATTTGTAATGCATGTGATATAGAGCATTAGAATCAGCATGAACTCGAGATGTTTTTAGGAATTCGGAAGACCTCTAGTGACTTAAGATTTTTTTTATATTTTAATCATCATTTCTAAAACTTTGAGAGCTTACATCCAATCTTTGAGTTGTTATCTCCTTCCAATAGCAATTATTTTTAACACTAGAATATTAAGAACTACAACAAAATAAATGTTTCGCGAATACACCACACAGTTTTTTTTAGGCCCTCAAAACTAAATTTGTTTGTGAAGTTACTTCCAGATTTTTTAGAAAACTGTGCAACTTAGAAAGATCGTTTTATTTCCCTGTAATAGTTTCGTAAACTTTGTAATTAATTCAGATTTTTCCTTTCGCAAACTTCGGAGATAAGGGATTGATATTTTTTTGAAATTTTTCATCATAACTTGAAAACCAAGAGTCGTAAAAAAATTCGAAAATCTGTTTAGGAATGTATAAGTTAATCCCTGTTATATGATACCCCACGCGACCTAGTAACGACAATTTAAAATTTTGCTTACCCCCTCTTGGGTGTCCCTCAACACAGAATCCTCAGAGAAAAAAACCTAATTATTTTGACGATGCCAAAAAATAGTCATAAATAGTCACCATAAGGAAAAAAATAGTCGCGTTACAATTCTAGAGTTATAGCTATGGTTTGATGAGGATTATGGGCATAGGCTATACACAGAATCCTCATAGACCGTAAGGGCACTGCATGTTATCCTACGTCATCTAGTACACGAAATTGGCAACTTTGTAGCGATAGTAGTGGCCTAGTAGGTCCACAAAACGTTGGTCTGCCAATCCGAAACCTGGCAGGTTTCGTACAGTTGGAGAGAAAAGTGGTTAAATGACAGATTACACGAATGAAATCTATTCGTAGAAATAGAAGGTACCTATATAATTAAAAAACAACAGGTCTGCCTTGCATCCTCTTGGCAGTTTTGCCAGTCCGACCAAATTTGTGGTCCAATCACATCCGACCAAATTTGTGGTCCAATCACATCCGACCACATTTGTGGTCCGACTAGCGAAACTGCCAAGAGGATGCAAGGCAGACCCGTTGTATTTTACTTGTATAGGTACCTTCTATTTCTACGAATAGATTTAATTCGTGTAATCTGTCATTTAACCACTTTTCTCTCCAACTGTACAAAACCTGCCAGGTTTCGGATTGGCAGACCAACGTTTTAAGGACCTACTAGGCCACTACTATCGCTACAAAGTTGCCAATTTCGTGTACTAGATGACGTAGGATAACATGCAGTGCCCTTACGGTCTATCAGCTTTGATGCAAACAAACCGTGGGGACTATCGACTTGGTTTTTATTTAAAAAAATAGTCATGAAATAGTCGTCTTGACTTCCAAATTCTCGAAAATAGTCGTTCAAGGATTTCAGCTTGCTGAGGATTCTGTGTATAGCATTTCACGGAGGCAGATTCCTGCAGAACGTTTAGGTTTTTCTATTATTCAACAAATAGTCGTCTCAAACCATAATAACCTCGGTCTGGTTTACCTAGTAGAAGTATGTTAAAAATGCATGTTAACTTCGCCATACATTTTTAAATCATTTTTTTAAAGATTTTTTTTGTGTTCCTTTATCGTTACTGAAACACCCCCTAAGCTATGGCACGCAATAAAATTATCACCCTGTATTACTCATTTAACCATTTAACGTACTAAGACTGTGATGTATACGAAGAAGTAACTTAAAAATAACCTGTACTAAATAAATTAATTAAGAAGATTTTTTTTATTATTTTAGTTTACAACCAATTATTGTAGTTTATTAAGCTTTATTATTAAACATGAAAACAAATTAACTTTGCTTTTTGTTAGAGAATTAATTATATTGCATGGGTTCCAAATACATAAAAAAAAAATTCAAGCAACTGAATAGTTACCATCAAAGATGATATGCATTTTGAACACGACTGTACTTGAGTTGAAAAATGTATAGCGAAGTTAACATGCATTTTTAACATATTTCTTCTAGGTAAACCAGACCGAAGTTATTATGGTTTGAGACGACTATTTGTTGACTATTTTTTGACATCAGTATTAAACAGAAAAACCTAAACTTTCTGCAGGAATCTGCCTCCGTGAAATGCTATGCACAGAATCCTCAGCAAGCTACCCCTGTAACTCTGAAATCCTTGAACGACTATTTTCGAGAATTTGGAAGCCAAGACGACTATTTAATGACTATTTTTTTAAATAAAAACCAAGTCGATAGTCCCCACGGTTTGTTTGCATCGAAGCTGAGGATTCTGTGTATAGCCTATGCCCATAATCCTCAGCAAACCATAACTATAACTCTAGAATTGTAACGCGACAACTTTTTTCCTTATGGTGACTATTTATGACTATTTTTTGGCATCGTCAAAATATTTTTTTATGCAGTTTTTTTTCTCTGAGGATTCTGTGTTGATGGACATCCTCTTGGGCCCCATTTACAATAATAATAAAAAAAAATTATTCTTTTGTTGACAATAAAGTTGGGCAGTCATATTCTAAAACTAATCCTTTCAAGTCGATATAACCCACCACCGAGCCACGAATGGTTGCTAAGTTAAACAGGTGTGACAGACAGACAGATCAAGTCGCACATAAAGGGTTTTACCATTTTGGTTTGGAAAATTGGAACCGTAAAAATTAAAACTTTTATCATCATCATCATAACATCCCATGCAACGTCCACTACAGGACAGGGCGCTCCCTCCAGAATTCTAGCTTTTGCTGGAAATATGTGGAGGGGAAGTACCATAGTCACCTCGCTTGTTAGCGTTACGGCTGGCACTATGGACCGCGGTTGTAGGTGACCGCAGTTAGTAAGATGTAAGATACAGAGGAGGATGCTGCTGCCCATCCTCCAGTTAACCCTTAGTCGCCTCTTACGACACCCACGGGTATGTATGGGTTGGCACTATTCTTTGCCGGCACCACACGGGACAAAAAAAAAACTTTTATACTGATACTGAAAACTTTTAGGGAATGTAATAAATAGATTTACAGTGACAATGTTTTTCATAAAACCGTTAACAAATAGTAGGTACTGTACAGATCTGAAGTCCCTTCCAATAGGATCCTCAAATCAGATACGTGAAAGTTTTGGCCAAGGTTGATCGTCTAGAATAATACCCTTTAAGAATATTATATTTTTACTGAATCCTACGTCATTCCGTTTTATATATTTATAATATCTTGTAATTTACAGATTCTGCTCGGTGGAGAGTGGCAATAGAAGAATGAAAAAGAAACACACTTGTTATTTTAATACTTATATTTGAAAATAAACCTAATCTTTACATGTCTAATTTGAGTTATTTATTTTATTTTATATCACTATTTATTTGAATTTAGTCTCATATTGTTTGGTGTAGTTCATCTGAATTCATGTAGATTCATCAGTTTAAGAGAGGTTTCATCTCTTTTACAATGCAATATTATTATAGCCGTTAAGTTTCTGAAAAGAAACCTATGTTAATATAAACGAAGTAATAAAAATAATGTGGGGACAATCCCCAGGTTTGGGGCACCGCCATCGCCCCAAGCAGCTCGTCCTAGGCCTCCTCTACCCTAAGTCCTAGGTCCGAGGCATATCATCACCCAGCTCACGATGACATGACGCTAAACTACCCTAACAATCCAACTGGATCGTCAGGATTCTGATCATCCTCGCGGAGCTGGAAATCCCACCGAAAACTTAAACTACAGTAAAGACTAGGGTTAATGTATGTGGAGAGCGGAACTAACTAACCACAGTACAACCCAGACGGTGATGATGTCTCCCCCCGGTATGTTCATGCCCCGCGTCAAACCCGACTTCCACGTGGCCCACCTTTAAGGGACGATCACTGACTCATCCAGGGTTCACAGGGTATTGACTATTTCTTTTAGTCACCCATACCAGAGCTGGTCACCGAGCCCGCCAGGCACACGAAGCATACGGTCTTCCTTTAGGAAAACAGGGCACTCTCCATCATGAGCTATAAGAGCTCTTCCTGTAATCCCTCCGGGCAGACAATGACCGACATCATCGAATCCCTTAGTTTGTTTTGAAATAAGTTAAACTGAAAATAATTAGCCAGCTCCACACGTCCAAGTGTGAAGTCTGTACTAGATACGGGTATAGTATTATTGCTTGCATGGCCAGCCTAGATCAATAACGGTTTTATAACGAGAGACATAAAGAGTTTGAAGGGCAATCTCCCTCCCCCCAGTCACTGAGTGACTTTATTGCACCAACAAGGTCTCCGTATATCCTTCATAGCTCTCACTTGTGATGCGTAGCTAAATCTCTTTTCCGTTACCAACCCACGCAGGACAAGGATTATGTAGAGTAACCCCAGTCTAAACACTCATTTAAATAAAATGAATTGCATCTAAACTATAATGGGATTACCCAGCATATTTCGAAGAAGAACATATAAGAAGTAAGTATAACAAAAGATTACTGAAGGTAATCCTTAATTAAAAGTGAAGTATGATGACCAGAACCGAGAAGATACGGGATAGTAGTATCTAAGCTAGGTTGGGCCAAACATTTATGATTTAAGATCTTAAGGGAAAATCAAAAGCATCGAGTATTCAAAACCAAGAACACTGGGAGAATTTAGCGTAAACAACACTAGCTAAAACTCGATGTTCTTTAAAAGAGAACTCAAAAGAAGTATAAAAATGGGGTTATTGTATATACTTAAATATTCGGAACTTATTTACAATGAAAAGAAACTAAACATTATAATTTCTGTTCCATTTTTGTTTTCAAGAATCTATTTAGTAAAGTTAAGGTGGTTTCACACTGAGTCAAAGTATAATTTTAAGTATGATAATTTATGACAAGTTTTATTAAGGGAAAATTAAAACTTAGAATCTTATAAAGTTTAGATTCCTGTATGATTCAATGAAGATTAAATAAATTATTTAACTACTTTAGGATGACACACATAAAGTTCAGAGGTCCCCCAAGGTCAGAGTGTCGAACAGCCGTCGCAGCCTTATGGGCGAACGTCGTCAACACACTTTACAAGAAGCAACCCACGAACGAACGTAATGTCTCCATCAAGAATATTCTTCCTATTGATTCAGGACAATTCTAATTTATTCCTTATAAACAATTTAATGTCATTAGACTAAACTAGAATGTCCCTTCACATAAGAAGAAAGTTTTATGTTGTCTAACTACTCTACATTTGGTAATCTAACGCTAAGATCAGGAGGTCCTCCCGCGGTATATGCCACTCAAACGACGCATCCAATAATGGGCGAGCGTTGTCAGCACATAACACAAGAAACACTATTTCCAAAATCCAACGTTAAAACACCTTGCTAATATCCTTCCATTTGTATTGGAGTAACTCCAATTCATCCCACACATACAGAAGAGGGAAATCAGGATGAATCAGCGAAACCTCACACAAATAGAAAGAGAAGAACTTTAGTATCAGACCCTTTTAGGCTTGAGGGCTCCGGCCCAAGAATGATTAAAATAAATAAATCCGAAGGTTGATATTATCAGATAGACTTAGACAGATACTCCAGTGACACGCGACTTACATTAGCCACAACCAATATAGTGGACATCGGGGACACATGACACGAGGGGATCCATCCATGCTTGGTTGAACTAAATAAACCTGAGAGCAGGCATTTCTTAATCTCAAAATCTGGGACTCCTACAGTATGAAAGTAAAAGGAAAGATAAGCACCTCCTATGAGCTTGAGTACTGAGATGTAGTAATGCTCTCAGCATGTTCCAATTTTGGGAAATTGAGGCAAAAGATTCAAAATCACTATCAAAGCAATTTATTATTACTTGAAATATTATTATTTATAATATTCACTCTACTTAAACTTACCCTTTATTTCACAATAAAATATCACAATCTATATCCAAGTTTTAGTTTTCAGATATATTATTTTAAGATTTTGAATTGACGTTCTAATTCTTTTGATCTGACGGAATATTTTTCTTAAATTTTATCATATGAAGACATTAGTATATTAAAAACTGGAATTTTGATTTAGGGCCAAAGATTTTATATTATTTTCTAAAAATGGTAATTATTTAATGTATTAATATTTTCTTCCATTTTGATTTTGGGTTTTGATTTATTTTTTGTTAAAGAGATAAAAATTTATAAAGATTTCAAAATAGCGTCTAGCTTTGAGTAAAACTAAATCAAAAATGATTTATTTGTTGACTATTTGACAATAATGTCAAATAGACAATTCTACCTAAAAAAGTATAAAAATATACATCGTTTAAAGTCTCCTTGACTTGATGGTAATAATATACATCGTCCAAAGTCACTTTTGAAATGTTGACAAAATATACAACATCTAAAGCCACCCCTAATCGATGACAATATATATATATCAGAGTCCAGTTTCCATGATTTCACCAAGGACTATTTTAATCAATTTCTCTGTAAAGGAAAGAATTAAACACAATGAAATTTACATTACCTTTACAATCCAAGCAATACCTTTTTTTAGCCTTCACGTTTTATCATTTGTGGTTTGCTTTTCCATGTCTATAATGTTCCTTGTAATTCTTGTACCTGTTTAGAAAGAAAACATTATCCTGCCTAGCTATACGCGAACAAAGACATTTGCAGAACTAGTTTATACTTAATTATGGGAAAAGGAAATCTTTATTACTATCTACAAATAACGACTCAGATTAGAAACACAGTATGTTATAATTTCCGCAGAGTTATTAATGTTTACAAACGAAAATCATTAAGTGGGAATATCAATTTACTTAAAGTATCACACAGTACAAGCCTCTTATGACCTCGCAGGTAGATCTGTAAAGCTGCAAATATTCTCCAATCAACTCTTCCTCTTTTGACATTGAAATCTGATTTTCTCAACGTTATTTAGCTCACATAACCTGGAAGAAACTATAAATTTCATTAAGTCACATTTCACCTTAACTCAAATACACACAACAACTTTGAACCGAAAATAAATAAAAGATGAAAACCACAAAATTGAATACTTACATAACATTAGTTTCACTCCACTTATTCTTTACACTTTGGAATCAAACCCTGAATGTTAGCATCTTGAAATTATGCGCAAATAAACCTTCCTATACTATATCCTACACGAAGCAATCCCTATCTTTATCTCAATTGAAGGAATCCACAATCCAGGATCATAGCCTCCTTCAAAAGATTCGTCTCATCAGCTGTATGAATTCTATTTTTTTCGCGAGCTACAAAACAAAAAAATTATAACTCACAGAAAACCAGCATACTATCGACTTTTCTTTCACAGACGTCTCAAAGTAACATCAAGAATATTTGGAACGTTTACCGATTCCATTCTTCCAATTTTTCTCCGTTTTTTCCCAAATTTTCCTTGCTTGACGGCCCAAAATCTCTCTCACCTGAAACTTTAAAACATGTTAAAATTCTATTTGAGCTCCATTGCCCTCACTATTCAACAAATCCTGATTCTTAGTTTTCTTCTGTTGCTTTCGTTTATCAAAATTTTAGCAACTATTCCTTTTATCAGCAAAAATAGCTTTTTTCCTTCCTTTTCTTTTTTTCGACCCTTTCCCGACCCTGTCACGACTGTCACCCCTTGTCATATTTTTCTACTCCCCGTTTATCGTTACACTTCTTGACACTTCCTCTAAATAGTATTTTATGCATTTAAAATTTTTTTTAGGGTTCCGCAAGTGCACAGCCTCCCCCAAAATTTTATTATTTCGAAAAATCTAAGAAAACCCTTTTTTTTTTTTCGAGAATTCTAAAATTTTCAATTTTAAATTAATTTTTTTTTTTATTATTATTATTATTATTTTATTAAAATAAAACCTCCTATATTGGCCCTTATTTTTTTTTTATTCACAAATACAATAAACAAAACAAATAACTAAACTACTAATATTATAAGTCATTAAACTAAATTAATTTTTTATTCAAAATTATTAAAATTATTTAACATGTTTATCTAAATTTAGATTTATTTCAGTTCAACCCTGATTATATAACCAAATTAAATTTGTATTAAATTATAAATTATTATAGTTCATTATATTTTTAAAACGAAGTCGATTTAATAATGCCAGTCAATTCACTAACAAATTGACTCACTATATACTATAATCAAAATAGTCTTCTAATATTAATTATTAAATTAAAACTAATAAAATTATATTAATTAGGTTGTGACCAGGAATATCTCAATTCCTCTAAAGTTAAAATTTATGATATAATCCCGTGAAAATCTCAATAGCTAACATCCTAAGTATAATATTTAGCCAAATGGACTGCATTATAAACTCCTTTGACACTTTGAGTTTCAGGATCAACGAGAATATACACATTAGCATATTTTATTCCTCCAATTCGATATGGTCCATCATATAATAAATCAAATTTCTTAGTTTTATTTCGACTAGAATCCGATTTATTAAGCCTCCTTAATTTTACCAAATCACCAACTTGAAAATCTATCAACTTATGAGTTCTATTGAATCTATCCTGCCGCTTCTGACTCGAAAGTCTAAGGTTTTCTCTAACTTCCTCTCTAATTTGGTCTAATGTTTTATTCGTGAGTGCCCGTGGTAGAAAACGGTCTACTTTAAGTTTCTCTGAATTTCCAAATAATATTTCATTAGGAGAAAATTTCGTACTCTCATGGAACGTATTATTATACAATTCCTCAATCTCCAACAAGTAATGATCCCATCTAGTATGGTCATCATGACAATAAATTCTAAAGAATTTGTTTAATTCTTTATTCACTCGTTCGGTAGTGTTAGGTCGAGGATTACGAATAGTAGTATACAAAGTCTTAATTCTCAAAGCTCTGAGTCCATTTTTCCACTTGTGACTAATAAATTGTTTTCCGTTATCTGTCATAACAGCCTTAGGTTGTATTATTTCAGTGAACACTCTCATACAATAAAGCACTGAGTCTGCTGAAGCTCCACGAAGTCCGAAAAGTTTAATAAATTTACTAAAAGAATCCTGTATTACAAAAATGTAAATATAACCAGCCTCAGTTTTAGGTAGTGGTCCGAAAATATCAGCCATTACTAATTCACCCGGGTTTTCAGTTAAAATCGATTTACATTTCCCTACCCCTTTTATATAGTCAGGTCTAGAAAGCTGACAAACATGACACTTCTGAATACAAGACTTCACTGTCTTACCCATATTTATCCAATAACACCTTAATTGTAAATATTTCAAAGTTTTATATGCGCCAAGATGACCCATCTCTATATGTACCTGTTTACAAATCTCTTCTTGTAGAACCTTGGGCATAAACAAAACGTAATCTCCACGTACAGTTTTAAAATAAAGTAGATCATTATTGACAATACAACGCAAAGTTATACGCGTAAATCTATCTGTTCTTTCGGGAACTCTAGAAACATTTATTCTCTCCTTAATCCCACATATGACGTTATCAAGCCGTTGATATTCCATCATACGTTGTAATTTATTTTTCAAGTCACGGTCAGTAGAAACACCTACATACATAACAGTTGGATACCACACCTTCTCTTCTTGCAAAACTCCCCCTGGCGGATATCTAGATAAAATATCTACCCCAATATTTTCTACACCTTTTACATGTTCGACTTCGAAGTCAAATTGTTCAAGAAATAAAATCCAACGTGTGACTCTACTATTGTATAATTTCATTTGTTTCATGAAAGTTAATGCCTTATGATCTGTACGAACAACAAATTTCGCTCCTCTTAAATAAGTCTCAAACTTTTTCACAGAATAAATAATAGCCCACATCTCTTGTTCAGTTACAGTCCATCGTAATTCAGAACCCCGTAGTGCACGACTACAGAATCCCAAAATTTTAACCTCACCATTATTTCCAATCTGAAACAATGATCCGGCTATTCCGATCCCTGAACTGTCGGTCTGTAAATAATATAATTTATCCTGATCTGGATGGCTCAATAGAATCGTTGTAATAAATTCTTCCTTTATATTATTGAAAACTCGATCTAATCCTTCATCCCAAAACCATGCTTGGTTTTTCTTTAATAACCTAGTTAATGGAGCAGTCAAAATACTATAGTTTTTAATGAAACGTCTATAATAATTACAAAGTCCCAAAAATCCTCTTAACTGTTTTTGTTTCTTTGGAATAGGGAATTCCTTTATAGCTTTTATTTTATCCGGGTTAGGTTTAATTCCCGAAGTTGTAACTATATGCCCTAACATTTTTACTTCACTGCAGAAAAAGTTGCACTTTGCAAAATTACAAGTCATTCCAGCTGATTCTAAACGATCCAAAACTATATCAATATGATCCAAATGGTCTTGCCAAGTCCCACTCGTTAGGATTGCAAGATCATCCAAATAATTGACACAAAACTCTCTAACACCAGGACCCAATATAATGTCCATTGCGCGACAAAAGGACCCTACTGACGTTTTAAGTCCTTGCGGAAGCACGTTGTATACGTAAGACTTTCCATTAACTGTAAATCCAGTATATTTTTTACTGTCCTCAGTCAACGGTATTTGAAAATAAGCGTTATTTAAATCAATCAATGTTATAAATTTTACACCAAGAAAAGCATTAAGTATGTCAATCTGTAAAGGCGGTGCTTCTACTTCTGGAACCATATATTTATTGATTTCCCTAGCATCAAGTAATATTCTAACAGATCCATCGGGTTTTCCAGTGAAAGTTAGAGGACTACAAAAATTTGTAGTTTTCCTCGATATAATCCCTAATTCTTCCATCTCCCTCAACTTTTCTTCTACTTTTGCCCTATGTGCGTATGGTATAGGATAGGTTCGTTGAATCCTTGGAGTACCCTCAATCATTTTAATGTCATGAGTATAACAGTTTGCCCTTCCAAGTTTCTTTGTAAAAACTTGCATATGGGATCTCAAAACATTAAAAATTTGTTCCTTCTCTACATCAGACAAATCCATTCCCAACCGAATACTTTTAAACAAATCTAATAATTGCTTTTCTTCACCGCCTTCTTTTTCGTTTTGTTCCTCTATTCCAGATATTAGATTTATTCGATTCTCTTCTAAAAACCCACTAGAAAGATTTCGAAACGGAATAGTAATTTCTCCTTGTCCAACGATACCCAATTCTAATGTTTGTGGTTCTTTTAAATGCAAAACAGCGTTGTGCGCAATTAACCAATCTACCCCAAGGATAGCAGAACAAGTTAATTTAGCAATCACTAAAAATCCCGTATCAATATCAAATGAACCACACGTCAAAGGTATAGAGACTAGTTTTTTTATTTGGAGACTCTTTTGTCCAACGGCTCCCCTCACACATATTGGTCTAACTGGTAACGCAGGGAATTCTAACTTTAATTCTCCTTGTAAACACTCTAAGAATTCTTCCGAAATACAAGTTACTTCACTTCCAGTGTCTACCAAGAGAACTATAGATTGCCCCAAAATTTGTAACTCTATTTCTGATTTAAATTTGGGCCCCTCATTCTCAAAGCAAACCTCTTCATCATATAAAGAGTTACCTTCATATTCTCTAATGAACTGATTATACATTGGTTGATTTTGTTTAATCACGGAAACGTCAAAAACTTTAATTAAATCTACGACTGTTTGTTTATTATTATATTCTTCTGAAGAATATCCTAAACCTTCTCTATCACAATTCGTTCTAGTATTATTCGGGGAAACAGGATATAAGATCCCTTCTTGGTCACAACCCAATCCTACCCCTGGCTTCCAACCTTGTTTTATTAAATATTTTACAGGAAAAAGATAATTTAGTTTTTTGTTAATTGCGGCCACCTCCTGCTTATTGGAAATGGCCCCAACTAGTTTAAATCTTCTTCTTGAATTATTTCATCAGTGATCCTTCCCCTTGAAGTCTCCCCCTCGATGTGAGCCACCACTTTTGGTTTTTTATAAAATGGCTTGTCTTTATTTGAAACGAATGGACTTTGACGCTTTGTTCCCCTATCAGCTCCAGTAGAGGAGTCAAAGGAAGAAGATCCACATTGTTTATTCACGTCATCCAATTCACGAAGAAACTCTGTTGCCTCAATCAAAGTATTTCCTTTCTTCATCCGCCAAGCATATTGTACATCCTTCGGAAAGTGTCTCATCAAATCCTCCACTATTTGCCATTCAGGAATTGGTCTAGACATCATCTTTGCTTGCCCTGCTAAACTAACGAAATGTTCTAGCATTGTTCCATTTTCCTTAGACCAAGTGCCATTTACAATCATTCTTCTCAAGGTGTTTTGTTCGGCTTCTCCCCAATAAGCATCCAAAAATCTCTTTTGAAATCCGACTGTGTAAACCATCTCTGTCTATAAATTCTGGCCCATTTACGAACATCACCTTCTAAACAACTGATTATAGTTTCAATTGTAGCATCTTCATTAGGCATCCTCCGTAAATAATTCTGAAGATCCTCCAAAAACGACACTGGATGTACCCCAAATCTTCCAGGAAAACGTGGTTTTTCGACTCTTGTATCAATCACCGGGCAAATATTAATCGGTGCTTCATGCCTTTCAGACGAAGCTGATGCAGCGTTAGTTTCCCGAGCTTGCGACAGCTGATTCTCTAAGTTCGACACCTTCTGTGTCAGAATTCCCATGTTTCTTCGAAGTTGGCGAAACATAGTGGAGTTGCGTAAAGAAGGTCGTGGACGTTCTTCTTGCTGACCTGTCCTTTCTATTTCATCTTGTCCCTGAGATGATCTAAGATTATAACGAGGAGGCATTTTCTTTTCTTTGGATACTGAAAGTTTATTACAAATTATAGGTTGGAATTTTGTTTAAATTAAAGAATAGAAAGCTTATCTAATATTCTTTCCTTAACTTCCCAAAACTGTTGCTTTATGGAGCTAATATTTTGATCTCCATCGATAATCTCTATCCTGTCAAAATCTTCCTTTATATTAGGTTTCAATAACCATTCCTCATGAATGCTGTGAATCCTCTCTATATAATCTAACGTTATCCCTGTCTCTTCAGGTCGACCACGACTTAGGGCTCTCTGATAAGAAACCATAGGGGAAGTCCTAAGATAAACCACTAAATTAATTCGAGTAACCAATTGTTCTTTGAAATAAGAATAAGTTTCATCTAAAACTGCAAACTCAGCCGGGTGCAACAATTCACTCTCTTGCAATTCCCTAATAAAACAGTTTTTGGCTGAATAGATGGAACGTTCCATAACTTTAATCTTAGCGCTAGATTCTTTCGTATGATTCTCTAACATTGTTAGAAGAACATAATTTTGAAAACAGAAACCCCATTTCTTAGGGTTTTCCTTAAATAACTGGAAGGGATTGACGCCAGATAAATTAGTCCATTTATCAATTGGTTCTGGTATTATCTCAAAATCAGAGTTGCCTCCCAAAGCTGCCAACAAAGTAGACTTCCCTGACCCTATGTTTCCTTCTATTGAGACTGCAAAATTTCCCATCCTTATTCTGAAACAAGGAATGCATCATATTTTCTATGGTTTCCAAAACAAATAACCCTAAGTTAATACCAATTCTAACGTCCCGCTTAACAACTTTAACTTAGATAGACTTTACTCTCAAGTTTCTTCAGTTCAAAAACTCGAAATTAGTGTATTTTTCATTTTGTTTCTTTTTTCACTCCTCAATACCTCTCTCGCTTGAAACCAGCATATCCTGGTCACGGCACCAGCTGTACAGATCTGAAGTCCCTTCCAATAGGATCCTCAAATCAGATACGTGAAAGTTTTGGCCAAGGTTGATCGTCTAGAATAATACCCTTTAAGAATATTATATTTTTACTGAATCCTACGTCATTCCGTTTTATATATTTATAATATCTTGTAATTTACAGATTCTGCTCGGTGGAGAGTGGCAATAGAAGAATGAAAAAGAAACACACTTGTTATTTTAATACTTATATTTGAAAATAAACCTAATCTTTACATGTCTAATTTGAGTTATTTATTTTATTTTATATCACTATTTATTTGAATTTAGTCTCATATTGTTTGGTGTAGTTCATCTGAATTCATGTAGATTCATCAGTTTAAGAGAGGTTTCATCTCTTTTACAATGCAATATTATTATAGCCGTTAAGTTTCTGAAAAGAAACCTATGTTAATATAAACGAAGTAATAAAAATAATGTGGGGACAATCCCCAGGTTTGGGGCACCGCCATCGCCCCAAGCAGCTCGTCCTAGGCCTCCTCTACCCTAAGTCCTAGGTCCGAGGCATATCATCACCCAGCTCACGATGACATGACGCTAAACTACCCTAACAATCCAACTGGATCGTCAGGATTCTGATCATCCTCGCGGAGCTGGAAATCCCACCGAAAACTTAAACTACAGTAAAGACTAGGGTTAATGTATGTGGAGAGCGGAACTAACTAACCACAGTACAACCCAGACGGTGATGATGTCTCCCCCCGGTATGTTCATGCCCCGCGTCAAACCCGACTTCCACGTGGCCCACCTTTAAGGGACGATCACTGACTCATCCAGGGTTCACAGGGTATTGACTATTTCTTTTAGTCACCCATACCAGAGCTGGTCACCGAGCCCGCCAGGCACACGAAGCATACGGTCTTCCTTTAGGAAAACAGGGCACTCTCCATCATGAGCTATAAGAGCTCTTCCTGTAATCCCTCCGGGCAGACAATGACCGACATCATCGAATCCCTTAGTTTGTTTTGAAATAAGTTAAACTGAAAATAATTAGCCAGCTCCACACGTCCAAGTGTGAAGTCTGTACTAGATACGGGTATAGTATTATTGCTTGCATGGCCAGCCTAGAT
This sequence comes from Athrips mouffetella, assembly GCA_947532105.1. Lineage (NCBI taxonomy): Eukaryota > Metazoa > Arthropoda > Insecta > Lepidoptera > Gelechiidae > Athrips > Athrips mouffetella. The sequence continues at coordinate 34,719,657 of OX383956.1, forward strand.
CAATAACGGTTTTATAACGAGAGACATAAAGAGTTTGAAGGGCAATCTCCCTCCCCCCAGTCACTGAGTGACTTTATTGCACCAACAAGGTCTCCGTATATCCTTCATAGCTCTCACTTGTGATGCGTAGCTAAATCTCTTTTCCGTTACCAACCCACGCAGGACAAGGATTATGTAGAGTAACCCCAGTCTAAACACTCATTTAAATAAAATGAATTGCATCTAAACTATAATGGGATTACCCAGCATATTTCGAAGAAGAACATATAAGAAGTAAGTATAACAAAAGATTACTGAAGGTAATCCTTAATTAAAAGTGAAGTATGATGACCAGAACCGAGAAGATACGGGATAGTAGTATCTAAGCTAGGTTGGGCCAAACATTTATGATTTAAGATCTTAAGGGAAAATCAAAAGCATCGAGTATTCAAAACCAAGAACACTGGGAGAATTTAGCGTAAACAACACTAGCTAAAACTCGATGTTCTTTAAAAGAGAACTCAAAAGAAGTATAAAAATGGGGTTATTGTATATACTTAAATATTCGGAACTTATTTACAATGAAAAGAAACTAAACATTATAATTTCTGTTCCATTTTTGTTTTCAAGAATCTATTTAGTAAAGTTAAGGTGGTTTCACACTGAGTCAAAGTATAATTTTAAGTATGATAATTTATGACAAGTTTTATTAAGGGAAAATTAAAACTTAGAATCTTATAAAGTTTAGATTCCTGTATGATTCAATGAAGATTAAATAAATTATTTAACTACTTTAGGATGACACACATAAAGTTCAGAGGTCCCCCAAGGTCAGAGTGTCGAACAGCCGTCGCAGCCTTATGGGCGAACGTCGTCAACACACTTTACAAGAAGCAACCCACGAACGAACGTAATGTCTCCATCAAGAATATTCTTCCTATTGATTCAGGACAATTCTAATTTATTCCTTATAAACAATTTAATGTCATTAGACTAAACTAGAATGTCCCTTCACATAAGAAGAAAGTTTTATGTTGTCTAACTACTCTACATTTGGTAATCTAACGCTAAGATCAGGAGGTCCTCCCGCGGTATATGCCACTCAAACGACGCATCCAATAATGGGCGAGCGTTGTCAGCACATAACACAAGAAACACTATTTCCAAAATCCAACGTTAAAACACCTTGCTAATATCCTTCCATTTGTATTGGAGTAACTCCAATTCATCCCACACATACAGAAGAGGGAAATCAGGATGAATCAGCGAAACCTCACACAAATAGAAAGAGAAGAACTTTAGTATCAGACCCTTTTAGGCTTGAGGGCTCCGGCCCAAGAATGATTAAAATAAATAAATCCGAAGGTTGATATTATCAGATAGACTTAGACAGATACTCCAGTGACACGCGACTTACATTAGCCACAACCAATATAGTGGACATCGGGGACACATGACACGAGGGGATCCATCCATGCTTGGTTGAACTAAATAAACCTGAGAGCAGGCATTTCTTAATCTCAAAATCTGGGACTCCTACAGTATGAAAGTAAAAGGAAAGATAAGCACCTCCTATGAGCTTGAGTACTGAGATGTAGTAATGCTCTCAGCATGTTCCAATTTTGGGAAATTGAGGCAAAAGATTCAAAATCACTATCAAAGCAATTTATTATTACTTGAAATATTATTATTTATAATATTCACTCTACTTAAACTTACCCTTTATTTCACAATAAAATATCACAATCTATATCCAAGTTTTAGTTTTCAGATATATTATTTTAAGATTTTGAATTGACGTTCTAATTCTTTTGATCTGACGGAATATTTTTCTTAAATTTTATCATATGAAGACATTAGTATATTAAAAACTGGAATTTTGATTTAGGGCCAAAGATTTTATATTATTTTCTAAAAATGGTAATTATTTAATGTATTAATATTTTCTTCCATTTTGATTTTGGGTTTTGATTTATTTTTTGTTAAAGAGATAAAAATTTATAAAGATTTCAAAATAGCGTCTAGCTTTGAGTAAAACTAAATCAAAAATGATTTATTTGTTGACTATTTGACAATAATGTCAAATAGACAATTCTACCTAAAAAAGTATAAAAATATACATCGTTTAAAGTCTCCTTGACTTGATGGTAATAATATACATCGTCCAAAGTCACTTTTGAAATGTTGACAAAATATACAACATCTAAAGCCACCCCTAATCGATGACAATATATATATATCAGAGTCCAGTTTCCATGATTTCACCAAGGACTATTTTAATCAATTTCTCTGTAAAGGAAAGAATTAAACACAATGAAATTTACATTACCTTTACAATCCAAGCAATACCTTTTTTTAGCCTTCACGTTTTATCATTTGTGGTTTGCTTTTCCATGTCTATAATGTTCCTTGTAATTCTTGTACCTGTTTAGAAAGAAAACATTATCCTGCCTAGCTATACGCGAACAAAGACATTTGCAGAACTAGTTTATACTTAATTATGGGAAAAGGAAATCTTTATTACTATCTACAAATAACGACTCAGATTAGAAACACAGTATGTTATAATTTCCGCAGAGTTATTAATGTTTACAAACGAAAATCATTAAGTGGGAATATCAATTTACTTAAAGTATCACACAGTACAAGCCTCTTATGACCTCGCAGGTAGATCTGTAAAGCTGCAAATATTCTCCAATCAACTCTTCCTCTTTTGACATTGAAATCTGATTTTCTCAACGTTATTTAGCTCACATAACCTGGAAGAAACTATAAATTTCATTAAGTCACATTTCACCTTAACTCAAATACACACAACAACTTTGAACCGAAAATAAATAAAAGATGAAAACCACAAAATTGAATACTTACATAACATTAGTTTCACTCCACTTATTCTTTACACTTTGGAATCAAACCCTGAATGTTAGCATCTTGAAATTATGCGCAAATAAACCTTCCTATACTATATCCTACACGAAGCAATCCCTATCTTTATCTCAATTGAAGGAATCCACAATCCAGGATCATAGCCTCCTTCAAAAGATTCGTCTCATCAGCTGTATGAATTCTATTTTTTTCGCGAGCTACAAAACAAAAAAAATTATAACTCACAGAAAACCAGCATACTATCGACTTTTCTTTCACAGACGTCTCAAAGTAACATCAAGAATATTTGGAACGTTTACCGATTCCATTCTTCCAATTTTTCTCCGTTTTTTCCCAAATTTTCCTTGCTTGACGGCCCAAAATCTCTCTCACCTGAAACTTTAAAACATGTTAAAATTCTATTTGAGCTCCATTGCCCTCACTATTCAACAAATCCTGATTCTTAGTTTTCTTCTGTTGCTTTCGTTTATCAAAATTTTAGCAACTATTCCTTTTATCAGCAAAAATAGCTTTTTTCCTTCCTTTTCTTTTTTTCGACCCTTTCCCGACCCTGTCACGACTGTCACCCCTTGTCATATTTTTCTACTCCCCGTTTATCGTTACACTTCTTGACACTTCCTCTAAATAGTATTTTATGCATTTAAAATTTTTTTTAGGGTTCCGCAAGTGCACAGTACTCAATATATTTAGGTGGTAATGTATATTCTATTAAAAAAATCTTATAAATACTCAAAACCCTGTAGCCATAAATACTTCATTTCCGAAATTTTAACACACGACACTTGGGTCCCATGCATACTTGACATTGTTATCACCAAGTAAAAAAATCTTATAAATACTTAAAACCCTGTAGCCATAAATACTTAATTTCCGAAATTTTAACACACGACACTTGGGTCCCATGCATACTTGACATTGTTATCACCAAGTTCATCTAACTTTTTCACTTCCTCTTCATTAAGCCTGAAGTTGAGGTGCATATTCTCACGAATGCGATCGGGATTCTTGGACTTTGGTATAACTGCCACATCTTTCTGCAGAGCCCACACTAACAGTACTTGCGCACAGGAACGGTTATGCTTCGTGGCGATCTTCTTTACAACCGGGTTTTCCATTAAGGAAAAATTTGAAGCAGATGTTCCTCCTAGTGAGCAGTATGCTTGTAAAACTACATCATTTTTTTTACAGAATTTAAGAAGTTCAGGCTGGTAATAATATGGATGCCACTCCACCTATAAAAATAATTTTAGTTGTTAATGTGGGTTTTTATATCTGACTAATATTGAGTTCATCCTGTTTTTTATTGCACATAAGTACCTGATTAACTGCAGGGATAACGCTATGATTTGCAAGGATTTCGGTGAGGTGATTTCGGGTGAAATTGGAGACACCAATGGAGTATGCTATGCCATCATCATACAATTCTTCAAGGCTAGCCCAAGTTTCTTCACGGAGAATTTTGTTTTTTGGGTCATCAGAGCGGATGTGGCTAGATCCAGGCCAATGTGCCAAGAACAGGTCTACATTCTCCAAACCAAGGTTGTTTAAAGATTTTTCCACTGCCTTACGCACAACAGTTTTGCCTCCATGATCTGATGGTGCTAAAAGAAATTAATTGTTTAAACATCACACAAACAGTATCTAAACTAATTTTCATAAAATATACTAACATAACTTTGTAGTAACAAATATGTCTTCCCTCTCTAGCCCAAATTTTGGCAATAAAGTTTTGAATGCCTTTCCAAGATGAACTTCATTTCCATAAACAGCTGCAGTATCTGAAAGAAACAGAGGGTATGTTAAGATTTTATTTCATAAAAAAATTATACTTAATTTAGTAGTAACAAAAAATAAAGTTTACCAAACATCCTATAACCTGCATCTAAAGCATGTTCAACAGTCTTCATGACATCCTCCTCTAGGCGTATTCGGTAAGTGCCTACTGCAAAAAATTTAAAAAATCAATCTGTCATTGGGCCTCTTGAGCATACCCATCTGGGAAATCGGAATTCCTGAATCAAACTCCATATGGTGTGTTAGTTAGGGGCAAGCTTAAATGTGGGTTAGAACAAGGGTTATTCATCTTGCAGACTTTTGCAGACAACCTGGCTTTACAACTTTAGAGTGGACTCATCATTTCTGCATGAACGTTCATACAGCCAGTGTTTCTGAAATAAACTTTATTTTTCTTAATATAATTTTTGTCCTACAACTCACAAGTACTAATTTCTGGTGGGATTGCTGCAACACACGCAGACTGGTGATCTGATCATGATAATGAAGCCAGTTCACTCTATCTCACAAGTTTACTGACTAGTGAAATAAGTCATCATGACATCCCACAAAACATCCACTACAGGACAGGGAACTCCCTCCAAAATTCCAGCTTTTGCTGAAACAATGTGGAGGGGAAGTACCATAGTCACCACACTTGTTAGCATTACGGCTGGCTTCATGGACCGCGGTTGTTGTTGACTGCAGAATGTAAGACAATATTTTATTTAATATTTTTGTTTTATTTATTTGGTAGATCATCAGCTTACAAGTCAGAAGAGTAGGTAATTTCTAATAAAACTAGGCAGCTAATAACAGATCTACACTCATAAAAACTTAATAGGTAACAGTTGAAAAATTGAGGATTTTAGAAACATAACAAAAAGATAAGTAAAGACAGGCACAACTACATTTTTTTTTCTCTTAACCTACAGTCAATCCAGTCAGTAGGCAAAATTAACAGTTCTGATGATAATTAATCACAGAAATATATGCATACCGCTTATCACTCAATAGCATTAATGAAAAAGTTTTAACTAAGTAGCCTTCTCGCTGATGGAACACCTGTGTTGAAAATATCTAGGTCGTAATTTTCGGAAATAATTATATTAAACTGTTTGCTTGCTCGATAGACAAAACTATTTTGTCTGTAATTGGTACCCGCGGGTGGCAAAGATAGTGGGACCTTGCGGCGATAGCTGCGAGGCACATTAAAATTTATTTCAGATAGTAAATCGAGACAATCAATAGAACTAGAAGTTATTTTAATCAAAAACAGAATGTCGGCTATGTTGCAATGCAAGTCAAGTGGGAGTATATGCAATCCTCTACACTGCTGTGCATACAAATCCAAGCTAGAAGGGCAATGCATGCGATAGCACACTAATTTCATAAATTTCATTTGTATGCGTTCAATTTCGCGTTTTGTAAATGTTGTAGCGTGGATTCCAGATCTGTGATGTGATATGTTACACAAAAGGATGCTGCTGCCCATTCTCTGGTTTTCAATAACCCTTAGTCGCCTCTAATGACACCCACGGGTAGATATAGGTTGGTACTATTCTTTACCAGTACCACCAAAAATGATGTAACTACCCTCAATAATTATTTGTGAAAAATTACTTTCAAATAAAAAATATATACTTACGACCTACAGCAGGCATTTCGCGACCGCTGTTGAGTGTGAACTTCGTATTAGAAAAGTTCTCCACCACTGGCTCCATTTTTCTTTGTCTTCTATGAAAATATTTAGGAACAATCGCTTCTTCGGGGCTAACGGCACGCCGCCGCCTTCTTGTCCTGCGATTATTATCGCCCATTATATACTATCAAAACTTTTCAAGCACTACAAGCCTTCGCAAAGCACAGTAAATTAAGCAATATTTAGCGATAAATGCTATTGATTGACATCTGTTTCTTCACTCACAATTGTTTGATTGTTAATAAACTTGCGCAAACGTCCTTCGGAGTCCAGTCTACCTGCCAGTCTGTTGACGTTGACAGTTGACAGCCAGCCAGCACTCAGCAGTTCTCGACCATATTTATGTTCTGAATTGCGCACTGCACACAAATTAATCTCTCAGAAAATTAGTTTTGTTTTTATTTTGATTATCAAAGACTGAGCTAAATCCCTAATTCCTCCAATAAAAGCGTCAAATTCACTCTTATTTCCATTAGTGGAAAACTCATTTAAAAATAGCACCTGAGAAATGTCGACCGGTGGCATATGAGTAGGATTTAATGTGATAAATCGATTATAATGCGCTTTCACTGCTCCACCTATTCAACTAAAGCACTAATAGAAGAAACGATGACGGCATCAATGACAAATAATGACAATGCGGTCAACAATCGAGTGCTTTAGAGCACGACAAGCGCGCTCACAGTGCTTTAAAGCACTCTGTCAGCACATTTTGGAACGTGGTGATAAACGCCGCCTATTATGAGTGTGCAGGGTTGCCAGATGTTAGTAAACTCAACTCATTCAGGGGTCATGAAAGACCAGCGCTACATCAGCGCGAGGTGCGGATGAAGCATAAGCTGTTCTTTCTTTCAATTTGCCAAATTTTGACTGCCGAGTAAAATTCTCGTTTAGACGACGCTGAATCAGCAGTTCGGGTTTGATTCGAATCTGTGTCCCTTTATCATACGGCAACACCAATATTTTCCAAATTTAAGGTTGAGCCTTGGCACTATATAGTCTAAGCTTGGCACACTTGTTAGTTAGGTAGACTAGTGTTAATAACGCCCGGGAGTAAGGGCCTAGAACCAGGTGGAGGGGGTAAAGTTTTCCTCATCCACGCGACTGTGGCTCGTCATAACTGCAAATTTATAGCTACTAGGGCAAGTTTGGTATCGTTTTTAGCTAAATAAAAGATGGTAGATCGTTTTCTGAAACAAAAAAGAAGCACTTCCATACAAAAAATAATAATTACCTACAGTCAAAAATATAAAAAAAGTTATTTTTTTTTGTTAAGGGCCACAAAGTTTAAACCTGTATCGGTATCTGTTTAAAAAAATATTTTTAAAACGCGGCATTCATACAGATTCCAAAAATATAAGTTTTGTGAAAAACTATTAAAGAAAATGTAAAAAAAAATATTTTACTCTAAGCGACAGTGACGTACAAATTTTTAGAAACATACAGGACAACAAAAACTACTTTTATATGTTGCTAAGGACCAGTATCTAGTAAGAAAAGAATTTTGTTTTTAAAGAATAGGTGGCAATTTTTTTTATATATATATAAAGAACCCTGAACACCCTTGTATGAACCCTGTGCACCTATAGTTATACCGTCATATTTAAACTTATAGCTGAGCTAAACTTAGTGACAATTTCGAGTAACTCAAAGGTTTGTAATTAATCGATTAACATAACTAGATATGTGCGTAAAATACCTACATGTAGATATATTCTGTCTGTTAGCTACATTTGCCTTCGCAAGTGCACAACTCTGTGCACTTAAGTTGCCGCTGCAAGCACCTGCATCAATGCATGCATTTCCATAAATGCTTCGATAGCCACTGGCAAGTCTACCATTGTAAGATGCCAGCTGTCGCTGACTTTGGTCCATCCCCAATTCGATGGATCAGGAAGATTTTGAGTCGGTGACATCTGACCCCATACATAAAACGTGAATGTTTATTCGTTTTAAACCCGAAGCCCACTGATTCTAATCATGAAAACAAGCAACTTTCCCGAAAAAAAAATTATTACTCGAAAAAAATTCTTCGTCTCCTCATAGTAAAGTGGTCACGTAATCAACTCATTTTTTGAGGTGAAAATTTTTTTTTTTTTTATTTTTTGTTTGGTAAAGTTGCTTGTTTTCATGAGTAGAATCACTGGGCTTCGGGTTTAAAACGAATAAAAATTCACGCTGTAGACAGCTTGAAACACCGTTCGCAGGAAATGTTGTTGGAATCTGTATGAATGCGGCGTTTTAAAAATATTTTTTCAAACAGAAACCGATACAAGTTTAAACACAGGTTGTGGCCCTTAACAAAAAAAATATCTTATTTTTTTTATTTTTGACTGTAGGTAATTATTATTTTTTGTATGGAAGTGCTTCTTTTTTGTTTCAGAAAACGATCTACCATCTTTTATTTAGCTAAAAACGATACCAATAAATTTGCAGTTATGACGAGCCACAGTCGCGTGGATAAGGAAAACTTTACCCCCTCCACCTGGCTTTTAGGCCCTTACTCCCGGGCGTTATTAACACTAGTCTACCTAACTAACAAGTGTGCCAAGGCTCAACCTTTAATCCGGAAAATATTGGTCCCCATACATTGAATGCCCATACTGACTTAGCCTGCCTGTTTGTGTACCAAACTTTAAGGCTTGTACCAGGCCTTATGTACTAGAGAACTATAATTTAGCGTTGTTATGCATATTAAAATAAAATCGAGATCATATATTTTCTTTTGCATAGGATGGCAGGTATCTTTACATGAATTTTCACAGATCGATGGATACTACCTATTGACGACGGACGCGTAACTGTCGATCGGGTTCGGATCTTCAATAGCAGCCTAGAAAAGCGAGGACAGCTCTGCCCAAACACGTGACTACAGGGTTCGTATCAAGGATCATACAATATGATACGTAGACACGTGATTGGACACGTTCCTCAAGTTCAATAACTCAGGGGGCACCGGTGGAACTCAATATAGTACAATAAAAGAAATTTTACAATGTTCGATCTGTGCATAAAAGGTTCTGAAAGGAATATCTTAATTGTTCAAACAAGTCGACAATACAAGAAAAATAAATTGAAAAAGTTCGCAAAGTATTTTAAAATTGTACAGAAAAGTCAACAAGTTGTTATTAAAGTTACACAAGACACCAGATATTTTAAAATATTAAAATACAATATGCACAGAAAGTATTTAAAAGGTTCACACAAAACAAGTAATATCTTATGAAAGCTCAAATAAAACATGCGCAGAAATACTTAATAAGTTCTTAAAAGTTTTCAAAGTTCAGATAAAAGCGCGAGAAATATTTTATGAAAGCCTCATAAAACATTTACAAGTACAAAAATATTTTACAAAAGTTCAGTAAAATATCAATAAAGTAAAAGATTACAAGTCAGGATAAAACACAAACAAGGTAAAAGAAAGTAAAAATGTTCATTACAAATGTTTCAAAAGAAAGTAAAAGGTGCACATATGATTCACAAAAGTGTATAAAATTAACAATTTTTAAAAACTTACGGTCCATACACTTAAACTTATTTAACATATGTTCGATGAACATATGATCACTCCACTTTATCAGAGGGTCAATCCCAGCTGATAATTGCACTTTAGGGGTCAATGCCCTATTGTCAGCTGACCGAGGTCAAGCGTGACTCACTTCATTACCACAGCTGTGGCTTGAGGGGGGGCAATGACCTGTACTCAGCTGATGGCCGGGTCAAAAAGGAGAGGGTTCACTGACTCGACTTGGCACACTTTAGCCAATTTAAAACACTTGTATATATTTACTTCTTCCTTGTATCCTGGGGACTTCTGGCCGACGACTACGATTTTACTTGAAAACTGGCCTGCTTATATTCCCATTCGATGCGAGAATTCGGGGGTCACAACTCGTGAACCACGCAGAGCGCGCGGCGTCCGGCCAATCAGCGCGTTGTGGCCGGTGCATCGTGCGTGCTCGCTCCCTCTGAGCTGCTCTCGCCCCCGCCGCCCCCCTGCTCTTCACCCCTCTCTCGTCTTAGTTCTGTTTGGGGTGTTTTGTAGTTTATTGTGCCTCGCCGTCCGTAACATTCTCCCCCCAGCGAGAGCCCGCAGCTTCCTATAAGGTCGGCTGGATGGCGAGCTTCTTCAGTGGCCTCCACAGGATGCCTTCGATTGATCGCACCCTTGCGCTTCTGATGATGCCGTCTGGTCTGGGGAAGGCTCGTTGGACGACTCCTCGGGGCTTCGTGTTCTGTGGTAGGTTGGGGTCGACGACGACGACTGGGTCTCCAACCCGCAGCTGGTTCTCCTGGGTTCTCCTCCAGGCGTGTCTGTCCGCTGGTGAGCAGGTCCCGCCGCGTGGGAGGCCACTCGAACTCCCGATGAGGCAGCGGTTGGGAGTGAGGGCCCCCGGGTGCCCGATGTCCGCTGGCACGTGAGTCAGAGGTCGGCCGTTGACGGCGCGCTCGGCCTCTGCCAGCAGGGTCATCACGGTCTCGGCTGTGGTCACTTGCTCGGATAGGGTCCGCCCCACAGTTCGGGAAGGGGCAGCTGAAGGGTTTGGATCTGGAGGTGGTCATGTACCCCTTGGAGGGGACAGTGGGTGGCGCCTCGCGGGCACGACTCGTTTGGCACCGGGGCACCACACTGCGCACCGCAGGGCGCAGTCTTTGGATGTGGTCCGGCAGGCCTGGGTCATCATGTTTGGTTGTGTGGGCTGCCGGGTCCTCTTCGTCCGGCGTCTAGGCCTGAAGACTCGGAGATGTGCAGTACTTGCTCTTCGCCTACCTGGAGTCTGGTCCGTGGTAGCGCCCCGTGGAGCACCCAACCCAGTGAGGTGAGTGAGGCTGCTGGTTCGTCGCTTCGGCCGGCACGCAGCTCGCGAGTCGCAATGAGGTGCCAGTTGTTGGCCCCAATCAGGAGCCCCGGTTTGGCGCCCTCGCAGCATTCCAGGAGGTTCAGTTCTCGAAGGTGGTCGAGCTGGATGGCTGCTGGATCGACGCTCTGCCCCCGGATCGCCAGTTCACGTACGGTCCGAGCGTTGATTAGATGTTCGTCCGTCTCGCGTCCTCTTACCCACAGGTGTAGGCACTGGCTGTCTGTTTCGGTGGTGGTGGCTGACACGCCGCGCAGGTTTAGTGGCGCGCCAGCTCTTGGTCGACCAGAGCGATCGCCGACCCCTCGTCGAGCAGCACGTGCGTCTTCACTGTCCCGTTTGGCCCCCTGATGCTGACTGGCATGATCTTCAGGAGGACCCTTCCATCGCTGTTCCCGCAATGTGAGGCTGCGGCGAAGGCCAGGCCAGGTTCAGGTTCAGGCCTCTCTGGATCTGGTGGCATGATGGCTTGTGTAGGGTTGTGCAGCAACACGTGGTGAGAGTGCGGGCAGTCCTGCATTGAGCACTTCTTTGCTCTGCACGCCTTCCTAGGATGCCTGCTCGTCCAGCAGCGGAAGCAGACCTTCTCGTTCTTGGCCCACTCCCATCGCTCGGCGACGGTCATCCTCTTCATCTTTTTGCACCCGTCAGGGATGTGGCCACCTCCGCAGTACAAGCAGGTTGACGCCTCCTCGTGCCCAGGATCAGCGGTGGTGGTGGCGAAGACCCGGGCAGACTCCCTCTGCCGTGGTTCCGGTCGTCACTGGTTCTGAGTTGCCTTGGCGCGGGCTGGTGCCGGTTCGCGCCTAGGTGGCCTGGAGTCTGACTTGAAGTAGGTGGTTTGCATGGCATCCTGGGCGTCCTGCATCAGGTAGCGAGCCACGGCGAGGATCTCAGGCTCGTTCGGGTCTTCTAACTTGGACTGGATTCTCCAGAACTTCCTCACGGTCGGAGTCATCCTATTTTTAATTTCTCCGGACAGGCTTGGATTCATCAGGAAGGTTCGGTTGGCCACGCCCTCCAGGACGCAAACGATGTTCTGCACCTTGAGTGCAAACTTGTTCTGCTCTGACGCAGACTCCCCTTGGTCCGGCAGTCTGTGTAGCTCGTTCAGTACCTTGTTTATTACTTCGTTAGGCTGCCAGAAAGTCTGCTCGAGAGTTTGCAGTATGACGTCTGGATGTCGAGCGGTGTAGAGTAGCGACGAGACGCATTCCCTCGCCTCCCCCCGTAAGGCTATACGGAGGCGGCCCAGGTTCTCGATCGGCGAAATCCGGTAGAGCGCCGTTGAGTCGCGCAGTGCCGCCTTGAATGGCAGCCACTCGCTGGCAGCCCCGCTGAAGTGTGGCAGCTCCAGCGCCTGGTGGAACTTCGGTCGCATGTCTGTTGGATGTTCGTACCTCTGCTCGTATGGTTCATGCTGTAGCCGCTGCAACGGTGGTTCAGTGTGTGGTCGTGGTTCTTTCCACACGTTCTGCTGAAGCATCGGCTGGGGTGGCCGCAGCGCCTGGACTCCCTGGTGGAACGTCACGTGGTGAGGTTGTATCAGACGCTCCGACATCGGTTGAGGTTGGCTGCAGATCGGTTCTAATATAGCAGCGTTGTAATGTTCATACCCGTTATGCTGCGGCGCGCTGTACTGTTGTGGTTGGCTGTACAGCTGTTGGTGTGGCGCAGACATGTGGTGCTGACCGTTCGATGTCAGCGGTGGGTTGTCGGCGCGGTGCGGCGACGGCTCGTTGAAGCGTAGATCTGCTTCTGTTCGGTGCTGCTGGTTCTGTGGCAGCGGTGGTCCGCCGTGGTACGGCGGGGTGTGGTGCTGACCGTTCAGTGTCAGCTGTGGTCCGCTGGCGCGTGGCGGCTCGTCGAGGCGTTGCTGGGCCCCGACGTGGTTCTGCGACGGTGGCTCGACGCAGCGTGGTTCGGGTTGATGCTGACCGTTCAGTGTCAGCGGTGGGTCGCCGATGTGTGACATCGGCTGGTGGTGCTGACTGTGCCACGTCAGCTGAGGGCCGCTGTCGTGTGGCGGCGGCTGGTGATGCTGACCCCCCTGGACCAGCTGTGGGCCGGCGTGGGAAGGCAGCTGGTGATGCTGACCCCCCTGGGCCAGCGGTGGGCTGGCGTGGGAAGGCAGCTGGTGATGCTGACCCCCCTGGACCAGCTGTGGGCCGGCGTGGGAAGGCAGCTGGTGATGCTGACCCCCCTGGGTAAGCGGTGGGCCGGCGTGGGAAGGCAGCTGGTGATGCTGACCCCCCTGGGCCAGCTGTGGGCCGGCGTGGGAAGGCAGCTGGTGATGCTGACCCCCCTGGGCCAGCTGTGGGCCGGCGTGGGAAGGCAGCTGGTGATGCTGACCCCCCTGGGCCAGCTGTGGGCCGGCGTGGGAAGGCAGCTGGTGATGCTGACCCCCCTGGGCCAGCTGTGGGCCGGCGTGGGAAGGCAGCTGGTGATGCTGACCCCCCTGGGCCAGCTGTGGGCCGGCGTGGGAAGGCAGCTGGTGATGCTGTGGCGTCGCCCCGGGTAGAGGCGCCTCCTCCCCCCGTAGTTCGGGCCGGGCGTGCTGGGAGAGCGCGTTCTGTTCCGCTATCCACTGGCCTGTGCGCACGCTGGCAGGAGGCGTGTAGTCCCCACGACGGCTGCGGCGCTCCCTTCGGTCGTCCTCTGTGTCGGCGAGGCGGGCTTGTAACAATGCTTGAGACGCCGCTTCGTCTATCGCGAGGTCCCTCAGGTTTTGTTCGGACGCTGTCTCTTCCTGGCGCTTTTGGAAGTCTGCTTTCAGCTTGCTCCGTATCTTTTCCATGGCGGCTTTGTCCATTATCGCCTTCTCCCTGGCTCGTACCGTTGACACAACTGAGAAGACATCGCTGGCGGTGCGGGAAGCTCGGCCTTGCTGCAGAGAAACGACTCCGGTTCTGCCCCGTTCATGGGCTGAGTCGCTTGTGGATCTTCCTTGTTCTGGGGCCGAGGACACGCGGTGGCAATCGCTATCTTCGTTGACGAAGTCAAGGTTCAGGGCCGGATCAGTTTGGGTGGTATCCGGTTCCCTTTGGTACTGGAAGTACGGCAGGTGTGGGTTCTAAGCCATGATTGCCAAGAATTGGGCTGAAGTCTTCACGTCATGCGCGTTGACAGGGTGCGTGGAAGGGCCGGCGTAGCGGCCGGAGGTAACGCCGGCTGCATCAGTGTAGCCGGCGGTTGCTGCACTCGACGCGCTGACCAGGTCGACTGGGTAGTCCGCAGTCACGGTGCTCGGCGAGGCAGGTGCTTGGCTATAGGCAATGAGCCCAGCCAGCTGAGGGTGGGCGCCGTTCGTTAGGGCGCGCGGTTCAGTTGCGCTAGCAAGGCGCAGCGGAGCCCCGGCGGCGGGAGCGCCGGCCGGGTGAGGGTGGGCGCCGTTCGTTAGGGCGCGCAGTTCGGTAGCGTCAGCATGGCGCAGCGGAGCCCCGACGGCGGGAGCGCCGGCCGGGCATGGCGGAGCACCAGCATGGCGCAGTGGAGCCCCGGCGGCGGGAGCGCCGGCCGGGTGAGGGTGGGCGCCGTTCGTTAGGGCGCGCAGTTCGGCAGCGTCAGCATGGTACAGCGGAGCCCCGGCGGCGGGAGCGCCGGCCGGGCATGGCGGAGCACCAGCATGGCGCAGCGGAGCCCCGGTGGCGGGAGCGCTGGCCGGGCATGGTGAAGCACCAGCGTAGTGCAGCGGAGCCCCGGCGGCGGGAGCGCCGGCCGGGCATGGCGAAGCACCAGCATGGTGCGGTGGCGTGCCGGCGGCGGTAGCACCCGCCGGGCACGGTGGAGCAGCGGTGGCGTCGGCGGCGTCGGTGCCAGCAGGGCGCGACGGCGCTGCAGCGTTCCGGCGTTGAACGGCGTCCCGTTCCGCCTGGGTTAGCCCAGGCTGGGACATCGATGGTGCTTCCATCGCGGATTGACTGCGTGTCTTAGTCATAGTTCACACACAAAAGTTCAATACACAACACAGTCACAAGTTCACAATACAAAATAGTTCAGTGGTAAGTCGGCACAGAGTTACAGTTCGGTAGCAATATAACAAAGTCCCAGATCCGGCTCGAAGGACCATAAACTATTGACGACGGACGCGTAACTGTCGATCGGGTTCGGATCTTCAATAGCAGCCTAGAAAAGCGAGGACAGCTCTGCCCAAACACGTGACTACAGGGTTCGTATCAAGGATCATACAATATGATACGTAGACACGTGATTGGACACGTTCCTCAAGTTCAATAACTCAGGGGGCACCGGTGGGACTTTGTTATAAGGAAAACACCATATAGGTACATAATCACAAAAGTATAATAATATAATATAATGAAGGTTCACAAACACAGTTAACTCAATATAGTACAATAAAAGAAATTTTACAATGTTCGATCTGTGCATAAAAGGTTCTGAAAGGAATATCTTAATTGTTCAAACAAGTCGACAATACAAGAAAAATAAATTGAAAAAGTTCGCAAAGTATTTTAAAATTGTACAGAAAAGTCAACAAGTTGTTATTAAAGTTACACAAGACACCAGATATTTTAAAATATTAAAATACAATATGCACAGAAAGTATTTAAAAGGTTCACACAAAACAAGTAATATCTTATGAAAGCTCAAATAAAACATGCGCAGAAATACTTAATAAGTTCTTAAAAGTTTTCAAAGTTCAGATAAAAGCGCGAGAAATATTTTATGAAAGCCTCATAAAACATTTACAAGTACAAAAATAGTTTACAAAAGTTCAGTAAAATATCAATAAAGTAAAAGATTACAAGTCAGGATAAAACACAAACAAGGTAAAAGAAAGTAAAAATGTTCAATACAAATGTTTCAAAAGAAAGTAAAAGGTGCACATATGATTCACAAAAGTGTATAAAATTAACAATTTTTAAAAACTTACGGTCCATACACTTAAACTTATTTAACATATGTTCGATGAACATATGATCACTCCACTTTATCAGAGGGTCAATCCCAGCTGATAATTGCACTTTAGGGGTCAATGCCCTATTATCAGCTGACCGAGGTCAAGCGTGACTCACTTCACTACCACAGCTGTGGCTTGAGGGGGGGCAATGACCAGTACTCAGCTGATGGCCGGGTCAAAAAGGAGAGGGTTCACTGACTCGACTTGACACACTTTAGCCAATTTAAAACACTTGTATATATTTACTTCTTCCTTGTATCCTGGGGACTTCTGGCCGACGACTACGATTTTACTTGTTTTTTTTTTTTTTTTGTAGTGGACTTCTGTTGTTAGAAGACATCGCTGGCGGTGCGGGAAGCTCGGCCTTGCTGCAGAGAAACGACTCCGGTTCTGCCCCGTTCATGGGCTGAGTCGCTTGTTGATCTTCCTTGTTCTGGGGCCGAGGACACGCGGTGGCAATCGCTATCTTCGTTGACGAAGTCAAGGTTCAGGGCCGGATCAGTTTGGGTGGTATCCGGTTCCCTTTGGTACTGGAAGTACGGCAGGTGTGGGTTCTAAGCCATGATTGCCAAGAATTGGGCTGAAGTCTTCACGTCATGCGCGTTGACAGGGTGCGTGGAAGGGCCGGCGTAGCGGCCGGAGGTAACGCCGGCTGCATCAGTGTAGCCGGCGGTTGCTGCACTCGACGCGCTGACCAGGTCGACTGGGTAGTCCGCAGTCACGGTGCTCGGCGAGGCAGGTGCTTGGCTATAGGCAATGAGCCCAGCCAGCTGAGGGTGGGCGCCGTTCGTTAGGGCGCGCGGTTCAGTTGCGCTAGCAAGGCGCAGCGGAGCCCCGGCGGCGGGAGCGCCGGCCGGGTGAGGGTGGGCGCCGTTCGTTAGGGCGCGCAGTTCGGTAGCGTCAGCATGGCGCAGCGGAGCCCCGACGGCGGGAGCGCCGGCCGGGCATGGCGGAGCACCAGCATGGCGCAGTGGAGCCCCGGCGGCGGGAGCGCCGGCCGGGTGAGGGTGGGCGCCGTTCGTTAGGGCGCGCAGTTCGGCAGCGTCAGCATGGTACAGCGGAGCCCCGGCGGCGGGAGCGCCGGCC
Source organism: Athrips mouffetella (assembly GCA_947532105.1). Classification (NCBI taxonomy): domain Eukaryota; kingdom Metazoa; phylum Arthropoda; class Insecta; order Lepidoptera; family Gelechiidae; genus Athrips; species Athrips mouffetella. The sequence goes on from OX383956.1 coordinate 34,736,866, forward strand.
GGGCATGGCGGAGCACCAGCATGGCGCAGCGGAGCCCCGGTGGCGGGAGCGCTGGCCGGGCATGGTGAAGCACCAGCGTAGTGCAGCGGAGCCCCGGCGGCGGGAGCGCCGGCCGGGCATGGCGAAGCACCAGCATGGTGCGGTGGCGTGCCGGCGGCGGTAGCGCCCGCCGGGCACGGTGGAGCAGCGGTGGCGTCGGCGGCGTCGGTGCCAGCAGGGCGCGACGGCGCTGCAGCGTTCCGGCGTTGAACGGCGTCCCGTTCCGCCTGGGTTAGCCCAGGCTGGGACATCGATGGTGCTTCCATCGCGGATTGACTGCGTGTCTTAGTCATAGTTCACACACAAAAGTTCAATACACAACACAGTCACAAGTTCACAATACAAAATAGTTCAGTGGTAAGTCGGCACAGAGTTACAGTTCGGTAGCAATATAACAAAGTCCCAGATCCGGCTCGAAGGACCATAAACTATTGACGACGGACGCGTAACTGTCGATCGGGTTCGGATCTTCAATAGCAGCCTAGAAAAGCGAGGACAGCTCTGCCCAAACACGTGACTACAGGGTTCGTATCAAGGATCATACAATATGATACGTAGACACGTGATTGGACACGTTCCTCAAGTTCAATAACTCAAGGGGCACCGGTGGGACTTTGTTATAAGGAAAACACCATATAGGTACATAATCACAAAAGTATAATAATATAATATAATGAAGGTTCACAAACACAGTTAACTCAATATAGTACAATAAAAGAAATTTTACAATGTTCGATCTGTGCATAAAAGGTTCTGAAAGGAATATCTTAATTGTTCAAACAAGTCGACAATACAAGAAAAATAAATTGAAAAAGTTCGCAAAGTATTTTAAAATTGTACAGAAAAGTCAACAAGTTGTTATTAAAGTTACACAAGACACCAGATATTTTAAAATATTAAAATACAATATGCACAGAAAGTATTTAAAAGGTTCACACAAAACAAGTAATATCTTATGAAAGCTCAAATAAAACATGCGCAGAAATACTTAATAAGTTCTTAAAAGTTTTCAAAGTTCAGATAAAAGCGCGAGAAATATTTTATGAAAGCCTCATAAAACATTTACAAGTACCTAAATAGTTTACAAAAGTTCAGTAAAATATCAATAAAGTAAAAGATTACAAGTCAGGATAAAACACAAACAAGGTAAAAGAAAGTAAAAATGTTCAATACAAATGTTTCAAAAGAAAGTAAAAGGTGCACATATGATTCACAAAAGTGTATAAAATTAACAATTTTTAAAAACTTACGGTCCATACACTTAAACTTATTTAACATATGTTCGATGAACATATGATCACTCCACTTTATCAGAGGGTCAATCCCAGCTGATAATTGCACTTTAGGGGTCAATGCCCTATTATCAGCTGACCGAGGTCAAGCGTGACTCACTTCACTACCACAGCTGTGGCTTGAGGGGGGGCAATGACCAGTACTCAGCTGATGGCCGGGTCAAAAAGGAGAGGGTTCACTGACTCGACTTGACACACTTTAGCCAATTTAAAACACTTGTATATATTTACTTCTTCCTTGTATCCTGGGGACTTCTGGCCGACGACTACGATTTTACTTGTTTTTTTTTTTTTTTTTTGTAGTGGACTTCTGTTGTTAGCCTAAGGGCTGTTACAACTTCACCGGGCGTTTGGGGAGCGAATGGCTCTACCCAGAGCGATTTTACTTGAAAACTGGCCTGCTTATATTCCCATTCGATGCGAGAATTCGGGGGTCACAACTCTCGTGAACCACGCAGAGCGCGCGGCGTCCGGCCAATCAGCGCGTTGTGGCCGGTGCATCGTGCGTGCTCGCTCCCTCTGAGCTGCTCTCGCCCCCGCCGCCCCCCTGCTCTTCACCCCTCTCTCGTCTTAGTTCTGTTTGGGGTGTTTTGTAGTTTATTGTGCCTCGCCGTCCGTAACACTACCGTAGGATACTTGCATGGAGATTTTTTTGCTTTCCCAACACATGTTCCTTATGGATAATTGTTCAGTTTAGTCTACTGAGCAAGCCCTTTCAGTTTTTGGTACACCCTGTGTACTAAATTTAATTTTAAAAAATCATACCATAATCATATCATACCTTATTAATAGCTTACCATGGGTTTGCTGCATCCACCATGCGCTATGGCATAATATTCTGGGGGAACTGCTCACAAATGTATCATGTTTTTGTGGCGCAAAAGAGATGTATCAGAGCTATCTGCAAACTTCATCCGCGTGACAGTTGCCGGCCACATTTTAAAGAGTTAGGCATTCTTACTGTTTTCTGCCTGTATATTTATGAGTCACTAGTTTTTATAAAGAATCATCCACAGTTGTTCACGCTTGTCTCGGAAACAACTACTCTCAATTTGCGCCACAGGAATAGGTATTGTTTGCAACCTTCGAAATCCACTTTGTTGCACAAAAGCTTCATTTGTATGGCGTCAAAGCTTTATAACAGTTTGCCTAAGTCGCTACAGTATGCGCCACTTAATAATTTCAAAGGCAAGCTAAAAAAGATTTTAATTGACAAGAGCTACTACAGCCTTTCTGAATTCTTTAATGATAAGAATTTTTTGTAATTATACTTCGACTAATTTAAATTTATTGACATTACTTACCTTCTCAATTGACATTTTAATTACTTGAATCTGTGTAATCAATTATTGCTTTTTTTTATTATTGTTATTATTTTATTGTTTTTAATGATGAATATGAATTGTATGCTTAAATTTTTAATTTTGTTAATTTTCCTATTTGCCAAATATATTTAATTAATACCTACCTATATTTACACGCCTAAACTGGCAGAATAAAGTTAAGTGCATGCTAAATTTTAAGACCCTATTGTAAAAACCTTTATTCGTGAATAAATTATCTGAATCTGAATCATAAATAATATCCAGTCAGGTAGAAAACCAATCCAGGATTAACCAATTTTGATTAAATCACATATTTACGATTTGGTGGTACAGGAACACCCCTTATATGAAATTACACAGATTAATTGATACTGGCGCAAGATATCTTACATGGAGGTGCTTGGTCATGCAAAGTTTCATCAAGATTCTATGAGCCGTTTTTGAGAAAATTTCAATTTTTCATTTTCGTTGTATGACAGCTACTCTCAAAATGAGAGCCAGCAAGAAACCACTTTGAACCTTTCAATGGATTTGCATAAAACTCCTAAATTCAAAATCTGGTGTCAATCGGACCATTCGTTTAGCCGATAGGCCAAAGCGTGACGGACAGACCGACTGACGGACCGACCGACCGACGGACGGACATTTTTGGGAGACTTCTTTTTTTATGATGTATACGTGATATAGAACACATTTTTGAGAAAATTAGAAAAACTTTTTTTTTCACGAATACAATACCTTTCTCGCTCCGCTCGAAAGTAAAAAGCGAGTCTACACCGTTTCGGATCGTGCTATGGCAGCGTAAAAGAAACGGCAAGAAACCACTGCAGCACGGTTACAATGTGTTTCTTGTGTTCCGCTGGAATATTAGGTCACGATACCTCTTTCTCATTGATATAGTTATCAAATCTACAGTAAGCTTCTTTACATTAAGTTTGCTTTACACATTTATTAAACTTTCTTTCATGTAATTGCACTACATTGTCAGGTATTTTGTTGTAAAATCGTACACACAGACCAACGGAAGATGTATTGACTTTTGCTAATCTAGTGTATTGTTGATCAAGTTTGGACTTACTTCTAGTACTTATTAAAATTATGTCTGTCACAATTTTTAGGTAATTGATGAATGTTCTTTATAACTTACATAATATTTTCATAAATATATAGGTATTGGCATGGCACTTTCATAATGTATATCTCATATATAATCGAATAAAGAGTCTTCAAGCAATAAATTGCTATTATAGCCCTCTTTTGTTAAACGAATATTTAATAGATATCAGCTGCCCGGCCTCAAGGCAGTATGTCGTAAGTCATGGAAGTAGCTAAAGAAAACCAGCCTCGCGGTAGCTACATCAGTAAGCTGCCTGATTTTTCTGACAGCATATACAGCTTAACTCAATCGACCAAAAAAAGCCGTTATATGAGGGCCCCATTGAAGTTTAGAGTCTAGTGTCAACCCTAAGAAAACTGCATGACTGTACAAACTGCATATTATCAAAATCTAATGTTTCATTATTCAATACTAAGTTAGGTACGTAAATAAACACTTACATTTGGTAGTGCAAAGTTAATACATTTAGTTTTTTTGACTTTTTAGTCTATGTCGACAGTAAACCATGCATGAATCTGCAAGTGCATCATTTATCTTGTTATGACTCTGTGATTTCCTACTTAGGTACGTTAAATATGAAGTATCACAAGCAAATAACACAATCTTTGACTGATTCTTCACCACAAAAGGAAGGTCATTGATATAAATATCTGAGAATCAACATGGCTTTATAAAACATAAATCTACTGTCTCTAATCTACTTGAGTTCAAAAACTTTCTCTGTTCTTCATTTGCTGAAAGCGGTCAGGTAGACGCTATTTACACTGATTTCCGTAAAGCCTTTGATAAAGTCAATCATTCTATACTCTGCTTAAAATTACAACATTATGGTATACATGGTTCATTGCTCCGTTGGGTACAATCTTATCTAAATAAAAGAACTTCAGTTAGTTACAGTAAAACGTCATAGTTCTGAGCCTATCGAAATATCTTCTGGAGTCCCTCAAGGATCACACTTGGGTCCTTTGTTTTTTATCATTTTTATAGAGGATCTCACAAAAAACTTAGCTGTTCTAGTCTCTTGTATGCCGATGATCTAAAAATATTCTACAAATTAAAACTACTAATGACTGTATCCAACTACAGAGAGACTTAAGCATTATATCAGACTGGAGTCAACAAAACCTTATGCTCCTTAATGTCGAAAAGTGTTTTTGTATATCTTGTATATCCTTTACTTAAAAGAAAATTACATTAAATATGACTATCAAATAGGAAGTGATAAACTTACACGTAAATCTGTTATTAAAGACCTTGGAGTATTTTTCGATAGTCAATTAACTTTACACAACACATAACAACGAAAGCTTTTCAACTTCTTGGTTTTATAATACGCTCATCAAAAAAGTTTAAAAACCCCAGCTCTTTAATTCTACTTTACAATAGTTTGGTTCGAAGCATTCTAGAATATGCAGCTATAATCTGGTCTCCGTGTTATGCGGTACACGAGACTAGCATAGAGAGAGTGTAAAAAAAGTTTCTCAAGGTACTATGTTATAAATTTGGATATGGTCGCATACTCAATAGCTACTCTGACAGACTCCAAAAATTCAAAATGACTCCTTTATACATCAGAAGAAAACATAACGACCTAATCTACCTCCATAAAATCATTCACTCCTTGCTCGACTCGCCACCCTTACTGTCTAGCCTTAACTTTAATATTTCGCATAATTTGAGTAACGCAAAGACATTTTTACTTCACACATTCACAAATAACACCTCTTACTATAACCCCATAGTAAGAGCGTGCCGTCTATACAATGAGCTATCGCACTCCAACAATTCATTGGACATTTTCAATTCGCGTCATAGTGTTTTTAAAAAAACTGTTCAGATTATTTTGAAATAGGTTAACATCCACATAATTAGCTGTTATTTGTACTATCTTAAGTTCTGTTTTGTATGACTTTGCACTTTTATTATTATTTTTCGTTTACGTAAGCTTTACTGTGTGACACGTTAAAGGGTTGTAATCTAGTTCATTACTTTTTTTATGTACTACACTTGATTTATTCTTGATTGCTACCTGTTGTGTTCACCTAAATAAATAAATAAAAGATAAAATAAATAAAAATGGCCCTAATACGAGTATGGACCCTTGAGGTACGCCACTTTTGACTACAGATCCCAGTGACTTCGTCCTGTTAACTTGTACCTTTTGAGTCCTATTATCCAAATATGACTTAAGGAGTTTAAGTGAATTATTCTTAACACCGTAATGTTCAAGTTTTAGCAACAATGTGCTATGATCTATGCATTCAAATGCTTTGGATAGATCACAGAAGATTCCAATAGCATCTTCAGATTTTTCCCACGAACAAAAAAGACGTAGGTATTTTAATAGTGCAATTCCGGCATCCGTTGTACTGCGCCCTTTTGTAAAACCAAATTGATGGTCTTGTATTAAGTTATTTCTATTGAAGTGCGAAAGCATTTTATTAAGTATGACCTTCTCAAAAAATTTATCTCCTTCATCCTTTTTGCCACCTGATTTCAACAATGGAACTACTTTACTTTTTTTCATTATCTAAATCAGGAAAAGTACCATGATTAACACATTTATTGAATATAACGGCTAAATATGGAGCTATAGTATTAATGATTGGACTACAGACTTTTATGACATTCTCCATAGGTCCTTTGTAGTTTTAATTTTAATACTTTTAAAGGTTTTAACAATTTGTTTAGGGGTGACATGTTTGAACCCAAACAATTCAGTTTTGTAGGAGTCCACATTTTTCATAAGTAAATCACTTTTAAGTGAAGATGATGAATTGAGTGACTCTGTTGTTTTTCAAAGGAATATTAGTAAAAAGGATTTCGAATTCTTGAGCCACTTCTACGTTCAAAGTAATGGTTCCGCGAATTGACTGAAGTGTGATTTGATTGTCACGCGGTTTCACTTTACCAGTTTCACTTTTTATAATATTCCATACAGCCTTACTTATGTTATCAGGATACTGAATATTTTCCGTCGAAGAAATGATTTTGCTTTTAAACAAACTAACATAAACAATTTTGAGTAATTTTTGTCATATTCAATGAAACTGTCGTCATTTATATAATTTTTAACTCATATAATTCAATAAATCTCTTTCTACTTTTACAAATACCAGCAGAAGCCCAATAATATGCTTTTTCCTCATAGTGAAAATTTTACTGAATTCAGTATTAATCAGTGTAAATAAATCTTCGTATGATTTATTAGTATTATAATTGTGACAGGGAAATTTGTTTAGTAACGTGTTGTTGTATTTTTCTAACCGACTGCTCGTAACTCGTTACCTCGTAAGACTCCTGGTTTCTATACCTATCTTCTGGGTTATACTCGAGAAGAACTGAAGCAAGTTTATGATACTTTTCTCAAGATAATCACAATTACAAAAGACCTTATAAATAGAGGTAGCCGAGAATGACGTCACACTTGTAGCTTTAAAAAAAACATGCTCTAAATTATAACATTTAAAAAGACTTAAAAGTTTGATATTATAGGTATTATTCTCTAAAATGTTCATATTACAGTGGCCTCACACTATTGCAAACTTGTTTTTTTTATGCCACTATTTTTAAAACATCTTCCATTAATAACTCGAAGTTAAAAAAAAAATATAAAAGCGGGAGGTTGGTATACGCATACTACAACATGCTTGTTCAGCTTAACACAAGATATTTTAATACATCTTTCATTTCTAACAACATGTGATGGATTATGAAACATTTTCCTTGTTGAGGGATAGGGCTGCCACCGTTCAGCAACAAGACTACAATAGGTACATTAATTCAATCCAACAAGCTATAATAAAAATCCAAAATATATTTGGTCATATTCAAATTCTATGCGCAAAAATAAATCGAATTATCCATCGACAGTCTCTTATAATGCCACTTCCCTAACAAGTGGTCCACATAATAGCTGAAAAGCAAAAGCAAAGCGTGTTTTTTACTCCAGCGGATTCTTACTCACAACAGGATGGAAAGTTATCCTCCTAATAATTCAACGTTAATAAATAAACGTTAGCAGGCCAAATATCTCTAGGGAGGAGGTCAACAAAGCTCTTAAACGAATAAACATTAATAAAGAACCTGGCCGCGATAATATACCACCACTCTTTATCGCTAAATGTCTAAAAAACTCAAAAAAAAAAAAAAAACTCATAACTCAAAATCGTTTATTCATAAATGACGTCAGCTAAACTACATCCTATAACTACTCCTAATTATATTTGATCGCTCTCTTACCGAAGGGTGCTTCCCAGTTATATGGAAATAGGCTCACATAAACCCTATCCACAAAAAAGGTCTAAAGACATAAGGTGAAAACTGCAGACCGATCTCGATTCTACATAAATTTGCCAAAACTTTGGAAAAAATTCTCTGATGACCTTTATGCAATAATATCTAAAGCGATACGTGCTACTCAACATAGTTTTTAAGAGGGCGGTCTACCAGCAGTAATTTAGCGCAATTTATGTCACCACCTTAAAAAATATGGATTATGGCGGGCAGGTTAATGTGGTTTTCATAATTTTTGAAAAAGCTTTTGAAAGTGTAGATCACATCAGCCTTCTTCATAAACTTGAATGTCTCGGTATTCACGGCAATTTTCTGAGGTGGGTTGAATTATTATTGCCTAACAGGTCTCAAGCGGTGGTCATAGGTGGACACAAATTTCAATTCATAGAGGTAATCTGCGGGGCTCTCCTTGGGACCATTGTTATACAATGCCTACCTGTTTGATATACCTACACACATGCTTCAAATACTCTTGTTTAGCTGTAGTTTAGCTGACGTCATTTATGAATAAACGATTTTGAGTTATGAGTTTTTTTTTTTTTTTTGAGTTTTTTAGACATTTAGCGATAAAGAGTGGTGGTATATTATCGCGGCCAGGTTCTTTATTAATGTTTATTCGTTTAAGAGCTTTGTTGACCTCCTCCCTAGAGATATTTGGCCTGCTAACGTTTATTTATTAACGTTGAATTATTAGGAGGATAACTTTCCATCCTGTTGTGAGTAAGAATCCGCTGGAGTAAAAAACACGCTTTGCTTTTGCTTTTCAGCTATTATGTGGACCACTTGTTAGGGAAGTGGCATTATAAGAGACTGTCGATGGATAATTCGATTTATTTTTGCGCATAGAATTTGAATATGACCAAATATATTTTGGATTTTTATTATAGCTTGTTGGATTGAATTAATGTACCTATTGTAGTCTTGTTGCTTGTTAATGCAGATGATAAAAATATCTCTCAAAATAATGATATATCCCTCTGTTATGAATTTTTACACTCGTACCTACACGATCGTGAGGGTTGACACTCTGAATTCGAAATTTTTTAACAAATGTTTTATGGGTTTTGCGTTCTATGATCTTGAATATTAATATTAATATCGTGTTATATCGGTTGCCGTTAACCAAACATTTGAATCGGATTTTTAGTCAAGAATGCTTCAAAATCGGCTTATTATTGCAATTTTGGGAAATGCTTTGCTCGAGCTAGTTATAAGACAGGTGGGTGTCATGGGCGGTGGTGACCACTTACCACCAGGTGGCCCACCTGCTCGCTTGCCCACTTGTGAAGTTGTGACATAAAAAAAAAAAAAGTACTTTCCGGAGACGGTAAATACTCAGATATTTAGTTGAATTACAGATCAGGATATACCTACTGAAGAACTAAATTCCTGACCAAGCCAATACTCGTATCAAGATGTACAATGGTTCAGGTATGGTTCGTGGTGGAAGTCAGGGTTATTTTTTACCTCCCGGCGCGTAATGTCACGTTCGCAAAATGTCACACTAGGGTTTACCATAGCAGAATGTCACGTTCGCAAAATGTCACGTTCGCATAATGTCACACTTAATCGTGACATTGTGCGAAAAAAATAATGAAAATTTTTCTGTCCACAAAGAATTAAAAAAATTAAAAGTCCCAAACCCATATAAAAAAAAAAAAAATTCACAGTTCCATATTCATACAATTTTTTTTTATGTTTGTTTATTAAATATATCATGAAAATTTAGTCCCAAATCTATAGCAAAATAATTAAATAAAAATCTAAGTCCCAAAAAACGTGATATTTTGCGAACGTGACAATTTGCGAACGTGACATTTTGCGATTGTGACATTCTGCGAACGTGACAATATGAGAAAGTGACATTTTGCGAACGTGACATTATGCGTCAGGAGAATTTTTCCTCCCGGCGCATAATGTCACGTTCGCAAAATGTCACACTGGGGTTTACCATAGCAGAATGTCACGTTCGCAGAATGTCACGTTCGCAAAATGTCACGTTCGCATAATGTCACACTTAATCGTGACATTGTGCGAACGTGACATTCTGCGAAAAAAATTATGATAATTTTTCTAAGTCCACCAAGAATTAAAAAATTTCTAAGTCCCAAACACATATAAAAAAAAAACCGGCCAACTGCGAGTCGGACTTGCGCACTGAGGGTTCCGTACCACCACATAATCATAATTGTATTAGTTGAAATTTCAGTAGGTTAATGTGCTAGATTTTTTGAGTCCGACACGCGCTTGACCAAATTTTATTATTTGTTGTTATTTTATAGCTCATGAACTATAAACAACAATTTTTAAGTTTGTAAGTGTTTCCGTTTTTAAAAAAGAACTAAAACAAAAATCGCCTCCGCGACCATCCAAGTTGACCCCTCTCTTATATGAATGTTCTTGAAACGGGAGCTACCACAATTGGTTACCATTAGTTGTGAGTAAAAATATTTAATAATTTCAGACTTTTCCCTTTATTTGTACTGTGAGACCTAGCTTCTTGCCTTTCATAATTTTAGGTCAACGGGAAGTACCCTGTAGGTTTTGCTTTTTTGCATAAATGTATGGAGATGAGGACATAAAAAGCCATATCTTTTGATTGCGTCAATGTAAAAAATTTAAATTTTCAGATCTTGTGTGGTTCATGGACCCTAACATATGGTATTAATTTCAAGCTGATACCTGCACCCGTTCGTGAGATAAAGGGTCTCTTGACAGACAGACGGACAACAAAGTGATCCTATAAGGGTTCTAAAAATATTTTTTTTTGCGTCTTGTCTCAGTAGTTTGGTTGTTTTGTCCGGGACCGAACTACTGAGACTTTTTTTGTCTCAGTAGTTCGGTTGTCAACATCAACCGGACTACTGAGACTCGTTCAGTAGTTCGGTTATGGATGTCGGATTAAAAAAAATTCGTATGTCGACCATGAGAAAAGTTATTAAAGGGTATACGGGGTTTTTATACCCTTTATGTTACACGTTGTACAGTCAAGAGCACGTCAATCTTGAATCTTGATATATTGGACTTTTTACAGTTCTTATTTCAATAGATGTACGGGCTAGAGTCGCACTGCGAGGTCTGCGAGTGTCAACCTTGACCTGTCGTTGGCTGTACATAGTTAAAAAAAAACCGGCCAAGTGCGAGTGCGATCATATGATATACGAGGTGCTTTTGCCCTTTAATTTTAAAACTTGTTTATGTATAATGGGAAAAATTGAAGATATCGTTGAGATCTTAATTTCGGTTGGCAGCTGTCAAACTTAAAACCGTTATAACTCTGAAACTACTGACCCTAGACTACTCGCTTGCTGGGAAAAATGATAGATCTCGTCGAGGTCTTCATTTCGGTTGACAGCTGTCAAACTTAAAACCGCTATAACTCGGAAACTACAGACCCTAGACTGCTCGCGTGAAAATATCATTCCCCCCCTTATCTCCGAAGTTTGCAAATGGAAAAATCTGAATTAATTATTGTCTATAAAAGTTTATGTAAATATCACAGTAAAAATAAAACGATGTTTGTAAGTTGCACAGTTTTTTAGAAATCTGCAAAAAACCTTTACAAACAAATTTAGTTTTTTGTTCCTAAAAATGGACTTTATTGCTTGGATATAATGGATATATCAGAACTCTCAGCGCGCAAGTCCGACTCGCACTTGACCGGTTGTTTTAAAGATAAAAGCCTCATCAGCTTTTTTTTCGTGTAGATACGCACGGCAGCAAGTACGTAGACACAAATCCAGTATAAGCTGAACGAGCGCTACGTTACAAACGCCTGAAACCAGAGACCCGCTCAAGGTCGAAGTGTTTCCACCAACGTGCGGCCTAAACTTAATTTACAGTCATATTTTTACGTAACATCTCTAACCGAACTACTGAGCCTTTTTTAGTATCAGTAGTCCGGTTGATGTTGACAACCGAACTACTGAGACAAAAAAAGTCTCAGTAGTTCGGTCCCGGACAAAACAACCGAACTACTGAGACTAGACGTTTTTTTGGTCTCGACGCATAATGCCCTAATTTCTAAATGCATGATGTCTTAAACGCATAATGTCCTAAACGCAAAACGTCCTAAACGCATAATGCCCTTATCGCATAACGCCCTTAACGCATATTGCCCTAAACGCATAATGTCCTAATCGCATAATGCCCTAAACGCATAATGTCCTGAACCGATTTAATAATATAGACAGTTTTAGGAGAGAACATAGGCTATTTTTTATTGGAATTCCACGCGAAAGAAGTCAGAAATCAAAAGTCCTTTTTACTTTCGAGCGGAGCGAGAAAGGTATTGTATTCGTGAAAAAAAAAAGTTTTTCAAATTTTCTCAAAAATGTGTTCTATATCACTTATACATAATAAAAAACAAGTCTCCCAAAAATGTCCGTCCGTCGGTCGTACGGTCGGTCGGTCCGTCGGTCGGTCGACGCGTCGGTCGGTCTGTCCGTCACGCTTTGGCCTAGCGGCTAAACGAATGGTCCGATTGACACCATATTTGGAATTTAGGAGTTTTATGCAAATCCATCGAAGGGTTCTAAGTGGTTTCTGGCTGGCTCTCATTTTGAGGGTAGCTGTCATTCAACAAAAATTATAAATTGTAATTTTCTCAATAACGTTTCATAGAATCTTGATGAAACTTTGCAAGACCAAGCATCTCCATGTAAGATATCTTGCGCCAGTATTAAATGATCTGTTTAATTTCATATAAGGGGTGTTCCTGTACCACCAAATCGTAAATAAGTATGTGATTTACCCAAAATTGGTTCCATTGAGTTTATTAAAATTTTCTATAATATTACTCGTGGATTGGTTGTCTACCTGACTGGATATTCTTTATGATTTTTTGAATAAAATTTAGTACACAGGGTTTACCAAAAACTGAAAGGGCTTGTTCAGTAGACTAAACTGAACAACAATCCATAAGGAACATGTGTTGGGAAATTAAAAAAATATCCATGCTAGTATCCTACGGTAGTATCTATTGATCTTTGAAAATTCATATAAAGGGTGTTCCAGTACTACCAAAAGTTAAACATGTGATTTACTCGAAATCGTTTGATGTTTGTTTGTTTTAATGTTTGACAATTTGAATTCTGAATTGATCTGTATATTTCATTCGAACATTTTTTTGGAAAAACGTAAATAAAAGTTTGTATTTCCATACTATGTGTATGGCATTGCAAATTTAAGTTTGCGGTTGATAGTTTTTCCTTGAGTATTGCGAGAAAGTAAGTGCAGTGCTGCTGTACCATTTATTTTTATAGTGTTAGGAGTTTTTTGTTGAGACTGACATTTTGTTGAACATTTTGTTACTTCTGTTTCAATAAAAAGATAAATGCTGGCCACTTCAGATTAGGTAAGTATACAACTCTTTTTTAGGGTTCCGATACCAGAATGGTAAAAAAAGGAAGCCTTATGGTGCCGCTCTGTCTGTCTGTCTGTCCGTCTGTCTGTCACACCTCTATATCTCAGCAACCACTTATGCTATCGACCTGAAATTTGGAATAGTTTTAGAATATAGTTGCCCAACTTTATTGCACATGTTTTTTTTTTGAAAAAGTATGATAATTAATGTAAAGGGGGCCAAAATAGGGGGGGCCAAATTTCAAATTGTCGCTACTAAATCGATTGGGGTATAATATGAAAGGGCTTTACTTGTACATTTTAAAATATATCTTTGTATTTTTTTAAGTTACTTAGTTTTCAAGTTATGATGAAAAATGTCCAAAAGAAATACCATTCCCCCCTCATCTCCGAAGTTTGAGTAAGGAAAAATCTGATTTAATTACAGTAAACAGAGGTTTATGTAAACTTTACAGCAAAAATAAAACGATCTTTCTAAGTTGCACAGTTTTTCAGAAATCTGCAAAAAACCTTTACAAACAAATTTAGTTTTGCGGTCCTGAAAATGGACTTTATTGCTTACAAAAATACTATAGGTATATCGGAACCCTCAGCGCGCGAGTCCGACTCGCACTTGACCGGTTTTTTTCATGTTTGATAGTTACGTCATGTAAGGACATCAGTTTGAAAGAAATAAATAGTTCGTCGTGCATGATGGATGGTGCGCAGCTCGCTTTTGTTAACATAACGGCTTTTTTTTGTTAATGATAAGAGTAAATAATTTTGTTTTGTTTAATACATTTTTGATGAACGACTGAATTTCGTTATTCCGTACCTCAAAATAAAAAAACGGAACCCTTTTAGGATCACTTTGTTGTCCGTCTGTCTATCTGTCTTCTGTCTGTCAAGACCCTTTTTCTCAAGAACGAGAAGAGGTATCAGGTTGAAATTGATAACGAATATTACACACAAGATCTGAAAATTTAAATTTTTTACAAAGACGCAATCAAAAGATATGGCTTTTTATATCCTCACCTCCATACATTTATGCAAAAAAGCAAAACCTACAGGGTATCTCCCGATGACCTAAAATTATGAAATTTGGCAAGAAGCTAGGTCTCACAGTACAAATAAAGGGAAAAGTCTAAAATCATTAAATATTTAAATTTTTCTCACAACTGATAGTATCCAATTAAGGTGACCTCCCGTTGCAAGAACTTTTCTATAAAAGAGGGGTCAAGTTGGATGGTCGCGGAGTTTTTAAAATCAAAGAGCAAAAGCTTTTAGTATATCATATGGTAGATAGGTACGGAACCCTTAGGGAGCGAGTCCGACTCGCACTTGGCCGGTTTTTTTTTTCATTAGGGAATATCTTCATCCGTGGTTAAATCAATCTTTGCTCGTAGTGTAGGTCTCTTCCAAGTCTATGCGTCGATACGGTATATACGTCATTTTGCGTTTAGGTCGTTCTGCGTTTAGGTCGTTCTGCGTTTAGGTCGTTCTGCGTTTAGGTCGTTCTGCGTTTAAGTCATTCTGCGTTTAGGTCCTTCTGCGTTTAAGTCAATTATTGGTTTTAGGTCATTATGCGTCGAGACGAAATTTTCCACAGTTCCAAATTCATACAAAAAATTTTTTTTATGTTTGTTTATTCAATATATCATGAAAATTTTTCTAAATCCCAAATCTATAGTAAAATAATTTAAAAAAATTCTAAGTCCCAAAAAACGTGACATTTTGCGAACGTGACAATTTGCGAACGTGACATTTTGCGATCGTGACATTCTGCGAACATGACATTTTGCGATCGTGACAATTTGAGAAAGTGACATTTTGCGAACGTGACATTATGCGTCGGGAGGATTTTTTATGTCGGGAAGTTGTAGAATACCAAATCTCTTCTTCTAGCATCAAACAACATTTGGATTTTGGGGATCCATTTCACAACAAACACTGGGATAAGGCCATAGAAATAGGCAAATCATCACAGCTAGTATAAGAAAGTTAACTAAATGCTACAATTAAGATTTATTATACCCTTTACAACCGGAGAAACGAAAATTAGTAGAAACACATAAAATTTAAGTCAATTTATTCTTAGGAACGATAGAGCATCAAAAAAATATTTAAAACAATTCAGGTTTCGCTGCTCTTCGTCAATCAGCTTTAAGATGATTTGAACAGACTGTGTCCACATCCATACTAATATTATAAATGCGAAAGTAACTCTGTCTGTCTGTCTGTCTGTCTGTTTGTTTGTTGCTCTTTCACGCCTAAACGGCTGAACGGATTTTGATGAAATTTGGTATGGTGATAGATGGTAACTTGGAGACGGACATAGGCTACTTTTTACCCCGGGAAAATATCTCATTCCCGTGGGAATCTACACATACAATAATACTCTAGCGGGGTTGTATCTGCTACAGCACACCGAAACTACTTAACCGATTTTGATGGGACTTTTTTTATTCAACTAAGTATCGCTGATTACGAAAACTACTACAATTTTGAAATCCAACGTGGTAGACGTAAACTACCATTATCCCCTGGGGATAAGGTTGGGGTGCGATAGAGTTGATATGTCTAAAAATCAATATGGGTGTCGTTCGTATGGTTTATCGGGTCGCTGATTACGAAAACTACAATGATTTTGAAATCCAACGTGGTGGACGTGAAATACCACCACCCCTGGGATGGGGTTGATAGGTTTGAAATGTCTAAAAATCAATATGAGTGTCAGTTGTATGTTTATATAAGGATAGGGATAGCGGTTAAGATGGCGTTAGGGGTAGAAGCAGGGATAGGGGTAGGGTCAGGGATAGGGAGAGGGAGAGGGGGAGGGATAGGGAGAGAGTGTAGGGGAGGGAAAAATGAGGGGAGAGAAAGGGGGAGGGAGGGGTAGAGGGCGTGGGAGGGGGTAGAGGGAGGGGGGGTAGAGGGAGGGAGAAGGGGAAGGGGAGGATGAGTGAGGGGAAGGGGGAATGGGAGGAGGGCGAGGGGGGAAAGGGAGGGTGATGGGGAGAGGGGAAGGGGGGAAATGGAGGGGGAAGGAAGGGGCGAGGGAGAGGAAGAGAGAGTGGGAGAGGGTGAGGGATTGGGAGTGGGAATGTAGGGGGGGGGATACAAAAGGAAGATAGGGAGGAATAGGGACCTTTTTTACTTTTATGAATACCTCCTCGCTACCCATTCACTTCACTCCCTTTATTGCCTTCTTTTTTAAGTTCGCCTGTAACGGTTGACAATGAAAATCCCGCACTACCTACCAGTTAAATAAAATCAAAAGATAATTAAGTTTGTAGTAAGATGCATTTATTCAACTTGGATAAGTACAAATGCATCTTTTACGTAGGGATCAAGAAGGATAAGCGCTCCGTAAAATATGTTTCAATTAAGTTCGAGTTCTGTTTTTTTATAAAATCTACGCGGACGAAGTCGCGGGTAACAGCTAGTTATGAATATAAAAATAGAATTACACTTAATGTAAAACATGGTCAAGCTATTAGTTTTTCGCACTAACCTGAAATATTGAATTTTCTTTATAGTACGAGTATGAACAACTGTCATTTAGAAAGAACTAATGTATAGTTAGAGACCTAGGGATATTACTTGATAATAAATTAACTTTTATTAATCACATAGATCATACTTATAACAAGTAAAGCCCATATAAGTGCGCCGCAAAGTACTTTGCCGCGCACTTTGCAAGTTTCATAGAAAACACCAACTTTGGGTGCACTTAAAGGCGAACCACGTCGTCCTTTTCGAATAGATGAGATGAAAAATATATTGCCAACGGTAGACGTACTAGCTCACTGCTATAGCATGCCAGCTATGATAGCAAAATTAAATCGAATTCCTGCTAGCAAAAATACATATAGGCTGACTTTTAATTAGTTCTTGATAGAAAAAGGTATGAATGTAGGTACTCATGATACTGAACAACTTTCCCCAAGGAACATAGGTCGAAATACGAAAATCTAGTTTTGACCTCCCATAGAAACTGCATCAGCTGATTGCGCATTTTGTATGGGAGGTCAAATTTAGTTTTTCGTATTTCCACCTATGTTCCTTGGGGAAAGTTGTTTAGTATCATGGGTACATTCATACATTTTTCTATCAAGAACTAATTTAAAGTCACCCTATATAATAAATTACCTTAACTGGTTATTGATTTTACATTTGATGTTCAAAATTAATACAATTTTATTGATGATCGATCAAGCCGAAAACAGCTAATAATTTTCCTTATTTTCTTGCCTGTCGTGCGCCTAATTGTAGCGATCGGCTAGTCTAATATCTTAGTTTGTGTAATATCATTGTTATGTTTTCCAGGTATGCGGACACTTCTAACACTACACCTCTCGTGTTTGTGCTGAGCACGGGATCAGATCCGTTTGGAGCTTTCCAAAAGTTCGCTACTGAGATGTCGATGCGTGAACGCGTTCATTCCATTTCACTAGGCCAGGGACAAGGTCCAGTCGCTGATAAAATGATTAGTACCGCTAAGCCTAAGGGAGATTGGGTATTTTTACAAGTACGTTTTACACAAATTTTAAATAAGAGTACCTACTAGCTAGAGTATAAGGGCACCGCTACATATCGATGACGTAGAGTACAAGAAAATTGCAACTTTGTGGCGAGAGTAGTGGCCATTAGATCCATCCACATTAAGTTGGTCTGACAATGCGCAACCTGGCAGGTTCGATACAGTCGGAGAGAAATGTGGTTACGTTATAGAGTACACGAATGAAACCTGTTTCTCACTGTTCGTAGTAATAGATGGAACCTATACAGGATCCTAATGAAATCGGTAAACATAATTTAAGCATGTTGCTTAGACCCTGTCCAGAAAGGGCGAATTCGCTGCGAATTGTTACGCTCGAGTTTCTACGCGCGTCGGCGAGGTACTGGGTGTCAATACATTGCGTCCACAAACATCGCGCGAATTTTCTCGGCTTGCGCGAGGCTCGCGCGAGTCGAGATACTAGGAGCGCCTTGTTTGCGGCCAGATGAACGCGCGAAACACGCGCGAGTAAATCGCGGCGAATTCGCTCGCCCTTTCTGGACAGGGTCTTAGGACAAGAAACAGAACAACTTTTCCCAAGTAACTAAGGTCGAAATCCGAAAAATAAAAGTTGACCTCCCAAAGGAACTGCTTCAGCTTATATCGCATTTTGTGTGGGAGGTCAAAATTTGTTTTTCGTATTTCGACCTATGTGTCTTGGGAAAGTTGTTCAGTTTCATGGTTAAAGTAACATGCTAAAATTATGTTCACTATATCTGTAAGACCCAAGGAGGTTTTAGCCCACGCTTCGCTTTGGGGAGCATAATGCAAAAACCTTGCTAACCAAAATTAGTCATTCGTTTATTTGTAATACGGTACAAATTCCTGTGATTTGCGAAGTAGAGAAATTGTGCCGAGCGAGAGGCAAAAACCCTGGGATTGTGTCACGCTCACACAGTTGTAATAGTATATTATGCAATTAGTGAATAAAAGACGGATTTAAAGCGAGGGCCAGATATGAATCCATAGCAAGTGAAGGATTCTAACGACTGAATTACGACCGCTGGGAGTGATTCAAGTGTTAGAATCCTGAGCGACGCGAGTGATTCATTGCCCTCGATTTAAATCCCTTTTATTCAAGAGTTGCATACTATACTTTATACCATGACTACGAGAAAAAGAAAGATTTAAGCGAAAATATACATTTAAGGAGGTTGTACAGCATTGAGATGGAGGTCGAATATATTAATGTAACAAATATTTGTTAATAAGGCGTGCATCGCATTCTTTCTTTTTAGCGGGCACAGATTATATGCGTATTTGAGAGGTATAGACTTAACTTCTAAACAGCCATAAAAAAATTATATCTTGTTACTTAAATGACAAATTTATTTGATGCAGCAACCTGGGGTTTGGTCAGATTTTCACTGCTGCAACACTTGGTTTTGGTGGAAATGATAATGCCCTTTTATTGATTTCACTTGAAATATATTGTTTAGGTTTACATCACTCACAATAAGCATTGAACTGTCCCTTTACATTAAAATGTTGATAATTTCCACAAGAAACCCAAATTACGTCCGCCATGACGAAATGAATGAATAATATTGCCAGATACAATCAAAAATTTATCTTAAAACAAATAAATCTGTGTTGCCACGATGACAACTTCAAAAACATTATAATTTTGCATTAACATTATTGTTGAATTTTTAATTAAATATCATAAAATGAATATACATTCATCTTATTTTCTCGAATACAGCTTAATTTGCTGACCACCCCGTTTGCTGACCACCTCTTTTATATTTATGCTCCCCTGGTAGGTGCTTTTTATTTTTTCTGTCCTCCTCTTGAATATTCATGTTCTCCTGGTACTTCGTATTGAGTCGTTGCTGTTAAGGTTGTGAATTGGAGGTCGAATGTGTTCTAAATTCAAACACCAAAATCCTGATTAAAAAGGCTTTTTATTCACTGTTTCCAGTGAATAAAATTATCTTTTTAGAGGGGGAATGGTATAATAGTACATTATGGTACTAGTGTGTAACATTGGTGATTACCGTCGAGGCGCCATTGAGACCCGAGCCGTAGGCGAGGGTCTTAAGAGAGCCGAGGACGGTAATCATCAATACACACGTGTATCATACGTTTTTCAACACACTTGTGAATAAAATAACAATAAAATTTAAACCAATAAAATAAAAAATCTATAACTCACTAGTGAGTTATAGCAATGAAAAAGTCACAGTTTAATTATGGGTGTTATTCTGTGCCTAATTGCGGTGACCATAGAGCCACTTTATGAGCAAGTGTGTTGAAAAAACTATTTTCATCATCAAATTATTCCTAACCTCATATCTTAACTAAGACAAAAAGTCAGCTGACTACGAGTATAAGGTGGTGAATTATAAGTCAGCTGGTCACACGAACAAGAAAATTTATATACCTACATCGTGTAATGGAAAGGTGTTCGCTGGGAAAAATTGTTCAGTTTCTCGGGCCGATTCACACCCTTCAGTATTATCACACCTTTCTGTTACACTACGGCTAAAGATACGAGTAGGTGTGAAGCGGCTAAAGTTCGATATGTTAGTTTGCGTCGTGAATTTCTATCTTTAGCCGGCTAATGTGCACATTAACCGGAACGGAATGGCTAAAACTGTATCCGATGGACGCGCAGAGGCGAACATGTCGCTTGAGGGGGCGGAGGAGAGTCAATGCGCGCACGATGCAATGTTTTTGTTTAACTAACCCAACTTTTTTGGTAACGCTGGGAAAAAGAGCCTGATGCATCTCCCCCCCATCGGGGACTGAGAGGGGTATGTGAGACTTCCACCCACTAAAACGGCCCAGCGGCACTCCCGTATCGCCCGAGTGGCGAGGGACTCGGAAACCGGCAGAGCCTTTACTTCCAGCCCCACACCGGCGACCGCCTGCCTCCACACCGACGACCGCCCGCCTCCACGGCGGGCCCTTCACGCCTCTCCGACAAGGGGGGGGCCGGTAATGACCGTCAGTGCCCGACCATCCCCACCCACGGAGGACCCAGCCAGATGGGTGCCAAACATTCCCGTCTGAATGCCCGAGGTCCCTTGCGACGGGTGAGGTAAGTGGCCTCGCTGCCTGCCACTTCGGCCGCAGAGGATGGGCGGACCTAACCTAACCTTTCATTTGCTTCTACATTTTTAGCCAAGGGCCTGCGGTTACACTTAAGTTTAGCCGGTTAATGATAGAAAAACTAACTTTAGCCGCTTCTCAAAGATAAACCTAAGTTTAGCCGGTTAAAGTTTATGTTCACACCTATCTTTAGCCGTAACACATATAAATTCAGTTATTTCTTCTCAAAAATCTTTTGTGTCAGAGAAAAAAACTATAGAATCCGTCATATACATATTCTGTATGAGCTAGTTATGTGTATCGTGTAACCCAGTCGCCTATACTAGTCGGTCAAAAAACTCAATTAAATTTTACAAAAATGAACAATACTTTAAAAATGAACAAATGTTTTAGTATAAACTTTGCTTGCGAAAGACTGAAAATATATCTTTTTTTATTTGTGAATTGATGATTAATATTAAGAACGGAAGCGTAAATAATCCATATTAGCCATTTTATGCGTGATTTTTAACACCGTTTTTTTTCCTGGATGGTAAGTGTTTTTACCAGAAAAACTGTGGTTATTAGTCCCATGTCACATATTTCTTAAAGAGAAAGATAAAAATTCTACGTTTTTAGGATTTGATAAAAATCCATACATTTTAGTATGGAGGTCCCTCGCAAGAAAGTGATACGCTTATGGCTCTTTCCATAGCAGAAAGTTCTGCTACTTAAACCTCCTTGTCTTTTATGAACTACAATTGGTTAGCTGCAGTTAAACAAGTAGGTAGGTATACTTTCATTACTCTGTAGTAAGTATACTGGTTTTTCTTCCAGAACTGTCATTTAGCCGCATCCTGGATGAGCGCTCTCGAACTGAATGTTGCTATACTTGCTTCTGATCACCCACCTGATGCTTCATTTAGACTTTTCCTGAGCTCTATGCCGACACCCAAGTTCCCTGTATCCGTACTACAGAACTCTGTCAAAGTCACCAATGAACCACCGAAAGGGCTTAAGGCCAACATTAAAAGAGCTCTAATTGAAATGGATGAAGATTTCTTTGAAGAACATGGTGCGTTGACCCTTTGCATTTGATTTTAGATTTTTTAGGGTGCCGTACCTCAAAAGGAAAAAACGGAACCCTTATAGGATCACTTTGTTGTCTGTTTGTCTGTCTGTCACGACCCTTTTTCTCAGGAACGCGTTGAGGTATCAAGCCGACGCAATCAAAAGATACCTACAGCCGTTTATGCCGCCAATTTTTGTTTTTTTTGACACTCGCATGGAATCAAAACCTACATGGTACTTCCCGTGAACTCAGAATCTTGAAATTTGGTACGAAGCAGTCTTATAGCACAGATAAAGGAAAAATTGCGAAGAGCATAAATTTTTTGTTACATCTATATACAAGGTGTAACAGAAAGGGTATATCAACCCTGAAGGATGTGATTCTGCCCATGAAACTGAACAACTTTCTTTAAGGAACATACTCGTAGGTCGAAATACGAAAAAAAAATTTTGACCTCCCATTGAAACTGCATCAGCTGATAGCGCATTTTGTATGGGAGGTCAAAATTTTTTGTTCGTATTTCGACCTATGTTCCTTAGGGAAAGTTGTTCAGTTTCATGGGCAGAATCACATCCTTCAGAGTTGATATACCCCTTCTGGTACACCTTGTATACAACGTGTTAACGGAATAAGCGAAACTAAGAAAATAGTTTGTTCAGAATCGAGAGTCGAATCAATTTCACTTAAATTTGTGCCGCTTCTAATCTAAACATTTCTGTGGATACGCGCGCTGGCGGCCGGGCGCCGCGTGGTAAATGAGCGGTGAGGAGGGGAGGGAAGTGAACGTGGCGCGTTCGCGGAGTGCGCGGACTAGAACAACGATGAAACTAGAACAGTGATAAAACTTTAAAGTAACAATATCTAGATAAAAATGACTTTTTTCAAGATTTTTTTTACGGGAATAGATTTATTTTAATAAAAATCAGTTGGGGTGTATGAGGGTTTCGCTTATTCCATTAACACGGTGTAAGTATAAAAGAAGAAGGTGACTGACTGACTGACATATCAACGCACAGCCCAAACCGCTAGATCTAGAGATTCCAAATTTGGCATGTAGGTTCCTTATGAGGAACCTTAGGAGGAGGAGGGCCTTTCGGTCTATTAGGTCCAGTAAGAAAGGGTTTTACAAAATTCTACCCCTAAGGGGGAAATAGGGGATGAAAGTTTGTATGAAAGTCCGTTAGTTTTGAAGTTAGTATCTTCAAAATTTGTATTTAGGCTGATGACTAAAAATTAGGTTTTGTGTGTCTCAGGGTTTTTGAAAATTCTACACCCTAAAGGGTGAACAGGGGGATGAAGTTGAAAATCCTTCATTTTCTAAGTAAAATCCACTAAATTTATTATTAAGGCATTACGGTTGTAATTGTGTAGAACGTACATCACTGTTATTGAAATTTCACCTCAAATTCCACCCCAAATTTAACCCCTAAAAGAGGGACATGAAACCAATATGGGTATCTTTTGTATGGTTTATCGGGTCGCTGATTACGAAAACTACAACGGTTTTGAAATCCAACTTGGTGGACGTGAAATACCATCATCCCCTGTCGGTGTCGTTTCTATGTTTATATAAGGTCCTGATGAAATAGTGAACATAATTTTAGTATGTTACTCAGACCATGAAACTGAACAACTTTCCCCAAAGAACATAGGTCGAAATACGAAAACCAATTTTTAACCTCCCATAGAAATTGCATCAGCTGATAGCGCATTTTGTATGGGAGGTCAAATTTGGTTTTCATATTTCGACCTATGTTCCTTGGGGAAAGTTGTTTAGTTTCATGGTCTGAGTAATATTCTAAAATTATGTTCACTATTTCATTAGGACCTTATATAAGAATAGGGATAGCGGTTAAGATGGCGGATAGGGATAGGGGTAGGGATAGGGGTAGGCGTAGGGGTAGGGAGAGGGAGAAAGAGCGGGATAGGAGAGGGAGAGGGAGTGGGAGAGGGAGTGGGATAGGGAGAGGGAGGGGGATAGGGATCGGGATAGGAAGCGGGAGAGGGATAGGGAGAGGGAGTGGGATAGGGAGAGGGAGCAGGAGGGGGAGACGGAGACACTTCACAATACTGCACATCGTCTGAATTCCACGCAGGCGAAGCCGCGGGCACAGCTAGCCATATAATAGAAATATTTTTAATAATTTTAAACTTACTACCCTTTTCCTCATGAACGCGTTGAGGTATTAAATTGAAACTCATATCAAATACTCTCGTCTATATACCTTTAAGCTGTAACAAAATCAAACTTCTATGTCAACCCAATCAAAAGAAACAGCAATTTACTACCATTAATTTAGTTTTACTTAAGATGGTGTAAATCTATAAATTGTATCTACGAGTATGTGTTTATAAATAAATAAATAAATATTTTGAAACTCGCAACTACTCGCAAGGGAATCAAAACCTACAGGTTTATACGGAACCCTCGGTGCGCGAGTCCAACTCGCACTTGGCCGGTTTTATTTTACACCAGAAAACTAGTGGTGGTGTTTCCTAAAATATTACAAATTTACCCAGAAGCTGTACGCAAAATACGCTATCAGTTGATCCAGTTTGTAATGGATAAGTGTATTTTTTTTTTCATATTAAACCATTCATACTTGGTTAATTTAACTAACTTACTTAAACTAAAAGTGACCCCCGCGATTTTGAATACGAGCGCTCCACCTGGCTAAAACTTGAAGCGGTATGTGGGAAAAAAGCACCGTGAAATTCTTTTTTCTTACCTAACACTATGATATGATACATACGCATATACAACGTGTTAATGGAATAAGCGAAACTGAGAAAATTGCTTGTTCAGAATCGAGAGTAGAATCAATTTCACGAGTTTTTGATAGGGGTAATTTTTTTACTTTCGAGCGAAGCGAGAACGGTATTGTATTCGTGAAAAAGAAAGTTTTTCAAATTTTCTCAAAAATGTGTTCTATATCACTTATACATCATAAAAAACAAGTCTCCCAAAAATGTCCGTCCGTCGGTCGGTCGGTCGGTCGGTCCGTCGGTCGGTCTGTCCGTCACGCTTTGACCTAGCGGCTAAACGAATGGTCCGATTGACACCAGATTTTAAATTTAGGAGTTTTATGCAAATCAATCGAAGGGTTCTAAGTGGTTTCTTGCTGGCTCTCATTTTGAGGGTAGCTGTCATACAACGAAAATAAAAAATTTAAGTTTCCTCAAAAACGGCTCATAAAATCTTGATGAAACTTTGTATGACCAAGCATCTACATGTAAGATATCTTGCGCCAGTATCACGTGATCTGTGTAATTTCATATAAGGCGTGTTCCTGTACCACCAAATCGTAAATATGTGATTTACCCAAAATTGGTTCCATTGAGTTTATTAAAATTTTCTATAATATTAATCCTGGATTGGTTGTCTACCTGACTGGATATTATTTATGATTTTTTGAATGAAATTTAGTACACAGGGTGTACCAAAAACTGAAAGGGCTTGCTCAGTAGACTAAACTGAACAATTATCCATAAGGAACATGTGTTGGGAAATTTAAAAAATCTCCATGCAAGTATCCTTCGGTAGTATTCATTGGTCTGTGAAAATTCATATAAAGGGTGTTCCAGTACTACCAAAAGTTAAACATGTGATTTACTCGAAATCGTTTGAGGTTTGTTTGTTTTAATGTTTGATAACTTGAATTTTGAATTTATCTATATATTTCCTTCAAAACTTTTTTTGGAAAAACGTAAATAAAAGTTAACATTTCCATAATATGTGTATGGCATTACAAATTTAAGTTTGCGGTTGATAGTTTTTCCTTGAGTATTGCGAGAAAGTTAGTGCAGTGCTGCTGTACCATTTATTTTATATATATTATTTAAATTTTTCCCGCTTCTATTCTAAATATTTCTGTGGATTCGCGCGCTCAAAGAGATTTAAACCTCGCTGCGACCGAGCGTAGCGTAAATCTCTTTGGCGATGGCGGCCAGGTGCAATATGTTAGCCCGCAGATTTGAACGTTGCAACAATTAAACTAAAATTACGCTTTTAAAAGCTTTTTGTCAGGTATTCTACACGAGCAGCAAGTGGACCAATTTTGCGCCAACGGCCATTAGGCCCTGCGCGTTCAGTACCACAATGCGATAAGGATGTCGATGGGGCTGCCCCGCTTCTGCATCGCGTCGGCCATGTTCGCGGGGGCCCGCATGGACGACTTTTACGCCATCATGCGAAAGCGTGCTGCCTCGCTGCTCTGCAGGGTGCGGGCCAGCTCCAACTCTATCCTGAAGACCATTGCTGGGAGATATCACTCGCCTATTATACGCCACCTAACCTAAATGTGTTTGCATTGCTGTGTTTCGGTTTGAAAGGTAAGGGAGCCAGTAAAATTACCGGCACATGAGACATACCATCTTAGTTCTCAGGGTGGGTAACGCGGTTTGCTAATAATAAGATAGTGGGTGTCATGGACGGTGGTGACCACTTACCACCAGGTGGCCCACTTGCTCGTTTGCCAACTTGTAATATATAAAAAAAACAGAAGTTTAGGCAGAAGGCACAACCAGCTGGATCGATTGAAACGTGGCTTACGATAGTGCGGTAGCAGTTTTTGCACTGCTAGTTCAATTTGAAGCTAATGAAATTACCGGCAAGCGAAACATACCATCTTATTTCTTAGTGTGCGCAACACGTTTTGCTGTCTCATTAGTGTCAAATAATGCCACTAATAAGACAGTGGGTGCTCGGGCGATAGTGACCACTTATCATCAGGTGCCAGTTTGTTCATTAACAAAAAGCTTCGCCGTTTAAGAGTGCCTTTCCACTAGGGCTGTGCTAGGAGCTGGAAAAAATCTTACTAATAGCTCCTTCTTAATTTGTTCTAGCTTAGAACTGTTACGCTCGAAATTGGAAAAAATCGTTGGTTTCTTTCAGCTTTGGTGGGCTCTGGGTGCTAAACTTCTTAGGGTCGTTTGCACTAAACTTCGGTAAGGCTTGTCCTAGTTGAGAAATACTTATTATGTGCCTAAGTTTAAAAACAGCTTGGTCATAATAAATCGTACGGAACTTCTTTGTTTATAATCTAAAGTCCATGCAAAATGCAAGTAAGCTCGTAATAAAAAACCGGTCAAGTGCGAGTCAGACTCGCCCGCCGAGGGTTCCGATATACCTTTAGTATTTTTGAAAGCAATAAAGTCCATTTTTAGGACCGCAAAACTAAATTTGTAAAGATTTTTTGCAGATTTCTAAAAAACTGTTCAAGTTAACCAGATTCTAAAACTATTCCAAATTTCAAGTCGATAGCATGAGTGGTTGCTGAGATATGAGGGTGTGACAGACAGACAGACGGACAGACAAAGTCGCACCATAAGGGTTCCTTTTTTTACCATTTTGTTATCGGAACCCTAAGAATTAAGAAACTTGTTCGAAATTTTCCCCTTGGAGCGGATGATGAAAAGGGCCATTTTACACAGAAAGAGCTGTAGTCACATTTTTTTTAAAGTCTGTGAATGGGAACAAAAATGGAATGAAGTTTCCTAGACCATTTTCGTGTAGCTGCAACGGTTAAAAGGTACTTCCCCTTACAGCCCGCTAACAGACAGACAGACATTGGAGGCATATTAAAAAGGGTCCCGTTTTTCACCCTTTGGATACGGAACCCTAAAAAATATGTAATACCTCCCGTTTCCATACAAAATGCGCAATCAGATGGTGAGGTATGAAATTTTTTTTTTCCTATTTTGGCCCATGTTCCTTGAGGAAAATTTTTCAGTTTTATAGGTACACACAGACAAGGAGTTTAAAGGAGCGCAGTATTTTTATAACATCCTGTAGAATTATTGACATTTAGAATGCGGTTCATGATAAAAAGTTTAAAATGATGTTAACAGTGTTGGAGCAGGACTGGCGCACCATGATCTTCGGAATCTGCATGTTCCACGCGATCATCCAAGAGAGGAAGAAGTTTGGCGCTCTAGGGTGGAATATCACTTACGAGTTTAATAACAGCGACCGCGAGTGTGCAATGCTTAACCTGCAGATGTTCTGTGAGAGCGGACACATACCCTGGGATGCTCTCGAATATATTACTAGTAAGTCTTTTATTCTGATCAGTCTTGCTAAACAACTCCTGCTTACAGAAGCTTAAATTTAATTTATGAAAAATATTAAGTATCTGTAAAAAAACATAACAAATCTAATGATGAAATCAGACGACATTTAAGACGACAAATTTTGGAACCTTTAATTTTACATATCAAACTAAAAATTAAAACAATATTTAATGTATAGATTGATAACCTTGAAATCGACTTTCAAATAAAACAAATAATGAAAATAGCTATAGAATTATAGGAACTAAGAACAAGAAAAAATTCACCAATTTCATAGGTAAGGACCTAATATTTCTCTGTCATATTAATTAATGGACGGAGGATTTGAATGGGCATTGTACATAATATTATATTTAATGCCTGGGCATTTAAAAATAAAATTGATACGAGATTTAAATTTACGAGCATTTAAAAATAAAATTGATAACTGTTGAAATAATTAAATTGCTCGGGATTTATTATAAACTAGCTTTTGCCCGCAACTTCGTCCGCATGTTATAGTAGTTTATGCAACGGTACACAATGAAGGGTCTATGACCTAAGTGTCGGTTTATGGGACGCAGACGAGTGTAGCCAAGTGATTTATTTCCTCTATGAGTGTAGCGAGCCAAGTTCCATAATAGATGACACGAGGGTTTTATACCTAATTATGCGGAGGTGCATACACAACTTTATCTACTCTCATATCGTGAATCCTAAAATAATGAATTTAAAAACAAACCTTTTCTTCTGCTTTAAAAACACCTTAAGACGAATTACAAACGTTTTTCTCACTTATTTCATAACAAAACTAATAAAAACGAATAAAAAACAACTTGTGTTTGCTGACTTTTCCGTTATTGCAATGAAACCAAAAAAAACCTCCTTGCGGCCACAGAATACATATGCAGCGCACAGTCATAGCGCGCAGCTATAAAAATTTAAAACTCCCGCGATGACTTTGAAAATTCAATACTTTATAATACACTTCCACAGATAAAAATTGCTGCTAAGAGTGTTTCTACAGTCTGTTCGCTGTGGGATGGTGCGGGTGACATTAGTCGAACCGTTCCTTTTCACTTTTGAATGTCAGCCTCGATTTACAAGCATGACTTAATATTTTAGTTATACCTAAAATATCATAGTCGTAAAATACTAAATATGTAATAACTATAGTAAATTAAATTACTTTACCCTATCAAAATGTTATGGTCTATTAATAAAATTTAATTGAAATAAATATGGAGCTAAGTATTATGCGTATAACGAATTTTCTAGTGATGGGATGAGTCGATATTTTTTTTAAAGAAAGGGAAGTTTACTGTATGTATTATTAAACTTTTTTGTATATCCATAGAGTTATATGAAACCACAAAACATACATTATTATTACATAACATCCCACGAAAGGTTCACTGCAGTACAGATAACTCCCTGCCGGCAAAAAAGCAGGGAAAATTTTAAGGGGAATTACTACGATCATGGAAACGAGTAGATTTTTTTTGGGCTGTAGAGTGATTCCCTGATAAGATTTATGTAGTTCTGCCTGTGTCTGCTCTCAGTGTCGGCTCACGCCCTAAGGGTTCCGCACCCATCCACAGTATCATGTTCTTCAAGTTTATTTGCCCTGTGATTTAAAAAACTCCGCGTCCATTCTAAGCTAGGACAGGTTAGAATGATTACTGTATGCTTTTGCCTTTTGATACAAAAACAACGCGTCCACTCAAACTCAACCCACCTTTTATATGAATTTACTTGAAACGGGAGCTCACTATAATAAAAGAAAGTATACAATGTGCGTGCCGCTAAAACTCAGAAATGAGACACGTTACGATCAAGGGAGTTATATAGTACGGTAGCCCTCTATCTCCCGTCCATGAAGAAGGTTCCCGTTTTTACCTGAAGGGCGTGCTTATGAAACTATAAGGGCTGGAAGTTTCTCCCTCTAGAAATTTCTAGACCAGTCCAGAACATTCGAAAGCATTCCACAACATTCTGAAATGTTGTGGAATGTTCGGGAACATCCCAAAACTCTCAAATGTTGTGGAATATTCTGGAACATTGATAGGGGTGTATAAAGCAAGATCTGTTGTGGGTTCGAACGTTCTAGAACATTCTGAAATGTTGTGGAATGTTTGAGAATAGTCTGGAATGTTCGGGAATATTACAGATTATTGTGGAACATTTCGGAGTACTCTCGAATGTTGTGGAGTATTCTGGAACATTGTGCTTTATTCATTTCCTTATATATAAGTACTAGCCCATCGGCACGTTACAATGTCCCCAATTCGTTGGTCCGAAATCTGACGTTTAGGACCAACAAATGTCAGTCGTTGTCAGTCATATTGTCAACATTGGAAGCAAATAAACTTACCAACAAAATGTTGTTCTTCGTTGAAGAAACAATATACTCTTATTATTATTATTGTTATTTCTTATTATTTTTTTTGACTATAATCCAATTAATGAAACTGAAAAACCAGGCCTAAATCACATATAAACAGTAAAAAGTTTGTTTTGTTTTTTCCCGCCATATTATTTCCGTTCCGTGTATTTAGTGCCGACCGAAGTACTACACAACGTAGTTCACGCGATTTTTCACAGATGGCGTTATTTTTTCTTGTATGGGGAAATTTTGAACCGCTTGTTCCCAAGACCCTATCTTGACTATATAAATCTATGGCTTTATTTATTTGTTTTATTTGTTTATCGGAAAACCCATCAGTTTTAAGAAACGTGTATATAATCTAAATACATAACATACAACTAAAGGTTTTATTCCAACTACCACATAATCTCATATCAGCATCTTGAGCGAAGCCGGGTACCCCGGCTAGTTGGTTATAATAACTTGTAAGAAAAGTTGAAAAATATATTAATTTTAGAGCTTTCCCTTTGCTTGTGCTATGACGCCTAGATTCTTACCAAATTTTGTTATCCTAGGCCGCGGGAAATTACCAGGTTTTGGTTTGATTATGTTGTTGTAGAAGCCATACAGACATACGGACCACAAAGTGTTAAGAGGGTATTCTAGTCCAAGAAATAGATATTCGATAGGGACAACCTAGAGCTAAGAGCAATTTTACCTACAAAAATGACGTTCCGCTTACTCCTGTTTTCTTCTCCAAAACTAAGCTGATTCAATTATTTTTGGTATCAAAATTTAAAGGAACAGTAAATCTACGATTTAATTTTTTCTTTAATATGAAAGGATTGATGAAAGTTCAGGAAGCAAGGGAAGTATGTCAAGATCGTAGCAGGTGGAGAACTGTGGTCTCTGCCTACCCCGACGGGAACAAGGCGTGATGTTATGTATGTATGTATGTATGTAATCTTACAAAAAATAAATTTTAAAATTTTCTGGTAGTCGTTATAAATATGGCTGAAAAACGGGGCATTTTTTTCAGGTTTTTGGGTAGTTCTTTTGGTAATAATTTTTAGTTAAAAAATAATTGACAGGGGCATACAGTAGACCGTGATTTAATAACAAAATACCATTGCGCAACAGGCATTATCCAGGGAGGGAAATAGGGGAATACATTAGTATCAAATTGTATTGAAGAAATGCAGCTAAGTTTCGAAACCCTAAAAATAACGTTTGAACAGATCCAGTTGTTAGTGTTTACTGTGAGAGTCCAAACTCCACGCGAACGAAGTCCTGGGCACCAATAATTTTAAAATAAATTTCATGTTGTCATAAAAGGGAACGAGATTTTTGCCGAGAGAATCGATAACGATAAAATTGAATTGCATATTACTTCCCTACTCTTGTAATATTGACAGTGTCACCCGCATCATCCCACAGCGAACAGAGTGTAGGCACAGATTGACATTATGAAGATAGTAACCTACAATTTCTAAACGCATTATTGAGGATTTACGACAGGAGAGTAGATAAAATATAATTATATATTCTTTATTGCACAATTACTACACAGAAATATAAAAAAAAACAGGATCATTGTCCAAGTCAAAGTATTAGCTATCAAACAAAAAAGAAATTTATTTTATAGTTTTTGCGTGATGCTCTAACAAATGAACAAACAATGAAACAAGCAAACTAAACGTCCAAATTTACGATTTTATAATAGTATAGACTAGCTTTTTCTCGCGACTTCGTCTGTTCGTACTTTATTTAATGCTCCACCCGCGTAGAATTTTGTGCAATCTCCCTAATACTTCAATAAATTCGGGCAATTTTTTTGTCAAAGTACAAATAGCATATTACTCAGATCAAACAACTAAACAACTTTTCCCAGGAAGCATAATAGATAGAAATACGAAAAAGAATTTCAAGTTTACATAGAAACTTATCAGCTGATAAGGAATTTTGTATAGGGGGTTCAATTTTGTTTCATATTTCAACCTATGTTCTATGGGAAAGTTATTCAGATTCATGGGCTGAGTAACCTACGAATACAGTAACTACACCCACTTATACTCCGGTACCCATTACTAGAATAAAATAAAATATATAGGGTTAGTTTTGGACCCCTAGCCAAATTTTATTAAGTTGCGCAGAACTTTCCCAAAAAAACATGGTTGAAAGACTAGAAAAATTTTGGTCGTCCCATTCAAATCTAAACGAAAAAAAGTATGGAGTAGGTGTGATGCTAGATATGTCAAAAGCGTATGATAGAGTTCAGCATAAAGTATTACTGAATAAATTGTATGCGATAGGAATATGCGGAAACAGCTATGAATGGTTCAGGTCATATTTAAAAGATAGACGACAAATTGTAAAGATCGAATACCTTAACAATAATACCAACAAGTATAGTAAAGTTCGCTCTGAAACCAATACAATAAACGCTCCAATACCCCAAGGAAGCGCTGCAGCGTTAGGAATTTCATTTATATAGATCAAAAATAAAAGGCATCCGATTACACTTCCTTGGGGTATTGAAGCGTTAATTGTATTGGTTTCAGAGCGAACTCTACTATACTTGTTGGTATTATTGTTAACTGTTCCGGATAAATGTGTTCTGTTTGCCGATGACATATCCGTGTTTACAAAATGTGAAACCAGTAGTAACATCAACCAAAACCTTGAATCGATATTGATTTTAGGTATACGAGTAACTCACAAAATATAGAATCCTATCCTACTATCCTACTAATATTATAAATGTGAAATTTTGTAAGTATGGATGTTTGTCCCTCTTTCACGTAAAAACTGCTAAATGGATTTTAATGAAACTTGGTACACATATAGTTTAGGTTCTGGAATAACACATAGGCTACTTTTTACCGCGGGAAAACACTTCATTCTCACGGGAAAACGCATTTAATGTTAATGAAAAAGGATGGAATTTAATGAAACTTGACACACATATAGGTTAGGTCCTGGAATAACACATAGGCTACTTTTTACCGCGGGAAAACACTTCATTCCTACGGGAAAACGCATTTAATGTTAATGAAGAAGGTGACTG
This sequence comes from Athrips mouffetella, assembly GCA_947532105.1. Lineage (NCBI taxonomy): Eukaryota > Metazoa > Arthropoda > Insecta > Lepidoptera > Gelechiidae > Athrips > Athrips mouffetella. The sequence continues at coordinate 34,770,433 of OX383956.1, forward strand.
ACTCACTGACTGACATATCAACGCACAGCCCAAACCGCTGGGTCTAGAAATTCCAAATTTGGCATGAAGGTTTTTTATGAGGTCTTAGGGTGCACTCAGAAAGGGTTTTACAAAATTCCACCCCTAAGGGGGTAAAATAGGGGATGAAAGTTTGTATGAAAGTCCGTCAGTTTTGTAGTTAGGATTTTCAAATTTTGTATTTAGGCTAACGCCTAAAAATTAATATTTATGTGTCTCAGGGTTTTTCAAAATTCGACAACCTAAAGGGTGAAAAGGGGGATGAAGTTGAAAATCCTTTATTTTTAAAGTAAAATCCACATAATTTATTATTTAGGTTGTAATTCTATGCAACGTGGTTGTTATGAAATTCCACCCCAAATTCAACCCCTAAAAAAGGGAAAAGGGTGAAAAAGTCTAAAAACCAATATGGGTATCGTTTGTATGGTTTATTGGGTTGCTGGATTACGATTAACTAAAACAATTTTGAAATCCAACGTGGTGAACGTGAAATACCATCATCCCCTGGGGATGGAGTTCAGTTGGGTAGGGTCTAAAAATCAATATGTGTGTTGTTTCTATGATTATATGAGGATAGGGATAGCGGTTAAGATGGCGTTAGGGGTAGGGATAGGGAGAGGGACAGAGAGGGAAGGGGAGGAGGGAGGAGAGGGAGGGGGAAATGGAGAGGGAGGGTTAGGGGGAGGAGGGGGAGAGGGGCAGGGACAGGGATGGTGTGACGGACGGTTGGATTGATGGTTGGACGGACGGACGGACGACAGATAGACGGAAGGGTGGATGGATGGTCAGATAGATAGAATCCCACGCGGACGAAGTCGCGGGAAACAGCTAGTGTGTCAATACTTTTAACTTACTTGGACTAGTAATTGATAAGCACGTAACCTGGAAACCCCACATTCAAAAGTTACGATGCCAAATAGGCTTTACATACGCCCTCTATGAAATAAAAAAGTCTACCGACTTAAAGTGTGCGCTTGCAAAATACTATGCATACGCTTTTTCACGGTTCACGTATGGGATTGTCATTTGGGGGAACAGCACGGACATTCCCATGCTTTTTACGCAGCAATAGAAATTAATTAGGATACTTGTTAATATTGTGCAAACGGATAGTTGCCGACCACATTTTACCAGCCTTAAAATTCTGACTCTACCTAGCATATACTAGGTTATTTTTGTGGACCCGATTTCCTTTTGCCCACTTATTTATTAGTGAGGTCAAAAGCAACTTTTTGTTCTGCGACTTTGCTAACAACGCACGAAAAATTTTCAACTTCCCATACAAAATGGGTCGGTCGGTTTGTGCGTTGTTAGCAAAGTCGTAGAACAAAAGTTGTTGCTTGTGTCCTCACTAATATAGTGGGCAAATCGGAAATCAGGTCCAAAAAAAAATAACCTTGTATGTCTTGGAAATCTAAATTTATAAAAAATATCCTAACTTCTATTCGAAACGAGGAACCCCACAAAATATTCCTTACGTGGTAAAGGTATGCTGATATTGCCAATCTCCCTCATAAATATTTGGCAACCAGCCCATTAGTCATGTCAATAAAATTTTTCAATAAATTACCTAAATCTCTGAGAGGAAATTAACTATAATAAATTACTATTATAAAAATAATATTATACTATTAATGAATACTTTAATGATACTATTATATGGCCTCGAATAATAATAAAAAAAACCTAAAATAATATAATAAGACTGATTAATGTAATAAGTGAATAATGTAGAGGTTATTTTAGATATCTAATGAAATTTAAACTAATGAAAGCTATTAGTTTATAGAAAGTTTTTGCCTGATTCAAAACAAATAAAATGTCCAAAAATCTATGATTTGGATTCACGGGCATCAAAAAAGCACAACGTGATTATTTTTTTATTAATCCAATGTACAGACAAAATCTGTTCACTTTATAATAGTAGAGAAGTTTTACTTATAATTCAAAAAATAAATAAAAGGTGTCCATTTTGCTCAAATATTTTTTTCTGTGGTTGTACAGTCAAGAGCAGGTCAAGCTTGACACTCGCATTGCGATTTTCGACTCTAAGCTGACCCAGATAAGCTTGGTACTAAATCGAATGTTTTAGGCTTCACGTGCTCTGAGTATATTTTGGCAACATTGGCAACCTTTTATTTATAGACTCACCTTTGAGGTCGCTTTTTTTGACCAGAGAAAAACTGCCATCATCAGCTCTTCATCTTTTTATCTATTGTGGTGGATATTCTATAGTGGACGCCATTTTCAAGCCGTCTTTATTTTCAGGTTCGATTACCTATGGCGGTCGGGTGACAGACATGTGGGACCAGCGCTGCTTGACGACCATATTGAAGCTATTTTTCTCTCCAAGAACTCTAGAAGAAGGCTATAAGTATTCGAGCTCTGGTATGTACTACTGCCCGAGGGAAAAGAAGATCCAAGCCTACCGCGACTACGTAGAAACTTTACCAGGAATAGAAGAGCCGGATGTGTTTGGCATGCACTCCAACGCTAATATAGCTTTCGAGGTAAGTTTCTTTTTTTTTCTGAAACCCGAAATGTATTTTTAGGTGACTGTAGAGTTCTCGCTAGATGACACACTCTCCCATAGACATTTAAACAGTAAACATTATACTTCATAAATTCATATAAAACGGAACAACTGTTATTTTGTAAAATTTTCGCTGCAGTGGAATCCACAGCCTGTATAATTCCTAATATAACCTACTGGTTTTTTTTCTGTTTCTACACTCTGTTTGTATCATTTCTACAAGTATCAAGAAGACATCCCGAATATAATTTGGGCCCAATTTCCAATAGTAATAAAAGTATTTTAACTCTTTTTTTCACGGTGGTCACTTGGTTATCTATCCACCTAAAAAACGCCATCTTACGAAAATTGCGGAAAATTGCGTGTACTGCATTCGTTTGAGCAAACTCGAGCATCGAAAATGCAACTAAAGGAAACTAGCGCCGCGGCCGTTTACTGTAAAAAAAAAAAATAGTTTTTTTGCGGATATACCTATTTTTTGACCTAGAGATTACTTAATTTAAAATGAAAATTACGTGTCTCTTATCGCCAACAAAAATCTTTTTTCTTACAGATTAATGAGATCATAATTCCTGTAATTCTAATGCTATTTTTAGGGTTCCGATACCAAAATGGTAAAAAAAAGGAACCCTTATGGTGCCGCTCTGTCTGTCCGTCTGTCTGTCACACCTCTATGTCTCAGCAACCACTTATGCTATCAACCTGAAATTTGGAATAGTTTTAGAATATAGTTGCCCAACTTAATTGCACAAGAAAAAATTTTGAAAAAAGTATGATTATTAATATAAAGGGGGCCAAAATAGGGGGGGCCAAATTTCAAATTGTCGCTACTAGGTCGAGTGGGGTATCATATGAAAGGGCTTTACTTGTACATTTTAAAATATATTTTTGTATTTTTTTAAATTTCTTAGTTTTAAAGTTATGATGAAAAATGTCAAGAAAAATACCATTCCCCCCCCCTTATCTCCGAAGTTTGAGTAAGGAAAAATCTGAATTAATTACAGTTGACAGAAGTTTATATAAACTTTACAGCAAAAATAAAACGATCTTTCTAAGTTGCACAGTTTTTCAGAAATCTGCAAAAAACCTTTACAAACAAATTTAGTTTTGCGGTCCTGAAAATGGACTTTATTGCTTCCAAAAATACTATAGGTATATCGGAACCCTCGGCGCGCGAGTCCGACTCGCACTTGACCGGTTTTTTTCCATTTGTCTTATACTTGAAAGTTGACTTCAAGGTTATCAATTTACGCATAAAATAAAGTTTTTATTTTTAGTTTTTGATATATAAAATTAAAGGTTCGAAAATTGTTCTTCTTAAATGTCCCCCGATTTCACCATTAGATTTGTTATATTTTTTTACAGATAATAATTTTCGAAAATTAAATTTAAGCTTCTGTTAGCTTAATGGGAAGCATTATTGGGAAGACCCAATAATGCTTAAAAAAAATAAAAAATTGGATTTATAATTCCTAAGAAAAATGCAAAAATGTTAGTACTGAAAATTGAGTTTACCTAAAATTCGCCATACAAAACGGCAATTTCATAGGTAAAGATCTATTATTAAAGCACTCGAAAATCAACTTTAACATCGTTGAAATAAAGTTCATACTCGTATATGCTTGAACCCGACAAAAAATGCTCGCGCATCCTCGAGGATACGCGGGCATCCCCGCGCGGCGTCGAGCAGGCGTGCGGCGGCGACACAGCGCGAACCGTGCGCGCAGTGTTGTCACTGTGTTTTTAGGGTTCCGATACCAAAATGGTAAAAAAAAGGAACCCTTATGGTGCCGCTCTGTCTGTCTGTCTGTCTGTCTGTCCGTCTGTCTGTCACACCTCTATATCTCAGCAACCACTTACGCTATCGAGCTGAAATTTGGAATAGTTTTAGAATATAGTTGCCCAACTTAATTGCACATGAAAATTTTTTGAAAAAAGTATGATTATTAATGTAAAGGGGGCCAAAATAGGGGGGGCCAAATTTCAAATTGTCGCTACTAGGTCGAATGGGGTATCATATGAAAGGGCTTTACTTGTACATTTTAAAATATATTTTTGTATTTTTTTAAGTTTCTTAGTTTTCAAGTTATGATGAAAATTGTCAAAAAAAATACCATTCCCCCCCCCTTATCTCCGAAGTTTGAGTAAGGGAAAATCTGAATTAATTACAGTTGACAGAGGTTTATGTAAACTTTACAGCAAAAATAAAACGATCTTTCTAAGTTGCACAGTTTTTCAGAAATCTGCAAAAAACCTTTACAAACAAATTTAGTTTTGCGGTCCTGAAAATGGACTTTATTGCTTCCAAAAATACTATAGGTATATCGGAACCCTCGGCGCGCGAGTCCGACTCGCACTTGACCGGTTTTTTTAAGATTTACCTACCTACATATCGAATAGAACAATGGATGAAGAAAAATTAATATGTTTAGTAGCATGTCATGAATGTTTATTTAATGTGTCGAGCAGAGTATATAGCGACAAATTAGTAAAGATGAATGCGTGGGAAAGAATTTCCGAAGAAATGGAAAAACCAGGTAGGTACCAACTTAGTAAAAACAAAACCGGTCAAGTGCGAGTTGGACTCGCGCGCCGAGGGTTCCGATATACCTTTAGTATTTTTGGAAGGAATAAAGTCCATTTTTAGGACCGCAAAACTAAATTTGTTTTGTAAAGGTTTTTTGCAGATTTCTAAAAGCTGTGCAACTTAGAAAGATCGTTTTATTTTTAGTTTAATATTTACATAAACTTCTATCGACTGTAATTAATACAGATTTTTCCATTCACAAACTTCGGAGATAAGGGGGGGAAAGAAAGGTATTTTTTTTGACATTTTTCATCACAACAGAAATAGTTGAACGATAATTAGTGGTCTTCTTTTGAATATATGGACGTAACAACCCCACAAGCATTTAAAATTTTTCATAATCCATTTTATAGTAATCGTAAAACAAAATTCCTTGCGATGGTAAAGTCGTACACAGAGTTTCAAATTCACCAAGAATACACCTTTCTTGCCAACAGTCCTGGGCCCATATTCCTCGTCTGACTTTCCGACGCCTTTCTTTTTTTATACGTTCTTCTTTTTCTTCTGCTTCTTCAGCCAAAAGCGCAATTATAACCATATCCCAGTCCACCATTGTTGACGAGCCGCGACAAACTGGCATGTTTCGGTAGAAGATGGTAACCCAGTACGGTTTACTCGCGCAGGCTCGCGCGGTCGCGCGCATGCTCGAGCATGCGCGATCCCTCAGACAATGCCCGAGAAGAAGTTAGCGAGAAAAAATGTAAAACATTACTTTAAAAAATATTATTTGGGTGATGAATGATGCTGCTTCTTGTACAGTCAAGGGCACATCAAGCTTGATACATTGGAATTTGTGCCGACCATATTTCAATAGACGTAAGGGCTAAAATTGCACTGCGAATGTCAGGCTTGACCTGTCGTTGACTGTTCCTAATTTTAGGTTAGTATATTATTTTATATTCATGCTTTTTAAGTCTGTGTGAGTGAAGCGACTCATTCGCGCACGTATAAACCTTGATAGGTTTCTGTAGCGCGTCTTAGCTATCAAATTTATGTAAAAAAATGTGATGAATAAACGATTTAAAAAAAAAGGTGTAATGCATCTTTGAAATTTACGTAAAAATATTTTTTTCACTTCTCATGCTCTGAAAGTGCTTTTTTGTGCAGGATATAGGCTGCACAAATAAAAGTAATCGCGGTGGTGTACGCCCTTGTCTAAAGCAGAAAAACTCATTCTTCAGTTACATTTAGAGAGTACTTTTACGTTTTATTTCCTCGCCTTCGGCTCAGGTTGCTAAAAGTCTCGCAACAATGGTTCGATTTATGCACTTGTTGTAAAATCTACTATAGGTTTAATTGTTTTTCTCACAAATCAGAAATAGTTTTTCTTTTACAAATATAGGATTATTATATAAAAAAAAAGATATTAGTAAAAGTAATTAGTAAAGGTAAATGTAAATTAATGATGAATGATGGATGAGATACTCAAATGTAAATGAATGATAGATGAATTTATAATACCTTTATTATTATTATTCTAAAGCATGCTGTCGTAAAGTTTGGTGGATTCCTAATGAATTATTTTTAGAGAATCTACTTTTGGACGAAAAAAGAACGCTAATATAAATTATTGTTGAATCTTCATACAGTGAAATAGTTTGGCTCTTATGGCTCTTATTTTTATGGCGTTCACATGTCATCTCCTTACGAGTATTTCGCAAATGTCAAAAAAGTTATACATTGATATTTGTTTGTCTAATTTCGGAAAAGTGTAAGTGGCCAGTAGCATTTCGCGGACTTAGAAATAAACAACTTTTTGACTTTTGGCATTATTATCATAATGGAGAAGGCCATCGACTGATATTGACCTAAATAAAAAAAAACAGCACGTTAGAAATGGATTTTCATACAGTATACATATTACCGTACAATTGCAATGATGTACATTCATCCTCATTTTTAGGGTTCCGATACCAAAAGAACCCTTATGTTGCGACTTTGTCTGTCTGTCCGTCTTTCTGTCACACCAACACTCATGCTATCGATTGAAATTTAGAATAGTTTTAGAATATAGTTACCCAACTTAATTGCACATGAAATATTAAAAAAATATTTAAGTATGATTATTAACGTAAAGCCAAACCAAAATTTCAACTAGTCGTTACTAGGTCGAATGGGGTATCATATGAAAGGGCTTTACTTGTGCATTCTAAAACATATTTTATAATTTTTTTACGGCTCTTAGTTTTTAAGTTATGCTGAAAAATGTTTAAAAAAAATCATTATCCCCCCCACCTTACCTATCTTCGAAGTTAATGAAAGGAATAATCTAAAGTAATAATCTAAAGTAATTACAGTCGACAGAAGTTTATGTAAATATTACAGCAAAAATAAAACGATCTTCCTAAGACGCACAGTTTTTTAGAAATTTGCAAAAAACCTTTACAAATAAATTTAGTTATGCGGTCCTAATATCGGCGCGCGAGTCCGACTCGCACTTGACCGGTTTTAAAAAAAATGATTTAAGTACTTTCTAAGCAGGTGAAATATAATAGTAGTTTATGCAACGGTACATAATGAGGGGTATAAAACTCGAGTGTCGGTTTATGGGACGCAGGCGAGCGTAGCGAGCCAAGTTCCATAATAGAAGACACGAGCGTTTTATACCTAATTATGTGGAGTTGCATACACAACTTTATCTACTCTCATATCGTGAATCCTAAAATAATGTGTTCAAAAACAAACCTTAATGTTTTTCTCTTTTTCCGGTGATAACTGCTAAGCGAAGTTCCTATAGCTGCTTTAAAAACACTCGAAGGCAAATCGTAAACGATTTTATCACTTATTTCGTTACAAAACTATTAAAAATATGTAAATACAACATTTGTTTGCTTAGTTTTCCGTTATTGCAATAAAACCTCCTTGCAGCCACAGACTACAAACGCATCAAGCTGTCAATGGCGCGCCTATTAAAATTAAAAAATTGTTTAATAGGTCTCCCGCGATGACTGTTAGTAAATTCAATACTTCATAATACACTCCCACAGATTAAAAAATGCTGCTAAGAGTGTTTCTAAGCACAGATTAACATTATGAAAATGTTACCCTACAATTTTTGAACGCATTATTGAGGATTAACGATATGAGAGTAGATAAAAGGTCTTTATACTTCACCTACGTGAACGTGATGATGAATCTTGGTATAAGGTGCTGCGCTATTCATTATCATTTTCATCGTTGTATTGAGGTGAAAAATTAAGTTATTTCGCGTCTCGTGTCTTGAAGTCCTCGCTGCGCTCAGGATTCTCCTTTTGAACCAGTCTTCGCTCGTGGCTCAATCTTATAATCCCTTGCTTGCTTGAGTTTCTTCAGTACAAGGCACTCGCGCCAAATAACAGTTTTGCTGTCTTGCGTAACAAATACTAGAAGAGCGCGTGGGCCTTTTTCTTTTCGCTTCTTTGTTTTTCCACATGGCGCCACCTTGCTTGTGAAGCGATGTAGTTTAACTGACGTCATAAAGTGATAAGATAATATCCAGTATCCTTATGTGAATAAATGATATTTCAGAACAAAGAAACGACTACGTTGATAAATTGCATAGTGGATGTGCAGCCCCGTTCGGGGGGCGGCGCGGCGGGTGACACTCCCGACATGATCGTATGGCGCATCTGCGACTCGACGCGCCACACCATCCCGCACAAGATTGACACGGATATCATCAACCCCGAACTGATGGTGACCAACGAGATGGGCCAGCTCCACTCTCTCACCACCGTCCTCATCCACGAGACCGACCGGTTCAATACTCTGCTCGCTTTGATTCATTCATCTCTCAATGACTTGCAGAAAGCTATTAAGGTAAGTTAATGTGATTTATAAAAAATACATAACCGTTTCAAATCTTGAGTGAATAATAATAATTTGTCATCATAATAATTCATTACGGGGTCAGGCAGGATCTGACGAGGGCGCAGGTTTTTACACAGAGCGACTGCCATCTGACTTTTGCAACCGCAAATGCAAAGTAGAAACAATACTAGGTTAGGCTTTACCCAGTTATTGGCCAATCTGGCTGTTAGAGCACAGAATTCATAATCCGCCAAAAGGCCTTCAGTTTATTATTACAAGTTCGTAAACGATGTACAATATCTAAATAAAACCTTGTTGTTATAGGCGGCGAAAGTGCCTAAAACAAAGAATGCGATTTTGTCTTCTCATTTGCACTTACAGAAAATTATAATCATCTTATTGTGAGGGTTACATATGATCGATGTCCCACCTCCCAAACCCTGGTGTCATAGTAGTTGAGCCTAATTGGCTTTCTCGATAGACAAACTGAACATATTTTCCTGAGAAAAATTATGTTGGGAAATGATTTTTTTTTTACTTTTCATACAAGCTACACGCAAGCTGCAAGCTGAAGTACTCGTACCAGTACAAGTAGTAATTTTTTTAGGGGAAGTCTTTTTTCACATTTGCCTACTCATGTTTCTAAGGAAATTTGTTCTAGTTTAGTCTACTAAGCAAGCCCTTTTAGTTTTCGATACATCGTCCTCTACACCCTGTGGGTATAGTAGCTGGGACCAAAGGCTTAACGTGTCTTCCAATGCACGGAATCATATTTTTGTACTATCATGTGATTCATCCTGCGATGTTCTAATGTAACTACACTGGGGAAGTCTCGAAAAGTTATTTTGTTTGACAGAGTCCCCACCGGGAATCGAACCCAGAACTTTTGAATTGAGAGGGAGAGCCGAACGCTCTAACCACTTGACCACGAATGCTGTCCTATAGAAAAGATCTATAGATTAAAAATATGACTCTTTCTTGGCGTCGCTGTCAAATTTTATCAATTTGTTTTATCAATTACAGGGAATAGTTGTGATGTCGGAAGCATTTGAAGAAGTGTTTACAGCGTTTTTAAACAACAAAGTACCTAATATGTGGCACAAAAAAGGATACAACTCGTTGAAGTCGCTTGGCAGTTGGATTTTCGATCTTGTGCTTAGAGTCGATTTCATTGAGGTAAGTACAAAAAGCAACACTTACATAAAATATGAAAAGGTCCTAAAATCCAAACCACAGATGGAACTTGAACCTGAGTCTTCTTAGTTTATACCGAAGATTAAGTATACCATCAACCCAGTGCAGATAGCAGCAGACGACGTGTCGCTGCGAAACTACCGGTTTCTATGAAATACGAGTATCTTCCACAGCTAACGACATGAAGCTAGCGACGTGTAGTCGCCGCAGATTACTTGTGCCGCCGACGACGCTAGAGCGAAAAGACTTCATGAGTTAAGTTGCGGGCAATACGTGATATTACGTCCGTCATTAGCTAAGAAGACATCAGTTTTCATCAAAAATACATAAACTATAGAAATTTTTGCAACAACACTATTCAAAATATCAAGGACGAGCATGATAGAAAGCGCCTTGTAGACTCTGAAGGGAATCCCAGACAGACGTGGGCTGCCGTAAAAAGTAATTCTAATATCGATAGCAAGAAAAATCCTAATATTGAGCTTCTAAACATAAAAGACACAGAAGTTAGGTCCCTGGACTCCGTTAATGAGTATTTCACTACAGTTGGCGAGAATCTAGCTAAATCGATATTAAATAAAATGAACAAAACGGAAACAGACCTCGCGAAGGACTACTGTACTTCCAGTGACCTATCTTCTATGTTCTTTGTACCAACTGATATAAGAGAGATAGCTAAAATAATAAATGGTTTCAAAACTTTCTCGGCACCTGGTAATGATAATATCAGTAACTTAATCTTAAAACGTAACAAGTGTTTACTGGCACCTCTAATTGCTCATATTTGTAATTTGAGTATTAGTGAGGGAGTTGTCCCAGAAATATTAAAGACAGCTAATGTTAGCCCGATACACAAGGCGGGGGACAAAAAGAATGTATCAAATTATAGACCAATTTCACTTATATCGTCAATATCCAAAATTCTGGAAAAAGTCGTAAACAAACGTCTCCTAGGATTTCTAGAATCGAAGCAATTACTGGCCGGGAATCAGTACGGCTTTAGAGCGAAAACTTCAACAGAGGACGCTGTAATATCTTTTGTCAATCTGGTAACTGACAAACTTGACAATAAGCAGCACTGTTTAGGAGTTTTTCTAGACTTAGCCAAAGCATTTGATACTGTTTCCCGGCCAATTCTGCTGAGGAAGTTGGAAGGAATGGGAATCCGTGGAATCGCGCTATTATGGTTCTCGTCTTATCTAGAAAACAGAAGACAAAAAATACAAATTGGTCCTGTCTCAAGCGACTTAAGACCGATACACTTTGGTGTGCTTCAGGGAAGTGTCCTTGGGCCTTCTCTTTTCCTTGTGTATATAAATGACCTATGTAAACTTAGTCACAAGAACGCAAATATATTCACTTACGCGGATGATACTGCAATTATATTTCACGCCAATATCTGGTCGGAAACCAAAAAAGTGGCTGAGTAAGGCTTGATGCGTGTAACTAACTGGCTAAATATGAACTTACTTACATTGAACGTACATAAAACGAAAATGTTAAAGTTTCAAATAATTAATAATTCTACACCAAAGCCATCCTTAAACATCAAGATACATGAGTGCGCTGACCAAAGGAAATGCAATTGCACGGCGCTTGATGAAGTGAATCTTATAAAATATCTAGGTGTTATAATTGACTCCAGACTTACATGGTCTAAGCAAATTGAGGCAGTTAATTCTCGTGTTAGAAAACTTTTTCACAATTTCCACAAGCTTAGGCGTATAGCCGAACCTAGCTTTATCAAATTAATATACACATCACTATGCGAATCGGTACTGAATTATTGTATTGTGTGCTGGGGAGCAGCTAAGAAAACTCACCTACTTAAGCTTGAAAGGGCGCAAAGAGCTGTTTTAAAAGTTGCTTACAAAAAACCCTATAGACATCCTACCTCTCTCTTATACAGTATAACTCGAGTACTTACGGTACGACAGCTATTTATTCTGGCAGTTATGTTAAGGTTTTACAGGAACGCCTTATCTACATCAGTGACCTCCCAAAGGTCCACTCGCAAGCTAAAATGGCAACCAAAACCCTCAAGAACTGTATTTGCAAATAGGTGTTTTGATTTCACTGGGCCATATTTATACAACAAAATCAACACTATTTTAAATGTCGTGCGCTTAACCAGGTATCCATGTAAAAACATATTAAAACATGGCTTTTAAGTTTAGATTACGAGAAAACTGAAAGCCTTCTAAAAATTTGTAGCTAACATTTACAGGAACACCATCTACCAACAAATATATAATTACACCATACCCTTACATCCCTTAGTCAAAACATACTCGTACCCTCATGCATGTACAGTCAAGGGCACATCAAGCTTGACACATTGGACTGTACCGTTCTTAATTCAATAGAGGTACGGCCTAGAGTCGCGCTGCGAGTGCCAAGCTTGACCTGTAGTTGACTGTATACATACTCACAAACACACATGCACTCATACTCACAAACACACATGGGTACTCTCAAATACACATGTCCACATACTTACAAACGCACATGTACACACAAGAGGCAGAATATATCTATAAACGGAACACTGCCATCTGCAGTTGCGGTCTGCAGTCGGGTTCATGACCGCGGCGACATGACACGGCGACACGTCGTCTGCTGCTGCTGTCTGCAGTCGGCTACGAACTTATCTAATAGACTAAGACCGGTATTTCACTGGGACACTGGTAGCGCGACTGGTTGCCCCACTGGTGTCCGTAACAAGACACCAGTAAAGACACCAGAATCGCTACCCTGCGGCCACTGTATTGAGAGCTATATTTCACTGGGAGTGGTAGCGCGACTGGTAGCGCGACTGGTTGCGCCTCTGGTGTCCGTAACTAGACACCAGCTCGGCTGCTGGTCGCGCTACCACTCCCAGTGAAATATAGCCCTTAATACTGTGGCCGCAGGGTGTAGCGACTCTGGTGTCTAGTTACGGACACCAGTAGCGCAACCAGTCGAGCCACCAGTCGCGCCACCATGGTGTCCCAGTGAAATACCGGCCTAAGAGCGCGCAGTTGGCAACCTTACCTCATCGGATACCAAACAGCGACCTATCTAACCTGCTGCACAAAGAAATGGTGAGTCTTAAAAACAGGGTTGCCTGGGCGAAACCTGGCATGTTTTGTACAGTCAAAAAAACTGTTTATTTTTTTACCAAATCATATACCAAGAAGTACCAAAACCAACAGGATTGTCTTCTCAACCCTGACACTTAGTGAGTTGACATAACCCAAAAATGACATTGCAACTCCTAAAATTACCAGGTTTAGGCAAGGCAACCCTGGTTATTTAGATACATATTAATTATTAATTATGCATGTACTATGTACTTAATTCAAACATGAACTGGTAAAAAAAAAACAGTTTTTTGTTGACTGTACAAAACGTGCCAAGTTGCGCCCAGGCAACTCTGTTTTTTTTACTCACCTTTTGATTGTGCAGCAGACTAAAAAGAAGGCGTTTTTGTACGCGATGAGGCAATATAAGATATCCGTATCACAAAAAAAAAACGGTATGATGTTCGTGTGTCAAGACCTTTGCTTTTAGCGAAATGTGATGTTTTTATGGGCATATCAAGTTAAAAATTATCAAATAGTAATATAACTCGTAAGAAGGTACTAGGAAGGTACCTATTAACATTTTGACGTAGAATTCGTACCTATATTCCAATGCTTACCAACACATTTTGCAGCTATGTCAAAAGCAATCGGCTAAAGCTGTTAGTAAAACTAGTTTATAAAACAATGTTATTCTTTCCGTCAAATACACTTACTCTGGTTTTAGTCATGGCTGCAAAGAAGATTGGTAAATGTTGTAATAAAGGCTAAAAATGGATCATACATCAATTTTTCTACCAGGTCCTGAAGTTCCACTATTCAGATTTTTTTGTCTGTATATGACCGAAAGTGAACCGAAATGGTTGGTGTAAACTTACCCACGCCACAGCCGCCGCGCCGGCCGGTGCGTGTCGTCGACTTTTCTTTCGCAAACTTAGATAACACACTCTCGTGTGTTGATCTTACGTTGTGGATTACTAAAATAAAGCTATCGTAATAGGACTTTTTTGACAGCTGTCAAACGTATGAAAAAAATGCGACCTGCAAAGAAAAATGACCCCTGTAAGTTGGTGATAACAAAACGTCAAAACGGACTTCTTGCGTTGGCCCCACTTTAGTTTTATAACTGTGGAACCAGCCTATCAAGGAGTCCCTAACGAAAAAAAGGACTAGTAGAACTTAGTCATTGAATTACCTTAATGAAGCTGCTAGTAGACCGTTTTTCAACAACGTGTCATAAATAGTAACGTACCGCCGCCTACAGAGATGGCGGGAAGAGGCGCGGCTGCCGAGCAGCTGGGTGTCGGGGCTGTTCTTCCCGCAGGGGATGCTCACGGGCTCGCTGCAAGCCTACGCGCGCCGCTTCCACGTACCCATCGACGCCCTCATCTTTGACTTCGAACCCATCCCAGTCATCCTGCTCCAAGAAGACGTGCACAAGTACAATAAAGCTATAGCTAAAATGAAGGTAACACCTGCTCAAAAATATTGAAAATTGAAGTTATCGACATAAACTTATACGGCCGTAAGTTTTAAGTGGATACGTCTGTGTCGGTAGGTACAGTCAAGAGTCTAATCCCTCCACCCCACTTCTCACACTTCCCTCACCCGGTGAATCATCCAAAGCTCGATAGTACCAATTATTGCCGCCACAGGGCCTAAATCCACAAAGCAATAGACGTATCCGCTTCGAAACATGAGGATTCGCTTGAATTCTTGTATAAACCTCAATTAATTTCGTGCACGACCCTCCTGTGGGAGGACTTGCATATAGTACGAGTATACAGGGTGAAAACTATAAGCGATCTTACTCGATTATTTCTAAACTATATAAGGCTACTGATCCTGAAAGTGCTTCACGAGCTCTATCAAGCGGTATCAATAATAGGTTACAGAATAAAGGATCTATCCGAAAATTCAATGGTTCCAGCTTCCATACATTTAGCACAGCCACATGGCATTCACCTCTTGATAATACCATAGCAAGTAAGATCTCTTTTGATACACTCCTCACAGAGTTTGCCCTCCGAGCCTCCCCGTAGAGTGTTCCATGCCTATATCTTTTTTACGGAGTCTTCCCTCCGAGCACTCCTCCCTCTGGGACCTCTTTTACGGAGTCTTCCCTCCGAGCACTCTCCTTAATTGCTATGGTGGATGAGTGCCATGTAGCTGTACTAAATGTATGGCAGGCAGGCAGGCAGTTTATTCTGAAACCTAATATTGATATCGTTTGATAGAGCTCGTGAAGCACTTATTCAGGGTCAGTAACTTATAGGTACGGCCACAAAGGTAGTAGGGCTTTTGTGCAAAGTCAGTGTTAAGTTATGCCACTAATAAGACAGCGGGCTCCATGGGCGGTGGTGACCACTTTCCATCAGGTGGCCCACCTGCTCGATTGCTCACTTGTCACATTAAAAAAAAGTAACCAGTTATTCAATAGCTTGTATAGTTTGGATACAATTGAGTGAGATCACTTATCGTTTCCTCCCTGTATGACAGCAGTACTCTCCCGTTACCATAAAGAAGATAAACACTACCGTCCTCGTATTTCACCGTCATCTTACTGCCTTTAGATCCTGTCGCTATACGTGTTAATTAAAAAACGCAAAACCTCTCGGGTGGTGGCTCTAGACATGAAACTGAACAACTTTATATAAAAAAAAATTGCTCCTTCTTACAAATCGATAAGCTGACGAAGCCAATTTGTATGAAACAGCAAAAATATTTTTCGCGAATTTTCAAAAGTCGTAGAACAAAAACCCGAGAGGTTTTGCGTTATTTAATTAACACGTTGTATAATGTTATGATAATCCCAGATTCCTCTCCCCTACACCCTTACCCTCCGCAGTCGTCTGATTATGTACTTTGCAGCTTACAGGAGAATCGCAAACTTTCACGAACAATATGTTTTGTTAAAATTTGTTAACGAAAGAAAACTTTTGAAAGTGAGAATAATTCACGAAGATAAAGTTCGAAGCAACCATTTCCTGGCGCAATGGTACCTACGTAAATCTTATACCTATACCCACGGTTAGAAGTAAAAAAGCCTCAGATTGACCGCTTACTTACACAATACTACAGTACATGGACTCTCTGAGTCTCTTTTACTCTGCTAGCATAATTTACTATTCTGTTACTAGCCGGATGATAAACCACCACCAAACGTATACGGCAACTTGAAACCGCCGGAAAATGGTATCAACATACACGGACTCTTCATTGATGCCGGCCGTTGGGATATGGAGCGCAATATGCTTGTAGACGCATTACCAGGTAGGCTGTCTAGCTGTCAAACTGAGGTCATTATGAATGATCGTTAGGAATAACCTCTCGACTCAAGTACGACCCAAAGTATAACAAAAAATACGACAGTAAAGTGTAACAAAAAGGTGTGGTTAACTGAGGAATGATTCTGCCCATGAAACTGAACAACTTTTCCAAAGGACCGTATGTCGAAATACGAAAAAGTACGTAAGTAACATACCATAAAACTGTATCAGCTGATAACGCATAGTATGGGAGGTCAATTTATTTTCGTCTTTTAAAAATTGTTTAGTTTCGTGGGCCAATTCACATCCTTCAGTATTATCATCCCCGTTTGTTAAACCCTGTATAATACCTATACCAAAAATTGTTTTTAATCACAAAGTGACACAGCTCACGAATTTGGGTACCATGGTACTCGTATGTAGACTTTAAGGGCACTGCATGTTATCCTACGTCATCTAGCACACGAAATTTGCAACTTTGTAGCGATAGTGGTGGCCTACTAGGTCCACAAAACGTTGGTCTGCCAATCCGAAACCTGGCAGGTTTTGTACAGTCGGAGCGCAAAGTGGTTAAGTGACAGATTACACGAATGAAATCTATTCGTAGAAATAGAAGGTACTATTCGTAGATATACAAGTAAAAAACAACAGGTCAAATTTCGTGTACTAGATGACGTAGGATAACATGCAGTTCCCTTAAAGTCTAATAGCATCGGAGTCATCCAGAGATCACAGCAGAAAAAGTGTACTTTGAAAAAAAAAGTATCTTTTAGACTGGAAGAGAATTTTTTAAGTCATATACTTAATAGTAGGTTATGCAACGGTACATAATGAGAGGTATACTAATGACTAATTATGTGGAGTTGCATACACAACTTTATCTACTATCATATCGTGAATCAAAAACCAAGCTTGTCTTAAACTTTTCCTCTTTTGCCGGTGATAACTGATGCTGCTGTTAAAAACACCCGAAAGCGAATCATTAACGCTTTTATCACTTATTTCATAACAAAACTAATAAAAATATGCGTAAATACAACATCTGTTTGCTGAGTTTTTGCAATGCAACCTCCTTGCGGCCACAGACTACATATACCTACAGCGCGCCCATTAAAATTACAGTAGTACTCTAGAGAAGTAGATAAAAAATAGTGTCTTTAGGCACAAATTAGATGATGGTATATAAAAAGATGGTAACCTACAGTTTTATGATATGAGAGTAGATAAAGCCACAGCTAGACTATGAGGGTACTGAAATTATCCTATGTATTTGAGTACCTACACAAAAATCAATTTTCTAGTGAAAGTAGTGGCCTAAGATTCACAAAACGTTGGTCTACCAATGCGCAACCTGGCAGGTTCGGTACAGTCTATGAGAAAAGTTGTTAAATCATAGAGTACAGAAACCTGATTAAAGTTATAGAAAAGTAAGTAAAAGAACAGGTCTGCCTCACATCCTTTAGGATCCAATAGGCCACTACTTTTGCTGCAAACTTGCTTATTTCGTGTAGTCGATGACGTAGGATAATTTGTAATGCCCTCTTAGTTTTTTACTCTGAGATACTTCTCCTCCAAGCGTGAAGTCAAAAGACGAGACTCGTTCTGTCTACTCTTGAGGGAAGAAATAATAAAAGGACTGGAACAGCTGGTACAGACACGTCTAAAAATATGTATACATCAGCAAGGGTTCATAAACATACAGACTATAAAGAGAAAGGACAGACTTTACAACCACATGTTGTCGTCACGAATTGTTTTGTTGAATGCTTTTTAAACATATCTACAAGTGGAAGGACAAATACATGTATCCATCTAATTGACAACACGCATTGTTGCATTATTTTATTATCTATTATTATTATATAGCATTATTATATTATTATTATTGTACAATGTATAATGCGTTGAGAGACTTTGAAATACAGATAGTATGATCAGCTCAGGTTCCGTTGTGAGAAAAGAGAGAGAGAGGCTCTGTTGTATTGTTTATGTAGTAAGGTTTAGCGCCACCGCGCTGTTTTGTCGACGGCTCCACACTGAAAGGGCGTGCTCAGTCAACGAAACTGAACAACTTGGCCAAAGAAACATTTTGGGAAATCAGAAAAATATTGATTTTTTCATACAAATTGCTCACTTTGATCGAATAGTTTGTATGGAAAGGACAATTTTTTTTTCATTTCCCAAAAATTTTTCTTTGGGACAGTTGTTCAGTATCGTTGACTGACCACTCCCGTTCAATTTTTGGTATACCATCTCTTACACCTTGTATGTGAGTTAGTGATAGGCTTTCTTATCTTGCTAAATCCTACTAATATTATAAACGCGAAAGTTTGTAAGTATGGATGGATGGATGGATGGATGTTTGTTACTCTTTCACGTAAAAACTACTGAATGGAAACACATACTCGTACGCTACAATTTATAAATCTGCGCAGACGAAGTCGCGGGCACCAGCTAGTTTGGGAATAAAATTATAAGGAGCTTTCATGAAATCAAAACTGTATTTATTTGAATTTTCTACTGCAATTGCTGTGGCGTCTGCGAGTGGATGCAGGCAGGATACCACTTTATAATGAAGATAAGGGTCTAATCAACAAAATTGTTTTCTATAATGTTTAGTGCCATTTCTACAGTGGGCAAAAAATGGCCTAAATCCACTCGCGAAGTGGTACAGCCATTTTATGGGCCATCGTGTTACTTGCCTAAAGTTATGAATTTGAAACAGGTCAAATGAATCCGCCGCTGCCAGTGATATGGTTTATACCTGCGCTGACACTCCCAAAGCCGGATCCTCGCTATAACGCACCACTCTACAAGACAGCGGAACGAGCTGGTACTTGTTTTTCATTTCCTTACTAAGGTCCATATAACTTTAACCAAGAACTTGGATGATATGCAGCATCATATGCAGTATCCCAGAAAGAATATGACAGGTTTTTGACACAAAGTATGAAGAGAACGGCACGTCACTTGGGTCCAAAAAAGCATCAAAATTTTTAACGCTTTTGCCATTCATGCGTTGATAAATCAGTCAGGACATGTTCTGTTATAAAATATATTTAGACATTGTCTTTGCCTACCCCGACGGGAAAGAGGCGTGATGTTATGTATGTATTGACTTTACACTAGTAACATTGAATTGTTTATCCAGGAATTTTATCGACGACTGGTCACAGCACTAACTTCGTATTACCAGTGCTACTGAGAACGCATAGACCGTCTGACTTCTGGATAATCCGCGGTACTGCGCTTCTCACGCAGATCACAGACTAAACCAACCGGCGTGGCGCCGGTTACGCTGTCACCGAAAGAAAGAACATTGAATGGTTCAACTGTACTCATTTACCGTAACACAAACCTTTTACTTTAGAAATAGGATATTTACCGCCAGTTGCACACAGCTCCTTTAAATATCTTCCTGAATATTTCTGTTTTGTTGAAAAAGAAAGTGTCAGAATAGTAGTTTATGCAACGGTACCTACATAATGAGGGGTAAATAACACTCGAGTGTATAATATTCCATAACATGACACGAGTGTATAATATTCCATAACATGACACGAGTGTTTTATACCTAATTATGTGGAGTACTACTACTATTCAAAAGAGAAATGTAATAAAGTCAGCCTCGAAAATAAAATTTAAATTGTTATTGATATTTTATTAATATAACTTATTTCAGGTAGATTTATCCATACTAATATTATAAATGCGAAAGTAACTCTGTCTGTCTGTCTGTCTGTTTGTTTGTTGCTCTTTCACGCCTAAACGGCTGAACGGATTTTGATGAAATTTGGTATGGTGATAGATGGTAACTTGGAGACGGACATAGGCTACTTTTTACCCCGGGAAAATATCTCATTCCCGTGGGAATCTACACATACAATAATACTCTAGCGGGCTCTTTCACGCCTAAACGGCTGAACGGATTTTGATGAAATTTGGTATGGTGATAGATGGTAACTTGGAGACGGACATAGGCTACTTTTTACCCCGGGAAAATATCTCATTCCCGTGGGAATCTACACATACAATAATACTCTAGCGGGGTTGTATCTGCTACAGCACACCGAAACTACTTTACCGATTTTGATGGGACTTCTTTTTTTACTCAACTAAGTATCGCTGATTACGAAAACTACTACAATTTTGAAATCCAACGTGGTAGACGTAAACTACCATTATCCCCTGGGGATAAGGTTGAGGTGCGATAGGGTTGAAATGTCTAAAAATCAATATGGGTGTCGTTTGTAAGGTTTATCGAGCCGCTGATTACAAAAACTACAACAATTTTGAAATCCAACATGGTGGACGTGAAATGCTATCATCCCTTGGGGATGAGATTGGGG
Organism: Athrips mouffetella; assembly: GCA_947532105.1. NCBI lineage: Eukaryota > Metazoa > Arthropoda > Insecta > Lepidoptera > Gelechiidae > Athrips > Athrips mouffetella. Next base: position 34,791,234 of record OX383956.1, read on the forward strand.
TGCGATAGAGTTGATATGTCTAAAAATCAATATGGGTGTCGTTCGTATGGTTTATCGGGTCGCTGATTACGAAAACTACAATGATTTTGAAATCCAACGTGGTGGACGTGAAATACCACCACCCCTGGGATGGGGTTGGGATTCGATAGGTTTGAAATGTCTAAAAATCAATATGAGTGTCAGTTGTATGTTTATATAAGGATAGGGATAGCGGTTAAGATGGCGTTAGGGGTAGAAGCAGGGATAGGGGTAGGGTCAGGGATAGGGAGAGGGAGAGGGGGAGGGATAGGGAGAGAGTGTAAGGGAGGGGAAAATGAGGGGAGAGAAAGGGGGAGGGAGGGGTAGAGGGCGTGGGAGGGGGTAGAGGGAGGGAGAGGGGGAAGGGGAGGATGAGTGAGGGGAAGGGGGAAAGGGAGGGGAATGGGAGGAGGGCGAAGGGGGAAAGGGAGGGTAATGGGGAGAGGGGAAGGGGGGAAATGGAGGGGGAAGGAAGGGTGAGGGGGGGAAGAGGGAGGGGCGAGGGAGAGGAAGAGAGAGTGGGAGAGGGTGAGGGAGGGGGAGTGGGAATGTAGGGGGGGGGGATACAAAAGGATAGATAGGGAGGAATAGGGACCTTTTTTACTTTTATGAATACCTCCTCGCTACCCATTCACTTCACTCCCTTTATTGCCTTCTTTTTTAAGTTCGCCTGTAACGGTTTACAATGAAAATTCCGCACTACCTACCAGTTAAATAAAATCAAAAGATAATTAAGTTTGTAGTAAGATGCATTTATTCAACTTGGATAAGTACAAATGCATCTTTTACGTAGGGATCAAGAAGCATAAGCGCTCCGTAAAATATGTTTCAATTAAGTTCGAGTTCTGTTTTTTTATAAAATCTACGCGGACGAAGTCGCGGGTAACAGCTAGTAAAAATATATATTTAATATAATTACTCATACAAAATCACGTTGATAAAATTATGAATGTCTCGCCGCGAAATTATTCGATACCAGATTTTGCACTAGAACGCAGCAGGCAAACATAATAATATAAGTAGATAATAATTGCAAACAAATATATTTGAAATAAAACTCATTATTTATTTTATTTAGTGTTCAATGAGTGAGGATCATCAATACACACGTGTATCATACGACGTTTTTCAACTTATTTGTGAATAAAATAACAATAAAATTTAAACCAATAAAATAAAAAAAATCTATAACTCACTAGTGAGTTATAGCAATGAAAAAGTCACAGTTTGATTATGGGTGTTATTCTGTGCCTAATTGCGGTGACCATAGAGCCACTTTATGAGCAAGTGTGTTGAAAAAGTATTTTCAACACATTTGCTCATAAAACAGCTCTATTTGCACTGTATTAAGGTCCATAATCCAGCTTATTAAACACGCGTGCTTTTTTCATTACTATAATTTCACTAGTGTTGTAATTTTTGTCTTTTTTTTAATCGGCAAGATGCAAGGAGTTTCTATATCTATACCATTCATAATATTTTCATGAAAAAGTAAACTGTGTTCGATAATATGATAAATAAATGTTAATTACATGGAAATACTTATATTAATCAACCAACTTACTACAAATTTGTCTATAAAGTAACAAAATATTCAATATTAAATAATTCAAGGGAGTGAGCCTCAGAACAAAGACCTCCTTGCTGAGTAAGCTGTTTGACAGGTTAGTATTTTATTTTTGTTTTGTTTTTTATAGCGGCAAGGTGCAAGGAGTTTCTATATCTATAACATTCATAATAATTTAATGAATTAAGAAACTGTGTTCGATAATATGATAAATAAACGTTAATTAATCCAAAATATTGATTTTAATCAACTAACTAACTACAAATTTGTCTTTAAAGTAACAAAATATTCAATTTTAAAATAAATTGAAAAGTAGTCTGTTTGATAGCTTAGTCATTGTCTCCTGCGCGCGCATGTATAATCTGTGTCTTCGAAAAAAGTAATACGCGCGCCATTTTAACAGATATTTCTTGTTGTGAAATGTGTTTAATGTAATTAAAAAATAAATGACTTCTACAAATAAGAAAAACAGTGGTAAGTGTAGAACGTCAAAAATACTTGAACAAAAACACAAGTCCGGTGTATAGGGTGACCTAGAAATGTGAGGAAAACGTCTACGAAATTTCCTTAGGAAAAAAAGGTAAGCGATTTTGATTTGTTTTTATTCGCAAATGTGTTGAAAAATGTCGTAAGAAGCTTGTGCGCTTTGGTGATTACACCCTCGGCTCCATTACGCCCTCGCCTGCGGCTCGGGCTGCAATTTCTGAGCCTCGGCCGTAATATCCAAAATAGCGCACGTGCATCTTAATGTACTATTTTATACCATGTTAAGAACCATATCAAGCCTATTCAATAAATAGTGTATCAGAAAACCTATAAAATTACCTTTTATCTAATGACACTCTAAGTGTAGGATGTATTTAGGAAAAAGTAATATGGGCCATAAAATTTCCTCAATTTATATTAGTAGTATTCGTCCATGGTAGTATCTAGAAATAGTAGATTAGTAGCCAAGGGCTGTAAGGCATCAATTGCAGCCCGAGATATTAAGGTATTTTTTATTTTTTATTCCCGCATACATTTAAAAGCAACTGCAATTAAATTTATTTTTCGAGGCAGATTTTTTCACATTCCTACATTTAAAAAATCCTATAACGACTCACGAGCACTTGGGTACCGGTGGTACCCAACCTTTTTTTTTTTTTGAAGTTTGCACACGTTTTTCGCCAAAATACACATAAATTGACTTCCGAACCAGGGACCAATTCTTGAATATCACCGGGTGATAAAATATCACTCAAAAAATTCAAAAGCACAGATTTTTCTTAATAGTTAAGATTGATCATCTTAAAATATAAAGCAGTCATTGATTGTTAATTTTCATGTATTCTGATTTACCTTTCAACAGTTTATTAGGGCAAATGTGAATTTTTAAAGTCTCAAAAGTGATATTTTATCACCCGGTGATTTTTCAAGAATTGAGTCCCAGCCCCAGGCGAGATCCCGGATGCCATAAACTAACGTTGTTTTGGGCTTGCATTCTGAGAAATAAAACTTGGAGCTAAGTTTCTTGAAGCGCTCGTCGATATTTCAATAGGTTGCTCGATAGGTTGCTTAGCTGCGCTTGGGTACCACAGGTACAAATCTTAAAATGCATTTTACGTAATAAAAATGAATTCCTCGTCCTTAATTTACTCGAAAATGATACCAAACTGAACCTGATTTATATTCTAGCGTCTACATTTTTTAAGATACTCCGGTCAGAGCATCCCTTTGTGAAGGTCGGGGTACCGATCCTAATCACGCTTTTTTGACCTCATGACCAAGTGTAAGATGTTTCAAAACTAAGTCAGCATTTCTAAAGGATTCCCGAATTTTTCTAGAGTAACGACTCCTCTATATAGGGTATTAATTTGATTGCGTGCCATAGCTCAGGGGCGGGATCAGTATCAGTAACTGAACAACTTTTCCCAAGGAACATAGTTCGAATTACGAAAAACCAAATTTGACCCTCCATACAAAATGCGCTATCAGCTGATGCATTTTCTATGGGAGGTCAAAAATTTATTTTCGTATTTCGACCTGTTTTTGTTGAAGTTTTTCAGTTACTGATACTGATCCCGCCCCTGAGCTATGGCACGCAATCAAATTAACACCCTGATGATATGTTAATTAAGTTGCAAGTCCGAAAATTTTCGTATTTTTTACACCCTTTTGTATAAGAATGGATTTTGTAGGTAAACTATATGAGATTAACTCCAACACATTTTCACGGAGAAGGCTTTCTACTTGTTGTAGCCCGTGCGAAGCCGGTGCGGGCCGCTAGTTATATGTAGGTATTGTAAAATAGCTTTTTAGTCTTATTTACTAAACGTTTTCCTTTTGGATCAACTTGTATACCTAACTTATTTATTTTCGAATATTTTCTCAAAATCATTCACTATATACAACGTGTTAACGGAATAAGCGAAACTGAGAAAATAGTTTGTTCAGAATCGAGAGAAGAATCAATTTCACGGGTAGGGGATAGGGGTAATTTTTTAAATTTTTATTTTAAAATTTTTGCCGCTTCTATTCTAAATATTTCTGTGGGTACGCGCGCTGGCGCATGGCGGTGGGCGGCGGCGCCCGCGCGGATCATGAGCGGTGAGGAGGGGAGGGAAGTTGGCGTGGCGTGCGCGTACAAGAACAACGATGAAACTAGAACCACAGAATTCATAATATGAAACTTTAAAATAATAATATCTAGAAAAAAAATTCTTTTTTTAAGATTTTTTTTACGGGAATGTATTTATTTTGATAAAAATCAGTTGGGGTGTATGAGGGTTTCGCTTATTCCATTAACACGTTGTATAGGGTGACTTTTAATTAGTTCTTGATAGAAAATGGTATGAATGTACTCATGATACTGAACAACTCTTCCCAAGGAACATAGGTCGAAAGACGAAAATTAAGTTTTGACCTCCCATATAAACTACATCAGCTGATAGCGCATTTTGTATGGGAGGTCAAATTTGGTTTTTCGTATTTCGACCTAAGGTAGGTCTGTCGAAATACGCCTAGACGATAATTACGCCTATGCTCCAAGAATCCTATTAACAGTACCGATAAAATCAAACTTAATATATCTACGCACTACGGTTTACGAGTATGTGCCCCGCATCGCGAACCATGCGCGTGGCGCTCCTTTCTCGCGTCGCAAGCTAGTAGTCGACCGATATTCCCGAAAACACACGCTGCGAGGATTTTTATTAACACAAATCAGGAAGTTCATGATAAGTTTACATACTTTTTAAGAGTTTGTACAAAGATGTGACCCTAGTTCGCTAACACAACTATTATTCTCCCTACCCGTAGTTTTTATTAATCGTAAGGCGATCGGTGTTAATTTAAAAAAAATATTGCTAGGATTGTTCTGGATGGGTAATTACGCCTAGGCGATTCAACACGTACGAAATGGTATTTAAGGCGCTATTAACTATCACGTAGGTGTAATTAGCCCTGTGAATCAAACTTATGATTAAGGCGATTTATATCAATAATGGTAATAAATATTCTTTATTTATTGTGTGTATTTGTTTTAGCCTTAATAAGACTTTTTTGTGGTTTGGCCGTGAAAATTGGCCGCAAAATTTTAAAAATTGTTTTAGCAGGCGTCATTACCTGAACCTCAGTATAATGACGCCTAGTGGAAAATTATGTTTTGGAAACATTTTTCTGTTAAAAATTCTGTCGTATGATGGCTTGCTTGAGTTTATACTATGTGCCATTGAAATTTTTTAAATAATTGTTGTTGTTACTTAGCAATTTAAGATTATGGTTACATGATTCTGTAGCTGTGAAAATACGTTAAAAATTAATATTGTTGATGATGATAGTACTGCTGAGACTGATAATGTTTCTAAATGAAGAAAATTATAATAACTCACTAAGAGTAGAAAGTTATTGTAAGAAAACAATTGTAGGCGAATTTAAAACTTAGTAGTTTAATTCCGCCAAAACCACTCCGTTTGAAATTTGAATTCTTTTTCTTTGGTTTTTGATAATATTATTATTGTTTTTGATTAATCTAATTAATTAATAAACGACCCTTTGGTACAGATACCTTTTAATATATTCTCATTTAAAATACCAGAAATATTTAACTCTAACCTTAAGTAGGCGTATTTCGACCTACCTACGTTATGTTCCTTGGGAAAAGTTGTTCAGTATCATGAGTACATGCATATCTTTTGCTATCAGGAACTATTAAAAGTCATACTTTAGAGGCACAACTAGATAATTTTCATTTAGTTATACTTCGCTAGCGCGTGCTTGTGCAAATTGACGCATGCATGCGTTGTGATGAGAGAATAAAAACAGCATACGTTTCTATGTGTTCCGAAAGTGTAAGTGTTTGAATTATTTTATATTTATACGTATTCACGTAAAACTTACGGCGCTGTTTCAAGAATGCAGCCAATCAGGAATGTCTTTTTGGTTTCTATGTGAGCAGAGCTCCAAGACCGCGATAGGGGAGGCTTTGGCCTAGCAGTGGGACATTAACGGCTAGAGCAGACGGACAATGATTTGCATTGTTGCAAGCCTGCTTATTCTAGTGCAAAAAATTATAGTGAGTATTCAGCCCACGAGACAACTTATTCGAAAAAAAGAATTTAGGTCTTCTACATTTTTTCTTTGTTCTTTTCCATATAACTACGCGACATGCGGTATCGATAACAAATCTACTCTGCGCTGCGCGCTCAGTCAAGTTTATTGTTCAAGTAGTTTTCAAACATTTTTACAACCTTTTAATGACCTCTGATGACAAAACTAGTTGGTTCATCAGGAAATATAATTATTTAATTGATTTTCATTGGTTTTGCTCCCGAAGCCCGGTGATCCTTGCTACTCATAATAACTAGCAGCTTCCCAAAAAAAAAAAATTACTCCAAAACATTTTTTCGACTTCGAATACTTTAGTCGAATAAATTATTTTAGCGCATAATTTTTTTTTCGTAGGTTACCCATGACGGAACGGAGGCGGTATAAGTATGTGTTTGGGGTTCAGGTGTATGTAGTATGTCTGTTATCATAAGTAGAATCACTAGGCTTCGGGAGCAAAACGAATGTAATTCACGCTGTATTTAAATAAGGTGTATGCGTGTAGTCAGTCAATCGCACAACAGTGGGAATGTTCTTCATCAAAGGCCGTCCGCTAAAATTCGCGCGGGAGCCTGCTCGCGTGTTTGAATTCAAAAATGCGACGGGCGCTGGTACACGCGCCGGATGCACGCGTCATCAACCTTATCATCATCACTAACCTCATCATCATTATCATCAACCTCATCATCATTGTAGATTACGATCTAGAAACAAAATTGAATATTACCGGGAACAAATTGAGGACTTCCTTGGTAAAATGTTATGTTTTTCGATGGATCCACGCGGAAGAAGTCGCGTTATACAGCGTGAATTTGTATTGGTTTTGCTCCCGAAGCTCAGTGATTCTACTCATAAAAACAAGCACTTTGCCGAAGAAAAAAAATTTTCGTCTTCCCATACAAAAGAGTCGATCACGTGACCACTTTATTATGGAGGTGAAAAACATTTTACGCGTAAAAAATATTTTTCTGCGGTAAAGTTGCTTGTTAATAATCACTTGTGTAAAACCACTGGGCTTCGGGAGCAAAGCCAAAACAAATTCACGCTGTATTGGTCACGTGTGCGGTTGACTGTGCCGTCAGCGTTAGGTAGGAAGTAAAATCTATTATTTTTGTCTATTAGAATATCAATTTTCTATTTATAATATAGATTATTATTTCAAAAATATAAACATTTTTTAAATAAACTTGTTTTATTTACATATTACAAAGGAAAAATTAATACTAAAGATAGAGTTATTCAAAACTGATTTTATTGGTTAAAGTTTCTATTTTCGAAAACAAGTTTCGTTATGTAGGATGCACTAGGATGACGGAAAAATTGTTGCAGCGACTTGAGCATCGCAATTTTACTATTATCAGCGGTGTGGCACCTGTCGTTAGCAGAGAGGCGTACCGCTCGCCCATCCAATAAAAACGGTTTTTAAATAATTACAGAAACATCTCCACACATACCTACATACATCTATTAGCCCGGTTTCTTACGTCTTGGAGTTGAACAGCTCCGAGTAGAACTCTGCCAGTGAACATGGGTGTTGTACAGGTCAAACTTCGGCCAGAACGCCCGATACTCAAACTCTACTCTGCGTCAGTGGCAGGGGAGAGAGGGGTTAAATACCAAAGTGCCTGCGCGCGAAAAATAATTAGCGGAGCTATTTGAACTACTACGTCAAGTTTGGTGTCATTATCAGATAAACCGACAATGGCGAATTCAACTGTTGTACCAAACTTGTAGGGTTCCATAGAAAATGTGTTAAGTTTAGGAGATGAAAAAAAATTTTTGCACCATAATATTTTTATATGAATTCTACAAATAATATAAAAAACCATATAGTCCGGTCCCTTATAGTCTTATATCACCAAATTGCACCAATTTTTTTCCAGGTACTAGTTAGGTACATAGCTCTCAATTTTTGATAGGAGCCAATTCTTGAATTTTCTATGGATTTTTTTTTATTTTTGATAGGAGCCAACTCTTGAATTTTCAATGGATTTTTTTTAAATTCAAGAATTGGCTCCTATCAGAAATTGAGAGCATGTACCTAACTAGAACCTGGAAAAAATTTGGTGAAGTTGTAAGGCGTGTCTACGTTAAACAGCTAACTGACCGCACTATAAACATCAATATTTGAAACTAAAATAAAATTATCAATGTTTTGCGGAATTTTTTGATATTTGTTATTCTGTGAAGTAAGCAAAAACAGTTTTATAACCCGACGAAACTGCCTAAACTGGACGCAAATTAAAAAAAAACAAGTAAAATGTAACAAGCTAATATAAACAAAATTCATTAAAGAACATACCAATCTTAACACTTGAAAGTTCGACTTGAAAGCTATAAAAGAACTGGCTTGCAAAAAGAAAGCTATAAATTGTAAAACAAAGGAATGCATTTATGTGCGTTGCTAGCAAAGTCGTAGAACAAAAGTTGTTGTATTTGACCTCACTAACAAGGCAGGTCCAAAAAAATAACCTTGTATAATCTGCATAAAAAAACATAATCTAAATAAAAATCTAAAATTAAGTTTTTTTTTCATTACCAAAAATTAATTCAGTATATTGACATATTTTTCTATGGAACCCTACAAAAGTGGTACGAGTATCACAGATGAATGCGCCACTGTCGATTTATCTGAAAACGACACCAAACTTGGCCTAGTAGTCCAAATAGATCTGCTAGAATTTTTTTCCAATCGCAGGCAGTTTGGCATTAAACCCCTCTCTCCCCTCCCACTGACGCAGAGAAGAGTTTGCCTAACGGGCGTTTAGGCCGAAGTTTGACCTGTGTAACACTCATGCACAGGGGCGGAGCGCTACTCGAAGCTAGAAACCTCCCAATGTTTCCCATACAATTTGAGGCGTAAGAAACGCCACTATACAAATATTTTCTATTAATTAGGTGTGAAAGTGAACGAATACGAGTATCACAGTACTTATTTAACTTTAGATGTAGGTACATACATACACTTTGTACTCACCGGCACATTTATCCGCCTACCCTTTTAAAGGTGGCAAACTATTGTTTTAATTGAATAATATGAAAAGCAATTATAAAATCGACGTGGTGAAAAACTATCAAAAAGTGGTGGATCTTGCCTATATTCTTGGAGAAAAATTTCCAGTGAGGTTTACTATCCTTAGTTAAAAGAAAGCTACCGAATGAATACTATCATTGATGTCCGTCCCTATATGTTATGCAGTAGCAACAAACCATAAACAGATTTATTAGAACAAAGTTCTTTATCGCACATTACACTCAAGTCACTCACTGTATGTTCGAGATTTATTCATAAAGCTAAATAGAATAGTAGGATTTAAGTATAGCAACACTAGCCTTTTTTAGGGTTCCGATACCAAAATGGTAAAAAAAAGGAACCCTTATGGTGCCGCTCTGTCTGTCTGTCTGTCCGTCTGTCTGTCACACCTCTATATCTCAGCAACCACTTACGCTATCGAGCTGAAATTTGGAATAGTTTTAGAATATAGTTGCCCAACTTAATTGCACATGAAATTTTTTTAAAAAAAGTATGATTATTAATGTAAAGGGGGCCAAAATAGGGGGGGCCAAATTTCAAATTGTCGCTACTAGGTCGAGTGGGGTATCATATGAAAGGGCTTTACTTGTACATTTTAAAATATATTTTTGTATTTTTTTAAGTTTCTTAGTTTTCAAGTTATGATGAAAAATGTCAAAAAAAATACCATTCCCCCCCCCTTATCTCCGAAGTTTGAGTAAGGGAAAATCTGAATTAATTACAGTTGACAGAGGTTTATGTAAACTTTACAGCAAAAATAAAACGATCTTTCTAAGTTGCACAGTTTTTCAGAAATCTGCAAAAAACCTTTACAAACAAATTTAGTTTTGCGGTCCTGAAAATGGACTTTATTGCTTCCAAAAACACTATAGGTATATCGGAACCCTCGGCGCGCGAGTCCGACTCGCACTTGACCGGTTTTTTTCCTCAACAACTGTAAATCGTGTACGTTTGTGCCAATAAAAATTAGGTTTTTTGGCGGGAACTCGGCGTGGGCTCTTGCCTGCTCGGTTGAAATTCTAGTTTTTTGTGTATGTAGTGATTTTGTGGATAATAAAGATAGTGTTTTGCTACAGGGTGCGCAGCTGATGAAGATTTCAAGCGATCTCGTGTTTGAACCCAGTTTGTGTTGTCTGAAAAAGTCATTGACATTTCCTTCGTATCGCCTTACGGGGGGACAATGAACAAGTTCCCCACTCGACACTGGCGGTTCGCCATATTTTTAACTACTATAAAAGTGAAGAAATTACAAAAACTGAACAATGTTCTACAACGACATCGCATCTTTCAATGCACAACTTAATTTTCATCAGCAATATTGCTCATGTTCGGTTTTGTGAATAAGGCTGCACCGGCGTACCGCCGTTAGCCATTAAAAAAAAACCGGTCAAGTGCGAGTCGGACTCGCGCGCCGAGGGTTCCGATATAATTTTTGTATTTTTGGAAGCATTAAAGTCCATTTTTAGGACCGCAAATCGTTTGTAAAGGTTTTTTGCAGATTTCTAAAAAACTGTGCAACTTAGAAAGATTGTTTTATTTTTGCTGTAATATTGACATAAACGTCTATCGACTGTAATTAATTCAGATTTTTCCATTCACAAACTTCGGAGACAAGGGAAGGGGGGGGGGGGGGGACGGTATTTTTTTGAAATTTTTCATCATTACTTAAAAACAAAGAGTTGTAAAAAAATACAAAAATATATTTTAGAATGTACTAGTAAAGCCCTTTCATATTGATACCCCACCTTGACGGACAGACCATAAGGTTTCCTTTTTTTACCATTTTGGTATCGGAACCCTAAAAAGTAAGTTCTAACGTGGCTACTTGGGCGTTGGTGGGTGCTTTGAGTTCGCGTGCTATTTTAAACTGTAAAATGATTATAAATGTTTCGTTAGCCAAATCCGCTATTGTGTGGAGTGAAAAGAGATTTGTATCGCGCGTGTCATCGCAGTGTACGTACAGTCATCAACAGGGCAAACGTATACCGTTTTAGCTATCTTTTTTTTTTGATTAAGGGAAAGGTTTTATGAAGATTTTATTTGTAATTTGTATTGTTGTTTTAGAATGCAATTTTCTACTTTGCTTGTTTATTTTTTACCACTTGACCATCAGCCGACCACTTGACCACTAGCCGACCACTTGAACACTAGCCGACCACTTGACCACTAGCCGACCACTTGACCCCCAGCCGACCACTTGACTGCCAGCCGACTACTTGACTACTAGACGACCACTTGACCACTAACCGACCACTTGACTGCCAACTGACCACTAGCCGACCACTTGACCAGCAGCCGACCACTAGACCACCGCCGTATAAATGGCAGAAAAATGACAAACTAACGACAAACAAAAACGACAAAAAAAAACCGGACTGACCAGACGCCCCCCCGTATCGATGAAGTCTACTGTATTAATGGTGTCGACCATACTCACCGGCGCGTGCGGACGGCGGCGTCGCTCTATAACGATAGCTGACAGTCGAAGAGCTTTGTACGCGCACGAGCGCCCGGCGCGGCTCTTAGACCCTGTCGAGAAAGGGCGAATCCGCCGCGAATTGTTACGCGCGAGTTCTACGCGCGTCTGCGAGGTACTGGGTGTCAATACATTGCGTCCACAAGCATCGCGCGAATTTTCTCGGCTCGCGCGAGTCGAGTTACTAGGAGCGCCTTGTTTGCGGCCAGATGAACGCGCGAAACACGCGCGAGTAAATCGCGGCGAATTCGCTCGCCCTTTCTGGACAGGGTCTTGGACGCTACCTACCATCTAGTGCACTTCCAAACACGCGCGTGTCGCCGGCCACACGCTCCGCTCTGAAACCACCCTATCATCGTTACCACGCTGTCAGCGTGACGTACACGTGTGAAATGTTTCATGTTTCTAGGCGAAGAGCGCGCAGTTGGCAACCCTACCTCATCGGGTACCAAACAGCGCTGCTGCACAATGAAATGGAAATATGTACCAAAATAACTAGGGTTGCCTTGCCTTGCCTAATACCCGGTAATTTATGGAGTTGCATTGTCATTTTTAGGTTATGTCAACTCACTAAGTATCACGGTTGAGCAAAGCAATCCTGTTGTTTTTGGTACTGATTTGATAAAAAATAAACAGTTTTTTTGTTGACTGTACGAAACGTGCCAGGTTGCGCCCAGGCAACCGTTTTTTTAGACTCACCATTTCATACTGCAGCAGCCTAAATAGGACGCTGTTTGGTACCCTTTGAGGTACGGTTACCAACAGCGTGCTCTTAGTCTATTAGTGCTGGTGCCTGGAGACTGCCGTCGAAGACAAGAATTCAGAAGATAATACAACAATACCCCGTCCTTTTCCATTTCTTGCTCCTCGAAGTCTGCTCGAAGGTCAAATTCACGCTTCCACGATAAATTTACGAAAAAAAAATCCTCTTAGGGAGGCTTTGGAAACATGTCCCTCAACACAGAATCCTCAGAGAAAAAAACTGCATAAAAACTTATTTTGACGATGCCAAAAAATAGTCATGAAATAGTCATAAATAGTCACCATAAGGAAAAAAATAGTCGCGTTACAATTCTAGAGTTATAGCTATGGTTTGCTGAGGATTATGGGCATAGGCTATATACAGAATCCTCAGTTCTGATGCAAGCAAACCGTGGGGACTATAGACTTGGTTTTTATTTTAAAAAATAGTCATGAAATAGTCGTCTTGACTTCCAAATTCTCAAACACAGTCGTTCAAGGATTTCAGAGTTACAGGGGTAACTTGCTGAGGATTCTGTGCATAGCATTTCACGGACGCAGATTCCTGCAGAACGGTTAGGTTTTTCTATTTGATACTGATGTCAAAAAATAGTCAACAAATAGTCGTCTCAAACCATAATAACTTCGGTCTGTTTTACCTAGTAGAAGTATGTTAAAAATGCATGTGAACTTCGCCATACATTTTTCCTTTGTACAGTCGCGTACACAAAATTATTTGATATTGATTTCAAGTTGTAAAAAAAAATGGATTTTGATAGAGGTATGGGTATGTGGATATGAAAATGTGGATATACAGAGGCTTTTATTTTTATATATTGTTGCAGTCCTTTTTTTTGTGTTATCTATTTTTATTAGGTAAATAAGAGGATAAACCGACTGATATATCAGTGCACAGACCCAACCTTTTGGTCTAAAAACTTATAATGTAGGTTCCACGTTTAAGGAAAGGTAAAACTAGAATATCGGGCTTAAACCCAGATGCATTCAGTAAGTAAAAATACTTTAATAATAATTGGTAGGTTCGCAAATATTACTAAATTAACTATACTAACTTTACTAATTTCTTGATTGATCAATGTTGTTTGCCTACGCATGTGTTTCTTTTACCCAATAGCACATAAGTAGAATAATACAAATCAGTGATTTAATGGCATAGTAACAGAGTTAGAAATGTTTAACGTGAGTCGTATAATAGAAAAAGCACCAATATTCTGAGACGAGATATGTTTAATCAATAGCATGGCGGCGTTCGGCTCGACCGAATTGTGTGACCGAGCTGGCGCTCGCCGCCGCCGCCGGCGCGTATTAAAGTGCCCTAAAGTGTTGCTATTACACCGACAACTGCCGTGTTTTACGGTAATTATATGAAATGTAAAGTTAACTTACACTACAGCCTATGGAAGCAGTAAATACACAACGCGTTATTCCAAATTAGGATTTCCATTTTTTCAATAATCCTACTTAAAAATTGAATGTAAATTCTAAAACTAACAGCAGCTCGTTAAAAGCGCAGCCTCAGTCGGGTCATTGCGCTGCGGGTTATTGCCCTCTGCGTAGGGCTAATTTTAAAATTTTCAGAATTTTTTAAAAGTAGATTTTTATTTGTGTTCCTTTATCGTTACTGAAACACCCCCTAAGCTATGGCACGCAATAAAATTATCACCCTGTATTACTCATTTAACGGACATAAGTACGAAGACTGTGATTTATACAAAAAACCGGCCAAGTGCGAGTCGGACTCGCGCACTGAGGGTTTCGTACCACCACATAAACATAATTGTATTAGTTGAAATTTCAGTAAGTTGATGTGCTAGATTTTTTGAGTCCGACACGCGCTTGACCAAATTTTATTATTTGTTGTTATTTTATAGCTTATGCACTATAAACATACCAATTTTCAAGTTTGTAAGTGTTCCCGTTTTTAAATAGAACTAAAACAAAAATCGCCTCAGCGACCATCTAACTTGACCCCTCTCATATATGAATGTTCTTGAAACGGGAGCTCACCACAATTGGTTATCATTAGTTGTGAGAAAAGTTGTAATATTTAATGATTTCAGACTTTTCCCATTATTTGTACTGTGAGACCTAGCTTCTTGATAAATTTCATAATTTTAGGTCAACAGGAAGTACCCTATAGGTTTTGCATTTTTGAATAAATGTATGGAGATGAGGACATAAAATGCCATATCTTTTGATTGCGTCGTTGTAAAAAATTTAAATTTTCAGATCTTGTGTGGTTCATGGATCCTAATATGTGGTATTAATTTTAACCTGATACCTTTACCCGTTCGTGAGATAAAGGGTCTTGACAGACAGACACACAGACGGACAACAAAGTGATCCTATAAGGGTTCCGTTTTTTTCTTTTGAGGTACGGAACCCTAAAAACTAACTTAAAAATAATCTGTAGGTACTGAATATATTCAAAAAAAGACTTTTTTATTATTTTAGTTTAAAACCAATTATTGTAGTTTATGAAGCTATATTATTTAACATGAAAACAAATAAACTTTTCTTTTTATTACAGAATTAATTATATTGGGTTCCAAATACATAAAAAAAAAGTAACTAAACAGTTACCATCAAAGATGATATACATTTTGAACACGACTGTACTTGAGTTGAAAAATGTATGGCGAAGTTAACATGCATTTTTAACATACTTCTACTAGGTAAACCAGACCGAAGTTATTATGGTTTGAGACGACTATTTGTTGACTATTTTTTGACATCAGTATCAAATAGAAAAACCTAACCGTTCTGCAGGAATCTGCGTCCGTGAAATGCTATGCACAGAATCCTCAGCAAGCTACCCCTGTAACTCTGAAATCCTTGAACGACTATTTTTGAGAATTTGGAAGTCAAGACGACTATTTCATGACTATTTTTTAAAATAAAAACCAAGTCGATAGTCCCCACGGTTTGCTTGCATCAGAACTGAGGATTCTGTATATAGCCTATGCCCATAATCCTCAGCAAACCATAGCTATAACTCTAGAATTGTAACGCGACTATTTTTTTCCTTATGGTGACTATTTATGACTATTTCATGACTATTTTTTGGCATCGTCAAAATAAGTTTTTATGCAGTTTTTTTCTCTGAGGATTCTGTGTTGAGGGACATTTGGAAACTCATACAGCTCACTTTCTTCCTCGTCGCAGGTTCAACAACTTTTTCGACATTTTGATTTTGGTACCTACTTGCTTCGTCGAGTTTTTCATTTTGTTTTTTCTTCGGCTTAGCTGGTGAAAGCGATGCCTTTGATACCTTCCATGGCTTTAATAATAGTCATTAGTGATGTTGGGACTGCTTTAACTTTTCTTCCCAAATTGACCTGTCTTTTATTTTAGAGTGGATTTTTTTTCCCAGGTCGTGGTTGTTGAGATTTTATGCATTTTCGTACAAACTCGAAAGGCTCTTCTACCAGACTACGCAAAACACCAAAAACAGATCGCACGGCTCGTTTCGCTCGGGCGTGTTTGTTTTACGAAATGAATCATAGCTATGGTCCTAGCCGCTTTCTCAAGTGAGAAGTTCTTACAGAGTTGTACAAATTAATATGAAGAACGCTGATTCAATCAAAATAACACTGGCGGCGCTGCGTGGAGCGCCCTTGCCACGCGTCGCGTATTTTACTACGCAGCTGTTTTACGTCGCGCGATCACGGTGCGTAGCTACTCGTCGTTATCGCACCTGACGCAGAGTACGCCCTTAGATTTCGATTTTCTCTTCTTAGCCATTTTGATCTTCCGTATTGCCCTTCGCCAGATTCGCGTCAAAATCTAAATATATGAAATAAAGCTGTTTCCGCTCCAAATAAGTGATGAATTAAGTAAAAGTGTCTACTCACGCTACAATCTTAACCAGTTGTCGCAATCTGCAGATTGCCATCAGATTGCAACGTAAGTAGGCAGATTGGGACTGACTTCCAACTAATTGTCAAATTGTACAATCCAATCTTAGCAATCTGTCAAACAAATTGTGTCCAAATTGCAACGTGTGGAACGTGATCGCGTGCGATGTTCATACTTTTAGCTCAATGGTCGCAATTTTCCGACTCTATAGGACGTAATTCTATCTAATCTGTGGCTGTCATTTATTATTGTTGTTAGATAAAAGCGATAAAATCAATATTTTTAGCCACTATCATCTTCTTTTCGACGCTAATTGCTTGCAATTTGATGATTCAATGTTAAGCACAAGTCCCGCATGTTGTGATTTTCGACAGATTTGAGTAGAACACAGCCAATCTCGATTCTACAGATTACCGCAACTAATTGTGATGGAAATTGTCACGTGAGGAGGCCCTATAAGTTATGAAATACAAGCTTTTACAATTACAAGAAAATTGTTATTTTTTTAGGCAAAAAGATTATAGATTAGATTATTATTAGACCGTCCGCGTGGATCTTATAAAAAGGTAGAACTCCAACTAAAATTATTTATGCGAAACTTCTCCTTGATGATCCCTACGTAAAATTGTGCTAATCAAAGTGTTAATAAAATGCTATCTTGTTACAAATTTCTATTTAACTGGTGGGTAGTGAGGAAGTATTAGCAAGTCATACATAAATTTTCATCTTTATTTACTATTTCATGAACGAAGGGCCAGAGCTTGCTATAGGCTACTTATTACCGCGGGAAAACACGACAAACAAACATATAAACACACTTTTGCATTTATATATATATAAAACTATGGATGTCATGAGTATTAAACGTATGATCAGTATTGTTTAAGGCTTAGTTTATGAATATACTGCAGCTTATTACTGCCTATAGATATAAGATACAAAGAGCCCGAAAAATTGTAACCAATTTTGATTTGTCAATATATTAGTATCGATATTTGTGTACAGTCAGCGTCAAATTCATATGAGCGTCTACGGTGGTCAAAATGATATGTAGTAAACAAGTTCAATTTCATATATTATGCAATTAGAATTGTCATATAATTGTAAGCACCCAAAGTGTTCAAAATATCTTGGCAACATAGTCTCCAATGTTACGTTCGCGGCCGTCACCGTCAAATTGATGTGAGCGACTATGGTAGTCGCTCTAGATTTTGTTTACTTCAGATCATTTTGACTACTATAGACAGTCACATCACTTTGACGCTGACGACCGCAAACATAATATTGGGAACCTTGTTGCCAACATACTTTGAACACTTTGGGTGCTTACAACTATGACAATTCTAATAACGTATATGAAGTTGAACTTGTTTACTACGGATCATTTTGACTTCCATAGACGCTCATATGAATTTGACGCTGACTGTACCCTGGCGACATTGACTTGTCTATCTGTCATGCATCGCAATGTTTTACTTGTAGTAGTAGCGTCGTTAATTCTCCATTTCTCCGCCTGGAGCCGTAGACAAGTGGCTTCCTACTATCGTAAACGCCAATAGTATAGAATAAAAATGTATGAGATTGTTATAGCTGACGAATTGTTGCGTGATGGCTATGGCTATATTAAATGAAACTACCGTTTACGATTATAGAAAGCCCCTTTTCTAGGTATATGTACCCAAAAAAGTCGGTGGAACTTCTTTTTATTTCAAGACGAAAATGGTACATCAAGCATAACAATGACACGACGCGTAACAATGCATCCGTGAGCTCATTATAAACATAAAGGAAATAGGTATCGAAAAATTAAAGTCAAGCCCTAGCTATAGTGTCTACTCACGCTACAATCTCAACCAGTTGTCGCAATCTGCAGATTGCTATCAGATTGCAACGTAAGTAGGCAGATTGGGACTGACTTCAATCCAATCTTAGCAATCTACTACTTATCTGTCAAACAAATTGTCTCCAAATTGCAACATGTGGAGCGTGATTGCATGCAGTTTTCATACTTTTAGCTCTATGGTCGCAATTTTCCGTCTCTATCTATAGGACGTAATCTATCTAAATCTGTAGCTGCCATTTATTTATTGTTGTTAGATAAAAGCAACATTTTTAGCCACTTTTTCACTTAATATATTGTTTGTAATTTGATGAGTCGATGTGTAAGCACATCGCTTTTTAAAATTTTAGTTACCTACCTATTCTTGTAGCAAATTTTGATAATGGTGAGACAGACTTTTCAGAATAGCCCCACCACCAGTTGCCACAATAATGACTAAAATTGGAAAATTAATTATTTGAACCTAAATTAAGATTCATATTTTTGTCTAACATGTTTTAAACGACAATTTCAGCGAAAAATACCATTTTAAGTACCAAAATACTTTCGAAATACCCTATCAAGAACATTCTTACGGAAAAAACAACCAAATTCTAAAAGCCCACACTAAGAAAAAAAATTGAATCGCTCATGTGACAGAAATTTTACTAGCGCTCTTAAAACTTGTACCGAAACACAATAGTACAAACACTGCTGCTTTACGACAGAAACATGCAAAGGCGGTAGTTTTTCAGATGGACTTTGTACAAAAGCCCTACCACCATAATAATTTTCAATAGGAATCACCAAAACAGGCAAATAATTTATTTGGAGCCTAAATTAACATTCTGGGTTTTTTCCCCTCGTAACTTTTAAACGCCAATTTCAGCGAAAAATACCCCATTAAGCACCAATTTTTTTTTTAAGTTTTGAGTAGCCTAGAGACCTGAAAAGTTTTTAAAACCAGCCACAATCTATGAAACATCCTTTTCGTATTTTTTTGCTCTTCAGATGGGGTTAAGCAGAACCACGATTAAAAGTGTTAAACGAAGATCTGGGAATACGTGCTTATCGCAAGAAAACGGGACATTTTGTGAATGAGCGTTTGAAAAAAGTGAGGCTAGAAAGATTTTGAAAGGCTTTGTTAAGGCGGTACGAAAAATTACCGCGAAATCCTTTTTTTCAAACGAAAACATTTTTAACATTAAAGCAAGTGCCTATATGCCTACAACTGTGAAGAAGCGAGTAGGTAGGCGTATCCCGAGAGTCCAGTGTGGGCATCACCCCGCATCATTCATGGTTTGGCTTGGAGTCTCTTATTCAGGTGTTTTTCTATGAGAAAGGTGTAAAAACCAGAGCTATAGTGTACCAAACTACGGTGCTTTCAAACATTGTAGAACCTCATCAGGCACGAAGAATGGCCCTCCTCCAGCCCACACTTGAATCCGTTGGATTGCAAAATATGGCAACATTTCGAGGAGAATGTCTGCGCTAAACCTCACCAGAATTTGGAGTCTCTCAAAGCAAATTAAATAATTAATTAAAGCAGCCGCTGATATAGACATGAACGTTGTGCGTGCTGCGATCGACGACTGGCCACGGAGGTTGAGAGCCTGTATTCGAAATCAGGGAGGGCATTTCGAATCATTTTAACAACATTTTGATCTACTCTCAATTTCTTTTCCTTTAATATATAAATTTTAAACTAACATAGAAAGTCGTACAATTTATTTAATAAAGTATTCGTGTCAGAACTTATGACCCGACCTAGTATGAATGTCATGGGTGCTTTTACTGATTATTAACTCTTAATTGATAGCCACAAACAATTTAACTTTATTTTAATTTTTTACTTAAAAACAAACTTGAATGATATACAGTTTTCATACTAGCGTTTATATTTCTCTGCATAGAAATCTGAAATTTCGTTTCAATCAATCTTTATAAAAAAAAATACAAATTATTAAAAAGTTTTTTTGGATATATACATGTCAACAAAATATTGACTTATTTTTAGGAATTCATGTGCTGTTAAAATATCCCTACGAGTATACCGTGTTGAGGTGTGTATATTGTGTCCGTCAGAATGGCTGGTTGCGAGTGGAGTTTACCTGTGAGTGTTTGGTCAAAAATTGCTAACTATCCTAAAAAATTGCGAAACGATTAATTCTTGGGCTTGTTCAGCACAAAGCACGCAGAGTCTACAAAAGGGCATAGTACTAATGATTGCTACCTATTTGCCACTTTTACTCATTCATTAAATTCATTCATTCATTCAAGTGCCTGAAATTTTGTAAACTAGACTGCATGCTTTGTGCTAAACCAGCTATCCTGACGTAAAAATACAGATTGCCAAGAATTCATGGTAGATTTTTTATGGTAGGTAACAAACAGGTAGCAATTTTTGACTAAACTCTCACAGGCAAACTCCACAGGCAACCAGCCATTCAGACTGACACGATATTTTGGGAGACGGACGTTTTGGAACCAGGGAACATTTTGCAACTAAACTTTTCCAAGTCAATTTAAAAAAAGATCGTTTCGGGAATGGTCGTTCTGAAAAGTAGACGTTGAAGTAGTAAGTTTGGAATGTCAACGAGTTAGAGCAAAAGAAATCCCAACAATAATAACTTCCCACCCTACTACGAGTATAGAAACCCATAGTTTGATAATTTATGTATTGGAAAACCTCTCTTTCCTAAATCTTGTACACTTTGAGCATGGATTGATCACTAAACCACATATTTCGGTCCATTTCGGGTATTTTCGAGCTAATTAAATCGAGCTTCATCATAAGGTCTGGGAAAAGCTTCGGGACTTACGCAGGTCAAACTTAACTAGGTTCTGTTCTCTCAAAACTTGCCCTTTCAAAAGCAGTCTCAAATGATACAATTCAGTGGAATTCTCCGCCTGCGTCTGCGTTCCCGAGTTCATATAACCCGAATCTATTCAAGTCGCGAGTGAATAGGCTTCTTCTGGGCAAGCTCGTCACATCGTCGCGTCGACCTCATCTCTGTCTTTAAGACTAGATTGCATTGACAATAAAAAAAAATATTATGCTTTTGTCAAAAGAAAGATCTGAAGTACGTTTTTGTCGACCTTGTCCGAATCTCCGTATGTACCGACATCTCACTATAAGGCTACAAATCATTTCGTACAATATTTCGAGTACAGGTTGTTGTACAACCATGCGACCGGTCAATTTGGCGTTGGATGAACCCAGCATCAGATACCACCACCCTTGCGGCTCTTGCTCCGTACAAAAATCAGCGTTTCAACAAAACCGACAGGCAAGTGTGGACTTAATGTCAACATAATCAGATGGTAATAGTATTATATTTATTGTTAATAAAAAAAATTCGACTAATTAGACTTATGCCATGTTTGAAGGGCGTGGCGGTTAACTGTACCAGTGAGTACATGTAACACGAATATGGTGTCAATTTTGTAGTTCAATTAATAATTTTTACTCTTATAGACCGCAGTTCGCTTTCCTAACATACAATTCTCTATTTCATCTTTTTAAACAAACACGACTTCTTAGGTATTGCTTAATGCGTTGCACTCGTTAAAGCATCACAAAGTATGTACGATTAATTGTGATCGAGATTATTTAAGCTTATATGATTTTTTAATAAAAATCAACTAATATTACTACAAGAATTTCTGGTTATTATTTAATTATAATTATTGCAAGAGACCTGGTTCTTTACAAAGTTTATACATCGATTGGTCTTAAATTAATATCTGTAGCAAAAGGTTTAGCTTCCCTGTTAATAATCAACAATAATTCACTATTTTGTCACTACAACTGTTTTTACACCACTTAGCGAGTGAATCTTAAAAATCAATGTGAATTCAATGGCTAATACAAGACCTAGAGAGAAAACAATAGTTTTCTACCAAATAACTATTTTAATAATTTAATTGTTTATAATATAAAACATTACAAAACATTTTACCCTTAAAACTGACCAAAGAACAATCTTATGTGACTCGAAGTAGCCGGTTTACACAGGAAAGGACACCAAACAAAATGTAAAGAGAAAACCTTAGAGTAGATTCAGAGTAACCGTATTGGGGCTGGGTTTTACTAGGTGATGAGGGTCATCACGGAAGGCGAATATGGTAGGAAACCAAGTCCAAACAAAGTAAAAGAACGACCGAACGGCTTTCTTCATATATTTTGTGTGGGGTCCTAGCAAACTGAACTAAAATTAAATAATCCAAATAGCATAACAGGCCGATAGTCGCCGACACTGTAAGCTTTTTACTGCCTTTATAATTAAAACATTATTTAACACATATTTACTCACGTTTATTAAAGATATCATGAACGAATATAGCCGTTATGGCTACAGTTGCATTGCCAGTGTCAAGCGACAAAGATAACTCTTAGTCACTTTTTACGACACCCAAGAGTCAAGTTGGCGTTGTATTCTTCACCACTGACGTACCTGGATAGGCCCAAGGCTCCTTGTAAGAAAAATAAAGTTATGTATTCAAACCAATCGGAAAAACACAAAACAACAGCCAAAAATAAGATTGAACTTATTAAAAAAGAGGACAAATGTTGGAAGAGAAGAGAAAATGTTGGAGATATTCATCAGGGTGTGTGAGGAGCAGCGAAAGATTTATTGCCCGTGGTCCTGCCGGGTTGTCTGAGTGAGAGAATAGAAAACAGTTGAGGAAGGAGAGGTAGAGAAAGGCCCAGACGTTGCTTCTTGGATCAGGTTAAAGCACGGGCGAATGTCATGTCGTATCAGAAAGTCAAAAAAGTTGCATAGGATAGGGAGGCATGGCATGGAAGTTAATCCGCCGACAAAAGAAGAAAAGAAAAGTATAATAAAATTATCATCATCTTATCGTGTCGGTTGTAAGATCGATAAATGACGTCACAAACCCTGGAGTCAGTTGTTGAGCCTCCCAAGGCCTCTGACATGGCTCATTTAATGACTACTTTCGTAGATAGAAGCCGGTATCAACTGCTTAACGTGCCTTTCAAATTACGGAATCATCTTAGTTTCTGGACAATCAAGTGATTCACCTTACAATGTCCCAACCAAACTGAGAAAGTCTCACAAATAGCCCAATCAACGAAAAAGTATAAAGGAACGAAAATGCTTGGAACACAATTTTTGACTTCGTAACTTTTTTGGACTAGTTAGGAGGTAAAGGTTTACCTCCTAACTAGTCCTACCTATCAAAAGTCACCGCCCGTACCCCTAACGCTGGGCGGGAGGTTCTATTTTTTGGTTTTTCGCATATATCTCAGAAACTATGCCTCCTAGCGAGATTAAAAAAAAAAAAGCTAAATCAATTTACTACAAGTTTTATTCTGTAAGTTTTTTGATGTATTGTATAGTTTTCGAGATATCCGCTCTTGAAAGTCAAAAATTTTAGAAAAAAATATTTTTCTAAAATTTTTGACTTTCAAGGGGGCCCCCTGAAAAATTTGTATCTGTGCTATTTAGACATCGGTGCATCGTTGAAGAGTTATCCGGTCAAAAAGAGCAAAAATTTAAAGCAATTTTTTTTTCCAAAATTCAAGAGCGAATATCTCGAAAACTATACATGATATCGAAAACTTTTTGCAAAATAAAACTGATAAATTTTTACTGCAAGTTTTATTGTAATACGTTTTTTGATATCTTGTATAGATTTCGAGATATCCGCTCTTGAAAGTCTATTTTTGTGTCGTTAAAATGAGCAGCAAGTGTTGATGAGGTAGTGATTGCATCGAGTCATGATGTTTCTAAAGTGGGTGAAAAAGGGATAATTTCCCTTAAAAATAGCCAGTAAGAGGGGTGACGGCAAAATCAGTCAACTAGCCAATGTGACTTCACTGCGAATATCTCGAAAACTATACAAGATATCGAAAAACTTGACTGAATAAAACTTGTAGTAAATTTAATCAGCTTTCATTTTTCAAAAAGTTTTATGTTGCTAGGACGTATAGTTTTCGAGATATATGCGAAAAACCAAAAAATGGGAACTTCAAGTCATTTCGATAACAAAAGGACTTGCTTTATAATACTCCCGAAAACCCTAGAGAAAAAGGGGTAAAAGATACAAGAAATTGTCATGAGAATGACGTCGGGTTGTCGGCGAGAGAACTGTTTCAAAATGGACAGGTCAGCTAAGAGCCCCGTGGTCAAATGGCTAGTGCAGTGGATCACAAAACCGAGGGAGCGTCGGTTCAAATCCAGCCGGTCCCACCCATGAATGTTTTTGAGATTTATCAATTATTAGAATATTCTAGAAAGAAAAGAAAGAGATAGCTTAAGAAAGAGCTAAATTCCAAAAAAAAAATGAACGAGCAGCATGGGAGCGCCTACGCCTTAGTTCAGTGGAAAGCGATCTTAAGAGAGGAGCAAGGAACGGACTTAAGAGAGGAGCAAGGAACGGAAGAAAAAAAAATCTCAAGAAACAGGAAACCTCAGAGGTAATCCAAGAGGGCTCGGAAGGAAGACTCCATAGAAGAGGTCCCGGAGGGAAGAGAGCTCGGAGAGAAAACCCCCATAGAAGAGGTCCCGAAGGGAAGAGTGCTCTGAGGAAAAACTCTGCTCAAGAGGTCTCGGAGGGAACACTCCGTAAGAGATCACGGAGGGAGGACTCTACAAAGAGGTCTCGGAGGGGAACTCTGCGAAGAGTAAATTAAAAATCTCTGGTTCTAAATAAGTTCTAATCAATTAAGACGCTTACATTGGCGTTTCACTCCAATCCCGAACCTCTAGCTCGTAACAAGCTAAACATGAAAAAGGAATTAGTGGCGCCAGATGATGGTATAAAAAATCGTTAGATGGTACATTTTTAAAAGCTGATGAATGAGGAGAATGAGAAGTGGAGTTTAAGGAAGGATAAAAGATAATTTAAACTTAGTGAATAAAATTATTGGAAACTAGTTATTGCAGATAAAGTGAAGATGTAAATGTGAAGCGAAAAATAGTAAATCTGTACGTCCAATCTGTTAGTATGGAAGGCTCTGAAAGCGAAAGGATGAGAGTGGTTGACTGGAGTTGTTACAAGAAGAGTCTATCTTAAAGCCATGATTTGAAAGTCCGCAAAAAAACAACAACTAATAAAGCCAATGCCACACACTGGGTGAAAGAAATAGAAGACTAAGAGGACAGTGTGAATTCCCTATTACCAGTTCGGGTTTGTGCAGAGTCGATGGACGTCATACGCCATATTTAGCCTCAATAGCCGTGAGTGAATCCGTGTTAAATAATCATAATATGTAACACTTACGAAAAAAAAAGTTAAGAAAGAAAATAAAGTCTAGTACCTCCAAATAAACATGATTTCAACTTTAACATTTATTATTGCTATTAGATTCCCTGCAATTCAACCTTTTAAATTTGTATTTTCATGCAGTAATTTTAGGGCGTTTCTCTCCAGTTACGCGGCACGAATTTTAATTACAGTTGACAGAAATTTATGTAAACATTACAGCAAAAATAAAACGATCTTTCTAATTTGCAGAGTTTTTTAGAAATCTGCAAAAAACCTTTACAAACAAATTTAGTTTTGCGGTCCAAAAAATGGACTTTATTGCTTCCAAAAATACTATAGATATATCGGAACCCTCGGCGCGCGAGTCAGACTCGCACTTGACCGGTTTTTTTTTCTATGATTGCGGCCGCAAATATATTTAATAGGCTCAGTCCCATTCTCATTTGAATCACACAGTACAAGACTTTAACTTGACAGTTGAAACATAAACAAAAGACTAAAAGAATATTCTATATCTGACTGAAAGACACAAATTAGAATGTTCTTTATGTTGACGTTTTTCCTTTAACTTGACCCTGGATTTACACATTCGCGCTCGCTATTCGCCTTGCCACTCGTCGAACTGTTCGCGTACGAGTGCCATCGTGAATTACCGTTCACATATTCGTTTGAATCTCGTACACGAGAACGTAGAAATAATGGCTGTGTGTGCGTTACATTTATTGAGTACATTTAATGATTTGAATGTTAAAAGCACAAAAGTAAAAAAATTGCGCGTTTCTCCACTCTATTTTGCTCAATTCTTGTTTGGTTGGGCGCTGACAATAACTATACACAAACACGGCAAGTTCGCCACACGTGCTTGATTCGCGTCGAACGCTAGTCGGAAGGCGAATAGCGAGCGCACTGTTTACATACGCATGTTCGCTCGCTTCGCCATTCACCTCGTCATTTGTACGCCTATGTAAATCCAGATGGCAGAAATGCTCGTTTACGAAAACAATCTTCAAATTAAGAGTGTTTAATTAGGTAAATATGAGTAAGAGCCGCTATAATAACAAAACAAGTATTTATTATTTTTTCATTTTCTCAAACCAGCAATTTGCTTGAACAAATAAAATAAAAATTGAACAAATAGAGGGTTTAGTCACCTTTAAGTAGGTACTCTGGAGGTCAATTTCTCCCATTAGGTTAGGTTTCTCCTAAAAATATCTAACATATTCAAAATAAATATAATCGGAGCCGGAGTTGGGTACCTTTTGTCGTTCGTAGAAATGTTGGTTAGACCCCAGCTTTTAGTGTTTTGCACTCAGAAATGGGTCGACCACCAACTCAGGGGTTCCATGATCAACAATTGTACGAAGTGGCATCTGCTTACTCGCAAGATTTAAATAATGATAGGCTTCATTGCAAAGAATGTAAGATAGAAATGGGTAAATAATTTGAAATCATGTCTATTCAACTTAAAGGTTGTAAAAGTAAGATGATCCTTTTAAGGGGTGATTCTGCATCAATAGATTATAAAAAATAACAAATAAGAATTTTTGATATAAAGAAGCGAGTGAAGGGTGTAGTGAGATCAATGACCTCTAACCTATACCATCAGCTGGTAATGTACATGCAGGTTATTTTTGGGATAATATCTAGTAAGTATAAATACTGTACCGTAAATATTAGGTCTTTACCTATGAAATTGCCGTTTTGTATAACGAATTTTAGGTAAACTCTATTTTCAGTACTAACATTTTTGCATTTTATTTAGAAATTAAATATCCAATTTTTTTAAAGCATGATTGATAATTTTCGAAAAATATTATCTGTAAAAAAGTATAACAAATCTAATGATTAAATCGGACGACATTTAAGACGAAAAATTTTCGAACCTTTTGTTTTGTATATCAAACTAAAAATAAAAACTTTATTTTATGCGTAAATTGATAACCTTGAAGTCAACTTTCAAATATAAGACAAATGAAAAAAATAGCTTTAGAATTATAGGAATAATGATCTCATTAATCTGTAAGAAAATTACGGCAATTTCATAGGTAAAGACCTATTAAATAAATAAATGATTCATGATGATCCTAAATAATAAAAAAAACCTTTCATAAACATTTGATACTTAAAAGGATTATCGTACTTTTTTACACCATGCTTACACATTAAAATCTGCGCCACTAAACAACCACCGAAAAATAAAAACGCCAGCAATCATATTTGTTAATTTTCGGTTTGTTGCTCTACTGGGGCCAGATTTAGGTAAAGTTTTGGTTATAGAAAATAATAATAAAAACAATTGATAAACACATGCGCTTCAAATCAACTAATCCTGAAAAAATCACAAGAGTTGCTAAAAGTTCAACATTAAATCGCACAACATAGCAGTAAACATTCGATCAAAATTACACAGAAAAAGAACGGAATGAACAATGTATAGCGTTGATGGATGAAGGTGACCTCGTCATGTGAGGGTGGGAAATGCTTGACGACGGCTCGGTCACGGTCGGCCCGTGGCGATCTCAGCCTCAGCCGTTTTAGTCTTCCGACATAAACGAGTTCTGTGACTTTAACTCCTCCAATTGTGAAATCTGCTGCCGCAGGTACATGATCCTGTCGAAAAACATATAAAACACTATTGTCTAAAATGTCTAAGTACATGTGATGTAACGCCTCATATACAATTGCTACTCCATCGATTTTGATGAGTTACTTAAACTAAGAAGTTGGCTCTATGAAAGTCGGAGGTGTTAAGTAGAGGTAGTGAAAAAGTTTGTCCAAACAACATAGCACGATCAAGCGAGTTATTTTTTACTTGCTTTTGGCCGCAACCTCGTTCGACTTTAACTTTCAAGTCCATTTTTTTCCACAGCGAAGGTAAGTGACACTTCATTGACAATAAAGTGTTGCCATTTATTTACGATAGTGATTGCAGTCGATAAGAATACCTCAGAACAAAAACCTCCTTGCTTCGCTCGGAGAAGAAACCATGCTATTTTTTTTCAGTATGGGATGACAACTGCTAGCATGTCTCATGCCATGTCAAGTGGTCAGTGATCACATCCTACCAAATTAGATGAACGACGCGTTCATTGCATTTACAAAGTTTATAGGATTATTGTAACTTGTTGGGATTTTAACGGTTGAAAATATTTCCTGAATTATATGTTGTAAACAATGTGTAAATTATAAAAAACATGTAGTGAATAACTTCAAAATATCGTGAATTTATTCTTAAGTTGCTCTCCATATTAGTGATTGTTCTTTTTAATAATAACGTGTGTAGTTGATGGCTGTACATCTTTAAAACAACAAAACGAAAATTGCAAAGAAATTTTGTCTTTTCATCTGTAAGTTTTATTCAGTATTTTTCATGTTTGTGGATTATTATCACAAATATTGCATAAAAAATGTCAACTTATCATTTCTACAGTCAGATAATATGGAAATTGTTACGTATTTTACTGTAATTTATCGTTTTTTGTGGGATCATGTTGGAGTTTATGAGTGATGTATTTTTTATCGATAGTAGTATTTTTACTTTCGAGCTGAGCGAGAAAGGTATTGTATTCGTAAAAAAAGTTGCACAAACTTTCTCAAAAATGTGTTCTATATCACTTAAGCAAGTCCCCTAAAAAATGTCCGTCTGTCGGTTGGTCGGTCTGTCCGTCACGCTTTGGCCTAGCGGCTAAACGAATGGTCCTATTAACACCATATTTTTAATTTAAGACTTTTATTTCCGAATGGTTTTTTGCTGGCTCTCATTTTGAGGGTAGCTTTCATTCAACAAAAATGAAGAATTGATTTTTTTTTTTAAATAGTTCAAATTATTTTTATGAAACTTTGCTTGACTAAGCATCTCTATGCAAGGTATCTTGCGCCATCATCAGTTTGTCTGTGTGATTCCATATAAGGGGTGTTCCTGTACTACCAAAACGTAAACTTGTGATTTACTCATAGGATCAGTGCACCACTAGATGACCAAGCACCAATAGCTGACCAAAACTTAAATTTGAACTGAAAGTAAGAAAATTTAAAAATACCGCGATTTTATATAGAATTTAACTATGTTGGCGTCTTACAATAAAGTTATGGGTTTGTCTTGCTAGTACTTTAGTATGTTTATTCGAAGTGGTCATGCAATGTAACATTTGAAAAAAAAATACTTTAAGAGCATATTTTGTAAAGTCCTTAACACTTATTATATCACAAGCCTAACTAATTAATAGTCGAACTTTTAGAAGTGACTCTGAAAGTAGAACTAATAATTTAGTTTTTTTATGAATTTTATTATAAAACCGCTTAAATGGTCAACTAGTGGTACCTACATTGACCCTAATTGACTCCATTAAGTTTGTATTATTTTCTATAATTTTAATTTTGTTTTGGTTATCTACCTGAATGGATATTCAATTTGATTGGATTTTGTGAAAATTTAGTACATGGATGTACCAAAAACTGAAAGAGCTTTACAGTCGACAAAACTGAACAACTATTCATAAGAAACAGAGTTTTGAAATTTAAAAATCTGTGAAAATTCATATAAAAGGTGTTCCAGTACTACCAAAATTTGAACATGTGATTTGTTCGAAATCGTTTACGGTTGGTTTGTTTTAATATTTTACAATTCGAGTTCCGAATTCATGTGGTAGAACATTTTTCAGAAAAACCTTAATAAACGTTTGTAATTCCATACTATGTGTAGGTATGGTATTACAAATTTAAGTTTGCGGTTGACAGTTCTACATGCATATCGCGAGAAAGTAAGTGCAGTGCTGCTGTACCATTTATTATATTTTACAACATTCAACGCGTTTTGTTTTCATTCTGGGTTCGATTCCCGATGGGGACACTGTCAAACAAATATAACTTTGTGTGTCTTCGCCAAATTGAAATGTCTCAATCAGCATGAATCATCCTGAATCAACAAATTGTAAGAAAATTAATAAAAATACTAAATTAATCTATATAAAATTCTCTACAAAAAAGGTTTTAAAGTTTTTCGCTACAAACAATTCTGACAAGCAATTCTTGTGCTCATGCAACGCTTTGGCTCACAAGCGTATGAAGATTCTGGGTCAAGCTTATCCGAAACCAGAAGACTACAGGCTCCTTGTGCTCTAAGGTCCAATAAGGAACTCAGCTCCACGTTATAAGGCAAGATAAGATACACGAAACTTCGCTTGAAAATTGATTTGAGCTACTTAGAAGAAAAACACAAACCCGTATTTCAGCATTTTTGCGAAACCATCCCAAAGGGATTGAATTGAGGGATAAAAGTTTGTTTTAAAATCCTACATAATTTGTATGTAAGCTAGAGATATTCATGAAAATAAAAAAAAGAACCTTTACACCTCCTACCCCTCTTGCCTCCACCGCTACCGTCCATTACTTTTAGTAAGTAAGTAAGTAAGTAAGAAATTTGGTATCTTTAATATTAAAACACCTACGTAAGAAATCACCTTTAGTAAAAAATGCAAAAAGTATTTTTTTTTTAATGAATTTAATCACTGCTTTTAACAGATTTGCCTTTTATTAAAGTTTAGTACTTCAACTTTTTGGTCAAAGTTTAAACATCGATTTGTCCTTGTGTAACTTATCGACTATCGATAGATGAAAGCATGCCCACACTCTACTTGTGACGAATTATTTCTTATATATTACTTCTATATGAGGTCAAATTTCTTTGAAGAATACTAACAACATTTATCAATAAATCTTTAAAAAAAATCATTAAAAACCTAATAGGGTGGTCATATCTTCCAAGAAAAAATGCTGAAATTGCAATAATTGGCCCTATTGGTTAGATTAGCAATATATGTAACTAGATAATAGATTATAAACAAATAGATAAGAATCCTAGTAATTTTATTATAACTTCCCCTTAAGACTCGATTTTAGGTTTGTTTGGTTTATGGTCGTCATCGAACCAACTATCACGCCTACGGACGTACCTTCAGCCTCAAGATAAACGTAATTAAATTTGCTACAACTTCATTTCCCATTAATTCTTTAATTAAGATATTTGGGTCCAAAATTTGCCATTTCCCATTTTTCAACTTTTTGGGAAAAATGGAGAACATTGGGAGCCCTGTGTCTTGGGAGCTATTAGCCCTAGAAAATTGGATCAGGGCTCAAACTGTCAGGAATTTTGTACACCTTAAAAAAGTAATAGTGACCTTTCTCGTAAGAGCCTTCCTATGTTGTTTTTTTTTTCACAAAACT
Source organism: Athrips mouffetella (assembly GCA_947532105.1). Lineage (NCBI taxonomy): Eukaryota > Metazoa > Arthropoda > Insecta > Lepidoptera > Gelechiidae > Athrips > Athrips mouffetella. The sequence continues at coordinate 34,822,810 of OX383956.1, forward strand.
AATAAAAGTGAAAAAAAAATGACGGTTTTTCAGCCATAACTCAGCGCCCGTGCATTTAAAACTGCTGCAAATATGGATAAATACTATCTATGTAGACCTAAACAACATACCAAAAGTGCAGCTCTACCGCAATTATTGCAATTTCGAATGTAACATATGTCTGGCTTATAATGTAATAAGAACAAATCGTTAACAAATAAATAAAACGACTAGGTTTATCACCTACTAAGTGATTTTTTTTGCAATAAAATTGTATACACCTGTTAAAAATTAAAACAGAGACAAACGCGTCATAATCTTTTTACCTATAGCCACAAGAAAATAACACTAAAGTGTCTACCAAGTATCGACAAGTAGTTACCAAGGACAAATCGGTCCATAAAGGCTTTAAGCTGACTAGTGATAAATAATGCGCCCTACCACTCTGGACGATTAGAGAAGACCCTTACAAATTCTTGGAAAAAAGCATGGATGCAAGAGTGTTTACGATCCAAAAACATTTCATACGAACCCGCTATGATAAAAACAGATCTTATGAAAATTGTGTGGAGAGAGAAGGGGGCATATCAACAGTATGTAGTGGATGAGTTGGCAAAGAAATATGGTGTCACTGTTTTGCGACTGCCCCCTTACCACTGTGAACTGAACCCCATCGAATTAGTTTGGGCACAAGTAAAGGGGCACGTCGCCCGGAACAATAAAACATTTAAAATGAAAGAAGTAGGTTTAAAACAGGTGACGCCGCAAAAATAGAAGAAATGCGTAGATCTCGTCATCAATGTTGTAGAAAAGAAGATGGGCCAACAGGACCACCTCATCAATGACGTGACGGACACATTTATTATAAATGTTACCGATTCTGACAGAAGTAGTGAAGTTTATTGTGCTTGACTATGTTAGCATTTAAGCATTTTCGTCTTATTCTGCTTTCAGTATTTAACTAATTGGCTACTTGTTATTTTAACCCAAGTAAATAAAAAGTCTTAAATATTTTTTTGTACGCAAATGAGGGCACCCTAGGTCACTCCTAGAACAAATCTTATGTCATTACAATCCAGCCGCCATCAACGTGGGTTCGAAAAACCCGTTTCACAAAAAAGTCACATTATGCAAAGGTCTGGATTACTTTCAAAATTTGGTATGTACATAAACTAGGTATTATAAAAATTTCACATCAGTGGAATCTCAACAAACCATTATTTAGATATCACTAATCTACCTATAATCAATAAAAATATGCCATCAAGACAATTCGCTAAGCTAAATAAATAAAAATGATTTTTTAAATATTTTTAACTGAAAATTTTGAATATTTTAGGAAACTAATTAGTTTTTTTTTTCGCCTAAACTTTTATTATTAATTTTATATATTTTTTTTAAGTTTTAAAGTTGATGACGTCATTTCACAATAGACGATGAAACGAACGTTACATAGTGCCACAGTAGTGTGGTAAAAGTGAAACGAACGTGCACTCGTTTGACAGAAAGAGCACAGAGAATTTCTTTTCTATTGTTTTTTTTTTACTTGGGGAATTACGTCACTCAGTGGTCAAATTAATGTCACAACTGCCGCAGCATTTTTGAATATATTACCGCAATCAAATTACTTTTCTAGTCGAAAATAAAAAGATATGGTATGATATAAAAATATCTCGACATGGTTTTTGTATTTTAGTGTGTTATATCATGTTCAGCTTGGCCAATTGTTTTCAGTATTCTTATAGTGCTGGAACATTTTATTCATTCCAATTACGGAGTTTTCTCATTACACCTGCGCCCAAATATGTTTATTCCATTTATCGATAAATCGACAAAATTATAGACCACGACTACATCACTATTTAAAATTGGTCATAAAGTAGCAACCCCCCAAACGTCACTTTCCTTCGCTGTGGAAAAAAAATTACTTTAGGTTAGATAAAGGCTTTGTATGTGGTTTTTTTTAGTAAAGTATCGTTAAGAATCGGTTCAGTACGAGTAGTTGCAAGTATTCAATCCACGTTAGTAGACTTACACCCCCTAAGCACGTAATTAAATTAACATCCTAGATATATTTATTAGACATACACAAAGGGAGCTCATCTCTATCTATGATTTCTTACAACTAAGAAAGAATATTATAGCTTGACACCACAAAGCAGCGAATTTACAATAAGTTTTTTGTTTTTTTGTCTGTACTAGACAAACATACAAAAAACAGACATACAAATTAGCCAGTTCGCATATCTGCGAGTCGCAACTCTTTTTTACAAAGCTTTCGAGGAGCTTTTGAAGCAAATTTATTAAATTAAAAAAATATATAACATTACTAATTATGGATAGAAATGTGAAAAATTGACTCGCTACGCCAAAATCTTGATTTAGATGCAATTGAAGGAATTAGAAACCACGTATGCAGTTAACACGGACGAATTTTAAATAAGAGGTACGGCAAATACCGCCAGCCTTTAAAGAATAAATACTTCAAACGCTCAGCAAGCTGAATATTTATTTCAATAGTATTTATACAAAGAGTAACAGAACGAGGCCTAGAGACAAGCTGCTTTCTACTATCGCGAACGATAGTAGAGTAGAATAAAAATGTATGGGATTGACATTAGCTAACGATATGTTGCGTAACAGCTAATGTCATCTCATACATTTTTATTCCATTCTAGCTTTTACGATAATAGAAAAGGCACTTGCCTCAGGTTCGGTTGACTAGAAGGATGTGAATCTGCCAGTCAAACTGAACAACTTTTCTAAACAAAAAAAAATGATTTTACCCCCTATACAAAACTTACAAAATCGCTCAGCTTAAGTAGTTTGACCGTACGGTCAACCGCACGTCAGTAGAAACTTTTTTTAAACTATTACCAAGCCATAAAGTCCAAAAGTGTTTCTACTGATATGCTGTTGAGTGTACGTACTGTATAATTTAATAGAATTTTATTATATTTTACGAGTATGGAAAAAGTTCAATTTCATGGGCAGATCCACTGAAGTAAAGGTTCCGCCAAATAGTTATTAAACGAAGTATGGACTACTCACTTCTGTTCCTGAAGCGTAGCCTGTATCTCAGTGTGGCGCACGAGCGACCGCGAGCACTTGAGTTCGGCGGACACCCGCGTACATTGCAAGCAGCCAAGCTGGTATGCCTCTTCGGTAAACTTATTAGCCTGAAAAGAAACTTTAAAGCTATTTCTCACAGAGTAAATATTGTATAGAGTCCCTCATACATAAAGGGTGTAAGGGACAGCCTTCCGAATACTGAAAGGGCATGATCAGTCAACGTAACTGAACAACTTTCCACGAATAAAGCTTTCAGGAAATGAAAAAATAAATCGGAATCTCCATACAAAATTGCAAACTTGATTGGACAAATTGTATGGAGAGGCCGACATTTTTTTCATTTCCTGAAAGTTTTATTCGCTGAAAGTTGTTCAGTTACGTTGACTGATCATGCCCTTTGAGTATTCGGAAGGCTGTCCCTTACACCCTAACCCTGTATAGTCTGTATGAGGTAGTGAAGTGCAAAACTTCTCTTAGTCGACTATAACTAGTCAGTCAAAAATCTCTGTTACGTTTTACAAATATGACAAAATAAATCTTTAAAAAATCAAAAGTAAAAATAATAGGTCTTTACCTATGAAATTGCCGAAATTTTCTTACAGATTAATGAGATCATTATTTATATAATTCTAAAGTTATTTTTTTTTAAGTGCTGGCACTTAAGAGGCTACCTTCCGTCCACTAGCGCCTTTCTGTTTGTCTTTCCGGATTTTTGATAAGTTTCGTATTTAGCGAGCATTTTTAGCGAGTAATATTTTAACTGATGGGGGCGCTAGTGGACCGGAGGTAGCCCCTAAAGCATTTTTGCTATTTCTGCTCTTTTTTATCTTCTAGCCATTTGTTTGTTAACTAAAATCGTTAATGACTTTTACTTCACAATCCGGTCGATAGACTTAAAGCCAATTGCAAAAATCTATTATTCTCTAAGCTCCTATATTTCCCCTGTTCCACCTATCTCTACTAACTTATCCCTACTGGTAGGGATAGTTGTAAATTTCATGTCTATACTGTTTAATTGTACTGTTATGAAGAAAATCGTTTGGCAAAGGCAGAATCAGTCGGACTAGCCGGTCGGAACATGTGACTTAGAGGGAAATCCTAATATTATAAAGGCGAAAATCTGTTTGGCTGGATGTTTACTCCATAACTCAAAAACTTCTGAACAGATTTAGATGTAGTTATGTCACATCATCATCAGAATAGCACATATGTTACTTTTTAATCGACTGTAGGAAAGACTGGTCGTCAAACGAAGTTGATACATACAAAAAATAACAAAGGAAAAATCGTATTTATCTCCTATAAATAGTCTACAATTTCAATACGTCATTTTAGCATATCTAAAAAATTTCCTACAATAATTGCTCCCGTAACAAATATTCTTAAATGTGATCAACATATTCATGGACCACTCATTACCAAATATCAAAATACAATCACCGTTGTAGTAATAATAGGCCTTTAAAAAAATATTATATACGAGTGGTAATTCCACTTCCTCGTTATTTCTAAAAAACATTTTACTTGTTACAGCCGCTCTATTTCTGCAGTTATATAAATTTGACTTAAGACCATGCTTAAGAGGATATGTGAAAAGATAGTTATTTGACAAGTGGGCGCAGTCTTTTCGCTTGAAAGAAAGGGATAAAGTGCGCAATCCGCAACGCATTAGATCGCGACAGATATACTGTGCGTGTCACCAAAACTAAATGACGTAAGCGCCTGATATAAAATATCGACTGTTGTAAAAACTAAGAAATAAAATAAAATTTCAGGTTATGCATATGATAGCAATTACAAATACCTTTCTGTAAACTTAATTTCTTAAAACACCTCAGATTCCACAAAAAGAGGAAATAATGAAAATTGAAGAGGCAACATTGGATTTTTATTTTGTCAAGCCGATTTTCACTAATCGTGTTTTGTTCTTAGCCAAATTATCACTTGAACAGTCAAGAAACACATACCTGAAAATAACGGCAAGATACTAAGTAAATAAAAAGATATTTGTCTTCAAAATACCCAAAAAAAATTACATATCGTCATAAGCAGTCGGGATTTAGGTTTTGTAATAAAAAAAATCTGAGCATAGTGTTGAGCATCTCTTCTTAACCACAAAACTGTTTATGAAACATCCTATTTGAAATTTATAAAATTATAATGGCGCTTAAAAACAGCAAGTCCACTGGTTATGATGACATCACAACTAAAGTAATTAAACTATGTGCTCCCTATATCTGTAGACCAATTGCCCACATCATAAATCTATCTTTCACTCAGGGTCAGTTTCCGGAAAAACTGAAAGTTGCAGTTGTCAAACCATTGTTTAAAAGTGGAGAAAAACACGATCCAGGAAACTACAGGCCTATTACGTTAGTACCTGTCATATCAAAAATTTTTTAAAAAGCAATGTACAATAAACTCTTAAATTTCTTTTCTAAATATAACATTTTACATCCAAACCAATATGGATTCCGTAAAGGGCGTTCTACAACTTTAGCGTGTTTCGAACTTATAAAAACTATAACAGACTCTATAAATAATAGACAAGAAATTGCCGCTGTTTTTCTCGACATGAGTAAGGCTTTCGACTTTGTTAATCACAATAAGCTACTAAAGAAACTTGAAATTTACGGCGTTAGAGGAAAGGCTTATGATTGGCTATCCAGTTTCTTATGTAATAGGCAACAATGTACCGAAATTTCCAAACTCTCACATATTAAAACCACAACAGAGAAAATTAAATATAAATCACAGTATAAAAGTGTTAAAAACGGTGTCCCACAAGGTGGCGTTCTAGCACCGCTGCTATTTCTGTTGTATATCAACGATTTGCCAAACATAATCAATGAAAGGACAATATTATTCGCGGATGACACAACCCTTCTAATTAAATCTAATACTGGTAATATAGAGACAAAAACAAAGCAAGCGTTGTACGATGTTATTGAATGATTAAATAAAAATGACTTGCAAATAAATATTGATAAAACTAAAATCATGACATTTAGATCTTACAATACTCGTACTAATTCAAAACAAATACATATTCAATACAATAATATTAAAATAGAACAGGTTGACATTTTTAAATTTTTAGGCATCACCTTGGATACCCATCTTAATTGGAAAGAACATGCGAGTCAAATCTATAAGAAACTGAATAGATTCGTGTATGCCCTAAAACACATAAGGCAAACGATCTCGATAGAAGCCGCTTTAGCAGCATACCACGGATATGTGTCGTCTGTCTTAAACTATGGTCTTTTGCTGTGGGGTAACTCGGTTGAAACAAATAGTCTTCATTCTGCAGAAAAAATGTATTAGAGCAGTTGCCAATGCTAGATTTAGAGAAAGTTGCAAACCGCTATTTAAACAATTTAAAATTCTCCCACTCCCATGCATGTATATAAAGGAAACCTGTTGTTTTGTGAGAATGCATCCGGAGTACTACAGAATGCACTCTGAAAATTCAACTCAACCTGTCAGATCACAATATTCTAAAAAATTACATAAACCTCGCGTCCGTCTTTGCATCTACGGTAAAAGCTCTTACAGCACATCGATTGAGCTTTACAATAAATTACCTGAGAGTTTGAGATCGGCTTCAACGCAGTTTAATGAGTTTAAGAGTGCTTTGACTAGATGGCTGAGTGAAAAGTGCTTTTACACAGTGGGGGAATACATGTTGCATGACCAAAAATAGGTTTAATCTTTGTTTGGACATGACCTGTGTATTTTGACTGCTGTTTAAAATGTTATTTAAATTAGCTTGGGTTCCTGACAATTCAAAAACTGTTAATCTTTATTTTACAATGTTATCTTTTATTATTGAATTTACTTTTTATATCAATTTTATCCAAAATTTTAGTAATTTTTATAATACTTTCAGAATATTTCTGAAAGTGACATTTTTTTATTGTAAATATTATAATTTTGCATACCCTCGCTTTGCACACCTGAATACAGGTTGAATATATCTACTGTACTAAATTTAAGATCTTTAACAATGTATATTCACGCAAATAAATGAATCAAAAATCAAAATCAAATCAAATATTTGTAATATGGCTTCTGTCAACATGGACAATTTTGCCAGTGTCGAAGTTGGAGAATACACGGCACTACAATGACCAGATAAATGGACGGTCAATTAGCATTGATTATGATTATGATTATTCTTTCGTGGAATGGACATTAATTACGTACTAACAGTATATGAACAATACCTGTTTTTCGAGAATGTCGGCGGGCCAGCCAGTGATGTGCGCGGTGAGGTCTGCGCGGACATAGTTCATGAGCGTGGGCGTCAGCATCGGAGCCGCGTGGTGCAAGTTGCCACCCACCACAGACGAGTAGCTTCCCAGACATTCCACTGTCGACATTCATTTCAGTTTATTAACATAAAGAGTAGAATATTCAAAATTAAGTACTGTACTTATGATGTTATCGTCGCTAAGCTAGATAAAATTGATTGGACATTACAATTTGAACACTGTAATAATGTTGATGTTAATGTTGTTAATGGTTTCAGTTTTTTATGGGATAGTTGACAACATTATTAAAATGTGTGTTCCTATTACTAGATTCAAAGCTAAATTGCACTCTCCGTGGTTCTCAAAAGATTAAATTAAATTAATTAAAGAAAAGAAAAAATTGTTACACAAATACAAGACGTTTAAAAACCCACTAGACGAAATTTCTTTGCAAACAATAAGTAAGAGATGTGAGTTACTTTCTGTATCATGCTATAATATTTACATAAGTAAAATAGAAGATAGTATTAGTAAAAATCCCAAGTATTTCTGGACATACTCAAAACATAAACGAAACGAATCAAACCAATATCCCTCTAAAATGTACCTCAACGACACATGAACTAATGGAACCGAGATATGTAACCTTTTTGCATCGCATTTTTCATCAGTTTTCTCACAATCCTCGAACTATCTTTCACATATACACATTTCGCAGAAAAATATATTCCGAAAATTGAAAAGTCTGGACTCGGATTTATTTATTCGTCCATTACTCGGATATACTGGTCCTGATAATTTGGCATCTTTATTCATTGTCAAATGTGCTGAAACTCTTAGTGTGCCTTTGTATTCAATTTACAATAAGTCCTTAAGAACTGGTCACTTTCCTCAGTCTTGGAAGAGCGCTAAAGTTGTACCCATTTACAAATCAATCAGTCTCCAATCACCGACTTTGAATCCCTTCTATACCCACATTTGCAGTATTTTTTTTAAGCAGTCTTCAACAGACTTTCAACATGGTTTTGTCAGGTCCAGATCTACTAACACTAATCAAATTAATTATCATAATCATCTAGTGGAAGCTGTCGACGCTGGTCATCAAGTAGACGTTATTTATACGGACTTTTCAAAGGCATTTGACAAGGTTTGACACACTAGACTGGCCATAAAACTAACTTCATGTGGTGTAGGTGGTCCACTACTTAAATGGTTTATTTCATACGAAACGGATAGATCACAGCATGTCGTTGTTAAAGGGTTTAAATCAAATGAATATATAGCAACTTCAGGATTTCCCCAAGGGTCTCATCTGGGTCCCTGGCTGTTCAACTTTTTTATTAATGACATAACAAAACAAATTAATTATAGCCAAATATTTCTTTTTGCTGACGATCTTAAATTATCTCGGGTTATAAAAAGTAGTAATGATAACGTACACCTCCAACAAGACATAAATTCTCTTTCCTCTTGGTGTGCTGAAAACCACATGTCATTAAATACACAAAAGTGTTATCATATAAAATTTACAAGAAATAGAACAATATTTGCCTCTCGTTATGATATCAATGGAACTACTCTTCAAGAAGTTACTGAAATTAGGGACTTGGGCATCCATTTTGATAGTTAACTGACTTTCCTGCCGCACTTAGATAATATAATTTCAAAAGCCAGTAAAATGTTAGGTTTTGTTATAAGAAATGGCAAAGTTTTCAAATGGTCTTTTTCGCAAACATGCTTGGAAATTCAATCATTATTTTGACAACCTTCTTAGAGCAAAATCGAAGTATCAGTACTGGTAAAAAACATGCGAGCAGCGGCCGGGAAAGTTAGTATGGAAATCCATTTCTTCCGTGCCAAACGGTCGGGAAAACTACTATGCAAAATCATTTCTGTCATCTAATTTCAAAATGGAACCAGCTTTTTCTCCAAAGCATAGTAACCAAGGAGATGGCAGCCAACGAAAGAGTTCTGAACAAGGAGGTCACACATCGTTTATTTCGCGCAAGACCGTAGTTAATTAGTATATAATCTGTGGCGCAGGGTCCTACTTTTGAACTCATCTAATGACAAAAATAATTTCCCTAATTTGAAATGCCTTGATCAATGCTTGATCAACTCTAAAAAAGTTAATTATAATTATTTGTGTTATTAGGAATCAAATATTATTTCATAATTAACAAATTTTTTTCTTTAATTTTATAGATTTGATTAAGATTTTGTTTTTATTCTATATCTATTAATCACTAGAATAGTTTCAAGAATAGGGTAGGTACCCCGAATATCATGCTTTATTAAAAGTTATTAGCGGGAACATCATATTTACTTAATGTATTTAATTTAGTGCAATTTAGGTTGTAATTGTAAATAAAATTAATAAGTCAATGGAATTTAGAAATAGTGCCTCAAATATCATGTATGTCATGATTATTTAAAATCTTATGAGAACTTTTTCAGTGACAAAAAGTGAAGAGACTGAAAATGTAAATAATTAATGTAAGAATTTGAATATCCGCGCATTGTTTGAGAAAAGCACTATACAAGCCTTGGCCGAAACCAGGTATTGATGGACTCAGGTATGTGGGCCGTCCTTCAATACCCGTTTTTTCGGCCGCTGCAGTAATGTACTATTACCAAAATCATTATTTACAATTCTTACGTTAGAAGCAACCTCGAATACTGTTGTATGGTATGGACACCCGGTCACAATATTCATCAGCTCTGTGTTGAACGAATACAGAAGAGGTTTCTAAGACATCTTGTTTTACGAAATCCCAACAAACGAAACTCAACTCATATGAAAAAAACCGGCCAAGTGCGAGTCGGACTCGCGCCCTAAGGGTTCCGTACCTATCTACCATATGATATACTAAAAGCTTTTGATTTCAAAAACTCCGCGAGCATCCAACTTGACCCCTCTTTAATGAAAAAGTTCTTGAAACGGGAGCTCACCTGAATTGGTTACTATTAGTTGTGAGAAAAATTGAAATATTTAATGATTTTAGACTTTTCCCTTTATTTGTACTGTGAGACCTAGCTTCTTGCCAAATTTCATAATTTTAGGTCAACGGGAAGTACCCTGTAGGTTTTGCTTTTTTGCATAAATGTAAGGAGATGAGGACATAAAAAGCCATATCTTTTGATTGCGTTGTTGTAAAAAATTTAAAATTTCAGATCTTGTGTGGTTTATGGACCTTAATATTCGTTATCAATTTCAACCTGATACCTCTTCTCGTTCGTGAGAAAAAGGGTCTTGACAGACAGACAGACGGACAACAAAGTGATCCTATAAGGGTTCCTTTTTTCTATTTTGAGGTACGGAACCCTAAAAAGACTAGATTACTATAAAATAGACAAACTAAATACCCGACGACGACTTAACTTTTCTGCATAAAATTAACAGAATAGATAACCCACAACTCCTAGAAAGCTTTCAAATCTACATTCCACCCCGTATTCCTAATTACCATTCTCTCGAACCAATCTCAAACAGTCTTCAGCAGTTTCTAGGCTAAGCCGTAGCTACAATGCCCTTGGAGGTACTATCGACATCTTCAAGGATTCATATAACTGCTTCAAAAATAAAGTTTTGCTCGCTGTAAGGGAACAGCAGTCTATTACCTGTTAGTTAACTTTTTCCTGCACATTTCGCATCAGTTACTACTGTTTTTAGGGTTCCGTACCTCAAAAGAAAAAAACGGAACGCTTATAGGATCACTTTGTTGTCCGTCTGTCTGTCAAGACCCTTTATCTCACGAACGGGTAAAGGTATCAAGTTGAAATTAATACCATATATTAGGGTCCATGAACCACACAAGATCTGAAAATTTCAGTTTTTTACAACGACCCAATCAAAAGATATGGCAGTTTATGTCCTCATCTCCATACATTTATGCAAAAATGCAAAACCTGCAGGGTACTTCCCGTTGACCTAAAATTATGAAATTTGGCAAAAAGCTAGGTCTCACAGTATAAATAAAGGCAAAAGTCTGAAATCATTAAATATTCCAACTATCCTCACAACTAATGGTAACCAGTTGTGGTGAGCTCCCGTTTCAAGAACATTCATATAAGAGAGGGGTCAAGTTGGATGGTCGCGAAGGCGATTTTTGTTTTAGTTCTATTTTAAAACCGGGAATACTTACAAACTTGAAAATTGCTATGTTTATAGTGCATAAGCTATAAAATAACAACAAATAATAAAATTTGGTCCATCGCGTGTCGGACTCAAAAAAATTAACACTGAAATTTCAACTAATACAATTATGATTATGTGTTGGTACGGAACCCTCGGCGCGCGAGTCCGACTCGCACTTGGCCGGTTTTTTTTATATTATTTTTTATTTCTATTTGTTTGTTGCAATGTAATAATTTTAAGCATGTTGTGGCTGCCTTAACAAGCAGTGCATTTAATTATGTTTTTAGAAGTAAGTTGTAAATATAAGTGTTAATGTAATTTGCTAATGGCGGTCCTTTAAATAAAATAAATAAATATACGCTCTATAATAAAATGGAAGCGCTCGTGGCCGAGTCGTAATTGCTTTCTTGCCAATCACGAAAGTTAAGCAACGTTGGCCGTGGTCAGAACCCGGATGCGTGACCGCTAGTGACACAACAACCAGTGTTTCCGTGCTTAGATAGGCACGTTAAGACTTTGGTCCCAGCTATTGTTAACGATAGTAGTCGTTAAGCCAAGTCAGAGGCCATTCGGCAGTTTGAAAATTCTGACAACCAGGTTCGCCACTAACCTGGCAAAGCCTAATCAAGGATTGAGTCTGGTTTGACCTCTGGGAAGCGAAGTCAGATGGCAGTCGCTGTGTAAAAACCAGTGCGGTTGTCAAATCTCCAAGGTTAGGTAGCAGATTCCGAAAAACTTTTGGTAAGAATAATGCTAGGACAATGATGATGATTGTATTGACAACAAACGACTCCCCATTCTGAAATGAAAATACAGGGTGGCCCATTGATAGGCGTTCAAAAAAAAAATCACCCCTATGAATGTTCGCGATTATTTGTAGTTTTCGAGTTATAAATTATTTAATTAATTTTTAAAATTTTCTGCCGCAGGAAATTTAAAAATTCATCTTTTTTTACTGAACATTTTTTCAATTTTCTTTTTGTGTCATGATTACTTTCATACATACAATAATAACTCTCCTAACATTCCTATTTATAAATAAAACTTTCGAACAATTTTAAAGGGCCGATTAAAATTATGATCGTCAATTTAAAAATACAAAAAGGATGTTCCATAGATTTCTTTTCAGGTATCTTATGCTACCCTGTGCATAAAAAAAATTTGGTGCTTAATGGGGTATTTTTCGCTGAAATTGGCGTTTAAAAGTTGAGAGGGAAAAAACCCTGAATGTTAAATTCGGCTCGAAATAAATAATTTGCCTATTTTGTTGATTCCTATTGCAGATTATGATTTTAGTAGGGCTTCTGTACAAAGTCCGTTTAGAAAAGTACCGCATTTTGCCTGTTTCTGCCGTAAAGCAGCAGTGTTTGCATAATTTTGTTTCGGTAGAAGTTTTAAGAGAGCTGGTAAAATTTCAGGCACATGAGCGCATTTATTGTTAGCACAAAATTAAAAAAATATATTAAATAATTTATAACTCGAAAACCACAAATAATCTCGGAACATACATGGGAGTGATTTGGATGCCCCTTAGCATGAGGCATCGAAATTTTTCTTTTGAACGCCTATCAATGGGCCACCCTGTATAAAAATCTGGTCTTTTAAAAAGAGAGGATAACATCTCTTATACACCCGGATATTGCGTATAATACTATCATAATTGATTGATCCGAGCTGGGAGTGGTAGGGCAGTAACGGGGTTGTAAACCTATTGAAGTTGAGCTATATATTAAACCTAGCTAAGTATTTTCATTTTAGTGTGTGCACAACAAAACAGGCGAAAATATTAAGTCAACACCCCGCCAGACGACGAAAAAGAGAGTTATTATTTATTTATCCAAAACATATTATAAATTACAAATTATAATTTAAGATCGTGCGACGGAAGCTGTATAAAGCTTATCTGTCGCAGACGAGTACAGTAGTAGTAGTAGTTGGGATATAATAACAGTTATAACTACATCAAAAAATCACTCCACTATTCCTAGTAATACGAAAAATTTAAGTAGCGTGCTTGTCAGCTTTCCACGAATTGGTGAGTGTGCTCATGGGCCCATCAGCTTATTCCATCGCAAGTCCAGACATACCGCAGGATATTAGCTACAAAACCTATTTTTAGTTCCAAGCGCTTTGTACGAATGTGTTGATATTTCACATTAGCAGAAAGCGTTTTGGAAAAGTTTTTGTAATGCGCAAAGCTACTGATTCCCAAATCTATTCTAATAGCAAGAAAATACGCTTCTTCAAGTGAATACGATAGCTCTTCCTGCGATCACATTTAAGCAACATCGGCCGTGGTAAGAACCTAGAGTTTCCTGAACCGTTAGCGGCACAATACAAGATGCTGTTCCCGATTACTATCTTAGATAAGGGTGCTTAAATCACATCGAAGGTCATTTGACGGTTTGAACCTATACAACATAAATATAATATAGTTCGACAAAACCCTTTAGGTGCAGTTGGTCTACTTTCCCATTAAAACGTCTCCAACCTTTGCTCGTGGTGACAGACGTATGGCGGGACCGAGGTAGAATTTAGCGAGGCGGGCGGTGTAGCGGGCTGAGAAATTACGTGCAACTGGCATCAATTTTTACTACGTAGATGCTTATGCACGAAGTTGCATGAGATGTCTACTAATTAGGAAATCAGCTTCAGTCTTGTGCGCGCGCGCTCAGCGTACGGATGCGACACTAAGCTATCGTTGCGATTTGTTGTTTATACCTACCATATCATAGAAGCGAAAAGTGAAAAGATCTATCTAAAATGGTGAACTGTAAGAAGTGTAAGCAATTCGTGTCGCCGAATAACAAAGATGACCTATTGAAGTGTACTAAAGCAACGTGTGAGACTGTTTACCATAAAAAATGCGTGAAAAATCCTAATTCATTCTCTGTCTGTGCTGATTGCCAACAAAGCGACAACACCTCAACGTCCTCTCCGGGAAACAGTGTTCCAAAAATAACAGTTAACCCTAGTGAGACATCAGGAGAGAAGATGCTGGAGGAAGTTAATCGGAAGCTGGAATTGATGTACAAAATTGAGAAAAAATTAGATGACCTCACTACCAGTGTAGAATTCTATGCAGAACAATACCAGACCATGATTACATTTAAAAAGGAAGCAGAAAACAGAATGAAAGCATTAGAGCAAAAAAATACCTACTTGGAGAAATATAACAAAGCCCTAGAAGAAAGAATCCAGGAGTTAGAGGTTAGTGAAAAAGAAAAAAACATAGAAATTCACGGCTTGCAAAAGCAAGCAAACGAAAACACTGAATTAGTTATAAAAAATCTAGCCCAAAAACTAAACCTAGACCCGAATGAGATCGAAAGCGCACAGAGGGTAGGCCAAGAAAAATTGGACGACTCTAAACCCAAAACTGTTTTGGTTACATTACGTTCGAAAAATGCCCGTAATAAATGGTTAATGGCTAAAAAGGATAATAAAATAACTAACAATAAAATTTATGGCAATGGCAGCTTAGAACCCGTATATATAAATGAGGACCTTCCAAAATTCAAACGCCAATTGTTATGGCTAGTTAGAAACAAACTCAAACCAAAAGGGTTCCAATACGTATGGGTACAAAATTCGAACATTTTGGTCAGGAAAAACGGCGAAGAAAAAAAGATCTATAAAATTAGGTCTGAAAAGGATTTGGACAAGTTTGAAGAAATTTAGTGCATTCTAGCGCGGCAATTACACACTATACGATTTTTGCTTACAATTCGATACAATAAATGATTTAGCTACAGATGTGGATTATACTCGATATTACGACATCAATAGACTAAGTAATGACCTTGAAATAAAAACTGGTTACACGCACATATTTTACAACAACATACGATCTATACGAAAACACTTCAACGAACTTTTAGTGTTATTAGAAGAAAATAAATACAAAATTGATATCATAATTTTAGCTGAAATTAACATTAAAAAAGAGGAACTGCCTCTATACCAAATATCAGGTTACGAGACCCACATATTTACTAGAGAAACAAAAAAAGGTGGAGGAGTATTAATTTACTCAAAGAAGAGTCTTAATTTCGAAGCAGAAATATTTTCAAACGAGGACATGGAAGCCCTGCACGGACGGCTTAAAACAGGACATAAAACATCACATATAATAGCGTTGTACAGACCGCCCAGTAAAAATAAAAATCACTTCATAACCCACCTGGAGACACTTCTGGAAAATCTACCTACCAACGATAGCCTTGTAATAATTGGGGACACAAACATTGACACACTACATAATATTATAAATCCTGCAACAACGTTGTACAAAAACACCCTGTGCAGTCACGGCCTACAAAGTATGATTCCGAGTACAGAAGTTACACGCGAGGCGATTGTAGATGGAAAGGTTGAGACGTCATGTATAGACCACGCATGGGTACGAGCGGGACGCGGCGAGAATGTGTCATCCTTCCTTCTCGAGACGTATATCTCCGATCACCACGCGGTTGGCTTATCAATGAACTTAACTGGAAGTGCGCGAGCGGAGAACGTAAACAAAACTAAATCTGTTAGGAAAGTTCTTAGTGATAAATTAGTGACACCGAGACTGGAAGCCTACGATTGGGCGAATTTACTTTTAATTACCTGTCCTCTACTGTTATATCAAACAATGTGTACAGCTTTTCATAGCATTTATAAAGAAAGTACTATACTAGTGACGTCACACGGTAAACGAGTTACTCAACCGTGGATTGACAAGAATCTTTATATTATGTTACAGCGAAGAAATTATTTGTTTAGAATCTGGAAAGCCACACCGCAAAATATGAATAAGCGTTTAGAATATACCCGTTTTAGAAATAAGGTTAACAAAATGATAAATCAAGCTAAGAATAAATATAGACGGATGGAAATACAGGACTGTAAGGGAGATTATAGGAAAATATGGGAGAAAATTAATAATTGGTTAGGTCGAACAAAAAATAACGTAGATGAGGTAATAATAAAATATTTAGGTAAGAAAGAAAGTGTTGTAAATATTTGCACAAACTTTACGAGAACATTCACACAAGAAATTAAAAACATCAAGCATGTGTGTAACACAAAATTTTTGGTTAGGAGTAGTTATGTAAAAGAGAGTGAAGTGAGTTTTAGGTATGTAAAGGTCAGTTCGTTGGATGTAGAAAAAGTAATAACTAGTTTATCAAAGGAAAAATCTCCAGGTACAGATGGTATAAGAATAATTGACATAAAGCATTTAAAAAAATCGTTAAGCTCCATTATTGCAAAGTTAATAAATTTGTGCATAGAAAACCATGTTTATCCCGATCAACTAAAGGAAGCAATAATACGTCCTATATATAAGTCAGGGAACCATCAAGAATACATAAACTATAGGCCTATAGCAATATTGTCCATTATAGACAAAATTATAGAAAAATTAATTATGAGACAAATTAGTGGGTTTTTGGAGCAACACAAAATATTATCGAATGATCAGCACGGTTTCAGAAAGGGACGCAGTACGACCTCTGCGCTGATGCGGTTTGCCGACTACGTGAACGACAGTCTCAACTCCGGGAAACAGCTGATTGCGCTTTTTATTGATTATAAAAAAGCGTTCGACACGCTCGACCACGACATCTTGTTACAGGCAATGGAAGAGTGCGGTGTACGGGGGCCAATAAACAGTTGGTTCCGAAATTACCTAAGCAACAGAAAAATTCGCACTGTAATAAATGGCGAAACGGGAGAGGAGGCTGTCGTTGATCTTGGTTTGCCGACCGGTTCAGTTTTTGGCCCGATAGGGTATTTGATGCATGTCAACAGTGTGTCAAATGTGATTAGCAAATGTCGAGTGTATATGTATGCAGATGACATGTGTTTATTATATGCATCAAAAGAAATATGTCAGGTCCAGACATATATTCAGGAAGATTTTGATAATGTCACAAAATGGGCCCACGACAATGGCATCATAATAAACTTGTCCAAAACTAAATGCATGCATATACACTCGCCATATAATCAGCGCGCTAAACAAGAAGACAAAAATTACCTTAATATAATTGGTCATAGTTATGAATGTCTACATAATAACAAAACGGGTTGCAATTGTACGAAACTTCAAATAGTAGAAAATTATAAATATCTAGGATTGACTATTGATAGGCATTTTAATTGGAAGGCGCATACATTTGATGTTTGTAACAGACTAAGGTCAGTACTGGGAAAATTTTATCACCTTAATCGGATACTTAGCAAGCGCACGATGCGCTTAGTGTATTATGCATTGGCAGATTCCCTGTTAAGCTACGGTTTTATTGCGTATGGGCGTACTTTTCATACTTATATTAACGAAATTAAAAAAATACAGACTAGGCTAGTTAAACATTTAGTCACAAAAAATGTAAAAAAATTATGCAATCACGACTACGAGAAACTGTTCAAAATTTGTAAAATCTTGCCAGTAGATAAAAAACTTCGATATCTCATAGGTATAGAACATTATTATAATGAAGAATTCAAAACAAAAGTTGCAAACAAATACAACACTCGAAGTGTAAGACAGGGTAGACTGACAAAACCAAAAACAATAAATTATTATGGAGAGAGGTCAACAAAGTTTCTAGTCCCAAAGATATTTAACGGAATAGATTTATTAAGACAAGAACCTAAATTTAAAACTATAAGTATGTTAAAATCTAGACTGAGAGCATCGCTGCTCGGTGTCAGCGATACTAAACAGGATCTTGCTTAATGTAATTGAGAACGATGGTACGGTCGGGAGCAGGTCGAACTTTACACAGTTTCTTCTGCAAATGAAATAAATATAAATAAATAATACAACTGTCAAATTATATATACATACATAACGGAAACAACTGTATTTACTTAATGAATTCTACACTTATTATATATGTATATTCACTTTTTATTTGTATAAATATTAGTTATTATTTTCTTTTTAAGGTAGGTATAAAAATGTGTTAGAGCGTGGTCTCGCCATCAAACGTAATAGTTTGGCGAGTAGACTAAGTATTGTCAAAATGTACTTACCTTTGTAACAAATAAATAAAAAAAAAAAACAAAAAGATCCTGATGCTGCCTTCAATACTCACTATACACCGCGGATTTTTGCAGCTATTCAGTCGCGATGCAGCATAGACACAGTCGCAAATCGACTGCCTTTACATCCAAATCGTGTTGCGATGCATTGGCGCGCCATTCAAACGCGCCTTTGTATCGCTGCGAAAAGTGGCAGTGTGTGTAGGACCTAAGATAACTATGTGCATTTAGTTAGGAAGTAACATACTCTTTCTGGGCAGAGCCTGGTCGAGGTGAAGCGGCGGTGCGTGAGGGTCCGTGTTCTCGGAGTGCGTGGGAGTGGGTGGGCCTGCGTCGCGGTGCGGCGTCTCGTTGCCGCAGCCCCCACCTGCGCCCCCAGCCCCCTCGCATGACGGTGACGCGCCGCCGTTGTTTGCCGGCGCCATGCTCCCCACACATACGCTCGTGGCTACGCTCACCGGTGTCGCTACGATGCGAGGCAAAGCCGCCGCCAATAATGAACCACTCTAAAAACAAACATAATATTTTTTACAATTTCAACTCAAAAATAATAACAAATTACGCAACAATTTAGAAATCATGCTCGGCAGGTCCATACTTGTGCCGAGCAATAATCAGTTATTCCATACCAGTGTGATTGTTCACTTTCATAATTTCATTTCTTTTTTTACTGAATTTATTTAAAGAAAATACAAAAATAACAAAACTTTTTAACACACTAGGTTAATTGAATTTCCATAATAACGTTATAGTAACGACCAATAACAAATAAAATTTGCTACATTCAGATTTACAAATCACAATATGCCAACACGTCGGTTGATTGTGCTCCAGGACCTAGCTAAAGACCTGTACGATATGAAGTTTGCGTAGATTTTTTTTCAGAAATATTTTGTAAGTGTCCTGTTATTTATCTTATAGCTCGTCCAACGAAAACCGGTAACGGCCCGGCTAGGGGATATAATTCGTGGGTTAACCAATTTTGGCACAATTGTAGAAAAGGTGTCCTTTGATGGATGTAGACACACAGGTTAGACTGCTTCAGTTATTTCCATAGTTTTAAGTCATACCACCTTTTGTTATGGGGTCATGCTGTGGATGCAAACAACGTCTTTATGTTACAAAAGCGAGCTGTTTGTGCAATTTACAAAAGGGGGCCTAGAAAATTTCTGAGACATAAATTTTAAGAAATCAACATTTTGACTTTACATATTATTAGAATTTATTTATTATTACTTTACATTGACATTTGAAAATTTATTATACAGGGTGTTTAGAATTTGGGTGCAAAGGATAAAAGGGGTCACAGCTGAGACCATTTAGAACATATTAAGCCATATTTGTCTCACACTGTAACTGAACCTAAAACCTTACTTAAAAGAATAAGTATTTTCTATTTAGACAAATACCGAGGTGGTTTTAATTTGGCCAAAACACAAGTGTTCCAGCAGCGTGATCGACTTAGGACTTACTACATGTGAATAGTAGCCCATTTTCTTTTTTGAGGATCATGTTGTAACCATCAAAAGTATTCATAACAAGTAACTCTTTATACTATCTATCGCTAAACTTTTTGAGTGCTTATCTCTGCCCCTTCAATGATACCTATTCATGTTTAAGATACGGCTATAAACTGCACACCCCATTCCCTTTTCATCTGAAGCCCTGCCTATGCGAGGATTAAGATGATAGCTCTCCCGTTTTCTATTCTTTATCTTAAAAATAAAATAAAAAGTTAAAAAGGGTGGGAGAGATGGTCCGCTCCACCACTTCCGGCCCATGGCCCAACCACAAACCAATCAATAAGACCTCGAATTGAAGATTGGAGAATGGCCCGTCTGTTTTCAAACCCCAAAGAATATCTTGGGTCATCGACAGCTTTGAGCCTTATAAATCAAGTGGGGAGGATGGCATTTTCCCGGCATTACTACAACAGGGAAAACAGGTCATCCTATTAACTATTATTAAGGGCTTCAGGGCTAGTTTCGCGTGGGGTTGCGTACCTCTTCAATGGACAAGAGTGAAGGTGACCTTTATCCCGAAAGGTGGAGACAAAGACAAAACCCACCCAAAGTCCTATAGACCAATTAGTCTTACTTCCTTTCTACTAAAAACGATGGATAAAGTAATAAACTTACACATCAGAGAGACATACCTTAATAAAATACCTCTGGGCAAATCGACCGAGACTGCGCTTCTGGAAATTACGGACCGGTTGGAAAAAGCACTAGAGGACAAACAAATTGCCGTGTGTGCCTTTCTAGACATAGAGCGTGCATTCGATAACACCTCTACCGAGGTCATACTACGATGTATGAACCAGCGCGGCATTGATAAATTGCTCACCACTAGACCATCAATGTTAAGGTGACAAGAGGGTGTCTCCAAGGCGGAGTACTATCCCCTCTGCTGTGGTTTATTGTAGTTGACTGTCTGCTCGTAGAGCTCAACTCGGCTAGTCTGCCCACCCAAGGTACGCCGACGCTGTTGGACTTGAAACCGTTGAAGGGCTGTTGCCAACTATAGTAATCAGTATAGTTGGCAACAGCCCTTCAACGGTTTCAAGTCTTATGCAAAATGCTCTTAAGAAAATTTTATGCTGGTGTGGAAAGAACATGCTCTCTGTAAAATCCAGCAAAACCGTAGTAGTCCCATTCACGAAGAGAATTCGAATTCTTATACGAAGTAAAATATACTTAGACCACAAACTCGTATGGAACAAATATTAACCAAGTAATAAAAAAGGCCAAGACAGCACTTAATATCTGTAATAGGTTTGCCGGCTCCAGATGGGGCCTGAAGCCTAAGCACTCACTCTGGCTATACATAGCAAGAGTGAGACCCATCATTACCAATGGCTGTATAGCCTGGAACAAAAAGGTAGAACAGGTGACAACCATCAAGACCCTAAACAGCCTACAAAGACTAGCCTGTCTTATGATTACTGGTGCCCTTTCATCAACTCCCACCTTGGCCATGGAAGCGGTGCTGAACCTAACACCGCTACACCTACATGTCTAAAAAGAGGCACGAACATCGATGCTACGGGCCATAGAAGCGGGCAAGATGAATTGCACATCAAAAACTTTGATGTCCAATGAATTGGAAATCTGTACAACAGCCTCACTAAACTCCCTATCATGGCAATGCCTTCAGATGTCACGATACAAACTTATAACTTTGATAAACTATACGAAGTTATAATACCCCCAAGGGATGAATGGCAAAATTTTGTACCTGAACATTTCAAAACGGCAGAGCTAGTCTGATTCACCGACGGCTCGAAACGTGACGGCCTTGCTGGAGCAGGCGTGTTTGGCAAGCGGCCCATGTGTAAAAAAGCCACGGGCCTTGGCCGCTATGCAACCGTCTTTCAAGCTGAGATTTATGCGATACTGGATTGCGCGCACGAAAAGGTAAGAAAATAGCAATCCTATCGGATAGTCAGGCGGCCCTAGTGTTACTGAAATCCGATACGATTACCTCCAAAAGCCCTCAACCAGCTAGGTGCAAAAAACAAAGTTACCCAAGGTTGGGTTCCTGGGCACTCGGGAATAGGAGAAAACGAGGTGGCAGATGAACTGGCAAGAGAAGGCTCCGGATCTAAATTTACTGGACCGGAGCCAGCCATAGGTAAACCTAAATCTGACAACAGGTTTCAGCTAGGAGCTCGGGCGAAGTGCGAAGCCGTCCTAGCTTGGCAAGGTTCAACTTAACTGGTCTCTCACACTCAAAACAGTTGATCCGAGGCTTCTCAAAGAAATACACATCTGAAGCTCTCGAGCTAAATCGGAATCAATTTAGGATACTCATAAGAGCCCTAACGGGATATTGTAGGTTGTGGAAGTACCTAAACAGAATGGGCCTATACGAAAACCCATATTGTAGATTCTGTGCAGAAGACGATGAAACGCCTATACACCTGATCTGCCACTGTGATGCACTGACTCACAGTAGAAGTCGGGAAACGGGAGGACATATATTATACCCTGAAAATGCTCGAACTCTCAATCTAGGCAGATTGTCAGCTTCTTTGGGGGTGTCGGTGTGGCCGAGGAAATGTAATATAAAGGGTGGGCAACAATAGATCTGTGCAGGTCGCAGTGGTCGTTGGGAATTCCGGCCCCTTTACCCGCAAAACATAAACATATGTTGACACTGTGCCTGTCAATATTTTTGTCAAAACTATGTATTGAAACAAAACTATTGCGACACAAAAGTCAAAATCCTGATCTCTATTTAATGACCCTCTAGGCTTCATTTTGTTAATTTCACAAATAGCTCGCTTTTGTTTATAAATGCTGTTTGCATCTGCAGCACGATTTTAATGAGGGGATGTTTAGTCCGTGGTAAAAATTAGGATAATTTACAACATTAAATTTTTTGTGACTACCTATTTGTTATCTGGCTTAGTTTTTTATATTTTTTATTGTAATTATTTTTAACAAATGTGTCTCCAAACAAAATATAAATATAAAATATAGGCAAGCATATTTTTAATTAGATATTTAATTGAAAAAAATTATCTAATAGCCAATGATGTTGTCGAATCAATTTGTAAAAACGTGTCGCGCTAAACCCGTTTACGTTTGAAATGCATGGTATTTACATAATCATTTTTAAAAAATATGAAGATCCAACAGCGGCTGGCGAATACATATCATCACTCTTTGTAGTGGGAGAAATAAATCTAGAACATATTGTTAATTCTGCCCATAAATTTGTGTGTAATACATAAATATAAAACGGAAAAGACTCGGCCATTTCCAAGACGGCTTCATGATAATGGGCAGAAACCTACTAAAATGTTTCCTTTACGCAAAATTTAAAGCACAACATGACAAAGTAGTGAACTGTTTGTTCATGTATAATATTTTTACTGCGGCTTTTCTTATACATACTTGGCGGGCAATACAATCCCTTATAATATTCATGTAACTTTCATAAGTTTGAATGTCATTTTTATTAGCACATTCACATTAAAAAGACTTCCAAAGACATGGCTTAATAAATTGGTCACAAAGGGTCTAGCAGGCTAAGGAAGGTGAAGTGGGTTGAGGGGATTGTTTGAATTTATTGGTGTTGATTAATTACCAGCTTATAATTAGACAGAACTTTAATTTCAGCCCCCTACCTTGAACCGTTCCCGAGATAATGTCAAAAATATCATTTGTTGACATAATTTTTTAAACTCGTTTTTCTCTGAAACCATATGAGCTAAAGCCATGAAACAAAATCATACGTATAAAGATTGAATTAAAATGTATTTTTAATTTTTTTTCTTGCATGAAAAAATATTGGAAAAAGTGACGATAATTTTTTTGACATTTATTTTGAACAAGAATTCGCATAGGTTCAACTTTGATAAAAATCCTGTAAACGGCTTACAATATTAGCTATTATATTACCCAAAAATTTATAATTGGTGGAACATACTAAAAAAAATAAAAAAGGTTGTCAACCGTCGTTTTCTATGTGACTTGTTCCTTATAAATAAAGGGTAGATTTTTGAGATGTGCCAGCAAGGGCAGGAACCTCATCCGTTACAACTACGCTAAAATGGTCTTAGGAGACTATTCATAATTTATCGTGAAATTTTAATACCCATTAACAGATATACAAAAAAGTACCTGGTCGACCGAACTTCGCTCTATAATAGCAGCCTCAACATTAAAATATCATCACGTGAGCAAGCAATGCTACTCGCTAACAGATGGCGCTGTAGGTTTCTTAGAAATGCCTAAAATCATGGGCAAAACGATTTTTCCCAGACATGAGACCTAGCTAGTTCGATTTTTCGTCCCCGAAAACCCCCGCATACAAAATTTCATCAAAATCGTTAGGACCGTTTTCGAGAAACCGATTACAAATATATATATATATATACAAATATTGGTCGTTTAATAGTATAGGATTACAGTTAGCAAGAAAATTGCCATTTTACAAAAATAAAAATATGCCAATCAATCCTGTTTCAATTACCAAAAAAAACTACAGCGCGTTCAGAAGAAGTCTGTTCTATGACGGTTATTTTCCGCGCATGGGTCACAGGCGTAGAGCCAATCAACGATTCGCTCGCCCCCTGGAGGGAGCCGCGCTCACCCCAGCGACTCATGTTTTGACTTCTGCGCATTAACGGTCACAGACAAAGTTATTTTGTACGCAGTATACAACCATTTTTTGAGTACTGTAGTCAGAAATCGCAAAAAATGTATGTAATAAGTTTTTTCAATTTCTGGCTTTTTAGTAGTACTCCAATCTGGGTTGATCCCACAAAAGATTTTGATGAGTATTAGTATTAAAAAAGCAATTAAGCCGACCTTGCTTACTACAGGCCTATTTCAGTCACTTCCATACTCTGCTTAATAACCGACTTCTGGCATACCTTGCACCAAATGACCTTCTGAGCGACCATCAAGAAGGGAGATCTTTTTGTGTATGCCTCCCATCTAAGGAGTGAGGCTATTGAGAGACACGGTGGGGCTCTTGCCGAGTCTCTCGATACCTCTAAAGCATTTGATAGGGTCTGGAACGCAAGCCTGGTTGGAGTACCTACAAATAAAAAGCCAGAAATTGCAAAAAAATAAAATCCGCACATTTTTTGCGATTTCTGACTACAACAGTACTCAAAAGATGGTTGTAGTTTTTGATCGGTAATTGAAACAGGATTGATTGAAGGTACCTGCCCTTGCTGGCCCATCTCAAAAATCTACCCTTTATTTATAAGAAACAAGTCACATAGAAAACGACAGATGACATTTTTAATTTTTTTAGTATGTTCCACCAATTATAATCAAACAGTTTTTTGGGTAATAATAGCTAATATTGTAAGCCGATTACAGGATTTTTTTCAAAGTGGAACGTATGCGCATTCTTGTCATCACTACATAGTATAAAACAAGGTCACTTCCCGCTGTCTGTCTGTCTGTATGTTATGCTTAGATCTTTAAAACTACGCAACGGATTTTGATGCGGTTTCTTTTAATAGATAGAGTGATTCAAGAGGAAGGTTTATATGTATAATACACGCATAATATAGTAGAGAAACACCGGTAATTTCAGAGGTTTCTTATGTGATGTCGTAAATAATCTCTCATTTTTTTGCGCTTACATTGCAAACGCTGGCTGAACCGTACGAGATAGATCAAAATAATGCACTACAGTTTTGTACACCTTAAAAAGGTCTACAAAAAAATCCGCGGTGGTATATTATATCTATCTCTTAGGGATAACCCACAATAACCATTTTTTATCCTTAATTTTTTTTACGAAGCGATTTTAACCAATACAGTATTAATCCTTATCCAATTAAATACCTTAAATATATTGTGCATTCATCATCATCATCATATCGTGTGGGTTGCAAGGTCGATGACCGACCTCACAAACCCTGGTGTCAGAGTGGTTGAGCCGCCAAAGGCCTCTGACATGGCTCATTAACGACTACATCCGTAGATAGTAGTCGGGACCAACGGCTTAACGTGCCTTCCGAAGCACGGAATCATCTAACTTTTCGGACAATCAGGTGATTCATCCTGCAGTCCTAACCAAACTGGGGAGGTCGCACAAAGAGATTTTTGTTTGACAGTGTCCCCGCCGGGAATCGAACCCAGAACCTCCGGATCGAGGGCCGAGCCCTCTAACCACTAGACCACAGAGGCTGTTAATATAGATTAATATGGCTCTTTACAGCATGTAATTTAAATGAATATTTTCGAAGAAATTACAGATTTAAAATGCAGGGACATAGCCGTTGCCGCGGTACCGGCCGGGGGGCCGGGCGGCGGCGCGTGCTTATAAATAGTATATTTAGTATCAGCATTTCACCCGTGCGAAGCCGGGGCGGGTCGCTAGTTCAAAACAAATGTCAAAAAAATTATCGTCACTTTTTCCAATATTTTTACATGCAAGAAAAAATATAAAAAATTACAAAATATATTTTAATTCAATCTTTATACCTATGATTTTGTTTCATATAGTTTCGGAGAAAAACGAGTTTAAAAAATTATGTCAACAAATGATATTTTTGACATTATCTCGGGAACGGTTTGATGAAGCTGGCAATTAATCGACACCAATAAATTCAAATAATCCTCTCAGGGGCCACTTTGCTTTCCTTAGCCTGCTAGACCCTTTAGATTTTAGATTTTTTTGGTATCAGACACGTAAAATAACCATGACTACGACATTTCCTATTATTTTTAACAAATGTTAGAAAAGCTTTTCAACTCTTTGTAGTAAGCGTGAAGAACAAAACAAAAACATGACAATAATGATGGGTTGCACCATCTAACTTAAATGTAACTGTATAAATGCGTCTTCCTCTATTCACCCTATAGAGAGCAAGAGGCATATATTTGATTATGGTTAAGTTAGGTGGCACAACCCACCCTGAATGTTCAGTGTTAAATTTCTTGTTATATTATTGATAGAATGGTGCACTCACTGTCTGATTGGAGTTATCTAGCACAACCACTGGAGGAACTGCATTGCCTTCTGAATTATTGCGATTTAAAGAGTTCTCTCTACCTCCATACGAATTTTCGGAAAGAGGTGTACTTCTATCTGGAGATATGTCCATATCTTGCAGTAACTGGCCATCTAGACACAAACATTCTTGTTATTACTGTAAACAGGTTACACAATAGTATTACATGTATTAGTATTAACTTACCTTTGCCTTCTTGTGTAAGGGAGGAATGTTTTGATCTTGTACGATCATGACCCTCTTCTTCCCTGCTGCTACTGTTCCAATATTTATCAGAACTATTGGTTTTTTTACTAGCTTTTTCTGATTCTCTTCTCCCTGATCGGGAACTTGACCTTTTATCTCGATCTAATGTTGAAATGAAAAGAGTTATTTAAACAGTTGCATTTTCTGCAATTTTTCATATTTGATTCACAATGAGCGAGCATGGGCATAATTAAGATAGAAAATAAAATTTAATGCACAAGTTCACACTTACTGCTTCTGGTTGAATATGTAGAATCTTTGGATGATGTCCTTCTAGAGTCCCATTCACAGTGAGAAAACCCCTTAGGCTTCTCCCATTGAGACACTTCAGAAATACAGTTATAGTAATATTTTTTGCCAGATGAACTGATGTGTTCTGACCATTCACCGCCTGAAGGTGTGCTTGCAGTGGGAGCACTTCTCTTATCATATTTACTACTCCTACTAACACTACTATTCATTCCACTAGTCCTATTTTTTTTCTCTGAGTCAGTTCGTTCATGATTACTTCGTTCTCTTTCACTGTCTTCCCGGATACGTTTTTCCTTTGGTGATCTAACACCATCTGAAATTTCCAAAAACATTATCTTTACACTGTATGAAACTATGAACATACTTATATTCATTTTAAAAATCATTAACAAAGTTGATATTTGGGTCCCTACTATAAGTACTTAAAAATTTTAAAACAAAGCATTCACTTTGCAACAGAAATTTTATTAATTACTAGGATGTTAGTTAGCAGGGACTGATATAAAAACTTGTAGTCTTGAACTTACCTGTATACTTATTCCTAGAGGATTTATAGTCTCTATCTCTCTCCTTTTCGGAACCTTTAGGTAGGTAGGAATTTCGGGATGTTCCATATCCTCTGTCTTCAGGGACATGGTAATGATGGTGGCCATGACCCGAGTGCCCTGTGTGTGCACTGTGTGGGTGCGTATGGGAGTGAACCACATTCCCATTGGGGGACCGCAGCGGTGTGTACCGGTTGTCAGAAGAAACATACTCACTTGCAGCCCGTCTTTCACTCTTGGAGTTTGAATATTTCTGAACATAAAAAATCCTCAGTAAATTAATGATGAATGACCCAATTTCTATTGTCTATGTCATAGTTAATTTGATGTCAGTGTAAACACATAACTTTGTACATGATACATAGTAGTACATGATTATCAATCATTGTGCACAAAATGATTAATAACTGTGAATCTAAAAGCTAGGTATGTACCTGCCTAGTAATAATTATATTAAATGATGGCTACATCCAGTGAAAACTAGTTCACTTGATTTAATTCTTCTTTACGAAGTTATAGTCAGTTTAATGACGGACTAAGCACGGCAAACCCAGAAAAAATATTATTGAGCACGGTTATTACGTCGAAAAGTACCTCGTTTGAGCTAGGTGCAAGCCAGTCATAGGGCACGAAGCAGCCGATGATATGTACTGTTCACGAAGTGCTTACCTGATACGGATGGGTCTGGTGCTTCTCAAAGTACCTGAAAGCAAATAAGCACGATTATTATAACTGCTAAATTTACACCAAACTATCAATCGGCGACCGCCATCTACACTACAGTACAGATTGCTAGTGCAGCATCTGAAATAATGTCATACCCATCGCTTATTCGCTGAGGTTTCCTTGCATGCATTACCATCAATGCAAATATACGATTTATTACGGCCTCAGTAATAAAATGCAAATCGAAACCAGTATCATGAAAACAGTTCTACAAGAGGCCGCGATATGTCTTGATGGACGCCATGTCACATTCAAGCAAAGCAAGCAAGACACACAGCGAGCGAAAACCACAGAGTAAGTTCGTCATATACATAGTCTGTATATAGGCCACAGTTCACGTTGGTGCTTGCTTGCTTGCCATGCTTTCCTTCTCTTTTACTCCAGCATGCCACCATCGCTTTCGAAATATCCGAGTGAACAAATTCTCGTTTTGGAACGCAACCCTAGTCGAAGTCGGTCAAAAAACCAAGAGCCCCCATTAGACGTTGGGCCAACCATTGGCCGCGCCGGCTCGGCAAGTTTGATCACAGCGTTCACACGTTGACGCGGCTCATTCCGTGCAATAAACTTACTAATCTGGGATTCCGTGTAGGTCTGTCAAGCAAGATGGATGTCGACGCGGAGACTATCGCTGCCGCCGAAATATACTTATAAAGTGCTAATAGACGATCGGATCGAACTGCTCTGAATTTAGCTCCGTACCACGATTTTGCCCAGTAGCAAAATTGTCGTTTGGGTCCAACGCTATTGGACAAAATCATGGTCCAGCTGCACCACAGTTGAAAAAAAAGACAAAATTATTTTTACTTATTTAAAATAAAATAAAACGACCATCTGCTCCTACGCACTTATTTGAAATGAGGGCACGGCCAACGTGTGAACGCCGTGTGCGGCCCGTGGCAAATCCCTTTGAATCGTGCACAAAAAACCGACAATCGGCGGCACGCCAGCCAGCGTTTGTCGCAAACGGCAAACTCACGCAAACAGGCCTAGTTGACGTTGGCCGCGCGCGTGGGCCGCGCCGGCGCGGCCAACGTGAACAGCCGGTGTAAGGTCCACTACATTACTCGCGAAGATAACCGAAGTTAATCGAATAGGATAGTGTAGAGAGGTACTTCGGTTCGCTTCGAGCAACATCGCCTCACCTCGGGCGGGTGATTTCCGATAGTTTTCGGTTTTAGCACCCGAGTCAAACGACTCGAAGCGTTTCGAAGTACGAACACGAAGCGCCTTCCCACACTACTCGGATTACATCAGTACTTCGATGAAGCAACTTCGCGAGTAGTGTAGTGGAGCTTTATGAATGAGGTAGTGGAAACTCTGTGGTGGAAACGTCTCCAATCCTAGAGTCCGTTCCATATCGTGAATAATTAGGTGTCCTCAGCAAGCCCGTGCGAGATATGGCCAAATGGCATACACCAAAATTTAGTGGAAATTGGTTAATTCCATCAGTAAAGTGTCAGATTCAGTGCATCAAAACTGACGACACTACGAGCTGAAAACTTTGAGTGGCTGTAGAGATGACTCGTCAGTCAGCCAATTCTATGCAGGAAAATCTACGAAGATTACATAAAAGCAAAATAGTTCTACATTTACTGCATGTCTAGCTTGATGACAGCGTTCACACGTTGACGCGGCTCATTCCGTGTAGGTCTGTCAAGCAATATGGACGTCGACGCGGAGACTATTAGGGCACAGATAGACATGCTAGTAAATGAGCCTGCTTACTAGCATGCTAGAAACGAGCATG
This sequence comes from Athrips mouffetella, assembly GCA_947532105.1. Taxonomy (NCBI): domain Eukaryota; kingdom Metazoa; phylum Arthropoda; class Insecta; order Lepidoptera; family Gelechiidae; genus Athrips; species Athrips mouffetella. The sequence goes on from OX383956.1 coordinate 34,853,297, forward strand.
CTCTTTAACTGTCTACACTTGCTTGCAAAAAGTAAGCTCGTTACTAGCATGCTACTAAATAAGCATGCTCAAATCAAATTCTCTTGACACACATGCCATTAAGTAGCATGCTAATATAACCTTAGACGTTAGTGAAAATGGAAAATCAAGTGGCCCTTCGAATTAAACTTATAAAATAGTTTTTTCGTCGCCCCAGGGAGATATTTTCATCACAGAACACTATTATTTGTATTTTGACACACACCTGTGACAGCTTTCAACTGATTGACACTAGCATGCATACACCCCCTTCCAACCGCGCCGCAGGTAGCTTGCTAGAAAAATTGAACGACTGTAAATTTTTGACAATGACATAAGCATGCTAGAAATGAGCATGCTTATGTCAAGCAACGCGTGTACACACATGCTACTAGGTAGCATGCTTTACTAGCATGTCTATCTGTGCCCTTACTGCCGCTGCAATGTACTTTTATTTTTTATTTCCAGCTGCAACATATTTGAAAAAATAATACAAAATTATTTTTAGTTACTTAAAAAAAATAGAACGTCCATCTGCTGCTACGCACTTATTTGAAATGAGGGCACGGCCAACGTGTGAACGCCGTTTGCGTCTCATGGCAAATGCCTTTGAATCGTGCACGAAAAACCGACAACCGAGGGCACGCCGGCGAGCGCTGGTCGCAAACGGCAAACCAACAACACACGCAAACGGCGACAAACTCACGCAAACGGGCCTAGTAGACGTCCACCGCGCCCGTTGGCCGCGCTGGCGAGACCAGAGTGGCCGCAGAGCCAGTGTGGCGCTGCTACCACCAAACTCAATCGTTATCGGTTCTTTCTATTTTTACTTTCGAGCGGAGCGAGAAAGGTATTGTATTCGTGAAAAAAAAGTAAAAGCAAGTCCCCCAAAAATGTCCGTCCGTCTGTCGGTCGGTCGGTCGGTCCGTCGGTCGGTCTGTCCGTCACGCTTTGGCCTAGCGGCTGAACGAATGGTCCCATTGACACCATATTTTGAATTTAGGAGTTTTATGCAAATCTATCGAAGGGTTCTGAGTGGTTTCCTGCTGGCTCTCATTTTGAAGGTTGCTGTCATACAACGAAAATGAATAATCTAAGCGCACGTCACGCGCATGCCGTGCACTATTTACACGAACCGTTTCGACCCTCTTTTGAACCCCCTGTAGCTCAGTGCCTATTGCAAGTACAGAAATAAAAGTGTACCTACATAATTATATACTAATATTGAAGCAATTTGCCAAATTTCATAGATATAGCTACAGTAGATCCTGAAATATGAGCCCGTGAAAATAGCAAATTTTGGCACTTAATGACTGACTGACTCACTGACCGGTAATCAAAACCTCCAGGCCACTTCCAATTGTCCTAGCGTTATGAAATTTGGCATTTAGGTAGTCGTTAGGATAAAAGTAATAGAAAAATTCAAAAATTAGAAATTGGTCTAGATTAGAAATTGGTCAAAATTATGTATAAAATGTTGGTAATACTTCTCTAAGACCTGAAAATCTGAAATTTGGCATCGGGGTAGTCGTTAGCATTAAAGTAAAGGAAAAATTTGAAAAGTGGAAAATGGTCAAGTGCGAGTCAGGCAAAAATTGATGTACCAAATATTAAAAAGGTAGTATTTCTAGAAGGTCAGACTTAGTCATGCATGAAAACAAGTACCTATGTATTAACGAAACTATGAAAATACAAACAACGTTGCGATAGTTACTATAAATATAATATAGCAAACTGAACAAAAATAAATGAAATCCCACCAAAAGCATATCTGTTAAAAAGGGGTCCAAGTTCCTATTGGCTAATTGTTTGCCTAAAAAAGGGTTGAAATCCGATCCAATGCCAAGTTTAGATGCACTTTAATATCGATCATAATCGTCTTCATAAGCAGCCTGATCCACTAGTAAACATTTGCCATTCCCAAGACTCGCCACCACATCCAGTCCTCCACCTTCCGCATCCAGCCACTATCCGCCACCTTATTCACGTCAATGGTTCATCTGGCCGAAATTCACTTTAACACCCAACTTATAATATGGTATAGCTGTGAAAATTTGCAGGTACGTTCAAAATAATATCTAAAATGAAATACTTTTGAATTTGAACTTGGCAGGTTAATTTAATAATATAAATAATAAATGTAATTACACAATTAATCAAGTGTTACTTACAGCACAAAAACCTGCCAAGTTCAAATTTAGAAGTATTTCATTTACGATAGTGTAAATAGTAATAGCAATCAGGCGCTAGGACCTCGCTGATCATTAGGAAATAAACAGTTTGTTATAAACGTTGTGAAAAACTTACTCAAAACCCGCTTTGCGATAAGAATCGTACAAAAACGACGGAACCCTACACTGCGCGTAACCCGACACAAACTTGGCCGGTATTTGACAACATTAATTAGTCCTAAGTCACATATTTTTTTACATTTAAGCGCTCAGCAGATGGAATGTTCTATGTAGGTATTTGTATGCATAAATAATAATATAGATACATAATAATATGCATAATTATATCATGCTAAACATACATTCATAATATCACGCCTCTTTCCAGTCGGGGTAGGCAGAGATCACAGTCCTCCAGCTGTTACGATCTTGACATACTTCCGTCGCTTCCTAAATTTTCATCAATCCTTTCATACATGCTCGTCGGTTTAGGGTACTTTTAATCTGGCCTTTATTAAGAAGGTAATGAATTTGGTCCTGGTACGTTCACCTAAGCCTACCCCTTCCAACGTTTCCATTTACTCTCGCTTGGTAGAATCCTTTCGTCAATCTTCGTTCATTCATCCTCTCTAGGTACATGACCAAACCATCTCAGCATCCCTTTCTCGATTTTTGGTCATTACGTCTTCTTTTACGCCACATCGTTCTCTTACCACACTATTTCTAATCATGTCACTCAATTTAACACCAATTATATAATCCTTAGCGCTCTCTACTACATTAATTCTACTTTCATGCTTCTTCTGCCATACCCAGCTTTGTTGGTACCAAAAAGCTCCTATGAACAGCCAAACGAGCAATGTGAGACACCTTTTGACTCCTCATAAAGGCGTACAGGGAACCATGTTTCCAGCATTCACTCTTCTTTCAATATCACTTTCACACTTACATCTCTCGTAACATGTCAGAAATTCAATTAATAAATCCACAAAAAAAAAATATTTTCGTATTTTGTATCTTAAATTTTTATTCTAATCATACGTCCACACCGTCCCACAGACAGCAAGGAACATATATTATATAGGTACTACAGGCAGCTACGTACTTATACATGTACTACTAAGAGCGGCCAACGTTTAAAGTGTCTACTCAAGCAACAATCTCAATAACAATTATTTGTCACAATCTGCAGATTGCAACGATTGGGACCTCGCCGTAGGTGAGTATTAAGGTTCCTTGATTGGGACATTGTACAATCCAATCTTAGCAATCTACAATCTGTCAAACAAATTGTGTCCAAATTGCAACGTGTGGAGCGTGATCGCATGCAATTTTCATACATTTAGCTATAAGGTCGCAATTTTGCGACTGTATCTTTAGGACGAATCCTATTTAATCTGTAGCTGTCATTTATTATTGTTGTTAGATAAAAGCGATAAAAGCAATATTTTTAGCTACAATCATATTTTTTTCGACGCCAATTGCTTGTACTTTGATGAATCGATGGTAAGCACAAGACCCGTATGTTGAAATTTCGATAGTTTTGAAAATTTTGAAATTTCGCGGCATGAAATTATGATGATTTTTTTTTATTCCATTCGTCCCTGTTAGGGACAGGCGAAGGTATCAAGACCATACTGCCTCGTCTTAAGTTTCTTCTTCATCAGTAGGTTTTCTCAATAAAACTTCTTCAGTTATTTTTCTTCTCCACTTAAATTTTTGTCTTCGTTAGTAGGTTTTCACCTATCGTCTTCAGTTATTCTTCGTTTTTCGTCCGTTCGATTCTGTCTTCAGTCCCCCTTACTCATCATTATTTTGTTAAGTTGAACATCTTTAGTTCTACTACTCCAAGTTCTTCATTGTCAGAAGTAATTTTGTCTCATCAGTATGTTTGATAAGTAACGTCTTGTCTTCAGTTGTTTTGTTTGACGAAGCAGTCATCCCCCGGCACTCAGCGCTAAAGCCGATTGATGAGTGCACCGTCAGTCACGTCCGTTGTTATTATTCTTCGTCTGCAATCCCGCGGTCCTGCCGTCAAATTGAACATCTATATATAGTACTTATCTAGTCCCTGCATCTATATCTTCAGTTTTACTTCTTTATGTGTCTTAAATTGAAGGTCTTTAGTGCCCCATGTTCATCAGTAGGTTTTCTTGAATTATGTCCCTCTTCATCTGTATGGTTCTCTATGTATCCTTGTGCTTCCCTCGTAAAACGATAGCAGATTTTATGAGGGAAAATGGCCATAACTTTTTGAGACAACTCAAACGGGGAATATACACAGAATCACTTGAAATTTCCATAAGCTTCGCACTCCTGAATAAGTTCACTGTATAACATACTATCTTTATTATCCACTAGCTGTTGCCCGCGGCTTCGCTCGCGTGGTTTTCGTATTTATGTTGTTACCGGTTTTCCGAAGTAATGAGATATTATCCCGTCATTTCGGGGTAATTTTAAACTAAGGAAAAACGGGACTAACCCTGCGCAAATCAATGAGTACAATTCAAGATCCAGCTAAATTTTATATAATATACAGACGCTACTCATAAATTCCTCAGAACAGAGGAACTTAGCAGCAGTATTATGCCTTAAAGTTGCCACTTAACCTAATAAATGTAGTAAGAGATATGAGAGACTCCTTTATGTTATATTTTAAAACAGAGCCAACTCGCAGAAGTAATTGAGAAAAACTAAAACCCTCTCCCCGTTCCTCTCTCTCCCTCTATTTCCCTCTCCCCCTCCCCCTCACTCTGTATCCCCCTCCCCCTCCTACCTCTCCCCCTCCCCCTTCTCCCCCTCCTTCTCCCGCTCCTTTCCCCTCCATCTCCCCATTTCCCTCCCTCTCCCCATTTTCCCTTCCCCTCCTTCTCCCCCTCCATCTACCTCTACTCTACCTCTTCCTCTACCTCTACCTTTACCGGTACCGCTTCTTCTGCCTCTACCCCTACCTCTCTCTCCCCCTCCCTCTCTCTCTTCCTCTACCTCGCCCCTCCCTCTTCCTCTACCTCGCCCCTCCCTCTTCCCCCCTCACCCTCCCTCTCCCCCCTCCCTTTCCCCATCCCTCTCTCCCCCATCCCTCACCCCCCCTCTACCTCCCTCCCCCTTCGCCCTCCCTCTAACTCTCTTTCTCGCACTCTCTCAGATTGATTTTAGACATTTCAAACCTATCGCACCCCAACCCCATCCCCAGGGGATGATGGTATTTCACGTCCACCACGTTGGATTTCAAAATTGTTGTAGTTTTCGTAATCAGCGACCCGATAAACCATACAAACGACACCCATATTGATTTTTAGACATTTCAAACCTATCGCACCCCAACTCCATCCCCAGGGGTATGATGGTATTTCACGTCCATCACGTTGGATTTCAAAATTGTTGTAGTTTTCGTAATCAGCGACCCGATAAACCATACAAACGACACCCATATTGATTTTTAAACATTTCAACCCTTTCGCACTTCAACCTCATCTCTAGGGGATGATGGTATTTCACGTCCACCACGTTGGATTTCAAAATTGTTGTAGTTTTCGTAATCAGCGACCCGATAAACCATACAAACGATACCCATATTGGTTTTTAGACTTTTCACCCCATTTCCCTATTTTAGGGGTTGAATTTGGGGTGAAATTTCAATAACAGTGATGTACATTCCACAGAATTACAACCCTAATGCCTAAACAATAAATTTTGTGGATTTTACTTTGAAAATGAAGGAGTTTCAACTTCATCCCCCTTTTCACCACTTAGGGTGTAAAATTTTCAAAAACACGTAAAACTTAATTTTAGTAGTCAGTCTAAAAAAAATTTTGAAGATCCTAACTTGAAAACTGACGGACTTTCAAACAAACTTTCATCCCTTATTTCACCCCCTTAGGGGATGACTTTTCGAAAATTCTAATACACGTACTTTTTTATTTTTTACCAAAAGCTTAAATACAAATTTCTATAATTTTACCTTCAAAACTGAAAGACTTATAGACCAACATACGGAAAAAAATCATCCCCTTTTTCACCCCCTTGAAGGATGATTTTTAAGAAATGCTTAAACACGTATTGCTTTATTTTTTATCAGAAGCTTAAATTCAAATTTGTGTGAATCTAGCTCAAGAAACAAAGGACTTTCATAGAAACTTTCATCCCTTATTTCACCCCCTTGGGAGATGAATTTTCCAAAATCCTTTCTTAGTGGGTGGTTTTGACGCACATAGAACCTGTGTACAAAATTTCAGATCTGTATCTATAGCGGTTACGGCCCGGCGTTGATGAATCAGTCAGTCAGTCAGGACATGCTCTTTTTTATATTTAGATTAAACCACTTTAAACACGAAAAACGTAAAATCAATCGAAACTGAAAACGCCGTCGTCGAGTTCCCGCCAAAAAGCGAAATTATGATGAAATTGTTTAGTGAGTAGAGTACAGACAATCTCGATTCTACAGATTGTCACAACTAATTGTGATGGAAATTGTCGCGTGAGGAGACCTTTTTAGACGATACCGCGCTTCGAATACCGAATACGCTCGCAACAGGCCCGCAATAAAACAGCCCATACAAAGCCCTGCCTGCAGGGCCCTGCTTGCAGTGCGCACTGCCAATCGTACCGTGTGTGGTGTTGCAGGGCCGATGTAACGGCCATTTTGTCGGCCCTGCATGCCCACACAAAGTACGATTGGCAGTGGCACTGCAAGCAGGGCCCTGCAGGCAGGGCTTTGTATGGGGCCCTTAAGCCGGTGTTGGCCAAATACAGACGATCGAACATGCCCTCTACACTTGCGTGCTGGCCTATACTTGCCCAACACCGACGAGTATGAACAGGCAGCTCCTCTTTGTCTGTGGTCTGACCTGAAGATTTTTGTCTGTCATTCATTTTGTTTGGGTTTTTTGGCGGGAACTCGACATGGGCGTTTGCCTGCTTAATTGAAATTTTGTTTTTTTGTGCATTTAGTGATTTAGTGGATAATAAAGATAGTGTGTTATGCAGTAAATTTACTACGGAGTGCGCAGCTGATGAAGATTTCAAGTGATCTCGTGTTTAAGCCCCGTTTGTGTTGTCCCAAAAAGTCACGAACATTTTCCTTCGTAAAGTTCACTATCGCTTTACGAGGGGAGCAAAAAGAAAGATTAAACACATCAGACATGGCTGTATGGGCTTTGTACTCTTTGCCTTTCCGAAAGGAAGAATGAAACCAAAAAAAAAAAAATCATTTTGTTTGTGACTGTGATACCATAATTAATTTGATCTTACGTATAAAGATCTTCTCGTTCGATTGCTGTGATAACCTGTTCAATTGCTGTTCGGACTAAAATGGCGAAAGCTACTCTTGATTTGGAATTGAAAAAAGCTTTTAATGCTCTTCAAGTAAAAACTGTCGAAACAAGTAAGAAACTCCAGGTTATAGATTCTCAGATAAGTGTTCTGAAGCGAGTCCTGAAGCACGTAGATATTACTAAGCGTGAGATTACTACTCTACCACCTGGAACAAAAACCTACGAATCTGTAGGTAGAATGTTTCTCCTGACTGATTTAGAAGAAGTTAAAGACAACCTAAAGAACAGAGAAATTCAGTTAACACAAAATAAAGCAGAATTAGAGAAGAATAAACAATATTTAGAACAAAACTTGAAGGAGTTTGAAGATAACATAAGAGAAATGGTCAAGATTAAATTACGTAAAGATGAAACTAAACTTCCAACCAACTAAGTCAAGAAAAATGTATAATTGCAAAATGTATCATCATCACTTCCCTAGCCTTATTCCTTTTTTGCCAATGATTTTTACGGATTCAATTACCTTGCAAAATGTATCTTTAAAAATTAAAAAAAGGAAAATAACCCAATAAGTATACTGCGTACAAAATAACTTTGTCCGTGACCGTTAATGCGCAGAGGTAAAAAAATTAGTCGCGGGTGTGAGCGCGGCTCCCCCCAGGGAGCGAGTGAATAGTTCATTGGCTCGCCGCCTGTCACCCATGCGCGTAAAATAACCGTCATGGACAAACTTGTTCTGCACGCGCTGTACATGGAAAAGAAACAGGTTTCTGCTGGTTATTACCATTTGGTTGCACCACCTCACATCAAACAATACCCAAAAAAGCATAAATAAATCACCTAGTAGAAGCCCTGACAGGATTTCTGTCTTAAATTTTGATTTCAGTTCATCACAATATTTTACTTTGAAAGCTAAATCTTAAGATAATGAGGTGTATTTACCTTGAATAAATGCCCGTTAATCTAAGAAGAATGAGGGTGTTACACATCAATGTGTGAAAATTGGTTTTAATCAGAAGAAGCAAAATTTCAGTGCTTATGAACACTTTTTGTTTAGGTGCATGCTTTACCTAATTATTACTGACTTTGTTACACTTTTGAGTATATCTGCATTCTCAATTTTTACTAAGCATCATACAATTTTTTTTATGCAATCTGTAGGAGATAACTTTGCACTTTGGTCCCATCTAAAATAATTCTGCAAATTCTATGCTTTAAAAAGAAAAGTCTATTAAAAACACTAGATAAAATTGTATTATGGTAAGAGTGCCACGTTAATTAATTATGAAATAAATCAGAGGTATTGTATGTACCTATCTTATGTATTGCATGTGTATTTATTGGCAATAAAGAATTTTAATTTAATTTTAGATGCTATAAATTGTAACTTTATTTGATTAATAAACTATTTGTATTTGTACTATTTGTAATTTGAATTTTAACTTTTAACACACACTGTTCATTTTTATATTTATAATGCAATAAAAAGGTACATAATGGTTACTTGTATATTTTATTGAATTATTGGATCAGTGTTCGTCATATTCTGATTACAGACTGGCAACATCACTTGTTTGAAAGAAAAAACTGGCCAAGTGCGTGTCGGACTTGCCACATTTAGGGTTCCATACCAGTAGAGTGCTGCCCCCGCATCTCATCTGTTCTATGCATTTGACTGCAAAATCAAGTATGTTTTTATAGAAAGAATGAGAAAATATTAAATTAATTTTGAGCATTTGAATGTAGAATCTATAACCAGTAAAGAATATTATTTTTTCCTCGCATGAATTCAATTATAAAGGACATGGTCCAAGCTGCATGGGCCTAAAACCCACAATCGAAATGCAACCAAAGTCAATACAGTCAAACTGTGCCAAAAATAATCCCTAGATTTATCTAAATAAACTTACCCAAGTTACAATATCCTAATCCATAAGATATTGGAGCTATAGGCTGTCAAAGTATGCAAAAAAAAAAACCGGCCAAGTGCGAGTCGGACTCGCGCACCGAGGGTTCCGTACCACCACATAATCATAATTGTTTTAGTTGAAATTTCAGTAAGTTAATGTGCTAGATTTTTTGAGTCCGACACGCGCTTCACCAAATTTTATTATTTGTTGTTATTTTATAGCTTATGCACTATAAACATACCAATTTTCCAGTTTGTAAGTGTTCCCGTTTTTAAAATAGAACTATAACAAAAATCGCCTCCGCGACCATCCAACTTGACCCCTCTCTTATATGAATGTTCTTGAAACGGGAGCTCACCACAATTGGTTACCATTAGTTGTGAGAAAAGTTGTAATATTTAATGATTTCAGACTTTTCCCATTATTTGTACTTCACAGTACAAATAATGGGAAAAGTCTGACGACCTCACGACCTAGATTCTTGCTAAATTTCATAATTTTAGGTCAACGGGAAGTACCCTGTAGGTTTTGCTTTTTTGGATAAATGTATGGAGATGAGGACATAAAATGCCATATCTTTTGATTGCGTCGTTGTAAAAAATTGAAATTTTCAGATCTTGTGTGGTTCAATGGTATCAATTTCAACCTGATACCTCTTCCCATTCGTGAGATAAAGGGTCTTGACAGACAGACAGACGGACAACAAAGTGATCCTATAAGGGTCCCGTTTTTTTATTTTGAGGTACGGAACCCTAAAAAATCAACTACGTGACTTAGAGTTTTCACAGCTGTGGTGCCAAGATCATTGTCAATCATTGAGTCGAGTCATAACCTCATCCTCAACGTCATCAGCATCATCATAGTGATGAGGTTGATCAGTATGATGATGTCGATGACGAGGTTGATGATGATTAATAGGTTGTCGATGATGATGATTATGAGGTTATGAGCTTGAAAATAAGGTTGATGATGATGAGGTTGGTAATGACGTTATGATGATGAGTTTAGTGATGATGATATGTTCAACCCCACCATCATCATACCTCTTCATCATTAACCTCTGATGATGTCGATGATAAGATTTATTATGAAGAAAAGGTTGTTGATGATGAGGTTGAGGTTTACTATGAGGTTATGTGGTTGATGAAATCCTCATTATCGTTATTGTAATCAATCTCACCCTCGTCACCAACTCATCATCGTCAACCTTCTCATTAACCACATAGCCTCACCATCATCATCAACCTCATCTCCACATTCTCCACTATCTCTTTATCAACCTTATCATCGACATCGTCAATCAGAGGTTTATGATAATAAGAGTGGAGATGAGATTGATGACGGTGAGGTTATGTGGTTAATGAGAAGGTTGACGATGATGAGTTGGTGACTTTAAAAATGAAAGATTTCTAGACCAACAACATAGGTACATAATATCACGCCTTGTTTCCGTCGGGGTAGACCAACTCCTATGTTTGTGAGTCCTTTACGAGATATATATAATATTATTAAAACCCTTCGTACTTTTATACCCTTTTTGTAACTCCAACGGGGAGGAAAACCTAAAACAATTGTAATAATGGGTAACAATGGACGCTATTAAAATAATAAAATCTTTTGTAGTAATTGCTTCCGAATTGTAAATTAACCCTAATGAACTAATCCTCCCATACTAAATACGCAGTCAGCTGCGGCAGTTTGTATGGGAAGTTGAAATTTTTCTTACATCGACCTATGTTCCTTAGGAAAAGTTGTTCAGTCTCACAGTCTGAGTATCATAGATTTCGGTCTCATGTCGGTATACAAATAAGAACAACGCAAATCGATTTACAGGACAGGATAGCCGTTTGGTACAGTCAACGACAGGTCAAGCTTGGCAATCGCAGTGCGTCTCTAGCCCGTACCTCTATTGAAATAAGACCGGCACAAAGTCCAATGTGTCAATCTTGATGTGCTCTTGACTGTACAATTATTTTGAGCTGCAGTTCTTAAAAAAATTCCTCGGAGGGGGGCAATCACGGAAATTATGACGTAATTTATTTTTGTATGGGATTTGATTTTTTTTCTTCAGAAAACTATCGAGAGTGGTATCAAATGAAAGAACTTCATTAGTTGGTACTGAATATTTTGCACTCTTGCTTTTGCCCAAATATTTTCAAACCATACCCGGCTTATATTGATATAAAGCCGCAAATCGATGTACGGGATTGCCGTTTGGTACACAGGTAGGTACTCAAGGTTACAACAATAATTTTTTTCCGGCTACTCTTAAAAATAAACCCGGGGTGGGGTGCGCACATGGTGCGCATCACTTCGTATAAATATTTTTCGTATATCAACGTTTCAATAACATTCAATTGATATAATAAACGTTCATATAACAACTATTAGCATAATTTTGTTTGACATAACGTACGGTAACTTTTTCAACTCTATTACCACGCCATAAGGTCCAAAATTGTTTCTACTGATGTGCGGCCGTGTGTACCTTTACTATAATGAACGTTTTCTATACTAACATTTGGCATAACTATCATCTATACATATAATAAAAGAGTAGAAACCGCGTGTCTGTACTTTTGATAAATTTATAAAAAAATTAGTGTGAGCGATAAGAAACGACTAATTAAACTCAAAAATATGTTTTCTGAACTTTTTGTCTGTCTGTCTGTCTGTCTGTCTGTCTGTATGTTTTCGATAAACTCCGAAACTACTGAACGGATTTTCTCGCGGTTTTCGCAGATAGATTAAGCTTAGGTCTGAGCAACATATAGGCTATGTTTCATTCAAATCGGTTCACTCAATCAGAAGCTACACCAATGTAAAGTATTAAATTGCCTGTACGACAATAACTCGCAAACCGATTCAAACTGAGTTTTCAATTACGAGTTTGGCTTACTTTTGTGCAAGATAAATGTTAAGTTTCATTGCAAACGGTTCACTCAGACAGAAAGTACGCTAAGTTTCATGTGGAGGCGCAAATAACTCACAAACTATTGAACGGAATCAAACAGGGTTATCAATAAACTTTCAAGCTTACTTCTTTGCAACATATTAGCCTACTTTCATTGAAAACGGCTCACTCAGACAGGTGCAAGAAATTTCCAGCGGAGGCGCCAATATCTCACAAACAACTGAACCGATTAAAACGAGGTTTTCAGTAACGTATTTGGCTACTCCATGCAACGGTTATGCTTATTTTCATTGCAAACGGTTCACTCAGACATAAAATTCACTAAGTTTCAAGCGGCGGCCCCAATAACTCACCAACTAATAAACAGATTTAAACGGGGTTTTCAATAACGTGTTAAGCTTAATTCTTTGTAATGGATTAGCTTACTTTCATTGAATACGGTTCACTCAGACAGGAAATGCCCGAAGTTTCAATAGACAGCGCCAATAGCTCACAAACTACTGTACCGATTCCATTTGGCATTTCCATGACGTGCTTGGATTATGTACTTTCGTGCAACATACAAGCTTAGGTTAGTTGAAAACGGTTCACTCAGATAGAAGTTACGCAAAGTTTCAAGCAAAGGCGCGAATAACTCACAAACTTTTGAGCAGATTCAAACGTGGCTTTCAGTAACGGGTTTGGCTTACTCCTGTGCAATAAACAAGCTTAGTTTCATTGCGGAAGGTTCACTCTGACAGAAGATACGCAAAGTTTCAAGCTGCAGAACCAAGAACTCACCTACTGAACTGGTTCAAACGAGGTTTTCAATGACGGGTCGGGCTTCTTTCTGTGCTACATACGAGTATAAGCTTTATTCCATTCCAAACGGTTCATTCACACAGAAGGTTCGCGAAATTTTAAGCGGCCACACCAATACCTCACAAAGTACTTTAACGACTTAAACGGAGTTTTCAATAACGTATATGGGTTGCTTTCGTGCAATATTTGAACTTCTTTTTATTGCAATCGGTTCATTCAAACAGAAAATGGGCGAGTTCAAAGTTTCAAGCTGTGAAACCGAGCTGAAATAAAACAAAGCTTATATTTGTACTGAAGAAAGTCAAATACGTTGTTGAAAATTCCGTTTGATCCGGTCCAGTTGTTTGTGTAAAAGTTGTGGGTACAGCTTAAGATTGGTAAAAATCTAGACTTAGTTTTAGTATAAAAATTATAATAAAAAAATCCTGTTTCGGCATGGCGGCAGTGCAACAAATGTAAAAAAAAATATGAAAGTTCTAAAGTTTTGAAAACTTAGGAATTAGGTACTTATAAACAAAATACTTAAATAAATAAAGAGAGATGTGAATCATTGTTTTTTAGGAATTGTCTTATAAGGGGAGAAATAAGTAACAACGATTGTACAGAAGTGTAGTCCAACAGTTTTGTATGCAGGTACATGTACAGTTAAAAGCATGTGAAGCCACGTTGGACTTAGTACCGCTCTTTTTTCAGTTGCCACAGAAGCTAAAGTGACTGAGTCTCAGATTTAGTTAGGCTTTGTTTTGTATAAGATATAACAAAACCCGTATCATAGTTCGTCCGCGTGGAATTGGACTATAATTTTACACTTACGAGGATAGTGGGTGACCTAACAGTCCACACGTAAACAAGACGTGTTTAATTTACAAAAATCCGTACTATCGGTACTCTGTATACCTAATAATATAAAGGCGAGAACTGCACTGTATGTCTGTCTGTCTGTTAAGCTTTTATGACTTATCCGATAAACCGATTGTGATATAAACTTGGTACGAAGATGGTTTGAACCATGGGAAAAGTCATTAGCTACTTTTTCTGAACCCCACGCGGACGGAGTCGCGGGCAACAGCTAGTTTCACCTAAATATCTTTCATATAAAATTGATTTCATAATAAAATTCATTTGATACATTATTTTTTTATTAATTTACTTATTATGTATTTAATTTATAGTAATAAAATAAAAAAAAACATAATCAATTAGTTTATAATAATTTTGTATAGTTATATGCTTATTTAATTAAAATTGTTGTAAAAGCGAAACGATAAGGGCTCCCGCACACGACCGAGAATCGGTGGCCGATTATCGCCCAGGACAAGGACGGAAGATCCAGGTGATAACACGTCAGAGCGGGATGCCGACAAAAAATCGGCCAACGATTCTCGGTCGTGTGCGGGAGCCCTAAGGCTCAATTAAATTGATCATAGGCGAGCGAAGCGAGCAAAAGAGTTCGGGGCACCCCGACACAGTTAGTTAGGTTCGAAGGGTAAGGCGGAATTGAGCGGAGGCGAGCGGAGCGAGCTCCGCTCCATTCCGCCATACCCTTCAGGTTAGGTTGACATGAATGCATGCGTATGCCTGCTTGCCTGCATGCTTGCTTGTATGTATGCTTGCTGTATGCATGCTTGCTGTATGCATGCTTGAATGCTTGCTTACTTGTCTGTTAATGGCAAGGGCTTATTAGAATGGATAATAGGCCAGCGAAGCGAGCAAAAGAGTTCGGGGCACCCCGACACAGTTGGTTAGGTTCTAAGGGTATATGGCGGAGGCGAGCGGAGCGAGCTCCGCTTCATTCCGCCATACCTAACTTCTTATTATCTAATTTCCATAAAACCGGCCAGGTGTGTGTCGAGCCACACGCATTATAGGGGTCCGTAGTTTTAAAAAGATTTTTTTTTATCGCATAACAGGTTTTGATTAAGAATTTTATATCATTAACTTTCTGCTAGCGCCTGATTGCTATTGCTATTTTTATTATTTCCAGTTTTTATTCTATAGCTTGTTTGCGCTCTCAATCTAAATATTTCACAAACGGATCCCTAAATCGAAAAATGATGATTGCACTCACATTTCATATTTTATAAAGGTCTATCCAACGACACCACACACGATGGGGTAGACGAGAAAAAAAAATCACCCCACTTTACTTGGTACAGTCAAGAGCACGTTAAGCTTGTCACTTTGGACTTTGGCCCGTTCTTATTTCAATAGCCGTAGGAACTAAAGTCGCGCTGAAAATTTTTTCTTCAAGATTTTATTTTACCACTCTGTCGTCGGCGTGAATAACGTACTAAATTACAGCTTTCTAGTGTACTTAGGGTCTCTGATCTAAGACGCGGACAGACGGACATGACGAAACTATAAGGGTTCCTTGTTGACTACGGAACCCTAAAAAAATATTAATGTAGTACTTAGGGCTCCCGCACACGACCGAGAATCGTTGGCCGATTTTTTGTCGGCATCCCGCTCTGACGTGTTATCACCTGGATCTTCCGTCCTTGTCCTGGGCGATAATCGGCCACCGATTCTCGGTCGTGTGCGGGAGCCCTTACAGGGTGTAAGGGTCGATGTACCGAATACTAAAATGGCCTGCTCAGTCAACAAAACCATGGACGAACAGTAAGAAGGACTGATCATCCCCTTTTAGAAATCGTAACCCACAAAAGTATAAAACTACATGGCGCCACAGATTAAATAATAGTAAACTAACGTTTACAGATACGACCACATTCTCAGGCGGGGTGCCGACAAATTTCAACCTTATGTTCTAAGCATAAGGGAGTCATCAGCGGTTATAGCCAGATTTATTTTGTACGACTGCACTTACGCTGGCTCAGGATTCCACAAAAACCCTGTATTCATATAATCTACCTACTAATGTCAATGTCTCGCTGGCGCCACCGGCGACCCTGCGATTTAGTGGTTTGCTTATGTGGTATTTATTATGCGTCTAAAAGGTGTCAGAAGGCACAAGTAACGATTATTGCCCCTTTTGTTTGACGAAGATTATAGAGTGCATTATTTGGGTCGTTAACATACTCACAGTACATGTTGATAGTCTCAAATTTTCAATTCAAATAGTTCGGCTATAACCTACCTAACTAATTCATTGATGATGTAGGTATTTATTTTTTCGAACTGCTTACAAACCAGTGTAACTCTTGATACTTATTTAATAAAAATAATTTTAACAAAAAGTAAAACTTCCTCCAAAAAAACCACTAAAAAGTATGAAATAAAATAAAATCATCAGTAACTAAAAAGGAAAATAACCAAACCATCTCTCATTTTAATTAAATATTATAAAAATCTATTCTTTTTGGAGTCGGTGCCTGCCAAAAAGTTGCGGGCAACTCCTAGTATGGTACGAGTAACTTCTGTCACAGAAGAAGCTGAATTACCGACTGGTTATTTTGGTTTACCTTTGAGGTGGTCCCATTATTAAGTTAGTCAAGGTAAAGTTCGAGATGAAAAGACGGACCAGTTAATTTGATTAGTAAACATGCGATGAAATGACAGACAAAATGTACCGAGGTTTACCTAATAGAGAGCCACTTTCGAAGATTTCCATGGATCAAAATTTTTGGGCTTTATACAATTATGTTGTTCATTTACGTTATTTCAGTATGAGCAGTCAAAAACTTATGTCTTTTCAACCCATGTTTCATTGAATGGGAGAATTGTTGTAATACTATTGAAGCCGTGGCAAAAAAAAATTTGCAGTATCGCACCTTATTGAATCAAAAGGATACTTAGTTGACTAGCGGACTTTTTGGCGGGAACTCGACATGGGCGTTTGCCTGCTTAATTGAAATTATGTTTTTTTGTGTATTTAGTGATTTAGTGGTTAATAAAGATAGTGTGTTATGCAGTAAATTTACTACGGAGTGCGCAGCTGATGAAGATTTCAAGTGATCTCGTGTTTAAGCCCCGTTTGTGTTGTCCCAAAAAGTCACGAACATTTTCCTTCGTAAAGTTCACTATCGCTTTACGAGGGGAGCAAAAAGAAAGATTAAACACATCAGACATGGCTGTATGGGCTTTGTACTCTTTGCCTTTCCGAAAGGAAGAATGAAACCAAAAAAAAAAATAGTTGACTAGCACCGTAAAGTAGCTACGAGTATGTCTTGCCTTGGCTGGCACCGACTCCAAAAAGAATAGATTTTTATAATATTTAATTAAAATGAGAGATGGTTTGGTTATTTTCCTTTTTAGTTACTGATGATTTTATTTTATTTCATACTTTTTAGTGGTTTTTTTGGAGGAGGTTTTACTTTTTGTTAAAATTATTTTTATTTTGTAAGTTTTAGTGTAATGGGTGTAAGTAATACAAATAAGTTTTAAACTATAGATTGTTGGTTAAGTACATACCACGCAGGTATGGTAAAATGGAGTAAGCCTGATTATTTAAGATAAAATTTAGGAAAATCAGCTCAAACTTTTAAAACACTGGAAACGCTCTACACCTACTAATTGTCATTCATCTGGTTCCAAGACAGGACCAACGTAGCTTTAATTTCGTGATGCAATTTAACTAAGCCAAGGTAAAAAGAAGAAAAGGTAATCGTTGATATGACAAGTATCAACTGTGACTTCCGGTTTTGTTTTTTCGTATTTCGACCCATGTTCCTTAAGTAAAGTTGTTCAGTTTCATGAGGAGGTTCACATCCTTCAGGGTTGATACGAGTATACCTGTTCTGTTACAATCTGTTTAGCTAATGCACTAGAATCATACCAAGTTTAACTCTTATAATGTGCTACCGTCTTTACTATAGAGTTAACCCAAAATCGCAATTTTTTTTTATGGGAATGCCCCTTATTATTTCTTCTTATCTTATTAGCCATGGTTGTATCACTGATGGGCAAAAGCCCACTGGTCCCACTGTGCCCACTAGTCCTTTCCTTCCACTGGTCTCTACTCAGAGCCTCTTGTTGACAGTCTCTTCAGAAAGCGTCAAGTTCATCGCACCATCTGCGCCGTGGTCTACCTCGATGCTGTCTATCTCTATTATTATTCTGAGCATGTCTTTAAAAATTTCATACACAACTTTAAAGTCGGACGGACTAAGGCTTAGACGACTTATACTTAATAATCATTAGTATAACATCGCGTTTAAAAATCAATTGCTGGTCAGGGAGCTCCCTTCTAGAATTTTAAAGCAAAAATTCGTACTTAGTATAATAGGTATACTTTTGAAGAAAGTACCACAACCACGCTTCTTATGTTCCTGTTCGTATTCCTATTCGTATTCTCATTCGAATTCAAATTCGTATTCTTATTCCTATTAGTATCCCTATTCGTATACCTAATTCGCATTTATATTCGTATTTCTATTAGTATCCCTATTCGCTTTCTTATTTGTATTCATATTAGTATCCCTATTTGTATTCCTATTCGTATTCCTTTAAGTATCCCTATTAAATTTTTATTTAATGTCCTTGGGGGGGGGGGGGGGGGGGGGGTATTTACTGTCCTCGTATGAGAGACAGAGCGGATCTTTTTATTCACACAGGTCAAACAAAAAATACAGACCGGTGGTGATTACTAATATTGGTGTCACACATTGTAGTAGGGCAACATTGGGGGTTTTACATCACTGCGTGACGTACAACCCCAATGTTACCCTACTGTTCGTGTATTGAAGGGTTACCGTTTTTATCTCATTTTCCATCTACAGATCTCTACCAAATTTATATGGGACCAACTCGAAGCTAAACCCTATTGAATAAAAAAAGAATCATTCAAATCGGTTCACTATTGTCGGAGTTATGGAACAACATACATAAAAAATAAAAAAAATACGATCGATTAGAGAACCTCCTCCTTTTTTGAAGTCGGTTAATAAACTGTAATTTTTAAATAAACTCGTTCCATAATTTTGTGGTTTCATTTCCAGTGGCAATTCACAAGATTAAACGGCAGCATGCACGAAGAAAAAAACCAGCATATGGGTGTACCACGGGCAATGCCTGAGCTGAACCATCCGAAACCCGAGACCGGAGATAACACTTTGGCCGAGACCCGCTCAAGGCCAAAGTGTTACCTCTGAAAAATAGCACTATAGTCCGTGTTGTGCCGGCAAAGAATAGTACCAAGCCATCTCTACTCGTAGGTGTCGTAAGAGGCGACTAAGGGTTCGTGAACCGGAGGATGGGCAGGAGCATGTTTCTGTGTATCATACCATCTTACATACTGCGGTCATCAACAAAAGCGGTCGCCAGCCGCAACGCTTACAAGCGTGGTGACTGGTAATTCCACTCCAAATTACGACCCGTTTTTGCTGTAATTCTGGAAGGAGAGCTTTACTGCAGTGGAAGTTTCATGTGATGTTATGTACTCAGGCCGTGAAACTGAACAACTTTTCGGTCGAAATGCGAAAAAAAAATCATATAGTAAATGCACAGCTGATTGCGCATTTTGTATAGCGGTGTGAAGTTAGCAGAAAAAGTTAGACGAATTTTATAACCCGACCAAATTAAGGAGGTCGAAATTTTAAATTGCAAAAACTGCCTTAATTGGGCGCAAATCAAATAGAAAACGATACAGAAAAATTACGTATAAAAATGCTTTTGAGCCTTTTAAATCTATTTGAATTGCCCTAAAAAGGTAGAAATCCATTAAAAACATCTCAAAACGAGTTTCCTAAAAAATAGGAATCTTTTGTGGTTTTTGTCTGTTTTATCCTCCTCCTTTTTATGGTAACTAGGTATTCCTGTCCTGCTTTCTAAGTTTGCTCAGATTGGTTTCACTCCGAACGCATTGAAATTTTTTGCTAGTTACCTAAAGAACAGGCGTCAATATGTCCAGCTTGAGGGTTACCGTTCACAAACATATTACAAAAAAAAAAACAAAAATTTAGTTTATTTTCTCACCACAAAATAATACAAAAACAACAATAAAAAAATGTCGCAGTATTTGTGGGAGACTGGAGCCTAAACTAAGCCGAAGCCTGTATTTTAGGACTCCAGGTCTACGTCCTACACAATGTCATAATTATTATATAATAGTAATACAAGATACCAAAAAATATATTAGCAAAAAAAAAATAAAAAATACAAAAATTTTGGAAATTCAAACCAGAAATTCAAAACTTCAACATAATCTTGAATTACGAATTAAAGAACAGAACTAGTTACCTAAACATGCTCTCTATGTATGGGATTCTTGCTGGGCATACCTTATCAACTAGAGAAATAAATTGTCTTGATCATATCATGTTAAAATTAAATATAAAGAGACTAACAGCAAATATTGCAGTGTTACACACCTCCACCACGGATCACCGTACCATCCTTTTATCTTTATCTAAAATTAAAAAGTCATATTCTGTTACTAAAACTAGAAAGACAATTAACTTTGAACAAGCACTAGAAAATTTAAAATCAGAAAACCTTGCCGAGCTATTGTTTTGTGACGACCCAGTGGAGGTAATAAATCGACTTATTTATCTAATAACTCAAAAAATAAAGCAAAATACAGTAGTTTCAAAAATCCCATCCAAATTTCGAATTATCAAACCATGGATCACTCCGGGAATCCTTAGATGTATACGAAATCGAAATAAACTACAGAAAAGTGTTCTCAAAGATCCGTATAATGAAATTAATAAACTAATATATACTAGATACAGAAACTATTGCAATAAATTAATCAAAAAAATGAAAAGAAAATACGAAAGGGACATTTTAGCTAAGTCTATAAATAATAATAAATTATTATGGAGAAACATAAAACAAATAACATACACAAGTAGTTCTAATAATGTAAACACGGAGCTTACCAACCTAAAATCAACTCCAGAGGCCTCGGCTGAATTTGTGAACAGATACTTCGTAAATATTGGTAAAGATCTCGCGCATAGAATCCAGCCCATAGCAAATAATCTAAATTCTTATCCACAAACTCTAACTAATGTTCCAAACTCATTTGTCCTCCTCCCAGCAGATCCAAGCGAGGTTTCTAGCATTCTGATGAACCTAAAGTCTGATAGTGCACCGGGCTGGGATAGTATCCCTACCTCTTTCTTGAAACTAGCTAAAACCGAGTTAGTGCCAATCATCACGCATTTCGTTAACCTCTGCTTCGAAAAAGGAGTTTTTCCTGATTCACTAAAACTAGCTACTGTTACCCCTGTGTATAAGAGTGGGGACAGAGACGTTGGCAGTAATTACAGACCTATATCTGTGTTACCAGCCATATCAAAAATTTTGGAAAAACTTTTAAATAAAAGATTACTTAACTTCTTGGACAAATATAAATTACTTTCAGATTCCCAATTCGGTTTCCGTCAAGGTCACTCTACTGAGGATGCTGTAAACGCGCTTAGCTCCCTGGTTGTCCAGCAGCTTGACAATCATAAAAAATGTATATCTGCATTTTTAGACTTAAAAAAGGCTTTTGACACCGTCTCTCTCCCCATTCTTATTCACAAACTGGAAGCAATTGGCATAAGAGGTACATCACTTCTTCTCCTTAGTGACTATCTGTCGAACAGAAAGCAAAAAGTAAAACTGGTAGATTGTACCAGTGATTACGAGGAAGTGTCATACGGCGTACCACAGGGAAGTATTCTCGGCCCAACGCTATTCTTAATATATATTAATGATTTATGTAGCATGCAATTAATGGATGCCAAGATCTTCTCGTATGCCGATGACACTGCCGTCGTGTTCACTGGGGACACATGGGACAGTGTTATGTATTCTGCAGAGCTAGGAATGCGGAAAATAAATAAATGGTTAACTGACAACATACTTACGCTAAACGCTGAGAAGACCAATTACATCTGCTTTAGCATCAATAAGGCTTCTCAACCAAACAAAGCAGGATTTCAACTTCAAAATCCACAATTGCACAACTATAACCGGTGTAGCTAACTGTTCTTGCCCCGTTATTCAGAAGGTTGCCCAAACCAAATATCTTGGAGTCCTCTTGGACCAGCGACTCTCTTGGCATCCACATCTCGAATATATTATATTAAGACTCAGAAAGCTCACATGGATTTTCAAAACTCTAAGACATGTGGTGCCAAGAGTAGTGGCTGATCCAAAGTGCAAAGCGAAAGATCTCCTTAAGCAGATATACATAGCACTAGTTCAGTCCATACTGATTTACTGTATCTCTATATGGGGTGGTGCAACTAAAATAAAATTTCTAGAGTTAGAACGGGCTCAACGAAGTTTACTAAAGGTCATGTATTTCAAAAAACGTAGATTTGCTACGGAAAGCTTATATCAACTGGCAAGCGTACTTACGATTAGGAAACTGTACATCGTCCATGCTGTGTTAAGGAAACACAGGACCCTTCCCTTTGACAACAGTATCATGAGTAGAAGATGTGATTTGGCGGCTATTGTGCCAGG
Organism: Athrips mouffetella; assembly: GCA_947532105.1. Lineage (NCBI taxonomy): Eukaryota > Metazoa > Arthropoda > Insecta > Lepidoptera > Gelechiidae > Athrips > Athrips mouffetella. The sequence continues at coordinate 34,875,747 of OX383956.1, forward strand.
ATCAAACACCACTTTCGCAAGCAGGCAATTCAATAGTCGCTCTGCTAAATTATATAATCTAACAAACAAAGAGTTGCAAATTTATCCAAAATCGCTATCTGAGTGTAAAAAATTGTTAACTCGTTGGATAGAAACTAAGTCATATGACATGACGGAAGGGTTGTTGAATTGATGAGTAGCTAGTGGAAGTTGTATGTACATCTGACCGATCCCAAGACCTTGTCGTAGGGCTATCTGCTCTTCAATTTTAACAACCCCGCACGTAGGCACGTATGCATGAACTTGTTCATGCCATACTTGAGTAATAACTTGCTTTAGTGCACACACCCCCACGCACACACACCTACACCCCCACACACACACACTCACCCACACATACACACACACACTCACCCACACTCGCACCACTTAATCAGTAATAATCTAACCTTACCTTTTTCTCTTTTGTCATAAATTATATTTTGACTTGTTTGAATTTAAGATACAAGCAAAGTAGGCTTGACATCGGGCCTGTTACTGTTATTTTTCATTAGTTGTAGAGGCTAAAGTCGGGCCATCTGTCAAGCTTGACTTGTTGTATACTGTAACTACGTAGTCGGTTATGGAAGAGCGGAGCCTCCTGACACAGGCATAAAAAGCTTAAAAGGAGGCTTCGGCAACTAGATGGTAAGCACACTTCTGGTTAATGAAATAAATATTTTGTATTTTTGTATTTTTTTAGGGTTCCGTACCTCAAAAGAAAAAAACGGAACCCTTATAGGATCACTTTGTTGTCCGTATGTCTGTCTGTCTGTCTGTCTGTCTGTCAAGACCCTTTATCTCACGAACGGGTAAAGGTATCAGGTTGAAATTAATACCATACATTAGGATCCATGAACCACACAAGATCTGAAAATTTAATTTTTTTACAACGACGCAATCAAAAGATATGGCATTTTATGTCCTCATCTCCATACATTTATTCAAAAATGCAAAACCTACAGGGTACTTCCCGTTGAACTAAAATTATGAAATTTGGCAAGAAGCTAGGTCTCACAGTACAAATAATGGAAAAAGTCTGAAATCATTAAATATTACAACTTTTCTAACAACTAACGGTAACCAATTGTGGTGAGCTCCCGTTTCAAGAACATTCATATAAGAGAGGGGTCAAGTTGGATGGTCGCAGAGGCGATTTTTGTTTTAGTTCTATTTAAAAACGGGAACACTTACAAACTTGAAAATTGGTATGTTTATAGTGCATAAGCTATAAAATAACAACAAATAATAAAATTTGGTCAAGCGCGTGTCGGACTCAAAAAATCTAGCACATTAACTTACTGAAATTTCAACTAATACAATTATGTTTATGTGGTGGTACGGAACCCTCAGTGCGCGAGTCCGACTCGCACTTGGCCGGTTTTTTTTAATCTAATCTAACAAATTAAAAGAAAACAATAAGAATGAAACAATGGAGAGAGATGGGGAAATTGAATGAGTGAATGTGTATAAGATTGTGTGAGAGGAAATGTGGAAGTATGTGTGAAGGTGAGTGAATAGAAGGTGTGTATGATGAGAGTGTATGTAAGTTAATGCATACCTGCTTCAACGTTGAATTATAAGGAGACTTTCCGTCTCCTCGTAACTTAGTACAATCAGCCACTGGGTAACAAATTTTTTACATTCAGCCCTACAACAGCCATACATTTTTACTTCCTTATTAATATAATTGTATAGTTTTGCACTCCGGAAAGTAAAAAAATTATTCGCGAAAGCAGTTTTAACCGAATTTTGACTGCAAACCATGTAGCGTCTTCTGATAGGAATCAAAGGGCGTACAAATGGTAAGATTAAGTACTGACGGATAATTGTAGCCAAAATGTATAATTGACGCACGGTTAAAACCTTTGCCACACTGTATAGCTCAACCGTTGGAAAAAGTCGAGGTTTGAACAGACAGACTTTGAGAATCATTCTCTGTGCTCTTTCAAACTCAATAAGTTTTGTCTTGTCAGCTCCACCCCATGAGCTAATACAGTATGTTAAGACAGACTGCACCAGGGCAAGATAAACACCAATAACCATTTTAGGATCAGCAATATAACGTAGTTGCTTAAAAATAAATGACAATTTTCGCACTTTTTGGGAAGTATTGTGAATGTGAGCTTCAAATGATAATTTTCTGTCTACGGTGACTCCCAAATATCTAACGCTATTTACCAGCTCAATTTTAGGGCAGATACTGTCACATTGTTCCTTATGCTGTTTGTCACATTTATGTGCTACTATCGGGGGAAAGGACTTTGGTACACAAGATCGGGTGTCAGCCAGGGAAGCACTTTAGGCCCCACGTTGTTCCTAATCATGATAAATGAATTGCCAAGTGTGGTAGTACACTCGAAATGTCTGTTATTCGCAGATGACCTGAAGTTATATTCGAGCGTTAAGAGCCCTCAAGACTGTGATTCATTACAAAGTGATATTGAGTCGGTTGAAAATTGGGCCCGTTTAAATCGACTTCCATTCAATGAGACAAAGTGTAAAGTTATAACATTCACGCGTAAATTTTACTACTACACTGCCGAATATCATCTAAGTCAAAGGCCTCTAGATCGGGTAACAGAAATCAGAGATTTGGGGCTGACTTTGAATTCCCAATTTACTTTTAGAGAACACATAGCTGACACGTATATAAAAAAGCCAACAAAATGTTGGGCTTCATTGTAAGAACAGTATACCCCTTCTCTAACATTAACGTGGCGCTGACCTTATATAAGGCATACGTTCGGAGTAGATTAGAATTTGGAGCAATGGTATGGGATCCTAGGGAATCAAAATACAATGATATGATTGAAAAGGTTCAGAAGAAATTTGCCCGATTCATCTACAAAAAAACCTATGGTACTTATCCTTTTCTTTATCCCTCTATATTCGTGTACGGAATGGTGAGTCTGGACAGTCTAGAATTGAGACGAAAATTGGCATTAGTCCTGCACTACCATTCTGTATTAACTGGTAAAATCGATAACAGCACAGCATTATCTCGGATGTGCTTGTGTATACCGGGAACGTACTTGCGCGGTGGTGGTGCGGAGCTGCAGAGGCGCACGCGGCCGCTGTTCGCGACGATCAGTGTGCGCACCTACAGCGGCGCGAATGCTCCCTCGGCACGTGCAATCAGGCTTATCAATGAAATGCTTACACTACAGCCACTAGCTGATATATTTAATGACGTTAAATATATCAGCTAGTAAGTATATATAATAATAATATATATAAGTAATGTTGTTGTATAAGTGTGTTGGACTAGTCTGTAAGCTTATATTTTTAAATAAATGAATTGAATTGAATTAAAGACAGCCTTTTAGAATCATTCTGTATCGTTTTCTATTTGATTTGCGCCCAATTGAGGCAGTTTTTGCAACTTAAAATTTCGACCTCCTTAATTTGGTCGGGTTTAAAAATTCGTCTAACTTTTTCTGCTAACTTCACACCGCTTGGCAGTGAAAGCTGGGTATGGCAGAAGAAGCATGAAAGTAGAATTAATGCAGTGGAAATGAGAGCGCTAAGGAGTATGATTGGTGTTAAATTGAGTGACAGGATTAGAAATAGTGTGATAAGAGAACGGTGTGTCGTAAAAGAAGACGTAATGACCAAAATCGAGAAAGGGATGCTGAGATGGTTTGGTCATGTAGAGAGGATGAATGAACGAAGACTGACGAAAGAGATCTACCAGGCGAGAGTGAATGGAAACGTTGGAAGGGGAAGGCCTAGGCGAACGTACCAGGACCAAATTCAGGACGTTTTGAATAAAGGCCAGGTTAAAAGTACCCTAAACCGACGAGCATTTATGAAAGGATTGATGAAAGTACAGGAAGCAAGGGAAGTATGTATAGATCGTAGCAGGTGGAGGACTGTGGTCTCTGCCTACCCCGACGGGAAAGAGGCGTGATGTTATGTAAGACAGATAAAATGAGGATAAGCTGAGTTACATTTATTTAAAATTTATTAGAATCGTGCACGTTGTGCGTAGTTTTTGAAATACTCTTTAGCCTTAGGTACGGTCTTAAGACTTTAAGAAAGTTTTTAGCCAAATAAGTTCGTTGAGGTAGACTTTTGGATATTTTGATACATCTATAGGTACATATAATAAATCTGTAGAAAAGTCGTTCCGGTACGTAGAATATTTTCGAAATGATAAATTATTTTTTTTTATCGAAGAAGACCCCAAATCCACTATTTTTAAAAATTGTGTCTGTCTGACTTTCCGTCTGTCTTTGTATCTGTAAGATCATCACATTAAAACCACAAAAAGATTTTGTATGCAGTTTACACACAATGATAAAGCTTAACTTAGAGCTACATGTAGGGTTTACTGCAGCCATTTAAACCGAACAACATATCGAACTATAGAATAATTGTAACTGAATGAGCACAACCAAACTGAACATTCTTACAATTTTAAGGTCCGTGACGGAAGGGTTTACCCATAAACGGACGAGCACTAAGTGGCATAATTATGGTTCCGTTGGCCCCGCCTGAGCACGGAACGAATTCTAAAATTGTTTTTAAAAGTCAGCCAATCAATTAGTAATTCACAAGTTACAAGCAATTACATTCTTAGAAAAAGAAAGAACAAAGTTACCGTGGTAGAAACATATTTTCTTCTGTGGCGCGGATAGAACACACGTGACGTACGTGGTGGATGGTACATAAAACGATCAACAAGTTCTTTATTAGGAAGTGTTTCGCAGGCTGAAGGTTTCTTGAACCTTTAATATCGCCTCAAGGAAACGTGGCAGAAGACGAATTTCTTCTGGGATCGATAGAACATACGTAGAACTAATTTTTAAAACCATTTTGAAGTTCATAACTCGTGTGGTTCAAAAGTGTCCTGCTGGCTGGAGGTTCCTTGAAAGTTTAATATCTCCTCAAGAAAACGTAGTAGAGGACCAATTCACGTAGATCAAATTTTTAAAACCATTTTGTAGTTCCTCACTCGTGTGGTTTAGAAGTATCCCGCTGGCTGGAGGTACCTTGAAAGTTTAATATCGCTTCAGGGAAACGTGGTAGAAGACGGATTTCTTCTGGGATCGATAGAACATACGTAGAACTAATTTATAAAACCATTTTGAAGTTCCTCACTCGTATGGTTCAGAAGTATCCCACTGACTGGAGGTTCCTTGAAAGTTTAATATCTCCTCAAGAAAACGTGGTAGAAGACCGATTCCTTCTGGGATCGATAGAACATACGTGGATCTAATTTTTTAAACCATTTTGTAGTTCCTCAATCGTGGAGTTAAGAAGTATCCCGCTGGCTGGAGGTCAACTACAAAAGCGTTTTTTTTTTCTATACGCGGAACAAATTTAATTAAGGCTCAAGTCAATCTGGATCTAATTTTCTGTATCACACACAGGTCTCTAGGACAGGGGGTCCCGCTAGGTGTAGACACACTTATTTCACTAGCAACACAATTCAGCGCGAGCAAAATCAGCGACGTCTTAAGAGTCCTTAAATGCGAAAGGAGGCATTAAGTAAACAACCAATAATTCGAATTTCTTTATTTTCTTTTTACACAAGAAGAATTATTTTCAATTTATAGATATTCCATATGAATTTCTTATAACTTACTATTTTCATGGATTTATAACTATAATCTTACCTCACAAAAATATTTATTATAATAATTAATAATGCAAATGATATTAATGAAAATGTGATTTTAACAAAATAGGTCATGAAATATTTACACAACAGTACAAACTAAATAGAATTAGGTACATAAAATTTTAAATTATTTGATAACAATTTTTTAATAAAATGTTACTTTAGAAAGCAATAATATTAGTTCAGAATTAAAGCTGATAGCATAAAAGCGTCGAGTTAACGTCATTATTACGTTAAATTAAGTCTAATAACAAAGGTCTGCGAATTTGCATTCATCTACACTATGTTTATTGGGAAGAAACGAAAAAGTGCTTTGAGGCCCAAAGCCCATTCCACAATAGAATCGGAAGTTTTGTTAACACTTTAACAACTTGACGAGACTTATCTTCAACCACGCGTGACTCACGTTCGTAAACGCATAGAAATCCTACTAAACTGACGTTGATTCCTTAAGGACCATTAAGTTGAATTCCCATTATATTGAATTTTCAGAAAGTTGGATTCCCATTTAGTTGAATTCCCATTATGATGAATTCTCCGAAAGTTGGATTCCCATTAAATTGAATTCCCATTATGTTGAATTTTCTGATAATGATTATTCGATAGTTTATAGACAGAAACGGACGCTAAAATGTATTTTTTACTTCTAATCGGGGTCCCGCCGCTGAATAAACTTCCTGTACTTTCAACTTCAGAACATCCTGAATCCTTCCCCTTTCAACGCTTCCACTCACTCTCGCCAGTTAGAAATATATTATTTATAATATTAAAAAAAAAAATACTTTAAAGGTCACACCGCCGACTACGGCGCCGCAGCAATTTGTGGGCACTGGGGGGCAATGTGTGGCCGGGGGAAGCAATTTTCATTAAGTGAGCAAACGAGGGCCACCTGATGGTAAGTGGTTACCACCGCCGATGGCACCCAGTGTATTATTAGTGCTGTAATTTGATACTAATAAGACAACGAAGCGCGTTGCCCACTCTGAGAACTAAGCTGGTATGTCTCTTGTGCCAGTAATTTCACTGGATCCCTTACCCTTCGAACCGAAACACAGCAGTGCGAACACAGCTGCTTTACGGCAGAAACAGGTAATAGGGTGGTACTTTCTCAGATGGGCTTTGCACAAAAGCCCTACCACCTTGGAAGGTGGGGGAAGTCCCCCAACTGCCCACACATTGTCCCTCTACCACCCAAACATTTCCCCCCCTTTACCTAAACATTACCTTCCAACACCCACACATTGCCATCATCCACCTACAAATTGCCCCCCATCACCCACAAATTGCTCCCCACTGCTTTCAACTTTCAGATAATTCAACTTATTGGGATTCAATATATTGAGATTCAACTTAATGGGAATCCAACTTTCGGAGAATTCAGCATAATGGTCCTGAAGGGTTGTTTTGTTTACTAAGTTCCGATTCTTTCTTGAATGGGCCCATTTGGTATACTAGAAAAAGTAGGACAAATGGCAAAAATTCTGCGTTAGTACTACCCTATGATATCACCGAAGTCTTTAAAAAAAACATTATTTCTGCATTATTGTAAAAACGATAATGCCTGTCCAGCAGGCTTGAAACTTGGTGTGATTGATTGTAGTATGTACATACTTACAATAAAGTCCATAAATAATAAAATTCGGACAAATGATTTATAGATATATCTAGGTCTATAGATAGACTAGGGCAAGGGGTTCTGTAATTTATGTTTATTTATAGACTAGGACGAACTTCAGAATTCGGCTCTCCTTCTTAGGGTCAGAACTCAAACTGGACCGGATTTAACAACAAAGATTTTCTGGGGTTTTGAACATGGCATAATAAAAAATCAATGTTGTCAATTCGAAATCCTGCTAATTAAAAAAAAATACAATAAACAACCTCGAAATTTTAGGGGAAGGTTTATTTTTTTCAAAGTGAACATATCTATAAAATTCTCCGTCGATCCCATGTACGCTCCCCTCTCTCCACCATCAAACGGGTCCCTGATTTTAGTTTTTTTATTGTTTGTCTATTTTGAACTAGTAGGATTTCGACTTGACGACATTGATTTCTGGATTCTGTGCTGAAAACCTTTGTTGTCAAAAATGGTACTGTTTAAGTTCCAAGAAAATTTTATTATCACTTGTCTCTGTCAAAAATGGTACTGTTTAAGTTCCAAGAAAATTTTATTATCACTTGTCTCCTACTCTATTATCTTAAAATGAAATTAAAATAAAATGAAATATACAGCCAAAGGGTGAAGGGTAAGGTCTCCACACAAAAAACAAACCCGGCCAAGTGCGAGTCGGACTCGCGCCCAAATGGTTCCGTACATATCTACCATATGATATATTTTAAAAACTCCGCGACCATCCAACTTGACCCCTCTTTTATAGAAAAGTTCTTGAAACGGGAGCTCATCTTAATTGGTTACTATTAGTTGTGAGAAAAATTGAAATATTTAATGATTTTAGACTTTTCCCTTTATTTGTACTGTGAGACCTAGCTTCTTGCCAAATTTCATAATTTTAGGTCAACGGGAAGTACCCCGTAGGTTTTGCTTTTTTGCATAAATGTATGGAGATGAGGACATAAAAAGCCATATCTTTTGATTGCGTCGTTGTAAAAAATTGAAATTTTCAGGTCTTGTGTGGTTTATGGACCTTAATATTCGTTATCAATTTCAACCTGATACCTCTTCTCGTTTGTGAGAAAAAGGGTCTTCACAGACAGACGGACGGACAACAAAGTGATCCTATAAGGGTCCCGTTTTTACTTTCGAGCGGAGCGAGAAAGGTATTGTATTCGTGAAAAAAAAGTTTTTCTACTTTTCTCAAAAATGTGTTCTATATCACTTATACATCATAAAAAACAAGTCTCACAAAAATGTCCGTCCGTCGGTCGTTATGTCCGTCACGTTTTGCCTAGCGGCTAAACGAATGGTCCGATTGACACCATATTTGGAATTTAGGAGTTTTATGCAAATCCATCGAAGAGTTCTAAGTAACGATGACGTTTACCTACTACAAATAAACCCATTATAGGATTTAACGTAGAAGGTTAAGTTAAGAAACAATGTAATTTTTGTATTGGAAAATAAACTAAAAAAAAAAAAAAAAGTGGTTTCTGGCTGGCTCTCATTTTGAGGGTAGCTGTCATACAACGAAAATGATAAATTGTAATTTTCTCAAAAACGGCTCATAGAATCTTGATGAAACTTTGCATTACGGAGCATCTCCATGTAAGATATCTTGCGCAAGTATCAAATGATCTGTGTAATTTCATATAAGGGGTGTTGCTGTACTACCAAATCGTAAATATGTGATTTACCCAAAATTGGTTCCATTGAGTTTATAAAATTTTTCTATAATATTAGTCCTGGATTGGTTGTCTACCTGACTGGATATTCTTTATGATTTTTTAAATAAAATTTAGTACACAGGGTGTACCAAAAACTGAAAGGGCTTGCTCAGTAGACTAAACTGAACAATAATCCATAAGGAACGTGTTGGGAAATTTAAAAAATCTCCATGCAAGTATCCTACGGTAGTATCTATTGATCTTTGAAAATTCATATAAAGGGTGTTCCAGTACTACCAAAAGTTAAACATGTGATTTACTCGAAATCGTTTGATGTTTGTTTGTTTTAATGTTTGACAATTTGAATTCTGAATTGATCTGTATATTTCATTCGAACATTTTTTTGAAAAAACGTAAATAAAAGTTTGTATTTCCATACTATGTGTATGGCATTACAAATTTAAGATTGCGGTTGATAGTTTTTCCTTGAGTATTGCGAGAAAGTAAGCGCAGTGCTGCTGTACCATTTATTTTATTTTAGGTACGGAACCTTAAAAAAATATTTCTACCGTTTTGTAGTTCCTACTTATGAGTTATAACATAACATAGTACAAAAAAAATAACAAAGAATAAAAACCGGCAAGTGCGAGCACACACTAATTGTTCTGTACCTACCAACGCACAATTGAAACAAGCACGAACGCTTAGTGTGGATGTCCGACTCGCACTTGGCCGGTTTGTATTACTTCTTGCCTGTCACTTGCTTTGTTATACAAGGTGTAAAAAAAAATAAAACACTAAGCATGTTGCTTAGACCACGAAACGAAAAATATGAAACAAAACTTCTCATGGAAACTACACCTGCTGATTGCGCATTTTGCATGGGAGGTAAAAACCATTTTTCGTACTTCGTCCTATGTTTTAAGGGAATGTTTAGTTCCTTTTGGTCTAAGTAACAAATAGTGCTTTTTATTTTACATCCTATACAGGGTGTTAAGCAGTGGCGTGCCTAGGGTTTCCGAATAGGGCAAGCCGAGAGATACGTTTCTGTAGGTTTTACAGTTTTTCCTCACTTATCTCATCACTCTTCACTTTCATACGCACTTACTGGCCTGGACGAGCTCATAAGGCACACTGAAGATATACTACTACTACTTCATTGCAGTGGCTTTGAAAAAAGCCGTTTGGTTTGTTTGAGCGAATTATATTAAGGTGGACTTCTTATCTTTGCTTGCCTAGTGAGAGATTTTTTTTCTTTTGATCAAAGTTAAAAGACTTTACCTTTTCCTTGCCTTACAACTTTAAATCCTTACAAGGAAATATAACTTTCGCCATTTTTTCGAACAAAGTAATCACTTTTTACTGATAAAACACTACACAAACAAAACAAAACAAAACAAAAAAACCACCGCGCACTCGCCGAATTTTCGCATTCACTATGAATCCGTGTACAACTTCATACGCAAGCAGGGCTTTCAGTATAGTACTGATTGCTATATAAACCTACGCATAGCTATATCCTTATAGAGCATATTTTCAATAGGTAAGAAAGAGATATGCCGGCTGGAATCGAAGCCCGCTTGCAAGCCAGCGCGTGCGAGCGAGATGACTAGCCGAGTCTCAGTGGGTGACACTGCCTCTCGCGGCTCGGTTGCACGGCGGGACGCGCGACTTATTTTGAAAAGTAAAATAGAGCGAACTTTTAAAATAAATATTTCGGACTCTCCGCTCTCATTAATTTGATTTTTTAGTTGTTCTTGATTCGTAATCGATAATTATTTTTATAGGGCAAGCCCGGCTTTTGGGCTTGTATGACAGTACCGCCACTGGTGTTAAGTTAATTGCGTAAAACCTCTCACGTGGTAGCTCTGGACAAGTTGTTTAGTTTCATGTCCAGAGCTTTTACCTGAGAGGTTTTACGCAATTTGTAGTATTTACTATAATAACACCAAATTTCAGGCTTGCATGCATTCCCGTACACGGTAGAGCTAATAAAAATCTGTGAAAAACAGGCAGTTTGTCCATCTTTGATAGTATGATCGATTACCCCTACACAAAAATACATTTTCTTACTACAACTTTCACAGACTCTTCAGTTTCGCCAACCATGAAGTTGACGAAACTGAAGAGTCTGTAAAAGTTGCTAGAGGTGACTTTGACCAGAGTTTCATGAACGCCTCATGCCAGAGGTGACTTTTGAACGCAGGATTTTTCTCCACTATACACGTAGGTTAAGAACTAGAAATAAGAAAAGACTACTTTCGTCCCGCAGTTTGTCTACTTTTATGGTAAAAAAAATCTATTTGGCGGGAACCTAGTGTTAGCGTAATATTATACAGGGTGCATAGTGTGCCAAAATGATTTGGGCATTAGAAGAGGTCATTTCTACCCCTTCAGGCCCATAACCACCTCTATGCCCATTAGTTATTTTTAAATTCAACTTTTAAAACTCAAATTTATAAAGTGAACGGTCTAGCCTCCAAATTGAAGCTTTATTTTGTTGTACACTGTTGTTAGGTTCTGCTAAATCCAAATTTACTGGCCATCCTCATCTCGTTCTTTTTTTATTAATATGCCCTTAAAAGTAACTTCACAAATTTTATGCATATGCATCAGGTAAATAGAAGGGGTTACGGAGGCAAAGGGATAGCAAATGACCCCTCCTAAGGCCTTATTAATTTTGGCACACTATGTGCCAAACAACCTGTATATTCTTTGACCTAAATAAATTTCTAGTGCAGTCTAGAGCACGTTAAGCCTGACACATCGTTCTTACTTCCACAGCCTTAGGAACTACAGTCGAAATAATGTTGTTTGATCAGGATGATAGCATTGTGTAAGCAGGACGGAGCGATGCGCTACACTTTGGAGCGACAGAGACACGTATCGCTCCGACCGCGCTCACGCATAGTTTCTCCTGCTGCTAATCAAGCAATTTTTTTACTTACTTTCAACTGTAAAGCCGCACTGAGAGTTTCAAGCTTAATCTGATCTTGACTATACCTATCAAATTTTTTTTTTTCGGAATATATCGTTTGGTTTGTCGGATGAAAGCGGATTCTTTGAGATAAAATTCTGGCCAGATGTATTTTCAAGCAAAAAACATGACACGACTCTCTCGAGACACATGACTGAAGTCCAATCTCTTCACGCCGTTACGCGGTGAAAAGATCCTCAATCCTCTGAAGATATTTTAACAGAACTGCGGGTCGAAATAATTTTTCTTGCCTTATTTTCCAGTCACACTATGTTTTGGAGAAAGGATGTCGTTGATTGATTATGCACTTTTTGTTTTTGTCAACCAGACCCTTAGACTCTGCATCCGTGACATGACAAAGAGGATTTTTATCGAAATCAACTGAGCTAAATTTTAATCTATGTTACCATATAAAAGTACATAAATATTTATAACTTATTGATCGCAGACCTGTGTAATCAATCTATAATATTACTATTGATCATATTGCAATCATAACGTGGCCTCTACAACAGAATCGGTACACTTAGAATTATAAAAAATACACCTATGAGTACCTACGGTTCATAAAATTCATAATACATTACTGAAACACTGGTTTCTATTAATAAATTAAAGTAGATAAAAATAATATTAAATAATTCTAAAACTTTGTTCGTTATTGTACTCTACGCTAATTATATTACACATATAGTAAAATTACTAAATTAACAATCACTATAAAAATGTTGTAAAAGATAAACGCAATAGAATTATTATTTACTAAACGGCAAACTTGTCATGTCATGTAGATAAAAAAAGTAATTGAATTCATGTCATTGTAAATATAAAATATCGTCCAAGAAAATCATATTTCATAATACAAACAATTTTCATAATACAAACTAAAAATTGTCACATTTTTTTTCAAATATTTCTAACAAAGATCAATACGCGTGCAAGTTGGGTATAGCGCGTTCAGAACAAGTTTGTCTATGGCGGTTATTTTCCGCGCATGGGTGACAGGCGGAGAGCCAATGAACGATTCGCTCGCCCACTGGGGGGAGCCGCGCTCACCATCGCGACTCATTTGTTGACTTCTGCGCATTAACGGTCACAGACAAAGCTATTTTGTACGCAGTGTATTAATATGGCTAGAGCCAGGAAGGTCGATTTATAGAGTCGTATGGTTGACGAACACCCAGACTCGATGGGTATCCCGGCGGATACAGGCCCATGATCTGCGCGCCCGTCTGCCGCAGGAGCTCTTCTTGGTGCCGCTGCAGGTACTGCTGGTAGAGCGGCGACGACGGGTCTGTGCTAACGAACGGGTATCCAGCACGAACCTGAGAGTGTCCCATAAAAGGAAAAGATGTGCTCGTATGGCTCGAGTTCTGGTGAGCGGGTTTAACCAATTTGTCAGCATTAGCCTCTGCATTATTTCGTTGCTGGTGTGCTACTGCTGCTGCCATATAATTTGCTGCCATTAACTGATTTGCCGTACTATTTCTAAAATCTTCTATCGTAAATCCACCGTTATCACCGTATAATCCTCCACTAAGTGCCATATTGGTCGATGCCCCAAAACTAAATGCACTTCCAGGCATCATGCTGGTTTTTACAGAAGATAATACGTCAGTACACGGAGGTGTATGGTAAGTCTGTCCACTAGCAATAGGCATTTGTTTGTCCGATGTTCTCTTTCTTTTAGTTTTGCTTTTGGTATCTACATGCGCAGTCGGTATGCTAGATGTGCTTTTGTATAAACTGGTATCCTTGCTTATAGCAGAAGTTGCTTGAGAATATACGCTGGCTGACGTGCTTGTTTCGGGCGACATACTCTTGTTAAACATTTGAGCCATTTGAAACGTCTTTTCATGGTATAAAGCGGAACTACCACCAGCAAAAGTGGAAAGGTACCTTTCATCGTTCGTATATCGTTCTAACATCTGTGGAATGTTAGGCAGATTCCGCAAGCTCTCTAGTGGTAATGAGGAATGAGTACTATAAGGTGTTTTGTATGTCAATGAACTGATAAGTGGATGATTTTGTACAACTTTATCCGTTTTTTGTGATTTGGCAAGTGTATCTACATTTTTTGCAGTTAAATTGCTGTCATTTAATGAAGCTGAAATGTTTAAGTCATTTTTATGTAGTCCTCTCGGATTTGGTATTCTCAATTCCGCTGGAAGATTTTGTTGTAAGTCTTGTGATCTTTGCGTACTGGTTCGAGGCACATTGTAGTTGTTGAATTGTTGATGTTGCAAATTCTTGTTGTAATTGATGGCAGTATTGTTCGTGTTTATGTCCGGTTTAAACTTGTCGGTATTTGAGTACGTATTGGAGTAATCTGATGGTATAATTTCTTGTTTACGCATATGGTTACCCATTTTCCAATTTCCGTAATCAAGTGCAGAAGCGGAAGAAGTGTTACACGCGTAAAGTTTCTTGTTGGCTAGCTCAATATCGTTTAGCGAGAAATTACTGACGCTCTGTCCACTACACATGGTGTCATATTGGTTGTGATGTGCATGCGCCATACCAGTTGATTCACTATGAGATCGCTCATGTGTATGCGCTGGTGGAATATTAGAAGGAATTATGTTTGACTTTACCGCAGATTTCGGATGTTGTTGGTTATGCATACCAAGGTTAATAGCGATAGAATCAACTTCATATCCTTTCGGATGTTGTGCGATCATGTTAGGTTTATGAATATCTCTAGTAAGAGTGTAATCAACTTCGTGGGATTCGTTACTATTTCTACGATCGATTTCAGGGTTCATGTAGCCCATATTGACCATGTCGACGTTATCTTTCTTCATAACACTAATTAGTTTGTTCGTGTTGTTTGGGTCTTTTTTAGTATCTTGTATTGACTCGTTGTCATTTACCCTGTTAACTCTGTTTTCTAAAGCTTGACGATCGACCAATTCATGCTGTTTTTCTCGTAATTTTGACATTTCAGATTTTTCACCTAATGCCAATGCAATATCATCAACCGAAGGTGTGGAAAGCATTGACATGGAGTGTAAAGTTTGATTAATTTTTTGATAGTCACTTTTTACTGAAATAGATGCTGAGGAGTCCGTCACATCTGCTTTCTTAGGCGATTTTAGATCTGGTTCATTATAAGTTCGTTTTTTAACAGGAAACAGCGTTGCTTTTGGGTCAGGCAAAGATTGCACAGGAGCGACGACAGCAGCATCATCAGGAACTGATGTTTGAGGAGAGTTCTGAGAATGGGAGTAATTTGATGGTTGTGTTTGAGGGTATGGTGAGTGCGCGGGGGAGTACGGTCTCATATACTGATTCTGCTGGAACGATTCAGGACCTACAGAAGTATAATCTTCATGGACACGGGGTTTATTAACAGTAGAAGCTTTTGAAGTATCGTAATATGGAGGTGGATTTTGGCCATAACTGGGTAAAGGACTTTTGTTATGGTCCACAAAGTAATTAGGAGTAGAAGATCCCAACACATTATTAGATGCGTAAACATGATGAGAGTACGGAGAGTATGGGGACTGAGGTGCTTCTCGGGGGCTGCAGCTTTTCTCGGGGCTACTTTTAATGGATGTTGTATCTTGATAAAAACCAGCTCTCACGGTGCCATTAATAATTGGATATGTTATCTTCTGGAACTCTTCTGTGCGTGGAGATGCAGGCGAGCGAAGAAGAGGAGAAGTGTGTGACATTTGATGTCTTGGAGAATCAAGATCTTGACTAAACGAAGACCTTTCGGAAACTGAACTTCCTGTGCTGGTTCTTCTTTGCCTCGGGGTTGCATTTGCGTTTGGTAGGGGACTTTCTCCGCCGTCAGGGTTAGGGGTATCCGGATCAGTAGGAGAATCATATTTTACCGCATTTTTAGGGCTGACTGATTTATTGTCACTATTTGTATTTTCTGTTGGTTTATCGTCAGTTTCAGTGTCCTCTACTTTTTTCTTGGATGTAGTTGTTGCTGAAGTCGTACTTTTGGGGGCACCAAATGCCTTGAACCAGGCACTAAGATTAGGAGTAGCTTTTTCTTGACTAAGTTTAGTAGGAGTTATGGGGTCTGTTTCAATTTCAGCATCTTTTTTATCTGGTTTAGGCTTTGCTTCATCTGGTTTTTTCACTACAGTCATTTCTTCAGTCTTAGTAACGTTATCAATATCATCAGTTTTTGATGAATCTTTCTGATTTTCAGCTTTATCTTCACTATTGCTGAATTTATGGTCTTTGCCCAACGTAAATTCAACAGTCGGTAAAACTGACCCAAGGCTTAACTTGGGACTGGATTCTTCACATTTGCTTGTATCACGAGTTTTTGGTGGGACAATCTCTTCTGTCTTTTCAGTATTTTTGTTACTTATATTCGTCAGCAAATTTCCTTTGCTTTTACCAGGCTGTAATCTGTCAATCGTTCTCTGTATTTCTCTTCTCTTTACTAATGCTTTAGGCTCACGCGATGACGGCCGTTTACGCGATATTTCTTTTCTAGTATGTGTCGACTTTTCTCCTTGTGATAACTCATCATCTAACCTGCTATTATCATGCTCTTCAGTCGATATAGTTTGAGCAGGACTATCGCATGGCGAGCTTCCAGCTGATCCCTTTGGGGCGTCTTCTAGCCATTTACTTATATCTTTAACGGCTTGTTCTAAAGCTTCAGAAGCCGATTCATTTTTAGCTACATTTTTCTTAAGCCCTTTTTTTCCCGATTTTACTTTGGTATTGTCAATACTCTCTGTATCAGAAAAGTCAGGGTCATCTTCATCGTCTTCGTTGTCAACATTTGATTCCTTGGCAGTTGAAACGGAACTCTTGTCTGTACTTCCACGACTAGGGGTAAATAAACTGTTAAAAAGTGAACCGTCCTTATATTTTTCATTTTTAGCTTTAAGTTTCTCGATCGTTTCACGTAGCTTTTGATTTTTATCTTTTTCTGGTATATTTAAGTTTTGTTTTTGCTTATCAATAGTCTTATTTTTGTAGTCAAAGAGAGATTCCCAGGCATCCTTAGCAGCATGCCTTCGTCTTTCTTTGATCTTGTCATACTTATCTTTAAAGAAATCTGGGTCTTGTTGCGCTTCAGGTGGCTCCAGTTCTGTAGGCGATGGAGATGGCGTGTGTATCGACGGCAATGGACTTGCGCTACGGCTTCGGTTCGAACTTTCCAGCGATTCTTGTGAACCACTACGTTTAATCGTCTCGGTTACCTCAGGCTCATGATGTTTGCTCTTCTTCTTTTTTTGTTTAGATTTCTTACTTTCTTTATTTTTATTTTTACCGTGTTTTTGTTTCTTACTGTGTTTACTTTTCGATGACTCGACGTGTTCAGATTTATGAGAGTCTTTTCTATGGTTCTTGGAATGTTTGCCATGCCGGTGGTGACCTTTTCGTTTCTTCTTTCCTTTCCCTTGGCTACTTTTGTGAGATTCTTTAGTTTTTTTTACTTCACCTTCGGAATGTTCGTTTTCAGGCTTTTCTTCTTGGCCGTGGTCCGAACTGCTTGATTTAGGCTCACCTGAAAAATAGGACCGTCAGCTCAGTAAACGAAACAAAACAATATTCCCAAAGAATTAATTGTTAGGATTGTGAGGAAACAAAAAGATAATAGATCTATTCGTATACCAGAGTTTACGAAAGAGCGTCACGTTTTGTAAACAACAATTTTGCAGTTGTTCAATTACACGAGATGCGTGGTCAATGTGGATCTATAAAGGTGCGTGTCGTAAGAGGCGACTAAGGGTTTATAAACCGGAGGATGGGCAGCAGTATCTTTCTGTATTTCATACCATCTTACATACTGCGGTGACAAACAACAGCAGTCGCCAGCCGCAACGCTTACAAGCTTGGTGAGTATAGTGATTCCTCTCCAAAGTAACCCTCGTCTTCGCTAGAATTCTGGAGGGAGCTACCTGTTCCTGTTGTGGATGTTATGATGACACGAGGTGCCTGTTTTAAACTACACTATATACATAGATATATCTACATTTTAAACACTTTTTACATGAATTAGCGGTTATAATTTTGTTTACAAAACGTGACGCTCTTTTTTTAACTCTGGTACAGTTAACACATTTTTATTAATTTATTTTTGGGAAAGTTTTCAGTTAAACATGCATTTCTTACTATAAAGCTGAAAAAAATATCCGAGCGCTGGATAATTGGCCATAACACACTAAAATACAAAAACCATTTCGAGAAATGTTTATATCATACCATTTTTTTTTTATTTTCGACTAGAAAAGTAATTATAAATATATTAAAAAATGCTGTGGCAGTTGTGACATTCATTTGACCACTGAGTGCCGTCACTCCACAAGTAAAAAAAAAACCGGTCAAGTGCGAGTCGGACTCGCGCGCCGAGGGTTCCGATATACCTATAGTATTTTTGGAAGCAATAAAGTCCATTTTCAGGACCGCAAAACTAAATTTGTTTGTAAAGGTTTTTTGCAGATTTCTGAAAAACTGTGCAACTTAGAAAGATCGTTTTATTTTTGCTGTAAAGTTTACATAAACCTCTGTCAACTGTAATTAATTCAGATTTTCCCTTACTCAAACTTCGGAGATAAGGGGGGGGGGAATGGTATTTTTTTTGACATTTTTCATCATAACTTGAAAACTAAGAAACTTAAAAAAATACAAAAATATATTTTAAAATGTACAAGTAAAGCCCTTTCATATGATACCCCACTCGACCTAGTAGCGACAATTTGAAATTTGGCCCCCCTTTACATTAATAATCATACTTTTTTCAAAAAATTTTCATGTGCAATTAAGTTGGGCAACTATATTCTAAAACTATTCCAAATTTCAGCTCGATAGCGTAAGTGGTTGCTGAGATATAGAGGTGTGACAGACAGACGGACAGACAGACAGAGCGGCACCATAAGGGTTCCTTTTTTTTACCATTTTGGTATCGGAACCCAAAAAACAGTAGGAAATAAAACTTTAATTCTCTGTGCTCTTTCTGTCAAACGATTCGATTTGACGTTTCGAGTTTGATTGACACATCTGTGTCGAAGCACGTTCGTTTCACTGTGACCACACTGTGGCACTATGTAACGTTCGTTTCATCGTCTATTGTGAAATGACGTCATCAACTTTAAAACTTAAAAATTTAATATAAAATTAATAATAATACTTTAGGCGAAAAAAAAAACAATTAAATTAATTGTTTGCTAAAATAGTCTAAATTAATAATATAAAAAAAAAAAACCTTTTTATTTATTTAGCTTAGCGAATTGACAGCGCTAAATGCGACACTATAAGTAAATGAATAAATAAAAAGAACTTAATTCACTGAACACAAAAAGTTTCTTAAAAGTATAAAAATTTATTCTTAGTTTGTTATACATAATGGTTGGTGAAATGTTGGTTTTCAGTACCCCCCCCCTGAATCGCTACTTTAGAGACCCCACAATACAGTTATAGTGTTACTGATGCTACCTTTACATTTGAAATTGTCTAAAAATAAATATAACCTATTCTACATCGGACCGTATCAACAAGTATTCACATAATTCACTTCTTCTTCTTTTTCTTTTCGAGTCAATGGCAAAACCGACTACAAAAGCTTAGGCCAAAACGTAGCCACATCAATAGCCTTTCGGTTGCCTTCAAAAAGGTCCTTCAGAGTGCAGGAAACTGGAGAAGTAGGGCACGACAGCTAGTGTGTCATGGTTTGCAAAATACCGCACTCACACTTGTCGTTATCAGAGAAGCCCCACCTCTTCATAAGTTCCCCGTACCTGCCAACGCCCGACCGTCTGATTAGCGACTTCCATATGGACCAGGGAAGATCGTGTCCTGTAGCACTTTTTCGGCAGTTGGAATATGTATCTTGTCAGGAGGGTAACTTTTTGACCACAATTCTAGTCTAGCCTTGGATGGGTCTGAATCGAGCGGCATGGTGTCTTTGATAAAATTATGACGGCTCTTAAGGTGATCAGTTTTCTATACAAAAATTCAAATGACTTGCATTCTTACGCGGGACATAAGATTCTGTTGAAAAACGAACGAATACTGCTATTTTTCTTTAAATTTTTCGCTGATTAATACAAAAATACAGCTAATGTACTGAAAGTACTAGTTTTTGTCAGCAATTTTTGGTTCAATATTACGACTGTGGGCGTACGGTCAAAACTGTACGGTTGTGCTTTGTGTGCATGTGTGAGTGATCGTACTCATGGTCATCACGGACTGACGAGAGTAATTGACTTTCCTGGACATATGGAGATATTTTTTTTATCGAAATTGTTGTTAGGCCTTGAAGTTGAAACCACCATGCACCATGAAATTTACGCTGATCAACTTTTTGCACATATATAGTTGGTACTTATTGCATAAAAAAATAAAACCTTATATTTGCAGCAGTGGCTCCATCTAGTTGTGTTCGGGTCTAAGCTGGCCGTCACAGATCACCTTAAGGCGTGAGGATGGTGGGTTATGGCCGTGTAGTAGGAGTCTGGTGTCTAATTCCTGCTTTTGTTTCTCAATAGTACAGGCTACCCTACGCCGAAAGTCCGGAGGAGCTATCCCAGCAAAGGAGTATAAGTGGCTCAGCGGTGTTGGCTTCAGGGTGCCCGTAACTATTTGACAGGTTTCGTTGATAGCAGAATCCACATCTCTTGAATGAGCTAATCGCCCCCACAAAGCGCGAGTAGCATAGCGCTAGGTTACTACTCGTAGTGCGGAGGACGTGAGGCACTGCTCCCCAACGTGTGGTTGTAAGACGGCGGATGATATTGTTTCGGGCGCTAACTTTGCTTTTGGTAGAAAGCTTTGAAAGTTAAGGACCTGTCCAAAGTAACACCCAGGTATTTGGGATTGTCATTCATTATAGGCAATTTCCACCAAGTAATACACAGTTTTTAACCACTGTCTCAGTTTCGAAGGTCGAATACACAGGACTCTGTCTTGCCTGGGTAAGGTCGAAAAGAATTGGAGTCATAATATGTATGGAGCTGATCAAGGTCAGCAGAAAGTTGGTGTTCCACTTCAGAAAAAGCTTTAGCTTGGCAAGTAAGAGCAAGATCATCAGCGTACAGCTACCTTGAAGTGTTTGGATGGGCAGGTTGGTCGTCTGTATAAATGTTAAATAGAATAGGTGCCAGAACACTTCCTTGGGGCAAGCCATTTTTTTTATTACGTCATCTGCTCTTTTTATTGTTTAGAAGGACCTGGAAGCGACGATTTCGTAGCATTTCGGCCAAAAAGTTGTTAAATTGGTGGTCTTTTGAACGTGCTGCCACTTTCGCCAGTAGTTTTTTAATACCCGCCTGGTCTGGATTGAGGTGTGGGTCAATTTCTATTGCTAAGCGATTCAGCAACATTTGTTCTAGTAACTTATAGGTATGGCATAACAATTATACAGGGTGTTAATTTGATTGCGTGCCATAGTTCAGGGGCGGGATCAGTATCAGTAACTGAACAACTAATCTCAACGAACATAGGTCGAAATACGAAAAACCAAATTTGACCTTCCATACAAAATGCGCTATCAGCTGATGCAGTTTCTATGAGAAGTTAAAAATTTATTTTCGTATTTCGACCTATGTTCCTTGGGAAAAAGTGGTTCAGTTACTGATACTGATCCCGCCCCTGAGCTATGGCACGCAATCAAATTAACACCCTCTAAAGTACGGTAGCTCTTTGGGCCATCTGTGGACTTTCCTGGCTTAAGCAGTGCTACTACTTTCGATTTTCTCCATTTTTTTGGGAATTTTTGCAGTTTCAATACAGGTGCATTTAATGCTTTTTTGATGGCAGTGACATTGAAGGGCCGGCTAATTGAACGTCCGACAACAGTCTGAAATATTAGCTGATTTATTATTTTGTGGCATTTTTAGCTTTTTGAGTGGTTTCCCGTTAAGGATAAGTTGGTGGGCGACTTGATTTGTATTCACTGGATAAGAATATAATCATCGCGGTGGAACACAATTACTCCTCTTCATAATCCACATAGGCTAAGATCCCACGACAAGATTATCAACTATCTGTTATTGGAACGAAATGTGGTTTATATGGAAGGTTATACATGGGGTCATACAACGCTCTAGGGTTGCCTATAAATTTCTTACCGCAGCAAGTACCTCAAAAACACATATCAACAACAATGTGTTTGAGTCATGCAAAGTGTCATGAAAATAGTTAATGCTGTTTTTGAGAGATTTTTTTTTTGTATGATAATAATAATCAAAGATCCAGGCTCACGGTTTGCCAACGAGCAATGGAGCGCTTTATGCTGGGTCTGAAGCTGACTGATTGGGTTAGAAACACCATACTGCGATCTACAACATAAATAGCCGACGTAGCCTATACCGCCGCCAAGCTCAAATGGGACTGGGCAGGCCACGTGTCCCGTATGCCGCCGGATTTATGGGCCAAGACCACCACTACCTGGCAGCCGCAAACTGACAAAAGGCGTCGAGGCCGACCAAGGCGCCGATGGCGCGATAAACTTGACGCTTTTTGCAAGGCCTGGCAAGTGCGGGCTTTAGATAGGGACCAATGGAGGGAAGAGAGAGAGGCCTTTGCCCAGCAGTGGGACACTACAGGCTAGATAAGATAAGACAGCTACCCTCAAAATCAGAGCCAGCAAGAAACTACTCAAAACGCTGTTATAAATTTGCATAAAACTTCTTAATTTTAAATTTGGTGCGATTCGGACCTGTCGTTTAGCCGCTAGGCTCATTTTTAGGGATGATCTCATACAAAAAAAATTGCAATTATCTCGGAAACAGCTGTAACGATTTTGATGAAACTTTGCATGACCGAGAATCTCTATTCAAGGTATCTTACGGCAATATCCATTGCTCTGCCAAAATTAATGAAAGGGTTGTTCCCATACAACCAAAATGTTGATATGTGTTTTTAAGGTACTTGCGGCAAGAAATTTATAGGCAACCCTAGGGCGTTGCACCTTCCATATAAACCAGATTTCGTTCAAATAACAGATAGGTGCATAATCTTGTCGTGGGATCTTAGCCTAACAATAATATAACCGTAACCACCAGATAAAAGTTCGAAAATAAAAATGTAGATACATCATAATAAAAGTTCGATCAGCCAAATAAAGTTAATTGCTCGCAGGTTTAAAGAACAATAATAATAATAATAATTCATATCGTTCACTTACCAGGTTCTGAATAAGATTTTCGTTTCTTCCTCTTATGGCTGCTAGGAGATTCAGTAGATTTTAACTTATGCTTTCGAGAAGGTGTGGGTAACTGATACTCAACAGCGATTTCTTCATCAGATGAGGAGAGTCTGTGCATGTACTTTTCCGTCAAGCGATCGAATGCCGCTTGCAGGTTGTCAACCATAATCGTATACTCTACAAAAAAAATGCTGTATTATTAAATTAATAATTTCCAATAAACATACAGAGTAAAAAAAAATCTCCCAAAAACTGAAACTGGACAACGTTCCCTTGAATTATAAGGTAAAGACATCAAAAAGAATCTCGAATTTCCATAGAAACTACATAACGCGATAGTACTTCATGTAAAAAAAAATTACTATCCTCACAAAGAGCACCATCACGCGATTTAAGTTTTATGGGAATTTATAAGGGTTCCGAACCAAAATGGTAAAAACGGACCCATTATTGTGTGTGTATTTTAAATTGTGGTTATACTCGATAGACGATTATCCTATAATATTAAACGAGCAATATTAGTATATACAACGTGATAATGGAATAAGTTAAACCCTCATACACCCCAACTGATTTTATTAAAATAAATTTCCTTAAAAAAAGGGTTTTTCTCCTAGATATTGTTATTTTAAAATTTCATCGTTGTTCTAGTTGATTTTTAAGCTATCATGGCGCGACCGCGCACGCCACACCCACTTCCCTCCTGCGCGCGTATCCACAAAAATATTTAGAAGCAGCAAAAATTTAAATAATTAAAATGAAAAAGCCCTATCAAAAACCCGTGAAATTGATTCTACTCTCGATTTTGAACAAACAATTTTCTCAGTTTCGCTTATTCCGTTAACACGTTGTATATATATTTGTAATAGGTTTCTTGAAAACGGCTCTAACGATTTCGATGAGATTTGCCATATACGGGGATTTTGTGGGCGAAAAATCGATCTATTTAGAACACATGTCTGGGAAGATTCGTTTTCCCCGTGTTTTTAAGCATTTAAAAAATATACCCCGGTTTAGACAAAAACCTACAGCGCTATCTGTTGGCGAGTAGCATAACTTGCTCACCCGATGATATTTTAATGTTGAGGCGGTTGTTATAGAGCGAAGCTCGGTCGCCAAATTACTGTAATACTAAAGGCATATCGGAGCCCTTAGCGCGCGAGCGCTTCTCGCACTTGATCGGTTTCTTTTCGTTGTTCGATGGGAGCTGTTTCAGTTTTTGGGAGATTATCAGGTATTTTTAAAGTCAAGGCAAGAGTAGAACTCCCGTGACAAAAGTGTTAAAATTTAGGTAAGGAGAAAAATATTTGTTAGGTTCGGAAAAAATTATTTCGAACGAAACAAAACACCCGACCCTACAACTCAACCTAATTAGATAATAATATATTTTATAAAGGAGTCAGATAAAGTTGCCTATTTAAACTATGTACTACCAAAGTTGAAAAGTTTTTTGTGTTATTTAAACAAAGTTGTGCAATAAATTGTTTTTTAACATAATAATCGTAATATAATCGATTTTAGATAGGGTATGCAGTAAAATATTTTACCAATTTATATGGATGTTATGTCAAGCTATCCTACTGTAAGAGAAATTCTCACAGTTTTGGAACGCGACCCTAAATAAGTGATTGATGGTAACATAACTAACAGGTCAACTTTTTGGCGGGAACTCTCTCGAACTCGCTCGGTTGAAATTCTTGTTTTTTGTGTATGTAGTGATTTAGTGTATAATAAAGATAGTGTTTTATGCAGTGAATTAACTACGGAGTGCGCAGCTGACGAATATTTCAAGCGATCTCGTGTTTGAACCCAGTTTGTGTTGTCTCAAAAAGTCATGGACATTTCCCTCGTAAAGTCCACTATCGCTTTATGGGGGGAGCAATGAACAATTATCCGACTCGACACTGGCGGTTCGCCATATTTTTTACGTCTAAAAAGTGAAGAAATTCAATAACTGAAGAATATTCTCGAACACGACACTGGCAGAAATGTCCCCAAATATGGGTTGACGATTACCAAATTAATAAAAAAAAAAACTTACAGGTACATCATCATCATCATTCATTTATTCATTTAACAGTTATACTGTGTGCGAATATTTAAAATTTATCATTTACAAAAAATTGCACGAACAAAAAAATAAAAAAGATCAGGTACATTAGGAACATCTAAGTTAATTTAAAATATCAATTTAAAACTAAAATACAATTTAATTTAATTTAATGATCATGATATATCTTAATAAAATATTAAAATAAAATATTCCTACTCTACAGTATTATTTCATATTCTAGAGTATGAGGTAAGTGATAATTCGCATAGGAAACGTATGTGTAAGGTACCTCGAAACTTGGCTCATAGACAGGGATAAGGTCAATAAGTAAAAATAAAAAATACGATTTTTTTTCGGTTGCAAATAATAAAGTTAAAAAATAATTTTGTTTTTGTCAAATATCGATAGGTCGTATGGCAGAATGAAAAGTAGCCATGGCCAGTCTGAAAAAAAAAAACAGACAACTGTACTAAGTAGTCTGTGGTCGGTTTATACAGCAGTGAGTTTTTTTTTATGATAGGCAATGACTATCATCACATTCTGCCATACGACCTATCGATATTGGACGAAAACGATTTTTTTTTTTAAACGTCGTCATCTATGGCCAAAAATACTTGTTTTTTTTATTTATCTTTAATGATCATATTCCTGTTTATGAGCCAAGTTTCAAGGTACCTTACATATAAGTTTCCCTAGCGAATTAAACTAAAACGGGACCATTTTTGACAGCAAAGGTTTTATGGGGTTTTGGACATCACAGAATCCAGAAATCAATGTTGTTAAGCTGAAATCCTACTAGTTCAAAAGAGACAAAAAATAACCTAGGCTAAATTACGGTGGGAGGATTTTTGTTTAAAAAGTGTTCCTTAGGTCCCCCTGACCATAACAGGTCTTTACCTATGAAATTGCCGTTTTGTATGGCGAATATTAGGTAAACTCAATTTTCAGTACTAACATTTTCGGCTTTTTTCTTAGGAATTATAAATCCAATATTTTTAAATTTTTTTAAGCATTATTGGGAAGACATTAAGCTAACAGAAGCTTAAATTTTATTTTCGAAAAATATTATCTGTAAAAAAAATAAACAAATCTAATGATGAAATCGGACGACAATTAAGACGAACAATTTTAGAACCTTAAATTTTATATATCAAACTAAAAATAAAAACTTTATTTTATGCGTAAATTGATAAACTTGAAGTCAACTTTCAAATATAAGACGAATGAAGAAAATAGCATTGGAATTATAGGAATTATGATCTCATGAATCTGTAAGAAAATTTCGGCAATTTCATAGGTAAAGACCTGTTATCTAGAGAATTCTCCGTTGATACCAAAATGATCGATATCCAACTCAAGTAGACAACTTTTACCAGCAGCTTGCTAAGCGGTACTCAGTAACCCTGTATTTCAGATACACATTGAAATAAAAGAGGGTGGGACTGGGGAGGGGGGAGCATACCTATACATGAGATCAACAGAGAATTTTCTAGATATGTTCAGGGGGATCTAAGGAACACTTTTAAAACAAGAAACCTCCCACCGTAATTTAGCTTAGGTTATTTTTTGTCTTTTTTGAACTAGTAGGATTACGGCTTGGCAACATTGATTTTTGAATTCTGCGGTATTCAAAACCCTAGATAAACTTTATTGTCAGATCTGGTCCACTTTAAGTTCTGACCCTAAGAAGGAGAGCCAAACTCTGAATTTCGTCCTAGACTATTTGTATTCTTTACGTATTTTTACTGATTACATACTTCCTATACGATTTTTTTTTTATTCTGATTTTTTTGGTTCTACAAAACGTCTTTGTAAAAACTGCTATGTCTGTATAATTAATATAATTATTAAAATAACATTCGAAACACAATGATGGTCAATCCGACGAAACAAGTCGTCCCTCTGCAGTCAACAACTTAACGATAAATTGACACTATCGCAGGCATAGTATTTAATATTAATTTTAACTTGATACCTTTTTCTATTCGAGAGAAAAAGAGTTTGACCTTTTGAGGTAAGGAAGCTAAACATAAAAATTAAAAAATTTAAGGAGAAAAAGAGAGAAAAGGTTTTTACAAGTAAGGGTAATTCTATATGTCGTCCCTTTCACACAAATAAGAGAGGCAATAGTTAGTGAGACAGCAATAATGTTCAACTTTCTACAAACAAAAAAATGCACAGGATTTTTCGGAAAAGCTCTTTTTTCAGACTCTGCCTAAGCTCCTCCTTTCAGAACCGTTCGAACGTCCCTTACAAACGTTATAGGTGTGATGTATTTAGCACCAATATAATTATTAGAGCAGATAAAACATACCGTTATCTTGTCCATTATATAGTCTACAATTGTTGACTATAAGTTTAAAGTCAGCTTTGAACATGGAGAAGTCTGTGTAGTAGCCGGTGTCAAGGCGCTCCTCCATCTTGTGCAGGTCCATGGGTCTGCGGATCACCGCGTAGTAGTTAGGTGCATACTCTTCTTCGACGGGGTCCATGAAGGGCCAGGCATCCTCGTGATTTGTTAATTGCTCGAGAACCTTATACATGTCCGTTTGTATATCTTCCTCGGTTTGGCTAAATCTGAAAAAAGAAGCAGCCAGTGATTTACTACTTACTGTTACTGTTGTGTACATGATCTTGGTACCTAGGTACTAATTACTAATAATGATTTAGAACTAACATTTGAGAAGTCTTCAGTTTCTTTCGAGTGCTGTTTATTGGTTCTTCGTTATCTGGTATCAAAATCTGCCCCGTAGCGGACGCGAGTGAATTATTGGTTTTTCGTCCTGTTTTTATGGGCGCCTCTGGTGGTGGTTCACCTTTTTGCGTAGCAGATGAGTTTTTTGACCGCTTGTCTTGGCTTTTCGTCCGTTTTGATACTTTTTGAGGCATTTCGACTTTTTCGTTCCCCGAACTTTCTGTTGAATCCGACGAAGCAGATTTTGACCTGTAAGAAAGTATCATTTAGCAAAAGACGATTACCCAAATACCTCACCAAGAATACTCTTGGTCTTGCGTAAAGGTGATTGCGTAAGTGAGGCATTAAAATGAGCTGGTAACTACCGGGGGCCAAATCTTAATGAAAACCTTTAACCTTTATTTTTTAGAAGGATTATAAACCGAATTATTTCTATAGATCTACTAATGCTCTTTGAGTGATGTTTTCTTACCTGTTACAATTCCTGACTACCAGCTGCTATGCTCTGAAAGTCGGTAATCCAATTTTTGTACCGTTGTTATTGTTTTAGTGTAGTCGTGCTGCGACTGTTAAGCTTGACCTTTTATTAATTAATACTTAGAATGTTAACTGTGCACTCAACTCGTAATGTACATTTTTGTTCCTATGAGACGGTGTTATACTTTTACTACGAGTCTATTTAGAAATCAAATAAAAAAGATTAACCCCAAAATCGATCATTTTGCCTTTTGTTTCTTTAACAGCATAATGGTCAGGAATCAGGTCAGAAAAACAGGTAAAGGTCTCCATTAAAAAAAAATTTAAAGAAGCGATCGCTCTTGTAGAAACTAGGACAAGTTTAAAAAAGTTGCTGATCTCAAACAAATAACACGTACAAAAGAAAAAAAAACCGGCCAAGTACGAGTCGGACTCGCGCACTGAGGGTTCCGTACCATCACATAAATATAATTGTATAAGTTGAAATTTCTGTAAGTTAATGTGGTAGATTTTTTGAGTCCGACACGCGCTTGACCAAATTTTATTATTTGTTGTTATTTTATAGCTTATGCACTATAAACATACCAATTTTCAAGTTTGTAAGTGTTCCCGTTCTAAAAATTGAACTAAAACAAAAATCGCCTCAGCGACCATCCAAGTTGACCCCTCTCTTATATGAATGTTCTTGAAACGGGAGCTCACCACAATTGGTTACCATTAGTTGTGAGAAAAGTTGTAATACATATTTAATGATTTCAGACTTTTCCCATTATTTGTACTGTGAGACCTAGCTTCTTGCCAAATTTCATAATTTTAGGTCAACGGGAAGTACCCTGTAGGTTTTGCATTTTTGAATAAATGTATGGAGATGAGGACATAAAATGCCATATCTTTTGATTGCGTCGTTGTAAAAAATTGAAATTTTCAGATCTTGTGTGGTTCATGGATCCTAATATATGGTATTAATTTCAACCTGATACCTTTACCCGTTCGTGAGATAAAGGGTCTTGACAGACAGACAGACGGACAACAAAGTGATCCTATAAGGGTTCAGTTTTTTTCTTTTGAGGTACGGAACCCTAAAAATAAATGTTCTGATGAAAATAAAGAAACCATGCGGCTTACTTCAAATTAAAAGACTTGAAAATATACTTTTTAATAATTTCGCTAAAATGAGCAACGGCTTAGACAATATACAATGCAGAAAACTATCACATAAAAAGGCTAAATATCATAATTTGCCCATTCTAGGCTCATGGCATTAGAAGGAAATGGCTGGCGTCGACTGGATATATTGTTAACGAAAAAGTAACCCTGACTTAACTTTGCGTAAGCCCGAACTATGCAGTCTAACGAGAGCAACGTCTTTTAATGCTCATAATGTGATTTTTTCTTCACAAATATAGAAGATGTGATGCGATGCCCGCAATTTACTGAAGGGATAAGAGAGTATTGTTTGGACGAAACTGGTACTACTACTGTCCATAAACCAAAAATGGTGATAGTTAAAAAATGGGAAAAGCAACTGAAAAAAAAGTGGAAGTTCAGAAATAGGAACTTTAGTAACCACATGCTTCGCTGTATCGACTTCTGTGGTAAAGCCTTACCACCTACTATGGTGTCCCCACGAAACACATTTAAAACTTTAATGATCAAAGGAGCACCGACGGGAACTCTTGGCTTAGCTTAACCAAATGGTTAGATAAATGGTGAGCTATTCGTCGCAGCCATGGTACATTTTATATAAGCGACATATTCTTCCAAAGAAAACCCTTCTTAGCTAATTTTAGACAACCATGAAAGTCATCTGGTACCAGCGGTTTTAAACATTGCTAAAGAGAACGATGCCACTCTACTGACAATACCACCGAATACAAGCTACAGATCACTGCCTATTGATGTCTATCGACTGCATTTCTTGTCTACCACCTAGTAGTTCTTATTACATTATTAACGTTTTCACGAAATTAAGCTGTATTCGAGAAAATATGATAAATTAATTTTCTTTTATGAAATTATTTATATTTATTAACTAATCAACAATAAATTTGTTATCTAAGTAACAAGATATTTAATTTATGAAAATTTATTTTATGGTTCAAGGAATAGGATGTTTGGCAGTTTAGTCTTTGCCTCTCAAATAAATAAAAGAAATAATGCGCGCCATATAGCTCAAGATTTTTTTCCAGATGTTCTTTGACAACCCAGGACCAATTACGGGCGAAAAGTTTTTTTTATGGAAGTGTTCCTTAAGTCCCCCAAAACATATCCAGAATGTTCCCCAGCGATCCCATGTCCGCTTCCTCCTCCCCGCCCTCGAACGGGTCCCTAATTTTAGTTTTTTCTATTTATTTCACAAATGGTTGAAGTTAGGAGAAAGTCGTCAATGTAAGACTTAATTGTTATAAAATAAACACTTGTTTTATTTCGATGTGACTTACAGTACCTGAAATATAGCTACAGACAGTTCACCAAAAATTAAAAATTATCTTTAAATCATTTTTTGTACTAATTTTTAACAAAAACTACTGGAGTTATGGCAAAATTATGTAAGTGCATGTGAATCTTAATACATTTAGGAATAAAACGAGACATAATTCATCATTATTGCAGCACTGGTTCTCGATTTACAGCGAGTTACATCAAAAACCCTGAGATAATTTTATACGACGAAAGAAGTAGGAACAGTAAAACTGACGTTGTCTTTCAAGATTTAATTATGGCACTTCCAATTTAAATGAATGGAATAAAAATAAACTATTTCCCCCAAAAAACTACAAGATTTATGCTTTAAGTAACAAGATGGCGTCACTTGTATAAGAAATAAATTGTAATTATAAATGGGCTGCTTCGATTTTGAAATGTGTGATGTCAGACGATAATTCTTGTCATGTACTATTAAAAAAAAAAACAAGATGGTGGCCATTTTGCAAAATGTTTTTCTAGATTGGGTATCGGAGACCTTTCGGAACCTCAGATATCGATATTGAAGGCAATCGGAAAAGAAATAGATAAATTCAAGATGGCGACCTTTTTTTAAAAATTTTGACATTTGATCGGGTATCGGAGACCACTAGGATCCTCAGATTTCGATATTGAACGCAATCTGACCAGACAAAAAAAAATCAAGATGGCGGCCAGGGGGGAAGCTTCGGGCTTCGCCCTACGCAGAGCTTGGCCTTCAGCCTGGTAAACTACTTTTGGTAGTAGGTGGGGGCAGGGTCAGCTGGAGGACACTTCGAGCTTCGCTCTACGTGGAGCTCGGCCTTCGGCCTCGCTATATGTTTTAAGTTACTTGGGGGGATGGGGTAAGTGGATGGAGGTATTACTCGTAGTAAGGGGGGACGCTACAAGCCTCGCCCTACGCGGAGCTCGGCCTTCGGCCTTGCCATGTTGGTTTCAATTACTTGGAGGGAGGGATTGTGGAGAGGCAAAGGAAAGGGAGGGACGCTCCGAGCTTCATTCTCCGCGGAGCTCGACATTCGGCCTCGCAAGTTACCAGGTTTCGGTCGTTTCTATGGAGGCTATATTGGAAAATTGCAGCAAAAAAAAATTTACACCAATAACGTAAACTTCACCCCCAAAAACCCCCAGATACCAAATTCCACTCGAATCGGAGCAACTTTTTGAATCCGCCATCTTGAATTTTTTTTTACAGTCAGTCGCCCCTTGTCATCCTCTTTGACATTGTTAGAGAACATTATACTTTACTCTTTTCGTTTAGCATTTATTTGACTTTGAATAAAAAAATTATAAAATTTGTATGGCGGCCATCTTGTTTATCGTCATTTTGGACTTTTTTTCATCCCAGGTAGAATTTGACCAGGGTGTGGGTCCACTTTTGTTCGAGGTCGACCCAACTAACCCTTACAGTTTTTACTGGCCGTAGGAGTCTACCCTGATGCTGAAGACTTTTCCAAGGTTTGAGACTTTTCTGGTACTCATCAGACCTGGTTGTACAAGTCTCCCATACATGACTTTCACCGGTTTCCTTTCATGGAGAATAATCGTGGCAATGTGTCAGTCAGTGGTAATTGAATTTAATATTATAATAATTTAGATTAGATACGAGGGCCACACCGAAATGATCGGGAATAGAAAAAAGTACAAAAATAATACAACAATATTTACTTTCATTGTTTTTCGAAGTATTCTCCGTGACAATCGATGCACTTTTGCATTCTATCAAACCAATTATTATAACAGTAATTCCAGTCTGAAGAGGATATAGTCGAAACGGCCGATTTGTAAGCTTCGACTGCCTCTTCTGGGCATTGAAATCGTTGACCACGTAGCATATCTTTAATTCTTGGGAATGTAAAATAATCATTGGGGCTCAAGTCAGGGCTATACAGTGGATGGTCCATTAACTCCACGTTTTCCTGATTTAAAAACGCGATCGTTTTGCGAGCGGTATGTGAGCTCGCATTATCCTGGTGAAGAATGATGCGACGATTCGGATTAATTTTACGAAGTTCTCTTATGACTTCCGGCAAACAAACTATTGTGTACCAATCAGCAGTAACCGTTCTGCGTTCTTGTAAAGGAATCGTAGCCACATGACCAGTTGTCGATACAAATGAAGCGACCATTTTTTTTGACACGCTACGAGAGCGGACATCTTTTGTTGGCTTGACCTCGCCTTCGAAGACCCAAACAGCCGATTGATGTTTTCTTTAGGGCTCATATGAATAAATCCACGATTCATCACCAGAGACGATATTGTAAACTGCATTTGAGCTCCCTCTATTGAACCGTTGCAGAGTAGACCGACACCAATTAACACGAGCCGACTTTTGTTCCTCGGTCAAACGATGGGGCACCCAGCGGGAAACTAACTTCTTGACACCCAGTTCATCATATAAAATAGTTTGAATTGCTGTCATACCAATGCTGAGAGAAGCCCGAATCTGTTCGTATGTCACATGTCTATCTTCTTTTATTAATTGGCGCACAGCATCGATGTTATCTTGTGTTACCGCTGTTTTTGGTCGACCAGTAGAAGGAACTGTCGTGAGAGAGGAACGTCCACGACGAAACTCAGAATACCAACGATATATAGTCGTTTTACTGGGTGCTTCAAGTTCATAAACAGAAACAAGCTCGGCGAGACATTGTTCTTGAGATAAACCTCGACGAAAGTTGTGAAAAATTATGGCACGGAAATGTGGGAACATTTCCGTGCCATACGCGGGAGCGTAAGCTCCATTTTCCCCACTGACTTGTCAAATTCAAATGGCTACTACTCTTTTCTTTTTTACTTTTTTTAAAATTCAAAAATGGAATTGTGTTTGAAATAATACTACATGTCATAAACCAAAAAGGTTTTAATCTAATTTATTCCTGAGTATTCTATTCCCGATCTTTTCGGTTTGGCCCTCGTAGATAGATGACCAGAACTATCATCTGACATCTCACATTTCAAAATCGAAGCAGCCCATTTGTAATTACAATTTATTTCTTATACAAGTGACGCCATCTTGTTACATAAAGCTTAAATCTTGTAGTTTTTTTGGGGGAAATAGTTTATTATTATTCCATTCATTTAAATTAAGCTAACAGAAGCTTAATTTAATTTTCGAACAATATTATCTATAAAAAAATATAACAAATCTAATGATGAAATTGGACGACATTTAAGACGAACAATTTTCGAACCTTTAATTTTATATATCAAACTAAAAATAAAAACTTTATTTTATGCGTAAAATAACCTTAAAGTCAACTTTCAAGTATAAGACAAATGAAAAAATTGCATTAGAATTATAGGAATTATGATCTCATTAATCTGTAAGAAAATTTCGGCAATTTCATAGGTAAAGACCTATTATTATATGTTATACTAGCTGTGCCCGCGGCTTCGCCCGCGTGAAATTCAGACAATGTGCAGTCTCTCCCTCTCTCCCTCCCTCTTCTTCTCCCCTTCCCTCTCCCCCTCCCTCTCCCCCTTCCTCTCTGGTATTTCACGTCCACCACGTTGGATTTCAATATTGTTTTAGTTTTCGTAATCAGCGACCCGATAAACCATACAAACGATACCCGTATTGGTTTTTAGAATTTTTCACCCCATTTCTCTCTTTTAGGGGTTGAATTTGTGGTGGAATTTCAATAAAAGTGAAGTACGTTCCACAGAATTACAACCTTGATGCCAAAATAATAAATTTAGTGGATTTTAATTTGAAAATGAAGGATTTTCAACTTCCTCCCCCTTTTCACCCCTTAGTGTTGAATTTCTAAAAACCCTGAGACACATAAAACTTTATTTTTAGCCCTTAGTCAAAATACAAATTTTATGGTTTCGAATATGAGTAGTACACACGGCCGCACGTCATGGAAACACTTTGACCTTGAGCGGTTCTCTGGTTTCGTGCGCACGTAGCGTAGCGCTAGTTCAGCTTTTACTGCTTTGTTCTATGTATACTTGCTACCGTGCGTACTTAGTAAGTCAGTGCTACTTATTGTTAGTATTAAGTAATTTATAATTTGTAATTTCATTTTTCCTTAATTAATAGATATGTATTACCTTCCATTGGTAGGGTATTGTACCTACAGTTACCTAAACATACTATTATCATCTTTGCATGCTACCTACCGGTCGTTCATTTCGAAACCACACTATAATGTTAATGTTAGTATAAAACAAACCCTTGTTTTTCTGTTAATGTACACAGATTATAAATAATAATATCTACGAGTAGGTTACAAAAGGGGTATATATTTAAGGGTGGAGGTGTAGCTGTAGCTCTAAGTGTATCTATAGTTATGTATACGAACGCTGTCATCTGTTAGTCGTCAATTACACGTATAATAAGCAGGCCGTGTTTCATTTGCATCCACCGAGTATTTTACAGGTAACAATGATGAATGTGGCATGAAAGTAAATGTAAGCAAGACGAAAGTAATAGTACTTGAAAGAGAAGAGTGTATGACAGAGTGTACTATATTAATAGGTGGTGAACAAGTCGATCAAGTGAAGGAATTTGTGTATCTGGGTTCTAAGTTTACGAGAGACGGAAAGTGTGAAAGTGATATCGAAAGAAGAGTGAATGCTGGAAACATGGTGAATGGTGCTCTGCATGCTTTTATGAAGAGTCAGAAGGTGTCTCACAAGGCGTGTCTGGCTGTTCATAGAGGCGTTTTGGTACCAAACCAACACTCATGTACGGCAGTGAAAGCTAGGGTATGGCAGAAAAAGCATGAAAGTAGAATTAATGCAGTAGAAATGAGAGCGTTGAGGAGTATGATTGGTATGAAATTGAGTGACAGGATTAGAAATAGTGTGATAAGCGAACGTTGTGGCGTAAAAGAAGACATAGTGACTAACATTGAGAAAGGGATGCTGAGATGGTTTGGTCATGTACAGAGGATGAATGAAAGAAGATTGACGAAAGAGATCTACAAGGCGAGAGTGAATGGAAGCGTTGGAAGGGGAAGGCCTCTGCGAACGTACCAGGACCAAATTCAGGACGTTCTGAATAAAGGCCAGGTTAAAAGTACCCTAAACCGACGAGCATGTATGAAAGGATTGATGAAAGTACAGGAAGCAGGGGAAGTGTGTCAAGATCGTAGCAGGTGGAAAACTGTGGTCTCTGCCTACCCCGACGGGAACAAGGCGTGATATTACGTATGTTTGTATATATGTATAAAAAAAACAAAGTTACCTCTGCTTTATGCTTTTAAACCGTTTTTCTTAAGTACCCATTAATCTATGATGCCAAAACTTTTACACATTATTCAATATATTATGCGTAATACGAGGGCCAAACCGAAAAGATCGGGAATAGAATACTCAGGAATAAATTAGATTAAAACCTTTTTGGTTTATGACATGTAGTATTATTTCAAACACAATTCCATTTTTGAATTTTAAAAAAAGTAAAAAAGAAAAGAGTAGTAGCCATTTGAATTTGACAAGTCAGTGGGGAAAATGAAGCTTACGCGGGAACATTTCCGTGCCATAATTTTTCACAACTTTCTTCGAGGTTTATCTCAAGAACAATGTCTCGCCGAGCTTGTTTCTGTTTATAAACTTGAAGCACCCAGTAAAACGACTATATATCGTTGGTATTCTGAGTTTCGTCGTGGACGTTCCTCTCTCACGACAGTTCCTTCTACTGGTCGACCAAAAACAGCGGTAACACAAGATAACATCGATGCTGTGCGCCAATTAATAAAAGAAGATAGACATGTGACATACGAGCAGATTCGGGCTTCTCTCAGCATTGGTATGACAGCGATTCAAACTATTTTACATGATGAACTGGGTGTCAAGAAGTTAGTTTCCCGCTGGGTGCCCCATCGTTTGACCGAGGAACAAAGTCGGCTCGTGTTAATTGGTGTTGGTCTACTCTGCAACGGTTCAATAGAGGGAGCTCAAATGCAGTTTACAATATCGTCTCTGGTGATGAATCGTGGATTTATTCATATGAGCCCGAAAGAAAACATCAATCGGCTGTTTGGGTCTTCGAAGGCGAGGTCAAGCCAACAAAAGCTGTCCGCTCTCGTAGCGTGTCGAAAAAAATGGTCGCTTCGCTTGTATCGAAAACTGGTCATGTGGCTACGATTCCTTTACAAGTACGCAGAACGGTTACTGCTGATTGGTACACAATAGTTTGTTTGCCGGAAGTCATAAGAGAACTTCGTAAAATTAATCCGAATCGTCGCATCATTTTTCACCAGGATAATGCGAGCTCACATACCGCTCGCAAAGCGATCGCGTTTTTAAATCAGGAAAACGTGGAGTTAATGGACCATCCACCGTATAGCCCTGACTTGAGCCCCAATGATTATTTTACATTCCCAAGAATTAAAGATATGCTACGTGGTCAACGATTTCAAGGCCCAGAAGAGGCAGTCGAAGCTTACAAATCGGCCGTTTCGACTATATCCACTTCAGACTGGAATTACTGTTATAATAGTTGGTTTGATAGAATGCAAAAGTGCATCGATTGTCACGGAGAATACTTCGAAAAAAAAATGAAAGTAAATATTGTTGTATTATTTTTGTACTTTTTTCTATTCCCGATCACTTCGGTGTGGCCCTCGTAATATAGCTGTTTAATAATTAATATTATGGGTACAGATTTTGAACAAAAAATTCAAAATTGAGCGAAAAACGTAAAACAGCGCGAATCCGCTCCGTTCTAGCACGCGCATTATGCCCTTTGTTAGAAAGGGAGGTAATTCAGCTCTTATCAGCCCCTTTAGAGCCTGACTAGAGCACGAATTAAAGGAGTAAATGATTTCACTGAACCAAAACTATTGAAATTTATAAAAATAAAAAGGAGTATCCTAATTATTGTGACCACAAATTAAGCCTTATTGTAGGTCACTCGGAACCTGGAAAACAAATGCTTCAATAGTCTGGATTAAGAGTCGGACTGACTCGAGTCACTAGAGAATGATTTATCCCTTATTTTACAATCACTGGGACATTTTGGAAAGCAAACTGTAAGTTCTTAATTTTTCCCTGACTTTCCAGGTGGCTCCTCGATATCACTGACTTTCCCTGACCACCTTGAGCTTCCCTGACTTTTCCCAGACTTTCCCAGATTTTCAAGAATGTGGACACCCTGGTAAATAAAATAACATGTCCTGACTGCCTGACTGACGCTGACCCGTGACAGTTTTAGCTACGGGTTTGAAATCTTGTGTGCTCTATTTATTGCAGGCTCCAAACACAGTCTTCTTTTCTTCTTAAGGAAAGAGTAGCGTTGCTTTCCAGTTGCAGAGTAAACAATGAAAAATGAAAGAAAAGTGTGGCCAATGCCGGGCAAAAAGAATAGTACGGTACCTTATCAAGTTGCGCCTTTTGGCTCTATTCTCGCGAGCGAGACGGGGCGTTTCCTTGCTTTCTTCGTCCTCCCTGGTCTCATGTGGGCTCGCCTTCTCTTCCTCTTCTTCTTTCTGTTTGATCTTTTGTAACACTCGACTCGACGTTCGGCGTGGTGCTAGCTCTAATAACCTTGAAGTTGACAACATAAATATTTTGTTACTAAGATTATAATTTACATACTTATTATTATTGAATGATGGGATGATAAATATTTGATAAGACAGGTGCAGCAGTTCATGTGAGCTATTAAATTACGTACTTTGGGCACCAAGTAAGTAAGTCTTGTTTATTAACTTTATGCAAAAGAAAAGGAATTTTATTATTAAACGTTTCGAGCTTAAACGTTCCCGTAATATTCGTACAGAATAATAACAAAAACATACAGGTTGTTTAGACATTGGGGTCAATCCACGAATATTACTCCGCGCAGGCATTAAAAACGTAGCATTGTTTTCGCTTTGCAACGATATAATATTTTAGTATTAGTAGATCCATTGCAATGGCGCTGCAGGAGCAACTGTTATTTTTGTAAATGTATGTAGGTATGTCTCACGTACAACACAAGTCAGGGGCTATAAATTGTTGAATAGTGAAATAACAACAAAATCGAAACAGGCGTTTATGTGGTATGAATGTAACAAGAAATACGTTCAAATAGGGCCCAGCAAATGCCTATTGATGTAAACGATTTTGAGAACCATTTCTACTTATCTTGAATACAATATATGAATGCGTATAAAACTCAATAAATTACTCCGTATAACTGGTGTATCAAGTCCAATCTACACTGAAATTCGCAAAAAAACCGGCCAAGTGCGTGTCGGGCCACGCGCAATGTAGGGTTCCAAAGTAAAGTTGCTTTAGGATATTTGGTTTCGTTTTCTTCATAACTTATTCCGTCCTAACGACCAGCGATGCCCAACACCTGATTGCTATTTATTTTTCAATACATTTTCTCGAAAAACGTAGTTACAAGGACGTAAACATTGCTCGTAAGTAGTTACTTACCGAACTAGTGGTAAGTAAATAAATGGTACAGCAGCACTGCACTTACTTTTTCGCAATACTCAAGGAAAAACTATCAACCGCAAACTTAAATTTGTAATGCCATACACATAGTATGGAAATACAAACTTTTATTTACGTTTTTCCAAAAAAAATGTTCGAATGAAATTAAAGATCAATTCAAATTGTCAAACATTAAAACAAACAAACTCAAACGATTTCGAGTGAATCACATGTTTAACTTTTGGTAGTACTGGAACACCCTTTATATGAATTTTCAAAGATCAATAGATACTACCGTAGGATACTTGCATGGAGATTTTTTTAATTTCCCAACACATGTTCCTTATGGATTATTGTTCAGTTTAGTCTACTGAGCAAGCCCTTTCAGTTTTTGGTACACCCTGTGTACTAAATTTTATTCAAAAAATCATAAAGAATATCCAGTCAGGTAGACAACCAATCCACGAGTAATATTATAGAAAATTTTAATAAACTCAATGGAACCAATTTTGGGTAAATCACATATTTACGATTTGGTGGTACAGGAACACCCCTTATATGAAATTACACGGATCATTTGATACTGGCCCAAGATATCTTACATGGAGATGCTTGGTCATGCAAAGTTTCATCAAGATTCTATGAGCCGTTTTTGAGAAAATTACAATTTATCATTTTCGTTGTATGAGAGCTACCCACAAAATGAGAGCCAGCCAGAAACCACTTAGAACCCTTCGATGGATTTGCATAAAACTCCTAAATTCCAAATATGGTGTCAATCGGACCATTCGTTTAGCCGCTAGGCCAAAGCGTGACGGACAGACCGACCGACGGACGGACATTTTTGGGAGACTTTTTTTTATGATGTATAAGTGATATTTAATTTATTTATTAAGCAAACTTAACAGCATGTAATTCATTATTACAATTCTTGCCTTAAATATTTATACAGCCTATAACAAAGTTTGTCACATTAAAATTTAAATTAATGGGCATACTACGTTAAGGTATTTGAATACTAAATAATACTTATTACAAATTATATTATAACGTTATTAAAACAATTTTATGCAATATGATACATCAGGAAACAAAAATTTAATTAAAAAAAAAATGTAGATTATTTAGTTATGTTTAAAAAAAATGGCAAATAGAAAGTAGGAAGGGCGGGAATGTAAAAGATAAATAATAGATAAAATAAATAATATGTATATATGCGTGTTAGGATGAGATCATGTGATAAGGCTATGTGTATATTGTGGGTGGGTGTGTGTGTGAGGCTGCTGTTTTAGTTATTGGTCTGTTTTATTAAAATGGGGCAAGCTATTCAATACAGTAGTTATAAATTGATTTCGACTGAGGAAAAAAAGATCTGCGTCTCTGAACCCAATCTCATAAGTGTGTACTACGAGTATTCTTTGTAAAATATAATTTTGAGCAAAATTGGTACGGGTCGAACCAACGTACGAGTAGAACGAGCGCGCGTGTCTGCGACTGCGAATAGTACAGGCACTTACACCAATCCTTGCAGTCAGCTCAGCAGAGTCAAGCAGATTGTTGACTACGTCGTACAAAAATTTCATATCTGTTAGTTATCAGTTAGATATAGAACACATTTTTGAGAAAATTAGAAAAACTTTTTTTTTCACGAATACAATACCTTTCTCGCTCCGCTCGGAAGTAAAAATAGTAGTTTAAGATACAAGTTCCGTAAGTAGGGTTACTACAAACGAGTTGACGTTTTGTAAGCCCGAGACGAAGTCGAGGGATTACCATCGGCACGAGTTTGTCATAACCCTTACGGAGGTGTATTTTACGACGTTTTTCAATAGATTGGTGAGAAAACAGGTATAAGTAATACACTTGGTAAAGGAACCAAGCATGGGTACCGTCAGCCTCTTGTCGATTTATGTTCTCCTGGTACTCTCCATTTTATTTTAAATATAGGTAGGCAGTCGTCACCCAAGTAAAAAGACACCACTGTAGTATTTTTACAAAATAATTTTATGATCAAAGTGTAAAAACTCCTTGGTGTTATACTTTTTTTACTTACCGCACTAGTTCGGTAAGTAACTACTTACGAGCAATGTTTACGTCCTTGTAAGTACGTTTTTCGAGCGAATGTATTGAAAAGTATACTACCAAGGAGTTTTAACACTCTGATCATAAAATGATTTTAACTTTATACGAAAAATACAATAAAATTTCAGTAATTGTTAAAATTTTACTATTAATTCTAAAAACTAATATTTGTGATTTTAATTTTGGTCTTGATTTTATCAGTTGCTTAGCAATAAAATTTATTTGGTGTTCCTTTAACAAGTGTATTATTTATCCCTGTTTTCTCACAAATATATTGAAGAACGTCGTAAGATACACGGCCGTAAGGGTTATGACAAACTCGTGCCGATGGTAAACCCTCGATTTCGTCTCGGGTTTACAAAACGTCAACTCGTTTGTAATAACCCTACTTACGGCACTTGTATCTTATACTACTTCTATTATTTTTAGTTCGACTGTTACTCCTTAACCTGTAAAGCGTACTTAGCTGTGATAGTTGTTATCCTTTTGATTCATCATATATGCTACAACTATGAATTTTTCCACATTTCCAGTAACAACCTAGCTTAGTTTAGCTGGCAGGGGGCGGGGGTACTTGACTATAACAAAAATTGCGCTTGTAAGCTATACATTTCGCAAATGGGTCCCTAAATCGAAAAGTAGTCTTAGCAAACTCACAATAGACACGCCACACTATGGGGACGACGAGAAAAAAACTCATCCCCACTTACGTGTAGGGGAGGTACCCTAAAAAATAATAACCATGTTATCGGCGTGACTAATGGGTATATCCATACGAAATTACAGCTTTCTAGTACTAAGGGTCGCTGAGCTAAGCCGCAGCCAGACAGACAGACAGACATGACGAAACTATAAGGGTTGCTTGTTGACTACGCAAACCTAAAAACATTCTATGAAGTGATGTGGTGGGCAAAGAGATATATAATTTTTCTAATACTGCGGCTGTTTAAATGAAGAACACTGTTAGAAAAAGTGGAATGTAGGTCTGGGATTGTCATCATAGGTGATTTCATTCTTACTTCGCGTCCCGCGTGATACAAACTTCTAAATCAAAACTCAACAGTAGTAATTATAGGTATAGTAAGTATTATGCAAAATAAGTTAGTGCATAAAAATGCCTACAAAACAAACCTTCGCGTAGCCATTTTAACCCATTGTAAGAAAGTTTTGTTGCAAAACCAAATTCTTTTTCGCACAGCAATTTGTCTACAAATTTTAATTCTTTGTAAACTCTTACAGTAAAAGTTTAATCAATTGCCCTTCTATTAGAAATATATTTGCCCAATAATTCTCGAGATTATATGAATCCTTTCGTCAGTAAAACATACCTTAAATTTACTTAATATAATATTTTATACCAAAATTTTCATAACAAGAAAAAGACAAGAAAATCATTAAAATGTCGCGTGCCGCTTAAAGCTTAAATACAGTTGTTTCGATGATAAGGGTGCAGTGAACTGGAAAATTCCATCCAACAAAATTGTTCTAATTGACAGCACAACTCTAAGCTAGGAATATGGAGCAATCCTATTGTCTGGAATTTTCTTGCACAGCTCTGGTTGAAAGGCACCCTTAGCCTTCAGCTAGGCGCTGGACGCTTTCCATTTGGCAAAGTCTAATGCTTGAAAAGAGACAAGTTATGAAAAACAAATATATACAATGATGGATGCTGTGTACTCACAGGTCACAGGAGTAGTATGGGTGGATGCAGTGTTGCGGTTGCTTGCGCTTTTTTTTTTGGAAGGACGGGCAGTGCACAATGAGTACATAGCATCCATCATTGTTGAGGAGGTGGCTATATATGTGTGAATTCTTTTACGAAAATACTATTTATTTTGGACATAAAATTAGATTAAAAGTAAAAAAAAACAGTCAACCATCATATTTTTTTTTTATTCTTTCATGTGCAATTAAGTTGGGCAACCATATTCTAAAACTATTCCATATTTCAAGTCGATAGCATGAGTGGTTGCTGAGATATAGAGGTGTGACAGACAGACAAAGTCACACCATAAGGGGTCCTTTTTTTTCACGCGACCATCACTGACATCTGTCGCTCGTTGCTGAAGCCCGTTCTACAGGATTACTTAAGAACTATTTGATGTACTTTCATACCTTTAAACCATGAAAATATTTATATTTAGTGATTTGCTGTAGGGTATCAATAGCAAATCTATCTACAAAAAGTTTCTAACAATTATAGCAAAAAGGACTTACCTTTTCCGTTGTAATCTTTCTTTTTCTTGGAAGAGCCTTGGTATTTCAGGAAGGAAGTTTTGTGAAAGTGATCGATATAGTTCTTTTTCAACTTTGCTGGTAGCTTTACTGAATTTCTCTGTCAGATGGGTCCAGTCTTCTTCAGTGAAACACACAACTTGCCAGACACGTTCTGTTTCTGAATCATCAAGGCAGTCTTCATAGAACCAGCCTCTTTTTTTACTTTTCTTCTTTTTATTTTTCCCCTTTTTCTTTATTATATCTTCACGATACAAACGTGTACCATAAAAATACCAATAAGCACTCTCATTGTCATCCCATCTGAAAAACAAAGATTGTATTTGTAGCAAAAAGTACATTTTAGCCCCTTTAAAATCAAAACAAAATCTTAAGATTATAAAATAGAAATTACCCAAGGGGTTCAACCCTTAAACTTTCAGCTTCGAGATTTTTAAATAAATCAAAAACATCATCAGCATCCAAACGAAAGTCACATAATGCATAGAGAATTTCAACTTTAGTCCGAAGGGGCAGGAACTGAAAATCAATGTCAGAATCGAAGGGGTTGTATCTCCTTGTCTCTTGACATTTTCTTCGAAAAAGGCGCCTTAAATACATCTGTAATGCAACAAATTTTATATTTAGTAAGGTAGATGTACACAACTTCCAGTTTAACAAAAGAACTGAAAAATTTCACCTGATAGTTGAATGCAGATATATCATTGTTGCCCAAACATCCATTTAGAAGACGTACGATCAACTCTGTCAAAAGAGAACTTGCGGATTCTTCTGTGCCATCTGTGAGAAGGGCCTCTTCTAATTCCTGACAAAAAAATCGCTAATTACACTTCCTTTTCACAAGCGCGCAGAAGAGAACATAATAATAAGTTAGCCTTAACGTTAAAATTTTGTAGATACTCACTTCAATATCAAAATCCAGAAGATTGAACGCAGTCCTGAATAACGAACAGAAGTAGGCTATGCTGGGTACTTCCCACCATGACTGAATATCTAAAATCGGGAGAAATTCATTAAAGCATCACTTTTACCGATACTATGTGTAAAAAAATACAAGTAATTTGGTCTCGTTCACAAAAACCCACCTAGAATACCAATAAAAGATGGAAACATAACCTAAAAACCAAACGCTTGCACTTTTCGATGATTATCTTAACTAGTAACTTATCTCCATGCTATAAATGATATTTTAAAAGATACAAACGGTATAACTTTCTGTTTTATTTAGAATTATAAGGATAATATAAGGATCTGCGTTGTGTAGACACAAACGCCATAACAGTTTCTCCAAATGATTACTCGTGAAGTAAAATATATTGTTTTATGAATTAAATTAAAAAGTTACCTACAAGCCGATATAATTTTTATTTACTTTGCATTTTAATCGTTTTTAACTAAGTACAACGAATGGATTTATTTGATGTTAATAAATAAGAGTATCAAAACGAACACTTTCAACGGAAGTGGGTTAAAATTAAAATGGCGGACCTAGCAAGCAGCGGGAAAC
The DNA here is from genome assembly GCA_947532105.1 of Athrips mouffetella. Lineage (NCBI taxonomy): Eukaryota > Metazoa > Arthropoda > Insecta > Lepidoptera > Gelechiidae > Athrips > Athrips mouffetella. The sequence goes on from OX383956.1 coordinate 34,920,676, forward strand.
AAAGATAAAAAAAGATTGCCACTATTTGGCAGTCGGCTAGTTTTATCACAGTAAAGAGATATGATCCAAAAATTATAGTAGCAAATTCTCATTGATGAAAGATAAACACTCCGCAGCACAGGTACCTATGTAAAAATATTTGAACGCTATAAGGCCCCTTTAAGCGTCGCTGAATACAAAGCCCTGCCCTGCTTGCAGTGCCATATGCCACGGCCAATCGTACTTTGTGTGGTCATGCAGGGCCGATTTTTTTAAGGGCCCCATACAAAGCCCTGCCTGCAGGGCCCTGCTTGCAGTGCGCACTGCCAATCGTACCGTGTGTGGTGTTGCAGGGCCGATGTAACGGCGATTTTGTCGGCCCTGCATGCCCACACAAAGTACGATTGGCAGTGGCACTGCAATCAGGGCCCTGCAGGCAGGGCTTTGTATGGGCCGTTTTATTGTTCACCCTGCCGCATGGCCGCAGTGGCATTCTGCAAGCCCGACCACACGATTCTCCCCACTCCACACTGCAAGCAGTGCCATGTGTGCCGTGTGGTTAGATCGGGCCGATTTGATCCGCCATTTTGTTTGTTTTCGTCATAAAAAGTTGGTGTCCGTCTCCCCAGCAACCCATGCGAGATATGGCCAAGTGGCATACACCAAAATTTAGTGGAAATTGGTTCATTCCATCAGTAAAGTGTCAGATTCAGTGCATCAAAACTGATGACACTACGAGGTGAAAACTTTGGGTGGCTGTAGAGACGTCTCGTCAGCCAGCCCATTCTATACAGGGAAAACCACGAAGATTACATAAAAGCAAAATAGTTCCACATTTACTGCATGTCTAGTGCAATTGATTGTAAAAAAGCCGAATCGAAAATGTCCATATGGTAGGAGCACTTCATCAATAATTATGGGTGGCTGGAGAGACGTTTTCCCAGCCAGCCCATGTGATATCTCGGAACATATAGTAGGTAGGAAGATGAAACAAAGCTTAATATTTACTACCTACTCGGAACAGTAGGTAGCAAATATTTCAAAATCCTAGCTCCACTAACTTTTGAGATATTTGTATTTTTTCATGGGCTTGCTGGGGAGACGTCTCGCCAGCAAGCCCATGCTGTAACTCAAAAAGTACTGCACGTAGAATGCTGAGGGATATACCAATAGAGAGTGCATATTTGATGCAATAAGCACCAAGAAAAGTGAGTCCCTAGGTCTTATGGTTTCGGTGCTAGAAACAAAAATCATTTTCCTAATAGTTAAGAGGTCCTGTAGACGCACGTGTAGATTATTTGTAATTTGAGAATAGTTCGGGAGACGGTGTACTTAAAAGGCTGATTGGTTAACAAGAAGTTTTTATTTATTTGTGGACAACATGTGAAGAACAAAAGACATAATATGTATTTTGGCTCACGTATATATTTAATAAATCAGTTTTCTTAACTTATTAATTACAGAACAATTTAAGAATACTTTAAAAATTTTAGTTTGTTACTGAGACCATTAAACCTACATCTCCTCCTAGAATACAGTTGTCACGGTTGCTAAAAAGAGATTGAGGCACCAGTTAGTCTTCACGTGAGCTAAAATACATATTATCTCTTTCGTTCTTAACATGTCGTCCACAAATAAATAAAAACTTCTTGATAACCAATCAGTCTTTTACTAAGTACACCGTCTCCCGAACTATTCTCAAATTACAAATAATCTACACGTGCGTCTACAGTACCTTTTAACTATAAGGATACAAGATTGATTTTTGAATGCTCTAACAGCAACATGTAGAGTTGCACAGAACGGCAACGTCGCACTTCACATCATGCATTCAAAATTTTCAGCGGGAAAATGATTTTTGTTTCTAGCACCGAAACCATAAGACCTAGGGACTCACTTTTCTTGGTGCTTATTGCATCAAATATGCACTCTCTATTGGTATATCCCTCAGCATTCTACGTGCAGTACTTTTTGAGTTACAGCATGGGCTTGCTGGCGAGACGTCTCCCCAGCAAGCCCATGAAAAAATACAAATATCTCAAAAGTTAGTGGAGCTAGGATTTTGAAATATTTGCTACCTACTGTTCCGAATAGGTAGTAAATATTAAGCTTTGTTTTATCTTCCTACCTACTATATGTTCCAAGATATCACATGGGCTGGCTGGCAAAACGTCTCTCCAGCCACCCATAATTATTGATGAAGGGCTCCTACCATATGGACATTTTCGATTCGGCTTTTTTACAATCAATTGCACTAGACATGCAGTAAATGTGGAACTATTTTGCTTTTATGTAATCTTCGTAGTTTTCCCTGTATAGAATGGGCTGGCTGACGAGACGTCTCTACAGCCACCCAAAGTTTTCAGCTCGTAGTGTCATCAGTTTTGATGCACTGAATCTGACACTTTACTGATGGAATGAACCAATTTCCACTAAATTTTGGTGTATGCCACTTGGCCATATCTCGCATGGGTTGCTGGGGAGACGGACACAAAAAGTTGAAAATCTCTTCTTTATGATTGAACGGGAGAAAGATGTGTGGAGGGCTTGGAGGAGCTGTGGAGGGACATATACGAACTATATCGAGATTTTCCGTGTCTCTGTAAGACTAACAACGAGCAATACCATAACAAAGACATGCGGTCCCAAAAATATAAGACTTATAATAAAGATGCTACATTGTCGGTTTTCAAGATTTTTTGCAATCTGTTGGCAATCTGCAGATTGCGACAACTGATTGAGATGGTAGCGTGAGTAAACACTTTAGAGGGTTGGGTTCCAAAACGGGTATAATTACCCTTTGACAGCAGTCTGTCTCGACCACACATATGGACGTCATATAAAGCTATCCTGCTGTTTGTGTAAATTTTTACCCAATTTGGAACGTGCTCTAGTTAGAGGCCATTTTTTTTAAATGACAAGACCATGAAGGAAAAAAAAATGGACAAGACCAACAAAAATGGGGCAAACAAATCAAATTGGAATTGGAAATCTGGAAGGGTTTTTGGCGGGAAGTCGACATGGGCGTTTGCCTGCTTAGTTGAAATTTTGGTTTTTTGTGCATTTAGTGATTTAGTGGATAATAAAGATAGTGTGTTATGCAGTAAATTTACTACGGAGTGCGCAGCTGATGAAGATTTCAAGTGATCTCGTGTTTAAGCCCTGTTTGTGTTGTCCCAAAGTCACGAACATTTTCCTTCGTAAAGTTCACTATCGCTTTACGACGGGAGCAAAAAGAAAGACAGATTAAAGATGGATTAAAGACATCAGACATGGCTGTATGGGCTTTTTACTCTTTGCCTTTCCGAAAGGAAGAATGAAACCAAAAAAAAAGGAAATCTGGAATCAACACTCAAAATGACTCAAAATGTCTCCATAATCCTTTCGACTTTTGTTAAATAATTTAATAATTTTGTAGTTGTCAATTTGTCGTGAACAGTGTGAAATCTCTCTTTAGCCAGTGAAATATTTGTAACTAAAAGACACATGATGGTATAAGTTTCCTGGACTGTTTTAGATTGCATTCACTTGATTCATTTGAATCAAGTAAACATGATCTTTTGAATAAATTTGAAATTCGATGACAAACTATTGCCTGTTTGCCGCAATTTGGTATGTATGTTTATGCCCACTTTTAGTATGGGACTTCGAACGCCTCTTTTCTATACTCTTCCAGATTCAGTTCTCTCTCATATTCGTACTTTCCTATTCAGATAATCAAAGGAGTTTCTTGTGGCAAGCTTTCTCCACAGTATGTGTGATTATAAAGTATGTTTTTTAATATAAATAATTTAGTTGGTAATTTGATGTCAAAGTGCATTACTAAATTACTGTTGAGAGAGGAAATGTCTTTAATTGTTGGATGTAATTTTAAGTTTGTCTCATCCTATTAAATCTGAAACTTAAAATTTTCAGTTGTTTCCTAAAGTATGTGTCCACATCATTATAATCCATAATGCCGCGGGACATTTTAAGTGATAGTCTAGCTGTCTTGCGAATAGTTGAGGTAAGTTATATAAAATAATTTTGTAATTTGGTTAGGTAGGTATTACAAAAATCACAGCGATGTACCACTTTTTTTAGCATGATGATGAAGAGAGCTGGCCTTTAGAAGACAAGTCTTCATGCAAACAGAGTAAACAGAGACTTGGGAATGTATCAATTGAAAACCATCTATCTTGTATCAAGGATGACACTGCTTGCTATTATAATTATGGGTATGTGAATTTTGCAATCTTTTTGCTCGCTTCGCTCGTTCAGCTCACGCTTTTGGTCGAAAAAGCACCTTACACAACCCGGGATCGGTTAGGTTGTGTTTGCCTTACCAAAATGACCTATGGATCCATGAATTTCCTATGAATTTATTATTTTTCTTCGAAAGTTGATCAAGGTACTAGGGGGCCATCCATTAATCACATGATCGCAAAATGGGAGAGGGGTCTTCGGAAACATCACAAAACATCACAAGGGGATATCAAGTGAGATATCACATGTAATTATTTTTGTAAACAAAATTTAGTACAACACAAGAAGTGCAACGAATATACCACACAAATCGTTGTATATGTAAAACACCTTTAAGAAAGCAGCACATGACCTTGATTTGCCGTTGCTAGGCAATTTCATTTCAGTTCTTTTTATTTTTTCTTTATTTTGGTGCACCATAAATACACATGATCTAGGGGGGGAGGGGGGGTTATTGAAAACCTCACCAAGTATCTCCAGGGGGGTGAGGGGGGTAAAAAGAACATCACATGATTAATGGACGCCCCCTAGGAAATTGATCAACCTACGATTCTTATTATTTTCTGGTGACATATATAAATAAAAATTAAAATATTTAAATTTACTTTCAGGCTTGGAGAAGGTGGAGTGAACCGCCAGCTAGATCCAGTATACCAGTACAAAACAAGCAGTCTGCCTCATGCTTCTTCAATCAACCAATCCTGGCATGATGTAGTATGTTCAGCACTAGGAATATCTCCTGAAGACATTGCCAATCAACTAACATTGTTAGATCTACCATGCTTCAAAGCTATTCAACCAGAAGAACTAACTACTTGCGGATGGAATAAGTTAAATAAGCTTACAATTGCCCCCAATGTTGTGGCTTTCACAAAAAGATTTAATAGAGTAAGCATTCCTGTCATCAGATCAAACAACTTCATTTGAAACTGCATTAATTGTTTTTTGCAAATGCAAAAAGCAGTGCTAAATAAGAAAAGCTTTCTCTCTTTGTATTACTTACATAATTGAAATTATGCCTAGCACATGTGCATTACAGGTAAGCTTCTGGACTGTCCAAGAAATACTGAATGGCCAATCTCCAAAAGCCAGAGCAGAGATGATGGTCCATTTTATCAAAGTAGCAAAAAAACTCCATGATGTAAACAATTTACATTCTCTTTTTGCCGTTATTTCTGCTTTGAGGAGTGCTAGCATATATAGGTAAGCTTTTAACTTTTTTTCGACATTTATGATTTAGAGTCACTGATAAAATTCTTAATGTATATCTTTATCTAGGTTAACAAAAACTTGGTCATGTTTACCAAAGAAGGAAAAACAGCAATTTGATAAGCTGGCTGAGTTGTTTGCAGAGAAAGATAATTGGACAGCTTTAAGGGAATATTTGAACTCGATATCTTTACCATGTATACCTTATCTAGGTAAGTCTTTTACTCAGATATGTCTGTAAGCTAGCAAAATATTTAGTGTAGCCTCAAGGATGTCCCCAAGGGGACAACAACCTCACCTTTTTAGGGTTCCTTATCTCAGAAAAAAACGGAACCCTTATAGGATCACTTTGTTGTCCGTCTGTCTGTCTGTCAAGACCCTTTATCTCACGAACGGGTAAAGGTATCAGGTTGAAATTAATACCATATATTAGGATCCATGAACCACACAAGATCTGAAAATTTCAAATTTTTACAAAGACGCAATCAAAAGATATGGCATTTTATGTCCTCATCTCCATACATTTATGCAAAAAAGCAAAACCTACAGGGTACTTCCCGTTGACCTAAAATTATGAAATTTGGCAAGAAGCTAGGTCTCACAGTACAAATAATAGGAAAAGTCTGAAATCATTAAATATTACAACTTTTCTCACAACTAATGGTAATTGTGGTGAGCTCCCGTTTCAAGAACATTCACATAAGAGAGGGGTCAAGTTGGATGGTTGTGGAAGCGATTTTTGTTTTAGTTCTATTTTAAAAACGGGAACACTTACAAACTTGAAAATTGATATGTTTATAGTGCATAAGCCTTTCAGGGCGCATCGACAGACCAGACACGTGTTGTTCGTCCCAAACCCACTTCATCAACAATGCCAGTTTTGCATCGCAGTATACGTTTCGAACTTGGCCTGCGGCCTAACTAAATACTGCGTTCTATTGGCGTCTGTCTACCTGGTACCTCTAGGTACTTGGACTAACAGACAGTTACACAACGCTTCCCTTACAATAAACTTTAACTTTAAAGATGCTTTGTGCAACTGGCAGTTAGTGTCATAAAGTAACAAACGATAGACTATAGACCCACGGTGCACTTTTTTGCTTGTACTATTTAAAATACCCATTTCAAATAAATAAGTAGATTTACATATTTTTATTATTTCATTGCGTTCCTCCGGCGCACCACGCCGCTGCCGCCGTCGTCTTGCCGGGCGCCGACCGACACGCACTTACTTTGTTCGAGCGCACAATGTAGTTCTATCCAAATAGCGGCTTAATCGGCCCATTTCTAAAACCGATAGATTAAATAAAGCTCATTACCTAAGCTCTTTCATTTCTCTTTTTAATTTATTACTGGTTTTCAGATGAGTATAACAAATCACACAAAACACTAAGTTTATTTGTGTTGTGAATATTACGAGCCAATTCTTGAATATGAGCAGGTGATAAAATACCACTTTTGAGACTTTGAAAATTCAAATTAACCCTGACAACTTTTAAAAAATAAATTAAAATTATTACAATTAACCACTGTACCTTACTTTATATTCAACGAATATCAGTCTTTACTTACTTAACTTACTAAAAAATTCTGTGGTTTTGAGTGTTTTTGTGATATTTTATGGAGATATTCAAGAATTGGCTTCTATGTATGTGATGGATTTCATACGGTGAAATGACTTTTATTTTTCTAATTCAACAATATGTCCAAGAGCCTATTTTGTTGCCTTTGCTTTATGCCTAAACTCATTACTTAAATTTCAAAAATAATCAGGTCAAGTAATACTTTACAATACAATATTTTACAATATTTTTATTTTACAATATTTTCATCTTTCGTGTAATTGATTTATGAATTCAATCCATATTAAAATATTATTAACAAGTGCGCTCTTTGCAATTTACGCGAAGGAATGAACCAACTGATGCTTGATTCATGTGATTCAACCGCAGCAAATGATAGGTCTTTACCTATGAAATTGCCGAAATTTTCTTACAGATTAATGAAATCATAATTCCTATTTTTCATTTGTCTTATATTTGAAAGTTGACTTCAAGGTTATCAATTTACGCATAAAATAAAGTTTTTATTTTTAGTTTGATAAATAAAATTAAAGGTTCGAAAATTGTTCGTCTTAAATGTCGGCCGATTTCATTATTAGATTTGTTATATTATTTTACAGATAATATTTTTTGAAAATTAAATTTAAGCTTCTGTTAGCTTACTGTCTTCCCAATAATGCTCTAAAAAAACGGATTTATAATTCCTAAGAAAAATGCAAAAATGTTAGTACTGAAAATTGAGTTTACCTAAAATTCGCCATACAAAACGGCAATTTCATAGGTAAAGACCTATTATTGTTCATGAGTGCCATCTAATAGACGCATAGCGAACTACGTGTTTTGCGTCGGTGGAAACCCTAATGGTTTGTGCGCATGTGTGTGAGCGTGTTCGTACATCAACTTGTGAATGTGGTAGTAGTAGGTAATTAATTTCAGCAGCCAGTATGTCGTGTCCGAGGTGTGATCTCATATTGCATTAATATCAGATAATCATTGTTAGTCGTCATCATGTAAGGTCGATGGCCGAACTCACAAACCCTGGTGTCGTTGAGCCACCAAAGGCCGCTGAAACGTTAACGGCAGCTCAACCAACCCAGAATCTCCAAATTAATGAAATATACAAGCAAAAAAGTTTAATCCTAAAGAATAAAATTATTACAATAATATGTAGATACATGAGACAGGGGTCGGGTCATGTAATGCATTTTTATTCTCGATTGTTATGTATGTGTGTGTGTACGTCATCGTTACTTGCGCACGGTGATATAAGAAAGCCTAGCTATACTGCAAATAGAGTAATTTAGAAGTCTGTTACAATTTATTTTTGCGAATGGTGTATGCTCCGGATGTGGCAGTGCTACATAGCAGTTCCATTTAAATTATGTACATAAATATACATTGGAATAAATACATAAGTAGCACTTCATTGTAATGTTATTTTTCCACAGTATAAAGCGGAAACACATTGTTATTTCTTTTTCAAGGGTTGTCTGTAAAGATCGCTTTCAGCGATAACCGCCTTTGCTCACCAAAATTTTAAGCGCTCTTTTGTTGGCTTCAGGGTTAACTGATCCCGCAGGCCACTGAGACCGTGGGATCAGTTGACCACTTTCTGTTTTTTTCATGGTCCAATAGACCCACCGGGACCGTCACACAGCCGGCGGGCTCAGTCAACCACTTCAAATCCCTAAAGGAACAATTTAGCCCATGGGCAAATCGTAAGCTTTGCATGCAGGCTAACTGGACTACTTTCTACCATTTTCTTTATTCGTAAGGGGTTGAAAGTGGTACATTTTTCCCGCAGGCTAAGTGGTCCCTTTCAAGGTTACGACGCTAACAGTAATGGTGTTAAACTTACTTATAGCAATCGATACATAGGGAAAGGTTGGTGGAGTTCGACTGAGCCCGCGGGCTCAATGACGGTGGGTCGAATTGACCATGAAAAACAGAAAGTAGTAAACTGAGCCCGCGAGCTCAGTGGGCTACGGCATCAGTTGCCCCTGAAGCCCTATTGTTATTTGTTTTAAGTTTTCATGTGTGATAAAAGAAGTATCTACGAGTATACTTTCCAGGTGGAAAGTATACTAGTAGATACTTCTTTTCTCTACCTAGATACGTATAGAAAAATAAAAAATAAAACAAAATTATTCCATTGCATTGAATTGGGTATTAATTATTACAGTACATTAATGCAGCGGCCTGAAACATCAGGCACAAATGAGCGAACTTGAAAGTTCTAGCCGAGGCCCATGCCGAGGCGTAGCCGATCTTATATTTTAATATCCTTATTTCTTTGCCCTAGGAATATTTCTGACGGATTTGGTGTACATAGATATCAGTCATCCAGCGGGTTCCCCTCACCGAACTACTAAAATGGCAGTTGTTCTTAAAGCCTTGGAAAGATACCAGAGCTCAGAGTATGACATCCAAGAACTACCCCACGTTGCTAACTATTTGAACAGTGTTCGATACATAGAGGAACTCCAAAAGTTTTTAGAAGACGACCAATACAAGTAAGAATAATTGCTTCTAATCGCCGATAACAGATTGGTCCCCTAGACTTCATACTACGAGAAGTAAGGAAATGTGACATGGGTTTTTATCACAGTTTTTATTGTGCAACTCAGAGAGAAGGTCATCACTACGTTTTAGGAGGCGGCACCTCCTTATTTGCTTTTTCTTTGCTTTTGACAGCTCAATTAATCTGTAGTATCATTGTAGCAAATGCCAATAGTGAAGCTTTAAACAAAGCGATTCGAACCTCGCTGCGCTCAGTTTTAAGGGCTTTCCTGCAGTCAACTAGAATCCCCACCAGTTAAAAAAATATTACTCGCTAAATACAAAACTTATCGAAAATTTGTCTTACCAGATTGAAGTATAGGTACTCTAGTTTATCGTTTAGTTATCGTTTTTATAATTTTGACATGTATTATTATAATTTTAAGTTTGACATTTATTTTGTATACAAGTTTGACATTTATCCTACTGACGATCACCCTATCCTCTGACATATTATATTTTAATGTAATAATTAATGTAATCATGAAATTGATAGAGTGAAATAAATAAATCTAAATCTATCTGGTAAGACAAATTTTCGATAAGTTTTGTATTTTGCGAGTAATATTTTTTTAACCGATGGGGGCGCTAGTTGACTGCAGGAGAGCCCTTAAACGTAAAAATACGTCATGCCAACATGAGAATAAAATCGTTTTCAACACATTTGCTCATAAAACAGCTCTATTTGCATTGTATTAAGGTCCATAATCCAGCTTATTAAACACGCGTGTTTTGTCATTATATTACCGCACTAGTGTTGTATTTTTTGAAATGAAAACTTCTTTAGCGGCTCTTAGAAAATTTCATATGGGGAAAAAATTATAGATTCGCATCAGATGGCGCTTCAGAACTCAGATCAAGTATAGAAATGGATTTGCAACTAATCATACCAAGTGAGACCAGGCTCAATATATAGAAAAGTTCTAGTGTGATAAAGACCAAAACATCTTTTTAGGGTTCCGTAGCCAAATGGCAAAAAACGGAACCTTTATAGATTCGTCATGTCTGTCCGTCCGTATGTCACAGCCACTTTTTTCCGAAACTATAAGAGCTATACTGTTGAAACTTGGTAAGTAGATGTATTCTGTGAATCGCAATAAGAATTATACACAAAAAATAGAAAAAAAAAACAATGAATTTTAGGGTCCCCCATACTTGAAACTGAAACTTAAATTTTTTTTAATCAATACCATACGTATGGGGTATCTATGGATAGGACTTCAAAAATTATATTGAGGTTTCTAACATCATTTTTTTCTAAACTGAATAGTTTGCGCGAGAGACACTTCCAAAGTGGTAAAATGTGTGTCCCCCCCCTGTAACTACTAAAATAAGAGAAAATTATGATGTTCATTACTATGCAAACTTCCACCGAAAATCGGTTTGAACGAGATCGGGTAAGTAGTTTTCTTTTAATACGTCATAAATCGTAAACCGCAATTTACCTTTCATTCAATCAACTCAAATATAATATTTAGTTACTTACATCACATGATAAAATTTTTTAGTCCGCGCGAGTCCGACTCGCACTTTGCCGGTTTTTTTTGTCTTTGTCGCGTCAGGTCTCAGATGAAGTAAAGAAATGGATTTGTAACTAATCATACCAAGTTAGAGCAGGCTCAATATATACAAAAGTTCTAAAGTGTGATAAAGACCAAAACATCTTTTTTGTCTTTGTCATAGTCTCGGCTTTTTTAGTAATGCACAAGCTGTCAAACTAAAAATCGCTATAACTCGAAAACTACTGACCCTAGACTACTCGTGTGCCGAGACAAATGATAGGTCTCGATGAGATCTACATTTCGGATGACAGCTGTCAAACTAAAAATCGCTATAACTTGAAAACTACTGACTCTAGATTTCTCGTGTGCTGAGACAAATGATAGGTATCGATGAGATCTACATTTCGGATGACAGCTGTCAAACTAAAAATCGCTATAACTCGAAGACTACTGACCCTAGACTACTCTGTCAAACTAAAAATCGCTATAACTCGAAAACTACTGACCTTAGACTACTTGTGTGCTGAGACAAATTATAGGTCTCGATGAGATCTACATTTCGGATGACAGCTGTCAAACTAATCGTAGCCCTATACTACTCATGTGCTGAGACAAATGATAGGTCTCGATAAAGAAGTACGCGAGCAATGGCGCGATTGACCCTTACAAAAAGCATAATATTCAAAAATTTATGTTTTCACTTCTGGCTGGTTATCTGTAATACAGGTCCTCCTAGTACAGAAACCAGTCTCTCACATAGATTGAATCTGTTGTGTACCTAACCATTTAATGACTAAGTTTACCTTATTTAGTAATCTGTGTGAGAGAAAATAAAGTTATTTTGTATTTGTATTATTTTGTACTTCTGCCGGCACTCCCGGAGTGCAACCCGTCCTTTTTTTATTTTTTAATCGGCCAGGAGCAAGGAGTTTTATGCTTATTATGTTACTAAAATTTTCAAGCTGACTTCGAGAAAATATTATAAATAAATGTTGATTTTATGAAATTATTTATAGTAATTACCTTATAGGGAGTATTCATGTCATGGTAACACGCACAGTATATCTGTTGCAATCGAATGCGTTGCGGATTGCGCACTTTATCCCTTTCTTTCAAGCGAAAAGACTGCGCACGCTGTTAAATATCTATCTTTTTACATATCCTCTTAACAATAAATTTGTCATTTTCGTAACAAGATATTAAATTTTTGACAATCACTTTTTTTATAGCTTGGTTACTAGATTGACTAAAGATTGATGGTGAGATAACACAGTTGGCAGTGTTTTGGAGCCTCCTTACGCGACGTATAATCTGTGCCCGCTGAAAAAGAAATAATGCGCGCCATTTTACAAATATGTGTAGTGTTTATTATTGTAATTATTTCTAAAAGTATCGACTTCTACAAATAAAAAACTTTTCCTGAACCGTCTAAAATACTCATACACTAAATACAATTTTGAAAGTTGGTAAAACTAAAGAAAAACATGAACATATGCAGCCGACAAAATGTTCCGGTGGACGTGTGGTGGACGTAAGGTTAGCAAAGTTTAGTATTTTTAAAAGTAACCAATTTGATTGGTTTTTATTCGCAAATATGTTGAAAGTGTCGTAAAAAGCTCGTGCGCGTTGGCGATTACACCCTCGGCTCCATTACGCCCTCGCCTGCGGCTCGGGCTGCAATTTCTGAGCCTCGGGTGTAATATCCAAAATAGCGCACTTACATTTTAATGTACTATTACAACAATAGGGATGTTCACATGTGTTTCTTGATTTCATCGATATCGATTAATTATTATCAGGGGATTAGTGAGATATTTTTTAAAGAACAGAAAAAAATGAGAAATATAACAATCAATAAAAGACTTCGATTTATTTCCACAACAATTTTTTTTTATAATAATAAAGCTTTTACATGGTCCTTATATATTAAAGAATCAATATTACAATTATTCACAAAAATAAACCAACCAGGCGCTATTTCGCTACTTCACGTTCAAACGTAACCACAACTTACTTACCTACTTAAAAAGAAAATGATTTTGATTCACAAAAAATAACAACCATTTAAAGAATCTGTTGTTGTCTCTTTTTTATCTTACTGCAGGGTTACAGAGACAGCACCACTTTAATACCATATTTTTTCTAAAATCTTTTTGAAATGTCTTCTTAACTGAAAAATAATAATTTTCACCCCGTCTGCATAAAAAAAAAACAACTGTTTAACTTTGAGTATTAAATACTATAACTTTGCACAATGTAAGTACATACGTTGTCATTACACATAATGGTAAAAACGGAACCCTTATGGCGCGACTTCTGTCTGTCTGTCACACCTGTACTGTATGTATAAATCTCTGACTTGGAATTTGGAATAGTTGTAGAATATGATTGGTCAACTTTATATCAAATTGAAGAATTATAAAAATATTATCATTATTGTAAAGGGGGCCCAAATGGGGGGGCACTATGATGGTTTATCCTCGTGCTGATTCGCAGCGCTACCAGTGGACATTTCAAAAGGTGGTGGCGAGGTGTATCTCACGAACCGTATTGACAGACAGACAGGCATCGGAGGTATATTAATAGAGTCCCGTTTTCACCCTTTGGTTACGGAACTCTGAAAACGGTGTTTTCTAATGGGGTGTTTTACTCTATTAATTACAATCGATAGACGTTTATATAAATATTACAGAAAAGGAACTGCTTTTAGGGTTCCGTACCCGAAGGGTGAAAAATGAGACCGTATTGACATGCCTCCGATGTCTGTCTGTGTATCTGTCAGTACGGTTCAATTTGTGTGTATCTGTTGCCGCTACAACAACAAAGAAAAAAAGAAACTATAAATTAAAAAATGGCCCCCAAACATCAAAAGACGGAAAGAAAATTGACCTATCCCATCAAGTGGGGTGTCGTTGTTTAGAGCTGGTTGAGTAGATAAATACTGTATTGTTTGTGTTAAAAAATATTTAAGAACAAAGGAATAAGATGCTACCAAAGTCAGCTTCTTTTTTTTACAAAATTTTGTTCGTGCTGTATCTCATGAGCAGTAGTAGGTAGACAGTTGAAATTTTCATAGATGTATTTCTGTTGCCGCTATAACAACAATTAACAAAAATGAAAAATTAATATAAAATTAGGGAGGCTGCCTTGAACGTGTTTTAAGGCGATTTTTGCTCGATTTTTTCGTTTTGGCGCTATCGTAAAACTGGTCAATCGCGAATCGGACTCAAAAAATCTAGCACAATAAGTTACTGAAATTTCAAGTAATACTATTAATATTATGTGGTGGTACGGAACCCTCGGTGCGCGAGTCCGACTCACACTTGGCCGGTGTTTTTTAGAATTCTGTAAAAGATCTTTACCAACAAATTTAGTTTTGCGGACCTAAAATGAACTTTGTTGCTTCTAAAAATACTATAGGGTATATCGGAACCCTAAGCGTGCAAGTCCGCCTCGCACTTGATTGGTTTAGCAAATGACCTCCTGAGCTCCATTCAATTTGGCACATGATGCGTACAAGTTCAGTAAATAATAATAACGTTCATTTATCAGATAACAACATCCATTTTACAAAATAAAATAGAATACAAGTAAAAAAATAAATAAAAAGAAGAACATGAAAAAAACATAATTAAAAAATCATATTACGGTTATAAACCTAAGCGGCTATTTCTAGCCAACGCCAGAAAATATCTGTCACATGCAGTCTCTCTTACAATACTGTTCTTACATGCATTTCGTAGTAGGCAATAAATTTTAAAACTTTAAAATCCAATTAAAATTCAAACTAGTAATATTATAATGCAAAAGCAACTTTGTACGTCTGTCTGTCACGAATTTACGGGTAAATCCACTGTATTAGTACGAAGATAGTTTGACCCATGGGAAAGAATGGATTAGGGCTTGAATCAGCGATTTTCTCGTGCCGACGTTCTTCCCACTAAGCTATCGCGTCTTAAAGCGATTTTTTCAAATTTCTCTTCTTCAACAGCCAACTAGCCCAGCACCATGAAAAACCAGTGTGTCCTAAACTCCACGCGAACGAAACTCAAAATGCGAAACTCTAGTCGTAGTTTATGAAACAATTATGTTTCAGATTATCGTTAAAACTAGAGCCTCTGTCTCCCATCGGTAGCTGCGCCGGATCAAAGGAGTCAGTGAAGGAGGGCCAGACATTGTGCGTGCCCTCGACCTTATCCGTGTCGCCCTCGCACAGACTTGGCTCGGGTTCGTTGCGCCTCCAAGGCACCTATCATCAGTCCAAGTTCATACCAACGCACAGAAAATGCCGTTCCTTAGGCTCCAAGTAAGTTATGTTGTTCTCCTTTCACGTTGTTCCTTTACTAACACTTTGCCAATTCGAGTAGATTTATTGTTACAACAGACTATATAAGTTTTTGTAATTATTTCATGCCTTATTTTGTGTCCTTAAACTTCACAAAATTTTCATGTCTTTGAAATGTTTGTGCTAATCATTATAACTCTTCACTTTTGAACTCTCATTATTCTACTTTGATTGTTACCGAATAAGTCGCGTCATATTTTCTTTAAGGCTAAGGTAGTTATTTATACTTGTTAAATGTTTCAATCATGTACAGCTATTTTTCCCTTTTGCGATTGATGTATAGGTTTCGTAGTGCGAGTTTACCAAGAAATTTTCACAAGGTCAATTTTGGTGTGGGGTGAGTAATTTTTCGGATTGATTGGATATGTACGCTTGCATAGTAATCTAGACTACAGTCTGAATTATCGTACTTATCTAAGCATAGTGTAGTATCTAAGAGTACTTAAAGTGATGTACTTCGCATGCTTTGAGCCCACGAGGTTGTTGCAAAAGAAGGCATTTTGGTTTGAACTTACAAATTCTTACAAAATAGGCTTTTTAAATTCGATTCAATGTGCCTTCTATGAATTGCTAAATTGAAATTTAGTAGTGGAAGTGAGATATATTGTTTTAATTTGCGCTTTTGAAAGTCGACTGTGGAAGTGTTATTTTTTGTTGTTGTTATCGCGCTACTAATATTGTAGATAATTTTAATAGGTGTAAATCTGATTTTATTATACAGGGTGTTTGGCGCATCGTATACTAAAATGAATTAGGCGTTAGGAGGGGTCGTTTGCTATCCCTTTAGCCCCCATAACACCTTCTATGCACCACGGTTATTTTCAAATTCAACTTTGTACCAAACAATCAAAATGCATAGCATTAAAACGAAAGCTTTTAAAAAAGTGTTAGATATATAGGTAGTCTCTGAAAACCTTGAACTTAAACTTTGTTTTAAAGTACACTGTTGTAAGGTTTTACTAATTCCAAATTTACTGGCCATACTCATCTAGTTCCTTTTTATTGACTCTCAAAGTGTCCGGAACAGGTTATACTAAATAAGCTAAACTTCAAAGTACAACTTTTTATGCCTATAAAAATAACTAAGAGCGATCAAGATCTTCCGATGCTCTTAAAAGTTCTCTAGTATATCTTCTTTGTAACGGTATGCTACATGCACCTACTACGCTATTCGCTAAATTAATGCATCGGGTCAAGTCAGGCTAAGATTTTTTTTTTTTAGTAAATGTCACTTGCAATACTGCACAAAAAAAGCTCTATTAATATTATATTTGTGGCTTTTACCCCAGAGCTGAATACTGTGACGCAGTCTAGATAAATTAAGGTGAAGTAAACTGAATTTAACAGTTTAGTAGTTAATTTGTCTCTGAGACTGCGTAACCCGTAACTGGATGAACTGATGGAATTGTTAATATCATTAAGCTCTGATTTCCAATTTAGTTTTTCATCAATTCGAATGCCTAAAAATTTTAACTCTTGGTCACATTGAATACCGTTTCCGTTTAATTGTATAGACAGATTCTTTTTTACGAGATGTGGTCTTGAAAAGAAGAGCATTACTTTTGTCAGCATTTAGCTGTAAATTATGAATGCCAAACCAACAGTCCAATTCAGCTAAGGCAAATTAGCCTTTGCATTTAATTCGTCCATACTCCGTGCGCTTAATATGGCATTTGTGTCATCTGCAAATAGTACGAGCTTAATGTCAGAAATTTTGTAATGTAGGTATATAATTTACAACATAATTAATAAAAATAAGGAATAATAAAGGGCCTAAATAGAACCTTGTAATACTCCTCTGTTGATTTGTCACATTTTTGAGGTAAACACATTTTCAAATAAATCTTCACCCCCCACGCTGCTCAATTCCACATACTGTATTCTGTTAAATAAGTAATATTTAAACAGAACCAGCTTCCGCGTTCCTGACACCATAATGCTCTAGCTAGTTTATTGATAAGTAATCCATGATTTATCTTGCGTGTCAAAGGCCGAGCTCAGATCCAAGAAAACTCCGGCAACTTTTTTTTTTTTCATTTAATTTCTCAGTTACATCATTGATTAATTACTCAATAGCATTTTGTGTTCAAACACCTATTTGATAGACAAGGTGTCTACTGTTTAGGATTTTATTTGGGTTAAGATGAAAGTAGTCTTTTTTAACAATTTTCCAAAAAAGTATTTAACTCAATGCAATTATTGTAGAAGGAGGCAAGAGGTCCTGCTAGAATTTCAATATTTCTTTAATAATTAAAATGGGTACATCGTCATAACTAACATAATTTTTGTTTTGCATATTGTTTACCAATCTAAAGATCTCTATTGCGTTGGTTTTCTGACAATTCATATCATTTATAATCATGAGTTTTGGAGTGGGTTTTGTAAGTAAAATCGTAGCTTTCCAGATTACCGTAAACTTGATTGATTACTGCTAGACTCTGGCTAACGAAAGATGAGATTGAAAAAGCGCGGCAAATAAAAAAAAAATCGCGTGGTATCACTAGCTACAATCGGAAAAATAGTTTCGATACTTCTTATTGTAGTACATTTATACTATATTTTTAAAATATATTGTAAAAAGACACACTGTAAACTAAATCTGAAATCCAAATCGAAGTTTTTCCCAAAACCATCAAAGTTAAAACAGTAACAATACACGTAAACATTTCCCTTCGGCCGCCTACGAACCCAGTGCTACGTAAGCAGATTGGTGTGAAGAATTTTTTTCTTCCTACGAATCTAGTTACAAAGAAATTTATTTCTTCTTACGAAATCAGTTACGAAACCAATAAGCTACGTAACCAGTAATAATGTTTGTAAATTGTTATACATGTATTATTTAATACTAGAAAGACCAGTTTAACAAAGTAATGTCCACTACTGGGCTGGTGCACAGAAATGTCCAATGTTGAACTGGTACAAAGGAATGTTATGAAAATGTCCACTGCTGGGCAAATGTCCACTGCTGGACAAATGACCACCGCTAGGCATATATCCACAGCTGGGCAAACGTCTACTAAATTTCCATTTTTGGGCGAATGATCATTGTTGGGCAAATGACCACTGATTGTTATATGTTACCACTGGAAATTTGGCTAATAGTGGACATTTGCCTAGCAGTGGTCGTTTGTCCAGATGTGGACATTTGCTCAATATCGGTCACTTGCCCAACAATGGTCAGTAGCCCAACTATGGTCAATCGCCCAGCAATGGTGCAGGAGCTGAAGGCCAAGGGAAGAACTCGGTCTACTCTTATCTCGTTATTCCGTCGAAAACGCAGGGGCCAGGAGATAAATTTTTTCATCCCATCTATTCGAAAAGGACGACTTGGTTCTCCTTTAAAAGCACCCAAAGATGGATTTTTACTATGAAACTTGATAAGTGCGTCGGAATAGTAGATTGTATCACAAGGCTGTAAAATAATATTTTTAAGGCTAGGGCGCTATTTTGAATCCAGAGCGAAGTGAAGGATTCTTGAGTAGAATCCTGAGCATGGCGAGGGATTCTAAAGTAGAATCCTGAACGTAGCGAGGGATTCAATAGGTCGCCCAAGGTAAAAATATTTTTGCTGCCGCGTAATACACTCTACTTTTCATCTCCCTCTAAGAGAAAAGAATGAGAGGCTCATTAAGTGACACTCGTCATTAATTTTAAACAAAAAATACCATTACAATATTATTTCTTGATGAAACAATACTAAAAATCATATTAAGTATTATTTGTAACCACTGAAAATGTTATTGACATTTTTGTATCGACTAGGAACAGAACCTCTTTGGTTGGTAGTCTTGTTTACATTTCAAGTATATTTCTTTTTTTATATTCATAATAATTTTAATAGTGCAACCAGCCAGTATAATTTTTCATACAATATTTTGGTTCGAGTTCTATGGTTAACCTAAAATATCCCTATGGTGGACCTAAATTCAAATTTTAAATCCCATTTTTACCCGCTACGAAAGTCTCTTGCAGAAAACAGCTATTTTGTTCGCCTTTATTGACGAACCGTTCAGCGATTTTCGAATAGATGGGATGAAAAGAACTTTGCGGCGCACTTATACCGGGTGTAAGGGACAGCCTTTCGAATACTGAAAGGGCATGATCAGTCAATGTAACTGAACAACTTTCAGCGAACAAAACTTTCAGGAAACGGAAAAAAAAATCGGCCTTCATACAAAATTGCAAACTTGATTAGACAGTTTGTATGGCGAAGCCGATTTTGTTTTCATTACCTGAAAGTTTTGTTCGCTAAAAGTTGTTCAGTTACGTTGACTGATTATGCTCTTTCAGTATTCGGAAGGCTGTCCTTTACACCAGGTACAGATTTAAACTGCTCCGCAATGTACTTTGCCGCGCGCTTTTTGAATTTGGTTTATCTTAGTGTTCAACGCCAAAGAAATCGAACGCAATATTGTAAGGCGACTAAGTGACTTGACCTTCTCTTGTGTCATAAAAGGCGACAAAGTGTCTTAATCTACCCTTGTATCATAAAAGGCGACTAAGTGTCCTAATCTTCCACTAAGTGTCTTCATCTGCCCTAGTGTCTTAAAAGGCGACGAAGTGTCTTAATCTGCGTTGTGTCATAAAAGGCGACTAAGTGACTTAACCCTTCCCTTGTGTCATAAAAGGCGACAAAGTGTCTTAATCTACCCTTGTGTCATAAAAGGCGACTAAGTGTCCTAATCTTCCACTAAGTGTCTTCATCTGCCCTAGTATCTTAAAAGGCGACTAAGTGACTTAATCTCTCATTGTGTCATAAAAGGCAACTAAGTGACTTAACCTTCCCTTGTGTCATAAAAGGCGACTAAGTGTCCTTATTTTCCACTAAGTGTCTTCGTCTGTCCTAGTGTCTAAGTGTCTTAATCTGCAATTGTATCATAAAATGCGACTAAGTGGCTTAACCTTCCCTGGTGTCATAATCGGCGACTAAGTGTCTTAATCTTCCACTAAGTGTCTTCATCTGCCCTAGTGTCTTAAAAGGCGACTAAGTGTCTTAATCTGCCATTGTGTCATAAAAGGCGACTAAGTGTCTTAATCTGCCATTGTGTCATAAAAGGCGACTAAGTGACTTAACCTTCCCTTGTGTCTTAAAAGGCGACTAAGTGTTTTAATCTGCCCTTGTGAGATAAAAGACGACTAAGTGATATAACCTGACATAACATTTTATAGAAGTCGGTCTGCTATATTTAATTTGGTCTTGATTTTATCAGTTGCTTAGCAATAAATAAAGTATGGGGCGCCTTTTATTTTCTCATAGTGGGTGATGAAAAGTAGAGTGTATCACTCGGGTGCAAATATTTTTTTGGCTCGGGCGACGTACTTTGAATCCCTCGCTACGTTCAGGATTCTACTAAAGAATCCCTCGCTACGCTCGGGGTTCTACTCTAGAATCCCTCGCTTCGCTCTGGATTAAGAAAAGCACCCTCGCCGTAAAAATATTATTTTGCTCCTTTATAATACAATCTACTTTTTCTTGCTACGATAGTTTCGTAGCAAGAATAAATTTCTTTGTAGGTAACTAGTTTCGAAACATTTTACCGCCAAATCGAGTATTTCACAGAACAGAAAAAGAGGTTAGAAAGGCATCGTAGGACGAGCAGGCGCGCCACAGCTATGAGCAGACGCTACTTACAATCACATCGTTTGCCCCATATCGGTCACTTGCCCAACAATGGTCAATCGCCCATCAATGGTCAATCGCCCAACAACGGTCAATCGTCCAGCAATGGTGCAGGAGCTGAAGGGGAAAAACTCGGTCTACTTTTATCTCGTTATTCTTTCGAAAACTGCTGTAAACGCAGGGGCCAGGAGATAAAAGAATCGCGTCCCAGACCAGACATCGCCCCCTTTCCTAAGGCACCAACGTTAGCCCATCTGGGCGCTTACCGTCATCCCGGCTAAGACCCGGTGGTTCAAGGGTGCAAGGAATACTTGCGGACACCAATGCCCGACGAATGATTTCGTTTAGGGCATGATGACGAGGGAATCTACCCGCACTCTTACTGCAGCTCAGCCCACGATAGGCCCTTGAGTCAACTATAGTGCCACATCTACAGTTGTGCGGCTCACAAACGTCACAGCCTAGTCTTTGAGCCACAGCCACCCTTAAAGAGCCATCTAAGATGGTACCTAAATGTGGATTAGGAACTCATTAGGAAGTGCGTAAAGCCAAGCTCCAGACTCAGGACGGGCTGCTGCGTTAATTCGAGCCACATCCACTACTGAAGCTGTGCCCAGAGACGTTGGACAGTCGGGTCATGTGGGACGGAACCAAATTATCATTTATTATTGTCATTAATGTCATCATTGCCATTAAGCCCAAAATTGAGACAACTTCTATGATAAAACAGACACTTTCATAATAGGACAAATAAAGGTCTTCAATTTTCTCAACAATATATTTCTGTAACTGTATTCAGCATGATAATGAAACAGTACAACGTGTTAATGGAATAAGCGAAACCATCATACACCTCAACTGATTTTTTTAAAAATAAATCCATAGCCGTGAAAAAATCTTAAAAAATGATTTTTTTTCTAGATATTGTTATTTTAAAGTTTCATCATTGTTCTAGTTTCATCGTTGTTCTAGTCCGCGCACTCCGCGCACACCACGCCCACTCCCCTTCCCTCCTCACCACTCATGAACCGCGCGGTGCCGCCGCCAGCACGCGTATCCTCAGAAATATTTAGAATAGAGCCGGCAAAAATTTTAATAATTAAAATAAAAAAAATTACCCCTATCAAAAGCCCATGAAATTGATTCTACTCTCGATTCTGAACAAACAATTTTCTCAGTTTCGCTTATTCCATTAACACGTTGTATACTTGAGCTGTGTTGAGTTGTGTGCTGTGCGGTGCTTAGGACGGCCTAAAAAGAATAGTACCGACCCATCTCTTCCCGTGGGTGTCGTAAGAGGCGACTAAGGGAAATGAAATCCAGAGGATGGGCAGCAGCGTTCTTCTGTGTATTTTTTCATCTTACTGCGGGCGCCAACCCGTCTGCCAAGCGTGGTGCCTATGGTAAAACCCCCTAAGAATCAACATGAATCACAACAATAAGCTCCGGCCCCTAGTCCCCGGCGGCCCCGCTATTCCTGGCTCCGGTAGCGGCCATGGTAACGGTGGGGCAGGGGGTGCGAAGAATCTCCGGCAGATGTCGAGCTACCAACAACGACGACCTCTGGCCCTGGCAACTTATAACACGCGCACATTGCGGACCGACGAGAAGGTTGCAGAACTCGAAGAAGAATTGAGCAGGTTACACTGGGACATCTTGGGTCTATCTGAAGTCCGAAGAGAGGGGGAGGACTCGATAATCCTAGAATAGAATAGAATATACTTTATTGCATAAAATGTGGTGGAAAGTTGTTACAGATTTTATGGTGTATCACACATTTTACCAAAATCTATTGGCATGCAACAGAGAGAGAGACTGTACTTAATTATAATTACAATTTCATAAAATATTAATTACCTAAAATACTACTAAAGAAAATAAAAACCTATCAATGTAAAAAAAATAAAAATTCAATAGATATTAAAAATTATTACAATATTATTATAATTTTATATTAAAACTAAATATTTAAAAATTCATTAATGCTGTACAGACACTTATCACATAAATATTTATACAAAGCACATTTAAAATTGTTGGCAGGTAGGTTTTTAATACTATCGGGTACTTTGTTATACAGCTTTACAGACATGTTGTAGCAATTTTTTACAAAACATGTTGTAGAGCAGGATCTAGCCATTAGACGAGTGGGATGTCTTGCATTGAAGGCACAGGCATCTCGCCTAAAGTCAAAATTATTCTTAACAAATAAACATATTTCAAAAATGTACATGGCAGGCAAAGTTAAAAGATTTAAATTCTTGAATAAAGGTCTACAGGAGTCCAACGGCCTAGCACCGCATAGAGCTCTTAAGAATTTTTTTTGTATAAGGCGCGGTTTAAATCGACGGAATTTCCCCATAAGACCAGACCATATACCTCAACGTAGAACATACATGGCCATGGTAAGCCACAAGAGCGATCTTTTAGTCACATAACTTTGTGAGGCGGTATAGGGCGTAGGTGAATCTGTTGATTTTTTTACAGACTTCATCAACATGCATCTTCCATGTCAAATTGACATCAAGAGTAATGCCTAGGAACTTCGCCGTAGAACATTCAATTATAGGAACACCATCATGTGACACTGATAGATCCTGCGGCCTACCATTTCTGTTGAAAAATTGCATATATTTTGTTTTGCTTAAGTTTACTTTTAGCTTATTGCATTTTAACCAGTTTATTACTTTCTTTATCGTGTCGTTAATTTCCGATTCATAATCTTTATTTGAGGTCTTATTAATAATAATTGATATATCATCTGCAAACAATGTACATGGATAATTTATTGCAGAGGGAAGATCGCTTACATATAAAATGAATAATAAGGGGCCAAGTATGCTTCCCTGAGGTACCCCTGACTTATTCTCAGAATAAGCAGAGCCAAATGTAGACATCTGAAGAGATTTATTAATTTTAGTTATTTCAACCCTCTGAACCCTACCACTTAGATAACTTTTAACCCAATCAAGTGAATGTCCACGAATTCCGTATCTCTCTAATTTCCTAAAATCAGGTAACTTGCTCTATTTCCGGGAGGGCGACCAACTGTCCCAGGGAGTTGTCGGGTTTATGGTCCACAAGTCTCTCGTGAACAACGTGGTCATGATCGAGAGTGTGTCGTCGCGGGTAGCGTACCTTATACTCAGAATCACTAAAAGGTATTCGCTGAAGGTCATACAGGTATACGCCCCCACATCGACACACTCTGATGATGAAGTCGAGGATATGTATGAGGATATATCTAAAGCCATACATACGTCTAAGACCCACTATACCGTTGTCATGCGGGACTTCAACGCGAAATTAGGCAAGCGAGGCGATGGTGAGCTGAGGGTGGGGTAATTTGGTGTTGGATATCGGAATTCCAGAGGCCACATGTTAGCCGACTTTTTGGAGAAACAAGGACTTTTTATGATGAATTCCTTCTTCAAAAAGTCGGAAAACCAAAAATGGACCTGGATCAGTCCCGATGGTGCTACAAAAAATGAGATTGACTTTATCATGTCGACGAAGAAGCAAATATTCAATTATGTCTCTGTGATCAATGCGGTTAAAACCGGAAGCGATCACCGGTTGGTAAGAGGCACATTGAATATCAACGTAAAGCTGGAAAGAACTCGACTGATGAAGTCTACGCTCCGACCAGTACCCACCAATATCCAAAACCCCGACGGCTTTCAGCTCGAACTGCAGAACCGCTTTGAATGCCTTGGTGAATGCGTAGATGTGGGCGACTACAATAACGGGTTCGTGGAAACTGTCCATACAATTGGGTCAAAGTACTTTAGACCCCACCGTACTAAAAGAACCAAAAAGATCTCTGACTATACCCTCAAGCTAATGGAAGAAAGACGCGAAATGGTTCTGCAGTCTCCGGTAGATGCTTCTCAATATCGGCGGCTCAATAAACAGATCTCTAAGTCTCTGACTCGCGACCTTCGGCTATTTAATACTAACCATATTAAAGAAGCGATTGAGCGGAACAAAGGCTCCAAAGTGTTCGCAAGAGATCTGTCTATTGGACAGAGCCAGTTGACGAGGCTGAAGACCGAGGATGGCAGAACCGTATCGTCCAAGCCTGAGCTACTGAAGGAAGTCGAGAAGTTCTTTGGGCAGTTATACACGTCAACCGGCCCACCCGTTAGCAGTCTGGCCAACGATCCAAGAGCTAGACTTACCAGACACCATACCGAAGATATCCCGGACGTCAGCTTGTACGAGATTAGAATGGCTCTCAGACAGCTTAGAAACAACAAGGCACCCGGGCACGATGGAATTACGGCTGAGCTTCTGAAAGCAGGCGGAAGGCCAGTGCTTAAAGCTCTTTAGAAGCTGTTTAATTCTGTCATACTCGAAGGGAAAACGCCACAGGCATGGCACAGAAGTGTGGTGGTACTCTTCTTCAAAAAGGGTGATAAGACCCTGCTGAAGAATTACAGACCCATCTCACTTCTGAGCCATGTCTATAAGCTGTTCTCGAGAGTCATTACGAACCGTCTCGCGCGCAGGCTCGACGACTTCCAGCCTCCCGAACAAGCCGGTTTTCGTAAAGGCTTCAGTACCATAGACCACATACATAAGCTACGGCAAGTTATACAGAAGACCGAAGAGTATAACCAGCCACTTTGCCTAGCGTTTGTGGACTATGAGAAGGCCTTCGATTCGATCGAGAAGTGGGCCGTGCTACGATCTCTCCAGAGGTGCCAAGTCGACTATCGGTACATTAAAGTGTTGAAGGATCTGTACAAAAACGCCACTATGTCAGTTCGTCTTCAGGACCAGGACTCCAAACCTATCCAATTGCAGCGAGGAGTGAGACAGGGAGACGTCATATCTCCTAAACTGTTCACCGCTGCATTGGAAGACGTCTTCAAAGTCCTGGACTGGAAAGGACTTGGCATCAACGTCAATGGCGAGTACATGACCCACCTTCGATTTGCCGACGATATTGTCGTAATGGCTGAGACCCTGGAAGATCTCGGCACGATGCTCAATAACCTCAATAGAGTTTCACAACAAGTGGGTCTTAAAATGAACATGGATAAGACGAAAATTATGTCTAACGCCCATGTT
The DNA here is from genome assembly GCA_947532105.1 of Athrips mouffetella. NCBI lineage: Eukaryota > Metazoa > Arthropoda > Insecta > Lepidoptera > Gelechiidae > Athrips > Athrips mouffetella. The sequence continues at coordinate 34,946,773 of OX383956.1, forward strand.
GTACCCACTCCACTCAAAGTTGGAGACTCTAAGCTCGAAGTTGTTGATGAGTACGTATACCTGGGACAAACAGTCCAGCTGGGTAAATCCAACTTAGAGAAAGAGGTTACTCGTCGAATTCGACTCGGATGGGCAGCGTTCGGGAAGCTCCGCAATATCTTCACGTCCAAAATACCGCAGTGTCTCAAGACGAAAGTCTTTGACCAGTGTGTGTTGCCAGTGATGACATATGGCACCGAGACGTGGCCGCTCACGATGGGCCTTATCAGAAAGCTCAAAGTCACCCAAAGGGCTATGGAAAGGGCTATGCTCGGAGTCTCTCTGCGCGATCGAATCAGAAATGAGGAGATCCGCAGAAGAACTAAGATAAGATAAGACATAGCCCTGAAAATCGCTAAACTGAAGTGGCAGTGGGCAGGGCACATCGCAAGAAGAACCGATGGCCGATGGGGCGTGAGGGTTCTAGAGTGGCGACCACGTACCGGAAGACGAAGCGTTGGCAGGCCCCCCACAAGGTGGACCGACGATCTGGTCAAGGTCGCGGGACTGGTCGTCATGGAGTTCTTTATGGGAGGCCTATGTCCAGCAGTGGACGTCTTTCGGCTGATATGATGATGATGATACTTGAGCAAATGGTTAAATGACGCCACATATGAAAAAACAGAAACTCTTTTGACCATGTTCATTAAAAATTGCCGTAACTTTATCTAACTTTTATAAATCTATTTATATATAGGTATTATAAATATATGTATATCTAGGTATATATTGTGTGTATTATATGTATATGTAATACTTTCCATAAATGTATAAATACTAATAAATTTATGTTATCATTATTATATCATTATTGTAAACTATGTTTAATTTTACTTCCGATGTTATGATTCTGGAACTTTGTCGGGACTTGTAAAGATTTGTATGTTGTCCACGATACAGGCTTGCCCAGTGTGGAGACCATGATTTAACCTGTTGCTTTTTAAAGTAGATAGTCCTCAAACAGTGCGCAATATATTGTTTTGAAATCAATGTTTTAAAATATGTTGTAACTTCTATGCACATTTGAATAAATAATTTTGTATTTTTGTATATTTTGTAAATGTCATGAAACTGAACAGCTTTCCTTTATAAACATAGGTCTAAAAATGAGAGGATATGCAGCCTAATTACAGGATTTCAAAGTAATGTAACTGTCCTACGTGGGGGCAGGCTAAGAAAATTTATAAAATGGTAAAATCTTGTAGAAAATAAGGCTTGCAGTCACAGCTTGAAACTCTGACATCAAAGGGCCCGGTGAATACCTAACTTTATAGGAAACAGCTCCCGCCAAAATATTATTTATTTTGTCGGGAAAGGCGCGCCCCTCCTGAAATTACCCCAAGCAAAATCCTCAAGATAACTCCGCAGACAGCGCGGCCTTCGTGGAACCCGACACCAGACGCCTAAAAGTCCCTCCGGCTGTTATAACCAGCAAAAGGCTGGTTGCAGGGGCTAAAGGACATTTGTCTGTCATGGTCAGGCTAAGAAGAATAACCTAGGTGGTACTTGACTTTGTACCGGGTGTTACCCTATGCAGTGCTGTATCGGTCATAGCGATGCAAGGCAGAGTCGTACCTCTCCATAGCCAAATCAAAACCAGGGCGTATCATGGCGATCTTCGACGGAGCGTATTCACGCCGAAGGGACACATTATGGAAGCTTGCGGCCCACGGACCTTACAACACGTCACACATGGCACGTAGCTACAAGTTGTAGTAAGATGGTTGAGCGTGTGACTGATTGCACGGTCATCCCAGCTAAGCCTGGCCGTCCGTCGATATGTCAGGAGTCATGGACCAAAAAAGAGGACGAAGATGATGAAAGCTTGAAATCTCTGGAAGCAGAGGCATGTAAACAATAAAGCTGCAAAACCTAATTAAAAGCTTGAAAACTCCGATAGAGAAAATAATAGAACTGAATTAGGTTGCAGCATAAGAACATAAAGTACCTTTAAAATGCTGTGTGGTTTAAAATCCCTTTAGCTGTCGTAAAAGAAAATAAGTATAGATGCATACTTAATAGTTAAGTAAAATAACTCACCGGGAAACCTTCAGGTATATCCATACACTTACTCTATCCACCTGCCACCCACTTGTCCACCTCACCTTACTGCAAACACCACCTGGGACCTAACCCCTACTAAAAAGGTTCTAATATTTACCGTGTCAGTTTAGTACTTAATATGATCCCTAACACTATGCTTACTACGTCGCAGTGCTACGCGTCTTCCTAACTCAAACCAAGGCCAATTCAGTAAACCCGAGGCTAGTTAACCTAAACTCGACCCGTCACGTCATTCTAGCTATCTTTCTTCAAACACGCGCGCCCGCATCTTTCCGTGGCCTCAGTTTAAGTGTCCTGTCCTCCCCTGGCCGTCGCCGATGAAAGGGCGCAGTACAACGGATGCCGGGACTGCACTTTTAAAATACATCTTTTGCGCGTGGGAAAAATCTGAAGATGCTATTGGTATCTTCTGTGATCTATCCAAGGCATTTGATTGCGTAGATCATAGCACATTGTTGCTAAAACTTGAACATTACGGTGTTAGGAATAATTCACTTAAACTACTTAGGTCATATTTGGAAAACAGGATTCAAAAGGTACAAGTAAACAGGACGAAATCACTGGGATCTGTTGTCAAAATTGGCGTACCTCAAGGGTCCATATTAGGGCCATTTTTATTCCTTATTTATATTAATGACCTTCCTTCTGTGGTGAAGAATCTGTCAAAGATTGTGTTATTTGCTGACGATACTTCATTAATATTCAATGTAAGTAGGAAATCACAAAATTATAATGAAGTCAACGATGCACTTGGACAGATTCATGCATGGTTTACTGTTAACAATCTAGTCCTTAACGCCAAAAAAACTAAATGTATTAAATTTGCACTACCAAATGTAAGGTCTACTTCACATAACATAGTATTGAATAATGAGCCATTAGATTTTGTAAATAGTACAGTTTTCTTAGGGTTAACACTAGACTCTAAACTTCAATGGGGCCCTCATATAACGGCTCTTTCTGGTCGATTGAGCTCGGCTGCATATGCTGTTAGAAAAATCAGACAACTTACTGATGTAGCTACTGCAAGGCTGGTTTACTTTAGCTACTTCCATAGCATTATGTCTTATGGCATACTGCTTTGGGGCCGAGCAGCTGATATACATTCAATATTCGTTTTACAAAAGAGGGCTATAAGAGCAATTTATTGCCTGAAGACTCGTGATTCCCTGAGAGAACTGTTCAAGGAAATCAACATTATGACAGTGCCATGCCAGTATATCTATGAAAATATAATGTATGCTAGAAAGAACATTCATCAATTACCAAAAATTTGTGACAGGCATAATTTTAATACTAGAAATAAGCATAAAATTGATCAACCATATACTAGATTAACTAAAGTCAATACATCTTTCGTTGGTCTGTGTATACGATACTACAACAAAATACCTGACAATATAGTGCAATTACCTGAGAGAAAGTTTAAAGAATGTGTAAAGCAAACGTTATGTAAAAAAGCTTACTATAGATTGGATGACTATATGAATGACAAAGAGGTATGGTGCTCTGATATTCCAGCGAAACACAAGAAACACATTGTAAAAAGCCGACTCTTAAAGTAGGCCGTGCTGCAGTGGTTTCTTGCCGTTTCTTTTACGCTGCCATAGCACGATCCGAAACGGCGTAGACTCGCTCTATTTGCATTGTATTCTGCATGACATTCAATAAGTATTCTGTAAAGAATCTACATTGAATAAAATTATCTGAATCTGAATCTGATGCACGCTACCCTTCCTCTCTTATCGACGCTCCTCGTCTCTTCGTTTTTATAAAATTCTTGCTGTTTCTGAGAAGGACATGTTTGTGCCTGCAAAAATGCCCTACTACCTGCTTGGTCACTACGGTCCGTAATAATAATGTTTACTGAACGAAATCGTTGGCCACGTAAAATATTTTTTTGTACGAACCTCTGACACTTACAGTAACAAGTAAACCTTTCGTTGCATATGTGATGGCATGCTAATATTTGTTGTTAATTTAACTAATTTTGTTTTTTTTTTTTCATTTTGAGCACACTTTTTTCATTCACTGCACTTTAAGGTACTTGAGCAAGTAGGCAAGAATGTCGTGGTTTCGTTGCACGGTAAAATAATAATGACTCTTTATTCTAGCATCCCTTACAATAAATCAGAGTTGGAAGAAAAGGTAAGATAGATTGGGTATGTAGTGTGCAATAAAGTAAGTGTCGGTGTTCTAGTTCTAAATTTTACATTTCAAAGTAATAGACTCTAAGGGCACTGCATGTTATCCTACGTCATCTAGTACACGAAATTTGCAACTTTGTAGCGATAGTAGTCCGAGTTCTACGAATAGATTTCATTCGTGTAATTTGTCACTTAACCACTTTGCGCTTCGACTGTACAAAACCTGCCAGGTTTCGGATTGGCAGACCAACGTTTTGCGGACCTAGTAGGCCACTACTATCGCTACAAAGTTGCAACTATCGCTACAAAGTTGCAAATTTCGTGTACTAGATGACGTAGGATAACATGCAGTGCCCTTAAAGTCTATAATATGTTTATTGAGTAAGTAGGTATTTATCTATTTATGTAAGACTAATTGTTTTGAAAGTAAAACACAGTGAATTATTGAAAATAGTATATCGTGATATCTATCACCAAAAAAGACTATGAAGTTTTGAAAAAATACTCTTGTGAAACTACCATTGCTCAAAAATTTTCCTATTTTAGAGGTGGTAAATAACAAATTTTTATCTGGACAAAGAGATCAAACTTTTTTCGTTGCTTTTGGGTCTGGCTGGATTACGAGGAAACATAAAAACTACTTATTATAATTCAAATAACATAACTTTTTCTAACTTGCGCGCGAACTTACCGTTACTTACATTCTCGCTCACAGCCTTTTGCTCAAAAACTTAACAAACACACACACACTCATTTGCACAAAACACACCCTTACATTTACACATGTTCTTCTTGCATTTTTTTAATTAATTAATGATTACCCACATTTAAGTACACACCTACCTGCATTTTCCTAAACTGTTTGCTAATATTCAAGAGGGGCCAGGAGTCCATTGCAAAGAGTAACCTAGTTTAGGTCTTTTGTCTCCCAAATACACAAGTACCTTCTACTACATTACCCTTTAGATTAGTATATACAGGGTGGCCCATTGGTAGACGTTCTAAAGAAAAATTTCGATGCCTCATGCTAAGGGGTATCCAAATCACCCCCATGTATGTTCCGCGATTATTTGTAGTTTTCGAGTTATAAATTATTTAATTAATTTTTTAAATTTTCTGCCGAAGAAAATTTAAAAAGTCATATCTTTTTTTTACTGAACATTTTTGAAATTTTCTTTTTGTGTCATGATTGCCTTGAACGTAACTTTCATACTTTTAATAATAAACTCCCTATCATTCCTACTTGTTACTCAAAAAGTATGGTAAATAAAATTTTTAAACAATTTAATGGGCCGATTCAAATTTTGATCATTAATTTAAAAATACTAAAAGGATGTTCCAGAGATTGTGACTGGTTTTAAAAACTTTTCAGGTCTCTAGGCTACCCAAAACATAAAAAAAAAATTGGTGCTTAATGGGGTATTTTTCGCTGAAATTGGCGTTTAAAATTTAAGAGGGAAGATACCCTGAAAGTTAATTTAGGCTCCAAATATAGTAGATTTTACAACAAGTGCACAAAACGAACCATTTTTCCGAGACTTTTACGAGGGTGGTTCCAGAAGTAGCCGACCTAACCAAGAAAAATCAAAGTAAATGGGACAAACTATATTTATTTCTCTACATAGCTTCCTTGTAGCTCGATACACTTTTCCCAGCGGTGCTCTATAGCTTCAATGCCACGTCTATAGTAGGAATTGTCAAACTCTTCAAAATAGCCATTAACCAACGACTCAACCTCTATGTTGCTCGAAAATCTTTTCCCGCCGAGCCATTTTTTTAGGTTCGGGAACAGAAAATAATCTGACGGGGCCAAATCTGGTGAATAAGGTGCATGGGGAAGCAATTCAAATTTTAATTCTTCGATTTTAGCCATTGCAATGCCAGATGTGTGGACTGGAGCGTTGTCTTGATGAAACAAAACTTTTTTCTTTGACAAGTGAGGCCGTTTTTTCTTTATTTCTTCACTCAAACGCTGCAATAAGTTGGCATAATACTCGCCATTAATGGTTTTTCCTTTTGGAAGATAATCTATAAAAATTATGCCACGCGCGTCCCAGAAAACTGAAGCCATGACTTTTCCTGCCGATGGAACTGTTTTTGCCTTCTTTGGAGCTGATTCTCCTCTTTCAGTCCATTGTTTTGACTGTTCCTTAGTCTCAGGTGTAAAGTGATGAACCCATGTTTCATCCATGGTGATAAATCGACGCAAAAACTCGGCTTTGTTGCTGTGAAATTTTGCTAAACATTCGACTGACACATCCTCACGGCGCTGTTTTTGTTCTACTGTGAGTAATCGCGGCACCCATCTTGCGCATAGCTTTCTCATGTCCAAGTTTTCTGTTAAAATACGATGGACTGCACTTTTTGAAATGCCTACCATATCTGCTAGCTCGCTTACTTTCAGTCGACGGTCATCCAGTACAATTTTGTGGATTTCTTTTACTATTTCTGGATTAGTCACCTCATTTGGTCGTCCACTGCGATGTTCATCTTGGCAGCTCGAGCGGCCGCGCTTGAACTCTGCCACCCAATATTTTATTGTTGTAAATGAAGGAGCAGACTCCCCCAAAGTAGAATCAAGCTCCACTTTGATATTAGTTGGGCTGAGACCTTTCAAATAAAAGTATTGAATTACGTAACGAACACCAATTTTATCCATTATCGAAAAATTCTATGACAACATTCACTAAGTATGCTTCAGAACAAATGCCAAATGACCTAGCGCGTTCGAATTCTAAATTTAAATTTCTTAATGTTCACGCTTCCTAAAAAGAGTATTTAATCAAATAAAAACTGCCAGTAAGTAAGTAAGGTCGAATATTTCTGGGACCGCCCAGGTAGCAGCCTGAGCCGAAGGCGAAGGCTGATAGTAATGTCGAGGATAAAATGGTTTTGTGGACGAGTTATAAACTCTGCTTTTCACTTTGATTGCGAGGAAATAAAACGTAAAAGTACTCTCTAAATGTAACTGAAGAATGAGTTGTTCTGCTTTAGTGAAGAATATTTTGACGCACGCGCGGCGCGGGAGGGGGTGCAGCAGGTCCGCGCGCAGGGCGTACACCACCGCGATTATTTTTTTGTGCACAAAATTCGACTTTGTGCTGCCTATATCCTGCACAAAGAAGCACTTTCAGAGCATGAGAAGTGAAAAATAATTTTCCTATTTTAGTGATTCCTATTGCAAATCATGATAATCGTAGGGCTTCTGTACAAAGTCCGTCTTTAAAAGTACCGCCTTTTGCCTGTTTCTGTCTTAAAGCAGCTGTTTGTAATATTGAGTTTCGGTACAAGATTTAAGAGAGCTGGTCAAATTTCTGGCACATGAGCGATTCTATTTTATTTCTTAGGGTAGGTCTTCAGAATTTGGTTGTTTTTTTCCGTAAGAATGACTATTTGATAGGGTATTTAAAAAGTATTTTGGTACTTAAAATGATATTTTTCGCTAAAATTGGTGTTTAAAACATGTTAGAGAAAAATATTAATTTTAATTTAGGTTAAAATATTTTTTTTTTACAATTTTAGTTATTCTTGTGGCAACTTTGAAGGTGGTGGGGCTATTCTGTAAAGTCTGTCTCATCATTATTAAAATTCGCTAAAAGAATAGGTAACGAAAAGTGGAAAATTAATTATTTTAACCTAAACTAAGATTCATATTTTTCTCTAACATGTTTTAAACGCCAATTTTAGCGAAAAATACCATTTTAAGTACCAATATACTTTTAAAATACCCTACCAAGTAGTCATTTAAAAAAAAACCAATTAAATTCTAAAGAGTCACCCTAAGAAATAAAATAGAATCGCTCATGTGCCAGAAATTTGACCAGCTCTCTTAAAACTTTTGAAACTCAATAGTACAAACACTGCTGCTTTACGACAGAAACAGACAAAAGGCGGCACTTTCCAGACAGACTTGATACAAAAGCCCTACCACCATCGTATTTTGCAATAGGAATCACCAAAATAGGCAAATTATTTATTTGGAGCCTAAATTAACATTCAGGGTTTCTTAACTTTTAAACGCCAATTTCAGCGAAAAATACCCCATTAAGCACCAAATTTTTTGTATGTTTTGGGTGGCCTAGAGACCTAAAAAGTTTTTAAAACCAGCCCCAACCTATGGAACATCCTTTTTGTATTTTTAAATTGATGATCAAAATTTGAATCGACCCATTAAATTGTTCGAAAAATTTATTTACCATACTTTTTTAGTAACAAGAAAGAATGATAGGGGGTTTATTATTGTATGTATAAAAGTAACGTTCAAGGCAATCATGACACAAAAAGAAAATTTTAAAAATGTTCAGTAAAAAAAGATATGAATTTTTAAATTTCCTTTGGCCGAAAATTCTAAAAATTTATAAAATAATTTATAACTCGAAAACTACAAATAATCGCGGAACATACATGGGGGTGATTTGGATACCCCTTAGCATAAGGCATCGAAATTTTTCTTTTGAACGTCTATCAATGGGCCACCCTGTAAATATACTTATATACCTACTTTTGTGTACTTTACTGTGGGAGAAAAATAAATACGTTTGTTATTTACTTATACAAAATCATATATTTCCTTACGAAGCGCCTGGAGGGCTAAATGACCTCTATGATCAGCTGGTGTTGCAGAAAAAGATATTTTTTGTTGTAATATCCACTTACTAGCAAGTATCTATGGATTTTAATAAATTACTGTCATGTAATTCGAAAGAAAATCAAATTTCATGACTACCATGAAAAACAACTTAAAAAATAATGTTTATATTTTTTATATAATCTATTAGTATACCCTTTAAAGCTAGCGCTATTGTACGATTATAATTTTTAACGTGACCAAACCAATGTATCTACAATAGGTAGATATGGCACATCTCTATTCTAGAATTTCTCTCTTCTATTTTATTCATCTCTATTCTATTCTAGTTCCTAGGAACCAAAGTGGATAAAGTCCTCTGACTCAAGAAATACCCTATTTTAATAACAACTAAAGTAACCGGAAATGGTTTGATTTATTTTTTTGTAGTTTAAACACACGACAGTGGTATGACGTAGTGGTTTTTTCTTGCAGCATCTTCGGCAAGTGCCATGCGGATGATAAAGCAGAGGAGAAGAACTCGGCAGGCTCGGTGAACTTGTTGGACGACACGTTGCTAGAGTCGCCCGGTGCCGTTGCTCCGCACAAGTTGTCACAATCTGTGCCACATGCGTAAGTAATATCAAACAAACATATTATAGTCCGTTCCACGAGTCAATGCCAAAGCTTACCAACACATTTTGCAGCTATATCAAGGCTATTGTGCTCCATGATCAATAGTAATCAGCCAAAGCTGTAAGAAAAAACAAGTTTGTAAAACAATGTTATTTTTTCCGTCAAATATACTCTGGTTCGTCGTACTTTGTCTGGTTCTACGGCTGCAAAATGTGTTGGTAAGCTTTTGCATTGACTCGTGGAACGGGTTATATTTAAAACATTTGCTCGAAAAATGTACGTACAAAGACGGAAACATTGCTCGTAAGAAATCACTAACTACAGTCGAAATAATATAGCTTGATTAGAATGACAGTAGAAAAAACTAAGGATTGTATTGATAAATTTATATCAAGTACGAGATTGTTCTCAAGGTGAACCTTGCACGTACAAATTACAAAGTGCTATCACAGAATTTAGAGGGATTATCAATACGACTCAAAGCGTGTGAGCAGCTCGGATCGATACGTGACCCTGTCGTTCCAATGTGTTCCGATCGCTGTGTCCTGCTCTCACGCTGCTGTCATTGTAATCAAGCTACATTACTTACCGTGTTTTTAAGGGCGGCCACATACAGTCGGAATTCCGAAACGAAATTCCTTCGGAATATCGATTCGGAATATAAACAACGCACTCATACGTTTAATTCCGTTCGGAATAACAAGGCTCAGTTGAGAGACGCCAGCCATTGATGTCAGACGTCAACGACTATGGATGGCGATTTTCTGATTTTGATTGCTCTGGTCTCTGTTGTGGTAATCTTTGTGGTTTGTCTCCCATAGGCATGGGTAATTTATTTTATTTGGGACAATAACAGCTTATGCTTAATTTCTAAGAAATTACGGGATACATATTTTGTAAGCCAATAAAAACTGTCCACGTTTTACAATTTTAAGCGATTGTGGATTAGCCAGTATTTAAATTATATTAAAGGCAAAGAGGGGAGCACCGTTAAGTTAACATAAGATACTTCTTAGTATATAAATTATAGAAACATGCTATATGATGAATACATATAATATATGATATTATAATAGTATAATAGATAAATAAATAAAAATATAGAAAGATAATGATATTCATAATTAAGAAGATTTGTTTAGTCCATAACCGAGACAGACACACCCTACTCGTACAACATTCCATCAATCGAATATGATACACAGGATGCAAATAGGAACAAAATATGTCCCGCTACCGAGCCGCCACACTTACTCACTTTTATTATCTTCTGGGTTGTATATAGTACATTTTATTTTGTCTAGAAATATTTTTTTGCTACTAATAAAAAGGTCAACATCACTAAAGTATTTGTTGTAATTTTCTGGTAATCTAGTCATAACAGAATTTTTCCCATACGTAGTTGAGTGAAAGGGGATATGAAACAATGCAGTATGCCTAGTACGACGTGAGGGTGTGTTAAACGATAAAAGTTGTACAAGTTCGGGACAGTCGAGACGGTTACAGACATTATCGTATAGCAAACCCATGTCAAGTTCTAGGCGGCGCTCTTGTAATGTTAACAGATTGTAAGCACGACAGATCTCAACATATCCAGCACTGGCCGTTGTTTTTCTAAATTTGAAGTTGAGGTGTCGTACAAATTTCTTTTGCATGCTTTCGATTCTATTTTTGTAGACTTCGTAACATGGTGACCAAATTGCGCTAGCGTATTCTAAGATGCTACGCACATATGCGTAGTACACTATTTTGAGGCTATTAGGACATTTGAATGGACGGCATGTGCGAATTACGAAACCTAAGTTGCGGTATGCTCTGTTGGTAATTGCGTCAATATGGTTGGACAAAAGCATTTTGCTGTCAAAGTATACCCCCAGGTCACGAACCACCTGAGTCCTCTCGATTACAACGTTGTTAAAGTGATATGAATAGTGTATTGGGTTTTGTTTCCGTGTAAAACTTATACACTGGCACTTACTGATGCTGACCCTGATTCTATTCTGGGTGTAATACATATATAAATTGTTAAGATCTTCTTGAAGAAGATCACAGTCAGCAACAGAACGTACCCGCATATATATCTTTTTGTCATCGGCGTATAAAATTTGCTTTGCATTTTTTAAGGTTTCGCAAATATCAAATATGTAGGCGTTGTAAAAGAGAGGACCCAGGTGGGAGCCCTGCGGAACACCAGATGGAATTAAGATATAATCGGATCGGTATCCACCAAGCACAACCGCTTGTGAACGCCTGTTTAGATACGAACAAACCCAGCGCAACAAGTCCCCATGAATACCCAGACGTTCTAACTTTTGGAGCAGGATGTCGTGGTCCACACGGTCGAAGGCTTTTTCGAAGTCTGTCCTCCATTTTCCATTTCACTCAGAATATAATTTGAATAAAGTGCTAAGTTCGAGGTAGTAGAACGGCCACGCAGGAAGCCGTGTGGGGTGTGTGGGATCTTCCACGGCCATAAATATAAGTGTTCGATATCGCGCATCGCGCGCGTAATTAGACGTGCGCGTGAGTTAACAACAAAACAAACTCCTACTCGCTTCGTGCGTTCGACGCACACTGCCTGTCCAGCCTGGCGTTCCGTTCGGAATTAACGAAATTTTCGAATGCGTGTTGCGACTCGTACATATTCTATGGAAGAGTTGCGTTCGGAACGACATTATTCCGTACGGAATTCCGAACGCATAGGCCACCATTCGGAATTTCGAAACGGAGAAAATTCCGAACGGAAAACTACTGTACCAGGCCACTCAGAAAGTATTGCGAAAAATAGTTTTTATATATGGGAGACTGGCCGGTCAGAATCTTTTTCGAAAATATGATTACTTGTAAGTAAAAATATGTGTGTTCCATTTTCAAAATTTCCCTCCACATTTTTTGCGAGCCAATTCAAAGTATCGTGTCTTACTGAAAAATGGATCTGCGCCGGGAACATTTTAGAGCTATGATTTTTTACGATTTCAAGTGTCGCCTGAAACCGGATGAATCGTTCGATAGACTTCAAATGGCATTTATGGATGAAGGCCCCTCCAAGGCAATCGTGTATCGTTGGTATAACGAATTTAGGCGCGGTCGACCAACCTTGGGGGATGAAGAAAGAAGCGGTCGCCCTTTGACGGCTATTACGGAAGAAAACGTGCTAGCAGTGAAAAATTTAATCCAAGATAATAGGCGAATTACATATCAGGAGATTCAGCACATATTAAAGATTGGATCGGGAAGCGTTCACGAGATTCTACACGGGCATCTTCGCGTGAGGAGGATAGTATCGCGCTGGGTGCCGCACTACCTCACCGACGCTCAGAAGCAGGCCCGGGTGGAATGGTGCCGTGATATGCTGAACAAATTTGAAGCAGGCTCGTCTCGGCGTGTTTACGACATCGTAACAGGTGATGAGTCCTGGATTTATCAATACGATCCAGAAACCAAGCGCCAGTCGACAGTTTGGGTGTTTCAAAATGAACCAACGCCTACCAAAGTGAAGCGATCTCGAAGCGGGGGGAAGATTTTGATCGCCAGCTTTTTTAATTTGACTGGCCACTTGGCCTCAATTCCCTTACGAGATCAAAGAAGCATCAACGCCGAATGGTATACTACCAAATGTTTACCAGAAGTTTTTTCTGTTGTGAGCAACAAGCGACCAAACACAGGGCTCCGCGGACTACTGCTCCACCACGACAATGCGCCTGCACACACCGCGCTCAAAACGAGGGACTTCCTGGACAGCACACCAGTCAAACTCCTGGGTCACCCTCCTTACAGCCCTGATCTAGCACCGTGTGACTTCTTTTTATTTCCAAAAATAAAAAATCTGCTCAAGGGGATACAATTTTCGTCGCCGGAAGATGCGCTGGCTGCGTTCGAGCAGGCTGTAAACGAGGTGTCTACGGCGGACTGGAAAAAGTGTTTTGAAAACTGGTTCAGACGCATGAATCTTTGTATAGAGGCTGGTGGAGAGTACTTTGAAAAGATTTAATAAAAATATATGTACCTGTAGAACAATTTTTTTTAGTGTCGCAAATATTTCCGAGTGTCCCACGTATGTATGTGGTAGGTCCATAGATTTGTATGGGTTTACTACGTTCGGAAACCCGAATCGATATTCCGAATCCGAATTCCGACTGTATGTGGCCGCCCTTACGGTTCCGTACCCAAAGGGTGAAAATCGGGACCCTATTAATATGCCTCCGATGTCTGATTGTCTGTCTGTCTGTCAGCGGGCTGTATCTAGCTATATAATAGACAGTTGAAATTTTATATAACAAAAAACACAAAAAAATGAGTTAAGGGGCTCCCCCTACTAAAATGTTTTTATTTTAGGCGATTTTTATTTTAGCTCTATTGTAAAAACGGGAACACATACAAGCATGAAATTTGGTATGTTTATAGAGCATAAGCTAAGAAAGTGGTTGTAAGACCCGCGCGTTTTAAATACACTTTTGCGTCGCTGCGAGTCCATAACTAAGACGGTATTTTTACCTTAGTGGTACCGAACCCTCGGTGCGCGAGTCCGACTCGAACTTTGCCGCTTTACTTTAATTTTCATAAGGCCTGTATAAAAGTATACTAACAAGGAGTTTTACAATCTGTGATTAGAACTATTTTAATTTTATACGAAGAATAAATTAAACTAAAGTAAGGCTACCATAAGAAGTCCGTTTTGACGTTTCCTTAACACTCACCTAAAAGGTTCATTTTCTTTGCAGGTCATTATTTTTCATACGTTTGACAGCTGTCATAACGGACCTATTACGATGGCCTTACTTTAAGCAACTTATTTACAAAATGGATTGAAATTATAACGATCATTATTTAATTACAGCTGATTTCAAGCGTTTTTACATTTCATTTACTAGAATCATTCGTAAAAACTAAATGTCCGAGGCACGTTGAACTTTTCCTGCACATTAAATAGTTGGTAGGTATGTAAGTGTAGTGACAAGGCCGCGCTCTTTAGGTAAAACTCAAGGATATAATTTTGCAATTTGTTGTTGTGATTTTCTCAGAAATGTATTGAAAAATGTCGTAAGATTCACTAGTAAATCCTGGACTTCGTCTCGGGTTTACCAAACGTCAACTCGTTTGCATTAACCCTATTTACGAAAGTTGTATGTAGGGGTGATAAAATTAAGATTAGTGATAAAATTTAAATCAAGGTGAGCTGAAGTAAGTTCACGCGCGGCTTGCTCACTGGTACTAAATATGGTTAAAAAGCATCCTCTAAAAGGTACAAAAAATATTGGCAGACATCCACATCCTGCGTTTTTGAGAAATTTACTTTTAACTATTTGAAATTTGACAATGAAACGTACACCTGGCAGACTATGACTGTTCGATTAAACATAATGCATAGGAAAGGACTGCCGCTGCCACCATATTAACCCTGCGTTGTAAAGTTACAGCGCTTCAAAATGCAAAAAATCACTACGTCGTCTTGTGATGATGCAGAGCCCTGCATATCTGCCTCCTCGATTTTCTACATCTTCAGAAGTATTTTAAACAGCAGCCACAAAGGCAGAAAAAAAAACATTATTTAGTATCTCATTTTTAACTTTTTTGCTTTAACTCAAAAACGCAGCGACGCACAGAAAAACTTGATAGAACCAAATCGATTCGTATTGAGCTGATTTATCATCGCTATTTAATTCAATGAGTCAATCATATTTCCAAATGGCAGCCAGCTAACTTTTGAATGACACTTATTAATTTTAGAGATCCGTTGAAAGTTGTGACGACATGCGACTATGAAGGTTTCGTCAGAAGAAAAACTATGCTAAAGGATGGCAGGAAGATCTCATTGTCATCATGGCAGAGGTACTGGCTGCAAATCACCTCAAATATTCTCATTTTCTACTCATCAAAGTCATTTAAAGGGTGAGTTCTTATGCATATCTCTATATATTAAACTATTAACCAAAGAAAACACTAAAAAGTATAACAACTATGAATTCAAAAAATATATTGTTAGGTGGCCTGACTAATACGGGATAGAAAACCTTATTATTGCAGTGATATAAACCTGAACAGGCGCAAAATGAATAAACAAATACATTTATAGTCCAGTCGAAATATGAGGTTGCAATAAATGCACATTTAGAGAAATAAATTTTAAATAATATTTGAAGCTGTAAATAATTAAATTTTGTAAACACACATTTTTTTTTGTAAAAGTACCTGTATAAGCTGACCTGTGCTACATGGTAAATATTATACAGGTATAGTTCACGTTATACTTGTTTTATGTTCCTCGTTATGTCGAGGATTACTGTGGTTTTAAATGTTTTGCTGGTAATTAATAAATTATCCCCTTAAGTACATTTAATGCAACCCTTTCCATAAAAACTTTCGTAGATTGACTGGACTAATATTCAGTCACGCAACACATACACACACACACCTACATATAAACATACACATCCACATACTCACGCGGACACACACACATACACACACACACAAACACGCTAACACAAATTCCGCATGCATCATCATCATAACATCCCATGAAATGTCCACTACAGGACAGGAAGCTCCCTCCAGGATTCTAGCATTTGCTGGAAAAATGTGGAGGGGAAGTACTATAGTCACCTCGCTTGTCAGCGTTACAGCTGGCACCTTGGACCGCAGTTGTAGGTGACCGCAGTAAGTAAGATGGTACGATACACAGGAAGATGCTGCTGCCCATCCTCCAGTTTATAACCCTTCGTCGCCTCTTACTACAACCACAGGTATGTATGGGTGGGTACTATTTTTTGCTGGCACCACACGGGGCGCACAGCTTCCAACCTTTTAGATAACTTAAGTACCTGATTGCTAACCGGAGGGGAATACTGTAAAGTGTAACACAGTCTGAAGGGATTAATAAGAAATGTATCTGTTGTACTTAACCATTATTAATTATTTATTTATTATTATTAAATTAACATTTCTCTGTTTTACCTGGCTTCAAAAAAGGAGGAGATTGATTGAGGACTATACCTGCAACATATAAAACTCACTTTTCAATCAACCCAAAGGTGATCTTTTATCAAAATATGACCATATATAAGGTTTCTTAAGCAATCACTCTTAATTTGTGTGCAATAAACAGTTTCTATCTATCTATCTATATAATACAGGGTGTTCGGAAGCTAGGTGCAAAGCTTTAAAGGGGTGATAGCTGAGATCATTTAGAACGTATTAAGCCATATTTGTCAATATTTATTATTTGTCATGGACGAACTATTCGTCCATGCTTAGACGAAGTTGGATTTTTTTTTTCATTCTTACTTTGATGTTTTTGAAAAAAAGACCTCAAAATTTTACTATTAATTGCAATCTTAAAAAGTTGTTTTGTCATTATTTTTTACTTGAGGAATGTTTGGCCAGTGTCATGAGACATTTTGTAAGCATTTGTGTCATCAGAAAAATATTCTAATGTCATTTGAAGTACAAAAAATAATAATATGAATAAGACTGATTTATTTGAGCCATTAAAAAAACCCGGTCAAGTGCGAGTCACACTCGCGCGCCGAGGGTTCCGATATACCTTTAGTATTTTTGGAAGCAATAAAGACCATTTTTAGGACCGTAAAACTAAATTTGTTTGTAATTTTTTAAAAAAACTGTTCAACTTAGAAATATCATTTTATTTTTGCTGTAATATTTACATAAACTTCTATCGACTGTAACTAATTCAGATTTTTCCTTTCACAAACTTCGGAGGTAAGGGGGAGAATGGTATTTTTTTGTAATTTTTCATTAAATCTTGAAAAGCAAAAGTCATAAAAAATACGAAAACATATTTTATTTTTTTATTTTATTTATTAAGGCAAACCAACAGCATAACATATTAAAATTACAATGTAGATACATTCAAATTGGTAAGGGTAGAATATGTATGCCAATTATAGGTGTGCACAGCATTGACCATATTCGGCAACAGTATTATAATTAATTTAAATTAATTATCGTTAAAAATAAAGTTAAGAACAAGACAACTTCTAAATTGGAATTTTAGGGATAATTTATAAACAATTTTACTACAATTTAACAGTAATAGGGTTTTCTAGACACCATTACATAAATGTCACATTAAAGAAACATTGGATAAATAAATATAAAACATCTATAAGAGAAACAGAGGAACAGTCAGGACATGTGTTAGCAGTTAAAACAATAAGAGAGTCACCAAAAATGTCGATTTCGGGTAATTTTGCACTAACATCATTATAGAGCGAGCACATTCTGGCGAGTGGTTGATGTAAGCCTAGATTGGTTCGGCACTTTTCTACATTGAAAATTCGGGTAACTGGCTTTCGCGGGAAATTATATGGAACATTAATTTTTATTTCATTGAGAATATGAGTACCCTTGATTTTGTTGTAAATGATTTTAGAATATACAAGTAAAGCCTTTCGCGGGAAATTATATGGAACATTAATTTTTATTTCATTGAGAATATGAGTACCCTTGATTTTGTTGTAAATGATTTTAGAATACAAGTAAAGCCCTTTCATATAATACGTAAATACCCCACTCGACCCAGTAACGACACTTTAAAATTTTGCCCCACCCCCTTTACATTAATAATCATATATATTTTTATTTTTTCAAACTTCAATCTGAAGCATGAGTGGTTGCCAAGATATACAGGTGTGACAGATGGACAGACAGACAAAGTCGCACCATAATGGTTCCTTTTTTTACCGTTTTCATATCGGAACTCTAAAAATCAATAATCAAACTTAACTTGTTCAAACCTTTGAAATAACATGCTTGGTTTTGAAGTATTATTTACGCAGATGTCTCACCAACTTCTCAAATTAGGGCGTATTTAAGCCTAATAGAGGAAAATAAGTTAAAATGTTAATAGGTAAGTATTACACATTTTTTTTAAAGTCATTTAATTTTCCTGTTGTAAATGAAAACCGCAATTTCTAATACCAAAATTGGCCAGTCCTTTCACTTCGTACTCGTGCATCTTCTGCTTCATGAGTCTCACAGGAGAGGCAATTGACAAATTACGAGTACAGTAGTAAGTCTTCATTTGAAACACGAAAATGAAATGATTTTAATAAAAATTAAGTTTTACTTGTCAATTAAAATATTTCTTATCTCCCTCTATCAGGCTTAAGTATGGTTGAATTTTTAAAGTTGGTTAGACATCTGCGTAAATGATACCTCAAAGGAAAGGGCAATAACCAAGCATTTTATTTAAAAGATTTGAACAACTTACGCTTGATTTTTAAGGCGATATGTAATTTTATTTTGGGTCATCATCATGATATCAGCCGAAAGACGTCCACTGCTGGACATAGGCCTCCCCTAAAGATCTCCATGACGACCGGTCCTGCGCTGCTCGCATCCCACATTTTGGGTATTCTGAAGAGAAATATCTTTTTATTTACCCAGTAACTTTCCGTGATTTTCAGGTATGTGTTTCTTGATCATTAAAGTGAGGGCATCACCAAGACCAAAACATGATTAGTGAAAATCGACTCGACAAAATAAAAATCCAAAGTTGCCTCTTCAATTTTCATTTATTCCTCTTTTTGTGGTATCTGAGGTATTTTAAGTAGTGAAATTAAGTATACAGAAAGGTATTTGTAGTTGATAGGGTTTGCCCAACCTAAAATTTTATTTTATTACTTAGTTTTTACAAAAAGTCGATATTTTATATCAGGCGCTTACGTCATTTAGTTTTGGTACACGCACAGTATATCTGTCGCAATCGAATGCGTTGCGGATTGCGCACTTTATCCCTTTCTTTCAAGCAAAATGACTGCGCGCGCTGTCAAATATCTATCTTTTCCCAAAGCCTCTTAATGCCTTAAACAAATCGGTTTACTTCTTTATAAGAGTTTTTTAGAACTTGAAGATGGCTTCAGAGTATTTTTTATATCCCACAGATGCACAAAAATGTCTAATGAGACTGGCCGAACATTCCTTACCTTAAATAGATAAAAAGATATTGACATAACAACATTAACTTATTACTGTTAGCAATTAATACTAAAATTTCGATTTTTTTTGGCAAAAGATTTAAAGTAACAACGAAAAGAAGAATATCCGATTTTGCCTATGATAAATACGGCTTAAGATGCTCTAAATGGTCTCGGGTATCATCACCCCTTTGGCTTTGCACTCAGCTTCCAAACACTGGTATGGTAGGTTAGCATGCTACATCTCCGATCCCATCGTTACATCTCCGATCCCATCGTTACTTACCAGATGTGATAGAGGTCAAATGATAACCTATATCACATAAAAATATTTCGTGGAATTAATCTCTCACTTTCACGGTTCACGCAAAGTTTGAAAATGATCGGTTGGCCTCATTCGCTAACCGATCAACTTCCTCGTCCCCCAAGGTAAAAAACAAAATAAAACTGCCCCTATAGCTTCCCAATGATATCCGTCTACATCTTTTGTCGTCAAAGTAAAGTATAAAAGAAGTACAAATATTTTTAGAGCCGTAGCTCTCATAGGTCTCTCTCATAGGTACTTGAGAACTTAATGTTTCAACTTCGAGTAGACTGTTTGATCCATTAATACTTAATAGACACAAGTCTATTCATTTCTAATTCAGATTTGCATCAAGTATCTATTGGAGTATTTATTAAAATATTAACGTGGTCATAGCAACTGTAAATAATCTAATTAAATACAGAGTATAAGGGACGGTGTGTGTAAGTGAATGGGCGTGCTTAGTCAACGAAACTGAACAACTTTCCCAAAGAAACATTTTTCGGTACATCGTCCCTTACACCCTTTATACTTCTGCGTTACTCTTTTGAAAATATCGTCATTAAAGTAACTACTTGCTTTTGAACACCAGGGCAGTTTAACCTCGCAGTAGTCAAGCGTCTGAGTATAGGTAGTGTATAATGAGAGGCTTGCTAATGATGGCGTTGGCGCGCAGATCGAGCCGGTCGGACTTCCGCACGGAACGCTGCAAGATGCTCTCATTGGAGGGCTGGCTGGCCACGCTTGCCGACGGGGACTCGCCAGATTCCTTCCAGCTAGTCAACCATCACACTGGCACGCTTTACAAGTTTAAGTATGTATGAGATTTTTATATACCAATTAGGATAATGCATTTTAAATGTACTGTAGAGGTGTGAAAAGGTTCGTCAGTTTTCAAGTTAATTCGTTTTGCTTATTACCTTTTGAAACTGTGTCAGAGACCAGATTTTGCATAGAAAATATACATTACAGTTTGACAATAAAGTTAAAATTGGTTGTCGATTGAGCTGAAATTTTACATGCGTATGTAAATCGGGTGACAGTACGATAATGGGGCCGGAAGGTGGCCAGGGTACTCTGTAATAAAACGATGAAACACCATCGAGTTTGGGCTCGTCTGATTTGTCTTGACAACGACAATGGTCCTAGACGATATCCGGTCTCATGATGGAGCCAGAAGGGGCACCTTGGAAGGATGGGGTATTCTGTAATAAAACGAAGCAACCCCGTAGACTTTGGGCTCGTTTTATTTCTATCGACAAGTACTCCGGTTATTTTTTAGTATCTGACATCATAAATATCAAAGAGTAAAAAATTAATAAACGTAACATTATAATTATAATACTACAAGAGATAAATAAAAAAGATGTAACACGCTTTTATTTGAAGACTTGATATGTATAATGAAAGCTTGATTTATTTATTTTATACGTTAATTTAAATGTTAGCACTGTTTCTTGTACTGGGATGTTGGTTTGATTGAATCTTGAAGCGAAAACCAATCTTATAGTGATGAACCTTTTCATACCGCAAGTGTACAGTTAAAATATTATACGAACCTAAAAATATACCTTCCAAGTGAAATAGGTTCCTAATTGATACATTTTTTAAGGACTGGATCTGAAGTTGCAGCAAAGCAGTGGGTTGCGAAGATAGAGGAAGTAACGAACAAAGCTGTCACCCCTTTACCGGCGAACCTGATGTCTTTTGAATGAATTACAATCTAAACGTCACCAGATAAGTGACCTGATGCAACATGACAATTCTCGAACAATTATGAGTATAATCTCATCTTTATCAGTCTTTTATACTTTAATCAAAATTTCAGTCGATCAAATTTAAATTGTTGTATAATTTAGGCTTAGATATTGTGTGTGTATATGTTACTTCATGTTAGTCAGTTACAAAGTGAATCGTGGTTTCAATTGATATCTGTAGTGATGATTTTGTACGAAATCGTCTGTCTTTAGTCATTCGTTTATTAGCAGTAAATCAGACTTGCAAAACGTTAAAAGTTTCGTGCGTCAATCCTTATTTAGTTCGGAAATGATATAAATTGAAACTTGCCGATACGCTCGTAATGTAATTATTGTAAAATAGGTAAGCGAAGTATACGTAAAAAGTTCACATTCTTTTGTCTTACAGTTAGTACCTACGCGCTAAAGATTAATATATTTGATCGCTTAAGGCACGCAACAGAAACTCAAATGTAAGGAACCTTGAAACTTGGTAGAGTATAATAAATAGAGGTAGGGTCATTATCTTAACATCCAACAAAACGTCCACTGCATGACAAGGACCTCCAGAACTCCGCTGTATGTAAGATGGTACAATACACAAAAATATGCTGCTGCCCATCCTCCAGTTCGTAAGCCCTTAGTCGCCTCTTACGAAACCCACGGCTAGAGATGGGTTGGTACTTTGCCGGCACCACACGGGCATAGGGTCATTAAGTCATTATAAATTCTTTTCGAACACACATAACGCAGTTAACATTTTTTTTTTTAATTTTTATGTATGAAAGGATTGATGAAAGTACAGGAAGCAAAGGAAGTATGTCAAGATCGTAGCAGGTGGAGAACTGTGGTATCTGCCTACCCCGACGGGAACAAGGCGTGATATTATGTATGTATGTATGTTTTTTAATTTTTGTTAATTATGTATTTATTTCCTTGCGGCATAGTGGAATTTAGTCGTAACCTATCACAGAATTAATAAAAAAAAGCTGTCATATCACTAAGAAAGGTGACAGTTTTTATTTTTAATTCTTTTATAGGCTAGGACGATGTTCCATTATGCCATAAGGGAATCGATATTTTAGGAAAATCTGCGGTATTTGATACTTAATGACCACTTCTATTTATGTACCAACTTTCGAAGCTCCTTATATTTGGGTTTCTGTTGCGAATTGAAAGTGTGAATTCGGCCAATGATCTTGACCAACTAAACTAAAGTTTATTTTATTTAGACATAACTGGAGCAAAATTTCCTTTTCATCCATACTTTTTGTTCCGTAACGGCAAACCGTATCAAGCTAATATAAATATACAACGTGTTAATGGAATAAGCGAAACCCTCAACACCCTAACTGATTTTTATTAAAATAAATACATTCCCGTAAAAAAATCTTTAAAAGTTTTATCGTTCTAGTTTCTTCGTTGTTCTAGACCGCGCGCTCCGCGCCCTCCTCACCGCTCATGATCTGCGAGGCGCCGCGCCGCCAGCGCGCGTATCCACAGAAATATTTAGAATAGAAGCGGCAAAAATTTTAATAATAAAAATAAACAAAAAATTACCCCTATCAAAAACCCGTGAAATTGATTCTACTCTCGATTTTGAACAAACTATTTCCTCAGTTTCGCTTATTCCGTTAACACGTTTTATAAGTACCAGTTTGGGTAAAATTCTTATTTAGATTGTGTATACAGTTTTGGTGTATGCAAGTTTTCGCCTACTTTTTTGTCAACCGACAACGATTTGCCTTCATCTTGACCTGTAATTCCACTAGGTCAAGCCTCACTTTCAAGCTATGCTTGAGCGCGTACTTAAAGTGAAATCATAGGAAATAGGTGTAGTTTGGTGCTTTATTTGTCTATTTCACTGACTTGTGCTAAAAAAAATTGACTTCATGAAACGCATTTAGACGTTATACATTTCCTATTGGACTTTAAAAATAACGATAGGTATGACTCATTTTAGTTTTTAAACGTATGTTTCTTGTCACTGCACGATACCTACGTTCGCACGGCAGCAAACACCTGGAAACAAAATCAATATACCTAAGCTGAACTAGCCCTACGCTACTAACGCCGGAAACCAGAGACCCCTTAAGGTCAAAGTGTTTCCACCGACGTGCGGCCGTGTGTACTAGCCGACCGCTACAATTAGGCGCATGAAAGTTTAGAAAATTAGGAAAACTATTTTCTGTTTTCAGCTTTATTATAACTATAAGTGTATTAATTTTGGACACTGGAGTGTAGAATCTATAACCAGTACACTAGCAGGACTTCTATTAAATTTCGCATAATTCTCTTAGCTGTCATAAACCTAATTGTGGCAGTCGGCTAGTATAGGTAACAAGTTTAGCCTGGTGCTACGTATATCATAACATAATTAAATAAGCAAACTAATGATATTGTGTGATAGTAAGTTTAAAAAAAATGCGCGAATTTAAGGGATATGTAACAAACCGGTTTCACACTCTTGTGACTAGTTAGAGGACAAGTATGGTAACATAATGAATCATTCTTTCCTTGGTAGCAATTTCCTATTTAAATAGTGCCTCAAAAATGACCTGGTCTATAATGAGACCGGCAGAAAGCAAGCATAAAGTAATCAGTTAAATACAGAAATTAGTATGGAAGTTCAGTACGGACTAAATGCCGTACTCAGAGGTGTCAGTCCTTTAATTTTAAAAATTAATCTTTCGTTTGGTCTGATGCTGGTCTTTTTCGAATTTATTGTTAAAATAAAGTGACAACACTAGACTTTATGAAAGATCAAGTGGCATTTCTGAGTGCGGCAGTAAGGTGCGTTCAGAATGCCTCTTAGAGGACTATCTCTGTATAATAAGATCTAATCTAATCTATCAGCGCGAAAATCGCTCGCACCCGTTCCAATAACGTCAGTTTTTGGGCTATTTGATCTGGAACAGTTAATAGCGCTCTCATGTTGAACCCAAACCGAATCTGTTCTTTCTGTTGTGAAGTGCTGGGTCATTTTTGTATTTTCTTAAAATGACCTCCAAAGTTGGCAAACATTCATCTTAAATACAAGCAACATACGAGTGATAAGTTTTGATAGATCGCTCACAGTGACCATGCTCGGATGAGTTGGCGTTGTGAGCGATAAGACGGCAGCGTTGATGACGTCATCGTTGTTAGTCGTAGCCGCGATAACAGTGATTCTGAACAATTTCTGAGCCATAACTTGGTGAATTGGAACGCATCGTTATATTGCATATATTAACGATGCGTCAATAATCAATAATTGTCTGTCATACATATTTCAATAACGAGCCGTCAGAGCCAGCTATCTTACATAAAAGTACAAGTACGAAGAAAAAACTAGATATATTTTTATAAAAGTGACCAATTTATTAAACATCTATCAGTTTGTTTAAGTTGTAGATAAGATAAACAATCTTTTATTTTACAAGCCTTTATAAAACGTTGGGCGCTCCCTGTAAAGTACTTGAACATCCAACAACGTATTAAAATGTATATGTTACGGCAAAAGTGATTAATTGAAAATTACTAATAATGACTGACCATTTTTAATAATTACCTAGATTGAAGGTAAAAGTAATAAATTATTTACTCTTACCGGTTAATATTAATATTTACACCTACTGGTAAACGTAATAAATTCAAAAATAACCAAAACCAACCGCGCGTTTCGTGCAATAGAAGCCAAGCCAACGTGGAGGACCACCACCATGGGCAAATACCCTCACTTTGAGCCTTGTCATAGATCCGCTAGGTAAAGTGATCTCGAACGGACTCGATTAGGTTGAGTTAGGTCCCGTATCGACCACAACAACGGCACAAGCGAACTTGACAGAATACTCTGCTATACGAAAACAAATGGCTGCGAAATATTGTCTGTGCATTTCGCGGTCGTGTACGCGGTCGGTCAATTCGGGCACTCAAAATTACCTCAAAAAAGGTGTTTCCTCGTTTTATTAATTACTTTTACCGGAGTCAGTAGTGAATTATTAATAACAACCAGTAATCATGATGAATTTTAGAGTTTTATCACATTTACCAAGTCATAAGGTAACTGTTAATAACGACTGGTTGATTAATACTAATCACATTAATCGCTTTTACCGTAACATATACAGGGTGTTAGGAAAAGTACCGATTTGCTTTAAACCACATGTTCTATAAGTAGAATAAAGAACAATAAGCATGTTTAAAAGTACTAAAATATATTAAAATTTTATTGTGTCAACCCTCACCAGACTCAAGACTAGATCGCACCGATAAGCGTAAGTGTTTGCATACTCGTTACGAACAGGCAATTCATAATCTTCTTGTTCTTATTACGTAGTTTTTTATTTCCTACCTCTGTTGCACGCATGGCTTTCGTTAGTGAATGGTGGTGGCGTGCAAGTAGGTACCCATTTTACTTGTTAACTTGAACTTTTTTTTTCATCTGAAGTATTTTATTTTTATATATTTTTTTTATTATCAATATGTGTTATGTACTTTATTCTAATTATACAACATGTGGATAAAAGGAAATCGGTACTTTTCCTAACACCCTGTATACTCATCAGTTTTGCAACAAAAGAAATAAGTCATGCTCATACAAACATTAGTCAGATTCGGATATTTTAAAATTAGAAACAAACCACAAAGGAACATATATCACTGATGCCTAAAAAAGTCGGAAACAATACGAAACAACCTGTGCTTGTATGGTATCTAGTAATGCTTGTGTATAGACATACATACATACATAACATCACGCCTCTTTCCCGTCGGGGTAGGCAGAGACCACAGTCCTCCACCTGCTACGATCTTGACATACTTCCCTTGCTTCCTGTACTTTCATCAATCCTTTCATACATGCTCGTCGGTTTAGGGTACTTTTAACCTGGCCTTTATTCAGAACGTCCTGAATTTGGTCCTGGTACGTTCGCCTAGGCCTTCCCCTTCCAACGTTTCCATTCACTCTCGTCTGGTAGATCTCTTTCGTCAGTCTTCGTTCATTCATCCTATCTACATGACCAAACCATCTCAGCATCCCTTTCTCGATTTTGGTCACTACGTCTTCTTTTACGCCACACCGTTCTCTTATCACATTATTTCTAATCCTGTCACTCAATTTAACACCAATCACACTCCTTAGCGCTCTCATTTCCACTGCATTAATTCCACTTCCATGCCTCTTCTGCCATACCCAGCTTTCACTGCCATACATCAGTGTTGGTACTAAAACACCCCTATGAACAGCCAAACGAGCCTTGTGAGACACCTTCTGACTGTGTATAGATTTGTGAATTAAATGCATAATATTGGATTCATGGCATAAATAAACGTAACGTGTGTATGAAACTGTACCTACATTATAAGGCGCATTATGTAACAGTTCCTTAACAATTATTGTTTTAATTTGGTAATGTAAGTAACAAGTTCATGGGTAAAGTTTTATTGGATTTGCTCCTAAAGATTGGTGAGTGATTCTACTACTGATTACAAGCAACTTTTTTTAAGTACAAAAAATAAAACGAAATAACAATTTCGACTCATGCTAAAGTGGTCATGTGACGGACACAATTTCTGTGGTAAGGCGAAATATTTATTTCAAGTTTTTTTGTAATTTTTTCCAAGTAAATTTAACGACAATTACAGTGAAATTTTCCGTTGTATAGTAGTTAGGTAAACATTAAAAAAATATTTGGATAATGTTTAATTTTTATTGCATGACAGAGGATCAATACAACAATTCTGTCTTTTAAATTAATAAAAAGAAACTATTGGTTGCATTACCATTTTAAGCGACTTCCTAAATCCTTCAGTCATTTCTTTTTATTCCTATTTATCCAGTCAGTAGAGTACACAAATATAGAGGTAGAGTATTTTTATAGAATGAAGATGTAACTATGTTATTTTAGGAGTAGCTATCTGAAGCATATTTATTTCAAAAGCGCATTCCGGGGCCCCTGAAGTTGTGATTTCCCGTGCAAACGGACGTTTGCTATAACTTCTTAACCACAAATTATACTGAAACCTTTGATTATACAATCGGATAATGAGGATTGAATACGTTGTTTGTTTTTTTTAAGAACTAAGAATAATGATACAGGGTAAGGGTATATTCGTAAAATCCCAGTTTTCCAGCATTTATGTTTCACAAGTAAGTGAGGATATTGGCGTATAAGAGAGAAGAGAGAGATAGGGTGGCCACAGCGCCCACTCCAAGACTGTCTTGTGCCTACCCGAGGATCCTCTCTTTACAGGCTTTTTTGTTTATTTATTGTTTTTCAGCTTCTTGATCCAATTGTTAATGAAGGATATAAGGTGTACCACAATTTTTGCAGTTATAAAATTTTAACCCTGTAACTGCAAATCTTTTTTCGCGTTACAATACAATGAAGTAAGCAAGCAGCCTTTGTCTGACTCTCTTTCATGTTTAACGGTACCGAAATCTTCTCTCATGGAGCCAGTGTTGATTCGCAATTGTCAACAGTAGTTGTGTTTTATACCGGCGTAAACAGTCAATTCAATGCACTTACGAATATGCAGTGCAGACTTGTGCGATGCAGAGTGACCCCTTTTTTGGCTATTTTTAGCTAAACTGCAGATTTTCCTTGAGTTTTTACTAAAATATTGTCAATGACGACAAAAAGTTGGGATATTTGCGAATATGTGCTTATGGAGAAGCATTGTAAGTAAATAACGGCAGAAGATGTCACAGTAGGAATGTCAAGGTGCTCCTGTTAACAGTAATTGATTTTTATGGAACAAAAATCATATCAATTCTTCATCTAGTGTTAGGTAAGGTTTGTTGTTAATAAAACTTTCGTTTTGAATATTTGAAAATAACCAAAGTCCTGTGTTAATTTTATATTTAAGATTAATTTTGTTTAGTAGTTAAGGCGAGGCTATGTTATTTGACTGATTATATAAAAAAAATTGTAATTTTTTCTTAACCATGCCAATAAATCATTATCATTGTAGGAATTGGTTTCTATAAGTTCTTTAAAATATAAACATTTATGCAATTTTGATTCTTTTTTATCACACGTTTGTATTGTCTTAAAAATCATTATTGAAATGGTGAAAAGATTCAACTTTGCTACGAGTATGTACTTCTTGTTAGTTGTACAGTCCTACAAACTGTGTTCCATATCATTTAATAAAAACAAAGCCACACTTAAAAGTCAGTGCCAGAACCCATGATGATTGCAGGTGATTTCAATGTTCATCATAGTATGTGAGACAACAATTCCACTAACTTTCGAGGGAGGGATGTTTTAGATGTCATTGATGTGATAACAATAGTTTGGTTTCAGTGATAATTATGGCTAAGTTACTACGGTTAGTTTATTGTCTTGGAGACCAAACGCTTTAGATATTACACTTGTTTCTCCGTCTTTATCTGTCGCATGTAGCTGCTCTGTTCATGTTGATCCGCTTGGAAGCTATCCTTATCGTTTTTGCAAATAGTCAAAATCATAATGTTGATTTGAATGACTGCACGGAATGCATTAAAAAATTGTATTGTGACAATGTTAAATCACGGTCAGTCAATCAGTCAGGTTTTAAATTGATCTACTTTTCCGCAGAACGCTTACAGATTGTTTTGAATAATTTTGCAAGATGCTGTCCGAAAGTATATTCTGTGTATGTATTCGTCGTCTATTTATTTAATTTTTTCCTCGTAGGTATACAACGCAATACTGTATGTATCAATCGTAAAAATAGACAATTTCTACCTTGGTGGGAATTATAAATGTTCCGAAGTAAGTAGTAAGACTGTCGAGAGAAGCTTTTGTTAAATTTAAATATAACCCAACAGTAAATATAAAGATTTAAAAAAACTACAAGCC
The DNA here is from genome assembly GCA_947532105.1 of Athrips mouffetella. NCBI lineage: Eukaryota > Metazoa > Arthropoda > Insecta > Lepidoptera > Gelechiidae > Athrips > Athrips mouffetella. Next base: position 34,976,030 of record OX383956.1, read on the forward strand.
TTGAAAAATGTTACGTTCGAAAATGAAAGGTTCAATAGTTGGTCTGCTCTTTGCAATTCTTTCAATATTGGACTCCGTCCCCGGTTACCTGGAATTACATTTGAAAATTTAATAAAACTTTGTTTTACCCACTACTAATTACTACTATGACTGATTAATTATTACTATGACTGATTTAAAAAATTCTTACAAAAATATACTCGAGATTATGTTTTCATATGGTGCTAATAAGACTAATTAAAATCAATTCGACTGTCACTGTAGTATCTTTATTTACGGCGGACGCGTAGGTACATGCATTAAAACACATCCAAAGTATTAATAATTGTTGTAATTGGCTGATAGCTAGAATAGTATGAGCGTTTTAACTGTTTTAAACTTATTTTATTTGTCGTTAAGAAATTGTGGTATCCACTTTATATGGAGAATGCTGTTGTTAGTTTTAATGGGTTTCTTATAATGGTAGCCCGTGCCATTTTAGCATTTGTTCTTCCATCCTCATCTACAAATTTCAACAATATTCGGATTTCGTTACCCTTTTAAAAAATATGATTTTGATGAATGTAACAGCTACTAAGATCATTGTACTGACACAAAATAAAGGAATGTGGATTGCTTAATTTATTCACTAGAGCTTCTTCGTTTGGGCGGGAAAGTGAAAAGGCGGTAAATCGAATTGGTTTCTGTTTTTATTCATTTTTGTGTGTATTCTTTGTTTATTAGAATTAATTACGTTCGTATTTAATAGTTCTTGCTATTCGGTAAGTCTTTTAAAAACTTTTTCCACTCTTCCTGAAGGTGGAGGAGCCTGCTCCTCCAAGGCCTCCTATCCACCTCCATTGACTAGTTTGTTAGATGTCCTCTATCAAGCATCGCAAAAGGTAGAAAAGGAAAGATGTTTGCAAACTACCACCTTCAAAAAAAAGGCAAAAGCTGTTAACTTAACAAAATCAATTCTGAAGAAAAAAAAACTGATTTGCCAACAGACACATTGGTAACACCAGTAAACTTTGTAGTCCCTCCGTCAACCTCATCAGTTCCAGCAACACCTCCTGAGAATATGGATTCTTCAAATACTTCTCCAGGAACTGCTCGTAGCACTTATAACTGACTGGCAAAGGTGCTACTTTACATTCTCTGGATTTTTCTCTCTTATTTGCATAAAAATGGAATGCGTAAGTTTATTAAAAATGGTGTGAAGCGTATCGGCCGTAATCGTTTGTCCATTTGTTTCTCATCCTTAACTGAAGCTAATCATTTTCTATGAGTAACCAACGAAGTTCTGTCAAAATCCCAAAAATATGTTGCCTCAATACCTTTTATATTGTATAACAAGAAGGTTAAGACTGCATTCCGCACACACTAGCGCCCTCATCAGAATTTGATTAATTTCTTTGAATTGGAGACAAAAATAAAAAAAATTAAGACCGATAAAGTGTTCTTTGTCAGAATAGCGTTATTTTAAACTATTACAATTAGCTTTATGTTATCTTGTTTATTCAAAATCCTTAAAACGGAAATTGGTGGCCACCGCGTTCCGTTCAAAGGATTTTGAAAAAACAAGATAAGATAAAGCTTATTGTAATAGTTTAAAATAACGCTATTCGAACAAAGAACACTTCAAAAATCTCTTTTTTGAATTTCGTAAACAAGTCTCGAGAGGCCGAAAATACGTTGATTTCTGTCGATTTACAGTTTTTGGCCACCATCTTGATAAATGTTATTTACTATGTTATTTATGTAAGACGCATACCTACATAAATTCGGCAGGGTCGTATTACTTTAAAAACACCTTAAAAATAACAGATGTTCGATTTGCGTCTAGAATATTTTGAATTCAATAACTAGTCTTGTCTACAAGGAAATCACACTGGAAATATAATTTTCTATCAAAAATGGTTTGGTCGTTTTGGGAAGTGATCATTATGGGACTAAACGGATTTTCCGTCCATTGATGTAGAAAAATATTTCCGTCCTTACTATAGGACCTTCATATTAAATTTTTCTTTGTGTTCTTTGCTCGTTTTGTTGACTTACCTACAATCTGACAATGACATAACACTGACTGAAAAAGGGGAATAATATAAAAAATAAATGAAATAGAAAAATATAAATAAATTGAGTGTTAAGAATAAAGCATTTACGCTAATAACGAGTTAAAAAAACGCGAATATAGATTACAACACACAAAAGTACAACTTCTGTTGGTAAGTATTCTTTGTTAGAATCTAGAATCACGGCTATGTACAGAGTATAACATCAACACAAATAGGTACTTTCATAGGTATGGTGAACTATCGTTGAATTTGCCGCCTGCCCACTTTCGATTTTTGTTTGTTTGATTTCGGCTATTCATCATCATAATATCCTATAAAAGTCCGCTGCTGGATATCGTGCTCCCCGTAGAATATATCAGCAAATATGCGTGGTTTATTTATAGTCTTTAGGTAAATGTCTTTAGGCCTGAAAAGATATCGGTATAATTTAGCGGTACCCATTTACCTTTTTACCACAGTTGGATAGATTTATAAGGATTTAAATAAACTATGAAGATGTCTTCTTCTTCTTCAATTTAAGAGCTTGGCTCTTGTCGATGGAGTTACTTCCAGTCCTCCCGTTTCATCGCGAGCTGCTTTACCTCTTGAAACGACACGAAATTGACCTTTTCTTTTATCTGGTTGAAGTAGCTTCGTCTAGGTCTTCCTCGTCCCCTCTTTCCTTCAATCTTTCCTTCCATTATGTTTCCCAGGAAATTGTCGTGCCGTATCAGGTGACCTATCATTTTCCCTCTTCGGTTATCTATTGTTTTTAATAAATTTCTTTTCTCTTTGACTATTTCTAGCACCTCCTAGTTTCTTTTCCTTTCCGTCCAGCAAATTTTTCCATTCCAAGAGGTAGCTGACCAAAATAGCAGCCAATCCAAGTGTTCAGCTGCTGCCTGTTTCTGTGTGATGTGGGGACATGCATGCAGACCTTGAGTTAAAACGAAAATCGGATATTTGTTTCTCTACATACAGTTGACTATGTAAAATTCGGCATTTCCATCTTTGATTGGCTGTCACATTATCCAGGTACCGTGTGTCAAATTATGTCATAACCTCTGTTTCAGTAGATTCACTCGTTACTAAATAATTAAAGAAAATATGATTTTTTTTTCAAATATATATATATATATTTTTCTTCTTCTTTCGAGTCGATTCTGGCGTGATTTATATTATATTGGACCAAAACTCCACCACACAGACAGCATTATAGGTGGCATTGTAAAGGTCTTCGCTCGAGCAGAAAGAAGGGCACGCAGGGCAGGTCAAAAGGTGTGCCGTCGTTTGCGGAGAGAAGCCACACGGACAAGCAGATTTTTTTAAATGGAGTAATCATTAAATGTCTTGTACATTAGAAAAAATACCGGTCAAGTGCGAGTCAGACTCGCGCGCCGAGGGTTCCGATATACTTTTAGTATTCTTGGAAGCAATAAAGTCCACTTTTAGAACCGCAAAACTAAATTTGTTTGTAAAGATTTTTTGCAAATTTACAAAAACCGTGTAACTTATAAAGATCGTTTTGTTTTTGCTGTAATATTTACATAAACTTCTATCGACTGTAATTAATTCAGATTTTTCCTTTTACTAACTTCGGAGAAAAGGAATGGCATTTTTTGACATTTTTCATCATAACTTGAAAAATAACAGTCTTAAAAAATACAAAAATATATTTTAGAATGCACAAGTAAAGCCCTTTCATATGATACCCCACTCGACCTACGTAGTAACGACAATTTGTAATTTTGCTCCCCTATTTGGGATATTAGTAATCATATATTTTTTTCATTCTTTCATGTGCAGTTGGGCAACTAGATTCTAAAACTATTCCAAATTTAAAGTCGATAGAATGAGTGGTTGCTGAGATATAAAGGTGTGTGTATATACTTCCAACCATGTCTTCTTGCACTTTAGGGATTTCTCCTTTGAAGCCTTTTAGCTTTTCTTCGAGAGAGTCATGCTCTACTTCGAAAGATAAGCTCGTTTCGATTTCCGATTTCCTTGCTGCTGCGCTTATTGCTCGTGGCAGTGATATTACGGTAGGTGTCTCAGAGCAAACGGAATGTACCTTTGATGAAGAAGTGGGAATATGGATTTCACTCTGATTGAAAATATGTTGCTCATCGTGCAGCTCTATTTCGTGGAAACTCAGCAATAAACTAGGTTTATGAACAGTGGAAACATGGTTGACGTATCTATATTTAGGTGAGAAAAAAGTGTTTGGAGGTATATTTCCTACTCCAACTGCTTTATAGTTTTGTATAATTCCCTCATAGCGATCACATTTCCTAGACAAAGTGATGTTTTCCAAACTCAAGTCCTCTATCATGTCGTTTGCTTTTCCCAACTCTATTTCCAGTTGCCTGACTCTATCCTTTAAGTGATTTATTTCTTCAAAGTCCACCAAAGCGTTAGGTAGGCTTTGATGATTTATGTATGATTGTCGTGTAGTTATAGGTATAGGGCTCATTTTGACCGATTCATTTACCTCTGGTGAATGGTCTCCTTCTAAAGGTAATGAACTGAAGGGGTTTTTGGTTGGCACGTTTATTATCACGTCTTCATGTTGTTTCGGTTCATTAAAAGAGATTGCAGATAAATCAGCGCAGCTAACTCTTAAACAGCTCTTGTTTATGTCTAGTTTGGTGCTGTTGGAGGCTGATTGAACAAGGTGATTGTGCTGGCGGCGAAGAATCCGAGTCACAGGGAACCGGGCTGTGATTTTTATAACACTCGTGTTCTGAACAATTTCCTGTGACTGTCTGAGGTGACATTAAATTCTCGTCTAGTATTTGCTTAGAAGTTTCTTTTTTATGCTTATTTTGTTTCTTTCTGTGAGTCACTTTAGAATAAGACAGATTATTCATCGGTGATTTCCTCTGGCAATCAATGCAATTCCAATTTTGCCTGTTTTTTAATAGGTAGAATAGCTTCTCCGTGTTTGTACAGATCTGACAGTAAATTAGGTTACAACTAGAACATTGAAGCAGTCGTTTAAAAGAAACTTGTTTATTACATCTTGTGCAGAAGGGATCCTGGACCAACTGAGGTGATTTTTTAGATGTAGTACTATTTTTAGACATCTTGTTTATGTTTAGGATAATAATAGATATATAGTTATCCCGCCCTCTATTGACGTTTCTGATACAAAATTTTTCCCGCCCTCTGTTGTCAATTCGGTGCACCACCACCGTTCTTAGACGTGTATATCTACTCTGCTATAGTAATTCAGCTTGTGCGCGATAGATGTCTATCTAAGAAAATTTCAACCAATCTCTTCTAGATGGCGTTAGTAGTCCCCATAGAAGACAGCTGATCGGTCACCTGATTCTATTTACATCTATTCACTCAATTTTAAATCAACTAACGAGCCCTAAATTTCTTATCTCACAGTTTTCCATAGACTGACGGATGTTTAACACAAAGTATTTGCACCATTCATTAAAATTACAATCGTGGATATTCGCTCATATCACGTAATTTAGTTTTATCCAGGATTTATTAGATAAAATAACACTTATCAACCACAGAATGTTTCCTTTAAAATGTCCATTAAATTATTTCCGATTACAATACAAACACTTGTGCAAGTGATTTAAGTAACCATCAGTCTAATTATATGTGAAAAACACTAAAACTTCACATTTGATAAATTAAATAGAATATTAAATACGGAGCTGATGTGCTTCGCTTTTATTATCGGAATTGTACCTACCTAAAAGTGTTTTATTCCTTACGGTAATTGAAAAGGAAATAAAATCAGCGTTGACCTAAATTGTAATGAAAATTTATTTAAACCAATATTTACCACTCTTTCAACTAAATATTTATTCTAAACAGTAGCTTTTGATGAACATTAATTAATTTTAATTATAAGTATTTATAAGAAAATAGTAAGGACATATCATTTCTAAACAATGCCCGACACTGATTTTGCCCGCATTCAACTCTTCAAGTGGTCGATCTCTAGGTAGTTCTCAGCTTTCTTTTTGTGAGATTTACTTGTGAAAATGTCAACTCAATTGTTGACTTAGTGAAGGATTAATCCTTCCGGTGTATCTGTTTATTCTACTGTGCCATCCCGCAATGTTATTAATTATCAATACAGCATATTTCTGAAAGGCTTTTAAGCCATTGTTTCTGGAAGTATTTATTGAACTTTTAAATGTTATTCTTTGATGGGCTCTTCGAAATAACATACTTCTATCCACATTCCAGATATACAGTAGGCAATCGTGCTAAGCCAGTAAATACATATCGTTTTGTGTCGTTTTTGGACACTTTAATTCTGGGTCCTGTGCCTGAAAATAAAGAGATTTTATTATTATTTTTAGGGTTCCGATACCAAAATGGTAAAAAAAAGGAACCCTTATGGTGCCGCTCTGTCTGTCCGTCTGTCTGTCACACCTCTATATCTCAGCAACCACTTATGCTATCAACCTGAAATTTGGAATAGTTTTAGAATATAGTTGCCCAACTTAATTGCACAAGAAAAAATTTTGAAAAAAGTATGATTATTAATATAAAGGGGGCCAAAATAGGGGGGGCCAAATTTCAAATTGTCGCTACTAGGTCGAGTGGGGTATCATATGAAAGGGCTTTACTTGTACATTTTAAAATATATTTTTGTATTTTTTTAAATTTCTTAGTTTTAAAGTTATGATGAAAAATGTCAAGAAAAATACCATTCCCCCCCCCTTATCTCCGAAGTTTGAGTAAGGAAAAATCTGAATTAATTACAGTTGACAGAAGTTTATATAAACTTTACAGCAAAAATAAAACGATCTTTCTAAGTTGCACAGTTTTTCAGAAATCTGCAAAAAACCTTTACAAACAAATTTAGTTTTGCGGTCCTGAAAATGGACTTTATTGCTTCCAAAAATACTATAGGTATATCGGAACCCTCGGCGCGCGAGTCCGACTCGCACTTGACCGGTTTTTTTTTTTCACTACAGCCGATGCCTCTTGCGGAAAGCAAAGCAATTAAATAATAAAAAACCGGTCAAGTGCGAGTCGGACTCGCGCGCCGAGGGTTCCGATATACCTATAGTATTTTTGGAAGCAATAAAGTCCATTTTCAGGACCGCAAAACTAAATTTGTTTGTAAAGGTTTTTTGCAGATTTCTGAAAAACTGTGCAACTTAGAAAGATCGTTTTATTTTTGCTGTAAAGTTTATATAAACTTCTGTCAACTGTAATTAATTCAGATTTTTCCTTACTCAAACTTCGGAGATAAGGGGGGGGAATGGTATTTTTCTTGACATTTTTCATCATAACTTTAAAACTAAGAAATTTAAAAAAATACAAAAATATATTTTAAAATGTACAAGTAAAGCCCTTTCATATGATACCCCACTCGACCTAGTAGCGACAATTTGTAATTTGGCCCCCCCTATTTTGGCCCCCTTTATATTAATAATCATACTTTTTTCAAAATTTTTTCTTGTGCAATTAAGTTGGGCAACTATATTCTAAAACTGTTCCAAATTTCAGGTTGATAGCATAAGTGGTTGCTGAGATATAGAGGTGTGACAGACAGACGGACAGACAGACAGACAGACAGAGCGGCACCATAAGGGTTCCTTTTTTTTACCATTTTGGTATCGGAACCCTAAAAACCAACCCTTTACTTCACTGCTTTGATTACAGCTGACTCAAAATCAACAGTTATCTTTGCCGGCTTCCACTGTAGAAATATTGTTTTTAATACTGGAAATAGTATCTCGTAAGTTTTATATTTTTTTCTGGTAACAAACAATAGATGAGTGGAATTATGGAGTTATTGCTGCGTTTAAATCCATGGATTGTATGTAATTGTTTGAAAGTGCCATCACCATTGCCAGCATTTTGCGCGCAAAATACAGCGGTTCACGGATTATTGCCTAGACAGAATTAGAAAAGAAAAACTGCAATTAGCTATGCAACCCGCCAACAGATGGCGCTGTAGGTTTTTGTCTAAAACGAAAATACTTAAAAACACGGGGAAAATGAATTTTCTCAGACATGAGAACTAGCTAGATCGATTTTTCGCCCCCGAAAACCCCCGTGTAGTAAATTTCATCGAAATCGTTAGAGCCGTTTTCAAGAAACCGATAACAAATATAACATTTACAAATATTGCTCGTTTAATAGTATAGGATTTGAGCCGTTTTTCAGCAAATTTAAAATCTTCATTTTTGTTGTATGATAGCTACCCCCAAAATGAGAGCCAGCAAAAAACCACTCAGAATCCTTCGATCAATTTGTATAAAAATCATTAATTTAAAATATGGTGTCAATCGGACTATTCTTTTAGCCATTAGGCCAAAGCGTGACGGAGACCGACCGACCGACGGACATTTTTAGGGGACTTGTTTTTTATGATGTAAGTATAAGTGATATAGAACACATTTTTGAGAAAATTAGAAAAACTTTTTTTCACAAATACAATAACTTTCTCGCTCCGCTCGAAAGTAATTAAATGTGATACTTCCTGTTGACTTTGAAGTCAAAGTATAGCCCTCCTTATTGTGATTATTTTTATAATAAGGTCACATTTCGTACGTATGCCATAATTTCCTCCATACTAAGTTTTTGAGATACAGGTATGTATGTAGTGACGTCAGCATGTTTGTCCTAAAAAAGTTATTTTACAGACGAACCTTAGGCCTTTTGTTTAGGTTGGTGTCGCTGCGACAGGGTCCATAAAGGAGTTCCATCGAAAACCTGCCTAAAGCACACCTTCTGGTACTGGTATTCAATCATCATGTTGCAAATCTTATTCATATTGGAGGAGAGTCTTTTTTAAGGTCACTTAAGTTCAATCACAAGCTTTACAATCAAATAAATTTACAAAATCTTGTAAAGTTAATGCCCCTGAATGAATGTTCAGAGCAATTTTTTTTATATAAATTACCGTAAGAAAATCAACCGGAAGTATATCATTTCTAGGGTTCCGACACTAAAATGGTAAAAAAAGGAGCCCTTATGGTGCGAGTTCGTATGTCCGTCTGTAACACCTGTACTCGTATATCTCAGCAACCACTCATGCTATCGACTTTAAATTAATTTGGAATAGTTTTTAAGGGCAAAATTTCAAATTGACGTTACTAGGTCGAGTGAGGTATCATAAAAAAGGGCTTTACTTGTACAGTTTTCAAGTTATGGTGAAAAATTTAGGAAAAAATCTGAATTAATTGCAGTCGATAGAAGCTTATGTAAATATTACAGCAAAAATAAAAAGATCTTTCTAAGTTGCACAGTTTTTTAAATATGCAAAAAACTTATACAAACAAATTTAGGATTGCGGTCCTAAAAATGGACTTTATTGCTTCCAAAAATATTATAGGTATATCGGAACCGTCAGCGCGCGAGTCCGACTCGGACTAAACCGGTTTTGTTATTTTATTTTTTTAGCTATTTATTAAGGTGCTTCACTTTGCTGCCGAACGTGGGGTAATTTTCTATGGGCTGTTCTACTTTTTCTTTTTTTATGTCCTGGTAGGGAGGAGGGAGGGGGGGGGGCAGGCTCGAGGAAGAAGGGCCCTCTAAGTGTCTTTTTTCAGATTTTCGCTCGACTCTTAATCGGTTAAAAAAAACATAAACTCAGTTGTCGTAGGATGAACCGTTTCGTACCTATGAATTATAGTCAAATTGCATGCTCTAACGTTAGAGGGTAGTTGTGTTTTATTTGAATTTATCTACATTTATAGCTACTCTTGCCCATTATGGGATTAGCACAGCTTTTTCTGTGACCTATGTCACGGCAGATTCAAAATGATAAGAAAAATTCGTACAACAAGAAAATAAAAACAATAATCACCTAAGCTTCATTACTTTTAGGAAGATCTTGATTATTTTTATTATTCTTTCGGAAATTGGTGTTGATGGAATAAGCGAATCCCTCATACACCCCAACTGATTTTAATAAAAATAAATCCATTCCCGTAAAAAAAATCTTTAAATTTTTTTAAATCTAGATTTTTATTATTTTAAAGTTTCATCACTGTTCTAGTTTCATCGTTGTCCCCTCCTCACCGCTCATGAACCGGAACATATCAGTGCTGGTGAATCTGGTTATAACATTCGCCTTTGTAAATGTCCTCTTGTATGTAATTCTCTGTATGTTAATTGTGCAATAAAGAATATAATAATATAATCTCTTGATTGCCGAGATGCTCCTCAATGCACATGTGGCTCCCCTGTTGAGGAATTTATGCCCACAAAGTCTTCAAAGTCTCAAATCGAAAGTCACACAGTTGCTCCACCAACCCGGTTTCGGATATTGCCCGTGGCTTGTACACCCGCGGGGTTCCCCTAGGTGTTCCACGGGAGTTTTTTTTTCTCCCGTGGAAGAACACCTGATCACTTTTGAAATAAAACTAATTCAAAACTATCGCCCGTGGTCCACCTATTGCCTATGGCGCAAATATTAATTAAAAATCAAGAAAATGTGTATAGACATTTTCTTAAATTCTGAGGATAAAATTTAAAGAATAATGAAAAAGATAGATAGATATTGTATTTAAAAGTAGAAATAGCTTTTTTTCTTTGAGAAAATTATAATGTCTGAAAAATCTTTGACACGGGGCCGGACTAAGTGATTTCTTGTTTGTTCTGTGTTATCTAACAAATATTACAGTCCTTATGGGGTTTTACTGAACTGAGATTGTAATTTTTTATAGCGCAATACCTCTCCGGCGGAAGTTAATAAAGTATTTGATTCTTCAAGAAAACCAGATTCAAGGAGAATGTTTGTTTAATTTTTGTTTCTAAGACGTCGAATAAAATTTTCTCAGTTAAATACTTCCACCTGAGAGGTTTTTTAATTACAGAAAATAGCAATTGAATCATCCAACCTCGGGGCAGGACTGAAATTACCCTAGAAGGTGGATCATACTGATAATAAACTGGGTTTTAAAGGAGTATGATAATTCTTTTGGGGGTTATAATAGGTTGAATAAAAATGTTTTTAAATATTTTTTTTAAAAGATTGTCTCACAAAGAAGTGAATGAAGTCTTCAAAAGGTGTAATGTCCTCTAATAATTTTAGAAATACCTCCTAATTCTGATAATACGGAAGTCTTAATGGGGGAATCGAGCGCTCGAAAAAGTACATACATTTAATTTTTTATGCCTGTTTTGTAAAAGTAACATCAGCAACGAAAACAAATAATATTTTTCTTCGGCACGCGTTAAAATAATTTCGTATTTAAATTTGCTGATTTTGGTTAATTATTTAAAAAGACTGATAGTATTTAATTCGATGTTGAATAATCTGAATAGCATAGTAGTGTAATGTTGATTGATTTTGATGATTGATTTTTTGCGGCTGTTTCTCGTGTCCGTACTTTCACAAATTTAATATTTAGATCCTTCTGTATCACATCACACTTATTGCACTAATATTGTAAAAGTGAATGTTTGGATATTTGTTACAACATTGACAATGTTTTAATTTATTAAAAATCGGTGAAATAATACATAGAAAATGAGGTCTATTTTTTTGTTGTTAATGATAGATCTCGTCGCAATCTTCATTTTTGTTGACAGCTGCCAAATTTATAATCACTATAACTTGAAAACTACTGACCCTAGGCTACTCTTGTGCTGGGAAAAATAATCGATCTTATCGAGATCTACATTTCGGATGACAAATGTCAAACTAAAAATCGCTATAACTCGAAAACTACTGACCCTAGACCTCTACATTTCGGATGGCAGCTGTCAAACTTAAAACCCCATAACTTGGAAACTACTGACCCTAGACTTATCATGTGTTAAGACATATGATAGGTCTCGATGAGATCTCCATTTCGGATCACAGCTGTCAAATTTATAACCACTATAACTCAAAAACTATTGACCCCAGACTACTTGTATGCAGATACAAATGATAGGTCTCGATGAGATCTTCATTTCGAAGTCGCGCTGCGATTGACAAGCTTGACCTGCTCTTGACTGTACAAGCAAGCCTTCACAAAGATGCACTCATTCTTCTCCACCGTAAACATAATTCACCTGAATTTAATAGTTTCAGAAACGCAAATCACACACCACAAGCACACATTCCGTTCACTATTATACTTTTACTAGCTGGTGCCCGCGACTTCGTCTGCGCAGGTTTATAAACTGTAGCCTATGTGTTATTCTGATGTATAAGCTATATTATTATAAAGTTTCATTAAAAACTATTCAGTAGTTTTTACGTGAAAGAGTAACAAACATACATCCATCCATACATACATACGAGTACTTACAAACTTTCGCTTTTATAATATAGTAGGATAGGATATTAGTAGGATTTAACAAGTTGGTACCTATTGATAATGTTTCCTCGACACATAAGTTTTTTATACGAAGAGCACCACCACATGGATATTTGTTTTTAAAACATTTTAATTTGTGAAATTGGTAGTCTTTAAAAAGGAGGACAGTGCCTCCTTTTCTTTCAACGAAAGATACTTCTTAGACTTCTTCGTTCATTATTTCAAGCCGTAATAAGTAGGTATAAACATTATCTGGGGTCGAAATTGGCAATCACCATATGAGTATAGGCACACTGAAAAATACGTCCACTACATCTGACACCACAGAAGAAAGATGACATCGTCAGCGTCATCGAAATTAAAGTTATCAAAGTAGGTATAGGTAGTGACTGTGAGGCATGGTGTCTTGGCACGAGTCTATGATTGATTATAATTCTAAGTACAGCCAGTTGGGCCACGGAAAATAAATATCTCCCTTGGAACACCTAGTACTTAGATTGTTAAGTATAACTGAATAGTTTCCAGATCCGGTGAATCTGATTTGCTCGTTGCAAAGTTTTGGTGAAACATTTGAAGTCGTGTGGGGCGGGCGTTGGAAAAGAGCATATTCTGATTATATAGGGTGATTGGAAGACGACGTATACCTGAAAGGAGGTTGTTTTGCAACTCTTATGAAGCCAGGCCCATGGAACCGGAGGTCTAAAATCAGTGGCTGCGGAGTCATCCGAAGATCAGGTATCTTGACGAGAATTCCCGCCTTACTACATAAAAGGCGAAATGTGAAAAAAGGACACCTCCCACCCTGTGGAATAAATTTATACTTTTCTGATAAATTACTGATTAATTGTAACATAATTTATTTCTAATAACTTCAATAAATACCAAAATAAGTTCTAAACAAAAAGTTGTGTTAAAAAACTCAAAATAATTTTTTGTCAAAGGGAATATTAAAAAACTCAACTCTGGTTGGCTGGAAGAGATCTCTTCATAGAGATAAGCTCGCCATTATGAACCTCTTCTATCACTACTGTTTTGTTTTATTGTGCACAATAAAGAATATATATATTTCCAGAAGTCATTCATACACTTGGCGTACAAATAACAAAAATAATTTTTTCGTTTTATAAACTTACCAAAAAACTATAAATCTTTTAATTGTTCGTGGCACTTAAAATTAAAATAGGCAATAGTGCGCTGCGGCACTAATTTTTATTCTATAATCTTTCTGATTTAGTAGATTCAACAATTTTTAGTCTGAGCTTTGCCTCTGAATTGAGAGCTGTTGCATAAACTAGCTCTTTCATATGATGATCCCATGAATTAAAATCGCATGGGTTCAAGTCAGGACACCTAGCCGGCCATGGAATAGGGCCTCCTCGGCTAATCCAGCGATCAGAGTAGTTTTGGTCGACCCAGTGACGTAGGTACACTTATGCGGAAATGGGCTGGGCAGCCATCATGTTGATAGATCATCCCTCTTCTTGTGGCTAGAGGAACTTCTGCCATCAAATCTTCTCACAAAAAAAATTCGTAAGCTTCACCATCTAAATTTAGCAGCAGGAAATGCGGTGCGATCAACTGCCCATTAATCACACCCATCCAAACACTAAAAGAAAACCTTCGGCCCTTTCGTTCTTTCTTTGCATTTTCCTCTTTAGGTGCCCAGAAATGAGCATTGTGAAAATTGGTCATAGCGTCTCGGTCAAATTTTGACTCATCTGTCCATGTTATTTTTGATAAGAAATTAGGGTCTTCGAAATCTTTGTCCAGCATGAAACAGAAAAAATCGACACGTCTGGCTGGGTCACTTTCTTCAAGTGCCTGAACTAGTTTCCGTACGTACCGTAACCATAATACCTTCCATTGAGTCAACCCAAGACCTCGAGCAACAACTCTTGTTGATGTAGTAGGGTCTTTTAGAAAGCAATCCAAAATATTGTCTTCAGCTACAGGATCATAGATGCGAGGCCTGCCAACATCTCATACACTTCTTTCCACTCTGCTTGTCTCGCGAATGCGCCAAACTATACGTTATGTTTCTGAACAACTTTCCCAAAGGAACGGCGGTCGAAACACAAAAGAAAACAATTTCACCTCCCGTACAAAATGCGCTATCAGCTAATGAAGTTTCTATTGGATGTTGAAAAATTTTCCACGCTTCGTATTTTTTTATAGCCCGAGTAACATACTCAAAGGATCGCAGTTGATAAGGTATATATGGTAATATCGAACCCATAAAGCAGCAGTGGGTCCATGTTCTTCAAAGAATAAAAGTGCATTCTTTATTTGTGTTTGAATAAGTTCCAATTATACATTTCGCTTTAAGTATAGAATCTTTGATGAGTGTCTAGTTTTTGTGTTTGTCCAACAGTGATTTTACTCTTCTATTCATCTGAGACCGAAAGACTAAAATAGTTTCAGCCAGGTGTCCTCATGCTGCTGTTCTTTCATTAACAGGGCCCGTAATTTTTATAGCACTTTTTACATGTCAAAGGTCGACTTCCGAGTATGTCGATATTTTCCTCGATTTTTGTTGCGTAAGAGTTAAAATGCATAAAATTACTTACGGCAACTTTGCCACCGCCGCTATCAATTCCCAAAAATTATGATTATGGGCCGTCGGTACTCATGTACAGGTGTAACGAAAAGGGTATACCAACCTTGAAGGATGTGACTCTGCCCATGAAACCTATACGTGAGTGAAGATGAAGTGATGTATGCAACTGCATATAATTATGGTATTAAAACAGTTTCGTGCGTATGTTTTAATTGCTCCAAATAGACAGTTGCATGTAGCTACTACGACCCCGTTAATAAACAGAAAATATTAGGTCTTTACCTATGAAATTGCCGTTTTGTATGGCGAATTTTAGGTAAACTCAATTTTCAGTACTAACATTTTTGCATTTTTCTTAGGAATTATAAATCCAATTATTTTAAATTTTTTTAAGCATTATTGGGAAGACATTAAGCTAACAGAAGCTTAAATTTTAATTTCCGAAAAATATTTTCTGTATAAAATATAACGAATCTAATGATGAAATCGGACGACATTTAAGACGAACAATTTTCAAACCTTTAATTTTATATATCAAACTAAAAATAAAAACTTTATTTTATGCGTAAATTGATAACCTTGAAATCAACTTTCAAATATAAATCAAATGAAAAAATAGCATTAGAATTATAGGAATTATGATCTCATTAATCTGTAAGAAAATTTCGGCAATTTCATAGGTAAAGACCTATTAACATGTTTATGACCTCCGTCTGTTAACTGTACACAAATTAACAAAAATAACAAAACGTATTCCCTTTTACAAACTAACCAAACAACAAAAATAACGACTGAATAAATTAATATAATAAATTAACTACCACAAAAGGAGGGATCTGTCGTCATATCCACTTCCACTATCATTGGAAGTTCCGCTTCTGCAGTTGGGGTCATTTGCCGTTTCCACATAAAAGTGGAAACGGCATACATACAAGTGTGCCCACTTAAACTCAAAATTTTCAACCGTGCGTGATTCATTACTTTGTGCTTGTTTTTTTGCGCATCAAATGCTCCTTTCAAATCTAAACCATATAAGGTGTGGAGAGATTTAAAAGAGTTGTAACCCTCCAAGCATTACGCTCTGTTTAACAGATACCGAATATTTTTTCTTAATTTATTTTTAGAGTTAATAAAGTAACGCCTTTTTCACGTGCTTTGTCTGACTTCTATCTGACTGAATAACAAAAAAGCATCCTTTTTTTTCGAAGACTTCTTCGTAGCCTGGAATGTCGTGAAAGGAATTTTTTTTCTGTTCTTTGATTTCATTATCAAATCCGTTATCGTGCTAATTAGTATTTTATCATCTTCTTTTCTAAATTTTCTGCTTTTAAACTCGTTCTCCTCGAGTCAAATATCTACTTAAACGTGGAAAAAGACCGCTCTACGTCTGTGGAAGGGATGGTGCTTATTTAAAATAGTCAATTGAATAGTTGTCTTGGTGTTTTTGTTCCAATGACTCCGCAATGTCCCGTACAATATTATAAGCAGGGTTTCTGTCTTATACCTTTTCAATTTTGTTTTTTGTTGCAGCTGATAATTATCTCTGATTGTGATTAAATCATCCCATAAATAATCTCTTTCTAATATTTGTATAGCGTTTTTTATAGCTGCAGATTCTCGAACCGCTACAACAGCAAACAATAAAAATAAAACATAAATAAATTGGGGCTCCCAAACAGCTAAAGCGGAACGGGTAAAGGTATCAGGTTGAAATTAGTACCATATGTTAGGGTCCATGAACCACACAAGATCTGAAAATTTATGTTTTTTACAATGACGCAATCAAAAGATGTGGCTTTTTATGTCCTCATTATGAAATTTGGCAAGAAGCTAGGTCTCACAGTACAAATAAAGGGAAAAGTCTGAAATCATTAAATATTACAACTTTACTCACAACTAATGGTAACCAATTGTGGTGAGCTCCCGTTTCAAGAACATTCATACGAGTATAAGAGAGGGGTCAAGTTGGATGGTCGCGGAGGCGATTTTTGTTTTAGTTCTATTTTAAAAACGAGAATACTTACAAACTTGAAAGTTGGTATGTTTATAGTTCATAAGCTATAAAATAACAACAAATAATAAAATTTGGTCAAGCGCGTTTCAGACTCAAAAAATCTAGCACATTAACTTACTGAAATTTCAACTAATACATGATTGATTATTATTATGATTATGTGGTGGTACGGAACCCTCAGTGCGCGAGTCCGACTCGCACTTGGCCGGTTTTTAAAATTAGGGCCAATAGAAGCTTAGATACCCTAGTCAGAGTTGTCTATCACTCAAATTTTAAGATGTTTTTTGGTGAACAATGTTACATGTAGTTCAATATTTTTAGAAATGGTACCCAGGACAAATTACGGCCGACAATTTTTTTTTATGGAAGTGTTCCTTAGGTCCATCCAAACATATCTAGAAAGTTCCCTGCCGATCCCATTTTCGCTCCCCCCTCCCCCCCTTCAAAAAGGTCCCTAATTTTAGATTTTTCTATTTATCTCTAAAACAGTTGAAGTTAGGGGAAAGTCGTCATCTAAGACTTGATGGTTATAAAATTACCAATCTATAAACACCTATTTTATTTCGATGTGACCTTACAGTACCTAAAATATAGCTACAAACAGTTCACCAAAAATTAAAAATTATCTTCAAATCATTTTTTGTACTAACTTTTAACAGAAACTACTGGAGTTGTGGCAAAATTATCTAAGAGCATGTGAATCTTGATACATTTAGGAATAAAACGAGACATAATTTATCATTATTGCAGCACTGGTTCTCGATTTACAGCGAGTTACATCAAACACCCTGAGATAATTTTATAGGACAAAAGAAGTAGGAACAGTGAAACTGACGTTGTCTTTCAGGATTAAATAATGGCATTTAAAATTTAAATACATCAAATAAAAATAAACAATTTCCCCTGAAAATCTAAAAGATTTAAGCTTTAAGTAACTAGATGGCGTCACTTGTATAATAAAATAAGAAATAAAAATGAAAATTTTTAATATTTTAACGAACAAATAACATTCGAAAAAATGTTTTATATATATATTTTAATAGAACATGACAAGAGCTATCGTCTGACATCTCATGTTTCAAAATAGAAGCAACCCATTTGTTATTATATTTTATTTCTTATTTTATTATACAAGTGACGCCATCTAGTTACTTAAAGCTTAAATCTTTTAGATTTTCAGGGGAAATTGTTTATTTTTATTTGATGTATTTAAATTTTAAGTGCCATTATTTAATCCTGAAAGACAACGTCAGTTTCACTGTTCCTACTTCTTTTGTTCTATAAAATTATCTCAGGGTGTTTGATGTAACTCGCTGTAAATCGAGAACCAGTGCTGCAATAATGATGAATTATGTCTCGTTTTATTTCTAAATGTATCAAGATCCACATGCTCTTAGATAATTTTGCCACAACTCCAGTAGTTTTTGTTAAAAGTTAGTGCAAAAAATTATTTGAAGATCATTTTTAATTTTTGGTGAACTGTTTGTAGCTATATTTCAGGTACTGTAGGTCACATCGAAATAAAATAGGTGTCTATAGATTGGTAATTTTATAACCATCAAGTCTTAGGTTGACGACTTTCCCCTAACTTCAACTGTTTTAGAGATAAATAGAAAAATCTAAAATGAGGGACCTTTTTGAGGGGGGGGAGGGGGGAGCGAAAATGGGATCGGCAGGGAACATTCTAGATATGTTTGGATGGACCTAAGGAACACTTCCATAAAAAAAAATTGTCGGCCGTAATTTGTCCTGGGTTGTCAAAGAATATTTGGATAAAAATATTGAGCTAATGATTAAAAGCGTAATTTAAGGCTCGACTTTTCTGCCAATTTACTTACTAAAATTCTATCGGTTTTTTTTCCCAAAATGATCAAAGTTAAAACAGTAACAATACACGTATAATCCGTTTTTTTTTTCGATAATTCCAACGCTTACCAATCTATTTTTAGGGTTCCGATACCAAAATGGTAAAAAAAAGGAACCCTTATGGTGCCGCTCTGTCTGTCTGTCCGTCTGTCTGTCACACCTCTATATCTCAGCAACCACTTACGCTATCGAGCTGAAATTTGGAATAGTTTTAGAATATAGTTGCCCAACTTAATTGCACATGAAAATTTTTTGAAAAAAGTATGATTATTAATGTAAAGGGGGCCAAAATAGGGGGGGCCAAATTTCAAATTGTCGCTACTAGGTCGAGTGGGGTATCATATGAAAGGGCTTTACTTGTACATTTTAAAATATATTTTTGTATTTTTTTAAGTTTCTTAGTTTTCAAGTTATGATGAAAAATGTCAAAAAAAATACCATTCCCCCCCCCTTATCTCCGAAGTTTGAGTAAGGGAAAATCTGAATTAATTACAGTTGACAGAGGTTTATGTAAACTTTACAGCAAAAATAAAACGATCTTTCTAAGTTGCACAGTTTTTCAGAAATCTGCAAAAAACCTTTACAAACAAATTTAGTTTTGCGGTCCTGAAAATGGACTTTATTGCTTCCAAAAATACTATAGGTATATCGGAACCCTCGGCGCGCGAGTCCGACTCGCACTTGACCGGTTTTTTTTTAAATGTATCTCCCGCTGACTTTCCACTGCTATGTGGCAGAGGCTTTTTGTAGCAGACATGTCGATAGCATCTTTTTTAGGGTTTCGTAGTCAAAAGGAACCCTTATAGTTTCGTCATGTCCGTCTGTCTGTCTGTCCGCGGTTTAGTTTAGAGACCCTTAGTTAGAAAGCTGAAATTTTGTACAAATAAACATTTCATCTACGCCGATAAAGTGGTAGAATAAAATTTTGAAAAGAAATTTTTTCAGGCAACCTCCCATACAAGTAAAGTGGGGATATTTTTTTTTCTCGTCTACCGCATAGTGTGGGGTATCGTTGGATAGGTCTTTTAAAAATAATATAAGTTTGCAAAATATTAGGCTTGAAAGCGCAATATTTGTTGGAGTCGAGTGTTTCCCCCCCTGCCGGCTAAACTGTTATTATGGGAAATGTGAAAAAATTCACAGTAGTAGCATATATGATGAAATTTAAAGGAAAACTATCACAGTTAAGTAGACTTCACAGGTTAATGAGCTATAACTGAAAAACTAAAAATAATAAAAACAGCAATAGCAATCAGGCGCCAGGACCTCTGAGCATCAGGAGGTAAAAAGTTCATGTTATAAACGTTATGAAACACTTACTCAAAACCCGCTTTGCGACAAAAAAATCGTAAAATAACTACGGAACCCTATACTGCGCGTGACCCGACACGCACTTGGCCGGTTTTTTTTTTTTATAATTATTTACGACTTATTTGTTGGGTCATGATTAACACTGATCTGATCAATCATGATACGGTTCGGGATGATGGGAATAATTATTGACTTTTTCTTATTTTTTTATTTAATTTCATTCATGCTTCATTTTAATTTAGCTTTTTCTTACTTGATTGTTCACCAATACGTATTGTATCTTATTGAAACGTATTTCACAAAATACGCTCGAAACCTTTAATTCGAAACCTTTAATTAATCTATTATGCAGCCATGAGTCTAAAACCAGAGCATATTTGACGAAAAAAAAAAGACTATTTTACAAACTTCTTTTTAGGGTTCCGATACCAAAATGATAATAAAAAGGAACCCTTATGGTGCGACCTTGACTGTCTGTCTGTCCGTCTGTTTGTCTGTCACACCTCTATATCTCAGCAAACACTCATGCTATCGACCTGAAATTTGGAATAGTTTTAGAATATAGTTGCCTAACTTAATTTATGGTAAGGGGGGCCAAATTTCAAATTGTCGCTACTAGGTCGAGTGGGGTATCATATGAAAGGGCTTTACTTGTACATTCTGAAATATATATTTGTATATTTTTACGTCTCTTAGTTTTCAAGTTATGATGAAAAATGTCTAAAAAAATACCATTCCCCCTCCTTATCTCCGAAGTTTGTGAAAGCAAAAATTTGAATTAATTTCAGTTGACATACGTTTATGTAAACATTACCGCAAAAATAAAACGATCTTTCTAAGTTGCACAGTTTTTTAGAAATCTGCAAATAACCTTTACAAACAAATTTAGTTTTGCGGTCCTAAAAATTGACTTTATTGCTTCCAAAATACAAAAAGTATATCGGAACCCTTGGTGCGCGAGTCCGACTCGCACTTGACCGTTTTTTTTTATTGCTTTTGACATAGCTGCAAAATGTGTTGGTAAGCGTTGGAGTAAAGAAAAAAAAATGGATCATAAAACATTTTCTTTTCTTTTTATCACGTGTTTATCTTTTTATCACTTTTTATCACCCTAGAAATAAATTAGTAGCTAGTTTTTTTTAAAGAGATTTTACGAAAACGTTCTCATTAGTGTCTCAATCTTAGAGTTTGGTGATAAGTGTATTAGCTTACATACAACAAAATATAAAAATGTATGTAACGAGCACAGTTCTATTTTAAATCATCGTTGACAATCAGACATTTTATTGCATCCTAATATTGTAGGTGCATTATTAGAAGAGAACCCTTCGTGCGCGAGTTCAAGTCACACTTGACCGGGTTGTTTTTATGACCGCAGCAAACAAAAAGATGGTGTATCACGCAGAACATGATAAACAACATGTCGCTAACAGCTCTGGGACTTCTTCTCGCAAGACGATCTACCGTGAGTCAGAGGTAAGCAATTTAGGAGGTACTTTAAAGAAATTCGACTTGTAGGTACTCAGTTTATATCAATCAAGAGTGCGAAAATAGTAGACTATATGTAAACAAGGCAGCTAAATAATATTTTAAATGCGAGGGTTCTATTTTCAATCCAGTTATTCTAGAGTAGAATCCCGAGCATTGCGAGGGATTTTTAAGAAGAATCCTGAACATAGCCGGTTTTATTTTGTGACTAGGTATATCTCTATTTAGTTTATATTGTAAGGAATATTTTTATTTGTGTGTTCCTTTTCTTGGACAGCATGGCAAGTTGGAGCATTGGACTGCAAAAGAGGAAGAACCTGTAGAAGTTCCAAAAAAGGTTCGTCTTTATGCTTGGTTCTATAAAAGCTAAACATTAATTAATGTGACATTATTTAAGGCGGAAATAATACAAATAGAAAACGGTGTGTCGAGAGCTTCAGTTCTTTTTAGCGTTTTGACTGAAATGGAAAGCAAGCTCTGTTCATATTAAGCAATGATTCGTCGGTCCGTCTGTTCACCTTAGCAAAGATTTGTTCATCTTGTGCTCAAAAGGGCCCCTAGCGATTTCTTTTAAATATATAAAAGAGCTTGTCCTGACTGACTGATTTATCAACGACGAGCCGTAACCGCTATAGATCCAGATCTGAAATTTTTTACACAGGTTCTATGCATGTCAAAACTACCCACTACGAAAGGATTTTGGAAAATTAATGAAATAAGGGATGAAAGTTTGTATGAAAGTGCTTTGTTTCTTGAGCTAGATTCACACAAATTTGAATTTAAGTTTCCGGTTGAAACTAAAGAAACACGTGTTTAAGAATTTCTTAAAAATCACCCTTCAAGGGGGTGAAAAAGGGGATGATTTTTTTTCGTATGCTGGTCTATAAAGTCTTTCATTTTTAAAAGTAGAATAATAGAAATTTGGTTCTGAGAAATAAAGAAGTACGTATTTTAGAATTTTTCAAAATTCATTACCTAAAGGGGTGAAATAAGGGATGAAAGTCCTTTGTTACTCGTACTTGAGTAAGATTCACACAAATTTGACTTCATCATCATCATCATCATATCGTGTGGGTTGCAAGGTCGATGACCGACCTCACAAACCCTGGTGTCAGAGTTGTTGAGCCGCCAAAGGCCTCTGACATGGCTCATTAACGACTACATCCGTAGATAGTAGTCGGGACCAACGGCTTTACGTGCCTTCCGAAGCACGGAATCATCTAACTTTTCGGACAATCAGGTGATTCATCCTGCAATGTCCTAACCAAACTGGGGAGGTCACACAAAGAGATTTTTGTTTGACAGTGTCCCCACCGGGAATCGAACCCAGAACCTCCGGATCGAGAGCCGAGCCCTCTAAACATTAGACCACTTGAAGCTTTTGGTAAAAAATTTAGAAACACGTGTTCAAGCATTTCTTAAAAACCACCCTTCAAGGAGGTGAAAAAGGGGATGATTTTTTTTGTATGTTGGTCTATAAGTCTCATTTTTAAAGATAAAATTATAGAAATATGTTTCTGAGCTCTTGGTAAAATATAAAAAGGTTCTTGTTTTAGAATTTTCAAAATTAATCCCCTAAAGGGATTGAAATAACGGATGAAAGTTTGCATGAAAATCCTGCAGTTTCGACATGTGGTACTTGAGGATTTTAGTTATTAATATGAAACAAAGAAACATGTTATTTAGCAATTTTGAGATATCATCACCCAAGGGGGTGAAATAAGGGATGAAAGATCGTATGAAAAGCCTACAGTTTTGACAGAAACAGTCCAATGCAATCATCTCTGTCCTCAGTAATCCAGGGTGGATAATTTTTGTATAAAAAATCACAGTAGGTAGAAACCCATTGGAAAAGGAGGAGAATACTATAAAAATTAAAGGAAAAATAATTTACGGGCGATCTGAGGTCGGGTAGGGGAAGGGGGTGAGTTTAAAAGGTAAAAAACGGTTTATCTCGATTTCCAGCAAAACTACAAGTCCTATGGAATAAAATCAAATAACAAAGTTGTAGGTAATAAAAAGATCTACAACTTTTGTATTTTTTTCACATAACCTCAAAATTTATGTGAAAAGTTCAAAAAACCAAGTTTTTGGTTTTTTATTTCTTTTACAAATTTTTTTTTTCACGAAATTTGGTGAAATGTTATCTTTTTATGTCCCAAATACACTGTAATTTATTTGAATTAAAATATTTATTATTTCGCCTGATATTGACTTAATATCAAAAAAGCACCCTAATTTTCAAGTCAAAATATCAGCTTTTTTCAAAAAGTTGGTGTGCTTTCTGTTCGTTGAAATCTCTACTTTCCGATGGTGTAAAAAAGATATACATTACCATAGTAAATCTTCTCAGAAAATCCAAAAAAAAAAACTGTCTTAGTCAGGGCGCGCATACGCGCAGAAGTGTATTAAATGCATGCGAATCCGACTCTTACTACACCAGTTTTTACTATTCCTTGTAATTCTATAGCTTATGCATTACGAGTACGAATGTCACGATCAATGTTGATCAAATTCCTAATAAACTGATCAACTTTCGAAAAATCATAAAGAGTAGGAGATCCAACAAAGCAAACCTTGCGCAAAACCTGCTGAGATGAATCTTGACACGATTCAAGTACCTACATACCTGTAGGTAACATTCATATGTTCATTAAAATACTTCTCATGAAGTATTTTTTTTTATTAATTTATCAAATATATTACAACTGAGTTTTACAAACAAAATATATCGCCAAACTGCGAAACAGTTTGTTGGCGATCAAATGCACTCTTTTAAAATTAATTTTAATCATGCAACTTACTACTAAGACTTACAATTATTTATGTACAGTTTATGTGCTAGCAAAGGTGAATATAATAGGGAACAATATGTTATTAATAGTGGTGCAGCTCGGCAGCACGCGTCAGAGACGCACAGTGGGGCATAATGTCAAAATATATCGTTCTTTACTTGATTGAAAGTTGTATCTTTTGAACCGATACAGGTAGCTGAATGAAAATTTCACAGAATACCTACGTGTTTTTAAGATTTTTATCATCTAAAATAAAAACTAAAAAAAACAGGAAGAATCGCCATACGAGAAACGTATTTTATTAGTTTTTGCACTATCGTCACACCTTCAAGGGTCCTGATATTACTTTCAACTTGATACCTTTGCCCGTTCGGTAAAAAATATGGTCTTGATAGACAGACGGACAACAAAGTGATCCTATAAAGGTTTCGTTTTTCTTTCTTTTGAGGTACGGAACCCTAAAAACACCAAAAAGAAATTGTGTATTTTTGACAATATTACATATATACGGGTCGAATTGATAATCTCTTTTTTTTGAAGTTTTCCATGCGTGGCTGGCTGGTATAAATCTTCACAAAATACGTGTTTTTGCGAGCACATATTAATTTTCAGACTAGCATTTATTTTGTAAACCTCATGTAAATGTCACGTTCCTTTTTTTAACAGCAACAGAAACGACTGAACAGTGCGGATCACTTCAGGTCAGACAACCAAGGTCCAACGATGGATTCCCAGAGCAAAGAGCTCATCAACAACGTAAATAATCAACATCGCAATTATCCTCGACTCGATGAAGAACTGAACAAAAAACGCGCTCTTACCAAGGTATATCTCATCGTTATCATCATTATTACATTCCATTAAAAAGTCACTTTAAAAACAGGGCGTTTGCAACAAAAAACTAGCAACAAAATATTAAAAGTTTTACTAGACAAAAAATATTTCACCTGCTAATAAATCAAGTTTTCATTCAAATTATGTCCTGCAAACAAAGTGAGACTGATCAACTGTAAATTCATTTTTCCATTAAAATAAATATTTATGCACAAGAATTGTTATTTGTGCATATAAATAGTTATTTGAGCAGTTGAATGAGCAAATAAGTAGCAAATCAAGAGTAAGGTTTTATTTGCTCTCAAGCTCAGTCGGCTCGTGCGTTGTGGTTTCAAGAGGACCTAACCCAACTTAACCGCGCAATCGGTTAGGTTTGGTTTGCCTGAACAAACGAACCTATGAGTATTGTTGTAACAAGATTATTTGATGTTTTCAATGACTGTGTGTACATTTAGGTATAGTGAGTAAAAATTTAAAACATAAATTATAATAAAAACAAGTATGAAGATATGAAATCAAAACGATTATATAACAAATGAGATCAAACTTAAAACCGCTAAACACGTTAATAGCACTGCAAAAAATCACGCAATGACAACGCTGCTCGTGCGCCATTAAGTCACGCGACCGCCGCCGTGATTCCGCTCACATCTGAATGCCGATTTTTCAATAAAAGATGTTCGCATTTGATCAAATTAGAGACATTTTCCGCAGTGCAATCGAAATATCTTATCGCTCATTTAGTTATTCTGACGGTCAAATATTTATTTTCAGCACAAATACCATTTATTTACAGAACAAGTGTTACTGCTACTTCTTATTTATTGTCTGTATAAAATTATATTTTCTCAAACATGCTTCGAAATTCGATCATTATTTTGACAACCTTCTTCGAGATCAAAATTGCTGTACCTACTGGTTAAATACTCGAGAGCAGCTGCCGGCAATGTCAGTATGAAATCCATTTTTGCGACCGAATAAATTACTATGAAAACTCATATCTGTCTAGTTGGAATGTACCAACAAGTATAACAACCAAGGATGTAACTTATCACATCATAAAAACCAACGAGTTAACTTAACAAATATTTTGTATAAATTTCGAACAGGCTTGCAATAAGAAAGCTAGTAAACACATATATAGAAAAGCTGGGTATCCTCAACAAAGTTAAACGTTACATAACTCCTGGACAGCTTCTAGTTTTATATAAAGCACAAGTCTGATCCTGCATGGAGAATTCCTGTCGTCTTTGGGATGGCTCAGCCAAAACTAGACGCACTTGACTCGATAGATCGCAGAGCCAAGAAGCTCGTTGGTGATGAGATGCTGGTGAAAACCAAGTTTCACAGTCTGGTCCACCGTCGCAAGGTTGCATGTCTGTCGGTCTTTTACAGGTTGTACTTCGGAGAGTGTGCGCAAGAGCTCCACGAGCACGAGAGTCACCGCAGGATAGCACCCACATTTAGTTGATATTCCACACATTCGCACATAGCGCTTTGAAACATCTTTTATTATGCGCACGGCTAAGAGTGGAATTCTCTGCCTGGGTATTTGTTCTCGAGTTCATATAACCCGAATCTATTCAAGTCGCAAGTGAGCAGGCTTCTTCTGGGCAAGCTCGTCCCATCGTCGACTTCATCTCTGTCCTCAAGACTAGATCGAGGTCAATAGTAAGCCCATTGACAATAAAAAAAAATATGAAAATGAAAAACTGCGTTATAAACAAAGGAATATATTGGTAAGTAGAAAGTTTTTAATGTTTGTTTAGATTAAACTTAATTTCTGCGCAATTATTTAGAAACCAGGTATTGTGAAGGCTTAAGCATGTGGGCTTCGGCTTCGCCTCTGCCTACATTATCACATCGTCCTACAATACCTTTTTTTTTCGGTTAATAATCTACTATTTGTGGCACGATGAGAATTATATTATCGCACAGATTTCTCATTTTATTTTCAACAATTCTAAAAGGGCGATTCAAGGTTTTTGTTTTTTGTCGGGCATTAAAACAAATTTATGTTTTGGTTTTAACTGGGTTTTAATTGTATTTTCTGTGAGAGTCAAAAGCTGATAATGTGACCCTGGGCAAATCTCAAAAGTGGCATCAATAAAAATTATTTTAGTAATGCTCTTGACTTTTGAAACCAACATATCAGCATTCGCCGACCTCCTTCACATTAATCTCGCATCTATAGGAAAAAATATTTATGAATTTCAGGTACTTCTACCTCTCCAAAAACTTCTAAGATTTGCTCTTTTCAGAAGTATTGGTGTGATGAAAACCCGCCAAGTTGGAATGATTAATATCGGTTCTGATTATTATTAACTTGGCTGTAGTTTAGATTTCAACTCTTTTTTTATGTACAAGAACTTGGCCTACATTTTTACATTTATGTTTTTGGTGGGATTTTATTTAGTCCGGTGCTGATCATTCGTAATCAATGTCTCTGGAGATTTTTCGAACATAGACGCAGTAAATATTTTTGAAATTTATTCATCACAGGTGGTAGCGGGGCATCGTCAAATATTTCGTCGCATACTTCTTTATAAATTCTTTAATGCTTTTGGCCGGCAAAAGTGGTAGCAAGGCGATAATTCTGATTATCTTTCTATTCTTTTTAGATTTGCTTGTTCCCAGTATTTTCGCATTACGCTAAATGGCGTTATTATAATGATAAAAGCAATCACTTATTTCACCATTCTAAAAGGTGGCTTTGATGGCATTCAACTGTGCTATTTCGTAATCACATTTAAATTATCGAATATCGATTCCAAGTTTATTTGTAGTAGTTTTTATTTTAAGTATTTCGAAAATTACAGGTACGATATTTGTTGAATCGATTTTCGACTCTAGGGTCTACGGAGTTGGTAGAACGGGGGTAATAAATAAACACCTTTAGGCGAAGCCAAGGAGGTTTTACTACGCTTCGCTTTAGTAGGGAGTGTTTAATGCAAAAATCTTGCTACAGAAATTTAGTCACTCGTATATTGTAATTTTTTATAAATTGGTTTTATATAGAACACCTTTTTACAGCTAAATCGTCAAAATTAAATATCTTTCGGGTGCTTTTGGTTCTGTGATTTAGCTACTAAACTCTAAAATTTATTTAGATCTAATTGTG
Source organism: Athrips mouffetella (assembly GCA_947532105.1). Taxonomy (NCBI): domain Eukaryota; kingdom Metazoa; phylum Arthropoda; class Insecta; order Lepidoptera; family Gelechiidae; genus Athrips; species Athrips mouffetella. The sequence goes on from OX383956.1 coordinate 35,004,302, forward strand.
TTGTTTATGGTCAAGCAGGTTATGTACTTCTTTATTGGTCATCAACCTTTTTGGTAATATTTTTTTACACATTACTGGTATCCCCGTCTTTGACACATTTTTATGTCATGTTAAATGTTGTTTAAAATCACGCAATTTTTTGCAAAAACAGTGATATATTGTTGCGTAAATGGCTGCAAAATTAATAGCTATGCTATTTGCGGAATATTCTTCTATGGGTATGCATTATTCCTTTGATTTTTCTATGAAAAAGCCGAATTGTTTTACGTATGAAGTAGGGTGGCTATAATGTACGATGTTTGAATATACAGGAAAACAAAAGGTCAGAACTGTGTGATGTGAATCTGCGGAAACTGCCCATAAAACTGAACAACTTGTCCCAAATTAAGAATAATAAGTAATAAGATTATGATAGACTAGTCCCAACTAACATTATGGACGACACGCGGGGAGCCAATGAACAATTCGCACACCTGCCCTGCGCTCCCTCGCGATATTTCGAGCCACATTTACGGTCAGCATCTGAGTTTAGTGCCGTGATTATTGAGAGGTATTATGTGAAGTTTTTTTACATTGGGTTGGAATTTATTTAACAGAGTTTCATCTTTCGATATTGGTATGCCTCTTACGGCCAGTTGCATAAAGCGACATTAAAGTTAAATTTCCTTTAATTTTTATGCTGTCACTTTCTTTATCATCGAAACAGAAAGTGACAACAATAGTGTACCGAATGGCACAGTGCGATCGAAGCAGGAGGACAGTAGCAATAAATAAAAACGCCTTCGTCCACGGAATACAAAACTTCGTCGTGTAGTAGTAGTGAAGCAAACCACCTCGCTGAGAAAGATGTATTCTTGCTCATATTCAAGTGGTTGGTAGTTAATTTTAGAAGGTATTGTTTTGGAATTTGGGAGAAATTTTGTTTTGTTTTATTCATTGATAGACCGACCTATTTTCTCGATTCATCCGTAACTTCATTTAAAAAGTAGGGGGCTTTCGACTAGGCCGAAATGCAGTTGGTTGATGTTGAGTTTTTACAAGAATACCAACAAAGACCTTTATCGGCCTGTTGTTCACGGACGGACAGAAGGGACGCACGTACCTATAGATAGATGGACTGAAAGAAAGCTGATGTACGAGTGGTGTTCAATAAGTAGTGAGAATGAACAACATATTGGTTTGAAGTCTTTTGATGTTTGTAAGTATTGATAGTTTATTTCAGACATTTCAGTAAACCTACCAAAGACTTGGGCCATAATATTAAGAAACGTATAAATGAGGTAAAGTTTAAGAGCCAGTCCATATTTTTGAACCTATTCCTATTCCGTGTGAGTAAAAAAAAATGTAAAGTCGGAACTAAATCTATGAATTAGGAAATAAAACCTTTTATTTATTCGATAATTTTGTTACATGTCGTACCTTTAATAAAATTTGTTTATCAATAAACAATAAGTCATAAAATACAAGTCAAATATTATTAATTGCTTTGCTTCTGATGATGACGCATCGTACTCGGACTTTTCTACCCCTACTTTATATTTAACGAATGTCAATCCCATCAAACCGCACTTTTGTAAAGAAAAAATTGTAATTTTGAATATTTCGGGTGATGTACTTTGTACTCATGACATGCTTGAATAATATTCATGACATGCAAATAATATCATGCTTGAATAATACTCTCATGTTATACATAACATCAAATGAAACGTCCACTACAGGACAAGCTCCCTTCAGAACTACTTAGAAGGGGATTTACCATAGCTACCATGCTTGTAAGCGTTGTGGCTGGCGACCGCTGTTGTTGGTGACCGCAGTACGTAAGATGAGACGATACATACAGGAGGACGCTGCTGCCCATCCTCCAGTTAATAAGCCCTTAGTCACCTCTTACGACATCCACGGGAACAGATGGGTTGGTACTATTCTTTGCCGGCACCACACTGACTTGACTTGATTTACCTCTATGATTCTACGGTTGAGCCACGAGCCAAACCAAAGATGAATCCTCAGCGTTGCAAGGGTTTCAATGCACGAGACGCAAAATACTTTTTTTATTGCCGAGCGAAACACATCTTTTTAGGTAGAGACGAAAGTATAAAATCTTGCCAAATAAAATAAGGAAAATGAAGCTGCTATTCCAGTGGGCTTCAATAATAATACAACCCCAAGCCTAAAATAGTTTGGTCACCCTACTTTGTGACAGAGATGCATTACCGGCTGTTGGCGTTTAACAGAAAGAATACAGAGAATAAAAGTTTTCTTATCTAATGATTTTTTTTACTTGTGGAATGACGTCACTCAGTGGTCAAATGAATGTTACAACTGCCGCAGCATTTTTGAATATATTACCGCAATCAAATTACTTTTCTATTCGAAAATAACAAAATATGGTATGATATAAAAATATCTCGAAATGGTTTTTGTATTTCAGTGTGTTATATCATATTTAGCTTGGCCAATTAGCATTATAATCCTGCCGATAAAAGACACAATAGGGCTCATCTTTGCAGACCTGTATCTCATTCACGTCTTGTATGGGATCAAGGGAAATTTAGTGGCGTATTCTCCTTTTAATGTCTCTGCCCAAGATTTTATCATATTATTTTCAAATTCTATATCTTTGAATGGAAATGGATTCTGCCTTGAAATATATAGTAAATCGTACCAATCACAAGGCAATTCCAATTGAGTTTTTTGATTGGTAAGACCCATGTTCTTGTCATTTTCGAAATAAGAGTGGTCCCTCACAGGAAATGTAATAGTAATGGAATCCAGTCTACGAATTTCGTGAACAATATAATGTATGAATTTGAATATATTCTAATTCTTATTTTGTCCTCCGCATGAATCACAGAATATGTGCAAATGTTTAATGCTTGAGGAACTTTTTATGATAAAATCAAAAAGAAAAGATGCAACTTCATTTGAGCCCTTTTTAGCATGAGTCTCGGGATAAGTGTAGAAGTACAACCAAGAGGTACCCCTCTGGCTACCGCCAGATTGACTGACGTTTGTAGCAAACATCGTTCGTCGATATATTTGGTAAAGAGGTCAAGATATATTTTTCTGGTATTCCATGGCAATAGCTGCTAATGAACTGTCTTTTAATGATGTTTTACGTGCGAGCCTCTTTCGTTTATAAAATATATTAGCTTTTGTCTGATGATTTATGGCCTCATGTTTTAGCTTTCGCTTCTGCTAATTATCGTCGGTGCAGGCGGCTATTTTAAACCGCATTTCATTACAAGAGCTGCATGTATCTACTCGTGGATCATCATCATATCAGCCGAAAGACGTCCACTGCTGGACATAGGCCTCCCCTAAAGATCTTCATGACAACCGGTCCTGCGCTACTCGCATCCAACGGCTTCCCGCGACCTTGACACCAGATCGTCGGTCCACAAGATAAGGCCTACTTGTGGATATCCAAACGAAATATTGAATTCCGTATTAAAAATATTTTTGTATGTCTCATAAGACACATTCACATTTTTATGTATTTCTTTCAGTATTTTAAACATTTTCTTTATATTTAATTCTTCGGGTAAATATTGCCTTCGACCATAGTAGACTTCAGTACCATATTGGCTCGATCTGGTTTTGAAACTGGCTATGTGCTCTTTAATGGTTTGTAAAGTAATTATATTCAATTTTCGATGAATGCTTACTGCTTTTACCGCGTTGGTTTTTTGGGGTTTTTCCTGTAGTCTTCAGTGATTTCTTCAGGTAATCAAATTTTCCTCTCTCTATTCCATGAATGGACATAAATGCCTTAGCACATACTGCAACATCTACCTGTCCGTTCTCACTACCAATTCGTACTCTATTTGCATATGATACTTCGTGTTGAAGGCCTGTCTCTTCTTTTCGTGGACTGTGTCTCTACACAAGTGGCTGTTATACTCGTAAGTCCAAAAAGGTAAGGATTTTGTTCATCATTTGTCTTGAGATTGCATCAAGCAAGCAAGCGCATTTGATTCTAAGATTGATGTTACAGCATAACCTTCACCAAGAATTTGTAATAAAGTGTCACGTATATATCTTTCGGATTCATCAGCAAGGATTAGAATTCTTCGACGGCGAGTAACCTTACTTTGAATGTTTTCTTTCTGTACTACGTGTGTTCATAAGTCTTGAGGCGAAGTAAAACTTAAATATCTTAGAATTAATGAAGTATAGATATTTATTTTAATTTTACATTTGGGCAAATACTATTAACATACTAAAATAATAATTATTCAATGTAGCTGCCTTTATTTTAAAAGCAGGCCTTCAGACGGTTCGGCCAGTCGTCAATCGCAACACGAATCTTTTCTAGGGGTATGCGCTTCGATTCCCGGATAAGGGCTCGCTTGAGCGAATCAAGATTTGGGTGGGACTTTCTGCAGGCTCTTAGCTCTAATTCAGTCCAGAAATATTAATCAAGTGGGTTTAAATCAGGGCTAGAGGATGGTCAACCTCCAATTGTCCTCTAGCCACTTTTGTGTTGACTTGAGAATGTTCAATGGAAATTATTAAAAAAATTGTTTCGGATTTTCACTTTTTTGCGAGGTTTCTTTTTTTTATGTTACTGTTGTTTCAGTTTTTCTCTTCAAGTTATCTATGTCTTCTTGAATGGTTTACGTAAATGTGTTTTTTTTTTCGGAGATGATTTTCGTTTACTGTTATCGATTTTCTGATGATAGGCGTAGTACCAGCACAAATAAATAATCGAAGAATCACAAGCGTCAAATAGTTTAGTGATTTGATTTGCGTTTTCATTATTTTATTGCAAAACATTTTTATTTTATTGATTATTTTAAGATAACGAACTTAGAAAAAAATATCTTTATATACTTCACCAAATTCTGAGGTATCGTAAGTAAAAACAAATTATCTTTCTTCCCCCTTCGCATAAAATTAGCTTTTACGAATTTAAAAACCTTGATAAAAAGTAAAAACAAACTCTATTTCTCCCTTTTTCTTGAAAAAGTTATCTTTATTTTTCTAGAGCGTGCCCAACTGTGATTTCTGAATTAATAAGTTTATTTATTTATTTATTTAAGCATAGGGAAACATACAGCTATAATAATAAATACATAAAACTTAATGTTACAGGTAATCACATAAGCCAATTAAGTATCCACATAAAATTATACACTACGTCGAAAAAGACAAAATAGAACATAAGTTAAAAAATAAATAAATTGAAATATTAATAAGAATGAACTTTTAACCTTAACCAGACCTTGGTTATAACCAGAGAGTTTAAATGACAATTATAAAAAAAATATATTAACAGCATCAAACAATAAAACATTTTAAAAAGATCAAGAACCGACCATTATTATAAAAAAACAAATCTAAAACATATTGGGTAATATCATATCAAGTTGAATTTGTATGTGAATAATGATATCATCGTTATACATATACTTTTCTCTTATTCGCTGTATTGTCTACAACAAGCTCTTCAATATGAGTTAGAATATTTAATAATCTTAACAATGTCGTGTTGTTTTTGTTTATAGATTTGTTTACTTTTGAATGCCAACTTTCAACCACATTGTTGGTTATATGTCGCTCTCCAAATACGAGTATGCTCATTATTTTCGTCATGTCTTTTTTCTTTAAATTGTTATCCATATACGCCATAAAGGGCTGCATTTAATATTTGCTTTTAATATAATTTAAACCTTCCAGAATTGTTTTCTCACCAAATACTCGTAGTGGCAACACGGAGCAGAGACTAGGAGCCGTAAAACTAAATTTAAAAAAAAAAAAAAACGCAATACTTTTTTCGTGTTTTGATTTCAAACAGCCCGATTGTTTTGCGTTTGTGCCAAATCATTTTAGTCCAATGGTAGTAACAACCTTTAATAGTAACATAAGGCCATACTTCATTTTATGCATTTAACATCCCAATCTCAAAATTGCAATTAAGTTTTTCAATATTCATTGCTAGCAATTTTAAGAGGATATGTCTGAAAATATTTAACGCTCAATGGGCGGAGTCTTCTCGCTCGACCCCCCCGCTCCCCGCACAAAATACACGCACTGAGCACCCGCCGCACGCGGCACGCTGGCCGCAACAAGCATAGAAATGCAAGGAGTTGCGTTATATAAAATCTTTTTAAATAGAAACATTTAGCTTATTGTTATAAATAGTTTATTTAGATGCCGAATAGTATGATTAAGGGTTTTATAATCACCTAAAGTCGAAATTATGCAGTAAAATAAATTTTGTATTTTTTTACGACTCATTTTACAGTTAAACTAAAAAAGTCTATAAAAACGAAACGAAAAATCTGAATTGATTACAGTCGATAGAAGTTTATGTAAAAAATTAAAGAAAAATAAAAAGACCTCTCGAAGTAACACTGTTTACTAAAAAAAACAATTTACGCTCTTATATTTAACTATACCTACTTTCAGTATAGGTAAGCAGACACTAGTACATATATGGTATTCTGTGACGCAGATGAACGAAGCTAACAAAAGCCGCGCGTTTTTAGGGTTCCGATACCAAAATGGTAAAAAAAAGGAACCCTTATGGTGCCGCTCTGTCTGTCTGTCTGTCCGTCTGTCTGTCACACCTCTATATCTCAGCAACCACTTATGCTAATCATATCAGCCGAAATACGTCCACTACTGGACATAGGCCTCCCCTAAAGAACTCCATGACGACCGGTCCTGCGCTGCTCGCATCCAGCGGCTTCCCGCGACCTTGACCAAATCGTCGGTCCACCTTGTGGGGGGCCTGCCAACGCTTCGTCTTCCGGTACGTGGTCGCCACTCTAGAACCCTCACGCCCCATCGGCCATCGGTTCTTCTTGCGATGTGCCCTGCCCACTGCCACTTCAGTTTAGCGATTCTCAGGGCTATGTCCGTTACTTTAGTTCTTCTGCGGATCTCCTCATTTCTGATTCGATCGCGCAGAGAGACTCCGAGCATAGCCCTTTCCATAGTCCTTTGGGTGACTTTGAGCTTTCTGATAAGGCCCATCGTGAGCGGCCACGTCTCGGTGCCATATGACATCACTGGCAACACACACTGGTCAAAGACTTTCGTCTTGAGACACTGCGGTATTTTGGACGTGAAGATATTGCGGAGCTTCCCGAACGCTGCCCATCCGAGTCGACGAGTAACCTCTTTCTCTAAGTTGGATTTACCCAGCTGGACTGTTTGTCCCAGGTATACGTACTCATCAACAACTTCGAGCGTAGAGTCTCCAACTTTGAGTGGAGTGGGTACGACAAGGGCGTTAGACATAATTTTCGTCTTATCCATGTTCATTTTAAGACCCACTTGTTGTAAAACTCTACTGTGGTTATTGATCATCGTGCCGAGATCTTCCAGGGTCTCAGCCATTACGACAATATCGTCGGCAAATCGAAGGTGGGTCATGTACTCGCCATTGATGTTGATGCCAAGTCCTTTCCAGTCCAGGAGTTTGAAGACGTCTTCCAATGCAGCGGTGAACAGTTTAGAAGATATGACGTCCCCCTGTCTCACTCCTCGCTGCAATTAGATAGGTTTCGAGTCCTGGTCCTGAAGACGAACTGACAGAGTGGCGTTTTTGTACAGATCCTTCAACACTTCAATGTACCGACAGTCGACTTGGCACCTCTGAAGAGATCGTAGCACGGCCCACGTCTAGATCGAATCGAAGGCCTTCTCATAGTCCACAAACGCCAGGCAAAGTGGCTGTTTATACTCTTCGGTCTTCTGTATAACTTGCCGTATCGTATGTATGTGGTCTATGGTACTGAAGCCTTTACGAAAACCGGCTTGTTCGGGAGGCTGGAAGTCGTCGAGCTTATAGACATGGCTCAGAAGTGAGATGGGTCTGTAATTCTTCAGCAGGGTCTTATCACCCTTTTTGAAGAAGAGTACCACCACACTTCTGTGCCATGCCTGTGGCGTTTTCCCTTCGAGTATGACAGAATTAAACAGCTTCTGAAGAGCTTTAAGCACTGGCCTTCCGCCTGCTTTCAGAAGCTCAGCCGTAATTCCATCGTGCCCGGGTGCCTTGTTGTTTCTAAGCTGTCTGAGAGCCATTCTAATCTCGTACAAGCTGACGTCCGTCCCAGTGTAACCTGCTCAATTCTTCTTCGAGTTCTGCAACCTTCTCGTCGGTCCGCAATGTGCGCGTGTTATAAGTTGCCAGGGCCAGAGGTCGTCGTTGTTGGTAGCTCGACATCTGCCGGGAACTCTTCGCACCCCCTGCCCCACCGTTACCATGGCCGCTACCGGAGCCAGGAATAGCGGGGCCGTCGGGGACTAGGGGCCGGAGACTATTATTGTGATTCATGTTGATTCTTAGGGGGTTTTACCATAGTCGCCACGCTTGGCAGACGGGTTGGCGCCCACAGTAAGATGAAATAATACACAGAAGGACGCTGCTGCCCATCCTCTGGATTTTATTTCATAGTCGCCTCTTACGACACCCACGGGAAGAGATGCGTCGGTACTATTCTTTTTAGGCCGGCACCGCACAGCTTACCACTTATGCTATCGACCTGAAATTTGGAATAGTTTTAGAATATGGTTGCCCAACTTTATTGCACATGAAAAAAATTTTAAAAAGTATGATTATTAAAGGGGGCCAAAATGGGGGGGCCTAAATTTCAAATTATCGCTACTAGGTTGAGTGGGGTATCATATGAAAGGGCTTTACTTGTACATTTTAAAATATATTTTGGTATTTTTTTAAGTTACTTAGTTTTCAAGTTATGATGAAAAATGTCAAAATAAATACCACTTCCCCCCCTTATCTCTGAAGTTTGAGTAAGGAAAAGTCTGAATTAATTACAGTTGACAGAAGTTCATGTAAACTTTACAGCAAAAATAAAACGATCTTTCTAAGTTGCACAGTTTTTTAGAAATCTGCAAAAAACCTTTACAAACAAATTTAGTTTTGCGGTCCTGAAAATGGACTTTATCGCTTCCAAAAATACTATAGGTATATCGGAACCCTCGGCGCGCGAGTCCAACTCGCACTTGACTGGTTTTTTCGTATGTCCCTACATTCCGTCCGCCAGGTCTGTCAGTAATAGCGACTCCATTACTCTGTTCGATCAATGGATACGTACTTTTGTAGAATTCTAGTTTTTGCTGGAAAAATGCTGGAAGTACCATAGTCACCTCGCTTGTTAGCGTTTTACGACTGGCACCATGGACCGCGGTTGTAGGTGACCGCAGTAAGTAAGATGTAAGATACAAAAGAGGATGCTGCTGCCCATACTCCAGTTTATAACCCTTAGTCGCCTCTTACGACACCCACGGGTATGTATAGGTTGGTATTATTCTTTGCCGGCACTACACGGGACAGGTAGTATGTACAATAAAATATGTAATCAGGTTGGTATTTACTTTGATCACAAATAAAAATTCTCATCTAGGGCTACAATGACAATCTCTCAAAAATAATTATAAAATATATTTTTTGATGAAATAGTTTTTATTGCGCGTGAAAGGTTGGATTTGGGAACAACGAATACAGGTCTGTCGTCGACAGAAGGTCACGGGCAACTGATCGGTGAAAGAAAGGAATAAAATAATTACTTCCGCAACGTATTAGACTGCGACAGATGTAGTGCGCGTGCACCAAAACTAAATGACGTAAGCGCCCGATATAAAATATCGACTTTTTGTAAAAACTAAGAAATAAAATAAAATTTTAGCTTTAGTCAACCCTAGCAACTACGAATACCTTTCTTTCTACTTAAATTCAATACTTAAAACACCTCAGATTACACAAAAAGAGAAAGAAACGAAAATTGAAGAGGCAACTTTGGATTTTAATTTTGTGTAGTCGATTTTCAGTAATCATGTTTTGGTCTTAGTGATGCCCTCACATGAATGGTCAAGAAACACATACCTGAAAATCACGGCAAGAAACTGAGTAAATAAAAAGATATTTGTCTCTAAAATACCCAAAAAAAATGTACATATCGTCTTAAATCTGTCCAGTTGTTTGTGTTTAAGTAGTGGTTACAGCTATTGATTGGTAAAATTTTGATTTAGTTTTATTGTAATAGCCTAGCTCTTAGTAAAATAAAATCCCTAGGCTATTCCTAGATCATGTCTCACGGACCCAAAATGTAATGAGCTAGTAAGCCAAGTTCATAATTCGTCGCCCTTCTAGCTAACCGTTACAACTCGAAATTGTTACTTTTCCAGGGCAACCCATTTTCGGTTTCGCGTTACAATCATGCTGCTATAATTACGTAATTTTTTATACTATGCATTACTTTATAATGTATTATAACAGCTCTTAGCTAGTTCTTTAAGCTAATATAAGCCTGATAACTCTAACGTCTCTATTTATTTAGTTATACTCATTTTAAGCAGACATCTCACTCTGTGAGAACTTTGTTTTAATTTTTCGGTTAAGAAAGTCAGATGTAACGTTGATATTTTTCTATTATTCGTCTAAACATATAAATAAAACTACCTTAAACCATTGTTTTCATTCATTTAAAATAGTTAAACGATTGCTTATGAACGTTTTATTAAAATACAACGTTAAGTTTCTAACATTTGGGTTTATAATCAACATTCTTTTAAGTAGGTACTTTTATTTAGCTTTGTAAGTATTTTAAGTAATGTTTTAGGCAACTATAACCAAGTAAGTAATGTTTTAGGCAACTGTAACCAACTATAAATGCAGTCTAATAATATTTCAAACAGAGTTTTCTCATTACAACAAGGCAGTCAGAATTCTGGTATCACAATCACAGTTTTTACAAAAATATTATTTTATAGTCTTAGTTGTTATTCAAAAAGGAATATGAAATCAACGTAGTAATTGTCATAGTATTTGCGATCGGAATTTTGGCTGGAGTTGGATTCAACAGTTGTATGTTTTTTTATGTTGCCCTCCGCCCGCTCACCACGAATTGGTGCTTTCCATACTTAATTATATGGAAATAGAACCCATATTCGCAAAAAACCTTCGACGTTTTAGGTTCTAATTAATGTAAACATTGCATTAATATATTCTCGTTAAGTGCTCTATGTACATAAGACAGTAATTTTCTTACTTTAAGCCACAAATTTTCTTAATGGAAAAGATCTTACTAACTGGTCTACTCGTATGTTCCATACGACAAATAGCAAGAACATGAATGACCACCTATGCAGATATTGCAAACAAAAACACGATATATCTTTGAAACGGTCAACGATACAGAAATGACGATTAGAGAGAACTTGTGCATAATGCTAAGACCGATCTAATGGCATTATCAGTGCACATATAACGTTTTACGAGATATAACGGTTAGCTAGAAGGGCGACGAATTATCCTATCACGGCAAACAAAATGTAATAGTCTAAAGCTCTTAGTAAAATAATATCCCTAAGCTATTCCTAGATCATGTCTCACGGAACCAAAATGTAACGCCCTGCCTAGCCTAACTATTAAACCTGTAGAGCCCCGGTGTATCCCGAAGGATACAGAAGAGGATCGAGTTCCCGCGCTTTATATTCTGCCTTATTGCGTCGAAGCTGTGGTTTATTTTGGTTTGGTGTGTATAGGGAGTAATGATCTATTTAAATTACCTTTCGAATGACGTATAAACCATAGATTAAACGGATGACGCGCCAAAGTTCAAAATTTTTGAAAATCTTGGTCACGTGGCAACATCCGACCGATTTGAGTCGGTCAATGGCGGCCGGGGTTCAAGGCCATATTATACGACCGTAAAAATTCGCAACCCTTAATTGTATAGATTATTGCGAATTTTTTGTATGATGGGATCAGTGAGGTGATGTATGTAAGTTTAAAAGTTTATGTTGAAACGGAAGAGTTTAACTGATTATTAAATTTACTAAAAACCCTACTAAACCTAACTGATCCTAGAAAAATTAAATTTAACTATAATCTAATATTACTTAGCGCTTGTTCTGAATTTCCTAAAACCTAAAAATATAGAGTCTGTTTCAAACTGTAAAATGGCCTTTAAAGTAAAATTATGAAGCAACCTAGAAATCTTTTAAATGTGAACCGTAATAAAATAAATATGATACCCTAAATAAATAATATTAATAAAAATAAATAATAAAATGTTTTAAATTATATCCCCGTTGAATAAAAGAAAATAAGTAGATTCTAAATTGAAGTAGAATGAAGAGTAATTATTCAAGAAAAAAGATATAATTTCAAATCAGCACTATTATTATTATTATTGTTTATTGCACACAAGAAAAATACAATGGACAATACATATAGAAACACGACACAACAGGTACTATTTATTTCGATATAGAAATGTCTTCCAGCAGACCTAGGCTAGCGTGAATGCTATTTGCTATTGCATTACCTTTCTAGAAATGGAAATTTAATTTTTAGTAGTAACTTTGTTTATTTAATAAAAATTATTCCCTAGAAACTATTTTATACAGATTATTCCAAAGCCATGTTTTAGTTTTTAGTTTATTTTTTTCGCATTATCTACTCAGTTGAATGTATGAAAGCAAGCAAAACCAAAATTATAGTATTTTGTCAGATAAAATAGTTATGAAAATAAAACATTATTCATTAAAGAACCATTCAAACTTCTCTCAAACTGTAATTTGTCTTATTACAATTTTCTTTAGTTAACTTTGACAATGAAAGAGACTACAAATTTTTCTAGTCCTTTTAGTTCAATCTGTTTTGATATTGATTAAATAATTATCTATGTTACCATATACTAGATGACACACAAAACTGTTTTTGTGATATAGTGACTCCGTATGGTATATCACTAATATACTGAGATTGTATTTTCTCAAACAATTTCATACACTATCAGCTATTTATTTAAGCTTGAAGTATAAGTAAAAGAATAAATAATTTGAAGATTTGAAAGTATGTTTACTCCATACTATTGAAACACATTGAACCAATAAAACTTTACTCTAAATAACTCATAAAAAATGATTAAACATATATGATTTAGTAAGTTTTAACTTTATGTAATAACATTACTAGATAGGAAAATTTTCTGAATGTAATAAAATCTTGGAGAAATTTGTATATTTTTAGGTAATTAACAAAGAAAAAACAATCCTCGAATCTCATAACAATTCCGGGAAAGCTGCACCGCAAAGGATCGGTCGAGAAAAAGAGACCAGTACAATTTAAATAAATATGGAACTACATAACAAACTGCTTCTGCTCATCTTGGTTTCTCATTGACTAACTGAGAAGAGGTAGACTGATCAGCAATCTGAGTAGATATTGTTTCTCTCCTTATACTTTGATAGAATCACTTACTGGGCGAATACCAGGTAAATCACGTTACTTTCACCTCCTATAAATTTAAAACCATAATTAACTAAGAATTTAGACACATTGCCCGTCTTTTGTAAGGAAAGGCTTCCTTTTCTTTTACCACTATTATTCCTTACTCAAAATCGGACTCTACACCAGAGCTCTGGAAGAGAAACTAAAAAACACAAAATAAATTAGGTTTAGTTAAAATTTATATTCATTTACTAGTCTCCATTTCATGATAAACCAAGTTTGATATTTTTTTGTTCTATATCGAGGATTGGGCCTACTTTGTTACAAAACTGGCAATATATCTAAAGATTTAGCTCTAAAGATTTAGCTCAAATTCCGTAGCAACTGTAAACTGTAATTTTGTAAATCTTCTTTCTCTGAAATTTTCACTATTTTTATTATTTACGTTTCCGAAGATTAAAATTTATTGTCTGACTACAAATCTGATACGAAAAATGAACGTCGAACGCGTTGCAGTTCCATATTTTCAAACAAAACCCAAATTCTCACCATCCCCACCAACCAATCACAACGCAGCAATCCAAACAGCCTTTTTATTAATTGATGAAACAATGAGGAAAAGTCTCCTACAAAATATCAAAGTTTTAGAGTTTCGTAGATCAAATAAATTACGAAAATATTAATTCAAAGTTCAGTATCTTTAAATAATTTCAAATTCAGCTAAAGTTTTGAGTGAAATTGTGCGGACGATGCTAGTTCCGTTACATTATGATCAAAATAATAATAAAAAAAATCCCAGCAGTTTCGGCATGGCGCTGCAACAAATGAAAAAAAAATGAAATTTCTACAGTGTAGAAAACTTAGTCACAGTCCTTTAACCAACGTTCCGTGGTTCTCGCTTTGTGTGCGGGAGCTGAGTCCTGTTGAAATATCCAATGCTTATTGAAAAAAACCGGCCAAGTGCGAGTCGGACTCGCGCACTGAGGGTTCCGTACCACCACATAAACATAATTGTATTAGTTGAAATTTCAGTAAATTAATGTGCTAGATTTTTTGAGTCCGACACGCGCTTGACCTAATTTTATTATTTGTTGTTATTTTATAGCCTATGCACTATAAACATACCAATTTTCAAGTTTGTAAGTGTTTCCGTTTTTAAATAGAACCAAAACAAAAATCGCATCAGCGACCATCCAACTTGACCCCTCTCTTATATGAATGTTCTTGAAACGGGAGCTCACCACAATTGGTTACTATTAGTTGTGAGAAAAGTTGTAATATTTAATGATTTCAGACTTTTCCCATTATTTGTACTGTGAGACCTAGCTTCTTGCCAAATTTCATAATTTTAGGTCAACGGGAAGTACCCTGTAGGTTTTGCATTTTTGAATAAATGTATGGAGATGAGGACATAAAATGCCATATCTTTTGATTGCGTTGTTGTAAAAAATTTAAATTTTCAGATCTTGTGTGGTTCATGGATCCTAATATGTGGTATTAATTTCAACCTGATACCTTTACCTGTTCGTGAGATAAAGGGTCTTGACAGACAGACAGACAGTCAGACAGTCAGACAGTCAGACAGTCAGACAGTCAGACAGTCAGACAGACAGACAGACAGACAGACAGAAGACAGACAGACAGACAGACGGACAACAAAGTCATCCTATAAGGGTTCCGGACTGAGGCCGGGTGGTGGCCTCTTTCCACCTTGGCAACCTTCTCAGAAGCTTCTTGAGGGCTGTGTGCATAAACTCTGTCATTTTGGCGATTGAACTTCTTTTCTACGTTGAAAATGTTCTCATCTGTAAACAGGATTTGACGATATCCGCCTTTTGCGTGCTGCCACCACAACTTCTTCGCTCTGGTCGTTCTAATGTAGCGCAGAGCTGCTGACAAGCGGTGTCCTTTACTT
Organism: Athrips mouffetella; assembly: GCA_947532105.1. Classification (NCBI taxonomy): domain Eukaryota; kingdom Metazoa; phylum Arthropoda; class Insecta; order Lepidoptera; family Gelechiidae; genus Athrips; species Athrips mouffetella. The sequence goes on from OX383956.1 coordinate 35,019,436, forward strand.
CGACGGTAAGCACCAAGCTTGAGGTCCTGTCTAATGATGCGAGACGTGGTCCAAGGTGGAATTTTCATCTCTCTAGACATGATTTTCTGTTTGCGGAGAGGATTTCGACGAATTCGCTCAGCAACGGCTTTGATCACTCCTGGTGTCCTAGAATTGCGTTGACGGCCGCTTCAGAAGACATCTCGGTGAATCGTTTGATGGTATGGTAGAAGTTTTTCTGTGTTATACCGAGCGACTTTAGCAGGTTGGAAATTTCGACCGGTGTTTAGTTACACTTGTGTTGTGCTATTATAGCGAAACGATTCTCTTTCGGACCCCACTCCACCAGCACTCCACAACCACTGCTGGGATTTATGCAGCCAAGTGTCATGTTTCTAGAAAACCGAAACAAATAACTATCAAATGTCATTCGATTTTTTTAAATAATAGGTTTACCTATGAAATTGCCGAAATTTTCTTACAGATTAATGAGATCATAATTCCTATAATTCTAAAGCAATTTTTTTCATTTGTCTTATATTTGAAAGTTGACTTCAAGGTTATCAATTAACGCATAAAATAAAGTTTTCATTTTTAGTTTGATATACAAAACAAAAGGTTCGAAAATTGTTCGTCTTAAATGTCGTCCGATTTTATCATTAGATTTGTTATACTTTTTTACAGATAATATTTTTCGAAAATTAAATTTGAGCTTCTGTTAGCCTAATGTCTTCCCAATCATGCTTAAAAAAATAAAAAAAGTTAGATGATAAATTTCTAAAAAAAAGCATAAATGTTAGTACTGAAAATTGAGTTTACCTAAAATTCGCTATACAAACGGGCAATTTCATAGGTAAAGACCTATTATACGATTCAAATGTTTGGGATAGGAATTTTGGCCAGACTAGGTACGTCTCATTATCAATAATTACATTTTTATTTTATAAACGCAGTACTGTAATGAGACGTTTTTATTCAAACTCTCATTGAATGCGGAGTGAAACGATTCCAAGACATTATTCATGCGATGACGTTGTCCAAAGACACTGATGGCATCAATAGGTTTTCGCAGTAACCGGCGTACATATTTCATAAATTCAGGCATGTTGAGATTAATATTCTCATACTCAGATTGAATGAATTGCCACCCGGCCAATATACACTCGAGAGCAATGAATCCGAGTCACTTAAAGAATCCTAAAAATCTCGCAAACTAAGAATGCTAGCTTAATGAAATAAATTCTGATGAAAAGACGGTTAAATACTCTTTAAATGAAAGTAATAAAATTTATGAGTCACTACATTTTATTAACAAAAAAATACATAAAGAAAAAAACTGCTGATCTCGCCTTAAAACAAATAAGAAACATGATATTTTTGAACAACATTACGATTTTCTTGAATTTTAATACTTCGTATTGCCTCCTCGTGCTTCCATTACTGCGTTTACCCAGTTTGGCATGCTGTACACCCAAGTTTCTTATACAATTTTGGGGAATATTCTCCCGTTCCTCTATGAGAGCAATTTTGCAAGCTCACGAAGCGTAATTGGGGAAGGGTTTCGTTGTTTTACGCATCTCCCGGACTCGCCCCAAGCATGCTCGATCGGGTTGATATCCGGGCTGCGTGCTGGCCACTCCATACGAGTTCATCTCTTGAATGTTGTCATTCACAATCCAACCTGTATGAGGTCGGGCATTGTCATGCATAAAAATAGCATCCTCACCAAAATTTACCATAAAAGGACCAACTTGTTTATTCAAGATTTCTTCTACATATCTTTCGCTAGTTAAAGAGCCGTTTTCTATGAACACCAGTTCTGTGCGACTCTCTGAAGAAATTCCGGCCCACACAAGTACAGACCCACCACCGTAGGCTACTTTTTCTTCCATGCACGCTTACTTGAATCTTTCCCCAGGTCTTCTATACACTCTGTGTCTTCCATCGTGCTTGTTGAGCATAAATTTTGATTCGTCGGAGAACATAACTTTTGACCAACCATCAATAGTCCAATTTAAGTGATTCTGAGCATATCTTAGTCTTGAAATACGATGCCTACGCTCCAGTTTAGCGCCGTTGGCAGGTCTAAGTGGTTTCAAGCAAGCTTCAGCAAGTCGTCGTCTTACTGTCCATGCGCTTGGTTTACTTCCTCCGAGGCGTCGAAACTGATTCAGTTCCTGTGAGAAAGCGATTTCGAAGCATGGTGTTCACCAAGTGTCGAACTTCTCGTGCTGTGGTATACCTGGTTCTGCCTGTTCCTGGTCTGCGTAGGTTAGAGCCAGTTTCCTCGTAACGTCGGAGAACTCTTTGTACTGTTGACAGCGACACACCGACAGCCCTGGCTGTATCGCGCTGACTTCGGCCGGTTTCCAGCATTGTGAGAATTCTGGTGCATTCTTCAGGTGTAAGCGATATTAAACACTATCGACATGGTTTATATGAATGATAAATGACAGATTAGAAACAAAAGCAAAAACAAATGCAGTAATTTCGTAGTTCAATCTTCGAAAGTCTCCCTTTTTCATATTTGTTTTTTTTTTTGTCGTGTCGATCGCTCGAGCTGTTTCGCAATGTTACCAATTCCTCAATCTGTTCATAAGATAAAGCAGCATCTTTTCTCGATATTTCCTAGTGTTAGCATCAATAGATAAAGTCTTGAACATTTCTGTTACTTTTTGTTTGCCTTTGTAGTGCTCGGATGAATTCTTATTTTATTTAAATCTCTTTCATAAAATTATAATTTATTATATATGTGGGACAACATTTGTTGCCAGTGGTAATATAAATATTTTTCTAAGCATAAACCTCCAATGTAGGTTTTTAGGTACTGTTTGTAAATCAGATTCATTTGTACAGATAAAGCAATTTTGATGAGTTGTGTTAGCATCAATGGACAAAGTCTAGGATCACTTTGTTGTTCGTCTGTCTGTCTGTCTGTCTGTCTGTCAAGACCCGTTATTTCACGAACGGGTAGAGGTATCAGCACAGATTAGATAATAGTTACTACGTAAGTACGAGTATCAGGTTGAAATTAATATCATACATTAGGTTCCATGAACCACACAAGATCTGAAAATTTAATTTTTTTACAACGACGCAATCCTCATCTCCATATATTTATGCACTAAAGCAAAACCTATAGGGTACTTCCCGTTGACCGAATATTATTAAATTTGGCAAGAAGCTAGGTCTCACAGTACAAATAAAGGGAAAATCTGAAATCATTAAATATTACAACTTTTCTCACAACTGATGGTAACCAATTGAGGTGAGCTCCCGTTTCAAGAACATTCATATAAGAGAGAGGGTCAAGTTGAATGGTCGCGGAGGCGATTTTTGTTTTAGTACTATTATAAAAACGGGAACACTTACAAACTTCAAAATTGGTATGTATATAGTGCATAAGCTATAAAATAACAACAAATAATAAAATTTTGTCAAGCGCGTGTCGGACTCAAAAAATCTAGCACATTAACTTACTGAAATTTGAATTAATACAATTATGATTATGTGGTGGTACGGAACTGTCTGTGCGCGAGTTCGACTCGCACTTGGCCGGTTTTTCTTCTAATGTTTCCTTTCCAACAAGTTTGTCCATTGTATTCAGAGTTCAATTCAATGTAACTGTCGTTTTGTTTATTTGCTTAATTAATTTTGAATGAAAAGCATCGGAAACATTATCGGTACGATGCCTTTCGGAAAACACGCTGTTAACGTTTGTATCATATATCTTCAACCAATAATTTTCGATATATCGTATAAATCGGCTCATATTTATATTATTTATTCTCGAAATTTGTGATTTAATGTACTCCCAACCACAGATTTACTGTGTCCCAACCCTCCAAAACATATAGAGATGGCAATAATGGTAGAACTGCAGTTAGAGCGACAATTCTTTTCTCTGATTTGGAACCAATGCTTTTATTTTTTTTTTCATTTTCCAAATATTCTTACTCCAGTGATAATAGCAACCCTTCAAGATAATATCTGGGAATTCTTCTTTAAAAGCACCCATAGCTGCACTCTCAAAGTCGCAATGTATTTTAGTGAGTTGAAAGACTAGCAATTGGGACTTAATCATGCTAAGTAATATAACTAGTATAGTAACTGTTTTTTTTTCGGTTTGACATAAATGCAGATAGTAGCGGTATTACTTTAGTTTCATTAAAAGTGTTTCCAGTGTCACCTAAAATATTGTAAAATTGACTGAACGGATTTGGAGAAACTCCAAAAGTTCCATCAGCAAAATATTCCTTGATATTACGAATCAAAATACGACATCGCAAGGGACAAAACACTAATATCCATTCCATTCCATTTCATTCCATGTTCCATTGTAATAATAGTAATCTGCTAAAATAGAATCACGAAATGTTGACGGTACAGTCACTTCTTCGAGAGATTTAAATACTGTTGTTGGAACTCCAAGATCATTATTTCTGGTGTTATATAGCGACTGTTTAATATTCTTAAACTTTGGAATTGCATTTAGCAAATCATGTCCACTTTGTTGTAAATTGAACACAGTATCGTTGTATAAAGTTGGAATTGGTTTATCAGATGCAGTGACTGCTTTTCGTAAGGTGTTAGCAACTTCCAAACGGGCATTTGCGTAGGAGTCTCTTTCACAAGTATGTTCTTTTGTTGTAGTAGCTTTATTATCCTGAGATACAATAAAAACAACAATAAATTAGTTATTAATTATAATCGTAACTATAAAAATAATATTCAACGTCATAAAATTGTGCTTACCATCAGAGTAATGGTGCCAGGATACTTTGTCTTTTTATAGCTAGCCGTTTTTGAAACCCTTGTGGCAATGAAACCTATACGTATGCCACAACAAAGCTCTTCCCCCATTTATTTTTATATAATTTATTTCATCAGTATTTACATCGATGTCCATTTTTAACCAATTACTCGAAAAAACAAATCGCAATATGAAGTCATAAACTGACATTATTTGAAAATGCATGACATAAAATGACTTCATTAGAACTCCTTGAATCTATTTATTTTGAGTTATCAACAATCAAGCACTAGTCATAAAATACTCCTTGCAATATCAAGTACAGATGAAAAGAAGTGTGATATCTTGTTAACTAATCTAATTTAATCTATCTAATACCTTTCAAGACAGCACTAATAGTCGAGGGAGGCAAATGGAATAGCGATTCCATTCAACACCACCAGTGGTATCATGATCTTGATATGACGGTGATGCCAGCCTTGTAGTGTGTTATTTATTAGATCGGTGTAAGGAATTTGCACAACTCAGTTCGTTAGGTGTAAATATTTTCAACCATTATTTTACAAAATATTTTTGAAACTTTTCATTTGCTTTGATTTCGATGATAAATTTAGAATATCTTTCCAAGTGGTTTCAATTTTATCAGCCGGCAACATTGGTAATTTGGAGGTCAATCTAACGGTTTTACGTACTTCTCGAGATTCATTGAGCTTCAAGCTTTTTGTCTTTCTCCATATCGCACGACTAAAATAGTAGAGATAGCCCGATATAGTGGTGTCTTTGAAAACACTACAAACAGCATTAACGGGTGCGAGTTCTGTATTTCAATGTCTAAATAATCTTTTATAAGTTGGATAAAACGAATGTACGTTTCGGTTTTGTCTGGCAGTAAACCAAAAATTACAGGTAATACGTTCCTTGACGTGACTGTGGATCCCAAATTTGGTAAAATGGAGGTGGGGGGGGGACTATTAAAAGTGCCATGTACATGTGTGCAGTGTACTTCAAATACTTTTTGGCTGTTTTTGAGCAGATAATAAGCATTCTGTCTTCTTCTCCATCATCATTCACATCATGAAGTTATCTGAAAGTACCTCCGGTATATAGATTTGTTTTAAATCTTGATATGTTAGATCTGTCTTTAAAAAAGACTGGTTCCGTACAAAGAGTCCCTTATGTTTTTCAAGGATGGTAGGTATTCAGCGTACTCTTCACTAAAATTTATGATATGCGTATGCCCACCTTATTACAGAGGTCATAAGCAACAACTTTTGTTCTTCGACTTTGCTAACAACGCACAAAAAATTTTCGACTCCCCATACTAAAGTGGTCACGGGACTGACCCATTTTGTATGGGAAGTTGAAAATTTTTCGTTCGTAAATCCAAATTTTAACATCGAAATCCGGTTTTTTCGAATTTTCACGCCAGATAATATGATAAGAGGTGACTTTTCTTCAATGTTTAAATTTAAAAACCAAGGAAACCAAAGTCTGCGTTATGCGTTCAAAATTTTGTTCGAGCATGAGTGGTTGCTGACATAATGAGGTGTGAATGACGGACAAAGTCGCACCATAAGGGTTCATTTTTCACCATTTTGGTATCGGAACCCTAAAAATCAGTAAATTGCACAAACAGTTATTATGCTTCAAACCAATATAACTCGTCTTAACTCTAACTTATTACTTATTTTATTTGTTTTTTTATTATTTACATTGCGGTGAATACGTCGTGGCACTCGTGGCACATGATGCAATTATATCCAGTGTGAAATTGATCCAACCCCATAAAATAATAATGTTTCGCGTTAGAATATTCGCAGCGATCTTTAGCTCGTATGTCATTGTCGTGGAGAGGATGCTCTACCATTTTTAACACTTTAAATAATAATATTCATTACGCACCCAAACAAAATATTGAGTCTAGAATAAAAATACCAGTTTTATAGGAGACATTATAGGGAATTAATTCTCATAATACATGTCAAAGTACTCTTCTATATTTTCTTCAACGAAATTAGTATCATTTTTATTTATATTTGATGCAATTAGTTTAAAAGTTGTTTTATAAATATATCAAGTTCCAGAGAAATAAACAACAATGATTGCGTTTTAGCTAATGACATCCTCGCAAATTCTAATTTAAAATACCTACTTGTAGTGGCCAGTGCTGAAAAGTTTATAGACTTCTAGCGACCCGCCCCGGCTTCGCACAGGTGCAATGCTGATACTAAATATACTACAGAATGTCTTTATTTACAACGTTCAAAGCTTTTTTGTCAAATCTAAGCCTGCAACGTAGAAAGTGTGACCCTGCGATTTATTAAAACATATCTTTACCGGAAATTGAAGGCGTTTAAATTGGAAAATCGACCAGTACCGCAGCAACCGCTATGTCCCTGCATTTGAAATCTAGATTATCTTCGAAAGTATTAATTTAAATTACATGCTGTAAAGGGTAATATTGATCTATATTAAATGCACAATGTAGTTAAGGTACTTAATTGGATAATAAAATAAAATCGCTTCGTAAATAAGCCAGTATTTTTCGAAGGATAAAAAATGGTTATTGTGGGTTATCCCTAAGAGAAAGACATACACCATCGCGGACTTTTTTATATACCTTTTTAAAGTGTCCAATACTGTAGTACATTATTTTTATCCATCCCGTAGGGTTCAGCCAGCGTTTGCAATGTAAGCGCAAAAAAATGTTTATTTACGACATCACATTAGAAACCTCTAAAATTATCAGTGTTTCTCGAGTATATTGTGCATGTATTATATATAAAAATCATTTGAAATTAAATAATTTAATATAACATTTAGCTCGAAACAGCAGCCAATAACAATCTGGTGGGTCATTGTAACAGAAATACATTTGCGACATAGCTCGTTTGATGTAAATAAAAATTTAACAAAGCCCAATCATTATGCTCAAAATAGTATTAAATTCATTATTCACCCCCTGTTTCGAGTTCTGTATAAACCACTGACCAATTGTGTTACTATTTGTCGTAACTAATGTTTTGCTTGCTATGAGGTGCATTCTTCCAAACTTGTTCTTCAGCAAAGGACCAACTGTAACGTTCGCAATTTGCCTTTTATTGGTGTCAGTCGTTTCATCGACCATTACATTTTACGTAAGTAAAAGCTCGATAACGACATCAATATCTGAAAATTATGGTTCCCGGCGCACTCACAAGTTTCTTGCAATAACAATTTGAAACACTATATTGTTTGCATTTTCATTACCTAGAAAAACAAATATTTAAGGTACGGTAAGGATAATATATATTTTTTCAGGTTTTAGTGAGAATCATGTTCATAATATCAATATTAATTATTGTATTATTGAAACAAATCATTTTAATAAACTTTAATCATTATAACATGCTCAAAACATAATTTCAAACTTATATTATTCTTAGATAGGTACTTGAATAATTTCTTAATGATTTTAAGTACCTAAATCATATACTATAAAAATTGTTCAACGCTTTTGTATTTTGAAATCAACCGTGTTTGGTTTTTTGAAATCATTTTTCTTGCAGTTCAGCTCATTCCTAATATCTTCTGCTTCTGATTTTACGTAAGTCCATCCATCTTCTGGTAACAATGGTAAAACTGTACAGAGAACCCACGATCATTTGCAAAAATATGTCGTCTTTCATTAACTTTTTCTTTTCCGCGTATTTCTTTATAGCTCGCGTACAATGAAAATAACAGCCATGGTGTTCAGCCTTTGGAAAAACTTCGCGTACTGCAGATATAACATTCTTTTCTAAATCTGATATGATTTCCGAACGATCGAACGTAGGTATATTCGATTTTATCATTTCGAACATCTTCATATACGTTTTTTTTTGTTTTGTTTGTAAAGTGGTATGGTATTTATAAATTCTTCAGAGCTACCTAGATCTCCATACAAGGTGTACAGTTCCACAAAAGATTGTGGGCATACTTCGAACGTTCCATCGCAAAGAACTATTTTAAAACCCTTCATCTTTTGTCTTGCTTCTTTGGATCAATAAATAATAATGCGAGCATCGTCGTCGTTATAATCAGCTAAAAAAAATTAAAACTGAGGAAATGTGCAATTCTTGAGCGTCTCTACTACAAATTTTAGTTACCTCAAAATTATTGTTTCTACGGCGGAAAATTTGTTGAAATAAAGGGATCTCTGCAACAAAGTTACCGTCTTCATTTGCAAAAGATGATACTATTTTCTTAAATTGCCGGCACAGCATCTTCGCCTTTAACAGCGTTAACAACCTCTTTATTATTATTATGTTGTTTAGAATTCCTGAATCTCGGGCAATTAAGTCCCGGACCTTTGGAAGGCGTGCGTGGGGCCGAAGCCAACACGTAGAGGCCCGTTAAACAGTTTAATTTACAAAAGTGATGTGACACCAACCGGCGATTATCCCTGTCTACATTAATACTAATGCATCCAAGGACAATCCCCGGTTAGTGTAGGACTATTGCAAGAATTGGACAAAAATGAAATTGGGTTATTTGGTTGAGGTGCTCGTGGATTGGGTAACTGGGACTATGGGAGGTACTATGGCGCCTGCCCGACCAATGTTAATAACACGGAAAAAATGGGCAGACGGTGACTAGCCAACTCGAATCAATGGGCCCCCGAAAACGGCTGCACGCACGGTGCTGCAAGGGGGCAACATTTGCTGAGCGGCTGAAGGGTGAAGAGATGCCCCTGGACTTTAAACGACGATCACGCGCTCCCTGAGGGTCCAGCATCACGTGCCCACTCGCCACTTACGCAGGCACGTCCACCCTTCGAGCATAAAGCTCTTGCGACTCCACTCTGGCCGGCCAACCAAGGCAAGCCAAAGGTGAGGGATCTGTTCCTCGTCAGTGTTCACTCCAGCCGGCCGGTGAAGGCAAGCCGGAGATGAGGAACAGGACCTTCCCCCGGGAGCACTCGGGTCCGTGGGGTCGCTACTCCCCAACAGCTCGCCACAAGCTGCCCTATTATTATTATTACACTTTTCGTTATGGTCCTCATATTTCAATATTTTCTTTTCTGCCTAAAAAGTTAACGTGTGAATTCAGCATTGAGTAAAAGAAATAAATAAGTAATTTCTGTGCTGGACAAGTTTATTTAACTTACCATGGAAATCTTCCGTTTATTCCCATTAGTTCTGTTGGCCGAACTAGTGGGACTTTTTTGTTCCCAGTAGTTCTGTTGATAAAAGTAACATCCTGTAGTTCTGTTAACCGAACTACTGAGCTTTTTGATTCCTACTTGTTCTGTTCTGAATCATGATGACATTTGTAAGTTAAAAAAAGAACTTTATAAATGTTATTTTTTTTAATTTTAGTTTATCTTAGTTTTTCCATGAATAATCGTCTAATTTCTAGGTCTCTTAGGAGTGTTGTCCGTCTCTACTAAGCGAATGGCTTTAACGGATGAGTATGTCGCATCATGTTCAATGTTTTTATAAATTCAGCCACCGTGGGTAGTCTAGATTTGAATGAGCCATTTATTCACCTCGAAGTCACTTGAAGTCAACTAACAAGATGGTCGAGGTCCCATAGTAATCTGAAATGTCTCCTTTTGTATTTCTTTGTTTCCTTCATGTTCCGTGAAGGAAAATAGGTTGAGAAAAGTTTTTTAATAACCAGAATCACCACTAAAATAACCCTTTGACTTTTTCTTTAAAAAGCAGGCACTAGGTATTTTTTGACTCGTTTACGAAGTCTCGAGCATACATATTTTTTTTTATAGAACTCTTTGTTAAAAACAATGCGTTTAACTAAAATTTTAATAGTATTTATTCATTTAAAATTTAAACTAGTTATAAAGATCAATATGCACAGGAGGAAAGTCTAATGTCATGGTGTCAAAGAGTGACCTGATATATTATTTAATTCCTCAGATCCTTGTCGACATTATATCCAGGTTTAAAATCTTGTGTGGAAATGAATCTTATAAAATGCGTGTCGTGCATGCATTATGACTGGGTAAAATATTTAATCGTCAAAAAATAAATGTGTAGGTACATCGTTGTTACTTGTAAAGGTTGTAGTACTCAAATCAAAATCAAATCAAATCAAATCAAAATCGTTTATTCATTGTTGGATATTAAAATCTCTTAATGACGTCAGTTAAACTACATCGCTTCACAAACAATGTGGCGCCATTGTGGGAAAAAAAAAGAGAGAGATTCTACTGATTTTGTTTTCTTTTGCTCAGGTGACCACTATATCTACGCGAGAATTGTCTGAAGACTTCGATTGCTCTTGTAGCGCCTGTGCGAGGTTAGCACTTTACAAGAAATTGAAAAAGCAACACCCGACAGAGCGGTGTAAGGAATCGCAACAGAATCGGGCGCGCCAGAATGATGACAGAAAAAAAACACTTAAAACCATTAAAAAATCTAGATCTACAAAGAGAAACTCGGGTCTATATTTTTCAAAACTATCCAGAACTAAGCAGTGCAGTTGTTATAAAAGTGCAAGAAATCAACGAAGTGTAAGTAATTATAAAGTTACAAAACGTGGTAAAAGGCATCCATCAGTAAGTACATACAATTCATACGGGTCTCTGGAGCACGAACCCATGGATTTTTGAGAAATTGATGTTTCCGCTCTCATATATTTGTTCCATATCTGTGTTGTTTTTGTAAAAATATAATAAAGATTTTTTGTCTCCATTCCAATTTCTTCGTAACCTAACTACTTACTTGGCATTCTGCTAGAAACCTGTTATTATGTACTTATACTTTTTTATATGCTTAATATTTCTGAGTTTCGGAACCTTAAACTACGTTCGGGAGGGAAATCAATAAAAATTCACGATACATTAATATTATGAAAATTTAATGTCGTGGATTTTGGCGCCCAATTAAGAGTTATGAGACAATAATCAACCAAACCTTAAAAGTGGAGTATAGAAAAGAAGAGTTTAAAAGGCGATCCCAACTCTACCTATGTTATGGTCACCGGAAAATAATAAGAATAAGTTGATCAATTTCTTTCCGCGTTAATTGATCTATTACTTTCGAAAAGTACCTAATAAACTCTTAGAATAATCGTAGATCCGTTAGGTCTGTTAAGTAAGGCAAACACAATCAAAACCGATTTCGAGGTCGTGTTAGGCTGTCTTTGGACCAAACGCCAGAAGCGAATTCGGTACAGTTTATTATTTTTCGACAGTTGATCGATCAACTTTCTAGGAAATTGATCAAGTTACGATTCCGTGTTAACTTCCGGTGACAAATACAACTTAAATGTTTAACAGTAATTCCATAGTCGGTGTTTGAGTCATTTCGGACTTAACTTAAATAAAGTTTGATTTTTTTGTATAATATTGTTCCTTTAATAAAAATGATTATTCTAAATGGATGTGAATGTGAATGTAAATTTTTCTTCCCATTAGTTCCTTTACTCATTTCAAAGGAACTTCTGGGACGTCACTTTGTCCCTTTAACCCTGTGAAGCATGTTCATTCCCCGTATTCCCTTTGACCGTTCCTTTGAAGCGTAACATTGACTTCTTTTCACCACGGGAAATCATTAATAGTCTTCAACCGAAGACGCCTTTAAAGTCCCTTTTTCACAATGGGATTAGAATAGGCGACTTAGTAGCAGATAGCCCAAAACGCAGATCGTCAAAAAAGCAGATCGTCCAGACGCACTTCGTCCTAGTCGCAGTTGGTCCAAGTACAGTTACAAGAGAAAATGTCAGGACAAATTCTGTACCACTACCGAACTTTTATTTCGAGATATTTAAAGAAATCTTAAATGTTAAGTAGCTATCTCTTCCTACAGTTGTAAATTTGTTCAATTGACAACCATTTATTGTGACATGCAACCCGTTTTACTGGATTTTCTGCAAGATTATAGAATAATACGGGACACATATTTTTTCATTTTATAAAACCTTTCATCCTTTATTATATTTATTTGAGTTTAAAATGTCGTCAATTTTTTCTGGTGATGACGTCACAGCTGAGGCTCCTTAAGAATTTTATATCAAAATTGTATTGGAGCCTCAGCTGTGACGTCATCGCAGGAATTGTAAAATTTTCCTAAATTCTTTAAAATTACGGAGCTAAACGTGAAAAAAATAAAATTTTCGAAAAGCGTGGAGCTAAGTCTCGAAATGGTTTTGAGATTGTATGTGGTTACCGAAATTGAGCGGTTGTCAATTGTATATTTAAAATTGAAGCAGCTTTTAGATCTCGTGGAGATCTTCATTTCGGTTAACAGCTGTCAAACTTGAAACCGGTCTACGAGTAACTCGGAAACTACTGACCCTAGACTACTTGAATGCTGGACAAATGATAGATATCGTCGAGATCTTCATTTCGGTTGGCAGCTGTCAAATTTAAATCCACTGTAACTCAAAAACTAATGACCCTAGACTACTCGTATATTCGGAAAAAACTTCATTTCGGATGACAGCTGTCAATCCTAATACCGACATCACACCGCTATATCTCGAAACCTGTTGATCCTAGACTACTAGTTTTTAAAGAGAAGTAAAAGATCTTTTGGAGTGAGAGCTAAGTAAAATCAGTAAAAAATAGTAAAAGTAATTTTAGTTTAATGTTTTAACTATGTAAAAAAAAACAACAGTTAAGGTACATAGCTATTTTCTCTATAAATAATGGGACAGATAATTCATCGAAGATAAGTTGCACTTGGGAAGCAATTATTTGCGAAGAAACTTTACATTAAAACGTCTTTTTTTATCGCATATAAAACTCGATAATTTGGCATCATCAACTAAAACATGTAAAACTTAAATCATTTTGGTGTTTTTGGTAAGGATTATCTTGTGATTCCATCCTTCTACAGTCTTGATAGTGCGGTATCTTTCACCAAAAACCAACCACATCATCACCATGTTGGGCTTCATCCAGTAATTGGAAAAATATTTTAAAAAAGTTTTAACGACTGGTTTGTTTGGGAATAGAGTCGCACATATTCCCTACCATTATTGATCAAATATTCAGGTAGATGAGGTAAAACACAGCAAAGTTTAATGATCCTGCTGAGTAATCGAACCTTCTTGATATTCAACCTTAGTTCTTCAGCCTTGCGTTTTAAGCACTGAGTAAAATGGAAATAATACTCCTTAACTGTTCTGTGCATTTCCCTGAAGACGTTAATAGTTGCTGCTTCGAAATCTACCTATATATATATATATATCTTTACTACCACTCCACAAAGATATTTGTGATTTAATTAAAGCAATCAAGGTTGAGTAACTTTTCTTGCTCCTTTGTGACAATAAAGGCGTAATAATGTTCACTTCATCGCTATTTTCTTTGCTTTGCAATTCGCCTTGTATACTATATAACTGTGGAAATCGAAAAGGGCTGAACTCGAATGTTCCATCCGTATAATATTTATTTATGGTTTTCATATGGTCTCTTACTTACTTCAGCTACAGAACTCGAGATCATGCTACGTGATATAAGCGAGGCAAGCCTTGAGGTTGGACTTAAGATGAATATGTCAAAGACTCAAATCAATTCCTTCAATCCTTGATAGTCAATATGCAATGAAACTAAGCTTTAAGTCGCAGGAAAAGAAGCCCAACGCGTCATTGAAAACCTCGTTAGAATCGTTTCAGTAGTTGAGTTTATTGGCGCCACCGCTTGAAACTTCACGTACCTTTCGTTTAAGTGAACCGTTTGCAATGAAACTAAGCTAATATGATGCAAAGAAGTAAGTTAATTACGTTATTGAAAACCCCGTTTGAATCCGTTTAATAGTTTATGAGTTATTGGCGCCGCTGCTTGAAACTTCGTATGCCTTCTGTCTGAGTGAGCCGTTTGAAATTACACTATGCTTATGTGTTGCACTAAAGTAAGCCAAAAACGTGATTGAAAACCCCTTTTGAATTGGTTTAGAAGTTTGTGAGTTTTTGTCGCACAGGCAGTTTGATACTTTACATTAGTGTAGCTTCTGAATGAGTAAACCGATTTAAATGAAACATAGCCTATATGTTGTTTGGAGCTAAGCTTCTACCTGTAAAAGCTGCGAGAAAATCCGTTCAGTAGTTTTGTAGACTAACGCAAACAGACAGAAAGATAAAAATTTCAAAAATATTTTTTTTGTGTTCCATTAATTAGTCCTTTCTTATCTATACATATAATAAAAGAGTAGAAATCGCGTGTCTGTACTTTTGATAAATTTATAAAAAAATAAGTGTGGGCGATAAGAAACGACTAATACAACTTAAAAATATGTTTTCTGAACTTTTTGTCTGTCTGTCTGTATGTTTTCGATAAACTCCGAAACTACTGAACGGATTTTCTCGCGGTTTTCGCAGATAGATTAAGCTTAAGTCTGAGCAACATATAGGCTATGTTTCATTCAAATCGGTTCACTCAATCAGAAGCTACACTAATGTAAATTATCAAATTGCCTGAAAGGTAATAACTCACAAACCGATTCAAACTGAGTTTTCAATTACGAGTTTGGCTTACTTTTGTGCAACACAAAATTTTAGTTTCATTGCAAACGGTTCACCCAGACAGAAGGTACGCTAAGTTTCATGCGGCGGCGCAAATAACTCACAAACTATTGAACGGATTCAAACGGGGTTTTCAATAAACTGTCAAGCTTACTTCTTTGCAACATATTAGCTTACTTTCATTGAAAACGGCTCACTCAGACAGGTGCGCGAAATTTCGAGAGGAGGCGACAAGATCTCAAAAACAACTGAACCGATTAAAACGAGGTTTTCAGTAACGTATTTGGCTTACTCCATGCAACATGTATGCTTAGTTTCATTACAAACGGTTCACTCAGACATAAAATACACTAAGTTTCAAGCGGCGGCACCAATAACTCACAAACTACTAAACGGATTTAAACGGGGTTTTCAATAACGTGTTTAGCTTAATTCTTTGCAATGTATTAGCTTACTTTCATTGAAAACGGTTTACTCAGACAGAAAATGCCCGAAGTTTCAATAGGCGGCGCCAATAGCGAACAAACTACTGTACCGACTCCAACTGGCTTTTCCATGACGAGCTTGGATTAGGTACTTCCGTGCAACATATAAGCTTAGGTTAGTTGAAAACGGTTCACTCAGATAGAAGTTACGCAAAGTTTCAAGCGAAAGCGCGAACAATTCAAAAACTTTTGAGCAGATTCATACGTGGCTTTCAATAACGCGTTTAGCTTACTCCTGTGCAATAAATAAGCTTAGTTTCATTGCGATAGTTAGGTTCACTCTGACAGAAGATACGCAAAGTTTCAAGCTGCAGAACCAAGAACTCACCTACGGAAGTGGTTCAAAGTCAAACGAGGTTTTCAATGACGCGTCGGGCTTCTTTCTGTGCAACATATAAGCTTTATTTCATTGTAAACGGTTCACTCAGACAGTAGGTTCGCGAAATTATAAGCGGCCGCACCAATACCTCACAAACTACTTGAACGACTTAAACAGTGTTTTCAATAAATTATTTGGGTTGCTTTCGTGCAATATTTGAACTTTTTTTTTTTGCCATCGGTTCATGCAAACCGATGATAGGAGAGTTCAAAGTTTCAAGCTGCAAACAAAGCTTATAATTTTGTACGGAAGAAAGCCAAATACGTTGTTGAAAATTCCGTTTGATCCGGTCGAGTTGTTTGTGTAAAAGTCATAGGTACAGCTAAAGATTGGTAAAATCTAGATTTGGTTTTATTGTAAAAATAATAATAAAAAAAAATCTGTTTCGGCATGGCGGTGCAACAAATGTAAAAAAATTATGAAAGTTCTAAAGTTTTGAAAACTTAGGAAGTAGGTCGATACTTATAAACGAAATACTTCAAAAAATAAAGAGAGAAGTGAATTATTTTTTCTTAGGAAATGTCTTTCAAGGGGAGAGATAAGTTGCAAAGATTGTACGGAAGTGAAGTCCAACAGTTTTGTATGTAGGTACATGTAGAGTTAAAAGCATGTGAAGCTAAACACGTTGGACTTTGTACCGCTCTTTTTTCAGTAGCCACAGAAGCTAAAGTGACTGAGCCTCAGATTTAGTTAGGCTTTGTTTTGTATAAGAAATAACGAAACCCGTATCATAGTTACTCCGCATGGAATTCGACTATGATTTTACACTTACGAGGATAGTGGGCGACCTAACAGTCCACACGTAAACAAGAGGTGTTTAATTTACAAAAATCCGTATTATCGGTACGCTGTATACCTAATAATATAAAGGCGAGAACTGCACTGTCTGTCTGTCTGTTACGCTTTTATGACTAATCCAATAAACTGATTGTGATTAAAACTTGGTACGAAGATAGTTTGAACCATAGGAAAAGTCATTAGCTACTTTTTCTGAACCCCACGCGGACGGAGTCGCGGGCAACAGCTAGTCAAATATAAAAAAAAAGCCAGCAGTGCACCTGTGTTGACCTGCCACGTTTTCAGACGTATACTAAACATCCTGTATAGGTACTCAGAGAAGAGATAACTACTTCCTCTGGATTTGATCCTAAATCATGGTGTTTTCAATCATAATAATCTTCATTTAAAATATTTTTTGATTAAGGTCCGATGCTAAGAACAGCTACATTATTTTTCAAGTCCTAACAAAAACTATATGCATTTAAAATTAAAAATAAACATAAATGTACGAAAAGTTATTTAAAAACCAGACCTGACTTCTTCCGACATGAGCGCGTATGCGGCTCACCGCGACGGTCATGTCATGTCATATAGCTAGTTACTTAAAAGTGAAATAAAGACCGTGCAGGTGGAAGGATATTGTCTTTGCGTACTCCTAAAGGAAATCAGCTTGAATAATGTGCATGTTTGAACAAAAATAACTTTCAGGATCAAGTGTCAAACGAGTTAAAAACATTGGCATTAGATGTTCTCCTTCTATTACAAATGACACATTTAATTGACAATTAAATACGAGTTAATAAAATTTTTGACAAACCACAAACCAAAAAAAAAAAAAATATGAATATTTAAATTTTTTTTAAGCTACAGAGAATGGCTGGCATTCTCAGTAGCTTGAAGACTGATGTTTTTTTTTTTGTGTAGCTAATGCTACAGCTAATGGCTAACATAGTCATATTATGACGTCCTTAAATTTATTTATTTATTTATAAAACTTAACGTACTAGGACCAAATTCAGGACCTTCTAAACAAAGACCAGATTAAAAGTACCCTAAACCGACGAGCATGTATGAAAGGACTGATGAAAGTACAAGAAGCGAGGGAAGTATGTCAAGATCGTAGCTGGTGGAAAACTGTGGTCTCTGCTCCAACAGGAGGGAGGGAGGCGTGATGATATGTATGTTAAATTTATTTGTTTTATTGTCTTCCAGCATGGTGGTAACGTATTGGAATTGTACGTTTTAATTTTCCTTAAGAACTTTTTCGAATTCTTTGAGGTGCTGAAACTTCTCTCGAAAAAAGTTGCAGTTGCGCTAAATTTACCGTTTTGCAGGATTCGACACCATACATCGCAACTTTGAACTCTTCAAATTGCACTTATAGTGTTGTTGTTAGTCAACTTGAAGGTTTCATTGAAATTTTTGAATTTATTTTATTTATTTATTAAGATTAAAAAAGTACCGTAAACTTAAAACTAAACATTGCCCCACAAAACTGCAAAATCCAGCAGTTTGTCTGTGGGATGCATTTTGAAATCTTATGTTTTTTTGTAACAAATTGAATAGTCCCTGGCGATAAAAACAAGCAGTGTAATCACACCCAGTGAAAGCATGAAAAGCGGGTAAGGCACGACACAATGTTTCTCCCAAACCATTGCTTAATTTTTCACAATTAATGCAGTTCATATCGTGACGTTGTCCAGGCGTGCCTCTTGACACTATAAAATCATTTATTCTCCTAATTTTATAATTTGAATATTTGCTATGTATCTGATACTGACATATTAACCATTACATAATGGTTAATATGTCAGTATCAGATACATAGATTAAGATTTCGCGGTGATTTTGGACTTCTACAGCATTCAAAATCTTGCTTTTTTTTCTCAACTATACAACGTGTTAATGGAATAAGCGAAACCCTAATACTGATTTTCATTAAAATAAATCCATTCCCGTAAAAAAAAAAAAATAGATTTTTTCTCCTAGATATTGTTATTTTAAAGTTTCATCGTTGTCCTAGTAGATTTTTAAGCAATCATGGCCCGTCCGCCTCGCGTCCGCGCACGCCACGCCCACTCCTCCCTCCTGCGCGCGTATCCACAGAAATATTTAGAAGCGGCAAAAATTTAAATAATAAATCTACCTCAACTTTTGCGGGGCTTTTGGAGCAAGTAGGCAAAACCCTTTGCGCGGTTCAATCTGTAACAATAAGTTATTTTCATACAACAATTAATTAGAATGTGAGAGTATTGCTGAACCCTACTTGTTCAGCCAAAATGTTTTTTTTTTCAAGAGCTCCAGCCAAGCTACGTTCTGTTACGTCAAAATCTGTAATCTGTGAGATTTATAGAGCAGAAAAATAATTTCTGTCTGCCTGTTTGTCTCCGTCTAAAAATTTCATCATATATCCATTTTATACCCCTGACTCTCGAGAGTTGCATGATATTTATTAATAAACGAAATAAACATCTATTTGCCTTACAACCAGTTGCACAAATCGTCTTTAATGTTGGAGCTGCTTTAAGTATATTGCTGTCTAGAGTGTGATAGTGACAGAAATAGTTTTAAAGTTCTAAAAAAGCAAAACATATTTCATTACACATAAAATATCACCTAAAATAAATTAATTGGCCGTAGCGAATACGCTAAGCAAAGGAGACGCAATTAAAACGTAGTAAGAAGCTGGTATCATTCGTTGATGCGTGAATAGCAAGTGACCTAGTTCATCAACTGAGCTTTACTTTCTGTGATAAAAACTGGCTAAACATCGAATCGATGGTGGTGAACTTGAGTGAGGGCGTGAGAACGTGCGAGGGCGTGCGCGCGCACCGTTCCTGCAGTGACGTAAGGCTTGCGCCTGAAGGCGGGAGCGGCAGTCGCGTGCTTGTCGCGCCGCCGTCGCCCCATACCGCCCCGCAGCGCCGGCCCTACCCGCACCCGGCCTCGCAGAATACTCACCAGCCTTCCTAGTCCCACAAACACGGGACTACAATTTTACTGTCCATACAATATGTAAGTTACTATTTTTGATAACTGAATTATTTCCTTTGTACTACCTATTAAGCAATTTTCTTGTACTTGGTTTACTTAAATGACCTGTTTGGGAACCGCGTGCGATTAAGGAACGTTGTTGCCCATTACCATCTATTATTTATTGCGCTCATTGTGTATGGCTACGAGTATCTACGGGTGCTCTACGAAATTTGAATGTTGATAATGAGGTTGTATTTAATTTCTCCGTTCTTCAAAATTTTAAACATCGGAAAAGGTACTTTTTTCGGCAACTACTCACGCTATCGTCCTGAAATATCTTTACAGAATCATCATCATAACATCCCATGAAACGTCCACTACAGGACGGGAGCTCCCTCCAGAATTATAGCTTTTGCTGGAAAAATGTAGAGAAGTACCATAGTCACCTCGCTTGTTAGCGTTACAGCTGGCACCATGGACCGCGGATGTAGGTGACCGCATTAAGTAAGATGTAAGATACAAAGGATGATGCTGCTGCCCATTCTCTAGTTTATAACCCTTAGTCGCCTCTTACGACACCCACGGGTATGTATGGGTTGGTACTATTCTTTACCGGCACCACACGGGGCGGGGTCTTTACAGAATATATTTGCCCAACTATAAAGAAAATGCAAGAATTCAAATTTCTTTGGTCGAGTATATTATGAAAGGGCTTTCTGAGCTCGTACAATCCAAAATATATTTATACTAATTTTTACGACTCAGTTTTTGAGTTATGTTGTAAAACACCATTATGTCGGAAGTTTACAATGCGAAAAATCTGAATCTGAATTATAGTCTAAAGCGGTTTACATGCCTAAATATTACAGAAAAATTACACGATTTCTCGATGTAGCACAGTTTTTTAGAAATCTGCAAAAAGCCTTTACAAACCAACTTAGTTTATCGGTCCTAAAAATAGACTTTATTGCTTCTAGAAATAATAGGTATATCTGAACCCTCTGCGCGCAAGTCCGACTTGCACTAGACCGGTTGTATACTTCGAGTATTATAGTGGTGATTTCAAGTTTATGTTGGTATATTTTTGCAGCATTGTTTTATTTTAATTCGTCTCACTTATCGATTAAACTTTTGTTTCTAAAAATACAACCACGAATTCGGTGGGGAGGAGGGAGTGCGTTTGCGTAAGTTTGTACGTATCGATTTGCAACGAGAGTCGAAGGTAGGGGTGCTATGTGACCTTGGAGCGCCCGGCCACTAGCGAAGCTCCCGTAGGCTGACCTTGAGTTACGTAGCGTTCACGGTTCACGCGAACAAGTACACTCTGTCCGTAGCCGCCGTCACGTTCTGTCGGTCGGTACGTCGCGCATCTAACGAATAGAAAACAATGACATTAGTCTTTTCGATCATTTAAGGGGCTGATAAGAGCTGAATTACCTGCCTTTCTAACAAAGGGCAGAATGCGCGTGCTAGAACGGAGCGGATTCGTGCTGTTTTACGTTTTTCGCTCAATTTTGCATTTTTCTCAAAATCTGTAGCCATAATATTAAATATAAAACAGCTATATTATTAGGTATAATACATTGAATAATGTGTAAAAGTTATGGCATTATAGATTAACGGGTACTTCAGAAAAACGGTTTAAAAGCAAAAAGCAAAGGTAACTAGGATTTTTTGATGGCGTACAAAATATATTTAATCGTGTTTCAGAGTCGGCCATATTCTTGGAAAGATGCTTAATTATCACATAAATTTTTTTCTTGGCCATATATTCATCAGTTTTCGTTAAAAACCTGCTCAAGTGAATCGTATTTAGCTCATCAGCCCCTTAAGGTACAGTCAACGACAGGTCAAACGTGACAGTTACAGCGCGACCCTACCCGTACGCCTATTGAAATAAGAACGGTACAAAGTCCAATGTGTCAAGCTTGATGTGCTCTTGACTGTACCTATACTGCGTTTTATTCCTCATTCATAAGCAATGAGTCGTTTCTATGCTGTTTCATTGATTGGCTACGTGGGCTACAGCTTACTTAGCCTGAGAAAGAGAGTTATTTTTTGTTAATTTAAACTTTATCTTATGTTATGCTGTGTGATTGAGTGGAATAGATACTCGTATTAATGGTTTATGTACTCAAAAAGTCAAAAAGATTACAGATATTATTATTAGTTCAGTACTTATTAGGATCAATAATTTTTAAGAGGATTATTCTCTTAGGTTATTTATTTGGATACAATACAATGATTAATATGCACTCAGTGGCAGTGATCTTCAGCTTGGCGAACTTTGCTTACAATGTTTCCTCTACAACCCACTTTTTATGTCGAGGCGCAATCAAATAATCTCTTATAGGGAAAGGGTATCCATTTCAGGGTAACGTATGTCCTAGAATTCACCCCAAGCTAGGGTGGGTCAGTGGAATTTCTTTTTGATGCTTATTCCTCTTTTTTACCCTATGTTTGCAGTGATTATAATATTTGTAATATGTGGCAATTAATATTTTTAATATTTGAAATTTTTGTGAAAATTCGTTCTCTGAGTTTTGTTATAAATATTTGCGAAATTTTTAAATGTTTTTACCACTTTATTTATTGTTATAGCCCTTGTACTTAATTTTATGGTAAGTGTTCCTTTGTATATTAATTTTCGTCAGTGCGAACATCGCCACAAAATTTACCAATTTTTAATTTTCTTTTATCTGTTTCAACTCTATCTAGTTTATTGTTTTTTTTTTTATTAATTTAAAGTGCCACAATTCATCGTAATTATTTGTCTTGTGTTTCCTTCCAGCTATACACACATCCCATGTTTTCGAAATCTTTAATTCTAAATCATAAATCATAATCATAAATCATTTATTCAGAAAAAGAAGGCAAACAAAATGTAACAGAACTTAAAATTAAAGTATTTAGTGTAGGTACAGTTCAAGATTGCTGCCAAGTGAAAACATCAAAAATCTCCACACTAGGCTAGGCCTGTCTTGTGGTAGATTTTTAAATACCTATCAAGGTTACAAGATCTTGAAGCGGCACTTCTATTTAAACATTTTAAACAGTAATAATTAGAAAAACCAAAAAAATAACTAATAAAATAAAAGTAGTAACATTAAGTGGTAAAAGGAATATGATATGATTTTAACTGTAAATGGATTTAAAAAAGTTTTCAGTACGTTCATAGGTCCAGTCCTGCAGCTCTTTCCGAATTTTAAATTTAGCTTCTCTAGCAGTAAGTAAATGTACATTGCAAATTCTATTTAGCTTGTTGTATGTAAAGGGCTTTTTGTATGAACTAAATTTCCTAATAAACGTAGATATGCCAGGCGGCAAAGGTAGCATAAATCTTCGTAGCTTAATGAGATTCTCATAGTCGGCAGAGTTCATTAGATCCTTGTGGGTGAGACACGATATTTTAAGGATATACAATCGCCTTACACTAAGTACCTGGGTTTCCTTGAACAAAAGAGCGGTAGGATAACGAAACGGTTTTCTCATCATAGTCTTTAGCACCGCCCGTTGAGCTCTTTCAAGACTTAGTAGATGCGTAGAATTCTAGGGACCATTTTTTTGATACTTTTCATAAATGTATGCATTCCGAATTCGACTTTATTTTCTATAGGCAGCAAAGGTCTCTAATGTTGCGGCAAAATCATAAATTTCCTTTTGTCACGGTTGTGGTTGAATTTCTGTTCTTTTTCATTTATTTGTGATATGACCCGATCAAAATGATAACTGCAACTTTCCGTTTACAAATATGGAAAACTGAGTAGAGAGCCTTTGCAATGGCTGAATCAAAATCAACCATAACGTAAGCCTGATTTCACTCCTTACAGGTGGTATCCTTTACTGCGGATTTAATTAGTTGAAATATTGTCTTTTTTTTATTGAAAATGGGCTTACTCTTGACCTCGATCTAGTCTTGAAGACAGAGATGAGGTTGACGATGGAACGAGCTTACCCAGAAGAAGCTATTCACTCGCGACTTGAATAGATACGGGTTATATGAACTCGGGAACACAGACGCAGGCAGAGAATTCCACTCTTTAGCCGTGCGCATTATAAAAGATGTTTCAAAGCGCTTTGTGCGAATGTGTGGAATATCAACCAAGTATGGGTGATATCCTGCGGTGCGTCTGGACTCCCGATGGTAGAAGGGAGATGGTGGAACAAGCTCGTGGAGCTCTAGAGCACACTCTCCGAAGTACAATCTGTAGAAGACCGACAGACATGCAACTTTGCGACGGTGGGCCAGACTGTGAAAATTGGTTTTCACCAGCATCTCATCACCAACGAGCTTCTTGGCTCTGCGATCTATCGAGTCAAGTGCGGCTAGTTGGTATTTGACTGAGCCATCCCAAAGGTGACAGCAATTCTCCATGCACGATCGGACTTGGAGTTTATAAAAACTAAAACTGTCCAGTTTGTTTGAATTGAATAGGCTCCGAACTACTAGACCGATTTGAGAAATTCTTTCACCATTAGAATTCTACATTATCCCTGATAAATATAGGCTATAGAATATTTTAAAAAAAGTTAGGGATCCGTATGAAAACTTCGATAATGGAACCAAGGTGTGAAAACAAATACCAAAAAAATCCTTATATAGCGTACGCTGTGGAAACTTGTCAATAGAGCAAAGTGATGTATAAAGTTTTATAGGTGACATTAATATCTACAAAAATAAATGGTACAGCAGCACTGCACTTACTTTCTCGCAATACTCAAAGAGATCTGCCAGAAAGATATGACTTAAAAAAATGAAGTAGAGAGCCCTTTATACCTAGCTGAGCCAGTTTTGTAAGAAGAATTTTGTGATCTACTTTATCAAACGCCTTTCGAAAGTCTGTATAGACGGCATCAATTTGAGTCCGTCTATCCAGACCTTCGAAAAGGTAGTTGGAATATAAAAGCAAGTTAGTTATAGTAGAGCGGTTTTTAATAAAACCGTGCTGTTCTTGGAGCAAACAGTATTCTAAAAGAGGATAAATATGGCTATGAACTAAAAGTTCAAGGACTTTTGGGAAACAAGAGAGAATGGATACCGGCTGATAATTTTTCAACCATTTTCCGTGATCCGGACTTATGAATGGGTGTAATAAAGGCGAGTTTCCATCTAGAAGGAATCGTTCCAGTGCTAAGGCACTTGTTAAAGAATGTAAGTGGCGTAGATAGATAGATGTTCACAAGTGCGTTTAGCAAACAGGGGACTAATTTTGTCTGGACCAGGGCCCTTATTAACATCCAGCGACTTTAGGCTGCAATATACCTCCGATTCTTCAAGTTTTAATTCAGTGATTAGCGGTGAAGAAGGTAAGGGATCTATTTTAAGGAGGTCATCATCTATAATGAAAGAGGAAGGTTCGAACACCGAGCTTAGGAAAGAGGAAAACATGTTGCAAATAGTAGAAGGATCTTTCGAAGTGCTATTTCCATAAGTCATGATATCAGGGTACCCACTTGAATTACTTTTAAGGCTTGATATATATTGAAAGAAGATTTTTGGTTTATCTTTTAAGGAGATTGATCAAATAGTGTCGGAAGCACATCGCTAATAATCTTTTACAACGGGCACGTATAAAAGAAAATTCACTATAGTGTTTTAAATCATTATAGATTTTCCATTTGACCCAAATTTTATGTTTACGCTTTAAGGTCGCTATTAGACGTCGAGAAAACCATATGGGGTATTTATTTGATTTATTCTTTTTTAAGGGTACATGCCTGTCTACAATATCATAAAGTATTTCATAAAACCTGTCCAAAGCCTCCACTGGGGGAAGAGAGTCTAAATCGGCATGCCAATCTATTTTTGATAGCTCATCACATATCGCCACAAAGTCACCTTTAGGGAAGTTATATTTTTTATAGCGTTTTGAGCAAGCTTGGATTCCTTTTTTAGATTCATGGAGATTTCCATGGGGGGGGGGGGGGGGGGTGCCTATCCGGGGGAGCTAGTATGGTGCAAGGAGCACTAAGGCTACATTCGGTACTAGAAAGCACGAGATCTAGAAAGTGGTCGTTAATATTCTTAAGATGGTTGTACTGTTGTATATTTAATAAAGCCATTGTGCTACTTAAGTAGATACAGATGTTGACATCACTGCATCCATGGTCCCATGCTTACTGCCACTTCCACTGCCAAAAATCCAATTTATGTCCGGTAAGTTAAAATCACCAACTGGGCAGAAAACAGATTCCGGGTGTAATAAAAAAAATTCCTGAATGTTAGAAAAGTATGTAAGGTATGTGTTAGAGGGAGAAGATGGAGGAATGTAAATAGCGCTAATAATCATAATTTTATTTTGTAAAGTAAGAGTGAGGAAAATTTCCTCTAAATCCTTGTTTTCCCAATCAAGTTTCCGTGAGACTGATAATGCTTTAGAGACCGCAACTAAGACTCCCCCACCATCCCCTTTTTTTGTTTCAATTAAGTTCCTATCACGCCGGAACACTAAGTACCTGCCATCGAATAGTTCAGAATCGCATATATAGGGTTGTAACCACGTTTCAGATAAAATTATTAAGTCGTTAGTATATTTAAACGCACGTCTGTTAACTTACTTTTCAGACCACCGCAGTTCTGATAATATATGCTTAGTTGGCCGCTATGTACCATCTAAAAAATTTAAAAATAAATTATTAAATTGGGTTTTAATTGTTTTGCACGCACACGCAGAAAAAAGGGCAATATTATAAGATATGTTAACCAATAGCAGTGAGAGCATAATTGAGACACATAGAAACAGATATATAACTAGTCAGGTAGCGTTCAGGAGCTTAGCAATATCAGCTTCAGAGCGTATGTGTATGATCGGGGTTGCATCACCTTTTCGGACCATAATGCTGCCATCCTTAGCCCATACCCATTTTTTTTTTTTTTTTTTTTTTTATTTGGGAAGCAAACAGTCATACACAAGTATTACAATACATATCTAATTACAAAGACCTAGAGCTCCACTTAAAAAAAACTTAAACATGCAAAGAAGAGCTCAAATATAAGGTAACGGTAGTACAGCTAACAAAAATAAATATGAGAAACAAAAATAACAATTAACTAAAATAAAGACAGATAAATGCTATACATAGCACCTAACTGAGACAAGTCGTGTTACAAGCCTAGGCACTCGCAGATTTTAGATTTGAATCTACTCAACGATAGCCCAAATATATCTATTTCTGAGAAACATCTATTAAATTCGTCCAACGCACGCCGAAAGAAGTTATTTCTTGCATAATTTGTCTTACACACCTTACCAACGAACATATGTTTAGAACGCAAGGAAACTCGAGAAGGCACCCTAAGATTAATCTTTGATAAAAGGCCGGAGGAGTCAACAAGGCCATGGATTAGTTTATAAAGAAAAACAGCATCATTAAACGTTCTTCTTGTTTCCAGTGGAGGGATTTTATGTCGCTTTGAAGCAGCTACATAATCAGTAAACCAATTACCTGTGCGATAGTCTAAATTCTTTAAAAACTTATTTTGTACTTTTTGAATCCTATCTATGTGAACCTTGTAGATCGGACTCCAAACAATGGATCCGAACTCCAATAAGCTTCGGACATATGAGAAGTACAAAATCTTAAATGTCGCAGCTAGGCGAAAAGGTCTTGAAACTCGTAATATGAATCCTAGTTGCTTAAAAGATTTTTTGAGAATATGATCTACATGATTATTAAAATGTAGCTTCGAGTCCAAAATGACACCAAGATCTCTTATCTGGCTGACACGCTTGATTTGTTCACCAGCAATATCGTAATCAAAGACAATATTATTGTTTTTTCTAGTAAATGAAATACAGTAGCACTTATCCGTGTTTAAAACCATCTGATTAGTTTCGCAATACGAGTAAAAGTTATTTAAGTCTGTTTGTAAATCAATACAGTCCTGCGTTTTAGTTACAATTTTATATATTTTTGTATCATCGGCATATAACAGATGGTTAGAGTTGAAAAATGCACTACTAATGTCATTCAGGAATAGCGTGAACAACACTGGACCAAGGTGGGAACCCTGGGGCACACCAGAAGGTATACTGCACAGGCTTGATATGACTCCTTTCAATGCAACGGCTTGGGACCGGTTCAGGATGTAAGACTTTAGCCACCTAAATAAATCACCATGTACACCGAGCTTCAGTAATTTGTTCAAGAGCAAATTATGATTAATTTTGTCAAAGGCCTTTGAAAAGTCGGTGTACACAGCGTCTACCTGGTAGCCAGCATCCATAGCCTCAAGAATAAAATCGGTATAGACTAAGAGATTAGAATTAACAGAGCGACCACTAATAAACCCGTGTTGGTGTTCGGAGATGAAACGTGAAAAAGCCATTGACAATTGACGCGTGACAATTTTTTCTAAAATTTTACCAAATATACAGAGTTTAGAGATTGGTCTATAGTTTTGTACATTATGTTTAGAGCCAGATTTAAAAATTGGAGTAATAATGGCTTTTTTCCATATAGATGGAAAGCAACCTTCTTTAAGAGATTTATTAAATAATATGAAAATGGGTTTCGTCAATTCTAATGAACATTTTACAATTAACAAAGGATGAATATTATCAATTCCTGCTCCTTTATTGATATCCACACTCTCGAGATGCTTTTGAACTATAGACGTGGTTAGAAATATACTAGAAATATCGACAGGGGACTCAACGGTGGATTGGTAGTCTGACTCATCAACATGTGTGCTGGAATCTGAGGAAATAAAAGTAGAGTTGAAATATATATTAAACAGATGATACAACATTTTCAAACTCCATTAATTGAGGGATCTGATTAGATGGAAATTTGGACTGCACGAAACTCCAAAAGAACTTAGGTGAAACCTTAATCTTATCTTCAGAATTACGCAAATACTTAATGTAACATTTAAACTCCAAAGCCTTTTCGTTGGCACGTAGATGACTAAACAATTGATAGTCTGAAGGGTTATTGTACTTTTTCCATTTAGCATGAATCTTTCTTTTTCTGCGTTCCAGTTTAGTTAACGATCGGTTATACCAGGGGGGTTTATTAGAATTCACAAAAACTTTCCTCTTGGGAACAAAAGAACAAATTAATTGATCTAAAACGGCATAAAAGTGATTAGTAGCCTCTTCAGTATTCATAGCAGATAAAATACTCCAATCATATTCCAATAAACCCTTTTTTATACTTTCGAAGTCTGCAGCCGCAAAGCAGTATTTAAGGGTAGGCTGTTTTTTAAGATTAGGTATATACTGACTACTAATATGGATATCAAGGGGCTTATGATGAGGATCAACGCGTGTCAGGGGGTCCGAACATTCCGTTACAATAGTTTGTGTTAGGTTTGTTAAAACTAAGTCGAGAACCCGGTCGTTAACGTTCACACAATAATTATATTGCTTTAAATCGGTCAGAGCCATAAAATCAGATAAAAGCAAGGCTAATTTATTGTTATTATTAGACAATTTGAAATAATTACAATCAGCTATCGGAAACCAGCTGGCATATGAAATATTACCCATTACCCATTTGTAGCCTTTATCTTTCAGTGCCCGCGCCTTGGAGTAAAGGATCTTGTTGTCCAGTGTAAGATGTTGATTAACATAAATTGGGTGAGCTGAACTGCCCTTGAGCTCGGGCAGGCAATCTGACTGTAGGCCACTGCGAGCGCGCGCCGCTGCCAACACCTCGTCCCGCAGGCGGCGTGTGGTGAACGGCACGACGATAGCTCTGGGACGTCCTGCACTCGTGCTCTTGCTGTTATGAGCGATACGGTGGACAGCCCTTATGCAGGCTAAGTCGATTGGCACGCCGACCACTGTGCCTAGCTGGGTAACAATATTTTCAAGATTCTCTTTTTTGGACTCTGGTACATTCTGAATCTCTATATTGCAAGAGCGGGCCTGTTGCTCCAATCTGGCAGATTTGGTTGTAAGTGATGTTAAATCCTTTTTTAAACCTTCGTTTTCCACACGGAGTTCATCATAAGACTTTCCCAAGTTCGAGACATCTGACTCAAGCGAGGTAACTCTTGCCACGCACTGAGTGACAGAATAATTTAATTCGAGCATTTGTCCCTCAATCTTAGATTCCAAATTTGTGATACAGGTTTGGATTGAGTTTTTTTTAATGTTGCTTAGTTTCGTTGCGATAGGCAGGTTCACTCTGACAGAAGATACGCAAAGTTTCAAGCTGCAGAACCAAGAACTCACCTACTGAACTGGTTCAAAGTCAAACGAGGTTTTCAATGACGCATCGGGATACTTTCTGTGCAACATATAAGCTTTATTTCATTGCAAACGGATCACTCAGACAGAAGGTTCGCGAAATTATAAGCGGCCGCACCTACCTCACAAACTACTTGAACGACTTAAACGGGGTTTTCAATAACGTATTTGGGTTGCTTTCGTGCAATATTTGAACTTTTTTTATTGCCATCGGTTCATTCAAACCGATAAAAGGAGAGTTCAAAGTTTCAAGCTGTGAAACCGAGCTGAAATCAAACAAAGCTTATAATTTTGTACGGAAGTAAGCCAAATACGTTGTTGAAAATTCTGTTTGATCCGGTCCAGTTGTGTGTGTAAAAGTCGTGGGTACAGCTAAAGATTGGTAAAATCTAGATTTAGTTTTATTGTAAAAATAATAATAAAAAAGTTCCTGTTTCGGCATGGCGGTGCAACAAATGTAAAAAAAAAACAGGCCAAGTGCGAGTCGGACTCGCGCACTGAGGGTTCCGTACCACCACATAAACATAATTGTATTAGTTGAAATTTCAGTAAGTTAAAGTGCTAGATTTTTTGAGTCCGACACGCGCTTGACCAAATTTTATTATTTGTTGTTATTTTATAGCTTATGCACTATAAACAGACCAATTTTCAAGTTTGTAAGTGTTCTTGTTTTTAAATAGAACTAAAACAAAAATCGCCTCAGCGACCATACAACTTGACCCCTCTCTTATATGAATGTTCTTGAAACGGGAGCTCACCAGAATTGGTTACCATTAGTTGTGAGAAAAGTTGTAATATTTAATGATTTCAGACTTTTCCCATTATTTGTACTGTGAGACCTAGCCTCTTGCCAAATTTCATAATTTTAGGTCAACGGGAAGTACCCTGTAGGTTTTGAATTTTTGAATAAATGTATGGAGATGAGGACATAAAATGCCATATCTTTTGATTGCGTCGTTGTAAAAAAATTAAATTTTCAGATCTTGTGTGGTTCATGGATCCTAATATATGGTATTAATTTCAATCTGATACCTTTACCCGTTCGTAAGATAAAGGGTCTTGACAGACAGACAGACAGACAGACAGACAAATAGACAGACAGACAGACGGACAACAAAGTGATCCTATAAGGGTTCCGTTTTTTCTTTTGAGCTACCTAGACCCTTTATCTCACGAACGGGTAGAGGTATCAGGTTGAAATTGATAATATATATTAGAGTCCATGAACCACACTCGATCTGAAAGTTTACATTTTTTTCAATGACGCAATCAAATGATATGGCTTTTTATGTCCTCATCTCCATACATTTCTGCAAAAATGCAAAACCTGCAGGGTACTTCCCGTTGACCTAAAATTATGAAATTTGGCAAGAAGCTAGGTCTCAAAGTACAAATAAAGGGAAAAGTCTTAAATCGTTAAATATTGCAACTTTTCTCACAACTAATGGAAACCAATTGAGGTGAGCTCCCGTTTCAAGAACATTCATATAATTGAGGGGTCAAGTTGAATGGTCGCGGAGACGATTTTTGTTTTAGTTCTATTTTAAAAACGGGAAGACTTACAAACTTAAAAATTGGTACCTATGTTTATAGTGCATAAGCTATAAAATAACGCAAAAAAATAATAAAATATGGTCAAGCGCGTGTCGGACTAAAAAAATCTAGCACATTAACTTACTGAAATTTTAACTAATACAATTATGATTAAGAGTAAGCCCATTTTCAATAAATAAAAAAAAATGTGGTGGTACGGAACCCTCAGTGCGCGAGCCCGACTCGCACTTGGCCGGTTTTTATAAGCAATAACGAAACCCGTATCATCGTTACTCCGCGTGGAATTCGACTATGATTTTACACTTACGAGGATAGTGGGCCACCAAACAGTCCACACGTAAACAAGAGGTGTTTAATTTACAAAAATCCGTATTATTGGTATACTCTGTATACCTAATAATATAAAGGCGAGAACTGCACTGTCTGTCTGTCTGTTACCTAATCCGATAAACCGATTGTGATAGAAACTTGGTACGAACTACGAAGATAGTTTGAACCATGGGAAAAGTCATTAGCTACTTTTTCTGAACCCCACGCGGACGGAGTCGCGGGCAACAGCTAGTAAATAAATAAATAAACAATGATTAATGAAGTGGCGAAAAGACAAGAATATAAAATCGTTTTCCGAAAGTGTATTTCTTATATATTTTAATGGACTGCGTGTAGCAAATTACAGCCTTCAACGGTTTGGAGCCGATATTTAATGCTCAAGAGTACACTTAGTGTAAAACACAATGTAGATTTGAAAAAAAATCATAATTTTACAGCATTTTTGAAAAGACAGTCGCAGGGGTTCAAGAGTAAGAAATCTAAAAAAAGTAAAAAAAAAATGCCGGTTTTTCAGCAATAACTCAGCGCCCGTGCATTTAAAACTGCTGCAAATCTGGATAAGTACTATATAGGTAGACCCAAACAATATACCAAAAGTGCAGCTCTACCGCAATTATAGCAATTTTGAATGTAACATATGTCTGGCTTACTACTTCAAAGCTTTAATATTCGAATTCCTCGTAGGTTCCCACGCTGCCCGATCACTCCTCTTTATCTTCCTCCTCGCAGATCTGTCTTCGGCTCCAACTTTCCTGTTTGTAGACTTAGTAAATTGGCTAATAGCTACAGTGACAAGGTGAATATAATTTATGGACTCAATCTAAGCTCCGTAAAACCTTAGCTAAGTAAGTTGCCTTATTGAACTTTTATATCGCATGAGTTGTTCGTCTTTAATTAGTTATAGTACTTAACAGTGTTCCTTTGTTGCCTACAAATAAGTTTGTGTAGAATTGGTGTGTATAACTGTTGATGAACCTAAATAAATAAAATAAAATGCGTGTCGGGCTACGCGCAGTATAGAGTTCCGTAGTTTTTTTTACGATTTTTATCGCAAAGCGGGTTTAGAGTTGGTATTTCATAACATTTGTGACGTAAACTTTTTATCTCCTAATGCTCAGCGAGGTCCTAGCGCCTGATTGCTATTGCTATTTATATAATTTTTGGTTTTTTGGCTATAGCTCATTAACCTGTGAAGCCTACTTAACTGTGATAGTTTTCCGTTTAATTTCATTATATATGCTACTACTAAAGACAGAGACAGATGGAGAAAGCTACACCGACAAGAGCATGGCTCTTAAATAATGAATGAATGCTACTACTAAACTGTGAAGATTTCC
This sequence comes from Athrips mouffetella, assembly GCA_947532105.1. NCBI lineage: Eukaryota > Metazoa > Arthropoda > Insecta > Lepidoptera > Gelechiidae > Athrips > Athrips mouffetella. Next base: position 35,052,657 of record OX383956.1, read on the forward strand.
CTATTTCCAATAACAACCGTTTAGCCGGCAGGGGGAACACTCGAACCCAACAAAAACTTGCGCTTTGAAGCCTAATATTTCGCAAATGGATCCCTAAATCGAAAATTTATCTGAGCAGACACACATTATATTTAATCGACCTATCCAACAACACCCCACACTATGGGTTAGACAAGAAAAAAATATTTTATCCCCACTTTACTAGTAGGGACAGGTACTGATTTTTTGATATATTTTTTTATTTTACCACTTTTTTGGCATGGATGAAATGTATACTACTCAAAACAAAATAAGGTCCAGCAGGTTTTTTTGATATATCTTTAATTATAATTTTTCAATTAAAGTTCGATTAAAATTTCCACTGAGCATTATTTGAAACATTTATTAGTTCAAATTGTAAACAATAGAATAAGCTAAATAAAACGTACATAAAAATATACACTACTTTTATCATATTTATGATACATCAAAAAATCTGCTTGCCCTTATTTGTTTTGAGTAGTATATATCTATCTGTACAAAATTTCAGCTGTCTAGTATATAAAAGGTCTCTGCGCGGATAGACAGACGGAAATGACGAAACAATAAGGGTTCCTTTTTGACTACGGAACCCTAAAAATGACGTGATTCGAGCCGCTAGGAAAAAGTGTGTTTCTAAACATGTGCTATCACTACAAAATCGATTCTTTTATTTAACATATGAGGAAGTTAATTCAGCGGACCCCGGATTATTTCGAATAGAACTTATTTCGTTCAAATCTATCAAGTACGTAGTTTTTATGTCATCGCGAGCTATACGTATCACTTTTTTTAGTGCTTTCTTCCGCGGTCTATGAGGTCGTAAGGTGGCCGTGAGAACACTGTGATAAAACGTTGCAACCTCATCGAGTTTGGGCTAGTCTAATTCGTCTTAACCAGGACAATGCTTCTATAAGATATCCAGTCTCAAGATGGTTCCGGAAATGGGCACCCTGAAAGGATGGAAACGACGCAACCCCTTTGAGTTAAAGCTCGTTTGATTCGTCTTGCCAATGACTCTGGTCTGGTTTGTTGCTTTTAGTATTGTAATACTGACATCTAAAAATTATAATAGTAGTAGGACTAATAATTAATAAGACTATTCGAAAAACATAATAAAATAATACTAAAATGATTATCGATTCAAATTTAATTACAAAAATACTAAAAAGTAAAAAATAAATAGATGTTAAGTCAGTCAAAACAACATGAGGGAAATAAAAAGTGGGTATAACACGCTTTAATTTGAAAACTTGCGGCTTGAAATCTAATATAAGCTTAATTATATTAACTCTTTTCTTCATGGTGGTCACCATACATAACCACCTAACCTGTGACGCAGTTTTCATAAAAACGCCATTTTACGAAAATGGCGTGTACTGCAATCGTTTGAGCAAACTCGAGCATCAAAAATGCAACTAAAAAAACTAGCTCGGCGGCCGTTTACTGTACTAAAATAAAATCTAAAAATAAAAAAAAAATATTTTTTTTGTCTCAGACTAATTTGAAATGAAAATTACGTGTCTATTATCGCCAACAAAAAACTGTGCCGGAAAGAGTAAAAAAAAAATTAATATATTTATTTTTAACTTAATAAAAAGCTGTTCAGTTTTATTGGCAGATTCACGTCTTTATGTGTTTTGTTACACTTTAATCTTTTATGAAGATTAGCGATAATGAACCTTCCTGTAAAAATGCACTTATCATATAAAAATAACGCAGCAATTCTCTTTCCTTTTATTTTTATATATACTTGACGAGCGGTAAAGCTTAAAATGAAAGTTGCACGTGGTTGCGGTTAAAATAGAGCAGGCTAGTAGAGTCGATGACCGAACGTGAAAATTAGGCCAACCGTTGCAGTAGAGTGGTACTAAGTAAATTTTGCTATCCAGATTTCCACATTTTGTATTACTTTGAATTTAGGTCGATTCAAACTCCAGAATCGGTGATTTCAGAAACATTTGACTTGTTTTCTCATAAAACCTTGTTGATTATGATCATATTTCTAGGGAATTGTAGGCTCAGGTCCTTGCGGACCCATTTTTTCACAATGAAAATGTTTTTTCGCTCCCTTCAAACGAAAGTGCGACATCTCCCTGGTGACGTGAGTTTGAGGGTTACAAGAGCAAAACCAAAAATACATCATTTTTGGAAGTCAAAAACTTTTTTAGAAAAATGAAAAAATTTGAAAAATATAGTCACTTTTTTGCCGATACTTGTCATAAGAACGCTTATTACTCGAAAACATCAAAAAATGAAAACCCCTAGAAGTCTGACCTTAGGCTACATTTAGAAAAAAATATTTAAAGATAATCTTATTTGGACTTAAATTCCTCGTAAGGATAGGTCTGTAGCTAAAAAAAAAATTAAACTGGTTATTGCGTGTACTATTACTTTTTCACTTCTCATGCTCTGAAAGTGCTTATTTGTGCAGGATATAGGCTGCACAAAGTCCAATTTTGTGCACTAGGGCAAAAAAGTAATCGCGGTGGTGTACACCCTGCGCGCGGGCCTGCGGCACACCGTCAACATATTCTTCACTAAAGCAGAACAACTCATTCTTCAGTTACATTTAGAGAGTACTTTTACGTTTTATTTCCTCGCAACCAAAGTGAAAAGCAGAGTTTATAACTCGTCCACAAAACCATTTTATCCTCGATATTACTATCAGCCCTCGCCTTCGGCTCGGGCTGCTAAAAGTCTAGGAAAGGTGGTTCCTTTTTTTGTGCACTTGTTGTAAAATCTACTATTATGTAGTGTTTTCTTAATATATTTTTAATTAGTTTACTATTTTTGTCAATTAGTTTTTCTGTGATTGTTTGTGGTAAACTATTCAATGTAAGAGGTAGAATGCACTTACACACTCTCCTACCGTACTCATCCTTCACGCTTATCCTTTGTGTCGCACTACGGAATGCTCTCAGTCACGCAGTGGTAGAAGAATTTGACGAATGTCGACGCTTTCATTCCACGTGTGAATTTAGTGATTACATAAATATTAAATATTACAACCGGCCAAGTGCGAGTCGGACTCACGCACCGACGGTTCTGTACGACCACATAATATTAATTATATTAGTTGAAATTTCAGTAATTTTCTGTGCTAGATTTTTGAGTCCAACTCGCACTTGACCAGTTTTTATTGTTGTTATTTTATAGATTATTCTCTATAGATAGTATACAAATTTTCACGTTTGTAAATGTTCCCGTTTTTACAATAGAGCTAAAAAAATTGAGCAATAATCGCCTAACAAACACCTTTGTAGTAAAGCCCTTAATTTTTTTTAGTATTTGTTGTTGAAGTGGCAGCAGAAATAGGTACATAATCTGTGAAAATTTCAAGTGTCTCCCCTGTCTCCCTATTACTGTTCATGAGATACAGCCCTAACAAAATTTTGTAAAAATGCTGACTTTGGTGGCATCCTATAATTTAGTTTTCAACACATTTGCTCATAAAACAGCTCTATTTGCACAGTATTTAGGTCCATAATCCAGCTTATTAAAAACGCGTGCTTTTCTCATTATATATTACAGCACTAGTTATTTGGTTTTTTTTTTCATATTAACAAAGAGCAAAGAGTTCTAATGTCTAACATATTTATTACATTTTCGTAAATATGTACCTAATGTTGATGAAAATATAATATATAAACAGTTTGTTGCATAAGATTAGTTAAATTTGACAACAAATTAACATTAATTGATTTTGTAAGCAAGAAATTTTAAGTTTTTGTACTTTTTCAATGACTACGCTGTTTCGGAGCATTGCCACTGCTTCGTCCCTCATTTGATAAAAGAAATGCGCGCGCAACAAGGATTCCGCGCGCCATTTTTCAGAAGTATTTTCATTTGCTTTGATTTTTGTGACTAACTAACAATGTCGTCGTTGGTTTCAAGCAATGAAGAAGAACTTAATTTAACCCCACAGGAAATAATTACTGGGGCACAAAATGCAAGTGAGAGTCTCCTTCCAGCAAAATCAAAGGAACATTCTTGCCTACGAAAAGTTCATTGAATGGAAGAACAGCAAAAATGCCAATTCGTTTTCAGAGAATGACTTTTTGGTTTATTTCAATGAGCTGGCGAATAAGTATAAACCTAGCTCTTTGTGGTGTATTTATTCCATGTTGAAAAGTATTGTGAGAACGAAAAATGAAGGCTCAGGAATTGCAGCCCGAATAGCAAAAAGGTAAGCGAATTTGATTCGTTTTTATTCGCAAATGTGTTGAAAAACGTCGTAAGAAGCTTGTGCGCTTTGGTGATTACACCCTCGGCTCCATTACGCCCTCGCCTGCGGCTCGGGCTGCAATTTCTGAGCCTCGGTCATAATATCCAAAATAGCGCACGTGCATCTTAATGTACTATATTCAATATTTTTTAAAACAAAAAATACAGTATTTTCTACTCAACGAACTCTAAACAACGATACCGCTAGCTCAAAAAAATTTTTTGCGCATTTCTTTAGCTGCTTGGGAGCCCCCTTAATATGTTTTTTATTATTATTTGTTGTCGGCAACTGATATACACAATTTGTGAAAATTTCAAATTTCTACCTATTACGGTTCATGAGATACAGCCCGCTCACAGACAGACAGACAGACATCGGAGGCATATGAACAGGGTCCCGTTTTTCACCCTTTGGGTACGGAACCCTAAAAAGCACCTTACGATATTCCCGACTTTTATTTATTCGGGAATCTTTTCCATATTTTAACATAGAAAATATTTTTTCATTCGTTCCTGGTAGGGGCCTCTTTTTTAATGGAGCTTAGGTAAGTTTTAGGTCTATATAAAAAAAAATTAAAATAAATGTTTGAAAAAAGTCAAACACCAAAATAAAAATGCTCGATTTTATTCGTATGAATGCCCATAACTCAGAAGATTACTAGTTTGGAAGCAAGCAGACTAGGAGACAAGTGATAATTAAATTTTCTCAGAACTTAAACAAGACCTTTTTTGACAACTATGGTTTTATGGGGTTTTGAATACCACAGAATCCAAAAATGAATGTTTTAAGTCGTAATCCTATATAGTCGTAGTAATAGTAATTACTCATTTGTACAAGCGACAATACCTCGTGCAATCCATTCCAGAAACACGACACTTGCATCGGATTGTTTGGTAATTTGCACTAAGGCCCCTTTTCCTGTCATACGGATATCCCGTACTTGATACAGTGGTGGTCATATAATTAAGAACGCTTATGTGTGAAACAAGATATTTCAAACACACTAGCATAATTCCTTACACATGTTTTATTCAGTTTGTGCCATTGCAAAAAAATGTTTTCATACTATCGATACATTCATTTATTACACGTGATTAATTAAAACAATACGGATAAATTTTATAAATCCAATAATCCTTATATTGGTTATAAAATGACTACAAACTGGCTGGCCACATAATTAAGAACGCTGAACAGTTTCTTTTTTAATTGAAATTTAAATATCGAACATTGTGTCTTTGTCACTTCTGGTATAATATTGGCGCCATAAACGAAACGATTCGAAACGAACGAAACGAAACCTTAGTTTTTCGTAAAATAACTGGGGAAAAATAAAAGTTGCGACAAATCTACTAGAGAAGTCATAATAAAACTTCGTGAAAAGAATTGGTCTGCTTTGTTCGAAAACGATGGTTTTCCATGCTGTGAAGCATTATAGTACGTATCAAACGACTTCAAATATTCCGCGTGCGCCCAAACAGAGAAAGACATCGCGACGAGATGACAGAAATATCGTTCGTTTGGCAAAACACGATCCTTTTACCCTTAAAAGGATCGTGTTTTGCCAAACGAATGATATTAAAAAATAATAATAATAATTAAAGGGGTCTAATGAGATAAGAAAATAATATTTTGGAGAAAATAACCCTACAGCGATCTCAGCACGCACTATTCGAAGACGGTTGGTAGAAGAAAAGTTGCATGGACGTATAGCAAGAAAGGTACCAATATTGAAACAGTGCCATAGGCAAGCACGTCTTGCATTTGCAAGAAAGTATGAAAACTGGTCAGTTTAACAGTGGAAAAATGTTCTTTTTTCTGACGAAACCAAAATAAACAGAGTGTGTTCTTTTGGAAAACGTTACGTGCGGCGTCGTTTGAAAAAAGGATTAGACCCTAAATTCACAAAAAAGACCTTACAGCATGGCGGTGGAAATGTGAAAATTTGGAGGTGTTTTTCTGGTCACGGAGTTGGACCTGTTAGGCTCGTAGAAGGTAACATGGATCAGCTACAATACAAAATTGTATATTGGAATCAACAATGTTACCTTATGCTGAAGAGGTTCTTCCGGTAATTTGGATATTTCAGCACAATAATGATCGTAAACATACGGCACGCTCAGTAAAGGAGTTTCTCGAATCACAATCAGTTTCGGTCTTAGATTGGCCAGCTAACAGCCCACATCTAAATTCTATCGAACATCTTTGGTGCGAAGTCAAGAAAAGAGTATCAAATCGACAATGCGGCAATTTGAGAGAGCTTTAAGATGTTTTTTTAGAAGAGTGGAACACAATTTCTTTTGAAAAATGTAAGAAATTAATAGAATCGATGCCTCGCCGCTGCAAAGCAGTTATTAAGAGCCGTGGACACGCCACAAATTATTAATTTTAGTATAAACTATAATTATTAAACTAACTTCATTTAATTATTCTATTTTTACTTATCCTCTGTTCCATAAAAATCAATTCTCGAACAATTCAATGTTCTTCGTTCTTAATTATTTGTCCAGCTTTGTTTGTATTAAAAAATGTTACTCTTCAGATATAAAGTATTTTTGTGAAAAATCCGTTATTATTTTACACATTTTATTCCTAATTCCTTTCGTTTTGGTCATGTGAATATTTCAATAGACAATACAATAAATTCAGAGAAAACCAGATAACAATATTCCATTATTTGTTTTGAAAAAATCTGTCTTACAAATCGTTACGGGACGTTAATGAAACAAAAGCATAGAAGAACTGATCTGACAGCATTTTTATCATAGGTCTTATGCAACTTTGAGATTTAAGTAATTTTTTTTTAATTTAATTGTTTTTCTTTTACAAATATAGGAGGATTATATACTTTAAAAAAAGATAAAAATAAAGGTAATTAAATGTAAAGTAAATAATAAGTATTTATAGCGTTTTTGCCCTTTTTTGTGAAATTTATAATACCTTTATTATTATTTTTTTAAATCATGCAGTCGTAAATTTGGGTGGATTACTAATGAATTATTTTATAGACCAGCTAATCTAACTTTTGACGAAAAAAAAAAAAGCTGATATGAATTTTTGTTGAATCTTCATACAGTAAAATAGTTTGGCTCTCGGGCTACTCGTACTATTCATATTCAATTCATGAATGGCTCATAAGGGGGTATAGAGTGCGCGAGCGGGTAACTTAGCGATTCCTTCAGAAACTTGTTTAGGTTGTTCAGGGAGTAAACGTGCTAAAAGTCTTTTCGTCTAGGAGGTAAGTCGGAGTGGGGGGGAGGGGCTTAAGTTCTCATCGGTTCTTCTTGCGATGTGCCTTGCCCACTGCCACTTTAGTTTAGCGACTCTCAGGGCTATGTCAGTTAATTTAACATCCAAAGTACTACTCAACTAATAAAAATGTCAAATGTTAATTGCGACCTTATTTTAATGTAAATCATCATAAATATTTATCTTGAAAATAAGGTACGCTATAATAACATTTTTATCCGTATTTTTTGGTCCGTAGGTTATTTCTTATATTTTTTGAGCTAGTTAGGATAAGCTGCCGTTATTCATAATCTAAGAGTTAGGATTTCGACTTGACAACATTGTTTTTCGGATTCTGCGATTTCCAAACTTCATAAAACCTTCGTTGTCAAATCCGGTCCCGTTTAAGTTCTGACCCTGAAAAGGAAAAACAGTTTTTTTTAATTTATTTTTATATTATCTATATTAGTTTCTGTTAAGTATAGACTGCTGAAACATCAGTCATATAAATGCCATGGCAAAATCTGTTTTTTTTAAATATATACAGGGTGTTAATTTAATTGCGTGCCATAGCTTAGGGGGTGTTTCAGTAACGATGAAGGAACACAAAAAAATATAAGAAAAATACTACTTAATTTTTTTTTTATCAATGATTTTTTTAAAATTAGGTATTACATTTTGACGGTCCTAAGCCCGTTAAAGTATGAAGAGAAAATTGGAGTCACACACAAAAAAAGAAAGAATTTCTTGATACTCTCGCGCTGGCTCGGTGATAGCGCGGTGGCCCTCCGCGTTAGTTTAGTTTCAATGGAGTTTAATTTTTTTTTAAGTAGGATTTTTTTAAATATTTTTTTGTGTTCCTTTATCGTTACTGAAACACCCCCTAAGCTATGGCACGCAATTAAATTAACACCCTGTATAATACTAAAACACGACTGCCGACGTAAAAGTGGTTAGTAAACGGATTAATGGCTCTACCAAACAAAATTTTTGTAGCAGTCGGAGGCCAATAATTGACTTAGCTGAATCTTGTACCTATTTATATTTTATTCCCTTACATTTACAGTCTTACAACTAAACATGCAAGTCATAGAAATTTGTCGGCACCCAGCCTGAGAGTGTCGGATCTGTAAACGTTAGTTTACTATTATGTAATCTGTGGTCATAGTCAGTAGGGTTAGAGTCGATCACTGGCCGGCGAGTCATGTTTTACTTTTAACTTAATTTTTTTATTTTTCAGTGCCTTATGGCACCCAAACCCTAATGGGTTACTAAATGTTACCATCATCATACAATGAGTTGAGTTTTAAGTCTTACCTACTTGTTTGTGACTGCTAATATGCGGTAGAATTAATGAAACGCAAAAGGTAGTTTGCTGCATATGCACAGATTTAAAATCCTCCAGTTGCCTGGCTGGTGCATTCCTTAGCTGGCTCCATACACTTTTATCAATTGGTTATATCTGTCGAGTTAATTACATCAAATGTTATATTTAATTATTATTGCCTAGGTCTTATCTCTGTTCGCGCTTGTAGGTAAAGAAAAATGTAAACTGAAGTATCGGTGAAAAATGCTCAGTCTTTTAACTGTATTTTTTTCTTTTTTGACAGGTACTTCAGGATCGAAGAGTTTTGCTGACAATGGAAATACCAACTTTTTCTCTTTTCTCTTCACTTTTTGAAAAACGTTGATGGTGAGTACTACTGTGATTGTAAGGTATTGAATGAATAATTTAGTGTTATTAGTTATGTTAGAAACAACACCTTTTAATTTTATACCTACCTCTTGATTTGGTAGTCCGACTCGTTACTATACATCTCCCGCGCATATTGTGATATCTGGACTTTGAGCGTTTCTACTAAAGCGGAGTTTCCACCATCAGATTGCTTGCAATTCACATGCCAATGACACGTCACCGCCACAACTGTCGTGGATTTAATTAGACTGATTTTGCACTTCTCCGCTCCGATCTGTGTTAGGTATCACTTTCAATAGAATACTCAAAATTGAAAACCGCAGTTTCGACGGGCTGCAAACAAGAAGGAAAACATCTTTTAACATAGTTACTCTTAGCGAAGATGAAATAGGCTATAGCCAGAGCCAAAAACAACGTGGGATACTTTCAAAAGGCTTAAATAAATCCGGTATCGGTACAGTATTGTGGTTCGTTCATAGCACGAACACCTAAGAATATTTCTAGATTATCAAGTAAAATTCAAATCAATAAAAGACACATGCTTCACGAAATCTTGATAGCGAGTGAGTCAGAAAATTAGAATTTCACCCTTCAGGCCGTCATCGAGAAGATGACGTGACGGATGACGGCAATCGTGTGTGTGTGTGCCCGTCGTGTGTCCACGCTACGACGATTTCAGCGACTGAGCTTTTTGTAGCTCAATTATAAATTATTAATTGATAAAATAATAAATATGTTTGCTTATTTATTTTATTTTTTATTTTATGTGGCGGTAGACAAACGGCCTCAGGTAAAAACAAATCTGGCGAAAAATAAATAACCAGCCTGAAGCGAACTGCTCAACCAATCTCAGCAAACCAGCCGGCTTAGCACGAGACCCTAGATAAAATTAAATCTGAGGCCAAATGTAATTTTTTTACTTTTAATTTAAGAAGAAAACGTTGCGCGAGAGAATGAAAAGCGTTTATCTAGGGGCTCGCGCTGAGTCGGTAGGTGTCTCTTTTGCGTGAGGTGGTTTTTGTGCCAAAAATTCTTAATTACTGCACTAAAACTTAAAAATTTAGGGCAGCGGTTCCCAAATGGTGTTCCGCGGAACCATGGGGTATCGTGAATTACAGGGGGGTTCCGCGAATTAGGACGTATTATCGCGCTGTTTAAGTAACATTAGAGAGGAGTTACGGAACATGGACTGGATATCCATTCGCAATTTTTACCGAACATTGTAAGGATTGTAAAACGAAACCAATGCATCCCAAAATAAAATAATCATCAGTTTACTTCTTTATTGTGAAGCTAGGAATCTGCCAAAAAAAATAAGTCAAAAAGGGTTCCGCAGCTAAAACAAATTGGGAACCGCTGATCTTGGGAATTTCTCCGATAGCAAAACTACAAAGTAGATTTTAGATTGCGGTCCTTAAAACTAAATCTCCCCAATAAATCTAAATTAATGTACTAGAAGTACTCACATAAAGTAAAACATTTGAACTGAAATATAATTCCTCGACCTTAGAAACACTATAAATCTCAATAAAACAAACCGAAGACCAGACGATGTGAACATTAATAACTTGTGTTTTGACTCTATTAAGTTTTGACCATTTTAGCCGCTATTATTGCGGCATAGCAACATATAAAGCTTGTAAGTCGGTAACCTACTTTGGAATCACTCGAAGAATAATGAGCAAATTAGAATAATAGTTGAATACCTATTTGTTTGAAAATAGTTTTTCTTTTTGGATGCAGGTAATGTGTTGACTCGCCATAAAGAGAGAGAGTTTAACTAGTCAGACCAATATGTATAGCAATTATTTTTCTAGTACAAAGGCACTGTTAACAAGTCAAACGAATTTGGTGGTTCCTATAGATGGAAAATTTACTTGGATTGCCAGTTTCCTACAAGCTGTTACACGCGCAGTACTTTAGTAATCAGAGTATTTATTGTTTAGTTGTTAGCAGAATTAATTAAGCATATTTTGCGATAATTTCTTCCGGTTTGAATTACAATAAAGACAGACAAGACAAGTGCATCAGTGAAACCACGTTTGGTGTCTCTTCGTTCTAAGCAAGAGTACGAGTAAATTTGGGCTGTTTAATTAGTATAAAAAAGTGAGACAGTAAAATACTTAGTCCGAGTAAAATAAAAACTATTACTTAAGTCCTGTATTATAAACTCTAAAACTAAAAAGTTTTGAATCTAAATCGGTCCGGCGTGATGCTTAAATGAATCAATAACCAAACAAACGGACAGACAGACAAAAATCTATAAAATCTGAAATTTGTATTCAGGGGTATCTAAATAACCATAGTTTAAGGTCGGGCAAAGTAATTTCATATGGTGGAAGTAATTTCACATAGTAATAAAATGTGGTCTTGTCGCCAGTTATGCCAACGAGGATGATGAGCGCGCGGGGCGGCGCGCCTGGTGCCGGGGAGGTGAGCGTGGCTGACAGTCCCCTGGCCACCCTCGAGTCCCTCACTCAGGCGGCAGTCATTGCCGTCATGGGCGTGGCTATTGTCATCTCCAATCTGCTTATCGTTGCTGCTTTTCTCAATTTCAAAGGTACTTACCACATGGAAACGTACGTACGTTGCCGGGGTTCAGAAGCGAGGAAACTAAAAATTAATAACCATCTAAATGCCACAAAACTCCCCTCCGTATACATTCGTGATACTTGCAGGAAACTATTAAAGATTAAGCTATGGATAGTATTTAAACGAGTGACTGTAAATTAATTATTTACTTAATTAATTAATTATTTAAATGACAAAAATAATTACTTAATTTACGTTATTGTATTACTAAGTGAGCGACTGACTGCGAGTGACGAGAAATCAACAGAATAGCAACTTACAAACATTAATTTGTGTTCCTTAAAATACAAAATAAGAAGCTTCATATTATTTGTTTGCGTGTCAACGTTACGTCCTGAATTTCAATTTCAATATTTGGCAAATATTTTATTAATTCTGAGCCGCATTTTATCTTAAATGAAGAATTCCGAATAGAAAACCACTTTGAAAAATACTATAACCAGCAGAGTAGGTACTATGAGCTAACATTTTTTTGAAATTTTTCTTTTGAAATAACTAATTGAAGAAGCACTATTAGCCAAGAAATTTAACTATTTAAGGGTAGGTAATTAAATGAAACCATGTATTCCGAAAATATATTACTTAAATCAGATGAACAAAAAACAAAATAAAATAAAATGCTTCAGTCAACTAAAATCAAGTAATCTTCTTAATAATAATAATCGAGATTGACCTACGGGATATTTTTTTGGGGCAACTCTTCTGATGTCGAAGATAACTTTATTTTACAGAAAAAGTGTATCAGAATTCTAAGCAACATATTATAAACCAAATTGAATCCTGTAGACCTAATCTTGACATCTATATACATATTAGAAGCATGCAAATTCGTCAGATCTCATTATGAATCTATACTCACCCAAAAAATCCATGAAAAGAAACAATAGAAATCAACATAAACTGAAGAAACCCTTTTCAAAATTAAAAATATGTGATTCTGGCCCTCAGTCGATGATGATTAAAATATATAACCATATTCCCAATGACATTAAAAACATAGGAGATCACAAACCATACATACAAAAATTTAAAAACTGTCTCATAGATTTTTTTTATTATAATATAAAAGTTTTTTGAAGATAAATAAAATACATAAAATAATAATAATAAAATAATTAAAGCAAAATCTGACTATTTAGATAGAATATAATTAAACTTAAAACTATATAAGATTGAAAATAAAAATTATAAATCCACTTCGACAGCTCTATTTATAAGAAATATTTTAAAAAAATATTTAGATATTATGTTAAAGTAGGCCCTCGCTGCCATAATATTTGCTATGCCCTAACAGGGCGTCACAATTATAAGAATAAGACCATTTTGTCACTATTTTTAAGTACCTCATGATTGTGACACTGCAATAAATAAATTGAATTGAAATGGAACATTGATAGGTATGAGGATCCCTGCTACTCATCGTCACTGGTAAATAATCAATCTGAGGTTGTAAAAATTAAGGCCTCAAATAGAATATCAGTAACCAATAATCAAAGCAGCTTACAAAACGGTGCTTAAAGTAAACGTTTTAGTAGTTCGTTATGTAAAACCTCAATTGGAAAAATCGTCTCTATCTTTGAAGTTGCCCTCTCTGTATTTTTGTCGCTCACTTAATAATTTAGTCGCACGGCTAGAAGTTTAATATCTGAAATGGATTAATCACAACCCAGTTTTTGTAAGCTCGTTCTGGATTTTATTATTAATTAATGTTCGTCGTTAGTTTAGTTAATTTTCGCTTACTCAAATTCATACCGCTCAAGTTATTAAAACAGTATCTCATCATCAGTCGCTAAGGTCTTTTTTATTCGATCGTTTTATAATTCCCCAAGCTATTTTCCAACAACTCAAATTAGGCTACTAAATGCAAAGAAGAGTCACAAAAAGGGTTATATTTTCAGCTACAGTTGACTGATGCATTATTTTATAATTAATTTTGTTGTGTATTATTGAATTGCAGGACTGTCGAACGAGGTGATTAATTACTACCTGCTGTCGCTGGCAATGGCAGACCTGTTGTGCGGGGTTTTCGTGGTACCGCTGTCAGTGTACCCCGCCCTCACCGGCCGTTGGATGTTCGGAGACCTTATGTGCCGCCTGGCCGGTTACGTTGAGGTCACCCTTTGGTCCATCTCCGTCTACACCTTTATGTGGATCTCCGTTGACCGATATCTCGCCGTCAGGAAACCTCTCCGATATGAGACGGTTAGTGCGACGGTAGCTATCTTTCTGTATTTTTTCCGTTAGCTTAGGATCGCACTTCTCTAACGTCCCTGTCTAAAAAGTAACTTAAAACCTTGACCCAGTTTTAACATTTTTCAATATTTGATCGCCAGATTTAGCAAATTTTTTAGATGTGATATAAATATATTAGTGCTTGGTTTGCTGTTTGTCCTGTAAATATTTACAATACATTAGAATTTAATCTCTATATCTGCCTGGTTTTTTAGATTTCTTGTTACAGCAAAAATTTATCTTATACTTAAAATCTTCAGCTCCAGCTCTTAGACCAGTATTGTAAACCCAATTGAGTAATGCGTGCTTTTGAATTGAATTTTCGACTATCATGCACGATTTATATAGGCATCTTCTCTTTGGCACTGGACTGTAATCTTTATTTGGTGACTAGGTTCAGACACGTACCCGTAGCCAGTGCTGGATGGTGTTCACGTGGATCTCGGCCGCCATGCTGTGCTGTCCGCCTCTGCTGGGCTACAAGAAAGAGGCGAACTTTGACAAACGAACCTTTATCTGCATGCTTGACTGGGGCACCACATATGCGTATACCGCTACACTCGCCATTCTTGTACTTGGCCCTAGCGTTATATCCATAGTGTACAACTACTTCTACATCTTCTCTATGAAACGAAAGCTTAACAGCGGCGCGCCGATCCACGACAAGGAGTATGCGACCGCACTCGCTGAGAACCTCTCCAACCCCAGCCACATGATGAGTTTTACGCTCGTCACCACATTCTGGCTCAGCTGGACCCCCTACATTGGTCTCAAGATCTACGAGTACATCATTGGCCAGGAACTCAAGATACCAATGTTGCATTTTGGTGTGGTGTGGTTAGGTATCTTGAACTCTTTCTGGAAAATTGTAATCTTAATAACGTTTAGTCCGCAGTTCCGGCTTGCACTTAGAATCTTGTGTTTGACTGCGTGTTGCCGCACTAAGGGCAGACTACAAGCCGAATTGCTCGGTATGGACAATGATGACTGAATTAATTAACTAAATTGTTAAATAATGTGCGCTAGAAATAGTATTGCGTATTAGTTTGTTAACGCAGTTGAAATGTCTAGTCTACACAGATTTGTTGTGTGTTCCTAGTTAATTTAATCTTATCGTTAATTTTCCACAGCTGAAAAATGGTTAAATAATTAGGTATAGTAATTAATGAATTATTTATTGTTGTACGTACTTCAACAGTACTTAACATGCGTAATTTATATTTTACTATACATGACGTTAATAACGGATCAGAAAAAATACCATAATAATGTACGTAAATTACATATTTTATATTACATTGACTCTAAAAGATAGCATTTAAAGTAATATACATTAGCTTGATGCTGCAGCCCTCAATGGGTTTGATGTTCAGGATTGCTGATTTGTTGGGAATTTCCCAAAATGCGGGGAATTTCATACCAATGGGGATTTTGTGGGAAGGGCGTCGATGCGGGGAAAATGAGATGTGTCAGGGATTTTATATTTAGCGTTACTTAAATCAGTATAGGCTGATTAACACGAGTCAAAATTGAAGGCCTCTGAGGGATGCAGCTATATGAAAGAAAGCAATAGTCGAATAGATTTCTCTTTCTTTATTACGCTTGCAGTGCGCCATAATTTTGCCTGCTTGTAAATCAATAAAAACAGGCTACTAGAGAAGGTAGGTAGGTAGAAAGAAGGGGATACTTTGAAGTTTAGAGATTCACCTTTTTACAAAATGTTGAACAAATTTGAATAAATCGAATTCGACAAGAGACTGTGACAAGTGCAATCTATTCGATTAAGACTATAAATGTTCTTGTGTTTAAACGTGAACATTAAAATCAGTTATTCTAAAAAATAATATACTTAAATATTCAAATTTTATCGATGACTCATAACAAATTGTTTATGTTTTTACTTGTTATGTTTTTGTCCCAATTTGATTTTGATCATAGGTTGTGGGGAATTAAGAACAAACACATTGACAACTCTGTTGATAATATTAAACGTTACGTAATAGTTATTGAAGTAAACATACTAAAATAATTTTCTTGGACAATAAAGAGTAAGTAATCCTTTTAGAATTATCTAAAACAATAAAGCATGCAATATTTTTTTATTCATATCATTTTATTTAGTCATAAGACAGTAATTTTACTATATTTATTTTTATTGTATAAGGTTAAGATAAAATTTATATCCACATTACTCCGACCCAGAAAATGTAGCACCATAAGGATATTAGTACACTTCACTTTATTTTTGTTAATTGATATTGTATTGGTACCTTTTCTGATTCAGAAAGTCTCGTTTTAGTTGAGATAGCACCTTTTTAGGTAAGAATCTGCCATACTTAAAGATATCACTTAAAGTTAATCTTTTATTAAGTCTTGTGATAGACTAGTCATATCGTACAGAGAAAAACGCTGAAATTGCACTAATTGTGGTAAACTTGCATTTTTGGTATGTTGTTTGGGTCCACCTAAATAGTATTTATCCAGATTTTCAGCACTTTAAAATTCACGGGCGCTGAGTTATTGCTCATTTTTTCCACTTTTTTTAGTTTTGTGAAAAAGTAACGGCATAGGAAGGCCACTATGACTTCTTTGAAGTGTACAAAAATTCTGACAGTAATCCAATTTCTTAGGTCTAATAGCTCTCAAGATAAAGGGCTCCCAATGTTCTAAATTTTTCCCAAAACATGGAAAAATTGGAAAATTTTAGACCTGGTATAATGAGGTATCTCTATAGGGAGATTAATGTGAACTTATAGCAAATTTAATTACCTTCATTTTGAGACTAAAGGTGCATCTGTAACCATGATAGTTTGTTCAATGACGACCATAAACCAAATTTAATAAACCTAAAAATCAAGTGTTAAGGGGACGTTACAATAAAATTACTAGAATTCTTCTCTATGTGTTGTAGTTGTATTATGATCATCTACATTTCATTTATATTTTATATATATATATTCAAAAAAAGAGAGAAAATATACAAAAATATTCATAAAAACTATCATCTAAAAAACTTTGTAATAATTGGCTATAATTAGGCTCATCACTACTTTTGGGCTTAAGTTAACCTACGCGTCTTCTTTGACGGTCCAGTAGTGTCAATATCAACATCGAAGTGGGGGTCTCCCTCCTTGTTGATGTCGCTGGGGAGGATGATGTCCATTCGAAGTGCAGGAGAGACATCAAACTTTTCTCTAGTATCACTATAGGGGTCGTCAAACACTTCTCCAATAGCATAATCGAGGTCGTCTCCATCTTCTTTTACATCCTCGACTGGTGGGACATTTGTGCATTCACTTCCTTTACAGTATATGCACAGTGTAGAGTACTTCCTCCCAGCCTTCCTCCAAGAGCGAAACCCAGTACAACCTTTCTTGCACTTGCAGGAGAGGCTTTTCAGAAGTAGTTGAGGGGCTAGGGGCATGGATGTCGTGGTTGGCATTAAACCCGAGCCTGTTTGATGCCATCCCCAAAACAGTTAGGGTCTTCTGCACCCCCAACCACTCCTGAACCTGGTGGTAGGTCCTGAATGAATGAAACTTGGCTGCGTCTTTGGTAGGTGGAAGGTGAGCTAAATTTATTTTGTTACTCGCCGAGGCCCATATAAATAAGGTATAGCATAGTGTTGAGAGCTTTTTCAATCAATTAAAAATGCCTCGCCTGCACTCTCGATCTCTTCTGGAAGGGAATCTAGCTGAAAGAACACTTCCAGCTGGTAATAGTATACTCCCTGACAATGAACGGTAGCGGCGAGATCGCTCAGCACATTCAGTGCTTTCCAGAGCTGCATTGCCATTATACATCAAAAACTTCGGAGACATTAGAACCAAACTGGTTTATAACAAAGGAAATGTGTCCAGTGAGAATTGCTTGGATAGAATTGTTGGGATGCCACATAACTTTGTGCAGCAGATACCCACCATCTGTCACTCTTTTCTGATATCTATGGTCTATCACGATGAATTTTCCACATAATTGGTCCAACGGAATGTTGTTTCTGACAGGCTCAAAGGCAGCATAAATGGATGCTTCTTGCCTTTCCTCATTCCCTCTTCTGTAAGAATTGCCAAAAGGTTCTGTTTCTAAAATTGACTTGATTTTAACTTCTCAAAACTCGATTTAGGGTTCTTTTTGCTTAATTAAATTTGCTACAACTTCATGTCCCATTAATTTCCCCGTAGATACCTCGTTATACCTGATATTTTGGTAAAAAATTTACCATTTCCCATTTTTGAACTGTTCGGAAAAAATGGAGAACATTGGGAGCCGTGTAGCTTGGGATCTATTAAACCTAGAAAATTGGAGTAGGACTCAAACTGTCTGGAATTTGGCGCACTTCAAAAAAGTCATAGTGACCTTTCTCATCAAAGCCTTCCTATGTCGTTTCTTTTGCACAAAACTAAAAAAAGTTAAAAAATTGGCGGTTTTTCAGCAAATCTCAGCGTGCGTGAATTTTTAGCTGCTTCAAATCAGGGTAAATACTATCTTGGTTGACTCAAACAAAATACCAATAAAGCAAGTTTACCGTTTATTGTTTGTGAAGCGATGTAGTTTAGCTGACGTCATTAACAATGAACAAACGATTTTGACTTTGACTTTTGACCGCAATTATTGCAATTTCGAATGTAACATATGACTGGCCTATGATGTTACTTACTTTCAATGAAATTTAAAAGGACAGCGTGAAAATTTTACATTAAGTGACGTCTCTATTTGCGGCAATAAGTACTGTTTTTGTAATGAAACGTCTGTGCTTACTACTTTAGATGTGAGAGTGAGTTCATTAAACTCACGAGTGTGATATTATTTGTATAGGTGCCTGTTTGTATTAAATTTATATTAATCTACTTATTCCTTAAGGTTTCAGGCAACTTCATAAATACAGTTTTTTAATATACCTACTTAATTAATATTAGTCTGTGAAAACTTCTTTTTATAGAGTTGCCCTACAACGGTACAAGCTACTTAGAGTATGTTTACATTTACGATGCTACGATGCGGAACGTTGAATGAAGCCTTTTAAATGTAGTTGACCTTATCAAATGATAATGTATAGGCCATCAAATTATAGAATATAGGACAAGTTAAGTATTTAGTCACTAATGCTTATTAAACCGATTACGAGTTAAGTGTAAGTAGCGTACCTACCTAGGTACAATAATAGCTGACATTATAGTAAAAAAATTGTAAAAAAAAACATCTCCCATTTGATTTGAGTTGCTGTGCAATGGAGCTAAGCTGTGCGTCTGGAACATTCCAACCAATAGGATTACGCCATTTTCCTAGCTTGTCAAATGAACATTCCTAATAAAATTTGTGGGTATTTTCCAGCTCACAGCTAAGTTCCCTCGTACAGCACTGGTGGGCAGGCAGCCTTCGAACATGAAACTAAACAACTTTCTTTAAGAAACATAGGTCGATACAGGTACAAAAAGGAATAATACTACTGCTTATATAGGGTGACTTTTAATTAATTCTTGATAGCGAAAGATATGCATGCATGTACTCATGATACTGAACAACTTTCCCCAAAGAACACAGGTCGAAATAAGAGAAAAGAAATTGGCAGCGCCATACTCAATTGCCGATCAGCTGATTGATTACTGTGTTGAGTCGAAAATAATGTTTACATATTTCAACCTATATTTCGTGGAGAAAATTGTTCAGTATCATGAGTACATGCGTACCTTTTTCTATCAAGAACGAATTAAAAGTAAACCCATATAATATCGCTACTTTTCGTGTAGCAGTTTCTAAGGGAATCCAAAATATTTTTTTCGTAGATCCTTGGCAAATCGTTTGATTTCATATTCTGAATCCACTTTTTTAGTTTTCGGAGTTGTTCGTCAGCCCAAAAAAATTATGCCCACAAGATGATTGCAAGATGGTGAATCGTTAAGGTAATTTTTTCCCATTTATAATCAAAGTAACATCAACAGGAAAAGCTTTCATTACATAATGTTTTAAGAGTGGAAATAAAAATCGCTACATTTTTTCCAATTTACTTTACTTAGATAAAACATGCATCAAGAAATGAATGATCAGTTATCACCGTAGTGCATAAAAATTTCAAAAAGAAGAATAGGCACCAAGAGTTACTTTTCTGCTCTCCCACAGAAATATCTTCCGCTTTCTCTAACATCAACATTGGCTTCCCCACCATGACATGCGATTGTGAGATCACTCATCTTTCTCCAAGAAACAGTACCATGGACAGGGTGAGCATCCTTTGACTTCAGTAAGTCCCTCTTCAGGTCCCGGTAGAAAGCTGCCAAAGCAGGGAGACTCATGCCACTTCTAAATTGCGGTGATCCCTCAGTTTCCATGTGTTTATAAAAAGCGTCTATGTATGTAGCAGTTCTTCTGCCTGCGAACACTTGTTTGCAAGATACTTGAAAGGAGGACTCTGCCAACATCCTTGTCATATTTGCTTGAGCAAGTTTTGAATAGTACTCCTGGATGGGGAGCTTTATCTTCTTGGTACTTTTGCCTTGGGACCTGAAACTTCCTGCTATCTCTGATCTCAGCTTCCATGTAGTTTTGAAGCTTGTAATGCTCCAATAACTTTACTACATAGGTAAACGAAACAAAAAAAAAGTTTACACCTTATCTTTTTTTGTTAACTGATTTTGATAACGCCATACGAGTATTATCTTTTTAGGATTCCGAAGTAAATTGGTAAAAACAGACCCTTATATTGAGACTTCATCTGTATTGCCACACCTGTTTATCTGAGCAACTACTCACGCAATCAGCTTAAAATACGTTTGCTTAACTTTACTGCAAACGAGAGACTTAAAAAATATTTTTATAATAATCTTAAAGGAAAATTTTAAATTGTCGTTACTAGGTTAACTGGGGTATTATTTAACTTAAAAAATTGAAAGAGCTTAACTTGTACATTCCAAAATAGGTATTTGTATTTTTTTGCAACTTAGTTTTCATAAAAAATTCTGAAAAAATTCACCCCTCCCTTATTAATTAAACTTTAATTAATTACAGGGGGTAAGGGACGGTGTACCGAAAACTGAAAGGGCGTGCTCAGCGTAGCGGTAAACGCAACGATAAATTTACTGCTCTGTGGCTAATATCTTGCGAGATTCAACTTAGCGAGTTTACGAACGACTGAGATTTCGGGAGATGTCTTTTGCACCTGCCTGCTGTTGCAGTTTCTTTGGCACGTCGATATTTTTTTTACTTTCGAGCAGAGCGATTTTATCAAAAATGTGATTTACGTCATACGAAGTGTGACACTTATACATCATAAATAAAAAGCAAGTCCCCTAAAAATGTCCGTCGGTCGGCCGGTCGGTCTGTCTGTCACACTTTGGCCTAGCGGCTAAACGAATAGTTCGACTGGCACCATTTTTTTAATTTAAGAGTATTATGCAACTCCATCGAAGGATTTTGAGTGGTTTCTTGCTGACTCTCATTTTTCTCTCTCTCACACATAACTGTGATACAACGAAAATTAAAAATTGCAAATTGCGTAAAAACGGGTCAAACGATCTCGATGAAACTTTGCATAACCTATCTCTATGCAAAGTATCTAGCGGCAGGTCTGTAGAAATTCTTATAAGAGGTGTTCCCTTGCAACCACAATGTACACTGGTGATTTACTCAAAATCGGTTTCATTGAACTTATTTTAATGTTCTATAATTTGGATTCTGAATTGGATATCTACCTGACTGCATATATCATTTGAACATTTTTATAAAAATCTAGTATCAAGGTAAGTTTGTATTTCCATATTATTTGTAATTACAAGCTTAAGTTTGCAGTTGGTATTTATTTGCTCTGTTTACCCTTTGCAGCCTCCGTAATCAAGTAGAGCTTTCGGTTCTTGATCCGGGTGCGATTCCCAGTGGGGCACAATATACTTTTGTGTGATTTCCCTATTTTTGTTAGGACATGGCAGAATGAATCATCTGATTGTCTGAAAAGTTAGATGATTCCGTGCTTCGTTAGGTACGTGACGTTTAAACCGTTGGTCCTGGCTACTATCTACGGTAGTAATCGTGTCAGACGGCTTGGGCGGCTCAACAACTCTGTGTGGTAGATCATCGATCTCACAACCCACACGAGATGATCTCACACACTCTCACATATCGCGATAAAGTAAGTGCAGTGCTGCTGTACCTTTTTATTTCGTATTTCGACCTATGTACCTCAGGGAAAGGTTTCAGTTTCACGAGTAGAGGAACCAACCACCTGAGAGGTTTGCAGACATATACCAAACACCATGCAGATTAGAACGAAAAATACTTACTAGTATATTATTACGTATTTTTATACTACTAATTTAATGTAGGTAAACTTTTATAGAAGATAAAATAAGTATTTGTTACGAAAAGTAGATTTAACTCATCCAATATCGCGAAACTTAAGTAATAAAACACACCATAATAGTTGTTTATGCAATCTTTATATAAAACGTCATACAACTATAGTTTTATTTATCACGCGAGGGGAAGCTTTTTGGCCTATTGTGATAATAGCATCAATTTTGTGTTATATAATACCATATTAAACACCGTGATTTTGTAATGTCTGACTATACTTGAGTGTGTTACTTAGTACGTGAAACTGAACAACTTTTCCCAATGAACATAGGTAGGAAAATGAAAAAAAAATTTGGCTTCCCATTAAAAACCTTGCGCCGTCAATACTGGAATTTGTACGAGACGATAAAAAAATATCTCATTTTTCAACCTATGTTTCTTGGGGAAAGTTGTTCAGTTTTATGTCCTAAGTACCATACACAAGTATATAGTCAGACATAACAAAATCACGTTGCATGCAGTTTCATCTTTAAATCTTCACTCATGAAATAGAATGGTACTTACTTATAAATTAATCAAAGTAACAAAGTAAGTAATTTTATATCATGTATATTACCTATCTAAGTTTCTGAATTAAGAAGTAAAACACGATTGTATTTTGGAGGTAAATTTCTCTTAATAGGTGGAATTAGGTCAGATAAAAAAAAATACGTGTCTGTTATTTGAAACTATTCTCTAAATATCAAAATTAATTAAATAAAATCAGAGCCGTACGGTAGGATACCTTTCCTTTAGTAGCTTTGATAGTAGGGGGGTGATCGTGGTAAATTCAACGACATTACCAAAACAAAAACGTTTGCCTCAAAAGTTATTTCAAGTCTTAACTAAATGTTTTAGGCAAACGTTTTTGTTTTGGTAATATCGTTGAAATTACCACGATCGCCCCCCAGGAATGGATGGATTTCATTATAAGACTATTAAGTAGTTAATTTATTTCTGAAAGTTAGAACTTTTACAACTCGTCCTTATAGAGATAGTTTTATTTCAGATAGTTTTACCTCCTTTGGCCTTGAGCGGGTCTCCAGTTCTGAAGCGTAGCATTGGTTCAGCTTATACAGGATTTTCACACGGTATTAAGAATTCGCCAGTTACAGAATGCGTCTCTATAGTAAAAGCTTCTTGTTTTGCTGACAAAAAAAATACACTCGGCATAAAAAAAAATCGCTCATTCGATTTTCCCGCCATACATATAATTTTGGGGTCAAAGTAATAGTCAATGTTTTTTTTAAAGTACTCAAAACACGGAACTGATTAGTGAGAACGTTAGTAAGGTCCCTGGCATCAGTTTAATCGAAAGATAGCCAGGAAAGAAGGTACGACATTTAGAAAAGAAATGCGATATTCAGGCTGATTTCCTCTTCATATTTCGAATTCAATTTTAAAGTCATATCATAGGCTTTTCTTATGTTTTACAAAATTATTGTTTGAGATCGTATATAGTGATTTCACTATTCAGTAACGCGTTATTTTTCGTTTTAAGAAAAATATTTACGCTTACTTTAACCCCATCATTGTATAAGAAAGTATGGAAGAAAAATCAAATAAGCGTTATTTTTTATGCCAAGTGTATGTCAGGAGTAGATTTTTCTTTCAACTAATTGGTAACTTCTTGAATAATAGTGCATTAAGATGCAAGTGCGCTATTTTGTTGATTACTCTCGAGGCTCGAGAATTGCAACCCGAGCCGCAGGCGAGGGCGTAATGGGCCGAGAGTGTTATGACCAAAGCGCACGCGCTTAGGACGTTTTCAACACTTTTGCGAATGAAAACAAGTAAAATTTACTAACCTCTAATCCCGAAGGATAATTCGTATACCACAAGCTACATATATTTCCTTAGATTTCTCACACTCGTTTCTCCAGACTTGTGTTTCGTGTCTTAGTATTTTCTACGTTGAGGAACTACATTAATTACAGATTTTTTATTTGTAATAATAACATTATAAGTACATTGTGTTTAATCGGACATTGTACATTGTGTTTAGTACATTGTGTTTAATCCCATAAGTACATTGTGTTTAATCGGACAGTCGTAGTCTGCCAGGTTTACGTTTCGTTGTCAAATTTCAGAATAGCTAAAACTAAATTTCTCAAAAATGCAGGGGTGTGGATGTCTGTCAATATTTTTTGTAACTTTTAGAGAATGCTTCTTATCATCAGTCAAAGAGGCAGACATGATCAAATCATATAGAAACTTTGTCCGTCTGCACCCTTACTATCAGGGATTCGATCAAATCTCTATATTTGTATAGGGACATGTTATAGTTGTGTTATTTTACTATTTCCCGGGATTGGTCTAATCCCTAATTTTGTCATATTCTTGCGACCAGAGTAAAAAACTATGCTTGTGTTTTATATATTGATAATATCTAATCTAAGCTATTTATGTTGTTGAACAAATCTCCATTTTTGTAATTATGTAGTTGTAATTTTTTAGGCCTTTATATTTACATGTTGATTTTTTTCAAAAGTTGTGGCTCTTTTGATAACGTCAATAACTTACACGTGTCTTTTTACATTAACTTGTGTGACATTGTCGCTGCAATGACTTTAAAAAAAAATCATAAAGAGTCCACAAATTTATTTAAGTGACAGAAATGCTGACGGTAAAATTACTTGCGGCAATCTTTTCTAGGCACGGCAGCGCACAAGTCCTTGTCTAAACTTTTATCGGATTAAATAACAGATTGGTGTACAGTTATCTATCTTATACCATCAGTGGTATCTTATACCATCGGTGTCGAGGGTTCTTTTTAACAAATACAATTTTACGGTGTAACAAAGGGCGCAGGGCCAGCTTTCCGAAATTGGCAACGAATCAGGCAACGAAACTGAACAACTTTCAGTGAATGACACTTTCAGAAAATCTAAAATAAAATCTGCAGCTCCATTCAAAATTGTTAACTTGGCTTTCATTTTCATTTCCTAAAATTTTAATTCACTGAAAGTTGTAGTTTCGTTCAGTGGTCAAACCCTTTTAGTTTTCGGAAAGTTGTCCCTTACCTTGTAAGTAATCATTTTGTGAAAGTAAGTAAGTTGACTATTAAAAGTAAACACGTTGACTATAAGTATTAAATGAATACAATGTACAATTTCAGTGCCACGTGGATGTTTTTTATGTACTTATAGATTCCAGAAGTTAGATAAAACAAACCATATTATTATTGTTTACTTGGAATGCCTTTGGCAGGCGTTATCACAAGGAATAAATAGAAAGGCTTGATGAAAGTACAGGAAGCAAGGGAAGTATTTCAAGATCGTAGCAGATGGAGAACTGTGGTCTCTGCCTACCCCGACGGGAAAGAGGCGTGATGTTATGTATGTAATAAAAAGTATACGAGACACGTCAGCATGATGGTTCTTAAATAAATAGAATGAGACTATTCATCATCAAAGAAAAATACATAATATGTTTCATAATAAAATTCAATAAAATATGCCACTTTTGCTTCAGCACAAATTTAACTAAAAACACTTCTACTTTATTTATCATGATTTTTTTGTAGTTATTTCATGACATAATAGTATGTATTATGTTATGTGTTTATCATTTATATAAGAATTGTGTAAATAACTAAGAAGGTATTTGTTATAGAGACATCATTAGAAAGACAGGCGTGCAAAAGTAAACTTTTTCATAAAAATAACGATATTTCCTCAACAAGCCAAGATAGCTCATTGAATAAAAAGATCCTATTCTATTAACATTTGTATGCAGTTATATCGCAGGCAAATTGTCAAAGGTGTTTTATTATAATTTTCGTAGTTATATTATAATTAAACCGATAAATTTAAAACAGTTAAAAAGGTAACGTAACCTAACCTACCTAACCTAAACTAACCAAATATAACCTAACCAAACCTAAAAGCCCGTGGAAATGGGCCCCGTGAAATTAAAATGCAGATAAACTAAAGTTTTCCGAGCTTGTGAGGTGAAAAATGTACATATACTAGCGGCCCGCCTCAACTTTGCACGTTGGTTGCAAAAGATCTCAAGAGGTACGTTTTTTTTTCACTTGCATCACCATTATACTTTCTCCTAAGGGTGACTGGAAAAGACCTCACTCAGAGATATGTCCAATAATTCCTACTATTGTTTTTTTATTGTCCATGGGTTTACTCTTGACTTTGATCTAGGCTTGAAGACAGAGATGAGGTCGACGATGGAACGAGCTTGCCCAGAAGAAGCCTTTTTACTTGCGACTGAATAGATTCGGGTTGTATGAACTCGGGAACTCAGTCGCAGGCAGAGAATTCCACTCTTTATTTGTAAACATGATATATTATATTGAATTTGCTGCTTTAGTTTCTTTATTAATGAAACTTCACTTTTTACTACAACAAGCTATCTTGATTAGTGCAACTAATATTGTAATTTCATTCATTCATTCATAATTTATAACCCAGAATTGATAGTTGTTTACTATATGTTATTTGTTATTTATCGCTGATTAGGCTATTTGAAAATCAATAATTTTTCTTTACGAAACGTTAATCATACAATTATCATATAGTCTGTATTTATCAAACAGATTTTTAAAATTGGATTATAAATATAATAATATTTAATATATAGTATTTCTACTGTAAATTTAACTAAACGATTACATTCTTGAATATGTTAAAAATGACTGCATTGTTACCATAATTAATAAACCTCGTGTCAAACTTCTAAGAGCCTCGAAATCTGTTGCACTTGTTGCAGAAAGCGTCATCAAAATTAATCCTTCTTAAAATATATTGCTGACACTTTAACAGAAAGTACAGCGTAGTGTTTAGTGTGAGATTAGAATTAATGAGGCTTTCTGCAACGACTTAAATACTACTAGAATTAAATAAGGACACGAATTTTTTAGCCCAGGGGCCCGAATCTTGAATGTCACCGGGTCAATTTCAAGTGATTTTTGAAATATTAAAATTAATAATAGCCTAGAAAAGTAGCCTAGTAATAAAATTTTATAAGGTGTTATTTTATCAGCCGGTGATATTCAAGAATTGGACTACAGGAGTCCAATTCTTATTAATATCGAGTGGTGTTTGAGATTTTATAAATTAAGAAAGGCCAGAAAACTATCTCGAAAGGTAAATCATAATATTATATGAGAAATCGCAATCAGACACTACTTTATTTTTAAAGATTTAATTTAAAAATAAAATCTTTTTATTTTTCTTTTCAAAAAAGTTTTCAAATAAATCATAAAATACGTAATTTATTAAATTATAAATTATGTATTTTATGTTAAAGTCATATTTAAAGAATAACATTTTTGTAATATTTTATCACCCAATCATATTCAAGAATTGGGCTCCAGCGTATGGAATAGTTCATAGGTCATGTTTCAAAATGTAATTTGTGTATTTCACTGCTTATATTATTAGTAAAGTTTTAGCTCAATAAAAAATGGTTTCAATTTATAGCAATTTCTTTTGTCCTAAAAAAATTTGGTACCTACTTATTAAAGCCCTATTTTGAAACTAAAAGCTTTTACTCTTTGATTTGACCCCTCTTTTATAGAAAAGTTCTTGAAACGGGAGGTCACCTTAATTGGTTACTATTAGTTTTTAAAAAAATTGAAATATTTAATGATTTTAGACATGTTCCTTCATTTTTACTGTGAGACCTAGCTTCTTGCCAAATTTCATAATTTTTGGTCAACGGGAAGTACCCTGAAGATTTTGCTTTTTTGCATAAATGTATAGAGATAAAGACATAAAAAGCCATATCTTTTGATTGCGTCGTTGTAAAAAATTTAAATTTTCAGATCTTGTGTGGTTTATAGACCTTAATATTCGTTATCATTTTCAACCTGATACCTCTTTTCGTTTGTGAGAAAAAGGGTCTTGACAGACAGACAGACGGACAACAAAGTGATCCTATAAGGGTTCAGTTTTTTTTATTTTGAAGTACGGAACCCTAAAAACGACGAGCTCATTGAATTATTCCAAGCTACAGAGGCTATAAAGATACGCAAGAACTTCACTTCTTTAACCAACTCGATTCTCTGATCATTTAAGGATAAATCAAGGATATCAATACACTTTAAAGAAAACATAAAGAATGCCTATAAAATTACCTTTAATTTAACACTATTTCCAAAGCCTGAGATTTTCAGGAAACGGGGATATGGGTAATTAAAGTTTTACATATTGCTAATGATAGGTAGTCCTAAAATAAATTATTTTCTTCCCACACCTTCCATAACAAACCAAACAATTTGTATATTGTTAAAAAGCCTATAAAATTATCTTTAATAAAACATCATTTAATTTCAGGAATATTTTTAGAAAACGAGAATACGGCAAATTGTAGTTTCACACATCACATGTAAAGAAAAGTCGAAAATCATCAAATATTGCAACTTTTCTCGCAATCCAGTAAAGGGTGTTTTTAGAAGAAAATGAATTAAAAGTACTTTTTTTTATTCCTAGCCATTATGTCCCACTGTTGGACAAAGGCCTCCTTCTTCCACTTATCACGGTCCAGTCCCGGCGGAAGGTGTTTAGATCGTCACTCCATCATGCGGCTTTAGATTGATGACATTGAAAGATTTATGACATTAATGGTTAAAGATGATTTAGCTGTCTCGAATGAAGCAAAGAGTTGGTGAATATTGATTTCCATGACTGCTGATTTTTTTGTTTCTCAGTTTAATGTATACAAGTTTGACATTTATCCTACTAGCGATCACCCTATCCTCTGACATATTATATTTTAATGTAATAATTAATGTAATCATGAAATTGATAGAGTGAAATAAATAAATCTAAATCTAATGGAGTTGGAAGAGCTTAAAAGGTGCAAAATGTCATACAGAGCAGGATATTTTTCACCTTTGAATTATAACCGACAAAGTGGGTATCGGACCAAGTACAGTATAGAGTTTCGTAGTTGCCTCGAGAATCATTATTGTTAAGCAGGTTTTGATTTCTTTTATAATCGTCAGTGTGGTTCAGCGTCTGATTGCAATTCCTATTTCTATGTATTATTTTCAGTTTTTCGACTAAAGCCAACTAAGTTAGTTGTGATTGTTTTTCTTTTAAATTCATCATAATATACTACCACTGTGAATTCTTTCACAGTTCCGATAACAACTGTTTAGCCGGCAGAAGGGGAGACACTTTGACTCTTACAATGCCCTTTGAAGCTAAATATTTTGTGAAAGGATCCTTAAACAAAAAAATGTTCTTAAAATACTCATTATATTTTCAAATACCTAACAACACCCCACATCATGGGGTAAAGGGAAAAAAATATTCCTACTTTACTTGTATGGGGAGGTACAGTCAACGACAGGTCAAGCTTGACACTCGCAGTGCGAGTCTAGCCCGTTAGTCTATTGAAATAAGAACGGTACAAAGTCCAATGTGTTAAGCTTGATGTGCTCTTGACTGTACCATAAAAATACCTTTTATTCAAAATTTTATTTTATTACTTTGTCGGTAGGACTAATACAGCGTGTAATGAAAAGTTGTGATAGTTAATACTAAAGGGTGTGAATCTGCCCATTAAAATGAACAACTTTTGATTGGAATCATGATTTGGCATCTGCACTGAGGTGTGACCTACTCCATGCTCTTAAAATATTTCTGGTAGCGCTGACTCATCAAGCGGGAAAAGGAAGGCCGCATACTTATCTTGAGTAACTCCAAACGAAGCTAGAGCTAAGATCTGTGTCATCAACTTTTCGTATAAAGACCTATTAGACGACTTGTGGCTATTAGTAAGTGCAAGACCAGTACATAATGTTCGATGATGACTTCGTCACGAGCGAATCGTTCTTTGAGCTGTTTCATTACCTTACAATAGTTGTCACCAGTGGGTGCAAAACTTTCCACTAGCTCACGTGCACTGGATCCAGGCTCCATACATTGTAGGAGGTAATGAAATTTCTCGTCGTCGTCGAGAGTTTCATCGGAGTCAATTTTCTTGAACTGCGCCCAGAAGGCCAACCTTTTACTAATGTCTGCATCAAATTTCAGTAGTTCAAGTTTTGGAAGAAGTAGGCGACGAGCACGATTCGATGAAATTGATTGATCACTTCCCGGTTTTTAAGTCGAAGCATCTAATTTAGGTTCCAGAAGACCAGACACTTCATACTTGAGCCGAAACCTAGTATCCTCGTACTCTTGCTCTTCCATTGTATCAACGTCGCGGTTGAACTCCTCTTCGTTTCGCTCAGCATTATAATACCATATGGACAGAACCTGGTTAATAGCTTCCTGAAGGGCTTTATAGCATTCTTCCAATTTACTGAATTTTATGCTGGCTTTTGGTACATCCTTCAGCGTCAAAATTGTTTTTAATTTGTTCGCTGACGTAGGAAATAAACGCCTTGCCGTGGCTCTTTCTTTCTTGCCTTTGGTCTCCGGATTACGGTCGCCAGATATCGAAGACTCTTAGAAGGCTGTTCAAAGAGATAAAAATCCCATCTGTACCCGTGGGTGTCGTAAGAGGTGACTAAGGGCTTATGAACCGGAGGGTGGGCAGCAGCATCTTTCTGTGTATCGTACCATGTTACATACTGCGGTCACCAACAACAGCGGTCGCCATCCGCAACGCTCCCAAGCGTGGTGACTATGGTAAATCCTCGCCAAATTAACATGAGTTTTTGCTGGAGTCTGCAGGGAGCTCCCTGTCCTGTAGTGGACGTTTCAAGGGATGTGATGATGATCTTTAAAAATATGGACTTCTAGTGCTTTTAAAAATTAAAAAAAATTCAAAACCGCCAAATCATTTGGACACAAAATTCTATCTTAGAACATACCAAAATAAAAAAATACTTACATGCAAGGTAAACAATTTCTTGGTATTTTTATTTGCAAATGAAAAATGTCTTAAAAAGCAAGTAAGTATTGTCTATTATCTTATCACTCTCGGCTCCATTGCGCCCTTGCCGGATACACCGGCAGCAATTTCTGAGCCTCGAGAGGTAGTTACCAAAATAGCGCACAAAAAATTTAATGCACGTTAAAATTCGCAATTTCAAGGGACTCTTGTGGCACTTCATTAATAGACGTAAATTAACAGAAAGGTGCAATAAAAGTTTTAAAATGACGTTGCAATCAGATTTCACCCGAAAAAATATATAATATAATTTATATTTGTAACATTTATGATAAATATCTTCACATCAAAATTAGTGTTTAAAATAAAAATGTTATTTATTAAAAGTATACATAGGTACTTCTTACTTGCTGCTAGATTTAAAATAAGTATGTAGCCCTAACTTATTTGTAACAAACTGTTAATTTGATCAAAATCTTAGATGAATTCGATTTGTGGATTATGTTCTAAGTACATGGTAGAATAATGTATACATAGTGCTTAAAATATTGAACAGTTTCTACTATTTCGATTTTTTATTTCTTGATGTGATAACAGTGTAAATATACCGATGTCATTTTATTCACATTTTAGTTAACTATATTTCATACTAAGTTTGATGCTCGAATTAATAACCGTTCTGACGACAGAGCAAAAACAAACAAAATACGTTTCTTGTATGGCGACGCCCCTTATTTTTTTTTCTAATTATTAGGAGTGAGTTCTAAAACAGTAATAGTTAACTTTTGACAGCAGTCTGTCTCGACCACACCGATGAACGTCATATAACGCTATCCTGCTGTCAGAGTAATTTTTACCCGATTCGGAACGCAACCTAGGTAAAATATTTGTCTTAAAAACACATATCCTGTAAAATTTTCAACCAGCTCCCTATGTTGGTTCAAAAGATACAACTATCAACCTAGTAAAACACGACTCATTTTCGACATTATGCCCCACTGTCCTGTCGGGAACTTATATGTTACCTACAAGACAAGTGTTTACTTGAATTGTGCCAAGTTTCATCCCAGCAGGTTTTGTGGAGGGTAGGTACCTCATACAAGCTCGGCCTTGGATCTCCTACTAGTAAGTTTACGACAAAAGGGTGGAACTCCAACCGGCGTCTAGTTCCACAAAAATGGAAGGGGGAGATGGAATATGGTCGTTCTATTCATAAGCACACTCCTGGAAATGTGTCCTGTAGAATACGGAGTTCAAGGCTCTGCAACTTTGTCTTTGCTAGAGTCTTGTTACCATTGAGCTTTCTGGCACGCTTGCCGATTACAAAAAGATTGCCCATCTGGTATTTTGCAGGCCCAACCCTGAGGTGGCAGCAGTATTCCATACCCGACTAAACTTATGCTTGATATAGCTGTACAAGCTGTCCCGGTGTGAAGTACCGCATAGCCTTGGAGAGTATGCCTATTTTCTTAGCTGAAGTTTTTCCCAAGGATTAAATCGCCCAAAGTCCAAGTTAGACGATAAGTCCATAACAAGAAACTCGGAAAGTTGAAGCCAAATTAAATTGACTCCTAGGTTTAAACAAACACGCCTGTGTTTTAGTCGTATTAAAGGTGACCAGATTGGCATCGCCCCAGTACGAGTATGTCACTCAGGGCCAGATTCAAACGGTCGACCATTGACTCTCAACTAGACTGAATTTCTGCCGTACTGGCCTTTGCATTGGATATGTTGTCTTCCGTAACTGTGCTGTCATCTACAAACTCAAACGTTCCGGGAATCATCAGGTCGATTATATGCAACAGAAACAGAGTTGCGGACAAAACCGAGGAACACCGGCATCGATAGCCCTCTGATTAGACGAGAGGCCTTCCAGAACTACTCGAAAAGAACGTGCACTGAAGAAGTTTGATTTTCAAATGCAAAGGCCAGTAGGCATTCCATACGAAGTAGGCTTGTTTATAAAGATACCAGACCCTATCGAAAGCTTTGGAGCTTCACCGTGTCTCTCGATAGCCTCACTTCAAAGATGCGAAGCATACTCAAGTAGATCTCTCGTAGAAGGCCTCGATGAAGTTTGTATTGACGGTTGCTCAGAAGTATACCAAGAGTCAGTATCAAGTAAGGACCTAAGTTCGCTCCATAGTCTTGCAGTGTGGAGTGGTGACTGAAATTGGCCTATAGTTACCAGGATCGGCTCGCAGTCGTTTTTTATTCTTAATTTTCATGTATTATGTTATGTTATAATTCACCTTGTAACAGTTTCTCAGGGTATAATTTTGAATTACCTACTAAAATCTCAAGCTCAATCGTTATCATCCAGTGATATTTAAGAATTGGACTCCAGGATCTTTCGTTTATTCATACATCATCATAACATCCCATGAACGTCCACTACAGGACAGGGAGCTCCCTCCAGAATTCTAGCTTTTGCTGGAAAAATGTGGAGGGGAAGTACTATAGTCACCTCGCTTGTTAGCGTTACGGCTGGCACTATGGACCGCGGTTGTAGGTGACCGCAGTAAGTAAGATGTTAGATACAAAGGAGGATGCTGCTGCCCATCCTCCAGTTAACCCTTAGTCGCCTCTTACGACACCCACGGGTATGTATGGGGTATTTATATGCAGTGCCCTTATTAAAATTTAATTCATTCATATATTTGTAATCGGTTTCTCGAAAACGGCTCTAACGATTTCTATGAAATTTTGTATACGGGGGTTTTTGGGGGTAAAAAATCGATCTAGCTAGGTCTCATATGAGGGAAAATTCGTTTTCACCGTCTTTTTAAATTTTTTTTCTTAGCGGGTTTTAGTGCGTTCAAGAAACTAACAGCGCCATCTGTTGTTGAGTAGCATAGCTTGCTCACCCAATGATATTTTAATCATACAGAGCATAGCTTCGTTGCCCAGGTACTGAAAGTTATTGATTTAATGTAAAGAACATTTTGTCTGGTTTTGATTTTTTTGTGGTTCTGTAGCGAAACGACCCTATTAATATGCTTGCGATGTCTGTCTGTCTGTCAGCAGGTTGTACGAAGTAAGTGTGTCTCATGAACCGGTACAGGTAGACAGTTGAAATTTTCACAGATTACGAGTATGTATTTCTGTTGCCGCTAATAAAAATGCAGAAAATAAAGAATTAAGGTAGACTTCCCTACTAAAAACGTGTTTTAGGCGATTTTTGTTTGAGCTCTATCGCAAAAACGGGAACACTTTATAGTACATTACCTATAGAAGGACAACATATAATAAAAACTGGTCAAGTGCATGTTGGACTCGTGCGAATTTAATACACTTCTTTGTGACCGCTCGTCCATAACTAAGACGTTTACCTTAGTAGTACGGAACCCTCGATGCGCGAGTCCGACTCGCACTTGGCCGGTTTTTATTAATTTTCACCATTGATTCAAATTTAATATCGCTGGCTCAGACAACCAAAATTATTTTATCTTTCTGACTGCGCTGTAAATGTACGTTTTGTGTGAATTCCCATTTTGTTTCTGTCGGTTAGCAAATAAATTTTCCTATAAAAACATATTTATTGTTTTTATGGGAAAATGTATTTGTTCCTCCTGAAACCTACCTTGCACATGCTACCAAAGGTCCAACCTATTCATTCATGTAACTATAGGTAACTTGTTCGATCGTTTTCTGCGCAAGTTTTTATTTAGGGGCTTATTCTGGCGCTGCTGAAGCCTTTCTTTTATGCAAGGTTCTTTTTTGACTGACCCGTATCCGTTCGCCCATTTATTAGTTAGATCAAAACAAATATTACCTTTTTTCTACGAGTTTCGGAACACTGCCAAGAAAAATTTGCCTCTTCAAAAATAATACACATTGAACTGATTAATTTTTTTGCGAAGTTGCGAAAGTCATGGAAGAAATGGTTTTAGGTCTCATTAATATGTGGGCAAACGGATACCAGGGCCCTGAGACAAGTGGCATTATAATATCGCAAACGCTATGGAATAGAATAAAACTATGGGTTTGACATTAGCTGTCACGTGACATTTGGTTAGCTAATGTCAATCCCTTACATTTTCATTCTATTCTACTGGCGTTTGCGATAGTAGAAAGCCACTTGGCTCTAGGCCCAGGTCGAAAAACTACCCTGTATACTATAAGGCATAAATCCCCCGAATTCCGCTCTGTCCGCTTTTTCTTTTCCTGCTTAATTTTTACGCTTCGCCTGCATCATATTTATTGATTCTTATCATGACCTGATCTACGAAAAAAAAAAATGTATGGCGCCACTGTCCGTACAATGCAGTCAACTATATTAATTTTACCATGTGTGTGTATATCAACATGGCTCTATTTTTTTGTAAGAAAGGGATAGATCTAAAGCTAATATGAAATGATTAAAATTTTTACTCTGAATTCCAAGCACGTTGTAAACGAAAGCTCATAAATAGAAAAATAATACTAAACAAGATCAGATTTACAGATAGGTGGATGTAGTGGTCGATCTACGAATAAAAACACCGCAAATCGATATACGGAATAGCCGTTTGGTACACTTTAGTGTAAAACAATTTTAGAGAAATAGTAAATAGGTATCAATATTTTTATCCATTTTAGCCATTTGGCGTATGTTATACAAAAATTACTAAGCCGTCTCCCACCTGGAGGAGCCCAAACTTGGTATGTTTTGAAAATATTTCTTGTTAGGGTCCGTATGTCACAGCCACTTTTTTCCGAAACGATGAAATATACTGTTGAAACTTGGTAAGTATATGTATTCTGTGAACCGCATTAAGATTTTCACACAAAAATAGAAAAAAAGACCGGCCAAGTGCGAGTCGGACTCGCGCACTGAGGGTTCCGTACCACCACATAAACATAATTGTATTAGTTGAAATTTCAGTAAGTTAATGTGCTAGATTTTTTGAGTCCGACACGCGCTGACCAAATTTTATTATTTGTTGTTATTTTATAGCCTATGCCCTATAAACATACCAATTTTCAAGTTTGTAAGTGTTCCCGTTTTTAAACAGAAGTAAAACAAACATCGCCTCAGCATCCATCCAACTTGACCCCTCTCTTATATGAATGTTCTTGCAACGGGAGCTCACCACAATTGGTTATCATTAGTTGGGAGAAAAGTTGTAATATTTAATGATTTCAGACTTTTCCCATTATTTGTACTGTGAGACCTAGCTTCTTGCCAAATTTCATAATTTTAGGTCAACGAGAAGTACCCTGTACATTTTTGAATAAATGTATTAAGATGAGGACATAAAATGCTATATCTTTTGATTGCGTCGTTGTAAAAAATTTTAATTTTCAGATCTTGTGTGGTTCATGGATCCTAATATATGGTATTAATTTCAACCTGATACCTTTACCCGTTCGTGAGATAAAGGGTCTTGACAGACAGACAGACAGACGGACAACAAAGTGATCCTATAAGGGTTCCGTTTTTTTCTTTTGAGGTACGGAACCCTAAAAACAATAAATTTTGGGGTTTCTCCATACTTAGAACTGAAACTCAAAATTTTTTTTTCATCTAACCCGTGTTGGACATCTATGGACAGGTCTTCAAAAATGATATTGAGGTTTTTCTAGTATAATTTTTTTCTAAACTGAATAGTTTGCGCGAGAGACACTTCCAAAGTGGTAAAATGTGTGCCCTGTAACTTCTAAAATAAGAGAATGATAAACTAAAAAAATATATGAACATTATATACCATGCAAAGTCCCACCGAAAATTGGTTTGAACGAGATCTAGTAAGTAGTTTTTTTTAATACGTCATAAATCTTAAATCGCAATTTAACTTTCATTCAATCAACTCAAATATAAAAAAAAACATTTAATTTCATAAACATAAACCTTATGCATAAACCGTGAACCATTATTTTCTAATAATAAAACTGTAATAGGTGCCTAAGTTAATAATAATTATAATTCGCGCGGGGGACAAGTTCCCGACTGCGCTTACCCGAGCGGGCAGACACGTGAGGGCAGACGAGAAAATACCATATTATAAGTATGTACGGAACCCTCGGTGCGCGAGTCCGACTCGCACTTGGTCGGTTTTTTTTTTAACAGTAACCTATATTTTAGAACCGGTTTATCAAGCCCTTTCATTTGGTACCACATACGACAGGTTTCTGAAAAGAAGTTCAAAACCCATACAAAAAATTATGACGCCATTGCAGGGGATTTTTTTTAGTTAGGTACCAAGCGGCTATCCCGTGGATCCATTTACGGCTTTCTATCAATATTTGCATTTTACACTGTCAACTACAATGGCAGCGCAAATCGTCAGTATTGTGCGCCATATTTTATCATTAAAAAGATAATGTCTTTGCGTCGTCTGCCTAAGTCTCATCTATCTGATCTTACATTAATGAATAACTATGGTAACTTAATTGATGACATTAGTAGATATGTAAAAACCCGTTTTCACATAAAACAGAAGCTAGCTGTCCTCATGGCATACCAGCAAGAGTCTTGAGGAACTGTGCGCCTGAGTTGTCTCCTGTGCTGACTCGTTTGTACTGCCTCTCTCTTAAAACAAGAACGGTGCCTAATACATGGAAATTTGCCAATGTACATTCAGTGCCCAAGAAGGGTCGTCGTACCCACTCCAACAAATATCGACCAATCGCTATCACCTCTATACTCTATAAAGTTATGGAAAGTGTACTAAATGGTATAAATGGTGCTGACATACCTAGAGAGTGATCGTCAGTATGGCTTTCGCCAAAGACGATCTATTGGGGATTTATTGGCCAGACCATCGAGAAACAAGGCTAAGCCCTTGCCGTGTCACTGAACATCTCGAAGGCCTTTGACAGGGTTTGGCACGCAAGTCTACTGAGCAAGCTTCCTACATGCGGCATTCCCGTTTACTTGCTTTTGAACTGACTTCCTGAATGAAGGTTCGATCCGAGTAGTTCTTGATGGCCGCTCCTCTGACCTCATGGCTATTGACGCCGGGGTTCCTCAGGGATTTGTTCTTTTTGCGACTCTTTTCCTACTATACATCAACGACCTACTTGGTCCTGGTATTGTTGGGTACTCAAATGACAATACTGCCTTCGAGAGTTATATATTTCTAGCGCAAATGTCTGTCTGTCTGCCATGGTAGAACGAATAAACTCAACCTCAAGTCTTGTCTTCGAGTGGGGTGACAATTATCTGGTGACTTCCAACACTACCAAAAGCTCCATCAACTTATTCCGCCATCCCCCTTCTATCGTCGGGAGTTCAGACGCTCCACAGGATATCAATCACACTTGGTTGATATTCCACACATTTGCGCTAAGCGCTAAGCGCGCTTTTATAATGCGCACAGCTAAGAGCCGGTTCCCACTTTTTGTTTGTCGGATCCGTTTAATAATCGGAGGTTCCAGTGGCAGAGCATTTTATATGAAGCTATTCACACTCGTCCGACAAAGATTTTGTGTCTTATCCGACAAGAAATGTCGTGTGTTTTGTCAGCCGATTTTCGTGTTGGATCAACCCACGCCAAAGAGGTGGACGTTGCGCTTAACGAGACATATCGAATAATAACGGGCGGCCTAAAACCTACCCCGCTAAACCTTATGTACCCTCTGGCCGGCATATCTCCTCCTGAAGTTCGGCGAGAAGTAGCTTGAGCAGTGGAGAAACAAAAACAAGAAACGAATCCCCGACACCCATTGCACAACTACAAAATGCCCATAGTCCGCCTTAAAAGCCGTAAAAGCTTTTTGAGGTCAACTCCTCCCAGGATAAGTTCCACCTGCAGAAACTCTACCACCTGGACACAATGTACAGTGGTCAACCTGGAAGACGGTAAACCGTCTGCGAACTCAGGTTGGCCGCTGCAGAGAGAACATGGTGAGGTAGGGCTTCGCAGACCAGTTACGGCACTGTGACTGTGGAGCTCCATCTGAGAGCATGGCGCACTTTCTCTCTTGTCCATTGTGCCCCTCCACCTTACTGGTCAGGACCTGCGCGAGGCGTCCCATAAAGCCGTAGAAGTGGCAAAGTTTTGGGAGAAAATTATTTGATCCAACGCCATGGTATTTGTACATTGACACGAAGAAGAAGAAGAACGCTCGCATATGATCGCATATGGCGCTGTTCAAATCGGAATCCGATATCCGACATAGTGGGAACAGAGGCGCCGACACTCGATTAAAATCGGAATCCGACATCCGACATAGTGGGAACCGGCTCTAAGGAGTGGAATTCTCTGCCTGCGTCTATGTTTCTGAGTACGTAAAACCTAAATCTATTCAGTGTGAATAAGCTTCTTCTGGGCAAGCTCGTTCCATCTTCAACCTCATCTCTGCCTTCAGGGCCAGATCGAGGTCAAGAGTAAGCCCATCAACCATAAAAACATGTTTTGACTGGCATGACTCCGGAGTCCGGATTGACAAAAAACAAACCCAACCTAACATCAATTAGCCCCAGTTTCATTCTGTTGCAGTCTTTGTCGTGTCTGTTGCATCCTGTCCTTTTCAAGAAAAGCCATTTTAAATCGCTCCGAAAAAGTGCATTTAGTTTTGAGTAGCTAATTTGAAAACGGGTTTTTACTATCTTATCTTAAATGAATATTGTAGTTTGATTTCGTTATTACTATACATTCTTCCGATAAAAGATCTATTACCTATATAATATTTTGATAAAATTTGTAGAAGATATGTGTTTAAATAAGTACGATTTTTCATCTTTTATCGGTACATGTCCGAAGATGGAAAGATGTTTTTCAGTTCTTTACTTGTGTGATTGCTAGCTTAAAATGAATAAGTATTATTATGTAAGTATATAATAGGTATAATTATGTAAATAGTACATGTCAAAATATTAAATGAATCGAAAACTAGGTTATTAATAATTTTGCAAAATAGGCCGATTAAAACATAACGTGGATTTAACATACTCGGAAATGCACAAAGATATTTTTTTTTCCATCTGATACTTTTACCCCCTTATAAATGAGACCAAAAGTTACAACTTTTATAACTCTTGCAACTTAAAAAAAAATTTCGAACTACGTAATATACAAATTGGACCGACCAAATGAATGTTGATCATAATTTAATTTGCGTGAGTTCCAAAAGTCGTAGAAGTAAGTTGTTACTTTTGGCTTCAGTAATAAGAGGGCAATCAGAATAATTACCACGTGGATCAGCTGTTTCGTATATTTTAAATACGTTTACAATATAAATAAAGCCAACAACTTTTACTGTGAAATCAAATCTGAAACCGTGAAGCGTAGAGATTTGTTTCTTCTGTTTCAGAGATGGTTCCGTACCTCATAAAAAAACGAGAATACTTGGTTGCAATTAACGGTAGGTTTTTAAAAAAATACTTAGATTAGCAACTTTAAATCGAAGGTCACTAGGTAAAGTTTTCAATTAGTCTTCCAGAATCGCCGTTGTCGATTCAAGTCACTACTCGTACATGCACAATTGCACACTTACTTTTAAATTATTTAACTTATGGATTGACATAAAATAATAATGTGCGACTAGCTAAATTGTTTATAACATATACGTTCACTCATATAATACGAAATACAAACGATGCATAACAATCCAAATTAAATTACATTAGGTTTTGTGTAAACATGAGTGCCTCTCTAAAAAAACTAACAAGCATATAACAACATAACTTAGAAAATATATTTTGCTTTTCACTTGGTATAGGAACTAATAACAGGGGAAAGGCAAAGCGGTTACACCGCTGACAATACGA
Source organism: Athrips mouffetella (assembly GCA_947532105.1). Lineage (NCBI taxonomy): Eukaryota > Metazoa > Arthropoda > Insecta > Lepidoptera > Gelechiidae > Athrips > Athrips mouffetella. The sequence goes on from OX383956.1 coordinate 35,093,475, forward strand.
GGCTCTTAAATAAGCGGACCAGGCAGGGTTGGGGACGACTAGAGACTAGAACACGGGGGAAAAGAATAGGATATAACTCTGAAGACGATGTAATTAGCCAGGCGAGGTGAGCGCACGACTCCACGTGCCCAAGTTAGTCTTTAGGCTGCTGCTTGACCACCTCGCACTTGCCGGGCGTCACGGGGGTCGGCTCCTCGGAGAAAAGCGGGTTCTTTACTTCCATATCGCCGGTCTGCTCAAGGAGACACAACGAGATTACTACTTTTAAATATCCCCACCGCTGCGTTGCGGCTGCGCGAGATTTGTATGGTTAAATAGTACAAAAATCAGTTTTTGCGCCCATATTGTATTAGGAAAAGTTGTTTAAATTATTTTGCTCATGAACTCAGTACTTTTATAAAACTTTTATCAGAGAATTTGCAAAATCGTAACATTTCGTAACCAACTACAGGCAGAACTTAACTCGCCCCCTTTTTTCCGGTACTTACGAAGAAGACGGGGTCTAGACAATGTGTCATTTGATGCTAGCAATCGTTGTGAAATATATGGAAGGACATTTGACATATTATGTCATCCCATACATTTTATGTCTATTTTTATATCTAAGCTCTAAATTTAATGGCATCTTGTCTAGACCCCGCCGTTACGAGTTTTCCTGTTTGAAAATTTTGAAATTTATAGATACACGAGTTAGTATACGTAACAAACTTACAGTAGCAAATCCAGGGCACTCGTAGACAGTGTAGTCTCCTTCCTCGTTCTCTTCTTCAGATTCGGGATCGGACACCGATCCGGCCCGTTGTTCCATACCGTTTCTAAACATTAACAATATGATTTACTACAGCAGCAGATAAGTAAATTCGTGCCACAAGTCACAATCAGTCTTATGGTGTCCCTACTGTTATGTTGGGAAAATTGTCAACATGCGACGGCAGAGCTTCAGACTGCTGGGGGTAAAGCTTAGAAAGTAGGCTTCAGAAATATCAAACTATGTTTTATTAAGAATTAAGGACAGGAGAAACGCAATATTTTCAATGTTTTGGTAATGGTTTAGAGATGTTAAAGATCATAAAACAGGCAGGATAAATATTTTTTTTGAATTTAAACGGGTAACTAACGAAACTCATTCATATCTCTTGTTTGAGAGAGTTGACTGCCATGAAACCAAAGAATGTAAACTCTCGCTTCGCTCGATGAAACAAAGCTTTTAGCACCAAAGTAAGCCTAACAAATTACTAAAACTCTGTTTGTGTTAAAACTTCCCGCGAAACAAGTTTAAGTACTCTTGAATAATTTAGGAAATACTAGCTGTTGCCCGTGACTTCCGTGGTCCACCCGCGTAGTGTTTTGTGTAAACCTCCCTATACTGTGAATGTACTTACTTGAATAAAATAGAGTTACAACTTTTCCCAGGAAGCATAATAGGTGGTAATACGAAAGAAATTTCAAGTTCCCATAGCAATCACATCAGCTGATAATGCATTTTTAATAAAAACATATTATTATATTATTAAATATTTTTTGACCTATGTTCTTCTGGGAAAGTTGTTCACATTCGTGATCTGTGTAGGCTACAAAAATTTCAGTACTTCGCAATAAATTACACCCACCTTATACATCGTTGAGAAAAATTGTTATATATCCGGTTCCCATTACTATACTAAAAAGTTTCATTAAAATCAGTTCAGTAGTTTTCGCGTGAATCTCGAACAAATAAACAAGCAAACAAACAATCAAACGCAGGCTTTGGATTCAGGGGTATCAAAATAGCATAACGTAATATTTCAGACAAAGTAAATTTTTAATTTTATAACAGTAGGGACTGTCGTTTATGTAAATGCCTGTAACTAACCTTTCCATTGCGATAATCTGCTGTTTCTGGTGCTGGTAATGATACATATGGGCGGAGTGTGCCAGTTTCCGGTCGCCAGAGGTGTCCACCGACGGTCCAGTTACACCGTAAGCTGGATAGTCGACATCAGCTGCTGCCTTTGCCTTCTTTGACAATCTGCATTTTAAGTCCATTTTAAAAGTTATAGGGAGAAATCGTAAATTAAAAAACGTGGCAAGAAATCCTGCACGACTTCTTAATTTTTTAGTTACGGCGCAACATATTGCAATTATCCCTAACATCCATTTTCACAACATTTACTTGTTACTTTCGCACGTTATTTTATACAGTCCATCTATCGTTTTTAATCTTCATTATTTCTATACTGATCAGTCTCATCACATGCTGGTTAACCTTGCTCGAACGAATACTCACGTGTAACATCCGGAAGCGATACCGACGATGCCCAGGGTGAGTGCGGCGCCAATGGCAGCAAGCAGCGCAACTACGTAAATAGCATTGGCAGGGTCGTACGAGGGATCCACGTGCTGCTGCTGGTTCAGTGAGCCTTCACTATCCTCCCCTCCTCCGCCGTTAGAGCTACAAAGGGAAGAATAACCTAACAACTGACATTTGTGGTCCGACTAGCGAAACTGCCAAGAGGATGCAAGGCAGACCTGTTGTTTTTAGGGTTCCGTACCTCAAAAGAAAAAAACGGAACCCTTATAGGATCACTTTGTTGTCCGTCTGTCTGTCTGTCTGTCAAGACCCTTTATCTCACGAACGGGTAAAGGTATCAGGTTGAAATTAATACCATATATTAGGCTCCATGAACCACACAAGGTCTAAAAATTTCAATTTTTTACAACGACGCAATCAAGAGATATGGCATTTTATGTCCTCATCTCCATACATTTATGCAAAATCCCGTTGACCTAAAATTATGAAATTTGGCAAGAAGCTAGGTCTCACAGTACAAATAATGGGAAAAGTCTGAAATCATTAAATATTACAACTTTTCTCACAACTAATGGTAACCAATTGTGGTGAGCTCCCGTTTCAAGAACATTCATATAAGAGAGGGGTCAAGTTGGATGGTCCCGGAAGCGATTTTTGTTTTAGTTCTATTTTAAAAACCGGAACACTTACAAACTTGAAAATTGGTGTGTTTATAGTGCATAAGCTATAAAATAACAACAAATAATAAAATTTGGTCAAGCGCGTGTCGGACTCAAAAAATCTAGCACATTAACTTACTGAAATTTCAACTAATACAATAGGTATGCATGTCATATAAATTAACTTGATTTTTTTATTTCCGATACTTTATTGTCGGAAATAAAGAAAGAATAAACCTAACCTAACCTAAACCATTATTTTCTTGTTTAGTGTGGATTTAAATGCACAAAATATGAATTAAAAAGTGATAAATAAGCGAGAGAAGTTCTAATTTGCAAAAAGCCTCGCCATTGGTCGAATCGAAACGTGACGTCACGCGCCATGTCGTAGTGTCGATATTCATACTGCGCTGTTGTATTTGGGAGAAAAATTCGGCTTAGCTCAGAGACCCTTCGTACAATAAAGCTGGAATTTTGTATGTATACGTATTTTATTCACGCCGAGAAAGTGGTAAAATAAAATCTAACAAAATATATTTTTTTAGGGTACCTCCCCTACAAGTAAAGTGGGGGTGATTTTTTTTTTGTTCACCCCATTGTGTGGAGTGTCGTAAGATAGGTCTTTTAAAAATAATGTGAGTTTGCGAAGAAATTTTTCGGTTTAGGGATCCGTTTGCGTAATATTTAGCTTGAAAGCGAAATTGTTTGTTGGAATCACCCCGCCTTTCCTGCCAGATAAACTGTTGTTATTGGAAATGTATAAAAATTCACAGTAGTAGTATATATGATGAAATTGAAAGGACAACTATCACAGACAGCTAAGTGGGCTTTACAGGTAAAGAAGGTAGCTACAGCGGAAATAATAAAAATTGTAATATCAGTCAGGCGCTAGGACCTCGCTGAGCATATTAGGATTTAAAAAGTTTATGTTATAAACGTTATGAAATACTTAAGCAAAACCTGCTCTGCGATAAAATATCGTAAAAAAAACTACAGAACCCTATACTGCGTGTGGCCCGATACGCACTTGGCCGGTTTTATGAATTAGGGATTCGTTTGCGAAAAAATTTGCTCAAAAGGGCAATTTATTGTCAGGGTCGTGTCCCCCTGCCAGCTAAACGGTTAATATGGAAACGTGGAAAAATATACAGTGCTTACCACCACATGAGTATGAAGAATTTAAAAGAAAAACAGCTAAGTTAGCTTTACAGGTTAACGAGAAATAGTCAAAATACTGAAAACAATGGAAATTGTAATCAGGCGCTAAATCTCGCTGTTCGTTAGGAACTATGGAACCCTATGCGCGTGGCTCGACACGCGTGTTAACTATACAAACATGATAAACTTACATTAAAGTGATCTTCACAACAATTTAAATACGATATTGAAAATACTTCAGTTCTTCTCATCACCATATTCCAATTTTTTTGTATTTTCACATCTCTCGGATCCGCAAAAACCACACTATCTGTAAACTTCTCATAGTATTTGGGCACTTTGGCATAAGACAATACCCTATAAAATGTATTTTTAGCATTTTCCATCATCTAATAGCGATTAAAACTGAAGATCTTCAGTTTTTACCTTTACAAGCCTATAGTGAACAATACAGAACGCGGCATGTGACGTCATCCAAAACGCGCGAAAAATGGCGGCGTTTATCCATGTCAAATTCAATAGATTTTTCAAATACTACTTTATGAAATTATTTAAACATTTCCAACAGTATTTCTATATTTTACCATGGTATAACGATGTAAGAAGTAAATTAAACAAATAAAAAAAATAGATGAATACTCCCTATTATGATAATGTGGTTGTACGGAACCCTCGGCGCGCGAGTCCGACTCGCACTTGGCCGGTTTTTTACTTATACAGGGTGTTATGACAGCCTTCCGAATACTGAAGGGGCATGATCAGTCAACGACAGTGAACAACTTTCAGTGAACACAACTTTCAGGACACAAATAAAAAATCTGCGTCTCCATACAAAATTGTTAACTTGATCGGGCAGTTTGTATGAAGAAATCGATTTTTTTTTCGTTTCCTGAAAGTTTTGTTCACTGAAAGTGGTTCAGTGTCGTTGACTGATCATGCCCTTTCAGTATTCGGAAGACTGTCCCTAACACCCTGTATAGGTACCTTCTATTTTTACGAATAGGTTTCATTCGTGTACTCTATCACGTAACCACTTTTCGCTCCGACTGTACAAAACCTGGTAGGTTGCGGATTGGCAGACCAACATTTTGTGGAACTAGCGCTACAAAGTTGCAAATTTCTTGTACTCGATGACGTAGGATAACATACAGTGCCCTTAAAGTCTAATATACTGTAGTTTAATTCTAGTATAATGGCTCAGAGCGAACAAAAGTAATCCTATACTGTTAAACGAGCAATATTTGTATATATATAAATATATATATTTGTAATCGGTTTCTAGAAAACGGCTCTAACGATTTCGATGAAATTTACTATACGGGGGTTTTCGGGGGCGAAAAATCGATCTAGCTAGGTCTCATGTCTGTGAAAATTCGTTTTCTCCGTGTTTTTAAGCATTTGCGTTTTAGACAAAAACCTACAGCGCCATCTGTTGGCGGGTAGCATAGCTTCCTCACCCGATGATACTCGTATCTTAATGTTGAGGTGGCTATTAAAGAGCGAAGCTCGGTCGCCCAGGTATTTGCCTTTAATAGAGTAGCTTATACTAAAAACAAATACACAAAAACTACACAAAAATGTATGGACCTGGTTTTCTTGTTAGGCCAATGTTTTTTATATCCGTGTACTCGTAATTACTCTATTACGAGCAGTAACTTTTGTTCGCCCTGAATACTACGTAAAAAATGTTACTGTCCATTTTAAGATTTTCCATTTTCTTTTTTCATTTTCATTTTTAGGGTTCCGTACCTCAAAATAAAAAAAACGGAACCCTTATAGGATCACTTTGTTGTCCGTCTGTCTGTCTGTCTGTCTGTCAAGACTCTTTTTCTCACGAACGAGAAGAGGTATCAGGTTGAAATTGATAGCGAATATTAAGGTCTATAAACCACACAAGATCTGAAAATTTAAATTTTTTACAACGACGCAATCAAAAGATATGGCTTTCTATGTCCTCATCTCCATACATTTATGCAAAAAAGCAAAACCTACAGGGTACTTCCCGTTGACCTAAAATTCTGAAATTTGGCAAGAAGCTAGGTCTCACAGTACAAATGAAGGGAAAAGCCTAAAATCATTAAATATTTCAAATTTTCTCCCAACTAATGGTAACCAATTAAGATGAGCTCCCGTTTCAAGAACTTTTCTATAAAAGAGGGGTCAAGTTGGATGGTCGCGGAGTTTTGAAAATCAAAGAGCAAAAGCTTTTAGTATAACATATGGTAGATAGGTACGAAACCCTTAGGGTGCGAGTCCGACTCGCACTTGGCCGGTTTTTTTTGCTTAAGCCCCTTTTCGGTTTCCTTGTCCAGCCACTGTTCTTAGTATCAGTACTAAGTTACTCTATTATGTGCAATCACTATTGTTCGCCCTGAATATCGCGTTAAACTTTATAAATTACTCATTATAAGGCTTCAGAGCTGACAGCGAATGTGCCCGTTTAACAAAACGTGTCAATAGAAACGCGACTGCCAGAAGTGAGCCGCGCGCGAATATAGAGACGTGTCAGACAATCTGCGTCACATTCCTTTCTTCATAGAAACAAGACCACGAGGCAGCAACGGAGCGTAAGTTCGCTTCAAGCGGGGGAGACTCCTAAGGCGTGTTTTATGTTATGCCTTGTTTATAGAAATACTTAATTATTTACTAATTTAGATGCTTAATAAAATGCTTGCTTAAAAAAAGTAGTTCATTACTTACAAGTATTTAATATGTCTTCCACAGGGTTATATCTTTGCCTTGAACTTGTTAAGTGCTAGTCCAAAGGAAATTTTCTCATTGAGCGTTCAAGACAGACAGCGGCTTTAGGAATTTGTGCTAAAATAATACCCAGACTGCTGTTTTGGCTTTTATTTTAATAAACGGATGCAACATCTTGCAAAGATCTCTTTATTGTCAATTTAGCAAATTTTCAATACACGGCTGAGTGCGTGCTGATGTAGTGCGAAATAGGATGTGCCCGCGCGGTCCTGTGACCCTACCGCAAGTAAAATAAATATCAAGAAGTTCTAGTCCAATTACCCCAATGTTGCTTAATTTAAATTCTCATTTCCATATTATTCAAGAGTTTTTTGTCTACCTTTTTCACTCCTACACCCACTAACGCAGAGCTGGCAGGTGCCTTCTTTATGAATAAATGGTATTAGGGCTCACTAACTAAAGGGCCGATCACACCTGACTGAATTCACACACTAAGTCAGTTAGTCTCCTACGTAGGAAAGGAAGGTAGAAAGATGGAACTTAGTAAGTCACTAACTGAGTAAGCCGCATAGTAAGCAACGCAGAAAGGAACTTTAGTGAAGGGCCAATACGAATAGAACACCACATCGTACGGAAAATATTAATAAAGGCTAATTTATGTTGTATAGAAAAACACTAGAATAACTACAAAAAAAAACCACAGAATTACCGGTATACTAAAAAACAATCAAGGAATTAAAATTAGGTTGCACCAGTCAAGTAAACACAAAGAATTTGAGTGCTTTATTCATTCTTTTAGTTAGAATAAATTTTTCATTCAAAATCGTACTAAAAGCGAATAATGATTCCAATGAAAAATAACAATTGAATGATAAAAGATTATTTGGATAGTACTAAGTAGTACATTCGAATATTTCGATTGTTGCTTCTTGAAATAATTGTACATCACTATTAGGGCTCCCGCACACGACCGAGAATCGGTGACCGATTTTTTGTCGACATCCCGCTCTGACGTGTTATCACCTGCATCTTCCCTCCTTGTTCTGGCCGATAATCGCCCACCGATTCTCGGTCGTGTGCGGGAGCCCTAACAGTGTTGCACTAGTCAAGTATTCTACACGGACACATCTGACTCCGTCGCGCTTTAACTGGCGATTGATTGAGTACCTAACCAAACCGTAAATTTTGAAAATTATTGAATCAGTGTTGCTGCGATAACGAGATCGATGGTTGAATTTTAAAAATACAGTAACTCTACCGAATATTCCTATAGAAAATATCAAGAATATCGAATTCTTAAAAGTACCGGTAATAATCGATACTAAATAACCTACAAAGTTCGTACTTCGTGTCAAGCCACGCGCAGTGTAGAGTTAAGGAGTGATCACACCCAGCTGAATTCAAAGACTAATTCGGCATACATTGGTCGTTGAAGTAAGGATATTTCAATTAACATAACCAAGCCTCCCAGCAATGTATGCCGAATTAGTCTTTGAATTCAGCTAGGTGTGATCACTCCTTTACCTAGTTCTTTTTACGATTTTTTTTGTCGCAAAGCAGGTTTATTAACTCTACTGAACAGTCGTATAGAAAATATCTGAACCTTTCAAGTATCGATGGTAATCTATAGTGATTTTTTTAAAATTGTTTATTAGTACTTGTTATTACACCATGAATAATAATTATTTTTTATCGACAAGTTGTTCATCATCATTCGCAAAATTTACCCATCACTAAACTTCCTAAGTTCTTTATTGAAGGGAGTAAGGACGTTTAGTGATGTCCAAGTGCGAATAATTAATTTTAATTTAATTTCGTGTTCGCATAAATTAATAAATTAAATTGACCAATACATGGTCTAAGGGACTGGTTTCCGAAAATTGAAAGGGCGTGATCAGTCAACGTAACTGAATAATTTTCAGTAAATAAAACTTTCAGAAAATATTAAAATAATCTTTTCCACAAAAAAGCCACGATCACACCTAGCTGACTTCAAAGACAAATTCTGCATACATTGCTCGTTGAAGTAAGGATATTGCAATAACACAACCAAGCCTCCCAGCAATGTATGCCGAATTAGTCTTTGTATCCAGCTAGATGTGATCGTGGCTAAACTGTCCATTTGCAATTTTATATGAAGAGTATTGAAGAGGCTGATAGTTTTATTTACTGAAAGTTGTTCAGTTACGGTGAATGACTATGTGCACCTGCAAGACTAGAAAAAGAGAAAAAATGTATCCACTTCATTTACCACAGCCATTGTTTTTGTTTGATCATAAATACTCTCATTCATAAGACTTGGCACGGCAATGTTCAGGTCTCATTTGTCCATTTAAGGTAAATAAAAATAAAAACATCACTGAAATGTATTGTCAGCCTATTAAAGCCACGATCACATCTAGCTGGATTCAAAGACTAATTCGGCATACATTGCTGGGAGGCTTGGTTATGTTATTGCATTATCCTTACTTCAACGAGCAATGTATGCCGAATTAGTCTTTGAATCCAGCTAGCTGTGATCACTCCTTGACTCAACCGAACAGTCGTATACAATTTTTTTATAGTGAATTTTTTAAGTTTATTATTAGTACTTATTGTTAAACCAAGATAATGCTTTATTTTTATTTTGCATGGACAAGTTGTTCGATTCGAATTAATCATTCGCAAAATTTTCACATCACTAAACCTTCTAACTCCTTTACTTGAAGGGACTTAGCATGTTTAGTGATGTCCAAGTGCGAATGATTAATTCAACATATCGAACAAAAATATACTTATATTTAAAAAAACGGTCAAGTGCGAGGCAGACTCTCGCTTCGAGGGATTCAATATTCCTGTAGTATTTTTAAAAGCAATAAAAGCCCATCTTTAAGACCGCAAATAAGTTTGTCTGTAATTTTTTCTTCTTTCAATTATCGGTTGTATTTGTCTTGAGGTCAGCCATTTTTTAATCGATAGCATTTTATTGTATATAATTATTTTCGATAAGGCTATTCAACAGAGTTACTGTATTTCAAGATTAACTACCGACAGCGAAACTTTCGCTATCGGAACATCACTATTCAGCAACTGTATTAGTAGGCACTTTTTCTACTTAGCTTCCTAGCTAGAACTCTGAATTCACAAACGTCTTTTTCTACGTAGCCTCCTAGGTAGATTTCTTATTCAGTCGTCAAATTCAAGCAGGTGTAATCGCGGCTTAAGGTGGTTTCGATTACTTTCGATGCTCCATAAATAAAATGAGTCAACGCGATTCGTGGCCAGCTCTCCATCTACTAGGTTATATTTTTGTACCTGACATCCGTTTGCCTACTTATTAGTGTAGTCAAAGGCAACAACGTTTGTTCTACGACTTTGCTAACGACGCACAAAAAAAACAACTTCCCATACAAAATGTGTAGGTCATTTACGGTAGCCGCTGGATGCGAGCAGCGCAGGACCGGTCGTCATGGAGATATTTAGGGGAGGAGGCCTCTGTCCAGCAGTGGACGTCTTTCGGCTGATATGATGATGATGATGATGATTTACGGTTCTTTGTATGGGAATTTTAAATGTTTTTTTAAACCAAAGAATCTTGTATACGCATATCTGATAGGCTTCGCTTGTATACGTTATCCAAAGTGACAGCTAGAAATTACCCTAAATTAAACTAAGCTGCTAATGCTATATTCACCTAAAATGAAATAAACTAAGTTAATGAACTGTAATAAAAATACCACAGACGTTGATAGATAAGACTATATTGAGGAAATAATGGGCACAAGTAGCTAGTTGGAGAGTTCAAGACAGACTAACTTTTAAAAAACAATTACATGAAAAATACAAAAGGGTAAAGCAAGCAAGGAGTCTGCGACATCCTGCCCCACCGCCTAAAAATCTGAACAAAATATGTTTTTACTCGACTTTGTTAAAACTTAAAACTCTTTGTTCGATTTTTGAGCAAGTACTTTTGTTCAGTAACTGAAGGACGGACTTGCCTTTTTCTGCCGTAAAGCAGCAGTGTTTGCACGGCTGTGTTTCGATTTGAAGGGCCAGTGAAATGACCGGCACACATCTTAGTTCTCAGGGTGGGTAACGCCCTTTGCTGTCTTATTAGTGTCAAATTATTTCACTAATAAGACAGTGGGTGTCATGGGCCATGGTGACCACTTAAAACCAGGTGGCCACTTGTGACATAAAAATAATGAAAAACCTGTCGATATAACTTACAGTCCCGATTTCATTTTTCCTAAATCTGTTTCGAGTAGATGTTTTTGTTTGCCTGGGATAGGGTTCTGCCGGATCTGTCGTGGCGGTTCCAACAACATAGCAGCCAGGGGCTCGCCTCTCGCCCTAAGCCCCTTTACTGCAGCTTGAGCAACTAAAACAAAATGTATCTTTCGTAGACCTATTGTTTCAAATTATTGACTAAATATCACCGTGTCCAATATAGGTTTACTTACTAGTTTCTTTATGTTGTTTCGAAATAGGTTGGTAATATTCTTCATCAATCGGTGTCAGAGCAAATTTCTTACGTTCAACGCTGGAAGGCCTACTTCTGAATTCAGGTGGTCTTCGCTTCTCTTCAAGCTGCTGTCGGCTTATTATCGGCAGTGGTTTCGGCGCCACCATCGATTCAATGCTAGATGGAATAGATTCTGGAGCGTACAGCGGCCCTTGAAGGCTCGTAGGACTTTCAAGTAAGTTTTGCAAGTAAAGATCTTGCGAATACCAACGCATCAAGTCTGCTTCAGAGGGATTTAATAACTCTTCGTCTTCTTCCATCTGGTTAATGCGGTCAATTTCCTGGTAAGCAAGATACAATTTAAAAATAATGAATTTACTTAACTGCAAACTCAGTTGATAAATTGTCACACGGACCTTTGTACAAATACCTACCTCTACAATACATTTTCAATTCATGAAAGTTACATAATAATATCATACAAAAAATGGCATTAATTAGTAAATATGGTATTATGAGCACACTTTGCCACCCAGAGTAAAGCAAGAGAGGGACTCACAATAATTACAATAATTAAAAAGGAAGTATTAAATACAGTGTTTATAAATGTAGATAATAAATACAAAGAAACAAAAAAAACAAAGAGACAGCAATAAATGCATTGCTTAAAACCAATTAATTGAAATTTTGAAACATAACAGCAGAACATTGTGCAGTAATGCGCAGAGTAACGCAATAGTACATTAAGATGCAAGTACGCTATTTTGTTGATTACGGCCGAGGCTCGAAAATTGCAGCCCGAGCCGCAGTTGGGTGGCTACCTTTTTTAGTATTGCTGTACTAAAATAAAAAAAATTCTTTCTTTCATTGCCGAGAGTGTTATGACCATAGAGCACGCGCTTCTTACAAAGTTTTCCAACACATTTGCGAATAAAAACAAGTAAAATTTGCTTACCTCTTTTCCCGAAGGAAAAATCATAGATAACAAGCTACGTATTTTTCCTTACATTTCTACGTACACTTGATTCTCCAGACTTGTTTCGTGCCTTAGCTAATATTTTCTACTTTGAGGAACTACATTAAATACAGTTTTTTTTATTTGTAGGAGTCGATACTTTTGAAAATAATTACAATAAACACAATGTAAACATCACAAATATTTGTAAAAATGGCGCGCGCTGTTTTAGCAAACACAGATTATACATCTATGCGTGCGCAGGAGGCATTGACTAAACTGCCAAACAGCCTACACTTTAAAAATTTTCAAAATGAGATGTTTTGTTACTTAAAAGTCAAAAACGTTGTTACTAAGTGATTAATATAAACATTTTCGTGAAATTAATGTTTATTCATCATATTATAGAACAAAGTTTATTTATTCATTTTTACGAATTTTATAGACATAAAAAATCCTTGCTCCTTGCCGAAATAAAAAAAAAAGCAAAAATAAAACAGTAGTGAGGTAATATAATGAAAAAAGTACCTACGCGTATTTAATAAGCTGGATTATGTACCTTAATTCAGTGTTAATAGAGCTGTTTTATGAGCAAATGTGTTGAAAAATATTTTTCAATACATTTGCTCGAAAAACGTACTTACAAGGACGTAAACATTGCTCGTAAGTAGTTACTTACCGAACCAGTGCGGTAAGTAAAAAAAGTATACTACCAAGGAGTTTTTACACTCTGATCATTAAATTATTTTGTAAAAACTTTTTACTTGGGTGACGACTGCCTTCAACTAAAATGGAGAGTACCAGGAGAACATAAATCGACAAGAGGCTGACAGTACCCATGGTTGGTTCCTTTAACAAGTATATTACTTATACCTGTTTTCTCACAAAAGTATTGAAAAACGTAGTAAGATACACGGCCGTAAGGGTTATGACAAACTCGTGCCGATGGTAAACCCTCGACTTCGTCTCGGGCTTACAAAACGTCAACTCGTTTGTAAAATAACCTTACTTACGGCACTTGTAACTTAAACTACTATTACACCCCAGTTTGAATATGCACGTAGAAGGTTTAAATTAAAATAAACTGAATTTACCTAAACTTTTCATAACATTTCTCCAGAACTCCAACAAATACGCAAAGTACTTTAGGAGGGGATTTACTAAAGTCACCACACTTGTAAGCGTTGCGGCTGGCGACCTCTATTGTTGGTGTCCGCAGTATGTTCACGGTTATTTTTTGTTTAAGTTTGTCTATTTATAGAAGATAGGTAAATTTTCTAGCTCTCCAATACGAGTAAAACTACACTGAAGAAAAGTTAAAAAGAAACAAAAAATCCAATAGGTTTCGTTTTCATTAAAAAAATTGAACCTTATTATTTTTCAACTCATCATTACATCTTATAAAACGTATATTCTAGGCGAGAGAGCCTCCCTCCAGAACTCCAGAAAAAACGCGTGGTACTTTGAAGGGGATTTCCCATAGTCACCAAGCTTGTAAATGTTGCGGCTGCCAACCGGTGTTGTTGGTGACCGCAGTACGAGTAGGTACCTACTCGTATGTAAGATGGTACACAGAAGGTACGATGCACAGAAAGATGCTGCTGCGCATCCTTCGGTTCATAAGCCCTTCGTCGTCTCTGACGACACCCACTGGTAAAGATGGGATGGTGTTATTCCTTGCCGGCACCACACGTACGCACGGCAGCAAGCAAGTGAAAACAAAACCTGTTTAAGCTGAACTAGCGCTACAAACGCCCGGAATCAGAGACCCGCTCTAGGTCAAAGTGTTTCTACCGACGAGCGGTCGTATATACATTTGTACAAATTATTTTGTCAAATAGCAGACATAAAAATAATAACGGATTGTAATCAATATTTTTTTGTCTAACACCGCGGTTTTAAAGAACACGCAACCCACTGTATATAATTCATTAAAAAAAAAACATTTCATTTTCAAAAGAACGTCAATTTAGTACTGTGTGTCGAGCGAACGAAGTCGCAGGAAAAAGCTTGTACAAACTATTTCTATAGCAAACTAACCTTACTCAGCCAGTCATTGTCAGATAGAAGGGGGCTATCGTCATAGCCTACGTAGTGGGGGAGAAGCATCCTGGGTAGCAAGTACTCGCCCAGACCATCGATGGGCGGGAGCGGACCAGGCGGTGCGCGCACTCTCAGCGGCGCCTGCCTGTGGAGCGGCGCTGGCGCAACCGTTGGCCCTGCATACATTGTGCATAATGTCAATGACATTGAATATCACCGAATGATTTACAAGATCTAAAAATTAAGGAAAATCTTTTTTTGTTTAACCTGCGCTGTCCCTCTTAGTACCTAAGGCATCCGTTTGCAAAATATTTAGCTTGCAAGCGCAATTGTTTGTTGAAGTCGGGTGTCCCCGCCTGCCAGCTAAACGGTTGCTATTGGAAATGTGGAAAAATTCACAGTAGTAGTACGGTACCTAAAACCGAAAGGGCATGCTCAGTCAACGAAATTTCCCCAAAGAAACATTATTGGGAAATGAAAAAATATTTTGACCTCACCATTTAAATAAATTTCTCACTTTCATGGAACAGTTTTTATGGAGAAGATAATTTAATTTTTCATTTCCCAAACATGTTTTTTTGGGAAAGTTGTTCAGTTCAGTTGACTGATCATGCGCTTTCAGTTTTAAATAAAAGTAGAATTATAAATAAATATATAATAAAGGTAGAATAAAGGTAGAAAAAATAATATATAATAAAGGTAGAATTATATGTTCTATAATTCTACCTTTAAAAATGAAAGACTTATAGACCAACATACGTAAAATAAATCATCCCCTTTTTCACCCCCTTGAAGGGTGATTTTTAAGAAATGCTTTAACACGTGTTACTTTATTTTTTACCAGAAGCTGAAATTCAAATTTGTATGAATCTAGCTCAAGAGACAAAGGACTTTCATACAAACTTTCATCCCTTATTTCACCCCCTTGAGAGATGAATTTTCCAAAATATTTTCTTAGTGGGTGGTTTTGACGTCCATAGAACCTGTGTACAAAATTTCAGATCTGTATCTATAGCAGTTACGGCTCGGCGTTGATGAATCAGTCAGTCAGTCAGGACATGCTCTTTTATATATTTAGATATGTGAATTAGCATCTGCCATCAGTCTGGCATCAGTCAGACTGATTGAATCGACTGTTTGAGTCTGGTAAGGGTTATCAAAATTAAATTTTAAATTTAATTTTTAAAATCCTATGATTTTTTTTTTAAACATGCTAATAGTTCTTTATTCTACTTATAGAACATGTGGTTAAAATGAAATCGGTACTTTTATTTACACCCTGTATACAGGGTGTTAATTTAATTGCGTGCCATAGCTTACGGGGTGTTTCAGTAACGATAAAAGAACACAAAAAAAAATATTTTAAAAAATCCTCCTTAAAAAAAAAAACTCCATTGAAACTTAACTAACGCGGAGGGCAATGACCCGGACGGAGCAACAGTGGTACGCAGTATCAGTGGATAAGGTAGGCACATACATAACTGAAACACTTTCGTGCGATTTTTGATAGCGCGGTGCTCAAGGTCATTGCCCTCCGCGTTAGTTTAGTTTCAAAGGAGTTTATTTATTTTAAGTAGGATTTTTTTTTGAGTTACTTTATCGTTACTGAACCACCCCCTAAGCTATGGCACGCAATCAAATTAACACCCTGTATACATTAAACCGTCAGGTTCACACCAAGTAGTTTTAAATCCGACTAACAGAACAAACAAATATTGATAAAATAATCAGTTTAATCAGTATACCAAAATATAAAAACTTCGGCTGAGACGTCCTTCTGCTCATTTTGTGTGCTGTGTTAGCGTCGCCTAGCTAAACTCTAAAATATAAAGCTTCTTATTTAACTTCTGGTATGAATTTTTTAACGTGCAAATGTAGTAAATGGATAATAATATTAATAATACAATTTGCACGATTTCAAAAATAGTCCTCGAGCCACAAATAAAAAAACCGGCCAAGTGAGGGTCGGGTCACGCGCAGTATAGGATTTTGTAGTATTTTTACGATTTTTTATCGCAAAGCATGTTTTGATAAAGTATTTCATAACGTTCATTCATAATATAAACTTTTTACTTCCTAAGCTCAGCGAGGTCCTAGCGCCTGATTACTATTGCTCTTTTTAATAATTATTCCCTGTTTCCGGCTATTAACTTGTGAAGCTTACTTAGCTGTGACAGCTTTCCTTTACATTTTGATCATACAGGGTGCTAGGGGCGGTGTACCTAAAACTGAAAGCGCATGATCAGTCAACTGAACTGAACAACTTTCCCAAAAAAACATGTTTGGGAAATGAAAAATTAAATTGGCTTCTCCATAAAAACTGTTCGATGAAAGTGAGAAATTTATTTAAATGGTGAGGTCAAAATATTTTTTCATTTCCCAATAATGTTTCTTTGGGGAAGTTTCGTTGACTGAGCATGCCCTTTCGGTTTTAGGTACCGTACTACTACTGTGAATTTTTCCACATTTTCAATAGCAACCGTTTAGCTGGCAGGCGGGGACACCCGACTTCAACAAACAATAAAATTGCGCTTGCAAGCTAAATATTTTGCAAACGGATCCCTTAGGTACTAAGAGGGACAGCGCAGGGTCGGTCGGTCGGTCGGTTGGTCGGTCCGTCGGTCGGTCTGTCCGTCACGCTTTGGCCTAGCGGTTATATGAATGGTCTGATTGATACCATATTTTGAATTTAGGAGTTTTATGCAAATCCAT
Source organism: Athrips mouffetella (assembly GCA_947532105.1). Classification (NCBI taxonomy): domain Eukaryota; kingdom Metazoa; phylum Arthropoda; class Insecta; order Lepidoptera; family Gelechiidae; genus Athrips; species Athrips mouffetella. The sequence goes on from OX383956.1 coordinate 35,110,436, forward strand.
CGAAGGGTTCCAAGGGGTTTCTTGCTGGCTCTCATTTTGAGGGTAGCTGTCATACAACGAAATTGAAAAATTGTAATTTTCTCAAAAATGGCTCATAGAATCTTTATGAAACTTTGCATGACCAAGCATCTCCATGTAAGATATCTTGCGCTAGTATCAATTGATCTGTGTAATTTCATATAAGGGGTGTTCCTGTACCACCAAATCGTAAATATGTGATTTACCCAAAATTGGTTCCACTGAGCTTATTAAAATTTTCTATAATATTAATCCTGGATTGGTTGTCTACCTGACTGGATATTTTTTATTATTTTTTTGAATAAAATTTAGTACACATGGTGTACCAATAACTGAAAGGGCTTGCTCAGTAGATGAAACTGAACAATTATCCTACAAGGAACATGTGTTGGGAAATTAACGAAATCTCCATGCAAGTATCCTACGGTAGTATCTATTCTATGGTAGTATCCATTGATCTGTGAAAATTTATATTAAGGGTGTTCCCACGGAATACAAGTGTTCCAGTACTACGAAAAGTTAAACATGTGATTTACTCGAAATTGTTTGAGGTTTGTTTGTTTTAATGTTTGAAAATTTGAATTCTGAATTGATCTGTATATTTCATACGAACATTTTTTTTGGAAAAACGTAAATAAAAGTTTGTATTTCCATACTATGTGTATGGCATTACAAATTTAAGTTTGCGGTTGATAGTTTTTCCTTGAGCATTGCGAGAAAGTAAGTGCAGTGCTGCTGTACCATTTATTTATTATCAATATGCTTTATGTACTTTATTCTACTTACACAACGGGGTCGATTCAGGCGTGGCCGCTAAAGTTAAGCCTAAAATTAAAATTCCTAAATTTTATCCAGATTTTAGTTACGTTTTAATCAATTTGCTATTCCAGAGTGGCATGTTTCCTTTTTCCTCGTCTGATTCCATTCCTTTAATTTTATATCTATGTTTTCCCTAACTTTAAAAAAAAAAAAAAAAACTTCATCAATGGCTCATGCAACTGCGAAGCCATTAAAAAAAAAAAAAAAAAAAACAAAAAAATATTATCGGGCAACAAAATAAGAGTGAATGATTCAGTGAATGAAAAAGCTGTCTGTCTCATTCCCACTTATGGATTTCATAAAAAGCTATCCTTCTCTTCTTCGGAAAGAAAATCATAGACAAAATAAAGGTAAAACCGTCAAGTTCGAATCGGAACCGAGTTGCCAGATTGACCAAAAAGAGACGATTTTTGATCCTTTTGGCAACGAGTCATCCTTTAGATGTCCATTCATATACTTCGTCCCTTTTTAGACAACAGGCCAAAATTTTACCTTAGATGGCCCAGTTTTTGGAATACACGGGCAAAATTAGCACAAACATTTCCTCAAACTGTCAAAATCAAGAATTCTTATTTATCTCGGTCGCGTCGATGGTTTCGTCAACTTCGCAGCAATATTTTTAAAATCTTTGTGTCATTCACGTGTCATGCGTCTGAAAAAAAATTGTCTACATCCGCCGGTTTGCAAGATAGAAGACGAAATTGTTTGCCGTCAATAATTTCGTCGGCGACAATAGACGGGAAAACTTTTTCACCAGCGGAATGTATTCGTGATGTTTTATTTTTCCTTTTCTTTCTTTCTTTCCTTCCACAACTTCAGAAAATGCAAGATAAAGAGTATGGCTTTTGCTCATTTGGAAAAATCTGCTGTTTTTAATTTTAACAGGCTGGTTTTTAATCGCCGCTAGAATTAGCTGTTCTTGTCTATGGTTTCGCTTAAAATGAGGCTTGTGGAATACCAATTTGCTTGTAAACGGAAATTTAGTAGATTGGTTAAAATTTATACATGAATCAATTTACTCCCGTCATTTGATTTTGACAGTTGCGTACAAAATACCAAACGGTTTAGCGACACTTAAATAAATTTAGGAAATTTAGCGACCGCGCCTAATTCGACCCCATCATGTGCTTTAAAGGAAATCGGTACTTTTCCTTACTACCTGTATAGTATTATATTACTGTGATTTCACCCTCCTCCGAACTTAGGTAAAACAAAGCTGAAAATAAGAAACTAAAATTTTTACTTGTACGATGCGCAACACTTTGGATTCAAAACAACGCCCTAATCGTAAATCTATACTGTTGGAACAATATGTTAAAAAAAAGGTGTAATAGTTAAATTGTTACCAAAACAAAGGAAAAGGGGAAAAAGTAAGTAAGGAAGTACACTACACAAACTTAAAAATAAACCATCACAAACTACTTAGGGATACTAACAAACCATTAACGCCATCAACGAAGTCAATATGTATAGGACAGTGCGTAACAGGTGGCAGCAACATCGCATATTGTCGAAACCTACTTTTCACTACACTCATCATAATAAACACAGCACACAAATTTAATATTCCAGTACAGATACAAAAATTCGCAATGACAGTATGGTGACGACGGAAACGTGGAAACGTGTTATCATTAGGTGATAATGATAAGCATGTTAGAATAATGAATGAATGTTACGATGCACCACAGTTACGTTGAGAGAATGTAGAAGAGTTTCGAGACTTACCTGGAGGGCGGGCTAAGGCGCACGCCGCCGCTGCAGCTACCAGCAGCGCGATCAGCGTTTGCATCCCGTGGCAGTTGGTCCACAGTGCGCGTGCTGTATGTTTACTGCCCGCTTCTCGCGCCGCGACGCCCGGGAGCGCACGACGCGCATCGATCGATATCCCGCCCACATCAACACGCAGCTCTCCTAATACCAAAACGGCGTAACAGCCCATCCACGAGCCTGCCATACCAAACCCTTAACTGAAAACTTTAGCTTCGCTCTGTGGTCTTGCATCCAGTTCGGCAATGACGACATGATCCCTGCATTATCGTACTTCATTCATTCATTTATTTATTCACAAACAATTAATACATTGTGTCGGAAATAATAATTATACCTAGTCTAAATTAAAATAAGAAAAAAAAAACAAAAATAAATACTAAATATTAAAACAAACATTAATTAGTCAAAATATTAATTAAAATGAATATGCAAAACATAGTTAAAACTCAGAAATAGTGCTTATTTAAAAACTCATCTACTCTATAGAAGCACTCTTCTAATAGATACAGTTTTAAACTTTTCTTAAAAACAACGATAAACAGTTAACAACCTTACGGCCTGATAGCTTGAACCATGCTTAACAATATTAAGTTTAGGCTTAATTGATCGAGGGAGATCTGCTCTCCTAGAGTTCAGCCGTGTTATTTTATCCTCCTCGGTTTCATAAAAGTGTAAATTATTTACAAGATATGGTATAAGTAGATCAGTGTGTTTTTCTTCGGGCGATCCCTCTTGTTCAGCTGAAGCGGTTGCGGATGTGATACGGCAGGGGATGGAATACTATATTCCATTCTCCGACATACCGCTCGGTCACAAAGCCCGACCTTGATTCAATGCAGACTGCGCTCGCGCTGAAGCTCGAATGCAGTCTGCATACCTAGCCTGGGTTCAAGCCCGTGATCGCAAAGTTCGAGCTCGACGGCTTCGCGCGAAGAAAAAGGCATTCAATTCTGCTGCAAAGTTGACCATGTCAGTCGCAATAGGGACCAAACTAGCATCCTACCCCTCTGGTAGTAACAATTATGGTCCCTATCAAAATCGGACGAAACTAACTTCTGCCGTCCCACATTACCTCCCCTGCTGAAACCTGACGGGTCGCTAGCTTACTCTGCGACAGACAAGGCAAAAGTTGCGTCACTGATTGTAAGTAATTCTCGTCTAGATGCCGGCTCTTTTCAACCACCAACGATTCCTCGCTGTGATTCTTCGATGTCGGAGATCAGAATACACGCAAAGTCTAAAGCTCAAACTGCGGCAAAAAAGCTGGGCATCCTCAATAAGGTTAGGCGTTACTTTACTCCTGAACAGCTTCTAGTTTTATATAAAGCCCAAGTCCGATCCTGCATGGAGAATTGCTGTCACCTTGAGATGGCTCAGCGAAAGCCAAGAAGCTCGTTGGTGATGAGATGCTGGTGAAAACCAAGTTTCACAGTCTGGCCTACCGTCGCAAAGTTGCATGTCTGCATTGTACTTCGGAGAGTGTGCTCAAGAGCTCCACGAGCTTATTCCACCATCTCCCTTCTACCATCGGGAATCAAGACGCACCGCAGGATATCACCCATTCAAACGGGGTTTTCAGTTACGAGTTTGACTACCTTTTTTTGCAACATAAAAGTTAAGTTTCATTGCAAATGGTTCAGTCAGACAGAAGGTACGTGAAGTTTCATGTGGCGGCGCAAATAACTCACAAACTACTAAACTCATTAAAACATGGTTTTCAACAACATATTTGACTTACTCCATGCAACATGTAGGCTTAGTTTAATTGCAAACGGTTCTCTTACACAGAAGGTACGCAAAATTTTAAGCGGCAGCGCAAGTTACTTACAAACTACTGAACTGATTAAAACAGGGTTTTAAAAACGTTTTCACCTTTCTTCTGTGCAGTGTAGGTATATTAGCTTAGTTTCATTGCAAACGGTTCACTCAGACAGAAAGTATTTAAGCGGCAGCGCTAATAACTCACCAACTACTTAACCGATTTGATCAGGGTTTTCAATGACGCGTTGGGCTTCTCTCCGGAAGTTGGAAACGGTTCACTCAGACAGAAAAGCGGCGGGGCCAATAACTCACAAACTGCTAAATGGATCTAAACGGAGTGTTCAACAACGTCTTTAACTTGCTTGTGTGCAACATATTAGCTTAGTTTCATTGCAAACGGTTCACTTAGACAAAAGGTAAGCGCAGTTTCAAGCGACGGCGCCAATAACTCACAAGTTACTTAACCGATTCAAATGGGGTTTTCAATGACGCGTCAATGTTCTTTCCGTGCAACGAAAAGCTTAGTTTCATTGCAAACGGTTCACTCAGACAGAAGGTACGCAAAGTTTCAAGCGGTGGCACCAATAACTCACAAACTACTGGAACGATCCAAACGGGGTTTTCATTGACGTATTCGTGTTATTTCCGTACATTTAAACTTTGTTTTATAGCGATCAATTCACTAAAACAGAAAATTTGAGAGAACAAGTTTTCGAGTGGCGAAGCCTAGCTGAAATAAAACAAAACTTAGAAAGTTGCAAGGAAGTAAGCCAAATACGTTATTTCCGTTTGAATCGGTCCAGTGCCGTTTGAATCGTTGTTTGTGTGTAAGTTGTGGGCATAGATGGATTAGTATTTTAATTAAGTATTATGGTAAAGATAATAATAAAAAAAATCCCAGCAGTTTCAACATAGCGTAGCATAGCAAAAAGGATGAAATTTATGAAAACTACTTAAAATAGGTATTGTAGAGCCTTCATAGTGTTATAACCACGAGTGCCCTATAATCGGGTAAAATAATTTAATTTTTAAATTATGTCATTACGAACGATTCTTTATTGTTTGGAGGTAGATAGCCGACCGGTGTGGCTGTAGCATCTCCTGGTCTTCAACCAGCTTTACGCCACTTCTCGGCAAATGTCTGTTTGATTCGAGGCTCCGTGACCCTTGTAAACTCGAATATTATTTAAGTGCTTAGTTCTCAATAAATCAGTTTATTTCCAGATTAAACACATTTTATTTCAGCTAGGAAGTATGGGCTCTCTCTGATGGTCTTTACAAGTGGTGGAGGCGCGCCGGGTAGTTTGGTTTGAGAGCGTCAAAGCACTAGTTATTTCCAATAGAGAAAACTAATTTGTGCGTTTCAGTACATAAAGCTGCGGTCCACTTATATATGCCAGGCTGCTTGTGATTGTGGAAAGTTGATACTATTTCATATCTTGTCAAGCATCACGGCCATTAGCACTTGAATGCACTGCTGATACTCAGGGGTGCAATCCTCTAAATTTCTTTGAATGAAATTTTTTGAATGTACTCTTGTGGTGTGGTGGTTCGTTTTTGAGTCGAAATTTTTGATGATTTCAAGTTATGATTTTCAGTTTTTGTTTTAGGTTTACTTTATTCATTTTTTGTGTGGAACATAGAAATTGCAGTTCATTTTTCATATTGAAAAATAGACTTGTTAAATTAATATGACCATACGGGTAACAGTAATTTGGACTTATGTATAAAACAATTGAAAATTGTGTTGCCTGCCAGCTGCTTGACTGTTACCCGAAAAATGTAAGAAACAAATTAAGATAAAGTTGCGGATTAACTACTTTCATACTGACTACAATATTTAACTGACTTGGTTCGACATGAGATTTCACAAATTTTTATAGCGGTAGAATTGCGTTGCGAGACCTGACTTTTTTTGTAAATATTATGTTTTTGATGGGATCCCACTGATTTTTGTAGGTTGTCCTCCTTTTTGGGGCTCCAATACTAAAATGTTGACTTTGTCTGTCTGTCACACCTGTATATCTCGGCAACCAGCCATGCTATCGACTTGAAATTTGGAATCGTTTTAGAATTTGGTTGCCCAAAATAATTGCACATGAAAGAATAAACAAAAATGTCATTTTTACGTATTTTTACGTATCGTCCAAATAAATTGAAATAAAAGAAAGGAAAATGGGAAATTAGGTGGGAAATTTCTAATTGTCGCTACTAAGTCAAGTGGGGTATCATATGAAAGGGCTTTACTTGTCAATTCTATAATATATTTTTGTATATTTTTACGACTCTTAGTTTTTAAGTTATGATGAAAGAGGTCAAAACTAATACCATTCCCACCCCCCGTATCTCCGAAGGAAGAATTCACTGTTTCGCCTGAGCCGCGTTCGCCCGTTCGGGCGAAACACTACCTTTTAATAAACCTAAATTTTGAATGGGGGGTTTCGCCCGAAGGAATTTCTCTACATGAAGTAACATCAGCCACAAAATGTTAATTAAAAGCATAGAACCACAAACATGGTTGAATCATGGCACTCAACTATAAATAAAAACATTGATGACAAAATTCGCAATGTAGCCCAATTTTTGACTTTATTAAAATCTAAAATACATTATTATGAAGTTTTAGTAACAAAGGGGTCCAACATAACAACCAAAAAATTTAAACGGTAGAAATGGATGAGCATGTCTCTTCAACCATAGCAGACTTAAAAAATAATCAGATTTCAGTTGGCCACTGTATTGAGCTATTAGTTTTTAATCTTTATTTTAACTGTTTAGTCAATTGTTGTAATGAAAGTTTGGATAAATAATATGATTCTAAATTACTGTGATACTGAGAACCAAATTTTTGTATTGATTATTGTAATAGTTTTTCTAGCACATAGTTTTGTTGATTATTTTTATAAAAATGTTTGTAGTATTTATGTAGATTGTTGATTTTTATCATCAAAATGTAGATTATTAATATTATTGACAATGACTGTGATATTTTGTATTGTTGATTATTATAACAATTTTTTTTGCATATATCAGTCTAAATAACTTGATTGTTGTATTTCTGGCCATATTGTTGATTATTGGTTACCAAAATATTATTTTTAGGTATAAAAATCAATGATTGTGATAACTTGTGCCCAATTTTTTACTAAGTTTTAAGTAAGTAAGTAACTATTTTTTTTTTTTTTTTAGTATTTATTTAAGTAGTTTGTAGCGCAGTACCAGTTGATTTCGATAATTAGTACATATGAAAAAATAACACTAAAACTTATTACACAAGACTGCTTAAATGTTAGTACTTTATTAATGTTTATTTTGTTTAATTATAAAATAAAAGACTTTTATTGATGTGAATTAATTGTTTTATTTCAAATGATTCTGATTCTGATGCTAACTGTACTAAAACAGCAATAAAAATTCCTTCGGGCGAAACCCCCAATTCTAAAAGTAGGCATTTTTAAAGGTAGTGATTCGCCCGAACGGGCGAACGCTGGAAGGGCGAAACAACGAATACCTCCTCCGAAGTTTGTGAAAGAAAATATCTGGATTAACTACAGTCAATAGAAATTTAAGTAAATATTACAGCTAAATTAAAACGATATTTCTAAGTTGCACGGTTTTTTAGAAATCCGCAAAAACCCTTTACTACCAAATTTAGTTTTGCGGTTCTAAAAATTGACTTTATTGCTTCCAAAAATACTATAGGTAAATCGGAACCCTCAGCGCGCGAGTCCGACTCGCACTTGACCGGTTTTTCTCTCCTCTTAACTCTTGGTTTTTATAAAACAATTTTTCACAAGTCTGGTCGGTGCTTGCTTCTAACTCTATATTCGCTATTGCGGACTCCTGCGCTTTGATATAACCGGTCTACATTAATTATAGACTTTAAGGGAACTGCATGTTATCCTACGTCATCGACTACACGAAATTTGCAACTTTGTAGCGATAGTAGTGGCCTACTAGGTCCACAAAACGTTGGTCTGCCAATCCGAAACCTGGCAGGTTTTGTATAGTCGGTGAGAAAATTGGTTAAGTAACAGATTACACGAATGAAATCTATTCGTAGAAATAGAAGGTACTGTACTGATCTGAGAATCCTTCTTTTAGAATCCTCAATCCTTAAGATTTGGCCAATTATTTCGTCTGTTTTTATCACTGACCTCTATATATACACGTACTTGTATATATAGAGGTCAGTGGTTTTTATTCAATAATGTAATATTAATTTGTATTTCCAGGTCCTACTTGGTGGAGAGGTTGACTAGTGAATGAAAAACAGTTTTTGTCTAATAATTTATTTTTATTTAATTGATTAAACATCATGATGGAATTTTATTAATGATCTTGATTTCGACTATGATCCCATTCTATCCATTTGTATCATAAATTATTTATAATATAGCTTCAAGTTTTGATTTACGTAATGACCATTGAATTTCTGAAAAGAGACCCTTGTTAGAAGAATGAACTAATAAAAAAAATGTGGGGACAATCCCCAAGTTCGGAGCCCCTCCATCGCTCCAAATAGCTCGTCCAAGGCTCCTCTACCCTGAGTCCTAGGTCCGAGGCATAGCACCACCCAGCGCACGGTGATATGACGCTAACAACCCTAACAATCCAACTGGATCGTCAAGATTCTGATCATCCTCGCGAATCAGGATATCCCATTGAACTACTTAAACTACAGTAAAGACTGGGATTAGTGTATGTGGAGAGTGGAACTAACTAACTACAGTACAACCCAGACGGTGATGGTGTCTCCCCCCGGTATGTTCATGCCCCGCGTTAAACCCAATTTCCGTGTGTTCCACATCGAAGAAACATCACATGCTCGTCCAGGGTTTACAGGGTATTGGTATTGCTATAGCCTCCCATACCAGAGTTGGTCGTCGAGCCCGCCAGGCACACGAATCATACGGTCTTCCTTTGGGAAACAAGGCACTCCTACAAAATGAGTCCGGGCAGACAGTGATCGGCATCATCAAATTTCTAAGCATGTTTTGATATAAGTTAAACTGAAAATAATTAACCAGCCCCACACATCCAGGTGTGGAGTCTGTACTAGATACGAGTATAGTATAATTGCTTGCATGGCCAGCCTAGATCAATAACGGTTTTAAAATGATAGATATAAAGAGTTTGAAGGGCAATTTCCCTCCCCCCAGTCACTGAGTGACTTTATTGCACCAACAAGGTCTCCGTATATCCTTCATAGCACGCACTTGTGATGTGAAGCTAAATCTCTTTTCCGTTACCAACCCACGCGAGACAAGGATTATGAAGAGTAACCCCAGTCTAAACACTCATTAATTAATGAATTAAATCTAACTAAAATGGGATTACGCAGCATATTTCGAAGAAGAACATATAAGAAGTAAGTATGACAAAAAGTTTACTGAAGGTAATCCTTAAATAAAAGTGAAGAATGATTACCAAAATCGAGAAGATACGGTAACCTTATCAAGGTTTAGATTCCTGTATGATTCAATGAAGATTATTTAAATTATCTAACTACTTTAGGAAAACACACATAAAGTTCAGAGGTCCCCCAAGGTCAGAATGTCGTACAGCTTTCGCAGCCTTGCGGGCGAACGTCGATAACACACCTTACAAGAAGTAACCCACGAACAAATGTAATGTCTCCATCAAGAATATTCTCCCTATTGATTCAGGACATTTCTAATTTATTCCTTATAAACAATTTAATGTCACTAGATTAAACTAGAATGTCCCTACACAAAAGGAAGATAGTTTATTGTAGTAAATGGTATGATTGCACCCTTTTTTAAGAATATTTATTAGAACATGTTTAATTCAGAAATTGTATTAAGAAAAATATAATATTAGTATAGTTGAAACTGAATTAAACTGAAAGGAGCTATTTTCTAGCAAAGTTATTTTAATACTTGCCTTAGCCCAAAAATAGAATTATGTAAGGATCTTTCAGCTCTACTTAGTTTAAAACGAAAAACTTTCTTTAACATATTTAAACTTTGGAATATAAGAAAAGTAAGATTATAGAATTCCAAATAAACAAACAAACACAGATATAATTTAAATTCCCTAGAGAAATGATTTAATAATTATTCTTACCACTTTTCCAGTTTGAATCACAATCAAAATTTTATACTGATGTCCGATCTGGCATAACAGTCTTTGTCGTTTGTTGAAATATTCTAAATTTCAAAAATTTTTACATAATAAATTGCTTTATTAGCAACACTGGAATTTTTTGATTTAGGGCCAAATTTTTATATTATTTTCTAAAAAAATTAATTATTATTTCTTCGAATATTTAGTTCCATTTAGATTTGGTTTTGATTTATCTTTTATTAAATGATTAAAAAAATAATATAAAATTCAAAAATAGCGTCTAGCTGTGAGTAAATTCATATGCAAGATGACTTGTCGGTTGACTGTTTGACAATAATGACAAACGTCATCTAGGTTTATTCTTTTCTCACACTTGATTGATTAAAGAAGATTTCATTTATCTAATAATATTTTGAAAAGCAAACTTTCCTTTACATATCCAAATCATTTAAAATCAAAGAATCAAGGACTCTTAGCTTTTCAAAACATATTAAAAGGAGGCTATGCAAATATCGAAAATAAAACCCGTTATGAATTCACATAACAACAAATGATTTTAGTCAATCACAAATTAATCGAAAGTGAATTAAGTACAAAGCCTTTATGATTTATCCCAAAATTGTACTATTTATTCCTGCTGAAAAGAAACAAAAGTAAAATAAATTTGTCTTCCATAATATAATAATAATAATAATATAATGCAAAATAATTGCATTGGTCCATATATCCTTACCACTTCAGTCTTCAGTCATACAAAATTAGAGTCATCCAGCAAATGTCAAGGACTGGTTTCCAAATCAAGTGTCAAGGACTGGACGTGTGTTTTTGGTGTCATGGACTGGTTTGAAATTATATTAAAGCATCTGCAACATAAATATAGGCTCCGGACACTCTACGATAGATAAAACGTATGAAAGAAATCTGTCGATGATCATGATGCGCAATGACCTCATTGGAAAACAAAAGATCTTCGACAAGAAGTACAGAGTACACATAGGAACCAGAGACAACTGGGAGGCAGAGACAACAGAGGAAACAATAGTATGCTACACAGACGGGTCTAGGAAGGCTAAGTCCGGCAGATCGGGCGCAGGATTCTTCATCGATGGACCCGAAAGCATAAAATTATCAGTACCACTTGGGAAATTTGCCAGACACATAAAGGAATCCTGCGGAAACTTACACAACAGAGTAATGATATACAGCGATAGCCAAGCAGCAATAAAAGCAATAATGAAATCAGAGACAACATCAGCCTTGGTGTTAGAATGTAAAGAGGCCCTGAATGACCTAGATCAAGACAAAGAAGTGATATAAGCCTGGACACCCGGTCACGAAGGAAATATGGGTAACGAGACCGCGGATGAACTAGCTAGGAAAGGAGCGGATGAAATACTGATAGGCCCAGAACCCCGACTTCCCATTTCTAGTAACATAGTTAAAGGGGTACTGAGGAAAATTATAAATATAGAGGCTATCACGCGATGGGAGAACGTGGAGAGGCATCGTCAATCCAAACTTCCTACAACATTAAAGGCATCAATTTGAAACGCGTGGATGAAGTCAGAGACCTTGGAGTTACACTAGATAGTAAACTGAAATACAATACACACATTAACAACATCACAAAGAAGGCTTCACAAATGTTAGGGTTCCTGAAACGCAACACGAAGGACTTTAAACTTGCTAAAACTAAAATCATACTATACAATAGTATTGTACGAAGTCATCTAGAATCTAGCAGTGTTGTGTGGAATCCTGTATATAGCGTCTCCTCACAGAAAATTGAGAGCATTCAAAGAAAGTTCACAAAACACTTGGCATTTGGCTCACCTGGGATTCCATACAGAAGCCCTTATGTCCAACGGCTTGATCACTTTAAAATTAACACTCTACGCGATCGCCGTATGCAATCAGACATTCTATTCCTTCATGGACTAACTTCTTGCAAAATAAATTGCTCCCATCTTTTCAGCCAAATAAAAATTAACGTACCATATAGATATCCTCGGCACCCCATTCAAAAACCTCTCCACGTTCCAAACTATCGAACAAATCTAGCTCTACACATAACAGTCCAATCCCAAGAATGTGTGCAAAATATAACGAAGCTTCCAGTAAACTTGACCTTGATATATTTAACGCCACTCGGAACCAACTTAAAAAGAAAATCATCGTCAATCCCCCCCTCCTCAATTAGTTTATAATATTCTTTTTCTTTTTATACCAGGCCACTCAGAAAGTATTGCGAAAAATAGTTTTTATATATGGGAGACTGGCCGGTCAGAATCTTTTTCGAAAATATGATTACTTGTAAGTAAAAATATGTGTGTTCCATTTTCAAAATTTCCCTCCACATTTTTTGCGAGCCAATTCAAAGTATCGTGTCTTACTGAAAAATGGATCTGCGCCAGAGCTATGATTTTTTACGATTTCAAGTGTCGCCTGAAACCGGATGAATCGTTCGATAGACTTCAAATGGCGTTTATGGATGAAGGCCCCTCCAAGGCAACCGTGTATCGTTGGTATAACGAATTTAGGCGCGGTCGACCAACCTTGGGGGATGAAGAAAGAAGCGGTCGCCCTTTGACGGCTATTACGGAAGAAAACGTGCTAGCAGTGAAAAATTTAATCCAAGATAATAGGCGAATTACATATCAGGAGATTCAGCACATATTAAAGATTGGATCGGGAAGCGTTCACGAGATTCTACACGGGCATCTTCGCGTGAGGAGGATAGTATCGCGCTGGGTGCCGCACTACCTCACCGACGCTCAGAAGCAGGCCCGGGTGGAATGGTGCCGTGATATGCTGAACAAATTTGAAGCAGGCTCGTCTCGGCGTGTTTACGACATCGTAACAGGTGATGAGTCCTGGATTTATCAATACGATCCAGAAACCAAGCGCCAGTCGACAGTTTGGGTGTTTCAAAATGAACCAACGCCTACCAAAGTGAAGCGATCTCGAAGCGGGGGGAAGATTTTGATCGCCAGCTTTTTTAATTTGACTGGCCACTTGGCCTCAATTCCCTTACGAGATCAAAGAAGCATCAACGCCGAATGGTATACTACCAAATGTTTACCAGAAGTTTTTTCTGTTGTGAGCAACAAGCGACCAAACACAGGGCTCCGCGGACTACTGCTCCACCACGACAATGCGCCTGCACACACCGCGCTCAAAACGAGGGACTTCCTGGACAGCACACCAGTCAAACTCCTGGGTCACCCTCCTTACAGCCCTGATCTAGCACCGTGTGACTTCTTTTTATTTCCAAAAATAAAAAATCAGCTCAAGGGGATACAATTTTCGTCGCCGGAAGATGCGCTGGCTGCGTTCGAGCAGGCTGTAAACGAGGTGTCTACGGCGGACTGGAAAAAGTGTTTTGAAAACTGGTTCAGACGCATGAATCTTTGTATAGAGGCTGGTGGAGAGTACTTTGAAAAGATTTAATAAAAATATATGTACTTGTACAACAATTTTTTTTAGTGTCGCAAATATTTCTGAGTGTCCCACGTATATACATATATTTATAGTTACTAATTGATCTCAGCATGTTTTAATCGTTCTGTTTGTTTATATTCTTTATTATCAATGCTGTGTACGTTTGTAATTGGTAGACATATAAGAACTAGACCTAAGAAACCTTTTTATTTAATGTGTGTATATGTACTACTGTAAATGTACCTTATAAAAAAAAAACTTCATCAAGGGGTATGATAGGAAAAAGACTAAACACCTTTTACAGCTCTCGAAACCAGATATAACGGTAATGGTAGGCATTATGACAGGTCATTGTAACTGACCATAATGAAGAGAAAGGAGGACCCAGCTTGTCCAGAATGCGGAGAGGAGGAAACCGGCTTCCATTTCTTCGCCGAGTGTCCCATGTACTCGATGCCCCGATGGTTAGCAACGGGTAAAGACAAAATATCAGACGAGGACATCAGGGGAGTATCAGTAGCAGACATGGTAAGATACTACAAAGCAACAGGTAGGTTCCTCGGGGTAACGCTGCAGGAGCACCAGTAAACCAGTGCCCCGGGCGGGGTGGCTTGTGGAGCAGTGAGCCTTACACCAGGGGACACAGATTTGTGTGCGAAATGCTTCGGACGCCCTCTCAGGATCCTCATTTAGTACATCTCAACCAGTAGATAGGGGGGATGGAAAATGAGGACACCCCTGATGAAGCCAAAAGAGCGGCTCGCCACATATAACTGGCCGTCATCCTGGATGGACCTTGAAGCGAAGCAGACCACGCCGTCCGTTTCCAGTTGGGATAGTGGGTGAAATAGCTCCATACATGTGATCTGATCACCCGTCTGCGCGAGCCGCGGCGTCCCCATTAGAAATAATAATAAATTTCAAGCATATTTCTTTTTTATATTTAGAATAATTTTAATAGTACAACCGGCCAGTATCATTTTTCATACAATATTTTGGTTCGACCTCTATGGTTGACCTAAAATATCCCTATGGTGGACCTTAATTCAAATTCTAATTTTAAATCCCATTTTTACACGTTACGAAAGTCTCTTGGAGAAAACAGCTATTTTGTTCACCTTTATTGACGAACCGTTCAGCGATTTTAGAATAGATGGGATGAAAAAGAAATTCCATTCCATGGACGTTTTATCCGCTCCGTGGACATCAGCTGTCCATGGAGTGGAAGACCATGGAGTGGAGATTTATAATATTTATCCAGCGTGTTTCAAACATGCTTTGAATTTTGAGGTTACCAAATCAAAACATAGAAATAAATCCATTTCATTCATCTTAATATCGATATATTACTACAAAAAGCTTACTTTTTGTCATATTTTAGTAAACCACGTAGTTGTGCATTTAAGCTTGCTACTTTTACACAATATTTTTAATTATTTATGTAAAACAAGACATCATCAAGCTCAATAGGATTGACACTGCTTTTTTTAATTTGATATATGATGGGCTGCCAGGTAATCACAAACTCTGCATGGATGGGTCATTCCTATAATTTATAATTTTGATAGAAATATATCAAACTAGCTGTGGCCCGCGACTTCGTCCGCAAGGGATTCTATCTATCTGACCATCCATCCATCCACCCTTCCGTCTATCTGTCTTCCGTCCATCCGTCCGTCCGTCCAACCATCTGTCCAACCGTCCGTCAAACCATCCCTGTCCCTGCCCCTCTCCCTATCCCCCTCCCTTTTCCTCTCCCTCTCCCTGTCCCTCTCCCACTCCCTACCCATATTCCTATCCCTTCCCCTATCCCTACCCTTAACGCCATCTTTACCGCTATCCCTATCTTCATATAAACATAGAAACGACACCCATATTGATTTCTATACATTTCAACCCTATCGCACCCCAATTTCACGTCCACCACGTTGGATTTCAAAGTTGTTTTAGTTTTCGTAATCAACGACCCGATAAACCATACAAATGACACCCATATTGATTTTTAGACATTTCAACCCTATCGCACCCCAACCCCATCCCTAGGGGATGATGGTATTTCACGTCCACCATGTTAGATTTCAAAATTGTTGTAGTTTTTGTAATCAGCGACCCAATTAACCGTACAAACGATACCCATATTGGTTTTTAGACTTTTTCACCCCCTATTCCTTGTTGAAGGGTTGAATCAGGGGTGGAATTTCAATAACAGTGATGAACGATGCATAGAATTACAAACTTAATGCCTAAAATGCCTAAATAATAAATTATGTGGATTTTACTTTAAAAATAAATTATTTCCAACTTCATCCCCCTTATCACCCTTTAGAGTGTCGAATTTTCAAAAACCCTGAGATATTTAATATTATTTTCTAGTCGTTAGCCTAAATACAAAATTTGAAGATCCTAACTTTAAAACTGACGGACTTTCATACAAACTTTCATCCCCTGTTTTACCCCCTTAGGGGTGGAAATTTTGTAAAACCCTTTCTTAGTGCACCGTCAAATCTTATAAGAAACCTACGTGACAAATTTGGAATTTCTAGACCCAGCGGTTTGGGCTGTGCGTTGATATGTCAGTCAGTGAGTCAGTCACCTTCTTCATTAACATTAAATCCGTTTTCCCTTGGGAATGAAGTGCTTTCCCGCAGTAAAAAGTAGCCTATGTGTTATTCCAGGATCTAACCTATATGTGTGCCAAGTTTTATTAAAATGCATTCTATAGTTTTTACGTGAAAGAGTAACAAACATCCATCCATCCATCCAACCATACTTACAAACTTTCGCGTTTTTAATATTAGTAGGATAGGAAGTAGGATTGTAGTGTCCATGGAGTGGTAAAAAAATTGGCCCGTGAGATCAACATCGAAGATTTGTAAAATAACAAGTAGTTAGCTAGTTATGTAAAAAAAAAAACCGGCCAAGTGTGAGTCGGACTCGCGCACCGAGGGTTCCGTACCTATTTACCATATGATATACTAAAATATTTTGCTCTTTGACTTTTAAAACTCCGGACCATCCAACTTGACCCCTCTTTTATAGAAAAGTTCTTGAAACGGGAGCTCACCTTAATCGGTTACGATTTATGACGTATTAAAAAAAACACTACTTACTCGATCTTGTTCAAACCAATTTTCGGTGGAAGTTTGCATGGTAAAGTACATCATATATTTTGTTTAGTTTATCATTCTCTTATTTTAGAAGTTACGGGGGGGACACTCATTTTACCACTTTGAAAGTGTCTCTCGCAAAAAATACTTACTCGATCTTGTTAAAACCAATTTTCGGTGAAAGTTTGCATGGTAAAGTACATCATATATATTTTTTAGTTTTTTGAAGTCCTATCTATAGATACCCCACACGTATGGGTTGTGTGAATTTTTTTTGAGTTTCAGTTCTATGTATGGAGAACCCTAAAATTTATTGTTTTATTTATATTTTTGTGTGAAAATCTTAATGCGGTTTACAGAATACATCTACTTACCAAGTTTTAACAGTATAGGTCTTATAGTTTCGGAGAAAAGTTTCTGTGACATACGGACGGACAGACAGACAGACAGACATGACGAAGGGTCCCGTTTTTTGCCATTTGGCTACGGAACCCTAAAAATGCCTTTTATATATCATGTCGTTTGTAGTTCTGTATTAAACATAGAAAATTGACAGTTTGTAAAGAAAAATATTTTATTTACAATTATTACTGTTACGCGTAGGTATCGGAGTTGTGACACGACATGGAGTGGAGTTTCTGACATAATAATAAAAAAATAAAAATACAAGCTTTAAGTTTTCTTAAATAATAATTGAGTCCAGAATTCTACACATATCTTATATAATTGTAATATCATTGCACATATCAAGGTTCCTAGGTGTAAGAAAAACCAACGAAAAAATAATTATGTGTGTAATAAAACGAGTGTGACAATTTATCCGGGCAGTTTTGAGATTGACCCATATCTTAGAGAGAAAGTTAGAAATTTTACTTTTTTAGGATTTGATAAAAATTCTTACATTTTAGTATGGTGGTCTCTCGCAAAAAATGAAAACGCTTATGGCTCAATCCTTAGCAGAAAGTGCTGCTATTTAAACATCCTTGTATCAAGTCCACTTTTCCACATAGTACGGAGATCTAAGGCCGAGCTTGTATATAAGGTACCCCTTGCACCTAAACCTGCTGGGATGAAACTTGGCAGGAGTCAAGTACATACCCGTAGGTAACATATTGGAAGTGGTGCTCCCCAGCAGGACGCGACTGAGATGCACAGTGGGGCATGTCAAAAATATGCAATGAGCAAACACAAAAAAAAATACGGTTCTTGTATGGCGACTCAATAATTTTTTATTTTTTTATTATAAGGTGATATATTTGTTTAAAAATACATATTCTGTGAAATTTTCAACCACCTATGTCGTTTCAACAGATACATTTTTCAACCTAGTAAAAAACTACACATTTTTGACATTATGCCCCACTGTGCGTCTCAGTCGCGTCCTGCTGGGGAGTCCCACTTCTAATATGTTACCTAGATGGCCTTAGGCCTATGGGTATACGACGCACAAAATAACTGTGGCCCTGTCATTGATGCGCAGAAGAAAAAAATGGCCCATTTTTGCACATTTTTGACTTCTGCGCATCAATGACAGGGCCACAGTTATTTTGTGCGTCGTATACGAGTATGTATTTGTCTACTGCCAAGTTTCATCCCAGCAGGTTTAGGTAGGTGCTAGGTTCGCCTTGTTAGATCTCCTACCTACATTAAACCAGTGTTCATAAACCCAGAATTTAAAAAATTGCCGCTCTTTTGAGTAGTCACGTTTGGCTATAACGCGGCTCAGCACGAGCCCCTAGATAAAAATATATCTAAAGCAAAGTGTCATTGTGCTCGCAATTGAATGAAAAACATTTATCTAGGGCCTCCACTACACTGTCTAATTAGGTTGCGTTCCGAATCGGGTAAAAATTACCCTGACAGCAGGATAGCGTTAAATGGGTCAAAATCAGAGAGGTGAGCATTATGCTTCTGACAATGTTTTTCTCAATAAAATAAGATGATTTTACTACAATATTTATTTCATAATATAGGTACTGTGCATAATTACAAGGCACTTAGCATATTTTATTTTTTATATAATGTTTTACTTGATTTTAAACAAAATAAGGCCTAAATAGTCACTCCGGGAACGCATCCTTATACCATGTTTCGTAGTTTAGACAATTCAAAAATGTATACAATTAGGATATAAAAATGTCATATTTTGATATTAACTTTGAAAATCATTAAATTATGAATATATGTATAAATTTTTTTCTTATCATTTTAATTTCTTCCTGTTTTGGCTATTCAAATGCTGTCTGACGTTTATCAAATCATTCCGTGAACACGGTTGATATTGGTTGACGTAGTTAAAACAAAATAGCCTAGGTGGCGTTAGGGAGTAGCAGTGTGAAGTTCGCGTGACAAAGTAAGTGGCGTGTGTCGTGTTTACGGAAAAAAATAATTGATTTTTTTGGTAAGTTACCATTTAATTTGATATTTGTGTAGCGTACTTTAATTCCCTGTCACTACGGGAACGCTGTTTGATGATTAGTTTTTCGTTAATTTGCATATTTTTTGCAAAATTCTGATTAACATTTCAGCTCACTTGGACATAACCTCTAAACTCAATGTCTAACATGGCGGCGTCAAGCGTGACATGAAAATATTTATCGAATAATCATTTCGGGAACGGTCATTTCGGGAACGTTCTCTTTAATGACGGCCGTTCCCGAAATGACAATCTGTGAACAAAATGACACTCTAAGTCGTTTAAAAAGCATAACCATTCTAAATTTTGGTTTTAGGTATCCATTTAGTACGAGTAACATGGAAAACGATAAAAATGAAAAGAAAAGGAAGTCGAAAAAACGATTAATACAGCTTATAAAAGCGATTAGTATAGCTTATAAAAGGCTTCGTGAAAAGGCTAATGCAAGGAAGCGCAAGTTTTTAGACAACATGACACCTGAACAAAACCTGATTAAAACCTTAATGGACCAATTTCCGCAAATAACTGCTTCAACTTGGACATTCAGTGAACCAGGTCATGGTAAGGGGCCAATGGATGGCGTAGGAGGAGTGCTAAAAAGAACTGCTGATAACCATGTATTACGAGGAAACGATGTCAATACAGCTGCCGAGTTTGTCCGTTCACTAACAAGTTCAACTGTTTTACTCCATGAAGTCACCGACGATGAAATAGTTGCAATCAAAAACTTAATACCTGAAAAGATAGATGCTATCCCCGGAATCATGAATGTTACTAAGGTTGCCTGGCAGAATGCTTCTGATGTGACCATACTACTGTATCAATTTTCTAAATTATTGCGAGAAATTAAACTGCAGGCATTTTCAGTCGAAGATGGAGAAAAAGAAAGTCCAGCGCCGTCAGAAATTCTAGATGTAGACATTGAAATGAATCGAGAGTTTCTGAATCCTCTTCATCCCAATAGAAAAAGCATTTACGACGCCGTATACGGATCTGAATCAGACACTTCAGATGATGAGAATCTCCAAACGGTTTCAGATAAACTTCATGGAAAGAATGACGATATCGGTGCTGGTACATCGTACGGCGAAGACAAGGAGAACTTGCATCCAAACTTAATACGCCCAAAGACATTTTTGCTAGTTAATGTACCAACTGAAAATAAAAAAATTAAATACAGATACGTTGCAGTCGCTGACACCTCAGTTGTTCGATTTTAATTTTAAGCATTGATATGCAAGTAATCTTAATGAGTGTGATATTAACATTTTGTTCCTAATATCTTATGTTTGTTGACTGAAACTACTAAGTTTATTATTAGATTTTAAGATTAACATTTGATACTCATGTTCCTCAATCCTTAAGTACAAATAAAGTTATAATACTGTAAACGTATATTATTTTCATGCATAAAATATGTCGGAAAACGGGTATTGCGCTCATTTAGGGAACGTCAACGTCATTTAGGTAACTTCGCCGTCATTTTGGGAACATCCCTATCATTTTCGGGAACGTCATAAAAACGGCAAATAAATCACAAATAAGTAACGTTATAGATGAATCTTGCATATACAACATGAAATGACCTTTGAATTTTTGTATTTATATTATTATTATTACACGTAGCGCAAGAATGTATAAAATAAATTGAAATTTTGGAGCAGAATTTACACCAATTGAAAATTTATGGCAGTAATTTGAAAAATAAGCATTTTGATTATAAAAATATACAATTTACCAACATTTTCCAATTGAGGAACAGGTTTATTACAATTTATTGAAGGTGATTCTTTAATACTTCAGTTATATTATTATTTAAAATTTGTTTAATAATGTTCCCGAAATGACTCACGACTGGCAAAATTTTTATTAAGAGGTAGAATTTCGGAAATATATATTTTTGTGCGTGCCTCTTCACAGAGAACATTCATGATAAATGACACAACAGAATTCTCTTGTTAGTTTTCTTTGAAATGAAACTTAATTTGTCAGATATTTGAAAACCGAAAATGCTCACCTCTCTGATTTTGACCCATATGACGTCCATCGGTGTGGTCGAGACAGACTGCTGTCAAATTTTTACTATTAGCGTTTTGGAACTCACTCCCAATTTATAAACGGCAAAGGCAGCATGGTCTTAGTACCTTAGCCTGACGAACGAATCATGAAATTAAAAAAAAACGGCAAACAAACGTCAAATTTCACATTCTCGGTTATTTTTCCATCCAAACCAAGTATTAAATATTTTTATTCACAAGTCTTGTGTTAAACATTTCTTTGTTGTAATTTCAATAATGATAACTTAGATGTGAGTCAGTAGCCACGTAGTAAAATGTTTATTTCCCAAGCTATCTGTTTCTGTTCTTATTATTCCTTCACGACAGAGTGTAATGAATGTGTATCGAGGTCGGGGAGTATGTAACCAACATCTTAATGAGTGCATAATTTTATCGACTTGTATAAATAATGCCTGTAAAAAAGATCGACAGGAACAGTACCATCGCACTAATAAAAAAAAAGGAAATAAGATACAAATTTTTGCGAACAAATCGCTGAACAATGAGGTTCCACAGGAGGTGTGGCGACAGAGTCACACTGCTGAACGAAAATTCCACTGCTGTGCGAAATTTTGTAGAATTTAATCATGGGTTAATATTGAGCGCGGAACCTCTTAAAGATGACCTTATATTTGAAGTGTGCATTGATAGAAAGGTAAGTTATAGGAATCTCCTATTATGTTCTCAATTAAATGACCGGTTTACTTGGTATTAAATAAAAAACCCTAAAATTAAATGCATGACTATGTTATCTCAGGTGAATGTTTGGAATGGAAGCCTAGAGATAGGGGTAACAACATTAGATCCTGAATACATGGAACTTCCAGCAACTGCTACAAAGCTAAGGAATACAGCATGGGTAATGTATAAGACTAAATTCATGAATACATAATAAATAAATGAAGTTTAAGTTCAGCAGACAAACAGTTAAAGTCTGAAACCTAGTAGTTAGTCGACAAACTGCCTATTAGTTAGTAGGTAATTGAACCTTTACAACAATTTTTTAATGTTTTCTCAAAAACAAATGTAGGAAGAGAAGCAGTTTACTAATCAAATGTTTTTTATTTTTGTTTCTAAATACTCTGTTTAACTATAATTTGTCCATCTTAAGAATGCAGCGAGTCATCGCTGCCCGCCACTATTATCCATACCCCTTAACCAATCAGGTCGCTTAAAACAATGAATTCACAATCACAATGACTAATTGAAAGCAGACCTTCGAAAGAAGGGGTTGTGTCCTTTGTGTGTAACTTAAAAAAAAAGTTACACATGAATAGAAAATCTTTAGTTTTAAATTTAAGCTCCACTGTGAATACACCTTTACACTGCAGTTTTGAGAATATATACTAAAGAAAGCATACTAACAATATACAGTAACTAGATTTTTAGTTTCCTCAGTACAGAATCTAGTTATATCAAAAAAATTATGTACAATACGTATCTTTTCATAAGACATATAGGCCATTTTATGAAAAACTACAAAAAAATAGCTGTTTGAATGTAATGTGACCCCTTGCCGACCCATGTCTGTAGATGCACCGAAGGGCAGTCCTACTGATATGTGTTCAGGTTGCACTACCTTTGTTATCTCAATATGTTTAGACAAGCTCAAGCAAAAGTTCAGCCTGCATCATCATTTCAACTCATTCTTTTGGTTGCTTTTTTATTACTATGAAATACATTTCAATTTGAATACAAGAGTTATTTTTTTACATTTATGATCTTCTCTTCGACAGATAATGTCTGGTAGCTCAATAGTGAAAGACGGTGTAACTCTAGTCAATTCATATGGTCCTGAGCTTGATAGTTTAAGAGAGGGTGATTGCTTAGGCGTTATGAAAACCAATAAGGTAAGACTTTTTTAAATTTATTCACAATGTCCTTAGGAAAAGGAAAAAAGTAAAGTGAGCATGCAATCAAAATTACTTATTATGAATGCATTCTTATGTATGTACTTTGTTTACAGGGAGAGTTAATGTTTTATGTTAATGGAAGGTGTCTTGGGGTCGCAGCAACTGATTTACCATCGAAAGTGTTTGCAGTTATTGATTTATATGGACAGTGTGTTCAAGTTTCCATCATGCATTCAAATGGTATGAGACCTATCATGGAGTGCAGCTTAGATCAGGTTAGATTGTTAGCTATAAAACTCCTTAAGGGTATATTTACGAATATCCTGCATCTATAAGTATTGATCTGCAATAATGACAATCCAATATTACTATCCTAGGCAATCCGTGATGGTGGAGGGTAAAAATTTACCACAAAAAGGGTATTTTTGCAGTTTTGCAATTATATCTCATAAAGTGCTTACAGTATCGAAAATGGTCTTTATAAAAGTTACTTTATGAGACCAAACTCATATTTTATCATGAGTTAAAATCTAATTTCACATGATAAAATTAAAAAAAAAACCAGAAGAGTTTCATACTAATTTTCTTTCATACTTCTAAAAAATCTTAACCATGTATTTTTTACGGAGAGCTCAACTTCAAATTTGTATGCCTCTAACTTTAGAAATGAATGACTTCTAGACCAAAATGAGGACAAAAAATATTTTTATTTATATTTAGATAACACTAGATTAGAGTTCACCATCACTAAATATTAGTAACATTGGTCACCGTAACATTTTGTCAACTGCATATGTTGGTGTTTTCCTTAGATTTTTACAACTTTCACAATTGTATTTCGTGTATGAGTATTTTAGACGGTTTAGAAACAGTTTTTTGTTTGTAGAAGTCGACACTTTTATAAATAATTACAATAATAAACATCACAAACATTTGTGAAATGGCGCACATAATTTATTTTTCGGCGGGCACAGATTATACGCTTATTTGAGAGGCATAGACTGAACTGCCAAACATCTTATTCCATTAACCTTGAAATAAATTATCAAAAATTGAATATAATTGTTAATTAGTTAATTAATATCAATAATTTCATAAAATGATCATTCATTTATGATATTTTCTCGAAGTCAGCTTTTCTTTTTGAAAATTTTAGTAACTTAATAAGCATAAAAATTCCTTGCTCCTAGCTGAGATAAAAAAAAAAACAAAAATAAAACACTAGTGCGGTAATATAATGAACAAAACACGCGTGTTTAATAAGCTGGATTATGGACCTTAATATAGTGCAAATAGAGCTGTTTTATGAGCAAATGTGTTGAAAAATAACTTAATGACCTTAGGCCAAGTTTGAATTTTCCTAACAGATTTTGTGATGCGAATTTTAAAATACATTGTTTGTTCACGCTGATATAAAACACAAAAATACTCCAGAATATTGCGAATCAACACTAATGGATGCTGTTGGGATTTTGCAAATATACTTTTGATATTATGTCTATAAAGTTATGGATTTGTTATGAAAATATTTTTTATTTTAGATTGAAGAAGATCCAAATAACGATGACACATTGACCGAATTGGACGTAGCAGGGCTTCCTCCAGAAATATCCTATCCAAAAGAATCTCGAGATGTATATATTCCCATGACGTCAGAAGGTGCTTGTGCTCTAGGTGAGCATTGGCCCTGAGCCCCTGAAAACACTCTTATTTTAGGTAAAAAAACGTTATATGATGTATCATTGTATATCCAGATGTCTTATCACTTTCAGTCTCGCAAGATCGTTTGCATTTTCATCCTCGATGTGGAATTCTAGTCAAATTGTCGAATAATAACAAGTGAGTAAATAAATAACGCAATTTTTTTTAAGTAGCATTTGTTGATCCATATAACATGTATGAACATGGCAGGTCGGCAGAGCGAGCAAGGCCCCTAGACGACTATAACAATGGCGTCGTAATGACGCACCGGCCGCTTTACGATAATGAGCTATTTGAGATACGAATTGACAGATTGGTCGACAAGTGGAGCGGCAGTATTGAGGTAAATTGCTGAAGCTTTTGGTAGTAAGAATAAATTAAGTTTGTTGCGAAAGCGAGGCGATGATGAAAATAAGCATAGTTATTCGTCCTTCTCACTATTCAGAACTGTTACATTACCACATTAAAGCTTGTGATAATTCTCAGGTCCATTTTCGTAGGCATTATATAGTAACTTGACTTAAGGTAAACACATTTCGGATGATGAACCTAGTACCAAATTTAGTATGTTATTAAAGATGATATTACACCTTCAAAACCACCGGGACGAAAGCTGTCAAATGCCTGGATCAGGAGGTATGACGTCATCAATGTTGTTGTACGGGGTTTCAAAATTATTTTTTTAAATCCTATCGTGTAGTATTCCAAATAAAAGGGCTTTAGCAGCTTATTCTGGAAATTTATTACATTGTCACATTTGAGCATCTAATTATCTTAAAATCAAAGGAACATTTTCGAAGCACACCAAGTTTGAGCTCCTCCAGGGAAAAAACGGCTGAATATTTTTTGTAAAATATACCCTCATACTATATATACTCGCTATATCCTCATTAATAAATAGTATGAAAGCAATTTTTTAAATACTGAACCCGAAACTAGATAAATAGGATAAGGTTTTCGATAAAAAATGTTTTTACACAAAAATTTTCCAATTTTTTTTCCTATTTATCTAGTTGCGGGTTCAATATTTTCAAAATTGCGTTCATACAATTTATTAATGAGGATATAGCGAGCCACTGGACGTATATTTTACAAAAAAATATTCAGCCGTTTTTTCCCTGGAGGAGCTCAAACTTGGTGTGTTTCGAAAATGTTTCTATGACTTTAACTCGTCATTTGTAAATGTTACTTTATTAGTGTGCAATAAAGTGTTATTCATTCATTTTAAGATAACCAGATGCTCAAATGTGACAATGTAGTATATTTCCAGAATCAGCTTCTAAAGCTCTTTCATTTGATATACTAAACTAAACGATAGGAATATTTTTTTTTTTAAATCCCATTCAAAAAATTGATGACGTTATACCTCCTGATCCAGGCATTTGACAGCTTTCGTCCCAGTGGTTTTGAAGGTGTAATATCATGTTTAACAACATACTAAAAGTTAGTACTAGGTTCATCATCCGAAACGTTCTGGCCCTTTGCGACCTTAAGTCGAGTCGCTAATATCTAAAAGAAACTTATTTATGTGTGTATATAGGTGGGAGTAACATCGCACAACCCGGCGACTATCAGGTTCCCATCGACTATGACCAACATGGACACTGGTACGATTATGATGTCCGGTTGCAAGGTCCTGCTCAACGGACACGGCACCTGCATGGAGTATGGCAACTTCAACCTCGACGAACTTAGGGTATGATGGACAATATGTTTCACGTCTTTATTTTGTAGAGTACTAATTAGTCTTAGTCTTGATAACTGAAAAGTTGAGTAATGTAGAGACATCTCAACTTTTCAGTTATCAAGACTTCTGAATTTCGCAAAACTAAAAGGACGTCACACAGTTCGCTTTGCTTAAGACACCCCTCGGAGTCGGGTTTGATGTAAATAATCTCCTGATTTCACGTTGGTGAAATATGCCCACTCCCCCATATGTCTTCTAACTGATAAAACATGTCAATCGGCTTAAAAGTCTTTAAATTGTGTCCACTGTTAGTGCGAACGCTATAACATCGTTTTTGGGAATACAGGGATTTTTATTATGTTTGAAACTTATGTTTCGGTGGTACACAGCTTTAGATATATCTATATGCTAAGCCCATTCTGCCTGAAGAAGAATGGAAGTTATTTCCGTTGTAGGCTCTGGTCGATCCAATCGATTCTAAATGACTAGAAATTATTCAGATATTTAATTGACGAGTATGTCTAGTCATTTAAAGCATTTGTTAGTTGGGCGGATTTCTCAAACGTTGTCCGCAGAAAATCTGTGTGTCCGATGTCTTCAGGCTTATTTCTCGGCGAAGTGTTGCTTCAAACCATATTTTTCTAACATTGAACGTTGAAATGATTAAATAAACTAACTATTTAATAAGAAAAAAAGTTACGATTAATATAAAATTTTTGAAAAACATTGATTTGTAGCATATAAACCATCAAAATTTCGAGTGTCCGACGCCGACCGTCACACATATGTTGTGTATTTTCTTCATTACAGTCACTCTTACCGTAAGTGTTATTAGTTTTATTTGTAGACCATATTATCCCAGTTGTATTTTTTATATTAACATCACACGACTTTTTATCAAATCAATTAATAAATTAAAAGTTTTTGTAATCATTAAAATTGTGTCGGGTGGAATTCCTCAACACGTCACGGTGTATTTTTTTCCAGTTCAGATGTGAAAACTACCATACTGACTTTATTATGATAAATGGCAACACTTTTATACGATGCGCGACCCGCCATATTTTTATTTCTGACAGCCAGTCTAGCCAAAATCCGGGTTTGAAGTGGTTGTGCGTAGCGTGGTATAGATGACAGTTCCACTACAAACGGTCGTTTTCGAAGGTAAGATGACTGTTTATTGTTGATTTTTTTACGCTATCTGTTTTCGTGTATATTCTTTAGATTAGGAATAGTAGTAATTTGTATTCATTTGCAATAATTTGCCCATAATTTGCGTTTGATTGACGATGTATCGCCATACGTCACATCCATTACGTGGCGTGATGTATAAGGGATTGAAAAACGTTACGAAATGGAATTCTAAAGCTGTGTTCAGAAGGAATGGAACTGGGATTTAAATTAATCATAATTCAAATAATTAGTAAATTAACTAGTTGCTGTCTAGTTGATAGTGTATCATTTTCTAGGTCCTATCCTGGTTCTATTCTCGGCTGGGTAGGTTAAAAAACTAGACTGTTCAAGTTTACCTAAGTATGTTCTCCTATAATTTACTCCCTTGTGTTTACCTAAAATACTAGATTGTTCATCTAAATTTGGAGAACAGTATGTTAGGCGAAATATGTAAATAATGAGTACGTTGTGTTGTGGGAACGTCATGGGTACGTCATAGGTTCGTCATGAGGTACGTCATGGGTACTTCATGAGTATGTCATGGGTACGTCATGATGTATGTCATGGGTACGTCATTAGTACGTCATGGGTACGTCATGATGTAAGTCATGGGTACGTCATGAGTACGTCATGGGTACGTCATGAAGTACGTCATGGGTACGTCATAAGTACGTCATGGGTACATCATGAGGTACGTCATGGGTACCTCATGGGTACTTCATGAGTACGTTATGGGTATGTCATGATGTATGTCATGGGTACGTCATGAGTACGTCATGATGTAAGTCATGAGTACGTCATGTGTATGTCATGGGTACGTCATGGGTACGTCATGAGTAAGTCATGGGTATGTCATGAGTACGTCATGTTGTATGTCATAGGTACGTCATGGGTACGTCATAAGTACGTCATGGGTACGTAATGAGTGCGTCATGAGTAAGTATGTCATGGGTACGTCATGGATAATTTTTAACACCTGGCATAATCATGTATAAATTTTATTAACCTATACCTTTTTATTATTTTAGGTTTTCAAAATGGCGTTGACGGCTGCTGAGAGATGAATGAAGCGGGTCGTTTTAATTGCTTAATTTTCAATACAATGTGACCATTGCCTTATAGTTCCTTAACGTCACGTCACTTTCCATTACCGTGACGTGTCTTATGTTCTTGTGATATTTAAATTTAATTTTAAAATAAGTAATGCTATGTTATTTGCAACGGGAAGACTAATAAAAAGACTCTGTAGAACATATTTTATATTTTTAATAGAATTATACTACTATGTGTCGTTTAAAGCAGAATAACCGACATTGTTGTGAGGTATTTTGTACCAAAAAGTGACGTAATGTTACATTTATGATTCTGTACGATTTATGTTTGAAAATTAGCCAGAATTTGATATATGAGTCGATGTTAATAGTTCTCATTTATGTATAGTAAATACAATTTTTGCAAACAAATGAGTAGTTTACCTTTAATAACAACTCAAAATAGTGACGTAATGGAACTCATAATTGACCGAGCACATTTTTTACTTCATTTTATGCGAAAACTAATGAATATTTAGAGTAATAATTACAATTTTATAATAATTTATTAAAAAATGATTAAATTAAGACACAAAGGCAGGAAAAATAAACATATTCGATATTGAGGAATTCCATTACGTGACGGACAACGTTTGAGAAATCCGCCCAGTTACATTCACGGAGTAAAGAAGGGGAGAGGAGCTCCCCTACGGAATTTTTGTACGACACGAAGCGTGACAGTGCGCGGGGGTGAAGATTGAGTCACGGGTTGGCGGGACATAACTAGACTCCACCTACTTATGTAAAATCCATCTAGTGGCAAATAGTGAAACTACTAGCACTTTTTGTCCTTACGCACTTTTTGGTGGTACTGCTATACTCTACTAGATGGCGTAAAAGACACTATACTACAAAAATAAATTGTTTATACAGGGTGTTAATTTAATTGCGGGCCATAGCTCGCGGGTTCAGTATCAGTATCTGAACGACTTTCCCAAAGGAACATAGTTCGATAAAGGACATAAATTATTTGACTTCCCATACAATTGTGTTGGTCACTCAGTAGGTATGGAAAGTCCAAAATTATTTTTTGTTTTTCGACCTATGTTCCTTGGAAAAAGTTATTCAGTCACTGATACGGATCTTGCTCCAGAGCTATGGCTCGCAATTGAATTATAACCTGAGACTAAAAGCGGGCAGTCGGTAACCCTTCCTCGTTGCTTATGAAAATAGCGAGCAATATATACGTATAATAAAATCGCGAACTCAGCGAATCTGTAAGCTAAGCTACAAAAACTGTGTATTTTTGACAGGACGGGTCGAATTGATAACCTCTTATTTTTAGTAAGTAGATTAAAAAGATAAAAGTGGTGGCAGCTTAACACGTTATGCTCCCTCTATCTATATGAATATAGAGCCATCTATATTGATTTGAAAATTCAAAAATAACAATAGGTATTCATTTGTATACCTACTTAGTAATCAAATTAAAAATAAGAGGCATTCCGCTATTCCTACTATGAGAAGTAGGTATGTTGTTCACGATTTTGTTTGCGATGAGGTAAGGTTGCTGACTTCCCGCTCTCTATCTACTGGGTGTTTATTGCCAAAGTTTAGAAGATGGTTCGGTAACGATAAAGGAACACAAAAAAATATTTAAAAAATCCTACATAAAAAAACGAAATCTCCTTGACTAACTAAAACTTGAAATTGAAACTAAACTAACGCAAAAAAGAAACAGTTTCAGTTATGTATGTGCCTACCTAATCCACTGATACTTGCGCGCTGGTTTGATGATCTGGGTCATTGCGCTCCGCGTTAGTTTAGTTTCAATGAAGTTTTAATTTTTTTAAAGTAGGTTTTTTTTTCATATCTTATTGTGTTCTTTTATCGATACTGAACATCCACTTAGCTATGGCACGTTATTAAATTAAGACCCTATATACTACTTACTAGCTGAAATCTGGAAGACGGTTCTTGAACCTAACTCTGGCGAGTTTGTCCACTGCATACTAGGTGGCGCTACTACAAACAACATAACTACAAACTACAAATATTTCTTCAAATAAATAAAATATTCACGATATTCACGTAATTTTTATCAATCTATTGTTAAAGCTAAAGCCAGAAATGTAAATTGAGTCTGTGGAAGTAAAAAGAAGGGGTGAATTTCGATCGTCTACAAATATTCCCAAAACCATCTAGCGACATAAAGCAGAACTAATGTTACGGCCACATGCCTTCAGTACATCGATAGCAAATTTTATTGAAAAATCTTACTTACAAGTGAAAAGACACTTTAAATGCAGTTTCTTTTTGCCTTTCTGACGAATTTAAACACAAAGGCACACAACACTTCATAGTGGGAGTTGTTTTTCCAACTATTTAAACAATTTTTTGCAGAGCGTGTTTCGATGTGATCACTGGTAAGTTCAAAGAGGAAATGGCGTATGCCCCGCCCCCTTTCGTGACGTCATGGCTCAATTGATTGAATCACGGCTCGACTGAATCATCATCTCCTCCCCCTTCTTTACTCCGTGGTTACATTTGTCGTGTTGTTGGCAACGACAGGCCATGCCTAGCCTAACTAACAAGCCGTCAAATGACCTGTGATATGGTATCTAAGGTAGTATGGCATAAGCTGGGTATGGCAGAAGAAGGATAAAAGTAGAAATGAAGGCGTTGAGAAGTATGATTGGTATGAAATTGAGTGACAAAATTAGAACGTTGGGGCGTAACAGAAAATGTAGTGACTAAAATTGAGAAAGGAATACTTAGATAGTTTGGTCATGTAAAGAGGATGAATGAACGAAGAGTGACGAAAGAGATCCCCCAGGCGAGAGTGAAGGGAAACTTTGGAAGGGGTAGGCCTCGGCGAATGTTCCAGGACCAAATTCAGGACGTTCTAAATAAAGGCCAGGTTAAAAGTACCCTAAACCGACAAGCGTGTATAAAAGGGTATATGAAGCGAGGAAATTATGTAAAGATCGTAGCAGGTGATTTTATGTATGGAAAGAGTGATTTTATGTATGGATTTTATGTATATAGGGAAAGAGGCGTATTTTATGTATGTATTTAACTAACAATATAACACACCTTCAGTTGCACGCCAACTCCAGGTTTCAGGCTATTATTTATTAATAATTCATTTTAGGAGGGCGATACTGTTGGTATGATGAGGAAAAGTAATGGTAAGCTGCATTACTTTATTAACGGCGTAGACCAAGGAGTGGCTACCGACCGCGTTGAACCGCAAGTCTGGGGCGTCATTGATCTGTATGGGATGACAGTCAAGGTATTAATATTTTTGATTGCATACTAGCTTTCGTCCCCAGCTTCGTGCGCAAGTTAAAAAAACACGATTGTTTAAGTTAATCTATTAGCTATCAAACAAAAAAGTTTCATCAAAATAGGTTAATTTTTTTCGTGATGCTCGAACGTATAAACAGACATAAAGTCCAAAAATCTGTAATTTTGATTCAGGGGCATCACAATAGCATAAAGTGATATTTTTTTTATAACTATCTTCTATGTACAGACAAAATCAATTTACGATTTTATAATGGTAGAGATTGAATATGGGCGACAAAGCTCTGCTCGAAAACAAAAAGACAACGAATATTCCCAGAAATATGACCCATCTAGATTGTTTCATTTTCAAAAACGCGATTACTAATACATACTGCTTGCATAATTTGTATAAACCAGAGTTCATGAAAGAGCGTGAGGTTTCGTAAAAATATCTCAAATCCGCGTAAATAAAATATCAAATAAATATGTGTATATCTTTCTTGAACTCTAGTTTAGGTCCGGTACTTACTATATGATGTTACAGGTCATTGCCCAACTGCGAAGGAAAATAATTAATTAATCCAATAAAGTTTAAAATAATATTATACCTAGGTTTTTATCTCATGGTTCAATTTCAGGTATCTATAGTTGACCCGTGCGAAGACTTAGATAGTAACATCAACAATGTAGTACCCATATTGCTGAGTACTCCTGATTTACCGGCGCCAAGTAAGCATTAAAAACTTTCTTCAGTTGTCCCTGTAAACTTTTATTCACTTACTTATTTACTTATTTTATTACTGAATTGCAGGCCGGCTGAGACAAAAAATCGACGAAGATAGCCTTTTATTTCATACGCTGCGTGATTCGAATGTTATTATTATTAACGATGGTAAGACTGCTCATAGGCCTAAGTAAGTATTCTTTTTCATCTTATTAATGTTATACAAACGAAATACTGTTTATACTTCACCTGCTCGTAAAGTACCTAAGTCCTTATTAAAAGTGTGTAAGGTGTCATTGCTATGGTATAAATATGCGGGATGCAATATTGCATGAAAGTCTAGTGTTAACGTGCTGTTTTTTTTAAGGTTAATATCGATCGATGGCCTATTTTCAATTATTTACAAAAGCTTTTATCTCTAAGTCATCGAAATAATACTGGCCATTTTTGCTTTTCTGTAATAAAAAACCAAATATCAAAGAAAAACTTCACACTGGCAAAATACTCGTAAATAAATGTATAAACGCCATTAAAATAAATGGTACAGCAGCACTGCACTTACTTTCTCGCAATACTCAAGGAAAAACTATGAACCGCAAACTTAAATTTGTAATGCCATACACATAGTATGGAAATACAAACTTTTATTTACGTTTTTCCAAAAAAATGTTCGAATGAAATATATGAACAGATCAATTCAGAATTCAAATTTTCAAACATCAAAACAAACAAGCCTCAAACGATTTCGAGTAAATCACATGTTTAACTTTTGGTAGTACTGGAACACCCTTTATATGAATTTTCACAGATCAATGGATACTACCGTAGAATACTTGCATGGAGATTTTTTTGATGTCCCAACACATGTTCCTTATGGATAATTGTTCAGTTTAGTCTACTGAGCAAGCCCTTCCAGTTTTTGGTACAGCCTGTGTACTAAATTTTATTCAAAAAAATCATCAAGAATATCCAGTCAGGTAGACAACCAATCTAGGATTAATAATATATAAAATTTTAATAAACTCAATGGAACCAATTTTAGGTAAATCACATATTTACGATTTGGTGGTACAGGAACACCCCTTATATGAAATTACACAGATCAATTGATACTGGCGCAAGATATCTTACAAGGAGATGCTTGGTCATGCAAAGTTTCATCAAGATTCTATGAGCCGTTTTTGAGAAAATGTCTATTTTTCATTTTCGTTGTATGACAGCTACCCTCAAAATGAGAGCCAGCAAGAAACCACTTAGAACCCTTCGATGGATTTGCATAAAACTCCTAAATTCAAAATATGGTGTCAATCGGACCACTCGTTTAGCCGCTAGGCCAAAGCGTGACGGACAGACCGACCGACGGACCGACCGACCGACCGACCGCCCGACGGACGCACATTTTTGGGAGACTTGTTTTTTATGATGTATCAGTGATATAGAACACATTTTTGAGAAAATTAGAAAAACTTTTTTTCTCGCTCCGCTCGGAAGTAAAAAGTGAAATAAGTGACTGAAGTTTTGAATCCTTTATTTTGTGTTTTCGTTTTGCGTTGTTTTTGTTTCCTCTTAGGTGAAGTATAAAACACTATTGTTGGTTTACGGTTTGATAGGGCTGATTACAAAGAATTTTTACTTGACTGAACTCATACCACTTTTCTTGAACTTGTATCTTTTTCGACAGATTAACGAAACTATGTTTTTTAAACGAGTGCATATAATTTTAGTGCTTTCGAGTTCTTCAACAACGGGATCGTAATGACCAACCGGACGCTGAGGACAAACGAGCTGTTCCAAGTGCGGCTCGACCTTGTCATCCCTAAATGGGCCGGAAGCATTGAGATTGGGGTCACGCAGCACTCTTCTAACGATATACAGTTTCCATTCAAAATGAGCAATGCAAAGTTAGTTCGAATGTTATTTTATAAAATTTAGTACCTTAAACATTGGGTTCACAATACTCTGTTTGTTAACTAATTGACCTAATATCTATTTTAACGAACTGTTAAAATTATTGAGGGTCCCACCTTGAACTAACCGCAATTTAATAAAAGTTTTAGTTAACCAGTGCTCTAGCTAGAGGTCCATTAAATTGATAACGGACGGTTCTTTCTGCCAATATCATTTTTGTCAAAATCCACAAAAACAACTACACAAATGACATTGACATGACATTTCAACATAGACCAAGAAAAATGTGTTAAATTTTGCGTCGAACCTCCGCGCCTTATACTTTTTATTGGTCAGAACCAGAGTTTTGGCATCAAAATCTTGTCAAAATCATTATATATATTTTTTTAATATTTGAAGCTTTTTCCAGTCTTTCGGTTATTGTTTTTAGGGTTCCGAACTAAAATGGTAAAAACGGAACCCTTATGGTGCGACTTCGTGTGTCTGTCTGTCACACCTTTACATCTCAGCAAGTACTCATGCTATCGACTTGTAATTTGGAATAGTTATAGAATATAATTGCCCAACTTCATTGCAAATTAAAGAATTATAAAAAAATATTATTATTGTAAAAGGGGCTCGAATAGGGGGTCAAAATTTTAAATTGTCGTTACTAGGTTGAGTGGGGTATCATATGAAAGGGCTTCACTTGTACATTCGAAAATAGTTTTATTTTAATTTTTCTACGACTCTTAGTTCTCAAGTTATGATGAAAAATAACAATAACATACCATTCCCAAGTTTGCAATGCGAATAATCTGTATTATAGTCGATAGACGTTGACGTAAATATTGCAGGAAAATAAAATGATTTCTCTAAGTAGCATCGCTTTTTAGAAATCTCCAACAAACCTTTACAAACAAATTTAGTTTTGCGGTCCTAAAAATAGACTTTATTTTTTCTAAAAAATACTATAGGTTTATCGGAACCCTCGGCGCGCGAGCCCGACTCGCACGGCCGTTTTTTTATTATTATGATTTTCAGTGTTAACTTTTACAAGAGATTGTCTAACGTCTGATTTAAGAAAGTTTGGTGAAATCAGGGCTTAATATTAATTTAGTTCTTTCGTATTTCGATCTATAGTGTAAGTTGTTCAGTTTTATGTTCCGAGACGAGAAACATAGTCAAACCTATACAGGGTGTAATCCCTAACGGTCTATAGAAAACTGAACGGGCGTGCTCAGTCAACGAATGTGAACAACTTTTCCAAAGAAATATTGGGAACTGAAAAAAAAAATTGTACAAACAAACTGTTCGATCAGAGTGAGCAATTTGTATGGAGATGTCAATATGTTTTTTATTTCGCAAAAATGTTTGTTCAGTTTCGTTGACTGAGCACGCCCTTTTAGTTTTAAGTACACCGTCCCTTACACCCTGTATAAGGTTCTGCATATGGGACAAGCTTTAGGGCCTGTCCGCACAGCGAATTTTATTCGATTCGCGCGAATTTTCACCGCGAGCACGAATTATATTCCGCTATGCGCGAATTATGTTCCGCTATTTCAATAGCAAAAAAATCGCGATTTTTTTCTCGCAGTGCGGATACTCCTATAGGATTCAATGTGTTACAGAATTGCGAGAAAAAATCGCGCGGGATATAATTCGCTGTGCGGACAGGCCCTTAAGCTCTTGAAAAAAATAATTTTATGATTTGTTTATTCCACTCGTACGACGTCACAAGTAACAGCTGGTCATAAAATGTTTCTAATCCAGGACAGGCACTTGGGCAATGACTGGTGAAGACGTGATAAGAGACGGAACCATTATAATACCTCAGTACGTCAGAAATTTAAACAGACTTGTGGTAAGTGTGTCATTGTTGTCTTTAATTACAAGCTTTTTTTATGTTA
The DNA here is from genome assembly GCA_947532105.1 of Athrips mouffetella. Lineage (NCBI taxonomy): Eukaryota > Metazoa > Arthropoda > Insecta > Lepidoptera > Gelechiidae > Athrips > Athrips mouffetella. The sequence continues at coordinate 35,147,175 of OX383956.1, forward strand.
GTGTGTTTACTATTTATATTTTCGCAATAATTTATTGCTACCAGAAACATTTCGCCTGCCACAAAGATCTGAGACGGGTAGCAACCAGGTCTTTGAAACAGCTGCTTGTAGGGAAATAATATTCCCAAAGGGGGTTGACATGCAGAATAAGAATGTCAATCTTGAGTATTCATTGTTTGTACCACCATAACACTCTTCTTGAAATATAATACTCATCATCATCATATCGTGTGGGTTGCAAGGTCGATGACCGACCTCACAAACCCTGGTATCAGAGTTGTTGAGCCGCCAAAGGCCTCTGACATGGCTCATTAACGACTACATCCGTAGATAGTAGTCGGGACCAACGGCTTTACGTGCCTTCCGAAGCACGGAATCATCTAACTTTTCGGGCAATCAGGTGATTCATCCTGCAATGCCCTAACCAAACTGGGGAGGTCGCACAAAGAGATTTTTGTTTGACAGTGTCCCCACCGGGAATCGAACCCAGAACCTCCGGATCGAGAGCCGAACCCTCTAACCACTAGACCACGGAGGCTGTTAATACTGACTACGATGGTTCAGCGACACAAAGAGGATCTTGGCCTTAGCCACAAGAAGGCGTCGGTTTAGAAAGACCTGCGCGATCTTCAAACTAGTACCTTGAAATATAATATGTGAGGTACTTAAAATAATAAAGGAAATAGTGAAACTTGTTATCTATATATATATATATTCATCTATCCACAAAATACTATCAAAGTACAAAAAATAACAATTTTCAACATGTTTCGCTACAATGAAAAAGCGTAAAATAATTATTTTAGCCTTCTCTCTCTCTGCAGGAATTATTCAGTAATTTTGTGTACTTCGGTCGTTCCGAAAATGTTTAGCCACACAGTAAATATATATATTTTTTTAATGAATCTTTTTTCAGTTGATGGCTAATTTGTGTTCAATTAATGGAAAATCATTTGCTACGTATGGGCACAGATTAAATAATAGTAGTATGGGTAGTCCTTGTTTTAATCATGTTTTGCGAATGGTCGAAATGTAGGGATTATTGCTTTTCGGTGGAAAAATGAAGAAAACACGAACATCCTTCTTAACTTTAAAGTGTTCATGCAGGACGGTGGAAACTGCCCGTGATCCAACCGTCAATTCTGCCTTTATTCTCTCTACAAGGTGTAACAGAAAGGGTATATCAACCCTGAAGGATATGATTCTGCCCATGAAACTGAACAACTTTCCCTAAGGAACACAGGTTGAAATACGAAAAAAAATTGTTGATTTCCCATACAAAATGCGCGATCAGCTGATTCAGTTTCTATGGGAGGTCAAAATTTTTTTTTCGCATTTCGACCTAAGTTCATTAGGGAAAGTTGTTCAGTTTCATGGGCAGAATCACATCCTTCAGGGTTGATATACCCTTTTTGTTACACCTTGTATATAGCCACTCTGCCCTGTTGAAGTTTTCAGGAGTCAATGGATTTGGTGGTCGGCCGGGTCTGGGTTCATATTTAGGTTCAACCACGTTTAAATTCACAAAATCAGTATCTCACTGTATGAAAGTGTTGCAGTTGCTAACAAGAGCAAGCTCCCCAAAAGCAGCTTATAAATTTTCGTGAGATTCCGTGATAGTTAACCCTCGTTTATAATCATAGAGAATCTTGTTGCACACAAAATCATTGTGACCGGTAATCTAAATTAAAGTGCTGGTTGACAGTGGCTAATGAGTTGCTGACACAGAAAAATTAAAGTACTTAGAAGGAGGATTAAAGAAATAATTCGTCACTAGGTGGTGTAGGCGTTTTTCTATGGATTTGACAGGTTATTTTGAATATTTTCTATGGATCATCGATGATGGGGTTGTGACATGTTGACAGATGTCATCCCCTACTAAAATAAATTAGCAAGGTATCTATTCCGAGCGAAGCAAGGAGGTCCGAAATCTTTGGTTGCTGATGATATTTACCAAGGAGATTCGTATTGAAAGCCGTCAATAAAAATAGTTTCAGAAAACAAGAGATTATATTTACTGTGAGGCTAACAATTTTTGGGACAGCCCATGTACACTCACCTTAGTTATTGTAGTTAGACAGGATCATGTAAGGGCTATAAATAGATCGGGCATCGACACGACAAGATTAGGGTGGTTTTCCACAATACCTGAGCGAGGTAGCTAAACTGTGAGCTGAAAAATTAAAACGAATTACATTGCGCCATTTAACAGCGCATTTGACAAGCTAGAAAAATGGAGCAATCCTATTGGTTGGAATTTTCTCAGCTCACAGCTTAGCTTCCTAGCACAGCACTGTTGGAAAACCCTTAGGGCCCGTTTCACTGTTTACTGCCAAATTTTCTGATAGTAAGCTGACAGATAAAATATCTGCCAGCTAAATATGCCTGATTTGTATTTAATATATTTTGTGGGTTTTACCAGTCAACTCTCAGATATAATATCTAACAGCTTACTATTAGTGAGTTATCTGGATGTCGGAACAGCAACGTCGTATTTTGATTGCTTTTTTACAAGCACGGTTACTTGCATGCTTTCAGTTTAATAAGTTTATTTGTCAGTTAATGCAATCAGACACTTATGAAACAAAACATTTTTACTATCCTACATATAGCTGAAGCAGTGAGACGGGCCCTAATTGTACTTCAATGCCCTCTTGTTTACGTAGCTACGTCAATTTCTAGTTACCTTCAATTAGGTTCTGTTAAAATCAAGGCATGAATCTTCCACCTCATCGAGCGGTGTCGATAAAATTAATTGACTACATTTTATGAAATAATTTCCCGTTTAATATTCAGATAGGACTAACGTCATAAATAATGAGCGTTGTTCCGTGTGATCGACTTTGTTATTAATATGCAAATTCAATCTTAAACGCCACCTTAGCTCTCTTTACGTTTAACACATTATTCATATACTTATAACATAACATTAATTTATCGAATAGACGGGCGCGCCACCTACGCCTCTGTCTTTCATTGGAAAATAAGGATTCACTCTCAAACTATTTATAGACAGTACCTGTTGGATAATAAAATTGCTAAGTAAATAATAATACGGGAGTATTAAAAACTATAAATGAATAAATTATATGTTATATTGAATAGTTGGTTTTATTTGTATATATTAATTACTGGTTTGTTTTGTTCTTCTTGTATATGGTATGACGTATTGTTTGTAGGAGGGTGATACCGTGGGCGTTATGCGCAAAGACATGGGTATTCTTCACTTTTTCGTAAACGGCGTCGATCAAGGGCCGGCGGCTTTCAACATTCCCGAACAAGTCTTCGGGATAGTCGGTGAGCTGCACGAATATATTACAGTGATTCTATTAAGCAGTTTTATTAAGTTATTCATTAGCTTTTCAACCTAAAACGTCAGCCCGTGGGCTTTGTTTGTGTAAGTACAGATTTAACTTTTCTTAGTAGTAATATTTTAAAAATCATGTCTTATTTTATTTCACTTATCGGAATACAAAGTTTTAGGCGCATGGTCGGAGACAATAAATGACCTTGGTTCATTTGGAAACACTTACTTTTATTTAGGTATTTTTAAGGAATATAATTTTTAGTTCTTAATTACTTGAATTTATCATAACACATTAGTCCACTAATATACAGTAAGCTTTTTTCAAAATTTCACGCCAGAAAAGCATTCATAAGTTGTTGTAAGTTGCCAAAACACCTACGTGTTTAGTGTGCTGGGCTTAGTGCGCAGGATTCGGGCTAGTTCTTTTCGTTCGTAGGTATCATCAGTTTTAGATGAATACTTATGAGAGTTTCACGATGTTTGACCTTGTTGTTTGCCAATACGGGTGTCTTGTTACAGACTTATACGGGCGCGTTGCTCAGGCCACAATCGTTGACACGTATATGCCGCCGCCTATGTATTCTCCAGAGTCACCAATATCTACGGAGTCTAATGCCACCATATATCCGTAAGTTGGGTTCATTTAGTAATTAAGCTAAAGAGTGGAATTCCCTGCCCGAGTTTATTCAAGCCGCGAGTGAATAGGCTTTTTCTGGGCAAGCTCTATTGTCGACCTCATCAGGGCTAGACCGGGGTCAAGAGTGAGCCCATCGACAAAAAAATGTTCAAGGAAACGTCTGTTTTAAGACGATATGTGAAAAGATAGTTATTTGACAGCGAGCGCAGTCTATTCGCTTGAAAGAAAGGGATAAAGTGTGCAATCCGCAATGCATTAGATTGCGACAGATATACTCGTACTGTGCGTGTTACCAAAACTAAATGACGTAAGCGCCTGATATAAAGTATCGACTTTTTGTAAAAACTAAAATTTAAGGTTGGGAAAACCCTAGCAACTACAAATACCTTTCTATATACTTAATTTCACTAAAACATCTCAGATTCCACAAAAAGATAAATAAATAGAAATTGAAGAGGCAACTTTGGATTTTTATTCTGTCGAGTCGATTTTCACTAATCATGTTTTGGTCTTGGTGATTCTCTCACTTGAATGGTCAAGAAATACATACCTAAAAATCACGGCAAGATACTGAGTAAATAAAGAGATTCTCTTCAAAATACCCAAAAAAAATTATATATCGTCTTATCGTGTGTGCAAATATATTTATTTAAAGAAGGTTTAACTTTCATTATTACCGTTGGACTATTTTTGGATCGAAAGCCTTAATAACTGTCAATCTACTTTCAATTCCGATCAAAAGTTACTCTAAACATGAATATTTTCAGTTTCGATTTCAGGACTAGTTTTTATTTATAATTTTTTATATCACAGGGTATTTGTTCTTGTCCAATCGTTATAAATTTATCGCAAACGCCAGTAGAATAGAATAAAAGTCTATGGATTTGACATAAGCTGTCACGTGACATTTCGTTAGCTAATGTCAATCCCATACATTTTTATTCTATTCTACTGGCGTTTGCGATTGTAGATAGCAAGTTGACTCGGGCCCCAGGAACAAGGACTAGCTAGGAAAATGAAGCAATCCTATTGTTTGGATTTTTACGAGCTCTTAGCTTAGCTCACTCGCATAGCCACGGTGTAAAACTACCGTTAACCTGGTTACTTGTGTTCGTTTGTAGGGAGATGTGTTTCCACCGGGTGCACGGCCGCAACGCGCGGTTGAGCCGAAATCGGTTGACAGCGTCTCGTGCGACGGTTTACTCAGAGTTCAACGAGGCCGTGCTGTTCAGTTCGCGCCCGCTCAGGGAATGCGACATGTTTGAACTGCGTATTGACAAGATGGTAGACTGCTGGATCGGAAGCCTCGAAATTGGTAATTATTAGGCCAAAATTATTATACAAAACCTTGCCAGCCGACGCCACAACTCGAAACTTCTTTAGGGGTCGGCGATGATGGCCGTTTCCATTGTAAAGATTTCTGTTTGTCTAACCAAGTCTTTGAAATGTTTAACCGTTTTCGTTTTTGACTGTCAGTCAACATTCTTGGCACCCATCTTGCAAACACTTTTCTGTTGTTTCAATAATCTTTTAATATGGATTGAACACGGTATAAATTCCCCCTTTTGAACTAAATATCGGTTAGTAACCCTTCGATAATTTTATCGACTTTCCCATCATTTTCTTAACTAAGTGTCGTTATGCACTTAATCATTAGGTGAAAATGACAAAAAAGGGTTCCTTTGTGCATAGCAACTGGCATTTCGTGTCTGAATTTTTGCAAAATTTTGTTAGTTTGCAAGCTTTATGAACAGGGTCTTACGTTACGAATGCAAAAAAGTTTGCAAGTCTTCACTTGAATTAAAATCATAATTCTAGCACTTATCCTTCGATTGCGACTGTCGCAGGTGTGACGGCAATAAGGCCAGACGACCTGGAAGCGAACGGCGGGGTCGGGGCCGTGGCTGGCACCGCCACGGACCTCAGCTGGGACACTTACATCCTGAGTGGCGCCGCCATGATGAAGGATGGCGAATGTGTACGCAGCGGCTATCCTCTCGACCTTGATACCCTCACTGTTGGTAGTAGAGTTGGTGAGTAACAAAGCAAAATTTTTAAAATAAACTAAAATAATTGAAATGATAAATTGTAAAGCTGCGTTGCACTTACTTCTTGTGACATGCTAAAAATCACAACAGCATTTACGTTCACTATTAGACAGGGTCAAAGGAGGTTGAAATTATCGACAAAAATCTGTCGGCTTTCGGTTAAAATCTTTTCGAGTAAGATATTTGATTGCAACGCGCAGCTGTAACCGTTTATCCATGTGCCAATATATCTTTGTCGCTCTATGACAAAACTCATTATCATTATATCAGCCGAAAGACGTCCACTTCTGGACATAGGACTCCCGCAAAGGTCTCAATGACAAGCGGTCCTGCGCCGCTCGCATCCAGTAGCTTCCCGCGACCTCGACTAGATCGTCGATCCACCTTGTGAGGGGGCCTGCCCACGAACCTCTAACGACTTAAATAATTCACATTTCTTTTTTCAGTCAAATTAAGTAAAGTTTATTCATTGTTGGATATTAAGATTTCTTAATGATATCAGCAAAACTACAGTTTAGAAAACATCGGAGATAAGGTATTTTTAAAACGTTTCATAATAACTTACAAACTACGAGATGTAAAAATATATAAAAATATATTTTGAAATGTGCGATTACGTTGTGCGAGTACGATTCCCAACTCGGGTGTATTGAGGCCTGTTGGGAATCGGTCACTTTCTGTTCTCGATTAGCAATGTACTATTCCTGCGTAGGGATAATGTGGCACGCTGACCGCAGCCTCCATTACTACCTAGACGGCATGGACATGGGCAAAGCCTGGTACGTGCCGCATCTGAACATCTACGCAGTGGTCGATCTTTACGGACAGTGTACACAGGTAAACGCAACTTCGATTGTCAAAGATATTTACATAAAAACACCATATTGTGGAAGTATGTCAAGTATGTATGTATGTCAAGTATGTCGTAGAAGATGGAGGGCTGTGACGCATCTGACGATGATGCTGTAAGTAAGTGGTTAGCCCAACCAACGAAAGACGAATAGTGGATGTAATTTGGGTTACGCAGTTCGTCCACGACGATACCGGGATATTACTTTGGATCGCAAGCATTATAATAAGGATAGGATTATTATTTGACGCATTATTTTAATGAAAAGTTGATATAGTTGTTCATAGTTGTAAATTACTGCGAAGCCAGAATTGTCAAATGCAATAAGTAGTAATCGCTGATCTACAAAATAAGATAATATGAAACTAGCTTACGCTTTGTGTACTAAAACTAGGTCGTGTGATAATGAACCTTCTTTATAAGGGTCGTCCAATTATTAAATTGTCTAGCTTAATATGTTTTGTTCGATAGGTGACAATTCTACAGAACGAAGAACGAGCGTTTAATTATAATGGTTGCTCCAATTCGGACAACTCATTGCGGACCAACTCGCGTGCCCTTGCTTCTCCTCCACCGCCGTATTGGTAAGAAACTCTGTAAATTATGTCGTTATTATTTTAATGCGGAAAACGATAACAGAATTTGAAATTAAATTTTAAATTGGTCGAAAAATAAAAAACTTATGACTTATTCAAGTCTTTTATCTCTCTCTTTCTGAGTCGACGTCACAATTCAATATTTACTTACCTCTATATCTAATTTAAAGTTTATAACTGTTATATCTTTCTTTTTGAAAATATATTAAACACCTGCTCGTTTACCCACTTTTTTCATAAAAAAAAAATCAAAACCCTTTACCAGTCAAAAACCTTATTGACCGGTAAAATTAGTTAATTATACTAAGTGTCGGTCAAAACCATTATTGACTGATTTTGTTTCTGGCATTCGCCGGCCGCTCCCGCAGCACGCTTGCTTCGCTCGCTCGTCTCGTGCTAACGAACCTAAAATACAAGGGTGTCAGTCAATAAGGGTTTTGACCGACACCCGTCAATTACCTTATTGACTAATTTTACCGGTCAATAAGGTTTTTGACTGGGTTAAGGGTTTTGACTGTTAACATATATAATTAAAAAGAAAGTCGACTGGCTAGTTGACATTTTAGACTGTTTACCGAATCGAGTTTGTATTAATATGGGCTAGCAACTCCGATGCTGGCGGTTGATTTTTGTGCATGGGTGACACGAGGGAAGCCAATGAACGATACGCACGACTGCACAGCACACCACCGCGACTCTATATTTGGGTTCCGGGCATTAACGGTCCGCTTCAGAGATCCGTCCGTGTCCCGCATTAAACTATACGGACTCTGTCCCACTGGATCTCTATCTAAATATTCACAAATTATTTTCCAAATATCGGCAAATGGTAAAAATGTGCATAATTTTTGTTTGTCAGGAGTTTCTCTGAGTACTGCGGAGACAACATTTGTTTGATGCACGACTACTCGATCGCGCGGCGACTGACGCCCGACCCCTCTAGTACTCTCGTGTTCAGCTCCGCTCATCTTGCCATCGGAGAGATATTTGAGGTAAATCTTTAGTTAGATAGTTATCGTTTAGGTACCATCGGGTCTGTTGAAAGCTGTGGTTGAAAGCTTGAAAATGCCCTCTGACGGGAACCAACGTGCCTTTAAATTCCGAGGTACGTAAACGCTATAGTTTTTATACCATTAGCGGTCATCCAACTGGTTTCTAGCAAGGACCGACGCTGCTTAAGAGTGCCTTTACTACCAGAGCTATACTATGCATCTAACCTGTCAGTTGGGAAACATCCAACCAATATGATTGCTCCATTTACCTATAGACTAAGAGCTGGCAATTGGCAACCATAATTCATCGCATACCAAAAAGCAACCTATCTAGGCTGGTTGACCATGGCACGTTTTGTACAGTCTACAATTTTTTTTTATTTTTTTCACCAAATCGTGTAGCATGTAAGTAATAATAATAGTAATAGTAATAATGCATGTATAAGTACTAATTAAGAAGTACCAAAACCAACAATTTCATTGCCCAACCCTGATACGAGTACTTAGTGAGTTGACATAACCTAAAAATGACTTTGCAACTCCCTTAATAACTGGGTTTAGGCAAGGCAACCCTTATTATTTTGGTACATGTTAATTAGTACTAATTAACAGTTTCTTGATGAGTGTACAAAAGGTGTCAGGTTGCGTCCAGGGAACCCTGTTTTTTTAGACTCACTTCATTATGCTTTTTAGTATGCGATGAGGCGGGGTTGCCAACTGCCCGCTTTCCGCCTACTAGCTTAGCGCAGCGCAGTCCTAAGCTAGGAATATGGAGCAATCCTATTGGTTGGAATTTTCCCAGCTCACAGATTAGCTACCCAATAGCTCTGGTGGACAGGCACCCTAGCTTCCGTGATTGAAAAGTAAAAACAAACGCCACTAGGCCACTGTTCTGGACAGGTAGCTACTCTATAATTTTTTTAAGTTATGATATGACATAAATTCCCCTAGCTTTATTACGTTTTTGCCAATTGTTTTTACGGACTCTGCTACATGATCTTTTGACGAGGGCACTGGTTTTTACACAGAGTGACTGCCATCTGACCTCCGCAACCCAAGCATTTGTGTACAATATAATTTTAGACCGAAATACCTTATAGATAAGACTATGTATTGAATTTAAATTATTCTAGACTCAAATCGAACATCTGTTATTTTTAAGGTGTTTTTAGACTAATACGACCATGCTGAATTAATACATGCTTGTCACATAAATAACTTAGTAACAATTTTCAAGATGGCGGCCAAAAACTGTAAACCGACAGAAACCAACGTATTTATGGCCTCTTGAGACTTGTTTACAAAATTCAAATAAATGGTACAGCAGCACTGCACTTACTTTCTCGCAATACTCAATGAAAAACTGTGAACCGCAAACTTAAATTTGTAATGCCATACACATAGTATGGAAATACAAACTTTTATTTAAGATATTCCAAAAAAAATTTTGAATGAAATATACAGATCAATTCAGAATTCAAATTGTCAAACATTAAAACAAACAATTCTCAAACGATTTATTCGAGTAAATCACATGTTTAACTTTTAGTAGTACTGGAACACCCTTTATATGAATTTTCACAGGTCAATGGACACTACCGTAGGATACTGGCATGGAGATTTTTTAAATTTCCTAACACATGTTCCTTATGGATAATGGTTCAGTTTAGTCTACTCAGCAAACCCTTTCAATTTTGGGAACATCCTGCGTACAAAATTTTGTTCGAAAAAATCATAAATAATATCCAGTCAGGTAGACAATCAATCCAGGATTAATATTATAGAAAATTTTAATAAACTCAATGGAACCAATTTTGGGTAAATCACATATTTACGATTTGGTGGTACAGGAACGCCCCTTATATGAAATTACAGAGATCATTTGATACTGGCGCAAGATATCTTACATGAAGATGCTTGGTCATGCAAAGTTTCATCAAGATTCTATGAGCCGTTTTTGAGAAAATTACAATTTATCATTTTCGTTGTATGACAGCTACCCTCAAAATGAGAGCCAGCCAGAAACCACTTAGAACCCTTCGATGGATTTGCATAAAACTCCTAAATTCCAAATATGGTGTCAATCGGACCATTCGTTTAGCCGCTAGGCCAAAGCGTGACGGACAGACCGACCGACCGACGGACCGATCGACGGACCGACCGACCGACCGACGGACGGACATTTTTGGGAGACTTGTTTTTTATGATGTATAAGTGATATAGAACACATTTTTGAGAAAATTAGAAATAATTTTTTTTTTCATTTCCCAACATATATTTCTTTGGGAAAGTTGTTCAGTTTCGTTGACTGAGCACGCCATGAGCACGCCCTTTCAATTTTCGGTACACCGTCCCTTACACCCTGTATAGTTAAGAGGTAAGTCCTGATTAATTGATTGATTGACTGACACATCAACGCACAGCCAATTTGTGCTTCTAGCTTCAGTAGTTTCTGAAGCTAGAAGCACAAATTGCATGTCAGACAATTAATCAATCAATCAATCAGGACTTACCTCTTTATTATACTAGTATGATCACTAATTTAAAATACTTACCGGTACATGTACGTACGTACGTTCCTACGCATTTAAGGACCGTAGAACATGATTCCGACTCACACTTGGCTAATTTTTATTTTCTTTTTTTTTTACTTAAGATTATGCGCTATGATCCTATTAAGTAAGACGCTTGCACGTATCACTGTTTTTACGATATACCTAAAACAAATAATCGTGAAATAAATCGGTTTTTTGATTGGGTTTACCCTTCTTTTTTACGATTCATTATATTTTAATGCGAATAAGTACGAGTAAGTCCACTATATTAACACATATTCTTCGAAAATTTCTAACGGCTATCCGTTAGGGATCGAAAGATACAGCCATTTTAAGGCAGAATATTCAGACTGGCTTCAAAAATGATATTTTTAGGGTTCCGTACCTCAAAAAAAAAACGGAACCCTTATAGGATCACTTTGTTGTCCGTCTGTCTGTCAAGAGCCTTTATCTCACGAACGGGTAAAGGTATCAGATTGAAATTAATACCATATATTAGGATCCATGAACCACACAAGATCTGAAAATTTCAATTTTTTACAATGACGCAATCAAAAGATATGGCATTTTATGTCCTCATCTCCATACATTTATTCAAAAATGCAAAACCTACAGGGTACTTCCCGTTGACCTAAAATTATGAAATTTGGCAAGAAGCTAGGTCTCACAGTACAAATAATGGGAAAAGTCTGAAATCCTTAAATATTACAACTTTTCTCACAACTAATGGTAACCAATTGCGGTGAGCTCCCGTTTCAAGAACATTCATATAAGAGAGGGGTCAAGTTGGATGGTCGCTGAGGCGATTTTTGTTTTAGTTATATTTAAAAACGGGAACACTTACAAACTTGAAAATTGGTATGTTTATAGTGCATAAGCTATAAAATAACAACAAATAATAAAATTTGGTCAAGCGCGTGTCGGACTCAAAAAATCTAGCACATTAACTTACTGAAATTTCAACTAATACAATTATGATTATGTGGTGGTACGGAACCCTCGGTGCGCGAGTCCGACTCGCACTTGGTCGGTTTTTTGTATCGATGTGCATTTTGTGCCTTCAAAGACATATCATCTCTCTTTTGAATTTCGTAAACAAGTCTCAAGGGGCCAAAAAATACGTCGATTTCCGTCGATTTACAGTTTTTAGCCGCCATCTTGAAAATTGTTATTATGTTATGTATGTAACAAGCATATATGAACTTAGTGTCTTAGTGCAGAGTCGTATAAGTCTAAAAACACCTTAAAAATAACAGGTGTTCGATTTGCTTCTAGACGCAAAACGGAAGCCTTTTTCTCAAATATTTCCTTATCTATTATGGACTAACTTTGAACAATGTGGGGTTTTATTTTAGGCGACTTTCTTGATATAAAGCTCTTTTTCATTATGTACTTTACTACTCACGTAAGTAAAGTGTTCCTAAATTAATTAATCAAGTACGCGACAGCTCGAGTGTGCGGGCGAAATGTATGGCGCGCCATAAATTTTGCCCGCACTCCCGAGCTTTCGCGTAAATGGTACATACTTCCATCCTTATTTTGATTTTGCTAAGTGAGTTTAGCATCGCTGATGTAATCTTTTGATCCGTGGCAGATAAAAGTAGCGGAGTGCAAGTACGGCTATGCGGGCAGTTACCGCATGGGAATCACAGACATCAACATCTTGAACGCGCATGTGAACCGAAGCCTACCGCCCTCGGTCGCGTATCTGCCGCATTACACTGCCTATATTGACGGTAAATGATATTTCTTTTTACTTTCGAGCGGAGCGATACACGCATTAAGCATTTATTCTTAAAAAAAGTTTTTCTAATTTTCTCAAAAGTGTGGTTTGTAAATAAGTGATTTACTCATAAGTGGTTCCAATGAGTATATGAATTTTAATGTTCTATAATTTCAATTCCGAATTATCCATTTTATTTAAACATTTTTTTTGCAAAAGATCTAGTATTTGTTTATAATATTTAAATGGAATTACTAACTTAAGTTTTCTGTTGGTGTTTATTTACTCTGGCATATCGCGAGAAAGTAAGTGCAGTGCTGCTGTACATATATTTTATGGCTTCGTATTTGCATTTTGGTCACAAATATTTAAGGTATAAAAATAAAATTTTGTTTGCATTGAAGAATCATTCACGTAAAATACATGAATACCAAATTATTTTACATTTATTGTGAATTTTTAAATTTACACAGTTATTTTGGAGTTAATAAGTTCATAAGGGATTCTGCAGAATGTTTGTTTACCAAACGTCATATTATTTTGTGGGACACACTTTATGCTGTCTTGGTAAAGTCGAGCAAAACAATTAAGATTATCCTGCGCTAGTTATTATTAATCTAATACACGCCGATTCTGTAAATTGAAAATTTTCGGGAAAATAAGATCAAGGGGGTCATAAAAAAGGTAATAAAACCCATTCGGGTCATTTTTGGATTTTTTTTGTCTGTTGGTTTGTTTTTCTCTGCGCGTAAACTCGCAAACCACTTAACCGATTGAAACGGGGGTTTTGATAATGTATTCGTCTTATTTTCGGGCAACATCTAAGCTTTATATCTTTATAGCTTTATTTTATCATTGCCATCGATACACTCAAACACGAATGCAAATTGTCAAGCGGCTTGTGCACCAACAACCCACAAACTGTCCAGTTTTTTGTGTATATTGTAAAAGTCCAAACTCCCCGTGAAAGAAGTCGTGAGCACAGCTCTTCTTCTTTGTCGTATCGCTCTTGGCAGAACGGTCGTGGTCACGTCGAGGCATCGGTGGTAGAGGCGGATACAGCTCTCCGCACGATCTCCCGCCATCTCTCCCTGTTTGCAGACTGTCTGGTGCAGTCAGATACGCGGCTTCCTACTGCGGATTTTACTTGGTCAGTCCAGCGCATAGGTGACCTTCCGCGCGATCTGGTTCCCTCCACTTTTCCCTGCACGACCAGCCGCTCTATGGAGTCGTTATTCCGCCTAGAGATGTGTCCAAAATACTGCAGTATGCGCGATTGTACTACGGCTGAAAGACGCTGCGTGATGCCGAGCTCGTGGAGTATGGATTCGTTGGTGCGGAACTCCGTCCACGATATCCCTAGCATCTTCCTCCAGCACCACATTTCCAGAGCATCTATCTTCCCTCTTTCCAACTCGCGCACTGTCCACGTCTCTGCCGCGTAAAGAAAGATGGGAAATACGAGTGTTCGCACGAGCCTGATTTTGGTGGCTTTGGTTATGTTGCGATTCTTCCATACTTTCTTTAACTTCTCCATCGCAGTTCTGGTTATGGCCATACGTCTCTTTACTTCATCTACGCAACCGCCGTTGTTTGAGATTAAAGCCCCAAGGTAAACGTAAGTCTGAACCACGTCGCGGGCACAGCTAGTATGTTAATAATATCGTAATTAATAACAACTACTTTGTTGAATAAATAGTTTAAATAAAATGAATTCCGAATTAAATTTACAGATTGAACTTTCGTGATTTCTAACTCATATCATGTGGTGTTTTTATCTATTAAATACAAACTTATTACTTGTAGGCTGCTACATGAAATACTCGAAGGCTGGTGGTAACCGCGAGCAGGAGTTACTGTCATTTGTTCCCTCGTTCGAGTGGCTTCGGCCCGGCGACCGCATCGGCCTTAAGAAGACCAACGACTCCAGAGTTCTCATTTATTATAACTCTGAACTTCTCGACCAAGCGTTCGAGAAAGTACCCGACGTGAGTTGCTTTTGCGATCAATATTTTGTTGTAGAGTTTGTTGTAAAAAATCTGAAAATAACGATCAATACATTCCTTTTTCCATTCCTTTCAGTCTACTAAATTTAATTCATTAAACTGACTTACAGAAGGTGTATGTGGTCATGGAGATATTCGGCCAGGTTTCTAAAATACAAGCCGTAACCAGAGGCGCAAACGTAGGTGCTACGGCCGCGCAAACTACAAGTAGGTGAATTTATCATAATTAATGTTCCCGCTTAAGGTGATCTGTTGCGGCCAACTTAGCCCCGAACGCAACTAGATGGAGCCACTGCTGCAAATATAGGGTTTTATTTTTTAATGCAATAAGTACCAACTATATATGTGCAAAAAGTTGATTCGCGTAAATTTCATCCAACTTCAACGCCTAACAACAATTTCGATAAGAAAAATATCTCCATATGTCCACTAAAGTCAATTACTCTCGTCCGTCCGTGTTTACATGAGTACGATCACTCACACATGCACACAAAGCACAACCGTACAGTTTTGACCGCACGCCCACAATCGTAATATTGAAACAAAAATTGCTAACAAAAATAGTACTTTCAGTACATTAACTGTATTTTTGTATAAATTAGCGAAAAATTTTACTAAAAATAGCAGTACTCGTTCGCTTTTCAACAGAATTTTTTATGGAAAACGGATCACCTTAAGTACATGAAGTGTTTTAAGAGGAGTTTGAGCTTTTTATACATTACGTGGTTCTTTTTGCAGTACCGAACGACGAATGTCATAAACAGTTTCTGAACAACGTGGCTTGCAATGCTATTTGTAATGGTCAGGAAGGTGACTCTATATTAAAGACTATAGAGACAGTTGAAGCAGTAGAAGTGGAAGTGACGGAGACAGCTGAAGGGTCCACCAATGTTGAAGGCTCGGAGATTGCGACATCGCTCGTTACGACGGAATCTCGTCGCCGGCGACATCCCCTTCCTTATACGTTCCATTACGTGCATGGAAAAAACATCAAGCTGTGCAGTTCTGGTGAGTCAATTTTTTAACCGTAGAATTATCAAAACGAAATTTGTATCGAGTTTGAGAAAAGTACGCCAAAAGTGTTAGTTGAAAACTCGCAAGAAGACAAAATTACCAAACCTAAATTGTTACTAACTTAACCGAGACTAACCTAATTTATTAGATTAGGTTTTCTATAAACTCCTTGTTATAAATTAACGAGCGACATGAATAAGCTAAAACATCCTACAAAGTCGCTCGAAATGGCATACGGCTTTAATTTTGAGCTTTAGTACCTGGGCGACCGAGCTTTGCTCTGTATAATCTAACCGAAGCCCACTAATAGAATGCGCTGTAGAGTGTCTGAAACACATTATTTTCAAGAAATCTTTAAAAAGAACCGGGCAAGTGCGAGTCGGACTCGCGCATCGAGGGTTTCGTACAACTAAGGTAAAAATATCGTCTTAGTTATGGACGCGCAGTCACGGAGAAACGTATTATATTTGCGCGAGTCCGACACGAACTTGTCCATTTTTTATTATTTGTTGATATTTTGTAACTTATGCTCTATAACCATACCATACCAGTTTTCACGCTTATAAGTGTTCCCGTTTTTACGGTAGAGCTAAAACATACATACATACATTCATAAATACATACATAACGCCTCTTTCCCGTCGGGGTAGGCAGAGACCACAGTCCTCCACCTGCTACGATCTTGACATACTTCCCTTGCTTCCTGTACTTTCATCAATCCTTTCATACATGCTCGTCCGTTTAGGGCACTTTTAACCTGGTCTTTATTCAGAACGTCTAAAACAAAATCGAGCAAATATCGCCTAAAACACGTATTTAGTATGGAAGCCCCCTAACTTATTATGTTATTTATTTTATTTTTCTATTAGTTGTTGTAGCGGCAACAGAAATACATAATCTGTGAAAATTTTAATTGTCTACCTATTACAGTTCATGAGATACAGCCCGCTGACAGACAGACACAGACATCGGAGGCATCCCGTTCCCGTTTTTCACCCTTTGGGTACCCTGAAAAGGATTTTTCCAGTCATGAGACCTAGCTAGATCGATGTTTCGCTCCCAAATACCCCCGTTTAATAAATTTTATCGAAATCATTAGAGCCGTTTTCGAGAATTTTATATACAAATACTGGCTGATATAAAAAACCGGCCAAGTGCGAGTCGGACTTGCGCCCTAAGGGTTCCGTACCTATCTAGCATATGATATACAAAAAGCTTTTGCTCTTTGATTTTAAAAACTCCGCGACCATCCAACTTGACCCCTCTTTTAAAGAAAAGCTCACCTTAATTGGTTACTATTAGTTGTGAGAAAAATTGAAATATTTAATGATTTTGGACTTTTCCTTTATTTGTACTGTGAGACCTAGCTTCTTGCCAAATTTCATAATTTTAGCTTAACGGGAAGTACCCTGTAGGTTTTGCATTTTTGCATAAATGTATGGAGATGAGGACATAAAAACCCATATCTTTTGATTGCGTCGTTGTAAAAAATTGAAATTTTCAGATTTTGTGTGGTCCACGGACCTTAACATTCATTATCAATTTCAACTTGTTACCTCTTCTCGTTCGTGAAAAAAAGGGTCTTGACAGACAGACAGACAGACGGACAACAAAGTGATCCTATAAGGGTTCCGTTTTTTTATTTTGAGGTACGGAACCCTAAAAAAAAAGATTAGATCTCCTCTGTATTTGTTCTCTTGTTATCTGTGCAATAAAGAATCAGTCAATCTATGTATATTTTTTAAATGGCCAAAGCTTTTGTAATCTCGCTAAAGATTGTTTTCGAAAAGGTAAATATAAATTTTCAGATACAGTGGCGGTGCGCACATCTGGATATAAGGATGGAATTGCAATTGTGAGCCAGCCGCTGCGCAGAGGTCACAACTTTAGGGTACGTATGTATTCTTTTTATTTTCCACACTACGAAGAATGTTGTCGTGAAAACGTATTAAGTATTTTATTTATTTATTCCTTCACAAGAAAGACAAAAACGCCCTACTATAGGTAATATTAGTAAACAAAAATGATTCTGAACACTACACCAATTTAAAGTCCAGTAGAACAAAACC
The DNA here is from genome assembly GCA_947532105.1 of Athrips mouffetella. Lineage (NCBI taxonomy): Eukaryota > Metazoa > Arthropoda > Insecta > Lepidoptera > Gelechiidae > Athrips > Athrips mouffetella. Next base: position 35,164,972 of record OX383956.1, read on the forward strand.
TCCTGATAAAAAAGTATACGTATGATTTATTTTCTTTTCGATATTCCAATGCTTACCAACACATTTGCAGCTATCTGTGGCTAAGTGGCTATGTCAAGCTGTCAGACAAACAAGTTTGTAAAAAATTTTATTCTTTCGTAAAACAATGTAATGTAAAACAATGTAATTCTTCCGTCAAATATTCTCTGGTTTTGTGACATGGCTGCAAAATGTGTTGGTTTACCTTTTATTTACGATCCAATCCGATAATCACTGTTAACGCTGTGCGAATGTGTGAAAAAAATCATAGTATTTAATTTATATCTGTTTATTTTAACTGATTGACCGCCTACCTTTGATTTTGATTTCATTTTTAAAATGCTGACTGCGAGTTGCATTTATTTTTATCTTTTGCTCCCTTACAATGTCTTCCTCGTCGACAATTTTATTCATGACTTGAATATAAACTAGTTTTTACGTCGCTTCTACCAAATATAAGCGAGCATAAAATACTCGCTAAGTAAGCGAACGGTAACCTAAATAATTGTAACCTTAAAGTACGAAATTAGAAGAAGTGCTTGTACATAAGAATGTAATAGAAAACTATATTTAGCATTTTTATATGTGTAAAAAAATATTTTTAATGCGTTTTTTTAATACACAAATCACATATCTGGTTGTTCAAACGCATACTGCTGTGCGAATTCCCAACCTACTAACCTGCCATCTGTCGCGAACTTGCGCTACAAGGCGCCTTAGCGATATGCTTAGCGATATAACCTAGCCAATCATTTATTCTTAGATATTGGACAATAGGTACTAGACGTATTTATTGTTTGGAATCCTCCAAAATATCCATGCATATCCATGTATCTTATAAGTTATTGAGGATCTTTCTAATTATTTTAAAGATATATTCTGTAAACTCAAGCCTTAATTTTGAAATTATTTTTAATAATCATTAGAAATTAGAAAAAATACATCGTCTTGTAAATTAAAGTGACGTCAGTTCAGAAACGCTTTATGTACAACTTTTAAAATAGTAAACAATTAAATTTAAATCTGAGAAAAACATATGATATTATTATTATACACACTAATGCAATTTTTATTCAATAACATGATTAGACGAAGTTGGCTCGACTCAAAAATGTCACAAAGTTACCTCTGTTCAAAACATTTTATTATTATTTTTCTATTTAATTTGGTAGTATGATTCATTCATCAAAATAAAGTTCTCATATGATTTGAGAGTATATTTATATTTTAGTCAAACTTTTCATTATAATAAATAAATAAAGAAAAACATTGAAAATATGCAAAAGAGTGGTTATTTTTCGTACTCCTAACACGTAAAGAAAATGATAGAGACATCATTTTTGGGACCATGTCGCCTTAAAGTAAAGGCTAAGTAAATATCTCAGAAATGAGCGATATGAATCTATTTGGAAGTTTCTACGAAACGCCACTTGTTTTAACAAATTTTGGCGTTGCGAGTGCGCTGCAACTATTTGTGTTTGCACCTGTGGTTGGGACGGTTGTGCACTAAAAAAACACAAAAGCATATTTCTTTTAATAATAATAATAAAATTATTGCGAATTTTATTGTGCGTTGCTTTATTTACTCTTTTTTATTTAAATTAAAGCGATTTTTGTGGCTTTTTAAATGCGGATAATACTGTGTTGCACTCGTCCAAAACCGCACCTTATTTATTATATGTTCTTTGCTACTGGCGAACTTATTAATTTTTCTTCTAAATGTATGTTACTCTTACGCCGTGTAAGAATAATGAAATCGGGACTGTGTGGTGGGTGGATACATACCTAAAAAAATGGCCATGTGCGAGTCTGACTAGCGCACTCAGAGTTCCGTACCTGTCCGCCTTAAGATATACTACAAGGTTTTGCCCTTTGATTTTAAAACTCTGCGTCCACTCCAACTTGACCCCTCTTTAACATGAATGTACTCAAAACTGGAGCTCATCTTAATCGATTGTAATTTTATGTGAGGAAAGTTGTAATATTTAATTATTTTTATGGGTAAAAAATATAGAATATTGGAGTTTTAGCAGTTTATTATAGCTTAGTCAAAGTACAAAACAGACAGACATCTATCAAAACGAATATATAAATACATGTTATTAAATAAAATAAACCATGAAGGTTTTTCACCTCCCCGTAATGGAACACCCTGTATGTACAAACTTAATTTACACCAAGGAACATAATCAAAAAACTCTTAACAATTATCACACTATACAAAATACAAAAAAAAATATTAAACAGTCTATAATAAACATAAATTCGCATAAACTACGACAGCCACACTAGGCAAAGCCTTGTGTTATCATTACATTGTGCAATTTAAAGGACATTATACATCTAAAAAACAAGAAATATTACAATTTACAAAATAATTACAATTTAAGTACTTAAGCAAAAATAAGAATAAGAATCCAAAAAAGACACAATCCTATGAAAGGTACATTTAACAAAAACAGATTATGTGTAATATGAGTGTTGGGTGTGAGGTGAGTGATGTGTTTGAGTGTATGTGAGTTTAATTAATTTAAAGTTAAAAAGCGTCATTAATTAGACAGTTAGCAAGTTTTCTGATTGCTCATATGTCATATCCAGTAGTTCCTGTTTTACTTTTTTCTTAATTTCGTGACATGACATGTGTCTCAAATCGTAAAGCTTGACCATTTTGTTGTAGAGAAAGGGTAAAATAAAGGGAGGGAAACGAGTAGAAAAATTCGTTTTTGCTTTCTTTAAAGGTATCTTATAAACTCTTTTATTCACCAACGTGAGATGGTCATCAGTATTTACTGCTATTTTGTGTGTACTTACAACTGCTTTGAGAATATACAAACGACGTATACTTAAGACTTGCACTTACGTAGAGCAGGGTGGTAGGATACCTGTAAGGTTTTCTCATCTTTACTTTTAATAAGGCTCTCTGAGCCCTTTCCAAACTTATTAAATTGGTCTTTGCTGCTCCACCCCATACTTCAAGGCAGTATGTAATTATGGGTTCACAAAGCGAAGTGTATACCATTTTTAAAAGTTCAGAGTCAGCAACATATCGCAACCGTTTAAATATATAGTTCAACTTCCTAACCCTGGCCGCCGTAGTCTGTATGTGGTTCTGGAATGTTAATTTTTCATCCAGTGTGACGCCCAGGTATTTGACTGTTTTCGCGCGTAAGATCACTTCACAGGTGCACGTGTTTTGAACCAAGGTTAGTGGGTTTGTGTTGCAGGCATGAATAGTCAATTCACGATGGATATGGGCTGAAGCGACAGTCTTGTAAAAACACAAGTACTTCATCTTAAGAGTGTTAAGAGTCCGCAGATTTTGCGCTAGCCAATTGCATATCAATATCATGCCTTTCTCTGCATTTAGGAAACATTCATCCCACGTATTTCCACGGAATATTATAGCAGTGTCGTCGGCATAGCATACTATATCCGCGTTCTCAAGGTTAAGAAGAGCGAGATCATTAACGTAAACGAGAAATAGAGTCGGACCAAGTACGTTTCCCTGGAATACTCCAAAACTCGTTTCCTCTACCCTGCTTTTCCAGTTATCTTTTCTTTAAAAAATACATTGCTTTGGCATGGAGATGCCCTAAAGGGCAATACCCACCAAAGCCGCCGACCCGCCGACACAGCCCGCCGACACAACCCGGCGGCCTATTAAAAAGAATCATGTCAGCAACATTTGCCCCCGCGTGTTATCCGCCGACATGTCAGCGACTTGCGTACATACAAATTTCGAGCCACCGACGACATGTTGCCGACAACCGTGTAATGAGTGAAGTCGCCAACATGGCCCGCCGACAAAAAGTTGCCAACATATGGCGGCGGGACGGCGACTTTGGTGTGTAGAGCCCTTAAACGTTTAAGCCAGAGTGACATTGACTCTTTGACTTTAGTCAGATGGGCGCTCTCAGAGATGTCAAGTTTAAACATCCCGCGATAATTTGAAGGTGTTGTTACAACTTGGTCTGAAATTTTGCATGTATCTTTTAGAAAAAATTATGCACCTTCTGCTGTAAAGACAACTATAAAACCTTTCTCTACCAGGTTGCTAACCGACAAAAGATTAGTTTTAAGTTTTGGAACATAAAGGACGTCTGAAGTTTTTTGTATATGTTTAGAAACTTGTAAACAAACAGTACCCTTACCTTCACTTAGTACTTTGTTCATTGTTAGCAACTGTAATAGGCTTGATTAGGCTAGAAAAATGCATGAAATGGTCTTTTGTATTGCTCATATGCGTGGAACAACCAGAATCTAAGTACCATATGTACTCCTTATTTTTATTATTTTATTTATTAGGCTTACTTGCAGTCAACTTACACAACAATATCTTAACAAAGTAATTCATCTCGCTTAGTGTAGTGACTACTTACAAATAAGCACAGCATGCAATAAACACAGATTTAATACTAACATAATAATCAGAGCACAGCTAATCTTTGAAACTATTAATCAAAACAACAAAACTTACATTAAAATTTATGGTTAACCATTTTTACACTAAAACTACAGAAATAATTAAAATGTACATCTAGTATATCCTTATAGCTATTTAACAGCCTACACATTCTAGGCAATGGTGAGTTGTAAGCAAGAACGGATCTGCGAAATGGTACACTCAAGGGGGGTATCGGAAAACGCGGATATCTCTCAGGACTCACTCAGGAGCACTAAATTTAAGCAAATTTAATACTTGAGGGAAGCTTGTTTTATTATTGAGCACTTTATGTAAAAGTAACAGGTCGGTTAATTCCCTGCGTGTTTCTAGAGATAACATTGTAAAAAGCTGCAACCGATCCACATAAGAAAGGAATTAGGAATGGATGAGGAATGAAATGAAGGTGAAAGTGTGAACTCTGAAGTATAATTAGTAGTGTCAAAATTTTGGTTTCTAACTATGTACATTCTTCTCAGACTTGGACTTTCTTTTTCTGCATTCCGACTCAAGATGCTCTGCTTTTTTACAATGTTTGCAAAATTTTGATGAACCTTGCTTGGATCCAGGTGTGACAGCCAGTGCACTTGACGACTTACAGATGGGTTTCTCTCGCTGTTGATCTTTTATAAGTACTGAGGAAACTGTCGCAGCTGTGATGGGGGCACCAGAATGCTCGATTGCCATTACCATGGGGTTATATTCTTTCGGTAGTCCAGCTAGCATAATTATTCCTATGAACTCTTCATCAATAGGCGACAGAATATCAGCCAGTTGTTGCTGTATCGACTTGATAGAGTTGACATAATCTTCCATTGAATGCTCTAATTTAGAATTGAAAAGCTTTTTCAATAGGTTCAATCTTAAGAGACCGCTATTGGCACCTATATCCTTGAGCTTCTTCCAAGTATCTTCAGCTGATGTACAGTCTTGAATGACAGGGTAAATGTGACTTTTTACCATCAGACAGATTTTGGCTCTCGTTTTCGCGTCAAACTTTTGGTATTTCCGTGCTTATAATGACTTTTTCAGATCTTTAGGCGATTCGGCAAATTCCCATAAATCAAGGTCTGTCAGTAGCATTTTCATGCTAAATGACCAGCTCCCGTAGTTTGACGATCCGTCCAATTTTTCAATTGACGGGGCAGACGAAGTAGATGTGGTCAGGTACTGTCAACCGCACGTCGGTAGAAACTTCAACTCTATTACCACGCCGTAAGGTCCAAAAGTGTTTCTACTGACGTATGTACCTTAAAGTTCCAGGAGTTGATGACGTTTTAACAGCTTGAGAAGTTGGCTGATTATCTCCGCTGTGAGACTTGTCTTGGGATGTCATTTTAGTCGCACAAATACAGAACTTCGACTATAAAAGCGTAACCCATAACCTATGGGTAAAAAATATAGAATATTGGAGTTTTAGCAGTGTATTATAGCTTAGTAAAAGTACAAAACAGACAGACATCTATCAAAACGAATATAGCTATTTTAAAAATAATTTGTGGCCAGGGTGTTACATTAAATTAAATAAACCATGAAGGTTTTACAATTGCTACGAGACCAAGCTTCTTACCGAATTGCATGATTTTAAGTCAACGAATGTACCCTATAGGTTTTGGTTTGATTCATTAATGTATGGAGATGGGGACATAAATGGCCGTATCTTTTTATTGAGTCTTCGTTAAAAAAAAAAAAACTAAAACTGACTGCAAATTAAAACTGACCTATGTTTGTTGTATATCAACCTTGTACATTCAAACATATTTAAAAGAGCGCGTGGGTTTTTATTGTCGCTTCTGTTTTTCCCGCCATGGCGCCACATTGTTTGTGAAGCGATGTAGTTGAGCTGACGTCATTAAGAGTTTTTAATATCCAACAATGAAGCTCTACTTGTTCGGAAAAAAGCGTCTTGGCAGACACCAAAGGATTCAAAAAGTGATGCTGCACTATGACGCCTCTAGCACTCCTCCGCAGAAAAAATAGTCATGCAAACCGATACACGATATCCTTTGCGCAATATTGCTACATGTTTTTGCGTTTTCAGAGCCACTACGTCACTCTAGTCAGTTAAATTGTAGCAATTTTATCAAAACATCATGGTTACGTTTTATAAGACGGCAGTTGCCATAGATAATTGCGAAAAACATTTGCACAGAAACAAAATTTCGTTTACGACTAAAATTGCTATAAAATGAGCTGACAATATTTTCGATTTGTTTGTCTAGTTCCGCGTGGACAAGGTGGGTGGCGAGTGGTCGGGCAGCGTTGCTATCGGCGCCGTGGGTAGTCTGCCCACCGATACGTTGCCGCAGTGCGCCATGCACCTCGACCCGCCAATCTGGGTCATCTCCAGCGACCTCTTGCACGATAACGGGACCTTTGTAAGTACTTGCTGTTATCTCAAAAAGATAAGCTAAAATAGTAGATTGACTGACTAAGTGAGTGATGAATCTAGAACCTTGAATTTTTTGCACGTAATGGTTACCTTTTACTCTCCCTTATAAGAAAGGATTTTGCGAAACTCTGTGAAAAAAAGAAAAAAATTATAAAAACAAAGTAATATCTTAGATTTTACTTGGTGGCTGGCGAACTAAAATCATTGAAAGGTGCATGGGAAAAGAATGCTGTATGAACAAAGCTGCTGACTTTAAATACATAAATCACGCCAGTGGTTAATCCAGGCTCTGATTATGACTAAATACTTGCTTGTAAAAACGAGCGATGACGGAAAAACGTTTAACATATGAAAGGTTTTGTATTTAGGACCCGATAGATTTGTACACGTTGAGACATAATGACAACGAAAATGCAATGGTTTAGAATATTTTCTGGTAAAGGTGGTTCCTATGTTCTTACCATTAATTCCTGCTTGATAGCACACGGTAGCAGTGATATCTGTGTCAACCTTAGGGCCTGTCTCACCGCTTGCTGCTGAGTTCCAGATAGCCTATCTGCTAGTTGTTTCTGTCAGATAGTGAAACTGTTTGTTTCACAGGCTACGAATTCACCGGTGCTTGATTGCTCTCACTGACAGATAAACACAGGCAAAAATCTGACATATTCTATCTGGCAGCTTACTATCGGGAACTTTAGCAGCAAGCGGTGAGACGGGCCCTCAGAGTAATATTATGACGGTTAATGAACTAATCTATCCTCTCTGTGTAGTTACTCTGTAAGTACGTAGATGACGCTGTTTTGCATTTTCTTTTCCTGTTGGAAAGTGAAAACTTGTTTTAATAGTCACAAAAAATCTGCTCATTCTTGTAATATGGCGCCATGGCGCGGCAACAATCACTTCATTATGATTCGTCCAATTTAAATAAAATTTCTTGAAAATAAAATAACCTTGTCGTCCTGCTTATATAGAAACATTAATTACGAGTACATCAAGTGACTTTCTTCGCGGGTCTTTAGTAAACTCGGTACATTCCAAACTCGGTACAGTGTACCGAGTTTAAAACTAAATTTTTTTTGTTAATTTCCTTTAGTCAACTCGGTACACTTGTACTTAGAGTTCAAAATCTATTATTTTCTTTCAAACCTGTGCACAGGCGTGTAAAAAAGTTAAGAGAAAATTAAAAGAATACACCATTATTGAGTGAGGGTTCTGGAGTGGCGACCACGTACCGGAAGACGAAGCGTTGGCAGGCCCCCCACAAGGTGGACCGACGATCTGGTCAAGGTCGCGGGAAACCGCTGGATGCGAGCAGCGCAGGACCGGTCGTCATGGAGATCTTTAGGGGAGGCCTATGTTCAGCAGTGGACGTCTTTCGGCTGATATGATGATGATATGATGACCATTATTGAATTTTGCAATTTTATTTATTGCAAAATAAGAGTCGTGTAATAAATATTTCATAAAACTAACTATTAAAGAAAAACTAAAGTCATAAAACACAAGCGTTTGATCCGAAATTCCGTTTATTAATAATAAACCTAACACATAAAAAATCACAGTTGGTTGTCTACTTAAAGTTTCAATAAAACTGAAATAATAGTACATTAAAATGCAAGTGCGCTATTTTAGAGATTACACCCGAGGCTCAGAAACTGCAGCCCGAGCCGCAGACGAGGGCGTAATGAAGCCGAGGGTGTAATCACCAACGCGCACGAGCTTTTTACGACGTTTTTCAACACATTTGCGAATAAAAACAAATCAATTTGGTTACCTTTAAAAATACTTAACTTTGCTAACCTTACGTCCATCGCACGTCCACCGGAACATTTTGTCGGCTGCATATGTTCATGTTTTCCTTTAATTTTACCAACTTTCATATTTGTATTTTGTGTATGAGTATTTTAGACGGTTCAGGAACAGTTTTTTATTTGTAGAAGTCGATACTTTAAGAAATAATTACAATAATATACACTACAAATATTTGTAAAATGGCGCGCATTATTTCTTTTTCAGCGGGCACAGATTATACGTAGGCCCCAAAACATTACACACTGTGTTATCTTACACCACCAATCTTTTATCAATTATAAGTCAATCTAGTAACCAACCTATAAAAAAAAAGTAATTGTCACTCGGTACCCAAACATCCTATTCCATTATCCTTGAGATAAATTATCAAAAATTGAATATCTTGTTACGTAAATGACAAATTTATTGTTAATTAGTGAATTACTATAAATAATTCCATAAAATCAACATTAATTTATGATATTTTCTCGAAATCAGCTTGAATATTTTAGTAACATAATAAGCATAAAAACTCCTGGCTCCTGGCCGATAAAAAAAAAACAAAAATAAAACTCTAGTGCGGTAATGTAATGACAAAAACATGCGTGTTTAATAGGCTGGATTATGGACCTTAATACAGTGCAAATAGAGCTGTTTTATGAGCAAATGTGTTGAAAAATAATACAATCGTTTTATTAAAATGAATTTAGAACTGTTTCAGCCTTATTTTTCTTTTTTTAATAAATATTTTTTTAAACAATAAAATATCAACAATAGAGATATCATACTTTTTAAGAAACCGGTTAAGTGCGAGTCGGACTGGCGCGCCGAGGGTTTATAAATAATTAATATATAACGTTCATTTTTAGGACCGCAAAATTAAATTTTCTTTAAAGGTTTTTTGAAGATTTCAGAAAGATCGTTTTATTTTTGATGTAATATTTACATAAACTTCTATCGACAGTAATTAATTCAGATTTTTCTCTTTCACAAACTTCGGAGATAAGAGGTTGGATTTATTTTTTTGTCATTTTTCATCATAACTTGAAAACTAGGAGTCGTAAAGTCGTAAAATATATTTAAGAATGAACAACTAAAGCCCTTTCATATGTAAACCCTTCCACTCGACCTAGTAACGACAATTTGAAACTTTACCTCCCCTATAATTTGGGCCCCCTTTACATTAACAATCATAATATTTTTTTTATTTTTAGGGTTCCGTACCTCAAAAGAAAAAAACGGAACCCTTATAGGATCACTTTGTTGTCCGTCTATCTGTCGGTCTGTCAAGACCCTTTATCTCACGAACGGGTAAAGGTATCAGGTTGAAATTAATACCATATATTAGGATCCATGAACCACACAAGATCTGAAAATTTCAATTTTTTACAATGACGCAATCAAAAGATATGGCATTTTATGTCCTCATCTCCATACATTTATTCAAAAATGCAAAACCTACAGGGTACTTCCCGTTGACCTAAAATTATGAAATTTGGAAAGAAACTAGGTCTCACAGTACAAATAATGGGAAAAGTCTGAAATCATTAAATATTTCAACTTTTCTCACAACTAATGGTAACCAATTGTGGTGAGCTCCCGTTTCAAGAACATTCATATAAGAGAGGGGTCAAGTTGGATGGTCGCTGAGGCGATTTTTGTTTTAGTTCTATTTAAAAACGGGAACACTTACAAACTTGAAAATTGGTATGTTTATAGTGCATAAGCTATAAAATAACAACAAATAATAAAATTTGGCCAAGCGCGTGTCAGACTCAAACAATCTAGCACATTAATTTACTGAAATTTCAACTAATACAATTATGATTATGTGGTGGTACGGAACCCTCAGTGCGCGAGTCCGACTCGCACTTGGCCGGTTTTTTTATGTGCTATTAAGTTGGGCAACCATATTCTAAAACTATTCCCAATTTCAAGTCGATAGCATGAGTGGTTGCTGAGATATACAGGTGTGAAAGACAGACGTATAGACAGACAGACAGACAAAGTCGCACCACAAGTGTTCCTTTTTTTACGATTTTGGTACCGGAACCCTTAAAACATGCAAAATCACATGCGCTTTATAGTGAACAGTTTCTTTTTGTGTTTGTTTAGTATTTTCTTAAAATAATAATATTATATCAATAATGTTAAGATTTTTTACTTATCAACATACAAAATCACATGTACTTCATAAATAGAGATCTAAAAATATAGCGTATGTTTAATGTGTCAGGGACAGCCTTCCGAAAACTGAAAGAGTTTATACAGTTTTATAGTTAAAATAAAAAACTTTTCTCTGCGTCTGTACAAACGAAAAAAACATTACAGTGTACCGAGTTGACCGATGCAAAAAAGCGCTTGGTCAACTCGGTACAGTGTACCGAGTTCGAGTGTACCGAGTTTTCTAAAGAGCTTTCTGCGCCATGTGTGTATTGCCGTAAAATATGTAAGATATTACAAGAAGTTCGCATACATTAAAGAAAGATCAGGATAGTTTTTTTAAGTAGTTTATTTAAAGTTAACTGAGACCTGTACAAAGACATGGCTAGGGTCCATGTCTATAACGTCTCTTTATTTCTTAAAATAGCATCACTTCTGCACTGTTTTCACCTGTAATTGGTGGTTATTGCAGAGGAAGACACAAATGGCGTCAGTTCTAGAGGAGATCCGGGAGCAATCAGTGCTGAGGGTCCACTTCAGGTTCAACAGCGACCTGGTGGTGGAGGTTGATGGCTGGGTGGTGGGCACGCTCGGCTCCGTGCCCCGATCCTTCAGCCACGTCTACCCTATCATCGACCTTTATGGAAAGGTCCACCAAGTGAGTGAGAATACACCTCTCAGTCGCGGTATTTTATTTATAAGTAGCATAATCCGCGAGTATACGAACTCAAAAATAAAATTGAATACTTTCATCTAAGAAAGACTAATGAAAAGCAACACATTTTACGATGAGTGAATAGTTTTGAATTGATGTAGCGAATTCAGTGCTAAGAAGTTTGTAGACGACTCTTAAGAAATTATAATGTCATTGTTTTTAAATTCGATACAAAATTTATGGTAGATTTCTATTTTGACAATCAATGAAAAATAGTAAAATATCACCTGGGGCCCTTCTACAATATTTTTTTTTGAGATCTTTCGGAGCGTCTCATCGAGACCTCTGGCGACCGCAGGGCTGGCAGCTTCCTGGCCCAGCGTTTGAGCCTCGCTGTACAAAGAGGCAATGCTGCCAGTCTGCTTGGCACTATGTCTTGTGGAGACGCTCTCGACGAAATATATAATTTATAAATGTGGGTTTAGACATAGATTATATTTTAAAATAGCTTGATCAAAGAATACTAACACTCCTCTGCCGAAGCTCGATTGCCTAGGACCTAGGCCCTAGGTTGTAAACTCCCGGATTAATAATAGGTATTCAGATCGCGTTCAGGTTGGTAGCCCCGATATGGTGATACGATAAGCAGAAGAGCGCTGCAGCCCATCATCTGGTTTACGATTTATCACCTATGCCATGGACGAATAATAATAAGACTGACAATCTCCATACTAGAAAACGTAACCCGGAAAGGCATAAAACTCATAGAAACTAGATGGCGCTTTCAAATAATCTTGAAACTAATTTTGGTCTAACGAGTATTCTGCCAAAAAATCATTAAAAAATTCAACATAGTTTCAATGTAAAGAAACGCTAACATTGAAATTCGGTTTATTTTTTTACCAGAATACTCGATAAATCATAATAACTTCCCGGACTATTTATTAGCGCCATCTAGTTTTATACTTTTCCGGGTTACGATTTGTAAAAGGGGATGGTCAGTCCTTCTTATTGTTCGTCCATGCCTATGCCAATGATAATGTTGAGTGTGGTATATCGGATCCCTCCAAAATATGCCACGCTTTCATTTATGCTGTGAAAATCTGGAGGAGCGTTCCGTGTCATATTCATGTTATAATGATTAAGTCATATGCCTTAAATAGTAGGACAAAAGAAAACATTAATAATTTATTTATATAAGTCTAAAATAGGCCTAATTCAGCAACTAAGCTTAACGTAAGCTTTATCTCACAAGTGTCAATTGGTGTTCACAGGTATCAGTATTATTACACCCGCACGTGGTAGTGAGCGGCACGTCTCTAGACCTCCCGATCATCGCCGAAAACCTTCGCGAGGAAACGTTAGCCGAACTGGAATTGGACGAGAGAGAGCCGCTGGAGGCAACGCGCGCTCTCGACGCCAAGCCCAAGTGGAAAACCAAGGCGTTCAGCCAGGAGAACCTCACCGAGGAAGATCTCGTCCAGCCCGGCCCCAGTACTGCCGACACCCTCCCTCATTTTAGTGATAATGAAACTATAAACAATGATGTCTGGGGCCGAAAACCACACCCCAACCAGCTAGCCCTGCACCAGAGCTTAATTCTCCCTAATCATTGGACGCTTCCTGCCGACAATGATGAAATGGCCAACCGCTGCATATACAAAAGTCATTCCACTCATAATTTCAGCCAAGTGACCTATGATATCGCTTTGGAGAGTGAAATAAAAGAGACGCTTCGTCACACGTTCAGCATGGGCTCGCGAGTAGGCGACGACTCCGATGATATTTTGATGCACGAGCACTTTTGCGATACGAACATCCGTCACAACGACCGCTACCCGGAGGCGACCGACGTGGATAACTTGGACAACGAGATAATGGACGCGCTCACGCTGGAGACCGGCAACTTACCTGACTTGACCGAAGAGCAGTCATCATCTATAGACGAGTCGACTCGTCGCGACGACATCTGGTCCGAAACTTTGTCCATAGAAAACTTGAATTATTTGAATCGAATTTTGTGTTTGGATCAAGACGGAGCGGAAGAACATAGCCTGGAGTCTGAGTGGGAGGCTTCAGGGGAAGGCTGCGAGCATTTGCATCTGGTGCTCAAGTACTGGAACTTCCTGGTGCTGCCGTACCCTGAGCTGCGACAGGCCGTCTCTTGGGGGCAGGTGCGCTGTTACTGCCACAACTGCCAGCCTGATGCGCAGCCTCCTTTAGCCGGTCAGTATTACCCTCAACTGGATTAGAATATTTACACATATGATTCCCCACTCGACCTAGTTACGACAATTAAAAATTTTGCACCTCTTATTTGGACTCCTTTTACAATAACAATAATAATATTTTTTAAATTGTTTTGTTTGTAATCATATTCTAAACCTATTCCAAATTTCAAGTGGATAACGTAAGTTGTTTCTGAGATAAACAAATGTGACAGACAGACAGACAGACAAAATCTAAAATTTAATTTGATTTTATTGTGGAGATATTTCGGTTAAAATTTTATTACTTTTGCGTCTTTTCTAAAAAATAATGCAAATGACCAAAATGTGTTAACACTATGTTTTTGTATTATTCAGCTTAGGTACACGAATAAATTGCTTATGGGATTATTTGTCTTATAACTCCACCTTTCTACAATCCTATTTAGATGAAACTGGGCCTCATCTAATATTATTTAAGTGATTTTGGAAATTTTAACAATTGCTTGACATCATTAACCGAACTACAGAGCGAGTCTCAGTAGTCTGGTTGACATCGATAACCGAACTACTAAGACTAAAGAAGGCTCAGCAGTTCGGTCCCGGACAAAACAACCGAACTACTCTGCCGCACAAATTTAAAACGCAGTACGTAAAATAAGGCAATTTTTTTTTTATTACATATTTAGAATCGCCTTGACGAGATCTACATGAATCAAAGATAAATTTTTTTTCTAAGTGGACTAGAAGGGGTAGATCTGATTAGCGAAAACGCAGTACGTCACTTTTACAGAATACACTTGGTAAACATAAATGCAGTTCGTATACTTACTGCAGTCAGGTAAGGGCTCGGAATATTTTTTTTTTAATTGACCTAATCATAAACGCAGTACGTATACAAACGTTGTTTATCATTAGCAATCTGTTTAATTGAGCTGTGAAATATCTTATTAAAAATGCAGGTATCCTACCTACTGCATCCTTTAGTAGGAGTGGTCGTCACTATTATATCCGACAGTATATTGAAATGCAGTATGTTGGTTATTGTAGATAAACTGTAATTTATTTATAGGCTCGGCTAAAAATTGTAAACTCTGTACGAATCGGTTTCGTAGTATGTGAATTATTATCAGCCAAACAAACAAGCGAACTGAAAAAAATATAAAAAATAATAAACCTATTTTGGTAGTTTAATCTTTGTCGAATCTAAACGAGTCCCTTACTAAAGGTACCTTAATTTTGCAACCTTTTTTTGACAACACTATTCCGTTCAACTAACGTATTTACACTCATCAAATGCGCCGCTAAATCGGAAACGTACAGCGTCTTTTACTTCGATTCACTATTTCTAGCGCTACAAAATTCTCAATGGATCCTTCCTTTGAGTCATATGGGATGATGCCCTTGAATCCAGGATCTAGTAAATGTTTTTTTACAAATTCTCAACTATAGAATAAGCTATGGTCGCGCTTGCATAACTGTTCTTTTTGTTGTTCGGTCTTCGGACAAACAAGTGCTTTACGCTGTCGGTTACATATATTATGGCGGCTTATGTTGTTTGCATCCTTGATTTCTGTTTTTCTTTTGGTTAACAGGTTGATTCACTCTGTTTAGGCTCTCTCGGCTTATTGTCTATTTGCATCAACTTCGTTTCGACGAAGTCCGTCGTTAGTACAGTGTTGTTGTTTTCAATTGATATACTCAAAGGCGTGTATTCTTCTCCTAGAATTTTTAGCATAAGAGCAGCTAAAAGCTCATCATCTACCTGTTTGCAAATGTCATTTAGCTCACTGGCCCTCCACATAATCTCAATGACATACTTACTGACTTGGAGATTCGTACATTCAAAATGATGAATAACGAGACGTCCTAGCCGCTGACACCTATGGCTTAATCCTTTATCTGCGAAAAAGCAGCAGCGAAGGTCTGCCAACTATCTTTTGCTGTTTTAGCTTTATGCACCTACGTGTATTAGGCAGTGGGGTTTTACCACCACCAGCAATGTCTTTGATCTTGCAATTTTGTCCATTCGAAGACCTGCAACGTCGCTCTGTAGTGATGTACTCTCAGTATACTAACTCATATCCTCAGTCATAAGGGACAGATTCTTTTGAATTTTCCATGAAAAATAATTTGACATTCCGTCTATCATTTCGAAAAGTGAGTGCCTAACTAAATAATATTTTTTAAATAGACAATTTAATTTAAGATTTTTCATGTCAGGATGGAATATCAGGTCCCTGTTAGGTCATAAACCTAAACTAACTGTCAATACGAGTAGTTCGAACAGTAAGAAATAGCTGTTATTCCATAGAAAAATGCAGTTTGAGACCTAAACCAAGTAATTTATGCAGTTCATATCCCACCTACTGCATTTTTGATTTGTGGATCCTACCCAAAAAGTGACGAGTTACTAATAATAAATATATTTTTGTAAATCAAATGCTAAATACATTAAAAATACTCATTATCTTTGTGAAATACGAAACTACGTGTTTTTCTCTACCTATTAAATGACATCCTGCAAGCAACAAGAGACTGTGAAAGTCGTGACAGAAAAAAACAAAAAAAAAACTTTAAATGCGTTTTTCTCAACTTAACAAAAATTACGTACTGCGTTTAAAATTTTGGCGGCAGTACTGAGACTGGAAGAAATAGTTAAAAAATCAAAAACACTTTTGTTGTTAACGTTACTACACTCATGAAACGTCATTAAAAACGAAGTGGGACTTATCGAATTTAAAAATAAAATATTCAAAATCCCGTTCCGTCCCAAAGTGGTGCCAGGATCGGTGATTCACTCGTTTTGATAATGATTCGTTATGTTCAGGATGGGTGCGTATCGAGCGTATAGATGGCGTGGGCGCTTGCCGGCGTGCGTTCTGGCACGTGGCGCGGCACACGCTGGGCTCTGCGCAGGCGCAGACCGGACTGGCGCGCCGCCCGCGCTCCCTCGCACCTGCGCCCTGCATGCAGCCGCCTGTTGCTGACATGTAAGCCTTACACAATACACAAGTTGCAGATAGATCACCGAATCAGCCGTTTTACGTAACCGCTAGTTGTTTTACAGAAAAGTTCGGTTTTGTGACACTAATGAACAACGTTCAACTGGAATGTCATTGCGCTGCGTTTAACAAAACTGCTGCCCAAGCTAAAACGTAATTCACAATGAATGAAGGTAATGTCGCGCGAATTCGCTTCTGGCGTCGTTGAGGTCGCAAGAGAACTGAACCAACCTAGCCGAAAAAAAAATAATAATAATCTTATGACTCATAGAACATCTCGATTTTTTGACAAGAAAATCCTGTTAAGTTTTGATCACTACCTTAATTATTTCGGTTGGCATAGACATTTTACTCATAATTACTGATTTTCAATGGATATCAAGATGTTTATCGTTCAATTATAAATAAACTAGCTGACCCGGCGAACTTTGTTCCGCCTTACAGGCAATAAATAAGCAGATTTTATTTACCCCTACCCCTTACCCTACCCCTAACCCTACGCCTACCCCTACACCTACCCTACGCCTACCCCTAACCCTACGCCTACCCCTACACCTACCCTACCCCTACTTCTACGCCTACCCCTACCCCTACACCTGCCTAAGAACCTTCTCCTGACAATAACAAATACAACAAAAAAGAATTAGAAAAATCGGTCCAGCCGTTCACGCGTGATGCCGTGACAAAGGGAAATAGGGATTTATAAGATTCACACCGTTGTATCTATGCTGCATCCCTCTCTGCCAGCTGTCATATAAAACTGCATAGGAAGTTTCAATTCATAATAACGCGATTTGTTTTTTAATTTGTACCTAATGACTTGGTAACTGGGATTTTAGCCGATGGCATACAGTACCTCATAGTATTTACTGTTGCTAAACCTAAAAAACCGACCAAGCGCGAATCGGACTCGCACACCGAGAATTCCGTACCACCACAGTATATTAATTGTATTAGTTGAAATTTCAGTAACTTACTGTCCTAGATATTTTGAGTTCGACTCGCACCTGATCAGTTTTTATTATTTGTTATTATTTTATAGCTTATGCAGTATAAATATAAAAATTTTCACGCTTGTAAATGTTCCCGTTTTACATAAAATACAGTATTTATCTACTCAACAAGCTTCATTTCCCTTCATTTTTTATTTATATTATTTGTTGTTGTAGCGGCAACAGATATGCACAATTTGTAAAAAATTTAAATTTCAACCTATTACGGTTCATGTGACACAGCCCGCTGACAGACAGACAGACATCCGAGGAATATCAATAGGGTCCCGTTTTTCACCCTTTGGGTACGGAACCCTAAAAAGGTGAGAAAATTACATTACCGTATTGTAAACAGCTGAATTTTAAATATTACGCAACTCTTGTCGGAATGGCAATGTTTGTGATACTGGTTCCGGTTTCGTATTAAAATTTTTATAAATGCAAGTTATCGTCACAGAAGTAAGAGGTTTGAATAAATTGTAATTACACACCGTCGGGCCTCGTATGAATCGGGATATATTTTCGTATTAAGACAGCCAGTATTATGTCAAATAGACTAACAAATCAATGCTACAATATTTATAACTCTATCTTATTTAGACGTGTGTCCGGTAGCACAGCCCGACAGACATTGACTGCAGCAGCCAGCGTAGTGGCGGTAGTTGGTGCGTTGACAGCCATTGTCCAAGCTGGCCCACCAGCATGGCCTGCTGTACACCACACAAGTAAAAACACATATTCGTAGTCGTTAATATGTGGCCAAGTTTCCCGTATATCACCTTGCGCCATCAATACAGAATTTTGTATAGTATGATCACTTGAACTTATTTTTAGGGTTCCGATACCAAAATGGTAAAAAAAGGAACCCTTATGGTGCGACTTTGTCTGTCTGTCTGTCACACCTCTATATCTCAGCAACCACTAATGCTATCGACTTGAAATTTGCAATATTTGTAGAATATGGTTGCCCAACTTAAATGCACATGAAAGAATTTTGAAAAAAATATTATTATTAATGTAAAGGGGGCTATGAAAGGGCTTTACTTGAACATTTTTACAGTTGACAGAAATTTATGTAAACATTACAGCAAAAATAAAACGAACTTCTAAGTTGCACAGTTTTGTAGAAATCTGCAAATAACCTTAACAAACAAATTTAGTTTTGCGGTCCTAAAAATGGACTTTATTGCTTCCAAAAATACAAAAAGTATATCGGAACCCTCGGCGCGTGAGTCTGACCCGCACTTGACCGTTTTTTTAAATTAGAATTTAATATTGTTGCAGATGGTTGGACGAAGAAGGCAAACCGCATCATACAGTATTAGCCATTGAAATCGATGTTGAGTGAGTATATTTTGACTGGCTTTTTGGCGCAGTTTGGAGTGACCCTGCCTTCTGCGTCGTAGCTCTTGGATTCGGCTTGAAAATTGTTAATTATATTTTGTCTATACACTGAAGATATTTATTAAAAAAATAGATATGTTATTTTGATGCCCCTGAACCAAATCACTGATTTTTGGACTTTTTGTCTGTTTATTTGTTCGAGCGTCACGCAAAAACTATTGAACATTGAACCAAATTTTTAATGAAACTTTTTTGTTTGATAGCTACGCTGTTTATTTTTTATTTTTTGGGGAAAGGTAACCGGAGATATAAATAGGAATAATCCTATTTCGTTTAGTTTTTAATTTGGAGCGGAGCGAGAAAGGTATTGTATTCTTAAAAAAAAGATTTTTTTTAAAAATGACCGTGAACCGGTCAGTCGGTCGGTCTGTCCGTCACGCTTTGGCCTAGCTGTTAAACGAATAGTCCGATCGACACCATATTTTTAAATATTTAAGAGTTTTATGTAAATCCATCGAAGGATTCTGAGTGGTTTATTGCTGGCTCTCATTTTGAGGGTAGCTGTCATACAATGAAAAACTATATCGATGAAACATCTTGAAAATCCATTGGTCTGTGAAATGAGTGGCTTGATAAATTGAACCGATTATAATTTACTTGCAGAGGCTCCGAAGCAGAGAACGACCGTCTACTGGCTTTCCTTATATTCTTGAGGTCCCACGTGGTGTTCATTGAGGACAATCCGCCGAGTTTAGACGAGTAAGCGTCCAAATGTTATTTCGCCCGCAAATCAAAGAAGCATTGTGGTATAAAGACAGTGTTATTTTGTTTAACCTTATGTGTGTAAAGGGCAAAAAAGGTTGTCTTTTTAATTGTGGTCCATCAGTACATAACAAGGAGGATTGGCAGAAGAGGTACGCCGAAATATTCTTAAATATTCGGTCTTACAGATAATACAGGGTTGGCCAAAAGTAATGTCATAGTGTAAATTGGCTGGCATCTCGTAAGAAAAAATGGCTCTGTTTTCAGTACACCACACTAAGTTGAAATTAATATATAAGTTAAAATTTAAATGACCAACTCCTGAGTTGATGCACATTTGTGCTAATTTTAAGAATTTTAGAGTTACTTAAATATATCGGTGCAAATTCCGTAATTTTTTCTTCAATTTTGGCTTTTAAAAAGTGGTTTTGGATAGGCTTATATTTTGCTGTTGCGAACGCCGCCTGAAACTAGGTCTTACTAATATTCCACGTTCTTCTGGTGAGTCCATTGCTTATTTCAACATATGGCCCAGGGGTATGGTGGGTCCGGAGGGACAAAATCAATATTTGTTTACAACATAAATGTCAAAGAACGGTGACATTTGACGCCAATGCCACAAGTTATGGCACTTTTACATTTTGACGCTACTTTTGGCTCAGCTGAAACCTGTACAGTGTGACCACGATATCTGTGCAGTTGATAGAGTCGCTAGTCGTGAAGGTTTTATAACGTATAACTTCTTTGCCAATTCAAAATTATAGTTCCAATTTTGACCACCTAAACAGCGTGGTCACATTAACTCATTGAAAGATCGTTGCTGATGGGTCCACCGTATTTTACATATAAAATTTGTATATATATTTTATCATAATGCAACTATTCTACATAAAGATGAGCACATCTATAAACTGAAACAACGTCTAACGACATAGCCGTTTAGTTTTGTAAATCTGCTTCAGCGCTATTTATATATAGTCGACTTTGTTTTATTGTCGCTGTATTGGGTGAAATTGCAGAATAGTTACCATGATAATTTTTTTCACTATTTATATAATTTATAAACAGTAAAGTAGGGATAGTATAATTTAGAGCCCCATATTTTTATTTCTTTTTAATCAGACAACTTCTCTTCTCATGACTATTTGCGATCTTTCGTGTTTAAAATTTCAAATATTGATTAATTTAAATTGAATCTTACTTTAGTTCTTATCCAACTATGGCTTTGTAAAATGTAATAGGTTAGCATCTAACCCCGTTTACAATCTGCCGACGCCGTTCTACAATTTGCTGGCCCCTGCTACATATAGATATTTTTAAATTGTAGCTGTATAAGCCGTAACTAATTATTTAAATATTATTTTAAACGAAAATAGATATTTAAAATTTTTTTTGCTCTGCATAACTCAAATAGCCCTATCTTACGGTACCTATAAAGTAGTCAATAAAAATATAGGGTCCTACAGAAATAGTGAACATAATATTAGCATGTTCGCAAGAAACTTAGGCCGGAATACAGAAAACCAAATTTGACCTCCCATACAAATGCGCTTATCAGCTGATGCAGTTTCTGTGGGAGGTCAAAAAAATATTTTCGTATTTCGACCTACGGTCCTTGGGGAAAGTTGTTCAGTCTCACTATTTCATTAGGGGCGCTAGTTGACTGCAGGAAAGCCGTTAATTAATATTGTATAATAAATAAGGCAGGTCGGTAAAATTCCATATTAGATAAGAATTGAAATTGTCAAAAGATGATTTTACTGTGATCTCGCCTTAACATTATCAGTTTCTTAAGAATTTTAAATTTGGTGTCCAGCTACGTACGCGTACGGTACGTCTATTCTGCATTTCACCTTGTTATATTAAGTTATATAACTTTAAGCACCTTTTCTTTGTGATCTCAGTATTTCTTTTTTCTTTTTTTCTACTGTATTTTGTCTGTCTTTAGTCACCTTTTTTGGTATCTCAACTATTTATTGCAATATTGTGATTACTTAGGTTGTATAATTATTTATTATAAAGTCTTATTTATGGATCGGAATAATTTAATAAAAACCTAGCAAATAATAGGTAAGCCGTAAGCCGCAGGCGAAACTATTTAAAGTTGGTAGAATCCGTACCGCTAAAATTATAAGTATTGTTTATACCTTAAAAATAACTCTGCTATTAGCCATTTGTTTCAAAATACTTCTCGAGGTATTTTATTCAAAGTTTTCATAATTTCACTCACCTATACCTAAAGCCACGCTAAATATGCAGATTTAATAAAAATATAACCTGTTTAAAATGATATTGATTTACAAATAATGTTTGTGTAGTAAAGCTAATATTTGACTAGTGGTTTTCGATTTGAAATATTTTTGTATGAGGTGTAAAATAATTTGTAAGCTCTATTTTAGTCTGTTAATTATACCATAAAACTGAATAACTTTCCCTAAAACGTGTAGGTCGAAATAAGAAAAACAAAATCAGCCTCTGTTGTCTAGTGGTTAAAGCGCTCGGCTCTCAATCCGGAGGTTCTGGGTTCGATGCCTGGTGGGGACACTGCTAAACAAATATCCGTTTGTGCGACCTCCCCAATTTGGTTTGGACATTGCAGGATGAATCACCTAATTTTACGAAAAGTTAGATGATTATTTGCTTCGGAAGACACGTTAAGCCGTTGGTCCCGACTACTATCTACGGATGTAGTCGTTAATTAGCCATGTCAGAGGCATTTGGCGGCTCAACAACTCTAGGGTTTGTGAGGTCGGTCTTCGACCTTACAACCCACACGATATGATGATGAGAATAAAAATATCTGACATACTATATGCGCAATTTGCTGATGCAGTTTTTACGGGAAGTATCTTTTTTTTGTACTTCGACTTACGTTCCTCGGAAAAATTGTTTTATTTCACCACGGGTTTCACGATCTGAGTAACTTACTAAAATAGTGCTTACAGTTTTTTTTACACCTTGTATAAAAATACAACTTATTATTTCTGCCACCATTAACTTGACAGCTTGCTTTGTCTACATAAGCAATCACGGCTTTGCTTTAACTGCTTACTTTGTCTTTCAATCTTCTTCCATGTGATTTAATTTATTTAGATACTCAGAGGCACAAGACTTCGTTCTCCACAGCATTCTACATATTCTATTAAATGGACTAATTTAAAGTATCCGTACAATATTTGCTATAAAAGGTAGAAAGCTAATAGCAAAAATCTTATTAATGTTTGTTTGTATTAAAATAAACATGCGCGCAAACAATAGTTGTAAACATTGAATTACTTCTAACCGCGCTCAAAGTGATTTTACCTGTGCTTGACTTGGTATCCCTATTAAGTGATTTGCTTTGCCTGCATAGATAATCGACTGAATCGAATTCGAATAAATTATTGTTTAGTTATAAGACGAGCCGAACAAATATGTGGACATGTAGTATTTGACTTTATTGTAAGTTCCTTCTTTGTATTAATTTTTGGAACAAATAAACAAACATATTCTGAACATGCTTATTGACTTACGATTTAAAATGTATACGTGCTGTTGTCATGTTTTTGTGCAATTGTTACTACGCAAAAGAAAGTAAAACGACGTTAGGAAAAAAATATCTTATATTGGTGTTTTACATTACAACAATACGATTGTATCCAAAAGAGTCATACTTAACTAGATTACTTACACTAAAATTAAATTATCACTGTTCGTTTATACGCCCGATTGCGAAACAGTAAGTTAATTTGAAATAAATAAGGATCAAACTAAGAGTGCTACGTTGCATGGATCACCAGGGTGGCATAGTCTACTAACTAATATCGGCGGACAACGGATCGGGCATCCTTCCATCAGATATAACGCAATTCTCGGTCAAAAATCCATCTATAAAACTTATTCCCTAGAAAAAGAATATCCACCGCTGTCCCCCTTCAACCGATGATTTTCACGTCAGTAACAACAACATCGTTTGATTCAAAGATCATCGAAGAAGGACAATTAAAATATTATTGATTTTAACATAGAGACTACAATGTTAATGCGTCAACTAGGTTGCCAGAACTATTATTTTTTTTGTACTTTTGGATGTATCGCTCGCTACATACATCTTACCTGTTGCATAAATGTATGTCCCGTGATCAGTCTACAATCTCAACGAGATAAAAATCGTAATATGAAACGATTTATACAAAGTTATTCTGAAAACTCAATTTCTATTTACAAAAACATCGAATTAAAATGACACCTAAACATCCAACAAGACAATTCACAAACTTGCACTAACCGCAAACGACCTCGGTGCTGTCGAGTTACTCGTACATACATATAACACAGACAAGAGTACACTCAAATGGTACATTTGATTTTCTGTTTTAAAATTGAGTACTTAAGGTAGGTAAGTAGCTCGGCAGGCAGAGCAGGGCATGGAAGGCCAGTTCGCATGGGGCCGAGCGCCGGCCGGGCTCGGCGGGGACAGTGGCGAGCGCGGTGCCCACGCACCCACTACCACACTTTACACTTCTGTTGCGGGTTCATGGGGGAGCCAGCGGGGCACTTGTAGTCTTTGGCGAACTCCTCCATGTTGGCTAATGGGCCGATGACTCGGAAGCGGCCGGGCGCGTGGAACCCGGTGGTAATGCGCAGCTTGATCGCTTCGTTGCGGTACACTGCACACCAGGTATTGGCTGCGCTTAACCAGAACAGCTGGAAATAATAACAAGTTAGTTTACTGGTCAATTGATGAGAAACCTAAGGTTTAATTTGTGGTTAAATTGCGGCAATTTATACCTGTCTGGGCGTGTATTTTTCAAGTCCTGGAAGACGCGCCTCCTCCCCGTGGCGGTGCGTCCACGCCTGGTACGCATAGTAAGCCTCCTTGATACCTCCGTTGTCGGCTATGTTTTCACCTTGGGTGTTCACGCCATTTATCTGTTTGCGAGACATTGAAACCTTTATATATTACCACAGAATAAAGAAATAGTACTTTTATACAGAACAGACACTCTCCGCCACCCCCTTGCAAACCTCAGCGCGCAACCGCCCGCTCGGCAGGCCTGCGTCACTTGTACTGAGTATGCAGGCCTGCCTACGCGCACTTCCAATTTCAAATTCGCGCTCCTCGTATGTAGTGTCCGGGGTGTGATAATACTTAACGCAATCCATATAAAGGATGTAAGGAACAGATTTTCGAAAACTGAAATGGCATAATAAGTGAACGTAACTGAACAACTTTCAGTGGATAAAACTTTCAGGAAATGAAAACAACGGGCTTTCCATACAAAATTGCAAACTGATTGGACAGTTTGTATAGAGAGGCCGATGTTTTTATTTCATTTCTTGAAAGTTTAAATCACTGAAAGTGGTTCAGTTATTCGACTGTTGATGTTGACTGATCATATGCCCTTTCAGTTTTCGGAAACCTGACCCTTGCACTCTGTATAATAGGTCTTTACCTATGAAATTGCCGAAATTTTCTTACAGATTAATGAAATCATAATTCCTATAATTCTAATGCAATTTTTTGTATTTTTTTTGTATTTGAAAGTTGACTTCAAGGTTATCAATTTACGCATAAAATAAAGTTTTTATTTTTAGTTTGATATATAAAATTAAAGGTTCGAAAATTGTTCGTCTTAAATGTCGTCCGATTTCATCATTAGATTTGTTATATTTTTTTACAGATAATATTTTTCGAAAATTAAATTTAAGCTTCTGTTAGCTTAATGTCTTCCCAATAATGCTTAAAAAAATGGATTTATAATTCGTAAGAAAAATGCAAAAATGTTAGTACTAAAAATTGAGTTTACCTAAAATTTGCCATACAAAACGGCAATTTCATACTCGTAGTAAAGACCTATTATAAGGACAATTTTATAAGGTAAAAAAACGTTAAAAAGTTTCCCGGTAATAAAACAGTTTTTTATGGGATTTTTGGACACGTTATTTAAAAATGAAAAAATATATAAAATATTGAACGCCTAATATACAAAAATTTCTGTCAAAATTTGTGTAAAACCTTTTAAGTTTGTTCTACGACTTTCAGGAATTCGCAAAAAAAATACTGATTGGACCGATCAGTTGATCATTTTGTACAGTTTTGAAGTTGAAATTATTTTTGTGAATTTCCAAAATTCGTAGAACAAAAGTTTCTGCATTCAGCCCCCAGAACAAGCCATACTTTTAAAGTCTTGTCGGTATAGTTAACTAACTTTTTCTTTCAATTGTTAACATTTCCATCCATATAGAATCTTAATATATTTACTTTGCGTAGCAGGAAGGCAAACTAACCTTTAAGCCAACTTCCTTAACAGTGTAGTTGGAATACTGATCAATGATGCACTTGGCCTTCTCCAAATATTTCGCTTTGGTCATCTCTTGCCACCAGTCTACTAAGTTCCCGTTTTTGTCGAATTGCCGCCCCTGTAAAGAACGACGGTGTGAAAAAAATCTAATCAAATGGTCAGGTGTACCGGCTCTACCACGGACAGGCTAATTGTCCAAAAAAATATAAATCAAATACCTGGTCGTCGAACCCATGTGTGATCTCGTGGCCGATGACGAAGCCAATAGCACCGTAGTTCATGTAAGCTGGCCTGAAGGCCGAGAAGAACGCTCCTTGCAGAATACCGGCCGGGAATTCTGCGGACAATCTTATTTGTAACAGACGCAACTATATAGTCATAAAAACAAGGCCTTTATGCCAGCTATAAATTAAGTGCGGCAACTTACGAATACTATTTTCGATAGACGAGTAGAAAGCGTTGACGATAGCAGGGCGGCCATGTGTGACCCAGTCACTCTTGTTGACCGGCTCCCGAAGCTTACTGAACAGATACTCTGTACCGAATAGCGTCAGGTTCAGCACCGATTCCATCAACTGATCGGATGACATCTCCAACTACCAAAATATATATTAAGTTATGATTATACAAGGAAGTTGAACTCGTAAATTTACTGATAAATTCGGATAAAAAACATTTACGTTGCTATGAAAAATTTTAATGTGGTCAGACACTTACCCGATCGATCTGCACGGTTAAGAGAGAAAAATGGCACATCACTATACAAATAAATAATAAGTTGTATCGCTACGAAAGTCAAATATCAAATTTTATTAGTTAAGGCCATAAGATAAATGACTTTGTATAAGGTAGAAACAGTGAATTGCTTACGCCTTTGTAGAAATCTGTTAGTTTGTCGTTGTCAAGCATTTCGTTAGGGTAGGCTATGTGGGCAGCCATGGCGTCCGCCTTCTGCAGTGCTTCCTTACGTGTGTTCTCGTCCATCCATTCTACTTCGTTCAACGTTTTGCGGAATTGTTGTCTAAAATATGGAAGAGAAATGAGATTTCAAAGTTGTGTTACTTACACCTTGCATGGCTCCGGGTCTTGCAAGGGTCGCCTAGCAATAAAATTGCTAAACTGCTGTTTCTTTTACGATTTCAGATTTTATGCCATAGTAAAAGTTATTTGCGATCATGATGAATTTTTTGTCGGTAAATTTTGTTGTCAATGGGCTTTTGGACCTCAATGTAGCCCTGAAGACATAGATGAGGTCGAAGATGTTACGAGCTCACCCAGTAGACGTCTATTCACTCGCTACTTAAACTCGGTAAATGAAATAGTTGCGCATTAAATTGACGTAGC
The DNA here is from genome assembly GCA_947532105.1 of Athrips mouffetella. Classification (NCBI taxonomy): domain Eukaryota; kingdom Metazoa; phylum Arthropoda; class Insecta; order Lepidoptera; family Gelechiidae; genus Athrips; species Athrips mouffetella. Next base: position 35,192,370 of record OX383956.1, read on the forward strand.
AGACCGCTTTGTGCTACTTTATATGATACACTTCTGTTATGTTGTCAAACCAACCTTATGTCATTCACCATTTCCAAGGCATTGTCCTTTGAGTCTTCGTTGAAATACTTTCTGATGTACATTGCTCCCACGGCGATGGCCATGCTAAAATAACAACAAATATATGAAACTCGTAATAAAATTAGGACTATCTTTAATCAAGCAAAAATACATGTAAAGCGAGATAACGCGTCTTGCGCGTATTTTTACAGAGGTGGCACAGAGCACGCATGGTTCAATGCCAAAATGTAGTTGTGTCAAGTATGTTTCTCTAATTAAATTACGCATTGCACCGACAATTAAAAATCATCAGCATTTCTAATTGTAATAGCAACGAGACGTTTAATTATGATATATCAAAAAGTCGCAAGCTTACAAATAAATGATTCTTACGCTTCACTGAAAAAATTCAATATAAATAAATACTGTTAGTGTAGAAGAATGTTCAAGTTCATAATTTTAATACAAATACGAAAATATTCATCTCTCATAGAAGTTTTTGAAAAATATATAGGCACAGCAGATAGCCGATTTTAAGCCCACCCAAGTTCAAGAGAGGGACAACAATTTACAATAAATGAGAAGAAGGCATTTAATAACGTCATAAAATTAAAAGAGGATTAAGAGTATGGTGGCAGTGGCAGCAGGTGTCTCATAAGGCTCGTCTGTCTGTTCATAGATGATATTAATAAATATAATAAATATAGAAGCGTTTTGGTACCAACACTGATTTAAAGCTGGTTACATGACAGAAGAAGCTTGAAAGTAGAATAAATGCAGTAGAAATGAGAGCGTTGAGGATTATGATTGGTGTGAAATTGCGTGATAGGATTATAAATTACAAGAACGTTGCGCCGTATAAAAGACTTAGTGACTAAAATTATTATTATCTAATCTGTGCTAAAATTGAGAAAGGGACACTGAGACGGTTTGGTCATGTAGAGAGGATGAATGAATGAAGATTGATGAAAGAAATGTACCAGGCGCGAGTGAATGGAAATGTTGGAAGGGGAAGGCCTCGGCGAACGTACCAGGACCAAACTCAGGACGTTCTAAATAAAGGCCAGGTTACAAGTATCCTAAACCGACGAGCATGTATGAAAGGTTGATGAAAGTACAGGGAGCGAGGGAAGTATATGAAGATCGTAGCAGGAAGACTGGGCTATGCCTACCCCGACGGGTAAAATGTTTGAAGTTATGTAAGTATGACACACAAATAGACGTTGTGCTGTCGCTCATCCTCTGTTACCTACCCTTAGTCATACGACAAAAAAATAGAGTGGGGTGGTACTATTATTAGCAGGCACCTGACGGTTTGACTCTACAGTCGCCGTACTTACAAAATGGCCACCTTGGTGACTATAATGTATTTCACCCCGATGTAGCCTTGGTGTTGGTGTAGACTTTTGTCGGGCAAGGTAATATTAAATGTGTAAGTCATATAAAATGTTACCTAACGCTGGTGGTGTCAGCACACTCCTTCCAGCGGCTTTCGCGCTCTGTCTTGCCGGAGAGAGCGGTCACATAAGACAGTTGTCTGCGGCGAAGGTCATCAGTCAGGTAGGAAACGGACGCCCCGGCGACGCGCCACATCACATAGTTCGCTTGCACTCTTTTAGGGGTTTTGTCTAGCAGGATCTATAAAAACGATCACACTTAAATAAGGTCATCTGTTGATGGGGAAGGGGGAAGTCTACCCAAATCCGAAATAATTAGCTTACGTTAAAGATACTCTCATCCAAGAAACAGGGTGTCTCAGAAAAAAATGCGATAACCCAACTTTGACTTTATTTGTAATGCACTTCTGACTTGAAGAAAATTGAATTGCATTTTATTGCGTTTGAACAATCTGGATATTTTCTATTTCTAATTTTCCAAAGGTCACTTTTTTTTCACCCATAATTATTATTTTGCGAGCGTTTCGGTCAACATTGTAAAGTCTTAGTCATTGTAAAGCTGCATTCGTCCTCATTGAAACTTAAAAAAATAAAGAAGAGTTTCGGGAGCAACACGACAAAAAATTAACGTGTACAAAGTGTAATAGTGGGCATATATTAACCCTAAAGGGAATGTGAATCTGCCCATAAAACTGAACAACGTTCCTTTAGACAAAATCGACCAAGTGCAAGTCGGACTCGCGCACCGTGGGTTCCGTACCACCACATAATCATAATTGTATTACTTGAAATTTTAGTAAGTTACTGTTCTAGATTTTTTGAGTCCGACACGCGCTTGACCAGATTTTATTATTTGTTGTTATTTTATAGCTTATGCTCAATAAACATACCAATTTTCACGTTTGTAAGTGTTCCCGTTTTTAAGATAGAGCTAAAACAAAAATCGCCTAAAAAATCATGTCTTTAATATGGAAGCCCCCCTTAATTTTTAATGTTTTTTTTTATTTTTAGTGTTTGCTGTTATAGCAGCTACAGAAATACATCATCTGTGAAAATGTTAACTGTGTATAGCTATTACTGTTCATGAGACACAGTTCAAACAAAGTTTTGTAAAAACAGCTGACTTTGGTGGCATCTTATTCATTTGTTTTAAAATATGTTTTTAAACGAAAATACAGTATTTATCTACTCAACATTCTCTAAACAACAATACCCCACTCGATGGGGTAGAATAAACTTTTTTTTTCGCTCCCCCCTTTAGCTGTTTGGGAGCCCCCTTAATATTTGACTTTTTTTTTGTATTTGTTGTTATAGCGGCAACAAAAATACACAATTTGTGAAAATTTTAAATTTCTACCTGTTAAGGTTCATGAGATACAGCCCACTGACAGACAGACTGACAGACATCGGAGGCATTTCAATAGGGTCCCGTTTCTCACCCTTTGGGCACGGAACCCTAAAAGGTACGTTGTAAATCCCTGGGAATTTGAAATTATTTTCATATTGTGATACATGCTTCATGGGAAAATTTGTTCAGTTTCATGGTCATATTCAAATCTTTCAGGGTTGTTAAATCTTCTTTACATCTCTCATATTCGGTAAGTAGGTCCTTATTACCCAATTAGCGCTCTAGGGTAATAATGTAGCTAGAAAAGCCCTAGGGCGGTAAGTAATTGTAAGCACCTCCACCTCCACGTGCGGCTCCGCCTTGATGGCCGCCTCCAGCAGCAGGGCGGCAGGCGTTTTAATTACTTACCGCCCTAGGGCTTTTCTAGATACATTATTACCCTATAGCGCTAATTGGTCACCTACAATTTGGTGGTAATAAGGACCTATTTACCTCACAATCGAGATGTAAAGCAGAGTAGTTAGCTCGGGTGTAAGCATCAATTGCACCCTCGAACTATAGGCGCCCTCGCTGCGCTCGTGCGCCTAAATATCTCGAACTGCAATTGATGCCTTACAGCCCTTGGCTACTAATCTACTATTATTACTCGTTGTATATAAAAGTACCTGTAGCTGAGTGATGTACGTGGGTACGTTGACGATGGCAATCTCTTCTAAGCCAATTCGCACATGAGGCTCCAGCAGGTTGTTGATGTATTCCAACCATGGGATCCTGCGAGTAAACCGCATTATTAGCACTTTTCGATATGAGATAAATATTAAATATAATTGTATGATTTTTACTTTGGGTATTTCTCTTGCAGTTCACTGATGGTCATAGGATTGTAAAGGCTTGTCGCATTACGGCGCTTCTCTAGGGGCAAAGATATCTGTAACAAAAAGGTCATTACATTGATTGTCGGTTTGCAAATCTACACCTATTGCCACTTGTTGAACAAAAAATTTTATTATCAATAGCAATGATTCATTCTGATTCGCAAATTGAAAGACATGCCTTTCGATTGACTTCGGCCAGTGGACCAAAGCAATTGGGTCACACATCTTGGGGCCATGGCCAAATAACAGCCTACGACGTAACCGGCCAGACACCCACATAAAACGTTTTCGTGGTTTTGCGGGAGATTTATTTTGCATAAAAGTTAATAGCTCGTAAATATAGATTTTATAGACTTCGACTCATAAAGCGGTTAGTGGCGTACCAAAGGGGCTATTTGTTATTTTTATTTAGACGACGATGTGTTGTGGTTGTCATTTATTTAAACTCACGTTTTTTATTTGCTGTTGTGTTAAATTGTGAAGTAAGATGACCGGACGAATCATAATTTCAAGGTGTTTCTTTTTTTATCCGATTTCATTTAAATATTTGTATTTCATAATGCTTACTTACATTGGCAAGATTCATTTCGAATTGTAGAGACTCCTTAAGGTCGACCTCGGCGCGGGCGCGTTCGGCGCCGAGCAGGACGGCGATGTCCACCATGTAGGCGTAGTAGGCTTGGACCAGCTTGTCGTTGAGACCTCGGTTCAGGTACTCCCGACTTAACCCGAGCGACGCCTGATCCAGCTGCACGGCAAACAGTTACAATATGTATACTTATAGTGAGCTGCATACAAAATCGTAGATAATAATTTCGAAGTTCAAGATTTTTATCAGTGTAACGAAAATTCGCCACGCGAGCATATTCAATTCGCAGTGAATTTACAGAAATATTCATGGGAGTAACTACCTAGACCTACGTAATGTTTACTCGATTTTTTCTATGAAACATTCCTTTGCCACGTAAATGTGGAAAACCGTGTCAAAATATAAGGAGTCTCACATCAATGATACGTTTGGTGGAATTCTTCACGTCTACGCTGATGGAGAAGTCCAGAAAGTAGTCGACAGAGTAGCCGGCCTTCCGGAACTTGTAGACAGACTGCTCCCAGGAGAAGGAGGCCTCGTCCCAGTTGAGGCCGTCCAGCACCGGCCACCCGCCCAGCCGCCGCAGCATGTCCAGCAAAGGCTGCACGCCGCGAGCCTCGATAGCCGCTGCAAATAAATAAATAATGACGTTTCCTTACAACTACCCTGAATTTCACCAGGTCGCCGCACAAAATATATCATCACTTTAAATTAAAACACCATTCGAAGTATTTAAAATTGTTTTATTACATTATGTGGTAGTAATGTCCCATTTGTCCAACAACTGAATGTAGACAACGTTATCTATTTAACACAGGTCCCAGGTTGCCACAAGTTACAAATTCAATTTAAAATTTATGATGCAATTTCAGACCAAGTAATTGTGCTATTTTGACATGCGACAGTAGTTAAATGTGCTTGCATAGTAAACCAAGCGTACCTACTGACTTTCGAATATTGTGATATCACTATCGCGTCGCGCCGCTTTTTGAAAATTAATCTTATGAAACACGAGTCTACAGGCAAAATATATAATGACATAGAAGTTCCTTCCATAGGACCTATCAGTAGAAGCAGCAGCTATTTATGAGCTTACGATTTTACGTCATAAACTTAAAGATCATTATTTATTAAGCTTAAATGGTAATGCTCATAATCCACAAAAACATTAGTTTAGGAATTCATTATAGACAAATTAACTATGAATTGTATCAGTTACATCATCTTAGTTGTGCAAATCACGGAAGCGATACACTTTGTTCACTTTCACTTATCGCACAACTGCAAGATTACCTAAGTATTAAACTTTTTTTATTGCAGTCCTTACATTACACCTGTTGTAATTGACTAAGGGATGGTCGCGCAGCTCGCACTTATACAAGGAGATATGTTTTTTTTTTCAATAAGCGTCACCTACTATCCGGACGATGAAAAATAGATAGTGACTCTCCATACGATTTAGCTGTCTGGAGCTCAACTCTTCAACATCGCCGGGTGTTTCTTTATCATTATAATTAAATGTAAATTCAAAATGTTAATTAAATTAAATGTAATATTTTTCATACATTTTTGGTAATTTTTGTACTTATGGAAAAATTAAAAGTTCCGATTTTTTTTTTGGATTTTTTTATAGCAGGTTTGTCTCATGTTGTGTAATACTCCAGCAAAGTTTCATCGACTGAGGATTTAATGCGGGGGTCTTCATACAACGATCCGCTTCGTTGCCTAGACTAAATAGCATAGACGAATCTATATAATACGCCAGGATGTGTAAAACTTAAAAAAATTACTAATCGGAAATAAATTCTATTAAATATTGTTTTAAAACGTGGGTTTACTGAAGCTCTCTGGCCACTTACTATAAAAGAATGAAAAAAAAAACCGGTCAAGTGCGAGATGGACTCGCGCGCCGACGGTTCCGATACACCTATAACGTAAAGATACCCCCTAGTTTATTTAGAACCTATCAATCTTGAAAAATATAGTTTACTGTAGTTCTGACTACTGACTGAAACTGCTAAAAGTGGCCGTTTTTCGCACTTTTTGTATCTGTAACTAATATTCTGCGCATCAATGACATAGACAGAGTTATTTGGTACGATTTTTTTTGTTTGTAGTAAGGCGGGTGTTGTTTTATTTTTTTATTAACAGCTTAATTTAAAATTTTCCTACAGAAACAAAGGACTTTTTTTCTTTATTTCATACAAATATTTTTTTGTTATTTCACTCCCTTAGGGGATGAATTACTTAAAATCCCTTCTTATCACGAGCCTCCATAACCTGAAAATTATATGTAAGTACTCTCCAAGTTTTGGGTTTCTAACTTCATTAGTTTCGGCTGTGCATTGATGAGTTAGTCAATCAATCAATATGGTCCCACAATTTTATTTCAACTAAAATATGAAATGCCTTAATTCTACAAAATCAACTATGAGCGGAACGCGCGTATAAAAAGTAATAAAAATTTCGAATTTGTTTATGGTAAAGTAAAAATAACAAAAATAAAAAACTGCATTCTTAGACTGGTACATAAGTAACTGCTTCAATAAATATTTGATCTACTTACATTATTTATCAGACTGATGATAATGATGAGTTACTTTCTTCCATGTTGCTGGTACAGATATTGGTGAGTCAAGCCAGCATAAATTCGTAATTATGTCGTGGGTTAGCAAGCTAAAACGACCTAAAAACTGACTGACTGAGGATATAATAATATTCATTATAGGTTCATTCCTCAAATAAAAAATTGTGTCTATGGTAACAAATGAAGGTAAAAAAATCCTTTTTGAAGATGTATTTCCTATTTCAAGTTTTAGACTAGTGAACCTATAAACACTTGGTCACAAAAAAATAAAAACCACAGGTTTCTTTTTATCTAGTGAAGAATAGAATTGGTTCATTTTATTACATTATTAATTTTAAATTTTAAAAATCTATACCACCCGTTAAAAAAAGTTAATAGGAACAATCAATAACACTACTTTATAATTATTTAACAATATCAATCTTCACTTCTGAAAAGAAAAATCTGTGACGTTGAATTTTTTGGGTGGTATTTTGCCACCCAGTGTTATTCAAGAGTTTTTTCATTTCTCAACATATGTGTCTTTTCGTTGGCTGAGTACACTTATTGATTATGAGAATTCGATTAAAAAACAACTTTTATAGAGTGATGACAAAACCTTATTCAAATGTATGGATACACAGCCAAACGCAATCAAACTTTAGTGGCATCTCGCACAATTGTGCGCACAGAATCAGTTTAAAGTTTGACGAGTTCGTAATCCACGTGCTAAACACGATAGCCACATGCTGGTTTATCATTAAACTTTACTACACCATTGTTTCCTCTGCCCTATCGATAATGCATATTGAAATATTACGTATGAGCTTGTACGTTAACGTTTTCTTTCATTGTCAATAAACTTTAAGTGCTACCTAATTAAAACACGTGTTTATAATGGCACTGACGTTAGAGAAGAAATCTAGTAGTACCTAATTATATTTAGTATGTAGCTAGCAACCTGTGTTACATAACTTTTGCGTATACGAGTATATAGTTTTGCCATATAGTCCAATGACTATTTTTAGTTTTTTTTTTAACTTTAGTTTATTTTGCGTTCTAACGGAACCGCCATACATTAGCTAGGTCGCGGGTCTCCTTTTTAAGTAATCTCGACGTAACTATTAATTACGCAGCCATTATCAAAGATGAATAAGTAGGTACTTAAGTAAAATGTTAACCGCGACAATACACTGCATTTTATATTATGTGTACTTAGTCAATGTGAAAAAGATAATGTAAGCGTCGTATTCTTTGTTCTTTGCACTGTTATTGAATATTGTTACTGTAATTTGTTTTGAGACATGCGTGAGATTTTTTGTAGTCGCCCTTATTGTGTACGGTATATTACTTACTTCTGTTCATACAAGCTTGGTAGAGAGTTTTAGCGAGCACGAAGGGTCGAGGTTCTGCGGGGGCAATGGGCTCGTCGAGCAGGGCTCGGATCTGCTCCTGCAGCTGGTCGGTGATGATGGAGAAGGTGTTGACAGACGTCTTGTCGTCGGGGATACGCGTGTTACGGACGAATGACCCGCATGCGAAGTCGTAGAAGTCATCACACGGATCCGCTTTATCGTCCATGTTCAGCAGCAGTTTGGAAGCTAGAATGTTAAACAAAATAATAAAATGTAACTATAAAAAAATTTATGTTTTATCTACTTACTAGATAGGTATAAATTTTTTCCCCGAGGTGATAGTGCGAAAGTCACAGAAAGTCGTCGCCGATTATACCTACTTCTTTTCAGCTTCATAATAATACGAAGCTTTTAATTTTGCTTTAAAATATGTTTTGTCCTGTATAAGCAAGTGTAAATGATAAATAGGACCAAAGGACTAAATTTTTTTGACGTATTTCATTTTAATACGGCGGATCCAAGTTTCGAGTCCAGGATCACATAGTCGAGGTCCAGCAAAGGCTCCATAATTACGCAATTTCTGTCCAACATCATATTTATTCGACTGATCGAGAAAAATCATTAAGAAATAATTTTTCAGAGCCTATTTGTGCCGGAATAAAGCGAATCTGTCAGATTAATAAAGCTATCAAATTTGAAATTTGAAAAACTATCAACCGCAAACTTAAATTTGTAATGCCATACACATAGTATGGAAATACAAACTTTTATTTATGTTTTTCCAAAAAAAAAATGTTCGAATGAAATATACAGATCAATTCAGAATTTAAATTGTCAAACATTAAAACAAACAAACTTCAAACGATTTCGAGTAAATCACATGTTCAACTTTTGGTAGTACTGGAACACCCTTTATATGAATTTTCACAGATCTATGGATACTACCGTAGGATACTTGCACGGAGATTTTTTTGAATTTCCCAACACATGTTCCTTATGGATAATTGTTCAGTTTAGTCTACTGAGCAAGCCCTTTCAGTTTTTGGTACACCCTGTGTACTAAATTTTATTCAAAAAAATCATAAATAATATCCAGTCAGGTAGACAACCAATCCAGGATTAATATTATACAAAAGTTTAACAAACTCAATGGAACCAATTTTGGGGAAATCACATATTTACGATTTGGTGGTACAGGAACACCCCTTATATGAAATTACACAGATCAATTGATACTGGCGCACGATATCTTACATGTAGATGCTTGGTCATGCAAAATTTCATCAAGATTGTATGAGCCGTTTTTGAGAAAATTTAAATTTTTCATTTTCGTTGTATGACAGCTACCACTTAGAACTCTTCGATGGATTTGCATAAAACTCCTAAATTCGAAATCTGGTGTCAATCGGACCATTCGTTTAGCCGCTAGGTCAAAGCGTGACGGACAGACGGACCGACCGACCGACCGACGGACATTTTTGGGAGACTTGTTTTTTATGACGTATAAGTGATATGGAAAACATTTTTGAGAAAATTAGAAAAACTTTTTTCATCCCATCTATTCGAAAATCGCTGAACGGTTCGTCAATAAAGGCGAACAAAATAGCTGTTTTCTGAATTGTGGTCCACCATAGGGATATTTTAGGTCAACCATAGAACTCGAACCAATATATTGTAAGAAAAATGATACTGGCTGGTTGCACTATTAAAATTATTATGAATATAAAAAAAGAAATATACTTGAAATGTAAACAAGACTACCAACCAAAGAGGTTCTGTTCCTAGTCGATTCAAAAATTTCAATAAAATTTTCAGTGGTTACAAATAATACTTAATATGATTTTTAGTATTGTTTCATCAAGTAATAATATTGTAATGGTATTTATCTACACTCATGTCGTAATCTTTGAATTATGATTTAAAAAGTTGATACATAAGGCTGAATATTACACATAGTATTGTATAAAAATATAAAAAGTTACTATTACGTAACGATTTTTGTATGAAAATTTTGAAAAGGTGTTACGCAATTTAATTTTTTAATCATTACATAACACTTGGATAAAATTCTTCTTAAATCTAAACCTTTTTAAAGAAAACTGAATATAAGGTCTTTTACAGAGCCGGTTACAAATGTAACAGTTTTTCTTAGTAGCTGTCAAATATCAGTAGCATATTTACAAAGTGTACCTTATAAACAACCTATTATTTTGGAACAGTTACAGCAACAGTTACTATAGTTACAATTATTTCATCTGTGGTGGAAAAGATGCGCGCGCAGCCTGAAATTATAGTAGGCCTTGGAGATAGGTATTAGATTTGCCGCCATTTCCAAATATTTACTTTTATCAATATTTCGTGCCCGTAAAAATTTATTGTAAAACTAGAAACAGCGGTACAGGCAGAACACATGCAGTGACACCAAAAGATTCTCTTGAAGTGGCTACTAAAATAACTTACGATCTTCTCCCATACAAGTCCATAAAATTGAACGACAAAACCTACAGTGAATTGGGAAATATTGAAAATCGAAAAGAAAACCACGTCACGTTAAGAAAATGTTCTGCTTGTTTATTTCAAAAACCTAGCAGACAGATATAAGGCGGCTTCTTTGCACACATAACAGTAAACAGTAACTGTAATAAGTACTTATACATCATGTAAGTTGACTTTGTTGTTTACTTACCTTTGTTTAATTTATAATGAAGTACCTACCTATTGAATGAGTAAAGATAAAGTAGTATACGCAACTGCATATAATATGGTATTAAAACACTCGTTTTATACTATTATCACACTCGGCTACGCCTCGTGTGATAAACCCAAACTCGTGTTTTAATAGCCTGTTTTATATGACAGTTGCATAAACTACTATTTTTGTTTAAAATTAATGACGAGTGTGACTTAATGAGCCTCTTATTCTTTTCTCTTAGAGGGAGATGAAAAGTAGAGTGTATTACGCGGCAGCAAAAATATTTTTACCTTGCGCGACCTATTGAATCCCTCGCTACGTTCAGGATTCTACTTTAGAATCCCTCGCCATGCTCGGGATTCTACTCAAGAATCCTTCACTTCGCTCTGGATTCAAAATAGCGCCCTCGCCTTAAAAATATTATTTTACAGCCTTGTGATACAATCTACTATTTTTTCACGCATACAATACCTTTCTCGCTCCGCTCGAAAGTAAAAAAGAAAAATGTAGATAGTGACCGCCTTAAAAAAATCTGACCCTGACCAATGTGAAGAGAAATAAGAAGGCGAAAGACAAGATCAAAGTTTAAAAAAGTGTTTAAAATTTTGGCGAAAAGAGGTGATTTGTTTCCCCAAGGAGACTGACACGGATCGGAGTTTACAGGTTAAGATCCGAAAAATGGAGAAATTACCTATATATAGAGTGGGCCAAAATAGGGGGGATTTTTTTTTTTACTTTCGTTACTAGATCAAGTCTAGTGAGGTATCATATGAAAGGGCTTTACTTGTACCAATTGTACATTCCAAATTAAAAATGTTTTATTACGACTCTTAGTTTTCAAGATATCTATACATCTACACTATCTACACTAATATTATAAAGAGGAAAGATTTGATTGTTTGTTTGCATCGAATAGGCTCCGAAACTACTGGACCGATTTGAAAAATTCTTTCACCATTAGAAACCTGCATTATTTGTGATGAACATAGGCTATAAAGTATTTTCAAAAAAGTTAGGGTTCCGTATGAAAACTTCGATAATGTAACCCAAGGTGTGAAAAAAATACCAAATAGCATCCTTATATCGCGTACGCTGCCGAAACTATTAACAATAGAGCAAAGTGATGTAAGTACTACATGTTTATAGAAGACATTAATATCTACAAAAAAATCCGCGATATCATATGTCAAACTGTTACAGTTATGTCACAATAACTACTTTTTCATGTTAAAATATGCAATAGTAACGCCGGTACAAACTATATAGGCCACATTATTTATTCGTACCTAATAAGACATACGAGTACCATTCAAAAGTTATCATGAGTGTAATCGTTATCAAAATTGAAATTAAAGAAATAGCGCTCTATGGTTTTATCTACAAGAGAGAATAGACACGAAAAATTTGGCTTATGTTTCCAGTATGTGTAATTGAGTGTAATCTCTTATCTATATCCCTTCCTCACGGGGTAGGCAGGCAGGGCATCAAAGAATGTATGTGATGATGAGAAATCTAGCTTTGTCTATTACTTAAGTACCTAAACATTTAATTCAAAATATTATCCAAATTTTCTTTAAAATGTACTCTTTTTAGGGTTCCGTACCCAACGGGTGAAAAACGGGACCCTATTAATATGCCTCCGATGTCTGTCTGTCTGTCAGCGGGCTGTATCTCATGAACCGTAATAGGTAGACAGTTGAAATTTTCACAGATTATCTATTTCTGTTGCCGCTATAACAACAAATACTAAAAACAAAATATAAATAATTGGGGGCTCCCCTACTAAAACGTGTTTTTCCACAGATGAAGTGATAGTAAACTAACGTTTAGTTTTTCTGAGCGATTTTTGCTCGAGTTTTGATTTAGCTCTATCGTAAAAAGGGGAACACTTACAAGCGTGAAAATTGGTATATTTATAGTGCATGAGCTATAGAATAACAACAAATAATAAAAACTGGTCAAGTGCGTGTCGTTCCGTGCGGTAGCGGCAAAGAATAGTACCGAACAATCTCTACCTGTAGGTGTCGTAAGAGGCGACTAAGGGTTTACAAACCTGAAAATGGGCAGCAGCATCTTTCCGTGTATCGCACCATCTTACATACTGCGGTCACCAACAAACGCGGTCCATGATGCCAGCCGTAACGCTAACAAGCGTGGTGACTAAGGTACTTCCCCTCCACATTCTTCTAGCTAGAGCTGGAATCCTGGAGGGAGCTCCCTGTCCTGTAGTGGACGTATTATGGGATGTTATGATGGTTATGATGAATTGCGTGTTGGCTAGAGCGAATCTAATGCACTTCTGTAAGACGGTATGACTGCTCATAACTAGGACGGTATTTTTACCTTAGCAGTCCTTACCGAGTCCGACTTGCGCTTGGCCGGTTTTTTTAGTAACCCTCGACGCAACAAGAACCTATATCTACCCGTGCGAAGCCGGGGCGGACCGCTAGTCTATACATATAATAAAATCGTAAAGGCAAAAAAGTCTGTCCATTGATTATATTGAGAAAAATCCAACCAGGGCGACTTAAAATGATTAACTAAACAAGTTTGTACAGTTTTTAAAATTTTTGTTTGTCTGTCTGTTTGTTTGACCGAGCATCACGCAAAAACTACTGAACGGATTTTGACGAAACTTTGAATATTGATAGTGTATGTCCCAGAATAACAGCATATCGAAGAAAAAACTCGAAAAATGGTCGACAAATAGTAAACCACAAAATAAAACGTCGGCATAGTACAAAGTCATTACATTTCAGAGATCTACTATAATTGTGGATTTTGTCCAGAACTGATAACAAAACACAGTTGTGTCCAAATCTTTGGTCCAAATCACGTCCAAATACAAAAATCGAGGATCTGTTTTTGTTTTGTTTTTCCAAAAAAATTAAGCTCATTTCATGGTTTATCAATCGTAAGTGATAACCTGCCGAGACTCACAGATGAGCAAAGAAGAGGTTTTGATAAAGTTGCAAGAAGTGTGGATCTTCAGCTTGGTGAAACTTTTTTCTTTGACGCACCAGGAGGTACAGGAATAACATTTCTAACTGGCATACGTTTTGCAGAAATCAGGCGGCAAGGGAAGATCGCCCTCGCTGTTGCATCTTTAGGGATTGCTGCCACATTGCTTCCTGGCGGAAAAACAGCGCATACCACCTTTAAAATTCCCATTGATTTAGACAGCACGGAAACTCCTGTATGTGGGGTGTCACGTAACTGTGACAAATCTCGAGTGATTCAGGACTGCTGTCTAATCGTTTGGGATGAATGCACAATGGCACACAAAAAAGCAGTAGAAGCTGTTGACAGAATGCTTCAGGACATCCGACGGGAGAACCGTACGATGGGTGGTATCACGGTCCTCTTTTGCGGTGATTTTTGCCAGACTTTGCCGGTAGTGATGCGGACACCAGGGCCGATGAGGTGAACGCCTACCTCAAGCGCTCTACATTATGGGCAGGAGTAATAAAATTGCGCCTCACGCAAGATATGCGGGTCCAGCTTGGTGGAAACTCTCATGCTCGAGAGTTTTCCGACGTGCTCCTCAAAATCGGGGAAGGGCGATTACCAAACATCAACGAAATGGTACAACTCCCACAGTTTCTTGGTCAAATCGTTCTGTCTGTTGAGGAATTGATTTGCAGCGTGTATGATGATCCTCATCGAATAGTACACCACGAAAACTCTTAGGTGTGTGAGTGGGCAATACTCACCCCTAAAAATGAACAAGCAACAGCTTTGAATGAACGTATCCTCAGCGAGATTGAGGAAAACGAGGTTGAGTACACATCCATTAATACCATCATAGATCAGGGCACTGCCACAGTATATCCCATAGAATTTCTGAACTCTTTGAGTGCATCCGGGCTCCCAGCACACTCTATTACACTGAAAGTTGGAGTTCCGATAATGCTTTTGAGGAATTTAAGCCCTCCAAAACTGTGTAACGGAACTCGGTTGAAGGTATTGGCTCTTCAGAGGAATCTAATTGAGGCAGCAATTCTAACGGGTTGTGGCGCTGGTGAGTCAGTGTTCATACCACGCATCCCCCTCATCCCGAACGACTTTCCATTCCAGTTCAAGCGCGTGCAGTTCCCTGTGAGCGTCTGTTTCGCAATGACAATCAACAAGTCGCAGGGACAGACGCTCAAGGCTGTCGGTGTTGATCTAAGGACGGGATGTTTTTCACATGGACAGCTTTACCTCGCCTGCTCACGTGTGACGAGCTTCGAGCTCAACCGCAAACATTGTATACAGAGAAATTTTGTTAATAAACTGTTTGGCGCGACAAGCATAGCATCTGGCGTTGCTCTTGAAATGAGAGCGGTAAAAACTAATGTACGTATCAAGCAGGACGTGTTTTGACTGTGAAAAGCATGTAAAATTTTTGTAAGTAGGTACCTGTTTCTACCTCCTTTGTCTGTACCTCGAAACAGTTTGAATATAAATATTATATTAATGTGCTGTAAATATTTCTCAAATATACTGTAAACATTTTGTAAACAAAATCGTAGTAACCTGTATATATTTTTATTAAAGTCCCTAAATAACGTTCATGGAGTACTCTCAATGTTTTTAAAAGAGCTATAGTCTAACGACATCCCACGCTATGGGGTAAGCGAGAAAAAAAAAATCATCATCACGTCTAGGACAGGCACCGCATAAAAATTTTGTTTCAATATTTTATCTTACCAATTTGTCGGTGTGATAAATATGTATTCTCTTACCAAATTACAACTTTCTAGTACAGAGTACTTGACAGACAGACGGACATGACGAAACTATAAGGGTTCCTTGTTGACTACGGAACCCTAAAAATGATTTTGGGTCAAACGCCCATTCAAAATGTAGGTCTTTTAAGGCCGAAATGACGACTACTCATAACGATCTTTCTAAGTAGCACAATTTTTGGAAATCTAAATAAAAAACTTTAAAAACAAACTTGCGGTCCTAAAAATGGAGTTTATTGCTTTTAAAAATACTATAGGTATACCGGTACCCTCGGCGCGCGAGTCCGACTCGTACTTGACCGGTTTTTTTCTACTATAGGAACACTCATTTTTGTCACGTAATTCAGATTATTTTGTTCAGATTCTTTACAGAATACTTATTGAATGTCATAACTAATTCCACGGCCAAATTTAGGATGTTCTAAATAAAGGCCAGGTTAAAAGTACCTTAAACCGACAAGCGTGTACGAAAGGGTTAATGAAAGTACCGTAGGGAAGTAAGTATGTCAAGATCTTAGCAGGCGGAGGGCTGTGGTCTCTGCTTACTCCGACGGGGAAGAGGCGTGTTGTTTTGTACGAGTATGTATAATTTTTGTCTACTTCATAACACTATATAGAAGTAGCTCTGAGGTGTTTTTACCTGTGTGGACACATCCTGGAGTATGGCAGATTTTAGCCTCAGGCAAGGTGACCACTGCCGGAGACTTTGCAGCTTGTAGCCTCAGCTCGCTCGTCTGAGGAGTATCTAAAAAACATAATCTAAATCAATTACTTATATTTTTAACATATCTATTAGAAGCAGACAGAAGTATGACCTTCGTTAGTCCACTGTAGAGCACCGAAGAAGTCAACACAACAAGAATTTCACGACATTTTTTATTCTTGAATGTCTTTGGGTGATAATATATCATCAGAAAATTTTAAATCCCGAGGAATTCTTGAATATTACCGGGTGTGACAAATATCACTTTTGCGATTTCATAAATTCAAATTTGCACTGTACCTGAATATTAACAGTCGAAGGTACATGAAAGGTACGGTAAGGTATGAAAGGTACATTAAAGGCACAAGAAACAGGTGGAAAAATGAGAAATGTTTTTGGTCGTCCCATACAAATTCCAGTATTAACGTGGAAAGGATTGTATGGTGAAGCCAAATGTTTTCTTCATGTTTTTCAGCGTATGTTTCTTGGGAAAAGTTGTTCAGTTTTATGTCTTAAGTACCTACCATACTCAAGTCAAACATCACGCTGTATTTAACGAATATCAATCTTCACTTCTAAAAATGTATTTCAATGATTTTGAATTTTTTGGGTGACATCTTATTACCTCTCTCCAGACTACCCTTAAAAAGTTTGCTAATTATAAAGTAAAGTTTGTTTAGGAGTTTATTAGGGCTTTACTTATTTTAATTAATCTCGTAGGTAAGGCACTTGTTCGTATTTAAAAATTGTTTATCGTAATATCATCGTATGGGATGTAAGATTAAGGGCTCCCGCACACGACCGAGAATCGGTGGGCGATTATCGGCCAGAACAAGGAGGGAAGATGCAGGTGATAACACGTCAGAGCGGGATGTCGACAAAAAATCGGTCACCGATTCTCGGTCGTGTGCGGGAGCCCTAATGACGGACTCACAAACCCTGAAATCATCCTAGGGATAGATTAAACATTTGCCTGCGACTTTATCCGCATGTTAAAGGGATTGTAAATAACTAAACGAAATAAAATAAAAGCTGCGGTTCCCATTCCCAAAAAAAAAAACACCAGTGCTTAAGTCAAACTATTAGCTATGGTCAAAATATTAGCTAAAAAGTTCCATTAAATCGGTTCAGTAGTTTTTGCGGGATGCTCGCACAAATAAACAAAGACCAAAAAATCTGTGATTTGGATTCAGGGGCATCAATTCCATAATAACATAATTTTTTTTTCAACACATTTGCTCATAAAGCAGCTCTATTTGCACTGTATTAATGTCCATAATCCAGCTTATTAAACACGCGTGTTTTTGTCATTAGATTATTTTACTAGTTTTATTTTTGTCTTTTTTTTAATCGGCCAAGAGTAAGGAGTTTTTATGCTTATATTTTCAAGCTGACTTCGAGAAAATATCATAAATAAATGTTGATTTTATGAAATTATTTATAGTAATTTACTAATTACCAATAAATTTGTCATTTATGTAACAAGGTATTCAATTTTTGATAATTTATTTCAAGGTTATGGAATAGGATGTTTGGGTACCGAGTGACAATTACTTTTTTTTATTCCTTGGTTACTAGATTGACTAATAATTGATAAAAGATTGATGGTGTAAGATAACATGGTAATGTTTTGGGGCCTCATGCGACGTATAATCTGTGCCCGCTGAAAAAGAAATAATGCGCGCCATTTTACAAATATTTGTAGTGTTTATTATTGTAATTATTTCTAATAGTCGACACACTTCTACAAATAAAAAACTGTTCCTGAACCGTCTAAAACACTCATACACTAAATACAATTTTAAAAGCTGGTCAAATTAAAGGAAAACATGAACATATGCAGGCGACAAAATGTTCCGGTGGACGTGCGGTGGTAGTAAAGTTTTGTTTAGTATTTTTAAAGGTAACCAATTTGATTTGTTTTATTCGCAAATGTGTTGAAAAACGTCGTAAAAAGCTCGTGCGCGTTTGACATTACACCCTCGGCTCCATTACGCTCTCGCCTGCGGCTCGGGCTGCAATTTCTGAGCCTCGGCAGTAATATCCAAAATAGCGCACTTAATAAATACCTTTAATAAAAGACAAAATTAATTTACAATCTTATAATAGTAAAAAAGGAGATACTATAACTTTGTTTGTCAGTGGAGTAATCGCCAATGTTTCCTTATTTAGTAAGAAGTACTAAAAATATTAATAAAAATAACTTTTCTAACAAGCTTTTATTCAAAAAATTTATTGTACCAAAAAGAAAATAATAATTTTGTGCAAGGGTAGTGCTGTCTAATATTATATTAGGTACTTACATCAAATAATTTAAAAAGCTCGTATCGCGCATGAAATTACGGTAGTGCCTTTAGTGGTCTTCTGTCTTCTATGTGCGCTACAAGCTTTGAAATTTGGAAATTATTTAAACTACACTACCCTTGCATAGCTGTTATTTACGTTTTGAATAAAAGCTCGTTTTAAACAGGTTTTTTTTATTATTTTGAACTTTTTAGTTTTGTCTTATCACTATTGCAAAATGTTTTTCCTGTTCCAAGCCAAATCAAAATAGCGCACACGACGCATCTATCTTGTTTAGTTTAGGAGTTCCTTTGGCCACCTACTGACCATTATCGGGACCCTGGTCACATCTAGGACCAAAGTGCTTGGGAAGACAAATCCAACAAACCCTTACTCGACGGGGTTACTTCGTTTCGTTTAGGAGTTCCTATGGGCACCTTGTGTCTCCATCATCAGACTACTCGACGGTACTATAATTGCATTGTCACCATGCCAACATAAGTATTCGAAATGGCTCAATCGGTTGAGCATAACTGGTCTAAATTTCAGTTGTAAGATTTGTCCCACACATACATACTAACAAGGTAAGCTAAATAAAAGCTTGTAAAATTGCAAACAATCCTGGGCATAAAAAATGTACTTTCGTCTACAGGCTGCGCAGTCATAAGCACGCATTGCTTTGTTTATCATTACACGAAAGATGGCAATTCGACGAAGTACATATTTTAATGACTAGACGTTTTACGAGAAAGGTTTTTTTTATAACTGATTTGAATTTCTGACTAGATTATACATACTTATAAGAAATATAAGTTTTATATAGGTTGTTCTTTTTTTGCCTATGGGCAGCTTTGTAAAACAAACCCTTAGCTACTTTATAATAATAGGTTATGCTATTTCCGTGCAAGAATCGATAACGTGACCGGATCGAATCGTGAATAAATAAAGAAAATAAGCTATGGAACTATGGCAAAGCATAGTTGGTGGTAATGTCACATTCAATCAATTTATTTATCTAAATTGCCAATTGTACTAAATTTTCGTTTGAAATCTACAGGTACGGTTCTGAATAAAAAGGTATCGAATTCTAATAAAATATGCCCTCACGCGATGTGATAAATAAGTGTGTTGTAAAAGGAGAACCTGTCTGTTATAGGTTACTAGAGTTTCGCTTGAATTATCATATTACGATCATAAAAAGAAAGTCGATCCATCCATACCAAGGGTTTTCACAAGTAATAGTAGGTAGGTAATCTGGTTTTGATCTTTTACGTACCTACCTGGTGCGTCTGAATGTAGTTGTCTGGGTAGTATGTGAAGGTACCCAATTGGATTTTGAATAGGATTTTGCTAGGTTCGACCATCCTGCCCTGTGTGGTGCCAGCAAAGAATAGTACCAACCTATCTCTACCCGCAGGTGTCGTAAGAGGAGACTAAGGGTTAATGAACCAAAGAATGGGCAGCAGCATCCTTCTGTGTATCGTATCATCTTACATTCTGCGGTCACCAATAACTGCGGTCCATGGTGCCAGCCTAACAAGCGTGGTGATTATGGCACTTCCCCTCCATGTTGTTTCAGCAAAAACTGTATTTTAGAGGGAGTTCCTTGTTCTGTAGTGGACGTTTCATAGGATGTCATGATGATGATGATGATGACCATCCTGACTGTCAGGACCAACCACCATTATCTAATCGGTCAACCATACGTGTTCTGATACAGCCAACGTTGCTTATCTTTCGTAATCAGAAAAAATATTAACCGTAGGTACTTATACGTATCTAATAGGTACATATCGTCAATCCAGATGCTATTGATGAACAAAATCTTCACCAACTGCTGCTGCACTTTGCATCCCATTCTATTGAACAAGCAATATTTGTATGTATATATATTACTAATCGGTTTCGCAAGAACGTCTCTAACGATTTCGATGAAATTCACTATGGGAGTTTTGAGGGAAAAAAGTCGATCTAGCTGGGTCTCATGTATGGGAAAATTCGAAACTCTAAAGCGTCATCTTTTGGTGGGATCTGGTAAAGATTAATAATAACATTAATGAAATTGTTTATTATAGGTACAGAAAAAAAGAACAATACATTATACAGAACAAAGCTCTCAGGGTGGCATCCAATTGCTGCTTTGCATCGGTCAACTCGGTACATTGTATTTTTTTTTATTTGTACAGACGCGGAGAAAAGTGTTTTTATTTTCACTATAAAACTTTATTAGCTAGCACCGCTACCATTAGGATTTAATTAATTTTTTGAATTAAGACGGAAGTTAATTTCCAAATGTATGTTTCAATATCGTTGACTGATAACATTATTCTTTATTGTACACATACATTTTTTTTTATTAGGTTCACAAACTGGATACAGCTCAAGAAAATGAGATAAAAAACAAACACAAATAAAACAGGTTTTAGAACGTACTATGAGTGAACACAGCATGCAAATAACAAATATACACTAGTAAAAATTATTGCTTAGTAACTAACAACAACGATCTTAACTACAAACTTAAACAAATATCAGAGAATTTAATCTGGTTTAAGCGCATGTGATTTTGCATGTCTTTTTAAGTAGATTGATTAAATTTTTGATTTTTTAGAAAATGTTTTAAAAATGTTTTAAATATAGACTGAAATTGTTGATTTTTTAAACTAAGTTCTAAGTTGATATTAATAAAACGACTCTATTATTTTGTTTAAGAATTTGACTGAAACTATTAGTTTAATCTGTTAGTTTTACTTTTAATAAACGACTGTGATTTTCAAATACTTTTACTTGTGATTTATTTTGAACTTCGGATCAAACGACTATATTTTATAGCTTTAGTTTTTCTTGAATAGAATATAATAAATCAAACGACTCAGATTTTGCATTAAATAAAATAATGCTATATTATTTAAATTTTCCCTGAACTTTTTCACACGATTGTACACAGATTTGAAAAAAAGCAATAGATTTTGAACTCTATGTACAAGTGTACCGAGTTGGCTAAAGGAAATGAACGAAAAAATCGGTTGGTAAACTCGGCACACTGCACCGAGTTTTCAATGTACCGAGTTGACTAAAGACCCGTTGTATGTAATCTTTACAAATTCGTCATTCTACTATTATCGTCATCATTGCCCTAGCCTTATTCCGTTTTTATCTAAGGTTTTTTACGGAGTCGGCTACCTAACCTAAGGGAATTGACGACAGCACTGATTTTTACACAGAGCGACTGTCATCTGACAACCCAGAGGGAAAACCTGACCCAGTCCAACTGGTTATCAGCCTACCTGGCTGTCAGTTTTCAGGCCACCAAATGGTTTCTGACATGGCTTGACGGCTACCATCGTCGACAGTAGCCAGGACCAACGGTTTAACGTGCCTTTCGAAGCACGGAATTGCTCTTATTTTGTGCCACTAGCGGTCACCCGCCCGTGTTCTGACCACGGCCAACGTTGCTTGCCACGAACCACGAGCGCTCCCAATAGGTCATTCTAATATTATAGTTTCTTTTTTTGTAATATAATAGTGAAGTCACTTAAGCAAAACTCTCCAAGTCAGGGTGTCTACTCTCAAAGTCCGATATATCGAAACGATACTACTCGAAACATGCAAATGCAAAACTTCGTCCCTTGACAATAGAGTAGAATATTGGTTGGATGCAGTTTGAAAATTCATCCAACCAATATTCTACTCTATTGTCAAGGGACGAAGTTTTGCATTTGCATGTTTCGAGTTGTATCGTTTCGATATATCGGACTTTGAGAGTAGACACCCAGCCTCGGAATGAGAGATAACAAGCTAGAGACGCCTTCATTTTAGCGTTCTCAAAGGTGTCTCAAAAGTCTTATAAAATCAGAGACTGATATGTAAAGATTTACTTAGAGAGATAGTTTCATTTTTGCGTGAGCGTGAGTGGTTGCTGAGATAAACAGGTGTGACAGACAGACAGACGAATTGCACCATAAGGGTTGCGTTTTTGCTATTTTTGTTCAGAACCCTAAAAAGATGACATCAAAAACTTACGATGCCAACACGAGATTTTATGAGACTTTTTAGACAACTTGTGAAGGTGTAACGGAACAACTTGCAGTGAATAAAACTTTCAGGAAATCCTACTAATATTATAAACGCGAAAGTTTGTATGGATGGATGTTTCTTACTCTTTCACGTAAAACCTACTGATTGGATTTTAATGAAAATTTACAATAATATAGCTTATACATCAGAATAACACAAAGGCTCAATTTATAAACCTGCGCAGACGAAGTCGCGGGCACCAGCTAGTAAAATATAAATGGCTTTTCCTTCTATACAAACTATCCTTTACTCGTACACCGTTTATAACAAACATACAAGTAGGTACTATTTAAGGTACACATACCTATACATAAGTATTGCTTTTTTTTTTTTTTTTTTTTTTTTTTTGTGTGTGATAATTTGCATGTATTTTATCTCAATCTTTAATGTGGAAGCACAGTGTGAAAGGCTCAGCGTAGTATGTATACTCAACAGCACGTCAGTAGAAACACTTTCGGACCTTATGGCGTGGTAATAGAGTGGAAAAAGTTTTTACCGACGTGTGGTTGACTTTACATACATCGACCTTATTATTCTCAATTTATTATTTCGTTGTACAAACACAGGGCGTGTTATGCAAAACACGGTAAAAATTTTTTGCTTGGAGATTTTTCGTTTCTTAATTTAATAATAAATTGCTTCAACCGCTCCAATTCTGGAGATTACGGTCATTAAATCTATATATATAAAAGAAGAAGGTGACTGACTGACTGACTGACATATAAACGCACAGCCCAAACCGCTGGGTCTAGAGATTCCAAATTTGGCATCTAGGTTCCTTATGAGGCCTAGGGGTGCACTAAGAAAGGGTTTTACAAAATTCCACCCCTAAGGGGGTAAAATAGGGGATGAAAGTTTGTATGGAAGTCCGTCAGTTTTGAAGTTAGGATCTTAAAAATTTGTATTTAGGCTGACGACTAAAAATTAATATTTACGTGTCTCAGGGTTTTTGGAAATTCGACAAGTGAAAAGGGGGATGAAGTTGAAAATTCTTTATTTTTAAAGTAAAATCCACATAATTTATTATTTAGGCATTAATGATGTAATTCTATGCAACGTTCATCACTGTTATTGAAATTCCACCCCAAATTCAACCCCTAAAAAAGGGAAATGGGGTGAAAAAGTCTAAAAACCAATATGGGTATCGTTTGTATGGTTTATCGGGTCGCTGATTACGAAAACTACAACAATTTGGAAATCCAACGTGGTGGACGTGAAATACCATCATCCCCCTGGGGATGGAGTTGGGGTGCGATAGGTTTGAAATGTCTAAAAATCAATATGGGTGTCGTTTGTATGGTTTATCGGGTCGCTGATTACGAAAGCTACAACTACTTTGAAATCCAACGTGGTGGACGTGAAATACCATCATCCCCTGGGGACGGGGTTGGGGTGCGATAGGTTTGAAATGTCTAAAAATAAATATGGGTTTCGTTTCTATGTTAGGGATAGCGGTTAAATTGGCGTTAGGGGTAGGGATAGGGGCAGGGATAGGGAGAGGTAGAGAGGTAGAGAGGTACAGAGGTAGAGAGGTAGAGATGTAGAGGTACAGGTAAAGTAGGGGGAGAGGGAGAAGGAGGGGAAGGGGGAGAGGGAGGGGCAGGGGGAGAGGGAGGAGCAGGGGGAAAGGGAGGAGGGGGAGAGACAGAGGGAGGGGGAGAGGAAGGGGGGAGAGGGTTTTAGTTTTTCTCAATTATTTCTGCGAATTGACTCTGTTTTGAAATATTACTTAAAGGTGTCTCTCATCTCTCTCTTTACATTTGTTAGGATACTGCTGCTAAGTTCCTCTGTTCTAAGTAATTTATGAGTAACGTCTGTATATTATATAAAATTCAGCTGGATCTTGAATTATACCCATTGATTTGCGCAGGGTTAGTCCTGTTTTTCCTTAGTTTAAAGTTACCCTGAAATGATGGGATAAATAATAATTTCCCTGGACTAAAATATCTCATTGCTTCGGAAAACCGGTAACAACCTACATACGAAATCCACGCGAGCGAAGCCGCGGGCAACAGCTAGTATATATATATAATAAACTCTGGTTAGCTGTATCCTTGATATATATATAAAACAAAAAAACTCGATGGATACTAATAGGTATCCAAATCACCCCCATGTATGTTCCGCGATTAATTGTAGTTTTCGAGTTATAAATTATTTTATTGTTTTTTAAAATTTTCTGCCGAACGAGTTTTAAAATTTTATATCTTCTTTTAACTGGATATTTTTTAATTTTCTTTTTGTCTCACCATTGTCTTGAACGTTACTTTTACACATAAAATAATGAACCTCCTAACATTCCTCACTCAAAAGGGTCACATATTTATAGGGTCGATTCAAACTTTGATCATCAATTTAATAATACAAAAAGGATGTTACATAGATCGAGGCTGATTTTAAAAAATTTGCAGGTCTCTTGGTTCCCCAAAACATAAAAAAAAAATTGGTGCTTAGTGGGGTATTTTTCGCTGCAATCGACGTTCAAAGGTTGTGAAGGAAAAAATACGAAATCTTTATTTAGGCTCCAAGTGATTAATTTGCCTATTTTTGTGATTTCTATAGCAAATTCTGATGGCAGAAAGGCTTCTGTACAAAGTCCGTCTGGAAAAGTACCGCCCCTTGCCTATATAAGTCCTAATATGTACTACTGTGTTTCGGTAGAAGTTTTAAGAGAGCTGTGAAAATATCTGGCAGATGAGCTATTCTATCTTATTTCTTAGGGTGGGCCTTCACAATATAGATGTTTTTGACGTAGGAATTACTACTTGATAGGTTATTTTGAGATTATTTTGGTACTTAAAATAGTATTTTTCGCTGAAATTGGCTTTCAAAAGTTGCCAGGGAAAACTTGAATCTAATTATTATTTTTCCAATTTTCGATATTCTATTGGAAAATTCAAGTAATTCCCTAAAACTAAGGTGCAATGTCTCATCTGCCAGAAACTAAGCTAGCTCTCTTACCTCACCAACTGAAACACAGAAATAAGCAAGGAGTAGTTCTTCCCTAGACGGTGTTTGCACAGCAGTCACCTTAAAAATTTATTCAGGTTTTCCCTAGTAACTTTTGAAAGTCAATTTCAGCCATAAATTTCCCATTAAGCACATTTTTTTGTGATGTTTTGGGTAGCCTAGAGACCTGCAAATTGAATCGGCACTATAAATTTTATTTACCATACTTTTTGAGTAATAAGCAGGAATGTTAGGAGGTCTTTTTGGACGTCTATCAACGAGCAACGAGCGTCTAGCAACGAACGAGAGAGTGAAATGAAAGAGAGAAC
Source organism: Athrips mouffetella (assembly GCA_947532105.1). NCBI lineage: Eukaryota > Metazoa > Arthropoda > Insecta > Lepidoptera > Gelechiidae > Athrips > Athrips mouffetella. The sequence continues at coordinate 35,218,302 of OX383956.1, forward strand.
GAGAGAGAGTGTAACATAATGTTGTATATAAGTTAGGCGATAAACAGGTCGAGCAAATAAAAAAGTTAATGTATCTGAGCTCCAAGACTACGAGACATAAAGTGATATTATAAGAAGAGTGAATGCTGGAAACGCTTTCAGGAATAGTCTGATAGTGTTTATGAGGCTCGTTTGGCTGTACATAAGGAAGTGTGGTAAAAAAGACTATGTATGGCAGTGAAAGCTATGGTATGGCGGAAGAAGCAAAAGAGTAGAAATTCATGCAGGAGAATGAGAGTGTTGAACAGTATGTTGATTCTGAATGTGAGTAACAAGTTTTAAAATAGAGGGATTCTTTTCCATCACGCCTTACCTACGCTAGGTACTACGTTTGTGACGTAAAAGAAGATGTACTGTGCCGAGATGGTTTATTCATGTATAGGAGAATAGAAATGTTGGAAGGGAAAGGCCTCTGTGAACGTTTCAAGACCAAATTTAGGTCTTTCTGAATAAAAGCAGGGTCAAAAGTACCCTCAATGGACGAACACATGTAAAAGGGTTTCTAAGAGTAGAAGAAGCGAATGAAGTTTGTCAAGATCGTAGCTGGCGAGGATGTGACTCTGCCTACCCTTGTGAAAACAGCCGTGATATTTAAACTCTTTGGTATTGCTGGCTTTACCTACAAATGTATGATGACACATCGGCATCTACTTTAAAGTTGGCTTCGCCCACGCTTCGCCACGAGGGTTTTCTCATTGCGATCATATAGGTAATTTAGTTAGGTAAATTATTCGTTAATATGATAATGATCAACTCCTTTTGATGCATGATGTAGTTTATTGATCAGAAACGAAATAAGCTCACAGTGTTAAAAGTTTTAAATACTTATTTTGAAATATTCTTTCGTAGTAAGAAAGTAATTAGGTATTCATCAAAACAAATACATACATACATAACATCATGCATCTTTCCCGTCGGGGTAGGCAGCGACGGCAGCCCTGTTACGGATCTTGGCATAGGTCAACCGCTTGTCGGTAGAAACTTTTTCAACTCTATTACCACGCCATAAGGTCCAAAGGTGTTTCTAAGGATGTGCGGCCGTGTGTACTTCCCTCGCTTCCTCTACTTTCATCAACCTTTTCATACACACTCGCCGGTTTAGGGTACTTGTAAACTGGCCTTGATTTAGAATGTCCTGTATTTGGAATGTTCGCTGAGGCCTTACCCTCCCGCCGTTTCCGTTACTCCCGCCTGGTAGATCTCTTCATTCATCCTCTCTACATGATCAAACCATCTCTCAGCATTCCTTTCGCAACTGAGCCTAGTTTTAGGCTACGACGTTCTCTATCTCAGATCCACTGTTTCTGATCCTCTATTAAAGTTCACACCTTCCTTTTTTCAATACAACTATCGTGGTTAAAGAGAATTTGCCTAAACAAAACATTTTGAGGTATACTCTTGTAATTTATCTTATCGTTACAATTACAATATTTCTACAGAAATTTGTCTTTCTTAGTATGCCATTGTGAAGCCCGACCTCTTTATTTTTTATTAATTTAGTCCGTATTATTATCAAATTTTGTAAACATCACGTTTAGTATAGTGCGGCTGTTTCGTCACGCAACGTGATCCAATATTTGGTAACCGAGCGTGCAATATTTCTCGCGCTTTCCTTTACCTCCTTGCAACATCGATACACTTAATTTAAGTAAATATATTGATGGCGGTAAATTGGCTGGCAGTTTCCGCTAGATAAATCTTGCGCAGTGATGTGCGAATTTCAATCACGTCAACGCTTCGTGTGCTTCCTCACTTATTTCGGGATGGCGAACAAATCTCTAACAAAAACATCATAAAAAAACATGACCCTCTGCCGGGCACAGTCAGGTAAAAAAAATATTAAAAAAATAAAAAACCCGACCGCGTAAATGAAAAAAGAAAAACAAGCTAGGATTCTAGGATCTACGGCGTGATTACGAAATGTCTGACTATACCTACGTGAGTATAGTACTTAGGACATGAAACTGGCTTTCCCCAAAAAACGTAGGTTGAAAAATGAAAAACATTTTTAGCATACCCATACATGCAGGTCAATCATAACCCTCCTTTTGGACTTCGCCGCAGTCGGGTAAAAATGAGGCCAATAAATTTGTTCGCATAGATACATTGTTTTATACTCGTACACGAAAAAAAATCAACGTTTGGGAGACAATTTATAATAAATACACAATTTTTTTTTGCGTGTCGTACTGACTGCTCGTATCATTCAAAACTAATTTGCCTCTATTTATCTATAACCTAAATATGAAAAAGAAATATTTGTTAGAAACATTTTCACGCGTGATTTTCTTACAATGATCGTTTAAAATCGGAAGAATCGTTTGTGAAATTTTAAAATAGGTAAACTTCCCTGGCCAACCTAAAAGCCCGCAGGTTGGGAGATGCAAAGATAACCTGAGCCGGTGAGCCTACATAGAAGCTTTGAGCCGGTGAGCCTACATAGTAGAAGTGTGATGCCACGAATGTTCCACCTCACAGCATGCGCATCATGCCCTACAACATGCTCGCTAAAGGATCTGTACAGTAGACGGCCAGACCAAATGCTATCTGCGTTGCCTAAAAAAGTATGAGTGTTGCCATCGACACCATAAGAATAGGTAATTTAAACAAGTTCATTTAAACACCCTTGTCTGATTTTGGTTGATGAAGAAAGATTTGGCTGTTACCGAAGTAAATGTGCTGGCCATAAAAAAGTAACTTTCCTAGTTACGTATTGTAGATTGCATCGTGAAGTCTGCATGAAATTCTAAACATGCGTAAGTATTCACGCAAGAAATATATTAACCGGTGGATATTGAACCTTAATATAATAGAGTCATTTAAAAGGCTAAGAAAAAAGCTTTGGTTCCGGACTTGAATTGATGCTGTTGCATGAAACTTTTTATATGTGACAGTTAAAACGCGTTTTCTTTAGATAAAACTAGTTTTTTTCTCAAAAATAAATATCAATTAAAACTAGGTTCTAACCAGACAAAATGAAATGGTTCAGTTAAAACTGTATAATTTTAAGCTCTTAAAAGGAGATTCCGCTTCAGGCAAGTAGTGGTCGCATGAGAACCTAACACAACCTAAGTCCTAACTGATTCCGTTTGGGATCGTTGTGTTTGTCTTATCTAACGGACCTATGAGAAGACATGCTACTAGAGTACGATAATCTTTCGGTTGCTGGTTATTACGATCGGTTCGGTTACGTTCTCTTGTGACCTCAACGTAAGAGCTGAGCGAGCGAAGCAAGCGTGCCGCGGCTGCTGCTGCCGAGTGCCAGAGGCGAAATAAACTAAAATATGTTTTATACTTACCTGTTTTTATCATGGGGAATGACATAAGCTACTTTATTACTGAATGCCAAGAGAACGAAATCGCATGGAACAGCTAGTACTCATATACTTTGAGGTTATTCCTAGAAAAAATATAATTTGCACCCATATTCCTACGACTAGGATACGCTTAGGCTACCATTTTACTTAAAGGTAGTCAGACGTCTTTTGTGAATCTACTATACTGATTCATATTGAATATTGGTTTTGTTATAAAGCTATATGTATTCAAGCTCATATCGTTGATAATATTGTTTTCGGACCCTACAGCGCTCTCAAGCGTGTCGTTATTGCTTACACAACATTATTGTACTTATGTTTTCTTTGTTACAGTTATATTATTTTCTTTTATCGAAGCTGGGTCACTGGTCAACAATACCACTACGAAAATGTTGATGAAACAACAATTATATTTTTTCAGTAAGGTAGGAATGTCGAGGACCCAAAGATCTCTATTTTAACACTTTACCACTAACTCGGCCCTAATAAGCGATTGTTATATTTCACTTGATATTACAAAATATTGTGAACAATCAAAAGGTGCACTGATTCAAAGCGGACGTGCGACCTCCTTGCCGCTTCGTGCGGCGGATGTTAGAATATCGGTTTTACCTCCATTGCTTGCACAACCTATAGGCTATAATATACCTATATGTATATGCTACCATAAAAAATAAAGGTTAATTCAACAAGATTACTTTGCGAAAGACGATTTAAATCGTAAAGACGATTCCACAGTATTGATTTGTAGTTGGTTTGGATGGCTTTAAATAATTTCGGAGTTGGCAACCAAAGTACCCGTTTGGATTCAGATAGTATATAACTAGACGAGTGTATATATCCCGGGACACAAATTTATTTGGCCCTCTAGCTGCGTTGATGGCGTAATCAATATGGCCGACAAAGTTTTGTGACACATTTTCCTTTATAACTAGGGTTTTTTTTTAATCTAAATATATAAAAGAGCATGTCCTGACTGACTGACTGACTGATTCATCAACGCCGAGCCGTAACCGCTATAGATACAGATCTGAAATTTTGTACACAGGTTCTATGCACGTCAAAACCACCCACTAAGAATGGATTTTGGAAAATTCATCTCCCAAGGGGGCGAAATAAGGGATGAAAGTTTGTATGAAAGTCCTTTGTTTCTTGAGCTAGATTCACACAAGTTTGAATTTAAACTTCTGGTAAAAAATAAAGAAACACGTGTTTAAGCATTTCTTAAAAATTACCTTTCAAGGGGGTGAAAAAGGGGATGATTTTTTTCCGTATGTTGGTCCATAAGTCTTTCATTTTTAAAAGTACAATTATAAAAATTTGGTTCCGAGCTCATGGTAAAAAATAAAAAAGTACGTATTAAAGAATTTTTCAACATTCATTTCCTAAAGGGGTGAAATAAGGGATGAAAATTTGTATGAAAGTCTTTTGTTTCTTGAGTTAGATTCACACAAATTTAACTTAAAGCTTTTGGTAAAAAATAAAAAAGTACGTGTTTTAGGATTTTCCAAAATTCATCCCTAAAGGGGGTGAAATAAGGGATGAAAGTTTGTATAAAAATTCCGTCAGTTTTAAAGTTAGGATCTTTAAAATTTTTATTTAGACTGACGACTATAAATTAAGTTTTATGTGTCTCAGGGTTTTTGAAAATTTTACACCCTAAGTGGTGAAAAGGGGGATGAAGTTGAAACTCCTTCATTTTTAAGTTATATCCACTAAATTTATTATTTAGGCATTAGGGTTGTAATTCTGTGGAACATTAATCTCTGTTATTGAAATTCCACCCCAAATTCAACCCCTTAAAGAGAGAAATGGGGTGAAAATGTCTAAAAACCGATATAGGTCTCATTTGTATGGTTCATCGTGTCGCTGATTACGAAAACTAAAACAATTTTGAAATCCAATGTGGTGGACGTGAAATACCATCACCCCCCGGGGATGGGGTTGGGGTGTGATAGGGTTGATATGTCTAAAAATCAATATGGGTGTCGTTTGTATGGTTTATCGGATCGCTGATTACGAAAACTAAAACAATTTTGAAATCTAAGGTGGTGGACGTGAAATATCATCATCCCCTGGGGATGGGTGTTGGGGAGCGATTGGGTTAAAATGTCTAAAAATCAATATGGGTGTCGTTTCTGTGTTTATATAAGGATAGGGATAGCGGTTAAGACGGCGTTAAGGATAGGGATAGGAGTAGGGTTAGGGGCAGGGATAGGGAGAGGGAGAAGGAGAGGGAGTAGGATGGAGGTAGAGAGAGAGGGAGTGAGAGAGGGTGAGGGAGGGGGAGAGGGAGAGACTGCACATTGTCTGAATATCACGCGGGCGAAGCCGCGGGCACAGCTAGTAACCTATATTGTTAGTGATTATTAATTGAGAGAAAACGCGCTTCCCAACGATATATTTGACATTGTTAAGGCTCATCATGCACAATAAACATTTTTAACTTTATAATATTAACTGTTTTTATTTTAAATTTTTTGAACATTTTGGTAAATAACGTGGAATCCAAATGAGATGTATAATAATTTAGATTTAAGCGAATTTAATGAAATAAAGAAATACGTGGTTGTTTTTTGCAAAATTATCCCTCTTGTAGGTGAAATGAACTATGCATTTTTAATCATAAAGATTAAGATTTAGAGTCAGTACAAAAAACAAGAAAACATGCATATATCAGCATACTGGATTATCATCTTCAAGGGAGTAAAATGATGGATGAATTATTTTGGGTTCTTCCCTTCCGTTCTTGATGCATGCAAGACGCATGAAAATTCAGATTTTCAGAAATTGGGATTTTCATAAAAACTTTTATCCCTCAATTCACACCCCCTAGGCGAATGATTTTGCAAAAATTCTGAAACACGTGTTCCTTTATTTCTGTTAGGTAATTAGCTTAAACCCAAATTTTATGTTTTAAGCACCTTATGTCATAACTGTGGAATTTTCAAAAAAATTTCCATCCCTTGATTCACCCCCCTGGGAGATGAATTTTTAAAATCCTTTCTAATTCAGTTTACATGCAATTAACCTTTGTGTAAATTTCACATTTATAGCTTTAGCGGTTATGGCTCGCGGTTGATGCATCAGTTATGAAATGTTCTTCTTTACATTAAAATTTTTCTTGATCGCCCATTTTCCCCTATCAAGATCTCTTTAAAAAAGTGCAAAATATTTTTTGAAGAGAATTTCATTTAGATTAAGTTTTAAGTAGAGAATTTCATTGTTTAGTAATTTTCTGCTATGTGTCTCAGTTTTCGAGATTTTCATAAAAAATAAAAAAGGAACATTAATTACGTCGTTAACACCGCTAGAGAGCCAGATAAATTTGTGTCCCGAGCTTTTTAGACTCGTCTACTCATGAACTATCAACACACTATCAACAACTAAACGGACACATTTGTCGCTGGCTCCGAAATGCTTTGGGGTGATTTTTAGCTAACTATTGGTATTGACGATGTCATAATCATAAATATCATATGGAACGAACTTATCTCTGCGTTACTCGTGTAGTTACGATATGGAAGCTTTCAAAAACCGGGTTAACAAAGTCTTAAAAGGCCGGCAACGCGATATCGTTGCTTCTACTGGTATGCAAGTATGCATGGGCGACCTTTAGGTGAGCTGTCTGCTTGTTTGCCCGTCCTGGTCGTGACATAAAACTAAAATATCATTTTTTCTATTTTTATATCCTCAAACTTAAATAGCTGAAACATGTTTACATAATTAACAAAGTTCATAATTCAATAAAATATTATCATTTGTATACTTGTATCGATTAAGAGGCTAGGAGAAAAGATAGATATTTGACAGCGCGCGCAGTCTTTTCGCTTGAAAGAAAGGGATAAAGTGCGCAATCCGCAACGCATTAGATTGCGACAGATTTACTGAGCGTGTTACCAAAACTAAATGACGTAAGCGCCTGATATAAAATATCGACTTTTTGTAAAAACTAAGTAATAAATTAAAATTTTAGGTTGGGCAAACCCTAGCAACTACAAATACCTTTCTGTAAACGTAATTTCACTACTTACTTAAAACACCTCAGATTCCACAAAAAGAGGAATAATTAATGAAAATTGAAGAGGCAACTTAGGATTTTTATTTTGTCGAGTCGATTTTCACTAATCATGTTTTGGTCTCGGTTATTCCCTCACTTGAATGGTCAAGAAACACATACCCGAAAATCACGGCAAGATACTGAGTAAATAAAAAGATATTTGTCTTCAAAATACCCAAAAAAATCAAATATCGCCTTAACTACGAGTACTATGTGTATCGATTGTACTGAAGTGGTGAAAACAAAACAATACGCCACACACTGCACGAAGGCCGCGTGAAATTTCTCTCATTTCGTATTCTACAAACACTTCTACTGAATTGAAATACAAAGCTTATGTTTAATGCACAAATTATAAAAATGTCGCTGTTTTGTTCGAATAGAACATAAAAGTACCTATCTGTTTATCAATGCGTGCTATATATTCTTACAGTGGAGAAAGTATTCTTATAGCTAGGGATAGGTGTCGAAGGACCATATTATATAAGCCTGCGATGATTTATAACTAAGCACACATCAGAACAGTACCTTTGATGTCTGTAGAGTTGCGCATGAGCAAACTGGCGATGAAGGCAGCAAGAAACGCGATGGCCAGCACCACGGCGACCCCTGCCAGCATCATCAGACGTTTCTCCAGCTTTGTGCGCTGCCCCCAGCATGACTGCCTGTACCAAACAAAATGTGTTATTTGTTACATAAGTAAAACTTAAATAACGTTATTTACTATGTCCCTTTTTCGAGGTATTACTAATAATTAATACCCATGATGTCAAATTGGCTTGAAATAATTTTGAGCAAATGTATACCTGGCTGCAAAGTTTGAATCTCTGTGTGTGTAAGCAATTCGTATGTTAATATAGGTAAGCCAGGATAATCCATATCAAAACGTAACATACAGGTAGGTAAACAATTTCAAAGTGGTTATTCTTTGGAGGAGAAAATTGCGTCGAAATTTTCAATTTGTTTTGGCAACCCAATTTTCTACCCGCAATTTTCCTTGGTGTTAAATCAAAAATAAAAAACGCCTGGGGCAAGAGTGCCTCCTTTACTTATGTTGGTGGTCTATGGAAAAACTCACTCTTTAAAATTTCCCTTTTAAAAACATTATTTAGCAACAACTTTGTGTATCATCCTAACGCTCTGCACGGATGAAGGGTTCTTAGGAGTCAATGACATTCAAAGATGCAAAAACAGAAAGCGAGTGTTTTTCAAAGTTGCTTTATGCTAACAGAGTACCTACATCTTGTGCTACGTTTATCAGTATCTCGCAGCCCAGCTAATGTCTTTGCAGTAAGGTGCGTAGGTAGAAGTACATGATTATGTTAGCTCGTTAATCATTGATAAGCTGCTTCGCATGCCTGGTTTTAATTATTAGACAACCACTTTCGATCTTTCTACGTGAAGCTTACCTACTGTGAGCATTCTTAGGAATCCCGCAAATTCATTAATCTTTGTTTAAAATTTGTATCAAATTAGCCAGCTTAGTACTTTTCTTAGTTGATTATAATGAAGTTATCATTTAAAAAACTTAGCATCTCAACTACGTTTGATCATTCTTTTTAGGGTTCCGAACCAAAATGGTAAAAACGAAACCCTTACCCTATCTGTCTGTCTGTCTTGTCACACATGTTTATCTCAGCAACTATCACGCTATGATCTTGAAATTTGGAATGGAATGGGGTAAAGTTGCAAATTGTCGTTACAATATCGAGGGGGTGTCATATAAAAGGGCTTTGTTTGTACGTTCCAAAAAAGATTTTTGTGTGGTTTTACGACTCTTAGTTTTCAAGTTATTATGAAAAATAACAAAAAACACTCAAAAATAACAAATATTACAGCCAAAAAAACGATCCCTCTATAGTGAGATCGTGAAACACACACAGTTTTTGTATTGCTTCCAAAAATACTATAGATATATATGAACCCTCAGCGCGCAAGTTCGGCTGGCACTTAGCCGTGTTTTGGGTTCCGTACCTCAAAATAAATAAATTTTTTACAACGACTCATTCAAAAGATGTGGTTTTATGTCCTCATCTCCATACATTTATGCACTAAAAAACCTAGACCCGTTGACCTAAAATTATGAAATTTGGCAAGAAGGTAGGACTCACAGTACAAATAAAGGGAAAAGTCTAAAACCATTATCTATTACATTTTTTCTCACAACTAATAGGAACCAATTAAGGTGAGCTCCCGTTTCAAGAACTTATTTACAAAAGAGGGGTCAAGTTTGATAGTAGCGGAGTTTTTAAAGTCTGAGAGCAAAAGCTTTTAGTATTTCATATGGTAGATAGGTACGGAACCCTTAGGGCGCGAGTCCGACTCGCACTTGGCCAGTTTTTTTTTCTTGAGAATCTGATTTGGAAATGGAATAAAACTAAGTATGTATAATGAAATCAATATTTTTTGCTAAGTAAAAAAAAGTGCTACAACCAAGTCCATGACCAAATTCAAAACCAATGCTTCATCATGTTTTGTTATTTTAACATCCTTCGTGATTTTAGGAAATCTCTGTTTTCATTACATCCATGCGATCGCGACACCTACATTAGCATCACATTTGTTTCTGGATTTGATACGTACTTACTCGAAAGGTTGCTTACAGCAGCGACAGCACCCTCTACGAGTAGAGACTATAGTCTATAACGTATACCTACGTGCTATCAAAGAATAAACAATTTTCTTTCGGTAACAAACAGCTAAACGTTTAATCGATTAAGTGCGTTGAAAGAAATGTTGTACTTTTATATCTTAAAGTAATTCCGACCACTTTGAGTGAAAATTTAAACTTTTCTGAATACATCGATTTCCAGTCTAAACATTACAATAGAACGTAAGAAAAAAATCGGCAAATCGGTCTCGTTTGGGTCAACAACGTTAATTTAAATATATTCTGGAAACTCTCCAACACATTCACGATTTAACACATTCAGCTCTATTGATACTTTGGATTCGTAAACATTGGTGATACATACCAAATGTCTTTGTTTCGACCAAGTTTTGACAAAACAAAACGTAGGCCTGGTTTAATTAAATAAGCTATGTAACCGGGTCATAACAGTTTTTATCCAGCTCCTTTGAACCTACTGCTATCACTTTCTTCGTCATCAAACCAGCAAGTGACAGTAAGGGTGGTTTTCCACCGGAGCTAAGCTGTACACTAGGAGAATTTCAACAAATAGGATTGCTACATTTTCCAAGCTTGTCAAATGCGCTTCCAAATCGAGCAATCTTATTGGTTTGAATTTTCCAGCTCACAGCTTAGCTACTTCGCACAGCTCTGGTGGACAACCACCCTAATACGTACACTAAGATTAAACAGAGCCCTAACCTTTAAAAATTTTTGTGTCCTTAAAGTTGCTTGCGCAGGTATAATGTCGCAGGAACAAAGGGTTGCTTTAAGTATATGAACTGTTAAGTAGGAAAATCGACTCTATTACGCGGGCGACATACATAACCCTGAAGATCCTGAGCCTGCTCTATGTGACTCCAGTTCAAAATTCTATGGGAAAACCGACTGGACGGGTCGCCTTGTTTTATCCTATACTATTAAACGAGCAATATTTGTATACAGGGTGTTAATTTGATTGCGTGCCATAGCTTAAGGGGTGGTTTAGTAACGATAAAGAAACTAAAAAAAGTATTTAGAAATCCTACAAAAATAAAAATTCCAACTGAACTAACGCGGCAATGACCGCGCGAATGGGCGCGCTATCAAAAGCGCGCGAAAGAGTTTCAGTTACGTAGTCGTCATGGAGATCTTTAGGGGAGGCCTATTTTCAGCAGTGGACGTCTTTCGGCTGATATGATGATGATGTGCCTGCCTTATTCACTGATACTCGCGCGCTAGCGACGTTGCTCCGCGTTGGTTAAGTTTCAATGCAGTTTTAGTTTTTTTTCAGTAGGATTTTTTTTTTTTTTGTGTTCCTTTATCGTAACTGAAACACCCCTTAAGCTATGGCACGCAATTAAATTAACACCCTGTATATATTATTTATTAAGATTTAAAAAGTACAGTAAACTTAAAACTAAACATTGCCCCACAAAACTGCAAAATCCAGCAGTTTGTCTGTGGGATCTATGAGTCTCAAATTACAGCATTAGAACTTAATCCCAAGTATAATTTAAATTAGGTGCTAATACTTACTCGTAAAAGGTGGGCTTGTAATTTTGTTATAAATTTTCCTTTTTTTTTATTCTAATCGAATGTCCTTAGGTAAACTGTTTAAAAAGTATGGAATTCGTTTCTGTAGCGTTCGGTCGCCGTAATAATTTGTTACTCTCGGTACAACAAATTTACCTGAGGTCATCGACTTAGTGCCATACTGATTATTAATCGATACAAGTGACAAAGAAGAATCGTTTCGACCATGGTTATTTACAGCGAGAAGAAATTTGTGCTTGAAGCTAATTCTTAGAATTTTACAAATATTGTATAAAATCCTATACACCCCTACGCCCCCCCCCCTAGCCTTTACATTTAGTTTTAGTTTTTCCGTTGACTTGTAATTTTAAAAATCTCAGTTGAAACTTTTCAAGTTTATCCAAATTCGTTTTCGTTGTAAGACCATATGAATCCAAGGCATAACTTAATATTGAGTCTATTAGTGACATATATAAACATATATATATTATATACATTGTAATCGGTTGCTCGAAAACGGCTCTAACGATTTCGATGAAATTTACCAAACGGGGATTTTCAGGGGCGAAAAATCGATCTAGCTAGGTCTCATGTCTGGGAAAATTCATTTTCCCAATACCGCAACCTACAGCGCCATCTGTTGGCGGGTAGCATAACTTGCTCATCCGATGATATTTTAATGTTGAGGCAGTTATTTATTATTATAGAGCGAAGCTTGGTCGCCCAGGTACTGCTGTATTAATTAGGAATCTTTAATATACTCGTAGTCATAATAAGCTAGACTCAATATTTCATTTCTCTCTTATCAAAATCTAGTAACAAACTGTTTAAAAAAAATATACAGCAACAAGCATTTTGCGTGTGCTGGTTTTGTAAAAACTGACTAGTATTTTAAGTATTCAAATCAACCTTTTTACAAAATTACGAATTTATCGTGTCAGATCCTTGCAGCATCAACCTAAGCAAGCAAATAAATTGAAGGACTCTACAATTCTTTAAAGTTAAAGCGAACGAAAGCGGCGAACGTACCAGGACCAAATTCAGGACGTTCTGAATAAAGGCCAGGTTAAAAGTACCCTAAACCGACGAGCATGTATGAAACGATGGATGAAAGTACAGGAAGCAAGGGAAGTATGTCAAGATCGTAGCAGGTGGAGAACTGTGGTCTCTGCCTACCCCGACGGGAACAAGGCGTGATATTATGTATGTATGTAAGTTAAAGCTCCTTTAAGTCTATTGCTGTCTCTTTCTGGTTTGTTGACAAAGAAAGTGACAGTAATATATTTAAAGGAGCTTTAACTTTAAAGACGCTTTATGCAACTGGCTGATAGAAAGTTATAGCACTATAGTATTTAAAGGAGGTAACTGAACTTGGTTGATTTAACTGACTCTAACGAATAAATATGTTGAAAATCAAGCATTGTAGACATATTTATGTGCCGACTTATTGTATTATTTGATTCAACCTAAAGACAGGTTAAGACATTAAAACTTAAATGGTACAGTTAGCAGCACTGCACTTACATTCTCATGATATGCTAAGAATAAGGCATGTCTTTAACGCGGCGACAAATAAATCTGAATTAGGGTTTCAAAAATATTGAAGCAGGCACAGGCACAGCAGCTACAGTGAAGGATAATTTTAGAAAATAGCAGCTTTATAATCAGTTGTAAGCTTTGTTTTAATTTATACTGGCATCGATTTTTTGTTTTGGTAACTGAATTTATTGTAACGGCGGATAAAACTAGAAAATACGCTTTCTTAAATGATACAATGAGGTTGTATATAAAGTTAACTAAGGTGAGAAGAAAATATGAACATGGTCCTAAAAAACATACTTTGTGCGACATTTTAAAAGCTCTAAATAAAGCAAATAGCGACATGCAAAAAAAATTGTTTAACCTAGGATTTTTATTATATGACCTAAAATTTTCCTACAATAAAAAAATACAATAAAAGAGTAACAAGAATAAAGGTACAATAATTGTTTTTATTTTTTCAACACGCAATATTTCTTTATTTATGCCGAGCTGAGTGTTCCTCTTAGTTTATTGTTTATAATTAAAGCTCCATTGAAGTCCTCCTGACTGTAGGTTAGTTCAATGGGGACCAACTGTGCGGGTCCCCTTCTGTCTTCGAGGGGTCACAAGGGAACCTAACATAACCTACCGTGTATGTGTCGTCCTGTCTGGAGTTTGTTTTTTTATAGCGGGGGGCAGACCCCCCTGAACCCCTTCTTACTACCCTACACTCCCTCGTCCCCCCGCTTCGTGATGGTAGTGGTAATTTTGAGAAAAGCAGTAGTCATTCATTGTAAAAAGGTTCGGAAGCACGCGGAAGTAGGATTAATTGATTACAACGAAAAGCGAATGTATAATTAATTAAAGCTCCAAGTTCATGTTCCCAAGGTCATGTTCCAAGACCAGCTTCCCTTGTCACTCCTCGCGAACAGAAATAGGACAGCACAAAAAAATATAAAATATTTAAATATATTCGATCCGCTCTGTGTTTCTATGCAATGAGTACACTTGTCGCCGTTTTCATCAAATTATGATTCTACAAACAAAAATACTGAAATCCAAATACTTAATTATAGTACCTGTTTTAATTTTTACAGCCGCCTAAAAATTGCAGCCCGGAAGTGTATTTTTATATGGGAGCCTATTGTTGCCAATAATACAATCTTTGTTTTCCCACTGTTAATATTAGTCACCAAGTCATTATTTATAGTACCTCGCCTATGATTTATTTAATATAATTGTTGCTAAAATATTTAATCGCTGCCAGATTAATTTATTAGATGCAAACTGTTAGTTTCCGTTTCATTTGTTAGTTGCCTCGAAAATTATAAGCCTAGGAAAAAGTATCCACTGCATACTTAAATGTGTAATGCCATACGCACAGTACGGAAATACAAAGTTATATTTAGGATTGAAAAAATAATCTAATTTCATAATATGTAAATCAATTGAGATTTCAAATTGTTATACATTCATACAAACTAACCGTAAACGATTTCGAGTAAATCACATGTTTAAATTTTGGTAACTGGACTATCCTTTATATTAATTTTCACAGGTCAATGGAGATACTTGCATGGAGATCTTTCATTTCGCATCACATGTTTCACAGGGAAAGTTGTTCCGTTTAGTCTACTGAGCAAGCTCTTTCAGTTTTTTAGTACAACCTGTATACTTATTATTGCAAAATAAATAACCAATGCAAAATTAAAATTATAGAAAATTAAAATAATCTCAATGGAACCACTTATATTATGAATAAATAAATCAAATGTTTACGTTTTACTAGTACTATTATTTATGAAATAAGACAGACTAATTGATAGTACCGTAAGATACCTTACAATTTTTATAAAAATCGTTTCAGCTGTTTTTCAGCAAATTTCAATTCTTCTTTTTTGTGTCAACTACCCTCAAAATAAGAGCCAGCAAGGATCCTTCGATAAATTTACAAAAAAAATCTTTAAACTAAAATAAGGTGTCAATCTGTCATTCGTTTAGCTGTTAGGCCGAAGCATGACGGACAGACCGATCGACCAACAGACGGACATTAACTTGCTTTTTATAATGTACTAGCGACCCGCCCCGGCTTCGCACGGGTGAAATGCTGATACTAAATTTACTATTTATAGGCACGCGCCGCCGACCCCCGGTCGGCCGGTACCGCCGCGACCGCTGCTGTGTCCCTCCCTGCATTTTAAATCTGTAATATCTTCAAAAATATTCATTTAAATTACATGCTGTAAAGGGCCATATTTATCTTAATTAAATGCACCATGTGTTTAAGGTACTTAATTGACTAAGGATTAATGCTGTATTGCTTAAAATCGCAACGTAAAAAAAATAAAGGATAAAAAATGGTTATTGAAGGTTATCCCTAAGAGATAGATATATACCATCGCGGACTTTTTTGTAGAGCTTTTTAAGTTGTACAATACTGTAGGTAGTACATTATTTTGATCTATCTCGTGCGGTTCAGCCAGTGTTTGCAATGTAAGCGCAAAAAAATTGTTTATTTATAGAAACCTCTAAAATTATCAGTGTTTCTCTACTATATTATGAATGCTTTATACATATAAACCTTCCTCATGAATCACTCTATCTATTAAAAGAAACCGCATAAAAATCCGTTGCGTAGTTTTAAAGATCTAAGCATACGTAGGGACAGACAGACAGACAGCGAAAAGCGACTTTGTTTTATACTATGTAGTGATAATAAAACTAAAATGGAACACATCTTTCAAAAAATTTTATTTCAGTTTTTTCTCGCTCCACTCGAAAGTACAGGTTTCATTTAAAAGAAAATACAAACAGTTTCGGTGACCTTGTTCATTTTGTTTAATTTTCCCCAGACGATTGAGAGTAGAATGATCAACGGAGCGATCACCGACCATCAGCTTTCAAGGTAAAGGTACCGCTTGAGGAAACTCTTCAGGAACAATCACAATTAACTACTATAGCCACTTAGACAACTAAGGGATTTTTTTTTCATTGTAATTCTAATTACTAAGACATGATGAGACTACTATAACTATGTATACACATGGATATAAGAAATGTTTATTCTATTCCCATACGTTCACATACAAAGTAAGTACATACCTAACCACATTGGTTGTTGAATGCTGGCGTTAGACCGGTGGCTATCGTATCAGGAATCTGAGTTAAGAATAGTTTTTAAATAGTTTCCTTATATTTTATGTAGGTACTGTCCACCTACGCATTGTTGTTACAACAAACCCACGTACGTAACTCACGTCCGAGCTGTTTCTAACTTCCAGTTCCGTCGCCGCACTTGGCCGTGACAAATATTTACCGAACTGGTGAAAACCAGAGGTTTTAATGTAAACGTTTTACTTAAAGACTTAGGTATTGAAAATAAGAGGTTGTCTGCTTTTTAGCTTACAATCATATAATACAACTTGCATTTAAATGAGCTTCAATAAAGATGCTACGATTATGGCGATCGTAGAAAGGTAGCTCAGCTCATACTCGTAAGAGGCAGGCCTTTTAGCCCGACGCAAGTTCAGGCTAAGCGTATTCTCATTGCAGCGATCAGCGAGGTGCGTGCAGCGAGCAACATCAACCAGTCATGCAACATACATCCGGAATGTTGTTATGCAACTAGACACCACTGCTCTTCGGTTATTGTCGACCGATATTTTTCACGCGCGACCGGTTCGTCACAGGTCGTCGTCTCAGCCAAGGTCGACGAACCTTTTTGACCGTCTTCGTGCCAGTAAAACAAATTTTGCACCAAAAATTAAGGTGACTTTTACTTTTGTTTACTGACACTGCCATTGATTCGCGCTTTACAGACTCTAAAGCGGGACTTAGTACCGTAAGCTTTTCAATATGCAAAGAGTATAGAGACACTTTCTGTTAGCATACAATGTTTGGAACGACTCCAAATGAAA
This sequence comes from Athrips mouffetella, assembly GCA_947532105.1. Lineage (NCBI taxonomy): Eukaryota > Metazoa > Arthropoda > Insecta > Lepidoptera > Gelechiidae > Athrips > Athrips mouffetella. The sequence goes on from OX383956.1 coordinate 35,235,300, forward strand.
CTAATGAAGACAATGCCAATCGCGTAATTTATTCGACTAAGTCACAGATAAAGATTGCAAACATGGTAATTTGTTAGTGAGTGAGCGGTGTGGTGCGGTCAGGGCCTAACGGTACGACCGCACAAGAGCACACAGGCAGGTCGCGCCAGGACGATTTTGTGAAGAGCTACCGTTACTCACTAGTAGTGATGAGTTCAATGATCTTATCCTTGAGGTATCTTCGCTATATTTATTTCACTTTGCTGACATAGCGACGAATATATCTACTGTTATCATTATTATATATATTGTGACCCTCAACGTATGAAGAGACATAACCTCACTACTTTTTTATTTATAACATTATTAGTTATACCTAAATTGTGGTTTTTACTTACCGACTAACCACATCCTTCAAGTTTTTCTAATTAGTAAAAAATCTCAAACTGTGTTTGTCTGATGTAACCAACATACGCAATTTTAAAATGTTAATAGGCACGTGTAGGTATGTGTTTGTTGATAAAACAAAAAGTGCTAAAGATGCTATACAGTATGATAGTTACTACATTTCTATAAACTAAGATAAAAGAAAGTAGAGACATATCTTTTCAATGGTCACAAAGAAGAAAAATATACGGTAATCGTGGTAACACTTAGTGAGCATACAAAATATGACGCAAGGATATGTTTGGTTTTGTTATAAGTCGTATTATCACAGCATTGGCTGCAAGCGATGCTTGCTTGTACTTTGCGCGCGCGAGTTTCTTCACATTACCTATTGTTATGTTATGTGTGTACTTACAAGGACGCGGCGATGCCTATCAGGAAATTAGATTCTAGTTCTACAACTAAGATATTCAATTTATATATGTACTATTTAGATTCCTTCGGTTATTTTTGAAACTTAGATTAGAAGTAACCCTAAAACAATCATCGTACTTTCTTTACCCCCACAGAACTATTATATAGTTGGCGCTAGTACCTTGTACCTATCGAAATTCGACCAAGCGAAGGATTCTTGGCCTGAGCCGCAAGCGAACGATTAAATTGTCGCTTCTTTTGTTTACCACCATGGCGCCACTTTGTTTGTGAAGCGCTGTTGTTTAGCTGACTTCATTAAGATATTTTAATATACAAAAATGAATAAACTACATTTGATTTGATTATAGGATTGAGCCACAAGCGAAGCGATTCGTTCAAGAGAAGAAGCCTGAACAGCGAGAGTTTCAAGGCACAAGACTTGAAATAGCTTTGCTGCCGAGAGAAACACACAAATTTTCATCTCGATACAGCCAGGATAATACAAAAAAATAGGGCCAGCACCTTGTACTGCACGTTCTAAAGTCAAAAGCTAGCGGCCAAGAATGGCTTTGGCACGCAGATTAGACCGATTTCCGGGCAAAAGATTTCCAATGGCATGTATTTAACGCGGCGACAAATTAATCTGAATTAGGGTTTCAAAAAATATTAAAGCAGGTAGCAAAAATAATAAGTTGGCAGCTACAGTGAAGTATCATTTTAAGCAGTAAATGGCAGCTTTATAATCAGTTGTAAGCTTTGTTTTAATTTAAACTGGCATCGATTTTTATTTTCGGCAACTGAATTTATTGTTAAGAGAACACTTAACAGCGGATAAAAACTAGAAAATAAGCTTTCTGAAATAATAAAATGATGTTGTATATAAAGTGAACTAAGGTGTGAAAAAATATGAACACGGTCATAAAAAACATACTTTGTGCGACATTTTCAGAGCTCTAAATAAAGCAAATAGTGACATGCATAAAAAATTGTTTGACTTAGAATTTTTATTATATAGGGTGACTTTTACATAGTTCTTGATAGAAAAAGGTATGAATGTACTCATGATACTGAACAACTTTCCCCAAGGAACATAGGTCGAAATACGAAAATCATGTTTTGACCTCCCATAGACACTGCATCAGCGGATAGTGCTTTTTGTATGGGAGTTCTAATTTGGTTTTTCGTATTTCGACCTACGTTCCTTGGGTAAAGTTGTTCAGTATCATGAGTACATGCATATCTTTTGCTATCAAGAACTAATTAAAAGTCACCCTATATGGCTTAAAATTTTCCTACAATGGCGAAAGAGTAAAAGGTAGAAAGGTACAATAAGTAATTGTCTTTATTTATTCAACCCGAAATATTTATTTTTTTATGCCGAGCTGAGTGTTCCTCTTAGTTCATTGTTTATAATTTAAGCTCCATTAAAATCCTCTTGACTGTAGGTTAGTTCGACGGGGACCCACTGTGCGGGTCCCCTATTTCTGTCTGCGAGGGGTCACAAGGGAACCTAACATAACCTACCGTGTATGTGTCGTCCTGTCTGGAGTTTGTTTTTTGATGGCGGGGGGCTCTGCCCCCAAACCCCCCATTCTGGGGTGCTGCGCCCCCTCGTCCCCCCGCTTCGTGATGGTAGTGGTCATTTAGAGAAAAGCATTAGTCATTGTAAAAAGGTTAGGAAGTACGCGTAAGTATGATTAATTGATTATAAAGTATAGCGAATTTATAATTAAAGTTCCAAGGTCATGTTCCAAGGCCAAGTTCCCTTGATACCCCTCGCAAACAGAAATAGGAGACCTTCACAGCACAAAAAAATATAGAATCTTTAAATATATTCGACCTACACTCTGTTTCTATGCAATGACTAACATTGTCGCCGTTTTCATTAAAATATGATTCTACAAACAAAAATACTGAAATCCAAATACTTAATAATAGTATCTGTTTTAATTTTTACAGCTGCCTACAAATCGCAGCCCGAAAGTGTATTTTTATATGTGAGCCTATTGTTGCCAATAATACAATCTTTGCTATCCCGCTGTTAAAATTAGTTGCCAAGTCATTATTTATAGTACCTCGCTTATGATTTCATGGCCCCTGTTTAATATATTTGCTACCTTTAAGAATCAGCTATTATTTAGTTTTTATAAATCCTTGCATTTTGAAGCTCATCTATTATAATTGTTGCTAAAATATTTAATCGCCGCCAGATTAATTTATTAGATGCAAACTGTTAGTTGCCGTTTCATTTGTTAGTTGCCTCAAAAATAATAAGCCATTTCCAATTAATACTTAAACCCAATTAAAGATACCACCTTTACCGTCTGGGTAAATATAATCGTTACGAAATCCTCGATCTATTGTATTTTGCAAGCAACGATTTATTGCGTCTGGAACTCTCTTCTTATAATAGACATAGTGGGTTCGTTCCCCAAATCAAATGAATTCAGGTAAGAAACTACCTTTTTTGGTTTGTTCGTATTTTTTGTAATACTTGCTTGCAGGTACAAAAAAAATGTGATGGCGTTAGAATTTTTTGGATCTATGTAGTCGTTATTATTATTCAAAACCGCGCTTCAAGATTATTTAATTATACATACTTGCAAATTGTATAATTCGGCGCTTCACATAATGCCGAGAAATTTACAAATTCGTCATTTTACACAATGCCATTTTACATAACGATGCGTACCTAATTCGTTTCTGGCACTCGTAAGCCGCTTCTGCAGCACGCTTGCTTCGCTCAGATAACCTAACCCAAGATAACTCTTTAATAACTAAACTGAAATGCACCAGGTACTGATCTAACCCGGTTTACAATCTGCCGATGCCGGTTTACAATTTGCCGAACGTATACAATTTGCCGGCCGTTTGTAAACTGCGAGTTATACGATTTTCCTGCAACAAATACAATATACAGGGTGTAAAAAAGTACTACGATCCTTCTGAGGAGTGATTCTACATCAATAGATTACATAGAATAGATACAATAGATTGTATTAAAAATATATTGAAAAAAAGGTCTTTAAAAAAAAGTCGTTTTAGCTCAAGAGAAGTGAAGCGCATGGAGGATTCAATAACTTCTATCAGACAAAGATGTTTGTTGTTAAAATATCCAGTCTTTAGCAAGTACCTACCTATCCATTTTGATAAATTAGTGCTATGTAATTCGAAGTAAAATCAAATTTCATGATCAGGCAAAGTAAAATAAAAATAAAAGTATCTTTTATATTTTTTTACAATCTATTCGTGATGAAGAATCACCCCTTAAAATGATCATCGTACTTTTTTTAACACCCTGTATTGTAAAATTGAAAAATTAATTTATCTGTACATAAGGCAGTAAAGTCCCACGTAATACAAATTGTTGGATATTCATTGTTTGTTTATAAGGTTCGTGCAGGTGGCATTAACAAAAACTACTAAACCGATGTTGATGAACCAGATACATTAACATTAAAAGTTACTACCAAGACCAGTAAAAGGTATTTTATTATTATTATAATGGTGGCTATTTTCCAGCCTAGCATAGCCAGCTTTGAGTGACAGCACATGATGGCACGCGGAAAAAGCTCGTATAATATAAAAACACACACGTTATTCATAAATTCTTCGTAAGTTACGAGTGGTCTAAAGTTTATTGTGTAGAAAAAAAGAGGCTATATCAAACCGCAACGTAACAAATGCAATAATCACCCTGCGGTCTGCGCTCGCGCAGACAATAGAAACTCGATACCAGCGTAATTACACTCTTTTATAAACGTATTTACATAAAATTACACTAGTTTTATGCAACCGACTCCTCGGCCCGTATAATGTGTAACAAGCAACTCGACACAGTTTTTAACATCTCTTAATTTATTACATAGGTTGGTGTATTCTATTGCTAGTCTTCATTGCTGCAATGTTATGTTTTTGTCGTAAATGCTTTCTTGAGAAATTATTAGGCTGTTCTGAAATTTGTTCTGCGCTACGTGTAGATTCCTTGCTAATCAATATTTTCTAAATATGTATATGAATTGAAAACGTTTGTAATTGCACTTAGTGGACACTCTCTCTCTTTTTCTCTTTCCCTAAAGGGCATTATTATACCCATCTGATGATTCAGATTCAGATAATTTTATTCAATGTTTTTGATTTGATTTGATTCTTTACAGAATACTTATTGAATGTCATGAAGAATACAATGCAAATAGAGCGAGTCTACGCCGTTTCGGATCGTGCTATGGCAGCGTAAAAGAAACGGCAAGAAACCACTGCAGCACGGCCTACTTTAAGAGTCGGCTTTTTACAATGTGTTTCTTGTGTTTCGCTGGAATATCAGAGCACCATACCTCTTTGTCATTCATATAGTCATCCAATCTATAGTAAGCTTTTTTACATAACGTTTGCTTTACACATTCTTTAAACTTTCTCTCAGGTAATTGCACTATATTGTCAGGTATTTTGTTGTAGTATCGTATACGCAGACCAACGAAAGATGTATTGACTTTAGTTAATCTAGTATATGGTTGATCAATTTTATGCTTATTTCTAGTATTAAAATTATGCCTGTCACAAATTTTAGGTAATTGATGAATGTTCTTTCTAGCATACATTATATTTTCATAGATATACTGGCATGGCACTGTCATAATGTTGATTTCCTTGAACAGTTCTCTCAGGGAATCACGAGTCTTCAGGCAATAAATTGCTCTTATAGCCCTCTTTTGTAAAACGAATATTGAATGTATATCAGCTGCTCGGCCTCAAAGCAGTATGCCATAAGACATAATGCTATGGAAGTAGCTGGTGGGCACTATTCCTGCTTTACTGTACACTCAACAGCACGTCAGTAGAAACACTTTTGGACCTTATGGCGCGGTAATAGAGTTGAAAAAGTTTCTACCGACGAGCGGTTGACCGTACACATTTCCAATAAAAAGGTGATTTGTAATCTTGCAAAAAATGTTTTTTTTTTGTATGGAATATATTAATAAAGTAATTTTGTAGTTCTCTATGTTATAACTACAAGACATAATACTCTAACAAAAAAAGACTGGCGTAAATAGTACATTAAGATGCACGTGCGCTATTTTGGATATTACAGCCGAGGCTCAAAAATTGCAGCCCGAGCCGCAGGCGAGGGCGTAATGGAGCCGAGGGTGTAATCACCAAAGCGCACAAGCTTCTTACGACGTTTTTCAACACATTTGCGAATAAAAACGAATCAAATTCGCTTACCTATTTTTCCTAAGTAAATTTCGTAGACATTTTCCTCACGTTTCTACGTCATCCGATACACCGGACTTGTGTTTTTTGTTCAAGTATTTTCCACGTTCTACACTTATCACTGTTTTTTTTATTTGTAGAAGTTATTTATTTTTTAATTACATTAAACACATTTCACAACAAGAAATATCTGTTAAAATGGCGCGCGTATTGCTTTTTTCGAAGACACATGGAAGACACAGATTATACATGCGCGCGCAGGAGACAATGACTTCACTATCAAACAGACTACTTTTCAAATTATTTTAAAATTTAATATTTTGTTAGTTTAAAGACAAATTTGTAGTTAGTTAGTTGATTAAAATCAATATTTCAGTTTAATTAACGTATATTTATCATATTATCGAACACAGTTTCTTAATTCATTAAATAATTTAATGTTATAGATATAGAAACTCCTTGCACCTTGCCGGTATAAAAAACAAAACAAAAATAAAACACTAACCTGCCAAACAGCTTACTCAGCAAGGAAGTCTTTGTTCTGAGGCTCAATCCCTTGAATTATTTAATATTGAATATTTTGGTACTTTAAAGACAAATTTGTAGTGAGTTGGTTGATTAATATAAGTATTTCCATGTTATTAACATATATTTATCATATTATCGAACACAGTTTACTTATTCATGGAAATATTATGAATGTTATAGGTATAGAAACTCCTTGCATCTTGCCGATTAAAAAAAAAGACAAAAATTACAACACTAGTGAAGTTATAGTAATGAAAAACGCACGCGTGTTTAATAAGCTGGATTATGGACCTTAATTCAGTGCAAATAGAGCTGTTTTATGAGCAAATGTGTTGAAAATGTAATTATGTAACTCGACATAATGATTATTGTTTTCGAGTAACTATACGTATAAAGTTTATCGGTGTCAACGGAATGTTCTTATCTAAACTGGGGGCCAATTCTTGAATATCAGCTAGTGATGTTTGTTAAAAACAAAAAAAAAATTAAAAATATAAATTATAATTTACTAAAATTAACAATCGAACACTATAACTCTACATAATTTGACAAATATTGTTCTTCACCTTTGAAAAGTAAACCTTGTGTTTTTTTTTATTATATGGGTGAGGTTTTATCATCCAGTGATGTATCCATTATATGTGTTCGTGATTTTATAAAGGGTGTAGCGCAAAGGACAAGTCGGAAACATATGAAGCGCGTTGATCAGAAAACGAGACAATAACTTTCCCTAAGAAACATATATCTGAAAATAAAACACAGCTTCTAATCTTCTATTTATGAGTCATTCATCACAATGCCAATAGAACTAGAATATTCAATGTTCAAAAATCTAAATGAAAACTGCCGAGTAATCTACATTAAAAATTAATTTAAGCGCCTATATCATAATACAGGGGTTAATATTATGTCGGAATGACAATTTATTTTTTCCACGCAAATAATCAGCTGATTGTCGGTTAGTATATTTTTTATATTTAGAAATTTCTTTAAAAGTTTACCGTAAAAATCCGACAATTTAAAATACCTATAGTTTGCTGTTTGGAGAATATGCTAAGATATAATGCATAATTTTGGTAGGCATATTAATTAAGATGGGGTCTTTATTTATTTCTAGGCTTGTGAAGGCCAAGCTGCGAAGTTTTGTGTTGTAGCTAGCAACCTTATGCCAAAATAGTTGTTAAATTTACAAATTAGGTATTAATTAAATTAAATTTTGAATCTTAGACAATGACAAATCAAAGAAACTCTCAAGATAGACTAGACTACTTTGACTACAATATCTTATTTTCGGTGTTTGTATCTTTATAGTTAAAGAGAGAGGTTGTACTTACTTGTTGTTTCTCATGCCTGTAGGGTATTCTGCTTCCCCACTGCAAATAAAGGAGACAGTCGTTAAACACTAAATCGAAGAAAACACTTTATAATCAAGTCACATATTTTTTTCATCACTTTCATACGGGCATTTTTACCAAAGTTTTACCTACGAGTATGATCACTAAGACAATTTTTAAACATTGTTGTTTCAGACGGAAATTGCCGAATATTAGGTGTCACGAGTATTTTAGCAGGTATGTACAAACTGGCAGTCCTTGGAGGAATCGTGTTTCTCGGTCATTGTGCTTTGCAACTAGGATGCAATATCCAGTGATTATAGTGCAGGAAACAATGGGAGAGGAAACGCATTCGACACGCGGCACGCGACGCGCGCGCCCTGTCTACTGTCTACCGTTGACTAGAAAAGATTTTCGGCAGCTGTTTCTAACCTCAGGGAAAATAAATTCGTCTCGGGATTCGCACAAAGACAAATCTTTGACGCGTTATCGCCCGACTACTACTAAGAAGTGTGATACATGAAATCAATTCTGTTTTGCGTATCTATCAAAATTTTTTGTACGTTCTTTTTAATCGAATAAGATCATATTCACACATGTGGTGTGAGCGTTTAATTTTTTTCTCTGTAATCTATTTTAGAAGGGAAACTGAATATGCCATAGAAACCGGTGCGTACCACGAGTTTCTCACCGTCAGTAAATTTGTAATACTAGATAAGTCGCTTCCTACTTTATGTCGGAACATGTGGCGACAACGATCTTAAGTACGGGTTATTAAAGCGCATGGCAAGGCAGTGTGTTCAGTTTCCATTTAGTACATGATACCAGTCGCAGCGCAGCCTATTGAGGAGCAACATCACAACTAGTTCAACTTTCTAAGGAACTTTGAAGAGAAGAGACAAAGTGACCTACTTCTTAAATTATCTCGTTTTAAATCATCACATTATGGAGATACAGGTAGTCAGTAGGCAATCAGAAACAAACACCAATACCAGTGATGTTGATAGCAAATTGACGGGCCTTGTTATTGCAGATGTTATAAACATTCGTTCTAATTTATGAACTTTAGTCTTCCTTGTAACAGACGTACACTCTTTTGTACGGCTATCCTAACCTAAACTTTCGCCAATATTTATCCAATCGTAGGTCTAATCAGGTCTGTGCTAGACAAATGCTACTTACTTACAAAATTTGAGACACGGTACAAAATTCCAAGTTTACAACAACAGATAAATTATTACGAACAAACTTCTCAAAATCGTAATGGGTACTATTTCTCCTATACGTTGCTTTTTGGCACGGTTCATATCAATTTCATTATAATATATCAGATCGATGCAATAAAATTGGTAGAATTCAAGAGTTAAATGGCTATCCTTGGAACATGATTCAGGTACTAAACTGATATAGATAAATAAATAACGCCATATTTGTTTTTTAAAAGGCAACTTATCTAGTTAGATGTTTGAAATAGACAGGCTGTTGAATGAATCGTCCTTTTATTAGTAATCCCTTGGATTTCTAAATGTAGGGAATTACGTTAAAAATTAAGTTTTTTGTATAAATATATTGTTTCGCATCAATAACTTTGCTTCTCGTATTATCCGTTACAGTTACTTATTTATTATCGTAGATGACAAAGCTCCCGCCGTCGGTGGTAGAATAAGATCCAGTAATTTCATGGCTCGGATTGAATAGGGCAACCAAACGTTTTCTATAATATATAGGGTGTAAAAGACAAGTTGGCAAAACTGAAAGGGCTTGATCCGACAACGAACGGAACAACTTTTAGTGAATGAAACTTTTAGTGAATGAAACTTTCAGAAAATAAAAAAAATCGGCTTCTCTGCACAATATTGCAAAATTCATTGGAGGGTTTGGTTCTTTTTTTCCCATTTTTACATTCGAGCGGAGCGAGAAAGGTATTGTATTCGTAAAAAAAAAAAGTTTTTCTAATTTTTTCAAAAATGTGTTCTATATCACTTATACATCATAAAAAACAAGTCTCCCAAAAATGTCCGTCCGTCGGTCGGTCGGTCCGTCGTTCGGTCTGTCCGTCACGCTTTGGCCTAGCGGCTAAACGAATGGTCCGATTGACACCATATTTGGAATTTAGGAGTTTTATGCAAATCCATCAAAGGGTTCTAAGTGGTTTCTGGCTGGCTCTCATTTTGAGGGTAGCTGTCATACAACGAAAATGATAAATTGTAATTTTCTCAAAAACGGCTCATAGAATCTTGATGAAACTTTGCATGACCAAGCATCTCCATGTAAGATATCTTGCGCCAGTATCAAATGATCTGTGTAATTTCATATAAGGGGTGTTCCTGTACCACCAAATCGTAAATATGTGATTGACACAAAATTGGTTCCATTGAGTTTATTAAAATTTTCTATAATATTACTCCTGGATTAGTTGTCTACCGGACTGGATATTCTTTATGATTTATTGAATAAAATTTAGTACACAGGGTGTACCAAAAACTGAAAGGGCTTGCTCAGTAGACTAAACTGAACAATAATCTATAAGGAACATGTTTATCCTACAGTAGTATCTATTGATCTTTGAAAATTCATATAAAGGGTGTTCCAGTACTACCAAAAGTTAAACATGTGATTTACTCGAAATCGTTTGATGTTTGTTTGTTTTAATGTTTGACAATTTGAATTCTGAATTGATCTTTATATTTCATTCGACAATCTTTTGGAAAAACGTAAATAAAAGTTTGTATTTCCATACTATGTGTATGGCATTACAAATTTAAGTTTGCGGTTGATAGTTTTTCCTTGAGTATTGCGAGAAAGTAAGTGCAGTGCTGCTGTACCATTTATTTATTTACTGAAAGTTGGTCAGTTACGATGACCGATTATGCCCATTCAGTTATTGCCAACCCGTCTTTACACTCTGTATGATATACTTTGAGTCTGAGTATGATAGACGTAGAAATGGTAATGGTAAACTTGCAGTAACTTACAGTCAAAAAGAATAATAACTTGAAAAATTAAACTGAGTTTAATAAAAAAGAAGAAATAAAAGTTGTATTTGTCGAAAAATCCAAAGTTTAACCAAATGTTGGTATTTATTTATCTCGTGAAATATGTCAACGATTTTTTTTTGCGATCGGTGCCAGTTTGAACATTAGAAATAAAACACGTAAGCGTATCACTTTGTAGTCGTGGTATGCAACTGCAGGTACCTATAGAGGGATTAAGGGACAGCTTGCCAATAACTGAAAGGACATGATTAGTCGATGAAACTCATTCTTCATCATGAACTTCTTTCTCCAAGAAAGATATCGAAAAATACTATAGCTATATTGGAACCCTCAGCACGCGAGTCTAACTCGCAATTGACCGTTTTTTATTTGTTTTAGTTGTAGTTTAGACTAATATTTTTTCGTTCGAGTATTTCTTGGTTTTTTGTAGTTCTAGTAACTACAACTCAACTAGTAAACCTATTTTGATGAAAGTTACAATGTGTCCTAAGTTGAATAATACCTAGTAACTAAAAGGGAAATATTTCAATATGACTTTTAGTTACTGTGATATGCGTGGACAAACATACATACAAGCATAAAAATATACATCTCTTATGAAACTTGGTACATTTGTTTAGGAGCTTATGTAAACTAACATACCTACGCGAAAATTGTGTATTTTTGGCAATATCACATACATACGGGTCGAATTGATAGCAACAATTTTTTCAAGTCTGTTGAAAACCGGTCAAGTGCGAGCTAGGTAGGCAATCTGATTCGCTTTTGGCCGACTTTTACCCGACTGCGACCGTGCGACGAAGCCCAAAAGGAAAGCTATGTGTTTGACTGTTTGACCTGTATTTATATATGTCCGTTTCTATATTCCCTCGTAACTATTAAACGGCTGAACCGATTTTGATAAAATACGTCGTTAAATTTGTCTTCATAGCGCGAGTGACACTGGGTAATTAATAAAATTATGAAAGGACAATATGGTGGTTTATTGAATATTTTTTTATTTATCGCTAGTCTATCAAGTGGGGTATCAAAATGAAAGGTTTTAAGAGGTGATCAAAAAATATATACAACTTGTTTCAACATTTTTTTAGAATAATTTGCCTACAATCACGGGTATAATTTAATTTCATCATTTCTTCAAATGGTTTCTCAGTTATTCCTATACTTTACGTTATACTATTCGCAGATAATTTATTTATCGTCAGTAAGAAAGGATGTTAAGACGAGTTATTTCATCTATGTTGTGTTGATAAAATAACTACGAGGTGATACGCGCACTTAATTTTATAACTGTTTGTGCTCTCAGAACCACACAATGGATAACATTGTGAATAAATCTTAGCGCACTTGGTATTTATAAGAAAAGTGACCGGTCTTATTACGTTTAAAACGTTTACTCACGAACTGCGGTGTCAACTCATCAGATTACCATTACAACCTGCTGCATGTGGTATATTAAACATCTAGCTTACATCAGTCCTTCGAGATGAATGATTAAAAATGCTTCAAATTAAATACAGTTAAGTAATGCAGCGCAAAGGTACAGCTTTATAGGGCACGGATGCTTTTACTACCGCCATTTATTTTACGATGATGGGATGGATTGCTCTCAGAAAATATAGACATTTTTATGATCAAATAGAGGTAGGTATTAGTGATTACTCAGACGATTCAGAATCTATCTGAAGAATACTCACAAGGACGCCTGTTTCGCAGCTCAAGTGGCAATATGGAAATAAATATTTATTTTTATGCCACATTATCCCCGATGACCTATAGCTACGCTATTGTGGACATGACGCCTGTATGAGTGTTCATGTTACATAACATCAATCAAATTATTTTACGTGCCTGCGGCTTAAAAGCGGATATTTTCAGACTGCTACTAGTAGAGGACTTGTATGAATAGGTTGTATGGATGTGATAGGTTATAATAGTTTCCACAAAGACAGTTTGATTTTTTAGTTCTTTGTTGGAACCTTTTTCATGTATTAAAAATCTAGAAAACTCTTTGGTGCCCAAATACGTTTTTTTTTAAAGAATAAAAAAAAATATATACAAGGTCATGTGAGGTATCAAATTTCAGGAAATTACATGCTGAAAAAAGATTATGACGTTCATATTTAACAAATAAAAGCTTATGCACTTAAATTATTGAGTTCTCATACAAACATTCGTCCCCAATTTCACCCTCTTTAACCTTCATTTCTAACATAAAAAATAGCTTGTGTCCTATTTCATACTATCTTTTAACCAAATTTTATTAAAATCGGTTCAGTGGATTACCCATGAAAGCGTAGCATAGGTTACTCAATTGATTTCGCGAACAAACTTTCACCTCCTATTCCACCCCCTTTAAGTTTTATTTTTGGAATCAAAAATAGCCTGTGTCTTTATCACATGGTTCAGACTGTCTTCAAATTAAATTTTAGATTAGCCGTAAAAGCGTAACCAAAAATATTCAATGAATTTTCCTACTGACGATTTAATAATTTAGTTACTAGATAAAAACATAAGCTCGGAGAAGACGTCTTGCCGTAAGATAGAGCTAACGTATCTGATTTTATTGTTATTAGTTTTGCTGTAAAGTCACGTTACGTACCTATAAAACGTATCTTATCGTAATTTCATCTGCATAACTTGTAATATGTGAATAAATGCGGACAGAAAGACTAGAGATTTGTTAAACTGGTAAAACGCGTAGGTAAAGATGTCCATTTCAATCGCGACGAAACTTGTTTACTTACCTTATTTTTTTGATAAATCGTACCAATATACATTTGGTTTTCTATTGATGTAACCAATCTATACATAATAATAAAATCGCAAACTCGCCGAATTTGGTTGCTGACAAAGTAATAGAAGTCATTCAGAAAATTATTTTAATACAAATTGCGCAATTTAGAAATACCTATGTTGTCGCAGTAAAATGGTCACTAACGTAAGGGACATAAATTGTTTCCCTACGATTTTTGTCAGTATAATACATAGTTATATACCTAACCATAACCAAAATAACATAACCTAACCCCAACCCAATCTAGAGCCTACTCTTTTACTGATGTGTACTGCAACACCTATACACCCTTTTTCAAATCAACAGGGAATAAATACAGAATGAACCCCGCGGGTGTACCACGGGCAATACCCGAATTTAATATCATTGTGTGACGATAACAAAAAAAAATACTTTTTTTTTTTCATTTTGTAAAGTAAAGTAGTGTTAATTTTCACACGTTGTGAACCTTTAAAGAGCTTTTCGAGGCACTTTTTAATTTTTGAAATATTAAACACCACTCATTCCACCCTACACAACTACTACCCAACTACTTCTTGGAATCGAAGTACATTTTAACATATATATATATAATAATAATAGCACACAATAGAAGACTCCTTTGGGAAAATTTCCAGTAAACCAGTTATGTAAGTATGAGGTTCTCGCGGCACCAAATATATTAAAGTTAAAATTTTTTTACCTTACCACTTGTTTCATTGTAGGAAGGTTTATATTGTAGATACTTCTATCTAAAATTAGCAACTTTTTCAAAATACGAGTTCATCCGCCATCCTGACGTCAGGTTGGCGGGTAAATTGGTTTTTAAGATTGTTGATATATAGAAGAAGTAGACTTAAACAAACTTATAATAGATAGAAAATAGGTACTAAAATCTTCATACACACATTATAACATTATACTAAATTGAAATTTGTACTTATGATATGAGGCACAAGAAGGAAAAGCCGACATGTCGGACGTCCAGTAAATGAGAGCTTACCTATTTTGCGAAGCGTTAAATTCACCAGTTAAAAACAAAGCATTCTTCTAGTACTTTTTAGTATAACGCATAAAATAAACCGGAAAACCAGAAATGTAGTAGGAACGAACTAGCTTCCTCTCGTAGATGACGATCACGTTTCGCTGAAGTGTCCAGATTGCACAGTCAAGATTGACACTTTTAGAAAACGTTTGACGATAGAACATTTTTACAGAGTCCAGTATGTCACGCCTTACACAGCGTAGCAGGCTTACCGTATGGACCCTTTGGTCATGGAACCCTAAAAACAAAATTATCTTTCTTTGGCCGGTTGTTCAGTTTCGCAAGTATGAAAAAGTATCAGTACATTTGTGCCGTGTAACCACCTTCTTGATATTTGATTTTTATGAAAATAAATATAAGACGCAAGGAATATTTTTTCTTTTAACAAGAAGAGCTCTGGTAAAGCACCCATAATTGATGTGCCTAAATTAGATTAGTTGTCATCGGATGTGGAAATGAAAGACGCGCGGGAGGCTCGACTCGACACCCTCGTAATCGAGTAAATCCCGCGAGATAACATCACAGAATTTGTTACCTAACTTTACTGGCAGATACACGATCTTAAAAATCCTATTCCCTCTTACACAAAAATATATTCTTCACCTACACCTTTACTTTCAAGGACAATTCTGTTAAGCACCTTAAAAGTATCGAATAGACATTCTTCTTGGAAAGCCCTAAAGTTCCAAACAGATTTAAAACTTTGCTTTTAAGAAGACCAAGTTCATAAATTAGGACAGTCAAGTTGATTGATTCTTTAAAACTGTAACATAAACTGAGGCTTTTTTTCAATAACCAAGAAAATCTGCTACGATATATTATTACGTCTACGATGTTTAAACTTGAAAATCATCGTAGTTTTTTGAGTTTAGCAAATTTGAATAGTGCTAATTTTCACACAGCGCGTAGGTAGTTGACACTTGTTGCTCAACTGAATTCATCATTATTTTGTTGTTACATTGAATATTAACTTCAAAAGTACTTCTTTACATCTAGTCGTCATCATCGTTAAATTAAAACAGGTTACATGCGAATTATATATGATTTAAAAATATATTTAAATATCATCTCGCAAAGCATAAAAACAGCAAAGACTTAGCAGGAGAAACAATGCACACGTCAGACCGATGGAAAAGATGGTTTGGTGACTTACCCCATTGAAAAAGGTAGTTCTTCTTTGTAGTGGTAGTAGCCGCAATGCAAGAGTAACGCACGCGGCGGGAGGGTGCGTGCAGAAGCGGCGGCGTGCGATGGGCGCGGGCGACGCGGGCAACAGACGGGCGAGGAATCGCGGCTGCGGCGTCCGCAGAGCCCCCGTCGTGCTGCGCTGCGACCGACCGGCGGGTGACACCACCACCACGGTTATTAGGTAAGGAAGGCGGGAAGTTTGCGGAGTGGGAAGGTCGTGCACGGCGCTCACCTGAGGTTGAGAGTCGCAAGTCGTATCGTCCGCCGTTGCTGCTCTCTAAACCGCGGTGCGACTGAGTCGCGCGCCATCAGGCATTCACTTTTATATGTTTCCCCTTCTTGTAAGACATAATATCAATATTTTTCATGAAAGATTCTTGCGGTGCCAGAATCCCGCCTGAGGCACCAGGAAATCATCGGCCGTCACTTTCATATACTCTATATACGTGGCTGCTGTTACATTGATTCAGTTAAACGCTCCTATCTTTGGAATATTATCATTTATTAGTTAACTGCACTTGATTTATATTTTTAGGTATTTCTAAAATTACTCCAAATTGTGACATTCTCATGACTACAAAATCTTACCTTTTAGTGCAATATGGACCAACCAACTCTGACTTCGCATAAACCGGCCAATCGTGACTCGTATTCACGCACCTAGGGTTGCGTATCACTAACTTATCATTGTCAGAATATTTGTAATGGTAGGTTAAAAACATAAATGCAAAATATGCAAACGTGCATAATTTTGTTGAGTTAGACTCGCTTTTGATTGGTTTTTGTTGTTTGTAGTTACAACAGGGTGAATTTACAAGTAGCGTGGGGATGTACCTTAACCGTTCCAACTGAACACAAATTACACAAAAATTTCACAAAAATTATGGATAGTCATTCCATTATTTTTAAATTTTTGTGAAATTTTGATACCCATTTACAGATTTAAAAAATATATAAGTAGAGTTAGCAAGAAATTTAAAATGGACAAAAAATTTGATGCTAATCAATCCTGTATCTTAACTTATCAATAACTTCCATGAGACCAACCCCGGTTAGATTACTAAAAACGTCAGAAACTGCAAAAAGCTTTTCTCGAACATTATGTACTTTACACAAAAATTGTATTTATATGTCAATCAATCCTGTTTGACCTGTCTCAAAACTTTACTGATTAAAAACTTCTATGGGAAATGGGACCAACCCAGGTTAGACTACATAAAGTAAGGCCGTCGTAATAGGTCTTTTCTGACAGCTGTCAAACGTATAAAAAATTACGACCTGCAAAGAAAACTGAACCATGTGTGTTGGTGTTATGGAAATGTCAAAACGGACTTCTTACGTTGGCCATACTTTAAATGGTGATAAATTGTAAAAAAAACTTCTCGCGTTTACATCGTTACAATGTTTTCGTACTTTTTTAGTACCCACTCCAACGACGACGGTTAAAGTTTCTGATCGGAAGTTTTTGGCGCCACTTGTGAAGCTATGTATTTTAGCTGACTGATACTTTAACAATATATATATTCTTTATTGCACAAAACTTGACAGAAAAGACTATAACCTAAGGACATACACAAAGGTGGGCTTATCTCTAAAAGAGATTTCTTCCAGCTAACCGAACGCAGTAAGAAAGTTGTATTAACGGGAACACAATAGTGAAAAAAAAGTGAGAAAAAAATGATGTATCATAAATAATAAATAAAGAAAATAAACTAATAAATAATACAAATATATAATTCACATAAATATATAATAAATACAAATATATAGGTAATAAATATAAATGATAAATAAATACATAACACACTATATACTACATAAATAAAATGACGAATGATTAACAGATATATTTACAATGATGATGGCTATGAAGCAACTTGTGACAGGAAATGATCTTTTAACCTTATTTTAATAGTGTGAATGTGAACAATAAATCCCACCAAAAACATTTTCATATAAAATGTTGCCAAGACGAGACCATATAGCTAGCATTTTCAAAAAGTTATCAGATCTCATGTACAGCCAAGCTTCTAACTCTACACGCCTTAACTCTACAAGCCCTAACTTCACAAAATCTACACCGTAGTCAAAATATATGGCTAGGCCGTTTGTGTCTTGTCTTGTGTTATGTCTTAAGTTATAAGTAGGAATGGTATGTAATTTAAGGATATAGCTTAGTATAGTGTCTACTTTTTGTCATTGAAAATCCAAGGCTCTAGCTTTATCCAAAAGGAAGTTACAGGGGGGTCAAAAGGGCCCTGAGTGGCTTCGAGAAAAGGATGGTACGGTACGGCTGTGCCTTTGTTTGCTAGTCTTGGTGGGGGCACTGCCGTTCCGCCAGATGAATGATTTTTTTATATGATTGATCAGTAAAAGAACAAGATCGATTAACATCAAACAATTTTTGTATTAAAGTTTTATGTAATTTCTGACCTTTCAGAAACAGGATTGATTTACAACAATTATTTTTGTAGAAAATGACCATTTTCTTGCTAACTGTAAAAATTTTTGAAAATCTTTGATTGGGGATCGAAATTTCACGAAACATTGTGGATAGTCTCCTAAGACCTCTTGTGTGTAGCTGCACTTCCTCTTGCTGACCCATTGCAAATTTTCAAAAATCCACCCTGTGTTCGTTTTGTAATATAATTTTTTTTAACCGGCTTCAAAAAAAAAGGTTATCAATTCCACCCGTATACATGTATGTAATATTGGATTAGCCTTTTACATTTTGATTGTGTTTTTTGCGCAAAATAGCTAATTTTGGCGTCGTCTGAGAAACGGAATGACTTCGACAGCTTTAACTTATTAAATGTTGAAAAATAGTTATTATTAAAGTTCATAGCGGCCTCGCTTTTCACAATTTTTTTCTTATATTTGTAGATATAGCCAACATTGCGAAGCAAATTTTCATAACATTCGCGAAGGCACTTTTTTGAGCTCGTGGATTGAACTATTGCTAAGCTATTGGCTAAGCAAACAAAATTAAAAATATAAACTATTAAATCATCTTATAAAACAGCGTAGTTCATACCGGCAGCGAAACTTTTTAAAATATTTTGGAAAATCTAGGAAAGGCCATTCCGAACGAAAAATTTTACAAAAAAACGTTTAGGTTTAACTTCAAATTTCTCTTTACATACATTAATTAATATTATTTCGTATAACTTATACCATAATAAACTTTGGTATAAAGGAAATGAAAAACTTGCATACGTTTGTTTAAAAACAACTGCCAAATTTCTGCATAATCCGATGCGCTGGCTTTTCAAAAGCAATAATGACATCATATAACTTAAAAAAAAACAAAAAGTATTAGTATCGCTTAGTTGTAGCTACAAAACAGTGTCGGAAAATCTGGACGCCGAGTGAGTTTTTCCACTTTTCATTATGCAGAACGCAATTCTGTAATAGGTCTATGTTAGTCTATACACGTATGACGTTGAAAATTATGAAACACCCACATTTGGTTGCAATTTGAATTTTTTTAAAGATAAAGCTTTTATTTCTCCCTTTTCTAGGGTTCCTTACCCAAAGGGTGAAACCATCCTCCTCATCCTATACTATTAAAAAAGTACGATGATCCTTCTAAGGGGTGATTTTATAAAAAAATAAAAAAATGTAGTTTTAGCCCAAGAAGAAGTGAAGCGCCTGGAGGGATAAGTCACCTCTATGATCAGCTGATGATGCAGACAAAGATGTTTTTTGTCATAATATCCAGTCACTAGCAAGTACCTATCTATCTATTTCAATAAATTTACTGTAATGTAATTCGAAGAAAAATCAAATTTCATGATCACAAATATTATATATATTTACAATCTATTAGTAATCACCCCTTAGAAGGATCATCGTGCTTATTAAGGTTTCGTATCCAAAGGGTGAAAAGCGGGACCTTATTAATGTGCCTCCGACCGATGTCTATCTGTCTGTCAGCGGGCTGTATCTCATGAACCGTAATAGGTAGACAGTTGAAATTTTCACAGATTATGTATTTCTGTTGCCGCTATAACAAGCATAATAATAAAAAATATATAAAATTGAGGTGTTTTTAGGCGATTTTTGCTCCATTTTTGTTTTAGCTCTATCGTAAGAACGGGAACACGCGTGAAAATTTGTATTTTTATAGTGCATAAGCTATAAAATAACAACAAATAATAACAACTGGTCAAATCCTTATCGGACTCGTTCGAATTTAATACACTTCTGCGTGACTGGGCGTCCATATCTATAAACAGAATTTTTACCTTAGTGGTACGGAACCCTCGGCGCGAGTCCTAGTCGCACTTGGCCGGTTTTTTTTTATCTGGACTAAACCGCAGGCGCACAGACAGACGGACATGACGAAACTGGTACCTGGTTGACTACGGAACCCTGAGAAGACTGAAAGACTTATATCCTCCAGAGTCCAGATCTATAAATGTAATACGAGTATCTAGCTCCTGATCCAGAAATTCAATCGTTATATCGTTTTTCGGTTCGATATCGTCATTTTGAAATTGATTTCCGGTTCGATATCCTTATTTTGAAATGTTTAGGGTTCCGTAGCCAAATGGCAAAAAACGGAACCCTTATGGATTCGTCAGGTCTGTCTGTCTATCTGTCTGTCCGTCCGTAAGTCATAGCCAATTTTTTCCGAAACTATACTATACTGTAAAAGCTTGATGTATTCTGTGAACCGCATTAAGATTTTCACACAAAAATAGAAATAAAAAACAATAAATTTTATGGTTCCCCATATTTAGAACTAAAACTCAAAATTTTTTTTTTCACCAAACCCATACGTGTGGGGTATCTATGGATAGGACTAAAAATGATATTGAGGTTTCTAATATAATATTTTTCTAAACTGAATAGTTTGCGGGAGAGACACTTCCAAAGTGGTAAAATGTGTGTGTCCCCCCTGTAACTTCTAAAATAAGAGAATTATGAAACTAGAAAAAATATATGATATACAAACTTCCTCCGAAAATTTGTTTGAAAGAGATCTAGTAAACAGATTTTTTAATACGTCATAAATCGTAAACCGCAATTTACCTTTCATTCAATCAACTCAAAAATAAAAATTTGGCATGAAGCAACGTTTTATAGCACACATAAAGGAAAAATTCCGAAATCCTTAAATTTTTTGTTACATTACATAATAACAAAATTTAGCAATAAAAATACCATAACTTTTACTTATATACCTACAGGTTTGTACAGAACCCCTCAGTGCGCGAGTCTGACTCGCACTTGGCCAGTTTTTATACCTTGATTTTGGTACAGCCAACGACAGGTCAAGCTTGATACTTGCAGTGCGACTCTAGCCCGTCACTCAATTGATTCAAGAACGGTAAAAAGTCCAATGTGTCAAGCTTGATGTGCTATTGACTGTCCCATACACAGATGTCACATTTGAAGCAGAAAATGTGTGACCAGATGTTTCTGAACGGCTCGTGTGACAAGATGAAACTAACGCTACATAACCGGTTGAACCCGTGGCGGGTCAGCCGCGGGTGCGGGTGCCGACTGCCGAATGCCAAACGAGTGACAATGCTGAACGCAGGGTCAAAAAACTTTGTGACAAGCTGTTTGTCAAGTTTATACCAGACCTCCTATGCTAGTATTTCACCCATCAACCCAAGCTATAATATAAGCTTGCGTTTGGGTGGACTCGTTATTATAAGGAGTCTGGTGTGGACTTATTTCTAGTAAAGAGTGCCTCCTACAAATTTGAATTTAAAAATAATCGTGCGGCATAGAAGGAGGTATGGGGGATAGCAGATGACCCCCTCCTGACGACTAATTCGATTTGGGACATTATGCGCCCTACACCCTGTATTATTCTTGGGTTCAAAGTCTGAGAGTATTGGGTTTAAACCGGATGTACCTAAAATTATATTATTTCACATACTGTTAATTTACTTACATTGTCTTCGTATTAACAAACAAAGTATCAAAATATTTAGTTAGATTGTATTTTAAAAAACCGGTTAAGTGCGAGTCGGACTCCCGCGCCGAAGGGACCGATACACCTATAGTAATTTGAGAAGCATTAATAGTACGATGCAAGTGCGCTATTTTATTGATCATCCTCAAGGCTCGAGCCGCAGGTTCGCAAATCTGTTGAAAAACGTCGTAAAAGCGCGTTCGCTTTGTTCATTTCACTCTCGGCTCCATTACGCGAGCCTCGAGCGTAATCAACAAAATAGCGCACTTGCATCTTAATCTACTATTCTGTGTGATACCCCATTTCGGCCCCATTTACAATAATAATATTTCTTTTTCTTTTTTGCTTGCAATAAAGGTGGGCAAGAATATTTTAAAAGCCTTCCCAAGTTCCAGTCTGGGGGGTGATGGTGGTAATTTCAACGACATTACCAAAACAAAAACGTTTGCCTCAAAAGTTATGATAACTCTGGACTAAGTTTTTTAGGCAAACGTTTTTGTTTCGGTAATATCGTTGAAATTACCACGATCACCCCCCAGGTGTGAGTAGTTGCTGAGATAAAAAGGTGTGACAGACAGACGAAGTTGCACCATAAAGGTTCCGTTTTTACCATTTTGGTTCAGAACCCTGAAAGTCATCTTGGCCTCTCCCCCCACAAATTGGATGCGAATCGCCAAGGGTCGTCCGTCGCTCGGTATGTTTGGATTCAAGTGGTGGGTATACACATTTAATGCATGTAAACATACTTATTGTAAATTGATTTTGTCCGTATTTTTTTATAAATACCATGTTATGTTAGTAAGATGCCCCTCATGATATATATGTTATCGGCAAAGTGTATAATTCAGACATTTTATACAATGCCTATAGCAGGGTGATTGGAAATTCGACGTATTCCTGAAAGGGGGTTGTTCTGCAACTCATGTGGAGCAAATTTGCCCAGGGAACCGGTGGTCGAAAATCAGTGACTGCGGAGTCATCCGAAGATCAGGTATTTTCATGAAAACTCCCACCTTACTACATTAAAAGGCAAAATGTGAATAAAGTACATCACCCTGTGAAATAAATTCATACTTTTCAGATAGAGGAATCTAATTTATGCCTTATAACTCTGATAAATTCCGAAGTAAATAAGTTCTAAACAACAAGGTGTTAAAAAAAATCTAAATATGTTTATGTCGAAGGGAATATTTCCAAAAGTCATACATACACTTGACATACAAACTACAAAAATAAGTTTCTCGTTTCGATGAAAACTCCCGCTTTACTACATTAAAAGGCTAAATGTGAAAAAATTACAATACCCTGTGCAATAAAATTATACTTTTCTGATAGAGGATGAATAAGTCATTAATTACAACATAATTTATGCCTTATAACTCAGATAAATACCAAAGACAATAAAAAAAAAATCTAAATATTTTTATGTCGAAGGGAATATTTCCAAAAGTCATACATACACTTGACGTAGAAACTACAAAAATAAGTTTCTCGTTTCATAAGCTTTCCAAAAAGCTATAAATCTTGTAATTGTATAGTGGCGCTTACAAAAAAATTTGCCAATGATGCGGTGCAGCAGAAATTTTTAGTCGGATTCATCTTTCTAGTTGAGTGCAAGTGTGGTGCTTATGTAGAAAGTAAACAAAAAAATGGAAAAATTAAATAAACTTTACTTTAGTGCCTACAAAAAAAAAATATCAAAATTATCATACAGTTTTACAAATCTTGCTCGGAGTGAGAGCCTTGGTGGCGTATGCATGCTCGCAGTCGTTTCCGAACTTTCGTTCTCGTTTTCCGCATATTTGCTCCATATGAGTTGCAGAACAACCCCCTTTCAGGAATATGTCGAATTTCCAATCACCCTATATAATGCCGAGCTTAAAGTGTTTAAAAATTTAAATTTATTTTGTTGGACACTGATCATCAAATCCAAATTTACTGGCAATTCTCATCTAGTTTTTATTAACTCTCAAAGTTCTGCTTTGTTCTACTTTAAGTTTTACTTTGCATGGCTTAAAAAAAACTAAAAGCGTAAGGGATCTTCCGATTCAATTAAAAATTCTCTAGTCTATCCTCTTTCTAACGGCACGGCATAGAACATGATGTTCTAACGTTAACTTTACGCTAAATTAATGCATCGGGTCAGGTCAGGCTAACATTTGAAATTCGAATATATATATTTTTTAAATAACAGGTGAAAAGTAGGTAAAACCTTAACCTTAACAAAAAAAATTCCCCTATCTCTTTCTTAAATGGGTTTTACTACAAAGTGGTCGTGGAAGGCCAAGAGACAAGAGAAGAATTACTACTTGTTACTATTAGGCAAGAAATCTAAAACCGATGATGGCGTGCATGGCCTGTCTGTTTAACCATGCTTTCTTTTTGAATAGCAACGAAGATCTCAAAACCATTTCGAGAACTAAGCTTTCTGTACAATTTCTATTCATAAAATTTTAAAATAAGTTTGTATTTTTCAAGTCATTTAATAAAATACAATAACCTTCATTTGACCTTTCTAAGACGTCATCAGAAAAAGCATGAAAAAGATCCCTTTGCCTTACCTACAAAAAAAGTCGACACGTTTTTTATCTGTCTTATCTGTAGCTTACTGTCACAGTTACAAGTCTATGACGTGTTACCAGATTGGGAGGATTTTGAAAATTCTGGGGAAATATAATTTCTTGGGAAAGTTTTAGTCTAGAAACCCTTCATAGAACTCAATTAAAGCCTGTGGGTACAAGCGCTATTTACCTAAGACATACACCGTTAGATTCCTCGTGATCTCTAGATGACATATCAGCCTGTCTTAGTTAGCAATTTTGGAGGTTTTTTGAGTAATGGCGTCAAAAAGATGGCGGTAAAACGAAAAAAAAAATCGCATTAAAACATACCTTTTGGGGTATCATATGAAAAGGCATCTTGAGTAGATTACATTTATATATTACACTATAACATTTCTAATACTCAGCTAAACAAATTATTAGATAATGTGCGAAAACGTTGCAATTCGGAGTTGACTTTGAACTGCTATAAAAAAAAAACCGGCCAAGTGCGAGTCGGACTCGCGCACTGAGGGTTCCGTACCACCACATAATCATAATTGTATTAGTTGAAATTTCAGTAAGTTAATGTGCTAGATTTTTTGAGTCTGACACGCGCTTGACCAAATTTTATTATTTGTTGTTATTTTATAGCTTATGAACTATAAACATACCAATTTTCAAGTTTGTAAGTGTTCTAAAAGGCAACTAAGGGATTATAAACTGGAGCATGGGCAGAAGCGTCCTTCTCTGTATCGTATCTTACGAGTACATACTGACCACGACTGCTATGATCAATGTAACTGATGATATACTTTCAGCAATTGATGCAGGTGAGGGCACTATACTTGCACTTCTAGATTTTTCAAGGGCCTTTGACTGTATCAATGTTTCCTTATTGCTGGCCAATTACATTGCTACGGTTTTAGTGCTACCGCAATCAAATGGGTAGACAGCTACTTCAAATATCGCTCTCAATGCGTAGAAATCAATGAGATCACAGGAAAAAAAATTCTCAAGAGGTGTCCCTCAGGGGTCTATATTGGGTCCTCTTTTCTTTATTATGTATTGTGCAGATGTAGTCGACCATATCTCTACAGCTGCAACTTTCACATTTACGCTGATGAAATCCAAGTCTATATTTCTTGTAAACCTAGCAAAGGTTTGGAAGCTGTACAAAAACTAAATGCAGATTTAAACCGTATTGCGACCTGGGCAGAAAACAATACTCTAGTACTTAATGGTTCTAAGTCTAAATATATGCTGTTAGGTACAAGACGACAAATTCAAAAACTGTCAATGCAACGCATTAACACCATAAAGGGGGAAGCTGTGGAACGCGTTCATGAAGCACGAAATTTAGGATTGTTAATGGACGAAGAGCTCAGATTTGAGAATCATATAGTGAACACAGCTACAAATTGTTTCTACCGACTAAAGGTTCATTACCAAATAAGAAACTCAAAAAGTGTAGATATTCGTATAAAACTGTGTGATTCACTAATATTATCGAAATTTAAAAAACTTTACGAGTATTTCTGTGTTTCAGTGATGGGTATAGGTACCTATGTGTTTTTATAAAAAGTATAAAATGCTTTTTGGCTTCAAATTTAGATTTTGATCTTTTCTCTCTGTTTATTTATTATACCTGTAAACATTAATTATTGATTAGGTAAAAAAAATAAATATTAATTCATTTACTATTTCAATTTCTCAGACAATTAATTTCAATGTAGTTTATCATAATTATTGCACTTACTTACATGCATGTGTCCATGGGTGTAAGTAACATTGGTTTATTTAATTCTTCTGTAATATCTACTTCTTTAGATTTTTAATATTTTTGTACATTATTTACATCGTAATAATTTATTTCACACACATTCGTCCGTGCCTCACTCTGCAGGGAAAAGAATATTTACTTTTCCATTTTAGGTAATCAAAAGTTTAATAGGTTATCTGGAAGAAATCACTCTTAATCAACATTTATAAGCTTTTATAATATTTATAATTCTATTTTGTGTGCAAAATAGAGTAATTTAAATATTTAGGTATTAGAATGGTTCTGACTGAAAGAATTTTATGGTTGCTTAGGCGCGGTTCATAAAGTAGGGTTTTATAACTACTAGACGTTTCATTGGCCATTTTATTGATCAAAGCAGACTTATACAGATTTTAGGAAGTTCAGAAAAAGCATTAGGCAATATTAGGTCATTCTTAGAAAAAATTAGGTTATACAAATAAGCTAGGTTTCTAAAACGATCAAAGTTAGGACTTTGGGTATAGATAGGTTAGATATTAGAATATATATATATATAGATAGGTTAGATATTAGATATTAGAGGTTGACATAGAGGGGGGTTGTTACAACTCGAAAAATGATATATGCAGACTCACAATATTTATACCTTACCTGGTGGGGTGATACCTTGGTGGGGTAGACAAGAAAAAAATATTTTATCCCCACTTTACTTATATGGGAGGTATCCTAAAAAATACTTTTTCAAGATTCTATTCTACCTTTTTGTCAACGTATGTATATATATAACATTACAGCTTTCTAGTACTAAGGGTCTCTGCGCTAAGTCGCGGACAGACAGACAGACATGACGAAACTAGAAGGGTTCCTTGTTGACTACGGAACCCTAAAAAGGCCATTCAGAGTAAATCGACTTTAAAATTTTCTTTAGAAAAACTGTCTATATAGGTATGTACTTTTCTAAAATAACGCGTTAAAGTTAAATAAAAAAAAACGGTCAAGTGCGTGTCGGGCCACGCGCAGTATAGGCAAAAATGAAGATTTTGAAGGAAAAGACCTGAGCCAGGGCTAGATCGTGGGCAAGAGTAAGCCCATTGACAATAAAAAAAAATAATATTCAAACCTTGATATCTCCGAAAGTATATCACTTAGAACAATTTTTAAAAGAATATTATACGTTTGGATTTTTGTATTCTTTCGACTGGCACCAATGATATTAAAATTGACTGGCACCAGTTTAATCAGCTGCCACCGATTTTTTCCCCATACTAGGGCTCTTTTGGATGACCACAGGTTGGATGCTCTTTAGCGTTCGTGTCATATGGTCGATAGTAATAATTGCACTGTACCGCTTTTCTACTTTATGTCAAAAAAATTGTTACAAAGCGTTATGTTTTGTGGAAAAAAATAATTTGGGGAAAGAAAAATTTTATCTGGCTACAGGGCTGCTGACAGTTGACTTGACAAATTTTTTCAGTGTGTGGCAGGCAAAGGGACTATTCCAATTTTTACTTTGGTGACGTTACATTCGCTTTTTTCGGGTAAATGTTTAAAAAAATATTGAAGTACTGAAACTGTAAAACAGGAAAGTACTGAAATTGGTTTCTTATAATTGTCTATATTTTCAGAATAAATTATTAAAAAAATATATTAATATTTAGTAGCAAGGCTAAAGAGGCAAATAATTCAATCAGAAATTCAATCTCTGAATTTGTGAGGTATTAAAATAATTAATTTAAGAAAGAGTTGACAAGAATGTTTGTTTGCAAGAGTGAGATAATGGGTTGTAGTTTCATGAATTCACTCTCTTCAGGAGACGATTTTGCAAAGTGAAGTGACTTTGAAGACCAACATTCTCCTATTAAGTATTATAAGATTTTAATAAAATCGGGTACAGACCTAAAACTTAGTTGCTCTAGTGTCAATAAATATTTGTTTTATTTATACGCGCATGCCCATACGGACCAAATTCCACTTCTGAGATTTAGCCCCATATAAGAAGTGGTGCAACCCAGCAGAATTCGACAAAGACGCACAGTGGGGCATAATGTGATAAATTTGTGGTTTTTTATGAGGTTGAAAGTTTAAAGTAATGGAAAAATGCAATAAGATTCCATAGTTATTTAATTTTCCCAAAAAAATTAAATATCGTCTATATTTAATTTTTTTGGGTATTTTGAAGACAAATATCTTTTTATTACTATCTTTTTACATAACCTCGAAACTGAGAAAATAGTTTGCTCAGAATAGAGAGTAGAATCAATTTGACGGGTTTATGATAGGAGTATTTTTTTATTATTATTAAAATTTTAGCCGCTTCTAAATATTTCTGAGGCCAGGCGCACGGACGGCGTGCTGTTCATGAGCTGTGAGGAGGGGTGGGAAGGGGGCGTGGTGAGTGCGGACGCGAGACGGACGCGCCATGATAGCTTAAAAATATATTAGAAAAACGACGAAACTTTAAAATAACGAAATGTAGATTTAAAAAAAATTGTTTTTTTTTACGGGAATGTATTTATTTTAATAAAAATCTGGTGGGTGTATGAGGGTTTCTCTTATTTCATTAACACGTTGTACACTTATACAGAAACCTGGTTTCATTTAAATATTGATATTTCAATGTCTGACCTAATCTAATGGTGACAATGGTATTGTATTGTTACCGATACATAATATTTTATATCAGCTATAATCACATCTTCTGACTAGCATTATCCCGGCGTATTGCTAGGGTTCGCTTTTCAATCTAATCTTTTCCACTTTGCCCAGTCCTTAGCATCCTATGTGGTGAGATCGTTCTCCCTCAAGTCAGTCTTCACGACTTTCAGCCAACGCTTCTTGGACCTGCTGCGTTTTCTAGAGACTTGTACAGTTAATTAATTAATTAAAATTAAAATGTCTTTATTCAGTCAGAAACTAATCATAATTACAGATTGTTGGGATCTTCTTTTAAGTAGAATATACCTGTGCCAGAAGAACCCGCTCTTCCATATCTATCAATTTATACAGAATAGTTTATGACCTCAGAGAAAAACTTAATTATATTATATAATAACATAATAGAATGAAATTAAACTAAGCAGTTTTGATGTGAGTGTGAATGTGTGTGTGTGAATGTGAGTGTGGATGTGTGTGTGAATGTGTGTGAGAGTGTGTGTATGAGCGTGCACGAGTGTGTTTAAATGTATTACTGTATTTAAATATGTTATTATATTGTGTATGCGTAAGGAGAAGGGGAGAGTTTCCGTTATTTTAAAATTGCAAATATATATATTAAATTAACTTACGAAATGCAGGAGTAATTCAGTTTCATTGTAATTTAGCTTTTTTAACCATTCTGCAAGTACTTTCCTACACTCATAAAGCTTCAAGGGAAAAATATTTAGTTTTTTGTTGATTGAGTTATATAAATATGATGACATTTTGGCAAACTGAATTCTAGCAAAAGAAGTTTTGGTCCAGACAGTAAGTGCAAGGCATCTGTTCCCGACATAGTCTCTCGTCCGCAGCTGATGTGATCGAACCATGGAAGGCGAATTTTTTGCAGATTATCGGCTACGACACGGACCCCAAGGCTGTCATGAATGTTCTCGTTGTATATAAGAGCACGATCTAAACGCGTAACGCCATACATCCATCGCAGCATCTTCAACTGCGCGACTTGATGTAAAAAATTGGGATGATCCTTCAAGGGGTGGGCTTCAGAAGACGGAACTAAATAACATTATAAATAATATTAAAAACGAAAAGTTGTATGAAAAGTCCAAAAGCATACACATTTAAAAATTTACAGAGCGTAAAAACAAGTATGATCTTCCTTGTAATACGAGTAAGGGGTGATTCTGCATCACTGATAGGTTGTATATAAAAAGAAACGAAAAGGTTTCTCTAATGAATTTAAAGGTTCCTTGACCTTCATGATCAGTTGGTGATACAGACGAAGATTAATTTTGTAAAAATAATATCCAGTAACTAACACATTTACGTACGAGTAATTCAAAGGAAACCCAAATTTCATGATCGCCTATAATATCAAAGCAGAAATTTTTAAATTAGGTGGGTTTGCTGTCAGATAAATGGATGAACTTGTCTTCCGAAGCACGGAATTATCTTACCTTTCCTGCGATATCCCTAACAAACCGGGTACATTCTCAAAATGTGATTTTAGTTTAACATTACAAACGGCCGCACATCGGTAGAAACACTTTTGGCCTTATGTCGTGGTAATAGAGTTGAAAAAGTTTCTACCGACAAGCGGTTGACCGTACCTACCTCCTGATCGAGAATGAATCTCTCTTACCACTAGACCCCATAGGCTGTCCTTTTCTAATACAAATTTTGCGACGATCGGATAAGATGTACCTATCAAGGTTTGAAACAGGTATTTGATTTAGAACTTATAATCAATATTAAGATAGAGCAAAATAATGTCAACTCGCTCTTAATATTGAGTAATTGATATTGTTTTCAATTAAAAACCTATTTCGAACCTTGATACATCTTGTCCGTTTGTATGTAGCTACAAAATTTTGTAATTTATCGCAAAAGTCAGTTTGTATGGGAAATCACAGTCCAGGGGATCAATTTTATCCCCTCTCGAAACCAAGTGGTGCGTGCAACTCTGTGTTTCTCAGAAGCTATATGCTCAATTTTATTATTATTTTATTCGAAGACAGTGGAATATAGTGCTGTTTGCACAATACAATAGAGTGCTGTCTGCTCAAATGAATGTTTTCAGAATTTACAAGCAGCCACAGCTTAGGACGAGCTAAATATAAAAATGTCTATGTCAAAGTCAACAGAAGTTTCCGGAAATGCTACTAACAGCAAATACCATTCGTATGCAGGACACATGAAGCGTGGCCGTGGTTGTGGTCGTTACTCAGTCACTTGGACGTTTTCCCTTTTCTTGATAAACTAGCCATATACAGGGTTTTAATCATTAGCGCGCTTTTGCTAGGTCTGTGGTTTTAATAGATTTGTGTAATACCTTAAAATACTGTGAGACCATAAAAAATGTCTCTTACACCCGATATTTATAATAAACACTTTATTTTATATTCAAAATACTTGTTGTTCTTGAGTCAATATTTCAGTCGTAAAGCATCAGTGTTGTGTTGCGGTTGGAAACCATAGATTTATATAGTCAAGATAGGGTCTTGGGAACAAGCGGTTTAAAATTTCCCCATACAAGAAAAAATAGCGCCATCTGTGAAAAATCGCGTGAACTACGTTGTGTAGTACTTCAGTCGGTGCTAAATACACGGAACGGAAATAATATGGCGGGAAAAAACAAAACAAACTTTTTACTGTTTATATGTGATTTAGGCCCGGTTTTTGAGTTTCATTAATTGGATTATAGTCAAAAACAATAATAAGAAATAACAATAATAATAATAAGAGTATATTGTTTCTTCAAATAAGAACATTCAATTTTGTTGGTAAGTTTATTTGCATCCGATGTTGACAATATGACTGACAACGACTGACATTTGTTGGTCCTAAACGTCAGATTTCGGACCAACGAATTGGGGACAGTGTAACGTGCCGATGGGCTAGTACTTATATATAAGTAAATGTTGGAAACCCTTCAAACCGCAACACGATAATAACGTAGGTAAGAGCTAGGTAGGTAGGTTTCTGGCAGATGAGGCATTTCATCTTCTAAGTTCTCTTACTACTCCAGCCGTAACACAGCAGTGAAACACTGGTGCTTTACTACAGAAATAGGCAAGGAGCTGTACTTTCTGAGATGCACTTCCCACAAAAGCCATAGGAATTTACTATAGGAATGACAAAAATAGGCAATTTAATCTGTCAACTTTTGAACGCCGATTGCAGCGAAAAAATCCCCATGAGTAAAATTTTTTTAATGGTTTAGTAAGCCCATAGACTAAGGTTTTAAAACCAGCCGCAATCTATGGAATATCCTTATTGTATTTTTAATTTGATGATCAAAATTTGGATTGACACCATAAAATTTATTTGCGATACTTTTTGAGTAACCAACAGGAATGTTAGGATTATTATTTTATGTGTTAAAGTCAATATTCAAGACAACCATGACCCAAAGAGAAAATTGCAAAACTACCCATAATGCAGTAAGATTGAGCCACAGGGAATTAGCGGAACAAATTTATTCGATACTCGTACCAAAAGTTTTAGCTTTGTGTAGTCGTTGACCCTCTTCACATCCTCATATAAATTCCTCTCGATTATTGTCAGGGCTACCCGCAGGAGAGATCGAGAAAGTTCCATTTTTTATGACTTTCGCTAGCAACTTGAAAATGTTGCGTCTTAGAGACTTGACATTGTGCAAAATACATCTGAGATGTGACGCCATTAAATAAATATCTATCTATCAAGGCTTTCAAAGATAGATTAAAGCCGAGTAAATTTACCACAACTTTTTCCTACACAAAGTTAAAGCTTTTGGTATCGAACAAATTTGTTTCGCTAATATTTTAATTATTCCCTGACTACCAGTATAAAAAAGATTTTCTCCTCCGGCAGAAAATTCTAAAAACATATCAAAATAATTTATAACTCGAAAATTACAAATAATCGTGGAACATACATGGGGGTGCATACGGCGTTGCAACACAATGCGATTTGGATAACCCTTAGATTTAGGCATCGAAATTTCTCTTTTGGACGCTTATCAACTGGCCATCCTACCAAAGAATCTATACATATAATAAAAGAGTAGAAACCGCGTGTCTGTACTTTTGATAAATTTATAAAAAAATAGTGTGAGCGATAAGAAATGACTAATAAAACTGAAAAATACGTTTTCTGAACTTTTTGTCTGTCTGTCTGTATGTTTTCGATAAACTCCGAAACTACTGAGCGGATTTTCTCGCGGTTTTCGCAGATAGATTAAACTTAGGTCTGAGCAACATATAGGCTATGTTTCATTCAAATCGGTTCACTCAATCAGAAGCTACACCAATGTAAAGTATTAAATTGCCTGTACGAAAATAACTCGCAAACCGATTCAAAAAGAGTTTTTAATTACGAGTTTAGCTTACTTTTGTGCAACATAAAAGTTTAGTTTCATTGCAAACGGTTTACTCAGACAGAAGGTACGCTAAGTTTCATGCGGCGGCGCAAATAACTCACAAACAATTGAACGGATTCAAACAGGGTTTTCAATAAACTGTCAAGCTTACATCTTTGCAACATATTAGCTTACTTTCATTGAAAACGGCTCACTCAGACAGGTGCGCGAAATTTCCAGCGGAGGCGCCAATATCTCACAAACAACTGAACCGATTAAAACGAGGTTTTCAGTAACGTATTTGGCTACTCCATTCAACATGTATGCTTAGTTTCATTGCAAACGGTTCACTCAGACATAAAATTCACTAAGTCTAAAGCGGCGGCCACAATAACTCACCAACTACTAAACGGATTTAAACGGGGTTTTCAATAACGTGCTAAGCTTAATTCTTTGCAATGTATTAGCTTACTTTCATTGAAAACGGTTCACTCAGACAGGAAATGCCCGAAGTTTCAATAGACGGCGGCGCCAATAGCTCACAAACTACTGTACCGATTCCAACCGGCATTTCCATGACGTGCTTGGATAAGGTACTTTCGTGCAACATATAAGTTTAGGTTAGTTGAAAACGGTTCACTCAGATAGAAGTTACGCAAAGTTTCAGGCAAGGCGCGACTAACTCACAAACTTTTGAGCAGATTCAAACGTGGCTTTCAGTAACGCGTTTGGCTTACTCCTATGCAATAAACAAGCTTAGTTTCATTGCGAAAGGTTCACTCTGACAGAAGATACGCAAAGTTTCAAGTTGCAGAACCAAGAACTCACCTACTGAACTGGTTCAAACGAGGTTTTCAATGACGCGTCGGGCTTCTTTCTGTGCAACATATAAGCTTTATTCCATTGCAAACGGTTCATTCACACAGAAGGTTCGCGAAATTTTAAGCGGCCACACCAATACCTCACAAAGTACTTGAACGACTTAAACGGAGTTTTCAAAAACGTATTTGGGTTGCTTTGGTCATCTTTCGTGCAATATTTGAACTTTTTTTATTGCAATTGGTTCACTCAAACAGAAAATGAGCGAGTTCAAAGTTTCAAGCTGTGAAACCGAGCTGAAATCAAACAAAGCTTATATTTGTACGGAAGAAAGCCAAATACATATTTAATTATTGATTATTTTCGGTTCTAATTTAATGAATTTAATTACTAACATAGGTTTAAGTTGCAGTGCCCGAACACGGCGCTACATGCCATTGTCTTTACTAACACTAGTATGTAAGATTTTATGACATGTAGCATGCAATTATGAATAAATAAATAAATAAAAATAAATAAATACGTTGTTAAAAATTCCGTTTGATCCGGTCCAGTTGTTTGTGTAAAAGTTGTGGGTACAGCTAAAGATTGGTAAAATCTAGATTTAGTTTTATTATAAAAATAATAATAAAAAATTCCTGTTTCGACATGGCAGTGCAACAAATGTAAAAAAAATTATGAAAGTTCTAAAGTTTTGAAAAACTTAGGAAGTAGGTACTTATAAACAAAATACTTAAATAAATAAAGAGAGATGTGAATCATTGTTTTGGATTTGATTGGAGAAATAAGTTACAACGATTGTCCAGAAGTGTAGTCCAACAGTTTTGTATGCAGGTACGGTCAACCGCACGTCGGTAGAAACTTTTTCAACTCTATTACCACGCTATAAGGTCCAAAAGTGTTTCTACTGACGAGCTGTTGAGTGTACATGTACAGTTAAATTAAAAGCATGTGAAGCCACGTTGGACTTTGTAACGCTCTTTTTTCAGTTGCCACAGAAGCTAAAGTGACTGAGCCTCAGATTAAGTTAGGCTTTGTTTTGTATAAGATAAAACGAAACCCGTATCATAGTTCGTCCGCGTGGAATTCGAATATAATTTTACAGTTACGAGGATAGTGGGCGACCTAACAGTCCACATGTAAACAAGACGTGTTTAATTTACAAAAATCTGTACTATCGGTACTCT
Organism: Athrips mouffetella; assembly: GCA_947532105.1. NCBI lineage: Eukaryota > Metazoa > Arthropoda > Insecta > Lepidoptera > Gelechiidae > Athrips > Athrips mouffetella. The sequence goes on from OX383956.1 coordinate 35,270,395, forward strand.
GTACTTATACCTAATAATATAAAGGCGAGAACTGCACTGTCTGTCTGTCTGTCTGTTAAGCTTTTATGACTAATCCGATAAACAGATTGTGATATAAATTTGGTACGAAGATAGTTTGAACCGTGGGAAAAGTCAAAAGCTACTTTTTCTGAACTCCACGCGGACGGAGTCGCGGGCAACAGCTAGTATATAATATTACGCTAACCCTACGCTACATTTATACGCTTGCGGTATGAAAAGGTCTGTAAGTTTTCAAATTGATTCTGTTATAGTCGCGAGATCATATTACCTTTTAAAACTATGTTACAGACTAGCTAGACTTTTGCATAGTTAAATATACTTTACTGTTCGACAATACAGTTCAAATTAAAGCTTTACAGGATGTAAGGAACAGCTTTCCAAAAATTTAAAGAGCATGATCAGTCAATTAATCTGAACCAATTATAAAGAAAATACATCTCCTTAAAAAATTGTTAACCCGATTGGACAATTTGTATGGAGAGGCCGATCTTTAATTTTTTTTTGTTTCCTGAAAGTTTTATTCACGGACTCCTTCTGTTTTATTGACAAAGAAAGGTCTAGCATTATATTTAAAGGAGCTTTAAATTTAAGACGCTTTTTGCTTTTTTTTTTACGCCTTTTTGAAATTTTTTACGAAGTCCAGTTCCGCGATCACTTGGAAGGTAAAGCCAAGCTGGCCTGAAGTTTTTTGGGAAAAAACTTTGAGTACTAAACAGAGCGAGGCAGTACAATGGGGAGAAATCTGCAAAAAGTCTTTTCAAACAAACTTAGAAAGTTTTGCTTCTAAAAACACTATAGGTATATAGGAACCCTTGGCGCCCGAGTCCGACTCGCACTTGGCCGGTTTTTTCAGCTTTAAGTTAGGTAAGGGGTTATCAATATCCAATCTTGATCAAACGCCCTTTTGAGAGCTACTTTTGGCGATTAGTAGCTCCGTAGTGTTCTTTGGAGTTAGGTAAATTAACGGATCTGTCAATTTACCTGCGACATATACAACATGTAACGGAAAGGTGATATTATACTAAAACCTGTGAATCTGTCCATGAAACTGAACAACTTTTCCCAAGAAAAATAGGTCGAAAAATTTGGTTTTTAGTAATTCGATTTTTTTTTACGTTACAAGTGAGCAAACGAGCAGGTGGGCCACATGATGGTAAGTGGTCTCCACCGCCCAAAGCGCCCACTGTCTTATTAGTGACATACTATGACGCTAATAAGACAGCAAAGCGCGTTGCTCACCCTGAGAACGAAGATGTTATGTCTCATGTGACAGCAATTTCACTGGCTCCCTTACCCTTCAAACCGAAACATAGCAGTGTTAACACTGCTGCTTCACGGCAAAATTAGGTAAGGGGTGGTACTTTCCCAGGCGGACTTTGCACAAAAGCCCTACCACCTCTAATCTCCCACCTCGATCTAAGTTCTTTTGGAAAAGTTGTTCAGTTTCATGTACAGTGTACATCCTCCATTATTATCACACTACCTGTATAAACTACTACCTCCCTATACAGGGTGTAAAAACCTACAATGATCCTTCTAAGCGTGATTCTAAATCACTAATAGATAGTTTTTTATTTTTTCTAAAAAAAGTAGTTTTAGATTAAGAAGAAGTTAAGTGAGAAGACCTCTATGATGTTTATAAGATGTTTATTGTTATAACATTCAGTCACTAACAAGTACCTCATTTCAATAAATTACTGTGGTGTAATTCGAAGGCAAATCAAATTTTATGATCACTCAAAATTTTAAATAAAAATATTTAAAAAGTATTCTTTTTATATTTTTTTTACTATCTATTAGTGATGTAGAATTACCCCTCGACAGGGAAGAAGTTCCACTCCTTAGCTGTGTGGGAATCAAAGCGCTTTATGCGAATAGGTGGTTTGTAAACGACAGGGATGGAACTAGGTACAAAGTAAAATTTTGAAACTACCCTGTAAAAGACATCAACGCCTCCTTTTGGTTCTCTGTGATTACTACAGCCAGCAAATAATTTTAATTACAGAGCGTCTGTTACTCTTGATGTTCGTGAATAGTATTTGGTTTGAATTTCTACTTCCATTAACTAAATTTTCTACTATGAACAATTAATTAGCTTAGATTGTTCGTCTCGATAGGTCTTTGTAGCGTGTTAAAAGATACTTGTGTTTATTGATATTGGCGCCCTCTGTAGAGATAGCATCGAATCAGCAAGCAGTCTGTGATACCTACGTCTCGTCGCTGGAACCGGGAAAGAAAAGAGCGAACACGGTTTGTTAGTAAATTCTTGCGTTGTGTAGATGACTCTAGCAGGTACGTAGCTACCGTAAAAATAACTTTGAATTCGGTGAACCATGTTAGTTGACAATAACATAAATTCGTTTTACGCTGACGCACATAAAAATAAGTTGTAAAATTCTGTATATCTGAGGTAGGTAAGTGTCAACCTAAGTAAGGACCGTAACGGATAGAACTTGTGGCTTGTGATGTGAATGTAAGCTCTAAATATAACCTACCTTTTCCGACAGATAGCGCTAGCGAGCCGTTTTTAATGCGCAACAGTCGGATCGACGACGACGACGCTGCTTCCGCCTACGCCATGCGTGCGTGTTTAGATATACGTACTACGGTATGGTATAACGTTGGTCACACCGGCGGGTCGCGGAGCCGGGCGGACGCGCTTGCCGCATGCCGCTCGCATACGCGGTGCTCGTTGCTCGCACGTCTACGAACGTTCGCGCTCGCCGTTCGCCTCGGTGATCGCTTCGTCGCCGCACTCAGTCTGATATGATTATTGACGGAATGCGCATCTAACCGCAGATACACAAAGACAATCACTCTCTTGTGAAAATCCCGTAAGTGAAAATTTCTTGTAGTTTTGGCTCTATAGACTCTACTAAGTTTTAATTCCGAACGTGCAGTGAACGTTAATTTAAAACTTCGGCTAGTCTAACTATTAGCCGGCTAGTTACGGGTAAGTGTGTTTTTATTGTTTTACAAATTTATAATGGTTCACGCATATATGTTAGCACTACCTTGTTAGTTTAATTATCTGATATCTATTAGCTATAGGTACTTGTACTTTAGTCAACACCTAGACGATGGTCAAAATATACCTAGTTTTTATAACTGACTATTGCTACATAAGTATAAACTTAGGTATAATATCTTAAAAATCGGTTAACAAAAAAGTTGAAAGACAGGTAAGTACTTACCTACCTACTTAAACAAAGCTTGGTGTATAATACTATCCAGGATAGGACACGGTACCTATATACCTTTATTGTTGTGTCTAAGGTGAATTTTATAAATATTACATAAACGGAACCGAGTTTGCAGTAAGAAGTAGTACTAGTGATACAAGAACCAAAGTTGTATCATTTGTACGACGAGTTGTTACTACTCTGTAATTAGTAGGTAATGTCTACCTTCCTTTTCTGATAAGAAGTCAGTATCCAACCAAATTACCAACAGTTTAGGCGATTAGGCGTCGACAGCTAAAGAGCCTCTGAAAAATAACTGAGCTAGCGGAGCGAAGGTGCCAAAACGAGTGAAAAAAGTTTTGAACCTCACTGCGTTTATATCTGAGGTTTTCGGATTCTTCTTAATTCACTGCGAATATTTGAGTATCTATGTTACACGAACCATAAAAATGAGAAACTTAAGAAACATACCCAGGTCAAATAAGAAAAAGGATTTTGGATTTCCTATACAAACCTCACGCCGCCAAAATTAAATGATAGTCTGATGTTTTTATAAGGGACGAACAACGAGACTGTGTCTCTTTTTTTTATCAACCCATACCTATTTCTTTATGGAAAGGGATGAATAATTTGGCTCTCCTTCTTAGGGTCAAAACTTAAATGGGACCAGATCTGACAGTCAAGTTTTCTGGGGTTTTGAACACCGCAGAGTTCAAAAATCAATGTTGTCGAGCCAAAATCCTACTAGTCCAAAAAAGTCAAACAATAATCTAGGCTAAATTACTGTAAGAGGTTTTTTGTTTTAAAAGTGTTCCTTTGGTCCCCCTGAACATATCTGGAAAATTCTCCGTTGATTCCATGTACGCTCCCCCCTCAAACAGGTCCCTGTTTTTAGTTTTTTTTAATTTATCTCAAAAACGGTTAAAGATACAGATATGTTCAGGGGGACGTAAGGAACAGTTTTAAAACAAAAACCTCACACCGTAAATTAGCCTAGGTTATTTTTTGACTTTTTTGAACTAGTAGGATTTCGGCTTGACAACATTGATTTCTGGATTCTGTGATGTCCAAAACCCCAAAAAACCTTTGTAGTTAAAAATGGTCCCGTTTTAGTTTTGAGAAAATTTCCTACTCTATTAGGAAAGTTGACAGTTTTATGGTCCGAGAACATACCTATTCAAATATTCGTAAATCTGTTTTACAAACTTTATATTCTCAAGTTAATGGTATAGTAAAAAGAATATAGATATAATATAGATATACTATAGAATATAGCTTTGTCTAAACCGAATAAACTACTACATACTTTGTAGAGACAATAGGTTCAGATGAGAGTTGGTCCATATGAGAGTTGCAGCTGAGCACACAAGCTGCTGTGGTGCAATTGCGGTATATTAGTAGATACCTAGGTATCTATCTTGTCGGAAGTGAGTGGAGTAAATAGGTATCTATAGGTAATCAGAGCCTTTGTGACCAATAGGCAAGGCAGGGTTCTATGCTGACAGTTAAATTTATCCGGGTGCCAGGCCAGTTAGAACTAGAGGAGATCAACAAAATGTATCTATAACAAGTTTGTTTTGTTGAGTCAAGTATTAAAAGGTTTTCCAAAAGTTTTACTCCCTTTGCTTATTAGACATCAACTTCAGGGTTAGGTTGCATAAGTTTCCTGTGCAAGCAGTATCTATAGTATCCTATGCACTCTCGTGATCGTGTGAAATTGTGAAAAAGTGACGTATGTTTTGTTTATCTAGGCTTCAAACTATCACCATAAAATCTGTTCAACAGGTAGGTTTTGAAAACGTACTGATGGACAGGCAGAATTAATTTCGCATAAAGTACCTTATTAAATTAGACTATAAATACTATTAGACTATATATCTTATTAAATGAGACACCAATTCGTTAGTGTAACTCTAGCTTAGCTCTCAGTCCTTCATAGAATATGAACATTCAACATTCTAGAATAGTTACACGCAAATGTTTTGAGAAACCTCATAATATTTTTCAACAAACTGCTAACTTATATGAAAGCAAAATGGTCGACTAGTTGTTATGTAGTAGCGAAACAAGACAGTTTTATCTAGACGCTATGAGAGTAGAAGCACTTTACAGCATCATTTTATAACTATAAAAAAAAAACTTTTTTATATGTAGCTCCATCTATCTATTCGACGCCCAATATCTATTCTAAGGTTTAATTGCCCTTGGTTACACAATTTACTGCCAACGAGCGTGGGCTAGATTTACTTAAGTTAATCCACAATTTTGCGTTCAAGCTGAGTTACAAGCCATCTGGGTACAATTTTACTGCTTTTGCCTTAGATACGACGGGGTGTGACATGCACGCGGGCGGACGTATATTACTTACTATACATGGGCGGCGGCGGCAAATACCTAAGAAAAGGTTTTCTCTTAATACCATGCAAAAGTTTTATTAAAAGCACCATTATTTTTTATTAACTATACACAAGTAAATACAGAAAAAAATATTATTAAAATTACACCACATTCATGAACTGCTTTTTCCAAAAATGCTCAGCGACTCGCAGATTTGCAGTCTGATTTAATCACACGTTGCTCTCCATTTCTGCTCCCGTCGTCTGTCGCTGGGATGGCTGATCGTTTAAATACTTTAACAAATAGACCTGGCGCCCGCGCGTGGTTCGCTACATGCAGTTGATTTCACGAAAAAATTTTATGTTAAACATTTTATTTCGCAGGCTAGAACAGGTTTCTCTTCAATTTCACTTAACACCAAAAACAGGCACAGATAAATCCTTTACTATCTTATAAAATACAGTACCTGGGCGACCGAGCTTTGCTCGTACTTTTAACCAAAGCCCACTACAGATGGCGCTGTAGGGTTTCTGAAACGCGCTATTTTCAATAAATCTGCAAAAATCAGAGAAAAAGAATTTTCCTATATAGACATGAGACCTAGCTAAATCTTTTTTTCGCCCCCGTAAACCTCCGTATCGTAAATGTCATAGAAATCGATAGAGCCGTTCAAGAGACCAATTACAAAGATACCGAACTCAATACCAACTATGTAACTATCTATTAAACTAATTGATTTAGTTTAACTAACTTTAACTATTGATATAGTTTATTCATTGTTGGTTATTAAAATCTCTTAATGACGTCAGCTAAACTACATCGCCTTTCAAACAAAGTGGCGCAATAAATGTTAACATCTACCTACTCTACCTACCTCAAATGATTTTAATAGATGATAACAAGTACAAATAAATGGTACAGCAGCACTGCACTTACTTTCTCGCAATACTCAAGGAAAAACTATCAACCGCAAACTTAAATTTGTAATGCCATACACATGGTATGGAAATACAAAATTTTATTTACGTTTTTCCAAAAAAATGTTCGAATGAAATATACAGATCAATTTAGAATTCAAATTGTCAAACATTAAAACAAACAAACCTCAAACGATTTCGAGTAAATCACATGTTTAACTTTTGGTAGTACTGGAACACCCTTTATATGAATTTTCACAGATCCACGGATACTACCGTAGGATACTTGCATGGAGATTTTTTTATTTCCCAACACATGTTCCTTTTGGATAATTGTTCAGTTTAGTCTACTGAGCAAGCCCTTTCAGTTTTTGGTACACCCTGTGTACTAAATTTTATTGAACAAATCATAAATAATATCCAGTCAGGAAGACAACCAATCCAGGATTAATATTATAGAAAATTTTAATAAACTCAATGGAACCAATTTTGGGTAAATCACATATTTACGATTTGGTGGTACAGGAACACCCCTTATATGAAATTATACAGATCAATTGATACTGGCGCAATATATCTTACATGGAGAAGCTTGGTCATGCAAAGTTTCATCAAGATTGTATGAGCCATTTTTGAGAAAATTTCAATTTTTCATTTTCGTTGTATGACAGCTACCCTCAAAATGAGAGCCAGCAAGAAACCACTTAGAACCCTTCGATGGATTTGCATAAAACTCCTAAATTCAAAATATGGTGTCAAACGGACCATTCGTTTAGCCGCCAGGCCAAAGCGTGACGGACAGACCGACCGACGGACCGACCGACTGACGGACCGGCCGACCGACGGACCGACCGACCGACCGACCGACCGATATATGATATAGAACACATTTTTGAGAAAATTAGAAAAACTTTTTTTTTTCACGAATGCAATACCTTTCTCGCTCCGCTCAAAAGTAAAAAGTGCACAAACTGTTGTTCTCCGCCTGTATAAATGTAATGTAATCTAATAAAAAAAACATAAATAGCGAAGTATGTTAGTCTGTCCGTGAAAAGTATATGCACGTCACTTGATCTGCAATAAGATTATCGGCTGCAGACCACGACCGCGCCGCAGTGTAACCGATCGGTTCGTTGTGATGTGATTATGATTACATAGACATAGCTTATAATGTTGATGAAACATACATTCGTAGTCACGTTACGTATTTAGTCATGAAACAATGTTTCTATACAATAGGTGGCGTCTTCCGCTTACCACTTGCTTTATCAACTTTTGATTTATTGTTGTCGCAGACAAATATTAAAAATTCTAAAAAAAATTCTAACTATACAGAGTTTTTTTCTCAACAAAAAAGTGGGTCGATTCTGTCCATGAAAAAAGAACTTTCCCAAGAAGGTAGAAATAAATTTTTTATAGGGTCTGATTAACGATTTTCCTTTACTTGCATTGTGGGACCTTGGTTCTTCTAAAATTTAAATTATTACTCTCAGTCAACGGGAAGCACCTCGTAGATTCTGTTCGGCAGCTGTTCGGTTTATAATTGTAAGTAGAAAGGGACATAACGGTGGTATCTTATGATTGTGTGGTCTTGAAGCTTGATTTTTACACACCTTCGAGTGTTCTTTTAGGCCTCTTCCTTCTCAACTTAACACGCCCCCCCCAGTCTCTCACCTCCGTCAACCAGGCTTGGAGCAAGCATCGATCCATCGGGTTGTAGTATCAATGATATTAATTTCAACTTGATACCTCCCATTTGTGAGAAAAAAGGTCTGACAGACAAACGGACAATAATGTGATACTTCCGTTGAGGTACGGAACTTAAAAAACCTGAAAACCGGGCTAATAAATAAATAATGTTATTTTTCTCAATTGTATTTTCCTTCCTAATTTCACATTTTGGTTTGCAAGCGGATTTTTTAAAATAGGGGTAAGCCAGAAAATGTGTATAATTAAACGAACAAGTGCTAGACTAAAGGTGTATTAGGCTTTCACGCTCGATACTTATTATACTAGGTTATTTTTTTGGACCTGATTTCCTTTGCCCACTTATTAGTCAGGTCAAAAGCAACAACTTTTGTTCTATTACGTTGCTAGCAACGCACGAAAAATTTTCAACTTCCCATACAAAATGGGTCGGTCGCGTGACCACTTTAGTATGGAGAGTCGAAAAATTTTTGTGCGTTGTTAGTAAAGTCGTAGAACAAAAGTTGTTGCTTTTGACCTCACTAATAAGTGGGCAAATGGAAATCAGGTCCAAAAAAATAACCTTGTATAAAATGTTTATTTCAATAATTTATAACTCTTAGCAAATACATCATCCATCATAACAGCGCGATCATTTTCTACACAATTATTATATTTAAAAACTTGTCTATGTGGTACAACGTTCAACCCGCCGCCACTTTACAAATTACATATTTACTTTTCCCATAACCTATCTTTAATTTACCTAATCGAAGCGTGTTCAATACCCATAATAGAAATCTGGTGTAGAGTTGTAAGACGTTCATTCACCTCTGGGAGAGGGAGGGGTGAGGAGTGAGAGAGTGGGAGAGGGCGGTTGGTATGGCACCGAACCACGTGACGTGCTTCCGCCCAAGTCCGGCCCGGCCTTTCATCCGTACACAGCTTAAGCTGAAAACAAATAGATTTTTCAAACGAATAATTAGGCTTTCTTTTTTTATATTAACTTTTTTACTACAGATTGTTTTTATAACAGGCAGAAACGATTGTAGAATATTCTTCCGTGTTTTTATTGACGTTATGGAAAGCCTTAGTTCAATTCTTCTGAATCATAACAGGCAATAATGTTAACAATAGCTCCGCAACAGGCGCCTCGGTTCGGTTACCGATACCCTTACAATAAACGGTAACCCTTGACCTGCGTCAGTCTGCAGCGCTGCGTCGTCGGCGCACTCTGCAGGAAATCGAACATCACTAGCATCACTATGTGCTCGCCACCCTACGAAAGCTCAGTTCCCTCTTCTCATTGTTCTCTACCTATTGCGAATACAATTAAAAGTGTCTATAAAGCTATAACGCTGCCTATTCACCAGTGCTGTGCCAAAGAGCTAAGCTGTAAGCTAGTAAATTTCAACCAATAGGGTTGCCTTATTTGACAGCGTGTTTAACAAGCTAGGCATTTTCTCAGCTCACAGATTGGCTCCCTCGCACAGCACTGGTGAAAAATCAAGCTTCCGATGGCATCGCTGCGTGTGGTAATTAATAAAAATATGAACTGACAATCTTTACCATGAGTTTGTTTCACTTTTCAGCATGGATAATAAGTAAAACATGAATTTGGGAACGCAAAGTACGCGACAGCTTAAGCCACCGCCCTAAACGTCCACTGTATATTGAGTATTGACCCAATAAAAAAAATAAAAGATGGTTTGTTTTGGGAGGATTTACACGCTTTTTGCGCCGCAGCACTCTACCTGATAAATCAAGACGGCACCATTCGGGTTGGGCACACTCTCTCTTCCAGTCGGTCCCTCACTGCAGAGGATCGTGACCCCAATTTGAATTGTTTCTACCGGCTTCGATCTTCTGCCTGGTGGAGAGCAGTGCTGACAGGCATCTCCAGCTCTTCGGAGACCTGGTCAGACCATCGTTTTGCGCATCGCCCTTTTGGCCGTTTGCCTTCGGGGTGGACGCAACTAATGCAAAAATATTAAACCAATTTGCCACTGCCGTCACACTATATCGTAGAATAATGAGCCGTTGTCGTTTAGATTTATTTATATAGGGTTTTGATTTATATGTAGGAGCCTTCCTACGCAACGTATGTTTGCTATGCGAACAGCGTGGAAAGCGCTTAACGGGAGCTAACACACGTATAGAGTCTGAAGATGGCCGGCGCCGGAACCGGAAGTACTTCCGCAATCGCGTCGACTGACTCACCCATCACCGAATGGCCCGCGAGTCACCTCACCTTATTGTTTTACGTTTTCTTGCAAATAAGAGTCATCTTTACTTCCACATTAACATATAATAAAAAACTGATAAGATCCCTCGGCGGAATTATTAAAAGTAACAAAGTGATTTTTAAGAATTTAAAATAAAATAAAAACGACCAATACTCAATACTTCTCATGAGTTTCGCGGTCACCAACATTTTCGTGATAACAATATGACGGGTTCTTACCAAGATAAGGAATTTTTATTAGCTCCCGATATTTCGGCGCTGTTGCAAGCATAAATCATACCATTTATCATGCTTTTACCATGAAATATATCAACGAAAACGTAAAAAAACGGCCTCTCACTCCATACTACAAACTGTCCATTAAAATTTGTACGGAGGGGCTGCTTTTAGGGTTCCGTAGCCAAATGGCAAAAAACGGAACCCTTATGGATTCGTCATGTCTGTCTGTCTGTCTTTCTGTCCGTCCGTATGTCACAGACACTTTTTTCCGAAACTATAAGAACTATACCGTTAAAACTTGGTAAGTAGATGTATTCTGTGAACGGAATTTTTACACAAAAATAGAAAAAAAAACAATAAATTTAATTTTTGTTTTATTTATTTTAACTAAGTACTGAAACTCAAAATTTTTTTTTTTCATCAAATCCATACGTGTCTATGGATAGGTCTTCAAAAATGATATTGAGGTTTATAATATATTTTCTTTCTAAACTGAATAGTTTGCGCGAGAGACATTTCCAAAGTGGTAAAATGTGTGTCCTCTCCTGTTACTTCTAAAATAAGAGAATTATAAAACTAAAAAAAATATATTGATGTACATTACCATGCAAACTTCCACCGGAATTTGGTATGAACAAGATCTAGTAAGTAGTTTTTTTTTTAATGTGTCATAAATCGTATTCCGCAATTTACCTTTACTTTAATCAACTGAAATATAAATTTTAGTTACTTACATCGCATAATAAAGTTTTTTAGCAATAAAAATGCCATAACTTTTATTTTTAGACGTACAGGTTTGTACAGAACCCTCATTGCGCGAGTCCGACTTGCACTTGGTCGGTTTTCTTTTTCATTGCCGGCGATATATTTGTTAGAGAAAGTTGTTCAGTTTAATTGACTGATCATGCCCTTTCAGTTTTTGCCAGCCTGTCCCTTACACAAATTGACAAATGAACACTACTTTATATTTAAACGAACGTCAGTTTTGAAAAAGAAAAAGCCTGTGATTTTTGGGGTGATATCATATCACCCACTGTTATTCAAGAATTGACCCTCAGTCTTGCTCCACGTGTGGATCGTGATGAATTCGACTTTATGATTCTTTCATTCTGATCTGTACTGATGACCTAACTTTTTAAAAACGCTTGCACCTTTGCCCACATTTGTTTTGCTTTGTTCTATTTTTTTTTTGTAAATTATTCTTCTCCCTATAACCAGAAGTTCCGGGAACGTTCTATTTTAACATTGAATAACTGGATCTATTTTATAAGTTCCTTGCTGCTGGGAATCGGGCGGAAGCCTTTGGGGCGTTCAGGGTTTTCAGTCCTTATAAAACTTAGGTATATTGAAGAACTCACATAAAAGCGTAATAAATGGTACTGCAGCACTGCATTACTTTCTCGCGATATAAGAAAGTCATTATTCAACAGTGTCCCCACCGGGAATTGAACCTAGAGGCTCCGGATCAAGAGACGAAGGCTCTAATTACTAGATTATTAGGTTGCAGATAGTAAAGAGTAAATAAGTACCAACTGCAAAATTAAGTTTGTAATTCCATACAAATGATATGAAAATACAAACTTACCTTTACTTACTAGATTTATGTAAAAATGTTTAGACGAAATATGCAGTCAGGTAGATAACCAATTCAGAATCCAAATTATAGAACAATAAAATAAGCTCAATGAAACCGATTTTGAGTAAATTATCACATTTTTACATTTCAGTAGTAAATACCCCTTATATGAAATTCCACAGACCAATTAAAACTGCCCTAAGATTGAGATGAGATTCTTGGTCAAGCAAAGTTTTATCAAGATCGTTTGAGCCGTTTTTCTGACAGCTACTCTCAAAATGAGAGCCAGCAATAAAACACTCAGAATCCTTCGATAGACTTGCAAACAAATCTTAAATTTAAAATATGGTGCCAATCGAACTATTCGTTTAGCAGCTAGGCCAAAGCGTGACGGACAGACCGACCGACCAACCGACCGACGGACGGACATTTTTAAGAAACTTGCTTTTATAAGAGATATGGTTTTTTCTTCAAGAATACAATACCTTTCTCGCTCCGCACGAAAGTAAAAAGGACTATCTTTGAACAGTGTAATTGTTATTTTCGTGCAATAAAGATTTAGCATAACAATCTGACAGTACTTTTAATTTGCGTAGCACTCAAATCTAAAGCTTTTATATACTCCCACTACCTTAGGAGTTAGGAGTATAGGTCTTCAATTGAATTTATTTAATAGTTTAGTACTTACGTAAGTAGCTGTACGTACATTATATAATGTGAAAAGTGTAGAGGGAGATAAGTCGGTTTGCGCCCTCGGCGGGCGACGACCGCCGTCGCCGGGCCGGCGAACGAGGTCGTCCGATATCGCCTGATAACCAGTCTAATGCCTGAGTCCACTTTATCACTGATGAATTAGCTAGAGATGCCACCCAGTCTTTAAACCTATTTGTCAGCTTCCAGAAATCATAAAGAATCTTTGCCCGTGGCAAATAAAAGCGCACTACCTGAGACCACAGAGTGCTACATGTAATGAGAATAGAAATACGAATCTATCAGAGCTAATCAAACGGAATGCAGTACCTAGCACTAAAAAAGGTGTGAGTAATAATAAACGAGAGTTTTATTTTGCAGTCACGCGGTTACATACAATCCCAGTACCTACAAGCAGCATGAATTTCCGGATTGCTATTTAAGTTAGGTCTAGGAGCTAGACCCAGACCCCTCCGTCAATACCAATAGTACCTACTTACTTTTATGATTAATACCTGACATAGAAAACTTTAAACTGTTTTATCTGCACCAATTTTATTCCTACTATTTTTTAAAACTTGCATATAACATTTCAAACTTGTCATGCTATCTATCAAACGAGCAATATTTGTATACAGGGTGTAAAAAAGTACGATGATCGTTCTAAGGGGTGATTCTACATCACTAATAGATTGTATAAAAAATATAAACAAAAATAAGTTTTCTTTCAAAAAGTAGTTTTAGCTCATGAAGAAGTGAAGCGTCTGGTGGTTTAAATGACCTCTATGATCAGCTGGTGATGCAGACAAAGATGTTTTTTGTTATAATACCCAGTTACTAGCATGTACTATCCATTTCAATAAATTACTCTAATGTAATTCGAAGGAAAATCAAATGTAATAATCACAAAAATTAACCCCCGCTCCAAGTCGTTCCTGGTGCAAAGGCTTTCCATAGCCATTCAACGTGGTAATACTGCGAGTATTATGGGCACTTTTGCACCGGTAACGTCAAGGAACGGTTTATTAGACTAATACATTATTGTATTTTAATTATGAGTACCTAATTTTACTTTTGCTACATAATATATTAAATGAAATTATATTACATAATAGACAATCTTCAAATACAAATACAAATACAAAATGTTTATTGCTTAATAATTTTTTCATACAAAAATTGTGTGGAGTTTCCTTTTAAGCATCAGAGTGCCTGTGTCAGGAAGACTCCGCTCTTCCCTCGTGGCTATTTGGAGCTAAACAATTTAACTACTTAACATGATTAAACAAGATGAACTAAAGTAAGTCTTCGTCAGATCTGACGCGAGTTTAACATTTTTTACCCATCTAAAAAAGTGACAAGCGCCACTATCACAAAAATAAATAAAAAAGAAAGTATTTTTTATATTTTTTTTTACAATCTATTAGTGATGTAGGATCACCCCTTCCAAGGATCAACCTATTTCTTTTACAAACTGTATAATATCGAAACAATAACTGCTCTAACAATTCGATAAACTATACGGGCGTTTGCTGGACCTTAAAATCGATTTAGCTAGGTCTCACGTCTGGGAAAAATCGTTTTATCATTTCGAACAAGTAAGTATAGCGCGTTTCAGAAACCCTACAGAGCCATCTATTTGGGCTTCGGTTATGATTATACAGTGCAAAGCTCGGTCACCCAAGTATAAAAATAATAATAAAGTAAAATTAAATGAAGGAAGCTAAACTGATAAGAAGCTACTTAAACCTACTTTACCTTATAATTTCCAGTTATAGAGCATTCTACCTACAAACTTTGTAAGCGATTATTAATTTCTGATAACTGTGTCTTAGGTCATACTTACCGAGGCCAATGCAAGAGTAGTATTACTTACATAGTTTTTTTTTCATAATGCGTACTAGACTGTATATATGCTCGTTATGAGCTTCGATGCTGATGCTGAGCTCGTTGTGAGCTTTCAGCGGGAGGAGTCGGGTAAGCCTGACCCAGAATCTTCATTCGCTTGTTGTTTGTTAAGATCACAGGAGCATTAAGGCAGGGGAAGCACAAAATAAATCGAAGTGCTCTGAGGTCCACTGATTAGAAACTCAGCCGCACTTAATAAGTAAGATACTAACAATTACATATTGTATGATGGGGTGCAGTGCAACTTTGCCCTCCTCTCATCTGAAGAGCAATCATAACTTTTTTGGACACTCGCCCATAAACCAAGGCCTATCTTAAGCTAGGCTAGAGACTGTGGCTAGAGATATGGGTTTCGAAAATCCCCCGGGGACACCAACCACTCTCAATGAACTAAATACCGCCAGATACAAGCAAAATTGGGATGTGGGCTTCTCTGATGAAGACAAGTTTCTGCTGATGCCAACATGTGTCGACCCTCCTGTTTCTTGTACCGTGGAAGACCTGAGCAAGGCGAAACAAAACCAGGAGGCTTTCCTTAAAGTCCGGAAACAAACTACAGTGGATTAAAATATATAATCTGAACATACATTATTAATGTTTGTCTAAACTGTTGGTTCTCTTAATATAATAACATAAAAAATAAATAAAATACCTGACAATCCACTTTAATTCTTTCACAAGCACTTACTGGTGTCTTCAAAAGATCGGAAGATTAATATTTACTGAAATAGTAATCAGCATAATAAAAAGAAATGTTTCGGCTGGTTAAGCTGTCACAAAAACTTGATCTTAGTCTAGGCAACGAAGCGGATCGTTGTATGAAGACCCCGGAATTAAATCCTCAGTCGATTAAACTTTACTTGAGTGTTACACTACATGAGACAAACCTCCTATAAAAAAAATCGGTACTTTTAATTTTTCCATACAAAAATTACAAAAAATGTGTACAAGGATTTTTTGAATTTACATTTAATTCATGATTCTTTATCATCCTGTCAAATAAAATCTGGCTGAGAAATTAATGTTGGGGTCAACTGCTTCGTTGCCTACACTAACGGCATGATCAGTCAACGTAACTGAACAACTTTCAGCGAGTTAAACTTCCAGGAAATTAAAATAAAATCGGTGTCCATACAAAATTGCAAACTTGATTGGACAGTTTGTATGGAGAAGTCGATTGTTAGGGTTCCGAACCAAAATGGTAAAAACGGAACCCTTATAGTGCGACTTATTCTGTCTGTCACACCTGAATATCTCAGCAACACTCATGCTATTGACTTGAAATTAAGAATAGTTTTAAAATATGATTGTCCAACTTGCAAATGAAAGAATTTTCCATTTGGGGGTTCAACATTTTTAATTGTCGTTACTAGGTCGTGTGTGATATCAAATGAAAGGGCTTCACTTGTACATTCCAAACTATATAGGCTAAGATCCCACGAAAAGATTATGCACCTATCTGTTATTTGAACGAAATGTGGTTTATATGGAAGGTTATTCATGGGGTCATACTTCGCCCTAGGGTTGCATATAAATTTCTTGTCGCAAGTACGGTCAACCGCTTTTCGGTAGAAACTTTTTCAACTCTATTACTACGCCATAAGGTCCAAAAGTGTTTCTACTGACGTGCTGTTGAGTGTACCTCAAAAACACAACACTTTCATTAATTTTGTCAGAGCAATGGATATTGCTGTAAGATACCTTGAATAGAGGTTCTCGGTCATGCAAAGTTTCATCGAAATCGTTACAGCTGTTTCCGAGATAATTGCAATTTTATTTTTTTTGTATGAGAGCAACCCTAAACATTGAGCATAGCGGCTAAACGACAGGTCCAAATCGCACCAAATTTAAAATTAAGGAGTTTTAGGCAAATTTATAACAGAATTTTGAGTAGTTTCTTGCTGGCTTTCATTTATTTCATTCATGTAAGGTTATACATGGGGTCACCCATGTATAACCTTACATATAAACCACATTTCGTTCAAATAACAGATAGGTGCATAATCTTGTCGTGGGATGTTAGCCTATACTTTTTGATTTTTTGCGTCTCTTAGTTTTCAAGTTATGATGTAAATTTACTAAAAAAATAAAAAAAAACTATTGCAAACTTCGAAGATAAGGGGATCTTGGATCTTCGAAGTTTGCAAAAGGAAAAATCTAAATTATAGACGTTTATATAAATATTACAGAAAAAATTAAAACTTTTACAAACAAATTTAGTTTTGCGGTCCTAAAAATTGGAACCCTCGACTCGTGAGTCTGACTCGCACTTGACCGGTTTTGTTTTCTCTGTAAGTTATTCAACTACCTTGACTGATCATGGTGCCCTTTCATTATTCGCAAGGCTGTCACACTATAGCTAATCACACTGTGGAACAAACTTGTTATTCCGTGGTGGAACGGAATCCTAAGTGCGCGATTCCGACTATAACTCGGCCGTATTTGCTTCAATTCGAAAATATTGTTTATGAGGACGCTATTCTGCGCTCTATGATGCAGTCTCAACCGACTAGAAAGGGCACGAAGCTAAGCTCGGCCATATTGCCGAATGTTGGTGTCATTTTCAAGTCTTTTAAGAAAAACCATGACGAGAGCGATCACAGTGAGTCGTGAAAGGCTGTGGGAGCGCTTGCGCCATGTGGCGCTGTGGGCAGCAGTTGAGTGTGGGAGGACCCGTCTTAGGAACGCAGGGAGCGACGCACGCGTGCTGCAACTCACAGCCCACAGACTTGCACTATAAGAAAATCACCTCAAAGGAACTACACTACATTGACATATTTATACCATGACAGGTTTTTGTTCTGGCTCATCAGACTGTGGTACCTACTACTAGACTAAAATGGATATTGTGACTGCACTCACAGATAAATATTGTAAGCGTTTAATTACGTTGTTAGGCTAATACTGGGTGTAAATGCAAAATTAAGCGTGCAACAGTTCAAGGGTGTGCTCGGACAACGAAACCAAAGAAACATGGGTCGAAATCGGAGAGCTTGTTTAGTTTTTCAATACAAAATACACTGTCGACTGTTGAAGGTTTGTGTGGAGAAGCCAAAAAAAGTTTCTGATTGCAACCCACGTTTCTTGGGATAAGTTGTCCAGCAGTTTCGTGGTCTGAGCACACCCTTGAGCTGTCGCATGCTTTTGCATTTACACCCTGTATAGTACTTATTATTGCATGGTTATGCTGTATGTGAAAAGCTTGTGGCTATGCCCCGTATCAGTTGAAATCTTCTCGTTTAATGGAAGAATTCTACATAAGTTTCGGAAAAAAAATACAATAATCTATTTTGGAAGATACAAGTAAAGTCTTTCACCCCACTCGACAATGTATTTAAAATTTTGCCCCCTTTTTGGTTCCCTTTACCATGCCTTTACTATCATAAATAATTTGTGTGCCACTAAGTTGGACAATCATATTTTAAAACTATTTCAAGTCGATAGCGTGACTGGTTGCGAAGAAAAATTGATTTATTTTGTTAATTAAACATATTATTGTACAAATTTAAACATAACAATTCAATTTCTCGAAAGTTGAATACAATTGATTTTGGTTTTCTCACAACGAAACGTTTGTCCATCCACTGAAAGCGGGTGTAGTTGGCCAACCACGAAGATTGCGTGTGGTCGAGAATGGCAATAAAATTAAGAAGTATGATACCGCAAACCAAGTGTCGACATGTTACCTTTGTGTAAAATTTTGTATAATTATACTTCTTCAAAACATACGCATTTATTGTCTTTATAGCGTTTTTTAATCTCTAGGAGGTACAGTCAATATGCAACTAAACGAAGTCCGATTGACACAATATTTTAAATTTTAGTTTTTTTATGCAAATCCATTGAAGGATTCTGAGTGGTCTCTTGCTGGTTCTCATTTTGGTAGATGTCATACAACAAAAACCTGTCAAGTACGAGTTGGACTCGCGCCCCGAAGGTACTTACTTTTAGTATTTTTACCCGACTACGGCAAAAAGGTGGGTTATGATTTTTGACCGGTATGTATGTATGTATATATATGTATGTATGTTCATCTGTTCCATAATAACTTCTAAACTACTTCTCATATTTTGACAAATGAGGTGTCGTTAGAAGCATCTTAATTATCCGCTGGTTAGTTAGTTAGTTAGTTAGTGGGCTCCTGTTTCCGCAATTAAACACTTGTTTGGTCCTTTTTGCGTGCAGGTGAGACTGGTTATATAAGCCAGCCCAGCTCCTTCCAGAAGCTCAGAAGTCTCCTGGGATATTCACAGGCTTCGCGGAGCGACCTCGTGTTGTCGAGGATTTTCGCCCGTTGGTCGGCCAGCACGTCGCAATCCAGGATGACGTGACTGACCGTTTCTTCTGCGTGCAGACGGCCCCTACATATAGGGCTATCCGTGGCGCCGATTGTGAATAGATGCTTGTTGAGCGGGATGTGTCCAGTAATGGTGCTCACAACTATTCGGAGGTTCGATCGGTTAAGGCTGAGGAGCCGGCGGGTCAATTTAGGAGATAGTGTGGGTACTGGTTATAGGATACAAGAAATTTCGTTTAATTGTATGTGGCGCCCTCTAGAGCAGATTGAGTCAAGGACTAATAAAATAAAAAAAAATTAACCGTACCGTGTTGGGTATCAAATGAAAGGGCCTAATGAGCACATTTCAAAAATATATATATATTGTTAGCTTTTTTATGTGTTTACAACCCGAAAATAATTGAAATAAAAAATCAGTTCAAAAACTAGAACCCGACTACTGGCAAATCTTGCTCTAAAAAGTATGAAACAAGAAAATATATTCATCGGAAACTGTTATGTACAAACTATGGTATTGAATAAATATTCATAGCGATGTTCAAATAATAGCCGTGGTCATGTTATGCCACCTATCCGAAAGAAGCGATCATAAACTTCAGGGCAAAGAGGCATAACAATATGACCACGGCTATTATCTGAACATCGCTAGGAATATTTATTAAATACCATAGTTTGTACATAACAATATCCGATGACAATCTTTTTGCTAGTAGTCGGGTTCTAGTTTTTGAACTGATTTAAAAAAAATAAAAGATGTACATCAAAAGATGTGATATTTCCTTTCGCCAACTTCTGAGATAAGGGGGGAACGGTGTTTATTTTTTTAGACATTTCTCATTATAACTTGAAAACTAAGAATCTAAAAAAATACAAAAGTCTATTTTGAAATGAACAAGTAAAGCCCTTTCATATGATACGAGTACCTCCCTCAACCTAGTATCGACGATTTAAAATTTTGCCTCCTGTATTTGGGCCCGCTTTCCAATAATAAAAATATATTTTTATTTCTCTCATTTGTAATAAAGTTAGGCAATCATATTCTAAAATTATTCAAAATTTCAAGTCGATAGCGTGAGTGGTTGCTGAGATAAACATGTGTGACAGACAGACAGACGAAGTCGCACCATAAGGGTTACGTTTTTACCATTTTGTTTCGGAACCCTATAAATGAAGAGTAACAATTTCCTAAAAAAATGGCTCTAAAGATTTTGATGAAACTTGCATGACCGAGAAACTCTATATGTCAGGAATCTAGCGGCAGTATCAATTGGTCTGTGAAAATTCAGGTAGTACACGGTGCACCCCGATGGTGGTGGTAGTGTACGCAAAATTGTTCCTGTCGCATCTGATTACTTGAAAATATTCCTCCAAACCCCTGAGTTGAATACCTTTAAATCCCATAGGAATTACACTAAAATACGAGTAGTTCTTATCAAATATCCCGAGTCTTATCGGCTAGATAAAAAATGCTATGCCCCACTTTCAATCGATTATATTGATAGTCGATAATGAAAGAGTCGTCCGTGTGGTTCCGGCAAAGAATAGTACCAACCCTTTTCAACCCGTAGGTGTCGTAAGAGGTGACTAAAGGCTTATGAACCAGTGATAGGCAGCAGCATCTTTCTGTGTATTGTACCATCTTACATACTGCGGTCACCAACAACAGCGGTCGCCAGCCGCAACGCTTACAAGCGTGGTGACTATGGTAAATCCCCTCCTAAGTATCACGCAATTTTTCTGGAGTTTTGGAGTGGAAGTTTCCTGGGATTTAGGATGAATAGAAGAGTACTTCGTTGCGTGCTTGAGTTGTGGAAAAGCCAAAAAGTAAAGTTCGCAAAAAAAAAACAAGTAGATAACGTGACTAAAACCTGTAGTGCATTACTTTGCTCTATTGTTAATAGTTTCGGCAGCGTACGCGATATAAGGATGCTATTTGGTATTTTTTTCACACCTTGGGTTACATTTTCGAAGTATTCATACGGAACCCTAACTTTTTTGAAAATACTTTAGCCTATGTTCATCACAAATAATGCAGGTTTCTAATGGTGAAAGAATTTTTCAAATCGGTCCAGTAGTTTCGGAGCCTATTCGATGCAAACAAACAAACAAACAATCAAATCTTTCCTCTTTATAATATTAGTGTAGAAAAGCTTTTGCTCTTTGATTTTAAAAACTCCGCGACCACCCAACTTGACCCCTCTTTTATAGAAAAGTTCTTGAAACGGCAGCTCACCTTAATTGGTTACTATTACTTGTGAGAAGAATTGAAATATTTAATGATTTTAGACTTTTCCCTTTATTTGTACTGTGAGACCTAGCTTCTTGCCTTTCATAATTTTAGGTCAACGGGAAGTACCCTGTAGGTATTGCTTTTTTGCATAAATGTATAGAGATGAGGACATAAAAAGCCACATCTTTTGATGGCGTCGTTGTAAAAAATTGAAATTTTCATATCTTGTGTAGTCCACGGACTTCAACATTCATCGTTCGTGAGAAAAAGGGTCTTGAAAGACAGACAGACAGACGGACAACAAAGTGATCCTATAAGGGTTCCGTTTTTTTTTTGAGGTACGGAACCCTAAAAAGATTTTTTTGCGAGCTTGCGGCACAGTCCGCACTTGTGTCTAACCCCACGTAGGTTTTTGAGTAAATAGAAGGTGTTCGACGGAAGATTATCAATTTTAAAGTGAAGAATATAAGTCAATTATGTTTCATGGCCATGAAAATGCTCACGGGCGTACCATTTTGTGGACCGTTATTGTTATTGCTCCAAGATCAGTGCTTAATTTCTTCCCGGCGAGTGAGAAGTTTTCTAGAGACACCATGGCTCTGCTATGTGATTTCTCCCAAACAAATTGCAAAGCCGTGACTTAGACATTTTCTAGCCGAAAATTCGCTATACTGAGTGATTGTTTTTATTGAATTTATTTCGGATATCTTCCATCGGCCACTTGAAATTATATACCCTTAAATATGCAGGTGTATACTGTATACTTCCCCTTCAAATTATACAACGCGTTTTGCTGGAGTTCTGGACGGAGCTCCCTGTCCTGCAGTGAACGTTTATGGGATGTTAACCTAATTATCGGGCGGGATGTCGGGACGGGAGCCACGCGAAGTTGACAACGTCGTCTGTTCTGCTACTTCGTGTTTTATTAATGATGATGTGATGCAACACACGCGCTCGAGGGACATCCTTCCGGCGGTTTCGGTGCCCAACAATCGCTGGAGACGTGCCTCGACTGCAATAAGTAGTATTAAATGGCAACACAGAGCAGTAAGTGATACCCTCGCGGGGCACGGACTTAAGGGGCTACCTGCCGTCAACTAGCGCCCCCATCAGTTAAAAAAATATTGCTCGCTAAACACTAAAGTTTATTTAGAACCCACTAATTCTGAAAAACTTTGTTCACTGTCGTTACAGATACAAAAAGTACCAAACACGGCGACTTTTAGCAGTTTTTGTATCCGTTAACTACAGTAAACTATATTTTACAGAGTAAAGTGGTTCTAAATAAACAATTGTACCTTTACTTCAATCTATCTTTCCGGATTTATTATTTAGCGAGTAATATTTATTTAGCTGATGGGGGCGCTAGTGGCCGGCGGTAGCCGCTAAGGGTCGCTATTTTATGCTGTTCCAAACTTTACAATCGTTTCAGCGGAACTCGATACAGATACAGATTCCGCTTATGGTTTAAGATTATGCAATGATACTTCTTTAAGTTTGTTAGTATACTACGTGGTATTGTTATAGTACTTATAGTATAAATATATAATAGTTGTTATAGTACTTATAGTATAAATCGTCGCCGTCGCGGCGCCGCCAGCGGCAGCATGCGGGGACATCTGCTCAATTGATACACGCACTATATGTTACAAGGACGACACACGAAACAATAATCGTCGCGTATGTACTGGTTTAATTACTTGCACGGCATGTGATGTGGTAGTAATCGTCATTGGAAATTATTCTTCACACATTTTTTTTTCTTATCAGGTATTTACGCAACTATTAACGATTGATGTTTGTTGACAATATTCCTTATGGTAACCATTATAATATGATGCATATTTGCTGTTTTAAATCAAATCAACTTAATTATCACAGTCATTAACATAATAACATACTCTTTTAGTGAAGAAAATGTTCACAGAAATGTTCCCGTTGGAACGAGAGCTATTTAACTAAGACA
This sequence comes from Athrips mouffetella, assembly GCA_947532105.1. Classification (NCBI taxonomy): domain Eukaryota; kingdom Metazoa; phylum Arthropoda; class Insecta; order Lepidoptera; family Gelechiidae; genus Athrips; species Athrips mouffetella. The sequence continues at coordinate 35,293,669 of OX383956.1, forward strand.
TAGACCGTTAGATTCCTCGTGATCTCTAGCCGATATATCAGCCTGTGTCAGTTAGAAATTTCGGAGGTTTTTAGGGTTCCGTACCTCAAAAGAAAAAAACGGAACCCTTATAGGATCACTTTGTTGTCCGTCTGTCTGTCTGTCTGTCAAGACCCTTTATCTCACGAACGGGTAAAGTTATCAGGTTGAAATTAATACCATATATTAGGCTCTATGAACCACACAAGATCTGAAAATTTCAATTTTTTACATCAACGCAATCAAAAGATATGGCATTTTATGTCCTCATCTCCATACATTTATGCAAAAAAGCAAAACCTACAGGGTAGTTCCCGTTGACCTAAAATTATGAAATTAGGCAAGAAGCTAGGTCTCTCAGTACAAACAATGGGAAAAGTCTGAAATCATTAAATATTACAACTTTTCTCACAACTAATGGTAACCAATTGTGGTGAGCTCCCGTTTCAAGAACATTCATATAAGAGAGGGGTCAAGTTGGATAGTCGCGGAGGCGATTTTTGTTTTAGTTCTATTTTAAAAACGGGAACACTTACAAACTTGAAAATTGTTATGTTTATAGTGCATAAGCTATAAAATAACAACAAATAATAAAATTTGGTCAAGCGCGTGTCGGACTCAAAAAATCTAGCACATTAACTAACTGCAATTTCAACTAATACAATTATGATTATGTGGTGGTACGGAACCCTCGGTGCGCGAGTCCGACTCGCACTTGGCCGGTTTTTTTATTAATACGACGTCACAAAGATGGCGGTGAAACGATTTTTTTTATTCGTTGAAGCATACCTTGTGGGGTATCATTATTAAAAGTGCTTCTTGAGTAGATTACAGATATATAACACATTACAACATTTCTTATACTTAGCTAAACAAATTATTAGAAAACGTGCGAAAATGCTGCAATTCAGCTTGGAACTGTTATAAATGAAAACCCACTTGATGGATTTTTGTTAACTATATTTTGAATTACTTAGAATTACTTCAGAATCTGCGTCAGAAATACTTATTTCATAGTAAAATATTCACCCCTTTATAATGTGTTAGTTTTATGAAGATGACATAATATATACGTGGGACACTCAGAAATATTTGCGACACTAAAAAAAATTGTTCTACAGGTACATATATTTTTATTAAATCTTTTCAAAGTACTCTCCACCAGCCTCTATACAAAGATTCATGCGTCTGAACCAGTTTTCAAAACACTTTTTCCAGTCCGCCGTAGACACCTCGTTTACAGCCTGCTCGAACGCAGCCAGCGCATCTTCCGGCGACGAAAATTGTATCCCCTTGAGCTGATTTTTTATTTTTGGAAATAAAAAGAAGTCACACGGTGCTAGATCAGGGCTGTAAGGAGGGTGACCCAGGAGTTTGACTGGTGTGCTGTCCAGGAAGTCCCTCGTTTTGAGCGCGGTGTGTGCAGGCGCATTGTCGTGGTGGAGCAGTAGTCCGCGGAGCCCTGTGTTTGGTCGCTTGTTGCTCACAACAGAAAAAACTTCTGGTAAACATTTGGTAGTATACCATTCGGCGTTGATGCTTCTTTGATCTCGTAAGGGAATTGAGGCCAAGTGGCCAGTCAAATTAAAAAAGCTGGCGATCAAAATCTTCCCCCCGCTTCGAGATCGCTTCACTTTGGTAGGCGTTGGTTCATTTTGAAACACCCAAACTGTCGACTGGCGCTTGGTTTCTGGATCGTATTGATAAATCCAGGACTCATCACCTGTTACGATGTCGTAAACACGCCGAGACGAGCCTGCTTCAAATTTGTTCAGCATATCACGGCACCATTCCACCCGGGCCTGCTTCTGAGCGTCGGTGAGGTAGTGCGGCACCCAGCGCGATACTATCCTCCTCACGCGAAGATGCCCGTGTAGAATCTCGTGAACGCTTCCCGATCCAATCTTTAATATGTGCTGAATCTCCTGATATGTAATTCGCCTATTATCTTGGATTAAATTTTTCACTGCTAGCACGTTTTCTTCCGTAATAGCCGTCAAAGGGCGACCGCTTCTTTCTTCATCCCCCAAGGTTGGTCGACCGCGCCTAAATTCGTTATACCAACGATACACGGTTGCCTTGGAGGGGCCTTCATCCATAAATGCCATTTGAAGTCTATCGAACGATTCATCCGGTTTCAGGCGACACTTGAAATCGTAAAAAATCATAGCTCTAAAATGTTCCCGGCGCAGATCCATTTTTCAGTAAGACACGATACTTTGAATTGGCTCGCAAAAAATGTGGAGGGAAATTTTGAAAATGGAACACACATATTTTTACTTACAAGTAATCATATTTTCGAAAAAGATTCTGACCGGCCAGTCTCCCATATATAAAAACTATTTTTCGCAATACTTTCTGAGTGGCCTGGTATCTGTATTTTTATAACATTTTAGTATTTGTTGATATATACTTGTTAAAAAAGTCAATTCATGTATATAATTTTTAAATTAAATGTTTATGACATATTTGCGACTTTATTTGTCAATCATACCTCCAAAGCAAAAGCACTTCGATCGAGGGAGTGCCACGCCACCTTGTACAATTTTTGACATTGGAGATGTCTTTTCGTTCGCTGCAGCGTAGGCTCCGATTTCACGAAAAAGTGCGATCCCCTTATATCTGGGAGAGTTTGAATCATATGATATCCAAAAGATGCGTATTCACGAGAGCTGCAAGGTGCATAAATAATTATTAGAGAAAGTCAGAAACGAAAAAAGTTATGGCCGAAATATTTTGGAAACGTAGAATGACATCAAAAATTTGAGAAAAAAAATTGTCCTCTGGATAATTTTGTCAGCAACAATTTGACCTTAAAACAAACACGATCGGATTAAGGGTTTGACCTGTAGCCTAACCTTTTTCAAAAAGGTCAAAAAGTCAGAACGACATTTTTATTCCGTAGATTCATTTCCAATGTGCTCGATAGTCGTGTCAGGCACGAAATCGTTGAATTTTTGCATTAATAGCTTGTTTATTTATTAACATACAGAAATTGTTAAGCTGATTAAATTCAAATAAGTATGTAATGTAATGGTAAATGCAAACAAAATACAGACATTGAAACATTTTTACATAAAAAAATCATATTTTGCTTTTTTGAAAGACGCCACGAACTGCGCAATACCAACATCAACCAAATACCAGATATTTAAACCATTTATATTATTAGTTTTAAATTTTTTCCAAATTCTAAAAGCGCCTCCAGACGCGCCATGATTTTTTTTGGATTCGAATCTTTGGCTGTAATTTTAAACTTTTAGAACATTGATCCGCGATACTTTGCGGAAGGTACGACTATGACCATATTTAACTAGTCGCTATAGTAATAAGTTAGGTGGCCACTTAAAGTTATCACTAGACTTTTCCAAGCGATAGTATCTAGTAGCTATAGACGGAGCTTTTAACCTGACGCACGCATCGCGGATTTCATTCAAATTTTATTTGTCTTATTTTTAACGCCTATCGATGATTTTTTTTAATACTTTAAACAATATTATAAAATTAAATTTAATCACGGATCGTACAATCAAATTATAACTTTATTTCGTTGATTATATATTAGTAAAATTATACTAAACTGTGGTCAATCTGATTTTATTAAAATATTGTGTGTTATATATTTCTTTGTTTGCTTGATTAGTTTAAGGTAAGTTAACTCTTACTCTATTTTTATCTAACTGCAGTACATTTCACAATTTAATTTACTTTATTTCACTGCATTTTTTTTTTACTCAAAATATTTAAGTTACATACAAAGTGTTTTAGGAGTATATGAAGAAAGTTTTAAAAGCTTTGTAATGGCATGCCGCACATTATATATGTTTATTCACACCAACCGCAATTTACACCAACGCAACCCTACTTCAGGTCACTAGGAATATTAACTCTCCCGTCACTAGTAATCTTACACACGGCAACAAATGTGAGAAAAAATCACAGTCTTTATAAGAGACATAAGGATATCCACACATACAATACGCGTAATAAGACGAACTTGATCACGAGCCAGGGTGTCTACTCTCAAAGTCCGATATATCGAAACGATACTACTCGAAACATGCAAATTTGAAAATTCATCCAACCAATATTCTACTCTATTGTCAAGGGACGAAGTTTCGATATATCGGACTTTGAGAGAAGACACCCTGAACAGACTGGCGAATGAGCTGGGTCCTTCAGTTTACAATTGGATACCCAAAACTATAACGGAGGTCAACAGTGACGATTTGTTTAAAATTAAAGTGATCCGTTTTCCATACAAAATTTAAAATTACTTGCATTCTTACGCGGGACATGAAAAACGAACGAATACTGCTATTTTCAGTAAAAATTTTCGCTAATTAATTCAAAAATACAGTTAATGTACTGAAAGTACTATTTTTGTTAGCAATTTTTAGTTCAATATTACGATTGTGTTGTGGGCGTGCGGTCAAAACTGTACGGTTGTGCTTTGTGTGCATGTGTGAGTGATCGTACTCATGTGAACACGGACTGACGAGAGTAATTGACTTTACTGGGCATATGGAGATATTTTTCTTATCGAAATTGATGTTAGACGTTGGAGTTGCACGATGAAATTTACGCGAATCAACTTTTTGCACAAATCAGATAAAATATCAGATTATCTAGAAGAGAAAAATCCATGGGATTAGACTACGGTTCTAACAGGCTAATTCAAAATTAAAACTGACCTATGTATGTTGTATATCAACCTTGTACATTCAAACATATTTAAAAGAGCGCGTGGGTTTTTATTGTCGCTTCTTTTTTTTTCCACAATGGCGCCACATTGTTTGTGAAGCGATGTAGTTTAGCTGACGTCATTAAGAGATTTTAATATCCAACAATGAATAAACGATTTTGATTTGATTTGATTTGATTTGCACATATATAGTTGGTACTTATTGCATTCAAAAATAAAACCTTATATTTGCAGCAGTGGCTCCATCTAGTTGCGTTCGGGGCTAAGCTGGCCGTCACAGATCACCTTAAATGAAAGCGCTGGTTGATTGAGCAGGCATTTTATAACATAAAGGACTTTTCATCCCATCTATTCGAAAATCGCTGAACGGTTCGTCAATAAAGGCGAACAAAATAGCGGTTTTCTCCAAGAGACTTTCGTAGCGGTTAAAAATGGGATTTAAAATTAGAATTTGAATTTAGGTCCACCATAGGGATATTTTAGGTAAACCATTGAGGTCGAACTAAAACATTGTATGAAAAATGATACTGGCCGGTTGTATTATTAAAATCATTATGAATATAAAAAAAGAAATATGCGTGAAATGTAACAAGACTACCAACCAAAGAGTTCTTAATTGATACAAAAATGTCAATAACATTTTCAGTTGTTGCAAATAATATTTATTATGATTTTTAGTATTGTTTCATCAAGTAATAATATTGTAATAATATTGTAATGGATTTTATATTTAAAATTAATGACGAGTGTGTGTCTCAATGAGCCTCTTATTCTTTTCTCATAGAGGGAGATGAAAAGTAGAGTGTATTACGCGGCTGCAAAAATATTTTTACCTTGGGCGACCTATTGAATCCCTCGCTACGTTCAGGATTCTACTTTAGAATCCTTCACTTCACTCTGGATTCAAAATAGGGCCCTCGCCTTAAAAATATTATTTTACAGCCTTGTGATACAATCTACTATTTTAGCCTTTAAATGCTAAGATTCAAGATTCAAATCTTTATTGCATCCATGTTGTACTCGTACAAAAGATCTTATTTAAAAGGTACAGCTATAACATGAACCCTGATAGGGCACCGCAATTTTAACTAAAACTAAAAAAGATTATAAACTAAGCTTAATTAAACTAAAACTACTAAGTACTTTTAATTCTAATATACTAATATTCTTTAATTTACATGAGTATTACGCCTTATCACATAAAAATTCTTCTATTGAGTAGTAACTTTTCTCAGTAAGAAACGTTTTTAGAGATCTTTTAAATAACTGGGGATCACTTTCATCTTTTATTGTTTGAAGGAGCTTATTATAAATTTTTACAGACATTGCATAGGGCCCGGTATGATACATCTTCAATTTGGAAAAAGGAATGTCTAATGTATTCTGTGGTCTAAGGTTCTGTGGTCTGGAATATTGTTGGTAGAGGTGCATATTATTTTTAACCAGTATACTTGCTTCTAGTATGTAAATCGATGTTAGTGTCAGTATTCCTAGTTCTGAAAAAATTTGTAAGTTTACAACTTACAAATTTATTAATATTTACTATTATTCTAAGACATCTTTTTTGTAGCCTAAATAATTTTTCTATATCCGTACAGTTACCCCATAAAACTATCCCGTATTGAAGCCAAGAGTGTGCATATGAATAATATGCACACAGGGCTGTTTTTTTATCCGTACATTTTTTCAATTCATACAAAGCATAAGTAAATCTAGATAGTTTAGACGTAATTTTAGATACATGCTCTTTCCAGTTTATGTTGGAGTCTATATTTATGCCTAATAATGTATATGAATTGACGCATTCGATTATGTTGTTCTGATATGAAAAATTTATATTTGACTTTTTTGGAAAGGTTTCAATTGGATTAGTTTAGTTTTTGCGAAATTTAACTGTAGATTGTGTTCACAAAGCCAATTCACTATTCTTGATAGAGTACTGTCCAGTTGATTATTAACTTCAGAGTAATTTCTGGCTGAAATAACAATTGAAATGTCATCGGCAAACACAGTACAAGGACTATCTACTACAACGGGCAAATCATTGATGTAAAACAAGAAAAGTAAGCAGCCGAGGACACTGCCTTGCGCAATAGATTTCGTTATATTTACTTTATGTGATCTGACTCTATCTATTTCACCTGTGATACTATTATAATTTTCTATTTCAACATATTGGGTACGGTTATTGAGGTAAGAAACGAACCATTCATAGGCACGACCTCTCACACCAATACCATGCAATTTTTTAAATATAAGTATAGTAATGTAACTATCTATATTGTTATATTTAATTTTTAATTTTGTTATTATTATTTACAACTTTATGACATGTTATTATTATTACCAAATAAAACAATACAATACATTTATGTTGGAGTAATTTTTCGCCCGTGTTATAATTTTTAACAATAGCCATTTAAATTTAAACTAAGACAGCATCATTATCTACATTTTATGAGGAATCTAACGATATATCATTTAGGTAAATAGTCTCCGTTCCTACGAACTACAAGAACGAGAAATTCATAGTTTATACAAGTCAATTTCCTGAAGAGCTCTATAAATTAATTTTTTTGATAATTATATTATTCTCGTTTCGGAGGCCAAGACTCATTTTGGGTCGTTGCGCCAAAGGAGTAAGTAAGTAAGTAAGTAAACATGGACTTTCTAGTCTCAGAAAACTTACCGAAAAGTTTCATTGGAGCTAACACTTACTTGTGTAGGTATAATTATAAAAATACTGCGGATATGTTTTGGAGTAGAGTACCTTCAGCTAACGCAAAACTTAAGGGGTATCAAAATTGGGTAGGTACAATCAGGCAGCTACGGCTAGGGTTTATTTTTTGTGAAATCGTAGTATTTAAATTCTCAAGTGGAATTTGTACCATGTTCACCGCTTTGGCACCCTGCTGACTAAGCCCGAGTCCGTAGATAAAAACTATGTGGGAATTTTCTTAGAACCGCGATGGTTGGACGAACGAAGGGGAGGGCTTTGCCCAGAAGCGGGACAGAACGGGCTAGAAAAAAAAAATTAAAAAGGAAAATGTCAGTTTCAGCAACGCCAATTTTCTTGCGCGAATGAATAATTAATGATGATGATAGGTGATGATGATTATCTAGGGGCTTGTGCTGAGCTAGCGGGTCTTGATAGCCTTTGCACCCTTGGAGCTTAGCTTGGTGACTACCTACTAAGTTTTATTTAAATTGTACATACATACATACATACATAACATCACGCCTCTTTCCCGTTGGGGTAGGCAGAGACCACAGTCCTCCACCTGCTACGATCTTGACATACTTCCCTTGCTTCCTGTACTTTTATCAATCCTTTCATACATGCTCGTCGGTTTAGGGTACTTTTAACCTGGCCTTTATTCAGAACGTCCTGAATTTGGTCCTGGTACGTTCGCCTAGGCCTTCCCCTTCCAACGTTTCCATTCACTCTCGCCTGGTAGATCTCTTTCGTCAATCTTCGTTCATTCATCCTCTCTACATGACCAAACCATCTCAGCATCCCTTTCTCGATTTTGGTCACTACGTCTTCTTTTACGCCACACCGTTCTCTTATCACACTATTTCTAATTAAATTGTAGTTGTCAGTAATGTCGAAGAAGCTCAGAATAGTTCCAGAGTTGAACCATTTTCCCCGTGGGGTTGAGGTATTTTCTCTCGGTAAGAAATATAGCTTATTTTAGAATGGATTAATACGTATCTTACTATTGTGAAATGATTTTTCGATTCGATTCAGAGAATATTGCCAAAACAAATAAACAAACAAATTATTCTTCTTGAAGATTGAAGTTCTCATTGCTGAAAGAAGGCGATCAAAGAACGGTCACCAGGGTGTGAAAAGTTCAAAATAATCTGAATCTACGATTTCAGTTTTGTCTTTCGCCCGTTCCAAGATGTTCCGCCTCAAAATGTTGACCGAACTATATTATATCATCAGTTATCACAGAGAGGTGCGCATAATTTATATTATAACTATATGTATTAATTCAGTACCTAAGCATTTTGATTGGCTAACTCTATTATATTATTGACGTCCAATAATATCACACGAGTGGCCACCTAGCGAACAAGTAACGTCACGACAGAGTATTGCGCGTGCGCATGCATACAAAATGGTCGCTCGCTCGTGCTTAGGTTGTGTTCCTACGCTCATGTTATGCCTATGTATTATGCTTCCTCCAACATTGTCAATTTGCCTGTGAAATTGTTCGTCTTAAACGTCTTGCGGTGAATGAATTAGATATCACAATCATCGATAGGACGCCACCTCCATCACCTATCCTGCTCAATCCTGGCGAGTGCCGTTTCGCAATGTTTCTATTAGGTAATTTTAGTTTAGGCCGACTCACAAAGTGCCAGGATCAGGCAAGGCAATCCATATAACTTAAGTGGGTACGTGAAATAAATACACGTAAAACAAAAAGACTGCGTTACTATTACCTATTCTGTGACTGCTTACCTATAGGAAAACAAGCTTTTATATCGAGTATAGCATTTGGTTGACTTGAACTCCATAAGATATAGCAGGCGAAGATGAACACAATTTTATAATCAAACACCACAAAACATATTGCAAAACGTTTGTTTTCAAATCTGGTCCGAGAAACAAATACTCGTACAGAATTACATCTTAGTCTAATATAGGTTTACTACTACTACCAATTGTTCCCCAAACAATACAATCTCGATCTTTGTAACTCAAGAGTTAATAAGCATCTTCTAGGCATGCTACATCTGCGACTCTATCGTCACTTGCCATCAGGTGAGATAGGTCAAATGCTTACCTATCCTACATAAAAAGGAGTAATATCTTGTTTTATTTTATTAGTATGCTACTTTAGGTGAAAATGTGACGTACCTACAAGAATGTAGTTCAATGCAGATAAAATAGCGCGTGATGCGAATGTGTCATAATGCTGGCCGCGTGCTGACTGCATTAAAATTTACATTTTGTACATGTACTGTACATGTACCTACGCACAGACGTGACCGACTACCCGCTTTCCGCTTTTTCCTCTTTGTCGGCTTCTGTACAAACAAACCTTAATACATTTTCCGAGCTCATCACAGTGAAAATAAACTTATGATTCGAAGGATATACTGATCGGTGTGTAATAAATAGTATTTAGATTTAGATTATTTAGTTACAAATTCGTTATCGACTGCATGATCAAGTAGTAAACTGGTACTATCTCACTGGCGGAGAGCGGGCAGTTGGCAACCCTACCTCATTGGATACCAAACAGCGACCTATCTGGGCTGCTGCACAATAAAATGGTGACTCTAAAAAAACAGGGTTGCCTGGGCACAACCTAGCACGTTTTGTACAGTCAAGAAAAAACTGGTTATTTTTTTTACCACTTCATGTTCAAAGTAAGTACATAGTACAGTCAAATTTCGTATTACCTAACCACCCAGGAAGTAAAATGGTAATTTACGTTCTAGAAAGCGCCATCTATTGATAACTATGATTAACCTAATCTGGGCTCCAACGAACTCGTTACTCGGTTAGATCGTATTCATTTTTCAGTTTTCTTAGATTCCATTAAACATATCATTATGTTTTTATAACAAAAACAATTTTATGAGATTGTTGGGTATCGAACCCGATTCGATATAATTAAGGCAACACCTTTAACCAATGCGCTATTAAGGTTGTTGAGAGTTTGATGAAAAATCATATTTTTAATTAGCTATGATAGCAGAGCAAGTGACGCGAACATATAACAATGAAGGTAGTTTGCATCAGGATACAAACCAAAATTCGTTCCGATCAGATGCTCTGAGTCACACGATTTGTCATTAAACTAATTTTTAAAGTGCAAAATTATAACACTATGGGATTAATAGTATTAAAAGTATTTCTAGAAAAATTAATATCGCAGTAAGTAGAAAATTTGTGCAAAATATATAAAGCAAGTGTGAAGTGTTGTGGTGTTCTCATAATGTATTTGTTTTCTCCTTTTATTAGAAAATACGGTGCGTTGTGGGTTCGACAATATGAAAAACTGGCGATGTTAATGAAGCAATAGCAAAGGAACATCATCATCATGATATTGTCAAAGTTTGCCCCGAGGATGTAATATAACCTGTAACATATCGAAATCGAAAGCATCTTCGTGTAGCTGGTCAAAAGAAATAAACTGTCCGTAGCTCATCGCTAAGCCAGACTTTAAAATTTTGATTGGGAGAACAAATACACTTTACCAAAGAAATAAAATTAATTTCGGATAAAGATGGATGAAAATCTTGTTGAGTAAATATGTCAACCAACCCAGGGAGGAACCTTTGATCTTACAAGTCTTAATATTTTTATATTTTCTCTTGTTTTCTTTTGTTATGAATTTTTAAAATTGTACATTTTGAATTAAATAGAATCATTTCAAAAATCTCTATAGATGTAGATTGTAATACTTACATATTAGTTCCTTTGAGATAAAAAACGATGATTCTTTAGTGTCTAGTTTTTAATTAAATTTTAATAAACTGTCTAAAAATATTTATATTTTGTTTGTTTTGACACCATATTACTTAAACTATCAATTAATACGATAATTGAAAAAGTGAATAAGAGACAAAAAATATACATAACTCAAATTCGACCCGCGAGCTCAATGTTTGTCATGTAACCGCTAAAACCACTATACCAGGCAGGCTTTATAGAAGGTGCATGAAATAAGAATACGCATTTTAGGTTATGAGGGTAAATCATTGCGCAGTCTTATTATGTTCACAGTTCCTCAATTTCTCGAAAGAGCGCGGCAGGGAACCGTGCTAGGGGGGTGAGTTAATTCGGAAGCAGACAGTACATGCATAAGTTTTGATTAATATGTAACAAAATAACCAGGGTTACATTGCCTAAACTCGGTAATTTAAGGAGTTACCATGTAATTTTTAGGTTATGTCAACTCACTTAGTATCAGGGTTGACCAAGGCAATCCTTATGGTTTTGGGACTTCTTAATTAGTACTTTTACACGCACTATGTAATTACTTAGTATACGATTTGGTAAAAAAATAATATTTTTTTGTTAACTGTACAAAACGTGCCAGGTTGCGCCCTGGCAATTCTTCTTCTCCCGAGCCTGTTTCCCATATTTCTTGGGGTCGGCCTTCCTAGACTATTTCGCCATTCTGTTGCGCTTTTGCGCCCAGGCAATCCTGGTTTTTTAGACTCACCATTTCATTGTGCACCAACTTAGATAGGTCGTTATTTGGTATCCGACGAGTCTCTTAGTCTATAACTCATGCAACTAAAGAGATGTTATTCTTCCTTCCCTCACAAATATTTAATATTCTTAAATAAATATTTTTCTAATTATAAAAAAATCTTTGCGGGCTTAGTATTAAGTGCAAGCTCCTCTCAAACCTAACCATTTTACGTAAAGTCACTTATGGTTCTAGGTTAACGGTTTGATTGGCTGTTTTGGTCGCGTTGAGTTAGAAATTTTTTTTTTTTTTACACCATTAAGTGTCCTTAGTGTTTGTATCAACTTGACAACTTAACTTAACCGTTAAGTTGTATCAACTTGACAACTTAACTTAACCGTTAAAAAAAGAACTATATCTTTACCAACAGACAGATATACAGTCAACCAGCCAGATAAACAGACGAACAACAAAGTGATCCTATATTGGTTCCGTTCCTTTGCCATTTGAAGTATCGTACCCTAAAATTGGCCTTCTGAACACCAAGTTCCAGTCTGTTCCTAAAATAATAAAATTTACTAAAATCGCATCTTACATACAACGCACAATCAACAGTTTCCGATGAAAAAACCCAAGAAACCATCAAATATTAGTGTAAAAACAAATACTGCGGATGTTTGCTATATTCAGATACCATTTATCGACGGAAATCCTTTAGCTTTCAACCAAATATCATTTAAAAACGCAATCAAATTAAATTTGTATTATGTTGCCCTGGCGTTTATTTAATCTATAACTTATATTTGATCTTTTTATTTATTTATTTTTATTTATTTAACTTTATGCCCAAAGGTTTATGCCAATAGGTATCCCTGCTTCACTGAAAAATAAATAAATAGTACAGCAGCAATGCACTTCCTTTCTCGCGATATGCGACAATCATCATCGTCATCATATCGTGTGCGTTGAAAGGTCGATGACCGACCTCACAAACCCTGGTTTCAGAGTTGTTGAGCCGCCCAAGCCCTCTGACCTGGCTCATCTAACGACTACTACCGTAAATAGTAGCCGGGCTCTCGAAGCACAGAATCATCTAACTTTTCTGACAATCAAGATTCATGCTGCCATGTCCTAATCAAACTGGGGAAGACACACAAAGTGATATTTTTTTACTTACTTGAGATACTTGCATGAGATTTTTTTCATTTCGGAACACGTTTTTCAGGAAAATTGTTCTGTTTAGTCTACTGATAAAGCCCTTCGGTTTTTGGTACACCCTGTATACTGGATTTAAAAAAAATCATATACAATACAATAGAATCCAAATTATATTAATTTTGATTTGATTTTGAGTAAATCACATTTTTACATTTTAGTAGTAAGGGAACACCCCTTACATGAATTTCCACAGACCAATGGGTACTACCGCAAGATACCTTACAAGGAGATTCTAGGTCTTGCAAAGTTTCATCAAGATCGTTGGAGACGTTTTTGCGCTTTGCGCAAATTCAATTTTTTATTTTCTTTGTATGACAGCTACCCTCAAAATGAGAGCCAGCAAGAAACCACTCAGAACCCTTCCATGGATGTGCATAAAGCTCCTAAATTTAAAATATAGTGTCAATCGGTCTATTCGTTTAGCCGCTAGGCCAGAGCGTGACGGACGTCCGACCGACCGACGGACGTCCGACCGACCGACTGACGCGCTACGCACGGACATTATTGGGAGACTTTTTATGATGAATTTAAGTGATAAGGAACACATTTTTTTGATACAGAAAATTACATAACTTTTCTGGCTTCGCTCGAAAGTAAAAATGCTTTAGAGAACTAGTCAAGTTGCCTATTATGGAGCATAGTTCTAACTTTATTTTTCTCTGCATCTCGTTTCCTGCATCGTAAGTTGACTGCCTCGAAGAAGGAACCGACGCCATTTCCATCAAAGGCATCTCGTCTCGCCAAGCCATGACCATAATTCAAGCCAATAATGTAATATTGTCCCACGAGTATACGCAACGATGTGACTATCTACGATGCATTGTCTACTACATATTTTTTTACTACAATGCTGTTTCGATTTATTGAAGAACATTAGAATAGATGAGTTAATGAATAAAATTTTGTTAAAATTCTATTTATTCATTTCAGATTTCCTACAACATGCAGTTTTCATAATCGACATACTGTAAGCGGGTAAGTGTGATGATTCACGGTGGAGAACGGAGAATATGGTGGAAAGAGAATATAAAGTAATCAAAATAAACGGAACGCTACATTGAAAATCCAGATACTGTGGGATAATGAAAACAAGTAGAGTATGGTGTACAGTAAGACAAATAAGAGACCTGGGGGTCTAGGCAACGTGCCGTTAAATTAAAAGATGACGAAAGCGAACGTAGTAAAATGTATGGGATGACATAATATGTCAAATGTCATCCTATACATTCCATGACGTTTGCTTTCGTCATCCCTAAATTTAATAGCACGTTGTCTAGCTTGGTCTAGACTCTAGACCCTCAGGCTTTCTATTACGAGGACGGATGCATCTATTTGCGCAGTTTAACTACCTGTATCGCATATTTTCAGCATTCCGTCCTTTTTTACTTGAAAGACATTCGCTATACACTTAACTGTATTTATATTACTTATCTCTGCGTTAAATCCAGCCTCTTTGCAACACGTACTATACTTACTTTTGTGTTTTGTATTTTAATGCAGTTTTATCGTTTTGCCTTTGTGTGGTTGCAAGAGGTTATCTACCGTCTTTGTCGGAAGTATTTCATTTGCTTACTCTGTCATGACATGACAAACCTTTTGAAATAAGCATTGTCGGCTATACCTACGCTACTTCTCCCATTTGCAGCTCAATGTGGAGTAGACTTAAAACCAATAAAATCTATACCTTCTAATATTCACTTTTCAAAAGAAAGATTTAATAATTTGGGATTTTATCCAAGTCCAAGTAATTCATAACTATTTCTTTAGACTCCAGCCGTGTGCCCAAACCTCTATACAACATTTGTTCCATTATGTACACCCCTTTCCACCGGATCCGCAGCAGATAGAGCTTGATCTCCAGGCCAAAGGAGTTCAAAATAGAAAAGTAAGACTTGCGAATTTTGAGAACAGATTATGATTTTGGAATTTTGGGCTAGGACAAATGAAACAGCCAGGATACAAGTAACGAAAAGAGTCAGCAAGCGATTCTTGCTTTTATGACCCGATACCACAGAATACTATACTCTCATACCCTTAGGAGATGATTTCAGATTTTCAGATAATTTTATTCAATGTAGATTCTTTACAGAATACTTATTGAATGTCATGCAGAATACAATGCAAATAGAGCGAGTCTACGCCGTTTCGGATCGTGCTATGGCAGCGTAAAAGAAACGGCAAGAAACCACTGCAGATGAATGACCATAAATCCTTTCTCAAGTTCTCAACTCGTTTTAAAAGTAGCTCGCTACGCTTTTTTACGTTGTCTTTCCATCCTAGAATACAATAGTCAAAGTCAAAATCGTTAACCGTAAAAGCCTGAAGCATTCGATATACATATCTGGCCTAACTTGCTCTGTGGACCTAACCTATCTGGCTTTGGCGGATAGGTTTAGAATTCTTGTTTACTATTCGGTCCGGGTGTGAATACTACAAACATTAAGTCAATATTCGCTTACTTTCTTTAAAATGTCATTTCGGCAGTCAACGGTTATCGCAATTACCATAGTCATTACCGTTCATTGAGTCATCTTTGCTTCTATATTATGGGGGCCCGACGACTTTGAACAGAAAATTCACACCGAACCGATGTATGGCTTATTGTGTATTTAACAGTATGCCAAGCTTCGTTTGCATTTCACTGCATTTGGTCTGTAACGGTACTGTACGTACTGTACCTTTTTTGGAAAGAAACTTCTACTACTTGACGCACATTTAATTCGGCTTTAAAATTGTGCTATTCCCACTAGTATTGACCTACAAATAAAAGGTTCAACTTGTTTTCAAAAACGCTTCTATACAAGAGCGCCTTAGCGGTTCTATTATAGCCAGCTAGAGTAAAATACCTATTGCAAGCAAGATTTTGAGTGTCGTCCGGCTTGAGTTTTTGGTGTGTTATGCAAACTGAGGGGAGAAACCGTTTCAGTGAGAGTTTACCATCCGGTCTAAATATAAACGGTAGGTGACAGCTGGCGGGGGAAGTGGAGTGTGGAGGAAATAGGCCATCGACCCGACCAACCCAGACCTTGTGCTTATTGCCGGAAAGAACTATATAATGCCACCAATTTGCACTAGAACTATTGTACCATAATTTGAGACCGGGTACATAGCACACAGTGTAATTTGAAATGTGAGCAGGATGTCTCCCTCTTGAGAAGGAGCTAGGTCAATATGAAAATAATGCGTTGTGTTACAAGGCGTTGGTTGGTGACTACACTCAGTCAATGCGGCAGGCTGTCGCGGCTCACTTATACATGTGTTGTAAAATCAGTTCACAGGTCAATAGCACCGTTAGTTGAAGGTCTTGGTCGGTGCGCTGAACTGCGACCCTCTCCCATCCTCTGTCTCCGCCTGCCGCCACCCTTTACGCTGTGAACACTTCCCATGCCAAATTACAGTCAATAATGCCTATATATGATACTCCAATCGTTTATATGCGGTAGGTTGGTTTCCGCAACTCGACGTGTCCGTGCGCCTTTTTTACGTTTAGGTGTGGACTGAGTTCCTCAAAAAGCTCAGCAAGCCGGTGATATTGCTACAAGGTTCATTTTTAACGAGGTGTCTTACACTGTATGTGGGAACTCCTGGCAGTCCAGCAGGACGTGAGCACATGTTTCATCTGTCTCTAACCAAATTGTGAAAATATCGAATGGGTTGATCGACGACCGACCAGTTAATGTCGGATACTTATGCCCCTAATTAGTTTAAAACCACTTGCCGCACCTACTACCACTTCGCAGGTAATTTGATAAGATTACGAGTATGCAGAATGTTGTGATTAATCAGATCTATCTTTCATTTCATTTTCCTAAAATGTTTCTTTCGGAAGTTTGTTCAGTTTCGTTGACTGAGCACGCCCTTTCAGTTTTCGGTACACCGTCCCTTCCACCCTGTATTATGTTCCTCCATTTTGGTTGTAACGTTTTCAATAGGTTCAATAAACTTTCTTAGTACTTTCGTGTATATAATTTAGTATAAGTACAGCAACAACATTGTCTTAAAAAATCCGAACCAGAAAAAACCTTCGACGAAAGGAAAAAGCTTCTTTTAATCGTATGGTTATCATTCATGATCAGAGGGGAGAACGAGAATTAGCGAATTTTCCCCATTTTCCGAGCTGCAATGCAAAACAGGCGACTGTGGTGGTGTTAGCTGGCAGGCGGTAGGCAGGTGGTGCAGCGACGTGCCATGCCGCCGCCGCCGCCACGCCGATCAATATCCTACCCGCCCCCTCCACCGCCGCAACTGTAGCCTACAGCCCTACAGTCTGTAGGGCTGCCTTCTCTTTAAAATGTTTATTTAATTTTGAGTTTTGTATTTTTTTTATTATTTCTGTTTCATGTAATTAACTACTCACTTAATAATCTAACCATTAAAAAAAACCGGCCAAGTGAGAGTCGGACTCGCGCACTGAGGGTTCCGTACCACCACATAATCATAATTGTATTAGTTAAAACAGTAGGTTAATGTGCTAGATTTTTTGAGTCCGAGACGCGCTTGACCAAATTTTATTATTTGTTGTTATTTTATAGCTTATGAACTATAAATATACTATATATTTGTAAGTGTTCCCGTTTTTAAAATAGAACTAAAACAAAAATCGCCTCCGCGACCATGCAACTCATCATCATCATATCGTGTGGGTTGCAAGGTCGATGACCGACCTCACAAACCCTGGTGTCAGAGTTGTTGAGCTGCTAAAGGCCTCTGACATGGCTCATTAACGACTACATCCGTAGATAGTAGTCGGGACCAACGGCTTTACGTGCCTTCCGAAGCACGGAATCATCTAACTTTTCGGACAATCAGGTGATTCATGTCCTAACCAAACTGGGGAGGTCGCACAAAGAGATTTTTGTTTGACAGTGTCCCCACCGGGTATCGAACCCAGAACCTCCGGATCGAGAGGCGAGCGCTCTAACCACTACACCAATGTTCTTGAAACGGGAGCTCACCACAATTGCTTACCATTAGTTGCGAGTAAAGTTGTAATATTTAATAATTTCAGACTTTTCCCTCTATTTGTACTGTGAGACCTAGCTTCTTGCCAAATTTCATAATTTTAGGTCAACGGGAAGTACCCTGTAGGTTTTGCTTTTTTGCATAAATGTATGGAGATGAGGACATAAAAAGACTTATCTTTTGATTGCGTCGTTGTAAAAAATTTAAATTTTCAGATCTTGTGTGGTTCATGGACCCTAACATATGGTATTAATTTCAACCTGATACCTTTACCCGTTCGTGAGATAAAGGGTCTTGACAGACAGACAGACGGACAACAAAGTGATCCTATAAGGGTCCCGTTTTTTTCTTTTGAAGTACGGAACCCTAATTATATAAAATTGTTGAAAATATTTCAAGATTTTTTTTTAAGAAAGATAGATTATCTACTTCGATTTGTTGAGTAGTTACTTCTGAAATTCGATGACGTGATGGGTGTCAAGCACAGATTACAGATCTATGGTGTCAAGTGAGTTAGTGCATTCTACTACCTCCCATCCCTGCCAATCTAGGCTCTACACCACGTAAATTGAACTTCTGTACAAGCCCTGTTCTTTCCGAACTTGTATTGCTTAATACGGTAAAAATATGAAATAGCACAGCACAAACGTTGGTCCTGTGAACTCCTGTGGGGACACGACTGACTGTTTCGTCGATTCGCAAATTTTATCCAAGATGTACAAGGAGGCGGATGAGTCATCCATCGAAAATGCACCGAATTATGGAAATGTATTTAGATACAGGATATAGCTATGGCGACGCAGAGGGGAGGCCCTCGGTGGCGTTTCGATTCGTGAGGGTGCTCAAATGAACTATATTTTGATTACTGTCGAACTTAGTCCTGTATTTGTAATTTTATGCAATAAGAAAGAAGAAACCAAAAATAATTTGAAAGTAAATCATTTTATGAACTCTCTTCGATAGTCTAACAGTTCATTTGACCTAGATATATATTATAACTATTGGAATTTATGCATGATTCGTTCATCATGTCATCAGCATCATTACACTGCCCTAACCTCATTATGACCAATTCTTTTTCGTCAATTTCCACTATATTTCGAGGATTCGAAAAGACATTTAGAGGTTTTTAATTGCTTAAGTTAGCAATCAAACATACTGTAGCATTCACAAATTAAGGAAACATAAATTAATCATGGCCACAATAGTTATCAAGCTGTCTATAAACGATCTCCGGAAGTTAAGTGTCGTAGAAGTTTGCTCACGTTTGCTGGTTGGCATGAATTGATCTGATGGCGCTAATAGCTATAGCTGCTCGTTACTCGCCTTCGCTTCGAGTAATTAATTTTAATTAAGAACCTCTCCCTGGTCTATGAAATTGTTGTTGTTCAGCCAACGGGCTCGTAGAATAGACGAGGAACGGGAGATCTGTTAAGTGGTCTTCCTCGTTCTTGAATGCTACCCTACCACCCCAGGATTGACGGGGCTTCAGCTTGTGTTGGACTCTATAATTGATAAAAAATATTTACGAAAATAATTATAGAGCAAATTGTCTACCTATATACTTATTCTTATAAGTTGTGCAATCTCGTTTCGTCCGCGGCACATTGGCGCCATAATGCGTGCTCGCTCACTGCTCATGGAAGGAAGAGGATGTTAATAGTCGCCTGAGCAGACTGGAATTTGCTCTATATTTGGGCACGGGAATGACCGGCCAATGACCAAACAACCGACGTATTCACCGTCCACCTGAGCAAAGACTTCACTAAACCTGAGTGACTAACAGATAACTAACCAGAATTGATACACGTTTGAATGTTAATAATTGCATGAAAATGATACATTGCTTGGAATAAGGCGCGAAAGTGTCCCTTGATGTCGATTTCAAGGAGAGCTTCCCATGGAGTCTGGTCCTTTTATGGTGTGACGGAATGCCGCCGTAAGCCGCCAGTAACATGCTCCGCCATACATCGGCGCCAATCCATGCCTTATTCTCACAGTTGTGACATGTACAGATATGAAAATCCTTACGATAACAAACGTATGTTGAAAAGAAAACTCATTCTAATTGCTATACTGGGTTATTATAAACAATTTGCCTAAAATAACAACTGCTGGTCAGGTCTTCCTCCAATTTCACAGCAAAACCATATTATATCTATAATCGGAAAATCCAACTATATATTTACGGTTGTAACTTGTTTCCATAAGCAGGCAACTAAAAGGAGCGGATCGTATCAAAGTGGGCTATTTCGGAGTGACCGAAATAGGCGTGTGCATGCAGCGGTCGGCGCGAGCGCATGTTTACAATCTGCAGTTGCAGGCACCCGGTTCACTTTATGACTCCAACGCAACGCAACAAATACTGATTCGATCATTAACTCCGGTTTTCGTATTCTTGCTCGTATTGCGATTTTACTTGGAGACTGAATTGGAGAACAAATATATTGTAACAGAGTTTTAAAGCAACTTCTTTTGACAATATTATCATTTGCCTGCCCTTATTCCAATTATTCATGAAAATTTGTTCAGAACATGTAAACTTTTTTGGGGTTACAACCATATAACTAAAACTTATTGTAAATTTTTGTGTTATAAATAAATAACTAAAAAATAAGTAAGCGCAACATGTCAAATAGCTTCCGTTTCTCCCGGCGCGGCACCTCACCAACTCTTTTCTCCAACAACAAAACTACACATCCACTTTTTTGGTCTTCCTCGCGCTCTCATCCACATTATCCACAATCATACCCATCACTCTCTTTGTTATAAAGTCAAAGTCAAAATCGTTTATTCATTGTTGGATATTAAAATCTCTTAATGACGTCAGCTAAACTACATCGCTTCACAAACAATGTGGCGCCATAGTGGCAAAAAAAGAAGCGACAATAAAAACCCACGCGCTCTTTTTAATATGTTTTGATATACAACAAACATAAGTCAGTTTTAATTTTGAACTAGCCTGTTAGAACCGTAGCCTAATCCCATGGATTATTCTCTTCTAGATAATCTGATATTTTATAATAACCCTTCTTATAGAATTTCTGCTTGATAACAGTTTTGAATTTATCTAACGGTAAACTTTCAATATCAGTGGGTACCTTATTATAGAAGCGTATACATTGACCTTTATATGTCTTATTAATTTTGTGAACACGGCTGACATGAGAAGCAAGTTGATTCTTGTTTCTTATGTTGACACTGTGCCTGTCACAATTTTTCTCAAAAATATGTATATTCTGTTTAACATATATAAAATTCTCATAAATGTATTGCGACACAAAAGTCAAAATGTTGATTTCTTTAAATTTATTTCGAAGAGATTCTCTAGGCTTCATTTTATAAATTGCACGAACAGCTCGCTTTTGTAGTATAAAAATACTGTTTGCATCCGCAGCATGACCCCATAACAAAAGGCCATATGACATAAGACTATGGAAATAACTGAAGTAGAATAACCTCGCGGTGTCCAAATCTGTCAGAGCTCTTATTTTTTTCACTGCGTATGCTGCAGAACTGAGTCTGTTCGACAATTTATTAATATGCGGTCCCCATTGTAATTTGTTGTCTAAGGTAATACCTTGGAACACAGCTGATTCCACAAGACTCAATTTATCGTTTTTCACTAATAGGCTTGTAGCAGTTGGCTTTACATTAGGCAAAACAAATTTAACACACTTAGTTTTCTTTTCGTTAAGTAAAAGATTATTTACGATGAACCACTCAACTACATTAGAGATTGTAGTATTTACGTCGTCAAAATTTGATTGTTGTCTTTTGACTTTAAAAATCAAAGACGTATCATCTGCAAATAGTACTATCTCATTCTTGTCCTTTACAAGGTTTGGCAAATCGTTAATATATACAATAAACAGGAATGGTCCCAGAATTGAGCCTTGTGGAACGCCCATACAAATTTTTGATCCTAGTGACCTTTTTCCATTAACATCAACCTTCTGGATCCTTTCATTTAGATAGGACTCCAGAAGGCGTAGAGCCTGGTCTCTAATTCCATAATGGTGTAATTTCCTGATAAGGATATCATGATGCACACAATCGAAAGCCTTGGACAAATCACAGAAAACGCCAATGGCATCACTTGACTCCTCCCAGGCGTCAAATATACTTTGAATTAGCTCAACACCTGCATCAATAGTTGAGCGACCCCTCGTAAAACCAAACTGTTTGAGGTGCATCAAGTTGTTGCGATAAAGGTGGCTCTGAATCTGATTTAAAATTATCTTTTCAAATATATTACTAAGAGTTGGTAGAATAGAAATAGGTCTAAAATTAGTAGGGTCTGATTTACTACCAGCTTTAAACAACGGAATAATTTTACTATGTTTCATCAAATCAGGAAAAACACCATCATCTACACAGTTATTAAATATACTAGATAAGTATGGTGAAATGCTTTCTATAACGGCACTAATGATTTTAACTGACAGGCCATCTATATCGGCGGTCTTTTTAATTTTAAGTGATTTAAAGATTTTAATTATAACGAAAGCATTGACGTAACTGAATTTAAAATCTACATTGCAAACATCTACGTGTCGTTCGAGATAAGATTTGGCAAGAGTGGGAGATGAGTTCAAGGTTTTGGTAGTTGAAACTGGAATATCCGTAAAGAAGTTTTCAAAAGCTTCAGCAACTTCTATATCTGTACTTATGATCTGATCATCAATCTTAAGCTGGAAGTCATTCCGAGGAGCTTTAGATTTTCCAATTTCACTATTTATAGTTTCCCAAGTAGTTTTCGTAATTTTGGAACTATTTTTGATTTTATTCTTAATGAAACTTGATTTGGCTGCAGCACAAACCGGTTTAAATGTTTTTGAATAATCCTTTACAAAATGCGCTAATGCATCACTATTGTTATATGTTCTTTCCTCGTAAAGTTCAAATAACCTTAGTCTGCTTCTGTGTATTCCCACTGTGGCCCTATCACTAAACATTAGATTCTCATTTACAGAAATTTTCTTTTCCTTGAATATTGCATCGTTCTCACTTTTATTTAGTGTAAATAGTGACTCATACAATTTATTTGGATTGTCGCAATATGGTAAGTTTGGCAGTTTTTCTTCAACACTACTTTTGTAGCGGATAAGTCTACCTTCATTGATAGGTACGCACGTGATATCCTTTTTTGATGCTTTTTTAGCTGTGACTCTGAAAACTGCCTACTGGCCAGAATGATCAGAGCCCAACTTATTAATAATCGATTTATCTACTGGTTCTAAATTCGTAAAATGTTATCAATAAAAGTAGATGAGGACGCTGATATTCTGGTAGGCACCAAAAAAAGATTCACAAGATTGTGGCATAGGAACAAAGATTTCAATCTATTGCACATACTGGATTCTTCTAAAATGTTAACATTAAAGTCTACACATACTATAATGACTTTGTTGGTGTTACTAACTTTAATTAAAGCTTCATCCATTGTTTTTTCGAATATATCAAATGATGAAGCTGGGGGTCTGTATACGCTTATAACAATAAGGTGCTCGAGTTCTACACAGGCCAGTTCAATAGTTCGCTCAACAGAAACATCTGTACGTTCCTTACACTTTAGCAACTTATTGGCAAGTATTTAGGAGCCGCCACGTATCGCATTGTCTCTACTGAACGAACTAACAACCTGGTGGTTCTTGAAGTTAAACATGAACTGATGCTTCTTGAGCCAGTGTTCTGTCACGCACAAAATATCAATTTTGCTACAGTTCATGAATAGCTCAATTTAGTTCTTTTCCCAACATTCCTTGTATATTCTGGTGTACCAGGTTGAATTGACAATCAGTTTTCTTACAACTCAAATTATTTTTATCCTTAAGAGATGGGCATTCTATTGCTGTGAGAGGTAACCATAAAGTAAAACTTATACTAGGATTTGTTAGACCAGCCTAAGTTAGACTTTATAGTTGTAGAAGGGGCCACCAATAATGTCCTTAAGATAATAGGTAGGCATAATATTATTGTCACATCCTATTGAGGCTTTCTTTAGCTCACCGAAGATTAAGTGAGATAGGGAAACAGTTTACGAATTAGACTACAAGTCTATGTGAGTACGTGTATGGATGTGAGTTCATTTTTCATTTCGAAATACGAAAAAAAAATTTCGACTTCGCATACAAACTCTCACAGAAAATTAATCAGCTGATAGCATTTTTCATTTTTCACGGGAGGTCGAATTTTTTTTTCGTGTTTCGACCTACGTTCCTTGGAAAAAGTTGTTGAGTTTCATGTTTATCTACTGTTTAAGTTTGTACAGTCGGTTCCCAGACTAACAACTGCCAATACTAACAAAAAATTCAGTTACTCGATCAATAGCAGCATTTTTCTTTTTTTTTTTTTCAAAACTTAATCTTCTCTAGAGGGCGCCACATTCAACTTAATGAATAACCAGCGACTGATTTAGACGCTGCTAATGACACCTTATTTGTCAATTTACGATATGTAGTTTAGAAGTTATGATGGAACAGATGAACATACTTACATACATACAAACATACCGGTCAAAATCATAACCCTCCTTTTTGCCGTAAATAAAATAAAACCAGGCCTATATGTTGCACAATAGTAAGCCAATCACGTTATTGAAAACCCCGTTTGAATCGGTCAAGGCAGTTTGATACTTGTCATTAGTACCTATAGCTTCTAATTGAGTAAACCGATTTAAATGAAACACAGCCTGTATGTTGCTCTGAGCTAAGCTTCATCTACTTATGAAAATAGCAAGAAAATCTTTTCAGTCGTTTCGGAGATTAGCGTAAATAGAGTGAAAGACAAAAAAAATGTATTCTGTTTGTCCTTTCTTTTCGCCTAAACTCATTTTTTTTATTATAAGTACAGACACACGATTTCTAAAATTTAAAATATGTATAGATCTTATCTTATCTCACTTAGCAGTCTATTATAGCGACCCACTGCTGGGCAAAGGCCTCTCTCTTAGTTCGGGATTCCGCAGCCTGATCAGATCATCTACCTCACAAGATACATAAACGAAACTATAATGTGGTGAAAGAAGATGCTTAGTAACACACTTTTTGTAAGAGGCTAGAATTCCGTTACCTGGAAGAAGTATGAGAGATCAGAGCAATTTTTGGGCCAAAATTATCTCATAAGATACACGAACCAAACTTTAAGTAGTGAATGGAAAACTTATAGAGACCACAATAAGCTACAATAGCCACCTTCCCTTCTGGCACATTCCTCAGTCAGACTGGTTAAGTATGTCTCTTGGAGAGAGGTTTTATCTCATCACAGGCCTGGAGGTAATATTCACGAATATCTAAGACTGGTTTGCCTGAGCCTGTAAGGTTTTCAGGTCAGCCTTTTCAAAGCCGAGTTACGCAGCAGCAAAGTTAAATTTGTTTTTAGTACAAAATGTGTACAAAATGTATGCAAGACGATGACGATCAGGCTGCGGGATCTCGAACTGTCTTCCCTCCACTGGTTCCTATCCAGAGCCTTATGTCCAAATCCAAAGTCGAGTTGTATAGATACGTTTGTAAATTGTAAAGTCTTTTGGTATAGATAGTGTTTGCGAACATATGCATATTTACATCTATACCAACGTACATGTGTGTGTGTGTGTGTGCTCATGTGCTATATTACCTACGTTTTCTTATGAAAATGCTTCGCCGCTCTCACACTTATATGACTGGTAGAGATCTCACCTAGGGATAAGTCCGCCTTTGCATGTAATCTTTCAGACAATAGTACTTTTGTAATTTTCGTGCAATAAAGATTATACAACAACAACATAATTCGTGTATCTTGGCTTGGCTGACTTACTGGGTGAATACGTTTAACATGATAAATGATCATAACATTCAAGTTGCAGTGTCGTTATTTGTGTGATTCAATGCATTTTCGTTTGCCGTCTATCCAGTCTTACATACTGAGTTGCGGGGTCGATTGCAGTCAGTCACGAGGTTTGTACTCATCATCATATAACATTCCTTCTGCTACTGGCACAAGGGACCGCAGTTGTTGGTGCACTACAATAGTCAGCTAAAAGAACGGCGACGCCTTAGAGTACACATAAGCAGGCGGCGGCGCCCTTTTCAATGATTAATCTAAGAATGAATCAAAAATGGAATTTGCGCTTTTCCTGAGTTATATAGATGTATGACGTAATTAAAGGTAAGCTATGTATCATCTTTATCGGGTAGTGGCATCATACTCGTAACACATTATGACAGTTCATTCATTAAATAGTTCTAAGCTTGTACGGTCTTCTCGACGTCTAATAATGCAATATTGTTTATACGAGCATTCCGCACTTTGGACTCCTCCTCGTGCGTACGAGATCGTGAGCAAAATGATTTGCAGTTGCATTCATGTTAGAGCAGCCGGCTGTTGAGTGGTTAAGTGAAGTGTGCATTGTGCAAATTGACTCAATTCTCGTTTTGTGGGTACATAAAGTGAACAGCATGTAATACTGTCTTCTGTTCTTGTCAAGGAGCGAACATCTCGATAACTACCTCAGTAGATTCTTTACTCCGGCGCCGCCGGCTCGTCCATTATGAAGACCTATATTCCGAATGTCACAAGGTAACTGGTGTTGTAGTAATTTGCATAAAAAAATACAAACCGGTCTCACTTTTTGATGTAGGTACATAAATTTTATATCAGTGAATGTTTTTTTGCAGATAACGTATTGTACCCTGTTTGTCTATTTGCTACAAAAAAAATATTTAAATAGGTAGGTCATAGGTAGGTGCTCTTCCAAAAAATTTAATTTCTTCGCAGCAATTTATCTCTAAGGGTTCATATTAAACAATGTTCCGAATATCAGCTAAGTTGTGTTCTTGGCCGCGCTAATATAACATAGCAACGTGGACTCCGCTTCAGGTCAAGGTAGGAATGATAAACCCTAACCGTTTCAACATCCAATTGAACTACTTCCTAAAATATTAATCAACAGAGTTTGCATTTCTCAGTAGCTTTATGCGTAACATATAAACTCAAAAAAAAATTTAAGGTTGTCTAATATAGGTTCTGTTACTATAAATAAATGACAAGAAACCAATCGTGGTGCAATGCAGTCCAGGAAGCATGTCAGTATTTTTTGAGAGCATGCACGAGCGTGACTCACTCTGATGACTACGACTTCATAGTCATAGTACTATGATAATTGTGAGGTTGTTTTTGTTATTTGTTATTTAAAAAAATGAAATATTCACTTTTAAGTTTGGATAGTCTCCAGCATGATGATAGATGAGTAAATTGCGTCAGGTTCCAAAATTAACGTAGGTAAATAGTGAGTCATGTATGATAGCGGTAATGCAGAATGATTCAGGTTTGCTTTCTGATTCAGTAATTTTCATTCGGGTAAGTAAAGAATATTCGGACAAAACTGGACTGGACAAAATCTATGTATAGTCCCAGCTTTTTGAAAGAGTAACATACTAATAATAGTAGTTAGGGTGCTGGCTGCAATTTGGGTATATGATTTGCTCATGATTCATATTAATAGGCATGATAGATCAGCTCAATACGAATCGATTTGGTTCTTACAAGTTTTTCTGTGCGTCGCTGCGTTTTTGAGTTAAAGCAAAAACAATTAAAATAAGATACTAAATAGTGTTTTTTTTTTGTCTGCATTTGTGGCTCCTGTTTAAAATACTTCTGAAGATGTAGAAAATCGAAGAGGGGGACATGCAGGGCTCTGCATTATCAAGGGACGAAGTAGTGAAGTTTTGCATTTTGAAGCGCTGTAACTTTACGACGCAGGGCTATTATGGTGGCAGACTATTTTTCTGGGGTTTTATACATTGTATTTAATCAGATAGTCATAGTCTGCCAGGTGTACGTTTCATTGTCAAATTTCAAAATAGTTAAAACTTAATTCCTCAAAAACGCAGGGGTGTGGATGTCCGCCAATATTTTTTGTATCTTCTAGAAGATGCTCCTTATCATTAGTCAAAGAGGCAGACATGAGCAAATAATATAGAAATTTGTCCTTCATCACCCTTGCTATAATAAAGTATGAGTAATGACAGACTAGTTTCTTTTTAGGGTTCCGTACCTCAAAATAAAAAAACGTTACCCTTATAGGATCACTTTGTTGTCCGTCTGTTTGTCTGTCTGTCTGTCAAGACCCTTTATCTCACGAACGGGTAAAGGTATCAGGTTGAAAATAATAACATATATTAGGATCCATGAACCACACAAGATCTGAAAATTTAAATTTTTTACAACGACGCAATCAAAAGATATGGCATTTTATGTCCCCATCTCCATACATTTATTCAAAAATGCAAAACCTACAGTTACTTCCCGTTGACCTAAAATTATGAAATTTGGCAAGAAGCTAGGTCTCACAGTACAAATAATGGGAAAAGTCTGAAATCATTAAATATTACAACTTTTCTCACAACTAATGGTAACCAATTGTAGTGAGCTCCCGTTTCAAGATAATTCATATAAGAGAGGGGTCAAGTTGGATGGTCGCTGAGGCGATTTTTGTTTTAGTTCTATTTAAAAACGGGAACACTTACAAACTTGAAAATTGGTGTGTTTATAGTGCATAAGCTATAAAATAACAACAAACAATAAAATTTGGTCAAGCGCGTGTCGGACTCAAAAAATCTAGCACATTAACTTACTGAAATTTCAACTAATACAATTATGTTTATGTGGTGGTACGGAACCCTCAGTGCGCGAGTCTGACTCGCACTTGGCCGGTTTTTTTTTAGTTTGACTAGATCGGGTGGGAAAAAATAAATAATAACAACACGGCAAACCAATGTGATATGTAACCGTTTCAGTTACGGCCGTGTCCGCCATATCGGTTCCGGTTGCTACAACTAGTTTTCTCATAAAAATAATTAATAGAAAATGAATAATTGAGAGAGGTACCTTTGCATTTTTTCAGTTCTGCTACTATTACATATAATATAGGGTGACTTTTAATTAGTTCTTGATAGAAAAAGGTATAAATGTACTCATGATACTGAACAACTTTCCCCTAGAAACATAGGTCGAAATACGAAAATCAAGTTTTGACCTCCCATAGAAACTGCATCAGCTGATAGCGCATTTTGTATGGGAGGTCAAATTTGATTTTTCGTATTTCGACCTATGTTCCTTGGGAAAAGTTGTTCAGTATCATGAGTACATGCATATCTTTTGCTATCAAGAACTAATTAAAAGTCACCCTATATACAATATTACATAATAGGTCTTTACCTATGAAATTGCCGAAATTTTCTTACAGATTAATGAGATCATAATTCCTATAATTTTAATGCAATTTTTTTTATTTGTCTTATATTTGAAAGTTGACTTCACGGTTATCTATTTACGCATAAAATAAAGTTTTTATTTTTAGTTAGATATATAAAATTAAAGGTTCGAAAGTTGTTCGTCTTAAATGTCGTCCGATTTCATCATTAGATTTGCTATATTTTTTTACAGATAATATTTTTCGAAAATTTAATTTAAGCTTCTGTTAGCTCAATGTCTTCCCAATAATGCCTAAAAAAAATTTAAAAAATTGGATTTATAATTCCTAAGAAAAATGCAAAACTGTTAGTACTGAAAATTGAGTTTACCTAAAATTCGCCATACAAAACGGCAATTTCATAAGTAAAGACCTAATATAATATACGAGCAATCGATACAGGCTGAATTTTTACAACAACGGAAAAACTTCCCACGATCGACGATCTAAAGACGAGCTTCGGAAAAGTTATTGAGATTCAGAATCGCCTCTGAGAAGGGGTTACAAAAAATAATCGCACTGATGATAATGATGACTCGCATTTGGCATTAATTTACAAGACAGGAGTATACGGAGGAGAAAAATCAAACTGATAATGTTGTTTTTGCGTTTTGTTTTCTCTTTGTTTTCGAACAGAGATCGGTCCGTCGTTCAGGAATTATATTTTAGCTTGACCTATCGAGATGTCTCCCGCGGACCTTTTCTGTAATAAATAACTTTTAGGTTCGCCGTTGGCTCTCACTTTTCGAGCTCTCTCTTAATTATTAAAGTTTTAATTACATTTCATGGTATACGAGTTCTTGTAATGGATATTACGATATCCATAGGTAAGTATACAGCGTAATAAGGGAAACGTGTGATAATACTAAAACTTTTCCCAAAGAACACAGGTCATAGAACGAAATCAATTTTTGACCTCCCATTGAAACTGCATCAGCTGACAGCGCATTTTGTATAGGAGGTCAAATTTGTCAACCTATGTTCCTTGGGAAAAGTTGTTCAGTTTTACACGTTACGCCCGGGAATCATATCATTGGGTGATAAAATATTACTTTTGAGACTTTAAACAAACAAATTCACTCGGATAAACTATTACGAGGTAAATCACGATGCAAAAAAACTATCAACACTACTTAATTTTTGACAACATCGGGTGAAAAAGAAATTGTAAGCACTATTTTAGCTTGTAACTTAGTAGACCTTGAAACTAAATAATATAATTCAATTCATTTATTTGCTTAAAACATAGTTTAAAAGATCTTAAAATAATATTATCCGTCCTAAAATGTTTTACCACTAATTGGCATGCAAATTTCCAATAACTTTAAACTAAAAAAAAAATATTTTCTCCTATTTCATTAAACAAAAAATGATAATAAAATTATTATAAAAACGTATTACTAGCAATAATAATAAATTAAGAAATTAAAAATTCGCTTCTAAAAATGAAAATTTGACTAGTTAAAAGTAAATGCACTAAATTAAAGATTTTAAATGACTCCCAATAAACAATAAAATATTTCATAACTAATTAATTATCATATCAATTAAATTGTACATAAATTATAAATCCTTAAAAATATTCTCTTTAGTCATTTAAAAATTCTTTAACAGAATAAAAACATTTTTTTAACAGCCATTTAGTTAGCACAGATTTGAATTGTCTTGTAGGACTCTTATTCATTATAATAGTTTCATTCGGCAACTTATTAAACATTTTGAATGCCATACACATTTCTTCCATAAACATCTACTCTTGACAGCGGCACCTGAAACGGAGCGCTCTTTTTTACAATTCTATTTCTTCTTTGAGTACGTTTTTCATAATATTCAGAATGTTCCTTAACAAATACCTATAGACAACTGTATAATATACATACAAGGTAAAGTTAGTTTAGGACCTTTGTGGCCTTAAAAAGTGGTCTACATGGTTCCAAATAATGACTGCCACAAACTGCTCTTAAACATTTCTTTTGTACCAAAAAATCTTTATTTACATCAATAGAACGTCAATAAGTCGAAATACGTATTTTTTTATCTACAACACAAAATGCGCAATTAGCTGGTAGTTTCTATAGGAAGTTGAAATTTAATTTTCGTATTTAATTTTCCTATGTTTCTTAGGAAAATTTGTCCAGTTTCACGGTCTGAGTAACAAACCAAAGTAGTGCTCACAATTTTTTTTACGCCTTGTATATCTTCACTTTTGAAAAGAAAAATCTGATATTTGGAATAAGTTGAGTGATACATATCATATTTATCACAATTGATAATGTACATTCTTCAGAGTTAACACAGATCTTAAATAATTAACTATGATGCCCCGTTAGGGCATAGCAAAATTGCAGAGACTACTTTTTTTTACGTAATTAACTTAACTAAATTCATTTTCAATTCAACATTAAATAATTAAATTAAAGTTTTAATCATTTTGTTAAAATTCAAGTTGTCAAATGATCAGATATCGTGGTCATACTATACTTGGGTATAACACAAAAAAATGCACGACAGTTAGTTGAAAACTAGAAAATGTACGGGAAATTAACATTGTTCTTTGCGCTTTATCGCTAACGCCGCCCCATAGGCAAGAACTCTGAAGACCAATTTTTAACCGATCTATAAAAAAAGGAGGATTTCATGTATTTTTACGATTCTTTTTTTATTCAATAGAATTTACTTTCGAGATAGTCCCATACCAATTTCGTTAAAATCTGATGATGGAGTATGAGAATAAAATCGGTAACTCCTCAAAAAATAACACCACACATATCATGGTTGATATATAAGGTTTTACTCAAATTGTACAAATAATTATTGTTTATTACCCAAACCACAAAATGGAACAACTTTCTCAATGAAAGTCGAAAAAGGTTTAGTTTAGGTTTCCACATAGCAAGCAAATTCAATAGAGAGATTTGTATGGGAAATTAGGATTATATGTTAGTAAAAATTGTTCGAATTGGTCTTGCGGTCAGTTGCACAAAGCATCTTTAAAGTTAAAGCTTCTTTAAATATATTGCTGTTACTTTCTTAGTCATTAAAACAAAAAGTGAAAGCAATAAATTCAACAGAGCCTTAACCTTAAAGAAGCTTAAAGCTAAGAAAAGTACCACATTATATCTGGGTGTCCTAAAAAGCGACTAAAGACCGGCCAAGCTTCCTTCTGCGTACTGTATAAACCACATACTACCATACCACTCCCAACCACATTGTGCCGCCCAAATCCAGAGACCAGCTCAAGGTCAAATTGTTTCCAACGTGACGCGACGTGCGTACATACCTATTTATAAGTGGGTCACTTATTACTGTCCATTAATTTTAGAGATTTATCCGAGAAATGCTCGTGGCTTTTTAGTGACACCATTTAGTGATATGACAACACCGCGTTTTTTGTGCTTCGGAAGGCCTTTTAAGTCGTTTGTCCTGCCACTCTTAAGGAGTGATCATCAGGTCATGGTTTTACAACAGGACCAGTCTGGGTTACGTTACGAACCATCTGGTGGCGTCTCTGTGATTGCTTAACCCTAAAACATGTAAAAAGACTTATTATTAACTGCACATCAAAAATACTGATTGGACATCAAAATACTGACTGTACATCAAAAATACCAAATTGCTACTTCTCAAGTGCAATACTTAAATTCACATCAAAAATAATGATTGCGCATCAAAAACTATATATAGGTTCGTCAGCTAAAGTGGGTTGGGTTTAGAAATCGGAAGCCACCAAACCCATAAATTGGTAACAGAACTGAATTGGTCAACCCCGATTCCAAGCTGCCGACTCTAATGGATGGAGTTTGTTTTTATAAAGCCGGAGGAGCGGAGGGAGAGCAGCCCCCGCCCGCCGTAGCAAGAGCCAGGCACCACGCGAGCCGCAGCGGCTGAGGCTGGTCACCGTAGGCGACCAAAAAGCCGAAGCAGGGTGTCTACTCTCAAAGTCCGAAATATCGAAACGATACTACTCGAAACATGCAAATGCAAAACGTCGTCCCTTGACAATAGAGTAGAATATTGGTTGGATGAATTTTCAAACTGCATCCAATCAATATTCTACTCTATTGTCAAGGGACGAAGTTTTGCATTTGCATGTTTCGAGTTGTATCGTTTCGATATATCGCACTTTGAGAGTAGACACCCTGCGGAGGCGAACGTGGATGCCTGGCTCTTGTTACGCAAGGGCGAAGGGGCTGCACTTCCCGCAGCTCCGGAGCTGTGAAAATTCGAAATTCCTGCTTAAGAAATAGGGGTTACAATTTTTTTTTAATTAATAGTGTTCAATCCAGGAAATTAGCTGTCCAGGAACTTAAATTGCTGCCAAAATTTGAATATTTCGAGGTAACTATTTTGCTGTGCATATTAGTATTTCTGATTAAGATTAACATATGGATTTAATTTGTATTAAAATTCAAGGAATATTGATTTGGAGTTAAATACAACCCAAAAAATAATAATTTTGTAAGGTTTCTATAAGAACTAAAAAGTATAAAATAACCATAGCAATAACTTAGTGACATAATTGAAAATAACCAAGCCCATGTTTTTTAATTTCAATTATAAATTTACAAAAAACAGTTCATTTTGGAGTTGGTGCCGCAGCCAAGCCAGGTCGCAAAATCAATTGAAGTATATTATCTATCGCATAAGGTCACTAACTAACTCGCGCTGCATAAGCAGTAAGTAATGTCGTCACCAAATTGAGACAAGTTTTCATTTTCCATCTCGTGCCTACTATCTTAACCATTGACAATTTAATATGGGATCCCCTCGAAAGTAAATAAAAAAGCAGTTCAAAGCTTTCTGCAATAAAAGAAGCTAGATTAGATACTGTTACCTGCAATGGAACTTTTTGGTTAGCACAGTCTCCAAAATGAACTGTTTTGTAAATTTATAATTGAAATAAAAAACATAGGCTTGGTTATTTTCTATCATTTTACTAAGTTACAGATAATTAACTGCTATGGTTATTTTATACTTTTTGGTGCTAATAGAAACCTTGTAAAATTTTCAAGGAGGTGCGTAGTTTTTGTTAAAATTATTTTTATTAGTAACAACGAGTAATTTATAAGATTTTGAAAATAGTATTTAATAATTTTCAAAAGCTAAATCTTAATAAGATTAACAATTACTACTCCATATTTTACGAATATCAAGCTGCACTTTTGAAAAATAAATCAGATTTCAAATTTTTAGGTGATATGTAATCACCTAGTGAGTTCAAGAATTGTGCCCCAGGATCCCAATTCTTGAGTATCAGTGGGTGATAAAATATCACCCAAAAAACTAAAAGCCACTGATTTTTGTTTTCATTAGTAAATAACATGGTAAATAATTATATTCGTTAAATTAAATATAAAGTAGTTTTAATAGTCAATTTTTATACATGGCACTTGAGAGCTTATGTCCCGGCGGTTTTAAAGGGATCGTAATATGATGCTTGATAACGTTGGTGCTTGTATGTATCACTAGGCGAACTGTCTATAACGTATGAGACGAAACTATTATAGCAGTTTATCAGGATAAATTTGAATTTTTAAAATCTCTAAATTAATTTTATAAAGTGATATTCATATTTTCTTACAATTCTTGAGTCTTAAATTATTATTTAAGTAAATAAAGAAACAAAAATTATTTCGTTAACAAAATATTATTCTTTACTCTAAGGGGTTTATAAATCAGGGCTCATTTCAAATGATTAAAACCATGAATATTACCGGGAGAATTTCGATTTAATTTAACTAATTGTTATTATTTAAGAAAAATAACAACCATAAATTATTACATAATAATCAAATATTTATTTACTGTTGAGAGGTTTATCAGGGATTAGTTATTTAAAAATTTTATACCTCGACTCGAATACTACCGGGTGACTTTCGATTGATATTTGAAAATAAGAAAAGCACAGAAGAACTTTTGTAAGTTAAATCATAAATTTTGCCCTCTATTAAAGTATTTGCGCTGTATTAAGGTCCATAATCCATCTTATTTAACATGCGCTTTTTCTATTGCCGCACTAGTGTTTTATTTTTGGTTTTTTCTTTTTCGACAAGATGCAAGAAGTTTATCTAATCGTATATTATATAAAAGAAGAAGGTGACTGACTGACATATCTACGCACAGCCCAAACCGCTGGGTCTAGAGATTCCAAATTTGGCATGTAGGTTCCTTATGAGGCGTAGGGGTGCACTAAGAAAGAATTTTACAAAATTCCACCCCTAAGGGGGTAAAATAGAAGATGAAAGTTTGTATGAAAGTCCGTCAGTTTTGAAGTAAGGATCTTCATAGTTTGTATTTAGGCTGACGACTAAAAATTAATATTTACGTGTCTCAGGATTTTTGAAAATTCAACACCCTCAAGGGTGAAAAGGGGGATGAAGTTGAAAATTCTTTATTTTTAAAGTAAAATCCACATAATTTATTATTTAGGCATTAAAGATGTAATTCTATGCAACGTTCATCACTGTGATTGAAATTCCACCCCAAATTCAACCCCTAAAAAAGGGAAATGGGGTGAAAAAGTCTAAAAACCAATACGGGTATCGTTTGTATGGTTTATCGGGTCGCTGATTACGAAAACTACAACAATTTTGAAATCCAACGTGGTGGACGTTAAATACCATCATTCCCTTGGGATGGGGTTGGGGTGCGATAGGGTTGAAATGTGAATATGGGTGTCGTTTGTACGGTTTATCGGGTCGCTGATTACGAAAACTACAACAATTTTGAAATCCAACGTGGTGGACGTGAAATACCATCATCCCCCTAGGGATGGAGTTGGGGTGCGATAGGTTTGAAATATCTAAAAATCAATATGGGTGTCGTTTGTATGGTTTATCGGTTCGCTGATTACGAAAGCTACAACAACTTTGAAATCCAACGTGGTGGACATGAAATACCATCATCCCCTGTGGATGGGGTTGGGGTGCGGTAGAGAGGTAGAGAGGTTGAGAGGTTGAGAGGTAGAGAGGTAGAGAGGTAGAGAGGTAGAGAGGTAGAGAGGTAGAGAGGTAGAGAGGTAGAGAGGTAGAGAGGTAGAGAGGTAGAGAGGTAGAGAGGTAGAGAGGTAGAGAGGTAGAGAGGTAGAGAGGTAGAGAGGTAGAGAGGTAGAGAGGTAGAGAGGTAGAGAGGTAGAGAGGTACAGAGGTACAGAGGTAGAGAGGTAGAGAGGTAGAGAGGTAGAGAGGTAGAGAGGTAGAGAGGTAGAGAGGTAGAGAGGTAGAGAGGTAGAGAGGTAGAGAGGTAGAGAGGTAGAGAGGTAGAGAGGTAGAGAGGTAGAGAGGTAGAGAGGTAGAGAGGTAGAGAGGTAGAGAGGTAGAGAGGTAGAGAGGTAGAGAGAAGAGGGGGAAGGGGAAAGACAGTGGGACGGGGAGGGGGAGAGGAGGGGGAGTGGGAGAGAGAGGGAGAGGGTTTCAGTTTTTCTCAATTACTTCTGCGAATTGGCTCTGTTTTGAAATATTACATAAAGGTGTCTCTCATCTCTCTCTTTACATTTGTTAGGATACTGCTGCTAAGTTCCTCTGTTCTGAGTAATTTATGAGTAACGTTTGTATATTATATAAAATTCAGCTGGATCTTGAATTATACTCATTGATTTGCGCAGGGTTAGTCCTGTTTTTCCTTAGTTTAAAATTACCCCGAAATGACGGGAAAATATCTCAATGCTTCGGAAAAACGGTAACAACATAAATTTGAAATCCACGCGAGCGAAGCCGCGGGCAACAGCTAGTATATGAATATAAAATTCATAATATTATCAAGAATAAATAAACTTTGGTCGATAATATGATCAATAAACATTCATTTCATGAGAATATTTATATTCATCAACTTAGTAACAACAAATTCGTCTTTTCAGTAATGCGTCCTGCGCGCGCATGTGTGTATAATCTGTGGCCGCTAAAAAAACGCCCACCATTTTTACAAATATTTGTGGTGTTTAAATTGTGTTAATTGTAATTATTTTCAAAAGTTTCGGCTCCTACAAATAAAAAAACCGGCCAAGTGCGAGTCGGACTAGCGCACGGAGGGTTCCGTACCACCACATAAACATAATTGTATTAGTTCAAATTTCAGTAAGTTAATGTGCTAGATTTTTTTAGTCCGACACGCGCTTGACCAAATTTTATTATTTGTTGTTATTTTATAGCTTATGCACTATAAACATACCAATTTTCAAGTTTGTAAGTGTTCCCGTTTTTAAATAGAACTAAAACAAAAATCGCCTCAACGACCATCCAACTTGACCCCTCTCTTATATGAATGTTCTTGAAACGGGAGCTCACCACAATTGGTTACTATTAGTTGTGAGAAAAGTTGTAATATTTAATTATTTCAGACTTTTCTCATTATTTGTACTGTAAGACCTAGCTTCTTGCCAAATTTCATAATTTCAGGTCAACGGGAAGTACCCTGTAGGTTTTGCATTTTTGAATAAATGTATGGAGATGAGGACATAAAAAACCATATCTTTTGATTGCGTCGTTGTAAAAAATTGAAATTTTCAGATCTTGTGTGGTTCATGGATCCTAATATATGGTATTAATTTCAACCTGATACCTTTATCCGTTCGTGAGATAAAGGGTCTTGACAGACAGACAGACAGACAGATAGACGGACAACAAAGTGATCCTATAAGGGTTCCGTTTTTTTCTTTTGAGGTACGGAACCCTAAAAAACCGGCCAAGTGCGAGTTGGACTCGCGCACTGAGGGTTCCGTACCACCCAGAGGCGGCTCGTGACATTTTTTAATGGGTGTGCACAAAAAAATACATACATACATAACATCACGCCTTGTTCCCGTCGGGGTAGGCAGAGACCACAGTTCTCCACCTGCTACGATCTTGACATACTTCCCTTGCTTCCTGAACCTTCGTCAATCCTTTCATACATGCTCGTTGGTTTAGGGTACTTTTAACCTGGCCTTTATTCAGAACGTCCTGAATTTGTTCCTGGTACGTTCACCGAGGCCTTCCCCTTCCAACGTTTCCATTCACAAAAAAATTTAATACTTAAATAAATTTACTTACCTACCATTTAATGATGAAATATTTTTATGGCTTTATTGTTACCTACATATTATGCGCGCCAGCGCCAGCTCCAAATACCAGACACGGGAAACAAAACAATTTAATTATAACCGCACATCCAAGGTGTTTTTAAATATTGTTCTGGTTTGAAAACACGATTAAAAGTGAATTTTTGTACTACATTTTTGAACTAGCGTGATTTCAGTTTGTGGCGGCCCCTTTTCATTGAGTTCAAGTCGTATTTGTAAAGTCTTTTTCGCATTTTTTTAATGTAAACGACACTGTATTCGTCCATTTTTACAGTAATTAAGCACGTACACTATTAAAAACAATTATTTCTAAATTTTCAAGCAAAATTGCGAACAGTAACTGAGAGCTGTATACGAAAAGTTTGTTTACGTATGATCGGCAACAGCGCTCTGCATGGCATCGCGATCTGGCAACGTAGCCTTGAGCAGCGCTCCTGATTAGGCTAATTTCTCATAGAAAATCTTTTGTTTCACGCGCTCGAGTGTGTTGATGTTTCTCTTTCACACTCATTGAATTCTGTATAAGGAATTGTACTGAAGATTTCTTCATAGGAGCGGAATCGCTGGCGATCCACTTGGTACAACTTGACTACGTATTTGTTGCGTAATTATTTCTTAGGCTATTATAAATGTATACAACCTGTGTATATAACGTATAGGGTTATGAAAATAGGTATGTAATCGTATGTAACTTAAGTAGGGAGTGCACTGCACCAGTGCTCTTTAGGACGAGCCGCCTCTGGTACCACCACATAAACATAATTGTATTAGTTGAAATTTCAGTAAGTTAATGTGCTAGATTTTTTGAGTCCGACTCGCGCTTGACCAAATTTTATTATTTGTTGTTATTTTATAGCCTATGCCCTATAAACATACCAATTTTCAAGTTTGTAAGTGTTCCCGTTTTTAAATAGAACTAAAACAAAAATCGCCTCAGCAACCATCCAACTTGACCCCTCTCTTATATGAATGTTCTTGAAACGGGAGCTCACCACAATTGGTTATCATTAGTTGTGAGAAAAGTTGTAATATTTAATGATTTCAGACTTTTCCCATTATTTGTACTGTGAGACCTAGCTTCTTGCCAAATTTCATAATTTTAGGTCAACGGGAAGTACCCTGTAGGTTTTTCATTTTTGAATAAATGTATGGAGATGAGGACATAAAATGCTATATCTTTTGATTGCGTCGTTGTAAAAAATTGAAATTTTCAGATCTTGTGTGGTTCATGGATCCTAATATAAGGTGTAATTTAATTAGACCCAAATATTGTTAGGGTTATCTCAAGCATCTAAATGAATACCATTGGTGTTATTTTTATTGATTTCTATTCGCTAGTTTTCGAGAAAAATCCCAAAAACAATACCACTAAAATTCGTAAAATGAACACTCTGTAGTGTCACGTGGCACCATCGATACATTCACACTAATAAAAAATATGAATGAAATGCAGTGAGCGGTGCGTAAACCCCGCCCTCTTTTTGTCCAACCGCCAACACACGCATGCGCACGCGCGACCGGCCCGGTGCATCGTGCCGCCGCCGCCGCGTGCGCCCGCCCGCCCGCCAGCTTCAGTTGCTCTACTTACCTTGTGCATTACGCATACGTCTTATGGCCGCGATTGATATTTGGCAAAATGCCTTACGGTTTTACGAACCAAGAATACCAAAACATGGCAATATGTTACCATGAAGTCGGAGAAATAGTGACAAGTGCTGTAAATTTGTACCGATGAATGCACGTTCACTCGTGTAGGGATGTTCAACATCCATAACGCCCATTACTGATGTGACCACAACCCGCGAGTGATTCGTCCGGACCACTTCCAATACCGGATAAGTGTCAATGTGTGGGCTGGTGTGCTGAACGGGGTGTTATTCGGACCCTGGTTCCTCCCAAGACTAAACGGGGCGACGTACCTGGACTTCCTGCAGCGTGTCCTCCCTGAGCTGCTGCTGAAAGTTCCGGTGTGGAACCGCCGCTGGTTGTATTTCCAGCACGACGGCGCGCCGGCGCACTACGACCGGACGGTGCGGAATTACCTGACGCAGGAGTTCCAGGGGCGTTGGATCGGGCGCGGTGGTCCAATCGCCTGGCCAGCACGTTCGCCGGATCTCACGCCGCTAGATTTCCACGTCTGGGGTAGGGCCAAGGACCTTGTGTATGGCAATGACGGCCATACTATTCGCACCGAGGAGGAACTGCGCGCCCGCATTACCAGGGCTTTTAACTTCATGGCCAGTGAAACTGATGTTTTAAGTGAAGTGCGCAGACACAGCATTGACCGTGCAAGACAATGTATCCGACAAATAGGTGGTCACGTTCAACATTTTGATGTGGTGAAAACTAAAGTGACTCGTGTAAATAATTTTGTAAATAATCTTGTAAAACTGATTTAGTAGGTTACACTACAGTAAATAACACGTAGGTAGGTATAGGATTTCAAATTAACTACAATTACCTACTTTCGTTACTTACGAAAATCAAGTTGTATTAATTTGACAGTCCAAAGCCTGAAAGTGTGATGGGAAGTTAAAGTTATGTCGATTTCATAGCTTCACCTTTGACAAATGCCGCCCGCACGTGTGCTACCGCGGTCAAAGCATGCCGACAGAGCCGCCGAGCCGCGGTCCCCTATTTGACTTTACTTGTTTCGAATAAATATTAATCAATCAACCGACGCTAAAAACTGTAATACCTACCTACCAGAGCTTGTCAATAAATAAATAGGTACCTACCTACTACAAAATTGTTTTACTACGGTACAGTCAAGAGCACTTCAAGCTTGACACATTGGACTTTGTACCGTTCTTATTTCAATCGCCGGAGGAGCTAGAGTCGCGCTGCAAGTGTCAAGCTTGACACTGCTCTTGACAATACCTGCCTTCCACAAAAATCTAGATAATTAAATTACCTACTGACACGTTAGGTACAGTCCGCGCGACGAGTAAAAGCTGGACGGAGTCTGGACGGGAGTGGAGGGGGTATGTGCAGTAGTAACTATTTTGCTTGCAAATATTGCAACTGCGCATACCCCCTCCACTCCTCCCAGAGGCCTTAAGTAACTCGTCGCGCGGCCTGTAAGTAGGTACTTACACCTACTATTGATTGTCTAATTAAAAATGGAAATGCAATGTAAAATGAATGATACAAAACAACTGGGAGTCGTAAAAAGCGACTAAGGGATATCCAACTACGGGGGCTTATCGTACCTACCACACCATACTACGGTCACCAACCTCTGCCGACCATTGTGCCAGTCGCAACGCTAACGGCGCGGCGGCGGCGGCGTGGTGAATGTTGTAGGTAGTTATTTCCAAATGTATTTAGATAGATACCAGCTAAGCATTCTTTTATGTGAATATCTGCGTGGATTTTTTCGTCAACTTGTTCGATCCGATCTTGGTCCAGCTAGAACGAGTTGATAAAAGACAATGTTTCTGTTCCCGTGTCGTCCCACAATTTGTTTTTCTACTCTTCAGGTAAAGTTGATAAAAAGCTTAGGTAACCAAAGACAATCCATACCTCCTCATGCTTGTTCCGCTGATTCGATTTAGATAAAATTTGCTTTTACCCTGGGAAGGACATCTTTAGGTAGGTACCAGCTAAGCATTCATTTATGTGAAATTCTGCGTGGATTTTTTCGTCAACTTGTTCGATCCGATCTTGGTCCAGCTAGGACGACTTGATACCAGACAATGTTTCTGTTCCCGTGTCGTCCTACAATTTGTTTTTCTACTCTTCAGGTAAAGTTTAAAAGAAAGCTTAGGTAACCAAAGACAATCAATACCTCCTCATGCTTGTTCCGCTGAACCGATTTAGATAAAATTTGCCTTTACCCTGGGAAGGACATATCTAGGTACATAGTACCTATCTATCCCGGAAATCTTCTATGGGAGTAAAAAGGGGTGTGGATGTTTGTATGGGAAATTATTTCTCAAGTAAGTGATATAAAACTCATCATAATTGTACTTTTGATAAGAAGTGAGGCAAGATTACCCTGGCCTCCGTACTGTAGCTAGCCGCCGTCTTGACCTGGAACGGTACGAGACGGTACCTGTCCAAGAGCTGATGTTGTTTATCCTTTGTTCTGTTCGTCCATGCGTGTGCCGGCGCAAGAATAGCACCAACCCTTTCTCCCCATGCATGTCGTAAAAGGCGACTTAGTCGCCGGCGGTATCAACCAGAGGGCGGGCAGTAGCGTGCTACCACCTTGCTGCTGCGGTCACTAATAAATAACAGCTGTCCGTTGTGCCAGCTGCAACGCTAATAAGCGTGGTAACATAAAACTCATCATAACTGTACTTTTGATAAGAAGTGAGGCAAGCTGCCCCTGGTCGATTCTGGTGCAAAGGTGCCCATGGCACCAGGAACGACCCAGAACGGGCGTCACCACCTTGCGCCCTAAGTCGACGCCCGATCTCCCTGGCCTCCGTACTCCAGCTAGCTGCCGTCTCGAACGCGAACGGTACGAGAAGGTACCTGTCCAGGAAGTGTGCCAGCTGCAACGCTAATAAGCGTGGTGACTTTTGTTGTCGATGTAAAATTAATTGTAGAGCAACTAAGGGGGGTGTATTTTGAATTTTATCAACTCGTCCCAGATGGTCCTAGTTCGGATCGGACGAGTTGACCAATAACTTTTTATGGGATCTTATGATAATGATATCCTAGTTCCTTCTCATAAGTATGGTAGGTTAAGTAAACTGATGGACGTAGCAAAAACGGTGGTAAGTAGGTAGGTAAAGATTACCTACTCTGATACCGTCGTAAGAGCTTAATTGAGAGAAGTAGGAACCTACGAACTTTTCTAGTTTTAATTGGATTGAATTGAAAAATAGGTTCTTGAATATCTAGGTACAGCCAGGAGCAAGTCAAGCTTGACACGTTGGACTTTGTACGGGCTAATCATGATGAAACTATGAAGCTTGACTTGTTCTTGACTGTACCTTAGGTCCTTAACTATGGTCCTTAAT
Source organism: Athrips mouffetella (assembly GCA_947532105.1). Classification (NCBI taxonomy): domain Eukaryota; kingdom Metazoa; phylum Arthropoda; class Insecta; order Lepidoptera; family Gelechiidae; genus Athrips; species Athrips mouffetella. Next base: position 35,337,002 of record OX383956.1, read on the forward strand.
CATGTACAGTCAACGACAGGTCAACCTTGACACTCGCAGTGTGACTCTAGCCCGAATGTCTATTGAAATAAGAACGGTACGAAGTCCAATGTGTCAAGCTTGATGTGCTCTTGACTGTACGTGCGCACGTAAGAAGAGGTATAGGACGCAACAGCTCGGGATTGCGGGCGAAAAGTAGGTAGGTATGACGTGCCATACATTTCGCCCGCAAGTAGGTACAGTCAACGACAGGTCAAGCTTGACGCTTGCAGTGCGACTCTAGCTCGTACGTCTATTGAAATAAAAACGGTACAAAGTCCAATGTGTCAGGCGTGATGTGCTCTTGACTGTACTTTACGTACGTATTATAGCAATAGGTACTTGTAAATTTGTTATGTACCTACAGCCTCCGTGGTCTAGTGTTAGAGCGCTTGGCTCTCGATCAGGAGGTTCTGGGTTCGTTTCCCGATGGGGACACTGTCAAACAAAAATATTTTTGTGCGACCAGCCCAGTTTGGTTAGGATATTGCAGGATGAATCACCCGATTGTCCGAAATGTTACATGATTGCTTCGGAGGGCACGTCAACCCGATGGTCCCGACTATTACCTATCTACGGATGTAGTCGTTAATGAGCCATGTCAGAGGCCTTTGGCATCTGGCGGTACCAGGGTTTGTGAGTACGGTCATCAACCTTGCAACCCACAACGATATGAATAAATGAATGAATTTGTTATGTAGGTACCTAACTACCTACTCCTCAGGCAAGTAGCTGCCTAGGTAGGTATGGCGGCTTAGGCTCCTTCCTCCCTCTGCCCACGGCACAACCCATGGTCCGTTTATAGGACAGTTAGGTACCTATGTAGGCGATGGTAGGTAAAGGTCCGGCCTGTCGTCGCTCATCCGATCCTGCAAGGCGTAGCACGAGGCGCGAATGCTAGGTTTCTAGTTTATTTCGTAGGGACTCGGTCGGTGCGTGCGTGGCATGCGCGATCCACACAGAGCGTCCCGCGGCCGCAGACGTCGTGGTGCTTGCCCCCCCCGCGCTGCCGCCCTTTGAATTAATTGAATGAATAGTCGTAAGCCAATCGCGCGCAAGGCGGCCGATCTTGTGTGTGTGAGTGTGCAGGTGCCATACTTGTAGTACGGTGGAAATCAATACTACAGGATGATTGCAAAGATTTATTATTTTTTTGTTTGAAAATTACAAAAAAAAAACCAGCGAGTCGATTTCGCTAAAACTTTGAAAAACCTGTTTCTTTATCAAAGTTACACCACCCCTAGAAATATTTGGGTCTAATTAAATTACACCTTATATATGGTATTAATTTCAACCTGATACCTTTACCCGTTCGTGAGATAAAGGGTCTTGACAGACAGACAGACAGACAGACAGACAGACAGACAGACAGACAGACAGACAGACAGACAGACAGACAGACAGACAGACAGACGGACAACAAAGTGATCCTATAAGGGTTCCGTTTTTTTCTTTTGAGGTACGGAACCCTAAAAACAGTAATTAATGTAGTTCTTTAACGTAGAAAATACTAAGTCACGAAACACAAATCTGGAGAATCGGACGTAATAGAAATCTAAGGAAAAATACGTTGTTTGAAAACAGAGACAGACAGATGAATAAAAAACTAATTAACGTAGTTCCTGAACCGTTTAAAAACTTAGACACGAAATACAAGTTTGGACGTTGGAAAAATCGAAGGAAAACACCAACATAATATGCAGCCTACAAAATATTCCGGTGGACGTGCGGTGAACATAAGGTTCGCAAAGGGCATTGATTATCCTAGGCGTATTTTTTTTTTGCAGCGGCCACTAATAATTCTTTTGTTATTTGATAGTACTACCCTGAAAAACATAACCATGAAAAAAGTTTTGCCGTACCTAATATCGGGGCTGAGATACAGAGTATTAAGTTTTACTGAAAATTTATTATTCAATTATTTTTTTCTACCAGAAGAAGAGAAGATAGGGGTTAATAATGTTTGAAAGGTTTGTAAACAAATGATATATCAGGTCCTGGTCAATTGTTCAACGGCCCTGCCAAAACGGAAGAGGTAGAAAACAACCGATAAAACGGAAGTGTAGCAAAACCTTGGACAATCTTATTACCTCAACTCTGAATTACGAAATTTCAATTTAGTATACTGCTGTTTCTGTTTACTTTTTGAGGTTTTTGCAGAAAAATAAGTAAAAAGGTCCCAAAATAAGTAACTTTAAAAAATATTTGTTAAGATTTGAGTTTACTTGCAAAATAAATGTTAAAATGAAAATGTGAAAAACCAACATTTTATATGCAAAGGAATGGTATAAAATGACGGAAATTATTTTGCATAAGTGAAACTTGAATAAAACTATATAACGAGAACAAACCCAAAAACTAACAATTTAATAATTTACAACATTGCATCGGGGATCAGTGGAAGTGGGGACCTATTGCGTGTCAGGATGGCGAAACCTTCTATGAAGATACGTTTCTCATAGTAATTTTTTGGGCTTGCTTGTATATAAGCCAATCGTCTGGGTTCCAAGAGTTCTTGGCTGTATTGAACAGCTTTCTTTTTATCGGTCCAGCCTCTCCAATCAAACTCGGTACAATAAACACCAACTATGGCCGTATTTTTGGGAGTGGTAAGCAAGCACCCATACCTGAATATATTAATATTTATTTAATGTTCGTAACTTTCTGCTCTTTTCTGCTAACACTCCTATGAGTGTTGCGCTATTGCTTATAAGTGTAGATTTCGTGGTAGTTCTAGCTTGCCTGGTTGGTTGTCCCTGTGATGAAGGTTGTTATGTAGTTGTTCGAACGCAATCTTGTTTTTCGATAGCAGTGATGTTAGTTGCCCGTTGAGTAAAACTGCTCTTCATTTGCTCAATCTTAAGAGTTTGCTTCATGATTAGTGCATTTATTTTGTAAGGCTCGTAGTAAGGTCCCGTATTTGCTTTTCGAACAAAACAACCTTCTTTTTGGTCAGTATTACACACAGTTCACGTTAGAGATGTTCATTGCAGGGATGCAGGGTACTGACTACTGACGTATCTGTTTATCAAAGAAGAATTAAGGTTAGTATTACGTTTCGTTTTTTCGAGCACATCTGTGGCAGCCTTAGAGTCCGCGACGTAGCGGATAAGCTGCAGGAAAGCCGCTTTCGATGGTTCGGTTACGTCAGCCGCAGGGCGACATACTATGTCGGGAATAGGTGCCAGAAACGCTGGCTGGACGTCGTTAAGGCTGACGTGAGGGAGAACAATTTCACCACAGAGGATACTAAAGACCGGGCAAAGTGGAGAAAATCAAGCCAGAAAGTGGGCCTTAGCAATAGGCCTGAATAACGCTAGGCAGAAGAAGAAGAACAACTTTCGTTTTCTGCGATGTTTTCAATGCTTGGAAGGGTGATAAATTTTCCCAAGGCCGGGCTTCACGAAAATGTCGTACTTGGCGCTATTTTGCTTGCGAGGGTTGCACCTAGAGACACAAGTTCTAGTTAGACTCGTGCCAGTCTGAGATAAATAAAAAATGGAACATACTTACATTTTTTTCTCACTATAGTTTTCCACATACAAGGCGGCTCAATTGATATCATAAGTGTAGGTTAATCTTAACAATATGATCAGGTAGCTGACATGCTCTAAACTGAACGAACGACATCCTCTGTATAAGGTAATAATATTATTAGAATAAGACCTCCTGACCTTGAAGTTGACTTTAAAGAATGGGTTAAAATGAACTTCCGCAAAACGAAATGGCTTATTCTATTAACTCCTTAAGGTTTAAGATCTCAAGAGGTCTAGAGGAAGCTGGGGCCAGATAAGTTGACATTTTTGGCGAAAAGTTTTGACTTTGTATATATCCTACAATTCAAAATACAATGTTTATTTGGTGAAATCTATCCGTTTCATTTATGTCTTCGATTAGTCTCGTAAAAATATAGGGTATTTTTTTTACATTTTACAATTGACATATTATAGATTTACGTTGATTTAAATTCTATGTTACTTTTGAAAAAAGATCCTTTTATAATGACCCTTTCGATTAGGATCGTAAACACACAGGTTGTTCTTTATGCATTTTCAAATCGTCTAATTATTATACACTTCCTGTGTATTTAAATACTTTGTTACTTTGGAGAAAGCAATCCTTTTCATTGACACTTTCGATTAGTACTGGGTGTTTTTCAAAAAGTAAAAAAAAAACCTAAAGTTAATCTTGTATTTAGAGATTACTATCGAAAGAGTCAATAAAAAAAGATTATTTTTCTCCAAAGTTTTAAAGTATCTAAAACCAAAGTAAATCTAAGATATTAGACAATTTTAAAACTTTCAAAAAATCTGTATTTTTGATATAAATCGAAAGGATAATTGAATAGAATTGATTTGTCCAAAGTAACATAGTATTTTAAATCAGAGAAAGTTTATGGTTATTAACAAGGTCAAGACAAAAGTCGTCTGATTTGGCCCCAGCTTCCTCTAAACATATTCCTTATGAGCATATATCTTGAATACTGGTATATCAGCCGTAAAACATTTTCACAAATGGAAGATGGTGTTTTTGTCTTATTTTTTTGTTCCTTTTAAAATGTATGGAATAAAATCTCTATATACTCGTTATTTCTAAACGTGGAGGAACCGCCTCATAAGACGGCCACTTTCAGGGGGACCTAAGGACTTATGGACTACAAATGACTCCCACTGTGGATGTCATTCAAAGAGTTTTGAGCGTGTCAGTTACCGGACCAATTTTGATGGCGAGAGATAAACGTTTTATTTATCATACATTTCTATTTATTAATCCCATCGCAACTCATGTCTCAAAAATATAATTTTTATTAGTTACATAGCCTCTTAGTAGATTTTTTTTTTGCCTCTTTTTGGCAAAAGCAGACCCAATCCCAGATATGGCCTTTGCTGAATTCATAGTTTACCAAGCTGTTAAAGTTTTCAAGCTGCCAAATGAACACTGACTTGGCTTAATGACTACACATACTAACAGTGACCAATACAAATTACTAAACATGCCTTACGTAGCTCGGAAAATGCTCTAGTTGTAATACCAAAAGCGGTGTTGGTAGCTTTGGGGTTGATTTTGGTGATCGCGTAGGATTCGCAGACAATACTTGACGAGCGCTTTGTATTTTTCACATCACATCGTAAAATGACCAATGATAAAAAATTACTAACACCTACTTTATCTTCCTTTGGTAGAAAAAAAAAATTTTTTTTTGGTAAACTTTGAACCCCTGTATCTCAGCCCCAATATTACTTAGCTATATGGTGCCCATACTAAGAATTATTCCATGTTATTTGATCTTTCAAAATTTTTAGGTTTCATAAGTGGCCGCTAAAGTTCGAAAACGACGCCAACTTTAATCAATCCCCTTTAAGTATTTCTACTCGCAAATGTGTTGAAAAAGTCGTAAGACGCACGTGCGCTTTGTCATTACACGCGAGGCTCAGGAATTGCAACCCGAGCCGCAGGCGAAGGCGTAATGGAGCCAAGAGTGTAATGACAATGCAAAATAGCGCACTTGCATTTTAATGTACTATGAAAACTTTCAATCAATATCACGGAGCTTTCTTTTCAAAAGTGAAAATCGATAGTCTTTAAATAAATACAGAATAGTGACTTTGTTTTTAAGAGCTTTTCTGGGCTTTATTAAATTACTAACGTCTCAAAAATCACTCGATCATAAAATATCACTAAAGAGTTTTAAAAATCATACAATCAAACACTACTTTATATTTTTATCATTCTTTACTTTGAAAATAAAAAATTGTGATTTTGTGTTTTTTGGAGTAACTTAAAACCCAGAGACACTTGTAGAATCGGCATCCTGGAGTCCAATTTCTTCTTTGTCACCGGGTGATAAATAATCATTCAAACAAAAGCTCAAAATTACTGTTCTTCTTTTCAATAGTCAAGAATACAAAGTAAGTTAAATTTAAAGTAGTGTTTAATTGTCAATTTTCATAAATTACCTTTATACTGTTTATCAGGGCACATTTGAATTTATGAAATTTCAAGTGATTTATCCATCACCCAATGATATTCAGGAATCGGGCTCCTACTGTAGGTCCACGTGTGTTTGTAGCCCGCATGCTCGCTTATTGATGACTGCTCGCAATGAAATGGACGCCGTTAATTTAACTCGAGAGCACACTTTCCCCTCTCGAGTAAGACTATTTATTTTCGGAGAAAGCTGTACGCACATGCCTAGCTTTTATTGCCAGGATATCGCATCAAATTTACGTTTAAAAATTTTAGGAAAAAAGAGAAAATAACGTGTGTAAATCTGACGGTTAACCTCTTAACGAGTAACTTAACTTACTATTGTCTTCGTTTAAGTTGATATAAAAATTTGTCAATATTGAATTTGGGTATTATGAAACCGAAGAAAAACAGAGCTTGTATTTGCAAATACTACAGTTTACCGTATTACCGTACTCGTATACCGTCTGTCTGTTGTGTGACTTCTCCATTGTGGCACAATTGTGGTCAGAATTAATGCTATTTGGAGCGGTTTTCGCTGGAGATCTAGATCCACGGTGATAGTGAATATGGCAGTATCGGCTCTCGCTATCTCTAGTATGCTTATTGTATTATTTATTACGTAAATATTACATCAAACTTGACTTTCCTTCCCTGTTATGGAAGGCCTGATAGCAAAAACCAAAGGGCCGTCGCAACTGACAGCCTTTGTAAAACCTACTTACTACGTTTGAAACGTTAAAGTGGATAGTATTGTTAAATTACGCAACCAGGGTCGTGACCTTTTTGTCCTCTTTATTAGAAAATCTTTGGAAGATAAACACAAAGGTAAACTAGAATGGGTACACTATAATAGAACCAATTTAAAAATAGTATTAATAATAGAACCAATTTTTATGAAAATATAACAAATAAGAACCTATCTATCGAGCGAAAGGTTTTATTTTCTATTTAATCAATTTTGATAAAACGCATTAGAGGCGTTACTTTTGATAAAAACAGGTAAATTTTTATTTTTCCACCTACTTTCTTACTTAAATTTCAATTTTAACAAGAAAAAAGATTAATATATTTTGAGGGTGTAGATAGATCTTTTTTATCTTCTCCTATGTGTAACAAATAAAACAAAGATCCGTTTTTTGAAAGGCTAAATAATAACTGTCCCAAGAAAAGAGCTTTTAACATTGAATGTTATCGCGAGGGTGGGTTTAGGTGGGTATGAATTGTTCATCACCCGTCACGAGGAAAAGGCTCCCCTGTTTAACAATAGTATGACTGTGTATTAAAGTGGTGATTTTTAATCGCACGTGTTCTTATTCTCCGCGATTGAAAAAGCCAACGATGCTTAGTTACGCCTTTGCAAGTACAATCTAGAGAAGGTCAAGCTTGACACTCGAAACTCGACTTGATTAGCTTGTACGTCTGTTGAAAAAAGAACGGTGCAGTTTAATGTGTCAAGCTTGATGTGCTCTTGACTGTACAAGATGATTTCAGATAATAAAATATTATTATTGTAGGTATAGTACGCAAACTGTAAGCACGGCAGCAAGCACGTAGAAACAAAACCAGTTCAAGCTGACTCAACATACGCCCGAAACCAGAGACCTGCTCAAGGTCAAAATGTTTCCGCCGACGTGCGGCCAAAAAGACCGCCAATGAGTTCGAGCGGAATAAAAATTCTTATGGTAATACTTCAACATAGAAAAGAACAGCGACTGTACCCGTTTTTGATTAAAGAGAGAATTTAGGAAAATCCTACCGCCTATTTCATCTAATGAGACCGCTTTGCGCTTGTGTAAAGATATCTATATAGATAAATATCTTCAGACACTCATCATATCAATGAGCATATAGAAATTAAAATGTCATTAACTAAAACGCATTTCACCTAATTTGTTTTTTTCCACCTAAACTACGAGTATGATTAAGTATTAATTTTATATTATTTTTTTAAGTTTTAAACTTGATGACGTCATTTCACAATAGACGATGAAACAAACTCTACATAGTGTCACAGTGTGGTCACAGTGAAACGAACGTGCTTCGACACACATGTGTCAATCAAACTCGAAACGTCAAATCGAATCGTTTGACAAAGCTTTTTTAGGGTTCCGATAACAGAATGGTAAAAAAAGGAACCCTTATGGTGCGACTTTGTCTGTCTGTCCGTCTGTCTGTCTGTCACACCCCTATATCGCAGCAACCACTCATGCTATCGACTTGAAATTTGAAATAATTTTAGAATATAGTTGCCCCACTTAATTTCACATGAAAGAATTTTGAAAAATTATGATTATAAATGTAAAGGGGACCAAAATAGGGGGGGGGGGGCAAATTTCATATTATCGCTACTAGGTCGAGTGGGGTATCATATGAAAGGGCTTTACTTGTACATTCTAAAATATGTTCTTGTATTTTTTTACGTTTCTTAGTTTTCCAGTTTTGATGAAAAATTTCAAAAAAAATATCATTCCCCCCGCTTATCTCCGAAGAAAAGGAAAAATGAATTATTACAGTTGACAGAAATTTATTTAAAAATTACAGCAAAAATAAAAAGATCTATCTAAGTTGCACAGTTTTTTAGAAATCTGCAAATAACCTTTACAAACAAATTTAGTTTTGCGGTTCTAAAATTGACTTTTTTGCTCCCAAAAATACAAAAAGTATATCGCAACCCTCGGCACGTGAGTCCGACCCGCAATTGACTGTTTTTTTTTTTTTTACTTGTGGAATGACGTCACTCAGTAGTCCAATGAATGTCACAACTGCCGCAGCATTTTTGAATATATTACCGCGATCAAATTACTTTTCTAGTGGAAAATAAAAAAATATGGTATGATATAAAAATATTTCAAAATATAGTTTTTGTATTTTAGTGTGTTATATTATATTTAGCTTGGTCTATTAGGAAAATACCTACCTAAAATTTTTTTTTCTAGATGGCGCTAGTAGAGGAAACTGGCGCCGGCGCCGGCGCCGACGATCCCGAGGCTCTGCTCAATGAGTGGCTGGGCGAGCTCACCGTACTCACTGCTGTAAGTATTTTTATACAGCATACATAATTAATTATTTACGTCATAAAAACCTAATTGTCTTGCATATACATCACACCTAAACTAACAGCATTAAAAGGAACCGCCAAAAATCAACCTAATTTGGCAAAACTTATAAACTTGAAAGCTGCTTATTTAAAGGGATGATTGATGCCAGATTATATTTTAAAAAGGAACACGTGGGCTTTGCAGCCGGCGCGACAGGTGCGCGCACGCAGCCAGCAATTTGCGCCTCCGATGGTCTGCGCCACGCCACGTTAGAGCCGATCGCCGCCCGCGCAGCGTTATGATTTCGCCTAGATTTATCAGATTCGAGCAGCAAACGTCTCCACCGTGATAAGTTGAAATTAAATACCCTTTCAATTTTGGTCTCGCACATCGCAATTGAATATTTTTTTTATTCAGCAGGAAGCATTTTTTTCGCTAACATCCCGTTTATGATCCAAAATGTTAAAGTTTTAAGGTTATTTTGGCGGTCGGTCAAATTGGTAGCAGCTGCGTGCGTCTCATCTGGCTCGCCTACTGGCTAAGGCAAAAACTTGCTTCAAATGAAACGCATTCATAGCATAAGTGCCATTTTACAGGATGTTAGGAAAAGTACCGATTTGCTTTAAACCACATGTTCTATAAGTAGAATAAAGAACAATAAGCATGTTTCGAAAATGAAAAAATATTTAAAAAATTACAGAAATTCAAAAATAATATTAAAATTTAATTGTGTCAACCCTAACCAGACTCAAGACTAGATCGCACCGATAAGCGTAAGTATTTGCATACTCGTTATCTCTCACTTGGTGTCCTTACGTAGTTTTCTATCTCCTATCTCAGTTGCACGCACCTACGAGTATGACGCACTTGACGATCGATGTAGCGTTTGTTAGTGAATGGCGGCGGCGCGCGTCTTGGTACCAATTTTACTTGTTTACAATCGGTGCGGAGGGTTGGCAAATTGAACTTATTTTTTCACAGTAAGTATTATATTTTTATGTTGTATTTTCTTATCAATATGTTTTATGTTACTTTATTCTACTTATACAACATGTGGTTAAAAGAAAATCGGTACTTTTCCTAACACCCTGCATAAAGAAGAAGGCGAATGACTGACTGACATATCAACGCACAGCCCAAACCGCTTGGTCTAGAGATCCCAAATTTGGCACGTAGGTTCCTTATGAGGTCTTAGGGTGCATTAAGAAAGGGTTTTACAAAATTACACCCCTAAAGGGGTAAAAAAGGGGATGAAAGTTTGTATGAAAGTCCGTCAGTTTTATAGTTAAGATCTTCAAAATTTGTATTAATTATTTGTATTTGTATTAATTTTTATTTGTTTTTTTTGGTTTTTATTTGTATTTGCTGACGACTAAAATCAGGGTTTTTGAAAATTCTACACCCTAAGGGGTGAGAAGGGGGGTGAAGTTGAAAATCCTTCATTTTCAAAGTAAAATCCATTAAATTTATTATTTAGGCATTAGGGTTGTAATTCTATGGAACGTAACATCACTGTTATTGAAATTCAACCCCCAATAGAGGGAAATGGGGTGAAAAAGTCTAAAAACCAATACGGGTATCGTTTCTATGGTTTATCGGGTCGCTGATTACTAAAGCTACAACAATTTTGAAATCCAACGCAGTGGACGTGAAATACCATCATCCCTGGGGTTGGGGTGCGAAAGGGTTGAAATGTCTAAAAATCAATATGGGTGCCATTTCTATGGTTCATCGGGAGTAGGGGGAGAGGGAGAGGGGAAGAAGGGAAGGGGAGGGGGGAGGGCGAGGGGGAGGGGGGAGGGAGAAACTGCAGAATACTGCACATTGTCTGAATTCCACGCGGGTGAAGCCTAGGGCACAGCTAGTTCAAAGTCCTATAAATTCACAAGTTGATTTGAGTGAGGGCAATGGATGGATCATTGAAATAGCAATTTCTTATCCGGAATCAAATAACGCAGCTTGTAATTATCATACATAACGCTTAGTAAAACACATAAAAAACTGGTCTATAAAATTTTATAGCCTCGTACTTTCAGATGCAATTATTTGCAATTATTTGAGACAGAAAAAAATCTTCGATGGCTTATATCTTTTTTCATTTCATAGTTATTCGAAAAATAGTTTTACTAAACTGTTTGTTATATGAATGAGGATATTTTTTTATACAAAAAAAAAGTCATGCATATTCCCTATTGTCTATGCCATCCGTCTGCTACCCTTCACTGCGCGTGGCCTGACAGGCACTTGGCCGGTGATGGAGATTTTAAAAAACATACGAAAAAAACCACAATGTAAAGTAATCGTTCGTTCTGATATTATTAATAGGTATTATTATTTAGTATTTTCTCTAATGATTTTCTCCTTTAAGAGTTCCGATATGCCTCCGATGTATGTGTGTTTGCCTGTGTGTGTGTCAGCTCAGCGGGCTGTACTGTATCTCATGAACCGTAATAGGTAGAAATTTGAAATTTTCACAAATTGTGTATCTGTTGGCGCTACAAAAAAAATAATAAAAATTAAAAAGAAGTATAAATGAAGGGGGTTCCCTTTAGCTATTTGCGAGAAAAAAAAATATAATACCGGATTTTTCGTTTTAAAAAATATTTAAAAACAAAGGAATGATATGCCACCAAACTTAGCTTTTACTACAAAATTTTGTTTGGGCTGTATGAACAGTATAATAGGTAAATAGTTGAAGTTTTTATAGATTATGTATTTCTGTTGATCCTATAACAAAGAATTATTAGTTCTATGGTAAAATGGGAACATTTACAAGCGTGAAATTTTTTATATTTATAGTGCATAAGCCATTAAATAACAACAAATAATAAAAATTAGTCTAGCGAAGCTACTGTGCTAGATATTTTGAGTCCGACTATGATATTTTACTTTTTAGTTAGTGAAATTTCAACTAATACAATTATTATTATGTGGTAGTACGCAACCCTCGGTGCGCGAGTCCGACTCGCACTTGGCCGGTTTTTATAAGAATGATTTTCCAATTTTGGTATGCACATTGGGATTACATTTAGCAATCTGTTTGAGATGGATTTGATATACTGTTGATTTTATCGTTTATTTGAACGGCATGCGAGTGGCCTGTTGCGGGAATGCGCACTGCCGTGCGCTTAGATTAAAGTAACATTGATTAAAGAATCACCCAAGTCTTTTCTGCCAAGAGTGGTCACACTAATGGAAGATCAATAGTCTGCTAGTAGCGCATCTGTTGGCTGCGGGCCGCGGATCGCCTGATCGCGCGCACCTGCGCACACGCACCACCTGTTGCCCTTTTTTGTCCATCTTGCAGCGAGAATACGCCCGGATTGGATTCAGACCCTTATCTCACTTAAACAACCATCCCGGAAGAAAGCTGTCGAGCATAAAGCAAAAAACTCCTTTAGTTCAATTATATTTTACGCTTTGATTTTAAGTTTCTCTATAATTTGTGTGAAATTAATTTAATTACTTATGATTTCTGCAATAGTGGTGCCATTCCAAATTGCAGTTGATCACGAACGCAATCATTGTTTATTCCGTAATTCTACTTATTTCAATATGGTCCTATGGGTAAAATGTGAATCTTTATACATATCATATACTAATTGATTATGATTATTCTTGATATCAGGGTGCGGTGTGGTTGGCCTCTCCTCTACAAAGTAGAGCAAAATGTAATGTAAGTAGGTCGATCGGCAGGCAGCTAGGGCGCGCATCGCTCACTGCTTCAACAAAACATGGCTTTTATCGCAATTGTTTGTCCCTGGCCCGGCTTTTTCCACCTAGACCTTCATATGCTGTGTAATCACCGCGTGAGTAGCGTAGCGTGCCTGCAGTTTTTTTTCAAACGATTACTTTTTATGATATTACACTTCCCACGAACGAACGTATTTACGTCTAAAAAAACTTTGTTTACTAACCATTGATAACGAAAGGAAGTGAAGAATATTATCAGTCCCCTTATATATTATAAATCCTATAAAATATAGGTACCTACCTACTGGTTATGCTTGGTGAAATTCAAAATCGTTTACTGTATGTGCAGTGTGCACTGCACGTGGTGCGACTGTACTGTACCAACTGTGCCTAGGTACAAACTACCCTAAGATTTTTCAAGCTCTACTTATCTATCGTGTGGGGTTGATCTCGGAGGCCAAGCATGTGTGCGTGCGTGGGGTGCGTCTGTTTCTGTCCCCTCGACTGCGTTTGCGTGTGTTGGTTTGTGCTTAGGAGCCCGATCCCCTCACACACACCAGCCCGAGAAACGTTATTCTGGAACAGAACAGCCGCACACGTTCACAAAACTCGGTCACTGCTTGCCGCTCATCTACTTGCCCCCCCTGCGCCCCGACGCCTGCAACCGACTCCGCTTTGGACTCTCATGGCCCATTCTGTCTGATACTACTTTCGTTCGTACTCCCGTAGTTAGTTGTGTTCCAGCCGGCAGTGGCTCTACACGTTCCGCGTGTTGCAATCGCCTGCGTCCTTTGTTATACCGAACGACAAGATTTTCTAACTGTTAAATATTCGTTTATGAGTGAACCGGTGACGTAATTCCAATTTAGTGTAACAACCGCAACAACATCTCGATGCGAGCGCGCGCAGCGTGTTCCAGTGTAAATTCCCTTCCAATTATTTTTTTAAGTACTTCATGTACTTCATTGAAAAGTGAAATTTGTAATTGCATTACTTGTTTTTAATTTTTAATGAAAAGCCATGGATAGTTTTAAAGAGGTCCGCTTAATGCCGGCCTTTTGACATACTTGAAGCGGGAGCGGGAGGCGCGCGCTGGTCGTGAGTCATTGAAGTTGCGATGTAAACGAAATGATGGATGTGCAACTGAGTGAGTCGAGCAAGTGGCACCGCGGCGGATTCTTGTCTTCTCTTAACAGAAGTTTTCGTTTAACCAGTGGAAGAACAAAATTCGAAAACACTTCCCCAAACGAGAACAAATCGATGGAACAAACATTGGATACGTCGTGTGCGGTACGTACCTACCTAACTACACACCACATGCATTTAGTGCCATCGGGTACAGTTTCAGTTACAAATTGCAATTTTAATTGCATACCTTCGTGAAGTGAGGTGACCGCAATTAATTCCTACTCAGAGATATGAATTAATTCTTGATATCGAATTTATACCAGTTCACGAAAGAGCGTCACGTTTTGTAAACAAAACAACAACCTCATATTTATGTAAAAGGCGCTGTCTACAGTCAAAAGTAGCATTTTAGATACCATAAATAAAATACTTGTAGGTATAATTACATTAACCGTGATTTTTTTATATGTAGATACATATTCAGTTCAATAGTTAGTTTTCTGCCTACGCAAAAACACAATCACTATTTCCCGATAGATTTTTTATAAATGTGCTTTTTTCGTATATACGTATCGGCGCAGGAGGCCAATAGTCCAGCGATATGAAATACAAATTATATAGCGAAATGTCTGCGAGCTCCCTATCTATAGTGGGTCCAGGTATAATTTTGTAGGAACATCAGTACCTAATGTAGCTGTTATAACTCAAGTTCGAGGTACTATTAATTGCTAATTCTACACTGAATCATTATTATCAATGATTGTCCTGGAATGTAATAACAATTTGCTGATGTTCTAGAACTTGCACCAATCTTTCCAAAGCTAGATTTTTGTGTCGTGTTCTTTGACATCGGCACTTTGTCAGAGCAACAGCTGTCTAGTCTACAATTACTTAGCTGAAACTCTATTCCAGAAGCCACGACCAAGGAGTCTTCACTCGGACTAATGAGGCGCTGGTAGTAATATGCCGACATACGTATTAAATATAGCGCTTAAAAACCGTTTTAAAGGAATACACTGAAAAGAAAAAAACCGTTTGAATATCGACACAAAATTAGATGTGTTAGAAAGCCATTCGTTAAATCTAGTTTCTTAGATCTAGTTTTGTGCATACTCGTACCATGCTCGTACCATTTTTTCAATGTGTTGAGTATACGCCGAGAAAAGTGTAAAAATGAGCGAAAAACGTAAAACAGCGCAAATCCGCTCTGTTCTAGCACGCACATTCCGCCCTTTGTTTGAAAGGGAGGTAATTTTGACTATGTACACCGTCTTAAAATATGGATATATCTGACTAGCGCTATGTATAACGATACCTAGCCTAAGCGTTTTTCAGTACCTACCTAGGCTGGGTTCCAAAACCGGTAACATTTCCCTTTGACAGCAGTCTTTCTCGACCTCACAAGTAGATGTCTTAAGCTATCTTTTCAGGGTAATTTTACCCAATTTGAAACGCGCTCTTACACCTATGTATTGTGGTTACAAACAAACGTAAGAAAAATCTTTTAACTGCAAAATGTTAGTTTACAAAACGTGACACTCCTTTTTGGACTCAATTATAAAAGTAAAACCTAGGTAGGTCAAAATAAATAGTAAATCACTGCGACTGCACTGTGTGCACAAAATCATCATTCAGAAAAAATTATGAAACTTATAAAAATGTATGTGAAAACTCTAGATACCTATGTTGTGTTAGATTTGATAATTCGCTAGGGAAACTTATATGTAAGGTACCTTGAAACTTGGCTCATAAACAGGAATAGGATAGTTAAAGATCAATAAAAAATACCAAATTTTTTTGGCCATAAATGACGAGGTTTTAAAAATAAATCGTTTTCGTCCAATATCGATAGGTCGTATGGCAGAATGTGATGAGTAGTCATTGCCTATCATAAAAAAAAACAAACAGCTGTATAAACCGACCACAGACTACTTAGAACAGTTGACAGTTTTTTTTTTAAGACTGGCCATGGCTACTTTTCATTCTGCCATACGACCTATCGATATTTGACAAAAACAAAATTATTTTTTAACTTTATTATTTGCAACCGAAAAAAATTCGTATTTTTTATTTTTACTTATTGACCTTATCCCTGTCTATGAGCCAAGTTTCGAGGTACCTTACACATACGTTTCCTATGCGAATTGGAATTCGTTGTAAGTTGAAGGCGTCACACTCCAGCGAGGTCCATTCTTTTAGTAATTGGGTTGTAATAGCAAAAGCAAGCAATAAGTAATTTTTTTTTTATTGTAGGCACGTTTTAAAAAAATGCACGTGTTTAAATAGGTAACAATTTTTTAAGGTTCCGATACAAAAATGGTAAAAAAAGGATCCCTTATGGTGCGACTCTGTCTGTCTGTCACACCTCTATATAACCACTCATGCTATTGACTTGAAATTTGGAATAGTTTTAGAATATGGTTGAAAATGAATTGCACATGAAATAATAAAAAAAAAATTATGATTATTATTGTAAAAGGGGCCAAATAGGGGGGGCAAAATTTGTAATTGTTGTTCTTAGGTCGAGTGGGGTATCATATGAAAGGGCTTTACTTGTACATTCTAAAATATATTTTTGTATCTTTTTACAAGTTTTAATTTTAAAGTTGTGATGAAAAATTACAAAAAAAATACTATTCCCCCTCTTATTAAAGCCATTTTCAAGAAACCGATTACATTTATTGCTTGTTTCAGACAGATAATAAAGTTATAGATTCTCGTTGGCGCCCTTTGGGTACGGTACCCTAAAAAGAGGAACACTACTCAGTCATCTTTGGTATTCGATATAAGCGTAACCTAAAAATATCCTTTGCGTGACAGTGTTCATAGATTAGGTGCTATTCGATTACCAATAGCCAATAGTTAAGGGCCATCCCCCTAAAATATAGCACGCGTTCATGCTATGCAGCTATGCAGCTCCCTGTCTATTAGCAATGGACTAATATCGGATGTTGTGATGATGATCACGAAGGGGTATGCAAGCTGAAAAAAGTATTGGAAAAGATTCAGTCACTACAAAACACATTTCTCGTTCATAGGGTAAAAAGGTGTGTCATTTTGTACCGTAGCTTATTCAGATCCAGGAGATTCAGATGGTTAGGTATATAATCAAAAACCTGCCAAATGCGTGTCCGGCCACGCGAAGTAGCCACTAACCTAGCAAAGTCTAATCCATATTTTCGTAAGTTTGTAAGCCTCAGCGCAGGTGGGTAATATTTTTCTTGATGATGGGGGCGCGAATGAGCAATGTTTACGTACGACGCCGCGCCGGTGCGCCGCCGCCGTCTGACACGTCCCTATAAAGAAACCAAGTTCATTGTTCAAAGACAATGGGCTGTATTTTGGGATATAAGTTTGTATGTTGCGTACCTACCTACGTAGATAATTAATTCTTTAGATCATAAAGTCACTCATTCATATTCAACACAACACGTCCTGTCACTTTTATGACTTAAGAAGTTTCATGAGTAGTTAATCTGAGTGACTATAAAAATATATCATTATAAAAAAAAATCAATCAAATTATAATTCATAACAAAATTAAAGCATTCTATTTTTATAACGTCTGGCTAGCCATTGCGGCGAGATGAGTATGACGCCTTCCAAATAAATTCGCTGAAGGAAACACACGGTAGGACGTCATGGAGAGAACAGAGTGAGACCTTTGCCCAGCTGTGGGACAGATAAGATTTTTTTACAATCTGGATCCTTTTTAGGTAAATTGTACTATTACAGTACGTTAAAATTGTTTATACGTTATTAAAATAATCGCCCCTGGCAACCCAGGTAGCCCCAGGCCGGGCATCAATTCTAAAAATTCACCGTCTTGTTCTGTTGTGAACTAAATGTTGCTTTATTGATTTTTTATGACACATGCACGCATACGAGTTGATAGGCCACCTGATGATTATACCTTGGTCACCACCAGCGATTGCGCCCACCGTGTTAACTAGCACGTAGCCCACATAGAGAACTAACTAAGGTGGTATGTCTCATGAGCTGGTAATTTCACACTTACCCTTCGAACTGAAACACATCAATGCAAACACTGTTGCTTTACGGAAAAAAGGGGGTGGTTTCTCCCCAGACGTGCTTTTCTATGACTTCAGAAAAGCACTACTACTTAGCCAAAGAATATATAATATTACGCTAACGACTTAACCATAAGCACAAATATGTAGAAACAACGTTTTGCTTTATGAAGAGTCACTGACATCGTCAAGCTCTTTCCATTAATGGTGCAATCCACCCTTATTGGGTCATATCCGTAATAAGACTAAGACTTATTTGTGTTTGGAGTTATTTGAAAATGTGCATACTTTACTTGCAGGGTCTTAACGCGTCGAGTGAGGCAAACACGGCGCTGAGACCGCTGGAGATCGTGGCCCCTCGCATCGACACCTACCGCTTCTCTATGGCGAATCTGGAGGAGACCCAGGACGCCGACCTGGATGCTATCCTAGGCGAGCTCTGCGCACTCGACTCCGAATACGACGAGGAGATATCCAGGGTCTCATCTGGTAAGCAACTCTAACCTAAATATTTTGTAGTTTAACCAATCGGACTAATCTAGCATAACAAAAAAAAGTGCTTTACAAAAAAATCTATGCAATACCTATAAAATAGAGCCGGCGGTGCACATTGAACACATGATCATCATCATCTTCGTGTTGGTTGTAAGATCGATAACTGACGTCACAAACCTTAGTGTCAGAGTTGCTGAGCCACCAAAACTCTGACTTGATAGTACCCATCATTATTGCGGAGATGGCTACATATGTATTTGTAATGAATTAGCTTGGTTTATTGGACTTCCGTTAGCCTGCTTTATTATTAGTGACGATCAGACAGGTGTAAATAACAGTTGTAAAAAGTATAAAATATATTTTTAGGATATTCGTCGACCTCAAAAGAGAGAGAGGAAGTCACAGAGGGTACCCAAAGGCAGGAGTGTAGCAAGGACGATGCAGCGTCCAGCATCGCTCGCACAGACTCTCCTGACAACGACTCCGCTTTTAGTGATACGGTAAGCTAAAGAAATCCATCTTAGAGATTGTATTTGTGTCACTCACACAACAGATTGTTATAACAAAGTTTTTGGTATTTTCCAGGTGTCAATGCTCTCGAGCGAATCGTCTGCATCGAGTAGTGCTAGTTCAAAATGTAAAGCGTTAAAACTTAATCTTCATGAAAACCAAAAGGTATTTATTCAATGCACCACTTTTGGCTCTTCTATGTTATGGTAAACTTAATTTTATATCTAACGCCTTGTTTACAGGATGCAAGCTTTCAACAGAAAGCCGATAAAATAAAGTTGGCGTTAGAACGCATGCGAGAGGCTAATATAAAGAAGCTATTTATTAAAGCGTTTTCTATGGACGGCTCGTCCAAAAGTTTACTAGTCGATGAAAAAATGACTTGCGGCTATGTGACTAGGCTGCTGGCGGACAAGAATCATGTCACCATGGAGCCAAAGTGGGCTGTCGTTGAGCATTTGCCTGACCTTCACATGGGTGAGACCACGTCAACAAATAAATAAGAACTGTCTTTAAATTCTATTACTTATTTATAAATATTTTTAAATTTGCAATATTTCACAGAACGTGTGTACGAAGACCACGAAATGCTAGTTGACAACTTGATGTTGTGGACGAGGGAATCCAAAAATAAAATACTGTTTGCTGAAAGACATGATAAAATATCCTTATTCCAGACTCCTGAAAGATTTTTACTGTCGGAAGATGATAGAGGTACGTGTCAGTCTTAGTAACTATACGAATTATGGTATTCTCTTTTTGATTATGGCGTATGGATATATTGATTATATTTCTTAACCAGGTTGGTCTAGCGAGCACGATGAGCACTCTCGCCAGGTTATAATAGAAGAGTTCTTCGGCCAAAGTGGAGGCACAACCAGCACCGTCCCCTCTGTGTCAGGACACCCAGTCCCTCCTATGGAGGGACCTCTCTACCTAAAGAGTGATGCGAAGAAGGGCTGGAAAAAATTCCACTTCGTACTCCGACCTTCTGGTTAGTAAAAATCTTAAGCCGAAATGGTCCTTCTCGCTGTTTCCGCAAGAGGTACCATTACGTCTTGACCTGCTAAGCGTTGTGTGGCCACACATTTTTTCGATTGAAAGCCAAGCGATTTTGCGTAGAGCGAATTGTAATATATTTAACAAATTGTATGTATCGATATCTGATTCCTTATTTCCTCATAAATAGGGTTATACTACTCGCCTAAGGAAAAGGTGAAGACTTTGAAAGAGTTGGTCTGCTTAGCGACTTTCGACACAAATGAGGTGTACATAGGGTTAAATTGGAAGAAAAAATACAAGTCACCAACGGACTACTGCTTTGCAATCAAGCATCCGAGGCTGCAGCAACCAAAGAGTGTTAAATTCATAAAGTTCCTATGCGCAGACGACCAGCGCACACTAGAGAGATGGATTACCGCTATGCGGATAGCGAAGGTAAACATCTTTTAAATAAATCTCTAATGAAAATATTTATAGTTTTTCATGTTATGCTAAATTTCACTTCTTTTTTCAGCACGGTCGTCAACTGCTAGAAAATTACCGTTCATTAGTAGAAGAACTAACCCAGGAAGACTTAGATCATTTAGCTCATGCGAGATCATGTTCGGTTAGTATGTTTACATAACCAAATGTACTTAGTACAATCGCGGTATTTCATTGCTGAGCAGGTGTTCCTATAGTATTAGTATTTTAGAAATAAAAAATTGAGAAAACTAAAACATGAAGACAGAATCTACATGATCTGGTTGCGGCTGAACCGTAGCGTGGCGTTCTCCCTCCTTTTCTATCTTCATAAATAGGTACTTATTACACTAGTCATCTCCTCTAACTTCCACCTCTATGCAGAAGATTTGCAAATCTACCGTAGTTGTAACGCCTTAAGTTGGGCTGAATCATTTTGATTTACTTATCAGCTCCAAAAAGTTTCGATTTAGAACTATCATCTTCTATACATTTGCAAACTACTTGATTCTTACGTTTTTCCACCAGTTTTTACTTTGGTACCTCCATTGCTTTTACCAAAACTGCCGAAAATTTGGGTTTCACACGAAACGAGGTCAGCCTGCTCAATTATTATTTTTAATTTTTATTATTATTTTATTTTTCTTTTCTTAGATAACTTCGATTCCCACAAAGTCCAGCTGCAGCACCGGAGTGGGCATCAACAGCCCTGCACAGTCTACTTCCAGCAACGCCAGTGTGGCCAACTCCGATGTCAGCAGTGGCAGGTAAGTTTACTTATCGAAAAGTCTCGCAAGGTACCTACTTTGTAAAACTTGATAATTAATAGCTGCCAAAAGTGTCAAACTTATACGTATTACATCTGTCTCAGTTTTCACGCATTGCTTCTCGTTCTGCCGTCACAGTTATCAAGGTATATTTTGCCCGCGATTTTACTTCTTATGTTTTTTATTTATATTCTGTAAAAACCGTGTATTTGTTCAGTTGCACGAACCGATTTACATCCATCAGGGACATAGGTACTGTTTTTGTGACACGGTGTAGGTACTATATCATGTTCATCGACTAGTTTGTCGTTTTCATTCCGTCTCAATCTGTCTTACTAATTGTTAGTTGCACGAAGCAACTTTTAAGGCTTTTAACGCTCCATTATTTATTGCCGACACTGTCGCAAGGAGGTCCGAAATCTTTGTTGCCAACAACACATAAAAGACACACAGAAAGGGAGCTTTATCTTCAAAGAGAGACGCTTTCAGCAAGTGGCGGTGTGTAGACAAAAACCACGGTATTTGCAGACTCCCGCGTGTAGAAATCAATCATCTTTAAAATAATCAGAAAATAAGAAATAATTAATAACAAGACTTTTGGTTTAGTTTTATCAGATTACTTTAACTAACTGATACAATGATACTGATACAATGTGTAAGTGTAACAGCCCTGAAGGATTAGATGTGGTTCTGCCCAAAGATTTCGGACCTCCTTGCTTCGCTCGGAATAGATATCTTGCTAATTTATTTTAGTAGGGGATGACATCTGCCAACATGTCACAACCCCATCATCGATGATCCATAGAAAATATTCAAAATAACCTGTCAAATCCATACAAAAACGCCTACACCACCTAGTGACGAATTATTTCTTTATTCCTCCTTCTAAGTACCTTTATTTTTCTGTGGTTCTGCCAATGAAACTGACTGCAGCTGAACGGATTTTAGAAAATAAAAATACTTATTATTTATTAAGTACGCAAATAAATATAGGGTGAATTTTAATTTTATTAATCCTTGACGCCAAAAGAAATGCATAAATACTAGTGTTTCTTTGGGAAAGTTTTTTGTAATCACGAGTACATTACATCTTATGCTATCAAGAATTCGATGACGTACGGGTTGACTCTCCAAGATTTTTTAATAGTTTAGTTTAGATTTTTTGTAAAAACAATTTAAAATTTAAATTTGAATGATCAGTGTCACTCTTTGGCGCTGTTGTTAATCACCCTGCCTTCTGCGCCAAAGTTCACGGATTCGATCCTTGCCCAGTACAACCATTTTTACCTATGAAAATAGGTGTTTGTTATGTGTCTGAGTATTATTTATCAATTTGTTTGTATATTAGACTAACGTGATTGACGCAATTTTTTGTTCTCCTTATCCGAATGTGAAGAATGTCTGGTTTATATAAAATGCCCCCCATATTTTATTACGTTTTTAACAAATTTTTTTTGCAAAGCGATTGTAGTAAGCGTTAAAAAGCGAATGCCGTAAACTAGGACTCTGAGTCAAGGTTAATTTTATATTCAAATACCTGCTGCCCGTTGCTAGCTCTTCTATAACATCATCGGTTTAAATTTTTACTTAAGTAGATGTACTTACGAGTATCTATAGGCGTACCTCTACTAATTAACAGAGATGTATGTTACGGTTGTAATCTTACTGTTTGAAAAACAACAGGCACTCCCGCGCATCTTCCTCGAGTTCGAGTGGCTGCCTGTCTGATGGAGGCACTGCATCCGAGAGCGCTTTCGACTGTGAATTTCCCATGGGTGAGATCTCTTGTTCTTCGCACCTTTGCTTGCACCAATAATGGTTGGGACTATCAACGTATACAGCAGAATTGGTTCTAAAACGCCTGTTACAATGCATTTCTTATTGGAAATAAAAAAAATATTCTTATTCTTATTGCGCGAAGAGACTTGAGTTTCATAGAGGCAAATCGTATGTAAGTAGCAAATTCGCGCACGGACTTTGTAGAGTTCAGAACCAAAATGGTCAAATGTAACCCTTATGGTACGACTTTGTCTGTCTGTCACACAGAATTTTTACTTTTTTTACGACTCCGGAATTTCAAATTATGATGAAAAATGTCGAAAAAATACCATTCCCCCCTTTATCTCCGAAGTTTGCATTGCAAAAAGTCTGAATAGTCGATAGAGGTTTATGTAAACATTACAGCAAAAATTAAACGATCTCTCTATGTAGCACAGTTTTATAGAAATCTGCAGAAAACCTTTACAGTTAAATTTTGTTTTGCGGTCCTGAAAATGGACTTTATTGCTTCTAAATTTACTATAGGTATATCGCACTCGCACTTGACCTTTTTTTTTCTTAGAAATTCAGCAGAAGACCACTGCAGGAAAACCGAAAGAAATTATGAAAAGTGCATATAGTCACAGCGATGCAAGTATTAACGATCAGGAATAGTATAAACATAGAGGGAAAGGCTCCATTTTAATCTATTTTATTTTGTTTGTATTTTTTTTATTTTCACAATTCAGTGACATACCCTTCTTTTGAGGAAATATCATTATTGTACATGCTCCTCGCGGCCGGAGCGCATGCACCTATACAGCAGAATGACATATAATTTTCTCCCACGATGCATTATTAGGTTCTGTTAAACTTAGTAGTAAGTTCTGACTCGTGTCGTCGCGTAGAATCACCTTCACCAATCAATGCAGTTTTATCAAAAATATGTATTTTTCATTTACAGGAACCATAAAACGAAAGCCTTCAATGAAGCCGAACATTCCGTTGACGTGGATGACTCGGCAGCTCAAGGAGATGGTTGAGAAGGGAGGGGAGGTGGAGGGGGCAGGGGACGAGCGAGGCGGTGACGGCGACGGTGGCACTCTCACGCGCCGACCCCGCGCCTCTCGCCACGACGACTCCACGCTGAAGAGGCACCACTCTAATGGTCAGCACCACACACAACCTTCTAGTTTATTTTTCTTCTTAGTTTAATTTCTTCATCTTTATAAGAAATATTTGTGTTTTCGCAGATTCCACAGAAAGCCCCATTTACGGCGGCTCTATATGCAGTCGTTTGAGTGCCACCAGCAGCCCGAATCGACACGAACCAAATTCCCCGTCTTTTGGCCACTATGAAACTATTCAGAGAGACAATATCTACAGAAATAGTAGTGACAACGGCTCGTCACTCTACGGTTACACGACTGTGTATGACAAAATACAGCGACCTTCGGAAAGTGTCGCCACGGAAGAGCTGCCGTTACCTCCGCTCCCGAGTGAAGACGTCCCCGATGCCATGTTCAGCTCTACCCTCAGCCTGGAGTCGCTGCCGCCGCCCCCGCCGCCCCTCGACCCTCTGGAAGACCTATGCGGCTCGCAGCTCAGCCTGCCGCCGCCCCCGCCGGAGCACGCCCTCGAGCCTCACGCCGGCCGAGTGCACGACATAGTCAACCAATTAACCGCGCACCAGATAGAACAGGTTGCGCGAACCTCTCAC
Organism: Athrips mouffetella; assembly: GCA_947532105.1. NCBI lineage: Eukaryota > Metazoa > Arthropoda > Insecta > Lepidoptera > Gelechiidae > Athrips > Athrips mouffetella. The sequence continues at coordinate 35,361,594 of OX383956.1, forward strand.
AACAGAACCAACCCTCGCAATTCCGATCTACTCTCGTTTCCACGCCAGCCTTCACTAGATAGTGTTACTTCGGATGTTTCCAAGACCTCCTCAAATAAAAGTATCTACGGCACACAGTCGGTCGCATACGGAGCGTGTTTGGTTGAACTGCAATCGAAAAAAATAAGTAACGGCAGTCCTACCGTCCAAAAGAAACTCGCCGAATCATCGAAAGAACGGACCGGTTCCATAAAAAAAGTTAACTTTGCAGATGATCTACCTACATGTTCAGACAAAAAAAGCAAGAAAATTACATTTAATCTTAGCGAAGCACCTCCACTCTCACCACGTAAACCGCCTCCACCGAAACGAAACGAGAGCACGCGACTCTCGTCCCCCAAAAAACTAGCAGATTCAAACAGCAATCCACCGAAAGAGTTCTTGAAAGACTTACAAAGGGTAATGAGAAAAAAATGGCAGGTGGCGCAAAAATGTAAGCTGGAGCCGACAACAACCCCACATGAGGTTCTAGGATTTCGAGAGTATCCCCTATCGGAAGATTACAAAGAGACGAGCGTGTCGATGTGGGTTCAGGAGCATTACGGCGGCGGCATGGAGGACCCATTCTACGAGAACGTGTTTAGCCGCGAGCCCCCGTCATCGTCGCCGGCGCTGCGCCGTGAGGAGCCCATGCCCATCAAGAAGAGGCCGCCGCCCGCCCCCCCTCGCCGCAGCGAGTCTACACACCTCTCCTCCCACCCACACCCTCACCCCTCCGCAGCACTCCACCCCTCCGCTTGAGCGCATTGAGCCTTCCTTACGACAACATTGCTGCGACGCGCGAGCGGCCTCTTCCTCACTTTACCATTATGCTGCTTGCTATTTGTTAAATTGTCGAATGTTGTATTCAATATAATCGATACCTAGATAAAAATGTGTATAGTTAATAAATAAAATTCTGAACTTAAGGGATTTCCCCCAGCCAACTAGCGCCCCATCAGTAAAAAAAATATTACTCACTAAATACAAAACTTATCGAAAAACTGTCTTACAAAATTGAAGTAAAGTTACCCTAGTTTATTGAGAACCTATCAATCCTGAAAAATATAGTTCACTATAGTTACAGATACAAAAACTGAACTATATTTTTCAGGATTGATAGGTTCTAAATAAACTAGGGTAACTTTACTTCAATTTTGTAAGATAGATTTTCGATAAGTTTTGTATTTAGCGAGTAATATTTTTTTAAATGATGAGGGTGCTAGTTGGCTGGGGGAAAACCCTTAAATGCTAAGGTAAGGGTGGCAGAATAAAACTATATTAAACGCACATTGTCCAGTCTGATGCGTTATTGATATTTGACAAGATGCCTACGTAGAAAATTACTGTAGATAATTTTATAAGAGCTGCCTTTTTACAAAATAAACGCTATCGATTTCAGTAAAATATTTTATCGCTTCAGATTTTTGTAACCGAAGTATGGAACAAAATTTTTTAGAAGGCAACTTTTAGACTATAATATATAATAATTATTAAAATAATTTGTATGGCGGTGCTATTTTGAAAGTGGTATACTAAGGCTTGTAGAATGGTTTTTGTTATTCTACTTGTGAAAATCAAATGTTATTCGTCTGGTAAGGATTGCAAGTAGATTAGCAAAATGTTAAAGTTGTGTGAGTTGGAGTTTTGTCAATTTTTAAGTTCAATTTTAAGGGTGTTGCAAACATTAAAACTCAGTTTAACAACTGTGCCTACTCTGAAATTGAAAGAAAATTTTCTTTTACCTTAAATTTTAAACCCTAACTCGAGTTGTGTATAATGAAACAGCTGGAAGGCATATTTTTTGCGATTTCAAAGTTGGGAATCATCAGAAAAGTTTACTGCAGATTAATTTGGCAGGTATGTTGCGTACTATGGTGTTGCCTTTCTGTAATGTACCTACCCTAAAAAGTTCATAACTTACACTCTATACAGGGTGTAAAAAATAATGTAGATCTTTTAAGGGGCGATACTGCATTTAAAATAATGCTTTATCTTAAAAATAATATTTTTGACCTCATTGTAAGAGCGAATTATTACGAAAGCACAACATAGTACGAGTCTATGTCAATAGAAAATTGAAAAATGTAAACCCGTGATGTAAACAATATCAAAGATTGATGAGTTTGTATAGAAAGTTTGTTACGGTAGTTCCCAATTATTACTATTAAAATGGACTTTACATATCGACGTGGATTTATTGGCTCTAGGCTTAAATCGTAACTTTTGCCACTGTCGCGAATTTGACACTTTTCGTGCAAAATAAGTCCTGCATGTGCCAGTAAACCCTTGTCGCTCTATTCGTTATTTGTTGTTATCGTGTCAAGTGTCTTTTCGAATCGGCACTGGTGTGCGAGTTTGGTCAATAAATAGGTGAATAGGTCTAAAGTCCACGTGTTTATATATATTTTTTGTATTTTTAGGGTTCCGTACCTCAAAAGAAAAAACGGAACCCTTATAGGATCACTTTGTTGTCCGTCTGTCTGTCTGTCTGTCAAGACCCTTTATCTCACGAACGGGTAAAGGTATCAGGTTGAAATTAATACCATATGTTAGGGTCCATGAACCACACAAGATCTGGAAATTTAAATTTTTTACAACGACGCAATCAAAAGATATGGCTTTTTATGTCCTCATCTCCATACATTTATTCAAAAAAGGAAAACATAAAGGGTACTTCCCGTTGACCTAAAATTATGAAATTTGGCAAGAAGCTAGGTCTCACAGTACAACTAAAGGGAAAAGTCTGAAATCAATAAATATTACAACTTTACTCACAACTAATGGTAACCAATTGTGGTGAGCTCCCCTTTCAAGAACATTCATATTAGGTCATTACCTATGAAATTGCCGTTTTGTATGGAGAATTTTAGGTAAACTCAGTTTTCAGTACTAACATTTTTGCATTTTTCTTAGGAATTATAAATCCAATTTCTTTTATTTTTTTAAGCATTATTGGGAAGACATTAAGCTAACAGAAGCTTAAATTTAATTCTCGAAAAATATTATCTGTAAAAAAATATAAAATCGGACGACATTTAAGACGAACAATTTTCGAACCATTAATTTTATATATCAAACTAAAAATAAAAACTTTATTTTATGCGTAAATTGATAACCTTGAAGTCAACTTTCAAATATAAGACAAATAAAAAAAATAGCATTTGAATTATAGGAATTATGACCTCATTAAACTGTAAGAAAATTTCGGCAATTTCATAGGTAAAGACCTATTATAAGAGAGGGATCAAGTTGGATGGTCGTGGAGGCGATTTTTGTTTTAGTTCTATTTTAAAAACGAGAACACTTACAAACTTGAAAGTTGGTATGTTTATAGTTCATAAGCTAGAAAATAACAAATAATAAAATTTGGTCAAGCGCGTGTCAGACTCAAAAAATCTAGCTCATTAACTTACTGAAATTTCAACTAATACAATTATGATTATGTGGTGGTACGGAACCCTCAGTGCGCGAGTCCGACTTGCACTTGGCCGGTTTTTTAAATATTTTTCTCAGTAAAAAAAAATAACAACTGCTAAGCATTGTAAAATTCATAACGCGTTCGTAGTATTTTTAGGGTTCCTTATGGTGCATGGTGCAACTTCGTCTGTCTGTTTGCCTGACGATCTGTCTGTCTGTTACACCTGATTTTTGTATTTTTCATAACTGAAAATACCACACCCCCCCCCCCCCCCCCCCTTATCTCCGAAGTTTACAAAGTGAAAAAGCTGACTTAATTACAGTCGATAGAGGTTTACGAGTATGTATACGTTACAAGTAGCACAGTTTTTAGAAATCTGCAAAAAACCTTTATGAACAAACTTGGTTTCGCAATCCTAAAAATTGACTTTATTGCTTCCAAAAACTCTATTCGGTATATCGGAACCCTCGGCGCGTGAGTCCAACTCGTAAATGACCGTTTTTTTTTCATTCTAGGTACCTAAAGGAGATGGATTTTTTCGGTCTTTTAATCAAATTCCGAAAAAATCTAACCACTATGTAGAAAAAAAACATAGATTGTAGACTTAAAACTGAGCCTACATGCCCAGTTGTGGGACTTAAACGCCTACCATTTAGGAGAAATAAATTTTTAAAAATTAGCTAATTAGTCCACTCAGAAAGTCTATAAAACGCATCTGCCACTATCTAACTCTTTCTAATGCCTAGTCATTAGAAAGAGTTACGTTAACTGCTAAGTAGGCGTTAGAAAGAGATAGATAGTGGCAGATGCGTTTTATAGACTTTTTGAGTGGACTAGTTAGCTGATTTTTGAAAATTATTTCATCCTTAATGGTGGGCGCTTAAGTCCCACAACTGGGCATGTAGGCTCAGTTTTAAGTCTAGAATCTATGTTTTTTTTCTACATAGTGGTTAGGTTGCTTTGGAATATTTTTAAATAAAAGACCGAGCTCCATACATTTTCCACCCTGTCCTTTGATAAGAAGATGCAACATTACTGCTTGCCTTTTTATTAACTAGGTACCTAGACAAATGGACCAGGTACAAAGAAAATAATTCATGCACTACATTCTCGATTTCGAGTTTTAAACCATTATAAAATTAATTTGCCAAGACACGACCAAAGATAACGGAGCAAACTGAAAAATATGCAGAACTCCAATTAGTCTGATCTCACTGTACCCGCACTTAGCGATATTATATTTTTATTTGGGCTGTGATTTTTCATGTCTGTTTACTCTTTATTACGATTACAAAAAAAAATATTGAAGAGTATTTCGCTTTTAATAAGAGGAGCCATGATAACAGTTCCCATTGTATGTGTTGATAGGTGTAGATAATTAAGTTTGCATACTTACCTACCTGATTAGTTATAAATGTCAAGTAAGTAGGTATTTTATTTTACCTTACGGAATTTTATTAACAAAATTAGAGCAAAGTTATAAAAATCTATGAAACCCACGAGTTATTCTAATTAAATTTCTTGTAGAAAAATTTATTTAAATAGACAAATATTGATTGGACTTGTTTGTAAAAATTTGAAAGAACGTTTGAATTTTACATAAAAATTGTATTGCAGATTAGGTAGGAGTAGGAATTAACACTAGAAGGTCATACCTACCTGCCTATGTTAATTGTGTATGTAATAAAATTATATGGATAGTGGACACCCATAATTTACACTTGCTTTTTTCATTAGTAAGTACGCACACGTTAAATCCATCCACTTGTGTTTGTGAAGACTGAATCATAACATAATCGTGTCCTGAAAATATGGATTAGGTATGATAAATTCATCCGATTTGACAATAATCTTCGTCCAATGTTCGCCGAGGACTGACTCTAGTTTTTGTAATAAATTAAAACATCAAAATAAATTAAATAGAACATCCGAATTTGGATTATTAAAAATGGATAGGTAAAGACAGAAATGTTTCATCTTAGTTAATTAGTGATAGTCTGGGTGTTTCTATACCTAATTTAATGAGGTCTTACGAATACGTCTTGGTCTTGTGAATTTTGCAAAACTCGGAACTAGCTTGGGTTGGGACAGATATTATACTATACAACTCACATTCACGTAACCCCTTAATGTTTGACCCTTTAAAGTTTTTGATGCTTTTAAGGTTTTGGCTTTGGCTATTTCTACAGTTTTAACATTAACGTAAAAAGGGAGGGCTTTAAAGAAAAAGTAATCTAAATGTTTAAAAATCAAATTTTACTGGAAGGAAACAAATAATTTGCTTCTAAAAATAAGTAAAACTGCATTTGAGAAATCTTATTAGGAATCGACTCTTAACCTAACCGACTACCTACCTAGGCGCCTAAACAGGGTATGTTAAGCCTGCTACGAACCATCGTTCCAGACGATGAGTAACAGGGATGCAGCAGTGTGAAAGAACTTTGTCCGTGACCGTTAATGCGCAGAAGTCAAAAAAGGAGTCGCGGGGGTGAGCGCGGCTCCCCCCAGGGGGCGAGCGGGCGAATCGTCCATTGGCTCTCCGCCTGTCACCCATGCGCGGAAAATAACCGACATGGACAAACTTGTTTTGAACACGCTGTACTACTAATTGTTTCTTACATATAGCTGCATCCCTTTTTGTTTGTCGTGCAATATGGATGATGCGAAGCTGGCTTATTGGTATCGAAAACTACTTCTAAAATCTAGACAGCTAAAGTACCATAGTAGGACAAAAAAATAAAATAGTAAGGTCTACTAAGTGTTTTTTTACTCATGATTGAAAACGTTTTTACTAGTGGATCACTTGGAACAACACTAAAATGGCAAAGAAATAAATTCTTAATGCCTATCTCGACCAAGACATACGTTTTTTGCAGTTTTAGAGTTAGTTTAAATCAATGGGTCCCATAGTAAATTTTGAAATCGTAAGTTTGTTTGCAGAAACTTTATATAAAGTCAAACATACCTAATTAATAACCCTATGTAATATAAGAATATAAAATTATTTTGTATATATTTAATTTGTCCTTAGGTATATTATAAGTAAATAGTTGACTTTCAAACTCAGATCAATTAACTTTCCTTTTTCCATACTATGAAAATTGTAATATTTGCATTTGAAAACTGTTTTATGTAACGCATTTACTACCTAGTATTTTTATGTTTATGTTACAATTGTAAAGATCAAATTAAGTGTACCTAATTATTTGCGTAATTTGTCAGATATTTTTTAAAATATAACGAATTTTGATGTATTTTGTGTTTTACGTTGTAAATTTGAAAACAAATCATAAGTTGGGGAAGACTGAGTACCTCACTACAATCTTAGAACCATTTACCACAGTTGCACCACATTCATTACAATAATTTTGTTCAGTTTTAGGTTCTGAATAACATACTTAAATTTGACAGAATTAGGGCTCTGAACAAAAATGGTAGAAAGGAACCCTTATGGTGTGACTTCGTCTGTCTGCCACACCTGTGTATCTCTATCTGAATAGTTTGAGAATATGATTGCCGAACTTAATTGCAAAGATAAGAATTTAAAAATTATTATTCTTGTAAAGGGGGCCTAAATAGCGGGGGCAAAATTTTAAATTGTATTTACTAGGTCGAGTGGGGTGTCGTATGAAAGGGCTTTTACTTGTACATACCAAAATAGATTTTTGTATTTTTAACGACTTTCAAATTATGATGAAAAATGCAAAAAAATACCATTCCCCTTACGTCTAAAGTTTGCAAAAGGAAAAATCTGAATTAATTACAGTCGATAGAGGTACTCGTATACAGGTATGACGGACGGACATACAGACGAAATCGCATATAAGGGTTCCATTTTTACCATTTTGGTTCGAACCCTAAAGAAATTATGACCCACGCGCAGGCAAAGTTTTAAGCGGAATACGCAAAACAAATTTAAATAAGCTCTGATTTTTTTATTAGATTTTTGTTTTGATTTAAATAACTCCTAAAACGTGAAACAACAACTAAACTAAAATAGTGTTCGATTGTTAAATTTTTTGTTTAAATGTTTGAAATGGCTTACTTTTTTTCTTGAAAATCACTTGCAGATATTCAAGAATTAGTTTCCTGTGCGTAGGTATTCAAAATCTTTCAAGTTTTTTCCCATGATTTTCTTTTTTCCTGTAAAGTGTTGTTTCTGATTGGACCACGATGGGACCTGTTGGACCTTGGTTGGATTATCGCTCCGCTATTGGACCCCTGCGCGTGGGTTGCCAATATCTTTAAGATGTAGAAAAATTAATGTCCCTCAACACAGAATCCTCAGAGAAAAAAACTGCATAGAAAAATATTTTGACGCTGCCAAAAAATAGTCATGAAATAGTCATAAATAGTCACCATAAGGAAAAAAATTGTCGCGCTACAATTCTAGAGTTATAGCTATGGTTTGCTGAGGATTATGGCCATAGGCTATAAACAGAATCCTCAGCTTTGATGCAAGCAAACCGTGGGGACTATCGACTTGGTTTTTATTTAAAAAATAGTCATGAAATAGTCGTCTTGACTTCCAAATTCTCGAAAATAGTCGTTCAAGGATTTCAGAGTTACAGGGGTAGCTTGCTGAGGATTCTGTGCATAGCTTTTCACGGACGCAGATTCCTGCAGAACGTTTAGGTTTTTCTGTTTGATACTCATGTCAAAAAATAGTCAACAAATAGTCGTCAACCATAATAACTTCGGTCTGGTTTATCTGGTAGAAGTATGTTAAAAATGCATGTTAACTTCGCCATACATTTTTCAACTCAAGTACTGTCGTGTTCAAAATGCATGTCATCTTTGATGGTAACTGTTTAGTTAGGTACTTGATTTTTTTTTATGTATTTGGAACCCATGCAATATAATTAATTCTGTTATAAAAAGCAAAGTTTATTAGTTTTTATGTTTAATAATAAAGCTTAATAAACTACAATAATTGGTTTTAAACTAAAATAAAAAAAAATCTTCTTAATGAATATATTCACTTCAGATTATTTTTAAGTTAGTTTTTTGTATAAATCACAGTCTTTGTATTTATTTTCGTTAAATGGTTAAAGGAGTAATACAGGGTGATAACTTTATTGCGTGCCATAGCTAAGGGGGTGTTTCAGTAACGATAAAGGAACACAAAAAAATCTTCTAAAAAATCTACTTTCAAAAAATTCAGAAAATTTTAAGATGCAAAGGGCAATGACCCGCAGCGCAGGCTGCGCTTTTAACGAGCCAGCCACTGTTAGTTTTGGAATTTACATCCAATTTTTAAGTAGGATAATTGAAAAACTGGAAATACTAATTTGGAATAACGCGTTGTATATTTACTGCTTCCATATGCTGTAGGGTAGGTTTACTTTACATTCCATATAATTACTGTAGAACACGACAATTGTAATTGTAATGGCAACACTGTAGGGCACTTAAATACGCGCCGGCAGCGGCGAGCGCTAGTTCGGTCATACGATTCGGTCGAGCCAAACGCCGCCATGCTATTGGTTAAACATATCTCGTCGCAGAATATTGGTGCTTTTTTTATTATACGGTCCACGTTAAACATTTCCAACTCTGTTACTATGACATCATCATCATCATCATATCAGCCGAAAGACGTCCACTGCTGGACATAGGCCTCCCCTAAAGATCCCCATGACGACCGGTCCTGCGCTGCTCGCATCCAGCGGCTTCCCGCGACCTTGACAAGATCGTCGGTCCACCTTGTGGGGGGCCTGCCAACGCTTCGTCTTCCGGTACGTGGTCGCCACTCTAGAACCCTTACGCCCCATCGGCCATCGGTTCTTCTTGCGATGTGCCCTGCCCACTGCCACTTTAGTTTAGCGACTCTCAGAGCTATGTCAGTTACTTTTGTTCTTCTGCGGATCTCCTCATTTCTGATTCGATCTCGCAGAGAGACTCCGAGCATAGCCCTTTCCATAGCTCTTTGGGTGACCTTGAGCTTCCTGATAAGGCCCATCGTGAGCGGCCACGTCTCGGTTCCATATGTCATCACTGGCAACACACACTGGTCAAAGACTTTCGTCTTGAGACATGACATTAAGTCACTGATTTATATTATTCTACTGATGTGATATTGGCTAAAAGAAACACATATGCAGCGATATTTTAATTTTTAATGAATAGTTAAATGCATAGGCAAACAACATTGATCAATCAAGAAATAAGTAAAGTTAGTGTAGTTAATTTAGTAATATTTGGGAACTTACCAATTATCATTCGAGTATTTTTTTTTACTGTATGCATCTAGGTGTAAGCCCGATATCCTAGTTTTACCCATTTTTTTTGATAACTTGAAATCAATATCAAATAATTTTGTGTACGCGACTGTACAAAGAAAAAATGTATGGCGAAGTTAACATGCATTTTTAACATACTTCTACCAGGGGGGTGATCGTGGTAATTTCAACGACATTACCAAAACAAAAACGTTTGCCTCAAAAGTTATGATAACTCTTGACTAAGTGTTTTAGGCAAACGTTTTTGTTTCGGTAATATCGTTGAAATTACCACGATCACCCCCCAGGTAAACCAGACCGAAGTTATTATGGTTAGAGACGACTATTTGTTGACTATTTTTTGACATGAGTATCAAACAGAAAAACCTAAACGTTCTGCAGGAATCTGCGTCCGTGAAATGCTATGCACAGAATCCTCAGCAAGCTACCCCTGTAACTCTGAAATCCTTGAACGACTATTTTCAAGAATTTGGAAGTCAAGACGACTATTTCATGACTATTTTTTTAAATAAAAACCAAGTCGATAGTCCCCACGGTTTGCTTGCATCAAAGCTGAGGATTCTGTCTATAGCCTATGCCCATAATCCTCAGCAAACCATAGCTATAACTCTAGAATTGTAACGCGACTATTTTTTTCTTTATGGTGACTATTTCTGACTATTTCATGACTATTTTTTAGCATCATCAAAATAAATTTTTATGCAGTTTTTTTCTCTGAGGATTCTGTGTTGAGGGTCATAAAAATTAGTCTCTTTTTAAATGCTTTTTAAAAAGAGTGACAATGATTTCTGAAGGTAGATTAGGGAATGAGGGAAATACAAAGATTTTGGAAACTACGCCAGGGGAAAGAGCAGCGTTTTCTCACGTCAATGGGGAAATAAGATAACATATAATACATATAAAGGGTGTAAGGGACGGTGTACCAAAAACTGAAAGGGCGTGCTCATTCAACGAAACTAAAAACCTTTCCCAAAGAAAAATATGATGGGAAATGAAAAAAAAATTAACCGCTCCATTCAAACTGTTCGACCAGAGTGGGCAATTCGTATGGAGAGGTCAATTTTTTTTTTAATTTCCCGACATATGTTTCTTTGGGAAAGTTGTTCAGTTTCGTTGACTGAGCACGCCCTTTCAGTTTTCGGTACACCGTCCCTTACACCCTGTATACTTATTTTTTTAAAGTATATAGCCCGTGTGGTGCCGGCAAAGAATAGTTCCAACCCATACATACCCGTGGGTGTCGTAAGAGGCGACTAAAGGTTATAAACTGGAGGATGGGCAGCAGCATCCTCCTTTGTATCTTACATCTTACTTACTGCGGTCACCTACAACCGCGGTCCATGGTGCCAGCCGTAACGCTAACAAGCGAGGTGACTATGGTACTTCCCCTCTACATATTTCCAGCAAAAGCTGGAATTCTGGAGGGAGCTCCCTGTCCTGTAGTGGACGTTTCATGGGATGTTATGATGACGGTACATGTGTGCTGAGTTTTATTGTTCTTTAAACAAACAAATCAGTTAAGATATATTTTTATAAATTTCTTTATTTAGGCTTCGGCAACATGCCAAAGTGTTCTATTTTGTGGTGTGGTGCAAGGAAAAACAAGAACAATCCAGAATTATCAATGCACAGGTAAGTTGCTGGTTCTTTTCCTTTTTGACGACTATTACGCATATTTGTGTGATCAAATTTTAGATATAGCGGTGTCCAATCATAAAGTAAACTAATTTCTATTTATTTTATGTTTTTAAGCTGCTATCATCTTTATATCATTACAAAATGTTTACATACAAACAATGTAAACACATGATGTAAACAAGAGCAGCTAATATAGATACGAGTATTACACTGTTCAATAAATCTTAACTTTTAGCGAAATAATGAAGTGTACGGTTAAAAAACACAAAGGGGGTCATTTTGGAGTTGGGACTTTGAATGCAATAATTTATGGAGCACTGCTACCACCTTTGTGATGGGTCTGAAAAATGCCAACTGGCCTGTGTTACAGCAATTGAAAAGCGTGCCAGGAAGCTCATTGAAAAGGAAACTTTTGTCGAGGCAAAGCCGCAGAGCCTTGAACACTATCGTTAAGTAGCCTGTTTGTGAGTGTTTGTCTACATTACACGACCTGATACCATCATCCACCTTCCTCCAACGGGGGACTAGACGTGGGTTAGGGTTACACCCCTATGTCGGTGACATACCTCTTATTCGCACGAAGCGCCATGCTTCATCGTTTCTAATGCGCACAGCTCTCAACTCAAAATCATTTATTCATTGTTGTATATTAATATCTCTTAATTCTATCCAATTTAAATAGTTTATTTCAAATACTAACCCATATAATTTGTTAGTACCTACCACTTAATATCTATGTCAGTTTATAACAAAATGTCAAAACGTCGTCAAGTATAAATAAAGCAATCATGTCAATAATATATCAATCAGACATTGATTTATTTATTGAAAAATGGCTTAACAATTTAACAGATTTAAAACATAAGTATCGGGTTATATTTTTTATAACGGCCAGTTGCACAAAGGGTCTACAACTCCTTTTTTATTTTTTTGAAACTAAAACTGAAAGAGACTGCAAAAGATTTAACAGAACTGATATGCTTTGTGCAACAGCAGCTCGAACAATATTATAGATTGAATATAAAGGAATTTAGTAAGAATGTTCTAGCCTTTTCTTGTAGATTCCCAAGAAATGAAGCTGCCAGAAAGACGTGAACTGATATTTTGGTATAGAAAACATAAATACTAATTAAAAAAAAAAACAATTTTTCTCTGTTCTTATAAAAATCTTGTTTTAAAAGGAGGAAAGGATATCATACGTTTATATGATGGGGCAGTACGTACACTTAACAGCACGTCAGTAGAAACACTTTTGGACCTTATGTCGTGGTAATAGAGTTGAAAAAGTTTATACCGACGCGCGGTTGACCGTACACTACCCCATGCGGTTTTTATTTGTCAAGTAGTAGACTATCAACCGATATAATAATGATGAGGAAGATGTGCTTAGCCAATGTTTCTATTTCATTTCAAATATACAGGTGAAAAGTTAAGATGGGGCATGCAGGGCAGCTACAACAGGGCAAAAGAAAACGTTTTTTGTAGTATGTTCGTACAACAATTCTGATACAATTTCCAGACAAAATTATGGTATAGTGAGGCTTCTAAGGAGATTGACAGAGCGTGCTAACGAATGGCAAAAGCCTCGAGATAATAGTACCGATGGTGCGACGAGTGAGGTTTCTGTCAACAATCTATCTATCTACCACTTAAAAAAGTCTACTTCTTCGTCTCCGATGCCGTCTACCTGCCCGCATATCGATAAAATATCGATTACAAATTAGACAGCACATAGTACTTATCTAGTCCCTGGACAGCACTAAACACCGCCATGTTAGGTTTCACTTTGACTTTTACGTGGCATGTCTATAGTTTCCAAAATCTTTGAACGAAACAGATCCAGTTAAAGCCACAGTTCATTACAAGCAGTCGGATACTAAACGGTCATTTAAAATTCATATCGATCCCATTTAGACGGTTTATCTATCGCCGCAAGCGGCAAAGAAATTGTGTCCCGCAGAAACCCGGCGTCAACCGTCGTGCAAGCGCACAGCACAAGCGATCCCCCGCACCACGCTCGCCCACCTTGTCGCCGCCTGCTCGTAGGCACTCATCTAGGTCTCCCTGAACAGGCGACTTAAGAAAAATATCTTTCCGACGGCGTTTCTGAACTAGATTTACCTGCGTCACCCTAACTTCTATACTTCTTTATATACCTACGAAAAACTTGGACACGACATACTAATGATAAGAAAATCCACAATTAGGAAATTATTCGCTTCTGCAAGCTTTGACTAATCAATATTTTCACTAAAATGTAATTAAAAATGCGCGTCATACTTGTACCAAAATAATATGTAGAGTTGACATACTTACATGTATTTCCACCACTGCTACTATTTTATCCATTTTATCAAAAACCAACGGAAAAGTCCATCAAAAGTCGAGGCTTTCACTCAAAGACGCTCAGCAGATGAAGGGGCGGGCAGACGCGGCGCGGGCAGTCACGGACATTGTCCTCCAGTGTGGCCGGAATGCTAAAATTATCGTTTTTATCAGAATAAAATTCAAACTTATAATTTTTAAAATTGTTCTACGTTTTAAACTAAATAACAATCAATCTGAACAACCTTTTCGACTATAACTATTTGAATTAAACAACTATTCAAGCTGCTTTCCTTCAAAACCTTAAAAAAATTGGGAAATACGCGCATAGAAATGGAGCGTTTATCCCTTGTCAATGACTATAATAACAACACTGGCGGGCTGTCAGGACAAGAAGCTCTGCCCGCTTATGCCCGCCCCTTCATCTGCTGAGCGCTAAACTCACGTTTTTCTTCTCTCTTTCGCAGTTATTTAAAAATCGAATTCCCCATATATTTTTTTATTTGTATAATCACCCGTGATAATCACCAAAAATTAAATGATTGGGAAAAGTATGAATGGCAACACCTCAGAACAAAAACCTCCTTGCTTCGCTCGGAGAAGAAACCATGCAAATTTTTTTCAGTATGGGATGACAACTGCTAGCACGTCACATGCCATGTCAAATCATCAATGATCACATTCTACCAAATTAGAAGAACGACGCGTTCATTTCATTTACAAAGTTTATAGAATTATTTTAACTTGTTGTGATTTTAACGGTTGAAAATATATATTGTGAAAATTATAAAAAAACATGTAGTGAACAAGTAAAAAGAATCGTTAATTTATTCTTAAGTTAATCTCCATATTAGTGAGTGTGTTTTTCAATAATATCGTGTGTAGTTGATGGCTGTACATCTTCAAAACAACAAAACGAAAACTGGAAAGAAATTTTATGTTTTCATCTGTAAGTTTTATTCAGTATTTTTCATGTTTGTGGATTATTATCACAAATATTGCTTAAAAACTGTCAACCTATCATTCTTACAGTCAGAAATATGGAAATTGTAACGTATTTTATTGTAATTTATCGTTTTTTGTGAGATCATGTTGAAGGTCATGAGTGATGTATTTTCTATCGATAGTGGTGCTTTTACTTTCGAGCGGAGCGAGAAAGGTATTGTAATCGTGAAAAGAGTTGCACAAATTTTCTCAAAAATGTGCTCTATATCACTTATATACCAAAAAAGCCTAAAAATGTCAGTCCGTCGTCGGTCGGTCGGTCGGTCTGTCCGTCACGCTTTGGCCTAGCGGCTAAACGAATGGTCCAATTAACACCATATTTTAAATTTAAGACTTTTATGCAAATTATTCAAAGGGTTTCAAATGGTTTTTTGCTGGCTCTCATTTTGAGGGTAGCTGTCATACATCAAAAATGAAGAATTGAATTTTTTTGAAAAACGGCTAAAATGATTTTTATGAAACTTTGCTTGACTAAGGATCTGCATGCAAGGTATCTTGCGCCATCATCAGTTTGTCTGTGTGATTTCATATAAGGGGTGTTCCTGTACTACCAAAACGTAAACTTGTGTTTTACTCATAATTGGTTCCATTAAGTTTATATTATTTTCTATTATATTAATTCTGTTTTGGTTATTTACTTGAATGGATATTCAATTTGATTGCATTTTTGCGAAAATTTAGTACACAGGATGTACGAAAAACTGAAAGGGCTTTTTTTGTAGACAAAACTGAACAACTATCCCTAAGAAACGTGTTTTGAAATAAAAAAAATCGGTAATTAATCATATACAGGGTATTCTAGTACTACCAAAAATTGAACATGTGATTTGTTCGAAATCGTTTACGGTTAGTTGGTTTTAATATTTAACAATTCGAATTCTGAATTCATCTGCTTATTTCATTAGAACATTTTCTAGAAAAACCGAAATATAAATTTGTATTTCCATACTATGTGTATGGTATAACATATATATAAGTTTGCGGCTGATAGTTTTACTTGCATGTCGCGAGAAAAAAAGTGCAGTGCTGCTGTATCATTTACTATATTTTACAATATTCAACGCAAGTTTTGTTTTTAGGGTTCCGTACCTGAAAAAAAAAACGGAACTCTTATAGGATCACTTTGTTGTCCGTCTGTCTGTCAAGACCCTTTATCTCACGAACGGGTAAAGGTATCAGGTTAAAATTAATACCACATATAAGGATCCATGAACCACAAAAGATCTGAAAAATTCAATTTTTTACAACGACGCAATCAAAAGATATGGCTTATTATGTCCTCATCTCCATACACTTATGCAAAAAAGCAAAACTTACAGGGTACTTGCCGTTGTCGTAAAATTATGAAATTTGCCAAGAAGCTAGGTCTCACAGTACAAGTAATGGGAAAAGTCTGAAATCATTAAATATTACAACTTTTCTCACAACTAATGGTAACCAATTGTGGTGAGCTCCCGTTTCAAGAATATTCATATAAGAGAGGGGTCAAGTTGGATGGTCGCTGAGGCAATTTTTGTTTTAGTTCTATTTAAAAACGGGAACACTTACAAATTTGAAAATTGGTATGTTTGTAGTGCATAAGCTATAAAATAACAACAAATGATAAAATTTGGTCAAGCGCGTGTCGGACTCAAAAAATCTAGCACATTAACTTACTGAAATTTCAACCAATACAATTATGATTATGTGGTGGTACGAAACCCTCGGTGCGCGAGTCCGACTCGCACTTGGCTGGTTTTTTATTCTGAGTTCGAATCCCGATGGGGACACTGTCAAACAAATATCACTTTGTGTGTCTTCGCCAAATTTAAATATCTTAAACAGCATGAACCATCCTGAATCAACAAATCGTAAGAAATATGATAAAAAATAATTAAATTAATCTACATAAAATTCTACACAAAAAAGTTTTGAAAGTTTTTCGCTAAAAACAATACTTTAAAAGATTTAAAAGCATGTGGTGAGGAAATCGAAAACATGGAGCAACTGTTGTGCACATGCAACGCTTTGATTTTGATTTGAGCTACTTAGGAGAAAACCACAAACCCGTATTTCAGCATGTTTGCAAAACCATCGCAAATGCACCCCCTGCATTGAGGGATAAAAGTTTGTGTTAAAATCCTACATAATTTGTATGTAAGCTAGAGATATTCATGAAAATTAAAAAAAAAACCTTTACACCTCCAACCCCTCTTGCCTCCACCGCAACCGTACTTTTAGTAAGTAAGTAAGTAAGGAGTTTGGTATTAAACAGCTTCGTAAGAAATCACCGTTAGTAAAAAATACTTAAAGTATAATTTTCCTGAATGAATTTATTAACTGCTTTTAACAGATTTGCCTTTTATTTAAGTTTAGTACTTCAACTTTTTGGTGAAAGTTTCGACATCGATTTTTCCTTGTGTGACTTATCGACTATCGATAGATGAAAGCATGCACACATCCCTACTTGTGACGAATTATTTCTTACTAGCGGTTCGCCCCGGCTTCGCACGGGGGGGATATAGGTTCTTGTTGCATCGGGGGTTACTAAAGAAACCAGCCAAGCGCAATTTGGACTCCCACTGAGGGTTCCGTACCACTAAGGTCGGTGCCCATCTTCCGGTTTGTAAACCCTTAGTCGCCTCTTACGACACCTACAGGTTGAGATGGGTTGGCACTATTCTTTGCCGCTACCACACGGAACGACACGCACTTGACCAGTCAAATTTTTCGTGTCTATTCTCTGTTGTAGATAAAACCATTACAGTCACTTAGGGCGCTGTTTCTTTAATTTCAATTTTGATAACGATTACACTCATGATAACTTTTGAATGGTATGTCCGATTTGAATAATTCAAAAAGTTATTTACAGGTACTGATATAGCCTTGAATACGAAATCATTTATTTGGATAAGGATTAATAGGTACGAATAATGTGTAATAATAATGTGGTGTGGTGTGTGTGTGGTGTAATGTATGTACGAATAGTTTGTACCGGCGTTACTATTACATATTTTAACATGAAAAAGTAGTTATTGTGACATAACTGTAATAGTTAGACATATGGTATCGCGGACTTTTTTGTAGATATAGATGGCTTCTATAATTCTGTAGTACATTACTTTGCTCTATTGTTAATAGTTTCGGCAGCGTACTCGATATAAGGATGCTATTTTGTATTTTTTTCACACCTTGGGTTACATTATCAAAGTTTTTATACGGAACCCTAACTTTTTTTAAATATTTTATGGCCTATGTTCATCCCGGATAATGCAGGTTTCTAATGATGAAAGAATTTTTCAAATCGGTCCAGTAGTTTCGGAGCCTATTCATTACAAACATACAAAAATAGGTACAAATCTTTCGTGTTTATAATATTAGTGTAGATAGTGTAGATGTAGATATAGTCTAAGATCGTATCGAGCTCGGGTATCGCGTATCGGTTTTTCAACATTTGAAGATGGCGGTCGTGTTTCTATTTAAATTTTAGTTTTATTTGTTTATTGAAGAGTTTAATTAATAATTTGATTGGGTGTTATGCAGTAAACGTCTTTAAAAATGAACATCTATTAGAAGATTGGAATACATGCATTTATCAAGATTTTTTGATGGAGAGAAGCGGCCCATCGAGACTTTAATAATTTTCCCCATCAACTTATCGGAGTCATCATAGTACACAGGCCCTCGTCCTCGTGATGTGGATTCCTGTGTAAATCTTTCACTTGACATTGGCGAACTCGCCATAATTTTATAATAATTTGTTAACTTGACATTGTGCAAAATAATAGAGTAGCGCTTACGTGATTTGTATAGGAAGCTCAGGATAGATGTAAAACACTTTAGAACAGTCAACGTTATTGGTAACATGCACTAGAAACTTAGTTTTAGAGGACTAGAACTTTACACTGAATAATATTTAGAATTTATAACAGTATTTATAATTTACGCGACGATTGACACAATTTTTCACTCACATTGTTTTTAGATACATTGTCAAAGTCAACATTCAAAAACTTCGATAAATATAGAAGACTCTACTTGACAACTATCAAGGAGTCTTTATAACACTTTCCCTTATTTAAGCGTGGTTTTTGCTTTGGCACAGCCCTAGCTGGCCACGTAGATCGATGTGCCTTGGCTTAGGCACAGCCTTGGTCAATAGGTCAGCAAGCTGTCGAGCCGAACTTATTTTGTTAACGAGAAGTTCTTCTTGTTGCACAACTTCTTGTACAAAGAAGTGTCTCACTCGAATGTGCTTCGTTCTCTTGTGAAACTCGGGATTATGTGCGAGGCGGATAGCCGCTTCATTGTCAACGTACAAGATGGGCGCTTGTTGTAGATCCACCAGATCAATAAATATCCTTTTGAGCCACACAAGCTCTCGAGCTCCTTCGCTTGCCGCAACAATCTCGGCTTCAGTCGTCGAGATGGCTACTGTTGCTTGGCGTTGGCTAAGCCATGATACAGCACCACCAGCATACAGGCATACTACGCCGGATGTAGAGCGTCCAGTGTCGGGGTCTCCTGCATGATCCGCGTCACTGTAGCCTTCTAGCAACGTACTTTTATTGCTATACTTGATGCCAAGGTTTGTTGTTCCCTTCAGGTAGCGAAAGATCCGTTTGACCTTCTGCCAGTCAGCTTGAGTAGGGTTTTCCAGCTTCCGTGATACAACACCAACCGCATAAGCAATATCAGGGCGAGTGCCCACCATCAGGTAAGCGAGAGAACCTACGGCTTCTCTATAAGGGAACTTCGATTCCACTTTCCCTTCTTCAATAGTCGTCGATTCCTTTTGAATTGGAGTGGATATAGGGTTACAGTCCATCATCCCAAAACGTTCAAGAATCTTCTTGGCGTAAGACTCCTGCTTAATGGTGATTGACCCATCACTAGCTTGATTGATCTCAAGTCCCAGGTAGTAAGAAACGGGTTTTGTTGTTATCTTCAACCGTTTCTGCAAATCCTTTAAGAAGCTGTTTGCTAATTCAGCGTCAGATGAAGCCACTAATCCGTCATCAACATATAGGGTTATGAGGATCTTCTTAAGGCCGATCTTCTTAATAAACAGACAGCAATCTGCCTCACACTGTCGGAAACCCATGTCAAGCAGAATCTGTTCAAAGCAAGAATTCCAACACCTTGGAGCTTGCTTGAGTCCATACAGGCTTCTGTTGAGACGGCACACTTTCTTCGGGTCAACAGCAAAGCCATCAGGCTGCTTCATGTATATTTCCTCAGTCAGTTTTCCATTTAGAAATGCAGTAGACACGTCATATTGCACGAGATTCAGCTTCTCTTGAGCGCTTACACTTAAAAGAGCTCTAATTGTTGCCAGTCTTGCAACAGGGCTAAACGTTTGATCATAGTCAAGACCCTTTCTTTGCTTGAAGCCTTTGACTACTAGACGTGCTTTATATTTATCAATAGAGCCATCGGGATTCCTTTTGATCCTAAAGACCCATTTGCAAGGTAAAGCCTTTCGATTTGGGGGCAGGTCACACAAAGTCCAGACATTGTTTTCTTGAAGAGAATTCATTTCGCTATTCATAGCTTTCAACCATTCTGCTCTATCGTCTCTTTCCATAGCTTCAGTGTAAGTCTCTGGAAAAGACTGGGCATCCACAAGGCAAACAAAATCTTCCAATCGACGGGGGGGCTTCAGAGTGCTTCTGTCCCTCAAATTGTACCTCGGTTCCATAATAAGTTCTTCAGCGTCTAAGAACTCTTCAGGATCATGATCCAACCGATCAGCAGATCTTTCTCCCTCTGGAGCATGTTCCTGACTTTTAGGCTCTTTTAGGATATCTCCCTCTTCCAGGGTATCTCCCTCATCCAGGTCGTCTCCCTCTTGCAAGATGTCATCGTTCTGCAAGACGTCTTCCTCCAGCAAAGGCGTCACCCTCATGCATGACGTCACCCTCTTGCAGGTCGTTTTCCTCATGTGGGGCGTTTCCCTCTGCTTCTGAAGTAGATGGAACGTTAGGTGACTCAGGTTTCTTCGTTGAGATTCTGAACTCAGGACAGAATTTCACGTCCCTTGACCTGACCGTCTTGCTACCGTCCCAAATACGATAACCATCGTTCGCGTCATATCCAAGAAGTCTTCCCTTAAAGGCCTTCTTACTTAATTTCTTCCTTTTTTGTTTCGGCACATGCGCGTAACAATCACTACCAATTACACGCAGGTGAGATATTTTTGGTTTCTTATTAAACCAGAGCTCAAAAGGTACCTTTCCCTCGATTCGTGTAGGCCCAGTACGGTTCAATACGTAAGCTGCAGTGTTTATCAGCTCTGCCCACAAAAATTGCGGAAACTCCTCTCCAGAATGCATGTATGAACGAGCAGTTTCCACTAAGGTCCTACTCTCTTTCAGCACATCCATTTTGCTCGGGAGTATACGGCATTGTAAGCCTCTGTATAATTCCTCGCTGGTTCAGAACAGTTCGGACCGCCTGATTATCAAATTCTCCTCCATTATCGCTCAATAAAGTTTTAACGGTTATTCCAGCATTCTTTGCTTCATTGATAAACTGTATCAGCTTGTCCTTTACTTCAAACTTGTTATGAATAAAGTACACATGTCGAAAGCTTGAAAAATCGTCTTTAAACAATACAAAATAGCGGTACTTACAGAAACTTTCTGGGAATGGTCCGCATACATCTGAATGAATAAGCTCGCCTGGTGCTGAAGCTCTATCTCTCTTGCCAAACTTTAAACGTTGCGCCTTCCCATAAATACAACCTTCACACATTATGTCATCATCCAGATTCAGGTCAATTCCAAGTTCACGCTTGACAAGATCCTTTATGTACTTCTTGTTCTGATGACCAAATCTCTCGTGGTACAATTGAAGTAAATTGGGCGTATTCACAGCGTTCAATTCAATTGCAGGACTATCTGGTAAAACTGTTTTCACTGACAGTTTGTATAGCCCTCCGTTTTGCTTCCTTTTTCCAGCTATAATAATAGCACCATCTGACTCCAACTTACACTCCTTTGTAGTGGAAGTAAAGATGCTCTTTGGAAGTCTGTCTTGTGCAGCTAATACCGAAAACAAGTTTTTGGTCAATGTCGGTACGTACCAAACATCACTAAGGGTGAGTCTTCCTTTTTTGCCGTTGACTGTCGACTCAATCTCCACAGACCCTTTCCCTTTTGCAGGAACAGTAGTCCCATCTGCTGTTGTTACAGTGTGGCTTGAATCAAAGTCCTCAAAATCGAAAAGAATATCCCTTCTGTTGGTAATATGCGTAGTAGCACCATTGTCGACATACCAATTCTCAGAATCCTTTGCCTCTGATGAACACACATAAATCATCAAGGTTATATTCTGTACTTGCTTACTTGACGATGGTGTAGGCTTCGGAGGTCTGCCATCATTAATCCATTTTCTACAATTTTTGATCCTGTGGCCTTTCTCTGAACAGTACCTGCACTTCATTTTATCGTCCTTCGGCTTGGGTTTGTACACATTAGGTCTAGAAACAAGCACTTCTTGGCTTGGTTCTCCTTTGTCTCCAAGTGACCTCTCATAGGCACACAAGTGAGATGTGAGGCTATCAATCGTCCTCTCAGACTTATTCAGTAAAAGCCAACTTGATTTGAAACTGAAAAACTTTTCATCCAATGAATCAAGAATTTTGCAGATCAAGAAAAGTTCGGGCAGCTTGACATTCGGATCCGTTCGGAGGATTTCTGCGTTTAGATCGTTCCAAATATTCTTTAATTTAGACATCATTGTAGCTACATCATCTTCCGAGCTATTTTTAAAACCGAAAAACTGCATGCACAAGTTGTAAGACCTATCCTCGGTCTGACCATCATACAGCCGGTGCAATTCATTCCAAACTTCTGCTGCTGTTTCAAATCTCATAACTTTCATTAATGTTTCTTCAGTCATATTGGCAGTTATGATCAGAAGGGCATTGCTGTCAGCTTTCCTAAACTTTGACATGGCACTGACATAAGTAAGCTGTGCAGCGTGTGCAGCATCTCCTGATCCTGTAGCTGGAAGAACAGGCTTTTTCAATTTGCCCTCTGCTGCTTCCATGGCATCATCTGTGCCTCGCAGCATTATGGAAATCTTGTATTTCCATTTGGCCCAGTTATTCTTTCCTTCAAGCTTGCCAATTTGAACTTTAGTAGTGAAGTTATCCATTATTAATTGCTGTTCTCAACCTTTTGCTGGTCCGATAACCTAATAGAGTAGCGCTTACGTGATTTGTATAGGAAGCTCAGGATAGATGTAAAACACTTTAGAACAGTCAACGTTATTGGTAACATGCACTAGAAAACTTAGTTTTAGAGGACTAGAACTTTACACTGAATAATATTTAGAATTTATAACAGTATTTATAATTTACGCGACGATTGACACAATTTTTCACTCACATTGTTTTTAGATACATTGTCAAAGTCAACATTCAAAAACTTCGATAAATATAGAAGACTCTACTTGACAACTATCAAGGAGTCTTTATAACACAAAATACATCTGAGATGTGACGCCATTAAATAAATATCTATCTATCTATCGCGTATCCCCAGATTAGTAAGTTTATGTACAGAGTACAGATAGGAATCGGGCCAATCACGGCCGTGGATGCTAATTTTAGTTTCTGTGTAATAATACGGCGTCGTTAGTTACTCATAGAAAGAGATGAATATATGGTGCTATCTTTCTCATTGATGCTAGTGATGTACTACAACCATCGATAAACATACCATACCTATTCTTGGTAAACGTGAAATGAAACTATGAATTAGTTGATGCTTTGTTTATTAAGTATTTACCTTCTCATATATAATTTATTACATGATCATATTCATTTGTACGTTAACCCATACGTATGTAAGACTAGCTGCATCGACAACCTCGTTCGGGTGGAGCTTGTGTCTCAGTGTATCACCTGTGCGTTCTTTTATCCAAGTATGATATATGGTATTTCACAAACATTGTACAGTTCATCACCTGAAATGATAAAATATTAAAATTAGTATTATTATATTTATTTATTAGCGGTCACATCTTATTACAAGTCCAATTTCACCAATGTCAAAGTAAATAATTTGTTACAAAATCATGGCGATGTCGTCGCCAATTTCTAGTGGAAGATTTACACAGGAATTCACACCACAAAGTCTTGTGTACTATAAGGACTCGGATAATTGATAGGGAAAGTTATTGAAGCCAAAACGACAGCCGCTTTTTACCATTCGAAACTCTCAGTAAAATGAATGTGTTTCAATCTTCCCTGTAACGTTCACTATAAGAGTCTGGATAACATCCTAGCAAAATTTGATATTAAACTCTTAAATAAACAGGAAGAATAAAAATTACAACATATACATGACTGCCATCTTCAAATGCTGACAAACGACCCATCTAAAATTGGGTTGTACTTAGTTTTCAAAATAAAGTGGCACATTATATGTCATAACATTACCTCATGTGGATGTTGTATGATGATGATGTTGTATGATGTATCAATGAATTATAAACGTATTTTTTTTTAAAACATCGAGTCGATAAATAATACAAATTTATAGTAGCACATCCTTATTTTCTGCTATGTTTTAAATACTCTACTACCGCAATTTATTAGATGATCGTATAAAAACTTTGGCCAAAACAGTTTATTAAAAACAGGAAACTAGGTACTTACTTGGGCATTTTGGAAATCCACTGCAAATATCTGCCACTGTAAACAAAGTTGGCTGCGCAATAAGCCAATTTAGGCCACCATGTTCATAAAATTTTTCGCTCGAAATGTTTCGCACAAACTGCTTTACTAAGTAATTGATATTACTTTTGGTTTCACAGCTAGGAACCCAACACTTAAATACACCCATTTTACACACACAGTTTAGTTTCGCTCATTATTTACAAATAAATCAAAACCAAAATACTTATTATCTGATAACTGATTAGTGAGATAGGTAACGGACAAAAAAATAAATTTAAAATTTAAAACAACCGCCGAAGGTGAAACATAGGGTGAGGTGGTCGACATTGAACCACCAAATTTTTGAACGCTTGTAACTTTTTGTTTAGTAGCCCAAATGAAAAGATTTTTGTCAGTAACCTGTTTTATTAGAAAACTGGCAAAGTTAGTTAAAGTCGTGCATCTCTTATAGTTTTCTGTAAATTCTCACTTTTTTAAAATAATGGAATTGGTTCATTTAGTACCCCCCATGGTACTAAATGAACCGGGTATGGGTACTAATTGAACCGGCAGTGGTACTAATTGAATCAGTATAAGTACTCATTGAACCACTAGAGAAAAAACCGTTCAAGTGCGAGTCGGACTCACGCGCCGAGGGTTCCGATATATACTTATATAATTATGAGGACCCAATAAAGTTCATTTTAGGACCGCAAAATAAAATTTGTTTGTAAAGGACTTGTGCCGATTTCTAAACAAACTGTGCCAGTTAGAGATATTTACATAAGCTTCTTAATGCTCTAATCATTTCAGATTTTTCGGTCATTATTTATTGTAGCTACAAATTAGAATGGGTACTAATTGAACCGCGGTTCATTGTCAACCCCCTTAAAGTGATTCAATTAGTACCATACCTACATCGAGAAGCTTTAAGTTATGTAAACGTTCACAAACACACGCGGTGGCTGCAGGACATATCTCAAAAGAAGCGCAAATCTTCACTCTATAATCACGTTATATTTGTAATTAACTAACAGGCACCCAACCTTAACAAGAAATAAAACTGTGCTAAACTTATTTTTTACTTTTTCCCTCAAAAAACACAAAATCAGGTCTCACAGTAACTACAATCAACGTAGCGTGCCGCCGACAGGGAAGCGTCAGCAAGAGCATGCAGCGAATTATATTGTGCACGTTGCACGAACCAGCAACGTTGCATACCGCCAATATCGTTATGGTTCATCTTGTACCCCTGGTTCAATGTCGACCACCTCACCCTACGCCAAAAAGTATAACATCATAGTTAACTCTTAGACTAGTACGCACCATCCAGCATGCACAATTAACAAAAAGGGATGCAGCTATAGGAAAGGAACGATTAGCGGTATAGAATAGGTAGGTACATATGTTATACCACTATTTCTTTGGTGTTGCAAAACTTTGGTGCGTAGTAGGCTGCAAATTCTGTAATAAATAAGAGAAATAACCAGAATATCTTGGCTTTATTCAGCGTAAAATTCTACTACGTACTGACAACTTGACATCAATCATGTCATTATCCCCCCTTGAATCTCACATACAAAGTCCCTAAGGTACCCAGGTGGCTGTCTTGTCCTGGTCGACCGCCGCAAAAGGGGTTGTTCCTGAGAAGGAGCCGTTTTTTCCTAAAGTGGGGACTCGTCAACAACAGGGTCTTGTAAGAAACAACACCATAACTTTCAGATGGTGTCGTATATTGATAGTTGAAGTAACAAATCAATGCCACAACTAATAACTCTTAATTTATTTAGACGTGTGTCCCGTAGCACGGCCCAACTAAACAGAGACTGACTGAATCGTCATCGTCTCGGACGTTGTTGATGCGTTGACAGCCATTGTCCAAGCTGGCCACTAGCACTGCCTGCTGTACACCACAGTATCCTATCCTTCCTACTATAATCTTCTAAATATATACAAAAACTACAACAACTTTGAAATCCAACGTATTGGACGTGAAATTGGGGTGCGATAGGGTTGAAATGTGTAAAAATCAATATGGATGTCGTTTCTATGTTTATATGAAGATAGGGATAGCGGTTAAGATGGCGTTAGGGGTAGGGATAGGGTAAGGGATAGGAATAGGGGTAGGGAGAGGGACAGGGAGAGGAAAAGGGAGGAGGAGAGGGGCAGGGACAGGGATGGTTTGACGGACGGTTGGACAGATGGTTGGACGGACGGACAGATAGACGGAAGGATGGATGATAGAAAGAATCCCTCGCGGACAAAGTCGCGGGCAACAGCTAGTCTATCATAATTTAGGCAGCGTACGGCATCTAAACATTCGCAAATAATTATTTTTTGAAGATTTAATCGGAAAAAGAGCTCATAACTTCAAAACAGCTATACAGATTTTCATTGAATAAAATCCATCCCGTTTAAATGAAAAAGTAATTACCATGTCGCAGAAATATAGACAAATATACACATGTTAAACTTATAACACTCCTCTGATTGCGTCGGGGGTTAATAAACAAGCGCGAAATGCAAGATGTCATGCCAGACGTGGTAGTGTCATGTCATGCGGCAAATCATTGACGTAAGAAAAACGAAAGGGCGTTTTTTTTGAAAGATGAGCGTTTTTCTTACGTCAACATTTTTATTAAATTCTCTTTGGTGAACACTAGCGCCGTGGTATTGCACGATGTGGTACTAAAATTTTGAGCAGCCGATTTTAGACTTTATCGCTAAGTCATATAAACTAAAATTGAATGGAGTTAAATAACATCCACTGACTTTACACTGACGTTTCCATAGCGTGCGCGTATCGGCGTATCGCCCATATGTCATTTTATTTAAATATATTGAAAGGTATAAAATTAAATTATGATTCCCCTTTTTTTTCTATGATCAGTTATTTATATGTTTTTATTTTTATCCAGCCCCTCCACCTGCACTGGCGACGATCTTCGTGAGGCGTCGAATAAAGCCATAGAAGTGGCAAGGTTTTGGGAAGAAGACATTTAAAAGGATCTGGTATTTGAACATTGACACGAAGAAGAAGAATTTTTATCCAGATTATGCTAATTGACCGTCCATTTATCTGGTCATTGTAGTGCCGTGTATTCTCCAACTTCGACACTGAAATAAACATGGAAATATTGAAGCTATTCAAGAAAACAATAACAACTGGATGACATTGACAAACTGACAATAGGAAAAGGCAAGCGCCGCTCTATGTCGAGGTAAAAGAGGTTGTAAAGAAGTCTGGTTATAACATTCGTCCCTCTTCTATCTTGAGTTCCAAACTACATCTCGTCAATGAGACGGCGAGAGGCTCGTGTGGTTCTGCCACTACGTCTAGGCTGTAGCATCTGTGCTTGCTCAGCATTTGAAGATGATGGAGGAAGAATATAGTTGTTTATGGCATCGCTCTGGGTCGTAGGTGGAGTAGTGTTTCTGCTAGTGGTTGTTGATTGTAATGTACTGAAACCACTCATCGGCGAAGAGGAGGTGGACGGTAGCACCGGTTCTGACAGTGCTTCGTGATAAGGTGTAGAAACAGGGTGTTGATCTGACATCAGAGTTGTCCAAGAATTAGGTGATGCAGTTGGCGGTTTCTGTGTTGCTCCCTTTTGTAAAGAAGATCCTTGTGAATTCACGGGAGCAGACTGTGTGGGAGCAAGTGGAATATCTTCTGCAATCCGTGGTCTGAGTTGATCAGCATGACGTCTCTTCACGGATCCACCTGGTGTAGTAACCTGATAAGAATATAGGTTTGACCTTCGTGTGACCAAGGCAGGTTCCCATCGACTGTCATTTCTGGTGCGGACATAAACATTTTGCCCAGGGTTGAAAGTGGGTGCTGCTGCTTCTGCTATTATAGCAGACTGTGTTTGTTTAAAACGTAGTTTTCTTTTGGCATTAGGACGTATGTTATCCAAAACACAAGTGAGCTGACGTCCAAACATCATCTGGGCGGGTGATCTTCCTGTGGTGCTGTGTGGAGTATTGCGGTAAGTAAACAGAAAATTTAGTAGGCGTTTTTCTAGATTCAGTTGATCTGAACTACTTGCGCGCATTCTGCTTTTAAAAGTACGTACAAGTCGTTCAGCAAGGCCGTTAGTACGAGGATGGTAAGGTGAAGATGTCACATGAAGAATTCCTTGCTTGGTACAGTACATTTTAAATTCTTGTGATGTAAACTGGGAACCATTATCTGAAACTATTATCTGAGGTAGACCAAATGTTGTGAAGATTATATCCAAGGCATCGCAAAGTTTTGTTGTGGTCAGTTTACTCAGTGGCCGTATCTCGATCCACTTTGAAAGGGCATCACACAAGATGAGCCAGTATTTCCCTTCAAACGGTCCTGCAAAATCAAGGTGGATGCGTTCCCAAACCCGATCTGGGATAGACCAACTATAAACGGGTAGTTCTGTGTTGTGAGGTCTATTTTCTTGGCAAGTCTGACATCGTTTTACGAATACATCTATATCTTCATCTAAAGATGGCCACCAAACATAAAAACGTGCCAACGCTCGCATTGCTGATGTCCCTGGATGACCGGAATGGAGGTATTGTAAAACAGATAAGCGAAGGGATGTAGGAACGACGATTCTTCCTTCCCACATGATGATTTTGCCTTCTATTGAAAGTTCTTGGCGTTTGCGATAGTAGGGTCTAATATCCGTTTCCATACTGTGATCATTCCACCCACTATGTAACTGTCGATACACTTGTTTAAGTAAAGGATCTTTCTGCGTAGCTGCTTTCAAATTGTCTTCACTAAGTGCAAGATCATGAAGTTTCTCATCTTTTGTTGATACTTCTATTTTATGAACTGCCACTTCGGGGGCTGATGGTTTCTCTTTCCAGTTGGGCATTCTAGAGCAGAAATCAGCCATGACGTTGAGTACTCCTTTCCGAAAGACAATGTCAAAATTGTAAGCACCAATAAGTAAAGCCCACCTAACCAGTCGATTATTGGCGATCTTAGGTAGGTTACGATTAGGTCCCAAAAGATGAATTAAGGGCTTATGATCTGTTACCAGAGTGAATTTCGTTCCACGGAGGTATTGGTCAAATTTTTGGATTCCAAAGAAGATGGCCAAAGCTTCCCTGTCTATGACTGAATATTTTGTTTCAGCTGGAGTGAGTTTACGTGAGGCGAAAGCTATCGGTTGATCATGATTGTTTTGCATATGAAAAAGAACTGCACCAACGCCTTTTTCAGAGGCGTCGCATGCTAAAAATAGAGGCCGTTGTTCATTTAATGCAATAAGTGGTCTTGACTTAATAACAAGGCGTTTCGTATCTTCAAATGCTGTATTTTCTTTTTCCGTCCATTGCCACTTCTTGTGTTTAGCAGTTAGTGCATGCAAGTCAGCGCAAACACTGTGTAAATGAGGAGTAAAACGCTCGTAGAAGTTGACAAGTCCCAGAAATGATCTAAGTTCTTTAACATCTTTAGGTGGTGGTGCGTTTGTTATTGCTTCAATCTTAGATTTTGCTGGATGTACACCATTTTTGTCAATAATATGTCCTAGATATTCAATTTCTGGTTGTAAAAATACGCACTTTTTTAAATTGACTTTTAGGCCAGCTTCAGTGAGTCTGTCGAAAACAAGCGCGAGTGTCTGAATGTGTTCTTTGTCGTTCTTTCCTGTTATGGCTATATCATCAAAATATACGGCAACTTGAGGTATATCACTAAGCAGTCCTTCAAGAAATCTTTGAAATATGGATGGTGCTGTTGTAATCCCGAAAGGCATACGGTTATATTGGAAATATCCTTTATGAGTTGTAATAGTTGTATATTTTTTTGAATCCTCAGCAATCTCGAATTGAAGATAGGCGTCCTTTAGATCAAGTTTTGTAAATTTATCGCCGTGAGCAAGACGTTGTCGTAGTTGATCAAATACTGGTACTGGGTGTGCATGTGCAATCAAAACGGGGTTAATGGTGATTCTGTAGTCACCACATATGCGTACTTGTCCATTCTTTTTGAGAGCATTGACTGTTGGCGTTGCCCACTCAACTGGAGTAATGTTTGGGTCTATTGGTGAGATAATCCCTTCTGCTACTAGGCGGTCTAATTCTTGTTCGATATTTTTCCTAAGGCTAAATTTAATGGGCCTCGGAGGTAGATGTTTGGGTTCAGCACCTGGTTTAATATGTATATTTACCTCGTAGTTTTTAACTTTCCCTAGTTTATCATCAAAAAGCGTCTTGTGTTTATCCAATATTTGTTTGAGTGTCATGTTAGTATTATTTTTAATTGAATAAACTGAAGCTGGAAAAGGCATGTTGAAAGCTTCGCTCCACATAAGTCCAAAAAGCATCGGTTCTGCTTCTTTAAGTACTACCAGTGGTAGGGTTCTTCGACTTCCTTTTAATTCAACGACAACGTCTGTGAGGCCACTAGGTTTCAAGTCATAGTCACAGTAGGCTTTCAGTTTCGGGCCTTTACGTAATGGCGGTTTGCCAATCTTTTCCCAGAAATCCGTGTTGATAATAGAGTAAATGGAACCAGGGTCCCAGTCCATGGTGCACTTGTAGCCGTTAATGCGTACGTCGATTTTCTTGCAACGAGTTGCTCCATTAATTTTGTACACCGGGTTCCGATCATTAACTCTTTCATTCCCTCTGGATGATTCTTCATCATCTGAGTCGCTGTAATAAGTAGGAGTAGAGCTTGATGTAGTATGAGTTGTTACAGGTTGTCTGATTCGGTTTACCTTATTTCTATATTGTTTTCGAAAATTTCGCTCGTGGGGTATTTGGCTTAAAAAGGCATGTCCGGTTTTTATGCAGCAGTCTTCGAAGTGTCCTTCTTGTCCGCAAGCGTTGCATGTTTGATTCTTTGCGGGACAATCTTCATATCTGTGTCTGTTATGGCTTCCACATCGGCGGCATTGATTTTGTTTAAGCTTACGCGGTGTGGACCTTGAAAAACTAGTGTTGGGTCGACCAGGTTTGTTTTGGATCCTTTTAATATCATCAGTAGGTGTTGTGTCGAGTTCAGCGAGTTCTCGTGCTGTACATAAGGCGAATAATTGCGTGAACGTTACTTCTTTTTTGTTTTCGTCTAGTAAATCGGGCCATTTTTGTCGTAGATCAACTTCTAGAGTAGGGTGATTCAGGCCCGTTGCAAAACGATC
Source organism: Athrips mouffetella (assembly GCA_947532105.1). Classification (NCBI taxonomy): domain Eukaryota; kingdom Metazoa; phylum Arthropoda; class Insecta; order Lepidoptera; family Gelechiidae; genus Athrips; species Athrips mouffetella. Next base: position 35,393,031 of record OX383956.1, read on the forward strand.
GCGTAGTTGTAATTCTAAGATTTCTCCTTTATACGCACATTCTCTACTTAGTTCTTTAAGTCTATTTGCGTAATGTTCCATTGTTTCTCCTTTAGATCTGGTGCAGTTCCAAAAGTCTATTATGGCCTTAAATCTGGTCTTTCTCGTCCTGTGGAGGTCAAGTAGTTTGGCTTTTACTTCGTCGTAAGTCTTTTTATCAAAATCTGGATTTAAAGCGACTTTTAAATCATGAAATGTCTCTGGAGTGAGGCACGCAATTAGTAGGTCTTTCTTTATGTTTTCGCAATCCCCCCCCCAGATTCGGCACTTTGCTTCAAAATAATCCGTAAAATTTTCCACCGTCGTGTTCGACGGGTCGAATTTATCACCCTTGAATTGATTTGCAATGTTGTGCTTACGTGCGGTAGCTCCATCCTGTTGGGTCGTTGTTGCTTGGTCGTCGTTTGTTCGATGTGACGAGTTTGTTTGTTGCGCTACTAGCAACTGAAGTAGTTGTGTAATTTGTTGTTGTGTATTTTGTTGAATTCTTATTAGTTGTTCGAATTGAGCATCGTTCATTTTTTTATCACGTCGCCAATGAAATAAACATGGAAATATTGAAGCTATTCAAGAAAACAATAACAACTGGATGACATTGACAAACTGACAATAGGAAAAGGCAAGCGCCGCTCTATGTCGAGGTAAAAGAGGTTGTAAAGAAGTCTGGTTATAACATTCACTGGCAAAATTGTCCATGTTGACAGAAGCCATATTACAAATATTTAATTTGATTTGAGGCATGTTGACAATGGTTTGACAAGAAATATTAAATTTTGTGTTGCATTATTTTGATATACGTTTCGTATTGGATATCTATTTATATATGATTTTTTAAGGATTTTTCAACCTACAACACATTTATTTCCAAATAACTATTGAGTTAACCTACTACTTAACCTTTTTTTGAAAATGGGAACCAAACAAACAGAGCCCGAAGGTAAACATATGGTAAACCTGCTTCCTCGCTTAGAATTAGAATGTTTCACAGCCAAATCTGGCTTAACTTCTGTCTGCAGGGAAGTTTGCGTAAGATAATTATTTTCAGGAATGTTTAGTAGGTGTCCTACAATAGTAAGTATCTTAAGACTTGGGTGGCATCCGCTACCTGGCGCTACCGCTGACATGGTAATGCCCTGTTTTTTCGGGCTCGTCTTGTACTTTAAATGTAATGTAGGATTATCATCTAACATTCCTTTAAAAGAGTTATGTCTACGTGAACTACAAATAGAGGTAAAGCCAGTGGCAGGACTAATGGGTTGGCGTCAACAAATATGAAAAACAAAACCACACAAGGCTATACGAAATTCTCCGTTAGTTCTTTTTTTTAGTTTTCGTAAATACGATATTGATAGTTCCAATTAATGTCTGATATAAACTACGATAACATGTCCCACGCCCCTCGAAATTGCTTTTAGTAAGAAACTACTACCTCTCCACTTGCAAAAGCAAGTGGAAAGGCGGGCCTGTTATCGTATTTTCTCTATTTACCTACTCTGGCCTTTAATTTATTAGATGTAGTAAAGTGACATTTCTGAGTTAAAGGATTTAATTAAATAATAATAATTATTATTATTCCTAGCCTACTTTGTCCCACTGCTGGGCAAAGGCCTCCCCCTCCTTTTTCCACTTATCACGGTCCTTACCATTACCTTACCCTTACTAAGTTCCCACCAGTCCCGGCGGAAGGCGTTTAGATCGTCACACCATCTTTTTTGCAGGGTCTCGTCCCCTGCGAAGTAAGAATAATTGAAAATCTGAATTTAGTAAAAACTATGAGTTACTAATTATGATTTATTTTCGTCCGATAGAAGATTGTAAATGTATGCGGATAAGTGGACACCTGGAACACGTGAAATGGATGCTGTGGCCCATCGACTACTCCCCCAGCCCCGGGGTGTTGGCTATGGCGGACTGGACTCACGATCCTTTTCACTGGATGCACTATGTTCAAAGCTCTGACGGCTTGCTACCGGACGACGATGTCTTAAAGTTAGTTATAAATTATAAGATAAAAATTTATGACATCTGTCATTTAACGCTGTAGTAGATACTTTTAGGGATTACTTATAATTTTCAAAATCTCGTAAATCACCAGTTGATATTCAAGAATTCAGCCCCTGAACATGATACTAAACTACTTTTTCAAAGAGACATGTGGCTTAAAAAACTAGAACAAATTTTGGTAGTCCTCTAAAAATATTACCATTACTGCTGGTGCAAGAAGATTTGTATGGGAAAGCCAAAAATTATCTCCCTTTTTATCTACGTATATATATATTTTACCAAGTTGTTCAGATTAGCATCTCTGTACGAGGGAGGTTTTTTATATTCTAGAGGCGTATAATGTGTACGTAGACGCTTTGTCTTGGTCACAGAATTGGGTATCAATCTTATCATAAAGATAAGCAGGACACTCTGCCGCCGTTGGTTGTCGGAGGGGAAGGGGGTAAGCGCTGGAGGTCTTCTTCTTCTCTAATATTGTCACATGTGACAACCCGTTGACCCGTTGTTGACCTGTGACTAGCCCGGTGGCGTGGTTGGCAGTGAGCCTGGCCGGGAGATTTTTCATGGTCCACCTGGATGTAAAATACAGGTTTTCAAATAAACTAAGTACAATGATCCTTCTAAGGGGTGATTCTCCATCATTAACTGCTTGTAAAATAATAATAAAGTACTTAAATCTTTCAATCATGGGTGATCATAAGCTTTAATTTATTTTTTATTTCATTACGTGTAAGTGGAAAAAAAAATTACGCGCCCAGATGGAGTAGTAATCATGCCCATTTTGTATCGAAACCTATGCGGCCGCTCAGAGGTGTGGGAGGGTAGGTGGAAGCGGGAGACGGGGTTTGTCTTTTAACTCTATCACACATATTTGAATACGTTACGTTAGAAAAAGATAGAGACATTTATGTTATGATATGCCCAATTAAAAACAAAATATCAATAAAGTACGACATTTATTTGTCTTTATTTGGCAAAGAGATTTGAACCTCGCTACGCTCGGCGTAGCGAGGTTCAAATCTCTTTGTTATTTGGCATGTAAAAAACAAGAAACTTCATGGTTGCTGAATTTGAAAATAGTGATGTAATGTATATTTATCGATTATTTACTTACATTTTATCACATGGCTCCTGGACTTATTTATCGAACCTCTCATATACAATGGTGATCAATTTGCAACTTGCAATAATATTGGGAACTGCTTACTTCTTTGGGCATTTGGTATTTTGTCTTTTTGCTTCTCCATACAAATATATCTTTTATTTCCTAGTGAGCGAACTACCGAAAGAGGCACAGGGATAGACGGCCCACCTGATAGTAGGTGTTCACTGTCGTCTAGGACATTTTGCAGCTTAGGGGAGCAGATACGGTGCATGCCTTTGAGATGTCTGTAGATTTGCCTTTTGAAGGACCCTAAATTGTTGTGCAAAGGAAACACCTCGAGAGGGAGATCATTCCACACCTTGCACGTGAGCGGTAAAAGCGTTATCCACGTACGTTAGTTCAAGATCAGACGTCCAGGTGGTGAGGATGAAATCTATCACTTATCGGAATTAGATATAAAATTGCAAGGATCACGTGAAATTAAACATAAACAAATAAAAATACATTACAAATGTTTAAACAATATTTTTAATTTATATTTTTAACTATTTAAATTATTGTATTACGTATTTACATTACGTGTAAAATAACTTTTGACCACCTATTTTTCTTGTAAATCACCATTGATATTGATATAATATTTATTACAATGTAAATTATTAACAATAAAAAGTAAAACAATTTTTTGTAGTCTAATTAAAAATGTAATAGAATTAGTAACACAATAGTAGTTTTATTTTCTTCCTTTGCTCTTCAATTTTGTATTTTTATCTTGTTTCTGACAATGTAGAGCTACCTTCGGAAGCATTTATCGTTGAGTTCTGAGGGGGAATCACTTGTTCATCAACCTGTAAGAATGAAAATATATTATTTGGATAAAGAGATAATGCTGAAGCTAATATAACACCAATACTTCGTTCAGTATGGTCTGTCTGCCTAACTGTTAAACGAAGCACAAAAATCTTACAGTTCTTAGAATAACTGAAAAACTAGATCAGCAACTATTTGCCATCGTTACAAATAGTCAAATCTAGATATATAAATGAAGAAACTGATTGACTGAATGAATAAATGAATGGCTGACTGACTAAGAATCAACGCGCAGCCCAAACCACTGGGTCTAGAAACTCCAAATTTGGCACTAAGCTTCCTTGTGAGATCTAGGGCTGACTAAGAAATAATTTTTCAAAATTCACCTCCTGAAGGGGTGAAACGGGGGTCCAAAGTTTGTATGGGGCTAGTTAATAATATTAATAAGACACTGCACAGAGTTATAAACGTACATACAGCTGTTTTTCAGATGGGATAGCTGGTAGAGATTATGGATTTCTGAGGATGGAAAAAACTAGTTTTTCATTTACCTAGTGACATAGGTTCTCGGTTGGAATGGCATCTATATGAAGTCTTTTTCTGCGGGCTTCAATTAATTCGTAATTACTGTTATTAAAATGAGCTAAGCAGATTCTGCTTGGAATTCTGGTTGGAATCCAATTTTGGTCTCTCCCGCATGTTGGCACCCATTGTCGTTTTTGCGCCGGATCTTTTAGAAAACTGCGATAATTAAATGAAATAAAATTATAATAAGCTGACGACTCGATTCTATATATTTTTTTATCGACTACTCCACATCACTAAAAATCAACAACACAATTTTCTACAAAAAATTTGATCACGAAAATTGTAAAAACCAGAAAAATGTGATACCAGCAAGCTTTGTAGTTTTGCTTGCGGCATGGTTTCGGCACAATTTCACCGCACAATTATTAATGTTTTGTGTTATTTATTTTATTTCTGATATTTTATGACAGAGATGTTGTCCATGTCACATGCCATGAACGACTATTTGGAAGAAAAGTGTGAATGTGTGTGTGAGTTACAAAATTGTATCACAGCCGGCACCCATAGCACGTTTTGATTACTACTCCATCTGGGCGCGTAATTTTTTTTTCCTTCATGCTTTCGGGTGAATTCCACACAGTCATGTGAGTGAACAACTTTTGTTCTACCAGTTTAGGAAATTTAATAAAGAAATTTATTCTCCATACAAATAAATTGACCGGATCAGATTTTTACTTTGTATGATGAATAACATTTTTTAAACTTCTAATCGAGATATTTTGCGAGTTAAACGTTGAGCAAAACCGCGTAAGGACTGTAATTGGTCACATTAGATTTTATAAACAATACAAAAATTTTCGCCCCTGTGTAAAAGATTTTACGAAAACATATTAGGTATTCACAAAAAAAAACTATTTCATATTTTATTCTGTAGAAGAGAAATTGGGAATGGAGCAGTACGTATAAGTTGTGTTTCGTGGATGATAATATCACCACAAACTATTTATCCTCAAATAGTCCTTAGGCCAGAAAATATATCGTTATAATTTGGGGTACCCATTTTCCTTTTTACAAGCTTTTATTTAACTTGCCTTGTTAGTTAGTTAGTATGTTAGTTTGTGTGGGACAAATCTTGAAACTGAATTTTAGACCAGTTATTCTTATTCGATCGGGCTGAAATTTGGCATACTTATGTAAGTTCGGTGACAATACAATCTTATGGTATCATCGAGCTGGTCTGCTAATGGAGACGAAAGCTGGTCACAGGAACTTCTAAGCGGAACAGCGTAACCCCGTCGAGTTTGGGTTCGTTGGATTTGTCTTTTCAAGTACTTTGGACGCAGATGACCCCCAAGGTCCTGATGATGAAGTCGGAAGGTGGCCATAGGAACTAATAAACTATACAAGATTTACCCGTCGAGTTTGGGTTCGTTGGATTTGTCTTTTCAAGTACTCTGGTTCCAGATGATCACCAGCGTGCTGATCTGCTGATGGAGACGGTAGCTGGCCATAGGAACTTCTAAACGGAACAGCGTGACCCTGTCGAGTTTAGGTTCGTTGGATTTGTCTTTTCAAGTACTTTGGTACCAGATGATCACCAGCGAGCTGGTCTGCTGATGGAGACGGAAGCTGGTCATAGGAACTAATAAACTATACAAGACAGACCTGTCAAGTTTGGGTTCGTTGGATTTGTCTTTTCTAGTACTCTGGTACCAGATGATCGCCAGCGAGCTGGTCTGCTGATGGAGACGGAAGCTGGTCAAAGGAACTTTTAAACGGAATAGCGTAACCCCGTTGAGTTTGGATTCATTGGATTTGCCTTTTCAAGTACTCTGGTACCAGATGATCCCCAGGGTTCTGATTATGAAGTCGGAAGGTGGCCATTGGAACTAATAACCTGTACAAAATAGACCCGTTGAGTTTGGATTCATTGTATTTATCTTTTAAAGTAGTCCCAGATGAGCACCAGAGTCCTGATGATGAAGTTGGAACTATTCAAGATACACCCTAGTTTAGGCAACGAAGCGGATACTTGTATGAAGACCCCCACATTAAATCCTCAGTCGATGAAACTTTGCTGGGGTATTACACCATATGAGACTAACCTTCTATAAAAAATTCCATAAAAAATCAGTACTTTTAATTTTTTCATACAAAAATTACAAAAAATGTATGAAAAAATTTTTATGTAATTTTTTTTTATTGGATATTTTGTATTTACATTTAATTCATGATACTTTATCATCCTGTCAAATAAAATCTGCTTGAGAGAATTATGTTGGGGTCAACTTCTTCGTTGCCTACACTACCCGTCGAATTTGGGTTCGTTGGATTTGTCTTTTCAAGTACTCTGGTCCCAGATGATCACCAAAGTCCTGATGATGAAGTTGGAAGGTGGCCATAAAAACTAACAAACTATGCAAGATTGACCCGTGGAGTTTGGGTTCGTTGGATTTTTATTCCCAAACATTTTGGTCCCAGATGATAATTAGGGTCCAGATGATAAAGTCAGGAGGTGGCCATAGGAACTCCTAAACTAAATAAGGTAGACCCATCGTGTTAGGGTTCGTTAGATTTGTATTCTCAAGCACTTTGGTCTCACATGTTAATCAGGGTCCAGATGATGGAGCCGGACGGTGGCCAAAGGAACTTCTAGAATGAAAAAGGTAGACCCGTCGTGTTTGTGTTCATTAGACTTGTATTCCCAAGCACTTTGGTCTCAGATAATGATCAGGGTTCAGATGATAAAGTCAGAAGGTGGCCAAACGAACTCCTAAACTAAACAAGATAGACCCGTCGTGTTTAGGTTCGTCTGATTTGGCTTAGCAAATACTCTGAAATTACCAAGGTCCGAAGATGGAGATAGACAGAGCAACTCTGTTAAAAACATTGCAACCTTGATTGGTGATTTAACGAAAGGTTTAGTGAATGGTACGTGACCAGAATTCCGTTGTTGCGTGTGGTGCCGGCAAAGAATAGTACCAACCCATACATACCCGTAGGTGTCGTAAGAGGCGACTAAGGGTTATAAACTGGACGATGGGCGGCAGCATCCTCCTTTGTATCTTACATCTGACTTACTGCGGTCACCTACAACCGCGGTCCATGGTGCCGGCCGTAACGCTAACAAGCGAGGTGACTATGATACTCGTACTTCCCCTCTACATTTTTCTAGGAAAAGCTAGAATTCTGGAGGGAGCTCCCTGTCCTTTAGTGGACGTTTCATGGGATGTTATAATGACGTGACCAGAGTAATTAATTAATTTATTTATTTCATTTCGTTTCGTTTCGTTTCGTTTCGTTTCGTTTCATTTCATTTTATTTATGTAGGTCACCAACAAAGTGAACAACATAACATGAAATACATAAGACTAAAAAGACAATAGCATAATTGCCACTTCAATTACAGGTGACGACGACAATGACTAATAACAAACTAAAAACTAAATGGTAAATTAACTATTCATAATTTATGATTAAATTTACAATAAACTATGTTAAATGTTTTGCCTCTCCTATAATGATTTCCAATTGTTTTTTATACAAAGCCGAATTATCTAATATATCCAATTTTGTGTGACTACTGCTCGAATTGTATTTGCGCAAGAGTCTATTTAAAATTACTACTTGCTGGAAAAAAGATTGTGTTCAACATTGCGACGAGGCAATCTATTTGGTACACGAGCCCTGCTTTCGGTGAGCACAGCTTAATGCAACGGATATACCATCAGTCAAGAAAGACTTTGGCAGTGACGGTATTCACATAATGTCACCAGTTAAGACAAAACTAAAAAGTTAAAAATAAAATATTAATAATCAAAACTTTTTTAAAAACAAGCTTTTATAAGAAAAATTGTACTAAAACGATAAAAATAATTTTAATCAAGGGTCGTGCTGATAAATGTTAGCTATTTAGATGAATATAATAAAACACATCGATCGAAATCATGCATAAAACTTTACAATATTATATGACATAAACGATTTGAAAGCTTGTAGCGCAAATAAAATAAATGGTACAGCAGCACTGCACTTACTTTCTCGCAATACTCAAGGAAAAACTATCAACCGCAAACTTAAATTTGTAATGCCATACACATAGTATGGAAATACAAACTTTTATTTACGTTTTTCAAAAAAAATGTATGAATGAAATATACAGATCAATTCAGAATTCAAATTGTCAAACATTAAAACAAACAAACATCAAACGATTTCGAGTAAATCACATGTTTAACTTTTGGTAGTACTGGAACACCCTTTATATGAATTTTCAAAGATCAATAGATACTCTGATCAATAGATACTCTGATAGATGGGCAAAATTAGCCACCGAATGGGTCCCGGAGGATGGTCACCGACGGCGAGGTAGGCCCCGTAGGCGATGGCAAGACGACCTTAACGTTTTTCTTGGGAATTGGCCAACAATAGCTCAAGACAGAGACGAATGGCATGATAGAGGGGAGGCCTTTGCTCAGCAGTGGGACACTACATAGGCTAATAATATAATATAATATAATATAATATAATATAATATAATATAATATAATATAATATAATATAATATAATATAATATAATATAATATAATATAATATAATATAATATAATATAATATAATATAATATAATATAATATAATATAATATAATATAATATAATATAATATAATATAATATAATATAATATAATATAATATAATATAATATAATATAATATAATATAATATAATATAATATAATATAATATAATATAATATAATATAATATAATATAATATAATATAATATAATATAATATAATATAATATAATATAATATAATATAATACAATACAATACAATACAATACAATACAATACAATATAATACAATACAATACAATACAATACAATACAATATAATATAATATAATATAATATAATATAATATAATATAATATAATATAATATAATATAATATAATATAATATAATATAATATAATATAATATAATATAATATAATATAATATAATATAATATAATATAATATAATATAATATAATATAATATAATATAATATAATATAATATAATATAATATAATATAATATAATATAATATAATATAATATAATATAATATAATATAATATAATATAATATAATATAATATAATATAATATAATATAATATAATATAATATAATATAATATAATATAATATAATATAATATAATATAATATAATATAATATAATATAATATAATATAATATAATATAATATAATATAATATAATATAATATAATATAATATAATATAATATAATATAATATAATATAATATAATATAATATAATATAATATAATATAATATAATATAATATAATATAATATAATATAATATAATATAATAGATACTACCGTGGGATACTTGCATGGAGATTTTTTTAATTTCCCAACACATGTTCCTTATGGATTATTGTTCAGTTTAGTCTACTGAGCAAGCCCTTTCAGTTTTTGGTACACCCTGTGTACTAAATTGATTAAAAAAATCATTAAGAATATCCAGTCAGGTAGACAACCAATCCAGGAGTAATATTATAGAAAATTTTAAAAAACTCAATGGAACCAATTTTGGGTAAATCACATATTTACGATTTGGTGGTACAGGAACACCCCTTATATGAAATTACACAGATCATTTGATACTGGCGCAAGATATCTTACATGGAGATGCTTGGTCATGCAAAGTTTCATCAAGATTCTATGAGCCGTTTTTGAGAAAATTACAATTTATCATTTTCGTTGTATGACAGCTACCCTCAAATTGAGAGCCAGCCAGAAACCACTTGAAACCTTTCGACAGACCGACCGACCGACGGACCGACCGACCGACGGACCGACCGACCGACGGACGGACATTTTTGGGAGACTTGTTTTTTATGATGTATAAGTGATATAGAACACATTTTTGAGAAAATTAGAAAAACTTTTTTTTTACGAATACAATACCTTTCTCGCTCCGCTCGAAAGTAAAAAGAGGAATAGAAACTAAATAAACTTTATGCGCGTGATAGATTATAATATCTGAAAATATGGCTAAACATATTGCTAAATGGCTAAATTGTATTTCAGATATAATAGATAGTTAGGAGTAACAAATTCTATTGTAATAGTAATGATTTCATCTCTTTCCCAACGGAAGTTGTAGAATGTAATTAACTAGACTATTGTATGAAGTAAAATCATAAAAATTACATGTGTTGCAAGGTTTATAATATGTTCAAAATATTGTGATAATATTGTTGTCGATTCATCTAGTAAAATATGCCAAATTGTATGTAAAAGTAGTAATTTTGATGCTGTTCAATGTAGCTCATTGGCTAATGTAAACAGAACGATTGGTATTGGTTAATATGTGACTTATATCACTCACTTCGTTGCTGATTGGATAATTGTATTGCTCACTACCTGTAAATAACTTCATTTCATTATTTTTTATTTTATAAAGCTTATAAAGTAGGTAGTACATTGGCTGTATCCTCGTTTTTAGAGCACAATAGGTAAATAACTCAAGACTATTATATGGTATGGTATTTCTTTAATAGAAAACTCTTATTAAAAAGCTTTTATTTTCAATTTTAAATTCAATCCAAGCTTTCAATTCAAGCTTTTAAATTCAATTCAATTCTATCCTTAAAATTCTAACACGCGCTACAAACTTTCAAATCGTTTCATGTCATATAATAATAGGTCTTTACCTATGAAATTGCCGACATTTTCTTACAGATTAATGAGATCATAATTCCTATAATTCTAATGCTATTTTTTTCATTTGTCTTATATTTGAAAGTTGACTTCAAGGTTATCAATTTACGCATAAAATTATTTTTTTATTTTTAGTTTGATATATAAAATTAAAGGTTCGAAAATTGTTCGTCTCAAATGTCGTCCGATTTCATCATAAGATTTGTTATATTTTTTTACAGATAATATTTTTCGAAAATTAAACTTAAGCTTCTGTTAGCTTAATGTCTTCCCAATAATGCTTAAAAAAAAATAAAAATAATTGAATTTATAATTCCTAAGAAAAATGCAAAAATGTTAGTACTGAAAAATGAGTTTACCTAAAATTCGCCATACAAAACGGCAATTTCATAGGTAAAGACCTATTATTATAAAGTTTTATGCATGATTTCGATCAGTGTGTTTTATTATATTCATCTAAATAACTAACATTTATCAGCACGGCCCTGGTATAAAATTATTTTTTTTGTTTTAGTACAATTTATAGGGTTCCGTACCTCAAAAGAAAAAAACGGAACCCTTATAGGATCACTTTGTTGTCCGTCTGTCTGTCTGTCTGTCAAGACCCTTTATCTCACGAACGGGTAAAGGTATCAGGTTGAAATTAATACCATATATTAGGATCCATGAACCCAAAGATTTCGGACCTCCTTGCTTCGCTCGGAATAGATACCTTGCTAATTTATTTTAGTAGGGGATGACATCTGCCAACATGTCACAACCCCATCATCGATGATCCATAGAAAATATTCAAAATAACCTGTCAAATCCATAGAAAAACGCCTACACCACCTAGTGACGAATTATTTCTTAAATCCTCCTTCTAAGTAGCTTTATTTTTCTGTCCATGAACCACACAAGATCTTAAAAATTTAATTTTTTACAATGACGCAATCAAAAGATATGGCATTTTATGTCCTCATCTCCATACATTTATTCAAAAATGCGAAACCTACAGGGTACTTCCCGTTGACCTAAAATTATGAAATTTGGCAAGAAGCTAGGTCTCACAGTACAAATAATGGGAAAAGTCTGAAATCATTAAATATTACAACTTTTCTCACAACTAATGGTAACCAATTGAGGTGAGCTCCCGTTTCAAGAACATTCATATAAGAGAGGGGTCAAGTTGAATGGTCGCGGAAGCGATTTTTGTATTAGTTCTATTTTAAAAACGGGAACACTTACAAACTTGAAAATTGGTATGGTTATAGTGCATAAGCTATAAAATAACAAAAAATAATAAAATTTTGGTCAAGCGCGTGTCGGACTCATAAAATCTAGCACATTAACTTACTGAAATTTCAACTAATACAATTATGATTATGTGGTGGTACGGAACCCTCAGTGCGCGAGTCCGACTCGCACTTGGCCGGTTTTTTTTCTTATAAAAGCTTGTTTTAAAAAAAGTTTTTTTATTATTACCACAGTTAGATAGGTTTATAAGGAAGTCAAGAAACCACGATTGCGATCTCGAAGGGGTACCCGGATGAAGTAACAGCCAATTAAACATGGAAAATGCTGAATTTTACAAAGTCAACTGTATGAACCAATCAACCGATTTCCTTGTTTTTAGGGTTCCGATACCAAGATGGTAAATAAGAGGAACCCTTATGGTGCGACTTTGTCTGTCTGTCTGTCTATCTGTCACACCTCTATATCTCAGCAACCACTCATGCTATCGACTTTAAATTTGGAATAGTTTTAGAATATGTTTACCCAACTTAATTGCACATGAAAGAATTTAAAAAAATATATGATTATTACTGTAAAGGGGGCCCAAATAGGGGGGGGGGGCAAAATTTCAAATTGTCGTTATGGGCCAGGCCGGGAAAAATGCCACTTTTTCTTGTAATTTTTAAGTACTGCCATTTTTTTGAGTCTCAAAAAGTTTTGACAATTTCTGTTGATTATACCGGCTAGAAAAAGGAACTAGCTAGCTGGCGCACCAAAAAATATTACCAGCTCATTAAAAATGGGTGAGAAAAATGAGAACATATACCAAAAATTGGCAAAAATATCGTAAAAAATGCGAGCTTTTTTTGAAAGGGTGCACTTCAAAGACCTCTGTATGAAACATTCTGTGAGTTACAGCAAAATTAATACTTGTAGCAGTTAGATAATATTGTTGGCTTAAATTTGGCAGACCTTGTAGACTATTTCACTAATTATAACTCAACTTATGACTCCATTTCTAAAATTTCAAAAAGTTTACACTATTGCGCAACTTTATTGCGACACCGTTAACTGCGTGTTTTTTCGTATTTACAAAGGAATAAGATTTATTTTTGAAAATAGCAACACCAAACTTCCTTGTCTAAGGTTAGTATTTAAACTTCAGCATTATTTATTTGTTGTCTGTCTGAGTGAAATTCTGTCTACGTCGAACGTGGTCACTAATGTTCGGACTTGTATTTTTTTAAATTCCAAGGTAAGTTTTTGGATTTTTACGTGTTTGTATAGTGCGAAATGTGTATCAAAGGAAGGCGCTTTACGTAACACTATTGTCTGATGAAAATTCAGCGTGTTTATTGAAATACTGAAGATTACTCTTGCGATTTCGTAGCGCAATAGTAACTACTGCGTCACTATTTCGTCACTTTTGCAGCTCTAGTTGCGCAATATTGCGCTTCCACTTTTGCGCTGCCAAATACAGGTCACAACACACTATTTTTCATAGCAGTGCCATTGTTTTTAGTTAAGCGAGTTTATAATCACAGTGTGTGGTGTAATCTGTTAGTATAAGCAAATGTATAAGTAAGAATGAGTATCTACAAAAGACTGTTAAAGTTAGATGAGAATAAGACTTAAAATATGGTTTGAAAAACGAGGATAGTTTTTGGTGGTCTCATACAAAAATCATTTTTGACGCGCAAGGTATTGACGTTGTATTGTATAGGAAAAGAAAGCCTTTTTATCTTGTTATTCGACCTGTTTTTCAAGAAAGTCATCAGTTTTTGGATAGGTGCCATTAATTGACCTCCAAAATTTTTAAGTGAATGCTAACCTTTATGTTTTTGCGCTACTATTTTGCGCTACTGCTGCGTCACGGTGTCGCAAAAGTTTCAGCGTTACTGTAGCGTTACATGTGGCATTTTTCCCGGCCTGGCCCTACTAGGTCTTGTGGGGTTTATGTATATATTACAGCAAAAATAAAACGATCTTTCTAAGTAGCACAGTTCTCTAGAAATCTGCAAAAAAACCTTTACAAACAAATTTAGTTTTGCGGCCCTAAAAATGGACTTTATTGCTTCTAAAAATACTAGAGGTATATCGGAACCCTCGGCGCGCGAGTCTAGTCTAGTCTTTTGTTTAGACTGAAGGTCTGCATGTGTACTTCAAATTATGTCATAGGCACTGTTACAGTAGATTCAACCGTTACTAAATAATTAAAGAAAAAAATATTTTTTTGTGATATTATTTTTTTTCAAATCGAGTAATCATTAAAGAACTATGTTGTAAATTTGAAAAAAATAATATATATCAGATGAAGTGCAGTAAACTATCTTTAATTTGATGCATACCATGTTTGTTTAAGTTTGCTTAAACAAGTTTAAGTTAATTTCAATAGAGCGAGTCTGCACCGTACGCACACTTATTTAGCAAACAGTAGAAATTGGCAAACTCATGTCATGTTCCATGTCTTTTTAGCCATGGAATAGAAGCATGTCATACATCATGTAAAAGAGATTTTTTTACACTACAACTTTAATACGAAGATCTTCTCGAATGACTTAAGTATTTTGTAAAAACTTGATTTATAAAAGAAGAATACCAGAAAATTATCAGTATTTCCTTAATAACAATAGCAGTTGATTTAACTGAAACAGTATTAGGACATTATTTATAGAACACATAGGGTCGTTTGCACTAAACTTAAGAATCGCCCAAGTTCTTGCTGAAGGGCTGTCAAAGTATTGGTAGGAGTGTCCTAAACAAGTTAGGGCGATTTTTAAGTTTAGTGCAAATGGTTCTAACAGACCCATATTTTAAAAGAAAAATATAGAAATCGGACGTGTTAAATTGACAGCACTAGTAGCGTTGTTTCCGATTGGACATCACTAAAACTGTCAGGGCATTCTTTTGGAGGGAATTTTGTCGTAAAATATCTTTTTCAATAAAAACTAGTTTTCATGTAATATCCAGTGTTTGTTTTCCAGAAAGACATTACCTGAGGTATATTGTAATATCTCAGAAGTGCGATTAATACAATTTCACGCCAACAAAGTGGACTTGGTTTGGGGAGGAAAAAATCCAAGAAAGTCGATGTTGAAGACGCACCAATATACAGAAGAGACGACGAAACCATTTCTAAGTGTTATGGAGTGCCAGCTAGGAGGAGAATTACACATTTAGACGCAGATTTGGTTCCCATGTTTGAGCCGGATCCCGGCTCGTTAACCGTAAAAGCTTGGCTACCTAAAATTTACCAGTTGGGAGAAGTTTACAATTGGAATGAAGGTGATAAAATATTTATTATGCATGTACGACTGCGTGGATCTGCACGCGAATGGTACGAAGGTTTGGATGACTACTCAATGGATTGGATTCAGTGGAAGGGAGCTCTTGAGCGAGCTTTTCCCATGGCTGTTGACTTTGTAGATACACTGGAACGAATGCTCGATAGAAATAAACAAATGAGGAAAGTATGACAACCTATTTCCATGACAAGATAGCCTTGATAAAAAAAATGCAAGCTTGATGAGGAGGGTGCCAAGTCTTGCATAATACGAGGCCTACCAGTTGAACTCAGGGCCAATGCTAAAGCTTACCGCTGTGATACCGCTGAGGAATTGTATTTTGGCTATTTGAGCTCATTAGAAAATTACAAAATGATTGCTACCTCTGCGATGAAGAACAACAATGTACCAAGATCTACTGACATAGATTCGTGGTCCAACTCCATCGGCAGCAAAATCTACAACTGTCAGGGTGTGTTACATCTGTCGCATGCCTGGACACCAGAGTAAAGACTGCCGCAGTAAACTATATTGCAGTAAATGTCAACGCCAAGGACATGATGTGGCCAACTGCTGGTTTTCTTCAAATACGGTGATGTACACTAACTTTAAATCTTTTGAAATTAGATTAGACTGTTTCAAAAAGCCAGCTACAATCAATGGTAAAGATATATGCGCATACTTAGATACCGGCAGTAAGGTGAATGTCATGACATCTGAGGCTGTGCAACGGTTACAACTACCATTGGAAAATTCTACTTTAGAGATGAGAGAGTTTGGCGGAGGTCATACAAAAGCACTTGGTAAAGTACAATTTACTGTATGTATTGATGATCTCTATTTAAGTGCTACAGCAGAAACAACCGTCAATTATTTGGAAGATATAGACTTGATGATTGGTCAACCAATTATCAGTCAAAAGGGCATAAATTTGGTAACATCATCAAAAAGCGCAACTTTGATAAAAAACTGTGAGTTTGTTGATATGCTGTCCAATTACCAGTCGAATGATTCTGATGCTGAGAAAAAAATCAAACTTATCAAGTGATATTGTAATACCTCCTGGTAGTAAATCGGAAATCAGCATTTTGGTTGGGTGCAACAACCCAGACCTTGTGCTTGTAAAAAGTCCTGTTCACAACAAAAAGCAACTGTATTTAATCCCTGGTGCTGTTATAACTAGCTCAACTGATAAAATCAAAGTGTTAAATATAAGTACTGAACCAATTGTGTGGAAAGCAGGACAGTTAGTTACAAGGGCTGATTATCAGGACGAGGCTTCTGTCTGGAGTCTTTCTGATGTTAGGTCTGAAGAATACTGTAAAAACAACAGACATAAAATCTCTACACAGGACCTAGATGTAGGTAATTTGAGTAAGGCTGATCAGGCACGATTAGTAGAGTTGTTACAGAAATATTCTTATTAATTTTCTGAGGGTTCTACTGATCTAGGGTGTACAGATTCGATTGAGATGAATATAGAAACAACAACAGATAAACCGGTAGATTTCAAACCTTTCAGGTTGTCTCATATAGAAAGACTAGTAGTAGATAAAAAGGTACAGGAACTGATTGATGCAGGTATAGTCTTCTTCTTTCGTGTCGGCAAGAACACAGGCTAAATCTTACTTGCCCAGAAAGCGGCTACCGTGGTAGCCCTCTGGTTACCGTCAAGTACATCCGCACGCGAGCAGGTGGTCGGGCACGCGGGACAATTAGTGAGGTGTGCCATGGTTTGCAGGAGTTCTCCACATTCACAGCTGGCGTCTGCGCTACTTAGGAACCCCCACCGGCATAGGTTATCCTTGCTTCGGCCAACTTGGGTCCTCAGTTATTTAGACTTCTCCAGGTTGGCCAAGGTTCCTTATAGCCAAGAGGCAGGTTTTCGTTGGGGGGGTACAGTGAATGTGGGTACTCGCTTGTCCAAAGTCTGCACCTCACGTCGGAAGGGTTTTGGTCGGTAGGCTGTGTGGATCGCAGGAAGCTTTTGCGGCTTCGCAACCGACCTGCGGCGGGAGAGAGCCCGTAGAGTGGATGTCTAAGGTCGCTTTCCTGTTTTTGTTTTTCTAGCGAACAGGTCACTGCTCTACGGACTCTGGGAGGAGCTATCCCCGCAAGAGGGAACAGCATACCGACAGGAGTTGGCTTGAGACAGCCAGTCACGATGCGGCAGGTGTCATTTAGCTCCGCGTCCACCTCTCTGTTGTGAGCTGACCTAGCCCACACTTGACACGCGTACTCTCCTGCTGAGAAACACAGAGCTAGCCCCGTAGTGCGCATAACCGTTGGATTTGCTCCCCAGTTGGTGGAGGAGAGGCGGCGCAGCAGATTGTTACGGGAACTAACTTTTTGTTTTGTGTTTCTGCAGTGGGTCTTGTACGTCAGAGAGCGGTCCAGTGTCACTCCCAGGTATCCAGGGCAACTGCAGTGCTGGATGGCGGCACCCTTCCAGTAAATTTTCAGCTCCCTGCTTGCCTCCCGATTGCGTAGGTGGAAAGCGCACGATTGGGTTTTGCTTGGGTTGGGCCTTGGAGCGTTATGCTCATAATATTTATGAAGGTTCTCCAAGGCAAGATTCAGTGTGCTTTCCACGGTTTCGAAGCTCTTATGCTGGCAAGTTAGTTCAAGGTCATCGGCATAAATGTATCGCCGTGTGTTAGAGTAGTGGGGCTAGTGTAGATGTTAAATAAAAGTGGTGCCAAGACGCTTCCTTGGGGTAGACCGTTTTTCTGGCAGCGTCATCTACTCTTCTTGCCATGTAGGTGGACGCAAAAGCGGCGGTTACGGAGAAGCTCACTTAACAGTGACACGAAAGTGGTATCGTTTGTGGCCCTCGATACTTTAGACAGCAATTTTTTTACGTTCACTGTGTCATACGCTGCTGAGAGGTCGACAAATACAGCACCTGTGACCATGCCCCGCTCAAATCCATCCTCAATGTGTTGGGTGAGGTTAAGCACCTGGCTTGTGCATGATTTTCCTGGCCGGCATCCAGCCTGTTCTGGGATGAGAGTGGGATCAATGGTAACTGTGAGTCGGTTGAGTATTAGCCGCTCGAAAAGCTTGAAGGTATGACATAGGAGGGAAATTGGTCTATAGCTTTTAGGGTCAGAGGTATAGTAAGGGAGTCTAGTTCAACTTATGCCAGCCCAGTTGTATTGGTACGCAAAAAGAATGGAGAATACAGACTTTGTATCGATTACCGCGCTCTAAATGCGTTAACAGTCAAGGACCGTTTTCCATTGCCGCACATTGACGATCTCATTACACTGCTTTCTGGTAAATTTTATTTTACTACATTAGACATGGCACAAGGATACTACCAAATTCCGATGGGATCGGAATCAATACCAAAGACTGCTTTCGTGACTCCTTCGGGGCAATATGAATTTGTTAAAATGCCTTTCGGTCTTGCTAACGCGCCTGCTGCGTTTTCAAGAGCACTTAAACTTGCCTTAGGTAAATTAGCGAATAATCACAATACAAGCACTAATTGTCAAAACAAAGAATCTCATGAAAATACTCGTAGTACTGTGGCCGTGTATTTAGATGACATGATATTGCCAACAGTTACCGTGGCGGAGGTCTTTCTCTACTCGAGCATGTATTAGAGTTATTAACACGAGCCAATTTACGTTTGAATCTCGCTAAATGCTCATTTCTTAAAAGTACGACCGAATATCTGGGTCATGAAATCACTGCAGGAACTATTAGACCTGGGCAACATAAAATTAATTGTGTGTTACAATGCAAAGCTCCAAAAAATGTCCATGAAATTTGCCAATTTATCGGTCTTGCGTCTTTTTTCCGAAAAATTATTAAAAACTTCGCAAGCATCGCTCGTCTTATGACTGAACTAATAAAGAAAGACACACCATGGCGCTGGGGTGCGGAGCAAGAACAGGCTTTTGAGACTTTAAAAATGCTACTAACACAAAGGCCTGTACTTGCCATTTATAATCGCGAAGCCAAAACTGAACTACACACGGATGCTAGTAAAGTTGGATTAAGTGGAATTTTTGATGCAGTATCAAGACAACACATTGAGACCTGTAGCTTACTTCAGTCGTGTAACGAGCCGCGTGGAACAATTCTACCATAGCTACGAAATAGAAATATTGGCGGTGGTAGAATCCTTAAAAAGAAAATAGCGGTCAAGGTGGTCACAGACTGTGCGGCCATAAGAACGACTTTAGTAAAGAAGGATCTTGTACCGCGAATTGCACGTTGGTGGCTCACCATCCAAGACTATGAAATAGAAATAGAATACCTACTGACCTGGAGACAGAATGCGTCTCGCGGACGCACTTAGCCGTAACCCTGTAAATATGGAGACTAACGTTCTGTGCGCTGATAGTGCTGACGTTAACACTGTCAAAGTGAGTATGGTGGATGAAACTAATTATGCTCTGTCCGTCCAACTGCAAGACGAAAACATACAGCAAATCCTCGAACAACTCCGCGGAGGCACTACTAATTCTGACATTATAAATAATTACTCAAGTATTGACGGTCAATTATTTAGAAAAACTATCGCAGGTGACCGTTTTGTCCTGCTGCAACTGGCTAAATACAGTGTGCTTCAAAAATATCACGACGGTATGGGACACCCTGGGTTTGAAAGGGTAGAAAAGCTCCTAAAATCTGTATACATGTTTCCGCATATGACGCGTTTTATTCGCAAGTATGTCAGCAGCTGTTTACAATGTGCTTATGGCAAGTCAAATTATGGCAGACAGGAGGGCGCACTGCACCCAATTGAAAGTCTGAGATCCCTATGGATACTCTGCATGCGGATCATCTCGGGCCATTTCCGAAGAGCCGAAAAGGCAACAGCTATATTCTGATGGTCATTGATGCATTCACCGAGTATGTTTTCGCGAGGCCTGTCAAAACTCTACGTTCGGTTGAGACTATCCGACACCTGAAAGAGTTATTCCTTCAGTTCGGTATTCCGACTCTATTAGTAACAGATAGGGGTACGGCATTTACAAGTAGATATTTAAAATCATTCGTGATGGAAAATAATATCAAACACATTTTGAATTCGATAGCAGTACCACGCGCAAACGGCCAGATAGAACGCGTAAATCGCACTATTTTAGATGGGCTTAACACATCTACGATTGAAGAGTTGGGATGATAAAGTTATTGATGTGACATGGGGAATTAACAATACGATGCATGCAACGACCAAAGCTACCCCATTTAGTTGCTCATAACAACAACACTATACCGGTAGTACAAATGTCACCCACTACTAGTAACGCGACACGAAGAACCAATTTTGAATCGAGAAGAGTAAAAGCCAAACACAATATTGACAAGAATATGGAACGTATGAAAACGGCATAAGAAGTGTACTAAGTACATATAGGTACTATTGGCGAATTGGTTCTTTGGAAAGGTGGTGTTCGAGAAGATGCCGTTGGCATTAGTAAAAAATTAGGAAAACGGTACTTGGGGCCATATCGTATCACACAAACTTACCATGTCATTGATCGGTACACAATCAGTGCGATAAAGAGTATGAGAGGTTATAAGAAATTTAACGCAACTGTGGCGGGCGACACCTTACGTCCATACAAGCCTATCCTAGCCGAAGATGAACGACAGATAGCGAGGGTCGTGAGATTGACAGAGATGATTTGATTGATCTGTTAGAAAGTTAAAGTTTTTAAATAGGTTATTATAATGTGTAAAGTAAGTCATTGTAAATAGAGTAAGATTTTTGATGTTGTTGACATGATGTTGTAAACAAAAAACCTGATTGTTATTTTGGTAATAGAGCTTGGATTTATTTTAGTTGTATTGACTGTGAAGGCCGACTTTCATTTCACAAGTAATCAAGCGAGCCAGCAATAGACCTAAAAGAGAATTAGCTTTGTGCGTTCATAACAAGAAATAGCTGTGTGCGACCAAAAAGAGAAATAGCTTTGTGCGTTCAAAACAAGAAATAGCTGTGTGCGACCAAAAAGAGAAATAGCTTTGTGCGTTCAAAACAAGCAATAGCTGTGTGCGACCAAAAGAGAAATAGCTGTGTGCGTTTAAAACAAGAAATAGCTGTGTGCGACCTAAAAGAGAAATAGCTTTATGCGTTCAAAACAAAAATAGCTGTGTGTGACCAAAAAGAGAAATAGCTTTGTGCGTTCAAAATAAGAAATAGCTGTGTGCGACCAAAAAGAGAAATAGCTGTGTGCGTTCAAAACAAGAAATAGCTGTGTGCGACCAAAAAGATAAATAGCTTTGTGCGATTCAACGAAACCTAGTTTTGTGCAATCACGACGAGACATAGCCTTGTGCGACCAAAACGAAAATAGCTCTGTGCGTTCACGAGGTTTAGCTTTGTGCGATCCAACGAGACCTATCTTTGTGCGATCACAACGAGAAATAACTTTGTGCGATTTGACCAGAACTAGCTTTGTGCTATCTCAACGAGAACGTTGGTTAAATAACGATGAGATCTTGCGACTGGTTTTAGCGATCTGTCCTCGTCCGGTGTAGCAGCAACGACCTCTCATGTCATGGTCTTATACAAGTCTTATTCTGCAATGACGACAATCCGATACACGCATGCCACGACTGTCTGTTCCGGGTATAGATATAAATAAAACAAAAACTCCTAGAAAACCCAATTCCAATTCATAGCCAAGCTATTCCACTAAAACGTGGTGCTAAAGACGAATACTTAAGGACTTGTTAAATTTCAGGATCAACGTGCAATAGCTTGGGACTCTAGAAAACAGCGGAACACTCCAGCCATTCCTCAGACTGCCACCCCGTCTTCGGCTCTGGTCACGCAAGGACGCCGTGGGACACAGCCTTGAAAAGGATGGCCGAGTTTTAAATTGACAGTACTAGTAGCGTTGTTTCCGATTGGACATCACTAGAACTGTCAGGGCAT
Organism: Athrips mouffetella; assembly: GCA_947532105.1. Lineage (NCBI taxonomy): Eukaryota > Metazoa > Arthropoda > Insecta > Lepidoptera > Gelechiidae > Athrips > Athrips mouffetella. The sequence continues at coordinate 35,415,661 of OX383956.1, forward strand.
TCATTTGGAGGGAATTTTGTCGTAAAATATCTTTTTCAATAAAAACTAGTTTTCATATAATATCCAGTGTTTGTTTTCCAGAAAGACATTACCTGAGGTATATTGTAATAGACGATTAGTTCCTGAGATACAGTAAAATTTGTGAAATTTAGCATTTTCCATCTTTGAATGGCTGTCATTTTGTCCAGGTACCACTTTGAAATCACAATCATGGTCATTTGACGTACTTATAAGCCTAACTACTGTGAAAAGGAAAACGGTGTCTCCATATCATACCAAATATTAGCAGCATCTGAACTCTTGGATTGGGCTATTTTGGTCAGCTACCACTTTAAGACAGCGACATCCTTATAAACCTATCTAACTGTGGTAAAAAGGAAAATGGGTACCCTCAAATTATGCCATTTCCTCATTTTTGGCCATCTGGCCCATGGACTTAAAATTATGAAAGTTGATATTAAAAAATTTTTTAGGAGTACCAACACACGGTACTGGTCAATCCACGACGCGCAACGGTACTTTTTGATGGAGATGCATTGCGAGCAGGTCCTGTTCACATTACAATACCCCAACCTGCGGATGCCCTCAAGACTAGGCAGCTATTTCTGGAGGGAAAACACTGCCAGCAAAGTGGTACCTTTTGTCACTTACCAAAAGGAGTTCAATCTGTCATTGGAAACCACGCTAAAGGTTCGTATTTGTTTTAACCTAACCCTAGTCATGGATAATTGTTTGATTGATCTGAAAGAGAGTATGTGTGGACTGAGAATGAATGACCCAGGTAGCAAAATGACGTCTGGGACGAAAAAAGTACGTCATTTTAAGGTCAATTTAGGGTCAGTACTACATTCGTCGAGATAGGACGTAAAACTGACGTCATTTTAAGGTCAATTTAGGGTCAGTACTACATTCGTCGAGATAGGACGTAAAATTGACGTCATTTTAAGGTCAATTTAGGGTCAGTACTACATTCGTCGAGATAGGACGTAAAACTGACGTCATTTTAAGGTCAATTTAGGGTCAGTACTACACTCGTCGAGATAGGACGTAAAACTGACGTCATTTTAAGGTCAATTTAGATTCAGTACTACATTCGTCGAGATAGGGCGTAAAACTGACGTCATTTTAAGGTCAATTTAGGGTCAGTACTACACTCGTCGAGATAAGGCGTAAAACTGACGTCATTTTAAGGCCAATTTAGGGTCAGTACTACATTCGTCGAGATAGGACGATAAACTGACGTCATTTTAAGGTCAATTTAGGGTCAGTACTACATTCGTCGAGATAGGACGTAAAACTGACGTAATTTTTTGGTCAGGACAGGGTCGGTACTACATTGGTCGGAATCGTTCGTCTAACTGACGTCATTTTTAGTCAGTTTAAGACCGTACTGTATTGGTCGAAATCGTCCGTCAAGATGTCGTCACTTTCAGTCATTACTGTACCTACTTGTGATCAATTAACTCTACGAATAAAATGTACCTTAGATTATAATAATACTAACATGTACCCAGTGTATATTGAAAAGCCATCGCCGCTCAGTCGGATCGGACCAGAAAGTTCATTCATAAATCATAGCCGAAGTAATGAATATAGCTTCCCGGCGCATAATGTCACGTTCGCAAAATGTCACACTAGGGTTCACCATAGCAAAATGTGACGTTCGCAAAATATCACGTTCTGCGAACGTGACATTGTGCCTAAGGACATTTCTACTATACGAAATACAGAAAACTAATGAAATTATAATAAATTTTTTCTATGTCCACAAAGAATGAAGTCCCAAATCGATATCGATTATTTGGAAAAATCGCCAAAATGTCGTCCCTTCTTAGTCATTTTAGGACTGTGCTGTACCAGTGAACAGTGAGCGTTTTTCAAGAATCAGCTGAAGTCCATTAAAGGTCATTCAAATTTAATGTCCATCCTGGTCACTTTGGGTCAGTTAGCGAAAGTCTTTGGTAGGTCGACAAAGTCGGGAGAGTGACGTAATCTTACAGTTTATTCAATGAATAACGGGTCAGTAATTTATTAATCGAAATTGTACGTAATTTTTTTTTTGGTTAATATAAGGTTGGTAGGGTACTGCATTCGTCGGAATCGTACGTCAAACTGACGTCATTTTTATAGTAATAAATATATGTAGGAGATGGCGCTGTACAAAACGCAGCATTTTGTATATCGTGGTATTGAGATTTTTTCTCGTAGAATGACCCTCTCGCAGTATGACGTGGTACGTAGCCGTGACATTTCCTTGGTGGTGGAAATGTAGGGTTATAGGTTATACCTATAAATAACGTTCCTAGATGGCTAGATTGGTTAAAGTGACTTAACATCACTTATAACATCACATCTTCAGTTATGCAGATATTTATTTTTATTAAGCCACCTACAGCAGCGCCGCTTTGTTTTTGTCTTGAGGCCACGTCTACAGAATGAACTACTACAGTACGTCGTGAGTACGTCATAAGAGACGTCATCAGTACGTCGTAAGAGACGTCATCAGTACGTCTTCAGAGACGTCATCCTACCGTCCTCATATGACGTCATAAGGCTGTGACAATAGTACGTCATTGGCTGGTCATACAGACGTCATAATATGACGTCTCCTACGTCGAAAATGACTGTATTATGACGTCATTTTGACGACATTTTGCTACCTGGGGAGTTACTCATCAAATGTCTTCTCTACGCTGATGACCAAGTTGTACTTGCGTCATCTGCTGACGAGTTGCAGGAGATGGTAACAATGATGAATGTGGCTTTGGACAGGAAAGGAATGGAAGTAAATGTAAGCAAGACGAAAGTAATGGTACTTGAAAGAGAAGAATGTATGACAGAGTGTACTATATTAATAGGTGGTGAACAAGTCGAAAAAGTGAAGGAAATTGTGTATCTGGGCTCAAAGTTTACGAGAGATGGAAAGTGAAGTGATATTGAAAGAAGAGTGAATGCTGGAAACATGGTGAATGGTGCCCTGCACGCCTTTATGAGGAGTCAGAAGGTGTCTCACAAGGCTCGTTTGGCTGTTCATAGGGGTGTTTTAGTACCAACACTGATGTATGGCAGTGAAAGCTAGGTATGGCAGAAGAAGCATGAAAGTAGAATTAATGCAGTGGAAATGAGAGCGCTAAGGAGTATGATTGGTGTTAAATTAAGTGACAGGATTAGAAATAGTGTGATAAGAGAACGGTGTGGCGTAAAAGAAGACGTAGTGACCAAAATCGAGAAAGGGATGCTTTGGTGAGATGGTTTGGTCATGTAGAGAGGATGAATGAACGAAGACTGACGAAAGAGATCTACCAGGCGAGAGTGAATGGAAACGTTGGAAGGGGAAGGCCTAAGCAACGTACCAGGACCAAATTCAGGACGTTCTGAATAAAGGCCAGGTTAAAAGTACCCTAAACCGACGAGCATGTATGAAAGGATTGATGAAAGTACAGGAAGCAAGGGAAGTATGTCAAGATCGTAGCAGGTGGAGGACTGTAGTCTCGACCTACCCCGACGGGAAAGAGGCGTGATGTTATGTATGTATGTAGTTATAATTTATAACGATAATTTTGGAAACGCACACTATGCACTAAATGTTTGACTTTTCCAACGTAAAATAATTCTACGCAGGGTGCGTGTCTCGTTACTGTACTCAGGAGACAAACTTCCGCACCCTTAAATTGTCCTTAAACAACAGAAACATTACATACGCCAAAACAAGATTATATCAAGCCCAAATAGTTTCATGTCGAATTAGCAACAAATAAGACGCACATGTACCTACTCATGAAGGCAATACATAAATACTAAATGAATGAATAGCAAGTTGTAGTCCGCGAGCCAGGCACAAATTCCTTTAGTAATTTCCTCTCATACGATAACTTATATAATGCTCCAGAATTAAGCCTTGAGAACAACAACTGCGGTTCCGTAGATGGATTCGGTAGGTGGACAAAAAAAAATAATTTCCTCCCGATTGCGAATTTATCAGATTATATTATAGCTAACTTCAATCTTAAAGAAATAAGCTGACTATAAAGTGATGGATTATACGCCATCTGGTTACGCGGACATGAACAAATATAAGTTCCGTGATTTCTTTTTATCAGCTCATGACAGTTAAAATGCTATTGTTATGTCCAATGTCCTCAAAGTCACCCTGTAGGTACCGGCTGACGTATAATCCATTAGTTTGCAGTCAGCTGACCTTTTCTTTAAGATATTAGTTTAGCTTTAATTTGATAAATTCTCAATCGGGAGGAAATGATTAAAAATAATGTTATTTTTGAACGTGCGTGATGGGCTACTGTTGCTCAACCCACATAGGCAGCTGCAGCTGACGTTCACGAGGTTTCATGATACAACTCTCACAAAGAATTTCAGTCGAGAGGAACTATGTAATGTAAATGTGTTGCTGGCTCGTTGACTATTGGTATAATTCGTGAAATAATGTCTTTTTATGGCATTAAAATTTTGATAATAGGGGCGAAAATAGCAACCCAGAGCTGAATTTTAGTGCTGTGAACCGTGGAATGTCAGTGGAAAATTTAAAATTTAAATTTTATTATTTGGCACAAAATATCTTATATAGGTATTTTTACTTGAACTTCACTGTGTCTGAAATACACACTGAAATATCACCCTAAAACATAGAATAGGTACAGACTTTTCTATTAAAAAGTAAAGAATGTTTCCTCATAAACTAGCGTATGATAGTTATTTAAATATATAATGATTCTTTTTTTAAGAGTTTATCAGGAGATTTTTGTCATACACACGCACGTTTCACAGAAACGGATTCAAATGTGTATGATCCACTATTAATTCCAACACATTTTGCAGCTACCTATGTCAAAAGCAATCAGCCAAAGCTGTCATAAAAAACAAGTTTGTAAAACAATGTAAATTTTTTCGGTCAAATATACTCTGGTTTTAGTGTCATGGCTGCAAAATAGATTGAAGCATTGGAATACATACATACATACATACATACATACATAACATCACGCCTTGTTCCCGTCGGGGTAGGCAGAGACCACAGTTCTCCACCTGCTACGATCTTGACATACTTCCCTTGCTTCCTGAACCTTCATCAATCCTTTCATACTTGCTCGTCGGTTTAGGGTACTTTTAACCTGGCCTTTATTCAGAACGTCTTGAATTTGGTCCTGGTACGTTCGCCGAGGCCTTCCCCTTCCAACGTTTCCATTCACTCTCGCCTTGTGGATCTCTTTCGTCAATCTTCCTTCATTCATCCTCTCCACATGACCAAACCATCTTAGCATCCCTTTCTCAATTTTAGTCACTACGTCTTCTTTTACGCCACAACGTTCTCTTATCACACTATTTCTAATCCTGTCACTCAATTTCACACCAATCATACTCCTCAACGCTCTCATTTCTACTGCATTAATTTTACTTTCATGCTTCTTCTGCCATACCCAGCTTTCACTGCCGTACATCAGTGTTGGTACCAAAACGCCTCCATGAACAGCCAGACGAGCCTTGTGAGACACCTTCTGACTTTTCATAAAAGCATGCAGAGCACCATTCACCATGTTTCCAGCATTCACTCTTCTTTCGATATCAATTTCACACTTTCCATCTCTCGGAATAAAAGAAAAAAATATATTATAGGTACTTAGTACTTTTGGCATCCTACCACAAACAATTTTTGATGAAAGTTCAGGAAGCAAGGGAAGTATGTCAAGATCGTAGCAGGTGGAGAACTGTGGTCTCTGCATACCCCGACGGGAACAAGGCGTGATATTATGTATGTATGTAGGTGTCAGGCGTCAGGCAACGAATCAGGTGATCGAGTGACTCGGCCTCTTGTACTGACTTTAGTTGCCCTAAGGCTTTGACTGCGTGAGGCGCGCAAATTGCCCCACTATTTAAAAGGTATGTCAGGAACTACACGTCCGATTGCAAAAATACAAAGTACTATATGCTTCAAAAAATCTCTACAATAACACTTGCGTACCAGCAGCATTCACAGTCTGTGCCGAGCACTCGTCTCGATCGTTCGCCCTAATTGTATTGCGTGACTCATTTGTTTACTTAGTGCCGTAACCAATTTAACATCCACTTTTGCACACAATAGTGAGCTTTATTCGTGTTGAATTTAAGCTGATTTTCCTGTGAGGCATAATTAATTGTGATAGGTGCGGAGAATTAACTACAGACGCTGCAATATGTTCACAGTGTTCAGCAAACCTACACTTCACCTGTGCAGGAGTAGCAGAAAAAACCTGGAATAAGATGAAAATCGATAAAAAGCAGGAATGGCGGTGCCCATCTTGTCGCAATGCCACCGGGTCATCTAATAATACCGTCCCGCCAAACCGCGACCCCATCACAGAAATCTTAATGGAAATCAAGGCAATGAGGAGTGATTTCTGTACTATGTAGGAAGGTTTTAATACTATTAAGCAGGATATGCACACCACCTCGCAAGTTGTCACTGAATTGACTCAGAAAATAGGCCTAATGGAAGGGCAGATTGCATCGTTGTCAATGGTTAAAAATGATTTAACCTCCTTACAACTTAAGATTGAATACGATAACAACGTTCGCGATCAAATGTCAAGGTTAAATAATATTGAGATATCTGGTGTCCCAGTTCATTCCGGCCAAAATCTACACAGTGTATTGCGTGATATATGCAGCGTAGTGGGTTTCGAGCTTCGTGACACCGACGTTGACTCCATTCATCGGGTTCGACGCTTCTCTCCGGCTGATTTGCACGAGAAAGTACCACGCATTCCTGCGATTATTGTTCGGTTCACTCAACGTTATCGTAAAGATCAGCTGTTGGCCGCAGTACGCGTACGCCGGGGACTAACCACTAAAGATATTGGCCTCGCTGGAACTCCGACTCCGTTGTACCTTAACGATCATTTGACCCCCGACAACAAGCAACTACTTAAGCTTGCAAGAGCCGCAAAAAAGGAATTTAACTACGATCATCTTTGGGTCCGGGACTGCAAGATTATGATGCGCAAAAATGATACATCGAAGTTTATTCACATAACGAAGGAGTCGGACATCACTACCAAAATAAAATGACTCTTTTTATCTTTATTTCTGCTATGCACGTGTATGTGTATGTATGGTATTCGACCGCATTTGCAACTTATTTGTGTATTAAGGAATTATACTGCTCAGAACAGTTTTCCAGCACTAACATCTTTATTTACAGTTAAACTTATCACCTGTCATTTGATTTTGATCGATTTATTAAAATGTAAAATTACGCTAGCACTTTGTTACCGTGAAATTCTTAACACATTAATTATGAGTTCTTACAATCTACACTGGCTTTATTTACCTACGATTATTATTACCTACTTACTAAGACATGGCTAATATTAATTCGCTTCAATTTTACTATCAGAACGTGAGAGGTCTGCGCACAAAGACACATTCTTTTCTTTCTAACGTTTTAAGAGCAGATTATGACGTCATCTGTTTGACTGAGACTTGGCTCACCCCCGAATTTAAAGATTGTGAACTTTTTTATAATAATTATGAAGTGTTTAGACGTGATAGGCCAAGTTCAAGGGCAGCGCGGGGCGGGGGGGTTCTGGTGGCAGTGCGGCGGGGGCTGCACGCGCGCCGCGCCGTCGGCCCGAGTGGGGCTCGCGGCCGGACGCCGAGGAGCTGTGGGTCACCGTGGAGCTGCCGGGACCGCCGGACCCGGTTGCCCGTACTCGTCGTCGTACCTTTTCTCCTGCGGCTTCCTCCCTTGTGTCTAACTCGCGATATCTTCATATCGAATGCTCCTATTTCCCGCACAACAATGAGCATAGTACCTTTTTAAATACTTTTTTCGATTATAGCTCAGACTTAGTCAATAATAATTCTGATGACTTATTTCTTATCACAGGAGACTTTAATATCACAAATGCCACTTGGAATTCACAAAATACTTCAAACTTATTAGTCTTGGATGATAATAGTGATAGTAAAGTTTTCGTTTTAAGGAATTTTCTTAGTTTTACTAATTTTGAACAACACAACTGGTGTAAAAATGTAAATAATCGCATCTTAGATCTAATTATAAGTAATACGAGTTGTGTAGTCAATGAATGCGCAGACCCCTTGACTTCCGCAGATTTACACCACAAACCCATCGAAATATTGGTTAGTTTACCTCAATTTAAATTTATTAGGGATTAATGTCGAAAGACACTTAACTTTCATCGTGCCAACTATCCTGAAATAAAAACTGAATTATGTAAAGTCGATTGAGATATTATGCGTAACATGAACACAGGCTACGGTATATTTTTATTCCACTTTGAATGAGATAACTGCTAAATACGTGCCAGTATTAATAATAAATGGGTCAAACCGATATCCTCCTTGGTATACCCGGCCTTTACTTAAAATAATTAATGAAAAACGTAAGTACCACCAGTTGTGGAAGATGTACGATAACGATTTGGATAAATTGACTTTCCAGTTATTAAGACGTCGTGAAAAGGAAGTAGAAAATTCCTGTTACAATTATTTTGTCTCCACCTCTGAACAAAGAATTACCAGTGCACCAAAATATTTCTGGAGTTTCATTAAATCAAAATCTCCTTCTAACCCAATACCTGTTACCATAACTTATAATGAAAATTTTTCTTCTGATTCTGATTTATATTTATTTCTTCTGATTTATTCACTGTTGATGAATCTGACATAGACACCGACTGTCCCGTTAGTATATCTTCTGTCTGCGTCACTGAGTCTAAAGTTTTAAAGATTCTTCAAAATATTAACATTAATAAAGGAGCTGGTACTGATCAGATCCATCCGGTTTTTATAAAAACATGTGCTGAAGAGCTTGCTTTTCCATTAACCTTCAAATATCCTTAAAAGAAGGTTGTTTCCCCAGTGTGTGGAAAAAAGCTCTTATAACACCTATTCACAAGGGTGGAAGTCGTAATGAGGTACAGCAATATAGGCCTATATCTAAACTATGTGTCTTTGGTAAACTCTTCGAAAAACTAGTCACAACTGAATTAACTTGTATCTTATCTCGGCACATCTCCACTTATCAGCATGGATTTTTCCGCGGTCGTAGCGTCGACACCAACTTAGTTACTTACACTACTTTCATCACGGAAGCTCTCGATGCTGGCTTTCAGGTCGACGCTGTGTATACCGATTATTCGAAAGCATTTGACAAAATCAATCATAATATACTTTTAAATAAGCTACGAAAGATCGGTATACACGGCGACCTCCTGAGGTGGGTCACATCATACATAAGTAACAGAAGTCAGGCTGTCTCACTTAAAGGTTTTACCTTGAGGTTCCTAACAATACCCTCGGGAGTTCCTCAAGGTTCCCATTTGGGCCCTTTTCTGTTCACGCTTTATATCAATGATGTAGGTAAAATATGCAGTAACTCCTCCCATCTACTCTATGCGGATGACACCAAAATATATAAAGTTATTAAATCTCAATATGATTGTCATTCGTTGCAAGATGATATAGATGCCTTTTATAGATACTGTGATAGAAATCACTTACATATTAATAAGGACAAATGCAACATAATTACCTTCTCTCGTAAACATAATGTAATTTATCATCGTTACACTTTGTCTGGAGTCGTTTTAAAAAGAGTAAGTGAAATTAGAGACCTAGGAGTTACGTTAGACCATAAATTACATTATAATTTACACATAAATAACATCGTTGACAAGCTTTCAAGCAACTTGGTCTAATACTTTGACTATCTCGGCCTTTTAAACATGTTATTACTCTAAAAATACTATATTATGCATTTGTTCGTAGTCACCTTGAGTTCGCGAGTATCATATATGATATATGATATATATATGTTCCATATATGGAACCCACAATATGCTGTACACGTAAGTCGTATTGAGAAAATACAAAATAAATTTTTAAAATCTTTAGATTATCGAACTGGAAACTATTTTACGAATTATGAAGTTGCCGCTAAACGTTATCAGTTTGCATCTTTGGAAAGTCGAAGAGTCTATTTAGACTCAGTATTCTTGTTTAAAATAATAAATGGTCATATTGATTCCAGTCTCTTATTAGAAAAAGTGTGTCTTAGAATTCCATATAGTACCCTCTCACGTTCTAAATTTACCTTTCATGTTAGATTCTGCAAAACAAACTATGCTATGAACTCTTTCTTCTCTCGTGCTATGCGTAATTATAATACTAATCTTACGGATATCGATATATTTTTCCTTTCCTTGTCACATTATAAATCACGGTTAGCAGGAAAACTGTTCAGTTTAGTTTGACGTTTGGTGATATCGAGGTAACTGTTATTGTTATTTCTACCTTATTGATCACGCTTCCAATTTCTGGCGTTTCGTTTTGAGTGCTCATTACATTTACTTTGTTTGTTTTATTGTAATTAAGGGGACTCTAGGTCTGTTTAGTTCTAGTTTCAATTTTAAATGTTTTTTAAAGACTGTTTGTTCCTTAATAAACTAGAAAAAAAAAAAATTATAAGAACATTTAAACTCATGAAATGCCTCGACCCATATAACTCGAACCAAAAAAGAATTACCTACTTGAAACCGGCAAATGGGTGATTCTTCAGAAATGCATTCTTCGCGTCATTTCCATGGCCTTGAAAAAAGTTGAGGATTGAAGAAAACAAAAATTAAGGCGTTAATAACGGGGCCAAGATAAACCTAATTCTTTGTTAGGGAAGTTAACCGCAAAAAATATTATTTTTTCTTGTGCCACGGAAATTACCAAACTGCCCATGGAAATTACAAAAGAGTCCATGGAAATTACATAAGAGCCCATGGAAATTACAAAAGAGCCCATAGAAATTACAAAAGAGCCCACGGGATTTATAAAACGTGTTGAAATGATGTGGGCAATCTCGTTCCAGCCATTTCGGAACATTTTAAGGGCTCCGATATTTATGTAGTATTAATCATTCGACTCCAGCATCAAGCACAACATAATTACACCCCAATTTGGGAGCAAACTCAAGGAAATATCGGACTTCAGGCTGATCAAGAGCCAGAGCCGACTCACAATTCTCAATCCATGCCTAAACAAGAACCAGATACTCCGGGCCAGAGGAAACGTCAACGCAGCCTCAGCTGTCCCGGAAGCGATGAAGAGCCTAATCATCTTGAACGGCCGCCACCCGTTCACCCGCCTGCTTGTTGAACGAGCTAATAACGAACGGGTGGTCAACATGCTTCGACAAATACACCACGCCCACGGACTTCGCCCAGTCGTCCGCAAGGTGGCATACAAGTGCCAACTTTGCTGCATCAGAAGTACGCCAATAATAACCGCACCTTTCTGCCAATCAATCGACTACTTCAGACCAATGATAGTCCTGACCGAAAGACGCCACGAGAAGAGATATCCCTCTGCACATGTCTAGCGACGCAAGCCGTGCATCTGGAAGTGGTGCCATCTTTCATCATCGACTCTGCGATTCTGGCCTTAAGAAAAATATTAGCTCGGTGTGGTTGGCTCCGAATCATGAACAGCGACAACGGCACAAACTTCAAGAGGGCCGTGCCATGGTTCCACAATTAGGCAGGCCGGTGACTGGTATAATAGTGAATTGTCATCTTTTGCATCGTGGCAGTGCCTCTGCTTATTATAGCGTCTGATCTGGTCGTTCAGCAAGGTGCTCTTTGTGCCAGTATGAGATTGAGGGTTGCATTCTTTGGATTCGGGGTTGTTTTAGTTCAAATTCGAAATTATTTGTTGCTGTAAATACAGTAGTATTAAGAAGATGTTAGGTGATATGTAAATAGTCCTTGCACTGTAAACTCCATAAGAGCATAGCAATATTTACAAAAAGAAGTCAAAGTTAAAAGATTTGAAAGCATACATTACAAATTCACTAGTCATAATATAATCCAACTTAAATAATAATAAAATTTCATTGCCCAGTCATAAAAAGTCAAAAAAAAAACCGGCCAAGTGCGAGTCGGACTCGCGCACTGAGGGTTCCGTACCACCACATAAACATAATTGTATTGGTTGAAATTTCAGTAAGTTAATGTGCTAGATTTTTTGAGTCCGACACGCGCTTGACCAAATTTTATTATTTGTTGTTATTTTATAGCCTATGCCCTATAAACACCAATTTTCAAGTTTGTAAGTGTTCCCGTTTTTAAATAGAACTAAAACAAAAATCGCCTCAGCAACCATCCAACTTGACCCCTCTCTTATATGAATGTTCTTGAAACGGGAGCTCTCCACAATTGGTTACCGATAGTTGTGAGAAAAGTTGTAATATTTAATGATTTCAGACTTTTCCCATTATTTGTACTGTGAGACCTAGCTTCTTGCCAAATTTCATAATTTTAGGTCAACGGGAAGTACCCTGTAGGTTTTTCATTTTTGAATAAATGTATGGAGATGAGAACATAAAATGCCATATCTTTTGATTGCGTCGTTGTAAAAAATTTAAATTTTCAGATCTTGTGTGGTTCAAGGATCCTAATATATGGTATTAATTTCAACCTGATACCTTTACCCGTTCGTGAGATAAAGAGTCTTGACAGACAGACAGACAGACAGACAGACAGACAGACAGACAGACAGACAGACAGACGGACAACAAAGTGATCCTATAAGGGTTCCGTTTTTTTCTTTTGAGGTACGGAACCCTAAAAAATAGAAATAAAATGTCAATTATAAAAAATAAATAGATAATAAAAATAATGAAACATAATTTCAAACAGAGAATCTTAAATAATATGGTTTGTGTCAGTTTCACAGAGTAAAAACATTTTCTTATGAGCCAGCAGTGCAGTTCATTCTTTAATTTGTTTAGTGACAGTAGTTTAAATGATCCAGGAAGATGGTTGTATATTTTTTAGGGTTCCGTACCTCAAAAGAAAAAAACGGAACCCTTATAGGATCACTTTGTTGTCCGTCTGTCTGTCTGTCTGTCTGTCTGTCTGTCTGTCTGTCTGTCTGTCAAGACTCTTTATCTCACGAACGGGTAAAGGTATCAGGTTGAAATTAATACCATATATTAGGATCCTTGAACCACACAAGATCTGAAAATTTAAATTTTTTACAACGACGCAATCAAAAGATATGGCATTTTATGTTCTCATCTCCATACATTTATTCAAAAATGAAAAACCTACAGGGTACTTCCCGTTGACCTAAAATTATGAAATTTGGCAAGAAGCTAGGTCTCACAGTACAAATAATGGGAAAAGTCTGAAATCATTAAATATTACAACTTTTCTCACAACTATCGGTAACCAATTGTGGAGAGCTCCCGTTTCAAGAACATTCATATAAGAGAGGGGTCAAGTTGGATGGTTGCTGAGGCGATTTTTGTTTTAGTTCTATTTAAAAACGGGAACACTTACAAACTTAAAAATTGGTGTTTATAGGGCATAGGCTATAAAATAACAACAAATAATAAAATTTGGTCAAGCGCGTGTCGGACTCAAAAAATCTAGCACATTAACTTACTGAAATTTCAACCAATACAATTATGTTTATGTGGTGGTACGGAACCCTCAGTGCGCGAGTCCGACTCGCACTTGGCCGGTTTTTTTTTTACACATGTAATAACAATTAATGCTATGTTTGTAGTTATTAGGGCCTATGTTAATAAGTTTGTTTGGGTACCTCGTGTTGAAGCAACATACATCCTGTTTTGTTTGAAATAATTCAAAATTAATTTTTACAAAAATACAAATTTCATATTTGTACAAACAGGGCAATGTTAGCAGTTTCATGTCATAAAACAAGGGTTTACAACTGGTAAATGGTGGAACGTCGCATATTGATCGAATACACTGTTTTTGGGCAATAAAAGCCCTATGAGCTTCAACTGACATGCCCCACAACACTAAACCATATCTCAAGTTGTTCTCTTTACTATGCCTCGGAGACGATCTATAGCTGAATTGAAGCTGGGTAGCAGCATTGGTTCCTTCTCCATTCATGGCAGTCTAAGTTGATAAAGACCGTTCAGATTCTTTATTGTTCTTATAAGTTCTCGAGGTGCTCTTTTCTTTGTCGTTGCAACGTGGTTACTCCCAGTGAATCGAGGGTGAAGTTGTTCCGAGCAACCAGGCTGATTGACACGTATGTGTGCAGGATCTGTTCTTCATTCTGAAGGGTCTTGGCTTGTAGCATGGAGTGTGAGGATGTGAAGCGGGTTCGCTGCGGAGGCCCATCTTGGGTGGCGATCGGGTGCCAGTTATCAATACCAATGAGCATTATTGATTTGGCAGGTCCTCCAGGTTCAGGACTTCAAGTTGGGTGAGCTAAAGGCGGGTCGACGTCTTGGCCTCGGATTCATGAGTACTTGAATGGTTCTTACGTAAATCTGACACGGTTCAGTCTGACGTTTTTGAATCCACAGGAGGACGCGTTGGCTGGCTGGTTCCACCTTGTTACGCTGCGTAAGATCAGTTGCACCAATTAAGCGTACCACCATATCATCGACCAAGTGTTGGCAAATCCTTCGTCAAGTATTGCATGGGTGGGTCCTCACCGACCAGTTCGGACTCCATACGGTGACAAGGCATACCTTCAATAGCATGGTATTACTGCAGGCTCTAGTATAGTAATTGCAATAAAGTTTCATTGCTCGACTCTACTTCTTGTAGTAGTTGCTCCGGCAGAAAAACTACCACCTGGACATAAACTTCCCTGGTCAACCTGAAAGGCCCAAAATAGACGCTGGTGGTGAGATGCAAAGACAACTTGAGCCGGTAGTGCTACATAAAAGCTAGTAAAAACATCTGCGACTGCGGCATGATGCCACAAACTATGTTCCACCTCGCAGCATGCGCATCAAGCCCTACATTATGCTCGCTAAAGGATCTGTACCAGGCCAAAGGCTATCTGTGTTGCCAAATACTGGTCTAAAAAAAATGAGTGTTGCTATCGATACGATAGAAGAAAAAGTGGTTGTTCCGTTAGTGGCTGCGGCGGCGTAAGCCTGTTCGCTGGCGTCGCAGAAGACATATAGTTCTTTCTCGCCTTTGTGACGTTGCGCTGTATGTGTTATGTAGGCAGTGGTTGAAGTCTTTTGTGGCCTAGGTGGAAACTGGATGGTCCCAGGCAAGATTGCTGCGTCAAATTTCTTGCATCTGGATCAATCTGGATTTTGATCGTGAAGTGGCTGAGTAGCCCTAGTGGGTCATATATGAACATCATCTCTTCGTTGGTGCGTGGCTCAGGAAGCGCACCTTTCTTGGCACCCGGTTCGTGAAGGTGTTGAAGGTGAGGAGGTCCGGTCCTGCCATCCAAACGAGACCCATACGTCCATTCTTGATTCCTCTATTGCTCTGCATGGGACCCCCGCTTGTGTCTTGCGTAGCTTGGTCTTCATTGGAGAAGGGAAGGCGGCTAGTACCGCGGGGTCATTAGAGTTCGTGTTCACGCTGTTGACGTAATCATCCATGTAATGACTTGGTGGTGGCAATGGCTGCTTCAGTGAAGTCTATTGCGTGTTTTTCATCGTTGTGGTTGCGGAAAATGTATTCAAAGAAGGGTGAACTCTTTGCTCCAAAGATGAGATATTCAAGGTCACCTTGAATATCTTGAGAGACTTTTTGCGATCGTTGCCTCGCCAAAGAATCTGGGTATCCTTGGGTCTGTTTTTGACTTGAAGGAATCTTTCTTTGATGTCTGCTGTAATGGCCACTGCTCGTTCTCGAAACCGGAACAGAATTACAAAGAGGGGCTGTGGGCTTTCAGTACGCCACGGGTAGAAAAAAAATATTTTAATGAACCACTCCTCGGTGTTAGTTATATGTTTACTCATAAAAAATTTGAACTTTAAAACTGAGGGTCTCTGAGTTAAGCCACAGATAGATAATTAGATATACAAACCAAAGAGATTTGAACCTCGCTGCGCTCGGCGTAGCGAGGTTCAAATCTCTTTGATACAAACAGACGTAAAGATGAACAGACCAACAGACGGACATTACTGGCGAAACTTTAAGGGTTCCTTGTTGGCTACGGAACCCTAAAAATGAATATTTTGAACTTTTAACTGCTTATAAAAAGAAATATAGTAATTTCCATGACCGTTTAGTAATTTCCAAGGCGTTAAATCCACGGAAATTATGTCAGGAAAAATTATGACAATCATGTTTTTTAAAAATATCTGTGTGTCAAAATGAAATAACACCACATACAAAGCAAGACAACACCTCTCTTAAGGGACTAAGCAATAATGTAACATAGTCAGATATATAAAAAAAACACGTTGAGTGTACGAGTACAAATATAAGACATGGAAATTACCCAAAACCAAGTACCAAAAAATTTCAAAATAGAAATCTCCTGGACGCGTGACCGCAGGAATGAGTGACACAATTACCATGTGTCACTCATTCCTCACACACAGCATAAATGGCGATGCATCACAGGCATCACAGCATAAATGGCGATGCATAGCAATCAAGAAGAACAGCTCTCTTGCTTACAAGACCAATCATAGTTGAGAATTACCGTGCGTGACCAAATTTCGGCTCACCGTGTGACATGTGTTTCGACTGCTATAACTTAAAGGTTTCATGTCGGATTCAAAAACAAAAAGCATGAATGCACTGTTTATTTCAGTAAAATTTGTGGTGAAAAGATGTTTCTAAGAAGTGAAATTACGCGATAGTTTCGAAAAAACGTTCAAATTCACCCCGTTTTCAAGCTTCTAACGGTATTTAGTGTGATTAATCTAGCTTTTAGAATATTAAATGTGCAATATTGTTATGCACTGATAGTGTATTGAACTTTTAATAGTAAGTTTTGTAAGTAAAAAGTTAATATTTAATGAGATATCTGTCTGTGACGCTAAAAAACAGGCGTTCCAAGAATAACCCAAATCCTATGCAGAATTCAATATAGTGCAGTCAGTTAGCTGTTTTACGTAGACACGATTTACAATTTCACCAAATTTTTTCCAGGTACTAGTTAGGTCTCAATTTTTGATAGGAGCCAATTCTTGAATTTCAAAAAATTTACATAGAAAATTCAAGAATTGGCTCCTATCAAAAATTGAGAGCTATGTACCCAACTAGAACCTGGAAAAAAATTGGTGCAATTTGGTGAATTTGGCGTATAAGACTATAAGGGACCGGACTAATAGGGCTATCGTTTGAAAATAAATCAAAGACATAGGCCGAGAACTTAAAATTTACCTTTTTACATATAACCAATTGATTTAACTTTTAAATAACTTATTAGTAGCTTATTTCGAACTTATTTGTAGCTTATTTCAAACTTATTAATAGTCTTATTAGCAGTAAAAATATTCGAACCCGACTCAAAAAGTTCGATTCATTTTATCTTCTTTTATTTGTCCGTTTTCTTCTTCATCTGTTTTGAAATAGAAGATAACGAACAATAAAAGAAAAAATCGGTCTTTTTGAGTCGAGTTCTTAATAAATAAAATACATTGACATGGATTCATGTTTCTTAATCCCTTTATTCCCTAACCATGAATTCATGTCGGTCGTCCCACGAATAACACGGCATTCTTAAGTTTTAAAGTACTTACTATCTTAAGTTGGGTTATTTTAAGAATTGGTGCCTCGTTCAAAGAATAATATAATCAATCATAATGTAATATGTTATAGGTTATAGAAAGCAGACACCAACAAATGGACCGCCTGCTTATATATGACCAATTGATAAAAATCGATCGAATGGACATTTTGAAACGGAAAGCATTTTTCAGCCTTTTGGAGAATATTCTAAGGTACCTACTTAGTAAAAATACTTAATTACAGGTGAACTTGTAGCTTTTCAGAAATGGTAGTTAGGGCTCCTGGTTTGAAAAGATGGTTTTACTATCGGTCTCAATGTTTAGTTTTCAGGATAACCTTCAGTTAGTATCATTGGAAAACATGGCCTGCAAAAGGATGGAAGGAGTGCGACTTATCGAGAAACTGGCTCTTTTCAATGCAAAAACGCTTAAGTATCTGTTTCTATGGCGTTTCGTGCTGCCAAATGAAAATCCCATGCTTATCAACTATAGTTATATAACAGGTTAAATACTATTTATAATCCTTTTTTTTTTCGTTTATTCCAACGCTTTCCAATCTATTTTACAGCCATAGCACGAAAACCAGAGGATATTTGACGGAAAGAATAACATTGTTTTACAAGCTTGTTTTTTTCTGACAGTCTTAGCCGATTCCTTTAAACATAGCTGCAAAATGCAATGGTAAGCTTTGAAATAAAAGGAAAAAATGGATCTTAACCTTTAAATAGTTGAGAACCCACGTAATGAATTATGAGCGCTGTGTGAAAAGGGGCATAAGCAGGGGTAATAAAATATACTGGGAAGAGTGCGTGCGCATACCCTTTCCGCATTAGCATAGTATTAGACAGCGTATAACGGAAAGGTAAGATAATAATAAAGGTTGTGAATCTGCCTATGAAACTGAACAACTTTTCCCAAGGAATATAGGTCATAAACAATAGTAGATTGTATTATATGGCAGCAAAATAATATTTTACGGCGAGGGCGCTTTTTTGAATCCAGAGCGAAGTGAGGGATTCTTTAGTAGAATCCTGAACGTAGCGAGGGATTCAAAGTATGTACGTCGCCCGAGCCAAAAATATATTTGCGCCTGAGTGATACACTCTACTTTTCATCACCCACTATAGTAGGATAACTAAGAAGGCGAACCTTGCACCTAAACCTGCTGGAATGAAACTTGGCAGAAGTACATACCCATAGGTAACATATTAGAAGTGGTGCTCCCCAGCAGGACGCGGCTGAGATGCACAGTGGGTCATAATGTCGAAAATGTGTAGTGTTTTACTAGGTTGAAAATTGTATCTGTTGAACCGACATAGGTAGCTGGTTGAAAATTTCACAGAATATGTATTTTTAAAACAAATATATCACCATAAAATTTAAAAAAATAAGGGGGTCGCCATACAAGAATAGTTATTTGTTATGCCAGGCAGCAAAAGGTTTATTTGGCGCGAGTGCCTCGTATTGAAACCTGAGCAAGCAAAGGATTCTAGGATTGAACCACGAGCAAAGCGAGTGGTTCAAAAGAAGAATCCTGAGCGTGGCGAAGGTTTCAAGCCACGAGACGCAAAATAACTTTGCTGCCGAGCGAAACACAAAATTTTTCACCTCATTAAAGCGAGGAAATGTTAACATAATGCAAGAAAAGCAATTCAAATATAAGAAATAAGTGTTTAATTAATTACTCATATGTTTTAACGTAAGTGCATAATACACCTACATAATGGTACTGACGGCAGCAAGCAAGTGGAAACATAACCAGTATAACCTGAACCAGCGATTCGCTACAAACCTCCGTAACCAGAGACCAGCTCAAGGTCAAAGAGTTTTCACTAGACAATACTAGACATTAAAAAGGAAATCACTATAATTAAATTATTATTATTTTTGGGACTGTTGTGCTTATGTTCCTGACTCTACCTATAAACTACTTGATAAATTTGCAGAACAAGGTTCATTTTCATGGGATTTCAAAGTGGAGACAGAGAATAGGCAGTGGCAGGCAAATCTATTTTGAGTTGCGTTGATTTGAAGTCAAAGGGCGAGTCCATTAATCTGGGCAAGAGAACAAAAAAAGGCGATCGAATTTTAAATTTACTTTTCATTATCAGCCAGTACCTTACCCACCAGGCATTCACTATTCTTAGTACTATTTGTTTCTTTCCTATATCTGCATCCCTTTTTCTCATCTTGAAAACGATAGTGCGTGGCTGGCTGGTTTTACAAGCGGCCAGTACTGAAGCAAAATAATAAGTACGTCGCGTTCGAAATTCAAAAACCTTTTGCCCGCTAGGGGCCAAAAATCGCTTTTGGCCGCAGAATTTAACCGACAAAACAAATGTTTCCGAGCTGTGGAGGTGAAAAGTACTTTACCGCGCACTTTGCAAGTTTCATAGAAAACATCACCTTTGGGTGCACTCAAAGGCAAACCAAGTCATCTTTTTCGAATAGATGGAATGAAAAATAAATTTTTGACGTCCCATAGAAACTGCATCAGCTGATAGCGCATTTTGTATGGGAGGTCAAATTTGGTTTTTCGTATTTCGACCTATGTTCCTTGGGAAAAGTTGTTCAGTTTCATGAGCATATTCACACCCTTCTGTATTATCACACGTTTCTGTTACACGTTGTATATTCTTTGCCCCTTCCAATACTTTAACGGTCTCACAACGCTCTTAATACATCGCGCAGGCATAAATACTCGTAGCAAATTTCAGTTTTTATAACATTTTATTGTACTACCTAGTGTAGAAAAAAAAATAATTGTAGTTAGTATCTGCTATACACTAAAAAAGAAAGGCAGCCACTCAGCTTCAGCGCTGCTGTAGCGCTGGACAACAGTCAGCTGAAGTGTAGTGTGTAGCTTTTAGTACTCATAACAATGAGTATTAAAAGCTACGAGTAAGTTGCCTTTAATGCTTCACCATAACAGTACAATATATCACTAGAGTCAAAGGATTTGAAGACAAGGAACTTTAAGCTGAGCGAAATTTTCTCTCTTTCTTCTTTACAGATTAAAAAAATCTGTAAAGAAGAAAGAGGTGTGAAGTACTGAAGTTATGTGTGGAATGTCAGGATGTGAAAGCAATTGTGATGTGGTGCCCACCGGTCTCGCCGCTTTATTAGATAAATTGAACTATCATTGCAAAAAAAATAAACAAAATATTTGGTATGTAGTTCGACTAGATTTGAGCCTGGGGTTTGAAACTAATAATAATAATACTTTTGTTTCTGGGACCCAATTCTTGAATATCATACAAGGGGTCAACCTCGGAATTCGAGCTAAAAAGCTGTAAACTCGTGTATACCTTCATTTTGGTGTTCTAAAAGTTGTCTCAAAAGTCTCATAAAATCTCGGGCCCGCATCTCGTAAATTATTCAAGGTCAAAGTAAATAAATGGTACAGCACCACTGCACTTACTTTCTCGCGATTTACGAGAGTCATCATTCAACAGTGTCCCCGCCGCCTGGTGTCGAACCCAGAACTTTCGGATCAAGAGCCGAATGCTCTAACTACTATATTATAAAGGCTGCGGATAGTAATGAGTAAATAAATACCAACTGCAAACTTAAGTTTGTAATTCCATACAAATAATATGAAAATACAAACTTACCTATATACCAACTATATTTATGTAAAAATTATTTAATGAAATATGCAGTCAGGTAGAAAACCAATTAAGAATCCAAATTGTAGAACATCAAAATAAGCTCAACGTAACCGATTTTGAGTAAATCACATTTTTAAAATTTAGTAGTAAGGGAACACCCCTTATATGAATTTTTAGAGACCAATTGATACTGCCGCAAATACCTTAAATGGAGATGCTTGCTCATGCAAAGTTTCATCAATATTTTATGAGCCGTTTTTGCGAAAATTACAATTTTTCATAATTTCGTTGTATGATAGCTACGCTCAAAAAAAATGAGAGCCAGCAAGAAACCACTCAAAACCCTTCGATAGATTTGCATAAAACTCTTAAATTCCAAATATGGTGTCAGTCGGACCATCCATTTAGCCGCTTACTCTGTACATTAACTTACTAATCTGGGGCCGCTAGGCCAAAGCGTGACTGACAGACCGACCGACGGACCGACCGACCGACCGACCGATTGACCAACGTACGGACATTTTTGGGAGACTTGTTTTTTGTGATGTATGAGTGATATAGAATACATTTTTGAGAAAATTAGAAAATCTTTTTTTTTTCGCGAATACAATACCTTTCTCGCTCCGCTCGAAAGTAAAAAATCAGCTTTTCGCGATTATCTCAGTTTCTATAGCTCCAATGACGTTGACATTTATATAAGAATTGTAGAGCATAAAATTTGCGATACATTTTGTTTTAAAGTTTTTTTATACGCCCAACCGTTCTTGAGATAAAAGGCGGAGAGCAAAATAGCAAAATTACAATATATTTACTCGTTTTATTTTTACTTAAAACCTACTTTAAATAAATTAATATAAATTTAAAATATACAAAAAGTATTTCATCTAATGAGTTTATAATTACAAAAAGTAGGTAAGCATTATAAAAAAAAAGTGAAATATATGCTAAATTAATTGTAATGTTTTAACTAATAAATAATACAAATTATTTATTGTTAATAATATATCATAAATTTAACAACTTTATACAAGGTATTATTCACTGAGATTCACGGTTGCATTACAGTGAGTATGGCTGAGCGCTGCGGGCTCTCCGCCCTCTATCCCAAAAACGGTTAGGCGTAAAAAAAAATCAATCAAAATTTGTCGAAAATTGCATGCTCTACAATTATTACATAAATGCCGACATCAATGGAGCTATAGAAACCGAGATAATAGCAAAAAACAGATTTTTGTGATTTTATGAGGCTTTTAGATACTTTTAGAACACCAAAATGAAGGTGTACACGAGTTTACAGCTTGTTAGCTCGAATCCCGAGGTGAATTACTTATATAACTGGACCACTAAACATAAAAAACTGGCCAAGTGCAAGTCGGACTCGCGCACCGAGGGTTTCGTACGAACCTGTAGGTATACAACGTGTTAACGGAATAAGCGAAACTGAGAAGAGTAGAATCAATTTCACTCGTTTTTGATAGGGGTAATTTTTTTTTTTTATATTAAATTTTTGCCGCTTCTATTCAAAATAATTCGGCGGCGTAGCGCGGTTCATGAGCGGTGAGGAGGGGAGGGAAGTGGGCGTGGCGTGCACGTAGTGCGCGGACTAGAACAACGATGAAACTAGAACAATGATGAAACTTTAAAATAACAATATCTAGAAAAAAATTTTTTTACAGGAATGGATTTATTTTAATAAAAATCAGTTGGGGTGTATGAGAGTTTCGCTTATTCCATTAACACGTAGTATAAGTAAAAGTTATGGTATTTTTATTGCTAAAAAGTTTTATTATGTAATGTAATTAAAAAAAATCCCTTTATGTGTGCTATAAAACGTTGCTTCATGCCAAATTTAAAGATTCTAGGTCGACTGGAAGTATCCTCTAAGTTTTGATTCCCTTGCGAATAGGTGCGAGTTTCAAAATATGCGACTTAAATTGCTGTTTCTTTTGATTGGGTTGACACAGAAGTTAGATTTTGTTACAGCTTAAAGGTATTATAGACCTGAGTACGAGTATTTGATATGAATTTCAAATTAATTCCTCTACGTGTTCATGAGAAAAAGAGTCGTGACAGACAGACAGACGGACAACAAAGTGATCCTATAAGGGTTCCGTTTTTTCCTTTGGAGTACGGAACCCTAAAAAAGCCGTAATAATAAAGAACAATAAACGAAATTATATAAAATAGTGCTCTTTCGTTTTTCGGTTTATGTGTCCATCAGGGCTTATTTTAATTTTTATAAATATGATATCAAGAATTGGTTTCCTGAGCTAAAGACTATTTCAGACAACTATTTGGGACACTATTTGTAACGAGTTCCTTTGACAGAGTACAATATCACTTTTTAGTTTATCGAAATATATTTTTCTATGCATCAGTCTATAGATAAACCGCCTAAATGAGTCCTCGCCCGCGGGGTACAGGGGTGCAGAGGTAAGACGACAAAGGGGGAACGAAAGAAGTGCGGGCGGCGGAGCATTCTCATTCTCTACGCGCTTCCGCCCCCCGCACCTGCCCTTGTACCCCGCGGGCGAGGACTCATTTAGGCGGTACTTCTATAGTCTGTGACACAGTCTCAAAATTTTATATGTTTTTGCGACGTTAAACCATACCAGTGACGCGCGAGTGAGGAAACGCGCGGCATCATCTGGACGGAATATATGTAGCTCTAGTATCTCGGGAACGCGCAAGTGTCAACGCGCGAGTCGACTCGCGCGTAAAACGCCTCATCGACAGGCTCTTATACGCCGCCTTTATCCTGCGCTTACATTGTAAACATTAAAATGTCATGCGCCTAATTGTTGAAACGATTGCGGGCAAAGTTTGCAGCAAACCGCAACACTTATAGTACGCGACACAGCGTGCGACAGCTTGGCTGCACTCCCGTGTTATCTTTGATCTTTGCGTGTTATAAGTTATGTGGGAATGATTCTTTTCGGTAAATCTCTATGGTACATATTTTTTACAATGGCCAGTTGAACATTGATGAGATATAATGTCAAATAAATTTGTCACTTACAATCCTTATTACAATCTAAGACTTTTGTATGAAAATTTAGAAAATTTCATTAAAAATATAATCATATGTAATATACAAAACTCACAAATACTGCAATATTTTTTTTTTGTCAGTGTTCAAAAAATACGATAATGACGATTAATTGTTTTCCATTCGGTATTGTTTTTCCGTGTTTTAAACTGTTCTGCATTATTACGCCTTTTGTGGGTCTGCTATGGATGTTACTTATTCATATAGAAGAAACATTTTCATTCTATGACACCGTGCTTCAAGCAAAAGTTGACGATTATGTGAATAGGACATTTGCCTATAACGAAAATAAAAACATGATTTTATCCCATTGACGCACGTCATTTTTGCTTGATAGTCAGCCATGTGTTCAGAAAATTACAACATTTGACATCGCGTGGAGCGTGAGTGTAATTCTGGCGTCATCGTTTCCTTGGTTACGAATTCGTTGGTTGTGTTTGGTCGATAAAGAATGATGAAAATGTCCACTGATGACGAAAAGAATAAACTTTCGAAGCTGCTGCAAGGACTTGAAGTTCCCGATATAAGGCTTACAGAACGCTGTTCAACATTGATAAAAGATTTTCATGAAAAATACGACAAAGAAGTCGAAGTGGAAGAAGAAAAATTTGATGAAATGGAAGATTTAAGCAAAGAGAATCCGTACAGAGTACCAAAGGAACTGTTGAAAGAGAACACAAGGAAACTTGAAGAGTTGTTAAAGCGAAGCAGGTAACTAAAAACAGATAATATATGAAATACTTACACAAAACACTTCTTAGCAGTCACTCGGTTAAAATACTTTTTTCAGATCAAAACAAGCCAGCGAAAATGTGATGACATCAGCGGTAGATCCTAAAAGACCTTGGCGTACTCACTCCACAAAGGAAAGGCTGCTTCGTATTAACAACGATTTGAAACACCACGCTGAGAAAGCCAAGCAACTTATTGCTCCTCTCGAAGAGAATATTATAAAGAGTCTTGTTCAAGAATGTGAAGAGGAGAATCGTTACTCTCCGCTGGTGAATGCTGATAAGCTCCGAGATGTTGTGGAAAATGCCAAGAAAAACCTACCTAACTTTCAATATAAGACAATTGATAATACTACTGCAACTGCAATTTTACCTTTGGCTCATGAAACCAAAGTAGATACTTCTCCTCAACCCGAATTATCAACAGAAACTCAATACTCACCGATTGATGCAACATCAATGGATACCGATTAATAAATAGTGCTTACTTGCCTTCACTGGCCTAGAGCGACCCTAAACGATCTTAACCTTTGACGCCAAGAGCCACCAAACTTTCTCAAGCTAGTGTTAAAAGGGCGTTCAGGTCAGTATCCGACACTCCCGGCTGTCTTTCTGTTGGTCGTCCCAAGTACGCTCTCACTCATCGCTCCCTCCGTCTTCTTTACAATTTCAAGCCAATGAAGTCGAGTTTTATGTAATTTATGTTCATTTATTTAGGTACTTAGTTTTGGATGTCTACTTTGTATTTTACTCGTGTACTTTGCTTTAACTTGCAGGTGGATATTATATGTTTTTGGTATTACTCGTACTTATTATCATTAAACATTCTTACTCTAAAAACTTTGTTATTTAATATCGATAAGTAACGAAGAAGGTAACCTAAATACATGTTCTTTTTCAACCTGACATTCGTTTGCTACAACTTTTATCTACAACTTTCCCAACTTCGCACAAATTTTGAATTGTTTCAAAAGTTGTAAAACAAAAGTTTTTGTAAAAACATAACAACCTTACTTAACTTTTCGGGCAAACGGATGTCAGGTGAAATAAATAACCTTGTATAATTTTATTGTTGTTAGGTTCTGGCTTGTATATCGAACGGCTAGACTCTAGAAAATGCTTCCTCAGAAGTCTTGCTTGCATGAAGAATTTGCGAATTCTAGCGCTCGAGTACGCACACATCGCGGATGGTACAGGCGTGGCGATAATATCGCTCTTACCCATTCTGAAGAGGCCACATTTCCGCTTGCAGGTTTGTCTTGCAGAATTTGCATTATCTTTATTCTAATTCATGTGCCTTCTATCCATATTCTCATTTGATGCTTTTTAAGGGGTTCCGTAGTCAACGAGGAACCCTTAGAGTGTTTACGCTCTACGTCCGATCCGAACCGAACCCGTGAAAATAAGAATCAATAGTGAAATCGGATGATGGAAGCCGATTTCGCTATTGATTCTTATTTTCACGGGTTCGGATCGGATTCGGATCAGACGTAGTGCGTAACCGCCCTTATAATTTCATCATGTCCGTCTGTCTGTCCGCGGCTTAGCTCAGATACTACTAGAAAGCTGTAATTTAGTATCGATATTCAATTTCATTCACGCCGCCAGCGGTAAAATAAAACATTGAAAAAATATATATTTTTGTGTACCTACAAGTGGGGGGTGAATTTTTTTTCTTCACCCCGTTGTGTATGTTGTTCAATATATCTTAAAAAATTATGTGAGCCAGCAAATATCATTTCTCGATGTAGGGATCCGTTAGCGAAACATTTAGCTTGAAGGCAAAATTTTTTGTTGGAGTCGGGCCAGCTAATGTCCTTATTGGAAATGTAAAAAAAACATAGTACTTAGTAGGTATACGAGTATAGTAGTGTATATATGATGAAATTAAAAGGAAAACTATCACAGCTAAGTAGGCTTCAGAGGTTAGTGGGCTATAGCCGAAAAACTGGAAATCTATACATATAATAAAACAGTATAAACCGTGTGTCTGTACTTTTGATGAATTGAGCAAACAATGAGTGTAGGAGATAAGAAAGGACTAACAGGAATTTTGGAATTTTTTGTCTGTTTTTCTGTTTGTTTGCGCTAATCTCTAAAACTACTGAATGGATTTTCTCACGATTTTCACAGGTAGATTAAGCTTAGCTCCGAGCAACATATAGGCTATGTTTTATTAAAATCGGTTCACTCAATCTGAAGCTACACTAATTCAAATTATCAAACTGCCTGTGCAACAATAACTCACAAACTACTTATCCGATTCAAACGGGGTTATCAATCACATGTTTGGCTTACTTTGTGCACCATAAAATCTTTATTTCATTGCGAACGGTTCACTCAGACAGAAGGAACGCGAAGTTTCATGCGGCGGCGCAAACAACCCACAAACTACTGAACTGATTAAAACAGGATTTTTAACAACGTATTTGATTTACTCTCTGCAACACATATGTATGCTTCGTTTCATTGCAAACGGTTCACTCAGACAGAAGGTACGCGAAGTTTCAAGTGGCAGCGCCTATCACTCACAAACTACGGATCGGATTCAATCGGGGTTTTCAATAACGTAATTATCTTACTTCTTTGCAATACTTTGCATCATATAGGCTTAGGTTCATTGCAAACGGTTTACTCATAAACTACTAAACCGATTCAAACGGGCTTTTCAATGACACGTTGGGCTTCGTTTCGTGCAACTAAAAGCTTAGTTTCATTGCAAACGGTTCACTCAGACAGAGGATATGCAAAGTTTCAAGAAGCGGCGCAAATAACTTAAAAACTACTGAGCTGAATAAAACCTGGTTTAAAAACGTATTTAACTTACTTCCGTGCAACATATTAGCTTAATTTCACAGAAAGAAGGTATTCAAAGTTCCAAGCGGCGGCGCCACTTACTCACAAACTTCTGGGACGATTCAAACGGGGTTTTCAATAACGTATTTGTGTTGCTTTTGTGGATCATTTAAACTTTGTTTTATTGCGATCTTATCAATCAAACAGAAAATATGTAAGTGTGGCGACTCCGAGCTGAAATTAAACAAAGCTCATAATGTTGCATGTAAGTAAGCCAAATACGTTATTGAAAATTCCGTTTGGATCGGTCCAGTTATTTTTGTAAAATTTAGATAAAGTGTTATGGTCAAAATAATCATAAAAAAATACCCATCTATTTCAGCATGGGGGTGCAATAAATGTAAAAAAAAAATTATGAATCTTGTAGGTAGAGTTTTGAAAACTTAGATAAAGTAGGTACTTGTATAAATAAAATACTTCAAGAAATAAATGTTGTTTGTATTTATATATTATAATTTGTTTGTATAGAAGTAAATTCCCACTGTTTTGTATGGAGGTACATGTAGTATTATGTTATGTTAATTTTTTTTGCAACTACCGCCTGCGCCCCGAGTCTATGTCACATGACAGACATTTGTGCCAAATTTCAAGAAAATCGCATCACATTTAGAGGTTGCACAGTTTGAACAGTTTTGAATAAATAAGAAAAAAGACAATTTTCGAATTTTAATTATGTTTATTAGGAAATCTGGAACTTAGAATACTCACTAATAATACTTTTAAGAGGCCTATCACAAAATTTCGTTCAAAAAAATTAAAAGTGGAAAATCTCACTCGGCGTCCAGATTTTTCGACACTGTTTTGTAGCTGAAACTAAATGATATAAATACTTTTTGTATTTTCAAGTTATTTGATACTATTATTGCGTTTGAAAGGCCAGCGCATCGGATTATGGAGAAATTTGGCAGTTTTAAGTACGTTCAATTAAGGTATTAAAACGAATTGTTTTTAAACAAACGTAGGCGATTTTTATTTGCTTTATACCAAAGTTTAGTATGGTATAAGTTATACGAAATAATATCAATATAGTAAAGAGCAATTTGCAGTTAAACCTGAGCGTTTTTTGTAGTTTTTTTCGTTCGGAATTGATTTTTTTTCTAGATTTTCCAATATATTTTCAAAATTCCGAGTCCGCTACAAACTACACTATTATATAAGAGATTTTATTGTATTATTTTAATTTTGTTTTCTTAGCCCAATAGTGAACT
Organism: Athrips mouffetella; assembly: GCA_947532105.1. Classification (NCBI taxonomy): domain Eukaryota; kingdom Metazoa; phylum Arthropoda; class Insecta; order Lepidoptera; family Gelechiidae; genus Athrips; species Athrips mouffetella. The sequence goes on from OX383956.1 coordinate 35,444,607, forward strand.
ATTGAAATCCACGAGCTCAAAAAAGTGCCTTCGCGCATTTTATGAAAACTTGCTTCGGAATATTGGCTATATCTACCAATATAAGAAAAAAAATTAAAAAGCGAGGCCGCTACGAACTTAAATAATAACTATTCTTCAACATTTTATAAGTGAAAGTTGTCAAAATTTTTCCGTTTCTCAGATTAAGGACGCCGAAATTAGCGCAAAAACACGCTCAAAATGTAATAGGCCTCTTAAACACTTAGAGTACAAACTAGAATTATAGGCAAAAAAAGATCTTATACTAATCAATTTTGAATGATGCAACAATGCCTTCCTTTGTTCGCTTAGTGACAGCTTTTCTGTGATGCTTAACAACTCTTAAATAAAAACTGCTTTTTTTTTCATCCCTTACCGACTCATTATATTTTTTTGTGAGAGCGATTCCTCTTTCTGCCGTGTCATTCGAAGAGAATCACTGCAGTATTTGTGTGCGTCTCGGATCCCACACAATTCAAAAAACGTCTTTGTTTTGCTGGTAACAAAATGGCTTAGGTCTTTATCTTCAAACCCTAGGTTTTTACCTTCCAACCTTTTCAATTCTTTTTTCTTTGCAGGTTTTTCAAATTTTTTCATCATATTTTCTTTCACATCTTCAGTAATCCCCTCATCGAAAAAAGCCAGACCTATGTTTATTTCTGAAAGATACCACAGGTGTCTCTTTGCGACTGTGATAGCACTTTTCTTCACGTCTTCATCTGGGTGTAAGTTCAGAAGCTGTAGAATATCCAAATCGTTCTTTAGAGCCCATCGACTTATCATCACCTTATGCCAAAACTGAACTTATACGAGGCTGACGAATTCGGCTACTGTCTTCTTTCCTTTTATATCTCGTGTAGGAATGTTTATCTGGCGGGCAATAAGGGTAATTTTGATTGCGTAGATGGCCTTTGCCATCAATTTTGCTTGGTGAAGAGCTCCTGGAATCAAAGTCGTTTCCAGTCCAACCTCCGAGGTAAAGGAGTGAAAGCTGTAACAGCTCTTTGTAGTCTTCTCTGGGATGGCTTCTCTCTTTTGAAACGTTTTGTAAGTAGTTTAGAAGCCCATTGACTTTGCAACTTACGAAATATCTGAATATCAGGACCACTTGACGGTACGCGGATGCACTCTTCGACCCTCCTTTGAGTATCAACTCGTGGATGTGATGGCGACACGCCAACCACAACAATGTTCGGCCAAACTTCTTTTCGATCCGAATACACGCTCCTTTGCTAAGACCAGTGTTGGAAGGTGTAGTGTCGCAACAGACACGATGATAAAATCTCGAAGATTAAAGCGGTCCACCTCTTTAATGAAGTTTGCCAGTTCTATTGCCAGCAGAAAACGAAAAAAAATTTTGTGAAACAGAAAAATGTTTGAATTTTCACTACTTTTAAAAAAGTGATCAAAGTGTGCACCCTCTAAACACCATTCAATTTAGCAGAAATTTACATGTGTAGGACCAAGAAATAAACCGGTTGCAAAAAGAATAAAAAACTTTTGTCTGATGAAACACCCTAACATGTAGTGTTAAAAGCATGTGAAACTAGACACTTTGAACTTTGTACCGCTCTTTTTTCAGTAGCTACAGAACCTGACTGAGCCTCAGATTTAGTTATAGGTTCTGTTTTGTACCAAAAATAAAGAAACCCGTATCACACTTCGTCCGCGTGGAATTCGACTATAATTTACTCCTCCAATGGGCGGAGTAACCCATTGGAGAAATAATAATAATTTCACACATAGGAAAACAGGTTTAACTTACAGTTCACACGTTAACAAGAGGTGTTTACTTAAAAAATGCGTACTATTTGCACTCTGTATAATATTGTGAAAGCGAAAATTTGCTTTGTGTATCTGTCTGTTACGCTTTTACCTCTAATCCGATGAACCGATTTTCATAAAACTTGGTAATCAGATAGTTTGAACCATGGTAAAAGTCATTAGCAACGTATTTCAGAACTCCACGCGGACGGAGTCGCGGGCAACAGCTAGTAAAAAATATAGCAATAAGGTGCAATAGGACCTCGCTGAGCATTAGGAGGTAAAAAGTTTGTTATGATATAAACGTCATGAAATACTTAGTCAAACCTGCTTTGCGATAAAAAATCGTAATAAATTACGCGTGAAACTAGGTGCGAGGCCCGACACGCACTTGGCCGGTTTTTTCATTCATGAAAGTTCTAGCAATGCTCGTTGTATATACTTAGTTAAGGGCACGATGAATTATGTATCTTCGTGTCCTAACCAGTTAGTTAGGCCACGAGGGATACCCCGCATTTCGTCACATACGCAGAGTTTTTAACTTTCGAGCGCAGCGGAGCGAGAAACGTTACTGTATTCGTGAAAAAAAGATTTTCTAATTTTCTCAAAAATATGATCCTTATCACTTATCTATACATCTATACATATAATAAAAGAGTAGAAACCGCGTGTCTGTACTTTTGATAAATTTATAAAAAAATTAGTGTGGGCGATAAGAAACGACTAATAGAACTCAAAAATATGTTTTCTGAACTTTTTGTCTGTCTGTCTGTATGTTTTCGATTAACTCCGAAACTACTGAACGGATTTTCTCGCGGTTTTCGCAGATAGATTAAGCTTAAGTCTGAGCAACATATAGGCTATGTTTTATTCAAATCGGTTAACTCAATCAGAAGCTTCACCAATGTTAAGTATTAAATTGCCTGTACGACAGTAACTAGCAAACCGATTCAAACTGAGTTTTTAATTATGATTTTGGCTTACTTTTGTGCAACATAAAAGTTTAGTTTCATTGCAAATGGTTCACTCAGACAGAAAGTACGCTAAGTTTTATGCGGCGGCGCAAATAACTCACAAACTATTGAACGGATTCAAACAGGGTTTTCAATAAACTGTCAAGCTTACTTTTTTGCAACATATTAGCTTACTTTCATTGAAAACGGCTCTCTCTGACAGGTGCGCGAAATTTCCAGCGGAGGCGCCAATATCTCACAAACAACTGAACCGATTAAAACGAGGTTTTCAGTAACGTATTTGGCTACTCCATGCAACATGTATGCTTAGTTTCATTGCAAACGGTTCACTCAGACATAAAATTCACTAAGTTTCAAGCGGCGGCCCCAATAACTCACCAACTACTAAACGGATTTAAACGGGGTTTTCAATAACGAGTTAAGCTTAATTCTTTGCAATGTATTAGCTTACTTTCATTGAAAACGGTTCACTCAGACAGGAAATGCCCGAAGTTTCAATAGACGGCGCCAATAGCTCACAAACTACTGTACCGATTCGTTCATGACGTGCTTGGATTAGGTACTTTCGTGCAACATATAAGCTTAGGTTAGTTGAAAACGGTTCACTCAGATAGAAGTTACGCAAAGTTTCAAGCAAACGCGCGAATAAATTACAAACTTTTGAGTAGATTCAAACGTGGCTTTCAGTAACGCGTTTGGCTTACTCCTGCCTGTGCAATAAACCAGCTTAGTTTCATTGCGAAAGGTTCACTATGACAGAAGATACGCAAAGTTTCAAGCTGCAGAACCAAGAACTCACCTACTGAACTGGTTCAAACTAGGTTTTCAATAACGCGTCGGGCTTCTTTCTCTGCAACATATAAGCTTTATTCCACTGCAAACGGTTCATTCACACAGAAGGTTCGCGAAATTTTGAGCGGCCACACCAATACCTCACAAAGTACTTAAACGACTTAAACTGAGTTTTCAATAACGTATTTGGGTTGCTTTCGTGCAACATTTGAACTTTTTTTATTGCAATCGGTTCACTCAAACAGAAAATGGGCGAGTTCAAAGTTTCAAGCTGTGAAACCGAGCTGAAATCAAACAAAGCTTATAATTTTGTACGGAAGAAAGCCAAATACGTTGTTGAAAATTCCTTTGATCCGGTCCAGTTGTTTGTGTTAAAGTCGTGGGTACAGCTAAAGATTGGTAAAATCTAGATTTAGTTTTATTGTTAAAATAATATAAAAAAAATCCTGTTTCGGCATGGCGGTGCAACAAATGTAAAACAAATTATGAAAGTTCTAAAGTTTTGAAAACAGGAAGTAGGTACTTATAAAAGAAATACTTAAATAAATAAAGAGAGGTTGAGGAGAATTGTCTTTTAAGGGGAGAGACAAGTTACAACGATTGTACAGAAGTGTAGTCCAACAGTTTTGTATGCAGGTACATGTACAGTTAAAAGCATGTGAAGCCACATTGGACTTTGTACCGCTCTTTTTTCAGTTGTCACAGAAGCTAGAAAGTGACTGAGCCTCAGATTTAGTTAGGCTTTGTTTTGTATAAGATATAACCCGTATTATAGTTCCTCCGCGTGGAATTCGACTATAATTTTACACTTACGAGGATAGTGGGCGACCTAACAGTCCACACGTAAACAAGACGTGTTTAATTTACAAAAATCCATACTATCGGTACTCTGTATACCTAATAATATAAAGGCGAGAACTGCACTGTCTGTCTGTCTGTCTGTTAAGCTTTTATGACTTATCCGATAAACCGATTGTGATATAAACTTGGTACGAAGATAGTTTGAACCATGGGAAAAGTCATTAGCTACTTTTTCTGAACCCCAACACGGGCAACAGCTAGTACATTATAAAAAAGCAGGCTGCCAAAAGTGTCCGTCCGTCGGTCGGTCGGTCTGTCCGTCACGCTTTGCTCTAGCGGCTAAACAAATAGTCCGATTGACATATTTTAAGTTTAAGATTTTTATGCAAATCCATCGAGGATTCTGTGTGGTTTCTTCCTGGCTCTCATTTTGAGGGTAGCAGCGTAATACAACGAAAATGATAAATTGTACTAAACTTGCGCAAAAACGGCATATTAAACGATCTTGATGAAACTATGCCTGGTATATAGGTATATATAAAGATATATATATATGTGTATATTTGTCTGTATGATTTTATATTATTATTATTTAGTATAGCAATGTATTATTATTATATTTATTTATTTATAAATAATAAATAATAAATTATGTGGATTTTACTTTAAAAATAAAGAATTTTCAACTTCATCCCCCTTTTCACCCTTAAGGGTGTCGAATTTTCAAAAACCTTGAGACATGTAAATATTAATTTTTAGTCGTCAGCCTAAATACAAATTTTGAAGATCCTAACTTCAAAACTGACGGACTTTCATACAAACTTTCAATCCCCTATTTTACCCCCTTAGGGGTGGAATTTTGTAAAACCCTTTCTTAGTGCACCCCTAGGCCTCATAAGGAACCTACATGCCAAATTTGGAATCTCTAGACCCAGCGGTTTGGGCTATGCGTTGATATGTCAGTCAGTCAGTCACCTTCTTCTTTTATATATATACTCGTAGATTACATTAAGCTCAATTTTGAATAAATCACATTTTTATATTTTAATAGTAAGGGAACATTGAACATATAGACCAATGGATACTGCCAGTAGATACCTTGCATGGAGATCCTTGGTCATGCCGGGTATTGCCCGTGGTACACCCGCAGGGTTCACCTAGGTGTTCCACGGGAGATTTTTATATCCTGTGGTCCACCTGGCTGTACTTAGGATTATAATCATAGACTCGTGCCAAGAAACGTGACTGATTTTGTAATTGAATTTTGTTTTGTAAGAAACCATACCTCACTTTTAAATTAGAAAATATAAAAATTACCACAGAATCGATCCAAACCCAACACACAAAAAAATGGGAGTTTCCTCGTGTCCGTACTACCATACGTATTAAAAGCATGCTGTGTCAGTGTTTATGGTCTGTTTTATTTTTAAGTTGGTAACATGCGTATGTGTAAAAATAAAAGTATAGTTGTGAACGAAATGTTTGCTTGTGGTGTGTGATTTGCGTTTCTGGAACTATTAAATTCAGGTGAATTAAGTTTACGGCGGAGAAGAATGAGTGCATCTTTGTGACGCCTTGCTTGTACAGTCAAGAGTAGGTCAAGCTTTTCATTTGCAGCGCGACTTAAGCTCCTACAGCTTATTTAATTTTTAGTTTGACAGCTGTCATCCGAAATGTAGATCTCATCGAGACCTATTATTTGCCTCAGCACACGAATAGCCTAGGTTCAGTAGTTTTCGAGTAATAGCGATTTTTAGTTTGACAGCTGTCATCCGAAATGTAGATTTCACGAGACCTATCATTTGTCTCTGCACACGAATAGTCTAGGGTCAGTAGTTTTCGAGTTATAACGATTTTTAGTTTGACAGCTGTCATCCGAAATGTAGATTTCATCGAGACCTATCATTTGTCTCAGCACACGACTAGTCTTGGGTCAGTAGTTTTTGAGTTATAGCGATCTTTAGTTTTACAGCTGTCATCCGAAATGTAGATCTCGATGAGATCTATTATTTTTCCCAGCACAAGAGTAGTCTAGGGTTAGTAGTTTTCGAGATATAGTGATTATAAATTTGACAGCTGTCAACCAAAATGAAGATCGCGACGAGATCTATCATTAATAACAAAAAAAATAGCCCTCATTTTCTATGTATAATTTTACCGATTGTTTATAAATTAAAACATTGTCAATGTTTTAACAAACATAAAACATTAACCAGTAGGTCGAGCATGTGCAGCGCGACTTGGCGAGACTTCGTAGACTAAACCGCTTATGTCTTCTCGTGTCCATACATAAAAAGTGACAGTTGCGCGCGACTCGACCAAGTCGCGGTGCGCATCTAAGCCCGGCAGGACTAATATTTGTTAGATAACACAGATATTACATTTTAGAACAAACAAGAAATCACTTAGTCTGGCCCTGTGTCAAATATTTTTGCCATAGACGGGCGATAGTTTTGAATTAGTTTTATTTCAAAAGTGATCAGTCGACTTAGCACGCTCCAGTTGTCAGTTTATCTAGGCCCATAGATTAAAGACTTTAAGCATGGTCACGTTTTTTTGACAGCCGAGCAGTGCGACACATTTTTAAAGACAAGGATGGCTACATGTATTAGTGTATAAAGCTATCTCTGTCTAAAATATCAAAAACGTAATTTGTAAATTTTGCTAAACATTTTCCTCCACTAACATTTCTTCGCGCTTGGAAGTGATAGATTAGATGACATAATTCCCCAATTAAAGTGACATTTCTCCGAGATATATTTTCTCTCGGGGAGCGTGCTAAGCAGGCAGGTGTTCCACGGGAGAAAAAAATCTCCCGTGGTACACCCAGGTGAACCACGCGGGTGTACCACGGGCAATGCCTGGTTTCAAAATTGCTATACGTTCTAAACTAAATAACAAACATTCTGAACAACCTTTTCGACTGAATAACTCTTTGAACTGAACAACTATTCATGCTGTTTTCGTTCCAAACCAAAGATTTTGGAAAATACGCGCAAGAAACGGAGCGTTTTTCTCATGTCAATGACAATAAAACGAAAATAATTGCAGTACCGGCCACACTGACGGGCTGTCAGGACCTCAGAACAAAGACCTCCTTGCTTTTTGGTCAGGACAAAAAGTCTGCCGTCTGCTGTGCCTCTAAGAAAAAAAAATTACGTCTTCGTATGGGAGGTAATTATTTTTTCGTATTTCGATCTATGTAGGTACTTTAGGGAAAGTTGTTAAGTTCTGTGGTCCGAGTAACACACTCAAAGGAACGACCTGTGTTCCTTGGGAAAAGTTGTTCAGTATCATGAGTACATACATACCTTTTGCTATCAAGAACTAATTAAAAGTCACCCTATATATATACGAGTACTACTCTATGAATCAAATGGTCTGCCTTTGGTAAATCAGAGGTCTAGAGGTCGGCCTCTTCGATTTTTATGGTTTTGAGGACGATTGAGACCATCAGTTTGTGAGGCAGACATGAGAAAATGATTTAGCACATGCTTTTAACATTTTTAAAGCCCTGTTAATTGATAACGCAGCGCCACCAAGGTGGCAGACTATTTTTCTGTTGTTCTACTCATCTTTTTTAATCGAACGATCTATGTATGCCACGTTTTAATATCATAAAAAAAATATTTCTTCAAAATGCAGAGGTATGGTGGTCTGCCTCTTCAACTTTCATCGTTTTGAGGATGATTCTGACCATCAGTGCAAGCGGCAGACATGAGCAAATGATTTAGCTCATGATTTTTTTTACATGTTTAGATAACGCAGCGCTACCAAGGTGGCAGACATTTTTTTTGAGGTTCTACTCATCGTCTTTAATCGAACAATCCATGTCTGCCACACGTGCAAATTATATAGAAATACTGGAGGCTATCACCCTATCTATACAAAAAATGTTGATAAAAAAAATTTTGGATACCCCTCCAAGTAAAGTGGGGGTAGAATTTATTTTCTCGTCTGCCCCATCGTGTGGGGTGTCGTTAGATAGATCTTTCAAAAACAATGTGAGTCTTCTTGTATCATATTTAAATTTAGGGATCCGTTTGCGAAATATTTAGCTTAAAACCCCAGGAGGGTTACGTTTTTTTTGGGGCAGTCGGGTTAAAGCGGATCCCTTATGGTGCGACTTCGTCTGTCTGTCACACCTATTTCCACTCAGCAACCACTCACGCTATCGACTTGAAATAAGTTTAGAATTTGCTTGCCCAACCTTACTGCAAACAAAAGAATATAAAAAATATTATACTAAATGAAGCCCATAAAGGGGAGGGGGGAAAATTTTATGCTGTCGTTACTAGGTTATTCATATTCGAAAGGGCTTTACTTGTACATTTTAAAATAAGTTTTTGTAGTTTTACGACTCTTACTTTTTAGGTATATCCGAATATTGCCAAACAAAAAAATCTTAATTAGTTATCATCGATCGAGCTCTGTCTTAATATTACAGCAAAAATAAAACGATCTCTAAAAAGCACAGTTTTTTAGAAATCTGCAAAAAACCTGTACAAATAAAATTTTGTTTTGCGTTCCAAAAATTTACTTTGTAGCTTTTAAAATTCCACAGTTATATCGGTACCCTCGGTGCGGGAGTCCGACTTGCACTTTACCGGTATTTTTAAATTAGATTAATCCTTTTTAAGTTTCTCATGTCAAAACTATTTATAGGATTTTCATGCAAACTTTCATCCTTCGAGTCCAGTCCCTTAGGGGATGATTTTGCAAAATAGTAGGAGATCCAACAAAGCGAACCTCGCACAAAACCTGCTGGGATGAAATTTGGCACGATACAAGTACAGACCTAAAGGTCTTTCCACTATGCTAAAGGTAACATAAGAAGTTGTGCAGTCCGGCAGCACGCTACGGAGACGCACAGTGGGTCATAATGTCAAAAATATCTCGTGTTTTTTTCTACCGATACAGTTAGCTAGCTGGTTGAAAATTTCAGATGATATATGTTTTTAGATTAATATATCACCTAATAATAAAAACCAAAAAAAATAAAAAAAATAAGGGGGTCGCCAAACAAGGAACGTGTTTTATTTGTTTTTGCTCTGTCGTTAAAACGGTTATTCATTCGAGCGTCAAACTTGGTATGAAATATATAGACTTTAAGTGGCACAGCAGACGACAGACTTTTTGTTCTGACAGTCCGCCAGTGTGGCCGGTACAGCAATTATTTTCGTATTACTATAGTCATTGACATGAAAAAAAACGCTCCGTTTCTATGCGCGTATTTTCCAAAATCTTTAGTTTCCAAAGAAAAACAGCTTGAATTCAAAGAATTAATCACTCGAAAAGGTTGTTCAGATTGATTTTCATTTAGTTTAAAACATAGAGCAACTTTTAAACTTGTTATATTTGAATTTTATTCTGATAAAAACTATAATTTTCGCAATACCGGCCACACTGGAGACAATGTCCGTGACTGCCCGTGTATGTCCGCCCCTTCATCTGCTGAGCGCCTAAGGGCACTGCATGTTATTCTACGTCATCTAGTACACGAAATTTGCAACTTTGTAGCGATAGTAGTGGCCTAGTAGGTCCACAAAACGTTGGTCTGCCAATCCGAAACCTGGCAGGTTTTGTACAGTCGGAGCGCAAAGTGGTTAAGTGACAGATTACACGAATGAAATCTATTCGTAGAAATAGAAGGTACTGTGCACTTGCGGAACCCTAAAAAATTTTTAAATGCATAAAATACTATTTAGAGGAACTGTCAAGAAGGGTAACGAGAAACGGGGAGTAGAAAAATATGACAAGGCGTGACAGTCGAGACAGGGTCGGGAAAGAGTCGAAAAAGGGAAATGAAGGAAAAAAGCATTTTTTACCGAATAAAAGGAATAGTTGCTAAAATTTTTATGAACGAAAGCAACAGAAGAAAACTAAGAATCAGGTTTTGTTGAATAGTGAGGGCAATGGAGCTGAAATAGAATTTTAACGTGTTTGAAAGTTTCAGGTGAGAGAGAATTTGGGCCGTCAAGCAAGGAAAATTTGGAAAAAAACGGAGAAAAATGGAAGAATGGAATCGGTAAACGCTCCAAATATCCTTGTTGTTACTTTGAGACGTCTGTGAAAGAAAAGTCGATAGTAAGCTGGATTTCTGTGAGTTATATTTTTTTTTTTATTGTAGCTCGCGAAAAAAATAGAATTCATACAGCTGATGAGACGAATCTTTTGAAGGAGGCTATGATCCTGGATTGTGGGTTCCTTCAATTGAGATAAAGATAGGGATTGCTTCGTGTAGGATATAGTATAGGAAGGTTTATTTGCGCATAAATTCAAGATGCTAACATTCAGGGTTTGATTCCAAAGTGTAAAGAATAAGTGGAGTGAAACTAATGTTATGTAAGTATTCAATTTTGTGGTTTTCCATCTTTTATTTATTTTTGGTTCAAAGTTGTTGTGTGTATTTGAGTTAAGGTGAAATGTGACTTAATGAAATTTATAGTTTCTTCCAGGTTATGTGAGCTAAATAACGTTGAGAAAATCAGATTTCAATGTCAAAAGAGGAAGAGTTGATTGGAGAATATTTGCAGCTTTACAGATCTACCTGCGAGGTCATAAGAGGCTTGTACTGTGTGATACTTTAAGTAAATTGTTATTCCCTCTTAATGATTTTCTTTTGTAAACATTAATAACTCTGCGGAAATTATAACAAGCTGTGTTTCTAAACTGAGTCGTTATTTGTAGATAGTAATAAAGATTTCCTTTTCCCATAATTAAGTATAAACTAGTTCTGCAAATGTCTTTGTTCGCGTATAGCTAGGCAGGATAATGTTCTATTTCTAAACAGGTACAGGAATTACAAGGAACATTATAGACATGGAAAAGCAAACCACAAATGATAAAACGTGAAGGCTAAAAGAGGTATTGCTTGGATTGTAAAGGTAATGTAAATTTCATTGTGTTTAATTTCTTCCTTTTACAGAGAAATTGATTAAAATAGTCCTTGGTGAAATCATGGAAACTGGACTCTGATGTATATATATTGTCATCGATTCGGGGTGGCTTTAGATGTTGTATATTTTATCAACATTTCAAAGTGACTTTAGACGATGTATAATTTTATCATCATTTCAAGGAGACTTTAGTCGATGTATATTTTTTATACTTTTTTAGGTAGAATTGTCTATTTGACATTATTGTCAAATAGTCAACAGATAAATCATTTTTGATTTAGTTTTACTCAAAGCTAGACGCTATTTTGAAATCTTTATAAATTTTTTATCTCTTTAACAAAAAATAAATCAAAACCCAAAATCAAAATGGAAGAAAATATTAATACATTAAATAATTACCATTTTTTAGAAAATAATATAAAATCTTTGGCCCTAAATCAAAATTCCAGATTTTAATATACTAATGTCTTCATATGATAAAATTTAAGAAAAATATTCCGTCAGATCAAAAGAATTAGAACGTCAATTCAAAATCTTAAAATAATATATCTGAAAACTAAAACTTGGATATAGATTGTGATATTTTATTGTGAAATAAAGGGTAAGTTTAAGTAGAGTGAATATTATAAATAATAATATTTCAAATAATAATAAATTGCTTTGATAGTGATTTTGAATCTTTTGCCTCAATTTCCCAAAATTGGAACATGCTGAGAGCATTACTACATCTCAGTACTCAAGCTCATAGGAGGTGCTTATCTTTCCTTTTTACTTTCATTCTATAGGGGTCCCAGATTTTGAGATTAAGAAATACCTGCTCTCAGGTTTATTTAGTTCAACCAAGCGTGGATGGATGCCCTCGTGACATGTGTCCCCGATGTCCACTATATTGGATGTGGCAAATGTATGTCGCGTGTCGCTGGAGTATCTGTCTAAGTCTATCTGATAATATCAACCTTCGGATTTATTTATTTTAATCATTCTTGGGCTGGAGCCCTCAAGCCTAAAAGGGTCTGATTCTAAATTTCTTCTCGTTCTATTTGTGTGAGGTTTCGCTGATTCATCCTGATTTCCCTCTTCTGTGTGTGTGGGATGAATTGGTGTTATTTCAATACAAATGGAAGGATATTAGCAAGGTGTTTTAACGTTGGATTTTGGAATTGGTTTCTTGTGTTATGTGCTGATAACGCTCGCCCATTATTGGATGCGTCGTTTGAGTGGCATATACCACGGGAGAACCTCCTGATCATTGCGTTGGTCTACCAAATGTAGAGTAGTTAGATAATTTAAAACCTTCTTCTTTTGTGAAGGGACATTCTAGTTTAGTTTAATGACATTAAATTGTTTATAAGGAATAAATTAGAATTGTCCTGAATCAATAGGAAGAATATTCTTGAAGGAGACATTACATTCGTTCGTGGGTTGCTTCTTGTAAAGTGTGTTGACGACGTTCGCCCGTAAGGCTGCGACGGCTGTACGACACTCTGACCTTGGGGGACCTCTGAACTTTATGTGTGTCATCCTAAAGTAGTTAATTAATCTATTTAATCTTCATTGAATCATACAGGAACCTAAACCTTATAAGATTCTAAGTTTTATTTTTCCTTAATAAAATTTGTCATAATTTATCATACTTAAAATTATACTTTGACTCAGTGTGAAACCACCTTTAACATTACTAAATAGATTCTTGAAAACAATAATGGAACGGAAATTATAATGTTTAGTTTCTTTCATTATAGATATGTTTCGAATATTTAAGTATATACAATAACCCCATTTTTATACTTCTTTTGAGTCCTCTTTTTAAAGAACATCGAGTTTTAGCTAGTGTTGTTTACGCTAAATTCTCCCAGTGTTCTTGGTTTTGAATACTCGATGCTTTTGATTTTCCCTTAAGATCTTAAATCATAAATGGTTGGCCCAACCTAGCTTAGATACTACTATCCCGTATCTTCTTGGTTCTGGTCATCATACTTCACTTTTATTTAAGGATTACCTTCAGTAATCTTTTGTCATACTTACTTCTTATATGTTCTTCTTCGAAATATGCTGGGTAATCCCATTATAGTTTAGATGCTTTTCATTTTATTTAAATGAGTGTTTAGACTGGGGTTACTCTACATAATCCTTGTCCTGCGTGGGTTGGTAACGGAAAAGAGATTTAGCTACGCATCACAAGTGAGAGCTATAAAGGATATACGGAGACCTTGTTGGTGCAATATAGTCACTCAGTGACTGGGGGGAGGGAAATTGCCCTTCAAACTCTTTATGTCTCTCGTTATAAAACCGTTATTGATCTAGGCTGGCCATGCAAGCAATAATACTATACCCGTATCTAGTACAGACTTCACACTTGGACGTGTGGAGCTGGCTAATTATTTTCAGTTTAACTTATTTCAAAACAAACTAAGGGATTCGATGATGTCGATCATTGTCTGCCCGGAGGGATTACAGGAAGAGCTCTTATAGCTCATGATGGAGAGTGCCCTGTTTTCCTAAAGGAAGACTGTATGCTTCGTGTGCCTGGCGGGCTCGGTGACCAGCTCTGGTATGGGTGACTAAAAGAAATAGTCAATACCCTGTGAACCCTGGATGAGTCAGTGATCGTCCCTTAAAGGTGGGCCACGTGGAAGTCGGGTTTGACGCGGGGCATGAACATACCGGGGGGAGACATCATCACCGTCTGGGTTGTACTGTGGTTAGTTGGTTCCGCACTCCACATACATTAACCCTAGTCTTTACTGTAGTTTAAGGTTTCGATGGGATATCCAGCTTCGCGAGGATGATCAGAATCCTGACGATCCAGTTGGATTGTTAGGGTAGTTTAGCGTCATGTCATCGTGAGCTGGGTGATGATATGCCTCGGACCTAGGACTTAGGGTAGAGGAGGCCTAGGACGAGCTGTTTGGGGCGATGGTGGTGCTCCAAACCTGGGGATTGTCCCCACATTATTTTTTATTACTTCGTTTATATTAACATAGGTTTCTTTTCAGAAACTTAACGGCTATAATAATATTGCTTTGTAATAAGAGATGAAACCTCTCCTAAGCTGATGAATCTACATGAATTCAGATGAACTACACTAAACAATATGAAACTAAATTTAAATAAATAGTGATATAAAATAAAATAAATAACACAAATTAGACTTGTAAAGATTAGGTTTATTTTCAAATATAAGTATTAAAAATAACAAGTGTGTTTCTTTTTCATTCTTCTATTGCCACTCTCCACCGAGCAGAATCTGTAAATTACAAAATATAATAAGAATATAAAACGGAATGACGTAGGATTCAGAAAAATTATAATATTCTTAAAGGATATTATTCTAGACGATCAACCTTGGCCAAAACTTTCACGTATCTGATTTGAGGATCCTATTGGAAGGGACTTCAGATCTGTACAGCTGGTGCCGTGACCAGGATATGCTGGTTTCAAGCGAGAGAGGTATTGAAGAGTGGAAAAAGAAACAAAATGAAAAATACATTAATTTCTAGTTTTGAACTGAAGAAACTTGAGAGTAAAGTCTATCTAAGTTAAAGTTGATAAGCGGGACGTTAGAATTGGTTTTAGCTTAGGGTTATTTGTTTTGGAAACCATAGAAAATATGATGCATTCCTTGTTTTAGAATAAAGATGGGAAATTTTACAGTCTCAATAGAAGGAAACATAGGGTCAGGGAAGTCTACTTTATTGGCAGCTTTGGGAGGCAACTCTGATTTTGAGATAATACCAGAACCAATTGATAAATGGACTAATTTATCTGGCGTTAATCTCTTCCAGTTATTTAAGGAAAACCCTAAGAAGTGGGGTTTCTGTTTTCAAAATTATGTTCTTCTAACAATGTTAGAGAATCATACGAAAGAATCTAACGCTAAGATTAAAGTTATGGAACGTTCCATCTATTCAGCCAAAAACTGTTTTATTAGGGAATTGCAAGAGAGTGAATTGTTGCACCCGGCTGAGTTTGCAGTTTTAGATGAAATTTATTCTTATTTCAAGGAACAGTTTGTTACTCGAATTAATTTAATAGTTTATCTTAGGACTTCCCCTATGGTTTCTTATCAGAGAGCCCTAAGTCGTGGTCGACCTGAAGAGACAGGGATAACGTTAGATTATATAGAGAGGATTCACAACATTCATGAGGAATGGTTATTGAACCCTAATATAAAGGAAGATTTTGACAGGATAGAGATTATCGATGGAGATCAAAATATTAGCTCCATAAAGCAACAGTTTTGGGAAGTTAAGGAAAGAATATTAGATAAGCTTTCTATTCTTTAATTTAAACAAAATTCCAACCTATAATTTGTAATAAACTTTCAGTATCCAAAGAAAAGAAAAATGCCTCCTCGTTATAATCTTAGATCATCTCAGGGACAAGATGAATTAGAAAGGACAGGTCAGCAAGAAGAACGTCCACGACCTTCTTTACGCAACTCCACTATGTTTCGCCAACTTCGAAGAAACATGGGAATTCTGACACAGAAGGTGTCGAGTTTAGAGAATCAGCTGTCGCAAGCACGGGAAACTAACGCTGCATCAACTTCGTCTGAAAGGCATGAAGCACCGATTAATATTTGCCCGGTGATTGATACAAGAGTCGAAAAACCACGTTTTCCTGGAAGATTTGGGGTACATCCAGTGTCGTTTTTGGAGGATCTTCAGAATTATTTACGGAGAATGCCTAATGAAGATGCTACAATTGAAACTATAATTAGTTGTTTAGAAGGTGATGTTCGAAAATGGGCCAGAATTTATAGACAAAGATGGTTTACACAGTCGGATTTCAAAATAGATTTTTTGGATGCTTATTGGGGGAGAAGCCGAGCAAAACACCTTGAGAAGAATGATTGTAAATGGCACTTGGTCTAAGGAAAATGGAACAATGCTAGAACATTTCGTTAGTTTAGCAGGGCAAGCAAAGATGATGTCTAGACCAATTCCTGAATGGCAAATAGTGGAGGATTTGATGAGACACTTCCCGAAGGATGTACAATATGCTTGGCGGATGAAGAAAGGAAATACTTTGATTGAGGCAACGGAGTTTCTTCGTGAATTGGATGATGTGAATAAACAATGTGGATCTTCTTCCTTTGACTTCACTACTGGAGCTGATAGGGGAACAAAGCGTCAAAGTCCATTCGTTTCGAATAAAGACAAACCATTTTATAAAAAACCAAAAGTGGTGGCTCACATCGAGGGGGAGACTTCAAGGGGAAGGATCACTGATGAAATAATTCAAGAAGAAGATTTAAACTAGTTGGGGCCATCTCCAATAAGCAGAAGGTGGCCGCAATTAACAAAAATTTAAATTATCTTTTTCCTGTAAAATATTTAATAAAACAAGGTTGGAAGCCAGGGGTAGGATTGGGTTGTGACCAAGAAGGGATCTTATATCCTGTTTCCCCGAATAATACTAGAACGATTTGTGATAGAGAAGGTTTAGGATATTCTTCAGAAGAATATAATAATAAACAAACAGTCGTAGATTTAATTAAAGTTTTTGACGTTTCCGTGATTAAACAAAATCAACCAATCTATAATCAGTTCATTAGAGAATATGAAGGTAACTCTTTATATGATGAAGAGGTTTGCTTTGAGAATGAGGGGCCCAAATTTAAATCAGAAATTGAGTTACAAATTTTGGGGCAATCTATAGTTCTCTTAATAGACACTGGAAGTGAAGTAACTTGTATTTCGGAAGAATTCTTAGAGTGTTTACAAGGAGAATTAAAGTTAGAATTCCCTGCGTTACCAGTTAGACCAATATGTGTGAGGGGAGCCGTTGGACAAAAGAGTCTCCAAATAAAAAAACTAGTCTCTATACCGTTGACGTGTGGTTCATTTGATATTGATACGGGATTTTTAGTGATTGCTAAGTTAACTTGTTCTGCTATTCTTGGGGTAGATTGGTTAGTTGCGCACAACGCTGTTTTGCATTTAAAAGAACCACAAACATTAGAATTGGGTATCGTTGGACAAGGAGAAATTACTATTCCGTTTCGAAATCTTTCTAGTGGGTCTTTAGAAGAGAATCGAATAAATCTAATATCTGGAGTAGAGGAACAAAACGAAAAGGAAGGCGGTGAAGAAAAGCAATTATTAGATCTGTTTAAAAGTATTCGGTTGGGAATGGATTTGTCTGATGTAGAGAAGGAACAAATTTTTAATGTTTTGAGATCCCATATGCAAGTTTTTATAAAGAAACTTGGAAGGGCAAACTGTTATACTCATGACATTAAAATGATTGAGGGTACTCCAAGGATACAACGAACCTATCCTATACCATACGCACATAGGGCAAAAGTAGAAGAAAAATTGAGGGAGATGGAAGAATTAGGGATTATATCGAGAAAAACTACAAATTTTTGTAGTCCTCTAACTTTCACTGGAAAACCTGATGGATCTGTTAGAATATTACTTGATGCTAGGGAAATCAATAAATATATGGTTCCAGAAGTAGAAGCACCGCCTTTACAGATTGACATACTTAATGCTTTCCTTGGTGTAAAATTTATAACACTGATTGATTTAAATAACGCTTATTTTCAAATACCGTTGACTGAGGACAGTAAAAAATATACTGGATTTACAGTTAATGGAAAGTCTTACGTATACAACGTGCTTCCGCAAGGACTTAAGACGTCAGTAGGGTCCTTTTGTCGCGCAATGGACATTATATTGGGTCCTGGTGTTAGAGAGTTTTGTGTCAATTATTTGGATGATCTTGCAATCCTAACGAGTGGGACTTGGCAAGACCATTTGGATCATATTGATACAGTTTTGGATCGTTTAGAATCAGCTGGAATGACTTGTAATTTTGCAAAGTGCAACTTTTTCTGCAGTGAAGTAAAAATGTTAGGGCATATAGTTACAACTTCGGGAATTAAACCTAACCCGGATAAAATAAAAGCTATAAAGGAATTCCCTATTCCAAAGAAACAAAAACAGTTAAGAGGATTTTTGGGACTTTGTAATTATTATAGACGTTTCATTAAAAACTATAGTATTTTGACTGCTCCATTAACTAGGTTATTAAAGAAAAACCAAGCATGGTTTTGGGATGAAGAATTAGATCGAGCTTTCAATAATATAAAGGAAGAATTTATTACAACGATTCTATTGAGCCATCCAGATCAGGATAAATTATATTATTTACAGACCGACAGTTCAGGGATCGGAATAGCCGGATCATTGTTTCAGATTGGAAATAATGGTGAGGTTAAAATTTTGGGATTCTGTAGTCGTGCACTACGGGGTTCTGAATTACGTTGGACTGTAACTGAACAAGAGTTGTGGGCTATTATTTATTCTGTGAAAAAGTTTGAGACTTATTTAAGAGGAGCGAAATTTGTTATTCGTACAGATCATAAGGCATTAATTTTCATGAAACAAATGAAATTATACAACAGTAGAGTCACACGTTGGATTTTATTTCTTGAACAATTTGACTTCGAAGTCGAACATGTAAAAGGTGTAGAAAATATTGGGGTAGATATTTTATCTAGATATCCGCCAGGGGGAGTTTTGCAAGAAGAGAAGGTGTGGTATCCAACTGTTATGTATGTAGGAGTTTCTACTGACCGTGACTTGAAAAATAAATTACAACGTATGATGGAATACCAACGGCTTGACAACGTCATATGTGGGATTAAGGAGAAAATAAATGTTTCTAGAGTTCCCGAAAGAACAGATAGATTTACGCGTATAACTTTGCGTTGTATTGTCAATAATGATCTACTTTATTTTAAAACTGTACGAGGAGATTACGTTTTGTTTATGCCCAAGGTTCTACAAGAAGAGATTTGTAAACAGGTACATATAGAGATGGGTCATCTTGGCGCATATAAAACTTTGAAATATTTACAATTAAGGTGTTATTGGATAAATATGGGTAAGACAGTGAAGTCTTGTATTCAGAAGTGTCATGTTTGTCAGCTTTCTAGACCTGACTATATAAAAGGGGTAGGGAAATGTAAATCGATTTTAACTGAAAACCCGGGTGAATTAGTAATGGCTGATATTTTCGGACCACTACCTAAAACTGAGGCTGGTTATATTTACATTTTTGTAATACAGGATTCTTTTAGTAAATTTATTAAACTTTTCGGACTTCGTGGAGCTTCAGCAGACTCAGTGCTTTATTGCATGAGAGTGTTCACTGAAATAATACAACCTAAGGCTGTTATGACAGATAACGGAAAACAATTTATTAGTCACAAGTGGAAAAATGGACTCAGAGCTTTGAGAATTAAGACTTTGTATACTACTATTCGTAATCCTCGACCTAACACTACAGAACGAGTGAATAAAGAATTAAACAAATTCTTTAGAATTTATTGTCATGATGACCATACTAGATGGGATCATTACTTGTTGGAGATTGAGGAATTGTATAATAATACGTTCCACGAGAGTACGAAATTTTCTCCTAATGAAATATTATTTGGAAATTCAGAGAAACTTAAAGTAGACTGTTTTCTACCACGGGCACTCACGAATAAAACGTTAGACCAAATTAGAGAGGAAGTTAGAGAAAACCTTAGACTTTCGAGTCAGAAGCGGCAGGATAGATTCAATAGAACTCATAAGTTGATAGATTTTCAAGTTGGTGATTTGGTAAAATTAAGGAGGCTTAATAAATCGGATTCTAGTCGAAATAAAACTAAGAAATTTGATTTATTATATGATGGACCATATCGAATTGGAGGAATAAAATATGCTAATGTGTATATTCTCGTTGATCCTGAAACTCAAAGTGTCAAAGGAGTTTATAATGCAGTCCATTTGGCTAAATATTATACTTAGGATGTTAGCTACTGAGATTTTCACGGGACTATTTCATAAATTTTAACTTTAGAGGAATTGAGATATTCCTGGTCACAACCTAATTAATATAATTTTATTAGTTTTAATTTAATAATTAATATTAGAAGACTATTTTGATTATAGTATATAGTGAGCCAATTTGTTAGTGAATTGATTGGCATTAATAAATTGACTTCGTTTTAAAAAAAAATATATAATGAACTATAATAATTTATAATTTAATACAAATTTAATTTGTTTATATAATCAGGGTTGAACTGAAATAAATCTAAATTTAGATAAACATGTTAAATAATTTTAATAATTTTGAATAAAAAATTAATTTAGTTTAATGATTTATAATATTAGTAGTTTAGTTATTTGTTTTGTTTATTGTATTTGTGAATAAAAAATTTTAAGGGCCAATATAGGAGGTTTTATTTTAATAAAATAATAATAATAATAATAATAATAAATTGCTTTGATAGTGATTTTGAATCTTTTGCCTCAATTTCCCAAAATTGGAACATGCTGAGAGCATTACTACATCTCAGTACTCAAGCTCATAGGAGGTGCTTATCTTTCCTTTTTACTTTCATTCTATAGGGGTCCCAGATTTTGAGATTAAGAAATACCTGCTCTCAGGTTTATTTAGTTCAACCAAGCGTGGATGGATGCCCTCGTGACATGTGTCCCCGATGTCCACTATATTGGATGTGGCAAATGTATGTCGCGTGTCGCTGGAGTATCTGTCTAAGTCTATCTGATAATATCAACCTTCGGATTTATTTATTTTAATCATTCTTGGGCTGGAGCCCTCAAGCCTAAAAGGGTCTGATTCTAAATTTCTTCTCGTTCTATTTGTGTGAGGTTTCGCTGATTCATCCTGATTTCCCTCTTCTGTGTGTGTGGGATGAATTGGTGTTATTTCAATACAAATGGAAGGATATTAGCAAGGTGTTTTAACGTTGGATTTTGGAATTGGTTTCTTGTGTTATGTGCTGATAACGCTCGCCCATTATTGGATGCGTCGTTTGAGTGGCATATACCACGGGAGAACCTCCTGATCATTGCGTTGGTCTACCAAATGTAGAGTAGTTAGATAATTTAAAACCTTCTTCTTTTGTGAAGGGACATTCTAGTTTAGTTTAATGACATTAAATTGTTTATAAGGAATAAATTAGAATTGTCCTGAATCAATAGGAAGAATATTCTTGAAGGAGACATTACATTCGTTCGTGGGTTGCTTCTTGTAAAGTGTGTTGACGACGTTCGCCCGTAAGGCTGCGACGGCTGTACGACACTCTGACCTTGGGGGACCTCTGAACTTTATGTGTGTCATCCTAAAGTAGTTAATTAATCTATTTAATCTTCATTGAATCATACAGGAACCTAAACCTTATAAGATTCTAAGTTTTATTTTTCCTTAATAAAATTTGTCATAATTTATCATACTTAAAATTATACTTTGACTCAGTGTGAAACCACCTTTAACATTACTAAATAGATTCTTGAAAACAATAATGGAACGGAAATTATAATGTTTAGTTTCTTTCATTATAGATATGTTTCGAATATTTAAGTATATACAATAACCCCATTTTTATACTTCTTTTGAGTCCTCTTTTTAAAGAACATCGAGTTTTAGCTAGTGTTGTTTACGCTAAATTCTCCCAGTGTTCTTGGTTTTGAATACTCGATGCTTTTGATTTTCCCTTAAGATCTTAAATCATAAATGGTTGGCCCAACCTAGCTTAGATACTACTATCCCGTATCTTCTTGGTTCTGGTCATCATACTTCACTTTTATTTAAGGATTACCTTCAGTAATCTTTTGTCATACTTACTTCTTATATGTTCTTCTTCGAAATATGCTGGGTAATCCCATTATAGTTTAGATGCTTTTCATTTTATTTAAATGAGTGTTTAGACTGGGGTTACTCTACATAATCCTTGTCCTGCGTGGGTTGGTAACGGAAAAGAGATTTAGCTACGCATCACAAGTGAGAGCTATAAAGGATATACGGAGACCTTGTTGGTGCAATATAGTCACTCAGTGACTGGGGGGAGGGAAATTGCCCTTCAAACTCTTTATGTCTCTCGTTATAAAACCGTTATTGATCTAGGCTGGCCATGCAAGCAATAATACTATACCCGTATCTAGTACAGACTTCACACTTGGACGTGTGGAGCTGGCTAATTATTTTCAGTTTAACTTATTTCAAAACAAACTAAGGGATTCGATGATGTCGATCATTGTCTGCCCGGAGGGATTACAGGAAGAGCTCTTATAGCTCATGATGGAGAGTGCCCTGTTTTCCTAAAGGAAGACTGTATGCTTCGTGTGCCTGGCGGGCTCGGTGACCAGCTCTGGTATGGGTGACTAAAAGAAATAGTCAATACCCTGTGAACCCTGGATGAGTCAGTGATCGTCCCTTAAAGGTGGGCCACGTGGAAGTCGGGTTTGACGCGGGGCATGAACATACCGGGGGGAGACATCATCACCGTCTGGGTTGTACTGTGGTTAGTTGGTTCCGCACTCCACATACATTAACCCTAGTCTTTACTGTAGTTTAAGGTTTCGATGGGATATCCAGCTTCGCGAGGATGATCAGAATCCTGACGATCCAGTTGGATTGTTAGGGTAGTTTAGCGTCATGTCATCGTGAGCTGGGTGATGATATGCCTCGGACCTAGGACTTAGGGTAGAGGAGGCCTAGGACGAGCTGTTTGGGGCGATGGTGGTGCTCCAAACCTGGGGATTGTCCCCACATTATTTTTTATTACTTCGTTTATATTAACATAGGTTTCTTTTCAGAAACTTAACGGCTATAATAATATTGCTTTGTAATAAGAGATGAAACCTCTCCTAAGCTGATGAATCTACATGAATTCAGATGAACTACACTAAACAATATGAAACTAAATTTAAATAAATAGTGATATAAAATAAAATAAATAACACAAATTAGACTTGTAAAGATTAGGTTTATTTTCAAATATAAGTATTAAAAATAACAAGTGTGTTTCTTTTTCATTCTTCTATTGCCACTCTCCACCGAGCAGAATCTGTAAATTACAAAATATAATAAGAATATAAAACGGAATGACGTAGGATTCAGAAAAATTATAATATTCTTAAAGGATATTATTCTAGACGATCAACCTTGGCCAAAACTTTCACGTATCTGATTTGAGGATCCTATTGGAAGGGACTTCAGATCTGTACAGTACCTATACAAGTAAAAAACAACAGGTCTGCCTTGCATCCTATTAGCAGTTTCGGTAGTCGGACCACAAATGTGGTCAGAGGTGATTGGACCACAAATTTGGTCGGATACCGATTTGGATGAAATTTTGTATGGAGATAGTGAAAACCATAAGAAAGGACATAGGCTTCTTTTGATTGCAAAATCGATACTGGAAGGGGGTGAAATAGGGGATGTAAGTTTGTATGGGGCATTAATATTTTATTGCGTTTTGAACTATCTACTATAATGTCTTAATATCAGTAGGAATGTCTTTTCTATTTAGAGGTAGGGTAAGGGATAAGGGTAGGGGTAGGGATAGAGGTAGGGATAGGGGTAAGGATAGGGATAGGAGAAGGGGTCGGGATACGGATAGGGGTAAGGGTAGGGATAGGAGAAGGGGTAGGGACAGTGGTAGGAATAGGGGTAGGGGTAGGGATAGGGGTTGTGATAGGGGTGGGGATAGGGTTTGAGAAAGGAGTAGGGATGGGTAAAGGAGTAGGGGTAGTGTAAGGGTAGATGTTTTCCACCCTTACATGTAGTGTTAAATGTTGATTGTTAAGATGTTAAAATGTTAAAAGACCAGGCTTCAAGATAAATCTGTTTATAATTTACTTTTCACACACGGATATGGGTGGGGACAGGGATGGGGACAGGGGTGGGGACAGGGATGTGGACAGGAGTAGGGACAGCCGTGGGGACAGCCGGGGTAACAGCGGTGGGGTCAGCAGTGGGGACAGCGGTGGGTACTGCGGTGGGGACAGCGGTGAGCAAAAAGGTGGGGACAGCGGTGGAGACAGCGGTGGGGATAGGTGTAGAGAAATGGATACATGAGGATAGATGGGCCTATACAGGAACAGAAAGGTATAGATACAGATAGATAGGACAGGATAGGGATAGATAGGGATAAAAAAAAACCGGCCAAGTGCGAGTCGGACTCGCGCACATAGGGTTCCGTACCACCACATATTCATAATTATATTAGTTGAAATTTCAGTAAGTTAATGTGCTAGATTTTTTGAGTCCGACACGCGCTTGACTAAATTTTATCATTTGTTGATATTTTATAGCTTATGCACTATAAACATATAAATTTTCAAGTTTGTAAGTGTTCCCGTTTTTAAAATAGAACTAAAACAAAAATCGCCTCAGCGACCATTCAACTTGACCCCTCTCTTATATGAATGTTCTTGAAACGGGAGCTCACCACAATTGGTTACCATTAGTTGTGAGAAAAGTTGTAATATTTAATGATTTCAGACTTTTCCCATTATTTGTACTGTTAGACCTAGCTTCTTGCCAAATTTCATAATTTTAGGTCAACGGGAAGTACCCTGTAGGTTTTGGTTTTTTGCATAAAAGTATGGAGATGAGGACATAAAATGCCATATCTTTTGATTGCGTCGTTGTAAAAAAAAAAAATTTTCAGATCTTGTGTGGTTCATAGATCCTAATATATGGTATTAATTTCAACCTGATACCTTTACCGGTTCGTGAGATAAAGGGTCTTGACAGACAGACAGACAGACAGACAGACAGACAGACAGACAGACAGACAGACGGACAACAAAGTGATCCTATAAGGGTTCCGTTTTTTTCTTTTGAGGTACGGAACCCTAAAAAAGGATACATAGGTATAGAAAAGGATAGATATGGATGGATGGGAATAGATAGGGATGGATAGGGACATTTTTGACTTTAATGAATACCTCCTCGCTACCCATTCACTCCCTTTATTGCCATCTTTTTAAGGTTCGCCTGTAACGATTAACAATCAAAATTCCTCACTACCCACCAGTTTAATGAATTTAAAAGATAGTTAAAGTTTTAGTAAGATAGCATTCAACCTGGATAAGTACAAAATGCATCTTTTACGTAGGGATCAAGAAGGAGAATAGTTCCGCAAAATATGTGTCAGTTAAGTTTGAGTTCTTTTTTTTTCATAAAATCCACGCAGACGAAGTCGCGGGTAACAGCTAGTTTGTCTATAAAGTAACAAAATATTCAATTTTAAATTATATTTGAAAAGTAGGCTGTTTGGTAGTGTAGTCATTGTCTCCATTGTCTTCGAAAAAAGTAATACGCGCGCCATTTTAACAGATATTTCTTGTTGTGGAATGTGTTTAATGTAGTTATTTAAAAATTACTTCTACAAATAAAAAAAAAACCGGCCAAGTGCGAGTAGGACTCGCGCATCGAGGGTTCCGTACCACAACATAATCATAATTGTATTAGTTGAAATTTCAGTAATTTAATGTGCTAGATTTTTTGAGTCCGACACGCGCTTGACCAAATTTTATTATTTGTTGTTATTTTATAGCTTATACACTATAAACATGCCAATTTTCAAGTTTGTAAGTTTAGTTGTGTGAAAAGTTGTAATATTTAATGATTTCAGACTTTTCTCTTTATTTGTTCTGTAAGACCTAGCTTCTTGCCAAATTTCTTAATTTTTGGTCAACGGGAAGTACCCTATAGGTTTTGATTTAGTGCATAAATGTATGGAGATGAGGACATAAAATGCCATATCTTTTGATTGCATCGTTGTAAAAAAATTGAAATTTTCAGATCTTGTGGGGTTCATAGACTCTAATATATTGTATCAATTTCAACCTGATATCTCTACGCGTTCGTGAGATAAAACAGAGGTCTTGACAGACAGACAGACGGAAAACAAAGTGATCCTATAAGGGTTCCGTTTTTTCTTTTGAGGTACGGAACCCTAAAAAAAACCTCCCAAGTGCGAGTCGGACTCGCGCACTGAGGGTTCCGTACCACCACATAAACATAATTGTATTAGTTGAAATTTCAGTAAGTTAATGTGCTAGATTTTTTGAGTCCGACACGCGCTTGACCAAATTTTATTATTTGTTGTTATTTTATAGCTTATGCACTATAAACATACCAATTTTCAAGTTTGTAAGTGTTCCCGTTTTTAAATAGAACTAAAACAATAATCGTCTCAGCGACCATCCAACTTGACCCCTCTCTTATATGAATGTTCTTGAAACGGGAGGTCACCACAATTGGTTACCATTAGTTGTGAGAAAAGTTGTAATATTTAATTATTTCAGACTTTTCCCATTATTTGTACTGTGAGCCCTAGCTTCTTGCCAAATTTCATAATTTTAGGTCAACGGGAAGTACCCTGTAGGTTTTGCATTTTTGAATAAATGTATGGAGATGAGGACATAAAATGCCATATCTTTTGATTGCGTCGTTGTAAAAAATTTAAATTTACAGATCTTGTGTGGTTCATAGATCCTAATATATGGTATTAATTTCAACCTGATACCTTTACCCGTTCGTGAGATAAAGGGTCTTGACAGACAGACAGACAGACGGACAACAAAGTGATCCTATAAGGGTTCCGTTTTTTTCTTTTGAGGTACGGAACCCTAAAAAACAGTAATTAGTGTAGAACGTCGAAATACATAAACAAAAAAACACAAGTCCGGTGTGTCTGGTGACATAGAAATGTGAGGAAAACGTCAACGAAATTTCCTTCGGAAAAAAGGTAAGCGATTTGATTCGTTTTTATTCGCAAATTTGTTGAAAAAAGTCGTAAGAAGCTTGTGCGCTTTGGTGATTACACCCTCGGCTCCTTTACGCCCTCGCCTGCGGCTCGGGCTGCAATTTCTGAGCCTCGGGCGTAATATCCAAAATAGCGCACGTGCATCTTAATGTACTTACTATAAACTCTAACAACTAATAGTTGAACCAGTGAAAGTATAAGTGTTTGCTAACCAAACAGAATATTGTGGAGTTTCACCAAGTTCCGACATTCGCAATTATTAATCATTTTGTTCTATTTCTAACGCACGTGCATCTTAATGTACTTACTATAAACTCTAGCAACTAATA
This sequence comes from Athrips mouffetella, assembly GCA_947532105.1. NCBI lineage: Eukaryota > Metazoa > Arthropoda > Insecta > Lepidoptera > Gelechiidae > Athrips > Athrips mouffetella. The sequence continues at coordinate 35,471,779 of OX383956.1, forward strand.
GTTGAACCAGTGAAAGTATAAGTGTTTGCTAACCAAACTGAATATTGTGGAGTTTCACCAAGTTCCGACATTCGCAAATATTAATCATTTTATTCTATTTCTAAAATATCGCATCCTGCTAATGACCGCTATTTTCTCGTTTTTGGTTCATTGTGTTTGATTTTCATCTCCTCTAATTTGAAGGTTTTCAACATTTTATTGGCCTCCTAATTAACCGGATTTAACATCGCCAGATTATTTTCTTTGAAAGAAAAGGTCTTTATTAATAAGCCCACAATAATCGAGGAGCCGATGGAGAATAGATACTTGACCAGAAATTCAGCTCTTAACACCCACGACTCAATTTGAGAAAGTCCGTTCTGCGGAGCTGAAAATGGCGGTCACTAATAGAAAAAAATATTTTTCACGAATCTTCATGAACATAACAAAATAAAAGAATCAAAAGTTATAGCTAGTTTCATTCGTGACATACCTACCTATGTGCCTCCCTATTAGATATTGTTATAAGCTATTCCACCATTGTAATACCATGATTACAATATGTACTCGTAGCTATAATTTTATTAAATTAGTAGCCTACATAACGTTATTTGCAGTTGATATGCCGAGAGGGTCATATTCCTGGCTACACTGACGCTTCACTAGGTGAAGCAGGACATGATATTCCAGACACTGCATGGAGACGCGTCAACATAGCCTGTCCAGATCTATACATCCTGATGGTATTCTGTGAGTTGATGAAATTTGGGCTAACTAGGTCTTTGTACGTACTACGAGTATGGTCGTTTGAAGCCAAAAGATGTCCACAGCTGGACAAAGGCCTCGTCTAAAGATCTCCATGTCGACCAGTCCTACGCTGCTCGCATCCAGCGGCTTCCGGCGACTACCCGCCAGATAAATATATTTAGACATATCATCGTCATAATATCCCACGTAATAGACTAGGATGAAATTATAAAATTGTCTCTCCTTCTCAGGGTCAGGGCTAAAACGGGACCATTTTTGAAAACAAAGATTTTATGAGGTTTTGGACATCACTGAATCCAAAAATCAATGTTGTCAAGTCGAAATCCTACTAGGTCAAAAAATTTAAATAATAACCTACGACAAATTGCGGTAATATGTTACTTTTTTTTAAGTGTTCCTAAGGTCCCCCTGAACATATCTAGAAAGTTGCACGTCGATCCCGCAAATGCTCCCCCCTTCCCATCCTCAAACGGGTCCCTGATTTTTTTTTTATCTCAGAAACGGTTAAAGATAGATGAAAATTGTTAACGTTAATTTAATCGTTAATAAATTACCAACCCGTCGATATCTATTTTATTTCGATATGACTTATAATACCTGAAATATAAAGGTAAGTTTGCACTTACAACTAATTAACTCTAAGCAAGCTGCTGGCTGGTTGGTTGGTCGCGGGAAGCCGCTGGACGAGAGCAGCGCAGGACCGGTCGTCATGGAGATCTTTAGGGGAGGCCTATGTCCAGCAGTGGACGTCTTTCGGCTGATATGATGAAGCTGTTGGCTTGGCTCACGTGTGGTGCCGGCAAAGAATAGTACCAACCCATACATACCCGTGGGTGTCGTAAGAGGCGACTAAGGGTTAACTGGAGGATAGGCAGCAGATCTCCTTTGTATCTTACATCTTACTTATACTGCGGTCACCTACAACCGCGGTCCATGGTGCCAGCCGTAACACTAATAAGCGAGGTGAAAGTGCTGGTAGAAAAGTGCTGCTATAATATAGAGGATTTTTAAATGGTTATTATTTTAAAAATATTTTTTTTTTTGACATTATTATTAAACATCATTTTGACAGTAGACTAAGAGAAATTGTGACATTAAATTTAGAGGATTTTTTACATTAAAATTAAAGATTTTTTTTGTTTGACGTTTATTTTAATATAGTTCTGACATAGTTATGTAAGTGAATTTCTGACATAGTTACTTAAGTGATTTTTTGACATTTTGGTTAAACTTGAATTTTATTATGAAAATATTTTTACTTGATTTTGTTTAGCTGTAGGTATTACTTTAATTTCATATTGCTTAAGCGGTTTTTTACTTCTTTTAATATGCATTATTTTATTTTAAACATTCAGACACAATTATTAATTGTTTTATGAATAAATGATATGATATGTTTATCAAATTACTACCAGGTCAAAATTATTTTTGAACCAACCAAACAGAATTTTTTGATGGTTTGCTACAAAGAAAGCCTAATCCAGATAACCCGCTAACCCTCACTAAAAACCTCACTTTCACGTCTGACGCTATGACGAATACTCAGGAAATGTTGACGAGCATTTAGTAAGATGTGACGAATATACCATACAACGAGTGTTTTTTAATTTAAATGCAAATATCACTGTTTTCTTGTTTTAGAGAAGTGAAATTTTATGTATTATTAGGTCTTTACCTATGAAATTGCCGTTTTGTATGGAGAATTTTAGGTAAACCCAATTTTCAGTACTAACATTTTTGCATTTTTCTTTGGAATTATAAATCCAATCTTTTTTATATTTTTTAAGCGTTATTGGGAAGACATTAAGCTAACAGAAGCTTAAATTTAATTTTTGAAAAATATTATGTGTAAATAATATAACAAATCTAACGATGAAATCGGACGACATTTAAGACGAACAATTTTCGAACCTTTGATTTTATATATCAAACTAAAAATTAAAACTTTAGTTTATACGCGAATTGATAACCTTGAAGTCAACTTTCAAATATAAGACAAATGAAAAAAATAGCATTAGAATTATAGGAATTATGATCTCATTAATCTGTTAGAAAATATCGGCAATTTCATAGGTAAAGACCTATTATATAAAACTAGAATAAATTACCTACCACTTGGTTTGAAAAAAAATCCTAAGACGTTGATACTTCCGGAGCAACAGCTCCTCGAATTCAGCTTAGTTCGATTTTTGACGAGCTTTGGGTGCTTTACCTTACCTGACAATAACTAGCAGATAGGCTATCTGGAAGTTTATAGGGAAGAGGGGAAACGGGCCCAAAGGGAGATTAGTAGTTTATTTGTGATCTTGTTTATTCTTGATTTATTTTTTTCAGGGTTTATTTTAATTTTTAAAACTCGAAAATCTCTCGGTGATATTTATTTAAGAATTGGATCCCAGTACGTTTTTACATTACTGCGGCAGTGGTGCCAGCACTGGTGACAAAACTTACTGGTTACCTCTAAAAGATATTATTTCTGTGTAAGACAGATCGCCTCCGACACTATGACAACATACGAAGATTCCTTACACCAAGTATCCCAATATGTGAGACGCATATGCAGCTCGGTGTCGACTTGAAGCGACAGAGACAAGATTCTGATGTCAGCTGTTTCATTCGTCACGTCGCGTTCCAATATGGAAGTATACTAAGTAAGAATATTGCTTACGTAGCTTGCATGAAACCAAATTAGCATTAGTGAAGCGTGTCATGAAGCTCATTGGATATAAGCTATATAGGCAAATAGGGAAAGCTGCGGAGCCTTGAACACCGTCGTAAAGTAGCCTGCTTGTCGCTATTCTGCAGAATACATTTCGGTGAGTGTGCGTCTGAATTACACGATCTGATTCGACCCCTACTATGTGCCTCTTACGAGTATGTGTACGAAACGCGATGTGCACAGCTAGGGAGTGAAACCCCCTCTGCCGATCTTTTCCCCGACCAATATAATCTGGCTAGAGTGAACAGGCATTATCTAAGTAGGCATGCTACATCTTAGACCCCCTCGTCAGATACCACCAGGTGAGACAGGGGCACAAATGCTCACCTATTGGCTATTACTCATAAAATAAATGGTACAGCAGCACTGCACTTACTTTCTCGCAATACTCAAGAAAAAACTATCAACCGCAAACTTAAATTTGTAATGCCATACACATAGTATGGAAATACAAACTTTTATTTACGTTTTTCCAAACAAATGTTCGAACACCCTTTATATGAATTTTCACAGATCAATGGATACTACCGTAGGATACTTGCATGGAGATCTTTTTAATTTCCCAACACATGCTACTTATGGATAATTGTTCAGTTTAGTCTACTGAGCAAGCCCTTTCAGTTATTGGTACACTCTGTGTACTAAATTTTATAAAAAAAAATCATAAAGAATATCCAGTCAGGTAGACAACCAATCCAGGATTAATATTATAGAAAATTTTAATAAACTCAGTGGAACCAATTTTGGGTAAATCACATATTTACGTTTTGGTGGTACAGAAACACCCCTTATATGAAATTACACAGATCAATTGATACTGGCGCAAGATATCTTACATGGAGATGCTTGGTCATGCAAAGTTTCATCAAGATACTATGAGCCGTTTTTAAGAAAATTTCAATTTTTCATTTTCGTTGTATGACAGCTACCCTCAAAATGAGAGCCAGCAAGAAACCACTTGGAACCCTTCGATGGACTTGCATAAAACTCCTAAATTCAAAATATGGTGTTAATCGGACCATTCGTTTCGCCGCTAGGCCAAAGCGTGACGGACAGACCGACCGACGGACCGACCGACCGACGGACCGACCGACCGACCGACGGACCGACCGACCGACGGACCGACCGACCGACGGACGGACATTTTTGGGAGACTTGTTTTTTATGATGTATAAGTGATATAGAACACATTTTTGAGAAAATTAGAAAAACTTTTTTTTTCACGAATACAATACCTTTCTCGCTCCGCTCGAAAGTAAAAAAAGAAATTTCATCTAAGTATTTATTAGTAAAAAATAGCTTAGAAAAACGTGTGTTACTGCTAATCCGCATAGCTACTAGAAAAATAGTACCCGGTCGCTGAAGCAGCTCGTTTATGTCAGACTTCACTAACTAAAACCCCCTATGACAATTCTCAACGCACGACCAGAAACGGGAGTTTCCTCGTGTCCGTACTAATGTCCTGACTAGTACGGACACGAGGAAACTTAATTTTTTTCCATTCCTCGTGTCCGTACTACGTATAAAAAGTATGCTGTATAATTGTTTATGTTCAGGTTTGTTTTAGTACGAATACGAGGAAACACCCGTACGCATGCGTGAGGTTTTCCTCGTGTCCGTACTAGTCAGGACAGAACAGAACTCGCGCGGTGCTCGTGCCCTTACTCTGATGTTTTCCCTCCCCACTACGAGGCAGTGGCAACACAAGGTCACATAGTGTTACTACTCGTATCTTCCGCGCTGGCCGCTTGAACGGAGTGATCCACCCATTACCTGCGTGCCCGCGTCTGAGGCGAATTGGGGCGTACTGAAGTGGCTCTGCTATCGGGAGCCCTTCGTCGCCTCCTTCTGGTGGGGTCGGCTTTTTCCCGAATCCGCTCAGCTGTTTCCTTCCGGATCATGTGCCCCTAGTAGGGCTGGTGGAGAGAGATCTCGCCTGATTTCCTGAACCAGGACCTGCTGTTTGGAGCTCCAGACGGGACAGGTCGCAAGGTGTGCTGCGTAGAATTTTAGTCAGTCTCGGAAGGGGTAACCTAGATAGGTGACTGAAAGGGGTTACTCCTCGTGTCCGTGTTACGACAGTTGTACGGAGACGAAGAATAATAAAAAAGGGACAATAACAAGCGCGAAGGATGTGGAGCTGCCATTGAAATTAAACAACTTTTTTCATGAATTACGCGGCAATCAAAGTAATCTTATTGACGCTTTGACATAAAGCGACGACAACTTTGTCAGTGTTTCTATTTCTTGGGTGGGGTGGCTATTGGGTGGACAGATTTTGGGACAGTTGAAACTGTGAGTTGAATCCATAGGTTGAACCTCTTTTTAAATCCTTTCCTATCCTACTAATTTTATAAACGCGAAAGTTTGTAAATATGTATGGATGGATGTATGTTTGTTATTCTTTCAGGTAAAAACTACTGAATGGATTTTAATGAAACTTTACAATAATATAGCTTATACATTAGAATAACACAAAGCTACAATTTATAAACCTGCGCAGACGAAGTCGCGGGCACCAGCTAGTAATACATAAACCTTTATAAATCTGGTAAAGTTGCCAATCTATTTTCAAAAATAATTGGGTCCATATTTCAAAATGGGTCCTGGTGACCTACGACTCCTACGAGGGGTCGAAAGTGAGAAAATTCAAAAGTTTAGATGGGTTAATTTTCCAACATGCATGTTTTTCAGCTATCCTCAGTATTCATCAGTGGCGATTTGCTATCTTCCCGTTGCGGCGAGTGTTTGAGCTGATGCCGTTCCTCTCCAGATTCTATTACGTTGGACGAGTTGCAGACGAGGTAGACCTTGAGAGAATGCTTCAAATAATCGCGAGTGGTGTTTGTCATAGTAAGTGTTTTTTTTCTCCTGTAATGCGTTTTGACTTTGCAGATGCTACTTCGATGCGATCAGGGGATCATTTCGACTTTACCTTTACCTACCCGTCCGTGAAAAAAGGGGTCTTGAGTCTTGACAGGCGGACAACAAAGTGATCTTATAAAAGTTAAGTTTTTTCTATTTGAGGTACGGAACCCTAAAAACAAAATTAATCAAATATAGTGCGGTAATATGATGAAAAGGCAAATGTGTTTTGTATGCTGGATTATGCACTTTAATAGAGAGCTGTTATATGAGCCAATGTGTTGACAATTAATTTCTTACCCACAATGAATAAAACAAGTGGAAGCAACACTTGTTCTGTAAATAAATGGTGTTTGCCAAGTAAAATAAATATTTGAACAACAAAATATATGGTTAAGCGAAAGAATAAGAAAATGAGTGACAAATTTGAGTGAGTGACTCTTTTTGAAACCGAGTTAACAAAATACCTTATTGATTAGTTTTCACATAAGGAAAGATGAGTTTGAGTCAATTTTAGTAGAAATTTACTAAAGAGCGCCTACAAAAAAACAAGCTTTGACACATTTTTTCAATAAAATCATGTGTTTTCAGCCATACAACTTATCTGTATCATCCTACATCAAATTAAAGAGAATTTATTGCACTACATCCTTCATTAAGAAAGCTTTGTATTAATGAATAAAGTGATTTTTGTAATAGACTAGGATGAAATTTAGAATTTGGCTCTCTTTTTTAGGGTCAGAACTTAATCCGGACCAGGGAACGAATTCTTGAATATCACTGGGTGATAAAATATCACTTAAAAAAATACGTCAGGGGGTACACATCTCAACTACCCTCTCCTTGGGAGTTGTAGTATTGTATACGGGTACGCGACCCCGGCTCCCCGAGCTATTACTAACTCATCCCGATCCTTCCGAGAAAGTAATATCCTTCTTACCCGATTCCTTTCCTATACCAATTATTCCTGTCCCAAGAAACCTATCCCTCCCGTTCCTTTTATTCCTGCCCTTTCCGCCAATCTAAGGTTGACCGTGCCGATGGATGCGTGGCTAGAGGCGAGTCTAGTCGATAGCGGTCACAACGCCGTGGGCCCGGGCGAACCCAGAAATAGGCTAGCCTTGTCCTGGCATGCGGGGCTCTGCCAGGATGGACCACCTGACTATACCTTGCTGCTCGTGGGAACGCAATGGATTCTACTAAAATTATTAATTCAAATGGCGGCGATGTGATTCGCAACGCATCACGTCCCGTTCCTCGCGGGGGCGAAAAGCGAACTACGGAGAACCGCTTTGCTACGATGAATGTCAGAGGTGGAATGAATGGCAAAATAGATGAAGTATGTCAGATGATGGATGAAAAGCGTATAGACGTACTGTGTGTGAATGAGACTAAACGGAAAGGTTGTGACACCACTGAACATGGCCCTTACACAGCGTACTGGTCTGGTGTTCCCAGTACCAGCAGAGGCTGTCAGGGAGTCGGTGTCATACTTTCCGAAAGAATGGTAGAGTGCGTGAAAAAAGTCGAGTGTGTGAGTCCAAGACTCATCTTGGTCAGGCTAAAAGTCAGACTGACTCGAATCTTTGTTCTGGGTACATATGCACCTACGGATATGGGTTCGCGAAGGTCTCCAAAAGCCCAAAAAGAGATAGATGAGTTTTGGGAAAGTATGAGAGATACATTAGGGAAATGTGAACAGTATGAACGACTAATCATGCTAGGTGATTTTAACCCTTAAATGCGTCATGTTGTAGTTCTGCTACACTTTAATTTTTTGGCACAAAATATTCCATAATGAATGTTTTCCTATTATATTAAAATAATGTGGTAGTAAAAATACTACTCAACATACAAGCAACATTGTTTTATCTGTAACTTGTAATATTTTTATTTTTTGAGGGTAGTTTTTACGAATCACCTGACTATCGATTTACATGAACATTTGATCGAGATTTTTTATTGAAAAACCTCAAGGTAAGACTTTCATAAAAATCATACATACAACAAACACACTAAAATTTGAGGTTATTATATAATATATAATAATTGATGTACCAGGCCACTCAGAAAGTATTGCGAAAAATAGTTTTTATATATGGGAGACTGGCCGGTCAGAATCTTTTTCGAAAATATGATTACTTGTAAGTAAAAATATGTGTGTTCCATTTTCAAAATTTCCCTCCACATTTTTTGCGAGCCAATTCAAAGTATCGTGTCTTACTGAAAAATGGATCTGCGCCGGGAACATTTTAGAGCTATGATTTTTTACGATTTCAAGTGTCGCCTGAAACCGGATGAATCGTTCGATAGACTTCAAATGGCATTTATGGATGAAGGCCCCTCCAAGGCAACCGTGTATCGTTGGTATAACGAATTTAGGCGCGGTCGACCAACCTTGGGGGATGAAGAAAGAAGCGGTCGCCCTTTGACGGCTATTACGGAAGAAAACGTGCTAGCAGTGAAAAATTTAATCCAAGATAATAGGCGAATTACATATCAGGAGATTCAGCACATATTAAAGATTGGATCGGGAAGCGTTCACGAGATTCTACACGGGCATCTTCGCGTGAGGAGGATAGTATCGCGCTGGGTGCCGCACTACCTCACCGACGCTCAGAAGCAGGCCCGGGTGGAATGGTGCCGTGATATGCTGAACAAATTTGAAGCAGGCTCGTCTCGGCGTGTTTACGACATCGTAACAGGTGATGAGTCCTGGATTTATCAATACGATCCAGAAACCAAGCGCCAGTCGACAGTTTGGGTGTTTCAAAATGAACCAACGCCTACCAAAGTGAAGCGATCTCGAAGCGGGGGGAAGATTTTGATCGCCAGCTTTTTTAATTTGACTGGCCACTTGGCCTCAATTCCCTTACGAGATCAAAGAAGCATCAACGCCGAATGGTATACTACCAAATGTTTACCAGAAGTTTTTTCTGTTGTGAGCAACAAGCGACCAAACACAGGGCTCCGCGGACTACTGCTCCACCACGACAATGCGCCTGCACACACCGCGCTCAAAACGAGGGACTTCCTGGACAGCACACCAGTCAAACTCCTGGGTCACCCTCCTTACAGCCCTGATCTAGCACCGTGTGACTTCTTTTTATTTCCAAAAATAAAAAATCAGCTCAAGGGGATACAATTTTCGTCGCCGGAAGATGCGCTGGCTGCGTTCGAGCAGGCTGTAAACGAGGTGTCTACGGCGGACTGGAAAAAGTGTTTTGAAAACTGGTTCAGACGCATGAATCTTTGTATAGAGGCTGGTGGAGAGTACTTTGAAAAGATTTAATAAAAATATATGTACCTGTAGAACAATTTTTTTTAGTGTCGCAAATATTTCTGAGTGTCCCACGTATAAATCAATGTAAAATTGGTATAAAATTGACTGTTGCAGAAATGCAACATTGCGCAATGCATACATAAAAAATATGTGTTTGTTTACTGCAAGAGCCGCCTGTCTGAGAATCAGATTGAGACATATTTATGTCGTCTAGAAGCTGAAATAATGTCTGAATATGATTTAGAAGAAAGTGGTTGTAAACATGAAGAGGACCAGGAGACATTTTATGAAAATCTTGATGCAATTGCGCGAGATCTTCAAGATGATATCATCTAAGATGAAGAGGAGCAAGAGGACGATGATTCAGATCCACCACCTTTACCAGATAATATTGAAAATGATCACTTTTGGTACCTATTTAAGCAGGCACTAGAGCAAGACACACAGAGAAATACAATGCAAAAATGGGAGGAGTAGATTTGATGGATCGTTTCATAGGACGCTACAGAATAAGAACAAAGGGTGGTAAAGCTATTTTATCGCATGATTTATATGTCAATTATAAATGTTTGAATATTGTCAAGAAAGGTAGACACTCTAAACGGTCACAACAATCTTAGACTTGCCGCGTTCAGACTGGCCTTAGCAGATACTCTATGTGAGTTAGATGATGTTTCAGCAACTACTTCAGGTACTTCGCCCCCAACGCCCAAGCGTGGTAAACGAAGCAGTGCTTCTTTATAAAAAGCGATTCAAGAAATAAAAAGAAGAAAAGTTCCAGGACAAATAGCACCAAGTAAAGATGTTCACTTAGACAATGTTGCCCATTGGCCAGTGTGGTTTGACCGTGGGAGGTGTAAGTATCCTTCTCGCAAGGACTACACTCAATGTGAATAAAATGTAGTGTTTTCTTATATTTCAATAAAAAAAAACAATTGATTTTATAAGTATCATATTACAAATTAAAAATAGTAAATAAAAATATTGTTTTATGCATGATTACAATTTTTAGGTAATGTGTAAAAAAACAACCTTTTCTATGCACTTATTGCGCCATGTTGTAGTTCTGCAACACTTTGTTTTTGGTCTAAAAATACATTAAAATATAACAAAATATTTTTTTTGTTATTTTTCTCTCAAAATATGAGGGGGAATACATATGATAAATTAAAATCAATGGAATCCAAAAATTGGCGCATTTAAGGGTTAATGGATGGGTAGGAAGAAAGCGTGACGGTTATGAAAGAGTTGTTGGTAAGTTTGGTGATGAACGTGTGAATGAAAATGGTGTAAATCTGCTTGAGATATGTTTGGAATGGAATCTTTTTGTGGCAAACACTATGTTTGACCACAAAAGGATCCATATGTATTTAAGAGAGGAGGGTGATGCGAGAAGTATGATCAATTTTGTAGTTGTGGATGAGAGATTGAGGAAAAGGGTTCTGGACGCTCGCGCATATCGCGGAGTCGGCATCGACACAGACCACCACCTGGTTGTAACCAGAATTGGTGGTCTATTTAATCGGTGGCGGCATAAAGCACAAGAGCAGACGAGCGTTTTGAAACTAATTAAAGTAGAGAGATTGCAAGAGAAGGATGTCAGAAGTGAATACTTGAAAGGCTTGAGTGAAAGATTTGAGAACCTAGATAAAGTGAATAATATTGAATGCTTGTGGAATGAATTTAAAGATGGAGTAGTAGGAGTAGCTGTCAATGTTTGTGGTGTGTCGAAAAGGAGAAATGGTGGAAAAAAGAAGAATGTGTGGATGGATAAAAGTGTACAGGCAGCTGTTTGTGAGAAGAAGAAAGCATGGTTAGATTGGTTAGCTGTAAAAACTAATCAAAAAATGCAGAAGGCCACAAGTGATAATGTTAGTGTAGCATGAAAGGAATATAAAAGAGTGAAAGGTATTGTAAAGGATGTTGTTGAGAGAAAGAAAGAGGGGTGTAAGGATGAGTTTGACAGAAGGCTTTCCGAAGATTTCCAGTCAAACCAAAAGTTTTTCTGGAAATCCATACGGACAGCCCGAGGAAAGTTTGGAACATCGGAGCTGAGATAAAAGGTGAAGAATGTGTGCTGAAGAGATGGAAGGAATATTTTGAAAGTCTGTTGGAGAGAGAAGAAGCAGAGGCCAGCGTACCGAGGTCTCCTGTGGAAATGCATGAGAATGAATATGAGAGTAATGTAAGTGAGATAAGTATGGATGAGATCATGAAAGCAATGAAAAGTATGAAATCAGGTAAAGCAGGTGGGTATGATAGAGTGTCGGTCGAAATGTTGAAGGCTGGGCGAGGCGTTGTGGCTAGTTAGCTGTACCGCCTTTTCAACCTGTGCTGGACGAACGGCAAAGTACCAGGTGACTAGTGCAAGGCTGTGATTGTGCCGGGGGAAAAGGGTCACAACAAGACTGCAAAAATTACCGCGGGATAAATATTGAAAAACACACTCACTAATATGGAGATCAACTTAAGAATAAATTAACGATTCTTTTACTTGTTCACTACATGTTTTTTTATAATTTTCACAATGTTTACAACGTATGTTTAGAAAATATTTTCAACCGTTAAAATCACAACAAGTTAAAATAATCCTATAAACTTTGTAAATGCAATGAACGCGTCGTTCTTCTAATTTGGTAGGATGTGATCATTGATGATTTGACATGGCATGTGACGTGCTAGCAGTTGTCATCCCATACTGAAAAAAATTAGCATGGTTTCTGCTCCGAGCGAAGCAAGGAGGTCTTTCTTCTGAGCTTGATACCATCCCCCCAGGTGTTGAAGTAGACACTGCACTAGGGGGCAGCAGTGACACTTCCAACAGGTGAGCTGACTGCTCGTTTGCCTGCTCTTACATACAAAAAATTATATTAGAAAATTTACATTGTTTATTATGATTAGCTTATAATTTTATCCGTCTTATGACAAAACAGTAGGGTTTTCATTCAAACTTTCATCCCTTATTTCACCCTCTTAGATGAGATTTGAAAAAAAAAATATTTGGTGGTTTTTATATGCAGTTACTAGGGGGTGCAGAACCGGTACCCTCCCAAGAACCGGGACTAGATTTTCGGTACTGGACTTGGAACCGGGATTTCTCGGGAATTTCGGTACTTTCAGTACATACATATAAAATTTGCTGTAAAGTTGTAGAATAAAATGTTTTCACTTGTATAATGGAAATATCCATTAAAAAAATGTTTTTTTTTTAAATGGGGTCATTAACGACATGATTCATTTAATAAAACTGAAGGTCCTTAATCTTAATACTTACATGAAATTTTTAGCTGACGCTATTTCTTTTTAAAACTTAATCTTTTAAAAGTCATAATGTTTATTATAATTTAGCTAAACCAAACTTTTATATTTTTCAAAATCAACGTAATAACAATAATAAACAACGTAATAATCAAACACAATAAAGTTGGAGGGACTCTTTGAATTTTAAATAATATAAAAGAAACTTAGATAAAAATGGATGACCTCTAAGAAGAACTATTTCGGAACTTAAATTCTAGACATCGTACTAGAAATAAAAACAATATTTAATGCGATGATATAAATACAAAGTGTAATGGAAGGTGTGATAATACTTAAGGACGTGTATCTGTCCATGAAAGTGAATAACTTTTCCTAAGATACATAGGTTGAAATACGAGAAAAGAAGTTCAACTTCCCATAGAAACCGCATCAGCTGATAGCGATATGGGTAAAGTTGTTCAGTTTCATGAACAGATTCACATCTCTTAGTATTATCACAACTTTCCGATACCAAAAAAATATGAAAATAGATGTTTTATGTAAAACTGTAGGAATTATGATCTCATGAATCTGCAAGAAAATTTCGGCATTGATTTTCTCTTAATTTAATGTATGTACAGAAGTTATATGTTAAGAACACTGTGTTAATAAATTCACAATATTAAACAGGAAAAAATTAGAAAGATATTGTTTACATCAATAACATTTTATTTATTTATGATTTTATTGAAAATAAAACGCACATAGTAAAATGCACGTCAATTTGTTTTAACACCTTGAGCAGTGAGATAATATAGACCAAAATGAATGTACAAAGTCAGTACCGAAAGTACCGAAAAAACCGGGATTATTTCGCAAAAAACCGGTACTGGATCGTTTAAAAAATCCCTGGAATTCCCGGTATTTTCGGTACCGGGAAATCCCAGAAGCATGCCCTAGCAGTTACCCATTGTACAAAATTTCACATCTCGCCTCGGCGTTGATGAATCAATCGGGAGATGTTCAATATACTTAGACTCTTCTTAATTGCCCATTTTTCCCTCACAAGATCTTTTAAAGTATTGATTGTAGCGAAAAACTTTCAAGATCTCTTATGTAGAGAATTTTATGAAGATTAATTTAATCTTGAGTCAGGATTTGCTACGTGTCATAGTTTTAGAGATATTCATGAAAAATTTAAATTGGGACTTTTACACCTCCCATTTCCCTTGGCTTCACCGCTTGTTGTGGACACTTTCTTCTACAATTGTGCCAAAATAGGCTCACTATTTCCCCTTTATTTCTTCGTTGGACGAACTAATTTGAGTAGTCTAGGGTTAGTTGTTTCCTCAGAACAAAAACCTCCTTGCTTCGCTCGGAGAAGAAACCATGCTATTTTTTTTCAGTATGGGATGACAACTGCTAGCATGTCTCATGCTATGTCAAATCGTCAATGATCACATCCTACCAAATTAGATGAACGACGCGTTCATTGCATTTACAAAGTTTATAGGATTATTGTAACTTGTTGGGATTTTAACGGTTGAAAATATTTCCTAAATTATATGTTGTAAACATTGTGTAAATTATAAAAAACATGTAGTGAACAAGATAAAAATATCGTGAATTTATTCGTAAGTTGCTCTCCATATTAGTGATTGTTCTTTTTAATAATAACGTGTGTAGTTGATGGCTGTACATCTTCAAAACAACAAAACGAAAACTGCAAAGAAATTTTATGTTTTCATCTGTAAGTTTTATTTAGTATTTTTCATGTTTGTGGATTATTATCACAAATATTGCTTAAAAAATGTCAACTTATCATTCTTACAGTCAGAAATATGGAAATTGTAACGTATTTTATTGTAATTTATCGTTTTTTGTGAGATCATGTTGAAGGTCATGAGTGATGTATTTTCTATCGATAGTGGTGCTTTTACTTTCGAGCGGAGCGAGAAAGCTATTGTAATCGTGAAAAAAGTTGCACAAATTTTTCAAGAATACAAATACAAATAATTTATTAATAATATACATTATAAGTCAAATTAAATTATACATTATAGCATAATGTAATACATTATAGTATAATAGGAACGCTATTTTAATTATTATTAAATAAACATTAATTTAAAACAAAAAAAAAGGATTTAAGTCAATCTTACTAATAACAATGAAATTACAGCATCTTCTAGGAAAGAATTTTAAGGAAGTCGTACGTGTAGTACGCTTGCTCGACAAGCCAGCTTTTAAGTTTACGTTTGTAAATCGAGATGGAGTTGACTTCGACAACATGCTTTGGTAGTCGGTTGTACACATAAGGTGCCAACACGTGTGACACCCTGTCGGACTTGGCCAGCCTGTGAGGGACAGACTTAAGTTTACTAGCTCCACGTAAATTATAGGTGTTGTTCTCTCCACACTGTTCATAAGCTTGCAGATTTTCCCTAGCGTACATAGCTATCGCAAATATGTATAAGCTTGGAAGTGTTAGTATGCCTAGTTTCCTAAAGTGTGCCTGAGCTGGCTCGTCAGTGGGGACCCGAGCGACGATTCTGGGTGTCTACTCTCAAAGTCCGATATATCGAAACGATACTACTCGACACATGCAAATGCAAAACTTCGTCCCTTGAGAATAGAGTAGAATATTGGTAGGATGAATTTTCAAACTGCATCCAACCAATATTCTACTCTATTGTCAAGGGACGAAGTTTTGCATTTGCATGTTTCGAGTAGTATCGTTTCGATATATCGGACTTTGAGAGTAGACACCCTGACCGCGCGCTTTTGTAGTACAAATGCGCGCTGTCAGTCCGCCGCCCGGCCCCACAGCTCGATGCCATACTGTAACAACGATTGAACTGTAGCGAAATAACAATTGCGAACTACATCCCTTGGTAAAATTAACGATATTCGTCCTAAGGCAAAACATGCTTGTCCCAGCTTACCACACAACTTGTCAATGTGATCGCTCCATATCAAGCTGCAATCCAGATGAAAGCCCAAAAATGATGTGGTAACCGTTTGGTTCATCTTTACGTTATCAACTCGAATATCTAGAGGACGCTGTTGACGTCCTGATAAATTAATTTGCAGGAATTGTTTTCGTCAACTAGGCCATTAACACTAAACCATTGTTTTAGTTGTTTGGCAACACTCATCTGTGACCGATTTGCCTACTACGATTGCGGCTACATCATCTGCAAACATGAAAATCTCACAGTCAGAAATTGAGTTAGGAAGGTCATTCAATAACAGGGAGAAGGTGATGTTAGACAGAGAAGATCCTTGTGCTACTCCTATTTTGGATGTCAGTGCATTTGACCTTTGCTTACCATGATCTCCTAAAACAATCTGACTTCTGAATGAATGTGCTCTATATCACTTATATACCAAAAAAAGCAAGTCCCCTAAAAATGTCCGTCCGTCGTCGGTCGGTCAGTCGGTCTGTCCGTCACGCTTTGGCCTAGCGGCTAAGCGAATGGTCGCATTAACACCATATTTTAAATTTAAGACTTTTATGCAAATTGGTCGAAGGGTTCCTAATGGTTTTTTGCTGGCTCTCATTTTGAGGGTAGCTGTCATAAAACAAAAATGAAGAATTTTTTTTTTTTTAAAACGGCTAAAATGAAACTTTGCTTGACTAAGGATCTCCATGCAAGGTATCTTGCGCCATCATCAGTTTGTCTTTTGTTTCTGTCATTTGTTTGTTTCATATAAGGGGTGTTCCTGTAGTACCAAAACGTAAACTTGTGATTTAATAATAATTGGTTCCATTAAGTTTATATTATTTTAAGTACAGAGGATGTACGAAAAACTGAAAGGGCTTTTTCAGTAGACAAAACTGAACAACTATCCCTAAGAAACGTGTTTTGAAATAAAAAAAATCGGTAATTAATCATATACAGGGTATTCTAGTACTACCAAAAATTGAACATGTGATTTGTTCGAAATCATTTACGGTTGGTTGGTTTTAATATTTAACAATTCGAATTCTGAATTCATCTGCTTATTTCATTAGAACATTTTCTAGAAAAACCGAAATATAAATTTGTATTTCCATACTATGTGTATGGTATAACAAATATAAGTTTGCGGCTGATAGTTTTACTTGCATATCGCGAGAAAGAAAGTGCAGTGCTGCTGTATCATTTACTATATTTTACAATATTCAACGCGTTTTGTTTTTAGGGTTCCGTACCTCAAAAAAAAAACGGAACCCTTATAGGATGACTTTGTTGTCCGTCTGTCTGTCTGTCTGTCAAGACCCTTTATCTCACGAACGGGTAAAGGTATCAGGTTAAAATTAATATCATATATTAGGATCCATGAACCACATAAGATCTGAAAATTCAATTATTTACAACGACGCAATCAAAAGATATGGCTTATTATGTCCTCATCTCCATACATTTATGCAAAAAAGCAAAACCTACAGGGTACTTGCCATTGACCTAAAATTATGAAATTTGGCAAGAAGCTAGGTCTCACAGAAAAGTCTGAAATCATTAAATATTACAACTTTTCTCATAACTAATGAAAACCAATTGTGGTGAGCTCCCGTTTCAAGAACATTCATATAAGAGAGGGGTCAAGTTGGATGGTCGCTAAGGCGATTTTTGTTTTAGTTCTATTTAAAAACGGGAACACTTACAAACTTGAAAATTGGTATGTTTATAGTGCATAAGCTATAAAATAACAACAAATAATAAAATTTGGTCAAGCGCGTGTCGGGCTCAAAAAATCTAGCACATTAACTTACTGAAATTTCAACTAATACAATTATGATTATGTGGTGGTACGGAACCCTCGGTGCGCGAGTCCGACTCGCACTTGGCTGGTTTTTTATTCTGAGTTCGAATCCCGATGGGGACACTGTCAAACAAATATCACTTTGTGTGTCTTCGCCAGATTTAAAAATATCTTAAACAGCATGAACCATCCTGAATCAACAAATCGTAAGAAATATGATAAAAAAATAATTAAATTAATCTACATAAAATTCTACACAAAAAAGGTTTTGAAAGTTTTTCGCTAAAAACAATACTTTAAAAGATTTAAAAGCATGTGGTGAGGAAAGCGAAAACATGGAGCAACTGTTGTGCACATGCAACGCTTTGATTTTGATTTGAGCTACTTAGGAGAAAACCACAAACCCGTATTTCAGCATGTTTGCAAAACCATCCCAAATGCACCCCCTGCATTGAGGGATAAAAGTTTGTGTTAAAATCCTACATAATTTGTATGTAAGCTAGAGATATTGTCACAACATACGAGTCTTTGTCCCGCGGACGGACAGACAGACAGATGGACAATGACGAAACTATAAGGGGTTCCTTTTTGACAACGGTACCCTATAAAGCTTGAATAGCTTGAGTTAGTGTTTTGCTAAAATCAAAGTTGGTATTACGTGTAGCTTAGAGCACCCGCCCGAATAGCACCTGTGCGAACAGCACCTGAACTATTCCTCTTCGAGCACCTACGGATTAGTAGCTGATAGTGTTGTGGTGTAAGTCAAAACTTTGATTAAAAGAGATATCGATTAAAATGCTAATTAATCACCTCATACCCTAAAAATAATACGTATCGACTTTTTTTTTTGGTATTGCTCGTCTTCTTCTTCTCTTGAGTCTATTCTGGCGTGGTATGTCTATATTTTATTGGACCAATACTCTGCCACAGAGACAGCACTATCGGTGGCATTGTAGAGATCCTCGCGTAAGCCGGTGGAGGGGCACGCTCCTGATAAACACATGCATCAATGAGAAAAATAAATCTTTCGTCTGAAAAAGTAAACGACGTTTTGTGCTACTTTCGGTTTATTATGTGCCTAAAAGGCGTAATATGTTGTAAACAGTTTATTACAAAATTTATCAACTTAACGAAAAGAGACAAAATAATCTATCCTTTATTTATTTTTTCAACGATTTTTGATCGATATCTTTTATTAAGACATTGGAAATATCGACTCATACCCTAACACTAGTTGTGCAACAATAGGTGCTCTAAGAAGCATAGTTCAGGTGCTATTCCCGCAGGTGCTATTCGGGCGGGTGCTCTAAGTGGAATGAACCACGTGTAGCTGTCATTTGGCTTAAGTGGTATTTTGCGAGGTTGGTAGAGGTGGTGTATTGCGTATGTGGTTTTATGCGTCTAAAGGGATATTAAAAATGCTAACGAAAAATTATTTGTTGCAGAACTGAAACAACTCCAAATACAAATTGAAGATGAAGAGGCTACACGAGACTACTGGGCCAACGTTGTGGATTCGCTTATGAATAAATATAAGGATATAATGGATTTGCACAAGATACATTTTTGTTTAAGCGTGTACAAGCATTAAACACCCTACTATTCAAATTTTTGTTCATTTACGCATTTTTACTTTTGAGTGGAGCGGGAAATGTTTTTTTTTATCTGACAAGTGAGCAAACGAACATGTGAGCCACCTGATGGAAAGTGGTCACCACCGCCCATAGAGCCCGCTGTCTTATTAGTGGCATAACTTGACACTGATAAGACAGCAAAGCACGTTGCCCACCCCGAGAACTAAGATGGTGTGTCTCATGTGCCAGTAATTTCGCTGGCTCCCTTACCCTTCAAACGGAAACACAGAAGTGCAAACACTGCTATTTTACGGCAGAAATAGGCAAGGGAGTGGTACTTCCTCAGACGGACTTTGCACAGAAGTCCTACCACCTAATCTTTTCTACTTTTCTCAAAAATGTGTTGCATATCTGTACATATAATAAAATCGTAAAAGCCAAAACGTTTGTACATTAACCATATTGAAAAAATAAACCGGCCAAGTGCGAGTCGGACTCTCGCACTGTGGGTTCCGTACCACCACATAATCATAATTGTATTAGTTAAAATTTCAGTAAGTTAATGTGCTAGAGTTTTTGAGTCCGACACGCGCTTGACCAAATTTAATTATTTGTTGTTATTTTAATGCTTATACACTATAAACATACAAATTTTGAAATTTGTAAGTGTTCCCGTTTTTAAAATAGAACTAAAACAAAAATCATCTGCGCGACCATTCAACTTGACCCCTCTCTTATATGAATGTTCTTGAAACGGGAGCTCACCTCAATTGGTTACCATTAGTTGTGAGAAAAGTTGTAATATTTAATGATTTAAGACTTTTCCCTTTATTTGTACTTTGAGACCTAGCTTCTTGCCAAATTTCATAATTTTAGGTCAACGGGAAGTACCCTGTAGGTTTTGCTTTTTTGCATAAATGTATGGAGATGAGGACATAAAAAGCCATATCTTTTGATTGCGTCGTTGTAAAAAATTCAAACTTTCAGATCTTGTGTGGTTCATGGACCCTATTATATGGTATCAATTTCAACCTGATACCTCTGCCCGTTCGTGAGATAAAGGGTCTTGACAGACAGACAGACAGACGGACAACAAAGTGATCCTATAAGGGTTCCGTTTTTTTAGGGTTCCGTTCCGGGCTTTGTTGTCCGTCTGTCTGTCTGCCAAGACCCTTTATCTCACGAACGGGTAGAGGTATCAGGTTGAAATTAATACCATTTTTTTTTCTAAGCAAACATTTTGTCCGCGCCTTTTTTAGATTTCATCTTTATTATTAGATTCTTTTTTTTACAAATATATTAATACTCCAATATATATACTCTAATATATTAATACTGATAATTTTCGGCACCCCTCCTGGTGACCCCATAGTGATCACTGCCAAAAGCACCAAAGTGATGCTTGACGACAAGATCATCAGTATGGCAGAAACCATAACTGCAGGCAGTGATCCCTACAATTCTTGGGAGATGCCGAAAATAGAGTGGGTGAACGGAGTACCCGGATGTGGGAAAACAACTTGGGTCGTAAGCCGCTTCGACCAAGAACAGGACATCGTTATCATCACCACAACCGAAGCGGCAAAGGATCTTCGTGAAAGACTGGCTCAACGCATCGGAGCTGACGCAAAAAGGAAGGTAACTACGCACAATGGCCTCAATCTTGGTAAACGGGTTGAAAGAACCGGAGAAAAAAAGGTGCAGTCGACTCATGGTCGATGAAGCACTAATGAACCATTTTGGGGCCATTGTGATGGCAACCCGTATCACCGGAGCGAAAGAGATCTTGTTGATTGGTGACATTAACCAACTTCCCTACATAGACAGAGATAATCTTTTTGACCTGCAATACAACCGCCCAGTTCTTGTAGCGACCATCACACAAGAACTATTATGCACGCACAGGAACCCCATGGATGTAGCCTATGCCCTTAACGAAGTCTACAGTGGCATATACTCGTCAAGACCTCGAGTCCAATCCCTGAGGCGTGAAAGGTACACAGCCGCGCAAATACCCAAAACCCTTCAGGATACCCTATACCTGGTTCATACCCAGTTGGAGAAGGAATCCCTTATCAGTCAGGGATACGGAAAGAGCACAGGGTCGCGCACTCTTACCATTCACGAATCACAGGGCCTAACCTACGAAACGGTGGTGATTGTGCGAACATCTGCAAAGAAGTTGCAAATCCACGACAGCGTCCCGCACGCAGTGGTAGCCGTGTCGCGACACACGGTCAGCTGTGTGTATTACACGGACGACAGCGAGGACGCGATATGCAACTTCATAAAAAAGGCGGTAGGAGCAGGCGAGAAGAAAATCCTGGACTATAACCTCAAAATGGCAATGCGCTGTCGAAACTCGGCAATCATGGATGCCTTCTCAAGGACCAGCAGACGCGATGAGACGTGAGACAATCTAAGTAGTATTCAGACAAAAGCAAACGGTAATTTTCTGTCAATGCAAAATGTTTATTTTACTCTGTTTATTAATAGTTTATGACAATTTTAGTTTTAGATTAAAAACAAGTTTATGCAACAAAAACCAGACAGAAAAAAAATAAAGAAAAAAAATATATACATATATATGTAAACCAACAAAAAAAAACAAAAACAAACAAAAAAAAACAAACAAAAATAAAAAAATTGTTTGCATGCAAACCTTAATTTGAAGTGGTAAAAGCAAACCAAAACAAAACCTACAGCAAAAAAAGCAAAACCTACAAAAAAAGCAAAACCTACAGGGTACTTTTCTAACTAAGTAGTTAGTTAGGACGTAGCACTTGGTATGGGCCTTTGTAGCATCTGGTTAGTTTTATTGATTTTCGTGATAATCTTCTAGGTGTAAACAGAAAAATTAGGATACCTGTATCAAAGTGTTGAGGCTTCGTTTTTAGGGTTCCGTACCTCAAAAGAAAAAAACGGAACCCTTATAGGATCACTTTGTTGTCCGTCTGTCTGTCTGTCTGTCTGTCAAGACCCTTTATCTCACGAACGGGTAAAGGTATCAGGTTGAAATTAATACCATATATTAGGATCCATGAACCACACAAGATCTGAAAATTTAAATTTTTTACAACGACGCAATCAAAAGATATGGCATTTTATGTCCTCATCTCCATACATTTATTCAAAAATGAAAAACCTACAGGGTACTTCCCGTTGACCTAAAATTATGAAATTTGGCAAGAAGCTAGGTCTCACAGTATAAATAATGGGAAAAGTCTGAAATCATTAAATATTACAACTTTTCGCACAACTAATGGTAACCAATTGTGGTGAGCTCCCGTTTCAAGAACATTCATATAAGAGAGGTGGTGCATCAAACGTATTGCGAGGCATATTGTTAGAAAGGGCATACAATAACCTTTCATTCGAGACCTTGGTTTGCTTCGGACCTTATAAGGGAAAAAAGATATGCGTCGGCAAACGTTGAAGGGTCAGCGTCGATAGAGGGTCTTATTGAATCGACTTTTCATATAGCCCTGATGTATCAAACGTACTGTGAGGTATATTGTTATAAAGGGCATAAAATTACCTTTCATTCGAGACCTTGGTTTACTTCGGACCTCGTAAGGGAAAAAAGATATATGCGTCGGCAAACATTGAAGGGTCAGCGTCGATAGAGGGTCTCATTGGGACTTTTTCATATAGCCCTGATGTATCAATCGTATTGTGAGGTATATCGTTAGAAAGGGCATTCAATACCTTTCATTCGAGACCTTGGGTTACTTCGGACCTTGTAAGGGAAAAAAGATATATGCGTCGGCAAACATTGAAGGGTCAGCGTCGATAGAGGGTCTCATTGGGACTTTTTCATATAGCCCTGATGTATCAAACGTGTTGTGAGGCATATCGTTAGAAAGGGCATACAATCACTTTTTATTCGAGACCTTGATTAGCTTCGGACCTTATAAGGGAAAAAAGATATATGCGTCGGCAAACGTTGAAGAGTCAGCGTCGATAGAGGGTCTTATTGAATCGACTTTTTCATAAAGCCTTGGTGTATCAAACGTATTGCGAGGCATATTGTTAGAAAGGGCATACAATAACCTTTCATTCGAGACCTTGGTTTGCTTCAAACCTTATAAGGGAAAAAAGATATGCGTCGGCAAACGTTGAAGGGTCAGCGTCGATAGAGGGTCTTATTGAATCGACTTTTCATATAGCCTTGGTGTATCAAACGTATTGAGAGGCATATTGTTAGAAAGGGCATACAATTACCTTACATTCGAGACCTTGGTTTACTTCGCACCATATAAGGGAAAAAATATATGCGTCGGCAAACATTGAAGGGTCAGCGTCAATAGAGGGTCTTATTGAATCGGCTTTTTCATATAGCTTTGATGTATCAAACGTATTGTAAGGCATATCGTTATAAAGGGCATATAATTACCTTTCATTCGAGACCTTGGTTTACTTCGGACCTCATAAGTAAAAGAAGATATGCGTCGGTAAACGTTGATGGGTCAGCGTCGATAGAGGGTCTTATTGAATCGACTTTTTATAAAGCTTTGGTGTATCAAACGTATTGCGAGGCATATTGTTAGAAAGGGCATACAATTATCTTTTATCGAGACCTTGGTTTACTTCGGACCTCATAAGTAAAAGAAGATATGCGTCGGTAAACGTTGATGGGTCAGCGTATTGAATCGACTTTTCATATAGCCCTGGTGTATCATACGTAATGTCAGGCATATTGTTAGAAAGGGCATGAAATTATCTTTCGTTTGACACCACGTTTATCTTCGGACCTAATAAGGAACGGAAGCTTATACCGTCTAATACCGCGTTAATATTAATTTTCTAATACCGTCGTTGATAGAATTAACGTAAGACGGCCTTTTTAGATCGATTCAATAAGTCGATTCAATGTAATGTGATAATGTAATGTAATATGTTAGTTAATGTAATATTGTTTGTTTGTTTGATATGGGTCCTGTGCCTGAAAATAAAGAGATTTTATTTATTTATTATTTTATTTAGGCGGTTTTTGCGTAACTTACATTCCTATTTTTTAGGAAACTTGTTTTGAGATGTTTTTAATGGATTTCTACCTTTTTAGGGCAATTCAAATAGATTTAAAAGGCTCAAAAGCATTTTGATACGTAATTTTTCTGTATCGTTTTCTATTTGATTTGCGCCCAATTGAGGCAGTTTTTGAAATTTAAAATTTCGACCTCCTTAATTTGGTCGGGTTATAAAATTTTTCTAACTTTTTCTGCTAACTTCACACCGCTGTCCGTACGAACGCGTGTCCGTCTTCCCAGCAAGCCCGTGCGAGATATAGCCAAGTGGCATACACCAAAATTTAGTGGAAATTGGTTCATTCCATCAGTAAAGTGTCAGATTCAGTGCATCAAAACTGACGACACTACGAGCTGAAAACTTTGGGTGGCTGTAGAGACGTCTCGTCAGCCAGCCCATTCTATACAGGGAAAACTACGAAGATTACATAAAAGCAAAATAGTTCCACATTTACTGCATGTCTAGTGCAATTGATTGTAAAAAAGCCGAATCGAAAATGTTCATATGGTAGGAGCACTTCATCAATAATTATGGGAGGCTGGAGAGACGTTTTCCCAGCCAGCCCATGTGATATCTCGGAACATATAGTAGGTAGGAAGATAAAACAAAGCTTAATATTTACTACCTACTCGGAACAGTAGGAAGCAAATATTTCAAAATCCTAGCTCCACAAAATTTTGAGATATTTGTATTTTTTCATGGGCTTGCTGGGGAGACGTCTCGCCAGCAAGCCCATGCTGTAACTCAAAAAGTACTGCACGTAGAATGCTGAGCGATATACCAATAGAGAGTGCATATTTGATGAAATAAGCACCAAGAAAAGGGAGTCCCTAGGTCTTACGGTTTCGGTGCTAGAAACAAAAATCATTTTCCCGCCGAAAATTTTGAATGCATGATGTGAAGTGCGACGTTGCCGTTCTGTGCAACTCTGCATGTTGCTGTTAGAGCATTCAAAAATCAATCTTGTATCCTTATAGTTCAAAGGTACTGTAGACGCACGTGTATATTATTTGTAATTTGAGAATAGTTCGGGAGACGGTGTACTTAGTAAAAGACTGATTGGTTAACAAGAAGTTTTTATTTATTTGTGGACATGTTAAGAACGAAAGAGATAATATGTATTTTAGCTCACGTGAAGACTAACTGGTGCCTCAATCTCTTTTTAGCAACCGTGACAACTGTATTCTAGGAGGAGATGTAGGTTTAATGGTCTCAGTAACAAACTAAATTTTTTAAATTATTCTTAAATTGTCCTGTAATTAATAAGTTAAGAAAACTGATTTATTAAATAAATACGTGAGCCAAAATACATATTATGTCTTTTGTTCTTCACATGTTGTCCACAAATAAATAAAAACTTCTTGTTAACCAATCAGCCTTTTAAGTACACCGTCTCCCGAACTATTCTCAAATTACAAATAATCTACACGTGCGTCTACAGGACCTCTTGACTATAAGGACACAAGATTGATTTTTGAATGCTCTAACAGCAACATGTAGAATTGCACAGAACTGCAACGTTGCACTTCACATCATGCATTCCAAATTTTCAGCGGGAAAATGATTTTTGTTTCTAGCATCGAAACCATAAGACCTAGGGACTCACTTTTCTTGGTGCTTATTGCATCAAATATGCACTCTCTATTGGTATATCGTTCAGAATTCTACGTGCAGTACTTCTTGAGTTACAGCATGGGCTTGCTGGCGAGACGTCTCCATCTACTGGGGAGTTTCCTTGTGTCCGTACCATAGACGTAAGCAGTAAGCTGCCGTTATTCATAATCTAAGGTCCGTACTAATGTTGAGACATATCTTTGTCGCCCTGATTATCACGTGAAAAATTCTTGTCGGGCTCCTCTACCATACTGGTAGTGCCACGGGAAACAAATGATAGTTTTTGATGCGCATTATTTTTGATGTGCGTTTAAGTATTTTTGATGAGCATTTATGTATTGCACTAGAGAAGTAGCAACTTAGGTAATTTTGATGTACATTCAGTATTTTGATGTGCAATTAATATTAAGCGCAAAGTATGGAAATCCTTTCGCATCGACGTGGCGAACGCGCCCTGACTACGAAACGCGGTCGACCGCCGGCAGGGATGCCAGGGTTCGACGGCGATCAACGGCTGACGACGGCGATAAGTGGTACCACAGTGTACAAGATCAACAAATGCGAAATAAAATAAGATTTTTAAGTTAACAACAGTTGCACATCTCAGTTTCCATGGATTCGTCTGCATACGGAGCTGTACGGCACCTTACGGCTGCGAACGCCTCCGTAAGCGGTAAATCGGCATAATGCGTACTAGTGTGCTCTTTTTCAATCGGCAAAGTGCGAAAGGCCGTCGATCAATGTGGCCCAACCCAAGAGGCAACAACAGTATGAGATGTATCCATCGATTCGTCTGCAAGCGAAGCTGTACGGCACCTTACGGCTGCGAACGCGTTCATACGGCTGCGAACGCGTCCGTATAGTCAGCGTCAAATTCATATGAGCGTCTATCGTAGTCAAAATGATCTGTAGGAAACAAGTTCTTTTATGTACGCTCATGTTTAAAATATCTTGGCAGCATAGTTTCCAATATTATGTTCGCGGCCGTCAACGTCAAAATATACTATTGAAAGCCTTGTTGCCAAGTTATATTGAACACTGGGTGCTTACAAGGCAATTCTAATTGCCCATATAAAATTGAACTTGTTTACTACAGATCATTTTGACTGCGATAGACGCTCATATGAATTTGACGCTGACTGTACAGCTGCGTATACGACGCACAAAATAACTTTGGCCCTGTCATTGATGCGCAGAAGTCAAAAATGGGTCATTTTTCGCTTCTGCGCATCAATGACAGGGCTAAAGTTATTTTGTGCGTCGTACAGCCCTCTACATATTCTAATCGTACTGGAAATTACCCGTCGATCAATGTGGCCCAACTGTAAGCCTTTCGGATTCTGCTCTCCTTTCATTGTGTGCGTCAGGATGGAGGGTGTACCATCGCAAATTTAAACTGAATATATGTAGAGAATAAGAGGTAGTAAAAATTTTACCTCTTACTCTGTACATTTTATTTTAAATCTACCTCTTCAATATTTCAACAATCTTTATAAACCAAGTACCACCCAACCAGGCATCCAACCTGACGTCAGGATGGCGGGTGTTAAGTTGCTAAATATAAAGATTAGTAGAGATATTTACGAATAATCTCTACTCCTACCGCCCAGTACTGCTGTTCAGGACACTTTCTTCCCCTATTCGGCCTTTACTCGTAAACTATGGTTGCAGTGGCCAGGGCCTCCGTCGCGTGAAGCGTCTGACGCCGCGCTCGAACGCCTCACACAAACGCGCCACGCGGCGCCGCCAGTACTAATTCTCATTCCTGCCATACGCGCCGTACGTACGTCGTTTTCAAACGCTTCACGCGGCGGCGTCAGTACAAATCGTCTTTGTGGTATCGATTGTACAGTCAAGAGCGGGTCAAAGTAAATAAATAAACAAATACTGACTCAAAAATGCTTCTAATGGTCATTATTTGTTAATATACAGGGTGTTAGGCTAGGATAACTGAACAGGATGTTAGGGTAAGTATACAGGGTGTTAGGATAAGTATACAGGCTGTTACTACACAGGGTGTTAGGGTAAGTATACAGGGTGTTAAGGTATGTATACAGGGTGTTAGATTAGGATCACTATATGTATAGGGTCTTAGGGTAAGTATACAGGGTGTTACTACACAGGGTGTTAAGGTAAGTATACAGGGTGTTAGGTTAGGATCACTATATGTACAGGGTCTTAGGGTAAGTATACAAAGTGTTAAGGTAAGTATACAGGTTGTTAGGTTAGGATCACTATATTTACAGGGTCTTAGGGTAAGTATACAGGAAGTTACTACACAGGTTGCTAGGATAAGTATACAGGCTGTTACTACACAGTGTTAGGTTAGGATTACTATACAGGGTGTTAGGGTAAGTATACAGGGTGTTAGATTAGGATCACTATATGTACAGGGTATTAGGGTAAGTATACAGGGTGTTAGATTAGGATCACTATATGTACAGGGTGTAAGGGTAAGTATACAGGGTGTTACTACACAAGGTGTTAGGGTAAGTATACAGGGTGTTTACAGGGTGATAGGATAGGATAACTACACTGGGTGTTAGGATAGAATAACTATACGGATCATTATTTGTATAGTAATCCTAAACTAACACCCTGTATAGTTATCCTAACCCAACACCTTGTGTAGCTATTCTATCCTAACACCCTGTATACTTACCCTAACACCCTGTGTAGTAACACTAGTAACACCCTGAATACAGGGTGTAAGGGACGGTGTACCGAAAACTGAAAGGGCGTGTTCAGTCAAGGAAATTGAACAACTTTCCTAAAGAAACATTTCTGGGAAATGAAAAAACAAATTGACCTTACAAACTGTTCGACCAATAATTCTTTGGGAAAGTTGTTCAGTTTCGTTGACTGAACATGCCCTTTCAGTTTTTGGTAGACCGTCCCTTACACTGTATAACTCACATAACTATACTAACCTAACACCCTGTATAGTTATCCTAACCCAACACCCTATGTAGTTATCCTATCCTAACACCCTGTATACTTACCCTAACACCCTGCGTAGTAACACCCTGTAAACATACCTAACTATACAGTGTTAGGATCACTATACATATAGTAATCCTAACCTAACACCCTGTATAGTTATCCTAACCCAACACCCTGTGTAGTTATTCTATCCTAACACCCTGTATATTTACCCTAACACCCTGTTTAGCTATTCTATCTTGACACCCTGTATACTTATCCTAAGACCCTGTACATATAGTGATCCTAATTTAACACCTGTATACCTGTACCCTAACACCCTTTGTACATATCCCAACCTAACACCCTATATACTTACCCTAACAAAAACACAAACAAATAAAAAGAAAAAAAAAACAAAAAAAAAACAAAAAAAAACAAACAAAATCAAACAGGTAAATTATCTACTTAAGGTGCGCTGGACTGTACATAAAGCGCGGCGTTCGAACGCGGCGTGTCAAGCAGACGCCCAGCTTATGAGCGACGCGCCGTACGAAATGGTTCACGAGGCCGGGCTCATAGAAACACGAACGCCAGCCGTCGAACGCGCGCGTATCGCGAGACGCGCCGTATGATCCGCGTCACGAGGCGGGGCTCATAGAAACACGAACGCCAGCCGTCGAACGCGCGCGTATTGCGAGACGCGCTGTATGATACGCGTCACGAGGCGGGGCTCATAGAAACACGAACGCAAGCCGTCGAACGCGCGCGTATTGCGAGACGCGCCGTATGATCCGCGTCACGAGGCGGGGCTCATAGAAACACGAACGCCAGCCGTCGAACGCGCGCGTATTGCGAGACGCGCTGTATGATACGCGTCACGAGGCGGGGCTCATAGAAACACGAACGCAAGCCGTCGAACGCGCGCGTATTGCGAGACGCGCCGTATGATCCGCGTCACGAGGCGGGGCTCATAGAAACACGAACGCCAGCCGTCGAACGCGCGCGTATTGAGAGACGCGCCGTATGATCCGCGTCACGAGGCGGGGCTCATAGAAACACGAACGCCAGCCGTCGAACGCGCGCGTATTGAGAGACGCGCCGTATGATCCGCGTCACGAGGCGGGGCTCATAGAAACACGAACGCCAGCCGTCGAACGCGCGCGTATTGAGAGACGCGCCGTATGATCCGCGTCACGAGGCGGGGCTCATAGAAACACGAACGCCAGCCGTCGAACGCGCGCGTATTGCGAGACGCGCTGTATGATACGCGTCACGAGGCGGGGCTCATAGAAACACGAACGCAAGCCGTCGAACGCGCGCGTATTGCGAGACGCGCCGTATGATCCGCGTCACGAGGCGGGGCTCATAGAAACACGAACGCCAGCCGTCGAACGCGCGCGTATTGCGAGACGCGCTGTATGATACGCGTCACGAGGCGGGGCTCATAGAAACACGAACGCAAGCCGTCGAACGCGCGCGTATTGCGAGACGCGCCGTATGATCCGCGTCACGAGGCGGGGCTCATAGAAACACGAACGCCAGCCGTCGAACGCGCGCGTATTGAGAGACGCGCTGTATGATCCGCGTCACGAGGCGGGGCTCATAGAAACACGAACGCAAGCCGTCGAACGCGCGCGTATTGCGAGACGCGCCGTATGATCCGCGTCACGAGGCGGGGCTCATAGAAACACGAACGCCAGCCGTGGAACGCGCGCGTATTGCGAGACGCGCTGTATGATACGCGTCACGAGGCGGGGCTCATAGAAACACGAACGCAAGCCGTCGAACGCGCGCGTATTGCGAGACGCGCCGTATGATCCGCGTCACGAGGCGGGGCTCATAGAAACACGAACGCCAGCCGTCGAACGCGCGCGTATTGAGAGACGCGCCGTATGATCCGCGTCACGAGGCGGGGCTCATAGAAACACGAACGCCGGCAAAAACGCTTCACGCGGCGGAGGGCTTTACAGAACCCAATTTCGGTTACAAAAAATGTTTAAAATCATAAATTAAACAACATTTATATACAGATATCTCAATCAGAGATTTTTATATTTTTTTTTATAAAATTTAAGAATAAATAATCTGCTAAATTCATTCTTTAAATTGAAGTACATTTTATTTTTTGTTGGAATATATAAGCTCTGTCTGTTTATAACTCTATAATTAACGAATCGTTATGGTTTGAGAAGATAAAATTTTACAAAATGTGTATCCTTCGGCTCGATTACAATGAATGGATGATGTTCAATTTAGAACTCAGTACACATTTATTTTCATAAAAAGTTTATTTACATAACATACATTAACTGACAAGAGTAGTAATAGTGATAAAAAAAATTCAGCAGCGGACAAAGTTTATGGACAGGGCTTGGAGGACGCGGGCCGGCAGCCTCGCGTCGCACCGCCCTCCACTCATTCACGATAGATTTGAGACAATCAACACTGCTAACAGATACTAATAAAATTAAAACTAAACAATAAAACATCTATTAAAATCAAAAAGTTACAATTCATAAAATGTACTAAAGTAGTCAAATCTGTATTTTTGTCGATAAGTGCATTAAAACAAAGAACAATTTAAACAAATGGAATACAACGTGTAACTAAATCAGTATAACAACAGCACAGAAGGATGTGGATTCTGCCCACGAAGTTGAACCACTTTTTTTAAGGAACATGGTTCAACTTTTCCCATAGAAACTGCATAGCGTATTTTGAATGGGTGATAATTATTTTCTCTTCGACCCATGTTTCAAAGAAAATATGTGTCGAAGAAATAAACGAACATCCTTCGCGCTCGTCATATCATTTTCGTTACAACTTGTAGATCGCAACATGCGAAGCTGATTGATTAGATTACATAGCATTACACTATATTTGTAAACGTAAACGAATTCGTGCCTATCTGGAACCCACAATGACATCGTTTACGCTCATAGATAGCATGTGATATTAGTAGATAAAATTACACTCAATAGAGCATTCTATTGTATTATTAATTATTATTTTAAAATATATGAGTCACTTTATCAGTTTCAAATAGCTGTCTATTGGGAAATTGCACAAAGCTCCATCAAAGTTAAACTATTGCTGACACTTTCTGCTTTAATTCTGAATATGTGCAACTGGCAGTAATATCTATCAATGAAAACAAAGTATACACATTAAATATATTTCAACATACTTGGTCTACTGCAGGATTCCAAATATTACACATGATTATTGCTTAAAATAACTCATATTGGATCCCACATGTCGCGATTCAAGAACGCCATAGCTTACTTTTATTTGTAAAGTTGACTCTGCGTAATAAACTTTATACATCTTTTCACTATTTTAAGTGAGTAAAAACAATTAAGTATAAAATATCACGTATGATATTATTTCATTTTTATAAAATACAATAAATAAATGACCGAATAGAAATTGAATGAAATGAATATTTTAAAACCATACTAATGAATATTTTAAAACCATATAGATTAAAAAGTATATGAACAAAATAAAGGATAAAATATGGTGCCTTTGAATTATCAAATAAATATTGAATGTTAAAAACCAAAATTGAATGTACAGAAACTTGTATAAAATGTTTTTATTTCATAAAATTTCATTGAAATTTAAATATTTTATGCATTTAAAAACATTTTACAACTTAATAGCTTCTGTTATGCTGTTATGGTTATAAAATGTAAGGCCTGTAGCCCGTGGACATTTAAATTACGAAAAAAGTTACCGTTTGTCTTTGTGAAATTATTACAGCTTTTGCCATTTCACATACTAAAAGCGAACGTAACCCGCCGTAACCATATATAGGGTGAATTTTAATTAGTTCTTTATAGAAAAAGGTATGAATGTACTCATGATACTGAACAACTTTCCCCTAGGAACATAGGTCGAAATACGAAGATCAAGTTTTAACCTCCCATAGAAACTGCATCAGCTGATAGCGCATTTTGTATGGGAGGTCAAATATGGTTTTTCGTTTTTTGACCTATGTTCCTTGGGAAAGGTTGTTCAGTATCATGAGTACATGCATATCTTTTGCTATCAAGAACTAATTAAAAGTCACCCTATATAGTGACATAACTATGATCTCCATATCTCCATGTTAGTTATACACATTTCTAGGTTACCGCATCGTTTCGTTATTGTCATATTGTACAGCTTCGTTGACGTAAAAGTAAGACTATGGAAATAAGACCAAATGAGTCTTAAAATCTGAATCGGCCACAGAAACATTCTTAAAATAGGTATATGGTTTGTTCAGAGGGTCTATTAACGGATGTATAAATTAGAAACGGTAACTCAAAAATGTAAATTATTGTCAATATGGCCGGACTACATAACTTGATGGTTACGGCGGGTTACAATCTTTAAGACGTCGCTATAAGTATGTTTAATGGTGAAATCGATAACAATTTCACAAAGACAAACGGTAAGCTTTTTCGTAATTTGAATGTCCACGGGCTACAAGCGTAGGCTACAGGACTATAAGTTGTACAATAAATAACAATTAAATAATCAAATAAAAACTGAATTTAAGGAATATAAGTTAGGAATTATTTTACAAACAAATATAAAACCAGAATATTGACAAATAAAATATGATGCCGGTATCATGAAAATTGTGTTAGGTACTTTTAGACTAGAAATTATTTTAAAAACAAATTATAAATCCAGTTTAGAATAAATTCATTAAAATTTAACAAAATCAGATAAAATATGGTGTCCATATTAAGGTATATCCAGGATAATTTGTATATTATTATAATAATAAATAATCAAATGAAACTTGAATATGAGGAACAAAACCCCAGCAAACTTGTACGATTAAGTCGGTCCTATTAACGAATAAAATGTGATGCCGACATCAAACTTATATGTACGGACTCATTATCTTTAAACACCAATTTTAAAGTACAGATTAAAATGTATTTCTAAACAAATGAAATACGATGCCAACATCAAGGAATGATAAATAAATATTGACTGTGAGGGCTCGGTATGAATTATGTTAAAAACCAAATTTTAATATACAGAAGTTATACGATAAAATAAAATATGATGTTTTTAAGTGAGTAAACTCAATTTCATCGAAATTTAAATAATTTATGCATTTAAAAATATTTTACAACTTTTTCTAGCTTCTGTTAGGTTAAGCATTATCGTAATAATAATAATATAATCTGATTCTAATATATAAAAATATAGAAGACGTTGTATGCAGGTTGTAGCGGCACTGGCGGCGGGAGCTGCGGCGCGGCTGCGGGGCGCGCGCGTCAGTCCTCGCTGCACGAGTCCTCGTTGTCCGCCTCCTTGATGTTTGTGAAGAACGAAGTCAACGCCTTCATCATCACGCCTGGAACCACAACATACCCATTATTTATACTAGATTTCGTACCGTATGTTAGCGTCTGTACAATTAACATCCCCCATATTCAGTATTCACCTATTTGGTTTAGGTTTGCATGGTTTGCCATTTTTGAGCGAATAGTAGAGGGTAACAAAATTTCTTTACGATTTGTTCATGTGGTAGACATTTTAAATCGGTATAGCATGCGCTAGATAAGTCTGGCTACGACCGTTAATGCGCAGAGCTCAAAAATGAGTCGCGGGGGTGAGCGCGGCAGGTGGGGGAGGAGAGCGAATCGTTAATTGGCTCTTCGCCTGTCACCCATGCGCAGAATAGTTATTTATGCAACTGTTGCGCGTAATGAGAGTAATTTTAACACGAGATCTGATTTTTGATACGAGGCGCAGCCGAGTATCAAAATAGTGTAGATCGAGTGTTAAAATGACTAATTACGTATGGTTGCATACAAAACTTTATCTAAGACCGACAAAATAAAATAAAATTTTAAATAGTAGTGATCAATTTATTGAACTAAGAGGACAGTTAGTACAGTTAATTAAAGTTATTCCTATTCCAGATCCAGAGCTTAAATCACTTCTTTTGTTTTCACGGTCACTTTATATAGAAGCGAGCCAACTGTCAGCTTCTAGTCGATTTATGTACTCCTGGTACTCTCCGTTTTCTTTTAAATGTAGGTAGGCAGTCGTCACCCCTGTAATAGTAGTTTAAGATACAAGTTCCGTAAGTAGGGTTATTACAAACGAGTTGACGTTTTGTAAGCCCGAGACGAAGTCGAGGGTTTACCATCGGCACGAGTTTGTCATAACCCTTACGGACGTGTATCTTACGACGTTTTTCAATACATTTGTGAGAAAACAGGTATAAGTAATACACTTGGTAAAGGGACCAACCATGGGTACTGTCAGCCTCTTGTCGATTCATGTTCTCCTGGTTCTCTCCATTTTATTTTGAATATAGGCAGGCAATCGTCACCCAAGTAAAAAGTCACCACTGTAGTATTTTTACAAAATAATTTTATGATCAGTGTAAAAACTCCTTGATATTATACTTTTTTTACTTACCGCACTAGTTCGGTAAGTAACTACTTACGAGCAATGTTTACGTCATTGTAAGTACGTTTTTCGAGCAAATGTATTGAAAAGTATTTTTACAAAATTACTTTAAAGTAGGCTGTATGTTTGTGGTAGTATTGCCTTAGGAGATTGAAAATTATGTATTATAATTATAACAGTTGCGGAATGAAAATCCATACTCCATTTCCGTACTGCTCGTAGTATGGAACAGTGTGGAATTGAAAATGATAGCGGACAATGACCTCAATTTCGAATGTGTCATTGGTTTCGAATTTGGAATATTCCGGTACGGGAGTAGATAAAATAACTAAAAGAGTTACCCTGCGCACGCTATAACAGGCATGAAGACAACCTAGTCAAATCAACCTAGAAAACCTTCCATATAATAAATAAGGTCCAAATGAAATAGTGAATATAATTTAAGCATATTACTCAGATCATGAACAACTTTCTCTAGAACATATATTCATGCATTCATTTATTTCTTTATAATTTAAAATTATGTCATTATTATTATTAAACAAGCGTTACACTATTAGATCGATATTTTTAAAAATTAACCTAGTACAAATTTTTTTGTGGAAGTGTTCCTTAAGTCCAAACATATCAGAATGTTCCCAGCGAACCCACGTCCGCTCCCCCCCCCCCCCCCTCAAACGGGTCCCTAATTTTAGATTTTTCTATTTATCTCAAAAACGATTGAAGTTAGGAGAAAGTTGTCAATGTAAGACTTAATTGTTATAAAATTACCAATTTAGAAATAAAACGAGGTATAATTTATTATTGTTGCAGCACTGGTTCTCGATTTACAGCGAGTAACGTTGAACACCACGAGATAATTTTATAGTATGAAAAGAAGTAGGAACAGTGAAACTGGCGTTATCTTTTACGATTAAATTATGGCACTTCAAATTTAAATGAATGGAATAAAAATAAACCATTTTCCCCAAAAAGCTAAAAGATTTAAGCTTTTAGTAACTAGATGGCGTCACTTGTTTAATGAAATAAGAAATAATATATAATTACAAATCGGCTGCTTCGATTTTGAAACAATAGATGTCAGACGATAGTTCTTGTCATGTTCTATACAATAAATGGTACAGCAGCACTGCACTTACTTTCTCGCAATACTCAAGGAAAAACTATCAACCGCAAACTTAAATTTGTAATGCCATACACATAGTATGGAAATACAAACTTTTATTTACGTTTTTCCAAAAAATGTTCGAATGAAATATACAGATCAATTCAAAATTCAAATTGTCAAACATTAAAACAAACAAACATCAAACAATTTCGAATAAATCACATGTTTAACTTTTGGTAGTACTGGAACACCCTTTATATGAATTTTCAAAGATCAATAGATACTACCGTAGGATACTTGCATGGAGATTTTTTTAATTTCCCAACACATGTTCCTTATGGATTATTGTTCAGTTTAGTTTACTGAGCAAGCCCTTTCAGTTTTTGGTACAGCCTGTGTACTAAATTGTATTCAAAAAATCATAAAGAATATCCAGTCAGGTAGACAACCAATCCAGGAGTAATATTATAGAAAATTTATAAACTCAATGGAACCAATTTTGGGTAAATCACATATTTACGATTTGGTGGTACAGGAACACCCCTTATATGATATTACACAGATCATTTGATACTGGCGCAAGATATCTTACATGGAGATGCTTGGTCATGCAAAGTTATCTAACGACACTCCACACAATGGGGTGAACAAGTAAAAAATTCACCCCCACTTTACATGTAGGGGAGGTACCCTAAAAAACATATTTTGTTAGATTTTATTTTACCACTTTCTCGGCGTGAATAAAATACGTATTCATACAAAATTTCAGCTTTCTTGTACGAAGGGTCTCTGAGCTAAGCCGAAATTTTCTTCCAAATACAACAGCACAGTATGAATATCGACACTACGACATGGCGCGTGACGTCACGTTTCGATTCGACCAATGGCGAGGCTTTTTGCAAATTCCAACTTCCCTCGCTTATTTACCACTTTTTAATTAATATTTTGTGCATTTAAATCCACACTAAACAAGAAAATAATGGTTTAGGTGTAATGTCAGGGCAATAAAGTATCGGAAATAAAAAAATCAAGTTAATTTATATGACATGCATACTCCCTATTGTCTGTAGATATATTTCATACTATAAGGTCACATCAAAATAAAATATATATATGGATTGGTAATTTTATAACAATTAAGTCTTACATTGACAACTTTCTCCTAACTTCAATCGTCTGAGATTAATAGAAAAATCTAAAATTAGGGACCCGTCCAAGGCCCCCCTCGGGGGGAGCGGACATGGGATCACTAGGGAACATTCTAGATATGTTTGGACTTAAGGAACACTTCCACAAAAAAATTTATTCGGCCGGAATTTGTCCTGGGTTGTTAAGGAACATCTGGATAAAAATATTGAGCTAATAGGTCGAAATACGAAAAAAGTTTTTGTGACCTGCTTATACTAAAAATCGACCTAAACTACATCAGTTGACAGCGCATTTTATATGTTTGTATTTTCGTATTTCGATCGATGTTCCATTAGGAGAGTAGTTCAGTTTCATGGTCTAAGTAACATGCTGAAATTATGTTCACTATTTTATTAGATTTTGTACGAAATCACATAGCTATGACGTCACGGTCGACGCTCAGTTTTGACTTTTACGATCTTTTTAATATAAAAGTTTAAAAAATAAATTTAAAACTGCTCACTTTTTATATGGAAACAGTATTTTATTTAGTTTTCAACCCAAGCAAGCATGATTCCTATTCATCCCTCAAGCACCATCCCTAAGAAATATAATTCGTTTAGTTGCAGAATGTCCCTTTCCCAAAATGTCCCCTGCTTCCGAAATGTCCGAAAATGTCTCTTCCACAAAATCAGAGTCATTCTCTAAACGATAAAAATCGAAGGGCTGACATCCACACCTCTGAGTATTGTATTTCATTTAGTTTTTTTTTATGATTTAAAATAAGTGTATGAAATTTAGACCAGGATTGTTTGTTAACCACACACTAAATACTCGTAGTAGGCCACCATGAAAAGTTACGAGCTAGCGGTTCGGAATTGGAGTGAAACGCCGAAGTAAGTTTTTCCGTTTATTTAAGAGTTACTTTCAACCAGAGCTTCTAATTTTCATGTCACCGAGTTCGCCCTCAGAGCCTCTTCGTGCGATCTTCCCTCCGAGCACT
Source organism: Athrips mouffetella (assembly GCA_947532105.1). Taxonomy (NCBI): domain Eukaryota; kingdom Metazoa; phylum Arthropoda; class Insecta; order Lepidoptera; family Gelechiidae; genus Athrips; species Athrips mouffetella. The sequence continues at coordinate 35,510,194 of OX383956.1, forward strand.
CCTCGCTCTAAGACCTCTTCAACGGAGTCTTCCCTCCAGGCACTCTTCTGCGGACTCTTCTCTCCGAGTTCCTCTTGCCTCCGGAACCTCTTCTATGCGCGACTTCCCTCCGAGCACTCTTCCCTCCGGGACCTCTTCTATGCGAGACTTCCCTCCGAGCACTCTTCCCTCCGGGACCTCTTCCTCCGGCAACTCTTTCACAGAGTCTTTGACTCTGTACTTTCTTGAGTTACCTCTGAGGTTTCCTCTTAGGACTTTTCTTCTTTTCCTTGTTCCTCACTTCAGATCGCTTTCCACTGAACTACGGCGTAGCCGCTCGGTGGCCCGGCTTATATACCCGTGCTACTCGTTCCCGAACATTCTAGACTCATTTTTGAATTTAGGGTTTTGTTAGATTTTTCTAGTCATTGGGTCTCTTTCATTGAAAACACTTCAAAAATTAAAAAAAATATTTAATATATAATTTTTTTATTTGTGTGCCAAATCATTTGTTCATGTTTGCCGCATTAACTGATGGTCACAATCATCCTCAAAACTATGAAAATTTAAGAGGCAGATATCTTGACCCCTGATTTATCACAGGCAGACAGACTTGTCTGAAATGACTATAATTATTTAAAAGAAAACCCCCAATCAGTGTCTGCAAACTTTTTTTGTATTCGAGACGTAATCTTCTTCTTATCGAGATGACAAAAAGTACAATAAAAAAAAGCTACGAGCACAGCGTTTTAAGTAGCTTGCATTAGATCATCCCACTTGCAGGTGTTAGGGCAAGCGGGGCAGGACAAAGTGGACCATGCTCTGTGGGAAAATACCGCAATCACAAGGTCTGTCTCATCAGTCATCATTGAATCCCCACCAGTATCTGTTTTCCTTACAGCGGCCGATTACTGGCAGCTTATAAATATTTACTACTACGTTTCGTGATGATACCGCAGAGCCCTGCATGTCGGCCTCATCGATTTCCCACTAATAGAGGATGAAGGTTCGACCCGAACTTATGACTCATAGGTCAATCCGGGATGTAGTTCAAAACTTTCGCTTACCTTTGCCTTCTGGTTCTAAATCAGACTCTTCCCACGCAATAAATCCTTCGGCAGATATAATGTACTGCTCATGAAGATATTGGAATATTTCTAGCGTAAGGCCTGTGAACAAATTGCGATAACTGTTAGAAGTAGCAAAGTTATTAATTGATTAGAGAGTAAAAGTAACATTTTTAGGATAAATGCAGATAACAATACTACAGTCGAAATAATGTAGCTTGATTAGAACTCCAGTGAAAGCAGGATGGAGCGATAAAAATAGGAGCGACAGAGACACGCTGTCCTGCCTCATTCTAACCTAGCTACAATATTTCAATAATCAAATCTTCCACCACCCGCCCTTTTCGATAACTTATCTCCTCAGAATCTCAATTTTTGAGGGTCATTTTCAGTCTTTAGTTGCTGCGTGCAAAAGAATTCATGCACTTATGAACTGAACCCCCCATACACAGTATTATATGATGGCTGGCCGAGAGGAATTCGCGCCATTCGCGCTTTTTTAATCTGTGAAAAAAATATCTTTTAATTTAAAATTTAACGATAAACATCTTGATTTCCATTCAAAATTTGTAAATATGAGTAAAATATTCACGCCGACCGAAATAGTTAAGGCAGCGTACAAAAACTCAAGAGGACTGTATTGCCAAAAAAATGGAGGTGTTCTAGTGCTCTACTACTACGACAAAAGTAAACAAAGGGTACGTTATTTTCTTAATTATTTTTATGCTCGTAGAAAAAGTAATGTGTGCCACTGATTGCAAACTAGTCATTGTAACATTCGTGCTGTCTATTGTGACATTCGGCTGCGCCTCATTGTGTTGCTACGGATAAGACATTTTCGCAGAGGAAAATGCGTGTCATAGAAATGTTTAATTACATGCAATGTCTTAGTATAGTAACATACATGAGCATTGGCAGTAGTGACCTCTTTAGGTTTTTAGATGTGTTTCACTGTAATAATTTTCTGTACGAAATTGTGTTGAATAAACAATATAAAAAAAAAAAACATTGCAATGTACTGTCCGTAAAAAAGTGGTAACTAACATTTGTTTAATAAGAATCGCGTACGTTGTTTAAAAATATGTTACTGAATAATATTTTTAATTCATAACTAAGTTTTTACAATCTATAAATTTAAAGTTCGCGTAAACTTTTTAATCTTAGCGAGTTAGGAAATATCGTAACTTTCGTGTAGTCTACTATTTTTTTGACCTCGAAATAATCAACTTACCTTTTGGATGTTCTAGCCTGTGAATAAGCTGCTGTATACCGAACAAACAGCTGGCTTCCCTTGATTGTTGCGATTCGCCAAACTCGTTGATAAGCCTAGAGTACTTATTCATGCGTTCCTGGTTGAAGTGGGGCACATCACGGCCCTCAGAGCCGAAGAGTGCGTGCTCGCATATAGCTTGTATCAGGGCTCGCATGAACCAGTCTTCTTTTGGAGCATCTCCAAGATTATCCTGCGTATGAATAAGTTGCTTAATCATACAAATTGTTTTAAAAGAATATTATTATTTTTTTAATTGAAAATGGGCTTATTTTAGAGAGAGGCGCTACAAACGTGTTAGCACAGGAGACAACTCAGGCGCACAGTTTCTCAAGACTTTTGCTGGTATTCCATCAGGACCGCTTGCTTTGTTCACGTCTAGGCTTCGGAGTACTCTACGAACCTCTTTTGCGTGTATTGTGACCTCCGACATCGAAGAGTCAAAGCGAGGAATCGTTGGTGGTTGATAAGAGCCGGCATCTAAACGAGAATTGCTTGCAAATAGAGACGCAAATAAATTTGCTTTCTCTGTTGCAGAGTGAGCTAGCGACCCGTCAGGTTTCAGCAGGGGAGGTAATGTAGGACGGCAGAAGTTTGTTTCGACCGATTTGGATAGGGACCAAAATTGTTTGCCACCAGAGGGGTAGGATGCAAGTTTGGTCCCTATACGACTGACATGGTCGTAACGTGCCTTTCGGATCACCCTCTTGCAGAACTTAACAGCATAATTGAATGCCTTTTTCTTCGCGCGAACCCGTCGAGCTCGAACTTAGCGATCACGGGCTTGAACCCAGGCTTGGTATGCGGACTGCATTCGAGCTTCAGCGCGAGTGCAGTCCGCATTGAACCAAGGTCGGGCTTTGTGACAGAGCGGTATGTCGGAGAACGGAATATAGTATTCCATCCCGTGTCGTATCACATCCGCAACCGCTTCAGCTGAACAAGAGGGATCGCTCGAAGAAAAACACACTGGCTGCCATGGGTAGGATGCAAAGAAGTGCCGCATCTCATCCCTATTTGCTGACTCTTATCACCAAACTCGCCTCGTGCCTCTTGGGCTATCATCCGGAGGAGAGCTGATCGACACGGACTTCACCAGACAGTGGTCGGATGTTCCCAGCGGGCCTGATACCGACACCGAGTGCCTGTCTGGATCTGTAGTCAGCAGTAAGTCTAAGCAATTGGGCGTGTGTCCGTCTACATCAGGCACCCGCGTAGCTACATTCACCAGCTGGGTGAGATCTAGCGACAATGCAAACCTGCGCGCCTCTCCCAGCATGGTCAGTTTTCTGGTATGGGAACAACCACTCGCTGTGGTGGGCATTAAAGTCCCCCAGAAAATGAAGCTGCGCTGTTGGGTACCGTTGTTGGGCACAATCCGCCTTCTCTAACAGGTGCTCAAGGAGCCTGGTCGTCTCCTGGTCACCGCTGTGCGACCGGTAGACACCGACGTAGAGAGATTTCTCTATGCCGGTGTCCACCAGAATCCACAGTGTTGATGACCCTGAATCTTCAAAGCAACGGAGACGCCGATAGCAAATGTCATCGCAGACGTACACACAGACCCCGGATCGTTTTTCAAACCTCTGTTCCAACGAGTAACCCGGGTAGTTGAGGTACGCCACGTCTGACGGCGTTGCTATTTGCGTCTCCGTTAAAAAGAATAGGTGCGGCTTCTCGGTCTCAAGGTGGAAGTGGACTGGATAGAGATTGGAGTGCAACCCCCGGATGTTGTTGAGGTGCACTTTTAGTGGGAGGAAGTGCCGCCGTTTTAATACCTTTTTCTTTTTACACTTTTTCATGGGGAATTTGTTGTTGTGGGGAAACGGAAACTGGTCGAGACGAGGCTTGGTTATCTAATGAAACTCTTCGGCTCATCTGACCAGTGGGTAACTCACCTGGAGACTGCGGGGACGCCCGAGCCCCCCTGAAATGGTCATCGGGTCCTCCCGTCCAGTCGCCAGCTGGCACGACGGCGCATTCCAGGATTTTTCGCTAGTTGGCGGGGCAGCCTTTCCCACGTCGGCTTTCGTGGTACTTGGGCCCTCATCTACCTGCGGTCGGCCAACGGCAGAGACCGTGCCTCGGATCCCGCTACCCTCCAGTATGAGTTACCCGGAACAGACTTGCCTAGAGACCAAGACCGATCCTAAGCCACGCAACTGACCACCTCCGATCCCCCAGTGGCACTGGCACTCCCGCACACCGACGGAACACAGACAAGCTGTTTGGCGTCAGGCGGCCGAAGCCTACCGAAGCCTTGCCCGGGGTGGACCGCTAGGAGGTAGATCTCTACCACCCCAAAAAATCTTATAATTTTAAATTGTGAATCTGTTCGTCACACTTGCTGACATTCGTATAACGGAGAAAACTATTCTTAAGAAAATTAGTTTTCCAACTTACCTGTATCCATCCCTTTATACAATCACAGTTTTCATCTGTATTCATAAGCTGAAGAAGTTTACTCTGTGTTTCAGCAGGAGACAATACCTTCTTTGCTTCTTTACAATCCTTAGCACCTCCTTCTAAAAATTCAAATTTATTGTCTTCTATCCATTTGCAGACCTGATCTTCATTCATCCAATCCTTAAACTGAAGACCAGATTCTTGCCACTTAGTCTTAGCAAAGGAAGGTCCCATACTATCTTTCATGTTCCTGATTATCGCTTTCAATAATAGGTGCCCGTGATTCGATGAAATAATGGTGTCACATAGGCTAAATATCTGTACAAACGTGATATGCTGAAAACAAAAGAATAATTATTGTAACACAAATAGTGAATAAAATAGTTACTCGGATGTTATCTTGATGAAAATGTACCTTCTTTTCAATTTGTGGTGCTATGAACTGTCCTAAGTATTCATACAGCATAGGTATATCAATGTGCAGATCTGGCGCGAACTCAAGTATTTCTTTCATGCCTGCTAAGAAGTTCTCTGTTACAATAGTATTAGTCGTAATTAAGTGCATCATTGACTTCACAACCGCTGCAACATCCTTTGCCGACCTGGGAACAAAAATACATGCAAAGATGTGCGATCCTATGGCTGCCTTTCCACCATTTGTGCGAGGGGGCTGTGAGCTGGAAAATTCCAATAAATACGATTGCTTCATTACATAGCAGCGCATTTGACAAGCTAGGAAATAGCGCAATCTTTATAGGTCGGAATTTTCCCAGCTCGCAGCTTAGCTCCCTCCCTCGTACAGGACTGGGGGAAAATCAGCGTGACGTTGGCGGAGGCGAGGTAATCAGCAGTTGGGAGAACAATGAACACACTTATCCGTACATTGCTTCACTCCCCCGAACCTCTTTCATCACGCAGAGGGGTCACTCGCGAAGTTGTAGGACTATACAAGGTGTAACCAAAGAGTATTACAATGCTGAAGCATGTGAATATTGATGAAAGAAAGTTCGACGAACTTGGTTTTATAGGAAAAGTCGTTCGTCAACAACTTCCTTTTCCTTGAGGGTTGTTATAATATTACATTTGTTACACGTTGTGTACAAATCAAGTATCAAGACTTTCTTACTTTCTATTCATACTTCATTCCCCATGAGATGCTCATTTTCTTTTAGTTTCTAATCATTTTCTTAACACGTTATATAAGTCAGATGCGATTCAACTTACTTTTCTAGGACGACGTTCAGAATTTCTGTTACGACATCAGCGTGATACTTAGGTGGGAAATGCTGTTTAATTTCAGCGACCATTTCGTCGTCGTCAGGGTTTATGAGGCAGAGCTCGATCGTGGATTTGACGATCTTTCTCTTGTCGTCAGGCAGGCGCTCTTGTGGAACGGGGGCGGGCGCGGCGACCGGTGCTTCGACCACAGCGGGCGTGGAGGCTGCGGCGCCTGCGTTACGGCTGCCGGAGTTCGAACGCGCAACTCCCACTGACCCAGATTTGCCACCACTGCCACTATCTATAAAACCACCATAATCTAATATTATTATTTCCTAAATAATCAAAGATTTATCCTACGTAAGCAGTGCGAACCTGTGTATAACACTTAATTCATCATCATATCGAATGGGTTGCAACGTCGATGACCGACCTCACAAACCCTGGTGTCGGAGTTGTTGAGCCGCCAAAGGCCTCTGGGCTCAATAACGACTACATCCGTAGTTAAAATAAAAATTTATTATCAAATTAAAAACAAAATCTCTCCAGAATACTCTATCTGAATGCTCATAAATATTATCTATATGTTTAAGAGCCAACTAAACTGAACAACCTTCCCAAAGAAACATTTCTGGGATATAAAAAAAAAAAAATTGACCTCTCCAAATTGCTTACTCTGATCGAATAGTTTGTAAAGATCAATTTCTTCTTCATTTCCCAAAAACGTTTCTTTGGGAAAGTTGTTCAGATTCGTTGACTGAGAACACACGTTCAGTTTTCGGTACACCGTCCCTTACACCCTGTATAAAAGGATAAACTGACTGACTGACTGATATATCAACGCGCAACCCAAACCGTTGGAACTAGAGACTTGAAATTTTGCACACAGGTGCCTTATACAGTGTAGGCATCCACTAAGAAAGGATTTAAGAAAAATCCTCCCCCTAGTAGGTAAAATAGGGGATGAAAGTTTAAAAGGAAGTCCGTCAGTTTCAAAGTTAAAATCTTAATTTTTTTTTTATTTAGGCTGACGACTGACAGTTAATTTATAAGGTCGAGTGCGAAAATTAATTTATAATTCTACCCCCGAAGGGGTGAAAAGGGGGATTAAATTCTTCTTTTATTGAAGTAAAATTCACTAAGTTTATTAATTCAGGTTATGGTTGGAAACTAACGTAACTAATTAACTAGCAGTTTTGGGACATCTCCCATAGGGATGAAAAAAGGGTTGAAAATTTCTTTGGAAGTTCTAAGGTTATGAAGCAATATACATGAACAATTTGGATTTAGTTTAGGTACAAAAACTAGAGAAACATTTGTGTCAGCGTTTCGAAAATCATCTCGCAAAAGGGTGAAATTAGGGTAGAAAGTTTGAAAGTGAAATTCTTTAGAAGTAAGATGCATTAAAATATCGATTTTGTGTTATAAATTAAATTAACAATTAAGTAGACTGGACAAGTTTTCCAGCGGTTATGGGGCCTCATCCCCCAGGGCCAAAATAATAATGAAAGGGTTAAAAGAAGCAAATCCAATTGTTTAGAAGTGAGATGCATGAAAATTTAGGATTAGATAGAGATTTTAGAGATTTATATGGATAAATAGGGATGAATAGGGACAGAAAAAGATAGATAATAATGGATAGGGAAGGACAGGGGCAAATGGGGATAGTTAGGGATAGACACGGCAGGATAGGGATAGAAAAGGATATATAGAGGATGGATAGAAGGACAGAAAGATGGATGGATGGGTAGGCGGATGGATAGATAGAATCCCACGAGACGAAGTCGCAGGCAATAGCTAGTTTATTATAGGTACTAGCTCTATATAAAAATTGAGTTTGGGTCCAACTAAAACGGCCAAAAGAAGACAACTAGACTTTCCACGTCTGTCTAAACACTACTGTATATTAACCTCTCAAGCCCCATGTCAAAATTCGCAGGAATCAAAAAGAAAATGTAATTATTTACGCGATAAGGCGAATTTCGCATAAATTGCAATAATTTTTTTCATTTTCCGGAAACTCTATGGAAAATTGACATAGGGGTCATATGTCAAAATTTTCCTGTATCCTTCGGGATATTAAGTCTTGTGAGGCTAAGGAACAGTTGGTAGGCGGATAAAATCAGAACTAAAAATACTATAAGTACATCGGACCCAGATTTTACTCTTTTTCTTTTACAGCAACTAACTATGGGGCACGTGCCCCCCTGTACCGTCTTGGCAGGACATACAATGGTTTCTTCACTGACGTTGATATCTTTCATGAATCTAAAGCAAGTTTTAATAGAAACATCTAAAACTAATACTGACATCTGAATGTGTCTGCGTCTTCCTTCCCTCTACCTTCCCAGTTCTGATCTTACAAAATAATTGATATGGTTTCACCAACATATGGATTAATGTTTGTTTGCGCGCACTAAGCACTATTTGTTACTAAAGTAAAAGTTTTTTGTATACGTCTCAATCCCTACTTTCTAACTCTAAGCGAGAAATGTACATGGAGGTAGTGTTAAGCACATTAATTTAACTCTATTTCATTTAGACCTAATATACGCTATTGTCTGTTTTTTCTCCAAAATAAATATAAATAAATAAAAAGCATTGAAGCCGCAAACATACAATATTTTATAAAAGTTTTTAAATCCTAAGGTCATGAAACACACAAAACTCATCCACATAAAATTTAATGGGAAAAAGAAGTTACAATATATCATCGACAATATTTTTTATATTATGTAAATGCTAACCTTAGCGTAAGATGTCGAATTGTTTTTCCTATCGTCTAATCTTTATTTTATTATCACGACGCCCTAAGTTCAAGGTTATTATGTAAAAGTGAGGCACGCTATCAATCCGGGCTGTTCACATTATCAATATAAGACTTGGCTAACAACGCACCAAAACTTCCCATACAAAGTAACGTAAGTGACCAACACATTTTGTACAGGAAGTTGAAAATTTTTTGTCTGTCGTCAGCAAACTCGTAGTCGTGTTGCTTTTGATCTAACTAATAAGCGGGCATTCGGATGTCAGATACAAAAAGAACCTTAGCTGGTATTTGTGCGTGTTAAATAGAGAATGAACAACTTATATCTATATTAAACTTACTAAAGTCACCTCTGGAATTAAATGTTGATCGCTCAATAGAAGCACCTTTGGAGTGATAGCTCGGAGACATGTCCTTGTTTCCTAGAATAGGCAATATATATACTAATATAGAATCACTTGTATAATAAAACGGAAAATACATTTGTAGGCGCCCGATTCTTACCTCTCAGAGATGAAGGATCGGTTTGTACATTTTCTAACACACTGTACATATTCTTAGTTAGACTACTCATAGAATTACTAGCCGCTCCTACTCCCGCTTGAGCGGTATTTTTTGTGCCCGAGCCGTGGTTCCAACCAGAATTATGTGGCGCTAATTTAATATTTGTAAGATTCTGAAAATAAATAAGACCGTTATGTTTATTGGCAACAATGTTCAAATAAGATTTTAGTGTCGTAAACAAGTTACGGGCCTACCTTTTGGGTAACAGCTTTGAATTTGGAAGTATCAACTGTGTAGTTGGTGCGAGGGGAGGATTTCCAGTTGCTACTGTCCATGAACATGTTAGAGTTCTGGCGACGGTTGTCACCTCCTCGCTTGCCACGTCCACCCTCGTCACGGCGGAAGCCAGAAGGGTTAGCATTCATTAACTGAAATATTCAGATATTAGCAACTGACTGTATTTTAAAAAACTATGATCAATCCTGTTTGTATGAGGTTTACCTCAATATGACGCTGGTGTTGTTCCGCTTCCTTCTGGATTTGGTCCATCATCTTGGGCTGAACATCAACAACACTCTTTGAGACCCACCTTCTTCGGCGTAGCTCAATCACGTCTTGGATCATAAACCTAGAGAAAATACACACATTGAATGTCTTATCTTATAATTTGCAAACCTTTAATACGAGGTATAGCAAAGAAGAAGATAGCAAATTAGGCACCTGACGCGGCTGCTTATCTTGTTGGACTTGCGTTCAACAATATCCTGCATTTTCTTAAAGACATTATCGAGGGGTTCCTTCACTTCGCTCTCGACTTGCTCGCCAATAGTAGTAAGCAACTTGCAAAGGCATTCTAGTTTCTCTTCCTCTAATTTGTCGATCAAATGGTTCATACAGTAAACCATAATTTTTGCAGTTAGCATTTTCAGTTTATATAATTCACCTGAAACAAATATAAATACCCAGTATTAGTCTTTTAATACTTTATTTCATGAAGGAAAAAAAATTACGCGCCCAGATGGAGTAGTAATCAAAACGTACTATGGGTGCCGGCTATGATACAATTTTGTAACTCACACACACATTCACACTTTTCTTCCAAATAGTCGTTCACGGCATGTGACATGGACAACATCTCTGTCATAAAATATCAGAAATAAAATAAATAACACAAAACATTAATAATTGTGCGGTGAAATTGTGCCGAAACCATGCCGCAAGCAAAACTACAAAGCTTGCTGGTATCACATTTTTCTGGTGAGTAGTAAACCGCTTGGTTTTTACAATTTTCGTGGTCAAATTTTTTGTAGAAAATTGTGTTGTTGATTTTTAGTGATGTGAAGTAGTCGTTAAAAAATAATATAGAATCGAGTCGTCGTTATAATTTTATTTCATTTATTTATCGCAGTTTTCTAAAGGATCCGGCGCAAAAACGTCAATGGGTGCCAACATGCGGGAGAGACCAAAATTGGATTCCAACCAAATATAGTAGAATCTGCTCAGCTCATTTTAATAACAGTAATTACGAATTAACTGAAGCCCGCAGAAAAAGACTTCATAAAGATGCTATTCCAACCGAGAACCTATGTCACAAGGTAAATGAAAAACTAGTTTTTTCCATCCTCAGAAATCCATAATCTCAACCAGCTATCCCATCTGGAAAACAGCTGTATGTACGTTTATAACTCTGTGCAGTGTCTTATTAATATTATTAACTAGCCCCATACAAACTTTGGACCCCCGTTTCACCCCTTCAGGAGGTGAATTTTGAAAAATTCTTTCTTAGTCAGCCCTAGATCTCACAAGGAAGCTAAGTGCCAAATTTAGAGTTTCTAGACCCAGTGGTTTGGGCTGCGCGTTGATTCTTAGTCAGTCAGCCATTCATTTATTCATTCAGTCAATCAGTTTCTTCTTTTATATATCTAGATTTGACTATTCGTAACGTTGGCAAATAGTTGCTGATCTAGTTTTTCAGTTATTCTAAGAACTGTAAGATTTTTGTGCTTCGGTTAACAGTTAGGCAGACAGACCATACTGAACGAAGTATTGGTGTTATATTAGCTTCAGCATTATCTCTTTATCCAAATAATATATTTTCATTCTTACAGGTTGATGAACAAGTGCTTCCCCCTCAGAACTCAACGATACATGCTTCCGAAGGTAGCTCTACATTGTCAGAAACAAGATTAAAATACAAAATTGAAGAGCAAAGGAAGAAAATAAAACAATCAACTATGGCATGTGTTACTAGTTCTATTACATTTTTAATTAGACTACAAAACATTGTTTTACTTTTTATTGTTAATAATTTACATTGTAATAAATATTATGTCAATATCAATGGTGATTTACGAGAAAAATAGGTGGTCAAAAGTTATTTTACACGTAATGTACATAAATACGTTATACAATAATTTAAATAGTTAAAAATATTAATTAAAAATATTGTTTAAAAATTTGTAATGTAGAAAAAAGAGTAAAAGAGCATCTTCTCTCACAAATCACTGCTTCGTGTTCGTAGTCATCATTGTTAATTGTTCTTCATAACTTTCTGTATTTATATGAATATGCTATACAGGTATTTATTTATATGTAAGTATTGTTATATGTATGTATCTTCTGTATGTATTTATATTATTTATATATTATATTTATACCTATATCAACAATATATTTTATTAACTTGTTTATTTTATACCATTTATTTATTTTATATTATTACATCTGGTTTTTGTGGATTTTAATAATGCACTACTGAGTCCCGCTAATGAACACTTTCTCTCACTACCATGGGTTGGCTGGAAGAAATCTCTTTTAGAGATAAGCCCGCCTTTCTAAATGTCCTTTTGTATGTAACTTTCTGTATGTGAATTTGTGCAAAAAAGAATATATATATATATATGTATTTTTATTTGTTTATGTTTAATTTGACGTGGTCCTTGCAATTTTATATTTAATTCCGATAAGTGATAGATTTCATCCTCACCACCTGGACGTCTGATCTCGAACTAACGTACGTGGATAACGCTTTTACCGCTCACGTGCAAGGTGTGGAATGATCTCCCTCTCGAGGTGTTTCCTTTGCATAACAACTTAGGGTCCTTCAAAAGGCAAGTCTACAGACATCTCAAAGGCCTGCACCGTATCTGCTCCCCTAAGTTGCAAGATGTCCTAGACGACAGTGACCACCTACTATCAGGTGGGCAAGTAAGATTTAGCCTGTGTTGCCGACACGAAAGAAGAAGAAGAAGGTGGGCCGTCTATCCCTGTGCGTCTCTCGGTAGTTCGCTCACTCTAGGAAATAAAAGATATATTTGTATGGAGAAGCAAAAAGACAAAATACCAAATGCCCAAAGAAGTAAGCAGTTCCCAATATTATTGCAAGTTGCAAATTGATCACCATTGTATATGAGAGGTACGATAAATAAGTCCAGGAGCCATGTGATAAAATGTAAGTAAATAATCGATAAATATACATCACATCACTATTTTCAAATTCAGCAACCATAAAGTTTCTTGTTTTTTACATGCCAAATAAAGACAAATAAATGTCGTACTTTATTGATATTTTGTTTTTAATTGGGCATATCATAACATAAATGTCTCTATCTTTTTCTAACGTAACGTATTCAAAGATGTGTGATAGAGTTAAAAGACAAACCCCGTCTCCCGCTTCCACCTACCCTCCCACCCCTCTGAGCGGCCGCATAGGTTTCGATACAAAATGGGCATGATTACTACTCCATCTGGGCGCGTAATTTTTTTTTGTCTTCATGCTTTATTTGATGTCATTTACACATTCATTACAATTCGCAGAAGCAAAACTAACGGCAGCAAGAACACATGTATGTATAAACAACAAAACCTTGAGGAAACAGGTAATAGGATATTGTAATCATATTTTAAATTCGCAACAGCAAGAAGTACAAAATTTTAGCACCTATGACGAGTTTTTTCACAGAATAATTTATTATTGATGATTTATTGGTAGTCCAGTCATTAAAAACCTATTAACATGTTCCCCATATAAAAGAAAAAATCTAGCCTCTTACATCCACTTTCATTGTTTAGTGTCTCGCGGAAAGGGTATTATTACTATTACTTATATACCTATTTATTTATTTATTAAAGCAAAATAATAATTGAGTTACAATTTTCAGTATACTTTTTAAATTTGAGCGCGTTTCACATGAGAGTTCCCTTCTCGTCATGTTGGCTTTCATATACAGGGTGTAAATGCAAAACCGAGCGGCAGCTCAAGGGTGTGCTCAGACCACGAAACTCAACAACTTTTCCAACGAAACATGAGTCAAAAGTGAAGATATTTTTTTGGCTTCTCCATACAAACCTTCAACAGTGGACAGTGCATTTTATATGGAGAAGCCATAAAAAATTCTCCGATTTCGACACATGTTTCTTTGAAAAAGTTGTTCAGTTTTGTGGTCTCAGTACACCCTTGAGCTGGCGCTGGGTTTTTCATTTACACCCTGTATGTCACCGGAAACAAAATAAGAAATCTAAGTGGTTCAATTTCTTAGCAAGTTGATCAACTTTCGAAAAATAATAAATTGTACCGAATTCGCTTCTGGCACTCGCCGGCTGCTGCCGCAGCACGCTCCCTGCTTCGTGCGTTTGACTGAATTGGTTTACCTAACGGACCTATGGATCTACGAATTTCCTACTAGTTTATGATTTTTCGAAAGTTGATCAACTTACTAGGAAAATGATCAACCTACGATTCCTATAATTTTCCGTTACATGATGTATTACATCAATATGACGGGAAGGTATTTCTTATATGAAACGCACTCTAGTAGCATAAGCGTGTTGCATGTCAAAATTTTATCGTAATTACATTTTCTTTCTTACACTCAGTGCATGCACCAGACTTTGTAACAGAACATTGTTGGGCCTGGCCCGCACCCTACCCTCAAGGGATTTGGAACTCTTTGGCACAGTGGTAAAGAAGTCGTCCACTTGCATCTCCACTAACACACCCATTGCGCTACAGAAATGGTGCAACCCGAACAACACGCCAGAGACGCGTTAATAAATTGGATCCGAAAAGCACAGCGGCAGATTGCGCAAGAAATATAGACGGTAATGTAACAGTGTCTGACATCTATTACCCCTCGATTAGTTCGACCTCACCCCGCCGCTTCATCGTACTCGAACATATTGACAGATTCGATTTCGTTTAATTAATTACGGCGTTCGAGTAAGTGTTCGAGGTGTGGTGTTGTATGAGCAAAAGACTAGGTGTCGTGTGTCCGAATAGGTTGATCGGCCTCTCAACTAGTTGTATGGAGGAAATCCGAATTTCGACCAGTTTTATTCAGTTTTTTTTCCATTTTCACCGATAAACTGTTATGTTTTAATTTTTTATATTAAACGCCAAAATCGATGTTTATTTCTACAACACAATATGAACCGGTTGCCAACATGGCAGAGAGGCCGATTCCTCATACAGATACAGCGCGTTCAGGACAAGTCTGTCTATGACGTTTATTTTTTGCGCATGGGTGACAGGCGGAGAGCCAATGAACGATTCGCTCGCCTTGTGGGGGGATGCCGCGCTCACCCCCGCGACTCATTTTTTGGCTTCTGCGCATTATCGGTCACTGACAGTTATTTTGCACGCAGTAGGTATACATGACAATATGAAACGTCGCTGTGCTTCTGACAGTTTTTTGTTTTAAATTCAGTTCCAATGCTTTGTTTTGGATGCAGGAACTCCAGGGTTCAAGGTGGAACGTAAATGTGGTAAGTATCCGAATGAAAAAAAGTATATATCGGTAGATGCTGGCTTTTTGATTTTACAATATACAGCAGCAATATTTAATATTGAGTGAATGTTCTAAATAAATCTATATAGCACCTTCCGAATAAATATAAACTTGTGTCATGAATTACACAGCTATGAAGATAATGAAATAGGATGAGTAAGTGAAGTTGTTATTCCAACCTATTCCGATCCATTCTAACTTAATGGCCGTAAGCACTACACCCTTTAGAGAATTGATGATAATTATTAGGAGTTGATGAGCACAATTGTAGTGAGTAGAACAGAGAGCTGAAGACAAGCCGTAGCACAGACAAATAAAACTAGTAAAAAAGCAAACACAAAACTGAATAAGATTAGAAAAGGAGACTGCAACAGATCCCTTAAAAAGAAGGTAATATTACTAAAGTTTAAATAAGGTATAGCGCACATTATAGGTTGGAACAATAGTTGTGTTATGCAAGGCCGCAAAATTTTAATTTGGCGCGAGTGTTTACCTGAGCAAGCGAAGGATTCTAGGATTGTGCCACGAGCGAAGCAAGTGGTTAAAAAAATAATCCAGAGCGTAGCGGGGGTTTCTAGGCACGACACGCGAAATAACTTTGCAACCAAGCGAAACACACTATATTGACCTCACTATAGCGAGGAAAATGCTAATGTTAGCTGCAGAGAAGAAAAGAATGAAACTAGAAAAATATTTCAAAAGCCAAGTCCACGCCAGCGGCCATGCAGATTTCAACCGAAAAAGTAAAGTTTTCCGGGCTAGTGAGGTGAAAAGTATAATTATGTTACAATTACATAAGAAACATTTCGCAGAAGATTATCTGATTCGAAACTAGGTAAAGCCCGTTCTAGTGTATCAGAGACTTACACAAATAAGTATAGTGTGGGGCAACAATAATCGCGTGGTGGGGGAATCAAGTAGTTTGCCCACACCTCTAACACCCAGATGCAGAACAAGCAGATGTAGTTCTATGCGGGCATTAGGTACATATACGGTCAGACTCATTTCGGTACTACAATGTTTTAGGTTAGGATGGCAGACTTGTACCAGCCATTAAAATAAAACAAGCAATACTTACCAATAAATCTGACATTTCCCACTGATCTCATCCTAATTTTTCTATTTTCTTCTTCTAACATCAGTTGCAACTCCTTCTTCTTGGCCTGAAAGAAGCACAATGAGTTTCATATGCAATACTTCTCTAGTACACATTATGTTACCATCCAAAATGGGAAATGCATATGGAAGACAGAAGATGATCTCAGGGATTATTTTTTCTCGAGGGATTCTCTTAATTCTAGGTGATATGGTAAGATTTTATTCCAACAGTTTTATTCCACATGGAGAAACTGCAGGAGTACCAGTGTAACCAGTGCCTTGGGTGGTGTGATATGTCGAGTGGAGGACACTGAATTACCGAGACGCAGTAATTCCGCACATATGACATGAAATCCGATCACCCGTCTGGGTGTGCGCGGTGTCCGCACGAGAAAAATAAACACATGATGCAGTTGATACTTACAGGATCTTCACATTCAGCAAGTTCTTTCTCTAACTTCAACACGTTTTCGTCAACTTTGTCTGTCACAAATTGATTCTGACACCTAGAAATAATAAGTGCTCTAAAATTGACACATTGGTCAGGTGATGTGGAATTGTCAGCTGGCACCTTCAGCACTGAGAGCTTATTGCACATCGCAGCGTACGCTTCTGAGAAGTTGGGCTCATCGATAGCCTTCTCAAAAACGAGATCTATAACACCCTCGAGTCGCTTCTGATTATTGATTTCTAAATGTTTTACTTTATCAATCAGTGTATCGAATTTCTGAGGTGTCAACTTGTTCAGAATACCTCTGAACTTTTTATACAATTCCTGAAATAAAAATTTAAAACTTGAAAGGGCTGAAAATAAACAAGTCAAATAACATGGCACATACAACATGGGCATAGAATAATATGCACAAAGTGCAAATGTGTTGTATATATAAACATTTAGATGCACCAACTTTCTACAAACTAGAAATTACCTCTGTCTTGAACTCATCTTCAGTAGTATTCTCTTTTTTAAACCTGAGGGGCTTCCAAGGATTCTTTGTCTCATTAAGCTTGACCTCCTCGCGCAAGGAAAGAGACACATGAATCACATGATGCCCACGGCCAGGTCCACTGCTACTGGGAATTGATGGTAACTTGGCACTACCTTTACCTGTAAGTTAGTATAATGTCTGTTTTTGAGATGTGACTACAATAATATTTACAATTTGTATGTTTAATAATAATTTAAAATCAGAAATCTAAAAAAATATTAATTTAAAATAGTGTTTAAAATAAAAAACCCGACTGCATAACAGAAAAAAGGCCAACAAGCTAGGATTCAGGATCTATAGTTGCAGGCAAAGACCAATGAAATTATGTGAACCACCACAAAACGTATTTCCGTCTCCGAACTCACACAAAGTTATTTGATCTCAAACTAGGCAGTCTGCACTATGGGTATAGCGCGGGGCAAACAACTTGAACATTAATCGCGTGGTGGGGAAAGCTTTGCGCACGACAATTTGTATGTAATAGGGCCGCCAGACTATGCCCATCGCGCTGCTCCTCGCTCTGCCCCTCGCGCTGCCGCGATGTTGCTCTCTCTAGCCACATACTGCTCTACTCGCGCGATTAATCGCGACGCTCCGCACTACGTCACTTGCCATTGCTACACGATGGACGTCGAAACTGTGGCAGGATGCGCGCTATGTATTTTTAGTAAAGCTAATTATACCAATTTCTTTTATTGAAATATACGCCGTACTAAAGAGTTGATGTATGACAACTATTTATCGAAAAACGAATAGATTATTAATTATTGTAAATCGTCCGCAAAATTTCAAAGGGCAAAAGCATGAAGAAATGTAGTGGATAGGTACGGAATATTAACGTTTTTTCATTAGACCATTCTTCTGCTGCTGGCAGCGACATGATTTGACGCGTGAAATCGACGTGCTTTCGTGACCACCGCTCGATGCAGACTGCGTCCACGGGCAGTGTGTGGCTACGTACTCGCGCTCATATTGCCGGTCCTTTGACTCGCGCCCGAAAAACCGACAATCAAGGGATCGATGGGCATGACGAGGAGCAATGCGTGCGGCATGACGAGTAACGCGGCTACACTACGTCTCTGCCTCCTTCCCTCGCTACTTCCCACGCCACTCGACGAGTGTCTGGCAGGGCTATAAAATTGACTCTGCGCAGGCAAGGTCCAGACACAGGACAAACACTCACGGGAATCGAACCCGCGGCCCACGGCGTAGAAGGTAAGCTCACTACCAACCAAGCCCAGTGAACTTCGCATAGGAAACGTATGTGTAAGGTACCTCGAAACTTGGCTCATAGACAGGGATAAGGTACAAAAAAAATACGATTTTTTTTCGGTTGCAAATAATAAAGTTAAAAAATAATTTTGTTTTTGTCAAATGTCTATTGATATAATAATATTGTAAAATGAAAAAAATATATCATAACGTGAAATTTTATTCAGAATTGTAATAAGTATAAAATTTAAAACTGGGTATTTTCTTTGTAAATTAAAAACTCTATACCTATCGGCTGGATTCTAGTATATGAGTTGGCAATTCCGTGTTGACGTCAAACAAAGTTGAAAACAAGAAGTTTACGATAACGGAAATTTCATCGAAACAAGGTTTTCTTGCTAGATTTTGTGAAACGGACTATTAATAGGAAGTGTGACTCCACTAGCCAATAAGCCACGTGTCACAATGTCGACTCAGTATCATAGGAAGTGTTGCAAATGTGGTGCTACTGCTACTCAAGACCTTTACCTTTTTTTCGTTTTCCCAAGCCGGGAAAGGAAAACGTATTAAAGTAAGTTCCCTTGCACATCAGTGTCCCGTCCTATTCAAGATTACTAGTGATTTGTAGGTACAGAGCAAAAATACTAACCTACAATGCACTGGAAAACTTGAATAGGAAATGTATGCTACAAGTAGGATTTTACATGTATGTATCTATCAGATTCTTATAAGTAAAGTATGTCTATCAGACATCACGATTCTAACATCTTGATACGTGATTATCATTTTCTACTTTTAGGGCAAAAGCTTGGGCAATCTATTGTTGGCCTGATAAAAACTGGCATAGTGTGGAGAGTTTACATCAACTACATAAACAAAGCTAAGTTTTATGTGGAAGACATTTTGAAGAGTCCTGCTTTCTTGATAGTAGCAAGAAAAGAATTAGCAAGTTTGCTGTACCCGGAACAACAGATTGTGTAGTGAAATTGTCTACTCTCCGGAGGCATGCTGCGCTTGAACTTAAGGTAATTTTATTCATAGAAACTTTCTCTGAATATAAGCCTTTTTGTACTGTACTGTGTATAAGATATGTAAAGCTTATGATGCCATACCTGTATATTTTTATTTTTTTAGAATAACTGTACAGGCAACATGCCTGCAGCAGGACCTTCAAGTCGTCAAGATGTCTCTGAATCTGCTTGTGGACAAGATATGGTATATTTAACTCTATTCTGTGGTGTTTATTGGTAGAAAGTTTGGACACAATCAAGTGTAGCTGCCAACTGCTCAGAAGGTCTCGGGTTTGATTCCTGATTGCATTTCGAATGACAAATTTGGGTATTTGTCTTGGGTCTGGGTGTGTGCGCGTGTGCTTGTGTGTGTATGTTATCCATGATACAGGATTTTGTTTGTTGAATACATTAATGTCATATTTCAAGATCATTTTGCAAATGTACTCTAACAAATAAATAAATTCTTTCTTACAGATGAGAATTGATGAAATACCTGCACTAGGCCCTTCTAGTGAGTCGTTCGTCAACTCGCTTGATTAAATCTCGCGTGGATCCCGCGAGTTGGTGAAATTAAAATTTGAATATTTTTCATGCGTCAACTTGCGTTGGTAATTTTTTTAAGGTAATTAAGAGTGTCTTGGGTACAGTTAGAAAGAAAAATGAAAAATAAAGTCTGATTATTAATTTTCGTTTATTTTTTTTTAAGAATAAATTTTCGTAAAAATCACAGGAAAAATCACATGGGTAACGTACATTTATGTTATATTATTCAGTCTTAAATGTTATTCTTATTTTTACACTATATATATAACAAGGGTATTTTTTTTACACATATAACATTATAATACATGACAATTTTTCCTTAATGCACATCAAACTTATTTAATAACAATAAAATAATCACAGTAAAATATCACAAAATCATATCTTAAATCAACTTTTTTAAACAAAATTTTTTTTTTTTATAAAAACTAACCGAAATCACAAAATCAACTTTATATCTACTTAAAAAAATTAAGAACTAATTAAATCCGCCTTATAAAACATCTGAAAAAATCAACATATTATACTAGCGACCCGCCCCGGCTTCGCACGGGCGCAATGCTGATACTAAATATACTACAGAATATCTTTATATACAATGTTCACAGCTTTTATGTCATTAGAGAATACAAACATGTTTTCTTTAGAGGTTACGCTTGAGAATGAGAGAAGGACAGCTATGCGTGAGAGCAAGACGGAGCTATACATGTCTGTTTCTAAAGTTACTTAGGTATTGCTCAGTACTCTGGTCTCACTGCTATAATTCGACTATAATTAAAATATTACAAAATCAACTTGATATATTATCTACTTATTTCAAAAATTAAGAACTAATAAAAACAGTCTTATAAAATATCAGATAAATCAACTGTTATTAACAATAATTGTGTGTAGTTACATAAGAGATTTTAAATATCCTACAATGAATAAGGAACATTTTGTTTTTCTTTTTTTTTATTCAAGCACAGATATAGAATCAGAATATTTGAAATAATATTGGTGGATTAGAATGAGAGAAGGACAGAGCTACGCGTGAGAGCAGGGCAGAGCTATACATGTCTGTCTCTCTGGTTACTAACGTATCGCTCAGTACTCTTGTCTCACTGCTGTTATATTCGACTATAATTAAAATATTACAAAATCAACTTGATATATCATCTTCCTATTTCAAAAATTAATATTAATTTAATTAATTAAATTAATTGAATTAATTATACTGTTTAAAAAAAAGTCTTTTCACTTGTTAGAACGCAAATTACAAAAAAAATTTAAACAACTTTATGAGCAAGATTTGTTTCACGACCCTTGAAAGTTTTGAAACGCAACATACAATTTATATAAGCAAATAATAACCACGACTTACCTTTATTTTTATGCACTTAAAAAACACCATTAGATACGTGCGCACTGTAAGACAGTAATAATCGAGGAGAGTCTTATCGCCAGACGACGCTGATTGATTGAGAAGAAAACAATGAACACGATGCGCCGTACTTTACGAGGCGCTTTTACAAAAAAAAAATGCGACAAATAGCTCTGTCTCTCTCTTCTATATTTGTCTGATTGAAATAAAATGCAGCAATTTTTATTTTTTCTTTCAATATAATATTTATTCAAACTTTTCTTGTTGATGTTACTTTGATCAGAAAAGACAAAAAAAAAACAAGCACGCGAGTTGACGCATGAAAAATATTCAAAATTTGGTTTCACCAACTCGCGGGATTCGCGCGAGATTTAAACCAGCGAGTTGACGAACGACTCCTTCTAGGAGCCAGAATGTCCCGGCACCTACTTGTACAAAAGATAAGGTATATTTTATTTGGTTATGCGTAGAAATTTACTTATTTATTTATTTTTACTTTCGAGCGGAACGAGAAAGGTATTATATTTGTGAAAAAAAATATCTAAATTTCCCAAAAATGTGTTCTATATTATAAAAAGCAAGTCCCCTAAAAATGTCCGTCTGTCGGTCGGTCTGTCCGTCACGCTTTGGCCTAGCGGCTAAACAAACAGTCCGATTGACATCATATTTTAAATTTAAGATTTTGATACAAATTGATCGTTGGATACTGAGTGGTTTTTTGCTGGTTCTCTTTTTGAGGTTAGCTGTCATATAAAAAAAATGAAACGGCCCAAACAATTTTTATGAAACTTTGCATGACCAAGCATTACCATGTAAAATATCTTGCGCTTATATCAATTGGTCTGTCTAATTTTGTATGAGGGGTGTTCCTGTACTACCAGAACGTAAAGACGTGATTTACTCATAAATGGGTACTCATAATTTTAATTATGTATTGGTTATCTACCAGAATGGAAATTCTATTAGTTTTTTTTTGCGAAAATTTAGTACACAGGGTTTACCAAAAATTGACAGGGCTTGCTCAGTAGACTAAACTGAACAACTATCCCCAATAAAAATTTGTTGGTAAATGAAAATAATCTTTATGCAAGTATCTTGCTATAGTCTCCATTGATCTGTGAAAATTCATATAAAGGGTGTTCCAGTACTACCAAAATTTAAACATGTGATTTACTCGAAATAGTTTACGGTTAATGTATTTTAATGTTTAACCTCTCTACATTACCAAACCATCTCAGCATCCCTTTCTCAATTTTAGTCACTACGTCTTCTTTTACGCCACAACGTTCTCTTATCACACTATTTCTAATCCTGTCACTCAATTTCACACCAATCATACTCCTCAACGCTCTCATTTCTACTGCATTAATTCTACTTTCATGCTTTTTCTGCCATACCCAGCTTTCACTGCCGTACATTAGTGTTGGTACCAAAACGCCTCCATGAACAGCCAGACGAGCTTTGTGAGACACCTTCTGACTCTTCATAAAAGTATGCAGAGCACCATGATGTATGAAAGTCAAGGTATGTTTTACGATCTAAAACTTGTTATAGAAATTTTTACCGTTCGGTAGTAGCAGCTATTAGTACACTTATGCCCAAGTAATCATCATCATAACATGCCTTATGAACGACTGCTGGACTGGGAACTCCACCAAAACTCTACAAAGTGTTTTTTTTTTTTTTATTTCAGGATAGTGAGTCGTCGTTGCCCACAGGAGATAAGCCAAATCAACAAGTCGTCGTGGAACTAGGATGTATGAAAGTCAAGGTATGTTTTACGATCTAAGACTAGTTATAGAATTTTTAGTACAATTACGCCCCAGGCATCATCATCATAACATGCCGATGAGAGCCTAAATCTAAAAAAAGTAAGAATATTAATTTGAATTTATATAATGTGTTTATATTTTTTACAGGAAACTACTCAAAGAAAAAACAGAAATCGAGTTTCTCTATTGAAATCTTTGAATGCAGAAAAACATAATCAGCTTTCCGAAAATGAAATGCATCTCTATAATTTCTGCAAAAGGACTATGAAAGAAATTAACCGACTTAGGAGGAAATTAAAAAATAAAACTAAAGTCAATAAAATCGAAAAACTGTGTTGCGACGAACATTTGCAAAAACTTTTGAATAAGAAATTAAGCAACTCTTTTATTTTATTGCTGCAAAGCCAAATCAAAAATTGTCCAAAAAACCAAAAGGAAGAAGGTATAATCTAGATGAAAAGATATTGGCACTTATAGACGGTCGTCAACCCTACCTCATCGATTACCAAGATGCGACTAATCTAGGGTGATGCACGTCAAAAAGTTATATCCGAATCAACAGGGTTGCCTGGGCGCAACCTGGCAAGTTTTGTACAGTGGGCAAAAAACTTGTCATTTTTTAGGCAAAAATTACCTCATCGAATACCAAATAGGTACATAGTGCATTCGATAGTACTCATCAAGGAGTGCCTAAATCAACAGGGTTGCCTAACTCAATCCTGGCACATTCGGGAGTCGGCCTGATTTTAAGGTGGTCAAAAATTACAAAAACTAACTCATCGATTACCAAGTAGTGGATCAAATTAAACGATTCTTCTTCTTCTTTCGTGTCGGCAAGAACACAGGCTAAATCTTACTTGCCCAAAAAGCGGCTACCGTGGTAGCCCTCTGGTTACCGTCAAGTAAGTCCTCACGCGAGCAGGTGGTCGGGCACGCGGGACAATTAGTGAGGTGTGCCATGGTTTGCAGGAGTTCTCCACATTCACAGCTGGCGTCTGCGCTACTTAGGAACCCCCACCGGCATAGGTTATCCTTGCTTCGGCCAACTTGGGTCCTCAGCCTATTTAGACTTCTCCAGGTTGGCCAAGGTTCCTTATAGCCAGGAGGCAGGTTTTCGTTGGGGGGGTACAGTAAATGTGGGTACTCGCTTGCCCAAAGTCTGCACCTCACGTCGGAAGGGTTTTGGTCGGTAGGCTGTGTGGATCGCAGGAAGCTTTTGCGGCTTCGCAACCGACCTGCGGCAGGAGAGAGCCCGTAGAGTGGATGTCTCGGGTCGCTTTCCTGTTTTTGTTTTTCTAGCGAACAGGTCACTTCTCTACGGACTCTGGGAGGAGCTATTCCCGCAAGAGGGAACAGCATACCGACAGGAGTTGGCTTGAGACAGCCAGTCACGATGCGGCAGGTGCACGCGTACTCTCCTGCTAAGAAACACAGAGCTAGCCCCGTAGTGCGCATAACCGTTGGGTTTGCTCCCCAGTTGGTGGAGGAGAGGCGGCGCAGCAGGTTGTTACGGGAACTAACTTTTTGTTTTGTGTTTCTGCAGTGGGTCTTTTGGGAGAATTCTTATTACCTTGACCCTGGTGGACCTTTTACAGACTTTTGTTTCTTAGTAACAAGAGAATAAAATGTTTCGTAAAAAAGGTACATGAAAATTTCTGTTTCTCCTATTACATGTATGGAAAATATTTTTTTCTGACAGTTCTAATACATTAACCTCGGTTGACCCCATAGAAAATTATGTTCTTTCAATAAGAAGATGAAATGGAATGATAAAAATTTATGTGAAAATTGCCATTTTTCTTGTTGACTGTACATTTATTCCAAAATCTGTGAATGTAGGTCAAAATATCTCTAAAAGTTAGGGTTAGTCTCCATACTAAGTTTTTATGTAGCTATAATGCTTCTAGCAGCTGCCGTGTGTAGTGTACCCCATCTTAACTTACTATCCTGTATAATAATATGAAACTTGAGTTTAAGTGTCGGCATACTATAGCAAATATTATGAAGATGTCTAGATGGTATAAGTTTCAATTCATTACTCATTATCGTAAGTAAGCTTTGTATTTTTTTGCCAATCTAAAATCAGGCCGACTCACGAATGTGCCGGGATTTGGGGAGGCAACCCTGTTGATTTTGCCCCTTCTTGAAGAGCTCTATCTGTTGTGATAAGTACCTACTTGGTAATCGATGAGGTAATTTTTGACCACCTTAAAATCAGGCTGCCTCCCGTATGTGCCAGGATTGAGTGAGGCAACCCTGTTGATTTAGGCACTCCTTGATGAGTACTATCGAATGTACTATGTACCTATTTGGTATTCGATGAGGTAATTTTTGCCCAAAAATGACAAGTTTTTTGCCCACTGTACAAAACCTGCCAGGTTGCGCCCAGGCAACCCTGTTGATTCGGATATAACTTTTTAACGTACATCACCCTACATTAGTCGCATCTTGTTAATCGATGAGGTAGGGTTGACGACCACGCGCTCTCCATCTATTAGTATTTATAAAAAGTCTCCAGCAACTTATAGACTGGTCAGAAGGTTTATAGCACTGCCTTCTCCTTACGTTAATCAAACTGTTGAACAGAGTTCCTTTGAAGCCTGGTATTAACACACAAATATTTAACGGTCTAAAAAATATGGCGGAAAAACAAACAGATGAGGAAAATATTTGTATATTGGCTGTTGATGAAATATCCATAAGGAAATTTTTAAATTATAATCCTAAACTGGATTTAGTTTAGTGGAAGGTTTCCAAGATCATGGCCTCAGACATGGAAGGAATAAGACAGTTGCTAGTAACGCGCTCGTTTTTATGACATGTGGTATCGGGAAAAAATATGTCCGTAAGGATTGAGGAGCCACTCTCGATTTCAAAGGGCAGTTTGTACCCTTATTTAGTAGTAAACCAGCTGATTTTGTAGGCTAAATTCTGGAATTTGTAGTAAAATGTATAAAAAGTTACACTAATGTAAAGGTGGCTCCTCAATATGAACGTCTGAATTGAGGAGCAACCTGTAACTCGTTAAGTAATAGATGTACATTTGATGAAAACTGTGACCACTGCAAAAAAGCACTTTTAGCAACAGACGAGTATGATCCTGCACACATATTCACTTCTTTCAAAGAATACAATGAAAATAAAAAAAGTCTCGAATACGTTTCTATTAACCTGGTGAAGGCGGTGGAGTTTTCGGCGTGTATTCTAAATACCTTGTTTAAAACAGAGCTATAGAAGGAGAATATTAAAGTTTTAGCTATATCTGCTCTTCAAAATGTTGATTTCCACTTTTTGGAAGTTTGTAGGAGACATTGCAAAGAAAATGACAACTTTATTAAAACGTCAGTTTTTTATATTGTTATCAAAAGACATCTTGTTTTAAGAAATCGAAGTTTCGCAGAGGAGGAACAAAGAAAAACAAATGGAGAGGAAAATATTAAAGTACGAGGGCCAAACCGAAATGATCGGGAATAGAAAAAAGTACAAAAATAATACAACAATATTTACTTTCATTGTTTTTCGAAGTATTCTCCGTGACAATCGATGCACTTTTGCATTCTGTCAAACCAATTATTATAACAGTAATTCCAGTCTGAAGTGGATATAGTCGAAACGGCCGATTTGTAAGCTTCGACTGCCTCTTCTGGGCCTTGAAATCGTTGACCACGTAGCATATCTTTAATTCTTGGGAATGTAAAATAATCATTGGGGCTCAAGTCAGGGCTATACGGTGGATGGTCCATTAACTCCACGTTTTCCTGATTTAAAAACGCGATCCTTTTGCGAGCGGTATGTGAGCTCGCATTATCCTGGTGAAGAATGATGCGACGATTCGGATTAATTTTACGAAGTTCTCTTATGACTTCCGGCAAACAAACTATTGTGTACCAATCAGCAGTAACCGTTCTGCGTTCTTGTAAAGGAATCGTAGCCACATGACCAGTTTTCGATACAAACGAAGCGACCATTTTTTTCGACACGCTACGAGAGCGGACCACTTTTGTTGGCTTGACCTCGCCTTCGAAGACCCAAACAGCCGATTGATGTTTTCTTTCGGGCTCATATGAATAAATCCACGATTCATCACCGGAGACGATATTGTAAACTGCCCGACACCAATTAACACGAGCCGACTTTTGTTCCTCGGTCAAACGATGGGGCACCCAGCGGGAAACTAACTTCTTGACACCCAGTTCATCATGTAAAATAGTTTGAATCGCTGTCATACCAATGCTGAGAGAAGCCCGAATCTGCTCGTATGTCACATGTCTATCTTCTTTTATTAATTGGCGCACAGCATCGATGTTATCTTGTTACCGCTGTTTTTGGTCGACCAGTAGAAGGAACTGTCGTGAGAGAGGAACGTCCACGACGAAACTCAGAATACCAACGATATATAGTCGTTTTACTGGGTGCTTAAAGTTCATAAACAGAAACAAGTTCGGCGAGACATTGTTCTTGAGATAAACCTCGACGAAAGTTGTGAAAAATTATGGCACGGAAATGTTCCCGCGTAAGCTCCATTTTCCCCACTGACTTGTCAAATTCAAATGGCTACTACTCTTTTCTTTTTTACTTTTTTTAAAATTCAAAAATGGAATTGTGTTTGAAATAATACTACATGTCATAAACCAAAAAGGTTTTAATCTAATTTATTCCTGAGTATTCTATTCCCGATCTTTTCGGTTTGGCCCTCGTACGACCTATCGATATTGGACGAAAACATTTTTTTTTAAAACCTCGTCATTTATGGCCAAAAAAATTTGTATTTTTTATTTATCTTTAATGATCCTATTCCTGTTTATGAGCCAAGTTTCAAGGTACCTTACATATGTTTCCCTAGCGAATTATAGGAATTATGATCTCATTAATCTGTAAGAAAATTTCGACAATTTCATAGGTAAAGACCTATTATTTAGTACTGCATGGTTAAAAAAAAACTAAAAAAAATTTATATGGGGTGGTGGCGGCACATTCACTACTTTATCGTCCTGTAAGAGTCCGATTATAAAACTATCTGTCGCACTTACCACCTGAAGCCATATTCCGCCCATCTTTTTTAGGATCCCTGGGAGCATTATTCCTTGAGCCCATGCCCGAGCCCTTTGCAAACTGAGGAAAGAGTGAATCATTCATAGGCCGAGAGATTGTTTGGAACTGAAGAGGCTCCATCATTGGAGCAGTCTAAAACAAAAGATCAATTTTAAGCTCTTCAATGCTGTAGAGATAGAAAAAAAAATTCTTAGACAAAAATTATACTTACTCTCATAACATTGCAAGTTTCTAACAAGGGAACATTTGGCTTATTCTTTGAAAGAGGATCATCCTTCATTTGCTTGAGCAATCCAATATCATAGCACTTTTTGCCTGATTTATTAAATGGTGACCATTGATCTGAAAAAAGCATACAACTGCTGAGTGATGGAAATGCTAATAAAATAAGCTAATAATAGTGCTATGACTAAAGCTGCAAATCACAATCTTCGTCCAATACCTACCAGGACTATAATTGTATTTAGGAACAGCAACACTAGGCGGGTTGGCCGGAGCCTCAGGTTTATCTGTAGACTTGGCTGCAGACTCCATATTCGTTGACAGGTCTTCTTCCTGCTCTACATTACTAATTTTATCAGTCTCATCTTTACCATTTTCAACCGATTCTGCTTCTTTCACATTTGTTTCAGTGGCCATCTTGTTTCCAGATTTTTTATTGGCAGTTTTGGTATTCTTTACAACTTTCTCATTTTTATTTATATCTTCCTTAACCGTTTCAACTTTTGCTATATCTGCAGTGTTACCATTGGCAGTATCAGGATCTAAAAGGGATGATAATGATAATAACACCAATAATGTAAGCACACATAAATAAAATACAGTAAAGGCAATTTAAAAAAATTATCAAATATAAAACAACCTTCAAAAATAAAAGATCAAACCTGTAGTCTTATTGTTGAGGTTAATATCTTTCATCTTATCTTCAGGTTGGTAAGTGCGAATACAACTAGCTAGACTTTGAGTTAGTTTGGCTTGTGCCTCTATAGCAGCTGACTTCTCACTTAATTCAGATATGGATTCAGGCACAGTAGGTAAATCCTTTGAAGCAACCTTCTCAATGCTTGCTTCAAGTAACTGTGTAGCAGTGGGCCCTGAAGCCAATACTGGTTCACTTTTGTTTATGCTCTCGGCTTTATTTTCAAGTACTGCAGAGGTTTCAGACTCTAGAGGAGAAGATTGTTTTATTAGCCCTTGCTTTATCGAAGAATCTACGCTTGTAGGTTGACTGCTTTGACTAGTTAGCAGGTTGATACTTTCTTGTAAACTATCAACTGAACTAATCACTGCAAAAAAAAAAAACAATCCAGTTACCACTCCACATTAGATTTTTAGGTAGCATTTAGATGTATCTATGTTAACATGTAAATTCTAATGGGGATTATGAAAGGATTGATGAAAGTTCAGGAAGCAAGGGAAGTATGTCAAGATCGTAGCAGGTGGAGAACTGTGGTCTCTGCCTACCCCGACGGGAACAAGGCGTAATGTTATGTATGTATGTATTAATACCTACTTATTCACTATGTATAATAGTAAGAGTATACCTAATACTATGTACACTAAAATGTTCATATTCAATATGGCACTGAAAGTAATATGTGTAGGTAAATTACAAGAAAGACTCAAGTTAACTGGACACCACAATAAGGCGAAAGGTTGGTGAAGAATTTTGTAGAAATTAGTCTCCGCTTATTCTCCCAGATATAGTAAGTATCTCACAAAAAAATATGGTGGCTTAGTTGATTTTCGTAAGGATTGAGGAGCCACTCTCGATATCAAAGGGCAGTTTGTACCCTTATTTAGTAGCAAACCAGCTGATTTTGTAGGACAAATTCTGGAATTTGTAGTAAAATCTATAAAAGTGACACTAATGTAAAGGTGGCTCCTCAATCTGAACATCTGAATTGAGGAGCCACCTGTAACTCGTTAAGTAATAGATGTACGTTTTTGAAAATTTTGTAGCATTTTGTAGTAATTGTGAATAGTATGTAGAAAAAAATTGGGTCCAGTTGTGTTAAAGTTCAAGGAAATACAAAAGTTTTAGTGTGGCTCCTTAATCCATACACAAGAGCGTGAATTTCCATGACTATTTTCAGTTAATTAGTACATTCGGCACTGTGATCATTTAGTAGTAGATGCGTCAACTTCATAAGAGCAAACGTTAACTTTGGTCAATCGTATTCAAATTCAAATTATTACCTTTTTCCTACTTTCAGACAAAGACTCTTAGTCGCCTTTTATTGTACAAGGGCAGATAAAGACACTTAGTCGCCTTTTATGACACAAGGACGGATGAAGACACTTAGTCGCCTTTTATCGCACAAGGACAGTCGATCGTATTCAAAAATATCTACCTTTTTCCTACTTTTTTCCTACTTTCAGACAAAGACACTTAGTCGCCTTTTATGACACAAGGACAGACAAAGACACTTAGTCGCCTTTTATTGTACAAGGGCAGATAAAGAACTTAGTCGCCTTTTATGTCACAAGGACGGATGAAGACACTTAGTCGCCTTTTATCACGCAAGAGCAGATCTTAGTTGCCTTTTATCGCACGTGTAATCACGTATCGCTATAAGTATGTCACTGTCCTTGTGCGATAAAAGGCGACTAAGTGTCTTCATCCGTCCTTGTGTCATAAAAGGCGACTAAGTGTCTTTATCTGCCTTTGTACAATAAAAGGCGACTAAGAGTCTTTATCTGAAAGTAGGAAAAAGGTAATAATTTTTGAATACGATTGACCAAAGTTAACGTTTGCTCTTATGAAATTGACGCATCTACTACTAAATGATCACAGTGCCGAATGTACTAATTAACTGAAAATAGTCATGGAAATTCACGCTCTTGTGTATGGATTGAGGAGCCACACTAAAACTTTTGTATTTCCTTGAACTTTTACACAACTGGACCCAATTTTTTACTACATACTATTCACAATTACTACAAAATGCTACAAAATTTTCAAAAACGTACATCTAATATTTAACGAGTTACAGGTGGCTCCTCAATTCAGACATTCAGATTGAGGAGCCACCTTTACATTAGTGTAACTTTTTATAGATTTTACTACAAATTCCAGAATTTGTCCTACAAAATCAGCTGGTTTGCTACTAAATAAGGGTACAAACTGCCCTTTGAAATCGAGAGTGGCTCCTCAATCCTTACGGACATTTTAGTTGAAGCATAATGGCTATACATACACACTACCGACAAACAAAGATCAAATGTCGTAAGGACACTTTATGTAAATCCACAATAAAGAAACCTAATTTCAGAGTTCTAAGCAAGACAGAAACCAATGTACACTTGATTTTCTATCCAGCGTAGGACTCTATGTGATCCAAGTTCGAATTCTATAAATAGAGACGTGAGGCATTTCCACGTGGGAGTTTTCTCGCACTGTACCTGATGATCAGACTTTACTATGTGGCACTGATAGCTAAATTATATCACAGTTTTTAAAATCCACAAAACTATACTTATTAACTTCACTGAATTGACTAATAAAACGATAACGTAGCAATATGGTAAAAGAAAGTCAACCCAAAAGGTCACCCAAGGATCTAGAATGTCTGACTCTTAGCACTCTTTTCACTTTAACCACATTACTTATCTTAAAACTTAAATAAAAAATTAGATTATAAAATGCTAAATTAAGTCAATTAAGGTGTAAAAAGACAAGAGTAATAAAAGTTTTAAAAATTGTTAAAATTCAGCCATGTTCCAAGTGACTGTGAAGTAAAAGCCGCCATATTGAATCGTTCCATGCGGAGTCGGCCTTGTGCAACTAGGGTTGTGCGCAGGTACGAACAGAATCGATCGATTCGATTAGTGTTTCCATTGTGAAAAATATAACGAAGAGCAAGAATGACCGCTTCTGACCGGTAACGTTTTACAAATATCTTGTTTTATAAGAATTTATTTGCAATAGGTAAATACCTGTGTATTGTTCATGTCTACATAAAATAAAATCGTAAACTCGGCGATTCTGTACATTGGAGATATTTGCAAATATACAATGTGTCCCAGGCAGGGAACGGATAACCCATTCATATGCTTAACCGTTATAAAAGGTTAACACTTTATTCAGTAACCTTTTGAAACGGTTAAGCGTTGAATCTGGTAACACTTATAAAAGGTTAATTTCAAGAAACGGTTAACCCATTCATACGATTAACCGTTATAAACGGTTAATGTTAAGGTAAGTTTACAACGTGTTAGGTTAGGATGACTACACATGGTGTTAGTTTCAGTCAGTACAGTACACAGGGTGTTAGGTTAGGATCACTATATGTACAGGGTGTTAGGGTAAGTATACAGGGTGTTAGGTTAGGATCACTGTATGTACATTGTGTTAGGGTAAGTATACAGGGTGTAAGGTTAAGATCACTACATGTTCAGGGTGTTAGGTTAGGATTACTATACAGGGATTTGGGGTAAGTATACAGGATGTCACTACACAGGGTGTCAGGGTAAGTATATAGGGTGTTAGGTAGGATAGGATAACCATACAGGATGTTAGGTTAGGATCACTATATGTACAGGGTGTTAGGGTAAGTATACATGGGAAGTTAGGTTAGGATTACTATACAGGGTGTTAGGGTGAGTATACAGGGTGTTAGATAAGGATCACTATATGTACAGGGTGTTCGGGTAAGTATGCATGGGACGTTAGGTTAGGATTACTATACAGGGTGTTATGGTAAGTATACAGGGTGTTAGGTTAGGATAAATACGCAGGGTGTTAGGGTAAGTATACAGGGTGTTAGATTAGGATCACTATATGTACAGGCTTTTAGGGTAAGTATACAGGGTGTTAGGTTAGGATTACTATACAGTGTTAGGGAGCATACAGGGTGTTAGATTAGGATCACTATATGTACAGGGTCTTAGGGTAAGTATACAGGGTGTTACTATACAGGGTGTTAGGTTAAGTATACAGGGTGTTAGGTTAGGATAAACACACAGGGTGTTAGGGTAAGTGTACAGGGTGTTAGATTAGGATCACTATATGTACAGCGTTATAGGGTAAGTATACAGGGTGTAAGGTTAGGATTACTATACAGAGTGTTGGTAAGTATACAGGGTGTTACATTAGGATCACTATATAGGGTGACTATTTATTAGTTCTTGATAGCGAAAGATATGGCATGTACTCATGATACTGAACAACTTTTCCCAAGGAACATAGGTCGAAATACAAAAATCAAGTTTTGACCTCCCATAGAAACTGCATTAGCTGATAGCGCGCATTTTGTATGGGAGGTCAAATTTGGTTTTTCGTATTTCGACCTATGTTCCTTGGGAAAAGATGTTCAGTATCATGAGTACATGCATATCTTTTGCTATCAAGAACTAATTAAAAGTCACCCTATATGTACAGGGTCTAAGGGTAAGTATAAAGGGTGTTACTACACAGGATGTTAGGGTAAGTATACAGGGTGTTAGGATAAGATCACTACACAGGGTTTTAGGTTAGGATCACTATTTGTCCAGGGTTTTAGGGTAAGTATACAGGGTGTTAGGCTAACCTAACACCCTGTATACTTACCTTAGTACTTACCTTACCTTAGTAATCCTAAGATTACTATACAGGGTGTTACTACACAGGGTGTTACTACACAGGGTGTTAGGTTAGCAATGGAAACACTCTAATCGAATCGATCGATTCTGTTCGTACCTGCGCACAACACTAGTTGCACAAGGCCGACTCCGCATGGAACGATTCAATATGGCGGCTTTTACTTCACAGTCACTTGGAGCATGGCTGAATTAAAAAAAAATTTAAAACTTTTATTACTCTTGTCTTTTTACACCTTAATTGACTTAATTTAGCATTTTATAATCTAATTTTTTATTTAAGTTTTAAGATAAGTAATGTGGTTAAAGTGAAAAGAGTGCTAAGAGTCAGACCCTAACATCCTGTTAATAATAATCTTAACCTAACACCCTGCATGCACGTCCCAGTGTTGAATTACCGCTACAAATTAGTAACATGGCATGGCAACCCTGAGAAACTGCTCCGGACTGCTCGCAATGCTCTCGCATGCTCGAGCACGCTCGAGCATGCGAGAGCATTTTGCCGGTCGGTCTGCGCGGACCCTAACTAGGGGACATAAAACAGTAGTGGAACCAATTTAGACTACTTTTGGACTTTTTGTCAGTTTGTTTGTTTGTCTGTGTCTTTGTCCGTGATTCACGCAAAAGCCATTGAACCGATGTCGATGGGATTTTCAATAATGGATTAATTTTGCTGTAACATATAGGCGTTGTTCCATTGCGATCGCTTCACTCAAAGACAACATATTTTAAAGCGTTTAAATCGGTTCAGTTGTTTATGAATACTGTAAAAGAGAAATACTCCACGAGAACGAAGTCATGGCCACAGCTAGTAAGAATAATAAAAAAGAAGCGTACTCGTATATGTACTTCATTCCTTTACCAATTTTTTACAAAAAAATATAGTAAAAATAAATATAACTCGGTATCAAAAATACGCTCGTTTGATTTTTCCACCATAAATTTTCTTACAATGGTGAGGCTAAAGTTAGCGTCAATGTTTTTCATAAAACGAATAAAAACAACTTAATAGTGACTCGCTCGCGGTCGCTGATTACGAAAACATCAATAACTTTAAGATCCAACGTGGTGGACGTGGAGTACCACCATCCTATGTTGGGGTGTGATGGGGTTGAATTGTCAAAATATCAATATGGGTGTCGTTTCAATGTTTTATTGGCTCGTTAATTACGAAAATGGTATAGATTTGGTCATGAAAATTCTTGAAAGCATGTGTGCCAAGGCTAAAACGGGGGTTGAAAGTTTGTAGGGGGAAACAAGATATGTTAGACCATTTTATTCGTAACTTTAAAGGAGGGCTGCTATCAAAGAATGAGTAAA
Source organism: Athrips mouffetella (assembly GCA_947532105.1). NCBI lineage: Eukaryota > Metazoa > Arthropoda > Insecta > Lepidoptera > Gelechiidae > Athrips > Athrips mouffetella. The sequence continues at coordinate 35,545,133 of OX383956.1, forward strand.
TACATGTATCAGATTATTTCAGAATTCAACCCCATAAAAGGGGGAACTGGGGCGAAAAAGTCTAAAAACAAACATGGGTATCGTTTGTATGGTTTTTTCTAGTTGCTGATTACGAAAACAACAACGATTTTGAAATCCAACGTGGTGGTCGGGACAGGGACATGGCCTGGACGGGGACAGGCATGGGGATAGGCATGGGGATGCGTATGAGGATTGGGATGCGGAAGGGGATGCGGGGGTGGTGATGAGGAGGCCTATTACATTTTTAGCGAGTTTTTGCGCAAAATAGCTAATTTCGGCGTCCTATATCTGAGAAACGGAAAGACTTTGACAACTTTAACTTATAAAATGTTAAAGAATAGTTATTATTTAAGTTCGTAGCGGCCTCGCTTTATACAATTTTTTCTTATATTGGTAGATATAGCCTATATTCCGAAGCAAGTTTTCATAAAATGCGCGAAGGCAGCTCGTGGATTGAACTATTGGGCAAAGTAAACAAAATCTAAATAATACAATAAAATCTCTTATATAATAGTGTAGTTTGTAGCGGCCTCGGAATTTTGAAAAATATATTGGAAAATCTAGAAAAAACATCCATTCAGAACGAAAAAAACTACAAAATACACTCAGGTTTAAATGCAAATCGCTCTTTACTACATTAATATTATTTCATATAACTTATACCATACTAAACTTTGGTATAAAGAAAATGAAAATCGCTTACGTTTGTTTAAAAACAATTCGTTGTAATACCTTAATTGAACGTAATTACAACTGCCAAATTTCTCCATAATCCGATGCGCTGGCCTTTCAAACGCAATAATAGAATCAAATACTTGAAAATACAAAAAGTATTTATTTCGTTTAGTTATAGCTACAAAACAGTATCGAAAAATCTAAACGTCGAGTGAGATTTTCCACTTTTAATTTTTTTGAACGAAATTTTGTAATAGGCCTCTTAAGTGTTCAGCAAAAACCGCAAATTAAATCACAAAATTTGATTTCGAGAAAGCCTGAATATCGCATTTCTTTTTTTTTAAGTGTATTTAATTTAATAAAATGATTTTAAATTAAAATATGTGAATCAAAAATGGAAGGGGGCAGATCCTATTGTCGTACCTTCTTTCCTGCTTATCTTAGATAAGTGTGATTTGGGATAAAAATGTGGCAAGGGAGGGACCTTATCTAAGGATCTCAAATCGATCTCGAATTGTTTAAGAAAAACATTCGACGCCTGTTTTGACCCCATCATTGTACGAAAAAGTATCGCGGGAAATTCGATCGAGCCACAAATATACAGTGTGTAAGGGACGGTGTACCGAAAACTGAAAAGGCGTGTTCATTCAACGAAACTGAACCACTTTCCTAAAGAAATATTTTAGGGAAATGAAAAAAAATTTACTGCTCCATACAAACTGTTCGATCAGAGTGAGTAATTTGTATGGAGAGGTCAATTTTTTTTCCATTTCCCAGAAATGTTTCTTTGGGAAAGTTGTTCAGTTTCATTTACTGAACACGCACTTTTAAGTTTTTGGTACAACGTCCCTTACACCCTGTATAAAGGAGAGCTATCGAGCGATTTTTTTTATGCCAAGTTTATTTCTCAAACAAAATCACTAGCAGCACTTCTGTTGTGGTAAATATTGATGGCTGACGCCGCACCGTTTACTACCACGACGATACCGATACAGAGATGAAGGCACCGAGATAAAATCGGCGCCAAATCGGCGATGACACTGTGAGAACTTAAGTAATATAATACGAGTAAGTATTGTATTTGCTCGTGTCGGCGGTACAATATCACAGAAAACTGGTCTGCCTTTTAAATTGACAGCGCTTTAAAAATGTAAAATAGGTGTGCCAAATCATTTGCTCATATCTACCTTATAAACTGATAGTCATCATCAACTTTTTTAAAACGATGAAAATTGAAGGGGCATATATCCTCGCCCCGCCTCTTTGTCTTCCTTTAATTCCAGAAGTATTCTGAACAGCAGCTTCTGTAGTACCCGCTTTTTAGGGTTCCGTACCCAGAGAGTGAAAAAAGGGGCCATATTGATATGCCTCCGATGTCTGTCTGTCTGTCTGTCAGCAGGCTGTATCTCATGAACCGTAATAGGTAGACATTTGAAATTTTCACAAATTGTGTATATCTGTTGCCGCTACAACAACAAATACTAAAAATTAAAAAAAAGTAAAAAATTAAGGGCTAAAGAGGGGAGCGTAAAAAAAAGTTTGACCTACCCCTTAGAGTTTGTTGAGTAGCCTAACAAAAAAAGTAGAGCAAAGACACTATTCTGTAAAGAATCTATCATAAGCCTAGTTTGTCCGCACCTTTAAACGGAACACTGCCATCTGCAGTTGCGGTCTGCAGTCGGGTTCGGAATCATGACCGCGGCGACATGACACGGCGACACATCGTCTGCTGCTGGTGTCTGCACTCTCCATTCGGCTACGAACTTATACCTTAATGCAGGTTCTGAACGACACAATTATGTCTAGACATTTTCGTCGTCAGCGATTTGGTTTTGTTTCACGGCGGTATTTTGGGAGCTCTTAAGAGAAGTCCACCACCACCTTAACTCTTTAGGTCTTATTCCGAGATATATTGGAGTTGTGGGTTTATTTTTATGATCGATTAATTTAACTTGATCTCTCCGGTTATTGAGTAAAATGGGTTATGTTATACGGCAGGTAATTCTAAACGTCCATTTTAGTTATCAATTATTATTCAGAAAGCTATTTAGAAATGCTCAAGTAGAAAAAGATTTAAATAAATCAATGAAACTTACCTGCCATTGGCTGCGGACCATTTCTCGTCGGGGGTTCCTTTTCATGGTGCGTTTCTTTTTCTTTGAGTTTTTCTCTTTCTTTCCCTTCCGACCGTACCCGCTCTCTTGGTATTCTCTGCGGTTGCGGTGTGGGGTGGCTGACAATCGGAGGCACGGGCGCTGCTAGTGCCACCACTGGCACCGGCGCCGTCGCCGCCACTGCCGGTTGGAGCGCGGCCGCCGGCGCAGCGTTCACTGCAGCGCCGCCGTGTAATGTCGTACTAACTTCCATTGACTTTTCTATTTCATCCACTTGAGGCACAACTGGTTTACTTTTATTTTGTTTGTATTGTTTATTAGAGGTCATATTCTTATCTATAACTAAAGACTGAACATTCTGATCACTAGTTTTTTGGAGTTGCTTAACATTCATAGGCATTTTAGGCACTATAACAGGACTATCTGATATCGCTGACACTACTGGTGTTTCATTTGATTCTACAGCAACATCAGGTCCTAAAGTTTTACTCTCGTTAACGGATAATATATCAGACTTTACTATGTTATTATTTATAGAGGTTATTGCATTTGGTTGGGGTAGAACTGTACTCGTCGTGGAGGATATAGACGAATTTTTTATCGCATAGTTCGTTTTTTCACTTGCAGTCGGTTGATTGGCAGCTTCATTAACCATTCTTGAGAATTCTTCCGCAATACTATGCGTATGCTCCTGGTCAATATAAAGATCGTCAATAAAATAGGCAGGTAACTTAATGCTTTAATTTGCAAATACACTCAAAGGCACAATAGACTGTCACCCTTATAAATGCGACATAATTTTAGGTTGTGATGATTCCGCAATATTAATTAACTTACAGAAAAAATATGTATTGCTACGATTATTTTACACATTTATGTTCATCGTCAGTACAAACTACCTTAAACATAATAGGCACACGTGAATCTCTAAAGAAGGTCCTTGATGTCAATTTTATTTAAAAAAAAAACAATGACCTTTCTGCGGTATCCAGGAAAGCGGGTGAAACACTTAGAATAGAAATTTCTCTTACATTTATCGCATTTATTTTTTTGTTTTTCTTAACACTATACAAAATATGTGTAGTAGTTGGCAAACGAAATAGGCTAAATGAACTACAGTGAGACAAAGGTATTTTGGCAGGTGAATTACATAGTCAGGTGGGCGCTGCTGTCATATATTTTGCAGGGACTAGATAAGTACTATACGTATATTTTGCTCATTAAATGTCGAAATTCCTTTTCAGTGCTTTTAGTTCCGATTATATCCACCTGCTAAAATAACCGTGTCGCAGTGTACTCTTTATTGAATGTCAAAACGAAAATTTTATGACGCCACGTGTCGTCTTTAACGACCTTTGAGTCAGGCTGACAAAATATACCTAAATGTGAAAGCGCGGCAAATAAAAAATAATTGTATGGTAGGTATAGGTATCACTAGTTATAATCTGAACAATCGTTTTGATATTTTTTAATATGATATAACTGCTATACATAGAACACATATTTGTGTGTAAAAAGTTACTTGAATATGAAAACTAAAACTTTTTCAAAAGAACACAAGCGAAAAACGAAAAATAATTTACTTCCCGTACTAAATGTGCTTGATGCAGTTACTATGGGAAATCGAAACAAAAATTTACATTTACTATATTCTTTTGAATAAGTTGTTCAGCTGATGCAGTTTATATTTCAGCCTACATTCCTTAGGGAAAGATTGGTTTCGTTCGTACCAGTGCCAGAATCAATCATACCAACATCTTAGTACAAGAAACAGTACTGCCAACATTTAAATAACATTTAAGGTTTCTTTTAAATTTGCAACAAATTGTTTTCACTTTTGACAGGTCACATATCACACATGTTTCAGTGATAGTTTTTTTGCATATTTATTACTCGATATCTCCGCTGATTTTATCGATTCTTCTTTTATTCAGAGTTTACCTTCGAGGTGGTCCAATATAAATTTAGTCAAAATCTGATGATGGAGAGACTAAAAACGGTAACTCATCAAAAAATAACACACATCTAAAATTAGTTCATATATAAGATTTCACTCAAATTGTACAAATAATGATTATTTTATACCAAAACCACAAAACTGAACTATTTTCTCAAAGAAACAAAAATCGAAAATTGATTTGTTTAAGGTGATCTGTGACGGCCAGCTTAGACCCAGAACGCGATAGATGGGAGCTACTGCTGGAAATATAACGTTTAATTTTTTTATGCATTAAGTACCAACTATATATGTGCAAAAAGTTGATCAGCGTAAATTTCATGATGCCACTTCAACGCCTAACAACAATTTCGATAAAAGAAATCTCCATACGTCCAGTAAAGTAAATTACTCTCGTCAGTCTGTGTTTTACACGAGTACGATCACTCACACATGCATAAACTCATTCTGCTTTCGACCTAACCAAGTCGCATTTTGCAACTGACTGTAAGCTATTCCAAACATGCTAGAACCCTTCAGTTTCAAAAACTTGTAAAGAATTTGTAACAATTTAATCGACTTAATGGAGCGTTAACTTTAGGGATGCTTTCTGCAACTGAGTAAGCTTGATGAACCATTAGATTTCCTTATGTTTTAAAAATACTTGTAACAGTATTGGTTTTCTCTGATTGATAAATACCTAAAGCTAGTCTTATTGCAAAGTCCCAACAGGCTGGGTCTCTGTCTACCATAGCGAAGTTACTGTAACCACCTTTCGGTTCCATCATCAGACCCTGGCTGTACACATCATATAGTATTCGTCAAGCCAAATCCAAGGAGTCCAAAGACGGCGGGTCTACCTTATTTCGTTGCAAATTTCTGCGAAATGGGATGTCAAAAGCTAGTACTAATTCAGTTTGCATATTTGAGCTAAACAATCATACTTATGTACGCACGGCCGCACATCAGTAGAAACACTTTTGGGCCTTATGGCGTGGTAATAGAGTTGAAAAAGTTTCTACCGACAAGCGGTTGACCGTACATTGCAAGTTATATAGGGTACTACAGAAAAAGTGAAGAAAATTTTAACATGTTACTTAGACCATCAAACTGAACAAAATCGAAATACGAAAACCAAATTTGAACTTCCATACAAAACGCGTTATCAGCTGATGCGGTTTCAAAGGGAGGTCAAAAATTTATTTTCGAATTATTGGGGATAGTTGTTCAGTTTCATGGTCTGAGTAAAATATTCAAATTATGTTCACTATTTCTAAGTGTTGTGCTAATGTTCACTATTTCATTATTACACAAAATAAAAATACGCAAATGTAAAAAGAAAAGTAGTGGCCAGGTGGATTCGAACTCAGACACCCAGAATCACAGGCAACGCTTTGCCGGCGAGGCTACAAGGTAATATGACGTGGAAGTCGAAATAAGCAAACTCTTTTGTAGAAGAAAGCAGAATGAGTTTATGCATGTGTGAGTGATAACTGATAACTTAATCCACAAGTAAAGAGAACTAAAAAGCTTTAATATTAATATGTACCTATTAAGCAGTTTCCCAATATTCAATAATGTATAGGAATTTAAAATAGAATGTCATGTTGGAGTTGCCAATGTACGCACGGCAGCGAGTATGTAGAGACAAACCAGTGTAAGCTGAAGTCAGCTGAACCAGCGCTACGCTACAAACGCTCAAAACCAGAGACCTGCTCAAGGACTAATTGTTTCCACTAACGTGCGGCCGAGTGTACATACCTATCTTTAAGTAGGTTACTTATTACTGACCATCAATTTTAGAGATTTTGATATTTGTCCGTGAAATGCTCTTAGCTTTTTAGTGACATCATGATTGTAAACAGTGATATGACAACACCGCATATTTAGTGCTTCGGAAGACCTTTTAAATCGTTTGTCTTATTAAGGAGTGATCACCAGGTCATGTTTCATGGCTCATGTTTTTACAACAGACTTATTAATTATTAGATAACATAATTATGAATTAGAGTAGTTGCCGTTGGGTTTGGTCGGACTGAAGGGCGTCGTCGTCCTTTTTATTTGCCAAACGATAGCAGTGTCACTTAAGAAGGGGGGGCAGATAAATGTGTCTTTGAGTGTACAAGAGCTCAGGAATACTTACTGGTTGAGGCGTATGCCTCTCGCTGGAATCACCGCTTAAGTATTGACTATCATTTGTGAACAAATCTGAGAAAATGTCCTGTTCTGTAATTAAAAACGTAAAATTCAAGTACCTTAGCTTAGTTAAATATAATGTGCTAAGAATATATATAAATAAAAACACTTACGAGTAACAGGATCAATAATCGGAACTCTGTGGCTCGGACGCTTCGGCTGAGCAGGACGTATACCTAAAGAACAAATGAATATGAACTTCTTTAACGAAAGTCTAGCCTAAGGTCGCACTAGAAGTACCTTGCTGAGCTTCTAGCTAAAGCCAAGCAACATTTACCTTATCTCACCAAAATCAGTACAGTAGTTTTGTGTGATACTTGAACAATAATACAAATTAATAAACTAATAGACAAATAAGGGCACTTGAAAGAAAAAGACTTTGCACCCAAAATGAAAGACAGGGAATCAAAGATCCCATTACTGAAAAGGAAACGTAAATCGGTTTCGGTGTGAATCCGAAAATGCACCAGAGGCTTTGGCGGACCATGGTTTGTTAGGTCAGTGAATGAATAGAATATAATGATTGAAAGTTCAAAAATTTAATTCATCATCGTCATATTCAGTCCACATCTTCCCGCTGCTAGGTAAAGGCCTCCTCTCCCTTTCACCTAATCTAGTTTCCTTCCCTTTATGATCACTCCCTTTTTGTATCCTCTCTCCTGTCTCTGAATGTATTTCTTCCGACAAAAATTATATTAGATATTACATCATTTAGTATTGGGTTATATTACACAGGGTGGCCAATTATTTATGGTATCAATTATTTTTGGTAACAATTATTTAGTGTAGATATGGTAAATACGTTATGGGTCGTTTTCTGCTTGAGAAACGTTTTTAATAATCTACAGTCGAAATAATGTAGCTTGATTAGATTGGAAACTGGGCAGACCTACGCGTTAGAGCAGGACGGAGCGATACGTTTTTCTGTCGTTCCAATATCTTATGCATCACTCGGTCCTGCTCACACAGTACTGTCATTCTAATCAAGCTACGTCATGCGACTATAGACGTTGTACGCAAACCATGCTTCTATTTTGCGGAAACGCTGTGAAATTTGACTTTGCGTAAAACGTTAAGAGTATTAATCATGTTTCTCGATACAAAATAGAGTTCAAGAAGTTGTATATAAATATTGACTTTCTTCATTTTTATTATAAGAAATAATATAAAATATAAGTAGGGTGTCGTCTCACGGCAAAGTTAGGATTCTAAAATTTAATATTTAAAAATCCGTTGGAAAAGAACGCGCGGGGAGGGAAATCGTATGTTACGGCTCGGCGGCAGTTTTGTTTACATTACAACATAAGGCGTCTACAGGATGGACCAAGCGAAAACATTCGTAAATGGGTAAAGAAGTTTCGTAGTACAGGATCAATCAGCCATAAATCAGCCGCGGCCGGGCCTGAGCAGGACTTCAAGAACTGAAGAAGCAATAAACGAAGTTGACTCTAGCGTTCGTCGCAATCCTCGTCTATCGATACGTAAAAGAGCAGCAGCCTTACACCTCACAAGATCAACAAGCGAATTTTGAAGAAGGATTTGAAATTTCATCTCTACAAAATTCTAATTGTGCAGGCGATAACCGAAAATGACCACATTTTACAAAAATAAAAATTCAAACAGTCATTGTGAGATTTCGCACATTCAATATGGTGTTCTGGAGCAATGAAGCACATTTCCATTTAAATGGCTATGTTATCATTATCAGCATATCAGCCGAAAGACGTCCACAGCTGGACATAGGCCTCCCCTAAAGATCTCCATGACGACCGGTCCTGCGCTGCTCGCATCCAGCGGTTTCCCGCGACCTTAACCAGATCGTCGGTCCACCTTGTGGGGGGCCTGGCAACGCTTCGTCTTCCGGTACGTGGTCGCCACTCTAGAACCCTTACGCCCCATCGGCCATCGGTTCTTCTTGCGATGTGCCCTAATGGCTATGTGAATAAACAGAATTGTCGCTTCTGGTCACAAGACAAAAACATCAGACCTCTACATAGCCCAAAAGTGAAGGTATGGTGTGCCCCGCAAGTGAACGGAATCATCGGGCCTTATTTTTTTGAAGATGGTAGAGGTTAAACGATAACTGTTACTGGTGATACGAGTACGTATCGACAAATGATAAGTTATTTTATACCCCAGCTTCAAGGACATCTTACGTACAGTTCACGGACGTGGTTTCAGCAGGATTGAGCCACCGAGCACACTGCAAGAGCCACCATGAACCAGCTTCGAAAGTTGTTTCCTCGAAAATTGATATCCCGCCTAAGTGATATCGCATGGTCTCCACGATTTCTTTTTTTTATTTTGTAGTTTATATGAGTGCAGAATTATGTATAATGTTGTTTTCGTCAAAAGGTTATCTGGAAGAGATCACTCTTAGTGATAAGACCGCCTTTTGCCCACATTTTCTAACTCGTTATTTGTAAATGTTTTTGTATTAGTGTGCAATAAAGTGTTATTCATTAATTCATCTCCAGATTTGACACCCATGGATGTTTTCCTATGGGGGTATCTTAAGAGCAAAGTTTACATCAGTAATCTAACGAATATCGCTGACCTCAGAGTATATAACACGAAATTATGAACATCGATCCTGCCTTGCTCCGGCGTGTCACGCAAAATGCCATGATAGAGCGGGCTACAAGGAATTGTTCGTTTGAAAAAATTCCGGATCGCGAAATGTTTTGTGATTTGTGTACCTGGGACCCTCGACTTTATAAAAAGCCATGTTGCCGTGCGCGCGCATGGGTCTCACCGTCCATTTACCGCTGCTCTTGTCTCGCTACACGTTGTCTGTTAGCGGGCTGTATCTCATAACCGTAATAGGTAGAAATTTGAAATTTTCACAAATTGTGTATATTTGTTGCCGCTACAGCAAAAAATACTAAAAATAAAAAATAATTAAAAATGAAGGGGTATATATAATATAATATTGTATTTTTTGTTTTTAAATATATTTAAAAACAAAGGAATAATGCCACCAAAGATAGCTTTTTTTTTACAAAATTTTGTTTGGTCTGGATCTTATGAATACTAATAGTTAGACAGTTGAAATTTTCACAGAATATGTATTTCTATTGTAGCTATAACAAAATTAAAAAAAAAAAATTAAGGAAGGATTCCCACCACAAACGTGTTTTTAGGCGATTTTTGCTCGATTTTTGGTTTTAGCTCTGTCGTAAAAATGGGAAGATTCACAAGCGTGAAAATTTGTATGTTGTTAGTGCATACGCTATTAAATAACATCAAATAATAAAAACTGGTCAAGTGCGAGTCGGACTCAAAAATGTAGCACAGTAAGTTACTGAAAGTCAAACTGTTTCTTGCATGTATTGTGTATATTTTTTTTTTATTTCCCCCCCCCACCCCCGTCCGTTTTGAAATTTTCACGCTTGTGAATCTTCCCATTTTTAACATAGAGCTGAAACCAAAAATCGAGCAAAAATCGCCTAAAAAACACGTTTGTAGTACCAAGGGAATTCTCCCTTATTTTGTATTTTTTTTATTTTTTGTTATAGCGACAATAGAAATACATATTTCATGAAAATGTCAACTGTCTAACTATTTTTTGTTCATAAGATACAGCCCAAACAAAATTTTGTAAAAAAAAAACTATCTTTGGTGGCATTATTCCTTTGTTTTTAAATATATTTAAAAACAAATAATACAATATTGTTTTACTCAACAAGCTCTAAACAACAATACCCCACTCAATGGGGTAAATCAAATTTTTTTTTCGCTCACCCCTTTAGCTGTTTGGAAGACCCCTTCATTTTTAATTATTTTTTATTTTAAGTATTTTTTGCTGTAGCGGCAACAAATATACACAATTTGTGAAAATTTCAAATTTCAACCTATTACGGTTTATGAGATACATCCCGCTAACAGACAACGTGTAGCGAGACAAGAGCAGCGGTAAATGGACGGGGAGACCCATGCGCGCGCACGGCAATATGGCTTTATTATAAAGTCGAGGGTCCCAGGTACACAAATCACAAAACATTCCGCGGTCCGCAATTTTTTCAAACGAACAATTCCTAGGAGCCTGCTCTATGACGAGATTCCACGAGTGCGTGCGACTGGGGGTGCGCATCATTTCGTATAAATATTTTTCATATATCAACGTTTCAATAACATTCAATTGATATAATAAACGTTTCATATAACAACTATTAGCATAATTTTGTTTGACATAACGAACGTTTACTATAATGAACGTTTTCTATACTAACATTTAGCATAACTATCATTTCACCTAAATATCTTTCATATAAAATTCATTTGATATATTAATATATTTTTTTTATTATTTATTTAATTTATAATAATAACAAAAATATAATAATAATCAATTAATTTATAGCTATTTTGTATAGGTTGTTATATGCTTCTTTGATTAATAGCGTTGCAAAAAGGATACGATAGTAAATAAAATAATACAGGTAAAGACTCAATAAAATTAATCATAGGCGAGCGAAGCGAGCAAAAGAGTTCGGGGCACCCCGACACAGTGGGTTAGGTTCGAAGGGTATGGCGGAATTGAGCGGAGGCGAGCGGAGCGAGCTTCGCTTCATTCCGCCATACCCTTCAGGTTAGGTTGACATGAATGCATGCGCATGCCAGCTTGTTTGCATGCATGCATGCTTGCCTGCATGCATGCTTGCTTGTATGCATGCTTGCTTACTTGTTTGTGAATATTCATTTTTATTAATTTTAAAAGCAATAATAATCTAGCACTGGTCTGCACTCGTGACAATCTAACATGTATAATTTTTATTCGAAGTTCTACCTACCCACCCACCCACTTTGTGAGTGACTTGAGAAATATTAAATCAACAGCTCATATTTTATATTGCTTTTCTTAAATGGTCAGGCGTTTTAGTTGCAATTTAATGAATTGAATTTATTTTTCAGGTTTGTTAATTTTACATTTGAATTTTATATGAAGTGATTATTATACGAAATGATATTATATAAAATGGGTATTATACGAAATGATGATTATATGAAAAAAAATATAGGAAATGTTTATTATACGTTTTGAAATTATACGAAATGAAAATATGTGAAATGTCGATTATATGAAATAATTATTATATGAAACAAAATTATATGAAACGTTGTTATATCAATTAAATGTTATATTAAAAGTTGTTATATGATCTATTACACACCCACATGATGGAGGTCATCTTGAAGACGTCATTTTAAACAAATTATATTCGCACTTATGCTTTTTCAAATACATTAATAGTAGTTTAAGATACAAGTTCCGTAAGTAGGGTTATTACAAACGAGTTGACGTTTTGTAAGCCCGAGACAAATGCGAGGGTTTACCATCGGCACGAGTTTGACATAACCCTTACGGACGTGTATCTTACGACGTTTTTCAATACATTTGTGAGAAAACAGGTATAAGTAATACACTTGGTGAAGGAACTAACCATGGGTACTGTCGGCCTCTTGTCGATTTATGTAAGAGTATCTTTACAAAATAATTTTATGAACAGAGTGTAAAAACTCCTTGGTATTATACTTTTTTTACTTACCGCACTAGTTCGGTAAGTAACTACTTACGAGCAATGTTTATGTCCTTATAAGTACGTTTTTCGAGCAAATGTATTGAAAAAATATTTTTCATAAACAATGTTTTTTACTTTCGAGCGGAGCGAGAAAGGTATTGTATTCGAGAAAAAAAAAAGTTTTACAAAATTTCTCAAAAATGTGTTCTATATCACTTATACATCATAAAAAGCAAGTCTCCCAAAAATATCCGTCCGTCGGTCGGTCGGTCTGTCCGTCACGCTTTGGCCTAGCGGCTAAACGAATAGTCTGATACATACATACATACATACATAACATCACGCCTCTTTCCCGTTGGGGTAGGCAGAGACCACAGTCCTCCACCTGCTACGATCTTGACATACTTCCCTTGCTTCCTGTACTTTCATCAATCCTTTCATACATGCTCGTCGGTTTAGGGTACTTTTAACCTGGCCTTTATTCAGAACGTCCTGAATTTGGTCCTGGTACGTTCGCCTAGGCCCTCCCCTTCCAACGTTTCCATTCACTCTCGCCTGGTAGATCTCTTTCGTCAATCTTCGTTCATTCATCCTCTCTACATGACCAAACCATCTCAGCATCCCTTTCTCGATTTTGGTCACTACGTCTTCTTTTACGCCACACCGTTCTCTGTAGTAGTCTGATTGACACCATATTTTAAATTTAAGATTTTCTTGTAAATTTATCGAAGGATACTGAGTGGTTTCTTGCTGGCTCTCTTTTTGAGGGTAGCTGTCATACAATAGAAATGAAAAATTGCGATCTGCTCAAAAACTACGTCTCGTTTGACGATCTTGATGAAATTTTGCATGACCAAGAATCTCCATGCAAGGTATCTATCGGCAGTATCCATTGGTCTGTGGAAGTTCATATAAGGGGTGTTCCCTTACTACTAAAATTTTAAAATGTGGTTTACTCAAAATCGGTTTCAATGAGCTCATTTTAATGCTTCAAATTGGAATTCTAAATTGGTTATGTACCTGACTGCATATTTCATTTAAACATTTTTACATAAATCCAGTATAGGTAAGTTGTATTTCCATATTATTTGTATGGAATTACAAATTTAAGTTTGCACTTGGTCCTTATTTACCTTTACAATCTAGTAGTTAAAATAGCATTCGGCTCTTGATCCGGAAGTTCTGGGTTCGATTCCCGGTGGGGACACTGTCGAATGATGACTCTCGTATATCGCGAGAAAGTAAGTGCAGTGCTGCTGTACCATTTATTTTATTTTAACATCCTAACTCTGCCGTGAGACGGCCTGTATATTATTGTATCATACAATGACAGACACGGAACAGGCACTGAATTTGCACCACTTGAAATATCAGTTTTTTTTTAAACTGCTTTTAAGCCTACTCAAAAATAGGTACGTGCTGGCAAAGAATAGTGTCAACCCATCTCTACCCGTGGGTGTCGTAAGAGGCGACTAAGGGCTTATGAACCGGAGGATGGGCAGCAGGATCTTTCTGTATATCGTACTATTTTAAGTACTGCGGTCACCAACAACAGCGGTCGCCAGCCGCAACGCTTACAAGCGTGGTGACTATGGCAAATCCCTTCCTAATTACCATGCGTTTTTGCTGAAGTTCTGGAGGGAGCTCCCTGTCCTGCAGTGGACGTTTCATGGGATGTTATGACGTGATAAAATAAACAAGTATTTAACCAACATCCTGAAGTTTCTTTCTAGACTAGAGGCTTATAAGTCGTCTCTTTTTAACTTCCTGGAGATACTGTACTATTATAATTTTTGACATCTCGAACTACTGACACGCTGCTGAGATTAAGGAGACTGAAATTCTGAATTTGTTTCTCCTTCTCAGGGTCAGAACTTAACGGGACCGGCATTGATAACAAAGGTTTTATGGGATTTTGGACATCGTAGCATCCGAAAATCAATGTTGTCAATCTATATCCTACTAATTCAAAAATATAGGAAATAACCTAGGACAAATTACGGTGGAAGGTTTCTTTTTAATGTGTTTCTTATGTCACCCTGAACATATATAGAAAGTTTCTCGTCGATACTGTGTACGCTACTCCCGCCGCCCCCTCAAACAAGTTCCTGATTTTAGTTTTTAGGGTTCCGATACCAAAATGATAAAAAAAGGAACCCTTATGGTGCCACTTTGTCTGTCTGTCCGTCTGTCTGTCACACCTCTATATCTCAACCCCCCCCCCCCCCCCCCCTCATGCTATCGTCTTGACATTTGGAATAGTTTTAGAATATGTTGCCCAACTTAATTACACATGAAAGAATTTTGAAAAAATTAATCAATAAAGGCGAACATAATAGCTGTTTTCTCCAAGAGACTTTCGTAGCGGGTAAAAATGGGATTTAAAATTTGAATTTGAATTTAGGTCCACCATAGGGATACTTTAGGTCAACCATAGAACTCGAACCAAAATATTGTATGAAAAATGATACTGGCCGGTTGCACTATTAAAATTATTATTAATATAAAAAAAGAAATATGCTTGAAATGTGAACAAGACTACCAACCAAAGAGGTTCTGTTCCTAGTTGATACAAAAATGTCAATAACATTTTCAGTTGTTACAAATAATACTTAATATGATTTTGAGTATTGCTTTATCAAGTAAATAATATTGTAATGGTATTTTATATTTAAAATGAATGACGAGTGTGTCTCAATGAGCCTCTTATTCTTTTCTCATAGAGGGAGATGAAAAGTAGAGTGTATTACGCGGCTGCAGAAATATTTTTACCTTGGGCGACCTATTGAATCCCTCGCTACGTTCAGGATTCTACTCAAGAATCCTTCACTGCGCTCTGGATTCAAAATAGCGCCCTCGCCTTAAAAATATTATTTTACAGCCTTGTGATACAATCTACTATTTTACGTCTCTGTTTTCAAGTTATGATGTAAAATGTCAAAAAAATACCCCCCCCCCCCCATTATCTGCGAAGTTTGTGAAAGGAAAAATCTAAATTAATTACAGTTGACAGAAATTTATGTAAACATTACAGCAAAATAAAACGATCTTTCTAAGTTGCACAGTTTTTTAGTAATCTGCAAATAACCTTTACAAAACATAGTTTTGCGGTCCTTAAAATGGCCTATAATGCTTCCAAAAATACAAAAGGCATATCGGAAACTCTCGGCGCGCGAGTCCGACTCGCACTTGACCGGTTTTTTTTTCAAATTATCTCAGAGACGGTTGAAGGTAGATGAAAGTTATAAACGAAGATTTAATTGTTATGGAATTACTAACCCGTCGTCACCTGTTTCGATGTATCATATATTATCCGAATTATAGACTTAAGTTCGCACTTAAAACTAATTAACTCTAAGCAAGCTGTTGGAACTAAGCCAACAGTAGTCCAAATGAATTTCGAATTGCGAATTTTGAATTGACAATATTCTGCGATATCTTAAACCCCATATGATACCTTTTTTAATCCTACTCATTTGAACTACCATTTGTTCAGTACTTGCAGCTTGCTAAGAGGTAATCAGTTGTAAGTTCAAACTTAACTCTATATTTCAGGTACTATAAGTTCACATCGAAATAAAATAGATATCGACGGGTTGCTGATTTCATAACGGTTAAGTCTTACCATGATAGATAACTTAATCTAACTTCAACCTGTTCTGTGATAATTCGAAAAGACTAAAATCAGGGACCGACGAGAAACTTTCTTGATATGTTTAGGGGGCCCTAAGGAACACTTAAAAAATAAATGGTACATCAGCACTGCACTTACTTTCTCGCGATATAGTTGAAGATAGATCCACTTTTGTCGAGAAATTGATAATTGCTAAACAGTTTCTGTGCCAATGTATGCAGATACCCCTATAGATGATATGTAAAAAAGTCCCGGGCGATCCCAGGGAGCAGCTGGAAATGCTGGAATTAGTGTCCCTAACCCAGGTTTTGTTAATTTTCTGGAAAAATTAAAAGATTTAGGATAAAACTGTCTATGACTTAAATAATCTACATTTAATTCTCTACAATTTGGTACCTAACTTATTTCGATAAAGCTCTTGGTTCTTTGAGAATGTAAGTTGAAACTCTTAGTTTTTTCCGTAATGCATTTTTTTTTTCATTTGCGCTCAAATTATAGACTTAACGGCTGAGATTATGATGAAATGGTGTATGAGTGAATTTATCCTCGTTTATTTACCTAAATAATGATACCTCATTTACTATCAGGAGTGTAGTGATTTCCAATTTATAGCTATCAGCGCAATAGCCTCCGAATTACAGTGAGGAATTTTCATATAATTTAAGTCTATATTTTTTTCTTTGATCCTAACTTATATGATATCATATGAAAGGTCTTGGTTAGTGTATTAGAAACATGTAATTTTTATTTTTTTTGCTGCGTGGTTTTGGAGAAATTCAAGAAGAAGCGCAGATGGAAAATAAAAACCTCACATATTTTTTAAACGGTAAGAGGTAGAAATCTGGAACTGATACAAAAGAATAACATTGATGAGTATTATTCGAAAAAAAAATTGTGTTTCTAAATTTGACGGTTAGAAAAAAAATTAAAAAATCCGTAAAAATAGGATTTTTACGGTTTTTCGTATCTATTTTCTAAACTATTAAGGTAAGAAAGACAAAACTTCTACTCCCAACCATCAATATATACTTGTAGTTTTATTTTCAGGATTATATATTTAACCACTTCAGAAATAAAGGGTTTAAAGAAAAAAAAAATGAGTTTTTTTACATCTTCACTTAACGCTACCATCTATAAACTGGAAACTACTTCATGCATTGCAGTAAATGAGATACGATTTTTTAGGTAAATAAATGAGCTTTATTTTCCTCATAGACTATTCTATCACAACTTTAGTCGATTGTCTATAAATTGAGCACATATGAAAGAAAATATGCGTCCCAGAAGAGGAAATCTGCGGTTTGCCTTCATGGAGAGAGAGCATTTGATAATTACTAAACTATTTCTGTACCAGTGTGTCCGGATATCTCTGGAGATGACCTTGAAAAAAGTCCCAAGAAGTCCCAGGTGGGAACAGCTGGAAATGCTGGAATTAGTTCCTAAATTAATCCCTAACCGCGGTTTTGTTCATTTTCTGTAAAAACTATAGGATGTACAATAAGTCTTAGATGACTAAAATAATCTCCAATAAATTTTCTACAATAATGGTACTCGTAGTATGTCATTTTGATAGGGCTTTTGATTCACGGAAAATATTTACTGAAACTTTTTGAACTTTTCATTTTGCATATTTTTATTCTCATTCGCCCTCAATTTGTAGAGAAACGGTTGAAGATGTGTTAAAACCGTCTATGAGCAAATTAATCTTCATTTATTTTTCTAAAAAACAATACCTCATTTACTATTGTGCTTATAGTAGTTTCCGATTCACAGTTGTTTTTTCTGTAATTTTTCTTGAAATTAACTTGTATGTAGTAAGGCATGAGGCGGAAAGATACAAACATGTAAATAAAAGAATATGAAGATTAATCCTTTACGTCTTTTTTTGCCTTAAATTAAGCCTCTGCAAACGTCGTTAAGGTAATTTCGAGGCAAATTCCAGAAAAAACACCTTTTAAATCGGAAACTACTGCAAGCACAATAGTAAATGGGGTATTGTTTTTTAGGTAAATAAATGAAGATTAATTTGCTCATAGACTATTTTGACACATCTTCAGCCGTTTGTCTACAAATTGAGGGCGAATGAGAAAAAAAATATGCAAAATGAAAAGTTCAAAAAGTCTCAGTTAATATTTTCCGTGAATTTATAGCCCTATCAAAATAACATATCTACCATATAGTAGAGAATTTAATGGAGATTATTTTAATCACTGACAGTTTTATCCTATATCCTACAGTTTTTACAGAAAATGAACAAAGCCGCGATTTACTACACAACAACAAATTCCAAATTCCTTGCTAACACAGTACTTTGCAAATTACACATTTGATTAGTTTTAGTTTTATGTAATTGTCTTTTATTTTTCATTTTGTAATTAAGTATAATTTTGTTTTGTGTTTACAAATTATAATGTAGCTATCCATATGTTTTTGTTCATCTGACTTTTAAAAATGGTTCCAGCTGAAAATCAGCGCCTTAGCCTTTGGCCTTGGCATGTGCTGAGCTGGAGGCCAATTTAGCTGTTTTTTAAATTGTGTTTGTTTTTCTTTTGAATGCTAAATAAATATTATTTCTTTCTTTCTTCTTCTATTAGGGATTAATTTACGAACTAATTCCAGCATTTCCAGCTGTTCCCACCTGGGATCTTGGGACTTTTTTCCAGGTCATCTCCAAAAGTATCTGGACACACTGGTACAGAAATCGTTTAGTAATTATCAAATTCTCGCTCTCCATACAAGCAAATCGGATCGTTATACGAATCATCATTCAATGCCGGGAGCCGAACCGATTGAATGAAATATACAGTCAGGTAGAAAAGAAATTCAGAATCCAAATTATAGAACATCAAAATAAGCTCATAGAAACCGATTTCGAGTAAAATGTTTACATCTTAGTAGTAAGGGAACACCCCTTATATGAACTTCTACAGACTAATGGATACTGCCGCAAGATACCTTTCATGGAGATTCTAGGTCATGCAACGTTTCATCAAGATCGTTTGAGCCATTTTTGTGCAAATTAATTTCGTTGTATGACAGTTACCCTCAAAATGAGAGCCAGCACGAAACCACCCAGAGTCCTTCGATGGATTTGCATAAATATCTTAAAATTTAAAATATGTTGTCAATAGGACTATTCGTTTAGCCGCTAGGCCAAAGCTTGACGGACAGACCGACCGACGGACGGATATTTTTGGGAGACTTGATTTTTATGACATGTGATATGAAACACATTTCTAAAATAATTAGAAAAACTTTTTATTTTCTCGCTCCGCTCGAAAGTAAAAAGAAACCTTAGGTCGTAATTTTTCCTATCCTTCCTTTTTTGAGTAAGATTTCGACTTGACAACATTGATTTCTAGATTATGTGGTGTGCAAAGCCCCATTAAACTTTTATTGTCATAAATGGTCCCGTTTAAGTTCTGAGAATATTTAATTATGACTTTGAATCAAATGGCCATCAATAAAGAGGTCGTTAAACATACTTTACACATGTACCAACATTAGATAGTTTACTGAAGTAGAAAAACTGATAGTAGGAGATCCAAGGCCGAGCTTGTATGGGGCACCTTGCTCATTAACCTGCTGTGATGAAACTTGGCACCTTATAGGTAACATATAAGAAGTGGTGCACCCCGGCATGACGCGACAGAGACGCACAGTGGGGCATACTCGTAATGTCGTGTTTTACTAGGTCGATAGTTGTATCTTTTGAACCGAAATAGGTAGCTGGTTGAAAATTTCACAGGATATGTGTTTTTAAGACAAATATATTACCTAATAATAAAAACTAAAAAATAAATAAATAATAAGGGCGGTCGCCATACAAGAAACGTATTTTGTTTGTTTTTGCTCTGTCGTCAGAACGGTTATTAATTCGAGCGTCAAACTTGGTATGTAATATGTATAGTTCACTAAAATGTCAATAAAATGACATTTATTATAAGGTGATATATTATTTATTATTAGGTGATATATTCCTTTAAAAAATACATATCCTGTGAAATTTTCAACCAGCTACCTATTTCGGTTCAAAAGATACAACTATCCACCTAGTAAAACAAGACACATTTTCGACATTATGCCCCACTGTGCGTCTCTGTCGCGTCCTGCCGGGGCGCACCACTTCTTATATGTTACCTATAAGTGTTTACTTGAATTGTGCAAAGTTTCATACCAGCAGGTTAATGTGCAAGGTACGCCTTGTTGGATCTCCTACTATGAAGGAATATCTTAAGTAGAAAAACTTTTTGGAGTGGTTTGATTTCGTGCCAGCGAGTATAAAGGGTGTACGGGACGGTGTACCGAAAACTGAAAGGGCGTGCTCAGACAACGGAACTGAACGAACAACTTTCCCAAAGGAACATATGTTGGGAAATGAAAAAAAAAATTTACCTCTCCATACAAACTGTTCGACCAGAGTGAGCAATTTGTCTGGACAGGTCATTTTTTTTTTCTTTTCTCGACATGTATCTTTGGGAAAGTTGTTCAGTTTCGTTGACTGAGCACACCCATTTGAGTTTTCGGTACACCGTCTCTTACACCCTGTATTTACTTGATTCATATTTTTATTGTAGCCATAACTATTTTCGTCTTCTTCTTTCAATAATTTTACTTCTCGCGTGTACGTTGGCACAAAATTTACTATAGCAAAATATAGCGCCATAACAAAATACAGTGTTCGGCGCGAAGTCGGCCAAATTATCACGCTGGATTCAGACCAAGTTTTCTTAAAGAATATGGGTCGAAATACACCATAATTTTTTTTTGTTGAAAAATGCTCCCTAGAGAAAGTTGTTTAGTTTTATGGTCTGAATCCACCGAGTTAGTTTGGCCGAGGTAGCTCACAACACCGGTATAAAGTTAGGCCATCGTAATAGGTCCATTTTGACAACTGTCAAAAGTGTGAAAAATTACGACCTGCAAAGAAAAATGAACTTTTTGTGTGTTGGTGATAAGAAAAGGTCAAAACGGACAACTTACGTTGGCCCTACTTTAATAATCTGCAGGTTTACCTGACATGGTCTGGTGGATGTGTGCCGGTGGTTGCGGCTGGGGAATGGTGACGGCGGGAGCGGCGGGCGCGGCGGTCGCACCCTGCGGACCTACCAGGTTTGTAGGGTTGCTTCTACCCGCAGGCGCGTTGCCTTGTAAATTTGGTGTCGGGAGCTGTTGACTATTTGATGTATAATAGTCTGCAACAAGGTTGGCAAACCATTAAGCGTCATAAAACGATGGGGCGCCTGGATCGGCACGGCCCACAAGAAAGACAAGTCACCAGTGCAGTAGCTAGGTTTTAATTATACCAAAATCCGCAAGTTTACTGGGTCGACAACAAAATATTTCATTTTAGGACAATTTCAGAACATAAAACCATTACAAAATCATCCCAAAATGTTCTGAAACCATCCCAAAAGCACTCTGAAAATATTCGTTCCTGAAAAGTTCCTTTAAAAGCATTTCAAAATATTTCCAAAAGCAACACTAAAGCAAATCACCTGAAATAATTCTTAACTGTCCAAGATAACTATTTGGGTATTTTTTTATCGATATTGTTTCAAAGAGCCATGTAAACACATCACGAAACACCTATATATTGGAACCACGGAGAAACGCTAAAAATCTAAATAGATGAATTACACCTGCTTAACTGATAGGCCGGTATATTGAAATATAATACAATTTTAACATTGTTGTATTTAATTTCATTAATTTATTAATCTAATCTCATATCGTAAATCCTCCAAAATATGTTCAGAAATTTTAGTTTACCATTTTCATAATGTCAATCTGTATCTAGAAAACTCTTAGCAGCAATTTTATCTGTGGGAATGTATTATGAAGAATTGAATTTTCTAACAGTTATCGCGGGAGACCTTTTCCTGTCATACGGATATCCCACCACGTACGGATCCGGTCCGGTCCGGACCGTCCGCACTTGATAATTTCGTGCCGTCCGGAAGCGTGACTTGGACTGGTCCAAGTGCTGGCACCATCCGTACGGACCGTCCGTATCCGGACGATCGTGTGTTGTTTTTTACTCTAGCGCAGGTTACACGCATGCGTGTATACAATCAAGTACATAAATAAAGAGGCTAATAAATATTTGTATTATAACAGTTTCTGTTTAAAGTAGAAAATCGTAATATTATATTCGTATTCCTCTAACTTTTGATAGATATTTCCCAATAGCTCGTCAAAACAACGAATGGACATTCAGAAGCAATGCTTAAACTTGCCTTTATTGGATCTCAGTTTTAGATAATTGACATGAAACATTCCAGTAAATAATTCGGTTTCAATATAGGGGTCAACCCTGAATCGATTTTTATTTTTATTCATACATACATACATACATACATACATAGCATCACGCCTCTTTCCCGTCGGGGTAGGCAGAGACCACAGTCCTCCACCTGCTACGATCCTGACATACTTCCCTTGCTTCCTGTACTTTCATCAATCCTTTCATACATGCTCGTCGATTTAGGGTACTTTTAACCTGGCCTTTATTCAGAACGTCCTGAATTTGGTCCTGGTATTTTTATTTATCTTGAAAATAAGATACGCTATCATAACTTTTTCAATACATTTGCTCGAAAAACGTACTTACAAGGACGTAAAAGTTTTTACACTCTGATCATAAAATTATTTTGTAAAAATACTACAGTGGTGACTTTTTACTTGGGTGACGACTGCCTACCTATATTTAAAATAAAATGGAGAGTACCAGGAGAACATAAATCAACAAGAGGCTGACAGTACTCATGGTTGGTTCCTTTACCAAGTGTAGATGTAGTAGGAGTAGCTGTCAATGTTAGTGGGGTGTCGAAAAGGAGAAATGGTGGAAAGAAGAAGAATGTATGGATGGATAAAAGTGTACAGGCAGCTGTTTGTGAGAAGAAGAAAGCATGGTTAGATTGGTTAGCTGTAAAAGCTAATCAAAGAATGCAGAAGGCCACCAGTGATGATGTTAGTGTAGCACGAAAGGAATATAAAAGAGTGAAAGGTATTGTAAAGGATGTTGTTGAGAGAAAGAAAGAGGAGTGTAAGGATGAGTTTGACAGAAGGCTTTCTGAAGATTTCCAGTCAAACCAAAAGTTTTTCTGGAAATCCATACGGACAGCCCGAGGAAAGTTTGAAACATCGGAGCTGAGTAAAATCAGAAGCCAGGATGGAAGTATTATAAAAGGTGCAGAATGTGTGCTGAAGAGATGGAAGGAATATTTTGAAAGTCTGTTGGAGAGAGAAGAAGCAGAAGCCAGCGTACCGAGGTCTTCTGTGGAAATGCATGAAAATGAATATGAGAGTAATGTAAGTGAGATAAGTATGGATGAGATCATGAAAGCAATGAAAAGTATGAAATCAGGTAAAGCAGGTGGGTATGATAGAGAGTCGGTCGAAATGTTGAAGGCTGGGCGAGGCATTGTGGCTAGTCAGCTGTACCGCCTTTTCAACCTGTGTTGGACGAACGGCCAAGTACCAGGTGACTGGTGCAAGGCTGTGATTGTGCCGCTGTACAAGGGAAAAGGGTCACAAAAGGACTGCAAAAATTACCGCGGGATAAGTCTTCTCAGTGTCGTCGGCAAAATGTATGCAAAGGTTTTGATTGAAAGAGTGATGGGTACTGACAATAAATATGGGATGTACAAGCGAGATTTAGAAAGGGAATAATGGGATGTACAGATCAGGTCTTTTCCTTGCGGTGCATAGCTGAAAAGTTTTTGGCCAAAAACGAAAAAGTCTACTGCGCGTTCGTGGATTTGGAAAAGGCCTATGACCGAGTGGTGAGGAATGAATTGTGGTCGGCATTGTCTATGTATGGGGTGAACGGTCATCTGATTCAAGCACTGAAATCTCTCTATGAGGATTCCAGTGCTTGCGACAGAATAAACGGGGCGTACACTGAATGGTGTAGCATCGAAAAAGGTGTTAGGCAGGGATGTGTAGCGTCACCTTGGCTGTTTAACCTATTCATGGATAATTGTTTGATCTGAAAGAGAGTATGTGTGGACTGAGAATGAATGAGTTACTCATCAAATGTCTTCTCTACGCTGATGACCAAGTTGTACTTGCGTCATCTGCTGACCAGTTACAGGAGATGGTAACAATGATGAATGTGGCTTTTGATAGGAAAGGAATGAAAGTTAATGTAAGCAAGACGAAAGTAATGGTACTTGAAAGAGAAGCGTGTATGACAGAGTGTACTATATTAATAGGTGGCGAACAAGTCGAACAAGTGAAGGAGTTTGTGTATCTGGGTTCTAAGTTTACGAGAGATTGAAAGTGTGAAAGTGATATCGAAAGAAGAGTGAATGCTGGAAACATGGTGAATGCTGCTCTGCATGCTTTTATGAAGAGTCAGAAGGTGTCTCACAAGGCTCGTCTGGCTGTTCATAGAGGCGTTTTGGTACCAACACTCATGTACGGCAGTGAAAGCTGGGTTTGGCAGAAAAAGCATGAAAGTAGAATTAATGCAGTAGAAATGAGAGCGTTGAGGAGTATGATTGGGGTGAAATTGAGTGACAGGATTATATTTAGTGTGATAAGAGAACGTTGTGGCGTAAAAGAAGACGTAGTAAATAAAATTGAGAAAGGGATGCTGAGATGGTTTGGTCATGTAGGAAGATTGACGAAAGAGATCTACAAGGCGAGAGTGAATGGAAATGTTGAAAGGGGAAGGCCTCGACGAACGTACCAGGAACAAATTCAGGACGTTCTGAATAAAGGCCAGGTTAAAAGTACCCTAAACCGACGAGCATGTACGAAAGGATTGATGACAGTTCAAGAAGCAAGGGAAGTATGTCAAGATCGTAGCAGGTGGAGAACTGTGATCTCTGCCTACCCCGACGGGAACAAGGCGTGATGTTATGTATGTATGTTTGTACTCTAGAATACAGATGCAAACTGAAAATTAAACTCAAATTATTCTGGCTTATGGGGTCGATCTTATCTGCTTTCTTACAGTTAACTATAAAGGCCTCTGATTTAAACTTACATGGTGGGGTATGACTTGGTGGAGTGCCGTAACTTAAATACGGCGTCATGTACTGGTAATACCTGTAAATTATCAAAGGATTTCTTTAAAACTTTCAATTGCGGAATCGATTAATTCGTTGCAATGTGTCGGCCCGCAGATTTGCAGTAGTGGACAATGTACAAAGCTAATATTGATAGAAAGCCGCAAATCGATCTACGGGATTGCCGTTTGGTACGCGGTTACTTTAGGTTACAACAATAATTTTGAGCAGCAGCTCTTAAAAATATTCCCCGGGTATTGTATTCGTGAAAAAAAAAGTTTTTCTAATTTTCTAGAAAATGTGTTCTATATCACTTATACTGTATACATCATAAAAAACAAGTCTCCCAAAAATGTCCGTCCGTCGGTCGGTCGGTCTGTCTGTCGGTCCGTCTGACGGTCTGTCCGTCACGCTTTGGCCTAGCACCTAAACGAATGGTCCGATTGACACCATATTTTGAATTTAAGAGTTTTATGCAAATTCATCGAAGGGTTCTGAGTGGTTTCCTGCTGGCTCTCATTTTGAGGGTAGTTTTCATACAACGAAAATGAAAAATTGTAATTTTCGCAAAAACGGCTCGGTTAGTTTTTCTAATGCTTAACAATTCGAATTCTGAATTGATCTGCATATTTCATAAGATTTATTTTTTTTAAAACCTAAGTACGAAGTTTCTATTTCCGTACTAAGGATTTACAAATTTAAGTTAATACTTTTTTCTTGCATATCGCGAGAAAGTAAGTGCAGTGTTGCTGTACCATTTATTTGTATGGGATTTGAATTTTTTTCTCTAGAAACTTATCGTGTGTGATATCAAATGAAAGGGCTTCTTTTGCCGGTTCCAAAATATACTGCCCCATTACTTTTCGGCCACCAGTTATGTAAAAACCTGAGAAATAATTTCAAAACATACCGAGTTTGGGCTCCTCCATGCAGGAGACGGCTTAGTAAGTTTTTGTAAAACATACGCCAAATGTCTCGTAATATACTCATGTCTAACGTCAAGAAGGCAATTTCCAAAATATTAATAATTACTATTTTTATGAATTTTTTTTTCTTCAGTAAAAAGTTAGACATATCTCTGAGATAAAAATTTCGAACTCTTCTTTACTGTGCTTGCTGTTATTGTGTTTTATGGTAATGGAAGTTGAAAGGAGAAATTTAAATGTCTTCTTCTTCGTCTTCCTTGTAATTTAGAGAGGAGCAGCAGTGGGAGAGATCAAAGAGTGTCTTTTCACTTGACTCGCGCCGTGTCATCAGATCCTCCCACAGGTGTAGTAAGAAGTGGGGTTCGGGAAAAAAATCGTGAGAAAAACAAAATAAAAAACAGCACAGTCTTGTATATTTCGATAACTTTCATAAAATTCTGACAAAAATCTGTCCCTGAAGAGAAAAAAACGTAGTAAATGTTAATATTTAAAAAATTGCCTATTTGACGTTAGACATGAGTATATTACAAGACATTTGGCGTATGTTTTACTAAAACTTACTAAGCCGGCTCCTGCCTGGAGGAGCCCAAACTTGGTGTGTTTTGAAAATATTTCTAAGGTTTTTACAAAACTGGTGGCCGAAAAATCATGGTGTAGTATATTTTTGGAACCGGCATAAGAAGTCCTTTCATTTGATATCTCATATCACACACGTTTCTAAAGAAAAAGAAATTATGACGTCATAGCTGCCCCCACCTGTGGGATATTTTTAAGAGCTGCGGCCCAAAATTGTGATGTAAGTGTACTATTGTATTGTAAGTGTACTAAACGACAATCCCGTACATCGATATGCGGTATTATCTTTCGTAGATTGACCACTACACGACGTAGTAAGCAGGCAAAGCTAATTATTTTCAAAGAATATAGTCAGACTTTCTACACGTGCAGTCTGTGGGTCAACTACATGCAGCGGGCGTATGGAACCCTGCGTGTGCAATACAACAATGCGTTTAGGATGCTGTTTGGATTGCCGCATTTTTGCAGTGCGTCGGGTATGTTTGCAGAAGCGCAGACTGATTGTTTCTATGCAATCATCCGTAAACGAAGCGCCTGACTGCTAATATGTGTACGCAGCACTCCAAACAGTATTCTGAAAGCATTGGCAAACCGTTGGGACTCCCCACTGTTCAGTCACTGGATGCGTCTGCAGGCGACGGGATCCGAGCCCGGCCCAAGTTAAATAAATTAATGAGATGAGATGTTGTTGCTCACTAACCCTGGTTTGAGTTTTCTTTTACTAACACTATGGATTTATATGTGAAATATTTTTTTTTATTTGAATTTTTAATACAACGTGTAACGGAAAAGTGTGATAATACTGAAGGGTGTGAATTTTCCCATGAAACTGATTTTTTTTTTCCAAGGAACATAGGTCAAAATAAGAAAAACCAAAGACCTCTCCTTCAAAATGTGCTATTAGCTGATGCAGTTTCTATGTGAGGTCAAAAATTTATTTTGTTCTATGACCTATGTTCCTTGGGAAAAGTTGTTCAGTTTCATGGGCAGATTCACATCCTTAAGTATTATCAAACCTTTCCGTTACACGCCGTAGATCTGATCCTAACAGCTTAAAAACGTCCACTGCTAGACAGGACTGCAATGGGTAGACTGGAAAGGCCTCTAAGAATTTTCTCAAAGAAAGTAATGGAACTTTCTTTTGCTTAACGTTTGATACCACTGGCGCAGAAGCTTCGCAGGTTGAAACTAAAGGGCTCTTGATATACCCATGCTTTAGGGGAAGTCCTTTTGTCAGTGTTAAAAAAGAAAACATGAGGTTTTCAGTTACAGTTATATTATGACCGTACTCACCCAGGATTACTTGAGCGTGGCTGCTGGTATGAGGGCGGAATCCCCATATGGGTCGGTCCGAGCACAAACGTAGGGTGGTACACGACTGGCCCCGTTGCTGTCGCTGCTGCGCCGGGAATAAACGGCTGCTGTTGTCTACGCAAAAGAATAACATTCAAATCGCAGCCCATGCCAGGAAAAAATATCGAAAGGATGGTGCCATGGACTACCCAAGACGACTACTTTCTTTTTGGAGCGATACTCGTATCATTTGAATAAGTCAGAAATCTTTCTATTGCTTTAAGTAACTCCGATGCTGACCGTTAATGCGTAGAAATAAAAAAAGTCGCGGAGGAACGCGGGACAGGCGTGTGAATCGTGATTGGCTCCCCGCGTGTCACCCATGCGCAGAAAATAACGGGCAGCATCCGAGTTGTCTACACATAATTGTACATCGGCTCTTTTCAATACACAAAGTTTTGGAAATACTAATACAAAAACAAAGTATAACACGACAAAAATAGCAATTTTTGGACAGTTTCATCAAGCAAGAATTCGAATACTTTGAGTAAAAACATAGGTGGCCTTAGGTATTTTTGGTACAAGACAATAAAATTATTAACAATTCCCTTGAAAAGTTTAAAAATACATGATACATAATGTTGAATCCACGAAAGAATATGACGTACAGTAAATAAAAAAGACTACGTCAATTTGAAAGATTGGGAAGCTCTTGGAAAGTACTCAGCTTCGCCTCTCCCTTCCAATGTGGCCATGAACTTTATACTACGTTTGAGCAGGGAATTGGGCAGGGAAGTGGGCAGGACCAGTATGTAAACACGAAAAGAAAATCCAAAATTAAAGACGAAATAGCGAATATCTCGAAAACTATACAAGGTATCGAAAGCTTTTCGCAAAATTTAAGTTGTTTAAATTTACTAAAAGTTTTATTCAATTACGTTTTTTGATACGAGTATCTTGTATAGTTTTCGAGATGTCCGCTCCTGAAAGTCTATTTTTGTGTCGTTAAAATGAACAGCAAGTGTTTTGTTTGTAGTGGTCAGTCTACGAAAGATAATACAGCCTTTCGATGTACAGGTTTGCCGTTTGGTACACAGGTACTTTAGGTTACAACAATATTTTTTTCCGGCAGCTCTTAAAAATACTCCCGGGGTGGGAGCAGCTATGACGTCATAATTTTTATGTATAGGATTAATTTTTTTTTTGTTAAGAAACTTATCGTGTGTGATATCAAATGAAAGGGCTTCATATACCGGTTCCAAAAATATATACACCATTACTTTTCGGCTACCTGTTTTGTAAAAACCTTAGAAATACTTTCAGAACATACCAAGTTTGTGCTCCTCCAGGCAGGAGACGGCTAAGTAAGTTTTTGTAGAACATATGCCAAATGGCTCGTAATATACTCGTAATATACATGTCTAACGTCAAGAAGTCAAATTTTAAAATATTAATGCTTACAATTTTTTTTTTCTTTAGTAAAAATTTGGACAGACTTTGGTCTGAATTTATTGAAAGTTATCGAACTATACAGTACTGTGCTGTTTTTATTGTATTTTTCTCTCGATTTCTTTCCCGAACCCCACTCCTTACTACACCTGTGAGACGATCAGATGACACGGTGCGAGCCAAAAGTGAAAAGAAACTCTCTTTGATCTCTCCCACTGCTGCTGCTCTCTAAATTACACGGAAGACGAAGAAGAAGATATTTATTTTTCTCCTTTCAACTTCCACTACCATAAAATACAATAACAGACAGTACAGTAAAGAGTTCGAAATTCAGAGATATGTCCAACTTTTTACTGAAGAAAAAAAGTCAATATTAAGATTTTGGAAATTGCCTTTTTGACGTTAGACATGAGTATATTACGAGACATTTGGCATCTGTTTTACAAAAACTTACCAAGCCGTCTCCTGCCTGGAGGAGCCCAAACTTGGTATGTTTTGAAAATATTTCTAGGATTTTTACAAAACAGGTGGCCGAAAGGTAATGGTGTAGTATATTTTTGGAACCGGCATATGATGCCCTTTCATTTGATATCACACACGATAAGTTTCTAAACATATAAATTCAAATCCCATACAAAAAATTGATGACGTCATAGCTCCCCCCACCCCGGGAGTATTTTTAAGAGCTGCCGGAAAAAAATATTGTTGTAACCTAAAGTACCTGTTTACCAAACGGCAATCCCGTATATCGATTTGCGGCTTTCTATCAATATGAGCTTCGTACATTGTCCACTATTGTGATGAGGAAGTGATTGCATTGAGTCCAGATGGTTCTAAAGTGGGTGAAAAAGGGATAATTTCCCTTAAAAATAGCCAGTAAAGAGAGGGGTGACGGCAAAATCAGTCAACTAGCCAATGTGAAAACTTGACTGAATAAACTTGTAGTAAATTTAATCAGCTTTCATTTTGCCAAAAGTCTTATGTTGCTGGGACGTATAGTTTCCGAGATATATGCGAAAAACCGAAAAATGGGACCTTGCATCGTTTACAAACTCTTCACCACTCAATTCATCATAAAAAAGTCGAAAACTAAACACTAATCATTACACCATTCGACATGACTCTTGTTAAACCAACTTAACATGACTTTTTTAGATGGGACTAGTAGGAGTTGGATTAGCAACAACGCCGGGCCCGTGTTCCCGGATTTATATATAAACTATCTTCCTCTATAACTCCTTAGTTAGGTTATAAACCTCAGAGTAAAAAACTAAGTCCGTCATATACATATTCTGTATGAGCTAATGAAGTCTAAAGCGTCTCACTGTCGCCATTGCTAGTAGGTCAAAAAACTCAGTTAAGTTTTACAAAAATCAAGATATCTTTAAAAATCTAATGTTTGCGAACTAAACTTTGTTTGCGAAAAATAAATATATCGTCTTTTACTTTTTTTTTAAAATGGGCTTACTCTTGACCTCGATCTAGTCTTTAAGACAGAGAGTACTTGTGAATTGATCAATAATACTAAGAACGGAAGCGTAAATAATCCGTAATACCCATTTTATGCGTGATTTTTAGCACCGTTTTTTTCCTGAATGGTAAGTGTTTTCACCAATAAAACTGTGGTAGTATCATTTATTACTCCCATGTCACATATTTCTCAGAGAGAAAGATAGATTCAGATTCAGATTATTTATTCAATGTAGATTCTTTACAGAATACTAATTGAATGTCATGCAGAATACAATTCAAATAGAGCGAGTCTACGCCGTTTCGGATCGTGCTATGGCAGCGTAAAAGAAACGGCAAAAAACCACTGCAGCACGGCCTACTTTAAGAGTCGGCTTTTTACAATGTGTTTCTTGTGTTTCGCTGGAATATCAGAGCACCATACCTCTTTTTCATTCATATAGTCATCTAATCTATAGTAAGCTTTTTTACATAACGTTTGCTTTACACATTCTTTAAACTTTCTCTCAGGTTATTGCACTATATTGTCAGGTATTTTGTTGTAGTATCGTACACACAGACCAACGAAAGATGTATTGACTTTAGTTGATCTATAAAAAAATTACGTTTTTAGGATTTGAAAAAAATACATACATTTTAGTATGGAGGTCCTTCGCAAGAAAGTGATACGCTTATGGCTCCCTTCTTAGCAGAA
The DNA here is from genome assembly GCA_947532105.1 of Athrips mouffetella. Classification (NCBI taxonomy): domain Eukaryota; kingdom Metazoa; phylum Arthropoda; class Insecta; order Lepidoptera; family Gelechiidae; genus Athrips; species Athrips mouffetella. The sequence goes on from OX383956.1 coordinate 35,576,659, forward strand.
AGAGCTGCTACCTCCTTGGTATAAACTTTCAGAAACCCTTTCTTGAAAAGCCTTTCAACGAATTAACTATTAAGTTTATTCTGCTATATTTTCCAAACTTCTAGAAGTTTTACTGAACGTTTATTAATATGCTAACTCGTACATACCATACCACGAATACTGACAAGGCTTGATATCTCATATTACATCTCATATTACCTTAAGTTATTTCTCTCTCTCGCCGTTATACGAGTATGCTGACGGGTGTAATACAAACTACGTTTACTTTGCGCATATGAATAATATTGCGGCCGCTTAGTATTTCTACGTGGACACGCCTTACAAATGCAACAAATTTTTTTCCAGGTACTAGTTAGGTTAGCTCTCAATTTTTGATAGGAGCCAATTCCATTCAAAATACAGGAATTGGCTCCTATCGAAAATTGAGAGCTATGTACCTAACTAGTATCTGGAAAAAATGTGGTGCATTTGTAAGGCGTGTCCACGTAAACGCGATATAAGACGTAAAGCGACTGGACAATAAGCATACTAAATATTTCTAGTTGAACAAATTATTTTAATTAATCTATTAAGGTAGGTAATATATTTTTCAACACATTTGCTCATAAAACAGCTCTATTTGCACTGTATTAAGGTCCATAATTCAGCTTATTAAACACGCGTGTTTTTGTCATAATATTACTTTACTAGTGTTTTATTTCTGTTTTTTTTTTAATCGGCCAGGAGCAAGGACTTTTTATATGTTACTAAAATATTCAAGCTGACTTCGAGAAAATATCATAAATGAATGTTGAGTAATTAACTAATTAACAATAAATTTGTCATTTACATGACAAGATATTCAATTCTTGTTTTTATTTCAAAATAGGATGTTTGGGTACCAAGTGACAATTACTTTTTTTTTATAGCTTGGTTACTAGATTGACTAATAATTGATGAAAGATTGATGGTGTAAGATAACACAGTTGGTAATGTTTTGGGGCCTCCTCTTTTAATCTGTGCCCGCTGAAAAAGAAATAATGCGCGCCATTTTACAAATATTTGTAGTGTCTATTAATGTAATTATTTCCAAAAGTGTCGACTTCTACAAATAAAAAACTGTTCCTGAACCGTCTAAAATACTCATACACTAAATACAATTTTGAAAGCTGGTAAAATTAAAGGAAAACATGAACATATTCAGCCGACAAAATGTTCCGGTGGACGTGCGGTGGACGTAAGGTTAGCAAAATTTTGTATTTTTAAAGGTAACCAGTTTGATTTGTTTTTATTCGCAAATGTGTTGAAAAACGTCGTAAAAAGCTCGTGCCTAAAAATGTACTATAATATCGATGGGTTTCATCAAAGATTTATTTAAAAAATACTAGTAGGTATTGAAATGAGACCCGAACAGAAAAACAGACATATTTTTTTGTTGGATTTTACTAATTACTATATTTAAGTCCCTTTTTAAAGTTAATGTACAGACCTACTAAGTGTAAAGAGAACCGACCGTATCCGGAACACAACACTGCAGTCCAAAACCCGTATCGCTGACGTCGGCAAAAAGGCTGCCACGTTAGTGGGATTTGGCGGGTCACGTGTGTCGGATGCACCCGGACAGTGGACCTGGACGGTGGGCCAAATGCGGTACGGAATGGGTACCGCACGATGGACGCCGAGGCAGAGGAAGGCCCAAGAAGCGGAGGAGAGATGATCTGGATGCTTTTAGAGACCAGTGGCCCATAATCGCAACAAATAGGGAGGAATGGAAACGTATGGGGGAGGCCTTTGCCCAGAAGTGGGACAGTATAGGCTAGTAAAAAAAATATTGTACAGATTGTTAAGAACCCATCAAACTGTTCATACCAGATTCATTGAGTTAACAGACTTTAATTTTATATATGAAAAGTTTCATAACCGTACCTGCAACTTCTTGAATATCACTGGGTGATAATGATAAAATATCAGACTTGAAATAATTCAAAGCTTTCCTTATAAACCTTTATAAGGTAAATTATAATATACGGAAATTAACAATCAAACAATACTTTATACTTATTTTTAACAAAAATCTGTGATTTATAACTTGTGATAATGAGGAATTGAGTACCAGTTCGAATCGACTACTTATCTTAAATAGCCCCACTGCAGGGCAAAGGCAGCCCTCCGTTCTCTCCACGACGTCCAATCATGTGCTTCCTCCGGCCTATTTGTATGAAAGGCGTCTTAAATTATGCGCCAGCCGTTATTGGAAATAAAACTTAGCTAGGTAAATGATTTTTTTTTACCTTTGATGTGTATTGGGCCTCTGCTGAGCGGGTCTGTACTGAAAATTGGGAAACTGCTGCCGGCTCTGTGGTGTTTGATTTGGCGGAGACACGTAGTTATGGCCAGCCTGAAATAATAATAGAATGAAATATAACACACAGTTGCAGTATCGTCTTAATTATGCTAAATTAACTAACCATGGTAGTTTTTGACATGTCCTGTTGAGGTGCCGGCGGCGCGGAGGGTTGCGGCGTGGGTTGAACTCTCAGCGCCGCTTGCGCCGAGGTCTGTGCTCCGCCGGCCGTACTCGGCATGTAGGCTGCTCCAGTGGCTCCTGCTGGATGATAGCATTCCGGTCCTAGAAATATGACACTCATAAAATACACAATTTCACCAACTTAATTAACACTAAACGAGTTTCCAAAACGGAACCTCTTCTTCGTTTTCTATTCGTCTACTTACTGTGTGGTGTTGACGCCCGTGGATAACTGTGTTGCGCTAAGGAAATAATAATTCGAAAAACACATGAAAATTAAAATCTCATACACGCACATGGCTGAACGTATATTACTAAATGCTTCAAAATCTAGGACATCTACACTCGTGGCATTTATAGTCGGCACGACTTTATCACTAGGAAACAATAGCACATAAAACACAATCTTTGTACTTCGGGTTATGAAAGCAAAACAAAGCATACAACCGGTGACGGTTGTGCACGGTAGCAACGAAATAAAACCTTAATTCATTGATATATTTAGATAAATGTAAAATCGGAAATAGAGTAGAGGGTACTATCGCCGACTTACTAGCTTGCGTTAGCAGCCGGTAATGGTGCGGCGGCAACATACAGTTTGAATACCGCGATGAGGGTTGTTCATGTTTTAGAGAACTCTGGTTGCTCTGTTGCGGAATAAACTGCAGTGAAATATTATTCAAGGGTTGCAAATTGATTTGATTCGCATTAATGTGCTGCGCCGCTGCCGATTGGGGCATGTTCAATGATGTTTGTAAACTTTGTGCCACATCAATCGCACTCTGTTGTGATTGATTTCCATGGTTGACACATGCGTGTGACAAAGAATTTATTGAATTACTTCCTCCTCTTAGGGCCACCATTTTAATTTCATGATACAAATCTTTTAGAAATTGGACGAGCCAAATATTGAACCATTCCCAAAACAATGGAGATACTATCATCGGCATATGGCCACAAAGCTCAGATTATTATCGAGTAGACAAATTAGTTTGACAGGAATTTAGCTTCATTGATTATAGCAGATAGTATGCGTATCTATAAACCACGCTTTTTGTAATTAATATTCGAGAAGAGAGAGACGAAGAAATGCCAATCACCATATTGGAATCGATACCCGGGTGTGACACATGTATTCATAACGCATGTTGCTAAAATATTTGCAGTCCGCATTCACAATTTAAATGGTAATTTAATGCAGCATACAGAAAATCGATAAGGAAACCGCGCGCTACATGGTTTTACGTTCGCACTCGAATTGATGCCACCGCAACACTTTCACGATGCGATAGATTTATCAACAGCTCCACACAATTAACTTGCACAGTAATTTAATAAAAACTACCAATTTTTAATGTTTATCGCGAATCTCGGCGGGAAACCATGTAGTAAAGGATCACCCAGTTCAACATTTAGTTCCATTTGATAGACAAAAGACTGAATGAAAGAAAGAGACAAGTATATAAAATGTTTTCCGCCGCTAGTATTTGGGGCGTTCCCTAATGGTCGCAGCCACCCCTGCGAAGTGGCGGTTCTTGCGACGAGGGCCCCGCCGTATAACGAACGATATTCATTGCTGCGTAGAATGCTTAGAACGTGGAACTGTTTCAAGACTTACAGCAGCAATGGATACATTTGAAACTACAAATAGGATTTGATCTGAATTTTTAGAGTGAAAACGAGAGCGAGGGTTGCTACAGTAAAATAAAAGCCGATCGTATTGAACGAGTATGCATCTTTCCAGTGGCAAGAATGCAAAACAGTGTAATAAATAGGTAATCTTAATTCACGAAAATCTTACCTAAATTGAAGATGTATTGAAAACCCGAGCGTGGCACTGGACGGGTATCCGCAAGTGTACAACGCTACAAGTCAATACGCTTTTCGTCGCAGTGGGCAACAACGACACGAAATAAATGGTACAACATCACTGCACCTACTTTCTCGCGATATGGGAGAGTCATCATCATCATAACGTGTGGGTTGTAAGATCGATGACCGACCTCACAAACCCTGGTGTCAGATATGGCTCATCTAACAACTACTACCCTGCAGTAGCTGGGACCAACGGCTTAACATGCAGGAATCGTCAAACTTTTCAGACAATCAGATAATTCATGTTGTAATCTCTTAACCAAACTGGAGTTACAGAAAGTAGTATATTTGTTTCACAAAGTCTGCACCGGGAATCAATCTCAGAATCTTCGTATCAATTATCAAGAGCCGAACGTGCTAACTACTTGAACACCGAAAGCTACAGAAAGTAACGAGACCAAATAAGTACCAACAATAAACTGTTTATAATTCCACAAAAATGTTTAAATAAAATATGTAGTCAGGTAGATAACCAATTCAGAATCTAAATCATTAAAATAAGCTCAAAGAAACCGATTTTGAGTAAATCACATTTTTACATTTTAGTAATAAGGGAAAACCGCTTATATGAATTTCCCCAGACCAATGCATACTGCCGCAAGTTCTAGGTAATGCAAAGTTCCATCAAGATAGTTTGGGACATTTTTGCGCAAAATACAATTTTAAATTTTCTTTGTAAAATGGGTCTTACGTGACCACTTTAGTATGTGGAGTCGAAATTTTTTTGTGCGTTGTTAGCAAAGTCGTAGAACAAAAGTTGTTGCTTTTGACCTCTGTAATAAGGTGGGCATATACGCATATCAGGTCCAAAAAAATAACATAGTATAAACCAGTTTAGATCTTAAGTAATTGTTACAGTTTTCTTTTGTATTTGGTGTTTTATTTTTGAGATTTTTGCCAGTTTAAGGAAGAACACAAAATAAAGTAGGTTGATCCATTTGAATGTTACGTCGACTAAATCTTTTACATGCGTCAAAAGAATCAAGTTTTAATGGATTAGGTATAAAAACGTGTTTTTAGGCGATTTTTGCTCGAATTTTTGTTTTAGCTCTATCGTAAAAACGGGAACACTTACAAATATGGGAACAATAACAACAAATAATTAAAAAACTGGTCAAGTACGTGGCGGACTCGCGCGCATGTAATACACTTCTGCGTGACTGCGCGTCCATAATAAGACGGTTTACTATAATACCTTAGTGGTACGGAACACTCGGTGCGCGAGTCCGACTCGCACTTAGGCGGTTTTTATGATGTAGGTATTAGTGATATGGAACACATTTTTGAGAAAACTAGAAAAACTTATTTTTCACCAATACAATACACAATACAATAGGTACAACCTTGCACCAAAACAACGAAAAATTCATAAATCTGTGAATTTCCCCCTAACCTCTACTAAGGGGGTGTGCAGGTTTAAGCGTTTTGTCCTATTTTCAGACCTACCTATGACATAGAATAGTTAGGGTGCTGGCTGCAATTTGGGTATATGATTTGCTCAAGATTCATATTAATAGGGATGATAGATCAGCTCAATACGAATCGATTTGGTCCTTACAAGTTTTTCTGTGCGTCGCTGCGTTTTTGAGTTAAAGAAAAAAAATTAAAACCCCGGCCAAGGGCGAGTTGGACTCGCGCCCTAAGGGTTCCGTACCTATCTACCATATTATGACATACTAAAAGCTTTCGCTCTTTGATTTTAAAAACTCCGCGACCATCCAACTTGACCCTTCTTTTATAGAAAAGTTCTTAAAACGGGAGCTCACCTTAATTGGTTACTATTAGTTGTGAGAAAAATTGAAATATTTAATGATTTTAGACTTTTCCCTTTAGTTGTACTGTAAGCTAGGTCTGAAAATTTCAATTTTTTACAACGACGCAATCAAAAGATATGGCTTTTTATGTCCTCATCTCCATACATTTATGCAAAAAAGCAAAACCTACAGGGTACTTCCCGTTGACCTAAAATTATGTAATTTGGCAAGAAGCTAGGTCTCACAGTACAAATAAAGGGATCTATAATCATTAAATATTTCAATTTTTTTCACAACTAATAGTAACCAATTAAGGTGAGCTCCCGTTTCAAGAACTTTTCTATAAAGGAGGGGTCAAGTTGGATGGTCGTGGAGTTTTTAAAATCTAAGAGAAAAGCTTTTAGTGTATCATATAGTAGATAGGTACGGAACCCTTAGGGCGCGAGTCCGACTCGCACTTGGCCGGTTTTTTTTGTCTGCCTTTGTGGCTCTTCTTTAAAATACTTCTGAAGATGTAGAAAATCGAAGAGGCAGACATGCAGGGCTCTGCATTATCACGGGACGAAGTAGTGAATTTTTGCATTTTGAAGCGCTGTAACTTGACGACGCAGGGCTATTATGGTGTCAGACCATTTTTCAGGGGTTTTATACATTGTATTTAATCAGATGGTCATAGTCTGCCAGGTGTACGTTTCATTGTCAAATTTTAAAATAGTTAAAACTTCATTCCTCAAAAACGCAGGGGTGTGGATGTCCGCCAATATTTTTTGTATCTTTTAGAGGATGCTCCTTATCATCAGTCAAAGAGGCAGACATGAGCAAATCATATAGAAATTTGTCCTTCATCACCCTTACTAGAATAGATAAGATACGATTTTGACAAATAAACTGAAAGTGTCAGCAATAGACTTAAAGGAGCTTTAACTTTAAAGATAATTTGTGCAACTATGGTTATTAAAAAGTAAGCAGCCTTTAAAAGAGCTTTAAAGACGATTTGTGCAACTATGGCTACTAAAAAAGCTAAGTTTAAATCTATCACTTACACGTTCTTATACAACAAAACAGAAAGTCAGAAATAGATATAAAGGAGCTTTAACTTTAAAAGATCATTTGTACAACTGGCGATTAAAAAGCATGAAGCTAATTTTGATTAATTTAGCTTTTATGCTTTAGATTTTAGACAAATACTAGGTTATATTATCGTAGTATTAATCGAAAGTAACGTGAATGTAAATGCGGATGATTCCTGTAATTCAGGCCTAGCTTAGTGCGAAGATACCTAGCGAGAAGATACCTTGAATGGTGAGATACATTGACTGGGTCATGCATAGATTCATCAAGATCGTAAGAGTGGTTTTTGAGCAAATTGCAATTTTTCATTTTCGTAGTATAACCGCAACCCTCAAAATGAGAGCCAGCAAGAAACCACTTAAAATCCTTTGATGAATTTGTCTACATCTCTAAAATTTTAAATATGATGTCAATCGGACCATTCGTTTAGCCGCTAGGCCAAAGCGTGACGGACAGACCGACCGACAGACGAACATTTTTAAATGAGTTGCTTTATATTGTTTGTTGGGTGTCACAGAACAAAACTAAAATGCTGTATATTACTTATGTGTTGCTGTTGTGTGTATCATTCTGTGTTATGTATTCTATGTTTGTGTTGTGATGTCCAAAAAGTAATAAACATTTCTGATTTCTGATTTATATGATGTATAAATACAACAATTTTTTGAGAAAATTAAAAAAAACTCTTTTTTCACGACTACAATACTTTTCTCGCTCCGCTCGAAGCTCAAGGTGTACAGGCCAAAAACCAGAGCACATTACAAAAAAAAATCCACCAAAAACATTTCATTTAAAGTTGATTACCTGTGGGTGGTTGGTGGCTCATATCTGCAAAGCCTACATTATGGTCATCAAATACTTCTTGGCCGTGGAAATATCGACACACGAGCAATATTTGTAATTTGTTTCTCGAAAACTGCTCTAACGATTTCGATGAAATTTACTACACGGCGGTTTTAGGGGTTAAAAAAAGAGTCCAGAGTCTATGTGTACGTCCGCGATAACAGATTGCTATCGAGTAATTTAGAAAACATTTTATGTCGCTGTCTACCGGTAGTACGAGTACAGCGTTGACCAGGAGACGACCAGGCACTTTAACCACTTGATGGAGATGGCGAATTGTGACGAATACCTATACTTAACGGCTTCTTTTTCTGGACGAATTAAATTCCCACTACAACGATTGATTGTGTCCACAGTAGAAACAGACCACGCTGGGAAAGAGGCGCGCAGATTTGCATTGTCGCTAGATCTCACCCAGGGGAATGAAGCTACGCAATTCCGGATGTAGACAGACACACACCCAATTGCTTGGAATTACGGCTGTTTAGAGATTTGGACAGGCACTCTGTTTCGGTATCAGCCCCGCTGAGAACATCCGAATATTATCTGGTGATATCCATATCTCCTGGATGATACTCGTAGCTGTAGAGGCATTCGTATCTAGTTACGTCTATTTTTAGGGTTCCGTACCTCAAAAGAACAAAACGGAACCCTTATAGGATCACTTTGTTGTCCGTCTGTCTGTCAAGACCCTTTATCTCACGAACGGGTAGAGGTATCAGGTTGAAATTAATACCATATATTAGGGTCCATGAACCACACAAGATCTGTAAATTTAAATTTTTTACAACGACGCAATCAAAAGATATGGCATTTTATGTCCTCATCTCCATACATTTATGCAAAAATGCAAAACCTACAGGGTACTTCCCGTTGACCTAAAATTATGAAATTTGGCAAGAAGCTAGGTCTCACAGTAAAAATAAAGGGAAAAGTCTGAAATCATTAAATATTACAACTTTTCTCACAACTAATGGTAACCAATTGTGGTGAGCTCCCGTTTCAAGAACATTCATATATGAGGGGTCAAGTTGGATGGTCGCGGAGGCGATTTTTGTTTTAGTTCTATTTTTAAAATGGAAACACAAACTTGAACATTGGTATGATTATAGTGCATAAGCTATAAAATAACAACAAATAATAAAATTTGGTCAAGCGCGTGGCGGACTCCAAAAATCTAGCACATTAACTTACTGAAATTTCAACTACTTACAATTATGATTATGTGGTGGTACGGAACCCTCGGTGCGCGAGTCCGACTCGCACTAACCGGTTTTTTTTATACTTAAAAAGTCTGACTAAAAGGCGTAATAACACCTACCGTCTATCGTTACGTCTGCCTGCAAAAAATGTACCATCTTGGTAAAGCTTAAAAGTACAGACATCTTCAAAAATGGATCGCCACAATAAATAAATCAGTTATGTCACAAATGTTAGATACATCGATTAGTAAGATGAGCGACGATACATGGGGGTTAAATCGATACGATAGATATCGTGGTACCCTAACGTAAGGCTTTAGCTGGTAGAAGTTGCCTGGGACACCTTACATAATATGTATCACTATAACATTTTCATGTACCTCCAACTAGCAGACTTATAATCCACCACTTTAAATAATATAATTTAATGAAGAATTGTCAAACGGGAGGAAACAATTAAAAATATTCTGTTTTTCTACTTGCGTGGGAGGCTACCGCTGCTCAACCCACCCACGGAACCGCACCTTACGTTCACGAGGCTTTATGATACAAATCTGAAGCATTTTACGTGTTATCGCTATTATATTATTATTTTACGAGTTATCGTTATTATATAGATATAGGATTTAATTTGGTTCAAAAATTTATGGATGCAAATGGCCGTATCTTTTGATTATGTTGTCGTAGAAGCTTAAAATTTTCACACTTTCAAGTGTTCACGGAACTTAACATTTCATATAAATTTCAACATGATACCTTAACCCGTTCGTGAATAAAGAGTCTTGAAAGACAGACAGACGGACAAAACAGTGATGCTATATGCTTCGATTTTTTTCCTTTTTAACCGACGAAAAAAAAACGGAGGAAGTTTTCAAGTCGACGCGTATATTTTTTTAATTAATTTTTTTTATGTATGACCACGCATAACTTTTTACAGAGTAGTCCGATTTTGATAATTCTTTTTTTATTGGAAAGGGTTACCCCGAAGTTGGTTCCATATTAATTTGGAAAAAAAATTCCAACCCTAAGGGTAGGAAAACAGGGGATGAAAGATTGTTCACTGACTGATTGTAATGTATGACCACGCATGACTTTTTACAGAGTAGTCCAATTTACCCTAAGGGTGGGAAAATAAAATTTATAGTTACCAAAAATTGTAAAATAAAAACTTTAAAAAAAAAAAGTTAAACCGCCGAAAAAACTGAAAAGCAAGAAATAATAAAACTTTTTTATTTAACCTTAATAACAAAGTTCTTAAACTAATGTAAGTATACCCGAGTAAATTTGAGTCGGCGCCAAACAGGCAAATTAATTAATTACGATGCACGGCGGCGGCGCCGTCTCAAAATTACTCGGGTATACTAACATTAGTTTAAGAACTTTGTTATTAAGGTTAAATAAAAAAGTTTTATTATTTCTTGCTTTTCAGTTTTTTCGGCGGTTTAATTTTTTTGTTAAAAAGTTTTTATTTTACAATTTTTGGTGACTATAAATTTTATTTTCCCACCCTTAGGGTAAATTAATTAAACGATTTTAGAATGGTATGACTGTTACACATTTTCCAAATGGGTTTTTTTAATTGTTTTTTTTTTTATGACAAACGTCGCATTTTGGACCTTGCATAAATTTGACTCTTTAAAATTTCTGTTCTAATTCACTGTCAAAAAAATATCATTTGTAGACACAGCAACGACAAAACTTCTACAAGGCGGAAAAAATCGAAAAAAAAAAAACTCAAAAACCTTACTTTTTGTCAGGCTATATTTTGGCATGTAGTTGGCCATGATGAGGCCTCATGGTGGGTGAAGGGATAACCTCTATTTACTGGACACCCTGTATATTTCGTTTGTTTTGATATGTTATAAATAACTGATAAAAAAACATTTCAAATCCCCGTTTGAAACCATTCAGTAGTTTGTGAGTTATTGGCGGCGCCGCTTGTCTGAGTGAACCGTTTGCAATGAAACTAAGCTTATATATTGCACGGAGCAAGCCAAATACGCTGTTGAAAACCCTGTTTTATTAATCCGTCTATAAGTTTGTGAGTTATTTGCGCTGCCGCATGAAACTACGCGTACCTTCATAGAACTAAGCTTTTATGTTGCACAACAGCAAGCCAAACACGATACCTATTAAAAACTCCGTTTGAATCGGTTTAGTAGTTTGTGAGTTATTGTCGCAAAGACAGTTTGATAATTTACATTAGTGTAGCTTCTGATTGAGTGAACCGATTCAAATGAAACATAGTCTATATGTTACTCGGAGCTAAGCTTAATCACCTGTGAAAGCCGCGAGAATTACCGTTCAATAGTTCGGAGATTAGCGCAAACAGACAGAAAGACTGACTGACAAAAAATTCAACAAAAAAATTGTGTTTTATTACACACAAGTCTCTACTGTTTTATTATATGCACTAGCTGTTGCCCGCGACTCCAACCGCGTCGAGTTCAAAAAACGTAGTTAATGACTTTTCCCATGGTTCGAAGTACGAGTATCTTCTTACCAAGTTTTATCAAAATCGGTTCATCGGATTAGTCGTAAAAGCGTAACCCACAGACAGAGCAATTTTCGCTTATATAATATTATACATATACAGAGTACAGTCAAGAGCACATCAAGCTTGACACATTGGACTTTGTACCGTTCTTATTTCAATAGACGTACGGGCTAGAGTCGCACTACGATTGTCAAGCTTGACCTGTCGTTGACTGTACAGATAGAACGGATTTTTTGTAAATTAAACACCTCTTGTTTACGTGTGGACTGTTAGTTCGCCTTCGCCCACTATCCTCGTATGTGTAAAATTATAATCGAATTCCACGCGTACGAAGTGTGATACGGTTTTTTTTATTGATTGTACAAAACAAAACCTACAACTAAATCTGAATATCGGACACTTTATCTTCTGTAGCTAATGAAAAAAGACGAACGTGTCAAGTTTCACATGCTTTCTTGAAGTATTTTATTAATTAGTACCTACTTTGCCTAAGTTTTTAAAACTCTAGAACTTTGATATATTTTTTTTACATATTTATTGGACCGCCATGCCGAAACTGCTGGGAATTTTATTTATCTTTTTACCATACTAAATCCAAATTTTACTAATCCATCTGTGCCCAAGACTTATACACAAACAACTGGACCGATTTAAACGGAATTTTCAACAACGTATTTGGCTTACTTCCTTGCAACATTATAAGCTTTGTGTCATTTCAGCTCGGCTTCGTTTTTTGAAACTTTGCACGTAAATATTTTCTAATTAAGTGAACCGATTGCAATAAAATAAAGTTTAAATATTGCACGGAAGTAACCCAAATACGTTATTGCAAACCCCATTTGAATCGTTCTAGTAGTTTGTGATTTATTACCGCCGCCGTTTAAAACTTCGCATACCATATATTTACACGAAAGTAAACCAAACACGTCATCGAAATCTCGTTTAAATCGGTACATTAATTTGTGAGTTGTTGTTGCCGCCGCTCGAAAGTTCGCGTACCTTCTATCTGAGTGAACCGTTTGCAATGGAACTAAGCTTATATGTAGCACAAATGTTAGCCAAATACGTAATTGAAACCCCGTTTGAGTCGATTTAGTAGTTTGTGAGTTATTGACGCACATTCATTGTGATGTGATAGTTTACATTATAGACTTTAAGGGTGCCTGTCCATTGACGTGGAGCGAGCTGGCGGAGCGAAATATTAACCAATAGGATTGCATAAAAACTCCGCTCCGCAATCCTATTGGTTAATATTTCCTCGTTTCTTCGCTCCGCCAGCTCGCTCCGCGTCAATGGACGGGCACCCTTAGGGCACTGCATGTTATCCTACATCATCTAGTACAATAAATTTGCAACTTTGTAGCGATAGTAGTGGCCTACTAGGTCCACAAAACGTTGGTCTGCCTATCTGCAACCTGACAGGTTTTGTACAGTCGGAGCGAAAAGTGGTTACATGATAGAGTACACGAATGAAACCTATTCGTAGAAATAGAAGGTGCCTATACAGGGTGTAAGGAAAAGTACCGATTTCTTTTTAACCACATGTTCTATAAGTAGAATATATAACAATAAGCATGTTTAAAATAAAAAAATAACAGAAATAAAAATTAATATTAAAACTTAATTGTGTCAACCCTAGCCAGACTCGCAGCGCGCATGTAGGTACCTATTTTACTTGTTTACAATTGGTGCGCCGGGTGCGCGTTGTGATTCTTAAAGCTCAAGTCAGACAGAGGCGGTAAGATTGCGAAAGCGGTCCGGGATGGTTTGGCGGGATTAAAATACCGCGCCGCGACCGCTTTTCAATGTGACAGGGTGCATAAGAACTCATACTTTACAAAAAATACCGGCCCCGGAACACTTCCGCTACCGCCTCTGTGTGACGCGAGCTTAAGAGTAGGTTTGGCAGCTTGAATTTTTTATTTTATGTTTTTATTTTTTTATTATCAATATGTTTAATCTACTTATACAACATGTGGTTACAAGGAAATCGGTACTTAGGTTTCATTCGTGTACTCTGTCACTTAACCACTTTTTGCTTCGACTGAACAAAACCTGGCAGTAAAGTCTATTAGTGTAGCTTCTTGAACCGATTTAAATGAAACATAGCCTATATGTTGCTCTGAGCTAAGCTTATCTACCTGTGAAAACCGCAAGAAAATCCGTTCAATAGTTTCAGAAATTAGCGCAAACAGACAGAAAGACAGACAGATAAACAAAAAAAAAATGTTATATTAGTCCTTTCTTATCAGTTATCACCAGTTATCACCCACACAATTTTTTTGATAATTCATCAAAAGTACAGAGACACGGTTTGTTTTATTATAAATGTATAGATAGATAGAAAGATATAAAAATGTGATTTGCTCAAAATCGCTTTCATTGAGCTTATTTTCATGTTCTATAATTTGGATTCAGAATTGGTTATCTACCTGACTGCACATTACATGACATCATTTGTTAGACATCAGTTGCATTGTTTTTTTACAGAACTCCCATCCATCCAGGAGGGTGCCCTCTTTTGGCTTCATCGTAAGAGTCGCCATTGTCCTTGACAAAACGAATAAAACGAGCCACTTGGTCACTTTCTATTTCCTTCAACAGATCAGCACCATGTCATAATAATATTGCATTGTCATTATATTCACATAGACATGCAAAATGACAGCTCAATCGGAAACCGGGGAGATTGGGTTATTCTATGTTTTCACTTAAACTTTTTAAGTGTTGAAACTTGTGTGACATGATACCTTTTTAGAAGTGATGTTCAAAATTCACAAAAATATATAAGACTTAAAATGTTCTTTATTGATTTTAGGATATATTAAAAATCTTTTAATGACGTCAGTTACATGTACGTCGGCTTACAAAGTGTCGCCATGTGGGAAAAAAAGAAGCGACAATAAAAAAACCACGCGCAACTCTCAAATCAAAATTTTTAATAACTTTCCAAAAAAGTTTCTTTGGGTAAGTTGATCAGTTTCGTTAACTGAGCACGCCTGTTCAGTTTCCGGTACGTCCCTTACACCCTGTATAATTATCATTATTGGACTTTTGAGAATAAAACCGGCCAACTGCGAGTCAGAATCGAGTAGGTACACATGGTTACGTATCTCCACAAAATGCCGTGAACATTAGAAGTAATTTCAGAAGTAGGTTCGAAACTAAAATTTTGTTGGTTTTGCCTCGCACTTGACCAGTTTTATCTACACTAAGTTTCATCTAGCTTGCTATAACGAATCAAAAGATACAACCCCTTATCTTTTAAGGTCAGAAAAGACACACAGACCAGTGTTGCCAGATGGGGAATATAGAAATGTGGTAGAAGTGTTTCAAAAAAGTGAAAACAAGCAAAAAAAATTGCTACATATATTTTACGGTTTATGTTGGTGTAAATATCTTAAAATCTGCTACATTTTGTATTTGTATTCTGTCAACATAATCTGCCACATACGGTCACACTGACACAGACAGACGACTTAAAAGATAAGGGGTTGTATCTTTTGAACTGTTATAGCTAGCTAGATGAGATTTTTGCAAAATATTGGTAAAATTATAGCAGATTACCAAGCTATTTACGAAAACAATGAAAAGTAAAAGTTAAGATGGTCCTCAAGTCCTCATACATGAACGTGATTTTTTTTAATATTAGCCCTATCGTAAAAACGAAAACAGATGCAAGTGTGAAACTAAGTACGATTGTAGTGTGTAATGAATAACAGCATATCATACAAACTTAAGTTCGAGGCAAAACCAACAAAATTTTACACAATAGTTTCGAACCTACTACTAAAATTACGTCTAATATTCACGGTATTTTGTGAAGATACGAAACTACGTGTACGCGATTTTAACTCGCACTTGGCCGGTTTTATTCATAAAAGTCCAAAAATAGTAATTATATTGCCGCTAATGATAAATTACAATCATGGATTTATTTTTTTTAATAGTTTGAAAACTGTAAAGCCTATCAAATTAAAACATGGTCCGTCTTACTACAAAAAAGTTAGACATCTGTTGAACACTTGATTAAAAAAATAGTACCAAATAACGCTGTCTATGTCATTGATGCGCAGAAGTCAAAAATCGACTTATTTTCTTATGACTTGACTTCTGCGCATCAACTAACATGGACAGCGTTATTTGGTACGATTTTTTTAATCAAGTGTTCAACAGATGTCTAACTTTTTTGTAGTAAGACGGGGTATGTGTGTGTTCAGAATTTAATGAGGATTATTTAAGACATACATACATACATAACATCACGCCTCTTTTCTCTTCTCTTGCCATCTGCTACGATCTTCAATCCAATCATCATTCAATCCTTTCATTGGTACTTTTTAGGGTTCCGTACACACAGGGTGAAAAACGGGACCCTATTAATATGCCTCCGATGTCTGTCTATCTGTCAGCGGGCTGTATCTTATGAACCGTAATAGGTAGACATTTGAAAATTTCACAGATTACGTATTTCTTTTGCCGCTATAACAACAACTACTAAAAATATAAAAAATAAAATTTAAGGGGGGCCTACTAAAAACGTGTTTAAGCGTTTTTTGCTCGAATTTTGTTTGAGCTCTATCGCTAAAACGAGAACACTCACAAGCGTGTAAATTGGTATGTTTATAATGCATAAGCTACTCGTACAAATAATAAAAACTGACCAAGTGTGTGTCGTATTCGCGCACAACTACACTTATGCTTGACTGCGCGTCCATAACTAAGACGGTATTTTTACCTTAGTTGTACGGAACCCTCGGTGCGCGAGTCCGACTTGCACTTGGCCGTTATTTTTTGTAAAAATCATTAAATTTATCAATTATATTTTCGCAAAAAAGTTAAAAAACTGTTAACAAGGGCAAACACGATGAGGGGGTGAAGCACGGGGTGAGTTTTGAACATCAAATCTAAAGATATCATGTCACACAAGTTTCAAAACTTTAAAAATTTGGTTGCATGCCCCACACATTGATTTCACAGAATTACTTCATCATACAGACACTGAGACATGTGAAACTAATAAAAGCTTTTGAAATAGTATTAAGAATTACTTTATTATTTATTTATACTTTTTTCATAAGTAGAAAAATTTGCAAATTTTCAAAACTTGGATAAAAATGGTAGACAAACAAAATGGCATTGTTTGACAGGATAATTATTCAATTATAATTATTGTGATGTACTTAGATGATTATGAATCAATAATAACAAAAACTTGCATGTAAGTTAGTGATAGGCCAAACCAGGGTTTCACCAAATATTTGGACACTCCCGGCATACCTAAATGAACAGCTGCTCTACCAGCAAAACTGAATTGTTTTTGTCTTGGTTGGTTTGAAACCCACTACAAAGATTCAAATAAATTGAAGACAAAACCAAGTGGAGGCAGTGGCCTTAAAGGGTCTTCTTCAGCCCGGTTTCTTATGTCTTTGAGTTGACCAGCTTCAGTAGAGACTGACCATCGGCCAAAACGCCCGTTAGCTAAGCTCCACTCTGCATCAATGGGAGGGGAGGGAGGCGTTAAATACCAAACTCCCTGTTCTCAAAAGAAAAATCTAGCAGATCTATTTGGACTATTAGGCCATGTTTGGTGTCGTTATCAGGTAAACAGACAATGGCGAATTTATATGTGATAACAATTTTGTAGGGTTCCATGGAAAAATATCTCTAAACACTCAATTGATTAACTTTCGGTGATAAGAAAAAACTTTTAACCATAATATTTTTAGATTTTTATGTGAACTCTGTGCAAAAATACAGTCACTGCAAGTCTTTTTTATGTAGATTATATAAACATAAATATCAAAGACGTATTTTTAATAATATTTAGCGGAATTTTTCGGTGATCTCTGTTTTTCTGTGCAGTTAGCAAAAAGAGTTGTATGACTCCACCAAATTGCATAGATTGGACACAGATAAAAAAGAATACGAGTAAGTATGCCATAACAAGCTAGTTTTTGCAGCTAAAAAAGACATAAAATTCATTTAAAGGACATTCTATCAATCTTAACACTTGAAAGTTCAATGACTTTTTCTTTCCTTAGTTGTTCTTTTCTTAGTACAAATGAAAGATAATTTTATAGGCTTTTTAAACCTATACAAGTCGCTTGTTTTTTGAAATGGTAAAACTGATAAAAAAGAACATTTTTTTAGAACCACCAATAGTTTTCAGGATACCTGTCATTAGCAACATGTGAAATTTCAATAATCCATATCATCGTTTTTTGAAGACCTCAGGCATTGAAAATGGTGTTAAATGAAAGGTAATTTTATATTATTTCTTCATGTTATGGTAAATAAAATATTTATTTATCTATTTTATATGTGAATTGTAAGCAAACACTTATATGGGCTGCCTAGTGGTTAGTAGTCTCTTCTACAACACAATATGGTAATTTTACTTTGTAAGGACTTTTTTACCATACATACCTTTTTAAATGAGGTTACAATGGGTTCTCTCAATTTATAATTTAATGTATAGCTTAAATTTGAATTCGTTTAAACGAAAGAATAGCAAAGATCACCAATAAATGCCAAGAACCACTGATATATTATTTTAGTCTGAAAATATCAAAATAAATCTTGGTTCATGTGCATTGCATATTGCACATCCTACTAATCTTATAAACACGAAAGTTTGTAAGTATGGATGGATGGATGGATGGATGTTTCACGTAAAAACTGCTGCATGGATGTTAATTAAACTTTACAATAATATAGCTTATACATCAGAACAACACATAGGCTAGAATTTATAAACCTGCGCAACGAAGTCGCGGGCACCAGCTAGTATACACTATTTTTGTCATTTAAGACTCTATCCACATCTACTGAATAACCCCAGAGGTCAAGCGCAGGGAGTATGGTATTTAACCCCTCCCTCCCCTCCCTCTGACGCATTCTGGCCAAAGTTTGACCGGTGTAACACCCTAGCACAGTGGCAGAGAGTATGTTTTAGTTATAAAACAAAAAGATACTCAAAAATTTTCAAGTTAGCAAATACCTTTTGCTCAGCTAAGAGCAGTTGAAGTGTATTACCACAAAAAGAACCTGTAGCCACCAACATGAGCATATGTACTGAGCATTTGTTAGCCAAATATTGAGTAAACCTGCCAAATATCGAACAAAAAACAAATATAGGGTCCATTCCTAATGTGACATTAGGATGATATTCTTTTTTCAACCAAGCTGTAGGTCAGTAAGGGATTCAAAGTTAAAATTTTCTTTGGGAGCATAGTCAAGTATCATTCTTTGCAATTTTATTGTGAAATCATCATTTCTTGTAAAAGTTTTTGAACTATAATGAATACTACATATTTTTGTGTAGCTAAAGCAAAGCAGTTATATTTTAAAATTGTAAGGAAAAATGGCAAATGTTGAGTATTATTACCTTATACTTATCACAAGGTATCTTGAATATCTCATACCCTGCGAGATGGAAATAATCAGTACAGGTCAAAACACGCATAATTGTTCCGTCATATGAGCGACTTCACGTCGTCAGTGACGTCATGATAGTGCGCTATTATTACTAATAGAAAATAGGTAGGCAAATTCAATAGAACTTTATCATCTATCCTATTTTAAATAGGTTCTTTTGACTTTTACTGGGGTTTCTGGATTGAACTGTTATCAAACAATCATTAACTCTCAACAATTCCCAGTGCAAATGAAAAGAAATATTTATTTTTTTTCATTGACAGCGCAAGCTATAGTCCCGATTAAATTGTATTCGACAAATGCACACTAACAGAAATAACCTAATTTTTAGCAGTGATTACAGTATCAGCAGTATAATCTTGTTTTAAAACATTTTTTTAATTGTCAATGGGCTTACTCTTGACCTCAATCTAGTCTTGAGGACAGAGATGAGGTTCACGATGGAACAAGCTTGCCCATAAGAAGCCTATTCACTCACGACTTCAATAGATTCGGGTTATATGAAACATACAGGATTTCTATTTCTCTGAAATAAACAAATCAGACAATTTGAGTTTTCTACAATAATTAGTATTTATGTGTAAATACATATTTATTCGGTGTTTTCGCAAGCACAAAATATGCTAAAGACTTTCGCTTAGCTAAGGTATTTAAATGAAATGTTTTTGGGCACTAGTATTAAAAGTAAATCATTTAAGAAAACCAATTTGTGAGTTATAATAATATAGGTCAGTTTAAATGCCAAAATTATCTGTTCAGGTTGATCAATATTTATCTAAATTAGATGTTTGTTCAATTTAATAACAATAGGCTTTTAGTAAACAAATATTCTGTAGATTGGCTTTGTTGCATGTAGCATTTGAATGATTGTTGTATTAGATCTATCATCACTACAAATTTTATGATAGCACTCAAAAAAGTACATTTAACTGCTTAATTTTACTGTTGCTTCATTGCACCTAATAGCACCACTTAACTTAATTAAAGATTTTACTTAAAAATAAAGCGTATACATCCCAGTGAACTCCATTTCATGAGTCACATGGAATGAAACAGTGAAATTTTGATTGCCTAGGTCTGCTGATAGAAATATCCTAGTTGAAATAAACAGTACTTTGTTTTTAACTTCATAAAAAAGACAAACTTGTAAAGCAAGTAGGTAACTAAAAACAATTTTAGGGACCAACACTTACCCATTGATGATGTGTATGAAGAATCCTCTATCTATGCATATTTACACTATGCATATCAAAATCATGCATATATTTCTGTGTATCCACAAAATGCGGCTTTACCAGATGCTGAAGTGGCATATATTACGTAAATATATTGATAAAAAAGGATAGTAAACAAGGCATTTCAAAAGGATACGTTCCGGGTCCGCGCTGGTTTGGCGCCAACGGCACCTGATTCCCGTTGCCACTCATATTCTTGGCAGCATAGGTATCGGGACACGTACACCACTCAAGGTGGCACGTAAAGTCGCCTAACTGATTGTAGGACACATCCGGCACATAGGTAGATGATATACCGATGTCAAATTGACAAGTCACAATAATTAATTTTGATTCTCTTTCAACGTTTTTAGTAAAAACATTGTACACAACTTGCGATTTCACAAAATATATTTTCAGGAAAAATGTAGAGCATCACTGAAAAGAGACCCAGTCACTAAACAAACGACAGTACAAAATGGCGGATGTTAACCAATAAACAAACCTGACTGTAACTGACAAAAGTTGATTTTTACAAATAAGCACTTAATTTAACAGTTTTGTTGATGTATTGTTTCGTATATAAATAAAAAATGTTAAAATATTTTGTCTGTTTTACGATAATATTATTACAATTTTTTAAAATCTTAAAACTGTCATTCGATCGTTCACTGTTCACGTCCACCGTCACTCACTAACGTCATGCACGTCAGTCAACTCACCTTATAAGAGTTACCACTTTTTTGATCAAGATTCTACTAAAACGAGTACTAAAATCTACTAAAACGTGCCAGTTTTAGAGTACTAACAGACGATCGGATCGGACTGCTCCGAATTTAGCTCCGGACCACGATTTTGTCCAATAGCGTTGTGGATTAACCCAAACGACAATTTTGCTATTGGGCAAAATCGTGGTACGGAGGTAAGTTCAGAGCAGTCCGATCCGATCGTCTGTTAGTACTCTTAGGTCCTTCGTACACAAGGCTACGCTAATCTTCGATACTCGACGACTTAAGTCTCCAAGCGAGTACCGCCATACAAATCCATTGAGATTCGTACACGAGTCGCGTCGCCGACATTCGTCCCGCGACTCGCGTCCCGCCAGTCGTGCGCTACCTGCCGGACGAGATCGTCGCTACATAAGTCACAGCGATATTCAAAATGGCGGAGCAACTATTAAAAATTAAATTTGTTTTTGAGGTGGAAAAATATCCTTGTTTGTATAATTATAACTTGAAAGAATATTCAAAAAAGGAGATTACATAAAAAGCTTGGGTAGCAGTAGTAAAGGCCGTTAATTTAACAGGTTGATATCTTTTTATAGTGTTGTAGTGTTCTTTCAATATACGGATGAAGCCAGTATCTTCTGTTACGACGATTTCTTTGTTTCCGGTAAAAATAGTACAAAATTCAAGTTTCATCATCACTTGTGTCAGACATTTTGTAAACGTGTGATCTGTTTAGCCGCTACGCCTGATGTGGCTGTATAGGCAATTTGCGTCTTGCGATTCAATTTCATGTGTACGGACCGTGCGCTACTCGATACTCGCGACTCGATACTAATGTAGTATATTACTTTAGTATCGAAGATTCGCGTAGCCTTGTGTACGAAGGACCTTACAAAGCATCTTGGAAGTTAAGGCTTATTTAAATATTTCTGTTATTTTCCTTTAACTTTAAAGGAAGCTATAAGAATCACTAGTTGAAGTTAAGCCTGTCAAGCTCAAGCGCATACCTCTTCACACTCGTCGGTGTTGGGCATAATGGCATTATTATAATCTAACACGGGCTCTACACGTTGGCCGCCCCGGCGCGGCCAACGTATACTAGGCCCGTTTGCGTGAGTTTACCGTTTGCGACAAACGCTCGCCGGCGCGCCGTCGGTTGTCGGTTTTTTGTGCACAAATCAAATGGAATTTGCCACGAGCCGCAAACGGCGTTCACGCGTTGGCCGTTCCCTTATTTCAAATAAGTGCGTAGGAATAGATGGACGTTTTTTTTTATTTTATATAAGTAAAAATAATTTAATGTGGAGGGGAAGTACCATAGTATCCTCTCTGGTTAGCGTTACGGCTGGCACCATGGACCGCGGTTGTAGGCCGCGCGCATATCCCGATCGCATCGCCTGGCGGAGTTCAACATGCGAGAGTGCGATGCGACTAGGTGCGCGTTGTTCCATAGATTTTCATACATTGTCCTACTATGGGCAATTTTTATTACCCGTGGTTCTACCAAAAACAATAGTCGGACTTGAGTCGGACCACGAGCATTTTTTTATCTCGTGGTCAAGGAGGTCGAAGTGCTAAGGAGAAAGCCACGCGTATCAATTTCCTCCATACTAAAAGTATGGATTTTTATGAAATCCTAAAAACGTAAAATTTTTATCTTTCTCTCTGAGAAATATATGACTTGGGACTAATGATTGTTATGACTACAGTTTTTCTGATAAAAATACTTCAGGAAAAAAACGGTGTTAAAAATCACGCCAAAAAATAGTTACCTATTACGGATGATTTAAGTTTTAGTATTAATGATTAATTCACAAGTAAAAAAGATATACTTTCACTTTCGCAAATAAAGTTTAGCTAAAACATTCGTTTATAAAGATTTCTTGATTTTTGTAAAACTTAACCGGGATTTTTTGACCGACTAGTATAGTCGACTAGGAGACGTTTTACACTTCACTACCGGATGTATATGACGGACTCTACTCTGTACCCGTGGTCTTACAGATTGACGGTGTGGACGTTTAAATAGCATAAAAGTTAACACCTATACGTCTACCCCAAACGGGTGATGATGTAGTGACTATTATACCCATTTCAGTTCAGTCCCATACTTTGGGAACAATCGGCATAATCCAGGCTGTTTCTCCCCAATCCCCCGATCCCCGGCAACAACCTAAGCCCAGGTCCGAGGCCCGCGACGCGCCCTTAGGCTGGTTGCCTAAGGTCCGGGACATATCAATGAGGCGTCGGTCGAGGGCGAAGCGAGGGTATGGCACGGTCGCGGCGCCCGTCACTTCATGTTTCATACAAAATGTATAGAAGCGATATGGCGCCGTGCATATTGAGGTGGCGTGGCGAGGGTGGGATGAGGGTGAAGCGCAGGCATCGCTTCCCTTCTTCGCTTCATCAGTATTATCAAAATTCATGACGATATGCAATTTAATATCGCGTTTTTCGAGTTAATAGAAAAATATCCCATAATATACGATTACACAGTGGCGTGCACAGAGATTTTAGACAGGGTAGGCAAAAAATTTTCGATGCTATTACTTACCAAAATACTAATACGTATTGGTTTGTGTGTTTAATTTAAAAATGGGGTTCGAAATTTTCCGTTTTCTGTTTTCTAAAATCTTATATTTATTTGACTACTATCGCCAAAACAAATCAAAACAAAACAAACAATGACGACTCAGTATAAAAAATAAATAAAATTTATCATTCAAATACATAGGTACATAAGCACGAAGAAAATAATAATTTTTAAAATTGTTACGTAAGACTTCGGTAACTTTCGGCCAAAGTGAGACATTGCCTACCCTGTGCGATTGTGTGCGTTAATTGTATCATTGTGTGCCATGTATTTATAAGAACGCACACATAGTGCATTCGCATAACCACGTCGGCACACATGCAAACATTTAGACAGGAATAGTATGTGTCTTTGCCGTTAGGCGCGTGGCGGCGCTAGTGCAGCGCAATAATAATGCGATGTGGAATGTGCATACCACAGGTACTTACCGAGGCGATGATACCACTGATACTCGACAGGTGGAGCTAATTTAAGTTTTTAGAATGTTTCTTTCAACCTATGCTTTCAAGGATGGTAGGTAGTAAATACCACTAATAAATAAATACAATGTGACAAGGTATCCAAATAAAATCCGATTATTTTGTTAGAGTAGGTAGGGTAGGCAGTGTCTTTTTGTCTTTATGGAGTGCACGCCACTGCGATTACAATCGATTAGGTTATAGTAACAGATGTGTGCAGGATCAAGCATGGGAACTTATAGCAAATAATTATTTAATTACAAGGTCGGAATTCAATAAACTTGTATTATTAAATTTTATTCAATAAATTTAACCATTAAAGATTTCCATTAACTTGTATAAATTTACATTTACTAATTACTACAAAAATCGAAATTTAGAATGCCCTAAATACTTCCACTGCCGCTGCCATTCACCGCACCCGCGCCATGACTGCGCCATAAGCACGCCATACCCTCACCTCACCCACGACCGACGCGACGCCTAATTGATATGTTCCGCGCCTAATATATGTATTCTGGATCTAGCCTTCGCTAACAGCAAGGTAAACTTCAAAAAATAATAATAAGATCAGTGACTGAACTCATTCAATGTGAAGAGATACGGCGGCGAATAGAGGCAAGTAGGTACGAATATGTGTTGGCCCAACCCCGGCCAACATGAAGAGGAGACTTGACTCTACCGTCACGTCGCGTCACACGTCACCTAGGGTGACCACTTTTTTCAACCAAAATCAGCACCTCAGAGTAAAAAACTGTAGAGTCCGTCATCATATCATGTACATATTCTGTATGTATAAGCTAGTGAGGTGTAACGCGTGACGTAGTCACCCATACTAGTCGGTCAAAAAAAACAGTAAAATTTTACAAAGATCAAGAAATCTTTAAAAATCTAATGTTTTAGTATAAACTTTGTTTGCGCAAGCGAAAATATATCTTTTTTACTTTCGAGCGGAGCGAGAAAGGTATTGTATTCGTGAAAAAAAAGGTTTTTCTATTTTCTCAAAAATGAGTTCTATATCACTTATACACATTGATACACATTGACGTAAGAAGCGTAGTTTCCAAAATCTTTGCTTATACATCATAAAAAACAAGTCTCCCAAAAATGTCCGTCCGTCAGTCGGTCGGTCGGTCGGTCCGTCGGTCGGTCTGTCCGTCACGCTTTGGCCTAGCGGCTACACGAAAGGTCCGATTGACACCATTTTTTGAATTTAGGAGTTGTATGCAAATCCATCGAAGGGTTCTAAGTGGTTTCTTGCTGGCTCTCATTTTAAGGGTAGCTGTCATACAACGAAAATAAAAAATTTAAATTTTCTCAAAAACGTCTCATAGAATCTTGATGAAACTTTGCATGACCAAGCATCTCCATGTAAGAAATCTTGCGCCAGTATCAATTGATCTGTGTAATTTCATATAAGGGGTGATCCTGTACCACCAAATCGTAAATATGTGATTTACCCAAAATTGTTTCAATTGAGTAAATTAAAATTTTCTATAATATTAATCCTGGATTGGTTGTCTACCTGACTGTATATTCTTTATGATTTTTTTGCCTTTAATTTTCGCATTTAATTTTAAATAGCAAGCTTTTCGGAAAAAAATTGATTTTCATCGATATTTTTTTGTTTTGTACAGCGTGAATTTTCATTGGTTTTGCTCTCGAAGCCCAGTGACTCTACTCATGGTAACAAGCAAGTTGTTTTACTCGAAAACATTTTTTCGGCTCCCCATAGTAAAGTGGTCACGTGATCAACTCATTTTGTACGGGAAGATGAAAAATTTTTGTAGAGTAAAATTTTTTTTTTCGGGATAGTTGCTTGTTTTCTTGAGTAGAATCACTAGGCCTCGGGAGCAAAACCAATAAAAATTCACGCTATATAGGGTGACTTTTAATTAGTTCTTGATAGCTAAAGATATTCATGTACTCATGATACTGAACAACTTTTCCCAAGGAACATAGGTCGAAATACGATAAACCAAATTTGACCTCCCATACAAAATGCGCTATCAGCTGATGCAGTTTCTATGGGAGGTCAAAACTTGATTTTCGTATTTCGACCTATGTTCCTTGGGGAAAGTTGTTCAGTATCATGAGTACATTCATACCTTTTTCTATCAAGAACTAATTAAAACTCACCCTATATTATCATAGATTCGACAATACACTAGTACCTACTTCTTGTTTTTTTTTATATTCAAGATCCCTACAAGAAATGTAGGTACCTATTCAATTTCTTTCATCGATAGGTATTTACCTCTTAACAGGCATAAAACAAGTAGTCATTTCGTAAAATTTTATTTTTTTATGTACAAGTTTGAAAATAATTCTAAGATTTAAAAAATATCTAATCAAAACAGCTCTCTTGAAAAAGACAAAGAATATCATCTAAAAAACTTACAATCTTCATATTTACAATTTCCTTAAAGCCTACTCCTGCAACATATATGAGTGTAAAATCAAATTGCGTTTACTTACTAAGTACTACTTTTATTCAAAACTAATATACAACGTGTTAATGGAATAAGCGAAACCCTCATACATCCCAACTGATTTTTATTAAAATAAATCTATTCCCGTAAAACAAACTTAAAAAATAAATTTTCATCTAAGTAGTTATTGTTATTTTAAAGTTTCATCGTTGTTCTAGTAGATTTTTAAGCTATCATGGCGTCTACCTCGCGTCCGCGCACGCCACGCCCACTTACTTACCTCCCGCGCGCATATCCACAGAAATATTCAGAAGCGGCAAAAATTTAAATAATAAAAATAAAAAGAATCATCCCTATCAAAAACCCTTGAAATTGATTCTACTCTCGATTCTGAACAAACTAGTTTCTCAGTTTCGCTTGTTCCGTTAATTTTATTTGCGTGCCATAGCTCAGGGGTGGGATCAGTAACTGAACAGCTTTTCCCAAGGAACATAGGTCGAAATACGAAAAACCAAATTTGACCTTCAATACAATATGCGCTATCAGCTGATGCAGTTTCTATGGGAGGTCAAAAATTGATTTTCGTATTTCGACCTATGTTCCTTGAGAAAAGTTGTTCAGAGACTGATACTGATTCCGACCCTGAGATATGGCACGCAATCAAATTAACACCCTGTATTATATACAATATATACGTCGCAAGTAAATTGTACCTAAAATTATTAATCGTCAATCGGCAAAATAAATTCTCAATCGGCTCCTTAATTATAACAATTTAACTTGTGAAATTATAAGTTCACAGGTAAGGGCCTATTTTTTACTTTCGAGCGGAGCGAGAAAAAAAAAGTTTTTCTAATTTTCTCAAAAATGTGTTCTATATCACTTATACATCATAAAAAACAAGTCTCCCAAAAATGTCCGTCCGTCGGTCGGTCGGTCGGTCGGTCGGTCGGTCGGTCCGTCGGTCCGTCGGTCCGTCGGTCCGTCGGTCCGTCGGTCGGTCGATCTGTCCGTCACGCTTTAGCCTAGCGGCTAAAGGAATGGTCCGATTGACACCATATTTTTAATTTAAGAGTTTTATGCAAATCCATTGAAGGGTTTTGAGTGGTTTCCTGCTGGCTCTCATTTTAAGGGTAGCTGTCATACAACGAAAATAAAAAAAAAAAAAATTTCTCAAAAACGGCTCATAGAATCTTGATGAAACTTTGCATGACCAAGCATCTCCATGTAAGATATCTTGCGCCAATATCAATTGATCTGTGTAATTTCATATAAGGGGTGTTCCTGTACCACCAAATCGTAAATATGTGATTTACCCAAAATTGTTCCATTGAGTTTATTAAAATTTTCTATAATATTAATCCTGGATTGGTTGTCTTCCTGACTGGATATTAATTTTGATTTTTTTGAATAAAATTTAGTACACAGGGTGTACCAAAAACTGAAAGAGCTTGCTCAGTCGACTAAACTGAACAATAATTATCCATAAGGAACATGTGTTGGAAAATTTAAAAAATCTCCATGCAAGTATCCTACGGTAGTATCCATTGATCTTTGAAAATGCATATAAAGGGTGTTCCAGTACTACCAAAAGTTGAACATGTGATTTACTCGAAATCGTTTGATGTTTATTTGTTTTAATGTTTGACAATTTGAATTCTGAATTGATCTGCATATTTCATTCGAACATTTTTTTGGAAAACGTAAATAAAAGTTTGTATTTCCATACTATGTGTATGGCATTACAAATTTAAGTTTGCGGTTGATAGTTTTTCCTTGAGTATTGCGAGAAAGTAAGTGCAGTGCTGCTGTACCATTTATTCGTAATGTCACGGGCTAAGGTTAGGTCAGGTAGGATTGCTTTATAATTTATTGTTTACAATTTATTTATTTTTCAATTATATTTGACCAAGGTAGCGGCTCCTGACAATTACCTTCGCCATATTGTATAGGGTCCTAATGAAATAGTGATCATAAAAGATTTTGACCTCCCATACTGACGCAGTCTCTATGGGAAGTTGAATTTTTTTTCGTATTTCGACCTAGGTTCCTTGGGAAAAGTTGCTCAGTTTCATGGTTCTGAGTGACATGTTATAATTATGTTCACTATTTCATTAAGATCTATTATACAACGTGTAATTCTAAATCTTGTAACTACGCAAAACCTCTCGGGGTGGTAGTTCCATCCATGTAACGGAACAATTTTTGTTTTACAACTATAAGAATAAAAATAAATTACTATTGCACTGCATTTACTTTCTCGCAATACGCAAGAAAGTAAGTGCATTGCTGTTGTACCATTTATTTTAGAAAAGCTATCAACCACAAACTTAAATTTGTAATGCCATACACATAGTATGGAAATACAAACTTTTATTTACGTTTTTCAAAAAAAATGTTCGAATGCAATATACAGATCAATTCAGAATTCAAATTGTCAATCATTAAAACAAACAAACCTCAAACGATTTCGAGTAAATCACATGTTTAACTTTTGGTAGTACTGGAACACCCTTTATATGAATTTTCACACATAAATGCATACTACCGTAGGATACTTGCATGGAGGTTTTTTAATTTCCCAACACATGTTCCTTATGGATAATTGTTCAGTTTAGTATACTGAGCAAGTCCTTTCAGCTTTTGGTACACCCTGTGTACAAAATTTTATTCAAAAAATCATAAATAATATCCAGTCAGGTAAACAACCAATCCAGGATTAACATTATAGAAAATTTTAATAAACTCAATGGAACCAATTTTGGGTAAATCCCATATTTGGTGGTACAGGAACACCCCTTATATGAAATCACACGGATCAATTGATACCGGCGCAAGATATCTTACATGGGGAGATGCTTGGTTATGCAATTTCATTAAAATCGTTTGAGCCGTTTTTCAGCAAACCTCAATTCCTCATTTTTGTCTCATTTTTTTCTTCATTCAAAATGTGAGCCAGCAAAAAACCACTTGGAACCCTTCGATCAATTTGTATAAAAATCTTTAATTTAAAATATGGTGTCAATCGGCCGCTAGGCCAAAGCGTGAGGGACAGACCGACCGATCGACCGACCGACGGACGGACATTTTTAGCGGACTTGCTTTTTATTATGTACGAAACTGGTTACGTAGCATTGGTTTCGTAGGCGGCCGAAGGGGTATAAGTGATATAGAACACATTTGAGAAAATTAGAAATACTTTTTTTTTACGAATACAATACCATTCTCGATCCGCTTGAAATGAAAAAACGAATCTTCATACAAAATGAAAATCCTGATCCGGTCAATTTGTAAGTATGGAGACCCAAATATGTTTATTTTAATATACAAAATTTGCAGCATAAAATTGTTCAGTTACATGGTTAAAACTACCCCCCGACAGGTTTTGCTTATTTGGATTTACACGTTTTACACACCTTACACCCCCTGAAATTTGAACAATAAAGAGATACGAGTACTTACTGTCGTGTCTAGGTACTTGGTTTTCAATATTATAATATTTTTTATGTCAGGGTTTCAATAAGTTTTCTCTTAAATTACGTTTGTACATAACTCACGTTCCTTAAGACATTTTTTTTTGTTATGTAATAATAATTATATAACATTAATAGACAAACAAGAAAAAACCGCACAGTTTATTGATATTGCCATTCCCCTTAAAGATGAAATAATGCGAATGTGGAACCTTAATGAAGTAACAATAGTACCAATAGTACTCTCATCCACCGGCGTAATCCCCAATCAGCTACATCAGTCCCTAAAATTTCTTAACTTCCCACAACATACATACATAAGCCTACAGAAAGCAGTTATTCTAAATACTTGCCGATTAGTCAGAAAATGTTTACGATCCGACAGCACCACAAATCCTCAATACTCACTTGACTTAGGTCCGTGAGTATTGTTATCACCGGCATACGAAAGCCGAGAAGACGTAGTCTTAAATAAATAAATAGTAATAATAATAATATCTTTCACAAAAATAGGGTTTTGTATCGAAAGCAAAGAAATTGTCAAACTAAAGACGAGAGATTTTCATAGCTTTGAACAGTCTCCTTCAAAAGTTGGGTTAATGCTTCCTTTCATTTCTTGTATTTTCGCCATTTCCAATGTAGTTTTTCTCTGAAAAAGAAAAGGAATAAAGTTATCGAAGGTTGTTCAACCAAAATTACCAAAATATATCTACCCGGTGGTGGTGCAATGATAAAATCTCTCCAAAGGCATAGGCCAAAGGTCTCTCTACAAAAACGGCAAAGGATACTAAGGCCATTCTTCCACGACGCTACTCTCAAGCGACTTGAGTCGAATACGCGTATCCTACCAGTTGCTCGTGAGTAGCCTCCATAAAAAATCGTCTGCATCCGCACACGACGCAACCTGTCGACAACGTGTTGCATACCAGTCGCACGCTACTAGCAGTTTGTCGCATGCAACCCGAGTCGTGTACGCGCTTGCGCTATCGGATACAAAAATGGTTGGCTAGATCAAAACATAAATTTCGTGTTAGGTCCTTCGTACACAAGGCTACGCTAATCTTCGATACTAAAGTAATATACTACATTAGTATCGAGTCGCGAGTATCGAGTAGCGCACGGTCCGTACACATGAAATTGAATCGCAAGACGCAAATTGCCTATTCAGCCACATCAGGCGTAGCGGCTAAACAGATCACACGTTTACAAAATGTCTGACACAAGTGATGATGAAACTTTAATTTTGTACTATTTTTACCGGAAACAAAGAAATCGACGTAATAGAAGATACTGGCTTCATCCGTATATTGAAAGAACACTACAACACTATAAAAAGATATCAACCTGTTAAATTAACGGCCTTTACTACTGCTACCCAAGCTTTTTATGTAATCTCCTTTTTTGAATATTCTTTCAAGTTATAATTATACAAACAAGGATATTTCTCCACCTCAAAAACAAATTTAATTTTTAATAGTTGCTCCGCCATTTTGAATATCGCTGTGACTTATGTAGCGACGATCTCGTCCGGCAGGTAGCGCACGACTGGCGGGACGCGAGTCGCGGGACGAATGTCGGCGACGCGACTCGTGTACGAATCTCAATGGATTTGTATGGCGGTACTCGCTTGGAGACTTAAGTCGTCGAGTATCGAAGATTAGCGTAGCCTTGTGTACGAAGGACCTTAGGTCCTTCGTACACAAGGCTACGCGAATCTTCGATACTAAAGTAATATACTACATTAGTATCGAGTCGCGAGTATCGAGTAGCGCACGGTCCGTACACATGAAATTGAATCGCAAGACGCAAATTGCCTATTCAGCCACATCAGGCGTAGCGGCTACTAAACAGATCACACGTTTACAAAATGTCTGACACAAGTGATGATGAAACTTTAATTTTGTACTATTTTTACCGGAAACAAAGAAATCGTCGTAACAGAAGATACTGGCTTCATCCGTATATTGAAAGAACACTACAACACTATAAAAAGATATCAACCTGTTAAATTAACGGCCTTTACTACTGCTACCCAAGCTTTTTATGTAATCTCCTTTTTTGAATATTCTTTCAAGTGATAATTATACAAACAAGGATATTTCTCCACCTCAAAAACAAATTTAATTTTTAATAGTTGCTCCGCCATTTCGAATATCGCTGTGACTTATGTAGTGACGATCTCGTCCGGCAGGTAGCGCACGACTGGCGGGACGCGAGTCGCGGGACGAATGTCGGCGACGCGACTCGTGTACGAATCTCAATGGATTTGTATGGCGGTACTAAGTCGTCGAGTATCGAAGATTAGCGTAGCCTTGTGTACGAAGGACCTTAGAAGTAGAAAAATATCCCTGTTTATATAATTATAAGCTTTTGGAGTATGTGAGAAAGGATATAACAGACATAGCGTAGATAGAAATTAAGTACATATTTATTAAATAAAAAAAGTAGCGCCGTGTGCGGAACCGTGTCTCAAAAAGTTGCATACCAGTATCCGACAAAGATTTCGGACCTCCTTGCTTCGTTCGGAATAGATACCTTGTTAATTTATTTTACTATGGGATGACATCTGCCAACATGTCCCAAATTTTTATGTCAAATCATCAATGATCACTAGGAAATATTCAAAATAACCCATCAAATCCATAGAACGACGCCTTCACTACCTTGCTTGTGACGAATTATTTCTTCAATCCTCCTTCTAATTACCCTTATTTTTCTGTGGTATCCGACATACAGGTTGCATCGCAATAGCGTCGTGGGAGAAAGGCCTTAGGGTGAGCGTAAGTTGAGACGCAGATTGCGAAGGGCAGCACAGAATAGTATTTCTATAATCCATTTTTTCGATTGTTTCCCGTGGCACTACTGCGTGGCACTAATCATTGTTTTACAAACTTGTTTTTTCTGACAGCTTTAGCCGATTTCAAAACGTGTTGACAAGTGTTGGAATAAATGAAAAATAATTTTAACAAAAACTATTCACCCCCTTCAAAATGTTGGAAAGAATCTATTAGCACAGTCGTTTTTTAGGGTTCCGATACCAAAATGGTAAAAAAAAGGAACCCTTATGGTGCCGCTCTGTCTGTCCGTCTGTCTGTCACACCTCTATATCTCAGCAACCACTTATGCTATCAACCTGAAATTTGGAACAGTTTTAGAATATAGTTGCCCAACTTAATTGCACAAGAAAAAATTTTGAAAAAAGTATGATTATTAATATAAAGGGGGCCAAAATAGGGGGGGCCAAATTTCAAATTGTCGCTACTAGGTCGAGTGGGGTATCATATGAAAGGGCTTTACTTGTACATTTTAAAATATATTTTTGTATTTTTTTAAATTTCTTAGTTTTAAAGTTATGATGAAAAATGTCAAGAAAAATACCATTCCCCCCCCCTTATCTCCGAAGTTTGAGTAAGGAAAAATCTGAATTAATTACAGTTGACAGAAGTTTATATAAACTTTACAGCAAAAATAAAACGATCTTTCTAAGTTGCACAGTTTTTCAGAAATCTGCAAAAAACCTTTACAAACAAATTTAGTTTTGCGGTCCTGAAAATGGACTTTATTGCTTCCAAAAATACTATAGGTATATCGGAACCCTCGGCGCGCGAGTCCGACTCGCACTTGACCGGTTTTTTTTTAAAGAATAGCTAGTTTTCCTTTTCTTGATAGATAGCGTCGTTGTAGAAAAAAATAACTGTCAATATTTTTTCCTATCTGTTGTCTAAGTAAGTGTAACTCAAGTGTAAGTGTTGCCTAAGGAGGTTTATTTACTTCACGCTTCATCTATGACAAAATTATTTTAATTTCTTCAGCAACTGTCTTCAGCGCAATCTATCGACACCTTTGAATACTCAGTTGACACTTAACTGTGAAAACAGTAAATGTGTAACTGTGTAAATCAGTAACTTAGTGGAATAACAGAAAATAACCAAGCCTATGTTTTTTATTTCAATTATAAATTTACAAGAAACAATTTATTTTAGAGTCGGTACCAGCCAAGAAGTTGTATTGCAGGGCAGGGACTAGTGTCTTTATTACAGAAGACGTTGAACTGCTTTTTCATTTACCTTCGAGGGGGAGGGGGGTTAACATTTGATGAAAAAGTAGACACGACATGGAATGAAAACTCGTCGTAATTTGGTAACAGCATACGCTTATGAAGCGCGAGTTAGTGCACTTATAGGATAGTTAGCTAGTAGCATATACTTGAATTGGTTTTGTGACTTGGCTGGCACCGTCTCCAAATGAACTGTTTTTTGTAAATTTATAATTGAAATAAAAAAAACATAGGTTTGGTTATTTTCTATTATTTCAATAAGTTACTGATAATTAACTGCTATGGTTATTTTATACTTTTTAATGCTAATAGATTTCTTACAACATTTTGAAGGAGGTGAGTAGTTTTTGTTAATATTATTTTTACTCTACAAGTTTTAGTGTTAAGAAAACACCTTAAGGTACAGGTTCCGTGTGTTAGATGGTAGTGTGTTAGATGGTAGTGTGTTAGATGGTAGGTGTACCTTAAGGTTATGTACCTTAAGGTACACCTTAAGGTACATAACATCACCAGGTTTGGTAACCCTGACTGATCCTGTTG
Source organism: Athrips mouffetella (assembly GCA_947532105.1). Lineage (NCBI taxonomy): Eukaryota > Metazoa > Arthropoda > Insecta > Lepidoptera > Gelechiidae > Athrips > Athrips mouffetella. Next base: position 35,611,342 of record OX383956.1, read on the forward strand.
TAAAACCATGAACTAATGATCACTCCTTAAGAGTGGCTAGGACAAACGATTTAAAAGGCCTTGTGATCTTCTGATGCACAAAAAACGCGGTGTTGTCTTGAAAACAGTGTGTTGAAAACGGCTATACTCGTCTATTATTGTAAGAATGTAACGGTTCCGTGTGTTAGATGGTAGTGGACCTTTAAAATCCATGTGTGGCTTTAATGAGTTGTCCCTTATTCTTAACAAATCTAGATTAAATTTTTGCACAAATAGGGCAAGCTGCTGACATCCTTTTTATTTCTTCGACAGAGTAAGGCAAATTCTTTGTACGAACCCAGTGTACCATCCTCGTGATACCTGGATGACATGAGGAATTGTGTAGTTCAGTTAATTTACTCGAAGCAATATTCATATGTGAACATACCCGTGAAAGTGTATCAGCGGTGATGTTTCTGCTTTCCGGGTCTATACAACGTGTTAATGGAATAAGCGAAACCCTCATACACCCCAACTTTTTATTAAAATAAATCCATTCACGTAAAAAAAATCTAAAAAAATGATTTTTTTTCCCAGATATTGTTATTTTAAAGTTTCATCATAGTCCTAGTTTCATCGTTGTTCTAGTCCGCGCACTCCGCGCACGCCACGCCCACTTCCCTCACCTCCTCACCGCTCATGATCCGCGCGGCCCACCACCAGCGTGCGTATCCACAAAAATATTTAGAATAGAAGTGGCAAAAATCCTACTTATCCTATTAATATTATAAACGCGAAAGTTTGTAAGTATGGATGGATGTTTGTTTCATAGGCTACAATTTATAAACTGACTGACTGACTGGACTGACGTCTATCCGTAACCGCTTATATGTGTCAGAGTCAGTCAGTTAGTCAGTCAGTCAGGACATATTATTTTATTTACCAAGTTTATCACTCGAATTATTAACCGTTCTGACGATAGAGCAAAAAAATACGTTTCTTTTATGGCGACCCCCCTTTTTTTATTTATTTTTTTATTTTGATTATAAGGTGATATATTTCTTTAAAATATACATATTCTGTGAAATTTTCAACCAGCTACCTATGTCGGTTCAACAGATACAATTTTCAACCTAGTAAAAAACTACATATTTTTGACATTATACCCCACTGTGCATCTCAGTCGCGTCCTGCTGGGGAGCACCACTTCTAATATGTTACGGGTATGTACTTGACTCCTGCCAAGCTTCATCCCAGCAGGTTTAGGTGCAAGGTACCCCATACAAGCTCGGCCTTAGATCTCCTACTAAAATTGATAGTCAGTAATAAGTAACCCACTTATAGGTAGTGTAGCGTTATCGCTCATATTCCTTTTTCGTGTTCGATACTTTTTGCTTCTTTCTCGGTGTATTGACTGGCTGTTTGTATTCTTTGACAGTGGATTCAAAATTTTGGTTTTCATTTTTCTGTGCTCATTATTTAGTTGGCATTGGACAGAAAACAAATTAAATACCTAGCAAAATATTTCTTAAAATCTTGCATTTTAGCGAACGTATAAACCCAGTTTTAATACAGCTATTTTGCTTTTTGCATTTGTGCTTATGCTGTAACATGCTCGTAGAAGCCAAGGATTTTAGCTCGATGTAAACTCCTCAATTTTGTAAGTATTTTTGTCTTTACGTAATATTTGTTACTGAGAGGTTGCCACTCTCTTATGACGCATTTTTATTCGTGCAGCTAAAGCTGCCCGGTTACGGGCAGTAGGTTCCGGCTTGCACCTGCAACACTACCTAGCCCTGTCTTCAGAGAGACTTCTTGTCATCTGCAGCTTGCGCTGTGCTCTCTACCGCAGCCTCTCTTCAACTACGGGTTTCTCAACAACGCAGGAAGACGCCACGAACTGCGCAAAACCTACTGCAACAATTCTCAGATATTTAAACCTTTTATATTTTTAGTTCTTTTTCAAAATTCAAAAATGCGCCTCCGGACGCGCCATGATTTTTTGGATCCGAATCTTTGGCTGTAATTTTATACCTTTAGAACTTTGATCCGCGATTCTTTGCGGAAGGTACGACTATGACCATATTTAGCTAGACGCTGTAGTAATAAGTTAGGTGGCCACTTTAAGTTATCACTAGTTTTACCAAGCGAAAATATCTACTAGCTATAGACGGAGCGTTTAACCTGACGCACGCATCGCGGATTTAATTCCAAATTTATTCGTCATATTTTTAACGCCTATCAATGATTTTTAATACTTTAAACTATATTATTTTCTTAAATTTAATCACGAATCGTTCAATCAAATTTAAACTTTATTTCGTTGGTTTTATATTAGTGAAATTATAAATCAAAAATCATACTAAACTGTGTTCTATTTGATTTTATTAAAATATTGTGTGTTATAACTCTTTGTTTGTTTGGTTAGTTTAAGGTAAGTTTACTCTTACTCTATTTTAGGTAATTGCAGTACATTTTCAATTTAATTTACTTTATTTCACTGCAGTAGGTATGTACACGCGGCTGCACGTCGGTGGAAACAATATGACATTGAGCGGGCAGTATGACAAAAAAGTGTTGCGCAAATTAGAATAAGCTTCAAATGTAGAAAACTACGACGACGACGATGACTCTTGTAAATATGTAAAAAGCTTCAAAGGGCAGTGAAAATGTTTTGTTTGTGTAGTTGTTCAGTTTACAAAGATGTCATTGTTGTTGTTTTTGTTTTGTTGTTGTTGTTGGCACTCATAACTATCCACTGACATATTTTAATTTCAGAATTAATGTAATTATGAAATTGGTACGGTGACACAATTTTTTTTTACAAATTTTCAAAAGTCTTAGACCAAAGTTGTTCAATTTCATGCGTAGAGCTTCCAGCTGAGAGGTTTTGCGTTATTTACCTTCGATTTCCCTGAGATCCTGACATGAGACCACTTCAGTAGTATGTTTTATCGGATAAAAAGAATTTTGAAAATCGTTCTACAATGATAGTACGCTCTAATTGTAGTGCCACTAGCGGACACCCATCCAGGTTCTGACTACACCACGGCCAATGTTACTTAATTTTCGCGATCGCAAAAATAGAGCAACTTCCACCCGGTCACGAACGCTTCAAACTATCGATCAATAAGTAACTGCTATTTTAAAGATTTGTCCTCCAACTCCTAACCGTTAAGAAGTTGAACCTTCCATCATCAGATCATCAACATGAGATGATGAATACCATACGCAAATACTTGTATAGCTTTAAAAATATATGAAACACGTAATACGTGCCTCTAAAATTTAAGGGTTGCCCTCGATTTCCCTAGGATCCCATCATTAGGTCCTGACTTGGTGACAATGGGACCACTTCAGAAGTATACTCGTTTGAATAAAAAAAGAATTTTGCAAATCGCTTCACAACTAACGGAGTAATCGGTGAACATACATAAAAAAATACATACAGTGGAACATAGAACCTCCTCCTTTTTTGAAGTCGTTTAAAAAATGGATCATATCTATCAGTTTACTTCGTAATAAAGAAAGATTCTGTCCTGCCCTGCGCCATCAGATTTAGTGCTAAGCGTGAAAATGGCGTGAATAAACTAAGTACCAAACTATAATCTCGCTATGCTGCTGGTAATTTATCGATATGGTCGCCGTTTAATGAATCGCCAGTGATATCGAACGATTAAACCAAACGTAGTGTATACTTTTTCTGTGATTAAACTCAAATTTCTATGATTAAGTATACCTAGCAGTGGTGTAATAAAGTTTCTGTTCTTATTTTCAGAAGTGCAAGTCGATAGATCTGAAGATTGTATAACTAGAATGGACCCGCCCGATGTTATAATTTAGTCATTGTCACTAACCTTAGATCTATAAACTTCGTTGGTGAGCTTCTTGACTCCTGCGAAGTGGTTCTCTATGTCATTCAGCTTCTTGCCTTCCGTTTCAGGCAGAATGAAGTAAAACACGAGACACCCAGTAAAACTGTAAATCAAAAGGATTTAGTTTTGGGATGGGTTCCCAGTTACAGCACTTAGATCGATAATTAATTATTGCAGATAGCTGTGCACACGACTACGTATGGACTGGTTTGGACTTTTACAGTATACACAAACAACCGAAGCGATTCAAATGGGGGTTTTCAATAATGTATTTGGCTTGCTTCTGTGTAACATATAAGCTGTTTTTTTATTTATTTATTTAGAAAACCAACAACTGTTTACAAAAAATAATCGCCTTTATAAGGTTTCCCTTAGTTAACATCACATAATTTAGTATTGCTATCTACAGAGCAAGCGTAACTAAGTTAAAAGTTTCCTACGGTCTTCTAAATAAGCTAAGCAACTAAAGTAATCTCTCAAGATAATCTTTAGGCGATTGGCCAGTTTTATAGTCCAAGTATTTCAAAAACTTTTTCTGAATGCTCTCAATTCTGTTTTTATGAACTTTGTAATTTGGTGACCATATGCTACGTACCGGCATACTCTAACAAGCTGCGTACATATGCAAAGTATAATAGCTTTATACAAAATACGTTATTAAATGGCTTACACATACGCCTAATTAAGCCTAGATTTCTGTATGCTCTTGTAGTTATTGAGTCAATGTGTTCATTAAAGCTGACTTGGCTGTCTATTAGCAGGCCTAAGTCTTTGACCAGTTTTGTTGATTCAATTGCAACACCGTCCAAGCTGTACGTGAAATAACAAGTTTTTGTTTTACGTGTAAATGAGATATATTGATACTTTTTATGTTAACCGTAATTCTATTTCTTTTTTAGTAGTCTATTTAAATCCTCTTGTAGTTTATGACAATTTTTTGTGCTATCAATTTTCATGAAAACCTTTTTATCATCTGAATACAGCATGAACGACGCATATAGCAGGTATTGATATCGTTTAGATAAGCGTTGTACAGTAACGGTCCAAGGTGAGACCCTTGAGGCACCCCTGATGTGATGTTGATGAAGTCTGATTTATGCCCACCCAACACAACAGCTTGGCACCTATTTCTTTAGATACGAGTCCAAGCAAAGTCCAAAATTCGCCATGAATATCAAATTTTTGAACCTTTTGTAATAGGATTGAGTGATCTACGCGGTCAAAGTCCTTTTCAAAATCAGTATAAATACCATCAATTTGGCCACCAGAATCCATACTTTTTAGCGTCTGACTAATGAACTGTGTTAAGTTACTATTTGTTGATCTACCTCTCAAGAAGCCATGCTGATTTTCAGGGATACTATAATAAATTATTGGATATATGGCGTTATACACAAACTTTTCGAGAATCTTTGCAAATATGTTAAGTATCGATATAGGTCGGTAATAATATAATGTTTCGCATATCTTCTCTTTGAGTGAACCAATTGCACGAAAGCTTATATATTGTACGGAAGTAAGCCAAATACATTATTGAAAACTCTATTTGAATCGGTTCAGTAGATTGTGAGTGATTCGCGGATAGCATTATCTTGTGTTTGTATAAACCAATTGCAATGTAACAACGCTTTTCATTATTGAAATATCAGTTCAGAGAAAGAAACAGATAGACAAAAACCAAAAATGAAGTGAGAGGGTTAAATATTTGATATTTACAGATATGCCGGTTTAAAATTTTATTATATGCATGGATATTTGAACGATATTTTTAGATATTTGCCATTGATTTGATATGACTGATTTATGTGCTCGTTTATGTATCTGCTATTATGGCACCCAGGGTCCTAGGCAGGAGAAATGATTTCCGTTGAGGGTATTTATATGGTCATTACCCTTATAAAAGATATTACAGGTACGCACCAGACTGCACCGTAGAGACCATATGTGCCCACTATGTACAGCGTATCCACCATGCTTATGTACATCTTGTTTGTCAAAAACCCGAATATGTATCCAACGGCGCCTGCTAGCCCTGCGCCTCCAGACCGCGTGCGAGCGCTAAACACCTTGTGAAAATAAAAAGTATACTTACATAAAAATTGTGATATTCATTTCCATACTATGCCAACCCCAGAATGCTTACAATTCGTGGGTATCATCTTTGTCCTTTTTAGTATTCCACATTCATTCACACCTATAATTAATTCTTTTAGTCAGATACCTACTGGTCGGTGGTCATCCCTCCTTAAAAAAATCCGTTAATTCCGATAAGTTTGCCATAGGCACAGATCATGTACTAATACTAGTAAACCCATAGGCTACTTCCTTATTCATTTCAAGTAGTACATTTTTAGGGTTCCGATACCAAAATGGTAAAAAAAAAGAAACCCTTATGGTGCGACTTTGTCTGTCTGTCACACCTGTATGTCTCAGCAACCACTTATGCTATCGACTTGAAACTTGAAATAGTTTTAAAATATGGTTGTCTAACTAAATTGCACACAAAAAAATTAAAAAGATATTATGATTATTAATGTAAAGGGGGCCCAAACAGGGGGGCTAAATTTCAAATTGTCGTTACTAGGTCAAGTGGGGTATCATATTATGAAAGGGCTTTACGTGTACATTCTAAAATATATTTTTGTGTTTTTTTACGACTCTTAGTTTTCAAGTTAAGATGAAAAATGTAAAAAAATACCATTCCCCCCTCCCTCCCTCCCCCTTTCCCTTATCTCCGAAGTTTGTGAAATGAAAAATCTGAATTAATTACAGTCGATAGAAGTTTATGCAATATTACAGCAAAAATAAAACGATCCTACTAAGTTGCATAGTTTTATAGAAATCTGCAAAAAACCTTTACAAACAAATTTAGTTTTGCGGTCCAAAAATTGACTTTATTGCTTCCAAAAATACTACTAGGTATATCGGAACACTCAGCGCGTGAGTCCGTCTCGCACTTGACCGGTTTTTTTTTATCAAAAATACGCTTCCGGAGTTTTTAATCATAGGTTTACTATTATTTCTGTGTCAGAGTGCAAAAACTTGTAGATGTTAGCAAACACTGGGATCATTGAAACTGTGCTTTTAGACTGGGATGAATTTAATAATTTGGCTCTCCTTCTTAGGGTCAGAACATAAATGGGACCAGATCTGACAGTCAAGTTTTTCTGGGGTTTTGAACACCGCAGAGTTCAAAAATCAATGTTGTCAAGCCAAAATCCTACTAGTCAAAAAAGTCAAACAATAACCTAGGCTAAATTACTGTAAGAGGTTTCTTGTTTTAAAAGTGTTCCTTAGGTCCTCCTGAACATATCAGGAACATTCTCCGTTGATCCCATGTACGCTCCACCCTCCCCACCCTCAAACAGGTCCCTGTTTTTAGTTTTTGTCATTTATCTCAGAAACGGTTAAAGATAGATGAAATCGTTAACCTTAATTGAAACGTTATAAAATTACCAACCCGTTGACACCTGTTTTATTTCAATGTGACCTATAGTAGCTGAAATATAGGGTTAAGTTTGCACTTACAACTGAATACCTCTTAGCAAGTTTCTGGTAATAGTTGTCAAAATGAGTAGGATTTCGAACATTTTTGTGCAAACTTAACCCTATATTTCAGCTACTATAGGTCACATTGAAATAAAACAGTTGTCAACGGGTTGGTAATTTTATAACGATTAATGTAACGTTAAAGATTTACATCTATCTTTAACCGTTTCTGAGATAAATGAAAAAAAACTAATATCAGGGACCTGTTTGAGGGTGGGGAGGGGGAGCGTACATGGGATCAACGGAGAATTTTCCTGATATGTTTAGGGGGACTTAAGGAACAGTTTTAAAACAAAAAACCGGCCAAGTGCGAGTCGGACTCGCGCACTGAGGGTTCCGTACCACCACATAAACATAATTGTATTAGTTGAAATTTCAGTAAGTTAATGTGCTAGATTTTTTGAGTCCTACACGCGCTTGACCAAATTTTATTATTTGTTATTATTTTATAGCCTATGCCCTATAAACATACCAATTTTCAAGTTTGTAAGTGTTTCCGTTTTTAAATAGAACTAAAACAAAAATCGCCTCAGCAACCATCCAACTTGACCCCTCTCTTATATGAATGTTCTTGAAACGGGAGCTCACCACAATTGGTTACCATTAGTTGTGAGAAAAGTTGTAATATTTAATGATTTCAGACTTTTCCCATTATTTGTACCGTGAGACCTAGCTTCTTGCCAAATTTCATATTTTTAGGTCACCGGGAAGTACCCTGTAGGTTTTTCATTGATAAAACCTATACCTATAATAAAATTGAAGATAACATGTTCATCTTACGTTTTGTTACAGTTGATTGCTGACGTAGGTACATCTCAAAAGGTGTACAATAAAACCATAGTATAAAACTAAATTACCTGCTTAGCACATCAAGCTTGACAGTTTAAGCCACGATCACACCTACCTAAATTCCAAGACTTAATTCGGCATACATTGCTGGGAGGCTTGGTTATGTTAATTGCAATATCCTTACTTCAACGAGCAATGTACGCTGAATTAGTCTTTGAATACAGCTAGGTGTGATCATGGCTACGTACGGTCGGTCAACGTACGGTCAACCGCTTGTCGGTAGAAACTTTTTCAACTCTATTACCACGCCATAAGGTCCAAAAGTGTTTCTACCGATGTGCGGCCGTGTGTACGTACGGTCAACCGCACGTCGGTAGAAACTTTTTCAACTCTATTACCATGCCATAAGGTGCAAAAGTGTTTCTCCTGATGTGCTGTTAAGTGTACCTAAGACCAACCTCAGCTCACGCTATAGGTTGGAATAGGTACAGCGCGTTCAGAACAAGTCTTTATTTTCCGCGCATGGGTGACAGGCGGAGAGCCAATGAGCGATTCGCTCGCCCCCTGGTGGGAGCCGTGCTCACCCCCGCGACTAATTTTTTGACTTCTGCGCATTAACGGTCACAGACAAAGTTATTTTGCACGCAGTATACCTACCTACCAGCTATATTAAACGGTATAGATGGCGTATCCTTGCATATTTCTAATTTTCAAAGCAATCCGTGATATAATTTATTTATTATAAGCAGGAAATTTTTTTTGAGTACCTATAGCATACAATCAAACGGTTCTAATTATTTTTTACCTGTGTCGTCCTAGTGGCAATCCTAGCGGCCATAATTGGTATTATCTTGAGCTTTGGATGTCTCAGAGGAAGTTAGGTTAAAAAGTCTGTACCGTGTACCTAAAGATGGCGCTGATATCAGATTATGGTTCCACACTTTGTCACGTATTAAATAAACTTTGTTTAGTAAGTATAATTATATTATAAAAGTAAAAAAAAACATTAACTATTTTCTTATCTTTATTTTATTTAAATATTGACGGCGAAACCTGTAAGGTAAGCGTCTAAAAATATCAAAAACATTTCAAAAGTAAAAAAGCAAAAATTTTTAAAAATTTAATAAGCAATACCACCACCGTCCAGGCACAGTATGACCCATACTACCCAGTACTACCTACCATAATTATTATATACTAAAAGCTTTTGCTCTTTGACTTTAAAAACTCAGTGACCATCCAACTTGACCCCTCTCTTATATGAATGTTCTTGAAACGGGAGCTCACCACAATTGGTTACCATTAGTTGTGAGAAAAGTTGTAATATTTAATGATTTCAGACTTTTCCCATTATTTGTACTGTAAGACCTAGCTTCTTGCTAAATTTCATAATTTTAGGTCAACGGGAACTACCCTGTAGGTTTTGCATTTTTGAATAAATGTATGGAGATGAGAACATAAAAAGCCATATCTTTTTATTGCGTCGTTGTAAAAAATTGAAATTTTCAGACCTTGTGTGGTCCATGGATCCTAATATATGGTATTAATTTCAACCTGATACCTTTACCCGTTCGTGAGATAAAGGGTCTTGACAGACAGACAGACAGACAGACAGACAGACAGACAGACAGACAGACGGACAACAAAGTGATCCTATAAGGGTTCCGTTTTTTTCTTTTGAGGTACGGAACCCTAAAAACCTCACACCGTAAATTAGCCTAGGTTATGTTTTGACTTTTTTGAACTAGTAGGATTTCGGCTTGACAACATTGATTTCTGGATTCAGTGATGTCCAAAACCCCATAAAACCTTTGTTGTCAAAAATGGTCCCGTTTTAATTCTGAGAAAATTTAATTACGAGGGGAGTTCAATGTATTCTTTGCCGGCTTTCCTCTTCTTTTTTCTTTTATTACTTTTCTCAAACGGCGTAAAGTGGTTGAGTATTTTACTGCGTTGATATTTTCACCTTTTTTTATGTACTCGATCAATAGTATTCCTTCAGAATCCCAGAAAACTGTGGCCATGATTATGCCAGCCGATGGAGTGACTTTGAACTTCCTCGGAGGGTCTGATCCCTTTTTATGCCACTGCATAGATTCCTGTTTACTCTCAGGGTCATAGTGATGAACCCACGTTTCATCACCTGTAACTATCCTTTCGAAAACACTTGCTGGATAGTCGCCACACAGCTCTAAAAACTCCTTCCAAGTGTAAACCCGCGCTTGCTTTTGAAGCGCAGTGAGCATGTGCGGCACCCATCTTGCACTGACTTTTGTAACGTTAGTTTACTATTATTTAATCTGTGGTAAGGTTGAGATAATCATTATAGTATAGTGTGTACCTACAGTACCAACGGATAGCTTAGTTATTTTTGCCAATATATTGATTATTACACGTGCATCTTCTGATACAAGTTTTTCGATAATTTTAGCACTTTCTTCGGTAGCCTCCGTGATTGGCCCACCTGGGCGGGGGTCATCTTCGATACTTTCCTTGCCTCTTTTAATTCACTTGACCACTTCTGTACAGTCGATAATGAAGGAGCAGAGTCTTGATAAACGGCTACCATTAATTCTTCATGATTAGTTTTTTGAGATTTTCCTTGTTAATGAGGAATTTACTCACCGCACGATGCTCGATTTTCTTCAACATTGTCGCGTCAGTCATTTTCGTCGTCTTTGACTGGAGGTCGCCAACAAATAATTGTACTATCATTGGAGGTCGCAAGCAAACTAATGAAGTTATCAACATGAAATTTTATATAAATTCCCTCAGATAATGTTGTTATAATGTTGTTATGTTGTTGTTGTTGTTATATTTTAATTGGCCACAATAATATCAAATCACCCCGATACCGAGAATACATTGAATACCCAGCGTATCATTTATTTCCTACTCTATTTCAGACTATGAAACTTAACAACTTTCGCTAAGGAAAATAGGTTGACATACGATAAAAAAAATACTTCCCATCAGCACCAGCTGAAGGGAAAGTTGTTCAGTTTCATGGTCTGAATGCAAATGCGCGGTTTCAAAGATCACAGTGTTTACCCTATACAACGTGTTAATGGAATAAGCGAAACCGTCACACACCCCACCTGATTTTTATTACAATAAATCCATTCCCGTAAAAAATATTCTAAAAAAGATTTTTTTTTCTAGATATTGTTACGAACGTGCCGTCGTGATGTCAGCTGCCATACTGTCACGAACGTGACGTCGTGCTGCCAGCTGTCATGCGAAAGAACTGTATCAAAATTTCGACAAGTCAGCATCGTGGTGCACAGGCTTTCCTCGTCGTCGATCTTCGAGATGCGGATTCCAAGCGGATTCCTGTGTAAATCATTCTTTCACTGGACATTGGCGTGTCGCCATATTTTTGTAACAATTCTTTTACTTTGTCATTGGCGAAATACGTTTTGTAATGAGATGTGATGCCATTAAATAAATATACATACATAAGAGCCGCGTGACTTATGCGGAAAAATGTTAGACCCCAGATTAAACTGAAATGTGACGCCATTAAATAAATATCTATCTAGTAAGTTTATGTACAGATGTTAGACATTTATGAGCAGATACGTGAAGCAGGTTTACAAGCCAGTGAGAAATCAAAGACAATATGACCGAAGAGCTGATTGTGCTGGTTTTGAAGAGGGAACTTTAGTCTGGCTGCATAATCCTATCCGAAGAAAGGGGAAATCCCAAGGTCCCAGAGGGAAGAGTGCTAGGAGGGAAGACTCCGTTGAAGAGGTCCTAGAGCGAGGAGTGCTCGGAGGGAAAACTCCGTAAACGAGAACCCTGAGGGTAGAGAGCTAGGAGGGAAGACCGCACGAAGAGGCTCAGAGGGCGAACTTGGTGACGTGTAAAAGAAGCTCGGATTGTAAATAACTCCTAAATAAACGGACAAATCCTACATTGGCGTTTCACTCCAATCCCGAACCGCTAGCTCGTAACATTATTTTGAAGTTTCATCACTGTTCTAGTTTCATCGTTGTTCTAGTCTGCGCACTCCGCGCACGCCACGTCCACTTCCTACCCCTCCTCACCACTCATAAAACCAGTGGTACCGCCGCCAGCGCGCGTATCCACAGAAATATTTAGAATAGAAGAGGCAAAAATTTAGATAATAAAAAAAATTACCCCTATCAAAAACCCGTGGAATGGATTCTACTCTGGATTCTGAACAAACTATTTTCTCAGTTTCGCTTATTCCATCAACACGTTGTATAATGGCGGACCGGTTCCAGCACAAACCCTAAAATCCATGCGCGGGAGATCGGGTTGTTCTAGGTGTACACACACAGGTATGAATAAATACATAAAAAAGCATTAGTTTATGAATTAAAACTTTACCCATTGTCATGACCTACCTCTCCGATCAGGATCCAGGGCAACAGTCTTATACCTGTGTGGGTAAGCAGAGCCAGCAACATGAGCAGGGTTGTGGGTATCCAGGAGTACGGGTTCTGCTGTGCACAAAACATCACTTAGCTAGTTCTAACAAACCACAAAGATCGGTTATTGTAACTGATCTGTAAAAAATGAGATATTATGCCTACCACTATAATGTCAGCCGACGTCGTCGTATTCAAGGAATTTGGAATTTCTTGTTGGTGTATCGTCGTATTAATAGCAGCTATGTCGGTTTCTGTCACATTTACAGTCAGACTCTGTTCGGGTACACCGTACTGAAACAAATATTTATCACTTTTTACAAGCATCATCGATAAAATGTAACTCATACTAAGATGGTTATTTTTGAATCCCTGGCCAGAATTTAGTACCTATATTAAATACTAACTAACTTTTGCCCGCTCCACCCGCGTAGGATTTTGTGCAAGAGCGACTTAAAGCTGACCTCCCATCCCATACTGTGAATGTACTTACTTGAATAAAATCATGCAAAAGCTATTTCTAAGCCAGAACACATATTTTAGTATTTTCTTCATCATCTGCCATATCTGTCATATCCAAGACACGTCCATACTGCAGGACAGGGAGCTCCCTCCAGATCTCCAGCAAAAACGAAGGAGGGGATTTACCCGATTTACCATAGTCACCACACTTGCAAGTGTTCGGCTGGAGACCGTTGTTGTTGGTGACCGCAGTGTGTACGATGATACGATACACAGATAGATGCTGCTGCCCATCCTCCTTTTCATAAGCCCTTAGTCTCTTAAGACACCCACCCACGGGTAGTAATGGGTTGGGTTGGTAGTAATGGGTTGCCAGCACCACACGGACGGTTTAGTATGACACTTTGACCAAAAACTAAACAACTTTTAAACTTAATTAGCTAAATTTTTTTCACAATACGACCTATGTTCTTTTAGGAAGTCGTTCAGATTCATGGTCTGAGTAACCTACTGAAATTTGAGTAGGTAGGCACTATTAAACCGGCCAAGTGCGAGTAGGACTCGCGCACCGAGGGTTCCGTACAAACCTGTAGGTACATAACTAAAAGTTATGGTATTTTTATTGGTAAAAAAAAATACAATGTGATGTACTTAACTAAAAATTTAAAGTTTTCGGAATTTTTCCTTTATGTGTGCTACAAAAAGTTGCTTCGTGCCAAATTTCAAGATTCTAGGTCGACTGGAAATATCCTTTAGGTTTTGATTCCCTTGCGAGTAGTTGCGAGTTTCAAAATACGCAACCATCGACTTGAAATTCGGAATGGTTTTAGCATGTGATTGTCCAATTTGATTGCAAATGAAAAAATAAAAAAATATTATTGTTATAATTGTGAAGGGGGATCTAAAAAGGGGGACATAATTTTCGTGACTAGGTAGGGTGGGGTATCATAAGAATGGGCTTTATAGATTTTCATATTTTTTTACAACTCTTAGTTTATGAGAAAACTGTCAAAAACATACCTTATCCCGGAAGTTTGCGAAAGGCAAAATCTAAATTAATTATAGTCGAAGTTTATGTACATTTTACAGGAAAATAAAACAATCTATCAAAGTAACAAAGTTTTCAGTCCAGGCCCTGGCTAAATTTCTGTAGGGAAATGTATGTAAGTACATATATTTTTTTTTTCAGGAATGTTTAGCAGGTGTTCTAGTAAGTATTTTTCACTCGGGTGATAATCCGTCACCCGGTCCATTTTCAGGCTATGACGTCATCAAATTTTTGTTGGGGGTTTTTAGGGTTCCGTACCTCAAAAGAAAAAAACGGAACCCTTATAGGATCACTTTGTTGTCCGTCTGTCTGTCTGTCTGTCTGTCTGTCTGTCTGTCTGTCTGTCTGTCAAGACCCTTTATCTCACGAACGGGTAAAGGTATCAGGTTGAAATTAATACCATATATTAGGATCCATGAACCACACAAGATCTGAAAATTTAATTTTTTTACAACGACGCAATCAAAAGATATGGCATTTTATGTCCTCATCTCCATACATTTATTCAAAAATGAAAAACCTACAGGGTACTTCCCGTTGACCTAAAATTATGAAATTTGGCAAGAAGCTAGGTCTCACAGTACAAATAATGGGAAAAGTCTGAAATCATTAAATATTACAACTTTTCTCACAACTAATGGTAACCAATTGTGGTGAGCTCCCGTTTCAAGAACATTCATATAAGAGAGGGGTCAAGTTGGATGGTTGACGAGGCGATTTTTGTTTTAGTTCTATTTAAAAACAGGAACACTTACAAACTTGAAAATTGGTACGTTTATAGGGCATAGGCTATAAAATAACAACAAATAATAAAATTTGGTCAAGCGCGTGTCGGACTCAAAAAATCTAGCACATTAACTTACTGAAATTTCAACTAATACAATTATGTTTATGTGGTGGTACGGAACCCTCAGTGCGCGAGTCCGACTCGCACTTGGCCGGTTTTTTTAGGGTTCCGTACCTCAAAAGAAAAAAACGGAACCCTTATAGGATCACTTTGTTGTCCGTCTGTCTGTCTGTCTGTCTGTCTGTCTGTCTGTCTGTCTGTCTGTCTGTCTGTCTGTCTGTCAAGACCCTTTATCTCAAGAACGGGTAAAGGTATCAGGTTGAAATTAATACCATATATTAGGATCCATGAACCACACAAGATCTGAAAATATCAATTTTTTACAACGACGCAATCAAAAGATATTTCATTTTATGTCCTCCTCTCCATACATTTATTCAAAAATGAAAAACCTACAGGGTACTTCCCGTTGACCTAAAATTATGAAATTTGGCAAGATGCTAGGTCTCATAGTACAAGTAATGGGAAAAGTCTGAAATCATTAAATATTACAACTTTTCTCACAACTAATGGTAACCAATTGTGGTGAGCTCCCGTTTCAAGAACATTCATATAAGAGAGGGGTCAAGTTGGATGGTCGCTGAGGCGATTTTTGTTTTAGTTCTATTTAAAAACGGGAACACTTACAAACTTGAAAATTGGTATGTTTATAGTGCATAAGCTATAAAATAACAACAAATAATAAAATTTTGTCAAGCGCGTGTCGGACTCAAAAAATCTAGCACATTAACTTACTGAAATTTCAACTAATGGTGGTACGGAACCCTCAGTGCGCGAGTCCGACTCGCACTTGGCCGGTTTTTTTTCTTAAGAGCGTTCATCCGTTCAAATCGCGCCTGGAGTCAAAATTTACGATTTTCGCCGAAGGATAAAACAATGCAATTCTCAGTTTTCAAAGAAGACATTAATATCATATTAGAAATACTTTCACGATCTGTTTTTTGGTTTAAAAACATTTCAAAATATTGGGATATTTTTCCAAATAGAACAGTTCTTTAACACGTCCGTTTTTAACTTAGCGCTTGACCGTCTACGCAGATGCGAGATTTATGTAGGATCAAATGCTACAAGATTGAAAAAAAATACCATTCGAAAATTCAGGATATTGTTTAGTTTTTGGTTAAAAAAAATACTCGATTCAGGTAAAAATTCATTCAAAAAAACTACAATCAAAAGTTACATTTTCAGTAAATTTACTGGATATTAACCGTGTCATTTTAGGTGAAAATGTAAGACATTATTTTTTATTTTTGGACTAAGCATGTGAAGTCATTCATACTCTAAAATAGTGTATCTTTTTTTTTGGACTAAATTGTATTTATATTTTACTGTGAATTATTTAGTACTCCTATAAAATCGATTCGTGGCCGAGGCCTTGTTGTGGCGACGCATCGGAGTAACGCTCTTAATCCTATTGTGGTGTACTTCTATCAAATGAAAGGGCTTTAGGAGCTGATTCTGGAAATATACGAGTACTACATTGTCACATTTGAACATCTGGTTATGTTAAAATCAAAGAAATATTATCGAAACACGCCAAGTTTGAGCTCTTCCAGGGAACAAAAAACCAGTCAAGTGCAAGTCTGACTCGCGCGGCGATGATTCCGATATACCCATAATATTTTTAGAAGCCAAAAAGTAAAGCCCTTTTATATAAAATCCTCTTGACCTATATATATATATATATTTTTAAAATTTTGCCCCTTTTACAATAATAATAATTTTATTATTTTTTATTTTCTTAAGCATATTTTATAAACATTCCAAGTTTTAAATCGATAGCGTGAGTATTTGCTGAGATAAATAAAAGCTTGCTTAGTTTTTTAACAATTTTTTTTTATGTTGAAGACACGTACAGTACGAATATATGCGTCGTAGGAAGCGACCAAGACACAGCACAAGCCAGCCCCAGCAGTGGAAAAGAGTGTGAGGGGCCGCTTCCCGGTGTAGTGAACCAGCATCACGCATAGCGCCGAGCCTACTATTTGCACCACCCCGAGGATGAGGGTCGCATAGTATTTGTCGATAGGAGCCTCCAGCATCTGGAATATAGACACTGCGTACGTCTGCAGTGTCAAAAGTACTTTTGTTTTAGCAGAACACACAGTAAAATTTTCTTAATTAATATTCTTGAATTATGTTATGAATCCAATGAATCAAATGAATATAAATCAAATGAATATAAAGAAATAATAAAAATAATAAAAGTCTAAAACTGTGCACATAATTTTAGCATGTTACATTTGTCGAAATATACATGGTGTCAACAAAACTAAACAATTTTCCCGAAGAAACATTTTAGGGAAAAAGAAAATTGAACTCTCCATATACAAAATATACTCTCCTAATACAAATTTTTCACATTGATCGAACAGTTTGTAAGAAGCCAATTTTTTTTTAATTCCCAATTTTTTTTTTTTTATTCAAGTTGCTCAGTTTCGTTGACTGAACAGAACACACAATTTCAGTTTAGGTACACCGTCCTATTAACCCTTTATAACTATTAATTAATTTTGTAGATATATGCAAAAAAAAATCTTTCCACAGCGCATTTTGTAATAGATCGATATTCAAGATGTAATTTTTTTTGTTGGATCTTGTTTAGAGTTTAGAGCGCTGCGCTCGGCTCTGGATGGGAGACACTGTCGAACAAAAATCACTTCGTACGGCTTTTATTGCATCACCTGATTGTCCGAAAAGTAAGATGATTCAGTGAATGAGAAGGCACGTCATGCCATCAGTCCTGGCTGCTAAAGTTTGGCCAGTGAGTGGTGTCACAACAAAACCGAAAAATAACGAGCTGTAATCACTGAAAATACTGCAGAATAACAATTTGATACTTATAGTTAATATTGCTGATTCATTTAATTTCACTGACAACTCATTGACTCAACTAACTGACTTGACTCACTGATTCAGCTCACTGACTTGACTCATTGAATCGACTCACTGACTCAAGCCGTGGCCTTGGGCGGCTTGACATCACCAGGGTCTGTGAGGTCGATCATCGATCTTACAACTCACACTATATGATGATGAGTCGATAGAAACTACTCAACTTATGACTAAGTATATAAACAATTGTGAACATACGTGGTTGCTTGCTCAGTGAAGTGTGACAGACAAAGAGATGAACGAATTAGGGTTCCTTTTTACCATTTTGGTCGGAACCCTAATTACAAGCACGAGTCATGTTTACCTACATCATTGTAAGAAGGTCGATTGACAATACAACAACCGACGAAGAGCCGAGTAATGTTTATATAATAGTGACGAGTGATAGTGACAATGACAACGCAAAATATAATAATTGTTCTAAAATACTTTGTGAACGATATTATAATCTGAGCCTAAAATCTATCCTATTAATTGATAAATACTCCCTTATGGTTTCGCCCCTGCCTTTTTAATGGGGCCAATACACTGACCTCTATATATACAATAGAGGTCAGTGGGCCAATAGGATTAAAGCATCTCCTTCAGAACCGAAGCCCAGGTCCAACAAGCAAAGTGAAAAAAAAAACTTACTTTTTGGTAGGTCGGTGTATTTCTTACCTGTAACGTAGTCATTCCACTAAAATGACCGACGAAGAAGGCATAACAAACTAAGAAGAAGGGAATGAGGAAACTTCTCTCCATATAACAGGACACGTGGTCCCATAGCTGGCTATTGTCGCCGGCTTCAATTTTTACTGCAAATTAAAAGTTGGAATGGAACTGCTGAGAAGTAAATTGATCCAGCTACCGGACCTAGCCACACTGATTAGAATCTTTTTATAGCAGAAGTGTCTTAAATCACCAAAATTTGTAAACCATGAACTGTAACTATTTAAAGAGTCATTTTTGTTATTTTAGCCATTAATGAAGCACAGCCTTGTTTAAGTTTTTATGTAAAGATAATTTTATGCTTTTTGCTTCATTATTCTCGTCCAGGACCAGTACCACTGTATTTGTACCACTACTGACCAAAGCAATCTCACTTGTAAGTACACGTAGTGTAGGTACTAATGGGACATGCAAACGACATACCTACCACTAAAAACATAATTTTGTATATCTGTCTATTGCCTTGTAGGTGCATGTTACCTTACTTACGTTTTTCATTAGATTTCTTCTCATATAATTTTATTATGTCCGCCAATTCTTTATCAACTGCGCTGGATTGCTTCCATCCGCGTAACCATTGTAAACTCTGAAATACATTAGTAGGCACGTTAGTAATTTTGTGTGGCTCAGGAAATTGTGAGATTTGAAATAGCAGTTTGTATGCAACAAAGTTGTATTTTGCTTTAACACAGTAAAGATAATCCAAAGGGTTTTCTGTGCGCGTAGGTATATCTAGATTCTAGGGTGATGGAAGAGAAGGTGTCAAAACGTTTGTTTATAAACGTAAGTACTAATCTTTCTACTCAAAAAACGCCCAAGTTCAATACCTATAATAGGTACATAGTGACAAATATTACTGACCTTTTTGGCTTCATCTAATCGATTCTTGGAAACCAGCCAATGTGGAGACTCCGGGATAAAGAACAAAGATACTACTGCCAAAAACTGCAAAAAAATAGTAAGTACCTACAAAAAATATCATTTCACTCAGCATTTTAGGGACACAAAAATAGTAACATCGCCGGGCTCTCCTAATCAGAAAAAGCTATTAGACACACTTAACTTTCATGCAATTCAAAATATTACGATTACACCGGTAAGAGGAACGAAGTTTTACAATAACATTCACATGTAAATTTTAAATTTTTCATCGCTATTCAAAGAGGGTTATAAAATCTCTGAAAAATATTCCCAAGCCCCACTTGCAGGATCATTTTGCTACTTTTAAACGAAGTTATTATTATTGTGTAGGTATATGTATGTTTGTTTATTAATAATATTAGTTAAATATACAATATTCACTTAGTCTATGGTTCATCTTTGTGCACCACCAACGCATTATTGTTACTTTTTCCTTGCACCCAAAGGTTGCCTGGAAGAAATTGTTTTTAGCAATTAGGCCGCCTTATCGTGCACCGATTTTATGTTCGTTTATGTTTTTGTACTTGTTGTTATCTGTGTGCAATAAAGAGTATTGTATTGTAGTGTTAGGTAGTACCTACTGTAAAAGTGATGTTTAGCAGAGCGATAGTCCGCCAGTAGAACAGCAATCGAAAGAGGAACTGTGTAAAGACCCCTATGATGATACACAGAGAACTGGTAGCAGATAGGGCACCACGTAAGTGTGGCTGTGTGATCTCCGCGACGTACGTCAGCACCTGCGGAATAACACAACATTTAGGGTGAATTTACACCAGTGCTGTGCGATGCGAGGGAGCTGAGCTATGAGCTGGGGAAATTCCAACCAGTGGATACCGTCATTGTCATACTCGTACTCTCATACTCTTTAACTCATAATTTTTAAAATTCATGTCAAAAATAACATTATGTATACATCAAAGTATATAAATCATCGTATAATTGGTATAACATACATTTCAAATAATATATGTCAACTCTAATTACTAGGTCGTTTTTTATGATCAAAAAATTCGTTGAAAGAATAAAAAGCATTTTCGGTTAACAAGTTTTTTACATTTGATAAAAAATGTTCAGATAATTTAATTTTATCAGGAATCACATTATATATCTTTGGGCCCATTGCATGCGTTGATTTGGCTGACTTGACGACACCTGAATGTGCGCTAAGTCATGTTTTCCCTTAGATCATAATTATGCAAATCTGACTTAAGTTGGTAATTTTTTTTGTTTTTATGGACGTATTTAATAATATCAAATATATATTGAGAAGGGAGGGTAAGAATTCCTTGTTTGATGAAAAGATTTTTCTGGAGTACCAGGTACCAAATGGAGTAATCGTATTGAATGGAATTTTCCAGGCTCATAGCTTAGCTCCCTCCGTCGCACAGCACTGTGGAAATTCGCTCGTATGCTGCTACGGGCTGTAAATTTGAAGTAATATACAAATTGTTTATCTATATATATAAAAGAAGAAGGTGACTGACTGACTCACTGACTGACATATCAACGCACAGCCCAAACCGCTAGGTCTAGAGATTCCAAATTTGGCATGTAGGTTCCTTATAAGACCTAGGGGTGCACTAAGAAAGGGTTTTAAAAAATTCCACCCCTAAGGGGGTAAAATAGGGGATGAAAGTTTGTATGAAAGTCCGTCAGTTTTGAAGTTAGGATCTTCAAAATTTGTAATTAGGCTGACGACTAAAAATTAAGTTTTACGTGTCTCAGGGTTTTTGAAAATTCTACACCCTAAGGGGTGAAAAGGGGGATGAAGTTGAAAATCCTTCATTTTCAAAGTAAAATCCACTAAATTTATTGTTGAGGCATTAGGGTTGTAATTCTGTGGAAAGCACATCACTGTTATTGAAATTCCACCCCAAATTCAACCCCTAAAAAGGCAAATGGGGTACAAAAGTCTAAAAACCAATATGGGTTCGTTTGTATGGTTTATCGGGTCGCTGATTACGCAAGCTACAACAATTTTTAAATCCAACATGGTGAACGTGAAATACCATCATCCCCTGGGGTTGGGGTTGGGGTGCGATAGGTTTGAAATGTCTAAAAATCAATATGGGTGTCATTTCTATGTTAATGATAGCGATTAAATTGGCGTTAGGGGTAGGAATAGGGGCAGGGATAGGGTAGAGGTAGAGAGGTAGAGAGGGAGGTAGAGAGGTAGAGAGGTAGATAGGTAGAGAGGTAGAGAGGTAGAGAGGTAGAGAGGTAGATAGGTAGATAGGTAGAGAGGTAGAGAGGTAGAGAGGTAGAGAGGTAGAGAGGTAGAGAGGTAGAGAGGTAGAGAGGTAGAGAGGTAGAGAGGTAGAGAGGTAGAGAGGTAGAGAGGTAGAGAGGTAGAGAGGTAGAGAGGTAGAGAGGTAGAGAGGTAGAGAGGTAGAGAGGTAGAGAGGTAGAGAGGTAGAGAGGTAGAGAGGTAGAGAGGTAGAGAGGTAGAGAGGCAGAGAGGCAGAGAGGCAGAGAGGCAGAGAGGTAGAGAGGTAGAGAGGTAGAGAGGTAGAGAGGTAGAGAGAATAAAAAAAAACTGGTCAAGTGCGAGTCGGACTCGCGCGCCGAGGGTTCCGATATACCTATAGTATTTTTGGAAGCAATAAAGTCCATTTTCAGGACCGCAAAACTAAATTTGTTTGTAAAGGTTTTTTGCAGATTTCTGAAAAACTGTGACACTTAGAAAGATCATTTTATTTTTGCTGTAAAGTTCACATAAACTTCTGTCAACTGTTATTAATTCAGATTTTTCCTTACTCAAACTTCGGAGATAAGGGGGGGAATGGTATTTTAGAAAACTAAGAAACTTAAAAATATACAAAAATATATTTTAAAATGTACAAGTAAAGCCCTTCCATATGATACCCCATTCGACCTAGTAGCGACAATTTGAAATTTGGCCCCCCCTATTTTGGCCCCCTTTACATTGATAATCATACTTTTTTCAAATTTTTTTTCACGTGCAATTAAGTTGGACAACTATATTCTAAAACTATTCCAAATTTCAGGTCGATAGCATAAGTGGTTGTTATGATATAGAGGTGTGACAGACAGACAGACAGACAGACAGAGCGGCACCATAAGGGTTCCTTTTCTTTACCATTTTGGTATCGGAACCCTAACAACTACCTACTTAACTGTGCAAGTTAAGATTTCACTTAAGTAACATTTCTTAACTGAACTACAGAATAAAGTACTATCATACAGTATTGCCCTGATGATTTTCACACATGCATTGGCATCTCCTGGTAACTACCTAGTCTAGGTACCTATTCATCCGCCACTTATCTATTCCACACAAACGCATCGAGTTATATTGGCTATTGTTGTGTTTTGTATAATGGACACTGCAATCTGATGTTATCTATTTATTTATTTATATTTATACATAACAATTTACCATTACAGTAAAAAAAAAACAATGCGATAAAAGTAGCTACAGTCATAAATAACGTTAAAATCTTATTCATTATTATTTGTTTGTTTATTTATTACTAGCTGTTGCCCGCGACTCCGTCCGCGTGGGGTTCAGAAAAAGTAGCTAATGACTTTTCCCATGGTTCAAACTATCTTCGTACCAAGTTTTTATCACAATCGGTTTATCGGATTAGCCATAAAAGCGTAACAGACAGACAGACAGTGCAGTTCTCGCCTTTATATTATTAGGTATACAGAGTACCGAAAATACGGATTTTTGTAAATTAAACACCTCTTGTTTACGTGTGGACTGTTAGGTCGCCCACTATCCTCGTAAGTGTAAAATTATAGTATAATTCCACGCGGATGAACTGTGATACGGGTTTCGTTATTTTTTATACAAAACTAAGCCTAACTAAATCTGAGGCGCAGTCACTTTAGCTTCTGTGGCCACTGAAAAAAGAGCGGTACAAAGTCCAACGTGTCTAGCTTCACATGCTTTTAACTGTATATGTACCTACATACAAAACTGTTGGACTTCACTTCTGTACCATCTTTTTAACTTATTTCTCCCATTAAAAGACAATTTCTAAAAAACAATGATTCACATCTCTCTTTATTATTTGAAGTATTTTGATATAGGATTTTGAGATAGGATTTTTTTATTATTATTTTTATCATAAAACGAAATCTAGATTTTACCAATCTTCTGCTGTACCCACGACTTTTACACAAACAACTGGACCGGATCAAACGGTATTTTCAACAACGTATTTGGCTTTTTTCCGTTCAAAGTTATAAGCTTTGTTTGATTTCAGCTCGGCTTCACCGCTTGAAACTTTAAACTCGCCTATTTTCTGTTTGAGTGAACCAATTGCAATAAAAAAAGTTTAAGGTGGTTTCTGAGTGGCAGCACCTTACTTTTAGAAATAAATTTATTGCGTCGCAAATACAAAACTTTTTATTAGTATTGTTCGTTTGGCGGCAATATGGGGTAGTTATATATGTTATAACCCATAACATCATAGCTTAGCTTATCATTTATAGCTTTGTATTGGTAAAGTGCTAAAAGTGACCGTTTTTGGCAGTTTTACAATACAAAGCTATTCACGATAAGCTAAGGTGTGAGGTGATGGATAATAAAATATAGAACTATCCCTAATTGCCGCCAAACAAACAATCCTTATTAAATGTTTTGTATTTAAGAAGCAATAAATTTATTTCTCAAAGTGGCAGCACCTCTGCTCAGCAACCCCCTTAAATATTGCACGAAAGCAACCCAAATACGTTATTGAAAACCCCGTTTGAGTCGTTCAAGTAATTTGTGAGGTATTGGTGCTGCCGCTTAAAATTTCGTGAACCTTCTATCTAAGTGAACCGTTTGCAATGAAATAAAGCTTATAAGTTGCACAGATAAAAGCCCGACACGTCATTGAAAACCTCGTTTAAATTAGTTCAGTAGGTGAGTTCTTGGTTCTGTAGCTTAAAACTTTGCGTATCTTCTGTCAAAGTCAACCTATCGCAATGAAACTAAGCTTATATATTGCATAGGAGTAAGCCAAACACGTTACTGAAAACCTCGTTTAAATCGGTTCAGTTGTTTGTGAGTTATTGGCGCCACCGCTTGAAATTTCGCGCACCTTCTGTCACAGTGAGCCGTTTTCAATAAAAGTAAGCAAATGTGTTGCAAAGAAGTAAGCTTGACAGGTTATTAAAAACTCCATTTGAATCCGTTCAATAGTTTGTGAGTTATTTGCGCCACCGGATGAAATTTCGCGTACCTTCTGTCTGAGTAAACCGTTTGCAATGAAACTTAATTTTTATGTTGCAAAAAAGTTAGCCAAACTCGTAATTGAAAACCCCGTTTGAATCGGTTTGATAGTTTGTGAGTTATTAGCGCACAGGCAGTTTGATAATTTACATTAGTGTAGCTTCTGATAGAGTGAACCGATTTGAATGAAACATAGCCTATATGTTGCTCAGAGCTAAGCTTAATCTACCTGCGAAAACTGCGTGAAAACCATTCAGTAGTTTCGGAGTTTATCGAAAACATACAGACAGACAGACAGACCGACAGACAGACAGACAGACAAAAAATTCAAAAAAAATATATTTGTGTTCTATTAGTCCTTTCTTATCGCTTACACTCATTTTTTGATAAATTCATCAAAAGTACAGACACGCGGTTTCTACTCTTCTTTTATTATATGTATAGATTATTAAATATATGCTCAAACTAGGTGTAGGTGCCCTTTTAGTATTTGCCAACCTGGGCCCTGAGTCAGGAGGCTTTCTACAATCGCAATCGCTATAGAATAGAATAAAATGTATGGGATTGACATTAGCTGTCACGCGACATTTCGATCGCTAATGGGCGGTTTTTTATTTTTTGTACCTTGTAGTTTTAACATGTAACCGACATTTGACGATTGAAAAATGTGACTTAATACAACATGCTAGGTAAAATTTCATCTTGGTTTGAATCTACATAATATAAGCTTATTGATGAAAACAAAAATTAGTTTTAATTCTTATTTAATTGCAATAATTTTTACAAAAAACTAAATTCACCCTCCCTCTAAAATGCATGTAACCTTTCGAAGTACCATTTTAAACTTTCAAATTTCGCGCCATATGGGCACTGTAATATTGTGTTGTGTTTCCATTGAATGAAACTAATGTAATTTTATCATTATAGCTACAGTTTTTTATAAAATATACCTTAATTACCTAAAATTTCAGTTTTAAGTCGTGTAACTAAATATCATTATAAGTGGAATTCCACTTGAGTTACGGGCTTTAAAAACTCTTCAGAATAGTTTTCTACCAAGATTCAAGTATTTTTAGGGTTCCGTATCTCAAAAGAAAAAAAACGGAACCCTTATAGGATCACTTTGTTGTCCGTCTGTCTGTCTGTCTGTCTGTCAAGACCCTTTATCTCACGAACGGGTAGAGGTATCAGGTTGAAATTAATACCACATATTAGGATCCATGAACCACACAGGATCTGAAAATTTCAATTTTTTACTACGACGCAATCAAAAGATATGGCATTTTATGTCCTCATCTCCATACATTTATTCAAAAATGCAAAACCTACAGGGTACTTCCCGTTGACCTAAAATTATGAAATTTGGCAAGAAGCTAGGTATCAAAGTACAAATAATGGGAAAAGTCTGAAATCATTAAATATTATAACTTTTCTCACAACTAATGGTAACCAATTGTGGTGAGCTCCCGTTTCAAGAACATTCATATAAGAGAGGGGTCAAGTTGGATGGTCGCTGAGGCGATTTTTGTTTTAGTTCTATTTAAAAACGGGAACACTTACAAACTTGAAGATTGGTATGTTTATAGTGCATAAGCTATAAAATAACAACAAATAATAAAATTTGGTCAAGCGCGTGTCGGACTCATTAAATCTAGCTCATTAACTTACTGAAATGTCAACTAATACAATTATGTTTATGTGGTGGTACGGAACCCTCAGTGCGCGAGTCCGACTCGCACTTGGCCGGTTTTTTTAAACTAGAGAAATTTTTCGGCGCCTGGCAACATTAAATAAGCACATGGTTTGATTCTTTTTCGAAGTATCGTCGCTTTGAACAGACGGGTCCTAGTGTAACTCTTAGCCCTTTCCATTGAATTACTGGGATTTTAAAGGTGATTTCCTTATGTTGTGTTTTTGCTAAAGTTTCTATAATGTTCTTCATTTTATCTATATTTGATTAAAACAAAGTTTTGATAATAAAAAGATAAATTAGGCTAGTATTCGTTCTTCTACTTTTCAGGTTATAGGTAGTGTTACATCCACTGAGTAACATTTTTCTCAAAGGAATGAAATCGTAACTCAGTGGAACGATAAGGGCGCGTGTCGATTGCTTTATTTTAGTTTTTAACCGGCTTAAAAAAGGACGTTTTGACTATAGATTCGATCTGTGTATAAACATATAATATTATTGGGATCACACCGCACGATTTTCACAAATCGTTTAACAGCAATCTTAGCTTAATCTGAGTTTCTAAATATTTAACCAAAGAAAGACTTGTTGTGAAAAACACTTTACCCATTCCATTTAGTGACAATTCATTCCACTGAGAAATTGTCTACCAATTTTCTGTTGTTAATTTTCAAAGTCTTTGATAAAATTATGAAAAATATAATGAATAGGACATATGGCAAAAGACTGTTAATTTTTTAATGTTAATTATTTTTCAAAAAAACTTATGTTTGTGTTAAATATAACAGGTAAAAAATAAAACGAAAATGTTTATCTTTAACAACCTCGTCACTCACATGAGGATTTAGTGCCTTAACATTTGTATTTTATTAGAAACTAGCGGTTCGCCGCGGCTTCGCACGGGTAGATATAGGTTCTTGTTGCATCGGGGGTTACTAAAGAAACCAGCCAAGCGCAAGTTGGACTCCCACCGAGGGTTCCGTACCACTAAGGTAAAAATACTGTCCTAGTTATGGGCAGTCATACCATCTTAGTCACGCAGAAGTGCATTAAATTCACTCGAGCCGACACGCACTTCATCAAAACCATCATAACATCCCATAATACGTCCACTACAGGACAGGGAGCTCCCTCCAGAATTCGAGCCCGTGCTAGAAGAATGTGGAGGGGAAGTATCTTAGTCACCACGCTTGTTAGCATTAAGGCTGGCACCATGGACCGCGGTTGTTGGTGACCGCAGTATGTAAGATGGTGCGATACACGGAAAGATGTCGCTGCCCATCTTCCGGTTTGTAAACCCTTAGTCGCCTCTTACGACACCTACAGGTTGAGATGGGTTGGCACTATTCTTTGCCGCTACCACACGGAACGACACGCACTTGACCAGTCAAATTTTTCGTGTCTATTCTCTGTTGCAGATAAAACCATTACAGTCACTTAGGGCGCTGTTTCTTTAATTTCAATTTTGATAACGATTACACTCATGATAACTTTTGAATGGTATGTCCGATTTGAATAATTCAAAAAGTTATTTACAGGTACTGATATAGCCTTGAATACAAAATCATTTATTTGGATAAGGATTAATAGGTACGAATAATGTGGCCTATATAGTTTGTACCGGCGTTACTATTACATATTTTAACATGAAAAAGTAGTTATTGTGACATAACTGTAATAGTTAGACATATGGTATCGCGGACTTTTTTGTAGATATTGATAGCTTCTATAATTCTGTAGTACATTACTTTGCTCTATTGTTAATAGTTTCGGCAGCGTACTCGATATAAGGATGCTATTTAGTATTTTTTTCACACCTTGGGTTACATTATCGAAGTTTTCATACGGAACCCTAACTTTTTTCAAAATATTTTATAGCCTATGTTCATCCCGGATAATGCAGGTTTCTAATGGTGAAAGAATTTTTCAAATCGGTCCAGTAGTTTCGGAGCCTATTCATTACAAACATACAAAAATAGGTACAAATCTTTCCTCTTTATAATATTAGTGTAGAACTGTAGATAAATACCACGAACTTCTTTATTTAAAGATTTAGTGTCTAAGAAAAAATAATAAATAATTAAAAACACTTCGTTGTAGTTTAACTATAACGTAAAAATGTTTTAAATATTGTTACTCAATGGAACACTTAGCTAGGTCCTACTTTCTTTTAATTATAATTTTACAGAAATATATAATAATTACTTTAGAAAATACTTTACATTAGCTGCAACATATATCCAGGATTAAAAAGACCTACACAGCAAGCATTTTTAGCTATATTTTATTTTGGTGTAGTGTTTCAACCAAGGTACAAAAAAAATAAAAAACCGCGTACATTTTTATTCTATTCTACTAGCGTTTGCGATTGTAGAAAGCATCTTGACTCAGGGCCTGTCCCTTGTCCAGAAGGCGTGGATCGTGATAAAGCTCAGAGGTGGTAAATAACAGAAGAAAATACTCTCAACAAATATCAATTAATTGATAGTAAAAAGTATACAAAAACTTTGAATAAAAATGATGAGATGAATTAAGATTAAAAATATTTCTAATAAACAGGACTGTGCTCGGGACGGCGGTCATAAGAGAGAAAGATCAGAGAGAGCGAGATAGTCTTACCTTATTTTTTATCAAAAAAGTAATGCAAAGACAATCAATACATACAGCCTAGTTTATAGTGTACTCTAAATTATTTTAACACTTCTTCTTACACTATATATATACTGGTATTAAACTGTACCGGACTCTACAAGTACAAGAGCAATAACACAGTTAGAGAAATAAGAAAAACCTTTTCTTACAGAACCCTAACCAAAACTACTTTGTACTTAAATAGGCATTAAATTGAAACCATTCATGAAACCATAGTGTTTTTATTTGGAGAAGACAAAGCCTTAGTTAATATATCGGCTATCATACAGTCTGTCTGCAAGTAAGTGACATCCCTTACACCTGTATAGATATGGTTTTATAATTATTGATAGTTTTACCGGTGCTTCCAGCAAGCCCCCAGCTAGACCGGTGATGCAGAGCGCACCGTAGAGATGGCCGGTGGAGGATGCGAAGTGAAAGAGAAGCCACGCCACCAGGAAAGGCACGTTCACCAACTGCATGGCCCTTCGCCGCCCGATCGGCGCCGTCACCGCCCCAGATAGGGCGCAACCCAATGGCACCACTATTAAATTTATTGAACCTGCACACCAAGACAGTAAAATTCAATTCAAAATCATTTACATTACATCATCATAACACCCCCATGAAACGTCCACTACAGGACAGAGAGCTACATGAAATTTTTAATAACTATCCATCCCCCCAAGTATCAATAACAGAAAGATTTTTCTTTGACGACTATTTTAAAAAGGCACGGGTATGTATATATAGGCATAGATATAGGTGAAGGTACTATCGCGGACTTTTCGCCTGACCAGTTTAGAATTTTTCGTCTAAATTCTGCGTTGGCACTAATCCACTCTAATTTTAAGTTTTTCACATACAGGAAGGAAAAATACAATTACCTACCTAGTTTTCTTGAATTATTTTCTAAACCTTATTTTTTCTTTGAGTCTTTTTGAGGGTTCCGAACCAAAATTGTAAAAACGAATCCCTGTAAAATAGGTGCGATTTACTTTCAAAATACGCTTGCCCAACTTTACTGCAAACGAAAAAATATTATTTTTTTATTATTATTATTGATTTTTTTTTTATCTCTCCTCCTATTGTAAATCGGCGTTACTTGCACATTCTAAAATAGACGTTTTTAAATTTTTTTACGATTTAGTTTTCAAGTTATGATAAAAAATGTCTAAAGAAACACCTTTCCCCCAAAGTTGGCTGAACGAAAAATCTGAACTAGTTGATTTAGTGATAGTCGATAGAGGTGTCGTGCTGGCAAAGAATAGTACCGACCCATATCTACACGTGGATGTCGTAAGAGCCGACTAAAGGTAAGACTTACGTACCATCGTACATACTGCGGTCTCTAACAACAGCGGTCGCCAGCCGCAACGCTTACAAGCGTGGTGACTTTAAATCCACTCCAAAGTACCTATGTCGCGTTTTAGCTGGAGTTCTGAAATTATGTCCTGCAGTGGGAGTTTCATGGGATGTCGTGTATTTGTGATAAAGGTTTATGTAAATACAAAAAACTATATAGCGATCTCTCCACGTAGCACTGTCTTTTAGAAATCTGCATAAAACCTTTCTAGACAAACTTAGTTTTGCGGTCCTAAAAATGGACTTTATTGCTTCTAAAAATACTTTTGGTATATCGGAACCCTCGGCAAGCGAGTCCGACGCACTTGACGGGTTTTTTTGGGTTCCGTGCCTCAAAAGGAAAAAAAGGACACCCTTATAGGATCACTTTGTTGTCCGTCTGTCTGAAAAGACCCCTTTTCTCCCGAACGGGTCATCATGACATCCCACCAAACGTCCACTACAGGACAGGGAACTCCCTCCAGAATTCCAGCTTTTGCTGAAACATTGTGGAGGGGAAGTACCATAGTCACCACGCTCGTTAACGTTACGGCGGGCACCATGGATCGCGGTTGTTGGTGACCGCAGTAAGTAAGATGGTACACACCATGATGGTGGTGGTGATGGCACAGGAGGACGCTGCTGCCCATCCTCCAGCTTATAAACCTTAGTCGCCTCTTACGACACCCACGGGTATTGGGTTGGTACTATTCTTTGCCGGCACCACACGGGACCGAACCCAGTAAAGGTATCAAATTAAAATTAATATCAAATATCGATGTCCATAGACCCTTTAAGCTGTCAAAATTTCAAGATTCTTTGCTAACAAAATCAAAAGATGCGGTCTCTATCTCCATATATTTATGAACCAAACCAAAACCTAAGGGGCTGCCCGTTGACCTAGAAAAATTATATTTGGCAAGAAGCCTCATAGCACAAACAAAGGAGAAAGTCTAAAATTATTAAATATCCTAGCTTTTCTCACAAGTAATCATAACCAATTAAGGTGAGCTTCAGTTTCCAGTTCAGTTGTAGTTTCCTACATTCTTATTAAAGAGAGGTCAGGTTAGAGTGGACTGGGTATTTTTTAAAACTAAGGGCGAAAGCTTGAAGAATATGATATGATGGATGGGTACGGATTCCTTAGGGCGCGAGTTCGACTCGCACTTGGCCGATTGTTTGCTTAGTGCAAACTATTATACATTTTGTCCAAGGTCTGCAGGGCGATCTAGAGAGCGCTTTTATTTTTGAGTGTGAGTAAAAATGTGTTGAGTAATGAGCAGGCGGAAATAGCCGCGATAGCACGTACTTCTACAAATCTCTAATGAGATACTTACTAATCCAGGATATTTCAGACTTTTCTAAATGTAATATTTCTCCATCTTTTGGGTTCTTCACAGCTGGAATTAGAATTGTAGTGAATCCTAATGTCATTCCATAGCCTGAAAGTAAACATCGGGTTTTAATTTCGTTAGTTTATTATTTCAATGATAGGAATAAACTCAAAGGATTGCTCTTGCTCTTGCATTGATCAAGGGTCCGGAAGAACTCTAAAGTAGTTGACCGTGAAACAGCTCTCGTGTAGCATACGTACGAGTATGAACACAGGTAACTGCTTCATACAAAATTCTCTATTACACACGGTGTTAATTTGATTGCGTGCCATAGCTCAGGGGCGGGATTAGTATCAGTAACTGAACAACTTTTTCTAATTCTAAGGAACATAGGTCGAAATACGAAAAACCAAATTTGACCATCCATACAAAATGCGCTATTAGCTGATGAAGTTTCTATGGGAGGTCAAAAATTTGTTTCGATATTTCGACCTATGTTCCCTGGGAAAAGTTGTTCAGTTACTGGTACTGATTCCGCCCCTGAGCTATGGCACGGAATCAATTTAACACTCTGTATAATAATAACTGACATTTTGTTATGGAGTGACTAGCATAAGATTTAATTATTTTGACCACAGATTTTGACCATGACCTCAACGTAAATTATGACCGCAATTTCACAACCTATATCATCATATCGTGTGAGTTGTAAAACCTTTTCACCGATCTCACAAACTCTGGTGTCATTATCGTTGAGCCGCCCAAGGCCTCTAACATGGTCCATTTAAGGACTTTTTTTATTGTCAATAGGCTTACTCTTGACCTCGATCTAGTCTTGAAGACAGAGATGAGGTCGACGATGGAGCGAGCTTGCCCAGAAGACGTCTATTCACTCGTGACCTGAATAGATTTGGGTTATGAACTCGGGAACACAGACGCAGGCAGAGAATTCCACTCTTTAGCCGTGCGCATTATAAAAGATGTTCCAAAGCACTTTGTGCGATTGTGCGGAATATGAATCAAGTATGGGTTATATCCTGCGGTGCGTTTGATAGAAGGAAGATGGTGGAATAAGCTCGTGAAGCTCTTGAGCACTCTCTCCGAAGTAGAAGACCGACAGACATGCAACTTTGCGACTGTGGGCCAGACTGTGAAACTTGGTTTTCACCAGCATATCATCACCAACAAGCTTCTTGGCTCTGCGATCTATCGAATCAAGTGCGCCTAGTTGGTATTTGGCTGAGCCACCCAAAGGTGACAGCAATTCTCCACGTATGATCGGACTACTTAATTCCGGGACCGACGGCGTGATGTGCCTTTCGAAGCACTGAATCATCTTGCTTTTTGGACAAACAGGTGATTAATCCTGCAATGTGCTACTAAACTCGGGGAGTTTCACATATCGAGAGCGGACCACTCCAACAACTACACCACTGAGGACGCTACACTTTAGCTGCTAGCGTAGACCACTTCACTTTGTTAGAGCCGTCAAAATCAAGACATGCAATTGATTGTTCAGACCCTATTCTTAACACCTAGGCCAGCTCTAAGTTTACCTTTAACGTATTATAGCAATTGAGACCAGTGGGTTTAACTAATAAGTTTTTGAAAACTTTATCGTGTTGATAAATTTTGTCATTTTCGTAAAATAGGTACGAGTATATAATAGCTTGAAAGTTATAATGCTGCCAGCCAATTTTTAAAAGTCAACGGGAGATTTTAAAATTAAAATAAGCCCTGTTAAACTTCTCAAAAGTAAGGTTCAATATTTGTTAATTGTAAAATAATGTTCAGTTTTAAAATTACTAACATAACAATATGAGTTTTACGAATTTATTGTGGCTCTTTTTTATTTTAAAAATCTCGAAAATCACCCGGTGACTTTCACAAATTGGCTCCCAGGTAAAGTGTTTGTGTTAACAATCTGAGTTACGCAGATGATAATAATGATGTATTCCTTGTAGTTACACACAGTCGTTACACCAGTGTAACGACAAGGAAAAACCGATTCCTGGTCTTTACACCGCAGTAGAGATAGACTATAATATTACATACATACATAACATCACGCCTCTTTCCCGTCGGGGTAGGCAGATACCACAGTCCTCCACCTGCTACGATCTTGACATACTTCCCTTGCTTCCTGTACTTTCATCAATCCTTTCATACATGCTCGTCGGTTTAGGGTACTTTTAACCTGGCCTTTATTCAGATAATATTACGGTAGCCGCTTTTTGGGCAAGTAAGATTTAGCCCGTGTTCTTGCCGAGACAAAAGAAGAAGAAGAAGATAATATTATGGTGCTACTCGCTTCTTGAAATAGGTACAGGAAAGGTTTCTTCAGACCCACGGTGTACAATACAACATCTCCAAAACGTAATGTCGTCGCCACTGTGACTGAGATGACGCTGCTGATATCAAAGATTTCGGACCTCCTTGCTTCGCTCGGAATAGATACCTTGCTAATTTATTTTACTATGGGATGACATCTGCCAATATGTCCCAATTTTTTATGTCAAATCATCATTGATCACTACGAAATATTCAAAATAACCTGTCAAACCCATAGAACGACGCCTTCACTACCTTGTGACGAATTATTTCTTTAATCCTCCTTCTAATTACCCTTATTTTTCTGTGGCTGATATGAAGGGAGCGCAGGCTAGAACTTGCGCAGGGCTTTCGGCCCATCATTATATTTGTAGTTAGTTGAGGTAACTTTATTCGAAGCTTTTTTCCAGTGTTTTTATACCTGCCAACTTTGGATACTGTTCAATAACCAGTCGTCATGCAATTAACAAATAGTAATAAAGTGTAAAAAAGTACGATAATCATTCCAAAGGGTGGTTTTACATCACTGTATTACATCACTAACTGCATAAAAAATAATAACTTTTTAGTAACAACAGTAGTTTTAGTTCAAGAAGTGCTGCGCGTGGAGGGTACAATGACCTAATCAGTTGGTGATGCAGAAAAAGATGTTTTTTGTTATAATATCCAGTCTCTAGCAAGGACCTATTAATTTTAATAAATTACTGTAATGTAATTCGAAGAATAATCATATTTCATGATAACCCAAAAAAAAAAAAAACCGGCCAAGTGCGAGTCGGACTCGCGCACTGAGGGTTCCGTACCACCACATAAACATAATTGTATTCGTTGAAATTTCAGTAAGTTAATATGCTAGATTTTTTTAGTCCGACACGCGCTTGACCAAATTTTATTATTTGTTGTTATTTTATAGCTTATGCACTATAAACATACCAATTTTCAAGTTTGTAAGTGTTCCCGTTTTTAAAAAGAACTAAAACAAAAATCGCCTCAGCGACCATCCAACTTGACCCCTCTCTTATATGAATGTTCTTGAAACGGGAGCTCACCACAATTGGTTACCATTAGTTGTGAGAAAAATTGTAATATTTAATGATTTCAGACTTTTCCCATTATTTGTACTGTGAGACCTAGCTTCTTGCCAAATTTCATAATTTTAGGCCTACGGGAAGTACCCTGTAGGTTTTTCATTTTTGAATAAATGTATGGAGATGAGGACATAAAATGCCATATCTTTTGATTGCCTCGTTGTAAAAAATTTAAATTTTCAGATCTTGTGTGGTTCATGGATCCTAATATGTGGTATTAATTTCAGCCTGATACCTCTACCCGTTCGTGAGATAAAGGGTCTTGACAGACAGACAGACAGACAGACAGACAGACAGACAGACAGACAGACAGACAGACAGACAGACAGACAGACAGACGGACAACAAAGTGATCCTATAAGGGTTCCGTTTTTTTCTTTTGAGGTACGGAACCCTAAAAAAGTAGGTACCTACCCTATTTTATATTTTTTTTACAATCTATTAGTGATGTAGAATCACCCCTTAGAAGGATCATCGTACTTTATTTTACATCCTGTATTTTGACGACTGCTAAAGATGTTCGCTAGTGCGTCATCATACATTTTGGTAGATACATAAAGTACACGACAGCTCTAGAACGAAAAAGTGTCCCAAGTCTCCATTTTCGTGTATTCTAAATTTGAAATTTCATAGTACCGGCATATCCTATACTATTAAACGAGCAATATTTGTATATATATATATATATATATATATATATATATGTGTATATTTGTAATCGGTTTCTCGAAAACGGCTCTAACGATTTCGATGAAATTTAGTATACAGGGGTTTTTGGGGGCAAAAAATCGATCTAGCTAGATCTCATATCTGGGAATTTTTTTTTCCCCGTCTTTTTAAATATTTCTTAGCGCGTTTTAGTGCGTTCAAGAAACTTACAGCGGCATCTGTTGTTGAGTAGCATAGCTTGCTCACCCGATGATATTAATCATACAGAGCATAGCTCGGTCGCCCAGGTACTAAGTTTATTAATAAAGCGACTGAGTGCCAAAACTTTTTTGGGTAGCGATCGTACATCTGCCAAAATTTATGATCGAAGCCAGGAAAGCATCCTCTTGGGTTCCTCTGAGGAACATAAGCTCGAACTACCTACATCATCGCGACCGTTACTGACGACGACTCAAACCAAATTTCATGTTCAGTGCTACCACCCGAGAGGCACCTTGTATAAACAGTCAAATAAGTAACCAAACTCTAGATATTATGCAGGTATGCATTTTTTTCGCCCTTTTTTATAGTTTAAGTACGTACTTGATAATTAGTAAAGTGTTTTTGTTTTAGCTGAACTTTTTGGAACCATGACCTTGTAAGTTAAGCCATACGAATAACATCAGGTTGTTTTTAAGTAAGTATCATTAATAGAGTTCACATAAGAGTCGGGTGTTTTGAAAACAAACGATAACCAGTTAAGAATAGATTTATCCTAAATAACACAAGGTTCACGTTTGTAGCCACAACACACACAGAAAAGGCGTCTATCGTTTTACATACAGCAAGTCATAAATATCAAGAATGTTAGGGTAGTTTTCAAAAAATTGCCGTCTTAACCTGCCAGACTTTTGATCGCAACACTAATTCAGCACAGAGTCCGTACCCCTCCCGTTACGTCGCCTGAGTTGTCTGCTAGCGGCAGAAGTGGCGAGACGTGTGCAGGTGTATTTACTGTGACCAAAAATAATCATCGAGTTGTCGCCGCTTAAATTTGTAACCTTAAGTTCTATTTGTTCTGCCTACAATAACTTTAACATTTACAAAATAGTTTTGGTTAAAGTTTCACCTGATTATAGTACATGAGGCCAGCTTTCGGATGGAGTAGGTATAAACTATCTGCATTATTCGTTTGCATATATCCGACGACATATCGATCATTTTCTCATTAACCTGTTTCTAAATAACCTGTCAGTACCGTACAGGTGGATGAGATGTATTCGAGTGAATGAGATTGCTTAATCTTTGAGAGTCAGTATTAGGTAGTGTTGATCGAAAATTTGTCTTTTATTAAGCCTTATAAATACAACAGACTTATATTTAACGCCTTATGACTAGACTTAGCCCTTATAGCGCTTCAAACTTAATCTGAAGACTAATTTAGTCATCATCATTTACCTGCCAATTTCTAATTAACCTGCCTCTTGCCTGCTAAAAAACTGGCTTCCCTTGTAGTGAAATGTACTCATTATTACATGAAAAATTGAATACAATATCATAAAAATTATATCCAAACATTTTTTTTTTGTCAAAAAGACCATGTAACATGTAAGTAGGTAATCTATTCCATGGTGTAGATACTGATAAAAGTTGTACCTATAATATGACGGACGACTAGCCTTACCTAAGAGGAGCAAGTTCTTGATGCTAACAGCTATCAATTGGGGTAGTGCAGTGCGCAAGTCCTTGTTGTAGCCGTAATGGTCACCAGGTTCATAGGAAGACCTATCCACAGGCGTCTTCTCAGGGGGTATCATCTAGATATAAAACGATATTAATATACCTACAACGTGTAACTCTTGATGTAACGGAAAGGTGAGATAATACTAAAAGATCTTATGCCATCTGCCCATCAAACTGAACAACTTTTCCCAAGGAACTTAGGTCGTATAACAAAATAAATTTTTGACCTCCCAGAGAAACTGCATGAGCTGTTAGCGCATTTTGGGTTTTTCGTATTTCGACCTATGTTAGCTGGGAAAAGTTGTTCGGTTTCATGGGCAGATTCACTGTTATCCTTCTGCCAAGCGAGGAAGGGTTGGCGCTAGCGTGTAGGTCACATCCCACACGAGATACTTGCCCTCTTTTTACACCACGTGAGATACTCCGTCGGGCCTCTTGCCATCAGAGCGAACGACTCCGTTTTGTTTCATTTCAACGTAGCCGGAACGTTCGTCGAGGCAAGGGCTCGCTGTAGCACATCATTTAATGTGGTGTGGCGTGGGATGCGACCCGCGCTCTTATTGCACGAGAGACGACCGTGATGTCCACGAGCCAAGCGAAGCGCAAGGGCACTACCTACCTTTTCTCGAAGCGCTTCGTCGTTTTTTTGAACCCCCATAACATGGGTTTGGATTACTCCAGATAAACAAAATTTACAGGATACGATGTCACTAGTAGACCTATTAAACATATAAAGTTTCAAGTGCAAGATTTTATTGATATCTAAAAAACCCCGATTTCGTCACTGACTCACTGATGGAAAGCTGAAATTTGGTATGTAAGCTAGTATTAATACACAAACAACAAAAACATCCTAAAACTTGGAACTTTTACCCCCCAACCTATTAAACTAGGGGATGAAAGTTTGTATGGGACTACCGCAAATTTAAATCTTAGAAAGCTGAAATTTGGTATGTAAGCTAGTATTAGTATACAAACAACAAAAATATCCTAAAACTTGGAACTTTTACCCCCAACCCCTTAAACTAGGGTATGAAAGTTTGTACCTATGGGACTTCCGCAAAGTCCTAGAAAGCAAAAATTTGGTATGTAAGCTGGTATTAGTACACAAACAACAAAAATCCTAAAACTTGGAACTTTTACCCCCCAACCCCTTAAACCAGGGGATGGAAGTTTGTAAGGGACTTCCGCAAATTTTATAATAGGGATTCCTAGGTAGCTACTTACTTATAAAAATTAAACAAAGGTACTTAAACAACAAAGTCTGAAGATGCCGCCTATACTAGGTTATTTTTTGGACCTGATTTGCGTATGCCCACGTTATTACAGAGGTCAAAAGCAACAACTTTTGTTCTTCGACTTTTCTAACATCGCACAAGAAAAATTTCGACTCCCCATACTAAAGTGGTCACGTGACCGACCCATTTTGTATGGGAAGTTCAAATTTTTTCGTGTGTAGTTAGAAAAGTCGTAGAACAAAAGTTGTTGCTTTCGACCTCTGTAATGACGTGGGCATACGCAAATCGGGTCCAAAAAAATAACCTTGTATACAGCGTGTAACGGAAAGGTGTGATAATACTGAAGAGTGTGAATTTGCCTATGAAACTAAACCACTTTTACCGAGGAACAAAGGTCAAAAGACGAAAAACCAAATTTGACCTCCCATACAAAACGCGCTATCAGCTGATGAAGTTTCTATTGGAGGTCAAGAATTGATTTTTCATCCCATCTATTCGAAAATCGCTGAACGGTTCGTCAATAAAGGCGAACAAAATAGCTGTTTTCTGCAAGAGACTTTCGTAGCGGGTAAAAATGGGATTTAAAATTAGAATTTGAGTTTAGGTCCACCTTAGGGATATTTTAGGTCAACCATAGAACTCGAATCAATATATTGTATGAAAAATGATACTGGCTGGTTGCACTATTAAAATTATTATGAATATAAAAAAAGAAATATACTTGAAATGTAAACAAGACTACCAACCAAAGAGGTTCTGTTCTTAGTCGATACAAAAATGACAATAAAATTTTCAGTGGTTACAAATAATACTTAATATGATTTTTAGTATTGTTCCATCAAGTAATAATATTGTAATGGTATTTTTTGTTTAAAATTAATGACGAGTGTGACTTAATGAGCCTCTTATTCTTTTCTCTTAGAGGGAGATGAAAAGTAGAGTGTATTACGCGGCAGCAAAAATATTTTTACCTTGGGCGACCTATTGAATCCCTCGCTACGTTCAGGATTCTACTTTAGAATCCCTCGCCATGCTCGGGATTCTACTCAAGAATCCTTCACTTCGCTCTGGATTCAAAATAGCGCCCTCGCCTTAAAAATATTATTTTACAGCCTTGTGATACAATCTACTATTCTTCTATGACCTATGTTCCTCGGGAAAAAAAATCTGTTTCATGGGCAGATTCACACCCTTTAGTATAAAAGGTATTTTAGACTTGAGCATGAATGATGAATTTCAATTTAATACCTCCACGGGTTCATGAGGAAAAGGGTAGCAAGTTTAAAATTATTAAAGGTATTTTTATTATATGGTGTAACTAAAAGTTTATGCTTTTCGCAATTACGTACGTTTTGATTCCCTTGCGACTGTCGAAAATGTGCGGCATAAACGGCTGTCTCTTATGATTACGTTGGGTTAGAACTTTGATTTTTTTACAACTCCAAGGGACAGTAGACAGTATTTGATACGAATTTCAGCATGATACCTCTACGCGTTCTTGAGACAAAGGGTCTTGGCAGACAGACAGTCGGACAACAAAGTGATCCTATAAGGGTTCCGTTTTTCGCTTTTGAGGGACAGAGGCTAAAAAACACAAAAATTTGAGCTTATTCAATATTCGTCGATTTAGACCCGAAAGGGCTAGTTTTTCATCAAATATTGTAATATTCATTATAAATAAGGGTTAAATGCAACAATTTGAGATCAAAACAGTTTTTATAACACCAATAGTTTCGGAGATCTGCTTTTTAAAATTTGGCCAATAGGGGCTGAGAGGACTCTAAAGAACTGAGAGGACTCTACTCTACTCCATCTCAACTACTTGAGGAAAAAATTAGGTTATTTGTATTTTTATTTACAGGCGTGTATTTTTATTGGCAGGACATGTAAAAAAACCGGCCAAGTGCGAGTCGGACTCGCGCACTGAGGGTTCCGTACCACCACATAAACATAATTGTATTAGTTGAAATTTCAGTAAGTTAATGTGCTAGATTTTTAGAGTCCGACACGCGCTTGACCAAATTTTATTATTTGTTGTTATTTTATAGCTTATGCAGTATAAACACACCAATTTTCAAGTTTGTAACTGTTCCCGTTTTTAAATAGAACTAAAACAAAAATCGCCTCAGCGATCATCCAACTTGACCCCTCTCTTATATAAATGTTCTTGAAACGGGAGCTCACCACAATTGATTACCATTTGTTGTGAGAAAAGTTGTAATATTTAATGATTTCAGACTTTTCCCATTATTTGTACTGTGAGACCTAGCTTCTTGCCAAATTTCATAATTTTAGGTCAACGGGAAGTATCCTGTAGGTTTTGCATTTTTGAATAAATGTATGGAGATAAGGACATAAAATGCCATATCTTTTGATTGCGTCATTGTAAAAAATTTAAATTTTCAGATCTTGTGTGGTTCATGGATCCAAATATATGGTATTAATTTCAACCTGAAACCTTTACCCGTTCGTGAGATAAAGGGTCTTGACAGACAGACGGACAACAAAGTGATCCTATAAAGGTTCCGTATTTTTCTTTTGAGGTACGGAACCCTAACAAAGTGCTGACAATTATTTATCATTATTATTATATTAAAAGAAGAAATATAACAAATGAAACAATAAAAATGTCCTTGCCAGACGCCCTACCAAAATTAACCAGCCTATTCAACAAGATCCTTCAAACTGAATATATCCCGATACAGTGGACGACAAGCAACATAGTTTTGATCCATAAAAAAGGGGATAAAGATGACATCAGCAACTATCGCCCAATAAGCCTCATGTCAAATGTTTACAAAATCTTTGCAAAGATCATACTCAATCGCATAACGAAGAAGCTGGATGAACAACAGCCCGTAGAGCAAGCAGGATTCAGATCGGGATTTTCTACTGTAGATCACATGCACACACTGAAGCAGGTTATAGAGAAATGCCAGGAATATGGGTACCCTTTATATTTGGCCTTTATCGACTACAATAAGGCTTTTGATTCCTTAGAACACCACCATATATGGCTTACTCTTAAAAACCAAGGCATAGAAGGAAAATATATAAGACTTATACAAAACGTGTACTGCAACAGCTCAGCTAAGGTCAAACTCGAAACTCTTGGAGAACCGTTCCCCGTAAGAAGAGGGGTCAGACAAGGCGACCCCTTGTCACCCAAAATTTTTACAGCAGTTTTAGAAGAAGTCTTCAAAAAAATGGATTGGGACGAGTTTGGTTTAAACATCGATGGAAGTCAACTAAACCATCTCAGATTTGCGGATGATATTGTGCTCATATCACACAACCCAGAAGCCTTGCAACTCATGATCCAAGACCTTGCAACCAGAAGTGGAGAAGTCGGCCTCACAATGAATCAATCAAAGACTAAATTAATGACAAATCATATTGAAGTACCCATTTCAGTGGAAGGCATAAAACTGGACTATGTAGAATCATACGTATATTTAGGCCAGCTCATTTCAGTTTATGACCAACAAGAAACAGAAAGAAGAGTTGCGAACGCCTGGAAGCGCTTCTGGTCACTGAAGAATATTATGAAGAACAAAGACTACCCTATTGCAGTAAAAAGAAAATTATTCAATACTTGTATCCTACCAATTCTAACGTATGGAAGCCAAACTTGGGCAACAACAGTAAAAACTACCCAAAAACTAGTGTCCTGCCAAAGAAGTATGGAGAGAAGCATATTAGGGTATACAAGGCGAGACAAGAAAAAAGCCATAGATCTAAGAAAAATCACCAAATGGGTAGATGTCAAATCTAAAATAAAAAAACTAAAATGGACATGGACAGGTCACACTATCAGAGGCCCAGAAAAATGGGCAAAACTGACAACTGAATGGGTGCCTCGCTGGAACACAAAAAGAAAAAGGGGAAGACAGCTCAAGCGATGGTCAGACGAAATAAAAACATCTGCTGGCCCATTGTGGATAAGATTGACAAAGGACAGAGACCGCTGGAAAAAGCTGGAGGAGGCCTTTGTGTCAAAAGGACACGCCGATCAGGAGAAAGGTGCAACTTAGTAAGAATTATTATGTATTATTAACCATTCTTTATACTGTTTTTGGCAATAAAGGCTTTGAAATTGAAATTGAAAAGAAGAAATGATGTGTGTAATTACATCGATGAAAAATATCTGAAAATCTGATTCCAGATTTTTTTTTCATCTTCGACCCATCCGTACAGATCGTAAGCTACCTGGGATTTAAGCCGTTATAGCTGTCGTCTTTATGCAGCTGGATCATGTACCTATCGAATACATACGGTTTCGGTATTTTGTCTGTCGTGGCCATCAGTATAGGATTTCCACGATTTTTTTCTCAAGATTAATTGTGTGCAGTACCTTGTTTGTTACTATTCCATAGATTAAGGGCTCTAAGGCGTACCGCAGACCATGCTTCCTCTTGTTGGATGAACAGGTGCAGCGGCGAGAGGTCCAGCAGTGTTTCAAGTAGGTATAGTCCTCATCTCTCCACAATTTGCAGGTTCGTTTGAGTGAGATCGCATACGGTACTAGCAAATTTACCTGTGATCAGTATTGCCAGATCGTTTAACTTGGCTATGAGGTAATTGATGACTAGATTGTACAGCAGCGGGAACAGGACATCTCCCACAATCAGAATGATACCGAATGTTACCGTTTGTTTGCTCAGCATGTTTGTTATTCACTCTATCATTACCGAGTTGGCTCCGTGGTTCTGTAGGGCCTGTGCGATACTTGGTAAAGTTTATGAAAAGCACCTTCTATGTATAATAAAGGTGCCTAGACAGAGCTTTTGCACTTATCGCCTCCTCGATCTGTGTAACCACCATGTGCAACGCAGATTTCGTTGGTTGAACCTGAGGTGTAGGCATGTTGGTTACCGTGCATAGGTATGTTGAAGACTGTATGGTTTTGATGGCTGGTTCTAAAAAATAGATAAATATATGAGGATTGTACTAATTGAAGAATTGTGAGGATATTGCACAATCTCTGCTGATATATTCGTCAACAGACAAAACTATATTCACTGACCTTAGCTGTCCACAACGCAGACGCAGCAAAGATCTCCATGTCCAACAGTGGATGCGGCAGGATCTATATCACTTTACCAATAAGGCAGTTTCTAGTTTGATTACATAATTACTTATAACAGCACGGCTGCGTAGATAGTTCATGAGAGTATCGGGCCAAGGGAAGTGTCACTGGGTTTTTAAGAATCTGATATTCTTCTCGAAAGCTCACACACGTCGCGACGAGACTATCGGCTCGGAAGCGCCTAGTACACATAACAAGGGTGGCAAAAAAAGTAAATGTGAATTATATTTTGTTCTACCCACCAAACTGAGATGAGATGAGACCAAGCATGGCATATTTCTCTTTTTTATAGCCTTTTCAGCGTCTTTAACAAAAACGAGGTCAGGTTTATGGGTCTGTAAGATTTGGCGTTATCTACACATCCCTACAACCTATGGGTACAGTGCCAAGCACGATCGAAGGATGGTCTTTAATAAGTATAGGACGCAAACACCTTTTTCCCTCTGAAGGAGAGCCAGGAAGATGCCGTCTGGTCCAGCTGCCTTATAAGGTTGGAAGCTGTGTATTGCTCAATCAAGTTTATCATAGGAAACTATTTCTTGAGCGTATTGCCAGCAGTCTTCCGTTGGTGTTCGTTTGTCCATTGAGTCCTGCCATGT
Source organism: Athrips mouffetella (assembly GCA_947532105.1). Lineage (NCBI taxonomy): Eukaryota > Metazoa > Arthropoda > Insecta > Lepidoptera > Gelechiidae > Athrips > Athrips mouffetella. The sequence goes on from OX383956.1 coordinate 35,655,717, forward strand.
GCCTACCAACTTACAACCTGGGAAGTGTGTTTCAAGCAAGGTTTGCTGGATCTCCTCAGGCGACTTTGTAAAAATCTCCACAGACTTATTTTTTCAGAGTGCTAATTGCGTCTGTTGAGCCAGGACTTTTCTTAGCCAATAAGCTTGTTTAAAGGTTTTAATATTGCTGAAGAATTTCCTCTACGAGCCAGTACTCCTACATCTTAATCGTTTTGTTATAATAGATTTGGCCGCCGTACAGGCGTCCCAATCCTCGTCGATCTTTTCATTCATAGCCCTATTTAATTTCTGCCTAACCTTTTGTCTAAGATGCTGTAACTGTGGACCGCACCATATTTAGCTGCCGGGGGCGGAAGGCTGTTGTGGTGGAGAGATAAGGCGCATGTCTCTTTATAACTCAGTCAGTGTGTTTGTAATTATCGTGTATCTTGAAAAATTGCCAAATTTTAAAAAAACTGTATCTCTAGATCAATTCGTCCTTTAAAACCCGTTTTGGCCTCAAGTCATTTTAAATTTGACCTGCTTAAAAATGAACATACAAACACAACCTGACAAAAAACCAGTCCTTTTGGGACAAAACTGTCAAAATTTAAAAAAAAGTTATTTTTTTTTAGTATGACCCTATCGTCTGCTGAGTTCGGGGACCTGGATTAACATTATCTTTACATTACAAACAATAAAAACAAATATTTTATTTCATTGACAAATACTATGATGCAGCGTTCAAAATTCAATTTAGTTGAATTATTTGTTTGAAGATTCGATTTTATTTTATTTAAATTTCCAAAAGTTGTAGAACAAAAGTTGTTCAGTTACAAGGGTGGAACTACCCCTCGAGAGGTTTTGTGTATTTACAAATACGTTGTATACCTATCGATCGCGTCTTGCACTAAACTGCATATCGACGCAAGAAAAAACCCAACCCAAGCCAAAAAAACCGGCCAAGTGCGAGTCGGACTCGCGCACTGAGGGTTCCGTACCACCACATAATCATAATTGTATTAGTTGAAATTTCAGTAAGTTAATGTGCTAGATTTTTTGAGTCTGACACGCGCTTGACCAAATTTTATTATTTGTTGTTACTATTAATTATAAACATACCAATTTTCAAGTTTGTAAGTGTTCTCGTTTTTAAAATAGAACTAAAACAAAAATCGCCTCCGCGACCATCCAACTTGAACCCTCTCTTATATGAATGTTCTTGAAACGGGAGCTCACCACAATTGGTTACCATTAGTTGTGAGTAAAGTTGTATTATAATATTTAATGATTTCAGACTTTTCCCTTTATTTATACTGTGAGACCTAGCTTCTTGCCAAATTTCATAATTTTAGGTCAACGGGAAGTACCCTGTAGGTTTTCCTTTTTTGCATAAATGTATGGAGATGAGGACATAAAAAGCCATATCTTTTGATTGCGTGGTTGTAAAAACTTGAAATTTTCAGATCTTGTGTGGTTCATGGATGTCTAACATATGGTATTAATTTCAAGCTGATACCTCTACCCGTTCTTGAGATAAAGGGTCTTGACAGACAGACAGACGGACAACAAAGTGATCCTATAAGGGTTACGTTTTTTTCCTTTGAGGTACGGAACCCTAAAAAATTATATTAGAAACCTCAATATAATTTTTAAAGGCCTATCCATAGATACCCCACACGTATGGGTTGGATGAAAAAAAAAAATAGTTTTAGTTCTATGTATGGGGAACCCTAAAATTTATTGTTTTTTTTCTATTTTTGTGTGAAAATCTTAATGCGGTTCACAGAATACATCTACTTATCAAGTATCAACAGTATAGTCCTTATAGTTTCGGAAAAAAGTGGCTGTGACATGCGGACGGACAGACAGATATGACGAATTTATAAGGGTTCCGTTTTTTTGCCATTTGGCTACGGAACCCTAAAAACACGGGGCATGAGCGGGTCGTGCCTGTAACACTCAAACAGGGAACCCTGTAGTCTGTGTATAAATATAAGACTAGTTATCTAGTCACATAAGGAAAAAAAACCGGCCAAGTGCGAGTCGGACTCGCGCACTGAGGGTTCCGTACCACCACATAATCAAAATTGTATTCGTTGAAATATCAGTAAGTTACTGTGCTATTTTTTTGAGTCCGACACGCGGTTGTCCAGTTTTTATTATTTGTTGTTATTTTATAGCTTATGCACTATAAACGTACCAATTTTCACGTTTGTAAATGATCCCGTTTTTAAGGTAGACCTAAAACAAAAATCGCCTATAAAAACAGGTCTTTAGTAAGGGTAGTAGTTTTGTTATAGAAGTAACAGAAATACATAGTCTGTGAAAATTTTAACTGTCTAGCTATTACTGTTCATGAGATACAGCTTAAACAAAATTTTGTAAAAACAGCTGACTTTGATGGCATCTTATTCTTTTGTTTTTAAATATATTTTAAAACAAAAAATACAGTATTTATCTACTCAACCAGCTCTAAACAACGATACCCCACTCGATGGCGTAGGTCAAACTTTTTTTACGCTCCCCTCTTTAGCTGTTTTACTTTTTTTTATTTTTAGTATTTGTTGTTTTAGCAGCAACAGATATACAAAATTTGGGAAAATTAAAATTTCTACCTACTACGGTTCATGAGATACAGCCGCTGACAGACAGACAGACAACGGAGGCACATCAATAGGGTCCCATTTTTGACCCTTTGGGTACGGAACCCTAAACAAGGGGTCAACCTCAGAATTTGAGGTAACAGGCTGTAAACTTGTGTACACCTTCAGTTTGGTGTTCTTAAAGTTGTTAAAAGTCTCATAAAATCTCGTGTCCGCGTCGTAAGTTAATCAAGGTCAAATGTCACAAAAACCAGTTTTTAGGGTTCCAATACCAAAATGGTAAAAAGAAGGAACCCTTATGGTGTGACTTTGTCTGTCTGTCTGTCACACCTCTATATCTCAGCAACCACTCATGCTATCGACTTGAAATTTAGAATAGTTTTAGAATAGGGTTGCCCAACTTAATTGCACATAAAAGAATTTTGGAAAAAATACATACATACATACATAACATCACGCCTCTTTCCCGTGGGTTAGTCGCATTTGCCCCCATTGTCAAATGCCCCCGTGTCAAACGCCCCCAGTGTCTTTTGCCCCCGATAAATTTTATTCAGAGAAATACCTACCTGCCTGTACAATCACAAGCACAAGTGTTTGTAGTTTTAAATACTTTTCACTTATTTGGACTTATTTTTGTGTAGGTAATTTATAAATAACCACAAAGTGTAATATTTTTATCAATATCACAATGGAACAAGGCATATTAATACGACATAACTGTACATATTTTTATATTTATAACATAAATCAAAATTTAATCAGTATTGTGGACAGTAAGTAACAAAATAATACGATTTTTTTCTAGAAGTTACGGTTAAATACACAGTAACTTTCAAATCAACATAAAAATAAACATGCAAAATCAACAAAACAAAGTAAAAAAAAAAATATTTCTTAATGCTACCCTTAAATGTACAAAAGCTTTATCTAAGCTTCATTTAGCTAATTGACATAAATTAGAACAAACATGCAAAATCAATAACAGTGCAGTGGTTTCTTGCCGTTTCTTTTACGCTGCCATAGCACGATCCGAAACGGAGACTCGCTCTATTTGCATTGTATTCTGCATGACATTCAATAAGTATTCTGTAAAGAATCTACATTGAATAAAATTATCTGAATCTGAATCCAACACGCATCATTAAAATGATGTAGCTTGTAAAACAACAGCAGGATAGAGCTACGAGTATGCGTAAGAGCAAGTTTGAGCGATACGTGTCTCTGTCGCTCCAATATCTTACGCATCGCTCCGTCTTTTTGTCACACTGCTGTCATTCTAAGAAATAACATAATGTAGCTTTTTACATTATTTCTACTGTAGTAACAAAATGGGGGCGATTCTAGCGTGGCCGCTAAATTTAAGGCTAAAATTTGACAGGTCTAAAAATGTTTCTATCTTTGTTACCGCCTATAGGCTGGAAAAAGACAGCATCACTTTAAGACCTGTCAAATTTTAATCATAAATTTAGCGGCCACGCTAGAATCGCCCCCAGTATTACTTATAATTTTCTTTATTAAACACCTAAATGTATAAAAACCTTTAAAATAAACATTTATATAAATAAACATGCAAAATCAACAACTGTAGGTAAATTAATGTTTTTAGGATATCGTTATGATACCAACTCAACATGCAATAGTAAAACTTTTTTCAAATATAACAATGGCCCAAGTAAGCGCATATTTTACAAAGTTGTTGATGTACCTACTCAGGCTCGTCGTGGTATGAGATAATAGCTTTCATCATCATCATCATCATCATATCAGCCGAAAGACGTCCACTGCTGGACATAGGCCTCCCCTAAAGATCCCCATGACGACCGGTCCTGCGCTGCTCGCATCCAGCGGCTTCCCGCGACCTTGACAAGATCGTCGGTCCACCTTGTGGGGGGCCTGCCAACGCTTCGTCTTCCGGTACGTGGTCGCCACTCTAGAACCCTTACGCCCCATCGGCCATCGGTTCTTCTTGCGATGTGCCCTGCCCACTGCCACTTTAGTTTAGCGACTCTCAGAGCTATGTCAGTTACTTTTGTTCTTCTGCGGATCTCCTCATTTCTGATTCGATCTCGCAGAGAGACTCCGAGCATAGCCCTTTCCATAGCTCTTTGGGTGACCTTGAGCTTCCTGATAAGGCCCATCGTGAGCGGCCACGTCTCGGTTCCATATGTCATCACTGGCAACACACACTGGTCAAAGACTTTCGTCTTGAGACACTGCGGTATTTTGGACGTGAAGATGTTGCGGAGCTTCCCGAACGCTGCCCATCCGAGTCGGATTCGACGAGTAACCTCTTTCTCTAAGTTGGATTTACCCAGCTGGACTGTTTGTCCCAGGTATACGTATTCATCGACAACTTCGAGCGTAGAGTCTCCAACTTTGAGTGGAGTGGGTACAACAAGGGCGTTAGACATAATTTTCGTCTTATCCATGTTCATTTTAAGACCCACTTGTTGTGAAACTCTACTGAGGTTATTGAGCATCGTGCCGAGATCTTCCAGGGTCTCAGCCATTACGACAATATCGTCGGCAAATCGAAGGTGGGTCATGTACTCGCCATTGATGTTGATGCCAAGTCCTTTCCAGTCCAGGAGTTTGAAGACGTCTTCCAATGCAGCGGTGAACAGTTTAGGAGATATGACGTCTCCCTGTCTCACTCCTCGATGCAATTGGATAGGTTTCGAGTCCTGGTCCTGAAGACGGACTGACATAGTGGCGTTTTTGTACAGATCCTTTAACACTTCAATGTACCGATAGTCGACTTGGCACCTCTGGAGAGATCGTAGCACAGCCCACGTCTCGATCGAATCGAAGGCCTTCTCATAGTCCACAAACGCTAGGCAAAGTGGCTGGTTATACTCTTCGGTCTTCTGTACAACTTGCCGTAGCGTATGTATGTGGTCTATGGTACTGAAGCCTTTACGGAAACCGGCTTGTTCGGGAGGCTGGAAGTCGTCGAGCCTGCGTGCGAGACGATTCGTAATGACTCTCGAGAACAGCTTATAGACATGACTCAGAAGTGAGATGGGTCTGTAATTCTTCAGCAGGGTCTTATCACCCTTTTTAAAGAAGAGCACCACCACACTTCTGTGCCATGCCTGTGGCGTTTTCCCTTCGAGTATGACAGAATTAAACAGCTTCTGAAGAGCTTTTAGCACTGGCCTTCCGCCTGCTTTCAGAAGCTCAGCCGTAATTCCATCGTGCCCGGGTGCCTTGTTGTTTCTAAGCTGTCTGAGAGCCATTCTAATCTCGTACAAGCTGACGTCCGGGATATCTTCGGTATGGTGTCGGGTAAGTCTAGCTCTTGGATCGTTGGCCAGACTGCTAACGGGTGGGCCGGTTGACGTGTATAACTGTCCATAGAACTTCTCGACCTCCCTCAGTAGCTCAGGCTTGGACGATACGGTTCTGCCATCCTCGGTCTTCAGCCTCGTCAACTGGCTCTGCCCAATAGACAGATCTCTTGCGAACACTTTGGAGCCCTTGTTCCGCTCAATCGCTTCTTTAATATGATTAGTATTAAATAGCCGAATGTCGCGAGTCAGAGACTTAGAGATCTGTTTATTGAGCCGCCGATATTGAGAAGCATCTCCCGAAGACTGCAGAACCATTTCGCGTCTTTCTTCCATTAGCTTGAGGGTATGATCTGAGATCTTTTTGGTTCTTTTAGTACGGTGGGGTCTGAAATACTTTGACCCAATTGTATGGACAGTTTCCACGAACCCGTTATTGTAGTCGTCCACATCTATGCATTCACCGAGGCATTCGAAGCGATTTTGCAGTTCGAGCTGAAAGCCGTCGGGATTTTGGATATTGGTGGGTGCGGGTCGGAGCGTAGACTTCATCAGTCGAGTTCTTTCCAGCTTTACGTTGATATTCAATGTGCCTCTTACCAACCGGTGATCGCTTCCGGTTTTAACCACATTGATCACAGAGACATCATTGAATATTTGCTTCTTCGTCGACATGATAAAGTCAATCTCATTTTTTGTAACACCATCGGGACTGATCCAGGTCCATTTTCGGTTTTCCGACTTTTTGAAGAAGGAATTCATCATAAAGAGTCCTTCTTTCTCCAAAAAGTCGGCTAACATGTGGCCCCTGGAATTCCGATATCCAACACCAAATTGCCCCACCCTCAGCTCACCATCGCCTCGCTTGCCCAGTTTCGCGTTGAAGTCCCCCATAACAACGGTATAGTGGGTCTTAGGCGTATGTATGGCTTTAGAGATATCCTCATACATAGCCTCGACTTCATCATCAGAGTGTGTCGATGTGGGGGCGTATACCTGTATGACCTTCAGCGAATACCGTTTGGTGATTCTGAGTATAAGGTACGCTACCCGCGACGACACACTCTCGATCATGACGACGTTGTTCACGAGAGACTTGTGGACCATAAACCCGACACCTCCCTGGGACAGTTGGTCGCCCTCCCGGAAATAGAGCAAGTTACCTGATTTTAGGGTTATCAAGTCCTCCCCCTCTCTTCGGACTTCAGATAGACCCAAGATGTCCCAGTGTAACCTGCTCAATTCTTCCTCGAGTTCAGCAACCTTCTCGTCGGTCCGCAATGTGCGCGTGTTGTACGTTGCCAGGGCCAGAGGTCGTCGTTTTTGGTAGCCTGGCATCTGCCGGGGATTCTTCGCACCCCCTGCCCCACCGTTACCATGACCGCTACCAGAGCCAGGAATAGCGGGGCCGCCGGGGACTAGGGGCCGGTGCTTATTGACGTGATTCATAGAATTTTTAGGGGGTTTTACCATAGTCGCCACGCTTGGCAGACGGGTTGGCGTCCGCAGTGTGATGGGATAATACACAGAAGGACGCTGCTGCCCATCCTCTGGATTTCATTCCCTTAGTCGCCTCTTACGACACCCATTGGAAGAGATGGGTCGGTACTATTCTATTCTGGGCCGGCACCGCACGGCATATAATAGCTTTATAGTTGCATATTAGGTTAGTACTCTTACAAAACCCTTAAAGGTCCCCTGGAGCTTTTACTTCCCATACAAATTAACTTTTGTCATAACTTCTAAAATACAAAACACATGTCGACAAAATTTTGTGCACACAACTGGAAAAGATGTGTCAAGGTTTAAAACACACTGACGAGTGTTTATTATTTCTGTGAAAATTATAGGTATGCCCAGCATGTAGCAATGTAATTTTTTTTACCATTTAATACAATTTTAAAATTATCTACCACTTGACCCTGAGAGGGACCTTCACCCGACATATTGAGATAATACACTAATACTACCCCTTGTCTTATGGCAACGTGCATTGAAGTCAAGGTACTCACCACCTGACCAAAACAAGTAGACTAATGACTAAGAGCGTCCATACAGACAGACAGACGTCGGATTGGTCGAAGTATGCAGAGTCATTCGTGAGAAAAAGAGATAGAACTACTGATAACCCTCTGGACAGGATTTGGCTATTGTTATCAATAACCCGTTTTTGTTCAGGAACTAACTCTCATTGAAATTGAAGCTAACAAACTACTCAAGTATTGACAAAATAATATTAAAATTATACGTCCAGTGAATTTACTTTTTTATACGCCACGTAAATGTATCCCACTCTAATAATACATAAATTATTAAACGCAGAAGACTGATTAATAAAAAAAAATCTGTTAGCACTTTAGTCCTCGACTGTAAAGCAAATATTTTTTAGGTATTTCTCTCAATAAAATTTATCGGGGGCAAATGACACTGGGGGCGTTTGACACGGGGGCATTTGAAAATGGGGGCAAATGCTACTAACCCTCTCGATTTTGGTCACTACGTCTTCTTTTACGCCACACCGTTCTCTTATCACACTATTTCTTATCCTGTCACTCAATTTAACACCAATCATACTCCGTAGCGCTCTCATTTCCACTGCATTAATTCTACTTTCATGCTTCTTCTGCCATACCCAGCTTTCAAAAAATTATGATTATTAATGTAAAGGGGGCCAAAATAGGGGGGGGGGGGGGCAAATTTCAAATTGTCGCTACTAGGTGGAATGGGGTATCATATGAAAGGGCTTTACTTGTAAATTCTAAAATGTATTTTTGTATTTTTTTACGTCTCTTAGTTTTCAAGTTATAATCAAAAATTTCTAAAAAAATACCACTCAGGGGGGCCCTTGACCTTATCTCCGAAATTTGTGAAAGGAAAAATCTGAATTAATTACAGTTGACAGAAATTTATGTAAACATTACAGCAAAAATAAAATGATCTTTTTAAGTTACACAATGTTTTTGAAATCTGCAAATAACCTTCACAAACAAATTTAGTTTCGCGGTCCTAAAATGAACTTTATTGCTACCAAAAATACAAAAAGTATATCGGAACCCTCGGCGCGCGAGTCCGACTCGCACTTGACCGGTTTTTTAGCGATTATCTCGGTTTCCATAGCTCTAATGATGTTGACATCTATGTATGAATTGTAGTACATAAAATATGCGACAAATTTTGATTAAATTTTATATACGCCCAACCGTTATGAGATGAAATTAAAATAAATTTACTGATTTTATTTTACTTAAAACCTACTTTAGACACAATAATAAATATAGATTTAAAATATACACAAATTATTTCATCATTTAGTTTATAATTACAAAAATTAGGTAAGAATTACTAGTTATTTATTCATGAAAATATTATGAATTTTATGTACATAAAAACTCAAACTCCTTGCTCATTGCCAAAATAAAAAACACTAGTGTTTAATAAGCTGGATTATGATTATAATTAGAGCCGTTTTATGAGCAAAATGTGTTGAAATTTTATTTTTAAAGTCCACGATCCAACCAGCCTATAAAACACGCGTGCCTTTTTCTTTGTATTATCGCTATAGTCTTTTTAGGGTTCCGTACCTCAAAAGAAAAAAACGGAACTCTTATAGGATCACTTTGTTGTCCGTCTGTCTGTCTGCCTGTCTGTCAAGGCCCTTTATCTCACGAACGGGTAGAGGTATCAGGTTGAAATTAATACCATATATTAGGGTCCATGAACCACACAAGATCTGAAAATTTCAAGTTTTTACAACGACGCAATCAAAAGATATGGCTTTTTATGTCCTCATCTCCATACATTTATGCAAAAAAGCAAAACCTACAGGGTACTTCCCGTTGAAGCTAGGTCTCACAGTACAAATAATGGGAAAAGTCTGAAATCATTAAATATTACAACTTTACTCACAACTAATGGTAACCAATTGAGGAGAGCTCCCGTTTCAAGAACATTCATATAAGAGAGGGGTCAAGTTGAATGGTCGCGGAGGCGATTTTCGTTTTAGTTCTATTTTAAAAACGGGAACACTTACAAACTTAAAAATTGGTATGTTTATAGTGCATAAGCTATAAAATAACAACAAATAATAAAATTTGGTCAAGCGCGTGTCGGACTCAAAAAAGCACATTAACTTACTGAAATTTTAACTTATACAGTTATGATTATGTGGTGGTACGGAACCCTCGGTGCGCGAGTCCGACTCGCACTTGGCCGGTTTTTTTTATAAATAAGCTTTGCCCGAGAAAATATGATTAATAAACATTCGTTTTATGAATTATAATTCATCAACTAATTAAAATTATGTTTTAGTCATTTAAGTACGTCACATTAGTCATTACACTCTCGGTTCCATTACACCCTCGCCTGCGGTTCGGACTGCAATTTCTTAGCCTCGGGTGTAAATACTAATAAAATAGCTCACGCCTATCGATTATAGCTGAGATCGCCTCCACTGTTCATATCATAATGTAAAACTCAAAAGCCGGTAACGTTATAAGGAAAGGACCTCTTGTATATGAGTGCAATTCTTGAATATCAAAGTTTTCGACAGATTTTTGTAATTTTATTAATTTTAAACGCTTAGAATAATATTTTGCAAACACTACTCTATATTTAACCAACCAATACCATTCTTCACTTCTGAAAAGAGAAAGCTGTAATTTAGAATTTTTGGGTTATAGGTAAGTACTTATTTATTTTATGTATCACCCAATGAAGCTCAAGAATTGAAGTGTTTAGCCCAGCGTTCGATTTCACTGTGGCAATATCGAGAGACATACAGTAAGTTCGAAAACAACTTTAATCAATCCCCTTTAATACCATAGTAATAATTATGTCTGTAATTAAATTAACTTATTGTAATTTTAATTAAATGTCTTTTGGGCTCAGTCGCAGTCGGGTAAAAATAACAATAGTAAGGTAGGTACGCAAATCGCATACCGGCGCCGGTCGCGGCTCTGCCAGATCATACGAAAACAGTCACCAATTTTACAGCCTTCACCTCAATACCACATCAATAACAGCTTGATACCAACGAATACCTTTACTGTGATTGTTATATCAATGATTGAAATTGATGTGCTTCATGTTACATGCAATTACCGTACCTTTAGCTAGCACATGATCAGATAAAAAATTTCCTAATAAGCGCTTTCTATGTAGACTTATTTTCGGATTAGATAAAATTTTGTAGTTATGTTCCGAATAGGTAGTTATTGTGAATGGGGTGTTGCGGTTAAGTTAAACCTTTTTCACAAAAACCTCACTATTCTGTTAATGAAACCACAATAGGTAGGTAGGTGCCTACTCTGCTGGATGTCAAGCAAAAACAAATTATATCAACCGCATCTTAAAAAAAAATATACCTAACTTTCTAATTTTCGCAAGGTTTAGTTTAATTCCATATTAAAATAAATTAAAAGTTAACAAATCTGATATAGGTAAACCTGTGATTCTACAGGTTGACTTTGCAGACATTCGACAAATTTTGAGGATAATTTCTGTTATCGATATACCTAGATCAATTTTGCATGGGTCTAAGGATAATTAAACATACTTCAAATCGATACACACACATACTTGCGTAAAAATGATCGTAATAAAATAAGCATAATTTATGGTAAAAAATAAAAATGCATCGTTAATGCTTATTTTATACTTTTTAGGTAAGTACATTAGTTTATCAGTTTCAATAATATAACTTAATACCTACAAAAAAATTTTTTGGACCACTCCAAATTTTCTTAGACCTATACAAAATTTATCTACATCGATAACTGAACTTACCCTTAAAATTTGTCGAATGTCTTCAAAGCACCCTGTAGTTAATGTTAAATTTAAAGCAATTTAAATAATTTTGCATTGCGGATGAAACTATAGAAAGGAGTAAACTACAGAGGACATCGTAAATTAACAGGTAACTAGTTAAAGTTAGTAAAATACCCAACGCCAACGTAATTTTTAATAATTAAACACAATTGATCCTTACTTTTTCTGTTCACTCACGAAGCACAGTAGTCTAAATATTGTTTGAAACAAGTAGATATTTCGCGCAACCGCTTTAACGTCATCGGTCGGCGATGGCCGTCGAGGTTCACGTGCGACTAACTGCAAGCGTGCGCATACGCAAGCGTCCGTCGTCGGTTTACCAGTTACCTCATCCACAATCTCGATGGTACGTCCACTGCGGTGAACGGAATGGCTTAACGACAAATACTAAACACTCATTGCGGGCTACAATGCGATACTTATATAGTAAATAGCACGTACCACAACTCTAGCTGAAAATCCTGTGGAAAATCCCTAACTATAGTAAATATTGCCTTCGTATTTTTCTTAACAGTCTTACCACAGAATAGAATCTGATATATAGTTATACTGTCTTTCGTTAAAGATGTAAGAAGCACGAATTAAATCAATAAAAACAAATAAACTCTGGCTTAACCCAAACAAGGTTCCAGTTTTAGGGTTCCGTAGCCAAATGGCAAAAATCGGAACCCTTACGGATTCGTCATGACTGTCTGTCCGTCCATATGTCACAGCCTCTTTTTCCGAAACTATAAGAACTGTACTGTTGAAACTTGGTAAGTAGATGTATTCTGTGAACAGCATTAAGATTTTCACATAAAAATAGAAAAAAAACAGTACCTATATTTGGGGGGTTCCCCATACTTAGAACTGAAACTCAAAAATTTTTTTCATCAAACTCTTACGTATCTATTCAAAGTGGTAAAATGTGTCCCCCCCCCCCCTGAAACTTCAAAATCAAGAAACAGATAAAACTAAATAATATATAATAATATGATGTACATTACCATGCAAACTTCCACTGAAAATTGGTTTGAACGAGATCAAGTAAGTAGTTTTTTTTTAATACGTCATAAATGGTAAACCAACTCAAATCAGCTAATTTAATTAATATAATGTGGTGGTACGGAACCCTCAGTGCGCGATTCCGACTCGCACTTGGCCTGTTTTTTAGGGTTCCGTACCTCAAACGAAAAAAACGGAACCCTTATAGGATCACTTTGTTGTCCGTCTGTCTGTCTGTCTGTCTGTCAAGACCCTTTATCTCACGAACGGGTAAAGGTATCAGGTTGAAATTAATACCATATATTAGGATCCATGAACCACACAAGATCTGAAAATTCAAATTTTTTACAACGACGCAATCAAAAGATATGGCATTTTATGTCCTCATCTCCATACATTTATTCAAAAATGAAAAACCTACAGGGTACTTCCCGTTGACCTAAAATTATGAAATTTGGCAAGAAGCTAGGTCTCACAGTACAAATAATGGGAAAAGTCTGAAATCATTAAATATTACAACTTTTCTCACAACTAATGGTAACCAATTGTGGTGAGCTCCCGTTTCAAGAACATTCATATAAGAGAGGGGTCAAGTTGGATGGTTGCTGAGGCGATTTTTGTTTTAGTTCTATTTAAAAACGGGAACACTTACAAACTTGAAAATTGGTATGTTTATAGGGCATAGGCTATAAAATAACAACAAATAATAAAATTTGGTCAAGCGCGTGTCAGACTCAAAAAATCTAGCACATTAACTTACTGGAATTTCAACTAATACAATCATGTTTATGTGGTGGTACGGAACCCTTAGTGCGCGAGTCCGACTCGCACTTGGCCGGTTTTTTACTATCTATTGCAATCCACTTTTCAAACATTGGAATATTATTATATGATTGAGCTAAAAGGCGTAGATACTTATGTGACTTAGGAGACAATGCAATATTATGACACCATGGAAGAGAAGGTGACCGGCCATAGGAACTTTTCTACTAGGTACTTAAGATAGATGTGTAGTGTTTGAGCTCGTTTGATTGCTAGGCGGCCAACGCAAGGATCTCATGATGGAGCCGAAACGAGGCTATAGAAAGTTTATATCTTAACAAGATAGCTCCTTCGTATTTGGGCTCATGGATTGACGAGTACCTACTCACTGTAGCCCTGAGTGGTGGAATTCCTCAACTAAACTAGATAGTAAGTCACGTTTGGCTTTTCGAATTCATCTTGACAAACACTTTAGGTAGACAAAGTGCTACTAGGTTTGACGACGGCGTCAGAACGTGACTAAAGGAATATCTTTAAACATTACAGGAGTACCCAGCCATGTTTAGGCTGGTCGGATGTCTTGACAAGTATTGCCTACGGCTCTCGGTGGTGTTCAGGGTCTGATGAGGCTGGAAGGTGGCCTTAGAAATAGGTCAAATTTAACTTGCTAGATTTAGTTACAGACAGACACCGCGACAGGTGAAACTAAATAAAAGCTTTAAAAAAAAGGATCAGTTTAGCGGATCAGACCGTAATAACCCAAAAAACTGGCTAAATGCGTATTATAAATATATAAATAGGTTTTTATTTCATTCTTACAGTGCTTATCTTATAACTACTAGGACACTCCCTTTAAGTGTTTAACCTGTATTGGGTTAAAATTAAGTTATGGAAAACAAATATACCTCCGCAACAATGATGGATACTATGTACTCGATCACTATGCACCAAGAGGGTACAGAGGGAAGACTTAGTGGAGAGGTAAGAGAGCTCGGAGGGAAGAGTGCTCGGAGGGAAGACTTCGTAGAAGAAGTATTCTCGAGGCAAGACTCCTTAGAAGAAGTCCCGGAGGGAAGAGTGCTTTGAGGGAAGACTCCGCTCAAGAAGTCTCGGGGCAGAAGACGAGGAGACTCGGAGATCGAACTCTGTGAGTTGTGGAGGGTATGAAAAGCTCGAGTTGTAGCCTCCTAATAAACTGAGGAAACTGCATTGGAATTTCACTCCAATTCCTAATTGTGTACTTTTCAGTTGGTTATTTTTAGGGTTCTGAATCAACATGGTAAAAACGAAACCCTTATGGTGCAACTTTGTCTCTGTCTGTTACACCCAGGGACTAGATAAGTACTATACCTACGTAGTTACACCTGTATATCTCAGCAACCACTAATGCCATCTACGTGAGATTCGGAATAGTTTATAGAATATTTATCTAAACAAACTATAGGTAAATCGGAATCCTCGGCACACGAGTCAGACTTGCACTTGACCGGTTTTTTAAAGACAGTTGGCTTTTAAAAAAAAAGATTATAGTAAAGAATGCGGCCCTTATTAAGGGCTCTACACACCAAAGCCGCCGGCCCGCCGACATATGTTGGCGACTTCACTCTTTACACGGCGGAAAACTTTGTCGGCGACATGTCGGCGGCAAATGTTGCCGACATGATTCTTTTTAATAGGCCCCTGGGTGGTGTCGGCGGGCTGTGTCGGCGGCTTTGGTGTGTATTGCCCTTTAGTTTTTTTTATAATCTCAAAAATCACTCAGTGATATTCAAGATTTGGGCCCTTCTCGGGTTCAAATTGTGACTGTGCTGTGGGCGGAGAACTCGTTGCTCCCAGAGTTTTGCAAAATAGAATCGAATCTCAAAATGAGCACTCAACCAAATTCAAGGCTACAAGCTCTTTGGCAGGCATTTAGCAACTAAGAACCGTTCAATATACAAAGTTACGTTTTTGGACTTGATATGAGTATTCCTAGCTTGTTAGTGAGGTCAAAAGCAACATCTTTTGTACTAGGAGTTTGCTAACAACGGTCAAAAAAATTTCGACTTCCCATTCAAAGTAACGTAAGTAACCAACACGTTTTGTATGGGAAGTCGAAATTTTTATGTGCTTTGCTAGCAAAGTCGTAGAACAAAAGTTGTTGCTTTTGAACAAGGTAGGGATATTCATATTACTCATATCAGGTCCAAAAAAATAACCTTGTACTTATAAGTTACTTTTTGCAACTTATTCTGAGCACAAAGATGTTTCATAATAAATCATTTATATATACAAGGTGTAACAGAAAGGGTATACCAACCCTGAAGGATGTGATTCTGCCCATGAAACTGAACAACTTTCCCTTGGGGACATAGGTCGAAATACGAATTTTTTTTTTACAATTTTTTTTTTTTTATACAAAATGTGCAATCAGCTGATTCAGTTTCTATGGAAGAACAAAAAAATCTTTCGTTTTTCGACCTATGTTGCTCAGGGAAAGTTGTTCAGTTTCATGGGCAGATTCACATCCTTCAGGGTTGATATATCCTTTCTGTTACACCTTGTGTAGGGTGACTTTTAATTAGTTCTTGATAGCAAAAGATATGCATGTACTCATGATACTGAACAACTTTTCCCAAGGAACATGGGTCGAAATACGAAAAAACCAAATTTGACCTTCCATACAAAATGCGCTATCAGCTGATGCAAATTCTATGGCAGGTCAAAACTTGATTTTCGTATTTCGACCTATGTTCCTTGAGGAAAGTTGTTCAGTATCATGAGTAGGTACTTACATGCATACCTTTTTCTATAAAGAACTAATTAAAAGTCACCCTATATATTAAACCGATTATGTGTCCCAGGGATAAGTGACCGTCCGGCGTTTTTTGAATATTTTTACTAAATTATTAATAATTACTTTTATATTTTCGACTTAGCGGCTTTGGTTTTTACTTTCGAGCGGAGCGAGAAAGGTATTGTATTCGTGAAAAAAAAAGTTTTTCTAATTTTCTCAAAAATGTGTTCTTTATCACTTATACATCATTAAGGGGGCATTTTTTAGACTTATTTTGAAAAAACTGAAGAAATTGTTTTTTTCTTCGAATTTTAATTTTGTTTTTTATTTAATAAATGTTTTACTACATTTTAGTAACATTAATGTACTGTACCATAACTTTTAAGATCTTCTTATACAATGTTTTACGCGAATAAATTATTATCATATCTTATCTCTTATCTTAGTTATGTTTAATAATATTAATTGATAAACTATGATGTCGGCTAGTCAATAAAAAAAAATAATGGAAAAAGATGAACAAACTTAGGAAATATCGTAAAAAAACTGCAGCACGTCACGCGTCTTTACAAAAAAAGAAAAAAATCATTAAAAAAAAACCAAAGCCGCTAAGTCCTAAATATAAAAGTAATTTTCAACACATTTGCTCATAAAACAGCTCTATTTGCACTGTATTAAGGTCCATAATCCAGCTCATTAAACACGCGTGTTTTTGTCATAATATTACTTAACTAGTGTTTTATTTTTGTTTTTTTTTTTAATCGACCTAGAGCAAGGAGTTTTTATGCTTATTATGTTACTAAAATTTTCAAGCTGACTTCGAGAAAATATCATAAATGGATGTTGATTTTATGAAATTATTTATAGTAACTAACTAATTATATTTAAGTATTTCTACATTTAAGTGACATATATTAAATTTTTGATTATTTATTTCAAGGTTAAAAAGGTCTCCTCACGCGACAATTACCATCACAATTAGTTGTGACAATCTATAGAATCGAGATTGTCTGTACTCTACTCACAAAGCAATTTCATCATGATTTCATGCCGCGAAATTTCAAAATTTTCAAAACTATCGAAATTTCAACATGCGGGACTTGTGCTTACCATCGATTCATCAAATTACAAGCAATTAGCTTCGAAAAGAAGATGATAGTGGCTAAAAACATTGCTTTTAGCGCTTTTACCTTACAACAATAATAAATGACAGCCACAGATTAGATATATTTTTTTTTTTTGGTTTCGTTCTTCCTTTCGGAAAGGCAAAGAGTACAAAGCCCATACAGCCATGTCTGATGTGTTTAAACACGAGATCACTTGAAATCTTCATCAGCTGCGCACTCCGTAGTAAATTTACTGCATAACACACTATCTTTATTAACCACTAAATCACTAAATGCACAAAAAAACAAAATTTCAATTAAGCAGGCAAACGCCCATGTCGAGTTCCCGCCAAAAAGTCCCAGATTAGATATAATTCGTCCTATAGAGAGTCGCAAAATTGCGACCATAGAGCTAAATGTATGAAAATTGCATGCAATCACGCTCCACACATTGCAATTTGAACACAATTTGTTTGACAGATTGTAGATTGCTAAGATTGGATTGTAAAATTTGACAATTAGTTGGAAGTTAGCCCCAATCTGCCTACTTACGTTGCAATCTGTTGACAATCTTCAGATTGCGACAACTGATTGTGATTGAGATTGTTGCGTGAGTAGAGCCCATAATGGAATAGGATGTTTGGGTACCGAGTGAAAATTACTTTTTTTTATAGCTTGGTTACTAGATTGACTAATAATTGATAAAAGATTGATGGTGTAAGATAACATGGTAATGTTTTAGGGGCTCCTCACGCATTGACGTAAGAAAAACGCTGCGCTTCTCCAGGCGTAGTTTCCAAAAGCTTTGTCCTCACGCGACGTATAATCTGTGACCGCTGAAAAAGAAAGAATGCGCGCCATTTTACAAATGTAAGTAGTGTTTATTATTGTAATTATTTCTAATAGTGTCGACTTCTACAAATAAAAAACTGATCCTGAACCGTCTAAAATACTCATACACGAAATACAATTTTGAAATTTGGTAAAATTAAAGGCAAACATGAACATATGCAGCCGACAAAATGTTCCGGTGGACGTAAGGTTAGCAAAGTTTAGTATTTTAAAGGTAACCAATTTGATTTGTTTTTATTCGCAAATATGTTGAAAAACGTCGTAAAAAGCTCGTGCGCGTTGGAGATTACACACTCGGCTCCATTACGCCCTCGCCTGCGGCTCGGGCTGCAATTTCTGAGCCTCGGATGTAATATCCAAAATAGCGCACTTGCATTTTAATGTACTATTAATTATTAATAATTTTGTACAAATATTCAAAAAACGCCGGACGGTCACTTATCCCTGGGACACATTGTATATTTGTAATTGGTTACTCGAAAACGGCTCTAACGATTTCGATGAAATTTACCTTAAGGGGGTTTTCGGGGGTTAAAAATCCATGTAGCTAGGTCTCATGTCTGGAAATTTGTTTTCCCCGTGTTTTTAAGTATTTTAAACAGACACCTACAGCGCTATCTGTTAGCGGTAGCATAGCTTGCCCTCCCGATGATAATAGGTCTTTACCTATAAAATTGCCGTTTTGTATGGCGAATTTTAGGTAAACTCAATTTTCAGTACTAACATTTTTGCATTTTTCTTAGGAATTATAAATCCAATTTTTTAATTTTTTTTACGCATTATTGGGAAGACATTAAGCTAACAGAAGCTTAAATTTAGTTTCCGAAAAATATTATCTGTAAAAAAATATAATAAATCTAATGATGAAATCGGACTACATTTAAGACGAACAACTTTCGAACCTTTAATTTTATATATCAAACTAAAAATAAAAACTTTATTTTATGCGTAAATTGATAACCTTGAAGTCAACTTTCAAATATAAGACAAATGAAAAAAATAGCATTAGAATTATAGGAATTATGATTTCATTAATCTGTAAGAACATTTCATAGGTAAAGACCTATTATTTCAATGTTGGGGCAGCTTTATAGAGCGAAGCTCTGTCGACCAGGTACTGCCTATAACATGAACATGACCAACTCTACCCGATGATTTTCAGAAAGATTTTTACAAATCTCTACGTACGTCTATCATTTTCGATTAACTTTAGACAACATTATCAGATAATTTTTTTTTATGTTACAAGTGAGCAAACGAGCGGGTGGCCACCTGATGGTAAGTGGTCACCACCGCCCATAGCACTCACTCGCTTTTTATAGTGGCATATTAGCTGTCATCATAACATCCAACGTCCACTACAGGACAGGGAGCTCCCTCTAGAGTTCAAGCTTTTGCTGGAAAAATGTAGAGGGGAAGTACCATAGTCACCTCGCTTGTTAGCGTTACGGCTGGCACCATGGACCGCGGTTGTGTGTGACCGCAGTAAGTAAGATGTTAGATACAAAGGAGGATGCTGCTGCCCATCCTCCAGTTTATAACCCTTAGTTGCCTCTTACGACTTACGACACCCACGGATATGTAAGGGTTGTTACTATTCTTTGCCGGCACCACACGGGACATTAGCTGTAGTATAATACAATAAGTGGGTCTTAAAATGAACATGGATAGAAACTTGAAAACTCTACGCTACGTATACCTGGGACAAACAGTCCAGTTCGGTAAATCCAACGTAGAGAAATCCGACTCGCATGGGCAGCGTTTGGGTAGCTTTGAAATATCTTCACGTCCAAAATAACGCACTGTCTCAAGACAAAAGTTTGTGCTGACCAGTGTGTGCTGCCAGTGATGAAAATATGGAACCCAGACGTGGTTGCTCACGATAGGCCTTTTAAGAAAGCTCTAAGTGACCCAAAGGGCTTTAGAAATGGCTATGCTCGGAGTCTCTCTTCGGGATCGAATTGGTCGATCGGCTAGTGTACACGTGGTGAGCACTCAGCCTGGTCGGTATAGCCGGCTGCGGTGCGGGCTCATTGTGTTTTGTCAACACGCATCGCATCATGCTCAAAAAAAAGATATCGTCGCTGAGTATTTGTATAGAAAAATTAAAGTAAAAGCTCACGGACGTTATTGGATTCATAAAATTTTAGAAGCAAGCTGCACGCCAGGGAATTCAACTTAATGGTCCTGAAGGCAAAAACCGTTTACACCTTGCCTACCCTCCTGCCTAGAGTATATCTCCTGCCTGTATTGGCGCCACACGATGCATAGTCTTGCCTAGAAGTAGACTTTAAGGGCACTGCATGTTATCCTACGTCATCTAGTACACGAAATTTGCAACTTTGTAGCGATAGTGGTGGCCTACTAGGTCCACCAATCCGAAACCTGGCAGGTTTTGTACAGTCGGAGCGCAAAGTGGTTAAGTGACAGATTACACGAATGAAATCTATTGGCAGAAATAGAAGGTACCTATACAAGTAAAAATCAACAGTTTCGCTAGTCATGTGGTCCGATGTGATTGGACCACAAATTTGGTCGGACTGGCGAAACTGCCAAGAGGATGCAAGGTAGGTACCTTCTATTTCTACGAATAGATTTCATTCGTGTAATCTGTCACTTAACCACTTTTCGCTCCGACTGTACAAAACCTGCCAGGTTTCGGATTGGCAGACCAACGTTTTGTGGACCTAGTAGGCCACCACTATCGCTACAAAGGCAAATTTCGTGTACTAGATGACGTAGGATAACATGCAGTGCCCTTACAGTCTAAAGGTAGGCGCCAGAGCATTGCCTCCGTCTAAATCCGGCATAACGTCTCAGTAGTCCGGTTGATGCGAACTATCGAGACAAAGTCTTAGTTCGGTCCCGGACAAAACAACCGAACTACTGAGACAATACGCAGTTTTCTGTAAAATGAAAAAAGTTTCACACAGGTAAAAAGAAGTTTTATTTCTTTCTGAGAGTGTTACATTTATTTTAATACAGTACTAATTTCATATACACATAAAACAAGATGGTTTAAAACACAGATGTACAAGTTATAATAAAATAAACATCAGGCTTTTAAAAAAATACATGATTCTTTTGGGGAATTGGAATCTGCATATAATTCCTTGGGTAAATATTGTTATGTATTTAAATTGCACATTTGATAAAATTTTGTTAAAACAGTATTGGTACCATAACCCTCTCATGGACAAAATAAAAAAAAAAATTATGGTTTTGGGACCTACACTGAATAAATTAACTATATTTGAAATTCTTATAAAACATTTGTAACTTATGCCCAGCAATGTATAATATGATTTTACCATTGGTAATGACAGGGTTAATAGCACGAAATCCATTAGTCCTCAAAAAAAAGAAAAAAGAAAAATCTAACACATTATAAAAATATCACATTTTGATGCATGCAGTTCCATCAGCGACTCCCCAACAAACATGACAATTGTGAAAAAAATATGTTAACATTAATCTCATTACCTAATTGCCTGCAACAACATAAAAACGAAACACTCTTCAGTTGAACAGACAAGACAGTAAGTTGATAAAAGTGTGGCACATCTAAAATTAACATGCACTACGTAAGTGTGCCACACTGCGCGGCCGATGTTTAGGCCTGGCTCTCATTGGTGGTGGTCTCAATGGTGGTGCCCTGCTTGTTGTTCTTGGGCTTGGCCTGCTGTTGCTGTGGCTGTGGTGAAGACGTAGTGGCGGGGGCGTCACCCTCCTGCCCGTTCTGGCGCGGTGCGGCGGCGCCGGCCTGCCCCTGTTGCCCGCCCTGGCCTTGTTGGTAATTGCGGGGGCGCATGCGACGGTAGCCGCCGCGATTCATCGGCCCTGGTCCGCCCCCACGACGTCCGCCGCGGAAGTTACGACGGAAATAGCTGTGAAGAAATAAAAATCGTAATTATTTTGTACTATCGCATATAAATGTAGGTGCAATGAGATGTGCTACTCACCTACGTTGTGGTGGTGCTCCGCCAGCCTCCTGCCCCTCATCCCCCTGTGCGCCCCCCTGAGTGGGCGGGGGCCCACGTCGTGGCATGCCACCTCTGCGTGGAGCGCCTTCACCGCCACGTCCGCCGCTTTGACGGGGATAATATCTAAGTTAAGAAAGAATATAAATATTTCATTTTTCCCTTCCATAATAAAATCTCAGTATTTTTTTGATGGAGCTACAGTAAATAAACACATCTAAATAAATAAAGACAAAAGTACTTACTGGCGATGGAATCCACGGCGCTTGTCAGCCGCATAGGGCGAGCCCTTTACTGGCTCGCCGCCGGGGCCAGTCACTCCAGCTGCTTCATAGCCTTTCTCCCCGGCCACCACGGCAAACTCCACCGCCTCACCGTCGCCGACCGAGCGCACAGCCTTGCGTGGGTTGTTCCGGGCAATTGCTGTTTGGTGAACAAATACATCCTCCTTTGTGTCATTCCTGAAATTTGTTCATTTATGATTAAAATCACATTTAATTCAAAAATCAATTTATATAGGGTGACTTAAAAGATTTGCATGTACTCATGATACTGAAGAACTTTTCCCAAGCAGCAGGAGCAATATCGAAATACAAAAACCAAATTTGACCTTCCATACAAGATGCGCTATCAGCTGATGCAGTTTCTATGAGGGCAAAACTTGAAAAAAAAAATCTCTTATTTCGACCTATGTTCCTTGGGTAAAGTTGTTCAGAATCATGAGTACATTCATACCTTTTTCTATAAATGTACCTTATTGTAATTATAGCCTCCGTTAGTATTCTAAGAATATTAATATTAAGACTGATGTTAGCATTCACCACAATATAACTTGACAACAAAATATTAATTTGAATTACCTGTTGATGAAACCATATCCACTCTTGACGTTGAACCATTTCACTGTGCCGGAAACTTTCTCAGCTGAAAACAAAAAAGGCACATGAATGTAGCTTGACTGTCTAGGACTTAAGGTGAACTGCCGAGGAAAAGTGTATGAGCCAGTTTCTGTAGCAAACATCTATATAACTAAAAAATTAACTAACCGTTTTCATTTTCACAAGTAAGGACTGGACTGTTAGCCAAGAAAGTAAGTAGTACTTTCCATGTATAATAGCTAAGGTATAGCATTTGTAATATATCAACCTTTTGATTTCAGATATCCAAAAACACTTTTGAGCCATAAGATGGTAAACAACATTTTTGGCAGACTGTATTTGCAAAGAAACCAGTTTAGATTATTCATATTTTATTTAAAAGCTTGAAAACTTAACCTTCACAAAAAAGTATAAGTGATGAAATTTGAATACCTGGACCACAAAAGCATGGTTAGCTGTTTCTATGGGAAGTTGAATTTGTTTTTGAATTTCACCCATGTTTCTTAGAAAAATTTGTTCAGTTTTTTGGTCTGAGTTAACACAGAAAAAATTGTGCACTGACTAAATAAGTATAACCCACTTTTAAGTCCACACAAGATTCCATACGAGCGGAGCTTCGACAATCACTTAGTTATGAAGTTGCAGGCATATTAAATGTACCGTTATCAACCTTTTCTTACCTCAATTTTAGTGGCACTCGAAAAATAAAAGGATCTAGCCCTACCCTCATGACCTTGAAAAGTATAGTTCGCAAACAATAACAATAGAAGACATAGGTACAGAAAATAATAAGAGAAATTTAATTACATTTTCATCTTCATAATAGGCAAAGTTTAGCGTCTGCGCAGGACGCGGACGAAAAAATTGTTACTGGGCGGGCAGGTGGCAAATTCCGAGATAGTACCTATAGGTAGGTAGTAGACATAAATATATTTTTTTTCTTGTCTATAAATCTAATCAGAATGAATCAACATAACGAAATTGGATAGACTCAAACTTCACAGTATGTAGGTAATTCAAATACGCAAATCCAGCTGCAGTGTCGTTGCTTTTATATCAAACATTTCATGTTGATACCTTATGTAGGTATCGTACAAGCAAAACTAAATTATGAAGGTTCCTTTAAGTAGGTGATGTTAGGTTAAACTACGCCTAGAGCGCATGCAGGCCGAGGCAGGGCAGCAAGTATTGATTTTATTTCGCAAGGCACGATGCTTCTCCGAGCGGCGCCGGGGTCAACACACGATCAATAATGTCTAACCCACCACGGAAGCGAAACGCTCAAACTAATAGTTTACTGAATCTGTACGAGAAATAAGTAGCAACTACAGCGAAAAATTATATTGTGATCCGTTAATTTTCTCGCCATGTGCTTTCGATAACAATGCCAGAGCATGTGAAAACTAAGATGGCGTAGCGGTACTTACCAATGACCTGCTTTTGTTTAGCCGCTTTCGGCTGTTGCGGCTGCGATGGTTGGTCTGCCTGCTGCGGCTGTTGGGGCTGCGGCTGCGGCGCCTTTTCGGTATCAGCCATGGTGTAATTGGCGAACGGCGATGGTGGCTAGATGGTAAAATCCTCCACGACCTCTCTCCTCGATGTTCACCGCCAGTCAGTGTTGCCAGATATGGAATATAAAACTTGTATAAAACTATATAAAAGTGCAGGCGCATTGTTAAAAAAGAGTGAATTTTCCAAATCGTTTCGATGGATCGTCAGGTCAGCATAAGGGCTCCCGCACACGACCGAGAATCGGTGGGCGATTATCGGCCAGGACAAGGACGGAAGATCCAGGCGATAACACGTCAGAGCGGGATGCCGACAAAAAATCGGCCACCGATTCTCGGTCGTGTGCGGGAGCCCTAAGGAAAAGTTTTTGAATTCTACGCATTAACGGTCATAGCCAGAGTTATTTTTTACGACGTATACCAACAGCGTACCATCCACCGACACTATAAAAAACCGGTCAAGTGCGAGTCGGACTCGCGCACCAAGGGTTCCGATATACCAATTGTATTTTTGGAAGCAATAAAGTTCATTTTTAGGACCGCAAAACTAATTTTATTTGTAAACGATTTTTAAAGATTTGCAAAAAACTGCAATTTAGAAACATCGTTTCATTTTTACTGCAATATTTTATATTTACATAAACTTATGTCGACTGCAATTAAATCAGATTTTTGATTACACAAACTTCGGGGATAAGGGGGGAACTAAGAGTTATAAAAAAACACAAAAATATATTTTAGAATGTACAAGTAAAACCCTTTCATATGATACCACACTCGATTTAGTAACATTAATTTAAAATCCCCCCCCCCCCCCCTATTTGGGCCCCCTTTACATTAATAATCATAGTTTTTGAAGTGAAAACTTCTTTAGCGGCACTTGGCACTTTTTTAGATGGGTAAAAAATGTTAAACTTACGTCAGATGTCGCGTCAGATTTTTAAGTTTTGAAGTGAAAACTTCTTTAGCGGCGCGTCAGACGAAGATTGTCTATATGTAATATAAAT
Source organism: Athrips mouffetella (assembly GCA_947532105.1). Taxonomy (NCBI): domain Eukaryota; kingdom Metazoa; phylum Arthropoda; class Insecta; order Lepidoptera; family Gelechiidae; genus Athrips; species Athrips mouffetella. The sequence goes on from OX383956.1 coordinate 35,681,271, forward strand.
TGTCATGTTTGTCTACGATGGCGCAATAAATGAATATTGTACTTTTATACTGATAAATAAAACAAATCGTGCGAAATTATTCCCTAACAATTGCAAAATATTCAAAAATGCCCAACGTTGATGTTTAAGTTTTCACTTCTGCCGGCTTTCCCGGAGTGCAACCCGTCCTTTTTTTTTAATTCTTTCATGTGCAATTAAGGTAGGCAAGTATATTCTATAACTATTCCAAATTTCAAGTCAATAGCATGAGTGGTTGCTGAGATATACAGGTGTGACAGACGGACGGATAAACAGAAAAAGTAGCACCATACATATGGGATCCTTTTTTTACTATTTTGGTATCGGAACCCTAGAATCTTGTTTATGAACGTCAAGGAAAACTCCTTCACTATAAACGGAAACTCAAACCATCCTTGTCAAATTTATAGCCTCTTATATTATTTTAGGTGGTACGTAGGTAGGGCTATTATGCAAAGTCCGTCGGTGGAGTATCACCCCTTGCTTATTTTTGCTATAAAGGTAGCAAGCACTGCTATGTTTTAGCACGAAGCTCACACTCCTTAAGAAAAGTCAGTGAAATCTCATCGCAACCCAGCTAAAGAGGCAGGCAGGGTAAAAGCGCGATTATGTTACACATGTCCCTCGGGCAGATCACTCGCAAACGCTCGGTGCCGTTCACCCCGTGACGCTTTAAGTGCCCGAGTCAAGGCACAGATAAGATAAAAATAATTTGTCCTATACGAGTCAAGGGTCTCGTAAAAAAAAGCGAGTGCTCTCCTGTTCAATCTCAAAGTCTCTCTCATAATGTACCTATCATACTACCATATATTTCGTTCAGTACCTGGGCGACCGAGTTTCGCTTTATAGCCGCCTCAACCTGAAAATATCATCGGGTGAGCAATTATGCTACTCGCCAACAGATGGCGCTGTGGGTTTCTTAAACGCACTAAGAAATATTAAAAAAGACAGTGAAAATGAATTTTCCCAGACATGAGACCTAGCTAGATCGATTTTTTGCGCCCAAAAACCCCTACATACTAAATTTCATCGAAATCGTCAGAGCCGTTTTCGAGAAACCGATTACAAATATATACATATATATATTGCTCGTTTAAAAGTATATATGACTAGCTGTTGCCCGCGGCTTCGCTCGCGTGGATTTCGTATTTAGGTTGTTACCGGTTTTCCGAAGCAATGAGATATTTTCCCGTCATTTCGGGGTAATTTTAAACTAAGGAAAAACAGGACTAACCCTGCGCAAATCAATGAGTATAATTCAAGATCCAGCTGAATTTTATATAATATACAGACGTTACTCATAAGTTAATCAGAACAGAGGAACTTAGCAGCAGTATCCTAACAAATGTAAAGAGAGAGAAGAGAGACACCTTTATGTAATACTAGCGGTTCGCCCCGGCTTCGCACGGGTAGATATAGGTTCTAGTTGCATCGGGGGTTACTAAAGAAACCAGCCAAACGCAAGTTGGACTCCCACCGAGGGTTCCGTACCACTAAGGTAAAAATACTGTCCTAGTTATGGGCAGTCATACCATCTTAGTCACGCAGAAGTGCATTAAATTCGCTCGAGTCGACACGCACTTCATCAAAACCATCATAACATCCCATAATACGTCCAATACAGGACAGGGAGCTCCCTCCAGAATTCGAGCCCTTGCTAGAAGAATGTGGAGGGGAAGTATCTTAGTCACCACGCAAGTTGAGATGGGTTGGCACTATTCTTTGCCGCTACCACACGGAACGACACGCACTTGATCAGTCAAATTTTTCGTGTATATTCTATGTTGTAGATAAAACCATTACAGTCACTTAGGGAGCTGTTTCTTTAATTTCAATTTTGATAACGATTACACTCATGATAACTTTTGAATGGTATGTCCGATTTGAATAATGCAAAAAGTTATTTACAGGTACTGATATAGCCTTGAATACGAAATCATTTATTTGGATAAGGATTAATAGGTACGAATAATGTGGCCTATATAGTTTGTACCGGCGTTACTATTACATATTTTAACATGAAAAAGTAGTTATTGTGACATAACTGTAATAGTTAGACATATGGTATCGCGGACTTTTTTGTAGATATTGATGGCTTCTATAATTCTGTAGTTTATTACTTTGCTCTATTGTTAATAGTTTCGGCAGCGTACTCGATATAAGGATGCTATTTAGTATTTTTTTCACACCTTGGGTTACATTATCAAAGTTTTCATACGGAACCCTAACTTTTTTTTAAATATTTTATAGCCTATGTTCATCCCGGATAATGCAGGTTTCTAATGGTGAAAGAATTTTTCAAATCGGTCTAGTAGTTTCGGAGCCTATTCATTACAAACATACAAAAATAGGTACAAATCTTTCCTCTTTATAATATTAGTATAGATTTCATCATCAAGCTGCTAATGGTCGTACTCGGGCGCAAGCCCGTCATCCGAGGCTATTTGGGTGAGGCGTGGCGAGTGCACTCATCGAGGAGTGTACTTAAAGCCGGTGTCAGGGTAGGCTTTCATTATTTTACAATGTTCGACAAATATGTCACGGTAGGTTCTGTCACTGGTCAGTGACTCATCGTTTTTGCTTATTTCAATTTTAAATTTTTATTCTTTCTTCAGGAAACTGCTATAAAATATATTTTTCGAGCAGATTGTAAAAAGCGGAACCGCGAAAGTACAAGAAAAGCGGATCCATTATTAAAAAGGTGTAAAAAGCGAAAAAGCTGTACATCTGGCAACACTGTCTCACTGCTCGTCGTGTGCTCTCCGATTGGTTGGTTTTTTACACAGACCAAAGACTGATAATATAGAGGGGTACTGTCGTGTGAAACGTGTTAAATTTTTGACCGACTAGTATCAACGAAAGATTTTGGAAACTGTCAACAAATATTGCGGTAACGTTTTAAAAAAACCGACCAAGTGTGTATCGGGCCACGCGCAGTATAGGGTTCCGTAGTTTTTAAGACTTTTTATCACTAAGCAGGTTTTTATTTACTATTTCATAACATTAATTATACTTATAAAACTTTTACCTTCTAATCCTCAGCGAGGTCCTCGCGCCTGATTGCTTGATTGCTATGGCAATTTTTAGGGTTCAGTAGTCAACAGGGAACCTTTTTACTATCTTCATGTCGGTTGTCTGTCTGTCTGACCGCGGCTTAGCTTATAGACCCTTTGTACTAGAAAGCTGTAATTTAGTATGGGTATACATTTTATCCACGCCGACAAAGTGGTAAAATTAAATCGTGAAAAAAAAGTGGGGGTGATAATCTTTTTCTCGTCAACGCCATCGTGTGGGGTGTCGGTTTGTAAAGATGATTTTTCGATTTAAGGATTCGTTTGCGAAATGTTTAGCTTGAAAGGGCAATTTTATGATGAAATTAAAAGGAAAACTATACGTTTCACATGTTAATGAACTATAGCTGAAAAACTGAAAATAATAAAAATTGTAATAGCAATCAGGCAATAGGAGGTAAAAAGTTTGTGTTATGAACGGTATGAAATACTTAATCAAAACCTGCATTGCGATAAAAAAAAGTCCTAAAAACTACGGAACCCTATAATGCGCGTGGCCCGACGCGCACTTGGCCGGTTATTCGGCTACACCTCATTAGTTTCGAGTTTCAGAATATGCGGCCTAAATTGCTGTTTCTTTTGATTCAGTTGACATAGAAGTTTGATTTTGTTATAGCTTTCCTTTTCCCTTCTATTTTTTTAATGCTACGCGTGCTCTTTTTAGGGTTCCGTACCTCAAAAGAAAAAAACGGAACCCTTATAGGATCACTTTGTTGTCCGTCTGTCTGTCTGTCTGTCTGTCTGTCTGTCTGTCTGTCAAGACCCTTTATCTCACGAACGGGTAAAGGTATCAGGTTGAAATTAATAACATATATTAGGATCCATGAACCACACAAGATCTGAAAATTTCAATTTTTTACAACGACGCAATCAAAAGATATGGCACTTCATGTCCTCATCTCCATACATTTATGCAAAAATGCAAAACCTACAGGGTACTTCCCGTTGACCTAAAATTATGAAATTTGGCCAGAAGCTAGGTCACACAGTACAAATAATGGGAAAAGTCTGAAATCATTAAATATTACAACTTTTCTCACAACTAATGATAACCAATTGTGGTGAGCTCCCGTTTCAAGAACATTCATATAAGAGAGGGGTCAAGTTGGATGGTCAAGGAGGCGATTTTTGTTTTAGTTCTATTTTAAAAACGGGAACACTTACAAACTTGAAAATTGGTTTTTTTATAGTGCATAAGCTATAAAATAACAACAAATAATAAAATTTGGTCAAGCGCGTGTCGGACTCAAAAAATCTAGCACATTAACTTACTGAAATTTCAACTAATACAGTTATGATTATGTGGTGGTACGGAACCCTTGGTGCGCGAGTCCGACTCGCACTTGGCCGGTTTTTTTTTTGGAAATAAATGCTTTTGTATTTGTATAGCTTAAAGGTATTACAGACCTGAGTATTCGATATGAATTTCAATTCAATTCCTTTATGCGTTTTTGAGGCAAAAGGTAGTAAGTTTAAAATTTTAAAAAATATTTTTATTATATGATGTAACTAAAAATTTATGATTTTGATTGCGTCGGCTTAGAAGTCAGATCTTTTCACAGCTCCAAGGGACAGTAGACTTGAGTATTTGATTTTAATTTAAGCTTGATACCTCCACGCGTTTCTGAGAAAAAGGGTCGTGACAGACAGACAGACAGACAACAAAGTGATCCTATAAGGGTTCCGTTTTGTCCTTTTAAGGTAACGAACCCTAAAAAGTTACTGATGTGAACTTTTTGCTGCTTTGGTAAAACTCGGATTAATTGTAAAATCGTTTGGTTTCACATTGTCATCATCATTGTTACCAAAGAGTAATAGTACATTAAGATGCTAGTGCGCTGTTGTGCTCTTTACACACGAGGCCCAGAAATCGCAGCCCGAGCCGCAGGCGAGGGCGTAATGGCGCCGAGAGTGCAATGGCAATGCGCACGTGCGTCTTACGATTTTAACTTTGTGTCCACTGCACAATACTGCACATCTACCGAAACATTTTGACGGCTGCATATGTTGGTGTTTTCCTTTAATTTTTACAACTTTTAAAATTGTATTTCGTGTACATGAGACGATTCATGAACAGTTTTTTATTTGCAGAAGTCAACACTTTTATAAATAATTACAACAATAAACACTACAAATAGTATTTGTAAAATGGCGCGCATTATTTCTTTTTCAGCGGGCACAGATTATACGCGTATTTGAGGAGCATAGACTAAACTACCAAATAGCCTATCGCAAGGAGGTCCGAAGTTTTTGAGCCAATCATTAACCTTGAAATAAATCATCTAAAATTAAATATCTTGTTACGTTAATGACAAATTTATTGTTAATTAGTTAATTAATATAAATAATTATGAAATAATTCATTCATGATATTTTCTCGAAGTCTTTCTAATTTCTTGAAAATTTTACCAACGTAATAAGCATAAAACCTTCTTGCTCCTGGCCGAGATAAAAAAAAACAAAAATTAAACACTAGTGCGGTAATATAATGAAAAAAAACACACGTGTTTAATAAGCTGGATTATGGACCTTAAAACAGTGCAAATAGAGCTGTTTTATGAGCAAATGTGTTGAAAAATAATTAATACTTCATCTGTCTGTGTTTTTAGCTGAATAAAGCCAATATCTTTCTCGATAACGTGTCAGCTAAATTTTTAACATATCTTCACCCTGATCGTTTTGATTTTGAACCAACCTCAACTGATACGGATACGCGATGGATCCATTGGCATTATTCTTTTAAAAATTTCTCGACGGAAGACGCTTCGGCTGACGAGATTATCAAATTCAAACTCGTGGTAAATCATGTATCACCCACCATATTCAACATTATCTTTACGAGATTGTACAAAAGTAGTGATGCTCTTAAATTACTAAATGAAAATTACGAGAATAAATCGGTCAAGTGCGACTCAGACTCGCGCGCCGAGGTTTCCGATACACCCTATAGTATTTTTGGAAGCAATAAATTCCATTTTTAGGACCGCAAAACTAGATTTGTTTGTAAAGGTTTTTTGGAGATTTCCAAAAAAACTGTGCAACTTAAAAAGATCGTTTTATTTTTGCTGTAATATTTATGTAAACATCTATCGATAGTAATTAATGTCGGAGATAAGGGGGGAATGTTTTTTTTTATTTTTAGGGTTCCGTACCTCAAAATAAAAAAACGGAACCCTTATAGGATCACTTTGTTGTCCGTCTGTCTGTCTGTTTGTCAAGACCCTTTTTCTCACGAACGGGTAGAGGTATCAGGTTGAAATTGATAACGAATGTTAAAATCCGTGGTGGACCACACAAGATCAGAAAATTTCAATTTTTTACAACAACGCAATCAAAAGGTATGGCTTTTTATGTCCTCATCTCCATACATTTATGCAAAAAAGCAAAACCTACAGGGTACTTCCCGCTGACCTAAAATTATGAAATTTGGCCCGAAGCTAGGTCTCACAGTACAAATAAAGGGAAAAGTCTAAAATCATTAAATATTTAAATTTTTATCACAACTAATAGTAACCAATTAAGGTGAGCTCCCGTTTCAAGAACTTTTCTATAAAAGAGGGGTCAATTTGGATAGTCGCGGAGTTTTTAAAATCAAAGAGCAAAAGCTTTTAGTATATCATAATGGTTGATTACACCGTAATTTGAAACGTATAACCGATGATTTATACGTTTCTGTTTTATCCAACTGCTATGACATCTTAGTGTTGACCGAGTCGTGGCTGAATGATTCAGTTTTTGATAGAGAATGTATCGATGAGAGATACGATGTTTTTAGGAGAGATAGGCACACTACTTGTAGTAAAAAAAGGGAGGGCGGTGGAATATTGCTTGCTGTTCTAAAAAAATACAATGCTATGAGAAGATTAACATGGTAATCTCAAACTGAAGACTTATGGGTCTCTTTAAAATTAAATGGAAGGAATCTAGCCATTTGTGCGGCCTATGTGCCCCCTCCTGTATCAATTTCTTATTTGGAGTCATTACTAAAAAATGTTTCTGACACCATACACGGTAGATTGCCTTGACTGCTGTACGCTAGTTGTAGGAGACTTTAATCTTGCTAACATCTCTTAGCACAAAGATGCAGATAATAATGACTTCGCTCTTTCAGCGCTTCCAACAAATATTGCCACAAATAATATCCTTATTGATGTCTTTTAACTCCCTGTATCAATGTAATTCTGTTAATAATGCTAACGATAGAATTCTAGATTTGGTCCTTTACAATCGACCTAATAGTGTTGATGTGGCGTTGGCTACCCAACCTCTAGTTAATATAGACCCGCACCACCCACCTTTAATTATTAATTTGAAATTTTCAATAGCCAAAAATATAAAACCTAAACGATCCAATTATTTGAATTTCTTCCTATGTGACTACGAATCAGTGAGAAATGAGCTCGGTAACATCGACTGGTCACTTATTTGGTATGGTTTGTCAAGTGTGGATGCAGTGGTTAATAGATTTTATATGATACTGTACTGGTTTCCCATCATCAAGAAACATACTCTCTTAGCATTCACTCGTGATAGTAATTATCCGGCCTGGTACACTAGGTCTTTAATTAAAATGTTGAAAGAAAAGGCTAAGTTTCATAATAAATTTGAGAAGTATGGGAACCCAATAGACCATTGGACTTTTGGTCTATTAAGAGATCGCTGTGATTTAATGATCAAAGATTGTTATGAAAAATTCAAACTTCGCGCACTAGATCATCTTGAGAAAAACCCGAAGTATTTTTGGAAATTCTCTAAAGGTCGAAAATCCAATGACACTTCAATACCCCGTGAAATGTTTTTGAATGACTGCTTTGTTGCCGACGGCCAAAGCATTAGTAATCTATTTTCTAAATACTTCCATTCCATATATCAAGCTAGCGCTCAGCTGCTTTCAAGTAAAATTAACATGAATTCTTATAGTAATTGCCTTTCTTTAAGTAGCTTTACCATTTCAGAAGATGAGATTCTCAAGTGCCTTAAATCACTGGACTGCAACAAAGGTGCTGGGCCAGACTCTAACCCTCCACAATTTTTCCGCCATTGCGCCGACGTCTTGCATAAACCCCTCTCCATTATCTTCAACATGTCGATCCAACATGGGAAATTTCCTGAGGGATGGAAACTTGCTCATATCACGCCTATTCTTAAATCTGGTTGTACAAATAACGTTGCGAATTACCGACCAATCTCTATTTTATCCACGGCTGGCAAAATATTTGAATCTCTCGTACAAAAGAAAATTTATTCACACATCAAACCATTACTCAGTAGCAATCAACATGGATTTTTACCTCACAAATCGACAACCTCTAACCTTGTAGCATATTTAACGGATTTAACAAAAGTTGTAGATAATGGTGGAGAAGTGCACTCGTTGTATACTGACTTTAGAAAGGCATTTGACCTTTTACATCATGACATCCTTCTTCATAAGATTGAACAGATGGGTATACATGGGTCGTTGCTCAGATGGTGTGAATCTTATCTTCGCAATAGATCACAACTAGTTTCAGTGTATGGCTTTAAGTCAGAGCAGGTGTTGGTTCCGTCGGGTGTGCCCCAGGGCTCTCACTTAGGGCCTTTATTTTTCTGATGTTTATCAATAATTTATCCTACATTTTGCAATCTGAATTCAAAATGTACGCAGATGACTTGAAGCTTTACAAAGAAATTAACTCATTAGATGACGTGCTAAGCCTGCAAGATGATCTTAATAGAATTCATCAATGGTGCTGTGATAATCACATGGCTTTAAATACCAGCAAATGCTACCACATAAAATTCACTAGACGGAAGACACCCATCACTGCTGTTTATTCCATTGATGGTGTACCATTGACTGAAGTAAATACCATTCACGACCTTGGAGTTCTCTTCGATTCTAGTCTAAGTTTCCGTTATCACATCGATAATATTATCAGTAGGGCATCTAGGCTCTCGGGTTTTGTTTCACGACAGATGAATATTTTCAAAAATCCTACAATTTCGATTGTAGTTTATAATTCTTTAATAAGAAGCATAATTGAGTACTGTTCTGTTGTTTGGAGTCCTAGCTATGCTGTAAATTCTGATAGAATTGAACGTATTCAGAAAAGATTCATCTATCATTTAACATATAATGACTTTCAATGTAAAGAACTACATTCTTATGAATCACGTTTAAAACATTACTTTAATTTACAAGTACAGCCACTTGATGATAGATACCCCACTCGACCTAGTAACGACAATTTAATATTTTGCTTTCCTTATTTGGGCCCCCTTTACAATAATAATATATAATATTTTTATTATTATTTCATTTGCAATTCAGTTGGGGTTTTGGATAGCTTAAGTGGTTGCTGAGATATACAGGTGTGACAGACGGACAGACAGACGAAGTCGCACCATAAGGGTTCCGTTTTTGCCATTTTGGTTCGGAACCCTAAAAGCTTACATTATCTTCGCTCGTCATCACTATCTTCTAGAAAGCAACAGCCCGGTGAATCAATAGCCGAGAGCCGAGAATTCGAGAGCCCTTACTGAGCCGGTACTTTTAATTTTTACTACTCTTGCGCACGAGTGCCATTTTAAAGCGGTGACTGTCGAACAACATCAAATTGAAGCTATTCGTAGCGTAGTGCTTCTGTCGCGGGATTGTCTACCCCTTAGATTATGAATTACGGCAGCTTACTGCCTAGTCTACCCAAAGAATTTGTGAGCGGTTACTCGAGAAATCAGAATTTTGAACACTGAAAGAAACACGGAATTTAGCCATTTCCGCCATTTCACTTGCTTGCTAAGAATACTTCTCAACTGATTCAGTCCAAATCAAGTACCCTAAGAGCTATCCTATTATTTGGGGAAAAAAATCATAAAGTAATAGTACATTAAGATGCACGTGCGCTATTTTGGATATTACGGCCGAGGCTCAGAAATTGCAGCCCGAGCCGCAGGCGAGGGCGTAATGGAGCCGAGGGTGTAATCACCAAAGCGCACAAGCTTCTTACGAAGTTTTTCAACACATTTGCGAATAAAAACGAATCAAAATCGCTTACCTTATTCCTAAGTAAATTTCGTAGACGTTTTCCTCACATTTCTAGGTCACCCTATACACCGGACTTGTGTTTTTGTTCAAGTATTTTCGACGTTCTACACTTATCACTGTTTTTCTTATTTGTAGAAGTCATTTATTTTTTAATTACATTAAACACATTTCACAACAAGAAATATCTTTTAAAATGGCGCGCGTATTACTTTTTTCGAAGACACAGATTATACATGCGCGCGCAGGAGACAATGACTAAGCTATCAAACAGACTACTTTTCAATTTATTTTAAAATTGAATATTTTGTTACTTTAAAGACAAATTTGTGGTTAGTTAGTTGATTAAAATCAATATTTTCGTTTAATTAACGTTTATTTATCATATTATCGAACACAGTTTCTTAATTCATTAAATTATTATGAATGTTATAGATATAGAAACTCCTTGCACCTTGCCGCTATAAAAAACACAACAAAAATAAAACCTCAGAGTAAAAAACTATAGAGTCCGCCATATGCATATTCTGTATGAGCTAGTGAAGCGTGAAGCGTCTCACTGTCGCCCATTCTAGTCGGTCAAAAAACTCAGTTAAGTTTTACAAAAATCAAGATATCTTTAAAAATCTAATGTTTTAGTATAAACTTTGTTTACGGAAGTGAAAATATATTGTTTTTTACTTGTGAATTGATCATTAATACTAAAAACGGAAGCGTAAATAATCCGTAATAGCCATTTTATGCGTTATTTTTAACACCGTTTTCTTCCTGAATGGTAAGTGTTTTCGCCAGAAAAACTGTGGTAGTAGCATTTATTAGTCCCATGTCACATATTTCTCAGAGAGAAAGATAAAAATTTTACGTTTTTAGGATTTGAAAAAAATTCCATACATTTTAGTATGGAGGTCCCTCGCAAGAAAGTGCTACGCTTATGGCTCCCTCCTTAGCAGCAAGAGCTGCTTCTAAAACCTCCTTGAATAAAACACTAACCTGTCAAACAGCTTACTCAGCAAGGAGGTCTTTGTTCTGAGGCTCGCTCCCATGAATTATTTAATATTCAATATTTTGTTACTTTAAAGACAAATTTGTAGTAAGTTGGTTGATTAATATAAGTATTGCCATGTAATTAACATTTATTTATTTTTATATTATCGAACACAGTTTACTTTTTCATGAAAATATTATGAATGGTATAGATATAGAAACTCCTTACATCTTGCCGAATAAAAAAAAGACAAAAATTACAACACTAGTGAAATTATAGTAATGAAAAAAGCACGCGTGTTTAATAAGCTGGATTATGGACCTTAATACAGTGAAAATAGAGCTGTTTATGAGCAAATGTGTTGAAAATAATATTTATAGCATTTTTGCTCTTTTTTGTGGAATTTATAATAACTTTATTATTATTTTTTTAAATCATCCGGTCGTAAATTTGGGTGGATTACTAATGAATTATATTTTATAGACCAGCTAATCTAATTTTTGACAAAAAAAATGATGATACGAATTTTTGTACTACAGTGAAATAGTTTGGTTCTCAGGCTAAAGCCCCGCTTCAAGAAATCACACTCAGCAGCTCCAAGTACCCGTGTGCCTCAACGTCGAAACTTAAAATGCTTCTTTAGTGGTAGTCTAGGCAACGAAGCGGATCGTTGTATGAAGACCCCCGCATTAAATCCTCAGTCGATGAACCTTTGCTGGGGTATTACACTATATGAGACAAACCTTCTATAAAAAAATAAATCAGTACTTTAAATTTTTCCATACAAAATTTAACAAAAAATGTATGAAAAAGTTAAAAGTACCAATTTTTTATTGGATTTTTTTATAGAAGGTTTGTCTCATATAGTGTAATACCCCAGCAAAATTTCATCGACTGAGGATTTGATGCGGGGGTCAACTGCTTCGTTGCCTACACTATGGTGGCAACATCCACCAGAGGCCTAATTGGATTACAACGCCGAATGTCAACTTTGTGTCAAGCAAGGGCATTTTGCCAATGTCTGCCGTAGCTCTGACCGGCAACGTACTATGAATGCTGCTACAGTATCTGACGGTCAAACTCACAATTCTAAACCGTCGACATCATCAATAGCAACTATCTCCGCTGCTGCACCTTTCAGGTTACGTAAGGCTACCTACCATTCCTATTACTGTGAACGATTACCGAGCAGAAGCGCTCGTAGACACGGGAAGTTCTATGCTTTATCAATAATGAATTAGCACAGACCATAAAACTCAAAACGAAGCCTTGTCAATCATATTTCCTAAGTTAACGGCTTATGCCATGCTCACGCCATGCTACAATTAAAATTGAGAATCATATCTAAAAAACAATCGGACACGACCTTTTGAAAAATCACTCTTTTCTCGAATCACAGTTTGGTGGTGACAAAAATCCCTTGAAGATTTGCAACGTCGTTGAAGATTCCGTATTAACAAACCTTTCACCGAATATCAGACCTATTGCCATTCGCTCCAGACGCCATGGCGACGAAAATCAAGCGTTTATCGCAAATGAAATAGCTAATCTTCTAAATGATAATGTCATCGAGCCCAGCGTATCTCCCTGGAGAGCTCAGGTTCTGATCGTTGGATGAGGTCACCACAGAAAACGTATGGTTGTCGACTATTCTCAAGGACCTGGATGCCTATCCTTTGCCCAATATGGATTCTGAAGAAGAGTTGCCTTTTGAAAATGTACACCAGGCTCCTGGTTCAGCGATGGAAGACATACAGCCTCGTCGCTCTACTCGAGAACATAAGCCTCCAGCCAGTCTACTTACAGGACTACGTCTCGTCTTCAACAACACGGGGAAAATGATATGAACTTTTTGCTGCTTAACTTTTTAGTTTAGGATGATTTGGCAATGTCACATTGTCAATAGAATACTTCATGTCTCGGTCAAGGAGTTAATGGTAATGGTTCTCGATAATGTTCAGGGACTAGATAAGTACTATACGTACAACGTAATGTTATTAATCTGACCGTAGCGAGGTTCAAATCTCTTTGAGTTTTTGTAGGTAGCTTGCTGCTATAAACAACCTATTATTTTGAAATAGTAGTTGAAAAGATGCGCCAGTAGCCTGGAATTAGAATAGAATAGGTATTTACCGCCATTCATTTCCAAATATTTACCTTTTACAAGTATTTTGTGCCCATGAAAGTTTATTGAAAAAATAGAAATAGTGGTACAGGCAGGATACATGCAGTGACGCTAGAAGATACTTTTGAAGGGGCTACTAAAATAACTTATGCTCTTCTCCCATGTAAGTCTAGAAAAAATAACGACAAAACTTACAATGAATTGGGAAAGAATAAAAATCGAAAAGAAAACTACGAAAATGTTCTTCTTGTTTATTTCAAAGACCTAGCAGACAGATTAAGGCGGCTTCTTTACAGATAACAGAACTGCAATATGCATAAGTTGCCTTTGTTGTTTACTTATAGCACGTTCAGGATAAGTTTGGCTATAACGGTTATTTTCTGCACATGGGTGACAGGCGGAGAGCCGAGAGCCAATGAACGATTCACTCGCCTCCCCCCACATGCCGCGCTCACCCCGCGACTCAGTTTTTTAATTCTGCACATTAACGGTCACAGCCAGAGTTATTTTGTGCGCCGTATAACTTTGTTTAATTTATAAAAAAAGTACCTATTGCATGAATGAAGATAAATTAGTATACGCACGGAGCAGAGAAGGGGAGTATACGCAACTGCATATTATGGTATGACACTTGCGTAAACTACTACAATCTGGAAAATGAAGAAAGTTATGCTATTCCATTGTAAAAGTTAGGTAAAGCGATGAGAAGGGCAGCCATGAAATATTTTTGAAATTTATTTCGGTGGATTTGTACATTTTTTATGTATCAAGCAGTTACATAACGTCTTTATTAAAATCGAACCACTCTCTTTATTATTAAGGTCAGAACACAGTGATACTCCATCGATGCCTACAGAAAGTTCACCATTACGTTTTTGAACAAATCGTGCTGGTATATTTTGTTGATCAAAAACAAAGAAAAGTCGTCCCGTTAGTATTGTAGACACATTTTCACTGTTTTGATCTTTATGATGCTTGGCTCTAAGAAATTTGCCATTATTATGTGTGAGATCATCACGATGTAAAATTTCAGTACCATTCAGATCACTAACAGCCGTGCCGTTGTATAGTTCTTTAGTTAATATTTTTGGTAAAGCCAAGACCTCCACATTAGTTCCATTTTCTGTAATGTTATCCGAGTTTAGTGCAGTATTTACGAGTATGTTTCCGCTGAACTGTAATTCATCCGGTAATTTTTTTTTTGTATTGTCAAAACTTTTGTGTTCATGTTTTTTACCCATAAAATTGTTTTGTTTTTCTGTAGTACTCGTATATGAGACTTCACCTTTTCCTTGAGCAATCTCGTGGCGTGGGTTGTTCAAATAATTTGAAGTGAAACTTTCTTCGACTTCTCCTGTTGTGGTCATAGCAGTAGAGTTTTCTAATGTCAATGTATTGCTTGAAAGATCTGCCCCTATGATGTAGTGATTCTCTCTAGATGTGGTATTGTCTTCATTATAATAATTAGATGCGGATAAAGCTGAGAGCGTCCTTATAGATCTATATGAATACTCAGAATTTGTAGTTCTACCATACTCTGTAGTAACACTGCTTATTGGTTTTTCTGTGTTAAAATCAAACTGTTTTTTCGGGCTAGTGATGCGTAGTAAAGTGTTGGCGAGATCATCGGAAAAATCGAAAATAGTAGTACTTTCTATACCTGCAGTTTCGGCCGAATCTTTCTGTTTTACTCCAATCATTTTTTCTGTATTGAACTCATGTTCTTTGTTACTGTTCACATAAATGTGATAGTTATTTCTATCTTTTTCGTTTTTGAGAGAATTCTGTTTAGTTAATTGATCATTTTCTGTAACTTCAGTAGTCGGAAAATAATAGAGGTCATTACTGTTATCGACAATCGGATAGCTATTTCTATCTTTTCCGTTTCCACTAACGACTTGTGTCGTGTTAAGATGAATATCTTCATTATTTAAAATTTCTGAAGTATTGATGAAACGTGGTTCAGGACTAAATATTTGATTGTTCTGGTTCTTAAATGTTTCAGTTGTCGTTAAAAATTCATCTTGATCTAACGATTCGGAAATCTTAAAAAACTGTTCTTCACTGACCCGGTCGCTACTTTTTTCCGTATCAACTTTCTCCTCATTGAGAAAAAGAAAAGGTTTTGAATTAAGGAATTCAGTTTTATTTTTAAATGTATTTTCCATTCCACTTTGATTATTTGAAAATATTTCGTATTGGCCTGTATTATACGGCCTGCCCGTTGCTTGCCTTATAGTAGATAGAGCTGCAAAGTTTTGAGGGTTTCGATTGTCTTTTATATCTTTGTTATAATTTTGAATAAGCGCAGATATATTTTCATTTTGTATAAAATTGTTTTGAAAATGTTTTTTTATCAAAGTTGATTCTGTCATAGGTGTAGATTCTGTGTGTGCTGGTTTGGTATAAAATTGTTTTTCAGAGGTCACGCGATGTTCGATTTCTTTATCATGGTTAGGTGTAAATTTTGCTGCGTTTGTTTTTAAATCATGAATATTTGATTTTTTATGGCTCCTAAATTCTAGCAGACTTGGTTGATCGTCCTTGTTACTATTTAACACTTTACTTTCCATAGTATTTTGTGTTGTAATGACTGCAGCCTTTGATTTGTGGTAAGGAATATTTGATTCTGTACTTTTGAATAAACCGTGAGGATTGCGTTTGGGGTTCAACCACTTGCTTTTAATTTCCTGCAAACTTTGCTTAACTACGTTTGCCGGTTGACTGCACTTTTCAATTACGTCAGCCTTAAAGTTTTTCTCTTCAGTGGTATTACTATCAGCGTCTTTAATTTTTAAAAAAAGAGGTGTATTTTTCTTACTATTGAAATAGTCGGACGTGTAAATACTTATACATTCTTTAAAATCTGCTTCGGACAGCTCGAAGGAATCGGTTATGCTTGGTTCTACCATACTGTTTACTGGCCGTTGGAAGTCTCCAGGGTTTTGAACGTCAACGTCAAGATATAGAGATATTTTATTTAAACTTATTTTATGATCAGAGCTCTGATTAATCTTCAATGTATCTTCATGTGTATTTTTGCGGTGGGCGTAATTTTTATGTGAAAGTTTGCGCTTTTTTATATTTTTAGGAGCTTCAGAATCAATTCTGAATTGCACAGTGGGATTCAAAATATAAAAAGGTGGGCTTATGAATGAATATCTGTGCAAGGTGTATACTTCAGTTGGTTCAAAGTAGATACTACTATCATCTAGTCCCAAGGTGTGGAATGAAGTGTCAACCCCGTCAATGCCGTTGCTTATACAGTCACAAGTTTCAGCCCACGACATTGTGTCAACCGGTTCGAGTTGTGCTCTGAAAAGAGATAAACCCTGGGTTAAATAAACACTGATAAGGGTGTCCATTAATTACGTGAGGCGTTTTTTAGGGGTGGGAAAGGGTCAAGTCGAATCTCACCCAATCTCACATGGGAGAGAGGGGGTCTTAGCAAAAATCACGAATTTCTTTTTCCGCAATTACATAAACAGAGTTTACTCTCACGCTTATCACATGGAAATAAATAATTAAGCTAATAAAATGATATGCATACGTACATAGCATCACGCCTCTTTCCGTCGGGGTAGGCAGAGCCCACAGCCCTCCGCCTGCTACGTTCAAATCAAATTAGTTTATTCATGTTGGATATTAAAATCTCTTAATAATGTCAGCGATTCCCAGTCCTAAGGTTGCCTGGAAGAGATTGCTCTAAGCAATAAGGCCGACTTTGCGCGCAATTAGATATAAGGTTTCTTACGCAATTACTCTTAATTTGTGTGCAATAAAGAGTTTCTATCTATCTATCTTAACTTCATCGCTTCACATACAAAGTTGCGCCATAGTGGAAAAAAAAACCGGCCAAGTGCGAGTCGGACTCGCGCACCGAGGGTTCCGTACCACCATATAATCATAATTGTATATTAGTTGAAATTTCAGTAAGTTAATGTGCTAGATTTTTTGAGTCCGACACGCGCTTGACCAAATTTTAATTGTTATTTTAAATTAATTTTAAATTTTATTTGTTGTTATTTTATAGCTTATGCACTATAAACATACCAACTTTCAAGTTTGTAAGTGTTCCCGTTTTTAAAATAGAACTAAAACAAAAATCGCCTCCGCGATCATTCAACTTGACCCCTCTCTTATAGTTCTTGAAACGGGAGCTCATCTCAATTGGTTACTATTAGTTGTGAGAAAAGTTGTAATATTTAATGATTTCAGACTTGTCCCTTTATTTGTACTGTGAGACCTAGCTTCTTGCCAAATTTTATAATTTTAGGTCAACGGGAAGTACCCTGTAGGTATTGCTTTTTTGCATAAATGTATGGAGATGAGGACATAAAAAGCCATATCTTTTGATTGCGTCGTAAAAAATTGAAATTTTTAGATCTTGTGTGGTTCATAGACCCTAACATATGGTATTAATTTCAACCTGATACCTCTACCTGTTCGTGAGATAAAGGGTCTTGACAGACAGACAGACGGACAACAAAGTGATCCTATAAGAGTTCCGTTTTTTTTCTTTTGAGGTACGGAACCCTAAAAAGCGACATTAAAAACCCACGCACTCCTTTAAATATTTTTGAATTTACAGGGTTGATACAATAAACATAAGTCAATTTGAATTTTAAACTAGCCTGACATACTTTCATCGCTTTCTACGAGTATACTTAAAATAAAACTGACGTGATTGGGAGTTTTGGCCCAATTTTATCCTATTTAATTATAATAAGATTTTAACAAAATCGGGTGCATACCTAAAATTTGGTTCATACATGGCTCTAGTATCAATAAACATGATTTTCTTTTTTTTTAACCACGACATTCCTGTTTTGAGGTTTAGCCCTATAATATTTTGAAGACAGCAATGACGATAAGCATTGTTGTTATTTTGAATAGTGTCTGCCTATACATTTTGAAAATTCATTATTAATTTAGGTTTGTTAACATTTTTTTTTTCGGTAAAACACCCCAAAATTTGCCGTCCCTAAACTCTGCCGCGCTCGGCTCCAGCCTACTCAGCCTGTTGGTTAATCCGGCGCTGGCCATTAGGTACTCCAGATCTTCAACGATTCTAATTTTGATAGTTTTTACCAAAGATTTCGGACCTCCTTGCTCCAAGTAGTTATGAGTGATCGCAGAGGTTCGCTTGAAACGTTGTATTCGAAAAAAAATGTGTTTAAGTGATCCGTTGCAATGAAACCAAACGTATACAGGGTGTGAGGGACAGCCTTCCGAATACTGAAAGGGCATGCCCAGTCAATGTAACTGAACAACGTTCAGCGAATAAAACTTTCAGGAAATGAAAAACTATTTCGGCCTCTCCATACAAACTGTCCAATCAAGTTTTAAATTTTGTATGGAGAGGCCGATTTTGTTTTTCATTTCCTGAAAGTTTTAATCGCGGAATTTTGTTCAGTTACGTTGACTGATCATGCCCTTTCGTGCCCGACCACCTGCTCGCGTGAGGACTTACTTGACGGTAACCAGAGGGCTACCACGGTAGCCGCTTTCTGGGCAAGTAAGATTTAGCCTGTGTTCTTGCCGACACGAAAGAAGAAGAAGAAGTATTCGGAAGGCTGTCCCTTACACCCTTTATATTTCAACAAAATAAGACAAATTTTATACAAAACCTAGTAGGTATATTATTGCAGTTGGTAAGCGAATCGAGTCTGTAAGTCTCTTTTTAACCGACTTCAAAAAGGTGGAGGTTATATCTCATCATAAGCATTTGGTACTATTTATAGGCATACAACTTAATTGAGAGCCTCGGGACAAAAGTCAGGGGGTACACATCTCAACTACCCTCTCCTTGGGAGTTGTAGTATTGTATACTGGTACGCGACCCCGACTCCCCGAGCTATTACTAACTCATCCTGATCCTTCCAAGAAAGTAATATCCTTCTTACCCGATTCCTTCCTACACCAATTATTCCTGTCCCAAGAAACCTATCCCTCCCGATCCATTTATTCCTGCCCATTCTGCCAATCTAAGGTTGACCGTGCCGATGGATGCATGGCTAAAGGCGAGTCTAGTCGATAGAGGTCACAACGCCTTGGGCCCGGGCGAACCCAGAAATAGGCTAGCCTTGTCCTGGCTTGCAGGGCTCTGCCAGGATGGACCACCTGAGTATCCCTTGCTGCTCGTGGGAACGCAATGGATTCATGTAATTGTTGCTATATTTTTTATTCTTTGCCCAAGCTGAAAGGTCAATTCAGGTGACTATCAACCAACAACAAAGCTACCACAGATCACAAAAGTCTTAAAGCTATGAATTTACTTACATAGATTTGCAGAACTCGACACAGTTTATGTCTTCAGAATACGTTTGGCTAGTCGAGGTGACCAGCATGACTGCGCAAGCGCCCGCGATCAACGTGAGTCTCATTTTTAATCCGAAACAAGAGTGCACTTGGAAAACTTGGAAAACTCATTAAGAGCAGCTACTTTATTCACCACGGAATACACGATCCGTCACACACAAGTAACGACAACGGGCTAGAACGATAAATTAATTTTAGTGCAAAATGCTTGAATCAGCCAAACGTAGTCAGTCGGTTAGGTGTCGTATGGCGAAACGTGTTGAAGAATTAAGGTCGGTGGACATTGTTTACAACAAACACTCGTACAGTATACGTGTTGCAATCCGCCTGCATTGTCCCCCCGCCGCCATGCCACAAAGTTATGAGAGCAATCACACACCCTACCCGGTGCAATGATTGTGCGCTGTCCGTGGATAGATGCATCACGCACGCTGGACTAATTCGCCAAATCGTAGAGTTCTTAGTCAACAAGAAACCCTTATAGGTAAGTTCCGTCATGTCCGTCTGTCTGTTTGTCCACGGCTTAGCTCAGAGACTTTTAGGTACAGTAAACGACAGGCTAAGCTTGACACTCACAACGCGATTCTAGTGCGTACCTACGTCCATTGAAATAGGGACGATACGAAGTCCAATGTGTCAAGTTTGATGTGCTCTTGACTGTACATATTAATCATTGGATTTTAAAATTGTTTTAGTTTTCGTAATCAGCGACCCGATAAACCATACAAAAGATACCCATATTGGTTTTTAGACTTTTTCACCCCATTTCACTCTTTAAGGGGTTGAATTTGGGTAGGATTTTAGAATTTAGAATTACATGTGTATGTAATTACTTATGTGGTGGTACGGAACCCTCGGTGCGCGAGTCCGACTCGCACTTGG
Source organism: Athrips mouffetella (assembly GCA_947532105.1). Lineage (NCBI taxonomy): Eukaryota > Metazoa > Arthropoda > Insecta > Lepidoptera > Gelechiidae > Athrips > Athrips mouffetella. The sequence continues at coordinate 35,701,697 of OX383956.1, forward strand.
CTGGTTTTTTTTCATTTAGGGATCCGTTTGCGAAATATTTAGCTTAGACACGCAAATTTTCGCTAGAGTCTAGTGTCCCCGCTGCCAGCTAAACGGTCATTATTGGAAATGTGGAAAAAAAAAGTAGTGTATATGATAAAATTAAAATATCGCAGCTAAGTAGGCTTAACAGGTTAAGGAGTATTAGTCGAAAAACTGAAAATAATAGAAATGTCAATAGCAATTTAGCGGACCTAGACCTCGCTTGTCGTTTAAAAGATAAAAAGTTCATTAAAAAATCAAAATTCATAAAGCAACTTTACCACGGAACCCTACATTGTGCGTGACCCGATACGTACCTGGCGGGATTGATTATCCAACCTACTATCTTTCTATTATGATGATTCTGACAGACAGAAGAGTTTAATAAAGGGTGTAAGGGACGGTGTACCGAAAACTGAAAGGGCGTGCTCAGTCTTCGAAACTGAACAACTTTCCCAAAGAAACATATGTTGAAAATTGAAAAAATTTTGACCTCTCCATACAAATTGCCCACTGTGGTCGAACAGTTTGTATGGAGAGGTCAAATTTTTTTTTCATTTCCCAACATAGGTTTCTTGGGGAAAGTTGTTCAGTTTTGTTGACTGAGCACGCCCTTTCAGTTTTCGGTACACCGAACCGTCCCTTTCATCCTGTATATATACTTCAGATACTTAAAACACCTTCAATCAGTTTTTGTAATTCCTTTTCACAGAAATTGTTGTATAAATTAATTTGATTTTGGTCCCTTACTCCCCATAAAGTTTTTGATGGTCCTCTATGTAATATCACAGTAAATTTTCTTATACATTATCTTATTTATGTCACACTAGCTGGAGCCCGCGACTTCTTCTGCGCAGGTTTATAAATTGTAGCCTATGTGTTATTCTGATAAGCTATATTATTGTAAAGTTTCATTAAAATCCATTCAGTAGTTTTTACGTGAAACAGTAACAAACATCCATCCATCAATACATCCATACTTACAAACTTTCGCTTTAGTAGAAAGTAAAGTAAGTAATAATAGTAGGATAGTAGGATTATACAACTAACGGAAAGTAATCTGACCATTTAGCATCACATATTACATAAATATTATTTATTTACTACGCTGCTCCGAAACTATACAGTGGTTAAGCCACCTACACGTGCTATGAGATTCGCTGTTAAAAATGAAGATATTCAGATTTGACTTAAGACAGATATAGTTCAATAGTTAAGCAGCTCACGGCCAAATAAAGTGTCCGAATGGGCATTAAATTCACCCAGTACAAATATTTTTTTAGTATCTACAGTTTCAATGATAGCGCTTAAATTGCCTAGACACTGAAAAAATTCAGGCAAGTTGTCTCGAAAGTCCGTGGGCATATAAACTGTGATGATGAGGACATCAAACTGACCACCCAACCGCACCGCAACAACTCTGTTGTTATCACAGGGTATCACTTCTACATCCCGAAATATTGATTTGTCCCACAGTACAGCTACACCTCCATGAGGACGACCTTTAATCATACCAGCAGTTGTATCTTCTGCAGATACCCCATATGAGCCAAAATCAACGTCTATAGCATTCAAAAAACCAAGGTGATGTGGAAACAACCAAGTCTCCTGCAGGGCGATTATTTGAAATTTCTTACACATAGATTTTACATAATCTATGGACCTCTTTACGGACTTACAATTAAAAGAAGCCAGAGAAATTTTATGACTGCCCATTGTCAGACCTGCTTGTTCCCGCAAACGGTATTTCAGTATACTCTAATGATGAATTTAAAAATAACCGTAAACGATTTCGAGAAAATCGCATGTTTAAATTTTGGCAGAACTGGAACGCCCTTTATATTTTCACAGATCAATGGATACTACCGTAAAATACTTGCATAGAATTTCCCAATAAATATTTCTTGGTAAAAGTTGTTCAGTTTAGTCTACTGAATTAAGCCCTTTCGGTGTTTGGTTCGTACCCTGTATACTAGATTTTTGCAAATAATAAAAATCAAATAGAATATCCAGTTATAGTCCCCTGTCAAGTGTATATCCGTGTGCTCCTTGATGATACAAGTGTGGAAGTAGTCTCAATCTCTTCGTTTGATCTTGAAGAAACATTATTTTGATGGTGGACGTCCCAAAAGTTGTACGTACTAATTCTGCGGAGAAAAACAAAAAAAAAAAAAATAACGGTAACCGTTGGGAGTACGAAAAGATGTTCAATGCAAAAAAATGTAGCTACATAAATTTTGTATGGGAAAGGTTATTACAACTTTTTATGTATGATCAACCGTTTTCTCATAAAACGCACTTTTATCTTAGTAGGAAAAGAAGAAGGTGACTGACTGACTGACTGCCATATCAACGCACAGCCCAAACCGCTGGGTCTAGAGATTCCAAATTTGGCGTATAGGTTTCTTATAAAATCTAGGGGTGCGCTACGAAAGGATTTTTGGAAATTTCACCCCTAAGGGGGTAAAAAAGGGGGTGAAAATTTGTATGAAAGTCCGTCAGTTTAGAAGTTAGGATCTTCAAATTTTGTATTTAGGCTGAATACAAAAAATTAATTAACACATGTCTCAGGGTTTTTTAAAATTTCACCTCTGAAGGGGTGAAAAGGGGGATTAAGTAGTAATGCCTACTTTTTAAAAATAAAACCACTGTTTATTATTTAGGCATTAGGGTTGTAATTTTACGCAACGAAGATCACTGTGAAGGGGTGAAATGGGGGATGAATCAATGAATTTAGTGAATTGCACTGAAAAAATAAACAACTACGTATCATACAAAATTTCACCCCCTTTTCACCCCAAGGGTTGAAATTCCAATTACAAAATTTATGTAGCTACATTTTTTGCATTGAACATCTTTACGTACTCCCAACGGCTACCGTTATTTTTTTGTTTTTATTTTTGTTTTTGTCGGCAGCATTAGTACGTACAACTTTTGGGACGTCCACCATCAAAATAATGTTTCTTCAAGTTCAAACGAAGAGATTGAGACTACTTCCACACTTGTATCATCAAGGAGCACACGGGAATATTCTTTTGTACATTTGAAAGGGGACTATTAAGTAGATAACCTATTCAGAATCCAAACTATAGTATAGGCACCTAAAACATAAAAATAAGCTCAATGAAACCAATTTTGAGTAAATCACATTTTACATTATAGTAATAAGGGAACAACCCTTATATGAACTTCCACAGACAACTGGATTTTTTTTTTCATTAAGATCGTTTTAACCGTTTTTACGCAAATAGCATCTTTTCATTTTCGTTGTATGACAGCTACCCTCAAAATGAGAGCCAGCTAAAACCACTCAGAATCCTTTCGTGGATTCACATAAATATCTTTTTAATATATGGTGTCAATCGGACAATTCGTTTAGCCGGTAGAGCAAAGCGTGACGGACAGAGACCGACCGACCGACCGACGGACGGATATTTTTGGATACTTGCTTTTTATGGTGTATAAGTGATATGGAACACATTTTAGAGAAGATCAGAATTCTGTTTTTTAGAAATACAATACCTTTCTCGCTTTGCTCGAAAGTAATAAAAATTCAACAATAATGATTCTGAAGGCAACTACGGAACCCTACAATGCGTGTGGCCCAACACGCACTTGGACAGTTTCTCACGTAATATTTTCAAGTCAAAACAACGATATTTATTTCATGTTATTACCTACTCTATTGTCAACAAAAATCTACATTAATCACAAACGTAGCAAACAACAATAATTTGTGCTCGCTCATGTTGTTCTTAATGTAACATTGTCAAGTCAGAGTAATGTGAATCATTTCATGTACCACAGTACCTGCTCTTATTACTTTGAAGAACAAAATATTTTATTTTAGATAAATGTAGCAAATTGTAGCAGTCACCTGTGCTTGCTCAGGTTGCGTGAGCGAGGTACTAGCCGTCTCGTGGTGTATAACTTCAATAGAAAATAGTTGAAACTAGAGCAAGCGAAGGAGTCTAGGATTAAACCACGAGTGAAGCGAGTCCTGAGCGTAGCGAAGGTCTCAACGCACGATACGCAAAATAATTTTGCTGCCGAGCGAAACACAAAATTTTTCACCTTAACTTAATCCATAAAGTTAAAAGAAAAAACTATCACAGCTAAGTAGGCTTCACAGGTTAATAAGCTATATCTGAAAAACTGGAAATAATAAAAATAGCAAAATTAATCAAGCGCTAAGACCTCGCTGAGCATAGGCAAAAAGTTTATGTTATGATTTATCTAAATGAGCTTTGCGATAAAAATCGTAAAAAAAACTACGGAACCCTATACTGCGCGTGGCCCGACACACACTTGGCCGGTTTTTTTTTGTTTAGTGCCCTATTTGTATAAAAAATCAACTTTAGATACACACAGAAAAAAAAGATATCTTGAACCAAATAATATTATTTAAGTTAAAATCTTTTGGGTTTTCGATATAAGGAAACTCGAAAACGTCTTAGATTGAGAAATAAAAGGTTTTGTCGTATAGTTCTCCGACCAAGAACAAAATTTCTTATATCAATTTTCAACTGTCATCTTATTGTAAAAACTAAAAGCTATCACAACAAAAACCAAACTTACTTGAGTGAAGCATCTATCACACCAAGAATGAAACTAATTTAAATAAAAAATTTAAAGCTCTTTTTTCAAAAAGCTAAATGTGTCACCCTAAGAGCGAAACTAATTTTGTTGAAAAATTTAAAGCTCTTCAAAAATAAAAACTAAAATAATAAAAAAAAGCACTTTTTTATCTCTCGTTTTTTTCTTTTTATTTCTCTTCTTCTTCTGCTCTCTGCCAGCATTTTTGATATTAGACCTTTTTATTTTTCAACTATTCTTCTTTCTACTTTTGTTTCCATTTCTATTATTTATTAATGATATCATTAACTATCATATCATTATATCATATCAACTATTATAATTTACCAAAAGTCCTGGGGGTGGCTGGATTCGAACCCGCGTCCATCGGTAACGTAGTCCTTCGCTCTGACCATTAGACCACAGGCTTGATTAGCAAAGTAATCGAAATTTTGATACTGTTCCGTCTTTGACACAGTATCTTGTACCCAGCAACAATTATTTGACTTAATATCGCCTTAACTCTTCATTGCATATCTAACTAGGTCTTGAGCAAAACAACAACCATCTTATACTAAGCAAAATGTTATTTGCTTTAATATAGTCTTAACTCTTCATTGCTTACCTAACAATTTCTTGAGCGAAACAGCAACTATCTTATACCAAGCAACATATTATTTGCATCAATATTGTCCTAAATCTTCATCTAATATTTTTCATAATTCTTAGGCGAAACGATTTATGTTTTCAATCGATGAATATTTTACTTGCTTTAAAATTTTTTCATTGTTGATGTAAAAAATAAATGGTTTTAATTCAAAACATCAATTTCAAACCTAGTAATAGAACTCTTATTCGAAGAAATTCTCTCTTGAATTTTAAGATTTCGGCATTTTTAATACGTTAGAGTGATAATTTTACTCTAAGAGATTTAACTTTGTAATCAAGCAATATCAGTTGAGACATATTGCGTTCTTGTTTTAAGAGATCATTTTTTTCTGTGCAGACTTGGCCTAAATAATAGGTCTTAATTGCCGTTTTGTATGGTGAATTTTAGGTAAACTGGTGGGTAAACTCAATTTTCAGTACTAACATTTTTGCATTTTTCTTAGGAACTATAAATCTAATTTTTTTATATATTTTTTAAGTATTATTGGGAAGACATTAAGCTAACAGAAACTTTAATTTAATTTTCGAAAAATATTATCGGTAGAAAAATGAAACAAATATAATGATGAAATCGGACGACATTTAAGACAAACAATGTTCGAACCTTTAATTTTATACATCTTACTAAAAAAAAACTATGGTATTTCGCCTCCACATTGTTTCAGCAAAAGCTGGAATTCTGGAGGGAGTTCCCTGTCCTGTAGTGGACTTTGATGGGATGTGTAAGAAGAAGAAGAAGACTAAAAATAAAAACTTTATTTTATGCGTAAATTGATAACCTTAAAGTCAATTTTCAAATATAAGACAAATGAAAAAAATTGCATTAGAATTATAGGAATTATGATCTCATTAATCTGTAAGAAAATTTTGTCAATTTCATATGTAAAGACCTATTACGAGTATTAACAATTTTGAAATAGTAACGTACATTGTATGTATTTCAGCCTAGAGCACATCAAGCACGAGCACATTCACTCTAGCACGTAGAAAAGTTTGAATTAAGAACGGAATAAAGTCGAATGTGTCCAGATAGACGTGCTCTTGTAGGTACCTACTTTAGTGGACACATTATATTAACAAGGCACAAGGCCGAATCAGGTGCTCGACAACAGTGTTAATGTTGTTTGTTATGACATATGTATTAATTCTAGTAGATACGCATGGCGACGTAAACAGCAGCGCAATACTTAATAAGCAAGGAGGTTTTTGTTCTGAGACTTAAAGGGTGTTGGTTGTGCTTCTCAACTGCGTTCCAAAAACGGAAACACAAACCTAAACTTAGATTTTTCAAAATAAAATTGTAATAAAATTTACAGATCAATTTAGAATTCAAAGTGTTAAACATTATTATTAACCGTGGATGATTTCGAGTAAATCACATGTTTATAGTTTGGTAGTACTGGAACATCCTTTATATAAATTTTCACAGATCAATGGATGCTACTACGTACTTGCATGGAGATTTTTTTTTCATTTCCTAACACGTCTTTCTCAGGGAAAGTTGTTCAGTAGTAGTATAGAGTGGCGGGTTCTGGCTCATTTTTTATGGCCCTTCCAAAAAGAAGTGCGTGCGTGGACCGCGCGGAAAAAAAAAAGCTCATTCCATAAAAATTTTGGTGAAATCGTTCTCGTCCTTTCCAGGTAGGTAGTAGTCATTTTTATGGCCCTTCCAAAAACAAGTGCGTGCGTGGTCCGCGCGAAAAAAAAAATTTATTTCCATAAAAATTTAGGTGAAATGGTCCTCGTCCTTTCGGCAGTACTGTGTAATTTGTTGTTTCATGTACTACTAAAATGTCCTTCTTTTTATTCTTTTATTTAGTATTTTTTTTGTTTTTAGGTGTTTATTCTGTTTTTTTTTAGTTTTTAGTCATACATCGTTTAGGTACAAAACATAAAGACAATGTCTGGTTATTTTAAGGTTTTTTCTCCTTTTTTTTAGTTCGATTTATTTTTAGTCAGTATTTAGTTTTTAGTCATATATCGTTTACAAAACATGAACCGTTGAAACATGACTACAGCAAAGTACTCATTAAGACGATTCTGATGACCCCAACACAACCCGTTTGCTGGAGCCGTTCAAGAGATCCATGGACCACCTTGATGGTCATCATCAGGTCCTCATCACCAACCAACATTAAAAGTGTTTATTAAGATAATTTTAATGACCCCTAATACGGCTTGTTTTCTAGAAGCCATCGAAGAGTTCCATGGTCCACCTTCTTGGTCATCATCAGGTCCTCATCACTAAGCAAAATTAAAAGTACTCATTAAGACAATTCTAATGACCCCCCAAACACGGCTTGTTTACTAGAAGCCATCCAAGAGTTCCATGGACCACCTTCCTGGTCATCATCAGGTCGTCATCACCAAGCAAAATTAAATCTGCTTATTGAGACAATTCTAATGACCCCAAACACGGTTCATTTACTAGAAACCAATCAAGAGTTCCATGTTCCACCTCCCTGGTCATCATCAGGTCCTCATCACCAAGCAAAATGACAACTGCTCATTGAGACAATTCTAATGACCCCAAACACGACTGCTTTAACAGAAGCCATTCCAGGGTTCCATGGTCCACCTTCCTGCTCCATCATGAGACAAGCTCCGTAGTTTCATATTATTGCATTGTCATCGGAATTACATACAACTGCAAAGTTTCAACTTCCTACGACAACTAGAAGTGGGTGAAATATAGGTTCTTAGAAACCAGAAACCCACAAGACGGTCAACTTAATATCGTGTTAAAAACGGATACAATAACATGTAGCCGTTCTTGTCTTTCAAATGTAATGTCAAAAAAATGTGAACATGCTTAAAGTCTTTAATCTATGGGCCTAGACAAACTTACAACTGCAGCGTGCTAAGCCGACTGGACGTCTAAAAACCTGCCGGCTGAGCACGCTGCAGTTGTCAGTTTATCTAGGCCCATAGAATAAAGACTTTAAGCATGTTCACGTTTTTTTGACATCCGAGCATTGCGACACATTTTGAAAGATAAGGACGGTTACATGCAAAGATTTCGGACCTCCTTGCTTCGCTCGGAATAGATACCTTGCTAATTTATTTTACTATGGGATGACATCTGCCAACATGTCCCAAATTTTTATGTCAAATCATCAATGATCACTAGGAAATATGCAAAATAACCCGTCAAATCCATAGAACGACGCTTTCACTACCTTGTGACGAATTATTTCTTTAATCCTCCTTCTAATTACCCTTATTTTTCTGTGGTTACATGTATTAGTATATAAAGCTATCTCTGTCTAAAATATCAAAAACGTAATTTGTGGGTTTGCTAAAAAAATTTTTACACTGACATTTCTTCGCGCTTGGAGGTAGGGCATGGATACCGGTAAACGGTAATACCGAAAAACCGGTAATACCGGACGTTTTGAGCCTTTTCTAGTACCAGTAATAAAATCTTCCAATACCGGTATTTCGGTATTATTACGTAAGTTTACAATGTAGATATCCGAACACTGGAAGTGTTAAAATAAAATCATTTTCAATTATACGTAGTGTTACCAATTTTCGACTTGAATTCTATTTGCATTAATGGACTAGTTGGGCTAGTACAGTTCATGCTTATTAGGTGGCAGCACCAACATTAGTACAGCTAATGCTTACTAGGTGGCAGCGCTAACGCAACGTTGGAATGCGTATAGTGATCGCAGATTTCACAACATCAGGCAGGACCACAGTAGCCTAGTTGGTAAAGCGTCTGCGGTACTGACGCAGAAGACGCAGGTTCGAATCCTGCCTGTGGTTGTGAAATTTTGCGATTTTCTACTTTGTAGATTTATCCGAACACTGGAAGTGTTAAAATAAAATCATTTTCAATTACGTAAGTTCTTTAATCTGACTGAAGTTAGTTTATTTAGCGGTTATTATTCTTTTTATCTATTTCTTCTATTATATTCTATATAATATTGCCGGGAAAGAGGCGTGATGTTATGTTATGTAATATTGCCCAGGTAATCTTGGCCTTCAATCAAATGTAAGAAACGTTGGAAGGCTTTCAAAGAATAAATAATTATTTTTATGTTTGTTAATAATCTGTCCTTTTGTGAACTTTTTTTCACTGAAATAAACTTTAAATACTTATGAATATCAAGACTTCACAATCAAAATGTTGTTTGTTCATTCTGAGAACTAAAATAAAATAAATAAACTTTTCAATCACCCTCAGTACTTTAGTTTTATAAACAACAGCACAGTATAAGCAAGTTGATTACGTTGTATCACATTGTTTGTGAAGCTATGTAATTTAGCTGACGTCATTAAAATATTTTAATTTTAATTAAAAAAACTCATTTTTTACGTATTTAATAAGTCGCAATCAGTTGATCGTTATTCAATCGAGAAAGACTTAAACAAAACAATTGAAAAATGTCTTCAGAAAAGGGTTGTCTACTTCGTTCCCTGAACCAACCTTTGCACTTGTTAACTTAGTGATTTTTTTTCTGGGGTCGCTCATAACTCTTTTTTGAATTTTGGGGTCGCAATATCAAAAAGGTTGCGGACCGCTGGTCTACAAGAACAGGGTGGAGGATGTAATTGCTCATGATAACGAATCTCTATTCAAACTAATACGCATTGAAAGGACACTATGAAAATGGTGGTACAAATATCTCATGACTGTTCCGCCAACGAGCGTTGAATCCGAAAGGGCATTTTCTGCAGCGAATTATGTCTGTAATAAAATAAGATCTTCTCTAAATGACGACAAATTAGATGTTTTTTTCGATCAATCTTTCAACAGCAGTATCCTCCTAAAGGTACTTAAGTATCTTTCGATGAATATAGCTGTTGAAAAACTAAATTATGTTACTGTGATTATTAAGTAGGTACTGTGAAAAATTTGTGATAATTAGGTAATCACCTTAAGTCATGCTACAGAAAAAGAAGTAAAATTTTATTTTGTTACAGAATGTTAATTATATTTATATTGTGATTTTGCTTGTTTAAAAACTTTAAGATTATAATAATATGAGAAACGTTGATATTGCTTGCACATTTTTTAAACTTATTCAAGAATTTACTTTAGTAGTTTTTAAGAGGTATAAATTGTATTATAACTTGTTTTATTCAAGTCTGTCATCATATCGTGTGGGTTGCAAGGTCGATGAAAAATATATTCAATATTACCGAAAATTTACCAAAATACCGGTATTCCGGTATTGATGAATTGAATACCGAAAAAATACCGGTTTTGTAAAATAGGTATTACCGCCATGCCCTACACTTGGAGGTGATAGATTAGATGACATAATTACTCAAATAAAGTGACATTTCTCCGAGATATATTTTCTCGCAGGAGGCGTACTAAGCGGGCAGTTCAACGCTGTAGACCTTCTTGTACTGTTCTTGTTTCAGTATCCATTGAAGTTACAGTCGCGCTCCGACTGTCAATAAAGCTTGATCCAGCTTGATCTGCTCTTTACTGGACAGTCAGGCAGGAGTGCGGGCAAAACGTATAGCGCCATACAATTCGCTCGCACTCATGAGCTGTTGCGTACTCTACCTACTTAAAAATCAAGATCTTTCTGCTAAGGAGGAATCAAATCCTAATAAACGAAAAATTTTTATCTTTCTCTCTGAGAAATTTCTCTTTCTCTTATCTTTCTCTCTGAGAAATTCATATGTGACATGGGACTAACAAATGCTACTACCACAGTTTTTCTGGTGAAAACACCATTCAGTAAAAAAATGGTGTTAAAAATCACGCATAAAATGGCTATTACGGATTATTTACGCTTCTGTTCTTAGTATTAATGATCAATTAATAAGTAAAAAAAGATATATTTTCACTTTCGCAAACAAAGTTTATACTAAAACATTACATTTTTAAAGATTTCTTGATTTTTGTAAAACTTTACTGAGTTTTTGGACCGACTAGTATGGGCGACAGTGAGACGCTTTACACTTCACTAGTTCATACAGAATATGTATATGACGGACTCTATAGTTTTTTACTCTGAGCTTAAAATTCTAGAAATGCAAGTTGATAAGCAGGTAGGTAAGTATGAGTCGAATTGATAGTACTTATGTAAATATTTTCTGACGTCTCACATACCTACCTATCGACCTTGCTGACGGTCAACTTATTTGCGTACAAAACAAGCAGTATCGTATCTTATTTATTGTTTTTATACATTATGTCGAAAATTTGCAGACACTTTTTTTTGCTTTTGACCTATCATCTTCTTTGTCGAAATAAGATAAAAAGCAACAACAAAACATTTATTTCCACGTGAATTGATAGTTCAGAAGCTAGGGGTCTAAAACAATTAAGATGCAATGAGCAAGAGGGAATTCATTCTGTATTATACCACCGAACACTTTTTGAAACTTCAAATAAAGGGCGCTGTTGTGGTAACTGAAACAATTCCAAAAAAAAAAATTTTCGATACAATTTCATAAAAAAAATACGACAACAAAAACACAGAAACAGTTGTTTACATGCAACTGTCAAATAAAAACAGGTCATTAAAACACGAGTTTGGGTTTATCACGCGAGGCGAAGTCAAACGAGTATTTCATTAGGTACTGTAGAGGTTCCAACTTACAGCTATGGGAACTCAACGGTGCTTTTCTTACCTAATGGACATATGATCCAAAAGTATAAACTTCATCGAATAGTTTTCAATTATTCTTTCTGTACTACGAATGTGGCGAATTTGCCTAGCTTTTTTTCTATTCTATGTGATATGCGTAAAGTATAGCTGATGTAGCTACGCGAGTGGTTTTTCTCTTTCAGCTGTGATTTAAATAATGTTTTCATTATAATATTGTGCTATTCATAAAATTTTATCTACGACTTTTTATTGTTGAGGCACTAAACCATTAGAATCGACGCAGGAAGCATCTATTAACTCCCTCAGAGTTAACCGCCCCCATAACTCAGTCAGGGTTATCATAGTACCATATGATATGCAGTTAGAGTACCCTGTACATCTTGTCACCTACCCTATGTACCCTGTCGGGGTAGGCAGAGTCCACAGCCCTCCACCTGCTACAATCTTGATATACTGTTTCTATACCCCTCGCTTTCTACTTTTTTTAAAAATATTTTTTATAGAAGAGGGAGGCAGACGAGCAGGCAGGTCACCTGATGGTAAGTGATCATCGATGCCCATAGACATCCTCAACACAAGGGGCGTCACAGGTGCGTACGTGTCTACTTTCATCATACACGCTAGTCGGTTTAAAGTTAGAATTAGGCCTTCCCTTTTTACGTTTACATTCCCTCTCACCTGTTATAGATATCTTTCGTCAATCTTCTTTCTTTCATCCTCTCCACATGACCAAACCATCTCAGCATTCTTTTCTCAATTTTAGTCACTATATCTTCTTTTACGCCACCACGTACTCTTTTCACACAATTTCTAATCATGGCACTCAATTTCGTACCAATCATGCTCCTCAACGCTCTCATTTCTACGGCACAATTCTACTATCATGCTTCATCTGTTATTTCCAGCTTTCACTGCTGTACATCAGTGTTAGTACAACAGCGCCTCGACGAGCCTTATAAGACACCTTCTGACTCATCATAAAAGCGTGTCTTGTGCATAGATCTGCTATAGATGATTCAGAATTGAGGTTTCTTAAATCTGTGTCTAGTCGTTTGTACTATTGTCTTCCAGATTGTTTAAGTCCATAAATTTATTTTTTTCATTAACAAACTTTTTCATCTCTGATGTTTCTGATATCCACTGCCACGTCTGCGACGTAAAGAGCATAATTCATTTTTCTTACTTTACTTAATTCAATTTTTTTTGTACTCTCATGAACGGTTTCTCCTAGTTCTCCATTTAAGTATGCTGTTGTTACATCCATTTTATTTAATTTTAAGCCTTCTTTTACAAACGCATTTATGACAGATCTGATAGAACTTAGTTTAGAGACGGGAGCAAATTAAAACCGACTCCGGGTCTTTGGGAGAATCCTTTTGCTACCAGTCTGGCTTTCTTAGTTTCAGTGCTGTCAGTTCCAGTTTTATTTGCAGAACCATATTGTAGTAAATAATGCTATATTATCTACTCTCGTACCGTAAATCCTCTATATGGGTTCAAAAAATGGTAGGTTACCACCTACATTATGTCAAACTGTGCCTAGTAACTTTCTAATATTTTATCTGTGGGAGTGTATTTTGAACACAGAAGCAAGGAGGTCCGAAATCTTTGATTTTGAAGTATTTAATTTCCCGCGGGAAACCTGTTAAATAACTTTTTAATTTTAAGTGTCGTTGCGGGAGAACGATTAAAAAACTTTTTAATTTTTATAGGAGTGGCATGACAGCGAGCTGTATGCTGTAAGGAGATTGCATTGCAATGTGCCAAAAGCGAATTAAACCAAACTCACGATTTGCTGTATTTGCTTATTCTGTTACACAATTTTTTTCGCTGGACAAATGAATTTTTCGCTGGACATAAGCTGCATGCAAACTTGATTTATTTACTGAAAGTATGCTGCTCGTTATTTGCTGAACAATCTTGAATTTTATGCTGCTCCTTTAATTCATAGCCATCAGCCATAATCAAAGGTCTTCTTTGATTATGGCTGATTCATAGCTATCAGCCATAATCAAAGGCTTATACTCGTACTACTGTATCTTTCGAATGGAGATAGGTGGAGGACCGGAGAGTGCCATAGACAACGATGTTGGCTATAGGCTACTTATTACCGTGGGAAATCCATGGACCAAGTTGCGGGCAACAGCTGGTTAACTATTACTACATTACATAGGCAGGACTGCGCTAATGCCCAAAAGAATTACCTTTCAATACCTTTGTATTCGGTTGTAATGTTATACCTGTAAGCCTGTACTACCAACATATTGTACTCTAAATATGTTATTGAAGTCACGCTGACCTTCGATGGTCTCACACTGATATATTATCAGGTTAGGTACCTACTTAGTGCAAACAACAGCTGCTTCGAATAACCTGTGATATCTGCGAGATAAATAAGTGAAATACTTACCCTTCGAGCGGAGCGAGAAAGGTATTGTATTCGGGAAAATAAAAGGTTTTTCTAAGTTTGACACAAATGTGTTTCATATCGCGTCTTATCTTCACTAATCTACATCTAGTCGTACATCCTCCCACACTTATGTTATGAGTATGGCTGCCAAAAATTGTACATTTGGGAAAAATATCTGTCCCTCTCATTCTATTCGAACAACCATATTTTGCTTTTATTCAATGATTTTTATTTAACTTTTATGTAAAGGATTCTCGTTTGCTGTAAGTACAATATTTATTCATATAATTTTCTTTTACTCACTTTGGTTGCCTATAATCTACGATCTACAACGAACGCAAACCGGGAAACAAAACTTACGGTTAACCGGTTTTTTCGGTTAATCGGTTTTCATGCCCTAAGCATAGTTTGCGGAATAAATCCGCAAGCGTAACGCCGTAACGCCGCACACTGCGTACAGTATGCGCTGAATGAACACTCCGTTTAAAATATAGGGAGGCGTACTGGAGGCAGACAGTGAGTGGCTCACTGTGAGCCTAATGGGGACGTGGCCTTAGATATATTTTTATCTAGGGGCTCGTGCTGAGCTGTCTGGGGGGCTACTACGGTAGCCGGAACGTGTCTGCCATATGCGAACCATTTCCTTTTCAACATAAACTCCCACCACCCTATCTATAAATCTTTAAAGTAAACGACAATCGAAGCTTGATTCTGAACCTGAACTATTTCAAATATTTTAAAAGGAGTATTTTGTAAATTGTTAAGACCGAATCACACTTTTTTCGTAAATTCATATTCGTAATTTAAATTTTTCGTAGTTTTAATTTATTTTTCGTATTACAAAAAATTATAAAATTATAAATGGTAAATTATTAGAAAAGGTCTCCAAAAATATCTCTCTTTTCTCCTTCTCCTTTCTCCTATATCTCTCCTCTCCTGCCGGGTCTCCCCCATCTACATTGAAAATTCAGATATTTTTACGTTTTAATTTATTTATAATTATTTTTCTTCTTCTTCCGCCAAAAGAAGCATAATTACAATATCCCAGTTTATCACATTTACGTATGCACGTCCCAATGTTGAATTATAGCTACAAATTAGTAACATGGCATGGCAACCCTGAGAAACTGCCGCCGGACTTGTCCCGTGGGTATCGTAAGAGGCGACTAAG
Source organism: Athrips mouffetella (assembly GCA_947532105.1). Taxonomy (NCBI): domain Eukaryota; kingdom Metazoa; phylum Arthropoda; class Insecta; order Lepidoptera; family Gelechiidae; genus Athrips; species Athrips mouffetella. The sequence goes on from OX383956.1 coordinate 35,717,124, forward strand.
GGTTAACCGGAGGATGGGCAGAAGCATCCTCCTTTGTATTACATCTTACTTACTGCGGTCACCTACAACCGCGGTCCATAGCGCCAGCCGTAACGCTAACAAGCGAGGTGACTATGGTACTTCCCCTCCACATTTTTCCACCAAAAGCTAGAATTCTGGAGGGAGCTCCCTGTCCTGTAGTGGACGTTTCACGGGATGTTATGATGAACTACATGTTCATACTCCAAACCCCTATAAACTTATTTAGGAGTAAATCAGCGGTGTCCAATAAATGATTACTTATATGACAAAAAGGTTAAATGCCTTGTCTAAACACAAACTGGAATGTCTTTCGAATGGGGGTCTTATTTATCGCTTATCGGATTTATTGGTTATCGGACTTATCGTACCTAAGTATTTTCAACTTATCTATCAGCCACAAATAACGATTAGGTAGGTACGTTGCTTTATCGTGTTATCGGTTCATTTGTAAAACCAACAAAGTGTTAACAAGGGTTCATGGTCCAAACTCTGGTTTAATACATGAGACTGCTAATCTTACCTGCTGACTTACTCCATCCAAAATGAAGAATTCACTAAAATGTATTTTAGACGAAAAATTCTTAGCTGATATATTTGCACGACTCACGACCTTGCACGACCTACAATATGCAGGTATACCTATATCTGCCCAGGGTTCCTACCATGCTTTTCACATTCTGTATTGGACATAGTTACGTACCTGTATTGGACATAGGTACCTAACTACCTCTAGATAAACACATTATTCTGAACGACGCCCAATTTGGGTTTAGAAAAGGACTCTCCACGGAGACAACCGTAAGGCCTCAAGCACACTGTTCGATACTACACGGACAGGAATACACCCGTTTACGCGTGCTTTCTTGATCTTTCGAAGGCCTTCGATATCGTGTCCTATGGCGGAAGCTTAGCGAAAAGTCCACGTTACCTGGTGAGCTAGTTGAAATATTCAAGTATGTGCACTACTGGTTGGAGTGCGGGGTGAGACAGGGGGGGTTGACCTTCTTCGACTCTTCACCCTCTACGTGAATCGGCTCATCAAAGAGCTCAGCAACGCCACGGTTGGATGCTCCGTGGGTGGTGAATTTATAAACAACATCAATTACGCCGACGACATGGTGTTGCTGTGCCCATCGATCAGCAGCGCCCTCACCTTATAGTTTCGTCATGTGCGCGGCTTAGCGCAGATACCCTTAGAACTAGAAAGCTGTAATTTTGTTTTGTTTCGAGGTCAAGAGTAAGCCATACATAGTAAAAAAAAAGAAGATATATACATTACAATACTTTCACGCCGACGTAGTGGCAGAATAAAATCTAAAAAAAAAAAACTTTTAGGGTACCTCAAAGAAATTTGACCTCATCAAGGAGGTTTTTGTTCTGAGGGGTACCTACTTCCCATACAAGAATAAATGGAAGTTTGCAGAGATCATCTTTCGATTTAGGGGTCCGTTTGCAAAATAATTTTGCTTGAATGCGCAAGGCTTGGAGTCAAGCGTCGTCCCCCTCGCCCTGCAAGCTAAGCGGTAGTTACAGGTGCAGCAGTAGCAGTATACAAGGTGTAACAGAAAGGGTATATCAACCCTGAAGGATGTGATTCTGCCCATGAAACTGAACAACTTTCCCTAAGGAACATATGTCGAAATACGAAAAAAAACTTTTGACCTCCCATAGAAAATGCGCGATCAGCTGATTTAGTTTCTATGGGAAGTCAAAAATTTTTTTCGTATTATTTTTTCAGTTTCATGGGCAGTATCACATCCTTCAGGGTTGATATACCTACCCTTTTTGTTACACCTTGTATACGATGAAATTGAAAGGAAAACTATCACAGCTAAGTAGTTTAATAGTAAGTATTTAAAGTAAAATAAATGGTAGTAAAGTATTTAATTACCAGTAGTAATTAAATACTCTAAGTTGCTGATCAAAAATAAAAGGCTACCTTACAAATATTTAGGTAAGTACTAAAACAAACCGATCGAGAAAAGTTTGTTGGACATTAGTGTTGAATAATTGTTTTGTGTAAAGTTAACACGCTTACGAGTAACTATGCAGGTGGTAGTATTTTTAACTAAGTTAGACTAGTTTTTCCAGTTTAACTGAACCTACCTAGCTACAGCTTTTTTTTCTGAATAACAGCCAAGTTGCTGTTGCTACAAACGGTGGGCTGGCATGGACCCATAAAGTAATAAAACGTGAGTCACACATATATAAAGCATGCCATCATGCCATGTAAATTCAACATCGTGTGGAATAAACACCTCCCTTCATTACTGTATGGCGACCTGGGAGTGTGGGAAGCAGAGTGGCGACGAAAAATAGGAAAACCTTTACTCTACACTATTATTATGGTAAGATAATTTTTAGTAGAGCCGAAGGAGAATCTGGATTGGGCTAGCCCAGGATGGGGCCAAAGTAAGTACCTAGTAAATAAGCCAGATAAGCACCATCCATCATGCAAGACGAACAAAAAGAGATGCAGCTATAACTTAATAGGTACCTATGATATATTACTATTTGTTTTTTTCACACTGCTGCATCCCGCTCTACTGGACGTGCAAAAAGATAGTGCGTAGCTAACATGTAGCTAACTATAATCCTACCAGCCACTTATTCGTGACCTTAGCGTACCTATTGAATTAGATCTTTCACACATAGAGACAGGATTCCAAAAAGAGCTCAAATCTGGTGCAGTTTTTGTGGACCTTCATATGCGGTGGTAAGGTCCACAAAAACTACTACTGTAATACCGTATGGAGAGAAGGCGTGCTCTTGAAGCTTCTATATGTGGTCCTCAATAATGCAAATCGTCCAGCTGGTGTTTAATATGTTATCTCAGCGCGGATTCAACGTTCATTAGGGATCCAAGGTCAGCGATGGAAGTACATTGAGTAACGGTCATCCTCAGGGATCAGTCTTGGCTCCTACGCTATTCAAACTATATTCACGACATTCCAGATACTCACTCCCGGAAATGATATTTGCCTTGTTACACAGAGTAGAGATTTCAAGTTTATCGCGCATACCCTGATTAATGACATGGAAACTTTGGAGAGGCACTTCAAAACTTGGCGCCTAATACCTTGCGCAAGCAAAACAGCTGCATGCAGTTTTCATCTTCACAAGCAACTGGCCAAGCTTGAATTGAAGGTCTCTTTCGCCGGCAACACCCTGAAACCGAACTTCATAAATATTTAGGCGTGATCCTAGACCGTTCACTGACACCTAACACGAACAGCACGAAAATTTCAAACGCTGAATAACGTCATCCAGATACTAACTGGGACCAGTTGGGGAGCAAGCAGTGATGTGCTCCGCACCACAACTCTATCTTTAGTGTATTCTGCGGCGGAGTACTGCGCCGCTGCTTGGTTAGGCAGCGCTCATGTTGGAAGGGTGGATGTTGAATTGAACAAAGCCATGCGGTGCGTCTCCGGAACCCTGGGATCCACTCCTTGCTAATGGCTGCCAGTGCTCTGTCAAATTTCTCCACCAGACCTGAGACGAAAGGAGTCGCTCCTAAGGGAGGTCGCAAAAATTTTACAGAATTCACCCCTTCTTATCAACTGTGAACTTTAAGAGCCGACAAGCTACAAGATCGCAACATTACTCTTGGATAACAATTTCAACAGTGGCTGAGAGTGGAAACAGTCCTGGACTGAGGCTCGGGAGGGAGGTTTTGGGAGTGACAATACCTGGCACCAAATTAAAGGACTCCGAGTTGGCAAGGCGAGATTGGTGCAATCTAAATACATTATGCACGAGTCATGGTCAGTGTGCCACCTTCAAACACCACTGCGGTGGGATTGACTCTCCCTGTTATCCTTGCGGCGCCGATATGGCACTTACTTACAGAGTGCCATGTCCACCATGTCCTTTGTAGGTATAGTTATCCTGGTCCACATGAAGACATATTCACCCTAAATGACGACGCAATCAAATGGCTGAAAGCTCTTAATTTAGATTTGTCAAGTAGATTTACGAGTATTAGTATAAAGTTTCTTTGGTTACTGTAATATTATGCCATACGATTGAATAAATAAAGGTCTTATTAGCAATAAAATAAAAATGTAGGTATTATGTCAGGCTATAAAGTATCTAGCCTAATATATCTTATCGATGGTTGTGTTGCGTAACATGCACGCAACGCACGCGGCACACGCATTATCGTATTGCTTTCAGATAACAACATCCTAAGTAGTACCAGTATTAATTAACTAGGTAGGTACGCATCTACGGCTTATAAGAAACATAGGATGTAGATATTTTTATTTTATTTGTATACCTAAGTACCTATATTTAAGAAAAAAGTTATTGCCGGACAGGGTGCTAACTACAGAATACCTTTTGCTGGAACTATTTGGAGGGGAAGTAGGCAGGTAACTACTTCCCCTCCAGATGGTAGTATACCCTATACCTATATCTATTTTTATAGCTGTGTTCAGTACCTATATAATAGTATAGTTTTTGTAGCTGTGTTTACTATTTACTATTATGATGATACTAAGTCACCCTTTGTATATGAAAGTCGTTGCGAATTCCAAAAAGTCGTAGAACAAAAGTTGTTACGTTTAGCCCTTTGTCCCAGAGAGACCTTAAAAGGTTTTACACAAACATAAAGACCCTTAAAATACCTAGGTATATCTTATCTGGTAATAGTGGTGATTATGAGACTTGCAAGTACACACGACCGCACATCAGTGGAAACACTTTTGGACCTTATGGCGTGGTAATAGAGTTGAAAAAGTTTCTACCGACAAGCGGTTGACCGTACATGTATGGCAACAAATACTTGATCAACCCAGTTACAATTTACTCGTACTCGGCTCGTAGTAGCCTGAGAGCCAAACTATTTCACTGTATGAAGATTCAACAATAATTTATATCAGAATTTTTTCGTCATAAATTAGATTAGCTGATCTATAAAATAATTCTTTAGTAATCCACCAAAATTTACGACAGCATGATTTAAGATAATAATAATAAAGGTATTATAAATTCCACAAAAAAGGGCAAAAATGCTATAAATATTATTTACTTAACATTTGATTACCTTTATTAATATTTTATTTTTAAGTATATAAAGACAAACAATTAAACCTAAAAAAAAAATTACGTAAATCTCAAAGTTGCATTAGATCTATGACGAAATGCTATCAGATCAGTTTTTGTATACTTTTGTTTCATTTACTTCCCTTAACATATAGTGTACCAAATCCAACAATAAATGTAATGCTAATTCAAAATGATTTTAGTGGTAATAAAAACTAGTAATAAAATTATAGCAGTAAAGAAAACTATGTGGACTTTTCTTTAAGGTCAATTAATATCTTCCTGAAAAAAAAATCGTAAAAATAAAGGATTGCGAGGGGTATAATTTAAGTTTCCCGTTTATGTTTTTGGTGGATTTGGATTTTGTTGCTTAAATATGGTGAACATAGACACATTTTCACGATAATATCGGTGATTTGGGGTAAAACTTTATTTTGGTACCTTCCAGTTTTAAATTTTGGTGGATTCAAAAATATTGTCTCTTAAAATTACATTTAAAGGCCGTTTACAAAAATTTGGCCTGATATTGATTTTTTTCCAAAAGTATAGGAAAGTTCTTAGGCTATAGTCACAACGCTTGTTACCGTTGCGGCTTGGGTAGCTTTCCTGCCCGACTGACAAGAATATCCCATTATTAAAAATAAATGATGCTTTGATTTTGAGTCAGCATTACCTTGCAAATCTCATAATCTCCACTATTATCAGATAAGACAGGTATTTATAGGGCTTTACGCTGGGGTCTTTGGGGCTGAGGTCTAAATTAGTTTGTTCTAGGAACGACTTTTCGGATTTCGCAACGACTTTCATATAAGTAGGTACCTACGGGTGATTCAGTATCATCACATCATAATAGTAGATAGTAAACATAGATATAAGAATAGGTATGTATATATTTTAAAGTGAGTAAGAGAGTTCAAATACCTCTTTAATCAGTTTGTGACGTAAAGCAAATACTTTTAAAGGTTAAATGTGCTAGGAAATTATTGACTGCAACATTTCTATGGACGTTTTTACCTTTAAAATTTTTTAAAAAACTGTCATATCCCAATTTCTTTGTTATATGTTTAATATACTTACGGATCAGAAATATATGTATAGTTTATATATTTCATTTGATAGCTAACACACAATATGTTGCCTTCAGGCAAAGTAATTAAAAAAGCCCGTCCAACCAAGACCGGAAAAGGCTGAATAGGAGAAATAATTCGGAAGTGAGCCAATTTTGACACAATTGTAGAAGAAAGTGCCCACAACAACATATTAAAAGTACTGGACGGGAGCGGTGGAGGCCAGGGGTTGAGGGGGTATAAAAGTTTTTTTTTTACTTTTTAGAAATACCTACCTCTAAAACTAAGACACATAGCATATTATGTCTTAGGAAAAAATAATCTTCCTAAAATTATCTACTCAAAAGGTCTTGAAACTTTTTCGCTACAATAAATACTTTAAAAGATATTGAGAGGGGAAAATGGGCAACTAATATTTTAGAACATGTCCCGATTGATTCATCAACGCCGAGGCGTAACGGCTATAGTTACAGATGTGAAATTTTAGACAATGGATAACTGCATATAAAAACGACCAAATAAGTTTTTTTTTTTTCAGAACTTATCTCCCGAGGGGGTGAAATAAGGGATGAAATTTTGTATGAAAATCCTACAGTTTTGTCATGTGACAGATAAAAATTTGGATTAAAGCTAATAATAGGAAATAAAGGTAGACGTGTTTCAGCGTTTTAGCGAAATCATCCACCAAGGGGGTGAAATGACGTATGATATTTTGTAGGGTGAGTCTCTCGTTTTGTTGGATATTAAAATATGTTGATGACGTCAGCTAAACTACATCGTGGCAAACAAGGTGGCGCCAATAAGAATTCGCATTTAGGATAAACAAACCCGTGTACCGACATTTTGAAAAAATCATTCCCCAAGGGTGTGAAATCACGTTCAATCGGCAGCCGCGTGTTAAGACGACGATTCATTAAAAGTTGAGCTGGTGAATACTGTTTTCGTTCAGCCGAACCATTGGACCTCGGATATAAAGGAGAGCTAGTAACATGCTCAAATCCCCACTGCTTGCTAAAAGCTTTAAATTCAGATCACTTAAATTGCATAGCTTTGATGATGAGTCTTTGCAAACTTATAATATTTTTAAAGACTTATCTAACGACACCCCACATTATGGGGGCGACGGAAAAAAAACAAGACAAACGGACACGATGAAACTATAAAGGTTCCTTGTTGACTACGGAACTCTAAAAAGTAAAAAAAAATATTTGAAAACAAAAAACCGACACTGCGTAAGAGAAAAGAGGAAATCAAGCAAGGATTTATAAAATTTTATACTTAAGATATTTATTACAGGCGGAGACGAACAAAATTATCTTACATACATACATAATATCACGCCTTGTTCCCGTCGGGGTTGGCAGAGACCACAGTTTTCCACTTGCTACGATCTTGACACACTTCCCCTACTTCCTGTACTTTCATCAATCCTTTCATACATGCTGGTCGGTTTAGGGTACTTTTAACGTGGCCTTTATTCAGAACGTCCTGAATTTGGTCCTGGTACGTTCGCCAAGGCCTTCCCCTTCCAACGCTTCCATTCACTCTCGCCTCGCATTCTCTTTCGTCAATCTTCTTCCATTCATCCTCTCTACATGACCAAACCATCTCAGCATCCCTTTTCCAATTTTAGTCACTACGTCTTCTTTTACGCCACAACGTTCTTTTATCACACTATTTCTAATCCTGTCACTCAATTTCACACCAATCATACTCCTCAACGCTCTCATTTCTACTGCATTAATTCTACTTTCATGCTTTTTCTGCCATACCCAGCTTTCACTGCCTTACATCATTGTTGGTACCAAATCATTTGTATTGGTACATTTACTTTCATTCCTTTCCTATCAAAAGCCACATTAATCATTGTTATCATCTCCTGCAACTCGTCAGCAGATGACGCAAGTATAACTTGGTCATCAGCGTAGAGAAGACATTTGATGAGTAACTCGTTCATTATAAGTCCACACATACTCTCTTTCAGATCAGTCAAACAATTATTCATGAATAGGTTAAACAGCCAAGGTGACGCTACACATCACTGCCTAACACCTTTTTCGATGCTAAACCATTCAGTGTACGCCCCGTTTATTCTGACGCAAGCACTGGAATTCTCATAGAGAGATTTTAGTGCTTGAATCAGATGACCGTTCACCCCATACATAGATAATGCCGACCACAATTTATTCCTCACCACTTGGTCATAGGCCTTTTCCAAATCCACGAACGCGCAGTAGACTATTAAAAATTTTCAGCTATGCACCGCAAGGAAAAAAACCTGATCTGTACATCCCATTCCCTTTCTAAATCCCGCTTGTACATCCTATATTTTTTCGTCAGTATCTTTCATCACTCTTTCAATCAAAACCTTTGCATACAGTTTGCCGACGACATTGAGAAGGCTTATCCCGCGGTAATTTTTGCAGTCCTGTTGTGACCCTTTTCCCTTGTACAGCGGCACAATCACAGCCTTGCACCAGTCACCTAGTACTTGGCCGTTCGTCCAACACAGATTGAAAAGTCGGTACAGCTGACTAACCACAATGCCTCGCCCCGCCTTCAACATCTCGACCGACACTCTATCACACCCACCTGCTTTACCTGATTTCATACTTTTCATTGCTTTCATGATTTCATCCATACTTATCTCACTTACATTACTCTCATATTCATTCTCATGCATTCCCACAGAAGACCTCGGTACGCTGGCCTCTGCTTCTTCTCTCTCAAACAGACTTTCAAAATATTCCTTCCTCCTCTTCATCCTGGTTTCTGATTTTACTCAGCTCCGATGTTTCAAACTTTCCTCGGGCTGTCCGTATGGATTTCCAGAATATCATCTTTACTACCACAAAACGTGCATCACGCTTTACGTAATTAATTAATTTGCTTGTTTGGCGCCGACTCAAAATTACTCGGGTATACTTACATTGGTTTAAGAACTTTGTTATTAAGGTTAAATAAAAAAGTTTTATTATTTCTAGCTTTTCAGTTTTTTCGGCGGTTTAATTTTTTTGTTAAAAGTTTTTTATCCATACCAACAACGTGGTTCAACAAAAAAATTCTATGTTTCCACCCTTACAAGTATAGTGGGGATGAATTTTTTTCTCGGCTTCCCCATCGTGCGTGGGGTGTCGTGAATACATAGGTCTTTTAATTTTTTTTTTCTGTTTATTAGGGTTCCGTACCTCAAAACAAAAAAACGGAACCCTTATAGGATCACTTTGTTGTCCGTCTGTCTGTCTGTCTGTCAAGACCCTTTTTCTCACGAACGGGTAGAGGTATCAGGTTGAAATTAATAACGAATATTAAGGTCTATAAACCACACAAGATCTGAAAATTAAATTTTTTTACAACGACGTAATTAAAAGATATGGCTTTTTATGTCCTCATCTCCATACATTTATGCAAAAAAGCAAAACCTACAGGGTACTTCCCGTTGACCTAAAATTATCAAATTTGGCAAGAAGTTAGGTCTCACAGTACAAATAAAGGGAAAAGTCTAAAATCATTAAATATTTTAGTTTTTCTCACAACTAATAGTAACCAATTAAGGTGAGCTCCCGTTTTAAGAACTTTTCTATAAAAGAGGGGTCAAGTTGGATAATCGCGGAGTTTTTAAAATCAAAGAGCAAAAGCTTTTAGTATATCATATGGTAGATAGGTAATTAGGTACGGAACCCTTAGGGCGCGAGTCTGACTCGCACTTTGCCAGTTTTTAAACAAAATAATGCAAGATCATCCTTAAAAAATAAAACAAATCTGGCCAAGTGCGAGTAGGACTCGCGCACCGAGGGTTCCGTACCACCACATAGTATTGATTGTAATAGTTGAAATTTAATTAATATTTTACGACCCGACTCGCACTTGATCGGTTTTTATTATTTGTGCACTATAAATATACAAATGTCCATGCTTATTAATGTTCCCGTTTCAACGATAGAGCTAAAACAATAAATCGAGCCAAAAACGCCTATAGATAAACACGTTTGTAGTAGGGAAACTTCCCTTAGATTTTATTTTTAGTTCTTATATGTTGTTATAGTGATAACAGAAGTACATAAATTGTGAAAATTTCAATTGTTTACCTATGACTGTTCATGAACCAAAAAAAATTTTGTAAAAAAGGCTGACTTTGGTGGCATCTCATTCCTTTTGAACCGACTTCAAAAAAGGAGGAGGTTCTATGTTCCACTGTATGTATTTTTTTTTATGTATGTTTACCGATTACTCCGTCAGTTGTGAACCGATTTGCAAAATTCTTTTTTTATCCGAAAGGATATACTCTGAGGTGGACCCATTGTCACCAAGTCAGGATCTGATGAGGGGATCCTTGGAAAATCGAGGGCAACACTCAAATTTTATAGGCACTTATTACGTGTTTCATATACTTTTCAAAGCTTTACAAGTATAAAGTTCGTGTGGTGCCGGCGATGAATAGTACCAACCCATCTCTACCCGTGGGTGTCGTAAAAGGCGACTTTGTTCCACTGGATGTATTTTATTTATACATGTATGTTCACCGATAACTCCGTCAGTTGTGAACCGATTTGCAAAATTCTTCTTTTTATCCGAGGGTTTCGTAAAAGGCGACTAAGGGCTAATGAACCATGCAGAGAATGGGGAGCAGAATCTGTCTGGCACCGACTCCAAAATGAACTGTTTCTTGAAAATTAATAATTGAAACAAAAAAGTTAGGCTTGGTTTTTTCTATTATGTCACTATGTTGCTGATAATTAACTGCTATGGTTATTTCATACTATTTGGTGTTAATAGATTCGTTACAAAATTTTGAAGGAGGTGATTAGTTTTCGTTAAAACTATTTTTTTTTTTTTAAACAAAGAAAAAACATAGTATTTATCTAATCAACGAGCTCTAAACAACAATACCCCACTCAACTTACCCCAGTAAGACAAAAATATTTTTTCGCGCCCTCCTATAGCTGTTCGGGAGCCCCCCTTAATTTTTTTAATTATTATTTGTTGTTGTAGCATGAACAGATATACATAATTTGTGAAAATTTCTAATTTCTACCTATTATGGTTCATGAGATACAGACCGCTCGCTGACAGACAGACAAACATCGGAGGTATATCAATAGGGTGCCGTTTGTCACCCTTTGGGTACGGAAAACCAAAAACTGACTGCGTAAAGGAAAAGAGGGAAACAAGGTAGGATCCTAGCCTTTGGTTAAAGAAGAATTTCTCCAAACTCTAGATGCAATCCAGAAAAATATTTGAACTAAATAAAAAAAAAAAACCGGTCAAGTGCGAGTCGGACTCGCGCGCCGAGGGTTCCGATATACCTATAGTATTTTTGGAAGCAATAAAGTCCATTTTCAGGACCGCAAAACAAAATTTGTTTGTAAAGGTTTTTTGCAGATTTCTGAAAAACTGTGCAACTTAGAAAGATCGTTTTATTTTTGCTGTAAAGTTTATATAAACTTCTGTCAACTGTAATTAATTCAGATTTTTCCTTACTCAAACTTCGGAGATAAGGGGGGGGGAATGGTATTTTTCTTGACATTTTTCATCATAACTTTAAAACTAAGAAATTTAAAAAAATACAAAAATATATTTTAAAATGTACAAGTAAAGCCCTTTCATATGATACCCCACTCGACCTAGTAGCGACAATTTGAAATTTGGCCCCCCCTATTTTGGCCCCCTTTATATTAATAATCATACTTTTTTCAAAATTTTTTCTTGTGCAATTAAGTTGGGCAACTATATTCTAAAACTATTCCAAATTTCAGGTTGATAGCATAAGTGGTTGCTGAGATATAGAGGTGTGACAGACAGACGGACAGACAGACAGAGCGGCACCATAAGGGTTCCTTTTTTTTACCATTTTGGTATCGGAACCCTAAAAATCGGGTTAGATACATGGTGCAGATAGCTGAAATACTCACAGATAATGTATTTCTGTTGCCGCTATAACAAAAAATAATAAAAATAAAAGAAATAATAAATTAAGGGGGCTTCCCTTCCTTCCCTTCCCTTCCCAAAAATTGATTTTGTTCCTTGGAAAAAGTTGTTCAGTTTCATGGCCAGATTCACCACACCCTTAGAGCAACGCGTCAAACCGCGCAAGCCCGTTACTTCGCGAAAATCGTGTTACTCTATGACCACACCCCCTCAGTACACATCTTTCCGTTTAGAGCAACAACTCAATACGAAGTACCAGGAGTACATAAATTTTCAAGAGGAGGACAGCAACTGGAGGCTTAGAGGGGCATAAAAAGTACCTACCAGGAGAGCATAAACATATAGGGTGACTTTTAATTAGTTCTTGATAGCAAAAGGTATGAATGTACTCGTGATACTGAACAACTTTTCCCAAGGAACATAGATCAAAATACAAAAAACCAAATTTGACCTCCCATACAAAATAAGCTATCAGCTGATGCAGTTTCAATGGAAGGTCAAAACTTGATTTTCGTATTTCGACCTATGTTCCTTGGGGAAAGTTGTTTAGTATCATGAGTAGAGTACATTCATACCTTTTTCTATCAAGAACTAATTAAAAGTCACCCTTTATAAGAGGTGGTCAGCACACGGGTAATGTATATTCATTTTATGATATTTAATTAAGTAATCAACAATAAATTTTATTAGTAACAAGATATTAAATTTTTGAAGGCTGTTTGGAAGTTTAGTCTGTACCTCTCAAATACGCGTATAATCTGTGCCCGGCTGAAAAAGAAATAATGCGATGCGCGACATGTGCGCCAGTGTATTATAATCACAGAAAAATAAGGGTACTTAGAAGGAGGATTAAAGAAATAATTCGTCACAAGGTAGTGAAGGCGTTGTTCTATGGATTTGACGGGTTATTTTGAATATTTCCTAGTGATCACTGATAGTTTGACATAAAATATTGGGACATGTTGGCAGATGTCATCCCATAGTAAAATAAATTAGCAAGGTATCTATTCCGAGCGAAGCAAGGAGGTCCGAAATCTTTGATTATAATTCTATGTGTGCGCCATATTTACAAATATTTGTATTGCTTATTATTGTAATTATTTCTCAAAGTACCTATCGACTTCTAAAATAAAAAACTGTAATTAATGAAGTTCCTGAACCGTCTTAAATACTTGACACGAAACACAAGTTTGGAGGTTGTAAAAATCAAAGGAAAACACCAACATTATGCAGCCTTGAGCCTACAAAATGTTCTGGTGGACTTGCGCTTTTGTTAACCTTATGTTTAGCGAATACGAATAATTATTCGTACTTTTACTCGCAAATGTGTTGAAAAACGTCGTAAGATGCACGTGCGCATTGTCCATTACACTTTCGGCTCCATTACGCCCTCGCCTGCGGCTCGGGCTGCAATTCCTAGGCCTCGTCTGTAATGAGCAAAATAGCTCACTTGCATCTTAATGTACTATTATTTCACGTGCGACGGGAGCGGACTCCCACTCTGGTATAAAGGGTGTAAGGGACGGTGTACCGAAAACTGAAAGGGCGGGCCCAGTCACCGAAACTGAACTACTTTCCCTACGAAACATATGTGGGCAAATGAAAAAATTTTTTTGACCTCTCCATACAAACTGTTCGACCAGAGTATGTAATTCGTATGGAGAGGTCAAAACTTTTTTTAATTTCCCAACATATGTTTCTTAGGGAAAGTTGTTCAGTTTCGTTGACTAAGCACGCCCTTTCTGTTTTCGGTACAACGTCCCTTACATCCTGTATAGAACCGCTGGTAACCGGGATTAATTTGCATAAATATATCCATAACGAACATCTGTGCCAAAAGTTATAATTCTAAATACTTAAAACTTCTCGGGCGGTAGTTCCACCCATGTAACTGAAATTAAAATAAAATGAAAATGAAAATCTTATCCTGTCAATTTGTATGGAACCAATTTTTATAAGTTTTTATTTAGTTCGTATCTGTACCTATCCAAATCAAAAATTTTTTGACCCACTTCTCGGCTGATCTGATGGTGGAGACGGAAAGTCATAGAAACATGAGAAAATAAAATACCGCGTTACAAAAATCCTGCAGTGCCATCTGATGGTGGGCAGCATGGCTTACTCACCTCGTAATATTTTAGTGCTAAAAAGAATATGTGGGAGACAATAACGAATTTGACTATTTCCACAGAATAAAGTAATAGTACTATCATACAGAACGGTCACTCTCCGCCCCCCTTGCAATCCACCCCGCACCCCCGCGAACACCCGCTCGCGCGAATCGGGTGGTGCTGATGCGGGTCCGTTGTTCTTGTTTTTTTTGTACTGAATATGCAGGACTACGCGTGTTTCAATTTCAAACTTTGCCAGTTCGTGGTTTTGCGCTCGTTGTATGTAGTGTCCGGGGTGTGCTATTTCCAATGATCTTACATTTACCATGATTGAGGACTCCTAACAATTTGTACAGAGGCAAAACGAGCAGAGCAAGATAGCATGTTCGATTCTGTTCTATGTACTTCGCCCCTTTCTAATTGTTGCCATACTAATGGAGTTTGCACAATTCGTGCAAAAAGTTAAGTTTTATATCCACAAATTTTTATTTATACGTATTTTTAAATACTTATTTGAATAATTTTCAACGTGCAAAGTATAAACTTCTCTCTCAGTTTTAATTAAATATTGATAAATGCAGAAAATCATTTTCTTTTGATTTATCTGGATTAAAAACTCTTTGGTAAAATGATTTTTAACAAGGATTTTGCATGACATTTTGTTGATGTTGTCGTGGCAACATAAACAAAATGTCATGCAAAATCTATTAGAAAGGGACAGCTTCATCTCATCTTACGTCCTACTATGCTCGCATAATTTTTGGAAGAGCGCAATCTGGTTAAAAGCGCCACGCGCTAAGTACTAAATCTATGGCTATTGCATAAGAGTCCAAACCATAGGTCCAACCAAACCATGTTTATCATACATACCTAATTTTTTGTTACCTCTATGTTTTTAAAGACTGCGCCCCGCGATGTGTTTTTTACGCTCGAAAGTTGATCAAATCGTTAGAGCCAAAGTATGCAGTGTTTTGTTTTGGAAAAGTATGAAAGTAGTTGGGAGTAAGCTCTGCTCTGCTCTGTCTGACCGGAGGTAGTAAGTAATAAAACTGGCACCTATTTGATGTTGGTATAGGTACCTACTAATTGTGTTAACGAGGTGCTAACCGTGCTAAATTGGGTCGGGTTGTCAGCTGTCACTTAACCAGGCCATAAAATTTTAAAAGGGACTTTTTGGCGGGAACTCGGCGTGGGCTCTTGCCTGCTCGGTTGAAATTGTGATTTAGTGGATAATAAAAGTGTGTTACGCAGTGAATTGTGTCCGTCTCCCCAGCAACCCGTGCGAGATATGGCCAAGTGGCATACACCAAAATTTAGTGGAAATTGGTTCATTCCATCAGTAAAGTGTCAGATTCAGTGCATCAAAACTGATGACACTACGAGGTGAAAACTTTGGGTGGCTGTAGAGACGTCTCGTCAGCCAGCCCATTCTATACAGGGAAAACTACGAAGATTACATAAAAGCAAAATAGTTCCACATTTACTGCATGTCTAGTGCAATTGATTGTAAAAAAGCCGAATCGAAAATGTCCATATGGTAGGAGCACTTCATCAATAATGATGGGTGGCTGGAGAGACGTTTTCCCAGCCAGCCCATGTGATATCTCGGAACATATAGTAGGTAGGAAGATGAAACAAAGCTTAATATTTACTACCTACTCGGAACAGTAGGTAGCAAATATTTCAAAATCCTAGCTCCACTAACTTTTGAGATATATGTATTTTTTCATGGGCTTGCTGGGGAGACGTCTCGCCAGCAAGCCCATGCTGTAACTCAAAAAGTACTGCACGTAGAATGCTGAGCGATATACCAATAGAGAGTGCATATTTGATGCAATAAGCACCAAGAAAAGTGAGTCCCTAAGTCTTATGGTTTCGATGCTAGAAACAAAAATCATTTTCCCGCTGAAAATTTGGAATGCATGATATGAAGTGCAACGTTGCCGTTCTGTGCAATTCTACATGTTGCTGTTAGAGCATTCAAAAATCAATCTTGTGTCCTTATAGTTAAGAGGTCCTGTAGACGCACGTGTAGATTATTTGTAATTTGAGAATAGTTCGGGAGACGGTGTACTTAAAAGGCTGATTGGTTAACAAGAAGTTTTTATTTATTTGTGGACAACATGTGAAGAACAAAAGACATAATTTGTATTTTGGCTCACGTATTTATTTAATAAATCAGTTTTCTTAACTTATTAATAACAGGACAATTTAAGAATACTTTAAAAATTTTAGTTTGTTACTGAGACCATTAAACCTACATCTCCTCCTAGAATACAGTTGTCACGGTTGCTAAAAAGAGATTGAGGCACCAGTTAGTCTTCACGTGAGCTAAAATACATATTATCTCTTTCGTTCTTAACATGTCGTCCACAAATAAATAAAAATTTCTTGATAACCAATCAGTCTTTTACTAAGTACACCGTCTCCCGAACTATTCTCAAATTACAAATAATCTACACGTGCGTCTACAGTACCTTTTAACTATAAGGATACAAGATTGATTTTTGAATGCTCTAACAGCAACATGTAGAGTTGCACAGAACGGCAACGTCGCACTTCACATCATGCATTCAAATTTTTCGGCGGGAAAATGATATTTGTTTCTAGCACCGAAACCATAAGACCTAGGGACTCACTTTTCTTGGTGCTTATTGCATCAAATATGCACTCTCTATTGGTATATCGCTCAGCATTCTACGTGCAGTACTTTTTGAGTTACAGCATGGGCTTGCTGGCGAGACGTCTCCCCAGCAAGCCCATGAAAAATTACAAATATCTTAAAAGTTAGTGGAGCTAGGATTTTGAAATATTTGCTACCTACTGTTCCGAGTAGGTAGTAAATATTAAGCTTTGTTTTATCTTCCTACCTACTATATGTTCCGAGATATCACATGGGCTGGCTGGGAAAACGTCTCTCCAGCCACCCATAGTTATTGATGAAGTGCTCCTACCATATGGACATTTTCGATTCGGCTTTTTTACAATCAATTGCACTAGACATGCAGTAAATGTGGAACTATTTGGCTATTATGTAATCTTCGTAGTTTTCCCTGTATAGAATGGGCTGGCTGACGAGACGTCTCTACAGCCACCCAAAGTTTTCAGCTCGTAGTGTCGTCAGTTTTGATGCACTGAATCTGACACTTTACTGATGGAATGAACCAATTTCCACTAAATTTTGGTGTATGCCACTTGGCTATATCTCGCACGGGCTTGCTGGGAAGACGGACACCAGTGAATTGACTACGGAGTGCGCAGCTGATGAAGATTTAAAGCGATCTCGTGTTTGAAAGTGTCTACTCACGCTAAAATCTCAGTCACAATCAGTTGTGGCAATCTGCCGATTGCCATCACATCGCAACGTAAATAGGCAGATTGGGACTCAATTCCAATTAATTGTCAAATTGTACAATTAAAATCTGCCTACTTACGTTGCAATATTACGGCAATCTGCAGATTGCTACAACTAATTGTGATTGAGATTGTAGCGTGAGTACCCCGTGTGTGTTGTCTCAAAAAGTCACGGACATAACGGACATATTCCTTCGTAGGTAAGTCCACTATCGCTTTTACGGGGGGAGCAATTTTTAAACTAATACTGAAGAAATTTTAAAAACTGAAGATTTGTTCTAGAACACGACACTGGCAGAAATGTCCCCAAATATGGGATGACGATTGCCAAATAATTTTTTTTTAAAGAAATCTATTGTTGCACAGTGCACGATTAGAAGTGTTTTGTTTTAACTTTAAAACCATGACCACAGTGAAGTGACTGGCTGCCGGTAAACTCTACATAAATACCTATTGATCGGATGTGGATTAATTTGGTTGTTGTTCGGTGCGAGTCTCCGCCGCCACTGTTACCGGCCGCTTGGGCTTGCACTTACACACGCTTACTTGTTTAGCGTGATAGTTGTTTATCGCGGGCAACTTATATAAAGGCGTCTGCGAGCCGCTTGCCTAGTATTTCGGTGTACGTTGCGCGATCAGTGTGTCGCTTCGTAGCTTATCCAAAATGGCCTCTAGAGATCCCGCCTCTGACCAACTGGTCAACTTCAAGAAGTCCATCAAGGTAAGAGTCGACTGTTTTATTTTTCATCCAAAATATTATGCAATAAGTACTTACTTATAAGTTTACTTAGCCAAGGCCTACGTGAACTGGAGTAACTGGTTTGTTTTACTTATGTACCTCATTTCATATACCTACCTACGTATGTATTTGTATTTGGAGAGTCATGTTTTGTCAAAGATTTCGGACCTCTGTGTGTTTTGTATTAGGTAGGTATTCCATTTGCTAGACAAGAAAATTAATACATAGTATCTACTACAGACCTAAGTTACTGCCTAATAAACTTATCATATCATGGAGATCATGCCTGTGTCAAACAGTGGACGTGTTTCAGCTAATATGAACTATTACTTACTTACATTGTATGCAAAATATCCTGCCCGTCTAACTTGTTATAATATTAGCATATGAAATATCTTAATTATGTAAGTATACAAAAGTAATTTACAACTAAGAACAATTTTGAACTTTAAACCCTTCTTGTAATAACACCTACTTAATGACTACCTAACTATTTAAGTTTGTACCTTGGACTTGTCATATAGATAACTTCATGCATTGTTTTGCGTCATATCATATTTATTAAAAACAGATAGAGATATTTAAGAAGATAACATTAAGTAACTACAATGTTGAAGTATTAGGTACCTACCTAAATATTTATTTGCCTTCTAATATTGCAATAATTAAAAATATGTTAATTAACAACAACAAGACATTTAATTAAAAAGCTCACCTGTGCACTGTTACATTAAGTATTTAACATTTGCATTTATAATATAGGTAGGTATGTATTTGTTTTGTGGTTTTACTCACTTACAAAATGTATTTTTGGATTGCATACATAATGCTGAACAAAGCTTAGCGAATGTTTGTTTAAATCATATTTTGGTACTAACATTATGAGAACATTATGAGAATTGGGAGAATATGTTCTGTTTACATATTCAATTTATTCTATGATTCAGTTCTGTCCTGCAGTGTGCTTTAATATTATGATTTCTTTGTTTTTATTCTCCTCATTTAATGTTTCAGGATTCTCCCGGTTTCATTACCACAAAGACTGGAGCTCCTGTCGGTGTTAAGACTGCAATCCAAACCATCGGCAAGAATGGACCGGCTTTGCTGCAAGATGTCAACTTCCTCGATGAGATGTCTGCCTTTGACAGAGAACGCATTCCAGAACGTGTTGTACATGCTAAAGGAGCCGGTGCCTTCGGTTATTTTGAAGTAACTCATGACATTACCAAATACACTGCCGCCAAAGTATTTGAATCCATCGGAAAGAAAACTCCTATTGCAGTACGCTTCTCAACTGTTGGAGGAGAAAGCGGATCAGCTGACACAGTTCGTGATCCACGAGGATTTGCTGTCAAGTTCTACACAGATGATGGTAACTGGGACCTAGTGGGAAATAACACCCCCATTTTCTTCATCAGGGACCCAACATTATTCCCAAGTTTCATTCATACTCAAAAAAGAAACCCTGCTACCCACTTAAAGGATGCTGATATGTTTTGGGACTTCTTGACTCTCAGACCAGAAACTACTCATCAGGTATTATATCTGTTTGGTGACAGAGGCATCCCTGATGGCTACAGGCACATGAATGGATATGGCTCACATACATTCAAACTTGTAAATGCACAAGGAGTGGCACACTGGTGCAAGTTTCACTACAAGACAAACCAAGGAATTAAGAATTTGCCTGTTGATAAGGCTGCTGAACTTGCATCATCTGATCCAGACTACTCTATAAGAGACCTGTACAATGCTATTGCTAAAGGTGACTTCCCAACTTGGACTTTCTACATCCAAATTATGACAATGGCCCAAGCTGAGACTAGCAAATTCAATCCCTTTGATTTGACCAAAATTTGGCCTCACTCAGAGTACCCACTGATTCCAGTAGGAAAATTGGTGCTGAATAAGAACCCCAAAAACTATTTTGCCGAGGTTGAGCAAATCGCATTTAGCCCTGCCAATTTAGTGCCAGGTATTGAGCCTTCCCCAGATAAGATGTTGCAGGGACGACTGTTCTCATACAGCGACACACACCGTCACCGACTCGGAGCAAACTACTTGCAGATCCCTGTGAACTGCCCCTACCAGGTGAGGGTGTCCAACTACCAGCGCGATGGTCCTCAGAACATTGCAAACCAAGAAGGATGTCCGAACTACTTCCCGAACTCGTTCTCGGGTCCTCAAGAGTGCCCGCGCGCTCAGAGGCTGCAGCCCCGGTACAACGTGAGCGGCGACGTCGACAGATACGACAGCGGGCAGACCGAAGACAATTTCACGCAGGCTACTTTGCTTTACAAACAAGTGTTTGACGAAGCCGCTAAGAAACGCTGCATCGACAATATTGTTGGTAACCTTAAAGATGCAGCTGGTTTTATTCAAGAAAGAGCAATCAAGATCTTCACTCAAGTGCATCCTGATCTGGGCAGCAAGATAGCAGCTGGTATGGCTCCATACAAAAAATATCATGCCAACTTGTAAAACTTTAGACTGAACTAATTAATGGTGCTCACTTATTGTAATGTCTAATTTTAGAAAAATAGTAAGTACAACTTTTGCAGTACTGCGGGGGTTAGGGTAAATTATGGCTTATTATATTATACAATTAAGTTTTTTTTTACATTACTACTGTAAGTGCATGATAAGTACCATCAAAAAATGTACCAAATAAATACCTAAAATAATCAATTATTTAGTTATAATTTTATGTTGTCATCACATCATCCTGTAGGTATTTTAGGGCTAAATAAAATTGCCAGTGTAGTGCAAATAATCTAGAATTTATCCATGTCCTACTGTATACCTAACTTCATTATCAGGTTTTCACCATTTTTAGTCGTAGTACTAATATATAGTAATCACAGTCGTAGTACTTAATCAAAAGGAAAACTAACTATCACAGCTAAGTAGGCTTCACAGGTTAATGAGCTATAGCCGAATAACTAGAAATAATAAAAATAGCAATAGCAATCAGGCGCTAGGACCTCGCTGAGCACTAGAATGTTAATAATATGAAATACTTAATCAAAACCTGCTATGCGATAAAAACCCTAATAAAACTACGGAACCCTATACTGCGTGTGGCCCGACACTCACTTGGCCGGTTTTTGATTTTTGTTCTTTTTATTTACATACTAGCTAGGGGTACCCGGCTTTGCTCAGAGAGTTGGTTTATTCTCTTGTGTTGTAGTTAGAATAATCGAAACGGTCGAATGGTCCACAATTTTCCAGAACATTCCACAACGTTCGAGAATGTTCTCTAAAGTGCATGATACACGGTCGGAAACATGGGTCCCGACAGAGGTGACCTTGGTCCGCTTCGCTCGTGTAGTTCGAGTTCTGACCGTGTAGTTCGCAGTTTACAACCAATTCTCTATAGAACCCGAATGGTTGCCAGCCAAGGTCACCTCTGTCGGGACTCATGTTGCCGACCGTGTATCAGGCACTTAATATTCCACAATGATCTGGAATGTATCTGAACATTCCGGGATATTATGGAATGTTGTAGAATTCTCTCGAATATACTGGATTGCTCTAGCTAGAACTTCCGGCCCTTATATCATCCGAGTTGTTTGCGAACATTCTAGCTAGACTATTAAGAATCCGTTATTAGACTATTCAAAATGATTCTAGTTGTTGTAGAATGCGCTCGAAGGTTCAAGTAACTTCTAGAGGGCGAAACTTTTAGCCCTTATATTTTTTAAAAGCACTCTCTTCGAGTAAAAACGGGAACCTTCTTCATGGATGGGGAAACAAGGGCTACCACACCATGCAATTTCCTTGATCGTACTGGGACTCGTTTCTGAGTTTTAGGGGCACGCACATTGTACACTTTCTTTTATAATATATATTGATTAATGACGTTTTGTTTTTAAAAAATTCACATACATTTTTTTTATTACTTATTGTTTTATATTACTCGTAAAACATTACATCGGGTGTTAGGATAATAAACACTGTAATCCTTGAACAAGTTTACGTAAGCAACATACGTAGACATAAGAAGAAAAAAAAACAGTCAAGTGCGTGTCGCAGTCGCGCGCCAGGGTTCCGATATCTATATATATAAAAGAAGAAGGTGACTGACTGACTGACATATCAACGCACAGCCCAAACCGCTGGGTCTGGAGATTCCAAATTTGGCATGTAGGTTCCTTATGAGACCTAGGGGTGCACTAAGAAAGGGTTTTAAAAAATTCCACCCCTAAGGGGGTAAAATAGGGGTTGAAAGTTTGTATGAAAGTCCGTCAGTTTTGAAGTTAGGATCTTCAAAATTTGTATTTAGGCTGACGACTAAAAATTATTATTTACGTGTCTCAGGGTTTTTGAAAATTCGACACCCTTAAGGGTCAAAAGGGGGATGAAGTTGAAAGTTCTTTATTTTTAAAGTAAAATCCACATAATTTATTATTTGGGCATTAATGATGTAATTCTATGCAACGTTCATCACTTTTATTGAAATTCCACCCCAAATTCAACCCCTAAAAAAGGGAAATGGGGTGAAAAAGTCTAAAAACCAATATGGGTATCGTTTGTATGGTTTATCGGGTCGCTGATTACGAAAACTACAACAATTTTGGAATCCAACGTGGTGGACGTTAAATACCATCATTCCCTTGGGATGGGGTTGGGGTGCGATAGGGTTGAAATGTCTAAACATAAATATGGGTGTCGTTTGTATGGTTTATCGGGTTGCTGATTACGAAAGCTACAACAACTTTGGAATCCAACGTGGTGAACGTGAAATACCATCATCCCCTGGGGATGGGGTTGGGGTGCGATAGGTTTGAAATGTCTAAAAATAAATATGGGTTTCGTTTCTATGTTAGGGATAGCGGTTAAATTGGCGTTAAAGGTAGAGGTAGTGAGGTAGATAGATAGGTAGAGAGGTTTTTTTTATTATTATTTCTCCAATGGGTTACTCCGCCCATTAGAGGAGTTTATTCAATAAGGCACATTATGTTTTTCTATCGGTATACAAAACAATCATGTATCCTGGTTTATTCTAGCTAAGAATAAGTTGTTTGGGTTCACAATCTTATTAATATTATGCGCAACGCAACACACATGACACTAATACAATTTACTACATACATAACCTTATAATATATCTCTGTTTTAGGGGCATAGAAGCGGCCGGTAGCTTTTAGTTTAGCTTAGTATAATATATTTCAGTGTAGTTAAGTAAATGATCAGGTATATTTACAAATATGTATCCTAATCTGTAGAATACTAACAAATTCAATATTTACAATAACAACCTCTTATCCTACTATTCTTAAACACACAAAATTTACAAGTTTTACTACTTATAGTACCTAGATATATAATTTACAAGTTATAAACAATCTAAGTTGTCCTTGACTATGTCCGAGCAAATTAATATTGCTTTCAGTCTCAGCCTTATGTGTTGTTAAATTGTTTCAGGTTATTAATGATATTAGTTACATGCCTGATATAGCTTTTAACTGTATTTTCCTTTATTTATTTTTTCCTGATTTATTTTCATTATTATACATTCGTATTCATGTTTTATTCTAGTAGCATTAAAGCGGTTACAGTCTTTTAGCAGATGAATAAGCGACTGTGATGTAAGACCATCGCATGGGCATATGTCATCATTAGTGATCTTGAATCGGTGCAGATATTCTTTATGAAAACCATGATTTGTGAGAGTTTGGGTTATTGCAAAGTTAGGAGTTAAAACATTGGTAAAATTTTGGAGATCGTCAAATGTTGGGCAGAGAGTCTTAGTATATTGGCATTTTCCAGGTTGGGAGTAAAATTCCTTCATAGCTTTTAAACTGCGTTCTTTGTTAAGATGTCGGACAAAGCCTAACGGGAATCTGGCAAAATCATAGACCCGATGCAGACACGCTGCGCTCTTGGCCGCCGCATCCGCCTCCTCGTTGCCCTGCAGACCTGAATGACCCCTAACCCAGGCCAGCGTAACATCCAGTCCAAGAGTCTCAGTTTCATGCAAGGCTTTATGGATTTCCACGACTAAATATTGTGTACTATTAGGATTACTGAGCTCTTGGAGGCTAGATTTACTGTCAGAGAGAATAAAGACTGGGGACATTTTCTCATGAATAATGAACCTACAGGAGTGCAAAATGGCAAGGAGCTCAGCCTGATAAACCGAACATGCATTATGCAGCTTATACTTACGAATTGTTTTTCGACGGTTTGGAGAAAATGCCACCAGGGCCGCACCTACCACCCCATCATGCTTACTGCCATCGGTGTAGACAGGGTGAGTATTTGGGTCGTTAAATTTTGTGGTTATTTTAGAGAGGTAGAGACGTAGAGAGGTACAGGTAAAGTAGTGGGAGAAGGAGGGGAGAGGGAGGGGAGGGGGAGAGACAGAGGGAGGGGAGGGGGAGATGGAGGAGGGGGAGAGGAAGGGGGAAGAGGGAGAGGGTTTTAGTTTTTGTCAATTACTTCTGCGAATTGGCTCTGTTTTGAAATATTACAGAAAGGTGTCTCTCATGTCTCTCATCTCTCTCTTTACATTTGTTAGGATACTGCTGCTAAGTTCCTCTGTTCTGAGTAACGTCTGTATATTATATAAAATGCAGCTGGAACTTGAGTTATACTCATTGATTTGCGCAGGGTTAGTCCTGTTTTTCCTTAGTTTAAAATTACCCCAAAATGACGGGAAAACCGGTAACAACCTAAATACGAAATCCACGCGAGCGAAGCTAACAGCTAGTACCTATAATATTTTTAGACGCAAAAAAGTAATTTTTAGGACCGCAAAACTACCGCAAATCAAAATTCTACAACTAAGTACCTATTCCAAATTTCAAGTCGATAGCATGCATGAGTGGTTGATGAGATATAGAGGTGTGACCTATGGGGTGTGACAGCCAGACAGACAAAGTCGCACCATAAGGGTTCCTTTTTTTTACCATTTTGGTATCGGAACCCTAATAAGGGAAGGGCCAAAGAGATTTGAACCTCGCTGCGCTCGGAAGGGCAGTAGGTTGAAAAATGTATCTTTTGATCCGACATACGAGTAGGTAGCTAGTTGAAAATTTCACAGGATTACTAAAAAAAATAAAAAATAAGGGGGTCGCCATACAAGAAACATATTTTGTTTGTTTTTGCTCTGTTGTCAGAACGGTTATTAATTCGAGCGTTAAACTTCGTATGAAATATAGATCACTAAAATGTCAATAAAATGACATGTCTTGACTGACTGACTGAATGACTGATGCCGACCCGTAACCGCTTTAGCTCTTAGTGGCACAGCAGACGACAGACTTTTTGTTCTGACAGTCCGCCAGTGTGGCCGGTACTGCAATTATTTTCGTATTACTATAGTCATTGACATGAAAAAAACGCTCCGTTTCTATGCGCGTATTTTCCAAAATCTTTAGTTTGGAAAGAAAAACAGCTTGAATTCAAAGAATTAATCACTCGAAAAGGTTGTTCAGATTGATTTTCATTTAGTTTAAAACATAGAGCAACTTTTAAACTTATTATATTTGAATTTTATTCTGATAAAAACTATAATTTTCGCAATACCGGCCACACTGGCGACAATGTCCGTGACTGCCCGCGTATGTCCGCCCCTTCATCTGCTGAGCGCCTTAGAGCAACGCGTCAAACCAACTCTATGCTTTAGCTACAAGTTTGAAATTGTGTGTGCTTGTTTAAAGCCCGCGTCACACAGAGGCGGTAGCGGAAGCGAAAGTATGAATTATTATGCACCCTGTACCCTGTCACATTGAAAAGCGATCGCGGCGCGGTATTTTGTTCCCGCCAAAACGCCCCGGACCGCTTTCGCAATCATACCGCCTCTGTGTGACTTGAGCTTAATGCGTACCACAAACACCATATCAGAAAGGATTTTCCAAAAGTCGTCCTCCAAGGATGTGAAATAAGGGTAGAAAGTTACAGTTCATCCCTTATTTCACGTAAAAAAAATTGAAAAACTTCCAGTCCTTATTTCAACCCCTTGGGGGGATGAGTTTTTGAATATCCTTTCTGATATGGTGTTTGTGGTATGCATTAAATTAGCACACAAAATTTTAAACGTGTAGCTAAAGCGGTTACGGGTCGGCGTCAGTCAGTCAGTCAATCAGTCATTTTATTGACATTTTAGTAAACTATATTTCTTACTAAGCTTGACGGTCTAATTAATAACCGTTCTGACGACAGAGCTCAAACAAACAAAGCACGTTTCTTGTATGGCGACCCCCTTAATTCTAATTTTTTTTAGTTTTTATTATTTGGTGATATATAAGCCTTAAAAACACATATTCTGTGAAATTTTCAACGAGCTGCCTGTGTCGGATCAAAAGATACAACTATCGACCTAGTAAAACACGGCACATTTTCGACATGTTGCCCCACTGTGCGTCTTTGTCGTGTCCTGCCGGGGAGCATCACTTCTAATATGTTACCTATAATATAAGTGTTTACTTGAATTGTGCCAAGTTTCATGCCAGCAGGTTTTGTGCAAGGTAGGTACCCCATACAAGCTCGGCCTTGGATCTCCTACTACACAGGATATACACTATTTTTGTAAATCAGAGATTAAGGGCCCTTTTCCTGTCATACGGATATCCCTCCCGGTCCAGATCTGATCCGGTCCGGACCGTCTGCACTTAATAATTTCATACATTTTGCGTGCCGTCCGGAAGCGTGACTTGGACCAGCACCATCCGTACGGACCGTCTGTATCCGGACGATCGTTTGTTGTTTTTTACTCTAGCGCAGGTTACACGCATGCGTGTGTACAGTCAAGTAGGTACATAAGTAAAGAGGGTAATTAATATTTTTATTATAACAGTTTCTGTTTTCGGATTTTTCTATAAAATAGAAAATCGTAAATTTATATTCGTATTCCGCTTACTTTTGATAGATTATTTCCAATAGCTCGTCAAAACTACGAATGGACATTCGGAAGCAATGCCTAAACTTGCCTTCATTGCTTCTCAGTTTTTGATAATTTACATGAAACATTCCAGTACGAGAAATAATCTGGTTTTAATGTAGGGGTCAACCCTGAATCGTTTTTTATTTTTATTTGTCTTGAAAGTAAGATACGCTATAATTACTTTCTTTAAGAAGTCCATTTTTAGGGTTCCGATACCAAAATGGTAAATTAATTACAGTCGATAGAAATTTATGTAAATATTACAGCAAAAATAAAACGATCTTTTTAAGTTGCACAGTTTTTTAGAAATCTGCAAAAAACCTTTACAAACAAATTTAGTTTTGCTGTCCTAAAAATGGACTTTATTGCTTCCAAAAGTACTGAAGGTATATCGGAACCCTCGGCGCGCGAGTCTGACTCGCACTTGACCTTTACTCAATGGCGATCCGGATAGAAGTGCTGCGGAGCGACTAGTTTGTTCTCCGGATGGTCTAGACCGGATGCCGTCCGGATGCGTACTAGGTCCGGAACCGGAGAGAAATCCGTATGACAGGAAAAGCGCCCTAAGTAAGTAGCAGGCACCCAGGCCAGGTTAAAATCTCTTTGAGTAGGCAGGCAGGACCTCAGAACAAAGATGAGGTCAAATTTCTTTGGGCAGGACTGGACCCTTGGAGGATATTGACTATGATATGACAATGTGGTCGCTGAATTGAACCTCTATGTGTTTTCAGATAATCACAAAGGAAAATACACAACGTCATTGTAACGTCATATGTCATTCATTATCAATCATATGGAAGTATGTTTTGTTATAATAAGCTCATTTGAATTTTTATAATATTTTTACATTTTCTTTTTATACTATTTATTATACCTCTTATGTAGGTATGTACCTATAAATAAATCAAGGGTCCATTAGTTAAGTTGCACAGCAGATATAGAGGTAAGTAATACGTCATCAGCTACACATTGATATGAATAGCAGTATGACGGAAGCGCCAGATATAAAATATCGACTTTTAGTAAAAACTAAGTAATAAAATAACATTTTAGGTTGGGCATATGATAGAAACTACGAATACCTTTCTGTATACTTAATTTCACTACTTCAAACAGCTCATCTGTATACTTAATTTCACTACTTCAAACAGCTCAGATTCCACAAAGAAGGAAGGAATGAAAATTGAAGAGGCAACTTTGGATTTTTATTTTGTTGAGTCGATTTTCACTAAAATCATGTTTTGGTCTTGGTGATATGATCACTTGAATGGTCAAGAAACACATACCTGAAAATCACGGCAAGATATTGAGTAAATAAAAATATATTTGTCTTCAAAATACCCAAAAAAAAATTACATATCGTTTTAAGTATACACAACAGGTACCTATAGATACATTCATACACTATTTCCTTTCCGTATTCCATTGATGGAAATAGGAGGAACTCACTTGTTGAATATCACATGTTGATAAAATATCACCAAAAATATTCAGAAGCACTGATTTTTCTGTTAAATATGGTGTTTGATTGTTAATTTATATGTTTTATGATTTTCATTTTAACAGATATTTGAATTTATTGTGTTTCAAAAGTGATATATTTCATCACCCGGTGATTTTCAAGAATTGAGTCTCTGGGATCGTTTGTGCCAATACCTACCTACACTCATCCCTTGTGACAGCTATCTACATACATACTTCATGAGCTCGTTGCAATTGCAAGGTCGACCTCCCCACGGCTAGTAGGAGAGTAATAGTAGAATATACGAAGTCCAGAGCAAGCCCATTCAACTTTATAAATACACAGTTCAGATCAGACAAGCTCCTGGGGAAATTAAGCGCTCGCACACGGGGATGATTAAACACAGTGTTTGTTTAGCAGGATGATATGCCAAAGGTGCTTGCGCTACTTGCGAATGGGTGACGCAATAAAGTGTCATAGGTGTGCGTCAGGATTCCACATGAAGTGTGTAAGCGAGTGCCCTAGAGACGTCGCCGAGTCCGGAGATCGACTTTTCCAATGGAAGTGCGCCGCCTGCAACAGCCCGGCCAGCAAAACCAATGTCAACATCACCAACACCTCTAAAGAGAGTCTCCTAAACGCGATCAATGTCATCAGCGATAAGTTCGAGATGGTAAACAAAATACAACTTCCCAAACTAAACAACGACCTCATGCAAGTTAAAACTATTACAGAACGTATCGTTAAGCAGAACGAGGATATTTTACGCAAAATGCATGAAATGGACAGCAAAAAAAAGGGGTTAGAAAGTCGTGCTGGATGCAGTTCAAGTACATGCCAAGGTTATCGCACGAGGAACGTGAACCTTGCGGCTTTGAAGACGAAAGACGAGCGCTACAAGGAGAGCGACTATGTACCCATGCTCCCGTTGAATGAGAAACACAGTGCGCGCTATAGAACCAGGAAGCCTTATATTCTGCATAGAGTATTCCGTTTACTTTACAGGAACCGAAATAAAAATTTAAGGACACCTAGAAAAAGAATATAACACTTTTTACATGTTGATATTCTGAAGTTTTAATCCCTAACCTAACCACAAGATTATTTAATCTGTGCCACAAGATCGTTCTGTACGACGTGACTCACCGCTAAATTAAGCGCATGACAGATAGGTAAATTAAAAAAACCGGTCAAGCGCGAGTCGGACTCGCGCGCCGAGGGTTCCGATATACTTTTTGTATTTTTAGAAGCAAAAAAGTCAATTTTTAGGACCGCAAAACTAAATTTGTTTGTAAAGGTTATTTGCAGATTTCTACAAAACTGTACAACTTAGAAAGATCGTTTTATTTTTGCTGTAATGTTTACATAAATTGCTATCGACTGTAATTAATTCAGATTTTTCCTTTCACAAACTTCGGAGATAAGTTGGGGAGGGGAATGGTATTTTTTGTAATTTTTCCATCATAACTTGAAAACTAAGAGACGTAAAAAAATACAAACATATATTTTAGAATGTACAAGTAAAGCCCTTTCATATGATACCCCATTCGACCTAGTAGCGACAATTTGAAATTTCCCCCCCCCCCCTATTTTAGCCCCCTTTACATCAATACCTAATCATAAGTTTTACTTTCGAGCGGAGCGAGAAAGGTATTGTATTCGTGAAAAAAAAGTTTTACTAATTTTCTCAAAAATGTGTTCTATATCACTTATACATCATAAAAAGCAAGTCTCCCAAAAATGTCCGTCCGTCGGTCGGTCTGTCGGTCGGTCGGTCCGTCGGTCGGTCTGTCCGTCACGCTTTGGCCTAGCGTCCAAACGAATAGTCCAATTGACACTATATTTTAAATTTAAGATTTTTATGTAATTTCATCGAAGGATTCTTAGTGGTTTTTTGCTGGCTCTCATTTTGAGGATAGCTGTCATACAAAGAAAATGAAAAATTGCAATTTGCTCAAAAACGGCTCAAAAGATTTTGATGAAACTTTGCATGACCAAGAATCACAATGCAAGGTATATGACGGCCGTATATACTTGTCTGTGGAAGTTCATATAAGGGGTGTTCCCTTACCACTAAAATGTAAAAATGTGATTTACTCAAAATTGGTTACATTGATCTTCTTTTAATGTTCTACAATTTGTATTCTGAATTGGTTATCTACCTGACTGGATATTCTATTAGATTTTTTTGCAAAGATCTAGTATTCAGGATGTAGGTACTAAAAACTGAAAGGGCTTGCTCAGTTGACTATACTGAACAACTTTTCCTTAGAAATACGTGTTGGGAAATTCTATGCAAGTATCTTACGGTAGTATCCATTGATCTGTAAAAATTCATATAAAGGCTGTTCCAGTTCTGCCAAAATTTAAGCACGCAATTTTCCCGAAATCGTTTACTGTTTGTTTGTCTCAATGTTTGACAACTTGAAAACTGAATTGATCTGTATATTTCATGACTAGCTGTTGCCCGCGACTCAGTCCGCGTGGGGTTCAGAAAAAGTAGCCAATGACTTTTCCCATGGTTCAAACTATCTTCGTACCAAGTTTATATCACAATCGGTTTATCGGATTAGTCATAAAATCTTAACAGACAGACAGACAGACAGTGCAGTTCTCGCCTTTATATTATTAAGTATACAGAGTACTGATAGTACGGATTTTTGAAAATTAAACACGTCTTGGACTGTTAGGTCGCCCACTATCCTCGTAAGTGTAAAATTATAGTCGAATTCCACGCGGACGAACTATGATACGGGTTTCGTTATATCTTATACAGAACAAAGCCTAACTAAATCTGAGGCTCAGTCACTTTAGCTTCTGTGGCAACTGAAAAAAGAGCGGTACAAAGTCCAACGTGGCTTCACATGCTTTTAACTGTACATGTACCTGCATACAAAACTGTTGGACTACACTTCTGTACAATCGTTGTAAGAAATAATCTCCCCTTAAAAGACAATTCCTAAAAAAAAACAATGATTCACATCTCTCTTTATTTATTTAAGTATTTTGTTTATAAGTACCTACTTCCTAAGTTTTCAAAACTTTAGAACTTTCATAATTTTTAGGGTTCCGATACCAAAATGGTAAAAAAAAGGAACCCTTATGGTGCCGCTCTGTCTGTCTGTCTGTCCGTCTGTCTGTCACACCTCTATATCTCAGCAACCACTTACGCTATCGAGCTGAAATTTGGAATAGTTTTAGAATATAGTTGCCCAACTTAATTGCAAATGAAAATTTTTTGAAAAAAGTATGATTATTAATGTAAAGGGGGCCAAAATAGGGGGGGCCAAATTTCAAATTGTCGCTACTAGGTCGAGTGGGGTATCATATGAAAGGGCTTTACTTGTACATTTTAAAATATATTTTTGTATTTTTTTAAGTTTCTTAGTTTTCAAGTTATGATGAAAAATGTCAAAAAAAATACCATTCCCCCCCCCTTATCTCCGAAGTTTGAGTAAGGGAAAATCTGAATTAATTACAGTTGACAGAGGTTTATGTAAACTTTACAGCAAAAATAAAACGATCTTTCTAAGTTGCACAGTTTTTCAGAAATCTGCAAAAAACCTTTACAAACAAATTTAGTTTTGCGGTCCTGAAAATGGACTTTATTGCTTCCAAAAATACTATAGGTATATCGGAACCCTCGGCGCGCGAGTCCGACTCGCACTTGACCGGTTTTTTTTTTACATTTGTTGCACTACCATGCCGAAACATTATTTTTTTTATTATTATTTTTATAATAAAACTAAATCTAGATTTTACCAATCTTTAGCTGTAGGTACCCACAACTTTTACACAAACACCTGGACCGGATCAAACGGAATTTTCAACAACGTATTTGGCTTTATTCCGTCCAAATATAAGCTTTGTTTGATTTCAGCTCGGTTTCACAGCTTGAAACGTTGACGTTCACAGTTTGAGTGAACCGATTGCAATTAAATAAAGTTCAAATATTGCACGAAAGCAACCCAAATATGTTATTGGAAACTCCGTTTAAGTCGTTCAAGTACTTTGTGAGGTATTGGTGAGGCCGCTTAAAATTTCACGAACCTTCTGTGTGAATGAACCGTTTGCAATGAAATAAAGCTTATATGTTGCACAGAAAGAAGCCCGACGAGTTATTGAAAACCTCGTTTGAACCAGTTCAGTAGGTGAGTTCTTGGTTTTGCAGCTTGAAACTTTGCGTATCTTCTGTCAGAGTGAACCTTTTGCAATGAAACTAAGCTTGTTTATTGCACAGGAGTAAGCCAAACGCGTTACTGAAAGCCACGTTTGAATCTGCTCAAAAGTTTGTGAGTTATTCGCGCCTTTGCTTGAAACTTTGCGTAACTTCTATCTGAGTGAACCGTTTTCAACTAACCTAAGCTTATATGTTGCACGAAAGTACCGAATCCAAGCACGTCATGGGAATGCCAGTTGGAATCGGTACAGTAGTTTGTTCGCTATTGGCGCCGTCTATTGAAACTTCGGGCATTTCCTGTCCAATGAAATTAAGCTAATACATTGCAAAGAATTAAGCTAAACACGTTATTGAAAACCCCGTTTAAATCCGTTTAGTAGTTGGTGAGTTATTGGGGCCGCCGCTTGAAACTTAGTGAATTTTATGTCTGATTGAACCGTTTGCAATGAAACTAAGCATACATGTTGCATGGAGTAGCCAAATACGTTACTGAAAACCTCGTTTTAATCGGTTCAGTTGTTTTTGAGTTAGCGCCTCCGCTGGTAATTTCGCGCATCTGTCTAAGTGAGCCGTTTTCAATGAAAGTAAGCTAATATGTTGCAAAGAAGTAAACTTGACAGTTTATTGAAAACCCTGTTTGAATCCGTTCAATAATTTGTGTGTTATTTGCGCCGCCGCATGAAACTTAGCGCACCTTCTGTCTGAGTGAACCGTTTGAAATGAAACTAAACTTTTATGTTGCACAAAAGTAAGCCAAACTTGTAAGTAAAAAGTCAGTTTGAATCGGTTTGCGAGTTATTGTCGTACAGGCAATTTAATACTTTACATTGGTGTAGCTTCTGATTGAGTGAACCGATTTGAATGAAACATAGCCTATATGTTGCTCAGACCTAAGCTTAATCTATCTGCGAAAACCGCGAGAAAATCCGTTCAATGGTTTCGGAGTTTATCGAAAACATACAGACAGACAGACAAAAAGTTCAGAAAACATATTTTTGAGTTTTATTAGTCGTTTCTTATCGCTCACACTATTTTTTTTATAAATTTATGAAAAGTACAGACACCCGGTTTCTACTCTTTTATTATATGTATAGATAATTTAAAAAAAAAAACTTAATTTTAAGTTTGTATTTCCATACTATATGTATAGCATTACAAATTTAAGTTTGCAGTTGATACTTTTTGATTGCCTATCGCGAGAAAGTAAGTGCAGTGCTGCTGTACCATTTATTTCAAAATTCTTTCATGTGCAATTAAGTTTGGCAATTAAATTCTAAAACTATTCCAAATTTCAAGTCGATAGCATGAGTGGTTGCTGAGATATAGAGGTGTGACAGACAGACGGACAGACAGACAGACAAAGTCGCACCATAAGGGTTGGGTTTACCATTTCGGTATTGGAACCCTAAAAAGAAAATAGCTGTAATTGACTTTATTTTTTTACCAGAATCTTGAATATTGTGTGACAATACGAGTATTAGGGTGTCCCAGTAAAAACCTGACCTTTAAGCAAATTTCATCCAAATAGTTTATACCTGCCAACACAACAACGCCGATATTTAAACAACTTCTACGTATCTAAAAAACTTTGAAGATTATAGTTCCGAGACGACACTCTCTTGCTAGAAAGAAGAATAATAATTTACTTTGCAGGAATTGCATTTCTTTTTAGAGTTCCGTACCCAAAAGGGTGAAAAACGAAACCCTATTGATATGCATCCGATGTCTTTCTGTCTGTCAGCGGGCTGTATCTCATGAACCGTAATAGGTAGAAATTTGAAATTTTCACAGATTGTGTATATCTATTGCCGCTACAACAAATAATAAAAAAATTAAGGGGGCTCCCAAACAGCTAAAGGGGGGCGCAAAAAATAAATGTTTACTTACCCCATTGAGTGGGGTATCGTTGTTTAGAGCTCGTTCAGTAGATAAATACTGCAGTTTTTGTTTAAAAAAATATTTAAAAAGAAAGGAATAATATGCCACCTAATTCAGCTTTTAAAAAAAAATTGTTTTGGCTGTATCTCACATGAACAGTAATACTAGGTAGACAGTTGAAATTTTCACAGATTATGTACGAGTATTTCTGTTGCTGCTATAACAAAAAATACTAAACGTGTTTTAAGCGATTTTTGCTCGATTTTTTTTTTGCTCTCTCTTAAAATTTGTATATTTATAGTGCATAAGCTATAAAAAAAACTGGTCAAGTGCGAGTCGCACTCACAATATCTAGCACAGTAAGTTACTGAAATTTCAACAATTAATATTATGTGGTGGTACGGAACCCTCGGTGCGCCAGTCCGACTCGTACTTGGCCGGGTATTTTTACTGACTTTCTTGGTTGTCTGTCTTATACCTACGCCTAAATGTAGCGGTCACAAAATAGTTTTTCGTATTCTTTGTAAGCCAAGACTGTATATCATTGGTATTTAAGTAGTACCTACGTATGAAAAAGCGTAAATTACAAAAGTAAAGGTTGTATAAAGTGCGTATGTGTATCACGGCGATTTGGGAAATAGCCATTTTTTACGTAGTTTTGTAGACTTGCCAAAGGTAAAAATTTAAATTTTCGATATCTCTGGTATTTGTAATAACGTCTTTGAGGCATATCAACTAACCAAACCAGTTATTCCCGTTAGGTCAGATCGATTGGAGACCAACTAACTAGCTCTATTTTTCAAAAGGCGTAGGGACCCAGTTTTTGAATATTACTGTTTCATAAATATCACTAAGTATTTGAATTGAGACTCCCTAATTCGGAACCCTGAAGAAAGTTGTGAATCATTAAACAAGGTGTATCAGAAAGGACATACAAACCCTGAAGGATGATGAAACTGAACAACTTTCCCTAAGGAACATAGGTTAACCACTTGAAGGAAGGAACATCTTCCCCAAAGACAGATTGGTCGAAATACGAAAAAACAATTTTTACCTCCCATACATAATGCACTATCAGCTGATTTAGTTTCTATTGGAGGTTACAAAAATTTTTTCGTATTTCGACCTATGTCTCTATGGGAAAGTTGTTGAGATTCATCCTGAACTTACGTGAAAAGTAACTAACGTAGTTTTCTGATTTTGAATTTTGTGGGTTATCAGAGAGAGTGATATGCAAGAATTGGACTCCTGTTAACTAAAATATATTTTATGCAGTGGCTTTCAGTTCACATCAATGAGGCGTGGGGTGGTGGCGTTTCGCCGGCATGGAGGTGCCTTAATTAAGAGTTTTATATCTCACAGTCTCTAGTAACAGGAAACATCTATAACGCCTAAAGAACATTATTTTTTTTTATCTGATATCTTTAGCGGTGAACCAATACCTAGGCCGTAGCTCGCGTCGTCGTATCCGTGTAATTCAGAAAAAAGTCTTCGTTTGTCTATTTACACTCCCCAGCACGGAATTTAACCTCATGAAATTTTATTCTTTTTAAATCAAACTTGATTACGTTTCATATGATGTATCATAGTTGTAAAAAAAAATCAAGTGGTTAAATTCCGTGCCGATGAGTGTAGGTACAAACCGAATTTCATTCAAAATTTGTTTAGCGTTTTAGCCGTGAAAGCACACAGACAGTTACTTTTGCATTTTATAATATTAGATCTGATTTACCCGCGACTTCCCATTAGACCAACTGCTACGAACAACTAGTTCCCAATGGCACAATCATGTACAACTATTACTGCTACGCACTACTAAATCGTTCCCTATAGCACAACTACAAAAAACTTCTTAAGAAAAGGTTTATCTTCAATTACACAAGGTAAACATTTGTAACCACAACTGTGTGATTCCACTGATTCAAGCAACAACCACACACGTGATTTAACGTGCGTGGACACTTCATTCCATAAATATTTTTTTTTAGGGAATAAATCGGTAAAATACAAATTATACAATCTAATTGCCAGATACGTGCGCTCGTTACATGAACCGTATATTTACCCTAGATAATTAAAAACGTAACTAACAAATACTTTAATAGATGAAAATAAAATTTTTGAGCCGGGTGACAAAATTTCACTTTAGAGATTTTAAAAATTCGGTGTGCCCTGATAACCTATTAAAAGGTAAATCATATACTACTACGATATTTTATCATCTCCCCATGATATTCAAGAATTGGGAGGTCATTATTTTTGTACTGTTCATTACAATTACATTATTTTTGATATGGCAAAGTTAAACTTACTTAATTTCGGGATTGTAAGCCGACGACATTTGTGATGTTCTATAAAATTGTTGTCAGGAACCTTCCTTAGAAAGAGTTCAATAACTTGTGTAGACCACAACGTTGTGTATTCGTAGCTAGACGGTATAAAAACCGGAGATCGTTTCGTTTGTCTGCATTGTGCTTTTAACCGCCAGCGGAGAGTCAGTATCTATGCCTAACTAATACCGTCTAAAAAGTATGTGTACGATGTGGTTTATAATCCTGGTAGTTGGGTCGTGCCTTGCGAACAGTGAGAGACAGCCTGTGGTGAGGACTTCTCTTGGAGAGCTCAGTGGATATTACATGAAGACTCGGGAAGGAAGACAGATCTCGGCATTCACTTCTATCCCGTTTGCCTTGCCCCCTGTAGGATCTTTTCGATTTAAGGTAAACAAACATTATATCGGTTTAAAGGTTTGGTGTCAGGTAGAATCTTTTGAGGGCTTATTATGGGGGCTCAACGAATTAACTTTTGTTCTACGACTTTAGGGTATTCGCAAAAAATATCTACTTCATACAAATTGCACCGATCACATGATCATTTTGTATGGAAAGTTAACTTTTTTAAGTCGTTAAACAATTGTTGTGACATTAAGCCCGAAGGATCTGATTCTGCCCTTGAAAAAAAGAATTACCTCCCATACAAAATGCACTATCAGCTCATACAGTTTGTGTGGAAGGTAATTCCTTTTTTTATATTTCGACAAATTTTCCTTGGGAAAAGTTGTTCAGGGTTGGTATACCCTTTTTGTTACACCCTATAGAGATTTTAAAGAATTATAAAACCCTAGTCTATTATGTAAATTGCGTAACGTGCGTAACATTAAACTAGACGTGTTTTACTCAACTTACCTACTACCTGTACTATTTAGGGTTCCGTTCCGTACCCAAAGTGTGCCAAAAGGACCACTATAATACTAAGTTTACCTTATGTCTGTCTTCTAACTTTATAGAACCACGTCTCTTGAACCGTAGTACCTACTTTAGGTGCTTTATTTTTTTACAGAATAACAACATGACTGTATTCTTGTGGCAGATTACCTCAACAAAAATTCCCACGGGTTCCCATACAAGAATCGTGTTGTTTTTTTTAAGTCAATTAGGTATTTTTAGGGTTCCGAACCAAAATGGTAAAAAAGGACGGTTTGCACTCCGGGAGTGCCGGCAGAAGTGAAAACTTGCAGTTTTGAATATTATGCTTTTTGTAAGGGTCAGTCGCGCCATTGCTGGCGTACTTCTTTTCTTTCTTTCACTGAATAAAAATCCGCATTGTAATAATAATATACGGTTGACAGTTTACGCTTTTTCGATCAGGCTACGGATCTGACGCGACATCTGACGCGAGTTTAACATTTTTTACCTATTTAAAAAAGTGCCAAACGCCGCTAAAGAAGTTTTCACTTCAAAAACGGAACCCTTATGGTGCGACTTCATCTGACTATTTGTCTGTCAGTAACTACTGACGCTATCGACTTGAAATTTGGAATAGCTTAAGAATATGCTTGCCCAACTTTAATGCAATCGAAAGATTTTATCACTACTAAAAATACTATGGGTATATCGGAACAGTTGGCGCGCAAGTCCGACTCGTACTTGACCGTTTCTTATTTTTATTTTAGTTCTATCGTGAAAGCTGTTATGAATCGGGGCAAACCACTTTACTTGTACTACCGGAGTTCAAGAAAGAGTGAAGACATTTTGTAAACAAACAAAAAATAAAATGATGAATATTCAGCAAGCCGTAAATAAAAAAAAATCTATAAATATTTTTTAATCTAATGATTTGAAAAAGGAACAAGTATTTTACAAATTGTTTCCGTTTCGCCATACAATCTCTCGTAATTTTACTGGATTAGGGTCCGCGCACACCAAATAAGAGCAGACGAGAGCAGTTTTTGATAACATTGCAAAATGGACTTTAGTTTCATAGAAATAAAATGCAAAATTGCCTGAAAGGCATGAAAACTGCTCGCGGCTGCTTTAGCATGCGCGAGCAGTCGCGCGGACGCAAGGTCGCAGTGTTGCCTGCTTGAAGGATTTAGGGCTAAATATAGCATTATTTACAATTTGTAATTAACTCCAAAAGGAGTATTTTGTAAATTGATAAGACCGAATCACACTTTTTTCGTAAATTCATATTCGTAATTGAAAATTTTCGTAGTTTCAATTAATTTTTCGTATTACTAAAAATTATAAAATAAAATTCTTCTGAATATTCTTATTCTTTTTTATTAGAAAAGGTTAGAGAATTTCTCAAAAAATATCTCTCCTGTCGGGTCTCCTCCATCTATGTTGAAAATTCAGATATTCTTATGTTTTAATTTATTTATAATTCTGTTTCTTCTCTTCCGCCAAAAATGCATATTTACATTATCCCAGTCCATCTTATTCACGCCTGCACGTCCCAGTGTTGAATTATCGCCACAAATTAGAAACATGGCATGGCAACCCTAAGAAACTGCCGCCGGACTGCTCGCGCATGCGTGAGCATTTTGCCGATCGGTCTGCGCGGACCCTTTGAAGGTGAGCGTGCGTCAGTTTTGTATGTATAAACGACTGCACAACCGTATAGTAGAGTTCACGAAAGAACCTGTCGTTTTGTAAATCAACATTTTTTCAATTAAGAAAAGGTTTATCTTAAATTACACCAGTTAACACTAAGTATATCTTAGTGACCACAATACACACACACAAACACACACAGAAATACGTTCAGTGTATCATTTGACATACAGAAAGTCAGAAACTCCACATTTTCAACAATTTTATAAATTATAGTAATATTTATGTATGCATCTATCTTGTAGATATACGTAATACATTTCTTTCCTCTATGGTAATACTGAGGGCTTCGACGGTGACCTACATATTCACCCGCATGTAGACCGATACAATCGTATCACAGAATAATACAGATTCCTCTCATGACAACCAGCAATTTTCCCGAAATAAAACATGTAGTAGGTACTCGAATTTTTTTTTTCTTAAATAGATTTGCTCGAAAAACGTACTTACAAGGACGTAAAAGTAGTTACTTACCGAACTAGTTCGGTAAGTAAAAAAAGTATCCTACCAAGGAGTTTTTACACTCTAATCATAAAATTATTTTGTAAAAATACTACAGTAGTGACTTTTTACTTGGGTGAAGTATGCCTACCTATATTTAAAATAAAATAGAGAGTACCAGGAGAAGATAAATCGACAAGAGGCTGACAGTACCCATGGTTGGTTCCTTAAACAAGTGTATTGTGTACTTATACCTGTTTTCTCACAAATGTTTAGCACAAACGAATTGGCGCGCGCTGTTTTGTAAAGCGGCGCATCGACGAAGCGCCCTTTTGAAATTGGGCGCCACGTTACTACGCCGCTTTGACGAACGCAAAGTGCTCATTCAATGCGGCGTACATTATTTCAGCCAAATTGTAATCCTGCGGAACGACAGGACGGCGGATTGAAAAACGGCGACGTTTTGTAATCGGGCGCGCCGAAATGTAATACGGCGGATTCTACAATCCGGCGGTCCGGGTGTTAGGGACAGCCTTCCGAATACTGAAGGGGCATGATCATTCAATGACACTGAACAACTTTCAGTGATGAAAAATTTCAGAAAACAAAAAAAAATCCATGTCTCCATACAAAATTGTAAACTTGATCGGGCAGTTTGTATGGAGAAGCCGATTCTTTTTTTTGTTTCCTGAAAGTTTTGTTCACTGAAAGTTGTTCAGTGTCGTTGTCTGATCATGCCCCTTCATTATTCGGAAGGCTGTCCCTAACACCCTGTACATATATGGATCCTTTTATGGTCAAACATAGTGTTTGTCACAAAAAGATTCCATTTCGAACATGTCTCAAGCAGTCTTATTCTATTTTCATTCACGAATTCATTACCAAACTTGCTTTCTTTTTCATAACCATCAGGGTTTAAAAAAAAAGTTCGAGTGAGACCGACTTTTAGCCTGACCCAGATGAGTCTTGGGCTCACACACTCGACTTGACCACTATTTCGGAAAGTACGACACCGACTCCCTGATATCCTTTGCTGGTACTGAGATCACCAGAACATTACACTGAGTATAAGGACCATGTTGACGTGTTCTGTGGTATCACAACCTTTCCGTTTAGTCTCTCTCATTCGCATCCCCACGAGCAGCAAAGGATAGTCATGTGGTTCATCCTGGCAGGGCTCCGCTTGCCAGGACAAATCTAGCCTATTTTATGCATATTTCTGTTTTGATTTATATTTACGGATAATACAACGTAATTATGAAATGTCTGACTATACTTGAGTATGGTACTTAGAACATGAAACTGAACAACTTTCCCCAAGAAACATAGGTTGAAAAATTAGATTTTTTTTGGTCGTCCCATACAAATTCCAGTATTGACGGCGCAAGGTTTGTATGGGGAAGCCAATTTTTTTTGGCTTATTATTTTTGACGCAACTAACAAATCAAACGGCAACTAGCAACAATTATAATAGATGAGCTTCAAAATGCAAGGATTTATAAAAACGAAATAATGGCAGATTCTTAAGGGTAGCAAATATATTAAACAGGGGCAATGAAATCATAAGTGAGGTACTATAAATAATGACTTGGCGACAAATTTTAACAGTGGGATAGCAAAGATTGTACCATTGGCAACAATAGGCTCCCATATAAAAATACACTTTCGGGCTGCGATTTGTAGGCAGCTGTAAAAATTAAAACAGTTACTATTATTAAGTATTTGGATTTCAGTATTTTTGTTTGTAGAATCATAATTTAATGAAAACGGCGACAAAGTTAGTCATTGCATAGAAACAGAGTGCGGGTCGAATATTTTTCAAGATTTTTTTTTGTGCTGTGAGGGTCTCCTATTTCTGTTTGCGAGGGGTATCAAGGGAACTTGGCGTTGGTACATGACCTTGGGAATATGACTTTAGAGCTTTAATTATAAATTCGCTTTACTTTGTAATCAATTAATCATACTTCCGCGTGTTTCCTAACCTTTTTACAATGACTACTGCTTTTCTCTAAATGACCACTACCATCACGAAGCGGGGGGACGAGGGGGCGCAGCTCCCCAGAATGGGGGGCAAAAAACAAACTCCAGACAGGACGACACATACACGGTAGGTTATGTTAGGTTCCCTTGTGACC
Organism: Athrips mouffetella; assembly: GCA_947532105.1. Lineage (NCBI taxonomy): Eukaryota > Metazoa > Arthropoda > Insecta > Lepidoptera > Gelechiidae > Athrips > Athrips mouffetella. Next base: position 35,759,277 of record OX383956.1, read on the forward strand.
CCTAGCAGACAGAAATAGGGGACCAGCACAGTGGGTCCCCGTTGAACTAACCTACAGTCAAGAGGATTTTAATGGAGCTTTAATTATAAACAATGAACTAAGAGGAAAACTCAGCTCGCCATAAATAAATAAATATTGCGGGTTGAATAAATAAAGACAATTATTGTACCTTTTACTCTTTCGCCATTGTAGAAAAATTTTAAGCCATATAATAAAAATTCTAAGTCAAAAATTTGTTTATGCATGTCACTATTTGCTTTATTTAGAGCTCTTAAAATGTCGCACAAAGTATGTTTTTTATGACCATGCTCATATTTTAGTCCACCTTAGTTAACTATATATACAACCTCATTTTATTATTTAAGAAAGCCTATTTTCTAGTTTTTATCCGCCGTTAAGTGTTCGCTTAACAATAAATTCAGTTGCCAAAACGAAAAATCGATGCCAGTTTAAATTAAAACAAAGCTTACAACTGATTATAAAGCTGGCATTTTCTGCTTAAAATGATACTTCACTGTAGCTGCCAACCTATTATTTTTGCTACCTGCTTTAATATATACATGCCATTTTTTTTTTCATTTTTCAACCTGTTTCTTGGGGAAAGTTGTTCAGTTTCATGTACTAAGTACCATACTCAAGTATAGTCGGACATTACATAATCACGTTGTATGTGGTGTGATGTTCATGAATTAATAAAAAGATTCTGATTCTTCGGCCCGAGGCGTTGAATAGACTCGCCTCTAGCTACACATCCATCGGCATGGTCAACTTTATATTAGCGGAATAGACAGGAATAAAAGGAACGGGAGGCATAGGTTACTTGGGACAGAAATACTTGATGTAGGAAAGGAATCAGGTAAAAGAATATTACTTTCTCGGAGTTGGAAATAGCTTGGGGAGCCGAGGTCGCGTCGGATTTCAGATTCAGATAATTTTAGTCAATGTTTTTAGCAAATAGAGAGAGTCTACACCGTTTCCAACACTAAAATATACAATATTACAACCCCTTATTACAATACTACAACTCCCAAGGGGAGGGTAATTGAGATGTGTACCCCTCCCTAACATAGCTACGATATTCAACTATAGTAATTTTCTACAGAAACAACCTTACGCAACTGTTGATTAAAGAAAATCACCAAAATTCCAAAAAGGAGATTATTGCTGAGATAATTTGTTAATTGCTTGATACGATCCTTGTAGATATGCTATAAAAATACAGATTTCAGTAAAAATAATACTATTAATAAACAGTAGTTTCTGATAATGTTGATATTTAATTTTCCAACTAACACGTACCCCCACTACATCGGTGGTGACGAAAGTGGAATATTAAATAAATAATTTAATACTTTTCCAAGTTCGTCGTCAACCAGGTGACGTAACTGGGGAAGTGAATCGGTGATATTGAAGTGGTGTTAAAGATTTAGGTGGCAAACCTGGCAATAACTAAAATCAGGAATTAAAATGCCATTGTGAATTTTTAGTTATTTAGCTATCATCGTTCGTAGCTAATGTAGTTATCATCATTTTCTAATCTTCATTAGTCACCTAATCAAATAACGATTATTTATCTTCATGAGCCATTAAAACAATCGAATAATAGGTATGTAAGTATTTTCCCTTTAAAAACTTCTCGGAACTATCGGCAAGGCAAACATAATAGCTGATTTGTGAGGTTTTTTGAACGTACTTCGCCAAAGTTTTCCCACTGCCGCTTCCACATTTATGTGAGAACTAAGTGCAGTAAGTACATGGTAGGTACTGCAGCAAGTAAGTGGTAACAACACCGTTATAAGCTGAACTGACATGCGGCTGACTGTACAAATTATAAAAATTACCAGAGCCGGATTACTTACGCAATGGGCCCCGCCTTGTCCTACGCTGGGTGTCTACTCTCAAAGTCCGATATATCGAAACGATACTACTCGAAACATGCAAATGCAAAACTTCGTCTCTTGACAAAAGAGTAGAATATTGGTTGGGTGCAGTTTGAAAATTCATCCAACCAATATTCTACTCTATTGTCAAGAGACGAAGTTTTGCATTTGCATGTTTCGAGTAGTATCGTTTCGATATATCGAACTAGAGTAGACACCCAGACTTTAGGTCCCACCTCGTCCTATGCTGCCTTTAGGCCCAGTTGCCCGTGAGAACAATTCAAAAGTAGGTTTATATCTACCTAAAGGAAGTAAGGCCCCAAGACTTGCATTGTCAAGGTAGGAGCTTCAACATGTCTTAATCCAGCCCTGATTGACCTTGCTTAATCGTACTTTTTTACCAAAACAACCGGTTGCTATTAAGTCATGATGATTATTTTATACCAATAGATTGAGCCGGATTTAGGGAACCATGGCTATGTTTTTTGAAAAATTTTATTTATGAAAAAGGCCTTGACGAGCAATCACTACTTATTATCCTTCCTACTAATATTATAAACGCGAAAGTTTGTAAACATGTATGTATGGATGTATGTTTGTTACTCTTTCGCGTAAAAACTACTGAATGAATTTTAATGAAACTTTACAATAATATAGCTTATACATCAGAATAACACATAGGCTACAATTTATAAACCTGCGCAGACGAAGTCGCGGGCACCAGCAAGTATCTTATAATTGTGATAAATAATTTGAATATACGCACAGGACGGCAAAAACGCTCTGAGCAAACTATGCAAATTAAAAGGAAAATTTTAAAGTAGGTATAAGTATTTCTAATGTTTTCCTTGTACAGCCAACGACAGGTCAACCTTGGCACTCGCAGTGCGGCTCTAGCCCGTACGACTATAGAAATAAGAACGGTGCAATGTGTCAAGCTTGATATGCTCTTCATTGTACGTAATTACTCATACAACCACATACAAACATTTCCTGCCCCCTTCTCCTCATACTTAAAACATCAGAAATAATATGCGGCTACATCATAGCAGTATTTTAGCATTTTACTTAGACCGTGAAAGTGAACAATTTTTTTTAAGGAACGTAGGTCGAAATAGGAAACAAAAACTGTTTTACATAGAAATTGCATCAGATGCTAGGGCAATTTGTATAGGATGCAAATTTATTTCGACCTATGTTCTTTAGGGAAAATCGTTCAGTTTCCAGGTGTTAGACCATGAAACTTTCTTATCAGACCACGAGAATTTGTCTTGGTCTTAAGAAGCTAAAACAGTGCTATTTTTTTACACCTTGTGTACAAGGTGTAACAGAAAGCGTGTATCAACCCTGAAGGAATTGATTTACCAACCGGCATACCTTTTTTACCCGACTACGGCAAAGCAAAAGGAGGGTTATGATTTTGACAGGCTTTGTATGTATGTATGTTCATCTGTTCCATCATAACTTCTAAACTACTTATCATATTTTGACAAATGAGATGTCGTTAGAAGCGTCTTAATTATCCGCTGGTTATAGGATACAAGAAATTTCGTTTAATTGTATGTGGCGCCCTCTAGAGCAGATTAAGTCAAGGACTAATAAAAAAAAAAAATTTAACCGTACCGTGTTAGGTATCAAATGAAAGGGCTTAGTGAGCACATTTCAAAAATATATATATTGTTAGCTTTTTTATGTATTTACAACCCCAAAATAATTGAAATAAAAAATCAGTTCAAAAACTAAAACCCGACTACTGGCAAATCTTGCTCTAAAAAAAGTATGAAACAAGAAAATATTGTCATCTGAAATTGTTATGTACAAACTATGGTATTTAATAAATATTCATACCGATGTTCAGATAATAGCCTGTTATAGATGTTATGATATAGATGTTATGCCACCTATCCGAAAAAAGCGATCATTAACTTCAGGGCAAAGAGGCATAACAATATGACCACGGCTATTATCTGAACATCGGTATGAATATTTATTAAATACCATAGTTTGTACATAACAATTTCAGATGACAATATTTTCTTGTTTCATACTTTTTTTAGAGCAAGATTTGCCAGTAGTCGGGTTTTAGTTTTTGAACAGATTTTTACGCCCTGTAAAGATACAAAGTTAGACAGCTTCATAACTAAACTGAAGGTAAACTTTAATGTTAAAATGACACGTTTCAGGCTCCGGTGCCGGTAGCCCCCTGGGAGGGCCTCCTTGATGCTACCAAGCCCACTCCGATGTGCGTTCAGAGGAACCCGTACATCCGACAGAAAGAGATAGTAGGAGAAGAGGACTGTCTTTATCTTAACATCTACACACCATACACTAGTAATGTGAGTAGAAACACGAAACGTTCAAATAGAAATGGAGAATTCCCATATTTTCTTGTAATCTATGGCATCTTCGATGAAAGTGAGTGCCTTCTTACTTACTAAGGTTTCGTTTCATATGAGGATATGGAATCGTTATCGAAACTAACTTCACTTAGGAACCAAAATGATCATTTGATGGTGTGAATCAAGATTCGGTATGCCGATTTTCGCTTCAGATACGTGTCGAATGATAGAGACTGGGCTTGTCCATTAGCCATTAGTACCTAGTAACTGTCAAAATGGAAAAAATACCGGTCAAGCGCGTGTCGGACTCAAAAAATATAGCACATTAACTTACTGAAATTTCAACTAATACAATTATGTTTATACGGAACCCTCAGTGCGCGAGTCCGACTCGCACTTGGCCGGTTTTTTTTATAGCTTATGAACTATAAACTAACCAATTTTCAAGTTTGTAAGTGTTCTCGTTTTTAAAATAGAACTCAAACAAAAATCGCCTCCGCGACCATCCAACTTGACCCCTCTCATAAATGAATGTTCTTGAAACGGGAGCTCACCACAATTGGTTACCATTAGTTGTGAGTAAAGTTGTAATATTTAATGATTTCAGACTTTTCCCATTATTTGTACTGTGAGACCTAGCTTCTTGCCAACTTTCATAATTTTAGGTCAACGGGAAGTACCCTGTAGGTTTTGCTTTTTTGCATAAATGTATGGAGCTGAGGACATAAAAAGCCATATCTTTTGATTGCGTCGTTGTAAAAAATTTAAATTTTCAGATCTTGTGTGGTTCATTGATCCTAACATATGGTATTAATTTGAATCTGATACCTTTACCCGTACGTGAGATAAAGGGTCTTGACAGACAGACAGACAGACGGACAACAAAGTGATCCTATCAGGGTTCCGTTTTTTTCTTTTGAGGTATTCTCCATACCAAATGAAAATCTTATCCGTTCCATTCGTATGGAGAAAAAAAATATTTTCTTTTAATTTCTAAAGTTGGTCACACTAAGTACTCCCCGAGAGGTTTTGCGTATTTACAACAATGATATTACAATTATTTACAAATGCACGTTGTTTATGTCAAATTGCACAAATTGTGGGAATTTCCTCCATTAAGTTACAAATATAAAAACCAATTTATTCCAGTTCACACTCCTCCGAGGTTTGTGTTTCCCAAAAGTTATTTAAATTTTAGATTTTCAAGCCACATAAAACAACAAGATTTTTTTTTATTCGTGCATTTAATTATTAATTTCTTTCACTCTTTTGATATCGGGCAACTCTACCGTACTCTCGAATTCTTTGGACATGTGGTCCGTCGTGAGCCAGATGTCATAACATAACAACTCGTTGGTCACGTCACGACACCAAAAGTAAACAAGGTCATGGACAATGGACGGGAACAGAAGCTTAGGCACACAATTATAGGCAGCCATAAAAATAATCTTCATGATTCTGGGCTCAATTAAAAATCCTGGATAAAATCTAGGTTACATAAGGCTACTGCGGTGGCATGACCCGTCAAAGCCATGCATGAGCCAACGACGAAGAAAGGGAATAAAAAAATATATTTTTACTTGTATTATTGTAGGTATTGGCTTTTACAATGAAAGCCAATACCGCATTTTTGGCAGTATTGGATGTCAATTTTAGGAGCTTTCCATTGAGAAGACGCTGTTGCCGGTAATGATGTTTATCCACGGAGGTGGCTGGATGTGCGGAGGCTCCGCGGCCGAACTCTACGGGCCGGAATATTTGCTCGACCGGGACGTTATCCTTGTCACTACAAATTATAGACTTGGTGAGTTAATTACATGTTTTCAATTTAAGAGTTTGGCCTCTGTCGATAGAGAACTTCTAGTCATTTCGTTTCACCTACTTCCTAGCGGACTTCTTTGTATGACGACCTATTAAAACAAGAAGTACAATTGACCACGAAGATTGTTTCTATTGTGGTAATATTTTATATGGAAAGCAAACCCTTGGGGTACTTACAAATTTAGTACATACCTACCTACAGACCCACTCATATTGTAAACTGTTAAAGTTATCTTTACTTCTGAACTACGGGGAATTGTTTTATATCCAAATCTATTATCATCTAAGATGATATCACTTACTCATAACTTTTCCCTCAATTTAACTTTAGGGCCACTGGGCTTCTTGTCGACTCAAGACGAGCACTGCCCCGGCAACAACGGGTTGAAGGATCAACAAGAGGCACTCCGCTTTATCCAAAAAACCATCCACAACTTCGGTGGCGACAATAGTTCCGTCACTATATTCGGGGAGAGCGCGGGAGGTGCCAGCGCACACTATCATATGCTCTCAGAAACTAGTGCAGGTTGGTATGTTGATAATTCGGAAGCACTCAAGTTATAATTATTTCGGAAACACATCTTTTATAAGATTTGTTTCTGCTTTCTTTTCAGGGTTGTTTCATAAAGCCATATCAGAATCAGGCACGGCACACGTTCCGTGGGCGGACGCGCCGCCTGGCGAGGCGCTGCGCAACGCTTTCCGACTGGCCAAACTCCTCGACTGCCCGCAGGCCCCTTCAGAAAAGATGCTAGCCTGTCTCAGGACCAAGGACAGCTACGATATCATTGACACAGAATTCCGTTTTTACGTAAGTAAATAAATATAGGTTACCCATTTTGAATGGTTACGTACCACAAAGCGAAATAAATAGTACAGCTGAACTGCACTTGCTTTCTCGCGATATAAAAGAAAAAAGTATCAACTGGAAACTTAAATTTGTAATGCCATACACATTGTACGGAAATACAAACTTATGGTGTGTAAAAGTTTTAATATGCAGATCAGTTCAGAATTCAAATTGTTAACATTAAAACAAACTTACCGTAATTAACCGTAAATTTTGGTAGTACTGGAACATACTTTATATAAATTTTCACAGATCAATACTACCGCAAGATACTTGCATGGATATTTTATTTCATTTCCAAACACATGTTCCTCAGGGAAAGTGGTTCAGTTTACTGAGCAAGCCCTTTCAGTTTTTAGTAATACACCCTATAGGTAGATTTTTGGAAAAAAAAGGTCCAGTCAGGTAAAGATATAAACATTCCAGAATTAAATTTGTACAATATTAATATAAACTCAGTGGACTCAATTATCAGTAAATTACATGTTTACGTTTCGGTAGTACAGGAACACCCCTTATATGAAATTACACAGGCCAATTGATACTGACGCAGGATATGTTACATGGAGGTGCTTGGTCATGCATAGTTTTATAAAAATCGTTAGAGCCGTTTTTCTACAAATTTAAATTCTTCATTTTTAAATTCTTCATCCTCTTACGAGTATATGAACGTTCTTGAAACGGGAGCTCACCACAATTGGTTACCATTATTTGTGAGAAAAGTTGTAATATTTAATGATTTCAGACTTTTCCCATTATTTGTACTGTGAGACCTAGCTTCTTGCCAAATTTCATAATTTTAGGTCAACGGGAAGTACCCTGTAGGTTTTGCATTTTTGAATAAATGTATGGAGAAGAGGACATAAAATGCCATATATTTTGATTGCGTCATTGTAAAAAATTTAAATTTTCAGATCATGTGTGGTTCGTGGATCCTAATATATGGTATTAATTTCAACCTGATACCTCTACCCGTTCGTGAGATAAAGGGTCTTGACAGACAGACAGACAGACAGACGGACAACAAAGTGATCCTATAAGGGTTCCGTTTTTTTCTTTTGAGGTACGGAACCCTAAAAACAATTTTCAATAATGCTTAAGAAACATTTATTTAAAACATTATAATATCTTTCTTTTATAGACTCAAAGGTAATGGTCGAATTTTCTTATTATGCTTATTTTGTTTTTCCCATAGTTGCTGTTCCTTATTAATAACTAGTTTTTAAGTATGAACTTGTAGCCGTACGAGCGGTACTCTGTCCTCAAACCCTATGTAAATTCATGTAAAAAGTTCTAAAAATAATAGTACATTAAGATGCACGTGCGCTATTTTGGATATTACGGCCGAGGCTCAGAAATTGCAGCCCGAGCCGCAGGCGAGGGCGTAATGGAGCCGAGGGTGTAATCACCAAAGCGCACAAGCTTCTTACGACGTTTTTCAACACATTTGCGAATAAAAACGAATCAAATTCGCTTAACTTTTTGCGATTCGGGCTGCAATTCCTGAGGCTCCATTTATCGTTCTCAAATTACTTTTCAACATGGAATAAATACACCACAAAGAGCTAGGTTTACACTTATTCGCCAGCTCATTGAAATAAGCCAAAAGGACATTCTCTGAAAACGAATTAGCATTTTTGCTGTTCTTCCATTCAATGAACTTTTCGTAGGCAAGAATGTATTTTTCCTTTGATTTTGCTGGAAGGAGACTCTCACTTGCATTTTGGGCCCCAGTAATTATTTCCTGTGGGGTTAAATTAAGTTCTTCTTCATTGCTTGAAACCAACGACGACATTGTTACTTAGTCACAAAAATCAAAGCAAATGAAAATACTTCTGGAAAATGGCGCGCGGAATTCTTGTTGCGCGCGCATTTCTTTTTTCAAATAAAGAGCTGTGACGAAGCAGTGGCAATGCTCCCAAACAGCGTAGTCATTGAAACAGTACAAAAACATTAAATTTATTGCTTACAAAATCAAATAATGTTAATTTGTTGTCAAATTTAACTAATCTTATGCAACAAATTGTTTATATATTATATTTTCATCAACATTACGTATATATTTACGAAAATGTCATAAATATTTTAGACATTAGAACTCCTTGCTCTTTGTTAATATAAAAAAAAATCAAAAATTAAATAACTAGTGCTGTAATATATAATGAGAAAAGCACGCGTTTTTAATAAGCTGGATTATGGACCTAAATACAGTGCAAATAGAGCTGTTTTATGAGCAAATGTGTTGAAAAGATTTTTATCTATCCATCTATCTATTTTCTCCAGTTAATAGGTTCTAAATAAACTACGATACCTCTACTTAAACCTGTCTTACCGGATTTTCGATACATTTTGTATTCAGCGACTAATAATTTTTTGGGTTGCGATTGCGCTTAAAACCACTTTCAGTCATTGTTCTTGATATTTTCTAATGGCACTGGATTCCAAAATCACATTTTAAAATGGAAAACACTAAAATAAAACAATTTTTCTTTCAAACACTACAAGCACAATATGAATATCGACACAGATTAATCTTATGACATGGCGCGTGACGTCACTTTTCGATTTGACCAATGGCGAGGCTTTTTGCAAATTCGAACTTCCCTCGCTTATTTATCACTTTTTAATTAATATTTTGTGCATTTAAATCAACACTAAACAAGAAAATAATGGTTTAGGTGTAATGTCAGGGCAATAAAGTATCGAAAATAAAAAAATCTAGTAAATTTGTATGACATAAATACTCCCTATAGGTAAGATCCCGTTCATTCATATAAAAGAGAGGTCAGGTTAGAGTGGACGCGGAGTTTATAAAATCAAATTGCTAAAGCTTAAAGAATAAGTTGATAGGTACGGAACCCTTAGGGCGCGAGTCCGACTCGCACTTGGCACTTTTTTTACTAGATTTGAACTTGCGATCATAGAGCTATTAATTCTACCGTACTTTTTGTTAGGCATAACTTATGGCCTCGATTATTTAAAGACAGTAAAACCATTGCGCCTGGCAACCTAAAAGTGGCAGAAAACTGAGTAGTCGCAACCTCAGTATTTCTAGTTCTTCGAACGGACTTAATCCCATGGCGCCTTATTTTCTTGAAATGGGTGTAGTTTTTTGTACTTTAGAACTTTTATTGGTAAAGTGTCCATCAAGCTTATTCATGTCTATCAAGCTTGGCTGGACTTCATTATTCAAATTTATATGAAAGTTGAAATCAATTAAAATATTTAGCTTCTTTTTATAGTATTAATAAAATAGTTATGTTTTTTTTTATTTATCAGGTGTGGGATTACGAACCGATGACCCCTTTTAAGGCAGTTGTAGAGCCAGACCTCCCCGGAGCCTTTTTAACAAGAAGTATTAGGCACACCCCTAATAACCCTTCAGTCCCTTGGATGACTGGCCTGACGCGGGACGAAGGCTGCCTCAAATCTGGATGTTGGTGAAATTGATATTAATATAAAACCTAGCAATTTAAACGTCCACTACAGGACTAAAATTCCAGCTTTTGCTGAAAGAATAGAACCAACCCATCTCTACCCGTGGGTGTCGTAAGAGGGGACTAAGGGTTAATGAACCAGAGGATGGGCAGCAGCATCCTTCAGTGTATCGTATCATCTTACATTCTGCGGTCACCAACAACCACGCGCGGTCCGTGGTGCCAGCTGTAACGCTTAGAAGCGTGGTGACTATGGTACTTCCCCTCCACATAGTTTCAGAAAAAGCTGGAATTTGGGAGGGAGTTCACTGTCCTATAGTGGACGTTTCATGGGATATCATGATGACTCTGTTTGTTAACTAATTGACTTTTAGCTATTTTACTTAACTTTTTCTTAGAAAAAAAAACATTGCAACAAAGCGTATAAACCTTTTCGATTTTATGTGGAGTTGACTAAATTTGTCATTAGTGCATGGTGGGATACTAAACAGTTCGTCAATTTACAGGTCAATTGGATAACAAACTTTGTTAAAATCGGAGTATGGTTTTTCAGCTTTACAAGTTTACGAGACAGCAATTCTTATCCTGTTCTAGAAAGTACGTAGGCGGGATAAAAAAAAATATCGCATTCTACAAATTAGGTTTCCAGCTATCCACATTCTATGAAATCGTTGGCGTCGACACTTTTTAATAATCTCACATTGAAAAAAATATTGTGTTAAATGTTTCCCAAAATGGATAAAATGAACAAAGAGCTGTGATAAAGTTTATTCATATGAAGGGTTTAAAAATAGCAGAAATGTTTGAAGAGATGAAAAAAGTTTTAATGAAAGTGGTCTCTCCTATATCACAGTCAAGAGCTAGGTAGCAGTTTAAACACGGCCGTACAAGCATCCAGGGTGACCCCGACGTCCAAAAAGCGTCACCCTCCAGAAATGGTCTCCAAAGTGCATGAAATGGTCTTGGTAGATCAAATATTGAAATTATTCGAAATAGCTGACAGTTTAAGCATCTCGAAAGAATGGGTACATCACATCCCGAGTGCAGAATTGCTATGAAAAAGCTACCTGCCCGTTGCGTGCCGCGCTTGCTTACTCTCGATCAAAAACGAATTCATATGCAATCATGACGCCCTACATTATTTTAATCGTTTAAAGAGTAATAAAGTGGATTTTTTCGAATATTTGCAACAACGAAGAAACGTGGGTCCAATAATATACACCTAAATCCAAAATTCAATCAAAGCAGTGGACTGAAGCTGGGTGTTCGGCTCCAAAAAAAGCCAAAACTATGAAATCGGCAGGGAAAGTGATGGCATCTGTATGCAAAAGGAATTTTGATGATCGATTTCATTCTGAAGGGTCAAACTATTACCGGTCACTATTATGCTGATCTGTTACACAAGTTACATGAATGTATTCAGCAGAAAAGACCAGGTTTGGCTAGAAAAAGAAAATCTTTCACCAAGACATCGCAAGGGTTCACACATGCGCTAAGGCAATGGCAAAATTCAATGACTTGCACTACCAATTGTTGCCCCATCCACCTTATTCGCCTGACCGCTAGCACTGTCGGACGTCCCTAAGCTCAAAGCTTTTTTAGGTGGGCAGAAATTTGAGACGAATGATAACGTAGCTGCTGCAGAGGAGTATTTTGCCGACCTTGAAGAAACACACATTATGGAGGGCATAACTGCTTTGGAGCAAAGATGGCCTAATTGTGTAGAGCTTAGGAGACTACGTCGAAAAATAAAAACCACTTCGTAGCTTTAAACTGAGTATTTCTTTCCTAGGCCAGGTACTTATCATCCCGCCCAAATCTTGTGTTTAACAGCCGGGTGGCCTCTCTTCATGAGAATGAATGAGATCGCTTTCTTGCATGTTTTTTACACTGGTACACAAAGGTACGCACGGCAGCACGCAATTGGAAACAAAACCAGTATAAGCTGAACCAGCGCTACTCTACAAACGCCCGAAATCAGAGACTCACTCAAGGTCAAAGTGTTTCCACCGACGACGTGCAGCCGTGTATGTAAGCACTATACCTTCGAAGTCGCCTTTTTTGGAATGTACCTACCTAATCTGCATGCCGTAACTTGCAAAATTCTGTTAAAGTAGGTAGGTATCTACTGTGAAATACAAAAAAATGTGATGAGAAGATCTCAGTGGCTGACGGTGGCTCTCTCATGTGCTATGGACGTGGAGAGGTTAGAATTCCAATGAAAAATAACAAGTCTCAGCTAGTAACAGATGTAATGTATATACCTAGTCTCTCAACTAATTTAATTAGTGTTAGTAAATTGAGTGAGAAGGCTTTTTCTGTGAATTTTAAAAGTGATAAATGTTATGTTTTTTAAGGGGAATCTCTAATCATATCTGCTATAATACACTGAATAAATGATTATGAATCCGAAATATAAGCAGTAGACAAGTGTTTGCAAACTGTTGTCTTGAATTAAAACATTCAACTTTTGTTCAATTTTGTATTTCTGTGTGCAATAAAGAGTATTGTATTGTATTGTATTGTATTGTATTGTATTGTATTGTATTGTATTGTATTGTATTGTTCCAGGGATTACATCGAATAGTACACGTTTCCAGGAGTTTGTGTCAGGTTTTGACACTATCGCTCCCGTCTCATTCTACTATGAGAATTCGCCATACGTTGACGTTATCACCAAGAAAATAAAAAATATGTATCTTAAAGGCCAAGAGTTCGAGGATATCAAATCTGGTATTCTTGATGTATGTCAGAACATTTTTATACCTAACTATTTATTCACGACAAAAAGAGACCTCAAATAATGTATTCTTGTGAAGTACCGACTACGTACACCTATCATATACTTACCTACCTATTCTAATCTTATATTGTTTTTTGTAGATATACACCGATTCGTACTTTGCGTATCCACTGGTAGAGGCTGTCGAACTGACCTTCAATTATAGCAAAAATAGTGTATATTTGTACGAGTTAGCTTATAAGGCAGTTAATAGTTTTTCGCAAATCTTTGGAGTTCCAGATACTGATGAATGTAAGTATAACTATGTAGGTCACAAACAAGTATGCCAAATATCTGCGGTCCTCCCGGCATAGTTTTTAAGAAATGAGCGATATCTTTATAAGTATTTCTCAAAAGCACCGAGTCAAAATTTAAAGGAATGGAAAAGAATGTACGTAGTTTCTTAGGCAATAAGACGAAATTTTTAATATAAGTGCATAACATTTTCAATGGAAAACAGCAATTCTACAGCAATTCTCCATATAGATCCCGGATAATGATCCGGGATCTATATGGAGAATTGCTGTAGGGTTCAAACTTCAAAATTTTCCGATGTAAGAAAAGTAACGTAAGTAAGTAAAGACAGCCAACTGCGAGTCGGACTCGCGCATTGAGGGTTCCGCACCACTAAGGTAAAGATACCGTCTTAGTTATGGACGCGCAGTCCGTGAAAGTCCTTTGTTCCTGTTAAATAAAGTTCAAAAATTCCATCCTTACCATATAATGGGGCATATATTTATAATTGTTCATAAGATAGCTATTAATTATTTTCCAATCTTTGATGGACCAAGAAACCAAAACTTATCGAAACTAAACATTATCAGATGTGAATATTTTTGCTGCTGCTTCTTTACCTATTTAAACTACGCTATGGATCCTTATGCTTTTTTAACGTTCACAAAAATATAGTTGCGAAAAATATTTAGTCTCTTACACTGCCACCCGTGCGAAGCCGGGGTTGGTTGGCCGCTATTGATTATAAACATACCAATTTTTACGCTTGTAAGTGTTCCCGTTTTTACGCGTTCCCGTTTCATGGCGCCAATTTGTTTGTGAAGCGATGTAGTTTAGCTGACGTCATTAAGAGATTTTAATATCCAACAATGAAAAAACGATTTTGATTTTACATTTTTTTTTACGATAGAGCTAAAACAAAACACGAACAAAAATCGCCTAAAAACTCGCTTTAAGCAGGGAAGCCGTTATTTTTAGGGTTCCGTACCTCAAAAGAAAAAAACGGAACCCTTATAGGATCACTTTGTTGTCCGTCTGTCTGTCTGTCTGTCTGTCTGTCTGTCTGTCTGTCTGTCTGTCAAGACCCTTTATCTCACGAAAGGGTAAAGGTATCAGGTTGAAATTAATACCGTATATTAGGATCCATGAACCACACAAGGTCTGAAAATTTCAATTTTTTACATCGACGCAATCAAAAGATATGGCATTTTATGTCCTCATCTCCATACATTTATTCAAAAATGAAAAACCTACAGGGTACTTCCCGTTGACCTAAAATTATGAAATTTGGCAAGAAGCTAGGTCTCACAGTACAAATAATGGGAAAAGTCTGAAATCATTAAATATTACAACTTTTCTCACAACTAATGGTAACCAATTGTGATGAGCTCCCGTTTCAAGAACATTCATATAAGAGAGGGGTCAAGTTGGATGGTTGCTGAGGCGATTTTTGTTTTAGTTCTATTTAAAAACGGGAACACTTACAAACTTGAAAATTGGTATGGTAATAGGGCATAGGCTATAAAATAACAACAAATAATAAAATTTGGTCACGCGCGTGTCGGACTCAAGAAATCTAGCACATTAACTTACTGAAATTTCAACTAATACAATTATGTTTATGTGGTGGTACGGAACCCTCAGTGCGCGAGTCCGACTCGCACTTGGCTGGTTTTTTTTTTAATAGCAATAATTTGTATTTTTTTATTGTTATTTCTTGTTATAGCGGCAACAGAAATACATATTCTGTAAAAATTTCAACCGTCTACCCATTACGGTTCATGAGATACAGTCCGCTGACAAACATACAAAAAGACATCGGAAGCATCCCGGGACCCGTTTTTCACCCTTTGGGTACGGAACCCTAAAAACCAGCCTATAGTGCGAGCCGGACAGACAGAGCATATCCGTACCGCGATACAAATTGCAGACATCTACAGCAGTATAAAAAAATTGGTCATGTGGTTCAAATCATGGTAGTTTTTCCGTCAAGTTCCCAATTTTTGTTTGAGTGTACCTACATGGAAATTGTCAATCATGGCAGGATCTTGACTATTATAATGTATAGCTATTTCATTGACGTAAGAAAAACGCTGTAACGCCCCCTGGCGTAGTTTCCAAAATCTTTGAGCTATTTTCACAAACCTTATTTTTGGCAGCAATACAAGTAGATGTGTGTGTTACTTACATGTATAATTTTATTGCTCACAGATATTTGCCACGCTGACGATCTTATGTACTTATTCCCCATAGACTTCTTAAGCAAAACACCGAGCACCGAGGACATTGAAATGAGCAAACTTATTATAACTTTGTTCACCAACTTCGCAACCAGTGGGTAAGTATTCTGCATTATCAACTTTAGTTTTGAATGAAGTACAGACGCAAAGGTCAAGGACGCAGACTCAGTTCTTACATATCTGTATCACCGAGTGATTATTAGGACTCAGTTCTTACATATCTGTATCACCGAGTGATTATTAGGACTCAGTTCTTACATATCTGTATCACCGAGTGATTATTAGGACTCAGTTCTTACATATCTGTATCACTGAGTGATTATTAGGTTTCGTTTTGAGACTTAAAATATTTAAAAAAGCCCAGAAAGACATAAGGTAAACCATAATATATGAAAAACTATTAGACACTACCATACCATCATTCATAACATCCCATGAAACGTCCACTGCAGGACAGGGATCAGAGGGAGCTCCCTCCAGAGTTCCAGCTTTTCCAGAAACAATGTGGACGGGAACACCACGCTTGCTAGCGTTGCGGTTGACACGATGGACCGCGGTTGTTGGTAACTGAATATGTAAGGTGGTGCAATACACAGAAGGATGCTGCTGCTCATTCCCCGGTTCATAATCCTTTAGTCGATGCCCACGGGTAGAGATGGGTTGGTACTACTACATCACAAGGGCGACATCAATCATCAATGCTTTAGCATTATTCCGTTTTTACCAAGGTTTTATCGAAGATTTGATGTAGGCACTGGCTTTTACACAGAGTGACTGCCATCTAACCTCCGCAATCCTGAGGACAAACCAAGCCCAATCTTAGATCAGACACAACTCTATATTTATGAATAATATTGTTAACTTTTGCAAAGAAAAACCTGTGATTTTGAATGTTTCGGGTGATATATTCATCATCATCATGACATCCCAGTAAAACGTCCACTGCAAGACAGGGAGCTCTCTATAAAACTCCTGCAAAAACACGTGGTAAAATTTAAAGGGGAGGGGTAGTACCAGAGTTACCACTCTTGTTAGCGTTGCGGCTGGCGCAATGGACCCCGGCTGTCCGTTCTCTGGTTCATAGGCTGTTACGACAACCACGGGTAGTGATGGGTTGGTACTTTATGTAAATGAGTTCGATGTACCTACTTAAAGTATGTATATAAGGTCCTAATGAAATAGTGAACATAATTTTAGTATGTTATTCAGACCATGAAACTGAACAACTTTTCCCAAGGAACATAGGTCGAAATACGAAAAACCAAATTTGACCTCCCATACAAAATGCGCTATCAGCTGATGCAATTTCTATGGGAGGTCAAAAATTGATTTTCGTATTTCGACCTATGTTCCTTGGGAAAAGTTGTTCAGTTTCATGGTCTGAATAACATACAAAATAAAATTATGTTCACTATTTCATTAGGACCTTATATTAGTATGTACTTACATACGGTTTTAATTTTTTTTAGAAACCCAAACCAACCTCAGAAGATCCCTTTTAAATGGAAAACAGCTACCTCTGGAAAGAAGATGGAGTACTTACAACTAGGACCGAACGTTATGAAGCAAGGTCTTGCGACTCGCTCGCGGTTCTGGGGCTCGCTGCCATTATGGCACAACGTAAGAAACAGCAGATTTCTTGACGAATTGTAGTTACAAAATCGACCAAATGTTATTTTGTGAAAACCGCTGATATACCTACCCATAGATCAAAGATTTTTACAAATAAATCGACGTTTTAACTAGACATTTTAATGATAAAGACACAGTATATTATTTACCGCCTGCTTCGTTTTGGTTATCAATTACTTCGTGCGCTTGTTTGTACGTAAACACAAAGTGTGGATTCCACCAGGAGCTCATGCGATCGTAGATAGTGGTGGTCATCAGCTTGTTGTCGTTATTTATCACGGCACAGAAGTTACAGTAGTCGTCAGTCTCGGGGCTCTCGCCACGGAAATGATAAGAGTAATGATTTTGCCATTTGAAGAAATCATAATAATATAGGTCCCGGTACGTTATCACTTCGTGCATTTTCCTTGCTAGCTGTTTTGGTTTCATTTTTAAAGCATCTAAGTATATTCCTTCAGGCATAAACCTGAAAGAAAAAGTATAAAATTATCCACGTTTTAAAGGTATTAAATAGCAACAAAATAGGTTCGTTCTACTCGTATATGTTCTTAGTAGGTTTCTATATGATTAAAAAAATTCTACGTTGATATTAGATTACACCCAATTGTTGTAAATATTCTTAATATTATGTATGTCTTATGTACTGAAACTGTCTTACAGATATGGCGTGTAAGTTTGCTGAAAGGGTATGCTAAAACGCAGGTGTATGCTAAAACGCAGGTGGCGCAGCGCAGGGCAGAACACGTCTTCCCTCTCTTTTTATTACTAAGAAAACTGACATAGGAATACTGTTCTGCCCTGAACCGTGCAATCTGCGTCTCAGAATATGCCAACCCCAAAATCAGTATTCAACAATATTGCAGTAGTTTTGTAATAAGGTATGCAAGTTTGTCGCAAAGTAACTAGAAACTTTGATTCTATCTTGCTTTTTGTTTCATCTGTGATCTTGCCGCAAGTTGCTTCTCACCGTGGCAAAGTAGGTGTAAAATATTTTGAGTCAATAAAGTACACACGGCCGCACATCAGTAGAAACAGTTTTGGACCTTATGGCGTGGTAATAGAGTTGAAAAAGTTTCTACCGACAAGCGGTTGAACGGTCAACCGCAAAAATGTTTATTTTAAGGTGACAAATTTGTTTTAAAAATACATATTCTGTGAAATTTTTAACCAGCTACCTATGTCGGTTCAACAGATACAATTTTCAACCTAGTAAAAAACTACACATTTTCGACATTATGCCCCACTGTGCATCTCAGTCGCGTCCTGCTGGGGAGCACCACTTCTAATATGTTACCTATGGGTAAGTATGTACTTGACTCCTGCCAATTTTCATCCCAGCAGGTTTAGGTGCAGGGTTCGCCTTCTTAGTTATCCTACTATACAGCAAGGTGGGTTTTGAGTAAGTATTTTATAACGTTTATAGTATAACATAAACTTTTTACCTCTTAATACAAAATTTCAGCTTTATAGTACTAAGGGTCTCTGAGCTAAACCGCAGACAGACAGACCAACAGACGGACATGACGAAAGTATAAGGGTTCCTTTTTTACTACGCAACCCTAAAAACTATAGTTACACAAAAAATAATTTTTGTCCATGAGTTTTGATAAAATTACTACAGTTAAAAAGCAAGTCTTTTATTGCGAAGATTGTGAACTTTCATTTTGATGCATGTGTAAATAAAACACATATATATTTTTATTTTAAAAGACTAACATTCATAATTTTGTAACTATCGTGTTTATGCAAGTTATTTTACATGTTATTTTTGACGATGTTACATACAATAGTTACAACAATATTTTTTTGCCCAGGGAATAAACACATTTGTTGAAGCTATGAGCAAATCTCAGGTATAGTACATTTCTTTTAAAGTGATTTTTTGAAGATCGAATTTTGTTATCGAAAAATAAAGTGGAATAGCCTTGGAATACACAGGAGTTTGGTTTATCACATGCTAGCTACATGACTACACTGCTCCTACTTATGCCAAAAATCAATTGGTTTAATTAAATGGTTCTTACTCCAGTTTTATGAACGTACGAACGAAAAATTCCAAAATTTACGAAATAATAATCACAATTTCTAAACTATAGGTTTTCGCGGAACTAATGTTTTTCTTAAACGATTAGTTACGATGCCATCTAACTAAAGACAATTTTTGGACCACTGTAAACGGGCCACCCTGTATTCCTTTGTTTCATCATAACATCCCATTAAACGTCCACTACAGGACAACGTCCCTCCAGAATTCTAGCTTTTGCTGGAAAAAATGTGGAGGGGAAGTACCATAGACAGTCACCTCGCTTGTTAGCGTTACGGCTGGCACTATGGACCGCGGTTGTAGGTGACCGCGCAGTAAGTAAGATGTAAGATATAATAAAGGAGGATGCTGCTGCCCATCCTCCAGTTAACCCTTAGTCGCCTCTTACGACACCCACGGGTATGTATGGGTTGGTACTATTCTTTGCCGGCACCACACGGGACTCCTTTGTTTACACCTTGGTTTTTCTTTTTCATATTATATTTAATCTGTGTTTTGTTTAATTTTTTTTACATTTATAGCTCTCTTTTTCCAAGCCAGCTGTTCGAAATTTAAACAAAATCTTTGTATAGCCTAATCAACGAAAAGTATAGAGGGAAATGCTAGGAACACAATTTTTGACTTCGTTACTTTGTTTGGACTAGTTAGAAGGTAAACATATCAAAAGTCACAGCCCGTACCCCTAACGCCATTTTGAAGGTCCAATTATTCGGTTTTTCACATATATCTCGGAAACTATACGTCCTAGCAACATAAAACTGTTTGCAAAATGAAAGCTGATTAAATTTACTACAAGTTTTATTCAGTCAAGTTTTTCGATATCTTGTATAGTTTTCGAGATATTCGGAGTCAAGTCACATTGGCTAGTTGCCTGATTTTGCCGGCTTTTTTGAAGGGAAATTATCCCTTTTTCACCCACTTTAGAAACATCAAGACTCGATGCAATCACTTCCTCATCACAAACAAAACACTTGCTGCTCATTTTAACGACATTAAAATAGACTTTCAAGAGCGGATATCTCGAAAACTATACAAGATATCAAAAAACTTAACTGAATATACTTAACAAAAAGTTTCATATCGCTAGGACGCATAGTTTCCGAGATATATGCGAAAAACCTTAAAATGAGACCTGTGACTTTTGATATGTTTACCTTCTAACTAGTCCAAACAAAGTTACGAAGTCAAAAATTGTGTTCCAAGCATTTCCCTCTATACCTTTTTTTGAGAATTCGTTGACTGAATTATTACCTCTTTTGCTGTTATATGCTTGGATAAGTTACCTCCTTCGTTCTGACGCTTTGAAAAGCTCCTTGGTTGTTATGCATGTTGGTTCATTCCAAAGATTTCGGACCTCCTTGCTTCGCTCGTAATAGATACCTTGCTAATTAATTTTACTATGGGATGACATCTGCCAACATGTCCCAAATTTTTATGTCAAATCATCAATGATCACTAGGAAATATTCAAAATGACCCGTCAAATCCATAGAACGACGCCTTCACTACCTTGTGACACATTATTTCTTTAATCCTCCTTCTAATTACCCTTATTTTTCTGTGGTTCATT
This sequence comes from Athrips mouffetella, assembly GCA_947532105.1. Lineage (NCBI taxonomy): Eukaryota > Metazoa > Arthropoda > Insecta > Lepidoptera > Gelechiidae > Athrips > Athrips mouffetella. The sequence goes on from OX383956.1 coordinate 35,780,105, forward strand.
CCACTTTTAAATAACTAGACAGATATGAGTTTTTATTGTAATTTACACGGTCACAAAACTCGATAAAAATGGATTTTCATACAACTTTGCCGGCAGCTGCTCGCGAGTATAGTACAGCTATTTTGATTCATCTCATAGAAGGTTGTCAAAATAATGATCGACTTTCCAAGCATGTTTGAGAAAACGTAATTTTGTGATGTACGTAGTACCTAGGAATTATTGTAAATTTTTATCACTTTAATTTGATCTTGTCAGTGATTATTTTCGACATTGCTGTCTTCGTGATTTTACAATTTACCCCTTTGATCTAAAAATAAAAGCCTATGCTTTTACTGCGCGGCTTATGGCGTAAGAGTAAAACATACATAAATAAAATACCTTGAATAATTAGCTCCGCCGTACACTACTGGCACGGTGTTATGTAGCAAAGCGTGGAGTAACTTTTCAGACACGTAATCTTCACTTACAGCATTCTCAAACACGAAATAAAAGTAATATTTATTTTCCAGAACTCTAAGACAAGAGTCCATCATTTCCTTTGGGCACCTCAGTACTCCACAAGAACCATAAATATCTACGTCTAAACCATATTTGCGTAGTTCCACTCGTATTTCGGTCACCAGATGCTCTCGCTCGCTTGATGTGTCGCAGTTTGAAGAAAACCATGCGGCGGCTTTTGTTTTTGAATTTAATCTTAGTTTCTTTTCGTCGTTAATCGGTGTCATGTCAGATAACTTCATCCAATGCATATTTTTACTGGGTCCGATAATATGTTTCGTAGCGTTTCGTATCGCGAAATAACCCCACAGCGCATCTGAATCAAGCTTGTACGTCCATGTCCAATTAAAAAACCCATTCCAATAACCAGTAATCGGGTAGTTAGAAGCCGCTTCTATACTTGCAAATACATACTTTTGGCGCATGTGTCGTCTCCTTGGAATGTCCCTGTATGCTATTTCTGGTAATCGTGGTGCATTAAACAAAAGCACTTCAAACTCTGCATAATTTACGAAAAATTCGCGGTTGCTAGTCACGTAACAGTTGGTCCACTTGCATCTTCTGCTAAGAAACACTTTATTTCCGGTTCCAAAATATAAAAATGGGATATCTTTCCCTCCCGTCCAAAGTAAAATGTATTTCATTTCCTTAGATTTAACATTATTTTCTCCATCATCACAATCAAGGCTTTTTGAATCGATTTTAGTTACGGACATTTTCAAAAGATCGAGGCCTACCAAAGTGATGTAAATTACAGTGATAAAAAAAACTATGAATAAAATTTTCGAGATTCTTATACGCAGGAATCGTACCATTTGAAAAATAAAATTTTCCAAGATTTTTTGGTGGCGTTTAAAGTTTGAGTGACTTTTAGTGCCAGCAACTGTATGAAATGTGAAGCTTTCTGATTGAAATGGCATGGCATTCGCAGGCTACAAACATCTTGTTTTGATTTCAATTGAAAACAGATTTGCGAATTCCTGCTATGGTTTACAAACAAATTATTCTACGAAGTAACAATGATTTTTTTTATACTTACATGGCCGACTTACTGCAAACCCATCAACAAAATAAAAACCGGTCACGTGCGAGTCGGACTCGCGCGGCGAGGGTTCCGATATACCTATAGTATTTTTGGATGCAATAAAGTCCAGTTTTGGGACCGCAAAACTAAATTTGTTTGAAAAGGTTTTTTGCAGATTACTAAAAACTGTGCAACATAGAAAGATCGTTTTATTTTTACTGAAATATATACATAAACTTCTATCGACCGTAATTAATTTAGATTTTTTTCTTTTACATCCTTCGGAGATAAAAATGGTATTTTTTTGTAGTTTTTCATCATAACTCAAAACTATAAGAGTAAAAAATACAAAAATATATTTTAGAATGTACAAGTAAAAGCCCATTCATGTGACACCCCACTCAACCTAGTAACGTTAATTTAAAAATTCCCCCCCCCTCCCCCCCCTTTACATTAATAATTCTATTTTTTTTAATACTTTCATGTGCAATTGAGTTGGGCAACCATATTCTAAAACTATTCCATTTCAAGTCGATAGCATGAGTGGTTGATGCGATATTCAGGTGTGACAGACAGACAGACAAAGTCGCACCATAAGGGTTCCTTTTTTTACCATTTTGGTATCGGAACCCTAAAAGAGTGGTTAAAAAAAACAAATCTTTAAAAAAATCTCCTCCTAATAATCATGTCAACGTACAGTAAATTTATCTTATCCTATTCACGCCTTGGATCTGTGGATCACAATAATTGTAACAGAATTAATTTATCAGTACCTAATAATAATACCTAACTTATAGATGATAAAGAAAATTAAACATACTTTATTTACATTCCAACCGGCGAGATAGCGATAACAATTTGGTCAAACCTACGATGTATCAAATAATACAACATTGTTCATGCAATCGTACTTTTATTGGCTTAATTACATCATGGTTCTTTTAAAATGAGGCTGCAGCTATTGAACTCAATATGATAGCAACGGCAGAAGTAAGTACAATGATGCTGAATATTGATGGTCGTTATCATAGCCAATTGTATGAACACAAATATTTTTCATTACTTTTACTATAGCTGCTGCATCATTACGTTGAAAAAACATAGAAGGTTTATGTAAGGTATTATAGTAAGTTCCTAAATTATCAAAAATACTACAAATTATTATTATACGCATAACAAACATAGTTGATAGCTAACCCCAAACCTTAACACTCTGGTCCCAGGAGCAGCTGGCCATGGCGATTCCGTTCGGTGACACCGAGATGGACGTCACGCGGTTTTCATGCGCGTTCAGGGTACCTGCCGAAATATTATTTATTATTATGATCATAACATTCTATTCAACTTCCACTGGTGGATAGGGAGGGAGCCCTCCCGTCACCAAAACGTAGGGTATAATTTGGGTTTTTGCAACTAGATTTGGCATGAGGAGGGAAAAATATAAAGTGAAGTTGAGAAAGTGATGTTGGTCAAGTGAGAGCATTCCAAAATAGGTTTACGTTTTACTTTTTTAACATAATATTATGACGGAAATTCGAATATGTATGTATAAAATAAAAACTGGTACAGTTTATTAGAAATCAGCCAAAATTACCATACAAATTTAGGAATGTGGTCTTAAGTATGATCTATGTTCAACGATCTATGTTCAACGATCTATGTTCACCAAAACATAACTGTTAAAAAGGGGGCCAAGTTCCTATCGGCTAATTGTTTGCCTAAAAAAGGGTTGAAATCCGATCCAATGCCAAGTTTAGATGCACTTTAATATCGATCATAATCGTCTGATCATCAGCAGCCTGATCCACTAGTAAACATTTGCCATTCCCAAGACTCGCCACCACATCCAGTCCTCCGCCTTCCGCATCCAGCCACTATCCGCCACCTTATTCACGTCAACGGTTCATCTGGCCGAAATTCACTTTACCATACACCCAACTTAAAATATGGTATAGCTGTGAAAATACGCAGGTACGTTGAAAATTTTGTCTTGTGTCCGTTTGTCTTTTTTTTTTCTCTGTATTTTGTGTGATTAATTGGTATCGGCTTTTGTTAATTAATTAATTTATCATTTATTTTTTGTTAATAATTTTATCATTTTTGTCACCCTCGAGTATAAAATGGTTATTTATAAAGGTTCAAGAGAATGGTAAGAACTGAAAACCAGTGCTTTCAGTGTTGCCTAGTGTAGCCTGGGAGCAAGAACTGAGTTTCTTGCCTTTTGCTTACAAAATTGTTGAATAAGAATAAGAATGATCGTGATTTATTTCCGAATTTTTTTGTTAATCGTTTTGTTTTTCATATGTGTAAGCAATAAAGATTTATGATTATGATTATGAAAATAATATCTAAAATGAAATACTTTTGAATTTGAACTTGGCAGGTTAATTTAATTATATAAATAATAAATCTAATTACACAATTAATCAAGTGTTACTTACAGCACAAAAACCTGCCAAGTTCAAATTTAGAAGTATTTCATTTTAGATATTATTTTCAACGTACCTGCGTATTTTCACAGCTATACTTTAATTTCAGTTGGGTGTGTGGTAAAGTGAATTTTGGCCAGATGAACCGTTGACGTGAATACGGTGGCGGATAGTGGCTGGATGCGGAAGGCGGAGGACTGGATGTGGTGGCGAGTCTTGGGAATGGCAAACGTTTACTAGTGGATCAGGCTGCTGATGATCAGACGATTATGATCGATATTAAAGTGCATCTAAACTTGGCATTGGATCGGATTTCAACCCTTTTTTAGGCAAACAATTAGCCGATAGGAACTTGGCCCCCTTTTTAACAGTTATGTTTTTGGTGGGATTAGGTACATACCCGTATGGTTAACTTTGAGGGTATCCCACGAATGGACAGCGTTATCGTCAGAACCTGCTAATAAATATCTGCCACTCAGGGACAAAGCTGCAAGAAAAGAGATAAAGTTCTTAAATTTACTCTAAATCGTGCATATCATTATATACTCGTACATTGAGAAACAAAAAAATATATATTGGAGGACGAACGTGATAACGCGGGAGAGGTGCAGCCGAGGCCCACATGCGTATGTCTTTCAATACATGGTTTTTCATATTCTATTTAATCTGAGTTTGTCAATTTGTTTTTACAATTTGCGGCTTTCTTTTTGCAAGCAAGTTCAAAATCTAAACAAAATCTTAGGTAAGTTCATCAGTTCATCAATATCATCTTCAGATGATCCTCCTGCTTGTGGATGAGATTGTCCCTATCATCACTTATGTCCTCAACTACTCCCTCTCAACAGGCTCATTCCCAAGCAGCTGGAAGAGGGCCCATGTTCTTCCACTGCCAAAGGTTTCAAACCCCTCCTCTTATTCCCAGTACCGCCCAATCTCCATCCTTCCCATCCTATCTAAAATCCTTGAAAGTCTTGTCCAAAACAGTTCTCAAAATTTCTTAATCGTCATTGTTTACTTAATCCTCTACAGTCCGGATTCTGTCCTGGCCATAGCACGACCACGGCCCTGCTCAAGGTCAGTGATGACATCAGGCTGGCAATTAATAAAAAACAACTTACGTTGCTGACACTTCTAGATTTCAGTAGCGCATTTAATTCCGTGGATTTTGACATTCTCCTTGGTATCCTTGCATCGCTTAACGTATCTCCACCTGTACTCACTTGGTTCGAATCCTATCTTCGGGGACGATCGCAGTGTGTCCGCGCTGACGATGCTGCATCGACATGGTGTGATCTGACTGCTGGTGTCCCACAAGGTGGCGTACTATCTCCTTTCCTGTTTTCAGTATTCATTAACGAAATCTCCCTGATAATCACTTCTCAGTACCATCTCTATGCAGATGATTTGCAGATTTATCGCCACTGTCACGTTGACGATATTGAGCAAGCTGTTTCAGATCTTAATACTGACCTGGCAAGGATTAATGATTGGGCGAAATTACACGGGCTTCTGGTGAATCCAGCTAAATCGCAGGTTCTAGTTCTTGGTAGTCATTATATGAACAGCCGCATTGACTACGCACACTTGCCTGCAGTTGTATTTGATGGTGCTCCATTAGTTTTTTCTAAAACAGCTAAAAATCTTGGCGTTATCTTTGACTGTCATCTCTCTTGGACCAGTCATATCAATGATGTTAGTAGAAAGGTGTATTTCTCGTTTCAGTCGCTCAAGCGTCTCCAACGTTTTTTGCCATTTGAAGCTAAGGTCACCCTTGCCCAATCACTACTCCTTCCCCTCCTTGACTACGCGGACGTTGTCTTCCTCGACGCCACGGAGGTATTGCTCAACAAATTGGAACGGCTCCAGAATTTGTGCAACCGGTTCATTTTTGGCCTGCGCAAATATGACCATGTGTCAGAGTTCAGGTCTCAGTTGAAATGGTTGCCCATCCGGCGACACATTCTGTCCACACTTTACTCCATCCTTAACAATCCTGCATCTCCTCAGTACCTCCGTGAGCGCCTCGTATATCAGGTTCCTCGTGGTGAGCCTTGCCGCACCAGCCGATCCTTATTCCTCCAATTTCCTCAACACTCCTCAAGCCGTTACGGCGGTTCCTTCACGGTTCACTCTGTGCGTTTGTGGAACGCCCTTCCTCACTCTATTCGCGCTAGTTCATCACTGGAGATTTTTAAGCGAGATCTAAAAGAGCATTTTCTTTCTATGTAGGTTTATTTTAAAATTTTTTTTTGTATTAACTATGTATTTATTAATATTAGTCGTATGTATATATATGTATGTATTATTAATGAATGTATGATATATATTACTATAGTATATGTAACATATATATTTGTGTATTCTGTATTTATGTGTAGTTAGGTATCTTAGTTTTAAGGATATCATTTTAGGTTAAGTAATCACTTGTGTTGTGCACTTTTGCCCGCCGCTGTATCGTATACTAGCTTTTTCTATTTCTTGGTTAGCTGGTAGAAAACTCAGTTTTGAGTTAAGCTCGCCTTTGTATTATGTTTTCACTTGTGTTTGTCTTGTAAATGTTTTCGTGTACAATAAAGAATAACAGAACAGGAAAGAATGGAGAACTCTCGTGTCGGAGGCCAAGATCCTCTTGGGGTCGCTGAGCCAGCGTAGTAAGTAAGTACGTACAATCAGTGAAAAGACGATAACTACTGGATCAATATCTCTACAAAGATCAATCCTTCGTTGCTGGCATCTAGCATCTCCCTGGCAGGTCTGAACGCGACCGAAACCACGTCTGTTTATGCACGTCACGTCCTGCTTGATCCAGCACCGGATCAGCAGCAGTAAAAAAACATCTCCCCAAAACTAAAACTGTGAATTTAGACTGTGAAACTGAATAACTTTTCCAAAGGAACAAGAGCTGAAATACGATTTTTTTTACGTGCCACAGAAACTACACCACGCGACAGTGCATTTTGTATGGGAGGTCAATTTCAGTTTTTTGTGGTGAATTCACGGTTTCAGTTTAATTTTTACACCCCTTATTTTTTTATTGTCAATAGGTTTGCTCATGACTTCGATCTAGTCCTAAGAACAGACATGATGTCCTTGTCCAGAAGAAGCTTATTCACTCGCGACTTGAATAGATTCTAGAAATACAGACTAATCCGTTTCACAAGTCAATGCCAACGCTTACTAACACATTTTGCAGCCATAGAACCAGACAAACCACCACTAATCAGAGTATATTTGACGGAAAAAATACATTGTTTTACAAAATTGTTTTTTCTGACAGCTTTATCTGATTACTATTGATCATGGAGCACAATAGCCTTGATATAGCTGCAAAATGTGTTGGTAAACTTTGGCATTGACTCGTGATTATAGTATGGTCACCTCTCAAGAACGTTTCAGCTAAAGCGGCTGTCGAAAGCGTTTTGTCTAGCTATTCTATAACGGAAACATTCAGAACGTGTAAGTTAATGGTACCGACCACAGCTGGTGAAGCCGCCGTTGCCGGGTGGCGTGTAATGGCCGAGCTGCTGGTCACTGCGAATGTCGAAGAGACGAGCAGTCTTGTCCTCTGAGGCCGTCGCGAATGCTTGCCCGCTGTTGTGGAACTGCCAATTTGGTCAGTTATGTCTATAGCACAGTAAACATAATAGCACTAACTCTAGCATAGGCCGACATTAAAATACGAAACTTCGTGTGAGGTTAGGGAACCAATTCCTAAATATTACCTTACCTTATTATTAGATAAAATGTCACTTTCGAGACTTTAAAATTCAAATATACGCTGATAAACTGCAATAAGACAAATCATAATACCTACCTACATGAAAATTAACAATTAAACACTACTTCATGTTTAACGGATATCAATCTTAAATTTAAAAAGAAAAATCAGTGATTTTGATTATTTTTATGATATTTTATCAACTCAGTGATTTTTAAGAATTGCGTCCCTGAACTTTACCTAAGAGTTTACTAACTAATCAATATTATTGCTAGAGTTTTTAAAACCACAAATGAATAAAACAATCCTTCCTAACTCTGCCTAGAGCTTAGCATTTATATCAAGCATAGTTGTACAGTTATTTTTATTTATTAAACTAACTCTAGTGCTGACCGTTAATGTGCAGAAGTAAAAAATGAGTAGCGGGTGTGAGCGGGGTAGGTGAGGGGGGAGGCGTGCGTATCGTTAATTTGCATGGGAAACGTATTTGTAAGGTACCTCGAAACTTGGGTCATAGACAGGGATAAGGTCAATAAGTAAAAATAAAAAATACGATTTTTTTTCGGTTGCAAATAATAAAGTTATAAAATAATTTTGTTTCTGTCAAATATCGATAGGTCGTATGGCAGAATTAAAAGTAGCCATGGCCAGTCTTAAAAAAAAAACTGACAACTGCTCTAAGTAGGTCGTGGTCAGTTTATACAGCTGTTAGTTATTTTTTATGATAGGCAAAGACTACTCATCACATTCTGCCATACGACCTATCGATATTTGACGAAAACGATTTTTTTTGAAAACCTCGTCATTTATGGCCGAAAAAAATTGGTATTTTTTATTTATCTTTAATGACCCTATTCCTGTTTATGAGCCAAGTTTCAAGGTACCTTACATATAAGTTTCCTTTGCGCAGAAAATAACCATCAGCGCTGGAGCTAGTTTGTGCGGCGTATACGATAGTAGTTACGATACGTAGAAGGACGCTGCCTATTTTCCAGATAAAGGTTCTTAAGTCGCCTTTTAATATGGGCAGTGATGGTGTTATAAGCCGCGGCGGGCACCACACCAACAACATAATAAATATTGTAGAATGAAGGGATACCAACTTGAACATTTAAGTACAATTACTTGGGCGACCTGGCTTTGCCGTGTATAATCATAACCAAAGCCCGCTAACAGATGGCACTGCAAGGTTTCTGAAGCGCACTATTTTCAAGAAATGCTAAAAAAAACGGAGAAAACTAATTTTCCCAGACATGACACCCAAATAAATCAAATTTTTGTCCCCAAAAAGTCCCGTACACTATGTTTCATCAAAATCGTTGAGCCGTTTTCGAGAAACCGATTACAAATATTGCTCGTTCAATAGTATAGGATTTCATCCACTGTTTACCCGTGGTCCATCATGACATCCCATGAAACGTCCACTACAGGACAGGGAATTCCCTCCAAAACTTCAGCTTTTGCTAAAACAATGTGGAGAGGAAGTACCATAGTCACCACGCTTGTTAGCGTTACGGCTGGCACCATGGACCGCGGTTGTTGGTGACCGCAGAAGATGATACAATACACAGAAGGATGCTGCTGTCCATCCTCTGGTTCATTAACCCTTAATCGCCTGTTACAAAATCCACGGGTAGAGATGGGTTGTTACTATTCTTTGCCGGCACCTCACTGGGCATAGGATTTAGCAGGAATTTTTAACACATAAACTAAAAAGTCTTACGCAAACGCTGTTGACGTCAGCTTCGTGGCCAAAGAAGGTTTGTTTGGCTTTGTCATCGCGAATGTCCCATAGTTTGCAAGTCTTATCCACCGACCCAGTGACGTATGTTTTCATGTCTGAACAATAGATCACGTAATTAGTTTTCACAATAGAATTATGTCTACCTGGTGCCCGCGACTTCGTCTGCGCAGAATTGGACAATTCACACAATATCTTTATAAATTTTAGCCTTACCGCTCTTATATTTATTTATTACAAAACATACACAATATTAAAATATAACGTAAGTTTAAACCTACATTTATAAATTATATATTTCAAGCCTATGTGTTATTCTGATGTATAAGCTATATTATTGTTAAGTTTCATTAAAATCCATTCAGTAGTTTTTACCTGAAAAAGTAACAAACATCCATCCATCCATACTTACAAACTTTCGCGTCTATAATATTATATAGTAGGAAGTAGCTGTTTTAGCTAACCGAAGACAAATAGTTGGATTCATATTGTGTTTATAAATAAATAGGTAGAAGTTTAAATAGCAATAGATTGCGACATAGGTTCCTAAACTCAATGTTAACATATCAACGCATAGCCCAAATCTTCCGGAAAATTATTTAAAAAAGAATCAGTTTAGCGGAGCAGACCGGAATAGCCGAGAAGTTTTGTATGATTAAGGCAGAAGTCTTGGAAATGGAGACAAAAAGTCGAATCATCTGATACAAAACTAAAGCCTGTAATGAGTACCAGACACTGTTATACATACATACATACATACATACATACATAAATAACAGCCAGACATATAACAAACAATAGTGTTCAAAATGTTTGCCCTGAGCGGGCGAGATCGAACCCGCGGCCCACGGCGTACTACCAACCACACCAATGAGCCAGTCAGATATAAAAATAAAATGTATTTTAATAGAGAGCTAAAGACAAAATATGTTGATTGAAATTTTTTATCGTACCTGGTGCCAAAGATATTGTAACGACATCACCAGCGTGAGCATTGAAGTCCATTTCCCTTCTCCCAGCTTCCAAGTCCCAGACACATCTGTGCACATTTACGAGATTTAACTCATTAACAATGCACGTAGGTACTCAAGCTGTTTAGTACTCCAGCGGAAATACTAGTATACGGCGTACAAAATAACTGTGTCAGATTCAGATAATTTTATTCATTGTTGACTCTTTACAGAATACTTATTACAGACCGTTAATGCGCAGAAGTCAAAAAATTAGTCACGGGGGTGAACGAATCGTTCATTGGCTCTCCGCCTGTCTCCCATGCGCAGAAAATAACCGTCATTCAAAATTTAGCGAGATCTATGCGGCGCGGCGTACTCATTAAAAATTTTACTGCTCGTATTTGTGCCACCGTAAGAAGCCGCGGCGGAATTTTGAAAGATGGCTTATTTCACACAAAATTGCATGTATGATCCTTTCAAATAAAAAAGAATTATGTTTATACCTCAACCCCAGCTTGTTTTATTACATTTCAAAATCGACCCGTCCTTATTGGAAAACCCTTTAGTAGGATTTCGGATTGACAACATTTATTTCTGGATTCTGTGATGTCCAAAACCCCATAAAACCTTTGTTGTCAAAAAAGGTCCCGTTTTAGTTCTGAGAAAATGTTATTATGACTTATTTCCTACTCTATTTAGGCAGTAAGACGGAACAGGCTGCTAGTAATATTATTACAGATGTATTCCAGTTAGTGCACCCGTCTTAGTAGCGTTTTTCGCGGACAAACCCACAAACATTTCCAAATTCCTTTTAGACTATGGGGTGATTTTTAAATCGAAATATGAATGACACGCCAACACCACAACCTTCTCTGAACCATGCCAACAAACACTAGGAACTATCCTTAGGTGACCTTCGTGGAATAGCTCAGGGTGTTATTCGCGCGCAGGTGCTATTAAAACGGGTGCTTTAATTGGAATACTTACATCTTTTTATAATTTGACTTGAAAGTACTTTAACGCATTTGTGGTGCTGGAAAGTTGGATAAAAAGTCCTTACATCTTCATATCTCCAGAGCCAGTGAGAATGTGGGTATCGTCAAGAAAGCGGCAGGAACTTAGGAATCCCTCGTAGCCGGCCAGCTCGCGAACCATCTTCGCGGCGCCAGTAGCGTCACGATTGTTTACGTCGTAAATCGTGCACATGTTGTCCATGCCGCCACATGCTATGTGACAAAAAGAACGCAATTACGAGTATAAGACACGGCACGGAGAGTTCTTGTAATCGAATCTTAGTCCTGGATCAGTGCGACACGGAAGTTTGACGCGGATGTCCGCAACGGACCGTAAAATGTATGAAGCCTATAAAGTCCGTTCAGTGCGTTGTGGAGCGGATCCGGAGCGGATAGCTCCGCGTCGCACTGTTCCAGGCCTTGGTTAAATGGAGAATACCTTAGAGTATACATAAGCAAGCTATAGAGTTTGCGTAACCGAGTATGAACCGCAAGCACGGGTACTCGTATGAACAATCCGGAAATTTAAATCGCATCCAGTTTAGTAAAAATAGTTTCCTGCGCCGATATAGCTTCCGAAAAATATTAACAATTTATTAGTAATCATGGTATAATGTGCAGTAGCAAGGTACAAAATCAATTTACGTGATTTTTATTACTTTTACGATACATCTAAAATAAGCGTCCACAGAAAAACTTGCTTACGCTTGACATAAAGGCCGTCTTGCGTTGCGCGCGTTTTATAGCTTGCTTATGTATTACTCTAACGAGAATACACTTACTATTGGGCGAAAAGTCATACATCAAACGATCAAGAGCAGCTGAATTTAATTGGAATCAAAGATTGGAATCGTTTGCAAACCGATTGAAAGCTGTCTAACGTTAAAAAGCTGGAACCCATTTATGTCATAAAAAGGATCCAGTTTCATCTCGAGTTTCATACTATTTGCGTTTGACACCTTTCAGTCAATTTGTAAAGACTTCTAGTCGCGTTCGAATTTAATTTGTACTAGAGTTTGTACCATAAAGCTGCCGTTATTCATAATCTAAGGTTTGTAGGTATGCTAGCGCCCCAGGTCAAGTTTGACACTCGCAGCTCGACTTACTAGCTCCTTCACTGCTATTGAAGTAAAGTGTTTTTGCTTTTGCTACACAATGTTCTATTTTGTGATAAAAGGAAAACACGCTAGGTGACTGCCTAATACAACGACGCGTGATGGTTTTGCAGAGCGGAATTATTAACGAACGACGAACGGTCCTTTGGCCTGGTACATTGTAAAATGAGGTAACTTTTACTATGAAATTTTCCGTAAGTCGAAGGTACTGTACAGATCTGAAGTCCCTTCCAATAGGATCCTCAAATCAGATACGTGAAAGTTTTGGCCAAAGTTGATCGTCTAGAATAATACCCTTTAAGAATATTATATTTTTACTGAATCCTACGTCATTCCGTTTTATATATTTATAATATTTTGTAATTTACAGATTCTGCTCGGTGGAGAGTGGCAATAGAAGAATGAAAAAGAAACAACACCTTTGTTAATTTATTACTTTTATTTGAATATAATCCTAATCTTTACATGTCTAATTTGAGTTATTTATTTTATATTAGATCACTATTTATTTAAATTTAGTCTCATATTGTTTGGTGTAGTTCATCTGAATTCATGTAGATTCATCAATTTAGGAAAGGTTTCATCTCTTTTACAATGCAATATTATTATAGCCGTTAAGTTTCTGAAAGGAAACCTATGTTAATATAAATGAAGTAATAAAAATAATGTGGGGACAATCCCCAGGTTTGGAGCACCACCTTCGCCCCAAACAGCTCGTCCTAGGCCTCCTCTACCCTAAGTCCTAGGTTCGAGGCATATCATCACCCAGTTCACGATGACATGACGCTAAACTACCCTAACAATCCAACTGGATCGTCAGGATTCTGATCATCCTCGCGGAGCCGGAAATCCCATCGAAAACTTAAACTACAGTAAAGACTAGGGTTAATGTATGTGGAGAGCGAAACTAACTAACCACAGTACAACCCAGACGGTGATGATGTCTCCCCCCGGTATGTTCATGCCCCGCGTCAAAACCCGACTTCCACGTGGCCCACCTTTAAGGGACGATCACTGACTCATCCAGGGTTCACAGGGTATTTGACTATTTCTTTTAGTCACCCATACCAGAGCTGGTCACCGAGCCCGCCAGGCACACGAAGCATACAGTCTTCCTTTAGGAAAACAAGGCACTCCTACAAAATGAGCTCTTCCTGTAATCCCTCCGGGCAGACAATGATCGACATCATCGAATCCCTTAGTTTGTTTTGAAATAAGTTAAACTGAAAATAATTAGCCAGCTCCACACGTCCAAGTGTGAAGTCTGTACTAGATACGGGTATAGTATTATTGCTTGCATGGCCAGCCTAGATCAATAACGGTTTTATAACGAGAGACATAAAGAGTTTGAAGGGCAATTTCCCTCCCCCCAGTCACTGAGTGACTTTATTGCACCAACAAGGTCTCCGTATATCCTTCATAGCTCTCACTTGTGATGCGTAGCTAAATCTCTTTTCCGTTACCAACCCACGCTGGACAAGGATTATGTAGAGTAACCCCAGTCTAAACACTCATTTAAATAAAATGAATTGCATCTAAACTATAATGGGATTACCCAGCATATTTCGAAGAAGAACATATAAGAAGTAAGTATGACAAAAGATTACTGAAGGTAATCCTTAAATAAAAGTGAAGTATGATGACCAGAACCGAGAAGATACGGGATAGTAGTATCTAAGCTAGGTTGGGCCAAATATTTATGATTTAAGATCTTAAGGGAAAATCAAAAGCATCGAGTATTCAAAACCAAGAACACTGGGAGAATTTAGCGTAATCAACACTAGCTAAAACTCGATGTTCTTTTAAAAGAGGACTCAAAAGAAGTATAAAAAATGGGATTATTGTATATACTTAAATATTCGGAACATATCTACAATGAAAGTAATGTTAAAGGTGGTTTCACACTGAGTCAAAGTATAATTTTAAGTATGATAAATTATGACAAGTTTTATTAAGGAAAAATAAAACTTAGAATCTTATAAGGTTTAGATTCCTGTATGATTCAATGAAGATTAAGAAGATTATTTGACTACTTTAGGATGACACACATAAAGTTCAGAGGTCCCCCAAGGTCAGAGTGTCGTACAGCCGTCGCAGCCTTACGGGCGAACGTCGTCAACACACTTTACAAGAAGCAACCCACGAACGAACGTAATGTCTCCATCAAGAATATTCTTCCTTTTGATTCAAGACAATTCTAATTTATTCCTTATAAACAATTTAATGTCATTAGACTAAACTAGAATGTCCCCACACAAAAGAAGAAGGCTTTAAATTATCTAACTACTCTACATTTGGTAGACCAACGCAAAGATCAGTAGGTCTTCCCGTGGTGTATGCCACTCAAACGACGCATCCAATAATGGGCGAGCGTTGTCAGCACATAACACAAGAAACACCAATTCCAAAATCCAACGTTAAAACACCTTGCTAATATCCCTCCATTTGTACCGGAATAACACCAATTCATCCCACACATACAGATAAGAGAAATCAGGATGAATCAGCGAAATCTCACACAAATAGAACGAGGAGAACTTTAGTATCAGACCCTTTTAGGCTTGAGGGCTCCGGCCCAAGAATGATTAAAATAAATAAATCCGAAGGTTGATATTATCAGTTAAGCTTAGACGGATACTCCAGTGACATGCGACATACATTTGCCACAACCAATATAGCGGACATCGGGGACACATGTCACGAGGGCATCCATCCATGCCTGGTCGAACTAAATAAACCTGAGAGCAGGTATTTCTTAATCTCAAAATCTGGGACTCCTATAGAATGATAGTAAAAGGAAAGATAAGCACCTCCTTTGAACATGAGTACTGAAATGTAGTAATGCTCTCAGCATGTTCCAATTTTGGGAAATCAAGGTAAAAGATTCAAAATCACTTTCAAAACAATTTACTACTATTTGAAATAATATTATTTATTATTTTCAAACTATTTAAACTTACCCTTTATTTCACAATAAAATGTCACAAACTATATCCAAGCTTTAGTTTGAAGATATTTTATTTTAAGATTTTGAATTGACGTTCTAAATTCTTTTGATCTGACAAAGTAATATTTTTAAATTTTATCATATGATGACACTAGTATATTAAAAACTGGAATTTTGATTTAGGGCCAAAGATTTTATATTATTTTCTAAAAAAAGTAATTATTTAATGTTTAAATATTTTCTTCCATTTTGATTTTGGGTTTTGATTTATTTTTTGTTAAAGAGGTAAAAAATTTATAAAGATTTCAAAAATAGCGTCTAGCTTTGAGTAAAACTAAATCAAAAATGATTTATTTGTTGACTATTTGACAATAATGTCAATGAGACAAATCTACCTAAAAAAAATATAAAACATATACATCGTCTAAAGTCTATTTGAAATGATGATAAAAATATACATCGTCTAAAGTCACTTTGAAATGTTGACAAAATTTACAACATCTAAAGCCACCCTGAAACGATGACAAAATATACATCAGAGTCCAGTTTCTATGATTTCACCAAGGACTATTTTAATCAATTTCTCTGTAAAAGGAAAAATTAATCACAATGAAATTTACATTACCTTTACAATCCAAGCAATACCTTTTTTAGCCTTCACGTTTTATCATTTGTGGTTTGCTATTCCATGTCTATAGAGTTCTTTGTAATTCCTGTACCTGTTTAGAAATAGAACATTATCCTGCCTAGCTATACGCGAACAAAGACATTTGCAGAACTAGTTTATACTTAATTATGGGAAAAGGAAATCTTTATTACTATCTACAAATAACGACTCAGATTAGAAACACAGTATGTTATAATTCTCGCAGAGTTATTAATGTTTACAAAAGAAAATCATTAAGAGGGAATAACAATTTACTTAAAGTATCACACAGTACAAGCCTCTTATGATCCCGCAGGTAGATCTGTAAAGCTGCAAATATTCTCCATTCAACTCTTCCTCTTTTGACATTGAAATCTGATTTTCTCAACGTTATTTAGCTCACACAACCTGGAAGAAACTATAAATTTCATTAAGTCACATTTCACCTTATCTCAAATACACACAACAACTTTGAACCGAAAATAAATAAAAGATGGAAAACCACAAAATTGAATACTTACATAACGTTAGTTTCACACCACTTATTCTATACAATTTGGAATCAAATTCTGAATGTTAGCGTCTTGAAATTATACGCAAATAAACCTTCCTATACTATATCCTACACGAAGCAATCCCTATCTTTATCTCAATTGAAGGAACCCACAATCCAGGATCATAGCCTCCTTCAAAAGATTCGTCACATCAGCTGTATGATGTCTATTTTTCGCGAGCTACAAAATAAAAGATTATAACTCACAGAAATCCAGTTTCCTATCGTCTTTCCTCTCACAGACGTTTCAAAGATACAGCCAGAATATTTGGAGCGTTTACCGATTCCATCCATTCATTTTTCTCCGTTTTCCAAATTTTTTCTAAATTTTTCCAACTTGACACCCCCAATTATCCCGCAACTGTCCACTGTTGTCATATTACTTTTCTAATCATATCGAGCTAAACTTTTGACAGTTCCTCTAAATAGTATTTTATGCATTTAAAATTTTTTTAGGGTTCCGCAAGTGCACAGTACCTATGAAAAAATATACTTTATGTATTTTTGTTAAGTCCACGCGGACGAAGTCAAGATTTTTAGCCAGTTATAGCAAACCGTATTATAAAGTCGCGTCGTCGACCCGGTGCATACAGCGTGAATTTTCATTAATTTTAATCCCGAAGCCCAGTCATTCAAATTTTTTTCGTCTCTCCATAGTAAAGTGGTCACGTGATCGACTCATTTTGTATGGATTTTTTTTTTATTCGGTAAAGTTGCTTGTTTTCATGAGTAGAATCAATGGGCTTCTGGATTAAAACGAATAAAAATTAACGCTGTATATTGTGTCTCTCCGCCTTAATATTCGTCGTAGGGATATTAACTGTAGTACGAATTGATTCTTCAGACCAACACAAGTCTATTAAGATAAAATTACCAACGAAATTTCCGGAAGGCGCAAAGGCGACGCTCATGACCCAGGCGGAGCGCAGCGGAATCACCTGCACTTTGTTGCCGCTCCAGGTGTCCCAGATGATCAGCTTCCCATCAAGAGAGCCTGTCACGCAGTGCCTGTCGAAAGCCGCACGCATTTAAATCATAATAGTACATTAAGATGCACGTTCGCTATTTTGGATATTACGGCCGAGGCTCAGAAATTGCAGCCCGAGCCGCAGGCGAGGGCGTAATGGAGCCGAGGGTGTAATCACCAAAGCGCACAAGCTTCTTACGACGTTTTTCAACACATTTGCGAATAAAAACGAATCAAATTCGTTTACCTGCGTACTGTAAAGGCCCTCAGCGAGAGCCCTTACGTTTTAACTGAAATAAAATATATAATTAATCTGGTAAAAACTTGTTTTATTTGAGAGAATGCACTTAAAAAAATATAATCGCGGTTACAAGGGCTAGATGCCACACTTTTAAAATATTCGATGCCGAGAAGCGGCGTATGCTGGTAGATGACCAGAACGAAGAACCTATTGCCTTCCCGGTTGGCGTACAACTACTGAATCAAAAAAACAAAGCAACATTCGTTTTGACAATCTTTGAAAATAATTTAATTTTACCCGATTATAAGGCATTCGTGGCTATAACACCACGAAGGCTCTACAGTACTCACAATACTTTTCAACATGGAATAAATACACCACAAAGAGCTAGGTTTATGAAATAAGCCAAAAAGACATTCTCTGAAAACGAAATGGCATTTTTGCTGTTCTTCCATTCAATTAACTTTTCGTAGGCAAGAATGTACCTATTTTTCCTTTGATTATGCTGGAAGGAGACTCACTTGCATTTTGTGCCCCAGTAATTTTTTCCTGTGGGGTTAAATTAAGTTCTTCTTCATTGCTTGAAACCGACGAACGACATTGTTAGTTAATCACAAAAATCAAAGCAAATGAAAATACTTCTGAAAAATGGCGCGGAATTCTTGTTGCGCGCGCATTTCTTTTTTCATATGAGGAGCTGCGACGAAGCTGTGGCAATGCTCCCAAACAGCGTAGTCATTGAAAAAGTACAAAAACTTTAAATTTATTGCTTACAAAATCAAATAATGTTAATTTGTTGTCAAATTTAACTAATCTCATGCAACAATCTGTTTATATATTATATTTTTATCAACATTAGGTATATATTTACGAAAATGTCATAAATATTTTAGACATTAGAACTCCTTGCTCTTTGTTAATATAAAAAAAAAACAAAAATTATATAACTATTGCTGTAATAGGTATATAATGAGAAAAGCACGCGTTTTTAATAAGCTGGATTATGGACCTAAATACAGTGCAAATAGAGCTGTTTTATGAGCAAATGTGTTGAAAAAAAAAATAATTATTTTTAAGATGAAGTCTATTTTGAAATGATGATCTCACTCTTACATTTCAATTCGATAGCAACACATTGCGAGTCATTACGCAATGTAATACTAAAACGTATTTTTCAATACATTTGCTCGAAAAACGTACTTACAAGGACGTAGACATTGCTCGTAAGTACATTGCTTACCGAACTAGTGCGGTAAGTAAAAAAAGTAAACTACCAAGGAGTTTTACACTCTGATCATAAAATTATTTTAACTTTATACGAAAAATAAAATAAAATTTCAGTAATTGTTCAAATTTTACTATTAATTTATATTTGTGATTTTAATTTTTGTCTTGATTTTATCAGTTGCTTAGCATTAAAACTTATTTGATGTTCCTTTAACAAGTGTATTAATGATACCTGTTTTCTCACAGATGTATTGAAAAACGTCGTAAGATACACGGCCGTAAGGGTTATGACAAACTCGTGCCGATAATAAGCCCTCGACTTTGTCTCGGGTTTACAAAACGTCAACTCGTTTGTAATAACCCTACTTACGGCACTTGTATCTTTAGTATTAGGAAGAACTCCATGAGCTTGTTCCACCGTCCTCCTCTAACATTGGGATCCAGACTTACTTACAAAGAGCTTTGAAACAGTGCTCGGCTAAGGAGTGGAATTCTCTGCCTGCGCGTGTTCCCGAATCTAGGCCAAGTTCCCGCAACAGGCCACGCGCATGCCGTGCACTATTTACACGAACCGTTTCGACTCACTTTTGAACCCCATGTAGCTCAGTGCCTATTGCAAGTACAGAGATAAAACTGTACCTACATAATCATATACTAATACTGAAGCAATTTTCCAAATTTCATAGATATAGCTACAGTGGATCCTGAAATAGGACCCCGTGAAAATAGCTAATTTTGGCACTTAATGACTGACTGACTCACTCACTGACCGGTAATCAAAACCTCCAGGCCACTTCCAATTGTCCTGGGGTTATGAAATTTGGCATTTAGGTAGTCATTAGGATAAAAGTAATGGAAAAATTCAAAAATTTGAAATTGGTCAAGTGCGAGTCGGGTTTTAGTCAAAATTATGTATAAAATGTTGGTCGTACTTCTGTGAGACCTACAAATCTGAAATTTGGCATCGGGGTAGTCGTTAGCATTAAAGTAAAGGAAAAATTTGGAAAATGGAAAATGGTCAAGTGCGAGTCAGACTAAAATTAATGTACCAAATATTAAAAAGGTAGTATTTCTAGAAGGTCAGACTTAGTCATGCATGAAAACAAGTACCTATGTTTTAACGAAACTATGAAAATACAAACAACCGTTGCGATAGTTACTATAAATATACTACTTATAGCAAACTGAACAAAAAGAAATTAAATCCCACCAAAAACAGGGGGCCAAGTTCCTATCGGCTAATTGTTTGCCTAAAAAAGCATGTGGGCCTCGGCTGCACTTCTCCCACGTTATCACGTTCGTCCTCCAATATATATTTTTTTGTTTCTCAATGTACGAGTATATAATGATATGCACGATTTAGAGTGAATTTAAGAACTTTATCTCTTTTCTTGCTGCTTTGTCCCTGAGTGGCAGATATTTATTAGCAGGTTCTGACGACAACGCTGTCCATTCGTGGGATACCCTCAAAGTTAACCATACGGGTATACTTATACCTAATCCCACCAAAAACATAACTGTTAAAAAGGGGGCCAAGTTCCTATCGGCTAATTGTTTGCCTAAAAAAGGGTTGAAATCCGATCCAATGCCAAGTTTAGATGCACTTAAATATCGATCATAATCGTCTTCATCAGCAGCCTGATCCACTAGTAAACATTTGCCATTCCCAAGACTCGCTACCACATCCAGTCCTCCGCCTTCCGCATCCAGCCACTATCCGCCACCTTATTCACGTCAACGGTTCATCTGGCCGAAATTCACTTTACCATACACCCAACTTAAAAATATGGTATAGCTGTGAAAATACGCAGGTACGTTGAAAATAATATCTAAAATGAAATAATTTTGAATGTGTACTTGGCAGGTTAATTTAATTATATAAATAATAAATCTAATTACACAATTAATCAAGTATTACTTACAGCACAAAAACCTGCCAAGTTCAAATTTAGAAGTATTTCATTTTAGATATAATTTTTAACGTACCTGCGTATTTTCACAGCTATACCATATTTTTAAGTTGGGTGTATGGTAAAGTGAATTTCGGCCAGATGAACCGTTGACGTGAATAAGGTGGCGGATAGTGGCTGGATGCGGAAGGCGGAGGACTGGATGTGGTAGCGAGTCTTGGGAATGGCAAATGTTTACTAGTGGATCAGGCTGCTGATGAAGACGATTATGATCGATATTTAAGTGCATCTAAACTTGGCATTGAAATTAAATAAATAAATCTTTTTTAGGCAAACAATTAGCCGATAGGAACTTGGCCCCCTTTTTAACAGTTATGTTTTTGGTGGGATCTATATAACCCGAATCCATTCAAGTCGCGAGTGAAGAGGTTTTTTCTGAGCAAGCGACCCCAGGGCTAGATCGAGATCAAGAGTAAGCCCATTGATCATAAAAAAATAATTTCGCACAGAAAATGGTAATTGATTTATTTTATGCAATGCACTAGACTAGTTTCCAAACGCCTTAGCCATCAGTAAGGAAGAGTAAGGGATGAAAGAACCCTTACCAAAATAAAATCTCAAATTTTTTTGCCTGTATTGGTAATTCATATATTGTAATTTATTGTATTTAAAAAAAATCTCATTTGAAACCAAGGTAAATACAAGTCTTTCCAAAGTATCTTTTGGTAGCACTACGCGCCTAAAATGTGGCTGAAATAATAGAAATGTTGTCTATTATGTAAGTGCTAAAGTATCAGTGAAACCATGCGCACTACGATCAGTAGTGTAGTGGTACTGTCTGTATAGGTATAATAATAATAAAGGTGGTCTCGTTTCAATTTCAAAGTGTTTCTCCCCACGTGCGGTTGACTGTATCCGAAGTCTGCAGCGGACATCGTGTCTCTACTGGTCTCTACCCAACTTATTAGAGCGGAAACTGCGAAAGCAAGAAGGTACCTATGCACAGCATTATGTAAGTTTGTGGTTGTCTTTATTCCCCTTGAAAATTACATAATTTTCTAAAGTATACTTTGGTGACCGAACAATGCTAGTCTCGAAATAACTTTACATCAAAGCGAACCAACAGATGGTGTTGTAGCGTTTCCTGAGCCACGGTATTTTCTTTTCATAATATGAAAAACTACTTTTCCCAGAAATGTGACTTAGTTGTATCGATTTTGCGAGAGCTGCTAAGAACGCGATTATGTCAAAAATTTTGCAAAATGATTTAGTAACCTAGTTTTGTAAAATTTGATAGATATTGGTATGATTTAGTGGTACCCATTTCCCTTTAACCACAGTTAGATAGGTTCATAAGGGTGTCAATAACTTTGAGATCACAATCATGGTTTTTTGACATCGTTATAAGCCTATCTATCTAAAGATCTGTGAAAAAGAAAATTGTTTCCCCAAATCTTATCAAATATGAGCAGCATCTGAACTCCACTTTGAGACAGCTCTCATGGTTTAATGACATCCTAATAAACTTAACTGTAGTATCATAGAATAGAAGTACCTACACCGTTTGCTCATTTTTGACCATCTGGCCCATGGACTATGAAGTAAAATGTTCAAAAGTAAAATTTTCACCACTAATGCGTAAAGTAGTTACCTGGAGTCTCCGCTATAATGCACGGAGTTCACTTTGTTGATGTGCCCTTTCAATGTTTTTTTCGTGACTAGACGTATCTTCTGTACGTCACCCAAGTCTGAACACTTCTCTACGAGTTTCGCATCTGCAACCTTTTCTTGTTCTGCCTGTATGCAAAAATAATTCCTTTAGTGTTTGGTTAACATGATGAAATACCTATTTGATTTTTGTTTTTCTTTGTACATTAAGAAAAAAAAATCATGGCACCAATCAGAGATTTTAAAAATTATAATTTGCCAAAGAGTTAAAAAGTTTCTAAAAAGTAACTCATAACTGTAACATACAAAAATCTTAGTTATTAACAATAAGCTAGTTTAAATAGTTATCCAATGCTAAGATTCACTTTTTAGAGCAAACAGGGTATAATGAATATTTGAAATCTCAAAAATTACTTTAACAATAAAAAAAGTTAAACGGTTAAAGTTCACTTATTTATACAACTAGTCTATTCCAAGGACAAACGTGAAAATAGTTCGCACTGCCAAAAATAACCGCTACAAGTATTTACTTAGGAAATTAAGTTTAAAGAAATAAAACATATCCGTTACTACAGTGATTTCACATAAATTCATGGAGGAACTCAGAAGCAGACATTATGTAACGCGGCGGCCAAAACTTAAACCCTATACTTACCTTTAAAATGGTAAGTAGCTTACTAATATTAAGCTAGACTATTATTTAATCTGCGCCGCAGTTCACAATTTGGCTTCACAAACACTGACATCTGCCTTTTTTTGTTTTATCTTACTATAATTATTATTATAACTAAAATTTTATGAACGTGAAAGACTCGACACTCGGCCTGCTAAGCTTTAGGTTACGACGTTAGGAATCAAACTTACTAAGAATAAGACATACCTTTACTTTGGCAATGAGATCCGTTAGCTCCTTCTTGAGAGCAGTAGTCTCGGGGTCTTCCTTCGGCATGGCTACCAGACGTTAGGTGCACTGTACTCCAGTCAACGAGCTGCCTCCAGGGCACTGCCGCAGTATCTGTCCACGCTGTCCTGAAGGCCCGAGCTAATAATCTAATTACTAAAATTGGATTGCAATATACCTTCTGGTCAACCGAAGCTATACATGTGCATCCCACTTTTAATAAGCGACAGGCATCTGGATCGTTAGTAGAGTATTTTTGAGATCGTTGTTATCTATTCTGTCTATTAAATACCTCTACAAATACAAGGTTATTTTTTTGGACCTGATTTGCGAATTTTCAACTTTTTCGGCCACGTGACCACTTTAGTATGGGGAGTCGAAAATTTTTTGAGAAAAGCCGTAGAACAAAAGTTGTTGATTTGACCTCTTCTGTAATAACGTGGGCATACGCAAATCAGGTCAAAAAAAATAACCTAGTATATTAGACGTAGAGATCAAGGTTGATATAATCACGGTGCACTGCTAGTAATCTCGTTATGATTAACTTAAGCTTATCAAACAACTTTTACACAAGAAAATAAATATGAGTAAAGAACGTGACAGCTTGGGAGTGCGAGCGAAACGAATGGCACGCCATACATTTCGCCCGCACACCCAGCTTGTCGCGTAGGTACACACGGCCGCACATCGGTAGAAACACTTTTGGACCTTATGGCGTGGTAATAGAGTTGAAAAAGTTTCTACCGACAAGCGGTTGACCGTACTAACCTACCCGAAAACATAGTTTCAGCTTCCCGTATAAATAGTGTCGCTCGCGCGACTACTTAAAATAGAAAGAAATCGAAAAGTAACTTTCTAGTAAGTATATTGTGAGGAGAATGTCACGCTTGATGTGCTCTTAACTGTCCATCGGCAGCTAAAGGAATAATAATTATGTTATAGGTATTTAATTTCAAATCAGCCTAATTTTATGTCCCTCAACACAGGATCCTCAGAGAAAAAAACTGCATAAAAACTTATTTTGACGATGCCAAAAAATAGTCATGAAATAGTCATAAATAGTCACCATAAGGAAAAAAATAGTCGCGTTACAATTCTAGAGTTATAGCTATGGTTTGCTGAGGATTATGGGCATAGGCTATATACAGAATCCTCAGTTCTGATGCAAGCAAACCGTGGGGACTATCGACTTGGTTTTTATTTTAAAAAATAGTCATGAAATAGTCGTCTTGACTTCCAAATTCTCAAAAATAGTCGTTCAAGGATTTCAGAGTTACAGGGGTAGCTTGCTGAGGATTCTGTGCATAGCATTTCACGGACGCAGATTCCTGCAGAACGGTTAGGTTTTTCTATTTGATACTGATGTCAAAAAATAGTCAACAAATAGTCGTCTCAAACCATAATAACTTCGGTCTGGTTTACCTAGTAGAAGTATGTTAAAAATGCATGTTAACTTCGCCATACATTTTTTCTTTGTACAGTCGCGTACACAAAATTATTTGATATTGATTTCAAGTTGTCAAAAAAAATGGATTTTGATATTGTTAGAGGCTTTTATTTTTATATCTTGTTGCAGACCCTATTTTAGTGTTATCTATTTTTATTAGGTAAATAAGAGGATAAACCGACTGATATATCAGTGCACAGCCCCAACCTTTTGGTCTAAAAACTTAAAATGTAGGTTCCACGTTTAAGGAAAGGTAAAACTAGAATATCGGGCTTAAATCAAGATGCATTCAGTAAATAAAAATACTTTAATAATAATTGGAAGGTTCGCAAATATTACTAAATTAACTATACTAACTTTACTAATTTCTTGATTGATCAATGTTGTTTGCCTACGCATTTAACTATTCATTAAAAATTAAAATGTCACTGCATATGTGTTTTTTTTACCCAATAGAACATCAGTAGAATAATACAAATCAGTTACTTAATGGCATAGTAACAGAGTTGGAAATGTTTAACGTGGGTCGTATAATAGAAAAAGCACCAATATTCTGAGACGAGATATGTTTAACAATAGCATGGCGGCGTTCGGCTCGACCGAATTGTGTGACCGAGCTAGCGCTCGCCGCCGCCGCCGGCGCGTATTGAAGTGCCCTACAGTGTTGCTATTACAACGACAATTGCCGTGCATGAAATGTAAAGTTAACTTACACTACAGCCTATGGAAGCAGTAAATACACAACGCGTTATTCCAAATTAGGATTTCCATTTTTTCAATAATCCTACTTAAAAATTGAATGTAAATTCTAAAACTAACAGCAGCTCGTTAAAAGCGCAGCCTCGGTCGGGTCATTGCGCTGCGGGTTATAGCCCTCTGCGTAGGGATAATTTTAAAATTTTCAGAATTTTTTAAAAGTAGATTTTTTTTTGTGTTCCTTTATCGTTACTGAAACACCCCCTGAGCTATGTCACGCAATAAAATTATCACCCTGTATTACTCATTTAACCATTTAACGGACATGAGTACGAAGACTGTGATTTAAACAAAAAACTAACTTAAAAATAATCTGTAGGTACTGAATATATTCATAAACAAGATTTTTTTATTATTTTAGTTTAAAACCAATTATTGTAGTTTATTAAGCTATATTATTTAACATGAAAACAAATAAACTTTGCTTTTTATTACAGAATTAATTATATTGGGTTCCAAATACATAAAAAAAAAGTAACTAAATAGTTACCATCAAAGATGATATGCATTATGAACACGACTGTACTTGAGTTGAAAAATGTATGGCGAAGTTAACATGCATTTTTAACATACTTCTACAAGGTAAACCAGACCAAAGTGATTATGGTTTGAGACGACTATTTGTTGACTATTTTTTGACATCAGTTTCAAACAGAAAAACCTAAACGTTCTGCTGGAATCTGCGTCCGTGAAATGCTATGCACAGAATCCTCAGCAAGCTACCCCTGTAACTCTGAAATCCTTGAACGACTATTTTTGAGAATTCGGAAGTCAAGACGACTATTTCATGACTATTTTTTAAAATAAAGACCAAGTCGATAGTCCCCACGGTTTGCTTGCATCAGAACTGAGGATTCTGTATATAGCCTATGCCCATAATCCTCAGCAAACCATAGCTATAACTCTAGAATTGTAATGCGACTATTTTTTTCCTTATGGTGACTATTTATGACTATTTCATGACTATTTTTTGGCATCGTCAAAATAAGTTTTTATGCAGTTTTTTTCTCTGAGGATTCTGTGTTGAGGGACATCTAATTTTAAAAATCTCACCGTGTATGACTCGTGTGTATGTATACACAAGCAGGCAGGCATCTACAAAAGTTATGTTTTGATATCAATAAGTAGTAAAGATTCCCGTGTGGTGCCGGCAAAGAATAGAACCAACCCATACATACCCGTGGGTGTCGTAAGAGGCGACTAAGGGTTAACTGGAGGATGGGCAGCAGCATCCTCCTTTGTATATTACATCTTACTTACTGCGATCACCTACAACCGCGGTCCATAGTGCCAGCAGTAACGCTAACAAGCGAGGTGACTATGGTACATCCCCTCCACATTTTTCCAGCAAAACCTAGAATTCTGGAGGGAGCTCCCTGTCCTGTAGTGGACGTTTCATGGGATGTTATGATGATGAGTGAAGATTAATTTTATTATTTTAAACTTATTTAGGTTCATGGGGAGTAAGGGCCAGCCTTCCGAATACTGAAAGGGCATGATTTGATTAGTCAACGTAACTGAACTACTTTCAGCGAATAAAACTTTCAGGAAATTAACAAAAATATCGACCTCTCCATACAAAATTGCACAGGTACTCGATTGGACAGTTTGTATGGAGAGTACGATATTTTTTTATTTCCTGTAAGTTTTATTCGCTGAACGTTGTTCAGTTACGATGACTGATCATGTTTCCAGTATTCGGAAGGCTGTTCTATACACCCTGTACAATCAATAACAATACAGAAAATATAGCATAGCAGCCTTGTATGAACACATGTGTATGCATTAAAGAAGTTTAAATCCATTTTATTCCCGTGTTCAGTTATAAATGGGTTGTAGGTCACAGTTTCAATGGTTAGGCAACTATAAAACTTGTAGCTAACAATTGATTTTCGGTTTCTCCGATTAGAGTCATTGAAGTGCAACAATGCCAGTAACGCTCTCTTTTAGAGACAACTTTCACTTAATACTTACTTTTTATTTTGGCAAAAATGCGGCGACTGCTAGTTACTTTACTACGATGTCTACGCGTTTCAGTGAATATAAAGACTAGATATAAAATGATTGACTTATACCATATAATACACTTACAACGTGTAACAAAAGAGGAATTAGAACGCTGAAAGATGTAGCTCAAGAAGCTCAAGAAAAATTCCCATGCAACATAATTAAGTCGAAATTGCATTAGATGAAAGCGCAGTTTCTATGGAAGGTCAAAAAATGAATTTCGTATTTCTATTTTAGCCGTTAAAACAATGGAGGCCCTCCCTCGACCTTTTCGTAAGCAGATTCCTCAGGTGTTGGAAACCCACGCGCAGGACGTCAATGACAGATTCACAACCTTCAGGGGTTACGGAATATAGATGTGAAATTCATGTGGGTGAAGTCGACAAGTTTTATTATTTTTTAAAATATGTTTATACCTACTGTGGGTTACGGTAATTAAGTCTTGGGTTTCTGCATCTAAAAAGACGCAATTAACACAAATTTTACAATTGTGTTCGGTAACATTCTTTGGAATTTGTAAGTCCCTGGGCTACAGAGCTACAATATTATAGAGGACATATTTTGTTGCCCTGTCATTCCTATCAACCGGCATTTTATTTAATAAATATTGCAATAAATAGAAACACATACATAATGGACTCTGAAAAAAAGAATGGTTATGCAGAGGACGTCACACCCTCTTCAGAGTAAGTCAGTTTACAAAGTTAATTACAAAAAAATCGCAGTCCACTTTCATATTTATGAATTTATTGTATTCGTATTAAGATAAATCTGCAATATTCGGGAAAGTTTATCGTTTTCTTGAGTAGAATCACTGGGCTTTGGGAGTAAAACTAATGAAAATTCACGGTGTATGATATGATCACAATATTAACGATAACTCATAAGGCTTGACCCACAATTTTTAGACTAGGGACTAAATTTTGAATGAATTTTTCAGGTTTTAGCACTAAAAATGTATGAATCTTCAAGAATTATTTTTGATTTTCTTTCATGCTTTGATAGCTGTTGAAGCGAACAACAAAGTCACGGATTTATTAGGTAGAGAGAGAGTATCCACTATTGGTTTGGTACTTTAGCTACTGTTATTTCATAAGTCAGCGTGAAATGAAGGCGGTAAAAAACACCTCTTACTATTTCTTCAATAGGTAATCAGTTGTATCGAAGTTTCACTCCAGTTGTTGGTCGGGAGCTTTGGAGGCAACATGGTCCTCAGGCATCGTGGTTTTCCTGTAAAATGTTGCTGTTGGTTCTTGGCCATACTTGTAGCTCTGAAGGGAGAGACTAAATCTGAAGAGTTTTGCACCAAACATTCTGAAGACAATTATTGTTATTATAAAGGTAGGAAACCCACACAACTTGTTATCAATATAGTTTTTATCTCGGAAAATTAACATTAGTATCTTATGAACTAGGACTTATTTGCTGACTCAGTCAGGTTTATTTGCTGAAGCAGGCTGACTGCGAGATTAATCATTCTTTTAGAGCGAAGTGAAGTGCGTACATGTTGTAATTTTTGTTAAAATTAAGTCACCAATGTTATATAATTTTTTATAAAAAGTCTAATGACTTTACTCATGAAACCAGCGACTGCATAGAAAAATAATTTTACCATTACCAAAAAAGGGATCCTGATTCATCGAAAACAGTAAAAAAACCGACCTAGTGCGTGTTGGGCCTTGCGCGGTTAGGGTTCTGAAGTTGTTTTATGAATTATTATTAAGAGTGTTTTATATTTTTTCGTAAACTTTTTTCGTTCTAACGCCCAGCGACGTCCAGCGCCTGATTGCTATTGCTTTAATTTCTATAAATTCATCATAACATCCCATAAAACGTCCACAACGTCCAAACGTCGAGCTCCCTCCAAAATTACATCTCTAGCTGGAACAATGTGGAGGGGAAGTACCAGTCACCTCGCTTGTTAGCGAAACGGCTGGCACCATGGACCGCTGTTGTTGGTGACCGCAGAATGTAAGATGATACGATACACAGAAGGATGCTGCTGCCCATCTTCATTGACCCTTAGTCGCCTTTTACGACACCCACGGGTAGAGATGGGTTGGTGGTACTATTCTTTGTCGGCACCACACGGGACGATCTATATCTTAGATTATTGATATTATGTCAATCATCATTTAACATGCGGACGAAGTCGCGGGCAAAAGCTACGTATTACGAGTGCGACGCGCCGCGCCGCCGCCGCCTGTATCCTGTAAGCAGATAAAAAGCGGCCAAGCGCTAGTCGGGCTCGTAAAGCGTATGTACGAATATTATTACCTACAATAGAACTGGCTGCTGCCCGCGACAGAAAGACAGAAATACTAAGAGCTGCTGATTTGGGGCTTGGGAGAAAATTCTTGAATGTCAAATTCAAATTTTTATTTCCGTGTAACAAAGACCCATACATTATACAGGGTGTTAATTTGATTGCGTGCCATAGCTCAGGGGCGGGATCAGTATCAGTAACTGAATAACTTTTCCCAAGGAACATAGGTCGAAATACTAAAAACCAAATTTGACCTTCCATACAAAATGCGCTATAAGCTGATGCAGTTTCTATGGGAGATCAAAAATTGATTTTCGTATTTCGACCTATGTTCCTTGGGAAAATTTGTTCAGTTACTGATACTGATCACGCCCCTGAGCTATGGCACGCAATCAAATTAACACCCTGTGTGAAAAAGCACCGATCAATAAATAAATACAAGAAATAATTGAATAAACTCAAAATCAAAACAAACACACACATATTTATCACCTAATATATTACTTACTAAAAACATTCAAAATCACAGATTTTTCTTTTCAGAAGTGAAGATTGATTTCATTGTATATGTTATCGGCAAAGTGTATAATTCAGGCATTCTATACAATGCCTAGGCATTCTATACAATGCCGAGCTCGTCTAGGCAATGTATAAAATATTATTTCTATCGTTTATAATTGTACACATTGCCTAGTCAATGTATAGAATGTCATGTGGAGATCAGGTAAAGTATGAAATAAGACAAATAACATGTGTTTTTAAGTAACCTAACCTTTTTTTGTGATGGAAATAATGCTTACGCATGCCGCACCGTTCGGGGAAACGGTACGGTTATGTGGGACTTGCACCCACTAAAAACTCCATCGTGTGCCGCCGTCGCATTATGGGTGGGTGGGTCACGAGCACTGTACGTTCGCACTACTTTCGCAACCCACCCTGAGATAGCCTCTGGAGATGCTCCCTCACCTAGGCGACGTCCGAGCACACATCAGACGTTGTCCCCTCACTGGCCTTTTAGTGCGTTCGACGGGCTCCCCGGGACCCGCCGCCCGCAGGCCCACGCTTAGGGCGGAGGACGGGCGTATTCCCGTCTCCTACGCCCTCTGCGCCTTCTGCGAAGCGGGTGAGACAGAGGATTATCCTCTCTTTCCCGCTCCGCGGCCTCCTTCTGCGTGATACTCTAGACCTCTTGCTGCTGATCATTGCCTGAACAACAACCGGCAGCGAGAGATCTTCACCCACTACCGCCACTAGGGCAGCACGTTCCTCTTCCCATCTTGGGCATTCCACCACTGTGTGCTGCACCGTGTCCTCGGCGCAGTCACAGTGATGGCAAGCAGGAGTCGGTTCTCTGTCGGCTATGTGGTGCAGATACCGGCCAAAACAACCATGTCAGTACAGTAAGTCAGCCCACCGAATTTACGGTCCTGCGGAGGGAGACTCGAGGCGCAGACGGTGAAATAAAAAAGTGTAGGTTAATTAATTGTATTCAAGATTAGGTATTCAATGGACAGTCACTGACAGTTTTATAGATGCCTATTCATAAATATCGTGCCTAGTATAAGCGAAGGAACAGTTGGCGTTGGGTTTTTAGGGTTCCGTAGTCAACAAGGAACCCTTATAGTTGCGTCATGTCCACCTGTCTGTCTGTTCGTCCGCGGCTTAGCACAGCGACCCTTGGTACCAGAAAGCTGTAATTTGGTATGGATTACATATGTCACGTTAACAAATAAAAAAGGTATAATAAAATCTTGAAAAAAAAAGTTTAGGTTTCCTCCCCTACACGTAAAGTGAACTTTTTTTCTCGTCGACTCCATAGTGTGGGATGTCGTTAGATAGGTATTTGATTTAAATATTGTGAGTTTGCAAAGATTACTTTAGGATAGGGAACCGTTTGATAAATACCGGGTGCACCACTACCGGACTCGGACTACCTTCCGATTACTGAAAGAGCAATACCATCAGTCGACGTAACTGAACAACTTACAGCGAATAAAACTTTCAGGAAATAAAAAGAAATCAGCCACTGCATACAAATTGTCAAATCAAGTTTACAATTTTGTATGGAGAGGCCGATTCTTATTTAATTTTCTGAAAGTTTAATTACTGAGCTGAAAGTTGTTCAGGTACGTTGACTGATCATTTCCTTTCAGTATTCGGAAGGCTGTCCCTTACACCCTGTATTTAGCTTAGAAGTGCAATTTTTTTAGAGTCAAGTGTCCCCCCGCCCTGCCATCTAAACGGTTGTTACTGGAAATGTGGAAAAAATTGTTGTAGGTATAGCATATATTATTATGATGAAATGAAAAGTAACACTAACGCAGCTCAGTAAGCTTTACAGGTAATAGGAGTTATTATTACCTTTATTTATATTATATAGGTATTTATCTACGAAGTATTTATCCTTGCATTTAAATGTTTAAAAATCTAAATGTTTTAATTTTAACTACTACTCGTATCATTGATTTTAACACTTTCTGGACCCCAAGTTTGGAACAAATGATTTAAGAGATTAAAAAATAAATCTCAGAAAAACTACAAAGACGAAGCAGTAGTAAAGGGTGTTACAGAGGAAAGTGCACTTTTGAGTGTCCGTCTCCCTAGCAAGCCCAAGCGAGATATGGCCAAGTGGCATACACCAAAAGTTTAGTGGAAATTGGTTCATTCCATCAGTAAAGTGTGATTCAGTGACTCAAAACTAACGACACTACATGATAACATTGGGTGGCTGTAGACGAGCATGCAGATTATTTTAAATTGATATTTTCATAGTAAAAGCTGTTCAGGTAATTGTCTCAGTAACGGCAACGTCGCACTTCACAGCATGCATTCAAAATTTTCGGCGGGACAATGATTTTGTTTCTAGCATCGAAACCGTAAGACATAGGGACTCACTTTTTTTGGTGCTCATTGCACCAAATATGCACTCTTATTGGAATATCGCTCAGCATTCTACGTGCAGTACTTTTTGAGTTACAGCAGGGGCTTGCTGGCGAGACGTCTCCCCAGCAACCCCATGAAAAAATACAAATATTTCAAAAGTTAGTGGAGCTAGGATTTCGATATATTTGGTGCCTACCGCTCCGAGTAGGTACTGAATATTAAGCTTTGTTTTATCTTCCTACCTACTACATATTCCGAGATATCACCTGGGCTGGCTGGGAAAACGTCTCTCCAGCCACCCATAACTATAATTGATGAAGTGCTCCTACCATTTGAACATTTTCAATTCGGCTTTTTTACAATCAATTGCACTAGATATGCAGTAAATGTAGAACTATTTTAAGTAATCTGCTTAGTTTTTCTTGTATAGAATGGGCTGGCTGACGAGACGGTGGTCCCCATTGTAACTTGTTGTCTTACTTTAGACAACTAGTTACAATTGTCGAACAGACTCAGTTCTGCAGCATACGCAGTGAAAAGTATAAGTGCTCTGACGGATGTAGACACCGCGAGGTTAGTCTACTTCAGTTATTTCCATAGTCTCATGTCATATGGCCTTTTGTTATGGGGTCATGTTGCGGATGCAAACAGCATTTTTATACTACAATAGCGAGCTGTTCGTGCAATTTATAAAATGAAGCCTAGAGAATCTCTTAGAAACAAATTTAAAGAAATCAACATTTTGACTTTTGTGTCGCAATACATTTATGAGAATTGAATACTTATAAGAATGTTAAACGGAATATACATATTTTCGAGAAAAATAGTGACAGTAACAGAAATTATACAGTGTGTTAATTTAATTGCGTGCCATAGCTTAGGGGGTGGTTCAGTTACGATAAAGGAACTAAAAAATATATTTAAAAAATCCTACTTGAAAAAGTTTAAACTCCAATGAAACTAAACTAACGCAGAGGGCAATGACCCGCGCTATCAAAGGCGCGCTAAAGAGTTTCAGTTTTTCTTTTTTTTATTGAAAATGGGCTTAGTCAGTTATGTATGTGCCTACCTTATCCACTGATAATCGCGCGCTGGCTCGATGGTAACACGGTGCTCCGTCCGGGTCATTGCCCTCCGCGTCTAACAGGCTAATTCAAAATTCAAAGTGACTTATATCCCAGGAAGATTGAGCCATATAAGGGGAATTAGCGGAACAAATTAATTGATTACCAAAAGTTTTAGCTTTGGGTAGTCATTGACTCTCTTTACAACCTCAAATAAATTCCTCTCGATTATTGTAAGGGCTACTCGCAGGTCAGGTTGAGAAAGGTCCTTTTTTTTAGGACTCGCTAGTAACTTGAAAACGGTGCGTCTTAGAGACAAGGCTTTCAGAGATGAATTGAAGCCTAGTAAATTTGCCACAACTTTTTCCCAATCCATAACTAGTTAGCTGTGCCCTACGACTTCGCTTGTGTGAAGTGTTGATTGCGGCTGCGTCGCTTTAAACTTCATAATCGCATATCTTCTGTTACGATTATTCGTTTGCAATGTAACAAAGTTTATATGATGCACAAACGTAAGCTTCATACATTGTTGAAAAATTCATTTGAATCGGTTCAGTAGTTCGTGAGTAAATACCAGACAGCCGCTTGAAATTTAAAATTCGAATATCTCGTCTTATGGTGAACCAATTTCATTGAAATAATACTCGTGGATTGCAACAACTTACGGTTGACACATTATTGAAAACCCCGTTTAAATCTGATCAGTAGTTTGTGAATGAATCCAATCTGTGTGTTTGTCTGTTTTTCTCTCTGTCGGCGGCATAGCTCAGAAGGCTTCAGTACTAGAAAGCTGCAATTTGGTATGAATATACGTATTAACAACTCGGACAAAAAAGAAAAAAAAAAAAAATTATCTCCCCTGCACGTGAAGCGGAGATTTTTTTTTGTTTACCCAGTAGTGTGGGGTGTCGTTAGAAAGGTCTTTTAAAAATATTGTGAGCGTGTGAAGATCATTTTTCGATTTAGGGATCCGTTTGCGAAATATTAAGTTTCAAAGTGCAATTATTTTATAATTTGTTGTCAAGACTATCTGTTAGTTAACTGATGGTTTACCTTTTCATTTCGTAAAATATATTGCTAGTTTCTTTTCATTTCGTGAAATATATTGCCGCTTGAATGTAAAATGGCGTCAGCACAGCAGGTGGTACATGGGTTTAGGCATCTGGTGCATTTCATTTTTCATTTCTAAGCCAAAGCCAACTCAATCTAACCGATCCCGTTCACCGATCACAATAGCCAAATGCTAGAAACGAATTAGCGTAACGAGATCCTAAACGTGACGTTTTGCAAAACGCCTAGGCATTATACAAAGTGGTGAATTTCACAACTTGCCTGTGACATACATACTACTGACTGCCGTGATTTTTCTCACATATTCGATTACAACCGTTTAACTGGCGGGGACGACGACGACGCCGACGTCGACAATTGACTCTAACAAAAAAATTGCACTTTGAAACTTAATATTTCGCAAATGGATCCCTAAATCGAAAAATGATCTTCACACGCTCACAATATTTTTAAAAGACCTTTCTAACGACACCCCACACTATTGGGTAAACAAAAAAAAAACTCTTTTGTCCGGGTGGTTAATACGTATATTCATACCAAATTGCAGCTTTCTAGTACTGAAGCCTTCTGAGCTATGCCGCCGACAGAGAGAAAAACAGACAAACACACAGATTCGATTCACTCACAAACTACTGATTAGATGTAAACGGAATTTTCAATAATGTGTCAACCGTAAGTTGTTGCAATGCACGAGTATTATTTCAATGAAATCGGTTCACCATAAGACGAAATATTCGAATTTTAAATTTTAAGCGGCTGTCTGGTACCTATTTACTCACGAACTACTGAACCGATTCAAATGAATTTTTAATAATGTATGAAGCTTACGTTTGTGCAGCATACTCGTATACTCGTAAACTTTGTTTGATTGCAAACTAATAACCGTAACAGAAGATATGCGATTATGAAGTTTAAAGCGACGCAGCCGCAATCAACACTTCACACAAGCGAAGTCGTAGGGCACAGCTAGTTATGTATAAGGAAAAAGTTGTGGCAAATTTACCAGGCTTCAATTCATCTCTGAAAGCCTTGTCTCTAAGACGCACCATTTTCAAGTTACTGGCGAAAGTCATAAAAAAGGACCTTTCTCGACCTGTCCTGCGAGTAGCCCTTACAATAATCGAGAGGAATTTATTTGAGGTTGTGAAGAGATTCAAAGACTACCAGAAGCTAAATCTTTTGGTTATCAATTAATTAGTTCCGCTAATATTATAATTCTTCCCTCATTAATATGTTTAATGTAACAACACTATCAACCCTGTACATTCAAACATATTTAAAACAGCGCGTGGGTTTTTATTGTCGCTTATTTTTTTTCCCACCATGGCGCCAATTTGTTTGCGAAGCGATGTAGTTTAGGTGACATCATTAAGAGATTTTAATATCCAAAAACCGGCCAAGTGCGAGTCGGACTCGCGCACTGAGGGTTCCGTACCACCACATAAACATAATTGTGTTAGTTGAAATTTCAGTAAGTTAATGTGCTAGATTTTTTGAGTCCGACACGCGCTTGACCAAATTTTATTATTTGTTGTTATTTTATAGCCTATGCCCTATTAACATACCAATTTTCAAGTTTGTAAGTGTTCCCGTTTTTAAATAGAACTAAAACAAAAATCGCCTCATCAACCATCCAACTTGACCCCTCTCTTATATGAATGTTCTTGAAACGGGAGCTCACCACAATTGGTTACCATTAGTTGTGAGAAAAGTTGTAATATTTAATGATTTCAGACTTATTCCATTATTTGTACTGTGAGACCTAGCTTCTTGCCAAATTTTATAATTTTAGGTCAACGGGAAGTACCCTGTAGGTTTTTCATTTTTGAATAAATGTATGGAGATGAGGACATAAAATGCCATATCTTTTGATTGCGTCGATGTAAAAAATTGAAATTTTCAGATCTTGTGTGGTTCATGGATCCTAATATATGGTATTAATTTCAACCTGATACCTTTAGGGCTCCCGCACACGACCGAGAATCGGTGGGCGATTATCGGCCGTGACAAGGACGGAAGATTCAGGTGATAACACGTCAGAGCGGGATGCCGACAAAAAATCGGTCACCGATTCTCGGTCGTGTGCGGGATCCCTTACCCGTTCGTGAGATAAAGGGTCTTGACAGACAGACAGACAGACAGACAGACAGACAGACAGACGGACAACAAAGTGATCCTATAAGGGTTCCGTTTTTTTCTTTTGAGGTACGGAACCCTAAAAATGAATAAACTATTTTGAGTTTTGAGCTCATTAAGTTGTGAAGCCTACTTAGCTGTGATAGTTTTCCAAATAATTGTATCATATACAGGGTTATTTTAGGACCCCTGGCCAAATTTTAGTACCTACGTTATTCAGAACAAGAATCTGAACCACTTTCCCAAAGGAACATGAGTAAAAACTAGAAAAAAATTTGATCCTCCCATACAAATCCTACTAGTGTCGGCACATGATTTGTATGGGAGGATCATATTTGCGCTTTCAAGCTAAATATTGCACTTACTTGAGGGGAGGTCCGTATTTTTTAAATATTATTTTATTTTACCACTTTGTCGGCGTTGATGAAATGTATACCTATCCGTACTAAATTACAGCTTTCTAGTACTAAGGGTGTCTGAGCTAATACGGACAGACAGATTGTATAATCGTTTTTTAAGGGATCAGTCACTTTTGATGTACTTATTTTCTATCGATAGTGGTGTTGTTAGGGTTCCGTAGCCAAACGGCAAAAAACGGAACCCTTATAGATTCGTCATGTCTGTCTGTCTGTCCGTCCGTCCGTATGTCGCAGCAACTTTTTTCCGAAACTATAAGAACTATACTGTTGAAACTTGGTAAGTAGATGTATTCTGTGAACCGCATTAAGATTTTCACACTAAAATAGAAAAAAAAAAACAATAAATTTTAGGGTTATCCATACTTAGAACTGAAACTGGATAGATCTTCAAAAATGATGAATCATTTTGACTGATTCAGGATGGCCGATGGTCCGAGTCAAAATAGTCAGAGATATTTCGGGGCTTTCGTATGTGTTCCAGATTGTTCCGGGATGTTCGGGAATGTTCGAGCGATTTACGATGATCGAAAACGTTCTATAGGACGATTAGGGAAGGTTGTTAATCTACCAAGTTTCGGAATGTTTATGTCAACTCAGTTCTGATTTAACCAAAACTCGACATAGTACAAATTTTTGCCGCCAGATGTCCTATATTCACTTTGCACGAAGGCCCAAACTAAAGCAAAGATGTATCGTATCCACGTCATAAAATGTAAAAGAATGTAAACAAATTGTAAATTGTTGACTTGAGCAATAAAGTTAATTATTAAGTTCTTTAATATGTAAAGTACCTTCTTGTAAAAAAAATTAAAAAGTTTTATTTGTCTAAATAAATTTTAAAAGCAGCATGTGACAGATTTGACTTCTATTTAGAGTATGGATCTTCAATTTTTATCAAAGGTCCGATATCGATTTCTCCTTGTGTAACTTATCGATTATCGATTGATGAAAGCATAAAATACAGCCGGCTGGCAACAATTTCTAGCTGTCAATAATTGACATTCATCCTTATCAAGAAATAATTCATTTGTTTGGAGAAAGACAGATTAAAAACATCAGACATGGCTGTATGGGCTTTGTACTCTTTGCCTTTCCGAAAGGAAGAATGAAACCAAAAAAAAAAATCATTTGTTTGGTCGTTCTTCGTTCTCCTTTGTTTTGTTACGGTTATTATTAATTCTATAATCTTCATTTGTGTATGAAACAGTCGGCATTATCTAAGCAAACGGATCCCCTGAAACGTTGGCCAGTCAATTGTGCGTAATCAATCAAAATACAAAACCATATGAGGAGCTGAGATCACCGCGTTTCATAGGGAACGGCGGCGGAGCACAGAACACATATACTCACGGCGGAGCCGAGCAGTACTAACCGAGAAGTGTGAAGAAACGGGCGTCTATATCGACCTCTAACGCGGACTCGTAAATGCTGAAAGCTTATCGGAAGGCCGGTAGGAAGCGGCAACATTTATCGGGGATTCTGGAGCAATACTCGCACGTACACCACACCAGTCTTTTATTAGACAGCGCGCTGTTTTAACGAATTCCACTAGGAGTTTATTGAACCTAGTGTTGCTCGTGGATAGATCTGGAAATATGAAATTAATTATTTTAGCATTTAGTTTTGCATCTGCATTCGTTTTTATTGCTGAGGGTGCCGGTAAGAAACTTTTTATTATTAAGAATGATCTATCATGCCTTTGTTCTCTTTACTGCTTCATATTAATACCAGGAAAGTAATTTGATCTTTGACTTGCTACTGTGTCCATTCTTTTAGAGATAAAATAGGTACCTGCCCGTCTTAATAAAAAAATAGGCACCTAATTTTATGCAGGTTAATAGAATCTTGCAGAAAGTTTTTTTTATATTAATTAAAATTACTAACTACTTATTCAGTTTTTATGTTAATTACCTATTGTTTTTATGTATCTCCAAAATGTTTTGTTTTAGATGACATAAAAGTACTAACAGTTGCGACAGATAAAAATCATGGGTTGGAACGTTACTTGAGGTCTGCAGGCACTTATGGAATTAAAGTAGAGGTTCTTGGGATTGGTGAAAAATGGAAGGGAGGAGATATGAACTATCAAGGGGGAGGGCAAAAAGTCAACATTTTAAAGAAAAAACTCAAGGAGCTAATGGAGTCTGAGATAAATAAGGATTTAATCATTCTGTTCACTGACAGGTGGGTACTACAATTTTTTTATTACTTGGTATTATTTAAATCACTTCTTTATACAGGTTATCTCATCAAGCAAAGCACTAAGGGAGACAAAGAAACTGAACAACTTTCTTAAAAAAGTTTGATGGCAAGGTAAATGAACATCTTATGCATCATATACCTACATTACATTGCATTATTTTATCTTCATAATTGTGCGTTTCCAGTTTTTTATTGACAAAAGTATAGAACTGAAGACTTGTGTCCTTCATGTGGGTTTTATAGGTACACAAATTCATAATTATCTCTGGTTTTCTCTACCTCAGCACAAATGCTCCTTAAATATTTTATTATTTTATGTTTAATTATTTGGGACAATGGAGGCTAGCAATAAATTTAATTCTAAATAATACAAATTTCAATGTGCCTAATTTATGTATCTTGTCCTGACAATTTTTTGATGTTAGGTCCTGAAATAACATCAAAAAATTTATGATAATATCTTTAAGGAAGCTATATGCGTATTTTTAGAGCCTAAACAACATCTATTCTTTTGTTTCAGTTATGATGTCATGTTCCTAAGTACTATTGATGCAATAGCCAAGAAGTTTAAATCGTTTGAGAAGACAAGGGTACTCTTTTCAGCTGAACAATTTTGCTGGCCGGACCCTAAGCTCGCAGTCCACTATCCTAATACTGAGGTACCAAATCCATACCTCAATTCTGGTGGATTTATAGGTAAGGAGATTAGTATACCTACCTCAGTATAAAATTTCAATTACCTGTAGTAAAAGCCTATAAGTATAGGCTATACTATACCTACATTTGATGTCACAAAAGTAGCAAGCACCTCTTAAAACTAAGGACGCAACATACTTTTATCCTAATCGGAAATTGGTGGCCACCGCGTTCCGTTCAAAGGATTTTGAATAAACAAGATGACATAAAGCTTATTGTAACAGTTTTAAATAATGCTATCCTGACAAAGAACACTTTGTCCGTCTTAAATTTTTAATTTTGCCACCAATTCAATGAAATTTATAAAATTCCGATGAGGGCGCTAGTGTGCGCACGAAACCGTCTTAAGGGCTTTCCCCCAGCCAACTTGTGCCCCCATCAGTTAAAAAAATATTACTCTCTAAATACAAAACTTATCGAAAATCTGTCTTACCAGATTGAATTAAAAGGTTATTTAGAACTTATCAATCCTGAAAAATATAGTTCATTAGTTTTAGATACAGATACAAAGTGCGAAAAACGGAGCGATTAAAATTTTTTTTACTGATGGGGGCGCTAGTTGGCTGGGGGAAAGCCCTTAAGCTAAAAACTATGTTTTTAGGAAAAATCAATTATTTTTTATACCATCTATTAGTGATGTAGAATCACTCCTTAGAAGGATCATCATACTTTTACACCTTGTATAGAAGGTGTAAAGGACAAGTTGTCAAATACTGAAAGGGCATGATAAATTAACGTACCTGAACAACTTTCATTGAATAAAACTTTCAGGAAAAGAAAACAGATCGGCCGCCCCATACAAAATTGCAAACTTAACTGGAGAGTTTGTATGGAGAGGCCGATATATTCAGGTCGTTTTATTCACTAAAAGTTGTTTAGTTTCGTTGACTGATCAGATCATGTCCTTTCAGTATTTGTCCACCTGTCTCTTACACCCAGATTATACTTTATTGCACACAAATTACATACAGTTGATACCTCCAGTGAACATTTATCTAAGGTTGATACATTATCATTGATTACAAGAGTGAACTGGCAAGCAAGCAAGGGAAAGTTTCTGCATATTTTTAAATAAGAAATGGAAAGTTACATGAAAGTTATAAACAACCTTACATACCTTATTTCACTTGGGGAAAGAGTTTCAAAAAACCCTTTCTTGTTGTTGTTGTACTCGTATAATCTACAATGCACGAAAATTACAAAAATACAAGGATATGGTCTTGGAGGGTATTCGTATCATGCAATGAACTAGTCTTAGATAAATGATTCGCAGCGAATCATTTATCTAAGGAACTAGTATATAAAATTTAACATGAGTAGCTAGTTGTTATGGGTTGGCGTCAGACAGGCACTCAGTTATTCAGTCAGGCATCAGTTATTCAGTCAGACAGACATATAATTTTACAAGCGGCCCGCCCCGGCTTTGCACGGGAAGCTAGAGTTCATAAAAAGACCCCATAGATAAAAAAAATCACTTTCAGTATTTCCCGATTTTGAAACATGTTTTTTTTTTGTTTTAGATCTATCGTAAAAGTAAATTATAAAATAACAACAAATTATAAAATCTGGTCAAGTGCAAGTCTGACTTGCGCGCATTTAATACACTTCGCAGCTGGCGGCTCACACTTGGCCCGTTTTTGGTCTGTAGGAATTTCATATTAACTTTCATCCCTAATTTTTATCCCCTTGGGGGATTATTTTTTTAAAAACGCTGAAACATATATTTATATCTTTCTTTTTATTAGCCTAAATCCAAATTTAATTAGGATTTTCCTTCGAACTTACATCCCTTATTTCACCCCCTTGGGGGATGATATCTCAAAATTGCTGAAACATGTGTTTCTTTACTTCTTATTATTAGCTAAAACCCAAATTTCAAGTACCTCATGTAAAAACTGTAGGATTTCCATAACAACTCTCACCCCATATTTCACCCCCTTAGGTGATGGTAGGTATCTCAAAATTGCTGAAACACGTGTTCCTTTGTTTCTTATTAAAATCCAAATTTTCAGGTATTGCATGTCAAAACTGTAGGATTTTTATACAAATTTTCATCCCTTATTTAACCCCTTTGGGGATGATATCTCATAATTTCTGAAACACGTGTTAGTTTGTTTCTTATTATTAGCTTAAATCCAAATTTTAAGTACTTCATGACAAAACTGTAGGATTTCTATACAAACTTTCATGCCTCATTTCATCGCGTTGGGGGATGAATTTCCAAAAATGTTAAACCATGTACTGTTTTATTTTTTACGGAGAGCTCAAAACCAAATTTGTATAATAAAATTCTACCTTTACTTATAGACCAACATACGGAAAAAATTACCCCTTTTTCACCCCCTTGAAGGGTAATTTTTAAGTAATGCTTAAACACGTGTTTCTTTATTTTTTACCAGAAGCTTAAATTCAAATTGGTGTGAATCTAACTCAAGAAACAAAGGACTTTCATACAAATGTTCATCCCTTATTTCACCCCTTTAGGGGATGATCTTTGAAAAATCCTTCCTTAGAGGGTGGTTTTGAAGTGCAATAAACCTGTGTACAGAATTTTAGATCTGTGACTATAGCGGTTACGGCTCGGCGTTGATGAATTAGTCATTAAGTCAAGTCAAGCAATTTTATATAGGGTGACTTTTAATTAGTTCTTGATAGAAAAAGATATGAATGTTCTCATGATACTGATACATATTTAAAAGAGCGCGTGGGATTTCATTGTCGCTTCTTTTTTTCCCACTATGGCGCCACATTGTTTGTGAAGCGATGTAGTTTAGCTGACGTCATTAAGATATTTTAATATCCAACAATGAATAAACGATTTTGACTTTGACTTTGACTGAACAACTTTCCCCAAGGAACATAGGTCGAAATACGAAAATCAAGCCTCGACCTTGATTTCCCATAGAAACTGCATCAGCTGATAGTGAATTTTGTATGGTAGGTCAAATTTGGTTTTTCGTATTTCGACCTATGTTCCTTGGGAAAAGTTGTTCAGGATCATGAGTAAATGCATATCTTTTGCTATCAAGAACTAATTAGAATTCACCCTATATATTTAGATTGAAATTTCAGTGAACTTGTGTATAAGATAGAGATCTTGTATAGCGACTGATTTACGTTTTATGAGTTCTTCAAATTAATATCTGTCTCATAGGTTTGGCTTTAAAAATTCCGGCCAAGTGCGAGTCGGTCTGGTGGACTAAGGGTACAATACCTTTCCACCACAAGCTCTTACGAGCTTTTGTCCTCCGATTGTAAAATATCTATCACATCTCAGACCACTCAGACCTGACCCCTCTTAATATTAACTTTAATGTATTGAAAGGGGGGCGAGCTCACCTTCAATTGGTTATACTTGGTTGTGAGAACAGTTGCAATAAGTATTAAATGAGTTTTGATATTTTCCTTTACTTGTGCTGTGAGACCATTTATCATGATTCTAGGTACGGGACAGCGGGAAGTACCCGTTACATTTTGGTTACATTCATAAATGTATGGAGAAGGGGACATCACTTTTTGTATTCTTTGTTGGTGTTATGGAGCTAACGTAGATTCACAGCTATAAGGGTTTATAAACTTGGCATTTAATACTTATTTCAGCTGGATACCTTTTTCCATTCGTGAGAAAAAGGGTCTTGGTAGAGGGACAGAAGGTCAACAATGTGATCTTATAGGGGTTCCGTTTTCCCTGTTGATATACGGAACCCTACAAATGTTAAGATTGTTGGTACAGTCAAAAGAGTTTGTTATGCTTGACACTTTGAACATTGTACACACGTCCGCACGTCGGTGGAAACACTCTGATGTTGAGCGGGTCTCTGGTTTAGGGCGCTTGTGGCGTAACACTGGGCCAGCTTATACTGGTTTTGTTTCTAAGTGCTTGCTGCCGTGCGTACCGTTCTTATTTCTAGAGCTAGAGTCAGCTAAATAAATACATATTTTCAAAATATACAAAGTTTAGGCTCCTCCAGGGAAAAAGCTTCTGAACGCTTTTTTGCAAAATATACGATTAAATCCTTGTATTTTCATATCCAACATTATGAAAGCGATTTTCAAAATATTATTCAATATTTAGTATATTTTTTTCACTAAAATGTGATCTTTATAAAAAAAAAACTAAGTAATCATTTGTTTTATTATTTTCAGGTTACCTTCCAGAACTCCATAAAATTGTCAATTACAAAGAGATTGATGATAAGTACGATGACCAACTATATTACACAAACATTTACATAGAC
The DNA here is from genome assembly GCA_947532105.1 of Athrips mouffetella. Lineage (NCBI taxonomy): Eukaryota > Metazoa > Arthropoda > Insecta > Lepidoptera > Gelechiidae > Athrips > Athrips mouffetella. Next base: position 35,824,841 of record OX383956.1, read on the forward strand.
AATAAACTAAGGGAAGAGCTACAAATCTCCCTTGACCACAATTCGTCTATATTCCAGAATCTAAATGGAGCTTTGTGTAAGCATAAGAAAACAAAATTCCCTGAGTTCAAGTGCATAACCGATTAATCACCTTTCTTTTTTTTTTTTTTGCAGCTGATGTCAAACTAACAGCAAGAGAAGCACAAGACTGGCCTTTCATTGAAAACACGGTTACCAATGAGGCTCCCCTTATTATACATGGAAATGGGCCTGCAAAGCATCAGCTTAACCACTTTGGAAATTATTTAGCCAAGTCTTGGTCCGTGGCTACTGGATGTGCTCTTTGTGAAGAAAAACGAATTAAACTTTCGGTAAGATGTACCTTCTTTAAAGAAAACGCCGTAAACTAAGATGTTCGGAGAAATTTTCTTTCGTTTTTTTATACGATTTTTTGTATAGGTAGACCTCCGTAAAGGTAGACCAAAAACCTTATTTCGTAGGCAAAAACTCATGAATAAAGAAGTAAAAATAAAAAGACTATTTTCGTGTGGCAATTTGTTAACTTGAAAACATTTAAATATTTCGTGAGAATGTCGGAAACACTAGTACGATTAGGAACAGGATTTTTTTTCACAATGTCTGTCGTAAAATTCGTGAATAAACAGTTATAAAATCAAACACAATTTTCGAATTTATAGCGCCTCGAATTATTAACTGGTAAGTAGGGCTGACATTCATAACCCCTATAAGATCACTTCATTATGAAAGTCTCCGCGCCCAGCTGTAGCCTTGCGTTTGTGATTATATGGACAGCACTTGCACTTCCGGTGCGGCTCTATCCGCGCGCGTCACTCGCCACGCGGTCAGTACAGTTTCTATAGTAAGGCGTCGACCACCCGGGGTCGTCTGCCTGACAGGGCGCTGTGGTTAGGTTCATTAAGTTCGACGAGCGTGTCGAACACAGCGGTTCATGTACTTTTGCGGACCTTCGCCCCTGAACACTTTTGTTAAGTTGTCGCCTATTAGGAAAGCGATAACGTAATTCAAGCGCAAACAGTGATCGGTTGCGAGTAACTGCAATCGTACAGTGAAGCGCACTTTAAGCCTGACATATTGGAATTTGTACCGCCGTAGTAAATATCTAAAACAGTAAGATAAATGCTTTCAAAACATGGGAGTCTAGGTGGTCTCTGATATCGGATCAATTATCAGAATTGGAAATGACCGCTATTTTGACCTTTTTGTTTTTAAAATCGTCATCTGGGATCTATGGTGTCTGATAACGAATTAAAAAAAAAACTGGCCACCATGTTAATCTTTCTAGTAACGGGGCCAATTGCTTTTAAAATCAATATGTGAATGTCGTCTAGTTATATTAACAAATAGGCTGTTTTTAACCCGGAACCCTCCGATACCAAAATGGTAAAAAAAGGAACCCTTATGGTGCGACTTTGTCTGTCTGTCTGTCCGTCTCTCACACGTGTATATCTCGGCAACCACTCATGCTATCGACTTGAAATTTGGAATAGTTTTAGAATATAGTTGCCCAACTTAATTGCACATAAAAGATAAAAAAAAAGATTATTAATGTAAAGGGGGCCCAAATATGGGGGACAAAATTTCAAATTGTCGTTACTAGGTCGAGTGGGATACCACATGAAAGGGCTTTACTTGAACATTCTAAAATATATTTTCGAATTTTTTTACGACTCTTAGTTTTCATAAATCTATTTATTTTTAAAAATGTCAAAAAATACCATTTCCCCCCTTATCTCCGAATTTTGTGAAAGGAAAAATCTGAATTAATTACAGTCGATAGAAGTTTATGTAAATATTACAGCAAAAATAAAACGATTTTTCTATGTTGCACAGTTTTTTATAAATCTGCAAAAAACCTTCACGAACAAATTTAGTTTTGCGGCCCTAAAAATAGACTTTATTGCTTCCAAAAATACTATAGGTGTATTGGAACCCTTGGTGCGTGAGTCTGACTCGCACTTGACCAGTTTTTTTTACCTGTTTACGGTACAAAGTTTAATGTGTTAAGCTTAAAGTGCTCTTGACTGTATATTGACTACATGTTTTCCATAGAAACACGACAGAAGTGAGCCGCACGCGAATATAGAGCCGCGTGCGAATATGAAACCGCGCCAGGGTGTCTACTCTTAAAGTCCGATATATCGAAACGATACAACTCGAAACATGCAAATGCAAAACTTCGTCCCTTGACAATAGAGTAGAATATTGGTTGGATGAATTTTCAAACTGCATCCAACCAATATTCTACTCTATTGTCAAGGGACGAAGTTTTGCATTTGCATGTTTCGACTAGTATCGTTTCGATATATCGGACTTTGAGAGTAGACACCCTGACAATTTGTGTCACATTAGGTTGTTCATAGGCAAGGCAGCAACCGAGCCCAAATTCGCTTCACGCGGCGGAGACTCCTAAGGCGTGTTTTTATGCTATAGAAATACTTAATTATTTAATAAATTAGGTACTTAATGAAATGCTTGTTTAAAAAAAGTACTTAATTTCTTACAAGTATTAATATGTATTCCACAGGTTTATTATCTTTGCCTTGAACCTGTTAAATGCCAGTCCAAAATATTTTTTTTCATGGAGCGGCCAGAGATACAGCAGTTTTTGAATTTTTGCTAAAATAATACCCAGACGGCTGTTTTGGCTTTTACTTTGGCTAATAAACGGATGCAACATCTCGCAAAGATCTCTCTCTTCATTGTCAATATAAAGAATTTATCTAATTCAATCTAGAATTCTAGATCTTCAAAGCGTGATAGTGCGCTGCCTAAACAGATAGGCAAGGAATTCAAATTTAGTATTAGTTTATTTTTTGAGATAATCTACGGCTTATTAACTAAAACCAAAGTAGGTAATAATGTGTAACAAAAGCTCTAAATTATTATACTTCTCTTTTTTGGTCGGAGGCTAAGAGTCTGGCCACGAAACCGCGCGACCGGCAGCGCAACCAGCGAATTTTCAATACAACGCCTACACACGGCTGCAAGCCTGCTGATGTATTGCGAATTCGGGGGTCGTGCCGTCGGATGCGCGGTCCCGTGACCCTACCGCAAGTTCAAAAAGTATCAAGAAGTTCTAGTCCAATTACCCCAATGTTGCTTACTTTAAATTCTCATTTCCCTATTAATTATGAGTTTTTGGTCTACAGCGGGATCTGAAGGATTTTTGGTTTTGCAAAATTTGCGGACCGCGAAATGTTTTGTGATTTGTCTAACTGAGACCCTCGACTTTATAAAAAGCCATGTTGCCCCGCGGTTGAACGGTTCGTCTGTCTGTCCGATTTTTTAAGGTTTCTATCTTTTGAACCGTAATAGCCAGCTGGTAAAATTTTTCACGTATTTTATTATAGTGGATATCTTATCATTTATCAAATAACAAAAATAGTAAAAAGTAAAAAAAATAGGGGGTCTCCATACAAAAACGTGATTTTTTGGCGTTTTTGTTTTATCTCTATCGTTGAATTAAAATTTGGCACAGTAGTAATTCTTCCGACCTATGTCTTACGGCAAAATGTATTATTGTAAGACACATTTACGAATATCAAATTTAACGAAAAGGGTTTACTAACCCTAAAAGATGCGAATCTAGCTATGAAACTGAACAAATTTTCCTATAGGACATAAGTCGAAACTCCTACTGAGTCCAACTCACACTTGACCAGTTTTGATTATTTGCTGTCATATAGCAATCGTACCAACTGTCATGCGAGTATTTGTTTCCGTTTCAACGATAGAACTAAAACAAAAAACACCAAAAAACATGTTTTTTGTATGGGACCCCCTATTTCTTTTTATTGTTTTTGTTATTTGCTAAGATAACCACCAAAAGAACACGTATTATGATAATAACACATATTATGTGAAAATTTGAACCAGCTAGCTATTACGGTTCAAAAGATACAAGTTTTTAAAAATCGGACAGACAAACAGACGGACCGTTCAACCGCGCGGTAATATGGCTTTTTATAAAGTCGAGGGTCTCAAGTAGACAAATCACAAAACATTTAGCGGTCCGCAATTTTTGCAAACGAACATCTTATCGAAGCCTGCTCTATACTGAATATGTGTATCTACTTTTGAAAATAATAAATAAGTGGTATTTCTCTTAGATTTTTATTGATGAAATGAGCAACTACATGCGTAGGAGAGCACTATAATGTCAAATGCTTTCTTCTATTATCTCGGAATTTTATCATAAAGCATTTGACGTTTAGTAAAATTAAATATAGCAATATGAAACTTGAATATGTTATTGATACTCGCTTAACTTTCGATTCTAGCGAGATATTTATATTATATGAAGGAATCAAATTGGAGACATTTTCTTTATTTTTGGAACAGAATTCTTAAATGTTACTTAGTTACAGATTTTTAAGTGAAGACATTATATTTAATTGCTAATTATAAAGTAGTGTTATTATTTTATAAATTCAAGCGTTTTTCATGTTATCTTTTTACTTTTAAAATCCCGCATGTCACTCAGTTACATTTAAGAATGGATCCCCTGTGGTTTTTTTATACGTACCAACGAAAATCTTCTGATAGGCTTTTCTCGTTCAACACAATTTCCATAACTTTTCCAAAATGTTATAATAACTATTTCCACTCTACATTGCAAGATGACGTCAAATTTCTGATAAAGAAATTCCGAGTCAAAAGTAGAAAGTACCTATTTAGGATTTTTATATGCGTGTACACTTATTCTATTGCCAGAATTGCAAAAATATCTTAAACAAAAAGTTATGGCTAACACGGTTGAATTAGTCTTTCTGGTACACTCTGCTTGGGCACTTAGTATAAAATAGTCATAGGTATTGAAAAAGGCATACACGCATTCATCTTAATTATCTGTTAATGCAGGAGGATAAATTGCCGCCGGTGATGATGGCTGTATTTATCGAGCAAGCTACTCCTTTCTTGGAGGAATTCCTTCAACAGATAGTGAACACCAACTATCCTAAATCAAGGATTCACCTACTAATAAGGAACAATGTGGAATACCATGAAACCGAAGTGGACGAGTTCTTCAACGCTCATTCCAAATATTATGCGTCTGCAAAACGTGTGAAACCAAGTGACTTTTTACAAGAAGCGGAAGCTCGCAATATTGCCAAGTGAGTCTTAAGTGATTTCTCGTCAACCTCTAGGTTGACGAGAATATTTTCGTCAACCTAGAGGTCGAACTGCATGCTACTATACACAACACAGTCACACTAAAATTATGTTCACTATTTCATTAGGACCTTATATTTATTAGCCCTAATGGCTGTCACAACTTCACCGGACGGTTCGCCAAACAGACAGAGTTACTTACGCAGTTTATACTATTAGTTGGGAGACTTGGTTTGTCATGCCTGAGGTTTGTTGTTATGTTGGTCATTTATACCCCAAGATAATTAGATTTTGGCCTAGACAAAAATCGGAACCAAGATTTTCTTTTTGTGGTTTATGAAGTCTTGGAAGTAATTACATAATTACTTAAAATTAAGCATATCACCAAATGGGACAAGGCGGCAGATTAAAAAAACCCTATTATATAAATAGTTAATGTGGCAAAAATGCCAACTAAACGAAATGTTTTCTGGGCTCGTTCAATGATAAACTTTTAGTATTTTACAAACTAATTAAGCACCTAAGTTCTTAGGTAAAGCCTAAAATTAAAAAAATCCCACTAAAAGTTTTATTTCTTTTTGTCTGCTCGGGCAAAATACATAACTATCTCATGACTTTTTGTAGTTCAAAATTTTGTTGTACTTGATCAAACAGTCATAAAAGTGAACACAATATGTTAAAGCTTTACAGTGGTATAATTATTGAGGGATTTCTCTTTGGCCAAAATAGTTAACTATATGAAAAGTGTTTAATTATACTCTAAAACTGTACTTACGTTGATTACTTTGAAAATTAAACATTTCAGGCAATAGCGTATCTTTTTATATAAAAATTACATTATGTAGCGCTTTATATCGACCCTAAAGAAGTTGAAATAAAGTTCATAATTGACATTAACATAGTACACGGCTCGTGATTGCACGGTACGGCAACGTCGCATTGCTTCGCTGTTTTTTTCGGTACGCGCTTCGGAATTTAAATCGGTAAAAAATTTACATCGGTTGTAGTAAGCTGAAAATACTTTTGATCTTCTGATCTAAATCTAAATATATAAAACAGCATGCCCTGACCGACTGACTGACTGATTTATCAACACCGAGCCGTAACCGATAAAGCTACAGATGTGAAATTTTGTAAGTAGTTTTTTTGTACGTCAAGACTACACATTAAGAAAGGATTTTCTGAAATTCTTCCCCTGAGGGGTTGAAAAATGGGGTGGAAGTTTGTATGAATATTCTACAGGTTTGACATGAGACTCAAAATAATTGTGGATTTGATCTAATGAAAGGGAAAAACGGGCCAAGTGCGAGTCGGACTCGCGCACCGAGGGTTCCGTACCACCACATGATATAAATTGTATTAGTTGAAATGTCAGTAACTTACTGTGGTCGATTTTTGAAGTGAAAACTTCTTCAGCGGCGCTTGGCACTTTTTCAGATGGGAAAAAAATTATTAACTCGCATCAGAAGACGCGTCAGATCTCGGATGAAGTATAGAAATGGATTTGAAAATAAGCATACCAAGTTAGAGCAGGCTCAATATATACAAAAGTTCTAAAGTGTGATAAAGATCAAAACATCTTTTTTATCTTTGTCGCGTCAGATCTCGGATGAAGTATAGAAATTGATTTGCAAATAATCATACCAAGTTAGAGCAGGCTCAATATATACAAAACTTCTAGTGTGATAAAGACCAAAAAATCTTTTTTGTCTTTGTCATAGCAGGCCTGTCTGTGAAATACGCAGCTTTTTCCAAGATCAAAGGAGTGCGACTCCTGTAAACTTGTTTACTATTATATATTCTGTGGTCATAGTCTCGGCTTGTTTTGTTGTGCATAACGTGATATGTGCACGACAGACTTGACCTACTGGTTTTGATCGTTATTTAATAGCGAATCCTAAATGTATGAGATCTACATTTCGGATGACAGCTGTCAAACTAAAAATCGCTATAACTCGAAAACTACTGACCCTAGACTACTCGTGTGCTGAGACAAATGATAGGTCTCGATGAGATCTTCATTTCGGATGACAGATGTCAAACTAAAAATCGCTATAACTCGAAAACTACTGACCCTAGACTAATCGTGTGCTGAGACAAATGATAGGTCTCGATGAGATCTACATTTTGGATGACAGCTGTCAAAGTAGTAATCGCTATAACTTGAAAACTACTGACCCTAGACTACTCATGTGCTGAGACAAATGATAGGTCTCGATGAGATCTACATTTTGGATGACAGCTGTCAAAGTAGTAATCGCTATAACTTGAAAACTACTGACCCTAGACTACTCATGTGCTGAGACAAATGATAGGTCTCGATGAGATCTACATTTCGGATGACAGCTGTCAAACTAAAAACCCCATAACTTGGAAACTACTGACTCTACAATACTCATGTGCTGAGACAAATGATAGGTCTCGATGAGATCTTCATTTCGTTTGACAGCTGTCAAACTAAAAATCGCTATAACTCGAAAACTACTGACCCTAGACTACTCGTGTGCTGAGACAAATGATGTCTCGATGAGATCTTCATTTCGGATGACAATTGTCAAACTAAAAATCGCTATACCTCGAAAACTACTGACCCTAGACTACTCGTGTGCTGAGACAAATGATAGGTCTCGATGAGATCTACATTTTGGATGACAGCTGTCAAAGTAAAAATCGCTATAACTTGAAAACTACTGACCCTAGACTACTCATGTCCTGAGACAAATGATAGGTCTCGATGAGATCTACATTTCGGATGACAGCTGTCAAACTAAAAACCCCATAACTTGGAAACAACTGACTCTACAATACTCATGCGCTGAGACAAATGATAGGTCTTGATGAGATCTACATTTCGGATGACAGCTGTCAAAGTAAAAATCGCTATAACTTGAAAACTACCAAAGAAATTTGACCTCATATAGAAGTAATATATAAGAAATAATTCGTCACAAGTAGGGATGTGTGCATGCTTTCATCTATCGATAGTCGATAAGTCACACAAGGAAAAATCGATGTCGAAACTTTCACCAAAAAGTTGAAGTACTAAACTTAAATAAAAGGCAAATCTGTTAAAAGCAGTTATTAAATTCATTCAGGAAAATAATACTTTAAGTATTTTTTACTAACGGTTATTTCTTACGTAGCTGTTTAATACCAAACTTCTTACTTACTTACTTACTAAAAGTACGGTTGCGGTGGAGGCAAGAGGGGTAGGAGGTGTAAAGGTTTTTTTTTTTTAATTTTCATGAATATCTCTAGCTTACATACAAATTATATACGATTTTAACACAAACTTTTATCCCTCAATGCAGGGGGTGCATTTGCGATGGTTTTGCAAACATGCTGAAATACGGGTTTGTGGTTTTCTCCTAAGTAGCTCAAATCAAAATCAAAGCGTTGCATGTGAAATTGTGAACAACAGTTGCTCCATGTTTTCGCTTTCCTCACCACATGCTTTTAAATCTTTTAAAGTATTGTTTTTAGCGAAAAACTTTCGAAACCTTTTTTGTGTAGAATTTTATGTAGATTAATTTAATTATTTTTTATCATATTTCTTACGATTTGTTGATTCAGGATGATTCATGCTGTTTAAGATATTTAAATCTGGTCATCGACCTTGCAACCCACACGATATGATGATGATGAGTGTCCCCATCGGGATTCGAACTCAGAATAAAAAACCGGCCAAGTGCGAGTCGGACTCGCGCACCGAGGGTTCCGTACCACCACATATTCATAATTGTATTAGTTGAAATTTCAGTAAGTTAATGTGCTAGATTTTTTGAGTCCGACACGCGCTTGACCAAATTTTATTATTTGTTGTTATTTTATAGCTTATGCACTATAAACATACCATTTTTCAAGTTTGTAAGTGTTCCCGTTTTTAAATAGAACTAAAACAAAAATCGCCTCAGCGACCATCCAACTTGACCCCTCTCTTATATGAATGTTCTTGAAACGGGAGCTCACTACAATTGGTTTTCATTAGTTGTGAGAAAAGTTGTAATATTTAATGAGTTCAGACTTTTCCCATTATTTGTACTGTGAGACCTAGCTTCTTGCCAAATTTCATAATTTTAGGTCAACGGCAAGTACCCTGTAGGTTTTGCTTTTTTGCACAAATGTATGGAGATGAGGACATAATAAGCCATATCTTTTGATTGCGTCGTTGTAAATAATTGAATTTTTCAGATCTTGTGTGGTTCATAGATCCTAATATATGATATTAATTTTAACCTGATACCTTTACCCGTTCGTGAGATAAAGGGTCTTGACAGACAGACGGACAACAAAGTGATCCTATAAGGGTTCCGTTTTTTTTTTGAGGTACCGAACCCTAAAAACAAAACTTGCGTTGAATATTGTAAAATATAGTTAATGATACAGCAGCACTGCACATTATTTCTCGCGATATGCAAGTAAAACTATCAGCCGCAAACTTATATTTGTTATACCATACACATAGAATGGAAATACAAATTTATATTTCGGTTTTTCTAGAAAATGTTCTAATGAAATAAGCAGATGAATTCAGAATTCGAATTGTTAAATATTAAAACCAACTAACCGTAAACGATTTCGAACAAATCACATGTTCAATTTTTGGTAGTACTAGAATACCCTGTATATAATTAATTACCGATTTTTTTTATTTCAAAACACTTTTCTTAGGGATAGTTGTTCAGTTTTGTCTACTGAAAAAGCCCTTTCAGTTTTTCGTACATCCTGTGTACTAAATTTTCGCAAAAACCAATCAAATTGAATATCCATTCAAGTAAATAACCAAAACAGAATTAATATCATAGAAAATAATATAAACTTAATGGAACCAATTATGAGTAAATCACAAGTTTACGTTTTGGTAGTACAGGAACACCCCTTATATGAAATCACACAGAAAAACTGATGATGGCGCAAGATACCTTGCATGGAGATCCTTAGTCAAGCAAAGTTTCATTTTAGCCGTTTTAAAAAAAAATTCAATTCTTCATTTTTGTTGTATGACAGCTACCCTCAAAATGAGAGCCAGCAAAAATCCATTAGGAACCTTTCGACCAATTTGCATAAAAGTCTTAAATTTAAAATATGGTGTTAATGGTGTCTTAATAATCAGGAGCAGATAAAGATGGATTTACTGGCATCGCATCGCTCCAACAATGACTTTGGTAGGTTTTGGAGAGCCTCTAACAGTCTTAATGGCAAACCTAGTGTTCCTCTTACTATAAATGGTAAAAGTGATCCCAAGGACATTGCTGACTTGTTTAGTAGCCATTTTAGAGTGTCCTCACCATTAGGCCCATCTCTGACAACACCTTTTGCTCATGCTGAGTCTGTCAATAGTCCGGTGGATCGATTTACAGCCAAAGATGTGACTGCTATTATTAAAAATATGACCAGAGGTAAATCGCCCGGCCACGACAGTCTCAGTATTGAGCACTTTCAAGCAGCAGGAGTACATCTGCCCAGAGTGCTTGCGATGTTTTACACTTTTTGTATTCGTCATACATATTTGCCTCCAGATATGATGAAAACGGTCGTTGTACCAATAGCTAAGAATAAAACAGGGGATGTTGCTGACAAGGGGAACTACAGGCCCATATCATTGGCTACAATAACAGCTAAGGTGCTTGACGGTCTGCTTGAAACACAGCTCAGGAAACACTTAGACCTGCACGATCTACAGTTTGGCTTCAGACAGGGAGTGTCTACTGAGTCTGCCATACTGTGTCTTAAGCACACCGTCAAATATTATACAGATAGATCTACACCTATTTACGCATGCTTTTTAGATCTTAGCAAGGCCTTTGATATGGTGTCTTACGACCTTCTGTGGAGTAAGCTTGAAAGCACAACTCTTCCAGCGGAATTTACAGAAATTCTTAGGTATTGGTACAACAACCAAATTAACCATGTAAGGTGGAATAATGTGCTTTCAGACGCGTACAGATTGGAATGTGGTGTGAGGCAGGGGGGTTTGACTTCACCAAACTTATTCAGTCTGTACGTGAACGGATTAATCGATAGGCTCAGCAGCATGCATGCTGGGTGCTATATTGACGGTGTAAGTGTCAATAACATCAGTTATGCCGATGATATGGTGCTGCTGAGCCCCTCGATAAGCGCACTTAGAAAAATGGTTGCGGTGTGTGAATCCTACGCGGCAGAACATGGGCTGATGTACAACGCCAATAAAAGTGAAGTTATGGTGTTCGTGTCTGGTAGTAAGAAACCAAATAATGTGCCTCCTGTACTACTAGCTGGCAATATATTAAAAACTGTAAGTCAGTTCAAATATCTAGGTCACATACTTACTAGTGAACTGAAAGATGACTTGGACATCGAAAGAGAACGGAGAGCATTGGCCATTAGAAGTAATATGTTGGCTCGCAGGTTTGCTCGGTGTACTAAACAAGGTAAAATAACCCTTTTCAAGGCATTTTGTCAGGTTTTCTACACCAGCAGCTTGTGGGTCAACTATACTCAAAAGGCGTACAATGCTTTCCGGGTTCAGTATAACAATGCCTTCAGGATGCTGTTGGGGCTGCCCCGATTTTGTAGCGCATCGCAAATGTTTGCACAAGAGCGAACTGATGACTTTTACGCCATCAGGCGTAAAAGGATATCATCACTGCTAAGCAGGGTGCGGGCTAGCCCCAACAGTGTCCTGTCGGTCATTGCTGATAAAATCGACTGTCCCATTCTCAAACACTGGGTGGGACTTATAATTAAATAAATTTATGACATTGTTCACTAACATAGGCTAAGTATTTACTAACATAAATGGATTTTGTGGTCTGATCTAATAAATGATAATAATAATAATAATAATAATGGGACCATTCGCTTAGCCGCTAGGCCAAAGCGTGACGGACAGACCGACCGACCGACCGACGACGGACGGACATTTTTAGGGGACTTGCTTTTTTTGATATATAAGTGATATAGAGCACATTCTTGAGAAAATTTGTGCAATTTTTTTCACGATTACAATACCTTTCTCGCTCCGCTCGAAAGTAAAAGCACCACTATCGATAGAAAATACATCACTCATGACCTTCAACATGATCTCACAAAAAACGATAAATTACAATAAAATACGTTACAATTTCCATATTTCTGACTGTAAGAATGATAAGTTGACATTTTTTAAGCAATATTTGTGATAATAATCCACAAACATGAAAAATACTGAATAAAACTTACAGATGAAAACATAAAATTTCTTTGCAGTTTTCGTTTTGTTGTTTTGAAGATGTACAGCCATCAACTACACACGTTATTATTAAAAAGAACAATCACTAATATGGAGAGCAACTTACGAATAAATTCACGATATTTTTATCTGGTTCACTACATGTTTTTTATAATTTAAACAATGTTTACAACATATAATTTAGGAAATATTTTCAACCGTTAAAATCCCAACAAGTTACAATAATCCTATAAACTTTGTAAATGCAATGAACGCGTCGTTCATCTAATTTGGTAGGATGTGATAATTGACGATTTGACATGGCATGAGACATGCTAGCAGTTGTCATCACATACTGAAAAAAAATAGCATGGTTTCTTCTCCGAGCGAAGCAAGGAGGTTTTTGTTCTGAGAAAACTACTGACCCTAGACTACTCATGTACTGAGACAAATTTTAGGTCTCGATGAAGAAGTACACGAGCAATGACGCGATTGACCCTTACAAAAACATCATTTTCACTTCTGCCGGCACTCTCGGAGTGCAACTCGTCCTTTTTTGAGTCCGACTCGCACTTGATCAGTTTTTATATTTTATAGCTTATGCAGCATGAGATACAGCCCACTGACAGACAGTCAGACAGACATCGGAGGCATATTAGTATGATCCCGTTTTTCACCCTATGGGTACGGAACCATAAAGTCTGAAATAATTAAAGTTTACAACCTTTCTCACAACCAATTAACGCTAGCTAGCTTCCACTTCAAGTAAATTCTTTTTAAGAGGAGTCAAGATCGGGGGTCAAGAGCAAAAGCTTAGCACGCTAGTCCGACTCGCACTTGCCCGGTTTTTTGTAACACTGTATCCCACAATGATATTTTCTCCTTTCAATGGACTGTTTGAAGTGTTGTTGTTTGTACAAGCAGGCAGCCAGACACTTGCAGCCCACTCTAGCTACTTGGACTGTTGAAATAAGAACACTAAAAAGTCTAATATTATGTCAGGCTTGACGTACTCTTGACATTACGTAGAAGAAAAAAGTCTCGGAGCGCACAGCACGCCATACCGGTTCCAAAGAACATATAATATTACGCCGGTTCTCGCTCGCTTGACGCGATCTATTGAATTAAAAATCAACTTTTTTATCTTTTTATAATTATGCTTAATTTTATAAATAAAGGAAAGAACACACGATGAAACCTGTAATTAAACAAAAGTTTTTCAGTTGGTATTTTTGCTTCAACATTAAATACGAAAATATTTAACTTTAGATTAATATGCTTAATTTTAGGTAATTTGCTTAAAAACTGTCCTGGAAAGTCTATCAAATTTAAAATAATTTGGTTGCCATTTTTGCCTGGACTTTTATGTAACTTGCATACAAATTTGCTAATAAAAAAATATGCGCAAATATTTTTTGCTTAGTTTTAATTGAAGTAGGTACCTTGGAACCCAGATCAAAAGTTTACCCCATCAGATATTAGTTACAATTTTTGGCTTGACTTCACATCCATAAACAAACAAAAAAATATATTTTCTGGAGAATCTAAAAGCCAGCCAATTCATTAAAAAATATTTTTTACATAAGTGTTCCACCACCTATTATAATACATAGCAACTTTATAGTAAATTGTAGGTTTCGATTAATGTCCAGCCAATTAAAAATTACAGCTTCAGGACTCGGCCTATTATGTAATTTTGTTTGACATATTCATAATACAAATTTTAGTGCTTGCTTACCGATGTCTTATTATTATTTCAGAGATCGATGCATCAATAGCGACTGTGATTATATTTTCATGGTAGACAGTGTTGCACGGATAGAAGAAAACACTCTTCGCTACTTGATAAAGTCTGGCTATGACGTCATCGCGCCCATGCTCGTGCGACCTGATCAAGCTTGGTCTAACTTTTGGGGGGCGTTGAATTCTGCTGGATTCTATGCCAGATCAATGGACTACATGGATATCGTCTCCAATGTTATAAGGTAGGATGCTTACCGCAATAAAAACAATAACAATAAAGTTTTCGAAGGTTTATTTATAAACACGTGTTTGTAGTCATTTCAACCATAACCAATTATTTGTAATACGTTAGTTTAGTTGTGATGTAACATTGCTTTGAAGGTATTCTAGCAATTAGTGATCAGTCGAAAGCGATAGAGAAATCAGTTTTAAAGGAGCGGCGGTCGATGGAGTACATGTTGTCAGCTGTGCACTCGTAAACTCCGGCATCCATCTGCGTCGCAGGGTCGATCTCAATCTTTGACTTGACGCGGTCATCCCCAATCGGCCATTCGTGAATCTGACAACAACGTTGTCGTGTTTACATATTTAAAAATTACCATAGCAAACTAGATCAAATGATCATTTTGATTGAAATTGCATTTACTGATAGTAAGATGAAAATGCGTTATAATAACTATTACATAATTATTAGTTAGCGCTATAAATGTACAAATAAGGAGGTCCTAAATATTTGGTACATATTGACGAAAAACTGAAAGAGTATAGTTATATTATTATAACTAAGTTAAAAGGACCAAATTAAGAATTCGCAACTTAATAAAAGCGTAAAATAAAAATAAAAACTTACGTGTAAATAATGGTGAGCGAATACCTCTACTCCATCTTTGAACCAAGTGATGTGTGGTCTGGGCGTCCCCTTGGCGATGCACAGAAACGCAATTTTGTGTCCAAGCACGTACTCAAGATCAAAGTGCGAGGCGAGTAAAATCTTCGCGCCCTGTTGAAGATATTATAGTTTTAACATTTTATAAATTAAGGCAGGAACAGTATTGCCAGAATTAAGTTAAGAAGTTTGCTATTAGCGAATTTGGTGTTGCTATTACATCACGCAGCTTGAAAAGCGAATATATTATTTTAATAGTCATGCGTATAATTGCGATGCGCTTATGTACTCGTAGTATATTTATAGATATTGTGGTTAAACTATGTAAATACTTACGTCGGGATTATTGTAGTACTGATCAGATTCGGGATCTCTGTATTTCCCGGTTATGGGCAAACCAATTTGAACCTGGTAATAAACATATATATGAAAGATGCTCAAAGCTTTACAATTTCAAATCACTTGTATCTATAGTATAAACAAAGGTACCTTGGATTTAGTCCTACTCCTCGCTCTTCCACGTCGCGCTTCTGTCACGTCGATCAAAAACCAGTATAGTATGAGCAATCCCAGAAGGACCTTTGCCTTTAGGAGGAACATTTGTGTTCCGTTTTTAATTAACCTTTTAAAGCACTGTTGGGTACTGAAAGCCCATGAAAAGCTCGTCGAGTGAATGTTGGTTGGTTGTACGTTCTTGCGAGAGGCCTGCTTGCTACTGGCGTCCACTGCGATCCTGCCGCGCCAATCTCTCAATTGACTAATGACGGAGGTGATCGCAGGAGGGCCCTTGTCTCCCCTTCACAGTATACACTAGTCATTTCCTTCTGTATATTAACTAGCGATCTTTAAATAAATTGGTTATCCAACAATAACAGGTCAGTGAACACGTGGGATTTTACTGCAAACTGATTTGGCAATCGTTCTGAGTTTCAAATACCTACTTTTCTAAAAACAGCAGAAATGTTTTCGAGGATTAAGCCAACCAATATTCTAAATTTTATGACATAAATATAAAATCAAAATATCTTCTTGTACCTCTTCCAGCATATGAGCAAAACTAACATCTGAAGAATTTTTTTTAATCTGAATTTTTTTTACAGATTTTCTAATAAATAAAATACATTTTTTGCAGAGGAGTGTGGAATGTGCCCTACATTACAAACTGCTATTTGATAAACAAAAACGTTTTGTCTACACCGGCTGGCAAACTCGTCAACTACGCGAAAATAGATACCGACCCTGACATGGCCTTCTGTGGCAGCCTTCGGGACGCCGTAAGTGAGATTAATAAATATAATTTGTAACACAAGGCTGAAAGTTGCAAAAGTTGAATATAGATAATAACTTCATGACATCAATTTGTTTTGTATTTTGTTATGAAATCGTTATTTGGTATAAAGTTTAGTTAACACTTGATGATGAAATATGTGCTCTCTACCTATTACGAGGTTCTACACATTTTAAATGCTTTGATAGTGCTAACGGTACGCGAAAGATCTTTAGGCCATATGAAACAATTTGTTTGAACCGTAGCAATAACAAAAAAAACATTTGCTGGATTTTAATGTACACCCTGAGCCAATACTTGATTGTAAATTTAAATTATTTATTATGAGTTGTTATAAGAATAAGATTAGTTCAAGACAAGCATTTTTTTGTGCTAAGATATCGATAGTAATTTGTAAAAAGTACAGGTAGAAAGATAGAGTGACTCTAAGGGTAGAAATCATTAAAAATATATAAAATTTTGCAGGGTATATTTATGCACGTAAGCAACGAATTGGATTTCGGTCATTTAGTAAATCCGGAGTCTTATGATATTAGTCGCACGAACCCCAACATCTACCAAGTTATCGACAACAAAATCGAGTGGGAACAGAGATACCTCCATGACGAATACGCTGCTAACTTCCAGGAAGGACATAAAGATTTAATGGTAAGTACTAGTAAAATTGTTTGTGAAACACGGCAAAAAAATAATATCACGCGTAAGTAGGTACTATTTACAGGAAAAACCAAGAACAAAATTGAATTTACCATTTGCACATGGTTCATTGCAACTACGCTATTTATTTTTCCTTTCTGCGAGATACAATGAACGATGCTGCAAAAGCTTGATTTTGCCAAAATTTTTTGCACAGGGTGTTCTGAAAAGAACTTTTGAGCCTGGAGAACAATTCTTAGATATCATTGGTTGATAAATATCATTCAAAAACACTATTGTTTAAGACACTATTTCTTTTTTTAAAGTGAAGATTGCAATTTGTTATATAAAGTATTTGATTGTTGATTTTCATGTATTATTATTTAACATATAACAGTGTAACAGGATAGAGTTGAATGTTTACAGTCTCAAAAGTAATATTTTTTCACCCGGTGATAAATGGTCACCACTGCCTATAGCAACCACTGTCTTATTTATTAGTGATCGAATTTGATACGAGCGCGTTGCCCACCCTGAGAACTAGGATGGTACGTCTAATGTGTCGGTAATTTCACTGGCTCACTTACAATTCTTACCTGAACACAGTAGTGCAAAACTGCACTTTACGACAGAAATAGGCAAGAAGGTGGTAGGACATTTCACAAAAGCCCTTTTCTACTTCCACCTTTAAAGCTCGAAGCCTCATAATGTCGAAATTCGTCCAATTAAAGTTTTATAGTTACGTACAATTTAATTAATTTAATTTAATTTAAATTTTCAGCCATGTCCTGACGTATACTGGTTCCCGTTAATGTCGAAAAGGTTTTGCGTCGAATGGATTGACGTGATGGAGGCTTTCGGACAATGGAGCGACGGATCAAACGAGGTAAAACTACAGTCCGTTTTTAACAATTTCCGACGAGTAGGAGTTAGGGTAAAAACCTGGTAAAAACTAATTAATGAGCCCGCTTTCAGTTCGCTACTGGCGAATCGAAGATTTTTTTAGAGGCAAACGAGCAGACAGGGAACCTGGTGGTAAGTGTCGCTGATGCCAATGGACACTTGAAATACCAGAGGTAGTGTTACCTGTGTGGTGCCGGCATTTGAAGGCTTGTTGACTCGGTTTAATAGTCCTCATGAGCTTGACCTACATTTTGCTTGTGTTGGTGTTGTGGTTGGACGCTATGCATCCAAACGGCAATCATCAAAACCCAGTAAGGCGTACTTTTGTGTTTGGCGTTACAACCTATAGATACAATAGTACCTGAGCGCCCGAGCTTCGCTCTACAATAGCCGCCTAAACATTAAAATATCATCGAGTGAGCAAGCTATGCTATCCGCCAACAGATGGCGCTGTAAATTTTTGTCTAAAACTCGGTATTGAAAAAATTTAAAAACACGGGGAAACGAATTTTCCCAGACATGAGACCTAGCTAGATCGATTTTTGCCCCCGAAAACCACTTTTTGAAAAATTTCATCGTAATCGTTAGAGCCGTTTTCGAGAAATCGATTACAAATGTAAATACAAATATTGCTTATTTAATATAGGCTAAGATCCCACGACAAGATTATGCACCTATTTGTTATTTGAACATTTGAAAGAAATGTGGTTTATATGGAAGGTTATACATGGGGTCATACAACGCTCTAGGGTTGCCTGTAAATTTCTTGCCGCAAGTACCTCAAAAACACATATTATCAACATTTTGGTTGAATGGGAACAACCCTTTCATTAATTTTGGCAGAGCAATGGATATTGCCGTAAGATACCTTGAATAGAGATTCTCGGTCATGCAAAGTTTCATCAAAATCGTTATGAGAACAACCCTAAAAATGAGCCTAGCGGCTAAATGACAGGTCCGAATCGCACCAAATTTAAAATTAAGGAGTTTTAGGCAAATTTATAACAGCGTTTTGAGTAGTTTCTTGCTGGCTCTCAATTTGAGGGTAGCTGTCATACAAAAAAAAAAATTTCAATTATCTCAAAAACAGCATGAACTATTTTGATGACACTTCGCATGACTCAAACACATTATACAACGTATCTCATGGTAATATTCATTGGCCTGTGAAAATTTATATACCAGATCATCCGGTACAGCCTAAATGTAAACATGTGATTTAAAGGTACTTGCGGCAAGATTTCGATAGGCAACCCAGCGATGCCATGATACAATGCTACAGTGTCATACAACTTCTTAGGGTTGTCTAGAAAATTCTTGCCGCAAGTACCTCAAAAACACATATAAACATTTTGGTTGTACCGGAACAACCCTTTTTTTTTTTTTTGGCAGAGCAATGGATATTGCCATAAGATACCGTAAATATAAATTCTCCGTCTTGCAAAGTTTCATTAAAAAGTCACAGCCGTTTCCGAGATAATTGAATTTTTTTTTGTATGAGATCTACTCTAAAAATGAGCCTAGCTGCTATACGACAGGTCCGACTGACACCAAATTTAAAATAAAGGAGTTTTAGGCAAATTTATTACAGCATTCTGAGTAGTCTCTAGCTGGCTCCCATTTTGAGGATAGCTGTCATAAAAAAAAATCTATAATCTCAAAAACAGCATGAACTATTTTGATGACACTTTGCATAAGTCGGACACATTATACAACGTATCTCATGGTAATATTAATTGGCCTGTGAAAATTTATATACCAGATCATCCGGTACAGCCTAAATGTAAACATGTGATTTAAAGGTACTTGCGGCAAGATTTCGATAGGCAACCCAGCGATGCCATGATACAATGCTACAGTGTCATACAACTTCCTAGGGTTGCCTAGAAAATTCTTGCCGCAAGTACCTCAAAAACACATATAAACATTTTGGTTGTACCGGAACAACCCTTTTTTTTGTTTTGGAGTCAGAAGGTGTCTCACAAGGCTCGTTTGGCTGTTCATGGGGGTGTTTTGGTACCAACACTGATGTATGGCAGTGAAAGCTGGGTATGGCAGTGAAAGCTGGGTATGGCAGAAGAAGCATGAAAGTAGAATTAATGCAGTGGAAATGAGAGCGCTAAGGAGTATGATTGGTGTTAAATTGAGTGACAAGATTAGAAATAGTGTGATAAGAGAACGGTGTGGCGTAAAAGAAGACGTAGTTACCAAAATCGAGAAAGGGATGCTGAGATGGTTTGGTCATGTAGAGAGGATGAATGAACGAAGATTGACGTAAGAGATCTACCAGGCGAGAGTGAATGGAAACGTTGGAAGGGGAAGGCCTAGGCGAACGTACCAGGATCAAATTCAGGACGTTCTGAATAAAGGCCAGGTTAAAAGTACCCTAAACCGACGAGCATGTATGAAAGGATTGATGAAAGTACAGGAAGCAAGGGAAGTATGTCAAGATCGTAGCAGGTGGAGGACTGTGGTCTCTGCCTACCCCGACGGGAAAGAGGCGTGATGCTATGTATGTATGTATGTGAAAGTTTGAACCAGCTAGCTATTACGGTTCAAAAGATACAAGCCTTTAAAAATCGGACAGACAGACAAACAGACGGACCGTTCAACGGCGGGACAACATGGCTTTTTATAAAGTCCAGGGTTTCAGGTAGACAAATCACAAAACAATTCGCGGTCCGCAATTTTTGCAAACGAACATCTCATTGGAGCCTGCTCTAAGTTAAGTTTTATTTTTCAGGACACGCGCCTGAAAGGAGGTTATGAAGCGGTACCGACTAGGGATATCCATATGAACCAGGTCGGGTTAGAACCACAGTGGCTGCACATACTCAAGACATATGTGAGACCTTTGCAGGAAAAGGTCTTTATTGGATATTATCACAACGTAAGTATCCTCAACCAGGTCTATTCTCGCGCGATCGACATTTCAATATCGTTAAGGTTCGAATTAGAGACAAATTTTGTGAAGCTTTTTGTCACTGGCGATAAAACAGCTTCCTTAGTACTATTAAATTATTCTCTAGTTCCTTCTCTTAGGGTATAAATAGTTCGCCTGGTGTTTTCGTATGTTATTAAAAATCATTAGGTTATGTAATCATTAGGTCAACCAATCAGTAGGAGATCCAACAAGGCGAACGTCGCACTTTAACCTGCTGGCATGAAACTTGGCACAATGCAAGTAAACAGTCATAGATAACATATAAGAAGTGGTGCTCCCCGGCCGGACGCGACGGAGACGCACAGTGGGGCATAATATCAAAAATATGTCGTTTTTAACTAGGTTTAAAGTTGTATATTATTTGAACTGACACAGGTAGGTCGTTGAAAATTTCACAGAATACGTATTTTTAAGGAAAATATATCACCAAATAATAAAAACAAAAACAAAATTAAGAATTAAGGGGGTTGCCATACAAGAAACGTGTTTTGTTTGTTTTTGCTCTGTCGTCAGAACGGTTATTAATTAGAGCGTCAAACTTGATATGAAATATAGTTCACTAAAATGTCAATAAAATTACATATCCTGACTGATTGACTGACTGACTGGCGCCGACCTGTAATCGCTTTAGCTACACGTTTGAAATTTTGTGTGCTAATTAAATGCATTCCACAAACACAATATCTGAAAGGATTTTTCAAAAGTCATCCCCCAAGACTGTGAAATAAGGGATGAAAATTTTATGATTTTTGTGCACCTATGAAAACCAAAGATATCTCAAATAAGTAATTCATATCTCATTTCGCTCCCTTGGAGGATGATTTTAAAAAAGTGCTAAGACATATATTTCTTTTTTTTCTTACCACTAGCAAAAGTAAAAAAAAATTAAAAACTTTCACCCCTATTTTAGCCCCTTTAGGGATGAGTTTTGGAAAATCTTTTCTGATATGTTGTTTTTTCACAAAATTTCAAACGTGTAGTTAAAGCGTTGACGGGTCGGCGTTAGTCAGTCAGTCAGGACATGTAATTTTATTGACATTTTAGTGAACTATATTTCAAACTAAGTTTGACGCTCTATTAATAACCGTTCTGATGGTAGAGCAAAAACAAACAAAACACGTTTCTTGTATGGCGACCCCCCCCCTTATTTCTATTTTTTTAGTTTTTATTATTTGGTGATACATTTGCCTTAATCTGTGAAATTTTCAACGAGCTACCTGTGTCGGTTCAAAATATACAACTTTCAACCTTGTTAAAAACGACATATTTTTCACAGTCGCGTCCTGCTGGGGAGCACCGCTTCTTATACGTTACCTATAAGTGTTTACTTGCATTGTGCCAAGTTTCATCCTAGCACGTTGAAGTGCAAGGTACCCCATACAAGCTCGGCCTTGGATCTCCTACTAAATATTAGTCCTTTTAAAACCATCGGGTCACAAGTTCTTAAATATTTTTTTACAAAAACGGATCATGTGTGGTATCCATAGATAGGAAGGATCTTCTTAAGCTGGTTCTAAAAATAAAGTATGTGCATCTCAGCTACTGGTTTCATAAAAATTATTTGAAAAACATGCCAAGTTTGTATTCTTCCTGAATAAAATTTTGTAAAATATGCACCAATTGACTCTTTATATCGTTACATCCAATTTCAAAGTCAAAGTCAAAAAGTCAAAGCCAAAATCGTTTATTCATTGTTGGATATTAAAATCTCTTAATGACGTCAGCTAAACTACATCGCTTCACAAACAATGTGGCGCCATGGTGGGAAAAAAAGGAGCGACAATAAAATAGTCATGATAGTATTTTTTTTTTCTTAGGAGAGATTTTTTAGAATGTCGATACTTAAGCGCCAATAAGGATAGTTCTTATTGATATTTTCAAAAATTCTTGAATGTCGGAAGATATTATCATATTATATTTGGTGTATATTTTTCAAAAGATCGTGATGAATCGTGATCGTCGTTTGTTCACGTTCATTCATATGATCACATTTGGTGCATATTTGTCAAAAAAATCGTTTAGCATTTTCCTACCACGAAAATCCCAAACTTGTAATGTTTTGAATTTTCAGGAAACCAGTGACTGAAATATAAAGGTGTACTATATCTTTAGAATTAGCTCAAAGAGCCCTTTCATTGAATACCCCACATTGCAGTTTTCTGATACCGGATGCAGCCTGAGTGGATAGTAGTAGTAGAAGACCTGAACGAAGTAGTTGTTAAATGAGCCATGTCAGAGGCCTTCACCAGGGTTTGTTAGGTCGATCATCGATCTTTAACTCATGTACCTAACTTTCTTATATGACGATGGCAACGAAACTTACGACGAGGACGTTTGTGGTGTTGCAGCCTCCAGTGTCCCTGATGAACTTTGTGGTGCGCTACCGGCCGGACGAGCAGCCCTCGCTGCGGCCGCACCACGACTCCTCGACTTACACCATCAACCTGGCGCTCAACACGCCACGTGAGTAGACATTCCAAATGTACTGGGTGGAAACTTATACAAAAACCATTTCGAGATATTTTTTATATCATACTATATTTTTTTATTTTCGACTAGAAAAGTAATTTGATTGCGGCAATAGTGAATTCATTTGACCACTTAGTGACGTGGCAAGGGTTTGGGAGTAAAGCATTTGAAAGCATCTGGTATTTGTACATAGACACGAAGAAGAAGAAACGACTCCAAATGCAGTTGCCAAAATAATAAAAAGTCTCCATACTGCTAAAGCGCCGGGAATAGATAGTATTAGAGCGGTAGTTGTTAAATCTATCCTTGAAAAGATAGCCGATCCAATTGCCAAACTTATTAACGAAAGCGTTTTCAAGGGTAGATATCCAACTGAATTAAAAACTGGAATCGTTAGACCCGTTTATAAAAAAAATTATTAAATAACAAAAAACCCAACTGCTTAGCACAAGAGAGGAAAACAAGCTTAAATCTATTGGATTTGGTAACTTGAATTGTATAAGATACTGCAGGCGGGGACGAAAAAACGTTTTGTGGATGTTTACGACTTAATTTTGTTCGCCCCGCCTGCAGTATCTTAAACAATTCAAGTTACCAAATCCAATAGATTTAAGCTTGTTTTCCTCTCTTGTGCTAAGCAGTTGGGTTTTTTGTTATTTAATAATTTTTTATTTTAAACTTTTTAGTTTTTAGATTTGCTACGTCAAGTTATGTTGTTACATTTGCTTAAACCTTAGAATCAGGTTTGTACCAGCTATTGTTTGATACCCATGTCGTAAAAGTAATGATTAAAAAAAAATATTTCACCCTTTTTTTCTCTTCAAAGTTGCCGTACTATATTATACCCTATCACACTCCTACAATAAATACAAATCTAACGACACCTCACATGTTGAAATCTATCAAGCCGTTTAGATATACATACATACATACATCATCATCATAGGCCTTAGCCGTCTATGTCAGACGATTTAAGCAATATTCTGTCGATTTCACCGTTTTTCATGGCTGAATAAGCCTACTCGGGAGCGGCAGGTCCTGCCACACGCTGCTGGTGAAGCTTGTGTTATCAATAATTGATGTTATGTCGTTATTTTTCACAAAGGGCACAACACCAGGCTTCATCGTGTACCTTGCGTCCATCCAGTAATGATTTACGCCATTTGGTTCTGTCCTCAGCTGTCTGCTCCCAGTCTAGGTGTTCAATACCAAAAGTGATCATGTCTCGCTTGGCGCAATCTTTAAAGCGCAGCATTGGCCTACCAACACTTCTTTTTGCGTGCGCTATAGCACCAAGCAATACACGCTGGGGTAGACGGGTTGGTTCCATGCGGTGCACGTGCCCCAAAAATCATAATCGTCTCTGCTTCAGCAATGCGAAGAAACTGGGCAGCTGTGCTCGTTGTAAGACCGTTTTTTTGGTTACCTTGTCCAAAAAAACGATGCCTAGGATGTTTCGGAGGCAGAGCATATGCAAGGCATTAAGTTGTCGCTCTTGTTTTGCATACGTCGTCCTTGCTGCTCCATACAACAGTATGCTTGAAATGCATGCTTGGTAAACGATCATCTTGGTGTTCGTCGTAAGATGTTTGTTTTGCCATACTCTTGTATTCAGCCGAACAAGGAACATGCCCGTGAAAACTTATCGACGATGATTTATAAATCATCTGCAGTGTTGGCCACAAAGGCTGCATCATCAGCAAATAGAAGGCTGTCGATAAAAACGTCCTCGCGATGGTGCTTGGACTTAAGAAGTGAAATTATGTTGTACAACTCCCCATCAGCCCTTGTATGTAGATTGCCGAATGCTTCTCTTAATAGCAATGAGAAAAATATACCAAACAGGGTGGGTGCTAACACGCAAGCTTGGCGGACACCTCTACGCATTTTGAACGGCTCAGATGTAATGCCACCAGGAACGACAGCGCCATTCATATCTTCGTGGAAGTTCTTTATTAAACTAAGAAGCGATATATAGTCCCTCTCTGCTGACTGTATTTTTCTACATACACCCAACAGCACGTCAGTATAAACACTTCGAACTATGTGACATAGTAATAGATTTTCAAATCTTTCCATTCACGTGCGGTTGACCGTACGTAAGGTATGGTTGAATTTGGTAGTTACAAGGAGGTTTTAGTCGCTGGTGGTTCGCTTTGGCGAAGCGTGGGCTAAAACTTCCTTGGGTAGTCGACATAAAAAAAACAGCTCCTCTGGTATGGAGTAGAAAAGCTACAGTATAACACAAAACTAATGAATGCGGCATCTTGCACGGGAAATTTAGTCATTGCTTTGTATGCTAAAACTAAGTGATTTTATTTCCAAAAGGCCTAGCTAAGCCCAACTATTTCGTAAAGAAACCTCCCAGAGTTGTTTTATCATTAAAATATTACCAGGTGAGCAAGCGACACTACCCACCTACAGATGGCACTGTAGGATTCTAAAACGCGGTAATATCTCCACCTTTGTATGGATATCTTCCGGCTCCATCATCAGATCAGCTCCAAGTTACAATAATATTGCATTGTCATCCGATTTACATACGTATGCAAAATTTCATCTCAATCGGAACCGATTAAGATTCTCTTTTCAGTCGGGTATTTTATTTTTAGAAATAGTCTTTTTATTTAGTACTTTTTTATTTTTTTTTATACCCTATGACACTCCTACAATGAATACGAACCTAACGACACCTCACATGTTAAAATCTACCAAGCCGTTTAGGCTGCAGAGCGCGACAAAGAAATCGACATACATACATACATACACTCGAAAAACATAACCCTCCTGTCTTGGGGCAGTCGGGTAAAAATGGTACTAAATCTAATTATGATAACTATCGCCCTATTACTATATTACCTACCATTGATAAAATCATAGAAAAATACATAAGTAAACAAATACATAACTTTTACAGAAAACATTTGATATTACACAATAGCCAGTATGGGTTTCAACAAAATAAAAGCACCACACAGCTACTGTCCGCTTTCACTGAAGACGTAAACAGTCATCTTAACAATAAAAATCATGTTTTGGTCGTATTTATTGATTACAGCAAGGCTTTTGACACCTTATGTCATGACCTACTGATTCAACGACTCGATGATTGTGGACTGCGAGGACCTCTCTTGAAATGGTGTAAGGACTATTTGAGAGATCGAGCTTTTAGTGTAAAAGTATCGGATACCATGAGTGAAAAGCAAAGTGTCACCCATGGCACGGCCCAAGGTTCAGTGCTTGGCCCATTGCACTACTTGTCCTACGTCAATAACGTCTCAAATATAATTAAAAAATGCAAAATTTACCAATATGCAGATGACACCTGTTTGTTGGCAGCCGACAAAGATATAAACGTAGCCTTGCAACATTTACAGGAAGACTTTATTAGTCTGACTAAGTGGTCTCATGATGCAGGGCTAGCACTTAACGCCTCCAAAACAAAACTCATGTACATCTCTTCTAGTCACAACCGAGTGTCTCAACCAATTCACCTCATATCACACAGTCACGACTGCCTCCATGATAATAGATTTAAACAGATTTGTAGCTGTAGTCATATTGAATTAGTAGACAAACAAACGTACCTAGGTCTGGTAATAGACAACCGCTTTAAATGGGTTGACCACATAAATAAAGTTTGTGATAAATTAAGGGCTATTCTAGCAAAATTTTCTATTGTTAGGTACAAAATCCCCTATCCTATACTTCTATCACTCTACAAGGCATTGGGTGAATCAATTATACAATATGGACTAACTAGTTACGGTAGAACTTGTAAATCGCACCTATACGCAATCCATGAACTACAGCTTCGAATCCTCAAAACTATTGTGCCCCAAAAAATAAAGCTACAGTATAAGCTTGATTATAATAAATTATTTAAATTTTGCGGAATACTTCCTATCAAAGAAAAAATAAAATACACGCTACTCGTTGAAAACTTTTTCAATAACGATCTACCAATTCTACCCATTCGAAAACGGCCACTAAGAAGCACTTGTAATCCTAAATTAATAGTACCTAAAACACAAAACATGTATGGAGAAAATATGAATATATACCTTATTCCCAAATTAATAAATGAAATCTCTAAAGCTCTTAAAGATGACCTAAATGCTAAAAATTAAAATACAAACTTAAACAATACTTTCTACAAAATATAATTTAATAATAATTTACTTATTAGCTTACTTTATTTACATTACTATTGCATATTTGATATTAATATACTTACTTATAAAATCAGGGTATAAATAAACATACCCGAATATACATTAATATTAATAATACATATGTATGAACATTATAAACCACACATACAATATCCGTATTTAATAATAATAATATGTAATATAAAAATAAAAAAACTAGCAAAGTAAATATAAAAAAATTTAAACACTGTATCTATACGTTTAGTACACAATCATTCGTAATATCTTTGATGACGCATACGCATGCACCTTGGATATTTGTTGCTAGACTGGTAATATTTATCTGAATCTACCTTCAATGGAACTGATTGTCATAGCAAGCGAACTACCTACATATAATTTCACACTATAGACGAGTGTTTGTTCAAGTTTATTTTATAATAACATATAGACGATGAATACCGGTGTCCGTAAAAACCTGATTAAGGTTTAGGAGGCGCCGTGTCATTAATTATAAGTTCAGAAATTGTAAATGATTTTAATAAAAAAAAAAAAAAAAAGAAGAAGACTGAGTGACGTCATTCCACAAGTAAAAAAAAATAGAAAAGAAATCTTTTATCGAATCGTTTGACAGAAAGAGCACAAAGATGTGCTCTTTCTGTCAAACGATTCGAATTGACGTTTCGAGTTAAATTTTCCCTCTTAACGAATAACGAGGTCCAGCACCTGATTGCTACGTATTTTATTTTCAGTATTTTGACTATTACCCGTTAACCTCTAAAGTCTCTTTAGTTTTCCTTTTAAATTCATCATATACTCGTGAATTTTTTCACGTTGCCGATATTAACCGTTTACCTGGCAGACAGATGGACAAACTCAAAATGTTTCACAAAGACCTATCTAACTACAACAAAAAAACTTAAAAAAAAAAACTTCTTTTTTCATTATTTTATAGTGACTAATATGTATACCCACCCATACCATATCACAACTTTCTAGTACTAAAGGTCTCGGAGTTAAGCCGCCGACAGACAGACGGAAATGACGAAACTATAGGGGTTCCGTGTGTCAACAACCCTGAAACCCTGAAAAAGTACAGTTAGTTAGCAAGAAAATTGTAATTTTTAAACAAATATTTTTTATGACAATCGATCTTGTTTCTAATACTGGGTGTCTACTCTCAATTTTCGATATACTCGTATCTGTTCGATACTACTTCGATTCAGTTGAATTCGTAACTTCTTTCACTGACAATAGAGTAGAATATTGGTTGAATGAATTTTCAAACTGGCAGTGAGCATCCAAACAATATCCTACTCTATAGTCAAAAGACGAAGTTTTGAATTTGCATGTTTCGAATAGTATCGTTTCGATATATAGGAAATTGAGAGTAGACACCCAGATCAAAACTTCTATGGGGGTACTAAAGTCAGAAATTGTAAAAATATTGTAGGTATTTGGTATGGTACATGTGGTTATTTTTGAAACTCTGGCCAAATTTTAGTTCGACTCTCAGAACATAAAACTGAACAACTTTCCCAAAGTGACATGGGTCAAAAAAGGAGAAAACATTTGGTTGGCACTTATTATTTCCACTTTGGCCGTCGCAAGCTTACATGGAAACGCCAAAAGTAAATCTAGTTTTTTGATCCATGTTTCTTGGGTAAGTTGTTAAAGTATTCTGAGGAACATACTAGAGAGAGCCTAGAATTTGGCTAAAGGCGCTATGGGTCAGAAAATAAACCAGTACCAGCAAACCTCTCTGATGGTAGAACAACTTTACTTTTGTCTCTTTTAAAATAAGCACAAAATATTTAAGGTGCTGCACCCAAATTGGCCCGATCCTCTTGTCACATTCTATGGAGAAACAAAAAATAATTTCGCAAATTCTTAAAAGTTATAGATGCAGTTTCTATGGGAGGTCAAAAATTGTTTTTCATATTTCAAACTATGGTCCTTGGGAAAAGTTGTTCAGTTTCATGGGCAAATTCACACCCTTCAGTATTATCACACCTTTCCGTTACACGCTGTATAAGATGCTTCCTTTTCAACCGCGAATATTTTTGTAAGTTTCTCTGACCGGACCGAAGTATGAGAAACATTGTCTGGTCATTCCATACAAAACCTTCTCTTAGCTTTGTATGGGAAAGCTAAAAACAACTTCTCATTTTCCACCCATATTCTGAGTAACAACTCAAATATTCGCAGTTTCGGCTGAATTCGACGGGGGCACAGTTTTGGTGCCTCGGAAAGAATACGCAGGAATGAATGCTGAATGATAATTCCTACATCTGCATTACTCCTAGGCGCCAAATTTTTGTCGCTTGTAAATCTAGGAAGCACTAACAACACCCTGGACAGGACGGAAAATGTATGAACCTGGTGTATAATTCAAGAATGAGAAATGAGCCTACGTACGAAGTTTCGGGACTTAATCATTCTCTATTTAGCAGATTTTTTGTGTTGACTAGCACACTCTACATCCCTCAGTCTCATCCTCTCTAATGCCTAGATACTGCTACTCTTATGGTAACACAGCAAAATAAAAAAGGATAGCGAATCTAATGTCTTTATAAATAATTTTGAATGACAGTAAGAAGGTAACATGCCGGCAAACAAAAACCCAGCTCTGCAGTTCTTTTGTTTCATCGTGATAATTATTTGTAAATACAGTTATCTTCAGAAAGATGCTTAATTGGCTATAATCTGAGTAAATCCGGATAAATAAACAGGACATTGACACTGCTATTTCGCTTTTATTTTTGGTTAATATAACTGATATTCCCTGTTAATATACAAATCAAAATTGAATTGATCGCGTGAAAAAAAAATGGAAAGCACAGTTTTAGCGTGTTAGGTACTTAGATCTTGAAACTAAACAACTTTCCATAAGAAACATAGGTCGCAATACGACAATTTTTTTTTTTACATGCCTCTAAAATGCGCAATAAGCTTCTTTGTTTTTTCGTATTTCGACCTATGTACCTTGGTAAAATTTGTTCAATTTCACGGTCTGAGTTACACGCTAAAATTGTTTTTACACCTTGTATACGCCACTACATTTTTGATTGAACCAGGAAAACGACTGCCTTCCATCCAAGTGTCAACAATATCATACTTGATGTTTACGAAGGAACTCTGATTAGAATAATAGCAGGACAGCACTGTGCGTGAGCGCAGGACGGAACAATAAGTGTCTCTGCCTCTCCAATATCTTATACATCGCTCCGTCCTGCTCCCACTCATTATCCTGTCATTCTAATCAAGCTACAATATTTGAACTATTATGTTCTTTATTTTAGGAACCGCACGCATTTTTTAATGGTTAGGAGTGGAAGCAAGGAGGTTTTTGTTCTGAGGGAGTGGATGGTCAATTCTTTTTTTTTTAAACAGGACAATAAATGACCAGGCGTTAGGAAGAGATAGGCAGTGACAGATGCGTTACATAAATTAATTTATGCGAAATGAAAACGTGACAGATGCGTTACAAAAATTAATTTATGCGAAATTAAAACCGCTTAGGTCCTGAAAGTTGACATGTAGCCTCAGTTTTTATAAAAAAAAATTATACATGGTGTAATGAAAGGGTCAGCTTTCCTAAACTAAAAGGGCATGATCGGTCATCGTAACTGAACAACTTTCAGCCAATAAAACTTTCAGTAAATGTAAAAAAAATTGGCCTCTCCATACAGCATTGTAAACTTTTATGGAGAGGCCGATTTTTTTTTACATTTCCTGAAGTTTTATTCACTGAAATATGTATGTCCTATTTATTTTATTTGCAATAGATACAATTACAGACAACAGACAAAATTACAGAACATAGTAGTACAACGACATAAACTTTATTTTTCTGTCACTAGTGGGCAAACGAGCAGGTGGGCCACCTGGTGGTAAGTGGTCACCACCGCCCATGGCACCCACTGTCTTATTAATGAAATAATTTGACACTAATAACACGGCAAAGCGCGTAACCCACCGTGAGAATTAAGATGGTAATATCTCATGAACCAGTAATTTCACTGGCTTCAAACCGAAACACAGCAGTGCAGGGGTGGTACTTCCCTAGACGGACTTTGATAAACAAAATGAGTCGATCACGTGACCACTTTACTATGGGGTCGAAATTGTTTTTTCGACTAAAACATTGTTTTCTTCGGGAAAGTCGCTTGTTATCATGAGTAGAATCACTGGGCTTCGGGAGCAAAACCAATAAAAATTCACGGTGTATAACAAGATGCATAAGGTCTGATCATGCCCTATCGGTGTTCGGAAGGCTTTCCTTTACACTATTATAGTAATTAGATTATTCTCAAAAGAAGACCATTAAAATCGACAACGCCAACAACATTTTAGCAACATTTTAGTAAATTAGCACCAAATCGGCAGACCAAATTAAGTAAATGGGTTTGTTTATAAACAGCGCACAAGCCAAGTGAGCGAAACGGGCGGCGGCGTGCTGCTGCAGCCGCCGGCGATTGAGAGGAATAAACGCGAGTGGCAGAAATATTTTTTATTTAAAAATCAACCGTAAAATAAATATAGTGAACATTTTGAATTCAAATGGGGTTTAAATTATGGTGGACATTTGCTAAATTTGGTGGTCAGTTGCACTAAAATATGTATTTTTTACCAAATTTTGAAAACAGGCTCTTAAAAGATTTTGTATCAAGACGAGTGAACGATTTTTTTTCTAATGACCGTACAGATGCGGACTACGAGGGTGGAGGATGCCACTTCTTGCGCTACAACTGTTCGGTACGCGACACGAGACAGGGCTGGCTTCTGATGCACCCAGGTCGCCTGACGCACTACCACGAGGGCCTCCGAGTCACCAACGGTACCCGTTACATTATGATCTCCTTCGTCGACCCGTAAACCAAACCATACCAAATGTAATATAATTTCAATGCAACATTAATATCATTAAGTATATTTATCGTTGTTTACCCTAATTAGATTTAAGCGTGTAATTGCCAAATATAGAATTAATTTTAATATTGATGTCGGCGGCGGCGGCAACAGTAAACCTTCTAATTCATTAACACCCTACCGAGGCCGTTAAGGCAGTTGCAGAGCAGACGTGCTGTTACTTTAAGAAACAAATTGTTTGAGTCGCAAATACAATAGTACATTACTCAAGAGGGAAGAAAGTGACAGTTCCATACCGAGATTTGCGAGGGGCGCAAACCATTCGAGGTATGGAACTGTACTTAATCCCGAATGATGTAAAATGCTTTTTATTACACCTACGAGGAAAATAATAGATATAAATGCGGCCAATTTCGGATATTCCTTTATGTTGTTGTTATTTCTTTTTATAATTGTGCTTTTTAACATAGAGTGCAAAGCCCATATCGTGCTTGGCTTATATTGTTTTGCTTTCTCACTAAAATACACTGAACTGCAAAGAAAACAGGTCGGTAGTTTTCCGCCATACATTTTCATACATTGATGGGCTCAAAGTAATCCTGATCATCTTATCCAAATCGAATAAAAATATAAATCTAATTAGTCAAATCTTTGGATAAAAGCCTTGTCAACAAACCTCTCGAAGATCACGCCTGTCTACAGTATCCAGGAAAGTCAGTACAACGCTTAGAAAAAAAAACTGGACTTTTTGACAGATTTACTAAATATTTTCCGTGACTAAATTTTTGTAATGACGCACGGGTTTCCTATACATTTTAGATCTGTATAATGTTGCAGACCTTTGTTGACAAGGTTCTTGTCTAAGGATCTGACTAAAATCACATTAGTATTTTTATTCGACTTGGATAAATTATTGACGATACTTTGAGTTCATCATTGTATGAAAATGTACGGCAGAAAAACTACCGACCCGTTTTCTTTGCTCTTCATTGTATGAGTATATTATACATTTTTAGAAAATGAAAACCTATTCTTTACCTTTTGCCAACATATGAAATTTTCGTGTATGTATATGTTTCAATAAAAATGGATGTGGCCAGTAACAATTTATTTAAAATTTGATTTTTAGACAGTTAAAATCTCTTTGCTGTATGACTGCTAAAGAATTAAAAAAGAAAAACAAAATCGGGTCAGTAACGGATTTTCACACCTTTTTCCCACCCTTGGAATGGAAGGATTTCCATACAAACTTCTATCCCGTGGGATCGAAGGATTTGAAGAAGCTGACTACGGAATCATCGGTACTTCTACTCTGATCAACTCAACATACTTACACCTAAGCACTAAATTCTTAATCGCAAAACAGTACCGACAACGACGCAACTATCCCTTATCGGCATATTGCTAACAGTAGAGTGAGACCTAGTACGAGTATGTGCGGAACGCTGTCATGCGGTATGATTCATTTTTTTCGTTATTTCCAACAATTACCAATTACATTCTGCAGCCATGTCAAATGCAATCGGCTAAAGATGTCAAAAAAACTGGTTTGTAAAACAAAGTTATTCTTTCCGTCAAATATACTCTGGTTTTAGTATCATGGCTGCAAAATGTGTTGGTAAGCGTTGGAATAAACAAAAAAGTGGATTATAGATTAGAATCTAATCTATAATCCACTTTTTTGTTTATTGTTTATTCATTATAGGATTAGATCAACGAAACCATTGCGGTAGCGAAACATCTGCGGTACTTTATTGCACTGCAGGTTTTTTTTCTCTAGTAAATTTATTTGAGATTTCGTGGACTGTGGGTGTTGATTCGCTTTCAGAGTCTGAAGAGGAAGAATTGCTGTTGCTGGCGTCGGTTGTAATGAAAAACCATTATATCCGAAAGAAATAAATGTAGGTTAAGTAACTCCCATATAAATACCTATATTTAATTTTTTTTAGGAAGATTTACAGAAATGTATATAATATAGAAATAAGATAGATATTCCAATGCTATTATCAAATCTCTACAAATAGAATGTCACATACAAACAAAAACATTATCAGAAGAGAGAAAGGGAAGTAAGTTTAAACATTTAAGTGAATACAACGTGTTAATTAATCACGCAAAACCTCTCGGGTGGTGGCTCTGGACATGAAACTGAACAACTTTTGTTCTACGACTTTTGAAAATTCGCAAAAAAGGAATTGCTCCTTCATACAAATTGGCTTATCTTATCTTATTACGTGGGGCCGAGATCCTTGTTGGACCTCAGAGCACTTCGACCCTATGGGATCTTTTGTGCTTCCCCTGCCTTATTGCTCCTGTGATCTTCCGCTGTCTCCGAATATGCTCGTTATGAGCTTCGATATAGATTTCAGCGGAAGGAGCCTGTAGTCTTCTGGTGTCGGATAAGCCTGACCCAGAATCTTCATTCGCTTGTTAGCCAAAGCGTCGCATGTGCACATAAGGTTCTCCATGCGTTCGCTTTCTTCACCACATGCTCTGCAGGTAGTTGTATCCGACAGACCCATTTTGTGTAGATGATCTCTAGTGCCAAAGTGGCCGGTGAAAGCACCTACAATATTACGGGTCTGGTGCCTGCTTAGGTTTCTTAGATGTTTAAAGGAACCTACTTTTGTGGTCCCTAGAAATTTTTTCGAATGAGTAAGTCCAACAGTGTTTGCCCACTCAGTGCAGTGCCTTCTCTGGGCATGATCCTTGAGTGCGCTTCTGATGGTACTCCCTGATAATTCAATAAAAGGTTCAGGTCCGCAGAAGTGTTTCTCTGATCCCTCCCTGGCTAGTCTGTCAGCCGCTTCATTGCCCTCTACTCCTACGTGTCCTGGGACCCAAATCAGTCGTAATGTGTTGTGCCTACCTAACCTGTTAGGTTAGGTACAAATTGGCTTGGTCAGCTTATCGATTTGTATGAAGGAGCAATTTTTAATTTGCGAATTTTCAAGTCTTTCAGTTTCATGTCCAGAGCCACCACCCGAGAGGTTTTGCGTTATTTAATTAACACGTTGTATAATATTAGGTGGGTACGTACATAATTATCACAACGGGTTAATAGTACATTAAGATGCTAGTGCGCTGTTTTGCTCATTACACACGAAGCTCAAAAATTGCAGCCCGAGCTGCAGACGATGGCGTAATGGAGCCGAGATTGTAATGGCAATGAGCACGTGCGTCTTACGACGTTTTTCAACACATTTACGAGTAAAAATACTAAACTTTGCTAACCTTCTACCGCACGTCGACCGGAACATTTTGTCGGCTGCAAATGTTGGTGTTTTCCTTAGATTTTTACATTTTTAAATATTGTATTTCGTGTATGAGTATTTTAGACGGTTCAGGAACAGTTTTGTATTTGTAGAAGTCGATACTTTTAGAAATAATTACAATAATAAACACCATAAATATTTGTAAAATGGCGCGTATTATTTCTTTTTCAGCGGGCACAGATTACACGCGTATTTGAGAGGCTGACTCAACCGCACACAGCCTATTCCATTAACCTTTAAATAAATTATCAAAAATTTAATACCTATATACGTAAATGACAAATTTATTGTTAATTAGTTAATTAATATAAATAATTTGATAAAATGAACATTCATTTATGATATTTTCTCGAAGTCAGCTTAATTTATTGAAAATTTTACCAACGTATTAAGCATAAAAACTCCTTGGTCCTGGCCGAAATTAAAAAAGAATCTAAATAAAACACTAGTGCGGTAATATAATGAAAAAAACACGCGTGTTTAATAAGCTGGATTATGGACCTTAATACAGTGCAAATAGAGCTGCTTTATGAGCAAATGTGTTGAAAAATAACTTTGCGTCATTAATCGCGTTATGGTGGTAATGCTGGTGCAAAAAAGGTCGATTCTATTTTAAGTTATTTCTTAAACCAACCGCTACTAAATCGCCAAGACCTCGTTAAACTCACTATCAAATTCGTACAGTGCTACCAGAATTAAGAAATGGTTAAAAACACTTCACCTGCTAAGAAAGTAGCTGTCCTTTTTAATAAATGAGGAAGAATGTACGTCATTGCAATCGTAGAAATATGCGGGATGGAATATTGTATGAAAATTAGTGTCTACTTTTACTATGATAAAAATCTCAGATAAATGACTAAACCATAGATGTAGCCAAAAATAGTCGGTTATACCTTGTCTGTTTACTCATATTAAGATTTATGTAGGAAAAACAGAGATAAATATGTTTTTGATTATCAACTTTGAAACGTCTCTGTTTTAGTTTTTTAGCAAACTAGACAGGAGCAAATACAACCAAAAGATGTATCGATAACACAATGATTTATCAACAATATTTTACTTGACACTTACCCTTTTAAATAAATTTAACACGTTCCCTGTCCAGGTGCCCCCAATGTGGGGCCATGAAGCTTTTTTCAGATGTCCGTGCTTCCACTATGGGTTCACAACTTCAATGGCCTCACAATGGGGCCACGACGTTAGGTATCACGAGTCTGTGTCTCCACATTCGGACGACGTTGAGTGATGCATCAATTGGAAAATGTAGGTTATTTACGACAATTATATCTTTATACATCAGCATAATACCTTTTTATTTAAACTTTTTAAATAAGTTCCTATTTCAACATACTTACTAGCTTTCTTCACGTTTTACGACTGTCATTACAAAACTTTAAAACATTAATAAACATGGATATTTCTCAGTTAATAAAAATTTTTTTTAGTTATAAACCACAAACGTTGTACAGCTTATGACTCACAAAAATAACAAGAATAATTTAAAAAGCCAGCGAAGACTATTATGAATTACACGAAGATCGGCCATTACTAGAAAACGTAAAACAAGCTGTAGCTACTTAGCTTCTACTTTTATATATTTACTTCCTTCTCCTATATTTATTTTCTTTTCTGTAATTAGGTACCAAATTTCTACCATACCACGTAGTAACGCGGCCAAGAATTTTATCCTTTGGGTAGAGATGGGTATTCCCTCCTTCCTTCTTCCCATGGTTCTTCCTGCCGCGAAGGCATACGAACCGAACGGTAGGAGACGCATAGAGGTACTTGCCGGTGGCTCTTTTCCGCTAAGCTTGTTGCAGGCTCCTTACTTATTCTTTGCGTCCCGGCCCTCTCCCCGAAACTTGCAAGTCGGGGCGGCTACCTACTCGTATCTATGCAAGCCACCACCCAAATGGGTCTCAAGACGATACAGCACAGGACTACGCGTCCCGTAGAGATGGGCAGTGGGTAACCCGATCGGGTATAAACGATAAACTTGGGTAAATACCCAGTACTTGGGCGACCGAGCTTCGCTCTATAATAGCCGCCTCAACCTGAAAATATCATCAGGTGAGACAGCTATGCTACTCAACAACAGATGGCGCTGTAAGTTTTCTTGAACGCACTAAAATACGCTAAGAAATATTAAAAAAGAACGGTGAAAACGAATTTTCCCAGACATGAGACGTAGCTAGATCGATTTTTTGCCCCCAAAAACCCCTGTATACTAAATTTTTCTGGGTGTTTATGATAATTGCTCCGCTGAACACCCGAAGTGTAATCCTGGTATGAAACACAGTCGCTTTTCGCTGTCTGTCGGTCTGTCCCTATGTATGCTTAGATCTTTAAAACTACGCAACGGATTTTGATGCGGTTTTTTTTAATAGATAGAGGGATTCAAGAGGAAGGTTTATATGTATAAAACATGCATAATGTAGTAGAGAAACACTGATAATTTTAGAGGTTTCTATAAATAAACACATTTTTTGCGCTTACATTGCAAACGCTGGCTGAACCGTACGAGATAGATCAAAATAATGTAGGTACTACAGTATTGTACAACTTAAAAAGGTCTACAAAAAAGTCCGCGATGGTATATATCTATCTCTTAGGGATAACCTACATTTTTTATCCTTTATTTTTTTTACAAAGCGATTTTAAGCGATACAGCATTAATCCTTATCCAATTAAGTACCTTAAACACATGGTGCATTTAATTTAGATCAATATGGCCCTTTACAGCATGTAATTTAAATGAATATTTTCGAAGATATTACGGATTTAAAATGCAGGGAGGGACACAGCGGTTGCGGCGGTACCGGCCGACCGGGGGACGGCGGCGCGTGCCTATAAATAGTATATTTAGTATCAGCATTTCACCCGTGCGAAGCCGGGGCGGGTCGCTAGTTTTGTATAAACACATGGAACCTAACATGCATAGTCTTTGTCATCAGCAGTCAGACGATACGATTCAATGTCAGAGATATTATAATTGATAATTCCCAATTGTAATAAAAATACAATACAATCCTGCCAATTTATCAAATTTCATCGACTCGCACTTGGCCGGTTTTTTGTAGGTACCCATCACTAAAACTTGAGACTTGCATGGATTCATTACTAAATAGTTTTTCTGGGACCAGCAGTAAATATTTTGTAGGTCATTATTTATTTTAGCTATGGCTTCTTTGGTGTTTTTTTCCGTCAAACGAGTATTTGCGTGTCATCCGCGTATAGATGATGATTACATGATTTTAAGCAAAAGGGAGCATGATTTTTGCTGTGTAAATTGCAAACAAGGTATAGATCCTTGGGGAACACCGCGTTGTTGTAAAGTTTTCAGAGCGGAGCACCGAACCTCTCCATCCGTTCCTTCTGTCATCACCATTTGTTCCCTACCGATTAAATAAGACCTAAACCACTGACATGCATCTGAAGAGAAACCATAGTGTCTCAGTTTTGCTAGCAGCAGTTCCGGGTCTAGCGAATCAAAAGCTCGGGAGTAATCTAACAAGACCAAAACACTACTTAATCCCCTATCAGAGGCTTCCGTTATAGTTAGGGTGCTGGCTGCAATTTGGGTATATGATTTGCTCATGATTCATATTAATAGGGATGATAGATCAGCTCAATACGTATTGATTTGGTCCTAACAAGTTTTTCTGTGCGACGCTGCGTTTTTGAGTTAAAGCAAAAAATAAAAATAACATACTAAATAATGTTTTTTTGTCTGCCTTTGTGGCTCCTGTTTAAAAAATACTTCTGAAGATGTAGAAAGCGAAGAGGCAGACATGCAGGGCTCTGCATTATCACGAGACGAAGTAGTGAATTTTTGCATTTTGAAGCGCTATAACTTTACGACGCAGGGCTATTATGGTGGCAGACCATTTTCTGGGGTTTTATACATTGTATTTAATCAGATAGTCATAGTCTGTCACGTGTACGTTTCATTGTCAAATTTCAAAATAATTAAAACTGAATTCGTCAAAAACGCAGGGGTGTGGATGTCCGCCAATATTTTTTGTATCTTTTAGAGGATGCTCCTTATCATCAATCAAAGAGGTAGACATGAGCAAATCATATAGAAATTTGTCCTTCATCACCCTTACTATTACATCATCCGTCACGTGGAGAAGAGCAGTCTCCAAACCATGAGCTTTGCGAAAACCTGATTGATTTTTCAGTATAATATTACATTGTTCTATATATTGAAGTACCTGGTCCAACACAACCCTTTCCAGTACTTTAGAGAGTATGGGTAAAATTGAAATCGGTCTTAATTCTTTTAATTCACTGACACTGCTTTTTAGGAATTGGCTTAGCTATAGCACGTATCCAACATAACGGAAATGTTTTTGTTGCTATAAAATAGTTATTTATGTATGTGATTGTTGGCAAGGTTACGTCAAGCATAAGTTTAACCATATCCATGACCATATCATATCGATGTTTAAGGTATCATACCCGGCTGCCTTTGTCTTGATATAAATAATTTTCCGGACTTCTTCTGTTGTAGGTCGTAGTTGAAATAAGTTTTGTTGAAATGACCGGTTGCCTTCAATAGCAAAGTTCGTTATATTTGGTTGATCATACCTTTGGTTATCTACTTAACGAGCTCTAAACAACGATACGATCGTATCCCACTCGATGGGGTAGCTCAAACTTTTTTACGCTCCGCCTTTAGCTGTTTGGGAGCCCCCCTTCATTTTTTACTTGTTTTATTTTTAGTGTTTGTTGTTGTAGCGGCAACAGATATACACAATTTGTTAAAAATTCAAATTTCTACCTATTACGGTTCACGAGATACAGCCCACTTGCAGACAGGGAGGCATATCAATAGGGTCCTGTTTTTCACCCTTTGGGTACGGAACCCTAAAAATTAAAGACTTTTGGACCAACTAACGAACAAAATAATTTGTATGAAAGTCCTATGTTTCTGTAGTAAGATTCACACAAATTTGAAATTAAGCTCCTGGTAAAAAATAATATCCTTCAAAATTCGTCCGTTTGTTGGTCTAGAAGTTTACAAGATATAGAATGAGTTCCAGAACGGTATTAATTACCCTTTGACAGTAGTCTGTCTCGACCACACCAATGGACGTCATATAACGCTATACTGCTGTCAGGGTAATTTTTACCCGATTCAGAACGCAAATCTCATTTTGGGGGTAAATTTTTACCCCCCACCACTTAGAGGAAAACTTAGGATGGTAATATCTTGGGTAACAATGTAAGCTATTAAAACAATAAATCCTTTTGTAGCAATTATTTCCGAATTGAAAAGTAACCCTAATGAACTAATAGTAGTAAGTAATCTATATATATTTATTTATTTAATGGCGTCACATCTCATTACAAGTCGTATTTTGCCAATGTCAAAGTAAAGAAATTATTACAAAATTATGGCGAGTTCGCCAATGTCCAGTGGAAGATTTACACAGGAATCCACATCACGAAGACGAGGGCCTGTGTACTATGATGACTCCGATAAGTTGATAGGGAAAATTATTGAAGTCTAGATGTCAGCCGCTTCTCTCCATCCAAAGATTTCGGTAAAAGCATGTATTCCAATCTTCTAATAAATGTTCACTTTTAAAGTAGTTTACTGCATAAAACCCAATCAAAATTATTCATTAAACTCTTCCATAAACATGTAAAACAAATATTGAAATAAATACACGTCCGTCATCTTCAAATGTTGACAAACGAACCGTAAGTAATCTGTCAAACTTTAAATTTTCGCGCGTTCTCCTGATTGGCTGATAAATCGCTGTTCCTATTGGTTGATACAATCGGTCTTCATTACACAATTCACCAGGGCTGCCAGATCGGGGATTTTTTCGCAATTCTGGGGAAAAAATTCATTCTTGGGGAAATGGAATCACTGGGGAAATTTCTGGGGAAAATAAATTGTACGTTGGGGAAATTTGGTGGGTAACGTCTTAGTAGCACTACATTCAGAGCACGTAATATAAAATAATAATAAAACGACCATTTCTACTCAATTAGCCCATCAGCTACAATCTATACCGAAGAATTAATCGATCAATATGAGGTCGAACTAGGGTCGATTGCTGCGTAACCACGCTTGATTGCTGCAAAAATT
The DNA here is from genome assembly GCA_947532105.1 of Athrips mouffetella. Lineage (NCBI taxonomy): Eukaryota > Metazoa > Arthropoda > Insecta > Lepidoptera > Gelechiidae > Athrips > Athrips mouffetella. The sequence goes on from OX383956.1 coordinate 35,866,442, forward strand.
AAATTTAATCCTAAAAATTTATATGTCTAGAAGGGCTGCTGTCTCTGTTTATCCTCTAAAAGCCAAATAAGAGATAACAACACTCGTAGACCTAACGTCTTTAAGGCTCCAAATTAGCGGCTAATAAGCAGGAATCGACCCAATGCGCTAGAATTGAAACTTAATGGGAATCGTAAAAAATCCGAATGATAAAGCTGTCAAACGCAAATAGTATGAAGCCGGATCCTTTTTATGGCGTAAATGGGATCCAGAGGCGCTAGCACCGAACTCAATCGTTATCGAATCTCTCTTTTCTTCTTGTATAAAAAAACCGGCCAAGTGCGAGTCGGACTCGCGCACTGAGGGTTCCGTACCACCACATAAACATAATTGTATTAGTTGTAATTTCAGTAAACTAATGTGCTAGATTTTTTGAGTCCGACACGCGCTAGACCAAATTTTATTATTTGTTGTTATTTTATAGCTTATGCACTATAAACATACCAATTTTCAAGTTTGTAAGTGTTCCCGTTTTTAAATAGAACTAAAACAAAAATCACCTTAGCGACCATCCAACTTGACCCCTCTCTTATATGAATGTTCTTGAAACGGGAGCTCACCACAATTGGTAACCATTAGTTGTGAGAAAAGTTGTAATATTTAATGATTTCAGACTTTTCCCATTATTTGTACTGTGAGACCTAGCTTCTTGCCAAATTTCATAATTTTAGGTCTACGGGAAGTACCCTGTAGGTTTTGCATTTTTAAATAAATGTATGGAGATGAGGACATAAAATGTCATATCTTTTGATTGCGTCGTTGCAAAAAATTGAAATTTTCAGATCTTGTGTGGTTCATTGATCCTTATATATGGTATCAATTTCAACCTGATACCTTTACCCGTTCGTGAGATAAAGGGTCTTGACAGACAGACAGACAGACGAAAATGAAATGAAAAATGAAATGAAATTGTTTATTCGCTCAAAATATGGTAAATAAGGTGTAGATACAGTCAATGACAACGAGTTCCACATATTTTGCCATTTATAAGGCATGCAAAAACATGATCAGAGATTAGTCAATTGAATCAAGTATATGGTCACAATGAAATAGCTTATATTAATATTAAATGTCAAAAATTCTTGCATGCAATTTACATTATAAAATTCATCCTATATTTAATATATGTCCTAATTTATGTCTAATTTACTAGTCAGCTTGATTACCGCTAAGTTTTATCGTTAAAAAACTCTTGAAGAGTATAATAACACTTTTTTACAAGCCATTGTTTCAATTTCATACTAAACAATTTAGGCGGAACTTCCTTTAATGACTTAGGTATATGGTTAAAAACTTTTACAGCCATAACGTGACAATTTTTCTCAAATACAGCGCTTTTACATGTTGGCATCAACAATCTAGTTGGATCTCTCTGTCTCAGGTTAGGCAGATGCTCTGTTTGGGTAAAAAAATTCGGATGGTTATACACAAACACACTTAGTTCTAATATATACATACTTGTCAGTGTTAGGAGATTTAGCCGAGGAAATAATGATCTACATGTTTCAAAAGGTCCGACTCCGCAAACTGCTCTAATGCATTTTTTTTGTGCAATAAATGCCTTGGATATATTTGGAGAATTACCCCAAAGGATTAGTCCATACCTTAATTGAGCGGCGACATGGCCATGGTAGGCAACAAGAGCGGTATTTTCACCGCTTACACGTCTGAGTTGTCTCAAGGCAAATACAAATCTGTGCAATTTGGCGCAGAGGTTATCTATATGAAGTTTCCAGTTACAGAATTCATCTAATGTTATACCCAAAAAAATTATATTATTAACTTCAGTCAGTGCAGTTCCATTAAAATTTATGTTAGGGTGGCATTTAATGGTTTTATAGTTATTAAATTGTATAAAATTAGTTTTGGTTAAATTAACTTGGAGATTATTACTCATCAACCATTTTACAATTTTTTCTACGTTTTGGTTAAGTGTACTTTCGTATGACTGATAGTTGTCTGAATTTGGGATAACTATTGAGATATCGTCGGCAAACAATATTGTATGATGTTCAGTGGTCATAGGTAGGTCATTAATATAAAGTAAAAATAATAAGGGACCGAATACACTTCCCTGCGGTACTCCAAATCTGTTGTATTTAAAGGATGATCGATATTCCCTTATTTCATTTTTCTCATTCATGCGTCTTATTTCTACACATTGTGTCCGATCGATCAAATAACTCTGAATCCAGTCTAGGCACGAGCCTCTTATACCATACTTTTCACATTTGGCTAGCAGGGTGGGGTGGTGAACAAAGTCGAAAGCTTTGCTCATGTCAAAGAAGATTGTTATAACCGGATTGCGTATATTAATGTTTTCAGTGATCGATTTAATCAACATGTAGGTAGCTAGAGTTGTTGATTTATTGTTTTGGAATCCATTTTGTTCTTTAGCAATTACACTGTGTTTGTCTACGAAATTAATGTGTCTAGCTTTCATAGCTTTCTCAAATATTTTTGAAAAAATTGATATCAATGTAATGGGACGATAGTTATTAAGATCTTGTTTACTATTTTTCTTGTGTAATGGTTTGACAATAGATCGTTTTAGTCTTTCAGGGAAACAACCTTCTATAAAAGATTTATTAATTAAAAATGACAATATTTCCAGTAATTCGATTGCACAGGCTTTGATAACATGAGTTGAAACTGTATCGAAACCCACCGAATTTGTGTTGTTCAGAGACTTGATTAGCTTGTAGACCTCCTCATCTGAACACGGCTTCAAAAATATCGTGCTACTAATACCATGTATATTTTTACATGCATCATTATTTATTTCTGGAGTGGGTGGTATGTTAGAAGAAGAAATAAAAAACTCGTTACATGCCTCAGCTATTGTATGCGCTTCAGTAATTTTTTTGTCACCAACTTCGATACATGCAATATCATCGTTTGATTTTACATAATCTGTTTTTTGTCATTTATAACCTGCCATGTAGCTCGACATTTATTTTTAGACCTTTTAATAAACTTGTTATTAAGCAGAAATTGTGATTTAGTATGCATATTTTTAATAAATTTGAATATGTTGTGAAACTTTTTTTATCTTTATCCTTTTTTGTTTTATAGTATGTGTACCTAAGATTTCTTTTTTTTACACACGATACCTTAATGCCCTTGGTAATCCATTTAGGTTTTTTGACGTTCGTGTAGACCTTTATTCTTTGTATGGGGAAGCAAAGATTATAAAATAGACAAAAAATGTCATGAAAATAATTGAATGCTGTATTTAAGTCTATATTGGGTTCCTGTGTAATCTCAGCCCATGAAAGACTAGCAAGACATTCTTTAAATTTGTTCATGTACTCTGGGCAAAAATTTCGTTTGTGAATATACCAATATTTGACCCTTTTAGTTTTAGTAGGAGCCTTGAAATGAAGAAGCTGACAGGTGTCATGGTCCGATAGAAAAAGCTGTTAAACTTCACCTTTTGCATCGGCAATGTTGCTGGCTATGTGATCTATGCATGAGCTCAGTCGAGTTGGTTCGTTAATATGTAATGTTAAATTATAATTCAGAAAAAGGTTTTTAAGGTCAACTTCGTTTTTATCATTATTTAAAGATTTAATGTTAAGATCTCCTGCAATAATTATTTTCTTTTTAGATTTTTTGGACAATTTATGAAGCAAGTAAGGACAACAAAGTGATCCTAAAAGGGTTCCGTTTTTTTGTTTTGAGGTACGGAACCCTAAAAAAGAGAGTGAGAGAATCGATAACGATTGCGTTCGGTTCTGATAGTGAAGATGCCGCTTTTACGATAAACGTAAAATGACGTGTCCCGTTGGACCGAAGATTCCTCCACCGACAACTAGTATCATTGTGTTCAGCATGATCACCCAAAGAATTATCGACTGGTTGTCGCACTATAAAGTGGTGGATGGGGGAGGAAGGGGAGGGGGAAGATGCGAAAACTGGATATCAATTTTATTTAATGTCTCATTAACCACTCATCCGATTTAATTAGTTATAGTGTGATACGGTAGGTGATAAAATGTTTAATATAACATGCTTTAAAAAGGTTTTGATAAATACCAAAGTTTATTAAATATTTAGAAAAAGGCTGATTTTAAACAATATACGTTATTGGTTTTGTTAAATTCAGGCAGTAACTGAATTCTTTCAAAAGAGTAATATGACAAACAAAGAATTGCGCTTTACTCAGCTGTATTAATCTTTTTTTTTTTTTTCATTTGGTGGAGAAACAGCAAAACTGTCTGATTTTAGGGTAACATAACAAGTTCTGCACAATGGGTGCCCGCCACGGAGCACATTTTGCTACGTGGTGCCCGTAGACAGTCAATCTTGATCGCGATGATGTATTTTTAGATAAGGATGCAACTATAAGAACGAAAGAAAGAGAAAGCTATAGGACCATAGACTAGGTGTATATGACTATTTCTTTCTTTCCTATAGCTGCATCCTTATCTAAAAATACATCATCGCGATCAAGAATGGCTGTGTGCGGGCATCCATTTACTGTTCTATAGTGCGGGGTTTCTAAAATATTACATTATCTAGTTACAACTTCTACGTTGAACAAATGAAGCGTCAATGGGTGCCCGCACACGTTCAATCTGATCACGATCCGGTAGAGATGCAGCTATGGAGAAGAAATAAATAGTCGTATCCACCTAGTCTGTGGTGTTATAACTTTCTCTTTCTTTCTTATAGCTGCATCTCTACCCAATCGCGATCAAGATTCACTGTGTGCGGGCACGAATTGTTTGCCCACACACAGTTTATCTTGATCGTGATTGGGTAGACATGCAGCTATAGGAAAAAATGAGAAAGCTATAGGACCATAGACTAGTTTTTAACTTTTTTAAACTTTATGTTTATTATTTTAATTAAACATAACCAAAACTTTAATTTTGTCTGAAATGGCATATTTTCCTAAATATTTTATAAACTACACTTGCGAGTATTAAACTGGAATTGAAGTGATTCCCGGGTTGCTCAAGACAAAGTTGTGCCATTTCTAAGCAATAAACTATAGCTTGTGTTATATCATTTGAAAGGTAATTTTGGTAGCTTTTAAAAAAAAAAAAATATTGGGCGACATTTCACACAAGGTCATCTAATCCCAAACTAGGCAAAGCCTGTACTATGGGAACCAGAGACTGATCATCATCATCATATCAGCCGAAAGACGTCCACTGTTGGACATAGGCCTCCCCTAAAGTTCTCCATGACGACTGGTCCTGCGCTGCTCGCATCCAGCGGCTTCCCGCGACCTTGACCAGGTCGTCGGTCCACATTGTGGGGGGCCTGCCAACGCTTCGTCTTCCGGTACGTGGTCGCCACTCTAGAACCCTTACGTCCCATCGGCCATCGGTTCTTCTTGCGATGTGCCCTGCCCACTGCCACTTTAGTTTAGCGATTCTCAGGGCTATGTCAGTTACTTTAGTTCTTCTGCGGATCTCCTCATTTCTCATTCGATCACGCAGAGAAACTCTGAGCATAGCCCTTTCCATAGCCCTTTGGGTGACTTTGAGCTTCCTGATAAGGCCCATCGTAAGCGGCCACATCTCGGTGCCATATGTCATCACTGGCAATACACACTGGTCAAAGACTTTCGTCTTGAGACACTGCGGTATTTTGGACGTGAAGATATTGCGGAGCTTCCCGAACGCTGCCCATCCGAGTCGGATTTGACGAGTTACCTCATTTACCCAGCTGGACCGTTTGTCCCAGGTATACGTATTCATCGACAACTTCGAGCGTAGAGTCTCCAACTTTGAGTGGAGTGGGTACAACAAGGGCGTTAGACATAATTTTCGTCTTATCCATGTTCATTTTAAGACCCACTTGTTGTGAAACTCTACTGATGTTATTGAGCATCGTGCCGAGATCTTCCAGGGTCTCAGCCATTAAGACAATATCGTCGGCAAATCGAAGGTGGGTCGGAAGTCTCCCGACTGATATACATACATAAATAGACAAAATAACACCCAGACACAGAACAAACACTTGCGTTCATCACACAAATGTTTAAACTGGGCGGGGATCGAACACGTGGCGCACGGCGTGAAAGGCAGACTCACTACCAACCACACCAGCGGGCTTGTACAAGGAGGAGAAGGGCTAACCGAAGAAAGATACATCAACGACATTCTGCTAAGCCATGTGCTCAAAATTTCATTTTACATTTCACTAGACAGTACATGGAACAAGTTGGGATTGCCACATTAGACTAGCCAGCTCATAGTCCCAACTTGAATCCTATAGAACATTTGTGGGACGAGATGAAAAGGCGTGTACGAAGAGGGTGTCCAGCTCCGGCATCGATAAAAGAACTGAAAAGTGCTTTAATCGAAGAGTGGCAAGAAATCCCACATGATTCCATCAGGAATCTCATTCGGTCAATGAAAAACCGTCTACAAGCACTAATTAGGGCCCGAGGGGGTAACACAAAATACTAAGGGGAAATAACAGATATTGTAAATATATTTTTACTTTTTTCTTACGATTTTCGTTTGATTTAGACGTCAACATTTCGACCTGTTACAGTAAATTCTTGAATAATGATAGGAATTTGACATGAATTTTAAATCGTTTAATATCATTAGAAAGGTAACAAAATTACATTTCAAATGATATAACACGAGCTATAGTTTATTGCATATAAATGGTAAAACTTTGTCTTGAGCCACCCGCGATGAAGTGATTCCAGTTTATTGCTCGCAAGTGTATTGTTTTTACCAAAACTTTTGTAAAGCATGTTATATTAAGCATTTTATTATCTATCATGTGACATTATATCTCTTTAAATAGAATAAGCGGTTGTTGAGATATTAGCTTAACTTGATACTCGGTTTTCGCATTTTTCCCCTCCCCTTCCTCCCCTCTCCACCACTTTATAGTGTGACAACCAGTCAATAATTATTTGGGTGATCATGCTGAACAAAATGATACTAGTTGTCGGTGGAGGAATCTTCGGTTCAACGGGACATGTCATTTCTCAGCCTGGCATCTCCACTATGATGTGAGATCAATGGATCAATGTCCCGTCCTTCCAGATCAAAAATATTGTAGCATAGTTTTTAAATTGTGTCTATGTTTAGTCTATGGTGAAAAAGAAAAATGGTTACTTGTTCAATGCTTGAATTTGGTAAAAAGGTATTAATTAAACAATATAATTCAGTAGAAATCACTTTTTATTATTAAAGTAAACCGCACCACAAAACTAAAAATATATAGCAGGTTCTAGCCCCTCAGCTTCATACTATTTGCATTTGACAGCTTTCAATCGAGTTCGATATTTCATGCTAGCAGCGCCCCTAACTGTTTTTTTTTTTAGTTTGTATGGCGTTTGTCCAAGGTGGACATTTTGCCAGCGTCACTTCGATAAAATAAGTATTATCTATGAGATCTTCCTCAAAAGTCACTAACTGTTAGTATTAATCATCAGTTTAGGCAGGCTAGCATCTGATTGTTGTTTAAAAAACAAATAAAAATGTAGGCTTTAAATCGTGTCTTATGGATAACCATCTATGAAAAAAATTTTGGAGAATTTGAATCGAAATCTTATCCTTGTGGGGAAAAAATATTGTCAGTTTGGGGAAATCACAAAAGTAGGATCTGGACACCCTGCAATTCACTCCGCCGCCGCGCCCGCGCCGTCCATTATTCCGATTTCGGTCAGCTCAGCCAGCAGATCGTCGTTGCTTGTGTGTGGCATGGCTTGGTTGCTGGCATCACTCGCTAACTAGGCATTTTACAAAAAGGTGCGTAATTCGTTTCTAGCAGTCGCCGGTCGCTCGCTCGGCTCGTGCGCTTTGGTCGCAACGCAACTCGCAAGGTAGGTAACATTGCACTAAAGACGCCACAACCTGCCGACACGCAGTTTTCCAGTTTTACAGTTCGCCGTGCCGGCTGTTTGTAAGAGGCGAGTACGATACGATTTGCCTGCGATATGTATAGTGATTTTTTGGAAATAAGTATGAATTTGTTTAGCGACATACCTATTGCTTTTGAAGTTGCAGTGTGATATCTACCTTCATAGCTAATATAGACCTTAATTTAAACTTAACCTTAAATGTATGTAACTCTGGAACCGGTTTAACTATATCTCAACATTTATGCGGATTTCAGATGACATTCGAAATTATAAAATGTTGTTTAGTTTATAAGAAAAAAAATTCAACTAATTATTTCCTTTTAATCTACCTACATCATCGTTTAAATCAGATATAGTACTTGTAGGCAAAATGTACCAGTAAGTTCTTCTATTTTGAGGCATCATCGGAGTGATTTTTTATTGTACAGTCTCATTCTTTCATGATTCTCTAATACCTCGAGGATTTGTTTTTGGAGTCACTTCGGGGAAACATTTGCTTTTAGCTATTTTGTTAACAAGGAAGTATTAGGTTAGCTTGCTTTCAGTATGAATTTTTAATTAAAATACCCTCTTTGTGCTTCGGCAGACATGGTGTTTTTCAAATAGCATCTCGGTTCTCTTTTATGCAGCCTCACTTTAGATGATAAATCCTGACAATTAAAAAAATCATTTATCCTTCTAACTTTACAAAAGTTTTGGTCTTATTTGTTTTACTGCATTGTCAAAATCAAAGTCAAAAAGGGAAAAGGGTGAAAAAGTCTAAAAACCAATATGGATGGGTATCGTTTGTATGGTTTATTGGGTTGCTGATTACGATAACTACAACAATTTTGAAATCCAACGTGTTGAACGTGAAATACCATCATCCCGTGGGGATGGAGTTCAGTTAGGTAGGGTCTAAAAATCAATATGGGTGTTGTTTCTACAACAATTTTGAAAACCAACGTGGTGAACGTGAAATAATAACGTGGGATGGAGTTCAGTTGGGTAGGGTCTAAAAATCAATATGGGTGTTGTTTCTATGATTATATGAGGATAGGGATAGCGGTTAAGATGGCGTTAGGGGTAGGGAGAGGGAAGGGGAGGAGAGGGAGGGGGAAATGGAGAGGGAGGGTGAGGGGGAGGAAGGGGAGAGGGGCAGGGACAGGGATGGTGTGACGGACGGTTGGACAGATGGTTGGACGGACGGACGGACGACAGATAGACGGAAGGGTGGATATGGGTATCGTTTGTATGGTTTATTGGGTTGCTGATTACGATAACTACAACAATTCTGAAATCCAACGTGGTGAACTTGAAATACCATCATCCCCTGGGGATGGAGTTCAGTTGGGTAGGGTCTAAAAATCAATATGGGTGTTGTTTCTATGATTATATGAGGACAGGGATAGCGGTTAAGATGGCGTTAGGGGTAGGGATAGGGAGAGGGAAGGGAGGAGAGGGAGGGGGAGAGGGGCAGGGACAGGGATGGTGTGACGGACGGTTGGACGGACGACAGATAGACGGAAGGGTGGATGGATGGATGGTCAGATAGATAGAATCCCACGCGGACGAAGTCGCGGGTAACAGCTAGTTAGTAATAAAATAAGTTATATCAAATGAGATAGTTTAGTGCAATTGCCAAGTCGATCTATTGATTTAAAACATACGATTTTTAATATTGATATGGTCACTATAAGATGTTGTTAGATTAGCTAATTATGTAATAACTTAAAACAAAAGGACCCTTAAGTAGGGAATAAATACATTAAGCGACTTGGTATTACATGGATTTCACAACTTTTTACGGTAGAAGAACTGAGTTGCGTACGACGCTTGGTTTTTTACAAGTTATGTTATGGATGGCATAAAGTTTTTTAGCAATAAAGATACCATAACTTTTACTCGTACTTGGCCGGTTTTTTTATCATTTGCAGTTTTTTGGCTATAGCTCATTAACCTGTGAAACTTACTTAGCTGTGATAGTTTTCCTTTTAATTTCATCATATACAACGTGTTAACGGAATAAGCGATACTGAGAAAATAGTAGTTCAGAATCGAGAGTCACCTACCCTACTCGTAAAAAAATCTTCTGACTGTTGTGTACCTTTCATACATTTACTAAATGTTTTAGGTATTCTGACAGAAAGCGGTTGCATCAGTCCGGTAGCGGTCAGAAATATTTTTTTTTGTTTGTCCAGTGATTCTACTAATGAAAGCAAGCAACTTTCAGTACAAATAACATTTTACTACTTTAAATTTATTTTTCTTGGCATTGATTTTGTCCTCATGACATGTGTCTACTCTTTAGGAAATCGACATGGGCCAGCGCGGATCTGACACCCGCGGCATCACTCTACGCATTCCCAAAGAGAACGTCCTTATTGCGGAGGGTGCTGCATTCAAGATCGCTATGGGCACCTTCTACAAGACTCGCCCGCCGGTAAGTTGTTTGCGGGATGTCACAAACAAGGTCAACTGAGCATACTCATTTGACCACAAACAAGGTCATCTGACCAGACGCAAGTTCATTTAGACACACAAGTCAGGGTTTGAGAGGTCGGTCAGTCGATCTTTAAGCTGCTTGGATGCAGTGGTTGGATGGCAGGTACAACTCATTGATATTTATCTCATAAAGTTATTGACCACTATGTAAATGTATGTTATCTCGCACACAGGTTGCGGCTGGCTCGACAGGTTTAGCTCAGCGAGCGCTGGAAGAAGCGACTAAGTACGCGCTCGAGCGTAAGACGTTCGGCGTGCCGATCGCCAAGCACCAGGCAGTGGCTTTCATGTTGGCAGACATGGCCATCGGCGTCGAGACCGCGCGCCTCGCCTGGCAGAGGTCCGCCTGGATGGTTGACCACGGTATGTACAAACACCGGCAAAATGCGAGATGTTGTTATACTACAGCTTTCATGCCGGCAGACATGGCCATCGGCGTCGAGACCGCGCGCCTCGCCTGGCAGAGGTCCGCCTGGATGGTTGACCACGGTATGTACAAACACCGGCAAAATGCGAGATGTTGTTATACTACAGCTTTCATGCCGGCAGACATGGCCATCGGCGTCGAGACCGCGCGCCTCGCCTGGCAGAGGTCCGCCTGGATGGTTGACCACGGTATGTACAAACACCGGCAAAATGCGAGATGTTGTTATACTACAGCTTTCATGCCGGCAGACATGGCCATCGGCGTCGAGACCGCGCGCCTCGCCTGGCAGAGGTCCGCCTGGATGGTTGACCACGGTATGTACAAACACCGGCAAAATGCGAGATGTTGTTATACTACAGCTCTCATGCTGGCAGACATGGCCATCGGCGTCGAGACCGCGCGCCTCGCCTGGCAGAGGTCCGCCTGGATGGTTGACCACGGTATGTACAAACACCGGCAAAATGCGAGATGTTGTTATACTACAGCTTTCATGCCGGCAGACATGGCCATCGGCGTCGAGACCGCGCGCCTCGCCTGGCAGAGGTCCGCCTGGATGGTTGACCACGGTATGTACAAACACCGGCAAAATGCGAGATGTTGTTATACTACAGCTTTCATGCCGGCAGACATGGCCATCGGCGTCGAGACCGCGCGCCTCGCCTGGCAGAGGTCCGCCTGGATGGTTGACCACGGTATGTACAAACACCGGCAAAATGCGAGATGTTGTTATACTACAGCTCTCATGCTGGCAGACATGGCCATCGGCGTCGAGACCGCGCGCCTCGCCTGGCAGAGGTCCGCCTGGATGGTTGACCACGGTATGTACAAACACCGGCAAAATGCGAGATGTTGTTATACTACAGCTTTCATGCCGGCAGACATGGCCATCGGCGTCGAGACCGCGCGCCTCGCCTGGCAGAGGTCCGCCTGGATGGTTGACCACGGTATGTACAAACACCGGCAAAATGCGAGATGTTGTTATACTACAGCTTTCATACCGGCAGACATGGCCATCGGCGTCGAGACCGCGCGCCTCGCCTGGCAGAGGTCCGCCTGGATGGTTGACCACGGTATGTACAAACACCGGCAAAATTCGAGATGTTGTTATACTACAGCTCTCATGCTGGCAGACATGGCCATCGGCGTCGAGACCGAGCGCCTCGCCTGGCAGAGGTCTGCCTGGATGGTTGACCACGGTATGTACAAAGACCGGCATAATGCGAGATGTTGTTATACTACAGCTTATGCACTTATGCCAAGTTTCACGCTTCTGCGTGTTACCGTTTTTACGATAGAGCTATTAAAAAAAAATCTTGTTATTGGAACCCCCCCCCATTTTTGACATTTTCGCAATAATATAAGAGAGGGGTCAAGTTGGATGGTCGCTGAGGCGATTTTTGTTTTAGTTCTATTTAAAAACGGGAACACTTACAAACTTGAAAATTGGTATGTTTATAGTGCATAAGCAATAAAATAACAACAAATAATAAAATTTGGTCAAGCGCGTGTCGGACTCAAAAAATCTAGCACATTAACTTGAAATTTCAACTAATACAATTATGTTTATGTGGTGGTACGGAACCCTCAGTGCGCGAGTCCGACTCGCACTTGGCCGGTTTTTTTTTTACCTAATTATGTGGAGTTTCATACACAACTTTATCTACTATCATATCGTGAAGTCTAAAATAATGTGTTCAAAAACGAACCTTTTCGTAATATTTTTCTCTTTCCCGGCGATACTACTAAGCTAGATAGATTAAAAAACACCTGCAGGCGAATCATGAACGCTTTTATCGCTTATTTCATTCCAAAATCAATTAAAATATGTGTAAATACAAAATCTGTTTGCTGAGTTTTCCATCATTGCAAATATTGTAATGCAACCTCCTTACAGCCCGCTGTCATGGCACGCCCATAAAAAAAGCTGTTTAATAGTTCTCCCGTAAAAAGTTTATTTAAGTTAAAGTAATTAGTTTTAATTATTAGTTTTAATTTATTTATTTATTTATTTATTTATTTATTTATTTATTTATTTATTTATTTATTGTTCGGTAAGCCAACAGCTATTTAAAAAAACAATAGAAACAATAATAACATCAGAGTGCCAATTACAGGCTTACACTACTAACAATTGAGTAAAAAAATCACAAAAGCAAACAAAGCTGCACAGAGTTGTTTGTGCGCATACTGACACAGTTGAAAAAGTAAAATATACAATACTATAACTAGCACAAGAAAATAGAATTACAACATTTTGGTATGACTAAATTAAGAGCTAGTGATGCATGATGCGAACAACTAAAATATCCAATAATATAATTCTTAAATGAATATAGTTAAGTTTTAAATATTACGACGATGCAAAACACAACAATCAGAAAAAAGCAGATAGGTATACTAGAACGCTGCGTTATCTCGAAGAACTTATTGCTCAACTGACGTCTTGCTGACACGGTGCTAGTGTTGAAAAGATCAAAGTCAAATTCCCTGCACAGTTTATTGAAATTTCTACTCGCACGCACAAGAAATGAATTTTGACGGTAATTGGTCGTGGCAAAGGATGTATGAATAAGGTCTCCTTTTTATTTAACAGGTCTCCCGCGAGAAATTCAGTACTTGAAAATACATCCCACCGTTAAAAAAATATCACTTTTTAGGCACAGATTGACATTATGTAGGTAGGTGGTAGCCTACAATTTTTGAACGCATTATTGAGGAGTAAGTAAATATATTTTTCCAAATCCCATATTTTTTAAAACTTTAGACTGCAATATAAATAAATAAATTGGGTCAATTTAGGTGGATTCTATTAATAAGTTTTAGAAATATAATCTATCGATCTAAAAAGACACACGACTATTACAAATTATTTCCGTTTCGTCATACAATCTCTTGTAATTTTACTGGAGTAAATTCTAATCAAGCTCCATTATTTGGTAATTGCAATATAATTATATCAATATAATTATATCAATTTCAGGTCAAAAGACCACCGTCCTAGCTTCGGTAGCGAAGTGCCACGCATCAGAGAAAGCAAACAAGTGCGCATCAGACGCCGTCCAGATCTTCGGCGGTAACGGCTTCAACACCGACTACGAAGGCACATAGATCTCTAGGAGACGAATCAACGTTTTTGGTAAACAAAAACTTAGCGGCAAGACGAGATTTGAATGAATAATGAGAAAAGACAACCTTTTAACTTCATAGCAGCGATTCCAAAAGTGGGCGGAACCTAATGGTTTCGTGAAGTCACCAGGGTTCAGGGTTGTCAGTTTCTAAATTATTTTATTAATTTAATTGTTTAAATTCGTAATTAACTCATACGGTGACAAAAATGTGTCGCAGCTGATGGCCTTACTATAATCCATTTAGTATGTATGTCACCGGAAAATAATGAGAATAGTAAATTAATCAATTTCATAGTAAATAGATCAACATTCGAAAAATAGAACTCGCAGGAAATTCGTATTAGGTAAGGCAAACACGATAGTTCTCTTTCGACCAAACGCACTAGCCGAGCAAGCGAAGTGAGCGTACTGTGGCAACAGTCGGCAAGTGCCAGAAGCGAATTTGGTACGGTTTATCATCTTTCGAAAGTTGATCAGCTTACTAGAAAATTTATCAACTTACTAGAAAATTTATCAACTCGCAATTCGGTGTTATTTTCTGGTGGCATCTATAAAACTACATAATCTACCTATATAATCTATTAAATCATCTGTGATAGTACCTATACATGTCGCAGGCAAATTGTATAATTGTCGTTTTACATTATGCCTTAGCATTCTACAAAAGCCGAAAAAATTTTAATTCATCATTCTACATAATGCCGCGGCACTTTCTGGCACTCGCCGGCCGCTGCCGTGGCATGCTCGCTCGGCTCATGCCTTGTGGCGCCGTTTTACAATTTGCCGACCGTTTACAGTTTGCCCGCTGTTTGTAAACGGCGAATTATGCAATTTGCCTGCGACATACACGTCAAAATTAATTCACGGGACTATGGGCTTTTCTGATTGTTGAAATTACCTACATAGAAATCGGTGAATCAAAATAGTGTCAATGGAACTAAACCACAGAAAATGGTATGACAACCATCACCTGTGATAGAATACACACGTCAAAATTGAAGATATAAGGGCTGGGAAATTCGACGATTTTGTATCCAGTGACAGCGAGACACAACAGGATAGAAAATATTCAAAAGAGCTGGATCAACGATGCCAGTACCGTTCGTCACTCTCAAAAATGAACGGCAAACGGTAGAAAAACCAAATCAACAACCACTAGACGAAAAACCATTCGAAACGCCAGGCCACAACCGATGCCAAGTATAAATATCAAAATAGAACCAAGCGATACACGTCCCAAAAACGAACCTCAAGAGTCGGTAATTATTCTATTATGGTTAGATAAATGATTCGTTGGATTATGTAAATTAGTTAAACCTATAAAAATGATATCCAAAAACAAAAATCGCGGTCCAGAGAATTCGCTGGAACCAAATTTACCAAATATTTCTCCGACGACCTAGATAATACGACTTAAAACAGAGTTATGGATACAAGTTGAAGAATTCTAAGCTTCCATACGAAAATGTTGGAAGGGGTCACTTATCTATTGAGTAAAAATGAAATATGTGATATGTACAGATAGACTTACTAGAAGATGAAGAGTTTGTTAGTACCGTTCTTGAAGACATGAAGGCCGGGAAATGAAATTCGACGATTTTGTATCCAGTGACAGCGAGACACAAGAATATAGAAAAGATTCAAAAGAGCTGGATCAAACAGCTCACGTTAAAATGAAAGTCATTGGCAGCGCTGTAGCCGTTAATAAAGAAATACACTAAGTGGAAATGCAAACATTCCATCTTCAAACATAGCAGAAAAACGGAACTTCGAAGTAGTCGAAATTGACAGAGACGATGACGAAGCAGACCAAGCCAGGAAACCTAACATCGAAGACAGAAAAGCTATCATTTTAGACAGGAAACCTATATATCCTGATGAAATTTCGATAAGTGACGACGAAGAACCACTTGTCAGACTAATAAAACAAGAATCGAAGACGAAAAAAATCAAGATCGGCAATAAGATCGAGATCTCCACGAAGATCAAGATCACCAAGAAATTCGAGGTTAAAAAGAAGATTAGGTACACCAAAAAATTTTTTAAAATTTCTATGTTTTCAACAATCTGAAAAGCCCATTGTCCCGTTAATAAATTTTTACGTGTGTAAACTATCACAGAAGATGAAAGGCATACCATTTTCTGTGGTTTAGTTCGATTGAAACTATTTTGATTCGCCGATGGCGTACAGCGCTAAATGACGTCAATGAAATAGTCATGAGTAACACTTTACATCTGCCAATGTAACGTTGATGCCATCGTAGGTAACACTTTATCGTATCGATTGATCAATTTCCTATGAAATTGATCAATTTATTGATCAATTTCATGAGAAATTGATCGAATTACGATTCCGTGTTATTTTCCGGTGGCATCTACATTCCATTTGCAGATGTCAAGTGGTATTCATGACTATTCCATTGACATCATTTTAGTACTGTACGCCATCGGTGAATCAAAATAGTTTCAATGGAATTAAACCACGGAAAATGGTATGCCTTTCATCTTCTGTGATAGTATACACACGTCAAAAATAATTCACGGGACAATAGGCTTTTCAGATTGTTGAAAACATAGAAATTTTAAAATTTTCTTGGTAAACTTAATCTTCTTTTTAACCTCGAACTTCTTGCCGATCTTGACCTTCGGGGAGATCTTGATCTTCTTCTCGATCTTGATTTTTTCGTCTTCGATTCTTGTTTTATTAGTCTGACAAGTGGTTTTTCGTCGTCACTTATCGAAATTTCATCAGGATATATAGGTTTCCTGTCTAAAATGATAGCTTTACTGTCTTCGATGTTAGGTTTCCTGGCTTGCTCTGCTTCGTCATCGTCACTGTCAATTTCGACTACTTCGAAGTTCCGTTTTTCTGCTATGTTTGAAGATGGAATGTTTGCATTTCCACTTAGTGTATTTCTTTATTAACGGCTACAGCGCTGCCAATGACTTTCATTTTAACGTGAGCTGTTTGATCCAGCTCTTTTGAATCTTTTCTATATTCTTGTGTCTCGCTGTCACTGGATACAAAATCGTCGAATTTCATTTCCCGGCCTTCATGTCTTCAAGAACGGTACTAACAAACTCTTCATCTTCTAGTAAGTCTATCTGTACATATCACAAATTTCATTTTTACTCAATAGATAAGTGACCCCTTCCAACATTTTCGTATGGAAGCTTAGAATTCTTCAACTTGTATCCATAACTCTGTTTTAAGTCTTATTATCTAGGTCGTCGGAGAAATATTTGGTAAATTTGGTTCCAGCGAATTCTCTGGACCGCGATTTTTGTTTTTGGATATCATTTTTATAGGTTTAACTAATTTACATAATCCAACGAATCATTTATCTAACCATAATAGAATAATTACCGACTCTTGAGGTTCGTGTTTGGGACGTGTATCGCTTGGTTCTATTTTGATATTTATACATGGCATCGGTTGTGGCCTGGCGTTTCGAATGGTTTTTCGTCTAGTGGTTGTTGTTTTGGTTTTTCTACTGTTTGCCGTTCATTTTTGAGATTGACGAACGGTACTGGCATCGTTTTGTTTTTTTGCTCGACCACTATTGGAGTTTTGTGTGACATCAAAATGTGCAAAGGCAAGGCAGGCCGATCGCAAAATCGATATGGAAAACACCACAATTATGCTAACCGAAGAAAACCGCGCCAGCATACTACTAAACCAAGAATTTTTTTACAAATTGTATGTTTTCAACACTTTTTTCTATTCTCTATGGATAGTCCCGTTCATTCGGAATCCAAAAATATATATGCTTATGGTTTATTTTAATTACGAAAAAGCATAAATACCCTTCAAGGGTAGAAACATGAAATCCAGTTCTGTACATATCAGTGCCGTAAATATAAATATATGTCTACTAACTACTACTACGTGGCGTCGTCTCCTAGAACTGCATTGCAATGAAAACTAATAGGATTTTATTCACTATGATACGTTCAGTAAACTAAATAGTTATAAACCAACCCAAGAAATTAAAAGTTTCTTTGATCTTAAATACAACTTTTATCTAGGATTTCATGCAGCACAGGCAGTGGTTAGTTTAAATCCAAAATAAAATTTGTATTTGTTGCGTCATTAGTTAAAAATGTATGTATATTTAAGAAATGTTTTAAATTAAGAAAAAAGGACGGTTTGCACTCCGGGAGTGCCGGCAGAAGTGAAAACTTGCATTTTTGAATATTATGCATTTTGTAAGGGCAATCGCGCCATTGCTCGCGAATTTCTTTGATGTCACTGAATAAAAACCCGTATTGTTATAACAATACGGTTGACAGTTGACGCTTTTTCGATCAGGATATAGATATCATACGGATCTGACGCGACATCTGACGCGAGTTCAACATTTTTTACCCATCTAAAAAAGTGCCAAGCGCCTCTAAAGAAGTTTTCACTTCAAAAATTTAAATGTCTACTGTTTTCTAATGCTTTAAGGTCTATACAACGTGTTAACGGAATAAGCGAAACTGAGAAAGTAGTTTGTTCAGAATCGAGAATAGAATCAATTTCACGGGTTTTTGATAGGGACAATTTTTTTATTTCTATTATTATAATTTTTGACGCTTCTATTCTAAATATTTCTGTGGATACGCGCGCTGGCGGTGACGCCGCGCGGTTCATGAGCGGTGAGGAGCGGAGGGAAGTGGATGTGGCGTGCGCGGACTAGAGCTACAATGAAACTAGAACAATGATGAAACTTTAAAATAACAATATCTAGATAAAAAAAAAAACTTTTGTTAAGATTTTTTTTACGGTAATGGATATATTTTAATAAAAATCAGTTGGGGTGTATGAGGGTTTCGCTTATTCCATTAACACGTATAAATGTACGTTTTGATATAAAATTTTATACTAGTACAATAGGCAAATAAATATTGTGTACTGTATCTAGATTTGGTTTTATTTGTATAAGTTGTGCTCCTTCTTTCGTCATTGGACGAGACTTGGACAAGTTGGTTGGTCCCTTTAAATCTCCAAAAACCGTCTTTTTTTACTCATACATACATACAGGGTGATTGGAAATTCGACGTATTCCTGAAAGGGGGTTGTTCTGCAACTCACATGGAGCAAATACAGCGTGTACAAAATGCTTGTGCTAGGTTTTTTTTTCCGAATCCTAGGACAACTCCTTATCTAGAATAGCACAACATTTTAAAGATGGGTGCTCGTAGAATGCTACATTTTTCTACTTTGCTTTTTGGTGTCATACATAACAAACAACCTTCTTACCTTTACAATAAGCTAACCTTTTCTTCAAGACATATAATGCAGGCTGTACGCTTAACATGTCCAAGACACAGAACGACTGCATTTCGTGGCAGTTTTCGATACTCCGCCACGAGATGCTGGAATAATATCCCACCCCCAATAGTGGAGATGCCAGGCTGAGAAATGACATGTCCCGTTGGACCGAAGATTCCTCCACCGACAACTAGTATCATTGTGTTCAGCATGATCACCCAAAGCATTATGGACTGGTTGTCGCACTATAAAGTGGTGGAGGGGGGAGGAAGGGAAGGGGGAAGGTGCGAAAACCGAGTATTAAGTTTAGCTAATATCTCAAAAACCACTTATTCTATTTAAAGAGATATAATGTCACATGATAGGTAATAAAATGCTTAATACAACATGCTGTACAAAAGTTTTGGTAAATACAATACACTTGCGAGCAATAAACTGGAATCACTTCATCGCGGGTGGCTCAAGACAAAGTTTTACCATTTATATGCAATAAACTATAGCTTGTGTTATATCATTTGAAAGGTAATTTTGTTAGCTTTCCAATTATATTAAACGATTTAAAATTCATGTCAGTGTCCTGTCGAAATTCAAGAATTTACTGTAACAGGTCGAAATGTTAACGTCCAAATCAAACGAAAATCGTAAGAAAAAAGTAAAAATATATTAACAATATCTGTTATTTCCCCTCAGGCCCTAATTAGTGCTTGTAAACGGTTATTCATTGAACGAATGAGATTCCTGATGGAATCATGTGGGATTTCTTGCCACTCTTCGATTAAAACACTTCAGTTCTTTTATCGATGCCGGAGCTGGACACCTTCTTCGTACCCGTCTTTTCAGCTCGTCCCATAAATGTTCTATAGGATTCAAGTTGAGACTATGAGCTAGCTAGTCTATTGTGGCAATCCCAACTTGTTCCATGTACCTACTGTCTAGTGAAATGTAAAATGAAATTTTGTGCATATGGTTTAGCAGAATGTCGTCGATGTATCTTTCTTCGTTTAGCCCTTCTCCTCCTTGGACATTAAGCCCGTTGGTGTGGTTGGTAGTGAGTCTGCCTTTCACGCCGTGGGCCGCGGGTTCGATCCCCACCCAGGGTAAACTTTTGTGTGAACGCAAGTGTTTGTACTGTGTCTGGGGTTATTTATCTATTTATGTATGTATATCATTCGGGAAACTTCCCAACCACCTTTGATTTGCCGACGATATTGTCGTGATGGCTGAGACCCTGAAAGATCTCGGCACGATGCTCAATAACCTCAGTAGAGTTTCACAACAAGTGGGTCTTAAAATTAACATGGATAAGACGAAAATTATGTCTAACGCCCTTGTTGTACCCACTCCACTCAAAGTTGGAGACTCTACGCTCGAAGTTGTCGATGAATACGTATACCTGGGACAAACGGTCCAGCTGGGTAAATCCAGCTTTGAGAAAGAGGTAACTCGTCGAATCCGACTCGGATGGGCAGCGTTCGGGAAGCTCAAGTCTCAAGACGAAAGTCTTTGACCAGTGTGTATTACCAGTGATGATATATGGCACCGAGACGTGGCCGCTTACGATGGGCCTTATCAGGAAGCTCAAAGTCACCTAAAGGGCTATGCTCGGAGTCTCTCTGCGTGATAGTATCAGAAATGAGCAGATCCGCAGAAGGACTAAAGTAACTGACATAGCCCTGAGAATCGCTAAACTAAAGTGGCAGTGGGCAGGGCACATCGCAAGAAGAACCGATAACCGATGGGACGTAAGGGTTCTAGAGTGGTGACCACGTACCGGAAGACGAAGCGTTGGCAGGGCCCCACAAGGTGGACCGACAATCAAGTGGCGGTCGCGGGAAGCCGCTGGATGCGAGCAGCGCAGGACTGGTCGTCATGGAGAACTTTAGGGGAGGCCTATGTCCAACAGTGGACGTCTTTCGGCTGATATGATGATGATGATCAGTCTCTGGTTCCCATAGTACAGGCTTTGCCTAGTTTGGGATTAGATGACCTTGTGTGAAATGTCGCCCAATATATTTTTTTTTAAAAGCTACCAAAATTACCTTTCAAATGATATAACACAAGCTATAGTTTATTGCTTAGAAATGGCACAACTTTCTCTTGAGCAACCCGCGATGAAGTGATTCCAGTTTATTACTCGCAAGTGTAGTTTATAAAATATTTAGGAAAAAATGCCATTTCAGACAAAATTAAAGTTTTGGTTTTGTTTAATTAAAATAATAAACATAAAGTTTAAAAAAGTTTAAAACTAGTCTATGGTCCTATAGCTTTCTCATTTTTTCCTATAGTGCACGTCTATCCAATCACAATCAAGATAAACTGTGTGTGGGCACACAATGGGTGCCCGCATACAGTGAATCTTGATCGCGATCGGGTAGAGATGCAACTATAAGAAAGAAAGAGAAGTTGTAACACCACAGACTAGGTGGATACGACTATTTCTTTCTTCTCTATAGCTGCATCTCTACTAGGTAGAAGTTGTAGGTAGATAATGTAATATTTTAGAAACCCCGCACTATAGAACAGTAAATGGATGCCCGCGCACAGCCATTCTTGATCGCGATGATGTATTTTTAGATAACGATGCAGCTATAGGAAAGAAATAAATAGTCATATACACCTAGTCTATGGTCCTATAGTTCTCTCTTCCTTTCTTATAGCTGCATCCTGAGGGTTGTTGCTTGACCATCGAGCGAGACAGACGTGCCCGCTTGCGGTCCGCTGCCTTCAAACAATAAGTTTTTTTTCGCTCCCGGTGTCTTTCAGACCCACCACGTGTTTCCGTACACGTTGCCATAATCGCGTCTGACCGTGTCAAAATCGAAACTTGCTTGAGTGCAGTGTTAAAGCGTATTATTTCAGTTATTCAATTTATTAATTGACTTGCATACTGTAAAATATTAAACAAATAAAATCGCCGCGTTGTGAATAAACAGATTAGCTTAAACCCCGTAGGGTTTAGTTGAGAGTGATCCATTAATTTCGATAGTGTGTGTCATCCCTAATCATTAAATGCTGTAATACCATCGATAGTACCGCGCCAAAACCTAGATAACCTTGCGTAGTACCTACTTAAGACACAAACAACCCGTCAACCCCTAAGTGCCGTGTTAGATTGATATTCCGCCTAGTAATTATTGTAAAAGCTATAAATATCCTTTATTCGCCGCGAGTGTTAAGTGCGGTAAGAGTGGCTTAGCAATCACAACAACTGTTTAACGAAGGCGCAGTACAGCTAACACTGCCTCTGGACGCTGCGTCACCATCCTGATCTCCATACATGCATATCTTCGCCACAGGATAAACAGACCATTTTCATATTACAACCCGGTGAGCTCGTTCCGAATCTACTCTTTGTTAACCTGAGTGCGCAATTTCCTTTTCTTTATGGCAAAAGTCCTGTAACTACTTACCTAAATTACCAAATATTTATAGACCTCATACCAATAATTTCCTACCTAATCAATCACTCTAGTCCTGCAATAAAGCATACGGCGAAAACAACCCCTAGAAACCTCCCTTTTCATCTAGTTGATCCAATTCTTGAATATCGCCGAGTGATACATTATAATTTTTGAGACTATAAACTGTTAAGGGATAGATATACATCATAATTCATACTTAGTCACAATCTTACACTGTTTTATATTTAATGAATAAAAATCCTCAACTTTGAAAAAAATATCCAGTGATTTCTGTTTAATATAATATATCACCTAGGGGTTTTCAAGAATCGGACTCCTGATTCACTAACTTTAAATAAAATACTTTACAATACAAACAAAAGCATTGTACATCTTTTCGCGTCAGCGTCAGAAGTGCAGGACCAATATACCTTACATCTGCAATCCCTTTGTGTGTGACTCAAATCCGTTAAAAACACTGTCCGCTTTCTCATCAATTGTTAAAATCTAAAAAGTATATTGCCTACTTTTAAAGTACTAATAGACGATCGGATCGGACTGCTCTGAATTTAGCTCCGTACCACGATTTTGCCCAATAGCAAAGTTGTCGTTTGGGACAATCCGCAACGCTATTGGGCAAAATCGTGGTCCGGAGCTAAATTCGGAGCAGTCCGATCCGATCGTCTGTTAGTACTCTTATACTTACAGCTCAGGCGGGTTATTCCTAAAGAACTTGCACATCTGGTTTGCCAACAAACAATAAACCTTCTGTGGATAGCAAGTCCTTTCTTGAAAGAATAGAAAAATACAATAGTTAAACAACTCTTTCATATAATAGTTAAACAAATCAACTTTTTTTTACTACGAGCAGTAAACAGAAAGTCACAAGATAAACAGCTACACAAAATGCCGACTAATAACAGGCAAAGGCAAATAATAGAAACAGAAAGAGATGGCAATTCCCTATTCAGCGCAATTACGCAACTAATTTGACCATAAAGTTGTACGAAAGGATTTACGTCTTCGAAAACCGCAGCGACGACATCAAGCATCAAGTTAGCATTACTAGCTTGCGCGATAAATTATTCGCATAGTGATTTCTCTCGAAAGAAGAACAACAAGTTATCATAGATAACTACATGAACAATAAGTTAAAAGACGTAGTTTGGGGAGGAATCGATATAATTCTAGAGGCCGAGTGACTCAATATCGTGTTTTATTTTAACTCTTTGTACGTGTTTTATTTTAACTCTTTGTAAGCGTGTGATATTTAAGTGTTTTGTGAAGGTTGTGTTTAGTGCATTATAAGGTGTACCTAATAAATGTTTTTGAATTACCTCAAGAGATCGTGCGTGGGCGATGCGTGAAGTGTTTTTTGTTTACGTCAGATTGTGTACTCAACGCAAAGTTTAACGAATTTACTACAGAATTGGACATGAAAGCGTCGTAACGTTTGTCGATAAGTTATATCGAATAAATAGGTACGCCTCCTGAAAAATGCGGACATCAAGTAAAAACATATTTCTTATTGACATGACAGATCAAGGTATGTCCAGTACACCCCGCCGCCGCTACAAGCAACACGAGTCAACACATCATGAAAGAAGCTTTCCTCCAAAGCACAGAGAGCCCGCTGGTCATCATCAACGCAATAATAAGATGAAAATGGCAGCTCAGGACATATTTAAGCTGGAGTAAACTGATAGTGAAACGGATGAAGATAACGAGACAACCACCCACCTCGCACTTTCTACCAGCACCTTCAGCACTACACCCATCTAAGGCACTGAAAGCCCAACTGCCACTGTCGTCAACGCCCATTCCTAATATGATAAACCCGTCTTTCCCTCATCCTACTGGCTAAAGGTTGTACAGCCGGTCGGTTCTCAGCAAATACGCTTCGGTGTTTTGCTGTCCCCCCCCTCCCTCGGGCATGTCTTCCTAAAATCCCCAAAATCGCACACACTGGTGTTATCCGGCTTGCCGGGGACAGGTCTGCCTGGCTGGTGTTGCGCCCTATCTATCTATCTATCTATCTACCTTTCTTATAGCTGCATCCTTATCTAAAAATACCTACATCATCGCGATCAAGATTGACTTTCTGCGGGCACCACGGAGCAAAATATGCTCCGTGGCGGGCACCCATTGTGCAGAACTTGTTATGTTACCCTAAAATCAGACAGTTTTGCTGTTTCTCAACCAAATGAAAAAAAAAAAAGATTATTACAGCTGAGTAAAGCCCAATTCTTTGTTTGTCATATTACTCTTTGTCAGATTTCACTTACTGCCTGAATTTAACAAAACCAATAACGTCTATTGTTTAAAATCAGCCTTTTTCTAAATATTTAATAAACTATGGTATTTATCAAAAGCGTTGTAAAGCATGTTATATTAAGCATTTTATCACCTACCGTATGACACTATAACTTTTTAAATCGGATGAGTGGTTAATGAGATATTAACTAAAATTGATACCCAGTTTTCGCATCTTCCCCCTCCCCTTCCTCCCCCCTCCACCACTTTATAGTGCGACAACCAGTCCATAATGCTTTGGGTGATCATGCTGAACACAATGATAATAGTTGTCGGTGGAGGAATCTTCGGTCCAACGGGACACGTCATTTTACGTTTATCGTAAAAGCGGCATCTTCACTACAATTAGACGAGCGCAGTAAATGGTAACTTTTAGAATGAAATTGAAGTATTTTCTTTTATCACAATCTTTTATTTGAGCAGTATGTTCTGTGTTCAACTGTATGTATACAGGGTCTTAGGTATATCCCTGCAAACCTTTTAATCTGTGGTAGAACTTCCGTCGCTAGTGACAATGACTCATAAATTATTACCATATGTTGATTATCGTCGAAGTAATAATTTATTTTCTCTGTTTTACAATAAACTAAAAATTTAAGTTACGTTTTTTGCCTTGCCCCGTTAATGTGAAGCAATCATAATATTCTCGACCGCCCCCTCCCCCTTCATACCGTTTACGCGCCGCGTCGTCATTTCTATCACGAGAAAAACAATCGGCTGCCCGCCTGCCTGCCTACGCTACCTACCTTATTATCATAACATCATCTTCAGACTTCCAGCAAAAACGCGTGACAATTTAGAGGGAAAGTACCTACCTACCATAGTCACCCCACTTGTTAGCGTAGGCTGACATTAGGGACCGCTGTTGTTGATGACGATGAGTGCGATAGGTACCTACTTTCACAAAAGGACGCTGCTGCCAATCCTCCGGTTCATAATTACCCTTAGCCGCCTCTTACGACACCCACGGGTAGAGATGGTTGGTACATACCTACTATTCTTTGACCACCACCACACGGGACACCTAGGTACTTATCTATAATTTGTACTATTCGGGGCGGACAAGGTTTAGTACAGTCAAGAGCACATCAAGACACATTGGACTTTGTTCTGCACTGTAAAGACGACTTGATTGCACTGTGAGTGTGATTGACGTGCTCTTGAGTGTGCCATAAAACAGGAAGAAGGTTGTTACTACAAACGGATCCGTATTGCCTCGATACCTACTTACCTACATTTTGTGACGAATCAGTCTTAAGCTGATGTCTGTTTTTGAATAGGTACCCCAAACCAGACACCCCAGACAGTCATACATGTACTGTTTATGAACAGATGATAACCATTACACCACGAAGGCAGCAGTGACTTCTTATTATTATCATTAATACCTACCTACCTGGCTAAATAGGTACCTAACTGAAAACGGCAGTCTTCCGGCTGTAAGTATTCCAGTTAGAGCACCCAAAATCAAAATCAACAGATTTAGGTACCTAGGTATTAGGTGATCGAACACCTCAAGGCCCAAAAATATTTTTTTAAAAATTGGAGTCAATTCCATTACGTCCCATATGCCTACGCACCATTTTGGTGCGTAATCGGATTTGAATATTTTTTTTATTTTATTTTTGGTCCCGATGCGTCCTACTGTATGCACCGTGTTGTGCGGGCAAAGAATAGTACCAACCCATCTCTACCCTAGGGTGTCGTAAGAGCCGACTAAGGGTTAATGAACTGAACCAGAACACATTGGATTTTGTACTTATCTTACCTGGTACGCGAGTATCAAGCTGGAGCTGCTCATGACTGTACCTACCTAAGGCCAGCTGAATGATGGAGTTTTCAGTGCTTTGGATTAGTAGGTAGGTACAGTCGAGAGCAGCTGAAGCTTGAAACATTGGATTTTGTACTTATCTTACCTGGTAAGAGAGTGTCAAGCTTCAGCTGCTCTCGACTGTACCTACCTACTAATCCAAAGCACTGAAAACACTCCATAATTCAGCTGGCCTTAGACCACCGTGCCTTAGACCCTGTCCAGAAAGGGCGAATTCGCCGCGATTTACTCGCGCGTTCATCTGGACGCATACAAGGCGCTCCTAGTATCTCGACTCGTGCGAGCCTCGCGCTAGCCGAGAACATTCGCGCGATGCTTGTGGACGCAATGTACTGACACCCAGTACCTCGCCTACGCGCGTAGAAACTTGCGCGTAACAATTCGCGGAGAATTCGCCCTTTCTGGACAGGGTCTTAGGTAGGTATTTCAAATTAAAAATAATTCGATCTAAATCAAGAGAACGCTCACTTTTCCAGGAAATAGGAACAATAGGTTGGTAGGTATTTGTTAAAAAATTTTCAGTGATTCGTAAGTTTATGGCGGACGAACCCACAATTTTTGAGTGAATCCCAATACGTCCCAGTACCTACGCACCAAGTTGTCGCGTAATGGGGTGTTTTCAATGCTTTGGATTAGTATGTAGGTACAGTAGAGAGCAGCTGAAGCTTGACACATTGGATTTTGTACTTATCTTACCTGGTAAGCGAGTGTCAAGCCTGAGCTGCTCTTGACTGTAGCTACCCAAGGCTAGCTGAATTATGGAATGTTTTCAGTGCTTTGGATTAGTATGAAGGTACAGTCGAGAGCAGCTGAAGCTTGACACATTGGATTTTGTACTTATCTTACCTGGTAAGCGAGTGTCAAGCCTGAGCTGCTCTTGACTGAGCTACCCAAGGCTAGCTGAATTATGGAATGTTTTCAGTGCTTTCGATTAGTATGTAGGTACAGTAGAGAGCAGCTGAAGCTTGACACATTGGATTTTTTACTTATCTTACCTGGTAAGCGAGTGTCAAGCCTGAGCTGCTCTTGACTGAGCTACCCAAGGCTAGCTGAATTATGGAATGTTTTCAGTGCTTTGGATTAGTATGAAGGTACAGTCGAGAGCAGCTGAAGCTTGACACATTGGATTTTGTACTTATCTTACCTGGTAAGCGAGTGTCAAGCCTGAGCTGCTCTTGACTGAGCTACCCAAGGCTAGCTGAATTATGGAATGTTTTCAGTGCTTTGGATTAGTATGAAGGTACAGTCGAGAGCAGCTGAAGCTTGACACATTGGATTTTTTACTTATCTTACCTGGTAAGCGAGTGTCAAGCCTGAGCTGCTCTTGACTGAGCTACCCAAGGCTAGCTGAATTATGGAATGTTTTCAGTGCTTTGGATTAGTATGAAGGTACAGTCGAGAGCAGCTGAAGCTTGACACATTGGATTTTGTACTTATCTTACCTGGTAAGCGAGTGTCAAGCCTGAGCTGCTCTTGACTGAGCTACCCAAGGCTAGCTGAATTATGGAATGTTTTCAGTGCTTTGGATTAGTATGAAGGTACAGTCGAGAGCAGCTGAAGCTTGACACATTGGATTTTGTACTTATCTTACCTGGTAAGCGAGTGTCAAGCCTGAGCTGCTCTTGACTGAGCTACCCAAGGCTAGCTGAATTATGGAATGTTTTCAGTGCTTTGGATTAGTATGAAGGTACAGTCGAGAGCAGCTGAAGCTTGACACATTGGATTTTTTACTTATCTTACCTGGTAAGCGAGTGTCAAGCCTGAGCTGCTCTTGACTGAGCTACCCAAGGCTAGCTGAATTATGGAATGTTTTCAGTGCTTTGGATTAGTATGAAGGTACAGTCGAGAGCAGCTGAAGCTTGACACATTGGATTTTGTACTTATCTTACCTGGTAAGCGAGTGTCAAGCCTGAGCTGCTCTTGACTGAGCTACCCAAGGCTAGCTGAATTATGGAATGTTTTCAGTGCTTTGGATTAGTATGAAGGTACAGTCGAGAGCAGCTGAAGCTTGACACATTGGATTTTTTACTTATCTTACCTGGTAAGCGAGTGTCAAGCCTGAGCTGCTCTTGACTGAGCTACCCAAGGCTAGCTGAATTATGGAATGTTTTCAGTGCTTTGGATTAGTATGAAGGTACAGTCGAAAGCAGCTGAAGCTTGACACATTGGATTTTGTACTTATCTTACCTGGTAAGCGAGTGTCAAGCCTGAGCTGCTCTTGACTGAGCTACCCAAGGCTAGCTGAATTATGGAATGTTTTCAGTGCTTTGGATTAGTATGAAGGTACAGTCGAGAGCAGCTGAAGCTTGACACATTGGATTTTTTACTTATCTTACCTGGTAAGCGAGTGTCAAGCCTGAGCTGCTCTTGACTGTAGCTACCCAAGGCTAGCTGAATTATGGAATGTTTTCAGTGCTTTGGATTAGTATGAAGGTACAGTCGAGAGCAGCTGAAGCTTGACACATTGGATTTTTTACTTATCTTACCTGGTAAGCGAGTGTCAAGCCTGAGCTGCTCTTGACTGTAGCTACCCAAGGCTAGCTGAATTATGGAATGTTTTCAGTGCTTTGGATTAGTATGAAGGTACAGTAGAGAGCAGCTGAAGCTTGACACATTGGATTTTTTACTTATCTTACCTGGTAAGCGAGTGTCAAGCCTGAGCTGCTCTTGACTGTAGCTACCCAAGGCTAGCTGAATTATGGAATGTTTTCAGTGCTTTGGATTAGTATGAAGGTACAGTCGAGAGCAGCTGAAGCTTGACACATTGGATTTTGTACTTATCTTACCTGGTAAAAGCGAGTGTCAAGCCTGAGCTGCTCTTGAGCTTCAGCTGCTCTCTACTCTACCTACATACTAATCCAAAGCACTGAAAACACTCCATAATTCGACTGTACCTACTGCAGTAAAATAAAGTAAATTAAATTGAAAATGTACTGCAGTTAGATAAAAATAGAGTAAGAGTTAACTTACCTTAAACTAATCAAGCAAACAAAGAAATATAACACACAATATTTTAATAAAATCAGATTGACCACAGTTTAGTATAATTTTTCATTTATAATTTCACTTATATAAAACCAACGTAATAAAGTTTAAATTTGATTGTACGATCCGAGATTAAATTTAAGTATATAATATAGTTTAAAATATTAAAAATCAACGATAGGCGTTAAAAATAAGACAAATAAATTTTGAAAGGAATCCGCGATGCGTGCATTAGGTAAAACGCTCCGTCTATAGCTACTAGATACTATCGCTAGGAAATGTCTAGTGATAACTTTAAGTGGCCACCTAACTTATTACTATAGCGACTAGTTAAATATGGTCATTGTAGTACCTTCCGCAAAGTATCGCGGATAAATGTTCTAAAAGTTTTAAATCACAGCCAAAGATTCGAATCTAAATAAATCATGGCGCGTCTGGAGGCGCTTTTAGAATTTGGAAAGAAACTTAAAACTAATAATATAAATGGTTTAAATATCTGGTATTAGGTTGATGTTGGTTATGCGCAGTTCGTGGCGTCCTCCCGTGCTGCTAGGAATCCCGCAGTTGAAGAGGTGCAGCGGCAGAGAGCACGGTGCAAACTGCAGATGTCAAATAGTCTCTCTGGAGACTGGGCTTAGCTGTGTTGCTGGTGCTAGCCGGAACCTACTGCCCGTAATCGGCATAAGAGAGGGGCAACCTCTCAGCAACAAATATTACGTAAAGACAAAAATACTTACAAAATTGTAGGCAACAAAGACGGAAAGAAAACTGTGCTTGAAAAACTGTTGCTTGTAGACAACACTTTAAAAATTATTTTGATTTAATTTGAATTTTATATGGTTTATCTTGGAGAATTATATAATTTTACAAAATATTCTGATCAATTTGACACAATATCTATTGTATCCAAACAAATAATAAGCACCGAGAAAGGAAAATCAAAATTTTGAATCAACTGTCAAAGAATACAAACAGCCAGTCAATACATCGAGAAAGAAGCAAAAAGTATCGAACACGAAAAAGGAATATGAGCGATAACGCTACACTACCTACTTATTCAAAGCACTGAAACCACTACACAGTCAAGAGCAGCTCAGGCTTGATAGACAGTGTGATTTCCGTCTCTACGCTTACTATGATAAGCACGCGTTAAGTCCAATGTGTCAAGCTTGACCTGCTCTCCGATAGTCGGTATTAGGGGACAGAAAACAAACATGAATAAAGTTAAAAAATTCAATTTAATTAAGTAGGTAACATTGATAATTAGGGTTCCGTACCTCAAAAGAAAAAAACGGAACCCTTATAGGATCACTTTGTTGTCCGTCTGTCTGTCTGTCTGTCAAGACCCTTTATCTCACGAACGGGTAAAGGTATCAGGTTGAAATTAATACCATATATTAGGATCCATGAACCACACAAGATCTGAAAATTTCAATTTTTTACAACGACGCAATCAAAAGATATGGCATTTTATGTCCTCATCTCCATACATTTATTCAAAAATGCAAAACCTACAGGGTACTTCCCGTTGACCTAAAATTATGAAATGTGGCAAGAAGCTAGGTCTCACAGTACAAATAATGGGAAAAGTCTGAAATCATTAAATATTACAACTTTTCTCACAACTAATGGTAACCAATTGTGTTGAGCTCCCGTTTCAAGAACATTCATATAAGAGAGGGGT
Source organism: Athrips mouffetella (assembly GCA_947532105.1). Lineage (NCBI taxonomy): Eukaryota > Metazoa > Arthropoda > Insecta > Lepidoptera > Gelechiidae > Athrips > Athrips mouffetella. The sequence goes on from OX383956.1 coordinate 35,897,837, forward strand.
CAAGTTGGATGGTCGTTGAGGCGATTTTTGTTTTAGTTCTATTTAAAAACGGGAACACTTACAAACTTGAAAATTGGTATGTTTATAGTGCATAAGCTATAAAATAACAGCAAATAATAAAATTTGGTCAAGCGCGTGTCGGACTCAAAAATCTAGCACATTAACTTACTGAAATTTCAACTAATACAATTATGTTTATGTGGTGGTACCGTGGTACGGAACCCTCAGTGCGCGAGTCCGACTCGCACTTGGCCGGTTTTTTTTTTACAAAAACAATGTTTTTTCATAAAATCAATATAAACTGATTTCACCTCTCTAAAAGTGTACCTAATCATCTTATTTACAAACATTATTTTCATTAATTAGACATACCCAGGTAGTACTATTATTAATTCTGTGCCCAGGTAGTGCGGTCATTTAGCTGTTTCACGTAGACACACCCATTTTCACCAAAATTTTATCAGGTACTAGTTAGGTACATAGCTCTCAATTTTTTAATGGAACCAATTCTTGAATTAAAAAAAATTTCCATAGAAAATTCAAGAATTGGCTCCTATCAAAAATTGAGAGCAATAATGTACCTAACTGAGTGGAATATTTTTGATTTTGATTTAGTTACTGTTTTGACATTCATGTTTTGTGTTTATGATTAATATATATTTTTTTATTTTATAGAAAAGCATTTATTTATTTTTTACATCTATGAATCCATATAATACAATCGACTGTAATAATAACAAGGAAACAACAAAATATATAAAAATAGGTAACACTTATTCAAATAGACCACCCCGAATCGTACCTGAAGGGAAAGTTCCCATTACACTGCAGCATTTCCCCGTTGGATCGCCAGCGAAATGTGTTGAATCAGGTACGATTCGGCGCGGGGGTCAGCCCCACTCTGCCTGAGACGCCGCCCAAGATCGCGTACGAACGCTTTTGCCTCCGCACACCAAGGCCCAGCCACCTCAACTGCGAAAGGGACAAAAAAGTAAGACCCCATCAGGTTGCCGTACTTTATATTTTTTTTAGGTGCCACCCATTCGGCTGCAGACCCGGCTTCCTTGGAGGCGCGAGGGAGGTAGGTAGCAGCAAAAGTGCTGACACATGTCGCGTCCCAGACCAGACATCGCCCCCTTTCCCAAGGCACCAACGTTAGCCCATCTGGGCGCTTACCGTCATCCCGGCTAAGACCCGGTGGTTCAAGGATGCAAGGAATACTTGCGGACACCAATGCCCGACGAATGATTTCGTTTAGGACATGATGACGGGGAAATCCCCGCACTCTTACTGCAGCTCAGCCCATGATAGGCCCTTGAGTCAACTATAGTGCCACATCTACAGTTGTGCGGCTCACAAACGTCACAGCCTAGTCTTAGAGCCACAGCCACCCTTAGAGAGCCATCATCTAAGATGATACCTAATCCACTACTGAAGCTGTGTCCAGTAATCCTGCAAAAGTGGCTTTACATATTGGGTCATCCTAGAGACGTTGGACAGTCGGGACAGACGGAACAAGCGGGACACTTAAGAGCCCATGCGCTCAGTGCTCCCTCTACAAACGGGATGGCAATGTTGTCACCATGTAAATCTAGTATGCTAATGACTAGATCACTCACCCCGTGAGAGGAAGCCAAGAATGCTGGCACTCCCACATCTTGCATTCTTCGAATTCCTAGGCCCCCGTGACGTACGGGCAACGAAGCTTGCAACCACTGCGAGTCACTTATGTTGACATTGAGAAGACTTCCCAACGTCTCCCTGAATTCATCATCCAGAAGAGATACCTCATCAGGAAAAAGCCATGTAGAAGTTCTCATGAGGTACACTAGCTTCGGTAGTGTAAGACAGCTTCTGAAGAGAGTCAAGGCGACATGGGCAGGTAATTTCATAAGATGCTCCTTGGCTTGGGAAAGCACTCTCCTTTTACTTCTTAGCGCATCTGGCACAGCTTCTTCGATAATTGGTGCACCTAATAAAGCGAGATCTTTTCGTTCTACCAATCTAATACCCGGTATAAGGCTTTGCAATTCACTGGTGGGTGTCGTGTCACTGCATGGGATTAATTCGCATTTACTGCTGTTAACCACCAAGCCCACTTCTTCCAGCAAAGGTATCAAAGTTTTCATATCTTTGGCGACGACATCCGGAGGGCCACCGATGGTGCCATCGTCAAGATACCACATATTAAGAGGTGCCTCTAGCGATTGTATCAATTTGTTGATGGCCAGACTGAACAAGAGTGGGCCAAGTGGATCGCCCTGCTGAGCACCTACCTGCGACGCGATTCTGTACTCATTAAAATATAGATTGCTCGGAGAGTCGTAACACTGTCTCAAGAAGGGATATAATATAGGAACATTATTAATGACTGCCCATAACTAGGACAGTATTTTTACCTTAGTGGTACGGAACCCTCGGTGGGAGTCCAACTTGCGCTTGGCTGGTTTCTTTAGTAACCCCCGATGAACAAGAACCTATATCTACCCGTGCGAAGCCGGGGCGAACCGCTAGTATATGTATATTTAGAATAATATGACCACGGCTATTATCTGAACATCAAGTATGAATATTTTAGATGACAATATTTTCTTGTTTCATACTTTTGAGAGCAAGATTTGCCAGTAGTCGGGTTATAGTTTTTGAAAAAAAAAATTTTTCAATGAATGAAAGCTTAACAATATTGTCCTTCGAGGCCAACTAAATACGAGTGACAGCCGACTAAAAACGATGTGTTGTTTATCGTTTAGTGGTTTTTGAGTGAGTTTGATCAATATTAAAATTGGTTGCCAACCTGTAGACCCCGCTTTAGTTTCCCGTTTGCGACCAAAGCTCGCCGGCGGCGTGCCGTTGGTTATCCGTTTTTTGTGCACGATTCAAAGGGATTTGCCACAAGCCGCAAACGGCTTTCACACGTTGGTCGTGTCGTCGAAGTGCGGATGCGGTGCGGATTTGGAAGAAAATTTTTTAAATACAAACTTGTGGAGAATCAAATTTTCTACAATTTTTGTCTTCATGGTTTTACTATAAATTCAAAAATGGTCGAGTTATTCAAGAAAACCCATTAAAAAAAAAAACATTTTTCGAATAAACAGGAGCCTGATTCAGTCTACTTTTTAAATTTACACTCCCAGTGACCCCCCCGAGGGCCTACGAAAAAAAACCAAGAACTGATTATTCACGGGTCATAAATGTCATAATGATTGAACTATTTGTTATTATCTCCAAGCATACAAACATATTAGAATATGATATATCTACTAATTAAAAAATCCGGCAGTGCGAGTTTCATATTTTTTTACTAAAGTTTCTAGGACCTAGCCTAGGCACCTACCTTAGTACCTTTGTACCACAAAAGATGTAAAAACAGTATAATTACAACTACCTACAAGGTACGCACAGTAGCAAGTAAGTGTTAACAAAGCCAGTAGGTACCTATAACTTGAACCAGCGCTAAGCTACAAACCCCCGAAACCAAAGACCCGCTCAAGGTCAAAGTGTTACTACCTAACGTGCGGCTGACTGTACCTACCCACTAGGGCCGCGGTTGTTGGTCAAACATACACAATCACTCTGATGATGACTAGGTAGGTTTAGGTTACCAAGAAGGTATATTATTATACTCGTACAACTTGTAATTACCAATACGCAAAACCTCTCGGGTGGTAGTTTTACTCGTTCTACTCATGAAACTGAACAACTTTATTGGAAATTAGAATTAAAAAATTTAGAATCGGAATTTTGTATTTTATTTTTGTTGAACAAAAGTACCACTCGAGAGCTTTTGCATACATTGTATATCTCACGGAACTGTTTAATCTACAGGGTGTAAAAAAAGTTCGACTGTACTTCTAAGGAGTGATTCTACATCGTATAAAATATAAAAAAATATTTTGCTTAAAAAAAGTTGTTTTAGCTCAAGAAGAAGTGAAGCACAAGGGTTAAACGACGCAGACAAGGATGTTTATTGTTATTTAATATCCACTCACTAGCACATTTCAATAAATTACTGGAATGTAATTCGGAGGAAAAACTAATTTAATGATCAAACAAATCAGAAATTAAATATTAATTAAAGTATTTTTATTTTACAATCTGTTAGTAATTACAATCACCCCTTAGAAGGATCATCCAACTTTTTTTTTTTACATCCTGTAGGTATTCACATTCGTCCACGGCTGGCAATGTTGATCGTAGTGGCACGACAATTTCTGTAGGTAGGACAAGGATTTCCAATTTCTATGAGGTAGATACTTACCAAGAGGTACTTATGTAAACCTACCTAGAAAACCAAACGTGAAGCAAATCTAGAATAAAATAGGTACATAATTTTACTTATTTAGGGCTCCCGCACACGACCGAGAATCGGTGGCCGATTTTTTGTCGGCATCCCGCTCTGACGTGTTATCACCTGAATCTTCCGTCCTTGTCCCGGCCGATAATCGCCCACCGATTCTCGGTCGTGTGCGGGAGCCCTTATCGTCGTTCATTCGTCCGGCGGAAAACAGAAAAACGTTCGGTTTTTATTTTTGTCTGAGACTTGTCTTCATACGTTGTTTATTACCTACACGTAATACAGGAATCAAAATCTCGATGTCAATATCCATCGTTCGTGATTCAACACGCACCCCTCCCTAGCGAGTGTACGGAGCTGACTGACGAGACCGCGACGGCCGGCGACGGTGAGCCGTGTGCGTTGAAGTATAGATTTACGTATGTTCCATTTCTCACCGACAAACGGATCGGCTGTGACGGCCGATTTTATTTCTCACCGAGTTTTTGTCGGTCGTGTGCGTTGAAGTATGGCAATCAGTACATTCCATTTTTGTCCTACAAAAAATCGGTCACCGATTCTCGGTCGTGTGCCCTAAGGGCTCCCGCACACGACCGAGAATCGGTGGGCGATTATCGGCCAGGACAAGGACGGAAGATCCAGGTGATAACACGTCAGAGCGGGATGCCGACAAAAAATCGGCCACCGATTCTCGGTCGTGTGCGGGAGCCCTAAGAGCTATCCTATTATTTGGGGAAAAAAATCATATCAGGCCAAATTTTTGTAAACGGCCTTTAGTGGGGGGTTATAGTTATATGTTAAGGGACGGTTATGAAACAAAAGCATAGAAGAACTGATTGAATAGGATTTTTATCAAAGGTCTACTTCAACTATGAGATTTACGTAAACATTTTTTTTAGGTTTAATTGTTTTTCTTTATATACTTAAAAGGAAAATATTAATAAAGGTACCTAATCAAATGTAAAGTAAATAATATTTATAGCATTTTTGCCCTTTTTTTGTGGAATTTATAATACCTTTATTATTATTTTTTTAAATCATCCAGTCGTAAATTTGAGTGGATTACTAATGAATTATTTTATAGACCAGCTAATATAATTTTTACGAAAAAAAAATGCTGATATGAACTTTTCTTGAATCTTCATACAGTGAAATAGTTTGGCTCTCAGGCTATTAGCAATTACTTTGAAGTGGGGTGTTCAGTAAGCGTGAGAATAAACAACATTTTGGTTGTAAAGTGTGTTGATGTTCATGAATATTGATACATCATCATTAAAAAGATGGCAACAAACACTAAGGTCAAAATATAAAGAAACGTAAAAATGATGAGGTAAAGTTAAACAAAATCAAGTAGGAGCAAATGAAACCTTAATTTTCAAAGGGATCGTATCTTCGGAAAACTGCGGGATTCAGAGTCCAAAGAGATGTTGAAGTTATGTCGAAAAGAGATTTATAAATTTATCATTCGTTTATTTTCTAGGTCATTCTTACTACTTATTGAACGCCGTAGCAAGTCGTCGTTTCATTTGATAGTCTCCTCGAAAATAATAGCCGGGTCCTCTTGAAGCCCCTCTGAGACTTCCCCTTTTCCTTGATGCTTATTCTCATTTTTTCAATCCAATTGTTCTTCTCTTGAGACCGCTTTCCATTGAACACCGACTCGGCCCGCTCAGCAGAACGCCGTACATAGCGGTGCTACTAACGCCAGGCCCTTTCTAGTTCAATTCCTGATTTTAGATTTTTGTTTAATTTTTCTGGATCTTTCCGGAGTTTAGCTGTCTCCTCCTACTTTTTTTTCTCTTTCTTTTTTCTCAGGAATGCCTTACCTTACCACTACACCACGGGGCTGTTATTAGCTGTGTTGTAAAAATTTTATTAGTTCCTTCTCTTGACAGCCGTGACAATAAAGTTGAATGGATAGAAACTAATTATTAATTTATGTAAACTTATAGGGTGGGTTTCTGATATTAAATAAATTAAGCCTCCCAATTGAAAGCGCCGTCCATATTTTCCATAGTTTCCTCCGTAATTTGTGAATTGAAATTGCGAAATACTTTAGTAGGATACCGATAATGCTTGCCAAATGCAGGTTCTGAATATTTGTTGTAATTTTTCAGAAATGTCTCTTCTTCCTTCCAATCTTTTTCAGAAACCCACGGAAAAAGATGACGCAGAAACTTGGGCACGAGCTCGTCCATGTAGTAAAACCGACGGCGCCATACTTTGTGGGTGTCGATGTATTTGCCGCTTCCGGTAGCGCCTATCCAGGGCGGAATTCTATTAACAAATAATAGTAATATTATTTTCACCTCACTAGCTCAGAATGATTTTTTTGCTTTACGTCTTTAATGATAAAAAAGTTCAACGTAAACCATGATTTGCGAGAAGCTGCGAAAAATGTGGTTTATGCGACCAATTTTCGGTATAAACCACTGAACTTCTGTACAAAATTACACGCTTGTTAACGAGCAGCATAGAGTTGTAAATACTCAAAATTACGATTCCTTGCTGCGTCTACAAAACAAAATTCTGAGTCACAGTGCGGTCCCCGAATTTTACAGATGAAAAACCTTCAGATCGTTCACAAACTTGGAATTTAGGTCATTTAAAAAGTCATTGACGCCATTATTCTCGGGCTAATCTGTTTATTGACTGAAAAGTGGACTCGTGAAAGATCTTGAAACATCTTCGTCCTTGAATTAAAGACTACTCTAGAATCCTTCTTTGCTCTCGGGCTTTTTCCTCGAAAGGAATTTCCTCCCTCTTGACTTGTTGGGTAATAATCTATGTTAGAATCTAGGAACCGAATGTAAAAAGTGAGACCTACTTACAAACTCGCATGTCGGAGGCCCCATCTATAAACGTTTGTGTAGTAAGATGCATGCAGAGGGTGGAGATGAAGAAAGGGCTTTGTTGCAGCTTGGTAGGCTGCCGATAACGCGATTACAGTCAGACCCAACGAGTAACCGTCAATCAGCACCACATATTCTCCTATTATGTTCGACTTAGTAGGCTGGTATATTTTTCTAGTCTCCTCTGAAAAGCAAAACGTTGATGGTTTTCTTATCTTTTGAACATAACTGCGTTTGGCGTTGACCTTCAGAACAATAGATAGATTACAAGACCGACAGTGGCGGGAGGGAGTGGTGACAATAGTACAATACAGCAATGGCCGACAATAATAGTAGTTTATGCCACTGTCAGGTAAAGATAGTCATTGTATTATGAGTGCTTGTGAATAGACAGCACGAATGTTACAATGACTAGTTTGCAATCAGTGGCATACATTACTTTTTCTACGAGCATAAAAATCATTAAGAAAATAACATACCTACAAAGTTTATTTACTTTTGTCGTAGTAGTAGAGCACTAGAACACCTCCAATTTTTTGGCAATAAAGTCCTCTTGAGTTTCGTACGCTGCCTTAATTATTTCGGTCGGCGTGAATATTTTACTAACATTTACAAATTTTGAATGGAAATCAAGATGTTTATCGTTTGTAACGTTGTATTTTTAAATTTTGCCGCGTTTGTTCGCATAGACTCGGTCTTGGTTTTGCTGTTAGAGTGACACCTTGCGGCGAGAAGGCGAACTAATGCTTGGGTTTTGGCTAGGGTTTCTTTTGTTAAAGGTTAGCAAGTTTTAATTTTAAATGGGTTTAAAAGGTCGTAGGACTGAAATAATCAAGGATTTAAAAGGCCTTGTTGCGTAGCTTTCGATAAATTATTAGTTTTGCGTTCGTAAAGAGACCGCGAAATATTGGCCAATCAACGATCGGCTTGTTTGACCATAAATCTTCAATGATACCCATTTATGAAACTACCAATAATACAGGGAAGTTTCGTCGCAATGGAGTCAACCAAGACATTACAAAACGAATTGGTATTTTCATAAATGTAAGGTCTTGTATTTGTTTCGGTATCGTTTAGTAACAATGTTAATTTGTGGTTAGTAAAACAGTGTTTTTAAGCTGGTTTCGATTCGTTTTCGGCATAAGTTTTTGTCCTCTAGGGAAAATATCAATTTCAGAGATTTGGTGCCGACGGGGATGGCAACACTCACCCGATGTTGGAACGTGAAAGACCAACATCGCGTCATTGGTTATTTTTACTATTAAATGGGGATTTAATGTAAAAATCCTCTTAAAAAGATGTTCTCCCGTCGCCAGTAAGTAGTTTACATGGAAAAGAATAAATTTCGAGTCTGTTGGTTTCGTGTTGTGCTCAAAGGTGTGATCTTTGTTACAGGAATGAGTCGGTATATTGACCTAATGGATTAGGGCTTTTGCGCCACAAAGAAAAACCAGGTTTTTTCGAGCAAAGGATTTGGCAAGTAACACCTATAGAACTATACTTGCCTACCTTTTGTCTGTAATGAGTTTCGATTGAAGTTCTCGAACATTCTTTACAGATTTCCCGCTGGCCGTACGCCCGCAAGTACCTACCCCATGTTTTAGTTGTTGGAAGACTTGTATTCGAGCCTGAGCGAGGACCTCTCTGCGCAGATTGGTTTCTGCTGTTGTCCTGATCTTCCTTCCCAATATAATTATGACAAAGATGTGTACCCCGCTTGCCTCTCAGGTATTTGCTAGATGACCAGTTAGGCCACCTCGGTTAACTTAACCTCAAGCTACCCGTCGACAACAATCTTTACTAGGACAGGTCCCCTTCAGGAACCTGTACCTCTTCGTGTTGCAACTACGAACAATTTAGTTAGAAGATACTCGCCGCGCCTACTCGATAGTTTAATTTAAATCTCGATTAGTAGTTAGCAAATACATAAGTAATGGTTCAATCTTAAGAATTTTCACATGCTTGTACAAGACATTAACTGTTAGTTGGCTGTTGTATTCGAACCCACACATTGGAAAATTTGAAATAAAGAATCGTAGTGGAACTTAATCCTTGTTTGCTTCTTTTGTGACGGTGTCCCTGAGAATAAATAAAATAGCACAGAATACCGTTACACGTTCAATTATTAATTAAAAGTTATTTTTCTGACGGATTAAATAAGAATGTACTACGTATGTATCAGAACGTAAATCACTACGTTCATGTATTACAGTGTATATCTTTCTCTTTCTTTCACACTGCTGCATCTATGCTGCATTTTTCTCGGCCAGCCATCATAACTGTCCTATTAGTGAAATAACTTGACACTAATAAGACAGCAAAGCGCGTTACCCACCCTGAGAACTAAGATGAAATGTCTCATGTGCCGGTAATTTCACTGGCTTCCTTACCCTTCAAACCTAAACACAGCTATGCAAACACTGCTGCTTTACGGGAGAAAAAGGCAAAGGGGTGATCCTCAGATGAACTTGCAAAAAAACCTTACCACCATCCAAATGCGCAAAAATTCAAACTAAGTCTAATCCAAACAAATATTAAACACTTTCTACTTACCAATAAATTTATTTGTTTACATCGCAGTTTTTCATTTTTATCTACTGTTTATTTTCATTCCTTTCGGTTTCTTTTTCATCAGCAGGTTTCCTCAGTAAAACGTCTTCAGTTGTTTTTATTCTCCTTCAGTCCCCCTTTCTCATCATTAGTTTGTTAAATTGAACGTCTTTAGTTGTTCTCCAAGTTCTTCAATGTCAGAAGTAATTTTTAATCGACTTCAAAAGAAGGAGGTTTTCTATTCGACTGTGTTTTTTTGTATGTTTGTTACGTGATATCTCCGCCGGTAGTGAACCGATCTAAACAATTCTTTTTTTTATTTAATAGAGATTACCTTCGAGGTGGTCCCATGTTTTAGTGATGGTGATGGAGTATAAGACTAAAACCGGTAACTCCTCAAAAAATAACAGCACACATATCGAAATTTGGTTGATATATAAGTTGACACTCAAATTAAAATAATTATTGTTTTATACCCCAAAAATAAAACATTTTTATTGTTAGTAGGTAAAACTCTTCTGAAGAGTTGCTCAGCAGTAGACTTTTTACGTGATGTCATGATGATGACAAAAGCCTTAAAATACTTTAATTGGTTTTGTGACTTGGCCGGCTCTGACTCCAAAATTAATTGTTTTTTAAATTTATAATTGAAATAAAAACATAGGCTTGGTTATTTTCTATTATTTCACTAAGTTACTGATAATTAACTGCTATGATTAGTTTATACTTTTTAGTGCTAAAAACCTATCAAAATTTTGCAGGAGGTGCGTAGATTTTTTTTTAATAATTTTTGTTTCATATATATGTTAGTGATATATAACACATTTTTGAGAAAATTAGAAAAACTTTTTTTTTTCACGAATACAATAGGTACCTTTCTCGCTCCGCTCGAAAGTAAAAACGAAAAATAAATCGAGATACAAACCGCCATCGCCGAGTCTCCATCAAAAAGCCTTATTTTTTACAATTTATTGCTTTCTTTTAGCCAGTTCGAAATTTAAACAAAATCTTCGATAAGTTACCTACTTGGTTGTTATGCTTGGATATGTTAGTAGTTGTTATGATGTTATAAGTTACCTCCTTCGTTCTTACGCTTTGATAAGTAACCTTCCTGGTTGTTATGCTTGTTGGTACTACATTCCACATATAAATAACTCGGCAGATATAAGTTTGTCCCAGACCCTATCAAAAGCTTTGGCGATGTCAAGACTTTTACTTTTGCTATCAATGGCTTCTGCCCATCGGTGTATCAGGAAAACGAGTAGGTCACCAGCAGAACTGCCGTGGCGGAAACCATATTGCCGGTCACTGAGCAGCTGGTGCCTCTCAAGGTAGCTGAGGAGTTGCTGGTTAATCACAAGTTACATCACGGTCACCCTTTTTTTGGGATAGGGTGCACTAAAGCTATCTTCCACAAAGATGGGACTATGTCAGTAGTGTAAGAAAAGTGTGAAACCGGGATCTCATCGGGCCTATTCGACTTTTGGACGTCGAGGGAAATAAGGGCTCGCCGAACAGCTCTCTGAGAAGCGTACATCATTCACAACACGAGATGGTAGGTAGCTGACTTTCCCCCGTCGTTCAGAGAAGAGTTTGATGCAAATAGTTATGTCTAAGGACGAAGTTACTAGGCTATTCTTAGTATTGTGGCTAATATGCACAGTTTTCAAGTTGCAAACGAAATACCTAAAAAAAGGACCTTTGTCGCTCCCTCCTCTTCTTGCCTGTAATCCAAAGGACTTTATTTTATGTTGTTCAGAAGATCAACTCCAACACAAAGCTGAAACTTATGATACTTAACTCATAAATTAGTTATGCTGATTTTTTCACTCATCCCTCATTATAAATAATATGCTCCGCACATTTTCTGCGCAGCTTAAACTTTTTTGGAGTACTTAGTCCCAAAAATAAAAACTCACCTTTCTTGCCTTGAATATAATTGGAAAAGACTCCTAATCGGGGTCTCCAATAGAACACCCCTGGAAGCAGAGCCTAAAACATGCGAAAAAAACAGTTAAATTCGCTACTATACTAATCAAACCAGAAAAATCTCTTACTGACCATCTGGGACTGGGACCTATGTTTGAAAGTGGCATAGATCATTTTAAAAATAATTAAATCAGCCCTCATTAGCTTGAAAAAGTAAACAATTATAGACCACGAATTTCCTTCCGTTTTAAACCCAAAGCCAATCACAGACAGCGCTTCGGGTTTAAAACGGAAGGAAATTCCTCCTCGAAAATAAAGCTTTCCCACAGAAAAAAAAATCTTGCGCCTTCTCACGCGTAAGTGGTCACGTGACCGACAAATTTTCCATGGGAAGTAAAAAAAAAATTGTGGTGTTAGCACAAAATAAAAGAGAGGAGGTTTAGTGCAGTGGACGATTAGAGGTTGGTGATGATAAATCTCTCATAATTCATAAATATTATATTTTCTTTCTTTTTTTACTTAGATCACTTCAAAAATAACTTACATATTTACTTATTTCTAAGAACCACTTGTTATTATAAAAGTACTCTTAATATTTTGTTCGATACTCTTACGGAATCAGAATTCTTACCGAAGTCGCGGTCATCGCCATTGGTATGTTCAAGTAGACTATGTACACAATGGCTTTATTCATTGTGGCTACCCGTAACGATTAAAGTGCGCAGAGGCAATGTGGTCGAGTTATAGTCTGTTCAACGCGTCTTTCTCATTCTCAGAATGGCATATAATTCCGAGAAGATTCGAATTCCATTCTGGCAGAAATTTTCAAACGCTGTTGTGTTAGGTTTATCACCTGATTTCACCGTCATTTTCAAAAGAATTTGAGAGTTTTTTTCTCATACAACAGCTATACTTGCACTGTATTAAGGTACATACTCGTACTCGTAATCCAGCTTATTAAACACACGTGCTTTTTCCATTATATTACCGCATTAATGTTTGAATTTTTTTTAATGTCGGCAGATTTTATGTCTATAATATTTTCATGAATAAATAAATTGTGTTCGATACTATGATAAATAAACGTTCATTTCCTGAAAATATTCAAATTAATCAGTAACTAACAAGTCTTAATGTCGTTATAATTCGAAAGTTTCAAGAGGCAAACGAACATGGTTCAAAAAGGCACATATTTATCTTGCTGCGTATTTGTTATTTGATGTTTGGGCTTTTTTGTCTTTTTTTATTTGCTACGATTTGGCTGCGACATATTATATAAGGTCCTAATGAAATAGTGAACATAATTTTAGTATGTTACTCAGACCATGAAACTGAACAACTTTCCCCAAGGAACATAGGTCGAAATACGAAAAACCAAATTTGACCTTCCATACAAAATGCGCTATCAGCTGTTGCAGTTTCTATGGGAGGTCAAAACTTGATTTTCGTATTTCGACCTATGTTTCTTGGGGAAAGTTGTTCAGTTTCATGGTCTGAGTAACATACTGAAATAATGTTCACTATTTCATTAGGACCTTATATACCTACAGTCCAACAAATTATTGTGTTCCATCATTTGACAAAAATAAATTTAAACTCTTGTAAAGTCGGTGCCAGAGTCTCAGCGCCCAGAACCCATGACAGTAGCTGGTGATTTAAACGATGCAATTCCACTAGCCCTCGAGGGAAGGATATTTTAGAGGTTAGTTTATCAGCCAGCAGTCATGTTATGTAAAGACAGTGCTTTAGGCATTGATGGCATCCCATATGTTTTATTTAAAAACCATTGTTGAGAGGAACCAACGGGTATACAACGTGATAACGGAATAACCGAAACCCTCATACGAGTACACCCCAACAGATTTTTATTAAGATTTTTTTTCTAGACATTGTTATTTTAAAGTTTCATGATTGTTCTAGTTCTAGTCCGCGCACTCCGCGCACGCCACGCCCACTTTCCTCCCTTCCTCACCGCTCATGAACCGCGCGGCGCCGGCCGCCAGCGCACGTATCCACAGGAATATTTAGAATAGAAGCGGCATAAATTTATTATTCAGTTAACACGTATAAATATTTTTGACGTAAGTATTGTTTTTTCTAAAAGGTGCTTGTGCAGTGCTCTTTGAAATGCGTAAAAAGTGGGTGTGTCATATTTTAAATCGTCTGAAATCATAACAATGCTGCCGTGTTATAATTAAATTCCATCTCTATAAAAAAAAACCGGCCAAGTACGAGTCGGACTCGCGCCCTAAGGGTTCCGTACCTATCTACCATATGATATATTAAAAGCTTTGCTCTTTGATTTTAAAAACTCCGCGACCATCCAACTTGACCCCTCTTTTATAGAAAGGTTCTTGACACGGGAGCTCACCTTAATTGGTTACTATTAGTTGTGAGAAAAATTGAAATATTTAATGATTTTAGACATTTCCCTTTATTTGTACTGAGACCTAGCTTCTTGCCAAATTTCATAATTTTAGGTCAACGGGAAGTACTCTGTAGGTTTTGCTTTTTTGCATAAATGTATGGAGATGAGGACATAAAAAGCTATATCTTTTGATTGCGTCGTTGTAAAAAATTTTAATTTTCAGATGTTGTGTGGTTTATGGACCTTAATATTCATTATCAATTTCAACCTGATACCTCTTCTCGTTCGTGAGAAAAAGGGTCTTGACAGACAGACAAACAGACAGACAGACGGACAACAAAGTGATCCTAAAAGGGTTCCGTTTTTTTATTTCGGGGTACGGAACCCTAAAAATGGGACAAAAAAAACTGTAATTTCCTCTAAAATAATACTGTTCGAGGATTTACTCCTTCGTGAAATGGATTAAAACATCGATCGCTAAACGGAGCCATATTATAAACTGTCGAGCACCAGTCGCTCAAAGTTAAGAGCCACAATTAAAACTGACGAAAATTTGAAATGAGTAAATTGAGAATGAGGAGTTATGCTTCTGTCTCTATCTAGCATAAGTATTTAATCCCCTCACATCTAAGAAATGTTGCTACTTGTCGCGTTTTCTTATCAAAAATTTTTTTTTACTTCTTCCTCCTTATATTTCTATTCAAAGGTTATATTTATCAACTTTTAATAAATAATACCTACCTCTACCCTTTGTTAGAGCTTAAATACACTCGTTAATAATGTTAATATCGTCTTGTTTTAATTTCATAATTCGCAAACTAACCGACATAACCAGAGCCTAACATACTCAGTGCTACCTGTACGTACATTAGTTAACCAATTTGATCCCTGGTCTATTCCCATACCTACTTTAAGCTATACTTTTATATAATAAACTAGCTGTTGCCCGCGACTCCGTCCGCGTGGGGTTCAGAAAAAGTAGCTAATGACTTTTGCCATGGTTCAAACTATCTTCGTACCAAGTTTTTATCACAATCGGTTTATCGGATTAGTCATAAAATTGTAACAGACAGACAGACAGACAGTGCAGATCTCGCCTTTATATTATTAGGTATACAGAGTACCGATAATACGGATGTTTGTAAATTAAACACGTCTTGTTTACGTGTGGACTGTTAGGTCGCCCACTATCCTCGTAAGTGTAAAATTATAGTCTAATTCCACGCGGACGAACTATGATACGGGTTTTGTTATATCTTATACAAAACAAAGCCTAACTAAATCTGAGGCTCAGTCACTTTAGCTTCTGTGGCAACTGAAAAAAGAGCGGTACAAAGTCCAACGTGGCTTCACATGCTTTTAACTGTACATGTACCTGCATACAAAACTGTTGGATTACACTTCTGTACAATCGTTGTAACTTATTTCTCCCCTTAAAAGACGATTCCTAAAAAATGATTCACATCTCTCTTTATTTATTTTAGTATTTTGTTTATTTATTTATTTATATGTAGGAAAACCATCAGTTTCTTCATCAGTTTTTTCTAATACTTACTAAAAAACTTACACATATACAGGTAACTAATAACAGGTTTTCTCAAGTAGAGTTACTATAAACAATATTAAAAAGCCAGAAACTCTAAATTAAAGGTAACACACAGTAGTTTTCAAACCAGGTAGACTACGAGAAATAAATTATTAGGAGCAATATACAAAATAATACTAATAGGTATTGAAGGGAAAAAGGTTCCAAACCGATACATCTCGCTAAAAGAAGAACTCACTGCTCATTAGGCGCCTAGCTGTGGTAATACTAGTGCCAAAAAGATCTAGACCTAGATCATCTGCTTTTTTATTAAAGTTGCTGCTTGCTCGATACAAAAAACTGTTTTGCCTGTAGTTGGTAGAGGCTTGCGGGAGGGCTAACGCCTATAAGTACCTATACTTCCTAAGTTTTCAAAACTTTAGAACTTTCATTATTTTTTTTACATTTGTTGCACTGCCATGCCGAAACAGGATTTTTTTTATTATTATTTTTATAATAAAACTAAATCTAGATTTTACCAATCTTTAGCTGTACCCACAACTTTTACACAAACAACTGGACCGGATCAAACGGAATTTTCAACAACGTATTTGGCTTTCTTCCGTATCGCCCATTTTCTGTTTTAGTGAACCGATTGCAATAACAAAAAGTTCAAATATTGCACGAAAGCAACCCAAATACGTTATTGAAAACTCCGTTTAAGTCGTTCAAGTACTTTGTGAGCTATTGGTGTGGCCGCTTAAAATTTCGCGAACCTTCTGTGTGAATGAACCGTTTGCAATGGAACAGAAAGAAGCCCGACGCGTCATTGAAAACCTCGTTTGAACCAGTTCAGTAGGTGAGTTCTTGGTTCTGCAGCTTGAAACTTTGCGTATCTTCTGTCAAAGTGAACCTTTCGCAATGAAACTAAGCTTGTTTATTGCACAGCAGTAAGCCAAACGCTTTACTGAAAGCCACGTTTGAATCTGCTCAAAAGTTTGTGAGTTATTCGCGCCTTTGCTTGAAACTTTGCGTAACTTCTATCTGAGTGAACCGTTTTCAACTAACCTAAGCTTATATGTTGCACGAAAGTACCTAATCCAAGCACGTCATGGAAATGCCAGTTGGAATCGGTACAGTAGTTTGTGAGCTATTAGCGCCGTCTCTTGAAACTTCGGGCATTTCCTGTTTGAGTGAACCGTTTTCAATGAAATTAAGCTAATGCATTGCAAAGAATTAAGCTAAACACTATATTGAAAACCTCCGTTTAAATCCGTTTAGTAGTTGGTGAGTTATTGGGGCCGCCGCTTGAAAATTAGTGAATTTTATGTCTGAGTGAACCGTTTGCAATGAAACTAAGCATACATGTTGCATGGAGTAGCCAAATACGTTACTGTAAACCTCGTTTTAATCGGTTCAGTTGTTTGTGAGATATTGGCGCCTCCGCTGGAAATTTCGCGCACCTGTCTGAGTGAGCCGTTTTCAATGAAAGTAAGCTAATATGTTGCAAAGAAGTAAGCTTGACAGTTTATTGAAAACCCTGTTTGAATCGGTTCAATAGTTTGTGAGTTATTTACGCCGCCGCATGAAACTTAGCGTACCTTCTGTCTGAGTGAACCGTTTGCAATGAAACTAAACTTTTATATTGCACAAAAGTAAGCCAAATTCGTAATTAAAAACTCAGTTTGAATTGGTTTGCGAGTTATTGTCGTACAGGCAATTTAATACTTTACATTGGTGTAGCTTCTGATTGAGTGAACCGATTTTAATGAAACATAGCCTATATGTTGCTCAGACTTAAGCTTAATCTATCTGCGAAAACCGCGAGAAAATCTGTTCAGTAGTTTCAGAGTTTATCGAAAACATACAGACAGACAGACAGACAGACAAAAAGTTCAGAAAACATATTTTTGAGTTTTATTAGTCGCTTCTTATCGCTTACACTAATTTTTTTATAAATTTATCAAAAGTACAGACACGCGGTTTTTACTCTCTTATTATATTAAGATTATATTATTATATATATGTATAGATAAAAAAAAATTACCAACTTTCCAAAACTTTTTTTTAAATTTTTATTAAAGGTTTTATACGTGAACATAATTATTTTTTAAAGAACGAAATTTTTTATTCAAAACGCTATTGCGATACTCGTAGTGCGCTATTTAATTGTATTTTAAATTTACGTAAAACTATTTCCGAAATATCCTAATTTGACAAAAAATATGGTAGGCGACAAAACCTTTTGTAAGCCATCGAAAGAAGCTATTTATTTGTGCAGTTTGCTAAAAAGTTTAACTAATAATAGTTGCGACAAACCCGTGGTTATTTATAAAGGTTCAAGAGAAGGGTAAGAACTGAAAACCAGTGCTTTCAGTGTTGCCTAGTGTAGCCTGGGAGCAAGAACTGAGTTTCTTGCCTTTTGCTTACAAAATTGTTGAATAAGAATAAGAATGATCGTGATTTATTTCCGAAATTTTTTGTTAATCGTTTTGTTTTTCATATGTGTAAGCAATAAAGATTTATGATTATGATTATGATTATAATGATAACCGGTCAGCACACCAGAATATCTAAAAACAAGATGAACCACAATCGAAGTAAACATATCGATATTAGGTTTCACTTTGTTCGCGAAGCGATAATGAATGAGGCGGTTGAGGTGCGTTATATGTCCTTGCAGGATATGGTGGCAGATATGTTAACAAAGTCTCTGCCTGGCCCCAAGATAATGTTAGCTTTAAAGAAATTACCTTGGTACAGCACTTACTTCTTGAAGTGCATCGGATTCGGTAGTAGTTGCTTCCGTTTCTTTGAAAACTTCTTCACTATCTGAGTGCGTATCTGCAGCTCTATTCACACACACAGATTCTATTCGTTCCTCCTCTAGGTTGACAGGAACAACTGTGCTCTTCGTCATTTTCGTACCATCACCAGGAAAAACATTCTCTAGGAATTTGTCGTCTCTCGCGACCGATACCTCGCCAGTCTGAGAATGCATCAGTCGGTAACCTTTTGTATTCTCACAGTATCCAATGAAAATCAAGGCTTCAGTCTTCATGTCAAGCTTTTGCCTTTTCTGCTTGGGTTTCAATGCATGCGCCAAGCACCCGAATATTCTCAAGTGACTTAAGTCTACTTTCTTACCAGACCATAATTCATGAGGTACTTTGTTCGTGACAGCCTTTGTCGGGCTTCTGTTTTTTAAATATACTACGGTACACACCGCCTCAGCCCAAAACTTCTTACTATGTTTTGCTTCGAAAAGTAATGTTCTCGCTTTTTCTATAATTGTACGGTTCGCCCTCTCCACTACGCCGTTTTGTTCAGGCATGTAGGGAACCGTCTTCTGGTGCTTTATACCAGCCGCCTTCAAAAGCTTATCAAATGCATTATTGCAATATTCTTTGCCATTATCACTTCTGAGACATTTTATTTGTTTACCTGTTTCTTTTTCAACTTCAGCTTTATATTCCTTGAATTTCTCAAAAGTGTCGCTTTTACTCTTCAAGAAATAAACAAGCGTTTTACGTGTGTAGTCATCGATGAACAATAACATGTAACGAGAGCCAGCCCATGACGGCTCTTCCATCGCTCCGCAAACAGGGTCCAGCTCCGTACTAGGGTAGATCACTCAATGTATGAAAAAAAAATTCTGCTATGATCCTTTTCGGCTACTATGAGAAAGTTGTTACACCTACCTAACATTTATACTATAAAATATGAAAAAGATACATTAATATTTAGTACTGCACCAAGTCAATGAAACTTTTACAAAATACTCTATTTGTCATAATTTCTGTAACTCCATTATTTAATATGATTCCGTTATTTATTCGTCGAATGTTTATTAGCAACATGCAAATGTAAATATTTTGATTCCTGTAAGTGCGACAAAGCCCTAAAAGTAACCATTCAAAAAAGAAGAAAGTTATTGTAAGACCAGCGAACTCATCGAAATAAAATGGGCATCGGCAGTGTTGATACAAAGGCCACAAAGGCAATCAAACAAACTGAGAAAAGTCCCAGTAGAAAAAGAAAACTATAGGTTTGGTGTCATGCTCAACGCTAGCAAGTATTTGTCTCTGAGTGTGAGCTCACGCTGTCTACAAGCAAATGCTCTACGATCGAGTCTACTGCTTCCACAGGTACTTCTATTGAACTACCACAAAATGACAAAAGTACCTCCATCGACCTGCCTACTAATCAAAAAATTCACAGTTCTCACGTGGTCCTTACAGAGTCGCGCTCATATACATGGAGAGTAGTATCTTCCTTGTACAAGGGTCACCTGGCATTGTAAAGCGGAAACGCTCTGCACGTGAGCAAGAAACTGCATGAGTTCTTAGTCCAGAAAGAAATTGACTGCAGTAAGCTTGTTGTGGTTGGTTGTGATGGGACTGCAGTAAACAAAGGACACAAGAGTGGTATTGTAAGATGTCTGAAGCTAAAACTGGAAAGGCCGGTGCAATATTTTATTTGTCAACTACACGCAACGCAAATGAGCTTGATTTGCGTCACTTTTTTAAGACCATTGATGGCACTACAACTGGATATCGCAGATTTCAGGAGAATAAATGAGAAATACTTCCACTTAAGCCTTTTCAGGCAATCAAGAGTACCTATTTTGCCTGTAATAGCAATTATAAGCGATTTAAGAACGGATCAGCTTTATTTCTTTGACATTTGCGAAGCTATTAGTTGGGGATCTTGTGAACCGTGTTATCCAATGGAATGCTTTTTTGGGCACCCCGTAAACATTATATTGGCCACGTTAGCTGATGAAAAAGAGCAAGTAAGAGTTTCAACATTAATATAAGTGAAGATTTGATTCTTGATTGCATTTAAAACCCACAGTTAGTCGAAACAAAGATTTTACCTCGTATCAAAAGCTATCCTGCCTGCCACACTCAAGCCACAGAAAGGTGCGTCAAAATAGTCACCAAGTTACTCGTAGCAGCAGCAGTTTGTGGGATATTCAGAAGGGATGGATTCATCAAAATGAGGTTAGAATCTCGAAAAATTATGCCATTTTTCAACGTTTTTTCATGGGTGTTTTTTTTTAATTACGGACTATTGAGTATGAGTTTTTTTAAATTTCATATTGTTTTTGTAATACTTACTTAAAAACTACAAAATAATAATAAACCGTGATTTTCTGCTTTTTATTTACTTACAAGTTCAGTTCACGAAATTTTTTTTAAGAAATCTTTAACAGGCTTAGGGCAGTACAAAACATTTGAATAAATAAAAAAATATTACCTATTTGATATCATGTTAGTGGGTAACATGTTTCTCGCAGTAGCCAAAAACAAAATCCTAAAAAAAATTTCTTTGGCTTGTATTATTTCTAAGGCTTTATTTCTAAGGCTTGTTTGGCTCTTGTGCTCTGGTTTTTAAACGGAACTTTAGTCGTTTTGCCACTAATACACGGAACACACGGTTCGATTTTATGAGAAGATTTAAAATCAATTTCCGTTACGATTTGCTTCAAAGAAATCATGTATTTCTGACCTAAATGTGCCAATATCCGGTGCCAAATGTAATGTAATGTAATGTCAAATTAACAAAGCAATTTTTTTTCTTTCAATTTGAAAATTCCGCCAACTTCGTTACAAGTCGCAACTACTTGGTCGTTTTGGGTTTTTATTGTACAATCTCTGTTGTCAAAATTTATTTCGAAATCCTTTTTAGTTAGATCACTCACCGAGATCAAATTCATCGATAAATTGAGTACATGTAAAACGTTTTTCAATGGAAGTTTAGAATTTTCATTCACTTTCAGTAAAGTAAAGCACTTCCTTGGCCTTTTACTGTAATCTCTTGCCCGCTTGCCACCCGAATTTTCATATTATTCTTATTCTTTTTATATTCGAATAATTTGCTGGCATCATGCGTCATGTGGTTGGAACATCCACTGTCGACGAACCATCCGTTTTTAATGATGTTGTCGGCCATGCTAATACACACATTAGCATTGGGGTTCTTTTTGCATTCAGATGCTTTATGCCCTATCATGTGGCACTTAAAACATTTGTACACTGGCTGTCAAGCGTTAGCTTTGTTTTTTGTAGCCTTACCTTTAGTTGTAGGAAAGGCTTGCTCACCAGCTCCTGCGCCTGACTCCGCTTGTCTGTTGCCTTCTTGAAGCAATTTAGTTTTTATCTGCTCCAGGCTTATCTTTTGTCCACTGTTGTCTACAGCCATTATTAACGGGTTGTATTCTGTTGTTAATCCAGCTAACAATATGGAAATGAACAGTCATCGTCGACTTTCGCGTCGATATCTGCTGAATGCTGTGCTAGAAACACGACTTTCGATATATACTTCTCCGTAGACGTAAAATATTCGAGTCTGCACTGCGATAGCTGACACTGTAAAGTTATTCGCCTGCCCCAGCCTGATGAGGGCTCTATCAAAAAGCATAATGTGCTCCTAGCCTTTCTGTCCGTATCTTTTGCGGTACTGCTGACTTCTTCGGCTTCAACAATTTTCCACCAGTTCTTGGATCCAGGAAATTCCGGACTACGAACTTCCAAATCCCAAAATCAGCTGCCCCTCGAAGTTTTTGTATACCACAGGTTCCGGTAGACGACAAACTCCCTTCGTCCATTTTTACGAAACGTCAAAATCGGCAGGATTTTTTTGCAAGATTCGGCGAATATATGGGGCCAAAACCTATTGGAAATTATAGTAGTAGGACGCGCACATAAACGATATTAGCACAATTATATATTGATTATAAACCCCAGATTAGTAAGTGTCGGCGACAGAACCTTTTGTAGGCCTACTTTTTACAGTTTTTGAATTATTGCTTTATACTTGTTTAGAACCTTGTATTTTTGACTTGACTTTTGTTTTTTACTTTGACACAGTTGTATGTCACCTTTTGTTAGTGAATGGTTGAATAATAGTTTGTGCTCAAAAAAAGTGTTTTATTTTAATCGTGATCAAGGATATTAAAGTAAGGACCTGGCGCCCTGCCCTGCCGTACGCTACAGTAAGTATAGTACAGAAGTTATAAACTTAACTTTTACAGTCCGACGTGACATACAAACAATAACATCAAATCATGTTGACACATGTGGACATGTGGTGGATTACCACCAGCCTGTACCTAGCCTGCACGGAGACTACTTTAAATTTCATAGAATAAAATTACAAAACTAAAGTGTATACCTGTTATTTGGCCAACCTGTATTACGATATTTCAGCTTAGTACGTAATACGTGATTCATGAAGTATCTAAAATAATAATATAGGGTGCGTCCTAGTTAACTGCGTATGTATGCTGCGTGTTCAACACATGTCATATATAATACTAGTCCCATAGTGCAGGATTTGCCTAGTATGGGATCAAATGACTTCGTGTGAAATTTCAGTAAAGAAAGTTGTCAGCACTATTTAACCTATTACTTAGTCCATTAAACTGAACAGACTCGACTAAAATTGAAAAAGAAATGTTTATCTCTTTTTTAAAGTTGTTCAGATTCACGGCGTGAGTAACACACTAAAATAGTGGTTACTATGTTTTTTCCACCTTGTATATTACAGAGATATGCCTATTTATTTATTTTATTTTGGTAGGCCAACAACAGCTACAAAATATTGGTAACAGCTATTTTAAAATTAAAAATAGAAAGCCAATTATAGGTCCTTACAGATAAGCGACGAGTGAGTAAATGTATCCTGTAGAATACCTGAATTTATTTACATTTTTGGTGATATATATAATAAATAAATAAAAAACCCGCTAAGTATGTTATAATTTTTTTATTTGCACGTTTATTTTAAAATAGAGATCAGACTTTCAGTTAATTTTTAGCTAGAATTAAAACATTTTATGTTCTACGATTTCGCCTATTAGTAGGATCACTAAGGCTCAGCTTGTATGAGGTACCTTGCACCTAAACCTGCTGGGATGAAACTTAGCAGGAGTCAAGTACATACCCATAGGTAACATATTAGAAGTGCTGCTCCCCAGCAGGACGCGACTGAGATGCACAGTGGGGCATAATGTCGAAAATGTGTAATTTTTTACTAGGTTGAAAATTGTATCTGTTGAACTGAAATAGGTAGCTGGTTGAAAATTTCACAGAATATGTATTTTTAATACAAATATATCACCTTAAACTAAAATTTAAAAAAATTAAGGCGGTCGCCATACAAGAAACGTATTTTTTTTGTTGTTGCTCTATCGTCAGAACGGTTAGTAAATAAATCGAGTGTCAAACTTGGTATTAGTATAGTTCACTAAAATTTCAATAAAATAATATGTCCTGACTGACTGACTAACTGACGTCTATCCGTAACCGCTTTAGCTATACGTGTGAAACTTAGTATGCTAATTTATTGCACGCCACAAACACCACCCAAGAAAGGATTTTCCAAAACTCATCCCCAGTCTGTCAGTCAGTTAGGACATATTATTTTATTGACATTTTAGTGAACTATACTCATACCAAGTTTGACCCTCGAATTACTAACCGTTCTGACGATAGAGCAAAAACAAAAAAATACGTTTCTTACTTATTAAAAAAAATATTTAAGGTGATATATTTGTTTTAAAAATACATATTCTGTGAAATTTTCAACCAACTACCTATGTCGGTTCAACAGATACAATTTTCAACCTAGTAAAAAACTACACATTTTCGACACTATGCCCCACTGTGCATCTCAGTCGCGTCCTGGTGGGGAGCACCACTTCTAATATGTTACATATGGGTATGTACTTGACTCGTGCCAAGTTTCATCCCAGCAGGTTTAGGTGCATGGTTCGCCTTCTTAGTTATCCTAATTATTATAATAATAATAATATGTCCCTATAAAATTAACGTCCTTTTTTTCTTGTTAGGATATTTATAATGCAGGCCGAAAGATGTTTCTGCGTAATTCCTATACATTTGCATCTCTTTTTTTTCTCGTTCCCATTGGCTCTTTTGTACCCATGGCATTATCTTGGTCATCCACTTGGGCATAAATTCGTACATGTGAGTATAGCGCCGCCGCCACACTTTGTGCGTGTCCGAATATCTGCTGCCCCGTTCTCCTATGAAGGCCGGAAATCTAAAGGCATCAAAGTTTAGTTACAAACAAAAGAGAGCTACAAACAAAACTAATAAAATACTCTTATGATAAACGGATTCATTGTTTAACTGGACTTTACGAATATAGGTAAGGTATATTATATACCTAATAATATACAGGTTCTAAATGCGAAACCGTGTATAGCGCGTTCAGAACAAGTCTGTCTATGACGGGAGCCGAGGGAGCCGCGCTCACCCCCGCGACTCATTTTTTGACTTCTGCACATTAACGGTCACAGACAGAGTTCTTTTGTACGCAGTATAACAACTCAAGAATATGCAGATCACGAAACTGAACAACTTTTCCAAAGAAAAACAAGGTCAAGGTCTGATGCCCTGAAGACCGCGGAAGCCAGATAAAACATCTGATGACCAGTTGACGTATAATCCACCACTGTAAAACAGATTTTTTTCTTATAAGATATATTATTTGATAAATTCTCAATCGGGAGGAAATGTCTATAAATTTCTTTTTTCTCAACGTGCGTGGGAGGCTACCGCTGCTCAACCCAGACCTCTGTACCGTGCCTTAGGTATGCGAGAGGCGAGAGGGGGGGGGGGGGGGGGTACAGCGGTTGCGGTCAGACTTGGATTACTGGTAATTTGTATTTAGCCGCAACTCAATCTTACGTCCTTAAATTGAGATATGATTATGTTTTCCCGTAGGCTGATTAAGATTAAATAAAAACGGATAGTATTTTAAATACTATGCGTATCCGTATCTAACAGCAAATCAAAAAATCTGAATCAGCAAATCAAAGAAAATCTCAATCCTAATAAAAAAAAAATAGGTACTGATTGAAATATTATTTCAGCAACAATTGTAAGTTCATGACACATCGCTAATAATATGTCGCAACCATATTGTATAATACGCCGAACTTTATACAAAATGCCGAGAATTTTATAACACATCGGTGCGTAATTCAGGCACACGCCGGCCGCTGCCGCGGCACGCCCACTCCGCTCGCGTGGCTCGTGCGTTGTGGATGCAAGATAACCTAACCTAGCCGATCCTGAGTAGGGAAGGGGGGTTAGGTTGGGTTTACCAAAGAATTCGGACTCTTTGCTCCGCTCGGAATAGAAGGAATACAAATTTATTTTACTATGGGTAGACATCGGCCATTGTGTCCTAAGTTGAAATGTCAAATCATCATACGTAATTTGACATCCTCATACAAAAATTACAGAACGAAGCCTATTCCATATTTACAATGACTGAATGAATGTCACTTATTTTCATTAATCTTCATTCCATTACCCTTATATTTCTATGGGGTTTACGTTAACTAACTTCTTCTTTTTCTTTCGTGTCGACTAGAACACGGGCTAAATCTTACTTGCCCAGAAAGCGGCTACCGTGGTAGCCCTCTGGTTACCGTCAAGTAAGTCACGCGGGACAATTAGTGAGGTGTGCCATAGTTCGCAGGAGTTCTCCACATTCACTGCTGGCGTGTGCGCTACTTAGGAACCCCTACCGGCATAGGTTATCCTTGCTTCGGCCAACTTGGGTCCTCAGCCTACTTAGACTTCTCCAGGTTGGTCAAGGTTCCTTATAGCCAGGAAGCAGGTTTTCGTTGGGGGGGTACAGTGAATGTGGGTACTCGCTTGTCCAAAGTCTGCACCTCACGTCGGAAGGGTTTTGGTCGGTAGGCTGTGTGGATCGCAGGAAGCTTTTGCAGATTCGCAACCGACCTGCGGCGGGAGAGAGCCCGTAGAGTGGAGGTCTCGGGTCGCTTTCCTGTTTTTGCTTTTCTAGCGAACAGATCACTTCTCTACGGACTCTGGGAGGAGCTATTCCCGCAAGAGGGAACAGCATACCGACAGGAGTTGGCTTTAGACAGCCAGTCACGATGCGGCAGGTGTCATTTAGCTCCACGTCCACCTCTCTGGTGTGAGCTGACCTAGCCCACACTTGACACGCGTACTCTCCTGCTGAGAAACACAGGGCTAGCCCCGTAGTGCGCATAACCGTTGGATTGGCTCCCCAATTGGTGGAGGAGAGACGGCGCAGCAGGTTGTTACGGGTACTAACTTTTTGTTTTGTGTTTCTGCAGTGGGTCTTGTACGTCAGAGAGCGGTCCAGTGTCACTCTCAGGTATCTAGGGCAACTGCAGTGCTGGATGGCGGCACCTTTCCAGTAAATTTTCAGCTCCCTTTTTGCCTCCCGATTGCGTAGGTGGAAAGCGCATGATTGGGTTTTGCTTGGGTTAGGCCTTAGAGCGTTATGCTCATAATATTTATGAAGGTTCTCCAAGGCAAGATTCAGTGTGCTTTCCACGCTTTCGAACCTCTTATGCCGGCAAGTTAGTGCAAGGTCATCGGCATAGATGTATCGCCGTGTGTACTTTAACTAACGAACCTGATGTTTTTTATGCACAATCGTTATTTTTGTTGTGCAGTTAAGTAATTTAGAAGGGATTTAGAAGTAGCGATTTGGTATTTCTGATGCAGTCAGTATTTTGATGTGCAATCAGTATTTTTGATGTGCAGTTAAAAAGGTCCAGATAAAAACTAAATGTTGCTCGAAGCTATGCCATGAAAATCCCCTTACAAATTCATTAAGTGGTTTTTTGTGACACCCGTGCAGACAGCCAAATTTTTATATATTGCAAATTTGGGGTCTGTATCTATAATTTTTAGGTAGGAAATACCTGGTGGTAGTGAGTCACAAGTCAGACATCTGTTGAACACTTAATCAAAAAAAGTGTTACTACAAAACAGCGTCTTGCGATCTTTTGTTTTTGTAAAACGTGTTTAACTGCTTAACAGACAGTGTCTAGCAAAACACGTGTTAGACGAGTGTTTAAATTTATTTTGTAAGAAGACGGCTCTTGTTTGCGGGTGGACTGTTAGTTCGCCCACTGTCCTCGTATGTGTAAAATTATAGTCGAGTTCTACGCGGACGAAGTGTCATACGGGCTTTTTAGTTCTGTTAGTTCACACCTTAGATTATGAATAACGGCAGCTTGTTCACACATTATCCTTGTATATATAAAATTATGGTCGAATTCCACGCGTGATACGGGGTTATCGACGAAAAGTGATACGGGTTCCTTTTTTATTTGTACAAAACAAAATAAATCTGAGGCTGTCACTTTAGCTTCTGTAACTTCTTAAAAAGAGCGATACATAGTCCAACGTGTCTAGCTTCACATGCTTTTAACTGAACATGTACCTCCTAAAAAACAATAGGACTTAACTTCTATAAAAACACAAATTCTAAAAAACATTTATGCAACGACAATATTTCTTAAAGTATTTTATTTATAAGTACTTCATCTAAGTTTTCAAAACTCTAGAACTTTCATACATTTTTTGTTAAATAAATTACGTTTAAGTTGTAAATTAATTCGTGGCCCGTACTTTGTTTTGAGTAGGGATAATAATAAATAAGATCTAAGATGAATAAACACCGTGGGCCTGAGTAACCCGAAAAACTTGAACCAGGTATTTCTGACGATGTTATAAGTAAACTATGTTATATTTACATAGCTCCATTCTGTAATTTTAGTTTAGCTATTTCTTGGAACATAATATATCAATTCAGTTTCGTTCCTCCTTTAAAACAAATATTTAGTCGAGGGAATGACATTACACTTGACATAAACCACTCCGACACTGGAGATTTTACAATTTGCAAATTTATGAAAATAATGATAATCAATATCTTAAATAGTAATCGTTTTCGGACTATATGTTATACTACTTTTTTACTCCATTCAGATATCAGAATTGATGGTTAAAATCTTTCGGGTTACGCGGGCCCACGGTGTATTCTATACAGGGTGTAATGGACAGCCTTCCGAATACTGGAAGGGCATGATCAGTCAATGTAACTGAACAATTTTCAGCGAATAAAACTTTCAGGAAATGAAAATCTCCATGAGAGCTCCATGAGCTTATTCCGCCATCCCCCTTCTACCATCGGGAATCCAGACGCACCGCAGGATATCACCCATATCTGGTTGATATTCCACACATTCGCACAAAGCGCTTTGAAACATCCTTTATACTCGTAATGCGCACAGCTAAGGAGTGGAATTCTCTGCCTGCGTCTGTGTTCCCGAGCTCTTATAACCCGAATCTATTTAAGTCGCGAGTGAATAGGCTTCTTCTGGGCAAGCTCGTTCCATCGTCGACCTCATCTCTGTCCTCAAGGCTAGATCGAGGTCAAGAGTAAAAAAAAAAAAATTTCGGCCCCTCTATACAAACTGTCCAATCAAGTTTGCAATTTTGTATGGCGAGTCCGATTTTTTTTTATTTCCTGGAAGTTTTATTCGCGGAAAGTTGTTCAGTTACGTTGACTGATCATGCCCTTTCTGTATTCGGAAGGCTGTCCCTTACACCCTTTATATTAACTACCTAGACAGACAAGCGATCCTTGATAAACGTAAAACATTTAAATCTACTTACAGATCGAGATGTCTTAAAGCCCATCTATACGCTGTTGTATAGAAATGTGGCTCTAATAGATTCATCTGTGGTAAGCGTCTTGTTGATTTCTTGTACCCATCCGCAATAGCTAGTACCGATATTCCTAACGAATACGCTTCAACAATAACCACTAGTCCCTTAAATATATTATCATTATTCGGTGGATGTATAAGCTTCGGTTGCGCTGAAATATACCACCAAATATACCACCAAGTAGCTGTGCCCACAACTTCGTTCGCGTAGAATTTGGACTTTTACAGCATACGTACACTGGACCGATTCAAACGGGATTTAAAAAAAAATATTCTGCTCACTTCCGGGCAACATACATTTTATTATTGCAATCGGTTCGCAATGCTTTTTTCAAGCGGCAAAGTCGAACCGATTTCAATGTAGTAAAATATTTTTTGATGCACGGAATTAATCCGTATACATCTTTTAAGACCCTGTTGGAATTGGAATCGATTCAGTAGTTTCTGAGTTATTGGTGCACGGGCCGCTTGATATTATTTCGCTTATATGTGTGCGTGGAAATCGATTGTAATAAAAAAAGGTTTATACGAGTATGTTACTTGAAAATAAGCCAAATTCAGTTACGAATGCCCCGTTTGAATATGTTCAGTGATTAGTGAGTTTATCACACACAGCATAGACAAAGAAACCATGCTCAAAGATTCAAAAAACTTACGCAGAGGAGGAACTAAATGAAGTCCCAAGCGTGTTTTCCATAAGAACGTCCCTGCCATGGACCCCTAGAAATGCAAATTTATTAAATTTCGGAAAAGGCGAGTTATGATATTTGTCAAAATAATTCTTCCTTTTAAAAACTCCTTAAAGATTTCTTAAGTAGGTACACTCAACAGCACGTCAGTAGAAACGCTTTTGGACTTTATGGCGTGGTAATAGAGTTGAAAAAGTTACTACCGACAAGCGGTTGACCGTACTTACCCACAGTTAGGGTGCTGCCTGCCAATTCGGTATATGATTCGGTCTTGATATAGTTTAGATCGATACGAATCGATAAAAAACAAGGGTACTAAATAATGTTTTTCATGTCTGCCTTGGTAGATGCTTTTCAAAATACTTCTGAAATGTAGACAATCCAAGAGGCAGACATGCAGGTTTCTGAAGTTATTTCGGGACATCAGCGAAGGGTTGTCAATTCACAGTACAAAGCAGGGCTATTATGGTGGCAGTCCATTTTTCTGTCATTTTTCTGTTATGTGTTCATGTTATTTAAAGTGTATGCACGTCAATCTAAAACGAACAATCCTGGTCTGCCAACTGTTCATCTTATATTTGTCACAGGCAAAATGTGTCAAATCCGGCATTTTCTTTTGAGGTACGGAACCCTAAAAAGGTTAGGTTAGTTAAAAACACATGTTTTTAGGGTTCCGTACCTCAAAAGAAAAAAACGGAACCCTTATAGGATCACTTTGTTGTCCGTCTGTCTGTCTGTCCGTCTGTCAAGACCCTTTATCTCACGAACGGGTAAAGGTATCAGGTTGAAATTAATACCACATATTAGGATCCATGAACCACACAAGATCTGAAAATTTAAATTTTTTACAACGACGCAATCAAAACATATGGCATTTTATGTCCTCATCTCCATATATTTATTCAAAAATGCAAAACCTACAGGGTACTTCCCGTTGACCTAAAATTATGAAATTTGGCAAGAAGCTAGGTCTCACAGTACAAATAAAGGGAAAAGTCTGAAATCATTAAATATTACAACTTTTCTCACAACTAATAGTAACCAATTGAAGTGAGCTCCCGTTTCAAGAACATTCATATAAGAGAGGGGGAGGAAGTTGAATGGTCGCGGAGGCGATTTTTGTTTTAGTTCTATTTTAAAAACCGGAACACTTACAATCTTGAAAATTGGTATGTTTATAGTGCATAAGCTATAAAATAACAACAAATAATAAAATTTAGTCAAGCGCGTGTCGTACTCTAAAAATCTAGTACATTAACTTACTGAAATTTCAACTAATACAATTATGTTTATGTGGTGATACGGAACCCTCAGTGCGCGAGTCCGACTCGCACTTGTCCGGTTTTTTTGTCTTATTTCATACTTTACCTGATCTCCACATGGCATTCTATACAAAGCCTAGGTATTCTATACATTGATTAGGCAATGTGCACAATTATAACGCACCAGATATAAACCAGATCTGGCGCAACATGAATAAACAAATACACTCATTCAATCACGCAACACATACACATCAACATATACAACCACACACAAACACGCGCACAAATACACACACACGCTCACATAAACTCCGCATGCATACCTATTTGTGTAGACTTGAATTTGTTAATAACTTAGATTCTAACATTTTAGATTATTTAAATACCTGATTGTTAACCTTAGGGGAACACTGTAGCCTGTAACACAGTTTCTTTCTACTAACACAGGCTGCAGGGTTTTAAGAGACATGTATCTGTTGTATTTTTAAATAAATAAATAAAATAAAAATAAAATAAACGATAGTAACATTATTTTATAGTATACATTGCCTAGACGAGCTCGGCATGACACAGCGTGTAACGGAAAGGTGTGATAATACTAAAGGGTGTTAATCTGCCCATGAAACTGATCAATTTTTCCCAAGGAACATAGGTCATGGACCAAAATTCCTCCCATAGAAACTGCATCAGCTGATAGCGCATTTAGTGTGGGAGGTCAAATTTGGTTTTTCGTATTCCGACCTATGTTCCTTGGGAAATGTTATACAGTTTCATGAGCAGATTCACACCCTTCGCTATTATCACACCTTTCCTTTACACGTTGTATAGAATGCCTGAATTATACACTTTGCCGATAACATATACACGTTTTTATATCATTAAAAAAACCTTAAAAACTCAGAAGTGTGGATGTCTGTCTGCCCCTTCGATTCTCATCATTTAGAACATAATTCTGACCATCAGTCTAAGAAACAGACATGAATAAATCATACAGAAATTAAAAAAAAGCTACTCTAGTTTCAGTGTCACCACAACAGGGGATAAACTACGATAACATGGCCCGCCCCTCCACTTGCTTTTGCAAGGTAGATATTAGTTTTGTACTGAAAGCAATGCGGAGGGGCGGGCCATTGTTAGTTTATCTCTACGCACTCTTACCTTGACCAATGGAATATTTATAAAAAGAACGAATATCATTGATTTGTACATTTTTAGGCCAAGTCGTCTTTTCACAATAAACGTTCCAAACTGATCGTGACATTAAGAACAATGATGTTAGTCGTTTGACACAAAATGTTTATCTCATGTTTTGGTTTGCCCAAACGAGATATGAAAACAATAAATTCCATTGGCTGCTGAATAAATCAACGGAAGATAGTGTCCAATTACAGCCACTTATTGTACGTGGATTTTTTAAATAACGAATGATTCAAGTGAATAAGAAATAGAGACACGTCAAGGGTAATGTGCCACGATCGTTGTTATAATACGGAAGCCAGGTCAAGCCATGTCAAATGATTTATGATTATGTTCATACAACAAACATCACTGTAGTTAGAGTGTAGGAGTAAAATAAAAAAAAAGACAGATAAGATGTACTTGTACGGGCTGTAGGGCCTGTAAATAAAATGTATGTTAATCATAGGAAGATAATAAATTAAAACTTACCCGATAAAGAAAAAAATAACACAGATAAATTTAGAAAAACAAAAGCTCAGAACAAAAACCTCCTTGCTTCGCTCGGACAAAAGTGACGCACAGTGCATAATGTCAAAAATATGTAATATGTGTTTTAAATTAAAAGTTGTATCTTTTGAACCGACAAAGGTAGCTGGTAGAAAATTTCACAGAGCATATGTTTTTAGGACGAATATATCACTAAATAATAAAAAAAACATAAAATAAAACGGGGTCGCCATACAAGAATTGTATTTTTTTTTGTTATTGCTTTATCATCAAAAACGGTCGAGCAAGCGTCAAACTTGGTACAATTACGGTTCACTAAAATGTTGATAAAAATAAATATCTTGACTGACTGAATAACTAGAGAGACTTCAGCTTCAGCTACACGCACGAGAATCCATTCCAACCTATTTTTAATAAGGTGCTCCATGATTTTTGCTAAGACAGAAGATAAAGCAATAGGTCTGTAAGAAGCGGGGTCGTTAGGGTCTTTACGAGGTTTAAGAATGGGAATTATAATTTGATTTTTCCAAGAGTCTGGGACAAGACCTGTTTCATAGATTTTATTCATTATGGAAAGAAGAAATAATTTAGAAGAGTCTGAGCATTTTTGAATAAAAGAATAAGGGATGCCATCAATACCTGGTGTAGAGTCACGTAAGTGGATCAGAACTGAGGAAAGTTCAAAAAAAGAGAAGGGATCGTCCATACGATCGTAGGAAAAAGGGGGAGGAGTAAAGGAAGGAAAGCAATTTTCAGAAGGGACAAATGGAGGAGCCAGTTTATCTAAGAAGTAATCAAGCCACACAGAGGGATCGTTAGATGAAGGGTTATTATCAGTATAAGAGCCACGAAATTTGCTTATGTTTTTCCAAACAATAGAAGGGGGTATACAGCGGGAAAGGCTTTCACAGAAAAGAGACCATCCATCTTTTTTCTTTGTAGACAGTACTCTTTTGGATTTAGCATTAATTTTCTGAAAATTAAGATATGTATCAATAGAAGGATTATCCAGAAAAATATCCTCCTCTTCATCGCGCTTGCGAATATACTCAGTACATTCGGAATCCCACCAAGGGGGAGATGGAATATTATCTCTTGGTGACTTCTTGATAGGAATAAAACTATTAGCAGACCAAATCATAGCGGCCACGAAATCATCATAAACTTGAAGAAAGTTTTCCGTTGTAATAGTAGGAAATAAATCTGTTGGACTAGATACAGACAAACTAAATTCAGCCTAATTGGCTTTGGAAAGGCGATATTTAAAAAGAGGAGGGATAGAAGGAGGGGTAACAGGGAAATGCCGGGAGAATGAAATAAGAATAGGTAGGTGATCACTACCATGTGAGTGTGATAGAACTTTCCAAAAGCTTTGCGAAACTAAATTGGGGGAACATAGGGAGAGATCGACACAGCTAGGGTTCTGAGTAGGAGATGTTCTTCTAGTTGGGCAACCATCATTCAAAAGGCACAAATTATTATTTTCCAAGAGATCCAAATGGGCAGAAGAAGAGGAATCACAGAAATGAGAGCCCCACATGATGTGATGGCAATTAAAATCACCAACAACAACCAGAGGAGTAGGAAGGGAGATAATTATAGAATCCAGTTCAAAGATTAAAGAAGAGTTGGGGGAGGGAATATAAATAGAAACAAAAGTGATATCTAAGGCCCTAAGGGCAACAATGTTGAAATTCGGCGAATGGGGAGGGAGAGGAATAAGAGAGTAAATAAGAGAACGCTTGATAAGCAGGGCGCAGCCATCCCAGCCACTATTATGATCATCACGGAGGCATGAGAAACCAGGGATCCGAAAACGAGAAACCGGTCTCAACCATGTCTCCGAAATGGCCAAAATAAGAGGTTTATGCGAATTGATTAGTGATATAATTTCAAATTTTTATGGCGAATGCTTTTACAGTTCCATTGCAATAGAACAGTCTGATGAGGCATTTTGGATAAGGCTTGAAAAGGAAATTTTGTTCAGTTTTTCTGTGACGTTGTTCGGTAGTGAAATGTTGTTTTTAACTATGAGATTAAATAAAATAAGATATCAATTATTTTTAAAATGTTGCTTTTATTGTTCAATGTGTTCTTTTTTCCCGACTACGGCAAAGCAAAAGGAGGGTTATGATTTTGACAGGCTATGTATGTATGTTCAATCTGTTCCATCATAACTTCTAAACTACTAATCATATTTTGACAAATGAGATGTCGTTAGAAGAGTCTTAATTATCCGCTGGTTATAGGATACAAGAAATTTCGTTTAATTGTATGTGGCGCCCTCTAGAGCAGATTATGTCAAGGACTAATAAAAAAAAAAAAATTAATCGTACCGTGTTAGGTATCAAATGAAAGGGCTTAGTGAGCACATTTCAAAAATATATATATTGTTAGCTTTTTTATGTATTTACAACCCCAAAATAATTGAAATAAAAAATCTGTTCAAAAACTAAAACCCGACTACTGGCAAATCTTGCTCTAAAAAAAGTATGAAACATGAAAATATTGTCATCTGAAATTGTTATGTACAAACTATGGTATTTAATAAATATTCATACCGATGTTCAGATAATAGCCGTGGTCATGTTATGCCACCTATCCGAAAAAAGCGATCATAAACTTCAGGGCAAAGAGGCATAACAATATGACCACGGCTATTATCTGAACATCATCGGTATGAATATTTATTAAATACCATAGTTTGTACATAACAATTTCAGATGACAATATTTTCTTGTTTCATACTATTTTTAGAGCAAGATTTGCCAGTAGTCGGGTTTTCGTTTTTGAACTGATTTTTTTATTGTTCAGATTAAATTATGACTGACTTGGGTCTTGGACATGTAAATAATTTTCCAAAAATTCCGCTTATCTTTTGTTTTGCTAAGAAATTGAAACTGTATTTTATTTATATGTGTATATATTCATATCAGACCTGGATTGCGGGACAAGCCCAAGTTTCTTTTGAACCCTCCCCTCACTCTTTCTATTGTGACATGACGAAGCTACAAACTTACTACCAGACAAGATTGACGGTGTAAAGAAATATCCCTTTTTATTTGTTTGCTCAAGTATATTTTCCGAATGACCTTGAGCATCTGGGCGGAGCAAAGGCGGGTGATGCGCCTCACTCCGCGCTCCCCGCACACCTACCAAGTGCCAAAGATTATTACAAAGCATGCAGGTGCGTCATTGCGCGCGGCGAATTTTAGTTATCTGCCTACACTTGGCTTATACGTAATTGCTTGACTATGATTTTCTTTTTCTTCTTTTTTCTGTCTTTTTGTTGGTTTTTCATGGTCAATATTATTTAAATTTTTTCGCTTTCCATTTTTAGGGTTCCGATACCAAAATGGTAAAAAAAGGAACCCTTATGGTGCGACTTTGTCTGTCTGTCACACCTCTATACCTCAGCAACAACTTATGCTATCGACCTCAAATTTGGAACCGTTTTAGAATATAGTTGCCCAACTTAAACACACGAAATAATTTTGAAAAAATTATGATTATTAATGTAAAGGGGGCCATAATAGGGGGGGCCAAATTTCAAATTGTCACTACTAGGTCAAGTGGCATATCATATGAAAGTGCTTTACTTGTACATTCTAAAATATAATTTTTTATTTTATCTCCGAACTTTGTGAAAGGAAAAATCCCCCCCCTTATCTCCGAACTTTGTGAAAGGAAAAATCTGAATTAATTACAGTTGACAGAAGTTTATGTAAAAATGACAGCAAAAATAAAACGATCTTTCTAAGTTGCACAGTTTTTTAGAACTCTGCAAATAACCTTTACAAACAAATTTAGTTTTGCGGTCCTAAAAATGGACTTTATTGCTTCCAAAAATACAAAAAGTATATCGGAACCTTAATCGCACTTAACCGTTTTTTTTCTTTTGCAGCAATAAATTGCTTCTAAAATGTACTGAGAATCCCTTATTTTTAGGGTTCCGATACCAAGATGGTAAAAAAAGGAACCCTTATGGTGCCGCTTTGTCTGTCTGTCTGACACACCTGTATATCTCAGCAACCACTCATGCTATCGACTTGAAATTTGGAATAGTTTTAGATTATGGTTGCCCTACTTAAATGCATATGAAAGTTCAAAAAAAGTTGAGTGGGGTAACTAGGTTGAGTGGGGTATCATATGAAAGGGCTTTTTTGTACATTCTTAAATATATTTTTGTATTTTTTACGACTCTTAGTTTTGAAGTTATGATGAAAAATGTCAAAAAATACCGTTCCCCCCCCCCTTATCTCCGAAGTTTGTGAAAGGAAAAATCTGAATTAATTACAGTCGATAGAAGTTTATGTGAATATTACAGCAAACATAAAACGATCTTTCTAAGGGCCAACACACATAGCTCCGGCACGGCGCCGTGCCGTGCTCCGGTGCGGCGCCGGACTCCGGCACGGCGCCGTGCCGTAAAAACTCACGGCGCGCGCCGTGGAAATCTCCGGCACGGCGCCGTGCCGTACTCCGGTGCGGCGCCGTGCCGTGGAAGTACAGTGTTGTCAACTATGCGAAAATAATAAACAGAAATTGAGCCATAAAAGAGCAGAATTAGTGAACGGAAATCATTATTCGGCCAAAATTTAATACGATAATTTGTTTTTCATTGGTTTACCTACATTGTTGTTATACAATAATTTTGAAGAATTTATAAACATTCAAATTTTAAATGGGGTAATATTTTTTATTGAAGTGAAAACTTCTTTAGCGGCGCTTAGAAAATTTTATATAGGGAAAAAATTATAGATTCGCATCAGATGTCGCATCAGATGGCGCGTCAGAACTCAGATCAAGTATAGAAATGGATTTGTAACTAATCATACCAAGTTAGAGCAGGCTCATATATACGAAAGTTCTTAAGTGTGATAAAGACTAAAACATCTTTTTTGTCTTTGTCGCGTCAGATCTCAGATGAAGTATAGAAATGTATTTGCAACTAATCATACCAAGTTAGAGCAGGCTCAACATATACAAAAGTTCTAGTGTGATGAAGACCAAAACAACTTTTTTGTCTTTGTCATAGTCTCGGCTTTTTTAGTTGTGCACAAGCTGTCAAACTAAAAATCACTATAGCTCGAAAACTACTGACCCTACACTACTCGTGTGCTAAGACAAATGATAGATCTCGATAAGATCTACATTTCGGATGACAGCTGTCAAACTAAAAATCACTATAACTCGAAAACTACTGAACCTAGACTACGCATGTCCTGAGACAAATGATAGGTCTCGATGGGATCTACATTTCGGATGGCTGCTGTCACACTAAAAAAAAATTGTTTTTACTTCTGCCGGCACTCCCGGAGTGCAACCCGTCCTTTTTTTTAAATGATAAGTTCCATTTCTTTTTAGGGTTCCGTACCTCAAAAAGAAAAAATGAAAACTTATAGGGATACTTAGCTGTCTATCTATCTGGCAATGCAATGTCTGCCATTTTCTAGGGTCAGTAGTTTTCGAGTTATAGCGATTTTTAGTTTGACAGCTCTCATCCGAAATGTAGACCTCATCGAGACCTATCATTTGTCTCAGCACACGAGTAGTCTAGGGTCAGTAGTTTTCGAGTTATAACGATTTTTAGTTTGACAGCTGTCATCCGAAATGTAGATCTCATCGTGACCTATCATTTGTCTCAGCGCACGAGTAGTCTAGGGTCAGTAGTTTTCGAGTTATAGAGATTTTTAGTTTGACAGCTGTCATCCGAAATGTAGATCCCATCGAGACCTATCATTTGTCTTAGCACACGAGTAGTCTAGGGTCAGTAGTTTTCGAGTCATAGCGATTTTTAGTTTGACAGCTGTCATTTGAAATGTAGATCTCATCGAGACCTATCATTTGATTTGTCTCAGCACACGAGTAGTCTAGGGTCAGTAGTTTACGAGTTATAGCGATTTTTAGTTTGACAGCTTGTGCACAACTAAAAAAGCCGAGACTATGACAAAGACAAAAAAGATCTTTTGGTCTTTATCACACTAGAACTTTTGTATATATTGAGCCTGCTCTAACTTGGTATGATTAGTTGCAAATCCATTTCTATACTTGATCTGAGTTCTGACGCGCCATCTGATGCGAATCTATCATTTTTCCCTTTATGAAATTTTCTAAGCGCCGCTAAAGAAGTTTCAATAATTCAATTCCAATAAAATTTTTATTCAGTTCTGATTTAGTTCCAATTTTGTTCCATTTCAATTCCAACACTGTTCCAATTAAATTTTTAATCATTTACATTTAATTCCGATCCAATTTAATTCTACTTCAATTGAAATTAGATTATATCCTATTCCAATTCAATCTCAATATAATTGTCATTTAATTTCCATTTGATTCTGATTCAATACAAATTAGAAATTATTTCAGTTAAATTTATACTAGGTAAACTTGCATTTGCAATTCATTCTATTCTAACATTCAGTCATTTTCATATGTAAATCGTCAAAATAATCAGAGACCGAATCCTGCTAAAATCGCAGAAACTAGCATATGACTAGCCACACTGCTATTTCCACGGCACGGCGCCGTGCCGTAGATTTCCACGGCGCGCGCCGTGAGTTTTTACGGCACGGCGCCGTGCCGTAGTCCGGCGCCGCACCGGAGCACGGCACGGCGCCGTGCCGGAGCTATGTGTGATGGCCCTAAGCTGCTCAGTTTTTTAGTAATCTGCAAAAAACCTTTACAAACAAATTTAGTAGTCGCTTCCAACACTATAGGTATACCGGAACCCTCGGCGCGCGAGTCCAACTCGCACTAGACCGGTTCTTTTTTTATTTCGGGGGAACCTAGGATCGACCAGTTCTGGAAGCAGACAGACATTATATGTAAAATTCATGGGAAACACTCGGGAAAAACACTTTTCTCAAAATATTTATAATATATTTACAAGCATTTTAAATAATCCACAACTTAACTATTACTTAAAATAACATTATATTTACAAAGTTCACTTATATCTAAT
This sequence comes from Athrips mouffetella, assembly GCA_947532105.1. Classification (NCBI taxonomy): domain Eukaryota; kingdom Metazoa; phylum Arthropoda; class Insecta; order Lepidoptera; family Gelechiidae; genus Athrips; species Athrips mouffetella. Next base: position 35,937,517 of record OX383956.1, read on the forward strand.
TATAACGTCCAAGCGCAAACAAAATGGTCAATTTCGAAACACCGAAAAATAATTTTGTGCCGCAACCAAGCTTTACCAAAAAAGTGTACCATCTGCGCAAAATAATTTTTGACGAAAAAAATTTGTGCACAGCGTGCTTGGAGCGCGCCGACATGCGACACAGCCTTCCCGTGCGAACGCTAGGGCAAGACTGGCTGGCTACAGTACTTACGCGCAGCCCTCAGCGGTAATTAACACGATTTTATTAAATTAATGCCACGTAAATAATGATTTTTCAAATTTTTTACTTAAATTTTAAAAACCATATAACTTTCTATAATTTGGTGAAAGAATCATGAAAATCGCTTTAGGCGTTTGGAAGCAGTCTGGATTTTTTTGCGTAAAATGAGGGGTGAGAGAAGATTTTTTTTTTGTCAAAATTAACAGTTATAATAAAAATAATCTACTTAAAAATTATTGTTTATCATATTCGTTATATTATGTATTATTTTTTGTAACGATTGGACCATCAGTTTAGAAGTAGTCTTTCTTCAAAGTTAGCTCATTTTTGCAGTTTGAGATATCCTATCGCCTTGGAATTGGATAGGTGAAGGCAGAGAATTGTCCAGTCTGGATGTCGAGATTCATGAATAACCGCGGTAGATGGGGCGGTTATTTCCCCCAAAAAAATGGGGGACCACATAACCTATCGACTAACTAAAGCATCTTCTCATCCCCTACATTAATCCTCTTAGACCTCCTTGAAGTCAGTCATAGTTTACAGATACTAGTTCACAAAGCCACTCTCAATCATATAATCTCACGTTCTAATTATCTAATCCTGTGCATACTTACTTCATGTTCCTTGGGTCACGTTCTTGTTGTTGCAAACTCTTCAGACGTAGGGGCGTAAGCTTATACTAGGATAGGTAGACTTAAGGAGTTAGGTTAGTGCAAGTCATGCTCTCACTACGAATCCAGCTGCACTTAGCCCATAGCGTTAGGTCTTAAGCCACTAGAACGATCAGAAGCCAAATTATTCATTATAACAGGGTTTAATAGTACGGAAAAATTTCAGGTAATGCTATTTCCTTATTCCATGCGGTTGATTTGAATTAATAACATAAAACAAAAAAAAAATCAAGTCAGGTCAGACCGTGTTCAGTTAGCAAGTAAGTAAGTCAGAGTAAGGCTCGAATTTATAGTCGCGACTCAACCCTAAGTATAACTTAGCGCATGCGCAGCACGTTGCATCAGGAACTCAGCTAAAACTCAGCTATTCGATAGTCGTTGCCTTTCCTTCTGATTTGAGTTGAGGGTAAGTCGGGTCGATTCTTGACCGGGAGGATTATAACGAACACGTAAAGTCTATATTTGTCTCTTTCACTTATTTGGAGTTGTATGAAAAGAAAGATTATCTGACATAACTGTCATCAAATGTCTAGTAGAAATTTTTTCGAAGGGCACAAATCGCACAAATCCGTCAAAGAAATGTCATTATGAGATATGAAAACAACAATTTTTTACATATTCATTTTATTTAGTATTTAATTAGTATGTACCAAGCTAGGAACCTACTGGAAAGAACGAAAATAATCATATGCAATGTGCATTAGCGACCAGCGATATAAATTTATTCAATTATAATGTAATAATGGTAAGTGAAACATGATTTTAGTTCTCCATATATTTTCAAATTGTTTTCAAAGATTTAGCAGAAGATGAAGGGCTTGGTAGCCTTTTGTAAACTTTGAATATCTTATAAAACACTGCTTGGCCAGTTTCGCTAAATTTTCCTGCGTTCAAAGTGGAGAAATATGGGTGTTTACCCGTGGCCTATATGCCCTATATAATACGTATTTACATTCCATAAAATGGATCACAATTTGATCTGAGTACAATCCACTTGCTTACAAATGCTTTTGTAGTTTAACTGAACAATTTTATTTTATTTAGTCAAAACTTTTAAATAAGTATTTTTATTTTTCAGGTTGTTTGCACGAACTATAAAGTTGACCAATAAAAAGTCTGAGCTGACGACCAATATAAAGTAATTTAGATGTGCAGCTTCAGCTACATGTTAATGTTATGTTCAAATACGTAGCCAAACGTTGGTCTGAAGATCTTACCGCCGAAAAGCTGCCACCAGGTCACGATCTTCCCTGGTCCACATGGAAGTCACTGAACAGACTGCGATCGGGCGTTGGCAGGTGCGGGGAACTCATGAAGAGGTGGGGCTTCTCTGATAACGACAAGTGTGAATGCAGTATTTTGCAAACTATGACACACTTGCGGTCGTACCCTACTTCTCCAGTTTCCTGCACTCGGAGGGACCTTCTTGAAGGCAACTAAAAGGCTATTTATTTGGCTACTTTTTGGGCTAAGCTTTTATAGTCAGTTTTGCCGATGACTCGAAAAGAAGAAGAAGAAGACGACCGCTAATCTAGCTCGAAAGAAAACATACAAATATATGGATCGTATTCTATCTATGTATTGCCTTGTCCGAAATATGTTTTATGGTATATATATAATCACATCTTATTTTACTCGACGTAAAAATATTTTTCACTTCTCATGCTCTGAAAGCATGATGTAGGCTGCACAAACTCGAATTTTGTGCACTAGGTACGCCCTGCGCGCGGGCCTGCTGCACCCTCCCCTCACCCCCCCCCCCCGCGCAGCGCGCGCGTCAACTTATTCTTCACTTAAGCAAGTCATTCTTCATTTACATTTAGAGAGTCCTTTTACGTTTTGTTTCCTCGCAATCCAAGTGAAAAGCAAAGTTTATAACTCGTCCACAAAACCATTTTATCCTCGACTTTACTATCAGCCCTCGCCTTCTGCTTGGGCTGCTAAAAGTCTCAGAAAAATGGTTCGTTTTGTGCACTTGTTGTAAAATCTACTATATCTATCAATGTTCGTTTTATTTAAAGGTGAGCTCTCACTTAACCGCAAGAGATATACAGACAGCAACACTCATTCCTACTGCCTATAGAAGACAAAGCATTTCAAACGTTTCAAGTTGCTAGCGGAAAACCTAAAAAAAAACCGGCCAAGTGCGAGTCGGACTCGTGCCCTAAGGGTTCCGTACCTATCTATTTGCTCTTTGACTTTAAAAACTCCGCGACCATGCAACTTGACCCCTCTATTATAGAAAAGTTCTTTAAACGGGAGCTCACCTTAACCACCTTAGTAACCACTATTAGTTGTGAAAAAAACTGTAATATTCAATAATTTTAGACTTTTCTCTTTATTTGTACTGTCAGACCTAGCTTCTTGCCAAATTTCATAATTGTAGGTCAACGGGAAGTACCCTCTAGGTTTTGCTTATTGCATAAATGTATGGAGATGAGGACATAAAAAGTCATATCATTTGATTACGTCGTTGTAAAAAAAATTAATTTTCAGATCTTATGTGGTTTAAATATACTTTAATATTCGTTATCATTTTCAACCTGATACCTTTACCCGTTCGTGAGAAAAAGGACCCTCAAAAGGACCTTTGTTTGTGAGACGTTGATAAGAAGATCAAGCCTTACACATAGCCAAAACTGTTTTGTACTCCATAAATAATTTCCGTTGATTTTTAGGGTTCCGCACCCAAATGGTGAAAACGGGACCCTATAGATATCCCTACGATGTCTGTCTGTCAGTCTGTCTGTCTGTCAGCGGGCTGTATCTCATGAACCGTAATTGGTAGAAATTTTAAATTTTTACAAATTATGTATGTTGCCGCTACAACAACAAATACTAAAAATAAAAAAAACCGGCCAAGTGCGAGTCGGACTCGCGCCCTAAGGGTTCCGTACCTATCTACTATACATATGATATACTAAAAGAGTTTGCTCTTTGATTTTAAAAACTCTGCGATCATCCAACTTGACCCCTCTTTTATAGGAAATTTCTTGAAAAGGGAGCTCACCTTAATTGGTTACTATTAATTGTGTGAAATATTGAAATATTTAATGATTTTGACTTTTCCCATTATTTGTGCTGTGAGACCTAGCTTCTTGCCAAATTTCATAATTTTAGGTCAACGGGAAGTGCCCTGTAGGTTTTGCTTTTTTGCATAAATGTATGGAGATGAGGACATAAAAAGCCATATCTTTTGAATGCGTCGTTGTAAAAAATTGAAATTTTCAGATCTTGTGTGGTTTATAGACTTTAATATTCGTTATCAATTTCAACCTTATACCTCTTCTCTTTCGTGAGAAAAAGGGTCTTGACAAACAGACAGGGTTCTGTTTTTTTATTTTGAGGTACGGAACCCTAAAAATGAACAGCTGAAGAGGGGCGCAAAATTTTTTTTTACCTTCCCCATTGATTGGGGTATTGTTGTTTAGAGCTCGTTGAGCAGAGGAATACTGTATTTCTTATTTTAAAAAATATTTAAAAACGAAGGAATAAGATGCTACGAAAGTCTTTTTCGTTTTTTTTTTATTTTGTTTAGGCTGTATCTCATGAACAGTAATAGGTAGACAGTTGAAATTTTCACAGATTATGTATTTCTATTGTGGCAATAACAACAAATACTAAAAATTTAAAATTAAGGCAGGCATCCCTGCTACAAACGTGTTGTTAAACGCGTGTAGGCGATTTTTGCTCGATTTTTTGTTTTAGCTCTATCGTAAAAACGGGAACATTTACAAGCGTGATGATTTGTGTTATTTATAGTGCATAAGCTATTAAATAACAACAAATAATCAAAACTGGTCAAGTGCGAGTCGGACTCAAAAAATCTAGCACAGTAAGTTACTGAAATTTCAACTAATACAATTGGTACAGAACCCTCGGTGCGCGAGTCCGACTCGCACTTGGCCGGTTTTTTACAATGTCCTCATTACCACATAAGCTTTCTCTGTTCCGTCCTCAATAAGCAGTTAGCAATTTTGCTGATGTATCTAAAAATACAATGTCGCAATGTTTGTCATGTCTGCGTTTACCTTTTCAAAGTTATTTTTATCAGAAAGTGACATCTGTGCGATATCTCTTGATAAATAACACTGTCCATGTCCTCATAAACTGAAAACTTCATTGAAAATTTCATAGAGGTCACTTTCAGTAAAATGACCAAAGAGCGAAGCAAGGAGGTTTTTGTTCTGAGAAAATGACCATTTGACAAGTAAAGGAAACACAGACGAGCGGCTGATGAGCGGTTTATAAATGGATAAATAGGAGTGTTTTTGGATAGATTCTCTAAAAAACGGAGGACCTTTTTTTTAAATGGAGTATGCGCACGCGTGCACCCAGAATATACAGGTTGAAAAAAAAAATACACTAAAGTGATACGGGAAACATATATATTAGCCACCGGATGGATTTACATGATGGATTTACAAAACATCAACTCGTTTGTAATAACTCTACCTGCGGAACATGTGTCCACAACGTAAGAGCAGCACGAACCATTTGAGGCTACTGTCGACCCCCGCCTCCCCCCTTAAAATTAAATCTATTTCACCTACAAACTTGCAATTTTGCATGGTTAGTAAGACCCAAACTAAAAAGTAACCCTTCGACCAATATAAAGAGTTATAGACGGGCCATATGGAACATCGTTTGAAAACCGATCAAGTGAGTGAGGTCACTCACTTTGATTTAGTCGGTGTTCGGATGCTCAACGAGTAACACGTGTGAGCAAATAATTAACTTCCCGCCTTTCTAATAAAATAAAGCCGTCCTGTGCTTTTCAAAGTATTCAAATAACTCAAGAAAATACGAACGAAGATTTAGGCGTCACATTTCACTTGTTAATATATTTTTTTGTAAAATCTAATTATTTGATAATTTTCTTGATAAAAAACCTTCGCCGGCCTTGCCGCCATTATTCAGCGACGCGTGATTGAAACGACGGCATCTCGACGAACATTCGCTATCTCGCTCGCGCTACGGTGCGAGCGCGTGTTTCTATCTCTGTTAGGGACTGTGTGTGCATGTGATTAGGAAAACTGTAACCGTGGGTGTGCGTTTACATGTAGTTGTAGCGAGACTTGTTTTTTATTAGCGTTTTGTACGGATAAGGCCCATAACTCTTTATATTGGTCGAAGAGTAAGACCCGCCTATAGAATCCTATTTTTTTCCTAAATTTCATGTAAGTATAAACCATTACTATTTCTTGAGATATTGACGTCCAAAAGTCACTATCTTGTACACATGTATGTTAAACTACTACAACCTATCATTTTACGTACTGGGTGAGTACGGTCAACCGCTCGTCGGTAGAAACTTTGTCAACTCTATTACCACGCTATAAGGTCCAAAAGTGTTTCTACTGATGTGCTGTTGAGTGTACTACGGCACCACCCTTGACCGGTTTTCTATTGAATTGTAAATCTAAATAGGTACGGTCAACCGCTTGTCGGTAGAAACTTTTTCAACTCTAGTATCACGCCATAAGGTCCAAAAGTGTCTCTACCGATGTGCGGCCGTGTGTACTCGGGACAATTGAGAAGGTTTTTCGGCACGTTTTGGGATAAATTTTCCAGTGATGCAAGATGATCGAGTGTTATTCGAGAGTTAAAAAAATGTGTCACATAATCTCCGTTGTCCTTTTGCAAAATCAGTTCTCTAAAATTTTAAACGCCCGTCTACCTGTTCAGGAAACTCGACTCAACCTGAGTTAAGATTTATATTTCTATCTCTTTCTTTCATTAAGTTGAGATCTTGGCTAATTTATAAACAAATTGAGCTGAGTAAAGGGTGAGAAGAGGGTGAGTAAAGAAATGGCCCTCCCTGAGTTCACGTTTGGTTTTTGCTTTGGACTAAAAAAAATGTATTATCTATGGAAAAAACGTGATCATTTTAAGGGATGTTATATTTTCAATAATTTTAACGAATTGATAATAGTGCGTTAAGATGCAAGTGCGCTGTTTTGTTGATTACGCCCGAGGCTCGAGAATTGCAGCCCGAGCCGCAGGCGAGGGCGTAATGGAGCCGAGAGTGTAAGACCAAAGCGCATGCGCTTCTTACGACGTTTTTCAACACATTTACAAATAAAAACAGGTAACATTTGCTTACCTGATAAGGCTTTTGTGGAAAGTCCGTCTGGGGAAGTACCACCCCCTTGCTTTTTTCTGTCGTGAAGCAGCAGTGTTTGCACTGCTGTGTTTCGGTTTGATTGAAGGGCAAAGGAACCAGTAAAATTACCGGCAGATTACCAAGGCAAACTGTGATATGAAGAATTATACTATATGCCTGCAACAGTTACATCACGCACGACCCATTCATGCTTTTACCGTTTTTAGGGTTCCGATACCAAAATGGTAAAAAAAGGAACCCTTATGGTGCGACTTTGTCTGTCTGTCTGTCTGTCACACCTCTATATCTCAGCTATCTCTTTTCACTCATGCTATCGACTTGAAATTTGGAATGGTTTTAGAATATAAGAAGTTGCCCAAGTTAATTGCACACGTAAAAATTTTGAAAAAATTATGATTATTAACTAGCTGTTGCCCGCGACTTCGTCCGCGAGGGATTCTATCTGACCCTCCATCCATCTTCCCTTCCGTCTATCTGTCGTCCTTTCGTCCGTCCGTCCAACCATCTGTCCAACCGTCCGTCAAACCATCCCTGGCCCTGCTCCTCTCCCTCTCTCCCCCACCCCCTCTCTTTTCCTCTCCCTCTCCCTGTCCCTCTCCCACTCCCTCTCCCTACCCTTATTCCTATCCCTTCCCCTATCCCTACCCCTAACGCCATCTTAACCGCTATCCCTATCTTCATATAAACATAGAAACGACACCCATATTGATTTTTAGTAGTGATGGGCCGACTATGGGGTTTGCCGATCAGCCGACTAGGCGACTAGTCGGTTTTGATATTGCCGGATAGTCAGCCGACTAGTCGGCAGTGCCGATCATCCTTATTTCGTACTTGATCCCATATATTATCTGCAGTTTTTTTGAGCCGCAAAATATATTAACAATGAGGTTACAATTTTTACTAGAAGTTTTAAAGATTCCTTGAGCAACGATGATAGTGATGCACTGCTTATGTCATGGCTAAGGACAGAACATAATAAATATTAAGATCCTGTGTTTTTATTTCATACTATTACTGCCGAATAATCGGCGCAGTTTTTACCGATTAGTCGCCGACTAGTAACCGACTTTAAAATATGCCGAATAGTCGGTTTTACCGACTAGTCGGTGTATAGTCGGCCCGTCTCTAATTTTTAGACATTTCAACCCTATCGCACCCCAATTTCACGTCCACCACGTTGGATTTCAAAGTTGTAGTTTTCGTAATCAGCGACCCGATAAACCATACAAATGACACCCATATTGATTTTTAGACATTTCAACCCTATCGCACCGCAACCCCATCCCCAAGGAATGATGGTATTTCACGTCCACCACGTTGGATTTAAAAATTGTTGTAGTTTTTGTAATCAGCGACCCGATAAACCATACAAACGATACCCATATTGGTTTTTAGACTTTTTCACCCCATTTCCCTCTTTTAGGGGTTGAATTTTAGGGTGGAATTTTAAAAACAGTGATGTACGTTCCACAGAATTACAACCCTAATGCCTAAACAATAAATTTAGTGGATTTTACTTTGAAGATGAAGGATTTTCAACTTCATCCCCCTTTTTACCCCTTAGGGTGTAGAATTTTCAAAAACCCTGAGACACGTGCATATTAATTTTTAATCGTTAGCCTAAATACAAAATTTGAAGATCCTAACTTCAAAACTGACAAACTTTCATTCAAACTTTCATCCCCTATTTTACCCCTTTAGGGGTGGAATTTTGCAAAACCCTTTCTTATTGCACCGTTAAACTTTATAAGAGACCTAAACGCGTAATTTGGAATTTCTAGACCCAGCGGTTTGGGCGGTGCGTTGATATGTCAGTCAGTGAGTCAGTCACCTTCTTAATTAACATTAAATGCATTTTCCCGTTAGAATGAAGGGTTTTCATGCGGTAAAAAGTAGCCTATGTGTTACGAGTATTGTAGGACCTAACCTATGTGTGCCAAGTTTCGTTAAAATCCATTCAGTAGTTTTGACGTGAAAGAGTAACAAACATCCATCCATACTTACAAACTTTCGCGTTTATCTAAATATATATATATATATATTTATATATTTTTTATTATTATATATATAAAATTGCTTGTCCTGACTGACTGATTCATCAACGCCGAGCCGTAACCGCTATAGCTACAGAACTGAAATTTTGTACACAGGTTTATTGCACTTCAAAACCACCCACTAAGGAAGGATTTACCAAAACTCATCCCTTAAGGGGGTGAAATAAGGGATGAAAATTTGTATGAAAGTCCTTTATTTCTTAAGTAAGATTCACAAAATTTTGAATTTAAACTTTTGGTAAAAATTAAGAAATGTGCTTAAGCATTTCTTAAAAATCACCTTTCAAGGGGGTGAAAAAGGGGATGTTTAGTTGCCGTATGTTGGTCTATAACTTTGTCTTTCATTTTTATAGGTAGAATTGTAAAAAAATTTTTTGAGCTCCGTAAAAAATAAAAAAGGACGTGTTTTAGAATTTCTCAAAATTCATCCCCTAAGAGGGTGAAATATGGGATGAAAATTTGTATGAAAGTCCGTCAGTTTTGAATTTAGGATCTTCAAAATTTGTCATTAGACTAAAGACTAAAAATTAAGTTTTACGTGTCTCAGGGTTTTTGAAAATTCTACACCCCAAGGGGTGAAAAGGGGGATGAAGTTGAAAATCTACTAAATTTATTATTTAGTCATTAGGGTTGTACCTAATTCTGTGGAACGCACATCACTGGTGTTGAAATTCCACCCCACATTCAACTCCTGAAAGAGGGAAATGGGGTGAAAAAGTCTAAAAACCAATATGGGTATCATTTGTATGGTTTATCGGGTCGCTGATTAAAAAAACTAAAACAATTTTGAAATCCAACGTGGTGGACGTGAAACACCGTCATCCCCTGGGGATGGGTTTGGGGTGCGATAGGGTAAAAATGTCTAAAAATCAATATGGGTTTAGTTTCTATGTTTATGTAAGGATAGGGATAGCGGATAGGGGTAGGCGTAGGGTTAGGGGCAGGGATAGGAAGAGGGAAATGGAGAAGGAGAGGGATGGGGAGAGGGAGGGGCAGGGGGTGAGGGAGGGGGAGGTTGAGAGGGAGGGGGAGAGGGAGAAACTGCACATTGTCTGAATTTCACGCGAGCGAAGCCGCGGGCACAGCTAGTAATTATAAGTAGGATGTAAAGGGGGCCAAAATATTAATTGTCGCTACTAGGTCAAGTGGGGTATCATATGAAAGGGCTTTACTTGTACATTCTAAAATATATTTTTGTATTTTGTTACGTTTCTTAGTTTTCAAGTTATGATAAAAAATGTCATAAAGAAATCCCATTCCCCCCTTTTCTCCGAAGTTTGTGTAAGAAAAATCTGAATTAATTACAGTTGACAGAAGTTTATGTAAACTTTACAGCAAAAATAAAACGATCTTTCTTAGTTGCACAGTTTTTCAGAAATCTGCAAAAAACCTTTACAAATAAATTTAGTTTTGCGGTCCTGAAAATAGACTTTATTGCTTCCAAAAATACTATAGGTATATCGGAACCCTCGGCGCGCGTGTCCGACTTGCACTTGACCGGTTTTCTTACATGAATTTTAATAAACGCTTTCTATGACTTCTTTATTTATATGATTTTAGAAAACAAGACAGAAACTTTCCGCCCCTTTTGGAATCCATACCTTACCCGGTTGCATGCCGGGCATTTAATATTATTTCATCTGTGGCCGGGCCCAATTCAGTCTATTCAGACTTTAGTGTGTTCAGGTAGATTCCACAAGGTGATGCTGATGCATCAGTAAAACCAGGGAGGCATAGCGAAGGATCCAGCAGTGTGAAAGATAGAGCAGCGCGGCGCCCTTCAGAAGTATGCTTCCTTCTGACCGTTGATTGTACTGCGGCCGTTGTTTATGTTGTTTTCTCTTTTCGTATTTTCCATTCTCAAGCTTTATATGGGGAAAACATCGCATTACAAAAGATATTAATTTACCTATTCAAAAGGTAAAATGGTTCAGCAAATGAACAACCTCTATAAGTTTTTCGTTGCAAAAAAGTATAATACCTTTATGTGACGAATCCTTCTCAATGAGCACACAAGAACTGAACGCATAATATAATTAATCTGTGGTCTAGCATGGGTCTAGCCAAAGATTTCGGACCTCCTTGCTTCGTAGCTGCCACGTTGTCAACAAACAATGTCATGGCGAAATACGTTTTGTAATGAGATGTGATGCCATTAAATAAATATACAATACCAAAGATTTCGGACCTCCTTGCTTCGCTCGTAATAGATACCTTGCTAATTTATTTTACTATGGGATGACATCTGCCAACATGTCCCAATATTTTATGTCAAACTATCAGTGATCACTAGGAAATATTCAAAATAACCCGTCAAATCCATAGAACGACGCCTTCGCTACCTTGTGACGAATTATTTCTTTAATCCTCCTTCTAAGTACCCTTATTTTTCTGTGTACAATACAATACGAAGTGGTAAATTTTTTTGAAATCAATAAAATTATAAACTAAACATTATTTAACTATCTAAACAAAATAATTGGTAGGCACCTCTAGGTAACCGATCATTGTTTCGATTTTTGGTTAATTGTGTGTATGTATTATATTAGGTTAAATAAATAATGTTCTCTTGTTCAGCATTGTTGCAAAATTCCATACATGTTTGCGAAACGTATGTGTAACATGGCCAGTCCCTTAGATTATGAATAACGGCAGCTTCCAAAGCCTAGCTGACTAAACCTGGCAAAAGCATTGCTAAAAAACGAATAAGTTTCGATTATTGTCAGAAGATCGTACCTGCGAGTATACTTGTTCGTCATTACTTACTAGCCGGAAGATGTCCACTGCTGTCGAGGCCTCCCCTGGAGTTCTCTTCAACCATTTATCTTCAACGACCAGAACTGCGCTGCCTGCATCCAGCGGTTTTTTTTACAGGGGGAAGGGTAGGGGATATTTGAAGCACGAAAATAGAAAACTTGGCTATATGAGTTGATATTTATAACAATAAAACTACTCGTTATATTTACGCCGGATTTATTATTTATTTCAATGTTCAATGTAGGTATAGTAAGCAAAGGTTGTCCACATTTATATTAGGGTGATGTGATGCCATAGTCCCGTGTATTGCCGGCAAAGTAAACAGTACCATCCCATACATATCCGTGGGTGTCGTAAGAGGCGATTAAGGGTTATAAACTGGAGGATGGGAAGCAGCATCCTCCTGTGTATCGTACCATCTTACTTACTGCGGTCACCTACAACCGCGGTCCATGGTGCCAGCCCTAACGCTGACAAGCGAGGTAACTAAGGTACTTCCCCATCACATTTTTTCAGCAAAAGCCAAAATTCTGGAGGGAGCTCCCTGTCCTGTAGTGGTCATTTCGTGGGATGTTATGATGATGCCATAGCACTACCTATTCTTATTTCTGACACGAAACTGGTCGTACAGGAAAGGAACGGCTTAAGCTTATAGAGCAACATTTCGGCAGATGTGTCTTTGAGCCATACAATTTAAATTCAACTTTGAGCAAATCAACAAGGAACTTCTCCTCATACTTTCTTTTTAAATAGAAATATTATAATGCAGTAGCAATGGGTCATACGAGGTCGTAATGGTTCAAAGAGCAAGTTCAGAATGGTGTTCTTTTGAAAGCAGTAAAATCGTGCTATAAATAATATAGGTTGTGGTACGGACACGAGGAACAACCCAGTATACAATCGGTGGACACTTCTCACAAAGTGACCTGATCCCAAACTAGGCAAAGCCTGTACTTTGGGTAACAGAGACTGAATATATAAAGAGATAAATAACACAGACACAGGATAAACACTCGTGTTCATCACACAAATATTTGCCCTTAGCGGGAATCCAGTCCGCGGCCTTCGGCGTAGAAGGCAGGCTCACTACCAACCACACCAACGGGCCGTTAACTAATTCATATTGTGAACGTTAGGTGGGATGTTATCGGTATTGTGAAGGTACCCAAATTGCGAATATGAGTTTTACAAAAGTGTTATGTTCAAAGAAATGTTTCACGTATTTTTTATTTTTGATAAAAAATATGTATACAGGGTCTTTTCAAGTTTGTGATCAAAATACCCTGTATGATTTGAATTACATTGTGCAGGTTCTCCGTTTGACGTTTAACTGACATCCCCAAGTCAGGGTCGACCATGACTAACCTTTGACAGGTTCGTGAGTAAAGATTCATGACGTCACGGTAAAAATTTTGTGCTAATTGATAGTCAAAAACTTGAGCCGAACTCAAGTTTTGGCCCTCAGTAGAGCTATTTGTCTATGGCATACTAAACTGCGTTTAGTTTAGGAAAAAATGGTTTAGTCTTGGTTTACAGAATATTTTCTTACATGCATTATTTTGCAATTTTGATGTATTTTAGTAATTCGTGTACGCTGAGCAAAACACTTAAGGAAATCTAAAGAAATATTTTGTTTCAGCTTAGTATTATCATGTTTTGTGGTTAATTTTTTTTTCAACTCAAAGCAGTAACCGAACGCAGACTCAAGTCGAGCGTTTAGTCCTCTTGACGTAAAATCTGTCAAATTATTTCTACTACATTTGTTTACACAGATTCCCTCCCTAAGTTCAGGCTGAGTTTAGGATCAGGTTGAGTTCAACCTGAGTTCTAGATAAGTCAAGCTTTATCAATTCGGGCCTTAGGCTCGAATTTATAGTCGCGACTCAACCCTAAGTATAACTTAGCGCATGCGCAGCACGTTGCATCAGGACCTCAGCTAAAACTCAGCTATTCGATAGTCGTTGCCTTTCCTTCTGATTTGAGTTGAGGGTAAGTCGGGTCGATTCTTGACCGGGAGGATTATAACGAACACGTAAAGTCTATATTTGTCTCTTTCACTTATTTGGAGTTGTATGAAAAGAAGGATTATCTGACATAACTGTCATCAAAAATCTAGTAGAAATTTTTTCGAAGGGCACAAATCGCACAAATCCGTCAAAGAAATGTCATTATGAGATATGAAAACAACAATTTTTTACATATTCATTTTATTTAGTATTTAATTAGTATGTACCAAGCTAGGAACCTACTGGAAAGAACGAAAATAATCATATGCAATGTGCATTAGCGACCAGCGATATAAATTTATTCAATTATAATGTAATAATGGTAAGTGAAACATGATTTTAGTTCTCCATATATTTTCAAATTGTTTTCAAAGATTTAGCAGAAGATGAAGGGCTTGGTAGCCTTTTGTAAACTTTGAATATCTTATAAAACACTGCTTGGCCAGTTTCGCTAAATTTTCCTGCGTTCAAAGTGGAGCAATATGGGTGTTTACCCGTGGCCTATATGTCCTATATAATACGTATTTACATTCCATAAAATGGATCACAATTTGATCTGAGTACAATCCACTTGCTTACAAATGCTTTTGTAGTTTAACTGAACAATTTTATTTTATTTAGTCAAAACTTTTAAATAAGTATTTTTATTTTTCAGGTTGTTTGCACGAACTATAAAGTTGACCAATAAAAAGTCTGAGCTGACGACCAATATAAAGTAATTTAGATGTGCAGCTTCAGCTACATGTTAATGTTATGTTCAAATACGTAGCCAAACGTTTGTCTGAAGATCTTACCGCCGAAAAGCTGCCACCAGGTCACGATCTTCCCTGGTCCATATGGAAGTCACTTAACAGACTGCGATCGGGCGTTGGCAGGTGCGGGGAACTCATGAAGAGGTGGGGCTTCTCTGATAACGACAAGTGTGAATGCAGTATTTTGCAAACTATGACACACTTGCGGTCGTACCCTACTTCTCCAGTTTCCTGCTCCCGGAGGGACCTTCTTGAAGGCAACTAAAAGGCTATTTATTTGGCTACTTTTTGGGCTAAGCTTTTATAGTCAGTTTTGCCGATGACTCGAAAAGAAGAAGAAGAAGACGACCGCTAATCTAGCTCGAAAGAAAACATACAAATATATGGATCGTATTCTATCTATGTATTGCCTTGTCCGAAATATGTTTTATGGTGGGAATATATAATCACATCTTATTTTACTCGACGTAAAAATATTTTTCACTTCTCATGCTCTGAAAGCATGATGTAGGCTGCACAAACTCGAATTTTGTGCACTAGTACGCCCTGCGCGCGGGCCTGCTGCACCCTCCCCCCCCCCCGCGCAGCGCGCGCGTTCACGTATTCTTCACTTAAGCAAGTCATTCTTCATTTACATTTAGAGAGTCCTTTTACGTTTTATTTCCTCGCAATCCAAGTGAAAAGCAAAGTTTATAACTCGTCCACAAAACCATTTTATCCTCGACTTTACCATCAGCCCTCGCCTTCTGCTTGGGCTGCTAAAAGTCTCAGAAAAATGGTTCGTTTTGTGCACTTGTTGTAAAATCTACTATATCTATCAATGTTCGTTTTATTTAAAGGTGAGCTCTCACTTAACCGCAAGAGATATACAGACAGCAACACTCATTCCTACTGCCTATAGAAGCATTTCAAACGTTTCAAGTTGCTAGCGGAAAACCTAAAAAAAACCGGCCAAGTGCGAGTCGGACTCGTGCCCTAAGGGTTCCGTACCTATCTATTTGCTCTTTGACTTTAAAAACTCCGCGACCATGCAACTTGACCCCTCTATTATAGAAAAGTTCTTTAAACGGGAGCTCACCTTAACCACCTTAGTAACCACTATTAGTTGTGAAAAAAACTGTAATATTCAATAATTTTAGACTTTTCTCTTTATTTGTACTGTCAGACCTAGCTTCTTGCCAAATTTCATAATTGTAGGTCAACGGGAAGTACCCTCTAGGTTTTGCTTATTGCATAAATGTATGGAGATGAGGACATAAAAAGTCATATCATTTGATTACGTCGTTGTAAAAAAAATTAATTTTCAGATCTTATGTGGTTTAAATATACTTTATATTCGTTATCATTTTCAACCTGATACCTTTACCCGTTCGTGAGAAAAAGGACCCTCAAAAGGACCTTTGTTTGTGAGACGTTGATAAGAAGATCAAGCCTTACACATAGCCAAAACTGTTTTGTACTCCATAAATAATTTCCGTTGATTTTTAGGGTTCCACACCCAAATGGTGAAAACGGGACCCTATAGATATCCCTCCGATGTCTGTCTGTCAGTCTGTCTGTCTGTCAGCGGGCTGTATCTCATGAACCGTAATAGGTAGAAATTTTAATTTTTTACGAATTATGTATATCTGTTGCCGCTACAACAACAAATACTAAAAATAAAAAAAACCGGCCAAGTGCGAGTCGGACTCGCACCCTAAGGGTTCCGTACCTATCTACTATACATATGATATACTAAAAGAGTTTGCTCTTTGATTTTAAAAACTCTGCGATCATCCAACTTGACCCCTCTTTTATAGAAAATTTCTTGAAAAGGGAGCTCACTTTAATTGGTTACTATTAATTGTGTGAAATATTGAAATATTTAATGATTTTAGACTTTTCCCATTATTTGTGCTGTGAGACCTAGCTTCTTGCCAAATTTCATAATTTTAGGTCAACGGGAAGTGCCCTGTAGGTTTTGCTTTTTTGCATAAATGTATGGAGATGAGGACATAAAAAGCCATATCTTTTGATTGCGTCGTTGTAAAAAATTGAAATTTTCAGATCTTGTGTGGTTTATAGACTTTAATATTCGTTATCAATTTCAACCTTATACCTCTTCTCATACGTGAGAAAAAGGGTCTTGACAAACAGACAGACAGGGTTCTGTTTTTTATTTTGAGGTACGGAACCCTAAAAATGAACAGCTGAAGAGGGGCGCAAAATTTTTTTTTACCTTCCCCATTGATTGGGGTATTGTTGTTTAGAGCTCGTTGAGCAGAGGAATACTGTATTTCTTATTTTAAAAAATATTTAAAAACGGTCTTTTTCGTTTTTTTTTTTATTTTGTTTAGGCTGTATCTCATGAACAGTAATAGGTAGACAGTTGAAATTTTCACAGATTATGTATTTCTATTGTGGCTATAACAACAAATACTAAAAATTTAAAATTAAGGCAGGCATCCCTGCTACAAACGTGTTCTTAAACGCGTGTAGGCGATTTTTGCTCGATTTTTTGTTTTAGCTCTATCGTAAAAACGGGAACATTTACAAGCGTGATGATTTGTGTTATTTATAGTGCATAAGCTATTAAATAACAACAAATAATCAAAACTGGTCAAGTGCGAGTCGGACTCAAAAAATCTAGCACAGTAAGTTACTGAAATTTCAACTAATACAATTGGTACAGAACCCTCGGTGCGCGAGTCCGACTCGCACTTGGCCGGTTTTTTACAATGTCCTCATTACCACATAAGCTTTCTCTGTTCCGTCCTCAATAAGCAGTTAGCAATTTTGCTGATGTATCTAAAAATACAATGTCGCAACGTTTGTCATGTCTGCGTTTACCTTTTCAAAGTTATTTTTATCAGAAAGTGACATCTGTGCGATATCTCTTGATAAATAACACTGTCCATGTCCTCATAAACTGAAAACTTCATTGAAAATTACATAGAGGTCACTTTCAGTAAAATTACCAAAGAGCGAAGCAAGGAGGTTTTTGTTCTGAGAAAATGACCATTTGACAAGTAAAGGAAACACAGACGAGCGGCTGATGAGCGGTTTTAGCGGTAATTTATAAATTGATAAATAGGAGTGTTTTTGGATAGATTCTCTAAAAAACGGAGGACCTTTTTTTTAAATGGAGTATGCGCACGCGTGCACCCAGAATATACAGGTTGAAAAAAAAATAATACACTAAAGTGATACGGGAAACATATATATTAGCCACCGGATGGATTTACATGATGGATTTACAAAACATCAACTCGTTTGTAATAACTCTACCTGCGGAACATGTGTCCACAACGTAAGAGCAGCACGAACCATTTGAGGCTACTGTCGACCCCCGCCTCCCCCCTTAAAATTAAATCTATTTCACCTACAAACTTGCAATTTTGCATGGTTAGTAAGACCCAAACTAAAAAGTAACCCTTCGACCAACATAAAGAGTTATAGACGGGCCATATGGAACATCGTTTGAAAACCGATCAAGTGAGTGAGGTCACTCACTTTGATTTAGTCGGTGTTCGGATGCTCAACGAGTAACACGTGTGAGCAAATAATTAACTTCCCGCCTTTCTAATAAAATAAAGCTGTCCTGTGCTTTTCAAAGTATTCAAATAACTCAAGAAAATACGAACGAAGATTTAGGCGTCACATTTCACTTGTTAATATATTTTTTTGTAAAATCTAATTATTTGATAATTTTCTTGATAAAAAACCTTCGCCGGCCTTGCCGCCATTATTCAGCGACGCGTGATTGAAACGACGGCATCTCGACGAACATTCGCTATCTCGCTCGCGCTACGGTGCGAGCGCGTGTTTCTATCTCTGTTAGGGACTGTGTGTGCATGTGATTAGGAAAACTGTAACCGTGGGTGTGCGTTTACATGTAGTTGTAGCGAGACTTGTTTTTTATTAGCGTTTTGTACGGATAAGGCCCATAACTCTTTATATTGGTCGAAGAGTAAGACCCGCCTATAGAATCCTATTTTTTTCCTAAATTTCATGTAAGTATAAACCATTACCTTTTCTTGAGATATTGACGTCCAAAAGTCACTATCTTGTACACATGTATGTTAAACTACTACAACCTATCATTTTACGTACTGGGTGAGTACGGTCAACCGCTCGTCGGTAGAAACTTTGTCAACTCTATTACCACGCTATAAGGTCCAAAAGTGTTTATACTGATGTGCTGTTGAGTGTACTACGGCACCACCCTTGACCGGTTTTCTATTGAATTGTAAATCTAAATAGGTACGGTCAACCGCTTGTCGGTAGAAACTTTTTCAACTCTATTATCACGCCATAAGGTCCAAAAGTGTCTCTACCGATGTGCGGCCGTGTGTACTCGGGACGATTGAGAAGGTTTTTCGGCACGTTTTGGGATAAATTTACCAGTGATGCAAGATGATCGAGTGTTATTCGAGAGTTAAAAAAATGTGTCACATAATCTCCGTTGTCCTTTTGCAAAATCAGTTCTCTAAAATTTTAAACGCCCGTCTACCTGTTCAGGAAACTCGACTCAACCTGAGTTAAGATTTATATTTCTATCTCTTTCTTTCATTAAGTTGAGATCTTGGCTAATTTATAAACAAATTGAGCTGAGTAAAGGGTGAGAAGAGGGTGAGTAAAGAAATGGCCCTCCCTGAGTTCACGTTTGGTTTTTGCTTTGGACTAAAAAAAAATGTATTATCTATGGAAAAAACGTGATCATTATAAGGGCTGTTATATTTTCAATAATTTTAATGAATTGATAATAGTGCGTTAAGATGCAAGTGCGCTATTTTGTTGATTACGCCCGAGGCTCGAGAATTGCAGCCCGAGCCGCAGGCGAGGGCGTAATGGAGCCGAGAGTGTAAGACCAAACCGCATGCGCTTCTTACGACGTTTTTCAACACATTTACAAATAAAAACAGGTAACATTTGCTTACCTGATAAGGCTTTTGTGGAAAGTCCGTCTGGGGAAGTACCACCCCCTTGCTTTTTTCTGTCGTGAAGCAGCAGTGTTTGCACTGCTGTGTTTCGGTTTGATTGAAGGGCAAAGGAACCAGTAAAATTACCGGCAGATTACCAAGGCAAACTGTGATATGAAGAATTATACTATATGCCTGCAACAGTTACGTCACGCACGACCCATTCATGCTTTTACCGTTTTTAGGGTTCCGATACCAAAATGGTAAAAAAAGGAACCCTTATGGTGCGACTTTGTCTGTCTGTCTGTCTGTCACACCTCTATATCTCAGCTATCTCTTTTCACTCATGCTATCGACTTGAAATTTGGAATGGTTTTAGAATATAAGAAGTTGCCCAAGTTAATTGCACTCGTAAAAATTTTTAAAAAATTATGATTATTAACTAGCTGTTGCCCGCGACTTCGTCCGCGAGGGATTCTATCTGACTCTCCATCCATCTTCGCTTCCGTCTATCTGTCGTCCTTTCGTCCGTCCGTCCAACCATCTGTCCAACCGTCCGTCAAACCATCCCTGGCCCTGCTCCTCTCCCTCTCTCCCCCACCCCCTCCCTTTTCCTCTCCCTCTCCCTGTCCCTCTCCCACTCCCTCTCCCTACCCTTATTCCTATCCCTTCCCCTATCCCTACCCCTAACGCCATCTTAACCGCTATCCCTATCTTCATATAAACATAGAAACGACACCCATATTGATTTTTAGTAGTGATGGGCCGACTATGGGGTTTGCCGATCAGCCGACTAGGCGACTAGTCGGTTTTGATATTGCCGGATAGTCAGCCGACTAGTCGGCAGTGCCGATCATCCTTATTTCGTACTTGATCCCAGATATAATCTGCAGTTTTTTTGAGCCGCAAAATATATTAACAATGAGGTATGTAGTACTATTATTAATTCTGTGATGAGGTTACAATTTTTACTAGAAGTTTTAAAGATTCCTTGAGCAACGATGATAGTGATGCACTGCTTATGTCATGGCTAAGGACAGAACATAATAAATATTAAGATCCTGTGTTTTTATTTCATACTATTACTGCCGAATAATCGGCGCAGTTTTTACCGATTAGTCGCCGACTAGTAACCGACTTTAAAATATGCCGAATAGTCGGTTTTACCGACTAGTCGGTGTATAGTCGGCCCATCTCTAATTTTTAGACATTTCAACCCTATCGCACCCCAATTTCACGTCCACCACGTTGGATTTCAAAGTTGTAGTTTTCGTAATCAGCGACCCGACAAACCATACAAATGACACCCATATTGATTTTTAGACATTTCAACCCTATCGCACCCCAACCCCATCCCCAAGGAATGATGGTATTTCACGTCCACCACGTTGGATTTAAAAATTGTTGTAGTTTTTGTAATCAGCGACCCGATAAACCATACAAACGATACCCATATTGGTTTTTAGACTTTTTCACTCCATTTCCCTCTTTTAGGGGTTGAATTTTAGGGTGGTAGTGAAACAGTGATGTACGTTCCACAGAATTACAACCCTAATACCTAAACAATAAATTTAGTGGATTTTACTTGAAAATGAAGGATTTTCAACTTCATCCCCCTTTTTACCCCTTAGGGTGTAGAATTTTCAAAAACCCTGAGACACGTGCACGTTTTTAATTGTTAGCCTAAATACAAAATTTGAAGATCCTAACTTCAAAACTGACAAACTTTCATTCAAATTTTCATCCCCTATTTTACCCCTTTAGGGGTGGAATTTTGAAAAACCCTATCTTATTGCACCGTTAAACTTTATAAGAGACCTAAATGCGTAATTTGGAATTTCTAGACCCAGCGGTTTGGGCGGTGCGTTGATATGTCAGTCAGTGAGTCAGGCACCTTCTTAATTAACATTAAATGCATTTTCCCGTTAGAATGAAGGGTTTTCATGCGGTAAAAAGTAGCCTATGTGTTACGAGTATTGTAGGACCTAACCTATATGTGTGCCAAGTTTCGTTAAAATCCATTCAGTAGTTTTGACGTGAAAGAGTAACAAACATCCATCCATACTAATACAAACTTTCGCGTTTATCTAAATATATATATACATTTATATATTTTTTATTATTATATATATAAAATCGCTTGTCCTGACTGACTGATTTATCAACGCCGAGCCGTAACCGCTATAGCTACAGAGCTGAAATTTTGTACACAGGTTTATTGCACTTCAAAACCACCCACTAAGGAAGGATTTACCAAAACTCATCCCTTAAGGGGGTGAAATAAGGGATGAAAATTTGTATGAAAGTCCTTTATTTCTTAAGTAAGATTCACAAAATTTTGAATTTAAACTTTTGGTAAAAATTAAGAAATGTGCTTAAGCATATCTTAAAAATCACCTTTCAAGGAGGTGAAAAAGGGGATGTTTAGTTGCCGTATGTTGGTCTATAACTTTGTCTTTTATTTTTATAGGTAGAATTGTAAAAAAAATTTTTGAGCTCCGTAAAAAATAAAAAAGGACGTGTTTTAGAATTTCTCAAAATTCATCCCCTAAGAGGGTGAAATATGGAATGAAAATTTGTATGAAAGTCCGTCAGTTTTGAATTTAGGATCTTCAAAATTTGTCATTAGACTAACGACTAAAAATTAAGTTTTACGTGTCTCAGGGTTTTTGAAAATTCTACACCCCAAGGGGTGAAAAGGGGGATGAAGTTGAAAATCCACTAAATTTATTATTTAGTCATTAGGGATGTAATTCTGTGGAACGCACATCACTGGTGTTGAAATTCCACCCCAAATTCAACTCCTGAAAGAGGGAAATGGGGTGAAAAAGTCTAAAAACCAATATGGGTATCATTTGTATGGTTTATCGGGTCGCTGATTAAAAAAACTAAAACAATTTTGAAATCCAACGTGGTGGACGTGAAACACCGTCATACCCTGGGGATGGGTTTGGGGTGCGATAGAGTTGAAATGTCTAAAAATCAATATGGGTGTCGTTTGTATGATTTATCGGGTCGCTGATTACGAGAACTACAACAATTTTGAAATCCATCGTGGTGGACGTGAAATACCATCATCCCCTGGGGATGGGTTTGGGGTGCGATAGGGTAAAAATGTCTAAAAATCAATATGGGTTTAGTTTCTATGTTTATGTAAGGATAGGGATAGCGGATAGGGGTAGGCGTAGGGTTAGGGGCAGGGATAGGAAGAGGGAAATGGAGAAGGAGAGGGATGGGGAGAGGGAGGGGCAGGGGGTGAGGGAGGGGGAGGTTGAGAGGGAGGGGGAGAGGGAGAAACTGCACATTGTCTGAATTTCACGCGAGCGAAGCCGCGGGCACAGCTAGTAATTATAAGTTGGATGTAAAGGGGGCCAAAATATTAATTGTCGCTACTAGGTCAAGTGGGGTATCATATGAAAAGGGCTTTACTTGTACATTCTAAAATATATTTTTGTATTTTGTTACGTTTCTTAGTTTTCAAGTTATGATAAAAAATGTCATAAAGAAATCCCATTCCCCCCTTTTCTCCGAAGTTTGTGTAAGAAAAATCTGAATTAATTACAGTTGACAGAAGTTTATGTAAACTTTACAGCAAAAATAAAACGATCTTTCTTAGTTGCACAGTTTTTCAGAAATCTGCAAAAAACCTTTACAAATAAATTTAGTTTTGCGGTCCTGAAAATAGACTTTATTGCTTCCAAAAATACTATAGGTATATCGGAACCCTCGGCGCGCGTGTCCGACTTGCACTTGATCAGTTTTTTTACATGAATTTTAATAAACGCTTTCTATGACTTCTTTATTTATATGATTTTAGAAAACAAGACAGAAACTTTCCGCCCCTTTTGGAATCCACACCTTACCCGGTTGCATGCCGGGCATTTAATATTATTTCATCTGTGGCCGGGCCCAATTCAGTCTATTCCGACTTTAGTGTGTTCAGGTAGATTCCACAAGGTGATGCATCAGTAAAACCAGGGAGGCATAGCGAAGGATCCAGCAATGTGAAAGATAGAGCAGCGCGGCGCCCTTCAGAAGTATGCTTCCTTCTGACCGTTGATTGTACTGCGGCCGTTGTTTATGTTGTTTTCTCTTTTCGTATTTTCCATTCTCAAGCTTTATATGGGGAAAACATCGCATTACAAAAGATATTAATTTACCTATTCAAAAGGTAAAATGGTTCAGCAAATGAACAACCTCTATAAGTTTTTCGTTGCAAAAAAGTATAATACCTTTATGTGACGAATCCTTCTCAATGTACTCTCAAGAACTGAACGCATAATATAATTAATCTGTGGTCTAGCATGGGTCTAGCTGCCACGTTGTCAACAAACAATGTCATGGCGAAATACGTTTTGTAATGAGATGTGATGCCATTAAATAAATATACAATACAATACGAAGTGGTAAATTTGTTTGAAATCAATAAAATTATAAACTAAACATTATTTAACTATCTAAACAAAATAATTGGTAGGCACCTCTAGGTAACCGATCATTGTTTCGATTTTTGGTTAATTGTGTGTATGTATTATATTAGGTTAAATAAATAATGTTCTCTTTTTCAGCATTGTTGCAAAATTCCATACATGTTTGCGAAACGTATGTGTAACATGGCCAGTCCCTTAGATTATGAATAACGGCAGCTTCCAAAGCCTAGCTGACTAAACCTGGCAAAAGCATTGCTAAAAAACGAATAAGTTTCGATTATTGTCAGAAGATCTTACCTGCGAGTATACTTGTTCGTCATTACTTACTAGCCGAAAGATGTCCACTGCTGTCGAGGCCTCCCCTGGAGTTCTCTTCAAACATTTATCTTTAACGACCAGAACTGCGCTGCCTGCATCCAGCGGTTTTTTTTACAGGGGGAAGGGTAGGGGATATTTGAAGCACGAAAATAGAAAACTTGGTTATATGAGTTGATATTTATAACAATAAAACTACTCGTTAGATTTACGCCGGATTTATTATTTATTTCAATGTTCAATGTAGGTATAGTAAGCAAATGTTGCCCACATTTATATTAGGGTGATGTGATGCCATAGTCTCGTGTAGTGCCGGCAAAGAATAGTACCATCCCATACATACCGGTGGGTGTCGTAAGTGGCGATTAAGATTGAAGATGTGCGTTAAACTTGATGCAGGCGACGATATCCACGCTACACTAAAGCCATTGTGTGTCTTTGAGCCATACAATTTAAATTCAACTTTGAGCAAATCAACAAGGAACTTCTCATAATTTCTTTTTCAATAGAAATTTTATAATGCAGTAGCAATGGGTCATACGAGGTCGTAATGGTTTAAAGAGCAAGTTCAGAATGGTGTTCTTTTGAAAACAATAAAATCGTGATACAAATAATATGGGTTGTGGTACGGACACGAGGAACAACCCAGTATACAATCGGTGGACACTTCTCACAAAGTGACCTGATCCCAAACTAGGCAAAGTAAAGTAAACCTGTACTTTGGGTAACAGAGGCTAATATACATAAATAGATAAATAACACAGACACAGGATAAACACTCGTGTTCATCACACAAATGTTTGCCCTTAGCGGGAATCCCGTCCGCGGCCTTCGGCGTAGAAGGCAGGCTCACTACCAAGCACACCAACGGGCCGTTAACTAATTCATATTATGAACGTTAGGTGGGATGTTATCGGTATTGTGAAGGTACCCAAATTGCGAATATGAGTTATACAAAAGTGTTATGTTCAAAAAATGTTTCACGTTTTTTTTTATTTTTGATAAAAAATATGTATACAGGGTCTTTTCAAGTTTGTGATCAAAATACCCTGTATGATTTGAATTACATTGTGCAGGTTCTCCTTTTGACGTTTAACTGACATCCTCAAGTCAGGGTCGACCATGACTAACCTTTGACAGGTTCGTGAGTAAAGATTCATGACGTCACGGTAAAAAATTTGTGCTAATTGATAGTCAAAAACTTGAGCCGAACTCAAGTTTTGGCCCTCAGTAGAGCTATTTGTCTATGGCATACTAAACTGCGTTTAGTTTGGGAAAAAATAGTTTAGTCTTGGTTTAAAGAATATTTTCTTACATGCATTATTTTGCAATTTTGATGTATTTTAATAATTAGTGTACGCTGAGCAAAACACTTAAGGAAATCTAAAGAAATATTTTGTTTCAGCTTAGTATTATCATGTTTTGTGGTTAATTTTTTTTTCAACTCAAAGCAGTAACCAAACGCAGAGACAAGTCGAGCGTTTAGTCCTCTTGACGTAAAATCTGTCAAATTATTTCTACTACATTTGTTTACACAGATTCCCTCCCTGAGTTCAGGCTGAGTTTAGGATCAGGTTGAGTTCAACCTGAGTTCTAGATAAGTCAAGCTTTATCAATTCGGGCCTAAGTTAAGTTAGTTCAGTAAAGGGGAAGTATAGTAAGGGGGAAGTTAGGTAGGATCACACTGAAGTAGGTAGGCAGGTTACAATGTTTAACGGGCGTGAAACAGGTGCTAGGCGGTCCCCATTTCCTCTAAGCTATTTTTTTGTACCCTGGAGAAAGTCTTCAAAAAGTTGGCGGCCTCTCCGTAAATGAAGGGTAATGTCGTCGGCGAAACAAGGCTAACAAATCTTCGTTTCGCGAACGATATTGTAATTTTTGCCTCCACAACAAACTAAGCTGCAAGAATGGCAAGCCTTGGGGTTGGACTTAGCATGAACAAGACCAAAACCCAACTGATGGCTAATAGCGTGTAACGTAGGGTATTGGTTGACGGGCGAGAGATACATTTTGTCAATGAGTAGGTACTTATATCTACTTAGGTGAAATTGTTACTTTTGAGTCACAGAAACAATCAAGAGAAAGAAACAGTTCTTGAAGGGAGATGTTCCCCTTTCCCTGAAACGCAAACTCGTCGACATTTGTGTCCTTCTCGTCTTATATTCCCAAACATGGTCTTTTATGTAATGACGCAGCCCAAGCCCACACTCATGGTTAGTCAGAGAGCGATGGATCTCAATATCCCTTAGATAAAACGAACAGACCAAGTCAGAAACACCATACTGCGTTCCAAATCTGTTTTTCTGGCGTGGGCAAGAAGACCGCTAAGCTTATGGACTAGGATGAAATTCAGAATTTGGCTCTCCTTTTTAGGGTCAGAACTTGAACTGAAGCAGATCTGACAATAAAGTTTTTTTTTAACACCGCAGAATTCAAAAATCAATGTTGTCAAGCCGAAATCACATTAGTTCAAAAAAGACAAAAAATAAATACGGCAGGAGGTTTCTTGTTTTAAAAGTGTTCCTTAGGTCCTTATGAACATATCTAGAAAATTCTCCGTTGATCCCATGTAAGCTCCCCCCTCCCCACCCTCCAACAAGTCCCTAATTTTAGTTTTTTTCATTTATCTCAGAAACGGTTAAAGGTAGATCAAATTTGTTAACGTAAATAGAATTGTAATAAAATTACCAACCAAGTAACACCGTTTTTTTTATTTGACCTACAGTATCTGAAATTTAGGGTTAAGTTTGCACTTAGAACTGAGTACCTCAAAGCAAGTTGCTGGTAATAGTTGTCTAAATGAGTAGGATTTCGAACATTTTGGTTGTGAACATCACAGAATTAAAAAATCTATGCTATCAATTCAAAATTCTACTCATTTAGATCACTATTAGCATCAGCTTGCTGATAGGTAATCAGTAGTAAGTGCAAACTTAACTCTATATTTCAGATACTATAGGTCACATTGAAATAAAACAGGTGTCAACTGGTCGATAATTTTATAGCGATTAAAGTAATGTTAACGATTTTTATCTATGTTTAACCGTTTTTGAGATAAATGAAAAAAACTAAAATCAGGGACTGCTTGAGAGCGGGGAGGGTTCAGAACACGTCTTTTAAAACAAAAAATCCCCCACCGTAGTTAAGCCTTAATTTTTGTATTTTTTGAACTAGTAGGATTTTGGCTTGACAACATTGATTTCTGGATTCTGTGATGTCCAAAACCTCATAAAACCTTTGTTGTCAAAAATGGTCCCGTTTTAGTTCTGAGAAAATTTTATTATCACTTATCTCCTACTCTATTAAGTGGGATAGGGCTGACCACGTCTGTCAAATGTGCTCTAAAAGGTGGACAAAGAAATTCACCCATCGGATAGCTG
Source organism: Athrips mouffetella (assembly GCA_947532105.1). Lineage (NCBI taxonomy): Eukaryota > Metazoa > Arthropoda > Insecta > Lepidoptera > Gelechiidae > Athrips > Athrips mouffetella. The sequence continues at coordinate 35,965,130 of OX383956.1, forward strand.
ATGATGAGACCAAGCGCCGATGTAGACCATTTTTTTATTTGTAGTATGTATTTTTAATATTATTTTTAATTAGTTTAAACTACAGGTATTTTGTAACAACATTTTATTAAGAATGTTTTATTTATAATTTGCATGCCGTTGTTACCTATAATTAGAGTAGCATTAAGAAAATATTATGGTGAATTGTCTTGTGCTTGTAGTGATGCATACTCTGTTGGTAAGCTAATAAAAAAAATAAAAAATAAAGCGATGGCGTGGCGACTTGGGACAAGGTTACAAAAAAAAACAAGACCCAGAAAGAGAAAAAACAAATAATTTATCCCTACTCTACGTCTAGGAGAGGTAATATTTTACCACTTTGTTGGTGTGACTATTTTGTACACCCAATTACCCATACCAAATTACAGCTCAGAAAAGCGAGCTACTTGAGTTTGGTATTTCTGATCACACAGCTCAATTATTACATTGCCCAGTCAAAAAATATTGTTCCGTCTCTGCCTGGTATAGTTTAAGACGAGACTACTGTGAAGAAAACATGATCAAATTTGCTAAATGTCTTGAGAGTCTTACTTTCAGTGATATGTTTGAAACGGATTGCCCTAATGAATCATTTAATATATTTTATGACCAATTTAAACTTTTTTATGATCTTTGCTTCCCCTATATAAAAGTAAAACATAACGTCACAGTTCGACCAAAATGGCTCTCGAAGGGTATAAGATCATGTTCTAAACGTAATCGTCAACTTCTTTGGAAATATAGACCCACACGTAACAAAGTCAATAAAAAGGCGTTCAAAGCCTATTCCAAACGGTTGAATAAAATTATTAAACTAACACAAGAGTCACAGAACGATAATTTTATTTATACAGCTAAGAACAAATCTGCAGTTACTTGGCGTATTATTAACAAGTCCAAAGAACAATTTCCGAAGGAAAGTATTTCACCAATCTACTGTAATGGTAACCTAATTAGTGATCCAAGCGAAATTGCTCAAGCATTTAATAATTATTTTACTGGGGAATCCATGCAGTCACATATTAGTGAAGCTGGATATAGGACAATCTGCTTACATAATAAATCAAGTTCGTTATTTATGAACCCAATAGTACCGGAATACATTTTGCAAATAATTGGAGAACTTAAAAACACTAATAGCACAGGCTATGATGAGATTATTAAAAAAGTGGTAAAGTATGTCCGTGTCATTATTGCCCCATTATTGACCCACATTATTAATCTGTGCATTTTAAAGGGTATTTTTCCGGAAAATCTTAAAATAACTATAATTAAGCCCATGTTTAAAAAAGATGAAAGAGAAAATATGAAGTCCTACAGACCTATAGCCTTAATTCCTGTGTTCTCTAAAATTATTGAAAAATTTGTATATAATTGTCTTTATAACTACTTTCAACATAACAATTTACCCGTACATGAACAGAATGGTTTTAGGAAAAGCAAGAATATTAATATGACTGTTTACGGAATGTTGCAAAATGTGTACTCTAGGATGGACAAAAGATTACCGATTTTAGCTTTATTTATGGACATGACTAAGGCGTTTGACAATGTTAGCCATCATATACTACTTCAGAAATTAGAAAGTTATGGTGTAAGAGGGAATGTAAATGACTTACTTAAGTCATACCTTACAGGCAGGACACAAATAACTCGTCTAACAAAACTCTGTTCTACCACAATGACTGAAATTACATATTCATCGAACCCTAATGTTGTCCATAAAGGAGTCCCACAAGGTAGTGTTTTGGGTCCTCTTTTGTTCCTAATATACATCAATGACATTACAAGATCAACAAATCATCGGATGGTCTTATTTGCAGATGATTGCACTGTACTTTTTAATACTAATAATGAAACTGACATTAGTAAAAGTATAACTGAAATTAATGACTGGTTAATAAACAATAAATTAGAATTAAATCTGCATAAAACAAAAATTATAAATTTTAAACAAAGAAATAACGGAAATTAAATTAATAAAATTTTACATCAGGGACAAAGTATCGATAGCACATGTGTAACAAAATTTCTAGGGTTATATTTGAACTGTAACGTAACATGTCATGGAATACGCATATTAATGAAATATGTAGCAGATTAAGTAGTTGCTCGTATGCACTGTACAGAATTAGTAAAACCGTAAATCAGAAAGCTGTTATAATGGCGTATCATGGACTAGTTGCATCTGTACTAAGGTACGGTATTTTGTTTTGGGGTAATGCATGCGGAGTTGTCGCGGTATTTAAAGCGCAAAAACGCTGCATAAGGGCCATATGCAACTTGCATCGAACGGATAGTTGCAAAAAATATTTCAAAACATTGAAAATTCTTACAGTACCATCAATGTACATATACGAAACTGCTCTTTTTGTACATACTAATAAACACCTTTTCACACGAGTTGAAAATGTTCGGAGAAATAACCAACTGCGCCTTAATCCGTGTAGAACCACACTTTTTCATAAAAGTATTTTTGCTATGGCCCCGAAAATATACAATGCCCTTACAGAGGAAATACAAAAAATAGATAATCTTAATATTTTCAAAAAGAAACTACAAACATATCTCATTGAAGAGGCATACTACAGCGTAAAGGATTTTCTGGAAAAGAGCTTTTTACGTAATCAACAGCATCAATGACACTGTCCTTTCCGTTGTCTACTTTCCGCTTGTTAACATTCTGATGGGCTTATGGCAATTTGTTTTGTTTTCTTTATTATTTACCATAGAATAAAAAAGGGGAAATAAAAAATTGTTGATGTGTTGATTCAAAATTTTTTGACAATGTTTGCACGAACTTTCTTTGTTTTGTTTTGTTTTTTAATGACATTTTATTGTATTTACATTTTAACGGATTTTGACAATGTTTTGCATGAGTTTAAGTATTTTAATGATGAACTTATCTAATTTTACTATATATGTTTCATTTTTTTTTTTGGGATTGTATAATTTTTTAATTGCTAAAATAAAATAATTTGTATGCTTAATGGCAGGTCACAGCTGAACTTAATATTGTTAAACATCTCTTCTTGTACTTACCTGTGTACCACAAATAAATTGATTGATTGATTGATTGAATCTAACGTGGTGGACGTGAAATACCATCATCCCCTGGGGATGGGGTTAGGGTGCGATAGGGTCGAAAAGGATAGGGATAGCGGTTAACATGGCGTTAGGGGTAGGGATAGGGGAAGAGATAGGGATAGGAATAGGGATGGGGATGGGGATATGGATAGGGGTAGGGGCATGGGTAGGGGCAGGGTTAGGGGTAGAGGCAGGGAGAAGGAGAGGAGGGGGAGGGGTAGGTGGAGGGGGAAGGGCTTTTGGAGGGAGAGGGTGAGGGGAGAGGGAGCGGGAGGGGGAGACTACACAATAATGCACATTGTCTGAATGCCACGCGGGCGCAGCCGCGGGCACAGCTAGTAGTACTATACAGGACTATGTTGAAATTTGAATGTAAAGTCTTATTATAAGTACCTAAAACAAAAATCGGCGGCACGAAAATATCCCAGGCCTGGAAAAGGGTTAAACTATTTTAGATTTTCGTCAATTATGCCAAAGAATAATCCTGAAATATTTAATTATAGTAGTAGCTCGATTCCGAAAAAGCCCAATATAGGTATTATATTATAATGGGTAAGTGGCACTCTGCCGTACTGTGTAGATGACAAAGCCCAGGGGATAAATTTTTGAATGTCTTTGGGTGAACAATATCAACAAAAAAAATCAAGTCTATTATGATATATGTATCATATGATATGTAGCTTTACACAAAAACCTGACTACTCGAAATTCTCGAGAATGAATGAATAGAACATATGGTTTGCTAAAACACCTACCTTTTAAAAACTAGGTGCAGTATCCGCTTAATTGGAAATATTTGGTATATAGGTATATGATATTAAATACAGGGTTATTTTTGGACCCCTAGCCAAATTTTGGTATTTTACTCAGAACGCAAATCTAAACAACTTTCCCAAAGAAACATGGGTCGAAAAACTAATTAGATTTTTGGATCTCCCGTACAAACGTTGCATCAGCAACAGTGGAATTCGTATGGGAACACCAAAATTGTTTTTCGTTATTCAACCCATGTTTCTTTGGGAAAGTTGTTCAGTTTCGTGTTGTAAGCAAGATACTAAAATTTGGCTAGGGGTCCAAAAATATCCCTGTATATAGTATGGATTTGGATGGATGTACGATGAATTTGTCTTCTTATAACGATTCAGAAGAAACTTCTTGGTAATTAACTTCAGCAGTTTCGACTGTCGTCTCTGACTTGAAATTCTTGAATGTTTTGGTCGGGTAGCGGTAATGTTTGCCAAACGACGACGATGAATTTGTCTTCTTATAACGATTCAGAAGAAACTTCTTGGTAATTAACTTCAGCAGTTTCTATTGTCATCTCTGACTTGAAATTGTTGAATGTTTTGGTCGGGTAGCGGTAATGTTTGCCAAACGACGGCTCCGAATACTTCTTGAATCTTTTCCAATCTAGATGTTCCTTATCCCAGTCTTCCTTTTTGATGAAAGGTAAAAAATGTTTCATCCATTGGGGCATAAACTCGTCCAAGTAGTAATAACGACGCTTCCATACTTTATGCGTTTCTACGAAGTTGCCACCATGGCCGCCAGACCATTGAGGTAAACTGTTAAAGAAATAAGTTGGTAAAAAAAGAAATAGTATTTAAGCCCGTGTCCCCCATTTTATTGTTTCTACTATCAGCAAATCACGTTTGTGGCACTTCTGCTGACGCCTAGACTATTTCATTTTTATTTAGCCGGTATTTTTTACATCATTTCAGCAAATTGGGCGCATTGGGCTCTTCCGCAGACTCATACCAAGTCTATTAGTTTAAATTGTCAGATGTGTTTAGAATTTTGGTAGGGATTTACTTTTTAAACGACTGCGCGAAGCCAAAAGGAAGTGCACTGTGTTTTTTCATCAATAAATTTTAGTTAGTGTTTCTATTAATTGTAGTACCTGGGCGACCGAGCTTCGATCTGTATAATCTTAACTAAAGCTCACCAACAGGTGGCGCTGTAAGATTTCTGAAACGCACTACTTTCAAGAAACGCTAAAAACAATTTTCCGAGACATGAAACCTACCTAGCTCAATTTTTCGCCACCGAAAACTATTTTTAACCCGTATCTTTCAAACCGAAAATTTCATCGAAATCGTTAGAGCCCTTTTCGAGAAAACGATTAGAAATATACAGGGTGTGAAAATTACCGATTTCCTTCCAACCACATGTTGTATAAGTAGAATAAAGTACATAAAACATACTGATAATAAAAAATAACTTAAAAATAAAATACTTCCTATGAAAAAAGTTCAAGTTGCCAACCCTATTCTAAGAATCACAACGCACACGCACATGCGCACCTCCGCCATTACCTAACGAACGCCATTCACTAGCGTGCAACAGAGATAGGAGATAGAAAACTAAGTAAGGACGACACCTGAGAGATAAGAACAACTAGATTATCAATTGTCTGTATGCAAATACTCACGCTTATCGGTGCGCTCTAGTCTTGAGTATGTTGAGGGTTAACACAATTAAATTTTAATATAATTTTTTAATTTCTGTTACTTCTAGAACACGTGGTTTAAAGCAAATCGGTACTTTACCTAACACCCTGTATACAAGTGTAACAGAAAGGGTATGTGATTCTGCCCATGAAACTGAGCAACCTTCTTTTTGCCATCCCATTGAAACTGAATCAGCTGATAGAGCATTTTGTAAGGGAGGTTAAAATATTTTTTTAAATATATATGTCGCAGCCAGATTAAAAAATCCGCCGTATTTCAATTTGGCGCCCGAGCTTTGCTCTGTATAATCTTAATCAAAGCCCGCTAACAGATAGCGCAGTAAGGTTTCTGAAACGCACTATTTTCAAGAAATACTCAAAAAACCGGAGAAATTGAATCTTTCCAGACATGAGACCTAACTAGATCGACTTTTTCTTAGCTTGATCGATTCTTTTCCGAAAACCATCAAGTATACGGGATGCTAAATTTCATCGAAATCGTTATAGCCGTTTTCGAGCAATCGATTACAAATATTATACAGGTATGCTTATTATTTTTTTAAAGACCGCTTCGCAGTTTTGATGGTAAACCGAATAATAATAATGACAGCAGATGTCTTCCAAATTCCGAAAGTTCAAAATATTATAGTCTAGTATAATTAAGATAAGATAAGATAAGATAAGATAAAGTTTATTTTCATTACAACATAAAACACAATAAAATACATTTCAGGACTTATGAAAATAACTTATTGCTAATACATTTTACTTAAGGCAAACCAGTGACTATGATAAGCATACAAAAACACCTGTGTTACAGCCACTGATTGCCCAAATTATGGTACACTCAAAATTATTTAACTGCTAAACTATAAAAATACAATGAATTTCCTAAATAAAACTTAAAGACACAAACATTAAACGTTGTTGTGTGCGTGTTGTGGTAGGTGTACTAACATTGAGTACAGGAATTCTTTACTACCCTGTATTCCATGTTAGTCCATTCCATTCCTTTGGAAGTGGGCTCTAGGCACCACCATAGTCTATAGAATTAATGTACCGGTACTCGGCATTTTTTCTAGCCGGACAATCAATATTACCAGTTTTATGGTGAAACTGCTTTTTGAAGCGCATGCAGGTTGCACATTTTGGCGACTCAGATTTTTTAGTGCAGTCAGCAACCTGGTGACCTAGTTCGCCGCAGTGGCCACATGTAGGTTTCGTTTCCTTGCATGTCTTTGCAGCGTGGCCATATTGTTGACAATTATAACACCTGGTGACTAGGGTGAAATCTCTCACAGGGCAGGATGACCAATTTATGAATATTCTTTCTTGTGCAATAAGAGCCTTACGGATATCAGCGGGGACTTCAATTACGTAGTTGCAGGTATCTGTATTCTTTTTGCCAGATTTGTGGCTTAATTTTATTGTGCTCAAGAACGGTTCCAGGAATAAAGTGGGCAGTTTTTCGGCTAGGTTTTGTTCGAAAATGCACTTGAATACCTCACTTTCAGTTAGGGATGTAGGAACGCCGATAACCGTTATTCTTGGCCTACGCTTTACGGGTTCATCCACTGTCAATCCCGATAAAGATAATCGAACGGACAACTTAACCTTTTCAATATCTTCTTTTTTTTCTGTGCTGATTATGACGCCTCCATTCTTCGTTTTACGCAATCCGCGAACTTGTAGCTTCATTTCTTCTGGGCAAATAATCTTTTGTACCAAAGTTTTGGTCTCGTCACTGGATTTTTTATCATTGGGAAAAATAGCTACAGAGTTGAGCGTGTTAGGGCGGATAAAATTGTTTGACCCCTTCTTTACTATCTCGGCAAAGGAAGAAGTTTCTTGGGTTGGTTTAGTACAGGTCGCTTGTACGGTCTTCTTAAGCTCTGACAGACATTCCACTAACTCTTCGTTTTCTCTTAAGGTCTGAATAGACATCTTTGCTTGGATGGCTTTCTGCTTTAAGGACTGATATTGCACAGCCATTTGCGACGTCCCATGTCCTATTTTACGACACAAGTTGTTAATGCGTAATTTCTGGTCAGAATTTAGTTTGCCCTCAGACGCGACCGTACATACCTCACTTAAATACTGTTCAATAGAAGACATCCATTTTTGAATTTCCGGAGTCGACACAATTTCTACAGGTCCTTCGGTCTCCTGCACGTTCCCTCGAGCCGGCGATTGGCTGGTTTGGTTTATAGGACTGCCAAACATTATTAGGTACTTTATAATGCGTACTCAATAATATATCAAATACATTATAGGCACCTCGAACACTTCACAAATTTGCTACGTAAACACATCACATAAACGAGGTCATATTAGTTTGACGAAATTAATTCTAATATTTTTATTTAAATATGCACGACTGCTTTCTTCAACGTCTACTAGAATTCCCGAAACCAAATGCTTCAAATAAAGAAGAGTGTCCAAAATTGTCCAATGAAAATTTAAATTGAGATAATCTCTCAGCTGTCAAACAATTAACATCAACTCTCGCATTCAAACCTAAAATAATATCTTAAAAGTGGCTAGATACGTGTATAAGTGAAAAGTGTGGAACAATGTTAATTATTGTGATTCAAATGTGACACTGTCTGTTATCATCTCATAAAACATCTGCTAAAATCATTGTATGAAAGGATTGGTGAAAGTACAGGAAGCAAGGGAAGTATGTCAAGATCGTAGCAAGTGGAGGACTGTGGTCTCGGCCTACCCCGACGGGAAAGAAGCGTGATGTTTATGTATGTATGTATGTAAAATCATTGAAAAACTAAATCAACATTTTGGCTTCAGAAATCTTCAAAGAAATATAGATATTTGTCGGATTTTCACATATTTTAAAGCCATCCTGATTAAGAATGACTCCCATAAACCCAAAAATCATCAACTAAAGTACACAAAATTTTATAAAGTGCCGGTTTCAAGCGACAAGAAAATATCAGTGACTTGTGACTGCTGTAAAAATCTTTTAAGTGGGGATGTTTTTTTGAGATAACACTCAAAACAAATCTGCTTAAATCAATGAAAAACTAAATCAACATTTTGCTCTTCCCAGAAATCTTCAAAGAAATAGAGATATTTGTCGGAATTTCACATATTTTAAAGCCATCCTGATTAAGAATGACTCCCATAAACCCAAAAATCATCAACTAAAGTACACAAAATGTAATAAAGTGCCGGTTTAAGGCGACAAGAAAATATCAGTGACTTATGACTTAATACAGTGCCTCGAGTCATGTCCTTTCTCCGCATTGAGTACAAAACTGCAATAACTGATCATGAAAAAGCTGAATGAACTTATTGAAGAATTAAATCAACTACAAGTGTGCCAAGATATTTTTGCGACAGAGTCGGCTGTTCAAGAAATGTTGGAAAGAACCATACGATCCACAAACATTATCAAGTATGACTTACCGGAGTCAACAAATGATGATCCTGAAATTAGAAAAGAAGAAGACAAACAGGCATGCGCAGAAGTAATTGGCTAGATTACGAAGAAAATTAATTGAGCTGAAATTAAACCATTTTGCTTGGGAGCTTCGAAATCTAAGAGCAATGCACCAAGACCGCTCAAGGTTATCCTGTGTAGCATAAGCGAGTCTATAGAAGTACTGGGCAACAGGCACAAGCTGGCAAAGCTGACATCTGTCACTTCTGATCTAACGCCTATGCAGCGAAAATAAAAAGCTGACCTAACAATCTAATACGTGCATTAACAACCTACAATCGTGACCCTATCAAACTAAATCCTATCGCATCCATAAAGAAGCCATATTATGAAAGAAGAACCCATAACAAACAACAATCCAATGCAAATTTCTCATTGACTCTACTTACAATCACCATTCTTTATACTAACATTCAGTTCGTGACTTCAAAAATTGACCTATTCACTGCAAGAGGTAAGTCACTAAAACCAGTTATTATTATTCTCACTGAAACATGGCCCATATCAAAAATACCCGACGCTATGATAAAACAAACAGGCTATGATTTATATAGAAATGATCATCTAGAGAAACGAGGTGGAGGGTTGGCTGTATATGTTACAAACAATAGTCATCTATTTACAACAAAACTGAATAATGACTTCAGTAGTAATCATAATAATTCTGAGTACCTTTGGCTTGATGTCAAAATTGGTACGGCCAAATTCTTGTTATGTGGCCTGTATATAAATCATATTTCTATCTTGGAACAGGATACCATATTTTGGGTCTAACGTGGACGAAGTGTTCTTTGAAGTTTTCCCTGCTCATTTTTGTCGAAATTCTGCTATTTTGTTCTGTTTTTGGTGATAGTTGTTATTACTTTGTGTTGTGTACGAGAAAAGACTCGATTATTTAAGTCAAAGCAAAATAGGAAAGCGAAGGCTAAGCTTATGGGGAAAAAAAGAAGTCCTTGTGCAAATCGAGGAGGATGTTCCCAGAAAACTGAAATATTTTTGTGACATTTCCCTTCTGGCCTCTTGTTTTCTCTATTCCAGGGAATTCTCAACCGGAGGGCGTCCATTGAGATGGGAATTTTGGCGAAACTCAAATGAAGGGAGTTTATTCAAGAATGGCTATGGTACGACGTGGATATCATGTTTGGTGAATCAGCTTTCTGAATTCTTGTAAGTTATTTTATTATATTTATTAAGAAAGGACATATATCTCGATTTGTCAAAATACTACATGAGGATTTGCTGTCCTGTTTGGGTTACGCGATATATCTGGTAGGGTTGGAGTGACTCAGAAGATAAGAAGAAGTGAAACTTGTTTCCCAAAGGAATGACAGCATCAAAAGGTAGGGTCCTAATATAGTACTGTAGCCCGTGGACATTTAAATTACGAAAAAGGTTACCGTTTATTTTTGTGAAATTGTTATAGATTTCGCCGTTTCACATACTAAAAGCGAAGTCTTAAAGATCGTAACCCGCCGTAACCATATATAGTGACCAAACTATAATTCCATATATATTACTTATATACTTTGGTAGGTTACCGCATTGTTTCGTTATTGTCATGTTGAAAAATGTAAGACTATGGACATTTGCCAAAAACAAATTTAAGACCATATAAGTCTTAAAATCTGAACCGGCCACAGAAACAGTCTTAAAATAGGTATCTGGTTTATTCAGAGGGTCTATTAACAGATGTATAAATTTGAAATGGTAACTCTTAAATGTAAATTATTGTCAATACGGCCGGACTACATCACTCGTCACTATATATGGTTACGGCGGGTTACGATCTTTAAGACCTCGCTATAAGTATGTGAACTGGTGAAATCTATAACAATTTCACAAAGAGAAACGGTAATCTTTTTCGTAATTTAAATTTCCACGGGCTACAGTACTAATTGGTCACCTAGGGAGGGATATTTAGCGAAAGATTACTAAAATTATATTTTCTAAATTGACTTACAGACTAGTGAAATATTAATTAAAATACTGAAGAAAACGTAAGTATTAAATCACTTTTGAATAAAAATTAAGCACATGTATCCATTATAAGAGTGATCTATTAAAGTGTTATTGTGTTTCAGCTTATATTTTGTATTATAGCGAGAATAAGTTTGTATATCTTCAACACCCTAGAAGTACAACGGAATTTGCCAATTAGTAGGAGATCCAACAAGGCGTACCGTAGGCGTACGTGCACAAAACCTGCTGGGATGAAACTTGGCACAATTCAGGTAAACACTTATAGGTAACATATAAGAAGTGGTGCTCCCCGGCAGGACGCGATAGAGACACACAGTGGGGCATCATGTCGAAAATGTGTCGTGTTTTACTAGGTCGATAGTTGTATCTTTTGAACCGACATAAGTAGCTGGTTGAAAATTTCACAGGATATGTGTTTTTAAGACAAATATATTACTTAATGATAAAAACTTAAAAAAGTTAAAAAATAAAGGGGGTCGCCATACAAGAAACGTAATTTGTTTGTTTTTGCTGCGTCGTCAAAACGGTTATTAACTCGAGCGTCAAACTTGGTATGAAATGTAGTTCACTAAAATGTCAAGAAAATTGCATGTCCTGACTGACTGACGCCGCCGACCCGCAACCGCTTTAGCTACACGTTTGAAATTGTGTGTGCTAATTTATTGCATACCACAAACACCATATCAGAAAGGATTTTCCAAAAGTCGTCCTTCAAGGATGTGAAAAACCTTTGTTGTCAAAAATAGTTTCGTTTTAGTTCTGAGAAAATTTAATTATCACTTATCTCCTACTCTATGAGCCAATTAATCTTGGTAGGCTGATTTTCTTTCGGAGATTCAAACCTGTCAAACATTATTCAACGACAAATTTGTTTTGCCTAATGTCACGCCAACTGCTACAAACATATTAGTAAAAAATTAAAAATTGAGTCTTGTGGAATCTGCTGTGTTCCTAGTTATTACCTTAGACAACAAATTACAATGGGGACCGCATATTAATAAATTGTCTAACAGACTCAGTTCTGCAGCATACGCAGTAAAAAGAACAAGATCTCTGACGGATGTAGACACCGCGAGGTTAGTCTACTTCAGTTATTTCCATAGTCTCATGTCATATGGCCTTTTGTTATGGGGTCATGCTGCGGATGCAAACAGCATTTTTGTACTACATAAGCGAGCTGTTCGTGCAATTTATAAAATGAAGCCTAGAGAATCTCTTAGAAACAAATTTAAAGAAATCAACATTTTGACTTTTGTGTCGCAATACATTTATAAGAATTTAATACTTATAAGTAAGTTAAACGGAATATACATATTTTCGAGAAAAATAGTGACAGGCACAGTGTCAACATAAGAAACAAGAATCAACTTGCTTCTCATGTCAGCCGTGTTCACAAAATTTGTAAAACTTATAGAAGTCAATGTATACGCTTCTATAGTAAGATACCCACTCATATTAAAAGTTTACCGTTAGATAAATTCAAAACTGTTGTCAAACAAAAATTATTTAAGAAAGGTTATTATAAAATATCAGATTATCTAGAAGATAAAAAATTCATGGGATTAGGCTGCGGTTCTAACAGGCTAATTCAAAATTCAGATTGACTTATGTTTATTGTATCAACCCTGTACATTCAAACATTTCTAAAAGAGCGCATGGGTTTTATTGTCGCTTCTTTTTTTCCCACTATGGCGCCAATTTGTTTGTGAAGCGATGTAGTTTAGTTGACGTCATTAAGAAATTTTAATATCCAACAATGAATAAACTATTTTGAGTTTGACTTTGATGATATTAAAATATTTAATTTTTATGTTGAATAATTATAAACTCTGTTTAAATACAATCACAAATTATTATTTTACTCCAACATAATTTATTTGAAGCTAATACTAAAGTTATTCATTGAATCCTCATCCTATTCTTATAGGGAATACGCGAAAAATTTTCTAGACGCATTTAAAAAAATATATGAATACAGGATATAAGGAAAAGTACCGATTTCCTTTTAACCACATGTTGTATGGAGAATAAAGTACATAGAACATATTAATTATAAAAAAATAAAATAAAATACTTCCTATGAAAAATAAAGTTCAGGTTGCCAACCCTATTCTAAGAATCGCAACGTGCCCCATTCCATAAAGAACTTTATTCGCAAGCGAGCAACAGAGATAGGAGATAGAAAACTACGTAAGGACGACACTTGAGGCAAGTACTTACGCTTGTCGGTGCGATAGTCTTGAGTGTGGTGTGGGTCGGCACAATTAAATTTTAATATTAATTTCTAAAATCTGTTATTTTTTATTCTTTTTTTATTGTTTAAACATGCTTATTGTTCTTTATTCTACTTATAGAACATGTGGTTAAAAGGAAATCGGTACTTTTCTTTACACCCTGTATACCGTAGTAGAGATGACAAAAATTGATATTATAATTTAAAATCGAAAAAAAAACGCCCGGCATAAGCTTTTAAAATTATTAATTGCGCGCCGATTAGACAGAGAAATCCGACATGGACAGTGACGTGAGACGTCACATGTCACTACGGTCATACCGAGATTTTTGGGTAGAGCCTTCCGCTCCCCAACCGTCCAGTGAAGTTGTAACAGCCCCTCAGGTTAACAACAAAAAACAATTACATTAAAAAAACAATATGGCCATATAAACTCCGTGTTAAATTTCGTTTAGCTAGAAAGAGACAGAAACAAATCTTCGATGGCTTATATATTTTTTAATTTCATAGTTATTCGAATAAAAGTTTTACTAAGCTATTTATTACATGAATTGAGGATAATTTTTTGCAATAAAAATTTTGTATATTCCCTATTATTTTTATGGACCATAGCTAGGGTTAGCCCTAGCCAACACAGCCAACACAGCCAACTACAGCCAATTTATTAGACATTTTGGTTAAAGAGACTAAAATCAGTAATATTTTTAAAACTAACTGCAAAAAAAGTAAATGCTAACAAGAAATAGAAACTGAAATTGATAATGCAATTGATGATTTGAAAAATGGACTTATACACGCATAAACCTTGCTAGGTTTCAGTGGATGCGATTGTCATAGATAAGATAATGGTGTCGATTCTGGCAGACCCAAACGTAAACTAAACTAAATTTGACAGGTATAAAAGTGTTGCTGTCTTTGTTACTCCCTATACTTTAATAAAAGACAGAATCTTTTATAGACCTGTAAATTTAGTTTGGTTTTAGTTTGGGTCTGCCAGAATTGACAACACTATGTATGTGACTTAAATAAATACTTTTAAAAAAAACTGTGGGCAATATTTTTATTTTAATTAATATTTTAATTTTAAAATTAAGAGTGGTTTTCATTAAATGTGAAGAAGAAATGTTTTTAAGTTTTTGTGTTGCGATTGAATCCAAATATTTGAAAAATGGACTAATAAATGTGGGGATAGTGGTGTATTGAGATTACTGCACCATAAGCATTTATATTTAAATTTTAACAACGAGAAAGTGGTTTTCATAAAATCTGAAGGAGAGGATGTTTTTAAGTTTTTGTGATGCTTAACTTTAAGAAGAAGTGTTGCAATTGAATCCAAATATTTTATTTTGAATAAACCTCACATAAATGTCTGCGTTCGTCGTGGAGTTTTAACTTTTACGTTATACAACGTGTTAACAGAAAAGGCGAAATTGAGAAAATAGTTTGTTCAGAATCGAGAGTAGAATCAATTTCACGGGTTTTGATAGGGGTATTTTTTTATATAATTTTTTTTGTCGCTTCTAACCATTTCTAAGGCTACGCGGTATATGAGCGGTCTGTGAGCGATGGGGGGGGGGAGGGAGGAAAGCGGGCTTGGCGCGCGCCATGCATGATGCAAAATTCAACTAGAAAAACTATGAAACTTTAAAATAACAATATCTGGAAAATAATTTAATTTAATCAAATTTTTAATAAAAATCAGTTGGGGTGTATGAGGGTTTCGCTTATTCCACTAACAGATTGTATAGAATGACACATTAATATTATTTATGTACTAATCTTTTCTTGCTTTCTGCTGAAATCCGGTTATTAGATTCATAGATGGCTAAAATACGATAAACATAGTACCAATAGGAAACCAGTTATATGTAGAAGTATAAAAAAATCATTTTAGAAAACCAGTTTCCAAACTCCAGTTTCCTAAGCGGCCGAAGCGGATCGGATATTCTATTTGAATTTCACCTGCAAAAATCTCGAATACAGGGTGTATCAAAAACTGAAAGGGCTTGCTTAGTAGACTAAACTGAACAGCTTTCCATTTGTTGGGAAAGGAAAAAATCTCCATGCAAGTATCTTACGGTAGTATCATTAATCTGTGAAAATTTATATAAAGGATGTTCCAGTTCTACCAACATTTAAACATGTGATTTACTGTGTTGTAATGTTTAACAATTTGAATCCTGAATTGATCTGCATATTTCGTCAGAATATTTTTTGGAAAATCTAAAAAAGTATAAGTTTGTATTTCCGTACTCGGAGAATGTATGTGCAGTGCTACTGTACCATTTATTTTAAACCAAACATGTAGTTGAAACATGAAAATTTCTACTTTTGTAATTCCATTTTCCACAAATAAGGTGGTATTAAAATTTATTCCGGTCCGAATTGATCTAAATGGATATCAATTCAAGCAGCACCTTAAGACCCCTAATTGATCCAGATAATGCACTTTACTAATAGTTGAAACGGTAAAAAGATGAATATCCTGACTTTGAGTGTTGCATAAAACCTAAACAGAACGGAATAGAACCAAACCACCACAAAGACTGTGTTTCAGCGAAAGAGCTCCAAGCGATGTAATTTACTGTCAGTCGAAAGAGTTTATAGATTAAAAAATCCCCACTTCGAGCGTTTATAAAACAGGAACGATTTAATAAAATGGCGAGTAAAAAAAATAAGATGTTATAATAAAAATAAACAATTCATTTCTTAGTTAATTGCTTTTCTGTCAGCAGAAAACCCTAACCCCGAGCAATATAGGGTGAATTTTAATTAGTTCTTGACAGAAAAAGGTATGAATGTACTCATGATACTGAACAACTTTCCCCAAGGAACATAGGTCGAAATACGAAAATCAAGTTTTGACCTCCCGCAGAAACTGCATCAGCTGATAGCGCATTTTGTATGGGAGGTGAAATTTGGATTTTAGTATTTCGACCTATGTTCCTTGAGAAAAGTTGTTAAGTATCATGAGTACATTCATACCTTTTTAAATATCGCAGCCAAATTTACCAACGGTCGAAAAATTGTATACAGTCGGCAACTTGTAATACGGCGAGGTCCACTGGTACATTAAAGGTTGTTTGGCTTTAGTTCGGTTGGGTTGAGTTATTTGGAAACGAGCACGAATTACGCGCCGTTTTGTAAAATGACTACGCACAATAGATTGTAAATGGGAGGTCCACTGGTACATTTAAGGTTATTATAGTTAACAACGAGCGATTAACGCGTATTTTGGTAACGCGCGTATCTAGCATGAAAATCATTTCAAAATCATGAGTATAATTTTCCGCGTTCGCGCTTAACGCTGCGCTAACGCTAGACATTGCATATTTCAAGTTATTTCTCACAAGAGCAGCGTAGTCAACCATCCATCGAATGTTTTCAAATACATTAGTCTATTATACCACAATATGGCTAAACTTAGGCCACCATGGGGTATCCATCACCAACGACTTAAACAAAAACTCAATCGCCAGCACCAACCAAAGCAAACACTGAATTAGAGTTAGAACTTTTTTGCAATGACTAAGTAATTAGATATTTTCATTTTTAATTGCAATTGATTTCTTAGTTTTGTTTTTTTATCTCAACAAGTATTTCGAGTTTTAAGAAAAGGTTCGATAGTTACATCCAAAAGTACTTACTGTTATTCCTCTAAGAATATCAGTTTAGTACTTTCAGATATGTTTGTAAACTACTTACAGAGCGAAATAACGTAATCCCCATCTATACATATTTGTGTAATATAATGCTGACGTTGGATTGAGATGAAGATATGTTCCAGCGCTGCTAGCACCAGCAGCAATTGACAACATAGTCAACCCAGCTGCGTAGCCGTCTACCAGCACGATTAAACCCGCGTAAATATTTTCCTTCTTAGGCATTCTTGCCATATCAGCATATCCCATACCTAGAATTAAAATTTATATTGTAAATCATGTTCAACTTATAGTCTTTAAATTCTGTGAATAATTTTACCAGTAAGTGTGTATAAATATTATAAGTCCACGGGTTTCCAATTTAACACTAAAGACTTTTTTGCAGGTTTTTATTTGAACCATATAACCAATATAACGGTCCAGATGTACAAAATATTTAAAAAATATTTATGTTTCGGAACCTTCACTAATAAATTGTAAACCATTTGACCTAACGGAATCCTAAAATGGAAAACAAAAGAAATCTAAAACGAATCGACAGAGAAATTAAGGAAAACAAGATAGTGACAAAATTAACATGGAATAATTGACCGGAAACAAAAGAAAAGCGATATTATACAGGCTGGTGACGCCGAATCGGGACAATTTTCGAGTTATTAGTCGTCACACTGCTTGGTTCTCGCAAATTTTATTTTGCTGTCGTAAAGGTTTAGGGATTCTCGTGGTTTATTTGATCAGTGTCATGTTTGTTATTTATGTGGATATGTTATAGTCAAAGTCCGATACACAGTCTCTTCGCGGAAGGACTGGTTTATCCTAGGTTTGGCCAAAGCCATCAGGCAATCCCCGAAATACATTTCAATTTCGCCCTTTGCCTGAAGTATTTTTAGTCAAACCCAGGAGCTCCTAACTTTTCAGTCAAACGTCGAAAGTAAATTATTCTGTTTCGGTTTTGGCCTAGTCAATCCTAGAAGCGACTGCAAAACTCGGTCAAACGTTGATCTGAACATGTTTAAACAGGTTCATAATGTCTCGTTAGGTTAGGTTAGGTTAGGTTAGGTTCCCTCCCGAAGGGTTCCCGCCTTGTCGTGGCGGGGGGGCTTAGTACCCGTGGCCTGGTCTCCCACGGCGAAGCGAAGAGGAACACCACGGGGCCGTTCCGGTGTTCGACTGGGCGGCCCCGGGCGGGGCTGCTCCTCCAGGCTTTGGTCTCCAAGCCCGCGATGGAGCGGCTTATGGCGGTAGGTTGCGGTAGTGTATGGGCGCTATCGCAACTGAGGCGGGCTGCGGTGTCGTATGGGAGGCACCGCAGTTGAGGTGTGGGGGCCGCGGCGGGAGAGGAGTGTCGGTGTTTCGTTGTGCCGCTCTCCCTACCTTCCGCGGCCTCGGCGGGGTCGCCACCGTTTGATGGCGGACGCGGTGGGGCTGCAGGGGAAGAGGAGTGCCGGTGTTACGTTGTGCCGCTCTCCCTATCCTCTGCAGCCGATGTGGCAGGCGGCGGGGCCACTGACCTGACCCGTCGCAAGGGACCCCGGGCGTTCAGACACGGGGATGTTTGGCGCCCTTCTGGATGGGTCCCCCGCGGGAGGGAATGGCCGGGCACTCACGGCCATTTCCGGCCCCTCCTTATGTGAGGGGCGTGAAGGGCCTGCCATGTAGGCGGGCGGTCGCTGGTGTGGGGACTGGAAGTAAAGGCTCTGCCGGTTTCCCAGGCCCCCGCCACTCGGGCGACGCGGGAGTGCCGCTGGGTTGTTTTAGTGGGTGGGAGTCCCACATACCCCCTCTCAGTCCCCGATGAGAGGGATGATGCATAATGCATGTTTTCCCAGCGTCAACAAAAAAAAAAAAAAGGTTAGGTTAGGTTAGGTTATACTTTATTGCACATCGTACAAAAGGCGGGCCTAATGCCACACGGCATTCTCTCAAAGCATCTCAAATATAAAAGTGAAAATCACGTAAGCTGACCAATCAGGTGTCAGAACTGGCAGAGTTAAGCGGTTCTTAAGACTTGAAAGCTGCTTAAATGATAAAATGCTTACAAATATACGAAGATAAGACACTTCATACCTATATCGGAGTTTGACTCGTCAAACCCCGATTTAATAAAATTGTGTTTTGACGTTTGCCTGACCAAATTAGTCTCTCCCAGGTTTGACGAAAATTGTTTAGTCAAAGGCCGAAAATTTACATTTGTTTGGGCTTTGACTAAGTCATTCAGTCTGACCTGAGGATTGACCAGTCCAACCTAGGAGCGCCGGAGCTTCGGAGTTTGCCTATAACAGATACATTTGAAACCTGATTGATTTTGCATTTTGCATCATATGCAGTAAAGTTGGAGTGCTATGCGTAAGACGGCGTTCTGATATGAAACGTTCTTTGGTGGAAAATGGTGGACCTCATGACATTCAAACTGTGACCTTGGATGATACTTGCTCTTTTGCAATAAACGGTGTCCATTATCAGTTTTTGACGTACAACTCCGTCCTTGTATGTTTTAGGTAAAACGCAACTTTCTGAATGTCGGTGACAATAAAAATGAGATAAAATAAGATAAAACTCTTTACAAACTAGGCCTTAAACGTTGATCGACTGATCGGCTGACTTTTCGATTTACAAAGTCGAAAACAGCCATCGTAAATTTTGGATAGTCAGTTTTTGGCTAAACAATCCGTCCGTCAGCTAATAAGGAGTGGAACTCCCTGCCGATCTTTTCCCCGAGCAGTACAATCTGGATCTTTCCAAGGCTGGCATTATCTATGTACTTAAGCAAGCTACATGTTCGACTATAACACATACACACACATAAAAAAAAAATACTCTGAGTCTGCTTCTACGTATTCCCACTGTTGCCCAATCGCTTAACATTAGTTTCCCATAGTGACTTTCTTTAAATAAATAGGTACTGCATCTTACTCACTCTAAATCAAAATAAAGTGTGTTTAAGGTAAGTTAACAGTTTTTTTTTTCAACATTACTCTTGTTGCTGGTTGGCCTACCTTCTTTGACAGGCACGCAAGTAGTGATATCTTTTTTTAGTATAGTTTTGTTAAACTTTCAAAACTTGCTATCTGCTGAACAATTTTGCTGTTTTGTAAATTTTCGATAAAAAGACAACCTTTCAACAAAAACAAAGATTTGTCTCATTCAGTAGTACTTAGACATGTTCATGTTGAACGAACCCCTTAACCCCCTCCCTCACATATCAAAATAAATAAATTAAAAAGGGTTCCATGTTGAAAGGAAGAAAACCTTATAACATGGAACCCTGAAACGGTAAAAAAATGGGCACATGTGCCCGGTTCCCGAGCGAGGGGTTAATATCCTCTTTACTTTCGAGCGGAGCGAGAAATGTATTGTATTCGTGAAAAAAAAAGTTTATCTTATTTTTTCAAAAATGTGTTCTATACCACTTATACATCATAAAAAACAAGTCTCCTAAAAATGTCCGTCCGTCATTCGGTCGGTCGGTTGGTCGGTCGGTCGGTCCGTCGGTCGGTCTGTCCGTCACGCTTTGGCCTAGCGGCTAAACGAATGGTCCGATTGACACCAAATTTTTAATTTAGGAGTTTTATGCAAATCCGTCGAAGGTTTCTAAGTGGTTTCTTGCTGGCTCTTATTTTGAGGGTAGCTGTCATACAACGAAAATGAAAAATTGAAATTTTCTCAAAAACTGCTAATAGAATCTAGATGAAACTTTGCATGACCAAGCATCTCCATGTAAGATATCTCGCGCCATCATCAATTGATCGGTGTAATTTCATGTAAGGGGTGTTCGTGTACCACCAAATCGTAAATATGTGATTAACCCAAAATTGGTTCCATTGAGTTTATTAAATATTAATCCTGGATTGGTTGTTTTTTTTTTATAAAATTTAGTACACAGGGTGTACCAAAAACCGAAAGGGCTTGCTCAGTAGACTAAACTGAACAATTATCCATAAGGAACATGACTGGGAAATTTAAAAAATCTCCATGCAAGTATCCTACGGTAGTATCCATTGATCTGTGAAAATTCATATAAAGGGTGTTCCAGTACTACCAAAAGTTAAACATGTGATTTACTCGAAATCGTTTGAGGTTTTTTTGTTTTTATGTTTGACAATTTGAATTCTGAATTGATCTATATATTTCATTCCAACATTTTTTTGGAAAAACGTAAATAAAAGTTTGTATTTCCATACTATGTGTATGGCATTACAAATTTAAGTTTGCGGTTGATAGTTTTTCCTTGAGTATTGCGAGAAAGTAAGTGCAGTGCTGCTGTACCATTTATTTTTCATTAGATTTGTGCGCGGATATGACTGCTAGTTGTGAGCGACAAGTTTGCCGACAAATCTGCGAGTGATGCTATGCTTGCAGTGGTAGGTGTCTTGTTCTTCGGTTGCTATATCCACAGCGAAAAACGGAAAGACTGATACATAAGTTTAAAAACGGTCACTTGGGCGCGGATCGTTCCGATCATTAGTATAATTAGTAGTTTGTGGTTCAACATACGTATAGTATTTTTAGAAGCAACAACCAATAGTACCTACGAAGTTTCTTTGATAAGGTATTCTTTTGACTATAATTACTTAATTCTGAATTTTCGTTTAGAAAACTTCAGAGATAAGTGGGTATTATTATTTATGTTTAGTATTTCTACTTCACTCCGAAGAGGTATTTTATGGCACGGGCCGTAGCCAAGTGCAATTAATTATGATAAAATCTTTCTCACTAATCTACAAGTGTTTAGCACCACTGCTTTCTGCTTAAGTGTATAAATGAGTGGATGGATGTTGAGGGTTTCGAGGCTGGTATGGAGGGTTTTCGGGATAACGCCAGTTGTGGAAATGACGATCGGGACAGTTTTGACTGTGTGAACTTGCCATTGAGACTTAATTTCAACGGCGAGATCGGTATATTTGGTTATACTCGTATTTTGTGTATGCGTGCTAAGAAGGTTGTGGGTATTACATTCTGCGATATCTATTAAATACACTATCTTGTCGGTTTTGTCTAATAATGTTATGTCCGGTCTATTGAAATGAACTGTCTTGTCTGTCATAATCGTCCTGTCCCAGTACATTTTGTATCTATTGCTTTCTAGGATGGTTTCGGGAGTATCTTTTACTTTTATGTCACAAGTGGGTAAACGAGCAGGTGGGCCACCTGGTGGTAAGTGGTCACCACCGCCCATGACACCCACTGTCTTATTCAAGTTTTATTAGTGAAACAATTTGACACTAATAAGACAGCAAAGCGCTTTACCCACGCTGAGAACTAAGATGGTATGTCTCATGTGCCTGTAATTTCAAGAGGAGGAGGGAGTATATTTATAGTATGGGACTTTTTGTGGAATAAGTCTGTACTTGAAAGCTAGGTGTTGATGAACAATTGAAGCTACTTGATCATGCCTATTTTTATAATCAGTCTGTACTATGGCTTTGCAACTTCCCGTGATGTGTTGTATAGTCTCAGATCCACTGTGGCAACGTCTACAGGCATCTGTAGGTACTCGTATGTTCAAACGGCATATATGTTTGTGGTAAATGCGCGTCTCAATGATTTGATCTTGGATCGCAAGCAGAAAACCCTCCGTCTCAGGAAAGAGTTCACCACGCCGCAGCCAAGCGTTCGACGCACTTTTGTCGACATGTGTTTGCTGCAGATCGTGGCGATGTCGACGAACGGCGATTTTTTCTTTCTCGTTTATCTGATTGCACTATTGATTTGTGTAATGTGGAGCACAGGGCTTGGGCAAAGAAGTATTTTCTGAGATTAGTAATTTGCTTGTTATGGAGGTTGGTAATATCTATAAGGCCTCGACCCCCCTCGGTTCTTGGGAGCGTGAGCCTCTGTTAGCAAGATCTTGGATGGTGTTTGCGGTGAGTTGTGAGGGATGTATTGATGATACGTTGCAAGTTTTTTAATTCAGTCTGAGTCCAATTAAAGATTCCAAAGGAGTATTATTATTAGGAGCCTGCTGTGTCCCACTGCAGGGCAAAGGCCTCTCTTCCACCTTTCCACTTTTCCGTTTCCTGGGCCAACTCCTTCCAGTTATTGGCGCAAGTGTCGAGCTCATCCCTCCATCTTTTTTTAGGCCGACCATGACGACGCTTGGCGTTAGGTGGAATCCATTCTGTCGTTCGTTTTGCCCATAGTTGTGGTGGCATTCGGGCGACGTGGCCAGCCCAGTTCCACTTAAGATTGGCCGCCTTGGTCGCTACGTCAACAATTTGTGTATTGAAGCGTAGCGTAGTGTTTCATACTCGGTCTGTGAGCTTCACTCCGAGTATGCTACGCTCCATATTACGCTGGCAAACCTTGAGTTTGGATTTTTGGATGTCCGTCAAAGACCAAGTCTGAGCTCCGTAGGTAAAGATAGGAAGAATGCATATGTCCATGAGTTTCCTCTTTAGAGTCATTGGAAGGTTTCCCTTCATGAGGCCTTTCATGGCCCAATAGGTCTTCCAGGCATTATCGGTTCGTCTTTCGACTTCCTTATCTTGTCGTGCCTGGAACGAGACTATTTGACCTAGGTAAATGTACTCATGGACATATGCGATTCTATCTCCATCCACTTCTACAAAGTGGGAATAGTATTTTTTAATATTTTTCATGTCATAATAAATAAAAAAACCTATTTTGGCATGTACAAGTAAAGCCTTTTCATATGATACCCCACTTGATCAAGAAACGACAACTTGAATCTATGCCCCTCCTATTTGAGCCCCATTTACAAATATAATAAAAACATTTTTTTTTTTGTTTCAGTAAAATATTCCAAATTTCAAGTCAATACATTTTATTTTAACTTTTTATTTTAATAGCGTGAGTGGTTGCTGAGATAAACAGGTGTGACAGACACATACATAGAATACATGAAACAGATGTATTCTATGGACACATACGAAGTCGGTAACTATGTAATTAAAAAAAAAAAAAAATTGTTCGAGAATAGATCCACCATAAAACCTGCTTTTGACATCGCATTGAGAAGCTATGTAATATTAGGTCTTTACGAAATAAATTAAACGTACTTTTTTTCTATATTTTTTACTTCTATTAATCAAAGTAATCACCTATGCAATCAACGCATCTTTGCCAACGCATTGGTAGCTTATTGATGCCCTTCTTGAAGAAATCAACTGGACGGGAGGCAACAAATTCTTCAAAGGCATTTTGTACTGCCTCTCGGGTATTGAATTTTTTTCCCGCCAAGAAGTTATCGAAATTCTGGAAAAAGTAGAAGTCTGTAGGCGCAAGGTCTGGTAAGTACGGCGGAAACGGAGAACTTCCAACCTCAGCTCTTGTAGCTTGAAGACCGTCTGCTGTGCAGCAGTGGAGCCAAACGATTGACCAAAGCTGGTTGGCGACGTGCGAGCTTCTCCATCATTGTTTTCTTCTTCTTCTTCATTGAGTTCTTCATAGTACACATCTGCAGTATTGCTCCTCCCGTTTGGTAAGAAGTTGTGAGGAATTACACCGGCGTTAGACCACCAAACAGTGACCATCACTTTTCTAGGGGTAAGTTTTCATTTAGGGCATTGTTTGGGTGCTGAACCAGGGTCCAACCAATTTGCTGAGCGCTTACGATTGTCGATAGGACCCATTTCTCGTCACAAGTAACAATGCAGTTCAAAATTCCTTTATTGGTATGCCTGTTGAGCAGTGCAAGGCACGTCTCGACGAGTACTTCGCGCTGGCGATCATTGAGTTCGTGGGGTACCCATTTGTCTAGTTTTTTTACCTTGCCAATTTGACGCAAATGGACTAATATTGTTTTGATGCTAACGTCGAAAGCTGCTGCTAACTCAGCCGTAGATTGAGTATCATCAGCTTCCACAATCGCCTTTAATTCTTCATTGTCGACCAAACTTTTCGGAAAACCACGGGGTTCATTTTCAGGTCAAAATTTCCAGAACGGAAGCGGGCAAACCAATAACGGGTGGTGCGTTCGTTGTGTTCGCTCCGTAAACGTCGTTGATGTTGCGTGCCATTTGTGCCGCTTTGCTGCCACGACGGTACTCATACTCCATAAGGCGATATGTAAGTTTTTTTGGGTATTCTAAAGAGAAATATCTTTATATTTACCCAATATCTTGCCGTGATTTTCAGGTATGTATTTATTGACCATTAAAGTGAGGGCATCACCAAGACCAAAACATGATTAGTGAAAATCGACTCGGCAAAATAAAAATCCAAAGTTGCCTCTTCAATTTTCATTTATTCCTCTTTTTGTGGAATCGGAGGTATTTTAAGTAGTGAAATTAAGTATACAGAATGGTATTTGTAGTTGCTAGGGTTTGCCCAACCTAAGATTTTATTTTATTACTTAGTTTTTACAAAAAGTCGATATTTTATATCAGGCGCTTACGTGATTTAGTTTTGGTAACACGCACAGTATATCTGTCGCAATCGAATGCGTTGCGGATTGCGCACTTTATCCCTTTCTTTCAAGCGAAAAGACTGCGCGCACTGTCAAATATCTATCTTTTCCCATAGCCTCTTTCGAATTTTTAACGTATCCATAATTACGAAAAATGTTCGAATGCGATGAAAACAAAACACTAACTATTAAACAAATGACGATTTTTTTAAAAATAAAATCAATTGTAAATTAGAAACATCAGCCAAAAAAAATAATATTGATTTGAAATGGCCACTACGGTAGCACGGCAATTTCATAGGTAAAGACCTATTATATCATTATCTTCATCTATGGAACGTCTCGTCCTGACTGGAAAAGCGAAATTTGGAATTAATAGAAAAATTTTCTGTTTTCTATACTATGACTATACTTTGTTAAGTTATTTTTTTAAGAAGATACTTATGATTAACTAAAGTTATTTTGTGATAAATGTACTGTGTCATGTGTTATTCACTTTGAAGTGCAGTCACTTTGAAGGCATTTTTTTTATTGCCGTGGGCTTACTTTTGATCTCGATCTAGTCTTGAGGACAAAGATTTAAAATAAAAATAAAATAAAATATTTATTCCAAAAAAAAGCAGGCAGTTTACAATTTAAAAATAATTCTAATAATTCTAAACTAGTAGGAATACATTCCCTGCAGCCAGTAGCGGGTTATCTAAAATCCCACACTAGGCTAGGCCTGACTTGTGGTGATTTTATTTAAAATAACATTACAAGTTCATATAATTGCGGCTTATACTTGACTAATAATAACCTTGATTGAAAATAAAAAATATAATCAGTAACTAACTTAAATGCCTAATCTGAAAATATAGACCTAAAAAAGTTTTCCGATCTCTCGTAGCTCCAATCCTGTAACCCCCTTTGAACAATTATTTTGACTTCCCGGGTTGATTTTGAGTGAATTTTAAAGATATTATTGATTTTCGTGTAGATAAAGGGCTTTCTATAAATGCTGAAACGTTTTGCAAATGTGGTGTTAACTGAAGGCAAAGGAAGAGAAAACACGCGTTTTCTGCATAGATCAGGGTAAATTTCTGAATTAACTACCTCCTTGTGGGTTGTAGTAACTGACCTTAAAATGTATAATCTCCTGACACTTAGCACTTGGACATCCTGAAAGACCAGAGACGTTGAGTATCGTACTGGTTTTCTCAGCATAGTCTTGAGAACAGCGCGCTGTGCCCTCTCTATCCTAATAAGGTACGTAGTGGCCGCACCACCCCACGCCAAGATGCAGTACAACAGCAATGATTGACACAGCGCGGTGTACACTGACCTAAGCAATGCCAAATCCGCTACATCACGCAATAATTTCATTACGTAAATTATTTTCCTAACCCTAGCAGATGTAGCATTAATATGGCCTTCAAATTTTAGTTTGTCGTCGATCACTACACCCAAGTATTTGACTGATTCAGTTTTAACAATTTTTTGGCAGGAGCATGGTTTCATCGCCAAGGTAGTTACTTGATTGCAGGTATGAATAAAGAGCGCGGCATTGGGAGGAGGAGCACATGCCGCAGTTTTATGAAAACATAAATAGTTAGTTTTGCCAGTGTTCAAAGTCAGCAAGTTATTAGCGAGCCATTTCGCAGTACGAGAAAGACCAGTTTCAGCAACTGAAAATACCTTATCCCAAGTCATTTCGTGGAACAATATAACTGTATCATCAGCATAGTTAATGATATCTGCTTTTTCCATAAAAACTGAAGAGAGGTCATTTAGATAAACAAGGAACAAGGTAGGTCCCAGGATGCTACCCTGAGGAACGCCAAACGAAACACACTTCGGTTCACTAACCGTTGTGCCAACCCTTGTGCACTGTTTGCGACCCACTAGATAACTTGTAAACCAATCAAGACAGGGACCTCTTATGCCAATACACTCTAATTTACGCAGCAAAATTGGCAAAGAGACAGTGTCAAATGCCTTGGCTAGATCAAGGAAAACGCCAAGGCATTTGTGCCCCTTGTCTAGATGGGGGGAGACTATTTCTGTTAGAAGATTGACAGCCTGTTCTGTTGACTTGCCCCGCCGAAAGCCAAACTGCCTAGAGGACAAAATTTTAAATTTTTCCAAAAAGTTGACTAGCTGATTATTGACAATCCTCTCAAGCATTTTGGAGAAAGTACAGAGCAAGGAGATCGGGCGAAAGTTGTTCGGGGAGTCCTTGCTACCACCTTTGTGCACTGGGATTACAATCGCTGTCTTCCATATATCCGGAAAGGTACCAGTGGACAGACTCAGGTTGAATATATGAGTTAGTGGCCCGACAATGTGGTTCTTTATTGCTTTAATAAGGCTATTGGATATTCCATCTAACCCCGGGGCGCTATTACAATCCAGTTTCAGAATTAGACGTTCAACTTCTTCGGCAGTGGTCGGATGCATGAAAAAAGAGTAAGGACTGGCGTCCATGTTAACTTTCGCTGCTAAAGACTCCTGTGAATCACTGTTTGAGGACAAAATATTGTTAGCTAAACGCTGGCCGACTGAGCTGAAAAAATCATTACAATAGGAAAGTGAGTCCATTTCTGTCGCTTTGATCTGACACAGTTCCTGCGAACTATTCTTGGTAGCTTGCGTATGAGTCATTCGTTTGATAGATTTCCATAGTTCCCTCGAGTCTGCTTTGTTTGTATCCAGTTCAGCTCTGTCATAATTGATTCTCAGTTTCCTTATGAGTTCGAAATAGAAATTGCGGTATCGCGTGTAGATCTTTTGCTTGACAGGGTCATTTGGGTTTTTTCTTGCTTCAAGATGTAGTTTGTCTCTGTGTTTAGAACATCTAATTAGACCAGGAGTCATCCAGGGGTTCAAAGCGTGTTTTGCCCGGCTTACTTTTATACATTTCTTGTGCCTGTTAAAAATTGACGACAAGTGGTTCTCGAAAGTTGATGCAGCGTCAGATGGACAAGTTTTATTATAGACTGAGGACCAATTTGTTGATACAAGTTCTTTTAATATAGCTTCAGTGTCGTATTTTATCCGGATAATCCTTTCAGCGGGACGTTTTCCATGCTTGCAGCTTATTCCTATCATTGCTAGCTTGTGATCGGTATCAGAAGATGCACAAGTAGCTGCTTCCATGTTGGCCTTTGATTTGCAGAAAATGTGGTCTAGACATGCTTTACCACGTGTAGGCTTATCAACAGCTACTCTAAACCCATATTGTGCCATTAAGCATAGGTATTCGGACGATGATTCTGGGTCCTCTAAATGTATATTTATGTCACCAATTAACACATGGCTAGGACTTTTCGGCATACTTTGAATAGTCAGCTCCAGAGACGATAAGAAATTGTCTGTGTTAATGATTGATGGGGAACGATAAATTCCCAATAATGTGACAACCTTTGGAACATGAAGAAGCAAGCAATTTGCATCCAATAAATTGGGTTCAGAAACCGTGACAGATAAGGATTTTTTTGCGTAAATTACAACTCCACTAGCTTTGTTAAAAACCTTTGTGGACGAATAGGATTGAAAACCATCTATTTGTCTTACGATTGCGCCTTCACTCAACCAGCATTCAGTTAAAACCATGATATCAAAATCAATATCGAGTCTCTTTAAAATAACTAGAAAACCATCGAAATTACGTGATAAGCTTCTAATATTATATGTAAGAATTTTCAGCCCATATTTTGTTAAGTACACTTTACATTCTTCAGCCAAACTTGCTTCGTGGCAATTTGCATTAAAATCATTATCCAAATTATCAATTAAGTCAACTGAGGCCATAGAAAATGTTTGAAAAAAAGTTTGAATAAATCATAATGGATTTTGCCACGATTGTCATGAGAGTGCTGAGAAAAGTTAAAAATTTGAGTTGAGTGGAATCGGTTTGCGTTAAACAAGAAGCGGGTTACATGTATGACTTTCACAAATTTGACAGTACGAGAGTAGATGATTTTTAACATAATATACAAAGAGAAGAGCATGCATACAATAACATTGAGTAATGTAAACGAGAAGCTAACTAGCATTCTGGTCATCAGGATGGCGGTCAGGACCAATGAGATTGTTGATATCCTCGTCGGAGCGGATGGATACGAACGGGCATTTCTTTTCTCTTGTGTTCGAGAACTTTCTGACGAATATGTTGCCGTTTCGCACCCAGCAGTGTTTAAAGTTATGCAACAGCGCTCGCTTTCGTGCATCTCGAAATAACTTTCGTTTTTGCGAGGTGAGACGTTCATTCAGAAATACCTTCGAGGAAGATCCAGGAACAATATCTTCTGAGGAAAGGTTTTTCCTTTTAGCTGAAGCCGACACCAATTCGTCGCGTTTTGTTTTACGCAGAAGTCTAACAACAATAGGTCTTTGTATAGAACCAGCGGGTATTTCGGTTTCCAAGGGTTTTTTCCCTACTCTGTGTACGTCGTCAATGTCGTCTTCCTGAAGCGTCACTCCGAGTTTGGTTGAAGTGACCAGTATGAGATGCTTGAGATTTTCATTTGGCTTTTCAGGAACTCCTACCACTTCCAGTTCGTTTCGAAGGTTATATTGTTCCTGCCATCCAATAGAGGACTGGAGATCGGCTAATGAAGATTTTAAAGCAGCAATTTCAAAGTCCTTCTTCTCAAGCAGTTTATCATAATCAGCCGTTTTTAGCGCGAGTATTTTTGAAACGTTGGCCAATTCTTCCTTGAGGTAGGCTAGTTCACCCTTGATGTCTTTCCTCATGAGACGGATTTCCTCTACTAGTGTGAGGTAGGCTTTTTGATGTTCCGGTGTTTCTTTAGAAGCTGTTGGCTGGCTTGTAGAATTTTTCCCACCACTCCCGCGTATCATATTTACATTATTTTCACCAGATGAGGTCGAAGATAGGACGAGCTTGCCAAAAGAAGCGCATTCGAAAGTAGCTTTTCTCCTTACTCATGGTTTAAACTATATTTATACCAAATCTCATCATAATCGGTTCAGCGGGTTAGTCATGAAAACGTAATTAATTATTGATTTCCCACGAGCTCGATCTAGCACTGAGGGCAGAGATGAGGTCAACGATGGAACGAGCTTGCCCAGAAGAAGCCTATTCACTTGCGACTTGAATAGATTCGGGTTAAATGAACTCGGGAACACAGACGTAGGCAGAACAATCCACTCTTTAACCGTGCACATTATAAAATATGTAAAAGTGCTTTGTGCGAATGTGTGAAATATCAAACAAATGTAGGTGATATCCTGCGGTGCGTCTGGACTTCCGTTAGTAGAAGGGGGATGGTGGAATAAGCTCGTGGAGCTCTTGAGCATACTCTCAGAAGTACAATCTGTAAAAGACCGACAGACATGCAGCTTTGCGTCGGTGGGCCAGACTATGAAACTTGGTCTTCATCAGCATCTTATTACCATAAGTGTCATCTCCAAATTTTTCCCCGCACAACTTTTCTAGCGTTTGGTTTAAAAATATATATATATATATGTTGCAATTACAAACGAAACATCGTGTAGAGAATGCTGCATGTTATTTTAAGGAGTGCAGATTTAATTTACTAATGTAAAAGTACCCAAAGAGATTAGCAACACGAGAAGGATTCAAACGATTACATGAAATGGTTTACAGAAAAATAATTACGAATTCACCAAACGACAGCGTTCTGGTATTTCTAATGCTAGACAACGCACTTATGACAGTAAACAATTGAATATTCCTCCTACAAAGGCCGCTCACAAGGAAGAGATGCAAAACTGGCTAACCGCAAGAAACATTGCGCCTAGCATGGCCAAAAAAAAGTTGTTTCAACCGTCCAAAAACGAATATTGGATAAAATGTTGACCCACCACCGGTGTTAACCCCTTACCAATGCGACTTCAACCGTATCGAATATACTTGCAATATAAAAAACAAAGGATTGGCGAAAAAATTGCAAACGAATATTTTTACAAATTGGTTTATTTATTTAGGCTTCGTCCGGATGCCAAAGTGTTCTCTTTTGTGGTGTGGTGCAAGGAAAAACAAGAACAATCCACAATTATCTCTGCACAAGTAGGTTTTTCGGTCATAAAGCAATACTCGGAAGAACTAGGAAAATTTGCATGTTTTGCTTTTTCTCACCTAAAGCTTACGATTTTGTCTGACGCACATATAACGCCTGTTTGCCACATCCTCATATCAGGTATCAGCAAATCTACGCAGAACCAGGTTTTTGTCAAGAACCCTTCAACGCATTGGAAATAAAAGTTCGAATGAGCAAATGTCCAACTGCTTGACATAGACGAGATGGCAATAAGGAAGTCGCTTTGCTGGGATAACAAGACTAAAACATACTACGGACGAGTAAATATTGGAACTAATACTGTGACAGTGATGCGCTTGATATCGCCAGTCAGTATTATACACCTGGCCACAAAATTGACAAATTGACAAACGCTTATAATGTTTGTGAAACAAAAATGAAAGTGCGATGCGACTAGCTACTCAGCAATTCACTTGCAGATGCCTTGGACTTCTGTGAAAAAACATTAAAACATGAAGAGTTGGAGGGATGTGCAGGGACTATTAATTTTTTGATGTCCTCAACCTCTATTTGACCACCAGGTTTGAAAAAACCATGTGTCCTGAAAATTTCGGACTTGTGTATGCTTGTTGCTTAAAAAATCTAAAACATTTCTCAGCGCAAAACAGGCTTTATTGGATTAATAATTAACATGAAAAGCGCAGTGAAGCTCTACCAGCACCTAGTTGAAGATGCCAAACTTATAAAATATTTGCCGATATATAAAATCAGCCAGGACCAACTATATTGAATAGTTTTTTTTCGCTATTCGAGCACGTGGTGGTCTTAATAACAACCCAAATGCCATTAAGTTTAAAGCTGCGTTTACAAGGCTTTTCATCAGGCCTTAAATGCGGGCTGGCGACCGCTGTTGTTGGTGACCGCAGTATGTAAGCTGGTACAATAAACAGAAAGATGCTGCTGTCCATCCTTTGGTTCATAAACCCTTAGTCGCCTCTAATTCGCTAATATGTACACAAAATTCTAGTTTCTTATTTTATCACGTGGGATTGAGTTCTTAGTTTCATTTGTGGTGTCACTGCTTGACATGAGAGATAGGCAGATGCATTGATGATGGGCTCATTCCCCTGCTCCTATTAATTTTAGTGTAGGAATCATGTTTACGCGTTCAATGGTCAGGCTGCCTGAGTAAACCTCACCCCACAACCTTCAACAATATCCATGTAAGTGTATCTTTAAAAGTATATACGTACAATTCTGCTACAATTTCCTGACTAAATTATGGCATAGTGAGGCTTCTAGGGAGATTGATGCATTTAGAAGTGGAGCGTGCTAGCGAATGGAAAAAGCCTCCCAAACCTAATATACCTAATATTCTTTCCTTTCGTAGTGATTACCTCCTCTCTGTTCTTTTCAACAGCCGTCCAAAATTACTTTGAAAGTCGTCAAGTGGCTGGATCATTTTAAAATTTAAAAAGCTTTATGTCTTGCAAAATAAAAATAATGCACTGTTCATAATTAAGTACCTGGGCGACCGAGCTTCGCTCCACAATAGCTGCCTCAACATTAAAATATCATCGGATGAGCAAGCTATGCTACCCACCAACAGATGGCGCGGTAGGTTTTTGTCCAAAACGCACATGCTTATAAACACGGGGAAAACGAATTTTCCCAGACATGAGACCTAGCAAGATTGATTTTTCGCCCCCGAAAACCCCCGGATGGTAAATTTCTTGGAAATCGTTAGAGCCGTTTTCGAGAAACCGATTACAAATATATATATTTATATATATACAAATATTGCTCGTTTAATAGTATAGGTAATAGGTAGATATACTGTCATAAAAAAGAGTTATGGAGAAATACTGTGATTTATTTTTAACAGATAATAAATAGGTTCCCTCATCCATACTACACTTCAAATTAAATCCTCTAGTTACAATATCGCTAAGTTAATTCTTTATTAAAATAAAAAAAAACCTGAACATGATACAGCCACAAGTATATCTATGGATACAGCATTATTTAATGAAAACATGACTTATCCAAAAGACTCAATTAAATGTTTCATGATAACATCAAAAACTCCTGGCTGATGGCGACGAGTGTATGAAGAAGGTGCAGTTTCTGAGCGCATTTGCGGGTTGTTGTCATCTGAGGACAAATCCATATTTCTAAAGAACTCGATGACTAACAGAAATCTTCGAGTCTAGTAATAGTCTGTTCGTTTGTATGTATATATTAGCTGTTGCCTTCGACTTCGTCTGCGTGGAATTTCGGGTTCAAAATTTTTGGGTTCATCCCGGTTCATAAAAGTCATTTTACTTTGGCGAATTTGATGTGAAAGCTTAACATCAAATTTTTAACACCCGATTTTTGAATATCACTGTGGTTTGTGGGATTTTAGAACTAGAACCCAAGATTTTTTTAAAAAATTACAATTATAGGGTGGGTGCCACACAACGGACGCCGGGGCAGAGGAAGGCCAAAATGCGATGGAGGGATGACCTGGTTGCTTTCGAAGAGGAGTGGCCGACGATGGCGATCGATAGGGAGGAGTGGAAACGTAGGGGGGAGGCCTTTACCCAGCAGTGGGACAGCACAGGCTAAATAAAAAAAAAAACAATTATAGCATATTTAAACAACAATCAAACAATACTTTACATACAATGAATGTCATTCTTCATTTTTAAAAAGAACAACATGTATTTTTTTTTCGTAATATTTCTCTCACCCAACGATATTCAAGAATAGACAGCTCCTACTGGCAGACGAGACTATTTTTGTTTTTTATATATTTTTATTGAAATGTTGTTTCAATACACTTGTTTGAAAGTGTCTCTACTTGCAAGGTCATGAAAATGGCTTACAATTTAACGTTTTATTTAAATTACAGAGCATTATCACAGATTAACTAATAGTAAATGGCATTATTAGAAATATACTTTATTCCAAAATAGAACACAAATTTGCATTCACTTTATATTGTTTTATTTAATAGATAGGTAATGCAATGTTTAAAATTTTAAATATAGGTACGTATTTTTTATCTCATCTTGTGATTGAATGTTGTATGTGACAGTTGCATTAACTACTTTTTCAACACATTTGCTCATAAAACAGCTGTATTTGCACCTAAACCAACGAGCATGTATGAAAGGATTGATGAAAGTTCAGGAAGCAAGGGAAGTATGTCAAGATCGTAGATCGTCGAGACTGTGGTCTCTGCCTACCCCGAAGGGAACAAGGCGTGATGTTATGGATGGATGGATGGATGTTTTTTTTTATATTAACAAAGAACAAGGAGTTCTAATGTCTAAAATATTTATGACATTTTCGTAAATATATACGTAATGTTGATGAAAATATATTACATTAACAGTTTTTTGCATGAGATTAGTTAAATTTGACAACAAATTAACATTAATTGATTTTGTAAGCAATAAATTTAAAGTTTTTGTACTTTTTCAATGACTACGCTGTTTGGGAGCATTGCCACTGCTTCGTCACAGCACAGCTCCTCATTTGAAAAAAAAAAAAATGCGCGCGCAACAAGAATTCCGCGCGCCATTTTTCAGAAGTACTCGTATTTTCATTTGCTTTGATTTTTGTGACTAACTAACAATGTCGTTCGTCGGTTTCAAGCAATGAAGAAGAACTTAATTTAACCACACAGGAAATAATTACTGGGGCACAAATTGCAAGTGAGAGTCTCCTTCCAGCAAAATCAAAGGAAAAATAGGTATCTACATTCTTGCCTACGAAAACTTCATTGAATGGAAGAACAGCACAAAATGCCAATTAATTTTCAGAGAATGTGTTTTTGGCTTATTTCAATGAGCTGGCGAATAAGTATATATATTGTGGTGTATTTATTCCATGTTGAAAAGTATTGTGAGAACGAAAAATGGAGGCTCAGGAATTACAGGTAAGCGAATTCGATTCGTTTTTATTCGCAAATGTGTTGAAAAACGTCGTAAGAAGCTTGTGCGCTTTGGTGATTACACCCTCGGAATTATGGAATTAGAGATAAAGTAGAAAATAAAAGATGTAGTCCTTAAAAGAAATGAAAATGGATGTATGCCAACAAGCGTTAAACAAAGTTAAAAAGAAAATTATAACCGCGGACAGATAGACTTATGTAGGTACAGTCAGCGTCAATTTATATGAGCGTCTATCGTAGTCAAAATGATCTGAAGTACACCAGTTCCATTTCATTCATATACATACGCAGTTAGAATTGTCATAATAGAGTTGTAAGCACCCAAAGTCTTCAAAATATCTTGGCATGTACTTTTTATATTTAGGTATATAAGCAATCAGTGTTCAAATTTTCCAACAAAACAAAAAACTATTTTGATGGTAAGAATCTAAGAATGGTTAAAATTTTCTAGACGGACTTTACAAAAGTTTTTAGCATCTTAAAATACAGAACTCACTTGTGGAAGGAATGGACAAGTCGAGAGCCAAACGAGGCTTCCAAAAGAAGGTTCCTGGTACGTGGCTCTGAAATGTCACAAACCAGTAATTTTTTTAAATCGTTATAACATCTTTTGCATGGTGTTCTCAGAGTCATTATATTACGAGTATTGTATTAATATTATCGTATTAGCGATGCTGCTGCTATTAGCACCACGGACCGCAGATGTTGGTGACCGCGGTATGTAAGGGCGCTTTTCCAGTCCCGCGGGATTTCCTACGCATGCGGATCTAGTACGCATGCGTAACTTTCGCGTTTGATCATTTCATACATGCTTCCGCGTTACGCATGCGGATGACACGCAAGACAGGAGAAGCATGTTTCAAATGTAGAGATAGAAGGACGGTACTGCCCGTACTCTGGTTTAAAATTTCTTTAGTCGCCTTTTATGATAACCACAGGTAGAGATGGAGTACTACCTATTGCCATCTGGCACCACGCAGATTTATTAGATAGAGATGTTTACAATTTACATTTGCATATTGCTTTTTAAGAAGAATTTCGTTTAAAAACTCGAGTTTTCTGTTTTCATATTATACATATTAAATTGTTTATTTTACAAGTACAACGCAAATAGTTTAAATAAAACTTACCCTAGCCATTGGTATTATTAACAAGAGAATTAATAACATTTTGTTGAACATTTTATTCGAGATTATAATTTGTCTACAACAGCTTTAGCACCAACTGAACGATAAGGGATCGTAACTCAACTGAAGAAAAAATTCAAAGGTATCAATATCAAAATAAACAATAACATCCTTTAACAGTTCACTCATGCTTATTATGTAAACACACTGGTTTACTACTCTGGAGCCATTCTCTGAATAGTACTGGTCCACTTTCGCCAAATTCTACAAACAAACGATGCAGTTTATTTATAACTTATAGGTAACTCTTAATATTGAAAGGTACACAATCAGATTAAGCAACGTTAAAGTCTTCTCGCTTGAAAGAAAGGGATAAAGTGACATCCGCAACGTATTAGATTGCGACAGATATACAGTGCGCGTACCAAAACTAAATGACGTAAGCGCCCGATATAAAATATCGACTTTTTGTAAAACTAAGTAATAAAATTAAATTTAAGGTTGTGCATATGATAGCAACTACGAATACCTTTCGGTATACTTGTCAATGAAAATGAAAAAAAGAAATGAAAAAATGTTTATTATAACTTAAGTAATATACAGTTACTGAATATAATAAAACTTATTATTATAGCAATTTACAGATAGACCAGGGGTCACCAAACTAGGCTAAGCCTTTATCTTGGTGAAATAAGTTTTATTTATTTATCAGAATTTTAACATTGGTATCTTAAATCTAAATAACCTAAATCTTATACTATTAAAACTGGAGGTGTGGAGTAAACAAAAATATGAATCATATAAATTGCAAAAGCGAAGAAGAATGAAAGAGAGAGAAGAGTAAGGAAAAAATGAGAGAGAGAGAGGAAGAACGAAAGGAAAATTAATTTTAAGAGGAGATAAAACTTTCTGTCGTCTCGTAGTCACATTTTAATAGAAACGAGCGTAATACCCTTTTTGCCTCTGCGAGTGAGCAAAGTTTTATACTAGTGTTTTAAACGATTTTATTGTAAATGGCGTGGAAAGAGAAACAAGGAAAACGTTTCGCAAAGGAAGAGTTAACGGGATGAGTGCTGACTCTAAAAACACGTTTTTTTAGTAGACTTTGATACTCATGCCACCTGTTGGTGAGTGCTGAGGGAAGCTTTTAGAATTAACAGTTGGCGAACACGAAGAACCTGAGCTTCCTGGTTTAATTGGTTAGTGCGAATCTAAACGGCCTCTTTAGCATAACCTTTAAAACAGCACGTTGAGCTCTCTCTAAGCCAATCAAATAAGATTTGGCTGCACATCCCCAAACCCCATTACAGTAAGTTAAGAGAGACTGGCAGATAGCAGAATAAACTGTGATCCGAATGGGGAGGCTAACAGCTACATTACGAATTCTTCTCATAACTCCAATTGTTTTGCGAAGTCTGGCTGAGAGAGCATTGATATGAGATTGAAAGTTAAGCTTCTGGTCAAGAATTGTTCCCAGGTATTTTAGTTCAGTTGTTTGAAGAATGGAGTCACAGGGGCAGTTATCAAGAGAGCAGTCTGAGGGACTATTGTTTTTGTATTGACAAGAGTGGATCTTAATTGTGGATGATGTAGGGAGACCCAATGACTTTGAGATATGGAATGCAATGAATTTAGTTTTACTCGTGTTAAGCGTCAAGAGGTTACTCTGCAGCCAATTTGAGATCACGGACATGCCTTCCTCAGCTTGATGATAGACGGAATCCCAGCTATTGCCATGAAAGAGAACCGCAGTATCGTCAGCATAACACACCACCTCAGCTGAAATTAAGTTTAAGTTATGGATATCGTTCATATACGCTATGAATAGCGTAGGCCCGAGTATACTGCCCTGAGGGACACCGAAATTTACTGGCTGTACACTACTTCTGACTGAATCAACCCTGACTAGTTGACCTCTACCAGTGAGGTAGCTCCTGACCAAGCCAAAGCGACGCCACGAATTCCCATCGTCTCCAGCTTGCGTAGTAGGATTGGGACGGAAACCGTGTCAAAGGCCTTGGCTAGGTCCAGGAAAACACCGACACTGTGCAGACCGTCATCTAGGTAAGAAGATACTAAATTCGTCAGCCAAATTGTCTTGGAGAGAGGAGACCGAATTCTTCGAAATAGTTCATGAGTCTAGTGTTAACAATTTTCTCTAAAAGCTTAGAGAAAACGCTTAGAAGAGAAATTGGACGATAATTGTTAGGAGAGCTTTTATCACCATTTTTGTGAATCGGGGTTATGGCAGCAACTTTCCAAATGGTGGGAAAATAGCCTGAGTGGAGACTTAAATTAAAAATATGGGTTAATGTAGGAATAATATGGGTACTAACTGCTTTGATTAAGAGGTTATTGGGGGCACTTTCATTTTTAAGACTTTTATCAAAAGTTCTACCTTCGAATGATCAGTAGGTGAAAGGAAAAACGATGAATTAGGGCCCTTGGTAGTGTCAATGGAAGAAGCTAAATCTTCTTCTCTGGTGTTTCTCTTATTTAAGATTTCACTAGCTAGATTTTTTCCGATGTTAGAAAAGAAGTCATTACAGATACTGAGAGATTCTTTAGGATTCGTTGTTAATGTAAAGAGATCATTAGCATTTGTGGATTTCTTTTTTAGGTGACAGATACTTAACAAACTGGACCAAATGTTTTTTGGTTTTTTTTTGTGAGATTCAATATTTAAACTGTCATGTTGATTTTTGAGTTTACGGACCAGGTCGTGGTAGAAATTCCTGTATCTATTGTAGGATAGTTTTAAAATATCATCATTAGGATGTTGTCTAACTAGGGTGTGTAAGTGGTCGCGATGGCGAGAACAGCGAAGCAAACCAGGTGTCATAAATGGTGCGTGAATAAACTTTTGTCTACTGATACGAAGTTCACGAGAATGCTTTTTGACGGCTGATGAAAAGATGTTAAGAAATGAGTGGACAGCTCTGTCAACATCGGTTTGTTCCAAAACACAGCTCCAGTCTGTGCTCGCCAAATTGTTACAAACCGCATCAAAATCAATTAAAGTTTTGGTTCTGCTTACAGGTTTCTTTTTCAATTTAAGTGATAACCTTAAAATAACTAGTTTATGATCAGTGAACTCTGAGTCACATACTTTGCCGATAGAGGGCAAAATAGAATTAATAAAAACGAGGTCAATGCAAGTGTTGAGTCTAGTTGGAATGTTAATAGCAAGTCGAAGGCAGTGCTCCGCCATCATACAAAGGTATTCCGAAGGGCCAAGTGAACCATTTTCAGAGCTCAGAATATCAATATTTAAATCACCCGAAATTATGATATTTGATTTATCTTTTAGCGAGGACAAGATTTCATCGAGTGAGTTAATTAATTTAGAAGTATTTTTAAAAGAAGGAGATCAATATATTCCTAAGAGTGTCAAAACACCTGGTATTTCAACCAGAAGGCTGCAGGCCTCCTCCAGTTGTGGTTCAGAAAAAGAAACGTTTAAGGAGTCTTTAGCATAAACAACCACTCCTCCATTTTGGTTGAAATTACGTTTAGTCGAAAAGAAAGTATAGCCAGATATTTCATTTATGCTAGTTGTGTCATTCAAGCAACATTCTGAAAGCAACAATATATCGAAGTCCGTATCAAGCCGTTGTAACAATACTAACAAAGAGTCGAAGTTTTTTTGTATACTGCGGATATTGACACTCAGAAGTTTAAAGTGATAATTTGGTTCCAGTATTTTCTTGCATTTCTAAGCCTCTAAAAGTTGGCAGGTGATATCAAGAGTGGTATCAATACTTGTGACTAAATCTAAACTACCCATTATCCAAGAAATGCAAGTGGAGAGAGTTGAAAATAATGAATTGAAGTAAAGAACGTGAGTAGGAATTGAAAGCCAGAGCAAGAACTACACATTTTGTAAAAAAGTTATTAACTGAGCGAAAGCTCTCACAAACAAAATATTTTTTAAGAAATATACAATTCGAAACAAAGAGTAGCTCGTGATGAACAGCACAGAACATAGAGCCAGATTTAAAATGAAGATAAAAGGACAATAACGAAAATAGATGACACGAACATAAACCACCTAAACCACTCCACACACATAAGAAATTGAAATTAAAATATCAATACAAAATAAATTGAATATTAAAATTAAGGAAATAATATAAAACGTTAGCCATCAAGGAGACTGATCACCGAAAGATGCGTCTTTAGGCCGGTCGCTGCCTTCTTGGTTAGTGGCCATGTTGTTACGCTGTAACTTTTCCAGGATTGATTCGGAGGTGACACGTAGAATGGAGCTTGTTTCGGTACGGCGCATGAATATGTTTCCAAACAAACAAACCAAACAAACTTGAACTTTAGTTTAGCACATACATCTCGGGCCTTGCTGAAAAGCACTCTATTTTCTTTCGTTAGATGTTCATTTATGAAGACTTTGCGTGGGTTCCCTGGCACCTCGAGCTGGTCAGTCATTAGTCCGCGGCGGGACCTGGCAGCACGCAGCAGCTGGTCGCGGGGCGCGCGTCGAGTGAGGGTAACGATCACGGGGCGTGGACGCTTTTTGTCTCCGTTTCTACCGCCTTTAACACCGACACGTTTGACATCATCCACGTAACGTGGGTCGAGCTCGACGCCTAGCTTGGTAGAAAGAATTGCGACAATTTGTGGTAGGTTTTCGTTAGTATTCTCGGTGAGGCCAGTTACCTCAATATCTTTGCGGAAATGTTGTTGATCACTGAAGGAGATTTCCGAACGCAACTCAGCGACTTCAACGCGCAACATTTTTACTTCAGCCTTGTAAAGGTCGAGCTCCTTCAATTGCTCCTTCATACCGCTTATTTCTTGTCTGAAGGAGTTAATATCAGCTGCAGAGGAGTTGAGTGCGTCAGTGAATGAGTTCATTTCAATCTTCATTCGGTTGAAAGCAGATTGAAGCTGATTAAAAATTTCGGAGAAAGCAGCAACAGACGCAGGATTTAATGGCGATTTTACTGAAGCCGGCTGCGGCTCGGTTGTCTTACCCTTGGCCATAGCACTGTCGTTCGAAATCGTGTTGCCGTTCTGCTGTTCCTTGCCCAATTTGCATGTTGGACAAAGAAAAGTATTAGGTGAGTTGCGAAACTGCCTGTGATCTTTTGTGGATAATTCAAGGCACGATAGATGGAATTTTAAATGACAAGAAGAACACTCCGTATTGGCCGTCTCTTCAATTTTTCCATCGCCTCTTGCCACCTTCCTGCATATTCCACATTCACTGCTCATTATGATTGAAATTGAGTACCTATAATGGCCTCTAGTGATGAGAAGCAGAATTAGAAATTGTTTGCAGAGGTTCGGAAATAAATCCTTCAAAGATTCCACTACTATACTCTGTACAACATAGTGTTAAGAGCGGCGTTTTTGATGTGCCACCAGAGGATATAAATGAAGTTCTATGAGGCCTATGAAACTCAATTTCCTTGCTGGTTTTAAAAAGAATAGGTGATGTGACGACGTGACTTGGCCGTCGACTGTTTTTCTTGTAAATCTTGCTGTCTGTTTGAAAAATAAATAATTATAAGCTGTAAAGTTCTTGTGCTTTTAAAATTCAGAACTGGGATAATAATTTGAACCCAAAAATGAAAAGAATAAAATTTAATAAAAATAATATTTATATGCGAGCATCAAAAAGTGCTCGAGGCTCTTCAGCTGGAAGTTCAACTGTAAATAGTGCAGGTGTCGTTCATGTTGTCCCAATATGTGATGATTCGTCTGTACAAAGTATTTCGGTCGAAGATGTGAGTGCTAATGTCGAGAATGAGAGACTGTCAACCCCCAAGGAGATCGAAAAAATGGTAGAAAAGTACTGCATGGAATCACGTCTGCCTCGGAATCTGTCTGGCGAGAAAATCATACCACCTTTTGATCCTGACGAAAGTGAGTGCAATGTGAAGAACTGGTTGGCTAAAATCGACCAACTCGGACTTGTTCACAAGTGGAATGATTATTCCAAAATTGTTATCATGCAGACACGTCTTGCAGGACAAGCCCAAATTTGGTTTAGCCGTTTAGATGAGTACGATTACACTTGGGACCAATGGAAAACTTTGCTAAGTGATGCTTTTCCTCGAAATTTCGATTATGCGGTCATGTTGGAAGAATTAGTGGGGCGTAAGAAAATGAACACTGAGAGCATTACCCACTACTTTCACGAGAAACTGGCGCTATGTCGCCGTTGTCGTTTGGACGATGCTGCGTCGCTTTCTTGCATTGTAAAAGGTTTACCAGTCGATTTGCAAAATAATGCTAAAGCATACAAATGTGAAACCCCGGAAGAGTTTTATTCTGGGTATTTGTCGTCCTTCGAAACATATCGAAACAAAACTGAACCCAAGAAAACTTTTGATTCACATCCTTATTTTCGGATGCAAAACCCAGACGTTATTTTGAGGAAATCTATGAATCAACCGCTTTCATCAACTTCTCGATTGAATCCTACGACGACTTCTCGAGGCATGAATTGTTTCAGATGTAATTCCAGTGACCATTTGGTGAAAGATTGTCAATTGCCAGATCGTCGTGTGTGTAAATATTGTAATGAAGTTGGGCACTTGGCTAACAAGTGCCAAAAACTGGAAAATAACATCAGGAAAAGGAAGATAGAGCCGGTTTCCATCAACATTGTGCAAAATTTAAATGATATTTATAAAAAGGATGTATTGATTGAAGGCAAAACCTATAGAGCGTATATAGATACTGGTGCTCAATTAAATATTTTGGCTCTCAGAACGGCTAATATGCTCAACAACTCAATCACGCAGACAGATACAGTTCTTAAAGGTTTTACGGGCGATGCTGTACCTGCTATAGGACAGATAAAATTCGAAATTATTATTGATGGCATGAAATTTGAAACTGGAGCTGTAGTTACGCACATGTCACTTCCTGCTAACGTGGACATAGTTATTGGACAACCAATCATAAATTCACAAGGAGTATCGTTAGTAACCACTCAGAAATCTGCTTTACTTACGAAAGATATTAGAGAAAATGAGTCTGATGATAAATATAAGGTTACAATGGGATCGGATACACATATTCCTTCTAAGAAATCTATGATTGTTGAAGTTAACATAATTGGAAATGCTGAAAAAGATAATGTGTGTACCGCTCCAAGAATTTTTGATTTTGAAGAAAGATTTTTTGTAGTGCCTGCGACCTTGTTGCGAGGTCCTTCTGGCTATTTACGAATTTATAATATGGGTGATGCAGCCATAAATTGGAAGAAGGGAGATTTGATAGCCCGTGCTGCTTTATGTGAACCGATGACCGACAGATCTGTGGGTAGTACCGGCTCCTCTACAACTGTCGGTAGTGGCAAGGAGGTGGGTAATTTAATTTAACTATTCATATACACCCTTCTATGCTGTTTCTGTTTTCTGATAGAAGTTCAGTATGCTGTCTGACTTATGCTGTTTCTGATACAATTTGTTCTGCTGTAAGTAGGGTCAGAAGTTCAGTGTGCTGTTACTGACTTCTGCTATTTCTGATGCTGAAATTATTTAGGGTTGGTAAACTGAAGCACATCTCTGCAAAAGCAGATACAAGT
The DNA here is from genome assembly GCA_947532105.1 of Athrips mouffetella. Taxonomy (NCBI): domain Eukaryota; kingdom Metazoa; phylum Arthropoda; class Insecta; order Lepidoptera; family Gelechiidae; genus Athrips; species Athrips mouffetella. Next base: position 36,009,023 of record OX383956.1, read on the forward strand.
GTATGACTGTAGTATTTAAATTGGTGCAATGTTAAAATACAACCTTTGGTTAACCACTGCTTCCTTGCTGCTGGAAATTTTATTATTTAAATGTTGTGGTAGCGGAGTGTGTTGTATTTATACGTTTTACTACGGTATTATAATTTGTGTTTAAATGAATGCTGGTATTTGGCTTAATTAGAAGATTATTGCTGTGAGATATTAATAGTTAAAGACGGTCAACTCTCTGTTTTTCACAGCAAAATGGTAACGAGAGCGTAGCGCGGAACGTGGTGGTGAATAGCATTTCAGATCTGGCTCCAGAAAGTACGTTTGAATATTTGCGTCAATGTACTGTTGCAAACAAGCTTTTATCGGAAATCGATGTAGGAAATTTAGCTAAAACGGAATTGTGTCAGCTCTATGAGTTGCTTTTGAAATACGAAGACTGTTTTGCTAAGGATACTAAAGATTTAGGTAAAACAGATTTAGCTGAAATGAATATAGAGCTTACTTCTAAAACACCTGTATTCCACAAGCCGTATAGACTTGCTCAATCTGAACTTGATGTTGTGCGAAAGAAAGTCAAGGATCTTTTAGATGCAGGAATAATTCAAGAATCGCATTCTAATTATGCTTCTCCAGTAGTTCTTGTTAAGAAAAAGAATGGAGATTATCGGCTTTGCGTCGATTATCGCGCACTAAATGCAATTACAGTGAAAGATAGATTTCCATTGCCGCATATTGATGATCAGCTGAACAAATTGAGTGGCAAGAGTTATTTTTTACAAGTTTAGATTTAGCTCAGGGTTATCATCAGGTCCCTTTGTCAGAAGAGTCGAGAAAATACACTACTTTTATAACGCCTGATGGGCAATGGGAATATACACGAGTTCCTTTCGGCTTAGCGAATGCACCTGCTGTTTTCCAGCGCACTATTTATAAATTATAGGGTTCTTTAAGATATGAAGAGGTGCTAACTTTTATGGATGACATGCTTCTACCTTCAGTGAATGTTAGCACTGGTTTGTTGAGTCTTCAAAAGGTATTACAATTAATGAGAAGTGCGAATCTGAAATTAAATCTTGAAAAATGCTCGTTTTTAAAGAATGAAGTAAATTATCTGGGTCACGTGGTAACTCCGGAAGGTATTCGGCCTGGAGACAAAAAGCTAGATGCTGTAAATAACTTCCCCGTACCAAATAATGTTCATCAAGTTCGCCAATTTGTAGGTCTTTGTTCTTATTTTAGAAAATTTGTTAAAAACTTTGCTTTGATCGCAAGGCCTTTGACCGAACTGACAAAAAAGAATGTAATTTGGAAATGGAAAGATGAGCACAATGAAGCTTTCAACAAATTAAGAGCCATTCTTACTTGTAAACCAGTATTGGCGCTTTACAATCGTAATTATGAAACAGAAATTCACACAGACGCGTGTAAAGCAGGTATAGCTGGAATTCTTCTACGAAAGCAGCCTGATGGAGTATTAAAACCAGTCATATATTTCAGCAGAGTCACAACAAAGGAAGAGATGATATACCACAGTTACGAGTTGGAGACCTTAGCAGTTGTAGAGTCGTTAAAACGGTTTAGAATTTATATCACTGGTATTCATGTAAAAATAGTAACAGATTGTTCTGCAGTCCGAGGCACGTTAACTAAAAAAGATCTAGTTCCACGTATTGCAAGATGGTGGCTTCAAATTCAAGACTACGACATGGAGATTATTTATCGACCGGGAACTAGTATGCGACATGTTGATGCTTTAAGCCGAAATCCAGTACCTGAAATATTACCTATCACAAATACTGACGATTGGTTTTTAGCTGCACAATTACAAGATGACAAATTACGATCTATTTATAACCAACTTAAGGGAGACAGTGCAAGCGATGATGCTAAAAATAACTATTGTATTCGCGATGAACGACTTTACAGAAAAACATTGTATGGTGAACGTTTGGCTGTACCTAAATCGGCGAAGTGGCGTATAATGAAAATGTTTCATGATGACATTGGCCATGCGGGAATCAAAAGGTGTGAAGATACTATCAAGGCTAACTATTGGTTTCCTCGTATGACTCGTTTTGTGAGAAAGTATGTGGCTGCATGTCTGGACTGTCAATTTAAGAAAGGTAATTATGGTCCAATAACTGGCAAGATATATCCAATAACAAAACCGGATCAACCTATGCACACTGTACATATTGATCACATGGGACCCTTTCCTAAGTCAACCAAGGGAAATCAGTATGTATTGGTTGTTGTGGATGCTTTCACCAAATATGTTGTGGTCAAAGTAACCAAAACAGTACGTTCAACTGAAACGGTAGCTGCGCTTCGAGAAATATTTGCAATTATGGGTTATCCAAACCGTATAGTGTCTGACAGAGGATTAGCTTTCACAAGCCGATATTTTAAGGATTTCTGTGTGGCACACAAAATACATCATACTTTGAATGCCATAGCTGCACCTCGAGCAAATTGGCAAGTGGAGCGAGTAAATCGGACTTTACTTGATGCCATACGTACAAGTACTATTGAACCAATTCATTGGGATAAGACAATACCAGAAATTGTTATGGGCATAAATGGTATCATACAGGATACAACAAAATTTAGTCCCTATGAGCTTATGTTTGCGAACAAAAGGAGTTTGGTACCGGGTTTAACCGGAAATCACGAAGAGGTTGACGTCGGAGTAAAGCGTAGAACAGCATATGAAAATATAGAGAACAAACAGGAGTACATGATGAAAAAGTGTAACGAAAACAGAAGAGAAGCGAAAAAGTATAAAAAGGGTGATTTAGTGTTGTGGAATAATGCACCTACAAACAGTGAGACTGGTATTAACAGGAAAATTGACAAAACTTATGCTGGACCATATAAAGTTGTCAAGGTCTGTCTGAATGATCGATACGAAATACGTAGTATCAAGGGAATGAAGGGTTACAGAAAGTTCGATGCTGTTGTTCCTGCTGATGCATTAAGACTGTACACCAGCTGTGTTAATTTAGAGTCTGATACTGACAGTGAAGGAGAAATTGTAGATAGGCAAGATTTAATAGATTTATTGGAGAGTTAGTATGCCTTTCATACAATACCGTCTGGTTGAGCCAAGTACCAGGTAATAGAAATTGTATTTATGTTATTTCTAATACCTGATTTGTGAATACTGGTGTCTACTGGTATTCACTTTGCAGGATGGCCGATGTTAAGAGCGGCGTTTTTGATGTGCCACCAGAGGATATAAATGAAGTTCTATGAGGCCTATGAAACTCAATTTCCTTGCTGGTTTTAAAAAGAATAGGTGATGTGACGACGTGACTTGGCCGTCGACTGTTTTTCTTGTAAATCTTGCTGTCTGTTTGAAAAATAAATAATTATAAGCTGTAAAGTTCTTGTGCTTTTAAAAATAGCTTGATCGTTTTGACAGATGGGTCTAGTGATGGGAAACAGGCAATATCTAGTAGTACAAAAAATAACGTTTTTATATAGGTACTTGTAAGTGTGATGAGATGGTGTGGCTGTATGTTTTAAACTATTCAAAATAAATTAATTCATTAATCAATCCACTTTATTTCACTAGACATAAAAATATTGGGTATGTATGCGACGATGGGTTATATTATTATAATATTGAGTTAAAATCAAGGTTGAAAAATAAAACAAAATTTTATCTTTAAAGCATAGTTTTTAATCGGGAAGAGGAACACAACCTAGGTTTTCATCGTCAGAATCGTCTTCAGAACTTGTGTCATCATCTCCAACTTGAATTATTAATTCGTTTTCAACGAAGTTGTCGAAGCGCACATCGCGCATCCAGTCAGACAAAACTTCTTCTTTCACGTGTCGAACAACATTCGCCCAGTTTTCAGCGGTCACCTGACCACAAGCTTCTTCCAACAAACGGAGCATTTTGTTTGCGGTGAAGGGAGGAGATGTGTTGTTGCGGGCTGCATGTCCTGTGAATGAAACAAATGATGAATAAAATAATACTATTTAATGCAGTATATGTTTTAGTATTCATGAAAAAAATAAATATTTATCAAGAAAAAAAGAAATATTTACGCATTTTCACTAACCTTTGATTTGTGCCCATATGAGTTCTATGGCATTATATTGACAGTGATAGGGTGGCAATCTGATAACAGTGTGACCACGTTGCTTTGCTGCTTCATCCAGCAAATACACTGGCTCCCTTGGTTTGTGTATGGCCACCAGCCCAAGCAGTTCGCACTTGAGCATCGTCATATCGGCATTTACGCCCTTGTTCATAAACCACTCTATTATATCGGCTTTTTTATTTGCCGTCGTCGGAGCCTTGTCAAGTTGCACGGAATGGTAGGATGCATTATCCATTATTATTATATGAGGACCGTCCAGGTTGTCCATCATTTTATAGAACCATTCTGAAAATTTTTCGAAGTTCATCTCTTCATGGTATTCATTCGTTTTCTGGGATTTAAATGCCATTAAACAGTTTGACACGAAACCTTCGGCAGTACCTGCGTGGCAAATTATTAGTCTCTCCCCCTTTCCTTCTGGTACTTTTGTGGATGATTGGGCAGTACCATCGTTCCATGTTTTTTACACAGTGTGATTGGCATTCAACCACGTCTCGTCTAAAAACACAACCTTCTTCCAATCAGAAATATTTTTAGCTTTTCTTAAAAAAGTAAATCTTTTGAGTGCTATGTCCGTCCTTTCCATAAGGATCTTGCGTTTGTTTGCTTTTTGGTAATGGAAACCAATTTTATTTAATAGTTTTGACAGCGAAGTTCGACCACCGTCATATAAACCAGCTTCTCTTAATGTTCCCAGCAACTCTTTAAGTGTGGGCAATTCTTTCTTTGAATAATACCCATAAATGTGGTTTCGTATAGCCGCACATTGAAAATCGTCAATATCGACTATAGGTTGGATACGTCTTCGTTTTTTATTTGGAGTCGATAGTTTGTTCTCTTCATCACCTTCTTTGCCAAATTTTTCAGTCGATATTCGTGTTACAGTAGCTAATCCAATTCCCAAAGCGTCAGCTACACGTTGCCGCACTTGAGACAATGGCAGTAAAGGTCCGCCATTTTGACACTCACGCTCAAAATAATCGCGTAAGCGTATTACAAACTCACGCGTTTCACTGTTAAGCACAGTTTTTTTCACCCTTTTAGGCATGATTAACAAAAGTTCACAACGAAAACTAAAATTCAACAATAAGAACTTAACAAATATTAAATAACAACACAACAAAACAAAAGAACAACAAAGTAGCTTGAGGTTATAATTCAAAACACTCAGGACGTGACGCATACAAGGCTGTCGCACTCGTACTATATAACCGTAACCGGCCAGGCGGGCGGACGACACCAGCCAGTGTTGCCACCTTGGTTTTAGAAAAGAATTCCAAAAATAGGTTTTTTGTATTCTGTTACTCTTCTTTTATCACTCCCTCGGTAAAAAAAACTAAATTTACAGACACGCCGATTCTACTCTTTTATTATATGTATGCGATAATTCGATAAAATGATTTTTAATAAGGCTTCTTTGTAACCGATATTTGTAACAGTCACTGCCTGTTATTTGTGTCCCATCCGACCAAACGACGTAACATTGCACGAGCGTTCATTGTTTTCAGTTTTTCTATTTAAATCTTACTTTGAAGCTATAAAAACCACTAAGATTTTCGGAAAATGTTTGAATATTAGATACTTTTGTGTGTTGTGTGTCTATTTTTAAAGTTTTAACAATTTTTGAAATTGATAAAATAAAAAAATATTATGTTCGTCATTGCAAAGTTATGTCGGTCACCAATTTTACATCTGTCAAAAAGATCAAGCTATGTTGTATAGACTATAGTTACGAGATGGCGCGTTGGAATATGAAAAAAATGAAAGGAACGTATGATTAAATCTAGATGGCGCCACTGATTATGAAAAAGTGATAATAACGTATAATTTTGAATTGAAAATTTTACACTGATGTTAGTTTTGTTTTAACGAGTCTATAACTGTTGAACACGCTAAAAGTAAATTTAAAATGCGATAAGAGCAATCACTTCACAACTGCACAAGTTCTGAGAGCAGAGAAAAAGTTTTGCATAAAGACTTAGCGTTTTTGACTATATTTTGAAAAGTACACAAAGAAAGTCACAGATAACAGTCACAGAGAAGAATCAGGTCACACTTAATCACTGCAACTAATTAGTTTGCACATAAAATAAACTTTTACTGTTTTAAACGAAAATATTTACAGAGCTTGGTATAAAACGGTGTTACTTATAAAGCGTCACCTGGCGAAAAAAGATATAGGTAATTTATATTACAGGCATTAACTGCCAAGAGAGCAAACGTAGAAAGAGTTTTTTTTCTATTAGGGGGGGCTGAATTGGTTGAATGAAAGAAACCGACTACTCTTCGTATACCAATTTCATCCGAAATATTTTTTTGAGAAGTATTATTTGATTATATTATAATTTTTTTAAATATATAAGGCCGATTTAATCTTCGATCATCAATTTAAAAATACAACAAAAAGAATGTTCCATGGATTGTAGCTAAATTTGAAAATTTTGCAGGTCTCTAGGCTACCGAAAACATAAAAAAATTGGTACTTAATAGGGTATTTTATGCTGAAATCAACGTTCAAAAGTTGAGAGGGAAAAACCCTGAATCTTAATTTAGGCTTCAAGTAATTAATTTGGCTGTGATTCCTATTACAAAAATTCTTTAGGTGGTAGGGCTTCTGTACAAAGTCCGCCTGGAAAAGTCCCTTGCCTATTCGTCTTGTAATTTACACTACTGTGTAAATTAAATTAAATTCACTTAATGTTCATCATTCCGCGCTGTATATTTTAATCGAAAATTATAAACTACCGACATCATGAGTAAATGTTTGGTGTGCGATAAATCTGTGATGAAGAAGTCTTCAGCCATAACCTGCAGCAGATGTGAGGCAAAAGTGCATGAGAGGACGGACTGCAGCGGCCTTATAGCCAAGCAGCGCGCCGCCCTTCGTGCTGCTGAAACTCTCGAGTGGGTATGCAGAGACTGTCATCACTCTTCGACTAGAAAGACTTCATTCTTGTCAGCCGTGGAAGATGAAGACGATAATGATGAAGATGAACCTATTGTGAACCCTGCGGTGGATGTCAACAAAATACTTGCCTCTATCTCCAAAGAAGTACAAAAGATTGTAATGCGTGAACTTGCAACCATCATGAAATCAGTAAAATTCGTTAGTGACAAAATAGACGAATACGAGAGTGCGATGAAAGAAACCAAGGAAACTATAAAAAACCTTGAGCGTAAGCATACCGCTTTAAAAAACCAAAACTCGAACCTCGAAACGAGGGTAGGCGCACTCGAGCAACGCCTTGAGGTGATGGACCAAGCTGCCCTTGCGGACCACATTGAAAATGCCGGTATTCCCGTTCAGGATAAAGAAGATGTCACTAAAATCGTCAGCGAAGTAGGTCGCTTATTGCAGGTACTAAACACAGGTGAGAAACAGGTGCGTGCAACACAGCGTCTACCTAGCCGCAACGGCAGAGACGGACCCCTTCTAGTACAGCTTACTCACGAGTCCCTCAGGACCCAGTGGGTCCAGGCCGGCCGCAACGCAGAACTGCAAGCATCCAGCTTGCTACATAACCTGAGCGCTGAAGCAGGAGCCCGAAAAATATATCTGGTCGTTTCAAATACTTACTTGCAGAAGCAAAAAGTGATCTTAAGGACACTAGTAAATTTAAATTTGTATGGAGTAGGTATGGAAAGATATTTGCTCGAAAATCTGAAAACTCTAAGATTCATTTAACCAAATGTGAAGATGATATTTTAAAATTAGCCGTCTAATTTTCTTATCATAGTATCGTTTTGTTACCTACCCCTTATCATAAAAAACCGGCCAAGTGCGAGTCGGACTCGCGCACTTTGGGTTCCGTACCACCACATAAACATAATTGTATTAGTTGAAATTTCAGTAAGTTAATGTGCTAGATTTTTTGAGTCCGACACGCGCTTGGCCAAATTTTATTATTTGTTGTTATTTTATAGCTTATGCACTATAAACATACCAATTTTCAAGTTTGTAAGTGTTCCCGTTTTTAAATAGAACTAAAACAAAAATCGCCTCAGCGACCATCCAACTTGACCCCTCTCTTATATGAATGTTCTTGAAACGGGAGCTCACCACAATTGGTTACCATTAGTTGTGAGAAAAGTTGTAATATTTAATGATTTCAGACTTTTCCCATTATTTGTACTGTGAGACCTAGCTTTTTGCCAAATTTCATAATTTTAGGTCAACGGGAAGTACCCTGTAGGTTTAGCATTTTTGAATAAATGTATGGAGATGATTACATAAAATGCCATATCTTTTGATTGCGTCATTGTAAAAAATTGAAATTTTCAGATCTTGTGTGGTTCATGGATCCTAATATATGGTATTAATTTCAACCTGATAACTTTACCCGTTCGTGAGATAAAGGGTCTTGACAGACAGACAGACAGACAGACAGACAGACAGACAGACAGACAGACAGACAGACAGACGGACAACAAAGTGATCCTATAAGGGTTCCGTTTTTAGGGTTCCGATACCAAAATGGTAAAAAAAAGGAACCCTTATGGTGCCGCTCTGTCTGTCTGTCTGTCTGTCTGTCCGTCTGTCTGTCACACCTATATATCTCAGCAACCACTTACGCTATCGAGCTGAAATTTGGAATAGTTTTAGAATATAGTTGCCCAACTTAATTGCACATGAAATTTTTTTGAAAAAAGTATGATTATTAATGTAAAGGGGGCCAAAATAGGGGGGGCCAAATTTCAAATTGTCGCTACTAGGTCGAGTGGGGTATCATATGAAAGGGCTTTACTTGTACATTTCAAAATATATTTTTGTATTTTTTTAAGTTTCTTAGTTTTCAAGTTATGATGAAAAATGTCAAAAAAAATACCATTCCCCCCCCCCTTATCTCCGAAGTTTGAGTAAGGGAAAATCTGAATTAATTACAGTTGACAGAGGTTTATGTAAACTTTACAGCAAAAATAAAACGATCTTTCTAAGTTGCACAGTTTTTCAGAAATCTGCAAAAAACCTTTACAAACAAATTTAGTTTTGCGGTCCTGAAAATGGACTTTATTGCTTCCAAAAATACTATAGGTATATCGGAACCCTCGGCGCGCGAGTCCGACTCGCACTTGACCGGTTTTTTTCTTTTGAGGTACGGAACCCTAAAAATGGATGATTTTACAGTTAACACGTCAGAATTATTAGATTGCATTGATATAAACCAGTTAACTAGTCGTTTACCCTGGAACAAGGGTACCAAATTAATTTGTATAAATATACACTTGTTGGCGGCAAGTACTGGCCACTAGTTTTCTACGAAAATGTGATGTTGTTTTTAAAAATAAATATTTTGTCTTGTCTCTTATAGTTTTGGAGCTCACCTTGTAGGTTTTGCTCAGCAGTACAACACGATGTGAAAGACTGTCAAGGTTTCCGGTCTCTGTCCATTGATGATAGATGGCGTTGGGTAACAGAAAATAAGGTTTGTCATAAATGTCTTAAGCGAGGTGGGCACTCGTATAAGAGGTGTAAAAAGTTTTGCAATGTCCGGGACTGCAAATTAAAACGTGCTCATCATACTCTGCTCCACAGATTATCTGAAGCAGCAGCCCATCTTGATCTTGAGGTGGAACCGCAAGCCACAGTCACTGAAAATGCTACCTCTACTTCAACTCCCGAAACCTCGACATCTGGTGAAGTAGATTCTTATAGTGTTCACGTTCAACCCGAATGTGGGTCGAATCTTACCTCTAAAGTTCAACTTTCAGTGGCTCACTGCGCTTCCATCCCAAGAGAGATCCAGAGGCCCCTCTTAAAAGTGATCGCCGTTACGGTTAAGGGTCCGAAAGGTAGCGTAGACACACTCGCGTTGTTGGACGATGGGTCAAGTGCAACCTTTATAGATGCTGACATCGCGGCCAAAATTGGCGCTACTGGGCCTAAATCTCAGGTCAACTTTAAATGTGTGGGAGGTTTAGCTAAGCAAACCGTCGTAGAGTACGTCAACTTTTCCATTAAGGGTCGCACGAACGGTTGCCCTACCCATGAGATACGTGGAGGACGGTCAATGGTCAACCTTGGTATTGCACGTCAAACGCTTCGTTTGTCTGATCTGAACTACAAACATTTAGTAGGATTAGAGGGCTTATTATGTTATGAGGACGCGCAACCAAAAATTATTATAGGTGTAGACAACTGGCATCTTTCTCTTCCTTTAGAGGTAAGAGAGAGAACGCGCTCACAACCAGTCGCACAACCCTTGGCTGGGTAATTTTTGGGTTCTCCAGCAGTAAGTCATACCCTTTAAAGTCTGTTCAGAGCGTCTGCCATATCACAGATGAGAGCGATAGAGTAGATTCCCTTTTAAAAGAATACCTAAAATTAGATTCGATTGGCATTGAAAAGAAAGTCTACCACAGCCCAGACGACGAACGCGCTATAAAATTGTTATCAGATCATACACGCCGTCTACCTTCCGGTCGTTTCGAAACATGTTTACCTTGGAAAGACGGCATCACGGACGTTCCGAAAAGCTACCCTTTAGCCTTATCGCGACTTTTAAATTTAGAAAAGAAGTTTTCGAAAGACGAACAAGTTGCAGAGGGTTACAAAACGTTTATCCGTGGGATGATTGATAAAGGGTACGCGGAGCTTTGCAATGAACCGCCCAGAGAGTCTGGCATAACTTGGTATCTTCCTCACTTCGGAGTAATTCATCCGCAGAAGAGCAAGCTAAGGGTTGTCCATGATGCTGCCGCTTCCGTCAGAGGTGTAAGCTTAAATTCTATGCTTCTGCAGGGTCCCGATCTCCTTCAACCCTTATTATCAATTTTAATGAGATTTCGAGAGGGCTTAATCGCCCTTAATGGTGACATCCGGGAAATGTTTCCTCAGACCAAAATTAGAAAAGAAGATCGGGACGCTCAGCGCTTTCTTTGGAGAGATAGCTCCTCAGAGCCAATCAAAGAATACCGTATGTCTTCGATGATGTTTGGGGCGAGATCCAGTCCTTTCACTGCACTTTACTTGAAGAACCTAAATGCGGCGGAACACACTAAAACTTTCCCAGAGGCCGCCAAAACAATTATTGAAGATCATTATATGGATGACTACCTAGGCAGTGTCGACTCAGTTGAAGATGCTGCTCGGTTGGCTAGCGACATCGTTAGGGTGCATTCCAAGGCCTACCTAGAGATGAGGTCGTGTGTTTCTAATCGCCGCGAAGCGCTTTCTGCACTTCCTGCAGAGCTTTGCGCTCCTTGTCAAACGACACATGTGGGTTTGATTGGCCCTGAAACGATAAATGTTAAGGTTCTCGGAGTAGTTTGGAATGTAACTGAGGATACTTTGGGTTTCAGACCTTTACCTTCTCCCCTTCCGCCAAAGTGGACCAAACGATGTGTTCTTTCGCAGTTGATGCGTGTTTATGACCCTTTAGGGCTTTTAACTCCGATAACTATAAGAGGACGCATTCTTTTTCAACAAACCTGGAAGATGGGCATTAACTGGGATGATGCACTTCCTCCTAGTGTGATTTCCAAGTGGGAAGGTTGGTTTGGAGAGCTGACAGATGTAGCCAAGTACACTATATCTCGATGCTACCTAAAGCAATCTAACCCGATAGACCGTCAGTTACATCTTTTTGCTGACGCCAGTGATTCGGCTTACTGCTGCGTTGCGTATTGGCGCTATACTTATAGTGATGGCAGCATTGAACTAGCTCTCATTGGTGGCAAAGCCAGACTAGCCCCGCTGAAGCCTGTCACGATACCTAGACTCGAGCTTCAAGCGGCTTTAATTGCAACTCATTTCGCAGCTTACATCACAGAGGCTCATAAACACAAGCCTTCTAAAACGTTCTTTTGGTCCGATTCTTTAACGGTTCTTAAATGGTTGCGTAGTGACGTGCGCTCGTTTAAGGCCTTTGTTGCTCATAGAGTGGGCGAAATCTTAGAGACGTCATACCTTACTAGTTTGAAATATGTGCCAACAGCTTTAAACGTAGCGGACGACGCTACGCGAGCCCAATGTAAATTTCAAATTGACAGATGGTTTTCTGGGCCTTCTTTTTTGCTTTTTTACTCAAACTGGCCCCGGGAGCCATCCCAAATGTCGATCCCTCTGACTCCTCACGAGCTCAAACCTAGTCAGGAGTTGGTCGGACTTACAACGGTTAATCCGCTAGAACCTCCTTTACCGGTGGTTGCGGACCCCTCTCATTTTAGTACGTGGATTCGATTGGTACGCTCAACAGCCCGTGTCCATCTTTGTGCCAAAACATTTCTTAACGTCAAACGTTCAAACGCAAACGCAATTGGCAAACGTTCCGTTACGAACCCTTCTCTTCCAAATTCTCCGCGTGCACTCCTTGCATCGGATATTATACTAGCTGTACGGGATTTATTTCGGCAATCTCAAATGGATTCATTTCCGACAGAAATAGAGCATGTTCGACAGTCCGCACCTTTGCCTAAACATAGTCGGTTGAAAAATGTTACGCTTAATCTAGACGAAGATGGACTCCTGAGACTCTCAAGCAGAATTTTGGCCGTCAAGGATACTCCACCGACAAGAGATCTTCAGCCCGTTGTTTTGGATGGACGCCACCCAACTGTTTGCCTCTTCATCGGTCACATCCATCAAAGTCGCGCTCATGGGGGCACCGAGTTAGTCGTCAATGAAATCAGATTGAGATACTACGTTTTGCATCTGCGACCATCAGTGAAGTCTATTATTAATCGCTGTCAACTATGCAGAATTCGCAAAGCCACACCCCGAATTCCATCTTTTGGTGATCTTCCCCCAGGCAGGCTGGCACACCACGTACGACCCTTTACTCATGTTGGCGTGGATTATTTTGGCCCTGTAAACGTGACCGTCGGAAGGCATCATGAAAAAAGATATGTGGCATTGTTCACCTGCCTTACAGTCCGTGCAGTACACCTGGAAATAGCCTCAACTCTACCAACTGATTCCGCTTTGATGGCTCTTCGCAGACTAATCGCTCGCCGTGGATGTCCTTCAGATGTATACTCGGATAACGGAACTGCTTTCGTTGGTGCCGCCCGCAAACTATCAGAACTGTACGATTTTGCAGCCAACAATAAGATAAGCTGGCACTTTATCCCATCTGCAGCTCCTTTCATGGGTGGAAGCTGGGAAAGACTAGTAAGATCAGTGAAGGTGGCCCTATCAGCAACCCTGAAGGAACGCGCGCCCAAAGATGAGATTCTACACACATTGCTTTTAGATGCAGAAGCCACTGTCAACTCCAGGCCACTAACTCACGTGGCAGTGGGACCAGAGGATGAGGAAGCACTAACTCCCTTTCACTTTCTTCTTGGCGGTGCTCAGGATGACAGGCGACTGAGTTCTCTGACGGATTCCGATTTATGCAGTCGAGAAAGCTACAGAAAGGGTCTCAGGCTAGCTGACCATTTTTGGTCCAGGTGGACAAAAGAAGTGTTGCCTTGTCTCGTGGCCAGGAGACCCGCAGAGGGAGTACAGGAAATTCGCTGTGGAGATTTGGTGTTAATCGTCGATGGATCTCTGCCAAGGGCCCCCTGGCCGCGTGGCAGGGTAGTCAAAACGTTTCCAGGCAAAGATGGAAAGGTGCGAACCGTCGAAATCAAGACCAAAGGCGGAATTTTTAAAAGAGCCGTCAGGTCAATTGTACTTTTAACCAGTGCTTGCCCGCCACCCTAATTTCGTGCTCACACCGGGGGGAGGCAAGTTGGCGGCAAGTACTGGCCACTAGTTTTCTACGAAAATGTGATGTTGTTTTTAAAAATAAATATTTTGTCTTGTCTCTAATAACACTCATTAGTCAAATACTTCAGTAAATTAGAACAAATAGTTTTTTCATATATAAACTCTATTATAGATATTGTAGTAGTCACAGAAGCAAATATATCAGACGAAATGAGTCATCTGTTTAACCTGCAGGGGTACAAAGCACACAAAACTAAGAAACAATAGAAAAGGTGGCGGTATGATTGTTTACATTCATAAAAAACACTCCTTCAATGTAATGAAATCTACAACAATCCACTTTGAGAGCCTAACAGGCGTTTTAGAAACACCGTCAAATAGTTCGTTCAACGAAGGAAAAATAAAAACAATAAATTGTGTAGTCTAGGTTATTATTTCAAATGGTAGGGGTGATACCCAGGTATAACATATCATAAGTCACTTGCTTTTTAGCAAATAGGTCCAATTTTTTGTTTTTTTTTGTAATTCTCTCAAAAACCATGCGTTTTTAAAAAAGACCTAGTTATAAAAAATAAAGCTGATTAAATTTTCTACAAAATTCAGTTTTTTTTTAGATCCTACTTTCTATCCTACTAATATTATAAATGCGAAAGTTTGTAAGTATGGATGAATGGATAGATGGACGTTTGTTACTCTTTCGAAAATTAACACTACCCTCCTTGTACATTTTAAAATGTGCACTTTTTGTACGGAAAAGCCATAATTGTTTCTTCCAGAAAAAGATAAATTACGATCTTAGTACATTCGTAGTGTGCAACTACCACAGTCGAATATGAAAATATTTCGGATTGGTCAATTTTATCCGGAATCGATATAATCTAAAACTGAACATGACAAATTTTATAAAATATTAAATGATTATCAATGCAGTGATCTTGACATTTTCCTTATTTTGTAAAAAGTTGAATTACAAATAGTTTGGAAAAAATGTTCACACGCGGCTTTAGAGGTTTGAGAAATTCTTTAATAAAAAAAAATTACATCCTACTTCCTTCCTACTATATAATATTATAAATGCGAAAGTTTGTAAGTATGGATGGAGGGATGGATGTTTGTTACTCTTTCACGTAAAAACTATTGAATGGATTTTTATGAAACTTTACAATAATATAGCTTATACATCAGAATAACACATAGGCTACAATTTATAAACCTGCGCAGACGAAGTCGAATGCACCAGCTAGTACTGAAATAATTAGTTGTAACATTGAGATATTTTAAATAACAATTTCGTAATTTTGTATATCAATATCAATCCACAATATTAAGAATCGAGGCGAGGGCGGGGCGAGTGCGCGGCGATCTCGTCGCGTGTTAGCGGCGAACACGCCGCGGGTGCGCAGCGAGCTCGCCGCGACAACGCCGCGGGTGAGCAGCGAGTTTGTGGCGTGTATTCAGTGCCAGAATGGATTCAGACGGGGAAGCACTGCTGTTAGCTTTGTTACTCCGAAGACGGAAACGAAAGCAGATAAAACGACAAATATGGGAGGATCCATTATCAAGAAATCGACTGGGAGAGAGCGACTACAATGTGCTGTTAATTAATTCAAAAAACCGGCCAAGTGCGAGTCGGACTAGCGCCCTAAGGGTTCCGTACCTATCTACCATATGATATACTAAAAGCTTTTGCTCGTTGATTTTAAAAACTCCGCGACCATCCAACTTGACCCCTCATTTATCGAAAAGTTCTTGAAACGGAAGCTCACCTTAATTGGTTACTATTAGTTGAGAAAAATTGAAATATTTAATGATTTTAGACTTTTTCCTTTATTTGTACTGTGAGACCTAGCTTCTTGCCAAATTTCATAATTTTAGGTCAACGGGAAGTACCCTGTAGGTTTTACTTTTTTGCATAAATGTATGGAGATGAGGACATAAAACGCCATATCTTTTGATTGCGTTGTTTTTTTTTTTTTTTACTATGTATGGGCTTACTCTTGACCTCGATCTAGCCTTAAGGACAGAGATGAGGTCGACGATGGAACGAGCTTGCCCAGAAGAAGCCTATTCACTCGCGACTTAAATAGATTCGGGTTATAAGAGCTCGGGAACACAGACGCAGGCAGAGAATTCCACTCCTTAGCTGTGCGCATTATAAAGGATGTTTCAAAGCGCTTTGTGCGAATGTGTGGAATATCAACCAGATATGGGTGATATCCTGCGGTGCGTCTGGATTCCCGATGGTAGAAGGGGGATGGCGGAATAAGCTCATGGAGCTCTTGGGCACACTCTCCGAAGTACAATCTGTAAAAGACCGACAGACATGCAATTTTGCGCCGGTGGGCTAGGCTGTGAAACTTGGTTTTACTAGCATCTCATCACCAACGAGCTTCTTGGCTCTGCGATCGATCAAGTCTAGAGCGGCTAGTTGGTATTTGGCTGAGCCATCCCAAAGGTGGCAGCAATTCTCCATGCAAGATCGGACTTGTGCTTTGTATAAAACTAGCAACTGTCCAGGAGAGAAATACCGCTTAACCTTATTGAGGATACCCAACTTTTTGACCGCAGTTTGAGCTTTTGACTCAATGTTGGCGCCGAAGTTCAGGTTTGCACACAACTTCATGCCAAGAAGCTCGAGGCTGTCGGTGACCGGTACAGATGTACCTCGAAAAGTAGGAGCCAGATTGAATGGACTCCTTTGGGCAGTGAATAGACACGCTTGTGTTTTGGTGGCGTTGAAACTCACCAGATTTTTGTCACCCCAGTCGGAGACAAGACTTAAGGTTGAGTTTATACGCTCTACCGTGGCCTCTCTCAAAGAACGTATTTCGTCACTGCTGGCTTTTGCGCTTGACATATATCTCTCGACGACAGTACTGTCATCTGCGTACCCAACAATATTAGGACCAAGTAGGTCGTTGATGTGCAGCAGAGTCGCAGAGAGAACAGACCCCTGAGGAACCCCGGCGTCAATAGCCATGAGGTCAGAGGAGCAGCCATCAAGGACTACTCGGATCGACCGTTCACTCAGGAAGTCAGAAATCCAAGAGCAAAAGTCAGCGGGAATGCCGTATGCAGGAAGTTTGCTCAGCAGACTTGCGTGCCATACCCTGTCAAAGGCCTTCGAGATGTCCAGTGATACGGCAAGGGCTTCGCCGTGTTTCTCGATGGCCTCGCCCCAGAAATGCGTAACATACACTAGAAGATCCCCAGTTGATCGTCCCCGGCGGAAGCCATACTGACGATCACTGAGTAGGTCGTTAGTTTCTAGGTAAGTCAGCAATTTTCCATTTAGTACCCTTTCCATAACTCTGCAGAGTATGGAGGTGATGGCGATCGGACGATAGTTGGTGGGGTCGGCACGACTACCCTTCTTAGGTACTGGCTGTACATTAGCAACCTTCCAAGGTTTAGGCACCGTTCTTGTTTTAAGAGAGAGGCGGTAAAAACGCGTCAGCACAGGAGACAACTCAGGCGCACAGTTCCTCAAGACTCTTGCTGGTATTCCATCAGGACCGCTAGCTTTGTTCACGTCTAGACTTCGAAGTACTCTACGAACCTCTTTTGAGTGTATTGTGATCTCCGACATCGAAGAATCACAGCGAGGAATCGTCGGTGGCTGATTAGAGTCTGCATCTAGGCAAGAATTGCTCGCAAATAGAGATGCAAATAAATTTGCTTTCTCTGTTGCGGAGTGGGCTAGTGACCCGTCTGGTTTCAGCAGGGGAGGTAATGTAGGACGGCAGAAGTTTGTTTCGACCGATTTGGATAGGGACCAAAATTGTTTGCTACCAGAGGGGTAGGATGCAAGTTTGGTCCCTATGCGTCTGACGTGGTCGTAACGGGCCTTCCGGATCACCCGCTTGCAGGACTTTGCAGCAGCATTAAATGCTCTTTTTTTCGCGCGAACCCGCCGAGCTCGAACTTTGCGGTCACGGGCTTGAACCCAGGCTTGGTATGCAGACTGCATTCGAGCCTCAGCGCGAGCGCAGTCCGCATTGAACCAAGGTCGGGCTTTGTGACCGAGCGGTATATCGGAGAATGGAATATAGTATTCCATTCCCTGCCGTATCACATCTGCAACCGCTTCAGCTGAACAGGTGGGGTCGCCCGAAGAAAAACACACTGGCTGCCATGGGTAGGACGCAAAGAAGTGCCGCATCTCATCCCAGTCTGCTGACTCGTATCGCCAAGCTCGCCTCGTGCCTCTTGGGCTATCATCCGGAGGATGATCGACACGGACTTCACCAGACAGTGGTCGGATGTTCCCAGCGGGGCTGATACCGACACGGAGTGTCTGTCCGGATCTGTGGTCAGCAGCAAGTCCAAGCAATTGGGCGTGTGACCGGCAACGTCTGGCACCCGCGTAGCAACATTCACCAGCTGGGTGAGATCTAGCGACAGTGCTAGTTTGCGCGCCTCTCTCCCAGCATGGTCAGTTTTCTGGTATGGGAACAACCACTCGCTGTGGTGGGCATTAAAGTCCCCCAGAAAATGAAGCTGCGCTGTTGGGTACCGTTGTTGGGCACAATCCGCCTTCTCCATTAGCTGTTCAAAGAGCCTGGATGTCTCCTCGTCACTGCTGTGCGACCGATAGACACCGGCGTAGAGAGATTTCTCGACCCCGGTGTCCACCAGTAGCCAGATTGTAGAAACCCGGAATCCTCAAAGCAACGGAGACGCCGATAGCAAATGTCATCGCGAACGTACACACAGACCCCAGCTCGTTTTTTGAACTTGTGTTCCAACGAGTATCCTGGGTAGTTGAGGTACGCCGCGTCCGACGGTGTTCCTATTTGCGTCTCCGTTAAAAAAGAATAAGTGCGGCTTCTCGGTCCCGAGATGATGGTGGACCGGGTCGATATTTGAGTGCAACCCCCTGATGTTTGTAAGGTGCACTTTAAGCGGGAGGAAGTGCCGCCGTTTGGTAATCTTGATTCTTTTCTTACTTTTTTCATTTTGAGGAGTGTGTGGTGGGGAAATGGAAGAATGGTCGTTGTTGTAAAAAAATTAAATTTTCAGATCTTGTGTGGTTTATGGACCTTAATATTCTTTATCAATTTCAACCTGATATCGCTTCTCGATCGTGAGAAAAGGGTCTTGACACACAGACAGACAGGCGGACAACAAAGTGATCCTATAAGGGTTCCGTTTTTTTATTTTGAGGTACGGAACCCTAAAAATAATAAATGATCAGAAATGCTTATAATATATATTTTAAGACGAATGGTAACAATATGTTAAAATTTTAAATCTATGGATTTGCAGAACAAGGCCAGAGCCCGGAAGATATTACTATCTATGGGGATTGCATGGCAAGTAATGGGAGGCGCATGTTGTTACCTTCATGCTTGTCATTGTCATTGCCGTCTGTACTGTTTTTGTTTTTTTAACTCTGTAAAAGAAAAGAAAAGAAAATTGCGTAACTTCAAAAAAATTTACCAGTTTTATTCTGCTTTTCGATGAGATATTTTAACCGCTCGGACGGGTCACTTTGAGCACTTACTGCGGAAAACGTGCCAGGCTGCGCTGCGCCTCGGCAGACCAGTTGATTATGAATCTACTAAGTGCCCTCTTTCTCTACAAAGTGTGTTTATGCTGCTTTTTTGTAAGGTAGGCCTCTCTACTGTCGGCTGACGGCCTATCAGTAAAAGTGTTTAAAAACGGATTCGAGAGTGTACTAAAGCACAATGCTTCCGATAAAACGGTTCATAAAGTGTGAGATTTGCGGAGATCGAGCGAGTCGGAAAGACGACACCAAAGGGAAATTTTTCGCAAAATTTCCTTTGGATGAAGCCCGGTAAGCACAAAATTAGTCATAATTAGTTACAGCAATCTGCAAACATACAATATTTCATATTACATCTGCTTTTTGTTGCTTTTAAAATTCAACTAGTGTTGCACTGTGACTACATAATTATGTAATATTGATAACTTAACTATGAACTAGCTGTGAACATTGACACCGTATTATTATTTTGTTCACAGGGTCTGAAGAATCCACAAATTTGATGACTGCAGCAACGTTATTGGCTCATGATGAGATTTTTTCACAAAAAAAAACATTGCATTTCAGAACTTTATGTTTTTATTTTGTCCATTTTTAAGTTCAACGTTGCTTTATGGTTTCTTTAGTTCCAAGAAATGACGGAAACAGAAAAGTAAAGAACATGTTACTTAGCGTAATAAATAAGGCCATAATGCAACGTCGAACTTTATGTGGAGTAGACCCTTTTATGTACTTAGAATAAAAATGTGCCTATTACAACCATGCAATACCTTCATGATAATATCGATATCAATAATACGCGCTGCCCTCGGATGACAAAACGCGGCAACCCAAAAGTTGTGAAGTTGAGTAAAACGCGTTCAAAGTTTTTTATTGAGCATTTCGTAAATACATTATATTGTTTAAAAGAATGTACAATATACTTAAATATTTATGACTTATTAATGTTATATGTATGATGGAGGTTGGCAATAAATTTTTTACTCAAACAAAGCTTTAAATGTCACAATTTGAATATCTAAACACTAAACACTCATTTAGTGACACTCAAACATATATTCACTCACACAAACACACACAAACACACACACACACAGATACGATATATATATATATATATATATATATATATATATATATATATATATGTATATATTTATTCCACACAGTTATTTTTAAACTAAACTCATACAAAACAAAACATACCTTTTAAATAGTTTCCAGTGTTTTTAAATTTTGAAATACTAAGTAGTATAACATTATCTAATGTAGTCTCTTTTGGGGTGGGTCCTGGAGACCTGTAATACAGGGATGACCTAGCTCAGGCTCGAGTCTTCCACAACATTTGAATTTAAATTTTTACTTCTAGCATTGTACTTACCTAATATAGAAAATGTTATGTGGTGAAATAAATAAATTTATTATTATTATTATCTCTTTATTAAAAGAACATTAAAAATTTTGAAAATATTATAAGGGGGCAAATAACAAAGATTTGACGTCAAATTAAATACGAGGCTCTTCATCATCTATATCTTCATTGACACGAAGATTCTGAAAGAAACTTCTTCGCGATGGAGGCATTGACTTTGAGAGCTTGATTAGGTAAATTTTTTTAAGTTTGCTTACGCCATTAGGAAGTTCTTGATGTTTAATTTTCATGAATGGTGACGTGCTATATTAATTTTTAATTAGTGTTTGAATTTCTTTTTTCAGTTTCATTTTGTACACGTCAATTTCAAGGAATTCTTCATCAAATTTCACTTTTACGAAGATTTGTGGAGCCCCGACGAAACTCTACCACTTTATATTTCGTGATGTTTAAGTTTATGGGAAATTTTGCTTTCATTTCGTCTTCCAGCACCATAAAATCTTGGTGGCCTAATATCTGAACCTCCAAATTTTTTCGAGATTTTTTAATTACTTCAATGTAATCATTAAAATCGTATAATTCCCCAGCAGAATTAAGATTCTTCGCAACTTCGATGTTCGGCGATTATTAGTAGACGACATCTTTTTATTCTTTGGCAAAGGCGATGACAGTGGCAATGGTATATCAGTTATTATTTCGGCTTTTAGCGATTTTACGACGTTTTCATCTTCAGTCTCAACAATAATTTCATTGCAGTCAAAATCATCTTCAAAAATTACAGGTAATTGTGCAATATCAACAGAGTTAAGATCTATTTTAAGAGATTCTAAATTGCTGCAGGTATCAACTTCTGTATTTAATTTTGATGACAACTTTTGCTTTGTATTTTTTTCTATCCCTTTACGTGATGTTGACGAGCATTTTTGTAAATCTGTATTTAATTTCCTTTTTTTTGTTGCAGGACCCATCTCAGATTTTTCTCTACTTACGTTTTCCCCAGCTACCATCTCCAGCTCTTTTTGTCCTTCTATAAATATTTCTTCATTTTTCGTTTCAGCATCTTCCGTATTTTTCTTTTCAGCTTTATTGGATGCATCTTCACTGCTATGCAAACCATCAGATAAAATTACCTCCATTTGTGCGACATCAGCAGAACCAAGTTCTATTTCTAGCGGCTCCATATTGCTGGAGGTATCAACTTCTGTATTTAATTTTGATGTCAACTTTTGCTTTGTCTTTTTTCCTATTCCTTTACCTTTACGTGATGTTGACGAGCATTTTTGTAAATCTGTATTTAATTTCCTTTTTTTTGTTGCAGGACCCATCTCAGATTTTTCTCTACTTACGTTTTCCCCAGCTACCATCTCCAGCTCTTTTTGTCCTTCTATAAATATTTCTTCATTTTTCGTTTCAGCATCTTCCGTATTTTTCTTTTCAGCTTTATTGGATGCATCTTCACTGCTATGCAAACCATCAGATAAAATTACCTCCATTTGTGCGACATCAGCAGAACCAAGTTCTATTTCTAGCGGCTCCATATTGCTGGAGGTATCAACTTCTGTATTTAATTATGATGTCAACTTTTGCTTTGTCTTTTTTCCTATTCCTTTACCTTTACGTGATGATGACGAGCATTTTTGTAAATCTGCATTTAGCTTCTGTTTTTTAGTTGCAAGACCCATCTCAACTTCTTCTCCACTTACGCTTCTTCCAGCTACTACCTCCAGCCTTTTTTTGTTTTTTGGTTCTTTGATGTTCATGGTCCCAAAGCGCATTTCTTTCAGAAGATTTATAAAAGAATTGTCAATAGCGTCCTTGTTGTCTTTGTCGTCGGCTCTAATATCTTTGGGCAGTCTTTCCAAAAGTACGTTGACGTCTAGAGGAGCAATACCAGTTTTCCTAAATCCGGCTTTTATGTTTTTTTCTGAATTTTTATTGAGTTGGTCTACCAACAGTTTTAATAGACGAGGAAAACAGCCCTTCGGGATTGTTGATAATGTCCTTCCATCGGTCATCTTCCATTTATCGAGTATATGTCTCCAAGCTGTTTTCATTGGCCTAAAGAACGCTACGTCTAAAGGCTGCGTTAAATGTGTGGAGTTGGCCGGTAAGAACACAAAATGTATTTTTTTTTCTTTACAAAGGCTAATGAGCTCTGCTGAAAGGTGTGACGACAAATTATCGCCAATCAGAACTTTTTTACCTGGCCTCTTTTCTAATATTGGTATAACCAAGTTCTTTAACCAGTCGGCGAAAATTACACCATCAAACCAACCAGATTTAGTACGATTATATCTCGCATTTTTCGGTCCATTTAAAACCCAAGTATCACTTAGATGGATAGCTTTATACACTACATACGGCGGTAATGTTTCTCCATCTGCCGTTGCAGCCATCATCAATGACACCGACCCTTTAGTGTGATTTACCACCCTTTCGGGATATTTACAGCCCCGTTTCACAATAACTTGCTTACGACCAGGGTCGTCTGTTAAATTTGTCTCATCATAGTTTATAATATTTGAGAGAGGTATATCACTGATGGACTTTTCTAGTTCCATATGATACTCTTATATTGTTTCTGGCGAAACTTTTGCTCTTGCTCTCTTTATATTTTGACAAATCCTTTTGGAAATATTGTTTTTGTGTCGTTTGAGAAAACTTTCCACGAAATCCGGACCAGGAAGGTTATTTTTGAATCTTTTACATTGGATTTTAGAAGAATCAAGATACATCTTCACCACGTAGCGTAAGTCCATAGTAGTTAATGGATATCCCCATTCTGCAGAAGTGTTCAAATTGTGAACTATATATTGTTCAGCACTCGCCGACAGTGCAGTTTGCCCGCCACTTGATTTCATTTCCTGTAATTTGTGACGACCAAGCACTGACTTCGAAATTCCATACTTTAGTGCCACAGATTTTATGGATGTGTCTGATTTTGAAAGTTCGTCGAGTGCTTCATTATAATATTTAAGTCATATTTTTTTCGTATTTTTGTACCCGGTTGTGGTGTATAAACCCTCGGCATCCTGTAAATAAAGCAATAAATAAAACAAAAATAGCAAAAAAACAACGTTAAAAAAAAATTATAAAGAGTATATTTTTTTAATAGATTTGCATTATTTTTCATTGTTTTAACTTTTTTAAGTTTCGAAAATACAAAAACACGTTCACAGTTGGGAGGCTACCTTCTAGGTTAATTAAATATATTTTTTTTATGTTTGGTTTTTTATTTTAGCATTTTTATTGAAAATTGACAACCCTATGAAATGTAACCCAACACACCCCTCTAGTGTCCCTATACACCTCATTCTCGTATCAACTAACCCCACCCACAGTCCCAACTCACCTCGTTCCTGCTCCGACTCACCCATTTAGACAACCCTACTCACCCCGAAAATATCCTAAATTCAGGTGCATATTTGAAAATGAGTATCTTCTATGTAATTTGGCAAATATAACTTACTTTTTTCGATGGTTGGTTCAAGTTTCGGTCCAGGAACAGTTTTTAATAAGTTTTATACCTTTTAAACACATTAATTTTGTTGAAAAATCAATCTGAAAACACCTTACAAACCGCCACTTTTTTGCCTCCGACTTTGACTGTTCTTTTTTTTATTTTTTATGGCTTGGATACTTAAGTGTTGCCAGGGTACAAAGAAAAAATATTTCCAAAATTTGAAAAAAATAAATTATGTACGGATCCACAGCCATAGATTTCTACCAGAAAGGTTTAAATTAAATCTGCCTTGATGTCTCTTGTCACCCCGCAATCCCTTCTCACCCCGCAATCCCTTCTCACCCCGTTTTACGGTAGTAAGCTAGGATTGCGCTGTTTTGCCGCGATCGTTAAAATCTCGGTGATCCCGGTTCATAAAGCCTATTATCACGACAAAACATAGCAACATGGGTTAACGCGAATTGTCAAAATATTTTATCGGATTTTAAGGTTACTGGTTTTTGCATTTTGTTACTACGTGAAGTAAATTAATTTTTGACCTCACTAGGTCATAGGTCAAGGCTAGTAGATCAAGTTTAGCTATGTTACGACAAGACGCGGTAACCCGGATTGCCGCGTTTTGCCATCCGAGGGCAGCGCGGAGGACAGACGTGAAAAAAAAACAGGACAGACGGCAATCATAATGACAAGCAAGGAGGTACAATTTCTTTGATGACATCATCCATTTACCACTCGATTTTCGCGCTCAAAGCCCGGAAAAAAAACGGGCTAGCGCGGTTTGACGCGTTGCTCTAAGATTTACCACCATTCTCCTTAAGTCACTCTAAGGTTGACTGGTAGATATCTCACCTTGGAAGAAGTCCGCCTTTGCATGTTTCAGACGATAGTACTTTTGTAATTTTTTCTTTCTAGTTTCGACGGACTGGGACTGAACGCGAGCGTACAAAATCGCGAGCTTGCTTCGCACCCGCAGGGTCCTCGCGGCATGTTCGCCGCGGACACGCCCCGAACACGCGGCGAGATCACCACGCACTCTCCCCGCCCTCTCCTCGCTCAGAACTCGCCAGTGTGATATGGCTCTTATTTTTTTTATGGTTCTTAATTGTGAGGTATATCAGCTGCACAATGAAAATCCATACTCCATTTGCGTACTCGTAGTATGGACCAGTTAGGTAATGAAAATGATAGCGGACAATGACCTCAATTTCGAATCTGTCATTGGTTTCGAATTTGGAATATTCCGGTACGGGAGTAGATAAATAACAATTTCGGGGTCGACTACCCCCTATGGGGTTTGACGAGGGTACTGGTTGTTATACAGATAGACTGCCATCTGGCTTCCGCAACCCAGAGGGTCAACCAGGCCCAATCCTAGATTAGGCTATGCCAGGTTAGTGACAATCTAGCTGTCAGAGTTTTCAAGCCGCCAAAGGGCCTCTGACTTGGCTTAACGATTACTGTCGTTGCTTGTAGCCGGGACCTACGGCTTAACGCGCTCTCCAAACACGGAAACGCTCTTGATCTGTTGCCACTAGTAGTCACCCATCCGGGTTCTGACCACGGCCAATGTTGCTTAACTTTCGTGATCGGAAAGATAAGCAACTAGTACTTGGACACACCGGCGCTTTAAGTATACCTCGAAAAAAATATACCGCAAAAATGCTGTTGAAAACCCGAACCCATTTTATAAAAGCGCTCTTAGTGAGTGAATGACGCGGTACGGATTGTCCAGTTATTTATAAGGATAAGTACATATGCTGTCTTTAGTGATAAAGTATAGTGGCTTGTAGTAAAGATAATTGGCATGCTTTGTTTCCTCTGAAAATCGGAAGGGCTAGCGAGGAGGGGTACTGACAGGGTACGAGCGGCGGGGGCGAGGGCGGGCGGCATCGATCCGGTCGCTGCCGCCCCACCCGGCTCTTACCGCGCATACTTCACTTCGACCACCGAGCTTTGCTCACTTCAGTCCGCTCGACTTATGTATGAAAACTAGTACCTATAAGCTTTTATTGTTTAGCCACCCCCATTAACAAAACTTGCCACTTGGCGGCTTAAAGGTCACTACTAGCTGACGGGCGATGATACTCGATTTTAAAGCTTGCTCTTAAGGACTAATAGCATCTTTGTATTTTTCTACTGTCGAATCAGATATTCTCAAGTGTGTATCTGCTGTGGAACATTCGATAATGTACATATGGTAGTTTTAAAGGATATAGTGTTGTGTTTCTGTGAGCTATTTGTTGTTGTGGGAACTGACGCGATAAATTCTAAACACACACATCAGTTTATGATCATTTATTTTATGTCAACGTTCATCATTTCCCTAAAGCACTGACCCATCCATCTCGTACGACAATAAGTGGTGAATAGTGACAAACAGGTTAATTACAAACAATTAGTGGTTAGAAATCAACTGCGAGTTTTGTGACTTGAAACAAAGTAGTAATAGTAATTTTAACCAACGCCACCATAAAGCGCCACCACGTTTCGCCACAGCAAATTACGGTACTCCAACCATTTCCCAAAAAGTTCGCCATTGAATGTACGCGGGCAATCAGTAAAAGCAGCGTCATTAAGCCGAATCGAGGCTTCACCGAGGCTGGCGGGCTCGGCGGAGTGCGGGCGCGGCGCGGGACTCCCGGCAGGAGCCGGCGGCGGCGGTGGCGCCCGCCTTGGATACGGGTACGAGGCACTCTCGGCTGGTAGCGACGGCAGCGAGGGCGAACACGAAGACGGGCCCGAGTATGCCGCGTTCGAGATGGAACTCTCGGGCGGAGGAGAATCCGCAGATGGGCCTTCCTCACGCGGCTCTGCGAAAGTCAATTTCCCACCTGACGTGCACTTGGAAAGGAGGCCTACGGCAACGGCAGCGAGTACTACTGCAGCGTATCACCGTGGTCGTGGTCGCTCTATGAGCGCGTGGAGCGATATTAGTCGTTCCAGTATTCGCTTTGAAGAAAGGTCAGTACAGTGCTGCAGAAACTATGCCTTATATTTCAGAAAGGTTATACACCGACTAGATAAATTTATATAATCGATTTTATTTAATTGAATCTTTTCCATATAGACCCATAAACTCAAGAACTACAACAACAACTAATACAAAGGAGTATAGTCATGCGGTTTAACATTTTGTTGCGGTGCGATGAAGTTTCAGTGTAGGCGATAGGTAGGTAGATTATGCTATCAGAAGAACCACCAAAGGCCAAGAACATATTTACCATATCATATGGGGACTACATCAACTTACCAAACAAACATAGTAATTTTATTACAAAGAGAATGAGCTGCTATTCGGATCATGAAAAATGCTTGACGCATTGTACCGTATCGGACGCTATCTCGGCATGCGCACTTGAAACCGCGGCTAGCGACAACCACCAATTCCATAAGGGCTTTAGTAGTATTTTTGGCTCCAAATTAAACTTTAATGTATATACGTTGTGAGCTCAAATGCACCGTTTTCAATATGAATTCTTGTCTCTGAAATGTAGGCCACCAACTTTAATGCCGTAAAAAGAAAATGTATGTCTATAGGAAAACATTTTCAAATTGGTGCGTAGGTATAGTATTCAGAGTGTAAGGGACAGCTTTTCAAAAACAAATAGGGTATGATCAGTCGACGAAATTGAAAAACTTTCAGGTAATGAAACTTTCGGGAAATGAAATAATAAGCAGCCTCTCCATATAAATAATCCAATGAAGAAATTCATTTACTGAAAGTCGTTCGGTTATTTTTAGGGTTCCGTACCTCAAAATAAAAAAACGGAACCCTTATAGGATCACTTTGTTGTCCTTCTGTCTGTCTGTTTGTCAAGACCCTTTTTCTCACGAACGAGAAGAGGTATCAGGTTGAAATTAATAACGAATATTAAGGTCAATTAACCACACAAGATCTGAAAATTTCAATTTTTAAAACGACGCAATCAAAAGATATGGCTTTTTATGTCCTCATCTCCATACATTTTTAGAATTCAATAATTATATCAATACCAGCGTTCTGCACTGCGACTTTGCACGCATAGAACCCGTTAGCACGTCTTTCAGTTAAAAATTTTCAAATTTCAGATAAATAAATAATAAACTTAAATTTTAAACCTATATTTTTTAAATTGATAAAGAGCTATCTAATGTAATGACACCCCACCCACACGTTGGGATAGACAAGAAAAAAAATCATCCCCACATTACTGGTGTGCGAGGTACCCTAAAAAAAAATTGTTTTTTCGATATGTTACTTGACTTGTCGGCGTGGATGAAATGTATGGTCGTACTAAATTACAACTTTCTAGTACCAAGGGTCTCTGAGCTAAGCCGCGTACAGACAGACAGACATACAGACAGACGGACAAGACGAAATTAAGGGTTCCTTGTCGACTACGCAACCCTAAAAACGGACAAGTGCGTGTCGGGAAATGAAATGAAATTATTTATTGCCCAGTTACAGAGGTGTAACAAGATGTTAGTTTGTTGATAGTTCTTATTAGAATTTACTGTTGGCTCGGGCCACGCGAACTATAAGGTTCCGTTATTTTTACCGATTTTTTTACGGATCCGGACGGATCCTTTATACCTTTTTGGTAGGTGAGCACAGTCAACAGAAAAAATCTTATTAAAGTAAAAAATATATATTTTATTTGGTTATTACTTACTACTATCACAGATAATCACATTAATTTTTTTATCAAATTTCATAAATAATTTGCCCCTTTGCACTTTGGGCTATTAAATTATTAAAAAAAGAACCTAAATTAAACACTTATTTTTATCACGTAAATATTGTGTAGTCTTCTGATTTGCACTAGCTTAAATTTAATATAATATAAATATGAAGAATTTTAATAATCAGCATCTAAAAATCTTACCTTCTATACTTCGTAGGTAAAACTTAATAACTTTCTTTTGTCTGTTTAAGTAAATAAAAAAGTGAACCGATTGCTATTAAACAAAGCTTATTTTTTGCCAACAAAAAATTCCAAACACAATTTTAAAAACTTTGTTTGAATCGGTGCAGTGGTTGGTTAGTTTATCGAGCACAGATGAATATCCGAAAATGACCTAAGTGAATGGGTTCTATACCGTTTTTTGTGACCCCCTAGTTAGATAATATTTTCGCGTCAAATGGCGTTACCTATTCGGAGGTTTCAGGATTTTATTATGTTTGTTAATAGAAATGTTATACTTAAACAGTCGTGGTATACAATTCCTAGGAAAAAAGTACGATTCCTTAAATAGATAGAAAATGTTTGATATATTCACGTCGCCTAAGGAATCTATAAATTTTCTAAATAGCAATCGGAAATGTATTGATTTTCCTAGGAAATCTTTAAATTTTCTAGGAAACGTAGTACATGAATTATTATTAGAACTAACTTAACCTATCCTGGCCTAACATTAATAAACATAGACTAAAATCTTATATTCTACACATTTTCGGTGGACTAGCAGGTATTTATTTATTCTATACATTTCCTAAACGTTCTAGGCATTCTATAAATTTCCTGGGAATTGCATAGACTTCTGGAATTTCACATATATCCGGCGACATATGCATAGAATAATATGATTAGTGTATGAGTGTGTGTATTAAATTTTCAGAAATTTCATTTCAATTTGAAAAATATTTGAAAATAGGAAGCTGCTAACAAATATTGTTGCTGACTGTGCCAAAAATTACCTAAAGGATCCGAACGGAATAGTAATTTTTTTTAAATACTGATCCTTTATACGAACGCTCAGACAGGAATAGAAAATAAATAAAATAATTCGGATCCTTTCAAGGATCCAGGATCAGACCGGAATAACTCAAAGAACAGACAGACGGACATAACGAAACTATAAGGGTTCTTTGTTGACTGCGGAACCCTAAAAACGGGTGTAAGTACCACCAAAGGTATTTATTTTCAACATCATCATAAAACGTCCACTACAGGACCGGGAGCTTAGAAGTCCAGCAAAAACGTGTGGTACTTAGGAGGGGATTTACAGTAGTCACCACGCTTGTGAGCGTTGCGGCTGGCGACCGCTGTTGTTGGTGACCGCAGTTTGTAAGATGGATTAATCACAGAAATATGCTGTTGCCCATCTTCCGGTTTATAATCCCTTAGTGTCCTTTTATGACACCCACGGTTAGAAATGGGTTGGTACTATTGTATGCCCCACGGGCTTTTTAAAATTAAAAAACTATTTTACACGAAATTATTTTACACTATATTACAATGTTATTTTTTTTTTCGAATATGAAGTACTCAGAGAGCTCTTGTTTTTTTACGTAATTACTTTTAAGTCACTAAGTGTGCAAAATTTTTAATCCGTCTGTAACATAGATTTGGAGAAAAAAAAATTAACAGTGTCGGATTTAATTGGGTATCGTAGCCGCCTGGGGGGTAGAGGTAGTGGTACAAATTTGTACTTTGTTCTAACTCTAGGTTAAGTATCATTTGGCCTTAGTTTCAAGCTCCAGACTGTGTAGCATCGCTATATTATTTCTTCCTTTTATTTTCAATATTGTGGCTGTTTTTCTCTATTGAGCGCAAATTCTTAAAGACAAACAAAAACTGTGATGTTGAAAAACCACCTCCAAAGATATAATTTTAGTCCACCTTGGTTTGTCCTCGCCTGCAATACCTCAACAAATTTTTAGAACTTGTTTTTTTTCTCTTTTCAGTTCATATTTTTCTAAACAGTCGGGTATTTTGTTATATTTTTTTATTTTTTTTTGGCACTATTTAGTTTTATTATTGAAAGATCTTTCTTGTATAATTTTTTATACCCTATGACACTGCCACAATGATTACAAATCTAACGACACCTCACATCTTGAAATCTATCAAGCCGTTTGTGTCATGATTGCCTTGATCGTTACTTTTATACATAAATTAATATTCCTACTTGTTACTCAAAAAGTATGGTAAATAAAATTTTCGAATAATTTAATAGGCCGATTCAATTTTGATCATCAATTTAAAAAAACCTGAAAAGTTTTTAAATTCAGCCACAATCTATGGAACATCTTTCTGTATTTTTAAATTGATGATCAATATTTGAATCGGCCCATTTTCGATGCCTCATGCTAAGGGGTATCCAAATCACCTCCATGTATGTTCCGCGATTATTTGTAGTTTTCAAGTTATAAATTATTTAATTAATTTAAAAAAAAATCTGCTGAAAAAATTTAAAAATTCATATCTTTTTTGTACAGAACATTTTTTCAATTTTATTTTTGTGTCATGATTGCCTTGAACGTTACTTTCTTACGTAAAATAAAAAAACCTCCTAACGTTCCTACATGTTACTCAAAAAGTATGGTAAATAAAATTTTCGAACAATTTAATGGGTCGATTCAAATTTTGATCATCAATTTAAAAATACAAAAAGAATGTTCCATAGATTGTGGCTGGTTTTAAAAACTTTTTAAGTCTCTAGGCTACCTAAAACATAAAAAAAATTGGTTATTAATGGGGTATTTTTTGCTAAAATGAGCGTTTAAAAGTTGAGAGGGAAAAAACCATGAATATTAATTTAGGCTCCAAATAAATAATTTGCCTATTTTGGAGATTCCTATTGCAAATTACGATGGTGGTAGGGCTTCTCTACAAAGTCCGTCTGGAAAAAAACCGCATTTTGCCTGTTTCTGTCATAAAGCAGTAGTGTTTGCACTATTGTGTTTCAGTAGAAGTTTTAAGAGAACGCCAATTTTAGCGAAAATACCATTTTAAGTACCAAAATACTTTCAAAATGCCCTGTCAAGTAGTCATTCTTACGAAAAAAACAACCAAATTCTGAAGGCCCACCCTAAGAAATAAAATACAATCGCTCATGTGCCAGAAATTTAACCAGCTGTCTTAAAACTGCTACCGAACCACAATACTGCAAACACTACTGCTTTATGACAGAAACAGGCAAAATGCGGTTTTTTTCCAGACGGACTTTGTACGCAAGCTCTACCACCATCGTAATTTGCAATAGGAATCACTAAAATAGGCAATTAATTTTTTTTAGCCTAAATTAACATTCAGGGTTTTTTCCCTCTCACCTTTTAAACGCCAATTTCAGCAAAAATACAAAATACCGCATTAGGCACCTTATTTTTTTTTTTTTTATGTTTTGGGTAGCCTAGAGACCTGAAAAGTTTTTAAAACCAGCCACAATCTATGGAACATCCTTTTTGTATTTTTAAATTGATGATCAGAATTTGAATCGGCCCATTAAATTGTTCAAAATTTTATTTGTCATACTTTTTGAGTGACAAGTGGGAATGTTAGGAGGATCATTATTTTATGTATGAAGGTAACGTTCAAGGCAATCATGACACAAAAAGAAAATTTATAACATGTTGTGTACTAAAAAAGATATGAACTTTTAAATTTTCTTTGGCAGAAAAAAAAAATTATAACTCGAAATCTACAAATAATCGTGGAACATACATGGGGATGATTTGGATACCCCTTAGCATGAGGCATCTTTTTTTTTCTTTTGAACGCCTATCAATGGGCCACCCTTTATACAAAATAATTAAGAAAAATTGTCACTCAAACAACACAATAGTTCAAGTTTTTTGACTTTCACCACTATCAAAAAACTCTAACACCATTAAAATTTAGTTAATTTTTGAGTAGGATAGCTTTGACGAAAAAATTAGTTCCTAAAAAACAGTTTTCGGGAATATTACAATTACAGTTTGAGTTTTACGCACATAAAGATAGAGTTCACTTTTGAGTAGGATAACGAACGGAGAGAGATGAACGAACTGTTATTTTCTCACTCACTCCTCCCTTGCTGCTGCGAGAGAGAAAGAGATGTGAAATAAAAAGTCGTTCATTTCAACATCCATAATTTTTGAGTCGTTTTTTCGAAAGAAGTTTTTTGTAAGACCAGAAAAGTATTCGTTCGTTTTATGCTAAACAAGCGTTTCGTGAAAGCGTTTTTAGAAAAACCCGCCCACCACTACTTTACACCTGCTACACCCTTTGGGATAACGAAGAATCAGCACTCATAGCACAACAATCGGCGAGCAAATCATAAATAGAGCTAAAGTATATATTTCTTTCCTTATTTAACTCCTTTGAGAGATGATTTTCTAAAAATGCCGATACCCGGGTTCATTATTCTTTCCTAATCCAACTGTTTATGCATCTCATGTCATAACTATAGAATTTTCATACAAACTTTCATCGCTTCTGGGAGATAAGTTTTGGAAAATCCTTACACAATTATAGCGGTTACGACTCGGTCTTGACGCATGCCCCCAGAAATACAACCGGGCGGGTGCGGTAGAGTAGAGGTCGTTGTTATCATAACATTCTTTAAGCTCAAGTCACACAGAGGCGGTATGATTGCGAAAGCGGTCCGGGGCGGTTTGGCGGGAATAAAATACCGCGCCGAGACCGCTTTTCAATGTGACAGGGTGCATACGAGTATGAACACATACTTTAAAAAAAATACCGGCCCCGGAACGCTTCCGCTACCGTCTCTGTGTCACGCGGGCTTTATTCTTTTGGAAAAAGGGTCTGGTTAGGTTACACATTGTGAGTAACAAGTCGATGAACAAAACTTTAGCCCCTAAAATTTATCAACTAACTGCCTAGAGGACCGGTCGCGCTCTCCACGACCCCAGCCCTTACAACGTATAGGATCAACGTTCCTACATTCATAAGGGAAAGAAAATATTTTTTTTTTTGCAATACTTTAAAGGCGGCATGAATCGATTTTTTTTTGTCTACCTTCCAGTTAAGCTTTATCGATTTCTCGAACTTGTCCGATTCGTCCGTTGCGCTTGTAAATTTTAATTGGTGTAGTTGACTTTATCAAGGTTTTGGAAATGGCCAGGTTAATAAACGAACATGGTATAGTGCTAGATTGTTCTGACACTGTTGAATACTTGAGGTAATTTGACATTAATTTCCAGGAAAATTACAAATTATTACACATTTAAAGTGCACCAAACTGTACATACAGTTTGTTGGCGCTTTGCGCGCTTTTTTCGAAGACTAAATAACCTTCTCCTTAAGGCATGATACCGTATGAACCGTATCGTTTATATTTTAGGGTTCCTCACCTCTCACTTGGTTGTCCGTCTGCCTGTCTGTCTGTCTGTCAAGACCCATTTTCTCAGGAACGCGTGGAGGTATCAAACTAAAATTCATATCAAATACTCAGGTCTACTGTCCCTTGGAGCTGTGAAAAAATCAAAGTTCTAAGCCAACGCAATCAAAAGATGCCGTTTAGGCCGCAAATTTTCGATATTTTCGACACTCGCAAGGGAATCAAAAGCTACAGGGTACTTTACTTCCCGTGAAATCAGAATCTTGAAATTTGGTATGAAGCAACGTCTTATAGCACAGATAATGAATAGTAGGAGATCCAACAAGGTGTACCTTGCACAAAACCTGCTGGGATGAAACTTGGCACAATTCAAGTAAATAGGTAACATTGTAGGTAACAAGTAAACACTTATAGGTAACAATTGGACAATTATAGGCATAAATCAGTTCATAAAATGCTTTGTTGATATTTTTAAACATAAAAAGAAAATAAATAATAAGAAATCGAACAAATTAAAGTGAGTTACGAAAGGAATTGAAACATCAAGTGCCAGGAAACGGTTTTTAGGTAACAAAAACAGGACTCATCCCAGTATTAGGTTTATCGGGAGCGTTACATAGGATCTACCGTAAAATTATTAGACATTCAAGGAAAATCAAAGCCCAGGCAGATATAGAGAATGCGAATTATTCTTCAAAAAGTATCCAATCATCCAATCTTCGAAGTATATTATTAAAAGTAAATAATAATGTCACTCAAAACCCCTACTATATTGCAGACACATTTGCTAAACAGTTCAGCAGTAATTGTCATGGAATAAATGATACAAGTGAATCGGAGCAATATTTACGGGCAAGTACTGACAGAGTTAATAGTAATATAACTTTTCGGGAGACTAGCTCTAGAGAAATCACGAAAATCGTCAAAGACATGCATACAAAAAAGTCTTGTGGTTACGATGAAATTCCTATTAAAAATCAATAAAGATAATATTGATATTCTTGCTGTACCACTTGCATACCTTATAACTAGCTGTATTGAACAGAGCACGTTCCCAGATCAATTTAAAATCGCGCGCATAGTACCAGTACACAAGAAAAAAGATACGACAGATCCACTAAATTACAGGCCAGTTTCCCTACTACGAGTACCGGTACTATAGAAAATTTATGAAAAAGTTATTAAACAGAGACTCACTTCGCACTTAGTAGAACATACAATAATTCATTCAAGACAATTTGGATATCAACGAGGTGTAGGGACAGGAGATGCAATAGACGCTCTTGTAAGAGATGTGATTGACGGCCTCAATAAGAAAAAAAAAGGTAGCAGCATTATTTCTGGATTTAAATTCGGCGTTTGATAGCGTCAATCATTGCATTTTATTACTAAAATTAGATTATTATGGTGTGCGGGATAAATCATTGACTATACTTTCATCTTATCTGAATAATAGAAAACAATATGTAGAGATAACGTCAATACAGCAAAATATTGAAAAAAAGGTGTCATCAAAATTCACTCCATTCACGCGAGGCGTCCCACAAGGTTCGATGCTGGGACCGATTCTGTTTCTCATTTTCACCAATGACTTAATTGTACATTTGGAATATAAAGTTTCCCATGCGGATTTGGTAGTTTTTACTGATGACACGAACGCTGTCATTTATACTGACAGAATAGTAGAGCTCAATATAAAAGTAAATGAGGCACTTCTAGCCTTTCACACATGGTTTGAAGTTAATGATCTTCAATTGAACGCTCAGAAAACTGATGTAGTTCTTTTTAAAACGACTGCACGGAATACAGACATTCTGGACATTGAGTTAAAAGGTGATAAAGTTAGTACAACAAACAATGTTAAGTTTTTAGGCAATTTTATTGACTCCTTGCTAAATTGGAAAGTCGAAGTAAATCGTGTAGAAGGAAAAATTAGTTTTGCTTGTTCTGCTTTGCGAACGCTCAGAGATGAGCTTACGGAAAAACAACTGCTGATGGTTTATTATGCTTTGGTTGAGTCGCATCTGAGATATAGTATTGTGCAATGGGGAGGCAGCTATCAATACAATATGCAAACAGCCTTTATCATACAAAAGAGAGCAATACGTACTATTGTGAGGATACCCCAATGGGAATCGTGTAGAGACCTCATTTTGTTAGGTTGGACATACTTACAGCTCCTTGTTTTTATATATATTTGTCCTGCTCGTGAACGTTAAGAAAAAGCTGATAGGACGGGAGACAGAAGAGGAAAAAGTAGCTAGGATCAGTACACGTAGGCGGGATGTAGAGCGCAGCGCATTACCACAGCGTCTTGAAGTGGTCCGCCACGGCGCGCGCTACAATGAGGTGCGTCTCTTTAATTGGGTCATGCTGCGGATGCAAATAGCATTTTTATACTACAAAAGCAAGCTGTTCGTGCAATTTATAAAATGAAGCCTAGATAATCTCTTAGAAACAAATTTAAAGAAATCAACATTTTGACTTTTGTGTCGCAATACATTTATGAGAATTTAATATATGTTAAACGAAATATACATATTTTTGAGAAAAATTGTGACAGGCGCAGTGTCAACATAAGAAACAAGAATCAACTTGTTTCTCATGTTAGCCGTGTTCACAAAATTAGTAAAACATATAAAGGTCAATGTATACGCTTCTATAATAAGGTACCCACTGATATTGAAAGTTTACCGTTAGATAAATTCAAAACTGTTATCAAGCAGAAATTATATAAGAAGGGTAATTATAAAATATCAGATTATCTAGAAGAGAATAATCTATGGGGTTAGGCTACGGTTCTAACAGGCTACTTTAAAATTAAAACTGACTTATGTTTGTTGTATATCAAAACATATTTAAAAGAGCGCGTGGGTTTTTACTGTCGCTTCTTTTTTTCCCACTATGGCGCCACATTGTTTGTGAAGCGTCGTAGTTTAGCTGACGTCATTAAGAGATTTTAATATCCAACAATGAATAAACGATTTTGACTTTGACTTGACTGGACCGTCAAAAAAGGAGGCGTTCACTCACCTCGTTCCGGTTCTCAATTCAACTAAGTAAATGTAGATTGTTGTATTTGGAATTACACATTGTATACAACAGTTGTAAGGCACTTGCGTCGCCAGTACCAAAAATTCTTAAGTTGAAATTTTTATATTTTACATTTTGTTTTATCTGGCTTGGCTTATATTTTCTGAAGTTACATTTTAGGTACTAAGTTCCTACGCTTTTAAAATCAGCAAATTGTTCAAAATGAAAAAAAAACCGCCATCCTGACGTCAGTTTGGCGGGATACTTTGTTTTGAAGATTTCTGGAATACGAAAGAGATACATTAAAAAATTTTTTTTTGTACAATTAGGTACAAATGAGGTACTTATCTTGCATGCTAATCAACCCGAGAGGATCCGTGGGGGTGCGGCACGATGTACTGAAACTACCACATGTTTATGTAATTCGACACCGCAGCGAGCACTTAACGACCCACTTGAGATTAATCGCTCGCCAGTCACAATGTTTACATTATGGGTTCTTAGAAGTGTTTGTTTTTTGTAAGCTAATGATGTCAACGTTCTAATAAATTATACACACAGTTGTTCTCGTGTATGGTTTGTTTATACAACAGGTTCAGGACGAAAAAAATGGCGCTAAAAAAAAACGGACCCCGATTTTTTTTAATTTTGCCTGGTTTTCGGTTTATTATCATGGACGTATGAGACTTTTCTTTTAAACATACGTAGTAAATATATGAAACAAAACTTACACAAGTGATTTTGTCCAAAACACCGCAAAAGACCAAGGCACAAACACTAAAACCGACCACAATACAACAACACATCTTAGTCCTTGAGCCCGTGACAAAATCACTTACCTGTCATGAGAACATCTTAAGATGTATGGCTACAGATCGGCAAAGTGGTGCTGAGCAAGAATCAGTTACATTTGGCATCCGAAATTAGCCGGAAGTCCGAGAATATCTTCCACTTCCGGTCAAAATTTGGGGGTGCAAGTTACGTGTCATGAGAACACTCTGAAACCCTCGTCAACATGTAGTCCTTCATTGACAGAGTAGAAAAATACAAGTCTGCCAGTTCCTAGTTTGCCGGAAGTACTTGGTAGACGGACTCAAAGGATGGCCGCCACCCAGTAAACAGACCTAAGTTTTTTACTATAAAATTAAATACATATTAGTAATCGTGCAAGTCTGCTACGGATTTGGTTTTTTAGCTTCACTAGTCATCGTAACTGATTACTCCAAGGGTCTGATGATGACCAGGTATCAAGCAACTGGATCTGAGGGCCAACTACACCCAAGAGCTCCAGATTTTGACTAAAATGCATTGTAGGTGGCTGCCGTTCCTAGACTTGCTGGCTCGAGAGTCTGATGATGACCAAATGTCAAGCAACTGGATCTAAGGACCAACTACACCCAAGAGCTCCAGATTTTGACTCAAACGCTTTGTAGGTGGCTGCCGTTCCTGGACCTGCTGCCTCGAGGGTCTGGTGATGACCAGCCATGCTCACGCACACGCGACTCCAACCAGCAATTGACTGTTTTGTTTATTATTGCTATGGGTCACATCCATTAAGCTTATATTATCTTCGACATCACCATTTGAAGCATGTTTTAGCAAAGACCGTGAAAAAGAGTGTATTTAAGTATATACATAAGTACTTCATATTTTTTATCATCCAACTTACTAAGGTTGAGAAGTTCTAGGTTTTTGGATTGGAGATCTAAAGAGGAATGAAAGAAAAACGTGCTCAGCTAATAGCTTCACGTCATCGGTTTGTTCGGTGTATTTTTTATTAAGAAGGAGAGTTTTGCTCAAAACATAGGGTCGTATTGATAAATCCCTCTCCAGTGAGAGATTGGTCCTCAAGATGTACCTTACATATACAAATTATACATCTTGAGTGCAATCCCAGACTTGAGAGGAGTTGATCAACACGACTCATAGAAACCTATAGTTTAAAACGTTTAATAGTTTGTTCTCATACCCTTGTTTATAAGGACCGTTAGGTAGTCATATATTCGATAGGACTGTGAAAGATCAAGGTGTATTGGCAGACCGAGAGGCGAGGGGAAGGCCGGAGGTAGCGGGGCACAAGCAGAGCAAGGCGGCCGTTTAGCGGAGGGCAGTATCTCGTGGACGGCGCCAACTCAAATCACATTTGGTCTTGCGAACGGTGTGAAACGCACGGCAAGCGCGTCACTGCGGCCTCGAACCACGCGGCATCACGCCCGCGAGCCGCCAACACGTGCTATATCGCGTTCGCGCCTATACCGTAAACCTCACTCGACTTCATATATCACTTAGTGCTAAATTATAACTTATAACGAAAAACACCTTAAATCCAAATACATACGTTCTGTTTGTTTTTATTACTTATCTGCCATTTTAGTTTCTTAAGTTCGATCATTTTCTTGAAACTCTTCAGATTAATATATTTAGTTGGATGGCGAGTAGCAGTAATGGAATTAGGAGACGATATTGTTTTCTATTATGGACGCAGTGGGTTTGTATTTCCATTGTAATAATTATTTTCAACTGAAAGTGAACTTTTGGTAGTTATGTTTTGCACTAATTCACGTTACGCTGGGTAATAATTTTCCGATTTAGGATGTACATTATTGTATATTTCCACCAAGTAGTTATCTAAAAAAAAGATTGGGTTTTAGTTAAAGTGGCATGTTTTATAATGAAATTAAATAGTTAGGGTGCATGTAACAATTAGGTCGCATGATAAACAAACTCAAAACAGTAAGGGACAAAAAAATTTGAGGTCAACAGCAAAACACCCTGAAGACAAAAATAGACTATTGTGCTACAGCGCAGCACTTGAGACACAGCACTTCTATTTCTTCAGTACAATTTTACCTATATATAAATAAAAAAAATTTTTAGCTCTTTCTTCCACTTCATTTTCAGTTAATGTCGTTATTGGATTATAGTATTTTAAACCGACATATCTCAGAGACACGACAAAAGTGCTCTTACATTTATTTTTAATATTTCTACTTTTATTTTAGATGAGGTGTCCACAAGCCTTTCATCGTTTCACCTTTCTTCTGTAAAATGCCCTATAAATGCTGATCACGTCTCAGTATACTTATATGCGTTCGTTCTGTAATACCTTCTCGACAGTCTATTCGCTTAAACGATCAAATGGAACAAAATAAACTACTAACATACTTGCTATCTACGTTCCTATTGTATTAATATTTAGTTATATAAATGTTAATTTCCCTAGATGCTTAATAGGTATATCATACAGACCAACACATAAGAAAATCCAAAAAAGGTCAGAATGGACTTTGTTATCAAAAGTATTTGTTTTCTCTAAAATTATAAGTTTTCAAATATTTACAATGCAGGTAAGTACTACAATACAATTTAGCCGAGTCTACTGTTTTATTTACACCCATGTATATAGAAGTGAGCACTATAAAACTATAGAATTTTACCGATTTATTGGCTTGGTTGGCTCTGCATCTGCAGCAGAATCTCTGATAAGGAAATACCATGGAAATACCTATACAAGTAAAACTTGCAGTGTCACATATAAAGTTGAACAATAAAGCTCAAAAAAGTGCTTCGATTTTGATAATACTTTACCTATATATAATGTCGTCAAATTCCGAATTTACCCCCACAACCGTATTGTCAGATTCGCACGATTCGACTGTTTTTTCTGTTGATTCTGATGAATTAGAAGCCTCATCTAAACTATCCGAATCTGGTGAACCATGCAGGCAGTACATACACGTCGGAAACCGACGGGCACGACTTTGGTTCGTAAGACGAGTCTGCCACCGAAAGCACTTGCTTATCCGTATCATTAGATATACGACACAAAGCGATGCTTGCTTCGCACGCGTGGGTTCGTACCCCATCCTCGTCGCTGTTAAAGTAAGGCCACCATAAGAAGTCCGTTTTGACGTTTCCTTAACACCATCACAAACTTAGATTATGAATAACGGCAGCTTACTGCCTATGCTTATGTCTATGATCACAAAAGGTTCATTTTTTTTGCAGGTCATAATTTGTCATACGTTTGACAGCTGTCATAACGGACCCATTACGAATTACGAAATAAAAAATAAAAAAATAAAATAAAAAGACAATAAATAAATATATGGCCTTACTTTAGGTATCAACGTAATGACACACAGGCGGTGGTTACAAGACTGATAAGTACTGGTAGATAACAAAACTTATTTCTACGAATACCCAACACATATCTTCTAGATCTTCTAGGTGTAAAAAGAAAGAGTATATCAACTCTGAAGGATTTGCAATTTCGCATATGCATATGAAACTGAGTAACTTGGCCAAGCAACATAGGGCGACAAACAAAAAAAAAGTTGAGCTCACATACAAAATGCACTAACAGCTGATGCATTTTTTATGACAGTACAATGTTTTTTTCGTATTTCGTCCGTTTCTAAACACCCAAAACAAATCTTTTTTTTGTGGTCTGCCTAAGTGATGTTGACTGCTTTGGTATGTCCATTGGATGACGACTCTAGCCAACCGTTGTAGCTACATTCAGCTCACGCCACAACCCAAACTAGTCCCATTTAAGCTGCCTGTCTTCCGACCCACATCAGCTATTCCTGTCTGGGAACGAGGCTTAATACCTATTCCGCACTCCGTCCGTTTCAAGATCAATGCGTTCTATTGCTCTTTGACAAACATCGTGTTGGAGACCTTTAGGGGAGGCCTATATCCAGCAGTGGACGACTTTCGGCTGATATAATGATGATGAAACGTTGTGTTTGAACTTTTGTCTCGGTTTGTATCCTTTCTCGTAAATTGATTCATGGACTAGCATGACTTAGTCTAGCTTGAATGAGACTCGACTTTTCCTAGCTGTCTCTCTTCACCTTTGAGCAACCGCTAGTAATTATGAACATCTTACATAACTAGCTGTTACTTGCGACTCCGTCCGCGTGGAGTTCAGAAAAAAATAGCTAATGACTTTTCCCATGGTTCAAACAATCTTCTTACCAAGTTTCATCAAAATCGGTTCATCGGATTAGTCGTAAAAAAAACCGGCCAAGTGCGAGTCGGACTCGCGCACTGAGGGTTCCATACCACCACATAAACATAATTGTATTAGTTGAAATTTCAGTAAGTTAATGTGCTAGATTTTTTGAATCCGACACGCGCTTGACCAAATTTTATTATTTGTTGTTATTTTATAGCTTATGCACTATAAACATACCAATTTTCAAGTTTGTAAGTGTTCCCGTTTTTAAAATAGAACTAAAACAAAAATCGCCTCCGCGACCATCCAACTTGACCCCTCTCTTATATGAATGTTCTTGAAACGGGAGCTCACCACAATTGGTTACCATTAGTTGTGAGAAAAGTTGTAATATTTAATGATTTCAGACTTTTCCCATTATTTGTACTGTGAGACCTAGCTTCTTGCCAAATTTCATAAT
Source organism: Athrips mouffetella (assembly GCA_947532105.1). NCBI lineage: Eukaryota > Metazoa > Arthropoda > Insecta > Lepidoptera > Gelechiidae > Athrips > Athrips mouffetella. The sequence goes on from OX383956.1 coordinate 36,051,625, forward strand.
TTTAGGTCAATGGGAAGTACCCTGTAGGTTTTGCATTTTTGAATAAATGTATGGAGATGAGGACATAAAATGCCATATCTTTTGATTGCGTCGTTGTAAAAAAATTGAAATTTTCAGATCTTGTGTGGTTCATGGATCCTAATATATGGTATTAATTTCAACCTGATACCTTCACCCGTTCGTGAGATAAAGGGTCCAGACAGACAGACAGACAGACAGACAGACAGACAGACAGACAGTCAGACAGACAGACGGACAACAAAGTGATCCTATAAGGGTTCCGTTTTTTTCTTTTGAGGTACGGAACCCTAAAAACAGACATATAGAAGAGCAATTTGCGCTTATACAACGTGTTGATGGAATAAGCGAAACCCTCATACACACCAACTGATTTTTATTAAAATAAATCCAATACCGTAAAAAAAAATTAAAAAAAAAGTTTTTTTTGTCTAGACATTGTTATTACCGAACGTACCAGGACCAAACGAACGTACCAGGACCAAATTCAGGACGTTCTGAATAAAGGCCAGGTTAAAAGTACCCTAAACCGACGAGCATGTATGAAAAGATTGATGAAAGTACAGTAAGCAAGGGAAGTATGTCAAGATCGTAGCAGGTGGAGGACTGTGGTCTCTGCCTACCCCAACGGGAAAGAGGCGTGATGTTATGTATGTATGTATGTACATTGTTATTATAAAGTTTCATCATTTTTCTAGTTTCATAATTGTTCTAGTCCGCGCACTCCGCGCACCCCACGCCCACTTCCCTCCGCGCGGCGCCGCCGCCAGTGCGTATCCACAGAAATATATTAAGAGTAGAAGCGGCAAAAATTTAAATAATAAAAAAAAATTACCCCTATCAAAAATCCGTGAAATTTATTCTCCTCTCGATTCTGAACTAACAATTTTCTCAGTTTCACTTATTCCGTTAACACATTTTTACGGATTTTTTGTAAATTAAACACCTTTTGTTTACGTGTGCACATAGTCGAATTCCACGCGGCTCTGAGTCTGAATGCAGACATTTTAGCTTCTGTAGCTACTAAAAAAAGAGCGGTGCAAAGTCCAACGTGTCATGCTTTTAACTGTAGATGTACCTCTATACAAAAAAATAGGACTTTACTTCTATACAAACACGATTTCTAAAAAACAATGATTCACATCTCTCTTTGTTTCTTGAAGTAAATAGCGTGAATTTTGCTCCCGAAGCCCAGTGATTATACTCATGATAACAAGCAACTTTTCCGAAGAAAAGTTTTTCACTTTTAAAAATTTTTCCGCCTCTCCATAGTAAATTGGTCACGTGATCGACTCATTTTTTATGGGAAGGCAAAAAAAAATTTTCATGTAAAAATTTTTTTTCGATGGGAAATTTGCAAGTTTTCATGAGTAGAATCACTGGGAATCAGGAGCAAAACCAATACAAATTCAGTTAAAAAATTAAGTTTAAAAAACTAGTCCTTTCATACATATTTTTACATTTATTACACCGGTGTGCGATAGGTACTGCTGGGATTTTCTTTTTTTAAGCTTATTAGGTACGAGTATGTTACACGGAAATAAACTAAACGCGTCATTAAAATCTCGCTTGAATCAGTACGTTAATTTGTGAGTTACTGGCGCCGCCTTTTAAAGCTTCGCGTTCCTTTTATCTGATTGAACCGTTTGAAATTAAACTAAGCTTATATTATGATGCACGAAAGTAAGCTTAAAACGTAATTGAAAACGTAGTATTAAGTAGTTTGTTAATTATTGGCGCCGCCGCTTGAAACTTCGTTTACCTTCTGTTTGAGTGAACCGTTTGAAATGAAATTAAGCTTATATGTTGCACAAAAATAAGCCAAACACGTAACTGAAGCCCCGTTTAAATCGGTTTAGTAGGTAATTTGTGAGTTATTCTCGCGCAGGCAGCTTGATATTTTACAATATTGTAGCTTCTGATTGAGTAGGTAACTAATTATTTCTTCTGTAACTTAGGCTTATACTATATTCATAAAAAAAACATAAAAATCGGTGCAGTGGTTTAGCCGTGAAAGGGTAACCTAAATTATTTATTGGATTACCCATACAAACTATGTTCCTCTAGTTCACCCCATTACAGTTTTAGTTTCGCCTTCAAAAGTAGATTTTGTCCTTTCTCGTGGTTTAAACTATATTCATACCCATCATAATCGGTTTGGCGCGCGCATAATCGGTGTGGGTTAGTCATGAAAACGTAATAAATTACTGATTTCCTGTAATATTTTTTTAATTAGATGGGCTTATTTTTGACCTCGATCTAGCCCTGAGGGCAAAAATGAGGTCGACGATGGAACAAGCTCATATTTCATATCAACTTTCATCATTATCGGTTCAACGGGTTAGTCGTGAAAACGTAATTATTGATTTCCCATACAAAATTTCATCCAATTTTTCATCCCCTCTTTCACCCCTTTTAAGATTAACTTTTGGAACAAGCAGTATATTTATGTCCTTTCCTGTGTTTCATTTTATCTTCACAGGAGTTTAATTCTTGCAAACAAAAGCAGCCTATGCTATTTTTCAATATGTAGACTATATTCATACCAAATTTAGCCGTGAAAGCGTAGAAGGTGTCTCACAAGGCACGTCTGGCTGTTCATAGAGGCGTTTTGGTACCAACACTGATGTACGGCAGTGAAAGCTGGGTATGGCAGAAAAAGCATGAAAGTAGAATTAATGCGGTAGAAATGAGAGTGTTGAGGAGTATGATTGGTGTGAAATTGAGTGACAGGATTAGAAATAGTGTGATAAGAGAACGTTGTGGCGTAAAAGAAGACGTAGTGACTAAAATTGAGAAAGGGATGCTGAGATGGTTTGGTCATGTAGAGAGGATGAACGAAGGAAGATTGACGAAAGAGATCAACAAGGCGAGAGTGAATGGAAACGTTGGAAGGGGAAGGCCTCTGCGAACGTACCATTACCAAATTCAGGACGTTCTGAATAAAGGCCAGGTTAAAAGTACCCTAAACCGACGAGCATGTATGAAAGGATTGATGAAAGTTCAGGAAGCAAGGGAAGTATGTCAAGATCGTAGCAGGTGGAGAACTGTGGTCTCTGCCTACCCCGACGTGATGTAATATATAACTCGAAAACTACAAATAATCGCGGAACATACATGGGGTGATTTGGATACCCCTTAGCATAAGGCATCGAAATTTTTCTTTTGAACGCCTATTTATGGGCCACCCTGTATACAGGGTGTTAATTGGATTTTGTGCCATAGCTTAGGGGGTGTTTGAGTAACGTTAAAGAAACACAAAAAAAATATTTTAAAAATCCTACTTAAAAAAAAAACTAAAACTCCATTGAAACTTAACGAACGCGGAGGGCAATGACCCGGACGGAGCATCAGTGATACGCAGTATCAGTGGATAAGGTAGGCACATACATAACTGAAACTCTTTCGCGCGCTTTTGATAGCGCGGTGCTTAAGATCTTTACCCTCCGCGTTAGTTAAGTAACAATGGAGTAAAAAAAAAATTAAGTTGGATTTTTTTAAATATTTTTTTTTAGTTCCTTTATCGTTACTGAACAACCCCCTAAGCTATGGCACGCAATCAAATTAACACCCTGTATACTACGACTATGATTTTTTTCAAATTTCCTATAAAACCGTTTAGCTGGTGGAAAAAGACCTATCTAACGATACCCCACATGATGGGGTGGACAAGAAAATAATTGTTTACTTGTAGGGGAGGTAACCTAAAAAAATATTTTTTTTCCAAGATATTATTTTACGACTTTGTCGATGTAGATAAAATATATATCCATACTAAATTTCAGCTTTCTAGTACTGACAGACGGACATGACGAAACTATATAGGTTCCTTGTCGACTACGGAACCCTAAAAAAGGGTTTCATTAGCTTTTAGCTTTTTGTAGCCAGTCTTCCGCAATAATATAATAATATTAATAACAATATTAAGGGTGATATTGGTATCATCATCATATCAGCCGAAAGACGTCACGGGGATCATTTGTAACCAGGAAGGCAAGACGCTGAGATTTCTGACTGAGACTCTGATTTTTGTACTGGTGTACTTTGGGTGTACCGACCGCGCTCATCATTCTGCATCGCGATAACATTGTAAAATGAACTCGATGTTTAAGCGTGCTTTTATATAAAAAAATCTCAACCTTTTACGCAGCCCCCAGATGGTGTATCATGATAAAACATGAACTACGAGTATAATGTAGCTTAGACCTGCATTATCATAAACATGAAAATCGAATATAAATCAAAGCAGACGTTTTTGCGTGATGAGGTAACAAACAGACACACAGACAAAAATTCAAAAAATTGAGGATTTGGAATCTAAATCGATAAAAAATACCAGTTTAATTCATCACTTTGTAAAATATTCAATGTTCAGAAACCGACCCATTACAGTTTTATTATACGAATAGATGAGAACCTGAAAAAACTTACGATTTTATAGAATTTTAAAACAGTGTTCATCAAAATAAAATTTTTAACTGGAGGTTAGGCCCAACATTTTAAGTGCAGAATTTTATAATTTTTTGTGAAAAATCGAATCTTAAAATAATCGGGGGGTGGTTATAGGGACTTAAGGGATAGCAGGAGACCTCTCCTAACAAGTTAATTATTTTGGCACACGATGCGCCACCCTTATTTACCCTTACTCCCCTAAACTCAAGAAAATTTTATTTTCAGATGGAATAAATCTACTACTATTTGATATTATTTTCATTTAAATTTGAAAGTCTACTATTTTCATGTGTCCTATGCGTAAAATTTTAAAAAGTCAATTTATGCACGAACGAGTTCCCCTAACTGATTTCAACACTCATGTTTAATGTATACCTCCTTTCTACTTGTTACTGAAGAACGACGAAGAATCTGAATAAATACATTTTGTATTCATCTACACAAGATAAGTACCAAAATACAGAGTGTAAAGGAGAGCCTTCCGAATACTGAAAGGGCATGATCAGTCAACGTAACTGAACAACTTTCCGCGAATAAAACTCTCAGAAAAAAAAATTCATCCTCTCCATACATACTTTTCCAATGAAGTTTGCAATTTTGTATGGAGAGGCCGATTTTTTTTATCATTTCCTGAAAGTTTTATTCGCGGAAAGTTGTTCAGTTACGTTGACTGATCATGCCCTTTCAGTATTCGGAAGGCTGTCCCTTACACCCTTTATACTTGAATTTTAGGAAGATTATTCGAATTCGTTACTTTCAAAATAGGACGGAAGTAATACTCTTATTGCGCAGCGTGGGTAAAGGAAATTTGAGCAACTAGCAGACAATCATCGTTAGAACGATGCTATTGAAACCACAGAATATAAAAGTGTACACAACCTAGTAATATTTTCGGTTCAGATTGTTTTTAACGTAGGTATTAAATGTTATTCTCATTATCAACCCATTTGGCAAAAAGAAAGAGTTGTTTTAGAAGTATTTTATCAAAAGAAGCTATAGTCCACAGGTCACCATACACTAGCTAGACATAGTAGACATATTTTAATGCTAGTGTTTTTTTGGTTACCGCCGTATCTTCAAAAAAATAATCAAACAAATAAAACTACATCACCATCCAACTAACCGCTGAAAAAGTTGACTTAATTCTCTAGCTTTTAACATTTTAATAATCAGTACCTACGAGTACTTACTCGTACCTAATCCGAAACCAAAAGCTAAAATATCTACGAGAATTCGTAATAGGAATAAATAAATGGCAGGTAGTCAATTCAAAATGGATCGCCAACATAAATTATGCAAGCGGCTGACCGACTGGAATGAATTTGAGAATATGAAGCTCGCGTTATCATCGTCACGTAATCTCAGTTAAACGTGGCCTCTGGGCCACCTGGCCCCTCTTTTTTCGTTCTAAGATAGGTACGAGTACTTACGTAGTTAATTTACTTTAAATTTAATTTTTGGTATTATACACAAAAAAGTAACATTCAAGCACTTATGGTTCAAAATCACCTAGGTGGAAAATTCAAGTTTGGGATTTATTAAACATTTTTCTTTTCTTTTAATTCCAAAAAGCAGTTCATATCATTGACAATTGATATCTTAGGGTCCAGAGCTGTGCTAGGTAGCCGACTTGTGAGCTGAGAAAATTCCAACCAATACGATTGCTATATTTTCCCAGCTTAGCACAGCGCAGTTCTCCTATTGATTGGAAAGTTTCCAGCTCACAGGTTAGCTACATAGCACGTCTTTGGTGAAAAAGCATCCTAAACGGGGCAAGCTCAAAATAAAAAATTACGTGAATTAAAAGTTATTTGTTATGCAAGGCAGCAACTTTGTTATTTGGCGCAAGTGCCTTGTATTGAAACTCGGGTAAGCGGAGGATTCTAGGATTGATCCACAAGCGAAGCGAGTGCGATTCGAAAGAAGAATCCTGGCCGATGCGAGGGTTTCAAGGCAAGAGACGTGAAATATTTTTCCCGCTTAGCGAAACACAATTTTTCTCTTTTACAGCGAGGAAAATGCTGACGAACCGCCAGAACCTTCTAAATTTATTTGTTTTTCATTCATCATCACGATCTAATTTCATAAACCTTTTCGACGCTAGCGGCCAAAATTGCCCTTTGCACGCAGATTTCGAACGATAAAGCAAAGTTTTCCGAGCTTGTGAGGTGAAAAGATTACATACAAGTCATGATATACTGTAAATCCAAGAACGGTTAAAAAGTAATACTTACTTACATAGAAATTCTTAAATAGGATAAATGATTTATTTATCATTGTATATAATGAAGTCGAGATATATCCTAAAAAAAAAAGGTTTACGAAAAAAAGCCATTTGAAATATGAATTAACGAAGGTACTTTTGTTGTTATAGTTTATTTTTATATAATATTTATATAATTTCTTACATTTAATTTACTATCAAGACAAAGATATAAATATTATTCGATTCATTGCCGAATTTCGTGAGAAACGTAACTATTTTTGGTCATTAATTGATTTTTAGTTGCGTTCCCGAAATGACGAAATGTATACAATTACATTTTTTTATCTAATAATTTAATGAAAACAACGTATCTCGGTAGGAAAATATTTTATTATTGAAGCTGAATTGATGAAAGGTGAGTGAATGAATGAGTTGATGGGAATAATTTCTAAGTACAATATTTTAGTTAAAAGAACTAAATTTATTGATTTAAATGCTTTCAAATCTTTGCCACCTTGGTGATTTTGAGCCTGTTTAAAACAGTGTTTAGTGTAAAAAGAGCAAACTTAACACCTCTAGTGATATTAATATCAACTGATGTGGGAGTGGAAATTATTGACTTTTACAAAATAACAATTTAGTGTCAAGTCGATCATAATGTCGATGTTTTTCTTCCGATTCCACAACCTACGGCGAGCTGAAGAGAAGCGTAAGAATTGCGCGAACATGAAAACCAATCGGAATACGAGTATGCGCCCTGATACCATTACGGCCCCATCCAGACTGCTCGAGCGGCCGCTCAGCGCGCCCGTCGACAGCCTCGACGAAATTGCACTACAAATACCCAGGTTCATCTCACACTCATCTTTTGCTTCACTCTTATACAACTTATTAGAAGCACCTCTTTGCTTGTAAATTATATAGGGCGACTTTTAATTGGTTCTTGATAGAAAAAGGTATGCATGTAATCATGACACTGAGTAACTTTCCCCTAGGAAGATAGACCTCCCATATAAACTGCATTAGCTGATACGCATTTTGTATGGGACGTCAACTTTGGTTTTTCGTATTTCGACCTATGTTCCTTGGGACTAGTTGTTCAGTATCATGAGTACATGCATATCTATTGCTATCAAGAACTAATTAAAAGTCACCCTATATGTTTTTTCCTCTTTTCTGTACCTACTAAAACATACTAACATCCCTTAGATAGCTAATTTTGCCACCACGCTGCTGTTAACGATAGATGAAAAAATTGTAGTTTGTAGATTTGGTAACTGCTCCGCTTTCAGACAAATAACTAAAATGCATGGAATTTTTACTAAGAGAACTGTTTTGGAGGTCTTGTCATGCAATTTCTCATAATCATTCGTCGTGCATGCCAGCTTGAGGGAGACATCACATAAAAACAGCAGTTGGTAGAAAAAGTAATCTAGAAACAGTTCTTTTAGATATTTGTTTTTTATTTAAAAGGCGGGATTTTTTATTTTTTAAAGACAATTTAGTATTTAGTAGCGGTACTTCCACTCTGATCAACTCAACGGACTCGATTGTGACATTTGTTCTCATCCAATCAACTATATAATAAAGCAAAATTTCCTTTTTCTTTTATTATTATCGAATCAACTTTATTACTTCAAAACTCTTTGGTTAGATACAAAATTATTTAACGACTAAATATCAAATAGTCATTACCTCCTGTTTTATCTGTCTTTTACAAAGGGTGTTTCTTAGTGTCCGTACTACGTATGAAAAGCATGCTGTATTCATGTTTATGGTCAGTTTTGATTTTATCTTTATTTCGGATGACAGCTGTCAACCTTAAAACCGCTATAACTCGGAAACTACTGACCCTAGACTACTCGTATTTTCGCGAAATTATAGATATCTTTGAGATCTTCGTTTTTGTTGACAGCTGTCAAACTTTTAACCACTTTCACTTAGAAACTACTGACCCTAGACTACTCGTGTCCTGAGACAAATGGTAGATCTCGTCGAGATCTTCATTTCAGTTGACAGCTATCAAACTTTTAATCCCTGTAACTCGGAAACTACTGACCCTAGACTACTCGTATGTTCAGACAAATGATAGATCTCGTCGAGATCTTCGTTTCGAATGACAGCTGTCAAAATTGAAACCGCTGTTACTCAGAAAATACTCTCCCTAGACTACTCGTATGTTCGGAGAAATAATAGATCTCGTTGAAATCTTTACTTCAGTTGACAGCTGTCAAACTTAAAACCGCTATATTTTAGAAACTACTGAAAACATGCTTTATTTACAACAATTGTTCCTGAGGAACACTACGTCGCGCGTGCCCCGACACGCAGTTGGCCGCTTTTTCACTTTTGTTACTATTTTGACGAAACAAGAATATCTACATATAGCTAGAACTCAGCTTCTAACTAATATTATGTAGGTAAGCTTTATTTAAACAAAAGCGATCTACGGGAATAGAAGATATCTCAGTTTACATATTTTTTTTTTTTTTTTAATAGTCTTCATAAAACTGTCAAAGAATGCTGTCAAATAATCAGCAAGTATCGGTTTGAACCAGTTTACATTACAGTCAGCCTTAGTACAACAACTGGTTTTTGGGACTTGCCACCTCACAGTCAAGTTATTTTCCACCCTATTAGATCAGGTTGACGATCTGCTCTTGCCCTTTTCATGAAGAAAACATAAAAGTAATGGGAGTGCATAAATCTGCAAGAGGAGGACAGCAAATAGTGTTGGGGGGGTTTCCCCACCCTTTCATTAAAAAAAAACGTATAAATCCCAGCAGAGCAGAAAAAGGTAAAATTAATAAACTAACGGTGCGTACGAAGTCGCAGGCACAGATAGTTCAATAATAGATTTGATTGCAATAAATTATAAAATTGTTTATGGTCTATTACAGGAGGATTTAAATATTACGGACACGCGGAATTAAGTTTCCTCGTGTCCGTACTAGTCAGGACATTAGTAATGACACTAGGAATAACCCTTTACAAATGGCCAGTTAATAAAATAGATGGTTACTAAAAATGTTTGAATTGTCTTATCTGATCAACTATAGTTGATTCGTTGGGAAAGAAAATTAGTTGATCGGTTGCAGGTGATCCGTTGAGTTGATCAGAGTGGAAGTACCATTTAGTAGTTTACAAATTTAGTGTAAATAACTGTTATTATTAATACTCGTTTTCAGTAAAAAAAAAACTTAAAATTTTGAGATTTAATAACCATATAAATTTTAGTTATTAAATTCTATTATTTTTTTTATAATATTATAAGTTTAAGATTAAAGGAGAATTCCCATGAGTGGTGTAGGTCGACCAAAAACTCATGAATAATAAGGTAATGAAAATTTTAAGTAAGCAACACTGGGGTAATTGGACTAGAACTTCTTGATACTTTTCGTACTTATGGTACGGTCACGGGACCGTGCGACCGGCGGCAGCACGACCTTTGTTTTTGCAATTCGTCTGCGTTGTTGAGTACCTACTATTCCGCAAGCCCGCAGATGTGTGTGGGCGCTGTATTGAAAATTCACGCCGCCGGTCGCGCGGTTTCGTGGCTAGACTCTTAGTCTCCGACCAAAATAAGATAAGTATAATAATTTATTGCTTTGTTTTGTTACATAACTCGGAATCCAAATGTTCTACCAGATTTACGGTTGTCATTGGTAAAGATAATTCCGAATAACCCATTATTAGCCACTTTGGTTTTAGCCAGCTGAAGGTTATCTCAATAAATAAAATTAATAACATTTTGAAACCCTTGCCTATATGTTTAGCCAGTGCAGTATCACCCTTTGAAGATCTTGATTGAATTTCTCAATTATGAAGAAAAATAATTCTTGTTAGACAATAAAGAGATCTTTGCGACATGTTGAATCCGTTGATCTCGATGAGACAGACAACGCCGGGGCCCGAGCGGATGACAACCGCGCCGGACTATCTGCGTCATGTTGCGCTTACTATACAAACACGTACTGACAAGCGGTAAAGAGCCGCACCGGAAGCGGATGCAGGGCTATAACGGTAAGACCACGCGCGGAACAGACCCTCATTCATAAGTATCAAAACTAGTCAGCCCTACTTACCAGCCAATAATTCGTGGTGCTTTAAAATCGAAAATTGTGTTTGATTTATAACTGTTTCTTCACGAATTTAACGATAGACATTATATAAGAAAAATCCTGATCCTAATCGTACCAGTTTTTCCGACATTCTTACGAAATATTTTAGTGTTTTCTAGTAAAGAAAGTAAAATCTCAGTATTGTTGACACAACTCTTACTTTGGCTAGACATGTGACAGCTAAACATTGCCATATGAAAATCTTCTTTTTATTTTTATTTTTAATTCTTTATTCATGAGTTACTCATCAAATGTCTTCTCTACGCTGATGACCAAGTTGTACTGGCGTCATCTGCTGACGAGTTGCAGGAGATGGTAACAATGATGAATGTGGCTTTGGACAGGAAAGGAATGAAAGTAAATGTAAGCAAGACGAAAGTAATGTTACTTGAAAGAGAAGAATGTATTACAGAGTGTACTATATTAATAGGTGGTGAACAAGTCGAACAAGTGAAGGAGTTTGTGTATTTGGGCTCAAAGTTTACGAGAGATGGAAAGTGTGAAAGTGATATTAAAATAAGAGTGAATGCTGGAAACATGGTGATGGTGCCTTGCACGCCTTTATGAGGAGTCAGAAGGTGTCTAACAAGGCTCGTTTGGCTGTTCATAGGGGTGTTTTGGTACCAACACTGATGTATGGCAGTGAAAGCTGGGTATGGCAGAAGAAGCATGAAAGTAGAATTAATGCAGTGGAAATGAAAGCGCTAAGGAGTATGATTGGTATTAAATTGAGTGACAGGATTAGAAATAGTGTGATAAGAGAACGGTGTGGCGTAAAAGAAGACGTAGTGACCAAAATCGAGAAAGGGATGCTGAGATGGTTTGGTCATGTAGAGAAGATGAATGAACGAAGATTGACGAAAGAGATCTACCAGGCGAGAGTGAATGGAAACGTTGGAAGGAGAAGGCCTAGGCGAACGTACCAGGACCAAATTCAGGACGTTCTGAACAAAGGCCAGGCTAAAAGTACCCTAAACCGACGAGCATGTATGAAAGGATTGATGAAAGTACAGGAAGCAAGGGAAGTATGTCAAGATCGTAGCAGGTGAAGGACTGGGGTCTCTGTCTACCCCAACGGGAACGCCGATGATTGTCGCCGGCGGTTGTCGATAATCGCGCGCGACTGTTTTCGGCAGTCGCCGACGGTCGTCCTCCACTTTGTATCAATTAGGAACAGAACCTCTTTGGTTGGTAGTCTTGTTTACATTTGCAAACTAATACGCTTCATGTGGCAAACGCCCTAAGCGCGTTCACAGTGCTCTTAGCGCAATTTGGAACGGGGGGTATGAAATCTCTAATTCAAGAATTGGAATTCCAGACTAAATACCTGGGCTAATTAATGTGAAACTCGGAGAACTACAATCAAATGCCTAATTATTTTATGAAGTTCGTAGAGCTAACTTTAAATTAAACCATAAAGCATTGTGACACAACAAGGTATATACCGATTTTTGACCGATACTAAGTCCCATAGTCACTTGGGCATTTTCCTTTTTAAAGTAAGTTTTTTTTGTCAATGGACCTGCTCTAGGTAGGAATAGAATAAGACTAAATAAATCCGAAATAGACTAAACATAAATTGTTAAGAAGCCAAAGTATAGCTACGCACAGATAGTATCAGTTTTCTAAAAGCTTATTTGTGCAGGAAGTTTACAAAGTCAAGCAAAAAGAACTCTCGATGCTCCAACAATCAATCAATCCAACAATTATTTTTCGTACAATAAAACATAGCTCTCGCACACAAAAAGACCGGTCCACTGTATTGCGAACCTATGGAAGGACCAGAAAATAGAAATCAATTAAAAAAATAATTGAAAAAACTTTGAAAAACCGGTAGATAATGTTATCTTGTTTTGCTTTTCAAAAGACTCAAATATTTCACGTATACATTTTGTGGAGGTATAAGTCGTATTTGAAGAGAAAATGTATTTTATATTCGTTGCTGCCCTCAAATTATTTGAAAATACCTAAGTAAAACGTCATTTTATATAATATATTCTTAAAAAAAAGAGAGAATATACTAGATACTAGAAGGTTTTACGATAACAGGGTGTAAGGGACAGGTTGGCAAATACTGAAAGGGCATGATCAGTCAACGTAACTGAACAACTTTCAGCGAACAAAAGTTTCAGGAAATGAAAAAAAAATCGGCCTCTCCATACAAAATTGCAATTTTTTTTTCATTTCCTGAAAGTTTTATTCGCTGAAAGTTGTTCAGTTACGTTGACTGATCATGCCCTTTCAGTATTTGCCAACCTGTCCCTTACACCCTGTATAGCTGCTTGCAAAATGTTAAATTTTCAGTATACCAGAATACTAGACTACAACTGGGAATAGAACTATCAATATTCATCACCCAAAATTTTGCTACTGATAAGGCCTTAGTTGAAATTGGCGTTCAGTAAACGACGTATAAATACTTGAGCTTAACCGAATTCAAGTGTAGCAAGCAGTATTATTACTATCATTGAGAATAAATTATGAGATCAGAGTAAGCGTGTACGTGTTGGGGAAACCCATTCAAAGTGGATAACCCGGGCAAAGCGAATAGTCCCCATTACTCCCAAATTGTTCGTTGGCGGGCAGCCGCGTTGTCATAGTAACGGTCGCCTATTGCCGCTTAATGCGCGGCAAGTACTTCGCGCCAGTTGCGCCAGTGAGTGTACAAAGTGTGTTTTTTTTGCAAAAAATATTAATTAATATAGGTCATTGTTTCGATCATAGCTATATTGTTATTTGTGACATGCTCTTGGTTATGAGGAGGATTTAATGCATGATTATGTGACTTTCAACTATGTGTAGATGACGAGTTTAGATGCACCGGTTTATTAGTGACTTGGAGTAACCTCAAAAATGTGACCGAAGGGCAAAGTGGATCGGGCAAAGTGGATCCTACTTTATTGGTGTGTGAAGACTGCTCAGCCTTCGAAGGCAGTGATGATTTTGTTTGTGATAACTGCAATAATTAGATAAACTTGTAGCGGAAAAATGTCGATTTAAATATGTTTTTTTAATAATCAATGTTTATTTTGTTTGTAAGTTTAATTTCAGACCAATTGTGTTGCTATCCACTTTACCCGGGGGTCCCGAGCCTAGTGGATAATAAGCCACTGTTGTAAACTTGGCTAATAACTAAAAATTTAATAAATATTAAGAGAAAAGTCTGTATAATTCTGAGAGTTCTTTAAATAAAGACTGATCAAAAATATTTGTTTGAATTTCCTCTGTTAAGTATATCTAAAAGACAATAATCAAAAACAGCTTAGGGTATTCACTTTGCCCGGGTTTCCCCTACAGTCACGAGCAATAATATAGAAACACGCCAAAAATTCAAATTTTTGCAACACTATTTAAAACAAATTTTGAGTAATACTCTCCAATTTTCATGAATTTTGGAAAAAAACTGCAAATGTATACATATTGGTGCCCGTGACTGTACAACTACCTATACCGATTAGATCAGCATCTACAGAATACCAGTAAAACAACCTACTAAAAATAGTTGCATAATTCTAAAAAGGAAGTAGGAGGGCAGACCATGTAGAAATTGAGCCCGATTTTAAAGCGCGTAGGAATTTTTTTTGTAAAACTATTTTTTTCCAAATTGTATGGTCATTAAGAAAAGTGGCTCAGTTGCAAGGGCAGTTTCATATCCGTCTCTAGTACTAATAGGTAGATTAGATACACAGATAGAATTAGGTGCGGTGGACGTCATCATTCATTTTATTTTATATTTGTTACAACTTGATTTTTAAGAGAGACGGAGCAAAGCCACAGAACCGAACGAACTTACACAGATCCAAGAAGACCTTAAGCTCCCCCCACAAAATTCATATTGCCAGGAGGGCTAGAAGTTGACATGAATGGCACCAAGGGAATTTTTAGATTTAACACAGGGAAAAAACACTATTATTTACATGGAAGGAAGATAAATTAAGCAAGTTGTCAGAACAAATAATGTCCACAATATTCAATGGAATATTGTCTGGGTATAGATTCTTGGATGATGTAGACCCCACTTTGCCGATAAAAAGTTTAGCAATCTTGAAAGAGATGCCGAGAAAATAAAGGAATGAGAGAGACATAATACCTATTTCTGTGGCACGCTATACACAAAAGCACGCTACCCCTCATTAGGATATGCTATGGGAGCCACGATAAATAGGCATTTAAAGTAATATATTGAAAGAATTTCACGAAGAGGAGAAATTATGTTTGGAAAACGCACATTTATGGTTAATGATGGATCTGAAGAAGGTGCCCCGGCAAAGAAAAAGGTTACTATCGAAGGCGAAAAATTCCTAGTTTTGGATGAAATAGAGGATGTAGATGTTGACCAACAAAATTTTGATGAAGAGGACTATTGTCTTGAAGAGTTAGATAATATGTAAATTAAATTTTCTGCCATTAGCAAATGTTATAAACAACCTTTTTCGTTAGGAAGGTCAAAAGGAGTTGTTACTTATAAACCTTGACGACTATTTCAGATTATTTATTCTCGGCGATTTATTAGACAAATACAAACTATGATTGATTAATACTCAACTCTCCAATAGCTCAGTCTGAAAAAAAATATTTGGACCGAGGAAGTGATAAAAAGATAATAAATCTCGTTTTATCGCAAATAGGTCGCAAAAACCTACATTCAACCCTTACGGCCTAAAGGCAGAAGGAAGGTATAGTCACCTGTCGGTATACATAAATATACTATCCTTATTTCATGGGAATGGCGCCCTATCTTGAAGCTGGTAGCCGCGCAATCCCTTCCAATCAAATACGAACTTAAGATTTATTTAGAGGTTAAAGGACGTAAATTTACTGACGTCATAAATGATCTTGGGTAGTACACGCAATCAAACACATCAAATTAAATGAAACTTTGTGGCTTGTAGAGTATGCGATTCTGGACGCAATTTCTGTTTGGATTATTTTATTTTCTACCCCTTTTATGTCACTACTTGTCAACGGAGGGATAGGGAATGTGATTTTTCCCTGGTGCAGTTTCTGAGTTGGGAAAATTATGAAAGCAAATCAACTTACATTAATGAAGGTCTCCAAAATAAATGTTAAGCTTGCATAAATCGCATATTCTAAACATAGATCTTTAACCGTATTTCTACAGGAGTTACTCTGAGATAAGATCATCTCGAGACGACAAAAATGAGATTTAAATTACATAGGCATATTCCTAAATGAGGTTTGATGAAACGATTTGTGAGATGTATCCTACCGCTGTTAAACATTAAATTATTCCTGATGTACTCGTAATATAAGAATAATTTAAATAAATGACGTAAAATAATTCGTATGACTTATGCTAATACTTTATTATACGTAAACAACCATATAACAACAAGTGTGTCTGAATGGTGGTAATAATTATTGCTAAATAAATTTTGATTATAATTCTGATATAGAGTTTTTTTCTGAGCACGGCTTCAGAATTATTCACCGGTAAATTATGCCTGCCCACGGGCCTAGACCAAGTGGGCGTCATCTTGGTTTGGAACTATAAATCAAGTCTGTTCAAAATCCAAAGAATTCTTTGCAACGCTCCATCTGTTTAGTATCCGTCCCTCCGTCCATCTATACATCCATCCATCTGTCCACCCGTCCATTCGTCCATCTGTCCATCCTTATCTATCCCTACCCATTCCCATCTATAAATATCTATCCCTATCCATCCCTTTCTATCCCTATCGACATCTCTACTTACGCAGACGACACAGCCTTATTAGTGTATGATGCTACGTGGGAGCAAGCTAAGTTACGAGCTGAAAACGCCTCGTGCGTGGTTATAAAATGGCTTAATCATAACCTGCTGATGTTAAACATAGAGGAAACGACATGTATTCTGCTCACTGTGTCAAGATTTCCTTGTCCTCCGGTCTGGTAA
This sequence comes from Athrips mouffetella, assembly GCA_947532105.1. Taxonomy (NCBI): domain Eukaryota; kingdom Metazoa; phylum Arthropoda; class Insecta; order Lepidoptera; family Gelechiidae; genus Athrips; species Athrips mouffetella. The sequence goes on from OX383956.1 coordinate 36,068,318, forward strand.
AGTACATACTGCTAAGTATAAACTGCGAGTGCCTTTTTCTGACAATGTTTACACATATAAAGTACCTAATCTTGAATGCCCAACTAGACAAGCGTACCCATATCAATGCGTTGTGCGGTCGGGTTAGAAGACTTATTTTTGTTTTTAAAAACCTACGCTTATCATCCGACTGGTCTACCTTAGAATTGGTCTTCCAAAGCCTGCGTCAATCAATTATAATTATCATAATGCATTCCAGTTTGGGGAGGGACTTATGTGAATGCTTTGCTTACTTTAGAACGCACTCAAAGGACGATTCTAAAAGTAATGCTTTTTAAACGTAGATATTTTTCCACACAAAAGCTGTATGCGGAGGCTGGGACGTTGACAGTGAGACAATTATCCATGCTTCGTCGTCATTCGAACCTTCCTCTTGACCTGGAGGTGTTGCGCAGACGCCCCGGTTTACCTGTCTGCCACTCAGTCCCTTGTCGTCCTTCTTTTGCTCGCCGTCAACATAGTGCCTTAATGGCTTATCTTTATAATATAATAAATACATTTGTTCCTATTTATACTCTTTCCTATACCATGAAGTTATATCTAAAGTAAGAAGCTGGCTGCAAACACTAACATATGACGTGACTGCAAGATTATTAAGGTTCCTTGAGTAATCTCCTTCGTATCTGATTCGCGTATACATAAATTTTGCACACCAAACACACACATAATATACTCAACACACAATACATCATTGCACTTGTTTTGTTGATCTCTTTCTTTCTTTTTGTAGGTATTTATTTTGGAAATTTTTGCACAACGATTTTGGTAACAACACATAATTATTTTCGACAGTTAAGTTGTAATCAATAGTGACGCGGAGGAACATCGTCTGTTCCTTTCGTACAGGTTTACCTAGTAAAGGTATTTGATGATGGTCTTGGACCTTACATATTATAGGCTACAACTGATTCTATTCAAATAAATAATTTATATATTTTGTCTTTGTTGTTGTACATGCATAAATTATTATTATTTATTTTATTATTATTTACTGTCGATCCTTATGTATACCTACAAATCCCTATCTATTGTTACTTAAACCCTAAATCTAAATGTTCCTAATGTCACTTATAAACAGTCTGACTTACAAACTTTCTACCCTTTCATTATTATGTTCGACTCCTGGAGATGAGGTCCCAAAACTGCTGGAAAACTTGTCGTCTTCTTTGTTGTTACTACAACCAGGACTTTCATACAATTTTTCTACCCTTATTTCACTCCTTCACTCTTTTCGAAAAACGATGACACAAATCATTATTTATTTTTTGTACCTTAAGTAAATCTAAATTGTTCATGTACAAGTATTTTGCTTCAAAACCGTTGAACATGAATGAATTTACAAGATAAGATCTCAAAATTGCTGTAAAGTTAGTTTTTCCAACCATGAGCCAAATAAATATTTTTTGTGAATCTTACTTGAAAGATAATTAACGAAATGTACAAAATTTCATCATCTTTTTCACTCCAAGGGTTGAAATTCACTAACACTGATGTATGTTGCCTTAGATTACAAACCATACGCCTATATAATAAACCAGCTGTTACTCGCGGCTTCGCCCGCGTGGTTTTAGGAGTCGTCTATTTACTTCACATTCCTAGATCAAGAAAAAAAACTACTAGTACTACTATTTTGCATGTCGATTACACCAACCCAGCACAGTATTTTGTAGTAGTGAATATATTTTTGTGTTAGACCAAGGAGACAATTATTCAGTGTGAGTCTGTTGTTATCGGCGAGTCATAAAAAAATGTTAATGAAGAGAATAAATGGGTAGAGAAGAAGTATAAGTAAAAGTCACTTAATTTTCACTTTTATTAACTAGGCCTTTTATTGAAGGCCTAGGCGAACGTACCAGGTCCAAATTCAGGACGTTCTGAATAAAGGCCAGGTTAAAAGTACCCTAAACCGACGAGCATGTATGAAAGGATTGATGAAAGTACAGGAAGCAAGGGAAGTATGTCAAGATCGTAGCAGGTGGAGGACTGTGGTCTCTGCCTACCCCAACGGGAAAGAGGCGTGATGTTATGTATGTATGTATGTATTAACTATGTTATGAGAGTTTGACGTACGATCAGTGTTGGGTTGGAATTTGACATTTTTGTTCCTGTGTTAGTCCAAGGTCTTTCGTGTCAGTTATTATAGGCAGAGCTAAAAAAGTTGTCAATGAAGGGATCGAATGAGTATAGCGGATGGATAATTTTTACCTTAATTTACTATGTTATGACTATTAAACGAATGATCGGTGTTGTGCTAGGAGTTGTGAAACCAATTCAATAGAAGTGAGAGATTGGGTACAAACTTTAACTTTTATTTACTATGTCATAAGTGTCAGACATAATATGTCTGTGTGTGTAAGAATTTTGCAGTTTTTCTCTTGTGACATTGTTTTTGTGTTAATCCAAGGAGACAATCGTGAGTGTCAGTCGTTACAGGTGAACCTAAAAATGAAAGCAATGACGGGAGTGAATGAATAGACAGGAAGTATTCATAAAAGTCATATAAACTTTCACCTTTATTAAATATGTCATGAGTGTCAGACATATGATCCGTGTTTCTGCATGTGAGTGACTGGTTAGCGAGGAATAAAAGTTGTATATTAACTATATCATGACTGTCAGACTTACGATCTATGTGGGTAAGAATTTGGCATCTTTTTTTAAATGAGCGACTGATTAACGTAGAAAAAAATTCATTTAAACTTTCACCTTTATTAACTATATCATGAGTGTCAGACGTACGATCTAATTTGGCAATTTTTTGCATGTGAGTGACTATTTAGCGAGGACGAAATTCGTATAAACTTTCACCTTTATTAATTATGTCATGAGTGTTAGACGTATGATCAGTATTGAGTATGGAGTTGGAAAACGATATCAATAGAACTGACGTGTGGCTATATTATTATTTGTTTTCCCATGGGAATGAGATGTTTTTCCGAGGTAAAAAGTAGTCTATGGAGTCGATCTGTCTGAGGAGTCATGTATCTGAGGAGTCACGTGCAGGACTTTGTAAACCTTATCAATAGAATTGAAGTAAGGCTAGGACAATGAGTGTTTTCCCATGGGAATGAGATGATTTCCCGAAGTATAAAGTAACCTATGGCAAGGTTGGGCCCTTTAACTATCACCATGCAAAAAATCACGTCACGTATGAGCAGTTTTGTGCAAGGAATTTGAAAACCATTTAAAAAAGTCACGTATGGCTAAAATAAAACGTGGTTCATGGGAATTAGATGTTTTACCGCGGCAAAAAATAACCTTTAGCACTTTCGAAACGTTCAGCTATCACCATCCAAAAAATCACGTCAATCCGTGGCTCCGTTTTGACGTGAAAGAAGGACAAACAAACAAACACACTTTCGCATTTATAATATTAAAGTATGGAAGTATGAATTTAGTGATTTATACCATATTTATACTTTGAAGATGAAGGAGTTTAAACTTTATCTTCCTTTCACCCCTTCTCTGAAATGAAATCTGTGAAATCTAATAAAGTTTATCCAAGTAACATATCAAAATACGAAAAAAAAATCGTTCTTCTATAAAAATACGCTATCAGCTTTTATTATGCAGTTTCTATGGGTAGTAGAAATTTGTTTATCCTATTTCGACACGGGTTCCTCAGAAAACGAATTACCTCATTTTTACTTCTGGTAAAGAACCTTTAATTAGATTTTCGGCATGAAGGAAAAAAAAATTACGCGCCCAGAAGCTAAAGAAAAAAAGCCAAAAGCTATTCTTTGTTTCTGGAAGGACATTGTGCTGTTACTGCAAAATCGTTATCGATCTCCCGACGCTTTGGCATTCTTGCAAGTGTATTAATAGCACTTTACATAATTAGCATCAATTCTCTCAGAACCTTCCCAAGTGTGAGTGAAGAAGCTTTTAGTGTTATAGGTTTAATTGCTTTTATACATTACACGTTATCTATTAAACCTTATAGCCACTATATTAATACCTGTATGGAATATGTAGATAAACCTTTATCCTATACTTATTAAACGAGCAATGTTTTTATACGTTATGACGAAATCGGGTTTTTGATAAAAAACTAGAAGAAAACTAAACAAATACAGGTCTTTGATAAAAAACCTGCGACTTAAATAATAGGCATTAATTTGTAATCGGTTTCTCTAAATCGGCTCTAACAATTATGACAAAATTTGTGTAGGAAAAATAGATTTATCCATTTTATTCACTTCTTGAAATAAAGCGCGATTTATAAACTCTAAAGCTATGTGTTGGTATGCTTTTATAACTATAATTATGTACATAGCACGCTTGGTGGTAGAATATGTTCACAGTAACTCCTAAAAGATCCACTCACAAAATTCAATTTAATAAATTTAAAATCAAAGTATTTTATTATCGGAAATCAGAAAATTTTATTATTACTACTAGGACATCACAACACAATGAACATCGTAAACAATACCAAACAATGATAAAAAAGAAAAAGTTAACATGGGGGTATAGACATAAAAAATAAAATTTTGAGCGCTGCGCTGTGACAAAAGGGTCTCACTTAGCAAAAGTCGCAGCATGCAGGCTGCGACGCTGGTTTTCAGTGAACCCTGCTGAGTGACGCATGGACGACGGTGTGCAGAAAATGAAATAAAATTAATAAATAGAAATACATAACCTAAACGGTGCAAGTATGCCTGTGTTTTCGTGATTTGTAATTCTATACTCTGTTATGGCAACGAACACCACCGGCGCCGATATCGTATTTTAATCTTTAGAGGGATACAAAATTCAGGCTATAAGTTTCGGATATGTAAACACAAAGTTGGAAAGACAAACGGTACGCGCCCTGCTCTTCAAATACACGAAGCCAAACGTGAACTGTGGGCAAACAATACCCCACACAAAACCATTATAGCACATTTGCTTTCTTGCAAACCCGAGTACATGAGTATAAATGTTTGAATTAGAATTTTATAGCAAACAATAAAGAGTAAAAACATATGATTCAAAGGATTATCAACACCTATTACCTTGAGTGCATATTATGATAATAAACTTTGATTTCTGATATGTAAGACAATAATAAAGTTTGTATGAAAACTTATCTAGTTTGTAGAGCGCTAAAATTATGGCTTAGGGTACACCTCGCCCCCTCAAAAACTCGCCCATGGGCGAGATGTACCTTTTGAAAAATTGCTAGAGATTCGCCCTAAAGCAAATTCGTGTTTATCGCGTTTCACTCGCACCAGAGACAAAGAAAACTTGCTGATTTGCTTAGTTAAAAGACACAGAGCTTGATATTTTTTATCTCTTTCTGCGTGCCGCTATTTTGTGCTGGTGGCGCAAAATTACGAATGGATTGATACTAGCTATTATTATTATATATTTATATATATTTTTGAATTATTTTCGATGATATGCAGTAAGAAATAAAGATTCATGGAAATTATTCAGTGCTATTAAATGACCGCCATTTTCAGCCCTGCAAAGCAGGGACTCTTTCAGGGGTTGTTAGATTATTGGGAACACCCATGACCAAATTCAGCTCTTAACAAAGAGCAGAATTTTATCTCGAATATTTTGCTTCAGCTGCTCAAACAAGCACCAAAAAAATTTGGCTTTGTTAAATTCGGCAAACGAGGCCAATTAAATGTCGAAAACCTTGAAAAAATGGCGGTCATTTGCGGGACGCAAAATTTAAGAAATACCACAAATTAATTTCCATGAACCTTACTGAATTCAATGAACATAACAAAATAAAAATTCAAATAGTTATAGCTAGATTTAAAACATGCGTGACTTTTGCGCCACCCTTTTCCAAAGCACACCGTGCCTACGTACGTGTTACGTGACTCTAAGTCATACAAGAAAAGCTCGACCGAAGTCTACTCAAACGACTAAGGCCTTTCAAAAATACTCGGCAAGTTAATTGCAGAGGGTTAGTATCTGAAGCGCCGCTTAGTTTTTTATTAGAGTAAAACTCAATTCCAGCCCTGTCCGTGTAGTTGTTTTTAACGCGGTATTAAAATAGAGTAAGTCCATCTCCAGCAAAATTTCATTAAGATAATTAACTGCACAACTGCCACTCCCTAGAAGTAGATACACGCCTCTGAAAGAAGACTCATACGAAGACTCATTTACGTCTTTAAGAATCTTAGGCAGGTAGCTGACTTCCACCTACTGATTCATGTCTATAATGCTTTGTGTGAGTCAATGAAGTGTGTCTTGTATTGTATATGCATATGGGGTAGTGCTGCCAAAACACACTAGAAAGAAGTAGAAACTTGGCAAAGGGTGGTTCTCAAAGTGCTCCTGAAACTACCGTACAGATTTTCCACCAATGAACTGTACAAAAAATCTAGTACACTCAGTGTTAGGAAAAAATTTAATGTTTAGTGCTTACGTCGCTACCACAAAAAGACACTTACCAGTTACCAGTCACTAACAAAAGACATAACCGCTGCCCTGCTCAAAGGCATCATAAATTTATTGCATTTAGAAAAAATATTATTGATATCTATATATATAAAAGAACAAGGTGACTGACTGACTGACTGACTGACTGACTGACATATCAACGCACAGCCCAAACCGCTGGGTCTAGAGATTCCAAATTTGGCATGTAGGTTCCTTATGAGGCCTAGGGGTGCACTAAGAAAGGGTTTTACAAAACTCCACCCCTAAGGGGATAAAATAGGGGATGAAAGTTTGTATGAAAGTCCGTCAGTTTTGAAGTTAGGATCTTCAAAATTTGTATTTAGGCTGACGACTAAAATTAATATTTACGTGTCTCAGAGTTTTTGAAAATTCGACACCCTTAAGGGTGAAAAGGGGGATGAAGTTGAAAATTCTTTATTTTTAAAGTAAAATCCACATAATTTATTATTTAGGCATTAATGATGTCATTCTATGCAACGTTCATCACTGTTACTGAAATTCCACCCCAAATTCAACCCCTAAAAAAGGGAAATGGTGTGAAAAAGTCTAAAAACCAATATGGGTATCGTTTGTATGGTTTATCGGGTCGCTGATTACGAAAACTACAACAATTTTGAAATCCAACGTGGTGGACGTTAAATACCGTCATTGCCTTGGGATGGGGTTGGGGTGCGATAGGGTTGAAATATGAATATGGGTGTCGTTTGTATAGTTTATCGGGTCGCTGATTACGAAAACTTAAATAATTATGAAATCCAACGTGGTGGTCGTGAAAAACCATCATCCCCTGGGGATGGGGTTGGGGTGCGATAGGGTTGAAATGTCTAAAAATCAATATGGGTGTCGTTTGTAGGGTTTATCGGGTTGCTGATTACGAAAACTACAACAATTTTGAAATCCAACGTGGTGGACGTGAAATACCATCATCCCCTGGGGATGGGGTTAGAGTGCGATAGGTTTGAAATGTCTAATAATAAATATGGGTGTCGTTTCTATGTTAGGGATAGCGGTTAAATTGGCGTTAGGGGTAGGGATAGGGGGAGAGAGGTAGAGGGGTAGAGAGCTCGAGACGTAGAGAGGTAGAGACGTAGAGAGGCAGAGACGTAGAGAGGTAGAGACGTAGAGAGGTAGAGACGTAAAGAGGTAGAGACGTAGAGAGATAGAGGTACAGGTACAGGTAGAGGTAGAGGGAGAGGGAGAAGGAGGGGAAGGGGGAGAGGGAGGGAGAGAGGAGGGGGAGGGGGGTGATGGAGAGGGAGGGGGATAGGGAGGGTCAGGGGGGAGGAGGGGGAGGGGGAGACTCATAGGGAGGGGGAAAGGAAGGGGGGAGAGGGAGAGGGTTTTAGTTTTTCTCAATTACTTCTGCGAATTGGCTCTGTTTTGAAATATTACATAAAGGTGTCTCTCATCTCTCTCTTTACATTTGTTAGGATTCTGCTGCTAAGTTCCTCTGTTCTGAGTAATTTATGAGTAACGTCTGTATATTATATAAAATTCAGCTGGATCTTGAATTAAACTCATTGATTTGCGCAGGGTTAGTAATGTTTTTCCTTAGTTTAAAATTACCCCGAAATGACGGGAAAATATCTCATTGACTCGGAAAACCGGTAATAAAATAAATACGAAATCCACGCGAGCGAAGCCGCGGGCAACAGCTAGTAAGAAATATATCTTCATATCTATTTTAATCAAAAATCCGAGCAAGTTTAGAGACATTCGACAATGATGTCACAGAAAAGTTTTTATAGATAATCACATTAATCACATAGCAAACTTAATTTACTCACACACCAACCCACACATGATCTGTACACACAAACACACCCATATATATAAACGCATGCAAAGATACCTGCATACAAACACAATCACTTCTTCTACTGAATTCTTCTACTGAAAAAAAAAAACATGTCTGCTCCAGTGGCTGTAGGGTGAGAGCCTGGTGCTCTGTGACACAGGTTAATCCTAGTATGGACACCAGACTCTCACTAAGAAAACTGGTATTTTCTTAATATTTTCCTTATTTTAAGTTACCATGTACCTTGATCATAAGTTTCGTTTGTGAGAGGGAAAATAAAGTTATTTATTATTATTATATTATCATAAACATCTCGATGTAATCTTATCTTCACAAAATGTAGAAATATGTAGAAAGATTTCAGCTCTAACCATATGCTTGTTTTTAAAAGCTTTCTTAGTGCTCATATACCTACCTAAAGTCCTTGGCCTCCGCACACCATGTCCCACTTACCTACCTCCACTAGCCCTGTCCCTGGCTATTACTTTAGCAGGGATATGCGCGTATAATTTTGGTTCGGGAATGTTATAAAGTAAGCCTAAGCAAAAAGTTTTATTGCAATTTTTTATTAAACCTAAAATTTTTTATGTTATGCTTGGGGCCATCAAAACTTCAAACGTAATAAATAGGTTATTTTTTGGACCTGATTTGCGTATGCCCACGTTATTACAGAGGTCAAAAGCAACAACTTTTGTTCTACGACTTTTCTAAAATCGCCCAAAAATTTTTCGACTCCCCATACTAAAGTGGTCACGTGACCTACCCATTTTGTATGGGAAGTTGAAAATTGAAGAGGGCGGGGGTAAATACTTACGGAGAACTGAAAAACCTAATACAAGACAGAGACAGATGGAGAAAGCTACACCGACAAGAGCATGGCTCTTAAATAATGAATGAATAATTATCAAAACACATTTCCTGTCAAGCTGAGGGGAGCTGAAGCGGAAAAACTTCATATATCGCAAAATGGAACCGTTTTTGTCTTGAGCGTTCCTAACATTTTATAATCTACCTTCTGAGATTACCTGTACAATGACTTTAATATTCGACCTTAAACCCTTCCAGCAAAAAAGTTTGTTTGTTAAAATGCTTATTTTCAAAACCTATCTTCAAATTAGGATTTTTTCATTCTGCTTTTTATTTTGTTTTGTGGTTGGGAGGTAAAGTAACCGAGGCCAGACCGCTGAGCTTTACTCCGTAAAATACGTAATTCATAAGCTGGACAACACCACAACATAAATAAAATATGCGACCATCGTCCGGATGCCACAACGAAAAGAGTAACGTCAGCATGTATACCAGAAAAACATTTGGTTATTTTTTCCTTTTTACATTTCGATAATTTCAAAATTATAATTCTTTGTGACCCAGATCTTTGCCACACTCACTATTTGCTGCTGATGCTAAAATAGGTATTTTTTTTATGAGTTAAAATGTTAATGGAATAACATGTCTTGATTAACTGAATAGCTGACTGACCGACGACGCCAACCCATAACCGCTTTAGCTATACGTGTAGCTACAACTCCAGCGCATTTTTCGAGCCTTTTGTTTAGAAAAATCCTAACGAGATTTAAAAAAACCTACTGCGTTTGTACTGGATAATTTGAGCACAGCTCAGTTGTCCAGATACGTGTCCGTCTCCCCAGCAACCCGTGCGAGATATGGCCAAGTGGCATACACCAAAATTTAGTGGAAATTGGTTCATTCCATCAGTAAAGTGTCAGATTCAGTGCATCAAAACTGATGACACTACGAGGTGAAAACTTTGGGTGGCTGTAGAGACGTCTAGTCAGCCAGCCCATTCTATACAGGGAAAACTACGAAGATTACATAAAAGCAAAATAGTTCCACATTTACTGCATGTCTAGTGCAATTGATTGTAAAAAAGCCGAATCGAAAATGTCCATATGGTAGGAGCACTTCATCAATAATTATGGGTGGCTGGAGAGACGTTTTCCCAGCCAGCCCATGTGATATCTCGGAACATATAGTAGGTAGGACGATGAAACAAAGCTTAATATTTACTACCTACTCGGAATAGTAGGAAGCAAATATTTCAAAATCCTAGCTCCACTAACTTTTGAGATATTTGTATTTTTTCATGGGCTTGCTGGGGAGACGTCTCGCCAGCAAGCCCATGCTGTAACTCAAAAAGTACTGCACGTAGAATGCTTAGCGATATACCAATAGAGAGTGCATATTTGATGCAATAAGCACCAAGAAAAGTGAGTCCCTAGGTCTTATGGTTTCGATGCTAGAAACAAAAATCATTTTCCTGCTGAAAATTTGGAATGCATGATGTGAAGTGCAACGTTGCCGTTCTGTGCAATTCTATATGTTGCTGTTAGAGCATTCAAAAATCAATCTTGTGTCCTTATAGTTAAGAGGTCCTGTAGACGCACGTGTAGATTATTTGTAATTTGAGAATAGTTCGGGAGACGGTGTACTTAAAAGGCTGATTGGTTAACAAGAAGTTTTTATTTATTTGTGGACAACATGTGAAGAACAAAAGACATAATATCTATTTTGGCTCACGTATTTATTTTATAAATCAGTTTTCTTAACTTATTAATTACAGGACAATTTAAGAATACTTTAAAAATTTGAGTTTGTTACTGAGACCATTAAACCTACATCTCCTCCTAGAATACAGTTGTCACGGTTTCTAAAAAGAGATTGAGGCACCAGTTAGTCTTCACGTGAGCTAAAATACATATTATCTCTTTCGTTCTTAACATGTCGTCCACAAATAAATAAAAACTTCTTGATAACCAATCAGTCTTTTACTAAGTACACCGTCTCCCGAACTATTCTCAAATTACAAATAATCTACACGTGCGTCTACAGTACCTTTTAACTATAAGGATACAAGATTGATTTTTGAATGCTCTAACAGCAACATGAGGAGTTGCACAGAACGGCAACGTCGCACTTCACATCATGCATTCAAAATTTTCAGCGGGAAAATGATATTTGTTTTCTAGCACCGAAACCGTAAGACCTAGGGACTCACTTTTCTTGGTGCTTATTGCATCAAATATGCACTCTCTATTGGTATATCGCTCAGCATTCTACGTGCAGTACTTTTTGAGTTACAGCATGGGCTTGCTGGCGAGACGTCTCCCCAGCAAGCCCATGAAAAAATACAAATATCTCAAAAGTTAGTGGAGCTAGGATTTTGAAATATTTGCTACCTACTGTTCCGAGTAGGTAGTAAATATTAAGCTTTGTTTTATCTTCCTACCTACTATATGTTCCGAGATATCACATGGGCTGGCTGGGAAAACGTCTCTCCAGCCACCCATAATTATTGATGAAGTGCTCCTACCATGTGAACATTTTCGATTCGGCTTTTTTACAATCAATTGCACTAGACATGCAGTAAATGTAGAACTGTTTTGCTTTTATGTAATCTTCGTAGTTTTCCCTGTATAGAATGGACTGGCTGACGAGACGTCTCTGCAGCCACCCAAAGTTTTCAGCTCGTAGTGTCGTCAGTTTTGATGCACTGAATCTGACACTTTACTGATGGAATGAACCAATTTCCACTAAATTTTGGTGTATGCCACTTGGCTATATCTCGCACGGGCTTGCTGGGAAGACGGACACTCCAGATACTGGAGTTGAAAGTAGAGTGGAGCTATGCACGGTGCTAGGTCAGGGCGGACGGTAAGCAGGGCCGAACAAGCACGCCGCGCGACTCGGGCTCGTGCCCGAAGCGGCGGCGGCGGCGGCGGCGGCGTGCGTCGTGTCGTGTCGTGCACTCACTCGCCAGTCGAGCACGGTCGCGCGTCGCGGCGCTCGTCTCGCCGCTCCCGTTCACACACTCACTCATACACATGCAAACTGATCAATTATTCGCAGGCTTCTATCAACTCATATAAAGCTCCTCCGGCTTAATATCCGCTTTAACAATGTACAACAAACGTAAGGGTGAAAGTATAAAAATATATGTCTTATGCTTAACTAATTAACCGCATAACACCTGCTATTGCAAAACAAGGTTTAAGCGTGGCGCGCCGCCTGAAATAATTGAACTTTGTCTATTGATTGTACCAACAAACTTAAATGGCACGGCAAAGGCGAGAAATATGAACAACGCCAACAAGTGCTTAGCAAGGCATAGTCGAGAGTGCAATCTAGTAAATTTTATCCCGATTAGCATGTCACTGAATAATTAACCAATCACTATTGGAAAACATTTGAGATCTTTATTCAGTTTCGATTAAGTTGATGTTTGTAGTGCGAACAGAGGAAGTACCTACCTATCGCCCTTTTTTTACATTTTGAAAAGACTTGCACCCGACTATTAATTTTGTAAACACACCACTTCCCTCATGGTTGACATAATCTAAAACTCAAAAAAATTTATAAATGTGAGTTTTCACTCCCGTGAACAGTCGAATTTTAATAGCGAATTGTGTATGGTGCTAAGGTGATTCTTGAAACCGTGCATTCGGAACATTAAACTAAACAACTTTCCCTAGGATTTTTTTTTCCATAGAAACTGCACCAGCTGATTGCGTATTTTATATGGGAGACGAAAAATATATTTTTTTATTCGAGCTATATTCCTTGTAGAAAGTTGTTCAGTTTCATGGTCTGAATGCACAGTTTCGAGAATCATAGTCTTTACCCTAACACCCGATATAAGCTAGTTTTACTCGTAATAGTTCTAGGTTGCGACACTTGCGACTTGGCTGTTAGTGGCTTCCTTCACAGTTAGGAAAAGTTCCAGCAATTAACAAGATCGTTCTAAGAAACTTTTCCAAACAAATGTTGACACTTCTGAAGAGTGGACTGGCAAATTGTGCCGTTAAGTGTAAAAAGTTGGTTCAGTTTTGTAGTTGGGTAGAACATACTTACCCGAAGTTTCCAAAAAAGACACTTGGTATTAGAAATACTATTCTGGAAAGTAAAAATAGACACAAATTATAAAGCACTGAATTAGTATTAAGTTAATAGATAAGACTTAAGGAATGATGTCCCATTCCTTTAATAACTTATCTTGCTTAACAAGATGGATTTAAGTTACGTTTTATTAAATTCCAAATTAGTTTCGAGCTGTTATCATTAATATCTAACATTATAAGTAATCAATTATTTGTTGTTCATGTTTTGGCTACATAAAGAAACAAAAATCCAATTAGATTTGCTATTCAGTAGGTTTACCCAAATGTGTTCCAAAGTGCAGTTACCATCTAATTTTTCATACGACTACTTCATTACACACCTTTGTATCGCTATTGCAACGTTATCAGAATAACAAAGTGACAATCTACAGGGGATAATGACGTAACAACACGTAGGAAAACATGGCGGCCGTCAGTAGGTACAGCTCGTACAACTGTTTGACTGGATGGGACAGCTATGACAAGATACCAAGGTATTTTTTTAAATCACTATAGTTACATTTGTGTAAATCCGTTAAAACAAGAGCAGTTTCCCGCGGCGCGGCGTCCATGTTGATTTGCAGTATTCAACACACCATCATGAAAAGACATACTGGTCTAGGAAATGAAGCGGATCGTTGTATGAAGACCCCCGCACTAAATCCTCAGTCGATGAAACTTTGCTGGGGTATTACACTATATGAGACAAACCATCTATAAAAAAAAAACATTAATTTAATTTTTTCTAGACAAAAATGAAAAAAAAAATTCTTTTGGATTTTGAATAAATTTCGTTTGGATATTTTGAATATACATTTAAACAATGATACCTTATCATCCTGTCAATGTTGGGGTTAACTACTTCAAAAAAATTTATGACGCGGAAAATAATTACATAATACAGCAGCACTGCACTTACTTACAGAAAAAAAGAACGACCGATCGCAAGCTTAAGTTAGTAACGCCACACAAATTGTTTGCCAATACAAACGTACTCGTACTTGATGTATGCGATATTTTTTTTGCGAAATATGCAGTCGCTGAGTAATGACCCATTTCAGAATTCAATTAAGACAGATTCACCTTAGGGCTCCCGCACACGACCGAGAATCGGTGGCCGATTTTTTGTCGGCATCCCGCTCTGACGTGTTATCACCTGGATCTTCCGTCCTTGTCCTGGGCGATAATCGGCCACCGATTCTCGGTCGTGTGCGGGAGCCCTTAACAGATTTCGAATAAATCAGCATGTTCACGTCTTATTTTTTAGACCAATTAATACTGCCGCACGGAAATTCTAGGTCATGCAAAGTTTCACCTAAATCATTAGAGACATTTTTAAGCAAATTGCGATTTTTCATTTTTGTTGTATGACAGCCACCATCAAAATGAGATCTAGCAAAAACCACTCAAAATCCTTCGACGAATTAGCCAACAACCTTCTTTGTTAAAATATGATGTCGATCAAAACCAGTCGTTTCGTAGAGACGGGCAGACCGACCGACCGACGGACGGATATTTTTGGGAAACTTACTTTATACGCGTCTGCGGCGAAGCCCAAAAGAAGCGATATGTATTTCTTCGTTCCCTCATAACTACTAACCGGGTAAACCGATTTTGAAGAGTTATTTTTAAATTTGTCTTAATAGCGCGAGTGGTACTGGGTATATTAAAATTATGAAAAATAAAATATGTCGGATTTGAGGTGCCAAATTAAGTATCTTTTATTTATTTTTTTCTCCCCTATACCTTTAAAATAATGTATGAAAATGAAGGGCTTTAATAGGGGATCCCAAAAAAAATATTCAAGCAAATGTTTAGGAATAATTTGACGAAACAAATCTGAAAACTAGTAAGTATAAAATATAAAAAAAGTTTAGAAACAAAAACCCAACTGCGTAACAGAAAAGAGAAAAACAAGCTAGGATCTAGGATTCGGTTAACTTGAATTTTATAGAAAATAATAGGTAGTAATAGTGTAGTATTTACCTATGAAATTGCCGTTTTGTATGGCGAATTTTATGTTAACTCAATTTTCAGTACTAACATTTTTGCATTTTTCTTCGGAATTATAAATCCGCATTTTTCAATTTTTTAAGCATTATTGGGAAGACATTAAGCTAACAGAAGCTTAAATGTAATTTTCGAAAAATGTTATCTTTAAAAAAAATTAAACAAATCTAATGATGAAATCGGACGACATTTAAGACGAACAATTTTCGAACCTTTAAGTTTATATATCAAACTAAAAATAAAAACTTAATTTTATGCGTAAATTAATAACCTTGAAGTCAACTTTAAAATACAAGACAAATGAAAAAAATTGCATTAGAATTATAGGAATTATGATCTCATTATTCTGTAAGAAAATTTAGGCAATTTCATAGGTAAAGAAGACCTACGTATTATTGCAGGCGGGGTCGAACAAAATTAAGCTTACCACCACAAAACATGTTACCGTCCCCTCTGCCAGTAAATATTAAAAATATATATGTATAAAATTCATGCGAATCGAATACTATAGATCCCTATAGTCCATGTGCTACGCCTAAAATTGCCGCATACATATCTACATCGATGATTTTTGGTACACAGGTACTTTAGATCAAATCATTTAATTTTTCAAGTGGTACTCAAAAATAAATTTTAGGGTTCCGTACCTCAAAATAAAAAACGGAACCCTTATAGGATCACTTTGTTGTCCGTCTATCTGTCAAGACCTTTTTTCTCTCGAACGAGAAGAGGTATTAGGTTGCAATTGATAATGAACATTAAGGTCCATAAACCACACAAGATCTGAAAATTTAAATTTTTTACAACAACGCAATCAAAAGATTTGGCTTTTTATGTCCTCATCTCCATACATTTATGCAAAAAAGCAAAACCTACAGGGTACTTCCCGATGACCTAAAATTATGAAATTTGGCAAGAAGCTAGGTCTAACAGTACAAATAAAGGGAAAAGTCTAAAATAATTAAATATTTAAATTTTTCTTAAAACTAATAGTAACCAATTAAAGTGAGCTCCCGTTTCAAGAACTTTTCTATAAAAGAAAGGTCAAGTTGGATGGTCGCGGAGTTTTTAAAATCAAAGAGCAAAAGCTTTTAGTGTATCATATGGTAGATAGGTACGGAGCCCTTAGGGCGCGAGTCAACTCGCACTTGGCTGGTTTTTTTTTTCAAACCTGTCGTGTGGGGTATCAAATGATAGAACATTATAAGACGATTCTAGAAATATACTACACTCCTACCTTTTATCCACCTGATTTCCAAAAATCTAAAAAACCAGGTGAGATGTGGCTAGGTGATTTTTTCAAAACACTTGCAAAACGTCTTGTCATATCCTCATATCAAACGTAAAATGAAGCAATTTGTAAAATAATAACTATAACAATTTTTTTCAGATTTTTTACTTTTTGTTTTTAATTTTTGACCATGTTTAAAATTGCCGCATATAATCTACATCGAAGCCGCTTGGTACACAAGTACTTTAGACTTAAACTTTTAATTTCTCCACTAGTTCCTAAGAATCTAGGGGGTAGTTATGACTTCATCAATTTTTGTAGTAAAACAGGAAGGAATGGCACAATAGAGGGGAGGAAATAGTGTAGGGGACATAAATGGCCTATCTTTTTATAATGTTGTCGTAGAAGCTTGAAATTTTACCTTTATATTTGATATGAATTCTAACTTTAAACCATTACCCGTTCGTGAGAAAAAGAGTGTTGAATGTTCGACAGACAGATAGATGGACAACGGAGATACGGCACCTTTAAAACTAAGGCTTTTCAGAAACCCTACAGTGTACTCGTAATCTCTCTTGTTCTGCTTTATTGTTTTTAGTTTGTGTAGTATCGGTCAGTCTTCTAGTTACTGTTTTGCATAAACGAACTAACAAAAAACTATTGATATTCTATTCACTTTCAAAACAAAACAGAGCTTACAAATTTTTAATGACATCCATGAATTTAATTAAAATTAAAAAAAATCGCAACTGTTCAATCCCGTCACTTACATGAGCTTGCAAACTGTACGAAAAAGGTATTGCTAAACAATAATCATTATGAAAGATAGAACTTTTTAATCTTAAAAAGAAGAAAAAAATATTATATCGACATATAAATATGACATTTAAATATTCCAATAAAGCAAACCTATTTTAGGCTATTTATACCTACGTTATAACTTCCACAATTACACAATTTTAAAAACTTCGCTTAAATCTCAATCATATAAAAAGTACAGTATTGCCTTAAAACAACCGAATAATTGTTACCAGGGACAGCGTCACTACGTAAGTGCTACGCCGTAGCATACTCGTATCTGTATATCGTGGTAGCAAGTCCTTATGCCTTACCTACCATACGCACGCACGCAATTTAAGGATATTTTTTATTAGTTTTATTTGGATAATTATGTACTTTTTAGGGTTCCGTAGCCAAATGGCAAAAAACGGAACCCTTATAGCTTCGTCATGTCTGTCTGTCTGTCTGTCCGTCCGTATGTCACAGCCAATTTTTTCCGAAACTATAAGAGCTATACTGTTGAAACTTGGTAAGTAGATGTATTCTGTGAACCGCATTAAGATTTTCACAAAAAAATAGAAAAAAATAAAAAAATAAAAATAAAAAAAAAATTTAGGGTTCCCCATACTTAGAACTGAAACTCAAAATTTTTTTTTCATCATACCTATATAGGGTGACTTTTAATTAGTTCTTGATAGCAAAAGATATATGCATGTACTCACGATACTGAACAACTTTTCCCAAGGAACATAGGTCTAAATACCAAAACCCAAATTTGACCTCCCTTACAAAATGCGCTATCAGCTGATGCAGTTTCTATGGGAGGTCAAAACTTGATTTTCGTATTTCGACCTGTGTTTCTTGGGGAAAGTTGTTCAGTATCATGAGTACATACATACCTTTTTCTATCAAGAACTAATTAAAAGTCACCCTATATGTGTGGGATGTCTATGGATAGGTCTTCAAAAATGATATTGAGGTTTCTAATATATTTTTTTCTTAACTGAATACTTTGCGCGAGAGACACTTCCAAAGTGGTAAAATATGTGTCCGTCCGTCCCCCCCCCCTGTAACTTCTAAAATAAGAGAATAATAAAACAAAAAAAAATATATGATGTATGAAACTTCTACCGAAAATTGGTTTGAACGAGATCTAGTAAGTAGTTTTTTTTATCTATATATATAAAAGAAGAAGGTGACTGACTGACTGACTGACTGACTGACATATCAACGCACAGCCCAAACCACTGGGTCTAGAGATTCCAAATTTGGCATGTAGGTTCCTTATGAGGCCTAGGGGTGCACTAAGAAAGGGTTTTACAAAATTCCACCCCTAAGGGGGTAAAATAGGGGATGAAAGTTTGTATGAAAGTCCGTCAGTTTTGAAGTTAGGATCTTCAAAATTTGTATTTAGGCTGACGACTGAAAATTAATATATACGTGTCTCAGGGTTTTTGAAAATTCGACACCCTTAAGGGTGAAAAGGGGGATGAAGTTGAAAATTCTTTATTCTTAAAGTAAAATGCACATAATTTATTATTTAGGCATTAATGATGTAATTCTATGCAACGTTCATCACTGTTATTGAAATTCCACCCCAAATTCAACCCCTAAAAAAGGGAAATGGGGTGAAAAAGTCTAAAAACCGTATGGTTTATCGGGTCGCTGATTACGAAAACTACAACAATTTTGAAATCCAACGTGGTGGACGTGAAATACCATCATCCCCCTGGGGATGGAGTTGGGGTGCGATAGGTTTGAAATGTCTAAAAATCAATATGGGTATCGTTTGTATAGTTTATCGGGTCGCTGATTACGAAAACTACAACAATTTTGAAATCCAACGTGGTGGACGTGAAATACTATCATCCCCCTGGGGATGGAGTTGGGGTGCGATAGGTTTGAAATGTCTAAAAATCAATATGGGTGTCGTTTGTATGGTTTATCGGGTCGCTGATTACGAAAGCTACAACAACTTTGAAATCCAACGTGGTGGACGTGAAATACCATCGTCCCCTGGGGATGGGGTTGGGGTGCGATAGGTTTGAAATGTCTAAAAATAAATATGGGTATCGTTTGTATGGTTTATAGGGTCGCTGATTACGAAAACTACAACAATTTTGAAATCCAACGTGGTGGACGTGAAATACCATCATCCCCCTGGGGATGGAGTTGGGGTGCGATAGGTTTGAAATGTCTAAAAATCAATATGGGTGTCGTTTGTATGGTTTATCGGGTCGCTGATTACGAAAACTACAACAATTTTGAAATCCAACGTGGTGGACGTGAAATACCATCATCCCCCTGGGGATGGAGTTGGGGTGCGATAGGTTTGAAATGTCTAAAAATCAATATGGGTGTCGTTTGTATGGTTTATCGGGTCGCTGATTACGAAAGCTACAACAACTTTGAAATCCAACGTGGTGGACGTGAAATACCATCGTCCCCTGGGGATGGGGTTGGGATGCGATAGGTTTGAAATGTCTAAAAATAAATATGGGTGTCATTTCTATGTTAGGGATAGCGGTTAAATTGGCGTAAGGGGTAGGGATAGGGACAGGTAGAGGTAGAGAGGTAGAGAGGTAGAGTGGTAGAGTGGTAGAGAGGTAGAGAGGTAGAGAGGTAGAGAGGTAGAGAGGTAGAGAGGTAGAGAGGTAGAGAGGTAGAGAGGTAGAGAGGTAGAGAGGTAGAGAGGTAGAGAGGTAGAGAGGTAGAGAGGTAGAGAGATAGAGAGGTAGAGAGGTAGAGAGGTAGAGAGGTAGAGAGGTAGAGAGGTAGAGAGGTAGAGAGGTAGAGAGGTAGAGAGGTAGAGAGGTAGAGAGGTAGAGAGGTAGAGAGGTAGAGAGGTAGAGAGGTAGAGAGGTAGAGAGGTAGAGAGGTAGAGAGGTAGAGAGGTAGAGAGGTAGAGATGTAGAGAGGTAGAGACGTAGAGACGAAGAGAGGTAGAGAGGTCGAGAGGTAGAGAGGTCGAGAGGTAGAGAGGTCGAGAGGTAGAGGGGTACAGGTACTGGTAGAGGGAGAGGGAGAAGGAGGGGAAGGGGGAGAGACAAGGGGAGGGGGAGAGACAGGGGGAGGGGGAGGGGGAGAGACAGAGGGAGGGGGAGAGGAAGGGGGGAGAGGGAGAGGGTTTTAGTTTTTCTCAATTACTTCTGCGAATTGGCTCTGTTTTGAAATATTACATAAAGGTGTCTCTCATCTCTCTCTTTACATTTGTTAGGATACTGCTGCTAAAATTCTCTGTTCTGAGTAATTTATAAGTAAATTCTGTATATTATATAAAATTCAGCTG
This sequence comes from Athrips mouffetella, assembly GCA_947532105.1. NCBI lineage: Eukaryota > Metazoa > Arthropoda > Insecta > Lepidoptera > Gelechiidae > Athrips > Athrips mouffetella. Next base: position 36,088,765 of record OX383956.1, read on the forward strand.
GATCTTGAATTATACTCATTGATTTGCGCAGGGTTAGTCCTGTTTTTTATTAGTTTGAAATTACCCCGAAATGACGGGAAAATATCTCATTGCTTCGGAAAACCGGTAACAACATAAATACGAAATCCACGCGAGCGGAGCCGCGGGCAACAGCTAGTACGTCATAAATCGTAAACCGCAATTTACATTTCATTTAATCTACTCAAATATAAATTTTAGTTAAACTTACATCACATAATAAAGTTTTTTAGCAATAAAAATACCATAACTTTTACTTATATGCGTACAGGTCTGTACGGAACCCTCTGTGCGCGAGTCCGACTCGCACTTGGCCGGTTTTTTCACCACCGGCCTCTGTTCCATTGATACGGGTTGGAGCCCCAGGATTTTAATTTAAGATTATGGAAATTACGGCGTGAATAAAAGCTACATCTAAAAAACAATATAAAAACGACATGCCACGCCACGTCGTGGCAGATATTTTAAACTGTCCTATTATTTAATTAAAACCTGTAGGAAAAACATAGGCTTAAACACGTCTTTATTTATTTTTTACCAAAAGAGCTCAAAACCAAATTTCTATCATCCAACCTTTAAAAATGAAATACTTATAGACCACCATACGGAAAAAAATCATCCCCTTTTTCACCCCCTTAAAGGGTGATTTGTAAGAAATGCTTAAACACGTGTTTCTTTATTTTTAGGGTTCCGTACCTCAAAATAAAAAAACGGAACCCTTATAGGATCACTTTGTTGTCCGTCCGTCTGTCTGTCTGTCTGTCAAGGCCCTTTTTCTCATGAACGAGAAGAGGTATCAGGTTGCAATTGATAATGAACATTAAGGTCCATAAACCACACAAGATCTGAAAATTTAAATTTTTTACAACAACGCAATCAAAAGATATGGCTTTTTATGTCCTCATCTCCATATATTTATGCAGAAAGCAAAACCTACAGGGTACTTCCCGTTGACCAAAAATTATGAAATTTGGCAAGAAGCTAGGTCTCACAGTACAATTAAAGGGAAAAATCTAAAATCATTAAATATTTAAATTTTTCTTACAACTAATAATAACCCATTAAGGTAAGCTCCCGTTTCAAGAACTTTTCTATAAAAGAGGGGTCAAGTTGGATGGTCGCGGAGTTTTTAAAATCAAAGAGCAAAAGCTTTTAGTATATCATACGGTAGATAGGTACGGAACCCTTAGGGCGCGAGTCCGACTCGCACTTGGCCGGTTTTTTATCTAAAGCTTAAATTCAAATTTGTGTGTGTGTATGTACGTATGTATATATTCTTTATTGCATCATAAATAAAAGAAGAGACATATTACAAACAAGAATAGTATGCAAAGGCGGACTTATCTATAAATGGAATTTCTTCTAGTTAACCTTATAGAGGCTAAAGGAGTTGACAATTTTTGCTTTTGTTTTTTTTTTTAACGCGGCTTTGTTAGGTGACCTTCTCACATTCTTAGGAAGCAGGTTCCACAGTCTTACCGCTTGAACGGTGAAGGAATTAGAGTAGACACGAGAGGAGAGACCAGGAAAGACGAGGGAGAGGTTGGCGTAGGAGCGGAGATGACCATCGGGAAGGGTGCGGAATTGAAACCTTTCCTTTAAATAGAGAGGAGTAGCAGGATTAAAAAGGATGGAGTACAAGAAGGAAAGGATGTGGATATTTCTGTGAAGTCTGATGGGAAGCCAGTTTAGCTTGGTCCGAAACTCCGATACATGCTCGAATTTTCGGAGACCGAAGATGTACAGACATTCTGGAGACGAAATGCTACATCGGCATAATTCAGTAGCGGGAGGAGAAGGGATTGGGATAGCATTATCTTGGTTTGAAGAGGCAGAAAGTTCTGTAGGCGCTTGAGGGAGTGAAGGGAAGCAAATAGTTTGCGGCTAACTTCACCAATATAAGCTGACCAGGACAGCGTTCTATCCATAACGATGCCCAGCTTCTTAACATTGTTAGAGAAATGAACTACTGTATTGTTGAAGACAAGACTAGGCAACGAAATGTCAGCAAGCTTGGAGATGTAGTAGTGGTCGCCAATGACAATTGCTTGAGATTTTGCCGCGTTAATCAGGAGACCATGGCTGTTAGCCCAGGAAGCGAGACTATACAGATCAGAGTTAATAAACTCAATTGTCTGTGAAAAGTTACCGCGAATGTCGGCTGAAAAAATTTGGAGATCATCAGCATAGAGGTGATAGGATGAAGAAATAGAAGATGTGATGCCATTGATGAAGATCGAGAAAACTAAGGACGAGAGAATACTCCCTTGAGGTCCACTAGCCGTAAGCGGACAGAATTGTGATAGGTCATCATTCACTCGCACCAGCTGTTTGCGATCGAATAAGTAGGATTTAAACCAAGATAATTCCAGAGGAGAGAGGTTTAAGGTATTTAGCACCGCCAACAGCAGGTCATATTCTAAGGAATTAAACGCACTGCTAAAGTCAAGAAGAACAAGAAGATTTAGCTTCTTATCCTCCATGTTCCAGCGAATGATTCAATAATGATGATTCAAAGGATTCAATAAGTTAGAACGGAGTAGGTGGGAGTATAGGCGACGACTTACGAAATGTTCGAGGATTTTGGATAGGATGGGTAGTATGGAGATGGGTCTAAACTCAGAGAAGGTGTTGGGATTGGATTTTTGAGGGATGGGTATAACATGCGCGACTTTCCAAGGCGAGGGAAAAGCACCGGACGACAGCGAGAAGTTAAGGATTTCGGCGAGGATGTGCTTGACAGGCGTAATCTTCTCACATCTAATACCATCATCTCCAACGGCATTCGTCTTGATGCCGCTTATAATCTTAGATATTAAGATTAGGCTCTTTCCAAGTGTTTTACTTACATTTGGAGTAATTAGTAAGTATTAATAGCTCATAAACACAATATTGGTGGTTCATAAACATCGACATGACAATGACAATGACTTTTGGCAGTCTGAGTTATGTCTGAGTGAAGCTAAAGTCACTGAAATCGGCAACTTGGCTTAGCAAAGACATTGCTCAATATCAGCTGGCACTCCACGGCGTTTTGCTCAACTTTGAATACGAAAATATCCTTGAGCACTTGTTTTTGACATAGGGGAGATTGAGTTCTCGTTGAGTAACGTCTCTGAATCTCAGCCTTAAGAACTTCTACAGCTTATCCGGGGGACAGCTATCAATGGTGGAATGGATATATTTTCTACGTGAAGCCCTTTTTGATAAAGCGAGCCTACACCGTTTCAGATCGTGCTATGGCAGAGCAAGAAACTACTGCAGCACGGGCGAATGTGTAAACCAAACGTTATGTAAAAAAGCTTACTATAAGTTAGATGACTTTATCAATGGCAAGAGGTACATTGTCAGGTATTTTGTATTAGTACCTACTGTGCACACTAGACACAGACCAACGAATGATGTAATGACTTTTGCTAATCTACTAGTATATGTTTGATCAAGTTTCTACTTATTAATAGTATTAAAACTATGCCCGTCACAATTTTTACGTAATTGATGAATGTTTAACTTGTAAGACATAATAACTCCTTGCTCAGTGATGAGAAACAAAAAACTTAAATAAAACACTAGTGCATAGTTAAAATTCCTTTATAAGCCGGACTATGAACTTTAATACAGTGCATTTAGAGCCGTTTTATGAGCAAATGTGTTGAAAAATATATCATATTTTTCCTTTATATTTGGCAATATATGCAGCAGTAAAGTGCTTACAATGGAAAAAAATAAGGCTTATTTTAAGCTTATTTTTCTACAGTTATTTAAAAAAAAATTAGAGAACGACTACAAAATTTTTCTCCTGTTTGCTCGTAAACAGTGCTCTTATTTCATAAAACGAGGCGTTCAATGTTATAGCAGTTTGAATTTTTGCTTATTTCAACTACCCAATTTCTTTAACAAATTTCAACTGTCAATAACAAATTGCACAAACTGCAGAGTTGTTTTTAATATGAATTAATAAAGACTTGATTAAATCAAGTTATTCCTCTAACTTTGTTTTCTGTTTCCTCACAAATAGGAGAAAAGCACTATACAAGTTGCGGCCGAATGCCAATTATCGGCCTTGTTGACTTAGAAGGCCTCGGTTTCGCCTCGGCAATCCAATATCACTCCGACGATAATTGCCTCATTTTCAGCCTTAACAGTAATGTACTATTGTGATATCTTGTAGCTTACTACTTTTCTGTTAAAAAAATGCCATAAATAATGTTAAAAGTGGTAACGAAGAGACTCCTTAAAACCCTTAAACATGTCGCATTTGCTTTTATGTCCACAGTGCCCTGCCACCTGTAGAAGATCCAAGTCCGAGCTTGTATGGCCCCCCATACAAGCTCGGACTTGGATCTTTATGATCTCTATGCTTGGATTTATGCGTGATATATTTGTTTAAAAACACATATTCTGTGAAATTTTCTACCACCTTCCTATGTCGGTTCAAAAGACCTACCTATAAGTGATTACTTGAATCGTGCCAAGTTACTATTATATATTCTGTGGCCAGCAGATTTTGCAAAAGGTCCACCTGATTGGATTTCTAATGTAGGGCGTCAACTTTAACATAGATACTTACAAAGAAAGAAAATATATAACCCTATTCATTTCAGAGTCAAATCCCACTGTGGGCGGTAATGCTTAACTGTGCATGATCGATGTTTATTTTTATCTATCATAGGATATTACAGACTCATTATTATATAGCATGTAATGCGATTTTTCCTAAACCGTATTTTCACTCTGGCCAAAATGTTTAACTAGTTAAATTTCTCTAATCTATTTAAAATTCTAGATTGAAATAGAATACGGTTCGAGAAATGTCCAACATCCCGACAAAACTACTTAAGCGCGTTTCGCATAAACCAGTCTAAATGTTCCAGGATATTTCAGCACAACGGCACAGCGGCAATCTTGAAATACGCAGTGATGTTCTCTCAGGCATGGGTTTCGGGAAATCAATATGTTTTAAATTAACACTGGAAATTAAAAAACCGGCCAAGTGCGAGTCGGACTCGCAACCTTAGGGTTCCGTACCTATCTGCCATATGATATACTAGCTAGCTTTTGCTCTTTGATCTCTTTTATAGAAAAGTTCTTAAAACGGGAGCTCACCTTAATTGGTTACTATTAGTTGTGAGAAAAATATCTATATTTAATGATTTTAGACTTTTCCCTTTATTTGTACTGTAAGACCTAGCTTCTTGCCAAATTTCATAATTTTAGGTCAACGGGAAATACCCTGTAGGTTTTGCTTTTTTGCATAAATGTATGGAGATGAGGACATACTCGTAAAAAGCCATATCTTTTGATTTCGTCGTTGTAAAAAATTGAAATTTGCAGATCTAGTGTGGTCCACGGACCTTAACATTCGTTATCAATTCCAACTTGATACCTCTACCCGTTCGTGAGAAAAATGGTCTTGACAGACAGAAGACAGACAGACGGACAACAAAGTGATCCATAAGGGTTCAGTTTTTTTATTTTGAGGTACGGAACCCTAAAAAGTGAAATTGACAAATCTTGTATTTAGCTCCATTACCAAAGCACAACTTCAAAATTTTGTTGGAAAGTAAATTAAAGCGGTCTTCGTAAAAGCTTTATTTTCTCCTTGGTGTAGTGTAATTTAATGTTTTAAAATGTTGTATCTGTCGCGCTAGACAGATAAGGAACTAATCGATTCGTTATCAGCCTAGAATACATGTGACAATGGCCCCCTTCTCCCCATCCCCCACATGGGCGTGGGGTATTTTTGCAGCGACACGCTAGCGATGTTAACTCTTCTTTAATGTCGACACTTATCCTGTACAAAGGTATAAAACAAATGTTTCAAGTTTTATCGGTCATTCAACCTATCTTATATCTCACAAATTCTCAACGTTGTTATCGCTGTAAAATATTATTCTTGGTTACTCAAAGCTTGGGTGTTAAACGTGTTAAGATTTCAAAAAGCAAGGCCATTTATGTATTTATTTTCATAAATTTTTACACGCCACTTTCCCGTCAGGGAAGGTAGAGACCACAGCTCTCCACCTGCTACGATCTTGACATATTTCCCTCGCTTCCTCTACTTTCATCAACACTATTTTATTATAGTAGGTTATGGTGGACAGGTGTGGAACTCTTAGTACGGAAGTCCGACTCGCACTTGACAGATTTTTTTTCTGTTGGTCATGTCATGCACGGGGAGTTTCCTGGATACCGTATACAAATGAGATCTTCGATACAAACTTCGTCGCACACGTCATAGAACGCTCTCACTATTCAGCTTCGTATTTTATTTATAGTTTAGAGAAGATATTGACGCTTAGTTTAAATCAATCGTTTCGTTTTATGGCAGATACTCGTAACAGACGGACCTGTTCTTATTACGGCCCAGTGTATATTAAAAACTGCCGTGTAATAAAAGAATGGGTTTACCTGACCCTAGCACTGACAGACATTATCGCACACTGCAATCGAGAGAAACATAACGTTTCAACAAGTCAGCTTTGTTTGTGGTCCCACGAGCTGGTCCATTCACAAAATTATAGTCATGCGCCTTTCATTTATCTGCTCATATACCTACTACATTCTTAAGACCAAGTCTTTCTTGTATTTTATTTTAATAATTTGTTCACTTTAAAAATGTTTACTTAACTTGTATCTTAATACGTTCTAACGTTCAACTTGTATAATTATTTATTACAACTAAAAGGCAGAGGGGTGTTTTTCTCGTGCTCCTTACTCGCTAGTTTTAAGTAACCAGTATGGAGTGTTCATGTCGTTTCCTGCATTAGAGCACTAACTTTAAAATGTTGAAAGACTTGCGTTTGAATATTACAAAGTATTTTCTCTTCGACACCTACAAAGATACAGGTGAGAAAATCCGTCAGAGACGCGACAGTGTTAACAAAGGCAGCCAAGACTGAATATTAATATGGTCTTCACGTTTTACACTATAAACGTACGGTCGAACGCATGTCAGTGGAACCATTTGCAAATCTATTACCAAAGTGTTTCGACTGCCGTGCTGTTTGGTACATATTGCGTTGATCAACACGAATTATTACAATTTACAGTCTTCCAAATCTACTGACTCTTAAAACTGCCTGTAGGTACTGGAATATTCGTTGTTATGATATCAGAAAATATTTGTCTACTATTTGTTAGAATGCATTTAGTCCAGTGTAAATTTAACAGCTATTACGTACATTCCCATTATTATAAATAAAGAAACAAATAACTGTGTAGCAAAAACAAAACTATTAGAGTAATTAAAACAGCGTTATGAAACTATTGTTTGCCGAATTAAAAGCAGCCGCAGCATAGTGGAAAATATAGGATATGGCTCAGTGACCCGAAAAGCCGCGATGGGCCTGTACGTACATCCCATTGGCATGAGGAAGCCCGCAGACTAGTAACCTACTTAAACCTCGCGTGGTAAAGTCAAAATAGCGTAAAAACAGTTAATAAACACATTAAAAATAAATGCATCCGTGGGGCATCTAGAAATATGCGTCGCTTCAACGGTTTCTGATATTTACAAAATGCTGGGTACTCGTATGATGATCGCTATGTTTTATTTTTTTTGTTAAATTTGAATTATTTTTTGTTTGTACCAGATATTTGTGTAAAGCATTTTAAGGGCTACTAAGCACAAACACTTCCGACAAGAGAAGTCGACAATTTTAAATGATTTACAAGTCTCAGAAAACTGTTGTTTCACATAATAAACCTTAGATAACTCTACCCGCTAGGTATTATAATGGTCATCCCAAGGCACTTAATTCAATTGCGGCTTTGTTTTTGTTCCAGAGTACGAGTGGAGTATTATGTAAACGAGAACACTTTTAAAGAAAGACTGCAACTATATTTTATAAAAAATCAACGGTCAAGTAAGTATAGTACTTTCCAAACATTATTAATGTACTCATGTTTGAGTTATTTCATTTCATTAGAAAACTTTACAGCCATAATGTTATAAATATCATATTATGTGTCATCATCATCATTCGTCTGTCTTCAACCTGAATTATTTGCTTTCGGCGCAACACGTCAAAACCGTCTATTTACAGCATAATAGTAAGTGATCACTACCATCCAACGCACAATAACAAGACAGCAAAACTCGTTGCTCACCCTGAGAACCAAGTAGCAAATCGTGTGCCGATAAATCCACTAGCATCCTCGCCCATCTACAAAACACAGCAATGATGCAGGCGTGTGGGACTTCCTAAGACGGAATTTACACTAAAGCCCTTAAAAACCTTCTCGCTCTGCCATTAAGTAAACATTTACTTCTTTCTTTCTCGTAAGATGTTTCACACAGTCCATCTTTCTTTTCTTCAGTTTTCCTAGCGCTCTAATTATAGCAACATTGATGACTTATCAATAATTTAGAACATATTAAGCCATATTTGTGTGACAAAGTCGGATTTTTTTTCATTGTTACTAACATTTTTGAAAATAAATCCATTTTACTATTAATTGTGTTAACTTATAGTTGTTATATCATTATTTTTTCACTAACTTTGCTTAAGGAATTTAGATTCAATCCAAACCACATATCATTGATTCATTGTTGGATATTAAAATCTCTTTGTGACGTGACATCAGCTTAACTACATCGCTTCACAAACTAACAGGTGCACTGGTGGCAAAAACAAACGTTTTCAAACCTCGGGATAAGGAGGGGGGGGGACGGTATTTTTAGGACATGCAGGACCGATACTCTTCCAAGACCCGGGACTAGATGTCTGGTACAGGACTTGGAACCGGGATTTCTCGGGAATTTCGGTACTTTTGTCACCTACATAGAAATATTGCTATTTAATTTTACAGTGCAATGCTTTCACTTGATAGAGTAAAAATATCTATTTAAATTAATGAAACTGTGCAATTTTTTATGCTGTACTTAAAACATTAAAACTAATCAACAGAACACTATCAGTCATAATTATTTTAAAGAACTTAAACTTTTCAAAGTTACTGAATTCAACAAACAAACGTGATTTTCTAAAATTGAAATAACTGAAACAAATCAAAATTTAACTTATTCATCTACGGCCATAACATATTAAATTTAGAAATGTAGATTAAATTTAGAAAAATGTAGGCAAAGTTATGCACGTGACACACTGCGCCTCCAATCAGAAATACAGAGATTTAAAAAAAGTTTGGAAAGTATCACATACAAATACGAACTGGCCCAAAAGCAAATTAGAGAACACATGTCAGCCATGGACAATTTCATGGAGCGATGCTTTAATATCCATGACAGAAAATCATTGACTAGAAATTATCATGGCTTGAAATTGGTGGAAATGTAACGCCAGTTGCAACGAACCTATTAGTAAAAAATTAAACATTGAGTCTTGTGGAATCTACTGTGTTCTTTGGTATTACTCTAGATAACAAGCTACAATGGGGATTGCATATTAATAAATTGTCAAACAGACTCAGTTCTGCTGCATACGCAGTGAAAAAAATAAGAGCTCTGACGGATGTAGACACCGCAAGGTTAGTCTACTTCAGTTATTTCCATAGTGTCATGCCATATGGCCTGTTGTTATGGGGTCATCCTGAGGAAGCAAACAGAATTTCAGGATGTCTCTAAAAATAAATTTAAAGAGATCAACATTTTGATTTTTGTGTTGCAATGAATTTATGAAAATTTTGAGTATGTCATACGAAATATAAACATTTTTGACTAAAATATTGACAAGCACAGTGTCAAAACAAGAAATAAGTATCAACTTGCGTCTCATGTTAGCCGTATTCACGATATTAGTAAATCTTATACGCTTCTATAATAAGGTACTCACTGATATGGAAAGTTTACCGTTAGAAAAATTTAAAACTGTTATCAAGCAAAAATCCATGGGATAAGACTGCGGTTCTAACAGGCTAATTCAAATTATAAATTAGTATTAACCATCATCCCACCAACATCGGCAGTATTACAAAAACTCGCGCTCCGTGTCATATATCAAGCGGGCCATTTATGGGGCATAGCCCTTTCTCTTGATATTATGGCCTCTGTGCCATTGCCATCCTCTTGGGGTTGGAAGGTCATCTAATGGGTACCGCAATGGTCTCAATCCAGGGACATATCACTGCGGCTGTAAAAAAGGTTGCTAAACAATGCGCTCACGTGTCGGCGGGTGGGTCTAACAGTGCAAAGATGCAAAAACGACGGGTATTTTATAATTCTTTACTTATTTTTTATAAAATAATATCAGGTAAATTTTGTTCTGATTTCATATGAATTTTCCCCTTTCAGTTCAAGATGAAGATAAAGAGAAGCACTTTATTAATTTAGAGGATTTTGAATAAACTAAATTAAAATATATTTTTCACCTCCAAAGCTCGGAAAAATTTGTTTTGTCGGTTAAATTCTGCGGCCAAAAGCGATTTTTGGCCCCTAGCGGGCAAAAGGTTTTTGAAATACGAACGCGATGTACTTATTATTTTGTAGTATGCTGCAGTACTGGCCGCTTGTAAAACCAGCCACGCACTATCGTTTTCAAGATGAGAAAGAGGGATGCAGCTATAGGAAAGAAACAAATAGTATTATGAATAGTGAATGCCTGGTGGGTAAGATACTGGCTGATAATGAAAAGTAAATTTAAAATTCGATCGCCTTTTTTTTTATTCTCTTGCCCAGATTAATGGACTCGCCCTTTGACTTCAAATCAACGCAACACAAAATAGATTTGCCTGCCACTGCCTGTCCACTGTCTCCACTTTGAAATCCCATGAAAATGAACCTTGTTCTGCAAATTTATCAAGTAGTTTATAGGTAGAGTATGAACATAAGCACAACAGTCCCAAAAATAATAATAATTTAATTATAGTGATTTCCTTTTTAATGTTTAGTATTGTCTAGTGAAAACTCTTTGACCTTGAGCTGGTCTCTGGTTACGGAGGTTTGTAGCGAAGCGCTGGTTCAGGTTATACTGGTTATGTTTCCACTTGCTTGCTGCCGTCAGTACCATTATGTAGGTATTATGCCCTTACGTTAAAACGTATGAGTAATGAATTAAACACTTATTTCTTATATTTGAATTGCTTTTCTTGCATTATGTTAACATTTCCTCGCTTTAATGAGGTGAAAATTTTTGTGTTTCGCTCGGCAGCAAAGTTATGTTGCGTCTCGTGCCTTGAAACCTTCGCCACGCTCAGGATTCTTCTTTTGAACCACTCGCTTCTCTCGTGGTTCAATCCTAGAATCCTTCGCTTGCTCAAGTTTCAATACAAGGCACTCGCGCCAAATAAACCTTTTGCTGCCTTGCATAACAAATAACTATTATTTTTATTTTCATCTTTAAAAAGAAAGAAATGACATCAAAATTGTCAGTTTTAGGTCCTTAAAATTTATTCTGTAATCGGTTTCTCGAAAACAGCTCTCACTATTTCGATGAAATTTACTATACCGGGATTTTTCGCGGGCAAAACATCGATCTAGCTAGGTACGAGTCGTATCATGTCTGGGAAAATAACTTTTCTTCGTTTTTTTTTAACATTTCTTGAAAAACCCGCAATTCAGAAACCCTACAGTGCTATCTATTGGTCGGCTTTGGTCGAGATCAAATAGCGCGAAACTCGGTCTCTCAGGCACTTAATCAAATTGGTGCAATTCGTACGTTTTAATCGTTTTAGGCATCACATTACTAGTGACGTCTTTCAAAACCCGCGCTTCTTTTGTAATTCGTATAGTTCAAAAACTACTGAACGCCTTATAAAGACATTTTTTTTATTTCTTTAGATAACATTACCAGATTGTATTTAAGTAAAAAAATATAAATGTATCTATATTGTAGAATATTTGGTTGTGACTTTCATTAGAAAAGAGAAAAATATTCGAAAATTTCACGATTTCTTTAATATTCGGCCGCCATCTTTGATTTCTTAAGTGTTTTTTTTTTATAACAGGTGTCAATACTAATTGATTGACTTCCCAATTACTAAAATCGGTGCATCCGTTATGGATCTATAAATTTTTAAACTTATTCAGCGGCCATTTTGGAAAACGTCCGCCATCTAGAATTCCAGTTAATTAAAATTTCATTTCCTTGGATGGAATAATTTATATTGGTCCCTAGTATAACTGAGCAAAACGGTTTGCTTTCTGCATTAACCCATTAACCCCCAAAATGAAACTACCGGTATTTATTTTTATACTTTGTTTTTTATTTATTAAGTTTCGCAAAAAAAGAATGTAAAAAACTGGAGTTTGAAATTAAAGGGGTGTACCCAAGCAGGTACAATGGGCGGATCAAGAGTGAAACTACTCACAACAATCTCGCTCAACACATAGTGTTCTCAGATATAGTTCGCAACGCCAACGTACACGGCGATGACAAATTGTGCAGCGCAAAGGATTTTCGATGCGTTCTGGGTTATATCTATAATTTTTCCCCTATAGCCCCATTATTGCTGAAGATGTGGGGCGGGCCTTCGACTTCGTTGATTGCAGATAGGTGCATGCAATCATTCGTCGTAACGCTAACTGATCCAAGTACACCACATTCGGGTCAAACTTTTTGTTTCTGTACACCGCAGCATCTTTTCACTTTTCTCAAAGGCTTTTTCCATGCTATAAGGTAAATTTTCAATTAGATTATGAGGCTTGTACTATAATGTAACGATTTTGTTTTGGGACCCCACGATACAGGCTTGCCTAGTGTGGGGACCATGGTCAATTCAACTATTGTAAAAACTAAATCTTGAAATAAATATATTTGTTTGTTTGTGTTAAATGCTATCAAAATTAACCCCATTACAACGACATTATTGTCTCTCCATCGAACAATTGAAATTATATTATTGCGAGACATACAGTCACCCATTGGAACGCCAAGTCTTCATCTAATTTCCTATACGAACGTTCAGTAGGCAGTTTATGATATCCAGACAAGAGCAATATACCTAAAAAGCCTTTCAAGGTGGGCAAATCCCACTCAAAACTGCCTGCTATTTTGGCCGGCGTACAGTAAACTGTTCTCTATAGTCATAGTGTCAATGTCAAAAAAAAATTCAAGCTGTTGCACTGGGCTATAATCTTTCAAGCACTCTATAATGTGCTGCACGCGATTGGGGACACATCAAGAACTTCATGGGCTCTACTATACACAAGGAAAGTTTTCCTCCAAACAGGCTCCTCCAACGGCTGTTTTCTGGAACGATTGGCTATGTAAGATAGTGGCTCGTCATCACTCTCATCCCAGTCAGAAACATCATGATCAGGATGTCGTCGGAACACTTCTAAAGTTCCTGGCACGTCTTTGGAGAGGTTACTACTAACAAAGTCTTCTTAATTATCTTCTTTTTCGTCACTCACAATTGAGGGGTCTGGTGGTAATATAATGACTTCGTATTCCACATCATTTTCTTCTACCATTATGGACTCTAAAGCCTCCTCAAGTCTTCAATAGTTGTTTTCACTCGTAAAAACACCGCGTCTCGACCTTATAATCTTGTAGTAGAAACAACTGAAAATAAGGAAAAATTGTACCTGCTTGAGTACACTTCACTAGAATCACATATTATGCAAAATACCAAAAGTTTCTTACCGAAAATATTATATGTAGAGATAATAATAGTGCATAATTTTGACTTATTTCACGTTACTAGATTGAAATTTAGTAACGTGAAATAAGTCAAAATTATGCACTATTTATATTTTTTATAATGTAATATATATCTCAACTACGAAGCGCTTTTTTTTTCTATAAACACCGAGTAAAAAAATTATAATTTTTTTGCACTACCCATAAATTTTATAGTGTAATAGACTACTAAGTCCATCTACTGTAATATTTTTAAAAATAATTTGATATATACCACAGGTAAGTATGAAAAATATCGCCTAAACTAGCTGTACCCGTGTGTGTACGGTGGGCGGTAATGGGTTAAATGCAGCTTCCTGTGTATATATCGCCTTAAGCCATTAGAATAGTAGGTGTCGTAAGAGGCAACGACAAGCGTGGTGACTATGATACTTCCCCTCCACATTGTTTCAGCAAAAGCTGGAATTTTGGAGGGAGTTCCCTGTCCTGTAGTTTCATGGGATGTCATGATGATGATGATGATACAAAAGTGGATGGTCAAGTCTTGAAGATTTTAATAATGATGTACAGGGGAGAAACAGCAGAGTGAATTACGTAGGAAAATAGTCCAAGGATGTTGGGATCCTCAATAATCCATCCATCCCAATCACTTTTAAAAAATAACGGGCAAGGCAATAATACCAGAAGAACAGTTAGTAGAAGACGTTATTCGACACATCCCAAACATGTACAATACAGGTTTGGACGATGTCTAAAATTGATACAATATTAGAAAAGGCACGATTCTTAAGAAATATGGATAGTATAAATATGCAAGAAAGTCATAATTATAATTTGCAATCAACAAGGAAGCCATTTATTTTAAAAAGGAAGATTTGCAGCGAGGTTACCGAAACTGACAGAGACCAGCGGAAATGAATGTCACGCAAGATGTACAAAATGTAAACTTAATGAAGCTGTAACTATACATGGTCCTTGGATCAGCTTCAACCGCATGAGATATAGCTTATCGTATAATGTGTGATATGGGATGGCAACCAGGACAAACTTTAGGTAAAAATTACATAGGTCTAAAACACCTATTATGGGGAAGGTTCTTGAACGTGGGAAAAGGGAAAAAATAGGTTTCAGAGTAAATAGTTGAAGTTTTGAAATGCAAAATAGAATAATCACAGTGTGGTTCAGATAATGAACAAGTGGTTGAGACTGTATTCGAGTAAACGGAATCAAAATAAAATTTAACTCCAGAATTCAAATCAGACATACTTATATTGAAGCATTCGGACTAATTTCCAAGGTTAGTGATATAACTTGCAATTCTGAAGGGTTTTATAATGAGATAAATTAAAAATATTGCATTGGTGCCCGTTAAATTTTTTCAAATTAGAACGGCGGTTGGACGTAAAAGCATAGACATCCGAAACATAGTGCTTTTACCTTAAAAACTTGGTGAGATAGTTAAATAAACTGGGTTTTTAATTGTAACAGGATTGTGCAGTCCTATGATTTTGGGTTTTGATTGGTTAAAATTAAATGAGAAATATTATGCAACAAAAGTCAAAAGATGGAATTTTAATAGAACAAGATGGAAAAACCAATTAACTAAATTTTGTAGATGCCAAGAAAATATAGAAGGAATGGATAATTCGGAAATAAATAAAAACACGGAAAATTCTGGAAAAGTAGAATGGGAAGAGTTAAAAATCGTAGCAGAGGTAGAAAAGAAAGATATTACGAAACTAAAGGCATTGTTAGGAAAAAATGAGAGATATTTTCATCAGAATTAGGTAGAGCCAATTGCTTAACATGTCATAAAAATAGTAAAATGATCTTATCCTATACCCTATAGAGAAAAAGTTGAGATGCAACTTGATGAATTAGAACAACAAAGAATTATTAGTAGGTTTGCTACTCCGTATTGTAGCCCGTAAACGTTCACTTTGAAAAAAGATGATTGATTATGAGTGTTATTAGACGCAAGAGGGATATATATATTCGTTTATAGAGCGGAGACTGAGGAACCACTTATGCAAATACGAGTATACGTAATTAATTAAATTCACAGAGCGAAATTTATATCTATAGTAGATTTACATAATGCATACTTTCAAATTCCGATTTTAGAAGAAAGCAAACAGTACACAGATTTTGCGTGTTATCTCAAGGATTGAAAACATCCGTAGGAAGTTTTAGTCGAGCCATGGATATTATTCTAGGACATAAAGTACGGGACTTTTGCTTAAACTATACTGTACCTAAACTGTTTTTTTTTTAATTTTGGTTAGCGTAATATGTACTTAAAATTATTACATCTGCCAAACTGCATGGCAGTTTGTTGGCAGTTGGAATACTGCTCCCTTATCACTATATGTTATCATTAATGAATCGGTAGAAGAGCATTCAGAGCGTTTAAATATTGTAATCGTATATTTACTCGAAAAACGTACTTTCGAGGACGTAAATATTGCTCGTAAGTAAAAACTCTTAAACTTTCTGGTCATAAAAATACTACAGTGGTGACTTTTTATTGAACTCTTGAAAGTACCAGAAGAACATAAATCTGCAAGAGACCCATGGTTGGCTCGCTTCTCATTAAAGTGACCGTGGCAACAAGAAAGAAGTGAAAGTGAAGCGAGTGAGTGAAGTGAAGTGAGAGTGTTTTTTCAAAATGTTAAGTACACATGAATCTACAAGAGGGTGACAGGAACCATATACCGGGTGTAACAGTACGCATTGCATTTCAGTAATTGTTAAAATTTTACTATTAATTTTAAGAACCAATGTTTGTAATTTTAATTTTGGTCTTGATTTTATCAGTTGCTTAGCAATAAAATGTATTTGATGTTTAACAAGTGTATTACGAATATACGTGTATTAGACCTGTTTTCTCAAAAATGTATTGAAAAACGTCGTAAGATACACGGCCGTAAGGGTTATGACAAACTCGTATCGATGGTAAACCCTCGACTTCTTCTCGGGTTTACAAAACGTCAACTCGTTTGTAATAGCGCTACTTATGGCACTTGTATCTTAAACTACTATTTTTGAAAATTAGATAGAGCAGGATTAACGCTAAACCTGAAAAAGTGTGACTTTCTTTAAAGAGTTAAGATTCTAGATTTTACAATAACAACGGAAGGGCTAAAGACCGACCCAGAAAAGGTTGAAGCTATATAAAACTTTCCCATACCGAAAAAACAGAAGCCTGTTACGGAATTTTTATGGCTATTTTATTTCTATAGGAGATTATATCAGAATATAGTGCGCATATTAAACCATTATGTGATTTATTGACTAAAGAAAAGAGTTGGCAATGGGGTCTGTTGGAAGAGTAAACTTTTGACAAAATATAATAATCTGGATTTTCCAGGAATTTAGATAATTCCAGTACCTACTTAGAAACATCGCTATTAAATCGTATAGTGATATGCTTTCACTTGATAGCATAAAAATATATATTTAACAAATGTTATTAAAAACATGATTCAGTTAATGAAACTGTGCAATTTTTTATGCTGTACTTAAAAAACCGGCCAAGTGCGAGTCGGACTCGCGCACTGAGGGTTCCGTACCACCACATAAACATAATTGTATTAGTTGAAATTTCAGTAAGTTAATGTGCTAGATTTTTTGAGTCCGACAAGCGCTTGACCAAATTTTATTATTTGTTGTTATTTTATAGCCTATGCCCTATAAACATACCAATTTTCAAGTTTGTAAGTGTTCCCGTTTTTAAATAGAACTAAAACAAAAATCTCCTCAGCAACCATCCAACTTGACCCCTCTCTTATATGAGTGTTCTTGAAACGGGAGCTCACCACAATTGGTTACCATTAGTTGTGAGAAAAGTTGTAATATTTAATGATTTCAGACTTTTCCCATTATTTGTACTGTGAGACCTAGCTTCTTGCCAAATTTCATAATTTTAGGTCTACGGGAAGTACCCTGTAGGTTTTTCATTTTTGAATAAATGTATGGAGATGAGGACATAAAATGCCATATCTTTTGATTGCGTCGTTGTAAAAAATTTAAATTTTCAGATCTTGTGTGGTTCATGGACCCTAACATATGGTATTAATTTCAACCTGATACCTTTACCCGTTCGTGAGATAAAGGGTCTTGACAGACAGACAGACAGACAGACAGACAGACAGACAGACAGACAGACAGACAGACAGACAGACGGACAACGAAGTGATCCTATAAGGGTTCCGTTTTTTTCTTTTGAGGTACGGAACCCTAAAAATAAAATTTAAAACTGACGCTAATGAGGAAAACAATATCAGTTTTATATTTTCAAAGACCAAACTATTCAAAGTCACATAAATGAATTTTACAAAACCAAAACTTAATGTTTTTAGATCAACATAATAACAAATAATCAAACACAATCATGTTTGAGGTACTCTCTAAATTTTAAATAACATAACAAACGTGATTTCCTAAAATTGAAATCATTGAAACAAATCAAAATAAAACTTTTTAATCTACCGCCATAATACGTCTCATAGTACAAAATGACACAAGCATATTTTTCGAAATCAATAGTTTAAAAGCTCTTTTCGTACGGAGAAAATTTATTGTATCTACGTGTTGATCACTTTTGGACTTATCTGTCGAGAAGACTCACTGTGGTCCCACGCTTGTCTATGGAACAGTTTGCCGACTGACGTATGCTAGTGAAATATAGCACCCACCGATACCTCCA
Organism: Athrips mouffetella; assembly: GCA_947532105.1. Lineage (NCBI taxonomy): Eukaryota > Metazoa > Arthropoda > Insecta > Lepidoptera > Gelechiidae > Athrips > Athrips mouffetella. The sequence continues at coordinate 36,107,035 of OX383956.1, forward strand.
TTTTTGAAAAATTGGATACACTTTTTATAAAGGTTTGTATAAAACTTCGCTCTTTTGTGTTTTACTAAGTCTGTCAATAATTTCACTAGTATGTCATCATTAGGCAATTTTTTACTAATATTATGTCAAATAATAAACATTTGAAATTAATTACTTCAGGGGTAACCCAGTTCAGCTTACGATTATTTACCCTTTTTATTGGAAAACATATATGTCAGACTTGGATTTTAGTGTCATGTCTGAATTTCTATGGAGGAGATATTAGTTCAACCCAGTCCACGCTTTCCACAGCAGCTACAAAGTTTGTGTAACTTTGTCGTGTAAAACTTCTTGCAAGACGAGTGAGCGGTGCAGGTGAAGGAGGCGCACGCGATAGTTCCGCGCACCGCAAAGTGGTCACTGAGGATTGTTACTACGGGTACCGTGCTTACCGAGCCGCGGACGTTGCTGGTATAAAGATGGTCCAAGCACGTTGAAGAGATTCTAGTGACGCGCGTCGGGAAATTTACTTAATTACGAAAATTGTGGCCCTCAGTATATACCTTAACATTCTAACAGATCGTTTTTACAGATCGTTTTTACAGATCGTGTCTATGTTTGTGTCACCTATTATAATTTAGTTATCACTATCTAATATTTTATCGAGCAGTCGTTCTAAATATTTTAGGAATTCAAAAGAGTTAATTGGTCTGTAGATTTTATTGGTCATTGTAGTTAGGGTGCTGGCTGCCATTTGGGTACATAATTTGCTCATGATTTATAGATCAGTTCAATACGAATTGATTTGGTCCTTACAAGTTTTTCTGTGCGTCGCTGCGTTTTTGAGTTACAGCAACTAATAACAAAAAATATATAAGATACTAAATAATATTTTTATTATCTGCCTTTGTAGCTGCTGTCGAAAATACTTCTGAAGATGTAGAAAATCTAAGAGACAGACATGCAGGGCACTTCATTATCACGGGACGAAGTAATGGTTTTTTGCTATTGAAGCGCTGTAACTTTACAACGCAGGACTATTATGCAACGCAGGACTATTATATTCTGGGGTCTTACATATTCTGTTTAATCGGACAGTCATAATCTGCCAGGTGTACGTTTCATTGTAAAATTTCAAAATAGTTAAAACTTAATTCCTCAAAAACGCAGGGGTGTGGATGTGAATGATCTTTTAGAGGAAGCTTCTTATCATCAGTCAAAGTGGCAGACATGAGCAAATCATATAAAAATTGGTCCGTCAGCACCCTTACTATTGGTGATGGTCAATTAAATCTACAACTGACAATTCACAATGTAAATCAGTTATTAATGACGTGACGTAGGTATTTTCAATCGCTTTTACGCTATTGTTTACCTAAGTACAGGATCCCCCGTGCTCGGCAGCCCTTCTGCAGTGACTCGATATTAACGTATAACCATCTTTCGAAACACATTGTAGTCAAATCAATTTATGGTGTTCAAAGCTGGGTCTAAATGTCCGGCACTCATTCCACCGGTCAGGCTGTGCGGCGTGCCCTTGGAGCGGGTACAATCATTCAAGTACCTCGGTCACATTGTGACACCTGACCTGAAGGACGACACTGATATTAAACGTGAGAGGAGGGCGTTGTCGGTAAGGGCGAACATGATAGCCCGCAGGTTTGCTCGTAGCTCGAAAGAAGCCAAAATCACTTTGTTTCGAGCCTACTGCACATCTTTTTATACGAGCAACCTGTGGCTATCATACACGCAGAAGTCCTACAGCGCTCTCCGCGTTCAATACAACAACGCGATGAGGGCGCTGTTGCGGCTGCCCCGCTTCTGCAGCGCGTCGGGTATGTTCGCCGCTGTGAGCGTGGACTGCTTCTATGCCACCATGCGCAAGCGAGCCTCCGCGATAGCGGATAGCGGGCAGGGTGCGGGCCAGCAGCAACAGCCTCCTCCAGGTCGCCAGCAGGTCGGACGGACCATTTATGCGCCATTGACGGGCACTTCATGCTCCAGTGTATCAATTATGGATAAGATAGGTTCTTAGATACTCACATAAAGATGTATTTTATTATCGTTAATTTGACTAGTTAGCGTGACCTACTTCTTTTTCAAAATTTTCATTATTATATTAGAATTATTACTGGACTTAAATTTATTATTATTATTTTACTGACATTTCATTTAATTTTATTGACACAATATTTCCATTATTTTTATAATTTTTTTAATGATATGATAAGATTCTATTGTATTTTTGTTTGGAATTTTTACTATCTTTTTGTGCATTTTAAAATGTCTTTAATTAGGTATTGTTTTGTATTGTGTTTGTTAGGTACACTATGAGCTAAAAAAGCTTGAAATAAATGTTTTTTTTTTAAATCAAACATTTATTTGCATGAATACAGTTTTACAAAGGTCTTATAATTATAATTGGTCCATGTACTCTACCTGTTCTCAGGCATGCAAATATTACATATTTTTTTCCTAATAAGTAGTCCTAATAGACATAAATATAAGCTTAGACCATCTTATCATCTAAATATTATTTTATAGAGTAATAGCACTTCTTACTCAGCCATTCCGTTAGCGTCCTCCTAAACTGGTTACTATCTAATGCTCTAAAAGCAACCGGTAGCTTATTATATAGTTCTATGCTTGTGTTGTACGCGTTTTTACTTTCGAGCGGAGCGAGAAAGGTATTGTATTCGTGAAAAAAAAAATTCAAATTTTCTCATAAATGTGTTCTATATCACTTATACATAAAAAAAAAGTCTCCCAAAAATGTCCGTCCGTCCGTCGGTCGGTCGGTCCGTCGGTCGGTCTGTCCGTCACGCTTTGGCCTAGCGGCTAAACGAATGGTACGATTGACTTCATTTTTTTTTTCTTTCTAACTAATCTTTGTTTTGAAATTAAGATTTGAAAATCATAACATCTAATCACAATATTTACAACTTATAACTTACATAAACTTTTAAACTAAAAATTTCTTCAAGGGCGTCCCCATAAGACATGGTTCCCAAAAGGCTAGCAGCGTTGCCCCTTTGAATGGCGAGACTCAGCCTTTGAGCAAAAAAGCTGCCAGCCCAGCATATTTTGAATTTAGGAGTTTTATTCAAATTCATCGTAGGGTTCTACGTGACAAAATTCATATAAAGGGTGTTCCAGTACTACCAAAAGTTAAACATGTGATTTACTCGAAATCGTTTGATGTTTGTTTGTTTTAATGTTTGACAATTTTAATTCTGAATTGATCTGTATAATTCATTCGAACATTTTTTTGGAAAAACGTAAATGAAAGTTTGTATTTCCATACTATGTGTATGGCATTACAAATTTAAGTTGTGGTTGATAGTTTTTCCTTGAGTATTGCGAGAAAGTAAGTGCAGTGCTGCTGTACCATTTATTTAAGTTGGGGCGGGCAAGATTATTGGAAATTTGATCAGTGATTGGTTGAAGAACGGCGGCCTAAATAGAGACATCTCAATGACGCCGATAACAAAAACAAGAGAAAATGCCGAAAAACAAAAGATTTGCGAGTCTATAAATAGGGTAGACAAGAGAAATTAGGGTTCTTTGTCTTTTAGAAAGTTTACTCGGTGGTTCGTGCTCTCTTTCGTGAGCGAAAACTTCTAGGCAATATTATTTATTTCATTTATTTTTATAAATTTTACAATGTATGTAGGTAGTTGTTCCGAATAAGTGATTGATTTATTATTGTGTGCGGGTTTTATTTATTCTTAGTTGATCGTCGCTGCTGTTTATAGTGATGGTAGGTACTTTAAATTTTTTTGTAGAAAAATATGGGGATATAGTGAAACAAAAAATTTGAGCGCGTAATTCCATTTTATATCTATAGGCTATAGGTATATTTGTGCTTTCGATTACAGTTAAATATTGATAATTATTCTCTTTTTCTGACAATGTATGATTAATACTCATTATATGAATATGAATAAATATTCACCTTTTTATATATTAAAATGTGTTTTATCCCATTGTATTTTGAAACTACTTGAATTGCGGAACTTTTACTATGCGGTAGCGATTATCGTTTTTCAAGCAAGTGGATGTTACGTTCTTTTGAAGCAAAGTGTTATGAAACTTCAATGATTCAATCTTGTTTCCTCCAAAGTGGCAAAGAGTTCATAGCATTTAAAATCATGTTTGTGTATATTGGGGTTGACTTGGGTAATTTTGAATTGATGTTATATTTCTTTTGTGGATTATGACATCAGTTCAGCCTAGGAATTAGATAGGCACTGAAAGTGATTCATCAGTGGAATTTCATGATGTTGGAAAACCTTATGAATCTCCTCGTATTGTGTTTTTAGTTCAGTAAAGGATGATACCATCGAAGAGGATCACAAAGCAACTATTTCTCTTTTCTTTACTGCCTCAGAGACACATACGTAGGTTTAGGGTAACATGGTTAGTGAAATCCGCATTCCGAACTGAGTGGTTGCACGGCGTATTACGGATTTCAAAATTCTTCATACTCGGCACTAGGATGTTTGAGGTACACACTGGTTTTGCCAAAACTGATTTATAGTTTCGCTTAGGATCAATTCTAATGCTAGTGCCAGTTAGATAACCGAAATTAAAGTTAAATGTGAGATTTTTATCTCTAGTTTGAATTACATTACTCAGCTTTTGGTAGTTTCTCACAAATTATTTCTTTATAGGTCGTTCGCAAGTATAGGGATCAAATACATTTAACAAAGAGTCGTAAATACGACCATACATCACTATTAAATAAAATATCTTAATAATTTCCGCAATTTGAATAGAATTACACACTTGAATGGGAACTTTTCAGTTGGAACAATGCCTTAAGCTTTCAAGAGGTAGAATACTAATTACTAGAATAAATTTAGTTTTAAAATATCTAAAAAAATTAAACCTAGAATTTTCTACCTTGTAAAAGTAATTTCAAAAAGCTCTAAACCATAAAAATCATTGCTTTTCTTGCCTTCCAAAGTACGGAATCATTTTAGTTTTCGGAATATCAGCTGATTGATCCTAAAATGTCCTAACTAAAGTGGGGAAGTCTGACAGATTTTTGTCGGACAATGTTCTCACTGCGTATCCAATGCAGAACCTCGATAATGAGCTATGACTGCTAGACCACCGAAGCTGCTTATTGTTTTGTTATTGAATTAAATAAAACTAACGACATTTACAGTTCCCTCCTTGCACGCACAAGTTCTGCCTTTTGGCGGGATAAATTTGATTACATGTCCGAACGCTTTGCCCAACACCCTACTCAATGTACGCACTCATATGTTCAATTGTCGATCATTCTTTTCTATTTGAGTTAAACTCTCATATAACAAATTTTATTTTTATCGGATAGTTAAAATTTAACTGTATTACCGTGTTCGTAATTTTAAGAATATTTAGTTGTTTAATAGTATAAAGGCCTGGCATATTACATTGTGCACATTATTGGTAATTCCAGCATATTATGTTTGTACACCTCGTCCGAATGCTAAATAGAATGTGCCTTGTCATCGGCAAATTGTAGTAAATCGGCTTATGACGCAAATTTACGCCCTTGATGCTTTGAAAGTGACAAAAGAAAAGTACGCGTCAATACTTACCCTATGGTCGAGTACACATTGCCAGTAGACGTAGTGAGAGCCTGGGAACGTTATCGGCGTTCAGTCAGATGCCTTAGATACGCAGCCGTTGACGATAGTGAGGAGGGAATTGAAATAACGAAAATGGGTTTCGATACCCAAGAACCAACTTCTTCAAAAATTCCTACAGCAGCTAGCATCGTGGCAGGACAGAAAAAGAAGGAAAAAGTAGCACAAGAGAAGGCATGCATATGGTGCAACAAACTTTTTTACCCAAGTTGAGAGTGTATCAATGCAAGATAAATGTCATTAGAAGAAAGAAAGGATACACTTAAACCTATGAGGGCATGTTTTAAATGTTTCAGAAGAAGCACAATGCTTCGAAATGCAAAGCTTACATAAGTTGCATTGTGTGCCAAAATTTTGAGCTAGTAAACCTTAAAAAAATTAAAATCAGTAAAACCGTAACCAATATTATTTAATTAATTTCCTATACAATTTTCGTCCTCTATTTCACCCCCATCAAGTTTTATTTGGCAATTAAAAACTAGCCTTTGGCCTTTTCTATGGTTTAGTCTATCTTTAAATTAAAATTCATTTAAAATCGGTTCAGCGGCATAGCCGTGAAAACGTAACAGACGGACAGAGCTACTTTCGCATACGAGTATAAAACTGAGAAAATAGTTTGTTCAGAATCGAGAGTAGAATCAATTTCACGGGTTTTTGATAGAAGTAATTTTTTTTATTTTTATTATTTAAATTTTTGCCGCTTCTATTCTAATTGCTGTGGATACGCGCGCTGGTGGCGGCGACGTGCGGTGCATGAGCGGTGAGTAGGGGAGGGCGTGCGCGGAGAGCGCGGACTAGAACAACGATGAAACTAGAACTATGATCAAAGTTTAAAATAGCTACCTATATCTAGAAAAAATACCGTTTTTAGGGTTCCGATACCAAAATGGTAAAAAAAAGGAACCCTTATGGTGCCGCTCTGTCTGTCTGTCCGTCTGTCTGTCACACCTCTATATCTCAGCAACCACTTACGCTATCGAGCTGAAATTTGGAATAGTTTTAGAATATAGTTGCCCAACTTAAGTGCACATGAAAATTTTTTGAAAAAAGTATGATTATTAATGTAAAGGGGGCCAAAATAGGGGGGGCCAAATTTCAAATTGTCGCTACTAGGTTGAGTGGGGTATCATATGAAAGGGCTTTACTTGTACATTTTAAAATATATTTTTGTATTTTTTTAAGTTTCTTAGTTTTCAAGTTATGATGAAAAATGTCAAAAAAAATACCATTCCCCCCCCCTTATCTCCGAAGTTTGAGTAAGGGAAAATCTGAATTAATTACAGTTGACAGAGGTTTATGTAAACTTTACAGCAAAAATAAAACGATCTTTCTAAGTTGCACAGTTTTTCAGAAATCTGCAAAAAACCTTTACAAACAAATTTAGTTTTGCGGTCCTGAAAATGGACTTTATTGCTTCCAAAAATACTATAGGTATATCGGAACCCTCGGCGCGCGAGTCCGACTCGCACTTGACCGGTTTTTTAATATCTTTTTTACGGGAATGGATTTATTTTAATAAAAATCAGTTGGGGTATATGAGGGTTTCGCTTATTCCATTAACACGTTGTATATTATTATTAAACAATTATTTATTATGTATATTATATAAGTTTGAACCCATAAAATATCGATATATTTTTCATATACCATATAAATGCAGTGTTGAAATGTACACATGTATTCACATGAAAATACCCAGAAACGGAATACTAAAGGATGCAGTAAAAGTAACGGCTGACTCTACTGCGTACACATTCAGCCGTCAACATCGATTATTTGTAACAGATCGCAAAACTGGCATACGACTATTAGACAGTGGAGCAGATGTCTCTATAGTTCCTGCCACGCAAAAAGAAAAAGGAGAGGCCAAAATTAAACCGAATAACAACGAAAAAATCACTCTTTTTGCAGCAAATGGCACTCATATACAAACGTTTGGAATTAAAATACTAGACGAATATTTAGGACTACGAAGAAAATTCAGATGGCCATTTGTGATAGCACAAATTGATAATGGCATTCTAGGAGCTGATTTTTTAAACCATTTTAACCTTCTCATAGATATACGCAACAAGAGTTTAATAGACGGAACAACAAAGCTTTCCGTACATGCTAAAGTAGCAACAATATCGGAAGATGATATTATTAATACTGTAAACAAAAGTCATAAATACCATAATTTACTGAAAGAATATCCAGAACTGACTACACCGAACCTTCTACCTACTTCACTAAAACATGATATTAAACATCATATCCAAACAAAAGGAGATCCTGTCTTTTACAGACCGCGACGTTTATTTCTTAAAAGTTTTAACTTATTAGTCTTGTATTGTTTCAGGTTTAAGAATAAGAATAGCGAATTTATTTTTCAAGCTAGTGACCTGCGTTTTGTACATATGCCGAGTCTGTGCTGATGGAAATCCAATATCGGCATCCTGGTAAATATTTGCAATCATAGTATTTTTGCGATAAAATTGAAATAGACCGATATGAGTTACGTCGCTTCTCCAGTCTCGCGGATTTGCGTCTACGTGCTTATATGGCACACATCAACACATGCGTACTCGTACCACCCGCCAATCCGCGTGACTGAAGAAGCGTCCTTGTTCCCACTGTGACTCAGAAATAGCGCAAATTCGTGAATATGGGACATCATTTTTCGGAGAGAAAAAAAGAAAAAAGTTTGTACAAGAGCCAAGCGGTAGCGATAAATGCTTAAAGTTAACGAACGCGTTCATGTAAAAAGAACCTACCTAGCTGCTATGTTTTATTCCACAAGATTAGAAACGCAAACTATCAATTCTGAAATTGTATTTTGCAAATACGGATTTTAATTTTCTAAATTCGTTAACTTTCGGCGTAATGTAACAACAAATCTAGGGAACGATAACCACCAAGATGAGTTAGCCCCATTATGTCAGTCAGAGATAGCGCTTAATTGCGAATATTGCAGATGAAATGCATCACCGACAGACATAGTTAAAACCTTATTGAACTAGTAATACGCTAGTTGCAACGACGGGTATTAACTGAAAACAAAATTGCAAAACCAATGCAAGAGATAAGCAACTGAACAAAAAAACTTCTAATCAAATTCAACTACGAGTATTAAGAAATCGATACGACGACTAAAACTTAAATTCCCGCTTATTTGCAGAAAACCTTATCCCACCTAGTATTTAACCCGTGAAAATTCGAAGGAGAATAATTCGGAACTTTGAAATGTGCTTACTATAAACAAAAATGCAACAAAAATAATTCTTTAGAATATGCTCTATAAAAGTATGTCAGGCAAGAATCACTTCAAAGGTATATCACCCTAAAAATTCGGAAGGGAAAATGTATGGCGGGTGGTAAAGTATTTGTGAAATAAAAAGAGTACCTATGTAAATCAAATATCAATTTGTGACTCGTTTGAAAGTATAGTAGTACTTACGTGCAATGTTACTGTAAAAATCCGATCAAAGTTAAATTTTAGGATTTACCAGCAAATCTTACATTACCTAACCAATCTTAGGATTTAACGGCAAATAACCATGGTTAGAGCTTCTGCAGTAACACAAATATATTATTTCATTTACTTTCCCTTTACCTAACCAATCTTAGGATTTACGGTGCCCATAAGACTAGAATAGCAATAGTACTTTTGTTACTACCTTTGTACTTTTGTTACTTTCATTTCAATCTTTTTGAAACAAAACAGCTTTAAAAATAATGGCCTATTAATTTCATGTTATTTTTATGTTTTACAGTTATGGATGCAGGCCTGGAAATAAGACTGAGTTTGAGTATTCGGCTAACTTGACAGAAGAGGAATTTCAAGAACATCCGATAATTAACTGGGACGGAATAATATGGGTCAACAGACCTCTGTATTTGTGGGTCGTACAGTGCATACTTGCAATGATCTCCTTCACGGAAGCCATGTTATTGGCGTATTTAGGTTATAAGGTAAATTTTAAATTCAGCTTATTATTTTATAATAAAAGGATTTGAATTTAGTTACTTGCTACTTTTTGTTTACAGGGCAATATTTGGCAGCAAGTCTTATCATTTCACTTTATCTTGGAAATGGTCAACACAATACCTTTTGCTTTGACGGTAAGCATTGTTCATGTCAATTGTTATTTTATAACATTGTAACGAAACTACTTAACCCACTTTTTCAGCTACCGTTTCCACCGCTCCGGAACTTATTTATACCAGTGTTTCTGAATTGTTGGCTCGCCAAAAGATCGCTAGAAAACATGTTTGTAAGTTTATTGATTATATTGAGACATCTATTTCATAAATAATTATTGATCTAAAAGTGGTTCCAGTGATAAAAAAAATGCTTACATTGAATTCTTAAATGTATTTAGTTTTCTTCGACCTTATTTCTTAAACTAACAATAAGCAAGGTCGAAACAAACAAAATATATTTGAAAATTCAATGTAAGCAAATTTTGAAAAAAAAATGCATTGTTTTTATTTTATTTTGGTATTGAATTACATTTAGCGAATGGGTAATAATAATCCCTAATGCCTGATATAGTTTTTATTTTAAAGTCAACAATGTTTTTGAGCTATGATTGTAGGTCACTATGTTAAGTGGTTATTTTCAGAATGATCTCCATCGAGCGATGCAAAAATCTCAGTCGGCGTTATCTCAGCAGTTGATGATATTATGCGTCACATTATTGTGCCTTGTATTTACAAGGTAATTTCATTCTTGCATACGTTGACATTGCTTCCTTTATTTATTAAATTATTGAAAAAAGAAACATTCGCTTTAACTCAGATACTTGGATGGAGTATGCAATTTAAAGCTTCTTTATGTAACCGTTATTGAGTGAATTTCCACTGTAGCTTCGCTTAGGACCATCTATGATAGAAATAAATAAACATCACGCCTGTTTGCCGTAGGTCTAGGCAGAGATCACAATATTTCATGCTTTTCGATGTTCACATACTTCCGTTGCTTCTTCTCTCTTTGCTTCTTCTTCTCTCATACACGCTTATCGGTTCAGAATACTTCTGACCTGGCCTTTCTTTTCTTACACCCTCGCACTGTTCTTTTTTTAATAAGGTCAGTGACGAAATGTTGACCATCTTCGATGACGTCTCTAATTGACGCCGCCTAGCGTCACAGCTGCGCACTTTTCAGAAAAAAAACAAGTCCATCTCAGATGAGCGCGAACCCTCATCGCGTTATAAATCACCAGAGCACACTCACGATCACTAATGAAGCACATTTTCTTTACACGACCTAGGCTATCGAATAAAACCTAGAAATTCTAATCGAGCTGTCTCAGTAAATTTTACAAAACGACCAACCCGAACCTCTCCCAACAGACAACTGAGCTAGATTCAAATAATTTAACCCCCACCAAAGACCGAGTGAATTAATTCACCAGATGGTGCTAGCGATAATAGAAACTACCCGACAACATAATTTTATTTATAACTGTCAGAAGAAAGTGCTTCGAAATACAAGAACTGCACTCATGACCTAAGCGTTTTCCCAAACAAGACTAGGTGCTAGTTCAGATTCAGAAACCCGAAAGTGCCATTTATTGTGGGCATTGGTTAACATTATACTATATAAAATAAAGCTTGGTCACCCAGGTACTACTATTTTAAACGAGCTTGATCTGTGTGTTTGTAATTGAGGCCCTATAAAATAAATTCATGTAAAACCTTCTACGCTCTAAAAGCTAAATGTAGGCTTAACTTTTGTTTTACGTCTTGGAAATTTTGGATTTTGGAAATTACATAAAATACTGGGTCTCTAATCTCCATACAAAATGATGAAGTCTGAACCCGTTCAATTTATAGAGGAAGTAAACACATTGAGGGTTCCCAAAAGTCATAGGACGAAGGCCGGTGTATTGCTATTATACTACAGACCACTAGATTAGTGTCAAATTAAAAAAATAGGAGAAAGTAGGTATTTGTTTTTGTTACATGGAATGAAATGAAAATAGCTTCAAACACGGTAATCTTATAAAAACAGCAGTGCCAGAAAGTGCCAGAAGTGCGATGCAAAGCATAGGTGCTGACAAACTACAAAACATTTCATTAGTATTATTCGTTTCTCGGAAATAGGTATGTGCTAGTTCTTTATTTTAAGCTTAGCTTATCGTATTTAACTTTAACTTAGTAAAAAGCCAAAAACGTCCACTTTAATAAACAACGCTATTTATGTTTAGCTAAACTATGATGTAGGTAATGGGTTATAAAATATGGAACTATTGAAACTAAACGAATAGTTTTAAAAGTTTTGTGATGCAATCAATTTACTTCTAACCGGCAGCAACTCTGCCCTGCAACCGCCTTAACTCGCGAGGCTTGGTCTAGTTATGAACAGCGAAAAAAATTTTAATATTCAGGAGGCCAATTAAGGCTATTATAGCCCTCAAATTAGAAGCTACGCAATCGTCAATGCAAATATCGACCTTATTAACACGTTAATAGCGTTTATATATACTCTTCAACGTGGCTGTTACAACCTACGATGAGACGGAGTTTTGGCAAAAATGAGGAGACTTACTTTTTCGTAATATCTTCTTCCGTGCCTTGTCCTTTATTCGGGGTCGGCCCTCCTCGTTTTGCGGCGCCATGCAAGTGTGTCTTGGGTTGTCTGTTCGTCCACCTGTGCCCGTTCTGCATCCATAGCAACGGTTGTCTATCACGTGGCCTGGGTTTGCCCTCTACCCTTTTTCTTCTCTGGGATAGCTAGTGCCTTCCTCACAACGTATTCTTCGTCCCGTCTCATCACATGCCCGTACCAACGCAAACGACTTTCCACCATCTTATCCACAATGGGTGCGACCTTAAAAAAATCGTATGTTGAATTTATTTTTTTGTTTCTTTTTACAACAAAAAATACTTTTTCGTATGAAATATATAAAAAAATCGTATGTTGTATTTAAAGAATAAGGGTTTTTTAATTTATTAGTGTAAATATATTTCCAAATATCATAGCGCTTTCAAAAATCTATGTACCGTAGTTTTTTGTTAAATATAGAATACAAAGACAAAGAAAAAATTAATGTACCAAATTTAATCCTTGAACTGATGTTTAGCATATATTTTTTTCAACTTTTCTTGACCAGTTATAAATGAGGAGTAGGCATTACAAAATGCCAATTTGAGGGCTATAATCGCCTTAATGACTAACACTGGGTGATATTAAAACCCGTAAAATTTTAAACAACAGGTTTTTAATTTCAAAATAAACAATAAGGTTAAATTTAGAGTAGTGTTTGACTGATCATTAGTTTTTCTGGACGTTTTTTTTTATTTTCAAATCTTAAACATTCCGGAACGCAATTGTACTTATTACAATTTATATATGAATCAAACAATCGACTGTGGTCGATTCAATTCTAAGATTATTCAAGGTGTCCGCGCCTTCAGTAATCTAAGGTTCAATTATACCATCAACGTGAAACAAAATTCGCTTCACAGGCAACTAATCAAACTAAATTTCAGTGTTTGCGGCATTCAGCATTTCCAGAGAGCAGGCCATCGACACCTAAACCTATTCCAAGCTACTTACTTTGTAGTAGTAACGTTCTCGACAGTTGGATATGGAGACTTTGTTCCGGACATATGGCCCTCACAGCTATTCATGGTAATAATGATCGGAGTGGCACTTGTTGTACTACCCACTCAGGTAAGTCATACTTCAAAAGAATTATAAACTGCGCTAAATTCCTTAATCTTTTCTTGGTATAAATATTGCTTTTTATTTTATTTTTCAGTTTGAGCAACTGGCATTTACTTGGATGGAAAGACAGAAATTAGGCGGATCCTATTCCTCGCACCGGGCACAGTCTGAAAAACACGTCGTAGTCTGCTCGACCACTCTACACGCTGACACAATAATGGACTTTCTAAACGAATTTTACGCCCATCCTTTACTTCAAGATTATTACGTTGTCCTTCTTTCGCCTATGGAACTCGATACAACCATGAGAATGATATTACAAGTAAGTAAAATCATTTTAGACAAAAATCCGGCCAAGTGCTTGTCGGACTTGGCACATAAAGGGTTCTGTTGGGTCGAAGAAAAATCTGATTTATTAATATACTAGCTGTTGCCCGCGACTCCGTCCGCGTGGGGTTCAGAAAAATTAGCTAATGACTTTTCCCATGGTTCAAACTATCTTCGTACCAAGTTTTTATCACAATCGGTTTATCGGATTAGTCATAAAAGCGTTACAGACAGACAGACAGTGCAGTTCTCGCCTTTATATTATAAGGTATACAGAGTACCGATAATACGGATTTTTGTAAGTAAATTAAACACCTCTTGTTTACGTGTGGACTGTTAGGTCGCCCAGTATCCTCGTAAGTGTAAAATCATAGTCGAATTCCACGCGGAGTAACTATGATACGGGTTTTGTTATTTCTTATACAAAACAAAGCCTAACTAAATCTGAGGCTCAGTCACTTTAGCTTCTGTGGCTACTGAAAAAATCCAACGTACTCTAGCTTCACATGCTTTTAACTCTACATGTACCTACATACAAAACTGTTGGACTTCACTTCCGTACAATCTTTGTAACTGATCTCTCCCCTTAAAAGACAATTCCTAAAAAACAACGATTCACTTCTCTCTTTATTTTTTTAAGTATTTCTTTTATAAGTACCTACTTCCTAAGTTTTCAAAACTTTAGAACTTTCATAATTTGTTTTACATTTGTTGCACCGCCATGCCGAAACAGGATTTTTTTATATTATTTTCACAATAAAACTAAATCTAGATTTTACCAATCTTTAGCTGTACCCACGACTTTAACACAAACAACTGGACCGGATCAAACGGAATTTTCAACAACGTATTTGGCTTTCTTCCGTACAAAATTATAAGCTTTGTTTGATTTAAGCTCGCTTTCACAGCTTGAAACTTTGAACTCGCCTATTATCTGTTAGAATGAACCGATTGCAATAAAAAAAAGTTCAAATATTGCACAAAAGCAACCCAAATACGTTGTTGAAAACCCCGTTTAAGTCGTTCAAGTAGTTTGTAAGGTATTGGTGCGGCTGCTTAAAATTTCGCGAACTTTCTGTCTGAGTGAACCGTTTGCAATGAAATAAAGCTTATATGTTGCACAGAAAGAAGCCCGACGCGTCATTGAAAACCTCGTTTGACTTTGAACCAGTTCAGTAGGTGAGTTCTTGGTTCTGCACCTTGAAACTTTGCGTATCTTCTATCAGAGTGAACCTTTCGCAATGAAACTAAGCTTATTTATTGCACAGGAGTAAGCCAAACACGATATTGAAAGCCACGTTTGAATCTACTTAAAAGATTTTGAATTATTCGCGCCTTCGCTTGAAACTTTGCGTAACTTCTATCTAAGTGAACCGTTTTCAACTAACCTAAGCTTATATGTTGCACGGAAGTACCTAATCCAAGCACGTCATGGAAATGCCAGTTGGAGTCGGTACAGTAGTTTGTTCGCTATTGGCGCCGCCTATTGAAACTTCGGGCATTTTCTGAGTGAACCGTTTTCAATGAAAGTAAGCTAATACATTGCAAAGAATTAAGCTAAACAGGTTATTGTACACCCCATTTAAATCCGTTTAGTAGTTTGTGAGTTATTGGTGCCGCCGCTTGAAACTTAGTGTATTTTATGTCTGAGTGAACTGTTTGCAATGAAACTAAGCATACACATTGCTTGGAGTAAGCCAACTACGTTACTGAAAACCTCGTTTTAATCGGTTCAGTTGTTTGTGAGATATTGGCGCCTCCGCTGGAAATTTCGCGCACCTGTCTGAGTGAGCCGTTTTCAATGAAAGTAAGCTGATATGTTGCAAAGAAGTAAGCTTGACAGTTTATTGAAAACCCCGTTTGAATCCGTTCAATAGTTTGTGAGTTATTTGCGCCACCGCATGAAACTTAGCGTACCTTCTGTCTGAGTGAACCGTTTGCAATGAAACTAAACTTTTATGTTGCACAAAAGTAAGCCAAACTCGTAATTGAAAACTCAGTTTGAATCGGTTTGTGAGTTATTATCGTACAGGCAATTTGATACTTTACATTAGTGTAGCTTCTGATTGAGTAAACCGATTTGATTGAAACATACATAGCCTATTTGTTGCTCAGAGCTAAGCTGAATCTATCTGCGAAAACCGCGAGAAAATCCGTTCAGTAGTTTCGGAGTTTATCGAAAACATATACAGACAGACAGACAGACAGACAAAAAGTTCAGAAAACATTTTTTTGAGTTCTATCGGTCGTTTCTTATCGCCCACACTAATTTTTTTATAAATTTATCAAAAGTACAGACACGCGGTTTCTACTCTTTTATTATACGTACAAATAGATTGGTATTTATTGGTAAAATATACGTAATGTGGCTGACGTAATCATCGCGCGTGACAGCCGCCCTTACATTATAATAGATATATGTAGTCTTAAGTAGATATAGGTAGACACATAGGGTAGACATGTAGTAAGAAATTGTATACATACGACGGGCGCCCGGGCTATATTTGTATGAGAGACAGGCAGTCTGAATAAATAGGTCACTCTGTATAGATGTGGTATGCTTTAATACCCTTTTACTACCCCTTGTGTCATCAGAAGTGGGATAAATTAGTGAAATAAATACCATTAATTACCTACACCCACAAAATAAAAAAATATATAAAGAATAAAAACATTAATTTTCAAAAACAAAAATTAACTCTAAAAAAAGTGAGAAATAAAAACAGTAGTGGAAAAGTGATAAAACAAACAGTGAAAACTGGTGGACTGGAACAAAAAAAAAAAATAAAAAAAAAAAAAAAGAGACTAGTACAAGTAAGGCAATTGCTTTGCCTACATTTAACCCAAACGTTGGTGCTATCGAAGCGAGTGAATGGAGTGCGGAAGTTGACGCCCTAGCGTTGAAAAATGGATGGGATGATGTGGAGATAATCGCAAGATGTGTGCCATTTTTAGCTGGACCAGCACGGGAGCTGTATGATGAGTGGATATCTGTACAGAGGACCTGGCCAGCATTAAAAGAGGATCTTCAAATCACATTCCCAAAGTGTCGCGACTTGTTTCGTGATTTTAAGACAGCGGCAAACATGACAAGTGAGCAATACAATACTGTGTCTATTTACGCTGCAAAAAAAACATAGAATCTTGAAGCAATTGAGATTACAAATTTGTAAAAGTGAAATTTTGGAATTGATTACCGGAGGAATTAATAATCCACACGCAAAATCTATTGCGAGTAGTGCTGAAACTGTAAGTGGATTATTTGAAAAATTGTCACGTTACATTCCGATTACATCACCAAACCTAATAAAGACGAATACCGATACCGACTTTTTGCCATCTTCATCAAAAAGGCCAAGGATTATGACAGAATTGAAGCGGTGTCATCGCTGTAATCGAGTCGAACACTTACAGCGAGAGTGTCGTTCTGGTGTTAATAATCTATCACCTACGAAATTACCGGCTATAACAATGGAAGAAAATAAGATACCCAAAATCAGGAAGATAAAACCAAATAGCTGTCATTTTGTATGAAAAAAGGACATCCAGCTGATGACTGTTGGATAAAGCAAAGAATCGATGAAGAAAAAAAGAAAGCCTGAATATGTGAAAACCAAGGCAAGCAACGTCTATAGGTGCTCATTGTCAGATATTCATAAACCACCTGCGCAGACTTATCCACAGCTCACCTCACCTCACCTTTACATCACTTAAAACAAAAAAATATTGCCCTTGAAATAATATTCCATAAAGTTCAGGACAAAGAAAAATGCCACGAAGCTATTCTTGGTAAAGACGCAAAAAACAACTAACAAAATATCATGTTTATCATACTATCATACCTTAGAGCAGTACTACGGTTGAAAGGCGACCGCAAGAACAAACAAAAGTTCAGATTGCTTGCAACGATGACGAATTAATATCAAGTGCTCTGAGTCATGTCTCAAGACAACTTAAAACTGAGATAAGAGAACTCTGGGCAAAAACATTCAAGTCTCATTGGTTCACATAGCAACATTCGAGAAATTGAAACCGCTGCCCTGCTATTCGGACTAAACTAGTCGAGCCCATTGTAAATTGTTTACAACCCTTATCAGATAGCTTTATCCGAGCGAGAAACAGTCACCGCTTTTGTGACCGGACTGTTAAATTTATGCCACCAGTAACTTTGGTTAGAACAAAGGACAAAAGACTTATATGATTGACTGATTTCTAATTGGACACCAGATATAGAATTTGAAGAACTTAAGATTTTGCAATCTAAAATTTAATATTTGAGATGAATTATTAATAAACTAATTAAAAATTAGTGGGCACTGGACAATTCCCTAATGCAATGAAATATGAGAAATTCATAAAGAAGACTCAAACTCAAAATAATTTAACAATTGTCGAAATCTCTTAATGACGTCAGCTAAACTACATCTTTTCACAAACAAAGTGGCGGCATGATGGAAAAAAAAGAAGCAATAATAAAAACCTACAAAAGTATTAAGAATAAGCGAGGCGTTTCGCTACACTTAAGATAGTCGAAAACTGTGGTCGTAAAAGAGCATCACCGGAAGGATCAAAGTTTCATAGCTATATGAATTACTAAACAGTTGCATTAAACAGTTTTCGAGTGTACTTATTGGGAATAGAGTTTAAATTGATTACTGACTGCAACGCCGTGAAATCCACTTCAACTAAGAGAGATATATTATCACGAGTAGCTAGATGGTCGTCATACCTACAGGACTTCAACATGTCGATTTTTTGAGCAGAAATCCACCCCAGTAGAAAATTGAAGAAATACTAATAAATGATCAAATTGCATGGTTAGAATCTAAGCAAAAAGCAGACCGAGAAGTGATTGATATTGAAACAAGAATTTAAGAAAATTCAATACAGTTCAAAATGGCATTCTGATGAGATTTAAAAAAAAAAGCTAAGAGCGAAAGTTAAAATATTATGTTCCTTCAGCAGCCCGATTCAACTTGATCAAATTATTCCACAACGAAAAGCCATGCCATATCGGGGTAGATAGAACCCTAGAATCAATGCGATCAAAATATTGGTTTCCTAGAATGACACCATTTGTACGTAACGTCAGCCATTGCATCATATGCTTATCAACCAAACGACCCAGTGGGCCAAAACAAGGATTATTACAGCCTATAGAAAAGTTACCAATACCATATCATACTGTTCACTCTGACTGTACTTGACCACTTGGAACAGCTGATGATCGCTATAGATACCAATTATTATTATTAGTTGATGCCTACACTAAGCTCACGCTATTAATACCGATGGAAAACTTAACTGGCTCTGAACTAGTGTGAGCAGTGAGCACTTGAACCTCAACTTAGTTTTTTCGGTACCACAAAACGAATCATAACTGATAAAGGAACAAACTTTTCAAGTAGACGAACAAAAGACCTATTGAAACGAATGGACATTGAAATTAATATCATCGCAACAGGTGTTAAGAGCTAATAGGCAAGATGAACGATATGTAGCTACTGTACTAAACTTATGGGCTTGTGAAGTGAATCGTAGATCAGAATGGACGAGCGCTCTTTAGAACAGCTGATATGAAACACCACTGAACAAAAAAGTATTGGTTGTACCCCAATAGAACTACTCACCGGCATACGTTTTGAAGTGCTTGCGATAAGACAACTAAGTAGCGGGCTTTCAGAAATAGAATCAAACACTGATTTGCAACAGTTACGAATTACTGCTGAAAAACGATTAAGAAATAATGCTTTAAAAACAAAGTTAAGATTTGACAGACTGCAACAAAATAATATGATATTGAGAGAAGGAGACATTGTTTACGTTCAACAACAGCGAACTCGTTTAGGCAATAGATCCATGATATAACGAACCTTACACAATGGAGAAATGTTTGCTTAAAGATCGTTACAAAGCTTAAAATATAGAAAAGAAGACCTTTTAAATAGTACTAAAAGATAGAATACGATTGTGGAAAGGCTGCGGAAAAAGCCGTGACAGCCTGTTCAGATGAGTAATATATGAGAGTAATATATGATAAAATGATAATAAAAAATGAATTGAGTGAGTAATAAAAAGATAAATAAAACAATGAATTGAGTAAGTAAGTATAATAATAAAAAAATGGCGTAAGCGGCTTTTTAGTGCGCTGGGATCGCTAAATTAATAAATGATTGTGCGTGAGCATCTTATCTAATAATAAGAGTGCTAGGACCGATGACAAAAAAAAAAGTGCGTGAGCATCTTATCTAATAAAAAGAGTGCTAGGACCGCTGACAAAAAAAATGTGTGCGGGAGCATCTTATCTAATAATAAGAATGCGAGGACCGCTTGAGAAAAAAAAAATTAAGTGGTGGCGCGAGCTACTTGTTTCAAGTGAGCGAGGACCGCATATGACGTGAAGTGGAGCTTAATGAGATATGGTAGTGAAAAAAATAGCACAGGCCATGATAACAGATAAAAATTATATAAAAAAATAGTAATAAGAGCTCCATAAAAACAAACTAAAAAAATATTGGCCAATTGAGAGGGCTAACAAATATAATTGCCAATTGAGGGCAGCTAAAAACTTTAATGTTTTTACAACGTGTTAATATATTTTTCATTTCAGATGAAACCATAACGAGTGACTGGTTGATGATCGGGGGTGTCAGGGGCTTCGAGAGCGAAGCCTGGGCAGGAAGGCCGTGACAGCCGCCCTTACATTATAATAGATATATGTAGTCTTAAGTAGATATAGGTAGACATGTAGTAAGAAATTGTATACATACGACGGGCGCCCGGGCTAACTATATTTGTATGAGAGACAGGCAGTCTGAATAAATAGGTCACTCTGTATAGACGTGGTTTGCTTTAATACCCTTTTACAACCCCTTCTGTCACGCGCATGCGCTTTCTTGTCTTCACTGAGTTGTCTGTCATTACAAAACGTAAATATATAAAAGAGCTTGTCCTGACTGATTCATTAACGCCGAGCCGTATTCGCTATAGATACAGATCTGAAATTTTGTAGTCTTTTTGCGCTTCAAAACCACCCACTAAGGAAGGATTTTACATAATTCATCCCTTAAGGGGGTGCATTAAGTGATGAAAGTTTGTATGAAACTCCTTAGTTTCTTGAGTTAGATTCTCACAAATTTGACTTTAAGCTTTTGGTTAAAAATAAACAAACAAGTGTTTAAGCATTTCTTAAAAATCAGCCTTCAACGGGGTGAAAAACGGGATGATTTTTTTTTCCGTATGTTGGTCTGTAAGTCTTTCATTTTTAAAGGTAGAATTATTAAAAATTTGGTTTTAAGCTCAAAAATAAAAAAGTACATGTTTTAGGATTTTTTAAATTAATCCCCTAAGGGGGTGAAATAAGGGATGAAAGTTTGTATGAAAGTCCTACAGTTTTGACATGCGGTACTTGAAAATTTGGATTTTAGTTAATAATAAGAAATATAGAAACATGTGTTTTAGCAATTGTGAGATATCATCACATTACCCAAGGGGGTGAAATAAGGTATGAAAGTTCGTATGAAAATCCTACAGTTTTCACATGAAGTATTTGAAATTTAGATTTTAGCTAATAATAAGAAGTAAATAAACACGTGTTTTAGCAATTTTGAGATATCATCCCCCAAAGGGGTGAAATGAGGGATGAAAGTTCATATATAAATATGAAATCCAACAAAAAAATTGGATTTAGGCTAATAAAAAGATAGAAATAATCATGTGTTTCAGCGTCTTTGAAAAAATTTCCCAAGGGGATGAAAATTAGGGATATACGTTAATATACAATTCCCACAGACCCAAAAACCGGCCAAGAACGAGTCTCCAGCTGCCAAGTGTATTAAAAGCGCACGAGTCTGACTCTCACTCGACCAGTTTTTATAATTTGTTGTTATTTCTTTAAGAACATCGCATAAACAACATTGCTACCCACGAGCGAAGCCGGGGCGGGCCGCTAGTATTCTATATTTTATCGGTGTATTTATTTGCATTATTGGTGACCCCGACCTTAATTTCGTCATGTCCGTCTGACTGTCTGTCTGTCCGCGGCTTAGCTCAGAGACCCTTAGTATAAGAAAGCTGTAATTTTGTAAGGATAGGTAAACATTTTATTTACGCCGACTAAGTGGTCAAACGTTTGAATACGTCTTTTAAAAATAATGAGAGGCTGTATTGATAAGTTTTCGATTTACAGATCTGTTTACGAAATATTTAGCTTAAAATCGAAACTTTTTGTTGGAGTCTAGTGTCAACTAAACGGTTGTCATTGGAAATAAGATAAAAATTACAGTAGTAGTATATATGATGAAATTAAAAGGAAAACTATCACAGTTAAGAAAGCTTCACAGGTTAATAAGCATAGCCGAAAAACTGTAAATAATAAAAATAACAATAGCAATCAGGCGCTACGACCTCACTGAGCATTAGGAGGTCTATGTTATGAACATTTATGTTACGAACGTTATGAAGTACTTAATTTTGATTTTGACCTGACACGCGATAAAAAAAATCGTAAAAAAACAACAGAACCCTATACTGCTTGTGGTCCGATACGCACTTGGCGGGTTATTACTAGCGAGGTCAAAAGCAACAACTTTCATTCTAATCATTTGTGCAATTTCTTTTGAGCAAAGTTGCAAGTCGCTTGTTGAAAGTTGTTGCTTTTGACCTCAATTATGTAAGTAAATAAAACACCCTTTTTCTTGAAAAATATTTTATTTAATTTTGCAGGTACCAATATGGGCGCAGCGTGTCATCTACATCCAAGGTTCATGCCTTAAAGACACGGATTTAATCCGCGCTAGAATGAATGAAGCAGAAGCTTGTTTTATTTTGGCAGCTCGAAATTATGCGGATAAAACTGCAGCTGACGAGCACACAATTTTGAGGTAAGGTTTGCACATTCTGTAATATTCTGTTTAACGATGATGGATTAGTAATTTTTTAAGTTAAAAATGAGCAAAGGAATACTTCGGCCACCTGGTAAGGAAATGGTCACCACCACCTATAGCACCCACTGTCTCATTAGTGTCATAATTACTCAAATAAGACAACAAAGACACACGTTGCCCTAACCCTGCCTGAGAGCTAAGATGTTTTTTCTCAACACCCACACCCACACCCTTCGAACCGAAAACTAGCAGTGTAAAGACTGCTGATTTACTTTTTTTATGTAGTTTATCCCCTTACGGACTTTGTAAAAATGCTCTACCACCTTTAAGTTTAGTCAGTTTGATCAAATACTTAGTATGTTAGTACCTGATTGACAAAAAGAAAAAAATCCAATGCCTCATGCTAAGCGTATCCAAATCACCCCATGTACATTCCGCGATTATTTCTAGTTTTCGAGTTATAAATAATTTTATTACTACACTAATTTTTCCGCCGAAGGAGTTTTAAAAATTCATATCTTTTTTTACAGGGTATTTTATCAATTTTCTCTTTTTGTGTCATGATCGTCTTGAATGTTACTTTGTGCCAGAAATTTCGCTAGCTATTTACACTTCTACTAAATTACAGTAGTGCAAACACTGCGGCTTTACGACAAAAATAGGCAAAAGGTGGTACTTTTCAAAGAATATTACAAACTTAACTAGGATCTATAAAACGCCAATAAAGGAACCCATACAACATAACAGCTTAAGGTCTATCAAATCACCGAGACCATTTTTCTCTCCTAGAATAAATGCACTGCGACGTCTGCAACCACAGATTACAGAAACTAAACTAAACCCTTCTGATATCTATGTCTGCAACAGTCAAGCCCTATAAAGGAAGATTCACAAATATTTGAAACACCTATGAGCCACATAACGAAGGATGACCAGTCTGAACTAGATGACTCTGACCGTAGTCAAACGCTTAGTATCTCAACAGAGGGCAGCACAGTCAGCCAAACCGATAAGAAAAATCGGAAGATTTACATATTAGGTGATTTACAACCTACAGGCTTATCAACCGTTCTATGTCAGAAAAGATCGAGTAAGTAGAATGACGTCTACCAACCGACGGCTACTGTATACTCGGGTGCTTCAAGCACAGAATTTCTAAATCTTTGAGACGAAATAGCGCAAGAAATATCAGAAAATGATGTCTTGATTTTAGGTGTTGGTAGTAATGATTGTGACGTACAAAAACTTCATTCGAACATTTGTATCATGATCAGCAAGTTCAGAAAAGCGTCTATATACATTGTCCCTATTTATTACAATCCACATTTGAATGAAATGACATTAAATAAGAATTTAAAACTATGGACTCGACATTTTGATAACTGTACATTTTTATATAACTTTCATCTAGACCTGTATAGCACTTTAAATAAAACTGACATTTTAAATCAAATATGTAACCAGATTAATATAAGCATTGACTACAAAGATTATATACACCAGTTTTTGACATTCAGTAATTTAAAACACTTAATAAAAAAACGTAAGAGTATTTCAAATTGAGAATATAGTCGGCAAAGCGATGTAATCGGTGCCCAGAATCGGTGCCCAGGATGTTCCAAAATGTAATAAAGGAACTATACCGTACTATTTCCAAACTCTACAAAAAAAAACTTGTAATACCTACGACTTGCGAAACTGTGCCAGCTCATGAGTCGACACCGCTTGTAAGCCCTGAAACTATGTGGCATTTATTCGCAGCCTGTGGCCAATGCGTCGGACTCTAAGTCGCCTACTCGAAACATTTGAAAAGAAACATTTTTTCGACCCTAACACGTTTACCTTTTTTCACCAAAATATAAGTGGTTTATTTGGAAAAAGGGAGTTATTAGAAATCACTTTTAACAATATAAGTATCTATACGCGCCCCGATGTACCTACTTTGTTTTACAGAAACATTTGTCTTGGATGGTGATGAAAAAACCGGCCAAGTGCGAGTCGGACTCGCGCACTGAGGGTTCCGTACCACCACATAAACATAATTGTATTAGTTGAAATTTCAGTAAGTTATTGTGCTAGATTTTTTGAGTCCGACACGCGCTTGACCAAATTTTATTATTTGTTGTTATTTTATAGCCTATGCCCTATAAACATACCAATTTTCAAGTTTGTAAGTGTTCCCGTTTTTAAATAGAACTAAAACAAAAATCGCCTCAACAACCATCCAACTTGACCCCTCTCTTATATGAATGTTCTTGAAACGGGAGCTCACCACAATTGGTTACCATTAGTTGTGAGAAAAGTTGTAATATTTAATGATTTCAGACTTTTCCCATTATTTGTACTGTGAGACCTAGCTTCTTGCCAAATTTCATAATTTTAGGTCAACGGGAAGTACCCTGTAGGTTTTTCATTTTTGAATAAATGTATGGAGATGAGGACATAAAATGCCATATCTTTTGATTGCGTCGTTGTAAAAAATTGAAATTTTCAGATCTTGTGTGGTTCAGAGATCCTAATATATGGTATCAATTTCAACCTGATACCTTTACCCGTTCGTGAGATAAAGGGTCTTGACAGACAGACAGACAGACAGACAGACAGACAGACGGACAACAAAGTGATCCTATAAGGGTTCCGTTTTTATCTTTTGAGGTACGGAACCCTAAAAAACATTAAGGTTAATAATTATGAGCTAGCAGCCCACTTCTCCAGGAAGGACCAAAAACGCGGAGGTACATGCATAGTCTCAAAAGGAATACAATATCAAAAACCTTTTTTTTATAAACTTATTTTACCACGTCACTTCGAATTTTGTGCGATCAATCTAACTTTTAACTGCATTTTGGTTATCCGCTTATGTCGATTTCCATCAAATATTAAACAACACTTGGATTCTTTCTTTACTAACTTTGAGTTGTTGATACATAGACTTTTGTTCAAATAGTCTAGGCACAAATTAGTTATTTTGGGGGACTTGAACATAAATCTATTAGAAGGCACAGATAAAATGTCTCGTTCATCTGACATAGTAAAGCACTACCACCTCAAATAACACATAAATAAGCAAACTAGGAAAACATCTTGCTTAAACTGTTACTATCTTACCTCTCTGGTTATCTGACCATGACACAGAGCAAATACTAAGGTTTCCAGTTAAACAAAAAACTCCTATTCCTAAGGGCTCCCGCACACGACCGAGAATCGGTGGCCGATTTTTTGTCGGCATCCCGCTCTGACGTGTTATCACCTGGATCTTCCGTCCTTGTCCTGGGCGATAATCGGCCACCGATTCTCGGTCGTGTGCGGGAGCCCTTAATATATATTTAACTACAAAAAATGTTACACGAAGAAAAACATTAAAAAAATTAACCAGCCTGCAAGCATTGTCTTGGTCTTAAGTGTTTGAGAGCAAAAATCTCGATACAGCCTTTGACAGTCATACTCGTATTCTATGATATGTTTTGCCTTTTATACAACGTGTTAATGGAATAGCGAAACCCTCATACACCCCAACTGAATTTTATTAAAATAAATCCATTCCCGTTAACCAAATATTAAAAAAGATTTTTTTTCTAGATATTTATAATTTAAAGTTTCATCGTTGTTATAGACCGCGCGCTGCGCGCACGCCACGCACACTTCCCTCCCCTCCTCACCTCCTCATAACACAGATATCTAATTAAAATATGTAAACCTACTACACGAATAAAAAAAAATATATATATTTGTATATGTATATAAAAAACAGTACCTGGGTGACCGAGCTTCGCTCTATAATAGACGCCTCAACATTAAAATATCATCGGGTGAGCAAGCTATGCTACCCGCCAACAGATGGCGCTGTAGGTTTTTGTCTAAAACGCAAATGCTTTAAAACACGGGGAAAACGAATTTTCCCAGACATGAGACCTAGCTAGATCGAATTTTCGGCCCCGAAAACCCCGTATGGTAAATTTCATCGAAATCGTTAGAGCCGTTTTCGAGAAACCGATTACAAATATATATATATAATTGTAATCAGTTTCTCGAATATATATATATACAAATATTGCTCGTTTAATAAATGTGGTCCGACAATGTTCAAGAGATGGCGCGAATATAGATATCTGCGTACCGCAGCGCGCCTGGCATTTCGTAGATAAACCAAGTGTACACTACGACCATAATATCCTATACTATAGGATATGCATATTATAATAAATAATACCTAACTAATAAATATATGGATAAATGAGACAGTGAAAGATTCGTTTTTTAAAGGTAGCGATGGACTATCGCGAACAGTGTGTGGGAGGGAGTTCCACAGCCTAGATGCATGAGGTGTGAAGGAGTAGGAAAAGAAATCAGAGTGGTGGGAGGGGGATACACAAGTTAGTCCTGACGCTGGGGAGGCAAGGCTTATCTTGTGACCGAGAGAAACAAAATCGCTCACGTAAATAAGACGGGGAAGAGGGATTGTACAAAATGTTATTAAGGAGAGAAAGGATATGAGTATTCCTGCGGAAAAAAAATTGGGAGCCACTCGAGCTGCGAGCGAAAGTGAGACACGTAGTCGTACTTTCGCAATCCGAAAATAAATCGAATACACAAGTTTCGGAGACGCTCAAGCTTATTTAATAGCTCCTCAGTGACGTCCAAATAGCATGAGTCGGCGTACTCAAGGATAACTAAAAGGAAAGATTGGGCAAGGGAAATTTTAGTCTTCAGGGGGAAAAAATTTGAAGGCGTTTGAGAGAATGGAATGAAAAATGCAATTTCTGACTGACCTCGTTCACGTGAGCGTACTAAGAAATGCTGCAATCCATGACCAGACCAAGGTTTTTTGCAGTTTTTGTAAAAGTGATGGAGATACAGAACGGGAGGGATTCTAAGGGATCTAATTGTCTGCTCATATATGGATTGCCGATAATTATAGCCTATTATTTTCTAGGGTTAACTATCAGACCAAAGGATTCTGCCCAGATAGAAATGCGTTTACGGTCTTCATTAAGGCTCTCAATGGCACCGTAGATATCAGATACGTTGCAGCTGCGGTAGATTTGCAAATCGTCTGCATAGCTGATGGCTGATGTACCTAACAGTATTAATGAAGGCGGAAAAGAGAAGAGAGAGAACACCAACCTGCGGCACACCCGCAGCGACATCACACCTAATTTATAACTCTAACATTACAAATAATTGTGTAACATACATGGGAGTAATTTGTATATCCCTTAGCATGAGGCATCGACATTTTTCTCTTGGAAGTCTATCAATGGGCCACCTGTATAAATGTCAAAAATAGTGTTTAATGGTTAGTTATCGTGTGGGCATTATCAGACCGTCTCTGAAAAGGTTGCCATGACCAACGATTCAACTCAAAAACTCCGTGCTGTATTCTGAAGCATGGAAACGCTCCTGCTCTCATGGCACTTAAGATTTTTTTTTAAATCAAATCTAGAGTGATGGGATATTATTTTCGGTAAAAACGGTCACGTTTTTATTGAAAAACTTAATAAAATTATTTTCATTATCTTTTCATATGGGTTCGTGGTTGGGCTTTGGTAGTTAGTACGGCTTTTGAGCAAAGTCCGTCTGGGGAAGTACCACCCCCTTCCCTGTTTCTGCCGTGAAGTGGTGTAAAGGGTAAGGGAGCCAGTAGAATTATTGGCACAAGAGACCAACCATCTTAGTTCTAAGGGTGGGCAATCTTAGCTGTCATATTAGTGTAAAATCGTGGCACAAATAAGACATTAGGTGCTTTGAGCGGAGCGGGTGGTACCTAACCACTTACCATCAGTTGACCCACCTGTTCGTTTGCCCACTTGGGGCATAATACTCGTAATTAAAAAAAACTGCAGTCAAATCCTAAATTTAATAATTTTCAAACTAAACTTGATATAATATCCTCATATCAATCATCATAAAAGCGACTTCGAAAATTGTTTTGTGTAAGACCGTATTTCAATATTTTCAAAATTGCTTTCATACAATTTATTAATGAGGATATGACAAGCCCGTTGGTGTAGTTGTTAGAGAGCCTGCCTAGCACACCGTGGGCCGCGGGTTCGATCCTCGCCCAGGGCAAACATTTTTGTGATACAAGTGTTTGTTCTGTGTCTGGGTGTTGTTTATCTATTTATGTATGTATATCAGTACAGGCTTTGTATAGTTTGGGATCAGATGACCTTGTGTGAAATGTTCCCCAATATATATTTTTATATAACGAGTCATTGGACGTATATTTTTACAAAAAGGTATCAGCCGTTTGTTCCCTGGAGAAGCTCAAAACTTGGTGTGTTTCGAAATTTTTCTTTGATTAAAAGACAACCAGATGCTCAAATGTGACAATGTAGTATGTTTCCAGAATCAGCTCCTAAAGCCCTTTCATTTGATAAACTACACGATAAGATTAAGAAAAAAAAATTATAATCCCACACAAAACATTTATGACGTCATAGCTGGAAAAGGACCGGGTGGCAGATTATCACCCGAGAGTATAATATTATATTGTCTGAGCCCGAGTGTAAAATACTAACTAGTACACTTGCTAAACATTCCTAAAAAAAAATTTATGTACTCTTATTTTCTTACAGAACCTTAGCCAGGGCCTGGACTATTTTAGGTCCGCCAAATTTAGTTTAGTTTGGGTCTGCCAGAATTGATACCGTTATGTAATATGATCCTATAAGGTTTTAATTGTCTTATATAAGTAAACTTTTGATTTCAGGTCATGGGCAGTGAAAGATTTTGCCCCCGATGTTCCCCAATATGTTCAAATTTTTCGACCAGAGAATAAACTTCACGTGAAATTTGCTGAGTTTGTAGTTTGCGAGGATGAATTTAAATATGCTCTTCTTGCTAACAACTGCACTTGTCCGGGAGCTTCTACACTCGTCACCTTGTTACTTCACACCAGTCGGGGGCAGTATGTAAAATTTTGGTATTCGTGAACCACTGTGCTATTTCATTACCTGCGAATTGCGATTAATCAGATTTAACTTAAAACAAAACCTGTATTAGTTTTGTCCAGATAAACTTTCATATAGTATTTACTTACTTCATCATAACATCCCATGAAAGGTCCACTACAGGACAGGAAGCTCCCTGCTAAATTCCAGCTTTTGCTGAAACAATGTGTAGGGTAAGTACCCTAGTCACCACGCTTGTAAGCGTTACGGCTGGCACCATAAACCGCGGTTGTTGGTGACCGCAGATTGTAAGATGATACGACATACAGAATGATGCTGCTGCCCATTCTTTGGTTCAATAACTCTTAGTTGCCTCTGACGACATCCACGGGTAGAGATGGGTTGGTACTAAGTATTCTTTGCCGGCACCACACGGACACTTACTTTAATTACTTATTTACTTATAATAACACCTCTCTTTACAGAGAAGGCCAGCAATCCCCTGAAGAATGGCATCGTCTATACGGAAAGTGTTCTGGAAACGAAATATACCATATAGTTTTAGGAGACAGTAGATTTTTTGGAGAATACGCAGGGAAAAGTTTTACATATGCCAGTTTCCATTCTCATAGAAAGTCAGTATACGCAAAAAATATATGTTCACCATAATACGTTTTCATGATATTTTAATTTGTGATTTTTATTCAGATATGGTGTAGCATTAGTTGGTGTGCGACCAGCTGAATTGCCTGAATTTTACGAAGACACAATTCTTTTGAACCCTGGACCACGTCATATAATGAAAAGCAGTGACACTTGCTATTACATGAGCATAACCAAAGAAGAAAATTCAGCTTTTGTCGTAGCAGAAAAACAAGCTGAACCTAAACCTTCGATACCGAAAGATCAAACAGCGTGTAGTCTCCTGTCCACGGAAAAGAAGCAGGGCGATGCAGAGGAAGGCACAAGCTTGCCGAAGAAACCAGACGGTAGTAACGTCGCTCAATACGAACTCCCACAAGTGGTTCTCCAAGCTCCCGCGAGTTCCACGCCAAACGCATCGCCATCACGCATCAATCAAGCTAATAATGTATCATCCGCTAATTTTACTGTCGCTAGCTGTGAGTGTCACAGTTGTAATACCGCTTGAAGAAAGTCGAATGCATTTATGGGGTGAATAGATACATGCATTCGATTTATTTTCAGTTGTGTTTGCTTGAAAAGGTTGCTCGGTGTCTTTTATAGTTAATATTTTTAAAGGTATCGAAGTCAGATTGCTCATGATCCAAAAAACTTATCGAACTAACTCTAAAGTCTTAAAATAACCGCGCACAATGGGTTTCGCTCGCACAGTACCGCAACTACTCGTACTCTGTTAGATGAAATTTCAGAAGTATGTTAAAAATACTGTGGCAAAATTTTGTTGTCTATCCAGTTTTTAGAATTTCTTGCTCTACCTACGGGGTGGCCAAATAAGAACAAGACAAATTTGATTCATAGCAAACTAGCTGTTGCCCGCAACTTTGTACGCCTGGACTTTAAAAACAAAAATCTATGTCGTTTTATATGTTTCAAACTATCTTCATAACCAAATCGATTTGAGACGTGAAGCTTAACAGACAGGCAGTGAAAGCTTAACAGACAGACAGTGAAGCTTAACAGACAGTGAAGCTTAGCAGACAGACAGAGTTTACATTCGCATTTATAAAATTTATAATGATTATTGTACATACCTATGCGTTAATGACTATTAAGGCTTAGAAGTTACGAGTAGAAAAATTGTTCTCATCTCAAGAAAAGCATGAAATTTTCACCATGAATAGGTTGTCCGAAAAGAATCATTTTGAGATGTGGCTAGTCAGATTCGGTTCAGGGGTGCCGGGAGAGGGGGGAAACGGGGTAAACAAAGGCAACCTTGATCATTATTTTTTTGCTGATTAGTGAATGCTACTACAGCATGTATAGTGTCATTTTCGCATAAAAAAGACACTGGAAATTCATTTCTGCTACATAACAGGTACACTTTCATTCATAAAACCTATCTTTCAAAGATAAATCTAAAAAAAAGTTAAAAAGATGCTAATTTTTTTTAAATCATCTTATTTTTCGGTAAAGTCAATAAATCAAGTAAAAAAAATACTGTTAGAAGGATTTATTAACGTTGCTTGTTAAAATATACATTTGCTGATATCTTTTCATACAACAGATAGAAGAAAAAAAATATTTTATAGTTAGAGGCGTATCGGATAAACAAAACGAATGGAGGATGAAAGAGGAGAATTACTGCACCCACCAACCCCAAATAATAGTTAAAGCAAATTTAATGGTATTAAAAGGTATTTACTGAAAATTTACTTAACAATCACCAGCAATAACAAAGTGCAATACACTTTAGTGCAGCTTTGCTGCATTTGCATCGTCCAGAGCACCCTATTTTGCAGCTGCATCGTATTAATTCGGAACATGAAGCTGCTGCTTCGCGAAGAGTCCATAGAGGTTGCCATTATTTAAGTTAGGAGCCTTCTCTAGAGCTTCAGACCAAATAAAAGCTTAATAGCAAGCACGCCTTAAATGTTGAAGCAGTGCTGCTTTTGTAAGCGGTACCTATATCTTCTGAAGAAGAGCTGAAGAGGTTTTCTGGCTTCATTTACTTTCTCAACCTCAAAAGTACCCTCTACTTTCTAACCTCACTAGTAGAAGGAAAGGAGAATGCCCATGAGTAGTATCGCAAAATTATTCAAATCGAAGTTGTGTCACAAGTCTATGACATCAGTAATTCTTGTTTATATTAAAGATAACTTTATATATTAATAGGAATTTTCCACTTCTCCGGGTAAAAATGTAAAAATATATTAGATTTTTTTATGATTTTCGTATTTCCGATTCGCCTTTTCAGAGTTGCCTGCCACGTCAAACTTACCTGAACCGTAAAAAAAAGGTACGTTTTTGTACAAAAAAAATATATCTTTAATACTCATTCCTGTAGAAGGGTATCAACAGTT
Source organism: Athrips mouffetella (assembly GCA_947532105.1). Classification (NCBI taxonomy): domain Eukaryota; kingdom Metazoa; phylum Arthropoda; class Insecta; order Lepidoptera; family Gelechiidae; genus Athrips; species Athrips mouffetella. The sequence continues at coordinate 36,139,417 of OX383956.1, forward strand.
GATAGGTTAGGCACAGCAGGTTCCTGCTGCGGCGGTTACCATTTAAATGAGTACCCATTTGCGAAGTTATCAGCTCTTTTCTCATTCACAAGGTTATCGTCCCCACAAAAGGGGGACATTTTTATACATTTCAGGTAAGACTTGCCTGGCAACACTACACTTGTCAGCAGTAATGTCAGTGACAAAGTCACCTCGGATCACCTCGCGTCCCAAATTGTAAACTTCGCGCCGCCACGTTTGAACGCCGCACCTTTATGTACAGTCAAGCGCACGTCAAGTACCGCCAGAGTTGATAACAGTATATTAAGCAGTAAAGAAACTTACAAACCAGCTACCTATAGCTACAAATTTCTGTGAAACCCGGAGAACTACAATCAAATGCCTAATTATTAAATGAAGTCCGTAGAGCTAACTTTAAATTAAACCCTAAAGCATTGTGACACAACAAGGTTTATACCGATTTTTGACCGACACTAAGTCCCATAGTCACTTGGGCATTTTCCTTTAAAAATGAATTTTTTAAATATTTCCTTCGGCAGAAATTTTTAAAAATTAATTATAAATAATTTAATACTTGAAAACTACAAATGATCGCGCAACATACATGGGGGTTATTTGGATACCCCTTAAGGCATTGAATTCTTTTGAACGTTTCTCAATGGGCCACCCTGTATATATAGTACAAATGTTGCTATTTTTATAGTATGAAACTTAAGAAGTAATTTTAAAAAAACTTGTTAGGACCAAATCAATTCGTATTGAGCTGAACTATCATCCCTAATTATATGAATCATCATCAAATCATTTGCCCAAATGGCAGCCAGCACCCTAACTGCCAGGGCAACCAGCGTTAGGCCGTCTGGCCTCTTCCCGTCTGTCTTATAGAGGCCCGGGGGCTCGAGCATGCATGAGATGTTGACTAATACGAGAGACCGGCGTATAATCAATAATGTCATTCAAAGCTTGGAGACGTTGGAACCTACCTGAGCACCTACAGCTGCAACTTAACGCATAATGACCATCACTCCACTCTCGAGCCGCAAATGCATATATGGGGTTCACATATCGTCCCAGAAGCGTTGCCTTTGTGGAGATATCCTGTTTATCCAGGCCGAGAGCCGTCCAAGCACTCACTAATTATTAATATTTGATTTATAGTGCGGCCGATTAGCTGTTTTACGTAGACACGCCTTTCAACTTTAAAAATTCAAGTATTGGCTCTTATCAAAAATTGGAAGCTATGTACTTCACTAGTACCTGGAAAAAATTTGGTGAATTTGGCGATTAAAGACGTTAAGCAACTGGACTATTAAGAATGGGAGGAAAGAAAGACCTACCTATTATTAGAGCATTTTCGCGTTTGCGGGAAAACTCCCAATTAAATAACTTTTAATTACGAGAACTTAAATATGTCGACGCGAGTCGTAACTTTATTTTACAATTAAAACATGCAAGGATATATGTAGTCTACCTATCGGTGACCGTCCTATAAGTTACCACGTTCTATAAAAGCAAAGGCATAAAAAGATGGATCGATGTCGACGCCACCTTTCGCTTCCGAAAAGACCTAAAAATATCTTCAATGTTGAGCGAAAATTTTGAAAGTAATACAATTTTAAGGAAGCCTCACCCATAGCACGAAATTTCCAACGTGCGTCATGTGTGTGTACAGCATCAGACTTCGATTGTGTCAGTACATTTAACTAAAGTAACACTTATAGACAAATCTCTCAGACATTTTTTATTTTTGAACAACTTTTTCAAAATATAACAGACGGCGAGCAACCAGAAAAAGTATCGTGTTTGTTATGTGTGCGACATGTGCCGATTAAAATAATGATTTATTAGTTTGAATGTCAAAGAACATGTACATGAATTACTGTCGATAGCCATTCAACGTGGTAATACTGCGAGCATTATGGGCACTTTTGCACCAGGAACGTCAAGGGGCGGTTTGTTTGACTAATCACAATTAAATTATAACTTGTTTAAGATGACTACTGTATATTCATAAGTTCTACATTTATCGTTTTAAAATATAAAATTCAAATATAAACGAACGTTATTGTAATCGGCATTAATTTCAACAACACAAAATTATTTTCAAATTTGAATAAATTCAGGTAACGTGAACGCCAGTACCCAGTTATGACGTAAGCATAACAAGCTTCGTAACGTTTTGACCCAGTTTTAAAATATTTGTCTTTGGACAATTAGTGTTACATAGTAAGCAACTTAAAGCATGTTTTTATCGTATATATTTTTACACACGTCATTTGAATAGCTTATCAAAAAGTGAACGTCTGTCGTAGACACTCATTATATACCATACAATCAGATCACCTGGTGCTCTGTTTTAAATAATAGTAAGGTTTCTTACATCTTGGAGCGGACCAGCCTCGAGTAGAGCCTTTCCTCTGTGCATGGGTGTTACATAGGCCAAACTTCGGCCAGAACGACCATTAGCCAAACTCTACTCTCTGTCAGTGGGAGGATGGGAGGGATTAAAGTCCCTGCGCTGGAAAAAAATCTGGGTGATCTATTTGGACTACTAAGCCCAAGGTTGGTGTCGTTATCAGATAATCCACTGAATAGAAAGTAAAACTGTGAAAAAAACGGTCCGGTAACTCAATTTTTTTTTTGTTAATGCACAATTCGCCCTATTTCGCGCCCGCCGCCATATTGAAAAAACAATAAAATCGGCACTTTCTTCAGATTTTTCGCTTTGTTTACATGCATTTCAGCTAGAAAAGTGTTCTGTACAATATTGGAGAAAATTAAATTTCCTATGATAAATTTACGTTTTGTTTCTAGAACTGATAGTAACGGAGATATGCACGTTTGAAAAAAAAATCTAATTTTCTGGAAATTTTACAAAGCACAAATTTTAGAACGCTGTACTTCAGTTATGGCCTATTCTAGAAAAATAAGTTGGAGAAATTTCCGGAAAACGAGATTTTCTGTAATTTTTTTAAATGTGCGTATCTCCGTAACTATCAGTCCTACTCGTAGAAACAAAATTTAAAACGTAAATTATAAGAAATTTAAATTACTACAACATTGTGCAGATCACTTTTCTAGCCAAAATGCACCTAAACAAGATTTAAGCTAAAAATATGGCGGCGGGCGCGAAGGAGGGGAAATTGTGCATTTGGATTTTAAACACAACATATCAAAAATTAAGAGTTACCGGACCGTTTGTAAGGTAACCCCGATCTATTCAGTAGATTATTATACTGGGCTCCGGTGTCGAACATCTGGTATATTTTTTTGTGATTTTCCAATTATCCTCTTTCTATGTGTCATCGCTCTGATTACCACGTGAAAAAAAAAATACCTTCTCGGCCCCCGGTCCATAATTCACTTTGGGTATGTATACCACGAGTTCACGAAAGAACACGACGTTTATTAAATAAAACCCTTTGCAGTTAAATAAATATTTATTTTCAGTTACATGAGATACATATGTCTTACCATAATACACACACAGAAAACGCTAGGACTGTCGTTTTGAATACATACAATCTATTTTGAACATCTTAGAGCGAAATTTATTGTCATAGGAGTCGTGACTTCCTTTGAGAACTGTTTAAGGAGATTCACATAATGATAGTCCTATGCCAATATATTTATGAATATATTCTGTATGCTAAAAAGAACATTGATAAATCACCTAAAAATTGGGACAGGCATAATCTAAATACTAGAAATGAGTACAAATTTGATCAACCATACATTAGATTATGAAAAGTCAAAACATCTTTTATTGTTGATCCGTGTGTACGATATTACAACAAATACCTGACAATTTAGTGCAACCTGAGAGAAAATTTAAAGCATGTGTAAAGCAAACGTTATGTAAAACGGCTTATTATAGATTTGATGACTACATCAATGTCGAGGAGGTATGGTGCTCTGATATTCCAGTGAAACACAAGAAAAACATTGTACAAAGCCTACACTTAAAGTAGGCCGTGCTGGAGTGGTTTCTTGCCCTTTCTTTTACGCTGCCATAGCACGATTCGAAACGGTAGTAGAGTCGCTCTATTTTTGTTGTATTGTTATGAATGACATGCAAAAAGTATTCTGTAAAGAATCTACATTAAAACGCGCAGCGCTACGTAGTGCTCGGCGGGACACGGAGACAGACGGCGATCCGTGAAACTGCTGACCACCCTGAAGATCCTCGTACAGGATCGAAACGTGTCGGTCCTATGCCGTCAATTTAAAACGTGAGTTTATCCCTCGAAGTATATAATTATGTGGAACACTCACGCGTCGTTTAGAGATTAAAATAATCTGAATCTGCCCGAAACGATTAGTCAAAAACAGAATAAACACTGACGTGTAGCCGAGTGTACATTTTATCCTTACAGATTTTAACAGTCTTTGTTGGTACAATACTTAAAAAAAAAAATTGTGAAATGTGTTCGCCATTGTCGATTTAGCTGAGACCCCAGACTTGTAGTAGTCCAAATAAATGAATTTTTTTTTCGAGCGCAGGGAGTTCGGTATTTTACCACTACATCCCCTCCCACTGACGCAGAGCAGAGTTTGGATAACGGGTGTTATGTGACACCCATGCTCAGTGGCAGAGCTCTACTCGAAGCTGGTCAACCTCCTAATGCCTGACATACAACGCAAAGTGTCGTAAAAAAGGCCACTATAAACCATACCTACTTGATTTCCATGGATATAATTCTTGTAGAAAAGATTAGTACCAGTTGTCATGATTATTCGATTCATTGAGTGTTGTAATCATTGTACTATGTTGTTAATGTCTTAGGTTTGTTGTAAAAGTTGTCAATTGGTTTTTGTATTATGCAAATGTAGTTATCAAACAATTTATCGCTGTTATCACACCCACTGGCTGTGTAATTGGGCTCTAAGTAGATTAAAAGAATTTAAGGAATAAATAAGACTGAAGTAAGAATTCAATTTGCTTAGCATTTTATATGTAACATGGGTATTACAAGTGTTTATACTTATCCAACAGCTAAATACGGAGAGGGGGCTACAACATCGGATTCCCGAACATGTCTAAAAGATTCCCCTGGAACTGACAGCGCTACGGACAGTCATCTATTATTACCTAAACCTGACAATACAAATTTCCTCAGTCCTGACGCCTTAAATTATCGCCGAGGTACAAATAGGTTTAGTCTAACCACACATTGCCCGAAGGTACCTCCGCACATAAATTTTGCTGAATACTGGTACACACGGCCGCACGTCGGTGGAAACACTTTGACCTTGAGCGGGTCTCTGGTTACGGGCGTTTGTAGCGTAGTGCTGGTTCAGCTTATACTGGTTTTGTTTCTATGTGCTTGCTGCCGTGCGTACATACATACTGTAATATCTTTATGCATTCATTTTACACATTAATATTGTTTAGGCATAAATACATGTGCGGGCGACCTTTCGGCCTGTTTCTAATCGGAGTTGATTACTTTTTCTTGAAAAATATTGATAAAACCTTTTTTAATACAGGCAGTAGAAGGCCTTCTATTTTGCCAGTACCTGATATGGTAACAAGTAGCCCTAACGTAGCGACTGATTATGCAGAAGAAGAAGTAGACCCTGACGAAAGCGAGGATGAGCTTGAAGACGACGTGCCTTGGAGATCTCCTTCAGAGAAAATAGCGTAAGGGTTCATAAATCATTAAATGCTTAACTGCACTTTCTTGCACGCATATCGTACAAATTTTAACCCTTTATATTTGACAATTTCGGATCTTATCTATCACATACATTCATAGTCAAATTATTAGCAAATTTTTACAATCATTGTAACATTATTAAATGGCAGATCAATATTTCATACATTTTATATTATTGTAGATATATTTCTTTCTAAGTTGTTAAAAGTTACGATAATGTTACTTTTGATTTAATGCTGTTATTTTTACTTGTGTATCTGTTCGTGAAGAACGCAACCGGTGTAAATTTTTTGGAGGAGTGCTCAGTAAAAACTTAGTATTTAAAATGCACTATGGCAACTAAACGTAAGTTACAAAATTGCAAATAGTAAAAGAAACAATCAAACGAACAAAAAGTCTAAAAATCTTTGATTTGGTTTCAGGGGCATCAAAATAGCATAACGTGATATATTTCTCATAAATATCTTCAGTGTACAGACAAAATTAACTAACGATTGTATAATAGTATAGATTTAACGAACCACACATCCCGAGCAGACGATAAAAAAACCGGTCAAGTGCGTGTCAGGCCTCGCGCTATGTAGGATACCGCAGTAAAATTGCTTTAGGAATTATTATTGTTAAGTTGTGATTTTTTCATTAACTATTTCTCTTCTAACAACAAATGCGGTCTAGCGCCTGATGTCTATTGATATCCTACCAATATCATAAACGCGAAAGTTTGTAAGTATGGATTGATGTTTCTTACTCTTTCGCGTAAAAACTACTGAATGGATTTAAATGATACTTTACAATAATATAGACAACAATTTATAAACCTGCGCAGACGAAGTCGCGGACACCAGCTAGTTTCTATTATTTTCAGTTTTTCGACTATTACTTCTTAACCTGTAAAGCCTACTTAGCTATGATAGTGTTCCTTTTAATTTGGGTGTTAATTAAACAGACTTATTTTTAATACCATTTGACTTCTTTTTAATAGCATTATTTATTGCATTCTAAATTACTAACTTTGCCACAAACAACGTGCAACTAAATAAAACTCTCTTAGCCACTAATTTCTTTCTGCCTTTCTGGTTGTGGTCACACAAAACGACCTAACCCAACCTAAAACAGTTAGTAATTTTGATGCACAATCATAAATTTTTATTTTACCACTGTAAAAAAAAAAAACCGGCAAAATGCGTGTCGGGCCACGGGTTCCGTAGTTTTTTTAAAAAAATTTATTGCAAGGCGGGTTTCGTTTAAGTATTTCATAACGTTTATAACATAAACTGTTTACCTCTTAATACTCAGCGAGGTACTAGCGCCTGATTCCTATAGCTGTTTTTGTTATTTTTAGTTTTTCGGCTATAGCTCATTAACCTGCTAAGCCAACTTAACTGTGATAGTTTTACTTTTAATTTCGTGATATATGCTACTACTGTAATTTTTTTTACATTTGTAATAATAACCGTTTAGCTGGCAGAGGAGGGGGGGGGGGGGGCACACGACTCCAACAAAAAATTGCGCTTTCAAGTTTAATATTTAACAATCAGATCCCGAAATCGAAAAATGATCTTAGATAACTCATATTATTTTTAAAAGACCTATCTAAAGATTTTTGAAAAGTGGATATTTTGCAAGAATCGAAGAAATTTTGTATTTTGCACTAAAACAGCTAAGAAGTTTATTAAAGCTAACAAAACTGGAAGATTTTTTGGGGATGAGACTTTTAAGGTCGTGCCTTCCTGTTTTTACCAGTGACCATATCATAATATCTGAATCCTACATTCGTTTTTTTAGCATATTAAAAGAAAGCAAATGATAAATGATAATCCTAACACGGAACCGAACGTAATTGCTAGCCTGGAAAAGGATGGATTCACCTACGATAACCCAATAGAAATAGCCGAGTTATTTAATGATTTCTTTATAGATTCTACCAATAAATTAATTGAAGAAAAGCATAATAAAACCTTCACTATGAACAGTTGCAATAACACAATTTTCCTTCAACCATGTGACGATAAAGAAATATATAAAATTATAATGATCCTTAAAAACTCTTTTTCTGTAGGTGTCGATGGAATCAGCACAAAAATTATAAAAGCTTGTGCCCAGTCACTAGTTAAACCTTTGACTCACATAATTAATTTATCTTTTGAGGAAGGAATATTTCCCGAAATCTTAAACTCGCAATAGTTAAACCACTACATAAAAAAGATAGTAAAATTATAATGGACAATTACAGACCTGTTACATTAGTGTCCATAATTTCAAAGATATTTGAAAAAGCGAGGTTTGCACGCCTTATAAATTTTTTTGACTGTAACAAAATATTAAATGATAATCAATTTGGTTTTAGAAAGGGCAGCTCTACATCTAGCATGTTTTCATTTAGTGAAGGAAATAACTGAAGCTATAAATAATAAGAACGTGGTAGCATCAATATTTTGGATTTAAACAAGGTATTCGACTTTGTGGACCATTCAATTCTATTGTCTAAGCTAGAGAGTTATGGGATTAGAGGGAATGCATACAGTTGGATACAGAGTTATTTGGAAAACAAACAGCAGTGTACGGAAATAAATAAAATAGAAAATTCTGAACTTATCTCTTATAGATCTGAATTTAGAATTAATAGACGAGGAGTGCTTCAGGGTAGTATTTTGGGGCCATTTCTTTTCCTAGCTTATGTAAATGACCTACCAAATCACCTCAAGGACAGGTGTATCATGTTTGCCGATGACACCACGCTGGTAATAAAATCTGAGAACTCTTTCACTCTATCTGCAGCTATCACAAATACTTTAGACACAGTGATAAAATGGCTAACTGAAAACAAACTTAAAATAAATATTCCAAAAACAAAAATAATTCCATTTAGGACATTTAAGGCAAAAGACGCGAAATTAAATATAGATAACCAAAATAAGAAATTAGAAGAGGTAGTAGACACTAAGTTTCTTGGAATACACATGGATAAGTTTTGTTGTTGGAAATTACATGTGCAATAAGTATGTGAAAGGCTGGATAAATATGCATTTGCGTTACGCAGATTGCACAATATAGCCTCTAAGGAAATTGCTCTTACAGCCTATCACGGTCAAGTATCGTCGGTATTAAGCTATGGATTAATTATATGGGGCAATTCCGTTGACGTAAATAAAGCTTTCTTGGTAAAAAAGAAATGTTTAAGAGCAGTTTGTGGCAGTCATTATTTGGAACCATGTAGACCACTTTTTAAGGCCACAAAGGTCCTAACTCTACCTTGTATGTATATTAAACAGTTGACCATATTTGTTAAGGAACATTCTGAATATTTTGAAAAACGTACTCAAAGAAGTAATAGAAATGTAAAAAAGAGCGCTCCGTTTCAGGTGCCGCTGTCAAGAGTAGATGTTTACGGAAGAAATGTGTACTGTATGGCAGTAAAATTTTTTAATAAGTTGCCTAATGAAATCATTCAGAGTCCTAGAAGACAATTCAAATCTGTACTAACTAAATGGCTGTTAGAAAAATGTTTTTATTCTGTTAAAGAATTTTTAAATGACTGAAGAGAATATTTGTTTTGTAATTAATAATTTATGTACAATTTAATTGATAAGATAATTATTTAGTTATGAATTATTTTATTGTTTATTGCTAGTCATTTACAATCTTTAATTTAGTGCATTTACTTTTAACTAGTCAAATTTTTAATTTTTAGAAGCGTAATTTTAATTTCTTAATTTCTGATTATTAATGTTTTGTTGCTTTTATTTTTTATTATTGCTAGTAATGAGTTTTTATAATTTTATTATCATTTTTTTTTGTAATGAAATAGGAAATAATATTTTTTTTTAGTTTTAAGTTATTGGAAATTTGCATGCCAATTAGTGGTAGAACATTTTAGGACGGATAATATTATTTTAAGATCTTTTAAACCATGTTTTAAGCTAATAAATGAATTGAATTGAATTGAAAGAATGAGACTGGATATGCGCAGTTACAAGTATGACTTTGAGCATACTGTGTTCAATACTCTTAACAAAGTATATCCCAAAGCTATGCTGTCCAGCTGTCATTTCCATTACGCAAAGGCAGTTTGAAATAATACCGATAAGCTTAATTTGACCGAATCTAAAGAAGGTCGAAATTAACACAATTGGTTGCAAATCTACCATGTTTTACCAGCAAACAAAATTACACTTGCGGATGCCCCTAAAACCACAGAGGAAGAGGCATTTTATTTTCCGAAAGTATTATTATATTAAGCATAATATTTCATTATTGTCGTTATTATTTTTTTTATTCCTCTAATGGTCAAGAACATATTGCCCCGCCCCTTGTCAATGTCATCCCTGATGCAAAGGTGCCATGATACTTGCGGCTTTGCCAATTTGAATCGAATGTTTTTCGCCGGTCACGCTCTTAACGAACTCAGTATAAATTTCCTGTTCAGTGTACATTTTATCGCATTTCGCTAGAAACACTTTGGCCTTGAGATCGTTCCACGTAGACCAATGGCATACAAATATATTCGTGGTAAAAGTGTTTCCACTGATGTGCAGATGATTGTACGCGTATGAACTTCTATTGTTTTATTATGTTTTCTTTGTTATACAGAGTACATTCTCTCGTGTAGGTAGATACCTAGAAGTCAAGAGTCACGCAAGCTGCATGAGTTCAGCACCATAAGTATGTCATTGTTACACGTTCTTCTCGCACAAACAGGAGCTTTTACCATTTTGTTGCGCTTTCCATAAATGTTCATGCATGATAGACCATACACACACAGCTATTACAAAACATATGAAATATTTGTTTTTAAACCTTCCATTTATTGAATAAAAAATACAACTCCATTCCGCTGTAATCACAACGCACTGGATTGCAGAGAACCCTTTACACTATTGCGATATTCTTTAACACGATATTTTGTGGTCCAGACAATGATCCTCTTTCTCCTACCTTACTATTTCTTGTGCAATTGTGTGCATCATGTATTTGTACAATCCCGTGAGCATATAATCCCCGCACGGCTGCCCTGCCTGCAGTGATGACTTCACCACCAGCAGCTTCTCGTCGCTCGCAGCCAGCGAAGTCGCGCACAGCGCCTGGCGAAACGATTTCACCAGGTGAGCATAATAATGTATTCCACTGCCAATGACAAGTTTCAAGTACAAATAAAGATTACCTACTTTTCATTCGTAATATTGTCACTAAACACTTAACATATTACTAGGTCGCGTTATTTATTTAATCTACAAAATGCCAAATTTTTTCTACCTAATGAAAAGATTCGTAAATAAAAAGTGAAGTATTACATATAGCATAAAATTTTATTGGGATACTTTCTTTACTTTTTTCAAATACGAGCGGCCACGCACTGATATTTTAAATTAAGGTAACGTACAAAATCCCTGTTGAATTCTGTAATCCATTTTACTCTCGGCCTTTTACTATAATCTGCACATGCCCTTAAACATAGCGAGCATGTGAGTTCGTTATATTGATGTTGAATGTTAGAATTATTATGAGCAGCACTAAATATAGAATTATCTACTACGCCAGTCACCTTTTTGCCCTGGATCCTGTAACATTAGATGTATATGTATATATATATACTATACAGGGTGTTTGGGGCAGCGTGTGCCATATTATTTGGGCGTTATTAGAGGGCTTCCGCTATCCCTTTAGCCCTATAAGCCCCCTTATATGCCCGACGGCTATTTTGAAATTCATCTTTTTACCAAAAATCTAAATTCTGCATTAAAAATATAATAAAAACAGAAGTGTTAGGTCAAGTCTCTAAATCAAAATTTCATTTTGTTGTACACTTTTGTAAGGTTCTAATGAAAATTATTGGCGATTCTCATCTAGAAGAAGTAAAACTATACTTTAAGTTTAACTTTGCATGGCTATAAAAAAACTAAACGCGACCGGGATCTTCCGATTGAGTTGAAAATTTTCTAGTCTATCCTCTTTCTACCGGTACTTATACAAAATGTTATTAAAATTATGTGAACGTCACCAATTCGCTAAATTAATGCATCGGATGAGGTCAAGCTTACTCAAAAATTCCGATTAAACTGTTAGCCTCTGTCAAAAATACAAGCACGGCATCAGTTTTGCATTTCTTGCCTAATAGTAAAAAAATCTTGTCCTTATCCAGGACAAGTCCTGTCACTCTTGTCCTTGGTCTTTCTCACTATTAGGCGAAAAATGCACACGACCATTGTAGACATACAAAACATGTCGTGCCTGCATGCTAAACAGAGACCAACAATTTAATCAGGTTTTTGTGAAATTGTAAGTCGTTCAGAATAAATAATCAAAATAAATAATTTAGATATAGATAAATTGTTTATTAAGGATTCAGCTCAAATCTATAATTAAATAGACATTAAATCTAAATCCAGTTATAGAGTGTGCCGCACCCCCAGCCCTAACTCAGCATAATTTGGTCTTTAATCTGTAGTGAAACTCATTTAAGAAAGAGGAAAGGGAAAAAAATTTTTTGGAATGAGATAAAGGGTTGTACATACTTTGCACGTGTTACTTTCTCAAAAAAACTCCGCATTTTGGTTAGCCTGAACTCCTGAACTGACCTGAATTTTTAAGAGCATGTAATAGCATTTAATACAGTAATAGCATTTTTAATACCATTTAATACCATTAGAAATAGGATAAAGAACTTTTGGGAGAACCGAAACATTCATAATTCATTTATTAATTGCAAATACATGTTCATTAGTATAAGGTCTTAAAATTATAATTACTTGGTACATGCACCCCGTTAAGGTATAGCAATACATTTACAATTAAATAAAATTAAAATTTAATTACCTATTTATCTATCATAAATTCGTTCGTTTATAGAATAATAAAAGTTATTATAATTTGAATCTTTACAATTTTGCACAAGTTCTTGGCCTTTGATATTTGGGTATTTCGGGTATTTTTTATATATTGATATAAACCTGTAGTTAGGGCTTTTTTTAGCAATTTCCAATTTAGGTTGGATATTTTGGACAAGTCTTTCTTTACGTCGCAAGTTGTAATTTGGGTTTTCTTCAATATTCTAAATGAGCTTCGATGTCTTTTTTACGAATTGGCACGTTTGAAGTATGTACATTGAAGGTAGTGTTAAAATTTCTGTTTTAACAAAATAAAGTTTGCTCTCGTGGCATTATATTTACTAAAATTCGTAAAAAATTCTGTTACATAATAAACAAATCGTTAAAATCAGTACTTACGGTCTCCCCATATTATTAACCAGCCATGCATACGCATAGTAAGCTGTTAGTGCGGTGCTAAAATTGGTGATTGATTTAAGGACGCTGAGGGCGTAAATAAATTGTGCAATTTTAGTTTTAATATGTGATGTTTCCAACTTAGATAAGTATCTATCGTGTATATAATAAGGAGAAATCAGTTGATTCAGTGATTTCCATATTTTCTATCAGTGGTTTTATCTATGGATGGTGGATTCTAAAACAACTCATAGAAAATATAGAAATCATATCATAGCTTTCATATGTTTCAAATTGCATCAATTTACTTTTTTGGAGATTCAATTGTAAATTATGATCTTGAAGCAAATTTTTTGGTTCTACGAATGTGTTTTCTATTTGTGTTTCATTACTATTATATTCGAAAAGCATTGAAACATCATCCGCAAATGAAACTCATTTACATGTACAGTCCAGGTTTTTCGGAAAGTCGTTTATGTATAACAAGAAAAGTGTACACCCTCAACCCTGGCACACTTCTTTGGGGGATTGAGTTATTAGACTTATTAGTCGTTCTTGTAACCGATTTGATTAGGCGCGTTTCACCCGTCAATTCATCGAGATAATCAATTTAAATATATTGACGTCTATTTTGACCTTATTATAGATTTCCTGTACGTAATTATATATGGCGAGAATAGTAGAACAATTTTTCCTGAAGTATATTTAATTTTTCCAGAAATTTACAAATTTTGTTTGCCATCGCCTTTTCATAGATCTTAGAAAAACTGTGCAGCAATGCAATTGGTCTTTAGCAACTAGGATCTTCTGATTTCCCGCTCTTTTTAAACATAGGTCTAACTTAAATAGTTTTTTTTTTCGGAAAACATCCTTCTTCAAAAGATTTATTAATAATTCGACATAATGTTGGCACCAATTCGTCTGAACATGATTTTATCAATGCAGGAGGTATTCCGTTTGCAGCTCATTTTATTTCCCATTGACGTAATTATTTTATGCACTTCTTTTTCAGTGACTGATTCTAGAAAAAATGTGTTATGGGTGTGGCTCTAGCACTGGGCGCCCGCTCGGAGCGAGCGAGCGAGCTGTGAATCAACTTTTGATTCTCTCACTGACATAAAATAGTCGTTGAATGCATTTGCAATTTATGTCGGGGAACTGATAGTGTTATTGTTGATTTTTAATTTTTATTTTTTCCGTGTTTATTGTTCTTATTCTTAATAGAGTTTATAATTTGCCACATCGTCTTTGTCTTACTGACGGCGTTTTCATGATATTTATGTTTTTGATCTTTTTAGCCGTTTTTACACAGTTTTTTAACAATTTAGTAGTATATCTTTTATAATATATTTTTAACCAATTATTTTTAAAGTGAAATTTCAAGACTTTTATTATTATTTTGTTCCGACAGGATTTTTTCAACGCTTTTGTTAAGCTCGGTTTACAGGTTTTGTGTTAAATTTTTAATCGTTTCATCGGTATGTGTGTATCCAGTATTGCACGAAGGCGTGCTGCAAATAGGTCATAGTTGATATTCGAATTATAGTTATCCGACAGTACATCATTCCGTTTGTTTCCCGATTCCAATTTGTATTTTGTAGTTAGTTTTTAAATTGTTGTATAGTCTGTTTGTTGAAAATTCTTTGGGTTATGAACTGATGTTTGTCCGTTTGATTGTATGTTGTTGATTCTAATTCGAATGTTATGCTTTTATGGTCCGAGATTCCGTGTTTGTTTACTGTTACTGTGAAATCCCTATGGTTCACAAATATTAGATCAATACAATCAATACTTTTTACTACATACATAGGTACATAATATGACGCCTTGTTTCCGTTGGGGTAGGCAGAGACCACAGTTCTCCACCTGCTACGATCTTTACATACTTCCCTTGCTTCCTGTACTTTCATCATTCCTTTCGTACATGCTCGTCGGTTTAGAGTACTTTGAACCTGGCCTTTATTCAGAACATTCTGAATTTGATCCTGGTACGTTCGCCGAGGCCTTCCCCCTTTAACGTTTCCATTCACTACGCTTTTTACTATCTGTTGTAGATTGTATTCTAACATTGTATAAATCAAATTTTGACAATCTTTGCTGTTTGAAAACATGTTTATATTAATGTCTCCCAATAGCGTTACTCCCCGATTCAAGGACTCCCAGGTTTCAAGGTTCCGAACAAAAATGCCAAAAAAAAGGAATCCTTATGGTGTGACTTCGTCTGTCTGTCACACCTGTATATCTCAGCAACCACTCATGTCATCGATATGAAATTTGTAAAAGTTTTAGAATATGGTTGCCCAACTTTATATCAAAGAAAATAATGATAAAAATGTTTATTATACTCGTAATTATTAAGTTTATTATAATTATTGCCCAAATAGAGAGGGGGGGGGGAGCAAAATTTAAAATTGTCGTTACGAGGTCGAGTGGTTCCAAAGTAGATTTAAAATATTTTTTACATCTCATGACTAAAAAATACCATGTCCCCCCCCCCTTATTTCCGAAGTTTGTAAAAGAAAAAATCTTAATTAATTATAATCGATAGATCTTTATGTAAACATTACAGAAAAAATAAAAAGATCTCTCTAGAACTGTTTTTTACAAATCTGCATAAACCATTACAAATAAATTTAGTTTTGCGGTCTTAAAATTGGACTTTATAGCATCTAAAAATACTATGCGTGAGTCCAACTCGCACTTGACCAGTTGTTTTAATAGCCATGCAAAGTTGAACTTTCAGTTTAGTTTTACTTCTTACGGACATTTTGATACTTATTAAAAAGAACTAGGTGAGAACTGCTAGTAAATTTAAACCTTTTAAAACTGTGTAAAATAAAAAAAAAATAATTTGGAGGCCCAACACCCAACTGCTTTCTAGGGTTCCGTACCCAAAGGGTGAAATACGGGACCCTATTAGTATGCCTCCGATGTCTGTCTGTATGTCAGCGGGCTGTATCTCATGAACCGTAATAGGTAGTCAGTTAAAACTTTCACAGATTATGTATTTCTTTCGCCGCTGCAACAACAAATAATAAAAATAACTAAATTAAGGGGCCTTCCTACTTAAAACCTGTTTTTAAGGCGATTTTCGTAACAATGGGAACACGTACAAGCGTGAAGATTGATATATTCAAGTGCATAACAACAAATTACAAAAAAATGACAAATTTAATACGCTTCTCCGTGACTGCGCGTCCATAACTAAGACAGTATTTTTACCTTAGTGGTACGGAACCCTCGGTGTTCGAGTTCGACTCGCACTTGGCTGGTTTTCTTGTATTTTAATTTCAACGTAGATTTTTTTGGTAATAGGTTTAATTTAAAAATAACCGTATGGCATAGATGCAATGGGGGCTGAAGGGATAGCAAACGACCCCCTCATAATGCCCAATTCATTTTGGCACACGATGCGCCACACACCCTTTATCTACAATACTACTAGGTTTTTTTAAGAAAATAATATCTCTACAACACCTTTTACTTAGTATTTAATTAATAATTTGAAACTGTTAGTAAACAAATTTATTCCATTTATGAACCTGTCTCAATATATTTTTAAATTTTATTCACATTTTTCAACTTTGAGCTTTGCTTTGGCCTATTTTTTTATTTAGATCGTAAAAGAAAATTGTAGAATATGCTTGTTTGTGGTGACAAATTCCTGACTTTTTTAATTATGTGAAGGGTTTTTCAGGATTGTGAAAGGATTTCCTCCAGTATCTCCTTTTATTGGTGTCAGTCCAACGCTATGCTACTTGCTGAAGGAAAAAAAGCCGCTGTGTTGTTTGCAACTTGCACAAGTTTGCGAACATTGTGCGTACAGAAACGCTAAAGAATACCAGTGGCAAAATAAAACCATTATACTCGCCGCCGATTACGCATCCAACGGAATATACAACTTTATTATTCCACTACGAGCACACTTTCGTTCTAAAACATCTTTGAATCCCATCATACTACTTTTGGAGAGGAGACCAGATATAGCTTTTTTGGATGCAATATCTTATTTCCCTTTAGTCTATTGGATGTTAGGCTCAATCGACTGGTGAGTAACAAATACAGGATGGCGAAATCAAAGGATAGACGTCCAAAAGAAAAAAAATCGATGCATCATGTTAAGGAGTATCTAAATCACCCCTACGTATGTTCTAGTAGACCTGCAAAGTAAATCTAGGTAACCTAGAGACCTGAAAAGTTTTCCAAACCAGCCACAATCTATGGAACATTCTTTTCGTATTTTTAAATTGATGATCAAAGTTTGAATCGGCCCTAAGAATTTCTCGAAAATTTTATTTACCATTGCTTTTTGAGTAATAAGCAGGAATGTTAAGTACCAGGTGACTGGTGCAAGGCTGTGATTGTGCCGCTGTACAAAGGAAAAGGGTCACAACAGGACTGCAAAAATTACAGCGGGATAAGTCTTCTCAGTGTCGTCGGCAAACTGTATGCAAAGGTTTTGATTGAAAGAGTGATGAAAGATACTGACGAAAAAACATGGGATGTACAAGCATGATTTAGAAAGGGAATGGGATGTACAGATCAGGTCTTTTTCTTGCGGTGCATAGCTGAAAAGTTTTTGTGCCAAAAACCAAAAAGTCTACTGCGCGTTAGTGGATTTGGAAAAGGCCTACGAGTATGACCGAGTGGTGAGGAATTAATTTTATTGTAGTCGGCATTGTATATGTATAGGGTGAACGGTAATCTGATTCAAGCACTGAAATATCTCTATGAGGATTCCAGTGCTTGCGTTAGAATAAACGGGGCGTACACTGAATGGTTCACCGTCACCTTGGCTGTTTAACATATTCATGGATACTTGTTTGTTTGATCAGAAAGAGAGTATGTGCAGACTGAGAATGAATGAGTTACTCATCAAATGTCTTCTCTATGCTGATGACCAAGTTATACTTGCGTCATCTGCTGACGAGTTACAGGAGATGGTAACAATGATGAATTTGGCTTTTGATAGGAAAGGAATGAAAGTAAATGTAAGCAAAACGAAAGTAATGGTACTTGAAAGAGAAGAGTGTATGACGGAGTTTACTTTTTACTTTCGAGCGGAGCGACAAAGGTATTGTATTCGTGAAAAAAAAAAGTTTTTCTAATTTTCTCAAAAATGTGTTCTATATCACTTATACA
Organism: Athrips mouffetella; assembly: GCA_947532105.1. NCBI lineage: Eukaryota > Metazoa > Arthropoda > Insecta > Lepidoptera > Gelechiidae > Athrips > Athrips mouffetella. Next base: position 36,157,439 of record OX383956.1, read on the forward strand.
TCATAAAAAACAAGTCTCCCAAAAATGTCCGTCCGTCGGTCGGTCGGTCGGTCTGTCACGCTTTGGCCTAGCGGCTAAACGAATGGTCCGATTGACACCATATTTGGAATTTAAGAGTTTTATGCAAATCCAGCGAAGGGTTTTGAGTGGTTTCCTGCTGGCTCTCATTTTGAGGGTTACTGTCATACAACGAAAATGAAAAATTGTGATTTTCGCAAAAACGGCTCATAAAATCTTGATGAAACTTTGCATGACCAAGCATCTCTATTTAAGGTATTTGCGGCAGTATCAATTTGTCTCTAGAAATTCATATAAGGGGTATAACCTTACTACTAAAATTTTAAAAATGTGATTTACTCAAAATCTGTTTCGTCGAGCTTATTTTGATGTTCTACAATTTGGATTCTAAATTGGTTTCCTACCTGACTGCATATTTCATTAAATCATTTTTACATAAATCTAGTTCGTATAGGTAAGTTTGTATATTCATATTATTTGTATGGAATTAGAAACTTAAGTTTGCAGTCGGTACTTATTTACTCATTACTATCCGCAGCCTTTATATAGCATTCGGCTCTTGATCCGGAGGTTCTGGGTTCGACTCCCGGTGGGGACACTGTTGAATGGTGAATCTCGTATATCGCGAGAAAGTAAGTGCAGTGCTGCTGTACCATTTATTTAATAGGTGGTGAACAAGTCGAACAAGTGAAGGAGTTTGTGTATCTGGGTTCTAAGTTTACGAGAAATGGAAAGTGACATCGAAAGAAGAGTGAATGCTGGAAACATGGTGAATGGTGCTCTGCATTCTTTTATGAAGAGTCAGAAGGTGTCTCACAAGGCTCGTCGGGCTGTTCATGGAAGCGTTTTGGTACCAACACTGATGTACGGCAGTGAAAGCTGGGTATGGCAGAAAAAGCATGAAAGTAGAATTAATGCAGTAGAAATGAGAGCGTTGAGGAGTATGATTGGTGTGAAATTGAGTGACAGGATTAGAAATAGTGTGATAAGAGAACGTTGTGGCGTAAAAGAAGACGTAGTGACTAAAATTGAGAAAGGGATGCTGAGATGGTTTTGTCATGTAGAGAGGATGAATGAAAGAAGATTGACGAAAGAGATCTACAAGGCGAGAGTGAATGGAAACGTTGGAAGGGGAAGACCTCGGCGAACGTACCAAGACCCAATTCAGGACGTTCTGAATAAAGGCCAGGTTAAAAGTACCTTAAACCGACGAGCATGTATGAAAGGATTTATGAAAGTTCAGGAAGCAAGGGAAGTATGTCAAGATCGTAGCAGGTGGAGAACTGTGGTCTCTGCCTACCCCGACGGGTATGTAATGTTAGGAGGTTCATTACTTTATGTATGAAAGTAACGTTCAAGACAATCATGATCCAAAAAGAAAATTTAAAAAATAACTAGTAAAAAAAGATATTAATTCTTTAAACTCCTTCGGCAGAAAGTTTTAAATTTAATAAAATAATTTATAACTCAAAAACTACAAATAATTGCGGAACATATATGTACATGGAGATGATTTGGATACCCTTTAGCATGACGCATCGAAATTTTTCTTTTGGACGTCTATCAATGGGCCATTCTGTATAATCTAAACATGTATTGGTTAATTAACGTAGTATCACTAACTAAAACTTTTATGATTTTAGCCTAGATGACCTGTTACGTGCTGGAATTACTTTGGCGGAAAATGTAGTGGTAGTAAATAAAGAGCTATCAAACTCCGCTGAAGAGGACAGCCTCGCTGATTGTAACACAATAGTCGCAGTGCAGACGATGTTCAAGTAAAAAAGCTTTCATGCTACTTTTATAGTTTTTAAATATAAATTTGTTACTAAGCGGCTGATTTTGCGATCTGTTTCTGCAAGTGAATTTAACATTGTGTGTTTATACACATTATGCTCAGCGACTGTATTTATTACGCATCTGTGTTAGGTTAAGTAATGTGCAAGGAATTCAGTCCATCATTTTATGAGAAGGATATTTGGGGTTTCTTATCTACTTATCACATTTAAAACTATGAGTACCTACCATGAAACAATACCCACAATTACGATAAAACATGCATAAATTTGCGCCAGTGACATGACACGGATTAAATAATAGAATAAAAGAAAATTTTCCAGATTTCTAGTCTACAGTTTATTTTTACACAGATAACCTTTTAACAAAATGAATTGATATCAACCCACTGTTTGAGAATTATTGTTTGTTTTACGGCAGCAAGGAAGTGGAAACAAAACCAGTAAAAGCTGAACTAGAGCTACGCTATTGACGCCCGAAACCAGAGACCTGCTTAAGGTCAGTGTTTCCACTGACGTGCGGTCGTGTGTACCAGACACGTAAACGCAAAGTCATTGGTGAGCAAATTGCTTTCAAACAAACAATAGACACTAATTACAAATAATTTGGCATCTTAAATTTCAAATGTAATTGAAATTAGGTAGGTCAATCGTGATTAAGGCTAATCCAAAAATTTTACTGGCTTACAGTCCGCCCGTTTGACATGTCTGCATTACGTTACACCTACAGATTCATACATGTCCTTTGTTCAGGCAAATCTAAAGACCTTTTTTTACAAGAACTTTTTTTTTACAGATTTTTCCCATCAATTAAGTCAATTACAGAACTATCACAATCGTCAAACATGCGTTTTATGCAATTCAGAGCTCATGATAAATATGCTTTACATCTATCTAAAATGGAAAAGGTTATTTGTTTTCTATATAAAAATCAATAATGCAGGTCGATTTTACGTTAAATAATATCCAATACTCAATGTTACTGTTACAGCGCGAAAAGGAACGAGGTTCTCACATTTCGTACATGTTCAGGCTACCTTTTGCAGCTGGATCAGTATTCTCAGCCTCCATGTTAGATACCCTCCTCTACCAAGCCTTCGTCAAAGATTATGTGATAACATTCGTTCGGCTCTTGCTGGGTGTTGACCAAGCTCCTGGATCTGGATTTCTCACTTCAGTAAGTAATAATTTAACCGTCAAAAACAATGCACCTATTATTTGCTTGCGACAACCTACACATGACTGTTTATTCTATGTGACGAATAACTTTTTTCAGCTTAGTTAAATTGTTAAAATAACTTTTTATTCTTGCGAGAAATAATAGCTACTGGATACATTTTTCCGGTTCACTCTTAAAGTGTGATGAAAATCTTGAAATTTAACAGATGAAAATTGCTAAAGAAGATATGTGGATCCGCACTTACGGTCGGCTGTACCAAAAATTATGTTCGACTACTTGCGAAATCCCTATTGGGATCTATCGAACACAGGACACTAGTTTAGCCGATCCCTCTCACCACGTGAGTATGTCGCCAAGGACCCCCTCAAAGTGGTTTTGGTCACGCTTCGCGAGAATGCGACCATCGCGTGCATCGGTGAGTCGGTTACACCATTGTCTCAGACGTTTATATCCGTAAATACAGTCTCATTACTTAACACTTAATAAAAACATACAATAAAATATCATTTCAAAAGAAGGCTCGTATATAGGTTATAGCAAACAAGCTGTCGTCTGTAAGCCCGAGCTAAAGGCGAGGGTTTACCATCTTCACGAGTTTGTCATAACCTTCACGCCCGTGTATAATACGATGTTTTTCAATACAATTGTGAGAAAACATTACTCAATATAACTCATTGCAATTATAACATAAACAAATATGACGCGTTTTTGTTATAACACATAAACATTGTTTAATTTGTAAGAAAATTGTTTTCATGTTGAATATTCACAATGATTTTAAATAAGGAATTGCTGTGATTAAAAACATTTACTAACATGATTTTTGCTAACAATTTTGCAAATCCATTTTGTTTTATCTACTTGTTCATCTATTTTTCATATAAAGTCCTCAGTATGTAAATTTTCTTGTCTGTAATCAAGACACTATTCAAGCAATTGTATTGAAAAATATTTTTATCTGCACTCATACCGTGAAGTCTCTGTAAGGCAGTCAGGAACCACAGAGATGTAAATGATAATAGGATCATTATTTATCGCAGGCATATAGTATTCCTTTTAAATTATACGCTCGCATAATTTTACTTTTATAGTAGTGTTTTATATATCACTGGGCGCACTAAGCTAAGAGCAATTTAAACTTCAAACGTATATATTAGAACACGCAGGCATGTTCGACCGCGGCAATTGCTCGCGAGCCCTTTTTGGCGCCACTTTTTCCACGGTCGCGCACACGAGACCTAAATGCATACAACGCACTGAACCTCGCTGTCAAAAATTTCGAAGCGGCGCTTTCGCACAGCGGCTTACGAACTTGGCACGAGTGAATTTGCTGGTGCGTGAACATGGTATACATGCGCAATCTGCTACGCGTATCAATGTTCGATGGTTTGTCGCAAAACACCCAGTCTTCTTCTCCGTCAAGTAAGAAGAAAAAGAGTGTCACTTTTTGATCTGACACTTGGGTGATGAATAAAGACGTATATGTAGCGACTATAAAAAAAATATTCTAAAGAAAATACAAAGTGCCAGGAGCACAAAGCCCAGGCCCAGAGGCCCTAAGGGCCAGATAGAGGTCAAGAGTAAGCACATCGACCAAAGAAAGGTGAGGTCGGGGGCTTGCCCTTGCCACCTTGGTTTCTGAGTGGATTATATGAGATTCACGCCATGAATGTACATAAAGTTTTGAATGCAAATGTACAGAAATAGTTATTACAGTTGTGACAGTTGCATAAACTTTTATTAATATACCTAGTCCGAGTTTTTGGACTGTATTTCGGGTAATTTTTTATCTTTGTCAATTTAAAGTCACACTTTTTTTCATTGTTATTACAAATTTCCATGTATAACTACAATTCAAGCCTAACACTTGTGGCGTAACAATTTAGTTACTTACTAGAAATATTCTAACTTTCTATTTTCCACACGAGACTTGGTTTTGTCTTATAAATTACACAAGCTTTAATTTTATAATTTATCGCAATCTGCTGTAGCCAAAAAAGTTGATACTTTATTGCTTTTGCGTGGACACGTCGTTCTTGAACAAACTTTTAATTAATGCCTGAATACTGGGTTACTAATGTAATAATCTTACGCCTGGAAATATTTAAAATTTTCGCTATGCTACTCGATGATCGCAATCCCGCCTCGTGTAACTCTGTAGTGTGTTACTGCATGTCCTGTGTTAAAATTAATCGTTAGTACCTATCTAACTTAGTCTTAATTGAAATTGCTGAGATGACCACCTACAATTAAAATTATTAGGAAAATTACTAGCGACGTTAGTTAATGTTGTTGACCACAACTACCGCTGCATGTGAAAAATAATTCAAACATGGTCTATGAGACTGCAGTGACAAGAACAAATTGTCTACTTATGTGTCAGTTAAGAGTGCACTCGAACCAACGATCCACAACGCTTTGCTTACCTACAGCATGCTTACTATCAAATAGCCTTAGTACGAATAGGTATCATTTTCATATTCCCTGAATGAGATTTAACATTTAAGCTTCTCAATAAAAAATAACCTAACTTCGTTACGTATAAATAATATGATGGTTGACTGTATGACTATTGAAATTATCGGGGATAGTTAGGCAAAAAATTGGGAAAATACTGTGACACGACAGTTGCAGCAGGACGAAGGTGAAGGCGGAAGTTTTCCGGCGTGCGGGCGGCGAGAGGCCAGCGGCTGCCTCGGCGGCTGCTACGGAGAGCGCACGCCGGCGGTAAGGTCACTACTACCGCCCTATTAATGGTGCAAGCGATACATAGTAGTTTCGTTTCCCCCATTAATGGTGCAGGTCAATGGTGCAAATGAGACGGCGGGGCCCTTTCACATGGACCTTGCATTGGCTGGCGACTAAAGAACGGTCACTGTGTCTATACAACCATAGTTACAATTTGAACCTGTCTGTACTTGCCTGCACCAAAGTCACGAATCAGACGTAATAGAAAATGCAAAAAAATTAAATACGAAGCACCCTTATCAAATATTGACTTCGCTAAACTTCTTTGTCGCCGAAAACTAAATTCTATGTGAAAGAGCTCTAATTTACAATATAATATTTAATATTAATATGGTGACATTGGAGGGTATTAACAATAATATAACGAAACGAAATAAGTTAAGTATCTGTACTGTGACATGTTAGAGCTTTTTGTACATATATTTGAACATTAGTACTCACTTTTCGATTAGAATCATACCTTTAAGTTCATTATTTTACTCTATGAAGTAGTTGATCTAGTAAAATATATTTAGCTTTTAGTTGTAGCAAGTTAGTCATCTAAAACTAGCTTATGAGAAACGGTAACAATAATCGACGGTTTGTGACCAAATAGAATGAATGCAGAGAAATCAAATAACAGTACGAAGATACAAAAAATTACAGGCTCCACCTGTCACAATCACGCTGGAATGAAGCAGCCAAAACCAGATGCACTCCATATTTACAAATAGCGGGTTTTGTAACGGAAATAAACAGATTTTGCGTAATCCTTTGCCACTGCGCAAAGATGTTATACACACTTGTTAAACTGTGGCCAGAAAGCTCGGTTGCTAGACATTTGCGTCTGGGTAGGGGGAACTAAAAAGTTTAAACTTTTCATTATGGAACTTGTTTGAAAATGATTCTTTGAATTAAAAAGATTGACAAATAAAAAAAATCCAGTTTGCCTATCTCTAGCAACATATACAAGGTGTAACAGAAAGGGTATATCAACCCTGAAGGATGTGATTCTGCCCATGAAACTGAACAACTTTCTCTTAGGAACATAGGAACATACGAAACAATTTTTTTTACCTCCCATACAAAATGTGCAATCAGCTGATTCAGTTTCTATGGAAGATCAAAAAATTTTTTTCGTATTTCAACCTATGTTGCTTAGGGAAAGTTGTTCAGTTTCATGGGCAGATTCACATCCTTCAGGGTTGATATACCCTTTCTGTTACACCTTGTATATCAAGGCGTGCAATAACCTGGCTTTATAGCCATGTTATCTAATAACAAACGCTGTTTTAGCGAGTATAGATACATATTGATTCTAACGCTAGTTCTTAATGTGCAAATTAGGCTTCAATAAAAACCTTTTTACATAACTTTAAAACATTAATGAACATGGATATTTCTCAGTTAATAAAAATGGTTTTTAGTTATAAACCACAAACGTTGTACAGTTTATGCCTCACAAAATTATGAATTACACAAAGATCGGCCGGATCGGAGCAAAGTCCTCGACAAGAAAAATGAAACTAGCCCAAACTTGATATTATGGTTTTCTTGTTTAGTTTTGGAGTTCCTAAGGTTTGTCGGGTACTCGCTCCCACCCTGACAAAATCTGAGATATCGATCATTATTTTTCAGATTTACTATATAAAATTAAAAATAATGGAACTCGGACTCCCTCCCCACGTTATCAAGTGAAATATTTTTTGATACATTACCAGATTACGAATTGTGTATTACCGATGAATGTGTGGTTTTAACTGGACGCTGTGAAACATGCAAAATTCAATACCAGGACCCCTTGTCTGATGTTGGTATAATACGTGTTACACAAAGAGTCACCTCGGTGTTATTAAGTGTACTGTACTGTAAAAATTGTTGTGGAAACTTATATTCTGAACTTGATTTATAGGGATAGGGAACGTCTTAAAATGCGTACCGTACACTATTATATACATATGGTAACTGTACCTTTAAATTCTCAAGTACATGATTAACTAAAGTGGTTTCATATCATTTCAATCGTTGAATACATTCTCCTTGAAGTTATTATTTGTGACACTCGTAAAATCGATTTTTAGCTTTGCATTTGAAAGAATATTTAAAAATGTGTGACGAAGAGTTATCTCATCAACAGCTGATATCCCCTTACAATGCCATCTTCATGTCAATCTAATATGCCAACAAGAGAGTTTTCAGCTACTTACCATAACATTGGAGTATGGAAGTGAATGAACTTCAACGGAAGACTTTTTCTGGACACCCTACTAAACAATCGATACGATTTGATGAGAATACTTCAGTACTAACAATATTTCGTTCAATTGTTGATGAAGAGGCAGAAATGATATGGTTCGCTAAACTAATTTATACGAACAACGATTGTTGGAAAAATGACGTGATGGTCCGATGTTGAGGAGGCAGAAATGTTGCGTTTTATTGGAGTTATTCTTCTTACAGGTGTTATAATTATGCCCACAATAGAAAGCTACTTGAAAACCCACGATCTTTATTACCATCATCTGCTACATAATATCCATATGTCCTACAATCGATTCTTTTTGATTCTTCCCTGCTGGCATTTTGCCGATAATTTACTACCTGGAATTTCTAACAAGATATTCAAAATCAGACCAATTTTGGATTTATTTTTAAGAAACGTGAAAAAAATATACACTCCTGGTGATACTATGGTCGTAGACGAATCGATGGTGCCATTTTGACAATACATTCCATCCAAATCCCATGAGTACGGGATAAAAGTATACAAGTTGTGTACTGATAATGGCTACACTTATGGTCACCAAATTTATCACGGCCAAAGTAGTCAGATTTATGGTCTAGCTAGATACTACTGGAAGCATCGTAGTCGGGCTAACTGAGGAACTTCTTGATGAAGGAAGATTAATTGTCACGGATAATTTTGCGCTTGGCGGACAGCAAATGGATAACATACAGTTTTAAAATGGCGTGACAAACGAGATGTTGTTATGCTATCAACATGTCATGGTAAAAATTTTGCTATGTGTAGTGATAGAAATCCAAAGTTGAAACCTACCATGATTCTCGATTACAACGTTTGTAAGAAAGGTGTTGACATCGCAGATCAACTGGCCAGTTATACTCGTAATTGTCCAACGAGGAAAACTGTAGTGTGGTACAAGAAAATTGCTATTGATCTGATATCTATCGCAATTGTTAATTCAGTAATTATTTTTTCAATACATTTGCTCGAAAAACGTACTTACAAGGACGTAAACATTGCTCGTAAGTGCCGAACCGTACCGAACTAGTGCGGTAAGTAAAAAAAGTATAATACCAAGGAGTTTTTAGACTCTGATCATAAAATTGTTTTGTATAAATACTACAGTGGTGACTTTTTACTTGGGTGACGACTGCCTAACTATATTTAAAATAAAATGTAGAGTACCAGGAGGACATAAATCGAGAAGAGGCTGACTGTACCCATGGTTGGTTCCTTTAATACCTGTTTTCTCACAAATGTATTGAAAAACGTCGTAAGATACACGTCCGTAAGGGTTATGACAAACTCGTGCCGATGGTAAACCCTCGACTTCGTCTCGGGCTTACAATACGTCAACTCGTTTGTAATAACCCTACTTACGGAACTTGTATCTTAAACTACTAATAATGAGTTTCATTCACTGATAAAAAGATAAGCGCAGTATATCAACGCCTATGAATTAATTATAAAAGATCTTCTAGGAATTATTGTAACAAACTATGCCACGAGATCTACTCGTAGTAGCACTTCATCTCAAATCATTTATTGATTGCTCTTACAAAGATACCTGGAAAAAGAACTACCAGGAAAAGATGTGTGGGCTGTTATAAAAAACTTAAAACAGAAGGTAAACGAACGTATACGCACGAAACAATGCCACCAAAGTGCATCAGGAGTGTAAACAATGTATAAAAGCATATTATTTCATTGCTTTGAATTATTTCATGTGTAAGTTATGCTTATTATAGCCATTGAAATACGAGTATTACTCTAAGCATTAAAATTTTTCTTTTTGGTTATTAATCTAAGCATTACAATTTTTTTATCTTTTTGGTTTTTAATCGTAAGCATTATAATTTGTTGCTTTTTTTTTGTTTCAAAATTTAAACTTTATTTTATTAAAATATAAACTAATACAGTTTTACGATCTTTCAACAAATCGTAAGGTTATATAGTACAACACTAAGAAAAACAATATTCAGGTCGACAAGTCCATGTTTCCAATCTGGGGCCACACTAATTTACGGTGATAAGTCAGGGTCCCCAAAGTAGAACCACACTTAGACGGATGAAGTTGTCAAATCATTTTGTATGGGGACAGGGAACGTGTTATGAGTCAAGATCACCCCCACCCTGCCGTTTAAACGGTCGCTAAGGGAATACGATTATTTACGTAGATACGTCTATGTACGAGTAGCTAGGTACAGTCATGCCATGGTAAAGTCAGGAGCACGTCAAGCTCCTACACACGCCCACTGATCTCCTCCCCTCTGACTCATCCAAAAGTCAATGTAGTACCAATTATTGCCACCAGAGGGCCTATATCTACTTCGCACGAAACGAAAGCATAACATATCCACGTCAAAAATAGATGCGCTAGATATTTTCCGAGCACAGGAAGTTCGGCACCAATTTACCTCCCTCACCCTAAACGCAAAGTTAGAGCCACCGTGCACTTGCGATTTTTAGTTGGCCGACAGTTCAGTCGCAATCGTACAACGTACAAGTTCAAAGTTTAATCGACAAATGCGCGCGCTACCATAGGATACATACTGATTCCCAGAACGATCAAATTATTCGCCAGGTAAAAATCGCTACTGCGCGGTGGCTCTTATGTTTAGCAACCGAAAATAACATGCCACCAAGTGGCATAGCAATATGGGCTTTTGGTCAACTTATTATACCGCAAAACTCGTTAGTAAACCCGCTACAAAGAGCACATTTTGTATATAAAAATAAGTATGCTTAAATGTTAGCCGCTACTTACGAGTATCAAAATCTTAACTTAGTTTCTATAACTGCATTACCAAATTTTTTACAGTATTCTACAAGTTTGGCCGATGAAGCAAGAGATAATCATTGTCAACAAATTGAAAGAGCTGAAATAGCTAATCTAGTGCGATCACGAATGGAATCCTTAAATCTCACGGGAATTGATTATGACGACGTGAGCGAAAAGAGAAACAGTTTATCTTACGTTATAATAAATCCCAGTTGCGATTTGAATCTGCAGGAAGGTGACATTATGTAAGTTACTTGCTAATTTTAGTTATTGCGAGACAGGAAACGTTGATGCGATTACCTACATACACGTCTCTTGTTATCTACTTTGGCGTAAGATTGCAACGGAACATAAAAAGATAATTAATTGAAACATGAAACAAGATAAGGTACACATAGCATTTTACGAGATACTTAATTTAATTTAAAAAAATATATTTTCAGATATTTGGTCCGTCCATCGCCTTTCTCCGCACAAAAAACCTTCGAGCGTCACAACAGTAGACGCAAATCTAACATCAGTTTCTGTTCTCAAGCACTTATTCAAGCCCAAGGCGTCGCGAGCCGAAGAGGATCCGGGATTGGCGCAAGCTTCGCGCAACCTCGACCACCACCACTCTCCACTACTAAAGCCAATTCATTATCACTGCCTGACAGCCCTACAATAATTACCGATTTTCGAGGGCGCTCAAATTCATTGCGTGTAGTTGATGATATACTACTGAGGCGGTCTAATTCTCTCCGTCAAGGCTTGAGTGGTTCCGTGTCTCGACGAAGGAAGAGCAGTCTTGAAGAAATCGGTATTTCTCACTTCAATTCATTGTTGCAACATCAACAGCAGCAACAGCTACAAAACGCAAATGCTATTAAAATAGCTCTAAACGACAGCATCGGATTAGAAGTAACTCCTCCTGAAGAAAACCCAGCAGAAAGATTCCCCGGCCCAAGTATGCCGCTCGATGGGTACCAGGAAGTAGCAGCTGCTTTGCCTTCAACGTCTATGGGGCCAACTTTGCCCCCAGCGTCGCCCGAACCTCAACACTTGCAAGGCACTATTGTATGATACCACCTAATGTGGGGACGTCGACTGAGTTCTGTAGTGAGAAATAAGTGGTATTAATACAATATTTTCATAACTGTCATGAAAATGTGTCCATTTATTAGGCGAAACTATGGATCATAAAAATAACGTCTCTACACTTAATTTAGAATGTATTTATATAGAAATTAACTATAGGGAAATTAAATAATTACCTTGTAAAGATTTAGCGTTGTAGACTGGTGGTAAAAGAGCTGTGTAATGTAAGCGGGATCAACTAGTTACTATGTAAAGGGGAAAAAAATATAGCACAAAGCTATTTGTAAATAATAATAGAAAATCTTCTTTTCTAAATTACGCGTCCTAATGTAAATAAGAGGCAAATGTTTTAAAAACTGTTAATTGTACATACCATTATACAAGAAATATTCAAATATACTACAAATGTAGGAAATAAAGTTACTTTTAGAATAATTGACCAAATAAAACCTATATCAATCTAAAATTTCAAACCTGTAAGTAAGTTATATTACCTACATTCCTTATCACTAGACTTGTTGACAAAAATTAAAATTTTAATTCACATAGTACCGAACGCAGTTTGATTAATAAAGTTTATGTAATCACGAATAGGTTTTCTTGTTTTTCTATCCCTTAATAATGAGCGTTCTCCAAACGTAACCAGCGGTGAAGTGAATATCGTTAATATTTTGCTGAGTGTTTTCTAATGATATTAAAACGGTACTGCTACCACGTTTTTACAAATGATATGTTCTTTTATAGATTTATAGTTGGTAGTGTCCCTGCCATCTGCCCCGTAGGTCGCGGGTTCGAACCCTGCCCATTGCAAACATTTGTGTGATGAACATAGGTGTTTGTTCTGTGTCTAGGTATTATTTATCTATTACTGTTTATACATCAGTCTTTGGGATCAGATGACCTTGTGTGAAAGGTCCTCTTTATCATCATCTTTAGTTTGGTACGAGAGACGACGTTCAACCAATAATTATTAAACGTTGCACGAATACGAACTACCTCCCTATCCACCACAAATTTTTGCTTTTAATCAATAAATAAATATAGATCAATTGTAAGAATGTGAGAATGAATCGTAAGAATTTGAGTATGGATAGGGGTTTACCTGTTTCAAGCTCTGAAATCTCTATATGAGGATTTCAGGGCGTAAGTGAGGGATGTGTAGCGTCACAGTGGCTGTTAAACCTGCTCGTAGATAATTGTTTGAAGTGTAAAAATTTAAAAGAAAATATCTGAACAATAAAATTACAACAAATAATTATATTTAAAAAGGCGCTAGGGAGCACGAAAATAGGCAGAAAAGGTAATAAAGGTAGACCAAAATCTCATGAATAAATAAATGGTACAGCAGCACTGCACTTACTTTCTCGCGATAGGCAATTAAAAAGTATCAACTGCAAACTTAAATTTGTAATGCTATACATATAGCATGGAAATACAAACTTAAATTTAAATTTTCATTAAATATTCAGATCAATTCAGAATTGAAATTGTCAAACATTGAGACAAACTAACAGTAAACGATTTTGGGAAAATTGAATGCTTAAATTTTGGCAGAACTGGAACATTTTTTACAGATCAATGGATACTACCGTAAGATACTTGCATAGAATTTCCCAACACATATTTCTTAGGAAAAGTTGTTCAGTTTAGTCTACTGAGCAAGCTCTTTTAAATTTTTTAGTACACCCTGTATACTAGATTTTTACAAAAAAATCTAATAGAATATCCAGTCAGGTAGATAACCAATTTAGAATCCAAATTGTAGAACATTAAAATAAGATCAATGAAACCAATTTTGTGTAAATCACATTTTTACATTTGAGTAATAAGGGAACACCCCTTATATGAACTTCCACAGACAAGTAGATACTGCCGTAAGATACCTTGCGTGGTGATTCTTAGTCATGCAAATTTTCATCAAACTTTTTTTTTGCCGTTTTGAGCAAATTGCAATTTTTCATTTTCGTTGTATGACAGCTACCCTCAAAATGAGAGCAAGCAAAAAAACCACTAAGAATCCTTCGATGGATTTACATAAAAATCTTAAATTTAAAATATGGTGTCAATCGGACTATTCGTTTAGCCGCTAGGCCAAAGCGTGACGGACAGACCGACCGACACGGACCGACCGACCGACCGACCGACGGACGGACATTTTTGGGAGACTTGGTTTTTATGATGTATAAGTGGTATACAACACATTTTTGAGAAAATTAGAAACACTTTTTTTTTCACGAACACATTACCTTTCTCGCTCCGCTCGAAAGTAAAAATTAAAAATAAAAAGAAGATTTTCATATGGCAATGTTGAGCTGACACATATCTAGCCAAAGTAAGAGTCGTGTCAACAATACTGATATTTTTTTTTGTTTACTTAAAAACACTAAAATATTTAGTAAGTGTGGTGTACAGCAGGCAATGCTAGTGGCCAGCTTGGACAATGGCTGTCAACGCATCGACCACTACCGAGATGGGCGAGGCAGTCAGTCTCCGTCGGGCCGCGCTACTGGACACACGTCTAAATAAGATAGAGCTATTAAGTTATTTGTTATTTCATTCACCAATATACATACAGTACTATCTGGAAGCTATGGTGCTGTGTATCATTGTAAATATATCCCGAAACACACGAGGCCCGACGGGACACCACAAATGGCGACAAGGATAAAAACCGTAAGTAACTACAAATAAGTTCAAAAATTTTGGTAAAATGAAAGGAATATTTACGAGGTAGATGTTCAAAAAAACAAAATGTCAACTAATGTGTGTGCATGTTAAAACGAAAGTATTATCTTTGTCCTATAAATTACAAACAATAAAATAATATTGGTTATCAGAACAGAGAACAATGAATTTTTAAGGATAATCGATGCAACAAGTAACGTCCATAAAGTCCATATGCCTTTGCTGTAATTACTATTATTACGGGTGCCTGTGCGATCAAGCTCTATTCGTTTACATACTAAATCAATTTTTCAAGCCCTACCTATAAACTGTTAGTCTTTTTCAAAAACGCAATTGCGAAAAAACAAATATAAAATTAATGCTTGAAGGGTAGGTAATCGTAATGTAATATAATTTTATTGTAACGAAAAGTTCAAAGTAAACGAGATTCAACGTGTATTTTATGTTTCGGAATTTGGGAATACCTACATATTTAGTTTAAATATTTGTATCTGAGCAAAAATAATACCATGCTAAACGGGGCTTAAGTTGGAATGGCTTACTCCTAACCAGTAAACCAAACCATAGAGTTACCATTATAGTTTAAAATGTAGGTAACATGAACAATACCCACATAATTATTTAACAATTCCGTAATAGATTGAATCGGTTTTCATTCCCTTTTGTTTAAATAAGTGGGGGTAGTCGTAAGAAAAAATATGTAATTATCAGGCAGAAAAGGGCAGTAAATAGTATGTTCATATTTGTTGCATCACTAATATTATGAAACTCAAAGAATAGCCACGCATAAGGAACAAAATATAAAGAGAATAAGGGAGTCTAGATACGAAAGCATAGTGGTCAGCGCATTGGATTCGTGCTGTTTCTGGTATTTGTTGTATGTAAATACAACCCATACTGGTTAATCCAGTCCAAGAGTGCGGGTTCAATTCCGGCTCGCGTCTTAAAAGACTTTCCATATTCATAAAGGTAATATGCGTGGGCGAATGGCATGTGTTGTTTTGGGCCATGGTATGAAAGAGTGCCATGAAGTGTCAAAGAACACTACAATAAATTGTATAAGAAGAAGAAGAAGTATCGTGGGTCAAAAGACGCCACGATTGAAAAAACAATTAAAACAAGGAAGGAAACAAACAAAGCAACACATGGCCACTCGTTATATTTAAAGGCAAGAAAAGTCCGGGTGGATAATTTGATACCTACCGAATTCGATACGATTCGGGAACTGATCGTCTGAATTATGAAAAACTGAATGATTCCTTGTTTAGTTGAAACGAAGTAACTAATGGACTTCAGAATCATACACACATTGGCTGACTTGACAGTCAAGTTATCAATAATAAAAATAATAATAATAAAAAAAAAACTTTATTATTATATTCTTTATTGCACAATTAACATACAGAGAATTATATACAAGAGGACATTTACAAAGGTGGGCTTATCTCTACAAGAGATTTCTTCCAGCCAACCTAAGGTCGTGAGAGAAAATGTTCGTTTAGCGGGACACAAGTGTGCAGTGAGAATTTCAAAAAGAAAATATAATATATTTTTACACGTATATACTACTTAAACTAATATACTACTAACTCCTTTATAACCACATGTGGTGACAATTTTATTTTTGTCAGAGTCAAAGTCAGTTCAAACATGCTGAGTATTTGGAGGTGGTATGGAAAAACTTCCTACCTATAGTTTGAACTTTAAATAGTTTATGATACCGTACAATTTTCAATATCATTTGGTGTAACTACTAACATCGGTATGTATTCAATGATCTCACTCAAACTGGAAGGTACGCTACATAGACAAAATGTGTATTTTCATTTATCACATCTTAAAGTTACATTGATTCTATTCTATGGGACTAGACAACCACAAATTATACCTACCTACCTACCTATTTTGTTAAATGACTACATCAAGACATAAATAAGTAAGTAAGACATAAATAAGTAAATAAAGTTCAAGAAGCAATAGATTTTAAGAAAAATTAAATAAATATTTTTACAACGTTTGAAATAAATTATGTGTTGCAACTGACCACCACTAGTGGTTTGCCCATTTACAACGATAAAAAAAAACTAGCCTATCATTGATAGTAGGTAGGTACCTATTTCGGTACAATTATTGCATACTTAGATATACACTTTTGTTGGTAAGTAACTTGGTTCCTGTAGGCATAATCAAGGCTACAGGAATTTGAATAACAACTATAATAATCCGGTCACCTTTGTAGTAAATAATCCTCGTAGGTAACTATTGAAAAGTAGTTTTATTTTAGGTTTTCTTGTGTAACTTTCCTTATAACATAATTTGTAAAGCAACAAAACTCTAAAAAGCGTTGTAGAAATAAAGATACTATAACCTTACTAAAAATTAATAAGGAGTATATCTGCTTGAACAAATGAATATTTCTCAATGAAATACCAATTTAATTTAATTAAATAGTTTGATTTGTCGACATACACGGTACAGGTAAGATAATGAAAATCCACAAAGTGGACACAATTTGTAAGCAAAAGTCTTATAAAATGACACCAGGGTTTGTAAGGTCGGTCATCGACCTTGCAACCCACACGATATGATCATGATGACCATTAAACGAGCAATATTATTTATATATATATTTGTTTGTATAAATACCATAGACCTATATACCATAGACCATTGTTATATTATACCATTTGAATGCAATAAATGAAATATGGAAATATTTGTAATCGGTATCTCCAAAACGGCTCTGAGGATTTCGATGACATTTACCATACGGGGGTTTTCGGGGGTGAAGGATCGATCTAGTTGGGTCTCATGGCTGGGAAGGTTCATTTTCCCTGTTTTTAAAATTTAAAAAAAATACTGCGTTTTGGTCAGAAGCCTGAGGCGCCATCTATTGGCGGGGCTTGCTCGTATTGGGGCGGCTATTATGGAGCAAGGCTCGGTCGCCCAGGTACTTTTAACTTAATTGTGGTAAGATTCTTTACATATCAATAATACTTTCAACTATTTCTCACAAAACAAGTCGTCTTATGTAGACTCATTTCGAATCCTTTGTAGTGTTGGGTCCAGTACACATCAATTTACCCACCCACACTAAAAACAAAACAAAAAAAAAATAAGAATAATAATATTTATTTCATTTTTAGACATTCAGATTAAAAGTACCAATAGTTGAATTATATTGAAAAATTACTTGATTTTATAAGCGACTGATGCCTCCTTGTTTTCATTGCTTAGCCTGTGCCTATATAATAGATACCTATGTAATAAATAAACAAATAAATACTTAACGACCAACCAAGTAAGTCCTGTTCTTATAGAAAGTAACTCAATAAACCATTATAATGTGGGTAGGTACATACGGCCGCACATCAGTAGAAACACTTTTGGACCTTATGGCGTGGTAATAGAGTTGAAAAAGTTTCTACCGACAAGCGGTTGATCGTACGTCCGTAGACACCGGTGGCGACACACAGACCGCATGTACAGTCAACGACACATTAAGTTTGAAACTTACACGACACTAGGATTTCGAGCGTTTGAAGACGCCGTAGACTCGCTCTATTTGCATTGTATTCTGCATGACATTCAATAAGTATTCTGTAAAGAATCTACATTGAATAAAATTATCTGAATCTGAAATAAAAACAGAATAAAGTACAATGTGTCAGGGTTGATTGGCTGTTGACTGTATCTATACCATTATGTCAGTGTATCCACACCAAACACTTCTCGCATCGAAATAGTGATAAGTACGAGTAGGTAACTTAACTGCATACCTAGAAAAGTTTTATTTAAATTCAAGTTATGATACTACCTACACCTAGACCAATGATATTCTAATAGGACCGTGACTTCTGATGTATGTGTGTAAGTAGATACGCTTACGCTTATGTTGTTTCTTTTGCGGTCTGTGGAAGCTCGTGGGGTGTGCTGGCGTACTTCAGGACTTACCAGAGTAATGATCAATGTTTTTAAACAATAGAATTGGCAATTGCACTTTGTAGTAGAACGGTCGGATTAATCACTACTGACCTGACGTACCTAAACAATACTCACTATGAGAGTGCAATTGATAACCACACAGTGGCAGGGTCGCGATAATTACTGGTCAAAATTATCGGACGGTGCTAATTAGAGGTCAAACCTCCTGGCAGTAGCCCTTTTGCGCATAAATACCTACTTTGCGTAAAGTGAGTGTAACTGATAACCACTTAGTAGCAGGGGCGAAATAATTAGTGGGATCATAATTGAATAATTATTTGCCGGTGCTAACAAAACCTATTTTTGGCAGTGGCCCTTGTGCATACCTATTTTGTAGCTATGCAAAGTTAGTGCAACTGATAACCACCATAGTGGCAAAGGTGCAATAAGTGTTAGACGAAAATCTAGATATTTATTGACCGGTGCTAATAAAATAAAAATAAAGAAAAACAAAACCTATTTTGGCAGTGGCCCTTGTGCATATACCTATTTTGAAGCTATGCAAAGTTAGTGCAACTGATAGCTACATAGTGGCAGAGGTGCAATAAGTATTAGAGGAAAATCTAGATATTTATTGACCGGTGCCAACAAAATAATAATAATACTAAGAAAAAAAAACAACAACAACAACATTTTTATTTTTGCCTTCTAAAGGTATTATTTATTGATATATTATTTAATCGCCACACATTTTGATGACATGGGTGATCTTGTACTTCGAAGAGTTCGTTCTAGGTCTGGGTATAGATCGTAATTTTAGTAGTAGAACACCAAGAATTCGTTGACTCTGCAAACCATACGGAAAATGATAATAATATAATAAATACATATCTGAAGAACTTGTAATTGTTCTGCATTAGTTGTGATATTGAAAGCCATATTCCATTTATTTTCAATAGGAAGTCTTTGTTTTCACCTTGCTTACCACCTGCAAACCTATGGAAACCGGTGGTGTGAAATAAATAAAAAGAAAAAAGGTAAAGGAAAGATAGGTCGTTGTGTTCCTCATCCTTGCCTTCCTCTAAAGGCTTTAAAGTAACACAGGGCTTTAAAATTAGGTCCTCCTGGATATTCTTGATTGGCTGCTGTAGGCAGGCTTCATTGGTGAATGGTTGTTGTGCTGTTTGTATTGTTTCAGATATAAAACAATTAAAACAAGGAAGGGATGTGGTGTACAGCAGGCAATGCTAGTGGCCAGCTTGGACAATGGCTGTCAACGCATCGACCACTACCGAGATGGGCGAGGCAGTCAGTCTCCGTCGGGCCGCGCTACTGGACACACGTCTAAATAAGATAGAGCTATTAAGTTATTTGTTATTTCATTCACCAATATACATACAGTACTATCTGGAAGTTATGGTGCTGTGTATCATTGTAAATATATCCCGAAACACACGAGGCCCGACGGG
Organism: Athrips mouffetella; assembly: GCA_947532105.1. NCBI lineage: Eukaryota > Metazoa > Arthropoda > Insecta > Lepidoptera > Gelechiidae > Athrips > Athrips mouffetella. Next base: position 36,177,342 of record OX383956.1, read on the forward strand.
ACACCACAGTAAGAATGTCAGAAAAACTTGTACGATTGGGAGCAGGATTTTTCTTTTATAATGTCTATCGTTAAATTCGTGAAGAAACAGTTATAAATAAAACACAATTTTCGATTTTAAAGCGCCAAGGATTAAGTAGGGCTGACTAGTTTTGATACTTATGAGGGTCTGCTCCGCGTGCGGTTGTACCGTTGTAGCCCTGCGTCCGCTTTCGGTGCGACTCTTTACCGCTTGCGTCTTCCGCCACGCGGTCAGAACTAGTTTCTATAGTAAGCGGTACATGACACGTATCGTCCTGTGCGGTTATAATCCGCCCGGGCCCCGGTGTCGTCTGCCTGACGCGCTGCGCTCAGAATTATTAAGTTCGTCATCCGTGTTAAACGCCGCGGTTCATATACTCTTGCGGGATTTTGCGCCTGATCACTTTTTATGGTTTCATACCTCGAAAGGAAAAAACAGAACCCTTATAGGATCACTTTGTTGTCCGTCTGCCTGTCACGACCCTTTTTCTCAAGAACGCCTGGAGGTATCAAACTGAATTTCATATCAAATGCTCAAGTCTACTGTCCCTAAGAGTTTAAAAAAATCGAACTTCTAAGCCAACGCGATCAAAAGATACAGCTGTTTATGCCGCAAATTTTCTAGTTATCGACACTCACAAGGGAATCAAATCCTACAGGGTACTTCCCGTAAACACATAATCTTGAAATTTAGTACGAAGCAACGTCTTAAAGCACAGATAACGAAAAAATTGCGAAAAGCATACATTTATAGTTAAATCATATAATCAAAATATTTTTAATAATTTTAAACTTACTACCCTTTTCCTCATGAACGCGTAAAGGTACTAAATTAAAATTCATATCAAATACTCTAGTCTATATTACCGTTTAGCTGAACAAACTCAAATTTTTATGTCAACCCAATAAAAAAAACAGCAATTTAAGCCGCATATTTTGAAACTCGCAACTACTCGCAAGGACAATTCCAGTCGACCTAGAATCTTGAAATTTGGCATGAAGCAACGTTTTATACCACACATAAAGGGAAAATCCCGAAAACCTTCAATTTTAAGTTAGATCACATAGTAAAAAAAATTTAGCAATAAAAATACGATAACTTTTACTTATATACTCGTACCTACAGGTTTGTACGGAACCTTCGATTACTTTGAAATTTTATTGGAATCATGGACACTGTTAATGCAAGCGTTTTTGTTTAAAAAAAGAAGGTCTCAAGATCTTATTTCGGTTGACATTTCGTCAAACTTAAAAAAGCGCTTTATCTCTGTAACTACTGGCCCTGGACTATATGTACGTACGGACCAGAGATTTTGAAAACTACGCACATAGTCCGGACAAATAATAGATCTCGTCGAGATTTTTATTTCAGTGTACAGCTGTCAAACTGAAAACCGGTATAACTCTGTAACTGTCCTCGAACTATTCATATGCTAGGAAAAATTATAGATCTCGCCGAGATATTTATTTCGGTGACACTTGTCAAACTTGAAACCGCTATAGCTCTGAGCTACTGTTGCTAGACTACTCGTATGTCAGGACAAATGATAAATCTGGTCTAGGTCATTTTTCGTTTTACAGTTATCAAAATTAAAATCGCTATAACTTGCAAACTGTTGACTTTAAACTACTCGTATGCTAAGACAAATGATAGATCTCATAGAGATCTTTATTTCGGTTGACAGTTGTCAATCTTAAAATGGCTATAATTTATAGTTAATTATTCATAAATGAGAAATTTAACCAAGATCGTCAAAGGGTGATAGTGCGCTGGCTAAAAAGCTAGGCAAGGGTTTCAAAATATTAATTTATTTTATAACCTACGGCTCATTAACTAAAACCAAAGTTAATAATAATGGGTTATTCTGCATCATCTTTACCAATGACAACTGTAAATCTGGTAGAGCATTTGGATTACGAGTTATATAACAAAGCAATAAATTATTATACTTCTCTTATTTTAGTCGGAGGCTAAGATTCTGACCACGAAACCGTGCGACCAGCGGCGTGAATTTTCAATACAGCGCCCACACACGGCTGCGGGCTTGCGGAATAGTAGGTACTCAACAATGCAGCCGTGTTGCAAAATCAAAGGTCGTGCTGCCGGTCGCGCGGTCCCGTTACCCTACCACAAGTACAAAAAGTATCAAGAAGTTATAGTCCAATTTCCCCAGTGTTGCTTACTTTAAATTTGCATTTCCCTATTATTCATCAGTTTTCGGTCGACCTATAGTGTCTATAAGTAGACAAAAAACTGAAGAATAATAGGAAAATTAAAATTTAAAGTAAGCAACATTAGGGTCTAGAACTAGGGTCTAGAAATAGAACTTCTTGATACTTTTTGTACTCGCGGTAGGGTTACGAGACCGCGCAACTGGCGGCACACATAATTTCATAAAAAAATGACATCATCCGGCGGATCTATGGCACTGGCCAACTGCCAACGCACACCGACGGAACACAGACAGGCTGTTTGGCGTCTGTGAATAGAATACGTAGTGTATTCTGCAGCTCATTTCTTTCTGTTTTTTCTTTATCAACAGAGCCGTCATTCAATCTTTTTCTTAACAGATGTTAGTAAGGAGATTGTATTATCATTCAAATTATGCTCTCCTTCCTTACCTTCTCTAGAAATTTAGGACTTCAACTTTAGCTTGAGGCTCCGCTGAAGACCCTTGGACTCTGAAGACCTGCTGAAATCCTCATGACGAAGATGAAGACATGAATTAGCTCTGCTACTACTGGCTGAATGGCAACTTGGAACTGATGCTGGCTCTATCAGCCAAATTCATAAATTGAATTCCACAGCGTTCTGGAACATGGTCTGCTGCTGCATATAAAAAGCCTTGCAGCTCAAGAACAAGCCAGTAAAGTCTTAGCTCCCAAAAGAGCTGCATCTAAATTAAATCCTTGTCCCGGGGCCGAGCTGATCCCGGGACGCCTTCTCAACGTTCTTCTCGTCGAGCTACTTATTCTGCACACCGTCACTTGGCTGGGCCTACGCCCTTGGCTGCCCGCCGCCGGTGACCTGTCTGCATCTACTGAAAGACTCCTACGCCGCAACCTACGCTACAACCTAAGCCTAAACCTACGCTATAACCTACGCTACAACCTACGCCACAAACTACGCCAAGAAGAACTGCTGCAAGCACATCTAGCTAGGGCATATTTCGCGGGTAGGTAAGGTTTCGCTCTTAACCCTCTTTTTAGGCTTCCGTAGCGCCCCTCTGGGCGTTATGTGACAGTAATTGTTGTTTGAAACCAGCCGTGGTGGAGTTAGAACCGTCTATCTATCAAGTCCCGTGTGGTGCCGGCAAAGAATAGTACCAACCCATACATACCTGTGGGTGTCGTAAGAGGCGACTATGGGTTAATTTGAGGATGGGCAGCAGCATCCTCCTTTGTATCTTACATCTTACTTACTGCGGTCACCTACAACCGCGGTCCATGGTGCCAGTCGTAACGCTAACAAGCGAGGTGACTATTGGTACTTCCCGTCCACATTTTTCCAGCAAAAGCTAGAATTCTGGAGGGAGCTCCCTGTCCTGTAGTGGACGTTTCATGGGATGTTATGATGATCTATCAAGTCGAGTCGAAAATGTTTCTTTTGTTGTGTATCTATACGTTATCCTGCGCAAGGACTTTCCAGCTTGAAACGCAACCTGCCGAAACTGCAGCAGGAAATGTCGCAGGCAAGGTAGTAGGAACCAGTCTATGGCCAGCCTCAGCGAAACTGTCAGAAGGGTGTGATCACTGTAATTGCACCAACGTCACTAAGAAGAGCCATGGTCTCAGCATCCATCAGGGGCATCCAGGGTTTAATAGATATCTATAGGGAACTCTTTACAGCCCGATTATTGGGGCTTAAACATGTAACCCGAAAAATTCCTCATGCCAGTTAGAGAAGTTCATCATAACATTTCATGAAACGTCCACTACAGGGCAGGGAGCTCCCTCCAGAATTCTAGCTTTTGCTGGAAAAATGTGGAGGGGAAGTACCATAGTCACCTCGCTTATTAGAGTCTGGCATCATGGACCGCGGTTGTAGGTGACCGCAGTAAGTAATATTTACATATTACGATTATTATGATACAAAGGAGGATGCTGCTGACCATCCTCCAGTTAACCCTTAGTCGCCTCTTACGACACCTACGGTCATGTATGGGTTGGTACTTTTCTTTGCCGGCACCACACGGGACAAGAACAAGTTAGAGAAGTTAGTGTGATCAATAAGGTACTACAGGATGTACATAGATCCAACAAATTTTGTTACGAGAAGTTAGGTATTGAATTGGAATTGGTGTATAACTTCTCTAGCTTTGTTCAGTAACTCAAAAGATTTACCGTTTTTAACATATTTTTTTATTTTGCTCAACTTCGTAATGTGAAAATAGCTCCGTCTATTTATTTCTTTATTAGCAGTGGTCGGAATTCGTGCATCATTTCAGGGTCGTATTTAAAAAATACCTTTTATTTTTTTACCTTTGAAATTAAAATAGCATTCGATCGTTCATTGCCCTAGCCTTTACAGTTTAGTTGTAAAAATCATTGCCCTAGCCTTTACAGTGTGGTTTACAGTATGTCGTAATTAGGAAAACTGTACACACAGGATGCGAATTCTTGAAAATCACCGGGTGATATGATGACAAAATAGTCATTTTGAATTTTTCGAATGATTTTTTATCACCTGGTGATATTCAGGAATTCAGTCCCAGTAAATCTAAGAAAGGAATGCTGAGATGGTTTGACGAAAGAGATCCGCCAGGCGAGAGTGAATGGAAACTTCGGTAGAGGACGGCCTCAACGAACGTTCCAAGACCAAATTCAGGCCGGTCTAAATAAAGGCCAGGTTAAAAGTACCCTAAACCGACGAGCGTATATGAAAATAGGAAACGAGGGAAATATGTCAAGATCGTAGCAGGTGCTGCTGTGGTCTCTGCTATCCCGACTGAAAAGAGGCGTGATTTTAAGTATGTATGTATTATTTCTTTTTTGTTTTTTGGTTTATTTTATGATAATTTTACATTTTCTTATCTAAAATCTTAACATACCTAACTTACTTCGTCTAACTTTACTGTAAGAGGAAGAGCGGGCTCAACCAATACGAGTATTGTTTGCTCAACGGAGTAGTTCCAAGTTTATAGTATTCTAGACTAAATTGTTACCGAAATAAATTTTATTTATTCTATAATTTATAAAAAATTAAGATAAATTTATAAAACATGTATTTATTCGTTGTCGTCTCGTCGTTATCACACACTGAACCAAAAATTCCCCAACATCATGGTGGACAAGTCTCAAAATTTTCTCTAAATTATACGTGTAACGGAAAATTGTGATAAAACTGAAGGATATGTACCTGTCCATGAAACTGAACCACTTTCATTAAGGAACAGTACCCGGGCGACCGAGCTATGCTCTGTATGATCAAAATATCATCGGGTGAGCAAGCTATGCTACTCAACAACAGATGGCGCTGTAAGTTTCTTGAACGCACTAAAACGCGCAAAAAAATATTTAAAAAGACGGTGAAAATGAATTTTCCCAGACATGAGACCTAGCTCGATCGATTTTTTGCCCCCAAAAACCCTTGTATACTAAATCTCATCGAAATCGTTAGATCCAATTTCGAGAAACCGATTACAAATATTGCTCGTTTAGTAGTATAGGATAGTTCGAATTACAAAAATCTATTTTTGAGCTCTAATATAAACTGCATCATATGATAGCGCATTTTGTACGGGAGGTGAAATTTGATTTTCGTTTTTCGACCAATGATCCTTCGAAAAAGTTGTTAAGTTTCATGAGCAGATTCACACCCTTTCGTATTATCACACTTTTCGGTTAATTACACGTTGTATATAATAGTTATTGAAGCGTTTATTATAAGCGTCAAATTTATCATCATCATATATCGTGTGTCTCTCACACATCTTGATGTCAGAGTTGTTGAGCCGACAAAGACCTCTGAAATGGCAAATTAACGATTATTACATATACATACATACATACATAACATCACGCCTCTTTCCCGTTGGGGTAGGCAGAGACCACAGTCCTCCGCCTGCTACGATCTTGACATACTTCCCTTGCTTCCTGTACTTTCATCAATCCTTTCATACATGCTCGTCGGTTTAGGGTACTTTTAACCTGGCCTTTATTCAGAACGTCCTGAATTTGGTCCTGGTACGTTCGCCTAGGCCTTCCCCTTCCAACGTTTCCATTCACTCTCGCCTGGTAGATCTCTTTCGTCAATCTTCGTTCATTCATCCTCTCTACATGACCAAACCATCTCAGCATCCCTTTCTCGATTTTGGTCACTACGTCTTCTTTTACGCCACACCGTTCTCTTATCACACTATTTCTAATCCTGTCACTCAATTCAACACCAATCATACTCCTTAGCGCTCTCATTTCCACTGCATTAATTCTACTTTCATGCTTCTTCTGCCATACCCAGCTTTCACTGCCATACATCAGTGTTGGTACCAAAACTCCCCCATGAACAGCCAAACGAGCCTTGTGAGACACCTTTTGATTCCTCATAAAGGCGTGCAGGGCACCATTCACCATGTTTCCAGCATTCATTCTTCTTTCAATATCACTTTCACACTTTCCATCTCTCGTAAACTTTGAGCCCAGATACACAAACTCCTTCACTTGTTCGACTTGTTCACCATCTATTAATATAGTACACTCTGTCATACATTCTTCTCTTTCAAGTACCATTACTTTAGTCTTGCTTACATTTACTTTCATTCCTTTCCATTCCAAAGCCACATTCATCATTGTTACCATCTCCTGCAACTCGTCAGCAGATGACGCAAGTACAACTTGGTCATCAGCGTAGAGAAGACATTTGATGAGTAACTCATTCATTCTCAGTCCACACATACTCTCTTTCAGATCAATCAAACAATTATCCATGAACAGGTTAAACAGCCAAGGTGACGCTACACATCCCTGCCTAACACCTTTTTCGATGCTAAACCATTCAGTGTACGCCCCGTTTATTCTGACACAAGCACTGGAATCCTCATAGAGAGATTTCAGTGCTTGAATCAGATGACCGTTTACCCCATACATAGACAATGCTGACCACAATTCATTCCTCACCACTCGGTCATAGGCCTTTTCCAAATCCACGAACGCGCAGTAGACTTTTTGGTTTTTAGCCAAAAACTTTTCAGCTATGCACCGCAAGGAAAAGACCTGATCTGTACATCCCATTCCCTTTCTAAATCCCGCTTGTACATCCCATATTTTATCGTCAGTATCGTTCATCACTCTTTCAATCAAAACTTTTGCATACAGTTTGCCGACGACACTGAGAAGGCTTATCCCGCGATAATTTTTGCAGTCCTGTTGTGACCCTTTTCCCTTGTACAGCGGCACAATCACAGCCTTGCACCAGTCACCTGGTACTTGGCCGTTCGTCCAACACAAGTTGAAAAGGCGGTACAACTGACTAGCCACAATGCCTCGCCCAGCCTTCAACATCTCGACCGACACTCTATCATACCCAGCTGCTTTACCTGATTTCATACTTTTCATCGCTTTCATAATCTCATCCATACTTATCTCACTTACACAATTCTCCTCTTCATTCTCATTCATTTCCACAGAAGACCTAGGTTCGCTGGCCTCTGCTTTTTCTCTCTCAAACAGACTTTCAAAATATTCCTTCCACCTCCTCAGAACACATTCTTCACCTTTTATAATACTTCCATCCTGGCTTCTGATTTTACTCAGCTCCGATGTTCCAACCTTTCCTCGGGCTGTCCGTATGGATTTCCAGAAAAACTTTTGGTTGGACTGGAAATCTTCAGTAAGCCTTCTGTCAAACTCATCCTTACACTCCTCTTTCTTTCTCTCAACAACTTCCTTAACAATACCTTTCGCTCTTTTATATACCTTTCTTGCTACACTTACGTCATCACTTGTTGCCCTCTGCATTCTTTGGTTAGCTTTTACTGCTAACCAATCTGACCATGCTTTCTTCTTCTCACAAACAGCTGCCTGTACACTTTTATCCATCCACATATTCTTCTTCTTTCCACCCTTTTTCCTTTTTGACACCCCACAAACATTGACAGCTATACCTACTACTCCATCTTTAAATTCATTCCACAAACATTCAATATCATTTACTTCATCCAGGTTCTCAAATCTTTCACTCAAGTCTTTCAAGTATTCTTTTCTGACATCCTCCTCTTGCAATCTCTCTACTTTGATACGTTCTAGAACGCTCGTCTGCTCTTGTGGTCTATGCCGCCACCGGTTAAATAGACCACCAATTCGGGTCACAACCAGGTGGTGGTCTGTGTCGATGGCGGCTCCACGATATGCGCGAGCGTCCAGAACTCTTTTTCTCAATCTTTCATCCACAACTACAAAATCGATCATACTTCTCGCATCACCCTCCTCTCTTGTATACATATGGATCCTTTTGTGGTCAAACATAGTGTTTGCCACAAAAAGACTCCATTCCAAACATATCTCAAGCAAACTTATTCCATTATCATTCACACGTTCATCACCAAACTTACCAACAACTCTTTCATAACCGTCACGCTTTCTTCCTACCCATCCATTAAAATCACCTAGCATGATAACTCGTTCATTCTGATCACATTTCTCTAACGTATCTCTCATATTTTCCCAAAACTCATCTGTTTCTTTCTGGGCTTTCAGGGACTTTCGCGAACCAATATTCGTTGGTGCATATGCACTTAGAACAAAAATTCGGGTCAGTCCGACTTTCAGTCTGACCCAGATGAGTCTTGGGCTCACACACTCGACTTCTTTCACGCACTCTACCATTCTTCCGGAAAGTATGACACCAACTCCCTGACAGCCTCTGCTGGTACTGGGAACACCAGACCAGTACGCTGTGTAAGGGCCGTGTTCTGTGGTGTCACAACCTTTCCGTTTAGTCTCATTCACACAGAGAACGTCTATACGCCTTTCATCCATCATCTGACATACTTCATCTATTTTGCCATTCATTCCACCTCTGACATTCATCGTAGCAAAGCGGCTCTCCGTAGCCCGCTTTTCGCCCCCGGGAGGAACGTGACGTGATGGGTTGCGAACCACACCGCCGCCTTTTAAGTTTTTATTTTTATTCAAAAACATTGCGTTCCCACGAGTAGCAAGGGATTACGGTCCATCCTGGCAGAGCCCGCATGCCAGGACAAGGCTAGCCTAGTTCTGGGTTCGCCTGGGCCCAGGGCCTGTGACCGCTTTCGACTAGACTCGCCTCTAGCCACGCATCCATCGGCGCGGTCAACCTTACATCGCAATTAAAATTGTAGGTATTATAAGGTGGTGAACTCTTTACATTGGTGGCTCGTTTGCTTGTTTGCTCATTTATGTCATAAACTACAAGAGTTTCCGGCACACCTTTTATGTTACATAAAAATGCTGTTTGATATCTACTAGAACCTATGTCTAATTGATAATTGAGTTTCAATTCATGTGATTAGTTCCCATGAATGCCTGGTATTGTTAAGACACCGCGCAATTTTCCTCTAGATTTGTTTTTAACAGATGAATCATCATAGCTGTTTTGTCCTCACAGTTTGCTTAGGATATTTTTCCAAGAGCATTTATTTAAAAGCTCAACCAAATGTAAGTTAATTTTGAAAAATATAATAGTACATTAAAATACAAGTGTCACGTGTGTAAACATCTCAAGAACTGTTTCTCAGATAACATATAAGTTGTTTGTATATTTTTGTGATCGCCTCCTAAAGTCCTTCATTTTGATACCCCACTTCATAAGTTTAGAGGAAAAACAATTTTTTTGATTAATTTGGCCCTTCAAATCCACAATATTGACTTTTTACAATATACCCAGTGCCACTCGCGCTATTAAACGATATATACTCTTTAAAATCAGTTCAGCAGTTTGGTTGCTAAGAGGGAACAAAGAAACAGATATTCTTACATACAGGTCAAACACTAACCCGCCTTTTGGGCTTCGCCGCAGTCGGGTAAAAGGTGTAACCTAAAAAAAATTCTATTTTGTATTTGAAATATTGAAAAAGCATTTGAAATCCATATTTGAAAATAAAAAACTTCTAGCCCTATATTTAAAAAAATTATGAAAAATGTATCTTGTTTGGTTGATATGTAAAAAAATATAATTTCTGGGCGCAATTATTCAAAGTGTGACGGAATGCAATTGCAACTGTTATTTGTTTATATTTTTATTGTGTTTGAACCCTACCAAACCATTCCTAAATGACGTAACATGATTTATTTTTCCATTTAATTGTTTTACCAATGCAAATCTTCATTTTAGGTTCAAGATGCTTGTATATCAGAGGTATACTTTTTTGTTACACTAACTTATGCATATTTTTAAAAACAAGTATAATCAAGAGCACATTAAGCTTGACACATTGGACTTTGCACCGTTCTTATTTCCATAGACGCGAGTGTCAAGCTTGAACTGTCGTTGACTGTACCACTTTGTATGTTCTTAAGTTTTGAGACAACATTTTATAATAATTTAGTTACACTTCTTGTTTGTATAACGTGCGATGAAGAACTTATACTCGTATTACTAATAAATAGAAAATGTAGGACGTCATGGTTTTTACTTGTTTTCGTAGGGAAGTAGAAAAGTTTAAGCCTAATAGTGAAAAATAAAGTTATTATAGAAAGTTGGGATAGCGAGCACCTCGAAACCGCAATCCCTCAGCGCATTCATCGCAACATGTGACTTGTGAGCGGGTGCGTTGTCTTGCAGGAAAAGGACACCGCGACTCACAAGTCCACATCTTTTCTCAAGGATGGCGAACAGTGGTCTTATTCGGCAAATAATGAATTAACAATATTCCATCTGCATCCCAGAAAACTGACGCCATGATCTTGCCGGCACTGGATTGGACCTTGAATTTGGTGGAAGCAGGGTTTCCGCGTCGCTGCCACTGCATGCTTTGTTTTTTCTCGGGGTCGTATTGGTGTATCCACGCTTCATCACATGTTACAATACGATAGAAAACGCTTTCTAGATCGACCTACCATTTTCGGCACCCAACTGCAACTGACCTTACTCATGCCTAGTTTTTCGTGCAATATACCCAATATGCTTTCCGTTGAGGTGTTTACGATATCGGATAACTGTTTCCTGGTCAAGCGATTGTTCTCTAAGAGATCTTAAATTTTTTAACGATGTCATCTCCAGTCGCCTCTACCGGTCGTCCACTGCGAGGGTCGTCATTCAATGACTCCCTACCAGACTTGAATTGCCGTGGCAGAATTTCACAGTGGAAAACTACGAATAACTAATTCGTAGGTAGAAAACGATGGAGCATTGGTCCCATTTCAGGCTTTCCCCTCCTTCGTATTTTTTTTTATTACAGCACGATACTCCAATTTAACCAGATTCAAAAATTTACCGTTTTGTATTGTATATTTATTTAATGGCATCACATCTCATTACAAAACGCCAAAAATTTCTCTCGATCGACGACGAGGAGAACCTGTGCGTGCACCACGATGACTCCGATAAGTTGATAGGGGAAATTATTGAAGTCACGATGAAAGCCGCTTCTCACCATCCAAAAACTTTAGTAAATGAATATATTTCCATTTTCTATTAAATGTTCACTTTGAAAGACGATTACTGGATAACTTCCTAACAAAATTGTACATTAAACTCTCATGTAAACAGGTAAAACTAAAATTTATATAAAAACATGACCGCCATCTTCAAATGCTGACAAGCGACCCCTTCAACTTGTTTCAATCGTTTGTAGTTTTTTATTTTGACACTTACGAATTTGGCGCCAATGGTGAAATTTCTTTCAAAAGATTGCCAGATTTAAAAAATATAAAAGGCCGAGAACTTTTCTACCTCCCTAGTAATATATTGTGTTTTTACACACAATTTGTTGTGAAGGTAATTTTCGATTCGCGACTTTTTGTAGTCAATCGAAATAATGAATTTTTTTTTTCAGAATAATTAAAAGCATATCAAAGAACAGATACAAAAATCTATTTGGTCGATTAGTAGGTAAATTTTAATAAATTCGTGTAAAAAGGGCTTATTTTGGAAGCACAATAGCTTTCTTCTACGAAATATAATAAATTCATTATAGGATGTTAACAACTGACTTTCTGAAATTCATAAAGAAAATCGTTTATTCCTCATCCTAGTCGACGTAGACACGAACAGCACATTATTTTGTGTGTAGAGTCAAGTCGAAGATCAAAACTTTTTACACTTAGCCATCAGATTGAGTCCTTACAATTTTTTTCACGAATTTATTCACTCGTCATAACTTTATGTTTTGGTGAAGATTTTCTTCTTAATTTTTACAGTGTCAAGGGAATGAATGTACCTCTACAGTACGTATTTACTAATAATTTTTCCAACATAGTTCAACCCATTTGAAATAATTTTATTAGCAGATACAGGGTTAACAAGCATAGTTAAAAAAGGAAAGTTAAGCCCCTCTACAGTACGTATTTACTAATAATTTTTCCAACATAGTTCAACCCATTTGAAATAATTTTATTAGCAGATACATGGCTAACAAGCATAGTTAAAAAAAGAGAGTTAAGCCCCTCTACAGTACGTATTTACTAATAATTTTTCCAACATAGTTCAACCCATTTGAAATAATTTTATTAGCAGATACAGGGTTAACAAGTATAGTTAAAAAAAGAGAGTTAAGTCCATGTTGTGTGCTTTAGGAATGTTTATTGTTCAGGCAGGACGTTTTGATTTATTCATAAACTTTTTTCCTTATAACGTCCGGCAGCGGTAGCAGGTCCGCGTCTGATTGTTACGAGTATTTCAGTTTTTCGCTATTACTCGGTAACCTGCAAAGCCCACTTAGCCGTGATAGTTTTCCTAATGGTAGGGGAGACCAAGAGGGGATTTCAGGATTTACTAAAGCGCGGCAGATGAGTATACCCTTATATGTGGCCGCCCGTCAAGGATAAAGGATCAGATTAGTAAAAAAATAATCGATCATCTGAAATTCTCGAGCTCGTCAGAATAAGGTAGGGTGATTTAGATACATGCTAAAACGTGTATATTCCACTAATCTGACAATTTGAGAGTGACGTAAAAAAGTCATCTCGAGCATGGCTATTTTTAGGGTTCCGTACCTCAAAAGAAAAAAACGGAACCCTTATAGGATCACTTTGTTGTCCGTCTGTCTGTCTGTCAAGACCCTTTATCTCACGAACGGGTAAAGGTATCAGGTTGAAATTATTACCATATATTAGGATCCATGGACCACACAAGATCTGAAAATTTCAATTTTTTACAACGACGCAATCAAAAGATATGGCATTTTATGTCCTCATCTCCATACATTTATTCAAAAATGAAAAACCTACAGGGTACTTCCCGTTGACCTAAAATTATGAAATTTGGCAAGAAGCTAGGTCTCACAGTACAAATAATGGGAAAAGTCTGAAATCATTAAATATTACAACTTTTCTCAAAACTAATGGTAACCAATTGTGGTGAGCTCCCGTTTCAAGAACATTCATATAAGAGAGGGGTCAAGTTGGATAGCTGCTGAGGCGATTTTTGTTTTAGTTCTATTTAAAAACGGGAACACTTACAAACTTGAAAATTGGTATGTTTATAGGGCATAGGCTATAAAATAACAACAAATAATAAAATTTGGTCAAGCGCGTGTCGGACTCAAAAAATCTAGCACATTAAGAGGCCCACGAACCGCGCCTAAAATCGCGCGCTGGGATCATGCGCCGAGTGATTTTTTCTGTTGCTGTCTCACCTGAGTGCGACAGGGCGCTAAAAGAGCGGAAGCGCGATATCGTCTCGTGAAACCAGTTTTTGGGCCTTGACGGGCGCGGTGTGCGGGGCGGGTGTCTAGCGGGCAGCCTAGTCATTTGACTAGTCATAGCTATTTAGCTAAATAATAATTTTTATGTTTTGCTTGCATTGCGCTCATTTTTAACGGCGTATTTTCTACATTTCTAAGAATGATGAACTGTGTGGTGAGTAGCGAAGAAATAATAATAACTTAGTCGTACGGATAAAAATTCATGTTTGTTATTCGAAAGTTAAATCATAATAAAATATTTTAATGAAATCATAAAATAAAAAAAATTTCGTATTGCTTCTTTCTTCTAAATCAGAAATCACACATAAAATCACCTTCTAAGCGATAACATCACAATCTTTATCGAATATAATACGAGTAGACCACCCTTATAAAATAATCACAGTATTATATTTAAAAAACCGGCCAAGTGCGAGTCGGACTCGCGCACTGAGGGTTCCGTACAAACCTGTACGTATATAAGTAAAAGTTATGGTATTGTATTGCAAAAAAACTTTATTATGTGATGTAAGTAACTTAAATTTATATTTGAGTTGATTGAATGAAAGGTAAATTACGGTTTACGATTTATGTCGTATTAAAAAAACTACTTACTAGATCTCGTTCAAACCAATTTTCGGTGGAAGTTTGCGTGGTAATGTACATCATATATTTTTTTAGTTTTATCATTCTGTTATTTTAAAAGTTACAGGGGGGACACACATTTTACCACTTTAGAACTGTCTCTCGCGCAATATATTCAGTTTAGAAAAGAGTGATATTAAAAATCTCAATATGATTTTTGAAGACACGTATGGGTTTGATAAAAAAAAAACATTTTGAGTTTCAGTTCTAAGTATGGGGGAACCCTAAAATTTATTATTTTTAGGGTTCCGTACCTCAAAAGAAAAAAACGGAACCCTTATAGGATCACTTTGTTGTCCGTCTGTCTGTCTGTCAAGACCCTTTATCTCACGAACGGGTAAAGGTATCAGATTGAAATTAATACCATATATTAGGATCCATGAACCACACAAGATCTGACAATTTCAATTTTTTACAACGACGCAATCAAAAGATATGGCATTTTATGTCCTCATCTCCATACATTTATGCAAAAAATCAAAACCTACAGGGTACTTCCCGTTGACCTAAAATTATGAAATTTGGCAAGAAGCTAGGTCTCACAGTACAAATAATGAAAAAAGTCTGAAATCATTAAATATTACAACTTTTCTCACAACTAATGGTAACCAATTGTGGTGAGCTCCCGTTTCAAGAGCATTCATATAAGAGAGGAGTCAAGTTGGATGGTCGTTGAGGCGATTTTTGTTTTAGTTCTATTTTAAAAACGGTAACACTTACAAACTTGAAGATTGGTATGTTTATAGTGCATAAGCTATAAAGTAACAACAAATAATAAAATTTGGTCAAACGCGTGTCGAACTCAAAAAATCTAGTACCTACATTAACTTACTGAAATTTTAACTAATACAATTATGATTATGTGGTGGTACGGAACCCTCAGTGCGCGAGTCCGACTCGCACTTGGCCGGTTTTTTGTTTATAGTTTTGTGTGAAAATATTAATGCGGTTTACGGAATACATCTACTTACCAAGTTTTAACAGCATAGTTCTTATAGTTTCGGAAAAAAGTGGCTAAGACATACGGACGGACAGACAAACAGACATGACGAATCCATAAGGGTTCCGTTTTTTGCCATTAAGCTACGGAACCCTAAAAACCGGTCCAGTGCGAGTCGGACGCGCGCGCCGAGGGTTACGTTGTACTTGTAGTATTTTTAGAAGCAATAAATTCCATTTTTTGGACCGCAAAACTAAGTTTGTTTGTAAAGGTTTTTTGCAGATTTCAAAAAAACTTTGCAACTTAGAAAGATGGTTTTATTTTTGCTGTAATATTTACATCAATTTCTATGGACAGTAATTAATTCAGATTTTTCCTTCCACAAACTTCGGAGATAAGAGGGGGGAATGGTATTTTTTTTTACATTTTTCATCATAACTTGAAAACTAAGAGTCGTAAAAAATACAATAATATATTTTAAAATGTACAAGTAAAGCCCTTTCATAAGATAAGAGAAGCCCCACTCGACCTAGTAACGACAATTTGAAATATTGTCCCCCCAATTTGGGCCCCCTTTACATTAATAATCATAACTTTTTTTATTCTCTCATGCGGAATTAAGTTAGGAAACCATATTCTAAAACTGTTCCAAATTTCAAGTCGATAGCATGAGTGTTTGCTGAGATATACAGGTCACATCATCATCATCATCATATCGTGTGGGTTGCAAGGTCGATGACCGACCTCACAAACCCTGGTGTCAGAGTTGTTGAGCCGCCAAAGGCCTCTGACATGGCTCATTAACGACTACATCCGTAGATAGTAGTCGGGACCAACGGCTTTACGTGCCTTCCGAAGCACGGAATCATCTAACTTTTCGGGCAATCAGGTGATTCATCCTGCAATGCCCTAACCAAACTGGGAAGGTCGCACAAAGAGATTTTTGTTTTGACAGTGTCCCCACTGGGAATCGAACCCAGAACCTCCGGATCGAGAGCCGAACCCTCTAACCACTAGACCACGGAGGCTGTTTTTATACAGGTGTGATAGACAGACAAACAAAGTCGCACCATAAGGTTCCTTTTTTTGCCATTTTGTTATCGGAACCCTAAAAATCAACTCATATCTATGTACTTATTTTAAAACAATCCTCTTATTAATCATAAAATTAACCTCATAAAATAATCAACAAAATAATCAGTTTATATTCTAAAATCAAATAATAGTAGATTATTAGCCAAGGGCTGTAAGGCATCAATTGCAGCCCGAGATATTTAGGCGCACGAGCGCAGCGAGGGCGCTTACACCCGAGCTAACTACTCTGCTTTACATCTCGATTGTGAGGTAAGTAGGTCCTTATTACCACCAAATTGTAGGTGACCAATTAGCGCTCTAGGGTAATAATGTAGCTAGAAAAGCCCTAGGGCGGTAAGTAATTAAAAAAAAACACTTCACTCTTTCAAAACTCAATTTCTTACCGCCCTAGGGCTTTTCTAGCTACATTATTACCCTAGAGCGCTAATTGGTCACCTACAACCCCATTTGGGGGTAATAAGGACCTACTTACCGAATATGAGAGATGTAAAAAATATTAGGACCTTATATTTGTTAGGCAGTGTTGCCCTAATTTTTTTAGGATTCCGTACCTCAAAAGAGAAAGGACCGTCTCCCTAACCCTAAAGGTTACTTCCAGTCAACCTAGAATCTTTAAATTTGGCATGAAGCAACGTTTTATACCACACTAATTAAAAAAAAAACTAAAAAACTGTGCAACTTAGAAAGATCGTTTTATTTTTGCTGTAATATTCACATTCATTTCTATCGAATGTAATTAATTCAGATTTTTCTTTTCACAAACTTTGGAAATAAGGGGGGGGGGAATGGTATTTTTTTTTTACATTTCATCATGACTTGAAAAGTAAGAGTTGCAAAGAAATACAAAAATATATTCTAGAATGTACAAGTAACCCTTTCATATGATACCCCACTCGACCCAGTAACAACAATTTGAAATTTTGCCCCCCCCCCCTGTTTCATGTGCAATCAAGTTGGGCAACCATATTCTAAAACTATTTCAAATTTCAAGTCGATATCACGAGTGGTTGCTGAGATATACTAAAGACAGACACACAAACTCGCACCATAAGGGTTCTTTGTTTTACCATTTTGGTATCGGAACCCTAAAAAAAATTGTCAAACAACCAATAGTGAAATAATGCTTTATAATCAAAACTATCTTAGCTTTATCAAGTATCGAAAAGCACGTAAAATGAATACGGTCAGTGCAGTCGCACGCGCGGAGAGCTAACGGGCAAGGAACATACTAAGGGTATGAACGAAAATCGAAGGCGGAGACAGGCCCTGCTAGACGTCCCTCCCCCGACCCCGCTCTATACCTGCACACCCCCGCTAACGAGAGAGAAGCTGCAGCGAACGGGCCGAAATTTAGCTAATTATCGAAACATTTTGGTTATTTCGTTTTCATTTTCTTAATATTTCATTTATTTATATTTTGTTAGTTTATTTTCAAAGTACACTATTAAATCAATGCTTACGATTGGTTTCTATTTAATTTGAAAGTGTATTACGTATGTCATACCTGGCTGAAAGTGACACGTTTTTTGCGTGAAATTTGTCTGAAATTAAGTACGCTCTAATTTTGTTTTTGGTAAATATTTTCAAACCAAAACTAATCATAAGCTTAGATATGTTTCATTTGATTATGTCTTCGAAATTTGGTGAAGTTTGGTCATACCGTTTAAAAATTAAAACCAAACAAAGTTTGTATTGGATTTTATCACTCCGTGGGAACCTTAACTTACTGAAATTTCAACTAATACAATTATGTTTATGTGGTGGTACGGAACCCTCAGTGCGCGAGTCCGACTCACACTTGGCCGTTTTTTTTTTATTTCGAAGGGAATAATTCAAGGATTACGAAAAATACACACAATTTCCACAAGCCGAAGTAACAAAAATCTTAAATATATAGAAGGCAAACCAGGGCCCTGAGTCAAGGTCGGACTGGCGAAACTGCCAAGAGGATGCAAGGCAGACCTGTTGTTTTTAGGGTTCCGTACCTCAAAAGAAAAAACGGAACCCTTATAGGATCACTTTGTCCGTCTGTCTGTCTGTCTGTCTGTCAAGACCCTTTATCTCACGAACGGGTAAAGGCATCAGGTTGAAATTATACCATATATTAAAATCTATGAACCACACAAGATCTGAAAATTTAATTTTTTTACAACGACGCAATCAAAAGATATGGCATTTTATGTCCTCATCTCCATACATTAATGCAAAAAAGCAAAACCTACAGGGTACTTCCCGTTGACCTAAAATTATGAAATTTTCAAGAAGCTAGGTCTCACAGTACAAATAATGGGAAAAGTCTGAAATCATTAAATATTACAACTTTTCTCACAACTAATGGTAACCAATTGTGTTGAGCTCCCGTTTTAAGAACATTCATAATATAAGAGAAGGGTCAAGTTGGATGGTCGCGGAGGCGATTTTTGTTTTAGTTCTATTTTAAAAACGGGAAAACTTACAAACTTGCAAATTGGTATGTTTATGGAGGATAAACTATAAAATAACAACAAATATTAAAATTTGGTCAAGCGCGTGTCGGACTCAAAAAATCTAGCACATTAACTTACTGAAATTTCATCTAATACAATTATGATTATGTGGTGGTACGGAACCCTCGGTGCGCGAGTCCGACTCGTACTTGGCCGGTTTTTTTACTTATATAGGTACCTTCTACTTCTACGAATAGATTTCATTCGTGTAATCTGTCACTTAACCACTTTGCGCTCCGACTGTACAAAACCTGCCAGGTTTCGGATTGGCAGACCAACGTTTTGTGGACCTAGTAGGCCACTACTATGGCTACAAAGTTGCAAATTTCGTGTACTAGATGACGTAGGATAACATGCAGTGCCCTTACAGTCTAGACAGTTTATTCGTAACTTTACAGGAGCTCCTATTAAAAAATGAGTGAATACGTGTTTCAGAATATTTCAAAATTCAAGGCTTTAGAAAAGATTAAAGAAGCACTGGTTGCCATGACGCCATGATTTTGTTTACAACGTATTTTTTGCTTATAGTATGATTTAAATATAAGTTATGTGAATTAAAGTTTATAAATATTTAGTATGAGTGATGTTAATATAAAGTGTGTATTTTGTGGTGAATGTACTTTGCAAAAAACAATTAATTACAAAAATTTATAAATATTTTAGAATATCGTCGAAGCAAACCGGTTCTCCGAAAATCCCGGACAACATACGATTATAGTATTCTTTGTGATATGCTAGAAGAAAGAGTGGTCATAAATAATGAATGTTTGTTTTTTGACTACATAAAAAAAGAATATCAAAAATTGCTAGAGCAGCAAGGCAGTTTATTGTCTAAATGTATTACTATTTCTTCGTTCTTAGACCGTCACTTGGAAAGAAAATTAATGGAAACTTTTGACAAAAAGATTAAAGATTATTTACGCTGAGCAGAAAAAGTTTCTGGCTCCATTTTCTGCCACTCTTTTAACCTACAAGGATTTATTTAAAACGATGGCAGTAAAAGAAACAATTCGTTCAGTTGCAACACAACTGCGCGAAGAAATCCTTAACTCAACCAGAAGAGAATTGCCGGAAAATTGTACGGCTGAAGATTTGATGATGGGAGAGTGCGATAACGTGCCAGAGTTTCTTACTTGTTTCTTGGAATTATTCAGTTGGGGTGACGTTTCTCATATATCCAAATAATCTCGTGAAAAATAGAAAAAAACAAGAACGAACTTTTTTTTTTACATAGGACAAGATCTGATTTACGCAGCTTTTGCCCACAAAATTAAAACATCTAAGCACATTACCCTAAGTCTGGCAGTGAAGAGCTAATGCAACAGTAAGAAAGTTGTTAACATACTATCAAAATATGACATTGTTGCTCTTACACAACTAAAAAAGAAGAAGAAGAAGAGCTAGAGACTGAGCTGACATTTTCAACGGTAAATAGTGCTCACATATGTCCTGAAGATATTCTACGTCGCCCGGACTTGAATACTGGTGTCACATTCGACAATTTCGACCGCTTCGTAGAAACGCTAAACGGCAAAGATACTCTGCATAATACGGTGGGGATCATTTTTCAGTATATCGTTCAGAATCCGGATCCGGTATCTGTTGAATCTTCTAGTCCTAGTGTACATGAAAATTCCAACAATCAATGAGATTGAGCGTGGTAGTTTTTCTGAATTATCCGTTACCACCGCAAACACAAAAAACCGAAAAGACAGGGCTTTTGAAGAAGTTACTTTTGAAATGCATCCATTCACAAAGAAATTAAAAATTACTACCTGGAGTCAGCTAGAAATCTCAGAGCTTAATAAAAATCCAGACAATTTGAGTGTGTCGAAACAGCTGGACGTTACATGGATGTTATTACATAAGTATGAAAAGTCGGATGTTCCAATGTGGGTTGGATTTCAGAGCAAGATTTTGATAGAAGATTTACTAGTTCAAAAAGTTTCATATCTGACTCCCATAAATGAATCTCCCACCAACAATTGAACTGTTTTAAAAACTGCAGAATTTAGTCAGGATATTGCAAATGAATGCCAAGCTCCCTATATCCAGATCAACTATGATCTAGCTGTTGTCAAGAATCCCTCCAGATAATTGTCAGATTATGAGAAAGCACGAACCATATATCTAAATCTGACGCGCTTGAGTATTTCAAAATAACGAATTTTTTTGCACATTCTAATAATGACCGCGAGTTTGCGTCACATCCAAATCGTCAGATTACTATATGTATAAGAGCTTTTCACTGGAGCTTTTTTTAGGTTCACTTAACATCCCCAAATTCTGACGCGCTCGAAACATTAACGTACATACGTACATTTTTAAAAATACTTAGGATATGGATGATATCAATAGGTATCTGAAGCGCTCGAGTACGTCCATGCAACAGTTTTTTTACATTTTTGAAAATCTATAGCCGCTCCCCCACCGACTTCAAAAAAGGAGGAGGTTCTATGTTCCAATGTATGTATTTTTTTTCTGTTCTATTAGACACACGGTTTCTTCTGTTTTATTATACATGTATGTAATAGATTTAGATGTGGGAAGACCTTTTTGATTTAGGTATGCGTTTTAAAAATATTAAACAATAAAACGCAAATATCAATAAGTGTCGTCCCGTCCCCCCGGCCTGCATAACGGTTGCTATTGGATATCCTGTACTCTTAAACGAGCGATATTTGTATACATATAATATATATTTATAATTGGTTTCTCGACATCGGCACTAAAGATTTGATGATTTTTACTAAATGGGGGATTTTCGGGGGCGAAAAATCGATGTAACTAACTAGGTCTCAAGTCCGGGAAATTTTGAGCATTTCTTGAAAAAAAAAGCGCATTTCAGAAACACTACAGCGCCATCTGCTGTTGGGCTTTGGATGATACAGAGCAAAGCTCGGTCACCCATGTACTGTTAAAAAAGTAGGGGAGCCCACGATGCTAAATCGGGATTTACTCGAGCGTCATAGAGACCTATTGGGTTACGAAGCTTAGATGATAAAAAAGGACTAATAGAACACAAAAATATTTTTTTGAAATTTTTGTCTGTCTGTCGTTCTGCCTGTTTGCGCTAATCTCCGAAACTATTGAACAAATTTCCTCGCAGTTTCCACAAGTAGTTTAAGCTTAGCTCGGAGCAAAATATAGTATATGTTTCATTTAAATCGGATCACTCAATCTGAAGCTACACTAATGTAGAATATCAAGCTGCCTGCGCGACAATAACTCACAAACTACTTAACCGATTTAAACAATGTTTTATATTACGTGTTTAGCTTACTTTCGTGCAATATAAAAGCATAGTTTCATTGCAAACGGTTCACTCAAACAGAAGGTAAGCGAAGTTTTATGCGGCGGCGCAAATAACTCACAGACTACAGAACCGATTTAAACGGGGTTTTTAATAACGTATTTGACTTCCTCCGTGCAACATATAAGCTTAGTTTAATTGCAAACGGTTGACTCAGGCAGAAGGTACGTGAAGTTTCAGGCGACGGCGCAAATAAGTCACAAACCACTGAACCGATTCCAACGGGGTTTTCAATGACGAGTTGGGCTTCTTTCCGAGTAACTAAAAGCATAGTTTCATTGAAAATGATTCACTCAGACAGAAGGTACGCAAAGTTTAAAGCTGCTATCTACCAAATTGATTATAACGATGTTTTCACAAATATATTTAACTTACTTTCATGCATTATATTAGCTAAGTTCTATTGCAAACGGTTCACTCTGACAGCAGGTTAGCAAAGTTTTAAGTGGTGGCGCCAATAACACACAAACTATTGAATCGATACAAACGTGGTTTTCTGTGACGCGTTGGACTTCTTTCCGTATTACAACTGGAACGATTGAAACGTGATTTTCAAAAACATACTTATTTGGGTTACTTCCGTGCAACGTTTTAAACTTTGTTTTATTGCAATCGGTTCACTCAAACACAAATAATATAAGTACAAAGTTTCAAATCGCGAAGCCGAGCAGAAATAAAACAAAGCTTATAATATTGCATGAAAGTAAGCCAAATAAGTTATAGAAAATTCTTTTTCAATCGGTCCAGTTTTTGTGTATAAATCGTGGGCACAGATGGATTAGTAAAACAAAAAAAATCACAGCAGTTTCGGCATGGCGGTGCAATAAATGTATAAAAATGTATGAGTTCTAGAGTTTTGAAAAATAAGATGAAGTAGGTACTTATAATGAAATACTTAGAAAAATATAATAAATACTTCAAAAAAAAGATATGAATCATTGTTTTTTTAAAAATCGTGTTTGTATAGGATATATTAAAGTAGGATAGGATATATTAAAGTCTTACTGTATTGTATGGGGGTATATGTAGAGTTAAAATCCGTACAACAGGTATCTGTGCTCTGTATAATCTATCTATATATATAAAAGAAGAAGGTGACTGACTGACTGACTGACATATCAACGCACAGCCCAAACCGCTGGGTCTAGAGATTCCAAATTTGGCATGTAGGTTTCTTATGAAGCCTAGGGGTGCACTAAGAAAGGGTTTTACAAAATTCCACCCCTAGGGGGGTAAAATAGGGGATGAAAGTTTGTATGAAAGTCCGTCAGTTTTGAAGTTAGGATCTTCAAAATTTGTATTTAGGCTGACGACTAAAAATTAAGTTTAACGTGTCTCAGGGTTTTTAAAAATTCTACACCATAAGGGGTGAAAAGGGGGATGAAGTTGAAAATCCTTCATTTTTAAAGTAAAATCCACTAAATTTATTGTTTAGGCATTAGGGTTGTAATTCTGTGGAAAGTATGTCACTGTTATTGAAATTCCACCCCAAATTCAACCCCTAAAAAAGGAAAATGGGGTGGAAAAGTCTAAAAACCAATATAGCAGAAGTACCATAGTCAACACGCTTGTTAAAGTTGCAGCTGGCACCATAAACTGCCGTTGTTTTGGTGACCGCAGTATGTAAGATATACGATACACAGAAGGACGCTGATGCCCATCCTCTACGTCACGTGGGTGTTGTAAGAGGCGACTTAGGGATTATGATCCCTAAGTCGCCTCTTACAACACCCACGTGACCATAAATTGAAAATAATAAACTTTCTTAGGGAAACATAGTTATTAAAACGAATTTTTTTTACCTTAGTCTTACAATCCTTGCGCCGGCAACAGAGGAATTTTATGGGCAACCAAACTTTTTTCTCGTTTATGATCATGTTATGTTTTGACCAACATACTGAAATTTAATTCGAATTTGTTTATTCCAGTGTGAATCCTCAATGGCAACCGTCAAGGTATGATACTGTCACTTTATAAAAAGCCAAAAAATCATATGTTTTAAGGTACTAAAAGATACTACACTTGTCAAATGACAATTGCATTGTAACTCTAAAACAGATTTACACGTCACTACACTTCAACTACACACATACAAAACAGACACACTTGGCTCTGTAGCACTTCGGCGCATGTTTTCTCAGGTGTGCGTTAAACCTATTCTACTAACACCTAATCAAAACGTTTACTGCAGGCTGTAGGATTTTCAGCTGTTGCAACAGTAAGTAACGTTTTTTTATGCCCCTATTTTATTTACTTTAAGACAAACAAAACGTTAAAAAAGCAGGACAGCAGAACGTTTTTTAAACTTGTTTTAAAGCTCTATCAGCCCCACGTGTATATAATTTGTACTCAATATTATTGGATTGTTCTTCTTGTGTCAAAAAATTTTTATTATATGGTTTTAACAAGACCTTTGTTCTAGAACTATAGCTAAAACAAAACATTACTGCAATGGCCGACAAAAAAGGTATTAAAAAAACAAATGAGTAAGTCCTTCATTACCTATGGTTGCGGCCAAGGCTTGTACTCGTATAGTGCGGAAATCCAAACAAACATTAAAAACTTTCTACTTTCCTAATAAACCTAGGAGCTTTTCTTTTTATTTTGGTGGCATCAAGTTTTCTGTTTTTGAACATCGACCCAAACTGAAAAACCTTCCATAACAAACAACCTTCAAAGCTGAACAATGTTCCAAACTTGAAAACTGAATCGAAATCAAATAGCAAGTTACTAACTGCTTAACGTGCTTTCCAAAGACCAGAAAATACTTAAGGACATATGCCGCTAGTAGTCACCAAACTATAACGTACTACATATTATACGAAAGAATGATATAACAGGACTCCACAGACTGGATTTGAGCACTCAGGTTTAGGCCATAGGTATAGATTTGCTTTAAATCTAATTGGCATCTTTTATCTCTTTTACTATTTTAGCAATATAGGTAAAGATAAAGACTGTCTGTTTTTAATAGACAATTTATTTTTATATAAATATTTCAGGTATTTAAAGTACCTCTCCAGGTTTTAGTCACGACCTTGTAATCGCGTAGAATAGAATTTTAACAAATTATAAAAATTTAATAAATTAAGGGAAAGTAATTACTAAAAGTTTTGTTTCATTTCATAATTTATGTAAATTTAATGAGGCTACAGTCGTGTTGACCGTTGTAAATAAATCAGAATACCAATTTAAACGGTGAGCAACGAAAAGAGTTACGCAGAAAATTGGTTTGGAGAATTTTAGACAATATCATAAGATTTAACAGAAAATCCAAAAAATCTATCTCAATGACTTAGTTTTAAAGTTACAGATAAAAAAACTGTTTTTTTTTTTTGGAAAATTTCGAATAATTTCGTTTACTTATTTTTTAACTGCTTAGCTAGGAAAATTTCCTGGCTTTCAAATGAGCCTGCTTTAAAAAATTACATCGATTGCTCAAAAGAAACAAAGAAAAATAAACATAATTTCGTTTTCTTTTTTCGCAATCTAATAAAAAAATGGTCATTTGTGTAATTTTATTTGTTAAGACAATATTCGCATATTTCGTTTGATCAAGGTTCGACAATACACATTGTAGGGTTGACGCTCTGGCAATAGAACTAAATATAATACCTCCATATTGCAGGTTTCTGGAGATCTTTCTACATCTGAGGTAATAACTTCAGCTGTGCTAGACTGTAAAATAAAGCTGCATTTTGCTAGACCAAGACGCTGTAGTAAGCACAAAATATGCAAGCGCAGAAGCTCACTCATTTTCCGATTTGACCGTCTGAGAATCTGTTCATCACCCTAATAAATCATAACATTTTTCAACATCAAATAAATTGGGACCAAACTATCTAATAGGAGGACGATATCAAGTAGACGATCATTATTCTGTTGAATTAAAACACTACTTTTAACGCAGCTGTACAGCTGGGTATTTTCTTTTTATAAATGTAAACCACTTAAAGTACAACTGTCAAAAGAATATTTAATTCAATCATTGACGTTACTGTTGAAAGAGCTACCGTGTTTCTTATAGTTTTCTTATAAAGTTAAGTAAACAGATGTGGAATATCAGCGAAAGTATTTATTGGCAATATAAAGAAAATTGGTTTTGGAGCAACCTGGGGGTGGTCGGTGGCCTCTTCTGATCGTTAATGTCCGGCCGATATTCATGCGTGAGACCGCTAAGACACATTAAAAGCCATATATGATGAAGTGGTTGTTATACCAATAATTTGGTTTTCTACAAATATGTACTATTTCAACTTACAATTTAAAATGTATAACATCATTGCATTAGAGGTAAAAAAAAATAATTATTTTACTTTACCGAACTTTTGTTGGAGTTGGAATGGCGCGGTTTGTGATAATGTTCCCGGTGTCGTATTTTACTGCGGATATAACAGCACGTGAATCTTCCCCTATTAAACAGCGGTTTACTTATTTAATGGAAAGCAGCATATACGCAAATGTATTCTAATAGAATTGACAAGAAAATGTTTATTATTTTTAGTGTTTGGGACCCTTCTGCAGATCGACTGTGCGTATAACATTTCCTTTTCAGTTTAGATTAGCGCTAAATATACTTATTTATATATTTTTCTTTAATTCAGTGCGATGGAGTGCTAAACGTTTGCACCTCGAGAGTAAGTGTCTTTTGTTAATCTGTAAGTATCCACCAAAACTAAGATTTCCTAATTCCTAAACTATATGTTACAGTGTTATGGTCGTGCTTGTTTTTCCGGTGTAAGTTATTTCCATTGTAGTAAATACAATATCATATTCGAGTGAACTGACTTATTTGAATTTGTAAGTTATTTCCTTTGTGGTAAATGCAATATCACATTCGAGTGAACTTAACTCACTTATTTGAATTTGTATCTCCATGGTTTTGAGTAGTTAACAAAATTAAAGGCTTGACAACAAATTTCAAAAATACTGAATTTTTTGGCTATTAAATATTTATTGTTATTTGATAATATTTCATACTTTTGCTTGCGTATGTAACAGCAAAGCAGGAGAGGTAAAGTGTTCTGTGTAATACGTTATTCTATCAGATCGTCAATACTTATTAACAATAATTTTGTGAGTTTGTGGTTTGAGTACGTTCTCGGAATAAACGAAAAAGTTTGACTTTACCGTCATTATGACTTTTAATTTTCGAATTATGTATAAATGGAAACTACTCTTAGATCACCCTTCGTATTTTTGACCATAAAAGGATCTATATGTATACGAGGGAGGAGGGTGATATGAAAAGAATGATTGATTGATTAAAGTATGTAGATGTGGATGAAAGAATGAGGAAAAGAGTTCTGGACGCTCACGCATATCGCGGAGTAGGCATCGATACAGACTATCAACTGGTTGTAATCCGAATTACTGATCCATTTACCTGTAGGCGGCATGAAGCACAAGAACAGACGAGTGTTCTAAAACGAATAAAAGTAGAGAGATTTCAAGAGGCCAGTGATGAATACTTGAAAGGTCTGAGTGATAGATTTGAGAACCTAGATGAAGTGAATGGTCTAGAATCCTTGTGGAATGAATTTAAAGATGGAGTGGTAGGTGTGACTGTCGACGTTTGTAGGATTTCAAAAAGGAGAACAGGTGGAATAAAAGAAGATTTTTGGATGGATAAAAGTGCACAGGCATCTGTTTGTAAGAAGAAGAAAGCATGGCTAGATTGGTTAGCCGTAAAAGCTAATCAAAGAATGCAAAAGGCAACAAATGATGACGTTAGTGTAGCAAGAAAGGAATATAAAAGAGTGAAAGGTATTGCGAAAGAAGTTGTTAAGAGACATAACGAGGATTGTATAGATGAGTTTGATAAGAAGCTTTTAAAGATTTCCAGCACAACCGAAAATTTTCTGACAATCCATACGAAAAGCCCGACATAAATTTTTAAAATTTACGTTTTTAAGAACAGAGGTTTCTGATGAACATAAAGGTCGTCTGGCTGTTCATAGAAACGTTTTAGTACCAACACGGGTGTACGACAGTAAGGGCTGGGTATGGCCAAAGAACCATGAATTAATGCCGTAGAAATGAGAGCGTTGAGGAGTATGATTAATGTGAAATTGAGTGACAGGATTAGAAATAGTGTGTGATAAGAGAACGTTAATTGTGGGGTACAAGAAGATTTAGTTTCTAAAAGGTATGCTGAGATGGTTTGGTTATGTGGAGAGGATCAATAAACGAAAATTGACAAAAGGGATCCACCAGGCGAGTGAATGTAAACTTTGGAAGGGGAAGGCCTCGGCGAACGTACTATAACCAAATTCAGGGCGTTCTAAATTAAGGCCATGTTAAAATAGCCTAAACCGAAAAGCGTGTTTGAAATGGTTAATGATAGAAGAAGAAGCGACGGAATGATGTCAGGATTTTACGTAGCAGGTGGAGGGCTGTGTTTTCTGCCTGCCCCGACGGGAAACAGTCTTGATTTTATGTATTTGTCAGGAGGAGGATAATTAGCTACTTGACTTTAATATTATATAACATGTTAGAAGTGTGGCAATATAAACAAACTTTTTTTTCAGTGTTACTCCTCTGCGTGTATTACATATGTAAGAATTAATAAAAATAAAATACCATATTCATGCTTTGCGCAGTCTACTTTTTCTTCTTTAATTTAAGAGTATGTCTCTTGTCGTTGGAGTAACTTCCATATAGTCATCAGGTTGTATCGCGAGCTGCTTTACTTCCTGAAACGACTGTACATTGACCTTTTCTTTTATTTGGTCCAAGGGTCCTTTGGTAGTTTTGCCAAGGTCTGCCTCGTCCCCTCTTTTTTCAATCTTTCCTTCCATAATGTTTTTCAGTAAATTATCGTGCTGTATCAGGTGTCTTATCATTTTCCCTCTTCGGTTCTCTATTGTTTTTAGTAAACATCTTTTTTTTTAACTATTTATAGCACCTCATCGTTTTTTGTTGTTTCAGTCCAGTTATTTCTTTTCATCCTCCTCCAGCACTACATCTGAAATGCTTCTAGCCTTTCTCTGTCTCTTTGTGTCAGTGTCCATGTCTCACTTCAGTATATTGCAATGCTCCAGAAGAAAACCTTGATAGTGCTTTTTTTATTTTCTTACAGCCAGTTGCACAAAGCGTCTTTAAATTTAAAACTCATTTAAATGTATTGCTGTCACTTTCTTTATCAACAAAACAGAAAGAGACAACAATAGACTTAAAGAAACTTTTAACTATAAAGGCGCTTTGTGCAATTGGATGTTAGATAGTTTGGCCTTCAGGAGGTGTTTCTGTTTATTTTAGGGGTTTTAGCCACATCCATTCTTTGAACGATATCTGGTGTACATCTGGAGTCACTGGTGATTAAGCTTCCTAAATATCTGAATTTTTAAACCAGTTCTACTGTAACATTATTCAGTTTGATTGGACAGAGATCTGGGGTATGTTTAGATCATGGACGAATAAATGTTTAGAACCTATAAGTGTTTTGGTTCTGCCAGTGTTTTTTTTTCAATCCGAATTGTATTAAGGTTTTTATCCATTTTGCTATATGATCTGCAAACCTAATAAACAGTTTTTTTTCCATTCTTATATCCATTGTCATGGGAAGTGCTAAAATTGCTTACTTAGTTCGTCTATTCTGTCTAAAGCCATACTGATCTGGTCCTATATGTTTTTTCACTATTGTTCTTAATCTTCTCTGAATTATTTTAAGTAATATTTTTCTCCTAAACTGTTCACCGCTGCATTGGAAGACGTCTTCAAACTCCTGGACTGGAAAGGACTTGGCATCAACATCAATGGCGAGTACATGACCCACCTTCGATTTGCCGACGATATTGTCGTAATGGCTGAGACCCTGGAAGATCTCGGCACGATGCTCAATAACCTCAGTAGAGTTTCACAACAAGTGGGTCTTAAAATGAACATAGGTAAGACGAAAATTATGTCTAACGCCCTTGTTGTACCCACTCCACTCAAAGTTGGAGACTCTACGCTCGTAGTTGTCGATGAGTACGTATACCTGGGACAAACAGTCCAGCTATGGATAAATCCCACTTAGAGAAAGAGGTTACTCGTCGAATCCAACTCGGATGGGCAGCGTTCGGGAAGCTCCGCAATATCTTCACGTCCAAAATACCGCAGTGTCTCAAGACGAAAGTCTTTGACCAGTGTGTGTTGCCAGTGATGATATATGGCACCCAGACGTGGCCGCTCACGATGGGCCTTATCAGAAAGCTCAAAGTCACTCAAAAGGCTATGGAAAGGGCTATGCTCGGAGTCTCTCTGCGCGATCGAATCAGAAATGAGGAGATCCGCAAAAGAACTTAAGTAACTGACATAGCCCTGAGAATCGCTAAACTGAAGTGGCAGTGGGCAGGGCACATCGCAAGAAGTAACGATGGCCGATGGGGCGTGAGGGTTCTAGAGTGGCGACCACGTACCGGAGGACGAAGCGTTGGCAGGCCCCCCACAAAGTGGACCGACGATCTGGTCAAGGTCGCGGGAAGCCACCGGATGCGAGCAGCGCAGAACCGGTCGTCATGGAGATCTTTAGGGGAGGCCTATGTTCAGCAGTGGACGTCTTTCAGCTGATATGATGATGATGAATATTTTTTTGAAAGTGTTTAGACAGCCACCAGCGGCTGTTTACATAAAACAAATATCTTGTCACTATAGCGGAAGAAATTTTGGCAGAGCCCCATAGGAACCCTTTTTTTTCAGGATCATTTCTAGTCCGGGATGCAAAAAAAAACCTTAAAGCGCGGGAGGGGGGGGACAAAGATGGCCACCGCCGATCATCGTTATAAAAATTATATTTGTTACTGTATAGCTGTTATGGCAACTTTGGTGTCAATTTGGCGTAAAATAAGTATGTAGAATATATTTAAATATTAAATTTTACGATTTAAAAATAACTTTAACTGTAAAATAAATAAACTTTCCGAGATATACGCAAAATACTGAAAATACTGGTTGTGATTTTTTTGTTATGATACTTACAACTTTTATAATTAGAAAATATTTGTATTAAGAAAAATATAATAAGAAAGCTTATTTTATGCGAATTCTAAATATATACATATATCGGTATCTTTACAAACAAAAAACCTAATAAAAAAATTATGTGTCATTGGGCACCCGGGCGGAAGAAAGTTCCTTTTTCGATTAATCGATCATAAAACCTTCATAAAGCATTTATGATATTATTAAGTAAGGATTCATTATTTTGTCTCTTTAAGTTACATTATTTTATGATATTTTTCGCAATCAGGTATAGTTGGCATCACCGAAGACTCAAACACATTGCGTAAATGGTTAATTGGTGGAGCTGAATCGGCATCAAAGGTTGTAGAGTGAAAAAATTTTGAGCACATCGATCCAGAAGATGACACGGATCATCACATCTTAAAACAGCATCTAGACACAAAACCTCACATGAGAAAGTTTTCAAAGGCAGTTCTTTCCCTCAAGACTACCTTCATATAATTATTCATTTAATTTAATTTTTCATTTCATTTAACGAGAAAGAACTAAAGTAGAGCTTACTACCAGAGTACCGAAAAATTTTGCAAATTTCCTTCGCGTTGTATTGAATAAAAAACTATTTGACCCTTTAATTATCCGATGCCTCTTAATAGATATTTAATAAAAGGAGTTCATTGTTACTCAAAAGAGTGCAGTTTTAAGTACTATAAATCGCGACGGGAAAATGATTGAGCCATGCAACCACGAGGAGGCAGACACTAGAATGTTACTGCATGTTGCCGACGCTGTTGACCAAGTTATAAACTGGAGGATGGGCAGCAGCATCCTCCTTTGTATCTAACATCTTACTTACTGCGGTCACCTACAACCGCGGTCCATGGTGCCAGCCGTAACGCTAACAAGCGAGGTGACTATGGTACTTCCCCTCTACATTTTTCCAGCAAAAGCTAGAATTCTAGAGGGAGCTCCCTGTCCTGTAGTGGACGTTTCATGGGATGTTATGATTATGATGATGGTGAGTACTAGCAGTATCCAGTATGTCGGAGTTAAAAGAATTGTGGATTCTACGGGCACAGGCAACACCATAGTTTTATTTCATGCCACTCTTTTGCCTGGTCTACGAGTATGTTATGTTTTGAGGGTAAATGGGCCGGGCTCCTAGCTCCCAACGGCCACTGTCACCTGTGTAGATCTATTGTAGCCAACCCTTTATACTACATTTCCTCGCCCACACTGACAACCTCAAAGAAGCGGATGACCTGCTTAGGATTGAGAGTTCGAGCATCTTCAGGGTAAAGTATGTCCTCCTGTTTGCCGACTTCTACTGTGAGTTAGTGCATCACAGTGGCAGATTAAGTGTACAGGGGTTTCGTCATCTTCTGCACCAAATCTACAGTATGGGTTTTCGTATAGGCCCATTCTGTTTAGGTGCTTGCACACCTACAATGTCCCGTTAGGGCTCTTATGTGTATCCTAAATTGATTCTGATTTAGCTTGAGAGCTTTAGATGTGTATTTCTTTGAGAAGCCTCGGATCAACTGTTTTGAGTGTGCGTAACCAGTTGAACCTCGCCAAGCTAGGATGACTTCGCACTTCGCCCAAGCTCCTAGCTGAAACCTGGTGGCAGATTTAGGTATACCAAGGGCTTGCTCCGGTAGAGTAAATTTAGATCCCGAGCCTTCTCTTGGCAATTCATCTGCCACCTCGTTTCCTCCTTATCCCGAGGGTAACTTTGTTTTCCAGTAACTTTTTTTTTTCTAAGTAAATGTTAATAATTGTGCCCTACCTAACAAACAAAACAGGAATAATCAAAATTAAGACAAACATAACAATTAAAAAAATAGCGCTTTTAATGCCTGGAATGCCTACCCTGAGGCAACTAGTGGATTCAAGGTATTGCTAGACGAAAAATTGGTGTAGGCAGACAAATTAATTCAGATATTTGTCATAAAAAATTATGACCGGTAAGCCTTAACTAGACTGAAGCAAAAATCAGAGTCAATATAAGTATTGATTTTATGTCGTCCGCTACTGATATTATTCTAGACAGCTAGAAAATATTCCTCCAACCGAGGCTGCTCTTCACCAACACATACTTCGAGCAGTTTACCAACGAGTCCACGTCTGGGGCCAAGCTTTAGGGCCCATCCAAAACCTTAGATAGATAGGGATGGATAAGATTCGATAGGGATAGAAAAGGATGAACGGATGAGTGGACAGACGGCTGGATGGACGGAAGGATGGTTGGACGGATGGGCGGACGGACGATGACGGATTGACGGACGGACGGATAGACGGATGTACGGGCGGAAAAAGGGTGGACGGACGGATAGATGGACGGACGGCTGGACGGAGGGTGATAGATGGATAGATGGTCGGATAGATAGATAGAATCCCTCGCGGAAGAAGTCGCGGGTAACAGCTAGTTACAAAAAAGAGCTATTATTATTTTAAGACTCTATTTAATATTACCACTACCTCTGAACTAATATTTCTGCGGGGGCGAGTTGAGCTACGTTCGCCGCTCGACGCAATATACTTTTAAATTTTTTTTTTTTTTAAGAAATTTACCATACAATCTAGATATTTAGAATCTGTATAAAATAAGCTTTCTACGTTTATTTTTTTTATTACAAATATTTACGAAATATAAAAGTTGTAAGCATCGAAACAAAAAAATCACACCG
Organism: Athrips mouffetella; assembly: GCA_947532105.1. Classification (NCBI taxonomy): domain Eukaryota; kingdom Metazoa; phylum Arthropoda; class Insecta; order Lepidoptera; family Gelechiidae; genus Athrips; species Athrips mouffetella. The sequence goes on from OX383956.1 coordinate 36,211,294, forward strand.
AATATTTTCTGTATTTCGCGTATAAGATCTCGAAAAATTGCCTAACAGCTATACAGTAACAAATATAATTTTTGTAACGATGATCGGCGGCGGCCATCTTTGTCACCACAACAACTTTTTTTTTGCATCCCAGACTAGAAATGCTTAAAATCATCTAGAAAATGAAGGGCAACCGATCCTGAAAAAAAATGGGTCAATCCAATATTTCTCAGACCTATTAGGGGTACGTTAAGAAATAATGTTATTCGACGACAAGTAATTACCTGATTAAATTTGTACCTTAACGTAAATTAATAAGGTTAAATTTTCAAATTAATTGGTTTTATGTAAACAGTCGCTGGTGACTGACGACACACGTCTTATTTTTTTTTCACAGACTTTCTAAAAATACGTAAATTTCCAAATTTAGGGTGATGGCACTAGCAGCCAGGCGACGGTGAGTGTTAGTGTAAGCTTCAACAACAGACCTAATACTACTTATCCCGAAATTTTGAAATCACAAGGCTCTAAACAACACGTAACACTAAGTTAGTTGGGCGATATGACCTGGAGCTCTATTTCTGATTCGCTCACACGAGTGCTAAATAGTCGCATTATTATTGTGCATTTTTGAACACAGGACTATAGTGCTGCCAATATAAAAAAAGTATGTGAAATATTTCACGCAGAAACTTCGTAAAATTACAAGTTTTGTAAAAGTAAAACGATTGTATTAGAAACCACATCTTAAGGTTTTTTTAATAAAATATTGTCTAAGGTTTTTCTGAAAAAATTGACAGGTTGACATTGGTTTGTCATATTTAGGCTTGTCTGATTGTGACAAGCTTGACATGCCTTTACTATTGTTATTTTTTTTCTCTTATTTGTTTCGATTCATAAACCTCTTTTCTTCATTACGCCTTAAATCTAGGTTTTTAATAATAGTACAGCTAATGACGGTTTGTGGCTAGAAATTCTTTCAAGACAGATGGATTTTGCTGAAATTTTGACAGTATGTACGGAATACCCCAAGAAGCACAATCTATAATATGCCAAGGTGTGCTTTTTCACTGAGGGTGAATACCACCCCAACTGGTTTTTAAAAAAAAACTCCAGGAATCGATATAAGGATGGATTTTAAGCTTAGATGTTTAAAAAGTCATTAAATAGTCATTTTTTTTTTTCGAAAATAACCACGTTTTTTGAAAATTTTTCACATATAACTCATAAACTATTGCTTTTATCAAAAAACTGTGATAACTAAATTGTAGATTATGAAAAACCAAAGAATTTCGTTTTTTATTTAGACCCAAATGACCCAATACAAACAAAGTTTATTTTTTTAACGAAAAATTCACATTGAATTACGAAAAAACAGTACGTTTTACGATGAAGTGCTCATAATCTTTTTTAAAGTAAATTAAAAGGCCATTAAAATGCGTTTTGAAGTCCTCTAGCATAAAAACTAACGGATTTATGGTGAAACTAGAGATGGTTTCTATTTTTTTTTACCAGAAAAATCTACAATGAAACGCTTCTCATTACTACCCTAATTGGAATTAAATGTAACAAATGTACATATTGCTTTATCTTAACATTATAAATATGATCCAAAAGTTAGACCGATATATAATGCTTATTTTTGAAAAAACGTCATTAAGCGAACTAGGTATTTTTGTCCCGTGTGGTGCCGGCAAAGAATAGTACCAACCCATACATATACATACCCGTGGGTGTCGTAAGAGGTGACTAAGGGTTATAAACTGGAGGATGGGCAGCAGCCGCGGTCCATAGTGCCAGCCGTAACGCTAACAAGCGAGGTGACTATGGTACTTCCCCTCTACATTTTCCTAGCAAAAGCTAGAATTCTTGAGGGAGCTCCTTGTCCTGTAGTGGACGTTGCATGGGATGTTATGATGAGGTATTTTTGAAATATTTAAAAAGAATGACTATTTTCAAAATTTACTCTGAAAATAAACCATATAGGTAAAAAATTATAGAGTACAAATAGTTAGCATTTTCATTCCTAAAATGTACTTGTTTTTCTTTTTACTGTATCTTAAAAATTCTTCGAGATATGGCTTGTAAAAGTTAGCATTAGTACGAAATCAGTACCGCCCTTGAGCCCTTTCACCGTTGATTTTTATAAAAATTAAAGGTTTGAGAAACATGAAACTTACATGAGCTTATAGGCGATAGAATTCTCTACAAAATCCTTTTTTTTATCTGTACTATCTTGCTGGGATAGCCCCTTCAGACGTTCGGCGTCGGTGGCCTGCTCCATTGAAAAACATAAACATGAACTAGATAGCAGACACCCACTACACGGACATACTCCTCACCTCCCATACGCCTCAAAAGTCGTCACAGTTTTATTAGAAACACCGTACCCCTCGAATCAGATCCATCAAAGGCTATTAAGGCTATAGGCATCTATTGCTGTAGCCACATTTTGGGCTAAGTTGCTATAAAATAATTTGCCATTGATACGAACAGAAGAAGAAGGTATAGTACGTACGAGTATATGGTATAATAGTGTTCTCATCATTGGCTCCTGGTGAAGGAGTCTTGTTTGTGTGTGTGTATGTATATATAAATATATGTATTATATAAATGTGGCGTCTCCACCCCTCACAAACTCATCGCGTGGCAAGACCAACATCTATCAGCCGAGCTCCATAGCTTGGTCATAGCGTGGTCACACAGGGTTTGGCACTCAGGCATGTATTATGCTACGTACGAGCCTATTTATATATAGATATATTCATATATATGTACAGTATATATATACCCGTATCCGAGTGTTTTTCGATTGAGCTGGGCGTTAGCAAACCGAAGCCATATTGTGTCCGTGAGCATACGAAACGATGTTATCTGCAGATTCAAGTTTGACTGGGAAATAAAATTATAAAACCAACTCCTTGGGGGTGGACAAAAATTGAAGGAACTTTTGAAAATGATATTCTGCAACTGCTAAAAAGGGTGTGGAGCATCTTGAAGCTGTACAAAAGTAGGGACTATTCTGCAACTCAACTTGTGGTGGACGTTCTCGTGAGAACTGCCAGAATAGCGCTCCAATTGCAGACCAAGACGATTAAGAAGACATGGATAGTGATGATGATAATGTGTAATTCTATTTTTAATATTCATGTTTTTTGGAAATTTTTGTATACTTTCTTTTTCTTGTAAATCTACATGTGATAAAATTGGTATAAATAAATAAGGTGATTAGAAAAAACATAATACTGACAAGAATTTAACATTGTATTTTTTTTTCTCCCTTCTTCCTGGTGAGATGTACTTTTTTAGGGATGAAAATTTTAGAATACATGTTCTGAGATAATGAACTCAAAAAAAATACAAATTTGTTCTAATGAAGCATCATATACATATTAAAAAAAATGTTTTTTTGGATATTTTTTATATTTTTATGTAATAGGGGTGGTTTTAGGGGCGATGAACTAATTATAACAATTCCCTTAAGGTGTCCACGATTAAAATATAATGATTTATCAAAATAAGAATAAAATTACAAAAATTTGTTTGTTTTTTTTTTTTCAATTTTATGTAAAAAGGGGTGTTTTAACAGGGTGTAAGGAATAAAATAGGGGTTGAAAAATCACAAATATTTTTTAAAACTATATAACTATCATTAATCAAAAGCTTTATACATTTTTTCATTCGTTAAATGCCTAAATTTGTGAATTTATCAATTTTTGTCAAGCACACATCGGCATTGTATAGATTTTCAAGTGGATGGTAAGTAGAGCTTAATTCCAAATTTTGAAGAAAATCCATCTGTCTCGAAAGAATTTGTAGGTTGTACAATCTTTTCACCGCCATTTCCTGTACTATAAATAAATACGTCAAATATACTGTCGGTTGCGCGAGGCGTCTTTGAAGTTGAAGCTTGATTATGGCCTTCCACTTTCATCTTCCATCTTAACTTTTGACTTGGAGGCTTTGCGCAACCGCCGAATAATGCATCAATAAGGATTATTTTGCAATTACCTGCATAAAGAAAATTTGATTTAAAATTGAATTTGAGTTCAAAAAGGTCTTTGTTGGCAACACGTTGATGATCTACCTTACATGAGGTTACCTACCATGTTCTCCATTCTTATATGGACCACTATTGCTTTGTTATTGAAACTCTGTGCTACTCTGTGCAGTTAACCTTTTTCTAGGGAATAAGTAAGACTGTTGGCTACACCAACACGAGTTCGGGGTTCACCGGGTGCTTTGTGACTTAAACACGAGATCAAGTTTACAAATCGTCTTTATTAAACACACAAGTTCAAACAACGATAACAACAGGTAATAACAAGAGTCAACAAGAGTCAAACAGAAAACTTAACAAGTGACGAGCACGCAGGCTCAGACGAGTTCGCGGGCACTGGCACTGACACTGACTAGTCACTAACTAGTTTTCACTGTCTTGTCAACTCCTTGAGTGGACTGTATAACGTTCACTTGTTCACTGCACTGTACAACTGACTGTTTCCAACTGTGTTCGGATCGTAGACAGAACTGGAACTGTATCTTCGACTGTACTGTGCACTTGTATTCTTGAGCTGTAGACTGTAACTCTTCAAGTGGACTGTATAGGGTTCGTTCACTACAGGAGAGTTCTCGACTGTAGACTGGAAGTTCACAGTAGACTGGACGATTCACTCAGTTGACTGGAACGGTTGACAGTTGATTACTGGACGATCACTCAGCTTCGAACTGTGTCGAATGGTGGATTTGGCCGCGCTTATATCCTGCTAGCGCCGGCCGTAACTAGCGTGCGTCACGCCGAGCGCACGCTGTCTATCTCGCTCGCACGCGCTGGCCGTCTCGCTCGCTTTGTGCTCTCGCGGCGTCGGTGCGGGGCGCGGGGGCGGGTGATGTTCGTGCGTAGCTTGCTCTGGTACTTGAGAGTTGCGTTCCGTGTCGCCGTCCGCAACAAAGACTAATGGTACTCTTTCTCTTTCTTTTTTATTTCATTTTGCAAATCAGAATTACATTGTATAATTGTCTGTTCTACATAAAACTGTGATCATACCGTGGACAACGTGTATAAAAGAATAAATCAAGAATTCAAGACTAACCCACATCATTACTGCTAGGACCCTATTCAGCACAACACTAGCGATCTAAGACAATATTTCTTTGTTCGTAAATGTTAGGCGAACCCAAATTATTATCCTCCTTAACTTATTAAGCATTGGATAATGGACATGTATTTAACGAAAACATTACTTTTCAGTGTGTAGGGCACAAATGCCACGCAAATGTGAGTATAAAATCTTGTACTAGGTCATTTTCGGGGTCCGAACCAAAATGGTAAAAACGGAATCCTTATGGTGCGACTTCTTCTGTCTGTTTGTCACAGCTGTATATCACAGCAACCGCTCATGCTATCGACTGGAATTTTAGAATCATTTTAGAAAATTACGGTTGCCCAAATTTATTGCAAACAAAAGAACAAAAATAGTAGATTAGTAGCCAAGGGCTGTAAGGCATAAATTTCAGCCCGATATTTAGGCGCACGAGCGCAGCGAGGGCGCCTATAGTTTGAGGGTGCAATTGATGCTTACACCCGAGCTAACTACTCTGCTTTACATCTCGATTGTGAGGTAAGTAGGTCCTTATTACCACCAAATTGTAGGTGACCAATTAGCGCTATAGGGTAATAATGTAGCTAGAAAAGCCCTAGGGCGGTAGACGAACTTTGTATAGAACGCCCTACAACTTTCGGAATTTGCAATAGGAATAACAAAAATAGGCAAATTAATTATGTGGAGCCTACTCGTAAATTAAGATTCAGGATCTTTTTCTCTCAACTTTTGAACAAAGTTTTCAGCGAAAAAGACCTGTTAAGTAACTTTTTAGGGTTCCGATAACAAAATGGTATTCAAAAGAACCCTTATGGTGCCGCTTTGTCTATCTATCTGTCTGTCTGTCTGTCACACCTGTATATCTCAGCAACCACTCATGCTATCGACTGAAATTCGGAACAGTTTTAGATTATGATTGCTTAACTTTATTGATAACAAAAGAATTATAAAAATATTATTATTATTACTGTAAAGGGGGTCCAAATAGGGGGGGCAATATTTGAAATTGTCGTAACTAGGTCAAGTGGGGTATCATGTGAAAGGGCTTTACTTGTACATTTCAGAATAGATTTTTGTATTTTTTTATAACTCTTAGTTTTCAAGTTATATTGGAACTTCAATCTCCGAAGTTTGAGAAAGGAAAAATCAGAATTAATTACAGTCGATAGATGTTTACGTAAATATTACAGCAAAAATAAAACGATCTTTCTTAGTAGCACAGTTTTTTAGAAATCTGCAATAAACCTTTACAAAGAAATTTAGTTTTGCGGTCCTAAAAATGTACTTTATGGCTTCTACATATAATATAGGTATATCGGAACCCTCGGCGTGCGAGTCCGACTCGCATCTGACCGGTTTTTTTATGTTTTGGGAAACCTAGAGATCTACAAAGTTTTCAAAACCAGCCACAATCTATGAAACATACTTTTTGTATTTTTAAATTGATGATCCACATTTGAATCGGCCCATACAAGTTTTGAAAGTTTTATTGACCATACTTGTTGAGAAATAAGCAGGAATATAATTATTTTAAGTGTGAAAGTAAAGTTCCAGACAAACGTACCATAACAAAAAAAAAACAGTACAAAAAAGATATGAATTTTTAAAACTCCTTCAGCAAAGTTTAAAAAAATAATAAATAAATTTATAACTCGCAAACAGCATATAATCGCGGATCATAGGTGATTTACGAGTAGATACCCCTTAGCATGAGGCATCATAAATTTTTTTTGGAAGCCTACGAGTATCAATGGGCCACCCTGTAGACAGCATTGCACCATACTTATCTAGTATTTTTGTGTGTACTAACTCTTCATAAGAAATTTGAAAAGATAATTTTAAATCAGATTCAGAGCCACATTTGTCGTAACAATTTGATGCACCACAAACAGTTCGGTTTTACGAGGGGTCGCTCAACTATCTATGCAGGTGTTGAGGTAATTCAAAGTATATTTGACGCCTGGGACAAGAGAAGTGATGCCATTGGCATTTTCTGAGATTTGTCCAAGGCTTTCGATTGTGTGCATCATAATATTCTAAACTTATACCATTATGGAATTAGAGACCAAGCTCCACGCATTTTGGAGTCGTATTTAAGTGAATGGATCCAGAAGGTTGATGTGAATGGGGAAAAGTCACTAGAATCAAAAAGGAGACGTTTCATCTCCGGCCATATCTATTGTACATACACTAGCTAGAAAAAAAGGTCATAGTACCTCTTTTCATTTATTGTCCTGTAGTTTTTACGAGCATAATAAAACTAATAAGTATCTAATAAAACAAGATTATTTCGGAAAACTGAAAAGAGAAACCAAGTTCTAAAAATTTCATGAGATATGGCAGGGGACAAATAAAACTACAAAATATATTTGATTTTGAAAAACCACCTCCAAACACATAATTTTAGTCCACCCCTGTTTGTCCCCGCCTGTACTACCTCATGAAATTTTTATACCTTGTTTTTTCTCTTTTCAGTTCATATTTTTCTACACAGTCGGGTATTGACTGGTTGGCGATAGATAAAATTGAGTCTGTTGATGATCAAGTTGCCTATTTAAATTCTAAATTAACCGATCTCTACGAAAAACATGTTCCACTGCGGGCTGTACGCGTAAAACATCTTCCTGCCCCTTGGCTTAGCGATGAAATGCGTAAGTTGATGGAACTAAAGACACATCCCAAAACTAAGTACAATATCGATGCCAATGACAAAACCTATGATAATTACAAAAAGGTGAGGAATCGCAGCAATACAAAGATACGGGATATACAGAGACGTCATATCCATCAATCTGTTGAAAATGGTGATCCAGCTAAAGTTTGGCCATTTTTAAATAAACTCGGTGTAAGCAAATCACGTAACCACTCTCCTCCAAATAACATTGACGTCAATTCGCTTAACAATCATTTCTCTTCTTCAGCTACAATTGACAGTAGCACAAAAATTTGTACTTTACTTAATCTTTCATCTTTGCCTGCTCCAAAACATCCCCCTTTTGTCATTCGTTAATTTACGGCTTGTGATGTTAAGAAGAATGTACTCGCTATCTCGTCGAATGCTGTCGGAAGTGATTGCGTCAGTCGTAAAATGATCATTCCTCTCCTTGATATCCTCTCTCCTGTGATAGTCAGTATCCTTAATAACTCTGTATCCTCCGGTGTGTTTCCTACCGCTTGGAAAGAAGCACACATAGTCCCAATACCTAAAAAACCAAACCCCACTTCCTTCGCCGATTATCGCCCCATATCCATTTTACCCTTCCTTTCAAAGGTCCTCGAAAGGCTTGTCCAACAACAACTTATATATTTTCTTTCCAAGCACAACCCTTTGAACCCACTCCAGTCTGGTTTCCGCACCGGTCATAGTACGACTACCGCTCTGGTCAAGATTTCCGAGATTGACGAGGCATGGAAAATCAGGAGTTAACCGTGTTAACGCTACTGGATTTCAGTAACGCCTTTAACACGGTTGATTTTGATATCCTCCTTGCGATGTTACATTCGCTTAACATATCTCCAACCATAGTTGACTGGTTTTGTAGTTACCTGTACGGGCGCAGGCAGCGCATACATATTGAAGAAGTCTTCTCTATGTGGTGCAAAACATCTGCTGGCGTACCGCAGGGTGGCGTCCTATCTCCTCTTTTGTTTTCAATTTTTATAAACTCCATCACAGTACCCTTGACTTTTTCCTATCATTTTTATGCAGACGATCTTCAGATATACGCACAAGCTCCCATCGCAAGAATTTCGGAAGCGATTGAAAATATTAATAGGGATCTCAAAAGTATTTCTGACTAGAGTCATTCTCATGGGCTAAAAGTAAACCCTGAGACTATTTATTGTCATTGCTAGTACACCATACGTCTTGACGTTCATTCATTGTTTCCCATAATGTTTGACGGTGTTCAGGTTCCCTTCTCCGACAAGGTTAAAAACCTTGGCATAATATTTGACTGCAACCTTACTTGGAGGCCTCAAGTCTCCGAGCTCAGTAGGAGGATCTTTGCTGCGTACAGCTGGCTAAGACGTCTCAAAAATCTGTTGCCAACTAAAACAAAAATCTCTCTGGCTCACTCCATACTCCTGCCTATATTAGACTATGCTGACGTATGCTATCCAGACATAACTGTAGAATTAATGAATAAATTGGAACGTCTACAGAATGTTTGTATTCGTTTCATATTCGGCCTGCGGAAATTTGACCATGTTTGTTATTTCCGTTCTCAACTTCAATGGCTGCCTATTCACCGTCGAAGGGACTGCCACATCCTTTCTCTTCTGTACACTATCCTCAACAATCCTAACTCTCCCTCTTACTTAAAAAACCTATTCGTCCACCGTTCCTCTACTCTAAACATTCGGTCGAATTATAACCTATCCCTTGACATTCCTTCCCATTCCACTGATTTCTTCTCAAAATCTTTCACTGTGCAAGCTATCAACCTATGGAATAGCCTCCCTGAGTCCATCAGGCGGACTCCGTCACCTGACTGCTTTAAGAATCGCGTCAAAGCCCACCCTCAACTCCCTCTCCTCATGATTTCATCAATATTTCCTCTCTTATATAGTATGCATATTATTATATCTATTGTAGTATTTTATGGTATGAGTAAGGATATTTATGTAGTGATACCATATGTAATGTATGTCAAATACGTATTTTATGTATATAATATTTTTATGTAGGTTTATTGTATAAGTAGCCACCAACCCGCGTCGCACTCTTCACCGAACAGATTTCAACACCTGAAAGGTTGCCTGGTAGAGATTGCTACCTTAGCAATAAGGCCGCCTTTTGTACATTCTTTTGTTTAAATGTTTCTTGTTTTGTAAATTTCTGTCCTGTGGTGTGCAATAAAGTATATTTGTATTGTATTGTATTTTTTTTTTATTATCTACCTTTAAGGTTTTGAAATATTTTTTATTTTTTTATAAAATGAAGCCTAGAGAATCTCTGAGAATTTTTTTTAGGAAATCAACACTAAGACTTAAGAGACTTTTGTGTCGCAATACATACATTGATGAGAAATTAATATGTTAAACAGAATATACATATTTATGATAAAAATAATGACAAGCATAGTGACAACATAAGAAACACGAATCAACTTGTTTCTCATGTTAAATAGTATAAATAATAAACAGTATCACTAAATTTCAAGTTCATAAGTCGCTGAAAAGTTAGTATTATTAAAAGATTTTTTTTTTTAAAGTCTGACTGGTGGCTTCTCATTCTTTTGTTTTCCGATATTTTCAAAAATAAAAAATACATTATTCATTTACTCAACGATCTCTAAGCAACGATACCCGACTCGATGGTGTAGGTCAATTTTTTTTCGTGCTGTCCTTTATCTGTATAAGAACCCCCTATACAAAAGTATTAAAAACATATAAAAATACTTTTTGACGATTTAATCGATTTATATAGCTTTGAGTCAATAAGATCAACTGACAGACGACGGACACGTCGTCGTGAGAGACAGCAATGGTGCTCTTTATGGACGCTTTGGGTACGGAACCCTTAAAATCAATAACACTAATAATTCCTAAACCACCTACGGTAACCTACGCTGCATGTAGCCCTTCTCACGCTTCGCTGGTTTTATTTAATATAGAGATTCGTCGAGTTTTTGTACTTCTATTCAAGGCAAATCTATTCTCGTTTCAGTGTACAGGCGACGCATGTGGATCATGGGTAGGTAAATTGTAGAAGAATTTGATTTACTGTCAATGGATCTATTATACTTAAGAAATTATTTGGTTGGGGTGTAGTAAAGGCGCTATGGAGTTGGACTTTAAAAAAAATCACAAAAAAAAACTTTCATTTTTATTGTTTTTGATGATTGTTTCGAATAGATTGAATAAAAATAATACTTTTCATAAATATATTTTTTTTTCTCTACGGCTGTTAGTTATTGAAATAATTGATTGTAAAATTAAGATAAATTGTATTTTATGGACCATCAAAAATAGACTTTTAGTGAATTTTTATTGTTTTTAATAATTGTTTCGAATAGATTGAATTTTTTCAATACGGCTGTTAGTTATTGAGATAATTGGCTGTTAAAGTGATAAACTGTACGTTAGAGACCATCAAAAGACTTTTAGTGGATTCTGTCTGATAAAATACGAGTAATTTACTTGACGCCAGATAAGATGCAGTGATTATTTTAGTGTTGCCAGATGCGGTGTCATTCCAGTGTTGCCAGTACATGGAATACAACATAATTTCAGGTAATTTTATTAACTAAGATTAGGTAAAAATCTGATGTTATGAAAATATATCAAGTTATTGGACGTTTAGTTTGCAAATTATTAAATTTAGCATCTGACTGCAGTTTTTTTACTTTCCAGCGGAGCGAGAAAGGTATTGTATTCGTGAAAAAAAAAGTTTTTCTAATTTTCTCAAAAATGTGTTATATATCACTTATACATCATAAAAAACAAGTCTCCCAAAAAAGGCCGTCCGTCGGTCGGTCGGTCGGTCCGTCGGTCGGTCGGTCTGTCCGTCACGCTTTGGGCTGGCGGCTAAACGAATGGTCCGATTGACACCAGATTTTGAATTTAGGAGTTTTATGCAAATCCATCGAAGGGTTCTAAGTGGTTTCTTGCTGGCTCTCATTTTGAGGGTAGCTTTCATACAACGAAAATGAAAAATTGAAATTTTCTCAAAAACGGCTAATAGAATCTTGATGAAACTTTGCATGACCAAGCATCTCCATGTAAGATATCTTGCGCCAGTATCAACTGATCTGTACAATTTCATATAAGGGGTGTTCCTGTACTACCAAATCGTAAATATGTGATTTAGCCAAAATTGGTTCCATTGAGTTTATTAAAATTTTCTATAATATTAACCCTGGATTGGTTGTCTACCTGACTTTATTTACCTGATATTATTTATGATTTTTTTAAATAAAATTTAGTACACAGGATGTACCAAAAACTGAAAGAGCTGGCTTAGTAGACTAAACTGAACAATTATCCAAAAGGAACACGTATTGGGAAATTAAAAAATCTGCATGCAAGTATCCTACGGTAGTATCCATTGATCTGTGAAAACTCATATAAAGGGTGTTCCAGTACTACCAAAAGTTAAACATGTGAATTGATCTGTATATTTCATTCGAACATTTTTTTTGGAAAAACGTAAATAAAAGTTTGTATTTCCATACTATGTGTATGGCATTACAAATTTTAGTTTGCGGTTGATAGTTTTTCCTTGGGTATTGCGAGAAAGTAAGTGCAGTGCTGCTGTACCATTTATTTATTATTATGTCAAAAGTGGGCAAACGAACAGGTGGGCCAACTGTTGGTAAGGGGTTAGGTAGGTACCATACCGCTCCGCTCAAAGCACCTAATGTCTTATTTGTGCCATAATCTGACACGATAGGATTAAGAAAAAAAATATTAAAATCCCATACAAAAATTTGATGACGTCATAGCTGGAAAATGGACCGGGTGACGGATTATCACCCGAGTGAAAAACACTTACTAGGACACCTGCTAAACATTCCAGAATTTTTTTCTTTTATGTACATACGTTTCCTTACAGAACCTTAGCCAGGGCCTGGACTATATAGAACCGAATTGGTTACTTCCGAATAGGATAGATTAGGCCAATTTTATCATTAGGCTATCTGAAAGGCGGGATGACGAAGGGGGGGAAACAAATTCCGGACAAAACGACACACACACACACACGGTAGGTTATGTTAGGTTCCCTTGTGAACCCTCGCAGGCAGAAACACAACCCGCGCAGCGGGACTTCGTCGACCTAATGTAACGTCATAAGTTTGTTTACCTATTAAACCTTTATTCACAATATAACAAAATCGGATATATAATGTCATGATGTTAAAAAAAACAAATCGGTTTAAGGCTTCCTCAATCAAAAAGCCCCCCCCCCCCCCTCTAGTGGTTCCTGGTGCAAAGCTGCCCATTACCACGTTGAACAGCGATGGACATCCTTTGCAACAGGAATGCTCCAGCGCGAGGATCACCACCCCTCTCTCTTATCCGGCACCCTATGTCCAGAATGAATTTTTTTCCTTCCGAGCCCCAGCATCCGGATGTTTCTAACGCCACTGGCACGAAAAGATATGACTGCTCGAGCACTGAATACTTTTCGTGCTTTAGTCATGCTGCCAACTCGGCGGCAGCACCAGTTGAAGAGGTTGTGAGCCTAAGGTGACTTGGAGTGAACGTGCTGACGCATGTAGCGTCCCAAGCCAAGCACCTTCTACGCTTTCATGGGACCAGGGTCAAACCGTCAGGTCTTTTTCCGTCCGAGCGGCTGAGACCCGGTGGCTCGGTTACGCAAGGGATGTTTGCGGATGTAAGTGCACGTCGGATCAGATCATCAAGGGCGTGGTGGCGTGGAAATCTACCCGTACACCTAGCACAACTCAACGCATGATGGCCGTTGGCTTCCACGCTTGAACTGCAAATGCATATGTGAGGTTGGCACACATTGCAGCCCAAGCGAAGAGCCACAGCAACACGCATCGAGTCGCTGTCTAGGAGGGTGCCCAAATGAGGTGATGGTAGGGCTTGCAACCACGCCCCCGATTATGCCCGTGACACCGACTTTATCCTAGCCATATCCGTCCCTAAAGCGTTCTCCATGATGTGGGAGAGAACACGATTGGCACCATCATCATCCCAATCTCGTTGGCTATGTGCTCTCTCCGGTACGTTAGCGCCGGGATTAAGCGCCAACCATGCAGCAAAGGCATCGGCTGCAAAAGGGATAGTCAGCCGCTCTCTTTTAAAATTTAAATTGTTTGCGACCAGATCTGAGGCTCCATGCGCTGACGCAAGAAAGGCCGGCAAACTAACATCCACCGCCCGACGGACACCCAGACCACCAAGCCTGACCGGCAGTGACGCCTGGTCCCACTGAGTCTCGTTAAGCACGACTTTGGGAATGGCTTTGACAGTTCCCACAAGTGTCCTGTCGAAAGATTGTATAGCTTCCGGGTGCAGCCCCTATTGTTGTCGACGTGGGCAGTTTCTGCGGCATCTACAATTGCGACTGCTGATCCCTTGGTGACCTGGTCCAGGATATAATCTGTAAATATCATGGAGAAGCCGTCGGAACCGGGCACCGTCAATTGGTAACGGCCGCAGGATGTTTTGGCGATATATGTACTCGCCCATGTACCAAACAAATTTGGACTGGCTTCCGCAGGTGCGGCAGTGTTTTTTTAATTCTAACCATTGTCGCTCAATAGTGTTGGTATGCACTTTGACTCGCACGTTAGGGGTGTCTGGAATATGGCGACCTAAACTTGGGTCTACCGGTATGTCAACACTGCCATTTACAAAAGCAATGTGTAATGACCGTTCATATTAAGCCGTAGGTCCACGCCTCTATATGATCTGTGCATGTCAGTCATAACATATGTTTCTTGAGCCACATTCTCCATAATTATGGGATACAGGGTGTGCCTCGTCTTAGGATTAATTCTACATGTATATTACGGGTGAGACGGCTAATTTATCCAAAAACCATGTTTGGCGTTGTAGAAGCCGTCCACGATGATACTTATTTATTAGTATATACTCGTAGATGAGTTTAATTTATTTATTTATTATTTATTTATTTATCCATTTCGACGATATCGAGTGGGCCGCCAATGGGTCACAGGTCATAGAAAAGGTCGTAGAAAATGTATTATTTATTTAGCCTATTAGCCTTTATGTCGGCAAAAAATCAAGCTTGCCGCGTTCAAAAAAGGTATTTTTTAGGGGTGATTTCATGGTATTGCACCCATATCTTCTACAACGCCAACAAAAACCAAGTATATATGAACTTTTTTCCTCCTTGTTCATCGTTTGTTAGCACGTCCGACATAGAGGAGCGCGTCGTGGTATAGGATACCATGCTTTAGCGGCTTCAATTGCACTGTTTTCACTGTTTAAATGAACTCCAAGATTGCAAATCGAGACATTACGGGCCAGCAACAAATGGATCCATTTTTATAATATTTTATTAAAAGGGCGGGAAGTGTCGTACTTTTAAAGTAGGATGGCAACAGCCGTCTCAACATACAGTCATTATTGCCAATGTCTTGTTGACAAGAGCACACTGGATATATGATTTTCTTCTCATTACATGTTTATTGAGGTCTAAAAAACTTACTTTTAGTTGCAGAAAGCAACTTTAAAGTTGAAGTTCCTTTAAATATATATCCCACCTTTTGTTTTGTTGACTTACGAATTACTAATGACACAAAAAAAAATCAATAGATTTAATGGAACTTTAACTCTAATGTCGCTTTCAGCAACTAAAAGTAAGTTTTATAAACTATTAGGTTCATAAAGTTCGAAGAATTTGTAATAATACCGATTTTTGACAGAATTAGCTTCATAGTAATTTCAATTCTTTTAGTTAAAATATCTCGGAATCTATTAATTTTAGAGAAACTTCGAATTTATTAAAAAAAAGTTTATTTTTGTTCATCCAAAACAATCATTAAAAATCATTTTTAGAACAATAAAAAAATGTGAAAAATTTTTGAAGTCCCAATTCCACAGTGCCCCCTTTCATATCCTCTGACCGCCCTACATTGTGAGAAAACCCCGCGGACTACCATTTCACTAGCCTTACCCCTCTAAAATCCGAAGTACCGACTTTATTGTCATGATTCGTTTCGGTTGTCAACTAGGTTTTTTTTAAGTTTACATATATTGGAAGGTCTCACTGTATTTTTAAAAAAATAGTAAAAGATTCTTATTACAAGATTTTTTTTCAGACATTTTATAACAGCAATCAAACTGGCATCATGTTACTTTTTCCTTAATGCTGATCTACAACGCCGAAAAAAATTCCTAAAGACAAAAATTTTGAAAAATAAATACTGACAAAAAACATACTTACTAAAAGAAATATATGATTTGCGAGGAAAAGTTACACCTGTACCTAATTATTGTCGAACCTTGATCAAACGAAGTACTCGAATATTACAAAAAATTATCAATAAAAGTCCAATATTTTTTTTTTGAGGTTTACTGTTTTAAAAAATATTATTATTAATTAGTTAATTTATATCTTTGTTTCTTTTTAAGCAAACGGTGCATTTTCTTCAAAGTAGGCTTATTCAAAAGCTAGAAAGTCTGCCTTGCTAAGAGGATAAAAAAAGTAACAATATCGTCCAGAAACTAAATGAAAAATAAAAGGAAACGGCACTTCAGGAACCAATGTTAAATGAGAGATATGTCTACAATATTTTTTTGTTTTGGGCAACTTCTAACTCCAGTTTGTTTTAGCGATATCCTGCATTTTTCATTTTTCAATAATGTAAATACAAAATAAACATTACTTGTCATTTAAAATGTTCAAAAACCTTCATGAAAAAGATGTTACCTGAGAGACGTATGCTAGTTACATAGTTTAAATTTCATATAAGCCAGTGTATTATTTTTTACGAAGTTGTTATAAAAACACTCTGTTTCGAGTTAGTTGTTCATAATGCACGCAGCACATTGACATACGTATGTTATTATATTCAACAAGCAAGGAACATCAAGGAAGAGAAGCTATATTTACTTTACAATTTTTCTTGTGTCGTATTTACGTTATGTGCGTGTTGTAATATACTAGATGGGCTTGTAACTATTAGTAAGCCAGCACTGTATTTAGATACGATTATCATAGAAGATTAGCTGAACAAAGTTGTATATTTTGAATTATTATCAATGTGAATTTGAAATATTTGCGAATAAAAGATAAGCTGGACAGAGAAAATGACTAATGAGAAGGTATTGGTACCAGTAAAACAGAAAAGAGAAATTATAAACATTATTGAAACCAGAAGAGGGAAAATGCTTGGCCATATTAACATAAGGCATGATTAATTTATAAAAAACATCGTGGAGGGAAAAATAGAGGGAAGAAGAGGACGCGGCCGCCCTAGAATCGCATACTGCCAACAGTTAAAAGACAGCCTCAGTGGTCTAGTGGTTAGAGGGTTCGGCTCTCGATCCGGAGGTTCTGGGTTCGATTCCCAGTGGGGACACTGTCAAAAACAAAAATCTCTTTGTGCGACCTCCCCAGTTTGGTTAGGGCATTGCAGGATGAATCACCTGATTGCCCGAAAA
Organism: Athrips mouffetella; assembly: GCA_947532105.1. NCBI lineage: Eukaryota > Metazoa > Arthropoda > Insecta > Lepidoptera > Gelechiidae > Athrips > Athrips mouffetella. The sequence continues at coordinate 36,228,483 of OX383956.1, forward strand.
GTTAGATGATTCCGTGCTTCGGAAGGCACGTAAAGCCGTTGGTCCCGACTACTATCTACGGATGTAGTCGTTAATGAGCCATGTCAGAGGCCTTTGGCGGCTCAACAACTCTGACACCAGGGTTTGTGAGGTCGGTCATCGACCTTGCAACCCACACGATATGATGATGATGAACAGTTAAAAGAAAAAGTTGGAGTCAAAACGTATAGAGAGCTCAAGAACCTGATGCAGGACAGAAATAGGTGGACCCACAAGAGCTTGGCTCTTAAATTTCGAATGAATGAATGCTAGAACAATACATTTAAAACTGTTCTTATCAGTCTTATTCGATAAATACAATTAAAATAGTACAAAACCAATTGAAACAGAAATACATAAAACAAAAAACAGTACAACTGAAACAGGAGTGTCGCATCGGACAACAATATTATATTATAATTTATAATTTGCATTTAATTCAGTCAACGAATTCTCAAAAAAAGGTATAGAAAGAAATGCTTGGAACACATTTTTTGATTTCGTTTGGACTTTTTTTGGACTAGTTAGAAGGTAAACATATCAAAATTCACAGCCCGTACCCCTTACGCCAGGGGGAAGGGGGAAGGGGGGTTCGAAGGACCCATTTTTTTGTTTTTCGCATATATCTCGGAAACTATGCGTCCTAGCGACATGAAACTTTCTGCAAAATTAAAGCTGCAGTCTATTCAGTCTATTCAGTCAATTAGTCTATTACAGTGTCGTTAAAATGAGCAGCAAGTGTTTTGTTTGTGATGAGGAAGTGATTGCATCGAGTCCTGATGTATCTAAAGTGGGTGAAAAACGCATAATTTCCCTTAATAAAAGCCAGTAAAGAGAGGGGTGACGGCAAAATAAGTCAACTAGCCAATGTGACTTCACTGCGAATATCTGGAAAACTATACAAGACATCGAAAAACTTGTCTGAATAAAACTTGTGGAAATTTTAATCAGCTTTCATTTTGCAAAAAGTGGTATGTTGCTAGGACGTATAGTCCGAGATATATGCGAAAAACCAAAAAAATGGGACCTTCAAACCTACACTCCTTCCCGGCGTTAGGGGTACGGGCTGTGACTTTTGATATGTTTACCTTCTAACTAGTCCAAACAAAGTTACGAAGCCAAAAATTGTGTTCCTAGCATTTTCCTCTAAAAAAAAACTGGTCAAATGCGTGTCGGACTCACTCAAATTTAATATACTTCTGCGTGCCTGGACGTATACGGTACCGTATTGGTACCGTATACCAATACGGTATTTTTACCGTATTGGTATGGAACCCTCGGTGCGCGAGTGCGACTCGCACTTGGTCGGTTTTTTAAACTTTACTCAAGTCTCTCTTTGTTTAATAAACAGATACAAACTTCTAACACAACAAATATTCCCCAAGATCTTAACAAAACTCACAACAACGGGCCTATTACGATGGCCTTAACTTTAGGGTACTTTTTGGATGTTTTGTTAAATTTCTTAATTTTGTGCACAAATTATCCCATAAAGTGCTTTGCAATGATATTCGCCATTAAAATTGGGAATTTATAAAAAATAATTAAAAAGAAATAAAAGAAATTGTAAAAAAAAGTCTTATAAATTTACATAATAAATATATAATACAAAATTTGATGGCAAAGTCATAAAACGAGATAACTCTATACGAGATTTAGGCATTACCCTTGACTCGCAGCTTACCCTTAATTTTCACAAAGACAACATTTGTAAGCAGGTATATAGAAACTTTAGCATGATTCTTCGTATTGGAAAACCTTTTAATCGTCCTGCTACTTATAAAATCTTGTATTATGCGTTTGTGAGAAGCATCTTAGAGTTTGGAAGTGTCGTTTGGTTGCCCCCCTTATCAAGTTCATGTGCAATGTATTCATCAAATCGTTAAATGCTACAGGACAAGTAACTTTTTTGATAGCACCGCCGAAATATCTTCACTACAAAGTAGACGTCTGTACCTCGATGTCTTATTTTTCTACAAAGAGATCATATAAAATGTCCTAACCTGCTACAAGAAATAAAATTTAATATATCTTACCGTTCTGTCCATTCTCGACCACTCTTTCATTTCAGTTTTGCAAAAAGAAACTATTGAAAATATTTATTTTTTAGACGTGTTTCTAAGGTCTACAAATACAAAGATGTTGATCCGTTTCTACTGTCTTTAAATTGTATTAAAAAATCGGTGAAGACAAAATTGTAGCCTTTTATTTACTTTAAGCTTTATTAATTTAAGTTAAACTTATATTGACACATTCTATGTACTAATTCTAATCATTACGTACCGTGTTGTATTTAGCAATGCTGAAAAAATGTTTTCCTTATTATATTCCTACATGAACCTCCAGGTCTGCTTTCATGTAATTTTTGCTTGTAACTACATTTAACATATGGCTGTACGAGTATGTGTTCTAAAATAAATTATGTAAATACATTTTGAAAATTTAATTCACTAAGGTAAAGTACTTATTGTTTATGAATCAGAATACCAATTTTAACGGTGAGCGACAAAAGGAGATATACTGAAAATTTGTTCGGAAAATTTGTAAACAATATCATGAAATTCAACAAAACATCAAAAAAAAAATGAGAAAAAATAACCTCGTCGTTTTAAAGATATACTCGTACTCGTAGATGTAAAATAAAAAATGACTGTATTTTTTTGGCAAGTTTTTAATTAATTAATTTTTTAAGTTTATGGACGATATAGTTACTTTTTAACTCGTTATGACAATTATAATTTTTTTAAAAATCCTCAAAAAAAATTTTTGTTATCTAGTAGGTAATAAGTTTCAGCTTGTCTTTAAATAAATTGATACTACCGGGCAGTGTAGAGCTATATTAAGGCAGGGTTGAAATTTTTGATAAATCTCTGTTATAGTGGATGTAATCAACCACAGAGATTTATATGAAATATAGGAGGAAATGAATAAGCATAAGAAAGATCTCTGTCAAAAATTTCAACCCTGCCTTAATATAGCTCTACACTGCCCGGTAGTATCAATTTATTTAAAGACAAGCTGAAACTTATTACCTACTAGATAACAAAAATTTTTTTTGAGGATTTTTAAAAAAATTATAATTGTCATAACGAGTTAAAAAGTAACTATATCGTCCATAAACTTAAAAAATTAATTAATTAAAAACTTGCCAAAAAAATACAGTCATTTTTTATTTTACATCTACGAGTACGAGTATATCTTTAAAACGACGAGGTTATTTTTTCTCATTTTTTTTTTTGATGTTTTGTTGAATTTCATGATATTGTTTACAAATTTTCCGAACAAATTTTCAGTATATCTCCTTTTGTCGCTCACCGTTAAAATTGGTATTCTGATTCATAAACAATAAGTACTTTACCTTAGTGAATTAAATTTTCAAAATGTATTTACATAATTTATTTTAGAACACATACTCGTACAGCCATATGTTAAATGTAGTTACAAGCAAAAATTACATGAAAGCAGACCTGGAGGTTCATGTAGGAATATAATAAGGAAAACATTTTTTCAGCATTGCTAAATACAACACGGTACGTAATGATTAGAATTAGTACATAGAATGTGTCAATATAAGTTTAACTTAAATTAATAAAGCTTAAAGTAAATAAAAGGCTACAATTTTGTCTTCACCGATTTTTTAATACAATTTAAAGACAGTAGAAACGGATCAACATCTTTGTATTTGTAGACCTTAGAAACACGTCTAAAAAATAAATATTTTCAATAGTTTCTTTTTGCAAAACTGAAATGAAAGAGTGGTCGAGAATGGACAGAACGGTAAGATATATTAAATTTTATTTCTTGTAGCAGGTTAGGACATTTTATATGATCTCTTTGTAGAAAAATAAGACATCGAGGTACAGACGTCTACTTTGTAGTGAAGATATTTCGGCGGTGCTATCAAAAAAGTTACTTGTCCTGTAGCATTTAACGATTTGATGAATACATTGCACATGAACTTGATAATGGGGGCAACCAAACGACACTTCCAAACTCTAAGATGCTTCTCACAAACGCATAATACAAGATTTTATAAGTAGCAGGACGATTAAAAGGTTTTCCAATACGAAGAATCATGCTAAAGTTTCTATATACCTGCTTACAAATGTTGTCTTTGTGAAAATTAAGGGTAAGCTGCGAGTCAAGGGTAATGCCTAAATCTCGTATAGAGTTATCTCGTTTTATGACTTTGCCATCAAATTTTGTATTATATATTTATTATGTAAATTTATAAGACTTTTTTTTACAATTTCTTTTATTTCTTTTTAATTATTTTTTATAAATTCCCAATTTTAATGGCGAATATCATTGCAAAGCACTTTATGGGATAATTTGTGCACAAAATTAAGAAATTTAACAAAACATCCAAAAAGTACCCTAAAGTTAAGGCCATCGTAATAGGCCCGTTGTTGTGAGTTTTGTTAAGATCTTGGGGAATATTTGTTGTGTTAGAAGTTTGTATCTGTTTATTAAACAAAGAGAGACTTGAGTAAAGTTTAAAAAACCGACCAAGTGCGAGTCGCACTCGCGCACCGAGGGTTCCATACCAATACGGTAAAAATACCGTATTGGTATACGGTACCAATACGGTACCGTATACGTCCAGGCACGCAGAAGTATATTAAATTTGAGTGAGTCCGACACGCATTTGACCAGTTTTTTTTTAGAGGAAAATGCTAGGAACACAATTTTTGGCTTCGTAACTTTGTTTGGACTAGTTAGAAGGTAAACATATCAAAAGTCACAGCCCGTACCCCTAACGCCGGGAAGGAGTGTAGGTTTGAAGGTCCCATTTTTTTGGTTTTTCGCATATATCTCGGACTATACGTCCTAGCAACATACCACTTTTTGCAAAATGAAAGCTGATTAAAATTTCCACAAGTTTTATTCAGACAAGTTTTTCGATGTCTTGTATAGTTTTCCAGATATTCGCAGTGAAGTCACATTGGCTAGTTGACTTATTTTGCCGTCACCCCTCTCTTTACTGGCTTTTATTAAGGGAAATTATGCGTTTTTCACCCACTTTAGATACATCAGGACTCGATGCAATCACTTCCTCATCACAAACAAAACACTTGCTGCTCATTTTAACGACACTGTAATAGACTAATTGACTGAATAGACTGAATAGACTGCAGCTTTAATTTTGCAGAAAGTTTCATGTCGCTAGGACGCATAGTTTCCGAGATATATGCGAAAAACAAAAAAATGGGTCCTTCGAACCCCCCTTCCCCCTTCCCCCTGGCGTAAGGGGTACGGGCTGTGAATTTTGATATGTTTACCTTCTAACTAGTCCAAAAAAAGTCCAAACGAAATCAAAAAATGTGTTCCAAGCATTTCTTTCTATACCTTTTTTTGAGAATTCGTTGACTGAATTAAATGCAAATTATAAATTATAATATAATTGTTCAGGGGAAGGGCAGAGCGATGCACAATGGTATAGAATAAGCTGGTTTATTAGGAAAGATACAAAAGGCATGAGAGCCGTGTGATGAAAAAAAATCGAACGACAATAACAGACATCTATCAAAATATATAAAACACTTATAAAAACGGCCAGCTAATAGTGGCGTCAACCATGAAGGTGCTTTACACCAACACACCCCCTCAACTCATGGCTTAACGTCACGCAGCCCTAACGCAGCCGTCAGTAGCTCGTGCCTTATACGAGGCAAAGGTTTGGTGAGGATATCTGCCAACATCTTGTCAGTCGCCAGATATTCCAAAGTTATGGCTTTGTTGTCACGCAGCACATCTCTAATAAAGAAATGTCTAATATCAATGTGCTTGCTCTTTGCGTGAAATACACCGTGATCTTCAGCAAGGCAGATAGCACTTAAGTTATCAGCATGCATTCTTACCTTAGACAATGTGTGAAGACCTAGCTCCTTCAGCAGACTATTTAAGTATACAGCCTCTTTCATAGCTTCCGCCAAACTCACAAACTCAGCCTCACACGTAGAAGTCGCAACAATGCGTTGCTTTTGTGAAGTCCAAGATATGGCTGCACCACCTAGTACAAAAACATATCCAGTAAATGATCGTCTATCGATTACACAACTACCCCAGTCTGCATCCGAATACCCCTGAATACATAACCCTGTCGGTTTAAATAACAAACCATGCGTTATTGTACCTTTTAAATATCGCAAGATCCGCTTTGCAGCTTTCCAATGGGTATCTTGTGGATTTTCTGCAAACTGTGCAAGTTTTGCCGTAGCATTAGCAATCTCTGGTCTAGTTGCCACACTTAAATACATGAGTGCTCCGATCAGTTCTCTATAAGGAAAAGATTTCTCTGCAACCTTTTTCTCTTCACTTATCACTTGTTTTCCTGTCTCCATTGGAGTCTGAACAGGATTACAGTCTTCCATGTTGAATCTTTTCAATATATCTTTAATATATTTTTCTTGTGACAAGTAGTAACCATTACCACTTTTCTTTATATCTATCCCAAGACAATAAGTTGCAGGACCAAAGTCTTTTAACTCAAATTTCTTGGCCAGTTCTTGTTTGAACTTATCTATCACATCTCTCCGTTGCGAACAGATCAAAATATCATCGACATAGATAACTACAAAAAGATCAGCTCCATCTTTAGTATGTTTATGATACAAGCAAGGTTCACTCACAGTAGGTCTCAACCCCATCTCTTTCAGCTTTGAATCCAGCTTAATATTCCACTGTCGTCCAGCTTGTTTGAGACCGTATAGTGATTTCCTTAGAAGACATGTGTCACCACCTGCTTTTATTTCTTCAAGCATTCTTATTGCCTTTTTTCCTGTTTCACTTTTACTATCTATTTCGATTAGTTTCTTTAGACTTTCTTCCAACAGTTCTGGAACCTTCATATAAATGTCTTCGTTTAAGTCTCCGTTTAAATATGCCGTGTTGATATCAATTTGGTCTATGTCCATTCCCATCTCAACGGCTAAAGCAACCAACAGACGTACAGTTCCAATTCGCGCAACTGGAGAAAAAGTCTTATTATAATCCAGCCCTTCTCGCTGACTATACCCTTTCGCAACTAATCTCGCCTTCTTTTTCTCTGTCTTGTCAACGTTTAACTTTGTTGTCAGTACGTATCGACAACCTACGACATTTCTATCAGGAGGCTTCTTCACAATGTTCCATGTATTATTTTTTACAAGGCTCCTTATCTCAGATAATATCGCTTCTTGCCATTTGTCTTTTTCATCACTACTCAAGGCCTGCTTTAACGTGATCTCAATAACTCCAGCAAAGTCATCAGTGTCGGCGTATTCCTCTGTTGATGCTTCGCTTTCATTATTTTCAGTTTCTTCAATCTCGACCATATTATACAGCTTTCGAGGACGCCCGACGTGCCCTCTTTCAATTCTTGGTCTTCCAGGACCTCTTTTTAGAGTGATATTCCTCTCTAAAGCCTCATTGCCATCACTATCATTACTAACTCTAGTACCGTCTCCACTAGTATACGTACTACCGCTTGTTTCATCGCTCAATGGCAAAACTGGTGGCCTTTCTGATGAGATTTCTACACTTAAGGGTTGTCCCGTCAAAGAACCCGACTGTCCCGTTTGAATTTCTATTTCAACAGTCTTTTTATCACTATTCTTTTCACAGTGTGGTTCAATGAGTGACTCTTTTAAAATATTATCATTATTTTCAGGTAGCTTACCTTCTTGAAAACGAACATCCCTCGACACTATTATTTTTCTGTCTTCAGGTATCCACACTTTATATCCAATAGATTCAGCTGGATAACCAACAAAAATGCCGAGTGAACTTCTTGGTGCAAACTTATCCTTTCCTGGTTCTTTGTTCAAGACGTGTACTTTTGTACCGAACGATCTAAAATATTCGATATTCACAGGTCTCCCGAACCATTTTTCATAGGGAATTTCACCGTTCAAGCTACTACATGGACACCTATTACGTATGTAGCACGCCGTCGCAACGGCTTCTGCCCAAAAACTTGCGGCTAGTCCCGAGGATAAAAGCATACATCTTGCCTTTTCAAGCAATGAACGATTCATACGTTCAGCTGTTCCGTTACTTTGGGGTGTATGCGGCGTTGTTAGTCGTCTCGTAATTCCCGCACTTTGTAAATATAAATCAAAATTTTTATTTACAAATTCACCACCGTTATCCGATTGTAAACATTTGATTTTCCTATTTGACATATTTTCAACCTGACACTTGAAAATCTTGAACTTTGACAATACGTCACTTTTATTTTTTAGCATGAAGACTTCACACCAACGAGTACAGTCGTCAATAAAAGTAACAAAATATTTATTTCCCGCGTTCGATTGAACTCTCATGGGACCTACCACATCAGAATAAATTATTCGCAACTTCTCATTGCAGGGTCCACTGGACTTCACAAAAGGCAACGAAACCATTTTCCCTTTAGCACACACATCACAATCACGCAAGTCACAATCAGTATTTACCGGGTCAATACCTGATTTCTTAAGTAATTTCATAAGATCTCTTCCATTCAAATGTCCCATACGCTCATGCCATCTATACAGATCGACATTCTTACTTCCTGATACCACAGACGCTGAAGCGTCCATTTCCCTCAAGTAATATAAATTACCTCGCCGGTCAGCGGTCAGCTTTACTTCGCCATCCTTGACTGCGTATGCTACATCACGCTTAAAAGTGACTACACAGCCTCGTTCAGTGAGCTTAGCGATTGAAATTAAATTACTTCGTAAGTCGGGAACTAGTAAAGTATCTTCAAATTTTATGAAGCGCGTACGGTCGTCATTGCATGCTAATATCTTAACTGTACCCTTACCTTGCACGGTTGTAAAAGATTCAGTGGCTAACTTTAACTTTTGGCTCGAAGGCAGTACCTCCTCAAACCTTGCCGCGTCGTTGCACATGTGAGCACTGCATCCGCTATCAAATAGCCATTCTTGACAGCGCTTAGCTCCTACAGCCAGGCAGTCTGAAATTTGATTGATGGTTAATGCTTCACATTCTACAGTTCCATCTGGTTCTGCGCAACTTTCAGCGCACCTAGTTTCCGAAGTTTTCTTCTTCTTTTTACAGTCCGATGCCTTGTGTCCAAATATATGACATTTAAAGCATTTATACTTAAAATTCGTTCCAGTTCCGTTCCCTTTCTTCTGACTACTTGTTCCAGCTCCAGATCCATTCACGTTTTTCTGACGTCTACCCACATACATAGCACCTTCGATATCTTCAACTTGAGCGTTTCCTCTCGAGGTATACTCCTCGACGATCTTTACTCGAAGTTGTTCGGGTTTAGGAAGGTTGTCCCTAGACTCTATAGCGCAACGAAAGTTTTCAAAACTAGGAGGCAGACTATACAAAAGCATGATTGCCAATAAATCATCATGGATTTGGATGCCCATCTCTTCAAGCTTATCTACAGCTTCAAAGAAAGAATCGAGATGTTCGCTTACATTTTGATTTTCGCCCATCTTCTGCAACATCAGCCTTTTCAACAGCGTTGCCTTTTTCGCAGGACCTCTCGACGCAAACATACTCTCCAATTTCAGCCAAACTTCTCGTGCAGTTCCCACCTTCTTTACATGATGAACAACACTTGGATCCAACGATAAAATCAACTCGGATTTAGCTTTTCTGTCAGCTGCCTTCCACGCTGACAAAGTGGCATCTCCGTCGCTGGGCTTTGGCTTCTCACCACTAACATACTCCCAATAATCGCCTTTGATCAATAAAGCCTCCACTTGCACTTTCCAGGTATCATAGTTGTCTCTTGTCAATGTTTGGATACGTATACTCGAAGACATTTTTGGATCCGACTATACCTAATTTACCAAATATTTTTACGACTACTATTTTTTTACCAGCTCTGGGCCCATAACCCTTGTTCAGGGGAAGGGCAGAGCGATGCACAATGGTATAGAATAAGCTGGTTTATTAGGAAAGATACAAAAGGCATGAGAGCCGTGTGATGAAAAAAAATCGAACGACAATAACAGACATCTATCAAAATATATAAAACACTTATAAAAACGGCCAGCTAATAGTGGCGTCAACCATGAAGGTGCTTTACACCAACAATAATATTGTTGTCCGATGCGACACTCCTGTTTCAGTTGTACTGTTTTTTGTTTTATGTATTTCTGTTTCAATTGGTTTTGTACTATTTTAATTGTATTTATCGAATAAGACTGATAAGAACAGTTTTAAATGTATTGTTCTAGCATTCATTCATTCGAAATTTAAGAGCCAAGCTCTTGTGGGTCCACCTATTTCTGTCCTGCATCAGGTTCTTGAGCTCTCTATACGTTTTGACTCCAACTTTTTCTTTTAACTGTTCATCATCATCATATCGTGTGGGTTGCAAGGTCGATGACCGACCTCACAAACCCTGGTGTCAGAGTTGTTGAGCCGCCAAAGGCCTCTGACATGGCTCATTAACGACTACATCCGTAGATAGTAGTCGGGACCAACGGCTTTACGTGCCTTCCGAAGCACGGAATCATCTAACTTTTCGGGCAATCAGGTGATTCATCCTGCAATGCCCTAACCAAACTGGGGAGGTCGCACAAAGAGATTTTTGTTTTTGACAGTGTCCCCACTGGGAATCGAACCCAGAACCTCCGGATCGAGAGCCGAACCCTCTAACCACTAGACCACTGAGGCTGTCTTTTAACTGTTGGCAGTATTCGATTCTAGGGCGGCCGCGTCCTCTTCTTCCCTCTATAACATACCAATTTTCAAGTTTGTAAGTGTTCTCGTTTTCAAAATAGAACTAAAACAAAAATCGCCTCAGCGACCATCCAACTTGACCCATCTCTTAAATGAATGTTCTTGAAACGGGAGCTCACCACAATTGGTTACCATTAGTTGTGAAAGTTGTAATATTTAATGATTTCAGACTTTTCCCTTTATTTGTACTGTGAGACCTAGCTTCTTGCCAAATTTCATAATTTTAGGTCAACGGGAAGTACCCTGTAGGTTTTGCTTTTTTGCATAAATGTATGGAGATGAGGACATAAAAAGCCATATCTTTTGATTGCGTCGTTGTAAAAAATTTAAATTTTCAGATCTTGTGTGGTCCATGGTATTAATTTCAACCTAACATATGGTATTAATTTCAACTTGATACCTTTACCCGTTCGTGAGATAAAGGGTCTTGACAGACAGACAGACAGACAGACGGACAACAAAGTGATCCTATAAGGGTTCCGTTTTTTTCTTTTGAGGTACGGAACCCTAAAAACAATAATAGTAAAATAAAGTTGTTGTTGTAAGTTGTAACAACTGAAAATACTTTATACCGAAAATGATATTGACATAGTTACACTGACCTCTATATATACAGTATATATAGAGGTCAGTGCATAGTTATATCAATTACTAATGGTAACCAATTGTGGTGAGCTCCCGTTTCAAGAACATTCATATAAGAGAGGGGTCAGGTTGGATGGTCGCTGAGGCGATTTTTGTTTTAGTTCTATTTTAAAAACGGGAACACTTACGAATTTGAAAATTTGCATGTTTATAGTGCATAAGCTATAAAATAACAACAAATAATAAAATTTGGTCAAGCGCGTGTCGGACTCAAAAAATATAGCACAATAACTTACTGAAATTTCAACTAATACAATTATGATTATGTGGTGGTACGGGACCCTCGGTGCGCGAGTCCGACTCGCACTTGGCCGGTTTTCTTACATGTGTACGCTAAAGTTTCCCTTGCCTTGTAGACAACATGTAGATAAAAATAACCACGGAGCACGGCGTTTTGTCGATTTTATTCAGTTTTCTCACAAAATAAGTCATATGAAATCTCCTATGATCTTTTTTGTACATGAAATGTAAAATTTTGAACTTCATAAATATTTGGACGTCGATAAAAGCTGAAATAACTGGAAAGTCTAATTTAATCTAATAATAGTAATTGCATTGATTACAACAGTGTAGAGGCACCGCCTGCATATCTGAAGTAAGTTATAGATAAGTAACTAGAAGTACATACATATAAAGATGCAAATGTGCTATTTGGTCGTTACACTCAAGACTCAGGATTTTTTAATTTTATTTTACAAGTGAGCAAACGAGCAGGAGCTTGAGCCGTAGGAGGGGGCGTAATGTAGCCTAGAGTGTAATGACCAATGCTACGCTTCTAACGTTTATCAAAATAAACTGGAGATCTAACTGGCGCCATCAAAATTTTAATCTCTAGCATAGATTTAATTATGTCACTGTGCTTTTTGTATGCATCATGTTGTATGGCGTTAGATGATTCTTCCAGGGACTCGTGATAGCTGTTTTAATGTCACCTGCAGATCACGAGTGTAATACTAACTGGGTAGTTGATACCGTCAAGGCGCGAGGCCAAATCCTATGTTTTAGAAAGAATAAAACCTGTAGATAGATAAGACGTTAATTAGTAGACGGGCCACCTAGTCAAAAATGAGCAAACGGTATAATTGGGATGATCCCATTTTCCTTTTACCACATATACACTCACCGGCAGAAATAACCGGCCGGTCTATTTTCTGTCGTACATTTTCATACAAGTAAGGGATCAAATGAAGCGTCGATATATTTCCTAAACGAAATAAATATCCGTGAATAAACAGTGAGATCATTAAATAAGGTGTCTGACTACCGATTCTTGAAGAATAGACCTGTGCACGGTATCCATGAAATTCCGTGCATCGTGCAGAAAAAAATATACTCATACGTCATTTTGTCAGAAATCTCTTACATTTAGCGAATTAAAACGTTTTAAGAGTCACACGGGTTTTATTCAACATTTTGACAATATTGTTAATTAGGTTCTTATCTAAAGACGTCATCAATCAGATTTGTATTTTTATTCAATTTAGGTAAGATATTGACGCTTCGTTTGCCCCCATTTTTGTATGAAAATATATGAAAGAAAACAGACAGGCTGGTTATTTCTGCCGGTGAGTGTAGATTTATTAGGATGTCAATAAACCATGATTGCAATCTCAAAGTTATAGCTAACCAAAATAGCCGCCAAAGAGTTTAGATATTGGACCGGGAGCCGGGAAGGTTTTCTTATGTGATAATCAGAATTACGTTGGGAGGCAGAGGCCGTTGATGGAGTTATTTGTTAAAAGTATCATCTATTACATCACAATCTAGTTTACTAAATTCTTTAATTCAAAATTGCTCATAACTCTCTTTAAAATAGAGGACTTTAGGGACGTAGCGATAATAGACAGTGAAATAATTAATCGCATAGGAAAAAAAATTATTTCAAGATTATTAAGTGTTATGCATTATTTTGATCGATCGATGTGCTCTATTATATTCATCTATATAACTAACATTTAACAGCACGACCCTTGCATAAAGTTATTTTTATCGTTTTAGAAACTTCGAAAAAAAGCTTGTTTTTAAAAAAGTTTATTTTATTAATATTTTATAATCAACTTTTTGTTTTGTCTTAACTGGTGACATTATGTAAATACCTTCACTGCCAAAGTCTGCCTGGACTGCCAAAGCTGTGCTCACCGAGAGCAGGGATAAATTATTCTGGTCACGTACCGTTCACTAAACCTTTCGTTAAATCACCAATCAGGGTTGCAATGTTTTTAACAGAGTTGCTCTGTCTAGCTCCATCTTCGGACCCTGGAAATTTCAGAGTATTTGCTAACCCTAATCAGACGAACCCAAACAGGACGGGTCTATCTTGTTTAGTTTAGGAGTTTTAATGGCCACCGTCCGACTCCATCATCTGTACCCTGATCATCATCTGAGACCAAAGTGCTTGGGAATACAAATCTAACGAACCCAAACTCGACGGGTCTATCTTGTATAGTTTATTAGTTCCTATGGCCACCTTCCGACTTTATCATCAGGACCCTGGACTTGAAAAGACAAATCCAACGAACCCAAACTCGACGGGTCTATCTTGTATAGTTTATTAGTTCCTATAGCCACCTTCCGACTTCATCATCAGGACCCTGGGGATATTCCATCGTCGACCTCATCTCTGTCTTCAAGACTAGATCGAGGTCAAGAGTAAGCCCATTTTCAATAAAATAAAATAAAAGTTCTTTTTTAATACGTAAATCGTAAACCGCAATTTACCTTTCATTCAATCAACTCAAATCAGCAAATTTTATTAATATAATGTGGTGGTACGGAACCGTTCAATAAGCAGTGAGAATGACCTCGAAAATACCGACTAGGTACTTATAAATTGATAATGCAGTGTTCTACGTAGCTTCAACATCTCATTGGACCCTGAATCCCGCAGTTTCCCGAAGATTCGATCGCTTTGAAAAATAAAGTTTTAATTTTGTTCCTACCAAAGCCGTATGGGATGCATGACTTCGATTTTGCTTCCGTATCTATTATTCCTTCGGTGTTGGGGAACAGATAGAAGTTACTATGATACGACTGTCAGTGTATTTTTTCTCCATTTTAAAGTTGCTTGCTGGATTGGTTGCCTGGCTGTTGAACTTTAAAATATTATGGCTTAAGTTTTTGGTGCCATCCTTGTACTGAAATAAACTATCAATACTCATAATGCAAAATGTTGTTCATTCTCACTACTTATTCAACACCCCTTGTACCTACAAGTATAAAATTTAGCAGAGGTATCATTTAGTTGATAATCCAAATTTTTTACCAGAAACATCTGCCCTCGTACAACCAAAAGTATAAAATTTTGCACAGTTATCAACTTCAACGTACCGTCAACTTTATTTTTTTTCCAGTGCCACTTCAAACATTGCAATGCAGAAGTAAGCACTTTGAACGTGTTACTTTTATGGCAGTATTACATGCTGAAATAATCAAATGGCACATCAACACATTCAATTATTTTTCATTTTTGTTAAAGTGTGACGGAGCTGGTTGCATAGCGCAGGTATTGTTCAAAATTTTTCTTTTTCTGCCAGTTCGCCAACAAAAACATGAAAAAACATGTTTTTAGTACAGTCGTTCCGGGCAACTTTGGACCACCACCGGTGCAACATTGGACCACACCCATGACAAGCTTTTGTATTTTTTTTTAATTGTAGTAATACACGTCTAAGAATACACGTTCTATGGAAATGCATGTATTAGAACCAAGGAGGTTTTAACCCACGCTACAAGCGAAGCGTAATAAAACCTCCTTGATTAGAACATAAAATATAGAGTCCATAGACAATAACAAACGTAATTTGACAGCCAAACAAGGTAAAATATCAAAATAAACAGCTAATCTTTTCTGGTCTTGCAGAAGTAGGGTTCATATTGCTCGATTTCAATTGGGTGTTAATTAAACAGACTTCTTTTTAATACCATTATACTTAATTTTAATGGCATTATTGTATTCTAAATTACTAACTCAGCCACAAACAACGTGCAACTAAATAATACTTTCTTAGCCACTAATTTATTTCTGGCACTCGCCGGCCGCTTCCGCGGCACTCTCGCTTCGCTCGCTCGGCTCTTGCGTTGTGGTCGCAAGACAACCTAACCCAACCTAAAGAGCTCTACACACCAAAGCCGCCCGCCTGCCGACAAATGTTGGCAACTTTTTGTCGGCGGGCTATGTTGGCGACTTTACTCATTACACGGCGGAAAACTTTGTCGGCGACATGTCGGCGGCTCGACATTTTGTATGTACGCATGTCGCTGACATGTCGGCGGCAAATGTTGCCGACATTATTCTTTTTTATAGGCCGCCGGGTGGCGGCTTTGGTGTGTATTGCCCTTAAAACTTTTTGATACAAAATAATTATTTTTGATGCACAGTTAGTAATTTTGATGCCCAATCATAAATTTTGATGTGCATAATGATATTTCTCATTTCAATTGTCAATGTTACCCTTTATATAAAATAATAGCGATTAATAGAGTTTTTATGGTATGAAAATATCATGGTCTAATGTTTACCCCAAAATCAATATAACTTTGGACCACAACTATTTTTGTTTTTATCTCAGGATTCACACATAATTTCTAAATAATTTAATGTAATTAGCATTTCAAACGTCAAAAGATCACTTAACTCACATTTATTGTGTAGTCATTGTTTACATTTTATTTGATAAATACTGGAAATTATCTCATATGTGATCCAATATTACCCGGAACGACTGTATGGAAGGCCCCCTTAATTTTTTATTTCTTTATTTTTCTATTTGTTGTTATAGCGACAACAGAAATACATATTCTGAGAAAATTTCAACTGTCTACCTATTACGCTGATAGACAGACAGACATCGGAGGCAAATTAATAGGGTCCCGTTCTTCACCCTTTGAGTACGGATCCAGAAAAGATTTAACAATGTATTTTTTTTAGTGCAAAGGACGACGATGTACGCAGCGTTCAGCTATAAACCAAAATGTACGACAACAGCCACTTCCAGATTCACAATAAACAACAGCAACGTGATAAAGCCCAGATCCAGCAACCATTTAGGTTTACTTTATATTGTTTTGGCCAATCCTACGATTGGCTAAGTGGACCAAGCCACGCATACAAGTGATCGGATCACGCGTGTGGACATTTTACCCTACCTAGATGGTTGATTTACAATTGATCGGGCTTCAAGCTAGAAGTAGACTAAATATATTCTCCACAAATAATACAAATATAAATTAGCACTTGTAAGAGATAAATCCACCCAGACACCAAAAAACGATCCGAGACCTAATTTTTCTTTTAAATAAATATAATATTGCCTTGATTATTTTTCGATCATTCAATCTTCTTTTCATTTCTAAGTATATTTTTGTTTAGGTAGATTTTATTTTATTAAGTGACTTCTTTTGCTTTCCCGTCTGTTGTGCCTAGGGCATGCAAAAACCGGGTAGAAAAGCAAAACCGGTTTTTTCGGATTTTCTGTTGAGTTTTACGAGTACAATGAAAAGCCAGAATCAGATAAATCAAAATTATTGTTAGAATAGCAGTAACAGTTCTAAAACAATTAAAAATCGAAAATAAGAAGAAAATTATGTCTAACGCCCTTGTTGTACCCACTCCACTTAAAGAGACTCTACGCTCGAAGTTGTCGATGAATACGTATACCTGGGACAAACAGTACAGCTGGGTAAATCCAACTTTGAGAAAGAGGTCACTCGTCGAGTTCGACTCGGATGGGCAGCTTTTTGTTCAAACGTTGAAATGACAGTTACTCGTAACACTTTTTAATTATGTATTTAAATATTATAAAATCGAGTTCGCGCGATCATAAATGACTATCCACGTCCAGTTTTTTGTAATAAAAGTTTCATAAAAGTTATCTTTTTAGGGTCCCGTAGTCAAACAGGAACCCTTATAGTTTCGTCATGTCCGTCTGTTTGTCTGTCTGTCCGCGACTTAGCTCAGAGATCCTTAGTTCTAGAAAGCTAAAATTTTATACAGATATATATTTCATCTACGCCGACAAAGTGGTAGCATAAAATTTTAAAAAATATTAATGTAAGTTTACTAAGATAATTTTTCGAGTTTTGTTCGGGATCTGTTTGCGAAATGTTAAGCTTGAAAGTGTAATTTTTGGTTGGAGTTGAGTATCCCCCCCCCCCCCCCCCCCTGCCGGCTAAACAGTCGTTATTGGAAATGTGATAAAAATCACAGTAGTAACATATATGATGAAATTTAAAGGAAAACTATCACAGTTAAGAAGGCCTCACAGGTTAATGAGCTATAGCCGAAAAACTAAAAATAATAAAAAAAGAAATAGCAATCAGGCGCTAGGACCTCGCTGAGCATTAGGATGTAAAAAGTTTATGTTATAAAAGTTATGAAAAACCCACTTTGCGATAAAAAAATCGTAAAAGAATAACGGAATCCCGTACTGCGCGTGGCCCGACACGCTTATAGCCGTTATTTTTAATATTGATTTTGTAAATTTAATTGTAATTGTCTTTTTTAATTGTAATTGTCTTTTTTAATCGACTTTTTTATATAGTCTGGATGTATCAAACGTGTTGTGAGGCATATTGTTAGAAAGGGCATAAAAATACCTTTTATAGGACATCTTGGTTTACTTCCTACCTAATAATAAAAAAAAGATATGTGTGGGCAAACGTTGAAGGGTCAGCGTCAATAGAGGGTCTTATTGAATCGACTTTTTTATATAGTCTGGATGTATCAAACGTGTTGTGAGGCATATTGTTAGAAAGGGCATAAAATTCCCTTTTATAAGACACATTGGTTTACTTCCTACCTAATAAGAGAAAAAAGAAATGTGTCGGCAAACGTTTAAGGGTCAGCGTCGATAGAGGGTCTTATTGAATCGACTTTTTTATATAGTTTGGATGTATCAAACGTGTTGTGAGGCATGTTGTTAAAAAGGGCAGAAAATTGCCTTTCATCTTAAACCTTGATTGACTTCCTAACTTAAAAGGCAAAAGTGATATGATCCGGCAAATGTTGAAGGCTCAGCGTCGATAGGCGGTATTTTTCGAGCGTTAGCATTCTTAGCTCTATATATCAAACATGATGAAACGCATATCATAAGGAAAGGCATAAAATTCCCTTTCATCGGAATACTTGGCTTTTTTCCTACCTAATAAGGAACGAGGGCTGTTGATTTTCAAACATCTTCGTTGATAGAATTAACGTAAGATGGCCTTTTTCGGCAGTTTTTGTGTAACTTACATTCAAATTTTTTAGGAAACTCGTTTCTAGTATGTTTTCTAATGGATTTCTTACGTTTTAGGTCATTTCGATTAGATTGAAAAGGCCCAAAAACATTTTTATACGTATTTTTTCAAAATGTCTGTTTTTTTGTATGTTTTATCTGTTTGTATGGTAACTAGGGATTGAAGACAGCCTTTTAGAATCATTCTGTATCGTTTTCTATTTGATTTGCGCCCAATTGAAACAGTTTTTGCATTTTGAAATTTCGACCTCCTTAATTTGGTCGGGTTATAAAATTCGTCTAACTTTTTCTGCTAACTTCACACCGCTAAGAAGGAGAGCCAAATTATGAATTTCATACTAGTCTACAAGGACTACTCTCTAATTTCGTAAACTATTAGGTATAATAAAGTATCGAAATAAATTTCTTCAGTTTTTATTTATTTTAATGGAAACAAAGTAGCACCATAATAGTAGGTAGTACATTAAAATGCAAGTGCGCTATTTCGTTTATTGCACTCGAGGCTCAGGAATTGCAGCCCGAGCCGCAGGCGAGGGCGTAATGGAGCCGAGAGTGTAATGAAAATGCTTTTTACGACGTTTTTCAACACATTTGCGAGTAAAAAGACTAAAACTTGCTAACGTTATGTCCACGCACGTCCACTGGAACATGTTAAAGGCTGCATACGTTAGTGTTTTCCTTTGATTTAAACCGTCTAGTCTCAGTAGTTCGGTTCAACCTTCAAACTTGTGTTTTGTGTCAATATTAAGATGGTTCAGGAACTACGTTATTCACAGTTTTTTTTGTAGAAGTCGACACAGAAATAACTACAACAGGTAATAAACACCACACACAAACACATATACTCGTACCTATTTGTAAATATGGCGCGCATTATTTTTTTTTCAGCGGGCACAGAATGATTATACACGTTGAGAGGCACAAACTAAACTGCCGAATAGCTTATTTCTCGAACCTTAAAATAAATTTCATAATCAAAAATTTAATACCGTGTTAGATAAATTACAAATATCATATTTTCTCGAATACCTACCTACAGCTTAATTTCATGAAGATGTTACTAACCTTACTAACGTACTAAGCATAAAAACTCTTTGCACCTTGCGAGATTTGAAAAAAAAAAAACAAAAATAAAACACTAGTGCGGTAATATAATATAATTTACTGTCTTTAATCTTATCTTTTTAGTTTTTTTACTTTCGAGCGGAGCGAGAAAAGTATTTTTTTTATAGAAGAGGGAGACCAGACGAGCAGACGGGTCACCTGATGGTAAGTGATCACCGACGCCCGTAGACACCCGTAACACCAGGGGGTCACTCATAGAATACATGAAATGTATTCTATGGGGTCACTAGTGCGCTGCCGGCCTTTGAGGGCTGCCTTGTTGTACCCGTCCGGAAATACCTGCGCAGGAAGCTGATTCCACAGTGCGGTCGTACGTGGTAAGAAGTTTCTTGTAAAAAATACGATTGCCAATTATCTAGGTGGTATGGATGAAATTATAACTTCTGTCGAGTGGTGCGGTGGTGAAATTCTGCAGCAGGTACTAGCTCGAACAATTCCTCAGAGCACTCCCCAGGATACATGCGATAAAGGATACATAAAGATGCAATATCTCTCCGCAGTGCAAGATGGTCGAGTCGGCCGGTGAGGACATCGTCGCCAATGATTCGGATCGCTCGACGTTGAACGCGGTCAAGAGGAAGGAGCTAATACTGAGGCGCCCCGGTCCAAAGGTGGCAACAGTACTCCATATGAGGCCTAACTTGAGCCTTATAAAGTTGAAGGCGATGTGCCAGTGTGAAGTACCCTCTTGCTCTACCAAGGACACCTAGTTTTTTGGAGGCCATTTTGGCCTTGTCTTCCAAATGACCGCGAAATTGGACGGAGCTCGATATATATCCCTTTACAACAAGGGAAGTGCTCTGAAACAGAGGAGATGCAACAAAGGGGTTTTTCTTTGCGGTAAACGCGCAATATTGCGTCTTTTTGGGGTTGAATTGTACCAAGTTGCGAAGACCCCAATTCGAAAAAAGATCTAATTTGGTTTCGATTACAGACACAAATTTTTCAGGCGCTGTATCTCTGCAACGCGACTCTGAACGCAACCACTGTGTGCAGGCAAACCAACGTATTTAACATCAGAGAGTCGTTGTCTATATGTCGCAGGCAAATAGTAGAATTCTTCGTTTTACATTATGCCTTGGCATTCTACAAAATGCCGAAATTTTTTTAATTCATTTTACATAATGCCGCGGCATTTCATAAAACGGTGCGTAATTCATTGTGGTCGAAGGATAACCTAACTCAACCTAAACGATCCCTGCTCGGGATCGGTTAGGTTGGGTTTACCGTGGCCATCCGTGGCTAACGAACCTATAATGCACCAGTGATCTAAATCCGTTTACAATCTGCCGGCGCCGTTTTACAATTTGCCGACCGTTTAATTTGCCCGCCGATTTGCCTGAGACATATAAACCCTCATTAATTTAGGAGATCGTTCCCAATTCTGTCGCGACTATACCACTAGCATAGTTAATAAGCGAAAGATATTTATACTACGAGTATTTTGGACTTTACAAATAAAAAAACTTACACGTAGAAGTTATTTTATTGTTAACTCGTGACGACGATGGTAAACATTCAACGTTTTTTTCATTTTATCTAAGCTCACTTGACCTGCAATGAGTACATTATCTGTTTTCTTAATATTATTAATTATTCGATAACTTTGTTTTACACTACTATAATAAATGTAAGTTAATAACAAACGTTACATTTTGTTTAGGAAATATCTACTTATCGGCTATTCATATTTGTTTATTGTATCGTGCTTTATGCTATTTCTTTTGCAACGTGTAATTATAAATACGCAAACCTCTCGGGTAGTAGTTTCACCCATGTAACTGAACAACTTTTGTTCTACTTCTTTGAAAATTAGAATTAGCCATAAAAAATGAAAATCTGATCCGGTCTGTTTGAATGGACATTTTTTATTTTTAAATTATAATTTCCAAAAGTTGTAGAAAACATATGTTTTTCAGTAGTTCGAGAGGTTTTACGATTTTAGAATTACACGTTGCTTATAAATTAAACAAATTACTTATGGGTGCCATTACACGGTCAATCTGGATCGCGAACCAGAGTGGTTCAGTAATACCACAGAGTTGTACGTAAGAAGAAAAAGCTATAGAGAGCTGCGCCACTGATTATAATAATATAGGTATATAACACAACTATTTCTGTTTCTCGTAGAGCTGTAACTGTAGATCGCGAACCAGATGGACCTTGTAATGGCACCTATACATACGATTTTATACCAGAGTTCACGAAACAGCGTCACGTTTTGTAAACGATTATTTTGCAGTTAAAAAGAGATTTCTCTTTAATTACACGAGGTTCACGTTTGTAACCACAATACACACACAGAAAAACAGTTTTATATACAGAAAGTCAGAAATATCCACATTTTTAAGACTTTTTATACAACGTGTTAATGGAATAAGCGAAACCCTCATACACCCCAACTGATTAACATTAAAATAAATCCATTCCCGTAAAAAAAATCTTGATAAAAGTTTTTTTATCTAGATATTGGGGGCGATTCTAGCGTGGCCGCTAAATTTAAGGCTATAATTTGACAGGTCTAAAAATGTTGCTATCTTTGTTACCGCCTATAGGCTGAAAAAACACAGCATCACTTTTAGATCTGTCAAATTTTAATCTTAATTTTAGCGGCCACGCTAGAATCACCCCCAATGTTACTTTAAAGTTTTATCAATGTCCTAGTTTCATCGTTGTTCTCGTCCGCGCACACCACGGCCACTTCCCTCCCCTCCTCACCGCTCATTAACCGCGAGGCGCCCGGCGGCCGCCAGCGCGCGTATCCACAGAAATATTTAGAATAGAAGCGGCAAGAATTCAAATAATAAAAATTTAAAAAAAATTACCCCTAACAAAAACCCGTGAAATTGATTCTACTCTCGATTCTGAACAAACTATTTTCTCAGGTTCGCTTATTCCGTTAACACGTTGTATAATTTTAAGGTTATAATATTGTCTTGTATACAAAAAGCTCTTTCGTGAACTCTGCTCTAGTCATATTTTTGGATACCAGTGTGAATAAATTACTATTTACAATCAACATATCCATTGTATGAACCTATACTAATTTACAAAATACTTTGGAGAATAGTGGTAAACCGACCTGTACATTACGTTTCTGCAACTATTTGTTATGGTCTCTGGATGAATATGAGGAGACAGCTATAACATTAATTAACCATTTGAAATTCGCTACGGCGCGGCGGCATCGCAATAAGCAGTTTTCTGAGAGCTCTAATATAAAAAAAATCCGGTCAAGTGCGAGTAGGACTCGCGCGCCGAGGGTTTCGATATACCTTTAGTATTTTTGGAAGCAAAAAAGTCCATTTTTAGGACAAAACTAAATTTGTTTGTGAAGGTTTTTTGAAGATTTCTAAAAAACTGTGCAACTTAGAAAGATCGTTTTATTTTTGTTGTAATATTTACGTAAACTTCTATCGATTGTAATTAAAGCTGATTTTTTTCTATTCACACTTCGGAGATATGGGGAGGGGGGGGGGGGGGGGGGAATGGTATTTTTTTGACGTCTTTCATCATAACTTGAAAACTAAGTCGTAAAAAAAATACAATTATTATTTTTTAATTTACATGTAGAAATTTTGCTCATATTTTGGGCCCCATTTACATTAATAATCACAATTTTGTTTTTCAATTAAGTTGGGCCATACTAAAACTGTTCCAAATTTCAAGTCGATAGCATAAGTGGTTGCTGAGATATACAGGTGTGACAGACAGACAAAGTCGCACCATAACGGTTCCATTTTTTTACATTTTGGTATCGGAACCATAAAAAAAGATAAAGATATTTAAATTTACATGTCAAAGAAAAAAATTAAATTCGAAAATAGTCAAATTACAAATTGAAATGTTCAAATGTAAATAATCATCTCAAAGCTAAAAATATAAAACTAATCAATGTAAAATATGTATCAATTATTTCATAAAGTTCCTTGTCCAACAAAAGGTCAATTGATCGAAGCCGTTGAAGGAAGTTAACTTTACGAAAGCATCTTGGAATATACTCAGATCATTTATTATTTATCATTTATTTACAACAGCTGTTCTTCAACGATTTTATGTTGTTCTTCATTAAAAGCGTTGAACAACAGCTATTCCATCCATATTTCCATGGAAATCCGCCCAGGAAACTACTCCAGATCAATTTTATAAAGAGTTATATGGGCTTGATAAAAACATACTCGTACAAGCCACGAACCAGAACGAGACTATGTTATCGAGTATTGTTTTGTGAACGAATATACAAGGTGTAAGGGACAGTGTACTGAAATCTGAAAGGGCGTGCTCAGACAACAAAACTGAACAACTTTCCCAAAGAAACATTTTTGGGAAATTTATTTGCCCTCTCCATAGAAACTGTTCGGTCAGAGTGAGCAATTTGTACGAAGGTCAAAAACTTTTTTAATTTCCAGACAGAGAGACTGACCCTATTTCTGATGAATGGAATGGGTATCAAGTTGAATATCAAATACTCAATTTTATGAACTGGGCTGCATTTTTTCGGTACAAATACAGGGTGTAAGGGACAGCCCTCCGAATACTGAAAGGGCATGATCAGTCAACGTAATCGAACAACTTTCAGTGAACAAAACTTTTAGGAAAAGAAAAGAAAATAGGCCTCTTCATAAAAATTGCAAACTTGATTGGACAGTTTGTATGGAGAGGCCGATTTTTTTACGTTTCCTGAAAGTTTTGTACACTGAAAGTTGTTCTATTACGTTGACCTTGCCCTTCAGTATTCGGAGGGCTGTCCCTTACACTCGTTATATTCCCCTTTTTCCATCCTGGATAATACCAATTGATTTTTGTTTTTGAGTCTACTGTACTGTAGGCCACCCCTCTTGTCGATTACTTTTTTCCGGAAAATTATTAACAAAAAACAAAATTCCAAAAACCTGAAAAAATCCCCGTTTTTCCACCATAAGATTTAATTGGTTTTGAAATGAATTTTCAGTAAAACGCTTTTTAAGTATATAAACAAAACTTCAAGATGGCGAAAAGAATGTACCATACTGAAATGTTTAAAACTACCAATTGTCACCATTCGCTAGATAAACTCTAATTCTTGCACCTTTCTTTAATTCTAACTTACGAGGATAGTTTATCGTGAGAGCGTTATGTTTTGGACCGTGTATGTGATGCCTTGTACTGGCGGAGGAGGTTGCGTAGGCTCAGGAGCGGAAGACGGGAAGTGCCCATGTACGCGTCGGTGGTTTTGCAACGCTGTGCCCTGAAATTTTTATTACTTATTAGAAATTGTAAATATTTCTCTAAGGGTCGTCAGACGGATTTTTAGAACTATTTTAGTTTTTTTTTATTTGTACCTATATTGGGTGTAAAAAAAAACTGTAAGCACTATTTTAGCCTGTCTACAGCACGCCTCCAAGTGTGGGTGGGACGGGACATCCACGTCTTCTTTTGCCTCCCGGCTGCCATTCAAAGGCAATGCTAGCCGAATTTTCCCCCCTTCTTGGAGTGTGACCAATCCTCCTCCCAGGGCTGTCGTAGAGCGATGCTAGGAAAATTACGCGGGACCGGCAGGCGTGGAGAAAACTTAGACTGAACAACTTTCCTAAACGAACATAGCTCAAAATACAAAAAAAAAAAACATTATTACTCGTACCTCTCATACAAAATGCGCAATCAGCTGGTACAGTTTCTGTGAAAAGTTGATTTTTTTTTTCGTATTTCGACCTATGTTCTTGGGAAAAGTTGTTCACTTGCACGCTCTGAAAGATACGTTAAAATAGTGCTTACTAATATTTTTACTAATTTTTTTTTGTATTATGGTTAATTTTTTATCACTATAATAATTTTGGGATGTAATTCCAATAATTAAACTGAAACACTTTTCCTAAGAAACACATCATAAAAGTAAAACACTTTCCCTTACAAACACAAGTCGAAAAATATTTCACATCTTTCGCCCGACCCACGTTTGTATGTTTCATAAAAATAAAGATCATATTAACAAAAGACTTGTGTTACGCATACAGTATAACAAATTTACTTAAACTTATTATTGATTATTGGTGAGTACGGGTGAAATGTAGGGCGCGCCATACAAACAAAAATACGCCATACACCTACGCTGCTTGTTTTACAACTGTACTAAAAACGATTTGCAATATAAACAAAACAAAATATATTAAAATTTGAATGTTTAGTAAATAATCCTAGCAAGACTCCTAGCCACTTTTAATCGTCACACAAAACGACCAATGTAAGGCGAGCATCTCAAAGGATCGCATAACGAATATTTGTTGAATTCCGGTCTACTGAAATATAATAAAAAGGACTGAATAGAAATCGTAACCCGGAAAAGTACAAAACTAGATGTCGCTGACAAATAATCAGCGAAGTTATTGTAGTTCATAGGCCAGCCAAGATATCGGTGTACAAAGTTAATGAAAATGGACATTAAGATAGGTTTAGGGATATGTTATTATATAAAAAACATTGCTTAAAGCAGTTAAAAGTAGCATACGCAATGGTTTATAGGGATATCTTTCCATCAAGTATCAATTTAGAACAATAACCTGCCTGTAATGAAATATTCATACGAAAACGGGCTATCGAAGCCGTTTTGGCGGGAAACTGCGCGGTAGAATTCGTGTACAACTGAGCGATCTGTCGTTTTATATTACGAAGTATAATTATGGGGAAGACGGTCGTCGAGTAGGCGGCGGACCGAATCGGCCGTACAGGAACTGGCAGACTAGGTGTTTCTGTCACTACAAATAAATTGCTACTTGATGCCACAATTTCCATCTCGGTATCAAATGACGTAAGTGCCATTTATTTTTTTTCACCGGAAGTGGTACTTTATTTTGAACTTTCGGCCAATTCAATTTTTTTTTCAAATGTTTCTAATCTTAGCATCACTTTTATGAACATTTAACATGGGGCTTATCTTTGTATCAAATAACGTAGGTCAAATGACGGTCGCCGCTCGTACTAAAACCAGTTTTTTTTTTCTGACAGATTTAGATGAATACAATTGATATAGCTGCCAAATGTGTTGGTAAGCGTTGGCATTGATTGACTCATGAAACGGATTATAGCTTGCTTGCCTAGATAATGCCTGTTCACTCTAGTCTTGAAAAGATCCAGATTATATTGCAAAAAAAAAAAGATTGGCGGGGAGTCCATTGCTGTGCGACATGTAGGTATACCTGAATATACTAACATTTTATATTGCAGGAAAAATGTTTACGCGTATTTTTTTATACCAAGCCAGTCCTAAATAAATGATTCGGTTATGATTGTATTATTATTTACTGTTTTAATCTAAATATATAAAACTAGCTGTGCCCGCGGCTTCGCCCGCGTGAAATTCAGACAATGTGCAGTATTCTGCAGTCTCTCCCTCTCCCCCTCCCTTTCTCCATCAACCTCTCCCTCGGGAGGGATCTCCCTCTCTTGGGGGATGATTTTTCAAACACGCTCAAAACACGTGTTTTTTCTTTCTTTTTATTAGCCTAAATCCTAATTTTTAATAGAATTTTCATACGTACTTTCATCCCTTATCTCACCCCTTTGCGGGATGATATATCAAAATTGCTGAAACACGTGTTTCTTTACTTCTTAGTATCAGCTAAAATCCAAATTTCAAGTACCTCACGTCAAAACTGTAGGATTTTCATACAAACTTCATCCCTTTGGGGGATCAATCTCAAAATTGCTAAAACACGTGTTTATTAACTTTTATTATTTTAAAATACAAATTGCAAACACCTGATCTCAAAACTGTAGGATTTTCATACGAACTTTCATCCCTTATTTCACCCCCTTAGGTGATGATATCTCAAAATAGCTAAAACAGGTGTTTATTTACTTTTTAACCGACTTCATAAAAGGAGGAGGTTCTATGTTCCACTGTATGTATTTTTTTTAACTTTTTTACTTAAGTATGTTCACCGATTATTTCGTCAGTTCTGAACCGATTTGCAAATTTTTTTTCTCATCGAAAATGGTATAATTCTGAGGTGGTCCCATTGTCACCAAGTCAGGATTTGATGATGGGATCCTAGGGAAATCGAGGGCAACCCTCAAATTTTGAAGGCACGTATTACGTGTTTCATAGATTTTTTAAAGCTATTAAGTATTTGCGTTTGGAATTCATCATCTCATTGCGTCTGGTCTCATGTTGATGATCTGATGATGGAAGGTACAACTTCTTAACGGTTAGGAGTTGGAGGATAATTCTTTAAAATTGTAGTTACGTATTGATCGATAGTTTGAAGCGCTCGTTGCAATGTGGAAGTTGCTCTTTCTTTAATTCAGTAACGTTGGCCGTGGTGTAGTCAGAACCTGGATGGGTGACCGTTAGAGGCACAAGAATTAGAGCGTTCTGTCAATTGTAGAATTTTCTAAATTCTGTTTTTACCCGACAAAAAATTCTTATGAAGCGGATCCCAGGGAAATCGAAAGTAACGCTAAAATTTTATGGGAACGTATTAACTTCGTGTTTCATAAACAACGTGTTAGGTACATAACTTTTGGTACCAGTATCTTACAGTGTTTGCTTAACACTAAAACTTATAAAGTAAAAATAGTTTTAACAAAAACTACACACCTCCTTCAAAGTTTTGCAAGGTTTCTATCAGCACTGAAAAGTATAAAATAACCAAAGCAGTTAATAATCAGTAACTTAGAGAAGTAATAGAAAATAATCAAGCCTGTTATTTATTTCAATTATAAATTTATAGGTACATTACAACAGTTAATTTTGGAGACGGTGCCAGCCAAGTCGCACAATCAATTGAAGTATATTATGCTCGTATAAGTGCACTAACTAACATGCGCTTCATAAGCTGTAGGTATGCCGTTACCAAATTACGACAAGTTTACATTTTCCATCTCGTGCCTACTTTTTAATTGACAATAATATAAGAAGGTAAAATTAAATTAAAAAAGCAGTTCAACGTCTTCTGTAATAAAAGACACCAGATTGGATACTGTTACCAGCAATGCAACTTCTTGGCTGGCACCGACTCCAAAATTAACTGTTGTAATGTACCTATAAATTTATAATTGAAATAAATAACAGGCTTGGTTATTTTCTATTACTTCACTAAATTACTGATTATTAACTGCTATGGTTATTTTATACTTTTCAGTGCTGATAGAAACCTTGCAAAACTTTGAAGGAGGTGTGTAGTTTTTGTTAAAACAATTTTTATATTATTAAAACTACAACAATTTTGAGATCCAACGTGGTGGACGTGAAATACCATCATCCCCTGGGGATGGGGTTGGGGTGCGATAGGGTTAAAATGTCTAAAAATCAGTATGGGTGCAGTTTCTTTGTTTATATAAGAATAGGGATAGCGGTTAAGATGGCGATAGGGATAGGGGTAGAGGCAGGGATAGGGAGAAGGAGAGGAAGAAGGAGAAGGAGGGGGGAGGGAAGGGGAGAGAGGGTGAGGAAGAGACTGCACAATGTCTGAATTTCACGCGGACGAAGCCGCGGGCACAGCTAGTGATATAATAACATTAGAAGTTATTTTCAAGCCGTTTTTCAAGAATTTGTATTCACGCGTCCTAGATTCACGTCAAGTCAAGAGTAGATAGACAGACAGACACTCAAACAGATTTGTATGGCATCACAAATTTAAGTTTGCGGTTAGTAGTTTTTACTTGTATATCGCGAGAATAAGTGCAGTGGGGTGTGTGGTAGGTGCCTCCACGTGTGAGGGGGGAGTTGAAATGTGATCACAAATAAAACAATAGGTCAAACCGAAGCCAAGATTGTACTTGATTTTAGTGTATTCGAATTTTGAGAAAACAAACACGACAGCATTTCGTTTTAGATTTTTTATGGGGTGATTTTTATATACCTTATTAATATCTTTGATAGTAACTACGTTTTTGAGTCAATTATTTTATTTTTTATGACATATTTATGTGTGTTTTATAGTATGGCGAATGACAGTCCTACCAATATTATTATCGTCATTGCCTATGGACTGGTACGACTCATCAATTATTGAATGAATAACACTTACTGCACACTAATAAAGTAATATTTACAAATAGCGAGTATTCTGCTAAGAAAACATACCGAATTTTAACGTTAGCTTTTCATAAAATTAAAACCATGTTGAAATTTTAACGATTTTAAGAGACTACTCGGTAGACCATAATTTATTTTCTGATTATTTGTCAAAGATTTAGGACCTACTTGCTTACGTCGCAATAGATACCGTGCTAATTTATTTTACTATGGGATGACATCTGCCAGCATGTAACATCTCCTTTGCTATGCAATGTCACATCATCATCGATGATTATGAAATATTCAAAATAACCCTACCAAATTAATAGAACGACGCCTTTATTGCATTTACAAAGATAATAGGATTATGCAATTGGTCGCGACTTTACATCACACATCTCTAACTTGTGACGAATTATTTCTTTAATCCTACTTCTATAATCCTTATGCTAGTTATTTATTATCGTCATCTAGTTTCAGTGAGTTTTAATCTTTTCCGCACAACTTTTCCGTGTCACTATTTCTAGTATGTGTTAGTCCTTTTTTTGTTCGTCTATACTAGAACCTTTATCAACAATGCCTGTACATAAACAATAATGAACGTGCGGACCTGTATAAACCGATCCCCGCAAACCTCGCAGATGTAAGGCTTGTCCCCCGTGTGGCGACGTATGTGAAGCGTTAGATCGTTACTCTGAGAGAAGGCCTTTTCGCAATACGTGCACTTGTACGGCTTCTGTCCCGTGTGTACACGCATATGCCGAGACAACTTGTTGCTTCGTGAGAAGCCTGAAACAAAATACAGTATTTTTGGTGACAATGCAAATACACCGATTTAAAAACTCTGCTACAGTTATCTGCAAAACAATAAATAGGCCATTTGAATTGAGCACCAAATTCGCAGCGCTTTCGAAACTGTCAGTGGAGCCCTATTTCTTATTACTCTTAGTCATCAACTTAGTCGAAGATAGTTTAGCAACTTTCCAGTTGGCTACGTACGACAGTATTTATCCACGAACAGAATTACTAATGGTGCCAAGAACGAGGTGGAAAATTTACCGTGGTAGGCCTGGATCTCAGAGTAATTTGAGGCCTGGACGATTTGCAAACAGCAGTTGCTCCCTCATTGAAATTCTGACGGACCTTCAGCGGACACTAATCGCCATTTGCGAAAAGCTTTTTAAAGCATCAAACCTACTTTAAACATATTTGAGACAGTTAAGTAAGTGTAAAGAATATACGGGTTTTAAGGACAGCTTTCCAAAAACTGAAAGGGAATTGAACATTTATTAAATAAAACTTTCAGGAAATAATATTTATACAAGATTGTAAACAGATTGTATGGAGGCTGATTATTTCTTTATCTCTTGAAAGTTTTTTTTTTTTAAGTTTTCATCACTGAAAGTTGGTCAGTTTCGTTAAATGGTCATACTCTTTCAGTTTTCGGAAAGCTGCCCCTTTCACTTTCAAAAAACTTTCTAAATAAGAAGTACGATGTGGTTAGACTACAGGTATTGCATAGTTATACCGCATTTTCAAAAAGTAAATCTGAGGTGGCGATAATTAAGTGAAATTACCTTTTCCACAAACGCGACATACGCATGGTTTCTCGCCAGTATGTGATCGACGATGGCATTGTAGATCTGACGATCTTGGGAAACCTATAAATGATAAATTTAGTTTAATAGCCAACTAATGAATATAAAAAAGTTTAAAAAAATACTTAAGGTAAAGAGAATTTCATGAAAGAATTACATCGTGTTATTGTAAATACCACAAATAAAGCTCGTATTTGAAACTAAACCGGTATTTTGAAAAGTACCAGCACCACCATGTTAAAAATATTCCTGTATAAAACACATGTCACATTAGACGTTTAATAATTTTTGGAGTTTTGAATTGAATTGAATTGAAGAATTGGAGTTTTAACAAAATGGAATTTAAAAGGCTAATTAATTGACTAATTGAACGGCGGTCCCGTGAAACTCAAACTAGGTTAAAACCTGAGTGTCAGTGGTCTGTCTTCTCTATTATTATTGATTGCTTGCCAAAAACAATGAACAAAAGTTATTATGTAACTAGGAATCATTAATGGTACAGTCAACGGCAAATAAGAACGGTACAAGGTCTAATGCGTCAAGCTTGATTTGCCCTTGACTGTACAGTCAATAAACGCGGAAACACTGGATTTTATAATTATTGTATGTTAGAAAATTTTACAGTGCTTCCACAGAGACGTATAACTGACCAATATATTGAGATTTAATGTCTAGTGCATGTGTGTAAGTATACGGTGTGGGTTTTGTGTGTATATTGTGGTGAGTGTGTGTAAGTGTGTTTGTTTGGTGTGTGTGTGCAATTAAGTGTGCTGTGTGTGTATGAGATGTGTAGCGGTATACGAGTACAATGTGTAAGTGCTTGCAAGAAGGAGGAAAAATTAGGAGGTTAGTAGGTATAATTTAGGTTAAGATGGATTTTGTCTGATCAAAATCTAGAGAGTAACAACTTTATAATTTTATTTTTACAATCGTACTTATTTAGTGAGATAATATTTAGGTTTTTATTGATAGCATTGTAGATGTTTGCACTACGATTTCTGAAATGTTTTCTCGCAAAAGTAGTTTTACAAACTATTTTAGGGCATGGAGGTATATAGATCTTCTCCGGGAGGTTATATCGGGACTATTTGGTAAGGGGACGCATCTATGTAAGAGATCGCTTGCAGCGATAAGGCCGCCTTTGCCCACATTAGGTTAAGTTCTCCATGTACATTTGTTTTTTTTAGTGTTGTTATGTGAGCAATAAAGTGTTCTATCTATCTATCTATCTATCTATGTTTACGGAGGGTGGAACGTAAGTGCTTGTTCACGTTGGTACGCGCGGGCGCGATGGCGGGTGCGGGCGCGGTAGACGTGGCGAGTCGTGTTTACATTGCCCGCCAGGCGTTTGCGCGGGTGTGACGTGTTGTCAGAGGTTGAAAACATGGACGAAGATCTTTTATTTTTAACCAAAAATTCATATCTAAAGTGGGAGATGCTAAGGGAACTCGCGCACTAGCGTCCACGACCACGGCCAGTGGCCGCAATGACCAGAAGCCATATGAACGTCGCGCACTTGGCCGCTACGGCCAACTTAGTAAATCTGGTAGTTGCGGCCACTGGCCGTAGTCGTGGCCGGCTAGTGCGCGAGATCCCTAAAAATTTGAATTGGTATGTACGAATTTAATAAAGAAAGAGAACGGTATGGTGAATTTCATACTTTATACAGGGTGTTAGTGTAAACACTGTGATCCTTGAAACTGTGCATTGAGACCATGAAACTGAACAACTTTCCCTAAGGAACATAGGTCGAAATACGGAAAAAAAAATCATCTCCCATACAAATGTGCAATCAGCTGGTGCAGTTTCTATGGGAAGTCAATTTTTTTTTTCGTATTTCGACTTATGTTCCTTAGGGAAAGTTGTTCAGTTTCATGGTCTCAATGCACAGTTTCAAGGATCACAGTGTTTATACTAACACCCGGTATAGTAATTTGAGAGAACATCCTTCAGGATTTTTTGCAACTGTTTTGATTACATACTGGATTCAATAAGGAGTGAGATTTTTGTGCCTGTGTTTACTTTGCTAAATCGGAAGTCTAGAATAAACAGCACTAATAAACTCTTCTGTATTGAACGACATGATAAAAACGTGCTATCGTTTCTAGCGACAAGTTCAAACTGGTTGAACTTACCTGTCGTCGCGAGAAAATCGCGCGCTCCGCCGCTAGTTCGACGTGAACACACACAAACGTCTCATGTGTTTGATACTGCCGCGAGCGAGCCGCGAGCGAGCCACGCGCGCCAGTCGCTAGCTTGCCCGCTACTTAGACCGCAAGTGCGTTTCGTACGTGGACACTTGGATATTACGTCATATGTTTGATATTTCGTGACCGCGCCCGCCACCGCGCCCGCGTTTCAACGTGGGCAAGCACTAATATGTATAATATTTTAAAATTTTTATCCACAAACTAATTCTTACCTGATAAAATCTTTTTACTCATAGCGCTTATTTATTATTGTTATTTATTTTTATGTAGGTACTTGACTTAACTTTTCAATTAATTTCAATGTTCTTGTAAATTTTATTTATATTTAGTTTAATGTTCAATATTATTTATTTGCCGTCATTTTAAGAAAGCTGTAATCACCTCTAATTGGTTTACCGTTTAGCTATAAACCTAGTTTAACTGTATCTTCTATCTCTTTGTTTAATGTGTAATCTGTTGGTGATCATAAATAAATAAATACATAAATAAATAAATAAATAATAAATAATTGCCTTACTGTGAGGAAGGACAATTCACTATAACGGGTGTAAGGGACAGCCCTCCGAATACTCAAAGGGCATGATCAGTCAACGTAATTGAACAACTTTCAGTGGACAAAACTTTCAGAAAACGAAAAAAAAAATCGATCTCTCCATACAAACTGTCCAATCAAGTTTGCAATTTTGTATGGACAGGTCGATTTTTTCTTTAATTTCCTGTAAGTTTTATTCGCTGAAATAGGTTCAGTTACGTTGACTGATCATGTGTTGCAGTATTCGGAGGGCTGTCCCTCACACCCTGTATAATTGCTTCGTCGGGAATCTGTAGGGCTTGTGGAACAAAACCTTGAGGATGGCCCTTTGTGATCTCTCAAGAATAAATTTTGATTTACACGCACCACCCCATGAAGATATAGCATAAGATAGAATGGATTCAGCGAGTGCTGTATAAACTATTCTTAAAGTTTCTTTGTCGGCAGAGTTTCTTAATTTCTTAAATATAAAGAGTCCGTGATATAAGAGAACTTAAATGTTCGTACCAGTTGAGACACTGGTCGAATAGCAAACAAGAGCACGGAGTAGATGAGGGTGAACATGTATGAGCAAGAAATGTAATGTCAGGAGGCCGATCACATGGTCTTATAGTGAAAGTTAGGAACTTTGTCTTATTGAAAGGTTATTGGAGAGCCAGTTCATAGCTTGCCTTAAGGCAGTTTCTGCATGCGACACAGTTTCTGTCCAAGTTTCCCCGTACACAATAATGGCTTTATTGTCAGCATAAGCAAACAAACAGCTGTTAGGCGAGGTCAATTTGCATAACTCATTCATGTAAATAAGAAAGAGTGTGGGTCCGAGGATGCTCCCCTGCGGTACACCACAGGTTCTCGCGAGCTCATCGCTATGATAAGAGTCAATTTCAACGGTTAAGAGATTTAAAGACAAATTTTGAAGATCCTAACTTCAAAACTGACGGACTTTCATACAAATTTTCATCCCCTATTTCACCCCCATAGGGGTGGAATTTTGAAAAACCCTTTCTTATTGCACCCCTAGACCTCATAACGAACCTACATGCTAAATTTGGAATCTCTAGACCCAGCGGTTTGGGCTGTGCGTTGATATGTCAGTCAGTCAGTCACCTTCTTCTTTTATATATATGGATTAGATTTACTTTTGTGGCCTAATTGTAATTATTCATTACTGATTTTAACTGAAATCATTGCTATTGTATTTTTTTTTGCCTGCTTAAGTTACAATTTTGTTGATGTTTTGTAATTTAAATTAATTTACTATTTATTGCTGACTGTTATCTAGAATTTTAGCATTACCTGTTCAGATAAAAATTGTGTCGTATCCGAGCTGTATTGACCAACTTAACATAATGTACATTTTTTATTTCATTTGATAATTTTGCAGTCAACCAAGTCAGTCAATTTTAACTCCAGATATAATTAGAACACATTTTCAAACTACAACCTAAAAAATAACTTACCTTTCCCGCAGAAGTCACACTTATAGGGTTTTTCCCCGGTGTGCCGACGCATGTGGACTATCAGATTCGAGGAGTTGGAGAAGCCACGGCCACAATACAGACACAGACAGTTGTTTGGCGGCTTCTCGCGATTAGGCTCGTGAATGCGCTTGTGAGACCTACGAAAACCATTATACCGTTGCATCCATCAAACACGCTCTATCAATACAACTGAACCGCTTTCATAACTAAACATCTCGTGAATTAATAAAGCGTCATAAAAAAGCTCGCCTTGCGTTCGGGATTAACGAGAGGTTTTGCGTATATAGAAATACGCGTTGTATAGGCAAAGGCTAGAAAGGGCAATTTCTCTTTAAATAAAACAATTCGCAACAGAAATAAGGAACCTTGAAACTTGGCCAGTAAATCGAGACAAAGTCATTAAGTTATTATAAAAAAATATCAAAATTTTTCGATCACAAATAACGCAGATATAACTTATTTTTTCGCAAATTCCTGTGCGGCAGAATGCAATTCAGTCGTGGAATAAAAAAAATAAGTTGTCATGTCAGAGCGGTGACTTTTTTTTTATTCTTTAATAGGCTATGACTGTTCCATTCTGCCTTATGAGAATCGATATTTTAGGATAACAAATAAAATGTTAGCTGAGTTATTTGTGTTCATTTTGGACATTTCTCCGAGATATGAGTTTATCTAGAGCCAGCAAGCAGGTGGATTTATGTAACTCCAATACTGACCGTTAAGGTTAATACTCCCTGACTTTGAGACTGAATAACTTCGTAACCACTATTAACATTAAATAATATAAGAAAACGTAGTAACAAACAAGATATGAAAAGTGATGTGGTCGAGATAGAATTTTAATTTAGTTTGAATAAGTGATTAAAAAAAATCTAAAATGACCCTTATTTTGTAATTTTTTTCCCATTTCTAACCATTTTAATGCTACATTTTAATAAAAAATATAGAAAAATGTATACTATTTTAGACAAAACAATATTTAATCCCAAGTCACACAGAGGCGGTATGATTGCGAAAGCGGTCTGGCGGCGGACCTGCGGGAAGGGAATACCGCGCCGCGACCGGTTTTCAATGTGACAGGGTGCATGAGAAGTGAGAACTCATAGGTTACAGAAAATACCGCCCCCGGAACGCTTTCGCTACCGCCTCAGTTTGACTCGGGCTTTAATGATGTGGTCGTTTTACTTTTTTGATATTTTTGAAGTAACAAAGCAAAATAATACATTTCTCTCAATTTTGTCGAAATTACATTGACGAGCGTTTAGCTGCTAATTTTAGGGAAGGATCAGGATAAGGTGATCTGTGACGGCCAGCTTAGCCCCGAACGCAACTAGATGGAGCCACTGCTGCAAATATAAGGTTTTATTTTTTTATGCAATAAGTACCAACTATATATGTGCAAAAAGTTGATTCGCGTAAATTTCATCGTGCAACTTCAACGCCTAACAACAATTTCGATGAGAAAAATATCTCCATATGTCCACTAAAGTCAATGGTGTCGATTCTGGCAGACCCAAACTAAAACTAAACTAAATTAAACAGGTCTAAAACTGTTGCTATCTTTGTTACTGCCTACAGACTAATAAAGGACAACATCATTTTTAGACCTGTAAAATTTAGTTTAGTTTCAGTTTGGGTCTGCCAGAATCGACACCAATTACTCTCGTCAGTCCGTGTTTACATGAGTACGATCACTCACACATGCACACAAAGCACAACCATACCGTTTTGACCGCACGCCTACAATCGTAATATTGAACCAAAAATTGCTGTCAAAAATAGTACTTTCAGTACATTAACTGTATTTTTGTATTAATTAGCGAAAAATTTAACTAAAAAAAGCAGTATTAGTTCGCTTTTCAACAGAATTTTGTCCCGCGAAAGAATGCAAGTCACTTGAATTTTTGTATGGAATACGGATCACCTTAATGCGCAGTACTTAATAAACTAGTAGCGGGGGTGCGCGGGGCAGGTGGGTGAAGGCGTGCGAATTTTTCATTGGCTTGCCTCGCTCGTGTCACCCATGCGCTTAACCATCAGCTCTAATGAGTTAAAAAATCAAATCAAATGCTACTATATTTTTATAAACAATAAAATTACACTGACCGTAGATTATCTTTCCGCGAGAATTTTCTTTTGCAAACGTCGCATTCAAAACATTTTTCTACTGGCATATGTGTTTTTGCATGTTTAGCCAATGATTCTTTTCTGTAATAAAAATATTCATCTCTTATCAGAATAACGAAACATTGTATAATATGCATCTTGAATAATATAACGTGTGTGCAAAAAAGGGGTATAAGAACCCAAGGATGTACAATCTATCGATGAAGATGAATAACTTTTCCCATAGAACATAGGTTAACATCAAATTCCCGTAGAAACTGCGTCAGCTGATAGCGAATCTTGTATGAAAGGTATTTTTTTTATTTATTTTTTTTTGGAAAAATTGTTTAGTTTCAGGGCAGTTACACACATACATTCATCCTGGGTCGTTATGCCCTTTTCGTAACACCTTGTATTTCATACTTACTTTGGGAAGCACCTCTGACAAGTATCACACTGATATTGTTGTGAGCCATCTTCTGGCGCTTTTTCCTTTGGTTTTTTCTCTATGAATGATACAGACACACTTTCTCCTTCATGATGTCGCAGTATGTGTTTGTTGAGTGATATTTCATAAGCAAATTTCAGACCACAGGCATTACATACATGCTTTCTATCTACCTGCCGACACACGCTTCTGTGCCGGGTTGCAGTCTTCACTGAAGTAAATTCCTAAAAACATCAATTGGTTGTAAATACGGATCAATATGTATAATAAATAATATGCATATGCTCTTACATACTCGTATCTTGAACTAAACGGAACTAGTTTTCGTATAAGCGAGCATAAACGAGTTTAGGCATTAGCGATTAATGGAGAGCCCAGTATCCGGACTTTAGGCAAGCAAGCACATTTTTTTGTTTTTTCTTATAAGACTATTTAGTATAGTTCGTCAAAATATTAAAAGAATTACTTACTTTAGTACAAGTTTGACACTTAAGTGATTTTTCTGGATGGTCAGCCTCATTATGGAATGCTAGGTCCTCTTCAGACAAGTAAACTCCACTGCATGTAACGCAAACTTGAAGCATGTTCATATTTTCCTTAAACAACCATCATAATTGAAATAGTAATCATTTTAGGTCAAGGCTTGATAATCTGGTAAAATTTCCAACCTGGTGTCTGGCGACTCCTTACATTCACAAGAAATGTTATAGTTTCTGTTTTGCTCGAACGAAATCGTTGTAAAAAAAAAACTGGATGACCTGAACCTGTAAACCTGGTTCAAGTAAGCGTTGTTGCAAAACCATGGTTTTAAAATTAGCAAGGCTTCGTTTAAGTCATAAAATTTTTAAGGATTTTTCCATAATAGTCACAGTATGGTGGAAGACTCACTCTCGCATTCGGATCGAAGATCGATAGGGGTGGGACTATGTCGGCGTTAATTATAATGTAAGTTTATGACGTAAATAGTACATAAGATACTATGATATATGATAACATTTTAATACTACTGTTAATATGAATAAAGAAGCAAAATTAAAAATAAAATGTTACTACTACCATATCACAATTAGGGTCCAAAATTTCACGCAGTAATATTTCGGTGAGTATATCTTTACATTCTTCATTGTCGTCCTGTAATCAATAATAGTAAATTAGTAGCCAAGGGCTGTAAGGCATCAATTGCAGCCCGAGATATTTAGGCGCACGAGCGCAGCGAGGGCGCCTATAGTTCGAGGGTGCAATAGGGAACATGCATAATTTTTTTTAGTCGCATTTATTAACAAAATATGAAACTACTGTAGTAGAGATGACAAAAAGTGAAATTTTAATTTAAATCGGCTAAGAAATACGACCGATATAAGAATTTAAAACTACTAATTAGACAGAGAGATCCGACATGAATAGTGAAGTCAAAATTCACTACGGCCATATAAACTTCATATTAAATTTCGTTTTGCTAGAAAGAGACAGTAATAAATCTTCGATGGCTTATATCTTTTTTAATATTATAGTTATTCGAAAAATAGTTTTACAAGACTGTTTATACAAAAAAATCGTGCATGTTCCCTATTGATGCTTACACCCGAGCTAACTACTCTGCTTTACATCTCGATTGTGAGGTAAGTAGGTCCTTATTACCACCATATTGTAGGTGACCAATTAGCGCTCTAGGGTAATAATGTGGCTAGAAAAGCCCTAGGGCGGTAAGTAATTAAAAAAAAAACACTTCACTCTTTCAAAACTCAATTACTTACCGCCCTAGGGCTTTTCTAGCTATATTATTACCCTAGAGCGCTAATTGGTCAACTACAAGCCCCATTTGGGGGTAATAAGAATATGAGAGATGTAATAGTAGATTAGTAGCCAAGGGCTGTAAGGCATCAATTGCAGCCCGAGATATTTAGGCGCACGAGCGAAGCGAGGGCGCCTATAGTTCGAGGGTGCAATTGATGATTACACCCGAGCTAACTACTCTGCTTTACATCTCGATTGTGAGGTAAGTAGGTCCTTATTACCACCAAATTGTAGGTGACCAATTAGCGCTCTAGGGTAATAATGTAGCTAGAAAAGCCCTAGGGCGGTAAGTAATTTAAAAAAAAACACCACTTTCAAACTCAATTACTTACCGCCCTAGGGCTTTTCCAGCTACATTATTACCCTAGAGCGCTAATTGGTCACCTACAAGCCCCATTTGGGAGGAATAAGGAACTACTTACCGATTATGAGAGATGTAAAAGAAATTTCAAACGTTTATGTTAACAATGCATTTGCTTGAAAATAAGTCAGTCATTATCGTAGAAGTAAACCATGTGGAAAGTAGAAAAATCCCGCACCTGCTGGCTGACCATAATGTATTTAACAAAGCATTTGCTAAAAAGGACGTTAATTCCATAGATACACATAATAGTGGAGTAAATTAGCTAAGTCACCCCAAAACATTTCGGAGCCGGCGAATAATGTACCCGTATGGATTCAGATAGTACAAGAATAGACAAGTCTAAAAATCCCGGGACACAAATTTATTTGGTTTGTGAATGGAAAAATCTGAATTAATTACAATCGATGGACGTTTATGTAAATATTACAGCAAAAATAAAACGATCTTTCTAAGTTGCACGGTTTTTTAGAAATCTGCAAAATACGTTTACAAACAAATTTAGTTTTTCGGTTCTAAAAATGGACTTTTTTCCTTTCAAAAATACTATAGGTATATCGGAACCCTAATAACCCTAGGATAACAACAACAACAACATATCGGAACCCTCGGCGCGCGAGTCCGACTCGCACTTGACCGGTTTTTTTATTTTCCATTAATATCTCGAAACCTGTGACACATAGCAGAAAATGTCCTAGTGCTGAATTAAACAACATAAAATTCTCTACAAAGGATATCTTACAAGTTCTTCGCTAGATTCAATACTTTAAGAGATCTTGAAAGGGGAAAATGGGCAATTGAGAAAAATCTTAAAGTATAGAAGAACACGCCAGGCCGTAACCGCTACAGCTATAAATGTGAAATTTTGTACAAAAGGTTATGTCAAAATCACTGAATTAGAAAATATTTTTCAAAATCCATCTACCAATGGGGAAATAAGGGATGAAAGTTTCTATGAAAATCCTACAGTTTTCACATGTCACACGAGGTGCATAAAAATTTGGGTTTAAGCTAATGGACAGTAAGAAAGACGTGTATTGAACGGTTGTAGATTTTTGCACAATCGTCCTCTTAGAGGGGTGAATTGAGGTATAAAAGTTTTTATGAAAATCCTAATTTCTGAAAATCGGAATTTCCATGCAGATTATTCCAAAAGCGGAAGTCTTTTCCCACAGTAATTTGTGCCTCATTTCACCATTTTTAGGGTACCGATACCAAAATGGTAAAAAAAGGAACCCTTATGGTGCGACTTTGTCTGTCTGTCTGTCCGTCTGTCACACCTGTATATCTCAGCAACCACTCATGCTATCGACTTAAAATTTGGAATAGTTTAAGAATATGGTTGCCCAACTTAATTGCATACGAAAGAATTAAAAAACATATCGATCAAGCTAGGTCTCATGTCTGGGAAAATTCGTTTTCATCGTCTTTTTTAAATATTTCTAAGCGCGTTTTAGTCCGTTCAAGAAACTAACAACGCCATCTGTAGTTGAGTAGCATAGCTTGCTCACCTGATGATATTTTAATCATACAGAGCATAGCTCGGTTGTCCAGGTATGTAAAGGGGGGGTTCAAAATTTCAAATTGTCGTTTTTAAGTCGAGTGGGGTATCATATGGATGGGCTTTACTTGTACATTCTAAAATATATTTTTGTATAATCACCTACAATTGTTGTATAATATCTCTTTACATAATACTCTGTGTGTTGATAATAAAAATAAATAAAATTGTCATTCGTCAATTGTGAGTTCGGATCTTTAACTGTGGCATTTTAGATGTGGCTGTTAAAGATCGTCTTCTTCGTACAAAGAAATTGACATTGCCCATGGCGCTTGAGATATATTGTGTTGAAATCAGTATAAAATATGAAGGTCCATGGACCCTTAAAAGTGTGAAAATTTCAAGCTTCTACGACACGACAATAAAAAAATACGGCTCTTTATGACTCCATCTTCATATATTTACGAAACTAACCAAAACCTATAGGGTACTTTCCGTTGACGTAGCCAGCTAGGCAAGAAGCTTCTAAAGGGAAAAGTCTAAAATCATAAAATATTACAATTACTTCCAACAAATTATAAACAATTAAGGTGAGCTCCCGATTCAAGAACATTTTTGGACCTGATTTGCGTATGCCCACGTTATTACAGAGGTCAGAAGCAACAACTTTTGTTCTACGACTTTTCTAACAACGCACGAAAAATTTTCAACTTCCCATACAAAATGGGTCGGTCACGTGACCACTTTAGTATGGGGTGTCGAAATTTTTTTGTGCGTTGTTAGAAAAGTCGTAGAACAAAAGTTGTTGCTTTTGACCTCTGTAATAACGGGGGCATACGCATATCAGGTCCAAAAAAATAACCTAGTATAATAGAGAGGGTCAGGTTTGAGGGGATCGCAGTATCTACTTTAAATCAAAGGGTGAAAGCATAGAGGATATCATATGGCGGACAGGTACGGAACCCTTAGAATTGTAGAATCGTTCCATAACGTTTTTTCAGGTGCGGCACTCCAGTTCGGTAAGTAGCTATTTACGAGCTATGTTTACATCGTACAAGTACATTTTTTGAGCAACTGTGAATGAATAGCTATTATGTTTTATTAATTTACTTGTTACCTTTTTAATGCAGGCATGCTCATCAAAGTTCTTTTTCTTCAAATACATTTTCTTACACATGATGCAGCAGAATACTTTAGTATCTAAAACAAGGAAAGTATTAAGTATTTTATTGTACCCATGAAGTAGAACACGAGGTAGAATGTAAGACCAATCATTACCTTTGTGGCCCATAAGATGGACACCTAAATCTTCTTTGGTATTACATTGTACTTTACAAAAGACACAGCGAAAACTTTTGTTTGGAATAGACTTCAGTTTAAATCCATTTTCAGATAGTTTACTCAATATTGACTGTAAAATAAATTTTCTAAATTAATTATGAACACTTCAAAGAACTATAAATATAATATCTTATTCAGTGTTTTTGATAGGGACTTACACTAGTTACCATTTTCTTAGGCCTTCCTCTCTTCTTAGGGCCCATGAGCTCAGCGTGGTAAGCCCACATGTGTTTTGTCAAGTTATCTGCTCCATCATAGCTTGTACCACACAGTGGACAGTATGTACTAACAGAGTCTTCGAATTCCACTGTAATAAAGTAAATTCACTTGGTTAACTGCAGTAAACACCATATAAACAAAACACTATAATGTCAAGTATATTATTACTTCCGGTGTGGACTGGGCCACAGCTATGCGTAGCGACGGGCGCAGACGGCGATCGGTTGTGGAACCATTTCACTCTTAAAACGGTATGGTACAGTTAAGAGCAGATCAAGCTTGATATTTCCAGAATGACTTAAGCCCCAACGTCGATTGAAATAAGAACGTTACAATTAATAATAAAAACAATAAATATATATTTGCTTTAAATGTGGTATTGGTATGTGGTACAAAGTCCATTGTGTCAAGCTTTAAGTCCTCTTGACTGCACAAAATTATTTCCATAACAGTTTCGATACTTGGATTTTAGTAGGCTAATTTTGTGAAGATATTTGTAAGTCGATGTAGGAGTTAATTACATGTTCGAATTATTACAAATGACACAAACACACTTTTGTACATGGCAGGACTCAATGGTAACACCAACGGAAGACTGCTGACAATACGCTCAGGAAATAATTTCCTATTGGGCAATACATAGCTTCCAACCGTATAAGGCAGCCGGACCAGACAGCTCTTCTCCCCGGCTCTCCTGCAGTGGGATAAGGAAGGTAAATTTCTGCCTATACTTATTACCATCCTTAGATCGTGCCTGGCACACAGATATATGCCCAAAGTTTGGAGGGAAGTGAAGGTAACATTTATCCCTAAGCCAAGTAAGAGTGATTACACAAACTCTAAATCTTACAGACCCATCAGTCTGACCTCGTTTTCATTAAAGACGCTGGAAAGGCTATGTGAAAGAGAACTACGAGACCATGTGCTCATAAACATACCTATGCACAGCAACTAACACACTCTGGTAAGGCAACGGAATCTGCGTTGCACAAGATGGTAACGCGGATCGAAGAGGCGATAGGCGCAAAAGCGATCTCTCTGGGCACCTTTATCGACATTGAAGGTGCTTTTGACAGAACTAACTTTACAAGACCTTTACGGGACCGACAGAGACCTAAATTTAAAAAAAATACAGCACGTTAGAAATGAATATTCATACAATATTCCATCCCGCTCAGCACGTTAACAATGAATTTTCATAC
This sequence comes from Athrips mouffetella, assembly GCA_947532105.1. NCBI lineage: Eukaryota > Metazoa > Arthropoda > Insecta > Lepidoptera > Gelechiidae > Athrips > Athrips mouffetella. Next base: position 36,272,997 of record OX383956.1, read on the forward strand.
AATGTTTCATCCCGCATATTTGTATGATTGCAATGACCTAAGTCCTTTTTTTAAAATGAGGAAGAATGTACGTTCATCCACATTTTTAAAAAAGGACTTAAGTTCTTTTTTCTACTCCCATTTGTTAAAGTTCGAAATACGAAACCGGAAACAGTATCACAAACATTGCCATTCCTACAACAGTTGCGTAATATTTATAAATGCAACTGTCTAAAATACGGTAATATAATTTTTTCACCTTTTTGTTAGGTTTGGCAACAAAATTACCTTGATACTATGTTGTATTGGATGCCATCGGCTAATATGCTAGTTACTAAGCCATAAAGGACAACTTCAAAAAAGAATTCATGCACTTATGAAATGAACCCCCCCCCTAACACAGTATTATATGATGGCTGGCCGATAGGATGCAGCATAAATGCAGCAGTGTGAAAGAAAGAGAAAGATATACACTGTAATACATGAACGTATTGATTTACGTTCGCGCTTATTTAATCTTTCAAAAAATAACTTTTAATTTATAATTTAACGATAAACATCTTGATTTCCATTGAAAATTTGTAAATATGAGTAAAATATTCACGCCGACTGAAATAATTAAGGCAGCGTACGAAACTCAAGAGGACTTTATTGCCAAAAAAGTGGAGGTGTTCTAGTGCTGTACTACTACGACAAAAGTAAACAAAGTTAGTACGTTATTGTTTTAATGATTTTTATGCTCGTAGAAAAAGTAATGTATGCCACTGATTGCAAACTAGTCATTGTAACATTCGTGCTGTCTATTGTGACATTCGGCTTCGCCTCATGTCACGAACAAGCACTCATGTTACAATGACTATCGTTACTTGACATTGGCATAAACTACTATTTTAGCAAGTGAAGTATAGAATATTTTATTTTCACGAATACAATACCTTTCTCGCTCCGCTCGAAAGTGAAAATAGTATTGAGGTTCGATTACTTTTTCACCATTTTACTTGAAAAGTGACTAATAAGTAAGTATTACATACATACATAACATCATGCCTATTTCCCGTTGGGGTAGGCAGAGACCACAGTCTTCCGCCTGCTATCAATCCTTTCATTCATGCTCGTCGGTTTAGGGTACTTTTAATCTGGCCTTTATTTAGAAGGTCCTGAATTTGGTTCTGGTACGTTCGCCTAGGCCTTCCCTTTCCAACGTTTCCATTCAATTCTCGCCTGGTAGATCTCTTTCGTCAATCTTCATTCATCTCAGCATCCCTTTCTACATTTTGGTCACTACGTCTTCTTTTACGCCACAACGTTCTCTTATCACACTTTTTCTAATCCTGTCACTCAATTTAATACAATCATACTCTATACCGCTCTCATTTCTACTGCATTAATTCTACTGTCATGCATCTTCTGCCATACCCAGCTTTCACTGCCATACATCAGTGTTGGTACCAAAACGCCCCCATGAACAGCCAAACGAGCCTTGTGAGACACCTTCTGTCTCCTCATAAAGGCGTGCAGAGCACCGTTCACCATGTTTCCAGCATTCATTCTTCTTACAAAATCACTTTCACATTTTCCATCTCTCGTAAACTTTGAACCCAAATACACAAACTCTTTCACTTGTTCGACTTGTTCACCACCTATTAATATAGTACACTCTGTCATACAGTCTTCTCTTTCAAGTACCAATACTTTCGTCTTGTTTACATTTACTTTCATTCCTTTCCTGTCCAAAGCCACATTCATCAAAAGATGACATTTGATGAATAACTCATTCATTCTAAGTCCGCACATACTCCCTTTCAGATCAATCAAACAATTATCCATGAACAGGTTAAACAGCCAAGGTGACGCTACACATCCCGACCTAACACCTTTTTCGATGCTAAACCATTTAGTGTACGACCCGTTTATTCTGACGCAAGCACTGGAATCCTCATAGAGAGATTTCAGTGCTTGACTCGGATGACCGTTTACCCCATACATAGACAATGCTGACCACAATTCATTCCTCACCACTCAGTCATAGGCCTTTACCAAATCCACGAACGCGCATTAAGTATTAGTATGTAAGTATTGGGGGGACAATTCACACAAAGTCATCTGATCCCAAACTAGGCAAAGTCTAGGTACCAGACACTGATATACATAATTATATGAATAACACCCAGACACAATAGATAAATAACACCCAGACACAAAACAAACACTCGTGTTCATCACATAAATGTTTGCTATGGGCGGGGATCGAACCCGCGGCCCACGGCGTATAAGGCAAGCTCACTGCCAACTACACCAATGGTCCTGTCAATAGGTATTTTATTTGTTATACACGGAAACAAAATTGACATTTGGTGCGAGTGTCTTCGCTAGTTTTGCTTCCTTTTTCAACAGGAACGAATAGAAGTTCTCAAAACCATTTTGAGAAATATGCTTTCGGTGCAATTACTATTCATAACATTTTAAAGTAAGTGTGTATTTTTAAGATATTTAATTATATACCAGAAAAACTTTAATTTCACCTTTCAATGACGTCATCACAAAAAGTTTGAAAAAGATGCCTACCAACCAAACCTTTTTTAATGATACTTTCTTATATATACTTATACTTTTTTAAAGACGATAACGTCCATTTTGATTGAAAAATGACATAAAACTACAATTTACAAAAACGTGTGTTAAAAAATCTGGAGTTGAAAACCCTTTATCGTAGAATTCCTATGACAACAACCAATTATTCGTAGCCGCTCATAGGCCAGGTCCCATACAATTTTGCCCATTGTCCTTTTAAAATATCGTCACTAGGTCGAGTGGGGTAGCAAGGGCTTTACTTGTACATTCCAAAATGGATTTTTATATTTTTTTTACATTCTTAGTTTAGGGTACAGTGCGAGTTTCATCAAAATCGGTTCAGTAGTTCATTAAAATCAGTTCAGTAAAACTAAAAGTCGAAACGACGCATATCTCAGGATCTAAAAGTCGGATTGCAATAATTCATTTTAAGTTGAACCAGGCCTGTTTCACTCTACACTTTAGGGGTGATCCGCGGCGCGCGAAACAAAGCCGGTCGAATGTCACGCATAGCACGCGCTCAACGGACTGCGCATCTCGAGAGAAAGTCATCGAAATATGCTTTTGTGAAACTTTTTATTATGTATTCTTTATTTAACACAACAAAACAATTATAAAATGTTACAGATGAAGTTTACAATGGCGAGCTTATCTCTTTGAAGAGATCTCTTCCAGCCAACCAATCTTAAGTAAGAAAAATATAAGTATATAGACGGGGACAAGAATGTGTACACGATTATTAAGATTAAATAATAGTAGGAAAATATACACTACATATTAATCATACATACATAGTCATAAGTTAAATATACTACTTATACTGACTACATACCATATTACTTATATACCAATAATATAATAGAATACTACATCATCATAACATCCCACGAAAAGTCCACTACAGGACAGGGAGCTCCCTCCAGATATCTAGCTTTTGCTGAGCAAATGTGGAGAGAAAGTACCATAGTCACCTCGCTTGTTAGCGTTACGGCTGGCACCATGGACCGCGGTTGTAGGTGACCGCAGTAAGTAAGATGTAAGATACAAAGGAGGATGCTGCTGCCCATCCTCCAGTTAACCCTTAGTCGCCTCTTACGACACCCACGGGTATGTATGGGTTGGAACTATTCTTTGCCGGCATCACACGGGACGAAGAATACTACAGAATACGGGAGAATACTACATACCTAAACTATAATATAATAGAATAATATATAATAATATTTTAACAAGATAAGATGGATAAGTAGTGCTCTTTTAGCCTTTTTTTAAAAGAAGTAACGGAAGGGCTGTCTTGTATCGATTTACGAGTAGGAAGCTTGTTCCACATTCGAGCAGCTCGCGAAGAGAAGGAGTTAAATAGGAAATTTGTGTTTGATCTCGGACATTCCAGCATCTTGTATACCACGACTACCAAGTGACACGTTTAGGTGTTTTATTCCTAACTAGCTGTGACCACGACTTCGTTCGCGTGAAGTTTAGACTTTTATAGAATATATATCGCAGGCAAATCGAATAATTCGCCATTTACAAACGGCGGGCAAACTGTAAACGCTCGGCAAATTGTAAAACGGCGCCGGCAGTTTGTAAACGGGTTTAGATCACTGGTGCATTATAGGTTTGTTAGCCATGGTCATCATCATCATCTTCATATCATCCAAAGAAACGTCCACTGCAGGACAGGGAGCTCCCTCCAGAATTCTAGCTTTTGTTGGAAAAATGTAGAGGGGAAGTACCATAGTCACCTCGCTTGTTAGCGATACGGCTGGCACCATGGACCGCAGTTGTAGGTGACCGCAGTAAGTAAGATACAAAGGAGGATGCTGATGTCCATCCTACAGTTTATAACCCTTAGTCGCCTCTTACGACACCTAGGGGTATATATGGCTTGGTACTATTCTTAGCCGGCATCACACGGGACCACCACACGGGATGTAGCCATGGTTCATAACCCCGAGCAGGGATCGGTTAGGTTATCTTACTACCACAACGCGCCAGAAACGAATTATGCGCCGTATTGTGAAATGCCGCGGCATTATGTGCAATGAAAAATTAAAAATTTCTCGGCATTTTGTATGGGCCAAGGCAAAACGTAAAATGACGAATTATACAATCTGCCTACCCAAAACACTGGACCAATTCTTGAAATTTTGTACTCAAAATGAAACAAAGCTTATATGTTTTATTTAAGGCTTTATTTTTGCACTGATCGCAGATGGACGTGTCGTCTGCAATCATTGATTTATTAAAATAACAATTAAATTGTGAAACTGGGTCAAATCTGATTCAGCGCGTTGTGTGCGGACTGGCTTTGGGTGTGACGAAATTTTGAGTATTAGAAATGAAGTAATATTTCATTTATTTTTGAAGAAAAATGAATAACTCGCCCTGTAGGGGATCACATACTTCCCGGAACCAACCACCTGAGCATCAAGAAGATGAGCCAAGACCGACTCCATCCGACATAGGAACTGAAGTAGTAAGGACAAGAGAAATTCAGTCATGGCTTTCCAAGATCGAGCAATGCCTATCTGATATCTGCACCATTACGACTGAAGGAAAACTTAACACGGAGCAAAAGCTAAAAGTGAGCAACATCAGCAGGAGTGTTTTGGGAGGTGTTTCTCAAATGGCGGCACATTATCAGTCCCTGAAGCAGAAATATATCTCGGCCAATATTCTTATTCAGCAACTTCGCGAGCAAGAAACCATAAGTGACCAAATCGTTGACCTGAAAAAATGTATGCAGTCTGCGCCTAAAGAAGCGCCTTCAAGTACTTCATTCGCCGACGTAGTGAGGAAATCCAACAACTCAGTAGTACGTCCTTTGAGTACTAACAACATAGTCATCTACCCAGCTGACAAAGAAAAGTCTAGCGAAGAAACTAGACAACTAGTCCAGAATATTATTAAGCCCGAGAAATTGAAACTACATGTACGGGGAGTAAGAAAGACCAAAAACGGTGGCGTAATTATCAGCACTGAGCGTAAAGACGATTTAGAAAAGCTGAGAAAGTCTGACCAACTAGTAACATCTGGATTAATTCTAGAGGAAACCACTAAAAAGAGGCCGAAAATTATACTCCTTGGTGTCCCTACTAATATTTCGGAAGATGAGGTTTTTGAATGTTTGTACGAACAAAACATTGCTGAGAAATATCCTGAAATAACGAAGGACATATTCAATAGCTCCATTAAATTTAGCCATAAATCTGGTAAAAAGGATTTATCCAACTGCAATTATGTCCTTGAGATATCAGCCAACCTCAGAAGAGCACTAATTAAACAAGAACGCGTTTTCATTAATTGGACCTCATGCCATGTTAAGGACTTCACCCTCGTAACCAGGTGTTACAAGTGTCATCAGTACGGTCATTCGGCTAAGTTCTGTCGGGATGAAGACCAAACGTGTGGTCACTGCGGAGGCACTGGCCACCCTATAAAGGAATGTATCAAGCGTGATGAACCACCGAAATGCGCAACTTGCCTACGTTTTAAAAAACCTAGCAACCATAAAACTGGAGACGTAAATTGCCCAGCCAAAAAGAGCGCCGAGACTAGGTACATAAATAACATAGACTATGAGGGCGCCTAAACCGCCGCACAATTCTAGCGACGAATCAACGATATTCAAAAATAATTATTTTAATCTTAGACAAAAGGAAAATAATAACTTAACTATTATAAAAAGTAACAAACAAAAATATTCAGGCCACCGCAAGAAAAGTTATAGCAAGTCATCAAGATTAAAACTATGTCAAATTGCAAATTGTCTGCTCAACAACTGCAATAGCAGACGCGTCACTTTAAATAAGTAATTAGGTTAAGCTTATTTTATGTTGTTATTTTAATCTATCAGTTTGTTTCTTTATTTTAATTTACCTACTTTCACTCGAGGGCTGATTTGTTATGACAAGTGGTACCTGAGATACAAGTATTAAGTTACTTAGTTTAGGTATCTTCGTCATTATTAATCCGAGTTCGTATTAACTTTTAGGCTAAGTGAATATGTAATTAGACTAAGTTTTATAAAGAAATAAATTTTATCTTATCTTATGTTGCACGAAACTAAGCCAAATACGCCCCGTTTGAATCGATTCAATAGTTTGTGAGGTATTGGCGCCGCCGCTTGAAACTTTGTACTCGCTTATCTTCTGTTTGAGTGATCAGATCATATTTTCAAGAAAATTTTCTATGTACAGAATCAGCGGGTTTACGATTTTATTATATGTTTAGATAGAGATACTTATACTGGCACCGACCTCAAAAACTTTTATTTCTCATTTTTTGTCATGAAGTCAGTTTAATTTTCTTAAATTATTTTTTTGCGATAATCACTTGTTATTAGGGTTCCTAACCTAAATGGTTTTGTTATTTATCTACGCAAATACTCACGCTAGTTTTAAAATATGCTTGCCTAACTAAGCACGAAGACGCAAAATAACTTTATTGCCTTATATTATCCATAAAACATATATTATTCATAACATATACATACACTTTATCCATGGATGCAGGAAAGTTGTGATAATGGCGATTATACCCTTAATTCCTGCCTATGTATTATTTTGGGTATATTAAACCTTACCTTTTATACACTTCTTTTTCTTTTCATGAATTTTGCTTTCAAAGGCAACACAATGGTCCTTGTGTAAATCATTTTCCTCTTTCTTTACTGGTTCTGAAAGAATATGGATAGGTTAGAACCAAAGATATGATAGAACTTTAAAAATTTTGTAGAGGCGAGCGCCATTTCTCGTATGTTAAGACTGTTATTCCCTGCAGTCCTATAGTGAATTGATTGAGTACTCTTGATTCGGAATAATATATATATATATACCCTACTGTTTTCAGTTTCAGTTTACCATATGGTAATTCATATGGTTTTCCTTACCAATGTCACAACTGTCTAAATCATGACCAAGCCCAAAGTCAGAATCCATAAATTCATTGTCGTCAGAGACAAATTGTTCAGTTTTAACACCTCGAGAATCGGTCTGTAAATAAAGTAATAAAATTAACACATTTCTATCTATGTCCAATATTAATGTTTTTTTTTTAATTCAAGCCTATTCCATCTACCCCTACCACGCTAGGGATAAATATATTTTTTCTACCTTTCCCTAACAGATCAATGCAGGTCTATCTAAATTGCGACTATTAAACAAAATATTTTTCAACACATTTGCTCATAAAACAGCTCTATTTGCACTGCATTAAGGTCCATAATCCAGCTTATTTCACACACGCATTTTTTCATTATATTACAGCACTAGTCTTTGTTTTTTTTTTAAATCTATATCATATTAAGCTGTATTCGAGAAAATTGGATAAATGAATATTTATTTTATGAAATTATTGATATTTAATTAACTAATCAACAATGAATTTGTCATTTAAGTACCTAACTACATATCAAATTTTTGATAATATATTTGAAGGTTCAAGCAATAGGCTGTTTGGCAGTTTAGTCTGTGCCTCTCAAATACGAATATAAACTGTGCCCACGGCATAAAAAGCGCGGAGACCTCCTTAATACAATCCCTTAGTTAGTCAGTGTTCTTAAAAGTTTAATCATATAACAATAAAACACAACTCTCTTTTAACGAATACCATTCTTCACTTTTGAAAAGAAAACATTCAAGAATTGATTGGGATCTAGTAACTTAACTTTACTTAGTAAGGGAAATTAACTATAAAAATATATATTTTTTAATGTTCTCAAACATATAATCTAGCCTGCACATCAAAGAAAATTGCTTGTCACTTTTTTAGTACACTGGAGGTCAAATTCTTCTAATAGGTTGAATTTGGCAGCTAAAAAAAATACGCGTTTATTGTATTTTTGGCTATTCTCTAACATATATCAAAATAAATCAAACCTTATCCGGACAGTTGGGTACCTTTCGTTGTTATTAGGGATAGGTGGAAATAAAATCTGTTTATTACTAGGTAGTTGAGATAGCGAAGCAGGGATGTTTACTTTAGAAAAACCGGCCAAGTGCGAGTCGGACTCGCGCTACGAGGGTACCGTACCACCTCATAATCATAATTGTATTAGTTGAATTTTTTGTAAGTTACTGTGCTAGATTTTTTGAGTCCGACACGCGCTTGACCAGATTTTATTATTTGTTGTTATTTTATAGCTTATGAACTATAAACATACCAATTTTCACGTTTGTAAATGTTCCCGTTTTTAAGATAGGGTTTAAACAAAAATCGCCTAAAAAACAGGTCTTTAGTATGTGTGCCTATTATTGTTCATTAAGATACAGCTTACACAAAATTTGTAAAAACAGCTGACTTTCGTGGCATCTTATTCCTTTATTTTAAAATATTTTTTAAAACAAAAATTACAGTATTTATCTACTCAACGAGCTCTACGATACCCCACTCGATAGATCAAACTTTTTTTAACGCTCCCCCCTTTAGCTGTTTGGGAGCCCCCCTTCATTTTTACTTTTTTTTATTTTTAGTATTTGTTGTTGTAGCGGCAACAGATATAGACTATTTGTGAAAATTTCAAATTCCTAGCTATTACGGTTCATGAGATACAGCCCGGAGGCATATCAATAGGGTCCCGTTTTTTACCCTTTGGGTACGGAACCCTAAAAAGGTGAATTTGATATTTACCTGAAAAAGTGGAACATCTAAAACTGTAAAATCCTTCTTTTCTTTTTTTAAAATACCCCTAAGCTTAGTATCTGCTTCTTGAGACTTCTGCTTGAAATCATAAGCTGTTGCCGCCTTTTCTTTGCATTCACGACATATGGTTGAAGGTAATCCATCTCCTTGCTCAATCTGAAAGGAACAGAAGGATAGCACACATTACATACACCCACTAAGAAAGGACTTTTTTAAATTCATTCCCCAAGGGGTTGAAATAAGAGATAAAAGTGTGTTTCAGTTTTGATATGACATGCATAAAAATGTGTGTTTAGGCTTATCAAAAGAAAATACGAAACACGTGGTCCAACGTTTTTGCACATTCATACTCCTATGCCTATTTGCATATTATACATATTTTTTTTTTTTCAAATAAGATACCTAACCTGACTATTTTTTTTATGTCAATAAGAATTGTCAACAAAGAAACAAAGTACTACAGCCTGATGTTTCTGCGGAAGTGTTTTTATTGAAATATGTATATATTTAATAAATTACCTATTTAATAAACAATAGCGTTAAAATAATAATACCTATAAGTTTCGAAATCAAAGTAGGTAGGTATTTGCAGTTTTAGATTGTTTATATGTTTGGCAATTTTCATATCTAATAATTAGATAATAATAATAGAAATTAGATTCTAATTTGTTGTGAAAAAACACTAGTTATATATATATATGAATAAAAAAAATGTATATTTTTCTTATGAATAAATAGATTAGTTTTTTTTTATCAAAAAAACTTTATTAATGCAAGTACTATTTATGGTTAGCAATAAAACAAAATTGTGGCTCTTTAATAAGTTTGAAATTACGTAAATTGTAATTTTTCTGTAACTCTTCTTGGGGGTAAATTAAGATATGAAAGTTTGTATCAAAATCCTAAAGTTGTGATACGACATAAGTACATAAAAATTTAGATTTGATCTAATAGAAAGAAAAAAAGCAACACGTGGTTCAGCATTTTTGCAATATCATCCCCCAAGAGGGTGAATTTAGGGATGAAAGTTTGTATGAAATCCTACAGTTTGAATATGACATGGATAAACATTTTGAATGAATGAACATTTCAACTATTGAAAAGAAATAATGAAACACATTTCAGCTACGCCCCCTACGTCATCCCCTACGGTATGTAATATTTTTTTTTTAATAAAGGTATTTTTTTAAATTAAGTTTTATAATCCTGCATACATAAATAAAAAAATCACGCGAGCAAAGCACATATAAAGGGTGGAATTTTTAACGCCACATGGAGGGAAAGTACTTAAAGTAAATTTTACTCTAAGGAAACATTCCTATATTTTTTAAAAGAAACAAAACTGCATTCAAAGATTTTCGAAAATTCACTTGCAGTAACCGGGATCGGAAATGCAATTTCTGTTATTTTCAGTAATTTGACTATTACGTGTTATCCTGTAAATGTACTTTCAAGAAAATATTCAAGAAATCGAAGCAGATGCTAACAAAGAAAGCTAACGAATGTGGCTTTCCTACGGAAAAAACCACAACATTTCATGTTATATCACCAGATGTCACGAATGTAGAAACACACAGACAGGAAAAATATTTTATCACTAAATGTGTAGGCAATCAGAAATGAAGACATGTGTATCATCAGCACTGTCGCATGGTGACCAGGAATCAGTCATGATAGTCTGCAGCAATCAGCAGCCTACCATAAATAGCAGTGTAATTTAAAGACTCAAGTTCGCTGATTTCTGGCTAGTGGGAGACAAAGGCTATGCTGTTGTTAAACCATATCTGCTAACTCTTGTCACTCGGCTCTATAAGAGAGCCTAACACGAACAAGAAATGTATGAGAACGAAAATTTGGATACCTGGAAACCTGGAAACTCTGACATCTTTTATCAAATTGGCTTATAGACTTGGATGAAATTCAGAATTTGGCTCTCCTTCTTAGGGTCAGAACTTAATCTGGACCAGATATGACAATAAAGTTTTTCTGGGGTTTTGAACACCGCATAATTCAAAAATCAATGTTGGCAAGCCGAAATCCTACTAGTTAAAAAAAACCGGTCAAGTGCGAGTTGGACTCGCGCGCCGAGGGTTCCGATATACCTTTAATATTTTTGGAAACAACAAAGTCCATTTTTAGGACCGCAAAACTAAATTTGTTTGTAAAGATTTTTGCAATTTCCAAAAAACTGTGCAACTTAGAAAGATCGTTTTATTTTTGCTGTAATATTTACATAAACGTTTATCGACTGTCATTAATTCAGATTTTTCCATTTACAAACTTCGGAGATAAGGGGGGGGGAACGGTATTTTTTTTTGTCATTTTTCATCATAACTTGAAAACTGAGAGTTGTAAAAAAATACATAAATGTATTTTAGAATGTACAAGTAAAGCCCTTTCATATAATACACCACTCGACCTAGTACCGATAATTTGAAATTTTGCCCCCCTATTTGGGCCCCCTTTACATCAATAATCATAATTTTTTCTTAATTCTTTTACGAGCAATTAAGTTGGACAACCATATTCTAAAACTATTCCAAATTTCAACTCGATAGCATGAGTGGTTGCTGAGATATACAGGTGTGACAGACACACAGATTTGGGCCTCCTTTACATTCTTAATACTATTTTTTTCTTAATTCTTTCACATGCAATTAAGTTGGACAACCATATCCTAAAACTATTCCAAATTTCAAGTCGATAGCATGAGTAGTTGCTGAGATATACAGGTGTGACAGACAGACAGATTTGGGCCCCCTTTACATTAATAATAAAAAAAAATCTCAATTCTTTCACATGCAATTAAATTGGACAACCATATTCTAAAACTATTCCAAATTTCAAGTCGATAGCATGAGTAGTTGCTGAGATATACAGGTGTGACAGACAGACAGACAAAGCGGCACCATAAGGGTTCCTTTTTTTTACCATTTTGTTATCGGAACCCTAAAAAGACAAAAAATAACCTAGGCTAAATTACGGCGAGAGGTTTCATGTTTTAAAAGTGTTCCTTAGGTCTCCCTGAACATATCTTTAAAAAATCCCCACCCTCAAAACGGGTCCCTGATTTTAGGTTTTTTTATTTATCTCAGAAACGGTTAAAGACAGATGAAAATTGTTAACATTAATTGCTATGGAATTACCAACTCGTTTACACTTGTTTTATTTCAATGTGACCTATATTATCTGAAATATAGGGTTAAATTTGCACTTAAAACTGAGTACCTCTTAGCGAGCTACTGGTAATAGTTGTCTAAATGAGTAGGATTTTGAACATTTTGGTTTTGCACATCACAGAATTCAAAAATCTATGCTGTCAAGTGAAAATTCTACTCATTTGGACTACTATTACCAGCAGCTTGCTAATAGGTAATCAGTAGTAAGTGCAAACTTAACTCTATATTTCAGATACTATAAGGTCACATTGAAATAAAACAGGTGTCAACGAGTTCGTAATTTTATAAAGATTAAAGTAACATTCACGATTTTCATCTATCTTAAACAGTTTCTAAGATAAACGAAAAAAACTAAAACTAGGGACCCGTTTGACCGTGGGGAGGGGTGAGCATACATGGGATCAATGTAGAATTTTCTAGATATGTAAACAATAGACCTCCCACCGTAATTTAGCCTAAGTTATTTTTTGTCTTTTTTGAACTAGTAGGATTTCGGCTTTACAACATTGATTTCTGGATTCTGTGATGTCCAAAACCCCATAAAACCTTTGTTGTAAAAAAATGGTCCCGTTTTAGTTCTGCGAAAATTTAATTTTAATTTATCAGAAAATCTTCAAATCATGATACAACAGCTGGCAGAGGCAAGTGAACAAGTGGGCCTCACAATGAACACGGAAAAAACTAAATTAATGACGAACAGAATACAAGAACCCATACAAATTAATAACAATCTGATTGAATATGTAGATCGCTACACATACTTAGGTCAAATAATTTCAACAGAAGATCAAACCCAGAAGGAAATCGAAACCAGGATAAGCAACTCATGGAAAAGATACTGGTCGCTCAAAGAAGTAATGAAGAATCCCCACTTCTCAATGAAAGATAAAAAGAAAGTGTTCAACACTTGTATACTACCATGCATGACTTATGGCTGCCAAACATGGGGTTTAACAGAAGTACAGAAAAAAAAAAATAAGAGTGTGCCAAAACAGGATGGAGAGAAGTATGTTGAACATCAAATTAAAAGACAGAGTTAAATTGACTGATATCAGAGAAAAGATAGGTGTGGCAGATATCACATACACAGTAAGAAAACTAAAATGGAAATGGATTGGTCATACACTCCGTAGCAGGAAAAACAAATGATCCAAAGACACCACTGTGTGGTACCCTCGCGATGGAAAAGAAAAAGAAGGAAGGGGAGACAAAGGAAAAGATGGGAAGATGAAATCAGAGAATTAGCTGGAACAACATGGAGAAGGACAGCCATGGACAAAAAATTGTGGCGAATTCTAGGGGGAGGCCTTTGCCAAAGGGCAAACTGACAAAACCAACAACAGGGCTGTCAGAGAAAAATAAACTATGTTTACTAGAATATAAGAAAATAAGATAAGATAGAATATAAGGTTAAAACAGTGTAAAAAAAATGTCAGTAATAAAGGCTTTATTTATTTATTTATTACCTTCACTCTATTAAGTTAAGACAGCTCACATTTAAAGTCCCATTCCAAGTGAATTTGTGAATCCTAAGATTCCATCACAAACATCTCTCTCTCGATCAATTAAGTACTGAAAAAAACCGGCCAAGTGCGAGTCGGACTCGCGCACCGAGGGTTCCGTACCACCACATAAACATAATTGTATTTGTTGAAATTTCAGTAAGTTAATGTGCTAGATTTTTGAGTCCGACACGCGCTTGAACAATTTTCAAGTTTGTAAGTGTTCCCGTTTTTAAATTGAACTAAAACAAAAATCGCCTCAGCGACCATCCAACTTGACCCCTCTCTTATATGAATGTTCTTGAAACGGGAGCTCACCACAATTGGTTACCATTAGTTGTGAGAAAAGTTGTAATATTTAATGATTTCAGACTTTTCCCATTATTTGTACTGTGAGACCTAGCTTCTTGCCAAATTTCATAATTTTAGGTCAACGGGAAGTACCTTGTAGGTTTTGCATTTTTGAATAAATGTATGGAGATGAGGACATAAAATGCCATATCTTTTGATTGCGTCGTTGTAAAAAATTGAAATTTTCAGATCTTGTGTGGTTCATGGATCCTAATATATGGTATTAATTTCAACCTGATACCTTTACCCGTTCGTGAGATAAAGGGTCTTGACAGACAGACAGACAGACGGACAACAAAGTGATCCTATAAGGGTTCCGTTTTTTTCTTTTGAGGTACGGAACCCTAAAAACATAGGTTGCTCCTTCTTTACCTGCCGCAACTCTTGGGTTATGGTTACTGCCAGGTGCAAAGATGACCTCTTCAAAGAAGCAACCCAAGAGTTGTGGCTGGCTGCAGCGTTGTAGTTGTCGTAATGGCACTTCATTTACTTGGTGCAGAATCTTGAGATGGGTAGTAGATGTGGGTGCAGAGTGCGCAGGGTTCTAAATTAAACCCTTGATATAGTATTATGTTGTTTTATTTAGTATTTTTGTAAGGATTGATGAAAGTTCAGGAAGCAAGGGAAGTATGTCAAGATCGTAGCAGGTGGAGAACTGTGGTCTCTGCCTACCCCGACGGGAACAAGGCATGATGTTATGTATGTATTTTTGTAACAATTATACGAACATGCGGTTAAAGGTAACACAGGTTGGGAGTTGTCCAATAATCATGCAGTTTTTTAAAACATTTTAACCCCCCTTGATTGAGGGGAATCAAATGATACTTAACTTAGTATTTAACTTAGTAACCCCTCCCTACGAACATGCATATTTTTTGAAAAACATTCAAAATATCATTAAAATACAGGTATGGTCTAATTTAATTCTGGAAAATCAAGCACAGAGATAAAAAAATTCAGACAGACAATAATGCCAGGAGGGTATGGAGCTTGTGATAAGCAGTGTGAAACATCAACACATCATTTCTGAGTATAAGGATTTACGAGAGGATCACAAAATACCATGTGAGAAGTTCTAAACCAGAGCTCAGCATTCAGGAGGCTTTTGTCAGATTTGCATGCTGGTCAGTTTTTTATATAGCCTCCGAAATTCTTTTCTACCCAATTATTTATACAAGATTTTTTTTTTGTTTAATGAGGAAAGATCCTTCAGTCAGACCACACCATCAGACTGCCTGCCTCTTTGCCGTTTACCCTCTCTCGGGTACCACTCTGTTACATCTCTCGTCCATTTTCCTCTTTCCTCTCTTAAGATGTGTCCTACCCATTTCGACTTCAGTTTCCTAGTAGTCTTTGTTATGTCAAATACTCGTGTCTTCTCTCTGATCTTAGTCAGTCGTATTTTGTCTCTCTTGTTGATACCGAGCATGCTCCTTTCCATGTTGTGTTGACACACTTCCAACCTCTTAGTGTCTTTTTGGGTCAACCCCCATGTATGACATCCATAACAAAGGCATGGAACTATGCATGTATTGAATATTTTGCTCTTGTATGTTAGTGGTACATCTTTGTTTTTCAATACTTCTTTTAAAGACCAAAAGCTTTTCCATGAGTTACATATCCTTCTTTCCACTTCTTTTGATGTTTGGTTCTGGGTTGAGATGGTTTGTCCTAGATATATGTACTCATCGACATACTCAAGAGGGTTGCCCTTTATAGTTAGGAAATCCTTTTGCCGATTAGTCATAAGTTTTGTTTTTTAGGTGTTCAGTTGTAAACCCACTTTTTCGCTCTCTTCTGTGAGTTGTTGTATCATGGTTTGGAGGGATGTACTTTCATCAGTCAGCAGTATGATGTCATCAGCAAATCGTAAGTGGTTTAGTCTTCTTCTTTTAATGTTTAGGCCTTGGTGCTTCTGAATACTTTCTCCAGGACTGCCAAGAAGAGTTTTGGCGAAAGAGGGTCTCCTTGTCTTACTCCTCTTTTTATCCTAAATTCTTCCCCTGCCTGCTCGAGTTGTATTTTAGCCTTACTGATTGAGTATATTTCTTTGATGATTCTGATATACTTTTTGTTTACTCCTTGCTCCAAGCTGACCACAGTGCATTATGTTTGATGTAGTCAAATGCTTTATTGTAATCAATGAAAGCCAGATAGTATGGTCTTCCATATTCATTCTGTTTTTCAATTATTTGTTTTATAACATGTATATGGTCTAATGTAGAATAATTGCTGCGGAATCCAGCTTGTTCTTGTGGTTGGTTTTCATCCAGTAATTTAGAAAGTCTGTTCAATATAACTTTCGAGAATATTTTATATATATTTGATGTGAGGCTTATTGGTCTGTAGTTGTTTATTAAACTTTTGTCTCCCTTTTTATGCAGAAGTATAATGGTAGAAGTAAGCCACGGGACATTTTCGGTAGTAATTATATAATTAAATAGTCTTATGAGAGGTGGCACAATGATGTCACGGGTTCCTTTTAGCAGTTCATTAGAGATATTGTCCGGTCCATTTGCTTTATTATCTTTTTGAGAAAGTATTGCCTTTTCTACTTCCCTTTCTAATATTGGTAGCAGGGTCTCGCTTGTTTCATTTCTCTGTTCTTCTAGGTTTGTAGTGTTAGGCTCCTCTTTGTCATCATACAGCTCTTTGTAGAATTTTGTTGCAACTTTGTTGATATTTTTCCATCAGACATTAATAAGAAAAAAATATCAACACTACATTGTCTGTAGCAAGCAACCCAATATCCAGATTGTCTAATCAGGGTTCCGGGCTCGGTTAGGTTCAGGTTCAGTCAGCAGATGAGAAAATGGAAATAATTTGTGGAAATAATTTAGGTAAATAATTTTTTTTTAGGTCTTAAAGTAAACCTGCCCAATTCTCTCGAACTGATCGAATTCGCCTAAAATCTCCTAAAATGGGGGTTTCTGATCTCTCAAACTGAAGTTAGTTTTATGAGCATTTGTACAAAGGGTCGGAAATAAACGTTTACATTAACTAGCGTCAAATGAAATAACATATATTTACCTTTACACCCGTTATTGCACCAACCACATAGTCCAATGTAACTGTGCCCAAATAAACATCAAATACAGAATGCAGTTCAATCTCTTTAGATAAACAGGTTCGACACACTTCTTCGATCTTTATTCCAGTATTTTTATAAGACGAAGCCATACTTGTAGCCACATTTCCCAAACAATAGACTTTTGTTAATTTTTCTGACGGACGAGAACTACAATACAACACGGTAGGCAATAATGTGCGTCTCGACAATGTGCAACAGATAACACGCATCGAATAATGTGCAGCAGATATTTGACGTCACGTGTAGCCAAATATCAGCTGCACAATATTTGTCGCGTACTACTCTGCTGCGTATTATCCATGCGCTTCAATAATTGGCAGCATATTTTATGCATCATATATTATGCAGCAAATAATAAGCAGCAGATATTTGGCGTCTCACAGAAAAAATCATGACATGAATTAACGAGCGCACAAATAATGTGCAACTGATAATCGACGTCATGCCATTGACCCGAGGAGCATTGACTTTCACTAGAGATGCGCCTCTCTAAAGTTTCTGTCTACCTATGCATATGACGTATCGATTTCGTTTCGATTCGATACGAAAAGATTTTTAGTAATCTGTGTTTACGTGTGCTCCGTCAAATCATATGAAAAATACCGTCGTCTGATTCGATGTATTTGTAAGAGGATAATAAACCATATAAAGGTCTTTCTTTTTCTTTAAGTGCCTAGTTTAGTTGTTTATCCGTTCTATTTAGTAAAACCAAAGATTTTGGAAACTACGCCAGGTAAAACTTGCTAAATCTTGTTCTGTTTGTCGATGTCTTGTTATGTTATGGTCTGTAAAAAATACCAATTTTGTCCTTGTGCCATTGTCATTTACGTAAGAAAAAGATTTTCACCTTTTAAATATACTAATTCAATGTGGTTTCGTCTTCTCATCACAGGTTTTGACACCGGTTATGGAGTACCTAAATTTCAGTCTTGAGGCTACTTTTGGAGCTAGTATTCTGCAAAGTGCTACCTACTCAACAATGAAAAACATGTCAACAGCTACGCTCATCCATCCATAGCTCACTGGAAAATGTGGCTGCGTGATGAGCAGAGATGTGTTCCATCAACAGAAATTATAATCTGAAACCTATTCATTGGATTATAAAGGTACCTAATAATTTATGTTGAAGTTCTTCCACAAAATGTTATTCAGTCAGTTACTTGGAACAGGTAACGCAGTTTTAAAAAGGCCCCCTGGGGGATCCTAACTTGACCTGTTCTTGATAATGCCTTGGCAATCCAGCAGGCAGAATGTGAGCACTCTTTGTATTTTCTGACGGCAATTCAGTAACTCTTGGTACAAGCAGATGTTATGGTAACCATGATCTGTAATAGTGTTAGAAACCAGTAAGGCAGGTTGGACAACTGGCTGTTGAGTAGGCCAACAGTGTAACAACAATGTTATCTACTTCAAATCTGTTATGAAGCTTGTGGCTACACCTGTTATTATGGGGAAACTCAAGATCATAGACACTACATGTGATCAGATCAGGTTAAAGTGGCCATTTGTCTCAATTTTACTGAAATGGTTTGAAGACTACAATAAGAATTTTATTTATTTATTAGTTATAATATACTAGCTGTTACCTGCGACTTCGTCTGCGTGGATTTTATGAAAAAAAAAGAACTCTAACTTAACTGACACATATTTTGCGGAATGCTTCTCCTTCTTGATCCCTACGTAAAAGATGCATTTGTACTTATCCGGGTTGAATGCTATCTTACTAAAACTTTAACTATCTTTTAAATTCATTAAACTGGTGGGTAGTGAGGAATTTTCATTGTCAATCGTTACAGGCGAACCTTAGATGATCCTTAGATAAGATGGCAATAAAGGGAGTGAATGGGTAG
Organism: Athrips mouffetella; assembly: GCA_947532105.1. Classification (NCBI taxonomy): domain Eukaryota; kingdom Metazoa; phylum Arthropoda; class Insecta; order Lepidoptera; family Gelechiidae; genus Athrips; species Athrips mouffetella. Next base: position 36,292,165 of record OX383956.1, read on the forward strand.
CGAGGAGGTATTCAAAAAAGTCCCTATCCATTCCTATCTATTCCCATCCATCCATATCTATCCTTTTCTATACCTATGTATCCTTTTTATCCCTATCTATCCCTATCCTGCCCTATCTATCTGTATCTATACCTTTCTGTTCCTGTATAGCCCTATCTATCCTCATGTATCCATTTCTCTACACCTATCCCCACCGCTGTCCTTACAGCTGTTCCCACCGCTGTCCCCACCTTTCTGCTCACCGCTGTCCCCACTGCTGACCCCACCGCTGTTACCACGGCTGTCCCCACTCCTGTCCACATCCCTGTCCCCACCCCTGTCCCCATCCCTGTCCCCACCCATATCCGTGTGTGAAAAGTAAATTATAAACAAATTTATCTTCTCTGGTTCCTTTCCCATACAAACTTTCACCCCCTATTTCACCCCTTTCTAGTCTCATTTTTTAAATAAAAAGTAGCTTATGTCCTTTCTTATGATTAAGACTATCCTTATACCAAATTTCGTCAAAATAGGTTCTGCAGTTTAGCAGTGAAAGCGTAACATAAATTATTTTATTGATTTCCCATACAAACTTTCATCCCCTATTTCACCCCCTTCCAGTCTCATTTTTGTCTCAGTAAAAAGTAGCCTATGTCCTTTCTCATGGCATAGACTATCTTCATACCAAATTTCATCAAAATCGGTTCAGCGGTTTAGCCGTGAAAGCGAAACAGACAGACAGACAGAGTTACTTTCGCATTTATAATATTAGTTTGGATGAACACATGTATTTTACTAGGTACCTTTTTTAGAAAGAAAGGTTAGAGTCTATGAAGTCTGTTATTTAGCTTAACATTCATATAAGACTACCCTACAAAATAGCTCTTACAACCAATGGTGGGACTGAAATTGGCAGGGAAAGAGAATACATAGCATATTATTGTATGTAATGTAATAAACATGAAAAGAAAAAACAATCAAATCAATTGAAATTGTTTTGTCTAAAATACCATTATTAAGTATATATTTTTTTTATTATTTCCAGGTCAAAGCTAAGCTGATAGCGGAGGGATTTCACTGCCGTCACTAACACATAGGATCAAGATTTATTGACTTATTCTACTAACGCATTCTATGAACTGCTAAGTTGCTTGAAATAAATTTATTTAAATACTTGAAATAAATTTATTTGACAAGTTGGTTGAACTTAAGTGTTTTTTCCACGGAGTAGTTTTTTCTGTGTCTGGGTGTTATTTATCTAATTATCTATATCAATCTCTGATACCCATAGTACAGGCTTTGCCTAGTTTGGGTTCAGATGGTCTTGTGTGAAATGTCCCCTAATATTCCTTTTAATAAGCTACCTAGCACAGAAACGCTCTGGTAGCATGCTTCTTGCAGTCTGAGGGGACTGACCATGGCTATTATTTGAACATCGCTATGAATATTTATTAAATACCATTGTTTGTACATAACAGATGACAATATTTTCTTGTTTCATCATTGTTTCATACTTTTTAGAGGAAGATTTATAAGTAGTTGGGTTCTAGTTTTTTATCAAATTTTTATTTTATTTTGGGTTTATAAATACAAAAGAAAGCTAACAATATATTTGAAATGTGCCCTTTCATTTGATACTCGACACGATATCATTAATAGATATTTTTTTTTCTTTTATGACTTAATCTTCTCTAGAGGGCGCCACATTCAATTTAATGTGACGTCGTCTTATCTATCTAAATTCCTTGATCTAAATATATAAAAGGCAAACCTGAGGCCCTACCGCCGAACTCAATCGTTATCGAATCTCTCTTTTCTTCTTGTTTGCAATTTTGTATGGAGAGGCCGATTTTTTTTTTCATTTCCTGAAAGTTTTGTTCGCTGAAGGTTGTTCAGTTACGTTGACTGATCATGCCCTTTCAGTATTCGGAAGGCTGTCCCTTACACCCGGTTTATTTTCAGTTTTTTTATTACTACGCCTTAACCAGCTGAGGTAGTACATTCATTCATTTCCTACCCGCGCACGAGGCAGGTGGAGAAAGAAGTGCGAATCGTTCTTTAATCCTCCACGTGCCACCCATGAGAAGAAAGTAATCGACAGCGATATAGAGTTACCTAAACCCATATTCATAGGATATTAAAGACCACCATTAAGTGCGAGCGAGAAAGTAAACTCTTTTGTAGGTGGTAGGGCTTTTGTGGAAAGTGCGTCTAGGGAAGTACCACCCCCTTGCTTTTTTCTGCCGTGAAACAGCAGAGTTTGAACTGCTGTGTTTCGTTTTGAAGGGCAAGGGAGCCAGTTAAATTACAGGCACATGAGACATAAATATATTTTAAAGAAAGCGCGTGAGCGTGGCACGCTGCAGTTGTCAGTTTATCTAGGCCCATAGTACTAGCATGGTCATGTTTTTTTGACAGCCGAGCAGTGCGACACATTTTTAAAGACAAGGATGGCTACATGTATTAGTGTACAAAGCTATCTCTGTCTAAAATATCAGAAATGTAATTTGTAAATTTGCTAAACATTTTCCTCGACTGACATTTCTTCGCGCTTGGAAGTGATAGATTAGATGACATAATTCCCCAATAAAAGTGACATTACTCTGAAATATATTTTCGCTTGGGGAGCGTGCTAAGCAGGCAGGGGGCAGCGTTTTTCTTACGTCAATGCATCCGAGCAATGCAACCAATGAAGTTTGCTGTTGTTTTGAATGCGATGCTAATTGATAGACAAGGACGGCTACATGTATTATTGTATAAAGCTATCTCTGTCTAAAATATCAAAAAGTAATTTGTCGATTTGCTTATTCAATTCAATTTTTGATGGTTATGGCTTCATCGCTACTTGCGATGATTACATTTTCCTCCACTGCAAGCGCCAAGAAATGTCAGTGACGGAAAATGTTCAACAAATCGACAAATTACTTTTTTGATATTTTAGACAGAGATAGCTTTATACACTAATACATGTAGCCGTCCTTGTCTTTCAAAATGTGTCGCACTGCTCGGATGTCAAAAAAAACCGGTCAAGTGCGAGTCGGACTCGCGCGCCGAGGGTTCCGATATACCTATAGTATTTTTGGAAGCAATAAAGTCCATTTTCAGGACCGCAAAACTAAATTTGTTTGTAAAGGTTTTTTGCAGATTTCTGAAAAACTGTGCAACTTAGAAAGATCGTTTTATTTTTGCTGTAAAGTTTACATAAACCTCTGTCAACTGTAATTAATTCAGATTTTCCCTTACTCAAACTTCGGAGATAAGGGGGGGGGAATGGTATTTTTTTTGACATTTTTCATCATAACTTGAAAACTAAGAAACTTAAAAAAATACAAAAATATATTTTAAAATGTACAAGTAAAGCCCTTTCATATGATACCCCACTCGACCTAGTAGCGACAATTTGAAATTTGGCCCCCCCTATTTTGGCCCCCTTTACATTAATAATCATACTTTTTTCAAAAAAATTTCATGTGCAATTAAGTTGGGCAACTATATTCTAAAACTATTCCAAATTTCAGCTCGATAGCGTAAGTGGTTGCTGAGATATAGAGGCGTGACAGACAGACGGACAGACAGACAGAGCGGCACCATAAGGGTTCCTTTTTTTTACCATTTTGGTATCGGAACCCTAAAAACGTGACCATGCACCAAGTCTTTAATCAATGGGCCTAGATAAACTGACAACTGCAGCGTGCTAAGCCGGCTGGGGGGAGCTACGGAGTTATTTTGCATGTCATTGCATATGTTACTTTTTTTTGTTTTTTTTTGTTTTTTCTTGTATTTTCTTGTTTTTTCTCGTTTTTTCTCGTTTTTATGTTTTTTCATGTTTTTCTTGTTTTTTTTTTTTTGTTTTTTTTTTTTTTTGGAACGTATAGAATAAGTCAAAATATGAAGATTTGTGTAAAAAAAAAGTGACCTTTTTATACCAAAAAAATGACCTTGACCTTGAAAATAATCTTAAATGACCTTGAATCTGAAAAAATACATCACCATCAGAAAGCTGAGAAAAAATACATATATTCACCAAAAATCTTGACATCGATATCTGGAAAAATGAAAAAGTTACAGTTGATCAACCAAAGTCTGCTCATAAAATATAGGTTCTAAGGGCATTTTTTCGTCAATTTCAATGTTTTACAAAAATTTCAGATAAACGCTTATATCTTCGAAACCACTAGAAATACGTCAAAAATAACATCATTTTCGAACTTTTAGTCTCCTATGGAGACTAAAAACTAGTGCTACACTAATGTATTTTTTTTTTCTCTCTCGCCCCCCGTTACCTAGTTAGAGAATGGACCAAAATATGAAAAAAACTATAATTGGAACATATAGGATGGATCAAAATAAGAAAATTTGTATAAAAAAAAAGTCACCTTTTCATACAAAAAAATGAAAATATCAACGTTTTACAACATTTCAGAAAAACGCTTATATCTCCGAAACGACTAAAGATACGTCAAAAATAACATCATTTTTGATCTTTTAATTTCCTTTGGAGATTAGTAACTTGTGCTACACTAAAGTATTTTTCCTTTTTTTTCTCCCCCTCTCCGTTACCGAGTTAGAGAATGACCCAAAAAAACGCTTATATCTCCGAAACGACTAAAGATACGTCAAAAATAACATCATTTTTGAACTTTTAGTCTCCAATGGAGACTAGTAACTTGTGCTACACTAATGTATTTTTTCTTTTTTTTCTCCCCCTCTCCGTTACCGAATTAGAGAATGACCCAAAAAAACGCTTATATCTCCGAAACGACTAAAGATACGTCAAAAATAACATCATTTTTGAACTTTTAGTCTCCAATGGAGACTAGTAACTTGTGCTACACTAATGTATTTTTTCTTTTTTTTCTCCCCCTCTCCGTTACCGAATTAGAGAATGACCCAAAAAAACGCTTATATCTCCGAAACGACTAAAGATACGTCAAAAATAACATCATTTTTGAACTTTTAGTCTCCTATGGAGACTAGTAACTTGTGCTACACTAAAGTATTTTTCCTTTTTTTTCTCCCTTTCTCCGTTACCGAGTTAGAGAATGACCCAAAAAAACGCTTATATATCCGAAACGACTAAAGATACGTCAAAAATAACATCATTTTTGAACTTTTAGTCTCCAATGGAGACTAGTAACTTGCGCTACACTAATGTATTTTTCCTTTTTTTTCTCCCCCTCCCCGTTACCGAGTTAGAGAATGGACCAAAAAAACTTTTGATTACTATATTTTAAGCCAAAAATTCTTGAAAATTTCTCTTCAAATTTTCCTTTTTTTTTTTTAGGTAATTTTTTACCATTACATCACATAATATGAAAAAGTTACAATATCATGAAACCCCTCTTCCCCCCCCCGACCCCCTCTCACCCCCCCCGACCCGCACGCCCACCCTCCCCATCCCCCCTCAGCCCCCCTACCCCCCCATCAACCCCCCCGGCCCCCTCTCACCTCCCCTCGACCCCCCCTCACCCCCCTCACCTCCCCTCGACCCCCCCCTCACCCCCCTAGGCCCCCCTCACCCCTCCCTCCCCCCCCCTCACCCCCCCCCTCAACCCCCTCACCCCCCGTTAACCCGCACGCACCCCCGAACCGCACGCCCCCCCCCCGACCCACCCCCCCCCCCCCCCTTACGCAAATATGGCCAAATCGGCAAATTTTGTTAGACGGTAAAGAGATCGGAGGAAGGTAAAGTCGTTTTCCGCGTCGTGCCCCACCACCACCCCCCGCCCTGGGAACTCCCACTTCCCCCCGGTCCCCGAAGGTTTGACTGGGGGCTTGGACTATCGCCCTGTGAAGTGTCCCGCTTGGTGAAGTCGTCCCGCTCGGTGCGCCTCCGGCGCCTTAACCTACCTAGCGCAAGTTAATAAAAAAATTCTTAAATTTTACAGATATGTTTTTAAACACGTTCCTGTAGCCAATATCATAAGTTAAGTGGTAAATATCTGGTTCCACTACTGAATTATTGCAGTCTACATGGAATTTGGAATAAAATATGCTTTCGCTTTCCCCGCTTTATTGCAAACAGAATTAGTTTTTTGTTGTTGTACCTAAATGGGGCCAAAATAAGGAAGGGGAAAATTTCTTGTTGTTACTAGGCTAGGTCAAGTGGGGTCCTATATGAAAAAGTTTTATTTGTACATTTTTTAATAGATTTTTGTATTTTTTTACGACTTAGTTTTCAAGTCATGATGAAAACCAAGTTTGCCAAATGAAAAATCTGCCCTTTACAAACTTGTAAGGGGTACTTGTACCCCTTTCGTATCGTCTGACCCTTCTTTCTCTTTCTTTCTTATAGCCCTAGATAAGAATTTTTATTTGTGTTCAAAGTAAATAACAACCTGATTACATATTTTATTGTACATACATACTACCTGCTGATACTACTAATAATAATATCTGTCCCGTGTAGTGCCGGCAAAGAATAATACCAACCCATACATACCCGTGGGTGTCGTAAGAGGCGACTAAGGGTTATAAACTGGAATATGGGCAGCAACATCCTCTTTTGTATCTTACATCTTACTTACTGCGGTCACCTACAACCGCGGTCCATGGTGCCAGCCGTAAAACGCTAACAAGCGAGGTGACTATGGTACTTCCAGCATTTTTCCAGCAAAAGCTAGAATTTTGGAGGGAGCTCCCTGTCCTGAAGTGGACGTTTCATGGGATGTTATGATGATGACTACCTGCTACAAAAGTACGTATCGATTGATCGAACAGAGTAATGGAGTCGCTATTACTGGACCTGGCGGACGGAATGTAGGGACATACGAAAAAACCGGTCAAGTGCGAGTCGGACTCGCGCGCCGAGGATTCCGATATACCTATAGTATTTTTGGAAGCAATAAAGTCCATTTTCAGGACCGCAAAACTAAATTTGTTTGAAAAGGTTTTTTGCAGATTTCTGAAAAACTGTGCAGCTTAGAAAGATAGTTTTATTTTTGCTGTAAAGTTTACATAAACTTCTGTCAACTGTAATTAATTCAGATTTTTCCTTACTCAAACTTCGGATATAAGGGGGGGGGAGTGGTATTTTTTTTGTCATTTTTCATCATAACTTGAAAACTAAGTAATTTTAAAAAATACAAAAATATATACCCCACTAAACCTAGTAGCGACAATTTGATGTGTGCTTGGTGCAGATGAAGTGACGTTTCTCGGCTACAAAGTCAATAAAACTGGTACTTGTCCACCCCCGGAACGCATCGATGCCTTGCGGAATTTCCCTCTACCCAAGACGGTCGAAGGCCTCCGCAGGTTCCTCGGCATGGTAAATTTCTACCGCCGTTATCTGCCAAACGCTGCTGAACTTCAGGCTCCACTGATCAACTGTTATGCGTCTGCTCAACTGAAAGGTTCGCAGCCAGTTCCGTGGACTCCTGAACTAGAGCTCGCATTTCAGAAGTGCAAAGATCACCTTGCAAATGCGACGCTTCTGGCACATTACATACCTGACGCTAAACTCGGACTATTCACAGATGCTTCTTCCACCCATGTTGGCGCATGTTTCCAGCAGCTCGTTGACGACGCATGGCAACCCCTTGCATTCTTTAGTAAAAAGCTCAATGCCCGCCAGACCACCTGGCCTGCCTATTATAGGGAGCTACTTGCGATTTACGAGGCTGTTCATCATTTTCGCCACTTCATGGAAGCACAGCACGTGGTCATATACACGGACCATAAACCGCTCACGTATGCTTTTTCACAAAAACGAGAGAAGCTGCCACCTGTTCAACAGAACCAACTTTCGTTTATTTCCCAATTTTCGACAGACATCGTCCACGTCCAAGGGAAAGAAAACGTGGTGGCCGACGCTATGTCGCGCGTTGATGGCATTCATCTTATTGACAACTTCGCTGCCCTTGCTGAAGAGCAGGCAGCCGACGAAGAACTTCGTAAAATGATGACCAACTCCTCCCTCAAACTTGAAAAAGTTTTAATACCTGGTTCCGACGTTGAGATTTATTGTGACGTTTCTACGGGCAAACCCCGTCCATATCTCACCCCATCTTTTCGTCGACCTTATTTTGAGAAAATCCACAACCTCAGCCACCCTGGCGCGCGAACTACCGCACGCATAGTAGCTGATCGTTTTGTGTGGCCGAACGTCCGCAAAGATTGCAGTAGTTGGACTCGTGCTTGCATCGTTTGTCAGCGAAGCAAGGTTTCCCGGCACACATCAACACCTCTTGGTAATTTCTCCAATCCTACCAAACGCTTCTATCATGTCCATATTGACATCATTGGCCCTCTTCCTTACAGCAAAGGATTCCAGTACTGTTTGACAGCCGTCGACCGATTTAGTCGCTGGCCTGAAGCCTGGCCAATGGTCAGTATGACAGCAGAAGAGTGCGCAGAGACCTTCTTCAGAGGTTGGATCGCTCGTTTCGGCGTGCCCACTATTGTGACGACCGATCAGGGTCGCCAGTTCGAGTCTTCTCTTTTCCAGACTCTCATGCAGATGTGTGGCACCAAACGCGTTCGCACCACGAGTTATCACCCGTGTGCGAATGGTCTCGTCGAACGCATGCACCGGCAACTCAAAGCCGCCTTAATGTGTCACGAGGAGACTTGGCACAAAACGCTGCCTGTGGTCCTACTCGGCATGCGCGCAGCTCTTAAAGAGGACCTACAATGCTCGCCAGCCGAGCTCATTTACGGGGAACCCCTACGCTTGCCCGGCGAACTTATTGTCCCTACTTCACCTCCAGAGCGCGTCGAAGATCTCAATTTTGCCACTCAACTACGCCTACATATGGCGCGATTGAGGGCAACACCTGCCTCCCGTCACTGTCGGCAACAAATTTTTATTTCGAAAGATCTGATGACCGCCAGTCACGTCTTTTTGAGGGATGACACGGTCCGACCTTCTCTCAAGCCGCCCTACACGGGGCCTTACAAGGTTGTATCCAGGACAGATAAAACTGTCACTATCACTGTTGGTGATAAAAACACCCAAGTGAGCCTGGACCGTATCAAACCGGCGTATATTCTGGACAGTTCTAGTTCATCTAGCCCTCGAGTTCCAGTCGCTAACTCACCTGCGTCGCCAACTCCAACTCCAGCTGTTCCAGTTGTACCTTCTACTCGTGCCGCAAACCCTGTACCACCTCTGTACACTACTCGCTCAGGTCGTAGCGTCCGATTCAAAGACCGTCTGGATCTGTAGCTTTAATTCCTACCAACTTTCTATATAGGCATGTTTATTCTTAAGTTAGATTTTTAACATGTTGTTTTAGATTTAAATTTATTTTTAGTTGGGTTAATTTTCTACCTAGGGGGGTGATGTGGCGAACGAGTTCACCCATTTGAATTTTGCCGCGCAAGACGCGCGCGCGACTCGCGCTTAGCTATTTAAACAGAGAGCTGCGATTGGCCGGCTCTCGCCAACTTGCTTCGCCATTTTTTCTCTCAACAAGAAAGATTTTGCACTTTGATAATTTAACGTGAATACTGTATTTTATCAATACAACAAGTTTAAATAGCAGCTGGATAGTTTCCTTTCATAAAACCATCTCCAGTTTGCTATAACCGCTTTGAATGCCTTGGTGAATGCGTAGATGTGGACGACTACAATAACGGGTTCGTGGAAACTGTCTATACAATTGGGTCAAAGTACTTTAGACCCCACCGTACTAAAAGAACCAAAAAGATATCTGACCATACCCTCAAGCTAATGGAAGAAAGACGCGAAATGGTTCTGCAGTCTTCGGAAGATGCTCGCGACCTTCGGCTATTTAATAATAACCATATTAAAGAAGCGATTGAGCGGAAAAAAGGCTCCAAAATGTTCGCAAGAGATCTGTCTATTGGACAGAGCCAGTTGACGAGGATAAAGACCGAGGATGGCACAACCGTATCGTCCAAGCCTGAGCTACTGAGGGAAGTCGAGAAGTTCTATGGGCTTTTATACACGTCAACCGGCCCACCCGTTAGCAGTCTGGCCAACGATCCAAGAGCTACACTTACCCGACACCATACCGAAGATATCCCGGACGTCAGCTTGTACGAGATTAGAATGGCTCTCAAGTTGTTGATGAGTACGTATACCTGGGACAAACAGTCCAGCTGGGTAAATCCAACTTAGATAAAGAGGTTACTCGTCGAATCCGACTCGGATGGGCAGCGTTCGGGAAGCTCCGCAATATCTTCACGTCCAAAATACCGCAGTGTCTCAAGACGAAAGTCTTTGACCAGTGTGTGTTGCCAGTGATGAAATATGGCACCGAGACGTGGCCGCTCACGATGGGCCTTATCAGAAAGCTCAAAGTCACCCAAAGGGCTATGGAAAGAGCTATGCTCGGAGTCTCTCTGCGCGATCGAATCAGAAATGAGGAGATCCGCAAAAGAACTAAAGTAACTGACATAGCCCTGAGAATCGCTAAACTGAAGTGGCAGTGGGCAGGGCACATCGCAAGAAGAACCGATGGCCGATGGGGCGTGAGGGTTCTAGAGTGGCGACCACGTACCGGAAGACGAAGCGTTGGCAGGCCCCCCACAAGGTGGACCGACGATTTGGTCAAGGTCGCGGGAAGCCGCTGGATGCGAGCAGCGCAGGACCGGTCGTCATGGAGTTCTTTAGGGGAGGCCTATGTCCAGCAGTGGTCGTCTTTCGGCTGTTGTGATGAGCATAAGTGGTTGCTGAGATATAGAGGTGTGACAGACAGACGGACAGACAGACAGACAGAGCGGCACCATAAGGGTTCCTTTTTTTTACCATTTTGGTATCGGAACCCTAAAAACGCGCGGCTTTTGTTAGCTTCGTTCATCTGCGTCACAGAATACCATGTCTGCTTACCTCATTGACGTAAGAAAAACGCGGTAAGAAAAACGCTGCGCTTCTAAAGGACCTGAAGCTATTGTCTATGGAAAACTTAACTGATAAAGTTAATGCTATTTCTTTCTAACTAATCTTTGTTTAGAAAGGTTGAAAAAGTACAACAATATTTTATCAGTGTCGAAACTTTTTTTTCCGATAACGCTTTGTCGCCAGTTCGCCATTTTGATAAACGGTATACGACAGTACGTGGGCTGTCAGATCCGTGTTCGACGATTTTATTATTGTAAACAAAGTTAGTTTCAGAGTATTTTATATAATTTGATTTCTTTATATAGGCTTTGGCAGGATGCCTAAGTGTTCCATTGTGTGGTGTGGTGCAAGGAGAAACAAGAACAACCCACAATTATCTATACACAAGTCAGTTGGTGTTTATTTCCCTTTTTGACTACTATTTCACATATTTGTCTGATCAAATTCTTAGGTGTAGCGGTATTCAACTATAAAGTAAACTAATTGATATTTATTTTATGTTTTCAAGCCGCTATTGGCTTTATTTCATTAAAAAATGTTTACATACAAACAATATAAACACATAGTGATGTAATCAAGCGCAGCTGATATCGATATTACAATATTCTCAAATTCTCATATAAGTAAAGTAAGTGAGTAAAGTAGCCTGTTTAAGTGAGCTTCTGAATCGCACGACCTGAAACCACCATCCCCCTTCCTCCAGCGTGGGAATAGAAGTGGGTTGGGGTCCCATCTCTTTGTCGTTGACATACCTCTTATTCAAAGTGGCGCCATGGTGGGAAAAAAAGAAGCGACAGTAAAAACCCACGGGCTCTCTGCCGATCTGTCCCCGAAAAATATAATGTGGATCTTTTCTAGGCTAGAAGGAACAGGTAGGTGAGCATTTTACATCTTCGATCCCATCGTCACTTACCTCACCTATTCATAAAAAAAATATATTTGGCACTAATATTCTGAATGGGCATATTTGGTTAATCAGATATTGATATATTTATTTAAAAAAAAGAGGCTTAACAATTAAACAGATTAAATTATAATTAACGGATTATATTTTTTATAAAGGCCAGTTGGACAACTCTTTTTTTTTATTTGTTTTGAAATTAAAACAGAAAGAGACTGCAAAAGATTTAACAGAACTGAGAGGCTTTGTGCAGCAGCAGTCCGAACAATATTATGGATTAAATGTACAGGAATTTAATAATATGTCTAACCTTTTCTTGTAGATTCCCACGAAATGAAGCTTCTAGAAAAAAATGGACCGATATTTTCGGTTTAGATAACATAAACTATCTGCCATACGATAATAACCCATATAATAATACGATAATAACCCTAAGCCATATAATAATACGATAATAACCCTATCTGCCATACGATAATAATAAAGATGACTCTCTTATACAGTTTACAAGTTGCCTGGCTTGTATTAGTGCTATTCTAAGCGATAACGACTGCGAAACAGCGTACATTGTAGGCGATTTTAACGCACACCCGCAGGCCCGATTTGGACAGGAATTATTAAATTTTTGTAAGGATGAGCTGTGGGTGTGTGCAGATGTAAACCTGTTGGGAAAGGATTCGGACACCTATACTTTTTTGTGTGATGCAAGTGGTACAGCCCGGTGGCTTGACCACTGTGTTGCTACTGCCGCGGCAAATAGTTCGATCAAATCTATTTGGGTAGATAACAATGTTAGTTGGTCGGATCATTTTCCATTATTCATTACACTGGATTTAGGTTGTATTTTAAAAAAGAACCACCTATGTGGTAATTTAAATAATGGAAAAAGAAATAAGATTTTATGGAGATCTAGGGATATTGAACAGATAAATAAATATGGCGAATATTGCTTTGAACGCCTAAAAAATATTAGTTATTCTAGTCATTTTGAAACCTGTGATATTTATACATGTGATAAGTTAGATATACATAAACATGACATAAATAGTTTGTATGAAATGACAATTGAAATATTACAAAATGCGTCAATTATTAGTTGTAATTCGCGCTCCGGTGCGCGTAGTAAATTAAGACAGGTTACCGGTTGGAATTATCATGTCAAAGAATCTTATGAAAAAGCTAAAATGTATTTCAGATGGTGGACAGAATGTAATAAACCTAGTGCAGGAGAAGTTTTTGAAAACATGCGTAATAGTAGAAAAATATTTAAAAATAAGTTAAAATGGTGCCAAGAAAATGAAGAAAAAATAAGAATGAATGTATTAGCTGTAAATAGAGCAAACAAAAATTTCGCAAAATTCTGGAAGGATACTAAAAATATGGACCAAAACAAGAAACAAGTGCTGCCAGTATCAGTAAACAATGAACAAGATCCTCACGCAATAGCAAATATGTTTGCTGAACATTTTAAAGTTAAGCCTAGGTCCGTAGAGGGTGTGTGCAGCGCTTCGCCTAATCAGACTAATCAAGATTCGCATTCAGAGTCTAGTGGTCTCCATTTCACTCCCGAGCAAGTTGCTAAAGTAGTGCGTGGCATGAAAAGGGGTAAATCCCCAGGTCATGATGGGCTAAGCGTTGAACACATTCTCTATGCTAGTGATGAAGTTTTCAGAATCTTGTCACTTATTTTCAATTTGTGTTTAAAATATAGTTACCTGCCACCTAATCTTATGAGAACTATTGTTGTCCCTATAGTCAAAAATAAGACCGGTGACCTGTCGAGCCTAAACAACTACAGGCCTATATCCTTGGGAACGATTGTGGGCAAGGTGTTTGAGAGACTTCTGCAGCCTGAATTAGTGAAGAACTTTACGTTGGCGGATGCGCAGTTTGGTTTTCGACCAGGACTTTCAACGGACTCAGCCATACTGAGTCTAAAATATACTGTATCCTATTATGTAAATAGGCATACGTCAGTATATGCATGCTTCTTAGATCTCAGTCGGGCGTTTGACAGAGTAAATTACGACTTACTTTGGAAGAAGCTTATGGAAACAGGCACACATAATTCTGTCGTGAGTCTGTTGAAGTCCTGGTACGAGGGGCAAACAAACAGTGTGAAATGGGGTGACACTCACTCTAACGAATATAGGTTAGAGTGTGGAGTACGCCAAGGAGGGCTCACGTCGCCGGACCTCTTTAACCTTTACATAGATGGGCTGATTGAGGAGCTGAGGAGTACTGGCATCGGCTGCCATATTGGTAATCTGTGTGTTAACAATTTGAGCTATGCCGATGACATGGTGCTCCTTTGCCCCTCAATCAGGGGTATGAGAAGGTTATTAGAAATATGTGAAAGCTATGCCAAGCGGAATGGCCTATTGTACAATGTTGCCAAATCCGAGATGTTGGTGTTCAGGTATAAGAGAGGTCCGGAGAACGTGCCGCCGGTTTATTTGGACGGTTCTTTGATAAGGGTTGTGGGGTCTTTCAAATACCTTGGTCACATATTAACCGAAGACCTTCGTGATGACCAAGACATGGAGAGGGAGCGCCGGGCTCTCGCAGTTCGCTGCAATATGCTCGCGCGCAGATTTGGTAAATGTACGGAGGAAGTTAAGTGTACCCTATTCAAAGCGTTTTGCCAGTGCTTTTATACGTGTCCGTTATGGATAGGGTACACGAAACGTTCCTGTAACAAGTTACGCGTACAATATAACGACGCGTTCAGGATCCTAATGAAGCAACCGCGCTATTGCAGCGCAAAAAGCATGTTTGCGGAAGCGAGAGTCCCGGACTTCTATGCGATCCTCCGCTCACGTATTGCATGCTTCTGGCAAAGACTAGGCACTAGTAATAACGCAATACTAGCCGCTGTTAATGACGATGTAATGAATATTTTTGCAAAGCATTGGACAGCGGTGCACCGGAGCCCGAATACCAAATAATTTATTGTGTTATTTTTTAGTTTTTGTACATTTTCTTTGTATATTGTGTATGGGTGTATGCCTGATAATAAAGATTAATAATAATAATAATAATAATAATAAACACAAATTTACAAAACACATTTATTTGTTCAAAGCATTTTGAGGAATCGTGTTTTAACAGAACCCTGGATAAAATACAATTACGTGATGGGGCTGTACCCTCACTACCCCATGCGGTTTGTATTTGTAAAGTACTATACTATCAACAGGTATAATAATGTGTTTGGCTAATGGTTATATTTCATTTCAACTATACATGATGAAAAGTCGAGATGGAGCACACATGGCAGCTACAACAGGGTCCAAAAATACGTAAATAGGAGAATAACCCTAACTTTAAGGAAATTCTGAAAGTGCTTCTTTTCTATGTGATTTTTGTATGTTATGTGAGTTTTGTATTCTTTCCTTGCAATTCCGGGGCAAACCGCTAGATACTATTAAAAGAAACGTTGTGTTTTCCATATAAAAAGTTCAGTTCCTGGGCCTTGCACAGTGGACAATAATTCACCATCTACTTCTGATGGTACATGTATTACAGCACATAAGAGTATGATAACAGATCCATCCCCTGGCACCTCCTCAAAACTCGTCTTGCCGATTAATCCTGTGTTGGTTACGCTCAACTATGCTTAGTTGAAAATTTTATTTATTTTTTGTAAAATATAATGTTTAATGTTAGATATAAACTTTCAAATAAAAAGTTTTATCGAAATGGGTTCAGGAGTTTTTTATTTTATTTCATATTAGGCCTTACTGTAATTTCCTGAATTTTGGTATGAAACCTATACAGGGTGTCTCAGGAAACTTGTACTAGTGAAGGTCTGGAGTTGGCGGACCTTGGATGGGGTTTAATTGAATAGGTATTGAGGTATATTCGCTGGTACAGGTTCCCTGAAACACCCTGTTTAAACAAATTAATTAAACGAGATTTTGTATATAATATGTTTTTCTACGAGCAATGCTAGCGCTTTTATATCAAAACTAACATTTAACTTACATTTACAAAAATTACATTGTGTAATAATATTAATTAAGAAACTCGAGTTACATAATTATTATTATAATACAAATATTTTTTTTATCATCATCATAACATCCCATAAAACATCCACTGCAGGACAGGGGGGAGCTCCATTAAAAAAAAACGCTTGGTTATTTGGAGGGGATTTACCCTAGTCACCACGCTTATAAGCGTTGCAGCTTGCGACCGCTGTTGTTGATGACCGCAGTATGTAAGATGATACGATTAACAGAAAGATGCTGCTGCCCATCCTTCGGTTCATAAGCCCCTACACATCATCAAGCTTGACATATTGAACTTTATACCGTTCTTATTTCAATAGACGTACGGGCTAGAGTTATAGTACTAGGAGATAAAAGTACTGATTGCGCGGCGAGTGAGCTGGTCTGTCAGCAATCTATCTATCTATGTCTACTTGTACGTCTCCGACGTCGTCTGCCAGCCCGCATATCGATAAAATATCGATTACAAGTTAGACAGCACTACTAAACACCGCCATGGTCATGTTCACTTTTAAACGGCCCATACAAAGCCCTGCCTGCAGGGCCCTGCTTGCAGTGCGCACTGCCAATCGTACCGTGTGTGGTGTTGCAGGGCCGATGTAACGGCGATTTTGTCGGCCCTGCATGCCCACACAAAGTACGATTGGCAGTGGCACTGCAAGCAGGGCCCTGCAGGCAGGGCTTTGTATGGGGCCCTTTACTTTTACGTGGCACGCTTTTGCCGAGTATAATATCTATAAACGCCCCCTGGCGTAGTTTCCAAAACGCCCCCTGGCGTAGTTTCCAAAATCTTTGGCTATAAATATAAGAGCGTAAATTGTTTTTTTTAGAAAACAGTGTTACTTCGAGAGGTCTTTTTATTTTTCTTTAATTTTTTACATAAACTTCTATCGACTGTAATCAATTCAGATTTTTCGTTTCGTTTTTATAGACTTTTTTTAGTTTAACTGGAAAATGAGTCGTAAAAAAATACAAAATTTATTTTACTGCATAATTTCGACTTTAGGTGATTATAAAACCCTTACTCATACTATTCGGCATCTAAATAAACTATTTATGACAATAAGCTAAATGTTTCTATTTAAAAAGATTTTATATAATGCAACTCCTTGCATTTCTATGCTTGTTGCGGCCGGCGGCGTGCCGCGTGCGGCGGGTGCTCAGTGCGTGTATTTTGTGCGGGGAGCGGGGGGCTCGAGCGAGAAGACTCCGCCCATTGAGCGTTAAATATTTTCAGACATATCCTCTTAATTTTATCACAATGTTTATCAAACACCAATTATTATTCGCTATAAAGTTGCACCCCAAGATCCCTCACCTCGGTCACCCTTTGCAGACCCCAGATTAGTAAGTTTATGTTGCAGACTATAGTTTTGGAGAGCATTGTTAGGATTTTAATTTGGATCTCTTTTCTCTCCAGCGTTGCCCGGGTATTTTTACCCCATTTTGGGTAATTTAGGTCTTCAGCGGGTTTCTTTCGGGTAACGTTTATTCAAAGATTTCGGACCTCCTTGCTTCGCTCGGAATAGATACCTTGCTAATTTATTTTACTATGGGATGACATCTGCCAACATGTCCCAATATTTTATGTCAAACTATCAGTGATCACTAGGAAATATTCAAAATAACCCGTCAAATCCATAGAACGACGCCTTCGCTACCTTGTGACGAATTATTTCTTTAATCCTCCTTCTAAGTACCCTTATTTTTCTGTGCGTTTATTGCTGGGTGATTTCGGGTATTTTCGCAAAAATCTATCGTAGACAAATAAAACCTACCTAACAGAACATCCCACCCGTCAGAAAAAAAGTGGTTCTCCGTTAAACGAAAATCGCGCCAACCTTTTTTTTTGGTTTGGCTTTGCAGTTGCGTGTGACGTGTGTCAAACAAAAAAAAACTTAACCAAAAAATGGAATCACAGAGAAAGAAATGCCTATAGGAAGTTCCCGAAAGAACAAGCAAAACAGAACATGGTAAAGGAGGGTTCCGATAAAGCTGTATTCTTTGGTTCCGATGCCAAAATGGTAAAAAAAGAACCCTTATGATGCAAGTTTGTCTGTCCGTCTCTCTGTCACACCTGCCGGCTTAGCACGCTGCCCGAGAGAAAATATATCTCGGAGAAATGTCACTTTATTTGAGGAATTATGTCATCTAATCTATCACGTCCAAGCGCAAAGAAATGTCAGTGAACGAAAATGTTTAGGAAATCCACAAATTACGTTTTTGATATTTAAGACAAAGATAGCTTTATACACTAATACATGTAGCCGTCCTTGTCTTTCAAAATGTGTCGCACTGCTCGGATGTCAACGAAACGTGACCATGCTAGTACTATGGGCCTAGATAAACTGACAACTGCAGCGTGCCACGCTCACGCGATTTCTTTAAAATATATTTTTGTATTTTTTACACGACTCTTAGTTTTCAAGTTATGATGAAAAATGACAAAAAAAATACCATTCCCGCCCCCTTATCTCCAAAGTTTGAGAATGGAAAAATCTGAATTTAATACAGTCTATAGAAATTTAAGTAAATATTACAGCAAAAATAAAACGATCTTTCTAAGTTGCACAATTTTTTAGGAATCTGCAAATAACCTTTACTAACAAACTTAGTTTTGCGGTCGATAATTGCTTCCAAAAATCATCATAACATCCCATGAAACGTTCACTACAGGATAGGGAGCTCCCTCCAGAGTTCTAGTTTTTGCTAGAAAAAATGTAGAGGGGAAGTACCATAGTCACCTTGCTTGTTAGCGTTACGGCTGGCACCATAGACCGCGGTTGTAGGTGACCGCAGTTAGTAAGATACAAAGGAGGATGCTGCTGCCCATCCTCCAGTTTATAACCCTTAGTCGCCTCTTACGACACCCACGAGCATGTATAAGTTGGAACAATTCTTTGCCGGCACCACACTTCCAAAAATACTATGGGTATATCGCAACCCTCGGCGTGCGAGTCCGACTCGCACTTGACCGGTTTTTTTTTGCCACAGAAAACGGGTAATTTCGGGTAATCTTTTATTTGGCTTCGGACTTTTTCTCGTTTGACTGCCGGCAACACTGCTTCTCTCACCAACATGGACACCGGTTGTACGAATCTTATAATAAAATCCTCAGTTTAATTATTCTAATTTGTGTTTCCATTGCTCATCTTCCTTAAGAGGTTATGGGCAACTGAAGATCGTCGATTAATAAAGTAAAAAGTGCAAAACAAGCAATTTTGTTTGCAACAAGAGCAACGCAAGCAAGCAAGGTAAGAAAATGGCGTCCTCATCGTCCATAAGTTATCCACAATTGTGCCCTGGAAACTACAACAACTGGCTTTTTCGACTAAAATGTATATTAGAACACTGTCGGAAGTAGACGAGGTCACTGCAAAAAAGCCCGATTTCATTAAAGACAACGCGAAAGCGAAAAATATCATTGTGCATTGCATATCAGATAAACATTTGAATATAGTCAAAGAGTGCACAACAGCGAAGGAAATGATTGAAGTACTTGAAGAGCTTTTCCAACGAAAGAGCATAATTTCCATTATACATTTGCGTAAAAAACTACTTAACCTAAAACAGCAACAAGACGAAAGCCTAGAAGATTATTTCTTGAGATTTGACAGTTTGGTACGGGAGCTAGAAGCTGCCAAGGACACTTAGCGATCGGGACAAGATAGCCTGTCTGTTAACAGGTCTTAAAGAAGTCTATGATAATGTTATAACTGCCATAGAATGCAACACAACAACTGATCTCAAATTGGATTTTGTGAAGGCTAGATTATTGGATGAGGAATTAAAATCTAAAGAAAAACAAAGTAACACAACTCAAGATATCGCATTCATCACATGCTATCATTGTAACAAGCCAGAACACACCGCCAACAGTTGCTACTTGAAAAGAGGTCAAGGACGTGGTCGAGGAACAGGACGAAGGCAGTCTCAGGGAAGAAGAGCAAACGCATCACAACAAACATACTATAGAAATTCAGGTTCCAGAGGAGCAGCAACAGTACCTACCATGAAGAAGAAGAAAATTCTTACTTTAATTTTATTTCAACAGGTTTTGCTAATATTTGTGATTCTTACAGCAATTCAGAAAATGATATAAACTGGGTTATAGATTCTGGATGTACTCATCACCTTATAAATGAAAAACATGAAAAATGTATGACAAATGTATCCAAATTACAAACTCCAATGAAAATCTATATTGCAAACGGGGATTATATTATAGCTGAGAAAAAAGGTAACGTACAAATGTCTCAAAATGGATACAAAATAACAATAGAAGCATTAATAATTAAAGATTTAACCTTTAATCTTTTATCCGTAAAGAAAATGGTAACTAACAATTACAAAGTCGTTTTCACAGCTGATGTAAAAATTTATCACAAAACACAATCATATTTTCTCAAATGTTCAAGCTCTGGCAAACTTTTTTTTTGCAAGCAAAGGTGTGCAACAATGTCCCCATTTGTAACAGCGCAGCACAAGACGGTGATCTCTGGCACAAACGCTTAGGCCATCTTAACAGAAAAGGACTCCGCATCCTGAAGCTACCTGCAGGAGAAAAGACGTGTGACGCATGTATGCAAGGTAAGTCAACACGATTACCGTTTTATCCAACAGAAAAGACGCGTTCACATCAAATAGGAGAACTGAAAAATACTATACTTTAGAAGAAAACGAGGACACAGAAATTGAAAAAAAATAAGACAGAAAAGGAAGGACAATTGACAAAGGAAAATGAGGATCATACAGAAGAAGAAAAAGGAAGTAATCTAGAAGAAGAAAGAAAGAAAAGAGAAGAAAATATAAGATTACAATAACAAGAAGAAATAAGACAGAGAGAAGAAATGAACGAAAGAAAAGAAATTTTAAGAAGATTGAGAGAAGAATATAATATGGAAAGAGAAGAAAATGGAGAAAGTAATAATGAAGAAAATATAAGAAAGTCAGAAAGAACAAAGAAAATACCTACTTATCTACAGGACTATGAATTAAACAATGATGATGATGAATACCAACAAGATGTAAACATAGCATACTGTCTAATCAGTGGAAATGATGACCCTCAAACATATAAAGAAGCTATAAGCAAAGGAGAAGAATGGAAAGGAGCCATAAATAAGAAAATACAATCATTAAAAGAACTAAATACATGGGAAGAAAAATACTTACCTGGAGGGAAGAAAGCAATAGATACAAGATAGATATTTAAAACTAAACAAGATGGAAGGAAGAAAGCTAGACTTGTAGCAAAAGGTTTTCAGACAGAAAACAAGTACAATGTATACTCACCGGTTGCTAGAGTATCTACCATTAGAATGATGTTAAGCCAAGCAGTAGAAGAAGATTTACCTATGCGTCAGCTAGATGTACCTACAGCCTTTTTAAATGGCCGACTAAATGAAGAAGTCTATATTAAAGTACCCGATGGAGTAACAGTAACAAAAGGTAAGGTCCTTAAACTAAAGAAAGCTTTATATGGGCTACGGGAAGCACCTAAATGTTGGAACGACAGATTTCACAATTACATTACACAGCAAGGATTTGAACAGTCTAAATATGACTACTGTCTCTACAAGAAAGAAAATGTATGCATTCTAATATGGGTAGACAACATACTTGTTATGGGAAAAGGATCAACAATAATTCAGAAACTTAAACAGGAATTTTCTGTAAGAGATTTGGGAGAGATAAAGGAATACTTAGGAATGGAAATAACAAGAGAAGAAGGAAAACTAAAATTAAGTCAAAGGAAACTAATAACTAAAATAACAGAAATATTTGGCATGAAAGATTGTAACGGTGTTTGTACTCCAATGGAGCAAGGACTACCAGTCATCGACCAAGAAATCATAAAAGATGTACCATACAGAGAACTTATAGGGTGTCTTGTCTACATAGCACACATATCAAGACCAGATATTGCATTTGCAGTGTCATACCTAAGTAAGTATTTAGACAAACCTACCAAATCACTATGGGTATCAGGAAAGCGAGTGGTAAGATATTTAAAACACACATCACACAAAGCTCTACTGTACACCAGATCTGACAACAGCAGCGGGAAATCATCTCTACTAGCATACACAGATGCCGATTGGTCAGGAGACAAACAAGATAGAAAAAGTGTAAGTGGATGCGCTATATTCCATAACAACAATTTAGATTCTAAAGACAATGTTTCATACCTACTTGTTGACAACCAGAGTGCTATCAAAATGATTGAATGCAATGAAAATAGTAAACGCACTAAACACATAGATATTAAATATCACTTTATTAAAGACTGCTTACAAAAACATATGTTTAATATTTCTTATGTACCCACCAATAATAATGTAGCTGACATACTCACAAAACCACTGAACGCAGTAAAACATACATATCTTACAAAGAAACTTAATATTGATATTTAAAATAAATAAAACTAAACATTTGTTATGATGATAAATATTCTAATTACATAATACATACATAAAGTAAAACAACTTATTTTATTCAAATAATTATGTTAATAAACTACACAAATAAAATGTAAAATCTTAAAATAAACTAAGTTTATTAACATTCTATGATAATTTCGTAACTTACTGTAAAATCCTGTGATCACTTTGTTTACTGATAAGAACTTGACATTTTCAACATGCTCTGTTATCAATAAATATATAGAGCTGATATTACCAAACTTGTAATACATTGTAATGTAATTTTATCAGTACTTATATAGAGTTGTTATAACCACTTCAATTTTGTAATTTTCTGTAATTTGTTTATTAAGTTAGCAATCTTTACTAATAAATGTAAGATTGAGAGGGGGTGTTAGGATTTTAATTTGAATAGTGGCAACACTGCCCCGCTCTCTTCTCTCACCAACATGGACACCGATTGTACGAATCTTATAATAAAGTCCTCAGTTTAATTACTTTAATTTGTGTTTCCATTGCTCATCTTCCTTAAGAAGACCCTTACCGTCTTGTGTGTGCCCCCGTGCCCCGTCGGGTCGGCTATCAACCGAAATGCGCATCGAGTGTGAAGCTCATTCTAGGACTTTAATTAGAGTGATTTTAATATTGTGATA
Organism: Athrips mouffetella; assembly: GCA_947532105.1. NCBI lineage: Eukaryota > Metazoa > Arthropoda > Insecta > Lepidoptera > Gelechiidae > Athrips > Athrips mouffetella. The sequence goes on from OX383956.1 coordinate 36,314,949, forward strand.
TCTTCTAAGATATTCATTTTAATAACATGGTGTCAAGGACAATTTTGATCTATGTTTATTGCTTATTATTACTAACCTTTTAAATTAGATAAGGATCCGTACCTTAAGGGCAAAAATACGTTCAAAATACCTTATTTTGAAAATCAACTTTTTTTGCTTTAAAAAGTTGGTTACTATGGGTAATCCTTTATAGATACGTAGACAAATACGTGGGACACTCAGAAATATTTGCGACACTAAAAAAAATTGTTCTACAGGTACATATATTTTTATTAAATCTTTTCAAAGTACTCTCCACCAGCCTCTATACAAAGATTCATGCGTCTGAACCAGTTTTCAAAACACTTTTTCCAGTCCGCCGTAGACACCTCGTTTACAGCCTGCTCGAACGCAGCCAGCGCATCTTCCGGCGACGAAAATTGTATCCCCTTGAGCTGATTTTTTATTTTTGGAAATAAAAAGAAGTCACACGGTGCTAGATCAGGGCTGTAAGGAGGGTGACCCAGGAGTTTGACTGGTGTGCTGTCCAGGAAGTCCCTCGTTTTGAGCGCGGTGTGTGCAGGCGCATTGTCGTGGTGGAGCAGTAGTCCGCGGAGCCCTGTGTTTGGTCGCTTGTTGCTCACAACAGAAAAAACTTCTGGTAAACATTTGGTAGTATACCATTCGGCGTTGATGCTTCTTTGATCTCGTAAGGGAATTGAGGCCAAGTGGCCAGTCAAATTAAAAAAGCTGGCGATCAAAATCTTCCCCCCGCTTCGAGATCGCTTCACTTTGGTAGGCGTTGGTTCATTTTGAAACACCCAAACTGTCGACTGGCGCTTGGTTTCTGGATCGTATTGATAAATCCAGGACTCATCACCTGTTACGATGTCGTAAACACGCCGAGACGAGCCTGCTTCAAATTTGTTCAGCATATCACGGCACCATTCCACCCGGGCCTGCTTCTGAGCGTCGGTGAGGTAGTGCGGCACCCAGCGCGATACTATCCTCCTCACGCGAAGATGCCCGTGTAGAATCTCGTGAACGCTTCCCGATCCAATCTTTAATATGTGCTGAATCTCCTGATATGTAATTCGCCTATTATCTTGGATTAAATTTTTCACTGCTAGCACGTTTTCTTCCGTAATAGCCGTCAAAGGGCGACCGCTTCTTTCTTCATCCCCCAACGTTGGTCGACCGCGCCTAAATTCGTTATACCAACGATACACGGTTGCCTTGGAGGGGCCTTCATCCATAAATGCCATTTGAAGTCTATCGAACGATTCATCCGGTTTCAGGCGACACTTGAAATCGTAAAAAATCATAGCTCTAAAATGTTCCCGGCGCAGATCCATTTTTCAGTAAGACACGATACTTTGAATTGGCTCGCAAAAAATGTGGAGGGAAATTTTGAAAATGGAACACACATATTTTTACTTACAAGTAATCATATTTTCGAAAAAGATTCTGACCGGCCAGTCTCCCATATATAAAAACTATTTTTCGCAATACTTTCTGAGTGGCCTGGTACTATCGCGGACTTTTCTTTAGAGCTCTTAGAGAGCAACAATTCTTTTATACATAACTTTCATATAATTGAAACCATTTACGCAGCGCACGCCCAGAAAGCTCTCAAGAGGCACGTTTTTTTCCGACTCGATCGACAAACATCATCATAGTTCAGTTAATTTGCAAAAAATATTTATAAGTTATGACCCCAAACCTTCCTATTCAATTAATCTATCTATTAGTGAAAACCGTGTCGGAACCGACAACGATCGGAAGTCACCCGAGGTGAGGTTGCACAAAGCGAAGTGCCTCACTACACTATCCTATTCGATTAACTTCAGTCGACTTCGCGAGTAGTGTAGTGGACCTTTAAGATCTAAGGATTGATTTAGATGTGCAGCCACCAACATTTTTTATACAAGTTTTTGTTTTGGGGTTTCAGTTTCCCACCGCCAGCACGGCAGCAAGAAAATGGGTGCCCGCACACGTTAAATCTGCGATCCGGTAGAGATGCAGCTATAGGGAAAAAAGAAATAGACACCTAGTCTATGGTCCTATAGCTTTCTCCTTCTTTCTTATAGCTGCATCTCTACCGGATCGCGGATTAACTGTTAAATCGGCGATACGGTAGAGATGCAGCTATAAGAAAGAAAGAGAAAGCTATAGGACCATAGATACACCTAGTCTATGGTCTTATAGCTTTCTCTTTCTTTCGCCCATTGGCTTACAATAACACCGTATCAGAACTGTTATCATATCATAATATATATCAAAACAAATCAAACATGGCTGGCACGTAAACTCACCAATAATGATGATATTTAAAATATCTCGGAGAATGAACAAGTGACTTTAAATTAGTTCTTGATAGACGCCGAACAAAATAACTGGCTATGTCAGTTGATGCGCAGAAGTCAAGTCCTACGAAAATAAGTCAGTTTTGACTTCTGTGCATCAATGACATAGCCATAGTTATTTTGTACGACGTTTAGAAAAAGGTATGAATGTATTCGTGATACTGAACAACTTTCCCCAAGGAACATAGGTCGAAATACGAAAATCAACCATAGAAACTGCATCAGCTGATAGCTCATTTTTTACCTATGGGAGTTCCTATATTCCTTGGGAAAAGTTGTTCAGTATCATGAGTACATGTATATCTTTTGCTATCAAGAAAAAAGTCAACCTATAATCTATATAGTACTACTAATAAACGGTCGGATCGGACTGCTCTGAATTTAGCACCGTACCACGATTTTGCCCAATAAAATTTAAAAATCGATTTTAACAAAAAGAGCAAGGTGCTAGGCATCTCTATAAAAAAAAAACTTGACCTTATCAAACGTGACGTGAACTATCAGCTGCATATTATCCGAGCGCGCTGTTAATGTGCGACAGATATTACGCAGCATTTATTTGATGTAACGTGACTTCAATTACCAGTTGCGTATTATTTGATGCAAGTTAACGTGTTGTACAGTACCAGATGCTCATTATCTGCTGCATTTTTTAAGTAGCGCATTATTCGAACGCTACAATAATGTGCACCAAGTATTACGCAGCAAATAATGTGCAACGGGTAGTTGACGTCACGACGCGAATTATCAGCTGCACATTATCCCGTTGCGTATTATATGCTGCGCAATATATGTTGCACATTGTAGGCCACCATACAACACCACAACACTGCTTTACCTCCTCACCTCCTCAGAGGAGGTCAGAGAGAGAGGGGAGGGAGGCTCCTCTCTGTCTCTCAGTGCGGTTCAAAAAGGAAATATTGTACCAACGCTGCAATCGGCGCATTCGGGTCGCATCGGTGCAAACGTCGAATATCTACACTACGGTTCATTACTCGCATAATCGCGCTGTCGGCACCGTTAGCGTGCTAAAAGTCGGTTCCTGACTGGCGAAGTGGCGACGGCCGGCGACGGTGAGTCGTGTGCGTTGAAGTATAGATTTACGTATGTTCCATTTCTCACCGACAAACGGATCGGGGCCGGGACGTCCGATTTCATTTCTCACCGAGTTTTTGTAGGTCGTGTGCGTTGAAGTATGGCAATCAGTACGTTCCATTTTTGTCTAAGATTTTTGTCCTACAAAAAATCGGCCACTGATTCTCGGTCGTGTGCGGGAGCTCTAAACCTCCTTGGCTGCGCGTTGGCCTATACTTGCCCAACGCCGTCGAACGCGTAGAGTTGCCATGTCAGAGGAGTCCCCACAGTTTTGTCAAACGTCAAACCCGTCAAACCATTTGACACAAGAGCACAGAATACAAGAGCCCAGATTAGACCCAAGGACCCCAGATTAGTAAGTTAATGTACAGAGTACAGATAGGAATCGGGCCAATCACGGCCGTGGATGCTAATTTTAGTTTATGTAAGGGAATAAGGCATCGCTAGTGTGTTCATAGAAAGAGACGAATATATGGTGTTATCTTTCTCATTGTTGCTAGTGATGTACTACAACCATCGATAAACATACCATACCTATTCCTGGTAAACGTGAAATGAAACTATGAATTAATTGATGCTTTGTTTATTAAGTATTTACCTTCTCATAAATAATTTATTACATGATCATATTCATATGTACGTTAACGCATACGTATGTAAAACTAGCTGCATCGACAACCTCGTTCGGGTGGAGCTCTTGTCTCAGTGTATCATCTGTGCGTTCTTTTATCCAAGTATGATATATGGTATTTCACAAACATTGTACAGTTCATCACCTGAAATGATAAAATATTAAAATTAGTATTATTATATTTATTTATTAGCGGTCACATCTTATTACAAGTCCAATTTCACCAATGTCAAAGTAAATAATTTGTTACAAAATTATGGCGATGTCGCCAATTTCTAGTGGAAGATTTACACAGGAATTCACACCACAAACACAAAGTCTTGTGTACTATAAGGACTCGGATAATTGATAGAGAAAGTTATTGAAGTCAAAATGACAGCCGCTTTTCACCATTCGAAACTCTCAGTAAAATGAATGTGTTTCAATCTTCCCTGTAACGTTCACTATAAAAGTCTGGATAACATCCTAGCAAAATTTGATATTAAACTCTTAAATAAACAGGAAGAATAAAAATTACAACATGTACATGACTGCCATCTTCAAATGCTGACAAACAACCCATCTAAAATTGGTATGTACTTAGTTTTCAAAATGAAGTGGCACATTATATGTCATAACATTACCAATCAATAATTTCGCCTCATGTGGATGTTGTATGATGATGATGTTGTATGATGTATCAATGAATTATAAACGTATTTTTTAAAACATCGATAGTCGATAAATAAGACAAATTTATAGTAGCACATCCTTATTTTCTGCTATGTTTTAAATACTCTGCTCCCGCAATTTATTAGATGATCGTATAAAAACTTTGGCCAAAACAGTTTATTAAAGACAGGAAACTAGGTACTTACTTGGGCATTTTGGAAATCCACTGCAAATATCTGCCACTGTAAACAAAGTTGGCTGCGCAATAAGCCAATTTAGTGGCATGGTGGCCCATGTTCATAAAATTTTTCGCTCGAAATGTTTCGCACAAACTGCTTTACTTTTGGTTTCACAGCTAGGAACCCAACACTTAAAGACACCCATTTTACACACACAGTTTAGTTTCGCTCATTATTTACAAATATCATTATAATCAAAACCAAAATACTTATTATCTGATAACTGATAAGTGAGATAGATAACGGAAAAAAAATTAAATTTAAAATTTAAAACAACCGCCGAAGGTGAAACATAGTACGCCAACAAGTATAACATATTAGTTAACTTTCACAATTAACAAAAAGGGATGCAGCTATAGGAAAGGAACGATTAGCGGTATAGAATAGGTAGGTACCTATGTTATACCACTATTTCTTTGGTGTTGCAAAACTTTGGTGCGTAGTAGGCTGCAAATTCTGTAATAAATAAGAGAAATAACCAGAATATCTTGGCTTTATTCAGCGTAAAATTCTACTACGTACTGACAACCTGACATAATCATGTCATTATCCCCCCCTTAAATCTCACATACAAAGTCCCTAAGGTACCCAGGTGGCTGTCTTGTCCTGGTCGACCGCCGCAAAAGGGGTTGTTCCTGAGAAGGAGTCGTTTTTAGGGTTCCGATACCAAACTGCTAAAAAAAAGGAACCCTTATGGTGCCGCTCTGTCTGTCTGTCTGTCTGTCTGTCCGTCTGTCTGTCACACCTCTATATCTCAGCAACCACTTATGCTATCGACCTGAAATTTGGAATGGTTTTAGAATATAGTTGCCCAACTTCATTGCACATGAAATTTTTTTGAAAAAGTATGATTACTAATGTAAAGGGGGCCAAAATAGGGGGGGCCAAATTTCAAATTGTCGCTACTAGGTCGAGTGGGGTATCATAAGAAAGGGCTTTACTTGTACATTCTAAAATATATTTTTGTATTTTTTAAGTTTCTTAGTTTTCAAGTTATGATGAAAAATGTCAAAAAAAATACCATTCCCCCCCCCCTTATCTCCGAAGTTTGAGTAAGGAAAAATCTGAATTAATTACAGTTGACAGAAATGTATATAAACTTTACAGCAAAAATAAAACAATCTTTCTAAGTAGCACAGTTTTTCAGAAATCTGCAAAAAACCTTTACAAACAAATTTAGTTTTGCGGTCCTGAAAATGGACTTTATTGCTTCCAAAAATACTATAGGTATATCGGAACCCTCGGCGCGCGAGTCCGACTCGCACTTGACCGGTTTTTTTTCCAAAAGTGGGCACTCGTCAACAACAGGGTCTTGTAAGAAACAACACCATAACTTTCAGATGGTGTCGTATATTGATAGTTGAAGTAACAAATCAATGCCACAACTAATAACTCTTAATTTATTTAGACGTGTGTCCCGTAGCACGGCCCAACTAAACAGAGACTGACTGAATCGTCATCGTCTCGGACGTTGTTGATGCGTTGACAGCCATTGTCCAAGCTGGACACTAGCACTGCCTGCTGTACACCACAGTATCCTATCCTTCCTACTATAATCTTCTAAATACATAAAAGAGCTTGTCCTGACTGACTGACTGATTCATCAACGCCGAGCCGAAACCGCTATAGATACAGATCTGAAATTTTGTACACAGGTTCTATGCACCTCAAAACTACCCACTAAGAAAGGATTTTGGAAAATTCATCTCCCAAGGGGGTGAAATAAGGTATGAAAGTTTGTATGAAAGTCCTTTGTTTCTTAAGCTAGATTTACACAAATGAATTTAAGCTTTTGGTAAAAAATAAAGAAACACGTGTTAAAGCATTTCTTAAAAATCACCCTTAGAAGGGTGAAAAAGGGGATGATTTTTTTCCGTATGGTGGTCTATAAGTCTTTCATTTTTAAAGGTAGAATTATAGAAATGTGGTTTTGAACTCTTGGTAAAAAATAAAAAAGAACATGTGTAAGAATTTTTCAAAATTCATCACCTAAGGTGGTGAAATAAGGAATGAAAGTTTGTATGAAAATCCTTTGTTTCTTGAGTTAGATTCCCACAAATTTGACTTTATGCTTTTGGTAAAAAATAAAAAACACGTGTTTAAGCTTTATATAAAAATCACCCTTCAAGGGGGTGAAAAAGGGGTCCCGTATGTTGGTCTATAAGTTCATTTTCAAAGTAAAATCCACTAAATTTATTATTCAGGCATTAGGGTTGTAATTCTGTGGAACGTACATCGCTGTTATTGAAATTTCACCCCAAATTCAACCCCTGAAAGAGGGAAATGGGGTTTAAAAGTCTAAAAACCAATATGGGTATCGTTTGTATGGTTTATCGGGTCGGTGATTACGAAAACTAGAAAACTACAATTTTGAAATCCAACGTGGTGGACGTGATATACCATCATCCTCTGGGGATGGGGTTGGGGTGCGATAGGGTTGAAATGTCTAAAAATCAATATGAGTGTCATTTGTATGGTTTATCGGGTCGCTGATTACAAAAACTAACTTTGAAATCCAACGTGGTGGACGTGAAATTGGGGTGTGATAGGGTTGAAATGTGTAAAAATCAATATGGGTGTCGTTTCTATGTTTATATGAAGATAGGGATAGCGGTTAAGATGGCGTTAGGGGTAGGGATAGGGTAAGGAATAGGAATAGGGGTAGGGAGAGGGAGAGGGACAGTGTGAGGAAAAGGGGGGGGGGGAGGGGGAGAGGGGCAGGGACAGGGATGGTTTGACGGACGGTCAAAAAAGAACCAATTCCAGTCCCCACACAAGGTTCAGCCAGAAAGGACCAACCTATAGGGCTTAGCCCACCATGACCGCCGGTCCTAATGCCCGGTGAGATTCGGCTCGGGTCACGAGGGCTACCTCACACCCGCACCTGCGGCCGCCTCATGAGGCCGCAGACGTCCCGATGATGATGATGACGGACGGTTGGACAGATGGTTGGACGGACGGACGACAGATAGACGGAAGGATGGATGGTAGAAAGAATCCCTCGCGGACAAAGTCGCGGGCAACAGCTAGTCTATCATAATTTAGGCAGCGTACGGCATCTTAACATTCGCAAATAATTATTTTATGAAGATTTAATCGGAAAAGAGCTCATAACTTCAAAACAGCTATACAGATTTTCATTGAATAAAATCCATCCCGTTTAAATGAAAAAGTACCTACGATGTCGCACAAATGTAGACATATATACACATGTTAAACTTATAACACTCCTCTGATTGCGTCGGGGGTTAATAAACAAGCGCGAAATGCAAGATGTCATGCCAGACGTGGTAGTGTCATGTCATGCGGCAAATCATTGACGTAAGAAAAACGAAAGGGCGTTTTTTTAGAAAGATGAGCGTTTTTCTTACGTCAACATTTTTATTAAACTCTCTTTGGTGAACACTAGCGCCGTGGTATTGCCAAATGTGGTACTAAAATTTTGAGCAGCCGATTTTAGACTTAATCGCTAAGTCATATAAACTAAAATTGAATGGAGTTAAATAACATCCACTGACTTTACACTGACGTTTCCATAGCGTGCCAAGGACCCTTCAACGACCACTCTTGCAAGGGTTGCAAACTTTACTTGAATTTGGTGTTTTGCGAGCAAAGGGTAATGTAAAACACAGTGGCGAAAAGGAATATATAGCCCCGTGTTTGTTCCATTGACACGTTGGTTTCATAACCAGTCTTGAGTCTGTGCACCAAGTGATGATTTTTGAGAGCACCGTAAATATTTTGTAAGTATTGATTTAATTTTTTTTATTTTCTTACGAAATTGTTTATATTAAAAACGCTTGGCTAGGCTATTGAGGCTCACATTTCTCAAATTTTTGTTTAGTCTTACACTACTACAATTTTAATTTATTATATTATCCGTACCCTAGAAGCCTTACCAAGATAAACTATAGAAATTTCTTGATTCCAACTATCCATTAATTTAGTTAGCGAATTATAGTAAAGTTGTATGTACTGGAAAAAATTGTTACTTCTGTACTTTCATAGAAATATTTAGGTATTGTTGAGGCTACTGGAGTGACGTGGTAAGAACAGAACCCTTATGGTGTGACTTGGTCTGTCTGTCACACCTGTTTATCTCAGCAACCACTCACGCTATTGACTTGAAATTCAGAATAGTTTTAGTAGGTATACACTTGCCTAACTTTACGAAAGAAAACAAATAATTTGAAAAATATTTTTATTAAAGTAAGTAAATGGGGTCCAACCTTTTTGCTTTCACCATCTGGACTCAGTAGCATATCTTTGCTGATTCGCTGAAAAAAAGTAACATATCTGACCAACACAAGTTTTTCAAGTTGAATTTTTTTTGTGTGGTGTTAGCAAAGTCTCAGAACAAAAGTTGTTGCTTCTGTCCTCACTCATAAGCGTGCAAACGGATGTCAGGTACAAGAAAATAACCTTGTATAGAATGTGTAATTCTAAATATGCAAAACCTCTCAGTGGTAGTTCCACCCATGTCTTCATCTTTCTCGGTCCCTCACTGATGAGGATCGCGACCACATATGGTTTCCTTCCACAGGCTGCAATCGTATGATGTGTGGACCGCACGCTGCATGTTGCCGCCCACTGCCTTCTTCATTGTTTCTGACCATCTCGTAGGTGTCCTACCTTGAGCACGTCTGCCTTCCATTTGGCCCAAAATAATCTGATTCTCCAAACAATGCCCTGAAGACTGCATAATTTGTCTGAAGAAATGGGTGGCATGCTTTCGGCATAAAGTGGAGAGCCGCATCATGATGTTAAGTTTTTTAAATATGGACTCAGTATGGACGCATGGCAGTCCAAGGTATGCAGAGTTATCTCCGCCAACACCACTTCTATTGCGGCTTTTCACGCCCCAAGTTTTAGGCACCATACAAAAATATTGAGAATACCAGAGCTCAAACCAAGCGCACTTTAGTCGTACGTTAAAAACCTCGGTTCCTTCAGATCTTATCTAGGTTAGTCATAGCACTTTTGGCCATACCGGCTCTACGACGAATTCATCAATCCACCCACCCATGTGACTGAAAAAACCTTTTTCTTCAACTTTCGGATATTATAATTTTTATGGAGCACCAATTCTCTGTTATATTTCTAGTTGTAGTTGTTCATCTTTTTGGGTAGAACTACCCCAGAGAGGTTTTGCGTATTTGGCCTTGTCTTGGCGGGGGGGCTCAGACCCCGGGCGGGACTGCTCCTCCGGGCTTTGATCTCCAAGCCCACGGTGGAGCGGCCTAGGGCGGTAGATAGAGTATGGGCGCTATCGCAACTGAGGCGGGCTGCGGTGTCGTATGGGAGGCAACGCAGTTGAGGTGTAGGGGACGCGGCGGGAGAGGAGTGTCGGTGTTATGTTAAGCCGGTCTCCGTATCTTCCGCGACCTCGGCGGGGTCGCCACCGCTTGATGGCGGATGCGGTGGGGCCTAGGGGAAGAGGAGTGCCGGTGGGTGTGCCGCTCTCCCTATCCTCTGCGGCTGAAGTGGCAGGCGGCGGGGCCACTGACCGCACCCGTCACAAGGGACCTCGGGCATTCAGACACGGGAATGTTTGGCGGTCATCTGGCTGGGTCCCCCGTGGGTGGGAATGGACGGGCGCTCACGGTCATTCCCGGCCTCCTCCTTGTCGGAGGGGCGTGAAGGGCCCGCCGCCGTGGTGTCGGGCGGTCCACCGCCGGCGTGGGACTGGAAGTAAATGCTCTGCCAGTTTCCCAGTGCCGGTCGGTCGTTTTAGTGAGTGGGAGTCCCCGAGATGAATAAAAGCATTTGTTCTTAGCGTCAACAAAAAAAATTAGTTAGGTTAGGTAAACAAAAACATTGCATTGTGCGCGCATTGACTCCCCTCCGCCCCCTCAAGCGACATGTTCGCCCCTGAGCATTCATCGAATACGTTTTTAGCCATTCGTTTCGGTTAATGTGCACATTAGCCGGCTAAAGACGGAAATTCACGACGCAAAACTAACATGATATCGAACTTCAGCCGCTTGTCGAAGATAAACCTAAGTTTAGCCTGCTAATCTTAAGTTTACGTTCACACCTATCTTTAGCCGTAACATATACACAAAACAAATATCGCAAATCAGGTTTTGATTAAGAATCTCATAACGTTTATAACATAAACTTTTTACCTCCTAATGCTCAGCGAGGTCCTAGCGCCTGATTTCTATTGCTATTTTTAGACTAGACTAGGTCATTAGCATGTGAAGCCTTCTTAGCTGTGATGGTTCTCCTTTTTGTGAATTGTTTACATGTCCAAGTAGAACCGTTTAGCTGGCAGGAGTGGGGACGCTTGACTCTCAATAAAAATTGCGCTTTCAAGAAAAATATATCGCAAAAAGATCCCTAAATCGGAAAATAATATTTGCCAACTCACATTATTTTTAAAAGAATTATCTAACGACACCCCAAACAGTGGGGTAGACTTAAAAAAAAATTCACCCCCACTTTACTTGTAGGGAGGTACCCTAAAAAAATTGTTTTCTCAAACATGCTTGGAAATCAGATAATTATTTTGACAACCTTCATCGAGATAAATCTAAATAGGTGTTCTGATTAAATACTTATGTACTCGCTAGCAACTGCCGGCAATGTCAGTATGAAAATCCATTTCTATATGTTTCTATCGAATTCTAGTAATTCATTCGAAACTGATATCTGTCTAGTTATTTAAAAGTAAAATGTACCAAGAAGCCCAACAACCAAAGAGGTAACTTATCAAAGAGTAAGAAGGACGGAGGTAAATTATCACATCATAACAACCAAGAAGGATAATGATAAAAGATTTTGTTTAGATTTCGAACTGGTTTGCAAAAAGAAAGCTATAAATTTTAAAAAATTAAACAAACACAGGTTAAATAGCTTTAAATAAAAGGAATATATTGGTCGGTAGTAAGTTTTTAATGTTTGTTTGGATTAAACTCAGTTTGAATTTCCGCGCATTTCCTTGGCTGCAACCAGGTATTAAAGGACTTACGTTCGTCTTTGATTACCTTTTTTTTCGGCCATGGCAGTAATGTACTTTACCACTTGTCGGTATGGATGAAATGTATATTCATACCAAATTACAGCTTTCTAGTACTAAGGGTGTTTGAGCTAAGCCGCGGACAGACAGACAGACGACATGACGAAACTACAAGGGTTCCTTGTTGAATTCGGAACCCTATAAAAGTTTGTTTATGTTTTATGCTCTTTGTTTTGTTCCCCCTATGTCCTTAATGTCCTTATATTGTTGTTAAAGTGCATTCGGGTAATTCCGAAAATCGGGTAATTCCAATAATGTCTCATTTCTATAAAATGCGCCATTATTTTTTGTTCTGGCTTCCCTTACCTAGCGGCCATCTTAACCCGCTCCCCCGCTTCACTTGACTCCGGTTGCTAAACGCGAGGGTACGTTCATGACGAGCCATTTCGTCCTCGACCGAAATTTTCCTTCGTTTTGTGCATTTTCGGAATTACCCGGCCGTCGGTAACTTCTATCTCTGGTAAGTTATTGAATTGATTGTCTTTACATTTGCAAAATTTTCGTTTTATTGCATTGGTAAAGGGATTCAGACCGGTCTAGCCAAAGATATTTAGTTATTTTCGGATTAAACCGACAAGGGTAATGCCGAATCAAAGTCAAAGTCAGGTTAAAATAGTTTATTCATTGTTGGATATTAAAAACTCTTAATGACGTCAGCTAAACTACATCGCTTCACAAACAAATTGGCGCCATAGTAGGCAAAAAAAGAAGCGACAATAAAAAAAAACAACAATAGATTTTCCCCACAGATTTCATGTCGGGTAAATCCGAATTATAAATATCATATAAATACGTTTAAGCTGTTTAATGACTAGTTACGATTAAATATTTTTGGGAGTCTAAATATGAATGAAAAAGCAATATGTTCATTATACCACAATAGAATAAAAACGACTTTTGAGTGTCGTTCTGAATTTTCCGCGATTCATTCGGAATTGAACTCGTGCAATGAAATGAAAACCAAATTTTAAAACATTTTTATCTACTTACTGGGTAAATTTTTGGAAAATATCTTCAAGTTGTGGTTTAGTATACATATTCAAGAACCCATGTATTTTGAGTTTGATACTAAAAACTCAACCACATTTTTATTAGTCAGTTATAAATTGTCACGCTGTCAATTTATCTAAAAACGTTTCGTAATTACCCGAATGCACCTTACACAAACAAACGTACTTATACTAAATTATGTTTTATTTTTAGTGACTTCAGATTAGTACTTAGTAAAATCGCAAATCTACCAAATGGTACATTCAACTTATTGGTTTGTATCAATTATAACAATCGGGGCAGAATATTGGGATAAACTTTTCCCTTTTCCCAAATCCTAAGTCATTTCGGTCTGTGTATGTATATGTGCTAGAGTGCGCTCGACGCTTACCAAGTACTTGGTAGTAGCAATTACTTTTTCATCTCATCTATTCGAAAATCGCTGAACGGTTCGTCAATAAAGGCGAACAAAATAGCTGTTTTCTACAAGAGACTTTCGTCGCGGGTAAAAATGGGATTTAAAATTTGAATTTGAATTTAGGTCCAACATAGGGATATTTTAGGTCAACCATAGAGGTTGAACCAAAATATTGTATGAAAAATGATACTGGCCTGTTGTACTATTAAAATTATTATGAATATAAAAAAAAGAAATATGCTTGAAATGTAAACAAGACTACCAACCAAAGATGTTCTGTTCCTAATTGATACAAAAATGTCAATAAAATTTTCAGTTGTTACAAATAATACTTAATATGATTTTTAATATTTTTTCATCAAGTATAATATTGTAATGGTATTTTATATTTAAAGTTAATGACGAGTGTGTGTCTCAATGAGCCTCTTATTCTTTTCTCATAGAGGGAGATGAAAAGTAGAGTGTATTACGCGGCTGCAAAAATATTTTTACCTTGGGCGGCCTATTGAATCACTCACTTGGCTCTGGATTCAAAAAAGCGCCCTTGCCTTAAAAATATTATTTTACAGCCTTGTGATACAATCTACTATTAGAACTCAGTTTATTAAAATAACTAAATTCTACGACAAATTGCGATGCATCTGCCTGCTCGCACGGAACACAGAGTTTTAGTCTACTCTTCTTCGTGGCTATTATATCTGCGTCATCATCATTGTTATAACTTCCGAAGCGTAAAAGGATTACGCGCGTATGCGCAGTAGGTCCAAGATTCACGACGGCCATGTGCGTATAGTGAAAGCGTTGGACACGAGTCCGATGCCGACGACTTTCTCTTAAAAGGTAGCGACAGGCCTGCGCCAAGATTTACCTAGCCTACATACATACCTGCAACACTGACCAACAAGAGCGTTGCAAAAGAGGAGCGGATTTAATATGTTTGTTATGGAACAAGTGATTAATGCGGTCATTATGAACAATGAACTTGATCCTAACTCACATTGTTTTTGATGGGATATCATAATCGCTCTACTTTTGATTTGACTATTGTTCAAATTATAAGTTATGCTCCATGCTTTTTCCTGAGCCTTTTGCTCTGCGTGGGATACATTATGTTCACTAAGCAGGCCAAGTACAGTGCGTTTTGCGTCTTATGTCACACCCACCAAACTCCCTAGAAGTGGACTGATTCCAGTATGTATGTCGCAGCCATATCGTATAATTCTCCCTTTTACATGAAGGCGGCGGCGGCATTTTACAAAATTGGTAAAAAAAAAAAAAATTGTCGCGACATAACCTATATACCGTCGTAGGTATTACAAACGGCCTTAAATGGGTTTATTTTCGGTTCGTTACTCGGAATCGGTAAGGTTATCTTGCGACCACTGCATGCCGCGTCAGCGACCACGAGTGCCTGAAACGAATTACGCGCCGTTTTGTAAAATGCCGCCGCAATTATGTTAAACGGCGAATTATTCGATATGGCTGCAACAGAATGCCTCCAACTTTTCTAATATTTTTGTTTGTATCATCATAACATCCCATGAAACGTCCACTGCAGGACAGGGAGCTCCCTCCAGAACTCCAGCAAAAACGCGTGGAGGAGGGGATTTACCATAGTCACCACGCTTGTAAACGTTGCGGCTGGCGACCGCAGTATGTAAGATGGTATACGATACACAGAAAGATGCTGCTGCGAATCCTCCGATTTATAATCCCTTAGTCGCCTCTTACGGCACCCACGGGTAGAGATAGGTTGGTACTATTCTTTGCCGGCACCACACGTGTGAATACGCGTTATAATCTTCATAATATGAGGCACTTTTCAAGTTTCAAGAAAAAGAAAGATTTTTGTGTTGTGCCTTAAGAATGGCAAGAAGTTCGTTCATGTAGATCAAAGCGATTTCAAGTTATAGAGTGAGGAGGGGGGGGGGTCGAAAGTGGCCAGACTGAAATGGTTCGGTTACGGCCAGTGACACGCTGCAGTGTACGAGTATCTAGATATATATAAATAACTTTGGTGACGGCAAAGAATAGTAGCAACCCATCTCTACCCGTGGATGTCGTAAGGGGCGACTAAGGTACTATGAACCGAAGGATGGGCAGCAGCATCCTTCTGTGTATCGTGCCATCTTAGGTATTGCGGTCACCAACAACCGTGGTCCGTGGTGCTAGCTGCAACGCTTCCGTCGGGCTGCTAATTTTGAACCGTAACAGCTAGCTAGTTGAAATTTTCTTCATATAGGTACAGCTATGTCGGTAGTATTTAGCGAAAGCTGTCAGAAAAAACAAGTTTGTAAAACAGTGTTATATTTTCCGTCAAATATACTCTGGTTTTAGAGTCATGGCTGCAAAATGTGTTGGTAAGCGTTGGCATTGCCAAATGTAACGGATTATACTTACACGTGATATTTGTGTGCGATGTTAAAGAACCCCCTGTACGCGTGTCCGACTCGCACTTAACCAGATTTTTTAATTTATGATTTAGTAGGTAGTAATAGACACCCTTATTTATTTATCTCCCCGGATATTTTAAGAAGTGGTTCTTTTTATGAAACTGAACAACTTTCCCCACGGAACATAGGTCGAAATTCGAAACAAAATCTTCGACTCCCCATACAAACTGCATCAGCTGACAGCACATTTTGTATAGAAGGCCGAAAAATTTTTTTTTTGTATAGATGTACCCTTCGATTGCATAGATTTTTCATCCGAGCTATTTTTATATTATTACAATCAGCCTTCCTAGGTAAACCATTATTAAATGAGGTAACATAGGTAGGTACGTGTTACGAGCGAATTTTATAATTATTTTCCTTGTTGCTATTCTCTGCAGCCGCGGTTGTGTAACAGCGAGCTTGCGATCTCTTTTTGGTATTTTTATATACTCGTATTACATTTTAATGTAAAAGTTATGTTTTGTGTACTTATGCTTAGAAAAAATTATGTCTACCACAATTTAAGCCCGAGTCACACAGGCGGTAGCGGAAGCGTTTCGGGGGCGGTATTTTTTGTAAAGTATGAGTTCTTATGCACCCTGTCACATTGAAAACCGGTATTTTCTTCCCGCAGATCCGCCCCCGGACCGCTTTCGCAATCATACCGCCTCTGTGTGACTTGGGCTTTATTGTGAACGAGAACATGTGTCTCTGCAACTACAACTACAAAAGAGCCGATTACGTAAAGATACTTCCATTCCTGACGGTAGGCAAGTGTTGTTGCAAACTTGTCGTTTAATATAAACTTAATAGAAAGCTAGAAAATGCGTGCGGCAGTTAATAACCAGACAGGCCAATGCAATGCTCCACTATAAAATTATCTTATTTTTTTCGTTTTAGGTTAACTTGCTGTGCGAATGGCTGTAGTGAATGCGACATAACAGCTATTTAATTATAACAATGTTTTTACTTATAGGTAAAAACTGAACCCTTGCGACTTCGTCCATGTGTCTGTCACACCTGTTTATCTGTGCAACCACCCACGCTATCGACTTGAAATTTGGAATAGTTTTAGAATATGCTTGCCCAAAATAAATGCTAGCGAAAGAATTAAAAATATATTTTTATTATTATTTTACAAATAAGTAGGGGGGACCTAAATAGGGAGGCAAAGTTTGAAAAAATAGGTATTGTGTTTTTTGACGACTTAGTTTTCAAGTTAAGATGAAAAATTTCGCGAAACAAAAATATTATTCCCCCCCCCCCTTATCTCCCAAGTTTGCTAAACGAATAGTCTGAATTATATCCCAACTAGCACATTGGTGAATTTTGCGGCCTATTTTATGACTTTGAGTTCCAAATTAGTAGCATATCAGTGCAAAAGACAGCTTTTAGCTGTAAACACGAATCAAAGTTGTATGTGGTCTATATCACGGAAAGTCGCTTATGATCAGATTTTGCTACTACTTTATTACTGAAAGTGGTAAATAGTCAATATTATTACTGTTTTATACTTCACAGTGGTAAATAGTCAAAATTACTTCTTATAGCCACAAAAAGGTTGAAGTTGCCACTGTTATAGCACTAAAAGTAGTAAACAGGTGCTTAATTTATCTTATTTGCAACTATTAGCAACAAGCCCAAGATTTGCCACTTGAAGTTCTAATGGGGTAGTATATAAGAGTATTTTAAAACCTGTAATGGCAAAAAGGATCGTGTTGCGTCCCTTTTAGAACCTAAATTTATTATCACTTTACGTTCTTGTGTACAGTGATATGTTACTCCAACACGTAAACAAGTTTCAAACGGAGGATCTTGGAGTCCTAAATTACATAAAAGTTCACCATTTTACTACCTCGTGCCATGCCCGAATCTTCAACGCACATGCAAAGATCTGCGCGATAAAGCTTCAGTTTGTTAAATGTTAAGACCCATGTTACAGGGCAAACTGAAAGATTGTTGCACCTTTTTAATGGTTTCAATGATTAAGGACGGCATTGTTTTAATTACAACGGAACCCTGAATCAGGAACACCAATGTCGAGCACTTGGAGATCTAAAAAGGAGCAAATAGTTTTTATTAGTCACAAAATTCACTGATTTGTTATCACAGGATGCAAACGAGTGATTTTTAGACGTTGATTACAAATAGAGCGTCAATAGGTAAAAATTGCAACTGTAAGTTCTTTGGAGCGTCGCCATATTTTAACAATGAATTTCTTAAGAATGTAATGTTTCGAATGTTTTTTTGTTACATTGACTCATTATTGTTACGAGCTAGCGGTTCGGGATTGGAGTGAAATGCCAATGTAGGATTTTCCGTTTATTTAGGAGTTATTTAAAATCCGAGCTTCTTATATACACGCCACTGAGTTCGCCCTCTGAGCCTCTTCCACGGTCTCCCCTCCTTGCACTCTACCCTCAAGTATCTCGTTTACGGAGTTTTCCCTCCGAGCACTCCTCGCTCTAAAACCTCTTCAACGGAGTCTTCCCTCCTAGCACTCCTCTCTCTGGGACCTCTTCTTCGGAGTCTTTCCTCCGCGCACTCTTCCTCCGGGACCTCTTCTGCGTACTCTTCCCTCCGGGTTCCTCTTGCCTCCGGGACCTCTTCTATGCGCGACTTCCCTCCAAGCACTCTTCCCTCCGGGACCTCTTCTATGCGAGACTTCCCTCCGAGCACTCTTCCCTCCGGGACCTCTTCTGTGCGAGACTTCCCTCCGAGCACTCTTCCCTCCGGCACCTCTTCCTCCGGCACCTCTTCCACAGAGTCTTCCCTCTGTAGCCTCTTGAGTTACCTCTGAGGTTTCCTCTTCCTTAGGACTTTTCTTCTTTTCCTTGTTCCTCACTTTAGATCGGTTTCCACTGAACTACGGCGTAGCCGCTCGGTGGCCCGGCTTATATACGAGTACCCGTGCTACTCGTTCCCGAACATTCTAGACTCATTTTTGAATTTAGGTTTTTGTTAGATTTTTCTAGTAATTTGCTATCTTTCTTCAGCTATCCCTTTCTTTTCTTTCTAGAATGTTCTAATCAAATTATAAAATGATAAAACATTCATGGGTAGGTGGGGTTCGAACCGGCGACCATCGGCTTGTTAGTCCAACGCTTTATCCCCTGGACCACGCGGCTCAATTCAATTCAATCTTTGATGAGTGGCTTTTGTGTTTTTACAATTCCGCCAATGTCACGTAGTGAAGAGAATACACGATGGAGTTTCGCAAAAAAAAAAAAGGATATAGAATCCATTGAATAATCCTTTAGAGTACAAAACATCACAATATGTACATCACAACAGAAAAAGATAGTTATTATTAAAAATAATTTTCATAAATAGGAGAACATTAGACTTTAATATGATTATAACTGATGAATTTTGACAATAAGAATATGAAGCGAGAATCAACAAGGGATAATAAATATTTCATATTAGTGGGCAAAGGGATCTCAGGAGGGAGGACATTATATAATGAAATAGAAAGTTTGGGACAGTTAAAAAATATATGATCTATATCACCTTCGTCTATTCCGCACTCACACAGGGAGTTATCCCGTTAGTTATCACCTGCACGCGGCTCTTAGCTGACTTGTCGAAATTTTGATACCGTTCTTTCGCATGACAGCTGGCAGCACGACGTCACGTTCGTGACGGTATGGCAGCTGACATCACGACTGCACGTTCGTAACATTAACATAAGTTGATGTATTTGAAATTGACGTTGTATACAATAGAAATCAATCAAAGATCATGAAATGTCAATTTTTACAGATAATTTATAAGTGAGGTTATGTCGTGTTTATTTATTTTATTATTCTCCCCGTGGTTCCACTAGCGATGCATAAGGGTTCCGTCTGAGCACCTGTATACCACATGAACATGCTGCAATATTCACCTCGCGTTACAAACGGATGTGATATCTAACTTATACTCGTATGCGACCCAGTTGTGTTGCTTGACCCGCGTTGTTTATGTAATTTATTCGAAATCTGCAAAAAATCTTTACAGACAAACTTAGTTTTGCGGTCCTAAAAATGGACTTTATCGCTTCTAAAAATACTATCGGTATATGGAACCCTCGGCACGCGAGTTAGACTCGCACTTGACCGTTTTTTCTTAATATCATCGTCGTAAAGGAGGATTACATGAAAGGTTCGTAAGTTTAGTTAAGGGCTTTCCTGCAGTTAACTAGCGCCCCCATCAGTTAAAAAACTATTACTCGCTAAATACAAAACTTATCGCAAAATCTGTTTTACCAGATTGTAATAAAGGTACCCTAGTTTATTTAGAAACTATCAATCCTAAAAAATATAGTTCACTGTAGTTACAGATACAAAAACTGCTAAAAGTGGCCGTTTTTGCACTTTTTGTATCTTTAACTATAGTCGACTGTATTTTTTCAGGATTGATAGGTTCTAAATAAACTAGGGCACCTTTTCGATAAGTTTTGTCTTTAGCGAATAATATTTTTTTAACTGATGGGGCGCTAGTTGACCGCAGGAAAGCCCTTAACAAAACAACGTCAATTTGAAATGAAAAACCGGTCGTCTTGCTCACCGAGGGTTCCGTACCACCACATAATATTAATTATAATTAGTTGAAAAGACAATGCAACTCTTCCATAGAACGCTGGCCCAAAATTTTGAAAGGTATTGCACAAGAATGAGACTATATCAAATGATAGACCTTATCATCACTAACAACTTTTACTATGGCACTAAAAAAATCGGTCCCGGTGAAAAAAAGTTATGACGTCGCAAATATCAGGAAATGTGTGATTTCATATTTATATAATTACTTGACATATAAGTCATGTATTCAACTCCTGCGTCTATAATAAAAATAATAATATAAATGATATATGCGATAGCAAAACGAGTAAAATATAAAGAGTAACATCTAACTCAGAGTAATAACTGGTATTATTTGGTGAATATATACTTTTAATCCATGAATGCGCTTGCTGATCGCACGCGCATGCTTTGTGCGCGTGATCCGCAGTCATAGGTACTAGCATAGCATACCTTGTGAGTTTTTGTAGTTTGGTTTAAAAAGTAGCTGCAAAAGAGTGAAACTGACTTCCACCTGAAGCAGTATTCCGCTAGCAGCAAAGGTCTTCTATTCGTTCTTGCTCTTTTACTGACACGTAATGTGGGCAATTTTCTTTCTCAAGTGTGAGTGTTATAAGATGACGCAAACAGGATCGCTGCCATGTTTTCTGTCTCTTTCTCGCCTGTTATCTCTTAGTCAATATACTAACGTCTATAGTTACGAGATATGGCACAAACAGGATCGCTGCCATGTTTTCTGGCTCTTTTTCGCCTGTTATCTCTTAGTCAATATACTCGCGTCAGTAGCTATGGCAGCGATCCTGTTTGAGGATCGCCGCCATGTTTTCTGTCTCTTTTTCGCCTGTGATCTCTTAGTGAAGCGTCTTTGCAGTCGCTTGTTGGAAACGGTAATGTAAGCTTATTTGTGGTTAATGTTGTCTTAAGCTTTGTTCTACAAGTTGTTTTTTTTTTGACCATGTTGCAACCACAAGCAAATCTTGTGTGTTTATTGTGCAACAGATCTGTGCTACGTATTCGAAGATATAAACTGACTACGAATCTTCGGAACTTACATCCATACGCAGTTGAAAATATCCGTGCCGCATGTCCACGTAAGGTGTCCCCTTTCAGCTAGGTATTTTGAATCCGTGACTAGTGGGGCTAACCCGTAATTGGGTTAATCTGAGTTAGTCCCATCTAGTCACACTCCCACCCATCTAGTCCCTTTCACCTTGTATATTATTTATCACGCTATTATATACGTTTTGTGAGTGAATTATAATATCATATTTTGTTCTTATTAGGCACAGGCGTTGAAATCATGACTTATTAAGTCAAATAAGTATGTATGTATAATTATCTTATCGAATAACCTATTTCCTGACATTTTCCATATCATTATTTTTTTACTGGGGTAGATTTTTTCGGTGCCGTATTTTTGCCGAAACATATATGTTTTATTGAACAGCCTATACATAATACACGCTAAGTCATGATATATATTATTATAGTTAGCTCTTATTAACTAGGCACAGGCGTTTCAATCAAGTTTTATATGTCAAGTCATTCAATAATACTATATATTAAATCACATAATTCCTGACATTTGCCACATCATAACTTTTTTCACCGGGGCCAATTCTTGAGTTCAACTAAAAATAATTATTTCTATCTGATTTTTAGTTCCTGTGAGATAACCGTCGACTTTAGTTTTACGGAACCGATTTTATTTGTCCTTTAAACCCTGTATGTTATTTAACACGCTGTATATTATGTACGTTAGGTGATGGTATTATATTATTATATTTTGCATTTTTTAGGCACATGCGTTGTATGTGTATGTATGTATAATTATATTATCGAATAACATATATCTTTCCTGACATTTTCCATATCATAACTTTTTTAAACTGGGGTAGAGTTTTTTGGTGCCATACTTTGAAATCACCTTCGTAATGTGATATCTGCAACATCAGTTTCTGACGAAACATAACATATATTTTTATGAACAACCTGTATGTAATTCACGCTTAGACATGATATATATTATTATATTTACATACAGAACATCACGCCTCTTTCCCGTCGGGGTAGGCAGATACCACAGTCCTCCACGTACTACGATCTTGACATACTTCCCTTGCTTCCTGTACTTTCATCAATCCTTTCATACATGCTCGTCGGTTTAGGGTACTTTTAACCTGGCCTTAATTAATTAATTATTATATCATATTATAGGCATAGGTGTTTAAATCAAGTCTTATATGTCAAATTAGCACAGCACTTAAACTTAAGAGCACAGCTCTTAAGTTTAAAGAAGATATGTCAAATCATTCAATAATAATATATATTAAATCACATAATTCCTGACATTTGTCACATCATAACTTTTTTCACCGGGACCGATTTTGCTGGTGCCATAGTACTCGTAAAACTTGTTAGTGATGATGAGGTCTATCATTTGACATAGGTCTCACTCTAGTGCAATACCGTTCTGGGCCACAAAGTTGCATTGTCTTTTATAATTGTAAAACTTGAAATTTCATTAAATTATCTACATGCTAGATTTTTTGAGTCTGACTCGCACTTGATCAGTTTTTATTATTTACGAGTATTGCACTGTAAATAAACAAATTTTCAAGCTTGTAAATGTTCCCGTTTTTACGATACAGCTAAATAAAAAATCGAACAAAAATCGTCTGAAAACACGTTAGTATAGGGACGCCTCCCTTAATTTTCAACTGTCTACCTATTACTTTTTATGAGATACCGCCCAAACAAAATCTTGTCAAAATTCTGTCTTCGGTGGCACCTTATTCTTTTGTTTTTAAATATTTTTTAAAACGAAAAATACTGTATTTGTCTACTCAACGAGCCTAGGATACCCCTATCGATGGGGTAGGTAAATTTATTTTTCGCGGCTCCCTTTAGCTATTTGGGAGCCTCCCTTATTTTTAGATTAGATTAGATTTATTTATTTCACATTATCAAATTCAGATTAACATAGATTGTTCAAATGTCAGAGTATAATATGATCGTCAAAACAATAATTAAAAAGAAATGAATAAACAATGATGTCAAAAATGGATTGCAATATACAAAATAATAATATGTCAAACAAATGTTATTAATAATATTCAATGTCAAAATTAAAGCAAAAATGTCAATAAAAAATTTAGCAATACATTATGTATTGAAATGTTAAATAATAATAATAAATTTGTCAAAATTAGGTTATTTTAATTTCAACATTAAATATTCATTTATATTATAAAATTCATTTTCTAATTAAAAGTCTTTTAGTTGGCGATAGAACGTCTCGTCATTGACCTCATCTTTTATGTTGTGAGGTAGATGCTCATAATATTTCTTGTTCGCGAGCTCGATTCGACGTGATACCGGGGCCAATTTTCCTACGCTCCGCAAATTTCGTCCTCCACATGTGCATCGTTCAAACTTTGCCACATTTTGTCGTACGTATTTAATTATTTCATATAAATATAATGAACATAAAGTTAAAATTTTGTATTTTTTAAATAGCTTTCTACATGACGTTCTTAGTTTTGCCCCAGCTATTGTCCTCAGTGCGCGTTTTTGGAGAACGAAGATACGATGGTGATCTGTAGAATTGCCCCATAACATGACGCCGTACGACATCACCGAATGAAAATGCGCGTAGTATACCTGGAGCATCACAGGGTCAGAAACTAACGGTCGTAATTTACGCAACGCGTATGCGGCACTGCTTAGTCTGTTACAGAGAAACTCGACGTGAGACTTCCAGTTCACGTTGGAGTATAGCACGAGCCCTAGAAACCGGCATTCGGTTTGAAACGGTACAGGACATTTCAAAGCAGGCGGTGTTGTTAGCGGCGTTTATTATTTGTTGTAGCAGCAACAGATTTTGTGAACGTTTCAAAATATCTATTACGGTTCGTGAGATACAGCCCACTGACAGGCAGACAGAAAGAGGCATATCAATAGGGTCCCGTTTTTCACCCTTTGGGTACGAAACCCTAAAAACCGGGCAAGTACGTGTCGCGCAGTGTAGGGTTCCGTAGTTGCCTTATGGATCCTTATGGTTAATAATAACATTTTTCCTCCTAACCCTCCTTCTGTTTCTATTTTTTTTCACTATTTTGACTATTAGTCGTTTTATTTGTTTTTTATTTTGAGGTACGGATCCCTAAAAATAGCGCAGTTAAATATTTCGCAAACTAATCTCTTAGTAAAAAACCGGCCAATTGAGAGTCGGACTCGCTCCCTGAGGGTTCCGTACCTATCTACCATATGATATACTAAAAGCTTTTGCTCTTTGATTTTAAAAACTCCGCAACCATCCAACTTGACCCCTCTTTTATAGAAAAGTTCTTGAAATGGGAGCTCACCTTAATTGGTTACTATTAGTTGTCAGAAAAATTGAAATATTTAATGATTTTAGACTTTTCCCTTTATTTGTACTGTGAGATTTAGCTTCTTGCCAAATTTCATAATTTTAGGTCAGCGGGAAGTACCCTGTAGGTTTTGCTTTTTTGCATAAATGTATGGAGATGAGGACATAATCAACTCTAATTAAAAGTGCATAAGGTTGTTTTATGTTTTACAAATGTTGCTTACAATCATTGTGTGTTGCCATTCCACAAGTTCAAATCAACCAAATATTTGTTCTTTATAAACAACGTGCGGTCATAAGATAAAATATCTGAAAAATATTAAACAAAAACTCGTGTTCAATGAGCGTTTTAATTGTTATTTGGTTGTTTTCTGAAAGAATCATTAACTTGAGTTTAATACAATTGTTGTGCAATCAAATATTGAATATTAGATTGATAGTTAGTTATTTAAGATGTTAGTCTTGCAACACTGTAGTTTTAAAAGTATTTTTTTGCTATTGGCAACTTCTCTCTTCGTCCAGTAACTTGTCCTTGATACACAATTGAAACTAAGAACATTCCTTCAAAGTTTTGCATATTTTTCTTTAAAATTGCAATAATAATTAACTATTTTTCCGTAGATTTTCCAGTTCAACTATTTTCCGTAGATTAGTAATGATATTGAAACCACGTACTTTATAAAGAACAATTACATAAACACTTCTAATTCTTTTTTCATTTTTGCAGACATTTTATCCCACAAGCGTAATTTACATGAGTGACAACAAAAATAAATACTTTATTGTAAGATATTCATTACTTACGTGTTTCCTACTGTCCATCATTGTCACTTGTTACCGCGGAAGAAATAAAATATTACAAAGTTTTGCTAGTCAATCGAAACTTTTTTTTTGTTAAATTAAATATAATTTATTAATAAAAACCGGTCAAGTGCGAGTCGGACTCGCGCGCCGAGGATTCCGATATATCTATAGTATTTTTGGAAGCAATAAAGTCATTTTTTAGGACCGCAAAACTAAATTTGTTTGTAAAGGTTTTTTGCAGATTTCTAAAAAACTTTGCAACTTAGAATGATCGTTTTATTTTTACTGTAATATTTACATGAACTTCTATCGACTGGAATTAATTCAGATTTTTCCTTTCACAAACTTCGGAGATAAGGGGGGGGAATGGTATTTTTTTTGACATTTTTCATCACAACTTGAAAACTAAGAGTTGTAAAAAAATACAAAAATATATTTTAAAATGTACAAGTAAATCCCTTTCACATGATACGAGTACACTCGACCTAGTAACGACAATTAAAAATTTTGCTCCACCTATTTGGGCAGTATTTTATTTTTACTGTAATATTTACATGAACTTCTATCGACTGGAATTAATTCAGATTTTTCCTTTCACAAACTTCAGAGATAAGGGGGGGGAATGGTATTTTTTTTTGACATTTTTCATCACAACTTGAAAACTAAGAGTTGTAAAAAAATACAAAAATATATTTTAAAATGTACAAGTAAATCCCTTTCACATGATACGAGTACACTCGACCTAGTAACGACAATTAAAAATTTTGCTCCACCTATTTGGGCAGTATTAATCATATATTTTTTTAAATTATTTCATGTGCAATTAAGTTGGGCAACCGAATTCTACAACCATTTCAAATTCAAGTCGATAGCATGAGTGGTTGCTGAGATATAGAGGTGTGACAGACAGACAGACAGACAAAGCCGCACCATAAGGGTTCCCTTTTTAACCATTTTGGTACCGGAACCCTAAAAAAAGCATGCCAGGACGCAATGACATCTTTCGTAATGAGAGTCAATGATGAAAGCCGTTTTATTCTTTGTAAAGGAACCTGGGACGCAGGAGGCTAGGGAGGTAGCTAAAAAACTTTTTATAAATGTTTTATTTTCACGCTTTGTCGGCGTTACTAATATGTAGGTTTACCGTATACTCATACGAAATTATAGCTTTCTAGTAGTAAAGGTCCCTGAGCTAAGCCGCGGATAGACAGACGTACGTGATGAAACTATAAGGGTTTCTTGTTGACTTCGGAATCCAAAAAGTGACTAATTGTGTGTTAAACGTCCAAAGGGTTTTCTGTGCGTGTATTGAGCCAACAAACGTGTGTCTAGCTGGCAAAATATTTGTTTACTAAACTTACGATTTTCTCTTGTCTTCTCTATTTTAACCTGCATGTTAGTATCGTGCATTGAATAAATTCGTTTTCTTTCTTTCTTCTTTCGTGGAATGGTATCCTCTTTACGCCCTATAATTTTTCGTGTTTCTCTTTTGAGGGTTTCGTGTCTTAAAAAATAAATAAAACGGATTTCTAATAGGACCACTTTGTTATGCGTCTTTGTTTTTGACAAGACCCTTTTTCTCACGAACGGTACCTTTAGGTATCAAGTTAAAACTCTTGAAGGTGTGATAATTTCAAGCTTTATTATGATTTTGTACTCATACGACTACAAAATCAAAAGAAACATATAGAGTATACTCGTATCCCGTTGACCTAGAATCATGAAATTTGACAAAAAGCTAGTCTCATAGCACAAACAAATTAAAAACTCTTATTTAAAGATTAAAATTCTCTGCCTGCATCTGTGATCCCGAGTTCTAAAACCCGAATCTATTCAAGTCGCGAATGAATAGGCTTCTTCTGGGCAAGCTCGTCCCATCGTTGACCTCATCTCTGTACTCAAGACTCGAGGTCATAAGCCCATTGACAATAAAAAAAAAACGGCCAAGTGCGAGTCGGACTCGCGCCCTAAGGGTTCCGTACCTATCTACCATATGATATACTAAAAGCTTTTGCTCTTTGATTTTAAAAACTTTGCGACCAACCAACTTGACCCCTCTTTTATAGAAAAGTTCTTGAAACGGGAGCTCACCTTAATTGGTTACTATTAGTTGTGAGAAAAATTGAAATATTTAATGATTTTAGACTACAGCTCTATTTGCATCGTATTAAGGTCCATATTCCAGCTTATTAAACACGCTTGCCTTTTTCATTATATTGCCCCACTAGTGTTTTATTTTTGTTTTTTTTTTTATCTCGGCAAGGAGCAATGAGTTTTTATACTTGTTACGTTAGAAACATTTCCATGAAATTTAGCTGTATTCGAGAAAATATGATAAATAAAAATTAATTTTGAGGAATTATTTATATTACCCACCTGCTCGTTTAGCCACTTTTGACATGAAAAAAAGAACTAATCTATTAAATTTGTCGTTTAAATAAGAAGATATTAAATTTTTGGTAAATTATTTCAAAATGATTTATATTTTAACACTTCCTGTGTTCGGATAAATCTACAAAGTAGAAAATCGCAAAATTTCACAACCACAGGCAGGATTCGAACCTGCGCAGCTGCGTCTTCTGCGTAAGTACCGCAGACGCTTTACCAACTAGGCTACTGTGGTCCTGCCCGATGTTGTGAAATTTAGCGACCTCTTTACGCATTTCAACGTTGCGTTTGTGCTGCCACCTAGTAAGCGTTTTTGCTGTACTAGCTCAACTAGTCCATCATTGCAGATAGATTTCGAGTTGAAAATTGGTAACACTACGTGTAATTGAAAATTATTTATATTTTAACACTTCCTGTGTTCGGATAAATCTACAAAGTAGAAAATCGCAAAATTTCACAACCACAGGCAGGATTCGAACCTGCGTCTTCTGCGTAAGTACCGCAGACCAAGCGTCTGCGCAGAAGACGCAGGTTCGAATCCTGCCTGTGGTTGTGAAATTTTGCGATTTTCTACTTTGTAGATTTATCCGAACACAGGAAGTGTTAAAATATAAATCATTTTCAATTACACGTAGTGTTACCAATTTTCAACTCGAAATCTATCTGCAATGATGGACTAGTTGAGCTAGTACAGCAAAAACGCTTACTAGGTGGCAGCACAAACGCAACGTTGAAATGCGTAAAGAGGTCGCTAAATTTCACAACATCGGGCAGGACCACAGTAGCCTAGTTGGTAAAGCGTCTGCGGTACTTACGCAGAAGACGCAGGTTCGAATCCTGCCTGTGGTTGTGATATTTTGCGATTTTCTACTTTGTAAAATTATTTCAAGGTTTAAGGAATATGCTATTTGGCAGTTGAGTCTGTGCCTCTCAAATACGCGTTTATCTGTGCCCGCTGAAAAATAAATAATGCGCACCATTATTTTATTACAAATATTTGTGGTGTATATTATCGTAATTATTTCTAAAAGTACCTGTCGTCTTCTACATAAAAAACAGTAATTAATGTAATTCCTTAATCGTCTAAAATGCTTAGGCACTAAATACAAGTTCGGAGGATGTAAAAATTAAAAGAAAACACCAACACACGCAGCCTACGAAATGTTCCGGTGGAAATGCGTGGACATATAAAGTTAGCAAATTTTAGTATTTTTACTCGCGAATGTGTTGAAAAACTTCGTAAGACGCACGTGCGCATTCTCATTACACTCTCGGCTCCATTACGCCCTCGCCTGCGGCTCGGGCTGCAATTCCTAAGCCTCGGCTGTACATATATAATTACATAACATCACGCCTCTTTCCCGTCGGGGTAGGCTGAGACCACACTCCTCCAACTACTACGATCTTGACATACTACACTCGCTTCCTGTACTTTCACCAATCCTTTCATACATGCCCGTCGGTTTAGGCAAAATAGCGCACCTGCATCTTAAGGTACTAATACTCATTTATTTTGTTTCAGATACAAAAGATGTTCATGGAACTAGTATAGCTTAATAAAGATAAGGTTAGTAAGATAATACTCGTATTAATGCCCCCAACGTCATTCGTAGATGCTAATAGTTGTTTGTTCCTGTTAAACCAACTGACGCGTTGTCGTGGTGACGCTTATATTGAAGTCTGTAGAATATGGGTGTAATCGACATTTATGGCTACTGCCTACTTGTACTAGCTCTGTGTAACTAATGTGTTATCATATCATATTTAAATTTCTTACTGATTGCCGCCCGTGTCTGTTTGTGTACATAACGGTTATATTGTTTATATAATAAACGAGGTCAGTATCACACACTGAACTCGTTTATATGAGTGTGACTGTCTATTGAACTCTACACGAAGTGATTAAGATTAAGGTAGATTTCACTTGGTACGAATGTTAATAGGATTCATATCATTCGAATCCTGGCGCGGTCTGTGTTAAAAGAAAAATCTCTTTGGGAGACTGTTCCCCAGCCAGTTTGGTTAGGACATTGCTGATCGAATCATCTGCTTGTCCTAAAGGTAAGATGATTCCGTGCTTCGGAAGGCACGCAAAGTTTTGGCTGCTGCTATGAAAGTAGAGTTTAAATAAGCTATGTCTGTCGTTCGGGTAATGGTTATAAATGCCGTTTGCAACCAAAGAAACTGATATAACCACCACGATTTTCAGATTTAACCGTAGTTTGTAATTACCTGTTAGAACTGTGATAAGAAAATGTTACAGATTGGCGATGGTATTGTTGCAGGCATTAAGATGGCGTTGAGCCAAGAGACTGTGCCGCCGCCACTTTCGCCGCTGCTGCATGAGAGCACATTGGCATACCGAGAGGGGGCACCCCCACTTGCCTCTGAGGACTTTGATGACGTAAGTACCTACTGTAGTTAAAGCCGTCTTGGTACTAGGGCTTCCAATTCGGAATTCCGGAACCTCGCAACTCAGGAGTTTTGGAACGATTTCAGGCTCTTCTCAAATCCGGATTTTTAGTCCAACACCAGATTGTAAAATCGATTTTAAAAACAATTATATAATTTAAGTAATTGCTTCTCAAAGTCTCCAAATTTATTTGCGAAATGCACTTAAAACTTTAAACGTTCCATAAAAACACACAAATATACTTCGTCTCCCTCTGTCATGCTTCAAAATTTATGTTACCCACATTAAGTAAACCTACTTTTAGGGTTCCGTACCTCAAAAGAAAAAACGGAACCCTTATAGGATCACTTTGTTGTCCGTCTGTCTGTCCAGACCCTTTATCTCACGAACGGGTAGAGGTATCAGGGTGAAATTAATACCATATATTAGGGTCTATGAACCACACAAGATCTAAAAATTTAAATTTTTTACAACGACGCAATCAAAAGATATTGCTTTCTATGTTCTCATCTCCATACATTTATGCAAAAAAGCAAAACCTACAGGGTACTTCCCGTTGACCTAAAATAATGAAATTTGGCAAGAAGCTAGGTCTCACAGTAAAAATAAAGGGAAAAGTCTGAAATCATTAAATATCACAACTTTTCTCACAACTAATGGTAACCAATTGTGGTGAGCTCCCGTTTCAAGAATATTCATATAAGAGAGGGGTCAAGTTGGATGGTCCCGGAGGCGATTTTTGTTTTAGTTCTATTTTAAAAACGGGAACACTTACAAACTTGAAAATTTGTATGTTTATAGGGCATAAGCTATAAAAAAAAAACAAATAATAAAATTTGGTCAAGCGCGTGTCGGACTCAAAAAATCTAGCACATTAACTTATTGAAATTTCAACTAATACAATTATGATTATGTGTTGGTACGGAACCCTCGGTGCGCGAGTCCGACTCGCACTTGGCCGGTTTTTTTTACAAGTTAACTTGCTTGTTGAATATTTTATTTACTTAATTTAGTCGAAATCTAGGTATGCACAGTAGCAAGTAAGTGGAAACAAAACCAGTATAAGCTGAACCAGCCCTACGCTGCAAACGCCTGAAATCAGAGACCCGGTCAAGGTCAAGGTGTCACACCTAAAGTGCAGCTGTTTGTACACTTCTTTTATTGAACTACCTTCATTTTATATTCATAACTGTGTTATTTCCACTCAATTCTAATACTTATGAAGTATTCATAATTATATAATATAATTAGAACTACTTTTTTCTTAAGTTGTCCTTGTGGTGCAAGCAAAAAATAATAACGACCCATCTCTACCCGTGAGTGTCATAAAAGGCAAGGCAAAGAAATGATGAACAAGAGGATGGGTAGCAGTATTGTATGTTCTGTGTATTGTACTGTAATGAGTGCTTGTAACAGCAATAAAAACTCCACATGATATTTCTTGTTCTAACGCTATATATCAAGAAAAATGTAATTATTTTTTAATCGAGTTTAATCGAACGTCTTTCAATCATTCTCATTGCGTTCGCGCTGCGTTCAATATCAATTTTTGTATTAGAATTGCGTTGTACTTTATGCGTTATCCGAAGTGAAAAGCCTCTAGGGCTCCCTGTGTGATATACACGTGTTTCTAATCCAGCTGTGTAATCATTATTATCTTTTATGGATTAAACTGATATTCGTTGACATTGAAGTATTGCATTTTAATTGTTGAGAATCAGCTGTTAGGTGCATTGCAGGTAGCCAATTTTAACTGAGCAACAACGCCCTCACGAGCCCCAATAGGTTCGTTATAGCATGGGGTCCCATTCCGTACTACGGTTTTTTCGACGGAGTAAATAGCCCGAATTCATTTCGCCCTTTTGTTTCTAATAATTAAACTGAATGTTACTACTAGGTTGGTAGGTAAAGGTGTGAGGTGTGGGGTGATGACATTAATTCAATTTTAACATCCAGATATCAATTTATTCTAAGAAAATACCTTATGGAAAAAATAGCCCGAACAATTTTCGGCACAAATTCGTTCTTGACGTGAGGCATCTGTACTAGTATAGTATTGTATTATCTGTGGTTATAGTACCATCTTACATACTGGACTGGCACCATGGACCGCGGTTGTTGTTGACCGCGGTCCATGGTGCCAGCCGCAACGCTAACTAGAATACTTCCGCTCCAAAATTATGAACAAGAGGATGGGTAGCAGCTTTCTTCTGTGTATTGTACCATCTTACATACTGGACTGGCACCATGGACCGCGGTTGTTGTTGACCACAACCGCGGTCCATGGTGCCAGCCGCAACGCTAACTAGAATACTTCCGCTCCAAAATTTACCACGCATTTTGGTCGATATCTGAAAGGAGCTCCTTGTCCTGCAGTATACGTTTAATGGAATGTTACATGACTAATTTATTGTTGTATCAGTTAATTAGACATGACTAATTTATTGTTGTATCAGTTAATTAGGCACCGACCTCTTAAAGACTTTGCTACCTAAATCTGCTGATATTTTGTCAAAATACCGATACCGGAGGTTCCAAGTTATCTTTTATGTAGGGTATTATGTATGTATGATAAAAAAAATACTTTCGTTTATCCTGCTTGCTGTAATTTTTTTATATTAAATTTGTTTATTGATATACTCTTTTTCACGTTTTTTAACTTTACACGATACAATACAAACAACCAAAAATCACTTCGAAATCACTTATTTTTAAGTTTTTGTATAATTTTAAAATATTGTGATTTAGTAGAAATGAAGCTTAAATCATTAAAAAGTAATTTTTCTTTTTTCCTTAAGTTCGTCAACTCCGGAGCCAACTCCAGAATTCCATTTTTGAATGCTCAACATCGTAACCAACTCCGGAGTTGAAAACAATCCGAGTTTGGAAGCCCTATGGTATATGCGTTGTTAATAAATAAGTAAAATATTTTTATTATATACTCACAGGCAAAAATAACCGGCCGGTCTATTCTGTCGTACATTTTCATACAAGTAAGGGATCAAATGAAGCGTCAATCTATTTCCTTAACGAAATAAATATCCGTGAATAAACAGTGAGATCATTAAATAAGGTGTCTGACTACCGACTCTTGAAGAATAGACCTGTGCACGGTATCCAGGATATTCCGTGCATCGTTCAGAAAAAAATATACGTCACTAGCTGTGCCCGCGCGGCTTCGCCCGCATAAAATTCAGACAATGTGCAGTCTCTCCCTATCCCTCTTCCTCTTCCCCTCCCCCTACCTCTCCCATTCACCATCCCCTCCCTCTCCTTCTCCTTCTCCCTATCCCTAACGCCATCTTAACCGCTATCCCTATACATAGAAACGACACCCATATTGATTTTTAGACAATTTAACCCTATCACACCCCAACCCGATCCCCAGGGGATGATGGTATTTCACGTCCACCACGTTGTATTTCAAAATTGTGGTAGTTTTCGTAATCAGCGACCCGATCAACCATACAAACGACACCTATATTGATTTTTAGACATTTCAACCCTATCGCACCCCAACCCCATCCCCAGGGGATGATGGTATTTCACGTCCACTACGTTGGATTTCGAAATTGTTTTAGTTTTCGTAATCAGCAACCCGATAAACCACACAAACGATACCCATATTGGTTTTTGGACATTTTCACCTCATTTCCCTCTTTTAGGGGTTGAATTTGGGGTGCAATTTCAAAAACAGTGATGTACGTTCCACAAAATTGCAACCCTAATGCCTAAATAATAAATTTAGTGAATTTTACCCTGAAAATGAAGGATTTTCAACTTCATCCCCCTTTTCCCCTTTAGGGTGTAAAATTTTCAAAAAACCATGAGACACGTTAAATTTAATTTTTAGTCGTCAGTCTTAAATACAAATTTTCAAGATCCTAACTTCAAAACTGACGGACTTTCATACAAACTTTCACCCCTTATTTCACCCCCTCAGGGGATGAATTCTGAAAAATTGTATAACACGTACTTTTTTATTTTTTACCAAAAGCTCAAAACCAAATTTCTATAGTTCTACCTTTAAAAATGAAAGACTTATAGACCAACATACGGAAAAGAGTCATCCCTTTTTTCATCCCCTTGAAGGGTGATTTTTAAGAAATTCTGAAACACCTGTTTCTTTATTTTTTACCAAAAGCTTAAATTCAAATTTGTGTAAATCTAGCTCAAGAAACAAAGGACTTCCATACAAACTTTCATTCCTTATTTCACCACCTTGGAAGATGAATTTTCTAAAATCCTTTCTTAGTGGGTGGTTTTGACGTGCAAAGAACCTGTGTACAGAATTTCAGATCTGTATCTATAGCGGTTACGGCTCCGCGTTTATGAATCAGTCAGTCAGGACAAGCAATTTTATATATTTAGATTTTGTCAGATATCTCTTACATTTAGCGAATTAAAATGTTTAGAGTGTCGCACAGGTTTTCTAGAACATTTTAGATATACCTAATCTTTGACAATATTGTTAATAAGGATCTTATCTAAAGACCTCATCAATCAGATTTGTATTTTTATTCAATTTAGGTAAGATATTGACGCTTTGTTGGCCCCCATATTTGTATGAAAATATATGAAAGAAAACAGACCGTCGGTTTTTTTGCCCGTGAGTGTATTTTCTGTCGGCCGTACTAAACGTACAACCAAAGGAAGTATTGAATTAATAATTGGTTCGCACCACAGCAAGCAAGTGGAAACAAAACCAGTATAAGCTGAACCAGCGCTACGCTACAAATGCCCGAAACCAGAGTCCCGCTCAAGGTCATTTCCACCGATGGGTGACCGTGTGTACTAATTATTGTCAGCGTCTTTGAAATGTCGACGAATCATGTGATGTAACTACACGATACAATATGAACAGTTGGGGAGATTTGCTAGTAGATTGCAAGGTCTCCACCACCACAACGTCGTAATTATTATCCCATAAAAACTCCACTGCTGGACAATTAGCTTCCCCAAGATTTTCACAGCTGCTGCTCATCCTCCAAATTTTTATCTTTTCCCTTAGTCACATTTTACGACACCTACAGGATGAGATGAGGTGGTTCCATTCTTCGTCGGCACCACACAGAAAATCAGTGGGTGCCACTACCTTTGTGACCTGATAAAACCTAATCAACGTAGTGGTTCTGTTCGCGATGATGATGAAAAAACCGGTCAAGTGCGAGTCGGACTCGCGCGCCGAGGGTTCCGATATACCTGTAGTATTAGAAGCAAAAAGTCGATTTTTAGGACCGCAAAAATAAATGTGTTTGTAAAGGATTTTTGCAGATTTCTTAAAAACTGTGCAACGTAGAATGATCGTTTTATTTTTGCTGAAATGTTTACATAAACTTCTATCGACTGTAATTAATTCAGATTTTTCCTTACACAAACTTCGGAGATAAGGGGGGGGGGGGGGGAATGGTATTTTTTTTGTAATTTTTCATTATAACTTGAAACTCTGTCTTAGTCGCAAAAAAATACAAAAATATATTTTAAAATGTACAAGTAAAGCACATTCATTTGATACCCCACTCGAGCTAGTAACGACCATTTGAAATTTGCCCCCCTCTATTTGGGCCCCCTTTACCTTTTTTTATTCTTTCATGTTCAATTAAGTTGGGCAACCATATTCTATAACTATTCCAAATTTCAAGTCGATAGCATGAATGGTTGCTAACTAATAACCTGGTGTGTTTCAACGCCAATAAAACACAAGCGCGTATTACTTTTATATAAAACACAAGTCCAACATGTAGAATGGAGAAGTGTTGTTACTTTAGGATAGCTCACCTGGGTACCAACTAGCTGCACCCGACCTTATTAATCGCAGAGCCAAGGAGCTGAAATGAAAAGCTGGTAGAGACCAAGTTTTGCTACAGTCTGCGGCGAAAAGATGCACGCACGTCTGTTGGTCTTTAACAGATTGTTCTTGGTAGAGTGTGCCCAATAGCTCAATGGTGTTGTTTCCCGTTCCGAAGCGCCTTCCTCCCCACAGTTGTGGTTACATCACAAATTCGCACGAAACGCTTTACAACATCTTTTGTCATGCAAGCTAGAGTGAAATTCCCTGCCTGCATCTGTATTTCCAAGA
This sequence comes from Athrips mouffetella, assembly GCA_947532105.1. Lineage (NCBI taxonomy): Eukaryota > Metazoa > Arthropoda > Insecta > Lepidoptera > Gelechiidae > Athrips > Athrips mouffetella. Next base: position 36,351,395 of record OX383956.1, read on the forward strand.
CTTGTTTGAAGTGAGTCAGGCTTCTTGAATTAATCTAAAATGAATGTAAATGTTGCAGGACGAATTTGAAGATGCCGCCGAAGATCCAACAGAGTAAGTACTTAAGTAATCATGGACATTTTTACTTTTCTATTACACAACAAGATAATTAAGATATTTATAGTCGTAATATAGCTATAATTCCAAGGGATATGATCATGCGGGGTGGGGGCAAGGTAATAGGATATCATCAACTCACCACTCATAACGACTGCTACGAGGGCCACACCGAAATGATCGGGAATAGAAAAAAGTACAAAAATAATACAACAATATTTACTTTCATTGTTTTTCGAAGTATTCTCCGTGACAATCGATGCACTTTTGCATTCTATCAAACCAATTATTATAACAGTAATTCCAGTCTGAAGTGGATATAGTCGAAACGGCCGATTTGTAAGCTTCGACTGCCTCTTCTGGGCCTTGAAATCGTTGACCACGTAGCATATCTTTAATTCTTGGGAATGTAAAATAATCATTGGGGCTCAAGTCAGGGCTATACGGTGGATGGTCCATTAACTCCACGTTTTCCTGATTTAAAAACGCGATCGTTTTGCGAGCGGTATGTGAGCTCGCATTATCCTGGTGAAGAATGATGCGACGATTCGGATTAATTTTACGAAGTTCTCTTATGACTTCCGGCAAACAAACTATTGTGTACCAATCAGCAGTAACCGTTCTGCGTTCTTGTAAAGGAATCGTAGCCACATGACCAGTTTTCGATACAAACGAAGCGACCATTTTTTTCGACACGCTACGAGAGCGGACAACTTTTGTTGGCTTGACCTCGTCTTCGAAGACCCAAACAGCCGATTGATGTTTTCTTTCGGGCTCATATGAATAAATCCACGATTCATCACCAGAGACGATATTGTAGTGTTGAAGAAAAACTGCCAAACTTACCATATTGTGATGATCCAAATAAATTGTATGAGTCTCTATTTACTTTAACTAAAAGTGAGTACGATGCAATTTATAAGGAAAAGAAAATTACTGTAAATGAGAATCTAATGTTTAGTGATTGGGCCACAGTGGGAATACACAGAAGCAGGCTAAGGTTATATGAACTTTACGAGGAAAGAACATATAACAATAGTGATGCATTTGCGCAATTTGTAAAGGATTATTCAAAAACATTCAAAAGGGTTTGTGCTGCAGCCAAATCAAATTTCATTAAAAATAAAATCAAAAATAGTTCCAACATTACGAAAACGACTTGGGAAACTATAAATAGTGAAACTGGAAAATCTAAAGCTCCTCGGAATGACTTCCAGCTTAAGATTGATGATCAGATCATAAGTACAGATATAGAAGTTGCTGAAGCTTTTGAAAACTTCTTTACGGATATTCCAGTTTCAACTACCAAAACCTTGAACTCATCTCCCACTCTTGCCAAATCTTATCTCGAACGACACGTAGATGTTTGCAATATAGATTTTAAATTCAGTTACGTCAATGCTTTCGTTATAATTAAAGCCTTTAAATCACTTAAAATGAAAAAGACCGCCGATATAGATGGCCTGTCAGTTAAAATTATTAGTGCCGTTATAGAAAGCATTGCACCATACTTATCTAGTATTTTTAATAAATGTGTAGATGATGGTGTTTTTCCTGATTTGATGAAACATAGTAAAATTATTCCGTTGTTTAAAGCTGGTAGTAAATCAGACCCCACTAATTTTAGACCTATTTCTGTTCTACCAACTCTTAGTAAGATATTTGAAAAGATAATTTTAAATCAGGTTCAGAGCCACTTTTATCGCAACAACTTGATGAACCTAAAACAGTTCGGTTTTACCAGGGGTCGCTCAACAGTCGATGCAGGTGTTGAGCTTATTCAAAGTATATTTGACGCCTGGGAGGAGTCAAGTGATGCCATTGGCGTTTTCTGTGACTTGTCCAAGGCTTTCGATTGTGTACATCATGATATTCTTATCAGGAAATTACACCATTATGGAATTAGAGACCAGGCTCTAAGCCTTCTGGAGTCGTATCTAAGTGAAAGGATCCAGAAGGTTGATGTAAATGGGAAAAGGTCACTAGGATCAAAAATTTGAATGGGCGTTCCACAAGGCTCAATCCTGGGACCATTCCTGTTCATTGTCTACATTAACGATTTGCCAAACCTTGTAAAGGACAAGAATGAGATAGTACTATTTGCAGATGATACGTCTTTGATTTTTAAAGTCAAAAGACAACAATCAACTTTTGACGACGTAAATAGTACAATCTCTAATGTAGTTGAGTGGTTCACCGTAAATAATCTTTTACTTAACGAAAAGAAAACTAAGTGTGTTAAATTTGTTTTGCCTAATGTAAAGCCAACTGCTACAAGCCTATTAGTGAAAAACGATAAATTGAGTCTTGTGGAATCAGCTGTGTTCCTAGGTATTACCTTAGACAACAAATTACAATGGGGACCGCATATTAATAAATTGTCGAACAGACTTAGTTCTGCAGCATACGCAGTGAAAAGAATAAGAGCTCTGACGGATGTAGACACCGCGAGGTTAGTCTACTTCAGTTATTTCCATAGTCTCATGTCATATGGCCTTTTGTTATGGGGTCATGCTGCGGATGCAAACAGCATTTTTTTACTACAAAAGCGAGCTGTTCGTGCAATTTATAAAATGAAGCCTAGAGAATCTCTTCGAAATAAATTTAAAGAAATCAACATTTTGACTTTTGTGTCGCAATACATTTATGAGAATTTAATATATGCTAAACGGAATATACATATTTTTGATAAAAATTGTGACAGGCACAGTGTCAACATAAGAAACAAGAATCAACTTGCTTCTCATGTCAGCCGTATTCACAAAATTAGTAAAACATATAAAGGTCAATGTATACGCTTCTATAATAAGGTACCCACTGATATTGAAAGTTTACCGTTAGATAAATTCAAAACTGTAATCAAGCAGAAATTATGTAAGAAGGGTTATTATAAAATATCAGATTATCTAGAAGAGAAAAATCCATGGGATTAGACTACGGTTCTAACAGGCTAATTCAAAATTAAAACTGACCTATGTATGTTGTATATCAACCTTGTACATTCAAACATATTTAAAAGAGCGCGTGGGTTTTTATTGTCGCTTCTTTTTTTTCCCACAATGGCGCCACATTGTTTGTGAAGCGATGTAGTTTAGCTGACGTCATTAAGAGATTTTAATATCCAACAATGAATAAACGATTTTGATTTGATTTGTAAACTGCATTTGAGCTCCCTCTATTGAACCGTTGCAGAGTAGACCGACACCAATTAACACGAGCCGACTTTTGTTCCTCGGTCAAACGATGGGACACCCAGCGGGAAACTAACTTCTTGACACACAGTTCATCATGTAAAATAGTTTGAATCGCTGTCATACCAATGCTGAGAGAAGCCCGAATCTGCTCGTATGTCACATGTCTATCTTCTTTTATTAATTGGCGCACAGCATCGATGTTATCTTGTGTTACCGCTGTTTTTGGTCGACCAGTAGAAGGAACTGTCGTGAGAGAGGAACGTCCACGACGAAACTCAGAATACCAACGATATATAGTCGTTTTACTGGGTGCTTCAAGTTCATAAACACAAACAAGCTCGGCGAGACATTGTTCTTGAGATAAACCTCGACGAAAGTTGTGAAAAATTATGGCACGGAAATGTTCCCGCGTAAGCTCCATTTTCCCCACTGACTTGTCAAATTCAAATGGCTACTACTCTTTTTTTTTACTTTTTTTAAAATTCAAAAATGGCATTGTGTTTGAAATAATACTACATGTCATAAACCAAAAAGGTTTTAAACTAATTTATTCCTGAGTATTCTATTCCCGATCTTTTCGGTTTGGCCCTCGTACCTCACAATCACAACTGGGTCGCGCTCTTCCGGATCATAAATCGCCATATATAAGTCTGTTTGTTAAAATACAAACGTGCAAATACAGTCATTAAATTAAGTAAGATATTACTTAATTTAATGTAGTACGTTAAATAAGATGTAGGTAAGAGTATATTTAAAATATAGGTGAATGCGTATATTTACCTTTTCATTTTGAGGTCAAGGAAAACAAATCATGCTTATTATGGCTCATTACAATAGACACGCGCGAAAACAGCTAATTGGATTAGTTTATAATCTTAGCTACACGAGTAAATACATTTGTTGAGTCCATCAAACCATCGACTGTGTGATGTATGTATGTATGTATGTATATATTCTTTATTGCATCACAAAAAGTAATGTAACCCCTTACATTTCCGAACTTGAAAAAGAAGGAAAGATTGTCTTGGCCACCTCACCTAACTAACATCATTTATTTGTGATGCAATAAAGAATATATACATACAGAAAGCGACAAAATATCGTGTTATCTTTTTTAAGTGATGCACGGATTTTCCTAAGTATACAGGTGCGATACTCGAGAGAAGCTTCGTCAGACACTTCATCTAACGATCTCACAATTCAACTACGTATTTTACGTAGGCCGACCCGTTATACTCGTACATTAGCGCCTGTCTATTTAAAAACATTACTGTTCTGGAGACTACAGTATGATGTTTCTGTTTTTGTAAATTTAATCTATTAGTAACTTAGATCTGAGCCAGCGAAGTAAGTAGTAAGTAAGTAACTTGGATCGTAAAATGAGGAAAGGCCTCTATCTACTTACTGACTGACTGACTGTAATTGTATGTTTGACGTCATAAAAAAATATTGCAAATTTTCCTTTGAGTGTGAGTGGTGTTCAAGTATAACTCCCTTTTAAACTCCACTCTCATTAAGAAGTGTTTATTCATAGAATTTCTTTTTATTTTAGAGATATTATGAGCTGATTGTAAAAATACTACTTGTTTTGCTTTGTTATACAACGTGTTAATAGAATAAGCGAAACCCTCATACACCCTAACCGATTTTTAGGGTTCCGTAGCCAAATGGCAAAAAACGAAACCCATATGGATTCGTCATGTCTGTCTGTCTGTCCGTCCGTATGTCACAGCCACTTTTTTCCAAAACTATAAGAACTATACTGTTGAAACTTGGTAAGTAGATGTATTTTGTGAACCGCATTAAGATTTTCACACAAAAATAGAAAAAAAAACAATAAATTTTAGGGTTCCCCATGCTTAGAACTGAAACTCAAAACTCGAAACTCGCCTCTTACGACACCCATGGGTATGTAAGGGTTGGTACTATTCTTTGCCGGCACCACCTTTCATTCAATCAACTCAAATATAAATTTTAGGTACTAACAACACATAATAAAGTTTTTTAGCAATAAATATACCATAACTTTTACTTATACAGGGTGTTAATTTAATTGCGTGCCATAGCTTGAAGGGTGGTTCAGTAACGATAAAGGAACTAAAAAAAAATATTTAAAAAGATCCTACTTAAAAAAAAAAACTCCATTGAAACTAAACTAACGCGGAGGGCAATGACCCGGAGCACCGCGCTATCAAAAGCGCGCGAAAGAGTTTCAGTTATGTATGTGCCTGCCTTATCCACTGATACTCGCGCGGGCTCGATGGTAGCGCGGTGCTCCGTCCGGGTCATTGTCCTCCGCGTTAGTTAAGTTCCAATGGAGTTTTACTTTTTTAAATAGGATGTTTTTCATATTTTTTTTTATGTTCCTTTATCGTTCCTGAAACACCCCCTAAGCTATGGCACGCAATCAAATTAACACCCTGTATACGTACAGGTTTGTACGGAATCCTCAGTGCGCGAGTGCGACTTGCACTTGGCCGGTTTTTTATTAAAATAAATCCATTCCCGTAAAAAAAATCTTTAAAAATGTTTTTTTTTCTAGATATTGTTATTTTAAAGTTTCATGATTGTTCTAGTTTCATCGTTGTTCTAGACCGCGCCCTCCACGTACGCCACGCCCACTTCCCCCCCCTCCTCACCGCTCATGATCCGCGCGGCGCCGGCCGCCAGCGCGCGTATCCACAGAAATATTTGGAATAGAAGCGGAATTTTTCCTGAAACACCCCATAAAATAAAATTATCCCTATCAAAAACCCGTGATATTGATTCTACTCTCGATTCTGAATAAACTATTTTCTCAGTTTTGCTTATTCCGTTAAAACGTTGTATATGATTTGCGTTTCCAATCCCTTCAAACTGGTGAAGTTAATGCTGGGTTATGCTCGTACATTTTTTGTGGTCCGTAAAATTAACTATAAGGACATGCATTAAATGAGTGAAGAAAGTTATGTATTTTTAAAACGCTCATACGAAAATTATGTTTTTTAAAACGCTCATACGTTAAATGCATGTTTTACTACTTTGTCCTTGGTTGTGCTTAACGTTACTTTTGTTTGACACTACTCCTATCCCCCAACTATTAAAATTTTCAGCCAAAATTAAAACGTAATAATAATTTTGTGGCAACAAAATCTATACATATAATATAATCGTAGGTTCGCCGATTCTGTTCATTGAATATTATCGGAAAAATATGATCGGGGGGTCACAAAAAAGGTAATAGAACACATTCGGGTCAAATTTGAAATTTTCGTCTGTTTGTGTGTTCGCGATAAACTCGCACATTACTGAACCGATTGAAACGGTGTTTTCGACAATGTATTAAGCTTATTTCCGTGCAACATCTAAGCTTTGTTTTATTGCAATCGGTTCACTCAAACAGATTATATGAGAAGGTTCAAATGGCGGCGCCAATAACTCACAAACCACTGAACCGATTCAAACAAAGGAGGACTTTCGTACAACATCTAAGCTTTAGATCATTGCAATCGGTTCACTCAAACAGATGCTACACGAATGCAAATTATCAATCGGCCTGTGCACCAAACTACGGAATCAATTTAAACGGGATTGTCAGTCATCATTGCAGTGGGTACACTCGAACAGAAGATACGCAAATATACGGCGACGGCGCCAATACTACTATACCACAGAGCTCTGAAGTCCATGCGTCTTGCTCTGCATCTAGAGACGAATTATTTTTATCATTCAATACAAATCAGTATCACCATTTACTAAAACTAACACGCTATCCGCACCCACACTACAAGCGTTATTTGAGTGCGATAAACATAGTACTATTATTGCGAGAGAGTAAGATGCAAAAAACCAGCGACAGCGTCTCTATGCCAACGAATGTGTTTATGATGTGCATTCAAAATAAGCGCTTACATAAATTGGTTAGTATACTCGTACCTAGTCAATAAGGAACCAATTTTTTTTACTCTCTTCGCTTTTATGGGGGGTAGCGCACGCAGGCAGAGGGGCCCTATCGTTGTTCTGTGTACTGTACTGTATCGCACAGGGTTTTCAATAACGTATAAGGGAAAGTTTTTGCAACAAATAAGCTTTGTTTCATTGCAAACGGTTCACTCAAACAGAAAAAGTTTCATGTGACGCCAATAACTAGCTAACCAGCGCAATGATTGAAACAGTAATTTGGCTTATTTTCGGGCAAAGCTGTATATTATTGTACACTCAAACAGAAGCTACACGAATGCAAATTATCAATTATCAAGCGGCCTGTTCACGAATAACTCACAAACTTCTGAAATGATTCAAACGGAGTTTTCAATAATGTATTTGACTTTCTTTAGTGCAACATATAAGCTTTTTTTCATAGCAATCAATTAACTCAAACAGAACATATGTGAGTACAAAGTTTCAAGCGGCGAAGCCTTTTTATGACCCCCTAGATAATTTTTTTGAGAAAATTTTTAATGTTCAGAATCGGCGAGTTTACTATTTTATTATATGCCCACGACTTCGTTCGCGTGGAGTTTGGACTTTTGCAGTATACACAAACAACTAGACCGATTCAAACGCGATTTTCAATAACGTATTTGGCTTACTTCCGTGCAACATATAAGCTTTGTTTCATTGCTATCGGTTTACTCAAACAAAAGCTACGTTATCGAAAACTTACCTCTTTTGAATCGCTTCAGTAGTTTGCGAGTTATGGGCGCTGTTAATTGAAACATCGCGTATCATCTGTTTGAGCGCATTGATTGCAATGAAAAAAAGCTAATATATTGCATGGAACTAAGCCAAATATGTTTTTGAAAATCCCGTTTGAATCGGTTCAGTATTTTGTGAGTTATTGGCACCGTCACTTGAAATTTCATGTGAATCGTTTGCAGCACCTAAGCTTATATGCGTTTGAATCGATAGCAAGACGCGATAGCTCAGTTGGTAGAGCTCGGCACGGTACGCCGAAAGTCGCAGAGTCAAATCCGGATCGCGTCAAATTTTTCTTCCTCTTTATCTATTTAGAAAGATTTGTTTTACAACTGTTGTATTGTATAGGTAGGTTTATTTATTTATCGTATGGCGTGTTCTCTACTTAAAAAATAATAAATATATTAGATTTTAAATATGTTACTGCGTCCGTTGTAAGTGACAGAAGGTCTTCCTCATTCCCGTCAAACTTAGTAAGCGGGCAGTCAAACACAGGTAATATAGTTGAAGGAACTTTAAGCTTGATACTTTGCACTTGTACCATTATTATTTCGATAACCTTTAGACCTAAAGTTAAAAAGCGAGTGTCAAGTTTGACCTACTCTTGACTATACTTAGAATAATGAGCAAGGCACATTTACTGAATGCTGAAGCTGAATTTACGTTTTTCGAGACGTCTCATGTCTTCTGTAATTTCGCCTCTCCCAGTTTTTGATGGATCATCAAAATTTTAATTGTATGTGTAACAAATAAGCAGAATATTGTGATTTTAGTACTTAAATATTTGCAACTTTGTTAGAAAATATGTCAGGGCTATCTGGTTCGCGAGTAAATTGCTTATGAAATATAAGTGCCTATTTGCACTGTGTTTTTGTGTATGTTTCCTGTATTGTCTGTGTCTTTAGTTTTCCTGGCGTTTAATAAAGAATATATTTTGTATTGTTAGGGCCCTTTTCCTGTCATACGGATATCCCGTTTGGACCGGATCTGGTCCGGTCCGGACCGTCCGCACTTTTTTGCGTGCCCTCCGGAAGCGTGACTTGGACCAGCACCATACGGACTGTCCGTACCGGACGAGATCGTGTGTTGTTTTTTACTCTAGCGTAGGTTACACGCATGCGTGTGTACAGTCAAGTACATAAGTAAAGAGGCTAATAAATATTTTTATTATAACAGTTTCTGTTTTCGGATTTTTCTATAAAGTAGAAAATCGAAAAATCGTAACTACAAGCAAGATTCGAACCCTCGTCTTCTCTGGACCGGAGAAGTCTCTCTGTACCAACTGGGCTACCGCCGGCCTGACGTTATGAAATTTGCGACCTAAAAGTTTTAAAATATTTTTGAAGTGAAAACTTCTTTGGCGGCGCTTGGCAATTTTTATATGGGGAAAAAATGATAAACTCGCATCAGATGTGACGTCAGATGTCGCGTCAGATCTTGGATGAAGTATAGAAATGGATTTTCAAATAATCATACCAAGTTAGAGCAGGCTCAATATAACTAAAAGTTCTAGTGTGATAAAGACCAAAACATCTTTTTTGTCTTTGTCATAGTCTCGGCTTTTTTGTTGTGTGTCAAACTAAAAATCGCTATAACTCGAAAACTACTGACCCTAGACTACTCGTGTGCTGAGTCAAATGATAGGTCTCGATGAGATCTACATTTCGGATGACAGCTGTCAATCTAAAAATCGCTATAACTCGAAAACTACTGACCCTAGACTACTCATATGCTGAAACAAATGATAGGTCTCGATGAGATCAACATTTCGGATGACAGCTGTCAAACTAAAAATCGCTATAACTCGAAAACTACTGACCCTAGACTACTCGTGTGCTGAGTCAAATGATAGGTCTCGGTAAGATCTACATTTCGGATGACAGCTGTCAAACTGAAAATCGCTATAACTTGAAAACTACTTACCCTAGACTACTCATGTGCTGAGACAAATGATAGGTCTCGATGAGATCTACATTTCGGATGACAGCTGTCAAACTAAAAAATCCCCATAACTTGGAAACTACTGACTCTAGACTTATCGTATTGATACCTTGGTATTGGGGTAATATTTTTACTGATATGGTAACCCTACATTCTCTGCTTGTCCCTTTCGGGGAGACGCGCATGTCAAATCCATTTCTATACTTCATCCGATCCGAGGTCAGATCCGTAGCCTGATCGAAAAAGCGTCAACTGTCAACCGTATTGTTATTACAATACGGGTTTTTATTCAGTGACATCAAAGAAGTACGCGAGCAATGGCGCGATTGACCTTTACAAAAAGCATAATATTCAAAAATTCAATTTTTCACTTCTGTCGGCACTCCCGGAGTGCAACCCGTCCAACCCTAAATCGCTTTTTATTTTTATTTATCTTGAAAATAAGGTACGCTATAATAACTTTTTTTATGAAGTCCATTTTTCTACACGACTTTACTCAATGGCGCTCCGGATAGAAGTGATACGGAGCGACTAGTTTGTTCTCCGGACGGTCCGGACCGGACGGTCCGTATGCGTACGAGGTCCGTATCCGGAGAGAGGAAAAGCACCCTAAGTTTCTTTTTCTTGGTGTTTGTCACTGAGGCGAAGAATAACATATTAAAAAACCGGCCAAGTGCGAGTCGGACTCGCGCACTGAGGGTTCCGTACCACCAAATAAACATAATTGTATTAGTTAAAATTTCAGTAAGTTAATGTGCTAGATTTTTTGAGTCCGACACGCGCTTGACCAAATTTTATTATTTGTTGTTATTTCATAGCCTATGCACTATAAACATACCAATTTTCAAGTTTGTAAGTGTTCCCGTTTTTAAATAGAACTAAAACAAAAATCGCCTCAGTGACCATCCAACTTGACCCCTCTCTTATATGAATGTTCTTGAAACGGGAGCTCACCACAATTGGTTACCATTAGTTGTGAGAAAAGTTGTAATATTTAATGATTTCAGACTTTTCCCATTATTTGTACTATGAGACCTAGCTTCTTGCCAAATTTCATAATTTTAGGTCAACGGGAAGTACCCTGTAGGTTTTTCATTTTTGAATAAATGTATGGAGATGAGGACATAAAATGCCATATCTTTTGATTGCGTCATTGTAAAAAATTTAAATTTTCAGATCTTGTGTGGTTCATGGATCCTAATATATGGTATTAATTTCAACCTGATACCTTTACCCGTTCGTGAGATAAAGGGTCTTGACAGACAGACAGACAGACAGACAGACAGACGGACAACAAAGTGATCCTATAAGGGTTCCGTTTTTTTCTTTTGAGGTACGGAACCCTAAAAAACAATTTGAATTAGTTTTGAACGTAGAGAGTTACAAGCATACAAGCATACTAGATATTTTTTCTTTATATTTTGTTACATCGCTAATTCTAGATTTTTAAGTGTTTTCTTTGTTTATAGATATTCTATGGACCTGCACACCGCTTTTAGAGATTGCGAAATAGCTATAAGAAAATTCTTCAACAATGACCTAGTAGGAGCAATGAATATAATGAAACCATGGTGAGTTTATGTATATAACTACCACATTATTATTTTCCAGGAAAATGGACTATATACCGTGGTTAAACTGATACGTCAGTTTGACAACCTATAGTTATCATGTCTTTGTGAGTTAATTTTACCTTCGTCGGGGCGTAAAAGAAATTTTTCCCAAAAATGTGTTACATATAATACGCTGTTTGAAAGCGGGTTGCAAAGCCTTAAGGGGGTTCGGCCATATTTGTCGAAAAAATATCCGACTTCGTCTAAACGAAGTCGGATATTTTATTATTCATTGTAACTTTAATGTTTTCACAAAAAAATATCCGTTGACTGAAAACGGAACCCTGTGACCTCGTCTGTCTGTCTGTCACACCTGTACGAGTATATCTCAGCAACCACTCATGCTATCGACTCGAAATTTGTAATAGTTTTAGAATATGATTGCTAACTACTAACTTACTTTATTGCAGATAAAAGAATTCTAAAAATATTATTATCGTTGTAAAGTGGGGTATCATATGACTATCACTTGTACATTCCAAAATAGTTTTTTTATTTTTTTACAACACTTAGTTTTTATTGTTGTTATGAAAAATATTTAAAAAAACTGTTTAAGAAAAATGTTTTAAAAAATCAGAACTTTGTTAAAGGAAAAATCTGAATTAATTATAGCCGATAGACGTTTATGTAAATATTACAGTAAAAATAAAAAGATATCTCTAAGTAGCACCGTTTTTAGAAATCTGCAAAAAAACCTTTACAAAAAGATTAAGTTTTGCGGTCCTAAACATCGACTTAATTGCTTCTTAAAATACTACAGGTATATCGGAACCCTCGGCGCGCGAGTCCGATTCACACTTGACTGGTGTTTTTTTATTTATGTAACTTCATTAATGGTTAGCCAGTCTTATGCATGAGACATTTTTAATCATCAGAAAAATATTATAAATATTATATATTATATTTAATAATTATAAGAATTTATTTGTTTGATGCATTTAAAAAATAAACAAGCTTAAGTTATTCAAACCTTTTAAATAACATGCTTGGTTATTGCCCTTTCTTTTGAGGTATAATTTATGGAGATGTCTCACCAACTTTAAAAATCAGGGCGAATTTAAACCGAACATAGGGAGATAGGTAAAAATTTAAATAGGCAAATAAAATCATGATAAAAATATTTTTTCTAATTAGTTTGGTATTCTAATTAATTTTTCACCATAAATCACACTTTAAGCTCACTCATAAGAAAATATGACTCGAAAAGACTCGTATAAAATTTCTGTTCATTTTACAAGCTGTTTGGTGCACGCTTTTCATATAGACCTGAAATATAGCTACAGACGGTTCACCAAAAATTAAAAATTATTTTGTGGTGTTTTACGTTACTCGCTGTAAATCGAGAACCAGTGCTGCAATAATGATGAATTATGCCTCGTTTTATTCCTAAATGTATCAAGATTCACATGCTCTTACTATAATTTTAACACAACTCCAGTAGTTTTTCTTAAAACTTAGTACAAAAAAATTATTTAAAGATAATTTTTAATTTTTGGTAAACTGTCTGTAGCTATATTTCAGGTACTATATGAAAGGCCTGCACCAAATAGCTTGTGAAAATAACAGAAATTTAATGTAAGTTTTTTAAACTCATATTTGCCCATGAGTCATAAGCTTAAAATTTGATTTATAGTTAAAAATAGTTTAAGCGAAAACGTCAAGCGAAACTTTTTCATCTTTTAACGAACAAATAACTATAAAGAAAATGTTAATTAAAGTTAAAGTTAAACTTTAATTTTCAATAGAACATGACAAGAACTATTGTCTGATATCTCATGTTTCAAAATCAAAGCAGCCCGTTTGTAATTATGTTTTATTTCTTATTTACTATACAAGTGACGCCATCTAGTTACTAGAAGCTTAAATCTTTTAGGTTTTCGGGGGAAATAGTTTATTTTTATGCCATTCATTTAAATTTGAAGTGCCATAATTCAATCCTGAAAGACAGCATCAGTTTCGCTGTTCTTACTTCTTCCATCCATACTATAAAATTATCTCGTGGTGTTTAACGTTACTCCCTGTAAATCGAGAACCAGTGCTGCAATCATAATGAATTATACCTCGTTTTATTTATAAATGTATGAAGATTTACATGCTCTTACATAATTTTGCCACAACTCCAGTTGTTTTTGTTAACAGCTAGTACAAAGAATGATTTTAAATAATTTTTAAATTTTGATAAACTGTCTGTTGCTATATTTCAGGTACTATATATAGGTCACATCAAAATAAAACAGGTGTCTATGGATTGGTAATTTTAAAACAATTAAGTCTTACATTGACAACTTACTCCTAACTTCAATCGTTTTTGAGATAAATAGAAAAACCTAAATTATGGACCCATTCGAGGGAATGGGATCGCTGGGGAACATTCTAGATATGTTTAGGGGGACCTAAGGAACACTTCCACAAAAAAAAAATCGGCCGGAATTTGTCCTGGGTTGTTAAGGAACATCTGGATAAAAATATTGAGCTACGTATAAAATCAAGTAAATTGGTTATGCAAACTAGTTGTTGCACGCGACTTCGTCTCTCTTAGATGCAACCATAATTTTACACTGTTAGGATCGGTTGCCGACCTTACATACAAAAAAAATATTAAAAACAAAAAACCCGTCTGCGTTACTGTAAAGAAGAATTCAAGCTAGGATCTATAGGATTTGGCTAATTTGAATATTATTAGACACTAGCTTTTACCCACGACTTCGTCCGCAAGTTAAATAAAATATATACAAGTGTGTAAGTCAAACTATTGGCTATCAAATATAAAAGTTTCATTAAAATCGGTTCCGTATTTTTTGCGTGATTCAAACACACAAAAAGTCCAAAAATCTGTGATGTGGATCTAGGGAGGGACATCAAAATAGCATAACATAACGTGACATTTTACAATTTTATAATAGAGAGGTTTTTGATCAGTGGCTTGATCGGCAAGGTCAATCGCGGGGTAAAATATTTTTGATTCTTTACTTCGTGAGTTTAATTTACTATTTTAGTGCCGCGTTGAGCAATTGATTGCTATGCTCACGGGAAAAGTACTTTGAGAGCGCAGGCCAGGAGTCCAATTCTTGAATATCACCCAAAAATTCCAAATCACGGATTTTTCAATAGTGAATATTGGTATTTGTTTAATGTAAACTGGTACTTATTCTCCATTGTTTCAGCAAAACCTGGAATTATGATGATGATGAAAAATCTTAGGATGATGATAATGAAATATTTGTTTGCATGTTTATTTGTAGTACCTGGGCGACCGAGCTATGCTCTGTATGATTAAAATATCATCGGGTGAGCAAGCTATGCTACTCAACAACAGATGGCGCTGTAACTTTCTTGAACGCACTAAAACGCGCTAAGAAATATTAAAAAAGACGGTGAAATGAATTTTCTCAGACATGACACCTAGCTAGATCGAAATTTCATCGAAATCTTTAGAGCCCTTTTCGAGAAACCGATTACAAATATATATTGCTCGTTTAACAGTAAAGGATTATTTTATTATTTACCTTTTAAGAGTCAATCAAAGTAAATTTTAATTCTAAAAGTCTCAAAAGTGATATTTTCTTTTTTGGGCTCTAGAACGCTCGTTTTAGTTTTTTTTACGGTGGTTCATGAATACTTGTTGTATGAACAACCAATCCTGATCGAATAAATGTAATAAGTTTGTAGCAAAAGTCTTACAAAATAGCTCTTATGTTTTCAGGGGAAGAACTTCATTGTACCACAGCCTGGGCACAGCTATTTTCGAGTTTATTCCGGCCATGCTGACTTTCGACCAAGGTCAGATCAGCCGCGCGCTTGCTGCACTCAAAGTGTGCATTTCCATCTGCAACCAGCACCGCCGCAACTACACGCTGGTCGAGAGCCTCGGCACTATCATCAAGAAGGTATTTTGGATAAAAATATGCTTATACTGGGTGTATGCGAAAGTTTCCGAAAAACTGTATACCCTTACAGTTTTTCGGAAACTGTCGCATACACCCAGTGTGATCGATTGATAAAAGTAAAGAACTATCAATGAATGAAACTTTCAGGAAATGAAAAGGATAAAAAACTGGCCAAGTACGAATCGGACTCGCACACCGAGGGTTCCGTATTACTATGATAAAAATACCATCTTAGTCAAGGACGCGCGGTTTGCAGGACTTGACCAGTTTTTATTGTTTCTTGTTATTCTTTATCTTATGCACTATAAACATATCAGTGTTCACGCTTGTAATTGTTCCCGTTTTTACGATAGAGCTACACCAATAAACACCTTTACCCCAGCGAACTACAATACTATGGAACTCTAATTCAGAAAAAATTCCACACAAAAAGTGGCCCTACGTGAAACCAAAAGGACGTATATTCAAAATACGAATCAATTGGTTCAAATTCAGAACGAGAGCAGGGATTGGTTCGCGCGCGTGCTGCAATGTCAGCTAGTGGATAGTTGAGAGGTAACTATTTTAGCTCCGCCTACTTAGGTAACTATTTCATGGGGTCAACTTTGAAGCTTAGTTATCGTTCTATAGTATTGTAGTTCGCTGCTTTACCCCTATTTTTTTTACTTTTCATTGTTTTTAGGTTTCCGTAGCCAAATGGCAAAAAACGGAACCCTTATGGATTCGTCATGCCTGTCTGTCCGTCCGTATGTCACAGCCACTTTTTTCCGAAACTATAAGAACTATACTGTTGAAACTTGGTAAGTAGATGTATTCTATGAACCTAATTAAGATTTTCACACAAAAATAGAAAAAAAAAACAATAAATTTTAGGGTTTCCCATACTTAGAACTGAAACTAATTTTTTTTTTATCAAACCTATACATGAGGGGTATTTATGGATAGGTCTTCAAAAATGATATTGAGGTTTCCAATATATTTTTTTTCTAAACTGAATATTTTGCGCGAGAGACACTTCCAAAGTGGTAAAATGTGTCCCCCCACCTGTAACTTTTAAAATAAGAGAATGATAAAACTAAAAAAAATATATGATGTACATTACCATGCAAAGTTCCACCGAAAATTGGTTTGAACGAGATCCAGTAAGTAGTTTTTTTTTTAATACGTCATAAATCGTAAACCGCAATTTACCTTTCATTTAATCAACTCAAGTATAAATTTTAGTTACTCACACACAAAGTTTTTTAACAATAAAAATACCATAACTTTTACTTATATACGTACAGGTTTGTACGGAACCCTCAGTGCGCGAGTCCGACTCGCACTTGGCCGGTTTTTATTATTTGTCAGGCAGGCAATCCGCCATAATAAGACATATTCTGTGAAAATTCGAACCATATAGCTGTTACGGTTCAAAGGATATAGTTTAAGTTTCGGATAGACAGACATACGACGTAGGCTTAGTAATAGGGTCCCGTTGGCACCCTTTGGGAACGGAACCCTAAAAAGGGATCTCCATGTACAGTTTACGTAATGAGAGTCAGTGGTGCCGGCTTTTCGACGTCCGTGGGTGGTCATACCCATTTTGATAAAAAAATTACTAGAACATTAATTGTTTCGCAACCACTTTTCAATTTTCATGGTTGTTAGAGCACCCACTGAGTTAGCGCTACCGATGAGAGTGGAAAATATATGCTATCTATTTATTTTTATGCTCTTTTCCAGCCGAACTACAGTAGTTATTCGGATGTTGAGGCACATGCAGAGCTGTGCTACGCAGAGGCGCTGCTGCTGCAAGCCGCGATGACCATTATGGAGGGAGAGGACCTCACCGGCCTTATCAAGGGAACCATCAAGGTCAAGAACTGCTACAACAGCTATAAGTAAGTTCAAATCAACACAATTACTACTATTTTATTATTATTTTTATTTAGGATACAGCTGGACATTTCAGAATATCTTAAAACTAAATTTTGAATGCGCAATTAGAATATCCACTATTTGAATACACATGAGAGAGCAAAGGTAGATATTTTGGAAATTATTTTATATTTCTTAAATTTTTATTATAAATGCTATTTAATTGGGGTATTTCTTGCTAGTTATTTTTTTTTAATATTCATTATTTTTGTTTGTCGACGACGACGGAGGGCTTCTGTAAATATCTATATTTTAAACTTAGACGAAAGCAAATTTCTAATTGCGAGATCGATTAATTTTTGCTCTTGATTACTACATAGTTTTTAGTGATAAACTATATGTTTATTTATCTACACTCATGTCGTAATCTTTGAAATATGAATCAAAAAGTTGATACATAAGGCTGAATATGATGCATAGTATCCTAACCTATTACGAGTACCTAACCTTTTTTATGAAGACTCTTAGAGAGCCCGTTAGTAATGTATTAGTTTTTCTTAGTAGCTGTCAAATATCAGTAGCATATTAACATAGTGTACCTTATAAACAACCTATTATTTTGGAGCAGTTAGAGTAAAAGTTACTATAGTTCCAATTATATCATCTATGGCGGAAAAGATGCGCGCGCAGCCTGGAAATAGTAGGCCTTGGAGATAGGTATTAGATTTGCCGCCATTTCCAAATATTTACCTTTTTCAAGTATTTTGTGCCCGTGAAAGTTTATTGATAAAGTAGAGATAGTGGTACAGGACACATGCAGTGACACCAGAAGTTACTCTTGAAGTTACTTCTAAAATATGAGATGAATAGAATATGATTTTCTCCCGTATGAGTGTAGAAAATAAAAACGACAAAACTAACCATGAATTGGGAAAGAATGAAAATCAAAAAGAAAACCATGTCATGTTAAGAAAATGTGCTGCTTGTTTATTTCAATACCTAGCAGACAGATATAAGGCGGCTTCTTCACATATAACAGAATTGTAATATCCATAAGTTGCATTTGTTTAATTTATAAGTAAGTACCTACCTATTGCATTAGTGAAGATAAAGTAATATACGCAAATGCATATAATATGGTATTAAAACATTCGTTTGATAATATTATCACGCTCGGCTACTGATAAGACCTAAATATTCTTCACTTGAGCAGTTTTTTAACAAAAAGTGATGAATATATGGCCGCGAAAAAAAATTATGTGATAATTGAGCATCTTTCCAAGAAGATGACTGACTTTCAAACACGATTGAGTAAACTAGGTTATTTTTAGGGTTACGTACGTCAAATTAAAAAACAGAACCTTTATAGGATCACTATGTTGTCCGTCTGTCCGTCTGTCTGTCTGTCAAGACCCTTTTTCTCACGAACGAGAAGAGGTATCAGGTTGAAATTGATGACGAATATTAAGGTCTATAAACCACAGAGGATCTGAAAATTTCTTTTTTTACAACGACGCAATCAAAAGATATGGCTTTTTATGTCCTCATCTCCATACATTTATGCAAGAAAGCAAAACCTACAGGGTATTTCCCGTTGACCTCTCCTTCCTTGACAATTCGTATATATAACCACATTCCAAACAGTATACAAAATCATGACAAATACCCAACTTTCATAAACCATTTAAAAAAAATCTTAATCAATAAAGCATACTATACACTAGGTGAATTTTTTAATGATAAATTTGACTAAAATATTAAATTGACTAGAGTATTAGGTTAAGGAATATAAGATTTGACTAAAAGATTATTTCGACTTGAGTATTAGAATAAGGATAGTAATAAGGTCTTATCTTTAGACATCAACAGATTCAAAATGTTAAATTAATTAAAATTATGTACTTCTCTCTCTATCGTAATATTTGCGGTGCCCCTACGGGGTGTCATATGTATAGCTCTAAGTCTGAATTATTATAACACCTTAATTGTACCATATGACTGACAAATAAATGAATTGAATTGACCTAAAATGATTAAATTTGGCAAGAAGCTAGGTCTCACAGTACAAATAAAGGGAAAAGTCATACATACATACATAACATCACGCCTTGTTCCCGTTGGGGTAGGCAGAGACCACAGTTCTCCACCTGCTACGATCTTGACATACTTCCCTTGCTTCCAAAAAGTGAAAAACCATTAAATATTTAAATTTTTCTCACAACTAATAGAAACCAATTAAGGTGAGCTCCCGTTTCAAGAACTTTTCTATAAAAGAGTTGGATGGTCGCGGAGTTTTTAAAGTCAAAGGGCAAAAGCTTTTAGTATATCATATGGTAGATAGGTACGGAACCCTTAGGGCGCGAGTCCAACTCGCACTTAGGTGGTTCTTTTCATTGCAGCTAAACTACATCGCTTCACAAACAAAATGGCGCTATGGTGGGAAAAAAAACCGGCCAAATGCAAGTCGGACTCGCGCCTTAAGGGGAACCCTTAGCTACCTATCTACCATATGACATACTAAAAGCTTTTGCTCTTTGATTTTAAAAACTCCGCGACCATCCAACTTGACCCCTCTTTTATAAAAAAGTTCTTAAAACGGGAGCTCAACTTAATTGGTTACTATTAGTTGTGAGAAAAATCGTAATATTTAATGATTTTAGACTTTTCCCTTTATTTGTACTGTGAGACATAGCTTCTTGCCAAATTTCATAATTTTATTTCAACGGGAAGATAGGTTTTGGTTTGATTCACAAATATATGGAGATGAGGACATAAAAAGCCATATCTTTTGATTGTGTCGTTGTAAAAAATTGAAATTTTCAGATCTTGTGTGGTTTATGGACCTTAATATTCGTTATCAATTTCAACCTGATACCTTCTCCCGTTCGTGAGAAAAAGGGTCTTGACAGACGGACAACAAAGTGATCCTATAAGGGTTCCGTTTTTTTTTATTTTGAGGTACGGAACCCTAAAAAAGAAGCGACAATAATTAAACAATCGCGCTCTTTTTAATATGTTTGAATGTTCCATAAATTATATATTGAATTCGACCCGTAGGAGTACTTCTGGTAGGTCAAGTAATATACAAAACACGTGCTGCTGATAAAACTTGCTTCCTACACGTGGATATCAATTGTCTAAGAAATACCTATTAGCGAAGTAAATGACACAGTACGGCTTCCTGACCATCGTAAATGTTTGTAACTGCTATTAGTGCCTTCGTCACTGTGCTAACTACATGCTTACTCCATGACTTGTATTAAATAACTGCTAGTTACATAACATGTTATTAAAGTACAAAGCTAAAAGTGAAATAAATATTTTAGAAAAAGAACCATCGTTCTATAAACAACGCAATTAGACAACTAACCCGTACAATAACCTAAATATCCATGAAACATATTAATGATTGTAATTTATTTTTCAACACATTTGCTCATAAAACAGCTCTATTTGCACTTTATTTAGGTCCATAATCCAGCTTATTAAAAACGCGTGCTTTTCTCATTATATATTACAGCACCAGTTATTTTTTTTATATTAACAAAGAGCAAGGAGTTCGAAGGAGACTCTCACTTGCATTTTGTGCCCCAGTAATTATTTCCTGTGGGGTTAAATTAAGTTCTTCTTCATAGACTTTAAGGGCACTGCATGTTATCCTACGTCATCTAGTACACGAAATTTGCAACTTTGTAGCGATAGTAGTGACCTACTAGGTCCGCAAAACGTTGGTCTTCCAATCCGAAACCTGGCAGGTTTTGTACAGTTGGAGAGAAAAGTGGTTAAATGACAGATTACACGAATGAAATCTATTCGTAGAAATAGAAGGTACCTATATAAGTAAAAAACAACAGGTCTGCCTTGCATCCTCTTGGCAGTTTCGCCAGTCCGACCAAATTTGTGGTCCAATCACATCCGACCACATTTT
Source organism: Athrips mouffetella (assembly GCA_947532105.1). Lineage (NCBI taxonomy): Eukaryota > Metazoa > Arthropoda > Insecta > Lepidoptera > Gelechiidae > Athrips > Athrips mouffetella. The sequence goes on from OX383956.1 coordinate 36,372,591, forward strand.
CGGATTGGCAGACCAACGTTTTCGTATTAGGCCACTACTATCGCTACAAAGTTGCAAATTTCGTGTACTAGATGACGTAGGATAACATGCAGTGCCCTTAAAGTCTATGAAGAAGAACTTAATTTAACCCCACAGGAAATAATTACTGGGGCACAAAATGCAAGTGAGAGTCTCCTTCCAGCAAAATCAAAGGAAAAATACATTCTTGACGAAAAGTTCATTGAATGGAAGAACATCAAAAATGCCAATTCATTTTCAGAGAATGTCTTATTGGCTTATTTCAATGAGCTGGCGAATAAGTATAAACCTAGCTCTTTGTGGTGTATTTATTCCATGTTGAAAAGTATTGTGAGATCGAAAAATGGAGGCTCAGGAATTGCAGCCCGAACCGCAAAAAGGTAAGCGAATTTGATTCGTTTTTATTCGCAAGTGTGTTGAAAAACGTCGTAAGAAGCTTGTGCGCTTTGGTGATTACACCCTCGGCTCCATTACGCCCTCGCCTGCGGCTCGGGCTGCAATTTCTTAGCCTCGGCCGTAATATCCAAAATAGCGCACGTGCATCTTAATGTACTATTTCTATCACCTGTCATTTCGACATATTATCATCTTTTACAAATTCCATGCATATTTTCTTGGGGCTTTCTCGTCCTCTAAATCTCTCCACGTTCCTACTCATCGCTATCCTTATTAATGACTATAATCTATTGCAGGGATTGTGCAAAAATCTTAGAGCGGAAGCAATGGGACAGTGAGGAGTCACGCGTCCATTTCCACAGTGGCGTACGACTCGGCACAGCCACCTTTAACGTCATGATCTCGCTCCTGCCGCCCAAGATCATCAGTCTACTCGAGTTTGTCGGCTTCTCCGGAAACAAGGTTAATTTATACATATCTCAAAAATACCATTAATTCTTATCGTAGATTTTACTTTCAAGAGTCCTTGAGATAAGATCAAATCGCTTTGCTTAACGAACAAAGTCAAGTTTGTGTGCAGCAATAACATAGCACCTAGAAGGTGAGTAAGCTTATAGCTGCGATACAGGAAGAGTTAAAAGATGATACGGCAATGTCAATCAGCCGATATAATTTGTTTTGTCCTAAAAGTTAGGGGCCAATATATTTTTAGGTATTTAAAGATACAGATGGCGAAATACGTCTTGCAGCATGGCTTATGTTATTTATAAAACGCCGCAATACGTGTTTTATTATGGCGTACGATTGGCGATTATTAATAGGCATTTTTCCTTATGCTTTGACGACCCGTGATAATAACATCCACTTTTCCATGTGATTTTATTACTTTTATTTATTTTTCGGTAAACCAACAGCTACAAAAAAGTGCCTATTACTAGTTTACACTAATAGTAAAGAAGAAAATAAGCTTTCAAACAAGACTACTTTGAAGAAAATACACCGTTTCCTTAAAAACCACGAAAATAAAAGGTGATGTTTCATTAAAAAAAATTAATGTAAGTTTAATTTTCAAATAGCAGACTTTTCTGAAACTAATTGAGATTTATATGGATAATTTTTGTCATAAGACGACTTAATTAAAAATTAATATTATAATAAGAACTGTTACAATATTAACATTATAACTTTAAGACCAGGACCAAATTCAGGACGTTCTGAACAAAGGCCAGGTTAAAAGTACCCTAAACCGACGAGCATGTATGAAAGGATTGATGAAAGTACAGGAAGCAAGGGAAGTATGTCAAGATCGTAGCAGGTGGAGGACTGTGGTCTCTGCCTACCCCAACGGGAAAGAGGCGTGATGTTATGTATGTATGTATGTATGTTTAAGACTTAGATAACTGTTATATAAGTACACAGCACCAACTACATTGCCTGAAACAAAAACTAATAAATTCCTTATTTTTTTATTTACTTTTAATGCTGTCTGTCTAGGGGAATTTCAACAATAGCTTGGTATGTGTTAAGATTGAGTTCTATGGATTTTTAATTTAGAAAAAAATTTAAAGCTCACTTTTTCTCTGTTTTGTGTTCCCAACAAATTATAGCTTACTATATAGATGCTAGAGTACACTTGTCATCTATGATTTATCACCATTTGTTTGTGAAAACCTTTTTCTTAGCGTGCACTGTGTGTGGGACATAAATTTTACTATAAGTTTCTACAGTTGAGCATCGGATTTGCGCCGCCGATTCAAACCGGCTGTCACTTATGCATGATTGTTATAATTTCTGTAACCATTGATCTACAATAAGAGTTGTGCGCTTAGATAAATGATACGCTATGAATGATTCGCTGCGCAGTATTTCTAGTTGAGTTGAGACCTCTGAGAAATAATTAATATTGATTAAATAGTTTAACATAATACTTAGTTAGACGTACAAAATTCATGCATGCAAAAATGCACCATCGAAAGTTGATTGCTGCACTTACTTCTTTTAAAAGCTAAGTCAAAGTACCCTCAACTAGAGAGCGTGTATAAAAGGGTTGTAAGCGAGGGAGGAGGGTAGAGATCATACTCTTAGCTGTAGGATATCGTCTGCTTTTATTATATCATGCACATGCAATGCATTCAGTCAAGCGAAGGCTAAGGAAAGCGAGTGGCCCCTGAGCTACGTCATTTAGTTTTGGTAACACGCACATTTAGGGCATCCAATCCCGCAGCATTTTTGTGATCTCGGTATTTGCGGGATTGATATTTCTCAATCCCGCGGGATCTCGGTATTGGCGGGATCCCGCAAGTGTGTATGTGGTACATTAAATTGTATATTAGTAAATATAGTGTAAGGATTGAAGGATACAAAAGAAATAAAAATCAACATAGCTTTATTAGTTTTAATTATCAAATCAAGCAAGAAGTACGATTATAATGACATATTTTTTTTTTGGAAATGTTTTCGTAAGATACATAATGTATCTAATGTATCATCTGCCAGGCTGCTGCGAATATGTGAAGCTAAATATCCGGCAGCTGAAAAAGCCCTCTCGGCTTCTACACTAGTGGGCGGAATGCATTTAAGTGCATTGTATGACAAAGATAAATATTTGCCTAGTGTACCTCCAGATTCATACAAAGTCATCTCTTTTTTTATGATGGAGTCAATAGAATTGATTTGGCACAATGTGCGCCTAGGAGAAGCAACTGAAGCCAAGGTAAGTTCTAATTCCTCTTGCAGAGAGAGAGCTCGGGGTTCGTTGTCTTCATCGATTTGTGCCGATTCATTCGCTCCAAGAACAGAGAGCGGTAGGTCGTCTTCTTGATCTTCAATATCATTTCTTGATTTCTCGTCAAGTGATACGCTGTAATTCAATCTCTGGATTAACTCCTTTATAATCTTTCTAAGCACACTTTTTGGCGGCAAGCTAAAGGTTTCATCTTCTTCCGAGGCTGAATCTTGCTGGAGTTGGCGGTAACCACCAGGATTTTGGAGATATATCATCAGCGCAGTCAAATTGGTTCTTCTCTGTGAAATACGTCGTCGCAAGGAAACACCTAACTCGGCAGCTAACGACGAAGTCGATTTGAGATCATCTAGTTTATTTATCATAAATTTCAATGTTGTTTCTGCTGTTAAAAGACTAGCGTCTTGACGACAGAGAACCTCAACAGCAATCTTGACAGGTTTGAGTGTTTGTTCCAGTTTTAACAATGTGGTTAGCTCTTCCTCTGAAAAACAGTATTCTGTGTTACTACCAAGACCAAAGTCGATGAGAGTTTTAGCGATGCACAGTTTTAAATTATTAAATGTTTCAACCATATTAGCCAGGCTGCTCCATCGGGTTTTGCAGTCTGCTTGTAACTGCAAACTTTTCCCAAACTCTTTCCTGACGTAATCTTGCAGTTTGTCGTTTTTTGTTGGTGAATTCCTAAACATGTGCACCGCTTTGCGTACTTTTTTAATAATATTATTGAAGTTCGGGGCTAGATCAGCTTCAATATTTGGGCAAATTGTAACATTAAAAAAGTCGTTATCATTTTGTGAACCCATTTCATCTACAGAGCCTGGCTCTGGCGCCTCTGGCGTGCTTTGGCTGGGGTACTCTGAAACTTCGTCTGTCAATGTTGAAATTGGCGGTTCTGCTTCGCCATCTGAAGCGATAGTTGTTTTTTTATAAATAACATCTAGAATTCCTAACTGCAAAGCATGGGCATAGCAGAGTTGATGATTTGAGGAAATTAATTTACCAGCTTTAATCATTACTGCCGCACCATCTGTTGTAATTGCAACAATATCTGTATCTAGGTTGATGTCAAATTCCAAGATCTTCTTCCTCAAAATTTCTACACAAACTTCAGCTGGCATATTACCAAATATTCTAACCAGACCTAAATCCCAAAACGTTGGACTGGAATTCACAAAAGCATGTATATTTATGTTCATAAAACGTCTGTTACTCGACGATGTCCATTCATCAAATGTCAAAGAAAAACGGTTACCATTTTCTTTAAGTTCGGATAAATCTTGTCTTATTTTCATTCTAAGCGTCATTCCGTACTTCATCACCATCAATCGGATTGACGTCTCAGATTTAGGTAAAGTGTACCCGGCACCTTTAAAAAGATCTCTTAAGTCAGATGACGTAGCAAATACACGAAAAGGTATTCCGTCTTTAGAGGCCATACGAGCCACTCTTTCTTCCATAGAAATTCTATTTTGGACAGGAAAATGGTCTGAGATCTTGACTTTTTTATTCGGAGGAGATTGAAGAGACGAACCTGCGTCAAAAGAAGGCCCCGGCTTCGCCCCCGACTGCGAAGACTCCGAACCCGAACTTGCTGCTTTGCCACTCAAATCTTGTATTCCGTGCTTTGATTTTAAATGGACGTGTAATCCCTTTGTAGATCTAGCAGTAGTTTTCAATACCGAATTGCACATTTTACATTTGGCAGTCAAGTCATCATCTGATTTTACAAAGTACTTATGTCCAAACTTTACTCGTATACGTTTTATGCACTGCACTTGTCATTTTCGATTCGATAGTTCGTAAATAATGTTAGTAATGTTCGTTAGTAATGTTAGTAAACGCAAAAAACAATTAACTATGTTAGAAAACGAATTTTGTTTAACGAACGAATAATTACTTGTCACTTCACTTCAAGTAAACAAATAAAACAAACATGGAAGCCGGCCGCCCCCGGGCGCGGGGGGCGCGACACGGCCGCGGCGATTCACTCTTTTCGCTCGCTTGTCAGTAGTCGCGCGGCAGCGCGCGTAGGAGGGTGTTTCTTTGCTGCAGATCAGTCCCGCAAATCCCGCGGGATCCCGCGCATGTAATCCCGCATTGTGCGGGACTGAAAAATGATGCGGGATCTCGGAATACCGGGATTGGATGCCCTACGCACATTATATCTGTCGCAATCTAATGCGTTGCGGATTGCGGGTCGGTCACGTGACCGCTTTAGTATGGAGAGTCGAATTTTTTTTGTGCATTGTTAGCAAAGGGCAACAAATTAAATGATTCCCAAAACAATTTTTTCTACCCCAATACACTTCAGACAAAATGGGTGAATGTACACCAAATTGGCTGAACGTACACCAAATTTGGGTAACCGGTTCGGTTAGATTGTGTTAGGTTATCTTGCGACCACAACGTACGAGCCAAGCCAGCGGAGCGAGCGTGCCGCGGCAGAGGCCGGCGAAGTGCCAGAAGCAAATTTGGTGTACATTCATCCATTTTGGTAGACAAAATTTGGTGGATATTATTTGGTAAAAATTTACTCAAATTTGGTGGCACGTTAATACACAGCCTTAGCAAAGTCGTAGAACAAAAGTTGTTGCTTTTGACCTCACTAATAAGTGGGCAAAAGGAAATCAGGTCCAAAAAAATAACCTTGTATGTATAGCGCATTTTGTCCATAAAAGGTCAACATTTTTTTTCGTATTTCGACTTATGTTACTTAGGAAAAGTTTTTAAGTTTCATGGGCAGGTTCACGTCCTTCAGGGTTGGTGTACTCTTTCTGTTACTCCTTGTATAGTTTCGGAGAAAAACGTGTGTAAAGAATTGTGTCAACGAATGACACTTTTGATATTATCTCTGGAACGGTTCAAGGTAGAGGGCTGAAATAGGACTTTTGTGTAATCATAAGCTGGCAATTAATCGACACTAATAAATTCAACAATCCTCTCAGCGGCCACTTCGGCTTCCTTAGCCTGTTAGACCCTTTCAAGCTTGTTTCAAACATAAAGTAAATGAAAGCTTTTACTTGTTTGTGTGACCTTTGACTTTGACCTTTTTATTTGTTTGTGTTATGAGACCTAGCTATTTGACAAATTTAATTATTCAATGTCAACGGGAAGTACCCTATCTATGTATGGCCTATATATGGCCGTATTTTTTTATTGTGTTGTCGTTGAAGCTTGAAAATTTCACAGTCCATGGAATTTAACATTTGATATTGATTCCAACTTGATACCTTTACCCGTTCGGGAGAAAAAGGTTCGTGACAGACAGACAACCAAGTGATCCTATAAGGATTCCGTTTTTTTTTTTGAGGTACGGCACCCTAAAAAATATTTGTATTAAGCGAATATAAATCTTCACTTCTAAAAAGAAAAATTTGTGATATAATCTTTTTGGGTGCTGTTTAGGAATTGTGCTCCTGTATTTTATGTTTTCAACTTGCATGTATTGAATCGTGTGTTGTGTGTTAAGGCTTACGGGTTGGCGGAGTTGGAAGCTGGCTCGCGTTCGCCGGGGCTGCGTTCGGTTCTGTGCGACCTGACGTTGCTAGGGTACCACCTGGTCATCTGCCACTTCACCGGTGCTAACGGCGACCTCGAAGTCTGTGAGGAAATACTTGACAAGGAGCTCGAGGTTTGTTTTACACTCTAAACTTGTTATTCGACAAAGGACGTCGGGCAGTTTTCAAAAAACCAATTGATTGAAAAATCGATATTTTTTTTTGCTTTCCTGTACAAACCTTGGACCGCCATAAGATGGTTTTCTATGGGACGACCGAAAAAAAATCTTATATTTCTATCCATTTTTCTTATAGAAAGTCGTTCAGTGTTCCAATTTACATACTCAAATCTTCATCATATCAGCCGAAAGACGTCCACTTCTGGACATACTCAAATATTTGCAGTTAAATAGGAAGCACGTGTCATACTTTTGTCCAAAATTCAATAGCAAAATGTGTTAGTCACTTACGCTTTATCTTTGCTTTTGACCTTATTAAAAGTGGGCAAACGGATGTTAGGTAAACAAAGAGTCTGACAACGCTTACTTACACACACAATATTAACGTGTGTGTTTAGGTCACTGATTTGAAATATACTGTTCTCCTTATAGTACACTGGATCAGCGCGTCAAGTTGTTGTCGTGCCTATTTGATCGACGCCATAGCATCGAAATAGCGTCCACCACAGAATATATAATGTTGTCATCTGTTATTGTATGCGTCAAAGTTCACGGGACGTTATTTCAAAATGCACGTAATATTAGCTGTTATTTTTTTTTTTAAAACCGGCCAAATGCGAGTCGGACTAGCGCACTGAGGGTTCCGTACAACCGGTACAACTAAGGTAAAAACACCGATTTAGGGACGCGCAGTCGTGCTGAAGTGTATTAAATGCGCGCGAGTTGGACTCGCACTAGACTAGTTTTTATTATTTGCTGTTATGTTGTAGATTATGCACTATAAACATACCAATTTTCACGCTTGTAAGTCTTTCCGTTTTTACGATAGGGCTAAAACAAAAAAAACACGTTTTTTTTTGTATGGGGCCTAAGTAATTTTTGGATGGAATTTTTTTTTACTATTCGTTTAGTAATCCGCCGTAATGACACATATCCTGTAAATATTTCAACCATATGGCTCCTTACAGTTCAAAATACTCGTATACAGTCCTTTAAAGGTAGGACAGACAGACGATGTAGGCTTAGTAACATAATCCCAAAACCGATATAGTGCTGTGTAGTGTATTATTATTATCTGTGGTTTAGGTGTACCCGGACGGCGTGTGGTTTCTGGTGTTCAAGGGTCGGCTGGAGCTCCTCCGCGGAATGTTTCACTCCGCTATCATCACTTACAACTGCGCCATCAACAGTCAAGACATGTGGTTGCAGTTCCGACATCTCTGCTACTGGGAGATCATGTGGGTCAACGGGTGAGTCCTAATACGTGATTGTGGAGCTTCTTCTCAAAAGATGGCTCATTTGCTCTCTTGTTCATTGTGTCCCTCCTTCTGTACTAACGAGGATCTGTGATGCATCAGATAACGCCATAGCCGTGGCAAAATTTTGGTAGGTGTACGTTTAGTTGGTGTTTGATTATAACATTAGCACGAAAAAGAAGAAGTATAACTCAATAAAAAAGGATAAAATTGGTGTAAAACCTTTGAGGGCTTATTCTAAATGCTTATTCTTATTATAACAAAGAAAGCTTTTTGGCCAGCTAGCCAAAAAGAAAATGATATTATTTGGAAACACCAGTTTTTCATTTTAACACAGTTAGATAGGTTTATTAAGTTGTCAATAAACTTATTGAACTTTGATTGCTGTCTCAAAGTGGTAGCTGGCTAACCAAAGTAGCAGCTAATCCAAGAGTTCAGATGTTGCCCAATATTGGTATAATCCGCGAGTTTCCAACCTAGTCAAATGAGCTACTCTTAATTGAACGTCAAAATTTTGTGTAAAGTTTTTGAACGATGGTGACATTATTTTTTGTCTTCGTTTAGTAACTTTTTGTCACTAAATTAATTATTAAAGATTAGATGTAATTTTAGATTATTAGCTTTTCATCAATTCTAACGATTCTTGCTTGGATGCAAACAGAATTTGATTTTAATTTTGACCTAGTAAACTCGCGCATTTAAAGGTACTAATTTTGCCTTTTCACAGAAGTTAGAGAGGATCAAGGATGTTAAAAAAACCACAATGATCAGTAGTTGATAAAATGACAGCTAATCCAAGATGGAAAATTCTGAATTTAAAGTATCTGTTATCAACTGTATATCGAGTACGATTCGTCCGATTTTATTAATTTTTAGGGTTCCGTAGTCAACAAGGAAACCTTATAGTTTCATCATTTCCGTCTGTCTGTCTGTCCGCGGTTTAGCTTAGAGACCCTTAGTTCTACAAATCTGTAATTTAGTTTGGATATACATTGCATTTACGCCGAAAAAGTGGTAGTTTAAGGTACTTTCCCTTACAAGTAAAGTGGGGGTAAAATTGTTTTTAGTCTATACCATGGTGTGGGGTGTCCTTAGATAGGTCTTTTGATGTGAGTTTGCTCGTATCATTTTTCGATTTAGGGATATGTTTGTTAAATATTTAGCTTGAAAGCACACTTTTTTGTTGAAGTCGAGTGTCCCCCTGCCAGCTAAACGGTTAAGATTGGAAATGTGACAAAAATCACTGTAGTAGTATATATGATGAAATTAAAAGGAAAACTATCACAGCTTAGTTGGTTTTACAGGTTAATGAGGTATAGCCGAAAAACTGGAAATAATAAAAATAGCAACTGCGATCAGGTGTTAGGGCCTCGCTGAACATTATGAGGTAAAAACTTTATGATTCAGCTTTTGGCTAGTGCTATGGCAGCGTAAAAGCTCATTGACCTATAAATACGCTTGAAAAAGAAACTACAACTACTACTACTATTGTGTTTTATGTACTGTACGTGTTTACAGAGAATAAACGTTTTTCTATTCTATTCTTCTATACAAAAAATTCTCATTGAAGCACAGTGTAAAGGATTTTCTGGAAAAGAGCTTTTCACGCGGTCAACAGCATCGATGACACTATTTTAGATAAAATACACAGTTTACTTAAAAACAAACCGATAAACCAAAACGTGTCGTCGTTTTCATTAAGCGCCATCTATTTTTAAATAGCAGCCTTATAAAAAAACCGGTCAACTGCGAGTTGGATTCGCGCGTCGAGGGTTCCGATATACCTTTAGTATTTTTGTGAGCAATAAATTCCATTGTTAGGATCGCAAAACTAAATTTGTTTGTAAAGGTTTTTTGCAGATTTCTAAAAAACTGTACAACTTAGAAAGATCGTTTTATTTTTGCTTTAATATTTACATAAAACTTCTATAGACTGTAATTAATTCACATTTTTCCATTCTCAAACTTCAGAGTTAAGGGGGGAACGGTATTATTTTTGTCATTTTTCATCATAACTTGAAAACTAAGAGTTGTAAAAAAGTAAAAAAATATATTTTAGAATGTACAAGTAAAGCCCTTTCAAAAGATACCCCACTTGACTTTGTACTGTCAATTTGAAATTTTGCCCTATATAACCCAACTATATTCTAAAACTATTCATATTTCATATTTCATATTTATTTATTAGCGTTTCACAGATTGGATGTTACAAAATTGGTATGGATAAAGGTCTATACATCTGTGACACCTTTTTTGAAGGCATTGCTAATTCTTATAAACTACTTGCTTAATTATAATACATACATTTTCAAAAATAACTATTACACGATCATAAAAAAAAAACAATTTTTAATGATTAACAAAACAATCTCTAGTCTAGATAGTGATGGCTAACGGGTTATTAAGCAGAGTGTTATCAAATAAAATTCGCTTAACGTAAAAATCTACTTATAAAAATATATATGTAATATTAAAATAATAATAATATATCATTGAATCATCTTAGCCAAATTAATGTCGTGACATTGGTACTATTGTTATATCCATTGAAAATTACTAAATATGTCAGGTTTGTTTTATGTCATATATACTTATCTAATAAAAAATCTTCAATCTTGTAATATCCTTTAGTCTGTAACAGGGTTTTCAACTTATTAATAAACATTTTATCTTTTTCTTCAGTTTTTATGGCTTGAGGAACTTTATTAAACACTTTTATGGCCATGTTAAATGGGCTTTCGCTCATTATTTTAGTGGTCGCGGGAACTTGTGCTAGTTTGTGTTTTGATCGGAGATTTGTTTGAGCCAAGTGCGTTTTTATCTGTTTGTTAAATATACTGCCATTTTTCCGCACAAACGTAGCCATTTCTAATATATAAAGTGAAGGAAGAGTCAGGATTTTATTTTTAATGAAGTGAGGCTTGCAACTTTTTCGTCTTTTAATACCTACAATAATACGTATGCATTTTTTCTGGGTTATAAATAAATCGTGTGCATTCGTGCTATTACCCCACAGTATAACACCATATCGTAGCCATGATTCTGCATACGCGTAGTAAACTGTTAGCGCAGTGGCAAAGTCAGTACTTTTCCTTATGTTGTAGAGAGCGTATATAAATCTTGATAGTTTTGTTTTAATGTTTTCTATTTGCAATTTCCAATTAATGTTGCTATCTAATGTGATACCTAAAAGAGAACAATGGTTTACTTCCTCTATAGGTATATTGCTGTCGTTTAGTTTTATTTCGAGCGGTAAACGTTGGCGTGGATAGAATTGTATTAATTTAGTTTTTGTCAAATTTATTGTCAAGGTATTATTATTCATCCAATTATTAATTATGTCCATTGTTTTATTAATTTCAGTTAAATAGTCATGATTTTTATTAAATTTAAATAATATCGATATGTCGTCAGCAAATAAAACGCAAAGATGATTTTTTATTTCAAATTCCAAATTTCAAGTCGATAGCATGAGTGGTTGCTGAGATATACAGGTGTGACAGACGGACAGATAAAACCGCACCATAAGGGTTCCTTTTTTTTACCATTTTGGTATCGGAACCCTAAAAACGAATTTTTATTGATAATTTTGATCGATTTTACCTTTAATATCGTTTGACCAAGGTTCAACAATACACATTGTATAAAACTAGATTGAATTAAATTTGTTTTAGGTTGATGATGGACTGGCGGCAAGCGTCGGAGTACGCGAGCAAGCTGATCGAAGAGAGCACGTGGTCTCGCACCATCTACTCGTACACGAAGGCCGCCATGCTTCTGCAACTCGACGACGACATCCGCCCCCACGAACGGCACCATTGCAACGACCTCATGAGGTGATCACAGATTCCAATGATATAGGTGTGGGCAAACTACTTGAACAATGACCTCGGCTGCGCAGAGTCGATTTTACATACAAGCTTCCCCCATCACGCGATTATTGTTCAAGTTCTTTGCCCCGCACTCTATATTCCTATACAATCTGAAAGCGCACGCGAATGCCATAAGCGACGTTGACGTTTCGATGGCGTCGTTAACCAGTCATCTACGGAAGAAAAATTGGAGATCTTTGTGGTTTTTAGCGAGAGTTACTATGGAATTTTATTAAATCTAAGCAGACAATTTTTAAGCCGAATGATCTTAGGTCCCATGAGGATTAGCAGACCAGAGCACAGATTATCTTTATGCGAATATTATCGTTTTTATTAGAATAGTACCTGGTCGACCGAGCTTCGCTCTATAATAGCCGCCTCAACATTAAAATATCATCGGGTGAGCTAGCTATGCTACTCGTCAACAGATGGCGCTGTAGGTTTCTGTTTATAACGCGGTATTTTTTTAAATGCTTAAAAACGGGCAAAACTATTAAATATTAAACAGACATGAGATCAATTTTTGGTCCCCAAAAACCCTCGGATACTAAATTTCATCAAAATCGTTAGAGCCGTTTTCGAGAAACCGATTACAAATATATATACAAATATTGCTCGTTTAATTGTATAGGATATGATACCTGGGTGACCGAGCTATGCTCTGTATGATTAAAATATCATCGGGTGAGCAAGCTATGCTACTCAACAACAGATGGCGCTGTAAGTTTCTCGAACGCACTAAAACGCGCTAAGAAATATTTAAAAAAGACGGTGAAAACGAATTTTCCCAGACATTTTCCTAGATCGATTTTTTGCGGATATACGGATATATAGATTTTTTTTATGCAGGAAAGCGAACCCTAACAATAGACCGGGACAACGCTAGGTAGAAGAAGAAGACCTCCCCTACAAGTAAAGTGGGTGTGAATTTTTTTTTATCGTAATATGAGTGCCAAGATTTTTTTCGATTTAAGAATTAGTTATTTTTCAATATTTACCTTTAATGCGCAGTTTTCGTTGGAGTCGAGTGCCCCCCAGCCCTTGCCAGATAAACCGCTTTTTTTGTAAATGTGAAAAAAATCTCAGTAGTAGTTTATATGATGAAATTTAAAGGAAAACTATCACAGTTAAGATCGCTTCACAGGTTAACGAGCTTTAGCCGAAAAACTGAAAATAATAAAAATAGCTATAGGAATCAGGCGCTAGCACCTCTCTGAGCATTAGGAGGTAAAACGTTTATGGAACACATTACTGAAACCCGTTTTGCGATTGGCATCAGTATGTCCCCGATATTTATAAATGTACATTACATACATTCAAAAATAAACTAAATTTAATGTTAACTTAACTTATTTCAAATTTTGCTCGTAGATATTGTTTATAATATTTAACTAACTATTATTCTGTTTTGTATTTTGTTCTTCATTTTTGTAGGTAATATTATTTAATTTAAGCACTTACTGTATTGTCCGATCTCAATTTTGGCGATAGTTGTGTACGCCTGTCATTGGTTTTGGTATCAGTTCCTAGACTTAATATAGCATAAGTTGCAAATGTGTTAATACCATTACTGTTGGTGTACCTATTGTAATAAAATAATAGTACATTGTTCATCGAGAGGAGAAAGTGACCGATTCCCAACAAGGGTGTCGTTTGAGCCCTGAGGCGAAGCCGAAGGGCTCAATACACCCGAGTTGGGAATCGCACTTTCTTTCGAGTGATACATAGTGCTTTATACTTCACCTACGAGGAAAATATTTCAGATTTCCTTCAGATATGATGTAAGTTTTTGTATTCCATAATATGATATCATGACTTGCCAATATGGTACTTTTCAACATGGAATACAAAGACCATAAGGTACATTGGTTTATATTTATGCTCTTTTTCACTAAAATAAGCAAGCAAAACAGTTTCTGAAAATCAATGCGCATTTTTCTATCTTTTCCAATGTACATTGGTGTATTTTTTCAAGATTTTTCAGGCAATAGGTTTTCAATAACTGCTTGCGCACTTGTAATTCTGGCGGCGTCAAAAACTCTTTATCACTGTCACTATTTGATGATATTTTTTGTAAAAAGCACGCACAAACCAAACTACAATTAAAACTTCCAACAGCTTCGTAAAGAAAACAGGGGTCCAATTTTTGAAAATCACTGGGTGATAAAAATATCGCTTTTGGAGGTTTATTTTTTTTAATTTTACCCTAATAGTGTTAAAACGTTTGTAATACTTTATGAAATTTAACAATTAGACACTACTTTATATTTATGTATTATAATTTTTCCCTGTTGATAAGAAAAAACAGAAATTTTGAATTTTATGAGTAAGATTTTATCACCCGGCGATTTTCAAGAATAGGTACCTTCTTCGCGCGCGCGCTTTCGTTCCAAATCTTCTTTTTTCAAATTAATGGTTTTTCAGAAAAGTGCAGGTGGCCAGCATCATTTCGCGGAGTTTGAGATAAAAACTTTTTCTATTTTTGGCATTATGATATTAAAATAGGTTATCGACAGATTTTGATCAAAATTTAAGAAAAAAAAATACGTTAACAATGGATTTTCATACAAAATTCCATCCCGCTAAAACACGTTAACAATGGATTTCCATACAAAATTCCATCCCGCTAAAACACGTTAACAACGGATTTCCATATAACTTTTCCCCCCGCATATTTATGCTATAGAAATGACGTACCTTCTCCTCAGTTTTTAGAACAGGACTGAGGTACTTTCCGAGAAGGTGTAGTATAAAAAATAAAATGTATGTGTGTACCAGGAACGCATCGTACTACAAGCAGCGTATCGCGGGCAAGTCGCTGCCGATGGAGAAGTTCATGATCCGGCGGTGCGCGCGGTACGGGGCGCAGGGCGGGCGGCTCGTGCTGCCGGCGCTCGAGCTGCTCTGTCTGTGGAACATGTTCCCGATACTCGCGCGCAACGACCGCACCGCGCACGAGGTGCTCAAGGTAACGCAAGCTCACTCTACTTTAAAGGAGTGATCACACCTAGCTGAATTCAAACACTAATTCGGCATACATTGCTGGGAGGCTTGGTTATGGTAATTGCAATATCCTTATAGTCCAGTAAAAATACGGTTTCGCAAAACATTAAATGCTAATAGCTACTTTTTTGTGTATATCGTATTTAAATATGATGTTAAGACGCAATATTTACGAATCCACCTAAAATTTAAAGCGGAATATTTTTTTCGAATAACAGCTAAGGCAAAAATAGTAATAGACAATTATATACTTTATATCATAGATAAACGTATACTTTACATATAGGCATCAAAATCCACCATAAATATATTTAAAAATATCAATTTATTTCAAAATATAAAATCTCCACTTATTTTTACATATAATGGCCAATAAAGTCGAGGTAAAATAATAGCAATAATCTGAACTAAACTCAACCTTTTTAAATGTAAGTGATTCTTATATATATTCACAAAAATTCCATACTAAATAAATAAAAAGTTTTTTGTAGTCGCTGGTTTACAATGATTTTGTAAACATTTATGTTGGATTTGCCAAAAATGTGATTATATAGCACTATTTAAATTATTAGAAAGCAAAACGGATCTATTACTATTTTTGGTTGCGAAGATAAGCTGTATTTAAATTTCGTGCTATAAAAGTTAAACAATACAAAAAAGCTAATATTTTTAGGTGGATACATGTATAATATGAAATTCTGAATATATAGCAAGCCGTAAATAAAAAAATAATCTATTAACATTCTTTTCCGAAATTCCATATTTTTTTAATGTTTGGACGGCAAAATAAATAAATAAATGAAGTAAATTTAGGTGGATTCCATTAAAAAGCTTTACACAGAAATATAATCTATCGATCTGAAAAAGAATCACGGCTATTATCAATTATTTCCGTTTCGCCATACAATCTCTCGTAATTTTACTGGAGTATTACTACAACGAGCAATGTATATCGAATTAGTCTTTGAATTCAACTAGGTGTGATCACTCCTTTACGCCTTCTTCTTCTCCTTCTCGTAACAATGGCAAATGATTTTATAGTAACTTAGCCCTAAATGTAGCTACAGCAATAGCTCTTTGGTTGCCTTTAAAAAGGTCCTCCCGGGATCGTCAGAAACCGCAGACACCCCGTGTGGTGCCTGCAAAGAATAGTACCATCCCATACATACCCGTAGTTGTCGTAAGAGGCAACTAAGGGTTATAATTGGAGAATGGGCAGCAGCATCCTCCTGTGTATAATACCATCTTACTTACTGCGGTCACCTACAAACGCAGTCCGTGGTGCCAGCCGTAACGTTGACAAGTGAGGTGACTATGGTACTTCCCCTCCACATTTTTCTAGCGAAAGCTAGAATTTCGGAGGGAGCTCCTCCCTTACCTGTAATGGACATTTCATGGGATGTTATGATGAACCGCAGACACAAAAATTCCGTTAGGTCGCAATAAATTGTACTAAACATTTTTTTTAAGATGTTACCAGGATACATAACAATAGTGTAAAACCGTAAAACCAAATTATCAACTTTGAAAGGCCTCATAGAGCGAAGCTCGTCGCTCAGGTACTAAAAATGATAATTAAGTGGGGCTTCATAAAACGTACTTTTAGGCGATTTTTGATGTATTTTTTTTTTTGTTTTAGCTCTATCGTAAAAACGGGAACACTTACAATGTGAAAATTGGTATACTTATAGTGCATAATCATAAAAGTAATTAATATAAACTGGTCAACTGCGATTCGCAAATTTTGTATACGATGTGCGTGACTGCGCGTCCATAACAAAGACGGTAATTTTACCTTAATGGTACGGTACCCTCAGTGCGCGAGTCCAACTCGCACTTGGCCGGTTCTTTTCTTTTCATCATATAAATATACCTCATTGGCGGATCCAGGGGGGGGGGGGGTTGGGGGCTGGGGCCATGGCCCCCCAAAACCATCAACCTCCAATGGGTCAAGTTTGACATAAAAACTGAAAGGGCGTGCTCAGTCAGCGAAACTGAACAACTTTCCCAAAGAAACATATGTTGAGAAATGAAAAAAAAAATTGATCTCTCCATACAAATTGCTCACTCTGGTCGAACAGTTTATATGGAGAGGTCAAATTTTTTTTTCATTTCCCAGCATATGTTTCTTTGGGAAAGTTGTTCAGTTTCGTTGACTGAGCACGTCCTTTCAGTTTTCGGTACACCGTCCCTTACACCCTTTATAGTACCTATCGTGATGTGGTTTGAACAAAACGCAGTACTTTTCCTAACACCCTGTATATGAAAATAAATAAACATAATTTAGTGATGAAAGATATCGGTTGTGTTTCAGCTGATAGAGTCGACGCGGACGCGAGTGGAGGCGGGCCCGCAGGAGTGGATGGCGGGCTACGAAGCTGACAACCGCGCGCTGCTGCGGTACCTGCACGGCTGCTGCCTCGCCGCTATGGGGCTGCCGCGCATGGCTCTCGACACACTCGACTCCATCTTCCCGTGAGTAACTACCCACCTTGTGTACCTACCCACTTCCGGCACCTATCATTTTGGGTCACATATCCTAAGAAAGTACCTCCGTTTAACACACCACAATAAAAACTGTTTTCATAGTCTAAGTATTAGATAAGTGTTTGTTTACGGCTGAATGAGCTGAGTGGCTGCAGACTTATTTTTTACCCTCTAAGAGTGACATTACAGGCCACGCGACAAGTTAAGGCGCTTCTCACTGTAAAATTAGCAGCTATAAGTACGTCAATGCAAATGTCGACCTCATCTACACGTGAATAACGTTCATATTAGAGTGCTCTGCAACGTGGCTGTTACGATCGGTAGTACAGATTAATTGGTCGTGCAGACTGAGATCAATTAGGATTTACGTATCAAGATATTGACTGATTTTATAACGGTATGTACAGTTTAACAACCAAGTTACAATAAATAATATCCAGCATCCATCCATCCGTTTAGGAGAAATATCGAATTTAGTGTCATTTTGGAAGAAAAAAGCACTGCTTTATTTTATTTTAAATTGTTTCGATAATATAAATGTACTAACTATAGCTTAAACATGGATACTCAACATATATTTTTATCAGATTTATTTCTTAAATAACGACCTGCTTATATCGTCCCAAAAAACGCGTAAATTTGCAAAATTGTGAGAATCGCCTTAAGAGCTCTAGGCGGAGTGGAGGCGGTATGCGCAGTTGCAATATTTTCAAGAAAAATGCTACTGCGCATATCCCCTCCACTTCCGCTCGGAGCTCTTAACTCGTCGCGCGGACTGTACACGGTCAGTCTGGACCGCGATACAAAGGGATTACACCCTATTATTTAACCCTTCGGATTCCTAGGTCTGCGATTTCATCCCTAGGTAGACAGGGATAATGAACGAAGATTGACCAAGGGGATCTTGGAAGGGGAAGGCCTCGGCGAACGTTTCATGGCTCAATTCAGAATGTTCTAAATAAAGGCCAGGTCCAAAGTACTCTAAACCGACGAGCGTGTATGAAAGCGTTGATGAAAGTACAGGAAGCGAGAGAAGTACGAGTATGTCAACATGGTATCAGGTGGAGCGTTGTGGTCCCCGCGAGACCTGACGAGAAAGAGGCGTGATGGTTTTTATGTGTGTATTATTTATTTGAAAAATTCGTAAAAGCCGGACGTCCGAGACTTAAAGAAGTCTCGGACGTCGGCCATAATTAAAGTTGCCATGTGTAGTGGCAAATACCCGCATTTTTGGTTAAAGTTTGCAGTTTGGATGAGTTTCTAAGCGATAACACATTTTGTTAGTACATAGTTTTTTTCTGTCAAATGTATTGAAAAATATCGTAAATACACGTCTGTAGGGATTATTACAAACTTGTGACGTGGTAAATCCTCGACTTCGCCTCGGACTTACAAAACTTCAACTCATTTGTAACAACCCTACTTACGGAACTTGTATCTTACTTGTTTACTATAAGCTTCCCGCACACGAGCGAGAATCGGTGACCGATTTTTTATCGGCATCTCGCTCTGACGTGTTATCACCTGAATCTTCCGTCCTGGTCCTGGCCGATAATCGCCCACCGATTCTCGGTCGTGTGCGGGCAGCCATATTATGTTGACTTACTTACACTACTATTTCAAGTGTTTCTGCAGTTTATTTTTTGTAATTGAGAAAGAGAAATTAATATCTGTGTATAACGCTTACCAATCTATTTTGCAGCCATGACAATAAAACCAGAGTATATTTAGCGGAAAAAATAACCTTGTTTACCAAACTTGTTTCTTTCTTACAGCCGCCGATTGCTTTTGACATAACTACATAATGTGTTGGTAAGCGTTGGAATAAACAAAAAAAAACCGGCCAAGTGCGAGTCGGACTCGCGCACTGAGGGTTCCGTACCACCACATAAACATAATTGTAGTAGTTGAAATTTCAGTAAGTTAATATGCTAGATTTTTTGAGTCCGACACGCGCTTGACCAAATTTTATTATTTGTTGTTATTTTATAGCTTATGCACTATAAACATACCAATTTTCAAGTTTGTAAGTGTTCCCGTTTTTAAAATAGAACTAAAACAAAAATCGCCTCAGCGACCATCCAACTTGACCCCTCTCTTATATGAATGTTCTTGAAACGGGAGCTCACCACAATTGGTTACCATTAGTTGTGAGAAAAGTTGTAATATTTAATTATTTCAGACTTTTCCCATTATTTGTACTGTGAGACCTAGCTTCTTGCCAAATTTCATAATTTTAGGTCAACGGGAAGAACCCTGTAGGTTTTGCATTTTTGAATAAATGTATGGAGATGAGGACATAAAATGCCATATCTTTTGATTGCGTCGTTGTAAAAAATTGAAATTTTCAGATCTTGTGTGGTTCATGGATCCTAATATATGGTATTAGTTTCAACCTGATACCTTTACCCGTTCGTGAGATAAGGGGTCTTGACAGACAGACAGACGGACAACAAAGTGATCCTATAAGGGTTCCGTTTTTTTCTTTTGAGGTACGGAACCCTAAAAATGGATCATATGTAATTTATATCGATTTCTAACTACAATTTACAATACGGCCAAATCTATAAAAGTTGACGTTTAAACGAAATGCCACCATTTCATTAAAAAACCGGGGTTCTCATGGAATGGCTTAAGGGGCTGATAACTGATAAGAGCTAAATATGCTTCACTTGAGCAGTTTTTTAACGAAAAGTGATGAATATATGGCCGTGAAAAGAATTATGCGATAATTAAGTATCTTTCTAATAAGTGAAAAAAATTATGTGATAATTAAGTATCTATTATATGGTTGACTCTGAAACACGATAAAATCCTATACTATTAAACGAGCAATATTTGTAATCGGTTTCTCGAAAACGGCTCTATTTCGATGAAATTTAGTATACAGGGGTTTTTGGGGGCAACAAATCGATCCAGCTAGGTCTCATGTCTGGGAAAATTCGGTTTCACCGTCTTTTTTAATATTTCATAGCGCGTTTTGAGGGTTCAAGAAACCTACAGCGTCATCTGTTGTTGAGTAGCATAGCTTGCTCACCCGATGATATTTTAATCATACAGGGCATAGCTCGGTCGCTCAGGTACTATATATAAATATATATATTTGTAACCGGTTTCTCGATAACGGCTCTAACGATTTCGAAGAAATTTATCAAACGGGGGCTTTTGGGGGCAAAAAATCGATCTAGCTAGGTCTCATGTCCGGGAAAAAT
This sequence comes from Athrips mouffetella, assembly GCA_947532105.1. Taxonomy (NCBI): domain Eukaryota; kingdom Metazoa; phylum Arthropoda; class Insecta; order Lepidoptera; family Gelechiidae; genus Athrips; species Athrips mouffetella. The sequence continues at coordinate 36,393,257 of OX383956.1, forward strand.
AGTTTTCCCCTTGTTTTTGAGCAGTTTGTAAATTCCGCGTTTTAGACAGAAACTTACAGCGCCCTCTGATGGCGAGTAGCATTTGCTCACTCGATGATATCTTCAGGTTGAGGTGGCTATTATAAAGCGAAGCTCGGTTACCCAGGTACTTTATTTTATACGCCATAAAAAAAATCAAAGTTACCTCTACTTTTTGCCTTAAACCTTTTTACTGAAGTACCCATTAATCTATGATGCCAAAACTTATAGAAATTATTTATTGTATTATGCATTATCATATAGCTGTTTTATAATTTAAATTATGGGTACAGATTTTGTGGAAAAATCAAAAATGAGCGTAAAAACTTAAAACAGCGCAAATCTTTGCGAAACTACGAATATTTGCGTCTGTTACTCGTACCATAAAACTGAACAACTTTCTGAAATAAAAATGGGTTGAAACATTTGTTTGTCGTGCCGTAGGTCGTGCCATGAAAAAACTGGTTAGGGAAAAATTTATCAGTTTTACTACATACGCGCTGCATACGCGTTTCAAATGAGAATAGGACTAGTTGTGCCTAACTTTACAGGGGTTCCCAGTGGTTACATTGACAGCTACTGCTTCGCGTAGAATGGTTCGAGTAACATACTCAAATTTCCGTGGTTAAGTAGAGCACCCTAAAATGTACAAATGAATAATCAACTGTGTTGTAACTTCAGGCTCAAGAATGATATCAAGGAGGACACTTTTCTACTGCCGTATTCGGTGGCAGAGATGGCCATGTGCCATTACCAGCTAGGCGACAAGAATCGTGCTATCCAGATGTTACAGGATGCAAGGTAATAAATAATCCACATACCTATTTTGAATATACATACGTGTAACAAAAAGATGTAACGAGCAGGGTGTGAACGACAAACTAGATTGTATGTATAGTATAGCTGGCGGTACTACATAGTCGGCAAAAAATTCATAAAAACACATGATTACGAGAGTTTATCACGCTTTTTATTAGAAGAACTCCTTTTCGGGTATCCAATCGAAATCAAGCTTAGTTCTTTACGTCAAAGTCCAGGTATCTGCTTTACATGTTCTATTTCTGTTACAGAAAAAAGTTTTCCGGTTACTCCCTGGAGTCAAGACTACATTTCCGCATGCACTCCAAGATGCAAATCGTGAAGGGGGGTGATGCTATGCCTAGAAGAGACTCATGTCGCCAGGCAACACAGTTGTAAACTAATAACGGTTATGAATCCTTAAGGTGATCCGTTTTCCGTACAAAAATTCAGATGACTTGCATTCTTACGCGGGACATAAAATTCTGTTGAAAAACTAACGAATACTGCTATTTTTAGTTTAATTTTTCGCTAATTAATACAAAAATACAGTTAATGTACTGAAAGTACTATTTTTGTTAGCAGTTTTTGGTTCAATATTACGATTGTGGGCGTGCGGTCAAAACTGTACGGTTGTGCTTTGTGTGCATGTGTGAGTGATCGTACTCGTGTAAATCGCGGACTGACGAGAGTAATTGACTTTAGTGGACATATGGAGATATTTTTCTTATCGAAATTGTTGTTAGGCCAACGCCTAACTTCAACAAGTTGCACGAAAAAATTTACGCGAATCAACTTTTTGCACATATATAGTTGGTACTTATTGCATTAAAAAATAAAACCTTATATTTGCAGCAGTGGCTCCATCTAGTTGCGTTCGGGGCTAAGCTGGCCGTCACAGATCACCTTAACATTAATGCCAAGGATTAACAACGCTCTAATGAAATGAATTTATTTACCTATAAATACCTGCTTTATGTAAAATGTCTAGAAAAATATGCATTTTCAAGGGTCTTTGGACAAAACTGCGCCGGGATATGATTTTAATTTAATGCCGCACAGCGTCTTGCTAGTTTATACTGGATCTCTAGGAGTCGTTGTGCGAGCTCGCATCGCATTTTTGTATTTTGCTCTATTCGATCAAATTGTTATAATAGCATTTCCTAAAAATTAACAGAATCCTATTCTTTGTTTGAACATGTTATGATATTAGCATTAATATAACGGAATAAGGCTAGGGCAATGGATTTATAAGCAAAATAATATATTTTTGAATTAGTAATGTACAAAAAAATTTAAAAATATATGAATATACAAGCTGGTATCTTACATCTTTAACACCGTAGTACATAAAAATACACACTGTCTTAAATTTTCGACTGATTTAGGCTGTGGATTAGGGATACACCTGTATTTAAGGTCAAGGTAGAACGACAGCAGTGTGTGAGCAGGACGGAGCGATGCGGAATATATTGGAGCGACGGAGACACGTATCGTTTTATCTTGCTCTCTCGCGTAGCTTTATCCTGCTCATTCGAATCTTTCTTATTCGATTATTTCGACTGTAGTCGCGCGTAGCAGACCATCATCACCATCATAACATCCCATGAAATGTCCACTACAGAACAGTCCACCACCCTCCGGAATTGTAGCTTTTGCTTTTCTAGACCATAAATAATTGAAACTTTACTCGATGGCATAACTTATGTTTGGTAGACAAATGTTAAACTGAAGAGAATAATAGATAGATAGATAGAAACTCTTTATTGCACACAAATTAAGAGTAATTGCGTAAGAAACCTTATAATAATATGCTGGTTTCAAAATTGTACGTCTCTTTGGAGCACTTCTTTCGGAGAGCTTGTGACATAATCTCCCTAAAACAAAATTTATTCAACGAGACTAAACGAAAAAAAATCGGGCTTATTGTCATCTAGGCGGAAGATCAAACGGCTAAAAATTAAATGGTTTCAAATCTTTGGTGATAGTACTTTTCTTTTTCTTTTTTATTTCGAGCGAAGCGAGAGACGAAAAATATTTTCTAAATACTTTTTTTGGATTTGAGTTTCAGAAAAAGAAATCCTATGCGGGCGAGTACATAAAAATTAGTTGCCACTCGTATGTCGAAACATCACTTCAGAACGGCTTGACCGATGGATAATTCTTTTTTTGTGTTTCGAATTTGCCGGACAGGGAAAGAAAAGTTGAAAAACTGAATCCTTTTCTATGGGATTTTTGTATGACGGGTACGGGTTCTATGCGTGTGTGTAGAACGCTCGTTTAATATGGAAATTAAAAATATGTCGCAGGCAAATTGTATAATTCGTCGTTTCACATTATGCCTTGGCATTCTACAAAATGCCGAAAAAATGTTTATCTACTCCCGTACCGGAATATTCCGAATTCGAAACCAATGACAGATTCGAAATTGAGGTCATTGTCCGCTATCATTTTCATTTCCACACTGTTCCATACTACGAGCAGTACGGAAATGGAGTATGGATTTTCATTCCGCAACTGTTATAATACATAATTTTCAATCTGCATAGGCTAAGGCAATACTACCACAGTACTACATACAGCCTATTTTAAAGTAATTTTGTAAAAATACTTTTTACCGGGGTGACGACTGCCTACCTATATTTAAAAGAAAACGGAGAGTACCAGGCGTGACTAGGAGTACATAAATCGAAAAGAAGCTGACAGTTGGCTCGCTTCTATATAAAGTGACATTGGCAACAAAAGAAGTGATTTGAACAAAATGGAAAGTATGTACCAGGAGAACATGATTCTACAAGAGGCTGTCAGTAACCATATACATGAAATTAATCTTAAAGCAACGCCATCCACAAGCTCTGGATCTGGAATAACTTCGGGAATAACTTTAATTAACTGTACTAGCTGTCCTCTTAGTTCAATAAATTGATCACTACTCTTTAGAAAAAAATATATTTCGTCGGTCGTAGATAAAGTTTTGTATGCAACTATACGTAATTAGTCATTTTAACACTCGATCTATACTATTTTGATACTCGGCTGCGCCTCGTATCAAAAACCAGATCTCGTGTTAAAATTACTCTCATTACGCAACAGTTGCATAAATAACTATTATTCGTCATTTTACATAATGCCGCGGCATGCGGCATTCACAAACGGCGTATAAATTCGTTTCTGGCACTCGGGGCACGCTCGGTTCGCTCGCTCGGCTCGTGCGTAGTGGTCGAAAGATAACCTAACCCATACCGTGGCTAACGAACCTAAAATTCACCAGTGATCTATACCCGTTTACAATCTGCCGGTGCCGTTTTACAATTTGCCGATCGTTTACAGTTAATCATACGATTTGCCTGCGACATAAATATTCGTGTTGAACATTCCTATTTGCCTCATGCTCAAATCACTCGACATTTCAGTTTACAAGGTGTAACAGAACTGAAGTTTGTGAATCAGCCCAAGAAACCATTCAAAATTCGAAGAAAACGTTGTGGCGTAACAGAAGACGTAGTGACCAAAATCGAGAAAGGGATGCTGAGATGGTTTGGTCATGTAGAGAGGATGAATCTATCACCAGGCGAGAGTGAATGGAAACGTTGGAAGGGGAAGGCCTAGGCAAACGTACCAGGACCAAATTCAGGACGTTCTGAATAAAGGCCAGGTTAAAAGTACCCTAAACCGACGAGCATGTATGAAAGGATTGATGAAAGTACAGGAAGCAAGGGAAGTATGTCAAGATCGTAGCAGGTGGAGGACTGTGGTCTTTGCCTACCCCGACGGGAAAGAGTCGTGATATTATGTATGTATGTATGTATAAAATTCGATATCAGAAGATAGTGTCTTTACACAACTGGTTGCGAAACTCAGTTGCTTAGCTAGGCGACCGAAACGCTACGGGAAGTTTTTTTTTTGTTATTTCTACCTAGACCTGTGTTCCTAGGGAAAACTTGTTAATTATCAAAGCCAGGTTTTACATACTACAGGGTTGTTATACCCTTTTTGTTAAACGAAGATATTGATAAATGAAGGGCAATATTGATCGCCGCCTTTTAGGATCCCTTTCGGTAATTGACTAACTGCAAGTTGCATAATGCGCCTTAAAGTTAAAGTTCCTTTAAATCCTTTCATCATTACAGAAAGTGACCGAAATGGATTTAGAGAGCTTTAACTTTAAAGATGATTGATTTAACTGTAAGTTCACTGTTTTGTTAATGTGTACACCTATTGTAGTTCGCTGGTACACCTGAACAAACAAACACTTTCAACACTTGATTGCTACAACTGTAATTATAACTTAGGAGTTACCAGAATTTTATTTTGTAATACTAGGTACAAAAAACATGTATTATTATTTTTTGTTCAAATCATTTATTTTTGAAACGACTAGTGTTAAGAAATTTCGTCAATAGTGTAGAGCACTTCTATAATAACAACGAAGGTGCACCTTAATAGACTAATGCACGCAGTCAGCAACCCTATCTCATCCAGAGGTGGGAATCTGCCGGTGATTCCAGGTCCGTACTTAAGTGATATTATTGAGGCCCTCTTTTTAATGACTATACTTTATTGACTTTGCAAAAAGTTCTTATATTTATAGTAATGAATTCCTTGTTATTTTAAGATTCTAAACAAAGCCAATCCACTGACAATCAATTTAATAAGAGGGCCCATTCATATTACTTAAGTACGGACCTAGAATGACCGGCAGATTCCGACCTCTGCCATCGCATACCAAATAGCGACCAATTCAATGAAATAGGGTCTCGACATTGATCTTCTATCTAATGGGTCTCGATTTCAGCATATCATTCCTGATTATAAATCATTTTTTTAAGTTTTTTTGGACCGCTTCAGGTATAACCGGTGTACAAACTTAGTTATAGATTGATACACGTCGTACAAAATAACTCTGACTGTAAGCGTTAATGCGCAGAAGTAAAAAAATGAGTCGCGGGGGTGAGCGCGGCAGGCGGCGGGAGGCGTGCGAATCATTCATTGGCTATCCGCCTGCCACCCATGCGCAGAAAATAACCGTCAGAGTCAAACTTACCCTGCACACTATAAGAATAACCAAGTAACCTCACTCTTTGACTTGCCTATAGGTTTAATACCAAGTCATAACATCTTCTCTTAAAGTACTTAGCTGAATTAACTATCCAGGCAGAGAGATCAGCTTGGTTTATAAAGCAGTTTTGTAAAAATGTCAGCTACTTGGTTCTTATTGCCAGTCTTTTGTATTTAGAAAGTTTCAGTTGTGTTGCAGATACTCACCTTCTTTCCTCTTCAGCGAGAAAGAGCAAGAATCTTCTCCTGGTAGACTTTCCACGCAGTTGAGTATATTCTCATCAAATCTAATCGGAAGTTCGGCGTTCGAACGATCTCTGAGACTCATTGTCTTGAGATGCTTCTTGAGCTTGCTCGAGTATAAAAATTTCATCCTCTTGATCGTTTCGTTCAATAAGTTCAGTGGCGTCTTTTTGAGTTATGTTATTACTGCTTTATGAAATCATTTCTTCACTTTCAGATTCAGCAGTTTCAAAGTTTCCAGAGTCGTTTATTTGATCAATAGGTACATATAAGTCATATGATCCTTCAATCCTGATATCAGAATTAATGCTTTGGTGTGTTATTTCTACTGTTGTTTAAATCTTTGAAATTTCGTGTAATCGTCTTTAAGCAGCAAGAAATATCTGTATTTGGATATCGAGTAGAGGTACAGTCCACATCATCATCATATCAGCCGATGGACGTCCACTGCTGGACATAAGCCTCCCCTAAAGATTTCCATGACTCGCGGTCCTGCGCTGCTCGCATCCAGCGGCTTCCCGCGACCGCCACCAGATCGTCGGTCCACCTTGTGGGGGGCCTGCCAACGCTTCGTCTTCCGTACGTAGTCGCCACACTAGAACCCTTACGCCCCATCGCCCCATGGGATGTGCACTGCCCACTGACTGCCGCTTTTACACCTGCTTGAATTTGACGACTGAATAAGAAATCTACCTAGGAGGCTACGTAGAAAAAGACGTTTGTGAATTCAGAGTTCTAGCTAGGAAGCTAAGTAGAAAAAGTGCCTACTAATACAGTTGCTGAATAGTGATGTTCCGATAGCGATAGTTTCGCTGTCGGTAGTTGATCTTGAAATACAGTAACTCTGTTGAATAGCCTTATAGAAAATAATTATTGTACAATAAAATACTATCGATTGTTAAAAATAAGCAGATACAACCTCAAGACAAATACAACCGATAATTAAAAGAAGAAAAAATTACAAACAAACTTATTTGCGGTCTTAAAGATGGGCTCTATTGCTTTTAAAAATACTACAGGAATATTGAATCCCTCGACGCGAGAGTCAGCCTCGCACTTGACCGTTTTTTTAATATAAGTATATTTTTTGTTCGATAAGTTGAATTAATCATTCGCACTTGGACATCACTAAACTTGCTAAGTCCCTTCAAGTAAAGGAGTTAGAAGGTTTAGTGATGTGAAAATTTTGCGAATGATTAATTCGAATCGAACAACTTGTCCATGAAAAATTAAAATAAAGCATAATCTAGGTTAAATAATAAGCACTGATAATAAACTTTAAAAAAAGCACTTTAAAAAAATTGTATACGACTGTCACAGCTAGCTGAATTCAAAGACTAATTCGGCATACATTGCTCGTTTGGTATGTTTAAGCTTTTTTAAGTTTAATAAGCTATAAAATAACAACAAATAATAAAATTTGGTCAAGCGCAGTCTGACTCAAAAAATCTAGCACATTAACTTACTGAAATTTCAACTAATACAATTATGATTATGTGGTGGTTCGGAACCCGCGGTGCGCGAGTCCGACTCGCACTTGGTCGGTTTTTTTTGTAGTAATTCTAGTATTGGAGGACTGTGGTCTCTGCCTACCCCAACGGGAAAGAGGCGTGATGTTATGTATGTATGTAATTCTAGTATTTTTCTATACAACATAAATTAGCCCTTACTAATATTTTCCGTACGTTAAGTTGTTCTATTCGTATTGGCCCTTCACTAAAGTTCCTTACTGTGTTGCTTACTATGTGGCTTACTCAGTTAGTGACTTAAGGGCCGATCACACCTGACTGAATTCACACACTAAGTCAGTTAGTCTCCTACGTAGGAAAGGAAGGTAGAAAGATGGAACTAAGTAAGTCACTGACTGAGTGCCGCATAGTAAGCAACGCAGAAAGGAACTTTAGTGAAGGGCCAATACGAATAGAACACCTCATCGTACGGAAAATATTAATAAGGGCTAATTTATGTTGTATAGAAAAACACTAGAATAACTACAAAAAAAAAACCACAGAATTACCGGTATACTAAAAAACAAACAAGGAATTAAAATTAGGTTGCACCAGTCAAGTAAACACAAAGAATTTGAGTGCTTTGTTCATTCTTTTAGTTAGAATAAATTTTTCATTCAAAATCGTACGAAAAGCGAATAATGATTCCAATGAAAAATAACAATTGAATGATAAAAGATTATTTGGATAGTACTAAGTAGTACATTCGAATATTTCGATTGTTGCTTCTTGAAATAATTGTACATCACTATTAAGGAACATCAACATAGTAGGGATCATAGTCAGTTCACTAGTTGTGCTATACGTTAGTATACCTCTATATTTTCTGTGCTGGTACACTTAATAGCGCGACTGATATGTTCAGATACTTTGTATAAAGGCTTCTATGAGTATTTTTAATGACCTTAAAATAAATTGAAAAGCAAGCTAAAAACTCGTTTATACTTTTATATTTAGTAGTAGAAGTAGTTTTAGAATACGATTGTCTTACTTTATTGCAATTGAAATAATTATAATATTATTATTATTGTAAAGGGGGCCCAAATGGGTAGGTCAAAGTTTTTAATTGTCAGTACTAAGTCAAGTTAGGTATCATATGAAAGTGCTTCACTTGTACATTCCAAAATAGTTCTTTATATTTTTAACGACTCTTAGTTTTCAAGTTATGACATAAAAAGTTAAAAAAAATACCTTCCCCCTTCCTTATCCCCGAAGTTTTCCGAAGAAAAAAATCTGAATTAATTAAAGTCCATAGAGGTTTATGTAAATAATTCAGAAAAAAAAAACAATCTCTCTAAGTAGCACAGTTTTTTGGAAATTTGCAACAAATCTTTACAAACAAATTTAGTTTTGCGGTCCTTACAATGGACCTTATTGCTTCTAAAAATACTATAGGTAGGTATATCGGAACCCTCGATGCGCGTCCGACTCGCACTTTAACATTTTTTTTGTTGTGTATAGATGTATGTATGGTGAAAATCGTTAATTTTTCATGGTATGAGTCCATTGATGAAGTTTTCAGGAGATTGTTTGACACCTTGTACTTGTCCGTAATTTTGTTAGACTTCCTTAAAAGAGATACTTTGTAATCCTGACAAAATTTTCAATTCATGTCTAAATCAGTTGTCCCTTTCATAAATAAATGTATAGGATCAAAACTGTTTAGTTTTCGCGTCGAGTCGGAAGCAATAGTAGTGTGCGTATGATCGAACACACACATGCGCGCAGTCCACGCGGAGTCGTAGTGCGTCATTTCACCCGAGACGCGTTCTCGTCCGCTCGGAGGAAACGACACCTTTTAAAAAACTGTGTTTTGAATGGAACTTTTTTCTCTCAAGGTATTATTAATGAACTCTACTAATATAGCTCAGCGCAACGATTGTATAACGGAGGGTTACTCGAGGGGAAGCGAGGGGCGACAGGGAACAGCTCTTCAAGTTTGTATACTGAACAGCACGTCAGTAGAAACACTTTAGACTTACTCGTAATGACATGGTGGTAGAAACTATCATCCGCACATCACTTATCATCCGAAAATCACTCATCATCCGCGCATCTTCATCATATCTTATCATCCGAAAATCACTCATCATCCGCTCATCATCATTCATTCACTGATCAACTATCATCCGCGCATCACTCATCATCATTGATCCACTCATCAACTATCATCCGCGCACCACTCATCATCCGCTCATCATCATTCATCCACTGATCAACTATCATCCGCGCATCACTTATCATCCGAAAATCACTCATCATCCGCTCATCATCATCATTCATCCACTCATCCACGCATCACTCATCATCCGCTCATCATCGTTCATCCACTCATTAACTATCATCCGCGCATCACTCATCATCCACTTATCATCATTCATCCACTGATCAACTATCATCCACGCATCACTCATCATCATTGATCCACTCATCAACTATAATCCGCGCATCACTTATCATCCTTTCATCATCGTCATTCATCCAGTCATCAACTATCATCCTGCCTAAGTTTGGCGCCGTTTGCTTTTAAAAAAATAATCCATTTAAATCCGTGCCATCGCTGTACATTTCGTTGATTTTGTGATCGAAAGATCGAAGGACACATACTAACGACCAAAAGGCAGTCTTATTTCGGAAAGCCATGCCATGGAAATCCGTCTAAAGAGGAAAATCTAACAGACCTGACGAAATAATGTAGTCTTTTTCCTGCCTAAGTTTGGCGCCGTTTGCTTCTTTAAAAAAAGTAATCCATTTAAATCCGTGCTATTGTTGTACATTTCGTTGTTTTTGTGATCGAAATATCAAAGGACACATACTAACGATCAAAAGGCAGTCTTATTTCGGAAAGCCATGCCATGGAAATCCGTCTCAAGAGGAAAATCTAACAGACCTGACGAAATAATGTAGCCTTTTTCCTGCCTAAGCTTGGCGCCGTTTGCTTCTTTTAAAAAAGTAATCCATTTAAATCCGTGCCGTCGTTGTACATTTCGTTGTTTTTGTGATCGAAAGATCAAACGACACATACTAACGATCAAAAGGCAGTCTTATTTTGAAAAGCCATGCCATGGAAATCCGTCTCAAGAGGAAAATCTAACAGACCTGACGAAATAATGTAGCAAGCAGCACGTTCAAGTTTCTGATCATCGACCCTAAACAGCTCTACCTATTCCGACCACTGCCGATAACCCATCATCTACCGGTCACCCATCATCTACCATTGACTCGTCTTCCGCCGGTCACCCATCAATATCATCCACCGGTCACCCATCTTCGTCCGGATATCAATCACGTACCGAAAATCTATTACTCTGATAACCCTTTTGACCGATCACCCATCATCTACCTATCTTCCTCCGCCTACCCTTCATCACCAGTCACCCATCACAAAACAAAACTACCTAGGTATGGTATATAAGAAGGTACTTACTTGGTTAAAGGAAGAGATATTTTTTGAATTTTAACGGGATACATAATATTTATCTATGCGCTTCCCCATTTCTCTAAAACAAACACTTTATAAATACAAGGAAAGAAATATCTTACTTTAGAAAATAGTAAAAAACAAAGTTACCTTGTTACACTATGAAAGCAGAGAATGTGTATACGTTGAAACGCGATCCATAATTTTGGCGCGTCGCGGTGCAAACTGACGTGGTCTCACTTCGAGCTCTTGTGGGTATCGGCCGCGTGTCAGAGCTATTTATTAGACTTCGCGCGGTCATACTAAAAATGTATGGCGTAATCGTAATGGTTTAAAAAAAATCATATTAAATATGTAAGCAATATTAAACCGTGATTGCCGTTTTGGTAGTTTTTACGTGGTGCAGTCTTAAGTAAAATATTTTCGGCCAACGATATTTTTACAGTAACAAAATGCTGAAGTCAATTCTTTTTATCTAGAAGTTTATTGATCTTATTTGGATTTTTTATTTCTGTATGTAAGTTTATTTATTGTTTGCCATAGTTTCTCATTATCTTTTGGATATGGTTTTAAAAGACCTCGACTAACAATGAATACTTTCGGGCGAAATGCCCAACCGGGCGAACTCGCCTCGGAGGAAATGACTACCAAAAAATGACATCGGAACATAGTAAGCCACTTAGTAAGGAGGTTTAGTGATGGGCAAATGCGAATGATTGACTCGAATCGAACAACTTGTCGAACAAAAAATAATGGCCTAACTGATGGTATACTTTTTTACTTAAAACAAGCGCTCCTACTAGAAAAACAATTAAAGACCGCTATATTCAAAACTAACAGTGTTGCACTAGTCAAGTATTCTACACGGACACATCTGACTCCGTCGCGCCTTAACTGGCGATTGATTGAGTACCTAACCGAACCGTAAATTTTGAAAATTATTGAATCAGTGTTGCTGCGATAACGAGATCGATGGTTGAATTTTAAAAATACAGTAACTCTACCGAATATTTCTATAGAAAATATCGAGAATATCGAATTCTTAAAAGTACCGGTAATAATCGATACTAAATAACCGACCAAGTTCGTACTTCGTGTCAAGCCACGCGCAGTGTAGAGTTAAGGAGTGATCACACCTAGCTGAATTCAAAGACTAATTCGGCATACATTGCTCGTTGAAGTAAGGATATTTCAATTAACATAACCAAGCCTCCCAGCAATGTATGCCGAATTAGTCTTTGAATTCAGCTAGGTGTGATCACTCCTTTACCTAGTTCTTTTTACGATTTTTTTTGTCGCAAAGCAGGTTTATTAACTCTACTGAACAGTCGTATAGAAAATATCTGAAACTTTGAAGTATCGATGGTAATCTATAGTGAATTTTTTATTTTTTTTTATTAGTACTTGTTATTACACCATGAATAATAATTATTTTTTATCGACAAGTTGTTCATCATCATTCGCAAAATTTACCCATCACTAAACTTCCTAAGTTCTTTACTTGAAGGGAGTAAGGAGGTTTAGTGATGTCCGAGTGCGAATGATTAATTTTAATTTAATTCCGTGTTCGCATCGAAATTAAATTGACCAATACATGGTCTAAGGGACTGGTTTCCGAAAACTGAAAGGGCGTGGTCAGTCAACGTAACTGAATAATTTTCAGTAAATAAAACTTTCAGAAAATATTAAAATAATCCTCTTTTCCACAAAAAGCCACGATCACACCTAGCTGAATTCAAAGACTAATTCGGGATACATTGCTCGTTGAAGTAAGGATATTGCAATAACACAACCAAGCCTCCCAGCAATGTATGCCGAATTAGTCTTTGTATCCAGCTAGATGTGATCGTGGCTAAACTGTCCATTTGCAATTTTATATGAAGAGTATTGAAGAGGCTGATAGTTTTATTTACTGAAAGTTGTTCAGTTACGGCGAATGACTTTGTGCACCTGCAAGACAAGAAAAAGAGAAAAAATGTATCCACTTCATTTACCACAGCCATTGTTTTTGTTTGATCAGAAATACTCTCATTCATAAGATTTGGCACGGCAATGTTCAGGTCTCATTTGTCCATTTAAGGTAAATAAAAATAAAAACATCACGGAAATGTATTGTCAGCCTATTAAAGCCACGATCACATCTAGCTGGATTCAAAGACTAATTCGGCATACATTGCTGGGAGGCTTGGTTATGTTATTGCGTTATCCTTACTTCAACGAGCAATGTATGCCGAATTTGTCTTTGAATCCAGCTCGCTGTGATCACTCCTTGACTCAACCGAACAGTCGTATACAAATTTTTTTATAGTGAATTTTTTAAGTTTATTATTAGTACTTATTATTAAACCAAGATAATGCTTTATTTTTATTTTTCATGGACAAGTTGTTCGATACGAATTAATCATTCGCAAAATTTTCACATCACTAAACCTTCTAACTCCTTTACTTGAAGGGACTTAGCATGTTTAGTGATGTCCAAGTGCGAATGATTAATTCAACATATCGAACAAAAATATACTTACATTAAAAAAAACGGTCAAGTGCGAGGCAGACTCTCGCTTCGAGGGATTCGATATTCCTGTAGTATTTTTAAAAGCAATAAAGCCCATCTTTAAGACCGCAAATAAGTTTGTCTGTAATTTTTTCTTCTTTCAATTATCGGTTGTATTTGTCTTGAGGTTGTATCAGCCATTTCATAACAATCGATAGCATTTTATTGTACAATAATTATTTTCGATAAGGCTATTCAACAGAGTTACTGTATTTCAAGATCAACTACCGACAGCAAAACTATCGCTATCGGAACATCACTATTCAGCAACTGTATTAGTAGGCACTTTTTATACTTAGCTTCCTAGCTAGAACTCTGAATTCACAAACGTCTTTTTCTACGTAGCCTCCTAGGTAGATTTCTTATTCAGTCGTCAAATTCAAGCAGGTGTAATCGCGGCTTTACTTAGTTCCATCTTTCTACCTTCCTTTCCTACGTAGGAGACTAACTGACTTAGTGTATGAATTCAGTCAGGTGTGATCGGTCCTTTAGCTATTCTCAGGGCTATGTATATTACTTTAGTTCTTCTGCGGATCTCCTCATTTTTGATTCGATCCCGCTGACTTGAGCCGCTGATTTGGCTGACTTTGAGCTTCCTGCCATATGTCGTCACTGGCAACACACACTGATCAAAGACTTCCACGACGCGACGGTTCACATACATCTGCGCAAATTCCTTCGGCAGCTGTAATTTCACTGTCTAAATTTGAGATGGTGTGCTTTAACATAAACACATCCTTCGCAAGCTGTTGTTTAGTCGTTTGATAACTTTTCTAAGATGAGCTTTGCTCTGGTGCACAACTCTCTCGTGGTGTAGTTGTCACAAATTATCTGTCCCATCCAACGCATTAAGGTCAACTTCTGCAGATTGCGATAGCTGGTTCTTCAGACGTAGTTTGTATGAACCTCCGTGTTTTTCTCTATCTCCGAGTTACACAGGTTCTCCATCTACGATTAATTTGCAGCTTTTTGTTTTAGATACAAAAGTGCTGTTCTGACCTTGTGCGGCAAGGACGGAAAAAGATTTTTGGCCTTACCTCACTGAAGGTAATCTGTTGTTTTTCACCATAAACATTCATCATAACATCCCATGAAACCTCCACTATAGGACAGGGAGCTCCAGAATTCTAGCTTTTGCTGGAAAAATGTAGAGGGGAAGTACCATAGTCACCTCGCTTGTTAGCGTTACGGCTGGCACCATGGACCGCGGTTGTAGGTGACCGCAGTAAGTAAGATGTAAGATACAAAAGAGGATGCTGCTGCCCATCCTCCAGTTTATAACCCTTAGTCGCCTCTTACGACACCCACGGGTATGTATGGGTTGGTACTATTCTTTGCCGGCACCACACGGGACAACATTAAAAACATTCGTTTTCGACTATTATGTTAAACTTACAATCGGTTTTTACGGTTTCTCAGTTTGCCGTTGTGATTTGGTGAAAGTCATTTTATCAAGCGTCGAAGGTGTTGAATAGGTCAGCGCGTTGTGTGACGTGGTTTGTTGCTCCATCGTCAACGTACCAGTTATCAGTATCTTTCTTTCTTGAAAAATTCGCTTCATAACTCAACAATTAACTCTTTATCATGTTAGCCTTCTCAGTTTTTGCGGAAATATTAGAATTAGTTCCTTGTGACGTTGTTGACGACGATGTAGGACGTCTGCCTGCGAGCCACTTGCGGCAACCTTAAACTACGTGATTCTTCAAGCCACAATATGTGCATTGTTTTGCTTCTAACGTAAGTATGAACATTTTGACTCTCTTTTGCTAGTGACAGCTACAGTATCTCCTGTTTTAGCTTTGGAAGAGAGTGCTCTTTTATGTGAACATAGCTGAGTTTTCAGTTTGACGACTGTACCTTCTCCATTTGACAGCAACTTCCACCCGCATATAAAAGGAAAATATTCTTCTGGGAAACTTTTCAGACTCTTGCACATAACAAACATTTTTGGGAGTTCTTGACTGTGACCTGTAGATCTTGCCAAATATTTTTCAATTTTAAATGACGATTTGCCATGTCGTCTTTTTGTAAGAACCTTCTTGTATACGAAAAAGGATGTGCATAGGTCATAAGCTCGATCTTTTAATACTCCTTCGTAGCTACGATGTAGTCCGCATCGTTCGAAGCGCACCACTTGGGCGATATTTTCTTCAGTCAGGGCGGTGGTTATGATGAGGAAATCATTACTACCGTCTTTAATTCTCTTTCCTTTTTCAGCGGCTGTAGTCTGTTCCGTTGGTATATCGACGGTGTCTAGGATACCTAAGCCTCGCAAAGCTAGTTTAATTTGAAATTTCCAAGTGACCCAGTTGGTGTCGTTTAGGGAACAAATTTTCAGCTTTGTTGATTCCATTTTATGGCCTGCTTACACAATTTAATTCAATTTTACGACGTTACAAATTCCAATGTCGCGAAAATATTTTATCGTTTTTTTTTAAGTTGTTTTGTGTTGGATCTCTTCAGGTATAACCGATGTACAAATTTAGCTAGGAAATGCTTTAAAGAATTAACAAATATATTTTAAAAATAATATTGACAATGGTTGTTCATAAACACAAGGATAACTAGAGTAACCAAGCAACTTCACTCTTTGACTTGACTCTTTGTAGGTTTGAGACTAAGGCGTGATAACATCATAATCCTGCGGCATACACTTACAACCTTTAAAATAATAAGTGTTTCTGTGTTTTTCTTCAATGGTTAATTAAGAGTGTTGCTGTCTGTACTTACTGGGTACCACTCTTTGCCGACTGTATAAAACGTGCCGGGTTGCACTTTACTTGCTTCACCCTAGACTGGTTGCTTCTTCGTATCCGATAAAGTAGGGTTGCTTACTGCCAGCTCTCCATCTGTAATACCGTTATAATATCAGTAAAGTTAGACGAATAGAAATAAAACTCCCGACAAAAAACGATCCCCTCAAAAGTAAAAACTAATAGCATACAGTAATATTTTCAATGTACGCACACTTGCGCATTTTATGATACCTTTTACACTTTGTTGTATTGTTTGTTTGCAATAAACAGTTTTTTCACTACATTTGCTCGAAAAACATACTTAAAAGGACGTAAACATTGCTCGTAAGTAGTTACTTACCGAACTAGTGCGGTAAGTAAAAAAAGTATACTACCAAGGAGTTTTTACACTCTGATCATAAAATAATTTTGTAAAAATACTACAGTGATGACTTTTTACTTGGGTGTCAACTGCCTACCTATATTTAAAATAAAATGGAGAGTACCAGTATAACATAAACCGACAAGAGTCTGACAGTACCCATGGTTGGTTCCTTTAACAAGTGTATTACTTATACCTGTTTTCTCACAAATGTATTGAAAAACGTCGTAAGATACACGGCCGTAAGAGTTGTGACAAACTCGTGCCGATGTCAACTCGTTTGTAATAACCCTACTTACGGCACTTGTATCTTAAATTACTATTACTTACTTTTGCTACTGTTGACCCTTAAACAAAAACATAGACGTGTAGACAAAAACAAAATACTTAGGTATACTCGTACCACACCTATTTTGTAAGTGCAACAAAACAACTTACTTATATTGTGTGTGTATCAATTCCATTAGTTAGGTCCAAATCTTGAATTAATTTCAATAACTTTATTTTGTATTTAGCAAATTTTAATTTTTACTTATGTTCCGTCGACGCATTGAAGTGTCAACAATAGCAAAAGTAAGTAAAACTGTTTATGGCACACAAACAATACAACAAAATGTAAAAAGTATCTTATAACGCGCTAGCTTGCGTAAATTGAAACTTTTAGGGCCGTTTGCACTAAACTTAAGAATCGCCCAAGTTGTTGCTTAATGGCTGTCAAACTATTGCTAGGAGTGTAAGGGGCGATTTTTAAGTTTAATGCAAATGGCCCTTATTTTTTCTTTTTAGGGGCTCGTTTTTTTTTCGGGTCCTTTTTAAATTTTATTTGTAGCTCATGCGTTTTTAGGAACATTGAATTACAATTTATTATAAATGGATAAGGATTGATACCATATTGGTCAAAACAGCATCGCAAAAACCTATTATTTTTTATAAAATTTTGTAAGGTAAAAATGGTTACTGTGGGTTATTTTTATAATATAGACATATGCTCTCGAGGGCTTTTTTGTAGACCTTTTTAGGCTTTACAAATTGTACTACACTTATTTAATGTATGATGATGTATATGTATATTATAGTTTGGACAGCGCACGCCACGTAAACGTCCGCAAAGCATTATTTTTTTACGACTAGATCAGGTAAAGAGCTCATAACTTTTCAATAGCTGGATCGTTTTTATCAAATATAGCTAAGAGTCGCCCTTTTAAATGACTTATAAACTAAAAAAAATGCATTGAAATCGGTCCAACAGTTTAGGAGCTATGATGGCGTAGACAGATACACAGAAAGATACACACGTTAAACTTGAAACGCCTCCGCCTCTGTTTGCGTCGGGGTTAGTAAAATAGTTGTACTGTAACTTATTTCCATGCACATCTACTGAACAAATTAAAATTAATTATTTTTAAATGAAAGATAGACTTGTACTGAAATTTACATAGATTATCGAATCGAATATTCGTTAATACGTTTAGTACCTAGTTGGCATAAGACTTTATTACTTGTATTGTTTGTGTTACCAATATTAATGTTTAGTAGCCTAAATTGCCATTATTTAATATTTTTATATGTCTGTTATAATATAAGTTACGCATTTTAATTACTATTTTAAAATTAAACGTTGTTAATTTATTAAGTTCCTTAAAATCGAAAATTGCATTTTATTTATTGTTACATAATTTTTAACAAAAGTTCGTTCCTTAAATTAAATTCATATTTTTTGTTACTTATGTTAATGAGTCTAATTAATTAGGTTAGTACTTTTAAGATTAATTCCTGCTAAGGTGTCCATTGTGTATATTGGCAAGATGTTTATATACATTCAACAAACTCTATATTTTGTGAGCTTAAAAAGATATTAGCTGTGTAATTATGGTTATTTGAAGCGATTATATTCATAATGCACTGTTAATCGTGTTTACCTTTTGTGAACTTATTAGCTGTGTGCTCTTGTAAGTACCAGTATAAACTTTCATAATTTTATTTAATTTCTTTGTGCTTTTTGTACCTGAAAACTGTGCAAAATGTCTTACTTCTAGACTACTGGTTTAAATTGTTTGGGTAAAAACGTAGGGCTAGATTATGGGTACAAAAAAATGCGGGCCCATCAGGATTAACCAACATAAAGGAACAGGTACATCGGTCAGTAGCTGGTATACAATACGTATATAATATAATTCCGGCTATCTGAAACTACTGCTATTTAAGTCTCGATTATGTTCGTCCCACAAACAGACAAACTTTACCTAATCGTAGTCCGTTCCTGGTGGTCAGTACGTGCAAACTGTCTCTTTAACAAAACCTACCAGTACCGATCGGTACAGAATTTAACTTATTTTTTTACTTTAAATTTTTAAATGATCTTTTATGTTTTTACCCTCTTAGTCAGTCTGCGAAGGCTTCTCCCTGGCAACCAACGAAGTTGGAGATTAACAGTGCATCTCTTAGTATGTAAAACCGGCTTATTCTATTTTTATACTAGTTTATAAAGGTGACGCGAAAAATATATAACATTGTATAATTATAACCAAATAATTTATACCTAATATCTTATTATTTCAAGAACTAGTTTCCTCTCACCCTTTTTGTCTAATTTGTCTTTATTATTGTTTGCGCACAGGCATTGACCTCAATTCTTGTGTATCACTGGGTTATTAAAATGTCACCCAAAAATTCTGATCACATGTATATATTTAGAAAAGTTAGTCTTTTCATATTTTATGATATACGTTTGAAGTGATATTTTGTATTTTGTTTTTCAATCCCGTATATCAGTGATATTCAAGAATTGATCCCCAGGCCAGAAGAAGCACATGGCTTTTATTGGCTCACCGGCCTGTCTCAACAATATGAACATTTGAATTGAAAAAGTTCGAAGGTCGCAGTCGACAAATTATAAAACTCGCCACTCTTCTGGCGCGTAATTCG
Organism: Athrips mouffetella; assembly: GCA_947532105.1. Lineage (NCBI taxonomy): Eukaryota > Metazoa > Arthropoda > Insecta > Lepidoptera > Gelechiidae > Athrips > Athrips mouffetella. The sequence continues at coordinate 36,412,896 of OX383956.1, forward strand.
TTTCTGGCCAGGTAACATCACAGCTAAATATGCTTTACAGGTTAATTAGCTATAGTCGAAAAACAGGAAATGATAAAAAAGCAATAGCAATCAGGCGCTAGGACCTCGCATAGCTTTGTGAAAAAAGTCGTAAAAAAACTACCAAACCCTATACTGCGCGTGGCGCGACACTGGCCACTGGCTGGTATTCGGCGGTTTTTTCTTAACTTTAATGGTTGCCCAACTTATTTGCATATGAAATAATAAAAAATACCGGCCAAGTGCAAGTCGGACTCGCGCCCTAAGGATTCCGCACCTATCTACCATATGATATACTAAAAGCTTTTGCTCTTTGATTTTAAGAACTCTGCGTCCATACAACTTGACCCCTCTTTTAGTTCTTGAAACGGGAGCTCACCTTAATTGGTTACTACTAGTTGTGACAAAAATTTAAATATTTAATGATTTAAGACTTTTGCCTTTATTTGTACTGTAAGACCTAGCTTCTTGCCAAATTTCATAATTTTAGGTCAACGGGAAGTACCCTGTAGGTTTTGCTTTTTTGCATAAATGTATGGAGAAGGGGCCATAAAAAGGTATATCTTTTGATTGCGTTGTTGTAAAAAATTTAAATTTTCAGATCTTGTGTGGTTTATGGACCTTAATATTCGTTATCAATTTCAACCTGATACCTCTTCTCGTTCGTGAGAAAAAGGGTCTTGACAGACAGACAGACGGACAACAAAGTGATCCTATAAGGGTTCCGTTTTTTATTTTGAGGTACAGAACCCTAAAAATTATGATTATTAATGTAAAGGGGGCCCAAATAGTGGGGGCAAAATTGCAAATTGTCGTTACTAGGTCGAGTGGAGTATCATATCTTTACTTGTACATTCTAAAATATATTTTGGTATTTTTTGCGACTCTTACTTTTCAAGTTAAGTATGATGAAAAATGTCATGTAAATGTCAAAAAAAATACCATTGAGCCCTCCCTTTACTCCGAAGTTTGTGAAAGGTAAAATCTGAATTAATAACAGTCGATAGTAGTTAGTTTATGTAAATATTACAGCAAAAGTAAAACGATCTTTCTGAGTAACACAGTTTTTTAGAAATCTGCATAAAACCTTTATAAACAAATTTAGTTCTGCGGTTTAGAAAATGGACTTCATTGCTTCCAAAAATACTAGAGGTATATCGGAACCCTCGGCGCGCGAGTCCAACTCGCACTTGACCGTTTTTAGGGTTCCGTACCTCAAAAGAAAAAAACGGAACCCTTATAGGATCACTTTGTTGTCCGTCTGTCTGTCTGTCTGTCAAGACCCTTTATCTCACGAACGGGTGAAGGGATCAGATTGAAATTAATACCATATATTAGGATCTATGAACCACACAAGATCTGAAAATTTAAATTTTTTACAACGACGCAATCAAAAGATATGGCATTTTATGTCCTCATCTCCATACATTAATTCAAAAATGCAAAACCTACAGGGTACTTCCCGTTGACCTAAAATTATGAAATTTGGCAAGAAGCTAGGTCTCGCAGTACAAATAATGGGAAAAGTCTGAAATCATTAAATATTACAACTTTTCTCACAGCTAATGGTAACCAATTGTGGTGAGCTCCCGTTTCAAGAACATTCATATAAGAGAGGGGTCAAGTAGGATGGTTGCTGAGGCGATTTTTGTTTTAGTTCTATTTAAAAACGGGAACACTTACAAACTTGAAAATTGGTATGTTTATAGTGCGTGTCGGACTCAAAAAATCTAGCACATTAACTTACTGAAATTTCAACGAATACAATTATGTTTATGTGGTGGTACGGAACCCTCAGTGCGCGAGTCCGACTCGCACTTGGCGGGTTTTTTTATAACGTTTTAGGTATGAGTGAAGTAGGTAATCTTAACAAAAGCGTTTACAAAATATTTTTGTATTGAAAAGTTCTTCTATGTTTGCAAAATGAAACAGCATAAAATACTCGTACACACAATTTTGCTGTAGATATGTCTGATGCTTTAATAATGATATATGCCCCCTGGCGGCAATAATTAGTACTACGAGCGACGCGACGGATGAGTCAGGAGGTGAAGGGAGGGGCCGCGGTGAGGGAAGGGGTGGCAAGGAGCAGAGAGGGGGGGGTGAGTGGACCTGGGTGGGCCGCATCAAGAATAAGAATACAGCCATGTGTAACAGTGGGTGTCGTAAGAGGCGGCTGAGGGCTTATCAACCGGTGGATGCATAGATATCTGTAATCTGTGGGTGGATGGGTAGCACATCTTTCTGTGTATCGTCGCGTACAAGCGTGGTGATTATGGTAAGGTAAATCCCCTCCTAAGTAGCACGCGTTTTTGCTGCAGTTCTGGAGGGAGCTCCCTATCCTGCTCCTGCAGTGGACGTGTTATGATTAACTAAGAAGAAATATTCTTTTCACCTCCAAAGCTCGGAAACATTTGTTTTGTCGGTTAAATTCTGCGGCCAAAAGCGAATTTTGGCCCCTAGCGGGCAAAAGGTTTTTCAGCGGCCAAAAGCGATTTTTGGCCGCTAGCGGGCAAAAGGTTTTTGAAATTCGAACGTGATGCAGTATGGCAGACCTCCACGCTGCGGTACTGGCTGCTTCCTCGCTTTAGTGAGGTGAAAAATTTTGTGTTTCGCTCGGCAGCAAAGTTATTTTGCGTTTCGTGCCTTGAAACCTTCGCTACGCTCAGGATTCTTCTTTTGAACCACTCGCTTCGCTCGTGGTTCAATTCTAGAATCCTTCGCTTGCTCAGGTTTCAATACAAGGCACTCACGCCAAATAACGCTTTTGCTGCCTTGCATAACAAATAACTATAGATATAATTTATGGGATTTCCAGAATCGTTTTTGAATTGGAGTACAGGATAACCAGTTACTTGACAATACATTTAATTTTATGGTTACTATGTCAAATACTAAATAATTCAAAAATTTGTAAAGGTTATGTTTCCGACTGTACTAAAATCTCAAAATAAAAGAAAGCGATGGGATCAATATGGGACATATCGGGACTACAAAATTGCAATGTCCCATTACGCACTAACTTGGCGCGTAGGTACTGGGACGTATTGGGATTCAGTCACAGTATTATTATAATCTAAGACTTAACCCGTGTGGTGGCGGCAAAGAATAGTACCAACCCTTACATACCCATGGGTGTTGTAAGAGGCGACTAAGGGTTATAAACTGGAGGATGGGCAGCAGCATCCTCCTTTGTATCTATACATCTTACTTACTGCGGTCACCTACAACCGCGGTCCATGGTGCCAGCCGTAACGCTAACAAGCGAGGTGACTATGGTACACACGGCCGCACATCAGTAGAAACTCTTTTGGACCTTATGGCGTGGTCGTAGAGTTGAAAAAGTTTCTACCGACAAGCGGTTGACCGTACTTCCCCGCTACATTTTTCCAGCAAAAGCTAGAATTCTAGAGGGAGCTCCATGTCCTGTAGTGGAAGTTTCATAGGATGTTATGATGAAAACTTAACCAAACCATACCTCGCCTAACCTAACCTTTGCTATGCTAGGTCGTAAATCTCCAGATTACCTAGTTAATTTGCAGATTATCTAGTTGAGTAATGTGCGAACTGAAACAACTTTTCGCACTTTAACGGTAACATAAAGGGTGTAAGGAACGGTGTACCGAAAACTGAAAGGGCGTGCTCAGTTAACGAAACTGAACAACTTTCCCTAAGAAACATTAGTTGGGATATAAAAAAAATTACCTCCATATAAATTGCCCACTCTGGTAAAACAGTTTGTATGGAGAGGTAATTTTTTTTTCATTTCCCAACATTTGTTTCTTTGGGAAAGTGGTTCAGTTCGTTGACTGAGCACGCCCTTTCAGTTTTCGGTACACCCTCCCTTACATCCTGTGTACATTTTTTTATGTTAGTGCAGGCAATCGAGCAGACAGCTCACCTGATGGTAAAGGTGAACGCGCTTTTAGGCGGATCGTGCGGGCCGCGCGCATTTTAGCCATCCCCGATGCTGTCACCCTCGCGCACCTGTCCGCACCGCGCGGATCCGCGCGACCCGCTCGCAGGGCGCGCATCGCATGGGATGGTGTGACCATTTGTGGGAGATTTCTACCAATTTGGCTACTGAATTTTTATTTTGACCGATTATTTTGTTGAAATACCTTGGTTTATTTGTCCAAGCGAAATACAAATACAAAATATAGCAGGTTTTGGAATAGTTACACCGCCAGAAACCCTAAACTACACATAACAATGTTTTCGTTTTTGTTATTGAAAATACATACAATGAAACAATTTTATCGCATACATCTTCCGCATCTGGCAGCACTGAATCAGCGCGCGGAGTGGCGTGCGGCCGCGCGGCGATCCGCGCGGGCTACGCGTATAATGCGATCGCATCGCCTGGCGGAGTTCAACAAATTCCGGTATTGCGAGAGTGCGATGCGACTAGGTGCGCGTTGTGCCACAGATTTTCATACAAAGCATTCAAAATCCGCGAGGCCATCCGCCTAAATGCGCTTGCACCTTATGTGTCATTGCCGTCCATAGACACTTGCAACACCTCGTTGGCACAGACCACGGAATTCCGTGGCACAGACCTAGCAAAAGCGCGCGCTAGTACTAAATGCGTTGCCAGCCTTTGAAAAGTTTGTTAACCCGCTATGGTATGACCCCATGTAGTAAATTCCCGGGAAAACCGCATGGGGGAAGATTTTATCTAACTTTGCCGACTTTGTACTTGAAGTTTATATTTGCGGTTCTATCACGGTTCTATGTTCTATGCGTGAGCGCAGCAAGGTTCAAATCTCTTTGGTTCTATCAGTCAGTTGCACAAGTAATCTTTAAAGCAACAGCATGTGAAAAAAATAGGCTAAAAATAAAATTTATTTTTGCCTGACTGTGGTCAAGCAAAGGAGGGTTATATGTTAGACCTTTATGCATGTAAGTATGTATGTATGTCCGTTTCTGTGTTCCCTCGTAACTGCTATACGGCTAAATCGATAATACGTCGTTAAATTTGTCTTAATAGCACGAGTGCTACTGGGTATATTAAAATAATGAAAAGTCAGTATGGTGGATTTTTGGGGCCAAATTGAGCGTTATGAAAAACTTTTTACTAATAAAGCGTGGTATCAAAATGAATGGTTGTGTTAACGGAAGAAGCGAAACTGAGAAAATTGTTTGTTCAGAATCGAGAGTAGAATCAATTTCACGGGTTTTTATAGGGGTAATATTTTTAAATTTTTCTATTCTAAATATTTCTGTGGATACGCGCGCTGGCGGCGGCGCCGCGCGGTTCATGAGCGGTGAGGAGTGGAGTGGGCGTAGCGTGCGCGAAGTGCGCGGACTATAACAACGATGACAGTAGAACAATGATGAAATTTTACAATAACAAAAACTAGAAAAAAAACCTTTTTTTAAGATAAATCAGTTGGGGTGTATGAGGGTTAACGACTTAAGAGGGAAAAACAACTCGGGATCCTAGGATCTATTTATAGGATTTTGGTTAACTTAGGCCGACAAACAAAATTTTATAATGTTAACCACCACAAAATATAAACAAAACGAATTTCCGTCTCCACCTGTAATTTCTTATACCTAAAATTCAAGTAAACCAAATCCTAGAAATTGATCCTAGGATCATAGCTAGTTTTTCTCTTGTCTGTTACGCAGTCGGGTTGCTTGTATTAAATATTTTTTTTAGGATATAGAAATTTTAATCGGCTTCCAAAAACAACCCCGATATTAATTTTCATATTGATTCTCCTTTCAGTAAAACTAAACATGGTCATCGAGATCAGTCTCTGTTTACTCGTCGAATTCCAAATTCAGACAAATGTCAAAAATCATCACTCGGACAAAAGAAACCCGACTTACCTGCTGGACTTTCCGTTCGTCTTCGTACGACAAGATAATATTGGATTTACTGGCTTCCTATACTACTACCAATTCACCTGCAATAATGAGTGATCAGCTGAAAACCGTGTCCGCTATGAATAAGTTGTACATTGGGAATCTTCCAATAGAAGCCGACGAAGCAGCTGTACGGCAACTCTTCACGGAGCACAATTTAACTGTTGCTGATATTTCTGTGAAAAGAGGAGGATATGCCTTTGTGGATTTTCCAGATCAATCTGCAGCAGACCGTGCCATTGATAAACTCCACGGTAAGTTCTTACCTAGCTAGTTTACATGGTAACGTATGTGAAGTCGTAAGTACCTACCTACTAATATGCGTTTCGTAAACTTGGAGAATTGACATTCTTGACTGATAAACTATCACCCAAATAAATGGTTCAGCAGCATTGGACTTACTTACTCGCGATATGCGACAGTCATCATCATCATATAGTGTGGCTGTGGGTTGTAAGATGCGAGAGTCATCATCATCATATAGTGTGGGTGTGGGTTGTAAGATCGATGACCGACCTCACAAACCCTAGGTGTCTAGGTGTTATTCCCAAGCCGTCTGACATGGCTCATCTAACGACTACTGTCGTAGATAGTAGCCGGGACCAACAGCTTAACGTGCCTTCCGAACGAAGCACGGAAACATCCCAACCAGCAAAACCGGTCCTTCCCATTAGACCAACTGCTACGCACAACTAGTTGTACTATCATTTAAGATCTTTTTTTGAAAATCCTTCCTTTCAGCACAACTTTATATTTTTCACTTATTATGATTTCCCTATTACACAACTATGATACCTAATCAATGTTTTCAGATAGTGTTATAAAATTTTAAATTTTGTGGCGGCGGCGAAGTGTAGGTAATTCAGCTGACTGCTGGATTTTAATGAAATTTAATAAATTACGGCAACCAAATTACTAATATTTTTGATTTATTTTAAATTACTACGTGTTGACTAATGTTGATGAATGAGATTACCAATTTAAATGGTGAATATCAGAGCAACGAAAAGAGAGAGTTTGGAGAATTTGTAGATAAATTATGGAAATTAAAAAAGAAATCAAAAACATCTACTTCAGAAAGATATAAGTAGGTCATGTATTTTATAAATGATTTTTTTGACAAACTAATAATTATTATTTTTATATTTACGATAAAGTATTTAAATTTGAAAGAAAATACAGCGAGAATTTTTATTCGTTTTAATCCCGAAGCCCAGTGATTGTACTCATGAAAACAAGCAACTTTACCGAAGAAAAACATTATTTACTCGAAAAAAAATTTTCACCTTCCCATACAAAATGAGTCGATCACGTGACCACTTTATTATGGGGAGACGAAAAATTTTTTTCGAGTAAAACATTTTTTTATTCGGGAAATTTGATTGTTTTCATGAGTCACTGGGCTTCGGGATTAAAACGAAGGAAAATTCACCTGTATAATATGAAAAATTGTTAAAGTTCGAAATACGAAACCGGAAACAGTATCACAAACATTGCCATTCCGACAACAGTTGCGTAATATTTATAAATGCAACTGTCTACAATACGGTAATATATTTTTTTCACCTTTTTGTTAGGTTTCGCAACAAAATATGTTGTATTGGATGCCATCGGCTAATATGCTAGTTTCCAAGCCATAAAGAACAACTTCAAAAAAGAATTCATGAACCCCCCCATACACAGTATTTTATGATGGCTGGCCATATATCCATTTTATTCGATCTGTCAAAAAAATAACTTAATTTATAATTTATTGATAAACATCTTGATTTCCATTCAAAGTAAATATGAGTAAAATATTCACGCCGACCGAAATAATTAGGGCAGCGTACTAAACACAAGAGAACTTTATTGCCAAAACAGTGGAGGTGTTCTAGTGCTCTACTATTATTTTCTATTATTTTCTTAATTATTTTTATGCTCGTAGAAAAAGTAATGTATGCTACTGATTGCAAACTAGTCATTGTAACATTCGTGCTGTCTATTGTGACATTCGGCTGCGCCTCATGTCACAAACAAGCACTGATGTTACAATGACTATCTTTACCTGACAGTGGCATAAACTACTATTATAAGGCGCATGAAGTTTAACGCGTATAACAGGGTCTACTTTACAGTAAATAATAAATTCCCATGTGTATCATCATCATATCAGCCGAAAGACGTCCACTGCTGGACATAGGCCTGACATTTAAATTATGAAAAAGGTTACCTTTTTTAAATTCGTCTTAAAGACCCGCCGTAACCATATAAGAACTAGATTATTTTTTTGGACCTGATTTCCTTTTGCCCATTTATTAGTGAGGTCAAAAGCAACAACTTTTGTTCTACGACAAAAAAAATTCGACTCCATACTAAAGTGGTCACGTGACCGACCCATTTTGTATGGGAAGTTGAAAAATTTTCGGGCGTTGTTGTTAGCAAAGTCGTTGAACAAAAGTTGTTGCTTTTGACCTCATTAATAAATGGGCAAAAGGAAATCAGGTAACCTTTTTCGTAATTTAAATGTCCACGGGCTACACTACAGTACTATTAAAATAAGCTCAATGAAACCGATTTTGAGTAGGTAAATCAATCACGGGTGTTTCTCGGTGGTCATACTGGAATCACATGATTACAGTTTTGTAGGAATGGAAAAGTCCTTATATCCATGCCTTATATGAATAATGCGGCAAGATACCTTGCATGGAGATTACAGGTCATACAAAGTTTCATCAAAGTCGATTGAGCCGTTTTTGCGTAAATTACAATTTTAAATTTTCGTTATACATGGTGTAAAATTTGACCTCTCCATACAAACTGTTCGACCAGAGTGGGTAATTTGTATGGAGAGGTCAAATTTTTTTTTATTTCCCAACATATGTTTCTTAGGGAAATTTGTTCAGTTTTGTTAACTGAGCACGCCCTTTCAGTTTTCGGTACACCGTCCCTAACACCCTTTATGACAGCTACCCTCAATGAGAGCCCTAGAAACTTGTTTACTATTATATAGGGCTCCCGCACACGACCGAGAATCGGTGGGCGATTATCGGCCAGGACAAGGACGGAAGATTCAGGTGATAACACGTCAGAGCGGGATGCCAACAAAAAATCGGTCACCGATTCTCGGTCGTGTGCGGGAGCCCTAGCAAGAAAGCCCTAAGAATCCTTCGATGGATTTAAAATATGGTGTTAATCGGTGAATTCGTTTAGCCACTAGGCCAAAACGTGACGGACAGACCGACCGACCGACGGACGGACGGTCGTTTTAGGGAGACTTACTTTTTATGATGTACATGAACACATTCTTGAGAAACTATAAAAGCCTTTTATTTTACGAATACCTAGGATACCTTTCACGCTCCGCTCGCAAGTAAAAATTTAGTCAGTTTTTTTTTTTTCAAAAGTAAGGAATGGAATTCATGACAGTTGGAGACTTTGTGTTTTATATGTGTGCAGTGTGATTTACCTGAGTTTTTGCGGGCTTCACTCGGTTCTACTCAGGAATTCGACTCCTGTGCTTACCTTTTGTGTTTGTTCGTACATAGTTGTACTCGTATTTTAGACATTGGTGTGTATGACTTTATCGTTCTTTTTCAGGTTACTCGTACTGTGGACTACCGCTTATCGTCGAACCCTCAGTTGCAAATAAAAAAATGTAAGCATAAACAATCTTCATTCATAACATCTACAATGTTTTAACAGAATATTCTGGGAACGAATTCATACGTAGAATATCGATTAGTCACTTTGATTTCCTTCCAAGAAACCCCAGAAACGTCTAGAAACCCGTCTCGAACGTTGACCAGGTTCGAGTGTAGTTTCAAAGAAGGCCTAGTATGTTTACTTACCTGAAGTGGCGTTAACGATCCATTGTCAACACTGAAACAATGGTGTCGAATATAAGACCAACGAAATAATAGTTGCTAGGTTTTTAAATCTTATCTAGGATTCTGTAATGTTACAAAATGTTGTTAGGTAGGTAGGTAGGTATAGGTACATCTCAGATTCCTAGATAGCAAAAAAATGCAATACGATGATTTTACAACATGTTGTTATTCCTTGCAGCGTGAATGTTCCAAGTCTCCACAGCGCCAGCACGACACAACTGAAGGACTCTATCAGCGATCCTCCTTCGTGCGGCTGGAGGTGAGTTCGGTTTAGCTTTTATCCGTATTTTTAGTGATACTGCGTCTTCTTGTAGTCTGCGCGTGAGGAAAGGTACACCTACGTTTTTTGCGCCAGTAAGTAAACGCAAACTTCACGTGATCAGACATGCGGTCAACTGCACGCATCATGCAACACGTAACATTATGCTCCGCGTCCTATATCTTCGGCTGACGTTTACCATCAATGAATTTGTGTTTTATCTAGGTACCTACCTACCTACTTATTTTAAGTCTGGGGTTGAATAGTAGATGGCGGCTTTTTGCTTTGTGCTTGAGTGTCGGCAGCTCGGCACGCTCACATAAGAGGGTGGATGCTTACTGCTTTATCTGAATTCTTGATCTCAATAAGGCATGGGTATTACTTTATGCTAGCGCGATGAAAGGAACGGCGTGTGCTTAAAAAAGAAACTTACCGGTTTATAAAATTACGAAGGGGGTCGTTAGGTCTCCCATGGTCAATGTCGGTCAAGCCGTTGAAGGGTAGAGGCAGACCTTGTAACACCCCAAAAATCCTAAACCTAGTAAACCTGTTTGTTTGCATGCCTTACCTACCAACCAACGTATCAAATATGCAATTTAGACAGGAGCCGAATTATTTTTACAAACCGTTCGTGAGAACAATAGTCGAAAACCTTGGTTTATAAATTTACCTTTTGCCTATAAAGTCGTACTTGATTCAGAATTTGTAAAAATACAGCCAAATTAGACAAAGCGCAGTTACAGAATATACAAGGTCTAAGGGACAGGTTAGCAAACACTGAAAGGCCATCATCAGTCAACGTAATACGAGTATAGGTACTTACCTACCTAGCCACCCTAGGTACTCAATCAGCACAAGTCACAAAGTGGAGAATTAAACTCTACAACATAATTTTTTATAAATCTGTCCTTAAACCCTTGTTAGGCCCCCTTATATATTAATGTAAAGAACTAAAGATAATAAAAGATAAAAGTAAGGATAAATAGAAAAGTCAGGTTAGGCTAATGGTAGGTTTAGTGCGCAGTTAATTACTGGTTTACTAGGTACTTTAGAAAAGACGCAATACCTACCTTGATACCTTCATACTGATTTCTAGCCGGTCTGTTGGAGTGATTGGGGGCGGCTGTGGGGCGTCGTGTGACGTTGCTAAGTGCGAGGTGATCTAGCGGTATGGGAGCGGGAGGAAGCCGGGCACGTGTCATGAGGCGCCCGGGTGTCCCGCTTCGTCCCGAGATGGCGGGCGCGCCCACGTGTTCGCACTATCGATCCGCGCATAACGCACGCGCTCTGCGCCCAGGAACAGCTCTGCTTGTTGACCTTTTCTGTTCTGATAACGATCACCAACCACGTGATCACTAATGTATTTCATACCTTTGAAGATACTATCTATGTACCTATATCCCTCGTACGTACTTGCCGTACGTACTTCACATTATCCACCACTGAACATAATTTCTTTTATCACACCACACATATTAGTTTTTAGGGTTTTTGAAAACCTAACTTAGGTAGATAGATAAGTAGGTACAAGAGAGAGAAGGACGGGGCAGGTATAAACCTCGTGACTTGGGGCGTATTTACTACCCACCTTCAAGATTTTTCTGGAAGCTTGCACTTAGTCACGTGGGCGTGCATTGTTGCCGGGTGGCATGGCAGGAGCAGGCATGGCGGCGGCAGTACTTAACTACCAGGCGCGGCTTGGTGACCTGCCGGCCGGCTCCTCACCCCCCCTGCCTGCCTGGCTTGCCACCCCTCCCCCTGTTGCCGTGGATACGGACGCGGAGGCGGACTCCTGCCGCCCGGGAAAATAACTCGGCAGGTCTGGAAAGAAATCAAAAGTACAGTACCTATATCTACCGCACATCAATGAAAACATTTGCACTACAAATAAATCAGCGCTGCATACTACGTAATAATTAATAAAGACGATCTGATGGCTAAAATAGGTATTTCTACCCATACGATGTGCGGTTGACTGTACTTACGGGTATACGAAAACGGTCCCATTAGTCCCTCAGCTAGGATAAATATAGGTAAAATATCTGCTCAATACTATGCTTTCTTTTTTCGATAAAATAAATTCGCGAGTAACTTCCCCGGCACCTAAGGTATCTTGCGGCAGTTTCAAATTGATCTGTGTAATTTAATATCATTTCACTTAATAGGTATTTCATATAAGGTTGTTGCAGTAGTACTACCAAAACGTAAACGTGTGATTAATCACAATTGGTTGGTTCCATTGAGTTTATAATGTTTTATAATATAACTGAACAACTTCCCCAAGAAACATATGATGGGAAATGAAAATAATCCATGAAAGTATCTTGCAGGGTACCTAGTATCCAATCTGTAATAAATAGTACATTAAGATGAGAGTGCGCTATTTTGGATATTACGGCCGAGGCCCAGAAATTGCAGCCCGAGCCGTAGGCGAGGGCGTAATGGAGCCGAGCATTTAATCACCAAAGCGCACCCGCTTCACGACGTTTTTCAACATATTTGCGAATAAAAACAAATAAAATTTGCTTACGTTTCATCCCGAAAATTTGTAGTTTTTCCTTACATTTATTTCCACGTAAACTCGATTCTCCAGACTTGTGTTTTGAGTCTAAGTATTTTCTACGTTGGGTAACTACACTAATTACTGTTTTTTTATTTGTAGAAGTCAAAACTTAAGAAAATAATCACAAACAAATTTCCGTAATTTTTACTTAAATATTTTATTAACGATAAGCAATTATTATATTGAACGAAAGATCAAGTTGGGCCTTGATTTAACTAGGACCTAAGTTTAAAAGGTGGACACTATCTATTAGAGTAGGAGATAAGTGATAATCAAATTTTCTCAGAACTAAAACGGGACCATTTTTGACAATAAAGGTTGTATGTGGTTTTGGACATCACATAATCCAGAAATGAATGTTGTCAAGCCGAAACCCTACTAAGTTAAAAAACAAAAAATAACCTAGGCTAAATTACGGTGGGAGGTTTATTGTTTTAAAAGTATTCCTTAGGTCCCCCTGAATATATCTAGAAAATTCTCCGTTGATCCCATGTACGCTCCCCGCCGCCGCCCTCAAACGGGTCTAAGGTTGCCAGGTCGCCAAACCTAATAGCCGGACAGACCAGCCAGTTTGGCCGGACATTAAGGTAGAAAGGCCGGACACCCTACATTATTGAGGATTTTGTCTCAGTATTAATAGGTACGACAAAAGTATGTAAAACCAAGCTTTTTTGATTATTATCATAAATCTTTTTAAATTCTAGTGAAATAATCTATAATAAATAAAATCGATCGCCAAATCAGTCTTAGGTAGGTACTTTATTATTAATCAGTCAAAATTAAATTCTAGATACTTAAACATTTATCATTATCATTTTAGAAGTGGTAGGGCTTTTGTGCAAAGTCCGTCTGGGGAAGTACCACCCTCTTGCTTTTTTCTGCCGTGAAGCAGCAGTGTTTGCACTGTTCTGTTTCGGTTTGAAGGGCAAGGGAGCCAGGGAAATTACTGGCACATGAGACATACCATATTAGTTCCCAGGGTGGGTAACGCGCTTTGATGTCTTATTAGTGTAAAATTTTTCACTAATAAGACAGTGGGTGTCATGGGCGGTGGTGACCACTTACCATCAGGTGGCCCACCTGCTCGTTTAGCCACAACATATTTAAATTCTTCTTAAATACTAATGAAAGGCACAAAAAAGACTATTTTTAACGAAAAAAAAATAATCAAAATCTTCTTCTCTTTAAGTCAAACAATGAAACAAAACAAATTATTCTCTAAGTTTAACAAATAAAACAAAACACTTCTTGTCTTTGAGTTACACATAAAAATAATTATTAATATTTTTGGTTTGCCGAAACCTGCTTTAAGAGCTGTTTCTTTCAAAATGTAGTTGTGAAAATCCTTACACGTCAAATGTTTTAAATTAAATTCTACAACCAACATTTTGGCAACAGTGTCAACATATAATCTGTTGCGTTCTTTCGTCCATTGCTGACCTATCAAGAAAAAATCTCTTTCAATGTTTGTGTTATGTCCTGGGATAGCAAAGTAATACTTACAAATAGTTAGGAATTCTGAAAAGCAATCTTGACTTATCATCGATTTAAAATAGGCTACCCATTTCTTATGTGCTAACAGCTTCTTGAAATCAACGTTCTCTTTGTTAGTGTTCAGAAAAGATTTTGCAGTTGGTCAAAACATTTGCTCTCGTCAATTTTGGAAGGCGGCACTTCGACCTGCGTGAGCGACCGACAGTTGAGTCGCTCGGCCGCGCTCGGCGCTCGCTCGTTTGCGAAATGTAAAAAGCCGGACACCGTTTATTTTGGCCTGACACGCAATCAAAAAGCCTACATATGTCCGGCTTTATCCGGACGCCTGGCAACGCTAAACGGGTCCCTCATTGCATTGTAAATAATACCGAGACTCATAAACATTTTTTGCGACTCTTAGTTTTCAAGTTATGATGAAAATTTCAAAAAAAAAAACCATTCTCAGTTGCCCAGTTTTTTCGATATCTGCAAATAGACTGTAAGGGCACTGCATGTTATCCTACGTTATCATCTAGTACACGAAATTTGCAACTTTGTAGCGATAGTAGTGGCCTACTAGGTCAACAAGACGTTGGTCTGCCAATCCGCAACCTGGCAGGTTTTGTACAATCGGAGCGCAAAGTGGTTAAGTGACAGATTACACGAATGAAATCTAGGTATTCGTAGAAATAGAAGGTACCTTTACAAGTAAAAAACAACAGGTCTGCCTTGCATCGTATTGGCATTGGAGATATGATGAAGAGGATGAAAGGCAGACCTTTTACAAAACAAAAAAAATAGTCATTTAAAGTTGCATATATTCTGTCAGTTTTCGTGCATATTTCAAGCTTTTTATGTTGCATATAATCCGGTCTCTAGTGATAATGTATGCTAAATATTAAAGATTTAAAATCAAATTATTGTAAAAAAAAACTGAATTTGGTGACTTCTCACTTTACTGTCCAATATTTATTAAAAAAATAAATATAGTAGGTCCCTAGGGTTAAACTTGAAGTCGGAAATAAATCCTACAAAAAAGCTTAATTGTTTAAATAGCTTCTTATGTAACTAATATGACTATCCTAGGTTTCCCCTCCCGGCGGAGTTGTGATTGATTGATTGACTCACTCATCAATGCACAGAACAGCCGAAACTACTGAACTTAGAAGGAGGGTATATTTTTCACGTTATGTACACCTAGGTAAGTTCGTACAAGAAATAATTTTAAGAAATTCCACCCCTAAGGGGCGCTTTCTGCTGTACTTCTTATATTAATAAGCGCGCCTTCGGACTTCCATACTAAAATGTAAGTAAGGAGTTTTATCAAATCCGAAAAACGTAATCTTTAAGAAATATATGCAAATAAATGTTATTATACTTCAGTATTTCTGATAAAAAATCTTACAAAATACTTAAAAATAAAAAATAAAACTGCGTCATTAGTGCTCGAAAAAGAAATTTACCCTATCTCTATTAATGGTCCATGTTTCTAGGTTCTTACATTTTGGGTTTCTGTTGCGAAGTTTTAGTAATTGGCGGTTTATGAGAGTAACACCATGTAAGAAGGTCCAAACCGGACCAAAATTATGAGGGCTGATGGATGAGTAATGATAAAAAACCGGCCAAGTGAAAGTTTGGAGTATGGAGCCACGCAGAAGTGTATTAAATGCACGCGAGTCCGACACGCACTTGACCAGTTTTTATTATATTTGTTTTTATTCTTTAGCTTATGCTCTATAAACAGACCAATTTTCACGATTGTAGGTAAGTGTTCCCGTTTTTACGATAGCTAGAGCTAAAACAAAAATCGGGCAAAAATTGCTTAAAAAAACACGTTTTTAGTAGGGACGCCCCCCTCAATATATTATTATTATTTTAATTCTTATCACTCCTTTTGGAGGCTTACACCATCACACGGGCCTTATTATTATTATTATTTATTATAGCGGTAACAGATATACACAATAATCTGTGAAAATTTTAACTATACCTTTTACGGTTCATGAGATACAGCCCGCTGACAGACAGCCAGACATCGGAGGCATATATTAATTGGGTCCCGTTTTTCACCCTTTGTCTACGGCACTCTAAAAAACATTGACTGGACAAGAAAACCGGTGGCTTAAATCAAAACAGACAAGCCTGAAAACTACCACTTAGGTAAAATACCGTCTTAGATTAAATACCGTCTTAGATTATGAACGCGCAGTCAAGCATAAGTGTATTAAAAACGCGCGAGTCCGACACGCACTTTACAAGTTTTTATTATTTTTTCATTCTATAGCTTATGCACTATACAGGGTGTCCCAGGAAACACTGTCAAGCGGTGGTCCAGAGGTGGACCAGCCCTTGGGCTACCCGAACCACCCCCATGTATGTTCCGCGATTATTTGTAGTTTTCGAGTTATAAATTATTTTATAAATTTTTAAAATTTTCTGCCAATGGAAATTTAAAAATTCATATCTTTTTTTTTACTGAACATTTTACCAATTTTCTTTTTGTGTCATGATTGCCTTGAACGTTTCTTATACATAAAATAATTATCCTCCTAACATTCCTACTTGTTACTCAAAAAGTATGATAAATAAAATTTTCGAACATCTTAATGGGCTGATTAAAATTTTGATCAACAATTTAAAAATACAAAAAGGAGATTGTAGATGATTTCAAAAACTTTTCAGGTCTCTAGTCTACCTATAACATAAAAAAAATGTTGCTTAATGGGGTATTTTTCGCTGAAATCGGCGTTAAAAAATTGAGAGGAAAAAACCCCTGAATGTTAATTAAGGCTTCAAATAAATAATTTGCCTATTTTGGTGATTCCTATTGCAAATTAAGATAGTGGTAAGGCTTCTGTACAAAGTCCGTCTGGAAAAGTAGCGCCTTTTGCCTGTTTCTGTCGTAAAGCAGCAATGTTTGCACTCTTGTGTTTCGGAAGTTTTTAGAGAGCTGGTAAAATTTCTGGCACATGAGCCATTGTATTTTATTTCTTAGGATGGGCCCTCAGAATTTGGTTGTATTTTCCGTAAGAGTGACTAATTGATAGGGTATTTTGAAAGTATTTTGGTACTTAAAATGGTATTTTTCGCTGAAATTAGCGTTCAAAAGATGCTAGGGAAAAACCTGAATCTTTATTTAGGTTAAAAATAATAAATTTTACAATTTTCGTTATTCTTCATAACATGACCACGGCTATTATCTGAACATCACTATGAATATTTCTTAATACCATAGTTTGTACATTACAATTTCAGATGACAATAATTTCTTGTTTCATACTTTTTAGAGCAAGATTTGCCAGTAGTCGGGTTCTAGTTTTTGAACTGATTTTTTCTTACTGACTTCAGTAACGTGAGGTCACTGGTCACCGTTAAAAGACAACCACGATTGCTGACCGCCTAAACAGAAGAGAAAAAAAAAACAGGTCATTTCTCAGCGCCAGCACTGGCGTATCACTGGCGCTAGTTACTAACCCTGTGTGTGTTTTTATTATTTTTATTAGCAAAAAGGTCTTTCATTAAAATACTTAGGTACACTACCGAAGGAAAATGTAGATAATATGCCAATCTTGGCGTACTTTTGACGAATAAATGCAATAAAATAAATACGTATTACATATACACATATATACAGTAATTTTGGTCGACACTGGCACTAGTGATGTGAACCGGTTTCATAAAAACCTACAAAAAACCGGTTTTTGTTAAAACCGATAATTACCGGTTCACATTAAAAAACCGAATAACACCACAAAACATGTATCCGAATCTTAGATATGTATCCGAAAATAAGTCTTGTTCCGTTTAAAATGTTGTCTATGTTAGGAGAGTCCCCGATGCCTCGTTTAAGTATGTGAAAACAAGGGTTTTAGGAAGCTGGTTGAAGTATTGAATCCAAGCTATAAACTTCAAATGCCAGAACTTTACAAGAGTGCCAAGTCACGGCTTGCTAGCATGCTTGAAAATATTAAGAGTGTTGCACTTACCGCTGATATGTGGTCAAATCAAAACATGGATTGTTTCCTTACTGTCACAATACATTTTTAAAACATTTTAAAAAGCTACGTATTAACTACATGTGATGTTCCAACTTCGCACACAGGCGAAAATCTAGCTGAAATTATGACTAACTTACTAACAGAATAGAAAATATTAGGAAAAAATTCTGCTATTGTCACTGATAATGGTAATAACATGGTAAAGATGTGTGATTTGCTGGGAATAAGGCACATGCAGTGTTTTGCCCATACGCTTAATTTAACTTTGGACGATTCTATGAAGCTTTCTGAGGTGGAAAACATAACTAAAAAATGTAAATCCATTGTAAAATTCTTTAAAAAGTCATCAGCTGTAGGTTGGCGAGCGCTTAAATTAGCTCAGAAATAAAGAAAACCCGATTCTACCCCTTTGAAGATGATACAAGAAGTTTCTACACGATGGAAGAGCACGTTTTACATGTTAATGAGAATACTACAGTTAAGTGACGTTCTCGCATTGTTGTGTAGGAAATTAGTTCAGGCGCCAGACTACTTAACTGCTTCCGAAGAAGAAGCAGTTAGAGAAGTTATCAACATTTTGGAAATATTCGAGGAAGCTACAAAACTCGTTAGCGCTGATCAGTATCCGACTAGTCATTCCGTTAATATGTGGACTATTTGAAAAATTTAACACTATTGAAATTTCCCTCACAACAGATATAGGCAAGATGTTTCACTCATCAGTGAGGCGACACATAAGTAACAGACTCTTGGCATATGAAACAAGAACTGTGTCGCAAATATCTACATATTTGCATCCAGTGTTGAGAACAGCATTTCGTCACCCAGAAAACATGCTGTCGGCGAAAGAGTTGGTAAGAAAAGAATCATCCCATTGCTTAAAAGATTCCGTGGATAGCTCTGTGCCATCGACTTCAGAGAAGCCAGCGACTTCGGAGCAGCCGGGACAGAAAAAACCTGGACTACTGGATTTCTTAAAACAAAGAAGACCCAATGCTAGTTCAACTGCTTCTGTAATTAATATTTTACGCATGTATATAGACACGGATCCACGAAGCGAAGAAGCCGAGATCACAAATGCAGCTAAAAGTGCGGGAGCTTTTTAGTCCAGCAATAAACACTTGGCGCCTTTGAATACAATAGCAGCGCTAAAGTATTTGGCCATACCAGCGACATCGGTACCTTCAGAGAGGATGTTTTCCAAATCAGGATATATATTGTCCTCTAGACGGAGCAGGCTACAGGCAGATGCTGTTGACCAAATTTGCTTCATAAATCAAAACTACGATTAATTAGAAACCGGCGAACTATAAAATCTCCTGCTCATTTATTTTCTGATTGATGACTACTCCTTTTTTGTATTGTAATTGTAGGTACCTGATTAAGTGAAGAAAAATAAATACTAAGCCTTTAAATAAATACTGGTATTTAAAAAAAAAAAAACCTAAAAAAACCTTTAAAAACCGGTTTTTTAAAATAACTAATCGGTATATACCGGTGTTAAAAATTGTAATCGGTTCACATCACTAACTGGCACAGTAAATATATAAGCTAAAGCAGTATGGAAACTCGGGCCTTTTTTTGAAAAAAGAACTACCTATTCTGCGTCGGAGCGTCAGGGTTGTAACCTAGAATTTTTTGAAATAAGAATAGTATGATGAACTCAAATATTGGGTGCTTTATCAACTTTGTTTCTTTCAGCATGTTTTTGGACCGTAAAACTTCATTTTTTTCGTCTTTCGACCTAGGTTCCTTTAAGGAGTCACACAGAAAATTAA
Organism: Athrips mouffetella; assembly: GCA_947532105.1. Taxonomy (NCBI): domain Eukaryota; kingdom Metazoa; phylum Arthropoda; class Insecta; order Lepidoptera; family Gelechiidae; genus Athrips; species Athrips mouffetella. The sequence continues at coordinate 36,432,728 of OX383956.1, forward strand.
ATTTAGCAGACAGTCTTGCATAAAATGTTAAGTCAGAAGGTTAAATCACTTAGTCGCCTTTTATGACACAAGGGCAGATTAAGATACTTAGTCGCCTTTTATCGCACAAGGACAGGGACATACTTATAGGGACCCTATTATGTACCTATTTGTTTGTATTATGGTTTTGGCACCCACGACTTACTTCAGCACGAAAACTGCTTATTTTCCTGTAGCGGTGTGTGCATGTGTGAGTGCGCCAGTTTTGGACGTTTGTTAGGAGTTTCCATACTGCTTTAGCTTATATATTTACTGTGACACTGGAGTCAACCCTGGTAATCGACAACGTCGACTCTGTAAGTAGGTAATTAAGATATAGGTAGGTATGTGGATTTGCTAAACATTTTCCTCCACTGACATTTCATCGCGCTTGGAGGTGATACGAGTAGATTAGATGACATAATGTTTCAAATAAAGTAACATTTCTCCTAGATATATTTTCTCTCGGGCAGCGTGCTAAGCCGGCTTTTAAGATAAAGATTGCGTCGCCGCCATCTAGTGTTGCCAGAAGCTCATTAGGCTTTGTTCTGTTCTCTCGGTTGTTCCATTCCAACCAAACGGTATACGTCGTACAAAATAACTCTGGCTATGTCCGTTAATGCGCAGAACTAAAAAAATTAAGCGGGGATGAGAGCGGCAGTTGGGGGGAGGTGAGCGAATCGTTTTTTAGATATCCGCCTGTCACCCATGCGCGGAAAATAACCGTCAGCGCCAAACTTATCCTGTGCTGTATTGGATAATATCCATTATGTTAGTTTCGTCATTAATGTATTCGTAAATCTTCATTAATGTGTTCGGAATGTCAATTTGAGCCTAGGAACGTTCATTAATTATTTTTACGTGCCTGCTGCGGGGACGAAGCGGTACTAAAAATCGCATACTGACCGTAGGAGGAAGAAAGAAGAAGAATGAATATGCACGTGTCTAGACCATTCCTTACTATTCCTCCCTAGGCACGTAATTTACTATTTCATCTCTCTAGCTTGGGAAGGTTTGCTTTATCGCTCAAAATCACAAAGAAATAAATGGTACAGCAGCACTGCACTTACTTTCTCGCGATAGGTACGCAAGTAAAAACTATCAACCGCAAACTTAAATATGTACTGTCATACATATAGTATGGAAATACAAACTTTAATTTACGTTTTTCAAAAAAAATTCTAATAAAATATTCACATCAATTCAGAATTAAAAAGGTTAAACATTGAAACACACTAACCGTAAACGATTTCGAGTAAATCATGTGTAAATCACATGTTTAAATTTTAGAAGAGCAGTCTACCGCAAGATTCTTGCATGGAGATTATTTTAAATTTCCGAACACATGTTTCTTAGGGATAGTTGTTCAGTTTATTCTACTGAGCAAGCCCTTTCAGTTTTTTTAACCCTGTATACTAAGAGGCTCTACTCACGATCGGATCGGACCGCTCCGAATTTAGCTCCGGACCGCTATTTTGTCCATTAGCGTTGCCGGATTGTCCCAAACGACAATTTTGCCATCGGTTCGATCCGACCGTGAGTAGAGCCTCTTAAATTTCGCAAAAAAGAAACAAATATAATATCCATTCAGGTAGATAACCAACCCAGATTTAAAATTATGAGTACCCAATTATGAGTAAATCACATGTGTACGTTTTGGTAGTACAGGAACACCCCTTAAACGAAATTACACAGACCAATTGATACTGGCGCAAGATATCTTACATGGAGATGTTTGGTCATGCAAAGTTTCATAAAAATCGTTTGAGCCGTTTTTCAGCAAATTCCAATTCTTCTTTTTTGTCGTACACACGGCCGCACATCGGTAGAAACACTTTTGGACTTTATAGCGTGGTAATATAGTTGAAAAAGTTTCTACCGACAAGCGGTTGACCTAGCTGAATTCAAAGACTAATTAGGCATACATTGCTCGTTGAAGTAAGGATATTGCAATAAACATAACCAAGCCTTCCAGCAATGTATGCCGAATTAGTCTTTGAACTCAGTTAGGCTGGATTAATATTCCTAAATAAGTCTTCTATCATTAGGTTTTACAGTCAAGAGCACATCAAGCTTGACACATTCTTATTTTAATGTACGGACGGGCTAGAGTCACACTGCGAGTGTCAGTCAAGCTTGACCTGTCATCGACTGTACAACCGAGGGCCCGCTAAAGGCGTAAAAGCTCTGAAATCGGAATAAAGTTTTAAGTTGGCAACGCCGGCCGCCGCCTCCGCACCGCCGCCGCCCGCCGCCTCCGCACCGCCGCTGCCGCCCTCGTCGCCGGCCGGCCGGCGAGCTTGCTTCGTTCTTTCCCCCCTTCTCCTCATGCCTTGTGCCCGCGAACTCGAACGCCCGCGCGCGTTATCGTCGTCATTCACTCACTTCGCACAGTACTCGTTTGATCCACGCACGCACAATATTTATTCCGCGTGCCAAATTCCTAATCGGTAAACGCCGTGTGAGTCTGGAGATTCCGGTTAAATATAGTTAAAACGATATGGACGGAGACGTGTCCCAAGATGCATCTGGTGAAGCCTCTCCAACCTACGAAGACAGGTAAGGCGTTTTCTATTATTTTCTCACGTCACGGTTTCCGTACCTTCTGGTTATTGATATTTTCAGATAAAATGTTAAGGATTAAAGCGGTCATAGCTAGTGTGTAGTTAGGCAGGTACCTATGTACCTATAGGCGATAGGCGACGTGACAGGAAAAGTGCCTGTTTTTAACTGTTTTAGATCGTGGTTGGTCCTAGAAAATGCCATGCGCATGCCGGTCAAAGCAGTGTCATCTAAAATTTTCTGTGAATGATTTTCATATTCGTTTTAACCTGCTATCATAGGTATCTAACTAGGTACCTATTTAATTTTTTCTGTGTGTATGAGTCCGTTAGCGTAAATGGTTAGCGTATAAATACCTATTATAGTTGGGTAAGATACGGTAATAGTTAACATTTGACAGTCTGTCTCGACCACAATGATGGACGTCAAATAAAGCTATGCTGCTGTCAGGGTAATTTCTACCCGATTCGGAACGCAACCATAATAGGTAGGTATACCCTAGTGGGGAGTGAATGTCATCATGCCCGTTGGAGTGGAGTGCGTTTCGATCAGATTTTGCTTTTGGTACCTACAAATGATTAATGATCTCTACACTGCTGTACTTTATCCGAACAAACGGTATAGCCGCAATCACACCTTCCTAAATTCAAACACTTATTCTGCAAACATTGCTGGGAGGCTTGGTTCTGTTAATTCTTATATCGTTAGCTGCAAAACATGCTTTATTTAGATATATATGTACGTAGGAACCTGCTATGGAAAAGTGGGCATTCAGTAGTAGGTACCATCTAATCTACCTTCCTATAACCGCTATCAAACCGTCCTTAATTTCGAATCTAATTCGGCATACATTGCTCGTTGAAGTCAGGATAATTGAATTAACAGAACCAATCCTCCCAGCAATGTATGTCGAATTAGTCTTTGAATTTAGTAAGGTGTGACGATTGTGGCTTATACTCGTAGAAACGATTTATTAAATTTTATCGCTGATGGAAAGCTGCTATACCTATCTACTATCTGTGTTGCACAATGCGACAGGCCCATTTTAACTCTGTTGTTCTCGTTTTTTTTTACTAAGCTTCTTACTACGGGAAAACATACCTATCTAACACCTAGGTAGAACTTATCTATTTATTATTCCCATGGGAAACTTTTCAAAGTGATCGATGTCGCGTACCACAGGACAATACCTATATGTATGTAATAAAAACCAATGGGTAATAGAATAAAGAACTCATCCCCTTTTTTAGGGTTCCGTACCTCAAAAGAAAAAAACGGAACCCTTATAGGATCACTTTGTTGTCCGTCTGTCTGTCTGTCAAGACCCCTTATCTCACGAACGGGTAAAGGTATCAGGTTGAAATTTATACCATATATTAGGATCCATGAACCACACAAGATCTGAAAATTTCAATTTTTTACAATGACGCAATCAAAAGATATGGCAGTTTATGTCCTCATCTCCATACATTTATTCAAAAATGAAAAACCTACAGGGTACTTCCCGTTGACCTAAAATTATGAAATTTGGCTTGAAGCTAGGTCTCACAGTACAAATAATGGGAAAAGTATGAAATCATTAAATATTACAACTTTTCTCACAACTAATGGTAACCAATTGTGGTGAGCTCCCGTTTCAAAAACATTCATATAAGAGAGGGGTCAAGTTGGATGGTCGCTGAGGCGATTTTTAACCCCCGACGCAAAACAGAGGGGTGTTATAAGTTTGACGAGTGTATCTGTCTGTGTATCTGTCTGTGTATCTGTCTGCGCCATCGTAGCTCCTAAACGGATGGACCGATTTTAATGCGGTTTTTTTTAATTAAAAGGTAATTTAATTGGGGTGGATCTTAGCTATATTTGATGAAAATCGGTTCAGTTGTTTATAAGTAATGAGCTCTTTCCCTGATCAAGTTGTCAAAAACTAATGATTTGCGGACGCTTTCATGGCGTGCGCTGTCCAAAGTAGGATAGATACATCAAATAAATGTAGAACAGAATTGTTGATTCTATAATCTTCTAAAAACCCGGCCAAGTGCGAGTCGGACTCGCGCACCGAGGGTTCCGTACCACCACATAATCATAATTGTATTAGTCCGTGGTATTAGTTGAAATTTCAGTAAGTTAATGTGCTAGATTTTTTGAGTTCGACTCGCACTTGACCAAATTTTATTATTTGTTGTTATTTTATAGCTTATGCACTATAAATATACCAATTTTCAAGTTTGTAAGTGTTCCCGTTTTTAAATAGAACTAAAACAAAAATCGCCTCAACGACCATCCAACTTGACCCCTCTCTTAGATGAATGTTCTTGAAACGGGAGCTCATCACAATTGGTTACCATTAGTGTGAGAAAAGTTGTAATATTTAATGATTTCAGACTTTTCCCATTATTTGCACTGTGAGACCTAGCTTCTTGCCAAATTTCATAATTTTAGGTCAACGGGAAGTACCCTGTAGGTTTTGCATTTCTGAATAAATGTATGGAGATGAGGACATGAAATGCCATATCTTTTGATTGCGTCATTGTAAAAAATTGAAATTTTCAGATCTTGTGTGGTTCATGGATTCTAATACATGGTATTAATTTCAACCTGATACCTTTACCCGTTCGTGAGATAAAGGGTCTTGACAGACAGACAGACAGACAGACAGACGGACAACAAAGTGATCCTATAAGGGTCCAGTTCTGTATGTTAGTTACCTGAAAAATTTGTAATGGAAATTTATTTAAAATAAGTGTACCTACTTAAATCGAACAGTGTGTTGTACACATGAAACTGAACAACTTTGCCTGAGGAACACTAGACGAGAAACGAAAAAAAAATGTAGGATATTTAAAAGTTACGGTGAAACATTTCTTAATCTTTGCAGTTCAGCTAAAGCAGAATTGTCGTGAGGATTATTGAAAAGCTTTCTTTGGTTAAGTTCACAAATTGCAACACCCTGAAAACTTTTTACTCGACTTAAAGCCACGTAAGCTTGACCTTTTGCAAAGGTACGAGTACTTCTGCCCAAATAAACAACAGCCTTTTCGACGGTATTTCCTTCTAATTTATGGACAGTAACAGCCCAGTTCAAAATGATAGCGAACATTATTCTCTCGATATTGCCGTACCCTCTAAGACCTTGATATGTCAAACTTTGTGGCTCTACTGGAATCCATCCGTTTTCATCTTTAAAACTCCTTCCGATTGATTTGTCATCGAATTCAATGAATATCTTTTTTGGAAGTTTCCCTTCTTCCAACTGGTCTCTGCGAAGTCCATTCCATTGCAATTTTCTGATAATACCCATGCTACCATTGACTAATCCTTCCGAAACCTTCAAATTCATTCCCAATTTTAATAGAATTTAGCAATCCTCCCGTACAATATTGCCCATCCTCCGGTTCGTAAGCCCTCAGTCGCCTCTTACGACACCCATAGGTAGAGATGGGATCGTACTAATCTTTGCCGTCAACACACGGACACTGTCTCATAAGTACCTATTAAAAATAATTTTGTAAGTTATTTGTTATGCAAGGCAGCAAAACTGCTATTTTGCGTGAGTGCCTTGTATTGAAACCTGAGTAAGCGAAGGACTCTAGGATTGAATAATCCTGAGCTTGAAAATTCATACAATTTTTTAATTACTCGTATAAAGTCAAAATGCGTGGACAAAAATATTTTACTTAGGTAAACCATTCAAATTCCAAATTCAAATACCTATTAATATTCCAAATTCTGATTTATATAACCTTGGATCAAATACAAATACACTGGACTAATAATAATAATGAAATAATTAATTTAATGATATTGTTAACTTCAAATGCATGATCATTCTTATTCAACATGACATTAAAGTGATGAACGTTAAAGATATTGTTAGTCTAAATTGCTATACCCTAATTTGACAGGGTGCATGTACTTTACCTTTAAGCTATATTTAAGACCTACCCTCTTGTACATGACTGCAATAAATGAATAAACTAAACTAAACAATTCGTGCAAGAAAAATAATATTCTGGTTATTGATTTTACATTTCAACGCTCCAGATTTATTCAGTTTTAATTATAATCAAGCCCTATATAGCTAATAATTTTCTTGACTGCCATGCACCTAATTGAAGCGGTCTACTAGCAAGTTGAACTCGGGACATATTTCATTATAAGCTGAACCCAGTTTGCTAGCGCTTTTCAGCAAACGAGAGTTCAACCTATTACTTAGCTTCTAGACAGTGTATTATTTATGATAAATACATACCCTTTATTGTAGCTTAGACCTTCATTATTATAAACATGAAAATCGTATACAATTTAGGTAACATACAACAGACATCATCATCATATCGTGTGGGTTGCAAGGTCGATGACCGACCTCACAAACCCTGGTGTCAGAGTTGTTGAGCCGCCAAAGGCCTCTGACATGGCTCATTAACGACTAAGTCCGTAGATAGTAGTCGGGACCAACGGCTTTACGTGCCTTCCGAAGCACGGAATCATCTAACTTTTCGGGCAATCAGGTGATTCATCCTGCAATGCCCTAACCAAACTGGGGAGGTCGCACAAAGAGATTTTTGTTTGACAGTGTCCCCACTGGGAATCGAACCCAGACCCTCCGGATCGAGAGCCGAACCCTCTAACCACTAGACCACGGAGGCTGTTGTTACAACAGACAACACAGACAGACAGACATAAATTCTAAAAACTGCGGTTTTGGGGTATCGATAAAAAAGTTTAGGTTAAGGGTTAAGTCATCATTTCGAAAAATATTCAATGTGTAGCTCCTCCAAGCAATGTACAGAAACCGAACCGTTACAGTTTTATTATAGGTGAACTTGATAAAATTGGATTCCAAAAATTGGATTCCAATGTGTATGTAGAAGACAGAAGATAGGCAGTGGCAGTCGATTCATGGCTATTTTGTATTGCGCTGTTTTGGTAGTTGAAGGGCGAGTCCATTGATCTGGGCAAGCAAGAAAGAACAAAAATAACAAAAGCCGGTCGAATTTTGAATTAACTTTTTATTAGCAGCCAGTACCTACCATAAGCACCAGGCACACACTACATAACATTCTTTCATGCATTCATTCACTACAAATAATAAGTACATCACGTTCAAACAAAAAACTTTTCAAAATCGTTTTAGCCGCAGAATTTAACCGACGATTCAAATATTTCCGAGCTTTTGAGGTGAAAATAAAATTTTAGTTCAAAGTACCTACCTAAAAAGTTTAAAAAGTTAAAAATAAAAATTAAATTAAAAATTTAAAAAAACCCCCGACAAAAAACGATCCCATAAAAAGTAAAAAATAATAAATTGCCTACACACTTGCGCTCTTTATAATACTTGTTATATTTTGTTGTATTGTTGGTGTGCAATAAACAGTTTTTACTTACTTTTACTATTGTTGACCCTTAAATGCGTTGGGGGACCGCTAAGAAAACAAAGTAGGTAGGTAACTGCAACAAAACAACTTACGTATATTGTGTATTTAAATTTTTACTTAGCGGTCCCCCAAGGCATTTAAGGGTCAACAATAGTAAAAGTAAGTAAAAACTGTTTATTGCACACCAACAATACAACAAAATATAACAAGTATTATAAAGAGCGCAAGTGTGTAGGCAATTTATTATTTTTTACTTTTTATGGGATCGTTTTTTGTCGGGGGTTTTTTTAAATTTTTTTGTTTTAGTTCTTTTTAAAAACGGGAACACTTACAAACTTGAAAATTGGTATGTTTATAGTGCATAAGCTATTAAATAACAACAAATAATAAAATTTGGCCAAGCGCGTGTCGGACTCAAACAATCTAGCACATTAACTTACTGAAATTTCAACTAATACAATTATGATTATGTGGTGGTACGGAACCCTCGGTGCGCGAGTCCGACTCGCACTTGGCCGGTTTTTTACTACCTAATAAGTACCTTTTGTAGGTGCCTACGTCGTTGACTTGACAGACGTCAAGTAAAATTCCCTATTAAGTAGTTAGGTACCTAAGTATTTAAAATGAAATATTTTCTTGCATAAAAGACAAATTTATGAAATATTTTCTTGCATAAAAGACAAATTTATTGTTAGTTGATTAATTTAAATATGTATTTTCATGAAATGAACGTTTACTTATAACAGTACCTATAGAAAACAGTTTATTTATTCAAGAAATTATTATGAATGGTTTCCCGTTTTTGACCCGTTGTGTAGTTGGTACAATTCAATCTTTCGTTAAATCCACTTCACTAAATTGTTCTCTTCATGGCTTGAGAGTTGAGGCTGATGATCGTAAAGAGTTCCGTTGATCACACTAAAGGATCGGAATTTTTTTCTCTATCGTCAAGGTGTGAAGTACGGGGTTTTACCGAGCGGGAATAACCCGACCCAGGGAGGTAGAGTAGATAAAAGGAGTTTGGGGGTGAGACGACCCCCCCACCTCCCAGCGCCACGCCGCGCCGGGCAAACTGTTGCTCCTATCTGCAGGTCGTTGTTTCACTCTTTAGAAAAACTATCATTTTACCTACGTGCCTTTTATAATAAACAAGATTGTGTTTGTATTTCCACGCAACGCAAGTCATAGGTATAGCAATTGCAGCAGAAGCATGTGAAATATCATATTATGGGATAGGTAGGTACTTGACTGACACGTGTTCCGCCCCTTCTACCGAGGCCGAACATTCAATAAAGTACCTATCTATAGCTCAGATGACACGATTAGTTACATATCGATATTAGTAACGACAATGGGACAGTCTCAAAAATACTAATTTGTTAGAAAATCCCATCTACATACCTACCTATATATATTATTAGGTGTGTCACACCCATGTCACACCATTTGACTAGGTTTTACATTCATTAGTTGGACATATTGTATTGGTGCTACTACTCGTACCTACCTAGGTATGTAGAATGTGATGCGTGTGGTGCGACATTGTTCTCAAGTAGTTAAATTGTCCTAGTTAGATAGGAAAAGGCCAGTGCGTGGCGAGATTTTTTTCTTCCTAAACCTGTTGTCAGTCGCCGTTGAACCTTATTTTAAAATTATTTAAAAAAGGAACGATTTTGTTTTACCTGATTGGAGGCCGATGCAGCGACAGGTGGTGCGCCGCGGCGCACGGGTTGCAAACACGCGCCCCGGCACGCGCACGCGCCGTCTGTATCCACCCTTTCATTTACTACTTACTCTCCTGCAGACGCTCGAAAGTGCACTTTCTCCCGTGCATCTCAAACCCGTCATGCCCTTTATTTGTCGATGAATTATAGTCATCGTTACACAAAGCCACTACAATCCAGAAAACCAATGTCCACGTGTGAATAATATGAAGATTAAAAGCGAGAAACCGATAATTCGTGACTACTGTAATTAATTAATCAATATACACGAATACAGGTGTGCCTGCTAGTTTGTTTAGATGTAATTAAACCAGAATTAAACGTGTCAGGTTGGCAGCTAGAGCCAACCCTGTATTATAGATTTGAATTTCGTGCAAATGCAAAAGATGGTACCTACCTATGCATTAATGCATGTTGCCAGCCTCTCTAGTACTGTAGCCTTCCCGTTCCTCTCCCTTTATGATGGAAACTTTACATCAATAATTGGATGAACGTCTTAAGTTCGGGTAATTAATGAAAAAGAAACGACCTATCTAGGTACATACAGACAAAAGAACATAATCCAGACCTGGGCAAAATTTGAATATATCGTATAGCTGAGGCGTAAGAGCAAGGTGTCACGGAAAGAGGGTCCTTCAGGTCCTTCCTCGCCTTTGACAGTTCCACAATATACCTAGCTACCGCTTTTTAAATATTTCGTTGGTCGAAGTGTCATGCCGCCTAATCAATCATTTTGTCTCGTCATACAATTACTATGTACGGTAACAATGGGCGAGCGGTTACCGTGGAAACAAGGGTGACGCTTTCCTCGGTTAAATGCCAGCAGACATAAGCAAGAGACTGGAAGTAGACTTTTGACGCTAGTAGCCACAACAGAGTGCATGGTCGTGTGCGGTCGCTAGTCGCTACAGCTCCGGTGACAGGCAAACATTGCACTCGCCGTCGCCTTTGTAACTCAATTCGTCATCACGGTAATGTGACCTGTCTTCATATCATAATTGTTGATTCGATTTAAACTACATACTTGGTATTTTCCTCTCAAATAGGATTACTTAAGTAATTTTCCCGCGTTAGGGTGGGTGGGTATTCTGGTGTAAGATTGCGCATTCGATAGGTTGTCGTGATGTCAACGGCCAAGAACAATTCGACTAGCCCAGATTTTGAAGATTCAATTCCATTATGTAAGAGAAAGTAAATTGACGCTGATAAAGTTTTTTTTTAGATTCTGCATTATCTACTGTCAAAAAAGTTCACCACTTAGTGAAAAACCAGTCAAGCTCCGGTGATAGCAAGACAAAAGCTACCTAATTTTTAACATGTATTGAAATTTTTAAACTAATTTTGTTGTCGTTGGTATGTGAGTAAATATATATTTTTGTAAAAACGAATACAATCAGACGTTCGGTTGCGCCGCTATTCTTGAAATCCAATATGGCGGGTTTTTTAAGATGGCGGATTTTTCCAGGGATATCAAGCCGAACACTAGTTTCCACCAATTTTTAGCCTGAGCTATGAAATGTCCGGGTCAATGTTTAATAATGTCTGTGGTAATTTTGTTATAAGTAACATTAAAACCTTCTAACACGGATTATGTATGGTCATGGTTTTGTCTTATTATAAAGTTTGAGTATCCTAAACGCTTAAAGTTCCTATTTGATAACTATATTACTCTTATGTAATTTCGTAAAGGCCTCCAACCGTTCCGTCCGCTCGATGCACCGAGTGCGTGCATGTCGCGGCCAATCTTCGGATTAATTGAAACACTTGGTCTAGACATCCATTTCCTTTGTGCGTTCATTGACTGCTTGGGAGCAAGCTGTGGGACTGATGCACAAAATGCACAACACGGCGCAACCATCCGCTTCGCGCTCGCTACGTGGTGGCTAGATACAATTCGAAAATCAATTGTGCATCAGCTTGGTGAAGAAGCCTAAAGGAGTGATCACACCTGTCTGAATTCAAAGACTAATTCGGTATACATTGCTCGTTGTAGTAAGGATATTGCAATTACCATAACCAAGCCTCCCAGCAATGTATGCCGAATTAGTCTTTGAATTCAGTTAGGTGTGATCACTCCTTTACACTTGCTCTTTCCAAGTAAAACCGTCTCAGGACTTGTTGCATTATTTTTTGAACAGTAGTTTCAGAGTTCTCAGTTCAGCTGCAGCTCATATAATGAATCGGGAGCAGAGGTTTTTTTCACGTGATAATCAGAAAAACCATGTGAGATGTTCCAGACCGGAGCTCGGTGCTCAGGAGGCCTTTTTCAGATTTGTAAGCTGGTCTGTTTTAGCTGAAGCCCCCGACTTTCTTGTCTGGAAAATGTTTTTAGTATCACCATAATGGCATAAGCTAGTCTATCACCGAAATTGTCTATTTCCGATTTACAGGCTTGTCTGTTGGGATATAATGGCGATATACAGATGAACAAAAAAGTAGCTTATGGTGATATTAAAAAACATCCTCTGATTGTCCCCCATTTACTGAAACATCTCGTTTTCGCCCTGAATAAGCATCTAAGTAAATAAAGAAGCAACTTCATCTACCTAACATTTGTAAGCTTCATTTTATTGAAAAAGTTTTGTATTAATAACAGAATTTATTCCTAAGCGGAAACTGGATGAAGATAAAAAGAAAAATCATGTCATTGACATTCTATGTACAATTTAAAATTAAAAGATTATTAAATAGTAGATTGTATCACAAGGCTGTAAAATAATATTTTTAAGGCGAGGGCGCTATTTTGAATCCAGAGCGAAGTGAAGGATTCTTGAGTAGAATCCCGAGCATGGCGAGGAATTCTAAAGTAGAATCCTGAACGTAGCGAGGGGGAATCAATAGGTCGCCCAAGGTAAAAATATTTTTCCTGCCGCGTAATACTTACACTCTACTTTTCATCTCCCTCTAAGAGAAAAGAATAAGAGGCTCATTAAGTCACAATCGTCATTAATTTTAAACAAAAAATACCATTACAATATTATTTCTTGATGAAACAATACTAAAAATCATATTAAGTATTATTTGTAACCACTGAAAATGTTATTGACATTTTTGTATCGACTAGGAACAGAACCTCTTTGGTTGGTAGTCTTGTTTACATTTCAAGTATATTTCTTTTTTTATATTAATAATAATTTTAATAGTGCAACCAGCCAGTATCATTTTTCATACAATATTTTGGTTACAATATTTGGACCTAAATTCAAATTCTAATTTTAAATCCCATTTTTACCCGCTACGAAAGTCTCTTGCAGAAAACAGCTATTTTGTTCGCCTTTATTGACGAACCGTTCAGCGATTTTCGAACATATGGGATGAAAATGGTATTTTTTACTTGGCTAATTTCCTGCCAGTGCTGTTGCGACTAAGCTACAAGCTGGGAAAATTCCGGCCCATAGGACTGTGCGATTTTTCTAGCTTGTCAAATGAAGCAATTCTATTGTTGGAGTTTTTCAGCTCGTAGCTTAGCTCCCTCTCACAGCACTGGTGGAAAGACAGCCTTATTCTTAGTTTAACAGCTATTATTTTAATTGACTTGTTTAGTGCTTATATTAAACAAGTCGGTTGATCTAAAGATCAATTAAATGCCATTTCTTGATTTTTGGCAAGCCATATTTTTGAGTCGCTAAATATATGACTACCGAATAATAATAAGCCATCTTATCGTATTTCTAGACTTTGGTGTTTGACGATTCGATGAATTGGTTAAATGCACATTTAATTAGAATGGATGACAATTTTACTGTTCGTATAAATTGTTCGCGGTCGCGATACCCTTAATTGATATTTTGGAAGTAGTTAGTGAATCAAAAAGATGCAGCGGGTGAAGGTAGGGTGTAGTGTGTATGCGTCAGCAGGGGTGAGGGGTGTGGCCGACGCGCCATTGGCCCGCGCTTGATAGTTGCACAGGACAGGGTTGCAATCGCAGTGGATAACAGCGATGGTCAGCCTTATAGAATACTGACCTAAAGCTAAGCTAAGCTGCTCTGATTGCACATTTGTCTCAATAAAGGGCGTAACATTTTCATATGTCCTTATGGATTGAGTAGCCACTCTCCATTTTCAGGTGGTAGTTCACACCGTTATGCGGGTTTTGTATAAGTTTCATGAGTCAATGCCAAAGCTAACCACCACATCTTGCAGCTATATCAATAGTAATGTAAAGCTGTCAGAACAAGTCACAATGTTATTTTTAGGGTTCCGTAACCTAAAAAAAAAACGGAACCCTTATAGGATCACCTTGTTGTCCGTCTGTCTGTCTGTCAAGACCCTTTTTCTCACGAACGAGAAGAGGTATCAGGTTGAAATTGATAACGAATATTAAGGTCCATGAACCACACAAGATCTGAAAATTTAATTTTTTTACAACAACGCAATCAAAAGATATGGCTTTATATGTACTCATCTCCATACATTTATGCAAAAAAGCAAATCCTACAGGGTACTTCCCGTTGACCCAAAATTATGAAATTTGGCAAGAAACTAGGTCTCACAGTAAAAATAAAGGAAAAAGTCTAAAATCATTAAATATTTAAATTTTTCTCATAACTAATAGTAACCAATTGAGGTGAGCTCCCGTTTCAAGAACTTTTCTATAAAAGAGGGGTCAAGTTGGATGGTCGCGGAGTTTTTAAAATCAAAGAGCAAAAGCTTTTAGTATATCATATGGTAGATGGTACACTTGGCCGGTTTTTTCCGTCAAATGTACGGTTTTAGAGTCATGGTTGCAAAATGTGTTGGGAAGCGTTGGCATTGACTCCTGAAACGGATTACACCTAGGTCAATTTCTGGCATTTATAGTAAAATCTACATCGTGAATTTGTATTGGTTGTGCTCCCGAAGCACAGTGATTCTACTCATAACGCCAAGCAACGTTTCCGAAGAAAACAATTTTTTACTAAAAAAAAAGTTTTTCGCCTCCATAGAAAAGAGTCACGTGATCTACTCATTTTGTATAGGAAGGTGAATAATTTCTTTCGAGTAAAAAATTTTTTATTCGGGAAAGTTGCTTGGTTTCATGAGTAGAATCACTGGGCTTCTGGAGCAAAACCAGAACAAATTCACGCTGTATTTATAACACGTTAAGTAATAGATGATATGAAGGGTGTTCATATTATGAATGAAACTAGGACTAGAAGTTTTATCACATGGAGCACAATAGTTTTATTAGAATACATTGAATTAATGTTGTAACAAAACTGATTTTAAATTTAACCTGGTGTACCAAAATATACAAGGAATGTTCTCTGCCCAACTAAACGGCAGATAACTAGAATTGGAGCTTTTCATGAACTGCAGTAAGAACACTGGCTCAAAAAAGACCAGTGAAAACTTAAAAAATCACGATGTTGTCAATTCGTTCAGCAGGATAATACGATACGATAATTTGCCAAAGTGTAAGGAACAATAATTTGCAGATAACTTTATAGCAAATTCATAAGGAATATTATACCGAGTTACCTACAGTTAGTTATTTGTTTGCAGAACGTAAGGATTGAGGAGCCAAATAAAATTGCGTTTATTTCAACAAATTCCCTTTATCTCGCTGTTTAAATCTTATACTACAAAATCGAACACACCTACTACTAAATGATAACTATAATAATTATTAAATGATTGATAATATGGAAATCCACACTTGTATAAGGATTGAGGAGCCATATTAAACGATTGTATTTCTGTGAACTTTACATTATTGGACCCAGATTTTGTGTACATAGGTACCATACGCAATTACTAAAAATGATAAAAAAATCTCTTACTTAACGTGTTAACAGTTGGACCTATTACTTAACGTGTTAACAGGTGGCTCCTCAATTCAGATTTTTAGATGGAGGAGCCACTTTTACATGTAACTTTTAATAGAACAAATTCCAGAATTTGTTCTACAAAATACGCTGCTTTGCTGCTAAATAAGGGTGTAACCTAACCTACCACCCGAAAATCGAGTGGCTCCTCAATTCATACGGATATCATTTTCATTAGATAGGGTTACAGGCCCATTTTTGTGAAGTCGCTTCTTCGTGCAATAAAACAGACCTAAAAGATTGTTTACGTCGTTTGATGATTGTCACTCGCTGAAAATATGTTAATGATAACGAAGTGACAAATGCTTACCAATTTCTTATTCCTTGCAATTTTAATACATTCGCATAAACATTTTGACCAATTGCAATAAATATCCACATAGGTAAACGAAACAATATTATCGATCTGCAACTGTAGTATCTTAATCGAACGGTGTTTTCACACGCCACCGATATCTGCTTAGATAGTTCTCTGATTGCAAAAAACTTAAAAAGCATTTTTGGACTGGAGAAATTGTCATTCACAGTGCATCATGACTGTAACTGAACGTTCTTGAAGGTAGCCTAGCAACCTAACAATAAATTAAGTTGCAAAGAATTTACGTTTTTGGCTGCATCGTATATTCGTAGTTTTCGATTCCTGTGCTGTAGTTTCATCTCATTTCCTGGCGACCGTGACAGGACAAAGTACGTACGAGTATCTATGCGATACAAATACACAAAACTTTAAGACAAATTCTGTCAGTGGTAGGGGAGCCCAAGCGGGGATTTCGGGAAAAAAGGCGCAAAATTGGCCTTAGCTTGGAGTATGTCAAAAAATCCAAAATAATTCATATATTAATAACCTAAGAGGATATTAGGCGCAATTGTGCGATAGTGGAGATATCATCATTTATTACATACTCGTATGTTCTATAAAATTGCACAGATCAGTTTGCACAGTTAAAGAACATCCATCCATCCATACTTACAAATTTTCGCGTTTATAATATTAGTAGGATAGGATGGGATATGTTGTTACTTAAAAGACGATTTTTTTTGTTACTAAGTTGATTAGTATAAATATTTTCATGAAATCAATTAAATTATAGAACAGTTTATTTGCCGAAGAAAAAAAACAGATAAAACTAGTGCGGTAATATAATGGAATAAGCACGCGTGTTTAATAAGCTGGATTATGGATCAAATAGTTTTATGTGCGATTTATGAGCAAATGTGTTGAAAAAGCCGTTATCAGCACCGATATTATTATTTCTTGACTAGAATAAGATGAGATGAACTAAACAACTTACAGTTATTACTCAAAAATTTACATATAAATCAACGAAATGTAAATAACATTTGGAGGGGTCCGTGCAAAACGAATGCCATCTAACGTTTCTAACGTAAAATGGCCTCAAGGACATGATAATGTTTCATAAAGCGTTTGATAGATAATAATTGTAAGGTTTCCAAAACAATGCATTCTAAATGGGGCTAAAATATTTTCATTAAACTTAACACATAAAGTATTTCTCCTAATAAAATATGGTATTCAATATCATTTGTCACAATAATGGTTTACACACTTTCCTGTTTATTTAAAAAAATATTTTTACGAGACTAAATTTGTTTACAAAATATAAATAAGACTTATCTTCCGCGAATATTTTACACCATTTTTTTAAAACCTTGCATATTTTTTTTAATCATTTCAATTAAAGATCGCTTTAAAATACAAGTATAAGAGTTCAAGGTGAAGAGGCTATTAAAATGTAGAAGAGGCTAAAAGCATAGGTCCGGGCAAGGTTGCAGCTGGTGCGGCGTATGTCGAATGGCTACCAGATACAATGGGCACGTCAAAAGATGTATAATGTGTGCACAGCTGCCGCACGTTTGAATAGTTAGAAATGTATTTTGACAACATACAATACAGCTTGCGAGCTTCAAGTTTACCAGTGAGATTCTAGCTCCCGCACTAGGACCCATAAAACTATTTCAATGTCTCATACGTGCTGTTGATTACAGTAGTTATGTGTAGGAATAGCTTTTCTAACTTTCAAAGGTTCCTCCCTCGGCCCTCCTAATACACACTGCTAGTGTCCGTCACCATCACCATCAGCGCACCTTCCGAATTCGTCCAATAAATCACTCCTATAGCAAAAGCCCTCAATTCATAATTTCACCACTACATACTACTCTATTGAAGACACCAGCATTTGTAAGTGCTTGCTAAATCCTTACATACATGTTTAGAAATATTATACACCAGTGTAGTGAAATAAATGTATTTTTATCACACCTGCTCTGAAAATACACTCTAATCATACATGTTTAGGAATATTATACACAATAGTGTAGTGAAATAAATGTATGCGTTTATCCCGCCCTTCAAATCCTTCTATCCCAAGGGATGGAAGTTTGTATGGAAATCCTTCCATCCCAAGAAGGGTGGGAAAAAGGTATGAAAATCCATTACTGACCCGATTTAGTTTTTTTTAAATTCTTCAGCAGTCATACAGCAAAGAGATTTTAACCGTTAAAAATCAAACTTCAAATAAATTGTTACTGGTTTTTATTTTTTATCGGTCACCAATCTCCTTGGTGCATGCAGAAAACTGTTTTTTCTTTGAAACGCGATCTCAAAAGTAACTATCCGCAGATTTAAGTAAAACTATCGGCGCGCGGCGGAAGAAGCACTTTATATGTTCAGTGGGAAAAGTTGCTCAGATTTTACCTCCTTATGGATTGTTTATCCTTTTTGTACATGCAACTTCTGTTTCGCTTATTTGGGGATGGTTTCTCAAAAAATGCTGATGCGTGCTTCTTTATTACTCGCTGTCAGCCAAAACTGAATCATGCATTTCTCTTCAAAACCATATGGGCCGGGAGCCGAGAAGGTTTTTTTCACGTGATAATCAGGTCGTAAACGAGATGTCTTAAAAAACCCTGTGTCAGATGTTCTAGATCGGCCGGAGTCCGGTGTTTCGGAGGCCTCTTTTTCAGATTTTCAAGCTGATCTGTTTCAGTTAAAGCGCCCGACTGTCATGATGTCTGGCAAATGTTTATTATCATCAAAAATAAATTGTCTATTTCAGATTTGCAGGCTCGTCGTCTGTTTGGATATTAGGGTTATTTTCAGGGATTGCCCATATAGAGTAGCTTATGGTGATACTAAAACATTTGCCAGACCAGAAAGTCGTAAGCTTTTGCTAAAACATACCAGCCTGATAATCTGGAAAAGGCCTCCTGAACACTGGGCTCCGGTCTAGAAGTTCTCACATGGTTTTTCTTGATCCTCTCATTGTCCCCCATCTACTAAGATATCTTGTTTTCGCCGAGAACCAATAGGACTGTAATAGAAAAATGTCACGTATTTATTGCTTGTTGTTAGCCCAAAGCCAATTTTTTGTCTTGTGACTTGTGACACGAAACATTTATGTTTAGCCAATGAGTGATCACAAGGGGTATTTGGATGGAAAAGTCGAAAGCAGAAAGTTTGACTTGGGAACTTTGTTGGGGCTAGTTAGGAGATAAACATACTAAAAGTCCTTGCCCCTCCGAGGGCCGCTCGAGGGTGGGGGGGGGGGGCACAAAGAAGATCCCGTTTTTTTGTTTTTTGCTTACGTCTCAAAAACGATGCGTCGAACGAAATTTTGTTGTACTACATAATAAAAGCTGATAAAATTCTCTACAACTTTGGCTGTCACAATTTTTATCTATCTCTTATCTTTGCCTAACTATGAGCTTCGACAAATGTTTGATTTTCAAAAATGTTTTATAGTCTTACGTTTTTTTTTTGCTTCAAAACTTTTCTCAAGTGCTACCGTAGATTTCAGGATACACATCTAAATTAAAAAATGTTGACTGTATGTCCGGTCTCATAATCTCAGCCTCTTTCCTGGCCGTTTTTCGGAGCTAATAACTAGGCAACGATTGGAGATAGATTAAAAGTGTGAAAGGCAAGTTGTAGAGAATTATCAGCTTTCATTATGTAGTACAACAAAATTTCTTACGACGACGCACCGTTTTCGAGATGTAAGCAAAAAAGTATAAAAACCGGCCAAGTGCAAGTCGGACTCGCGCACTGAGGGTTCCGTACCACCACATAATCATAATTGTATTAGTTGAAATTTCAGTAAGTTAATGTGCTAGATTTTTCGAGTCTGACACGCGCTTGACCAAATTTTATTATTTGTTGTTATTTAATAGCTTATGAACTATAAACATACCAATTTTCAAGTTTGTAAGTGTTCTCGTTTTAAAAATAGAACAAACAAAAATCGCCTCCGCGACCATCCAACTTGACCCCTCTCCTCTTATATGAATGTTCTTGAAACGGGAGCTCACCACAATTGGTTACTATTAGTTGTGAGAAAAATTTAAATATTAAATGATTTTAGACTTTTTCCTTTATTTTTACTGTGAGACCTAGCTTCTTGCCAAATTTCATAATTTTGGGTTAACGGGAAGTACCCTGTAGGTTTTCCTTTTTTGCATAAATGTATGGAGATGAGGACATAAAAAGCCATATCTTTTGATTGCGTCGTTGTAAAAAATTTAAATTTTCAGATCTTGTGTGGTTCATGGACCCTAACATATGGTATTAATTTCAACCTGATACCTTTACCCGTTCGTGAGATAAAGGGTCTTGACAGACAGACAGACAGACGGACAACAAAGTGATCCTATAAGGGTTCCGTTTTTTTCTTTTGAGGTACGGAACCCTAAAAACAAAAAAACGCGATCTTCTTTGTGCCCCCCCTCGAGCGGACCTCGGAGGGGCAAGGACTTTTAGTTTATCTCCTAACTGGTCCAAACAAAGTTCCCAAGTCAAACTATCTGCTTTCGACTTTTCCATCCACAAATTATTCGTTGCTGAAGCTTTCTTGGGTTAAATGTTCAAAAAGCAAAAAAAAGTTTATTATAAAAATGACACAATTTTTAGGGTTCCGTAGCCAAATGGCAAAAAACGGAACCCTTATAGATTTGTCATGTCTGTCTGTCTGTCCGTCCGTCCGTATGTCACAGCCATTTTTCTCCGAAACAATAAGACTATACTGTTGAAACTTGGTAAGTAGATGTATTCTGTGAACCGCATTAAGATTTACACAAAAAAATAGAAAAAAAAATAAATACTTGGAACACTCAAAAATTTTTTTTTCACCAAACCCATACGTATCTATGGATAGGTCTTAAAAAAGAAATTAAGGTTTCTAATATCATTTTTTTCTAAACTGAATAGTTTGCGCGAGAGACACTTCCAAAGTGGTAAAATGTGTGTCCCCCCCCCCCCTGTAACTTCTAAAATAAGAGAATGATAAAAATAAAAAAAATATATGATGTACATTACCATGCAAACTTCCAACGAAAATTGGTTTGAACGAGATCTAATAAGTAGTTTTTTTTTTAATACGTCATAAATCGTAAACCGCAATTTACCTTTCGATCTATCAACTCAAATATAAATTTTAGTTACTTACATCACATACTCGTAATAAAGTTTTATAGCAATAAAAATAATACCATAACTTTTACTTTTATACGTACAGGTTTATACGGAACCCTCAGTGCGCGAGTCCGACTCGCACTTGACCGGTTTTTGAAGAAAAAAACTTCTTTAGCGGCGTTGGCACTTTTTTAGATGGGTAAAAAATGTTAAACTCGCGTCATATGTCGCGTTAGATCCGTAGCCTGATCGAAAAAGCGTCAACTGTCAACAACAATATATTAAGTCAAGTTTTATGCGAGGCCGAAGGCCGAACTCCGCGTAGGGCGAAGCCCAAAGCGTCCACGCTTACTATTACCTCCATCCACTTACCCCGTCCCCTCTAAGTAGCTTAAACCATATAGCGAGGCCGAAGGCCGTGCTCAACGTAGAGCGAATGCTTAGAATGTAATTTATGTACAAAAATAGTTAAAGCGAGCGTAGACAGTTTTAAAAGTAAATTCAAATCAGCCTTGATTAAAAAACAACTTGCTGCGGAAAATCTGAAACATGCCTACTGGAAACTGCTTAATTTGAAGGATTACTTTAATTAATTAACCCTTTTAACATCAAGTAAGAAAAAGTCAAACAAACATACATACACACACACATGAACACACACACACATGAACACACACACACATAAACACACACGCACACACATAAACGAATACACACATATACACCCATATCCACAAGAGCACCCATTCACCTTGTTTTTATTTTATTAGTTTTAAATATTTTTTTAAATTAATTTTGTTGTCGCCCTCGTCACATATTGCTCCCGCTTACCACCTTAGGGAAGAGGGAGTGGCTGAAAACCAGCGCTGTGTGTGTCCTCGGCCCCATCACAGCATAAAGCAGAGCCACCTCCTTTTTGTCATTTTAGCTCTAAATGTGTATTTTTAAAATCTTAATTGTACTTTTATATGGCAAATAAATATCCATCTTTTTTTTTATCTTAATTCTTAATTTTTGGTGAACTGTTTGTAGCTATATTTCAGGTACAGTAGGTCACATCGAAATAAAATAGGTGTCTATAGATTGGTAATTTTATAACCATCAAGTCTTACATTGACGACTTTCCCCTAACTTCAACCGTTTTAGAGATATACAGAAAAATCTAAAATTAGGGACCTTTTCGAGGGGGGGAGGGGGGGAGCGAAAATGGGATCGGCAGGGAACTTTCTAGATATGTTTGTATGGACCTAAGGAACACTTCCATAAAAAAAAATTGTCGGCCGTAATTTGTCCTGGGTTGTCAGAGAACATTTGGATGAAAATATTGAGCTATTAATGCATTACTAAAACTTAAAAAATGTTCATACAAAAACAAAATGCTCATAGAAGTGTGGAAATGTTAAAATAAATATGATAAACATCGTCCGAGTGATAAACTTCGTCCGAGTGATAAACTTCGTCCGAGTGATAAACATCGTCTGAGTGATAAACATCGCCTAAGTGATAAACATCGTCTGAGTGATAAAGATCGCCCGAGTGATAAACATCGTCCGAGTGATAAACATCGCCTTAGTGATAAAAATCGCCTTAGTGATAAACATCGCCTTAGTGATAAATCGCCTGAGTGATAAACATCGTCTGAGTGATAAACATCGTCTGAGTGATAAACATCGGCTGAGTGATAAACATCGGCTGAGTGATAAACATCGTCTGAGTGATAAACATCGTCTGAGTGATAAACATCGTCTGAGTGATAAACATCGTCTGAGTGATAAACATCGTCTGAGTGATAAACATCGTCTGAGTGATAAACATCGTATGAGTGATAAACATCGTCTGAGTGATAAACATCGTCTGAGTGATAAACATCGTCTGTGTGAACATCGTCTGAGTGATAAACATCGTCACCCAAGGGAGTGAAATAAGGGATGGAAGATTTTAAAATTTTTTTACTTTGCTTTAACTTTCATCCTTTATTTCACCCCCTTGGGGAATGAGTTTTGGAAAATCCTTTCTTGGGTGGTGTATACTAAATTTAACAGGTATAGCTAAAGCGGTTACGGATAGACGTCAGTCAGTCAGTCTGTCAGTCAGTCAGTCAGGACATATTATTTTATTGACATTTTAGTGAACTACCTATACTCATATATACCAAGTGTGACACTCGAATTACTAACCGTTCTGACGATAGAGCAAAAACAAAAAAATTACGTTTGTTTTATGGCGACCCCCTTTTTTTATTTTAAGGTGATATATTTGTTTTAAAAATACATATTCTGTGAAATTTTCAACCAGCTACCTATGTCGGTTCAACAGATACAATTTTCAACCTAGTAAAAAACTACACATTTTCGACATTATGCCCCACTGTGTATCTCAGTCGCGTCCTGCTGGGGAGTACCACTTCTAATATGTTACCTATGGGTATGTACTTGACTCCTGCCAAGTTTCATCCCAGCAGGTTTATATTTAGGGTGCTGGCTGCAATTAGGGTATATGATTTGCTCATATCAGCGTCCTTACAAGTTTTCCTATGCGTCGCTGCGTTTAAAAAAAAAAAATGAATAATGATGTAGAGAATCGAAGAGGCAGACATGCAGGGCTCTGCATTATCACGGGACGAAGTAGTGAATTTTTGCATTTTGAAGAGCTGTAACTTTACGACGCAGGGCTATTATGGTGGCAGACTATTTTTCTGGGGTTTTATACATTGTATTTAATCAGATAGTCATAGTCTGCCAGCTGTATGTTTCATTGTCAAATTTCATAATAGTTGAAACTTAATTCCTCAAAAACGCAGGGGTGTGGATGTACGCCAAAATTTTTTGTATCTTCTAGCTAGAGCATGCTCCTTATCATCAATCAAAGAGGCAGACATGAGCAAATCATATAGAAATTTGTCCTTCATCACCCTTACTATTAGGTGCAAGGTACCCCATGCAAGCTCAGCCAGCCTTAGTGATCCTTCTACACCGTGTCCCTGGGGATATGCATTAATTTTAAAAGCACGTTCAGTTAACGAAACTGAACAACTTTCCCCAAGAAACATAGGTTGAAATAAAAAAATATGTTGACCTCTCATACAAAAATATTTTTCGTAGTATGCATTAACTTTAAAAGCAGGTTCAGTTAACGAAACTTTCCCTAAGAAACATACCTACCTAGGTTGAAATACGAAAAATTTTTTTTGTATGGGACGGCAATTTTTTTTTCGTATTTCAGCCTCTGTTTTTTAGGGAAACTTGTACAGTAGTCAGTATCGTTAACTTAACGAGCTCCTAATTAATGCATATCCTCAGGAAAACGGTGTAGGATCATGTAGGATAGTATATTTTTAAAAAAAAATTAATGTACAGACAAAATTGATCTGCCTAGAGGTAAAATAAATATACAATATTAAATAAAAATAACGATGTTATGACACGTTCACGTTTCTCTACCTAGAGGAGTAGAGGTGGGCTCTCTAGCGGAGCGCACGCACGGCGCATGCGATGCCGCACCGCCAGGGAAGCAATTCTAGGGTAGGTATAACAGCTTGGTACTTTTTTCTATCAAGTTTTCATGGTTTTTCTTTCTTTCAGATCTGATCATGATCTGATGCGTTTTTTTATAAAGTTACCTAAGCCGATTTTTTTATAAAGTTAAGCCGGATTTACAAATTCAGCTATAAATCCTTTAGTTTTTATGATATCAAAGTATAAGAATTTACCTAGGTAGATATGCGCGCTTGCTTTAAGGTTTTCTGCAGATTTTACACAAAGGAGAGTTAGGTGTTTGAAGGGCGTTACTCCTTGGATCGACATCTGACTGCTTGTAATTTTAAGGTGAAACGGGACACGAGACGGGCGACGCCTGTACCAGACGAAGTAGGCGGTGTCTGGCGACCGCCCTCCGCGGGCCCCGGGCGAGCGCTGTGGAAAAGGCATGGGCGCGGGGCGCTCTCGTTGTACGGACCCACTAACAAATATACTTCACGAACTAGTATTGGCTTTAGTGATTGCCTATTTTTGTCTATATTTTATCGATAGTGTTAAATTCGACAATAAAGCAGAATAGTAATTAGCACCACATACCTATGTAAGGTGCATTCGAGTAATTACGAAACTTTTTTAGATCCATTGACAGCGTGACAAATTATAACTGACTAATAAAAATGTGGTTGAGTTTTTAGTATCAAACTCATAATAAACGGGTTTTTGAATATGTAAACTAAACCACAACTTGAAGATAGTTAGCAAAAATTGACCCAGTAAAGTAGATCAAAATGTTTTAAAATTTGGTTTTCATTTCATTGCATGAGTTCAATTCCGAATGACACGCGGATAATTCCGAATGACACTCAAAAGTAGTCTTTATTTTATTTTGCCATATGGAACATATTGCTTTTTCATTCGGGTTTACACTCCCAAAAAATAATTATCGTAGCTGGTCGTTGAGTAGCATAAACATATTTATAGGATAATGTAATTCGGAATTGACCTGCAAGAATTTTGTAGGCAATAACTATGAAATTTCGGAATTACCCTCGTCGGTGAAAGACGAAAATAACTAGAGCGTTCTCAATCTAATTCACAATGCACAAAAACGACAATTTATCGAATGTGGAAACGTGCAGTTTAAAAACTTACCAAACAAAGAAATTGGGGTGTAATTTCGATTACGTTAAAAGTGCGCGAAAATAGCGTCGATGACAGTAATGGCGCCTCCACAACGTACGCTCGCTTTTAGCGACCGGAATCAACCAAAGCAGGGGAGCGGGTTAAGTTGGCCGCTAGGTAACGTATAACAGCATAAAAAATAATGGCGCGTTTGGAAGCAAATAGACATTATTGGAATTACCCGTTTTTCGGAATTAGCCGAATGCACCTTACGTACTAAATATATATAGGGTACCTACTAAATCCACACATAACACTGACTCGCAGGAAACTCAATCCTCGCGTGGCATCTTGTGCAAGCGCCTAAACCGCTCCCTATATTATGACTTAAGGCTTTGCACCTAGCTTCCAAAGTATAAGTAAAAAAGGTCTGCATTTTGTGGTCCGACTAGCGAAACTGCCAAGATGATGAAAGGAGCCCTCCTTTCATCCTGAGACCAGTTGGTTTTACATCCATAGGTACCTTCTAGTACTTTAAACTGGTTTCAATCATGTAAGTACATGACATGACCACTTTTCTCTCCGTACCCAACCGAATTAATTGATGTCCCCTACAAACTTTCATCCCCTTTTTCTCCCCTTCCAATTTCATTTTTGAAATTATTTAGCCTATGTCCTTTAAATAAACGTCATAACTTTTTCAGCACGTAATTACCTGAAATTTGATACAACACATGCTTACTTGTTTTATTTTTTAATTTAGAGCTTAAAACCAAATTGATACGCCTGTAACTAAAGACCAAAAAACCAACAAAAATCATCCTTTTAGGAAACGCTCACACTAGGTAGTTTTGTTTATTTTTTACCAAAAGCTCAAACGCAAATTATGCACTTTGATGCCGTTTTATCGATAGAAGAGATCGAAAGATACAGCCATTTTAAGGCAGGACAGTCAGGCTTACAAACGGATGGCATGGACAAACGTTATTTTATTACATATCGGTGTGTATTTTGTGCCTTCGTTAACAAGAGTCTCAGGAGGCCAAAAATAAGTCGATTTACAGTTTTGGTCGCCATCTTAAATATTATTATGTTATTTAAGTAACAAGCACATATGAAATCAGCAGTTGTAAAAGAATTTCAAAGTACCAAATGTTCGTTTTGTTTAGACGTAAAACGGAAGCCTTTTTTTTCAAATATTTCCCTGTCTTTAGTGAACTTTCTCGTCTGACACTTCTTAGGATATCAAAAAAAACCGTCCAAGTGCGATTCGGACTCGCGTGCCGAGGGATCTGATATACCTATACTATATTTAGAAGCTGTAAACTATATTTTGAGGACCGCAAAATTAAATTTATATTATAAAATTAAATTATAATATCGCAAGGTCAAGTATTCGTTCATGTCAGAATCGAAAATCAACGTTGTTATTTTTGGCTGATTGTTCCTAACGTGCAAACACAAAATTGTGATGCGTATACATAGACAGTCAGGCAGCGCAAGTACGCTACGGCTTCGAGTACACGAAAATTGCCAATGCGCAACCTGGTA
This sequence comes from Athrips mouffetella, assembly GCA_947532105.1. Classification (NCBI taxonomy): domain Eukaryota; kingdom Metazoa; phylum Arthropoda; class Insecta; order Lepidoptera; family Gelechiidae; genus Athrips; species Athrips mouffetella. The sequence goes on from OX383956.1 coordinate 36,459,791, forward strand.
GGCTCGGTAAAGTACAGTTGGAGAGAAAAGTTGATTCGATTGGTTCCCACCACATTTGTGATTCGACTAGCAAAACTCCCGGGAGGAAGTCGGATAGACTTGTTGCGAAGTATCAACAAATCACTTTTGTCCGCCCTGAATATCAAAGAAATTGTCTATTTCAGATTTTTAGGCTTGTCTGTTTGGATATAATGGTGATAAAACATTTGCGAGACAAGAAAGCCGGGGGCTTGAGCAAAAAACAGACCAGCCTGGAAATTTGGAAAAAGGCCTTCTGAACACCGGGCTCCAGTCTAAACTTCCTACATGGTTTTCCTTGATCCCCTCATTGTCCCCCATCTACTGAGACATTGAACATTTTTCTTCGGCTCCCGCACCGTATGGATATGACTGAGGATTTTGATTTTGCCGGTTGGATACAAAAACTTTTTATTTCAGCAAAAACTAACAAACAGTATCTTCTCGGTCACAAACTCTATCCATGCTGCCGCATGAGACATCTTTATCCGAAGATATTTCATTACGTGTCTTGATTTCAGCTAAAAATTCAAAATATTTATAGATTGCAATTTTGTTGATGGATTATTCCCTTTGACAGTATATTAGTAGACAAAAAGAATTAAATTTCAACTTCTTGTGCTACAGTTCTCATACTCATTGGATAGTCATTTTTGTGTCTGATTTTTTACGAAATCGTAGTTATTCGTAATAATTCAAATTCTAAAATAAAGCTATAAAATATTAACTACTATTTTAGTAATTCTAATATTCAAATATTTGTGACAAAAAAATGGGGTAAGTAGTTAGTTAAGGGTAGGGTAGTTGGTAGATGAAGATGATATTATTATTGTAAAGATCAGATCCGATTATTACGTTCCTAGGTATAACCTAACTAAAATTTTTATTTAGTTATCTAAATATAGCCTAGTGCTCAGATGATAAAGAGGTGAAATAAAATATTAGGTAATCGATATAATATCAGAACGATACATGCTCTTCACTAAAGTGTGGCGAGCTCTCCCCGCGGGCCCCGAGTAGAGCCACGCCCAGCGCGCGCATTCTCAAACACAATCCACATGAAATGGATGAAAAAGAATCGAGTCGAGTCGGAGCCGTTCGGATCGCGCTTCGTTCCTCCGTAGTAGAGTAGAAGGCAGCTTAGTTAAGTGTGAAGTGAGTTAGTGATCACGATAGCCGACGAACTGAACGCACGGCGCACACGTGCTCCTTCTCCCCATCTCATCCGACCGACCCCGCGCCGCCGCCGCCGCCGCTCGCTCGGCGTCGTCGCTGCCGCCGCCGCCGTCCCTAATTCACTCCAACACCAAATCAAAACCACACGTGTGCGCACCGGCCGGCGTTATAAATTTACCGTTTGTCCGGAATCTACCTAACCCTCGCTCCAGTCTTGTCTCACAACCTAACAAACTCGGAACGGCCCTTTGCCGTAGTTGTGTAGTGTCGTGAACAAAAAAATAAGTGAAAATGTCTAACTCTGTGGAACAACAGTTTAGCGAGCTTAATTTATCTCAGGAGGACCATGATCAAATTTTTGAACAGGAGGACCTCCAAGACAGGTTAGTTGTATTAGTTAAAGAGCGGGCGGGCACTAGGAGGGACCTAGGTACCTACGTAACGCTTCGCGCAATTTTTTTTTTTCAGTTACGCTCACATCTACGTAGGCACCTCAATCGAGCTTTTCAATTCTTCTTTTTCAATTGATTGATAATAGTAGGGTACTTAACCTACCTATTTTTATTTCTGAAAGTATTTTATTTTAGCTTCAAGGTCTCGGCCATGCCAGCCGTCGCCGCTTACCGGTTCGGTTCGTTCGACTCGCTCGCTCGCACAGTCAAGAGCACATCAAGCTTGACACAAGGTACCGTTCTTATTTCAATCGCCGGAGGAGCTAGAGTCGCACTACTAGTGTCAAGCTTGACCTGCTCCTGACTGTACAAGTGCACGCCATGCGCCAGTCTGGATGTTTCCTGTTACACATTTCTGATACAGTCAAGAGCAGGTCGAGCTTGACACACGCAGTGCGATTTCCGTCTCTAGCTAAAGCCCGCGTCACACAGAGGCGGTAGCGGAAGCGTTCCGGGGCCGGTATTCTTTGTAAAGTATGAGTTCTTATGTACCCTGTCACATTGAAAAGCGGTCGCGGCGCGGTATTTTGTTTCCGCCAAACCGCCCCGGACCGCTTTCGCAATCATACCGCCTCTGTCTGACTTGAGCTTAAGCTGACTAAGATAAGCGCGGTACAAAGTACAATGTGTCAAGCTTGACGTGCTCTTGACTGTACTGTTATCAAACAAGAAACATTGATGTTATATAACTAAGCGCGCAAACGAGCGGCTGGGCTGCTGATTAGCGCTACGGTTTAAAACCTGCTCATGAGCTTTGTGTGCGGTTTTAGCGCGCTAATAGTCGGTTCAAAACTTGCTCGTATTCACTCGTTTAAGCGACGTGACGTCATCAGTGACGTCACTTTAGCGCGCTATCATTGCATACGAAAATGGGGTAGTGCAGCGTGTGCGAAACGTCAAATTCATAAGACATTTGTCATCAATCTCGTTTTCGAGAGATTTTTTTCAACTTTTTTTTGGGGTCTAGATTTAATTATCTTATCGAATAATCATTATCTCTCAATAATTTCTTAAAACGCAAAACAAAATCAAAATTTTAATTTTTCTCAGTGACATTGATGTAAGCGCGCTCTAGTCTGGTTTAAAACTGTATTCGATCGTATTCGACGAATGCACGCATATAGAAATAAACCGACTATATTCAGTGAATATGATGTGTGCGTTGAATTCAAGAAACAAACCGTAGTGTAGAGCGACCGCGGCAGCGCCGCTTTTGACAGGGAACCCTGTCCTGCCTGTCGGCCGGATCGCGCTGACGAAAACCGATTACAAATAATCTAATATCGCGATCGCGTCCCTTTCAGTCGCCCGCAGGCCAAGCACAAAGCCACAGATGTCTATCGCTAGAAGAAAGTGTAGCAATTACAAAAAAACTAATTGAGTTTGTATACGATCGTGACATCACAAATTATTAGTCATCGTATAGGTACAAGTAACTTTTTAGACAAGAAATAGTCTTGAAATTTTTCTCTAAAGGCAATAAGTTTGTTAAATAAACACATGCTACATTGCTGCATTGTGCTACATTTATAAATGAGGTATCGTTGTAAAGTGCGTTAAATAGTTAATCTATTTATATAATAAATTTTAAACTTAATTTAATTTAAAATAGCCATGGCGTGCCCACAATCGAAGAATACTAAGAAGAATACATAAAAAATCGAAGGAAATAAAGTTAAAAACAGAGTACAGGCTAAAAGACGTCGATTAAGTAAAAAATCATGGCAATCGGCTTACGAGAATCCAGCCAACCAGATCTCCGAAGTTTAGTGCAACAAGATTAGAGTCAATTTTACTCGTCTCTTTACCAAAATATCGGCCGCCAGCAACATTGTACTAGTCTTATATTTACACACAGATTACAGGGTTCCCTGTTTGAAAGTTACAGGCACGACCCGCTCATGCCCCGTGTTTTTTTTAACCGACTTGAAAAGGAGGAGGTTCTCGATCCGTCGGAATCTTTTTATTTTTGTGTCCCTACCTATGTTCCCCGATTACTCAAAGACGCCTGAACTGATTTGGAGATTTTTTTTAAAGGGTATTGGTACCCCGGTGGTCCCATAGTAAATTTTATAGACACACTTGAAACGATTTGGGCATTTTTATAATTTGCTTTCGGAAAGCACAAATTGGTGAAGTCGAACTGATGATGAAGACCATAGATCGTCTACGGCATATGCATTGTAATACGTTAACTTTAATGGTTATACGAGAAATATTGTTGGTTATACGGGAAATATTGTCAAAACTAGCCAACTGCTACCTATAGGTAAAAAGGCGAAAAGAGCAACTTGCCCCTTATACCAATCATGACTGAACCGGTTTTGTACCCGAATAATTTGTTAGAACGGCACGATTATCATAAATAAATGGTACAGCAGCACTGCACTTACTTTCTCGCAATACTCAAGGAAAAACTATCAACCGCAAACTTAAATTTGTAATGTCATACACATAGTATGGAAATACAAACTTTTATTTACGTTTTTCCAAAAAAATGTTCGAATGAAATATACAGATCAATTCAGAATTCAAATTGTCAAACATTAAAATAAACAAACATCAAAAGATTTCGAGTAAATCACATGTTTGACTTTTGGTAGTACTGGAACACCCTTAATATGAATTTTCACAGATCAATGGATACTACCGTAGGATACTTGCATGGAGATTTTTTAAATTTCCCAACACATGTTCCTCATGGATAATTGTTCAGTTTAGTCTACTGAGCAAGCTCTTTTAGTTTTTGATAACACCCTGTGTACTAAATTTTATTCAAAAAATCATAATGAATATCCAGTCAGGTAGACAACCAATCCAGGATTAATATTATAGAAAATTTTAATAAACTCAATGGAACCAATTTTGGGTAAATCACATATTTACGATTTGGTGGTACAGGAACACCCCTTATATGAAATAACACAGATCAATTGATACTGGCGCAAGATATCTTACATAGAGATGCTTGGTCATGCAAAGTTTCATCAAGATTCTATGAGCCGTTTTTGAGAAAATTTCAATTTTTCATTTTCGTTGTATGACAGCTACCCTCAAAATGAGAGCCAGCAAGAAACCACTTAGAACCCCTCGATGGATTTGCATAAAACTCTTAAATTCAAAATATGGTGTCAATCAGACGATTCGTTTAGCCGCTAGGCCAAAGCATGACGGACAGACCGACCGACGGACGGACATTTTTGGGAGACTTGTTTTTTATGATGTATAAGTGATATAGAACACATTTTTGAGAAATATAGAAAAACTTTTGTTTTTCACGAATACAATACCTTTCTCGCTCCGCTCGAAACTAAAAATCTTATTTTAACTTCTGTCAAATTGGCTATTTCTTCAGAAATAATTTTGTTCCAGAAGAGTTATTCACGGTAAAAGTACGATCATGTACAGTCATAAGCACGTCAAGCTTGACACTTTGGACTTTGTACTGGTCTTATTTCAATTTCGATAGAGGCTAGTAGTGCGACGAGTATCAAGCTTGATCTGCTTTTGACTGTACCACCTAATCTTGTACCACCTTTTTTATAAACACCACTAAAAAGCAAAAAAATGAAGTAGTGTAGTAGCTGTTTCACGTAGACACGCCTTACAATTTCATCAAATTTTTTCCAGGTACTAGTTAGGTACATAGCTCTATATTTTGATAGGAGCCATTTCTTGAATTTTCTATAGAAATTTATTGAAATTCACTGGAAAAAATTTGGTGCAATTTGGTGAATTTGGCGAGGTTAAAAAAACCGGCTTCAATAACAACCAGAAAGTGTAGAAAAGTAAAAAAGTAAAGGTTCAAGTTTGAAGCTGACTGCAGATAGCAGCAGCAGACGACATGTCGCTGAGATGAGACATTACTGACCCCAAAAACTTTCCTTGTTAGCTTAATTTTAAAATTACGTTTTTTTACTTTTTGGTTCCTACGTCCTGCACTTTCTGGGTGTTTTTGAAGGCGGTTTTTTTAATTTAAAAATAATTTATTAATTTAATATAAAGCGGTCGAAGTCGCCTGTCGCCTCCGATCTCTACATTTTCGGTGTTCTGTTCAGGACGGAAGGACGTGACCAAGATGCGTAGTCATTATTTTTTGACACCTAAAGAAAGATAAAATGGCATCAAATTGTGTATATTTATTTAAAAATAACATCGATTTAATATTTATAAAGCGGTCGAGTCGCCTGTCGCCTCCGATCTCTACATTTTCGGTGTTCTGTTTAGGACGGAAGGACGTGACCAAGATACGTAGTCATTATTTTTTGACACCTAAAGAAAGGTTTTTAAAAATTTGAAGTATAAAATTGGTAAGCTTTTCTTTAATTTGTTTTTCTTGTTCACTCAATGAAGTCCAATTTGGTATCTATAATTTCTGAAGCCACTATATGAAGGCCAGTGATTGGGGTTTTTCGCTTTGTTTTTATAATGAGGGCTTCTAACATCCCAAATGGAAGGCCTTAAAATCCTGATATGTTAGGGCAAATCCTGAAGTCTGGTAACCCTAGTCCCAAGGAGACATGCGTGGCCATTCAACAGTCGCGAAAGTTAACAAAACGTCACATAGGTAACCTACCTACCTAGGTAGGTAAATAGTCTAGGCCAAGGAGTCTTGGTCTAGGCAACGAAGCGGATCGTTGTATGAAATCCGCATTAAATCCTCAGTAGATGAAACTTAGCTGGGGTATTACACATGAGACAAAACTATAAAAATAAAAAAAATCGGTTTTTTTAATTTTTCCATACAAAATTACCTACACAAAAAAATTTTTTTTTGGGTGTGTGCGACCGAGCTATGCTCTGTATGATTAAAATACCATCGGGTGAGCAAGCTATGCTACTCAACAACAGATGGCGCTGTTAGTTTCTTGAACGCACTAAAACACGCTAGGAAATATTTAAAAAAAAAACCGGTCAAGTGCGAGTCGGACTCGCGCGCCGAGGGTTCCGATATACCTATAGTATTTTTGGAAGCAATAAAGTCCATTTTCAGGACCGCAAAACTAAATTTGTTTGTAAAGGTTTTTTGCAGATTTCTGAAAAACTGTGCAACTTAGAAAGATCGTTTTATTTTTGCTGTAAAGTTTACATAAACCTCTGTCAACTGTAATTAATTCAGATTTTCCCTTACTCAAACTTCGGAGATAAGGGGGGGGAATGGTATTTTTTTTGACATTTTTCATCATAACTTGAAAACTAAGAAACTTAAAAAAATACAAAAATATATTTTAAAATGTACAAGTAAAGCCCTTTCATATGATACCCCACTCGACCTAGTAGCGACAATTTGAAATTTGGCCCCCCCTATTTTGGCCCCCTTTACATTAATAATCATACTTTTTTCAAAAAAATTTCATGTGCAATTAAGTTGGGCAACTATATTCTAAAACTATTCCAAATTTCAGCTCGATAGCGTTAGTGGTTGCTGAGATATAGAGGTGTGACAGACAGACGGACAGACAGACAGACAGACAGAGCGGCACCATAAGGGTTCCTTTTTTTTACCATTTTGGTATCGGAACCCTAAAAACGGTGAAAACGAATTTGCCCAGACATGAGAATTAGCTAGATCGATTTTTTGCCCTCAAAAACCCCTGTATACAAAATTTCATCGAAATATAAATATTGCTCGTTTAATAGTATAGGATTCTTGTGATGTGGGACGCAATGGGATTCACTCACTAATTACCTAATTCAGATTTTACGTTTGTTAGTAGGTAGGTAGTTCTTAGCCCTTTCGATACAAATCGCCCGTGCGTTTTTTTTGTCAGCATCTTGCCCTGACGTGTTTATCGCGAGAATCTTCCGTCCTATTCCTGTCCGATAATCGGCCATTTATTCTCGGTCGTGTTTTTTTAGACTCACCTAGCGCTTTTTGGTACTCGATGCGGTAGGGTTGCCAACTGCCAGCTCTAAATGGAAGACAGCGCCCGCTTCCGCCCCGCCCGAGAGTCGCATCCTAGCCGCTGCGCCCCCGGTCCTCTATCGCGCCGCCTGTTTGTCATAGCGGCTTGTTATCATAATATACCTAATGCTGTAGAATTTCCTGTGAATAAATTAAATCAATAGCACTTAAAACCAGTTATAAAATTTCAAAATTGTAACTGATGGATGACGCAGGTGTCAGCTACTGATAGTTGACAGTACTAGCAGCTCCCGTAGTGTAGTACGGTTAACCGCTTGTCGGTAGAAACTTTTTCAACTCTATTACCACGCCATAAGATCCAAAAGTGTTTCTACTGATGTGCGGCCGTGTGTACCTAGTTGGAGCGTCTGGCTTTCGACCCGGAGCACCCGGAGATAAAAGGTTCAATGCGCCATAAAACTCGTTGTAAAGATAAAAAGATATATTTTCGTAACAGAATCAGATTTGTGAAACAGTCCCCGGTTAATATACCTAATTATACATCTGATAGTCCGTAAAGTAGGGTGATTGTTTTACTGAAGGTAGGTACATTAAACCGTTGGTCCTGGTGCTATCAACGGAATTGGCGGCTCAAACAAGTTATATTATAAGTGTACCTACGTAAGTTACTGTTGGCTCTGTTATAATTAAGTATGACTAATCACGAAGCAAATGCAATGCACGGTGATGAGCAGAGGTTATAGTGTCCAATTCATATTACTATTTTACCCATCCAATTATTCAAAAATAATAATTAATGAAGCATAGGACCTTGTGACTCTTGTAAACACAACATAGAACTTAAAATGCCTATTACGTATTCACATTGACCCAAAAAGAAGTAGAATTATGTTTGAATTAGTGACTAGAAGCTAGAAAAATGGTTACCAAAACTATTTAGTCGGTATGTTCTTGCACGCTCAGTTGCATTCGTCGGGAAGTTGTCGCCCTAGAACAACGTTGATATGCAAGGCGAGGTGAATGACAGAGATATAAGGAGTCGCGTTATCTTAGTTAGGGTCACTACACAGTACTCTTATTTCGAGTAGTGCGTCGTTTCGCCCTACACGCGATCGCCCGATCGGGCGAAACACACCTTACACTTTTTCCGCCCGAAGGATATTTTATTGCTATTTTAGTACAGTTAGCATCAGAATCGATTGTCTCATTTGAAATTTAAAACAATAAATAATTCAACATTAGATGGGCGCGTGCGTGTGTGAGAAATTGTGGTGGACATTTATTGAACACCTGTAAAACAACTTGTACTTTTTTAGAAAAAACTGTTTCTACATTTTATCTAAAGTATAAAGCGAATATGTACTGCATAGGATTTTTAATTATTTACATATCTGTAACACATGTCACGTAGTTTTTTTTAAACTGGCTGATAAAATCAGGTAATGTAATTTTTTATATTTTTGATCTTTTGATTTAGATTACTATTTTAAATTTTTTTTCTCGTCGTTCTGTATTACTGTACTGGTGTCATGCTCTGTGGCCGGACCTCCATTTAGTACCCAGATGCTGCCTTAGTGCGAAATAATAGCTACCTGTACTCCAGTAAAATTACGAGAGATTATATGGCGAAACGGAAATAATTGATAATAGCCGTGATTCTTTTTCAGATCGATAGATTATATTTCTGTGTAAAGCTTTTTAATGGAATCCACCTAAATTAACTTCATTTATTATTTATTTTGCCGTCCAAACATTAAAAAAATATGGAATTTCGGAAAAAAAATTTAATAGATTATTTTTTTTATTTACGGCTTGCTATATATTCAGAATTTCATATTATACAGGAATCCACCTAAAAATATTAGCTTTTTTGTATTGTTTAACTTTTATAGCACGAAATTTAAATAAAGCTTATCTTCGCAACCAAAAATAGTAGTATTTTTTAATTTAGCATGGCATTTTTGTGAATATATATAAGAATCACTTACATTTAAAAAGGTTGAGTTTAGCTCAGTTTATTTCTATTATTTTACCTCGACTTTATTGGACCTTGTATGTAAAAATAAGTGGAGATTTTATATTTTGAAATAAATTGATATTTTTAAATATATTTATGGTGGATTTTGATGCCTATATGTAAAGTATACGTTTATCTATGATATAAAGTATATAATTGTCTATTACTATTTTTGCCTTAGCTGTTATTCGAAAAAAATATTGCGCTTTAAATTTTAGGTGGATTCGTAAATATTGCGTCTTAACATCATATTTAAATACGATATACACAAAAAAGTAGCTACTAACATTTAATGTTTTGCAAAACCGTATTTTTAGTGGAGTACTGCGCTGTACTTTTCTAACCACAGGTTAAAATTAAGAGTACCTCAAAGGATTATGTTTATGAAATAATGAACAACGAAAGTGGTCCGGCCGCAGAGCAGTGCTCTCCAGCCGCGCCACCTTAGTTTAAAAGGATCCCCAAGAAGTACCCAGATGCCTAAATAGTACCTTCCTAGGCATATATTAAATTTTTATTACCTCAATAGATTACGAAATATTTAAGAATGAAAGTGGTCCGACCGCAGCGCATTGCTCTCCAGCCGCGCCTCCTTCGTTTAAAGGAACTATGATGAAATCAATACTACATAAAAAAACTACCTAAAGAGTACCTCACATACACTTAGCATAGTACAGTAAATATCATTGGTTCAAAGTTATTAGTCTTAGATTGTAGTCCGGTTGGGGAGTACGAGTATAATCTGTAGCAAGCAACTCTACTTCATAAGAGCAAACGTTAACTTTGGTTAATCGTATTCAAAAATATCTTGTCCTGTACTGCACAGGTAGCTATTATTTCGCAATAAGGCATCTGGGTACTAAATGGTGGTCCGGCCACAGACTATGTGGGTCATTCCATGTAACGGGCGTAACTTACTTAATTAACAGCTTTTTAGACTAAATTAAGTTAGTAATATTTTATGTTTCCTATAGTTTACAGATTTCGAGAAAATGAGCTGCAAGTACCGTAACGGGCGTAACTCGATTCTGGGTAACGCCACATTTTAGCGAAACTTATCAATAAATTTTCCCGGCATGTATTTAACGCGGCGACAAATTAATGTGAATTAAGGTTTGAAAAATATTAAAGCGGGTAGCAAAAATAATAGGTTGGCAGCTACAGTGAAAGATAATTTTTAGTAGAAAATTGCAGCTTTAAGCTTTGTTTAATTTGAACTAGCATCGATTTTTTTGTTTTGGTAACTGAATTTATTGTTAACGGACACTTGACGGCGGTGAAAACTAGAAAATAGGCTTTCTTAAATTATACAATGAGGTTGTATATAAAGTTAACTAAGATGAGAAGGAAATATGAACATGATCATATTTTAAGAGCTTATTTAAAAAGCAATGTTTTTCTATAGTTTAATTTTTTGGCTTATAATAATTTTTCTACAATGGCGAAAGAGTAAAAGGCAATTGTCTTTATTTATGCAACCCGCAATACCTATTTATTTTTTATGCCGAGCTGAGGGTTCCTCTTAGTTCATCTCAAAAACGGTTGGGCGTATAAAAAAAAATCTTTAAAAATTTGTCGCAAATTTTATGTTCTACAATTCATACATGGATGTCACGTCATTGAAGCTATTGAAACCGAGATAATCGCCTAAAACTGATTTTTGTGACATTTGAGCTTGAATAACTTACGACGCGGACAAGAGATTTTATGAGACTTTTGAGACAACTTTAAGAACACCAAACTGAAGGAGTTTATAGCCTGTAAGCTCAAATTCCAAGGTGAATTCCTTACATGGGTGCATTATTACTGTTTTCGCGATTTAATAAAGTATAATTATATGTACACACGGCCGCACGTCGGTGGAATCTGGTTTCGGGTGTTTGAGGCATAGCGCTAAGTGGGTTTTTTTCCCACTTGTATGTATACCTACCCGTTGTAATCGCAGTTGGCGTACCGCCGCCGTACGAACGCACCTGCGCATGGCATGCCGCTCTCGGCAGGTGGTTTCTGCCCGGTCACTTCTCTGCTCATTCTTTGGCACGTGCCGCCTTCGCAACGCCAACGCGACCAACAGGTTGCACATACCATCAGTGGATGTACCTACCTTGGTATACCTAGGTCTCTATTTAGCGAGGATGGAGCGTGAGGCAATAAGACGCTTCCGTAGATCCTCAAACTATTTTATTGCAGGAGCCATTCTACCTACTGATTATTTGCAAGGTATTATGATAATCACTTAAGTCTCGGTCCTATTTAAATATCTACTCGAGTTTCAATAACCTAGTGTTGCCATCTATCAGATAAAGGAGTGATCACACCTAGCTGAATTCAAAGACTAATTCGGCATACATTGCTGGGAGGCTTGGTTATGGTAATTGCAATATCCTTACTACAACGAGCAATGAATGACGAATTAGTCTTTGAATTCAGCCAGGTGTGATCACTCCTTTACAGTGACGGCTCGCTACTATATATCTATGTCGCAGCCATATCGTATAACAAACCGCGGCCGGCCATTTTAAATAACGGCGAGAAATTTTTAATTCGCTGTTGTAAGTAATAACTGCGGCGCCATTTTACAAAAAGACGCGTAAATTTGTTTCTACATAACAATAATATATTGATAAGTAATTACGAAAGCAGTATTCTGGAGCTAACTGACCGCACTATAATGTTTTAGCTAATCTTTGTTTGTGAAAGTGAAAATATATCTTTTTTACTTGTGAATTGATGGTTAATAATAAGAGCGATCCGTAATAGCCATTGTATGCGTGATTTCTAACACATTTTTTTCCTAAATGGTAAGTATTTTCACCAAAACAACTATGGTAATAACATTTATTAATCCCAAGTCAGATATTTCTCAGAGAGAAAGATAAAAAAATTACGTTTGTAAAATTCATACATTTTAGTATGGAGGTCCTTCGCAAGAAATAGAAACGGTTATGATTCCATCCTTAACAGAAAGTGCTACTCGTACTTCTACACATTCTTGGGCGTGGACGATGTTATGCTATAAATGAATAGGACTGATTTTTTGAAATTTGACAAACTGTAATAGTTTGTCAAATTTTGTATTTCTCCTGCACCACTTCACAACGCAACCTAGCATGATGGTTCTTTGCTGATAAATACGAAAATGTACGCAAAGATTTGACGTCTGCTCGCTTGTAAGAAAAATGTCCGACTAAGTCACGTTTGGGAACGACTTTGAAGCCCCGCCTACTAATACACGACTTTCGTTGGGTAATTTTTTGAATGTAGTTACATTTCCTGACTTATTATTTATTCGTAGTATATAGGTACACTGATTCATTCTCTGCAAATGTAACTTTGTAATCCTACACATTTATCCATATCTAGTCCCATGACAAGCGGCCCGCCCCGGCTTTGCTCGTGGGTTGCAAAGTTGTTTATGCGAGGTTCAATTTTGCGTTTTACGCAACCATCGATGGCGATTCGACTAGAAATTCGGACGCAGAGGACCTCCGCGTCCTCATTAATCCGTGAAATAAAACTCAAGAAGACCCGGAGGAAATATGACCCTGCAAGAGGACCCAGGAGTGTATAATTTTGGTCTCCTTGGTGATTAGCGCGTTTGGCTCTCGACGCGAACGTCCTGAGATGTAATATTTCCGGTGGGGACACTTGATCTGAAGGAATTTTATATTAACTTTCATCTCAAAAGTTCAACCCCTTAGAGGATCATTTTTCAAAAACGCAGGGGTGGAAAATGGTCAGTAAAGTCAGTTTTTTTGAAAAATGGTCAGTAAAGTCAGTATTTAGTGGATCTGCGATCAGGGGAATTATCATTATAATCATCATTATTACATTTCATGCATCAAAGTGGTACATTTTCTGTATAATGCCATTTCATTACAAGTCTTGTTTTTTCAATTGGTAAGATTTTCGGGACTTTCCTTCGCCCATATTTTTTTAATAGTATTTTTCTCTTGATCTCGATCTAGCCCTCAGGGCAGAGATGAGGTATGCGATGGAACGAGCCTGCCCAGAAGCCTATTCACTCGCGACTTGAATAGACTCAGGTTGTACGACGCAGGCAGAGAATTGCACTCATTGGCTGTAAGCATTATAAAAGATGTTTTAAAGCGCTCAGTGCGATTGTGTGGAATATCAACCAAGTGTAGGTGCGTCTGGACTACCGAGAGAAGAAGGGGGGTGGTGGGATGAGCTCCATGAGCGTATCCCGTACTCGCATATTGTGTTCTTGAGTACACTCTCGGAAGTGCAACGTGTAAAAAGACCGACAAACATGCAACTTTGCGACGGTAGGCGAGACTGAAACTTAGTTTTCACCAGCATCTCACCACCAACGAGCTTTTTGGATCTGCGATCTATCGAGTCAAGTGCGGCTAGTTCTCCATGCAGGAAAACTAGGAGTGAAGAAACGCTTAACCTTGTTTTTTGCCGCAATTTGGGCTTTTGACTCAATGTTGGCGCCAAAGTTCAGATTTGCACACAACTTCATGCCAAGAAGCTCGAAGTTGTCGGTAACCGGTGCAGTTCTCGAAAAGTAGAAGCCAAATTGAACGGACTCCTTGTGGCGGTGAACAGACACGCTTGTGTTTTAGTGGCGTTGAAACTCACCAGATTTTTGTCACCTCAGTTGGAGACAAGACTTTATTCGATCTACCATGGCCTCTCTCGAAAAACGTTCTTCGTCACCGCTGGCTTTTGCGCTAGAAATTTATCTCTCCACCATTGTGCTGTCATCTTTAGTAACACATACGTATTTTGATGCTGAATTGACCGACGGAAATAAAGTCAGTAGATGGTCAGTAAAAAGTCAGTTTTTCAAAGTGTTTTAGTCAGTAAAATCAGTATTTTTAGCTATGGAATCAGTTTCCACCCCTGAAAACGCTGAAACACGTGTTTATTTCTCTAATTTTTTCAGCCTAAATCCAATTTTTTTTGTGGGATTTTCATACGAACTTTCATCCCTTATTTCACCCCCCTGGGGGTGATATCTCAAAATTGCTGAATCACTTGTTGCTTTGTTTCTTATTATTAGCTAAAATCCGAATTTTCAAGTACCGCATGTCAAAACTCCAACCCTTAATTCATGCCTTCGGTGGATGATGTCTCAAAATTTCTGGAACACTTCTTTCTTTATTTCTTAGTACCTGGGCGACCGAGCTTCGCTCTATAATAGCCGCCTCAACATTATAATATCATCGGGTGAGCAAGCTATGCTACCTATTTAAAAAAATGCTTAAAAACACATTAGACCTAGCTAGATCGATTTTCCGCCCTCGAAAACCCCCGTATGGTAAATTTCATCTAAATCGTTAGAGCCGTTTTCGAGAAACCGATTACAAATAGGGTGAACGTGCCATAAGTCGGCATAACTCGACTTGTTGTATGCCCAAGTATTTTTTTTAAATATTTGAAAAATAGGGCGAGTCTACACCTCTGTGCCCTACTCCGGCAATTGTGTTCGCAAAGTCGGTACCTCTTTTTATGAAGGAAAACGTGTATTGCACCGTGACTAATGTGACTATCAATCCATCAATCAATAAATTTATTTCAGAAAATTGGATACCAGAATTTGTTAGTAGAAGCTTAATCTAAGTTAGTATCTCACATAGTCAAAAGAAAATTACAATATTACAATTAATGTCATAAAAATTTCATTAAAATTTGATTTACCAGACAAAATCTGTCTTTACTGGCTTATGGTGTTGGAGCCATCTCTGCAACAATGGAGAAGACCACCTATCCTCAAACACTTTCAGGATGCTGCTGGTGGTTCCGCGGATGCGGGATAGGAAAGAGGCGCATCTTTTCCTCATTATAGCAGCAAGCATATTACTTGCGTATTTATTTTATCAGACTTAAGTTTTTTTATTTAATCAAACCAAAGTAACGCAATGTCGTAGGCAGATTCAATTGCCATTTCATTATTAAATTCTAAGTATGTACTTCAAATTTAATGTTTGACCAAGTAGGTAATAAGAATTATTGCAATCCGTTAAAAAGCAATTTTTTCAAACCCTCATATCTCTAAAAGTTAATCACTTGAGCAATATTTCAAACAAGGTATTTTAATTGTGTTTTTTACTCTATCGATTGAACATGGGCCAATAATATTTTTATTTCCATAGAGCGTTACAAACAAACATACAGTTTTAAAAACGATGGGGCCAACCGAAGAAGGTAACCTCGAACTTGTCTAAAAAATTTAAAAATGGCCACATTGTCACTCCTGCGCGTTAAAACTGCCACTGGCAGACAGTAGCAAAAGTGAGGGTTACCATTTTTGGGAAAATAATTACACGCCTGCGTTAGCTATTAAAAAAAACCGGCTAAGTGCGAGTCGAACTCGCGCACTGAGGGTTCCGTACCACCACATAATCATAATTGTATTAGTTGAAATTTCAGTAAGTTAATGTGCTAGATTTTTTGAGTCCGACACGCGCTTGACCAAATTTTATTATTTGTTATTATTTTATAGCGTATGAACTATAAACATACCAATTTTAAATTTTGTAAGTGTTACCGTTTTTAAAATAGAACTAAAACAAAAATCGCCTCCTTGACCATGCAACTTGACCCCTCTCTTATATGAATGTTCTTGAAACGGGAGCTCACCAAAATTGGTTACCATTAGTTGTGAGTAAAGTTGTAAAATTTAATGATTTCAGACCTAGCTTCTTGCCAAATTTCATAATTTTAGGTCAACGGGAAGAACTCTGTAGGTTTTGCTTTTTTGCATAAATTTATGGAGATGAGGACATAAAAAGCCATATCTTTTGATTGCGTCCTTGTAAAAAATTGAAATTTTCAGATCTTTTGTGGTTCATGGACCTTAACATATGGTATTAATTTCAACCTGATACCTCTACCCGTTCGTGAGATAAAGGGTCTTGACAGACAGACAGACAGACGGACAACAAAGTGATCCTATAAGGGTTTCGTTTTTTTTCTTTTGAGGTACGGAACCCTAAAAATACCCAGTATGCCTAGGTGCCGTAAAACTCTAATTACAAGCAAAATTATAACGATGTGCCGACTTTATGGTGAGGGCCGGAGATAGAAGCATTCAACCTATATGCTCGTTTTACAGTATAGGATTATAAGCTTGAATCCAAAAAACTTTCAACAAGTTAATTAGTTAATTTCGCTATAAAATAATTGAAGTTTACTGATATTGCTTGATGTAGGTGTTGATTCTGGCAGACAAGAACTAAAACTTAACTAAATACGACAGGCCTAAGTGTTGTTGTCTTTGTCACACCCTATAGGTTCGAAAAAAGACAGAAACACTTTTAGACCTGTCAAATTTAATTTAGTTTTAGTTTGTGTTGTGTCTGCCAGAATCGACACCATAGACTAATCTACGAATTTTCAAACTTGGAAAAAGAGTTAAAGTGCCGACTTATGGCACGTTCACCCTAGGCTTAGTCCCATTCTCATTTGAAACGCATAGTACCTAGGTACCTACGTCTCGTCTCGACCACACATTTAGTACCTAGGTACCTACGTCTCGTCTCGACCACACATTTGGGCGTCACCAATAGCTATCACCTGCAGGGTAATTTCTACTCAATTTGAAACGCGCCCTTAATAAGATTTCAATCATGTTCCATGTTCCTGTTAAAAATGAACTGTAAGCACATTTTGATTTATTTAGAAAAAAATTGTAATCAGTCATCGCCGATTAAATATCTCACCTAGTAGATATTGCAGGTACTTTAAACTGTTGCTAAATCTACACTCTGATAAGAGGCTTATCGTTCAGTGGGTGGGTACTAAACTAACTATGGTACCTACGTTTACCGCCGCAGAAATCGTTCTTGTTAGATACCTAGTACTTTTAATAGCATACAACTAGTGTCTCGTCTCGTCGCGAGTAAAGTAACTTTCGTTCAGTAACTTTCGTTTGATCATTAATTATGAATGGTTTGTAACCTTTATTATGAGGCTAGGCTTGGGTTTTTTTAGTCTGCGAGCAGGCGTTTAGCGTTATAGTGACACGCCTGCAATGTACTGTACTTACATGGTACCTACTATACTACCTACCTACTCAGAGTACACCACTGTCGCCGCCGCGCGCGCCGCACTCACTCCGCGCGGTTCTCCTCGGTTCAGTTAGTTCACTCTCTTCAGTCACACGGCAACGCTCGCAGTTGCATCACAGCTCGCGTGCGAATGTCTTTATTATCAAATACCCTTGTCAGTTTTTACTTCCGCCTAGAACGTCGAATCTAAAAATTTTGTCTATGTACTGAACAAAGTAGGTACCTAACTTCTCTCTTTCGAAGTGGTGGAGTAATCTTTGTTGTTTCGAAGGCGTGTTGACTGACAAATGGCGAAATTCCGCAGGTATGGCTAAAAGCAGAAAACCTAATTTCTCGAATTATAATCTTGTTTAGCTCTACACTACAGCTGACCAGGTTAATTTTCACACTTATACAGATATTTTATGTTACGCGTGAAGAAGCGACTGCGACTTACGTGTGTATTATGATTATCAGTTGTTCAAGTGTTATTGATCTTTTTTGTGCGATGCGAGTTAACAATAGACCTGCAATAAATGCAGTGTAAACGAGCACGTGGCGGGTGAAGTAAAATGGCGGCGCGTACAGCAGATCCGGAGTTTGGTCGGCGGCGGCGGCGGCGCGGCGTGCCGGGCGTTGTGACGTGAATCATACGTCGGTCACTGGCTGGCTGTGGAACGCGCGCCAGCCGGCGTTTTTGATAAATATGCATGCGCGTATAGGTACTGATTGGTCCCAATAATAATAGCCTATCGTGTGGTCAAGAACACCAGCCCTAGAGATCGTGTCTTGACTGACATTATTCATTCATTACATATAGGTATTTCTTAAAAGTAAGGGGGTAGTTGACGAAAAGTATCTAGTGATGAAGTTTACTATTCAATGGTTTTTATGTTCCTTCGTTAGGTGCTGTTAATCTGCCAATTATAGCCTGTACCTACCTACTAAATCAAATATTTATTTTTCATATTAAGATTTCTTGATTTTTTGACGTGCGTTAAATTGAATCGCGCGCATCAATTTTTTAAAGTGGGTTCCACACGGCAACAAGAAATCCTAAGATGACAATGATGATGATGATGGCAAGAGGTTTTTTGATTTAAAAGTTTTCTTTAGGTCTCCCTGAACATATCCAGAAAATTTCCCGTCGATCCCATGTAGGTACGCTCCCTCCTACCCACCCTCAAACAAGCCCCTGATTTTAATTTTTACTTTCGAGCGGAGCGAGAAAGGTATTGTATTCGTGAAAAAAAGTTTTTTCCAATTTTCTCAAAAATGTGTTCTACTCGTATATCACTTAAACATCATAAAAAGCAAGTGTCCCAAAAATGTCCGTCCGTCGGTCGGTCGGTCGGTCTGTCGTCCGTCACGCTTTGGCCTAGCGGCTAAACGAATAGTCCGATAGACACCATTTTAAATTTAAGATTTTCTTGTAAATTCGTCGAAGGATGCTGAGTGGTTTCTTGCTGGCTCTCTTTTTGAGGGTAGCTGTCATACAATGGAAATGAAAAATTGCGATTTGCTCAAACGATTGCGATTTGCTCAAACGATCTTGATAAAATTTTGCATGATCAAGAATATCCATGCAAGGTATCTTTCGGCAGTATCCATTGGTCTGTGGAAGTTCATATAAGGGCTGTTCCCTTACTTCAAAATTTTAAAATGTGAAATACCTATCAATAGGATCCCGTTTTTCACCCTTTGGGTATGGAACCCTAACAACTAACACAAAATAATCAAAAATTATATAAAACAATTATAATTTCCGTTGTCTTCAAAGATTGACAAACTTTAATATCAAGAACAATTTTTTCGGGGCTTTCCCTCGCTTAATATATCAAGAACAATTAATATATCAAGAACTTTTCAATACAAAATATATTCTGAAAACACTTTTGTTGTTAGCAATACTTTACTAATAAAACGTTATAAAAAAACGAAGTGGAACGTATCGGGAATAAAAATTTGGCATGTGGGACGTAATGGGAATCACTCTATAGGATGACAGTTCAAGACATGGCAGAATGTTCAATGTATGGCACTCTTTGCAGATGACTTGATACTCATTGTTATAGATATCACAGACCTGTAACGTTACCAAAAATTATTTAAATAAATCATTATACTCTCCACATCATACCTATGATGGCAATTTTTTTTAAGCGCTTCTAATGACGATCGCAATAGTGGGACAGTGATACTATGCTATGCGCCGTCGGTCGTGTCGTAGGATGCGATGCGAGCGCGTGTGCATCACAACGAATTTGTGAATGGCGTGCGAGCACGGGTGGGGCGGCGGAGGGAGGGCAGGGGAGCCACGGGCGGTCGTAGTGAGACGAGGGCGCGGTGGTGGTGTGGTGACATCATCTCCGTCGCCGCCGCCGCCGCCGTGCCCGTGCGCCATACCGCCGCTCCGTTCCGCCATTTTGTAGCCAGAGAAATGATACGCATCAGTGAATAAACCCGAGCCGTCGCGTCGGTCCGCACTTTTTTTCCTTCCGTTCATCTAACTCCTTCTCTGGTAGACATGCGTGGATTCCATTCCATTAATTACGAATTACCAACTTGCACTAAATTACTCTGATACCATGTTATTAAGGCACATAACATTAATAAACTGTTTCATACATATTTATTTGCCTACTAGGTGGATTACTAGTCCCGTATTATGCCTATTTACTGATTTTCTGTTCAAGATTTAATTTTCGTAAATGCTGTTTGCGATAGTTTTCTAATTTAGTATAATTTTCGATACTCGCAAAAGTATATACAAGTAGTTATGTCGCTTCTCGCAGCCGATCGTCAAAGGTACTCATCAGTGGGCTCCCCCTGCACATTCGCTTCGACAACATCGAGCCCCTGCTGTCACAGTACGGCAACGTGCAGCATTGCGACAAAGCAAACTCCCGTGATGCCAACACCCAATCGGTGTTCATCACATTCGAGACCCCAGAGCAGGCACAGCAGTAAGTAACTCAAGTCTTTGGTGCTGCTGAATTGTTTTCTGCGATTTGTCTGTCGCCGCATGGAACTGAGCTTCTTCTGTCACTCTTATACTCTTTCTCCTTTACACTCTTCTCTAATGCATGTAAACTCATTAAAAAAAAACTTTCGGCTTTGCTTTGCTTCAACATGTAATATTTTTAAGCGCTATATTTGTAAAAGGAATGAAACCATGTGAAATCATTTAATTTGGCACTTGGTGAATATTTTCTAAAATGTCTTCTAAAATACAATGATATTTAGTAACCATTTCTTCAGTTGGGAGTTGATCAAGTTGGTGTTACAACCCCGTCTGACTTAAATAACTTATGTATCAAGCAGATTGATCGCCAACTTCCTTCCACTGACTGAAAATTGGCATTATTATTACTCTTACATCATTATATTATTACTCTAGCTGAAATGCATTTTATCAAATTACACAATAGTACATTAAAATGCAAGTGCGCTATTTTGGATATTACAGCGGAGGCTCAGAAATTGCAGCCCGAGCCGCAGGCGAGGGCGTAATGGAGCCGAGGGTGTAATTACCAACGCGCACGAGCTTTTTACGACGTTTTTCAACACATTTGCGAATAAAAACAAATCAAATTGGTTACCTTTAAAATACTAAACTTTGCTAACCTTACGTCCACCGGAACATTTTGTCGGCTGCATATGTTCATGCTTCGCTTTAATTTTACCAAATTTCAAAATTGTATTTCGTGTATGAGTATTTTAGACGGTTCAGGATCAGTTTTTTATATGTAGAAGTCTACACTATTAGAAATAATTACAATAATAAACACGACAAATATTTGTAAAATGGCGCGCATCTTTCTTTTTCAGCGGTCACAAATTATACGTCGCGTGAAGAGCCCCCAAAACATTACAATGTTATCTTACACCATCAATCTTTTATCAATTATTAGTCAATCTAGTAACCAAGCTATAAAAAAAAGTAATTGTCACTCGGTACCCAAACATTCCATTTACCTTGTAATAAATTATCAAAAATTGAATATCTTGTTAAGTAAATGACAAATTTATTGTTAGTTAGTTAATGACTATAAATAATTTCATAAAATCAACATTCATTCGTCAGCTTGAAAATTTTAGTAACATAATAAGCATAAAAACTCCTTGCTCTTGGCCGATAAAAAAAAAAAACAAATAAAACACTAGTTAAGTAATATTATGACAAAAACACGCGTGTTTAATGAGCTGGATTATGGACCTTAATACAGTGCAGTGCAGAGCAGTTTTATGAGCAAATGTGTTGAAAAAAAAATTATAAAATTACCAGTAGTTACCATGATATAAATTCGAACTCAGAAATGGGATTTATAAGTGAATTTGAATATTTTTTTTCTGCAAAAATCTTTTTCAAGTTTTAAATGCTCACCAAGTTCGAGCCATGGTGTTGTTCGTTTTTCTTATCACTAAGATTCGTCATTATCATCAAGGTAGCTTTTCCGTATAAGGTAGTTTTCCACCAGACCTGTGCGACTAACCAGCCTAAAAGCCACACAGGAAGCTTCTCCAAAATTTCACACCAAAGTGGGTACATTCTGGGGGATGAACCATGGTGGCTGCGATTGTCAGATGCAGCTGGAGCGTGGTGGATGGATGGTGAGCGCAGTATGGTGCTACGATACGCAAAAACCGTTGCCCATCCTCTAGGTGAAATTCTGTAGTCGCCTATTATAATAGTCACGGGATGTGATGGGGTGGTACTATTCACTGCCGGCACGACACGAACCCAATTATAAAGTCTATCCTCCCTTTGTATCCATACATCGCTTGGGAGGCATGGGTTGTATTTTTCGCCGCCGGCGTTTCAGCAGATTCTCGAAAAAGTATATTTCCTTGTTTCAGAGCTATAAATGGATTGAACGGGTGCGAAATAGAAGGTAGTCGAATGAAGGTGGAAGCTGCTGAACAGAACGCTCGCGGCGGGCGGCGCGGGCGGCCGGGCGGCGGCCGGGGCGGCGGCGGCGCGCCTGGCGGCGGGTCGCGGCCCACCGACTTCCCGCTGCGGCTGCTGGTGCAGAGCGACATGGTGGGCGCCATCATCGGCCGCCAGGGCAGCACCATCCGCCTCATCACGCAGCAGTCGCGCGCGCGCGTCGACGTGCACCGCAAGGACAACGTCGGCTCGCTCGAGAAGGCCATCACCATCTACGGCAACCCGGAGAATTGCACCAACGCTTGCAAGAGAATACTAGAAGTCATGCAACAGGAAGCCAATAATACTAACAAAGGGTAATGCTTCATGTTGGCTTACAATAAGTTCAAGGAATACCAAAGTCCATTTTATTTTAGTTTCATAGAGTGGGAGATAAGTGATAATTAAATTTTCTCAGAACTAAAACGGGACCATTTTTGACAACAAAGGTTTTATGGGGTTTTGGACATCACATAGAAACTAAAATGAGGGACCCGTTTGAGGGTGGGGAGCGTACATGGGATCAACGGAGAATTTTCTAGATATGTTCAGGGGGACCTAAGGAACACTTTTAAAACAAGAAACCTCTTACCGTAATTTAGCCTATGTTATAGTTGAATTTTTTGAACTAGTAGGATTTCGGTTTGACAACATTGATTTTTGGATTCTGTGATGTCCAAAACCCCAGAAAAACATTATTGTCAGATCTGGTCCGCTTTAAGTTCTGACCCTAAGAAAGAGCCAAATTCTGAATTTCATGCTAGTCTATTCACTTTTACTTTGAACCTTATAATGAAGTAATTTGGTTCTGAATAGAACTTGACCATTCAATTGTTCTTCTGCTTGCCAACAGAATTTATTATTAATTGTCTTTAATTATTTGTTACAGTGAAATCTGCCTCAAAATCCTCGCCCACAACAATCTCATCGGGCGGATTATAGGTAAATTTAAGTTTGTTTGAGACTAGGCCATTATTTTCAGTAAACTTTAAATTTCAATTCATTATGGCGTTTTTTATGGATTTTTGTTTTAGCTCTGGATCATTTAGGATCACTTAAGCATTGATCTTGATTGATTTTTTCGTTCTACGGGGTTGCAGCTGGGGTTTTCTCGCAGAACTATCCAAAATGCTTGGAATCGTTTCCAAGAGACGGGCACTGTTGCCAGAAGACCTGGTTCGGGTAGACTTCGGGCTACATCTGCTTTCGAAAACCGATACATACGAAATCGAACAATGACGGCTCGGAAATTACAAGCTAGTCTTCGGGCTGACAACTGGTACCCGTGTCAGCGATCAAATAATTCGAAATCAGTTGCACGAAGATCAGCAAAGATCAAGACGACGAGTAGTTCGAATTCCTTTGACCAGGGTTCAACGTGCAAACCGTTTAAGGGCCCCATATATGAAACGATCCTTCTGTACGATCCATCTGTAGAATATCGTGATGATCGATCGCTTAAAATTTTCCGTCCCTTTAAGGTTCTCTCTTCAACATTTGGACAGCGGAATAAAGCATTATGGCCTGGTGCAATTAGACCAAAAAAGGGCCGAAACCGGACATCCAAAGTAAAAATATCATTCCAGCTCCAAATTGTTCTATACAATCCACATATTATTTGGTAAAAAATAACACGATTTTTAGCGTCGGGTTTGGGGGGGAGGGGGGGGGGGAGAAGTTGGGTTTTATCAGTTTTTCTTAAATATTTCGAAAACTGTGCAGTTTAGCGCAAAATAGCCAAGGACAAAAGTAATCTACATTAAATTGCCAACAAAAGTGGTCTAAAGCGTAATCTTGCTAAAGTGAACGGTTTCAGAGTTACGGGGGGTGTAAAGTAGAAATTGTCACTAACATACCAACGGCCAATGATATCACAATTTAAAACACAATCCTGTATGAAAAAAATTGTTTCCTTATGATAATGTCATATTTTTCCCTTCCTCCCCCCAAACCCGATGCTAAAAATCGTGTAACTTTTTACCACACAATATGTGGACTGCACAGAACAATTTGGAGCTGGAAAGATACTTTTACTTTGGATGTCAAGGTCTGGGTCTAACTGCACCATTCTATTAGGGCATGGTGCTATTTACGGACGAGTGCAAAGTGAAATTTCTTAGTAACGATCGGCGTATTAGGGTGTGGACCTGGCGAGCGTTTTTCGGATGACTGTATCCACAAAGTTGACCGTTTCGGTGGTCCTAACTCGAATGATTTGGGGTGGGATTGGCTTACAGGGCAAAACTGAGCTCGCCATTTTGAATGAAGGTAGCGTAACCGCACAGCGTTACATCAGGGATGTCATCAGACCCCATGTGATCTTGTGATCACATTTGCACAGGGAGTGGGTCCTGGATTCATCCTGATGCAAGACAATGCCCGTGCACACACACAGCTCAAGCTACCCAGTCTGTATTGGAAGACTCATATTCAAGTGTTACCGTGGTCAGTGAACAGTCCGAACTTTCATCCGATAGAGCATATGTGGGATCAATTGAAACGATAGGTTAGAGAGACTGAGCAAGAGATATCCATAACCAGCAGCAGCTGAATAATGCAGCCTGGGAAGAGATTCCAGCTGAACAAGTGAGGCATTTGATCGAGAGCATGCAATCTAGGCTTCAAGAGTGCACAGCTAAGAGAGGAGGGCATACCCATTACTAAAACGATGAATGCAGATTTTTTTAATCTTTCAATTCGTTTTTTTCCGTTTTGAACAAATTTGTTTTTTTGCTGTTCAATATTTTCTTAAATGAGCATTAATTTTTAATAATCATTTGCCTTAATGTAAGCGAGAACATTGTTTTACTGTTACCTGAATATATTTTTTTAAATAATTGTTTTGTTTGTATACTACATCAAGCCCCTCTTTTGTTTTGACTAGTATTTATTAATGAATGATACCTCTTCTGTTCTAATTATATACAAACTTTATCTACAGGTAAAGGCGGGAACACCATAAAAAGAATCATGCAGGAAACCGACACGAAGATAACCGTCTCCTCTATAAATGATATCAACAGTTTCAACTTGGAGCGGATTATCACCGTGAAGGGAACCATCGAGAACATGGCTAAAGCGGAGTCACAAATTTCAGCCAAGTTGCGTCAAAGCTACGAAAACGATTTACAGGTATGTTTTTGTACAAACGGCAACAGTCTGAAAGAAATTACCATTGCTCAAAAGGATTAGGATATAATAAAAATGGAACCATGATTTCATCATATTCCTGATTTTATCGTTATCATGTGTCATACACCCCTTCCCTTCCCATCCTTTTATCCATATAAGGAATTGTATTGTTAGCAGTGATTTATTCATCTACATACATTATACACAATGGGATGAAGAAGCACCTTATCATACGAGTATCTGCTGCTTGTCAGTCTTCACCTTTAACATATAAACAGTACAATATGAATTTACATTACAAAACAAATACAAAACAAAATTCAATTCGCAACAGAAACCCAAATGTAAAGAACCTTGACACTTATATTGGTAAAACATATAACGCATCTTCTTCTTAGCCTGTCGATCAATTACTCTTCTTAGCGTGTCGTAGCACAGAACGTTGCCACACACACTGCGTCATTTGTGGCTTTAAAAAGGTCATCACGCGTACATGTGTCGGGACATGCGGGACAGGAGGTTAGGTGTTCCATTGTGGTTGTGGAGGTACCACACTCAAATTTGTTATTAGAGCTGTCGGTGAAACCCCACCTAACACATGCTGTCTTTGCTCCGACCGACCTGTGTCCGTAGTCTGTCTAAAGACTTCCAGATCGGTCTGGGCAGGTCATGTCCAGGGGGGGCTTTCTGCTGGTTTAATAAACTCGGTTAGTGAGTGCTCCTCTTTCCACAGCCGACACCTCTCTGTGGATGGGTCGCCGCCAAATGGCTTTGATGATTTAAAAAAGCTGTTATGGCTTTTCAACCTCTGCTTTACTTGGTGATGGTTGTGCATGGGGTGCCTATCGTCTCCTAATTTGGCTCGTTCAACGGAATCTGCTACTTGTCGCCGTATAACTGGAGGCGCAATTCCTGCTAGTATATTTACATTTTTACTAGAGTAGGTTTCAGACAGCCTGTGATGATTCGGCACGTATCGTTTAAAGCAGCATCCACTGATTTTGCGTGGGACGAGCGTGACCATACAAGAGACGCATACTCGCCAACAGAGTAGCAAAGCGCCATGCCAGTGGTATGGAGGACTTGTGGTGATGCGCCCCATTTTGTTGAGGTTAGCCGAAGTAGCAGATTGTTCAGAGTTCCAATACCGCATATAACATATGCCGTCTGTTATGGACGTGCAGTCACGCAGAAGTGTATTGAACTCGCGCTAGTCCGACACGTATTTGACCTGTTTTTATTGTTTGTTGTTATTCTATAGCTTATGCTCTATAAACATACCAATAATCACTCTTGTAAGTGTTCCCGCTATTGCGATAGAGATAAAACAAAAATAGAGCTCAAATCGCCTAAAAACACGTTTTGTAGGCGAGTCCCCCTTAATTTATATTTATTTTTATTATTTCTATAGCGGCAACCAATACATATTCCGTGAAAATTTGAACTGTCTGTTTATTACGGCTCATGAGTCACACACAGCCCGCTGACAGACAGATAACACTCCGTAAAAAAAGTCCACAGATGAGTCAGGGGCTTCCCCAGAATTCCACTGCAAGGATATGTGGTATATTTTGGGAGGGACCACTACTCCCAAAAGGGAGAGCGTTTGTTTAAAATTGCAGCTGGCACACTAAAAAAAGCGGTGACTGTAACAGGTAGTTGGTGACCACAATGTGGTGGTAAGCTAGAAGACGCTACTACGCTACAATGCTACGACTGTCATGGGAAGAGGTAGTGTGGTGTGGTAGTATTGTTAGTTATTAGAGGTATCCTGAGGGTATGTTTATTGTATGCAGGTGTTGGCACCGCAAAGTATAATGTTCCCGGGGCTGCACCCGATGGCCATGATGTCGACGGGGCGCTACTGCGGCGCGCCGCCGCCCTTCCCGCCGCCGATCTACGCGCCGCTCGCGGGCCAGGGCGGCGCGCAGCAGGGCGCCGGCGACTCGCAGGAGACCACCTACCTGTACATACCCAACAACGCGGTCGGTGCCATCATCGGAACTAAGGGATCCCACATTCGCAACATTATTCGATTCAGCAATGCCTCCGTTAAAATTGCACCGCTCGAGCAAGATAAGCAGGGCGAGAACGCCAACGCACAACAAGAGCGCAAAGTGACTATCGTCGGCAGCCCTGAAGCCCAGTGGAAGGTACGTTACGACTACATACAATAATATATATGTACATATCTTTGCTTACTTGTATGTTTGTAAACTAGTACTGACTAGTGGGTGTGTTTTCTAGGCCCAGTATTTGATCTTCGAAAAGATGCGCGAAGAGGGCTTTATGTCCGGTTCCGATGACGTCCGGCTGACGGTAGAGATCGTGGTGGCTTCTTCTCAGGTGAGCCTTAAAATCTAGTATTTTGTGGCATTATTATTAATTTAGTCAACGAATCCTCAAAAAAAGGTATAGAGGGAAATGCTTGGAACACAATTTTTGACTTCGTTACTCTGTTTTGACTAGTTAGGAGTAGTGTTGATGAGGATTCCGCTTCCGCTTCCTCATTATGCGGAAGTTCCGCATTTTTCAGACTTCCTCAACCGCTACCGATTCCCTATAAAAGCAAGTTAAAAATTCCTCTTCCGCTTTCTCTTAGAAATAACAGGAACTTATGAGGAAGTCTCAGTAGCGCCGCGATTGGCCATACGGCAGTGAGCGAGCCGCCACGCCCGCCCGCCACCTTCCCTCCCAAATTTGATTATTAAATAAAAAAAAAATGCCTTATTTGAATCTTTAAAATTATTTTTATTTATAACTAAAATTTATTATCAATTTATAGGGTCCTTCAAAAAAGTGTATAATAGAAAAAAGAAGAAGAAGTGTATAAAAGAGGATAGTGCAGATATCTATAGAAAGTTTGTTCAGTTTCTATAGAGATCTATAGAAACTGAACAAACTTTCCAAAGAAACATTGGTTGAAATGAAAACGGAGAGATTGTTTTGGCTTTTGGAGAAAATTTGTGTGAAACTATCAATAATTTTCTTTGAAAAAGTTGTTCTGTTTCTTTATTTCATTATCCTCTTAAAATATTATACACTATTTTTGTTAGACCCTATGTAGGAGGTAAAGTTATCAAAAGTCACAGCCCGTACCCCTAACGCCAGGGGGAGGGGGGTTAGGTCACCCCTCTTTTTACTGACTTTTTTAAGTGAAATTATCCCTTTTTCACCCACTTTAAAAACATCAGGACTCGATGCAATCGCTTCCTCATCACAAACAAAACACTTGCTGCTCATTTTAACGACACTAAAAAGCGGATATCTTGAAAACTATAAAAGATATCAAAAAACTTAACTGAATAAAGCTTGTAGTAAATTTAATCAGCTTTAATTTTGCAAAAAGTTTCACGTCGCTAGGACGCATAGTTTCCGAGATATATGCGATAAGCCTAAAAATGGAACCTTCAACCTTCTCCCCCCGGCGTTAGGCGTAGGCCAGACAGCAGCGATGCGCCGTACGGCACGCCTTCAGCGCACCTCTTCTGTCTGGCTTGCGCCGCGTCGTTCTCCTACATTTTGTATGCAAGTGATTTGAACAGGCAGACGGCATGCCAAAGGCGCACTGTCGGTGCACCACCGGCGCATCGGCGGTTACGCCGGCGGTGCGCCGGTGGTGCACGCCGCCGCACAGCACAGTCTGCTGTGAGTGACGCGCCGGTTCGGCGCCGGTTCAGACGTAGTACCCGAAGCGCGCCATGGGCGCAAACTATGTGCGCTCATAGCGTGCCACAGACACACCCGATGCGCGCCGCGCCCGTTCTGTTTGGCTTACACCTTAGGGGTACGGGCTGTGACTTTGATATGTTTACCTCATAACTAGTCCAAACAAAGTTACGATGTCAAAAATGATGTTCCTGACATTTCCCCTCTGTACTTTTTCGTTGATTGGGCTATATATATTCTTTATTGCACAATTAACAAATAGAAATTTACACACAACAGGACATTTACAAAGGACATTTATAGTATTGCCACAATTAAAATATAAGTAGTCTTTTTAAATTTACTTTGTCTAAACTATATGCTTTGCACACCGATGCGGACGGGCCGTAAGAGAAAATCCAAGGCATTCCCGTTGGTGAACGTCTACTATCATTTACTATTCTTTGCCAGTGGTTTGCGATTTTGTACCGGCTGTATTCAGTAGTTAACTGCCGGTAATAAATCTGCCGGGGCTGTCCGTCGAGCCGGCCGCTTTGACAATTTGATTACGGCAACGTGGGTTTTACATTCTGTCGGATTGTACACTATTTCTGCCAAAAGTTTCCATACAATGACGGAGGGGGCGATTCTAGCGTGGCTGCTAAATTTAAGGCTATAATTTGACAGGTCTAAAAATGTTGCTATCTTTATTAATGCCTATAGGCTGAAAAAAGACAGCGTCACTTTTAGACCTGTCAAATTTTTATCATAAATTTAGCGGCCATGCTAGAATCGCCCCCGGAGTCGAACTAAGAGTCACTGTCCACATACACCGCACGATATCCGCACGGTGGTATCATCTAGCTACATTAGGGTCATTGTCCACAGCGGCGATATTTCTACCATGTATGAACTCTGGGTCATGGATAAAATTCGCTGAAAAAGTGGCATAAGTCAACATTATTTTCTTCCTGTAAACAGTTCTGATTACATAGGTCAATGGAAGTGTATTGCATTTGACATAATATCGCCGCTGTGGAAGATGGCCCTAAGCGTCAATATATTTTCTAAAACAAAAAAAATACGTATCTGCATAGTGAGACCGTTGGATGAAGTGTGTGATAAAGGTCCACTCGAATATCACACCGGTATACGGTATCCAGTACAGTTATGAACCACCAATGTGCCGTTAGTTTTTTTTTTTTTTACATTTTCTGTAATTAAATTTTCAAGTGACGTACGGGCACGGACAATGGAAATAATGCGGGAAATGTACCCACCCGCGTTTTTTGTAGTCAGTTTATATGAAATTGCATAAAGTGTACTTAATTCGAAATAGGGATAGGTCTGGTGCCAGGGTGGAAAACTAGAAAAATATTGTTTCCACCTAAAAAAAATTTTGCAAAATAGCTTTAAAACTAACCATTTAAAATTTAATGTGCTCTTTTAAATTTAATTAATTATTTATTTTTGTATTATAAAGATCGCAAAACACTTCCGACAGGCATAATTTTAATACTAGAAATAAGCACAAAATTGATCAACCATATACTAGATTAACTAAAGTCAGTACATTTTTCGTTGGTCTGTGTGTACGATGCTACAACTAAATACCTGACAATAAAGTGCAATAACCTGAAAGAAAGATAAAGAATGTGTATAGCTAACGTTATGTAAAAAGCTTAAGATTAGATGACTAGGTATATGAATGACAAAAAGGTATGGTGCTTTGATATTCCAGTGAAACACAAGAAACACAGTGGTTTCTTGCCGTTTTTTTTACGCTGCCATAGCACGATCCGAAACGGCGTAGACTCGCTCTATTTCCATTGTATTCTGCATGACATTCAATAAGTATTCTGTAAAGAATCTACATTGAATAAATTATCTGAATTTTAACTGAGCTGTGGCGTCATAGCTCTACGTTATTTCATACAACTAGGAAAATTTTCGTAATGACATTGAATAAGATACGATACTATAAGTTGATTTGATTTGGTTGTTCTCATTGCTTGTGTTCAGGTGGGGCGCATAATCGGCAAGGGCGGTCAGAACGTGCGCGAGCTGCAGCGCGTGACCGGCTCGCTGATCAAGCTGCCGGAGCAGCCGCAGCAGGGCGCCGGCGGGGTGGGCGCGGGCGCGGGGGCGGGCGCGGGCGCCGGCGCCGGCGCGGGGCCGCAGCCGCAGGACCACGACACCACCGTCCACATCGTCGGACCCTTCTACAGCGTACAGGTACACGTCACACACTTGAACCATCTTAATTCCTTCCTTCCTTCCTTCCTTCATCCACCTTCGATCATACATTTTGGTAGATGCACGATTGCTAGCTATTAAAAAACATACACTTTAAACATGGCTTTTATCTCTTTATGCTCTGTCGCTTACTGCTTAGGAAACTTTATTCTTTGAAATTTTAAATTTAGAGCAGACGAAAATGGGAACACTGCCGATTCTTGAATGCGACTGTAATTACCAAATGTATGATCGAAGTTCACCACGCGTCGCCTTAGTTCTTGTTTCTTCAAACGACCTCGTCACAGTAAAGAGATGGGCTTATCAGCAGTATGGAAACTCGGCCTATTTTTTTGAAAATCGAATCTTGCATCATTGGAGCGTCAGGGTTGTAACAAACACAGAAAATAAAGGAAAGGTCCGAAATCTTTGGTAACAAATCAAACATCAAATCAAAATTTTATTTTTCGAGCAACAAAGACTCATACATTACATAACCAAACAATAAATACATACATTAAATAAAAAATGAAAAACGAAAAAAAAATTTTTAAACGAATTTAAAACAAAACAAATTCAAACAAATTCAATTTCAAACAAAGATTAGGACACTTAATCGCCTTTTATGACACAAGGACAGATTAAGACACTTAGTCGCCTTTTATCACACCCGGAAAGGGTAAGTCTCTAAGTCGCCTTTAATCGCAAAACGTCACTTAGCCGCCATATGCCGCACAATATGACATGAAACAACCGACAGCAAACTAACCCACCGCTTCCGTTCACGCGACAACCGCGACAGAATTCAGGGCGAACTTTGCTTAGCGGCCTGTAGAAAAGTGCGTCTGTGTAAGTGCGCCATTTTGGACGTTTAGTATGAAGCTTCCATACTGCTGATAAGCTCATCTCTTTACTGTGACCTCGTGCTATTTTGGTCAAAAATAAAAACCCTAAATAATTCAATTGATGCTGAGAAATGTGGTTTGATTTTTTTTATTCATATAGATTTTACTCAGTACTACAATTTTTGCACACAATTTTCTTTTTTCAATTTTCTTGATTCAACGAAACCGGGCGCAGTATATGGTGTTAAGAAGCCATTTTCCAAGTCAAATTACTCAATATTGCCATATTATTTCGAGATAATTAGATAAAAGTAGTAATATTATACGTAAAACATTGCATCATCACCGATCGTGCTTTGTCTTGTTGGAAAATTAATTATTAATTTACTTCGATGAAATGATCGTTTGGACAAACAAGCACTAAGACGATGCTTGGAAACGCGCAGGTCACGCCACTGAATGGAGAATTTTCCACCAAAGGTCAATAATATGGCGTTAATCTTCATCCGGATTTCAAATTGGTGTCTAGCTTGGCGACATTACTCCATTAAGTTTTTATTTTTCCCTCTTTTGGTAACTTACTTAATTTAGGTAGGTAACCAGATGTATCGTGAACAAAGATAATTGTAATCATACTCGTACATATCAACATGGAAATTATCACTAGGTATTTTGTTACACAGCAGTTCTGTTAAGTGTCCAGAAATGAAGCAACAATATAATTTTTACGTGTTTTTGAACAAGTAACGACAGCTCGAACACCCATGACGATTACTCCTATTTACTAACACCTTAGTTGAGCTACATACCTTATTAAGTAAACAAAGCTGTCTCCGAGTTTATCTTCTTCGTGTATATTTTCCTAATTTATGAAATTGATTTCTATCTACAAACGCAAGTATTTGTTTGACTTTTGTAGAATGCTCTTTTCGTGACAAATGCGCGTGCACCCTTCAGTCGCTTCCACAGTCTTTGAAGTTAATGATTACTGCTATGCTTTTGTATAAAAATGACAATCTTATCTTGCAACTCGTTTGAAACACACTCGTCTATAAAATTCCAATTTGGAATAAAGAATGGAAGGCAATGGACATCATCAGACAACTGGTTAGGGTGGCAGCACACACAGCGCCTTGAATAGACAGCGACTCGCTGGTGATTTAATATTTTGCATAAGGCGGCCTGAGTTAGACTTGGAGCTTGTTGTCAGAGTTTGCGATCCACTGAAAGGCCTTACTGACCAGGACGACCCCGCTTCTTAATCATACGTTATGCAAACTTGCTGTCGCGAAGTTTTGTTTATATGAACCGATTTACCTAAATTGACTGATAAGCGGCTCGTTATAATAATAAAACATAACATAATTTAGCAAATGCTTTCCAAAAAATTTTCTTCTTTTCGTGTTAATGGCAATAGTTCTTTTTTACTTCTTGGACAGCATTTGCAAAATTTTATCAAGTCCAAATAATATACGAAGGCGTAGTCCGGCTACACTAAATATTTAACAAGAATGTTTGATGAAACATTAATTATAAATGCTCATTCTGCCATGCGAGTTATTTGTGCTTTACCCATCTGATCACATGTAGTTACAAGTCCAGGGTAGTTATCGTGTAACAAAAATTTAAATTACTTTAAATAAGTATAATTAATAATATGCTTGTA
Organism: Athrips mouffetella; assembly: GCA_947532105.1. Taxonomy (NCBI): domain Eukaryota; kingdom Metazoa; phylum Arthropoda; class Insecta; order Lepidoptera; family Gelechiidae; genus Athrips; species Athrips mouffetella. Next base: position 36,493,797 of record OX383956.1, read on the forward strand.
TTATCGCGTAACGAGAAGTTTTGCAGCCACTTAAGTTTGGATAAGATAAGTGTAATATATAAGCTGGTGCAATGCGAAATTCAATAAGTCAAACTGATCGGTGGTGGCATAACGGAATTCTTACATTTTTGTAGCGTTCACCTGACGCGGGTTGAGTCAAATGAAGCAACCACCTGTTTAAAGGCTTCGATCACTTCAATGTATAATCATCTTGGCCAAATAAGCCTAAAAGCTTGCTTATAGGTGAGTTCTTCTTCAGTTCTTTGTCATGGACAATGCGAATGTTTTATTGGTAAACACAATAGTGATAATTTCATAGCATTTTTAATGTGTATTTATATGGACTGTGTAACTACATGTGACTATAAAATTGGGTTGATTGTTGGTTGGATTTGAGCTAATTGCGCGACTCTTCTGCGAGGTGAGACGTCTGAGGGGTTAAATGATGTAAATAGAAGTGACGTCAGTTGTTACAAGTTCTTTCCCCGTAGACGTTGGTCTTATCACCTTGCATAACGGTCACGCACGAGATGCTGTCGGACTATAATTGGTCGAAACTTCCATAACGTTGCTGTATGAAAGACAAATTTCACATGTGCGAAAGCAGTTTGATATGTAAGCTGTGTAGCTTTGCGAAGTAAATTTGGGATACGTGATATGGTATTGCGTCGGTCGACATGAATAAGAACGAGGATGGTAATGGTTGTTGCAGTCTGCTCAGCGCCGCATCCGCGCCATGGTGGCGCAGGCGAGCGCTCCGAGCCGCCACCGCCGCGCCGCGCAGCCGCCGCCGCCCGCGCAGCAGTAGACGCCCCACCCTACACCCCGCGCGCCCTTTACTACCACCAGTCCACACCACCACCACCACCCCTCGCTCCACCACTCCCGTCAGCAACAGCTGGTGTTCGGTACCTTGTACTGCGCGCTTCTGACGCTTCTCCGCCCGCGCCCCGCCATGGTCACACGGTTAGTGACGATGGCTTCGCTTCCCATACGCTCATATTGACTAGCCGCTCGGCTAACTCACTTAGGAATTTAATAATACACAAAATAAAGAGTAAACAGTGCCATGTATCCGCGATCGCCACGAGCGCATTCTTCGATCGTCAATTTAGTGTAAGTTTATGTTTTATGTAGATACGTTTTGTAATAAACGTATCGATTATTTAGGGAAGGACGCTAGTGGCGATCGCTAATTAGCATTTTGCGCGCCGTTATGTAATGTAGTGAATGTGTAAATGGCGACGTGCGCAAGACGGCCGGCGAGGGCCTCGGCATGTACGCGCTCTAACGCGATGTTTTTGTTGGACATGCGCGTGAGACGGCGGACCGCGGCCTGGCCGAGTGGAACGCGCGTCGCCGCCCGACCGCGGCCACAAGTTCTACTGCGCTTGCGCACGCACTTTACCGCGCACTCTGTGCGATGCATGTTGCCAGTACGTGTCCAAATGTTGTTGTTGACATTTTATTGTAATAATTGTATGTAGTGAATTGTAATTAATATTATTGATGAATCCATATTTTATCCCGGAATTAATGTTGATAATAATTAATATTTGAATGAATATTTTATGTATTTTTACAATTATTCATATACACTATTTTTTTAACGATAGTGCAGTGAATATATTTAATTGTTATATTGTTTTCACATACCATGTTATTCAGCAACAGAATTATAGAGTTAAAATAATGCAATAGAAAAATGGTTACGTTCATGATACATATACACATGTTAAATAGCAGTTACTATAGTTCTCACATATACCTTTATACTAACGAAAGTACATTTAGTTTTCTGTTAAACTAATAAATAGATTAATCTGTTGAGGTCACTACACTAAACTATTAATTTAATTTAGAGGGTGTGTGGGATTCCAAACGACCAGGAACGGATATACGATATCGCTTTACCGAGGAGGCTCAAAGAACGAACGTATGCTTTGCGAGTATTTTAGAGGTGTTTCTTTGAACGATACATGGGATTTCTGCATGCATGCTGATGATTTGTTGTACAGTAAGTTTATATTCGACGTGTGCGTTGGGTGTTAAGTAACTAATCCAAAGAATGAAACGCCGATGACAGAATCGGCGGTCTCGTGACGAGCCTTGACTAGACTAGGAGCGGGCGGGCCGGTGGGTAAGGTATCCGCCACTGGCACCGCTTACGCCAGCGGATATTACCAGTAAAATCGCAAAGCACGATGTAACGCTGCATTTTTAGTATGTTGTTTGGACCAGTTAGGGTGGCGTGAATCCCAATTTGCAACTTCTAAAAAGTTGTGCTCGCTGCGCACCGCGTGATAAACTGTGAAGTTTTAGAACATTTTTCACTTTTTGCTTAAAAGTCATAAACTATGCGTTTTTGACAAAAACATTTACGACTTTTATTCATAGCGCCCGATGTTTTGGTGGTCGATGGTTGTTGTCGTGTAATTTGATCGCCGCCACGATGAGAACATGCATCAATATTATGTCGAGCTGTAAATCTCTTTCTGCAAACATCGTGAACCAGTGTTCACTGACTTCATCCAGCTTTTTCAAAAACTTTTTCATCCTCCTTGAGGCCACGTTCCACACTCGCGGCAATTAGTTTGGATACTACGTTTTTACAACTACCACCGTGTATCACCTTCTTGAGTGCCAGCCGACACACAAAACAGACTCCCGGCGCAACCGACATTTTTACGACAGTTTTGTAATACTACCGTACCCAAAAAACAAAAAAAACGGCACAGATAATAAAACAACAAATCGCACTTACAGCCAACCTTCATGTCACAAGAAAGGATGCATATATGCAACTTAACGAAACAACAGTAGAGCAGGCCCGGCAATATTGCAGTATTTTCGATTACCATGCGAACATATCGGCAATACATAAAATTGTTTTGGCCATACCAAAAATGTGTGGCTATATGGCTGGTCCATATTTAAATTATTGCCGTATATTGCATAGTCTGGCTGTCATACCTGGTAATATTGCCGGCCACATATATTGCAGTGCAAATGTTGCCCGTTTAGAAGCACCTTTAGATGACATTATTCCTCAAATAAAGTGACATTTCTCCGAGATATATTTTCTCTCGGGCAGCGTGCTAAGCCCGCTGATGTACCGACCAACACCGCACCGTATACGCCTGAAATCGGCCGCTGTTGGCCAACATGTCCTCTACACGGTTATGACTGCCCATCATGGACCAATGTGAAGATGCGCTTTTGTTTTGGGCTCATTCGCCGAACTATGTTCGCCGCCTACGCCCTGTGTTTGTTTGTTTCACCACATTCCGTAAGATGGTAAGATCTATGCAGGTCTCAGTGGCTGTTCAGATCTAAAAGACCGGCCCCTTTACCCTCAAAACAACATGGTACGATATATCGAAGCACACTGTTGCTCATCCTCCAGTACATAATTCCTTAGTAGCATCTTATGACAACCACCAGTATAGATGGGTTATGATTTACTTGCCATGACGCACTATCAACAAAGTTGGCGCCTGACCACCTTTAAGTTCAGTTTCGGGTGCAGTAGTGGCTCGCGGGAACCTCTGCTGTCTCCGGCTTGCTGGTGTTAGTCCGCTAAGTGCAAGTTTTAACTGACCAACATGTTTCAGAAAGGTCATAAAAACCAATAAAACCAAAAGCGTTGTCGTCTCTTATTGGTAAGGGCGGGGTGGGCTAAGATCGCTACATGCAAGCAACAAGGTTTTGAAATTAGTCACAAAGTCAAATGGGCTAGCGGCAGGTTAAAGGTTGTTCATAATCCACGGGACACCCTGTCTCAACTATAAAAAAAAATTAAAAATGATTGCCGAAAATGATGACCTCCCTCAGAAGATATGTTTCCGGTGCTCTGCAAAATTAGAAGAGCTGTTCGAGTATGTCCAAAAATGTATAAAATCACAACAGAACCAGTACTATGCCCTGGGAAAAAAAAGTATAAAATCAAAATGTCGAAAAAGTTGTTGAACCTGAGACGAAGAAGAAAGTGAGAAATATTGCAGATGATAAAAATCCGAAGGTAAAGATTTGTTATTTGGAGAACTTACACCTAAAACTAGAAAACCGAAATCTAGTCAAGTTGCCTGGATGAAAAGGATATCCAGATTGTTGACGACAAAACAAATCAGTCTCCCAAAAATCTTCCCGAGGCAAAATATCCAAAGCAAAATTCGGAACAAGATCTGGTAGGGAAAAATGTTGATACCAAACCTTTTGACATTATGGATCACGTAAGCAGCATATAGGGTGACTTTTAATTAGTTCTTGATAGAAAAGGGTATGAATGTACTCATGATACTGAACAACTTTCCCCAATGAACATAGGTCGAAATACGAAAATCAAGTTTTGACCTCCCATAGAAACTGCACCAGCTGATAGCGCATTTTGTATGGGAGATCAAATCTGGTTTTTCGTATTTCGACCTATGTTCCTTGGGAAAAGTTGTTCAGTATCATGAGTACATGCATATCTTTTGCTATCAAGAACTAATTAAAAGTCACCCTATATAGTTTAGGGGAAAAATAAACAATATAAATCAAAACGTCGAAAAAGTTGTTGAACCTGAGAAGAGGAAGAAAGTGAGAAATATTGCAGATGATAATAAATCCGAAGGTAAAGTCTCGTCTCGAGATTGCGTTAAATTGTGTATCAAAAGATGCGATTCCAAACTGCCTGAAAGAACATTACGGTCAAAAATAATGATTTGTTATTTGGAGAACTTACACCTAAAACTAGAAAACCGAAATCTAGTCTCCCAAAAATCTTCCCGAGGCAAAAGATCCAAAGCAAAATTCGGAACAAGATCTGGTAGGGAAAAATGTTGATACCAAACCTTTTGACATAATGGATCACGTAAGCAGCATATAGTTTAGGGAAAAAAAACAATAAATCAAAATGTCGAAAAAGTTTGCAGATGATAATAAATCCGAAGGTAGTCTCGTCTCGAGATTGCGTTAAATTGTGTATCAAAAGATGCGATTCCAAACTGCCTGAAAGAACATTACGGTCAAAAAATAATGATTTGTTATTTGGAGAACTTACACCTAAAACTAGAAAACCGAAATCTAGTCAAGTTGTCAAGGATGAAAAGGATATCCAGATTGTTGACGACAAAACAAATCAGTCTCCCAAAAATCTTCCCGAGGCAAAAGATCCAAAGCAAAATTCGGAACAATATCTGGTAGGGAAAAATGTTGATACCAAACCTTTTGACATTATGGATCACGTAAGCAGCATATAGGGTGACTTTTAATTAGTTCTTGATAGAAAAGGGTATGAATGTACTCATGATACTGGAAAACTTTTATCATGAGTACATGCATATCTTTTGCTATCAAGAACTAATTAAAAGTCACCCTATATAGTTTAGTGGAGTGGAATTTCTATGCCATTGTAGATTATGCAATAGATACTTTTTGAAAGAAGATGTAGTACTATCTCATTGGTGTGCTAAAAATGGTACTGCAAAAGAAGACTTTATAAAAAAACCACAAGATTTGGAATCAAGAAGCCAGAAACCGCCACAGAGCAAAATTCTTGAAGAACTAAAGAAAGTACCAGAAAGTAAACCGTAAGCAAATATGGGACCCGCCTTTAAAATAAAACAACGTAGTAGTGAGGCTGTACCGGCTACTTCGGTAATCACATCGCAGACGACCATTTCATCGGAGTGTGTAGTTCCCAATGTATCCTGTCGCTATAAACTCGTACCGGGACCACATAATACATTTACTCTTATTGAAGCTGAGAATAAGAAGGATTCGGCTGATAACAAATACACTCTAATAAAGAGAAAACACGGTGAAGAATTTGAAAAGGATGTTGTGCCCCAGAAAAAGATTTCGCGTACTGAAAATGTGAGCAAACCTAAACCTAACTCAAAAGCAGTTGACTTAGAAGAACAACCCCGAAATGTTCAGCCATATCCCGTAGGGTTGTTCAAAACTTTAAATCGTCCCTGCGATAAAGGCGAATCCTCAGCTTCAAAAATTGCTCCTTTTACAGTTACGCCTGAAATGAATCAGTCGTATACTGTTGTTAAGACGAGTAATCCTAGCAAATTGCTTATATCAAAAAAACATGAGCCTTCTGTGAAATCAGACAAACCATAAACGTCCAAAATACACAAGTTTTCTCCTGCAATATGTGTACTGAGATGTTTACAAGGGAACAAAAATTATTAGCACACATTCAGTCTCACTACAATAAATTATACAACCGACCAACACCGCACCGTATACGCCCGAAATCGGCCGCTGTTGGCCAACATGTCCTCTACACGGTTATGACTGCCCATCATGGACCAATGTGAAGATGCGCTTTTGTTTTGGGCTGCCTGTTTGTAAAATGCCTACGCCGGACACTCCGAATGGAGATCGAATCCTACCGTCGTCGATTCCTGCCGTATCAATGGCATCGGTATGCAGGCTGTGTGAATCAAGAGTTGGGACCTCTTCTGGATATATTTGGAGAAGATAAAGGCACGGCAAAAAAGATTGAAGAGCTGATGCCATTTAGAGTTGCCGAAATTATTGTTTTTTCTGTGTAGCTATTCTAAAGACACTGATTTATGACTTTAAGAGCAAAAAGTGAAAAAAGTCCCGAAATTTCGCAGTGAATCACGTGGTGCGCCGCGAACACAACTTTTTCGAAGTTGCAAATTGGGATTCACACCATTCTAACAGGTCCAAACAAAATACTAAAAATGAAGCGTTACGTCGTGCTTTGCTATTTTAGTATTTTTTTGTGTCGATTTCCGCTGGCGTAGCTCGGCACCGCTCCGAACCGCGCGCCGAGCCGTGCGCCGCGCGCGTCTATCTGCCTGCTCGAACTCGAACAGGCGACGCGATGCGATGCGCACGGTCTCGCGCGCTATGGAGATGATAAATCCACCTGTTGGATATAAATATTTTTGATATATGATAGTAATTGTTGGAGAGTAAGAAGTAAACGTATGAGTTTTAATTTGTAAGTGACATTTGTTGATCGTTTTCTTTGTAATTTTGTCTTTGTTAGCTTTGTAATGTTTTCTTGTATTGAAACATTTTGAAAATTAAGAAGATACCGTAGCGTTTCATGGTGCGAGTGATAGCGTCGTATTGTTTGGTTCTATCGTGATGTTTTAATATTCGAATATACAATTTGCGTTATAATTGTGCCAAGTGAGATATTTAACTGTGAGAGATTAAGATTAAGTGAATAATATCAAAATTAAATGAAACTTAGATATTTATATTTATAATTGTGGTGTGATAATAATATATGGAAGTTTCAACAAAAATCAAGAATGTTTTACATTCATATTTCCATTCTCAATTTTAGGTTAGATTATAAATAAGTTGGTTGGTTGCGGGCGAGAGCGCGCGGGTTGCGGGTTGTGGAGTGCGAGACGCGGCCAGGCTGCTTCTTCCTTCACCCCGCACCCCGCGCCCCGCTCGCGTTGCCACTCACTAATTGCCAATAGTTTCAAGTTCTTATTCCCAAAAGCATAAAGTAATTCTCATTTCATTGCACTTAACCAGGAAATGTAAATCTGACAATTCCCCTCATTGTTACAATTATTTCTAAATCATTCCATTGCAAATTTTGAATTGCTTCCACATATTATTGAATAATCTCACAATTGGCATTTAATAAAAGATGCATTTAGATGAAGCATGTTGTACCTACGAATACTAACTTTGTACTTAGTCGACAGACTGACAGTTTGTAAATACCTATTAAGGATATCTACAGATAACATTCAACACACTACTTATAAATAAAATAGACCACCAGCGGTGTATCCTTTTTGGACATGTACAACACTTAACTTTAGTTTTCTTTGCTTTGTTTTAAAGTTCCTTTTACGCTACGGAATATGTTATTAAATATATTTTAAATATCCACAGTCGTCAGCTTACAAATTAATCACTGATATATGGATCAGACACATGTACTTACATATCAGTAAGGGAAGATCCGCTGACAGAAACAGGGTGAACTTATATTGTACACTAGACACCTTAATCGATGCAGCTTACAGTTCTATATCAGAGAGCGCGCGTCGCGTCTCATACGGACTACAGAGCCCGACTCGTACAACCTACCTACCTAATATGGGTGTAATGAACGATCGACGAGCATTTGTTAGTTATAGGTACGTTACTGATATTTATAAGTGCTAGTCGAGTCGTAGAGCTACCGAGTGCACTCCACACGAGCAGTCAAGACTTCTTACCAGAAACTCAGCTTTTCCCATAAAGTATTTCGTACTAAATATTAGGCTGGTTTTAACATTCCATTGTGTGTAACATCTGAAGCTGGGGAATCCATTTAGAACTGAATACTTTCTATTTTATTGAAGCGAAACAAGAAACATTCCTCTCGTTTAGTTCTGTCGATTGAGTCTTACCTGTCCTTGTTGCTGTCACCCTTAGCTGTGTTTATCGCATAGAACCACGCGAGGAAAGTGATCACGCTTGGCAGCCAAGGATAGAGCACAACGTTAGCTTGGCCCGTCTAAAGCCAGTTTTTACCCACGTAACAGTCGGTCGGACTAGGACGAGAGAACCACCATTTAAACGCTGACCACGGTCAATCATCGCTAATGCTAGATTACAGAACACTTCTAACATACCGAAATACAATCTATTGCGAACAAATAACCTTCATATTAGTAGGGAAAAAACTATGTTTTAAGCGTTGAATTATATGGTGTTCATGTTGGCATTTTCACAAGGTAATATTTGAATACACGACAAGAGAAGTTGGCTTGTGTCATGTGGTAGCCGGAAAGCGCAGCGCTATAAAGGAGTGATCACACCTGGCTGAATTCAAAGACTAATTCGTCATACATTGCTCGTTGTAGTAAGGATATTGCAATTACCATAACCAAGCCTCCCAGCAATGTATGCCGAATTAGTCTTTGAATTCAGCTAGGTGTGATCACCCCTTAAGGCAGCGCGCCTCCGCACACAGCCAGATTCCGCTTGCATCGGCAATCTGATGGAGTAAAACAGTTACTTTCACTGCGACAGGAAGAATGTACATAATAGGCATGTTGTCTAATCCTTCCAAATATATTCAGAAGAGATGATACATTATGATTTATAAGGTGTTAGGATGCAGAAATAGTTTTAGTTGTTTAATTGTATCGTTGTGAAGTAGTGTTAAGTTGAGGGTAGGCGCGGGTGGCGCGGGGCCTCGAGACTGAACTACACCCGCCTCCGCGCCCCCGCGCCCATTACTTACATGTCATTCTCGCTAGTAATATAATTTGCCATTCTTGTTTCATGGTACTACTGTTATTTACATATTTTAATAATTTCTCATGTGTGTAACCACAATTGTGTATTTGGCGTGTGATAGAATGGTTTATCAATTTCATTTTATGTGAATGATTGATTGTATTTTAAATAGTAACTATGGTCACGGAATATAATTCAATACAATTTTATTATTTTAAACTTAATTTTAGAAAACTTGAGCACATTGCATTTTAATAATTTGGTTTTATTTCAATTATTGTTAACTGATATTGTGGGTATAAATGGAGCACTTATTATGTTGTTCGTACGTTACACCCCTTGATATGATGTAATATTGGCGTTTGATCGAGTCTATGCATGTATTTATGTATGTATAAACGTTAAATAAGAAGGGTGGCACGGCAGGCGGGTCGCTAGGGGCGCTCCCCAGTGTCCCCATGCGTCCCGCGCGCCCCGCACTCCTCTCTCCTGTATCACCTAGAATTTGGTCTGCAGTGCGGTGCTGATGACTGCCTGTATGTACTATTCGAGCCACGCGCTATGTAATACAGGCTCCGAGTGCACTGCGCCACGCCTTCCCTAATTGAGGAGTTGTTATTGTTGCTTCTCGATTATACTATACCTTATACACCATTGTTTTCCCATACAAATCCGGTTTGAACTCAGCATGGGTTCCTCTAAAATTTTCTTTAAATTTACTGTTATTTTTAGAACCATTATATAATTGGTATAAGTTCTGAAACTAATAACTACCTCAATATTACTAAATGAATATGATAATTATCTTTGTGCATGTTTTTTGGGAACTGAATACGAAAATTCAATATAGTATAAGAACGCTATTTTAAACATAGTAATGGAAATTGTCAAAATTAGGTTTCTTAACGTAATAAAATATTCAAAAAATCAGTAATGTTTTTTATTTACATAGGTGATATGATCTTGGGTCATGACGATGATTAGAGTTATAGCACAAGTTTGACAGCTGTCAACCGGAATGAAGATCGAGACGAGATCTATCATCTGTCCCTGCATACTAGTAGTCTAGTCATTAGTTTCAGAGTTATAGCGGTTTTAAGTTTGACAGCTGTCAACCGGAATGAAGATCGAGACGAGATCTATCATTTGTCCCTGCATACTAGTAGTCTAAGGTCTTTAGTTTCAGAGTTATAGCGGTTTTAAGTTTGACAGTTGTCAAGCGAAATTAAGATCTTGACGAGTTGAGATATATACTTTCTCTCGAGCTAGAAGACTAGGATCAAAAGTTTCTAATTCTATTAAAAATTTTAGCTATATGGGGTTGCATAGCGGTATCGTTGTTATAATATCTTATTTCATCGTCAGTAATATCTAATACTCGGTAGGTCATCTCTAATGGGCGGTGGTGTCGAAGGGAATAGTGATTCCCCACGACACCCCTGGTGGTGTCGTTTGGTGGTGTCGAAGGGAAGGAACGAAGTGTGCCACGTAAAAGTGAACATGACCATGGCGGTGTTTAGTAGTGCTGTCTAACTTGTAATCGATATTTTATCGATATGCGGGCTGGCAGACGACGTCGGAGACGTACAGTCAAGAGCACATCAAGCTTGACACGGACTTTGTACCGTTCTTATTTCAATAGACGTACGGGCTAAAGTCGCACTGCGAGTGTCAAGCTTGATCTGTCGTTAACTGTACAAGTAGACTTCTTTAAGTGATAGATTACTGATAGACGCAGCTTACTCGCCACGCCATCAGTACTTATCTCCTAGTACTGTAACTAGCCCGTACGCGTATTGAAATAAGAACGGTACGGTCAACCGCTCGTCGGTAGAAACTTTTTCAACTTTATTACCACGCAGTCCAAAAGTGTTTCTACTGACGTGCTGTCAAGTGTACAAAGTTCAATGTGTCAAGCTTGAAGTGCTCTTGACTGTACAGTTACATAATTAGAATTAGAGGCGACTAAAGGCATATTAATCGAAGGATGGGTAGTAGCCAAGGAGGTTTTAATCCACGCTACGCTCTAGGAAGGAGTGTTTAATGCAAAAATCTTGCTACACAAATTTAGTAAATGGTATATTGTAATACGGTATAAATTCCTGTGATTTGCGAAAAAGAGAAATTGTGCCGAGCGAGAGGTCAATTAGTCGCGGTTGTGTCACGCTCACACAGTTGCCATAGCAAAACGAAATTGCGGGTTGGTAGGAAAAAATCTTTTGACATTATGCTTGGTTTTCATATAGAAAACCTTTTTAGAGCTAAATCTTAAAAATTTAATATTTTTCGGGTGCTTTTGGTTCTGTGATTTATCTCGGAAACTCTATAAAATATTTTTGATCTAATTGTGTTGTTTAAGGTCAAGCAGGTTATGTACTTCTTCATTCGTCATCAACCTTTTTGGTAATAGTTTTTATTACATTACTGGTATCCCCGTCTTTGACACATTTTTATGTCATGCTAAATTTTGTTTAAAATCGCGTATTTTTCTGCAAAAACAGTGAAATATTGTAGAGTAAATGGCTGCAAAATTGATAGTTATGCTATTTGCGGAATATTCTTCTATGGGTATCCATTATTCCTTTAATTTTTCTATGAAAAAGCCGAACTGTTTTACGTATGAAGTAGGGTGGCTGTAATATATTTGAACACAAAGGAAACTAAAAAGGTACAACCACATCAGTATTGTGGGATGTGAATCTGCAGAATCTGCCCATAAAACTGAACAACTTATCCCAAAGAACATTATGATGAAATAACATTAGTATGAAGATATCTGAATCTAAACATGAAAGAGAAAAACAGCTTGCATTAGTTTTAAAAGAAAATCAAACAAAACAACGGAACCTGTACTGTTGTACAATAATAGGAAAATAGTACATCTGATGCTGCCGGTTATTTTTTGCGTTCTTATTGACGACATGCGGGAAGCCAATAATTCACGCACCTGCCCTGCGCTCCCTCGCGATAGATATTTCGAGCCATTTACGGTCAGCATCAAAGTTTTGTTCCGGGCATTATTGAGAGAATTTATGTGATGCCCTTGGGTTGGAATTTGTTTAAAAAAGTTTTAGATGTGGATAGATGTCACTTGGTAGGTAAGAATGATTCATTCATTTAAAATAATAATATTTAAAAAAAATACGATCGAATAGAGAACCTCCGCCTTTTTGAAGTCGGTTAAAAAGTAGGTGGCTCGCAATTAGGCCCAAATGAAGTTGAAGAAGAATACCAACAAAAACCTGTATCGACCTGTTGTTCCCGGACAGCCAGACGGATCGCAAATATAGATGGACAGAGAGACAGCTGATGTTACGAGGGCTGTTCAATAAGTAGTGAGAATGAACAACATATTGGTTTTAAGTCTTTTAATGTTTGTGAGTATTGATAGTTTATTTTAGTAAAAAGATAGTGATAAAAACTGTGTATTTAGAAACACAAAAACATAATATTTAGAAACGTATAAATGAGGCAAAGTCAATCAGTCCATACAGCCAGTCCATATTTTTAAATTATTGTTATTCCATGTGAGTGAAAAAAATGTAAAGTCAGAACTGAATCAATGAAATAAGAAATAAAATCTTATATTTGTACGATTATTTTGTAACATGTCGTACCTATAATGAATTTTGTTTATCAATAAACAATAAATCATAAAATACACGTCAAATTTTATTAATTGCTTTGCTTCTTGATGATGAGGCATGCAACGTACCTGGAAAACAATTCTTGAATATCACCGGGTGATAAAATATCACTCAAAAAATAAAAAATCATAGATTTTTGTTTTCAAAAGTTGAAATTGATCTTCTTAAAATATAAAGGAGTCCTTTATTGTTAATTTGCATGTATTCTGATTTACCTTTCAACAGTTTATCAACGCAAATGTGAATTTTTAAAGTCTCAAAAGTGATATTTTATCACCCGGTGATTTTCAAGAATTCCCTGGGCTTTTCTGGAAAGCAAGAAGAAAGAAATTAAAAAAGGTTTATTTTGGAAACAAACAAAAAGAATGCTGCTGCTGAAAAAACTCTGACCCAATTGTTGAATATTACCGAGTGATAAAATATAATTTTTGAGACATCAAATAAGAATGGGCGGTGGTGGTGACCACTTACCATCAGGTGGCCCACCTGCTCGTTTGCTCACTTTAAACATAAAAAATATCAAATGTACCCTGATTGGTTTAGATTTTTAACAGTAAAAATGTAAACCATAATACATGAAAAGTAACAATCAATCACTACTTTATATTTAACGAATATCATTCTGCACTTTTGTAAAGAAACATTTTTAATTTTGAATTTTTCGGGTGATAATTATTTATCATCCGGTGTTATTCAAGAATTGAGCCCAAGGTACATGACATGCTTGAATAATATTCATGACATGCACATACCATGCTTGAATAATATTCTCATGTTGTACATGACATCCCATGAAACGTACACTGTACGTACATTACGATACCCACGGGTGGAGATGGGTTGGTACTTGGTACTATACTTTGCCGGCACCAAACGGATTTGACTTCATTTACCTCTGTGACTCTATAATTGAGCCACGAGCCAAGCGAGTGGTTCTAAAGAAGAATCCTCAGCGTTGCGAGGATTTTAAGACACGAAGCACTTTGTTGCCGAGGGAAGCACAACTTATCAGGTAGAAACTAAAGGATAATATCCTGCCAAATAAAATATTTAAAATGAAGCTGCTGTTCCAGAGGGCTTTAATAACATTACATCCCCAAGCGTAAAATAGTAAGGTCACCCTACTGTGTGAAAGAGATGCCACCGCGACTATTGGATATACTCATCGTCACGCTTTTTTTGGCCATTCATCTCTCCATCCTAGAGCGTAGCGTGGATTAAAACCTCCTTGGTAGTAGCATCTTTCTGTTTATTTTACCATCTTACATACTGCGGTCACCAACAACAGCAGTCGCAAGCCGCAACGCTAACAAGCATGGTGACTAGGACAAGGAACCACGCGTTATTTTTTAATTATTTTTCTAAAAGTAGATTTATTGAACAGCATTATATGAGAATGTAATAATATTGTTACGAGCTAGCGGTTCGGGATTGGAGTGAAACGCCAATTTAGGATTTTCCGTCCTCGTAATGCCCAAGATTTATTTAGTGTTCTGAATTAAAGGTCCAATCGCCTTTTTATAGTAACAATCGTTTATAGTCCTGCAGACCCAAACTTTGTCAACCTGTTTTATACTTAAGAGAAAGAGAAACGGGATAAGGTTCATATGTACAGAATAACTGTCTATGGACCTAGAGACTATATTGCACCTCTCCAAAATGCGTAAACATTATTCGCAAAAAAAGGTAGTCGGGCCTATATTACATAAAGTCCATGTTGTTATTTGTTATTAGAAAAAGAATATCGGGTTATAGATGGGTAAAACATTTAAACATTCTCTGTTAAGTTGCCAATCATATTTATTAATTATTAAGTGCTCACAGCGTCAAAAATCACGATAAACAAAAAAAAAATCTTCTAAAATTCAAAGATAAATTAGAAAATTCTCCGCTAAACAACTTCTCTTAACAACTAATCTTAGGATATCAGTCTAGTCTTTCATTATTCAGTGTTATAACTATGACAAGTAGTATCACAGTATTGTCTTAGTAATTATGGTCATTTAACCCTTATCTAACTATTAAGAACAAAATTAAACATTTTAATATTTAGGAATACAATTAAACTTATGAATATTTAGAAACAGCTTTGGAACATTATCTTTCTTTATCAGACTTAATAAATCTTCCCTTAAGTATCAGTATTTAAAAAAATTAAGTTTCATGAAACTGCATGAAACAATTTCTGTTTGTAGTCACGCAAAGATGAATATTGCAACCCGTACTTTTGGACTATTTGTTTTTTTGCTTAAAAAACTTATACTTAATGTTTAAAGTATAGAATAGCTTCTTCTGAATTGCTAATTTTCGTATTTTGCATTGAAATAAGTTAAGTTGTTGATAATTAGCTGAATTTTAGTGGATATGTTTTTCATCAATACAGCTCACATTTACGCTAGGGCTTGACTCAAATTTATCGATACCTATTTCCTTTATGTTTATAATACGAGCTCACAGACGCATTGTTATTGTTACGCGTCGCGTACTGAAATGCTTGATTTGCCATTTTCGTCTTGAAATAAACAGATGTATAGGTCAGTCCTAACTTTGTTTTGCCATTTTTTTCAACGGATTTCCAAAGGATTCGATTATAAAAGGAAAATAGATAAGGTTGATTGGAAGAGTTGGTTGGAATCCTAAAAAATACTGTAAAGTTTGTAGCAAACATTTTCTAGATGTATATAAAAGAAAATGTCGACTAAATACAACTTTAGTACCAAAATGTACATCACTTTCTAACGCACACATTGACAAATCAAAATTGGTTACGCGTTTTCGGGCTCTTTGTTTATCTATAGGCAGTAAAGCTGCCGTTATTCATAATCTAAGATGGTTGCTGAATTTGAAAATAGTGATGTGATGTATATTTATCGATTATTTACTTACATTTTATCACATGGCTCCTGGACTTATTTATCGAACCTCTCATATACAATGGTGATCAATTTGCAACTTGCAATAATATTGGGAACTGCTTACTTCTTTGGGCATTTGGTATTTTGTCTTTTTGCTTCTCCATACAAATATATCTGTCGTAGAACGACTCTCATTTCGAATTTCCCGCGGTATTTTTAAAGACAAACGTTCGTGCCAGCAGCACCCATGCAGTGGTCCAAGCACGGCGAAGCTACGCCAAACATCAAATTAGTACTGAATTTCCGTACCAGTGTAGATTGTCGATGTTGGACGATGATGTTGGCAATGATGGCTTTATTTAGATCGTGAGGTTGGTACTACTACAACGAATGGCGCGTAAAGGGGCGTGGTTTGTGTCAGTTTAGCCAACACGTAGCAAAGTGACGACGAGGCCGCCATTTTCAACACCTCATTCTTGTTCGAGATTTTACCAAGTGAAGTTCTAAAGTGATAGTTGGCCGTGAGATGAAGCCTGCAGCCGCTGGCGGGTGAGCCGTGGCAATTCTGCGATGACAGGAGCGACCCTTTAATGACAGCTAAGTGTTTATGATCTTTTCTGCCTTAAACTGTGAGATTTTAGGTTATGATACGCGAATACCTTTTGTGATAGTAAAACACGGTGCACTGTGAGTTTGCTGTAGTAGACCACGTGGATAGTGCCTTAGGATTGAAGCCTCCAACGTTTGGGGTTGACAGGATTGTGCCACTTAGTTAATCTTAAAATAAAACAACAGGTGGGACGACGAAACCTACATAACGCTGTGGTTACCGACGACGTGATAGAAGAGAATACCGTATGAGAGGTCAATGGCAAGTCAGGATGAGTGATCGTTATGCAAGTAAGTCACACTCGAAATAATTAGGCGATTGTCGAAGATGTTATTGATGTCCACTTCCAATAGTTCGGCCAATATCGTGTTCTCTGCTATTCCTGACGTCTATCCCTTGCCCACATAGTGCCATCCCGCTTCGCCCGAGTTCGTGTCTCGACATATCTTTTATTTCCTAGAGTGAGCGAACTACCGAGTGAGCGAACTACCGAGAGAGCGAACTACCGAGAGAGGCTTCAGTTAATTCGTAATTACTGTTATTAAAATGAGCTGAGCAGATTATGCTATATTTGGTTGGAATCCAATTTTGGTCTCTCCCGCATGTTGGCACCCGTTGACGTTTTTGCGCCGGATCTTTTAGAAAACTGCGATAAATAAATGAAATAAAATTATAATAAGCTGACGACTCATGACAATTTTGCCAGTGTCGAAGTTGGAGAATACACGGCACTACAATGAACAGATAAATGGACGGTCAGTAGTTATAAATGACAGCTGTCATCCGAAATGTAGGTCTCATCGAGACCTATCATTTGTCTCAGCACACGAGTAAAATCAAAAATTTGTAATATGGCTTACGAGTAGTCTAGGGTCAGTAGTTTCGAGTTATAGCGATTTTTAGTTTGACAGCTGTCATCCGAAATGTAGATCTCGATGAGATCTATTATTTTTCCCAGCATACGAGTAGTCTGTACAAATTTACTTTTTCCGCCAAATTATTCGAAGGTCGATTTACCTACTTCGTACGCAAAATAAGTGGTCAAAAAAGCGGTCCGAGCGAGATAGCTACAAGTGACTGCGGTGTCCCTTTCTAAGATGGCGGTTGTGTTGCCGTTCATACTTTTTCTGATTATAAAATTTTTGGTAGGAATTTGAATTTATTTTATAAACAATTTAACAGAAAAAAAAAAGTGTATGATACTTAAAGTAAATGAAATAGTGAACATTTTGCAATAAAATACATGTGTACGCTAACGCATTTTTTAGTAAAATGCCTAGCTGGCTGCTGGATTTTGTTGGTGAGCAGCGGTATGCCAAATTCATTTACAAATTCATTTGTAAATGTCAACGGCATTCTGTTTAATGAGCAAGGTTTCTATTAGCAATAAAAAGTATAAAATAACTTAAACAGTTAATAATCAGTAACTAAGTGAAGTAATAGAAAATAACCAAGCCTGTTATTTGTTTCAATTATAAATTTATAGGTACATTACAACAGTTCATTTTGAAGTGCTGCCATCCGAAATGTAGATCTCATCGAGACCTATCATTTGACTCAGCACATGAGTAGTCTAGGGTCAGTAGTTTTCAAGTTATAGCGATTTTAAGTTTGACAGCTGTCATCCGACATAGCAGTTAGCACTTACATCATGCAAGCCCGCTAATGCGGCGGGGCTGGATGGCATCTACCCAGAATTCCTGGCTTACCTCGGGAAGCGAGCCAAGCGATGGCTAGCCGGTACACTCCCACCTATTTTTAAAATAGCTAAGGTAATTGCCATCCTGAAGCCCGGTAAACCCGCTGACGACCCCGCGAGCTACCGCCCGATCTCGCTGCTGAGTGTCACTTACAAACTATTGGACCGCTTGTTGTACAACCGAATATATCACATCCCCGCAGACAGAGCAAGCAGGCTATAGGGATAGCCGTTGCTGTGCGGACTAAGTGCTAGTCCTTACTTCGTAAATCGTAGATGGTTTCTAAAAGAGCTTAAGACCTTTGTTGCCTTCGTAGACCTTAAGGCGGTTTATGACACTGTTTGGGTTGACGGACTGCTTCACAAGCTGAGTGACATAACTCCTTCTAAGAGCTCCTTTTATTACTGAAGAGCGTGCTAGGTCCTCGGTTCATAAAAGTGATGCTTGGCGCGAAAGAAAGCGGTTTTCGGGTCGTCAAAAACGGGCTTCCACAGGGGTCATCATATAGAAAAATGCTGGAGGCCAGCACCATATATATTCCTTAATAAAATATATGGCATAGCATATATTATATATATAATATATGCTAGACCTTTTGGGAAACTTTCTCTAAGTTTTTACATACAAAGCAACGACAAAATTTCTTTTATTTTGTATGATACTCCATACTAGAGGCGCTGTTTTTCTGTTGTCAACTACTATTTCACTGTATGAAGATTCAACAAAAATTCATATCAGCATTTTTTTTTCGTCAAAAAGTAGATAAGCTTTATGTTATCTTGTTTATTCAAAATCCTTTGAACGGAACGCGGTGGTCACCAATTTCCGTTTTAATGATTTTGAATAAACAAGATATCATAAAGCTAATTGTAATAGTTTAAAATAACGCTATCCTGACAAAGAACACTTAGCCGTTCTTCAATTTTTCATTTAGGTCTCCAATTCAAAGAAATTAATTAAATTCTGATGAGGGCGCTAGTGTGCGCGGAGTGCAGTCTTAACTTTGTAAATACAATGAAGGAGTCATTCTTCTAATTTGGTAGGGTTTCGTCGATGATGATGAGATATTGCTTGTGACACGTTGGCAGTTGTCATCCCATACTGAAATAAATTAGCATGGTTTCTTCTACGAGCGAAGCAAGGAGGTCTTTGTTCTGTGTAAGTACATCGATTTTTACGTGAACTCCCTACTGTTCCTAAAGCGCTATAATATAGCGGCTATATTGTTTGGAAATATTTTTAACTAATGAATTAAAAAACCCTTATTCTTTAAATACAACATACGATTTTTTTTTTGTTATATTTCATACGAAAAAGTAAGTTTTCCCTCATTTATTGTCAAAGTTTCGTCTCATCGGTGGTCGTAACAGCCATACGTTGAAAAGCACTCTTATGTAAGCGTTTACATAAGAGTGCTTTTCAACGTATGGCTGTTACGACCACCGATGAGACGAAACTTTGACAATAAATGAGGGAAAACTGCACTCATGTTTAAGGCGATTATGCTCCTCAAATTAGAAGCTACGCGATCGTCAATGCAAATATCGACCTTATTAACACGTCAATAGCGTTATTGACGTGTTAATAAGGTCGATATTTGCATTGACGATCGCGTAGCTTCTAATTTGAGGAGCATAATCGCCTTAAACATGAGTGCTTTTTTCATTATATTATCGCACTCGTGTTTAATTTTTATTATTTTTTAATATCTGCAAGGAGTTTTTATGACTATATAAATGACTATTATGCAAAGATTATGCATAATATTTTCATGAATTAATAAACTTTGTTAAAAATATATATATGATTCGTCTTTTAAGTAACAAAATGTCCCAATTTAAATAATTCAAGGACTAGGCTGTTTGTCAGTTTAGTTAATGCCTCCAGCGCGCGCATTTTTACATATTCTATCCTATATTAGAGAAAAAAATTATATCAGGACAAATTTTTGTAAACGGCTTTTAAATGAATTTTAAGAGACTATATTTTTGAATCCACCCAAATTTCAAACTAGAAGGTACAATTTCAATTTCTGGACGTTTCAATTTCCATATTTTTTTTTGTTGGATTTAGTACACTATATGGACGTTAATGAAACAAAATCATTGAAGAACTGATCTGATAGCATTTTTATCATAGGTCTAATGCAACTTTGAGACTTACGTAAATTTGTTTTTTAGATTAAATTGTGTTTCTTTGACAAATATAGGAGGATTATATACTTAAAAAAAAAGATAAAAATAAAGGTAATTAAATGTAAAGTAAATAATATTTATAGCATTTATGCCCTTCTTTTGTGGAATTTATGATACCTTAATTTTTTTTTAAATCATGCGGTTGTTAGATTTTTAAGGATAGAGACATGTGCAGTTACAAATAAAAGCTTTTTAATATAAGTTTTCTATTAAAGGAATACTAGGTCTTGAGTTATTTACCTATTGTGCTCTAGAATACGAGGATACAGCCAAGCTGTCTTGTACTACCTACCTAAATTAACCACGCCTTTTCGTGGATTATAGCTACATAGGAAGGGAATTTTAGAACAAATGATAAACGAAATAAATGGTAGTTATAAATGTACTTGATTATTCAAAGAAACAGCAGTAAAACAGTTACTAATCCAAGCAGAGTTGAAAATACAGTTATCTACATTTAAAGACAAGAAAATAACACGTTTTTCAATGAGATTTACTTCTATTACAACAACATATTTTAAATATTAAAGAAAATTACTTAACTCAGGACTAGGGATACTTCCAGTTTCGCCGACACTAATATAAGAGAGATTTAATGCTCTGATGGAGCTTTTTATCATACAATATGAAATGAAGTTTGTACAGGTAGTGAGCAATACAATTATCCAATCAGGAATGAGGTGAGTGATATTAGCCACATATTAACCAATACAAATCATTCTAGTTACCAATGAGCTACTTTTACATACGATTTGGTATATTTTACTAGATGAATCGATAACAATATTAATACAATATTTTGAACACATTATAAACCTTGCAACACATGTCATTTTTATGATTTTACTTCATACAATACTTTAGTTAATTACATTCTACAAATTCCGTATGAAAGAGATGAAATCAATACTATTACAATAAAATTTATTACTCCTAACCTCAGATCAAATAAATAGTCTAGATGTAGCGCTGTGAACAAAAAAGTGAGGCCGGTAAAACTGTGACTCGCCGTGTACGTACACAGTCACGCACACAAATGCAACAAAACTATGACTCGATATTCTATCTAATCTGTGGACTTGCCAGTCAGTCGAGTTTTCGCGGCAAGTACAAACATTGTGGTAAAAAGTTTAGTTTTTTTAAATGGAAAATGCCAAACTGTGTTGTTAAAGGGTGCAATAAACAATCCACAAGAGATAAAAAGCGGGATGGAGTCACATTTCACGCGTAAGTAAACTTGGAAGCTAATATTTGTAGTAAAACAAAATAAAATTTGAGGTTATTGCTTGGAACAGTAAGTGTTGTAAAAGGGTGCAATAAACAATCTACAAAAGATTAAAAGTGGGATGGAATCACATTTCACGCGTAAGTAAACTTAGAAACTAATATTTTTAGTAAATAAAATAAAATTTTAGGTTATTGCTTGGAACATAAGTGTTGCCATTATAAATAATATCCTAGTATTGGTAACTGTGACAAGTAACGTTATTTTATGAGGAATGAGGATATGATAAATATTTTAAATACTTAGTAATCATATATTTAACGCTTATCGTTTATTTTTCAGATTTCCGGATCGAGATAAAAAAATAAACAAAAATGGATAGCAGCCATACGTCAAAGACGACAGGAACCATTATGGCAACCAACGTACTTTAGTAGAGTATGCTCAGAGCATTTTAAAGCCACCGATTTTTACTACACCAAGAAAGGGTTACGTCGTGTAACAAAAACCGGATATCCAACGGTAACTTTCTAATAATTGCAATTTTTACACTTTTATAAGACATGTTGATGTAATTTATACAACACTGATTTGTTTTGCCTATCAGATTTTACCAAACATCGTAGTAGAGGGATTAGGTGAAGTGGACCTGAGACAACCTCCAAATCTTGTGAGTATTTCAAGAATTACCATTCTCTTCTAAAAGTTACCATTCTCTCGAACCAATCTCAAACGGTCTTCAGCTGTTTCTAGGCTAAGCCGTTGCTACAATGTCCTTGGAGGTACCATCGACATCTTCAAGGATTCATATAACTGCTTCAGAAATAAAGTTTTGCTCGCTGCAAGGGAATAGCAGTCTGTTAGTTAACTTTTTCCTGCACATTTAGCATTAGTTACTTCTGTTTTTTATATTATTTTTTATTTCTATTTGTTTGTTGCAATGTAATAAATTTAAGCATGTTGTGGCTGCCTTAACAAGCAGTGCATTCAATTATGTTTTTAGAAGTAAGTTGTTAATATAAGTGTCAATGTAATTTGCTTATGGCGGTCCTTAAATAAAATAAAATAAAAATAAAATAAGAGTCTTTACACAAAAATGTATTAAGATCTAGTTCTAGTGGTTTGCCATAAAAGCTGTAATTAGTGTTTAAAGCATCGGAACGATTGATCTTTGAGCCATATAATTAATTTGACCGGTAAAAACAAAAAGAATATGTAAAAAATCCTACAGTTCAGGTGTTTATTACGGATTAGTATTGGTTATGAAGTAGTCCTATGGTAGAGCTATAAAATGAATTAAGTTTTAATCATGTTTTACATGAAGTTCACGAGAAAAATGTGTATATTTAAAATTATTTAAAAAAAACTGGGATGCACTCAGTTACGCTATTTGCTAAGCACACAGAACAGAATTTCAAATAATTCTGTTTTTAACCGACTTCAAAAAAAACAGGTTATTAAGTCGACCCGTAAGTATGTAGTTTTGTCAAAATACACAATTTTCGCGTAGGTTAGACTATTTAAGCTTCTAAACACCAAATTTCATTAGTGTATTTATGTTTTTCTTAAATTATTTCTTTTTAGGGTTCCGTCCCTCAAAAGAAAAAAACCGGTCAAGTGCGAGTCGGACTCGCGCGCCGAGGGTTCCGATATACCTATAGTATTTTTGCACGCAATAAAGACCATTTTCAGGACCGCAAAACTAAATTAGTTTTTAAAGGTTTTTTGCAGATTTCTGAAAAACTGTACAACTTCGAAAGATCGTTTTATTTTTGCTGTAAAGTTTACATAAATTTCTGTCAACTGTAATTAATTCCGATTTTTCCTTACTCAAACTTCGGAGATAAGGGGGGGGGGGATGGTATTTTTTTTGTCATTTTTCATCATAACTTGAAAACTAAGAAATTAATAAAAATACAAAAATATATTTTAAAATGTACAAGTAAAGCCCTTTCATATGATACCCCACTTGACCTTGTAGCGACAATTTGAAATTTGCCCCCCCCCTATTTTGACCCCCTTTACATTAATAATCATACTTTTTTCAAAATTTTTTCATGTGCAATGAAGTTGGACAACTATATTCTAAAACTATTCCAAATTTCAGGTCGATAGCATAAGTAGTTGCTGAGATATAGAGGTGTGACAGACAGACGGACAGACAGACAGACAGACAGACAGAGCGGCACCATAAGGGTTCCTTTTTTTTACCATTTTGGTATCGGAACCCTAAAAACGGAACCCTTATAGGATCACTTTGTTGTCCGTCTGTCTGTCAAGACTCTTTATCTCACGAACGGGTAGAGGTATCAGGTTGAAATTGATACCATATATTAGGGTCTATGAACCACACAAGATCTGAAAATTTCAATTTTTTACAACGACGCAATCAAAAGATATGGCATTTTATGTCCTCATCTCCATACATTTATGCAAAAAAGCAAAACCTACAGGGTACTTCCCGTTGACCTAATATTATGAAATTTGGCAAGAAGCTAGGTCTCACAGTACAAACAATGGGAAAAGTCTGAAATCATAAAATATTGCAACTTTTCTCACAACTAATGGTAACCAATTGTGGTGAGCTCCCATTTCAAGAACATTCATATAAGAGAGGGGTCAAGTTGGATGGTCGCCGAGGCGATTTTTGTTTTAGTTCTATTTTAAAAACGGGAACACTTACAAACTAAAAAATTGGTATGTTTATAGTGCATATGCTATAAAATAACAACAAGTAATAAAATTTGGTCAAGCGCGAATCGGACCCAAAAAATCTAGCATAGTAAGTTACTGAAATTGCAACTAATACAATTAATATTACGTGGTGGTACGGAACCCTCCGTGCGCGTGTCTGACTCGCACTTGGCCGGTTTTTTTGGAACTGATATGCGTATGCCCACCTTATTACAGAGGTCAAACTCAAAAGCAACAACTTTTGTTCTACGACTTTGCTAACAACGCACGAAAAATTTTCAACTTCTTATACAAAATGGGTCCACTTTAGTATTAGCTGAGTTAAAAAAATAAAAAAAAAATTGCAAAATAATTTTTTCTAAGCGAAGCTTGTACGTACTTAGATGCTAGGTAACTGATAAATGTAATATCTGCTTATATTTTTTTCTTTTTGCTGAATATGTTAGTCATAGTCGTTTATGTAAATAGTACAGGAAAAACAAGTCAGTCATTAAATGCACATACAAATTACCCAGTTATTTTATTTCCCAAAACTCCCTATTTGCTTTCTACTACCGCCATAACTTTAATTAATTGCATGACCAGGCGCTAGAACCGAACTCAATCGTTATCGATTCTGTCTTTTTTTCTATACAAGAAGAAAAGAGAGATTCGATAACGATTGAGTTCGGTGCTAGCGCCTCAGGACACTTTCCAAGTATGTGATAACGTTATTACGTAACGTTATTTTTGTTACATTGGCACAATTTGATTATGGCAACACCGGTCCATGCAACACATGTTTAAAAAGTTGGCCTCAGTTTTTTGTTCACAGCGCTACATCTAGACTATTTATTTGATCTGAGCTCCTAACTATCTATTATCTATGAAATACAATTTAGCCATTTAGCAATATTTTTAGACATATTTTCAGGTATTATAATCTATCACGGTCGTAAATTTGGGTGGATTACTAATGAATTATTTTATAAACCAGCTAATCTAATTTTTGTCTAATCTTCATACAGTGAAATCGTTTGGCTCTTAGGCTAATATGTTTGTGGCATAGAATTATAATACACTAGGTTTGTGGTGTTTATTGTAATTATTTTCAAAAGTATCGACTTCTACAAATAAATAAACAGATATTAATAGTTCCTCAACGTAGAAAATACTAAGACACATAACAGAAGTCTTGAGAATTAATTCACGACCAACAATAAAAAACGTCCCATATAAATCTTTATATTTCCACAAAAAATTATTTACGTCTAAATATTCTACAGAGAGGACTATCGGGAACATAAAAACAAAAAGCATTATTTGCAGATAATGGTAGAGACATTCGTGTACTTTTTTCTAAATGTATTTTTAAAGAGCTTTTAAATTGTGGTTGTTTTGAGTGCTCAGATTTATTTTTCATGGCTTGTTCAATTTTTCGTCTGAGCATTTGTATTGAGTTTTCAGATTTTTTATTATTTGATAAGGCTTGATTTATTTTGTCTTTAAGGGTCATAAATTTCTTTTCGCAACCTTCATTCATTTCTTTTATTATTTCTGAGGCTATTTGAGCAACCACCGGATCCCCGTGCGTTATCGGCTTGTCATGAGTCATCGAGGTACCCGCTTGTATTTTGGCTTGAGACTTATGATTTTGTTGGTGGGTCTTATGTTTACGTTTGCCTCTGGAGTTTTTGTGCCGATGAGTCTTTTTCTTTTGTTTATCAACCTTTTGATGTTTGGGCTGAGTTTTATGTTGGTTTTGTTGTTTCTTAGGTTGAAATTTTAGTTTTAATACGGGATCTTCATGACTCTTATGACGCTTTGGTTGACTTTTATGTGTTACCACCGGATCTATTTGTGGCTCAGGCTTACTCTCCAATATTACAACCGGATCAATTTGTGGTTCAGGAGGAGGCCCAGATGTTACCACTGGGTCAATTATTGGTTCGGGTTGGGTATTTTCTAAGGAATTCTTTTTATTCTTGGACTGTGTCTTACTTGTTACCCGTGGGTCTTTCTGTGACTTCTCTTGGCTTCTACGTTCTATCTCCGGGCCCATTGCTGACTTCTTGGATGTTACAATCGGATCCTTTTTCGGCTCATGTTTCCGTTTGAATTTTTGTGTTGTTGTTTTAACTTTCTGGGAGCCTGAGAAATAATAATAATGTAACAAACATTAAAGGTTATCGAAACATTGTAATGAATGGAATAGATACCAGCTCTTTATATTCACAGGCCACGTCCACAACTGGACAAAGATCTCACCAGCGAGAATTTTTTAGAAAAAAAAAGTATAGTGAATTTTGAAGGGAATATACACAGTGGGCCCGAGTAACTTGAAATATTTTATTTTAACCATCAATTCTAATGCCTAATTGAATTTAAAAAAGTGGTATAATAACCTTCTACTGGGTGATCCATCAGGATGGGCCGTCAGTATGGTACAGTGAAACTATATTTAAAAAAAACTCATACGCGATTCGGGAATCAAACCTTGTCAGTTTTCAAAACAAAAATGTTATGTTATTTTACTACGAAACTTGATTGTGTAAGTTCTAAAGAATAAATAAAACACTAAATAAAAAATAAAAAAATCAAGCTGTTTCCTGTGTAATATAATATTCGGTTGAAGCAAAGAATTTTTAAGAACCTACATATGTCGATGGGTTGAAGTGTTGCTGGCTGTCAGTCAGTAGGTACACAGACAGCTGACGGATACATTATTATGATGTTGTTATTCTCTTCCCTTCTGCTGTACGAATTCGTATTTTACCGATTTTGTTTGTCAGAAAAGTTTTCGTAAATAATTAGTTTAGCCTTCAGAATAAATTAACTCATAGAAGGTTTTACACAAATTTCTTAAAACTCAGTTAATACATACATACATATTATCACGCCGTGTTCCCGTCGGGGTAGGCATAGACCACAGTGCTCCACCTGCTACGATCTTGACATACTTTCCTTGCATCCTGTACTTTCATCAATCCTTTCATACATGCTCGTCGGTTTAGGGTACTTTTAAGGTGGTCTTTATTCAGAACGTCCTGAATTTGGTCCTGGTACGTTCGCCGAGGCCTTATCCCTTTCCAACGTTTCCATTCACTCTCGCCTTGAAGATCTCTTTCGTCAATCTTCTTTCATTCATCCAAACCATCTCATCATCTCTTTCTCAATTTTAGTCACTACGTCTTCTTTTACGCCACAACGTTCTCTTATCACACTATTTCTAATCCTGTCACTCAATTTCACACCAATTAGTTATACTCCTCAACGCTCTCATTTCTACTGCATTAATTCTACTTTAGCCTATACTATGAACAGCCAGACGAGCCCTGTGAGACACCTTCTGACTCTTCATAAAAGCATGCAGAGCACCATTCACCATGTTTCCAGCATTCACTCTTCTTTCGATATCACTTTCACACTTTCTATCTATCGTAAACTTAGAACCCAGATAAACAAACTCCTTCACTTGCACGACTTTTTCACCACCTATAAATATAGTACACTCTATGATATACTCTTCTCTTTCAAGTACCATTACTTTCGTCTTGCTTAGATTTACTTTAATTCCTTTCCTATCAAAAGCCACATTCATCTTTGTTACCATCTCCTGTAACTCGTCAGCAGATGACGCAAGTATAACTTAGCCATCAGCGTAGAGAAGACATTTGATGAGTAACTCATTCATTCTCAGTCCACACATTCTCTCTTTCAGATCAGTCAAACAATTATCTCTAAATAGGTTAAACAGCCAAGGTGACGCTACACATCCCTGCCTAACACCTTTTTGAATGCTAAACCATTCAGTGTACGCCCCGTTTATTCTGACTTAAGCACTGGAATCCTCCTAGAGAGATTTCAGTGCTTGAATCAGATGACCGTTTATCCCATACATAGACAATGCCGACCACACTTCATTCCTCACCACTCGGTCATAGGCCTTTTCCACATCCACGAACGCGCAGTAGACTTTTTGGTGTTTGGCCAAAAACTTTTCAGCTATGCACCGCAAGGAAAAGACCTGATCTGTACATCCCATTCCCTTTCTAAATCCCGCTTGTACATCCTATATTTTTTTGTCAGTATCTTTCATCACTCTTTCCATCAAAACCTTCACATACAGTTTGCCGACGACACTGAGAAGACTTATCTCGCGGTAATTTTTGCAGTCCTAATTTGACCCTTTTCCCTTGTACAGCGGCACAATCACAGCCTTGCACCAGTCACCTGGTACTTGGCCGTTTGTCCAACACAAGTTGAAAAGGCGGTACAGCTGACTAGCCACAATGCCTCGCCCAGCCTTCAACATCTCGACCGGCACTCTATCATACCCATCTGCTTTACCTGATTTCATACTTTTCATTGCTTTCATGATCTCATCCATAAGTATGGAGATAAGTATCTCACTTACATTACTCTCATATACATTCTCATGCATTCCCACAGAAGACCTCGGTACGGTGGCCTCTGCTTTTTCTCTCTCAAACAGACTTTCAAAATGATGCTTTCACCTTTTCAGCACACATTCTTCACCTTTTATAATACTTCCATTCTGGCTTCTAATTTTACTCAGCTACGATGTTCCAAACGTTCCTCGGGCAGTCCGTATGGATTTTTAGAAAAAGACAGAAAGCCTTCTGTCAAACTCATCCTTACACTTCTCTTTCGTTTTCTCAACAACATCCTTTACAATACCTTTTACTCTTTTATATTCCTTTCTTGCTACACTAACATCATCACTTGTGGCCTTCTGCATTCTTTGATTAGCTTTTACAGCTAACCAATCTAACCATGCTTTCTTTTTCTCACAAACAGCTGCCTGTACACTTTTATCCATCCACACATTCTTCTTCTTTCCACCTTTTCGACACCCCACAAACATCGACAGCTACAACTACTACTGCATCTTTAAATTCATTCCACAAGCATTCAATATCATTCACTTCAACTAGGTTCTTAAATCTTACACTCAAGCCTTTCAAGTATAAAAAAAAAAAAATTAAACTGTTTATTTCACGCAAAAAACTTAATTTTATCTTTTCAAGACTAGGAATTTTAACATCTAGTCAGCATGGCATTGCTGGTGGCATTACATCTGAGCCGTTCAAATTGCGCAGAGGTGTCCGCCAAAGTTGCGTGTTAGCACCCACCCTGTTTGGTATATTTTTCTCATTGCTATTAAGAGAAGCATTCGGCAATGACCAGCAGGGTATAAATCTACATACAAAAGCTGATGGGAAGTTAAACAACATAATTTCACTTCTTAAGTCCAAGCGCCATCGCGAGGACGTTTTTATTGACAGCCTTCTATTTGCTGATGATGCAGCCTTTGTGGCCAACATTGCAATTGATTTACAAATCATCGTCGATAAGTTTTCACGGGCATGTTCCTTGTTCTCCATGTCTATAAACGCCAAAAAGACAGTTGTGCTGATGCAAGGGAATACAGAGAAGCCGGTAATAACCCTGGATGGTGCCATATTGGAAGTAGTGGACAAGTTTGCATACTTAGGGTCGACTGTGTCGAAGCATGACCCCTCCCCCCCCAAAATCTAAGGTCAAATTGAAAAATCTCAAAAATATGCCAAATAATAAAAGAAAATTTCTAGCTATAAATTTATACCTAACAGCGATAAATTTATAGTTTGCTGACATCTAGTGGTGTTTTTATAAACTACGTACAATGGCCAAAATAACTTGGAAATGACATCTAGTTTAGAAACAAGGAACCAAAAGGAAAGGACGTTTTGCTACGTAAACGGGAAAATGCTGAAGGAAATTTTCACAATTTATTTGTTGAGGCAAATGAGCTAGCTGAAAAGCTGGATATGGTTATTATGAAACCTCGTACTGCGCCTCGGCAGATACTTCGCGATATTTATGAAGGAAACAACGAGAAATATTTTCGAAGAACTGTTTATATTCCACTTATAGATAGCATAGATACTGACCTACAAGACCGACTTTCTGCGGATACAATAAACTTGTTCGGATTAGGCATTTTTATGCCGAAATCTGAATACACAGAAGAAGATCTTCTTATTGTCAAGAAAGTATCTGAATTCTATTTCCATTTTTTAAATATTCCTGCTGCCACTGTCTTCTGAGTGTGTAGTTTCTACCATCGAAGTTTTTGATGATGATTTATACCCAAATATAAAGACATTTCTCATAATTCTGGCAACTCTTCCCATAAGTGGTGCGACAGCAGAGCGATCCTTTTCTACGCTTAGGCGTGTAAAAACGTGGTTGAGAGCTAACATGTTAGAAGAGCGATTAAAACGTTTAGCTCTTCTAAACATTATAATTAATTCATCATCATCAGTCATTATAAACTGCAGGATGGGCAGCAGCATCCTCCTTTGTATCTAAATTTGTACCTTACTGCGGTCACCTACAACCGCGATCCATGGTGCCAGCCGTAACGCTAACAAGCGAGGTAACTATGGTTCTTCCCCTCTACATTTTTCCAGCAAAAGCTAGAATTCTAGAGGGAGCTCCCTGTTCTGTAATGGACGTTTCATGGGATGTTATGATGAAACATTCACCCGGAAATAGTACCAAACGTCTCAAATATTATCACCCGATTCGCAAATACAAAAAAAACTACTTCCATTTGTTTTATAGGTAATGTATAAAATAAAATTGTGTCTTGTGCAATAATGTTTATTTTATTCCAGATACCTATTTTTAGGGTTCCGTACCTCAAAAGAAAAAAACGGAACCCTTATAGGATCACTTTGTTGTCCGTCTGTCTATCTCACGAACGAGTAAAGGTATCATGTTGAAATTAATACCATATATTAGGGTCCATGAACCACACAAGATCTGAAAATTTCAATTTTTAACAACAACGCAATCAAAAGATATGGCAGTTTATGTCCTCATCTCCATACATTTATGCAAAAATGCAAAACCTACGGGGTACTTCCCGTTGACCTAAAATTATGAAATTTGGCAAGAAGCTAGGTCTCACAGTACAAATAAAGGGAAAAGTCTAAAATCATTAAATATTTAAATTTTTCTCACAACTAATAGTAACCAATTAAGGTGAGCTCCCGTTTCAAGAACTTTTCTATAAAAGAGGGGTCAAGTTGGATGGTCGCGGAGTTTTTAAAATCAAAGAGCAAAAGCTTTTAGTATATCATATGGTAGATAGGTACGGAACCCAAAGGGCGCGAGTCCGAATCGCACTTGACCAGTTTTTTATTATTGTAGTGAGTGACCCTCTCCAAAATTTCAGGCTGCGACCGCGCCTGCCTCAGTCTTTCATCCACAACTACAAAATCGATCATACTTCTCGCATCACCCTCCTCTCTTGTATACATATGGATCCTTTTGTGGTCAAACATAGTGTTTGCCACAAAAACAGATTCCATTCCAAACATATCTCAAGCAGACTTATTCCATTTTCATTCACACGTTCATCACCATACTTACCAAGAACTCTTTCATAACCGTCACGCTTTCTTCCTACCCATCCATTAAAAGTTAATAGGGTTACAAATATGTACCTGAAGGCTCGTCCATGAATCTCCGCCAAGGAGCATTGCCTGTAAATTACAAAAATCATTAATTACTGTTATCTGTTATGTAAAACCACTGACTTTAGGTAGGTAGTTACAAAAAATATTGTTTTATTACTAAAAGAGTCTAAACAACAAGTACAGTCGGCCGGAAGTCTTGTTGTAAAACTATCTTGAGCAAGTTTCTTTTTAGGGTTCCGTAGTCGACAAGGAACCCTTATAGTTTCGTCTTGTCCGTCTGTCTGTCTGTCCTCGCCTTAGCTCAGAGACCCTTAGTACTAGAAAGTTGTAATTCACATAAATTCACATATTCAGACATACATTTTATTTACGCCGAATATAATAAAATCTTGGACAAAAAATTTTTTAGGGTACAAGTAGATAAAGTGGGGGTGAAAATGTTTTTTTTGTCTACCCCATCATGTGGGGTGTCGTTAGATAGCTCTTTTGAAAGCAATGTAAGTCTTCATACATAATTTTTCGATGGAGGGATTCGTTTGCTAAATATTTAGCTTGAAAGCACAATATTTTAGTCGAGTGTCCCCCCCTGCCATTTAAACGGTTGTCAATGTAAATGTGAAAAAATTCACAGAAGTAGAATATATGAATTTAAGATGAAATAGAAGTCTTTAGGTAATTAGTGATATCGTGAACCCCGCGTAAAATAGATATTTCATAAATAAATTTATGGTCTGATAATCCAAGATGGCCGATAATGGAGGAGGCACAGAAAAATAAGGGTAATTAGAAGGAGGATATTAGAGCTATGTACCTAATTAGTACCTGTAAAAAAATTGGTGTCGTGTCGTGGAACAGCTAATCGGCCGCAATAATACAGCGGCATAGTCGCTAAGTGACTAGTGACTAAGCTCTTTAAATAAAGATTTAAAAAAGAAATAAACTTAAAACCGCTATAAAATATTTTTCCGGCAACAGTCAAACAGCTGGCAGGCAACATAATTTTCAATTGTTTCAAACTCTTTGTGTTGCCGCATTTACGAAGTTGTTGCTTGTATGTACGAGTAAGTAGGGCGGAATCTAGTCGGAGCGCGCGAAGACCTACGAGTATCAATAATCTAAGGTAAGGTGTCTGCCATAGCATTTACTCCCGCGCAAAGCCCAGGGAGTACGAAAATAGTACTCTCTTTTTGAGTTTGGCAGAGAGGAATGCTTCGTAGGGCTACTGTTCCGGGCTTTGCGCGGGAATTTGTGTTGTAAGGGAAATGTTTCGCTTATGGGTGGCGGACACGGTCCCGCTAATGTAATAGCCTCCCTGAACAACGGATTTGTCAGATACCTACTCTGACAAGAGTTTTGTTGCTTTAAGCATACTTAAAGTAAGTAATACAAAATACTGCGTGCAAAATAACTCTGTCTGTGACCGTTAATGCGCAGAAGTCAAAAAATGAGTCGTGGGGGTGAGGGCAGCCCCCCCACATGCCGCGAGCGAATCGTTCATTGGCTCTCCGCCTGTCACGATGCGCAGATAATAGCCGTCATAGACAGACTTGTTCTGAACGCGCTGTACCTAATTGGTTTGCGACACTTGCGGCCGGCGCTGGAATTGTGGCGATGGTGGTAGAGGTGGTGGAACTCTCCGTAGAATGTGGCTCCATAGGTGACCCTGGCGTCCCCAATGACGACGAAAGGTTGACACCTGCTTGGTAGTAGACGACATATAAGCAAACTTATACATTTTCTCTTAGGTAGGTACCTGTAACTAAACCTTTTTGCCGTTTCTAACTTTTGATGACTTTTTAAATGTGAAGAACTGACTAACTGCAATAAATATGTATTTCAATATTAGAATCAAGTGGTCGCCATTTTTGTCGAAGATATCTGTATAATTTTGCGGTACATCTTTTTTTTTAGGTTTCCATACATCAAAATAAAAAAAAACGGAACCCTTATAGGATCACTTTGTTGTCCGTCTGTCTGTCTGTCAAGACCCTTTTTAGGGTTCCGTACCTCAAAAGAAAAAAACGGAACCCTTATAGGATCACTTTGTTGTCCGTCTGTCTGTCTGTCTGTCTGTCTGTCTGTCTGTCTGTCTGTCAAGACCCTTTATCTCACGAACGGGTAAAGGTATCAGGTTGAAATTAATACCATATATTAGGATCCATGAACCACACAAGATCTGAAAATTACAATTTTTTACAACGACGCAATCAAAAGATATGGCATTTTATGTCCTCATTTCCATACATTTATTCAAAAATGAAAAACCTACAGGGTACTTCCCGTTGACCTAAAATTATGAAATTTGGCAAGAAGCTAGGTCTCACAGTACAAATAATGGGAAAAGTCTGAAATCATTAAATATTACAACTTTTCTCACAACTAATGGTAACCAATTGTGGTGAGCTCCCGTTTCAAGAACATTCATATAAGAGAGGGGTCAAGTTGGATGGTTGCTGAGGCGATTTTTGTTTTAGTTCTATTTAAAAACGAGAACACTTACAAACTTGAAAATTGGTATGTTTATAGGGCATAGGCTATAAAATAACAACAAATAATAAAATTTGGTCAAGCGCGTGTCGGACTCAAAAAATCTAGCACATTAACGTACTGAAATTTCAACTAATACATTATGTTTATGTGGTGGTACGGAACCCTTAGTGCGCGAGTCCGACTCGCACTTGGCCGGTTTTTTTTCTTACGAACGAGAAGAGGTATCAGGTTGAAATTGATAACGAATATTTAGGTCTATAAACCACACAAGATCTGAAAATTTCAATTTTTTACAGCGACGCAATCAATCACTTTTAATAAAAAAAATAAAAAAAATGGCTTTTTATGTCCTCATCTCCATACATTTATGCTAAAAAGCAGGGTACTTCTCGTTTACCTAAAATTATGAAATTTGGCAAGAAGCTAGGTCTCACAGTACAAATAAAAGTCTAAAATCATTAAATATTTAAATTTTTCTCCCAACTTGCATCCTGCATCATTATACTTTCTCCTTTAGTCACTCTAAGGTTGACTGGTAGAGATCTCACCTAGGGATAAGTCCGCCTTTGCTTTTAATCTTTCAGACAATAGCCACTTTGTAATAAAGAATAAGCAATAAAGATTTTACAACAACAACTAATAGTAACCAATTAAGGTGAGCTCCCGTTTCAAAAAGTTTTCTATAAAAGAGGGGTCAAGTTGGATGGTCGCGTAGTTTTTAAAATCAAAGAGTAAAAGCTTTTAGTAAATCATATGGTAGATAGGTTCGGAACCCTTAGGGCGCGAGTCTGACTCGCACTTGGCCGGTTTTTATTAATGTAAATAAACCATGATTGTTGTCTCGAAGTGGTAGCTAACCACCTGCTGTTAAGCAGTCAATCCAAGAGATCAAACCCAATATTGTTAGAATTTAAGTTTTAAAACTTTTTTTAAATTACATACAAGAATGTTAAAAAAAAACAATATTGTCATCCCAAATTGTAGGAAATGACAGCTGAGACTAGACGGCTGAATTTTATAAAGTCAATTGTATCTCAAGAACTATCATTCCGATTTTAAGACCTTCTGTATGTGTGCTTTTAATTTGTCGAATGCATACTATTTCAATAAAGTCTACCGTATAAGTAATTAAACGAATTAAACAAATGTAGATTTTCTGTCATTATTCTTTTTTAAATCAAGTTGATACAAAATATTAAATTTTAACCAAAGCCCACCAGCAGATGGCGCTGTAGGGTTTCTGAATCGAAAAATGGAGAATTTTCCCAGACATATAAATATTGCTCGTTTAATAGCAAAGGATTAGAAGGGACTCGGAGGGAAAGTGATTATAACTTTTGCCACAATAACTTAGCGCGCTTTTGCTAGGTCTGTGACAATAACGGGTTCGTCTCCTACTAGTGCGGTCAATCCGCTGTTTCACGTAGACACTCCTTACAATTTCACCAAATTTTTCCAGGTACTAGTTAGGTACATAGCTCTCAATTTTTGATAGTTGGCTATCCAATCCTATCAAAGGCTCCTATCAAAAAATTATGTTGGCTATGTACTTACCTAGTACTCGTACCTTCAAAAAATTTGGTGCAATTTGGTGAATTAGGCGATGTAAGACCTTAAGCGACCGGACTATACCTGAAGCAAGAGATTGCAAAAAAATCCGGTCAAGTGCGAGTCGGATTTTTAGGACTTTTCGGAGTCGGATTTTTAGAACCGCAAAACTTAATTTGTTTGTGGAGGTTTTTTTCAGATTACCAAAAAACTGTGTTACGTAGAAAGATCGTTTAATTTTTGCTGCAATATTTTCATAAATTTCTATCGACTGTAATTAATTCAGATTTTTCCATTCATAAACTTCAAAGTTGGGCAACCATACTCGTATAATTTTTTTAAACTATTCCAAATTTCAAGTCGATAGCATGAGTGGTTGCTGTGCTGAGATATACAGGTGTGACAGACAGACAAACATTTCGCACCATAAGGGTTCCTTTTTTTACCATTTGGGTATCGGAACCCTAAAAATAGTTTAACTATCAGGGACGACGGCAGTGCCCCCAACCAAGTCGTTATTTTCTTCAATTAAGAATATTAAAATATTTGAAAGTAGTTATCCTACGGAGCACAACAGCAGTTCGGTATTCCCATTTTGAAAATGAAGGAATATTCTTACCCGGCTGTCTCGAGATTTCTTTAAAAAATAATATATTTTTCAGCACATTTGCTCATAAAACAGCTCAATATGCACTGTATTAAGGTCCATAATCCAGCTTATTAAAACGCGTGCTTTTTTCGTTATATTACCACACTAGTGTTTAATTTTTTTTTTTAAATCTCGGCAAGGAACAAGGAGTTTTTATGCGTATTACTGTGGTATTACGTTATTAATATTTTCATGATATTGTTGTATTCGAGAAAATATGATAAATAAATATTTATTTCATAAAACTATTTAAAACTATTTATATTGATTAACTAATCAACATTAAATTTGTCATTTACCTATGTAACAAGATATTCAATCTTTGATAATTTATTTGGCAGTTTAGTCTGTACCTCTCAAATACGCGTATAGCTAGAGCGGGAATATAATGAAAAAAAAGCGTGAGTTTAATAAGCTGAATTATGGACCTTAATACAGTGCGAACAGAGCTGTTTTATGAGTATTATAATTATCAAAATAGCGCACTTGCAGCTTAATATACCATTTAATAAGTATATTTTAATTATAA
Source organism: Athrips mouffetella (assembly GCA_947532105.1). Classification (NCBI taxonomy): domain Eukaryota; kingdom Metazoa; phylum Arthropoda; class Insecta; order Lepidoptera; family Gelechiidae; genus Athrips; species Athrips mouffetella. The sequence goes on from OX383956.1 coordinate 36,530,642, forward strand.
TTTAATAAATATTAATTTAATAAATAAATTTAGATAAATCGACCGTTATGATAATATATTAACAACTTTCATAAAAATGCTGCAAAAACAAACTGTATGTTAGACAAGTTAGAGATGATTATTTGTGATTTTAGAAGACTTGGGTTCAATATTTGCAGTAGTTCAGTAAATTTACCTAAAATTAATATTTTATTCTATTTTGAAAATTAGTACCTTTCAAATAAAACGTAGATTAATCGTACGACTAAAAAATTTACGAGTTTTCTGATTCGTAAAAAATATTATAATTAATAGCGAACAATTGCATACAAATGAATTTGGCTCCTGAACTTAAAAGGTTGTACATAAATATTAAGTAATTAGAGATTATCAACTCATGTTTCGGAATAAGTACTTACTTTAAATATTACCGAAATATTACCCAAATTGAAAGGTGTAGAAGAATCCGGTGAGCTGTTTGCCAGCGTAGGCGCAGTAGAGGCGGTGCTGGTACTCGTAGAGCTCGCAGCCATCTTTGAAATAGCTGCGTACAGAGCTTGGTTCTCGCGCTGCACTTTCACGTATGCTTCAAAAAGACATCTTGGCCTTAGTGTTGGTAAATAATGTTGAAAACAATTACCTTGTGTGGTACAATTCAAGTACAGTGAAAAGCACAACAAGCTTGACATATTGAACTTAGTACCGTTCTTATTTCAATAGACGTACGGGCTAGAGTCGCACTACGACCGTCAATATTGACCTCGTTGACTGTACCTATGCGTCTGAGGGGCAACTATGGGGCGCAATGCATATGAGGACGATGACACACGCGGTCAATTGTATTTTCTTACTCGTATACCCTCACCTATACAAGCTCCAGTGATCTTCTGTCAATTTTGACCCTCGAGGGCCTTCTCTTGCGCTACCTTTAAGGATTGCAAAGACGTAAAAATACTCTGTCTCAACGAACCTAATGATTTTCGAACCTAATCAGGGTAACAAATTAAGAAGAGGTACGTAGGGATACCTGCTGAACTATATGTATAAGTCTAATTCTTGAATATTACCTAGTGACTATTGAGATTTTAAAAATTAAAAACAGTCCAAAGAAACTTTTAAAAGTAGATCATATTATGTGAAAATTAACAATCAAACATTATTTTTGACGAATTTTGAAAAAAAAACCTGTTTTAATTTTGAATTACTTGAGTGAACCAGTGATATTCAAGAAATGGGCTCCTGATCTACTTTTAGGTGAGCACACGGTCCAGTCCGGTTTGAAGAATTTGTTTGAAATCTCGGTTAGTATCGTTAGTCGTACATTTGTATAACATTCTGGGATTCCTATGCGGACTGCGGACTGATCGGTACTAAAGGAAGCCTAGTCATCTACCTCACAAGATACATAAATGACAGCATAATATCGCTTAGTAACACACCTTTTGTAAGGAGCTCGAATTCCGTAACCTGGAAAGTGTATGAGAGTTCTGTAAAAAAAGCAATTTTTGGTCCAAAACCGTACCGTAAAGTACGTCACCGTATTTTTTTTAACATTCTGTATATAGTGCTTCCTACTCAACTGCTGTGTTCAAGCTATTGTGTTATACGTTTTAACCAAATTACCTTCCTATAAAAATGGAGTAGCTGCCTGTTATCATCAGTCCACCGAGCACGCACGGTAGGTACAGTCAAGTCCAGCTTGACACTCGCAGTGCGATTACCGCCACTACATTGAGTAAGATAAGCGCCTTAAAGTCTAGCTTGACGTGCTCTTGACTCTACCTTTAGCCAATAATCTCTCGATGTCTTGGTCTAGCGGTCGTCTTCTCGACCAGCCCTTTCTCCTGCCCACATAAATAAGGTGGCTGTCTGTATTCACTTGGAATGACGAGTATACATCAAGAAAAACTGTTGCAAAAACTTTTTTGCTGGCAGGAAAGTTAAGTTTGTCTTGCATACATTTTGTACTAAAAGCAAACTTAACTTTGTTGCTGCATAACTCGTTTTTGAAGATGCTCCACTGAAAACCTTCCAGGCTGAGGAAAATCAGCCTTAGATATTCGTGAATATAACCTCCAGGGCTATCGTTCTAGATTGGTTTTCTTTGATGTATCTGATGAGATAAAAACCTCTCTCCAAGGGACATACTTAAGGGGCTGATAAGAGCTGAATTACCTCCCTTTCTAACATAGGGCAGAATGCGCGTGCTAGAACGGTTTTACGTTTTTCGCTCATTTCTGCATTTTTCTATAAATCTGTACCCATAATATTGATTATCGAATAGCTATATTATTATGCATAATGTATTGAATATAGTGTAAAAGTTTTGGCATCATAGATTAATGGGTACTTAAGAGAAACGGTTTAAAAGCAAAAAGCAGAGGTAACTTTGGATTTTTTTATGGCGTACAAAATGTATTTAATCGTGTTTCGGAGTGGGCCATATTCTTGGAAAGATGCTTAATTATCACATTTTTTTTTCACTGCCATATATTCATCACTTTTCGTTAAAAACCTGCTCAAGTGAAGCGTATTTAGCTCTTATCAGCCCCTTTACCAGGTTGACTGAGGAATGTGCTAGGAGGCTATTGTAGCTTATTGTGCTCTATAAGTTTTCCATTCCTTACATTAAAGTTGGGTTCATGTTTCTAATGAGATAATTTTGGCCCAAAAATTGTTTTTTTTACAGATCTCTCATACTACTTCCAGGTTACAGTCTTCTGTTATATTATGGTTCGTTTATGTATCATGTGAGGTGGCTACGGGATCCCGAACTATAGTTATTCAGTATGACATTCTAGAATTCCTGTGCAAACCGGACCAGTAACCAAACACATCACTTTTTAGGGTTCCGAACCCAAATAGTGAAAAACGGGGGTCGGGTCGGGTAGGGTTATTAATCTGCCTCTGATGTCTGTCTGTCTGTCAGCGGGCTGTATCTCATGAACCGCAATAACCAGACAAATAAAGGGAAAAGTCTAAAATAATTAAATATTTCAATTTTTCTCACAACTAATAGTAACCAATTAAGGTGAGCTCCCGTTTCAAGAACTTTTCTATAAAAGAGGGGTCAAGTTGGATGGTCGCGGAGTTTTTAAATCAAAGAGCAAAAGCTTTTAGTATATCATATGGTAGATAGGTACGGAACCCTAAGGCGCGAGTCCGACTCGCACTTAGCCGGTTTTGTTTTATCGATAAGCGGGTTTTGAGTAAGTATTTAATAACGTTTACCTTCTAATGCTCATCGAGGTCCTAGCGCCTGATTGCTATTACAATATTTTTTTTGTTTTTCGGCAACAGCTCATTAATCTGTGAAGCCTACTTAACTGTGATAGTTTTCCTTTACTTATACTATGATAAAAACCGTTTAGCCGGCAGGGGACACTCGACTAAAACAAAAAACTGTGTTTTCAATCTTAATATTTCGCAAACGGATCCCTACATCGAAAAATGATGATTAGCAGACTTACATTTATTTTTAAAAGACCTATGCAACGACACCCCATACTATGGGATAGACTAGAAAAAACAATTTCATCCCCACTATAGGTACATGTAGGGTAGGTACCCTACAAACATATTTTTCAAAGAATAGAATAGAACAGAATAGAATAGGATAGGATAGGATAGGATAGGATAGGATAGGATAGGATAGGATAGGATAGGATAGGATAGGATAGGATAGGGTAGGGTAGGGTAGGGTAGGGTAGGGTAGGGTGGGTAGGGTGGGTAGGGAAGGATGGGATGGGATGGGATGGGATGGGATGGGATGGGATGGGATGGGATGGGATGGGATGGGATGGGATGGGATGGGATGGGATGGGATGGGATGGGATGGGATGGGATGGGATGGGATGGGATGGGATGGGATGGGATGGGATGGGATGGGATGGGATGGGATGGGATGGGATGGGATGGGATGGGATGGGATGGGATGGGATGGGATGGGATGGGATGGGATGGGATGGGATGGGATGGGATGGGATGGGATGGGATGGGATGGGATGGGATGGGATGGGATGGGATGGGATGGGATGGGATGGGATGGGATGGGATGGGATGGGATGGGATGGGATGGGATGGGATGGGATGGTATGGGATGGTATGGGATGGGATGGTATGGGATGGTATGGGATGGGATGGGATGGGATGGGATGGGATGGGATGGGATGGGATGGGATGGGATGGGATGGGGTGGGATGGGATGGGATGGGATGGGATGGGATGGGATGGGATGGGATGGGATGGGATGGGATGGGATGGGATGGGATGGGATGGGATGGGAAAGGATGGGATGGGATGGGATGGGATGGGATGGGATGGGATGGGATGGGATGGGATGGGATGGGATGGGATGGGATGGGATGGGATGGGATGGGATGGGATGGGAAAGGATGGGATGGGAAAGGATGGGATGGGATGGGATAGGATGGGATGGGATGGGATAGGATAGGATGGGATAGGATAGGATGGGATAGGATAGGATGGGATAGGATAGGATGGGATAGGATAGGATGGGATAGGATAGGATGGGATAGGATAGGATGGGATAGGATAGGATGGGATAGGATAGGATAGGATAGGATAGGATAGGATAGGACAGGACAGGAGAGAACAGGACAGATTAGAATAGAATATGAGTTTCTATGGGAGGTCAAAACTAAATTTTCGTGTTTCAACCTACGAGTATGTTCCTTGGGGAAAGTTCTTCAGTAGCATGAGAATACATAAGTGATAAATTAAGACGTATATTAGGTAAATTCAATATACTTAAGTATCGACTACAATACAAAGCTTTAGACTACTTTATCTAGCTGACTCAATAATTGAAAAAGGTCTAAGCAGCTACGGCAGAGCCACGAAAACAGACCTAAATAACATCTATCAACTGCAAATATGACTACTGAAAGCAATTGTTCCTAATAAGATTAGAAGTAGGTATTGTGATGATTACGCCAAATTATTCAAGTTTTGCAATGTATTACCTGGCTCAATCAACTTTTTCTTGTCTCAAATGTTCAAAAAGCAAAAAAAAGTTTATTATTAAAATGTCACAATTTTTAAACAATAAATTTTTCGATGATATAATGTGCAGTTAAGTAAACCTTGAATAAATATTGTTTTCACTCAAAATTTAGAGATGATCATCTAATTTTGTCTATTGGCTAACCAGTTATAAAACAACTAGTTTCTCCTGTTCTAATGGAGATTTGTTAGATATTTTGAATTTAATGCATTACTAAACCTTTAAAGATGGTCATACAAAAACAAAATGCTCAGAGAATTGTGAAAATTTTAAGAAAAGTACAAATGTTGTGTCTCTTGAGTAACCAATGACAAAAACGTATAACTAATTTTTCTGTTATTTGCGGTACTGCTGTTGAATCGAATAGATTTTTTTGGCTCATATAAGTCTCAGTATGAATAATAACTCTCCATAAACAAAAATAGGATGCTATTGTCAAACAAAAATAGTCTAAAATTATTATTATTAACCGAACAAAAGAAGCTTTAAAAATGGTATGTGCAGTCGTTTTAAATAAATATAAAATTAATATAACTACTTTCTATAGGCACTTACTTTATTGTATCATTCATGCGTGCTTTTGCTCCTTAATTGTTAGAAATACCTACTCGTATTAGATTTCTATGATATTTATAGAGATATTTCATGAAACTATACAGAAGAAGAACTATGTAAGAATTTAATAATGTTTTCAAATAGCTTGGTTAAGTTGTAGTGTTACCTTGTAAGTATTGTAACTATTGTAAGGTAAAATGTATGTTGCTACACCTACCTTTCAGGGGTCACGGAAGACCAGCGCTACAGCAGCGCAAGGTGCTGTAGCATACGCTGAGTGGCTACCTTTTTTAGTATACTGTATTACTAAAATAAAAAATTTTCTTTCTTTCAAAAAAAAATATCTTAAGAAAACGTTTTGGAAATTGAGGGACACAGTGACCCAAGAGACCAAATTGAGTTACCCAAGAGACGGTATTAGACAGAATTTTAAACTTTCATACATAGATTACAGATAATGATGCAGTAGACGTGATAATTTAAACAACAGATCTAAGAAATGCTTGTTTTATTAAATTATTAAGCATAAGAAGTCTGTGGAGTAACCAAAAAAAAGTCTCTTGAGTCACCGAAAAAGTGACTCCATGGACGGGTTATTCAAGGGACATTTGGCAGTTGTAATTAAATATGGGGAGAAATTGATAAACTTTGCGAAAAAAAATGCCTCTTGCTATTATTTCAGAACAAAGTACCTTACAATAAAGTATAATTAACCATAAAATTCAAAATACTTTTCGTTTTTGGTGGATCTCCCATCGGACATACAATAAATACACGTTCACTCCAATGCAGCTGCATGCAAAATGGCCGGGCGAAAACAAACGAACAGCGAACTTTAACGCTATGGTATGATACTCAGACTCTTTTCTGATTGGTCAAGCCTACTAAACTGTTAGCGAAAGTAAAAGAAACCTAAGCCTACTGGCGGTTTCTTTTACTTTCGCTAACAGTTTAGGTATTTTGCTTGGGGAATACCATTATTTAAAACGTTTGGGGACACATCCATGCGTTAAGATATTTTGGAAATTGGACAATTTTGAATCCAAATAATAAATACATAATTAGGTATCAGTTACTAAGTTATATTCTTGTTCTGTATCTAATATCAATTTAGATGTTTTCATTGTTAGGGTTCCGTACCTCAAAAGAAAAAAACGGAACCCTTATGGGATCACTTTGTTGTCCGTCTGTCTGTCTGTCTGTCTGTCTGTCAAGACCCTTTATCTCACGAACGGGTAAAGGTATCAGGTTGAAATTAATAGCATATATTAGGATCCATGAACCACACAAGATCTGAAAATTTCAATTTTTTACATCGACGCAATCAAAAGATATGGCATTTTATGTCCTCATCTCCATACATTTATTCAAAAATGAAAAACCTACAGGGTACTTCCCGTTGACTTAAAATTATAAAATTTGGCAAGAAGCTAGGTCTCACAGTACAAATAGTGGAAAAAGTCTGAAATCATTAAATATTACAACTTTTCTCACAACTAATGGTAACCAATTGTGGTGAGCTCCCGTTTCAAGAACATTCATATAAGAGAGGGGTCATGTTGGATGGTTGATGAGGCGATTTTTGTTTTAGTTCTATTTAAAAACGGGAACACTTACAAACTTGAAAATTGATATGTTAATAGGGCATAGGCTATAAAATAACAACAAATAATAAAATTTGGTCAAGCGCGTGTCGGACTCAAAAAATCTAGCACATTAACTTACTGAAATTTCAACTAATACAATTATGTTTATGTGGTGGTACGGAACCCTCAGTGCGCGAGTCCGACTCGCACTTGGCCGGTTTTTTTTTCAAAGAGCAGTGCGTAGAAAATTTGGCTTTACGAAAGGGGACACTTCCAATTTGTATGGGAGACAGGATTTCGTCCCCTAACTAACCAATATTTTTCAAAGAAAAGTATATTATCCTGGGATTTATTAATACTTGTAAGTCATGCCAATTTATCAGACTAACAGTACGAGTATAAATAGATAAAACTGTAAATATATTATTTGGTCTTAAGTCAACACTTGCATAATCGTGGGGACACCCCTTGAACAAGAAAAAGTTGATTGACCCACCTATTCAAAATAAAATTAAACTATCTGTATACTCCGTGATCTGTATTAAAACATGAGCACTGTACGAGTAACATAGACAAATTAACTTTGTGCCAAAGATCCGACAGATTAAGAGTACTAACTGACTGTAAAGTTTTTGCTTTACCTAAATGTAATAATACTTATGGCACGAGACACTTTAGTTATATTCTGCCCAAAATATTAAATTGCTTACCTAAGACTGCTCAGGATGACTATTTAAATAAGCCTAACTTTAATAGATGCCTTAAAAATTACTACCTTAACCTGGAGCCCGATCAGTATAATTACCCATTATGATCTTAATTATACACACATAAATGTTAACTAATTAACTGGGTATAACCAGTAGCACGTCAATGGTAAAACTCTGGACCTTATTGCATGGTAATAGGGTTGCGAATATGTTTCCGCTGACGTGCGGTTGACTGTACTATCATTGTACTGCTAACCTAACTTATAAGAACTCGCTCATCGACAGATAAGCCTTGCATGGCTTCCGTCGATGATCTCTAAATATAATATGTATTATTCTATTTTGAAAATATATAATTAAAAAAAAAAACCTTTTTCTATCAAGAACTAATTAAAAGTCACCATATAAAAGAAGTGGTGCAACCCAGCTGAATGTGACATAGACACACAGTGGGGTTTAATGACAAAAAATATGTAGTTTTTAACTTAACCTACCATGATACGAAATGTGCTCTGTAATTTTTTAGCAAAATGTTAGGATTTGTAACATCGTTCAAGTTACCACGGTCTGAGCCCAGGTTTTGCGCAAGTTTCGCCTTGTTGGATCTCCTACTACTTAATCGTTATTCAAAGTTACAAATTACCTGATCTTAATAAATGTACCAACTGAAAGGCTTGTTTCAGGTCGTCATCTGAACTGTTTTCGGATTCGTCTGAGTTTAAACACCTTACATTCGTTATTAAACATAATGTCAATAACAGGCATAATTGTATGTGAGGAATCATAATAGCTTTGTTTTCACTAACAGAGGTAGGTTATAAAAAATCGCGCAATAAATTTTTGCACGCTATATCAAATGTAAAGCCATTTCGACAATTCAAACATATAATAAAACGCTCATAGGTAGGCACTAAACTACCCCAGAACGTAATTGATTTATTTATTGCTTTTTACTTTCGAGCGGAACGAGAAAGTTATTGTGTTCGTGAAAAAGTGTTTCTAATTTTCTCAAAAATGTGTTCTATATCACTGATCACTAGATATTAAATTAAAGTCCCCCGACACGTTTTTCTGTCGTCATCCATCTTTTACGTATGTGTTCGCTCATCTCAGAAACTACTGTATGGATTTTGATACGGTTTTCACTTATAGATAAATTCATGACGAAGGTTTTTATCTATAATTATCTATAATAATTATAAATATTTAGTGCAAACTGACTGAACTGTTATAAGTCAATCAAGGCGGCAAAAGTGCCTTTCGAGAGCTTTCCTGGCGTGCGCTGCTTAAATCGTTTAAGGAAATAATGTTAGAAAATAATACTACGCGATGTGTCTTTAAGGTTGGCCTACAGTACGTAATTTTTCTCTGCAAAATTATGATTAAAAGACAATGCAACTTTGTGGCCCAAAATTTTAAAAGGTATTGCACAAGAGTGAGACCTATGTCAAATGATAGACCTCATCATCACTAACAACTTTTACTATGGCACCATCAAAATCGGCCCCGGTGAAAAAAAGTAATGATGTGACAAATATCAGGAATTATGTGATTTAATATATATTATTATTGAATGATTTGACATATAAGACTTGATCTAAAAGCCTGTGCCTAGTTAATAAGAGCTAAATATAATAATATATATCATGTTTAAGCGTGTATTATGTACAGGGTGTTCAATAAAATATATATTATGTTTCGTCAGAAACTGATGTTACAGATATAAGATTCCGACAAGATCTGTGCGTGTTCAACAACTGTTTATCATACCCTCGACTAAAAATAATGTGTCTCATAACAATCCATTAATAAGAATATGTAGAATTTTTAACGACATCTGTGCTCAGACAGATATTTTTGCTTGTAGTTTCCATATATTTAAGTCACATATTGTTAAAATAATTAGTAATAAGTAATTTTCTTTAACCGTATCTAGTCCCTTTTTGTTATAAGTACCAATTTATGATCTTTGTTTTTTTTATTACTAACTCATGTAAGTGTTGTGTACGAGTACAATTTTAATAGGACTCCAGATTTATAATGTTTTTGTCGTTGTGCTACTTTGTTCTGTAATTTAGTCTGTAGTCTGTAATTGTACCTATTGCAAATAAAATAAAAAATAACAAAAATATCACATTACGAAGGTGATTTCAAAGTATGGCACCAGAAAACTCTACCCCAGTTAAAAAAAGTTATGATATAGAAAATGTCAATATAAAGATAATTATACATACATACATACAACGCATGTGCCTAAAAAAGATGCAAAATATAATAAAATACCATCACCCACCGTACATAATATACAGCGTGTTAAATAATATACTGGGTGTAAAGGACAAATAAAATCGGTTCCGTATAACTAAAGTCGACGCATATCTCACAGGAACTAAAAGTCAGATAGAAATAATTATTTTTAGTTGAACTCAAGAATCGGCCCCGGTGAAAAAAAGTTGTGATGTGGCAAATGTCAGGTATTATGTGATTTAATACGACGTACCTCAACGATCCTCAACGTGTAACGGAAAGGTGTGATAAAAATAAAGGATGTGAATCTGCCCATGAAACTGAACAACTTTTCCCAAGGAACAAAGGTCGAAATATGAACATGAATCTTTAACCTCCCATACAAAATGGGAAAAGTTGTTCAGTTTCATATGTAGATTCACATCCTTTATTATTATCACACCTTTCCGTTACACGTTGTATGGTATTATTGAACTACTTGACATATAAAACTTGATTTAAACGCCTGTGCCTAGTTAATAAGAGCTAACTATAATAATATATATTATGACTTAGCGTGTATTATATACAGGGTGTTCAATAAAACATATATGTTTCGTCAAAAATATGGCACCGAAAAGATCTACCCCAGTAAAAAAAATAATGATATGGAAAATATCAGGAAATATGTTATTAGATAAGATAATTATACATACATACTTATTTGACATAATAAGATGATTTCAATGCCTGTGCCTAAAAACTACAAAATATGATGTTATAATACACTCACAAAACGTATGTAATAGCGTATTAAATCACGTGGACATGCGGCACGGATATTTTCAACTGAGTTCCGAATATTCGTAGTCAGTATATATCTCCGAATACGTAGCACAGATCTGGTGCACAATAAACACACAAGATTTTCTTGTGGTTGAAACATGGTCCAAAAAAAACAACTTGTAAAACAAGGCCTAACACATCATTAACCACGGATAAGCTTACAGTACCGTTTCCAACAAGCGACTGCAAAGACGCTTAACTAAGAATCCACAGGCAAGAAAGAGACGGAAAACATGGCAGCGATTCTCAAACAAGATCGCTGCCATAACTACAGACGCGAGTATATTGACTAAGAGATAACAGGTGAGAAAGAGACAGAAAACATGGCAGCGATACCGAAGTAACTATTTAGTAATCTGTGGCGATACTGTTTGCGCCATATCTCGTAACTACAGACGCGAGTATATTGACTAAGAGATAACAGGCGAGAAAGAGACAGAAAAGATGGCAGCGATCCTGTTTGCGTCACATCTCATAACACTCACACTTGAGAAAAAAATTGCCCACATTACGTGTCAGTAAAAGAGGAAGAAAGACTAGAAGACCTTCGCTGCTAGCGGAATACTGCTTCAGGAGGAAGTCAGTTTCACCCTTTTGGAGCTACTTTTTAGTCTAAACCACAAAAACTCATAAGGTAATGCTAGTACCTATGACTGCGGTATCACGCGCACAAAGCATGCGCATGCGATCAGCAAGCGCATTCATGGATTAAAAGTATCTATTTACCAAATAATACCAATCATTATTCTGAGTTAGATGTTTTTGAAATATAAATATATTTGAACATCCTGTATATTTTACTCGTTTTGTTATCGCATATATCATTTATATTATTATTTTTATTACGTATTATAGACGCAGGAGTTGAAATCATGTCTTATATGTCAAGTAATTCTATAATTATGATATCACACATTTCCTGACATTTGCGACGTCATAACTTTTTTTCACCGGGACCGATTTTTTTGGTGTCATAGTAAAAGTTGTTGGTGATGATAAGGTCTATCATTTGACATAGGTCTCATTCTTGTGCAATACCTTTCAAAATTTTGGGCCAGCTTTCTATGGAAGAGTTGCGTTGTCTTTTAGTACATAACTAAAGATGAAAACAAGTGCACTATTTTGTTGATTACGCTCGAGGCTTGAGAATTCCAGCCCGAGCCTCAGGCGAGGGCTTAATGGAGCCGAGAGTGTAATGACCTTTTTCATCACATTTGCGAATAAAATAAGTATTTGTTTAACTCTTTTCCCAAAGGAATATTCGTAGACTACAAGATACGTATTTAACCTTAGATTTCTACGTACACCCAATTGTCCAGACTTGTGTTTCGTGCCTTAGTATTTTCTAAATTTTTAGGGATCCGATACCAAAATGGTAAAAAAAAGGAACCCTTATGGTGCGACTTTGTCTTTCTGTCTGGTCATTTTTGTCTTCGTTTCGACTTTGTCTTTTCGTGTGGTCATTAAAAATATGAACAAGCTTTTCGTCCCAACAAACACATTTAGGACAAAGTGACCTAAATGTGTTTGTTGGGACGAAAAGCTGACGAACCAGAACACGCTTAAAGTGACTTAACATGGGCGAGTTATATTTGGCCGCTAGCAACTGCAGGATGCTGTTCCGACTGCTTCTCATTCTGGCGAGTAGTGATGCTGTCCTCTTTCTGATAATGGCATAGAAGTCATCTGTTTGCACACGGAGGGCGCTGAATGCTTTCTGCGAATAATTGATCCACAGGCTACACGTGTAGAAGGATTGGCAATACGCTTTAAATAAGGTAATTTTAATCTCCTTACTACAACGTGCGAACCTATGGGCCGAGATGTTGCATATAGCTGCCAGCGCCCTCCGTTCGCGTTCAATGTCTACATGATCTTTAAGCTCTTCAGTTACAAAATGCCCCAGGTATTTAAAGTGTGTTACTCGCTTAAGCGATGCTCCATTTAGCTTGATAACAGATTCGTAGAGCATTTGTTTACCTCGGGCCTTAAAGATCATGTGTTCAATTTTGCGCACATTATACAACAGCCCATGACACGACGCATAGGCTTCACATGACCTCAGTAACTCTCTAATTGAGACGGCCGTTGGACCCAGTAGTCAATATTACGTCCAACTGGTTTGCTACTGAGTTCAACGATCAGCTCGTTGATATAGAGGTTAAAGAGCTTAGGCGAGGTTAAGCCCTGCCTCACACCACATTCCAACTGGTACGGTTCAGATAACGTCGTACCCCAACGCACCCTGTTTTGCTAATTACCGTACCAGAATTGGAAGACTCTAACTAGTTCCTGTGGAACGCCTGCCTCCTTAAGCTTTCCCCACAGAACATCGTACGACACAAGGTCAAATGCTTTGGGAAGATCAAGGAAGCAAGCGTACACCGGAGTAGACCTGTCCTTATAGTACTGGACCGTCTGCTTCACTCAATATGGCGCTTTCAGTAGAGAGTCCTGGCCTTAACTCGAACTGCGCATCGTGAAGGTCTAAATATTGGTCAAGTTGTTTATCTAGAGATAGGCCTGTAGTTCACCTTGTCAGAAATGTCTCCGGTCTTGTTCTTTGGCAACGGAACCACCACCGTCTTCATAAGAGCTCCACGAGCTTATTCCACCATCTCCCTTCTACCATCGGGAGTCCAGACGCACCCCAGGATATCACCCATACTTGGTTGATATTCCGCACATTCGCACAAAGCGCTTTGAAACATATTTTACAATGCGCACGGCTAAAGAGTGGAATTCTCTGCCTACGTCTGTGTTCCCGAGTTTATATAACCCGAATCTATTCAAGTCACGAGTGAATACGCTTCGTCTGGGCAAAGTCGCTCCATCGTAGACCGCATCTCTGTCTTCAAGACTAGATCGAGGTCAAGAGTAAGCCCATTTTCAATAAAAAAAAAAGGAAGATACGAGTGCGCAACACATCCATCATACCTTGCACACTATTTGCGGATGATGTATCGTTATTGTCTCAGATACCAAAGACTTGGACCATAACGGCAATATAAACAAAACAATTAGAACAAATAGAATCTATCGTAACCTGGCTAAATGATAATAATTTAAACGTAAATATAAACAAAACTAAATACATACTGAAGGTGCTAAACCTGTAAATCTTAATCTGATGTATAAGGACACAACTTTGCATACAAACACAAATAGTTTATTAATCAAATAAAGTTACAATTTATAGCATCTAAAAATAAAACAATGAGATTGGTAACTTTCCATAAGGCAAAACATTGACTCCCACACTAGGTCAAGCCTGTATCGTGGGCAGCCTAAAACAAACGTTAACGATAAAGACAGTTTACAAGTTAATAGCCTAGATGCTCTAGATATTGTAGTATTACATAATTTATATTGCATAAAAATACAATAAAAGAGAAAGAAATTAATAATATCAAAAAAGACTATGAGATGACATGTGTGTGAGTGAGTGAGTGAGTGAGTATGGGTGTGATGTGTGTGTGTGTGTTTGCGAAATACTGGCACTACGGGATTAAATCAGCGGCTTGATAATATTTTCTGTTTAGGAGAATGAAAGGGTCAATAATTATTTGGTTAACAGCTTCTTTGCTTGTGGGACTGTGCAATGTTTAACCTCGCATAATTTTGCAACTTTATTATAAACAAAAACAGACATGAACTCAAAGAAGCGTTGGGCAAAACGAGATCTAACAGAGAATAAGGAAAAAGAAACGCTTTTTTGGGATTTCTTATAGATGAGCATTGTAAATGGAAGTCTCATGTGGCAAGAGTATGTACAAAGATTAATTGAAATTCGCTTACGCACTTTGGAGATTATCTAAAATTAGTAACAAAAAGACTGCGTTGCAAGCTTATCATGCATATGTCGTTTCAAACCTGAGATATGGCCTAGTGTTGTGGGGCATGTCCGTTGAAACACATAGAGCATTTATTGCACAAAAACAGTGTGTCAGAGCAATATGTGATGTACAAGTAGATGTATACAAGTTGTAAACCTCTATTCCATGATATGAAGTTGCTTACGCTGCCCTGTTTATACATCTATTAAATTTGTATATTTGTAAAAAGTCATTCAAATCTATTCTTGAGAAAGGTTGACGTATGTGATTTTAATACTAGGTAACTAAATAGGCTAGTACTTACAGTGCCCAAAAACTATATATATGGTATAAACTTTTACTACATGTGCATAAAAATATTGAATCCCTAACCGAGCACAATAAAAACATTGCCGCTAATTATGTTGAAGAGAGAGCTGCACACTTGGCTTGTGCAGAAATGTTTTTACTCAGTACCCAGTACAGGAATATTTTGAAACTGACACTCTCCATGATTAGGATATCTATGACTTTAGGGTTTTCTTTATGTTGTTATAAAATATTATTAATAAGCACTTCTTGACATTTAAAATCTGTATTTGACATTTTCTTATTATTTTATTTAATACTGTTTTGACTTTCTTTAAATTATGTTTTGTTTTACGCATGCAACGTTAATTTTTACGACAATGTGCTATTGTGAATACATATGAAAATTGTAACTAAAATTGCTATGCTCTAATCGAGCTTACAGATCAACAAACTAACATCTTGTTACACCACTGTAATCGGGCAATAAATAATTTCCTTTCTTTTCACAAAGAGAGAAGTACATCCCCAGCACTCTAGGAAGGTGGACACCTGCAAATTTTAGATGCTTGATGCTGAGTCCATTATGACCCGGAGATTTACCTCTTGACATATGCTGGATTAAGTTGGACACTTGTTTTGCCGTAAACCTATTTGGAGGTTTTTCCTGACTGGACTCAGCATCAAACACATTCTGCGAGGGACCCAAAGGCGAGGACACCTGGAAATGATCTTTAAAAAGGCCGGCGATCTCTATTGGTGAGTTACATCCCGACTCTCTCTGGCGTTAAGTTTCTTAGTGGACTTCCAGAACTGAACAACATTTTTAGATTTTTGATGCGTTGCTATAACGTCTATTTTAATCTGGTCTTCATGTTTTTGGCACCATTTAAGCTTACTTCTAAAAATTTTGTGTGTCGCACATTTCCTGCCAGATCTTACCCTCTTTCGGCTTATTATACAGCAACCAGACCTCATACTTTAGACGAGCCGTCCGGTGAGCCTCCCAGACATGTTTATTCCAACCAACCACCCTGGCTGCTCCTCCTCACAAACTTGACTGGCTGATTCTAACAGGATTCCCACAATATCCGCGTATAGTTTATCTAGCCCATTCTTGTGTTCCGGATCTATTTGTTTGTTTGTTTATTTGGCGAACAAAACAGGTAACAACCGATACAAGGGAAAGTACAGATTATAACATTCTAATTATAATATAACACTCTATTACACTCTATACTGCATTCGAATCTGGGGTGGCGCGGCGAAGACTAAGTTGATCACGGTTGAAAGGGCCCAAAGAGCCGTTCTCAAGGTCATGTTAAGTAAGCCGTTCAGGTTTCCTACAGACCGTTTGTATAGTGAGGCCAAGGTTCTGCGAGTCCGACAACTATACATGCTAAGAGCTGTGGTCTCAATGTTTAAGACGGTTCGCAATGACACAGATTTCGAGCGACAACTAAAGCGTAGGATTTTCAAAATTAATGTTCCGGCTGTTCGAACTACTTTTGCTAAACGTCTTCCCATGTTTTTATTTCCATACTTGTTCAACAAAATTTGCTCTAAGCTTCCTCATATTTTGACTTCTACTGTGCGGGAATCCAAATCAATAATAGAAGGATGGTTGCTTAATTTAAATTACACACAAACAGAGGATGTACTGCCATCACCGGGATACTGACTCCTGATCCTCTACTCTAGATATTATACACATACACATTCACATACACATTACACATACACACACAAAACACAACACTCACTCAGATCTGTGTTTTAACTTGTATGTCAGATACATAACTAATTTAATTTTAAGCTTTAAAAAAAAACTTTTTGATTGTTTTTTTTTTCGTTCTATCAATTGTTTTGTGTTCCTCTTGCGATCATCAGTGTTTTTTGTTGAGATTAATATTATTTGTTGTCATTGTAAATGTAAGTATATAATCTTGTAAATTTTGTTTTGCTTTGTCAGAAATATTGTAGACGGGTAATAGTTATTCGGGTCCCTGCGATACAAGCTTTGCTTAGTGCAGGGTCCGCTGAGTAATTCTATAATCTAACACTTATTGTATAATCAATCACTGTAATTGTAAGTACTGTAATTCTTTTGTAATAAACTTATTCTTATTATAACATTCTATAACTAGGTTGAAACCCTAACTTCACACATCAAGACCAAAATACGATGCAGTGAAAATCATATTCGTTTCTCATTAAGTACTAGAATTGTTTAAAATTAACTAAGTGCGAAACCAATTATTACAATAAAATATTATACCTATGGGTTGTAGATCAAGTGAGGACACTTTTGACAGTATTTTTAAAAGTGTTGGGACGAGAGTCGAATAGGTCTAATTTATTATTTTCGTGAGACAGCTCGGGGTTATAATACGAAGTGTTATTGCTGTAGGTTTGAAGCAAGAAGGTTCTGGGTTTTCGAAGATTGTAAGCGGTATTGATATTTAAACTAGATAGGCGGGGAATCAAGTTGCGCATGTACGATTTTGTGTAAATAGATAAAATCTGAGTGTTTGCGCCTGGTGTAAAGAGGTACGACATTAAAAGTTTTTAGTCTATCAGCATACGAACATAAGGAGCGACCATAATTAAATCTGTAACTAACAATTTTTAAAAACCTTTTTTGTACTTTTTCGATTGTGTTTACATGGACCTCGTAACATGGAGACCAGATAACTGAAGCGTATTCTAAAATGCTTCTGACCAGACTGTAGTATAACATGAGATAAGTAGAAAAGCGCTTGAAAGATTTTGTTGACCTTAAAATAAAACCTACTAGTTGAAAAGCTCTGTTGCTTATGTAACTGTAATGCTCTCTAAAAGACAATTGGTCATCAAATAAGACTCCAAGATCCTTCATTACATTTTCACGCCCAAGTGTTTCACCATTGATGATACAATTAAAAGTTGACTTATTCCGTTTCTTTGTGAATGACATAACAGCACATTTACTAATATTCAGAATCATACAATTGCTTTGGCACCAATAAAAGATAGCGTTGAGGTCATTTTGCAAAGAATCGCAGTTGTTTACATCATTGATCTGACAAAAAACTTTTAAGTCGTCAGCATAAAGGAGACAAGGGTTATTTAATTTGCCAATAAGGTCATTAATAAAAGCTTTGAAGAAAAGCGGACCTAAATGCGAACCTTGAGGCACACCAGATTTAATTTCAACTGCTTCGGAAGCGTAGCCTTTTAATGTGACCAATTGATTCCTTTTATCAAGATAAGAGCTTACCCAGCGGAGTAAGGAACCATGAATCCCATAAACTTGAAGTTTCAAACACAGCAAAGAATGATTCACTTTATCAAATGCCTTCTGGAAATCGGTATAAATAACATCAACCTGGCTACTGGAAGCAAAAAAAGTGCAAACAAAATTTTTGTATTCAAGAAGGTTAGAGATCGTAGATTTATGCTTCACGAAGCCATGCTGATTTTCTGAAAGCAGTGGCCTCATCTGAAAGTAAAAGTGGTGGTAAACGACACTTTCAAAATCCTTGGAGACACAAGACAGAATGATTATCGGTCTATAATTAGAGCAAACTGTTTTATTACCCGACTTGTGTATGGATATTGTGTGCGGTCTTCCAAATCTTAGGAAAGCATCCAGACTCTAGTGATAGATTATAAAGAAGTATTAAAGGGGTACTAAGTTAAGAAGCACACGTTTTTAAAAATTTTGCTGGAATGCCGTCAGGGCCTGCTCCTTTCTTTGGGTCTAATTGTTTCAATTGATTTGTAACATCAGAGATAGTGACAGATATTTTTGACAAGGTGCTATTGTACGGAAAATTTGAAAAATCTGACTCAGTGTAGTCATGACTAGTGCTGTCGTAAACGGTATTGAAGTAGAGGGAAAAAAGTTCACAGATGCCCTTATTATCAGAAGCAGTGAGATCACCAAATGCCATCGTTTGGGGAATGTTATTACTATTTGCTTTTTTGCTATTGACGAACCTAAAAAATGGTTTCACGTCATCTGCTATAGAATTTTCAATTGAATTAATATAAGTGTGATAACAAGAATTAATGAGAGTTTTGGATCTTGTGCGAAGCATAGGTGTCGTAATCACGGGGATTGTCGTACATTTTGTACAGTCTATGGTACTTATTCTTTTCGGCGAGGCACCTCTTTAAAGCAGGTGAGTACCATGATGGGTGATCGTTCGATTTGCACTCACGTAATGGAGTGTGTTTTTTAATGATATCGTAAGTTTTTTATACTAAGTTGGTTTTTCAAAAAGCTCCAGTCAATCTTATCTAGTTCAGATTTAATATTAACATAATCGCATTTTTCGAAGTTGAAAGTCTTTTGTTTTTTGTATTTCATAGTTTTAAGAGAGTTTGTTAAATCAATGTTAACTAAAAGTGGCGGATGATGTCCATCCACTCGAAGTAGAGGGGCCTCTTCTGTTACGCGGGTGCTATAACAAGAAGACAATACTAAGTCTAAGGATCTTTTATTTTTGTTGGATACATTATTGAACTGGTAAAGATTACACAGTGCGATTGTGTCAAGTAAATAAGTAGATCTGAAGTCAGGTGTACAGTTAATGATGGGGCTTGAACTATTTGACGCAGTAGATGAAGGGCACCATTCTATCTAAGGGGTGTTGAAGTCTCCAATAATCAAAGTATTTGTTAAGCTAAGTTCACTTTATGTAAAATAGGTTAAGTTCTTGCTTCTTTAGGTAATAAGGTAGATAACAAACACATATGTTAATGCTCGGATGATCGCTGGAATTCGAGAATATACTTATCCAAATATCCTCACATGCACTATCCCACAAAAGTTGACGGACAACATTTAAATGCTTTTTTACAGCAATTAATACACCGCCACCCTCAAATTTACGAGACAATGTACTCTTACGATCTCTGCGAAAAACTGAGTATCGAGATTCAAAAAGTTCACTATCAAACACAGAAGAATTTAAATTAGTTTCCGTTAAACATACTATGTCATAATTTGCGTTAAGCTCACTTAAATACAAATCAGTAGTTTTAGAACGAATCCAATTAACATTTAAAAAAAAAATACTTTATTAAACCAAGTAGATATTTAGCAAAGAAAAAATGGGTATACATAAAAGCGGTTACTGCAGTTTGTTCAATGAACTATTGTCCTTTACATGTATGGCCGATGCGTTATCGTCCTTCCGTATGTACACGTTCCCATACTTCACCCAGACATACTCGTATAAGTAGGAATGTTCCTTCGCAAATTTTCTTGCGGCGGCATGAAGAGTCTTACATTCAGCAGATAAATGCTCAACCACAAATATCTTATCATTGCCGGTATAGCCAAGATGGGAAACATTAAGAGGGTTCTTTTTATGTTCTTTGTTGTATCGGCGAGAGGAAGAGATCATATGGTCGCGAAGTCGTTCAGATGGTAACGTGACGAGTATGGTGCGCGGACGGCTAGAGGCACGATCCAGTTTAGCAACTCTGCGGATCGAGAGAATGTCAGACACAGTAATACGAGTAGGTGCACAGATTACTTCACATAGGTTTTTCATTACATTTAGTAAGTTTTCTCCTTTTCTCTCAGGTATCATTTGTATTTCAATATTCCGGTTACGCGAAAACTTTTCCATGTTAGCAAGACGGCGTTTGAGATCGTACACATCAGACTGAAGAGAAAGATCGTCACATATTCGTCCTCCGCATGACTGACACATACATTTCAGGCACCTGAAACTGTCTCAATTTGTTGTTGCAAAGATCATGGTATTTATCCACCTGTACATTGCTTTTATTACGCCACAGAACTTTATTTTCTAATATACTCGTTTGAGATATTTTAGGGGCAATTGTATTCAAATTGCAATGTAGTACAAGTGGCAAGTGGTCTGACCAATAAACACCATGATCTATGCTAACACCTACTACCGTTTGCCATGCTGCCCATTTTACAACTCCGTGATCCAGCCATCTTCTGCTACCATTTATATCACTAACATACGTGAAATTCTCCGATGTTATACCTAATTTTTCAGTATCAGCACACAACCAATTTTGGTCCGCGCTGAAATCACAAAGTTCCTTCCAGAACGGCTGATCAGGGTGAGAATTAAAATCTTTTAGAATATGGTTGCCCAATTTAATTACACATGAAAGAATTAAAAAAATATATGATTATGAATGTAAAGGCCCAAATAGGGGGGGGGAAATTTCAAATGGTCGTTACTTGGTCAAGTGGGGTATCATTTGAAAGGTCTTTCCTTGTAAATTCTAAAACATATTTTTGTATTTTTTTACGACTCAGTGTTGTTATGATGAAAAACTAAATATCATTCCCCCCTTATCTCCGAAGTTTATGAAAGGAAAAATCTGAATTAATTACAGTCGATAGAAGTTTATGTAAGTATTACAAAAAAAAAGAAAACGATCTTTCTAAGTTTCAAAGTTTTTAAGAAATCTGCTAAAATCCTCCACAAACAAATTTCGTTTTGCGTTTTCGCTTTATTAGATAAAGTAATAAAATTTTAATGAAAATTGTGAAGATCTTCGAGCAACACGAAACGCGGGAATTCGTGTTGCTCGAAGTAAATGATATCATGAGTGGAAAAAATCACTCTAAACTAAACAAAATTCCGCCCCGCCGCTGCTGAACAATTTACTTACCTACTTATTATATCAATTATTTAATCATTTTTATATCATTTTCACCATTACCATATCACCGTGATTTGTCTAGACGAAAAATTTTACTGGACTTAAGAAAGACGTCGTGCTCCGCTGAAGCTATTGGTGATTTGATTCCTCAAATAATATTAGAGTTACATAAGTAAATTGCAAGATGGTTATATCGTCGTCATAATTTTGCGTGGCTTTTGTTGAGCCGCCAAAGGCTTCTGACATGGCTCATTTTCGAACTTCTTTCATAAAATAGTAGCCGGAACCAACGTACCCTTCTCAAGCATGAAATCGTCTTACGAACCATCAGGTGATTTATTTTTTATTGTCAATGGGCTTACTCTTGACCTCGATCTAGTCTTGAGGACAGAGATGAGGTCGATGATGGGACGAGCTTGCCCAGAAGAAGCCTATTTACTCGTGACTTGAATAGTTTCGGGTTATATGAACTCGGGACCACAGACGCAAGCAGAAAATTCTACTCTTTGGCCGTGCGCATTAAAAAAGATGTTTTAAAGCGCTTTGTGCGAATGTGTGGAATATCAACAAAGTGTGGATACAATTCAACCTGCAATGTCCTTAAAGAATTGGAGATGTCTCTCAAAGTATTTTTTTCTTTGATAGTGTCAGGACCTCCGGGTTGAGAGTCAAACGCGCTAATCACCAGAACACGGAGGTAGCCAAAATTATACGCTCCTCTTCTTGCAGGGTAATTTTTCCTTCGGGTCTTCTTGCCTCTGAGTTCTTTTTCATGGAGGTGAGAGGATTGTATATGATATGTGATTTTTTTCATTTAATTCTAATATTGCTTGAACAGATCATTAATTTTGTGACAAAATTTCAATCCGGCGGAAAGTACTAGTAGGTAACTAATTTCTTTGCGATAGTAGTTGCTTTTTAATTTTGTAGCAAATAAAGTCCCAGACAAATCGCCATTAGTGGTTGCGTGGAGTACAACACAGGATTCAAGTTTTTTTAAGAACTTCGCATAAACAACTTCGCAAACCACGATCCAACCCGGGGCGGGCCGCAGAACATTATAAAAAGTAAGTCTCCTGAAAATGACCGTACGTCTGTCGGTCAGTACGTCTGTCGTTGGCCAAGCGACTAAACGAATAGTCCCATTGACAACATATTTTAAATTTAAGAGTTTAATAGAAATACATTGAAGGATTCAAGAGTGGTTTCTTGCTGGCTCTCATTTTGAGGGTAGCTGTCACACAAAGAAAATGAAAAATTGCAATTTGCTTAAAAACGCCTCTGATGAAACTCTGATCTTGATGAAACTTTGCATGACCTAGACCTAGAATCTTCATGCAAGGTTTATTGCGGCAGTAGCCCTTCGTCTGTAAAAAATCCTATAATTCATATTCCCTTACTACTAAAAATGTGAAACTGTGTTTTACTCCAAATTCAGCTTATTTTAATGTTCTATAATTTATATTCAAAATTAGTTATCGACCAGTAAATAAATATTTTTACAAAAGTCTAGGTAAGCTTGTATATCCATATTATTTGTATGGAATTACAAACTTAAGTTTGCAGTTAGTGCTTATTAACTCTCTGCAGCCTCCGTGATATAGTAGTTAGAGCGTTCTGCCCTTGATCCGGAGGTTCTTAGTTCATTTCCCGGTGGGGACACTGTCAAAGAAATATCACTTTGTGTGACTTCCTCAGATTGTTTGGGAAGTTAGTTGATTCCGTGGTTCGGAAGGCACCTTAAGCCGTTGGTCCTGGCTACTATTATATCTACGGTAGTAGTCGTTGGATGAGCCAAGGGTTTTTGAGGTCGGTCATCAAACTGACAACCCACATGATATGATGATGATGTTTCTCGCATTTTGCGAGAAAGTAGGTAGGTAAGATTCAGTCATGATAAGAAAACATCTACGTAAGAAATTACAGTGTGATGAAAGTACCATTGGAACATCGATACCCTCTCAAATATTGAAAGGGCATAAGTACTTGAAACACCTGATCTTGTACAATTAGTATTAATTGTGTATTTTTTGTGTAAGGGTATGGTAAAGAACAAAAAAGTTACGCGTTGCACTCTTATCTTTATTAAACTAGACTAGAAATTTCAAAATTAATTCTAAATTATCTGTGGTGTAAGTATCTACATTTGTTGGATAGATGATCCGGCTATCGTCGACGCCGTTTATGGACTGCCAGGAGCATCGGACCAGAACATTCCTATATCATTGTAAGGGGATTGAAGCTCCGCCACTTCTGCTGACCCACTGAGATTTTTCTGTAAACACATAGTGATGTATTAGACCTAATTCAGATCCATAATATTAACTTTTTACGTATATAGGCTGACTTTTAAATAGTTCTTGATAGAAAAAGGTATGCATGTACTCATGATACTGAACAACTTTCCCCAAGGAACATATGTCGAAATACGAAAATCAAGTTTTGACCTCCCATAGAAACTGCATCAGCTGATGGCGTATTTTGTATGGGAGGTCAAATTTGGTTTTTCGTATTTCGACCTATGTTCCTTGGGAAAAGTTGTTCGGTATCATGAGTACATGCATATCTTTTGCTATCAAGAACTAATTAAAAGTCACCCTATATTACTTTTAAACGTTTTTACACGCAACTTAAAATTAACAAGTAATTTTTAACACGCTTTTATTAGATTCACCTGTAACTAAGTAACAATGTAAGAAAATCTAGGAAGTAATATTTCACCCACTTCTAGTTGTTGTAGGAAGTTGAAATTTCGCAGTTGTATGTAATTCCAATAGTGACTCGACTTAAGGTCGCAAAGGGCCAGAACTTTTCGGATGATGAACCTATTGTACCAACTTTTAGTATGTTATTAAACATGATATTACATCATCAAAACAACTGGGCCGAAAGCTGTCAAATGCCTGGATCAGGAGGTAAGACGTCATCAATTTTTTGTATGGGATTTCAATTTTTACTTTCGAGCGGAGCGAGAAAGGTATTGTATTCGTGAAAAAAATAGTTTTTCTAATTTTCTCAAAAATGTGTTCTATATCACTTATACATCATAAAAAACAAGTCTCCCAAAAAAGGCCGTCCGTCGGTCGGTCGGTCGGTCGGTCGGTCCGTCGGTGGGTCGGTCTGTCCGTCACGCTTTGGGCTAGCGGCTAAACGAATGGTCCGATTGACACCATATTTGGAATTTAGGAGTTTTATGCAAATCCATCGAAGGGTTCTAAGTGGTTTCTGGCTGGCTCTCATTTTGAGGGTAGCTGTCATACAACGAAAATGGTAAATTGTAATTTTCTCAAAAACGGCTCATAGAATCTTGATGAAACTTTGCATGACCAAGCATCTCCATGTAAGATATCTTGCGCCAGTATCAAATGATCTGTGTAATTTCATATAAAGGGTGTTCCTGTACCACCAAATCGTAAATATGTGATTTACCCAAAATTGGTTCCATTGAGTTTATTAAAATTTTCTATAATATTACTCCTGGATTGGTTGTCTATCTGACTGGATATTCTTTATGATTTGATTTGAATAAAATTTAGTACACAGGGTGTATTTTGGCCCCCTTTACATTAATTATCATAATTTTTCAAAATTCTTTTACGAGTATGTGCAATTAAGTTGGGCAACAATATTCTAAAACTATTCCAAATTTCAGGTCGATAGCATGAGTGGTAGCTGAGATATAGAGGTGTGACAGACAGACAGACAGACGGATAGACAGACAGACAAATTCGCACCATAAGGGTTCCTTTTTTTTACCATTTTGGTATCGGAACCCTCAAAACGGCTGAATATTTTTTTGTAATACCAATGACTCGCTATATACTGATTGGTAAATTGTATGAAAGCAATTTTGAAAATATTGAACCCAAAACTAAATAAATGAGGATATAGCGAGTCATTGAACGTATATATATATATATATATGTATTACAAAAAAAAATCGGCCGTTTTTTCCCTGGAGGAGCTCAAACTTGGTGTTACGAAAATGTTTCTTTGATTTTAAGATAACCAGATGCTCAAATGTGACAATGTAGTATATTTCCAGAATCAGCTCCCAAAGTCCCATACAAAAAATTTATGACGTCATACCTCCTGATCCAGGCATTTGAGAGCTTTCGTCGCAGTGGTTTTAAAGGTGTAATACGAGTAGTAAGGGTGATGAAGGACAAATTTCTATATGACTTGCTCATCTCTGCCTCTTTGATTGATGATAAGGAGCGTCCTCTAAAAGATACAAAAAATATTGGCGGACATCCACACCTCTGCGTTTTTGAGGAATTATTATAAGTTTTTACTATTTTGAAATTTGACAATGAAACGTACATACACCTGGCAGACTATGACTATCTGATTAAATACAGTGTATGAAACGCCAGAAAAATGGTCTGCCACCAGCCCCAGAAAAATTGTCTGCCACCAGCCCTGCGTCGTAAAGTTACAGCGCTTCAAAATGCAAAAATTCACTACTTCGTCCCGTGATAATGCAGAGCCCTGCATTTCTGCCTCTTCGATTTTCTACATCTTCGGAAGTATTTTAAACAGGAGCCACAAAGGCAGACAAAAGAAAACATTATTTAGGATCTTTTTTTTTTTTTTGCTTTAACTCAAAAACGCAGCGATGCACAGAAAAACTTGTTAGAACCAGATCGATTCGTATTGAGCTGATCTATCATCCCTATTAATATGAATCATGAGCAAATCATATACCCAAATTGCAGCCAGCACCCTAACTATAATATCATCTTTAATAACATACTAAATTCGGTACTAGGTTCATCATCCGAAATGTGTTTACCTTAAGTCAAGTTACTACAATGATAATGCAATAATATGGAACTACGAAACTGGTCTCATGATGGAGCAGGAAGGTGGATCATGGAACCGTGGAAAGGCTTCTAGTAAATCAGTCGTGTTTGGAGTCATTAAAATTGCCTCAAAGAGCAGTTTTCATTTTACTTGGTGATGAGGACCCAGGAGGATGATGACCAGGAAGGAGAACCATGGAACTCTTGAACGGCTTTTAGTAACTAAGCCGTGTTTGGGGTCATTAGAATTGTCTTAATGAGTACTTCAAATTTTGCTTGGTAGTGAGAACCTGATGATGACCAGGAAGGTGGACCATGGAACTCTTCGATGGCTTCTAGTAAACAAGCCGTATTTGGGGTAAGTACTTTTAATTTTGGTTGGTGATGATGACCATTAAGGTGGTCCATGGATCCCTTGAACGGCTCTAGCAATCGGGTTGTGATGGGGTCATGGGTCATCAAATCGTTTATTATGGATGCAGTACTTACACTACCTATTGAATAAAAAATAAAAACTTTTATTTGTGTACCACACCCATAGTAGGCCCTAACTCAGCATTATGCCACAGATTATGCTAAGACCCGACTGACGAACCTTAGTGCTGTTTTTCAGTAAGTACCTAAGTGCGCGTGTGCGCCGAAGTGGAGAAACCCTCAAAGTACCTATACAAACGGCCATTTATAAAAAAAAAATATGACAAACATTATGGAAAGGAACTCATTTTAATTTGTGATCGCCAATAGTGTATAAAATTAATAATACCATCTAAAATATTGAATAAAATATCTACTTTATGCATTCCAAAGGAAAATATAAATACGTTATGTAATATGATTGATATTGATATGAGCAAATAAACATTATGATTATGATTATATATTATATTATACAACTTCATCTACCTATCCAACTGTTATGCGGGACTCTTGGCACACTAACTTTATGCTACCTACAAATATCACCTTAAATGTTAGGAAAGTGGCAGTTTATGACCTTAGTATAATTAAAGTATTTACCCAAATAAATAAAGAAAAACAAAAAGACTAGATAATACTATTCAGATTTTTGCTTAGTTAAAAGCAAAATACGTAAATCGCGTTTAAAACGACGTTTAACTGGAATGGAGCGTAGGGGTGGAGGAATATCATTCCGGCACTTGGAAGCCATGAATTTAAAACTGCCTCGAAAAGCTGCCGTTCTGTGATGAGGTACGAGTATTATTAGTAAGGAAGAAGTGCTTCTAGGTGTGTATCTGTGTTGTGCATATCTCTATGATAATTTTTGATACAGGTAATCTGGTTTACCTGTTTTTATGACATCAAACAGTAAATTAGCTAAATGCAATTTAATGCGACCTTTTAACTTTAAAAGATTGGATGAGTTAAGAAAAGGAGTGACGTGAGACCTGGGAGGAATATCGAAGCAGTATCGAGCGCATGCATTTTGTACACGTTATAATGTGTACCTTGCTGTAGTTATGTTTCAACGGTTCATGTTTTGTAAACGATGGACGACTAAAAACTAAAAAACAGACAAAAAGAAAACGAAGTAAATAACAAAAAAATACAAAAAACAGTCCAAAAAACTACAACAACAAAAAAAATTAAAACAGACTGTCTTCATGTTTTGTACCTTAATCACGTATGACTAAAAACTAAAGAATAAAAAACTAAAAAACAAAAAATAATGAAACAGAATAAAAAACTTAAAACTAAAAAACAGAATAAAAAACTAAAATATACGAAAAAAAAACAGATGAAAAAACTTAAAACTAAACAAAAAAAAAACAGACTGTCTTTCGTATGTATGTGAATTAAACCGAATCAAATAATAGCCACCCTGCATACAGGATGGCTGGTTTTAAAAACTTTTCAGATCTCTAGGCTACCCAAATCATTAAAAAAAATTGGTGCTTAATGGGATACTTTTCGCTGAAATTCTGCAGAAAATTTTAAAAATTAATAAAATAATTTATAACTCGAAAACTACAAATAATCGCGGAACATACATGGGGGTGATTTGGATACCCCTTAGCATGAGGCATCTAAATTTTTCTTTTGAACGTCTATCAATGGGCCACCCTGTATATAGTGGATAAAACATAACATAATGCCCAGAATGTTATGTAATGGGCTGAATGGTATGAGGGTGGTTATCTTTAACGCTGCAGATGACATATCGCGAGCGTCATTTCAGGGCACCGGGCGCAACCGTGTTAAAAGTAGCCTTGCCCCTTTATCGACCGACCATTTAATACGCAGTAGTGTATTTGGGACCGCGAATGTTTGCTGCAAGACAAGCTTATGTCAAGTCAAATCCCTTTAGACTGTTCAAAACTTACAGGAAAAGCTATTTGTAATGCTGATGCCTTAACAGAAATGGACAGAATGTGTGCCCAACAAAAGAGAGTAGAATCTACATATTAATATAGAGTTTAAAGTAGAAAATGTTTGACAAAAAAGTAAAAAATAATAATATAGTAAAAAAACTAAGAAAACACGCTTTGCCTGCCTGAAATGTACTAAAAAGTATAAAATAATTTATACATATAACCTTAAAATAGTTGATCTAGTTTAGCGAAATTCCAAAGCTTGCTTCTTGCCAAATTTCATAATTTTAGGTCAACGGGAATTACCCTATAGGGTTTTGCTTTAGTGCATAAAGGACATAAAAAGCCAAAGCCAAGAATGAAACTAATTTAAATTATAATAAAATTTTCAAATAGCTAAATGTGTCACCATGGTGTCACCCCAAGAGCGAAACTAATTTCGTTAAAAAAATTAAAGCTCTTAAAATAAAAATAATTAAGGCTCTTTAAAAAAAAACTTGTCATCTTTTGTTTTTGTTTTTATTCCTCTTCTTCTGCTCTCTACCGGCATTTTTGATATTAGATATTTTTACTTTTTAACTATTCTGTTTCTACATTTGTTTCCATTTCTATTATTTATTAATTTTGTCTAGTCAATCTACGAAAGTTTGTATGGAGAGGGTTGCATTAAATACACTTTAGGGGATAATTTATTAAATTACCAGTAAAACCATTCAAAAATTTAAAACCACAGTAATCCCCGACATATCATTGATATTCTTAAAACCAGTATAAAGTAAACTCAACCTGTATAATATTTTATGCTATGCTACATGGCATAGCACAGGTCAGGTTATACTGGTACTTTTATAAAAAAAGTTGTTTTTACATCATTTCCGGATTTAATTATTTACAGCTTCAATTACTATTTAAAATTAATTTCTTTAAATGTGCATTTAATGCAACCTCATATCGTAGATTGACTGGACTATAATTGTTCTCATTAACTTTTACATAAAAGTCCTGAGGGTGGCTGGATTCGAACCCGCGTCCATCTGTATCGTAATTCTTAGTCCCTCGCTCTGACCATTAGACCACACACCCCAAGATAATTAGATTTTGGCCTAGACAAAAATCGGAACCAAGATTTTCTTTTGGTGGTTTATGAAGTCTTGGAAGTAATTACATAATTACTTAAAATTAAGCATATCACCAAATGGGACAAGACGGCAGATTAAAAAAACCCTATTATATAAATAGTTACTGTGGCAAAAATGCCAACTAAACGAAATGTTTTCTGGGCTCGTTCAATGATAAACTTTTAGTATTTTACAAACTAATTAAGCACCTAAGTTCTTAGGTAAAGCCTAAAATTAAAAAAAACCCACTAAAAGTTTTATTTCTTTTAGTCTGCTCGGGCAAAATACATAACTATCTCGTGACTTTTTGTACTTCAAAATTTTGTTGTACTTGATCAAACAGTCATAAAAGTGAACACAATATGTTAAAGCTGTACAGTGGTATAATTATTGAGGGATTTCTCTGTGGCCAAAATAGTTAACTGAATGAAAAGTGTTTGATTATACTCTAAAACTGTACTTACGTCATAGATTTATATAGTCAAGATAGGGTCTTGGGAACAAGCGGTTCAAAATTTCCCCATACAAGAAAAAATAGCGCCATCTGTGAAAAATCGCGTGAACTACGTTGTGTAGTACTTCGGTCGGTACTAAATACACGGAACGGAAATAATATGGCGGGAAAAAACAAAACAAACTTTTTACTGTTTATATGTGATTTAGGCCTGGTTTTTCAGTTTCATTAATTGGATTATAGTCAAAAACAATAATAAGAAATAACAATAATAATAAAAAGAGTATATTGTTTCTTCAACGAAGAACAACATTTTGTTGGTAAGTTTATTTGCATCCAATGTTGACAATATGACTGACAACGACTGACATTTGTTGGTCCTAAACGTCAGATTTCGGACCAACGAATTGGGGACATTGTAACGTGCCGATGGGCTAGTACTTATATATAAGTAAATGACTTACGTTGATTACTTTGAAAATTGAACACTTCAGGCAATAGCGTATCTTTTTATATAAAAATTACATTATGTAGCGCTTTATATCGACCCTAAAGAAGTTGAAATAAAGTTCATAATTGACATTAACATAGTACACGGCTCGTGATTGCACGGTACGGCAACGTCGCATTGCTTCGCTGTTTTTTCGATTTTAAAGTTAAACATGAAAGATGAAAATTTACATCGGTTGTAGTAAGCTGAAAATACTTTTGATCTTCTGATCTAAATCTAAATATATAAAACAGCATGCCCTGACCGACTGACTGACTGACTGACTGATTCATCAACGCCGAGCCGTAACCGATAAAGCTACAGATGTGAAATTTTGTACGTAGTTTTGACAATTGTCAAACTAAAAATCGCTATACCTCGAAAACTACTGAACCTAGACTACTCGTGTGCTGAGACAAATGATAGGTGTCGATGAGATCTTTATTTCGGATGACAGCTGTCAACCTAAAAATCGCTATAACTCGAAAACTACTGACCCTAGACTACTCGTGTGCTGAGACAAATGATAGGTCTCGATGAGATCTTCATTTCGGATGACAGCTGTCAAACTAAAGCGTTTATCCTATAACTTACCCTACATATACAGTTAGGTTACATACAAATTATAAACACACTCGCTTAAATATTCTTATAAATTATGAACTCCGTCGTGCCCAGGCAGTAAGAAATGTCCATCTAAGTACAAGGTATGTTAACTTCCCTTCACCTAATACGAATTTCAATTATAATTCAATTTTGGAATTATTACTTATAAGATGAGTCCTTTAAATATTTATCTTCAAAATACAAGAAGTATACGTGGCAAGACTACACAGTTTAGGCAGGGCTTGCTCAACCACGATTACGACATAGTCGCGATAGCTGAAACATGGTTAATGGACGGCGTGTATGATAGCGAAGTATCAGATGATCGCTATGATGTGCACAGATGCGACAGAGACGTAGCTGCCACAGGGCTGTCTACGGGCGGCGGTGTTATGCTTCTCACAAGGCGCAACCTAGCCGCAATCTCACATATACAACCAATCAACTTAAGGTCCCTTTTTGAAGTTATTCATGTGACTATCCCAGCTCGGTCTTTGAAGTCACAACAAAATTTGCATATAATTTGTTTTTATATGAACGGTGTTAGATCGAACAACGACGTCAAGCTTGACCATTTTACTGATTATTTGTACGACCTGGGCAGACAATATCCTGATGACCTACTTCTTATATTAGGTGATCTGAACCTTAGTTCTGTGGAATGGGGTTTCGAAACCACAACGGAGTCAATGACTCCTCAAGGTGAATACTCAGGATCAATACAGAATTTTCTTGATGTAACATCCCTACTTGGCGTTTATGAATTCAACACAATACCTAACGATAACAAAAAAATTTTAGAGCTTGTATTTAGTAATATACACGTTGTATTTAGTAATATACACGTTGTAGCGGCAGACCCACCTATAGTAAAAGAAGACAGACCTCATCATATAGCCCTTCAACTTAACCTACCTGACGTAAAGCTTCGCCCAATGCGCGATCAACCTAGAAAAGTTTATGCATACAAAAAAGGTGATTTTGAAACAATTGCTCCATTGATGAAGCTTTAAGTCTATTCTACAGCAAGCTCAATGAAGCCATTGAAATATTTGTACCGTCTTATTTCATATGTGCTGACGGTTGTCCCTCATGGTACTCTAAAAGTCTTAAAAATGTTATAAAAGAAAAATTAATGTTCCATAGCAGATGGAAGAAGAATTCAAATCCTCGCGATTTTGACACATTTCAGGTTCTTAGGAAGCGCCAGAAAAGGCTACAAGAGGTGTCGTGGGGGAGGCATGTCGGCAGGTGTGAAAAGTCCTTGAAAACCAACCCCAAGGTCTTCTGGTCGTATAGTAGAAGCTTGAAGACCGGCTCCGGAATACCGGCCCAAATAACTTACGGGGCAACAACGGCAACAAACTCAGTCAACATTTGTAATAATTTCTTAAATTATTTCTTATCTGTATATAGACCTACTAGCAGTGATAGTTCAAATCCTCCATTACCTTATGAATCTCAAGGTCCTAATAATTCGTCATCCCTAGGTTCCGTGCACCTTACCACAAAAATGATCCTCACGTATCTAAAGAATGTGAACTGCAACAAAGGACCCGGCGGTGACAACATACATACAAAAGAGCAGCTGAAGCGCTGGCATTTCCACTTCTCATTCTATTTAGACGATCATTGTCAGAAGGTTACTTTCCAGAGAAGTGGAAAGAGGCGATAGTCGTGCCGATTCACAAAGGGGGTTCTCGAACAAAGGTTGAACAGTATAGGCCGATATCCATACTGTCGGTTTTCAGTAAAATATTTGAGAAAGTAATTTATGATCAGCTGTATCCATTTGTAGTTCCTTTCATTCCGGAAGAGCAACATGGTTTCATGCGCCACCGGTCAGTTGTTACCAATTTGGCAGTCTTTACAGACGATGTACTTAAAACCATGGATTCCGGTGTACAAGTTGATGTCATCTATACCGATTACTCTAAATGTTTTGATCGGTTAGACCATAAAACGCTATTAAAAAAATTAACAGTGCTTGGAATCCATGGTGATCTTCTTAGGTGGGTTAGCTCTTATCTAGACAATCGCAGCCAAACTGTCAGAATAGGGACGCACTACTCCGATAAGGGCCTCATACCATCTGGAGTGCCCCAAGGGTCCCACCTAGGCCCGTTATTTTTCAATATTTACGTCTCTGATATAACTACCTGCTTTCATTATGCACAATTTTCAATGTATGCAGATGACAAAAAAATATACATGCCCATACTGTCTGTCGAAGATTGTATAAAACTCCAGGAGGATTTAACCAGATTAGAACACTACTGTAATGAAAATATGCTGGATCTTAATGTGGGTAAATGTCAAGTAATCACATTCACAAGAAAGGTTAAAAAGATCACCTACAGGTACCAATTACATAATTCAGATATAACTAGAGTAGAATGCATAAAAGACCTTGGTGTTATACTAGATTCCAAAATGACATTTACCCATCATTATGAACACATAGTACAAAAAGCTTACAAAATTATGGGATTTCTAATCAGGGCTACAAAGCCGTTTAAGCAAGAGGAGTCAATTAAAATCTTATATTACGCTTATGTTAGGAGTGTCCTAGAATTTGCATCGCAAATATGGTCCCCTTGTTACACAACACACATAAAGAGAATTGAAGCAATTCAGCGTAAATTTGAATACCTTCTTCAGAGACGTAACCTTGAAGCCGCTGATGGCGGCTCTAATACTGACACCCCTGTGACCCTTGAAAAACGTAGAATTATTGCGGACATTATGTTTATGTACAACGTGTTGAATAACGTCATAGATAGTCCACAGCTGATCGCTCGGGTAGGACTGTGCACACCTGCAGTTCGCACTCGTCATACCCGTTTATTCTATGAACCGTCTGTGCAAACCAACTACGCACAGAATTCTATTGTAATCAGATGCGTACATGAGCTCAACCTTTACTGCAAAGATCTTGACATATTCAATACCAAAAAGGATGCATTTCGTAGGAAAATGATGGACGTAGTTTATGGTTCTGGGCGCGACAGTACTTCATAAAATATTAAGTTACCATATATCTCTTGATTTGACAAAATGGCTTATTTATCAATGTTCTATTATAAAAGACATACACACACACACATTTACACCAACACACTATTCCACACACTGACACAAGTATGTTTATATATATATATTTGCAACCTATTTAGTTTGTTCTTTTTTAAATTTTGGTTTCATTGTGTAGAAATTTTATAACTTTCTTACCATTTTGTACCAATTGTAATTTTAATAAGTGAAGATCTCTTAATTTGGCATACAAATTTTAATTTGTAACTAGAAATAATCATTTATAAGCTGTGAGATTTTTCCCTGAAATAAATAAATTAAATTAAAAACCCCATAACTTGGAAACTTCTGACTCTAGAGTAGTCGTGTGCTGAGTCAAATGATAGGTCTCGATGAGATCTTCATTTCGGATGACAATTGTCAAACTAAAAATCGCTACACCTCGAAAACTACTGACCCTAGACTACTCGTGTACTAAGACAAAAGATAGGTCTCGATGAGATCTACATTTCGGGTGACAGCTGTCAAACTAAAAGCCCCATAACTTGGAAACTTCTGACTCTAGAGTAGTCGTGTGCTGAGTCAAATGATAGATCTCGATGAGATCTACGTTTCGGAAGACAGCTGTCAAAGTAAAAATCGCTATAACCTGAAAACTACTGACCCTAGACTACTCATGTGCTGAGACAAATTATACGTCTCGATGAAGAAGTACGCGTGCAATGGCGCGATTGACCCTTACAAAAAGCATAATAATCAAAAATTCAAGTTTTTACTTCTGCCGGCACTCTCGGAGTGCAACCCGTCCTTTTTTGAGTCCGACTCGCACTTGATCAGTTTTTATATTTTATAGCTTATGCAGCATGAGGTACAGCCCAGTGACAGACAGTCAGACAGACATCGGGGGCATATTAGTATGATCCCGTTTTTCACCCTATGGGTACGGAACCATGAAGTCTGAAATAATATAAGTTTAAAACCTTTCTCACAACCAATTAACGCTAGCTTCCATTTCAAGTACATTCTTATTAAAGAGGGGTCAAGATTGGAGGGTCAAGAGCAAAAGCTTAGCACGCTAGTCCGACCCGCACTTGCCCAGTTTTTTGTAGCTAGAGTGGGCTGCAAGTGTCTGGCTGCCTGCTTGTACAAACAACAACACTTCAAACTTCAACACTTCCATGGAAGAGAGAAAATATCATTGTTGGAAGATAGATATTATCTTCCCTCAATGATATTTTCTCTCTTCCATGGACTGTTTGAAGTGTTGTTGTTTGTACAAGCAGGCAGCCATACACTTGCAGCCCACTCTAGCTACTTGGACTGTTGAAATAAGAACACTAAAAAGTCTAATATTATGTCAGGCTTGACATACTCTTGACATTACGTACACGAAAAAAGTCTCGGGGCGCACGGCACGCCATACCGGTTCCAAAGAATATATAATATTACGCCGGTTCTCGCTCGCTTGACGCGATCTATTGAATTAAAAATCATCTTTTTAAACTTTTGATAATTATGCTTAATTTTATAAATAAAGGAAAGAATACACGATGAAAACTGTAATTAAACAAAAGTTTTTCAGTTGGTATTTTTGCTTTAACATACAATACGAAAATATTTAACTTAAGATTAATATGCTTAATTTTAGGTAATTTGGTCAAAAACTGTCCTGGAAAGTCTACCAAATTTAAAATAATTTGGTTGCCATTTTTGCCTAGACTTTTATGTAACTTGCATACAAATTTGCTAATAAAAAAATATGCGCAAATATTTTTTGCTTAGTTTTGATTGAAGTAGGTACCTTGGAACCCACATCAAAAGTTTACCCCATCAGATATTAGTTACGATTTTTGGCTTGACTTCACATGCATAAACAAACAAAAAAAATGATTTTCTGGAGAATCTAAAAGCCAGCCAATTCATTAAAATTAATTTTTCACATAGGTGTTCCACCACTTATTACAATACATAGCAACTTTATAGTAAATTGACGGTTTCGATTAATGTCCAGCCAATTAAAAATTACAGCTTCAGGACTCGGCCTAACATGCTTAGTTAGCAAACTAATCGAAATTTTGATACCGTTCCGTATTTGACACAGTATCTTGTTCCGAGCAACAATTATTTGCCTTAATATCGCCTTAACTCTTCATTGCATATCTAACTAGGTCTTGAACGAAGGAACTTAAATTTTTTACCAAGCCAAATGTTATTTGCCTTAATAATCGGTCTTTACCTATGAAATTGCCGAAATTTTCTTACAGATTAATGAGAGCATAATTCGTCTTATATTTGAAACTTGACTTCAAGGTTATTAATTTACGCATAAAAAAAGTTTTTATTTTTAGTTTGATATATAAAATTTAAGGTTCGAAAATTGTTCGTCTTAATTGTCGTCCGATTTCATCATTAGATTTGTTATATTTTTTACAGATAATATTTTTCGAAAATCAAATTTAAGCTTCTGTTAGCTTAATGTCTTCCCAATAATGCTTAAAAAAATAAAAAACATTGGATTTATAATTCCTAAGAAAAATGCAAAAATGTTAGTACTGAAAATTGAGTTTACCTAAAATTCGCCATACAAAACGGCAATTTCATAGGTAAAGACCTAATATAGTCTTAACTCTTCATTGCTTACCGAACTAGTTCTTGAGCGAAACAACAACTATCTTATACCAAGCCACATATTATTTGACTTAATATTGTTACGAACGTGCCGTCGTGATGTCAGCTGCCATACTGTCACGAACGTGACGTCGTGCTGCCAGCTGTCATGCCAGATGTAAAATTTCGACAAGTCAGCTAAGAGCCGCGTGGTCCAGGGGATAGGGCGTTGGACCACAAGCCGATGGTCGCCGGTTCGAGTCCCACCTACCCGTGAATGTTTTATCATTTGTAATTTGTTTAAAACATTCTAGAAAGGAAAGAAAGGGATAGCTGAAGAAAAGAGAGCTAATTACACGGAGTACAGAAGGGGAGAGGAGGTGCCCCTACGAAATTTTTGTACGACACGAAGCGTGACAGTGCGCGGAGGTGAAGATCGAGTCACGGGTTTGCGGGAAATAACTAGTCTCCACCTACTTTATGTAAAATCCATCTAGTGGCAAATAGTGAAACTACTAGCACTTTTGTCCTTACGCACTTTTTGGTGGTACTGCTATACTCTACTAGATGGCGTAAAAGCCACTTTACTACAAAAAAAATATGTTAATACAGGGTGTTAATTTAATTGCGTGCCATAGCATAGCTCAGGGGCGGGTTCAGTATCAGTATCTGAACGACTTTCCCAGAGGAACATAGTTCGATAAAGGACAAAAATTTTGGACTTCCATGTGTTGGTCACTCAGTAGTCAGTAGGTATGGGAAGTCCAAAATTATTTTTTGTTTTTCGATCTATGTTCCTTGGAAAAAGTTGTTCAGTTACGGATACTGATCTCGCTCCTGAGCTATGGCACGCAATTAAATTATAACCTGTATAGACCCTTCCTCGTAGCTTATGAAAATAGCGACCAATCTATACATATAATAAAATCGTGAACTTGGCGAATCTACCTACATTGAAAGTTTTCGCGAAAATATGATATAGGGGGTCTCAAAATAGGTAGTAGAACCCATCCAGGTCATTTTTAGAATTCTGGTCTGTTTGCCTGTTTGTTTGTTCGTCAATCGCTCGCAAACAACTGAACCGATTCAAATGGTGTTTTGGACGATGTATTTGGATTATTTCCGTGTAATATATGTGTAATATGTGTTTGGTTGCTGAACCGATTTAGATGAAAATTATGTTTGCAACATACAAAAATACTTATGAAACTTAGTACATTTGTTTTGAAGCTAAGCTACAAAAACTGTGTATTTTTGACAGGACGGGTCGAATTGATAACCTCTTCTTTTTGAAGTAGATTAAAAAGATAAAGGTGGTGGCAGCTTAACACGTTATGCTCCCTCTATCTATATAAATATAGAACCAACTATATTTATTTGAAAATTCCAAAAATAACAATAGGTATTCATTTGCATACCTACTTAGTAATCAAATTAAAAATAAGAGGCATTCCGCTATTCCTACTATGAGAAGTAGGTATGTTGTTCACGATTTTGTTTGCGATGAGGTAGGGTTGCTGACTTCCTGCTCTCTATCTACTGGGTGTTTATTGCCAAAGCTTAGGAGATGGTTCAGTAACGATAAAGGAACACTAAAAAAATTATTTTATAAAATCCTACTTAAAAAAACTAAATCTCCTTGGCTAACTAAAACTTGAAATTGAAACTAAACTAACATAAAAAAGAAACAGTTTCAGTTATGTATGTGCCGCCTACCTTATCCACTGATACTTGCGCGCTGGTTTGATGTACTGGGTCACTGAATACCCCCTAAGCTATGGCACGTTATTAAATTAAGACCCTATATACTACTTAAATCTGGAAGACGGTTCTTGAACCTAACTCGAGTTGGTCCACTGCATACTAGGTGGCGCTATTACAAACAACATAACTACAAACTACCAATATTTCTCAAAATAAATAAAATATTCACGATATTCACGTAATTTTATATCAAACTATTGTTAAAACCAAGCCAGAAAT
Source organism: Athrips mouffetella (assembly GCA_947532105.1). NCBI lineage: Eukaryota > Metazoa > Arthropoda > Insecta > Lepidoptera > Gelechiidae > Athrips > Athrips mouffetella. Next base: position 36,569,765 of record OX383956.1, read on the forward strand.
GTAAATTGAGTCTGTGAAAGTAAAAAGAAGTGGTGATTTTCCATCGTCTACAAATATTCCCAAAACCATCTAGCGACATAAAGCAGAACTAATGTTACGGCCACATGCCTACAGTACATCGATAAAAAATTTTTATTGAAAAATCTTACTTTCAAGTGAAAAGACACATTAAATGCAGTTTCGTTTTGCCTTTCTGACGAATTTAAACACAAAGGCACACAACACTTCATAATGGGAGTGGTTTTTCCAACTATTTAAAAAATTTTTTGCAGAGCGTGTTTCGATGTGATCACTGGTAAGTTCAAAGAGGAAATGGCGTATGCCCCGCCCCCTTTCGTGACGTCATGGCTCAATTGATTGAATTACGGCTCGACTGATATCAACATCTCCTTCCCCTTCTCTACTCCGTGGCTAATTACTAGAAAAATCGAACGAAAACCTAAATTCAAAAATGAGTCTAGAATGTTCGGGAACGAGCAGGGCTTTAGGGTACATCTCGCCCCCTCAAAAACTCGCCCATGGGCGAGATGTACCTTTTGAAAAATTGCTAGTGCCAGATTCGTCCTAAAGCAAATTCGTATTCGGGACAGTTGTACCTTTCAAAAGGTCACTAGGGTACATTTCGCCCGAAACTATCGTTTTGGCTGTTCATAGGGGTGTTTTGGTACCAACACTGATGTATGGCAGTGAAAGCTGGGTATGGCAGAAGAAGCATGAAAATAGAATTAATGCAGTGGAAATGAGAGCGCTAAGGAGTATGATTGGTGTTATAGTCTATACAACATAGCTTGATCTTTTTGACAGATGTAAAATTGGTGACCGACATAACTTTGCAATGACGAACATAATATTTTTTTATTTTATCAATTTCAAAAATTGTTAAAACTTTAAAAATAGACACACAACACACAAAAGTATCTAATATTCAAACATTTTCCGAAAATCTTAGTGGTTTTTATAGCTTCAAAGTAAGATTTAAATAGAAAAACTGAAAACAATGAACGCTCGTGCAATGTTACGTCGTTTGGTCGGATGGGACACAAATAACAGGCAGTGACTGTTACAAATATCGGTTACAAAGAAGCCTTATTAAAAATCATTTTATCGAATTATCGCATACATATAATAAAAGAGTAGAATCGGCGTGTCTGTAAATTTAGTTTTTTTACCGAGGGAGTGATAAAAGAAGAGTAACAGAATACAAAAAACCTATTTTTGGAATTCTTTTCTAAAACCAAGGTGGCAACACTGGCTGGTGTCGTCCGCCCGCCTGGCCGGTTACGGTTATATAGTACGAGTGCGACAGCCTTGTATGCGTCACGTCCTGAGTGTTTTGAATTATAACCTCAAGCTACTTTGTTGTTCTTTTGTTTTGTTGTGTTGTTATTTAATATTTGTTAAGTTCTTATTGTTGAATTTTAGTTTTCGTTGTGAACTTTTGTTAATCATGCCTAAAAGGGTGAAAAAAACTGTGCTTAACAGTGAAACGCGTGAGTTTGTAATACGCTTACGCGATTATTTTGAGCGTGAGTGTCAAAATGGCGGACCTTTACTGCCATTGTCTCAAGTGCGGCAACGTGTAGCTGACGCTTTGGGAATTGGATTAGCTACTGTAACACGAATATCGACTGAAAAATTTGGCAAAGAAGGTGATGAAGAGAACAAACTATCGACTCCAAATAAAAAACGAAGACGTATCCAACCTATAGTCGATATTGACGATTTTCAATGTGCGGCTATACGAAACCACATTTATGGGTATTATTCAAAGAAAGAATTGCCCACACTTAAAGAGTTGCTGGGAACATTAAGAGAAGCTGGTTTATATGACGGTGGTCGAACTTCGCTGTCAAAACTATTAAATAAAATTGGTTTCCATTACCAAAAAGCAAACAAACGCAAGACCCTTATGGAAAGGACGGACATAGCACTCAAAAGATTTACTTTTTTAAGAAAAGCTAAAAATATTTCTGATTGGAAGAAGGTTGTGTTTTTAGACGAGACGTGGTTGAATGCCAATCACACTGTGCAAAAAACATGGAACGATGGTACTGCCCAATCATCCACAAAAGTACCAGAAGGAAAGGGGGAGAGACTAATAATTTGCCACGCAGGTACTGCCGAAGGTTTCGTGTCAAACTGTTTAATGGCATTTAAATCCCAGAAAACGAATGAATACCATGAAGAGATGAACTTCGAAAAATTTTCAGAATGGTTCTATAAAATGATGGACAACCTGGACGGTCCTCATATAATAATAATGGATAATGCATCCTACCATTCCGTGCAACTTGACAAGGCTCCGACGACGGCAAATAAAAAAGCCCATATAATAGAGTGGCTTATGAACAAGGGCGTAAATGCCGATATGACAATGCTCAAGTGCGAACTGCTTGGGCTGGTGGCCATACACAAACCAAGGGAGCCAGTGTATTTGCTGGATGAAGCAGCAAAGCAACGTGGTCACACTGTTATCAGATTGCCACCCTATCACTGTCAATATAATGCCATAGAACTCATATGGGCACAAATCAAAGGTTAGTGAAAATGCGTAAATATTTCTTTTTTTCTTGATAAATATTTATTTTTTTCATGAATACTAAAACATATACTGCATTAAATAGTATTACTTTATTCATCATTTGTTTCATTCACAGGACATGCAGCCCGCAACAACACATCTCCTCCCTTCACCGCAAACAAAATGCTCCGTTTGTTGGAAGAAGCTTGTGGTCAGGTGACCGCTGAAAACTGGGCGAATGTTGTTCGACACGTGAAAGAAGAAGTTTTGTCTGACTGGATGCGCGATGTGCGCTTCGACAACTTCGTTGAAAACGAATTAATAATTCAAGTTGGAGATGATGACACAAGTTCTGAAGACGATTCTGACGATGAAAACCTAGGTTGTGTTCCTCTTCCCGATTAAAAACTATGCTTTAAAGATAAAATTTTGTTTTATTTTTCAACCTTGATTTTAACTCAATATTATAATAATATAACCCATCGTCGCATACATACCCAATATTTTTATGTCTAGTGAAATAAAGTGGATTGATTAATGAATTAATTTATTTTGAATAGTTTAAAACATACAGCCACACCATCTCATCACACTTACAAGTACCTATATAAAAACGTTATTTTTTGTACTACTAGATATTGCCTGTTTCCCATCACTAAACCCATCTGTCAAAACGATCAAGCTATGTTGTACAGAGTATAAATTGAGTGACAAGATTAGAAATAGTGTGATAAGAGAACGGTGTGGCGTAAAAGAAGACGTAGTGACCAAAATCTAGAAAGGGATGCGAGATGGTTTGGTCATGTAGAGAGGATGAATGAACGAAGATTGACGAAAGAGGCGAGAGTGAATGGAAACGTTGGAAGGGGAAGGCCTAGGCGAACGTACCAGGACCAAATTCAGGACGTTCTGAATAAAGGCCAGGTTAAAAGTACCCTAAACCGACGAGCATGTATGAAAGGATTGATGAAAGTACAGGAAGCAAGGGAAATATGTCAAGATCGTAGCAGGTGGAGGACTGTGGTCTCTGCCTACCCCGACGGGAAAGAGGCGTGATGTTATGTATGTACGAGTATGTATGTATGTACTATCTGAATGATTTTTTTTAGGTAAAATGCAATGTATATATACAAATCAATATATACAAAATTTCTAGTGTGATAAAGACCAAAACATCTTTTTTGTTGTGCACAAGTTGTCAAACTAAAAATCGCTATCACTCGAAAACTACTGACCCTAGACTACTCGTGTGCTAAGACAAATGATAGGTCTCGATGAGATCTACATTTCGGATGACAGCTGTCAAACTAAAAATCGCTATAACTCGAAAACTACTGACCCTAGACTACTCGTGTGCTGAGACAAATGATAGGTCTCGATGAGATCTACATTTCGAATAACAGCTGTCAAACTAAAAATTGCCATAACTCGAAAACTACTGACCCTAGACTACTCGTGTGCTGAGACAAATGATAAGTCTCGATAAGATCTACATTTCGGATGACAGCTATCAAACTAAAAATCGCTATAACTCGAAAATTCCTGACCCTAGACTACTCGTGTGCTGAGTCAAATGATAGGTCTCGATGAGATCTACATTTTGGATGACAGCTGTCAAACTAAAAATCGCTATAACTCGAAAACTTCTGCCCTAGACTACTCATGTGCTGAGATAAATGATAGGTCTCGATAAATTCTACATTTTGGATGACAGCTGTCAAACTAAAAATCGCTATAACTTGAAAACTTTTGACCCTATAGACTAGTCATGTGCTGGATCTATCATTTGTTCCAGCATGCGAGTAGTCTAGGATCAGTATTTTTCAAGTTAAAGCGGTTTTAAGTTTGACAGCTGTCAACCGAAATGAACATCTCGACTAGATCTATCATTTGCTCCAGCATGCGAGTAGTCTAAGTCTAGGGTCAGTAGTTTCCGAGTTATAGCTGTTTTAAGTTTGACAGCTGTCAACCAAAACGAAGATCTCAACGTGATCTAAAATTTTTCATATTTCATAGCACACATAAACAAAACATCAGTGATCAGACTTGTGAAATGTCTAAAGATGTGCACACTGCCATCGCCCACACGCCGCCGCTCTCAGCACAAACACATTGCATTTTACCTAAAAAAAAAAAACATTCTAATAGTTTCGGGCCAAATATACCCCAGTGATATTTGAAAGGTACAACTGGCCTGAACATGAACTTGCTTTAGGGCGAATCTGGCCCTAGCTATTTTTCAAAAGGTACATCTCGCCCATGGGCTAGTTTTTGAGGGGGCGAGATGTACCCTAAGCCTATAAGCCGGGCCACCGAGCGGCTACGCCGTAGTTCAGTGGAATTAGTGGAAAGCGATCTAAAGTGAGGAACAAGGAAAAGAAGAATAGTCCTAAGGAAGAAGAAACCTCAGAGGTAACCCAAGAGGATACAGAGGGAAGACTCTGTGGAAGAGGTGCAGGAGGAAGAGGTCCCGGAGGGAAGAGTGTTCGGAGGGAGGTCTCGCATAGAAGAGGTCCCGGAGGGAAGAGTGCTCGGAGGGAAGTCGCGCATAGAGGAGGAGGCAAGAGGAACTCGGAGGACCGAATACGCAGAAGAGGTCCTGGAGCGAACAGTGCACGGAGGGAAGACTCCGTTGAAGAGGTCCTAGAGGAGTGCTCGGAGGGAAAACTCCGTAAACGAGATCCCTGAGGGTGGAGTGCAAGGAGGGAAGACCGCTCGAATAGGCTCAGAGGGCGCATCGGTGACGTGTAAATAAGAAGCTCGGATTGTGAATAACTCCTAAATAAACGGAAAAATCCTACATTGGCGTTTCACTCCAATCCCGAACCGCTAGCTTGTAACAATATTGACCTAAATCTTCATTTAATATTTTTCATAATTTTTAGACGAAACGATTTATTTTTCAGTCTTTTAATTTTTTTCTTGCCTTAAGATTTTTTCATTGTTGATGTAAAAAATAAATGGTTTTAATTCAAAACATCAATTTTGAACCTAGTAATAGAATTTGTTTGTGGATTTTCAATAAAAATAAAGATTGTTTTCCATAAAAGCGAATACCTACTTACTTTTATAGTTTGCCTAGGGAAATATCCATTTTTCCTTAAACCAACAAGCGTCACTAGCTTTTGTCGTCTCTCGAAAGGGTCTAACTCTTCCTGAAATTAAAAAAGCTTTTGCTTAGCAACGGGATCAGGGGCCCAGTTCTTGAATGTCACCAAGTGATTTTCAAGATTATAACTAGCCCTGAAAGACGAAAGAGAATTAATAACTCATAATTTATTTAATTATTAAACATTTACTAGTTATTCATACAGAGGCTGTACGTGTAAAGGACGGTTTATCGAAAACTGAGCGGGCGAGCTCAGTTTTCGATAAACCGTCAAAGAAACATAAAACACACAACACAACTTAACCAAAGAAACATAAAACACTGTTCCTCTACAACTCTTATTTCACTTATTAAGAGTTTATCAAGAGGAAGCAGAAGGCCAAGACGCACCAAACCAAATAAAAGAGAGGTTTCAGGATGTTAAATTGGCAGAGGACAGAGATGCTCCACCGACAAGAGCGCGGCTCTTACATATAAGAAGAAGATAAGAAGAGTTTATCACGGCTTTTTTGAATTGTTTAAATCTTGAACGTAATTCGGTGATATTTAAGTATTAGGTCCCAGTAGTACAAATAAATTGAAAAAAAAAACGCACGGAATACAATTTGATACAGTTTTAATGATATTATTATATTACCTGGAGTATTTGAGGATTAAATCCACGTGAGAGAGTTTTGATTAGCTTCGTCACAGCGTGCGGTTGACGCAAAACATTCCGACGAAAAACAGACTGCGCATCGAAATCAGACTGCAAAAATAAAATTATCCCGTAAAGTTCTTCAAAATCCTTTCTTTGTGCTAACAAAAATTTCTATATCGATTCACAGGTCAAAATAAACAAAAAAAACTAGTATCAGTTTTATATCGCAGGTTTTATTTTATATTTCATTCGGATTGTCCATACAAAGAACGTAGGATCATATCGAAATGGAAATTAAATAAAGAATAAATGGTACAGCAGCACTGCACTTACTTTATCGCAATACTCAAATAAACACTATCAGCCGCAAACTTAAATTTCTAATGCCATACACATAGTATGGAAATACAAACTTTTATTTACGTTTTTCCAAAAAAATGTTCGAATGATACAGATCAATTCAGAATTCAAATTGTCAAACATTAAAACAAACAAACCTCAAACGATTTCGAGTAAATCACATGTTTAACTTTTGGTAGTACTGGAACACCCTTTATATGAATTTTAACAGATCAATAGATACTACTGTAGGATACTTGCACGGATTTTCTTTTAATTTCCCAACACATGTTCCTTGTGGATAATTGTTCAGTTTAGTCTACTGAGCAAGCCCTTTCAGTTTTTAGTACACCCTGTGTACTAAATTTTATTCAAAAAAATCATAAAGTATATCCAGTCAGGTAGACAACCAATCCAGGATTAATATTATAGAAAATTTTAATAAACTCAATGGATCCAATTTTGAGTAAATCACATATTTACGATTTGGTGGTACAGGAACACCCCTTATAGGAAATTACACAGATCACTTGATACTGGCGCTAGATATCATACATGGAGATGCTTAGTCATGCAAAGTTTCATCAAGATTCTATGAGCTGTTTTTGACAAATTTCAATTTTTCATTTTCGTTGTATGACAGCTACCCTCAAAATGAGAGTCAGCAAGAAACCACTTAGAACCCTTCGATGGTTTTGCATAAAACTCCTAAATTCAAAATATGGTGTCAATCGGACCATTCGTTTAGCCGCTAGGCCAAAGCGTGACGGACAGACCGACCGACGGACCGACCGACCGACCGACCGACGGACGGACATTTTTGGGAGACTTGTTTTTTATGATGTATAAGTGATATAGAACACATTTTTGAGGAAATTAGAAAAACTTTTTTTTTTGACGAATACAATACCTTTCTCGCTCCGCTCGAAAGTAAAAAGATGTATATACAGTCAAAGATTTTGCTATCTTTAACGCAGTGGATCGGACCGGAAAATATCTTTTATAGGTTCCTAGGTCTTATTTTCCTAGGTCACCGCGCTCTCGTATTTAGTAGTTACGGTCCGGGAGCCGAGAAGGTTTTTTTCACGTGATAATCCGGGCGAAAACGAGATATCTTATTAAACAGAGGAAGATTTGAGGATCACAAAATACCATGTATGTTGAATATCAGAGCCCGGTGTCAAAGAATATCCGGTGTACATGAGGCCGGTGTAGAGAAGCTTATGGTGATACAAATAACATTTGCCAGACAAGAAAGTCGGGGGCTTTAGCTAAAACAGACCGGCCTGAAAATCTGGAAAAAGCCTCCTGAACAACAAGCTCCGCTCTATAAGTTCTGACATGATTTTTCTTGATCCTCTCATTGTCCCCCATGTACTGAGACATCTCACGAATATCACACGTAAGACCAAGGATTTTTTTTCTCGGCTCTTGTACCACTAGAATAGCTTTATTAGCTGTCAATTACACAACAAAGTGTGGTGCCGGCAAAAAATTGTACCAACCCATCTCTACCCGTGGATGTCGTAAGAGGCGACTAAGGGCTTATGGACCGCAGGAAGGGCACCAGCATCTTTCTGTGTATCGTTCCATCTTACATACTGCGGTCACCAACAACAGCGGTCGCCAGCCGCAACGCTTACAAGCGTGGTGACTATGATTAATCCCCTCCAATCCTCAAAAGTACCACGCTTTTTTGCAGGAGTTTTGGAGGAAGCTCCCCATCCTGCAGTGGATGTTTCATGGGATGTTTTGGTGAGTTATAGAAAGTGTCTTTGTAGTTAAAGCTCCTTCTTTAGCATTAAAAAAAATGGTCAGCAATAGATTTAAGAGATCTTTAACTTTAAAGAAGCTTTGTGCAACTGCCTGTAAAAGGGTTGCTCCGTAAGATACAGAGGAAGTTGGTTCGAATCCAACTGCGGCACACAGCTGTGCTTATTTACGTTATTTTATTACTGAATGCGTTCGGAAATTTTCGGGTTTCATATAAATCTGTTTCTGTTCAATTCCTTTTCCGTGCGTGCTACGAGTACACTAATGTGGAACAAGCTTCCCAAACATATCCAAGACAGCCCATCCGTCACTTCTTTCAAGAAAAGGCTGAAAGAGCACTTCTTATCGAACTTATCTTAATAAAATATGTATTATATATATTTATAATATATGTATAATATATTTTAGGTATATATTATTATATGTAGTCTATAGTAGGTATATTTAGTGGTTACTATGTATTATTATAATATTATATAATGTACTCAATACTTATTTCTTAATTTTATTTGATGTGTACTTACTCGTATTCTTGTCCCCGTCTTATATACTTTTTCTTACTAAACTCTGGTTGGCTGGAAGAGATCTCTTCATAGAGATAAGTTCGCCATTGTGAACCTCTTTTATCACTATTGCTATGTTATATTGTGCACAATAAAGGATATTAAGATAATAAATTAGATTAAATAATAAATAATTTTGAATTAGATTTTTTTAATATATTGCAGGCCGATTGTCTGAAAAAGATGATGCCGTACTTAGGATGGTGCTTTACCTAACCCGTTAACTTTGAAATCAGTAGCCCAGGTTAGTACCACAGATCAGAATATAATATGTAGAGGTTAGTACAGTCAGTTACAGAAAGGTTTATTGGGACCATTAAATGCGCGCCATGTTTTTTCTTTCGCTGAGATAGGGTCAGTGAGCAAATTGATTTAAAGAGGATGATTTCTAATGAGGCTATTAGGATAATTCACACTTATCAATGAAATAAACTAAACTTACAGTGCGTGAATCAGGCCGATATATCCACAAACTGTTTATGTCATCGTCCCAAGATTCGGGTCTGGACGTACTTGGGCCGTCATTTTCCTTGTTTGGCAATTTTGTCGATTTCTCTTCAACCAGAGAATTTTCAGATGCTGAAATTATGTTGATATACGGGTAATAGGTACCGATAACTTTGTAGTAGTGTTGTATGTAGGCAATAATTTCATTGAAGACTATGGGATAACATCCCACTCTTTAGATAAAAATGTAATAGATTAGGTACATTAAACTTACATGCAGTTAAAGAATTTTTTAAAAATATGGTAAAAACAGTGACTGTGAACAAGATATTCATTTTTAAATACGGTATGTCAATTAACGTCGTATCCTCTATCTTGCTGCGCGAGAAATGCTTAGGAATACGGACACATTCTGCAGGTGTAAAATGTCACAGATTTTTCTTTCCGTGAATCCATCAGTTTATTTCATAATTACGAAGAACACTGTCTATTCGCGTAGTTTCTTTGTGAGACTCGGCAAAACTATCACTTGAACATAAGGTTCTTCCAAGAAAGACGAGAGCTCACTAGTTACAGCGAAGAGGCATAATATGCTAATAAGAAGGTACAATGCTCGATAAATGTTTCATTGAATCAGGTTGTTTACGTAAATTGAAGACCTGCTACAAACAACTGTTCGGTAAGACATTCAAAACGCGCAAAGATGGTAAACTATGAATCAGAATAGACATTTGCTCATAAAACAGCTATTTTTGCACTGTATTAAGGTTCATAATCCAGCTTAGTAAACACGCGTGCTTTTTATTATATCACCGCACTATAGAATCGTCCATTTTAAGAATGCAGTGAGTCGTCGCTTTCCGCTGCTGGACGCCCCGTAACCAATCGGGTCGCTTAAAATTATAAAATCAAATGCACAATGACCAACTGAAGGCGAACCTTCCCATAGAAACGGTAGTACCTTTGTGTGTTACCTAAAAACGAAAAAAAAGTTAAAAAAGTAGAAATTAAAAAATATTTTTTTTTTATTTTAACTCCATTGTGAATACACCTCTACCCTGTATTTGCATTAATAACTAACTGCATTCAAAACGAGGACGAACTATAGTGTTTTAACCAAGGAGGTTTTACTACGCTTTGGTGGATTAAAACCAAAGAGATTTGAACCTCGCTGCGCTCGGTCATAGACGGATTTGAAGGTTTGTCAAGTGTTGCACTTTTGAAACGTCAAGTTGGAACCAGGTTTGGTTTGGTTCTTTTTACACTCCTGCTAATTTAAAAAGTTATCTGATTGTTCTCTTGACAACTAGTATGACATTGTCTTTACTTTCAGTCGTCTATGAAACTATTTGTTTTGATCTTGTCGTGAGCGAACCGGCTCTATAGTTTTTATAATTTTACTGTTATTAAAATAACTACTTATATCTAATCAAATAAGTGTTGTACACAAAATCCTAAATGCTGAACAATACATATATCGTACCGGCATGCGGATCTCATTCTTCTAGGAAGCAGGACATCGAAGAATTATTATGCTTTCATTTGTAAGTAATATTTATAAGCTTATTTTGCAAAAATATGTGTAATACTCATTAAAGTGACAACAAATTATATTAAAGTTTACGTAATTCAATTTAAAAAAACCTTCCACAAAGAAATATACTGCAAATTTCAAGAACAATTCAAGAATATAAACATATCGAGAATGGTTTTTTTTTTTTTTTAAGGAGTTTATGGCTTGGTTGCTAGGACCTTTAAGCCAAGTCTTTATTTAGGAAAGTTTTCTAGAATGGTTTTGATTATCCGCCATTAGAGATGTAAATAGTGGTTATCGATAATGTCTAAAAAGTTATCGAATTAACCTCTGAATCCCCAGACCCCCCGCGCGCGCGCCCTGCCGTGTCTTCCGGACCGGCCGGCCGGCGTTTTTTATTACCGCGCCGGGTGGTACTTGAGTCAGCTTATGGCAGCCAAATGTTTACGTTTTGGGTTGATGAATGGCTATATCTTATTTCAAATTGAGTAAGGCTAGCCTCTCAAACGATAACAATGGCACTTTGAAGTACAGTTTAGTTTTTATAGAGGGTCTTTTTCAAGGAAGAAGAAAAAATATGTCTCACTTGGATGAATACGCTTATAAAATAAAAACATTTTAAAACAGACTTGTTTTTACTATGTATTTAGTGAATTTATGATATTTTCTATAGAAAAATACAAAAAACTACTTATGCTTACATATAAAATAAACAAGATATCTGGATTTGAATTTTCGCAATAAGTCGCGCTGACTCGCGACAAAATTCGCGAACCCGCGCGCGATTTTTTGCAATTTTTTTTTGTTTAGTAATATCGCATGAATCGAGTAAATTTTTATATGTAATTTTTGGAAATTTCATATGTTACGAAAAACAAGCAATAAAAGACCAAAAAAACTTACGTGTAATCCAAAAAACACATAAAAACAACTTAACACAAGACTCAAGGTCAGGGGTCAAAGGTCAACGAGCACAAACTTTTTATTTCGGTTTTTCACTAACTTTTCGCAATGTTTGTCATTTATTTGTATTATTATCATAAAAGATTGACTAAACAACTATAATTTACCGATTTTTTGTCACTAATACCACAAAACACACACAAATCACTGTAATTTTACGACACGTCAGGTCAACAGCCGCGAAATGAACTAACAGAAACTACGCAGCGAACTTCAAACCAAAAAAGAACGCATTCTTATAAGAATGACTTGCCTTTTATCTTCTCTGATTGGCTAGATAATTTCATTCGCTATTGAACGATATATTATTCAACCTATTTTGACCAGTATTTGCGGGTAAATAAGGCAAAAGTTTAAGTGAGGTCGCTGGGCCGCCATTACAACGACATATGGCGTCACCGGTATACAACGGAGACATCGCGCTGCACGCCATCTGGCGTTGTCGGGGCTGGAATCAGATGCTAACTTTATTCTTCTAGTACCTACGGTCTCTGTAAATGGTCACAATTCAATCTACCAAGTAATAAAAAAACTAGCCAAGTGCGTGTCGGACTTGTCATATTTAGGGTTCCGTTGTGTTGTAATATTAAAAATGAGAGAATTATAGTTACAAAGAAAGAACGTGATTCATCAATATCAATATTTGTTAGTTAAATAAACATAATAATAAACATTATCACCAAAAGACAATGCAACTTTTCCCTAGAAAAATTTTGAAAGGTAGAGTGTAACCTTTGTCAAATAATAGACCTTATAATCACTATCAACTTTTTTTATGTCATCAGAATAATCATAAAGGGTGACAAGAAGGTAAATCTTAGAGGTTTTGATCCCGGTGAGAAAAAGTAATTAGGTTGCAAATGTCAGGAAATGTGCGATTTTACAATTATTGATTAATTGACACGCTTTCAACTCCTGTGTCTAATAAACAAGTAAAAATAGTATTTGCATTGACAAAACGTGTAAAATGAGCTTATTGGAAAGAGTATGCCTAAAAAACTCGCCATAAACGGTTAAAAGTAATGTCGGTTAGAATGAACATGGTATTAAATCAGAGTACCTATCAACTCTTCATCATGCTCAAAAATTAGAAAATTCGCTATACAAAACGCTAATTTCATAGTTGAAGACCCGATAATAACGATACAAGTCCAATATGTCAATCTTGACGTACTCTTGACTGTACCATATCATTGGTAGTCGATATTCATTTATTTTCAGATCCCTTCAAGTTTTAAAGAGAAAGTAAAACAGCATAGCAGCGGCATTGCAACTAGGCATTAAAACTACTAAATAAACAACACTTGCAGAGAGACTTGAGTGAAAATGGAGACAAAAATAAGAATTATTTTTAGGTAGTAGGTAACTTTATTAGTAGATTCATAACTTTTTAAATATACATACGTACCGTTCTGTAATTTTATTTGTGTCTTTTCTTTTCTTTCTTCTTTTGTAAATGAGATAATAAATAAAGCAGCTTAATTCATTTCTGATGAATCCTTTTTTTTAATAATATTAACTGTTAATACAGAAATGCGAAAAAGACACTCTACGCACCCCTTGGATTGGAATAGACTCCTTCACCTAACGCGACCCGCGCCCGTGCGATTGCCGGGTTCTTTATCGAGTCTAGTTGTACTGCGTGGACGTGCGTAAGTCTCTGTCATTTTCAAATTCTGACAATTTGTGGTTTCGCGCTTGATGTATGAACTGTTCGGGGTTTGCTATTATAAATATAAAGCAATTTCCAGACAACATAGTGAAAACTGCAAGTAGTTTCCTGTCGAGTATCTCATTTCGCAACGTCAAATTTTGGTTCCATTCATTTGATTTCTCTTCAAAGAACATTATTGTGAATAGCATACAAAACATTCGAACTCAACGATTTTTGAAGTCACAAAATTTTGAATTCATCATGAGCGTCTAACATCTGCTGAAAGCCTCGTCAAAATTTAATATGAGAGTGTTAATACTATCGTTTTAAAAAAGTCGAAATACTACATTATCGCTATCGTCATATCGAGTGCCTGCACATCTCTAGCTGGTCAAAAAGCATTACAGCGACGTTTGAAAGTAGATAATCATAAACATGTTTATCTCTTTTTTTCTAATATGACTCTTAACATGAGTAAAAAGTCAAGCTATAGCCGACAATTTTCGGATCCCTCTATGACCGAGCGTAGCGAGGCTCAAATCTCTTTGGTTAAAACCATAGATTTAGTACTTCGCGCATGGCGCTTTTAGGGCTCCCGCACACGACCGAGAATCGGTGACCGATTTTTTGTCGACATCCCGCTCTGACGTGTTATCACCTGCATCTTCCCTCCTTGTTCTGGCCGATAATCGCCCACCGATTCTCGGTCGTGTGCGGGAGCCCTTAACCAGATTGCGCTCTTCCAAAAATTATGCGAGCAGAGTAGGACGTAAGATGAGAGCAAGTTGTCCCTTTCTAATAGATTTTGCATGACATTTTGTTTATGTTGCCATGACAACATCAACAAAATGTCATGCAAAATCTTAGTCAAAAATCATTTTACCAAAGAGTTTTTAATCCAGATAAATCAAAAGAAAATGATTTTCTGCATTTATCAATATTTAATGAAAACTGAGAGAGAAGTTTATACTTTGCACGTTGAAAATTATTGAAATAAGTATTAAAAAATACGTATAAATATAAATTTGTGTATATAAAAGTTAACATTTTGAACGGAAATTGTACAAACTTCATTAGTATGGCAATAATTAGAAAGGGACGAAGTACATCGCCTATGATGTCTTGCTCTGCTCGTTTTGCCTTTGTACAAATTGTTAAGAGTACGCTATTATGGTAAATGTAAGATCATTGGTTAAAACCTCCTTGGTTTTAACATTGTTTTTTTTTTATTTCGGCAAGGAGCAAGGAGTTTTACGTCTATAAAACTTTCATAATATTTTTATAATAGTAGTTTATGCAACTGTCATATAATACCATATTATTTGCAGTTGTGTATACTACTTTATCTTCACTCATACAATAGGTAGGTACTTACTCATAAAAATTAAACAAAAGTAAGTAAACAACAAAATCAACTTATTTTATGTATATTACAGTTCTGTTATAAGTCTAAAGAAGCCGCCTTAATATATCCGCCAGGTCTTCGTTGAAATATACAAGCAGAACATTTTCTCAACAAGACATGGTTTTCTTTTCGATTTTCAATCTTTCCCAATTCATTGTAGGTTAGGCTTTTTGGCGGGAACTCGACATGGGCGTTTGCCTGCTTACGCTGTGTTCCAAATTGTACAAACGCTGCTAAAAGCGTATACAGTACTCACGGACGGTCCAAATTGATTTAGCACGCTCACAAAGCTATCACTGCTTTAATGGCTCTAGTCAATTTGGAATGGATTTAAGCGCGCCTACGTGTTCATCTGTCAAAATGTCAGTTTTGTTTTTATTTTCTTTAACAAAGCCTAAGCTAATCCCTGAAAAATGTGCGCCAAACCCACTCTCATTTCCATTAGAGACAAACTCATTAAAATCAAAACTTGAGAAACATCAGCTGGCTGCAAACGTGTGGAATTTTATATGTGTCAAATCGATTTTGACATTAGCGCTTTCACTGCTCCACCTATTTGACTAAAGCACTGATAGCAGAAACGATGACGTCATCAATGACGTAAGGCGGTGAAAGAGCGAGTGCTTTAGAGCACGCTTTAGGTCAATTTGGACCGACTTAAGCGCGCTCACAGTGCTCTAAAGCAGTCTGTTAGTGCATATTGGAACGCACAGCTTGTTGAAATTTTGTTTTTTTATGCATTTAGTGATTTAGTGGATAATAAAGATAGTGTGTTATGCAGTATATTTACTACGGAGTGCGCAGCTGATGAAGATTTCAAGTGATCTCGTGTTTAATCCCCGTTTGTGTTGTCCCAAAAAGTCAGGAACATTTTCCTTCGTAAAGTTCACTATCGCTTTACGAGGGGAGCAAAAAGAAAGACGGATTAAAGACATCAGACATGGCTGTATGGGCTTTGTACTCTTTGCCTTTCCGAAAGGAAGAATGAAACCAAAAAAAAAATCATTGTAGGTTATGTCGTAAAATGTCCTAGACTAATATGAGAGAAGATCATAAGTTATTGAGTATCTTCTGCAGTATCCTGACTGCACCACTTTATCTACTTTTTCAATAAACTTTCACATTACTTTCACGGGCACAAAATACCTGAAAAAGGATAATGTTTTAGTGTAAATTTGTATGTATTTGTGTGTAAATTTTAATGTATTAGTAAGTTTATGTACAGAGTAGTCCTTTCTAATTTCAGGCTGCGCGCGCATTCAGCCACAGATGAAATAATTGTAACTATAGTAACTGTTACTCTAACTGCTCCAAAATAATAGGTTTTTTATATGGTACACTTTGAAATATGCTACTGATATTTGACAGCTACTCGTACTAAGAAAAACTGATACATTACTAACGGGCTCTCTAAAAGACCTTCTATTCAGTTCTTCTTAAAAAAAGTTTAGATTCAAGGAGAATTGTATTCAAGTGTTATGTAATGATTAAAAAATTAAATTACGTAACACCTTTGCAAAATTTTCATACAAAAATCGTTGCGTAATGGTAACTTTTTAATTTTTTTATAGTAACTCTGCGTAAATACAGCCTTACGTATCAACTTTTTGAATCATATTTCAAAGTTTACGACATGAGTGTAGATAAATAAATAAACTGTGTTCGATACTATGATAAATAAACGTTGATTTCACGAAAATATTCAATGTCTAACAATAAATTTGTCTGTTATTTAAGAAAATATTTAATTAAAAATTATTGAAGGATTAGGCTGTTAGGTCAACGTGCCTACTGCGCGCGCAGTATTCGGCAGTATGTATACTGTACCTCAAAATAAAAAACGGAACCCTTATAGGATCACTTTGTTGTCCGTCTGTCTGTCTGTCTGTCTGTCAAGACCCTTTTTCTCACGAACGAGAAGAGATATCAGGTTGAAATTGATATCGAATAGGGGGGGTCAAGAATAGAGGGGTCAAGATCTGACAATGTCAATTTTTTACAACGACGCAATGTAAAGATATGGCTTTT
This sequence comes from Athrips mouffetella, assembly GCA_947532105.1. NCBI lineage: Eukaryota > Metazoa > Arthropoda > Insecta > Lepidoptera > Gelechiidae > Athrips > Athrips mouffetella. The sequence goes on from OX383956.1 coordinate 36,586,741, forward strand.
TATGTCTTCATCTCCATGCATTTATTCAAAAATGCAAAACCTGCAGGGTACTTCCCGTTGACCTAAAATTATGAAATTTGGCAAGAAGCTAGGTCTCACAGTACAAATAAAGGGAAAAGTCTAAAATCATTAAATATTTCAATTTTTCTCACAACTAATAGTAACCAATTAAGGTGAGCTCCCGTTTCAAGAAGTTTTCTATAAAAGAGGGGTCAAGCTGGATGGTCGCTTAGTTTTTAAAATCAAAGAGTAAAAGCTTTTAGTAAATCATATGGTAGATAGGTTCGGAACCCTTAGGGCGCGAGTCCGACTAGCACTTAGCCGGTTTTTTTTTGTTTTGATCTATCGCAAAAACGGTTATACGTGCAAGCGTCTTACTTGGTTAGGTTCATAGCAAATAATTTAAAGTGAAAAAAAAAAATATTGCCAAGTGAGAGTCGGAATCACGTTATGTATGTACGTACATGTACCGGTAAGTACATTAAATTCATCATCGTATGATATATTAGTATTAATACTACTACTAATATAATAAAGAGGTAAGTCCTGACTGATTGATTGATTGACTAACACATCAAAGCACAGCTGAAACTACTGAAACTAGGTGTTATGGTAAGTATACAGGGTGTTAGGATAGGAGAACCAAAGAGGGTGTTAGGTTAGGATCATTATATGTATAGTGATCCTGTCCTAACACTCTGTATACTTACCCTAAGACCCTCTACATATAGATCCTAATCTAATACCCTGTATACTTACCCGAACACCCTGTACATATAGTGATCCTAACACCCTGTATAGTTATCCTATCCTAACACCCTATATACTTACCCTAAGACCCTGTACATATAGTGATCCTAATCTTACACCCTTTTATACTTACCCTAAAACCCTGTGTATTTATCCTAACCTAACAACCTGTATACTTACCCTAACATCCTGTATATTAATCCTAACCTAACACCCTGAATATTAACAAATAATGACCATGAGAAGCATTTTTGATATTACCGAGACTTATAAAGAATATGTTCATGGAATCTTATCTAACAAAAAATAAAATCACCAACATCATGTGTCGGTATTATTTTGATCGATCACCTCCCTAAACGTCATACCTACTCGTACAAGAAAATCGGTCACCAATTATCTGTCGTGGGGAGCCCTAAGAAATGATTTTGAGATATTCATCCCCTAGAAGGGTGAAGTGGGGTAAAATGTTTTGCAAGAAAATTCTTTGTTTCTGAAGTGAGATATATAAAAGTTTGCATTTGAGCTTTTGGTGAAATAAAGAAACACATGTTTTAGCATTTCTTCAAAATCATCCTCCAAGGGGGTGAAAAAGAGGTTTTTTTTTGCTTATTTGGTCTAAGTTGCTCTAAGTTGTTGCTCTAAGTCCGTCATTTTAAAGTTGGAGGTGTCCAAATCTGGATTCAAGCTCTTCGTAGATATTAAAAAAGTTCATGTTTCGCGACGCGTTTACTTTACGTTCTTTGTTTTTTGTTTTTGCTCTATCGTTAAAACGGCGATACGTGCAAGCATCTTACTTGGTGGGAACATAACGCATAATCATAAGTAAATAAAAATTTACACTATATGAAACAATTTAAAAATAATGTTTGCCGGATGGCCGATATTTCAAAAAGGTTAAACCTAGTCGCAATCCACAAATATTCAGGTAAGATATTTTTTTTTATAAGTTACAGGTAGAAATTATGCAGTTGCGGCCTATATTCATCACTACCGTTTTGTCACCTGGTGATGACATTTCTTTATGCTTACGATCACATATCATCATAACCTAATCTGCACAAATACCCATCATCATCACCATCACAAAATCACCATTATCAAATTTACATAATCACAATTATCAAATTTACGTAATTCGCTAAGCTAAATAAATAAAAATGATTTTTTTTTATGTTTTACTTAAAATTTAAACTATTTTAGGAAACTAATTTGTTTTATTCCACCTTAACTATTATTATTAATTTTATAGAATTTTTTTAAGTTTTAAAGTTGATGACGTCATTTCACAATAGACGACGAAACGAACGTTACATAGTGCTACAGTGTGGTTACATTGAAACGAACGTGCTTTGACACAGATGTGTCAATCAAACTCGAAACGTCAAATCGACTCGTTTGACAGAAAGAGCACAGAGAATAAAAGTTTTCTTTTCTATTGTTTTTTTTTTACTTGTGGAATGACGTCACTCAGTGGTCAAATGAATGTCACAACTGCCGCAGCATTTTTGAATATATTACCGCAATCAAATTACTTTTCTAGTCGAAAATAAAAAAAAAATTTCTTAACTTTTTTTAAGAAGAACTGAACAGAAGGTCTTTTAGAGAGCCCGTTAGTAATGTATCAGTTTTTCTTAGTACGAGTAGCTGTCAAATATCAGTAGCATATTTCAAAGTGTACCATATAAAAAACCTATTATTTTGGAGCAGTTAGAGTAACAGTTACTATAGTTACAATTATTTAATCTGTGGCTGAATGCGCGCGCAGCCTGAAATTAGAAAGGACTTGGAAATAGGAAATAGATATCGCTATTTTCAAACATTATCCTTTTTCAAGTATTTTGTGCCCGTGAAAGTAATGTGAAAGTTTATTGAAAAAGTAGATAAAGTGGTGCAGTCAGGATACTGCAGAAGATACTCAATTAAAGTCTTTACATTTATCCAGATTATGCTAATTGACCGTCCATTTATCTGGTCATTGTAGTGCCGTGTATCTCCAACTTCGACACTGGCAAAATTGTCCATGTTGACAGAAGCCATATCACGTTAGTATTATAATATAGTCTAAGCCACAGACTACTTAGGTCTAAGCCCTGCACTAAACTTACTAATCTGGGCGCTGCACAAACTACTTATAAATAAAGACTGATTCCACATCTCGCCCTGTCTGGAAGACTTATTTTTTACTAATTTCTGTAGATTTCTATGGTATTTTATTAGGTACATGAATTGTTCAGTTCAAGTGTTAAGAAATGACGTTAACAACTTACAAATTAGAGAAGTTAATCGACTTGGTCTCGGAGTACCCATGTCTTTACAATCCCAAGGATATGCGATACAAGGATAACGCTATCAAGGATGCCGTTTGGGAAACCATATCCGAAAAAATACGGGGAACTTCAGGTACGTATTTAAACCGGAGTTCAAAAATCAAGTGTCGTGTAAACAAAATTATACCTTAACCTCAAATTCATGCCATCATCATAACATCCCATGAAACGTCCACTGCAGGAGAGGGAGCTCCCTCCAGATCTCCAGCAAAATCTCGTGGTAATTAGGAGTGGATTTACCATAATCACCATGCTTCTATGCGCTGCAGATGGCGACCGCTGTTGTTGGTAACTGCAGTATGTAAGGTGGTACGATACTCAGAAAGATGCTGTTGCCCATCCTCCGGTTCATAAGCCCTTAGTCGCCTCTTACGACACCCACGGGTTTACAGATGGGTTGGTACAATTTTTTGCTGGGCACCACATGGACATAAATAACACATGCTTGGTAAAACATTAAAAATATTTTATTTGTTTTTTCCAGCTGCCCTGTGTAAAAAACGCTGGAAATACATAATGGGTAGCTACCTCAAGACCATGCAGCGTAGAGGAGTCACAGGACGAAAAAATCAGGGGGCTAACTCGCGTTTCTATAAGAAAATGACATTCTTGGACGGAATTGAAGGCTTAGAAAGAAGACCCAACAGATTTCCTCTTCCATCAACCTCTCATGATATGTCAGTACCTATCAAATATGTAGAAAACGCTGCTGGAGCTATTGGCAGCCAAAAGATACTGCCTATAAAAACATTAAAAAGAGTACATCTTCGAGATGTGATTGGATCCCCATTACTATTAAAACCAAAAATTGATAAAGATCCAACAAAAACAAGCTCAAGCAAATCATCTGATGACAATAGTAATGGATTTTACGAAATTCCTTTAATATCAAATGATAATCGCATTGATGAAATAAAGCAACTTCCAAATCAGGACCCTTCAAATTTCTTCTTTGCGAAATATGCACTAGAAGTTTTACGAAAATTACCACCATCACTTCAGATTCAAGCAAAGGAAGACTTGTATGGTGTTTTAAATAAATTCTGTGAATTGAAGCGTGTTCCACCAGCTCATGTCCCTAGTGAGGCTGCAGCGGAAATTGATATTAATATTAAATGTGAGGTTCCAGATTCTGAGGAGGTGAGAGTGAAAGTTGAGCCTAATGAGGAAGATTATCTAGAAAATATTTATTAACTTTGAAAGAATCGTCTTAGTATGTATGAACCATTTTATTTGTATAATCATTTTTCAGCTATGTCAAAAGCTATTGGAAGCTGTCAGGAAAAACAAGTTTGTAAATTAATGTTACGAGTACTCTTTCCGTCAAGTATACTCTGGTTTAAGTATCATGATCATGGTTGCAAAATGTGTTGGTAAGGGTTGGAATAAATGAAAATGAATGGATTATAGTTTTTTTCATCCCATCTATTCGAAAATCTCTGAACAGTTCATCAATAAAGGCGAACAAAATAGCTGTTTTCTCCAAGAGACTTTCGTAGCGGGTAAAAATGGGATTTAAAATTTGAATTTAGGTCCACCATAGCACACCATAGGTATATTTTAGGTCGAACCAAATTATTGTATGAAAATGGATACTGGCCGGTTGTACTATTAAAATTATTATGAATATAAAAAGAGAAACAAGACTACCAACCAAAGAGGTTCTGTTCCTTGCTGTGGTTCCTTGATACAAAAATGTCAATAACATTTTCAGTTGTTACAAATAATACCTAATATGATTTTTACTATTGCTACATCAAGTAATAATATTGTATTAGTATTTTATATTTAAAATTAATGACGAGTGTGTGTCTCAATGAGCCTCTTATTCTTTTCTCATAGAGGGAGATGAAAAGTAGAGTGTATTACGCGGCTGCAAAAATATTTTTACCTTGGGCGACCTATTGAATCCCTCGCTACGTTCAGGATTCTACTTTAGAATCCTTCACTTCGCTCTGGATTCGAAATAGCGCCCTCGCCTTAAAAATATTATTTTACAGCCTTGTGATACAATCTACTATTATACTTCACCTTCTCGGAAAGTACCTCAGTCCTGTTTTAAAAACTAAGGAGAAGATACGTCATTTCTATGGTATAAATATGCGGGGGGAAAAGTTATATGGAAATCCATTGTTAACGTGTTTTAGCGGGATGGAATTTTGTATGAAAATCCATTGTTAACGTGTTTTTTTTTCTTAAGATCAAAATCTGTCGATAACCTATTTTAATATCAAAATCCAAAAAAAGAAAAAGTTTTTATCTCTATGTCCACGAAATGATGCTGGCCACCTACACTTTTCTGAAAAAACCATTAATTTGAAAATAGAACGAAACCAAAATGTGGAACGAAAGCGCGCGCGCGAATTAGGTACCTATTCTTGAAAATCACCGTGTGATAAAATCATACTCAATAAAATCAAAATTTCAGTTTTTTTCTTATCAACAGGGAAAAATTATAATGCATAAATATAAATTAGTGTTTAATTGTTAAATTTTATAAAGTATTACTAACGTTTTAACACTATCAAGGTAAAATTAAAACGTTTAAACATCCAAGCGATATTTTATCACCCAGTGATTTTCAAAAATTGGACCCCTGTTTTCTTTACAAAGTTGTTGGAAGTTTTAATTGTAGTTTTGTTGGTGCGTGCTTTTTACAAAAAAATGTCGTCAAATAGTGACAGTGCTGAAGAGTTTTTGACGCCGCTAGAACTACAAGAAAGTGCGCAAGCGGTTATTGATTGCCTGAAAAATCTCCAAAAAATACAACAATGTAGGTATGTGATAGGTTTATACGTTGAAAAAGCGAGAAAAAAGCGCATTGATTTTCGGAAACTGTTTTGCTTGCTTATTATAGTGAAAAAGCGTATAAATATAAGCCAAGTCTTTGTATTCCATGTTGAAAAGTACCATATTGACAAGACATGATATCAGTATAATGGAATACAAAAAACTTACATCATATCTGAAAAGGAAATCTGAAATATTTTCCTCGTTGGTGAAGTATAAAGCACTATGTATCACTCGAAAGAAAGTGCGATTCCCTACTCGGGTGTATTGAGCCCTTCGGCTTCGCCTCAGGGCTCAAACGACGCCCTTGTTGGGAATCGGTCACTTTCTCCTCTCGATGAACAATGTACTATTGTTAGTTTTTAGACTTTAAGCTTAATTATTTATTCTGAGACGGAGTGGTTAAATTTCGGTGGATTCATTGATGGCAGCAAAAGATAAAAAAATTATGCTCTATCGTCTTCATTATGCAATTATGGAAATGACATAATCTACCCGTTTAGGTGTTTTGATTCGATAGGTTGCTGTTTCGAGAAATAAACTCTATCAGTAGATACCAACTCAATAACGCTTACGCAGGTATAGTGACGAATATTTTCGAAGAAATATATCAATGAATTAAATGCCGCGCCGGCAGACCTTCTTTTGAACAATGAGTTACTGGGTACGAATACCTAAATCACATCTGGCACTGTCTTTATAATGGTCAGTGGTCATTAAGTTTTAAAAAAGTAAGTAAACAAAAGTAGGGTAATGAATTTGTGAGTTTGGCTAGTTATTTTTCGAGCGACCAAAATATTATTTCGGACTTAGAACGTGCTACGGAACAGGAAAAAAATATGACTGCTAGTAAATGAATTTGTCTTTTACACATTTGTACTGTAATAAGTAGCGTCAAAACAAGAAATACAGTTGATTTAACATTAGAAACGTTACTGAATATGAGAATTATAATGCATATTTCCAGTTTCTACCTAATTAAAACTAAATAGTTTTTTTATTGTTTCAATTTTAGATGTTTAAGTCATTATGTAACAGGATTATTTATGTTTACTTATTTATTAATTAAATATAAAGTCGATGAAACAACTAGGACGGAACCCTTCATAATAAAAAAATATTACTTTTTAGGTAAAAAAAAAAAATAGTAATAACTTTAATCTGTTGTAAAAAACGCCAACACTACGTACGTATCATTTTAAATTCTGTCGGAAGTCAATTGAAACAATATAAGTACAGCTTTGTAAAGAGGGTTGTGTTAAAACACATCAAACATCATTCATCCATGCTCAAACATTGTTTACAATTACGTGATCCAAGTTTCTACGCCCTGTCCCATGATGCATCACATTACTGTACTGCACTATTTCGTATCACGCACGAATGTACGAAAATAACGAGTGATGTTTCAGGTAATAGTGATATCACTAGGTAATATCACGTTCCGAGTAATGTGATGTGATATTACATCACTTTGTAGTGCACTGTTTTGCCCATCTCTACTCCTGTCCTTGTTCTAATGCCGGCTCCAGACTCTCACGAGGCGCCTCGCACGAGGCTCTCGCACGAGTCTTGGCGAGTGGAGGCTGTTGGAGTGCTAGCCATCCACACTCGATTTATTCAGTTGCCCGCTACGTCTACTAAGAGATGGACGTATTTGAAGTTACTGCGTTAGCCACCCTAAGTCGCCATTAATAATATTTTTTTTAGTTTTTGGCTCGGGTTGCTTATCCGATCCCACGCCTCGTTCACTTTATTTTTATCCTTGTGATATGTTTTTGTAACAACAAAATGAGCGAGCACGAGAGTGTGGTTGATTCCCTCGCCTCACCCTCTCGTGTCCTTGACTCGCGTCCGAAAAACCGACACAAAACGGAGCGCCAGCGAGGCGAGGCGAGGGGACACGAGCGCACCGTCCTCACTCGCGCTCGCGTTCCCTCCTGGAGAGTCAGGATACTCCTTTCCATTGCTCTCTTTGAGTGGTTCTTATTTTTTTTTTACTTTTCGTTACAGAAACGGTGTGAAAAGTATTAAGTATTGGATGATATTAGACTATTTTCTATGTTTTTGCTTTGAGACCTATGCTTTTTGCTAAATTTCATTCTAAGTCAACGGGAAGTACCCCATAGGTTATGGTTTGGTTCATAATATGTGGTATGGGGATGGAGACATGAATGGCCGTATCTTTTGATTGTGTTGTTGTAGAAACTTGGAATTTTCACAGCTTTAAGTGTCCATAGACTATAATATTCAACTTGATACATTTATCGGTTCGGGTGAAAGGATTTTGACAGACAGGCGACAGACGGAGAACAAAATGATCCTAAAAGGGTTCCTTTTTTATATTTGAGGTACGGAACCCTAAAAACAGCTAGTTTATAGTCCCTGTTGTAACTGGTGTCCTAGATCCACTTTCCTAGAAAGGTCATCCTAGGCCATATTTTCGACACCAATTTAAGGCCTTAATAAGTCCCGTTGACCTTGACGATTCGAGGATTGCAGAGTCTTCTGCCCACATTAACGCCATCTAGCGGAAATGCTCGGTACTCCTTAGACTAATTCAAAATACAACAAAGATTATACATTGCAGAGGGAACAAGTATTATGTCCTGTGATACTACCTATTTATAACTACTACCACTGAGGGTCCGCACAGAGCAGTTTCCCAGAGTTGCCATGCCATGTTAATAATTGTGTGCTCACTCTGCAGCGGTAGGTTGTGGTTCATGTATGCCTGGTGTCTGCCCGACGACAAGCAGTATTTGTGTACGATTATGATTCTGTGTCTGTTAGACTTAATTAGGTGTGTATGTAGGGGATGTGTAGTATGCGGATGGATGCGTGGTATATGTGTGGTGTGGTTGGTGTGAACGCAACAAGTTCCCAGCCTGCGAAGAAGTCCTGCACATCTGCACGTCCCCGAACCTAGACGACGCAGTGAAGAAGCAGTTCTCCCTGGATTCCCTTGGCATCACGTCAACGCAACGACCGAATCCGAAAGAGCGTAGGTTTCGACTGCCCCGTTCGGTCCCTGGATGGAGACTGGGCAGATCTTGAGCAGCACCTTTCTGCTACTCGTCCCGTCGTGAGAAGCTGCGGCGACGGTCTCGTGCGTCTCCTCTTCGGCGGGCCTTGGTTGCTCTGGTGGCGGCAGAGCTCGTGTAGCGTCGTGTAGTAGGACGTGATGCGTGTGTCGACATCCTTCAATGCTGCACTTCTTGCTTTTGCAGCGGCTCCGTTGGTGCTTGTTTGATAGACATCGGAAGCACACACCTTCTGATTTTGCCCACTCCCATCGGCCGGAGACGGTCATCTGTTTGAGCTTCTTACACTGCTCCGGTGGGTGTTCGCCTCCGCAACACAAGCAGGTTCGTTTCTTGAGTTCGGGTTCAGCGGAGGTGGCGAAGACTTGGGCAGGCTGCCGTGTGGACGTCATCCGACTTGTTCTTGCGTTCCGAGTGGTGGGGCGTTCGCGGTTGGCTACCGGCTTCGTAGGTGCAGTGCAGAATGCGAACTGCATCTGGTTCTCGGCTTCATCTAGTAGGTAGCGAGCCAGGGCGAAGATTTCTGGTTCGTTCGGATCTTTATATCTTCTGGCGTAGTCGCACCATGCCTTGCGGTAGGTTGGAGTTAGCTTGCTGACGACCTCTTGCGCTAAATCCGGGTTCATGAGGAAGGTGATGTTGGATACGGCTTCCAAAACGCACACGATGTTCTGCACCTTGATTGCGAAGCAATGCATTCCTTGCGCTGTCTCGTCCATAGGTGGCAGCTTGTGGAGATCGGCCATGATGCGTGCGGTGACCATTCTTGGTTGCCAGAAGGCTCGTTCGAGCGACCTACTGATGATGTCTGGGCTTCTTGCGGTGTACAGCAGGGATGATACTGCTTCTCTTGCCTCCCCCCGTAAGGCGATCCGGAGGCGTCCCAGATTCTCGATCGGCGACAACTTGTACAGGGCCGTTGAGTCGCGGAACGCTGCCTTGAAGGGTAGCCACTCCGTAGGGGCACCGCTGAACGTTGGTAGCTCCAATGCTTGGTGAGACTTCGGGCGAAGATCCATCATTCGCTCCATGGTGTCTGTTAAGCGCTCTGCGCTCTTGTGGCGTGAGCTTGAAGTTGGTCGTCGGTCGTCATAATAACAAGACGGCGACGGAGATCGGTCGCGTCGCGATGTCCTCTTTCGGTATGGTGACGGTGATCGCTCTCGACGTGGTTCGGAGTAATCGTGTTGCCATGTGACCGTAGCTCGACGAGGTGAAGGCTGGTGGTGCCGCGGTGGTGATCGCTCGCGGTGTGTTGCAGCCCTTGATGCACGCGGCGACGGTGATCGGTCGTGATGTGGCGCAGTCCATGAGGCATGCGGCGCCGGTGATCGGTCGCGATGTGTCGCGGCCCTCGGTGCATCTGGCGAAGGAGTTCGCACGCGTCGCTGCAGATGTTGCTGCGATGACGACAGATGTTCGCGCCTTGTTGATGTCGGTAGCGGTGGCGCCGGTTGCTGCGGCGTCGGTGGGTCGCGTTGCGGCATCGGTTGTGACAGCGGCGGGTTGCGCTGCGGCCTCGGTTCGGTCTGTTCTGGCTCCCCCCGTTGATCGATCGGAGTGTGAAGCAGCGACGAGGTAGGGATCTCACTCGTTAGTTCTTGCTGCTGATCTTTATCCAGCCATTCTACTACATGGCTGAGTGACGGCCCGACGCGTTCGTTGCGGCGTTCTTGCTCCTCGTCTGCGAGTTCCGCGAGGTCAGCACGTAGTTTCTTCCGGGAGACAGAGTTTTCTATCTCGAACAGCTTCTGAGCGACAGCGGCGTTCATCTGTCGCGTAAAGGCTTCGGCTTCCATCTGCTTCCTGTAGGCATCAGCTTCCATGCGTTGCTTGAAGGCTTCCGCTTCGAGACGGGCTAGTCTCGCGGCGTCCTCTGCCTGTGCTCGCAGGATACCCTAAGAGCTATCCTATATTTTGGGGAAAAAATTCATATCAGGCCAAATTTTTGTAAATGGCCTTTAAATGTAATTTTAAGAGACTATATTTTTGAATCCTCCAAAATTTCAAACTGGAATGTACCAAAAAAAAGTTATACCCCGAAGATGGCGCAATTTTACAGCAAAAAAGGTAGCACCTATATTATCGTGAAAATGTGTCTATGTTCACTATATTCAAGCACCAAAATCGAGATCCACCAAAGATATAAACGGGAAACTAATTATATGAGAAGAAGTTGTTTGTTTCACTAACTGTGCCTTAAACTCTAGGAAAAAAATAATAGCAGATTTGTTTTGGTAATTATCAACATCAAATAACGTTTTAATATACTTTCTTTCAAAATCCAACATTGTTTTTATTTGGGTAGTAGGTAATTCTTTATCAGCTTTTTACATAGGCAGCAAAAAAGTAGCAGTTATAAATTTAGGTAGACTTTTAATATTAAGCCTAGATAGCATAACGAAACATGAAATCCACCAAAAAAATTACGATCTTAATAAATTTTTAAAGGTGCATAAACTAATAAGGACTTAAGTTCTCCGTAATAAGTATAATTTTCGAACGCTTACTATTCTTACTAATGCAACCGCGGGCATTCGACTCGGAGCGCGCCAAAAAAAGCCCGCTCAAACGTCCACACCTAAAAATACGGGGTGTAATTTGATTGCGTGTCATAGCTGATCGGATCAGTATCAGCAACTGAACAACTTTTCCCAAGGAACATAGGTTGAAATACGAAAATCAATCTTTGACCACCCATAGAAACTGCGTCAGCTGATAGCGCATTTTGTATTGCAGGTCAAATTTGCTTTATCATATTTCGACCTATGTATGTTCCTTGGGAAAAGTTGTTCAGTTACTGATACTGATCCTGCCCCTGAACTATGGCACGCAATCAGATTAATCAATATTTTTTAAATAGTTTTCATGTTGTTTTATACAGGGTGTCCAGGGTGACACCGGACGTAGATGGACTTAAGGCGCATCAAATAAAAAAATAATAATAATATTTGTAATTTTTAAAAATCAATGAAACTGGTCATACTCAATACTCATTACACTTTTCTATGCGCATGTTAAGCTTATTTGATGCGCCTTAAGTCCATCTACCTCCGGTGTCAGCGTGACGGCCTAATTATGGGACACCCTGTATGATGATATAAGGAGTCTTTAGCCGCATGTTTTGCAAAAAAAATCAACTATTTCTTATCTGAACGAGCCTAAACTTAGTATGTTTAAAAAATCTTTTTTAGGGTTCCGATACCAAAATGGTAAAAAGATACCCTTATGGTGCCGCTCTGTCTGTATATCTCAGCAACCACTTATGCTATCGACCTGAAATTTGGAATAGTTTTAGAATATAGTTGCCCAACTTAATTGCACATGGAATAAATTTTGAAAAAAGTATGATTATTAATGTAAAGGGGGCCAAAATATGGGGGGCCAAACTTCAAATTGTCGCTACTAGGTCGAGTGGGGTATCATATGAAAGAACTTTACTTGTACATTTGAAAATATATTTTTGTATTTTTTTAAGTTTCTTAGTTTTCAAGTTATGATGAAAAATGTCAAAAAAAATACCATTCCCCCCCCCCCCCTTATCTCCGAAGTTTGAGTAGGGAAAAATCTGAATTAATTACAGTTGGCAGAGGTTTATGTAAACTTTACAGCAAAAATAAAACGATCTTTCTAAGTTGCACAGTTTTTTCAGAAATCTGCATAAAACCTTTACAAACAAATTCAGTTTTGCGGTTCTGAAAATGGACTTTATTGCTTCCAAAAATACTAAAGGTATATCGGAACCCTCGGCGCGCGAGTCTGACTCGCACTTGACCGGTTTTTTTTTATTTAAAGATAACAAGAATTTCAAAATAAATGATGATTAGCGTATTCTTAGAATGAGTACTTTTTCAAAGCCCTTACATTTAATATACCAAACCCTAGGTTTAACATTTTATTTTTGTTTTTCTTAAGTATCTACAATCATAGACTGTCGGCCCACAGTAGCGAGGCCTACCTTACAAAAAAGCAGAACAAACGCACTTTGTAGAGACAGAGGACCGGTTAAAATACCTCATGGAAAAGCAAAATAAAACTAGTCTGTGCTCCTAATCACTTAGCAAAGCTTAAAAAACTTTGTAGGCCTACTTAATACCTGGCAGGTGGTCGTATCCGACCACTTTTATGGTGCCATAAAAAATTCTACATTTTACCTCGTCAAAGTCAAAATCGTTTATTCATTGTTGGATATTAAAATCTCTTAATGATTCTCTCATCAAAAATCAGATTGACAAAAGCGCCAAATTAGAGCTAAATAAAAGCTAGAGCTAAAATAGTCTTGCAGACGGTCTCCTACATTTTGTCGGAAGCGTGTTTTAGCGTCCGCAATACATTTTTTTGCATTTTCTTGATATTTAAGGACTCCTGAACAAGATCAGGGAGGGTGTCGCCCTGACATCCTTGAGGATTTTGTATAAAGTCCATGATTAGATAAAAGGAGGGCAACAAAATAAAAATCGTTGTTTAGAGCTCGATGAGAAGATAAATGCTGTATTTTTTGTTTTAAAAAATATTAAAAAGTAAAGGAATTAGATGCCACCAAAGTCAGTTTTTTTTACAAAATTTTGTTTGGGCTGTATCTTATGAACAGTAATAGGTAGACAGTTGAAATATTTACAGATAATGTATTTCTGTTGCCGCTTTCACAAGAACTACTAAAAACTAAAAAAGTAATAAATTGAAGGAGGCTCCCATACTAAAAACCTGTCTTTTTAGGCGATTTTTGCTCGATTTTTGTTTTAGCTCTATCTTAAAAACGGGAACACGAACAAACGTCAAAATAATGTACGTTTATAGTGCATGAGCAATAAAATAACAAAAAATCCGGCCAAGTGCGAGTCGGACTCGCGCACTGAGGGTTCCGTACCACCATCATCATCATCATAACATCCCAAAAAAACGTCCACTACAGCACAGGGAGCTCCCTCCAGAATTCTAGCTTTTTCTGGAAAAATGTGGAGGGCAAGTACCTACCGTAGTCACCTCGCTTGTTAGCATTACGGCTGGCACCATGGACCGCGGTTTTATGTGACCGCAGAAAGTAAGATGTAAGATAGAGGATGCTGCTGCCCATCCTCCAGTTAACCCTTAGTCGCCTCTTACGACACCCACGGGTATGTATGGGTTCCACCACACCACCGTACCACCACATAAACATAATTGTATTAGTTGAAATTTCAGTAAGTTAATGTGCTAGATTTTTTGAGTCCGACACGCGCTTGACCAAATTTTGTTATTTGTTGTTATTTTATAGCTTATGCACTATAAACATACCAATTTTCAAGTTTGTAAGTGATCTCGTTTTTAAATAGAACTAAAACAAAAATCGCCTCAGCGACCATCCAACTTGACCCCTCTCTTATATGAATGTTCTTGAAACGGGAGCTCACCACAATTGGTTACTATTAGATGCGAGAAAAGTTGTAGTATTTAATTATTTCAGACTTTTCCCATTATTTGTACTGTGAGACCTAGCTTCTTGCCAAATTTCATAATTTTAGGTCAACGGGAACTACCCTGTAGGTTTTGCATTTTTGAATAAAATTATGGAGATGAGGACATAAAATGCCATATCTTTTTATTGCGTCGTTGTAAAAAATTGAAATTTTTAGACCTTGTGTGGTCCATGGATCCTAATATATGGTATTAATTTCAACCTGATACTTTTACCCGTTCGTGAGATAAAGGGTCTTGACAGACAGACAGACGGACAACAAAGTGATCCTATAAGGGTTCCGTTTTTTTCTTTTGAGGTATGGAACCCTAAAAATAATAAAAACTGGTCAAGTGCGAGTCGGACTCAGAAAATCTAGCACAGTAAGTTACTACTTACAATATTGATTGTAGGTATTAGTTGAAATTTCAGTAACTTACTGTGCAAGATTTTTTGAGTCTGACTCGCATTTGACCAGTTTTTGAAACTTTTTATTGTTTAACAGTTCATGCACTATAAACGTACATATTTTCGCGTTTGTAAGTGTTCCCGTTATTAAAATAGAGCTAAAACAAAAATAGATTAAAAAATCGCCAAAAAAAGACAGGTTTTTAGTTTGGGAGTCCCTTTTAATTTATTACTTTTTTAATTTTTAGTATTTCTTGTCATAGCGGCATACATTATCTGTGAATATTTCAACAGTCTCCCTATTACTGTTCATAAGATAACAGCCCAAACAAAATTTTGTAAAAAAACTGAATTTGGTGGCATCTAATTCCTTTACTTTTTAATATTTTTTAAAACAAAAAATACAGCATTTATCTTCTCAACGAGCTCTAAACAACGATACCCCACTCGATGAGGTAGGTCAAAATTTTTATTTCGTTCCCCTTCTTTTATCTAATCATGGACTTTATACAAGATCCTCAAGGATGTCAGGGCGACACCCTGTCTAATCTTGTTCAGTAGTGTTAAAACATCATGAAAAAGAATTAAAATATATTGCGGACGCCAAAACACGCTTCCGCCTGAATCCTCCTGACTAAAACACTTTTGTCTGAGCTCAGGACCAAAAACAAAATAGCGTAAACATAAAAAAATTAACAAACGGACTTTGTAGAGCCAGAAGACCTTTAGCAGCTTTAAACAATCTGGTCGGCCGCGGCACAACTTGGCAGGATTTCCGCAATTAGCACCCAAACTTACCCGTCCGACCGGTTAAAATACCTCATCGAAAAGTAGAATTGTGGGCTTCTAACCACTTAGCAACTTAAAAAACATTATCAGCCTCCTTCAAACCTGGCAGGTTCTCGTGTCTGACTACTTTTATGGTACCACTGAAATGGTAAATTTCACCTCGTTGATAAAAAGGATTGACACAATGCGTATTTATAGCTTGATTTAATTTGTTAACATACGTCTTGGTCGGCCTGACCTCATCTTGGCAGTTTTCCTTGTCTAACTTCTTTTGTCTGTGCCCATAGGCTGTCAAAAAATATGTGTAACTACAAATAGTTTATTAATCAAATAAAATTACAATTTATAGCATCTAAAAATAAAACAATGAGATTCGTAACTTTCCATAAGGCAAAACATTGACTCCCACACTAGGTCAAGCCTGTATCGTATAACTAAACAAAAAACTAAACAAACACACTTTGTAGAGACAGATGACCTTTATTAGCTTCAAAAACATCTGGTCAGCAAACTTAGCAGGTTTAGCCCAGTTAGTGTTAGGGCTTTACTTGTAAATTCCAAAATATATTTTTATATTTTTTTAAGACTCTTAGTTTCGAAGTTATGATGAAAAACCGGCCAAGTGCGAGTCGGACTCGCGCACCGAGGGTTCCGTACCACCACATAATCATAATTGTATTAGTTGAAATTTCAGTAAGTTAATGTGGTAGATTTTTTGATTCCGACACGCGCTTGACCAAATTTTATTATTTGTTGTTATTTTATAGCTTATGCACTATAAACATACCAATTTTCAAGTTTGTAAGTGTTCCCGTTTTTAAAATAGAACTAAAACAAACATCGCCTCCGCGACCATCCAACTTGACCCCTCTCTTGAATGTTCTTGAAACGGGAGCTCAACACAATTGGTTACCATTAGTTGTGAAAAAAGTTGTAATATTTAATGATTTCAGACTTTTACCATTATTTGTACTGTGAGACCTAGCTTCTTGCCAAATTTCATAATTTTAGGTCAACGGGAAATACTCTGTAGATTTTGCTTTTTTGCTTAAATGTATGGAGATGAGGACATAAAATGCCATATCTTTTGATTGCGTCGTTGTAAAAAACTTAAATTTTCAGATCTTGTGTAGTTCATGGATCCTAATATATGGTATTAATTTCAACCTGATACCTTTACTCGTTCGTGAGATAAAGGGTCTTGACAGACAGACAGACAGATAGACGGACAACAAAGTGATCCTATAAGGGTTCCGTTTTTTTCTTTTGAGGTACGGAACCCTAAAAATGTAAAAAACATACGTCGTCCCCCCCCCCCTTAACTCCGAAGTTTGTGAAAGGAAAAATCTGAATTAATTACAGTCGATAGAAGTCTATGTAAATATTACAGCGAAAATAAAACAATCTTTCTACGTTGCACAGTTTTTTAGTAATCTGCAAAAAACCATTACAAACAAATTTAGTTTTGCGGTCCTAACAATGGACTTTATCGCTTCCGAAAATACTACAGGTAAATACTATCGGAACCCTCGGCGCGCGAGTCCAACTCGCACTTGACCGGTTTTGCCAAGTTGTGCCGCGGTCGACCAGTCGTTTATGAATCTACTTAATGTCCTCTGTCTCTGCAAAGTGCGTGCGTTCTGATTTTTTATAAGGTAGGCCTCTATTGTGGGCCGACGGTCTATCAGTAGTTCAGTCAGTTCTTCTTCCTCAAACTGCAATGCGAAGATGCATCGCCGCAACAGAAAAAACCTGTAGATTTATAATCAAAATTTGCGGGTTTTTCTGGTGTCTCACCGGCAGCAATACGTTTTGTCGCAGCTAAAATCAGTTTCGGATACGTGTATAATTCCGGATTTCTTTATGTAACTTAACATTGCTCAAATTTTAGGATCTCAAAAACAATCCTTCGAGTCTTATTTTACTTGATTCGTATACTACCTAGTCTTTGCAGGCCTTTTTCGCCTACAAGCACAATATCAAAACACAATGAATAATTGCATATTCCGCATTTTTCACAACTTATATTTTCTTCCATTCTTTTATCACCTTAAAGTTTTTATAACACTTTGTTGGCAAAGGTAATATTTTTCGCAAATAATGGTGACAATGCTGAATGCGCTCACGACTCTGCAATTAAAACAAATCTTGGTACATATCGTCCTGTGACGTGACCTTGCTTGCCCTCGTGCGCCCGCTCGCTCGTTGTTCCCGCCGCCGCCGCCGCCGCGCCCCGCGTATACCCCTCGCAACCCTTTGTTTCTTTGATTCGTGATTATAATTATTACTTTATGTTTTTAAGGTGGATTTTAATTTAGGATGATATTATTTGACCTTAAAGAAAAGTCTACTTAGTTAATTTAACTGCTATATTTTTTTCACTAGTTTTTTATTACCACTAAAATCGTTTTGAATTTCCATATAGTTTTTTGGGTGGATTTATTACACTTTATGTTAAGGGACGTTAATGAAACAAAAGCATAGAAGAACTGATCTTATAGTATTTTTATCATAGGTGTAATGCAACTTTAAGATTTACGTAAACATTTTTTTTAGATTTAATTGTGTTTCTTTTACAAATATAGGAGGATTATATACTTAAAAAAAAAATATTAATAAAGGTAATCAAATGTAAAGTAAATAATATTTATAGCATTTTTGCCCTTTTTTTGTGGAATTTATAATACCTTTATTATAATTTTTTTAAATCCTGCGGTCATAAATTTGGGTGGATTACTAATGAATTATTTTATAGACCAGCTAATCTAATTTTTGACGAAAAAAAAATGCTGATATGAATTTTTGTTGAATCTTCATACAGTGAAATAGTTTGGCTCTCAGGGTAGGATGCGGGTTCGAGCGCTTGTCGATGCTGCTGAGCCGGCGACACTGGCAGCACGGGAAGTTCTGCCTTGCTCCACGACGACTCGATCGGTTCCACCCCGTTCTAGGGTTGAGACGTCTTGGCCTGGGGCTGTACTGCGGGTAGTGTCGACGTTAGCGGCGGCGGCATCTTCGGGACGAGGGGCGGGGTCGGTTCGGTCGCCCTCGGTCGCGACGCTCGGCGATGCAGGTGGCTTGTCGAAGGTGACGAGGATCTGAGGCGGGACTGACGTGACGACAGGAAGCTCGTCCCTCTGGGCCTGCGTCAGTCTCGGGCGTCCAGCGGGTTCTTCCATCGTTGACTTGTTCTGCGACGATTTGCTGCGCGTTGTAGCCATAACACTGCACAAAGTCACAAAAGCAATATCCGGCTCGAAGGACCAAGAACTGTTGGCTACACCAACACGAGTTCGGGGTTCACCGGGTGCTTTGTGACTTAAACACGAGATCAAGTTTACAAATCGTCTTTATTAAACACACTAGTTCAAACAACGATAACAACAGGTAATAACAAGAGTCAACAAGAGTCAAACAGAAAACTGAACAAGTGAACGTTATACAGTCCACTCAAGGAGTTGACAAGACAGTGAAAACTAGTTAGTGACTAGTCAGTGTCAGTGCCAGTGCCCACTCGTCTGAGCCTGCGTGCTCGTCACTTGTTAAGTTTTCTGTTTGACTCTTGTTGACTCTTGTTATTACCTGTTGTTATCGTTGTTTGAACTAGTGTGTTTAATAAAGACGATTTGTAAACTTGATCTCGTGTTTAAGTCACAAAGCACCCGGTGAACCATGGTTTCAAACTTCATGATTCTTTTTACTTTTAACCAATCATTTCGTGTTGGTGACTCCAAAGTTCTTGACACTACGCTCACAGCGTATGCAATGTCAGGACGTGTGCCAACCATTAAATATGCGAGAGCTCCTACAGCTTCTCTATACGGAAATTGTACTTCCTCTCCGGGAGGGGTGTCAACTTCCCCTGATTCAATCTGTTTCTCAATTGGTGTAGATACAGGGTTGCAATCACTCATATTGAAGCGTTTCAAAATTTTCTTGCTATAAGCTTCCTGTTTAATCAGTATTACACCTCCCCTGTCTTGACTAATTTCAAGTCCTAGGTAAAAACTAGCTGGCTTAGTAGTTATTTTTACCTTTTTTCTCAATTGATTCAAGAACTCCTTTGCTAGCGCTTCGCTGGACGCAGCAATAAGTCCGTCATCCACATATAAGGTAAGTAGAATTTTCTGACTTCCTTTTATTTTCGTATACAGACAAGGATCTGCAGTGCTCTGTGTGAAATCAAGTTCCTTCAAAATGTCGTGAAAACGAGTATTCCAACATCTCGGAGCTTGTTTCAGCCCATACAAGCTTCTTTTCAAGCGACACACTCTGTTAGTGTTATCTTCATAGCCTTCAGGCTGTCTCATGTAAATTTCTTCGGTCAAAAATCCATTCAAAAAGGCGGTTGTTACATCAAACTGAGTTAGAAACATTCGTTCATTGGCAGCAACGCTTATTAGAGAACGGATTGTTGCCATCCTAGCAACAGGACTAAAAGTTTCTTCGTAATCAATGCCTCTTTTTTGACGAAAGCCTTTTACAACGAGTCTGGCCTTATATTTATCAACAGATCCATCGGCATTTAGCTTAACACGGAAAACCCATTTGCAAGGGATTGCTTTTCTATTTTTGGGCAATTCCTCTAAAGTCCATGTTCCGTTTTCCTTCAAAGAGTTTATCTCGCTTTCCATTGCCTTGATCCATAGATCTTTTTCTTTGCTTAACACTGCTTCCTTGTATGTTGCAGGTTCAAAATGTCCATCAGTAGATGCTATCATGACATAATCTTTGAATTTATCTGGTTTTCTGAGCTGGGATCTATCTCGCAGATGATAAGGATTAGCCAATTGTTCTATATCAATTTCTTCTTCCAAGATTTCTCTATCGTCCTCTGTATCAATATCATCTTCCACGATTTCTCTATCCTCTCTGTCCCCTTCCAATTCAACAGATTCTTCATGAGCAGTATCAAAATCGATTTCTGATTCAGCGTTATCGTCAACGTGATCGCCAATAGAAACACGAGGTGCAGGAACTGGTTCCTCAGTAGAGCTCCTATCTCTTGACTCAATCCTACCTGCTGTAAGTGGTTTTTCATTGCTTACTTCTGCAGTAGGCGTCTCTGTGTAGTCTCTAATAACCTTTATTGGAATCTCAGTTTCGGTCACTTCTTTAGTTTCGATATCATCTGTAGTTAGTTTAAAATCTAACGGTTTCTCATCGAAAGTGACATCACGTGATCTTACAAGGGAATTTGATTCTTTATTCCAGAGCCGGTAGCCATCATCATTATCATAACCTATGAGAATGCATTTTTTTGCTTTCTTCTGCATCTTTTTCCTTTTCTGTTTAGGGATATGCACGTAGCAAATAGAACCTATGATCTTCAAATGTTTTATTTGTGGTTTCTTTCCATACCACAACTCAAACGGTGTCTTGTTTTCAACGGAAGTTGGCCCGGTTCTGTTAAGAATATAAGTGGCAGTCTTAACCAACTCTGCCCACAAAAATTCAGGTAATGCTTCGTGAGCGAACATCATCGCCCTGGCCATCTCAACTATGGTGCGATTCTCTCGTTCACTACAACCGTTCTGTTCGGGTGTGTACGGCATTACTAATCTTTGATGTATTCCATACTTCGCTAATTCGTTACGAACTTTCACATTATCAAATTCTCCACCATTGTCAGTAAGTAGCTCCTTGATAGTATGACCATTGACCTTAGCATCTTCCAGCATCATGCGTAGGATATCAGGTACTTCTGACTTATGTTTCATTATGTAGACATAACGATATTTCGAGAATTCATCCTTGAAAAGTACAAAGTAGCGAGATTTCGAGCAACTTGGAGGAAATGGACCACAAACGTCCGCGTGTATGCGTTCTCCTGGAATGGTAGCTTTTTCTCTAACACCAAATTTCTTTCTATGTGTTTTCCCAAAGATACATCCTTCGCATAAGTCTCCACAGTTCTTGGTTTTGAGGCCAAGTTCTCGCTCAATAAATTTTTTCACATGGCGTTTGTCCTGATGCCCCATACGTTCATGGTATAGCTGCAAAGTATCAACCGCATTCACATCAATTGCATTTATCACGCTTCCTTTGGGTAGAACAGGTTTACAATTCAGTTTGTACAAACCGCCACGTCTTTGTCTACTTCCAGTCACACAAAGCTCTCCATTGATTTTGAAAGAACACGTAGTAGCTTGTGACTCAAATAAACTTTTCGTATTTGCATCCTGTGCAGATAACATTGAAAAAAGGTTCTTTGTAACCTTCGGAACGTACCACACGTCGTTAATTACAAAAGTTCTCTTGTTAGTTTTCATTAAAATTGAGCCTTTCCCTATGGCTTCAATCGTATTTCCATCTGCAGTGGTTACCGTATGTGGTTCTACAAAACATTCAAACTCCTGAAACAAGTCGCGTCTCATCGTGACATGGTGTGTAGCCCCGTTGTCTACGTACCACTCATCTCGATTTGTGTCGCCATCTGTTACATTTACCAGCACAGCCATCATACTCGTGCTAGCTTCAGGCTTTCCAGTACGTTTTTCTTTTGGACAGTCCTTCCTGAAGTGTCCAACTTCACCACAAAAATGACATTTGAAAACTTTCTTCCCTTTTTTGATGTTTTTCTTGTTGTTACTTGCTAACAACGCTTCACCACTAGACCTTGACACGCATCCCGCTTCTCTGGACGTTGTCGTCAATGCCTTTTCGTGAGCACACAGCTGGGCTGTCAGATTGTCAACGGTTCTATCCTTCTTGGACATCAATAACCAACTCGACTTAAAAGAGAAGTATTCTTCCGGCAATGTGTGTAGAATCTTGCAGATCAAAAGTAACTCAGGTAATTCCTTTCCTTTGTCAGCTTTTATCAGCTCTTGATTAAGCTTATGCCATAAATTCTTCGCTTTAGACAGATGGGTCATCAATAGGATCCATCTTGAGTTGAAAGAATTCCATGCAGACATCGTACAAGCGGTCATCGTTGATACCGTCGTATAGTCTATGAAGTTCATTCCAGACGTCTTTTGGATTTGTAAACCGTAGTACCTTGTCAAGCACATCGTCATTCATATTATTGGTGATAACAAGTAAAGCTGTACTCTCCAGTCTATTATACTCAGCAAGCCTTTTCTTGTATGCATCCATCAAGGCAGTTTCAGTAGCATCTCCTGTGCCACTCAACACCGGCTTTTCAGGTTTTTGCACATCACCTTCGATAATATCTACTAATCCATCTATACCTCGTAGTAGCGCAGTCATACGATACTTCCAGGCTACCCAATTTGTTCCATCGAACTTCGAGATTTGAATTTTATTCGGTTCCATACTTGACTATTTTCGGTCGTGCAAGAGGGCGCATAACCTCTTATAATAGCAACGAGCAAGCGCAGGGCAAAGTTCTAGAGCAAATCCAGGCAGGATTAGTCGAATACGATGTAAACTTTAGCAAAAATTGAACAAACATATTTTTAACAATAGTACAGCTTGACCAACTTATCTGGAGAATTTTGTGATGGCGCCACGATCGAAAAGGGTTGCCACCTATTACAAAAATAAACAAATTCAGCCTTTTTTAATACTCTTAACTTCATGATAAAATACGACATGACTGTTTGCCTCCTTGCTCGCAATCACAGATAAAAGATACAGGGTGTAAAAAAAAGTACGATGATCCTTCTTAGGGGTGATTCTACATCACTAATAATTTAATATTTTTCGGGGCGCTTCACTTCTACTTGAGCTAAATCTATTTTTGTAAGAAAAAGTATTTTTAATATTTTTTGTACAATCTATTAATGATGTAGAATCACGCCTTAGAAGGATCATCGTACTTTTTAGGGTTCCGTACCTCAAAATAAAAAAAACGGAACCCTTATTATAGGATTACTGTGTTGTCCGTCAGCCTATCTGTCTGTCAAGACCCTTTTTCTCACGAACGAGAAGAGGTATCAGGTTGAAATTGATAAAGAATATTTAGGTCCATAAACCACACAAGATCTGAAAATTTATTTTTTTACAACGACGCAATCAAAAGATGGCTCTTTATGTCCTCATCTCCATACATTTATGCAAAAAAGCAAAACATACAAGGTACTTCCCGTTGACCTAACATTATGAAATTTGACAAGAAGCTAGGTCTCAAAGTACAAATAAAGGGAAAAGTCTAAAAATTAATATTTCAATTTCAATTTTTCTCACAACTAATAGTAACCAATTAAAGTGAGCTCCCGTTTCAAGAACTTTTTTATAAAAGAGGGGTCAAGTTGGATGGTCGCGGAGATTTTAAAATCAATGAGCGAAAGCTTTTAGTATATCATA
The DNA here is from genome assembly GCA_947532105.1 of Athrips mouffetella. Lineage (NCBI taxonomy): Eukaryota > Metazoa > Arthropoda > Insecta > Lepidoptera > Gelechiidae > Athrips > Athrips mouffetella. The sequence goes on from OX383956.1 coordinate 36,610,560, forward strand.
TGGTAGATAGGTACGGAACCCTAAGGGCACGAGTCCGACTCACACTTGGCCGGTTTTTCACACCCTGTATAAGTAAATACAAAGATCGATGATAAAGACAACGGCCCTGACTAAACAGTAAGGGTTTTTAGGCAAATTGGCCTCGGAATAATTAAACTTTAAAGCATACAAGTAATATATTAAATGTTAATTTTTTTTATTTTATATTAGCTAGTGCCCGCGACTTCGTCTGCGCAGGTTTATAAGTTGTAGCCTATGTGTTATTCTGATGTATAAGCTATAATATTGTAAAGTTTGATTAAAATCCATTAAGTAGTTTTTACATGAAAGAGTAACAAACATCCATAATATTAGTAGGGAGGATAACATATCAATATAGCTTTTTTTATTTTAAGAATTTTTTTTATAGAAAAAGAAGACCCTGATTATTCCTTTTACTGATAACCTTTCACACAGTAATTAAATTAAATTTTGTTGCTTGACAAGCACTTTCTAAACGAACGAACATGCTTGACAAGCATTGTAAAAACATAAAATTTTCAACAAGCATTCGCAAGCACGTAGATTGCTTGTCAAGCACATCAAGCTTCGTTCTAAACAATCAAAATTGCTTGACAAGTACGTTAAACGAGCTAGCGTTATACATGAACAAATGGTGCTATTGGAGATTCTTGCTCCTTTTCTGCATCAAAGAATGATTTCATTATGAGAATCATTTCTCACACACCACTTTACAGCGATTTTGGAATGATTTTCTCATAAAATACTTGGAAATATGCAGAAAAACAAGAACAGCACAGGCAACACTGACTGATACAAGGAGGTTTAAGTAGCAGCTCTTTCGGCTAAGGAGGGAGCCATAACCGTATCCATTTCTTGCGAGGGACATCCATACTAAAATGTATGTACACTTGTTCACGTATGGACTGTTAGGTCGCCCACTATCCTCGTAAGTGTAAAATGCGGACGAAGTGTCATACGGGTTTCTTTATTTCATATACAAAACAAAACCTGTAACTAAATCTGAGGCTCAGTCACTTTAGCTTCTGTAGGTACTGAAAAAAGAGCGGTACAAAGTCCACCGTGTCAAGATACAAATGCTTTTGACTGTAGGTACGAGTACATGTACCTGAACACAAAACTGTAGTATTTTTATACAAACTTTGTTTGAACACTTATTCCCCCTTTAAAAGATAATTTCTAAAACATGAAGGTTCACATCTCTCTTTATTTCTTAAAGTATTTTATTTATCTATTTTACCTAAGTTTTCAAAACTCTAGAAGTTTCATACGTATATTTTTTTATGAGTTGCGTATCTTCTGTTCAAGTGAACCGATTACAATGATACACCGCTTTTATATTGCAAGAAAGAACGCCAAACATATTATTGAAAACCCCGTTTGTATCAGTTAAGTTGTTTATGAGTTATTGGTGCACAGGCCGTGATTATTTGCATTCTTGTGGCTTCTGTTTGCTTTTTTTTTGTGAACCGATTGGAATGATCTATAGCTTAAATATTGTCAAAAATAAGTCAATGAGTTCAGTGGTTCTCGAGTTACTGGCGCCACCGCTTGAAACTTCACGTATTCTCTGTTCCGTTCGCATTGAAACAAATCTGAGCAATGAAACAAAATTAAGCCTAATGTGTTACTCGTATTGTTAACCTTATTTCAAGCGGTTGAGTGGTCTGTGAGTTATTGGCGCCGCCGCTTGAAACTTCGATTGTACTCTGAGTGAACCGATTGCAATGAAACTAAGCTTATATGTTGCACGGAAATAAGCTTAATACATTACCTATCGAAAACCCGGTTCCAATCGGTTCAGTGGTTTGCGAGTTTATCGCGAATACACAAAACAGACCAACAGACAAAAATTCCAAAAATGAACCGAATGGTTTCTATTACCTTTTTTGTGACCCCCCAGATCAAGATAAATTTTTCCCGATAATTTTCAATGAACAGAATCGGCGAGTTATTATACGAGTATGTATAGAATTGATGATCAATTCACAAGTAAAAATGATATATTTTCACTTTCGCATATAAATTTTGGATTAAACATTAGATTTTTTTAAAGATGTTTGTAAAACGTAACCTAGACCCTAGTTTTTTGACCGACTTGTAATAGTCGACTAGGAGACGCTTTACACGACTATGTTTAGGACGGACTCTACAGTTTTTACTCTGAGGACTGTCAACAACAAAATGACGTTTTCAAAATGACGTAAGTAGTTCCTCTTTTGGCCATTCTACAGAAAAGTTGGTCAAGCTGTACTCTGTATTGATAGCAGAGACAGTAAACAAGGTAACCTAGCTACACAAAACCTTACAAAAATAGATCGCAATACTAGTCCGAAGGAGACTTTACTTCAATAGCCTCCTTGCTTCAAGAATAGACTGGCAGCTGACGTAAGAAAAACGCTGCGCCCCCTGGCGTAGTTTCCAATATCCAACGACAAAAAGTCCGTCACTGTCCGCGTATGTCCGCCCCTTCATCTGCTGAGCGCCGAGTTCAAAGATTTTGGAAACTACGCCAGGGGGCGGCGTTTTTCTTACGTCAATGGCCGAGTGCTTGACCAACTTTTCTGTAGAATGGCCAAAAGCGGAACTACTTACGTCATTTTGACAACCTCAGAGTAAAAATGTATAGAGTCCTATATGACGGACTAGTCGTGTTAAGCGTCTCCTAGTCGACTATGACAAGTCGGTCAAAAAACTAGGGTCTAGGTAACGTTTTACAAATCAATCAAATCGAATGTTTCATCCAAACCTTGTAATATGCGTTGAACCTTGTAAACTTGTGAAAAGAAGCGTAAATGATCCGTAATAGCCAAAAATGCGTGATTTTTAACAGCGCTTTTTAGGGTCCCGATACCAAAATGGTAAAAAAAGGAACCCTTATCTTATGGTGCGACTTTATCTGTCTGTCTGTCACACCTGTATATCTCAGCAACCACTCATGCTTTAGACTTGAAAATTGGAATAGTTTTAGAATATGGTTGTCCAACTTAACTGCACATGAGATAATCAACAAAAAGTTATGATTATCAATGTCAAGGGGGCCCAAATAGAGGTGGGGGGGCAAAATTTCAAATTGTCATTTCTAGGTCGAGTGAGGTATTATAAGAAAGGGATCTTCTTGTACATTCTAGAATATATTTTTATATTTTTTACAACTCTTAGTTTTCAAATTATGATAAAAAATGTCAAAAAAAAATACCATTCCCCTCCCCTAAAAACCATCTCCGAAGTTAGTGGAAGAAAAAATTTGAAATAATTACAGGCGATAGAAGTTTATGTAAATATTACAGCAAAAATAAAACGATCTTTCTAAGTTGCAGTTTTTAGAAATGGACTTTATTGCTTCCAAAAATACTATAGGCACGTCGGAACCCATCGGAATCCGCGCGAGTCCGACTCGCATTTGACCGGTTTTTTTCTTGAATGGTAAGTATTCTCATAAAAACTGTAGTAAGATTATTACTTTTATATTTCTTAAAGAGAAAGACAAAACTTTTACGTTTTTGGGATATAAAAATTTTTTCATACATTTTAGTATGGAGGTCCCTCGCTAGAAATGGATACGGTTATGGCTCCCTCCTTAGCATAAAGAGCTGCTACTTAAACCTCCTTGTGTCAGTCAGTGTTGCCTGTGCTGTTCTTGTTTTCCTGCATATTTCCAAGTATTTTATGAGAAAGTCGTACCAAAAGCGATCGAAAGTGGTGTGCGAGAAATGATTCTCATAATGACATCGTTCTTTGATGCAGAAAAGGAGCAAGAATCTCCAATAACACCATTTGTTCATGTATACAAACGCATTGCTGCCGCTACACGTCAGTGTCACCCAGATCTTCTTCTTTTAGTGTCGACGCAAATCCAATATTGATCCAGATTATTATTGCAGTAACAAGTAGAAGCACTAGTTAAAGACCTGCGTAAAGTTTCATTAACCTAGGTTTAAAACTCTAACCACTAGAGCATTTTGAAAATCTCAAATTTTGCCAATTGTAAAAACATGCTGCAATTCCGTGAATTCCGTAGAATTTACCTTGTACTTGATAGGAACGGTACCATCATCACTTTTTAGACATTTCCAATAAGATTTAACTTTTCTTTTCTTGTTTTGGAGAAATTTTGCAAATTATCAGGAAAACAGGTGCTGCTGGGGATTTTTGAAGTGAAAACTTTTTTAGCGGCGCCCAGCACTTTTTAAGATGGGAAAAAAATTATAAATTCCCATCAGATGTCGCGTCTTTGTCACGTCAGATCTTATACCAAGTTAGAGCAGGCTCAATATATACAAAAGTTCTAAAGTGTGGTAAAGACCAAAACATCTATTTTGTCTTTGTCGCGTCAGATCTTCAGATCTCGGATGAAGTATAGGAATGGATTTGCAAATAAGCATACCAAGTTAGAGCAGGTTCAATTTATACATTCAAAAGTTCTAGTGTGATAAAGATCAAAACATCTTTTTGTCTTTGTCATAGTCTCGGCTCTTTTTTTAGCAGTCAAACTAAATACAGTTGTCAAACTAAAAATCGCTATAACTTAAAAACTACTGACCCTAGACTACTCATGTGCTGAGACAAATGATAGGTCTCGATGAGATCTACATTTCGGATGACAGCTGTCAAACTAACAATCGCTATAACTCGAAAACTACTGACCCTAGACTACTCATGTGCTGACTCAAATGATAGGTCTCAATGAGATCTACATTTCGGATGACAGCTGTCAAACTAAAAATTGCTATAATTCGAAAACTACTGACCCTAGACTACTCGTGTGCTGAGACAAATGAAAGGTCTCGATGTGATCTACATTTCGGATGACAGCTGTCAAACTAAAAATCGCTATAACTCGAAAACTGCTGACCCTAGACTATTCGTGTGCTGAGACAAATGATAGGTCTCGATGTGATCTACATTTCGGATGACAGCTGTCAAACTTAAAATCGCTATAACTTGAAAACTACTGACCCTAGACTACTCATGTGCTGAGTCAAATGATAGGTCTCGATGAGATCTAAATTTCGGATGGCAGCACTTCAAAATGAACTGTTGTAATGTACCTATAAATTTATAATTGAAACAAATAACAGGCTTGGTTATTTTCTATTACTTCACTTAGTTACTGATTATTAACTGTTATAGTTATTTTATACTTTTTATTGCTAAAAGAAACCTTGCAAAACTTTGAAGAAGGTGTGTAGTTTTTGTTAAAACTATTTTTATTCAACGTAAAGTTAGGCATTTGACCGCTTTTAGTATAATTCTACAACTATTCCAAATTTCAAGATAGCATGAGTGGTTGCTTTAATACAGGTGTGAATGTGACAGACGGACAAACAGACAGACAAAGTCGCACCATAGAAAAGGGTTCCTTTTTTAACCGTTTCGATATCGGAACACTAAAAAGGTAGAATTTGTTTATTTTTGTAATAGGTGGCAATCCTTTTCGATCGTAGCGCCATCGTAAAATTCTACAGAAAATAAGTTGGTCAAGCGTCATCTGGTTGAATTGTGATCGTGCTTTTAGCTCTGACTATTTGTCTAAATTCTTGAAGAAATTATTTGTAAAGTTACAGCACAAGACGTACAATTATAGCGTTAACTGTAATAACTATCCAGGGTCAGACTGAGCCAGAAGGGTCCGGGTGCCTCACCACAAACCCGGAGCCCGTAACGTGACGTGACAATAATTAGATGATAATTGATTATTACCTGAACCCACTATATCCATGTGATTATGATATTATGGCCTCCTGCGCCTATTTATCTATACATATAATAACAGAGTAGAAATCGCGCATCTGTACTTTTGATAAATTTATAAAAAAATTAGTGTGGGCGATAAAAAACGACTAATTGAACTCAAAAATATGTTTTCTGAACTTTTTGTCTGTCTGTATGTTTTCGATAGACTCCGAAACTACTGAACGGATTTTCTCGCAGTTTTCGCAGATAGATTAAGCTTAGCTCTGAGCAACATATAGGCTATGTTTCATTCAAATCGGTTCACTCACTCAGAAGCTACACTAATGTAAAGTATCAAATTGCCTGTACGGTAATAACTCACAAACCGATTCAAACTGAGTTTTCAATTACGAGTTTGGCTTACTTTTGTGCAACATAAAAGTTTAGTTTCATTGCAAACGGTTCACTCAGACAGAAGGTACGCTAAGCTTAATGCGGCGGCGCAAATAACTCACAAACTATTGAACGGATTCAAACGGGGTTTTCAATAAACTGTGTAATAAGCTTACTTCCTTGCAACATATTAGCTTACTTTCATTGAAAATGGCTCACTCAGACAGGTGCGTGAAATTTCAAGCGGAGGCGCCAATATCTCACAAACAACTGAACCGATTAAAACGAGGTTTTCAGTAACGTGTTTGGCTTACTCCATGCAACATGTATGCTTAGTTTCATTGCAAACGGTTCACTCAGACATAAAATACACTAAGTTTCAAGCGGCGGCACCAATAACTCACAAACTACTTAACGGTTTTAAACAATAACGTGTTTAGCTTAATTCTTTGCAATGTATTAGCTTACTTTCATTGAAAACGGTTCACTCAGACAGAAAATGCCCGAAGTTTCAATAGGCGGCGCCAATAGCTCACAAACTACTGTACCGACTCCAACTGGCATTTCTATGACATGCTTGGATTAGGTACTTCCGTGCAACATATAAGCTCAGGTTAGTTGAAAACGGTTCACTCAGATCGAAGTTACGCAAAGTTTCAAGCGAAGGAGCGAATAATTCAAAAACTTTTGAGCAGATTCAAACGTGGCTTCAATAACGCGTTTGGCTTACTCCTGTGCAATAAATAAGCTTAGTTTCATTGCGAAAGGTTCACTCTGACAGAAGATACGCAAAGTTTCAAGCTGCAGAACCAAGAACTCACCTACTGAACTGGTTCAAAATCAAACGAGGTTTTCAATGACGCGTCGGGCTTCTTTCTGTGCAACATATAAGCTTTATTTCATTGCAAACGGTTGACTCAGACAGAAGGTTCGCGAAATTTTAAGCGGCCGCACCAATACCTCGCAACTACTTGAACGACTTAAACGGGGTTTTCAATAACGTATTTGGGTTGCTTTCGGGCAATATTTCAACTTTTTTTTATTGCAATCGGTTCATTTAAACAGATAAAGGCGAGTTCAAAGTTTCAAGCTGTGAAACCGAGCTGAAATCAAACAAAGCTTATAATTTTGTAAAAAAGAAAGCCAAATACGTTGTTAAAAATTCCGTTTGATCCCGTCCAGTTGTTTGTGTAAAAGTCGTGGGGACAGCTAAAGATTGGTAAAATCTAGATTGAGTTTTATTGTAAAAATAATAATAAAAACATTCCTGCTTCGGCATGGCGCTGGCGGTGCAACAAATGTAAAAAAAAATATGAAAGTTCTAAAGTTTTGAAAGCTTAGGTAGTAGGTACTTATAAACGAAATACTTCAAAAAATAAACAGAGAAGTGAATCATTGTTTTTTAGGAATTGTCTTTTAAGGGGAGAGATAAGTTACAAAGGCGAGAACTGCACTGTCTGTCTGTTACGCTTTTATGACTAATCCGATAAACCATTGTGATAAAAACTTGGTACGAAGATAATTTGATCCATGGGAAAAGTCATTAGCTACTTTTTCTGAACCCCACGCGGAAGGAGTCGCGGGCAACAGCTAGTTCTTCACTAAAGCAGAACAACTCATTCATCAGTCACAGTTAGAGAGTAAGTTTACGTTTTATTTCTTCGCAATCAAAGTGAAAAGTGTCAGGGATGTATCCAAATAGTTAGACCGAGTTAGCTATATGTCATATCTGTCCTCTCTCTCTCCTGTGTGCAATGGCCGCCGCCGGCTCCTGTAATTATTAAAATATAAGCTTTGGAATAAACCTACCTGAACCAACTACGTGTTTAACTTCCACGGCCCCAACCCACAGTACGAACAAAAAGCAGAGTTTATAACTCGTCCACAAAACCATTTTATCCTCGACATTACTATCAGCCCTCGCCTTCGGCTCGGGCTGCTAAAAGTCTCGCAAAATTGGTTCGTTTTGTGCACTTGTTGTAAAATCTACTATTCTATGAAGTATAAGATGAATAAGACATTGTTAAAAGATGAGAGGAGGAAAAGGGCGCATGCAAACGGGTAATGCAAATGAAAAAACCTTCTTTCTTAATGTAAAAAAAATCCTAATCAAAAATACTGATTGCACAGCAAAATAGTTACCGCAAAACATTATTATTTCAGCAACAATTTGAGTTCGTGACGCATCACTATTAATATGTTGCTACCATATGGTAGCAACATATTAATAGTGATGCGTCACGAACTCAAAACACGCCGTATTACGAACGGCCGCCCATTATAAAAAATGCCGAGAAATTGTCAATACCGTAATAACGGCGGCGACATTTTACAAAACGGCGCGTAAGTCGTTTCTCGCACTCGCCGGTCCGCTTCGCTCGCTCGGCTCGTGCGTTGTGGTCGCAAGATAACCTGACCCAACCTTACTGACCCTACTCGGGATAGATTGGGTTTACTTTAGCTAAAGAACGTTAAGTTTTTTGATGCACATTCATTATTTTAGACGAGCGATTCCCTTTAGAAGTAGCAATTTTGGTATTTTTAATGCACAGTGAGTATTTTAATGTGCAGTTGAATATTTCCCCACGAAAACTAGGGTGGGGTGTCGCAGCGAAAACTGTGGCAATAATGCTGCGGAAAATTCTGATATGTATAGAAGACGTGTGAAAGGAAGGCTGGGCGTAATATAATACAGCGTGTAACGGACAGGTGTGATAATATGGGTGGGAATCTGCACAAGAGACTGAACAACTTTTCCCAAGAAACACAGGTCATAGAACAAAAAAGCCGGTCAAGTATGAGTCGGACTCGTGCGCCGAGGGTTCCGATATACCTATAGTATTTTTGGAAGCAATAAAGTTCATTTTTAGAACCGCAAAACTAAATTTGATTGTAAAGGTTTTTTGCAGATTTCTAAAAAACTGTGCAACTAAGAACGATCGTTTAATTTTTGCTGTAGTATTTATAATAAACTTCTAGCGACTGTAATTAATTCAGATTTTTCCTTTCACAAACTTCGGAGATAAGGGAGGAGAATGGTATTTTTTTTTTACTTGAAAACTAGAGTTGTAAAGAAATATAAAAATATATTTTAGTATATACAAGAAAAGCCCTTTCATAATAATACGTATGATACCCCACTGGACCTATTTGGGGCCCCCTTTTTCATTGATGATCATATTTATTTTTTCATATGTTCATTTAATTATTAATCATGTGCTATTAAGTTGGGCAAGCATATTCTAAAACTATTCCAAATTTCAAGTCGATAGCATGAGTGGTTGCTAAGATATACAGGTGTGACAGACAGACAAAGTCGCACCATAAGCGTTCCTGAAAAGTTGTTCAGTTTCATGGACAGATTCACACCCTTTAGTACTATCACATCTTTCCAAAACACGTTGTATAGGTGATGCGGTCGAGGTTAGCGCAGGTGGTTATGGCTGAATATTACGAAGGCAAAATTTTGCCCTTATATTTATATTTTGCAAACTGACATCACAATAGTTATTTGTTATGCAAGGCAGCAAAAGGTTTATTTGGCGCGAGTGCCTCGTATTGAAACCTGAGCAAGCGAAGGATTCTAGGATTGAACCACGAGCGAAGCGAGTGGTTCAAAAGAAGAATCCTGAGCGTGGCGAAGGTTTCAAGGCACGAGACGCAAAATAACTTTGCTGCCGAGCGAAACACAAAATTTTTCACCTCATTAAAGCGAGGAAATGTTAACATAATGCAAGAATAGCAATTCAAATATAAGAAATAATTACTCAACCGTTTTAACGTAAGGGCATAATACCTACATAATGGTACTGACGGCAGCAAGCAAGTGGAAACATAACCAGTATAACCTGAACCAGCGCTTCGCTACAAACCTCCGTACCCAGAGACCAGCTCAAGGTCAAAGAGTTTTCACGGACGAGTGGCCATGTATAGATAAAGAATACTAGACATTAAAAAGGAAATCACTATAATTAAATTATTATTATTTTTGGGACTGCTGTGCTTATGTTCGTGACTCTACCTATAAACTACTTGATAAATTTGCGGAACAAGGTTCATTTTCATTGGATTTCAATATGGAGACAGGCAAATCTATTTTGTATTGCGTAATCTATTTTGTGATTTGAAGTCAAAGGGCGAGTCCATTAATCTGGGCAAGAGAACAAAAAAAGGCGATCGAATTTTAAATTTACTTTTCATTATCACCCAGTACCTTACCCACCAGGCATTCACTATTCATAATACTATTTGTTTCTTTTCTATAGCTGCATCCCTCTTTCTCATCTTGAAAACGATAGTGCGTGCCTGGTTTTACAAGCGGCCAGTACTGCAGCATACTATAAAATAATAAGTACATCGCGTTCGAATTTCAAAAACCTTTTGCCCGCTAGGGGCCAAAAATCGCTTTTGGCCGCAGAATTTAACCGACAAAACAAATGTTTCCGAGCTTTGGAGGTGAAAAAGTTTTTATACCACTACTCATCAGTCCCCATATTCTGGCATGACAATGGTTTTTGCTGAAGATCAGGTTTTTTTGTTCCTTGTCATTTCCAGACAATGGCCTCCTGAACACCAGGCTCCGGTCTAGAACTTGTTACATAGTTTTTCGTGATACTCTCATAAAGCATCTTCTATTGAGACATCTCTTTTTCGCCTTGATTGTCGTGTTAAATTTTATCAGGTACTTAATAGAAAACAATTTAATGGTCTGGTTTGCCAAGTCTTCAGATTTTTGGCAAACCAGTGTCTGGTCAAAGTTTTTATATCACTACTCATCAGCCCCCATCTTTTGAAGATCAGGTTTTTTTGTTCCTTTTCATTTCCAGACAATGGCCTCCTGAACACCGGGCTCCGGTCTGGAACTTCTTATATAGTTTTTCGTGATCCTCTCATAAAGCCCCACCTACTGAGACATCTCTAAGGCCGGTATTTCACTGGGACACCATGGTGGCGCGACTGGTTGCGCTACTGGTGTCCGTAACTAGACACCAGAGTCCGCTACACCCTGCGGCCGCAGTGTTAAGGGCTATATTTCACTGGGAGTGGTAGCGCGACCAACAGCCGAGCTGGTTGCGCCGCCAAATTGGTTGGCGGCGCAACCAGCTCGGCTGTTGTTTGCGCTACCACTCCCAGTGAAATATAGCCCTTAATACTGTTGCCGCAGAGTGTGTCTTTACTGGTGTATAGTTACGGACACCGGTGGCGCAACCAGTCGCGCTGCCAGTCGCGCTACCAGTGTCCCAGTGAAATACCGGCCTAGTCGCCCTGATTATCACGTGAAAAATCCTTCTCGGCTCCTCTACCATAAACCCACGCACGCAGAGCGCGTGTACGCCACTATCTCTTTTACCAAATAGTACTAAAATGAAACTACTAACAAAAATTAGTTTAATAAATTTATTTAACAGCCATACATGTTAACAGCATACATAATTTTTAGTTTAATTTAGCGTTTAACCGACAGCACAACTAAACTTTACACAACGTCTGTACCTCAAAGAACCTTTCTGTCCGACGTTGTCGCAAAGATATTTTAACATTTCTTATTAAGTCTTTTTTTTGTTTATATGTCGGTTGTGCACTAAATCTAACCAAACAAAAAAAGGTAAAATAACAATCATAGACTGTGCAACGCACACAAGCCTTTTCTTTTTGGTTCGACAAGTACAACTGGCGACTTAGCTTCCGATGAACTTGCGAACGTTGCACCACATAGACAGTAAAGTTGTACTAGTATATTGGAATAGCATAAAGAACACATTGATCGCGTCATTCAAAAAGAGCTCTGAGCTACGATTATAACAATACTAACGTATCTGAGCATGTCCCTGCGCAGAAGGCGATTCATCGTCTATAGCGGCGTGGAAGCGAGACAATATTTTCTCGTGGTTCTTTTAATTTGTCCTAATAGAAAAGAGGGAGGAGTTTTCTGTTTTTCCTCCTGAGTGTAAGTGTAGTGATTCAGCTGATGTACGTTCCGTGACTAAAGGTTCGGACCACAAGAAAACGCCTGATCTCTAGCGGACAGATTCCCGCTCCAACTGTCGTCCAGAGCTCTTTTTACTTGACGGGTCTGAATTATTATTTCTTTATTAGGTAATCGCACTTGTTGAATCATCATAATTCATAATACAAATAATAATAAATTATAATGGTGCTCATACTACCCTTTTGCATATGTCTGTCGCAAGGCATAAGCTATGATGAGATAAAAATAATAATTCAGCTATCTACATAAATATTGATGTGATACGGTATTTGATTTCCTGATTATGAAACTTGATTATAAATAAAATGGAACTGGGCAAGAAATGTCTCTCGCACGCACCCTGATATGCGGGGGTGGACCGGCCGAGTTGGCCAAGGGTCTTCGCCAACGGACTTTATCCCGAAGGACAGGCGACGGCTTCATATTAAAGTTAGCACTTCAGGATCGTGACGGTTAGCGAAAACATTGTTTTACTATTTTTGTAATTTAGGTAGGTATTATCTTTATAATAAAATTAAAGGCACGAAATACAGCATTTTTTTTATCACCCCCGGATATTTTAAAAGGCGTTTCTGCCCATCAAGTTTTATGTCGAAAATCGAAAAGAAATATCGAAAAAAAGGACCAGGAAAAGGTAAAGGAAAAGTTGGGATTTCGACCTATGTTCCGTAGGAATTTTTTTTTCAGTTTCATGGAGAGAATCCTCTTAAAATATCCGGGGTTATAAAAAAGGGTTTATCATTTGTGATAGGTTTTGGCTGGATGGAATCCATTCTATCTACATGCTCTAACTTAACCCTTAATTAGTTAGTTCTAGTGTCAAACAGCGAAAGAGTAAAAATTACCTAAAAATATTCTTAAAGTATTGGAAAAAATCTTAAAAAGCGCTTAGCGAGAAGATTGATAATCAATACATATTCCATACGAAACGAACCACATAACAAGGCGTTTTGATGCTTAAAATCCAAAACTTACGTGCTTTAAAAACATGTGTGACAAAACATTTTAATAAGAGTATATACATTAGGCCTTTACAAATCGATTCTAATATGTTTGTAAAAGAAAGCTTTATAAGATTTTGTTATGAAAATTTTGTGCTTTTCGGTTATTTAAATCTAGTTTCAGACTTACTTACATCAACGTCTGTCTAGCTAGAGCGCAGCGGTTGCGTGTGATTAGCTAGGGCGGGTCAACTAAATAATATCCAAGTATGGAGGCATGAAATGAATCATACTTATTTGGTGAATTTAAAGCAACATATACAATAGTGTAGGCAACGAAGCAGTTGACCCCAACATAATTCTCTCAGGCAGATTTTTTTTGACAGGATGATAAAGTATCATGGAATTAAATGTAAATTCAAAATATCCAAAAAAAAATTACCAATACATTTTTTTCATACATTTTTCGTAATTTTTGTATGGAAAAATTAATAGTACCGATTTTTTTAATTTTTTTATAGAAGGTTTGTCTCATATAGTGTAATACCCCAGCAAAGTTTCATCTACTGAGGATTTAATGCGGGGGTCTTCATACCGCTTCGTTGCCTAGACTATAAAAGAACCAGCCCTGTCATTCTTTTTAAGTCTGTTTTTTTAACGGTGCAGTACGGGAATCATCATAACAGCTGTTTACAATGGCTTGTTTTTAAAGGTGGCGATTTCGGACGGGGTGAATAATCGTGGTATGGCAATTATTATGTGACTACAAAGACGAGGTGTTGGAAGGCGTGGCTACTATAAATGTGGTAGCGTGGCGACTACAGGCGCAGTAGCTATAAAGTGGTGATTACAAACGAGGCGACTATTTTAACTACGTTGTTATAACATTAATAATCACTCAAAACGTGATCACAAAAAAGGTCGTCTCTGCTCAGAAAAAAAAACAGTGCGGCAATGGAATTTCATGCATACATTGTTGCACCGTATTGTTATTTTTTTATTTGTGATTTTATGTATATGTCGTGGCCAGATCGTTAGAAATGATCACTTCATGATGTGGCTGACCACTTCATGAAAGGTTCGGTTATGTTAGGTTGCATTTCATGAAGTAACCAACATGAATTCATGAAGTAACCAACATGAAAGTGGCCACATCATGAAATAGCCAATACCACGATCTGGCCACGACATATATAAGTTGAGCGCGCAAGCGAATGAAAAAAGCGTCTCCGACTATAATTATAAACTCCGTAACTTCGCATATCATCGTGCCTACACCCTAAGAACAATTTACTAATGAGAGCGTCTTATTTTTCGTACTGCAGCACCTTTAAAAAACCTACGTATCATTAGATTAATCTTCTATAACAGGTCTGGCAACATAACCACAACAAAAAAAAAACCGGCCAAGTGCGAGTCGGACTCGCGCACTGAGGGTTCCGTACCACCACATAAACATAATTGTATTAGTTGAAATTTCAGTAAGTTAGTGTGCTAGATTTTTTGAGTCCGACACGCGCTTGACCAAATTTTATTATTTGTTGTTATTTTATAGCCTATGCCCTATAAACATACCAATTTTCAAGTTTGTAAGTGTTCCCGTTTTTAAATAGAACTAAAACAAAAATCGCCTCAGCAACCATCCAACTTGACCCCTCTCTTATATGAATGTTCTTGAAACGGGAGCTCACCACAATTGGTTACTATTAGTTGTGAGAAAAGTTGTAATATTTAATGATTTCAGACTTTTCCCATTATTTGTACTGTGAGACCTAGCTTCTTGCCAAATTTCATAATTTTAGGTCAACGGGAAGTACCCTGTAGGTTTTTCATTTTTGAATAAATGTATGGAGATGAGGACATAAAATGCCATATCTTTTGATTGCGTCGTTGTAAAAAAATGAAATTTTCAGATCTTGTGTGGTTCATGGATCCTAATATATGGTATTAATTTCAACCTGATACCTTTACCCGTTCGTGAGATAAAGGGTCTTGACAGACAGACAGACAGACAGACGGACAACAAAGTGATCCTATAAGGGTTCCGTTTTTTTCTTTTGAGGTACGGAACCCTAAAAAATACGGTCAAGTGCGAGTCGGACTTGCGCGCCGAGGGTTTTCGTTTTGCAGATTTCTAAAAACTGCTATAAGTAGCGTAAGTTCTTAGAGCATTATATTTTTCTTGTAATATGTATTTATATAAACCTCTATCGACTAGTAATTAATTCAGATTTTTTATTTAGTAAACTTCGGAGATAAGGGGCCGGGGGGAATGGTATTTTTTATACATTTTTAGGGTTCCGATACCAAATAGGTAAAAAAAGGAACCCATAATGGTGCGACTATGTCTGTCTGTCTGTCACACCCTACGTCACACCTCATTATCTCAGGATGGTTCTTAGTTTTCAAGTTATGATGAAAGTATATAAAAATACCATCTCCTCTCGGAAGTTTGCGATAGGAAAAATCTGAATTGATTAAAGTCTATAGACGTTTATGTAAATATTACAGGAAAAATAAAACGAAATACGAATAGTACCGTTTTTTTAGAAATCTGCAAAAAACCTTTACAAACAAATTTAGTTTTGTGTTTCTAAAAATGGATTCTATTGCTTCTAAAAATACTATCGGAGCCCTCGGTGCGCGAGTTCGACTCGCACGTGACCGCTTTTTAAAATCATAAATTGAAAACAAAGAATCGTCACAAAATACAAAACCCTATTAATTTCACTTTTTTTAAATCTTCCGTTGGCAATAAAGTTGGGCAAGCATATTTTTAGAGTATTCAAAATTTCAAGTAATAGCGTAGTTCCTGAGATACATTGCTTCTATCACGTATTTCTGCCTCTCGATCTTGTATTTATCTGACCTGCCCGGCAATGTCGCTAGCCAGCTTAGACGCTGAAGTAAGTAACCGAAACTACATTTACATCCCATCCAATTGAGATGAATGATAAATGACGAGTGTTTCATCAATTTAGCGCCGAAAGTAGGTACCTATTCTACTTTTGGCTATTTTTGTAAGGAAACTTTCACAGCGGGTCTAAGAACGAGCGCGCACTGGCCACTTTTATTACAGTGCCTCCTAAAACATGTATGATGACATTGATAACTATTTACATAATATAATGATAAATGAGACATTTTTAACGTACATCCAACCTATTGTATTGATTCTACTAACTGTTATGTTTTTATTGCTACTACTCTTTCGCCTTATAGGACCCATAAATATAAATTTTATGCTAAAGTTATTAAAAAACAGTACTATAAGTAAACCCTGGGTAAACCACACAACTATCGAATGACAGCTACTCTGTTAATACTCCAGTAAAATTACGAGAGATTGTATGGCGAAACGGAAATAATTGATAATAGCCGTGATTCTTTTTCAGATCGATAGATTATATTTCTGTGTAAAGCTTTTTAATGGAATCCACCTAAATTTACTTCATTTATTTATTTATTTTGCCGTCCAAACATTAAAAAAATATGGAATTTCGGAAAAAAAATGTTAATAGATTATTTTTTTTATTTACGGCTTGCTATATATTCAGAATTTCATATTATACTTGAATCCACCTAAAAATATTAGCTTTTTTGTATTTTTTAACTTTTATAGCACGAAATTTAAATAAAGCTTATCTTCGCAACCAAAAATAGTAATAGATCCGTTTTGCTTTCTAATAATTTAAATAGTACTATACAAGGTGTAACAAAAAGGGT
Organism: Athrips mouffetella; assembly: GCA_947532105.1. Classification (NCBI taxonomy): domain Eukaryota; kingdom Metazoa; phylum Arthropoda; class Insecta; order Lepidoptera; family Gelechiidae; genus Athrips; species Athrips mouffetella. The sequence continues at coordinate 36,627,306 of OX383956.1, forward strand.
AAATCAACCCTGAAGGATGTGATTCTGCGCATGAAACTGAACAACTTTCCTTAAGGAACATAGGTCGAAATACGAAAAAAAATTATGGACCTCCCATAGAAACTGAATCAGCTGATCGCGCATTTTGTATGGGAGGTCAAAATTTTTTTTTCGTATTTCGACCTATGTTCCTTAGGGAAAGTTGTTCAGTTTCATGGGCAGAATCACATCCTTCAGGGTTGATATACCCTTTCTGTTACACCTTGTATAATCACATTTTTGGTAAATCCAACATAAATGTTTACAAAATCATTGTAAACCAGCGATTACAAAAAACTTTTTTTTTATTTAGTATGGCATTTTTGTGAATATATATAAGAATCACTTACATTTAAAAAGGTTGAGTGTAGCTCAGTTTATTTCTATTATTTTACCTCTACTATATTGGACCTTATATGTAAAAATAAGTGGGGATTTTATATTTTGAAATAAATTGATATTTTTAAATATATTTATGGTGGATTTTGATGCCTATATGTAAAGTATACGTTTATCTATGATATAAAGTAATATAATTGTCTATTACTATTTTTGCCTTAGCTGTTATTCGAAAAAAATTCGGATTCGTAAATATTGCGTCTTAACATCATATTTAAATACGATATACACAAAAAAGTAGCTATTAACATTTAATGTTTTGCAAAACCGTATTTTTACTGGAGTATAAGCCGTGACTCCTGCGCGTGTTTCGGTCTACACACTACACAAAAACCTCTACACAAAACATGTTTCTCTACACATTTTAGCTGTCAAAATTGTGTTTTAAGGTTATGTGGACAATGTTTTTGCTTTCCGTGCCCGACGGAAAACATCTACACATTTCACCCCCGCGCGGGTGAAGGGGAGTGGAGTTATCATTTGACAGCCGCGCAGAGTGCCAATTCGATCTACTATTTTTAATTATTTATAAATATAAAAATTTCTTTAGGTATAGCAAATAGGGTCTTATACGAAATCTATGTTTTCTTCTCGGCGATACCAAATCAATAATCTCAAGAACTGAAAGCGCGTCTTCTACGTTGGAAGCGTCGGAAGCCATTTTTGATTAATTTTAACAGCAGACGTTTATAAAACATCAAACAAAAGTTTCTGAGCAGGAGACGAAGTGTGTACATACACCAATTTTTTTTTGTGTAGATGTTTTTGTGTAGTGTGTAGAGCGAAACACGCGCAGGAGTCACGGCTTTATAGTGACATAGACAACCTTTACTGACCATGACCACGACTTCAGGCTTAGCGGCTTTTACGCATTAACGCAGCAGTGTCTTTTTATACAGTGTGCTAAAAAAACTCGCAGCTAAAGCCACGATCACACCTAGCTGAATTCGAAGACTAATTCGGCATACGAATTAGTCTTTGGATGCAGTTAGGTGTGATCGTGGTTTAAGCCAGCCATGGCCAGGCTATTGCTATATTTCCGCATTTGACACCAGTTGCGTGGTTTACTTGAACTAAGAGGCCGTTTCGTAGCAGTTAATGAAGAACCTTTGACAGCAGTCTGTCTCGATCACACGAATGTACGTTATGAAAAGCTATCCTGCTGTCCGTGTAATTCCTCCTGTCTTGAAGCGAAACTAATATCACGATGTGTTTACACACAAATGGTTTTACGTTTTGGCTAGCAGTAAAATTTTGCACATGCAAAACATTCATAAGTGACATCTGCAAACGTAATCAATATTAGTATTCATTTAGTATGTAGTTGCTTTAAAAGCAGGCGCGTTTGAGGAAGGGGTAGAGCAAAGAAGATTTGAAGAAGTTGTAAAGACGTATACAAGGTATGAAAAGCGTGAATCTGTCTATGAAACTGAAAAACTTTGAAAAAATGCGCTCTCTGCTAAGACGCAGTCTACAGGATGTAAAAGAAATAAATAGCAACCTAGGTTCCATGGGAATAGTTATTTGCTATGCAAGGCAGCAAAAATGGTGGCTTGTATTGATACTCGAGCAAGCGAAGGAATCTGGGATCCTGAAAGAAGAATCCTGAGCTTAGCAAGGGTTTCAAGGCATGAGACGCGAAATTACTTTGCGGCCTAGCGAAACACACAATTTTTCACCTCACTACAGTGAGGAAAATGCTAACGAATAGCGCCAGTACCGTATACCATAATAATCATCACGTTCTCATTTTAAAAACCTTTTCCACGCTAGCGGCTAAAAATGACTTTTACATGCAGATTTCGACTGATAAAGCAAAGTTTTCTGAGCTAGTGAGGTAAAAAGTTGTTTAGTTGTAGAGTTCTCATAGCCTGTTTCACGTTGTACTAAGTTGTCACTATCGTTCTATAAGGCCGTCAACACTTTGCTACCGGACGATTTAACAGTTGTGTGGTTTAACTTTCTACTAACGTATGACTGATCTTAAATTTTAGATACTCAGACCTTTGAACTATGTCTTCAAAGGGTCTATTTAATACCAAATTACTTACTTTGATTATGGAGTAATACGGATATAATTTAACAGTTGTTTGACGTTAGGGGCAAGTAATGGTAAATACAAACGGTATTAGATAAAGATCAATATACTAAAAAGTAGAAATTTAAAATATGTATTTGAATAATATTGAATGTACAGTGATATCCTCTAATTATCTATTCAGGTAACGATTGTATTAGGAAAATGTCGTCTACCACAGGTTTACGTCGATACTTACAATAAGGGTTCTCAACATAACTAAAGAGTATGAACTTGCTTAAGATCAATTAGTTTTTTTATGGTACTACGAAAAACAGCAAGGACCATCGTGATATTTTGAATAAGGTAGTTGAAACCTCAAACCTAACGCAACTAAAAATCTAAAATTGAAGAGAACCCCTGCTCTTTAGCAATATCTTATACTAATTTCATAAGTTATTTCTCATTTTATTAACCTTATGGTTCTACAATACGTCCTACAATAAAAGTCATCCTGTTTAGTTAGCTCTTTAGTGTAACTTTCTCACAGGCCACCTATACATTTTATATACAAGCAAAATACAGACTATACTATAATAGAATTCAAGAAACAGCCAGAGGTTTTGTAAACAAATATTTTTCAGTTTAGAAAAGATTTATCTTCAGTTACAGAAGGTACGCGTTTGAAAACACAATACACACAGTAAATCGCTTAGTTTATCGTTTTACATACAGAAATATCAACATTTTTACCCCATTTTACATGAATTTGAAGTTATGATTTCGTTTACACGTCAGACTCTTTCCTGAACTCCGGTATACCTTGTATTTGCACTATCAAGATGTTCTTAATTCGGGTACTTTCAAAAATCGTATAATTCCAATAATATCTGATTGCTACCGAACGCGCCATTATTTTTTGTTGTGGCATACTTTACCTAGCGGCAAATTTAACCCGCTCCTACTGGCTCATTTACTAAGGTACAGTAATAGTAGATTAGTAGCCAAGGGCTGTAAGGCATCAATTGCAGCCCGAGATATTTAGGCGCACGAGCGCAGCGAGGGCGCCTATAGTTCGAGGGTGCAATTGATGCTTACACCCGAGCTAACTACTCTGCTTTACATCTCGATTGTGAGGTAAGTAGGTCCTTATTACCACCAAATTGTAGGTGACCAATTAGCGCTATAGGGTAATAATGTAGCTAGAAAAGCCCTAGGGCGGTAAGATGTTAAAACGCCCGCCGCCCCGCTGCTGGAGGCGGCCATCAAGGCGGAGCCGCGCGTGCAGGTGGAGGTGCTGCCCAATTACTTACCGCCCTAGGGCTTTTCTAGCTACATTATTAACCTAGAGCGCTAATTGGTCACTAACAAGCCCCATTTGGGGGTAATAAGGACCTACTTACCGAATATGAGAGATGTAAAATAATATTTCTATGCCATGCCAGTAACTATTGGTGTTTAATTCTGTAGTTCCAAAAGTGCTTGGTCCTAAAATTCCCGTTTTTTTTTATCATACCAATAAATACTGTATGTTTGACATTATGATCTAATTAGTATAAATAAGTCTTGCAACTTATTTAACCCTTTAATTCAATTAATGTGTTTTCCTTAATTCATATCAGTTAAATGTTGAATGAATGCGAAATTCATACTTGGTCACGAGCCTTTTGAGGCAGTTTTTGAGAAAACGTGGCATCGACTGTTTCCCAAAGTACCTAAATTATTATTTTAAAATACGATGTACGATGATGTCGTATGTTTAAATACCTGAAGGGAAAAGTCAGCGCATCATTAATAAACTACTTATACTAGGTTTCACCCTAAGTGCGATTTTAGGCAATGGATTACAGTGGTTACATTTTGTATAATTAAATTATTTATACTCATAAAAGAAGAAGTGCTATAAAATATTTAAAAGCTAAATAAATATGCACATTACAATTAAGATTCGCACACTGTTATAAGACTATAAATGCAAATTTGATTACTATTAACATTTAGTATGATTAAGTGGCAATAAGCGTAACTCATACATAAACAGCATTTTAACTTAGATTTTTTTATACTTGATAATTATATTCTAAACGAATACCACTAAAACCAGAGAACAAACCAATTCTGCCAAACTGTATAACAGTTGGCAGAAAAGCTTGTCGTTGTGTGTATCTGCTCTAAGATGTCAAGTTAACTCATGTTAACAAGCAACTTTCCTAAAGAAAAAAATATTACTTTTAAAATTTCGTCTTAAAAAAAAAAGTTACAACATTTGAAAGTTACTTAGTTTCAGAAGAAGATTTTCATACAGTTTGGAGAAATGTGTGCTGTATTATACATAACTACACAGATTGTAAGGAACAGCACTCGGAATACTGAATTAGGTTTAATCAACGTAAACTTTCAGGAAATTTTAAAAAATCGGCTTCTACATACAAACTGTCCAATCAATTTTGTATGGAAGCAGATTTTTTCTTTCATTTCCTGAGTGTTTTATTCGCTGAAAGTTGTTCATGCCCTTTCAGTATTCGGAAGGCTGTCCCTCACACCCCATATTAAAACTTTTTGATTTTTGGAAAATTGTTTGTTTCGGTTTGAAGGGCAAAGGAGCCAGTGAAATTACTGGCACATGAAACACACCATCTTAGTTCTCAGGGTGGGCAACGCGCTTTGCTAACTTGTTAGTGTCAATTACCATCAGGTGGCCCACAAGCTCGCTTGCTCACTTGTTACATAACAAAAAAAAATTGAAGCACTAGATATTTTCCGATAGTCCGTTTGTAGTCCGAAAGCTTGGCTGACGACCTTCCTGCGAGGTGACAGTTGTTGGGAGGGGGGGGGGCGAGGTTTACACATTTTTTCATTAATATTTTCTTTGTTAGAATTTTACTAATAAACCTACGCTGAAAATGGTTAGGATTACGCTTTATTTTGAAAGTTTTTGTTAAACTAAAGATCCTTAGTAATTATTCATAGAGCTTTCGAGTTGCCGCCATTGCCGTCGGAGGAAGAGGAGAAATATTTAAAAAATTAAATTGGCTACTGGGTATTTGGCATATCTCTGCATTCTCTCGGGTCGTTGCTTTGTTCTTGTTAAAAGCAAAGTCATTTTAATTCGTGATTTTCTAAAAGTATACTTTCTCCCGGCTTACCCTTGTTGTGTTAGTAGTCATATGGACTGGACAAATATGATCAGTAAAAGCAAAAGAGATGTTTCGTAAAGTTAATGCATATCTTCAGAAACACGATGTTTAACTTTTTTTACTGAAATCAAGCAATCAATTGCGATTTTTTTCACTATTACTGTCTAAAATTGTTTGATTATGCACTGCACTAATTCTTGGTCAGCCTAGGCATCATGCATCGAAAATTTTGTCAATGATCTGGTACGACTTTAGAACTACCAAATCTCATGTCTTGACATGTCATCGTTCACCATATTCTTAAAACTAAATTATTATATAAATATAAAATTACACATTTGTCGTAAAATAGCTGGTTTTTCACACCACAGGACAAAAATTACAAAGCAGAGACACCTAACAAAGCTACAACAAATATAATCTATTGTCTTTGTCAACAATATGTATGTTTATTATTGCTTGGTTAGTAATAGAGCAGCCATATAAGACAAATGTTGCCCGAACCTGGAAATTTGATAGCTCAGCCTAAAAATTGGTGGGAATGTTGAAGGATAGCGTTCGAATGGATATCCCAAAGTACGGATGTGAAGATGAAAGACAACTATGTTTATACATACATTCTAGGTTCAAAAGTTTGCATGGGAAATCCCCTGCCGTAGGTAGTGATGATAGATGATGCCTTTAGGTTAGCTGAAACCCATACCAATAATTAAAAAAAACCGGCCAAGTGCGAGTCGGATTCGCGCACCGAGGGTTTCGTACCACTAAGGTAAAAATACCGTTGTATTTATGGACGCGCAGAAGCATATTAAAATAAGAAGTAGTCCGACACGCACTTGACCAGTTTTTATTATTTGTTGTTATTTTATAGCTTATGGACTATAAACATACTAATTTTCACGCTCTTGTAAGTGTTCTCGTTTTTTACGATAGAGCTGAAACAAAAATCGAGTAAAAGTCCCCTAAGAACACGTTTTTAGTACGGGAGTCCCCCCTTATTTTTTTGTTTTTAGTATTTGTTTTATAGCGGCAACAGAAATACATAATCTGTGAAAATTTTATCTGTCTACCTATTACGGTTCACAAGATACAGCTCGCTGACAGACAGACAGACATTGGAGGCATATTAATTTCCGTTTTACACCCTTTGGGTATGGAAACCTAAAAAGAATCAGCAACGGAGCGGGTACTCAACACCATATCCTGCAACTGTAAATTTAGGTGCTAAGAAATGATTTTTTTTTGCATAAAAAAGTGTACTGTAAAAGTCAGCAGAAAAATTAGACTTAATTTTTTTAAAATTGAGGGTGATGTAGGTTTTTCAGGTCATGCGTTATCCACAGTCAAAAAAATTACTGATAACAAGAATAAAGCAACCAACTTTTAACAAGTATTAAAATTTTGACCTTATTTTGTTGTCGCATGTGAATAAATATTTCTTTTATCAAGCACCATGAAGATAACGCAGGCTGAATTAAGCAACGCAGCGCAAAAACGAATACAATCAGACGCTCGGTAAAGCCGCTATGCTTCAAATTCTAAAAATCTAATATGATGGCAGTTTTTTCAAAATGGCGGTTTTTCCTACAACAGATTTTTGGGATATCAACCTGAACACTATTCTTTATAGTTTCCACAAATTTTTAGCCTGAGCTATGAAATGTTCGGATCAATGTTTAATAATCTCGCACGCATCACTGGATGCATTCACAGTTACATTGAAATAAGATATACAGTGCGTTTAATGGCAATGGAAATAGTGGGACAAGCAGTCGCAAACAGTCTCACTATTTCCATCAATGGAAATTCATAATGGAAATAGTGGGATACACCCGTTTTATTTTCTATAACATTAAATTTATAAGAAACTTAAATACAACGTTTGACTAGCTAAACTACTTGTAGTACGAATACTGCAAGTACTGTAGGAAATCACGGCCGTCTTTAGGCAGAAGCCTATGACTAGAATAAAGCAGGTACCTACTTGTACACAAATAATCGCATTCACTAATTAACAGGTATTTGAAAATTTTCACAGAATATAGTCTTGGAGTGGTATAATGAAACAATATTACAGTAACAGCAGTCTTAAATTAGATTTATGCATTGTGTCAATTGCAAACATCATAGAATTTCAATTACGATTCACTATAAATCAAAAGAATATTAATAGTTAAATGGCAAATGAGATCAATGTCGTATACTGGGTTCCTACATTGTGCATCGCTTTAAGAACCCTACGCTTTACACAAACCAGTCAGCAGCATTCGTGCAGCATTATAATGCCAAATGAGTCTATTTTTAAAATGAAACACTTGGACCTGTTAAAATCTCTGCAGTAACCTCATGTTCTAAAATATAAGAAAAATCGGAAACACTCGCGGAGTGCACGTTTTTCCGTTTAAGAAGGAATGAAAGTGGCGTTTTTGTAAATTTTTTTTTGGTAAGTTGTATATTTTTGGACCTGACATCCGTTTGCCCACTTATTAGTGAGGTCAAAAAACAACAACTGTTGGTCTACCATGTTGCCAATAACGCTCAAAAAAAGTTCGACTTCACATACAAAGTAGGTTAAGTGATCAACATATTTACTTCTATGGGAAGTGGACAAACGGATCCGGTACAAAAAATAACCCTAGAGGGTCTTAATGAAATAGTGAACATAACTTTAGCATGCAACTTGGACCATGAAACTGAACAACTTTTCCTAACATAGGTTGTAATACGAAATAATTTTTTTGACCTCCCGTATAAAATGCGCTGACGCAGTCTCTATGGGAAGCTGAATTTTTTTTCGTATTTCGACTTATGTTTCTTACGAAAAATTGTTCAGTATCAAGTAACATACATACATAACATCACGCCTTGTTCCCGTCGGGGTAGGCAGAGACCACAGTTCTCCACCTGCTACGATCTTGACATACTTCCCTTGCTTCCTGAACCTTCATCAATCCTTTCATACATACTATAATTATGTTCAATAAAATGTATTAATGTAAAGCATGTGCCTATTCGACTAGACTAGGTATTGAAATAAAAATATTCTAGAAGTATCTGGTATTTTTAAGGTGTGCTGAAACCAATACGACCCTGCTGAATTCATTTACGCTTGTTACCTAAATAACATAATAATAATATTCAAGATGGCGACCAAAAACTGTAAATATCACCATTTTACGATAGAGCAAGAACAAAAAAACTAAAAGTAAATGCCACAGATCAGAAATAAGTAAATGCGTTTTTTGAACGGGTTCTTTTCAACTTTTTACTATATTTTATTATTTGTAAGTATGTCCACTACATTAACAGATACTTTTCGAAAATTTCTAACGGCGGCTATCCATTAGGGATCAAAAGATACAGCTATGTTAAGGCAGGACAGTCAGACAGGCTTATAGACGGATGGCACAAACAAATGTAATATTTTTTTGTATCGGTGTGTATCTTTATACCTTCAAAGCCATATAATCTCGTTTTTGAATTTCGTTAACAATTCTCCGGAGGAAGATTTTTGGCAGCCATCTTGAATATTGTTATTATTTTATTTGGGTAACAAGCATATATGAATTCAGCAGGGTCGTATTGGTTTCAAAACACCTTAAAAACTAGACGCAAAACCTGAGGCCTTTTTCTCAAATATTTCCTAGTATACAGAGTGTAAGGAAAAGTACCGATTTCCTTTTAACCACATGTTCTATAAGTAGAATAAAGAACATTAAGCATGTTTAAATAATAAAAAATAACAAATTTTAAAAATTAATATTAAAATATAATTGTGTCAACCATCACCAGACTCAAGACTATCGAACCGATAAGCGTAAGTATTTGCCTCAAGTGTCGTCCTTACGTAGTTTTCTATCTCCTATCTCTGTTGCACGCTAGTGAAAGGCGTTCGTTAGAATATTGCGTCGGGTGTGCGTTGCGATTCTTAAAATAGGGTTGGCAACTTAAACTTTTTTTTTCATAGGAAGTATTTTATTTTTGTTATTTTTTTCTACTTACACAACATGTGGTTTAAAGGAAATCGACACTTTTCCTTACATCCTGTATATTCCTTTTTATTTTTTGGTAAGTCAATAGTTATAAAAGTATCACGTTTTCTAAAATGGTAAAAATCTCTACTCGTTTTAGCTCCAACAAACAGAGACACATTATTTTCATACACAAAACACAGATTATTCATTTCTTGATATAAACACGGAAATAATTTTGTAATAGTTAACTCTGCTCTGTAGCCCACTATAGTAGGGTTTCTGAAACGCGCTATTTTTTGTGCATCATATACAGCGCCATCTAGTATCAAGTAGAAAAACTACAGTTGGCTACAGGGGTAGTAAAAATTAAAATAATAAGCCCATAGAGTCTTAGAACGTAAATAAAATAATAGTATTTATAAAAATCTCTGAGCGAACTGTGCTACTCACCAACAGATGGCGATGTAGGTTTCTGAAACACGCTATTTTCTCTTTCCGACGAAAAAAAAGGGGAAAACGAATTTTTCCAGGCATGAGATCTAACTAGATTGAATTTGGCCTCCTAAAACCCCCGATAGTAAATTTCATCGTAATCGTCAGAGCCGTTTTCGAGAAATCGATTACAAATATATATATACACAATGTGTCTGGGAACCGACTGTACAAACGTAAACGGTAGATTCGGTCCAGGGAACTGAACATCTTTTCCCAAGGAACATAGGACGATATAAAATAAAAATATTTGTATGGGAGTCGAAATTTTTTTCGTATTTCGAATTTTCGACCAATGTTCCTTAAGACAAGTTGTTCAGTTCCATGGTTCCAATCTACCGTTTAAGTTTGTACAGTCGGTCCTCAGACACAGTAATATTTTTTACATATAGGGTGACTTTTAATTAGTTCTTGATAGAAAAAGGTATGAATGTACTCATGATACTGAACAACTTTCCCAAGGAACATAGGTCGAAATACGAAAATCAAGTTTTGACTTCCCATAGAAACTGCATCAGCTGATAGCACATTTTGTATGGGAGGTCGAATTTGGTTTTACGTATTTCGACCTATGTTCCTTGGGAAAAGTTGTTTAGTATCATGAGTACATGCATATCTTTTGCTATCAAGAACTAATTAAAAGTCAGCCTATATATATATACAACGTGTACGGGAAAGGTTGTATGGTTTTTCGTATTTCGACCTATGTTCCTTTGGGTAAGTTGTTCAGTTTTATGGACAGATACACGTCCTTCAGTATTATCACACCTTTCCGTAACACGTTGTATATAGAAATATTGCTCGTTAAATAGTATAGGATAATTGTTGAAATTCCAAGAAAATACGCTTGCCGCTCTATAGCCGCCTATCCACTGCACGCCCTTCACTAGCACCGCAGTAGACAGGCGTATACATAGATATACGCCTGGTATAGAAATGTGTCGCAGGCAAATTGTATGTTTCGCCGTTTTACATAACGCCTTGCCATTTTACAAAACGCCGAGATTTTAATTCTTCATTTTATATGATGCCTCGGCATTTTACAAAACACCGCGTAATTCGTTTCTGGCAACGAATTGAGCTTTGTGTTTGCTAGATAACCTAACCCAACCTAACCGATCCCTGTAGCTTACGAACCCAAAATGCACCAGTGTAAATGTAAATCATACCATACAATTTGCCCGCCGTTTTTAAACGGCGAATTATACGATTCGCCTGCGACATATGCATCGATACTTCGGCGCCGTCATCTCGCTCTCGGTGACGGTTGGAGCGGCATAGTATTACTAGCGGCGAGGCTGTGGCCAAGCCACGCAGCGCGTTTAAAAAGGAAATTTTGGCAGCTCCAGGTGTCTCATTATAAAAATCGATCTAAAACTCAAATGTACCTTACAAGTCTAAGGCAGCAATTAATATCTAAAAATAGTATTTAAAAACAATTTGGACCACAACTTATTACTTTAAAATTTTTAAACCGAAGACTAGAATTTTCAAACTATCACACACAAATTTTCAAACTATCACCTATAAGGTAAATATTTCAAAGAAATACATTAATAATACAGCCATTTCTAATTTGCAATAATATTTAACTTACACTTAAGAGATCGATATAAGTTCGCTTAGAATAATTAGATAACAGTTCGCGAAAAGCAAGGTATGATGAGTAATGATGATGGATGACTATTATTTTAAATAAAAATAAAAACACAGACGTACGCACATGTTACCCTAGTCGTTTTTGATCAGCAGTTCCCAACCTTTGTCTTAAATATTTTTAATTATTTAAGTGCCCTTATATAAAACAATGATGCAATGTAATTTCGCGTTTAACGTCTGTTAACACTAAAATATGTGCAGTTTCTGAATGTCATGTAACATTCGAATTCACAGATTTTGTGTTTGGTTGATAAAATTAATAGAGAAGTAATTCATTTTATTTGAGTATTGAACTTGTAAGGTTGGGAATCGTTGTTCTAGGTTGTACCTTAAAGAGTTTAAGTTAGTGGTGAAGTTACTGGACCCAGGATGCGGGTACCCAGAGCGGTTCCGACTGGACTCTCCAGGCGGCTTTGAGGAGTTGGGTCAGAGCGCAGGCCAGGTCCTCGTTCACTATTTCCTCATCAAACATGTACCCGTACAGGAAGTTGATGCGGTTCGAAGACCTTATTATGTCCGAGAACTCATCCTCCTGCCAAATCGAAAACAAGACATTACTGCACCGGTCAGCTGGCATAAATTAATGAACGTGAAGAAGTAGACTGACGCGTAGGTCTACATAGGTGAGTTGACCGTGAGTAAAAAAATACACTGTGTACAGTGTTTTTGTACGTGCTCACGTATGTACTATCAGCAAAGTTGGCGCCTGACCAGTTTCGTAACCTTGTCGCTTGCCCGCCCCGCCCTTTATTTTGTTTACAACACAACACAACAACGCTTTAGTTTTATGACATTTTCGTGTCCTTGAGGGTCTATCTGTGCATTGTTGAACAAATACAACTTGCACCCAGTGGATTAAAACTAGCAAGGAGGAGCCAGCAGAGGTTCCCGCGAACTACTACTGCACAGGAAAATAAACTTAAATGTGGTCAGGCGGGAACTTTGTTGATGGTACCTCGACTGTGCGTCTGCCCACTTCTCGTCACGTTCGTTAGTTCTAGCAAGTTGGTCATTTAAATAATACTTGGCGTTTAACTTATATTTGGCTGCCGTTTCAATATTTGCAGCCAAACTTACCTTTGAAAATTAGTTAGATTGGATTGATAGGTTCTAAATAAACTAGGGTACCTTTACTTCAATCTGGTAAGACAGATTTTCGATAAGTTTTGTATTTAGCGAGTAATATTTTTTTAACTGATGGGGGCGCTAGTTGGCTGGGGGAGCTTAAGTAAGTAAGTACGTACGTACCATAAACTGAGATGAATGAATCATAAATTAACTGAATTCGACTGTGCTGACGTCTAGCTACGCACAGAGCCCGATAACGCAATCAATTTATTTGTCAATGTGTGCATTTATTTAATTTTGAGTCAAGCCATAGAAAATTGCCTTAGATAATGTATCCGCCAAAATGACATTTTCCAATGCAAGTTATAATAGGTCTTTACCTATGAAATTGCCGAAATTTTCTTACAGATTAATGAGATCATAATTCCTATAATACTTATGTAATTTTTTTCATTTGTCTTATATTTGAAAGTTGACTTCAAGGTTATTAATTTACGCATAAAATAAAGTTTTTATTCTTAGTTTGATATATAAAATTTAAGGTTCCAAAATTGTTCGTCTTAATTGTCGTCCGATTTCATCATTAGATTTGTTAAATTTTTTTACACATAATATTTTTCGAAAATCAAATTTAAGCTTCTGTTAGCTTAATGTCTTCCCAATAATGCTTAAAAAAATAAAAAAGATTGGATTTATAATTCCTAAGAAAAATGCAAAAATGTTAGTACTGAAAATTGAGTTTACCTAAAATTCGCCATACAAAACGACAATTTCATAGGTAAAGACCTAATATTTACAGTGCGGAAAATATACACTTCACCTTCTCAGTAAGTACACACGGCCGCACGTTAGTGGTAACACTTTGACCTTGAGCCAGTCTCTGGTTTCGAGCGTTTGTAGCGTAGCACTGGTTCAGCTTATACTGGTTTTGTTACCACACACTTGCTGCTGTGCGTACCTAAGTCCTTTTTAGGGTTCCGATACCAAAATGGTAAAAAAAAGGAACCCTTATGGTGCCGCTCTGTCTGTCTGTCTGTCTGTCTGTCCGTCTGTCTGTCTGTCACACCTCTATATCTCAGCAACCACTTACGCTATCGAGCTGAAATTTGGAATAGTTTTAGAATATAGTTGCCCAACTTAATTGCACATGAAAATTTTTTGAAAAAAGTATGATTATTAATGTAAAGGGGGCTAAAATAGGGGGGGCCCAATTTCAAATTGTCGCTACTAGGTCGAGTGGGGTATCATATGAAAGGGCTTTACTTGTACATTTTAAAATATATTTTTGTATTTTTTTAAGTTTCTTAGTTTTCAAGTTATGATGAAAAATGTCAAAAAAAATACCATTCCCCCCCCCTTATCTCCGAAGTTTGAGTAAGGGAAAATCTGAATTAATTACAGTTGACAGAGGTTTATGTAAACTTTACAGCAAAAATAAAACGATCTTTCTAAGTTGCACAGTTTTTCAGAAATCTGCAAAAAACCTTTACAAACAAATTTAGTTTTGCGGTCCTGAAAATGGACTTTATTGCTTCCAAAAATACTATAGGTATATCGGAACCCTCGGCGCGCGAGTCCGACTCGCACTTGACCGGTTTTTTTAAAAATGAAAAAGAATGTACGTCATTGCTATCGTAAAAATATGCGGGGTGGAATTCTGTACGAAAATCCATTTTTAAAGTACTGAACGGGATGGAATATTGTACAAAATTCCATTTCAAACGCGCTGTTTTTTCTTTCTTTAATTTAGGTTAATGTCTGTCTATGCCCTATTTTTAATATCATAAGGTCCAAAGACAAAACGTTTTTAGTAATGAGTTCGCGAAATCGTACTGGGAGTCAATTCTTGAATACATACATACATACATACATAACATCACGCCTCTTTCCCGTCGGGGTAGGCAGAGACCACAGTCCTCCACCTGCTACGATCCTGACAAACTTCCCTTGCTTCTTGTACTTTCATCAATCCTTTCATACATGCTCGTTGGTTTAGGGTACTTTTAACCTGGCCTTTATTCAGAACGTCCTGAATTTGGTCCTGGTACGTTCGCCTAGGCCTTCCCCTTCCAACGTTTCCATTCACTCTCGCCTGGTAGATCTCTTTCGTTAATCTTCGTTCATTCATCCTCTCTACATGACCAAACCATCTCAGCATCCCTTTCTCGATTTTGGTCACTACGTCTTCTTTTAATTCTTGAATATCACTCGAAAAATTCATATTTTTTTTTCTTATCATGGTGGATATTCATTAAATAGAGTAGTGTATAATTATTAATGTTCATTATTTTATTAACTTTTTGACAGTTTATCAGGGTGAATTAAAATTTTGAAATATCACAATAAGTGATATTTTATCGCTCGGTGATATTCAAGAATTGGCTCCCTGGCCACATGCAGTGAAAATGTCTTAAAAATATATGTGAACACCTATATAATAAAAATGGAATAGAAGAGAATGAAGTTCTAGATCTTTGTGTTAAATTTATGTTGTTTTTTCTTAGGAAGAGCATATAGCACTATGCATCACTCGAAAGAAAGTACGATTCTCAACTCGGGTGAATCAAAAATTAAATTACACCCTTGTTGGGAATCGCTCCCTTTTTCTTCTCGATGATCAATGTACTTATACTACACCTTGAAGAGAAAATATCAGTTATTTTAACCAAAATTAAAAGCGAAATAGCAGTGATAACGTTCTGTTAAACGTTCAATTATCCGGATTATTTAGATGACAACAAAGAAATTTCCATTACTGAAGACATTTACAAATAATTGTCATGATTTAACTCAAATAAAAGTGCCACCTATTTTGTCGGTCATTCAAAATCGGTTACAGAAATATTCGATTCGCTAGCCTTTTCTGCCTTGCAGTATTATCGTAAGAGATTTTTTGTCTCGCTTGCACTCATTGGTGATGTACGTGTATGGTAGGTACCAAAGATTTCGGACCTCCTTGCTTCGCTCGGAATAAGCTAATTTATTTTAGTAGGGGATGACATCTGCCAACATGTCACAACCCCATCATCGATGATCCATAGAAAATATTCAAAATGACCTGTCAAATCCATAGAAAAACGCCAACACCACCTAGTGACGAATAATTTCTTTAATCCTCCTTCTAAGTACCTTTATTTTTGTGTGGTAGGTACTGACCGTGAATGCTCTTGAGTTATCCTTGTCGAAGGTGGAGCGCGCGTTGGCGGCGGTGCGCGTGTGGACGAGTCGCTCGAGCGGCGGCGGGCGCACGAACACGATGTACGGCCGCAGTCGCGCCGTGCGGACCATCTTCAGCGCCTGCCAGTGCGGGCTCAGTACGCACACGCGACCTACACCCGCGCACATATTACACATTATCACATTTATCACACATTTCGAATGATCCATAGCATCTATCCAGTATACACTGATCCCATTGTATGCATTGTATGCTTCTTATGGAGTGTATCGATTTTACGGAATAAACAATCGAACAATGATTTGGATACCGTGCTGCTCCGCGAGGCAAGTCGATCATTGCTGGTATCCATGTCGCAGGCAAATTGTAAAATTCGCCACTTCACATATTGCCTTAGCATTTTAAAAATGCCGAGAAAAAAAATTTACATAACGCCGCGTAGTGCGTTTCTAGCATTTCTTCGCTCGCTCGGGTCGTACGTTGAGGTCGGCAGGTAACCTAACCCTGAACTGATCCCGTAAAATACACCCCGGGCGACAGCATTTAACAATTTGCCGAACGTAGGTATACAATTTGCAGGCTGTTTGTAAATGGTGAATTATACGATTTGCCTGCCACATCCGTAAGACGGCTTCCGCGCCAACCAATCTTCGATTGAAACCTCGTCAAATCGATACACACCTTTAAAGTACACTGGATTGGTGGCTGTAGGCAGAGGTATACATTCGTGCACAATGCATTGATGTATCGGTGTAATATCATGGCGCTACTACTAAAGTCGACATCACCGTCAAAATTATTATACAAACTGGGGGCGCATCAAAATGGCAAACCAAATTATCTATCCTTTGATAAAAAAAGCAAATCTGGAGTGCTTTAAAATCTACTCTAGTTTCCAAGATTATTTGCATCTATTCATGAAAATAAGGATTTTGTCATATCGCATAAAATGAAAAAACCGTGTACCAGTAATTTTAATTTTAATTTTCGGAAATCATCTTTGAAGGGATGAAATAGAAAATAATAATTTTGAATCTGGTATACATAACTAGAAAAAGGAAAAATGGGGTGGAGTTTGTATGGAATTCATATAATTTTAAAACAGGCCACTTTGCCGCCGCCAGCCGGGAGTTCCAGCCGTAGAAACTTAGTGCTTGCTAACCCGCAGGCAATTTAAAAATAAATAATCGAAATACAACATTTATACTTCTAAAAAAGTTGTAAAAATAAGACTAAAGCTGTTCAGTTAGAAAGTATGATTAATTATTTTATCAACACACATAATTCTGAAATCTAAATATGATAATAACCTGAATTGATGATAGTTTCGACGCACTCTGCAGTAGTTCCATACAGGTTTCCTTTGTACTCGCCGTACTCAATAAACTTGCCGTCGGCTATATCCTGCTCCATTTTCTCACGAGTGACAAAAACATAGTCTTTGCCATTTTGCTCACTCGCTTTCTGAGGGCGGGAGGTAACTGTAAACGGTTAAAAACTTGACTTCAGTCGGCTTCATAGCTAGTAATCGTGTAAACAAACAAGCATACTACAGTCGAAATACTGTAGCTTGATTACAATGAAAGTAGGACAGAGCTATGCTGAAAGAGCAGGACGGAGAGATACGTGTCTCTATCGCTCCAATATCTTACTCATATCTCCGTCCTGTCTACGTGTCTCTATCGCTCCAATATCTTACTCATATCTCCGTCCTGTCTACGTGTCTCTATCGCTCCAATATCTTACTCATATCTCCGTCCTGTCTACGTGTCTCTATCGCTCCAATATCTTACTCATATCTCCGTCCTGTCTACGTGTCTCTATCGCTCCAATATCTTACTCATATCTCCGTCCTGTCTACGTGTCTCTATCGCTCCAATATCTTACTCATATCTCCGTCCTGTCTACGTGTCTCTATCGCTCCAATATCTTACTCATATCTCCGTCCTGTCTACGTGTCTCTATCGCTCCAATATCTTACTCATATCTCCGTCCTGTCTACGTGTCTCTATCGCTCCAATATCTTACTCATATCTCCGTCCTGTCTACGTGTCTCTATCGCTCCAATATCTTACTCATATCTCCGTCCTGTCTACGTGTCTCTATCGCTCCAATATCTTACTCATATCTCCGTCCTGTCTACGTGTCTCTATCGCTCCAATATCTTACTCATATCTCCGTCCTGTCTACGTGTCTCTATCGCTCCAATATCTTACTCATATCTCCGTCCTGTCTACGTGTCTCTATCGCTCCAATATCTTACTCATATCTCCGTCCTGTCTACGTGTCTCTATCGCTCCAATATCTTACTCATATCTCCGTCCTGCTCTAACGCGACTGAAAAATAAAATCGGCTTCTTCATACCGACTGTACAATCAAGTTAGCAATATTGTATGGAGGCCGATTTTTTTTAATTTCCTGAAAGTTTTGTTCGCTGAAAGTTGTTCAGTTACGTTGACTGATCAAGCCCTTTCAGTATTCGTAAGGCTGTCCCTTACACCTGGTATTATATTTAGAAGCTATAAAGTACATTTTACATCTCTCATATTCGGTAAGTAGGTCCTTATTACCCCCAAATGGGGCTTGTAGGTGACCAATTAGCGCTCTAGGGTAATAATGTAGCTAGAAAAGCTCTAGGGCGGTAAGTAATTAAATTTTGAAAGAGTGAAGTGTTTTTTTTTAATTACTTTCCGCTCTAGGGCTTTTCTAGCTACATTCTTACCCTAGAGCGCTAATTGGTCACCTACAATTTGGTGGTAATAAGGACCTACTTACCTCACAATCGAGATGTAAAGCAGAGTAGTTAGCTCGGGTGTAAGCATCAATTGCACCCTCGAACTATAGGCGCCCTCGCTGCGCTCGTGCGCCTAAATATCTCGGGCTGCAATTGATGCCTTACAGCCCTTGGCTACTAATCTACTATTAAGGACCGGAAAACTAAATTTGTTTGTAAAGGTTTTTTGCAGATTTCTAAAAAACTGTGCTACAAAGAGAGATCGTTTTTTTTTTACTGTAGTATTTACGAAAACATCTATCTACAATAATTAATTCAGATTTTTCCTTTCTCAAACTTCAGAGATAAGGGTGGGGGGGGAATGGTATTTTTTATAGACATTTAACATTGAAAACTAAGAGTTATAAAAAAATACAAATATCTATTTTGAAATGAATAAGTAAAGCCCTTTCATATGATACCCCATTTGACCTAGTAAATTTTGTTCCCTCCGTCCCTATTTGGACCCCTTTTACAGTAATAATAATAATATTTTATAATTCTTTTGTTTTCAATAAAGTTGGGCAATCATATTCTAAAACTATTCCAAATTTCAAGTCGATAGCATAAGTGGTTGCTGAGATATACAGATGTGACAGACAGACAGACAAAGTCGCACCATAAGGGTTCCTTTTTTACCATTTTGGTATCGGAACCTTAAAAAGTTAATAATTAAAGGGGGCTCCCAAACAGCTAAAGGGGGGAGCGTAAAAAAAACTTTGACCTACCCCACCGAGTGGAGTATCGTTGTTTAGAGCTCGTTGAGTAGATAAAATAATTTTTTTTATTTTAAAAAATGTTTAAAAACAAAGGAATAAGTTGCCACCAAAGTCAGCTGCTTTTACAAAATTTTATTTGAGCTGTATCTCATGAACAGTAATAGCTAGATAGTTAAAATTTTCACAGGATATGTATTTCTGTTGCCGCTATAACAACAAATACTAAAAATAAAAAAGTAATAAATTAAGGGGGCTCCCATACTAAAGACCTGTTTTTTAGGCGATTTTCGTTTTAGCTCTATCTTAAAAACGGGAACACATACAAACGTGAAAATTGGTATGTTTTAGTGCATAAGCTATAAAATAACAAAAAGTAATAAAATCTGGTCAAGCGCGAGTTGGACTCAAAAAATCTAGCACAGTAACAATCTATAATTAATCAACGTATTATTTTATTTTCCCTGAATATATAATCTTCTATTACTGAAATTTCAACTAATACAATTATGATTAAGTGGTGGTACGGAACACTAGGTGCGCGAGTCCGACTCGCACTTGGCCGGTTTTTTTCTCGT
The DNA here is from genome assembly GCA_947532105.1 of Athrips mouffetella. Classification (NCBI taxonomy): domain Eukaryota; kingdom Metazoa; phylum Arthropoda; class Insecta; order Lepidoptera; family Gelechiidae; genus Athrips; species Athrips mouffetella. Next base: position 36,647,316 of record OX383956.1, read on the forward strand.
GTCTCGCGCCCACACTACTATACCTGTTTTCGCAAAAGCATAGCTGGAGCGAGTAATATGCAGTTAATGAATACTTTATTTACAGGTTAAAAGAAATTGACACCAGACTTGATATAAACGAAGAAGTGGGTTTGAGACCAAGTAGAGGGCTATAGAGCTCGAGAAAGAGCACCAAACCTTTGGTCCGACCAAATTAAAACCATTCTAGCCCTCCCCATTACCACCGCCCTTTGATTGGCTGAACTCAGACAGAAATTAAAGAGACTGGTTGAAACATCCACGATGGCGTTCCAAGTCAGACATGACCTTCAGCAATTGAACAGTAGAAGAGAGAGGGTTTGAGACCATCCTGTAGCTGTGAATTTTACGTTTTCATTCAAAGTTCATAAAATGGTGGTATTACAAGTTTTTCTTGCAGTAAGTCTTTGTAGTAAGTGTGTTGAGCTTACATGGCACTGGAGTGACATATTTCTCCGGGTCGGTAGCAATGAGCCGCCTGCGTAGTTCGTTGCGGCCGACGCCGGGTGCACCCACTAGGACGATAGGCCGCACGAGTCCTGGTCTAGGGTATAACCTAGCGACCTCCTCATACGTTGGTATCATTTCCCGGTCAAAGTCATCGTTTTCTGTAATGTCGTATATGATTTTTTTCACTTTTGGCAATGATTTGCATGGGAGGAGTGCTGTAGCGGTCGGCGAGGGAGAACAAGGTGTCTTCGCGGCGCAGTCTGAGGTGGCGGTTGTTGGGCTGCATAGCGCTGGTTTGCCTGCCAAATGAACACATTATAACGATGGTGCATAACATGAAATGACGATGAACACATACAGTTTGTGCTCCACTACTATGAGTATGGCCACATTATCTAACATTCTTTTATTTCACATACGAGTATGTATATTATAACTCTAAAGTTCCAGTCCAGATATAAGTCTGATTTCTCAAAAAATATTTCATTTGTATTTTGCAAAAATGTGATCGTCCAAATCAAAAGGGACCCTTGGCGAAATGTGCTTTGAACCTTATTACTCACTCACTCTATAGGGCGACTTTTAATTAGTTCTTGATAGAAAAAGGTACGAATGTTCTCATGATACTGAACAAATTTCCCCAAGGAACATAGGTCGAAATACGAAAATCAAGTTTTGACCTCACATAGAAACTGCATCAGCTGATAGCGCATTTTGTATGGGAGGTCAAATTTGGTTCTTCGGATTTCGACTTATGTTCCTTGGGAAAAGTTGTTCAGTATCATGAGTACATGCATATCTTTTGCTATCAAGAACTAATTAAAAGTCACCCTATATAGGTATAAGATCGAAAGTGCATGCCGCCATAAGGTCCCTTTTACTTTGGATCGCCACAAATTTCGACAAAGAATGTCGTGGACATGATAGAGAAATAACATGCATCACGCGTAATTATATTTATTATTTATTACTTTCGGCGAAACGAATTGTATATTATGACGTGGTTGAAAACATCAATGGATGAGATGGTAAACTAGTTGAGTTCAAAAGGTTATGACGATTTACTAATAAAAGATTGGGTAAAGATTCTCAAACTAATTCTTTAGGAATAGTCATAATAAAAGGCTATTTATTATGACTTATTAGCTCGTGCTCAAAGTTACAGGGAGAGAACTCATAAATTTCTTCAACCAATGACAACATAATGAAGGCTGCTGTAAATGATGCAAAGTGAAATTTGCTACTCGTACTAACCAATACACAACATAACATATAAAGATTCGCATTTGCAGCCACATACTAAGGTAAAACTCACAAGCAATATTATTACCACGAAATAATTAACTATAGATTGTCTAATCTAAGGCTGAGTTGCACCATCTCACTTTACCAATAACAGGATATGATCATCTCACTCTCGCGAATAGTATGCATGGAATTTAGAAAGAGTAAGACATGTTTATTCGATTATCGTAAAGTTAGGTGGTACAACTCAGTCTTAAAATTTAGACTAACAAAGCAACAAAATACCCAGAAGTGAAAATGTAACTGTCATTTAAAACCAGTGACACGCTGCGCGAAGACCAACTAAAAATGCCTTGTAAAACATGTTAGTCTGAATTCTAGTAGGTACCTAACTAAATTATTTTTCTTGGAATATAATTTACCGTCTAATGTTTGGGGGTCGGTTTGTCGTTCATGGATAATACGTCCCTCTTGTAGGGCACGAGATGGTATTAATCCTGCTCTCATCACCCTATCCCCCTCGCGCCGAGCTTGCCACCTGTGAGGAACAACCAACAGTTAATAGAATCAGGCTTTACTTTGCGGAAGTCCATTTCAAAAAGTTATGGAAAATATGGATGCTATGTACTTACTGTGCACCTCCCGCCCGCCCACAAATAAATGCGCATGCGCAGGCAACCGCAAAACAGCAACCACCCAAACCACTCTACACGTGTTAGGCCTCTACATTATGTTAGACCAACCAGTGCCAAACACCGAGGACTCGCACCAAGTCTGGGTGTTTGGAGGAGGTGCCTATATATTTGCTTTCCATAACTTTTACAACAACCAACAAAGAAATTTAACAGGTATTACTCTAACAAACAACTATTTTTCTCTCGTTTTATGGTTACGACCCTTCTTGACCAACTTCTCCCAATCGTCACGCACATTATAAATTAATCTTAACTATTAATTAGCTTAAAAAAAGACAACTCGGCCCATATTGCCTTTGTGTAATAGCCAGGTGGCAGGGGATGCAGTCTTTGCACCAGAGGAGTGCCGTCGGACTACATACTTAAAGTCGCATTGATAAACCCTTATCAAGTGTGAGACAGCTCTCAAGACGCATCTTACACATCTAAATCATACTTCCGAGGGATTTATCAATACGACCCCTATAGTATTATCTAATCTGTGCCCCAGACCCGAAAACAAATACCCAAACTCGACAGAAATCAGCTCCAGCCGGGAATCAAACCCGGAACCTTTGGCGTATCACGCAGCTGCACAATTACTGCGCCACACAGGCTGTGAACGGAAACGAGAGGTGTCGTAAGACATCTGGTTGGAACGAAGTTCCTTTAATATGGAGTAACAGGCACATTACTAAACAAATAGAAAAAAAGTTGTATTTTCTTTTATGACTGACTTTAACTTTGATTCACTAGTAAAGAACTACTAAATCGATAACCATTAATTCAGTACTAAAATAAAATATAGTGACGTGACATTTTCTTTTTTCGGCCAAGCTCTTAATCGCTTAATGTCTGCAATCAATAATAAATTCAAAATTTCTACGTTCATCTTACTGCTTACCAGTAGGCATCATCCTGCGATACAATGTGCAGTACATCTCCTTTTTTAAAGTTAAGGCCTGCCTCCTTGCACGGAATGTAGGGATCATCTGAAGAATTGTAGTTAAAGAGAGCTCGGACTCGCACTTTACTCTCACGAGATCCGCCCTTCCCGAAAGACGGTACTAGTTTAAACGTAATGGTGCCTTCTGAACTTTGCTGCAACAATAAGCAATATTTAATACCTAAGGTAAAGAAATAAGTTCAAACGAAACAACAAATCACCATTATAATAAGAAAATATTTAAAAATGAACAAAATTTTTACCGTTTTTACTATATATTATAGTTGAATCAATCAGTTTTTGATTCTGGTTGTCAGCAACTCACCAGTATGGCGAGAACGTCAGCAGGAGTTTTGCCTTCCACGCTGATAGCATTGACTTCAATGACCTCATCCCCAGCGTGGATCAACCCCGATCTGTCTGCAGCTCCTCCATGCATCACTCGCGCTATCACGATTTTTCCCGTTTCTTCATCTGTCTTTATAGTTGCTCCCTACAGAAATACAGACAGTGCACAAAAAATAATACACATATCTGCACAATCAGCGCACTTGATTCAAAATGAAATTATGCAATATCTTAAAAAAAAAACAGAATAAATAAAAACAAGGCACTTTAGGCAGTGAGTCAATGTAACTACCATTTACAATAATAAAAGCAAACAATATGTATTGTGCAAGTTATAGCAGCTTAAAAATTATAAAGATACATCAGGAATAGTGTATAGAATTACCACTTTTATAAGTAAACTAATATATTTATTTACAACGTTATGGTTATTTTCTCGTGTATGAACTCAGAAGCTTGTGCTAGAGCGCTTGTTAAAACTATGTTATAAAATTCTGCGAGTTATTATTGTTTAAGTGCAGCGACTAAAACAATTGTAAGCGCCAATGAAATTGTATACCTGTATACCTGCGCTGCACGTCATTGTAACTTATAAAAATGGTAAAATTGTAAGAGGGTAACACAATACAAATTGCATTTGCATCTAGAGATAGCAGCTAATAAATGTCAGGGGTTTCTGAGAGGGGTTTACTGAATGACAGGACATTTTTGTACAGTTAATTATACGTGTAACGGAAAGGTATGATAATACTGATGGGTGTGCATCTGCCCATGAAACTGAACAACGTTTTCCAAGGGACATAGGTCGAAATACGAAAAACCAAATTTGACCTGCGCTAAAAAATGCGCTATCAGCTGATGCAGTTTCTATGGGAGGTCATAAATTGATTTAATTCTATGACGTATATTCCTTGGGAAAACTTGTTCAATTCATGTGCAGATTCACACCCTTTAGTATTAACACGCCTTTCCGTTACACGCTGTTTATAAACAAATGAGCAGTATATCATGGAACGTCAGGTGTAAAAAAATAATAATAGGTCTTTACCTATGAAATTGCCGAAATTTTCTTACAGATTAATGAGATCATAATTCCTATAATTCTAATGCTATTTTTTTCATTTGTCTTATAGTTGAAAGTTGACTTCAAGGTTATCAATGTACGCATAAAATAAAGTTTTTATTTTTAGTTTGATATATAAAATTAAAGGTTCGAAAATTGTTCGCCTTAAATGTCGTCCGATTTCATCATAAGATTTGTTTTGTTATATTTTTTTACAGATAATATTTTTCGAAAATAAAATTTAAGCTTCTGTTAGCTTAATGTCTTCCCAATATTGCTTAAAAAAATAAAAAAATTTGGATGTATAATTCCTAAGAAAAATGCAAAAATGTTAGTACTGAAAATTGAGTTTACCTAAAATTCTCCATACAAAACGGCAATTTCATAGGTAAAGACCTAATATGCACAATTTTAATCTGTTACTTAGGCCATGAAACTGAACAACTTTTTCTAAGGAACAGATGTCGAAATAAGAAGAAAATATTTTACCACCCATACAAAATGCGCAATCAGCTGGTGTAGTTTCTATGGGAAGTAAATTTTTTGTTAGTTTTTCGACCTATGTTCTTTAAGAATATTTGTTCTGTTAATAGACTAACACCCTTAAATAATGCTTACATTTTTTTACACCATGAAGTTTTTCAAAAGTGACCAAGCCCTTTGAAAACACAAATAAACGGTTAGGTTAATGAAGTTGTACAGTCAAAAGCAGTTCAAGCTTAAAACTAGTGCGAATTTCCCTTGCTTATTGAGAAAAGCGTGATACAAAGTCCAAAGTGTCAAGCTCGACGTGCTCTTGACTGTACTTTTAATGAAAGAGAAAAACCTAGCCTGGAAATTAACAAATCCTATATTATAACGAGCAATATTTGTATAGATATAATAAAAAGCGTGACACTTAGAAGATTTTTTATGGTTACTTCATCATAACATCCCATCAAACGTCCAATGCAGGACAAGGAGCTCCAGAACTCCAACAAAAACGCGTATTATTTGGAAGGGATCTATCATAGTCACCCACCACACTTGTTAGCGTTGCGGCTGGCAACCACTGTTGTTGGTGACCGCAGTATGTACGATGTCGATGGTACGATACACAGAAAGATGCTGATGCCCATCCTCCGGTATGAACCGGAAAGCCCGTGATTGCAACGACTCGCCTTCCAATCTTGATGGCAGATTTAGAAAAAATTGCTGAAGCTTCAGAAGTTTAAGCTTCCACCGCAATTGCTGTGCCATTTTCAGATTATTGGAGCACACTTAACTCTTTGAGGCCTGTTACATTTTGAACGTGTTTTTGCGCAAAATGGTTATTTTTGGCGTCCTTAATCTGAGAATTCTGACAACTTTAACTAACATAAAAAAGTTTGCTGGTGTCCTACTAGTGCCCCTTAGGAGCCAAGAGTTTTCAACCCTCAATTAAATCACTTTTCTAGGAAACATGTCATTAGCTATAAATATTATTTATTGTACACAACAAAACAATTATAAAATGTTGTAGATGAAGTTTTTTTTTTTTTTTTTTAAATGTATGCCACTGTTTATCCTCTGACATGGGGGTCAGAGACATTATCCAGCTTGACACGGACTTAATACCACGTTCCTGTTTTTTTTTTAACGGGTTATGTGATGCAGGACTCCGGATTTTCATACGGGAGTCCTGTCATGTAAGTTAATCCGTTAGTTAAACTTAACTTAATGTTAGTTGAGCAGTGGGTTTCTTAAAGAAAGTTGTTACCATAAGTGCAAATTTTTTTTTTTTCACATTTCTCAGAGATCATTTTCTTTTGTCTCTCATTCCAGATATATATATTTTTTTTTCAGATTATTTTTTTTGTCGATTTCCTTTTTTTTTTACAATTTTTTTTTTTTACATTATTAGTTCTATTTATAACACAAGTTGTAAAATTCTATATACAATTATATAAAATTTACAGCTTTATTTCTTACACGATTCTATCATTCTTTACCTTAATTTTTAGTTCTTATTTCTATTGCAGGCGTCTATAACTATTTTCTCCATATATGTTTTGAGGTATGGCCTGGAGTCACTATCAGAGAACAACTCTTTTAAGTTTGTTTCCGTCAACTTCATGTTGACTTGCTGTTCCAGGTCGTACCTCAAGGCACTATATTTTTGGCATTCTGTTAACAAGTGTATAATCGTTTCAGGTTGGAGTTTACATACGCACATTGGATCGTCTTTACAGTGAAAACGATGTAGATATGCAGAGAAGCCACCATGTCCTGTTAGGGCTTGTGTAATTATTTTATTTAACTTTATCTTTTTTATCACTTTATACGCCTTGTACACGTCAGGAAGAAACTTCTTCGTCGCACTGGCTTGTTCTCCTGTCAAGTATCTGCTATTCCACTTTTCAATACTTTGTTTCCGCAGTTCCCCTTTGACGAACGATATCGGACATTTGTCGTAGTGTGCTGCTATCTTATTATTTTTCGCCGCTTCCTTTGCAAGAACATCAGCTCTTTCGTTACCTTCGGTTCCTGCGTGCGCCTTTATCCAATACAATTGGATGGTTCGGTTTTGTTCGCGAATCGCAGCGATGTTTCTACGAATTTGGAACGCTAGGGGATGAAAGGTGGCTGGGCTTTTAACTAGATCTAATCCAGATCTTGAGTCGCTAAGGACCGCCACTGATTCGTCTCTCAGCCCTCTAAGCACTAGTTCAGTACTCTGATACAGTGCGTAGAGTTCCGCTTGAAAGACTGTACAGCTAGCATGCAATTTCATCTTCTTTGTTCGAATTTCCTTTCCATTCCTATAGCATGTGTATGCTGCACCTACTCCGTTGTCTACTTTGCTTCCATCAGTGAAAACTCTCGTCCCTGAAACCTGATGTTCTGATATCGTGCTTTGGCTCAAATCGGTCAAGCAGATTAAATCGATCTGTATTTCTTTTGCAGGGTGGGGTGCTTCAAGAAACGAAATCTTAGTTTCCACCTCCCTATCCATTAAAAACGACGGAGAATTTCTTCTTTTTGCCTCATACAGACGAGCATTCTCCTGTATTCTCAGGTCTAGTGGTATTAAGCCTGAAAGTACGAGAGCTGCATTAAGGGATACGGTCCTATACGATTTAATGATTTTCTGAGCAAATCCTCTTTGTATCGTGTCCAGTTGTTTGCGGACGAGGATCTTCTCTACTGCTGGTGCCCATGCACATGATGCGTAAAGAATAATGGGTTCTACTACTGCTACATATATGGTCCTAATAACCTCCGGACTAAGACCCCAGTCTAGTTTTGCGGCTCTAGACAATTGGTTGCATATGCTCGCCGCTTTACGACATATATTCCTGACGTGAGATTTGAAAGTAAGTTTACTATCAATTGTCAATCCCAAAATTTTTATTTCGTTTACAAAATTTATTTGTGTCCCACCCATATGCAAAAGTGGTGTTTCGTACTTCAGTTTCTTTGTGACTATCATAGCTTTAGTCTTATGTGCTGCAAAAGAAAGTTTGTTCTTACTTCCCCACCCATGGATATGTGCGAGAACGTCGTTGATTTTGGTCTGCATGATCAGGGTATCATGTCCGGAGAATATCAGGACCACATCGTCTGCAAAAGCCTGTGTGCTAACTCCCATTTCCATCAGTTCATCCAGCAACGGGTCCTGCAGCAGGTTCCAAAATGTTGGTCCTCCTATTGAGCCCTGCACGCAGCCCTTCTCCGTCTCTTTACGGTATATTTCCTTGGCGTAGCAAACTTGGACTTTCCGTTCACTTAAGTAACTGCTGACCAGTGCTCTCAAGTTCTGGGGGCAGTTTTTCTTGACCAGTTGGTTTTTGATTGCTGGCCACCACGCACTATCAAAAGCGCCCTCTATGTCCAGCGAGATCACTATCGTAATTTTTTTTTGTGAGAGGTTGTTTTTGATTTGCTGCATTAGATCATAAAGAGCACCTTCTGTGCTTTTCTGTGGCGTAAAACCATACTGCCGAGGATTTGCCTGCTTTAAAACATGCCATTTGATTCTTTCAATCATCATTTTTTCCAGGGTTTTACCCAATACCGAAAGAAGTCCTATAGGTCTGTATGATTTTACCTGGCTATAGTCATCTTTACCTGGCTTCCTCAAGATTATAACGGAGGCTTCCTTCCAAGGTGATGGAAAGCATGATAGTTCCAGGCACTTGTTTGCGATCGCCAAGAATATTTCTGGATGAGCCGATATGCTTTGTGAGCAGATATCCGCCGTGAAGCCATCTGGTCCAGGGGCTTTTTTCGGATTAAAGCTGTTTATTGCTCTTTTGAGTTCAGATTCCGTGAATGGTGGATCTAATGTATCATCTTCAGTAACTAGTCCATTTTCCTGGGCCTCTTCGCGTATTCTTCGATGCTCATCATTTTCATCTAAGATATTGTCACTTGGATAAAAAGTCTCCGCCAGTAGTCTGACTGATTCTTTGGGGTCTAACGTGACTCCATCCTTCACTAGTAACTGACCTTCGTACCTCCTTGATGTTTTTCTCAACACCCTGTATATTCCATCCCACATGCTTTCTCGTTCTTGCTTTGTACAGAAGGTTTTCCAACTTTCTAAGTAAGTTTTTTCTACTTCTTCTTCATACATCATTTTTGCTTGCAGGTACTGGTCCACAACGTGTTGACGACGTCTTGGTGCTGCGGTCCGGATTCGTCGTTTCTTAGTAGCTACATCAGCTTTCATATTCGTTAGTTCGTCGGTCTACCAAGGTAGTCCGTTATTCTTACGTGTTTTGAGTAGTGGAATGGTTTTATGACATGCCTTAGCAACACTGTCTATGTATTTTTCAATCGTCTCTTCTAATATTTGAGGGTTTTGTATGTTTGTTATGTTTTCTTCTGTAATTTGGTTTTCGCTTAGCAATTTTGTAATTTCTAATCTAAATTCTTCCCACCTTGCTTTTTTAGTATTGAATATCCTTGTAGTTTTTACCGTTTTTGTATTACTTTTACTGGTTTTAATGTCAAACATTATTGCATTATGATCCGAGCTGGTAATATCTAGATCAACTTTCCAGTTATGGATGTTACAAATAATATTTTGACTGCATATCGTAATATCCACTCGACTTTTGTATTCTTTTCCATTTCTTATAGTATAAAAAGTTGGCTGTTCTCCCTCAGTAGATGAAGTTTACAATTGCGAGCTTATCTCTTCGAAGAGATCTCTTCCAGCCAACCAATCTTAAGTAAGAAAAATATAAGTATATAGACGGGGACAAGAATATATGTACACGATTATCTATTCTACATAATATTGTATATATATATAAGAAAGTCGTGTTAGTTACACTATTTACGAGTATAACTCAAGAACGGCTGAACCAATTTGGCTGAAAATTGGTGGGGAAGTAGCTTAGAACCAGGAGACGGATATAGGATGTAGGAGTAGAGGTAGGGGTAGCGGTAGAGGCAGGGGTAGGGGTAAGGTAGGGGTAGGAGTAGGGGCAGGGGTAGGGGTAGGGGCAGGGGCAGGGGTAGGGGCAGGGGCAGAGGTAGAGGTAGGGGCAGGGGCAGGGGTAGGGGTAGGAGTAGGGATTGTCTGAATTCCGCGCGGGAGAAAAAATATTGTACTTAATAAAATATAATTTTTTTTTTTTTTTATTATTGAAAATGGGCTTACTCTTGACCTCGATCTAGTCTTGAAGACAGAGATGAGGTCGACGATGGAACGAGCTTACCCAGAAGAAGCCTATTCACTCGCGACTTGAATAGATTCGGGTTATATAAGATAAGATAAGAAGCATTTATTGAAAAAACCACTAAGAACAAGTACATTACACATGGACTCCTGCACTAAGCTCGGGCCTTGTATCGCAGGAGCCGCAATACAATAAACAGTTAACAGGATATGGTCATCAGGTTAAAATAGTTTTAAGCTAATTAGGTACAACATATAATTTGAAACATGCAAAAAGAGAATGAAATAAAACTATTGAGACAACGAGGGGGTGAGTTTGGATGAGGATTGGAGGGAATGATGAGATGAGGTTAGAAGGGGGGGGGTGATGAGCAAGAAGGGGGGCACTGACTGTGTGCATATGTGGTGTGTGATTATGTCGGTGTGTGTGAAAGAGTAAGTTTAGAGTAACACTTTAAGTAATTCCTCAGTCTGCTCATAGTTAAGACACATAAGCCAAGTTTTTACAAATTTTTTAAAAAGTCTTACAGAAAGCGATTTGACGGAGGTAAGGAAACGACAGATCTTATTATATACAAAAATATGCACATGCGGTGGAAGTCTTCTAGCAAACTGTGTCCGAGTAACTGGAAGAGGAAAATTGTAGATGCGTCGACTGATGCGGTCCTTGTACTCGAAGGAATTCTTCACTTCTGTATATAACTTCTTCAGTTTCTGTATATAAGTCGTCTGTCGAAAAGGTCATTGGTTTACGAAGCATAACTTTAAGTACAGCTCTTTGGCTTCTCTCAAGAACTAGCAGATTTGTTTTAGCTGCACCACCCCAGGCCAGGATGCAATAGCGTAAAATTGATTCGCACAACGCGGTGTAGACTAAGAGTAGGACATCACGGCGCGCAGAGTTACGCAGAGCTTTCATTATATAAATTATCTTTCTAGTACGACCAGCAAGGATGTTAATATGGGCTTTGAAAGATAACTTATCGTCTACCGTGACGCCAAGATACTTAATGTTGTCAGTTCTACAAATATAGCCGCAGTAACAAGCCGTGGAGCCTGGTTGAAATGAAGTCTGCGAGTTAAATTCGGCGCAAGTGTGTACTTTCATTTTAGGATTTGATGGGGGACAAGAAGCTCTGGTTTTGTGGAACGTTAAAAATTTCGTCTTAGCGGAGTTAAGCGTAAGTAGATTGTTTTGGAGCCATTTGGCCACCTTAGCCATTCCTCGTTCCGCGGAACCATACACATTTTCCCAGTCATTATCCCTGAATAATACCACCGTGTCGTCGGCATAACATATGAGTTCAGCATTGGGTAGGTGCAGGTTAAAAATGTCATTCATATAAACTATGAATAAGGTGGGGCCGAGAATGCTGCCTTGAGGCACTCCGTATGCTACTGGAAGTTGATCACTGGTCACGGCTCCAACTCTAATGCATTGACGACGATTGGTAAGATAACTCGTAAACCAACTTAGGGCAACACCTCTTACTCCAATGTGGTGCAACTTTTGCAACAGGATTGGAACCGAGACCGTGTCAAAAGCCTTTGCAAGATCGAGAAAAACCCCAAGGCAACATTCGTTATTGTCTAACGCTTTAGAAATGGTTTCCACTAGGAGAACAACAGCCTCTTCCGTTGATTTACCACGTCGAAAACCGAATTGCTTATTTGAGAGTATGTTAGACTTCTCTAAGAAAGTGACTAAGCGTCTGTTGACCAATTTTTCCAACAGTTTGGAAGTAATATTAAGAAGTGATATTGGTCTGTAACTACGAGGGCCAAACCGAAAAGATCGGGAATAGAATACTCAGGAATAAATTAGATTGAAACCTTTTTGGTTTATGACATGTAGTATTATTTCAAACACAATTCCATTTTTGAATTTTAAAAAAAGTAAAAAAGAAAAGAGTAGTAGCCATTTGAATTTGACAAGTCAGTGGGGAAAATGGAGCTTACGCGGGAACATTTCCGTGCCATAATTTTTCACAACTTTCGTCGAGGTTTATCTCAAGAACAATGTCTCGCCGAGCTTGTTTCTGTTTATGAACTTGAAGCACCCAGTAAAACGACTATATATCGTTGGTATTCTGAGTTTCGTCGTGGACGTTCCTCTCTCACGACAGTTCCTTCTACTGGTCGACCAAAAACAGCGGTAACACAAGATAACATCGATGCTGTGCGCCAATTAATAAAAGAAGATAGACATGTGACATACGAGCAGATTCGGGCTTCTCTCAGCATTGGTATGACAGCAATTCAAACTATTTTACATGATGAACTGGGTGTCAAGAAGTTAGTTTCCCGCTGGGTGCCCCATCGTTTGACCGAGAAACAAAAGTCGGCTCGTGTTAATTGGTGTCGGTCTACTCTGCAACGGTTCAATAGAGGGAGCTCAAATGCAGTTTACAATATCGTCTCTGGTGATGAATCGTGGATTTATTCATATGAGCCCGAAAGAAAACATCAATCGACTGTTTGGGTCTTCGAAGGCGAGGTCAAGCCAACAAAAGTTGTCCGCTCTCGTAGCGTGTCGAAAAAAATGGTCGCTTCGTTTGTATCGAAAACTGGTCATGTGGCTACGATTCCTTTACAAGAACGCAGAACGGTTACTGCTGATTGGTACACAATAGTTTGTTTGCCGGAAGTCATAAGAGAACTTCGTAAAATTAATCCGAATCGTCGCATCATTCTTCACCAGGATAATGCGAGCTCACATACCGCTCGCAAAACGATCGCGTTTTTAAATCAGGAAAACGTGGAGTTAATGGACCATCCACCGTATAGCCCTGACTTGAGCCCCAATGATTATTTTACATTCCCAAGAATTAAAGATATGCTACGTGGTCAACGATTTCAAGGCCCAGAAGAGGCAGTCGAAGCTTACAAATCGGCCGTTTCGACTATATCCACTTCAGACTGGAATTACTGTTATAATAATTGGTTTGATAGAATGCAAAAGTGCATCGATTGTCACGGAGAATACTTCGAAAAACAATGAAAGTAAATATTGTTGTATTATTTTTGTACTTTTTTCTATTCCCGATCATTTCGGTGTGGCCCTCGTATTAGGGCTATTTTTGTCTCCTGATTTAAATATCGGTGAGACGACAGCAGACTTCCAGTTCTCAGGGAAGGTGCCAGACTCAAGGCTTAGATTGCAAATGTGAACAAGAGAGGGAAGAATCGTATCGGCAATCTCCTTGATTAGCCTTGATATGAACTCGGGAACACAGACGCAGGCAGAGAATTCCACTCTTTAGCCGTGCATTATAAAAGATGTTTCAAAGCGCTTTGTGCGAATGTGCGGAATATCAACCAAGTATGGGTGATATCCTGCGGTGCGACTGGACTCCCGATGGTAGAAGGGAGATGGTGGAATAAGCTCGTGGAGCTCTAGAGCACACTCTCCGAAGTACAATCTGTAGAAGACCGACAGACATGCAACTTTGCGACGGTGGGCCAGACTGTGAAACTTGGTTTTCACCAGCATCTCATCACCAACGAGCTTCTTGGCTCTGCGATCTATCGAGTCAAGTGCGGCTAGCTGGTATTTGGCTGAGCCATCCCAAAGGTGACAGCAATTCTCCATGCACGATCGGACTTGGGCTTTATATAAAACTAGAAGCTGACCAGGAGTGAAGTAACGCTTAACCTTATTGAGGATGCCCAGCTTTTTTGCCGCAATTTGGGCTTTTGACTCAATGTTAGCGCCGCAGTTCAGATTTGCATACAACTTCATGCCAAGTAGCTCGAGGCTGTCAGTAACTGGTACAGTTGTACCTCGAAAAGTAGGAGCCAGATTGAACGGACTCCTTTTGGCGGTGAACAGACACGCCTGCGTTTTGGTGGCGTTGAAACTTACCAGATTTTTGTCACCCCAGTCGGAGACAAGACTTAAGGTTGAGTTTATACGCTCTACCATGGCCTCTCTCAAAGAACGTATTTCGTCACTGCTGGCTTTTGCGCTTGACATATTTCTCTCGACGACAGTACTGTCAGCTGCGTACCCAACAATACTAGGACCAAGTAGGTAGGACCAATATGCTTATTTATTGCCCGTAAGGCGGAACAAAGTTCGCCGGGTCAGCTAGTTAATATTAAATAGTAGCAGGTAAATATAAAATGAAGATGAGAATTATGTAAGTCAGATAAGTATGGATGAGATTATTATGAAAGCAATGATGGGAGGGTATGATAGTGTCGGACGAGATGTTGAAGGCTGGGCGAGTCATTGTGGCTAGTCAGCTGTACCGCCTTTTCAACCTGTGTTGGACGAACAACCAAGTACCAGGTGACTGGTGCAAGGCTGTGATTGTGCCGCTGTACATAGGAAAAAGGGTCACAACAGGACTGCAAAAATTACCGCGGGATAAGTCTTCTCAGTGTCGTTGACAGACTGTATGCAAAGGTTTTGATTGAAAGAGTGGTGAAAGATACTGACGAAAAAATATGGGATGTACAAGCGGGATTTAGAAAGGGAATGGGATGGACAGATCAGGTATTTTCCTTGCGGTGCATAGCTGAAGTTTTTGGCCAAAAACCAAAACGTCTACTGCGCGTTCGTCGATTTGGAAAAGGCCTATGACCGAGTGGTGAGGAATGAATTGTGGTCGGCATTGTCTATGTATGGGGTGAACGGTCATCTGATTCAAGCACTGAAATCTCTCTATGAGGATTCCAGTGGTGCTTGGGTCAGAATAAACGGAGCGTACAATGAATGGTTTAGCATCGAAAAAGGTGTTAGGCAGGGATGTGTAGCGTCACCTTAGCTGTTTAACTTGTTCATGGATAATTGTTTCATTGATCTGAAAGAGAGTATGTACTTGCGTCATCTGCTGACGAGTTGCAG
The DNA here is from genome assembly GCA_947532105.1 of Athrips mouffetella. Lineage (NCBI taxonomy): Eukaryota > Metazoa > Arthropoda > Insecta > Lepidoptera > Gelechiidae > Athrips > Athrips mouffetella. The sequence continues at coordinate 36,662,562 of OX383956.1, forward strand.
GAGATGGTAAAAATGATGAATGTGGCTTTGGACAGGAAAGGAATAAAAGTAAATGTAAGCAAGACGAAAAAGTATTGGTACTTGAAAGAGAAGAATATATGACAGACAGAGTGTACTATATTAATAGGTGGTGAACAAGTCGAACAAGTGAAAGAGTTTGTGTATCTGGGTTCAAAGTTTACGAGAGATGGAAAATGTGAAAGTGATTTTGAAAGAAGAGTAAATGCTGGAAACATGGTGAATGGTGCCCTGCACGCCTTTATAAGGAGTCGGAAGGTGTATCACAAGGCTCGTTTGGCTGTTCATAGGTGTGTTTTGGTACCAACACTGATGTATGGCAGTGAAAGCTGGGTATGACAGAAGAAGCATGAAAGTAGAATTAATGCTGTAGAAATTCGAGCGCTAAGGAGTACGATTGGTGTCAAATTGAGTGACAGGATTAGAAATAGTGTGATAAGAGAACGTTATGTGGCGTAAAAGAAGACGTAGTGACCAAAATCGAGAAAGATGGTTTGGTCATGTAGAGAGGAAGAATTAACGAAGATTGACGAAAGAGATCTACCAGGAGAGAGTGAATGGAAACGTTGAAAGGGGAAGGCCTAGGCAAACGTACCAGGACCAAATTCAGAACCTTCTAAACAAAGGCCACATTAAAAGTACCCTAAACCGACGAGCATGTATGAAAGGACTGATGAAAGTACAGGAAGCGAGGGAAGTATATCGAGATCGTAGCAGATCTCAGCCTACCCCGACGGGAAAGAGGCGTTATGTTACGTATGTATGTAAATATGCACTACATATTAAGACTGCACTCTGCGCACACTAGCGCCCTCATCAGAATTTAATTAATTTCTTTGAGTTGGAGACAAAAATGAAAAATTTAAGCACGATTAAGTGTTCTTTGTCAGGACAGCGTTATTTTAAACTATTACAATTAGCTTTATGTTATCTTGTTTATTCAAAATCCTTAAAACGGAAATTGGTAGCCACCGCGTTCCGTTTAAAGGATTTTGAATAAACAAGATAACATAAAGCTAATTGTTATACTTTAAAATAACGCTGTTCTGATAGTCAGGGGGTACACATCTCAACTACCCTCTCCTTGGGAGTTGTAGTATTGTATACGGGTACGCGACCCCGGCTCCCCGAGCTATTACTAACTCATCCCGATCCTTCCGAGAAAGTAATATCCTTCTTACCCGATTCCTTTCCTATACGAATTATTCCTGTCCCAAGAAACCTATCCCTCCCGTTCCTTTTATTCCTGCCCATTCCGCCAATCTAAGGTTGACCGTGCCGATGGATGCGTGGCTAGAGGCGAGTCTAGTCGATAGCGGTCACAACGCCCTGGGCCCGGGCGAACCCAGAAATAGGCTAGCCTTGTCCTGGTATTGTGGGGCTCTGCCTGGATGGACCACCTGAATATCCCTTACTGCTCGTGGGAACGCAATGGATTCTACTAAAATTATAAATTCAAATGGCGGCGATGTGATTCGCAACGCATCACGTCCCGTTCCTCGCGGGGGCGAAAAGCGGACTACGGAGAGCCGCTTTGCTACGATGAATGTCAGAGGTGGAATGAATGGCAAAATAGATGAAGTATGTCAGATGATGGATGAAAGGCGTATAGACGTACTGTGTGTGAATGAGACTAAACGGAAAGGTTGTGACACCACAGAACATGGCCCTTACACAGCGTACTGGTCTGGTGTTCCCAGTACCAGCAGAGGCTGTCAGGGAGTCGGTGTCATACTTTCCGAAAGAATGGTAGAGTGCGTGAAAGAAGTCGAGTGTGTGAGCCCAAGACTCATCTGGGTCAGGCTAAAAGTCGGACTGACTCGAATCTTCGTTCTGGGTGCATATGCACCTACGGATGTGGGTTCGCGAAGGTCTCCAAAAGCCCAAAAAGAGATAGATGAGTTTTGGGAAAATATGAGAGATACATTAGGGAAATGTGAACAGAATGAACGAGTTATCATGCTAGGTGATTTTAATGGATGGGTAGGAAGAAAGCGTGACGGTTATGAAAGAGTTGTTGGTAAGTTTGGTGATGAACGTGTGAATGAAAATGGTGTAAGTCTGCTTGAGATATGTTTGGAATGGAATCTTTATGTGGCAAACACTATGTTTGACCACAAAAGGATCCATATGTATACAAGAGAGGAGGGTGATGCGAGAAGTATGATCGATTTTGTAGTTGTGGATGAAAGATTGAGGAAAAGGGTTCTGGACGCTCGCGCATATCGCGGAGTCGGCATCGACACAGACCACCACCTGGTTGTAACCCGAATTAGTGGTCTATTTAATCGGTGGCGGCATAAAGCACAAGAGCAGACGAGCGTTTTGGAACGAATTAAAGTGGAGAGATTGCAAGAGGAGGATGTCAGAAGTGAATACTTGAAAGACTTGAGTGAAAGATTTGAGAACCTAGATAAAGTGAATGATATTGAATGCTTGTGGAATGAATTTAAAGATGGATTAGTAGGAGTAGCTGTCAATGTTTGTGGGGTGTCGAAAAGGAGAAATGGTGGAAAGAAGAATAATGTGTGGATGGATAAAAGTGTACAGGCAGCTGTTTGTGAGAAGAAAAAAGCATGGTTAGATTGGTTAGCTGCAAAAGCTAATCAAAGAATGCAGAAGGCCACAAGTGATGATGTTAGTGTAGCACGAAAGGAATATAAAAGAGTGAAAGGTATTGTAAAGGATGTTGTTGAGAGAAAGAAAGAGGAGTGTAAAGATGAGTTTGACAGAAGGCTTTCTGAAGATTTCCAGTCAAACCAGAAGTTTTTCTGGAAATCCATACGGACAACCCGAGGAAAGTTTGGAACATCGGAGCTGAGTAAAATCAGAAGCCAGGATGGAAGTATTATAAAAGGCGAAGAATGTGTGCTGAAGAGATGGAAGGAATATTTTGAAAGTTTGTTTGAGAGAGAAGCAGAGGCTAGCGTACCGAGGTCTTCTGTGGAAATGCATGAGAATGAATATGAGAGTGATGCAAGTGAGATAAGTACGAGTATGGATGAGATCATGAAAGCAATGAAAAGTATGAAATCAGGTAAAGCAGGTGGGTATGATAGAGTGTCGGTCGAAATGTTGAAGGCTGGGCGAGGCATTGTGGCTAGTCAGCTGTACCGCCTTTTCAACCTGTGTTGGACGAACGGCCAAGTACCAGGTGACTGGTGCAAGGCTGTGATTGTGCCGCTGTACAAGGGAAAAGGGTCACAACAGGACTGCAAAAATTACCGCGGGATAAGTCTTCTCAGTGTCGTCGGCAAACTTTATGCAAAGGTTTTGATTGAAAGAGTGATGAAAGATACTGACGAAAAAATATGGGACGTACAAGCGGGAGTTAGAAAGGGAATGGGATGTACAGATCAGGTCTTTTCCTTGCGGTGTTTTTTGGCCAAAAACCAAAAAGTCTACTGCGCGTTCGTGGATTTGGAAAAGGCCTATGACCGAGTGGTGAGGAATGAATTGTGGTCGGCGTTGTCTATGTATGGGGTGAACGGTCATCTGATTCAAGCACTGAAATCTCTCTATGAGGATTCCAGTGCTTGCGTCAGAATAAACGGGGCGTACACTGAATGGTTTAGCATCGAAAAAGGAGTTAGGCAGGGATGTGTAGCGTCACCTTGGCTGTTTAACCTATTCATGGATAATTGTTTGACTGATCTGAAAGAGAGTATGTGTGGACTGAGAATGAATGAGTTACTCATCAAATGTCTTCTCTACGCTGATGACCAAGTTATACTTGCGTCATCTGCTGACGAGTTACAGGGGATGGTAACAATGATGAATGTGGCTTTTGATAGGAAAGGAATGAAAGTTAATGTAAGCAAGACGAAAGTATATATAATATATGACAGACAGAGTGTACTATATTAATAGGTGGTGAACAAGTCGAACAAATGAAGGAGTTTGTGTATCTGGGTTCTAAGTTTACGAGAGATGGAAAGTGTGAAAGTGATATCGAAAGAAGAGTGAATGCTGGAAACATGGTGAATGGTGCTCTGCATGCTTTTATGAGGAGTCAGAAGGTGTCTCACAAGGCTCGTCTGGCTGTTCATAGAGGCGTTTTAGTACCAACACTGATGTACGGCAGTGAAAGCTGGGTATGGCAGAAAAAGCATGAAAGTAGAATTAATGCAGTAGAAATGAGAGCGTTGAGGAGTATGATTGGTGTGAAATTGAGTGACAGGATTAGAAATAGTGTGATAAGAGAACGTTGTGGCGTGAAAGAAGACGTTTTGACTAAAATTGAGAAAGGGATGCTGAGATGGTTTGGTCATGTAGAGAGGATGAATGAAGGAAGATTGACGAAAGAGATCCACAAGGCGAGAGTGAATGGAAACGTTGGAAGGGGAAGGCCTCGGCGAACGTACCAGGACCAAATTCAGGACGTTCTGAATAAAGGCCAGGTTAAAAGTACCCTAAACCGACGAGCATGTATGAAAGGATTGATGAAGGTTCAGGGAGCAAGGGAAGTATGTCAAGATCGTAGCAGGTGGAGAACTGTGGTCTCTGCCTACCCCGACGGGAACAAGGCGTGATGTTATGTTGTATGTATGTATGTCCTGACAAAGAACATTTTATCAGGCTTAAATTTTTCATTTTTGTCTCCAATTCAAAGAAATTAATTAAATTCTGATGAGGGCGCTAGTGTGCGCAGAGTGCAGTTAATCATACATACTAGGTCCCTATAAAAGCTGCGCTTTCAAATTCTGGTCTACCGAAATTAAATAGAGATGCTGTTTCAGCATATCAATGCAAGTGTTACTGTTATTTTTATTTAGCCACACCTAGAATCGATGAAAGTGAGCGCGTCGATATTCCTGGATTTATGCATAAGGAGTCGCGTATTAATTGCCAGTGCGTGCGCCCCATAGCGACATTGAAACCAGGCTTTTCAAGTGTTTCGACCCATTTATTAATTAGTGTTCGGGCACTCCTTGAAAAGCTGTAATTTGAATATATTTCGGAAAATCCATTGACAATAAACAAGTTTTCGTAAAACGCGCGGACACAGAACACGTGTTTTTCTCTCGTAAAGTGAGTTATTTCAATTAAAATACAATTGTTTAGCTACATACCGATAACACTTGAATGCCCCTCTCACTTTTAATTTAATAATTGTTACAGATTCAAGTGCAATTTGCTCTGGACCATGCTGCCCTGTACTACCCAAAATTAATTAAAATAGACTTCAGAATTTAGCGCGCCCGGATCAATCCTGAGACAATGACAACTAACCCATAGATAGAATAACATAATTGATAAATAGACCTTGAAGATACACAATGACTTTAATAAAGAATTTTTATTTATGTTTTTGGATATAAAAGAACCATATGCTAATGTTTGTTTTAGTCTTTTATACTTTGTAATAATATTTCAATAAATATCAGAGTTAGTATTTATTACAAATCACTCTAGGTCAATGAATTTTCAGAGAAAGAACATAGTTTAGGCTTTATAACTCGTGACACTATAATATTCTCCATTGTGACTTGAATAACGAAATAAAATAATTGTTCTAAGAAAATATCTGTCAAACTTTGCTGAGACAGGGAACGGAAAACATTTTAAAAGGTTAACCTTATATCTGTAAACACAAAAAACTGTTTACAGAAATAAACGGTTACGGTTAAATCCCGTTTTTAGTTAGGGTTTGAGTAACCGAAATGATTTAGTATACCGAAATAACTGTTAAAAAAACAAATTTATAACCAGAATTCTAGAACCAGAATAACAGATTCATTTGGTTGGGTTAACCATAACCGCCCGTTCCCCGGCTGAGACCATCATGTGCCTTTCCACCACTTTCTAGAGCTATGTTAGGGAGCTTGCCTGTGACACACCCCGGACACCACATACAATGATAGTGAATTTGTTTGAAACTGGAAGAAGCGTAGGCCTGGCAAATTCAGTATAACTGACCCGCAGCCCCCGCAGGAGCACCATGTGAATCATCGCACTGGCGGGTGCGCGCGGGGGTGCGGGATGGATTGGTAGGGAGGTGGAGCGTCCTTTGTGTATGATAGTAGTATCACTTTATTCAGTGCCTGTGAGCTGGAAAATATCCAAGCAACAGGATTGCTCCATTTTCCTAGCTCAGACCTGCACTCGAAAATGGAGCAAGCATATTGGTTGACTTTTTCCAGATCACTGGTTAGCTATACCAAGCTCTGGTGGAAAGGTACCCTCAGCCTTGGGACACATAAATACAAGTTGTAATGATTGTTGTAATTACAATATCGTAAATTGGCAACTTTTGTAATATGTACACAGAGAAGTGCATGCTGAAACTCTTTGTCAGTGCAAATGAGGCATGAAAGGTTTCTAAATAATAAAAGGGATACATAACCAAAGAAAAAATAACATTTATAGGTAAATAATAGGTCTTTACCTATGAAATTGCCGAAATTTTCTTACAGATTAATGAGATCATAATTCCTGTAAGTCTAATGCTATTTTTTTAATTTGTCTTGTATTTGAAATTTGACTTCAAGGTTATCAATTTACGCATAAAATAAAGTTTTTATTTTTAGTTTGATATATAAAATTAAAGGTTCGAAAATTGTTCGTCTTGCATGTCGTCCGATTTCATCATTAGATTTTTTATATTTTTTTACAGATAATATTTTTCGAAAATTAAATTTAAGCTTCTGTTATCTTAATGTCTTCCCAATAATGCTTAAAAAATAAAAAAGAATTGGATTTATAATTCCTAAGAAAAATGCAAAAATGTTAGTACTGAAAATTGAGTTTACCTAAAATTCGCCATACAAAACGGCAATTTCATAGGTAAAGACCTAATAGTACAAATACTTAAGTAATATAACTTACCACAATAGGCTCTGCACTCTGAGCTCCACCCTTTTGGAAAAATGTTTACCTTAATTTACCCTTTCTTTTAAAAAGATTTTTGCTCTTGCTAGTAGTATATAGTATTTATATGCCGTAAAACTCTTAATTAATTTGTGGTGCCAGTCAATTCATTTAAACATATAGATAGATAGATAAATTCTTTATCATATAGCTGCTATTTCTAAATGAAAAATAATAATAGTACCTACTTGATTTCAAAATAGCATAGATTTTTATTGATTGGGAATGTTTGCTTAGAATAACCATTTTGAATTTTGAGTGTGAATGAATAAATTAACGGTAAAAGACATACATACCAAGGGCTCATCACTCTTTACAAGCTGCACAATTTTGACAGTTTCCTCCTCTTCATCAGCTTCAGAGGGGATGTCAGGGAGATGAGGGTAGTAATCTTTCTGAGCAACAGCATCATGAGTGCACAAAATTGCCTGCGATGACAGTGTTTTATATTATCCTACTTGTCTACAGATAATTAGTGATGAATATAGATTAGCTACATATAATACTATAATGGGTATTGAAAATGAAATACTATTCACCTCTCGTTAATTTGCCATACATGTTGATGGAATCACAAAAACTAACAAAATAAAATTAAGAGTAGAATCAATTAGGTGTACATTTTTTTAATAAGGGTAGTTGCTTTTAAATTTTTCACAGCCTAATTTCCACTTGCACAGTGTTTTGCCAAGAGAAGATAAGATTATCACCACAAGTATTAGGTAGATATGTAATGATATCTGCAAAGTGGTGTGGGTAAATATTTACCAAACTTTCTAGAACTTACTTGAAAGTGTGGTTTCTGCAACAAACTAAGAAGTTCTTCATATTCTTTAGAAACTGATGGTACATTGACAAGTAGCTCCAATACTTCCAAAGTCACTTGCATGGCGTTTGACAAAAGAGGATAGAACTTGTCGTCTTTCCCTTTTGCAACAATTTTATTATGTACTTGCACCAGGGCATTAAGCTGCTTGGATTGCAGAAGATCGCTAAGAAACGCAACATCTTCACCTCCTGGTTGTACTTCCTTTAGGGAAGCCAGGAGTCTCGTAAGGGCTAAAAAGAAACACGAATTTTTTATTACAGTTACACCTCACAAATAATTGTATGAATCGATAAGGCTTTGAGTCGCATACCTGGATCCCAGCTTTCCTTCGATGTGTCCATGTTCACATAGCTCAAAGAAGTGCAAATAATGAAAGAAACATTACCTACAAATAAACTTGTAACGAAAGCTGAGAGCCTAAGAAAATCATTTCTTTTTGTGGAAATCTATATAGTCATAAACTTAAGTACAGATTATGGAGCGCCATTCCAATAACAAATACTAATTTATGAATTTAATTAGTTACAGCTTTTTCTTGAAATAAAATTTTATACTTTTTTTATAAATTCAGGCAGTCAGTGGCTGTCATTTAGCGAAAATCAATGACCCGTCTGTCAGTTCGGTGGCATACAATGTGCAACATATAATGTGCAGCAGATAGTACGCACCTCGATAATGTGCAGCTGATATTTGGCGTCGTGACGTCAACTACCCCGTCGCACAATATTTGCTGCGTCGTATATGTCACTGGTTATTGCGCGCTCGAATAATGCGCACCTGATAGTTCACGTCACGTTTGGAAAAGGTCAAGTTCTTTATAGAGCTGTGTAACACCTTGGCCTATTTAAGTCGTTAAAACTGTATTCTATATTTTTTTGGAGTTTTATGTAGGTAAAGTATTTTATGCCTCAATTTCACTTGTGGTCGCAAGAGTACCTAACACAACCTAACCGATCCCGTGGGATCGGTTAGGTTGTGTTTACTTTACCTAACGGACCTATGGAAATCATATTTCAGATTCAGATTCAGATTCAGATAATTTTATTCAATGTAGATTCTTTACAGAATACTTATTGAATGTCATGCAGAATACAATGCAAATAGAGCGAGTCTACGCCGTTTCGGATCGTGCTATGGCAGCGTAAAAGAAACGGCAAGAAACCACTGCAGCACGGCCTACTTTAAGAGTCGGCTTTTTACAATGTGTTTCTTGTGTTTCGCTGGAATATCAGAGCACCATACCTCTTTGTCATTCATATAGTCATCCAATCTATAGTAAGCTTTTTTACATAACGTTTGCTTTATACATTCTTTAAACTTTCTCTCAGGTAATTGCACTATATTGTCAGGTATTTTGTTGTAGTATCGTATACACAGACCAACGAAAGATGTATTGACTTTAGTTAATCTAGTATATGGTTGATCAATTTTATGCTTATTTCTAGTATTAAAATTATGCCTGTCACAAATTTTTGGTAATTGATGAATGTTCTTTCTAGTATACATTATATTTTCATAGATATACTGGCATGGCACTGTCATAATGTTGAATTCCTTGAACAGTTCTCTCAGGGAATCACGAGTCTTCAGGCAATAAATTGCTCTTATAGCCCTCTTTTGTAAAACGAATATTGAATGTATATCAGCTGCTCGGCCCCAAAGCAGTATGCCATAAGACATAATGCTATGGAAGTAGCTAAAGTAAACCAGCCTTGCAGTAGCTACATCAGTAAGTTGTCTGATTTTTCTAACAGCATATGCAGCCGAGCTCAATCGACCAGAAAGAGCCGTTATATGAGGGCCCCATTGAAGTTTAGAGTCTAGTGTTAACCCTAAGAAAACTGTACTATTTACAAAATCTAATGGCTCATTATTCAATACTATGTTATGTGAAGTAGACCTTACATTTGGTAGTGCAAATTTAATACATTTAGTTTTTTTGGCGTTTAGGACTAGATTGTTAACAGTAAACCATGCATGAATCTGTCCAAGTGCATCGTTGACTTCGTTATAATTTTGTGATTTCCTACTTACATTGAATATTAATGAAGTATCATCAGCAAATAACACAATCTTTGACAGATTCTTCACCACAGAAGGAAGGTCATTAATATAAATAAGGAATAAAAATGGCCCTAATATGGACCCTTGAGGTACGCCAATTTTGACAACAGATCCCAGTGATTTCGTCCTGTTTACTTGTACCTTTTGAATCCTGTTTTCCAAATATGACCTAAGTAGTTTAAGTGAATTATTCTTAACACCGTAATGTTCAAGTTTTAGCAACAATGTGCTATGATCTACGCAATCAAATGCCTTGGATAGATCACAGAAGATACCAATAGCATCTTCAGATTTTTCCCACGCGCAAAAGATGTATTTTAAAAGTGCAGTCCCGGCATCCGTTGTACTGCGCCCTTTCGTGAAACCAAATTGATGGTCATGTAGTAAGTTGATAAATAAGTAAGTAAGTAAATGATATTGTCTTTAAAGTCAATAATTTCTCTAAAATATTTTCGTATCGATATAGTTAAAATAAGAGAAAACACATCTCTAGTGAAGGTCGATGCTTCGAGGTTCAATAACATGACGTCGATTATGAAGCGCTTGAATAATGTGCAGCACATTAGTACGCAGCAAATAATATGCAGCAGATAATCGGCGTCACGTGATGCCAATTATCAGCTGCACATTATTTGCTGCGTATTAAATGTTGCACATTCTCGTGACGCACATTATTGCCTGCCGGGTGGAAAAAAAGTGTCCGTCTTCCCAGCAAGCCCGTGCGAGATATAGCCAAGTGGCATACACCAAAATTTAGTGGAAATTGGTTTATTCCATCAGTAAAGTGTCAGATTCAGTGCATCAAAACTGACGACACTACGAGCTGAAAACTTTGGGTGGCTGTAGAGACGTCTCGTCAGCCAGCCCATTCTATACAGGGAAAACTACGAAGATTACATAAAAGCAAAATAGTTCCACATTTACTGCATGTCTAGTGCAATTGATTGTAAAAAAGCCGAATCGAAAATGTCCATATGGTAGGAGCACTTCATCAATAATTATGGGTGGCTGGAGAGACGTTTTCCCACCCAGCCCATGTGATATCTCGGAACATATAGTAGGTAGGAAGATAAAACAAAGCTTAATATTTACTACCTACTCGGAACAGTAGGTAGCAAATATTTCAAAATCCTAGCTCCACTAACTTTTGGATATTTGTATTTTTTCATGAGCTTGCTGGGGAGACGTCTCGCCAGCAAGCCCATGCTGTAACTTAAAAAGTACTGCACGTAGAATGCTAAGCGATATACCAATAGAGAGTGCATATTTGATGCAATAAGCACCAAGAAAAGTGAGTCCCTTGGTCTTACGGTTTCGGTGCTAGAAACAAATATAATTTTCCCGCCGAAAATTTTTAATGCATGATGTGAAGTGCGACGTTGCCGTTCTGTGCAACTCTACATGTTGCTGTTAGAGCATTCAAAAATCAATCTTGTATCCTTATAGTTAAAAGGTACTGTAGACGCACGTGTAGATTATTTGTAATTTGAGAATAGTTCGGGAGACGGTGTACTTAGTAAAAGACTGATTGGTTATCAAGAAGTTTTTATTTATTTGTGGACGACATGTTAAGAACGAAAGAGATAATATGTATTTTAGCTCAAAATCTGGAAAACTGCTCTTGTCACACCTGTTCATAAAGCAGGGAGTAAAGATACGCCAAACAACTTTCGTCCAATTTCACTTCTATGCACTTTCTCCAAAATATTGGAGAAAATCGTCAACTCGCAACTTGTTTGCTATCTGGAAAAAAATAATATCCTTTCGGCAAGACAGTATGGTTTTAGACAGGGTAAATCTACAGAACATGCGGTTGATCTGTTAATGTAAATAGTGTCGGCCAACCTAGATAAAGGTAGGAAATGTGTCGGGGTCTTCCTATACTTGGCGAAGGCCTTCGACACGGTCTCCATTCCCATTTTGCTAAAAAAGCTAGAGTTTATTGGAGTAAGAGGCATTTGCCGTGACTGGTTTGAGAGTTATCTCACAAACAGGAGCCAATGTACAAAAGTGGATAATGTTATCAGTAGCCCCCAAAACGTCACATTTGGTGTACCAGAAGGCTCAATTCTGGGACCAACGTTATTTTTGGTGTACTTGAACGATCTGTCTTCCTTGAGCCTAGAAAATGCTGAACTGATTCATTACGCTGACGATACAGTCGTTTTATTCCATGAAACGTCGTGGGACAGGGTTCTTACAATTGCACAAAACGGACTCACTCGTGTTGCTCAATGGCTAACTAACAACCTTCTTACTCTCAACACCAAAAAAACCAACTTCCTGTGCTTCCACAAAACAGCCGCATCAGCCCCACCACCAAACCTTATGATAAGTATCCATACCTGTAGACGGAACAACCATGATTGTACTTGTGAGAAAATCCACAGAGTCAAAAATTTTAAGTACCTGGGCGTCATAATCGACGATAAACTGACCTTTGCAAATCACATATCTGCTGCGTCTGCTAGAGTTCGAAAACTCATCTATATCATGGTAACCCTCCGTGACGTAGCAGATGTTGATTTGTTAAAACAGGTTTACCTCTCACTCTGTCAACCCATTCTTTCGTACTGCATCCTTGCTTGGGGAGGTACTAACACTACGCATCTACTAAGTCTTGAAAGAGCTCAACGGGCGGTGCTAAAGACTATGATGAGAAAACCGTTTCGTTATCCTACCGCTCTTTTGTTCAAGGAAACCCAGGTACTTAGTGTAAGGCGATTGTATATCCTTAAAATATCGTGTCTCACCCACAAGGATCTAATGAACTCTGCCGACTATGAGAATCTCATTAAGCTACAAAGATTTATGCTACCTTTGCCGCCTGGCATATCTACGTTTATTAGGAAATTTAGTTCGTACAAAAAGCCCTTTACATACAACAAGCTAAATAGAATTTGCAATGTACATTTACTTACTGCTAGAGAAGCTAAATTTAAAATTCGGAAAGAGCTGCAGGACTGGACCTATGAACGTACTGAAAACTTTTTTAAATCCATTTACAGTTAAAATCATATCATATTCCTTTTACCACTTAATGTTACTACTTTTATTTTATTAGTTATTTTTTTGGTTTTTCTAATTATTACTGTTTAAAATGTTTAAATAGAAGTGCCGCTTCAAGATCTTGTAACCTTGATAGGTATTTAAAAATCTACCACAAGACAGGCCTAGCCTAGTGTGGAGATTTTTGATGTTTTCACTTGGCAGCAATCTTGAACTGTACCTACACTAAATACTTTAATTTTAAGTTCTGTTACATTTTGTTTGCCTTCTTTTTCTGAATAAATGATTTATGATATCGCTCAGCATTCTACGTGCAGTACTTTTTGAGTTACAGCATGGGCTTGCTGGCGAGACGTCTCCCCAGCAAGCCCATGAAAAAATACAAATAACTCAAAAGTTAGTGGAGCTAGGATTTTGAAATATTTGCTACCTACTGTTCCGAGTAGGTAGTAAATATTAAGCTTTGTTTTATCTTCCTACCTACTATATGTTCCGAGATATCACATGGGCTGGCTGGGAAAACGTCTCTCCAGCCACCCATAATTATTGATGAAGTGCTCCTACCATATGGACATTTTCGATTCGGCTTTTTTACAATCAATTGCACTAGACATGCAGTAAATGTGGAACTATTTTGCTTTTATGTAATCTTCGTAGTTTTCCCTGTATAGAATGGGCTGGCTGACGAGACGTCTCTACAGCCACCCAAAGTTTTCACCTCGTAGTGTCATCAGTTTTGATGCACTGAATCTGACACTTTATTGATGGAATGAACCAATTTTCACTAAATTTTGGTGAATGCCACTTGGCCATATCTCGCACGGGTTGCTGGGGAGACGGACACGGAAAAAAAGACTGACAAGTCGTGCGTTTAGTTGCTCGCTTTTTATTCAATACTTTTTATTTTTTTGAGCTAAAAATCAAATAAAAAATAATTATTTCACTCAATTAATCCCTTTCAAGCCAAAATACTGTATAAAAAGTAACATTCTTCTAATCAAAGATTTTTAAATCGCTTACGAAATATTTTCATGGTGAAGAAACGTAACGCATATATTTAGTTCACTTTAATCATTCATGAAACCCATCAATCGTATTCAACCAAACTGATAGTTACATGCTACCGTTTTTTCAACACGATTACGACTCAATGGGAATCATGATACCGATTCAAATCGTTAACGATTGAGTTTCGCAGGAGTATATTGTATTCTGTGATGGGGTGCATACAAACAATGTGCAACATATAATGTGCAGCAGATAGTACGCACCTCGATAATGTGCAGCCACGGGCGATAATCTTCATACATGAAAAACTCGCCATATAGTCTATGGATTTAAATTAGAGGAATAGACAAAAGACCCTTTATTTTTTTTTTTGGGCCCACGCGACTAGCGTATTTGCCACGAACACTTGACAGTACTTTCCCTCGTTATTTTAAAAAGTAAAAATGTAAGAAGCCTGTGAAAGAATCCTGTAGAGATAAAAAATTTATGAATTCATAGCCTCCGGTCTCGGAGGCCTATAAACATGGACAAGAAATTTTTTACCTGGACATGACTTTACTAGGATTGGATGTATACCTTGGATTTGACTACTATTACCTGGATTGATTTTGAGGAAATGATAAAAGATTAGGCTTCATGATACAAACAACATATGAACACAGAACACATATGATCCCAGATTAGTAAGTTTATGTCATTGACGTAAGAAAAACGCTGCGCTGGCGTACCTAGTTTCCAAAATCTTTGGATTATAACCATAGAATACATGAAACAGAGTATAACAACAATCGTGTTAAAGACTTGGCTTTTTGCCTTTTTGAGATTTTAGAAAAGAGTGAGACAAGATTAGGCTGTATGGCTCAGTCCCATTGCCTTTCCCTTCGGGAAAAAGATAAATTACTACTTGAAAAAATGTCTGCTTTCTAACTTGCTTGTCTCATAGGTATCCTCTTTGTTCTCTACTATTTGCTGGGCAGCAGTGAAACTATTTCGAAAAATTTCTTGTCGTGAATAATATCAGGTGAGTAACAGAGTAAGAGTTGAGTTCGAGGACAATACAAAAGAACAATGGCAAAGTCCCATACTTCATTTTATTTGGATAAAAATCCCAGCGTCTTCAAATCAAAAATATCTTGGATGATTTGTCGTCACTCCCCAATCTCAAAACTATAAGTTGTTTTTTTAGAGGAAGCCAGGAAAAAAATATATATACAATTTTTCATTTTTAGGTTATGTTTTAATATTAGCCATGCGTTTATTTCTTTTTAATTACTACTTGGAATAGTTATTTTGATAATAAAATAAAATGAAAACATGATTTAGCTACCAATTAAACCCGAAAATACCGATTGAAAGGTACAACCCGCGGCACAAAAGAACGATGCTCAGCTAAAAAAAACTAGTCGCGAGGGTGCGCGTGAATCGTGATTGGCTTCCCGCCTGTCACCCATGTGCAGGTAATCAATATTTAACGGTCAGCATCCTTTTGTGCCGCGAGTTGTAGGTAATAGGTAAGCACCGCCAAAAGCACGTCTAGCTTGACACATTAACTTTATAGGTAGGTACCGTTCTTATTTCCATCACCATTGGTGCTTGAGTCGTGCTGCATGCAAGTATCAAACTTGTCCTACTCTAGACGGAACAAGCAAGAGCACGTCAAGCTTAACACATTTTTAGGAAGGTACGTACCGGTCTTATTCAAACGTATTTATTACCACTTCATGTTTGGCTACCTACCTCGATACGGATACGATACCGACCGATACCGATTACATCTCAGAAACTCAAACCAAAACAATAATTTATTTTTATAGTCCGGCTGAAATCTGTATTGCACACTGACAGAAATAAACCGACTTTCTTTTTATTATTATTAAAAATGGCGGCCGGTAAACCAAGTGAACTTTTCAATGCTACTTACAATAGTCAAAACAAAATACATCAGACGGCAACACTGTTAATGAGAAAAAAAACTTAGAGTGAGTTCCAAAACGGTAATAATCACCCTTTGACAGTAGTCTGTCTCGACCACACCGATGTCACATAACGCTATCCTGCTGTCAGGGTAATTTTTACCCGATTCGGAACGAAACCTTAGTGCATTCTGTGTTTTATTACAGGAAATAGTCGAATAAAATACCAACAAAAAATATTATTTTTCCTGACTTCGATGCGAATTAATGATACTTGAAAAAAATGCAGAAAAATAAGTTAATGAGTTTAGTTTTAATGATATTTTAAGATGCTTACAAATATCGCAAATAATATCTCGCCATTTTTCTTTACTAGTACGAGGGCCACACCGAAATGATCGGGAATAGAAAAAAGTACAAAAATAATACAACAATATTTACTTATAGATATAGTCGAAACGGCCGAATTGTAAGCTTCGACTGCCTCTTCTGGGCCTTGAAATCGTTGACCACGTGACACCAACAACGAGCCGATTTTTGTTCCTCGGTCAAACGATGGGGCACCCAGCAGGAAACTAACTTCTTGACACCCAGTTCATCATGTAAAATAGTTTGAATCGCTGTCATACCAATGCTGAGAGAATCCCGAATCTGCTCGTATGTCACATGTCTATCTTCTTTTATTAATTGGCGCACAGCATCGATGTTATCTTGTGTTACCGCTGTTTTTGGTCGACCAGTAGAAGGAACTGTCGTGAGAGAGGAACGTCCACGACGAAACTCAGAATACCAACGATATATAGTCGTTTTACTGGGTGCTTCAAGTTCATAAACAGAAACAAGCTCGGCGAGACATTGTTCTTGAGATAAACCTCGACGAAAGTTGTGAAAAGTTATGGCACGGAAATGTTCCCGCGTAAGCTCCATTTTCCCCATTGACTTGTCAAATTCAAATGGCTACTACTCTTTTCTTTTTTACTTTTTTTAAAATTCAAAAATGGAATTGTGTTTGAAATAATACTACATGTCATAAACCAAAAAGGTTTTAATCTAATTTATTCCTGAGTATTCTATTCCCGATATTTTCGGTTAGGCCCTCGTATTGTAATACAATTTTATTTATTTGTATCTGTGAATTGATTCGGGCAGGTGGCGGATAGAAGCGGTCTTTTGCTGGCAGCTTTGGTTTACCGTCGAATACAGAGCACAAACAACGCAATGTTGGTGACTATTGTGTTAGGAGGAGTTCCTAGCTATGTAAGTATGGCGTGTGCAGGATAAGTTTGGCTCTGACGGTTATTTTCTGCGCATGGGTGACAGGCGGAGAGCCAATTAACGATTCGTACGCCTGCCCCTACCTGCTGCGCTCACCCCCGCGACCCGCGGCTCATTTCTTGACTTTCACAGCCATAGTTATTTTGTTTATAGTATACAGACACCATATAATAATTTGGACACCCTCCATAGTCTTATGGTTAGAACACGGAGTAAGGAATTACTCCGTGGGTTAGAAGCTCTCGATTTCCACCCAGAGGATCTGAGTCCCAATGGGGACACTGAAGTCACTGTCTAAGAAAAAGTCTCTGTGTGAGACTTCCCAGTTTGGTTAGGTCAATGCAGGTTCCATCACCAGATTGTCCAAAACAATATGTTGAGCCATATTGTCAACTTCTTCATTTATACTGGAGAGGAAGCAACTAACCTTGAACTAATAAAGAAGATGCAGTTTCAAGTCCTGCATGTATTCTTTTGCAATCAGAGAAGCCTGTAGTTTAGATTTTTCAATAAGTTTATATGAAGATCCCAGAGGACAGAGCAATTCGTAAGGTATTGGAGCGACAGAGACACTCACTCGTATCATTCCATTCAACTGTAATTATTTTACATTGAATAGACCATATCGACACCAACAGGTGGATGAGAAGTCCGGATAGAAAGTTGTCATGTCTCGGGCATGGTTTTATTGTTTAGTACCTTATGCCTTCTCTGTACTGGCAGTGGCTTCATACCTATATGGTTTCAGCTAAGAGCAGACCATCTATAAGGTGACTAAAGGTGCTTTGATTGACTAGATGTTTTATTTTGATACTTAGTTAAATTTTGTGGACTCGCTAGTGGAACTTCCTGACCTATACAAACACTCAAACAAAAAACATAACTTAAATAGTCTTTATAATATTAATGTAAGTTGGTACATTTTACACCGTTTGGTGCCATCTGAGAATAGTACCAACCAACCCATCTCCACTCATGGGTGTTAAGGTCTACAGAGGGGGTTTGAACTGGAGGACTGACAGCAGCATTCTTCTGCATAATGCCAACCACAACGCTTTAACTAAAAAAAAAAAAATCTTAAAATAATTTAAACATTATTGGATATTAAAATCTCTCAATGGCTTCAGCTAAACTAAATCGCTTCGCAAACAAAGTGGAGCCATGGTGGAAAAAAAGACTGCTTACAAGCGTGGTGTCTAATGGTTTAAAACTATCACACATTTTTGTTGTGAAATTTTAAAAACTATTAAGGCACTTACAAAATTAATAAAAAAAAAAATATTCCAGGTAACTCTCCCAGATCTAGGCGCATGGTTGGACCACTTCCTCAGAGGGGACATTGGGAGTTTCCATGTTCGAAACCTTCCCAATCATCCCCAAAGTGGGCAAAGGCAAGTGGCCCTGGACTTGGAGGATGGCTTTGATGCCATGTATGCTCGGGAACAGCTTGATGGGATCCACTACGTATGGGATAACGGTTAGTTACATTTAATTTTCATTTCCTGTACATCATAGGTATCATCCCACTTTGCTGAACATGCACGCAGTAGTTATACATACGCAGTAGTTATACAGAAAATAGTTCAGAATCGAGAGTAGAATCAATTTCTCGGGTTTTTGGCAGGGGTAATTTTTATAAATTTTTATTATTAAAATTTTTGCCGCTTCTAAATATTTCTGTGGATACGCGCGCGGGAGGGAAGTGCGCATGCAGGCAGACGCGCCATGATAGCTTAAAAATCTACTAGAACAACAATGAAACTTTAAAATAAAAATATCTATAAGAAAAATTCTTTTTTTAGGTTTTTTTTACGAGAATGGATTTATTTTAATAAAGATAAAAAGATATTTATTTGCCATATATAAGTACAATTAAGATTTTAAAAATATACATTTAGAGCTAAAATGACAAAAAGAAGGTGGCTCAGCTTTATGCTGTGATGGGGCCGAGGACACATACAGCGCTGGTTTTCAGCCACTCCCTCTTCCCTAAGGAGGTAAGCGGGAGCAATATGTGACGAGGGCGACAACAACATTAATTAAAAATATTTCTTCTTCTTCTTATTTAAGAGCTACGCTCTTGTCGGTGGAGTAACTTCCCCGCCTTCCTATCTTCTGCAACTTGTCTGACTTTCTGATACGACACGACATTTATTTTTTCCTTAATCTGGTCCATGTAGCAACGTCTTGGCCTTCCTCTACCTCTCCTTCCCTCAACCTTTCCTTCTATGATAGTTTTTAAAAATTTGTCGTGTCGTATCAGATGTCCCAACATGTTCCCTCGTCTATTTTCAATAGTATTTAATATGCTTCTTCTTTCATTAACCATGTTTAACACCTCTTCATTAATTTTCTTTTCTGTCCAGCTGATTTTCTCCATCCTCCTCCAACACCACATCTCGAATGCTTTTAACCTTTCTCTATCTCTTTGCGTTAGGGTCCACGTTTCACAGCCGTAGAGGGCAATACTCCATATAAAGGCTTTAATCAATCGTTTCCGCGCTAATTTTGAAATGTTTGCTTTGAAGCTTTTTACTTCTTCAAGCGGACTGCCATTTAATATGATTGGTCTATTTGATGTATTATGTTTTTTCCTGGACGTTAATGTCTTCGTTTTCTTAGCGTTGATTGTTAAACCAAATTCCTGAAATGTTCTATCCATTTCTTCAACAAGAGCCTGTAAATGTGTGGAGTTTTCAGCTAGTGCCGCTATATCGTCTGCGAACCGTATGAACTGAATGTTGTCACCATTCATTTTGATTCCGTCTTTCCCTGAAGCATTTATTTTCCGTATCGCACATTCGATAAAAATATTAAATATCAAAGGTGAAAGTGGACATCCCTGCCTTACTCCTTGCCTTATCTTTGCCGTGCTCATATCCTCTCCAATTCCTATTTTGGTTTCTTGTTCTTTGTAAATTTGATATATGATCCTCCTATCCCTGTAATCTAGGCCTACTTCTTTCAAAATATTCATCATTTTCTTCCACTGAACCTTATCAAAAGCTTTTTCTAAGTCTATAAAAGCTATATGAGTGTCAAGACCCACATCCATTCGTCTATCCACAATTAGTCTTAAAGCTAAAATAGCTTCTCGTGTTCCTTTGTTTTGTCTGAAACCGTACTGATCTGGTCCGAGGTAGTCTTCAGCTATGGGTCTTATTCTATTTTGTATAATTTTAAGAAGAATCTTTGATGCTTGAGAAATAAGACTTAAGGTCCTATGTTCCTCACATTTTAGGGTATTCTGCTTTTTTGGAAGGGTGACAATTTTTGTGACTTTGAAATCTTCTGGTATGTGGCCTGTTTTATACATTTCTTGGGTTAGCTTAAATATTTCTTGTACAAGAGGATCACAGTTTGAGTATTTAATCATCTCTATGTAAATTTGGTCATCACCTGCTGCTTTTCCATTGTCTATGCTGTTTAAGGCTTTCAAAAATTCTTCTCTTAATATGGGTGGCCCTAGATCATCTTCTGCTACAAGATATTCCTCTTCCAAATCTGTCTCATCCAGTCCTTGACCATCATATAGACTTTCAATATATCTTTTCCACCGAGCGACTATGTCATTATTGTTTAACAATATTTTTCCGTGTTCATCGAGTATGCTCGTACTTCGTGTTTTATGATTTCTGTTCAAACCTTTTATTTCGTTGTAAGCTTTGTCTATCTGTCCTCTTCTCATAAATTGTTCTATCCTTTCACATATTTCAATTATCTCGTTTTGCCTTTGTTCTCTGCACTTTGTGGTAATTTGGTTGGATAATCGTCTATATTTGTCTATACTAATTGCATCAGTTTTGTTCTTTAACTGTCTCCTCTCTAACATTATATCAATAATTTCTTGATTAAGCCATTTTTTCCTAGGCACTATCTTTTCAACCTGCAAACAATCTTCTGCAGTTGTTTTCACAATATCTCTTACGTTAGACCATCTATCGTCTAAACTGTCTTCTATTATATTAGTATCTTTTATATTTTTACGTAACTCTATTTTTTCTCCTATCTTATTGCTATATTGCACTCTATAATTACTTTTAGGATCCTTAAGTTTAATGAGATCAATTCTCTTTGGTTTATGTTTTCTTGTTTTCTTCTGGGTTACAAAATTGTGTTTGCTTATAAGTAGACTGTGGTCTGTATTCAAATCAGCTCCTGGTAGTGTTTTACATGAAGTTACTTGATTGCGGCATTTAGATCGTACTAGAATGAAGTCAATTTGGTATCTTCCAATATCTCCCAGCATTTTCCATGTATACAACCTTCTATATGGTTGTTGAAACATTGTGTTAGTAATTAGCATATTATTTTCTTTACAGAATTGCACCAGTCTATCACCTCTTGAATTTCTTTTCCCTAAACCGAATTTACCTACAACCCACTCATCTGATCTATTTACAAATACAAATATTTAAAACTAGTAAAATAAAAACAAGGTGAATGGGTGCTCTTGTGGATATGGGTGTATATGTGTGTGTGTGGTTATGTGTGTGCGTGTGTGTTTATGTGTGTGTATGTTCATGTGTGTGTGTGTGTGTGTGTGTATGTATATTTACTTTTTCCTACTTGATGTTAAAAGGGTTAATTAATTAAAGTAATCCTTCAAATTAAGCAGTTTCCAGTAGGTATGTTTCAGATTTTCCGCAGCAAGTTGTTTTTTAATCAAGGCTGATTTGAATTTACTTTTAAAACTGTCTACGCTCATTTTTATCCTCATTGGAGGAGGTAAATCGTTCCATATCCTTGCTGCGTTAAACTTGAAACATCCCCTGTACTGGGTGGATTTATAACTTGGGTTTTGGGTGCAGCAGAACGGAGGTTTCTATGAGTGATGTCTTTAAAAATCAGTTGGGGTGTATGAGGGTTTCGCTTATTCCATTAACACGTTGTAGTACCTATAGACGTAGCCGCCAGACGACCCCCATCACCCCTGTTAGAAGCTGGGCACTCTCTTGAGTTGCACGCACACTGGAGTTAACATCGAGTATTAGTTAAAAATTATTTTACACTGTTTCACTTTGATAAAAATATGTTTAATTGAAACACAGATAAAATTACACTAACAAATGTCTGTTTATTTAAAAAACCATTGGCAGACCTAAGGTGCAAACTAGTTTCAACACAGATAGCACCAAAAAGAAATGGAATCATTTTATTATTTAATAATAAAAATAAATGACATTATAAGTTATATTATTTAGTCAAATCACGCTTCAGCAGGTCTGCTGTAAGAAATTTCCGTGTAGAAATAAGCAGCACCTGTTGTCTTTTTTTCTTAATTGTAATTTTATTTCTGTACTAGCTGTGCCCGCGGCTTCGCCCGCGTGATATTCAGACAATGTGCAGTCTCTCCCTCTCCCCCTCCCTCTCTCTCTCCCTCTCTCTCTCCCTCTCTCTCTCCCTCTCTCTCTACCTCCATCCCACAGCCTCTTCTTCTCCCTCTCTCTCTCCCTATCCCTGCCCTTAACCCTACCCCTACTCCTATCCTTATCCGTAACGCCGTCTTAACCGCTATCCCTATCCTTATATAAACATAGAAACGACACCCATATTGATTTTAAGACATTTTAACCCTATCGCACCCCAACCCCATCCCCAGGGGATGATGGTATTTCACGTACACCACCTTAGATTTCAAAATTGTTGTAGTTTTCGTAATCAGCGATCCGATAAACCATACAAACGACACCCATATTGATTTTTAGACATATCAACCCTATTACACCCCAACCCCATCCCCAGGGGATGATGGTATTTCACGTCCACCACATTGGATTTCAAAATTGTTTTAGTTTTCGTAATCAGCGACCCGATAAACCATACAAACGTGCACACTAAAAAAACAAATTCAAATAACAATAATTAATTACAAAAAATAATACGATACCCACATTGGTTTTTAGACAATGACTATCTTTACCTGACAGTGGCATAAACTACTATTTTTAAATTTAAATAAACTTATTTTATTTTTTTTGCCCAGCAGTGGGACACTACATAGGCTAGTAATAATAATATATTGGGGTTATATGAGTAGTCTCAATTAAAAGCAAAAAAGTCTACCTAGCAAATAAAATAAACAGAATGATAATATCGTACATCGTTTCTCCGTTTAATCACTGTTATTGGGCTTTGTTTAAGATTGTACAGAGCAGAGCTCGGTCATCCAGGTCCTAAAAATAAAGTAAGGGATACTATTTTTCTTAAATTAAGGAAGTTAATAAAACCTTGATGTTGCTGAACTGTTTCAAATCATCTCTAATTCGCCGCGCCTGTATATCTATCTAGCTCGTAATGCTGCCTAAATTATGCCAGGCGCAAACCGCCCCGCTTCTTCTTCTATCATGTCGATGGCAACACTCATACTTTCCCAGACCAGTATTCGGCAACGCAGATGGCATTTGGTCTGGCCTCGTACAAATCATGATGTGCATGCTGGGACATAGTTTGTGGCATCACACCGCAGTCGCAGATGTTTTTACTAGTTTCTATATAGCCCCACCGGCTCAGGTTGTCTTTGTCAGCCGCCACGCTAACAATGCTATGGTATCCACCTACATCTTCCAAATACAAACATTTTCAGAGGGGTCATAGGATAAGGGCTGGGATTAGAAAATTCAATTATTTTTTATTATTCATTGCCCTAACCTTATTCCGTTTTTTACCAATGGTTTGAGTCTGCTACCGAACCTAGGAGATTTTGACGAGGCCACTGGTTTTTACACAGCGTGACTGTCATGTGACCTCCGCAAGACAGAGGGCGAACTATACCCAATCCTAGATTAGGCTTTGCCAGGTGCGTGGCCAACTGGCCTCTGACTTAGCTTAATGACTACTATCATTGACAGCTGCCGGAAATAACGGCTTAACGTGCCTTCCGAAGCACTGATACGTTCTAGTTGTTATGCCACCAATAGTCACCAATCCGGGTCCTGACCACGGTCAATGTTGCTTAACTTTTAGGTAGGCGGTGTTTATTTTAGTTTTTTTTTTAAATAATAATAAAAAAATAACGCTGTATGTGAAATATCATAGACAGATAATGTATGGTGCATACGTCATTCGGATGCTAGATAAGATAGCATCCAAATTTTTTGATGTTTTCGGCATACAATATCCGTCAAAGTTCTGTCATGTTTCTGGGATGCTAGATCTCCGAACGTAATAATGATCAATAGTGATGAATGTTTACTTCAATTGCAGGCAGGGAGTACACACTGTCAGCGAATGTTACGCGGGATCGTTTGTATATGGCCGATCCTGAAGGGTACAGTTCGCCAGAGCCGTACCATCGCCCTGAGAGAAATCGACGAACACAAGCACGGAGTCCCAGCCGAGAGAAGCTTAGCGAAAGAGAATTAAAAGTAAGTCATTTCATCTATCTCTTGATATTTCGGTGCTATTGCCTGAAATTTTGTAAAAGGCCTCCTGAGCACCGGGCTCCGGTCTAGAAGTTCTCACATGGTTTTACTTGATCCTTTCATTGTCCCCCATGTACTGAGACATCTCGTTTTCGCCCTGAATATCACATGAAAAACTATTAGACTAGTATCAACTACAGTCCCAAAAACCACGCGTTATCATAAAAATTGTTTCGGGATGTGTTTACAAATCTTTAATAAAATTCCTCAACATATTAAAGAACAACCTTTTAACAAGTTTAAGAGTAATTTGCGAAGGTGGCTGATTCAGAATACTTTTTATTTAGTGGGCCAATTTCTGAATTGGACAAATTCTGGTGCATACATTGAGTGGTGTTAATTTTGTTTTGTAGTAGTACTAAGTGCAAATTAAGATTCATTCATTAATTCAAGGGATTTTTTTTTCTGTTCCCGTACCATATTTAGCGTCGTTTTACACGCCAGAAGAATCTTCAGTATTCTCGCACGCACTAAAACTACAAGCAAACTACATGTTGCTAAAACAGTGGAAAAAACATTAAACAAGACACTAAAGTCTAGTCAATCCATATAGCAAAGCTTACACACATGGATCAAGCTACATTATTTCGACTGTAACATTTAACTCACAGACTCTGAACGTATTCAATATTTAAAGTAAGGAAACGTATTCAATATTTAAAGTAAGGAAACAGAAAGCAGTCCGTTTTGACACTTCTTAACATCAATTATCAGGGTCTATTTTTCTTTGCTGATCATAGTTTTACATGCGTTTCATGCCTGGCACAACGGGCATAATACGATGTTCTTACTTTAGTCACTTTAGTGCTAAGATTGTCTGGTCCCGCTTTAATCTTCACGACTGATGTGCCCACATGTTAAACCGCACCTGAATTCCGCACCAGCACTCCGCACCGCAACCGCATTCCCCACCGCACCCGCATTCCGCACCGCATCCGCATTCCGCACCGCACCCGCATTCCGCACCGCATCCGCATTCCGCACCGCACCCGCATTCCGCACCGCACCCGCATTCCGCACCGCACTCGCATTCGGCACCGCACCCGCATTCCGCACCGCACCCGAGTTCCGCGCCGCACACGCATTCCGCGCCGCACCTGCATTCTGCGCCGCACCCGCATTCCGCGCCGCACCCGCATTCCGCACCGCATCCACAACTTTGCAACGCCCACTAAGTCGTCCCGTATCCCGCTTACAAACAATCCGCACTTAGCAGTAATGAGATAATAAGCCTTTGTATCCGCAAAACAAACAATTGCATTGTTTGCGGCGAAAATCGCCACCTAAAGGAGATGGCTTAAATCGAATAAAAAATTGCATAGCGGTTAAGATAGGGGAAGGGATAGGGGTTGGAGTAGAGGGAAGGGATAGTGATAGGGGTAGACTGGGGTAGGGGTAGGAATAGGGGTACATAGGCGAACGCGGGTGGCGAAGGGAACAGCGCGTTCAGGACAAGTCAGTCTGCATGACGGTTATTTTCTGCGCATGGGTGACAGGCGGAGAGCCAATGAATGATTCGCTCGCAGCATGTGGGGCTCTCCCTCGCGACTCATTTTTCGATTTCTGCGCATTAACGGTCACAGATAGTTATTTTGCACGCAGTATAGAATTTTTATATGAAAGTTCGACTCTTTTGAGGTGAGATACCCGACCCTACCCTAGGGGGTGAAATGAAAGGGTTGAACATTTATTTAGAAGTTCTAAGGTTTTGAAGCAAGATACATGAATAATTTGGATTTAGTTTAGGTACATATATAAAGTAGAGGAACATTTGTGTCAACGTTTTTCGAAAATCATCCGGCAAGATGTCACTCTTAGGGTAGAAATTTTGTATGAAATTTAAATTCTGATTTAGATAGGGATAAACAGGAATAGAAAGGTATAGATAGGGATAACGAAAGGATACATAGGTATAGAAAAGGACAGATAGGTATGGATTGATAGATAGGAGTAAAAAGGATGGGGATAGGTATGTATAGGGTAAGATAGAGATAAAAAGGGTAGAAAGGGATAGACGGATGGCTGGAAGGACGGTTAGATGGATGGATAGATGGTTGGATGGGCGGACGGACGAATGGACAGATTGACGGATGTACGGACGGACGGTTGGACGGAACGTTGGATGGATGGATGGTCGGATATATAGAATCCCTCGCGGATGAAGTCGCGGGCAACAGCTAGTCTTCAATAATAATAATAAAACCCTTTTATTTCCATTAATATAATTACAATACAGAGTTTTGTTAGTATTTGTTGCTTAAGGGTCACTGTCCACGGACGCCGCACAGTATCCGCACGATAGCGATATTAATCACTTGCTTGTATCTTGCATGCATCCTGCATAGAAACAAACAAAACTGTGTCCACGTACGCCGCACTACATCACCTAGCGACATGAATCACTAGCTAATGCAACTGCAGGTGCATCCTGCGATTGACCTTTATTACTCGTATATCAAGACGTTTTACTAGATGAAAAATTGAAGGATTTTAATTTTTATTTATTTAAATCATTGACAATTTATAAACTAATAATTAATGACACGGCGCCTCCTAAACCTTAATCAGGTTTTACAGACACCGGTATTCATCGTCTACATGTTATCTACATATATAAAAGAAGAAGGTGACTGACTGACTGACTGACATATCAACGCACAGCCCAAACCGCTGGGTCTAGAGATTCCAAATTTGGCATGTAGATTCCTTATGAGGCCTAGGGGTGCACTAAGAAAGGGTTTTACAAAATTCCATCCCTAAGGGGGTAAAATAGGGGATGAAAGTTTGTATGAAAGTCCGTCAGTTTTGACGTTAGGATCTTCAAAATTTGTATTTAGACTGACTACTAAAAATTTATATTTACGCGTCTCAGGGTTTTTGAAAATTCGACACCCTCAAGGGTGAAAAGGGGGATGAATTTGAAAATCCTTAATTTTCAAAGTAAAATCCACATAATTTATTATTTAGGCATTAATGATGTTGTTCCATGCAACGTTCATCACTGTTATTGAAATTCCACCCCAAATACAACCCCTAAAAAAGGGAAATGGGGTGAAAAAGTCTAAAAACCAATATGGGTATCGTTTGTATGGTTTATCGGGTCGCTGATTACGAAAACTACAACAATTTTGAAATCCAAAGTTGTGGACGTTAAATACCATCATTCCCTTGGGATGGGGTTGGGGTGCGATAGGGTTGAAATGTGAATATGGGTGTCGTTTGTATGGTTTATCGGGTCGCTGATTACGAAAACTACAACAATTTTGAAATCCAACGTGGTGGACGTGAAATACCATCATCCCCCTGGGGATGGAGTTGGGGTGCGATAGGTTTGAAATGTCTAAAAATTAATATGGGTGTCGTTTGTATGGTTACGAAAGCTACAACAACTTTGAAATCCAATGTGGTGGACGTGAAATACCATCATCTCCTGGGGATGGGGTTGGGGTGCGATAGGTTTGAAATCTATAAATAAATATGGGTGTCGTTTTTATGTTAGAGATAGCGGTTAAATTGGCGTAAGGGGTGGGGATAGGGGCAGGCACAGATATAGATTACGCTAGATTACACAAGTGTATGTACCTCGCGTGGAGAAATGGTGAGCAGGTGCACCATTGCTCGGCGCGAGCTTCAATCTGCCCGCGACCGCTTTCAGCGTGTGACGTCTCATAATAAAAACAAAATGCCTTGTTGTGCAGTAATTAACTGCAATAATTGCAATCGCAAAATTGAAGCTGGTAATTTAGGTATTTAGTGTCATCAGTAAATACTATTTGTCTTAAAATAATCTGTTATTATCAATAAAACAATTTATTTTGTTATTTTCATCCAAACGGTAATGTGTCCATATATTTTTCCATTGCGGCTTTAATTCAACGAGCCAGACTTGTCGTGTATTGAAAGCCCGCAATGTAAAAATAAGCGATATAACCTTCTAATTATCATTACCTCTGTCGGTTCTAATCGATGTAAAATCACATCGATCCCGCAGCTCTCTCGTTTTGGTTACTGGTCTGCTCATGAGCTTTATGTATATTAGCTAGATAATTTGAAAATGGGTAGTTTGTGGTCCCATTAATATAGGTAAAAGTATTTATTTTGATTCACGATGTGCGACCGATGCCTCACCGCCGGTTTCCCGCTTTAAATTTTAAAAACTACTGAACTGACGGTTGGCGCGCGCGGCGCCAGCGCCGATGCGAGTCGCAAGGGGGCGCGGCGAACCAACTTTGAATCGATATGCCGCAGCGAAGATGGCGGCGCCTTTGAATCGATTTCGCCCGGGTTGCGATTCCCATCACTAAATTACACTCGTGACGTCAAAGTACCTACCAAAAATGTTACACGCTCGGTTCCCGTACGAATCGACGATGACTAGCGTTCTAGCGTTAGCTTATATATAGTTCTGTGGGGGCAGGGATAGGGACAGGTAGAGGTAAAGGTGGAGGTAGAGGTAGAGACGTAGAGAAGGAGGGGAAGGGGAGAGGGAGAGAGAAGGAGGGGGAGGGGGAGCGGAAGGGGCAGGGGGAGGGGGAGAGACAGAGGGAGGGGGAGAGGAAGGGGGGAGTGGGTGAGAGAGGGAGAGGGTTTCAGTTTTTCTCAATTACTTCTGCGAATTGGCTGTGTTTTGAAATATTACTTAAAGGTGTCTCTCATCTCTCTCTTTACATTTGTTAGGATACTGCTGCTAAGTTCCTCTGTTCTGAGTAATTTATGAGTAACATCTGTATATTATATAAAATTCAGCTGGATCTTGAATTATACTCATTGATTTGCGCAGGCTTAGTCCTGTTTTTCCTTAGTTAAAAATTACCCCAAAATGACGGGAAAATATCTCATTGCTTCGGAAAACCGGTAACAACATAAATACGAAATCCACGCGAGCGAAGCCGCGGGCAACAGCTAGTTATAGAATAAACTTGTACAAACACTCGTCTATAATGTAAAATAATATGTAGGTAGTTCGCTTGCTATGACAATCAGTTCCATTGAAGGTAGATTCAAATAAATAATAGGTCTTTACCTATGAAATTTCCGTTTTGTATGGCGAATTTTAGGTAAACTCATTTTTCAGTACTAACATTTTTGCATTTTTCTTAGGAATTATAAATTCAATTATTTTTATTTTTTTTAAGCATTATTGGGAAGACATTAAGCTAACAGAAGCTTAAATTTAATTTTCGAAAAATATTATCTGTAAAAAAATATAACAAATCTAATGATGAAATCGGACGACATTTGAGACGAACAGTTTTCGAACCTTTAATTTTATATATCAAACTAAAAATAAAAACTTAATTTTATGCGTAAATTGATAACCTTGAAGTCAACTTTCAAATATAAGACAAATGAAAAAAATAGCAATAGAATTATAGGAATTATGATCTCATTAATCTGTAAGAAAATGTCGGCAATTTCATAGGTAAAGACCTATTATTACCAGTCTAGCAACAAATAAATGAGTGTGGCTTGTGAGTTATCCAAAGTGCATGTGTATGCGTCATCAAAGATATTACGAATGATTGTGTACTAGTGTATACTAATAAATATTGTGCTAGTTTTTTATTTTTATATCATTATTAAATACCGATATTGTATGTGTGGTTTATATATGTATTATTAATATTAAAAATAACCTTTACCTATGTGTTAATTTCAGAGACAACTCAGAAACGCCAAGAAAACCCTCGACTTGATGAAGATGAAGAGAAAAATTGAAAAGGAAAAGTATAAGGTGAGAGACGTAAAAGAGGTACGTACTGCTTAATCCAGACCTATACAACGTGTTAAGAGTTACTCCGATGCGTCGCCACAACAAGGCCTCGGCCACGACTAAGCCCTGGCGCTTTCTCGCATCGATTTTATAGGAGTACTAAATAATTCACAGTAAAATATAAATACAATTTATTCCAAAAAAAATGATACAGTATTTTAGAGTATGAATGACTTCACATGCTAAGTCCAAAAAGAAAAAATAATGTTTTACATTTCACCTAAAATGACACGGTTAATATCCCGTAAATTTACTGAAAATGTCACTTTTGATTGTAGTTTTTTTGAATGAATTGTTACCTAAATCGAGTTTTTTTTTAACCAAAAACTAAATAATATCCTGAATTTTCGAATGGTAATTTTTTTTGCAATCTTGTAGCATTTGATCCTACATAAATCTCGCATCTGGGTGTCTACTCTCAAAGTCCGATATATCGAAACGATACTACTCGAAACATGCAAATGCAAGACTTCGTCCCTTGACAATAAAATAGAATATTGGTTGGATGAATTTTCAAACTGCATCCAACCAATATTCTACTCTATTGTCAAGGGATGAAGTTTTGCATTTGCATGTTTCGAGTAGTATCGTTTCGATATATCGGACTTTGAGAGTAGACACCCTGCGTAGACGGTCAAGCGCTAAGTTAAAAACGGACATGATAAAAAACTGTTCTATTTGGAAAAACATCCCAATATTTTGAAATGTATTTAAACCAAAAAGCAGATCGTGAAAGTATATCTAATATGATATTAATGTCTTCTTTGAAAACTGAGAACTGCACTGTTTTATCCTTCGGCGAAAATCGTAAATTTTGACTCCAGGCGCGATTTGAACGGATGAACGCTCTTAACGGAAAAAGCGAAACTGAGAAAATAGTTTTTTCAGAATCGTGAGTAGAATCAATTTCACGGGTTTTTGATAGGAGTATTTTTTTTAACCGAACCTTTCATGAAATGGTCATGAGAAGGTCAGCCACATCATTCTACCGATCTGGACACGACACATAATAACGATAGTCTAAGCGTTTTTATGTGTGTGTATATTGTGGTTACAAATGTGTACCCTGTTTATTTGAACAGTAATCTTTTGTTATCTGCAAAATATTTGTTTACAAAACTTTGCGTTCTTTCGCGAACTCTATTGTAGTATTACTTAAGTAGTAGTAGTGTAGGTTGCCACATGGAGGCGGTAGCGTGCTAGCGGCGGGAATTTTTGTATCGTGAGTTCGTGCGCCCTGTCACATTGAAAGCGGTTGCGGCGCGGTGCAGTAGGTAGCCGCCGGAACGCTATCGCTGTGTTCCAAAATGTACAAACGCTGCTGAAAGCGTATTCAGTACAGACGGCCAGTCCAAATTGATTTTTCACGCTCACACGGCTCACAAAGCTATCACTGCTTTAGTGGGTCTAGTCAATTTGGAACGGATTTAAGCGCGCTCACGTGTTCATCTGTCAAAAAGTCAGTTTTGGTTTTATTTTCTTTAACAAAGCCTGAGCTAATCCCTCAAAAAATGTGCGCCAAAAATGTTTGACCAGAGTGAGCAATTTATATGGAGAGGTAATTTTTTTTTTAATTTCCCAGAAATGTTTCTTTGGGAAAGTTGTTCAGTTTCGTTGACTGAGCACGCCCTTTCAGTTTTCGGTACACCGTCCCTTACACCCTGTTAGTTAGTTAGTTAGTGGGCTCCTGTTTCCGCAATTAAACTCTAATTTGGTCCTTTTTGCGTACAGGTTAGTCTGGTCAATTAAGCCAGTCCAGCTCCTTCCAGAAGCTCAGAAGTCTCCTGGGACATTCGCAGGCTTCGCGGAGCGACCTCGTGTTGTTGAGGATTTTAGCCCGTTGGTCGGCCAACGCAACGCACTCCAGGATCACGTGATTGACCGTCTCTTCCGCGTCAAGGCAGCCCCTACATAGTGGGCTATCGGTGACGCCGATTGTGAATAGGTGTTTGTTGAGCGAGATATGTCCTGTAATAGTGCTCACAACTATTCGGAGGTTTGTTCGATTGAGGCTGAGAAGTCGGTGGGTAAGCTTAGGTGAATTAGTGGATAGCACCTCCTTTGACTGTCTGCAGCTCGTTAGGCTAGCCCAGCGGGCATTTTGTTGGTTCTGGGTAAAGCCGTGAAGCCATGTGCGGATTTGACTGAAGGGCAGTGGTAATAGTGGTACAGGACCTCCCAGTGGTGTTTGTGAACCACGCCTTGCCAATTCATCCGCGGCATCGTTGCCCAGTGATCCGCTGTGTCCCTTGATCCATTGCAGGATTACCCTGTTGTTTGAAGCAATGCGCTCCAGTGCCAGGTGACACTCGTAGATAAGCCCTGAGGTAAATACATTACTCTGCAGTGCCATTAGTACGGCCATGCTGTCGGAAAGGATTCTTATACAAAAGCCTTCTTTCTACCTTCCTTCGCATTACCGCGGTGGCGGCCTCTTTGATAGCTACACATTCACATTGGAATATGGAGCTGTGTGTGCCTAAGGCCAGTGATATTTTTATGTTGAGGTCGAGTGAGAAAGCCCCGGCGCCTGTTCCTGAGTCCATTTTGGATCCGTCAGTATATATTCTGACCTCATGGGAACCGGATTGGTCTTTACCTGGCTCTGATAGTTGTATGTGGTATTTCCTGTTAAAGTTATATGTTTTAGGGATCCTGTCGCACGGGGCCTCGCATAAGGGGTACTGTTTCCGAACAGTGTCCCAGAGCGTGGCAATAGGACCATTTTGGTTAACCCATTCGCCTAAAAGCTTTAGGCGTAGGGCCGACATTATTGCCTCCTGTTGTATATACAGGTCTAAAGGCGGGAGCCCAAGAATGACTTCTAGGGCTGCTGTCGGGGTGGTGCGCAAGCAGCCCGACATGGCCGAACAAGCCAGGCGTTGGAATCGCTGCAGCTTCGTTATTGTGGTGGTAAGCTCTGTCCTGGGCCACCAGGCTATAGCACCATATGATACAACAGGTCTGATGACAGATGTGTAGAGCCATCGACAGATTTTCGGGGATAAGCCCCAGGATCTGCCTATGAGTCTTTTGCATTGCCAAAAGGTTCTAGCTTGTGGTCGACATGTTTGTTCCAGAGCAACTTGCTGTCAAGTATTACACCCAGGTACTTGACTTCGTTGGTCAGGGGCAATCACGGAGTAGTGAAGGGGAAGGAGATGTTGATATCAGTCGAGCCGTAATTCAATCAATTGAGCCATGACGTCACGAAAGGGGGCGGGGCATACGCCATTTCCTCTTTGAACTAACTAGTGATCACATCGAAACACGCTCTGCAAAAAATTGTTTAAATAGTTGGAAAAACCACTCCCATTATGAAGTGTTGTGTGCCTTTGTGATTAAATTCGTCAGAAAGGCAAAAAGAAACTGCATTTAATGTGTCTTTTCACTTGTAAGTAAGATTTTTCAATAAAATTTGCTATCGATGTACTGACTGTAGGCATGTGGCCGTAACATTAGTTCTGCTTTATGTCGCTAGATGGTTTTGGGAATATTTGTAGACGATGGAAAATCACCACTTCTTTTTACTTTCGCAGACTCAATTTACATTTCTGGCTTAGTTTTAACAATAGTTTGATATAAAATTACGTGAATATCGTGAATATTTTATTTATTTGGAGAAATATTGGTAGTTTGTAGTTACGTTGTTTGTAATAGCGCCACCTAGTATGCAGTGGACAAACTCGCCAGAGATAGGTTCAAGAACCGTCTTCCAGATTTCAGCAAGTAAGTAGTATATAGGGTCTTAATTTAATAACGTGCCATAGCCTAGGGGGTATTCAGTGACCCAGTAAATCAAACCAGCGCGCAAGTATCAGTGGATAAGGTAGGCGGCACATACATAACTGAAACTGTTTCTTTTTTGTGTTAGTTTAGTTTCAATTTCAAGTTTTAGTTAGTCAAGGAGATTTAGTTTTTTTAAGTAGTATTTTATAAAATATATTTTTTAGTGTTTCTTTATCGTTACTGAAACATCTCCTAAGCTTTGGCAATAAACACCAAGTAGATAGAGAGCGGGAAGTCAGCAACCCTACCTCATCGCAAACAAAATCGTGAACAACATACCTATTTCTCATAGTAGGAATAGCGGAATGCCTCTTATTTTTAATTTGATTACTAAGTAGGTATGCAAATGAATACCTATTGTTATTTTTTGAATTTTCAAATAAATATAGTTGGCTCTATATTTATATAGATAGAGGGAGCATAACGTGTTAAGCTGCCACCACCTTTATCTTTTTAATCTACTTCAAAAAGAAGATGTTATCAATTCGACCCGTCCATTCAAAAATACACAGTTTTGTAGCTTAGCTTCAAAACAAATGTACTAAGTTTCATAAGTATTTTTGTATGTTGCAAACATATTTTTCATCTAAATCGGTTCAGCAACCAAACACATATTACACATATATTACAAGGAAATAATCCAAATACATCGTCCAAAACACCATTTGAATCGGTTCAGTTGTTTGCGAGCGATTGACGAACAAATAAACAGGCAAACAGACCAGAATTCTAAAAATGACCTGGATGGGTTCTATTACCTATTTTGAGACCCCCTATATCATATTTTCGCGAAAACTTTCAATGTAGGTAGATTCGCCGAGTTCACGATTTTATTATATGTATAGATTGGTCGCTATTTTCATAAGCAACGAGGAAGGGTTACCGACTGCCCGCTCTTAGTCTATACAGGTTATAATTTAATTGCGTGTTGCGTGTGCTCAGGAGCGAGATCAGTATCCGTAACTGAACAACTTTTTCCATGCAACATAGGTTGAAAAACAAAAAATAATTTTGGACTTCCCATACCTACTGACTACTGAGTGACCAACACATGGAAGTCCAAAATTTTTGTCCTTTATCGAACTATGTTCCTCTTAGTCCTTGAGCCCGTGACAAAATCACTTACCTGTCATGAGAACATCGTAAGATGTATGGCAACAGATCGGCAAAGTGGTGCTGAGCAAGAATCAGTTACATTTGGCATCCGAAATTTGCCGGAAGTCCGAGAATTTCTTCCACTTCCGGTCAAAATTTGGGGGTGCAAGTTACGTGTCATGAGAACACTCTGAAACCCTCGGCAACATGTAGTCCTTCATTGACAGAGTAGAAAAATACAAGTCTGCCAGTTCCTAGTTTGCCGAAAGTACTTAGTAGACGGTCTCAAAGGATGGCCGCCAGCCGCCACCCAGTAAACAGATCTAAGTTTTTTACTATAAAATTAAATACGTATTAATAATCGTGCAAGTCCGCTACGGCTATGGTTTTTTAGTTTCACTAGTCATCGTAACTGAGTACTCCAAGGGTCTGATGATGACCAGCTATCAAGCAACTGGATCTGAGGGCCAACTACACCCAAAAGCTCCAGATTTTAGCTAAAATGCATTGTAGGTGGCTGCCGTTCCTAGACTCGCTGGCTCGAGAGTCTGATGATGACCAGCTGTCAAGCAACTGGATCTAAGGACCAACTACACCCAAGAGCTCCAGATTTCGACTCAAATGCTTTGTAGGTGGCTGCCGTTCCTGGACCTGCTGGCTCGAGGGTCTGATGATGACCAACCATCAAAAAAGATTAATTTTTGTTGACAATTAGGTATCATAAACAAGCTTAGCTTACCATCATATGCCCAGCCATTGGAATCGAACGGTCAAAAATTTCTTAACCTTAATAGAGCTCATCATCAAATCATCCCCTTTTTTACCCACTTGAAGGGTGGTTTTTAAGAAATGCTAAAACACATGTTTCTTTATTTTCTACAAAAAGCTTAAAGTCAAATTTGTGTGAATCTAACTCAAGAAGCAATTTTATATATTTAGATTTAGTAGTTCTAGTTATAATTAAGTTCACAATTTAATAGAGTAGTCCTCAAGTTCGAATAGAGCCATTTTCTTGGATGCTGGTCAGTATCAGACCCTCGAGCCAGCAAGTCTAGGAATGGCAGCCACCTACAATGCATTTTAGTCCAAATCTGGAGCTCTTGGGTGTAGTTGGCCCTCAGATTCAGTTGCTTGATAGCTGGTCATCATCAGACCCTCGAGCCAGCAGGTCCAGGAACGGCAGCCACCTACAAAGTATTTGAGTTGAAATCTGGAGCTCTTGGGTGTAGTTGGTCCTTAGATCCAGTTGATTGATAGCTGGTCATCATCAGACCCTTGGCGTACTCAGTTACGATGACTAGTGAAACTAAAAAACCATAGCCGTAGCGGACTTGCACGATTATTAATACGTATTTAATTTTATAGTAAAAAACTTAGATCTGTTTACTGGGTGGCGGCTGGCGGCCATCCTTTGAGACCGTCTACCAAGTACTTCCGGCAAACTAGGAACTGGTAGACTTGTATTTTTCTACTCTGTCAATGAAGGACTACATGTTGCCGAGGGTTTCAGAGTGTTCTCATGACACGTAACTTGCACCCCCAAATTTTGACCGGAAGTGGAAGAAATTCTCGGACTTCCGGCAAATTTCGGATGCCAAATGTAACTGATTCTTGCTCAGCACCACTTTGCCGATCTGTTGCCATACATCTTAAGATGTTCTCATGACAGGTAAGTGATTTTGTCACGGGCTCAAGGACTATCTGGGAAAGTCGTTCAGATACTGATACTGAACCCGCCCCTGAGCTATGCTATGGCACGCAATTAAATTAACACCCTGTATTAACATTTTTTTTTGTAGTTAAGTGGCGTTTAGGCCATCTAGTAGAGTATAGCAGTACCACCAAAAAGTGCGTAAGGACAAAAGTGCTAGTAGTTTCACTATTTGCCACTAGATGGATTTTACATAAAGTAGGTGGAGTCTAGTTATTTCCCGCTAACCCGTGACTCGATCATCACACCCGCGCACTGTCACGCTTCGTGTCGTACAAAAATTTCGTAGGGGCACCTCCTCTCCCCTTCTGTACTCCGTGGGGGCAATTCAGTGTTAAAAAGTTTAGGAAGCCTGAGCTTGCCTAGACTACGTTTATTGGTGAAGAGAATTATCTCCGTCTTTGACGGGTTCACCGATAGTTTGTGCTTTGAGCACCAGTCTTCGACGACCTTAAAAGCGGACCTCATGAGCCTGCATAGCACATTTTCAAAGGGTCCTCCTATGAGAATGGCAAGGTCGTCAGCATAGCCTACTGTATAATACCCTCTTTGATTGAGGTCAGCGATTAGTTTGTTGACGACAACGTTCCAGAGTAGAGGCGAGAGTACTCCCCCCTGTGGGCAGCCCTTCGCCACCTCTACTCTCGTTGTGGTATTTACAGTGAATTTGATCGCTCTGTATGTTAGCATGTTGTCTATCCACCCGGCAATAGTGGTATCGACTCCATGCTTGTTAAGCGCTTGGCTAATGCTGTTAAAATTGGTTTTATCAAAGGCTCCTTCTACATCTATGAAGGCGCCTAGTGTTGATTGTTTACTCGATAGACTCCTGCTTATACGTGATGTCACACAGTGTAAGGCGGACTCTGTTGATTTGCCTGAACTATAGACATGTTGGTTAGCATGAAGTGGCCAACACGAAAGGGAGTTCGTTCTTATGTCCCTATCACACAATCTCTCCAGTGCCTTCAAGAGGAACGAGGTGAGACTGATCGGTCTAAAGGATTTTGGTTGTGTGTAGTCACTTTTGCCGGGCTTGGGGATAAATACTACCTTTACTTCTCTCCATTGTAGTGGCACGTATCGAAAGGCCAGGCAGCTCCTGTATATTGCAGTGAGGTGACCGGCCAGGAGCTTCGCGTCGCACCACTTCAGCAGGCCCGGAAATATGCCATCTAGGCCCGCCGATTTAAACGGGAGGAAGCTGTTGATTGCCCAAATTACCTTTTCGTCGTCTACTACTCTGTGGGCCGTGGTCCAGTCCAATTATCCCGGTACTGCCGCACCGGTGATTCCCATATTTGGTTGTCTTCGATGCGGCAGTCAGGGAAGTGAGTCTGTAGGAGGAGTTCGCAGGTTGCAGCATCGGATCTGGTGTAGGTACCATCTGGTTTTTTCAGGCAGCCTAGGTTGCGCTCAGGTTCACTGGCTAGAATGTATTTTACCTTAGCGGCCTGATTGGTAGATTCAATGTTGGTGCAGAAACGTCTCCAGCACTCGCTCTTTCTGGCTCGAATGCGCTTCTTATAGTTGTATTGTGCCTGTTTGTAACTTACCCAATCGACTGGGTTGCGGGAGTTTTTGGCTTTGTTGAACAGCTTTCTTACTTTGCGGCGCAGCCTTTCCAATTCCGGTCCCCACCATTGGTGTCTGTTACTGGAACCGGGTTTTGGCGTGGTAAGAGGGCACGTCTGCTCATAGCTGTTGATAAGAGTAGATGTGAGGTTTGTAACGTGTGTTTCGATTTCTGCAGTGTTACTGTGCTTGGGAAGAAGGTTGATCATCTCAAGACCAGCCTCTGCCAATTTCCTGTACCTGGCGCGGTCTGTCTTGCGGGGATTTCGCCAGGGAGCTGCAGATATCGAGTTTATGTTTAGGTTATACCGGATCCATCTATGATCGGAACAGGACAGCTTATCAGATAGGTGCCAGTCTGAGATGAAGCCGGCGATCTGTTCCGTGGCTAGAGTGAGATCTATGATAGTTTGGGCTCGTGAAGTCACAAAAGTTGGCTCCGAGCTTCTGTTTAAAATTCGAAGGTTAGTTGTAAATAAGTAGTTTAAGAGTTCCTCACCCCTGCTGTTTGGTTTTTCGCTGCCCCAGATGGTATGGTGCGCGTTTGCATCAGCGGAGATGATGAGCTCCAGTCCCTCCCTTTCGCAGTAGGCGACCAGCGCTGCTAGCTCCGGGGTTGGCACGTCAGCGTCGCCAGGCAGATAGGCAGACGTGAGTACCGCATCCGGCAGGCCTAGGGTGGGATCAGACCGGAGCCTGACGGCGGTCAGGTCTCTGGAACAGAACTCGTTTAGTACAAAGGTGGTAACATGCTTAGGAGCAAAGATGCATGTGCGGGGGTTACTTACAGTGGTGTCAAGGAGAGTTTTTCCCCCGATGTTACTCAGACCACAGATTCTGCCCTTCCTAATCCACGGCTCCTGGATTAGGCCTATGGTCTTGTTATTTTGCCTCCAGCGCCCGGCGCAGGTTAGCCGTTGCGGTCTGGCTGTGCTGGAGGTTGGTTTGGAGGAGCTTAAAGTTGGGAAGGAGGGCAGTCTGAGTCGCCATCACTTCTCAGAAGCTCCTTCTCCTTCTTCTCGTCCACCGGGTACCCCAGTCTGGCATATTCATTGGCCGTAGCGCCCCCCCAGTCCATTTCTGGCGGATCCCCTCCGTGAGGAGGAGGGCCGCCGACCACGGATGAGGTGCCCGCCGAGCAGCCTGAGGCCCCTGGTGCGGAGTCCCCATGGCGCATCGGCGGGGTGGGCACACCTAGGACAGGTCCCAGGCCTCCCACTGTCTCCTCCTCCATGCGGACCTCCAGTGGCGGCGCGACCGCCGACGCAGCAGACGTGTGGGGTACTTCCGGTGCCGGTGGTGCAGTTTTTGGTGCGTCTTGGTCTTCTAGGCGAACGTAGACGCCGCCGGTTTTGTATGCGACGCGTCTGCCTCGGTCTTTGAGTTCGGCCACGTCCTCGGGCGGTATGCCAAGCAGGAGGAAGACACCTTTCCTCTCCTCCTGCCTGTCCACCTTGTATAAAGACCACGCACGGACATTATACCAGGGGTTCTGTTGGACAAATCTTTCCTGCAAGACTTTAATGTCTCCGTGCGTGAACTTCGGCACAAACATACACACACGCCCTAACCTTGCGCGGGATTTCGGCTATGCGCCTCACCACAAGCTTCAGGACGTGGCGAACGGATCTTGGTTGCAGCTCTGCGGAGCCATTCCAAAGAGAAGTCGTACTCGCACCAAAGTTTGAGGACGCCTTCGCTGTGGAACGCCCTGCCGCGGAAGCTGGGTAGACGTTTTGGGTCCATTGGAAGAGTAAGGCGCGAAGAGCTCCGCGTCAATCGCTTCCTCGAGGGCGAGATCAATCGCCTCTGCCTCTTCCTTGGTTAGCTCCAGGAATGGCTCAGTCATCATCGCCACCTGCAGGTTGTTTGCTTGGCAGGCTTCCGCGTAGTTGGCTGAGCCACTCCCAGGGGCGGTGCGGGAGCCGGTAGTTTTCAGGCGCTTAGTTTCGTCCCGGGGCGACAGAGTGTCGTCCGGTCTAGACCGTTTGGTCGGTTTTGGATTTGGTCCCTGGGGGACTGCAGCCTTCGCGCTGCCGTACTTCCCGCCTCCGCGCTTCTCTCGTGGTTTATGTTTTTCTGCCACCTTGTTGCTACCTCCCGGTGCCTGAGGGGCTGCAGGAGCTACGGGAGCCGCGGCTTTACACCCTGTATTTATGGTGGATTTTGATGCCTATATGTAAAGTACACGTTTATCTATGATATAAAGTATAAAATTGTCTATTACCATAGAGGAAAGAAATAATAGAGTGACAATCGCCATACCAGCCTGCGTGTTTCTAAAATTAGTTTAAAACGCATTCACTAGATGTCACCAGGAGTTTAAAAGATAGCAAAGTAGACATATTTACTTACCATAGTTACCCCTAAGGTTGTTGTCGCACATGACGACCTAATCTTGGTCGTAATCTTATGACAGGAAATGTATAGATGGCTCCTTTTTAATAAAATGACAGTTGCAAGACAGTTTTTAAGAAACTGCCAAAGATTTTGGAAACTACGCCAGGGGGCGTTTCGTTTTTCTTACGTCAATGGAAACTGCAAACAAAATCGCAAACGATGTATTTGTATCTAAAAAAGCGCAGAGATTATTACAGTGCGAACTTTCCTTTTATTCCGAAATCCTTTGAGAAAATAGGTGTTCGCAATAATGTCGTACACGAGGTGTACTTTTCACAACTGTTACAAAACGAGCGCACGGTTGCGATGTTCTGGTTTACGTGCAAGATCAAGAGCGTCTTAGCCTTTGGATTATAAAGTCAAAGTCAAACATTTATTGCATCCCATGTTACACATAGAGGTCTTAAAAATATTGTGAAGTACAAACATGGACCCGGTTTGGGCATAGCAATGTAATAGTAATAGGTACTTAAGCTAAGTAGGTATTTATATTTTACATTCTTCTTAGATAGGTACATAAAAATATTT
The DNA here is from genome assembly GCA_947532105.1 of Athrips mouffetella. NCBI lineage: Eukaryota > Metazoa > Arthropoda > Insecta > Lepidoptera > Gelechiidae > Athrips > Athrips mouffetella. The sequence goes on from OX383956.1 coordinate 36,703,843, forward strand.
TTTCATCATGTTTTTTTTCATTTAAGAACTCTTGTAGCGTATAATAACATTTATCAATCAGAGCTTTTTTTAATAGTTGCTTAAACTTGTTAATGTTATTTTCGTTTTTTATTGTTAAAGGTAAATTATTATAGATCTTGGCTGACATTGTTAATGGTCCAGATGAGACTATATTCATTTTGGAAAAGGGAAGTGCTAGTCTAGATTGTGGCCGTAAATTTTGTGGTCTAGAGTATTCTGTAAAGAGTTTTGGGTGTTTTTTGACAAAAATACTGACTTCTAAAATGTATATTGATGGTAGAGTTAGAATTTGGAATTTTTTAAAGTAGGGCTTACAACTTGTCATGTTATCAATATTTGCTATGATTCTGATGCACCTTTTTGCAGAAGAAATAAGTTTGGGGCGTTTGTGCTATTTCCCCATAATAATATTCCATATTGCAGCCACGAGTGAGCATACGCATAATATGCCATTACAGCAGTGTTGGAATCAGTGCATCTTTTGAGCTCGTATAGCGCAAATGTGAATCTTGACAATTTTGTAGATATTTTTGCTACGTGGTCTTTCCAGTTAAGATTTTTATCGATGTTTAAGCCTAACAGTGGATAAGTATCAACCGTTTCTATTCCAGTATTTTGGAATTTATACTCAATGTCTAGTGGGAGCTTTTGATGGGGCCTAAACTGTACTAGCTTTGTTTTAGTAAAGTTTATTTTTAAATTGTGTTCTTGGAGCCAGTTTACTATTTTGATCATGGTTTCGTCCTAAGAGTGGTACAGGTTTGGAGAGTTTAAAGCAGGTATCACTATTGAAATATCGTCCGCAAAAAGGGTACATGGCTTTTCTATTACTTTAGGCAGATCGTTTATATATAATAAAAATAAGACACATCCAAGAACACTGCCTTGTGGTATAGATTTCGTAACGTGTGCTCTATTTGAACTGACATTTACTATATCACCCGTGATGTGATTGTAGTGCTCTATCTCTACACTCTGATAACGGTTTTGGAAGTATGACTTGAACCACTGATGAGCGATACCCCTGATTCCCACCCCGTGTAGCTTTTGTAGTAGAATATCATGCAAGACTCTTTCATAGGCTTTACTCATATCGAGTAGGATGCCTATTGCATATTTTTTACTATCAATTATGTTTAAAATTTCAGATATGTATTTGAAAACGGCTAATGATGTAGAATGGTTTTTTCTGAATCCGTTTTGGGCCTCGCTAAATGTACAATATTTTTCACAAAAAGAGTAAATACGATTTGCCATGGCAGTCTCAAATATTTTTGCACATGTGGGAAGTAGAGCTATTGGGCGATAGTTGGCACAATCTGTTTGGTCTCCTTTTTTATATATTGGTTTTATTATAGCTATTTTAAGTAAGTCTGGGACTGTACCTTCGGCAAAAGATTGGTTAACCAGAAAGGACAGTATCGGCGCTAGCTCCTCTGCACAATATCTGATCAACAGTGGTGGAAATTCATCGTGTCCGAAGCTGCGTTTGTTTTTCATATTCTTAATTATTCTAATGATTTCAAATGTAGTGACGGGATTTAGATACATTGAGTTCTCGGATGGTTCTATTACTGGTAGTCTTTTAGGTAGATTTTGTGAGACGTCATTATTATCTGTTACTGATGTAAAGAAGTTGTTTAACGCGTCAGCTATTGTATGTGGATTTTCTATTACTTTGTTTTGAAGAATTAGCTTTATATTGGTTTTCAATTTTGGTTTCAATTTATTAGTTTCTCCTTTAACTATATTCCAAGTGGTTTTCATAATATTGTCGGATGTTTTAATTCGTTTTATGTTATGACATCGTTTTGATACTTTTACCGCCCTTTTCAACATTTTTGAATACTGTTTATAGTTATTTGTAAGAATTAAATTATCCGCTTTATTTACGAATATTTTTTCTAGTCGCTTATTACGACACGACCTTCTTATGCCGGGGGTAAGCCAGTATTTCTTACGTTTGTTATTTAATTTAATTTTAATTTTTGGGATGCATTTATTTAATATTTTAGTTAATGTATTGTGAAACGAGATATAATTCTCGTTAATATTCCTGTCTATTCTTATTATCTCTTCGAATTTAAATTTACGTAGCTCGATTTTGAAGTTTTGTAGGTTTATTTCATTGAACAATCTTATTTCTTTGTACCAAATTTTTTTGGCTGATATTCGATCAATTGGTATTTGGATGTGAACACCTTTATGATCAGAAAAGCCGTAGTCATGTGTAGAAATATTAGATTGTTTGACATGAAAGTTTGTGAATATCAAGTCTATACATGTTTTACTAGTATTGTTTGTTCTAGTTGGTTTTTTTACATGTTGGTGGAAGTTGTAAGATTTCATCATGTCTAGTAAATTTGTTGTTTTTGAGGACTTTACTAACACATCGACATTAAAATCGCCACCAATAACTATATTGTGTTTGCTGTATTTTTTATGCAAATATTGCAGAAGCTTATATAAGGAGTCATAGAAGACATTAGGCATTCTAGTGCTACTTGGCCAATAGAGTGTGATTAGGATTAAATCTAGACTTACAATATTTACGGCACACAGCTCAAATAAATACTCTATACTAAAATTAGTAATGTCCTGAAGCTCTACATATTCTAATTCCTCCTTGAGAAGTATACATACTCCTCCACCTTCATAGTTAGATCGGCAAAAATAAGATGCCAATACATAGCCATCTACACGTAAGAGATCAAGCTTTGAAGTAGATATCCAGGTTTCACATAGACAAAGGGCTTGGATACTTTGATCTTCATCTGTAGCAGCTTCCAATAGGTGACGTTTTTTGTTAAGACTAAGTATGTTTTGATATAGGATATTTACGTTATGATCGAAAAAAATCTTTTTTCGGATTTTTGGACTCTGGGTGTAACAGTGGATCTTCGGAGCTAGTGGTTGGTTGTAAACTTAAGTCAGCAACACGTAGCTGGGTCGTATCTTCGTGGATAATTGAGAATATTCGTGGATAATTAATTATGAATTGGTGTATGATGTTGTTGATATTCTAAAGCACCCCGCTGGTGCATAGGGGCTCCACGAGCTGTCTCCACTTCCCCCTGTCCTGCGACGCCCTTCTTGCTTCTTCCCACGTCAGTCCAGTAGCCTTGAGTTCGCTCTCCACGGTACGTCGCCAGGTGTGAACGGACGCCCAGGTCTACGCCTACCACTAGGCTGCCATTCGAATACTATTGATGCAGCGTTGAAGTAGTTACGCCGGAGAGTATGGCCCTATCCACCGCCACTTTCGCTGCGCTATTTCTAGCTTAATACGCCTTTGCTGGCAAATTCGGTTATGATTTTTAGAGTTCCGTAGTCAACAGGGAACCCTTATAGTTTCGTCATGACCGTCTGTCGGTCTGTCTGTCTGTTTGTCTGTCTGCTGGCAAATTCGGGTATGATTTTTAGAGTTCCGTAGTCAACAGGGAACCCTTATAGTTTCGTCATGACCGTCTGTCGGTCTGTCTGTCTGTTTGTCTGTCTGTTTGTCTGTCTGTTTGTCGGTCTGTCTATCTGTCCGCGGCTTAGCACAGAGACCCTTAGTACTAGAAATCTGTAATTTGGTATGAACATACATTTTATTCACGACGACAGTGGTAGAATAAAATCATGAAAAAAAATTTTTTTTAGGGTACCGTACCTCCTATACAATTAAGTGGGGTCGAAATATTTTTTTCTTGTGTACGAGGGCCACACCGAAATGATCGGGAATAGAAAAAAGTACAAAAATAATACAACAATATTTACTTTCATTGTTTTTCGAAGTATTCTCCGTGACAATCGATGCACTTTTGCATTCTACCAAACCAATTATTATAACAGTGATTCCAGTCTGAAGTGGATATAGTCGAAACGGCCGATTTGTAAGCTTCGACTGCCTCTTCTGGGCCTTGAAATCGTTGACCACGTAGCATATCTTTAATTCTTGGGAATGTAAAATAATCATTGGGGCTCAAGTCAGGGCTATACGGTGGATACATTAACTCCACGTTTTCCTGATTTAAAAACGCGATCGTTTTGCGAGCGGTATGTGAGCTCGCATTATCCTGGTGAAGAATGATGCGACAATTCGGATTAATTTTACGAAGTTCTCTTATGACTTCCGGCAAACAAACTATTGTGTACCAATCAGCAGTAACCGTTCTGCGTTCTTGTAAAGGAATCGTAGCCACATGACTAGTTTTCGATACAAACGAAGCGACCATTTTTTTCGACACGCTACGAGAGCGGACAACTTTTGTTGGCTTGACCTCGCCTTCGAAGACCCAAACAGCCGATTGATGTTTTCTTTCGGGCTCATATGAATAAATCCACGATTCATCACCAGAGACGATATTGTAAACTGCATTTGAGCTCCCTCTATTGAACCGTTGCAGAGTAGACCGACACCAATTAACACGAGCCGACTTTTGTTCCTCGGTCAAACGATGGGGCACCCAGCGGGAAACTAACTTCTTGACACCCAGTTCATCATGTAAAATAGTTTGAATCGCTGTCATACCAATGCTGAAAGAAGCCCGAATCTGCTCCTATGTCACATGTCTATCTTCTTTTATTAATTGGCGCACAGCATCGATGTTATCTTGCGTTACCGCTGTTTTTGGTCGACCAGTAGAAGGAACTGTCGTGAGAGAGGAACGTCCACGACGAAATTCAGAATACCAACGATATATAGTCGTTTTACTGGGTGCTTCAAGTTCATAAACAGAAACAAGCTCGGCGAGACATTGTTCTTGAGATAAACCTCGACGAAAGTTGTGAAAAATTATGGCACGGAAATGTTCCCGCGTAAGCTCCATTTTCCCCACTGACTTGTCAAATTCCAATGGCTACTACTCTTTTCTTTTTTACTTTTATAAAAATTCAAAAATGGAATTGTGTTTGAAATAATACTACATGTCATAAAACAAAAAGGTTTTAATCTAATTTATTCCTGAGTATTCTATTCCCGATCTTTTCGGTTTGGCCCTCGTACCCCATTAAGTAAAAAATAATGTGAGTCTGCTTCTATCATTTTTAGGGTTCCGTACCTCAAAAGAAAAAAACGGAACCCTTATAGGATCACTTTGTTGTCTGTCTGTCTGTCTGTCAAGTCCCTTTATCTCACGAACAAGTAAAGGTATCAAGTTGAAATTAATACCATATATTAGGATCCATGAACCACACAAGATCTGAAAATTTCAATTTTTTACAACAACGCAATCAAAAGATATGGCATTTTATGTCCTCATCTCCATACATTTATTCAAAAATGCAAAACCTTCAGGGTAGTTCCCGTTGACCTAAAATTATGAAATTTGGCAAGAAGCTAGGTCTCACAGTACAAATAATGGGAAAAGTCTGAAATCATTAAATATTACAACTTTTCTCACAACTAATGGTAACCAATGGTGGTGAGCTCCCGTTTCAAGAAAATTCATATAAGAGAGGGGTCAAGTTGGATGGTCGCTGAGGCGATTTTATTTTTATTTCCATTTAAAAACGGGAACACTTGAAAATTGGTATGTTTATAGTGCATAAGCTATAACAACAAATAATAAAATTTGGTCAAGCGCGTGTCGGACTCAAAAAATCTAGCACATTAACTTACTGAAATTTCAACTAATACAATTATGTTTATGTGGTGGTACGGAACCCTCAGTGCGCGAGTCCGACTCGCACTTGGCTGGTTTTTCTATTTAGGGATACTATACTAATAAAAATAGCAATAGAATCAGGCGCTAGGACCTCGCTCAGTATTGGGAGATAAAAAGTTTATATTATGAACGTTATGAAATATGTTTTGTGATTAAAAAAAGCCTAATAAAACTACGGAACCCTGTATTGCGCGTGACCCGACACGCACTTGGCCGGTTTTTTCATTATTACCCATACAAGGCGTAAGAAGTCACGGGCACAGCGACTTCTTACGCGCTTAAGGTTTCAGCCTGTGACTTTGGAATGTGGAAAATCTTTGTTAGGGTTCCGTACCCATAGGGTAAAAAACGGGACCCTATTAATATGCCTCCGATGTCTGTCTGTCTGTCCGTCTGTCAGCGGGCTGTATCTCATGAACCGTAATAGGTAGACAGTTGAATTTTCACAGATTGTGTATTTCTGTTGCCGCTATAACAACAAAAAAAAATAAGGGCTCCCATAGAGCTAAAGGAAGGCGGAATTTTTTTTGATCTACCCATCTAGTAGGGTGTCATTGCTTAGAGCTCGTTGATAAATATTGTATTATTATTTTAAAATTATTAATTTTATATTATATTTGTATTGTATATTTATTTAATGGCATCACATCTCATTACAAAACGTATTTCGCCAATGTCAAAGTAAAGGAATTGTTACAAAATTATGGCGACACGCCAATGTCCAGTGAAAGATTGATTTACACAGGAATCCACATCTCGAAGATCGACGACGAGGAAAGCCTGTGCACCATGATGACTCCAATAAGTTGATATGGAAAATTATTGAAGTCACGAAGTCCGCTTCTCTCCATCTAAAAATTTCGGAAAATGCATGTATTCCAATCTTCTAATAGATGTTCACTTTAAATGTTGTTTACTGCATAATCCCCAATCAAAATTATTATATTATATTTAATATAATTTATTATAATAATTAAAAAACGAAGGAAGGAGAAGCCACTAAAGTAAAAAAATTGTTGGGATTGTATCTCACGAACCGTAATAGGTGGTCAGCTGAAATTTTCACAAAATATGTATTTCTGTTACCGTGTTTTTAGGTGATTTTTGCCCGATTTAATGTTTTAGCTCTATCGTTAAAACGGATACACTTACAAGCGTGACAATTGTTATAATTACTTATAGTGCATAAGCTATAGAATAACAACAAATATTTAAAACTGGTAAAAACGTGTCGGACTCGAAAAATCTAGGACAGAAGTTCACAGAAACAACATATATTATAATATATGGTAGTACGGAACCCTCTGAGCGCGAGTCCAACTCGCACTTGGCCGGTTTTATATTTTGAGGTACGGAACCCTAAAAACAAAGGAATTTATTAAATATTACAACTTTTCTCACAACTAATGAAACCAATGAAGGTAAGCTCCCGTTTCAAGAACATTCATATAAAAGAAAGGTCAAATTGGATGGACGCGGAGTTTTTAAAATCAAAGAGCAAAAGCTTTTAGTATGTCATATTTTAGATATGTACGGACCCCTTAGGGAGAGAGTCCGACTCGCACTTGGACGGTTTTTTGCAAGATTTTCACAAATTTGGATTTAAGTTAACGGTTAAAAGTAAAGAAACACGTATTTGAGCGTTTCTAAAAAAATATCCCCAAACATATTAGAAATGCTATCTTTTCGTACAAAGTAAAAAAGTACGTATTGAAGCTTTATTGAAATTTATCTTTTAAGGGGATGAAATGAAGGAAGGAAGTTTGTATGGAACACGTTTGGTGGGTGTATTTTTAGAGTTCCGTAGCCAAATAGCAAAAAACGGAACCCTTATGGATTCGCCACGTCTGTCTATCTGTCCGTCCGTATGTCACAGCCACTTTTTTACTTTCGAGCGGAGCGAGTATTCGTGAAAAAAAAAATGTTTTTCTAATTTTCTCACAAATGTGTTCTATTTCACTTATACATCATAAAAAACAAGTCTCCCAAAAATGTCCGTCCGTCGGTCGGTCGGTCGGTCCGTCGGTCGGTCTGTCCGTCACGCTTTGGCCTAGCGGCTAAACGAATGGTCCGATTGACACCATATTTTGAATTTAGGAGTTTTATGCAAATCCATCGGAGGGTTCTAAGTGGTTTCTTGCTGGCTCTCATTTTGAGAGTACATGAAAAGATGTTATTATTTTGTCAGCGTTTTTCATGAAATGTTGTTCGTTATATTGCGGTCACGTCAGGATCTTAAAATAGAATAGAAGATATTTGCGAAAAATTTTAATGTACGTATTTTACAGATTATATTCAGCGATTTTACTATTTTATTATAATCAGACAGAATAGATAATTTTCGCGAAGACTTCTTATGTACGGTCAACCGCTTGTCGGTAGAAACTTTTTCAACTCTTACCACGCCATAAGGTCCAAAAGTGTTTCTACTGATGTGCGGCCGTGTGTACATATTCAGCAAGTTTATGAATTAATTAATGTGTACTGGAGATAGATAAATAAATAATTTAAGTAAAACTTTTATTTCTTTTGTTTTACTTCTAATGTAAGCACATTTATCAATGAATGCAAAGCTTATGATCAATTTTGATTTTGTGGCTTTTGTGTAGAGGAGAATATACGATGGAGATTTGTAGCATAGAAATCACTTTTCTTTTGAGTTCTTTTTAATTCTAAGGGAGGTACCCTAATTTCTTTTTTCTATATTTAAAACTATAGCTTTCTAGTACTAAGGGCCTCCAAGCTAAGCTGCGGACAGACAGACGGACATGAAAAAACTATAAATAAGGGTTCCTGTTGACTACGGAACCCTAAAAACACAAGGAGGTTTTAGTAGGGTAGTCTGAACTTACTCCTTGCAGTAACAAAATTTCGTAGTCCCTCGGTTATTTATATGTTTCATTTCGGCTATTGCCATACCTGCTGCTATCTATGCTATGCCTGAATTTAGGCACAAAATTTTACTACATGTAGGCAAATAATAACATAAGAAATAAATACGTATAATCAACTGCACGTCAGTTAAAACATTTTTACCTATTCATCTATTAAGTCCAAAGTATTTGTCTTACCGCACGCTCTACTGAAAAGAAAGAAGTGAGGAGTCGCTCGTGGTAATATCAAAGGGGTACACACAACAGCACGTCTGTTTGACAAAATGAGCTCTGGGTGGAGTAAAGGAGGTATTCTTCATTCCTATTACTTCTGATGAGTAGTTCTGTTGACCGAACTACAATAGTATGCACAGTTGCAATATTTTCAATTAAATTACTTTGGACTTTAGCTTTTCCACTGACGTGCGGTTGACCGTACACCAAGCGACACGACCGAGCAACTTGGCGAGGACCTTGCGGTGGCTTCTATTTTCGACGCCAAAGTACACTGTGAAAAACAATGATAAATAATGGCTTTTGCACTCGCTTTTGCAAGATTTTATGCCATCCAACGTTTTTTTGTAAAAAAGTATTTAATTGTTTGTTTGACGTTTTTGAAAAGAGTCATCTGGTAATTCCATCCTGTATCATTTGAAAGTTGGTTCCTTAGACCCTGGTACAACAACGTCATCTATCAATACAGCCGTGATACAGCTAACCACGTGGTTCATTACGAAGTGTTAATCCAAATATTTTAATTTAATATTCATAGAATATTTTGACAGGGATTTCATTAAAAACACTTTTAAAAATCGTTGGTATATTCAACTGCAAAATTCATTTAGATTCATAGGCGTACTAAACAGTTCAGACTATTTTACCGCCATCTAGTTTTAATACAGAATCTGGACCTTTTAACGAGTCACGTTTTTTAGTAGGCGATTGTCACTCTATTATTTCTTTCTTCTATGCTATTACTAATTTTTCCTTAGCTGTATTTCGAAAAAAATATTCCGCTTTAAATTTTAGGTGGATTCGTAAATACTACGAGTATAGTGTCTTAACATCATATTTAAATACGATATACACAAAAAAGTAGCTATTAACATTTAATGTTTTGCAAAACCGTATTTTTACTGGAGTATCTGGCGGACAACATTATAGGCTAAGATCCCACGACAAGATTATGCACCTATCTGTTATTTGAACGAAATGTGGTTTATATGGAAGGTTATACATGGGGTCATACAACGCCCTAGGGTTGCCTATAAATTTCTTGCCGCAAGTACCTCAAAAACACATATCAACATTTTGGTTGTATGGGAACAACCCTTTCATTAATTTTGGCAGAGCAATGGATATTGCCGTAAGATAATGGTAATGGATATTACAGCTGTTTCCGAGATAATTGCAATTTTATTTTTTTTGTATGACAGCTACCCTAAAAATGAGCCTAGTGGCTAAAAGACAGGTCCGAATCGAATCCGAATTTAAAATTAAGGAGTTTTAGGCAAAGTTGTAACAGCATTTTGAGTAGTTTCTTACTGGCTGTCATTTTGAGGGTAGCTTTCATACAAAAAAAAAATTCAATTACCTCAAAAACAGCATGAACTATTTTGATGACACTTTGCATGACTCAAACGCATTATACAACGTATCTCATAGTAATATTATATCTCATATATCAATATCTCATAATAATATTGGCCTGTGAAAATTCATATACCAGGTCATCCGGTACAGCCAAAATGTAAACATGTGATTTAAAGGTACTTGCGGCAAGATTTCGATAGGCAAACCAGCGGTGCCATGATACAATGCTACAGTGTCATACAACTTCCTAGGGTTGCCTAGAAAATTCTTGCCGCAAGTACCTCAAAAACACATATAAACATTTTGGTTGTACCGGAACAACCCTTTTTTAATTTTGGCAGAGCAATAAATATTGCCATAAGATACCGTAAATAGAGATTCTCCGTCATGCAAAGTTTCATTAAAATCGTCATAGCCGTTTCCAAGATAATTGCAAATTATTTTTTTTTGTATGAGAGCTACTCTAAAAATGAGCCTAGCTGCTATACGACAGGTCCGACTGACACCAAATTAAAAATAAAAGAGTTTTAGGCAAATTTATTACAGCAGTCTGAGTAGTTTCTTGCTGGCTCTCATTTTGAGGATAGCTGTCATATAAAAAAAATCAATTATCTCAAAAACAGCATTAACTATTTTGATGACACTTTGCATAACTCGGACACATTATACAACGTATCTCATGGTAATATTCATTGGCCTGTGAAAATTTATATACCAGGTCATCCGGTACAGCCAAAATGTAAACATGTGATTTAAAGGTACTTGCGGCAAGATTTCGATAGGCAACCCAGCGGTGCCATGATACAATGCCACAGTGTCATACAACTTCTTAGGGTTGCCTAGAAAATTCTTTCCAAAAGTACCTTAAAAATACATATCAATATTTTGGTTGTACTGGATGTTTATAATTTACATGTGTACAACCAAAATATTGATATGTAATATATTTTAAGGTACTTTTGGCACAGCCCTTCACAAGGTGTTAGTGTCCAAGTTGATAAGCAGAACTACTAAAATTCGGATTTACTACTCAAATTGCTGTTATAAATTTGCCTAAAACTCCTTAATTTTAAATTTGGTGTGATTCTGACCTGTCGTTTAGCCGCTAGGCTCATTTTTAGGGTTGATGTCATACAAAAAAATAAAATTGCAATTATCTCGGAAACAGCTGTAACGATTTTGATGAAACTTCGCATGACCGAGAATCTCGATTCTAGGTATCTTACGGCAATATCCATTGCTCTGCCAAAATTAATGAAAGGGTTGTTCCCATACAACCAAAATGTTGATATGTGTTTTTGAGGTACTTGCGGCAAGATATTTATAGGCAACCCTAGGGCGTCGTATGACCCCATGTATATGTTGTGGCCAGATCGTTAGAAATGATCACTTCATGATGTGGCTGACCACTTCATGAAAGGTTCGGTTATGTTAGGTTGCATTTCATGAAGTAACCAACATGAATTCATGAAGTAACCAACATGAAAGTGGCCACATCATGAAATAGCCAATACCACGATCTGGCCACGACATATATATAACCTTCCATATAAACCACATTTCGTTCAAATAACAGATAGGTGCATAATCTTGTTGTGGGATCTTAGCCTATTAGCGGATGCAATTACACCTGGATCGAGAGAAAGCGGGGTGTCCGTTAAGAAAAAAATAACGGTTCCTGCTACTGACCCTTGCGTGTCTTTTGCAGTCATAACTAATTATTATGCATAAATATTTCAAACGCAGAGTAGCACTGTCATAAATGTAGTAAGTTATTAGTTATTACCAAAACGTCAACGTAAATATTTGCAGTAAATAAAATAAAAAAACTACAAATTCTTGTTTGTATTTCAGAAAAAGAAGAATAAGCGTGATGGCTCATCTCGAAGATATAAAAAACAAAGCAAAGCTGACTCAACGAACGACGAGTCGCACAAAAAATACAAGAAGCGACGCAGAGAGGAGAGTGAGGATGAGAAGCGGAGGAAGAGAAAAAAAAGACGGACTCCGTCTTCCAGCAGCTCGTCTTCCAGCAGCTCGTCTTCCAGCAGCTCGTCTTCCAGCAGCTCGTCTTCCAGCAGCTCGTCTTCCAGCAGCTCGTCTTCCAGCAGCTCGTCTTCTACGACGTCTTCTACGATGTCTTCATCTTCTCTTACAAGTTCTGCGTAAGAGTCATCATCATCATCATAACATCCCATGAAACGTCCACTACAGGACAGGGAGCTCCCTCCAAAATTCTAACTTTCGCTGGAAAAAATGTGGAGGGGAAGTACCATAGTCACCTCGCTTGTTAGCGTTACAGCTGGCATCATGGACCGCGGTTTTAGGTGACCGCAGTAAGTAAGATGTAAGATACAAAGTAGGATGCTGCTGCCCATCCTCCAGTTAACCCTTAGTCGCCTCTTACGACACCCACGGGTATGTATGGGTAAGAGGCATATTGAAAAATATTTTTGAAGTGAAAACTTCCATAGCGGCGCTTGGCACTTTTTTAGATGGGTAAAAAATGATAAACTCGCGTCAGATGTCGCGTCAGATCTAGCGTCAGATCCGTAGCCTGATCGAAAAAGCGTCAACTGTCAACCGTATTGTTAGTACAATACGGGTTTTTATTCAGTGACATCAAAGAAGTAATGGCGCGATTGACCCTTACAAAAAGCATAATATTCAAAAATGCAAGTTTTCACTTCTGCCGGCACTCCCGGAGAGCAACCGGTCCTTTTTTAGGGTTCCGTACCTCAAAAGAAAACGGAACCCTTATAGGATCACTTTGTTGTCTGTCTGTCAAGACCCTTTATCTCACGAACGGGTAAAGGTATCAGGTTAAAATTAATACCATATGTTAGGGTCCATGAACCACACAAGATCTGAAAATTTAAATTTTTTACAACGACGCAATCAAAAGATATGGCTTTTTATGTCCTCATCTCCATACATTTATGCAAAAATGCAAAACCTACAGGGTACTTCCCGTTGACCTAAAATTATGAAATTTGGGAAGAAGCTAGGTCTCACAGTACAAATAATGGGAAAAGTCTGAAATCATTAAATATTACAACTTTTCTCACAACTAATGGTAACCAATTGTGGTGAGCTCCCGTTTCAAGAACATTCATATAAGAGAGGGGTCAAGTTGGATGGTCGCTGAGACGATTTTTGTTTTAGTTCTATTTTAAAATCGGAAACACTTACAAACTTGAAAATCGGTATGTTTATAGTGCATAAGCTATAAAATAACAACTAATAATAAAATTTGGTCAAGCGCGTATCTGACTCAAAAAATCTAGCACATTAACTTACTGAAATTTCAACTAATACAATTATGATTATGTGGTGGTACGGAACCCTCGGTGCGCGAGTCCGACTCGCACTTAGCCGGTTTTTTTATTTCAAGGTTTAAACTCCCGAAAAATAAGTAGCTGCACGCTCGTCAATAATACATGTAGAGTGATGTAGATCTGATTCACACGTCTATAATTTTTAGATGCTGGGCATTAGGGTAAAAACTTTGAAAAATAAATAAATTGTCTATTCACCAAAACATTCAGTAACACATATTCATTATATTCTGCCAAAACGCACAGCAGTTTGTAGGCAGTATACAGCTCCCTCTAATTATGTTTAGGTATACATACATGTAACAAAATTTTAATAATATAAAAATTAACAAATATATTTCCAGGTAACAAATTATTATCATATTATTTATTTATGAAACATGCACTATATAAGGTGTTTTTTAATTAGACCCAAATATTGTTAGGGTTTCCTCAATGACCTAAATGAATACTATTGGTGTTATTTTTTTACATTTCTATTCGCTAGTTTTCGAGAAAAATCCTAAAAACAATACCGTTAAATATCGTAAAATGAACACTCCGTATCAGCACAGGCGGCAGCGCGGAGTCGTGAGCCAATCACGCGCAAGCCGAGTGCGCGGTGCGGGCGGTTTCGGCTCGGTTTCGGGCTCTTAGTACGGTCGAAATCATTACTACAGGATGATTGCAAATAATAATAATTTTCTTGTTCGAAAATTATAAAAAAAAACTAGCGGGAGGATTTTTCTAAAACTTTGATAAACCTTTTTCTTTATCATAGTTACACCCCCTAGAAATATTTGGGTCTAATTTAAAAATACCTTATATAACCTTATCAGACTTTAACTTTTTCTAGCAGATATCTTTTTACTTTGTACTTGAAGGTCGCCCTACTTAAACAAGTATCCTTTTTTTCTTTAGGTATATCATTAAAGATCTGAACGGCATTCCCTAAGTAACACAGATCGAAAGACGAGTATCTTATCCTCTTTCTACCATATGGGTCGCAATAAACAATTTGACTTTGAAATCATTTTGTCATTTTCCATACAATATGTGCAATCAGCTGGTGCAGTTTCTATGGGAAGTCAAAATTTGATTATCGTATTTCGAACTATGTTACTTATTTGTTGGTCTGAATGCACAGTTTCAAGGATCACAATGTTTACCCTAACACCCTGTATGCCTTGCAGCGTAGCTGTTACGACTGAAATTCGTAAACATTAGAGAAAAGTAACAAATATCAAAAGTAAAAATACCGCATTATTCGACGTTGTTTTGTCAAAAATATTGTAAATTTTTATAGATTTTGTCAAAAATTGTAGCAGTATAATGGTTACAAATCCTATTAATATTATAAACGCGAAAGTTTGGAAGTATGGATGGATGGATGTTTGTTACTCTTTCACGTAAAAACTACTGAATGGATTTTAATTAAACTTTACAATAATATAGCTTATACATCAGAATAACGCATAGGCTACAATTTATAAACCTGCGCAGAAGAAGTCGCGGGCACCAGCTGGTGGACAATAGTTGTCAATTTAGATTTTTTTTTTCACTTATGTTAATTATACAATAAAATTCGAGCCTGTTCACCTTATATGTCATATCTTGCAGATTACTACGTTTCTGTAAAGAAAAGTGCGATATACATAGGGTGTAAGGGACGGTGTACCGAAAACTGATAGGGCGTGCTCAGTCAACGAAACTGAACAACTTTCCCAAAGTAACATATACTGGGAAGTAAAAAAAAAATTGACCTCTCCATACAAACTGTTCAACCAGAGTGGGCAATTTGTATGGAGAGGTCAATTTTTTTTTTAATTTACCTACATATTTTTCTTTTGGGAAAGCTGTTCAGTTTCGTTGACTGAGCACGCTCTTTCAGTTTTCGGTACACCGTCCCTTACACCCGTATAAAACAGTGGTTACAAAGTTACTCGGTCGCAAAGTCATTTAGGGAAGACAACCCTTCAAAATAAGCAGAGCGTTTCAACGAAAGGGACAGAAAATATCCCTGTCGTAGAAAGGATTACCTTTAGCCACATGGTCTATGTGCCTTGATATGAAAAAGGCGACCAGAAATAAATGTAACATGTCAAGCTCTGGCACTTCTTCAAAATCAAATCAGCTATATTATTTCTTTCTGGTGCGAGTAATATTCATCGCTCTATATCCTTATCCCTCTCGCTCTTATTTTAACACTTCCTGTGTTTTAATATTTTTACAAAGTAGAAAATCGTAGAAGTCACAAATAGGCATTCGAACCTTTTTTGTTATGCCAGAGTTCACGAAAGAATGCGACGTTTTGTAGACAACAATTTAGCAGAAAACATTTCTCTTCAATTACACTTGGTTGGTACGGTCAACCGCACGTCAGTGGAAACATTTGTAATTCTATTACCATTTTATAAAGTACAAAGTGTTTCTGCTGAGTGTACATGTAACCACAATACACACACAGATAAACGCTTAGATTATCGTTCTATACAGGGTGTTAGGAGCGGTGTACCGAAAACTGAAAGGGTGTGCTCAGTCCATGAAACTGAACAACATTTCTGGGAAATGAAAAAAAATGTTGGCCTCCATACAAATTGACTGGAGTTTTTCAGCTCACAGCTTACAGTACTGATGGAAATTCACACTAAAGCTATCCGTTAGAGCAGGACAGAATAATACCTGTCTGTCGCTCCAAAATCTTATGCGATCTGTCTGTAAGCTTCATTTTTAGGGTTCCGTACCTCAAAATAAAAAAACGGAACCCTTATAGGATCACTTTGTTGTCCGTCTGTCTGTCTGTCTGTCAAGACCCTTTTTGTTACGAACGAGAAGAGGTATCAGGTTGAAATTCATAACGAATGTTAAGGTCCATAAACCACACAAGATCTGAAAATTTCAATTTTTTTACAACGACGCAATCAAAAGATATGGCTTTTTATGTCCTCATCTCCATACATTTATGCAATAAAGCAAAAACCTACAGGGTACTTCCCGTTGACCAAAAATTATGAAATTTGGCAATAAGGTAGGTTTCACAGTACAAATAAAGGGAAAAGTCTAAAATCATTTAATATTAAAAAAATTCTCACAACTAATAGAAACCAATTAAGGTGAGCTCCCGTTTCAAGAACTTTTCTGTAAAAGAGGGGTCAAGTTGGATGGTCGCGGAGTTTTTAAAATCAAAGAGCAAAAGCTTTTAATATATCATATGGTAGATAGGTACGAAACCCTTAGGGCGCGAGTACGACTCGCACTGGGCCGGTTTTTCTTTTCGAGTGAAATCTGTGTTTCGACTGCGTCTGTGTGGTTCCAGTAAAGAATAGTACCAACCCATCTCTACTCGTGCGTGTCCTAAGAGGCGACTAAGGGATTATGAACCAGAGGATGGGCAGCAGCGTCAGTCTGTGTACCGTACCAACGGTCTTAAAGTCCAGTTTTTAATTCTGTAGACTAACGTGACAGCTCACTGACGGCTGAAATGTTGCCAGACGTAGCGAAAAGAAAATAGTGCTTCCAGAGACAATATGTCGATATCGATATGAAACAGTGCAATACAAAATTATACAAAGTGTTAACAAATTGATTTACACTATTTATTTGTGATTTACTCTAAGGCCATCGAATCACCTCAAAGAATTATTTTAGGTGATGAAAAAATTACCCTGCATATGAAATACTTACCTTAGTACGGTCAACCGCTTGTCGGTAGAAACTTTTTCAACTCTATTACCACGCCATAAGGTCCAAAAGTGTTTCTACCGATGTGCGGCCGTGTGTACCTACTATGAAAAAATGTAGACAAAGATATTTCGACACGTATTTACATTAAAAACACTAGCCTTATAAATAACAGGAAATGCAACGTTGACGTTCATACGTTGAACATTAAAAAGTATATCAACTTATGAATTACAAATGGCAAAAAGGCTAGGTTCCAAACAAATAAAATAAACTTTATTGATACGCATAGCATCGTATAGTGTCTGGCAATATTACGACATTTAAAATGTCAACATTGTCTATCGAATTAAAAACTATACTTTACATATAGCGGTCACCAACAACCGCGGTCCATGGTGCCAGCCGTAACGCTAAGAAGCGTGGTGTAGTACTTCCTCTCCAGAACGTCCCAGGCGTTTTTGCTAAAAATCTGGAGGGAGCTCCCTGTCCTGCAATGGACGTTTTATGGGATGATATGATGATGATGATTTCGACTGTACTTAGCTTACCTTACAAAAGTGATACTCAACAGAATATTTTGGTTACATTTTTTTGACCGACCGTACATAAAACTAAACAAATAATTATGTTATTTTATTAGGTCGAAAGCGAAGACTGGGACACCCCCAATCACGCCACGTATTGTGCCATATCGACCGCATACAACAAAGGAAACGGAACGCTACCCAGACTTGCCCGTAGCAGGCCCGTCTCACGTTAGAGTCAAATCTACAACACGATCAAGGACTCGATCAAAATCTCCAAAAAGGTATGATAGACCATGGACTTATTATAAGGACTGACAAACCCCCCCTATAATACAGTTCTTAAAAAAAGGCCAGACTTTTAATTAAAATTTTTCAGTTAAGAAAAGATTGGTTTTTTATTACACGAGGTACATGTTTGTACAATAAAAAACGCTTGGCATATCGTTTTTCATACACGAAGTCAGAAATATCTACATTTTGAACACATTTTAACGAATTTGACGATATGATATTGATTTCTAAAGAGGCTAGTAACATGATAGTCAGTCCTATAATATTATTCATCGATTATCAGACTAAGATCTCGCAGTTGCAAGCCCTACCTCATCGCATAAAAAATAGTGATCAATCTAGGGTTCTGTATCTTACAAAATTACTAGACGTACTAGGTTGCCTGGGCGCAACCTGATACGTTTTGTGCAGTCAACAAAAGCTGTTTATTTTTTTTACTTCATTGAGTAAGTAAGCGATAATACTAAGAAGTATCAAAACCAAACAAAATTGCTCACCCAAACCTGGTATTCTCTGACTCGCCAAAATACTAAGATCAGGCAAACAACGCGAGGCCAATGTAAACTTTTTGTAAGTTTTTTAATAAATAAAATATCTATCTGTTAAGGTCGAACAAAAAATCAAGATGGACAAGAAGATCTCGATCTCCAAGAAGGTCTCGATCTCCCCGAAGATCTCGATCTCCCCGAAGATCAAGGTCCATGTCACCAAGAACGACGTCGCTACCATCGGCCTATACAAGTGATGCCGGCGGGTGCGCATCATTTCGTATAAATATTTTTCGTATATCAACGTTTTAATAACATTCAATTGATATAACAACTTATAGTATAATTTTGTTTGACATAACGTACCTTTACTATAATGAACGTTTTCTATACTAACATTTGGCATAACTATCATTTCACCTAAATATCTTTCATATAAAATTTATTTCATATAAAATTCATTTGATACATTATTTTTTTATTAATTTACTTATTATTTATTTAATTTATAATAATAAAACAAAAAAAACATACTAATCAATTAGTTTATAATAATTTTGTATAGTTATATGCTTATTTAATTAAAATTGTTTAAAAGCGAAACGATAAGGCTCAATTAATTTGATCATAGGCGAGCGAAGCGAGCAAAAGAATTCGGGGCACCCCGACACAGTTGGTTAGGTTCGAAGGGTATGGCGGAATTGAGCGGAAGCGAGCGGAGCGAGCTCCGCTCCATTCCGCCATACCCTTCAGGTTAGGTTGACATGAATGCATGCGTATGCCTGCTTGCCTGCCTGCATGCTTGCTTGTATGCATGCTTGCTGTATGCATGCTTGCTATATGCATGCTTGAATGCTTGCTTACTTGTCTGTTAATGGCAAGGGCTTAGTAGAATGGATAATAGGCGAGCGAAGCGAGCATAAGAGTTCGGGGCACCCCGACACAGTTGGTTAGGTTCGAAGGGTATGGCGGAATTGAGCGGAGGCGAGCGGAGCGAGCTCCGCTTCATGTCAACCATACCCTTCAGGTTAGGTTGACATGAATGTATGCGCATGTCTGCTTGCCTGCATGCATGCATGCTTGCTTGTTTCTTGCTTGCTTGCATGCATGCCTGCTTGCCTTTGCTTGCTTTTTTTTGCATAATGCATGCTTGCTTGTTTATTTACCTAATAATTAATGTGGATATTATAACTAACCATTGAAAATAACGAACTGATATTATATGAAATGGGTATTATACGAAATGATGATTATATGAAATATTTTTATAGGAAATGTTTATTATACGTTTTGAAATTATATGAAATGAAAATATGTGAAATGTCGATTATACGAAATAATTATTATATGAAACAAAATTATATGCAACGTTGTTATATCAATTAAATGTTATATTAAAAGTTGTTATATCATCTATTACACACCCGTTGCCGGCATATCCATATACAGAAGGTAATAAGTAAACTAAATAATTTTTGTAGTTGTTAAACATTTTCGCCGAATTATGCCTGTATTCCGTAAGGTGGCTTTTTGTTCAACATGCACCATACATGGAAATCCTACAATCGAAGCGTAGTCTAATCTAGCTATACAGGGTGTAAGGGACGGTGTACCGAAAACTGAAAGGGCGTGCTCAGTCAATGAAACTGAACAACTATCCCAAAGAAACATATGTTGGGAAATGAAAAACAATTTTTACCTCTCCATACAAATTGCCCACTCTGGTCGAACAGTTTGTATGGAGAGGTAATTTACTTATATATCAGTACTGGCCCATCGGCACGTTACGTTACACTACACTGTCCCCAATTCGTTGGTCCACAATCTGACATTGTGGACCAAGAAATGTCAGTCACAAATTGTCAACTTTATCTGAGCGGACGAGCAAGGAGATCTTTGTTCTGAGGAGCGGACCACGCAATACGCGAGACTACATACAATAATGCCAGCCTGTTGCATAAAAGGGTGCACTAACGATGATAGAAAAAGTAAATAAAGCAAAAGATTTAAGATGTAAGAAGTAAATAAGTAAAAATGTATCAATTAATTCGTGTAAGACGCGATTTTTCAATAAACAGATGTAAGTTTTCCAAATCAAAAACAACAAACTTAATAATACAAAAAAATTAAACGATGATTCATTTTCTTAGTTAAAAAATTAATTACTCTTATTGTTTTTTACTATAATCTAATGAATAACACTAAAAAACCAGGGCTTAGCCACGTTTAAACAGCAAAAACTTTGTTTTGTTTTTCCCGCCATATTATTTCCATTCCGTGTATTTAGCACCGACCTCAGAACAAAGACCTTCTTGAAGTACTACACAACGTAGTTCACAAAATCTTTCACAGATGGCGCTGTTTTTTCTTGTATGGGGATATTTTGAACCGCTTGTTCCCAAGACCCTACTACCATGAAAAAATGTAGACAAAGATATTTCGACACGTATTTACATTAAAAACACTAGCCTTATAAATAACAGGAAATGCAACGTTGAAGTTTCTTACGTTGAACATTAAAAAGTATATCAACTTATGAATTACAAATGGCAAAAAGGCTAGGTTCCAAACAAATAAAATAAACTTTATTGATACGCACAGCATCGTATAGTGTCTGGCAATATTACGGCGTTTGAAATGTCAACATTGTCTATCGAATTAAAAACTATACTTTACATATAGCGGTCACCAACAACCGCGGTCCATGGTGCCAGCCGTAACGCTAAGAAGCGTGGTGTAGTACTTCCTCTCCAGAACGTCCCAGGCGTTTTTGCTAAAAATCTGGAGGGAGCTCCCTGTCCTGCAATGGACGTTTTATGGGATGATATGATGATGATGATTTCGACTGTACTTAGCTTACCTTACAAAAGTGATACTCAACAGAATATTTTGGTTAAATTTTTTTGACCGACCGTACATAAAACTAAACAAACAATTATGTTATTTTATTAGGTCGAAAGCGAAGACTGGGACACCGCCAATCACGCCACGTATTGTGCCATATCGACCGCATACAACAAAGGAAACGGAACGCTACCCAGACTTGCCCGTAGCAGGCCCGTCACACGTTAGAGTCAAATCTACAACACAATCAAGGACTCGATCAAAATCTCCAAAAAGGTATGATAGACCCCATGGTCTTATAATAAGTCCATACAATAATAAGTCCTTATAATAAGTCCATACTGACAATCCCCCACTATAATACAATTCTTAAAAAAAGGCCAGACTTTTAATTAAAATTTTTCAGTTAAGAAAAGATTGGTCTTTTATTACACGAGGTACATGTTTGTACAATAAAAAACGCTTGGCATATCGTTTTTCATACACGAAGTCAGAAATATCTACATTTTGAACACATTTTAACGAATTTGACGATATGATTTTGATTTCTAAAGAGGCTAGTAACATGATAGTCCTATAATATTATTCATCGATTATCAGACTAAGATCTCGCAGTTGCAAGCCCTACCTCATCGCATAAAAAATAGTGATCAATCTAGGGTTCTGTATCTTACAAAATTACTAGACGTACTAGGTTGCCTGGGCGCAACCTGATACGTTTTGTGCAGTCAACAAAAGCTGTTTATTTTTTTTACTTCATTGAGTAAGTAAGCGATAATACTAAGAAGTATCAAAACCAAACAAAATTGCTCACCCAAACCTGGTATTCTCTGACTCGCCAAAATACTAAGATCAGGCAAACAACGCGAGGCCAATGTAAACTTTTTGTAAGTTTTTTAATAAATAAAATATCTATCTGTTAAGGTCGAACAAAAAATCAAGATGGACAAGAAGATCTCGATCTCCAAGAAGGTCTCGATCTCCCCGAAGATCTCGATCTCCCCGAAGATCGAGGTCCATGTCACCAAGAACGACGTCGCCACCATCGGCCTATACAAGTGATGCCGGCATATCCATATACAGAAGGTAATAAGTAAACTAAAATATTTTTGTAGTTGATAAACATTTTCGCCGAATTACGCCTGTTTTCCGTAAGGTGGCTTTTTGTTCAACATGCACCATATACATGGAAAGCCTACAATCGAAGCGTAGTCTAATCTAGCTATACAGGGTGTAAGGGACGGTGTACCGAAAACTGAAAGGGCGTGCTCAGTCAATGAAACTGAACAACTATCCCAAAGAAACATATGTGGGGAAATGAAAAACAATTTTTACCTCTCCATACAAATTGCCCACTCTGGTCGAACAGTTTGTATGGAGAGGTCATTTACTTATACAGGGTGTTAATTTGATTGCGTGCCATAGCTTAAGGGGTGGTTCAGTAACGATAAAGAAATTAAATAAAATATTTAAAAAAATCCTACAAAAAAAATTAAAACTCCATTTAAACTAAACTAACGCGGAGGGCAATGACCGCGCGAATGGGCGCGCTGTCAAAAGCGCGCGAAAGAGTTTCAGTTATGTAGTCGTCATGGAGATCTTTTGGGGAGGCCTATGTCCAGCAGTGGACATCTTTCGGCTGATATGATGATGATGTGCCTACCTTATTCAATGATACTTGCGCGCTAGCGACGGACGTTTCTCCGCGTTAGATAAGTTTCAATGCAGTTTTAGTTTTTTTTTTCAGTAGGATTTTTTTAAAATATTTTTTTTGTGTTCCTTTACCGTAACTGAAACACCCCTTAAGCTATGGCACGCAATTAAATTAACACCCTGTATATTAGTACTGGCCCATCGGCACGTTACGTTACACTACACTGTCCCCAATTCGTTGGTCCACAATCTGACATTGTGGACCAAGAAATGTCAGTCACAAATTGTCAACTTTATCTGAGCGGACGAGCAAGGAGATCTTTGTTCTGAGGAGCGGACCACGCAATACGCGAGACTACATACAATAATGCCAGCCTGTTGCATAAAAGGGTGCACTAACGATGATAGAAAAAGTAAATAAAGCAAAAGATTTAAGATGTAAGAAGTAAATAAGTAAAAATGTATCAATTAATTCGTGTAAGACGCGATTTTTCAATAAACAGATGTAAGTTTTCCAAATCAAAAACAGCAAACTTACTAATACAAAAAAATTAAACGATGATTCATTTTCTTAGTTAAAAAATTAATTACTCTTATTGTTTTTTACTATAATCTAATGAATAACACTGAAAAACCAGGGCTTAGTCACGTTTAAACAGTAAAACATAGATTTATATAGTCAAGATAGGGTCTTGGGAACAAGCGGTTCAAAATTTCCCCATACAAGAAAAAATAGCGCCATCTGTGAGAAATCGCGTGAACTACGTTGTGTAGTACTTCGGTCGGTACTAAATACAAGGAACGGAAATAATATGGCGGGAAAAAACAAATAAACTTTTTACTGTTTATATGTGATTTAGGCCTGGTTTTTTCAGTTTCATTAATTTTATTATAGTCAAAAATAATAATAAGAAATAAATATAATAATAATAAGAGTATATTGTTTCTTCAAGTAAAAACATCCATTTTGTTGGTAAGTTTATTTGCATCCAATGTTGACAATATGACTGACAACGACTGACGTTTGTTGGTCCTAAACGTCAGATTTCGGACCAACGAATTGGGGACATTGTAACGTGCCGATGGGCTAGTACTTATATATAAGTAAATGCAGTAAAAACTTTGTTTTGTTTTTCCCACCATATTATTTCCATTCCGTGTATTTAGCACCGACCTCAGAACAAAGACCTTCTTGAAGTACTACACAACGTAGTTCACACGATCTTTCACAGATGGCGCTGTTTTTTCTTGTATGGGGAAATTTTGAACCGCTTGTTCCCAAGACCCTATCTTGACTATATAAATCTATGGGAGAGGTAATTTTTTTTTATTTCCCAACATATGTTTCCTTGGGAAAGTTGTTCAGTTTCGTTGACTGAGCACGCCCTTTCGGTTTTCGGTACACCGTCCCTTACACCCTTTATTAAAATGACAGGATGGAGCGATACGTAACGACATGGGAGCCATAGCGACACGTGTCGCTTCGTGCTGCTGCCATTCTAATCGAGCTACGTTGTATAGTGGACGAATAATAAGTAAGGACTAGCTATCCCCTTACAGAAAACGTATCTTGGAAAAGTACAAAACTAGATGGATGGAAATGCAAATTTCAACAATAGCTTCATTTTGTTAAAACTATGTTGAAATTTTTAATGTTTTTGCCAGGATACTCTGTACTCTGGAAGCGCGGTTTTGGGGTATTTATCAGCGCCGCCATCTAATCGTAGTGAGTTGTATGCATTTAATCAGGTTACGTATTCTGGTAGAGGATTGTCAATCTTTCCTTATTATTCGTCCATGGTTATACCGACTGCACGCGAAAATTGGTTACGTTTTGATTGAGTAAAGGTCAAGACTCTTTATTCAAGAGCGTGTGTTGATCAGAGAAGAAAAAGTGAAAGAAGTATATCAAGATCGTAGAAAGGATGTGATATCTCCAAAAATGTATCTTAGTAAAATTCTGCAATTGTCTCTTGTCAAAATTTTGATGTGAGTGAAAGTTAATACACGTGTAAACATTCCGAAGCATGTGAAATAATTCTTTCATGATAGCCTCCGTGATCTAGTGGATAGAGCGTTTGGCTCTAGACCCGGAAATTTGAGTTCCATTCCCGGTGGGCACACTGTCAAACAAAAACACCTTCTTTTGGCCTTTGACTTTCCCAGTTTGGTTAGGACTTTTCAGGATGATATGCTTGATTGCCTGGACAGTACGATGATTCCGTGCTTCGTGATCACCGTTTAGCCGTTTTGGACCCGGCACTGGCTACGGAAGTAGTCATAAAGGAGCCATGTCAGAAGCTGTTGGCGGCTCAACAACACCAGAGTTTTTCAAGTTGATCGATCTTACACTTTAGTAGTTATTTGGCAAGGCAGCAAATTTGATATATGGTGCTAGTGCCTTGTTGAACCCGAGCAAGCGATGGATTCTAGGATTGAGCCACTAGCTAAGCGAGTAGTTAAAAAAGAATCCTAAGCGCAGCGAGGGTTTCAAGGCACGAAACGCGAAATAAGTTTTCTACCTAGCGAAACACACAATTTTTCACTTCTCTACAGCGAGGAAAATGCTAACGCAACGCGCTAGTTCCTTATACCCTAATTCTTCGTCAAGTTCTTTTCCATGCTAGCGGCCAAAAATGTTTTCGGGTAGATTTCGACCGGTAAATTAGTAAGGTAAAAAAAAATTACTTTCGTTATTTTCAGACGACACGGCGGCCGCGCTTCTAATGCTCTGGAGTTCGGCGACACGTCCGACCCCGACTGGGCTGGTATGCGGACCACCACGGTCACAGAACTCACGGATGAGCTTCCTGAAGACGTAAAGTTGGAGTCTCACTCTCAGGACGTGGTGTGGGGAGAGGTGGACCAACTGCTCGGTGAAGTGGGTGATGTAAGTGACAGAATATGTTAGTTCACACTTCGGTTGAAACCCTGTTGGTTCTCTCAACGTAATTTCATCAAAGTATCTCTACGTTTGACTTTATACCTAGAGTACATTTGAACATAGCCTATATGTATATGATTGCAATTAGATAAGGTCGTCCGTGCCAAATAGTAGTACCAACCTATTTCTAAAATAGAGGTCACAAAAGAACGCGACGTTTTGTCAATCAGTATTCTTCAGTATTCATCGTACAAAATAAATCTGGCTATGACCGTTATGCGCAGATTTCTAATTTCTTCTTTCTTTTCCTTCTTCGCTTGGGTAAGCGTGGCAGTGGTGGGAGGCGAGCGAAAGGAAAATAAGCGTTAGAGCCAAACTTGGCCCTCGCACGTCATACACGTTTGTAAACACAATATACACACAAACAAATTAAGACTATCGTTTTACATACAGCTAATCAAAAATATCCACATAATTAACACTTTATTATTTTGTTTATAAAACCCCAACATCTTTCGTGAACTCTGTTATACCTGTGGGTGTCATAAAAGGCGAGCAAGGTAGTTCGAACCGGAGGATGGGCACCAGAATCCTTCTGCATATCGTACCATAATGCGGTCACCAACAACTGCGGTCCATGCTGCCAGGCACACCGCTGACTTGAACGCATTTAGCTTCACATTGACATTCTGTAGGGAGCTCCCTGACCAGCTGTGGACTTTTTGGGATATTATGATAATGAGGAAGCACCTGCCCAATACTCCAGCACAATACTTCAAGTAAGAAACTTGAACCTTGTTTTAGCATAATTTTGTTTCACTTACAGATTGCTGAAGAACATGACAATTTATCATCATCATCTCCAGAAACAGCAAGAATTAACATCTTCCTTAACCCTATCAGGACTGGAGACAGTACTGCGACCGAAAATGGCCACCACCAAATTGAAACGAACAACACACAACAATCCAATAGTGGTCGAGCCAAAGAAAAGAAAACAAAAACCATGCCAGGGCCGTTCGTCACTGTCAAACAAGAACGGGAAACAGTTGAAGAACCAATAAAACAACCACTTGACGAAGAAATCATTCAAAAGGCCATGTCGCAACCGATGCCGACTATAAATGTCAAACCAGAACCAAGTGATACAATCGTTCCAAAAACCGAACCTGAAGAGTCGGTCATTAATCTATTATGTAAGTTAAACCTATGAAAATTATATCTGAAAACCCAACATTCTTCATCCCGGTCCAGAGATTTGTAACCAAACTGACCAGATATTTGGAATTTTTTGGAATTAGACCAATTTTAAGAATTAGAGTAGATTTTTTTTAATGTTTTTTTAAGTATGAATAACTTGCAAAAGGGTTAACTTTAGGACAGTAGGTCTCATAGTAATTTCGGCTGGAATTGTCCCATACTATCACCCCTTAAAGCCATAGCCACAAATTTCTGGTCACCCTGTATATGGTCTATATGGACACCTGAAATGCTTAGCTACTTTTTATTCTGACTGACCTACACAAGGTGTAAAAAAAAAGGTATAACCACCATGAATGATGTGAATCTTCCCATGAAATTTAACAACTTTTCCCAAGATTTTTTTATAGGTCGGAATACGAAAAAAATTTTACTTGCCATAGAAACTTGGGCGGTAAAAATACTCGTATTTCATGGGCGGACTCTCATTCTTCAGGCTTTTTGTACATTTTCTGATACACCTTATATTTTAACGCTTGTTAGTGTTGCGGCTGGTACACTCGACAGCACATCACTTTTGGACCTTATGGCGTGGTGATAGAGTTGAAAAGTTTCTACCGACGAGCGGTTGACCGTACAATGTACCGCAACGGTTGGTGACCTCACTATATTATTGTGTGAGATGTAAGATGGCACACCTTAGTGTCAGAATTGTTAAGCTGTCTAAGGTCTCCGACATGGCTCATTAACGATTACTTCCGTACCTAGTATCCGAAACCAACGGCTTAACGTGCCTTGACAGCTGTCAAACATATGCAACATTATTGTGATCAGAAAAGAAAAAGAAACCCTTATTTTAGCGTACTTTTTGAGAGTATTGGTTTTCATTCAAAGCGTCTGCCATCTGTCCTTCGCAACCAAGAGAGCACACCTGGGGCAAACCTAGTCCGATCCTAGATTAGTAAGGCTTAGCCAGGATTGTGGTCAACCTGACAAGTGGCCTCTGACTTGGCTAAACGACGTCTAACAGTGACAGTAGGCGATACAACGACTTGAAGTTCCCCCGAAGCACGACAATTGCTCAAGTTGTTACACCACTATCCATCCAACATTGGACTATGCCTGACGTTGCTTAACTTTCGTGATCGGAAAGAAGAACAACTACTACTCTGACACGAGCGCAAATACTTTAAATATAGACTGTGTCCTTTCTCTATGGTTCAAACTATCTGCATACGTTTCATCACAAATACGTCACAGACAGACAGTTACTTTCGAGCTTATAATATTAATTGGACTTTTTATTGTAGATTTGTAGACCAATCCATTTTCTTTTTCTCAGATGCTGAAGAGCTGGATCTAACAGCTTACGTTAAAGAAGGTAGCGCTGTAAATGTTAATAATGAAAATATACCCAGTGGAAATGCCAGCAACATTCCAGCCCCTGACGTGGCTGATGTGGATGACGTCATAGTGGTGGAGAAAGGGAACTGCGAAGTAGTCTACATTGACAGTGACGAAGAGGGTACGTTACAATCGAAATAATGTAACTTGCTCAGAATTACAGCAGAAGCAAGCTATGCGTGGGAGCAGGACGGAGCGATACGTGTCTCTATCGCTCTAATATCTTACGCATCGCTTTGTCCCGCTGTCACACTTATAGTGCGGCCGATTAGCTGCTTCACGTAGACACGCCATACTATTTCACCAAATTTTTCCAGGAACTAGTTAGGTACATAGCTCTCTTGAATTTTCAATGGAAATTCAAGAATTGGCTCCTATCAGAAATTGAGAGCTATTTACCTAACTACTGGAAAAAAATTGGTGAAATTTGTAAGGCGTGTCTACGTAAAGGCGATATAACACGTTAAGCGACTGAACTATTATTTTTCGACTAGATAAAAGCTGAGAAGATGTAAATGCGTGCGTAGACTTAAGTTTTAAATGTGAGAAATATACGTGCATAAAGAAATACGAAAGTCATTTTAGGAATGTTTCAGATGGAACTTAACAACTTAGACTTCTTCTCATATTTAAGAGCCGCGCTTGGAGCAATCTTCATTTCTCTCTGTCCTCTGCCAATGATTTGACATCCTGATAAGACTCGACGTTTACCCTCTCTTTTATCTGGTCAAAATAAGTGCGTCTTAGTCTTCCTCTCCTGCCCTCTACTTTTCCTTCAATAATATTCCTTATGAAAGTGTCATGTCTTCTCAGGTGTCCGACCATCGTCCATCTTCTCTTTTCGATGGTTCTCAGGCATTTAGGCCAAAAAGACAAAAAAAAAATTGGCCTCCCCATACAAACTTGTCAGTAACGGCGCTGGTTTAGAAGAAAGTCATCGTTTATAGACTCAATTATTTAAGGCCATGTCCCGACCTGGCGTCAGTGAACCGCTCACTGTGAGCCGACCGACTCTGAGCGGCGTATCGGTCGCTCACTCAATTCATTCCGTCGGCGCAGTAAGCTGACTGAGCCGCCGACCGGGAGTATAGTTCGCGACGACTCAGCTGCTCACTGAATGAATCCGCAAGCGTAACGCCGCAGACTGCGTAGAGTGAGCGCTGAATGGACACTCCATTTAAAATATATAGGGAGGCGTACTGGAGGCAGACAGTGAGCGGGTCACTGACGCCAGGTCGGGACACGGCCTTAAAGTTGTTCAGTTTCGTGTTCAAAGTCATTATTTAATAAAATATTCGTATTTTTTTTTCCCGAGGAGTGTAGGTCGGAACACGATAATATTGCAATACTGAACGAAAGCTATCAGTTTCTATTGAAAGTTAAATATTTTTCGTATGTCAACCTATGTTCCTTGAGAAAACTTATTTTTCATAGGAAGATTCACAACCTTTAGTATAACATCTCTACTCTACTAGCTGTTGCCTGCGATTTCGTCCGCGATGATTTCCGTTGATTCATATGCGGAATGAATTCGCAAGGGAAAGTCAAATTTGTAAGGAACCTCGAAACTTAGCCCGTTAATATAGATACCGATACCGTTTTTCATTAGGGGCTCTACACACCGAAGTCGCCGACCCGCCGACATATGTTGGCAACTTTTTGTCGGCGGGCTATGTTGGCGACTTCATTCATTACACGGTTGTCGGTGACATGTCGGCGGCTCGACATTTGTATGTATGCAAGTCGCTGACATGTCGGCGAGCAACACGCGCGGGCAAATGTTGCCGACATGATTCTTTTTAATAGGGTTTGGTGTGTATTGCCCTTTAGGTTGCTAGCCCTAACTGTCCTTTCCTGGCTGTCCCTCTCAGAAGGGTCGCGAACGAAACTACACTACTATAACTTGACGACGACGCCAACACAATAACGCTCTAACGCTAAAGTAACCAAAATCAATATATTGTTTTAGAAGCGGATCAAGACAGAAAACCTGTCATCGAAGACCGAAAACATGTAATTGTTGACAGGCATCCTATATGTCCTGATACAATTTTTAAAAGTGACAACGACGAACCTCCTGTAATACGAAGAAAACAAGAACCTGACGTGATTCAAGAACCACGAGTAAAACAAGAACCCGACGTGACTCCAGTGATTCAACCGACTTCGCCTCAAGCTGCAAATGTCGTGAAACAGGAAAAAATAACAGATGATGAGCAAAATATAAATACTCGTATCAAGGAAGAACCGCCACAACACCACAATACCGCCAACCAAAGAAACCCACCCCACCATCTACCAACCCAAGAAAACCATACCACCGTACCACCAACTCAATGTAACACCAATATAGAAAATCAAGTTAATGTAACAGAGGAAAACACTGAGGATTTAAAAACCGAACCAGAAGAAAGCATTTAGTAATTACTTAGATCTCGTTACGAATGTAATACATATTCCATAGTAAGCCAAATAACGAAGAAAGTGACTCTGGAAGCTTTCACGCCATGTGTATGTTGTTTTCTACGGCATTATACAGGGTGTTAGGGACAGCCTTCCGAATTCTGAAGGGGCATGTTCAGTAAACGACACTGAACTACTTTCAGTGAACAAAACTTCTAGGAAACGAAAAAAAAATCGGCTTCTCCAAAAAAACTGCCCGATCCAGTTTAAAATTTTGTATGGAGACGCGGATTTTTTTTCCGTTTCCTGAAAGTTTTGTTTACTGAAAGTTGTTCAGTGTCGTTGATTGATCATGCCCCTTCATTATTCGGAAGGCTGACCCTAACACTGTATAGATCTTTATTATTTTGTTGGTGGTATTGTCAAATTGGTGGTATTGTGGTATTGCAAAATATTATATTCGCAAAAGTTCCATTCACTTAATGCCACGAATTACGCATAAATTGCTTTTCTCGGGTGAAAATATCGAAGTTGATCATTTATTTAAAAAGTTGCTAGTAAATAATTTAACGAAACAAATTTGGTAATGTAAACTGTTTTCTATGTGAATTCACTGAATAGTTTGATTGACTATTTAAAAATAGAACGTTTTACTTATTGGTACGTTTTGCGAATGTGGCATAAATTTTTAAGATAACATTTTGCAAACAGAACATGCTGCGAGTGGTTCTCGATTTTATCTTCTTTCCATACAAATATTGTCCTGAACAATACAAAAACAACAAAATAAAAATCGGCCAATTCGGTCGAGCCGTACTCAAGCGGTGCTCCGTATACATGCGGCAATTCATTTTTACATATTTTATATGACGTGTAACAATTTTTTTAGTATGTTACTCAGACCCAAAATTAAACAACCTTTCCCAAGTAAATGGTTCGAAAAAATATTTCAACTTCAGATTGCGCATTTTATGGTAAAAAAACGGATGTCTACTTAAGTTGCTTAGTTTCACGGTCTAAGTAATAAATAGACTAAAATCTTTTCTTATGTTTTACTCCCTGTATATGGAAGATGAGCATAAGTCCACCTTGTATACAGGGTGTAAGGGACAGATTTCCTAAGACATGATCAGTTAATGAAACTGAACAACTTTCAGTGAATGAAACAAACAATCATCACTACAAAATTGTAAACTTGATTGGACAGTTTGTATGTAGTCCAATTTTTTCACTTCGTAACGGTTTAATTCATTGCAAGTTGTTCAGTTACGTTGACTGAATTTACGATTTCAGTTTTCGGATACCTGTCCCTTACACCTCAATGTATTTATTATGTATGATCCCAAGATTTTAATAATCGTAGGGCTGGGTGGATGGGTCCCTTTTCTCAAAAAACATAACCAGGAAAACACATCTTATAACAGCGGAGTATTTATTATGTTGTTTGAATTTGGGCGACAAAAGTTGTTGCAGGTTTGTTTTAGACTAAAACATGAAAAGTTGTTGCATTTGGCCCATATGACAAACATTTAAAATTTTGCACAATCAAGATCACTTTAAGCTTGACACATTGGACTTTGTACCGCGCTTATCTCAGTGAGCATTGAGGCGGAAGTCGCGCCGCCAGTGTCTAGCTTGACCTGCTCTTGGCTGTACTCGAATATTAATGATTTCATTACGTGCGTTCCGATTCACGAAAATATCGATTATTGTGATAACAAGAATCGGAACGGGTGCAAGCGATGAGCGCTAATTATCCACTCTGATAGTGTAACCGGCGTTCGAAACGCACCCTTTGACGTTTCTTCCTTTTAGGTAACGCCCTTGTACCTTATATAATAAGATTAAATGTATTATAAGTTTGTCCTAAAAATGGCAGTGGTTAATTGGTCAACCACAATAAATGGCAACTAAATAGCATATATTGTTGATTTGTACTTAGTTTTTTGTATTGTAGCCAAACTGAGCTAAAACTGCTAAACCAAAGCGACTTTTTCCTACCGTTGTGATTATTTGTTTCTAAGAAGTATTTCTCGTTTCTTTATAAATTTGATTTAGTTTTAAGATTAGTTTTAGGTTATTATTGCGCGTTGTTAGTCACATTCTGCGCTGTTAGTCATATAACAGATGGTCGACAAATGTCCGAATACTTTAGGTGATCCGTTTTCCATACAAAAATTCAAATGACTTGCATTCTTACGCGGGACATAAAATTCTGTTGAAAAACGAACGAATACTGCTGCAAATGTCGTGAAACAGGAAAAAATAACAGATGATGAGCAAAATATAAATACTCGTATCAAGGAAGAACCACCACAACACCACAATACCGCCAACCAAAGAAACCCACCCCACCATCTACCAACCCAAGAAAACCATACCACCGTACCACCAACTCAATGTAACACCAATATAGAAAATCAAGTTAATGTAACAGAGGAAAACACTGAGGATTTAAAAACCGAACCAGAAGAAAGCATTTAGTAATTACTTAGATCTCGTTACGAATGTAATACATATTCCATAGTAAGCCAAATAACGAAGAAAGTGACTCTGGAAGCTTTCACGCCATGTGTATGTTGTTTTCTACGGCATTATACAGGGTGTTAGGGACAGCCTTCCGAATTCTGAAGGGGCATGTTCAGTAAACGACACTGAACTACTTTCAGTGAACAAACCTTCTAGGAAACGAAAAAAAAATCGGCTTCTCCAAAAAAACTGCCCGATCCAGTTTAAAATTTTGTATGGAGACGCGGATTTTTTTTCCGTTTCCTGAAAGTTTTGTTTACTGAAAGTTGTTCAGTGTCGTTGATTGATCATGCCCCTTCATTATTCGGAAGGCTGACCCTAACACTGTATAGATCTTTATTATTTTGTTGGTGGTATTGTCAAATTGGTGGTATTGTGGTATTGCAAAATATTATATTCGCAAAAGTTCCATTCACTTAATGCCACGAATTACGCATAAATTGCTTTTCTCGGGTGAAAATATCGAAGTTGATCATTTATTTAAAAAGTTGCTAGTAAATAATTTAACGAAACAAATTTGGTAATGTAAACTGTTTTCTATGTGAATTCACTGAATAGTTTGATTGACTATTTAAAAATAGAACGTTTTACTTATTGGTACGTTTTGCGAATGTGGCATAAATTTTTAAGATAACATTTTGCAAACAGAACATGCTGCGAGTGGTTCTCGATTTTATCTTCTTTCCATACAAATATTGTCCTGAACAATACAAAAACAACAAAATAAAAATCGGCCAATTCGGTCGAGCCGTACTCAAGCGGTGCTCCGTATACATGCGGCAATTCATTTTTACATATTTTATATGACGTGTAACAATTTTTTTAGTATGTTACTCAGACCCAAAATTAAACAACCTTTCCCAAGTAAATGGTTCGAAAAAATATTTCAACTTCAGATTGCGCATTTTATGGTAAAAAAACGGATGTCTACTTAAGTTGCTTAGTTTCACGGTCTAAGTAATAAATAGACTAAAATCTTTTCTTATGTTTTACTCCCTGTATATGGAAGATGAGCATAAGTCCACCTTGTATACAGGGTGTAAGGGACAGATTTCCTAAGACATGATCAGTTAATGAAACTGAACAACTTTCAGTGAATGAAACAAACAATCATCACTACAAAATTGTAAACTTGATTGGACAGTTTGTATGTAGTCCAATTTTTTCACTTCGTAACGGTTTAATTCATTGCAAGTTGTTCAGTTACGTTGACTGAATTTACGATTTCAGTTTTCGGATACCTGTCTCTTACACCTCAATGTATTTATTATGTATGATCCCAAGATTTTAATAATCGTAGGGCTGGGTGGATGGGTCCCTTTTCTCAAAAAACATAACCAGGAAAACACATCTTATAACAGCGGAGTATTTATTATGTTGTTTGAATTTGGGCGACAAAAGTTGTTGCAGGTTTGTTTTAGACTAAAACATGAAAAGTTGTTGCATTTGGCCCATATGACAAACATTTAAAATTTTGCACAATCAAGATCACTTTAAGCTTGACACATTGGACTTTGTACCGCGCTTATCTCAGTGAGCATTGAGGCGGAAGTCGCGCCGCCAGTGTCTAGCTTGACCTGCTCTTGGCTGTACTCGAATATTAATGATTTCATTACGTGCGTTCCGATTCACGAAAATATCGATTATTGTGATAACAAGAATCGGAACGGGTGCAAGCGATGAGCGCTAATTATCCACTCTGATAGTGTAACCGGCGTTCGAAACGCACCCTTTGACGTTTCTTCCTTTTAGGTAACGCCCTTGTACCTTATATAATAAGATTAAATGTATTATAAGTTTGTCCTAAAAATGGCAGTGGTTAATTGGTCAACCACAATAAATGGCAACTAAATAGCATATATTGTTGATTTGTACTTAGTTTTTCGTATTGTAGCCAAACTGAGCTAAAACTGCTAAACCAAAGCGACTTTTTCCTACCGTTGTGATTATTTGTTTCTAAGAAGTATTTCTCGTTTCTTTATAAATTTGATTTAGTTTTAAGATTAGTTTTAGGTTATTATTGCGCGTTGTTAGTCACATTCTCAATATAACAGATGGTCGACAAATGTCCGAATACTTTAGGTGATCCGTTTTCCATACAAAAATTCAAATGACTTGCATTCCTACGCGGGACATAAAATTCTGTTGAAAAACGAACGAATACTGCTGCAAATGTCGTGAAACAGGAAAAAATAACAGATGATGAGCAAAATATAAATACTCGTATCAAGGAAGAACCACCACAACACCACAATACCGCCAACCAAAGAAACCCACCCCACCATCTACCAACCCAAGAAAACCATACCACCGTACCACCAACTCAATGTAACACCAATATAGAAAATCAAGTTAATGTAACAGAGGAAAACACTGAGGATTTAAAAACCGAACCAGAAGAAAGCATTTAGTAATTACTTAGATCTCGTTACGAATGTAATACATATTCCATAGTAAGCCAAATAACGAAGAAAGTGACTCTGGAAGCTTTCACGCCATGTGTATGTTGTTTTCTACGGCATTATACAGGGTGTTAGGGACAGCCTTCCGAATTCTGAAGGGGCATGTTCAGTAAACGACACTGAACTACTTTCAGTGAACAAACCTTCTAGGAAACGAAAAAAAAATCGGCTTCTCCAAAAAAACTGCCCGATCCAGTTTAAAATTTTGTATGGAGACGCGGATTTTTTTTCCGTTTCCTGAAAGTTTTGTTTACTGAAAGTTGTTCAGTGTCGTTGATTGATCATGCCCCTTCATTATTCGGAAGGCTGACCCTAACACTGTATAGATCTTTATTATTTTGTTGGTGGTATTGTCAAATTGGTGGTATTGTGGTATTGCAAAATATTATATTCGCAAAAGTTCCATTCACTTAATGCCACGAATTACGCATAAATTGCTTTTCTCGGGTGAAAATATCGAAGTTGATCATTTATTTAAAAAGTTGCTAGTAAATAATTTAACGAAACAAATTTGGTAATGTAAACTGTTTTCTATGTGAATTCACTGAATAGTTTGATTGACTATTTAAAAATAGAACGTTTTACTTATTGGTACGTTTTGCGAATGTGGCATAAATTTTTAAGATAACATTTTGCAAACAGAACATGCTGCGAGTGGTTCTCGATTTTATCTTCTTTCCATACAAATATTGTCCTGAACAATACAAAAACAACAAAATAAAAATCGGCCAATTCGGTCGAGCCGTACTCAAGCGGTGCTCCGTATACATGCGGCAATTCATTTTTACATATTTTATATGACGTGTAACAATTTTTTTAGTATGTTACTCAGACCCAAAATTAAACAACCTTTCCCAAGTAAATGGTTCGAAAAAATATTTCAACTTCAGATTGCGCATTTTATGGTAAAAAAACGGATGTCTACTTAAGTTGCTTAGTTTCACGGTCTAAGTAATAAATAGACTAAAATCTTTTCTTATGTTTTACTCCCTGTATATGGAAGATGAGCATAAGTCCACCTTGTATACAGGGTGTAAGGGACAGATTTCCTAAGACATGATCAGTTAATGAAACTGAACAACTTTCAGTGAATGAAACAAACAATCATCACTACAAAATTGTAAACTTGATTGGACAGTTTGTATGTAGTCCAATTTTTTCACTTCGTAACGGTTTAATTCATTGCAAGTTGTTCAGTTACGTTGACTGAATTTACGATTTCAGTTTTCGGATACCTGTCCCTTACACCTCAATGTATTTATTATGTATGATCCCAAGATTTTAATAATCGTAGGGCTGGGTGGATGGGTCCCTTTTCTCAAAAAACATAACCAGGAAAACACATCTTATAACAGCGGAGTATTTATTATGTTGTTTGAATTTGGGCGACAAAAGTTGTTGCAGGTTTGTTTTAGACTAAAACATGAAAAGTTGTTGCATTTGGCCCATATGACAAACATTTAAAATTTTGCACAATCAAGATCACTTTAAGCTTGACACATTGGACTTTGTACCGCGCTTATCTCAGTGAGCATTGAGGCGGAAGTCGCGCCGCCAGTGTCTAGCTTGACCTGCTCTTGGCTGTACTCGAATATTAATGATTTCATTACGTGCGTTCCGATTCACGAAAATATCGATTATTGTGATAACAAGAATCGGAACGGGTGCAAGCGATGAGCGCTAATTATCCACTCTGATAGTGTAACCGGCGTTCGAAACGCACCCTTTGACGTTTCTTCCTTTTAGGTAACGCCCTTGTACCTTATATAATAAGATTAAATGTATTATAAGTTTGTCCTAAAAATGGCAGTGGTTAATTGGTCAACCACAATAAATGGCAACTAAATAGCATATATTGTTGATTTGTACTTAGTTTTTCGTATTGTAGCCAAACTGAGCTAAAACTGCTAAACCAAAGCGACTTTTTCCTACCGTTGTGATTATTTGTTTCTAAGAAGTATTTCTCGTTTCTTTATAAATTTGATTTAGTTTTAAGATTAGTTTTAGGTTATTATTGCGCGTTGTTAGTCACATTCTCAATATAACAGATGGTCGACAAATGTCCGAATACTTTAGGTGATCCGTTTTCCATACAAAAATTCAAATGACTTGCATTCCTACGCGGGACATAAAATTCTGTTGAAAAACGAACGAATACTGCTGCAAATGTCGTGAAACAGGAAAAAATAACAGATGATGAGCAAAATATAAATACTCGTATCAAGGAAGAACCACCACAACACCACAATACCGCCAACCAAAGAAACCCACCCCACCATCTACCAACCCAAGAAAACCATACCACCGTACCACCAACTCAATGTAACACCAATATAGAAAATCAAGTTAATGTAACAGAGGAAAACACTGAGGATTTAAAAACCGAACCAGAAGAAAGCATTTAGTAATTACTTAGATCTCGTTACGAATGTAATACATATTCCATAGTAAGCCAAATAACGAAGAAAGTGACTCTGGAAGCTTTCACGCCATGTGTATGTTGTTTTCTACGGCATTATACAGGGTGTTAGGGACAGCCTTCCGAATTCTGAAGGGGCATGTTCAGTAAACGACACTGAACTACTTTCAGTGAACAAACCTTCTAGGAAACGAAAAAGAAATCGGCTTCTCCAAAAAAACTGCCCGATCCAGTTTAAAATTTTGTATGGAGACGCGGATTTTTTTTCCGTTTCCTGAAAGTTTTGTTTACTGAAAGTTGTTCAGTGTCGTTGATTGATCATGCCCCTTCATTATTCGGAAGGCTGACCCTAACACTGTATAGATCTTTATTATTTTGTTGGTGGTATTGTCAAATTGGTGGTATTGTGGTATTGCAAAATATTATATTCGCAAAAGTTCCATTCACTTAATGCCACGAATTACGCATAAATTGCTTTTCTCGGGTGAAAATATCGAAGTTGATCATTTATTTAAAAAGTTGCTAGTAAATAATTTAACGAAACAAATTTGGTAATGTAAACTGTTTTCTATGTGAATTCACTGAATAGTTTGATTGACTATTTAAAAATAGAACGTTTTACTTATTGGTACGTTTTGCGAATGTGGCATAAATTTTTAAGATAACATTTTGCAAACAGAACATGCTGCGAGTGGTTCTCGATTTTATCTTCTTTCCATACAAATATTGTCCTGAACAATACAAAAACAACAAAATAAAAATCGGCCAATTCGGTCGAGCCGTACTCAAGCGGTGCTCCGTATACATGCGGCAATTCATTTTTACATATTTTATAATATGACGTGTAACAATTTTTTTAGTATGTTACTCAGACCCAAAATTAAACAACCTTTCCCAAGTAAATGGTTCGAAAAAATATTTCAACTTCAGATTGCGCATTTTATGGTAAAAAAACGGATGTCTACTTAAGTTGCTTAGTTTCACGGTCTAAGTAATAAATAGACTAAAATCTTTTCT
Source organism: Athrips mouffetella (assembly GCA_947532105.1). Lineage (NCBI taxonomy): Eukaryota > Metazoa > Arthropoda > Insecta > Lepidoptera > Gelechiidae > Athrips > Athrips mouffetella. The sequence goes on from OX383956.1 coordinate 36,743,103, forward strand.
TATGTTTTACTCCCTGTATATGGAAGATGAGCATAAGTCCACCTTGTATACAGGGTGTAAGGGACAGATTTCCTAAGACATGATCAGTTAATGAAACTGAACAACTTTCAGTGAATGAAACAAACAATCATCACTACAAAATTGTAAACTTGATTGGACAGTTTGTATGTAGTCCAATTTTTTCACTTCGTAACGGTTTAATTCATTGCAAGTTGTTCAGTTACGTTGACTGAATTTACGATTTCAGTTTTCGGATACCTGTCCCTTACACCTCAATGTATTTATTATGTATGATCCCAAGATTTTAATAATCGTAGGGCTGGGTGGATGGGTCCCTTTTCTCAAAAAACATAACCAGGAAAACACATCTTATAACAGCGGAGTATTTATTATGTTGTTTGAATTTGGGCGACAAAAGTTGTTGCAGGTTTGTTTTAGACTAAAACATGAAAAGTTGTTGCATTTGGCCCATATGACAAACATTTAAAATTTTGCACAATCAAGATCACTTTAAGCTTGACACATTGGACTTTGTACCGCGCTTATCTCAGTGAGCATTGAGGCGGAAGTCGCGCCGCCAGTGTCTAGCTTGACCTGCTCTTGGCTGTACTCGAATATTAATGATTTCATTACGTGCGTTCCGATTCACGAAAATATCGATTATTGTGATAACAAGAATCGGAACGGGTGCAAGCGATGAGCGCTAATTATCCACTCTGATAGTGTAACCGGCGTTCGAAACGCACCCTTTGACGTTTCTTCCTTTTAGGTAACGCCCTTGTACCTTATATAATAAGATTAAATGTATTATAAGTTTGTCCTAAAAATGGCAGTGGTTAATTGGTCAACCACAATAAATGGCAACTAAATAGCATATATTGTTGATTTGTACTTAGTTTTTTGTATTGTAGCCAAACTGAGCTAAAACTGCTAAACCAAAGCGACTTTTTCCTACCGTTGTGATTATTTGTTTCTAAGAAGTATTTCTCGTTTCTTTATAAATTTGATTTAGTTTTAAGATTAGTTTTAGGTTATTATTGCGCGTTGTTAGTCACATTCTCAATATAACAGATGGTCGACAAATGTCCGAATACTTTAGGTGATCCGTTTTCCATACAAAAATTCAAATGACTTGCATTCTTACGCGGGACATAAAATTCTGTTGAAAAACGAACGAATACTGCTATTTTTACAAATACAATACAAAAATACAGTTAATGTACTGAAAGTACTATTTTTGTTTGCAATTTTTGGTTCAGTATTACGATTGTGGACGTGCGGTCAAAACTGTACGGTTGTGCTTTGTGTGCATGTGTGAGTGATCGTACTCATGTAAACACGGACTGACGAGATTAATTGACTTTAGTGGACATATGGAGATATTTTTCTTATCGAAATTGTTGTTAGGCGTTGAAGTTGCACGATGAAATTTACGCGAATCAACTTTTTGCACATATATAGTTAGTACTTATTGCATTAAAAAAATAAAATTTTATATTTGCAGCAGTGGCTCCATGTAGTTGCGTTCGGGTCTAAGATGGCCGTCACAGATCACCTTGATTGTCAGATTCTCTAAATGTAAAATTCTATAATAAGCAGAGGCAAGTATATAGTTTGCCGTGGCCACTATCTTGTATGTATTTGTAAGTTTTAAAGGTCTCCTAGCGAAGCGGACTTCTAGGTCTGTGAAACTCCTTGTTGTGGGTTGTACCGTAAATATGCCTCTTGTTCTCTATTGGGTGGAAAGAGCAGGACGCGTATACAGCGTGAATTTTCATTGGTTTTGCTCTGAACAGTAATTATAGGTACCCATGGTGACAAGCAACTTTTCCAAAAAAGAAATCATTTTACTCAAGAAACTTTTTACTCACTATAGTAAAGTATTTAGTATAAGGCGAAAAACTATTTTCTTCATGATAGTTGTGCGTTTTCATAAGAAGAATCAACTGGGCTTCGGGAGGAAAACCAATGAATATTCACACCGCATTCCGTTATAGAATCCGCGCGTTTTAGAATCTTAATTTTTTCTATGAATCTTGCACTTGACAATTTAAGATTTGTCGACTATTAAAAGGTGTACCTAAAGTAAGTTATAACTATTGTGATATTAGAATAAATGTGAATCCATGGTGGGTATACTAACTCAAAATGCTAGAGAAAAAAAGGCTTGCACTGTACTTGTACTTGGGTGTAAAGGACAGCGACTCAATTCTTGAAAATCACCGGGTGATAAAATATCACTTTCGAGACTTTAAAAATTCACATAATATGCTCTGATAAACAATTGAAAGGTAAATCAGGATACATGAAAATTAACAATCAAGGACTGGTTTATATTTTACGAATATCAATCTTCACTTTTGAAAAGAAAAGTCTGTGATTTTGAATTTTTTGAGTAATATTTTATCATACATAAATACATAACATCACGCCTTGTTCCCGTCGGGGTAGGCAGAGACCACAGTTCTCCACCTGCTACGATCTTGACATACTTCCCTTGCTTCCTGAACCTTCATCAATCCTTTCATACATGCTCTTCGGTGTAGGGTACTTTTAACCTGGCCTTTATTCAGAACGTCCTGAATTTGGTCCTGGTACGTTCGCCGAGGCCTTCCCCTTCCGTTTCCATTCACTCTCGCCTTGTGGATCTCTTTCGTCAATCTTCCTTCATTCATCCTCTCTACATGACCAAACCATCTCAGCATCCCTTTCTCAATTTTAGTCACTACGTCTTCTTTCACGCCACAACGTTCTCTTATCACACTATTTTTAATCCTGTCACTCAATTTCACACCAATCATACTTCTCAACGCTCTCATTTCTACTGCATTAATTCTACTTTCATGCTTTTTCTGCCATACCCAGCTTTCACTGCCGTACATCAATCAGTGTTGGTACTAAAACGCCTCCATGAACAGCCAGACGAGCCTTGTGAGACACCTTCTCACTCCTCATAAAAGCATGCAGAGCACCATTCACCATGTTTCCAGCATTCACTCTTCTTTCGATATCACTTTCACACTTTCCATCTCTCGTAAACTTAGAACCCAGATACACAAACTCCTTTACTTGTTCGACTTGTTCACCACCTATTAATATAGTACACTCTGTCATACACTCTTCTCTTTCAAGTACCATTACTTTCGTCTTGCTTACATTAACTTTAATTCCCTTCCTATCAAAAGCCACATTCATCATTGTTAGCATCTCCTGTAACTCGTCAGCAGATGACGCAAGTATAACTTGGTCATCAGCGTAGAGAAGACATTTGATGAGTAACTCATTCATTCTCAGTCCACACATACTCTCTTTCAGATCAGTCAAACAATTGTCCATGAATAGGTTAAACAGCCAAGGTGACGCTACACATCCCTGCCTAACACCTTTTTCGATGCTAAACCATTCAGTGTGCGCCCCGTTTATTCTGACGCAAACACTGGAATCCTCATAGAGATTTCAGTGCTTGAATCAGATGACCGTTCACCCCATACATAGACAATGCCGACCACAATTCATTCCTCACCACTCGGTCATAGGCCTTTTCCAAATCCACGAACGCGCAGTAGACTTTTTGGTTTTTGGCCAAAAAATTTTCAGCTATGCACCGCAAGGAAAAGACCTGATCTGTACATTCCATTCCCTTTCTAAATCCCGCTTGTACATCCCATATTTTTTCGTCAGTATCTTTCATCACTCTTTCAATCAAAACCTTTGCATACAGTTTGCCGACGACACTGAGGAGACTTATCACCCGGTGATAATCAAGAATTGACTCCCAGGTCGGCAAAAACTGGAAGGCATGATTTATTTATTTAATTAATTATTTATTGTACACATTAAAAGAACACACAAAACATAGATTAAGAAAAACGACACAACAGGTACTGCTTATTTCAACTAGGAAATTTCTTCCAGCAGTCCTAGGTAAGTGAAATGGCACTGGAAGAGGCAGATAAACGTGTACAATATAAGGTGCTGATAAAATGATCAGTCGATAAAACTGAAAAAGTTTTACCAAGAAACATATCACAGAAAACGTGTACAAAAATCGGCATCTCCATACTAACTGTACAATAAAATTTGTAATTTTGTATGGAGTTGGATGATATGATTTTTGGAGAAAGTTGTTCAGTTTCATCAACTGATCATGCCCTTTCAGTTTTAGCCAACCTGTCCTTACACCGTGATTAATACTCTGCAACTAACTTCCTTGAAGTTGCAGAGGATAGGGAGTAATTGAAGACATTCCACCGACAAGAGCATATAATAGGTCTTTATCTATGAAATTGCCGAAATTTTCTTACAGATTTATGACAAATGATGAAAAAAAATGCTGTAGAATTATAGGAATTATGAGATCATTTCATTTGTCTTTTATTTGAAAGTTGACTTCAAAGTTATTAATTTACGCATAAAATAAAGTTTTTATTTTATTTAAGGTTCTAAAATAGTTAGTTCATCTTAAATGTCGTCAGATTTCATAATTTGATTTGTTATATTTTTTTGCAGATAATATTTTTCGAAAATTAAATTTAAGCTTCTATAAGCTTAATGTCTTCCCAAATATTAAGAATTTGGATTTTTAATTCCTTATCTAAAATTCATAAGTTTACTTACCTAAAATTCGCCATACAAACCGGCCAGTTCACAGGTAAAGACCTAATATGACTCTGAAATAAGAATAAGATATAAAAACTAAAAATAATCTATTTTTTATAATCACTACTTAGTGTTTAATGTCGAAAGTGAAACAGAAAATTTTCTGATTAAAGAGGAAATGTTTTTTTTTTGTGCCATACTGTTCTTTTGTAAGTGTTCCTATTATAAAACCATTTGTACCTACAACATCTTAATGTTTTGTATTTACTTACACTGTCCTGTCACCCTGAGTATAGTCAAGAGCACATCAAGCTTGGCACATTGGACCTTGTACCGCTCTTTCTTATTTCAATAGCATTAGGAGCTCACGCTGCGTTGTTAATCTTCATTTGCTATTGACTGTACCATTTTATGCATATTACACACGGCCGCACGTCTTTGGAAACGCTTTGACCTTGAGAGGGTCTCTAATTTCGGGCGTTTGTAGCGTCATGCTGGTTCAGCTTGGTTTTGTTTCCACTTACTTGCTGTCGTGCGTACACCCCTCGTTCTCTCAGATCAACCAAGTACAGTCCGCGCGACGAGTATAGGCCGCTGGGCGGAGTGGAGGGGGTTTGCGCAGTTTCAATATTTGTAAGAAAAATACTACTGCGCATACCACCTCCACTCCCGCCCAGCGGCCTAAGCTCGTCGCGCGGGTTGTACAGTCAGCGCCAAATTCATATGAGCGTCTATCGCAGTCAAAATTATCTGTAGTAAACAAATTCAATTTCATATACGCAATTTTTTTTTTTAATTTATTTATTACACATAATGATATATATTTTTACATTTCGCTCGCACGAAAACCACTATGGTTTATCTGTGCTAAGGGAGTCGATTATACACTGGCAAAAATACTTAGCAATTAATTATTACTTTTCTAATATTAGTAAGGCATATTAATTAGAATTGTCATATAGTTGTAAGCACCCAAAGTGTTCAAAATATCTTGGCAACATAGTTTCCAATATTATGTTCGCGGCCGTCACCGTCAATTTGAAGTAAGCGACTATAGTAGTCAAAATTATCTGAAGTAATCTAGATCTTGTTTACTTCAGATTATTTTGACTACTATAGACAGTCAAATCAATGTGACGCTGACGACCGCGGACATAATATTGGAAACCTTGTTGCCAAGATATTTTGAACACTTTAGGTGCGTACAACTATATGACAATTCTAATGGCGTATATGTAATTGAACTTGTTTACTACAGATCATTTTGACTACGATAGACGCTCATATGAATTTAACGCTGACTGTACCTATATTCTTTGCTTTAGTACGATCGACAAATTTAAATCAAGACTGCTTAAATATATATTTATACCATTCCCCCTCTAAAAAGTTTCTTTAATTCACTGAAAACCAAAGATTTCGGACCTCCTTATTTTTCTGTGCTGAAAACAGTGAATAAAAAGCACTATTAATCACTATTTTGGTGTTTGAATTTAGAACACACCAACATATTCAATTAATTTCATTAAATGTATCTATATTTTCGCTTAAATCTTTTTTTTTCTAGTAGTCATGGTACAAGTATATAGTATGCAACTCTTGAATAAAAGGGATTTAAATCGGGGGCCTTGAATCACTCGCGTCGCTCAGGATTCTAACACTTGAATCACTCACTCCCTGCGGTCGCGATTCAGTCGTTAGAAACCTTCACCTGCTCGTGATTCATCTTTGGGCCTCACTTTAAATCCGTCTTTTATTCATCATCATATCAGCCGAAAGACGTCCACTGCTGGACATAGTCCTCCCCTAAAGATCTCCATGACGACCGGTCCTGCGCTGCTCGCATCCAGCGGCTTCCCGCGACCTTGACCAGATCGTCGGTCCACCTTGTGGGGGGCTGCCAACGCTTTGTCTTCCGGTACGTGGTCGCCACTCTAGAACCCTCACGCCCCATCGACCATCGGTTCTTCTTGCGATGTGCCCTGCCCACTGTCACTTCAGTTTAGCGATTCTCAGTACTATGTCAGTTACGTTCTTCTGCGGATCTCCTCATTTCTGATTCGATCGCGCAGAGAGACTCCGAGCATAGCCCTTTACGTGTGACTTTGAGCTTTCTGGTAAGGCCCATCGTGAGCGGCCACGTCTCGGTGCCATAATGTGTCATCACTGGCAACACACACTGGTCGAAGACTTTCGTCTTGAATCACTGCGGTATTTTGGACGTGAAGATATTGCGGAGATTCCCGAACGCTACCCATCCGAGTCGGATCCGACGAGTAACCTCTTTCTCTAAGTTGGATTTACCGAGCTGGACTGTTTGTCCCAGGTATACGTACTCATCGACAACTCTAAATACGACTGGTTGAATTTAAACATAAACATCGCAAGCAGGAAAAAATATATGCGAGTATAAATAGGTACAGCGTGAATTTTTATTCGTTTTAATCTCGAAACCCAAGTGATTCTACTCATAAATACGAGTACAAGCAATTTCCACGAAGAAAAGAATGTTTGCTCGAAAAAAATGTTTCGTGTCCCCATAGTGTTCTTCACAATTTGTATGGGAAGGTGAAAAATTTTTCTCTAGTAAAAAAAATGTTTTTAGGGTTCCGTACCTCAAAAGAAAAAAACGGAACCCTTATAGGATCACTTTGTTGTCCGTCTGTCTGTCTGTCAAGACCCTTTATCTCACGAACGGGAAGAAGTATCAGGTTGAAATTAATACCATATGTTAGGGTCCATGAACCACACAAGATTCGAAAATTCCAATTTTTCACAACGACGCAATCAAAAGATATGGCTTTTTATGTCCTCATCTCCATACATTTATGCAAAAAGCAAAACCTACATGGTACTTCCCGTTGACCTAAAATTATGAAATTTGGCAAGAAGCTAGGCCTCACAGTACAAATAAAGGGAAAAGTCTGAAATCATTAAATATTACAACTTTACTCACAACTTATGGTAAACAATAATGGTGAGCTCCCGTTTCAAGAACATTCATATAAGAGAGGGGTCAAGTTGGATGGTCGAGGAGGCGATTTTTGTTTTAGTTCTATTTTAAAAACGGGAACACTTACAAAATTGAAAATTGCTATGTTTATAGTTCATAAGCTATAAAATGATAACAAATAATAAAATTTGGTCAAGCGCGTGTCGGACCCAAAAAATCTAGCACATTAACTTACTGAAATGTCAACAAATACAGTTATGATTATGTGGTGGTACGAAACCCTCAGTGCGCGAGTCCGACTCGCACTTTGCCGGGTTTTTTTTAAAGTTGCTTGTTTTCATAAGTAGGTAGAATCACTGGGCGTCGGGATTAAAACGAATAAAAATTCACGCTGTATACACTGTGTAACGGAATGGTGTGGTAATACTGAAGGGTGTGAATCTGCCCATGAAACTGAACAACTTTTCCCAAGGAACATAGGTCGAAAAACTAAATATGACCCATCATACAAAATGCGCTATCAGCTGATGCAATTCCTATGGGAGGTCAAAAATTTACTTGGTTTTATTACCTTTGTTCCTTGAGAAAAGCGGTTCAGTTTCTATTTAGTATTATCATACATTTCCGTTACACGCTGTATAAAAGAGCATGGGGCTGACGACATTACCAAAACAAAAAAATATTAATAAAAAAACTTTTTAAAAACAATCTTTTATACGAAAAATTGTACTAAAACGAAAAAAAAATAATTTTATAAATAAAATATAATATTATAAAGTTTTATGCATGATTTAAATCGATATGTTTTATTATATTTATCTATAAATATAACAAACATTTATCAGCACGACCCACAGTCTTTTAGAAATGCTTGGGTGCGAACATTTTTAGCTGATACCGTACATCGATGTAGTAAGTCATCATTTATCAAATTGTAGAAGAAACCCTATTTCAATTATTTGTAGTTTTCGAGAAAAAAATTGTTAAAGATCGGAGTTCCGAGGGTGTCTAATAAGTTTTGTTTATTTTTTTTTACATAGTTTAAATTAAAAGCAACGATTAATAGCTGCATCATAAAACTTAAAATTATACGTCATTCAAGCTTTACTACGGGTAAGAATTATAAGTACGAGTATGTACTTACAGAAATATTAGCAAAAACGCTAATTTCAGTTATCATTTTTTTATTTTTTTCTTGGCAGGGTTTCCGCGCAAACTTTTTTTCATGCTGTATGCTTGACTTTCTATTCTATCTGAATTTAAAAAATCAGCGACCTATTTTACTGCATCACGAAATTATTCACAACTGAAAATGTTCTCATCGCCGCGCCTGTATTATTACAAAGAGCAAACGTACTGTGGGATAATTTGCTTTTAAAAATCATGTTGCGACTATAACTTGCTGGACGTTGATGTAGATTATTTGGAATTTGAGAATAGTTCGGGAGACGGCAGGCGCGGTTCTAGCCCAAGATTTTGGGGGGGGTCATCGAGGCTCAACGTAACAACAACGTTATTTTTACCAATACAAAAATGAGCATAGTTAGTTTTATGAGCAAAGAAAAAAACATGTTTTTCATACTCGAATATCACGTCACAGAGACAGGCATACACATATTGCAAATTCACCATCGAATCGAGTTCAAAATTTCACGTATTAGAGGTAAGAAATACTGACAGCAATCTATATATAAGGTCCTGATGGAAAAACAAAAATAAAATAGTGAACATCATTTTGTTAAGTTACTCAAACCATCAAACTGAACAACTTCCCCCAAGGAACATAGGTCCAAATATGAAAAGCAATTTTTGACCTCCAATAGAAACTGCATCAGCACATAGCGCATTTTGTATGGGGTGTCAATTTGGATTTTTGTATTTCGACCTATGTTCTCTGGGGAAAGTTGTTTAGTTTCATGAATTATGTTTACTATTTCTTTATGACCTTATATAAAATAGCTTGTCCTGACTTAATATAATGAATGACTGATTCATCAACGTATTGCCGTAACTGCTATAGCTACAGATCAAAAGTTTTGTACATAGGTTTTTTGCACTTTGAAAACCTTCCACTAAGGAAGAATTTTCCAAAATGTATCCCCTAGGGGGGTGAAATAAGGGATAAAAGTTTGTATGAAAGTCCTTTGTTTCTTGAGTTGGATTCATATAAATTTGAATTTAAGTTTTTGGTAAGAATAAAAAAACACATTTTAGCATTTTTTGTTTAAGCATTTCTTAAAATTTACCCTTCAAGGGGGTGAAAAAGAGGATTATTTTTTCCGTATGTTGGTCTATAATTAAGTCTTACATTTTTAAAGGAAAAATTACTCAAATTTGGTTTTGAGTTCTCCGTAAAAAATAAAGAAGTACCTACGTGTTTTAGTATTTTTAGACATTCATCCCCTAACGGGATGAAATGAGGAATTAAAGTTTGTATGAAATTTTACAGTTATGTCATGAGGTACCTATTTAGAAATTTGGATTTAAGCTAACAAAAAAAAACAAAGAAACACATGTTTCAGAAATTTTGAGATATCATCCCCCAAAGGGGTGAAATCACAGATGAAAGTTTGTATTAAAATCCTACAGTTTTGACATGAGATACTTGAACTTTGGATTTTAAGATTTTAAGAAAAGAATAATAAGAAATAAAGAAACACGTGTTCGGAGAGCTGAAAACCAAATTTGTATAACCTTGAGTAACCTTTAAAAATGAAAGACTTTCCTATACACCAACATACATTTTAGAAATGTTCTTTATTTTTTAATAAAAGCTTAAATTCAAATTTGTGTGAATCTAACTCAAGAAACAAAGGGATTTCATACAAACTTTCATCCCTTATTTCACCCCCTGGTTTTGAAGTGCAAAAACCTGTTTACAAAATTTCAGATCAGTAGCTATAGCGGTTACGGCTCGGTGTTGATGAATCAGTCATAAAGTCAGGACAAGCTAATTTATATAGTTAAGAAAGAAGAAAGATAAAGAGGAAAGTTTTGTATTAAAGTTTTTTATTTTTTTTATTATTATTATTATTAATTGTGTTTGTATGTATGTTTGTAACGAACAAACTCAAAAACTACGGGACCGATATCAATAACAATTTCACCCTTAAAATGCTACATTCCTGAGTAACATAAGCTATATTTTTTACTAGAAAAAAATAGAGTACCCTACTAAAACTTCAATAATGTAACCCAAAAGAAAAAAGAACATATTAATATCTAAAAAAAACTTCGTGACACCATATGTCCAACTATTGTAACATAACACAACAATTACTTTTTTACATATTCAAAGTTAATAGTAATGCCGACCAAAATCAGACCATTTCATCCATACCTTTGTTCAATCCTTACTCAAAAAAATCGTTTCATATTCAAGACTGTTTCAATACGTTTATTTAATTTAACAATGTAATCTGGACTAATAATAATAATGAAATAATTAATTTAATGATAATGATATTGTTAACTTCAAATGCATGATCATTCTTATTCAACATGACATTAAAGTGATGAACGTTAAAGATATTGTTAGTCTAAATTGCTATACCCTAATTTGACAGGGTGCATGTACTTTACCTTTAAGCTATATTTAAGACCTACTTACTTGTACATGACTGCAATAAATGAATAAACTAAACTAAACTAAATACGTATTCTATACTTTTTAAATTTTTAATATCTGATATTCCATTCAAAAGATATTACGAATTTAAAAACGTCAATCTTAACAAAATACCTTATAAATATAAAATTACGAGCTTTGGCCCGCAACACTGTACAAATATTGTACAGTGAATGTATGTTTGGTTCTTTGTAACTAGTTTGGGTACCGGGATTTTCTAAATTAGCATCAAAAAATTCTGTGGATTTCAGATTCAGATTCAGATAATTTTATTCAATGTAGATTCTTTACAGAATACTTATTGAATTTCGGGGGGGGTCATGACCCCTGTGACCCCCCCCCCTGGATCCGCGCCTGGGAGACGGTGTACTTAGTAAAAGGCTAATTGGTCAACAAGAAGTTTTTATTTATTTGTGGACAAAATGTTAAGACCGAAAGAGATAATATGTATTTTAGCTCACGTGAAGACTAACTGGTGCCTCAATCGCTTTTTAGCAACCGTGACAACTGTATTCTAGGAGGAGATGTGGGTTTAATGGTCTCAGTAACAATCTAAAATTTTTAAAGTATTCTAAAATTGTCCTGTAATTAATAAGTTAAGAAAACTGATTTATTAAATAAATACTTGAGCCAAAATATATATTATCTCTTTTGTTCTTCACATGTTGTCCACAAATAAATAAAAACTTCTTGTTAACCAATCAGCCTTTTAAGTACACCGTCTCCCGAACTATTCTCAAATTACAAATAATCTACATGTGCGTCTACAGTACCTCTTAACTATAAGGACACAAGATTGATTTTTGAATGCTCTAACAGCAACATGTAGAATTGCACAGAATGGCAACGTTGCACTTTACATCATGCATTCAAAATTTTCAGCGGGAAAATGATTTTTGTTTCTAGCATCGAAACCGTAAGACCTAGGGACTCATTTTTCTTGGTGCTTATTGCATCAAATATGCACTCTCTATTGGTATATCGCTCAGCATTCTACGTGCAGTACTTTTTGAGTTACAGCATGGGCTTGCTGGCGAGACGTCTCCCCAGCAAGCCCATGAAAAAATACAAATATCTCAAAAGTTAGTGGAGCTGAGATTTTGAAATATTTGCTTCCTACTGTTCCGAGTAGGTAGTAAATATTGCTTTGTTTTATCTTCCTACCTACTATATGTTCCGAGATATCACCTGGGCTGGCTCGGAAAACGTCTCTCCAGCCACCCATAATTATTGATGAAGTGCTCCTACGATATCGACATTTTCGATTCGGCTTTTTTACAATCAAATGCACTAGACATGCAGTAAATGTGGAACTATTTTGCTTTTATGTAATCTTCGTAGTTTTCCCCGTATAGAATGGGCTGGCTGACGAGACGTCTCTACAGCCACCCAAAGTTTTCACCTCGTAGTGTCGTCAGTTTTGATGCACTGAATCTGACACTTTACTGATGGAATGAACCAATTTCCACTAAAAGGTGTATGCCACTTGGCCATATCTCGCACCGGCTTGCTGGGGAGACGGACACTATTCTTTGGTGTGTTAGCTGAATCAGCGAGGTCTAAAGACCCCTTTTGAGCTTGCCGAATGCATAAAAAATTCAACGTTTGTTTTTCAGAACAAGAAACAATCTGACAAATAATATTATTTGTATTGTTGGTTTATTTATCCAAGAGGTTCCAAAAATTTTTATTTTCGAAATCCGGATTGTCTGTATATCCGAACTCAGTCTTGATATATCGAACGACTAAAAAATAACGCATGCGCGGCTCTTGACGAGCGGTCTATTTTTAATCCGATTTTATTTGATCAGAAGTAAATTATATTTCGTGTAATTTATTTGTGACATTTACTAGCCAAGATTCAAAATTCTTCAGCAAAAATATCTTTTTTACAAAAAAGTAGCACTCGGAACAATATAAAAACGATTTTATGTCTCTCAGAAAAATGTATTTGAAAATAGGTCTCCAATAAATAGAAAGAAGAGAGAGAGCGCATGCGTATTGCGCATGTCGAATTCGTCATTCATCGTTCGCTTTGGCCGACATTGAAGAACAGTCATTTTCTAAATCTACTTTTGCCAACGAGTTAAACAATTTTATTTTACAAAATGCCTAACCAAGTGTTGACTATAGAGCCGCAAAACGAGCTAAAGTTTAAAGGTAAGCTTCTCATCGTTTTGTATTGTGTACCTATGGCAAGAAGTGGTGAACTGATACTTGGGCAGCAATAGGTCGCGAGCTAGCTTCTGACAAATGGAGTTTCTATTTCCAGATATCGGCGTTTTGTCAGGGTGCGGTTTTTCACATTTTCCTTGTAATATACCGTTATCTCGGATTTATCGCTCGCCTATTAGCTCGATTTTATCCGGGGGTGCAGGGGCGCGTTGATCCATGCTATACGTGTATCTTGTACCTATATTTTATACTGTTCGTTCCTCTATGTAAGTTATTCATATGCGCAATTCATACATTCTTCTGTGAATGTATAGCATATAAAAAATACTTACTAAAACCATGCTTCAACCTAGCTTTCATATAGGTCTCCATAGGTACATATCAGCTATAACTAGTCAGTTGAAGATATTGGTACCTACAGCTACCTGTGTACATGTTGGATTCATACAACATGTCTATGGTGCATTTCTGTTAGTTTTTTATTACTATTTGTTCTGGACCATAAATGATAATGTTATAGTATGAAATAATACAACTTCCTAGGTATTTCTTTTGTTTTGAAAGTGATTTAAATTGAAGATTATCAGTTACAAAAGAATAAACTAGTGTAAGTATGTATGTACTTTATTAAAAGTGCAGTGAGTAGTAACCTCAGCTACAACCTTAAAAGTAAAGTTCAAAGGCAGCAAAGGAACTTAAGATTTTTTTTGACAGAGCTTTGTATACCACAGCCCAGATATTATTTTACATGTTTTATAATGGCAATGTTATCAGTTGAAGTACTAATTTAATTAACTGGAGAACTTAGAGATGTAACCTAAAGTTAATCATTAATCGTTTTAAGTTTCATGTTGTCACTTTGTTATATGAGACATAAATATATATAATACTAAATAAGATAAATTAAATGACATCTCAGTACAGCAGAAAGGACAGGGTGGAAAATGTATGGAGCTCGGTCTTTTATTTAAAAATATTCCAAAGCAACCTAACCACTATGTAGAAAAAAAACATAGATTCTAGACTTAAAACTGAGCCTACATGCCCAGTTGTGGGACTTAAGCACCCACCATTTAGGATGAATTAATTTTCAAAAATCAGCTAACTAGTCCACTCAAAAAGTCTATAAAACGCATCTGCCACTATCTATCTCTTTCTAACGCCTACTTAGCAGTTAACGTAACTCTTTCTAATGACTAGGCGTTAGAAAGAGTTAGATAGTGGCAGATGCGTTTTATAGACTTTCTGAGTGGACTAATTAGCTAATTTTTAAAAATTTATTTCTCCTAAATGGTGGGCGTTTAAGTCCCACAACTGGGCATGTAGGCTCAGTTTTAAGTCTACAATCTATGTTTTTTTTCTACATAGTGGTTAGATTTTTTCGGAATTTGATTAAAAGACCGAAAAAATCCATCTCCTTTATAAACATTTGGAATGAAAAAAATTGTCATTGCGTATGTTATGTTAACACCTTTGTCAGTGACCTTGTCGGAGTAGCAAATGTATATAATAAAATGTATAATTTACATAAATTCACTGATTCCTTGGAGGTGATAGGATGTAAAGTAAGCAAGGCCTGTATAGTATGGTAGTACTTGTAGCCTCTGCAGATTACCGACCTGGCACACGGTAAAGTGCATAATTAGGTTTTAAATCGGTTAGGATAGATGAGGTTTGGTTAGGTTAAGGGGTCGGGTTTTCATCCGTTAACGTAGTGGCCTAACATCGGTTAATGTGCAGATTAACTAGGTAAAGCGCGAAGTTCGGCTACTCTTAAGTGCTTTTCCTGTCATCCGGATTTCTCTCCGCGTTTGGAGCTTTTATGCATCCGGACAACAGCCCGCTTCGGACCGCTCGCAGACACACTAGTTGCTCCGCAGCACTTCTATCCATGTTTCCAGTAAGTGAAGTTATGTAGAAAAAGGTATTTAATAAAATAAGTATTTATAGCTTATCTCATTTTCAAGATAAATAAAATAAAAACAAAGAACTCTTCAGGGTTTACCCCATATTGAAATCAGATAAATTATCAAAAACAGAAGCTATGAAGGCAAGTTTAAAACTTACTTACGAATGCCCTTGGGAAGGATTGATCGGAAATAAGTCTTGAGGTCGCAAACATAACATCATCCATCAGGCCCATAGTAGCCCAGTTGGTTGAGTGACCCATCTCTGGTACGGAGAAAACGAGGGTTCAACCATGCTTGTGGTTACGAATTTTCGATTTCCTACTTTATAGAAAAATCCAACCACAGAAACTGTATTTGTTAGCCTCTTTACTTGTGTATTTGACTGTACACATGCATGCGTGTAACCTGCGTTAGAGTAAACTACGACACACGATCATTCGGATGCGGACGGTCCGCACGGGTGGTTCGCGTCACGCTTATGGACGGCACGCAAAACACAGGAAACGCATGTATGAAATGATCAAGTGCGGACGGTACGCATGCATACCAGATCCACACATGTGTGGAAATCAGGATGACAGGAAAAGGGTGCTAAGTAAAACTTCGCTCGTTAACGTATCGAATCAGGTAATTAGCAGACTAACTGTTAATGTGCACATTAATGTATTCCGCACTTTAATGATAATTGATAACATATACATAACGCTTGAAGTAAATAAGAAGCATCAAGCTTTGCATCAAGGTGTAAACTTATTCCTTATAATATAAGTTGAAAGTTCTTGCGTTGTTTGATTTGTAAAAATTAGCACTTATTTTTGTTAACTTCACAGCAGTGTGTAAAAAAAGGACTCAAAATTACTTTCATTAAATAAATTGATTCAACTTTTGTCTTGCCCCAGAAAATTAAATACATGTTAACCCTTTACTGCTTATTAAAGGGGCTCCTAAACGGGCAATAGTTTTTCTGCAATATGTGGCTGCAATATGGCTCAATATTGCCAAAATATTGCAAATACTTCGGCCATCACAAAAACATTTTATTGCAGATTATGTCCGAACATTTCGGCAATACTATGGCTCATATTTTTTTCTTGTACACGGGCTACAAAATTGGGCAACAATGGCCAACGAATACATCTGCGTCGCAGCGGCTTATGTTATTTTGGAAAATGAAAAACGAAAGAAAAAAACTAGATTATGGATTCGACCTTACTTAAATAGGCGTGATACTTTAAATACGCTTAGTCATGAAATAAGCCATATTTTTAAGTTCTAAAAACTGAAGAAATTCTATAAACTGAAGAATATTCTAGAACACGGCAGAAATGTCCCCAAATATGGGTTGACGATTGCCAAAAAAAAGCAACCTTCATGTCATAAGAAAGGGACGCACATATGCAACTTAACGAAACAACAATAGAGCAGGCCCGGCAATATTGCAGTATTTTCGATTACCATGCGAACATATCAGCCACACATAAAATTGCATTGGCCATACCAAAAATGTGTGGCCATATGGCCGGGCCATACTTAAATTTTTGCCGTATATTGCATAGTCTGGCTGACATACCTGGCAATATTGCCGGCAATTGTATTGCAGCCACATATTGCAGTGAAAATATTGCCCGTTTAGGAGCCCCTTAAGTTATACTTTATTTCTTCTTCTTTAATTTAAGAGCTTGGCTCTTGTCGATGGAGTAACTTCCAGTCCTCACGTTGTATCGCGAGCTGCTTTACCTCCTGAAACGACACGACATTGACCTTTTCTTTTATCTGGTCAAAGTAGCTTCGCCTAGGTCTTCCTCGTCCCCTCTTTCCTTCAATCTTTCCTACCATTATGTTTCTCAGGAAATTGTCGTGCCTTATCAGGTGACCTATCATTTTCCCTCTTCGGTTATCTATTGTTTTTAGTAAACTTCTTTTCTCTTTGACTATTTCTAGCACCTCCTCGTTTCTTTTCTTTTCCGTCCAGCTAATTCTTTCCATTCTCCTCCAGCACCACATCTCAAATGCTTCCAGCCTTTCTCTATCTCTTTGTGTCAGTGTCCATGTCTCACTTCCGTACAATACAATGCTCCATATGTACACCTTGATTAAGCGCTTTTTTACCTTCTTAGATATTTTGGCCTTCAGGCGGTGTTTCTTGTTATTAAAGGATTTTTTAGCCATAGCTATTCTTTGAACGATATCTGGTCTTTGATGTACATCTGGAGTCACTGGTGATTAAGCTTCCTAAATATCTGAATTTATAAACCTGTTCTATTGTAACGTTATTCAGTTTGATTGGACAGTGATCTGGGGTATGTGTAGATGCTATAAGTGTTTTGGTCTTTCCAGTGTTATTTTCAAACCAAATTGTAAGAAGGTTTTATCCATTTTTGTAAGAAGATCTTGCAGGTCTTGACTGTTTTGAGCAACTGCTGCTATATCATCTGCAAACCTAATAAAATGAATTTTTTGCCCATTAATTTTAATTCCTCTGCTGTCTGAGTCTACTATTTCTTGTATGGCCTGCTCTATAAACACATTAAATATTAACGGTGATAGTGGACACCCCTGTCTTACACCTTGTCTTATCTTTGCCTTTCCCTTTTCCTCTCCGACTTCTATGATTGTTTCTTGTCCTTTGTAAAGTTCGTAAATAATTTTTCTATCTCTATAGTCAACTCCTATTTCACGGAGAACTCTCATCATCTTCCTCCAATCTACGATGTCAAACGCCTTTTCCAGATCGATGAATGCTATATGTGTATTCTGATTTAGCTCCATGCGTCTATCGATTATCATCCGATGTGCTAGAATCGCTTCCCTAGTTCCTCTATTCTGTCTAAAGCCATACTGATCTGGTCCTATATGTTTTTCCACTATTGGTCTTAATC
Organism: Athrips mouffetella; assembly: GCA_947532105.1. Classification (NCBI taxonomy): domain Eukaryota; kingdom Metazoa; phylum Arthropoda; class Insecta; order Lepidoptera; family Gelechiidae; genus Athrips; species Athrips mouffetella. The sequence continues at coordinate 36,761,247 of OX383956.1, forward strand.
TTTTCTGAATTATTTTAAGTAATATTTTTTGAGGCTTGTGAGATTAAACTTATGGTCCGGTGTTCGTCGCATTTCATAGTATTTGGTTTTTTCGGAATTGTAACGGTTTTACTGATACAGAAATCTGTGGGAATTTGTCCTGTTGTATACATAATTTGCAGAATTTCGAAAATTTCTTGAAGCATGGGCTCACAAGCCATGTATTTGATCATTTCAATGCATATCTGATCTTCTCCTGTTGCTTTACCGTTTGGAATACTCATTAATGCTTTGATAAATTCTTCTTTAAGAATAGCTGATTCTTTCTCTTCTTCATCTACAAAACGTTCTTCTTCTATATCATCCTCTTGTAAACCTTGTCCTTTATACAAACTCGCAATGTACCTTTTCCACCTCTCTAATATTTCACAGTTGTTTATTAGGATATTTCCTTGTTCATTCAAAATTGCTGTACTTTTTGTTTTGTGTTTTGTTATCCAAGTCTCTTATTGTATTATAGGCTTTATCTATTTGTCCCTTTTGAAAATATTCTTCTATTTTGTTGCAAATTTGTATTTTGTCAAGTTCTTTGCATTTTCTACATTTAGCTGTTATTTGGTTCGTGAGTCTTCTATATTCCTACTCGCTAAGCTCGTGGTTTAATCCTAGGATTCTTTGCTTGCTCGAGTTTCAATACAAGGCACTCGCGCCATATAACAATTTTGCTGCCTTGCATGATAAATAACTATTCCATTGTATTGTAACAAGTATTTTTTTGTACTTGTTATTCAAAGTATGTTTTAGTAATTGTTTTTGCCATTCGCCGCAATTCATGCGGTAAAGGGTTAACTTCTCACAACTTTATTTTTTACTTAGTTTTTAACATAAAGCTTGATTTTATGTTCATTGCTTAGTACGAGTATAACATCTGTTTTTACCCGAAGTGATATCGTCATTATTATTGAATGTTTTAGTTGATTTCTCAGGACTCTTCGAGCAGGGATATACGACATATTTACGACTGACAAACCCTAGCACCGACACAGTGTTGTTCAAGATTAAGACTACTGCACCAAAGAAGTATTGTGTACGTCCCAACTCTGGTGTGCTGGAGCCAAACTCCAAAGTGGATATAGCCAGTAAGTTAACAGGAACTTATCTGTCTGATATTTCATAAATATTTGATGATTTATTTTAACATTTTGATATGTTTTCAGTCACTCCACAACCGGTGTATGTCGACCAAAACGAAAAACATAAACACAAGTTTATGGTCCAAAGTGTAATCGCTCCAGAGGGAAAGACTTCCATTGACCAAGTAGTAAGTTCACAAACAAGCATGTGAGATCCAAACAAATACAGCATTTGTCCCCAAGACTTGTCAAATTACCTGTTTGTTATTTAACTTTCAGTGGAAGGAGATCAGCCCAGATCAGCTCATGGACTACAAGTTGAAGTGTGTATTTGAAAGTCCACGTGGAACTAATCTCAATGTAAGTCAATTTACCATGCATGTAAATTCTCTAAAATCTACCCTATTAATTAGTGATTACTTACATATACCACCTACCCTACCTGATTTTCGATTTTTTAGAAGGGTCTTCAATATTCTTAACCTCCCTTCCGTTTCGTTCCCACCAAGCTATGTTTGCATATTATTACCCGACTGTGGCGAAGCGAAGGAGGGTTATGTGTTTGATCCGTAAGTTAAGTATGTACTATGTTCGTTTCTTTGTTGCCTCGTAACTACTAAACGGCAGAACCGATTTTGATGATTACTTTTAATTTACTGCATCTTTATTTAACTTTTCTCAAACTTGTCGAGTGGGACATTATTTGAAAGGGCTTAGTGTGCAGTTTCTTAAAATTTGCTGTATCATCATTTTAGCCTATGAATTAAATACATTTCTGGTGGAAAAGGGTCCCAGAAGGCTGAAACATGGCAGGAGCGTTAGGCTTAGGTCAAACCTTGGATGACCCAGTAGTCAACAAGGAACCCTTACAGTTTTGTGATCTCTGTCTGTCTGTCCGTGGCTTAGCTCAGAGAACTTTTATACTAGAAACCTGTAATTTGGTATAGGTATACATATTAGTCACGCCGACAAAGTGGTAAAATAAAATATGGAATACTTTTTTAGGTACGCACCTAGGGCAAAGATGTAATGTGGGGACGAATTTTTTTTCCTTTATACCCCATAATGTGAATTGTCGTTACATAGGTCTTCTTCTAAAATATTGTTAGATTGCAAAGACCTTTTTTCGATTTAGGGATTCGTTTTCAAAATATTTAGCTTAAAAGCGCTATTTTTGTTAGTCAAGTGTCGTCCCCTTCGGCCAGCTAAACGGTTGACATGGGAGACGTAAACAAATTCACAGGGATAGTAAATGGAAAACTATTATGCTCCATGATGGAAAACTATCACAGATAAGAACCCTTTACTAAAATTAATCAAAATACTGAAAATAACCGAAATAGCAGGCGCTCTGGACCTAGCTGTTCGTTAGGAGGGAAAAAGTTATTGAAAAAATCAAAATCTTCTTAATATTAATGATTCATAAGGCAACTACGGAAACCTACACTGCGCGTGGCCCGGCTCGGACTTGGTCAATTTTGTAACTGGGATTGGTTAGCCAAAAAGAAAATAATTTTTCATCATTATAATAATACACCGGCGGCGGCGCACAAGTCGTCGATGTCATAGGCCATGATGACTAAGGTCTAATATTATCGATTAGAAGTTCTGAACGACCCACCTTATTCGCTAGAACCACACTTTTTCATAAAAGTATTTTTGCTATGGCCCTGAAAATATACAATGCCCTTACAGAGGAAATACGAAAAATAGATAATGTTAATATCTTCAAAAAGAAACTACAAACATATCTCATTGAAGAGGCATACTACAGCGTAAAGGATTTTCTGGAAAAGAGCTTTTTACGTAATCAACAGCATCAATGACACTGTCCTTTCCGTTGTCTACTTTCCGCTTGTTTACATTCTGACGGGCTTATAGTAATTTGTTTCTTTTTCTTTATTATTTACCATAGAATAAAAAAGGGGAAAAAAAATTGTTGATGTGTTGATTCTAAATTTTTTGACAATGTTTGCACGAACTTTCTTTGTTTTGCTTTTTTATGACATTTTTATTGTATTTACATTTTAACGGATTTTGACAATGTTTTGCATGATGAGTTTAAGTATTTTAATGATGAACTTATCTAATTTTACTATATATGTTTCATTTAATTTTTTGGGATTGTATAATTTTTTAATTGTTAAAATAAAATAATTTGTATGCTTAATGGCAGATCACAGCTGAACTTAATATTGTTAAACATCTCTTCTTGTACTTACCTGTCTTCCACAAATAAATTGATTGATTGATTGAAATAAAATAGGCTTACTGGACAATACTAAAACCAATATAACTTAATAGCTGGAGAGCTAGCTACGGAAATATGCAATTTATAGAGCAACGAAACCCCTCTAGTTAGTGTGCCATAGTATTATTATTAATTGATCCGGGCGCCTGGCAATGTCCAGCGGTGGGTTCGACAGTGGTTACAAAGGGGGTGTAAATTCCACTCCAGAACCGGGGTCCCACTGCGATGTCCCAGTGGTGGGACAAAACTTTATCGTGGTCCCACCAAACACACACTTGACCGTTTTGTTACAATGTGGTATGTAAGTATGTAATCAATTCATATAATAAAACAGTAGAAAACCGTGTGACTGTACTTTTGATGAATTTATCAAAAAATCAATGTTAGGGATAAGAAAGGACTAATAGAACACAAAAATATGTTTTTTGAATTTATTGTATGTCTGTCTGTATGTATTCGATAATCTCCAAAACTACTGAACGGTTTTCGCAAGAAGATTAAGCTTAGCTCTGAGCAACATATAAGCTATATTTCATTTAAATCGGTTCACTCAATCAGCTCAATCAGATCGGTTTGCATACTCAATCAGATCGGTTCACTCAATCAGCTTGGAAAAAATGAATTGGTGGTTGTACGTAAATTACCTTAAACCTTTTTAATTTTCAATGGGCTTGATCTTGACCTCAGTCCACCCCTAAGGACAAAGAAGGTTGACATTGCAAAAGCCTATTTATTTGCGACTCGGATAGATTCGGGGTAGTTATATAAACTAGAAATACAGAAGCAGAGAAGGCATTGGTTGTGTCGTGCGTAACTGTATAAGATGTTCCAAAGCACTTGGCGCTCCAATTTTACACAATACAAAAAAATCCAAAAACCATATAGGTTTATATCGAGAATATTCGGAATACATAGCGACTCTTTTTTTTACTTTAGTAGGCCGTGCTGCAGTGGTTTCTTGCCGTTTCTTTTACGCTGCCATAGCACGATCCGAAACGGCGTAGACTCGCTCTATTTGCATTGTATTCTGCATGACATTCAATAAGTATTCTGTAAAGAATCTAAATTGAATAAAATTATCTGAATCATATTTTACGTTATATAAAAAAAAATATTTTCTTTGAAGCAACGTTTTATCGTTTACAGTCTTAAGTAAAAATTTACTAAAATTCTCATATAGTTCGAACCCGTTTCTTCAGCGTAAACTTCCTTGGAGATTAAAAAATAAAGGCTATATCGGATAAGTACGTCTTCTTCCTCGTGACTGTTGGGGGAGTCACACTTGCGGAGTATAATTCTCATGTTTCTAAAAAAATAAAAATATTGAATAAATAAAAAATCCTTAATTTACAGGTAGTTGATTATAACACAAGATACGAATACGTAAAATATATATAACCAACCTAGAGCGAGGCGTACTCGCAAAACCCTAGGGTTTGGTACCACCACACAATATATTTTTAATACTCGACGTTGTGGTGAGTCCAAATGCGGCCAGTTTAAATTGTGTAAAAATTCCGGCTAGCTATTAAGACTTAAAGCTATTTAAAATTTAACAGATGGACAGGCAGAGGGTCCCGTCAGCACCTTTGGGTACGGGACACGAAGTAGAAAAAATTTTTAAATACGATTGGCGACAAAGTATTTTTAAAACAGATTTAACTTTTAAAACGCTTTTTGCAACTGATGCCATATGAAAAGTTACTATTGTTAATATTTGCGAAGTTACCTTCAACATAGGAACAGCTGTTCAATATTTGTCGGCAACAACGAAATGTTCGGAGCAAATTGTGCTACCATTTGACGGACTCCAATCTTCTTCACTTCTCTCTTCTCGAACTAGTATGGTCCATTTTTGTCTAAGCAGCATATCACACGGAAGTCTAAAACAGTGACAATATTACAAAATCAACAAAAAAAAAACTGTATGTATTTGTCTGGCCAAGGTAGGTAAAATGGACAGATTTAACCTAATTATAAAGGTGTCGTAGCTGCCTTTTGTTACAGTTGGCCGCACGACAATGGTGACACTATGACCTTGAGCGAGTATTTGGTTTTATGTATTTTAGCGTAACGCTGGTTTCGAAAATTGTATTTGATTCTCACTATAAGTATTTCAACAGCCGGTTTCTGAAACGATTTTCAAACGATTTTTTAGCATAAGAAGATTAAATTATTCCTATTTTACATAATGAAATGCTATTATACTCATTTTATGCCACACATTCTAAGCGAGCCCGCTTCAATTAACATTGTTGAAGGTTCAAACCTAAGCCCAGTGACTGTCCTCATGAAATAAGCAACATTCCCTAAAAAAAATCAATGCGTATTTCAGCTTCCCTTAGACACTAAAGTGCTCGAAGTTATTATGAATAGCCCTTCTGTTAGTTGATGTTTATGTTTTATGTCTCTATCACTCCCGTTTCGATGGAATATGGTTATCTTTTTCTTTCATGTTACCTCTACTACGTCACTATGGCGTCATATTTGTTTGAATAAAATAATAAACCAAATAAAATGCAATAATTTTGACTAACTTACCTGTGATATGTGATCCCGTCGACTGTTTTCTTTTTTGACCCATTATTTTTACACTTACGAACAACACACGTTGGCATTTTGTGTAAATAATAAAATAAATGGTACAGTAGCACTGCACTTACTTTCTCGCGATATACGAGAGTCATCATTCAACAGTGTCCCCGCCGGGAGTCTATGGAATGCTCTAACTACTATTAGGGCAGTCAAAATAAGAAAAAGTGTGGAATTAATTCTGACAGTTGCAAATTATTATGGAATCGATAAAGGACAAAAAGAGGAGTTCATGCCTAATTTGCACCGTTTCTGGTGCATGTGTAACGCTCCTTAATATTAGTTTGAAACTTTGAGTCGCCGTAAATTTTGAATAGACAAGTTGTACTTGATACAAGTTTTGCTGCTTATAGAGACTGTCTTACTGCATTAAGAGTTTCAATTAAAACCACGTGCACTGTAGGAATCATTAGCAATTAGTTTTTTTTTTTTAATTTGTGACTCGGGGAAAATTATGGCACTTGGTGCAAACTTACACAAGCCTTCTATATGTATAATAAACACTTGTTAGTTTTGCACTCCTTCTGCGAACACCGGAACACTTCAAAATAACACGCAAAAATAACTTCCATATTATTCTCGCAGGTGCTAATCCGTATACATATTTGGAATATTTTTCTATTCATCTTGTCAATTTGCACCGAGTGCAATAATTTCCCCCGAGCCAAAATATATATATATATATTTTTTAATAAATATTATTTTTTCTGGTGTTCCGTAAGTCAGATTAAAAAAAATACTTGGTGCGAATGTAGATAACAATGGTTTGAAGAATATGTCTAATTGCACCAATTGTCAGAATTTCCCCCATTGAGTTACGGATATTAAAAATTTCATACTTCTGCGAATTTTGAGTTTGTGAAAAATTATTTTAAAAGGTGATTTTCAAGCCATATACTGCAAAAAGAAAACATTTTATTCGTGCTTTTAATTACTTCCACTCTTTTGTACAATACCGGGTAATTTTACTCTACTATATATTAATAGGTCTTTACTTATGAAATTGCCGTTTTGTATGGCGAATTTTAGGTTAACTCAATTTTCAGTACTAACATTTTTGCATTTTTCTTAGGAATTACAAATCCATTTAAAAATAATAACTTTTTTATATGCGTAAATAACTAAACTTGAAGTCAACTTTCAAACATAAGACAAATGAAAAAAATAGCATTAAAATTATAGGAATTATGAACTCATTAATCTGTAAGAAAATTTCGGCAATCTCATAGGTAAAGACCTATTATAAAGGCTGCGGATAGTAATGAGTAAATAAGTATCAACTGCAAACTTAAGATTGTAATTCCATACAAATAATATAAAAATCTCCAACGCGAAATTAGGCAAGCGAGGCGATGGTGAGCTGAGAGTGGGGCAATTTGGTGTTGGATACTCGTATCGGAATTCCAGAGGCCACATGTTAGCCGACTTTCTGGAGAAAGAAGGACTCTTTATGATGAATTCCTTCTTCAAAAAGACGGAAAACCGAAAATGGACCTGGATCAGTCCCGATGGTGCTACAGTAAATGAGATTGACTTTATTATGTCGACAAAGGAGCAAATATTCAATGATGTCTCTGTGATCAATGCGGTTAAAACCGGAAGCATTCACCGGTTGGTAAGAGCCACATTGAATATCAACGTAAAGCTGGAAAGAACTCGACTGATGAAGTCTACGCTCCGACCAGCACACACCAATATCCAAAACCCCGACGGCTTTCAGCTGGAACTGCAAAACCGCTTTGAATGCCTTGGTGAATGCGTAGATGTGGACGACTACAATAACGGGTTCGTGGAAACTGTCCATACAATTGGGTCAAAGTACTTTAGACCCCACCGTACTAAAAGAACCAAAAAGATCTCTGACCATACTCTCAGGCTAAAAGCATAATCTAAGGCTAAAAGACGCGAAATGGTTCTGCAGTCTTCGGAAGATGCTCCTCAATATCGGCGGCTCAATAAACAGATCTCTAAGTCTCTGACTCGCGACCTTCGGCTATTAAATACTAACCATATTAAAGAAGCGATTGAGCGGAAAAAAGGCTCCAAAGTGTTCGCAAGAGATCTGTCTATTGGACAGAGCCAGTTGACGAGGCTGAAGACGAGGATGGCAGAACCGTATCGTCCAAGCCTGAGCTACTGAGGGACGTCGAGAAGTTCTATGGACAGTTGTACACGTCAACCGGCCCACCCGTTAGCAGTCTGGCCAACGATCCAAGAGCTAGACTTACCCGACACCATACCGAAGATATCCCGGACGTCAGCTTGTACGAGATTAGAATGGCTCTCAGACAGCTTAGAAACAACAAGGCACCCGGGCACGATGGAGGCACCCGAACAAGCCGGTTTCCGTAAAGGCTTCAGTACCATAGACCACATACATACGCTGCTACGGCAAGTTATACAGAAGACCGAAGAGTATAACCAGCCACTTTGCCTAGCGTTTGTGGACTGAGAAGGCATTCGATTCGATCGAGACGTGGGCCGTGCTACGATCTCTCCAGGGGTGCCAAGTCGACTATCGGTACATTGAAGTGTTGAAGGATCTGTACAAAAACGCCACTATGTCTGTTCGTCTTCAGGACCAGGACTCGAAACCTATCAAATTGCAGCGAGGAGTGAGACAGGGAGACGTCATATCTCCTAAACTGTTCACCGCTGCATTGGAAGACGTCTTCAAACTCCTGGACTGGAAAGGACTTGGCATCAACGTCAATGGCGAGTACATGACCCACCTTCGATTTGCCGACGATATTGTCGTAATGGCTGAGACCCTGGAAGATCTCGGCACGATGCTCAATAACCTCAGTAGAGTTTCACAACAAGTGGTTCTTAAAATGAACATGGATAAGACGAAAATTATGTCTAACGCCCTTGTTGTACCCACTCCACTCAAAGTTGGAGACTCTACTCTCGAAGTTGTTGATGAGTACGTATACCTGGGACAAACAGTCCAGCTGGGTAAATCCAACTTAGAGAAAGAGGTTACTCGTCGAATCCGACTCAGATGGGCAGCGTTCGGGTAGCTCCGCAATATCTTCACGTCCAAAATACCGCAGTGTCTCAAGACGAAAGTCTTTGACCAGTGTGTGTTGCCAGTGATGACATATGGCACCGAGACGTGGCCGCTCACGATGGGCCTTATCAGAAAGCTCAAAGTCACCCAAAGGGCTATGCTCGGAGTCTCTGCGCGATCGAATCAGAAATGAGGAGATCCGCAGAAGAACTAAAGTAACTGACATAGCCCTGAGAATCGCTAAACTGAAGTGGCAATGGGCAGGGCACATCGCAAGAAGAACCGATGGCCGATGGGGCGCGAGGCTTCTAGAGTGGCGACCACGTACCGGAAGACGAAGCGTTGGCAGGCCCCCCACAAGGTGGACCGACGATCTGGTCAAGGTCGCGGTAAGCCGCTGGATGCGAGCAGCGCAGGACCGGTCGTCATGGAGATCTTTAGGGGAGGCCTATGTCCAGCAGTGGACGTCTTTCGGCTGATATGATGAATACCAACTAGATTTATGTAAAAATGATTTAACGAAATATGCTGTCAGGTAGAAAACCAATTTAGAATTCAAATTGTAGAACATCAAAATAAGCTCAACGAAACCGATTTGGAGTAAATCACATTTTTAAATTTTAGTAGTATGGGAACACCCCTTATATATGAATTTCTAGAAACCAATTGATACTGCCGCAAATACCTTAAATGGAGATGCTTGGTCATGCAAAGTTTCATCAAGATTTTATGAGCCGTTTTTGCTAAAATTACAATTTTGCTCTGTTGGAAAATTTTGCGGGAATTTCGTATGTACCAGCCAAGTCACGGAAAATTTTAAATGGGCTGTAGGAATCGCCTTCTCGAAAACGGCTCTAACGATTTTGATGAAATTTACCATACGGGGTTTTCGGGGACGAAAATCGATCCAGCTAGGTCTTATGTCTAGGAAAATTAGTTTTCACCGTGGTTTTAAACATTTACGTTTTAGACAAAAACCTACAGCGCCATCTGTTGACGCGTAGCATAGCTTGCTCTCCCGATGATATTCTAAGGTTGAATTATAAGGCTATTATAGAGCGAAGCTCTGTCACCCAGGTTCTGATGATTTATCTGAGATACATGTTTTACAGGATGCTGGCGATAATGCCGCTCAGAACGAAGTCACCAAAAAGAGGGTAGCCGTCGCTGAAGAAGCCAAATCATCAACAAAGGTAACTTTATATCCATTAATATGTGTTTTTTAGCCTTGGTTTGTCTAAAGAGTTCCCTACAAAGTGGATATCGGTCCTTTGCTATAAACCAAACCGTATATGAAAAGCCTATAATTTCGATGAAAGTGATTATTTTATGGAAAAGAGAGCTAAGAGGTCCTTTACTCTTTGTTGGAAAAGATGAATACAGTAACATATTAATAATGTAATTTAATATAATAACTGACAGGAAATAAACAGTGCATATATGAAAAAAAATTGACAGGCGTTATTATTACAGCGCGAATGTACGAGTATATAATATTATGGCTTATCAAAAATCTGTTTTGAACACCACCGCTCAAGGTCGGCGAATTGTAACACTTAACCGCAAAGTACATAAAATTACGAAAAGTACAGATTCGGTTCGGTACGCTGTAACTAGATAATTGTAGGTGAGATGCTCATAATCATGAAGAAAAATCTTTTTGGTTTTTGTAACAAAAGTATACCAAAGTTTAAAGTTTATTCCATTATGACAAGAAGTTTTGTTCAACTTACTGGTCAAAAGAAACCACTTTAGTACAGTGTCATTCATTAATCTATGCGGCTAATGAGGCACTCAATTCAAGTAATTTGACTTTGAATACCACTTGACTTTTTAAAACTAAAGGAGACGTGTCAGATTACTATGGGACCCCGGCCATGTCTTGTACAGTCATCAGTTTACTCTAAATACGTTAGTAGGATCATTAAGGCTGAGCTTGTATGTGGTACCTTGCACCTAAACCTGCTGGGATGAAACTTGGCAGGAGTCAATCTTAAAAAATTTTTATATAGCTTTAACTTCCCTTATTTCACCCCCTTGGGGGATGAGTTTTGGAAAATCCTTTCTTGGGTGGTGTTTGTGGCATGCAATAAATTAGCATACTAAATTTCACACTTATAGCTAAAGCAGTTACGGATAGTCGTCAGTCTGTCAGTCAGCTAGTCAGTTAGTCAGGACATATTATTTTATTGACATCTTAGTGGACTATACTCATACCAAGTTTGACACTCGAATTACTAACCGTTCTGACGATAGAGCAAAAACAAAAAAATACGTTTCTAGTATGGCGACCCCCTTATTTTTTATTTCAAGGTGATATATTTGTTTTAAAAATACATATTCTGTGAAATTTTCAACCAGCTACCTATGTCGGTTCAACAGCTACAATTTTCAACCTAGTAAAAAACTACACATTTTCGACATTATGCCCCACTGTGCATCTCAGTCGCGTCCTGCTGGGGAGCACCAGTTCTAATATGTTACCTATGGGTATGTACTTGACTCCTGCCAAGTTTCATCTCAGCAGGATTTGGTGCAAGGTGCTTAGTTATCCTACTACGTTACTAGAACGTTTATACGGTATGACTTTTTTAAATTCGGAATTAAATAAATAATAAAATAGTTTTTATTTCTATTATTTTTATAAATAATAGAAATAACTTATTTTTATTTTGTACTTAATTATAGCTTAGACTGGAGCCTCCATTTAAGCGAAAATAGCCTGTGTTTTGAGGCTAGAGGAATTATTTGTTGTAATTTCCTTATATATTTTTATTAATCGGCCACACTGGCAACACGCTATATAGTGGAAAACCACAGAAATACCACTTGATGTGGCGTTTGTTTTACAAAAGCCGACAATACATTTTCAAGATGTTTTCATTTCAATTTTGCTTAGTTGGACCCATAGAGCAAAGAATCCTACGTCGCGCCCCACGCTAGTAGCGGTGAGTGCGACGACGATATACAGTGTTATTTTCAATAAGGTCGACAAACGAAAGTGGGTGAAACTAGACACAATTTTATCAACGATTAAAAGAAACAAATAAAAGATGGTTGAAAATGAGGGTGATAATGAAAAGCACGTTTACAGTATCTGTTTAATTGCTCATAGCAACCGTTGCATTCGAGTTTAAAGCATGGTTTTTTTGTTAAAAAATAAGATTTAGTTTAATTAGAAGCAGTAAATGTTTAAGGTAAACTGGGAGTGTTTCTGTGAAAATTGACAATTACTGAAAAAATGTATGAAAATATCCCGATTATTTTAAAATAAAAGACATTTTCTAATGAATATCTTATTGTTTCGGTTTTTTTATTTCATTTATTCGTATTGTCCATTATTTGCGATCATAACTGCTTTTAATTTAACACGATAGACCATAAACATAAAAAGTTATATTATTTTCCTCGCAAAGAGCCCAGAGTTCGTAGTTCGAAAAAGAAAAGCTAATAAAACCAAGAAAAAGAGATACAGATTTTTTAAATTATTTTTCTCGTCGATAAAATTTTGTCTAGTTTTACCCCCTTTCGTTTGTCGAAACCTTATTGAGAATAACACTGTATTTACTGCTCTGTGGTTGGACGACTTAGACATGAACATTGCCGTGCCGTATACGAGTAGCATGAATGGACGAATTTACAAAAACGATTTGCGAAACCGGATAATAAATGAAAAGACTTGATGGGTTAAACTAAATACATTTTTGTCTTTTTTTTCTAGTAAGTGTACATAGATGGCCGGTGATGAAACACCTCCTTTAGTATTTTTCGTTTTGTATGTAGTGTTGTGTGCTTTTTGTTTTTTATTTGCCCAATTTCCTTAACACTGTTATCATATGAAAAATGTAGGCTAATTGAGTCTTACTTCATTTCATTTTATCCTACTCATGGTGATTTGAAAAAATCATAAATTTTAATGTAAATGAACGCGCCGTGTTCAGAGTGCTTAGTTGGGTGAAGTTGGAAGCTTGGCATGTTGGTAAAATTTTCTTACAGGATGCCGTAGAAGGTTTCATCCAAAGTGAAGCGAAGCGGAAGGATGAAGACTACACGACCGGAACTGTAAATGCTAAAACGGTACCGCACTATTACTCTATTTTTTTACATTGTTACTGAATGCTGCACTACAATCTTCAAATATTTTGGACGTATACTTTTACGTAAACGTTTACTTAAATTTTTATGTTACGTTTTAAATATACAAATTAACTAATTATTATGGCGCTGTAATACGACAATCTAAATTTGCTAAGCTTCAGTTTACCAAAATTGCCCAATATTTCAAATTGTAAAATATTTGTCATAATATTATATGAGGCCAAACTATTAAATTTAGGACACGCTATCTTAGTAGTCATGATCTTCACACGCACCTTTGTACCATTATTTCCATTGTATAAGAACTGCATGTTTATTTTTTATTTGCAAAACAAAATGTGATTAACTTTTTTTAACGCGGATATATCTTTTATTTTTATTTTTTACATTCTTTCAGACATCCACTTTCCCTAAAACTGATAATGTGGAAAATGATCTACAAAAAGTGGCTTCTGAAGTTATTCATTTGAGAGAGGAAGAAAGCAAATTAAGACAAGAAAATTTGCAGTTAAAAGTAAGTTTTTTTTTGTTTTATATGTATTTTTTTTGTACTTGCCTTGATATCACAAAACTATGGAAATCGGTAATTTGCTAAGCGAATGGCCATCATAATGCTGGATCAGATATTAAAGAGATATTTTATTAATAAGGACATCAAAGAGCCTTTGCGAATTCTTATATTACTATGTATAGTTATCATCATTAAGGCGTTGTTATGTGCCCAGTCAGATTGACCCTGTTACGTGGTCAGAGATTTCAAGCTATAAGTTTTATAAAAGTTTGTTAGATTTATTGTCATACACCGCAAAATATCCACTGACAGACAGGGAGCTCCCACCAAAATATCACAGCTAAAAAGTGTGATATATTTTATGGGAATGTAACATAGTCACCACGCTTGTTATCGTTGCGGCCGGCGCAATGAATCGCCGCGGTTGGTGACCTCAGCATGGCGGTACGATACGCAAAGGGACGCTGCTGCCCGTCCTCCGATTCAACATCCCTTAGTCGCGTTTTACGAAACCCACGGAAGGCGGAAAGACGGCACCATACGGACTATTTCACTTATGTATACATGCACTGTTAATCAATAACAAATTTCTTATTGTCGATTGTTGTTCTTCTCTTAATTTGTCTTCAAATACATTGTTCTATACGTAGTAGAAAAAAATAGCTTAGATATTGATTTGGATTGAGATTTGTAAACTTTGTGAGGTAGGTTTTACGCCAAATCAATGTAATAATAATAAATAGCGTTGTTTGTTATCCGACTGCCCCATATATGAATTGTATTTTTCAAAAGTAATGTTATGTGGCTTGTAAGATTTTAACATGTGTGATTGTTAATAAATTTCCTTTTCTTTATATATTGAAGAGCACGTCAAGTTTGTACGCTGTACTTTGTACCGTTCTTTGTAAGCAAAAGTCGCGCTGGAAGTGTCAAGCTCGACCTGCTCTTGACTGTACGATTGTTGACGCGCCACGTCGAACTCATTGTTTTCGATTTAGAATTCTCTCTTATCAGTTCCAGTCAGTCGAGATTAATGGCGACCAAACTGGAAAATAAACACACTGTTTACAATGAATTTTATCAACATTTTATGAAAGTTATTCTGGTATAATTAGACTTTTGATTTACTACATTTCTCCCATGCTATCATTTATGATAGATAACTTATAATTGAACATTTAGGAAATTTCCTAAAAAATGTCTTACGAAGTTTTAATATGATTCTAATAGCATCACAGATTATAGGCATTTAACCGATAATAGTTCTCTTTATTTGATAAATTTATTGACATACTTGGGTAATTTACAACCAGTTAAGTATTAATGAGCTGCAGGGCGAATGATTAGTTTGACGTTGATGTTATTTGTTATAACTAAGTACTGACATTCCTTGTTGAACTGTTTACAATGTCCTACTACTGGAATGTTCAGTAATTCTGAATTGTATTGTCGCGGACGATAATAGGTAGACAGATTGGAATGTGATTGTTTTAAATGACAGTCACCAGGTCGGCGCAGTCAACGCGTCCGTTATACGTTCAGATATCAAGTGATCATATTATGTCGTGCTACATACATACATTAATAATCGTGTCATATTCCCAAGTAGGTATTATGCAATGACTTACTCGCTCTTTTTTATTAGAAGTTTTTGCATGGCAAAGGTTTTGTTGTAGAATAAATACATTGCGTTGTTCGCCACGTGGTCGTAAAGTAAATTTAAACAGCGAATAATTCAAAAAATGATTGTGCTAAGTGTGAAAAGAGATAACACATGTCGTTTGGGATGTCTGTTTTAGGAAGAGTTGCTGCGCATGCGCCAGGCGGGCGGCGACGGGCGCATGCTGCGTCGCCACTCGTACGGGCCGGAGAAGACAGCACAGGTGGCCTTCATGCCTTGGGCGATGGCCGCGCTAGGCATAGCCATCCTCGGCATCATGATCGGCAAGTTCCTCATGTGAATGGGCTCCGAGCCCGCGGTGAGCCGTCACCTCCTCGCCGTCACGACACCGCTCTACTGTACACTCCCGACGCATCCCTCTCGCACAAGGCAGCTTGGCCGCGCTCTCTGAGCTCCTCATGCCAGAAACCTCCTCCTGTTCCATCTTACATTTTAACTTATTCGCGCTACTAACCATTCCATTATTTTACAATAAACACAGACAGAGAACTTTCATGAAACTAGGATGTGCAAGCGAGAAGGCTATATCCAAACATATTAACGCGAAAGTGAGAGGGTATATCCATCCACATATACCCTCTCGCTTTCGCGTTAATAGCAAGCCATTCGTAGCCAAGCGTCAGTTAGTAGCAAGCCATTATACAAGATGTTTTTTCAAGTTAATTATTTGCGTTCTGCGCTATATTTTATCTTATACTGAAATAAATATTGCTGCATTTTAACAATTTTCTTTGTAAAGAATAAACACCTGTAAATCATTCATTGTCATACGTCATAAATAACATTAAGGGCTGTATAAAGATTCAAATAAAAATTTTGTTCGTCTATATTAAAATTATAAGTATTTATGTCGCAGAAGCTGCGATAATAATCCTCCCTTGACGAGTGATCTTTTGTCAGAATGAAGTCAAATCAAGCTAAATTACTATCAGTAGTGTGTGCGACATTTATACTTGTAATTGTGTAGGTACTGTATTATTAAATTGGAACATTCATTAGCATAAAATTGTATACATTTTCTGATAAACACATCAGTCATATTTAAATAAATAGTGAAATTGTAGTCGTTTTTACAGTGCTCGAAGTAAATAAGTAACATTTATTGTCAGGTGCCTGAATTTGACGTGTAAGTTCAAATTATCTCCATGTTTGAAGCCGTGTGCTCACTTTGCAGGCTTTTGTGGACGCAAGCGACATATAACATTATTTCATTTTGAGATATTTAGAAATTTTAAGAACATTTAACTTAATACGAGTTTTCGTCTGACACGAGTAGATTCATCTGAATACCTTACTTCATAATAATAATATGCGGGCCATCGTACCAATTCGAGATAGGCATTTTCAACAATTACCTCGAAAGTAACAACTAATTAAAATAAATAGGAAATCACAGCGTTTTTTGAAATCACGCTGAATAAAACTGACAAAATACAATTTAGAAATTAATTGTGCGATATCTTTTGCAACGAAGTTAATATTTTTGACTCGCTGCTCTACCGGGGAACTCAATGAACTTATAATTTTATATTTGTAAATAAACAACAATGAAAAATAAAATTGAAATATTTTTTTTATTAATATCCTATAAACGCATATGCCACATTCTTAAAATTTATTTATTTCATAAAAGAAAATTGAGAATCAAGTTCATTGAGTTTGCCGGAAGAGCAGCTGGTATACGAGCCTCATAAAAATAAACTCAGGGCTAACAAGATGGAATGTTTGTTTCATTCATTACACATTTCAAATTATGGCCGTTTAGTACCTATAAAATAACGTTAAATAATGTGCAACAGCTTGTGAGGATGAGGAGTGGTAACAGCTTGTGAGGATGTTTGCTTTAAAAAAAACTTGTAGGGTTTTGATGCGCCCGGACTGCAGTGGCTTAAGCTGAACTTGTGATTAGTCATTTTATAGTTATTCGATGATCGTAACCCCAGATGATAGGCAGGCTGCATGAGGCAGGCTCGTCGCGTCCATATCTCGCCTGGTCCACTATGTCGTCTCGCCGCTCAGCGTGGATCGTACTGAATGTACTTGTATTGCAGGCGTGCTCTGTTAATATACGCCATGACTCACTGTTACTCCAGGCGTCAACGATGTCAATATGTCATCAGTCATAGCACTTAGATTTGTGTCAGTATGTTTAGAGGTTCACTCTTGTTTTATGCATTTTTAAGTTTAATTTTTATGTGTCATTATTATCATCTATATACTGTGAATTGATTTGTGTAGTATTTTAAAATTGACAGATTTTTATCAATGCTAATAGTATTATTATTGGCTAGTGTCCGTTTTAATACAATTTAAAGGGGAGTTTGCAACTCAATTTATTGACTACGACGACGTGAATTTCACAGATACAATGTTATATATCTGCAAAATTTTACATCTAAATATGGAGTAAACATAACGCGCTCCTTTTGTTAGCACATTTAAAGGTTTTGTCCATTAAACGTTATGCAACCCTGCGAAATGTACAGTCGGGATTAATTTAAAAAAAATGCATCCTGTAAAGTTTTAATTAAAGTAGCACTTATTCATTTGGCTTCATTTTTAACTGATTGCCTCTTTGTTGAACTGACTGTACGTTCTTAACTGATTTTTTATATAATGAATTATATACCACTTTTTATTGGTTTTTTATGGTTATTTCATACAAATTTTCTGCGTCTGTGTAAAAAATTGCATTTGCAATTTGCGTAGAAAGTTCATCTAATTTCAATAACCTCAAGCAAGCTCTCAGGACTACTCGTCCACGCAAAACTGCAGTGGAAATAATATGGCTTGATTAGAATGACAGCAGAAAAAACTATGCGTGAGAGCAGCTGTGCGTTCCAATTTGCGCTAACAGACTGCTTTAGAGCACTGTGAGCGCGCTTAAGTCGGTCCAAATTGACCTAAAGCGTGCTCTAAAGCACTCGCTCATTCACCGACTTACGGTATTGATGACGTCATCGTTTCTGCTATCAAATAGGTGGAGCAGTGAAAGCGCTAATGTCAAAATTGATTTGACACATATAAAATCCCACACGTTTCTCAAGTTTTAATTTTAATGAGTTTGTCTCTAATGGAAATGAGAGTGGATTTGGCGCACATTTTTGAGGGATTAGCTTAGGCTTTGTTAAAGAAAATAAAAACAAAACTGACATTTTGACAGATGAACACGTGAGTGCGCTTAAATCCATTCCAAATTAACTAGAGCCATTAAAGCAGTGATAGCTTTGTGAGCGTGCAAAATCAATTTGGACCGTCTGTCAGTACTGTATACGCTTTTAGCAGCTTTTGTACAATTTGGAACACAGCGCAGGTCGGATCGATACTTCTCTGTCGCTCCAATGTGTAGCGCATCGCTTCATCCCGCTCTCACACTGCTGTCATTCTAATCAAGCTACATTATTTCGACTATAAATCATTCACCAAAATTTACATGATGTTATGAAAAGGAAGAAAATTATGTGGTCTAACAGCACATTAAGCGTTACATTTGTACTTAGAGAACCACTATTATTGCTATCATAATTCTAAAAACAAGTTCGGACCAGTCCAAAGCGATACACTTGATGTGCTGTCATCTGCGCCAACCCTTTTGTAGCAGAACTAATTATTTACATGATTTATTCTTCAAGAAACCTGATATCAAGCTTAAACGACAACCGAACCCTACGAATAAATAATGTATTCGTAAACCAAACATGTACAACAACTGTGTCAGGTAGAATGCGCAGAACGTACGATGCGAGAGTTTTTGTTATTAAAATGTGGCACTCAATTATAGTGCTTCATTCACCGTGTGTAACTGTTTGCGAGATATTTCACTGATGAAACTATCGAATCGCACATTCTGTACTAAAATGGCAGTTGGAAGTTTAGAAAGCGCTTAATGTATCTTTATATCGTATCTCATGCGTGACGTACGTGAATATAAAACTGGAATACTATCTCAAGAAACAGGTTGAAAAATGCAATTTTTTTTTAGTTTTCGCAACCCATACTGTGCGCCGCCAATAGATGGGGGACGATGAAAAATTTGGCTCTTGTTTCTCAGGAAATGTCTTTCAGCTTTGTGGTCTGTGTAAAAAAAACATTCAATTTTATACAGTGATACATAAAACCCTGGGGATCAATTTTTGAATGTCATTGGGTGAAAATATCACCCAAAATTTTTTTTTACATTTTTCATTTAAAAAGCATAAAATATATGCTAATCATAAATATTAAAAATATAGGGTGCTTCCTTTCAATGCTTTACCCGGGCCATAAAACTGAACAAATTTCTCTTAAGGAACATAGGTCGAAATAAGAAAAATAATTTTGACCTATAGTGCGCTATCAGCTGATTCAGTTTCTATGGTAGTTCAATATGTTTTGTCTTATTTCGACCTGAGTTCCATAAGAAAAGTTGTTCAGTTTGATGGTCCGAGAGCCATATTCAAAGGAACGCAGTTGATTCGGAAGCAGCCTATAGTGTGCGATTGTTAATTTCAGATATGATTTACCTTTTGAGAGTTATCAGGGCTGTTTTTAATTTTTTTAATCTCAACTCTAATACTCGGCGATATTCAAGAATAGATCTTCAGTATTGCTTTTAGTAGTAATATCATGTGAAATATTTGGGACATAAATTTATTTGGGTAGGGCCATTTGTACATCAGTTATTAGGGGGTATTATTTTATTAATAATAATAGGCAGAAGTTTTAAAATTTCCGTATGGTATTGTTGTTATATTAAACTATTATGCTATATTGTATCGTTTTCTTAATAAAAGACTTAATTTATGAATTCCCTTTGTTGTTTATTTACTGCTATAAAAATTTGTTAAATCGGGTGTAGAAAGCACTGAGATCATACAATGCTTTATAGGCTACAATGTGCCAGCCGAAATGCTGACAAGCAAAACATGGTGACTTATGTCCTTCTCCTTCTCAAAATTATACCACGCATTCTTGCTCTGAAAGGACTTTTAGGGGCTACCTGCCGTTCACTAGCACCCTCATCCTCATCAGTTAAAAATATTACTCGCTAAATACAAAACTTATCGAAAATCCGAAAAGACGGAAGTAAAGGTACCTGTGTTTATTTAGAAACTTTTGTAAAATAAAGTTCACTGCACTTACAGATACAAAAACTGCTAAAGTGGCCGTTTTTCACACTTTTTGTATCTGTAACTACAGTGAACTATGTTTTTCAGAATTGATGGGTTCTAAATAAACTAGTGTAACGCCAGCCAGCCAGCCTGCCTTGCCTATGTGTGCCCATTGCCCAGCCAATCACAGCGTGCCAGCGAAGCCCGCCAAAGCCATAGCCAATAAATAGCCGCCAAGCCATCCTAAGGGATCCCCCGAAATGTCACTCTATAAATAGCTGTGGATGCTCTTTTTTTGGAGTCACTACCGCCTTGTCTTTAAGCAGTCAACCCGCGAATACCTAAGTAGCATTATAACATATCCTTAAAAATTAAAGACACTGTGAAAAATTTGATTAAAGAACTGTAAGCCAGTGTGTGCCAATAATAGTCATTAAATTAGATAAATTAAAATAGAGTTTAGTTAGTAAAGTGATCAATAATTAAAATTAGAGTATCCATTTTTTAATAAGTGTTTTATTGTGCCCACCTATAATTTCTGAGTTACACTAGGGTACCTTTACTCGTATTTCAATCTGTCTTTCAGGATTTTCGATAAGTTTTGTATTTAGCGAGTAATATTTTTCGGAGTTTGTCACAAAAAAATAGTCACTTTTTTTTTAAAATTCTTTATTTAAGGAGCTTGGTCTTTTACAGACTAAGTCGCTCCGTAAGGTATTCTACATGAAGTAACAAACTCATCCGCTGACTTGAAAGTCATATAAATATCCTGAGATATGCGTGGGCTAACATACATACACTTTAATTTGGTACATTATAGACTAAAATATGCGAAAATTGTGTATTTTTGACAATATTACTACATAATGGTTGAAGCGATAATCTCCTTTTTTGAAGTCGGTTAAATAATTTTGTAATTCAATTATTTATCTAATCGGCCAAGCATGCTTGACAAGCATTTCAAAAATACATCGCGAGCCCGTGGTCCGAGTGAAGTGGCTCTGGAGCAGTGGCAATTTTTTTTTTCAGTTTGGTCTCAGTGAATATAATCTAAATCATCATAACATCTACTACAGGACAGCGAGTTCCCTCCAGAACTCAAGCAAAACGTATGTACTTATGAGGAATTTACGATTGTCACCGCTTTGTTAACGTTGCGGTTTGCGATCGCTGTACCGCGACACAGAAAGATGCTGCTGCCCATCCTCCGGTTCATAAGCGGTAAACCCTTAGTCGCCTCTAAAGACACCCACGGGTAGGGATGGGTTCGTACTATTCTTTCGGCACCACACGGACAGGTCGGGATTACGTTGCTATTAAAAGATACTGTCGAAATAATGTAGCTTGATTATAATGACAGCAGTGATGCGCTACACGTAAAGCTGCCGTTATCCATAATCTAAGCGCTACACACATTACAGCGACAGAGACAAGTAGCGATCCGACTGCTCTCACGCATAGGTTGTTTTCCCTGCCGTCAATCAAATTACATTATTTCGGCTGTAGGCTTACTAAGTAGGATTTTAGCTGTAGGATTTAAGTTCCTCACTTCTATTGAGAAGTGAGGAACTTAAATCAATAAAAAAGGAATTAATTGCAAATATTTTATTTGAAATAAGTATCAATTTACATGAATTTGCTTCAAAAATGCATAGAATAAAGTATATGTTTGTACAAATTATGTTATGATGCCATTTTCATATACACCCAGGTGGACAATGCAGGTGGAAACAGATGCACTGGCTCGCTTACTGAGCAGTTGTGCCAAAATAGGAACAATAGTCAAAAACGCGTGGTAGGTGGTTTACACATATTAATCTGAGGTGCTACCGCCGAACTCAATCGTTATCGAATCTCTCTTTTCTTGTATAGAAAAAAAGAGAGGATCGATAACGATTGACTTCGGCGGTAGGCCCTCTGGTTGCCCGAAAATTAGTGCGATGCCGTATACAGCCTGTACAAACAAAGCGGAAGGTCGAATGTCGCGTAGATAGATTTGTTTCGAATAACTTTGCATGGCAACGCTTTCTATGTTTTGACCCATGGATGCGAGGTTTAGCAATGGAACTTTGGTGAAAAAAAAGTCACATATGATAAGAACTTGGTGAAAGCGCGTATGCTTAGGTGGACCCAAATTAACCCTAAAATTGTGATCTTGGATTGTCTGCATAACTCCTGCTCTGCCCGCCATTTTAAAAAAAAGAACCTCGCCCAGTGCGAGTCGGACTCGCGCACCGAGGGTTTCGTACCACTAAGTTAAAAATACCGTCTCGCTCAGGAGAAATGTACCTATTAAATGCGGGCGAGTTTGACACACACTTGACCATTTTTTTTCTTTGTTCTTATTCTATACCTTATTATGCACTATAAACATACCAATTTTCGCGCTTGCCGTTTTTATTACGATTCAGCTTGAGGGGCTACCTGCCGTCCACTAGCGCCCCCATCAGTTAAAAAGGTACCTTACATTATTTAGAACCTATCTATAGTTCACTGTAGCTACAGATACAAAAAGTGTCAAAAACGGCCACTTTTAGTAGTTTTTGTATCTGTAACTACAGTGAACTTTATTTTACAGAGAATTAAAAAACAAATTAAAATGTCAGAAACTAATCATAGTTACGGTAGGGATCTTCTTTTAAGTAGAAAATACCTGTCAGAAGAACCCACTCTTCCATATCAACAAATTATAACAAGAATACTTAGTTAATGACCTTATAAAATAAAAACAAATCAATAAAAGCCATAAAATATCTAATGTGAGTGTTTGCATGTGTGTGTGTGTATAGGCGAATGTCTGTTTATGTGTGTGTTTGCGTGTGTATGAAAAAGGAGAGGGTTGCCGAATTGTTACAATTAAAATATCAAGAGGTAATCCAAGATGAAATTAAGATATAGATTGTAAAAGTAATTCTATTAATACTTTTTTTATAGTTATAGACCTTCATTGGAAAAGTTTTAAGCTTTTTGTTGACCGAATTGTATATATGTCACAGGTAATGTGTCAAATCCGACATTCTAAAGAATACCTAGTCATTCTATACAATGCCTCAAACGTTCAGGCAAAGCATGAAATAAAATTTATTTTATACATTGCCTAGGCATTCTATACAATGCCAAATGTTTAACGCGCAATGTATAGAATAAGCGGTAAGTGGGGTTAGGTTAGTTAAAAACACATGTTATTTATCTTATTTCATACTTTACCTGAACTCCACATGGCATTCTATACAATGCCTAGACATTCTATACATTGACTAGGCAATGTGCACGATTATAAACGATAGAAACAATATTTTTTATATTGCCTAGACGAGCTCGGCATTATATAGAATGCCTGAATTATACACTTTGCGGATAACATATATATAAGATGACATTTAATTGCATTCGTAATAAATCTGAGTGTAATTTTAACACGTTAGATACCCACATAGGCTACTGCTCCCAAACCTACGCTCTAACTTATGCAGTGTCACCTGCTATGCTATGACAGTAAGAATATACAACCATCTTTCAAAAGACATATAGGACTTGCCTCTACCTTTATTCAAAACAAAATTACGGGTATGGTTGATCGACAAATGTTTTTATAATGTAAAAGATTATTTATTGTATTCATAATTAAAATAATATTAATATTTGTAAACCAGTGACAAAAATTATTAGGTACCTATCTATTACGTTGGTAAGTAATTGAAAAATGTTATTTTGTATGTTTCTTTTTTTTTGTGTTGTATGTAAATTTGAGTTTTAATGTTTATATTTAATCTCAATTGTAATTTATGACTACATCATTGACATTATTTAATATACAGGGTGTTAATTTAATTGCGTGCCATAGCTTAGGGGGTCGCTCGATGGTAGCGCGGTGCTCCGTCCGGGTCATTGTCCTCCGCGTTAGTTAAGTTCCAATGGAGTTTTACTTTTTTTTTCATAGGATTTTTTTCTTATTTTTTTATGTTCCTTTATCGTTCCTGAAACACCCCCTAAGCTATGGCACGCAATCAAATTAACACCCTGTATAGGGTGACTTTTAATTAGTTCTTGATAGAAAAGGGTATGCATGTATTTATGATACTGAACAACTTTCCTCAAGGAACATAGGTCGAAATACGAAAATCAAGTTTTGACCTACCATAGAATTGCATCAGCTGATAGCGCGTTCTGTATGGGAGGTCAAATTTGGATTTTCGCATTTCGACCTATGTTCCTTGCGAAAAGTTGTTAAGTTTCATGAGGACATGCAAATCTTTTGCTATCAAGAACTAATTAAAAATCACTCTATATAAATTGTTATTGTCTATGGTAATTTCTTACGTTTTTTTTTATTTGCATGATTTTGTCAAATCTAAATGTAAGGACTGTCTATAACTTAAGAACCTTTTATTATCCTTTATCTAGTATTATGTTAGAGTTGTACTGTAAAGTTTAATGCAATTTCAGAGCTACAAGCAACACATAAAGTTGAAGTGGTTGAGTAGAGGTTTAAAATACATGACCTTTAACAAATATCTCTGAGCTCTTTCTACCTGTATAAACCTCGTCTTATAAGCGCCTCCCCAAACTGTAATACAGTAAGTGATCACTGACTGAGCCAATGCAAGATATATTTTTTATAATAAGTCTAGAGGAAATATGGCGTAGAGTTTTAAATATACATACATACATAACATCACGCCTTGTTCCCGTTAGGGTAGGCAGAGACCACAGTTCTCCACCTGCTACGATCTTGACATACTTCCCTTGCTTCCTGAACCTTCATCAATCCTTTCATACATGCTCGTTTAAATATCCACACAAGTTTTCTTATTCTTCCGGAAATCAGCTCAATATGTGGGTACTAAGACAGACGTTGGTCTATCATAATACCCAGATACTTTACTGTCGTTTCTTTAGAAATTACAGGACAATTTCAATTTCGCACAGAAGCAGTACAGATATTAAATTGTGTCTGGCTGAGTACGCATATTTATACCGAAAGTAATATACTTGGTATCTTTATGTACGTTATTCCACGAAGAACCATAGAAAACGATTGCGGTACCTTCCGCATAGAGATTGAACAGTCGATTGAGATCCAATTTTTACTGTTTGCGTTGTAACTGATAGATAATCATCAAAGAGATAATGAGTTACCCCGAATGCCGATGTTTTCAATTTTTTTCTCTAGTAACTATATAGGTTCTAAATAAACAAAGGTACCTTTACTTCAATCTGTCTTTCCGGATTTTCGATAAGTTTTGTTTTTAGCGAGTAATATTTTTATACGCAAATATAAAAAAAAAAACATTTTATGGAAACACTGACTGAAAATGTAAATATCGCACCATAACTAATATAATATTATGTGATGTATTAGAGCGACGACGCTCTTCTGAGCATAAACTTACCTTAAGTTTCTTTCAGGAGAGTATAGGTCCAATTGTATTTAATTATGTTCGATGAATAAATAATTTAAAAAAACGGATGGGGCGCTAGTGGACCGCAGGTAGCCCATTAACAAATAATTCCGATTGACACTATATTCAGAATTTAAGATTTTTATGCAAATTTATGGATTCTGAGAGGTTTCTTGCTGGCTTTCATTTTAAGGGTAGCTGTCATACAACAAAAATTAAGGATTGCTAAAAAAATATATCAAGAGCTTACGCTTACCCTAAGCTTACGCTTTCACCAAGTTTTAATCTTACCGGGAATATACCTAATCTACAGGCTAATAAAATTATGCTCTTACTTTTGAAAAAAAAAAAGATCATTCTGACGGTATAGCTGTACAGAGGAAAGTTGAGATCGGCACACAGGGAAGCTGCCATAATTGCAGATTTTCCAACTACGTGTATACAGCACGAATTTGTATTGGATTCGCTCCCGAAGCCCAGTGATTCTACTCATGAAAACAAGCAACTTTCCCGAAGAAAACAATTTTTCGTTTTCCCATACAAAATGAATCGATCACGTGACAAATTTACTATGGAAAGGCAAACAAATAAAAAAAAAATTTTTGTTCGGGAAAGTTGTTAATTTTCATGAAAATTCACGCTGTAGAAAATGTATTTTGCTTTTAATGAGTTCTAATACTTCGACTTCGATTGACCTCAAAGAGATTTAAGTTCGTTATCAGTAAGACGATCGAATGGGTATAAAAAAATAATAATGTAAATAATCTGTCAATATATCTCAAAATCTGGGGTTAGACTCCAAAGTTTCTGGTTCTGCTTCTGATAGTTGCCCTTTATGCCCCATCTCAACTTTCCACCCTGTTTACCAAGTCTTTGTTTGGGCAAAATGTACGCAGCACCTACCTGTAGCTGTTAATAATCTTTCGGTCTATTATTGATAAAATATAGAATATAGGCCACTTTTTGACGGGCGAATATTGAACAAGATGTATTGGTATATAGTATCCTAAAATGGTACACGTACCTACTAACACAATACAGACTTTATATACAGTAAGTATATATATTTTTAACAGACTAATTTCTACGAAATATCATTTGACTATAATTTAATAGATCCTTTAGAAATAATAAAAACGCAATACCCATGTATAGGTAAGGTATGGATTAAGTATACTCTTTTGCAGTAATTTTATTACGTACAACTCTACATACGTTTAAAAATTATTTAAGCAAGGAAAGAAAACGCTCAACTTGAATTTGTACCTCAAGTGCACCTTAACACTACGGCGTTCAATAATTAGTGCGAATGACCCAGAAAATGAACGACTATTGACAAATTAATAATGCACTTTTATACGTGTAGCTTCAACATCTCTTTGGGCCCCGAATCCCGCAGATTTCCGGAGCTTCGATGCCTTTGAAAAATAAAGCTTTTATATGGTCCTGCCAAAGCTCTCCGTAAGAGATCCATGTCTTCGATTATGCTTTTAAAATTTGGAGAGCAGAAATTAATACGACTAAATAAGTCAAATCTGGCTAGTATTTGTTTGCTGGATTGTGTTATTTTTACCTCCTTATTTATACGTTTTAGCTACCATCTTTTTACTAAAATGAAATCATCAAAAGATTTTACAACCAAAATGTTGTTCATTCTCACTGCTTATTGAACACACCCTTCGTAAAGGATCATCCACACTCACGGACGAGGTAACCCAAGTTAAAAACGTCGTGAGTTTGTATGACACAACATGATAAAAATTTCATTTATTTTCCTACTCTTATAATTTTTTAGTGCCACAGCAAGCAACCAAAACCGCATGAAGACGAGAGAACTGGAAGTTAAATAAACAAAACAATATAAAAATTTGTAAAATTTAAATATTTTTTTTTACTAGTTGTGTGTCAAACGATACTTCAAAGGGATTCCTGTGTGTAGGGATTCCATTGTAGTAAAGAAAGTGTGACTCGAATGATTTTAAAGAAATCCCGTCTAACGGACTAAACTTCCGATTTTCTCTTGGAATGGGCTAAAAGTACATCTTATTATTTAAAAGAAAAAATATTTTTTTGCCTCTTTCGCTTTCACTCCACCCAAATTGATAACGATATTATCATATTAAACGAACAAACCGGATTGTGACTGAGCTTATTACTTAACCTAGTAAGTAAATGGACATCCTTCGAGTATTAAAGTAAATAAAAATACAAGTTAAATCTAAACTTATTATGTACGCTAAATAGTCAACTTGATTATTTAAAAACAATAAAATACCTTCCTTGTTTATTTATAAAAGTTTTCCTTTTTTATCTTAGGTAGGACAGACCACGCACCGACTTTGTCGACGGAA
The DNA here is from genome assembly GCA_947532105.1 of Athrips mouffetella. Taxonomy (NCBI): domain Eukaryota; kingdom Metazoa; phylum Arthropoda; class Insecta; order Lepidoptera; family Gelechiidae; genus Athrips; species Athrips mouffetella. Next base: position 36,789,348 of record OX383956.1, read on the forward strand.
ACTCGATTTTTTTTGTTTGGAAAAGGTGGGCCACACGGTGGAATCGACAGCGAGCCGCTGGCGATTTCGCTGTTCGCCAGCATGTCGCTGTCGATTCGAAATCCCTGCCTGTGACCTGGCCCTAATTTCCAAACATATAAAATCGACAACGATAAGCCCTGAACCCACCACCCGATACCACCGATTGAATTTAGATTTTAAATTTCAACTACAAAAGCCATTTTGCCTCTTCTTTAGTTAAAAACGGAAATTAAACATTGCGTTTTGTTTTCTAGTTGAAAATACAATAGTATACAATAGGTACAACAATATTTTTTATTTTACTTATTTATTTAACTTCATGCACAGAGGTACATAGGCGGACTTAAAGCCTAAAGGCATTATCTAACAGTCTACCTTAGGGTAATGTAGAGACTACCGATTATCGTAATAATTAAAGAATATCTCGGTAAAATGTGTGAATTGAGATTCAGATAATTTTATTCGATGTAGATTCTTTACAGAATACTTATTGAATGTCATGCAGTATACAATGCAATTATTTGCCAAGAATTATGTTCCTGGCGCTTTCAAAATATTAAACATCAATAATGACCAGATAAGTGGACTTAGACGCTAAAGTGCATTTGTAAAACATGTGTAGTTTGACATTTCATTAAACAAATTTAGAGAAACTATTAAAACTCCTTTAACATGGTTTTGTACCACGATTTTTCGCTTAAAGACGGCCCGAAAATATCTTTATATTTTAAAAATCTTTTCAACACACTTGCTCATATAGTGGCTCTATGGTCACCGCAATTAGGCACAGAATAACACCCATAATCAAACTGTGACTTTTTCTTTGCTATAACTCACTAGTGAGTTATAGATTTTTTTTTAATTTTATTGGTTGAGTTGCTTTGTTCTTAAAAAAGTTTTTATTCAAAAAAAAGATCGTGTTCAATAGAACAAATAAATTTATGTTCCTATAGCTTGCTCATTTCATGCAACTTCTTATTTAAATAGATAATTTTTACTCGTACGTGTTTAATAAATAAAACTTTCACTCAAATATAACTTTTGTTTTCTCTGTAATAAAAGAAAACTTTAAATTCCCCATTTTGTACGTGGCAGAATAGGCGCAAACCCTATGCGCGGAAAAGAAAAAAAAAACCTCATCCCTTTAGTCTGCGGCCGATCGCAATGCGCGCGCTTAGGAAATCTGATTAATTTTTCGCGCCATATAGCGAAACATTTTTCACAACTCGTTTTCACTGTTGAAATTATAGTTATTTATTAATTAAAATGTCTGCAATTGTACTAGTTACGAAGAAAATGATTTATGTTGTACACCGCCCGATATAAGATGTGAAGCCCTTAAAAGTTTACTACCTGAAAACTCCAAGGAAAAATATCTATTAGCGTAACAAAATTTTATAAATTGGCAAAACAGCAAGAATACGCAGTCTTTTTCAGAAAATGTGTTCATGGCGTACTTTAAAGAATTATCTTCTAAGTACAAACCTAGCTCTTCGTGGTGTTTATACTCAATGTTAAAAAGTACAGTCCTAACAAAGAATGGAGTGGACTTAAAAACATAATCTAATTTGTCAGCTTATCTAAAGAGACTATCCGATGGATTTAGAAGCAAGAAATCAAAGGTTTTATCGTCTGACGATATTGAAAAATTTATAAAAGATGCTCCAGATAACCAATATCTGGCTACTAAGGTTAGTTAAATTAATTTTAAATATCTACGCGACTTTAGCCTGTGTTTTGTGTTGAACTTAATTATTGTTTCTTTTTTTTCAGGTTGCTTTAATATTTGGTGTTACTGGTGCCTGTAGGATACAAGAATTAACAAATATAACCGTAAAAACATAGAGAACCATGGCCAGATGCTTTTAGTGAAGATACCTACTCGTATCACGAAAAATAAAATACCGAGGTCATTCACCATACACGGTCCATTTTATGAAATTGTTAAGAAGTATGAAAGTTTGCGGTCACCAAAAGCAAAAACTGACCGTTTCTTTCTAATTACCACAATGGTAAATGTACCTGTCAGCCTATAGGTATAAACAAATTTGGTTCTATGCCTAAAGAAATCGCTAAGTTTTAGGTTAAGCAGATGCTGAGAGCTACACTGGACGTAGTTTCAGGAGAACTTCAGCTACATTGCTGGCTAATTCAGTAGCTGATATAATGACTTTGAAGCGTCATGGTGGGTGGCGATCTAGCAATGTAGCAGAATCATACGTAAAAGATTCCATACAAAACAAGAAGGAAATTTATGCAAAAATCACAAAAAGAATTAAACTTCATTCTGAGGCGCTTCCTACTGATGAAACACCAAGTACATCCAATGATTGGATTTTACCTACCTACACGAATAATGAGCCATCTCAAATTACAAGAGAACATAAAAGTATTTCAATAAATAATCTATCTGATGAGACCACTATGCCATCAAAAAACGTTAATTATAATTTTACTAACTGCACATATACTAAGTATTTCTCTAATTAAACTTTTTATCTACTAAATAAAATAAGTTTTTATTGTTATTTTATTCACAAGTGTGCTGAAAAACGTCGTATGATACACGTGTGTGTGTATTGATGATTACCGTCCTCGGCTCTCTTAAGACCCTCGCCCTGGGCGGTATTCACCAATGTTACACACTAGTACCATAATGTACTATTACAGAAACTGGCTAAATGTAATAAAATATCATAATGTTACAAACAGACTTTAACTTTAGTGTTCGCTTATATACCTGAGCTTTAAATATAATTCAAAAATCAACATAAATCAAACGAGACCAGAGAACATAGAAATAAAAAAAAATACATATATTACGTTTATTTATTAATTATACTTTTTTTATAACATATATTGGGTGTCATTTCACACAAATAGATATACATAAATAGATAAATAACACCCAGACATAGGACAAACAATTATGTTCTACACACAAATGTTTGCCCTGGGTGGGGATCGAACCTGCCGCCCACGGCGTGAAAGGCAGGCTTACTACCAACCACACCAACGGGCTTGTCATATTCGATTTATGAATGCACATTCATAAACTGAATGCATACACCAGATAGGTTGGCTGGAAGAAATCTCTTATAGAGATCTCACCTCTGTAAGCATAGTTCATGTACACTCAACAGCACATCAGTAGAAACACTTTTGGACCTTATGGTGTGGTAATAGAGTTGAAAAAGTTTCTACTGACGTGCGGTTGACCGTACAATACGCGCAACGAAAGAAGAGACTTGACGGAACACGTGGTTAACCTGCGCAGTAGACAGTTCGCAGGCCATTTTGGCGGCAAGTGGGGAGTGACGCTAGGCTGTACCTGCGCGAAATCGCAACTGACAGGTCTCTTCTTTCGTTGCGCGTATTGTATCAACCTTTTGTAATTATGTGTAAGAATAAATAATATTTAAAAAATCTGCCTTTCAAAGCTAGTTTCATATTTTAATTTTGGATAATCACTCGGTGATATTCAAGAATTGGGTCCTTGGATTCAAAGGGTCTGCGTGTGGCCCTGCTTTTACACCAATTTGCAAAAATTCTGTACTGAAACAGTTTATAAGAATTTTAAGTCAATATTGGTTTAAAATCTACCTACTAAAAATAATAAATAAATTCTGAATTTTATTCTTTTGTTTCTTATTACAGCATACAATAACTTAATCCCTAATATATCAATAACAATTATGTTTCATATATACGAGGCATTATAATAATACGTATTTACATTATAAATTTTCGGTAGTAAATATGATTATTTTTCCTATAGCTATGGCTGACGCATGATCTGAACTATTATTATATAAAGAATACTGTGCATCGTTGAGATCATTTGAAACAATTTATATCCCTTAATCATAACAGCGAAACTTAAATAGTTACACTTTACACACTAAATTCATTTCAAATTCTGAATAAATTAAGTCCAATATAAAACAACTTCTTCGAAATAAGTTTTTGCTCCAATAAACATTAAATCTTAAATGTAATTAATATATATTAAAACGAAAATATGGTACCAACTTATTTATGATTAAGATTAATTTTGAATATTTATGATTAGGATTAATTTTGAAAGAGTGCATTTGATCGCCAACAGACTGTTTCGCAGTTTGGCGATATATTTAGTTTTTAAAACTTAGTTGTAAAATAGTTTATAAAAAAAAAACTACCTGCTGAACTTTCACAATCTCGTAAACACCCTCATATTAAATGAGGGTGTTTACGAGATTGTGAAATAATCGAGAACATTTGCCAGTCTTTAATCAACGACCTTGTATAGAATTTAGTTTGGAAACTCGCGTCACTCATTTACACATCTTTAAAACAAATTCGCAAGATAAATCATAATGAAATGATTTGTGGGGTTGTTCTCAAAACTCCTAATGTTAATCAAGCTAACATCTCTTATTTCACTCGCTTGGGGGATCGCAGGGTCATTTCCAAGCAGAACGAGCGCTGACACACACTCGCTGAAAGTCTGTATCTGATAAGCTGGTTGATAAGATGACCCGACATATCTTTTCATCTTAACTTGAAAGAATTTAATGCAATCGAGCAGAGGCGTAATTGAGCTTAACAACCAACCTTTGGAACAGAAAAGTGTCATCGTAGAATAAGTGAAAACACCTTAACGAGTCATAGAGACGTTAAATATTTCCATATGGACCTGGGGCCGACCTCTGGGGCTGACAACATTTATGAGTGGTTGACCAAAAAGAGACCTCAGGGAAAATAATTTGATTTCGAGTAAATCGCGATTGAAGTTTCGTGTAGAGGCAGTTTTGCTCTCAAAGACAAACTGCCTCGGCTCACAAAAAAAAAATCATAAAAATAACACTACGGCACCTAAAAATATTTTGTTTGGACCAAAACAAAGCTAAAAGACCACAGATTAAAAAAAAAAAAAAAAACAGTTTCCAATCCCTCCAGGTCCCTTTTTGGTTAACCGCTCACATTTTATTTCTTGGTTTTCGACTTGATACTCTGGGCGCAAACGAAATGTCTTAGTAGATGGTGGATTATAGGAGGATCAAGAAAAACAATGTGACAATTTCTGTGATGGCTGGCAGAGAGGAATGCAGCATAGATGCAGTAGTACATACAGATACATAAATGTAGTGATTTACGTTCTGATATCTAAGTAGTGATTTACGTTCTTTATCTATTTAAACCGTTCGTGCTAATTTAATCTGTCAAAAAATAACTTTTAATTTATAATATACCGATAAATATCTTGATTTCCATTGAAAGTTTGTAAATATGAGTATCCACGCCGACGGAAATAACGAAACTCAATAGGACTTTATAGCTAAAAAGTCTCTAGTGCTCTGCTACTACGACAAAAGCAAACATATTCGGTACGTTATTTTCTTAATCATTTAATCAATGGTCGTAGAAAAAGTAATGTATACCACTGATTGCAAACTAGTAACTGTAACCTCCTTGATTGTAACAATCGTGCTGTCTATTGTGACATTCGGCTGCGCCTCATGTCCCAAACTAGCACTCATGTCATGTTACAATGACTATCTTTACTTGACAGTGGCATAAACTACCTATTGCCTGATTACGAGTATAAGCATCGCGCTAAAACCCGGAATAAATAAAATAAACATGTGTAAAAAGTGCGAAAGTTTAAAACGATCCTTATATCTAATAAATAGGTCTTTACCTATGAAATTGCCGTTTTGCATAGCGAATTTTAGGTAAACTCAATTTTCAGTACTTTTTTATTATTTTTCCAACTTTTTTATTTTTTTTAAGCATGATTGGGAAGACATTAAGCTAACAAATCAAATCAAAATCGTTTATTCATTGTTGGATATTAAAATCTCTTAATGACGTCAGCTAAACTACATCGCTTCACAAACAATGTGGCGCCATTGTGGGAAAAAAAAGAAGAACAGAAGCTTAAATTTAATTTTCGAAAAACATTATCTGTAAAAAAGTATAACAAATCTAATGATAAAATCGGACGCCATTTAAGACGAACAATTTTTGAACCTTTTGTTTTGTATATCCAACTAAAAATAAAAACTTTATTTTGTGCGTAAATTGATAACCTTGAAGTCAACTTTCAAATATAAGAAAAATTAAAAAAATTGCTTTAGAATTATAGGAATAATGATCTCATTAATCTGTAAGAAAATTTCGGCAATTTCATAGGTAAAGACCTATTATCTACCTATCTTATTCAGTTAAAGCAATTTAAATAATTAGGTATTGTGTTTTATCTATTAATATTCTCCATTTCTGTAATCATTGATCTTGACACTACCGAAACACATAGCTTTTCCCGTAAGTTTAAAAGGCGATCTAGCTAGAGACTGGAAATATACTCGTTTTAGTGTAACCTAGTCATGGGCTTTAAAGTCAAATTATACTTTATTCATATTAGAATTCTTTGATCACTTTATGACGTCAATTAAATTAAAAACTACGTCACATCAAGACAAAAAGCACGGTGTATATTAAAGTACATGTAAAGCATGTTTAGGCTACTTAATTAGAAACTAGATAGGTAACCCTATTTATTTTTTCTAATATAATTTAAGTCCCTTTATTGATTATGTCTACGCTTACTTATCAAAGTTAGAAGTTTAACCTGATTGTTATAATTATCTAAGAGCTTAGTAAATACCTATTGAAGCAATAAAATAATATGACTTTCGAATTAGGTGCTAAAGCACCTAATGCCGAAAGATACCTAAATACCGCAATTATAACATTTAGAAAAGAAGCAATGGCAACGACTACTACATTTAAACATTAAAGCGTCCAATATAAAGTTCGCGACAGCTCAGGCGTGCGGGCGAAACGTATAGCGCGCCATACATTTTGCCCGCACTCTCGAGCTATCGCGTACTATACCTATATATAAGCATGCTAAGCTAAAGTAATGCAGGTTGGCTTAACACGTGTTTCTTAAAGGTAAAATTATGATTGGTTTGAAACTATCCTTTACATTAGTCTAATGAAACATAAAATAATAGCTGAGTAAGGATTCACAGGATTTGGGATACGAGCTCTCTTATAGTATATATTTGTTCGTGGCTGCAGGTAGCGATCTAAATAGAATCTGAGGTGCCCTCAGATGGTCGGATGTGATGTGATGAATGTGGTTGGATGTAGTCGGACTGGCGAAACTGCCAAGAGGATGTCAGGAAAACATGTTGTTCTATTTCTCAATTACCACCAACAGGTTTCATTCGTATGTTCTATGAGACGTAACCACATTTCTCTCCGACTGTACCGAACCTGCCAGGTTGCGCATTGGCAGACCAACGTAATGTGGATAGAATAGACCACTATTCTCGCTATAAAGTTGCAAATTTCTTGTACTTGATGACGGAGGACAACGTGCGGCGGCCCTCCATATCGTGACTAAAAACCGTGTTATCGTGACCAAAAAAAAGATAGACTGGTGGCGGCCAAATGGCTGGACCGATTTAAAAATAATGTAATAGCGGGCGACCCTCGTGAAATCGTGTTACTTCGTACACTTGTTTCCTAGTCCTATTAGAGCAAAATATGAGTCGGAGCACCGGAAAACCGATAGACGAAATGCCTGAAGCAATGTATACTTAGAAAAAGTATTTACTTCCTCACACAAACAAAGTAAGTACACAGTGTACACTGTAACAAATAACCTAAATATAAAAAAAACATAAATTTGTTTGTGGAGGCTGGTCCCTAAACTAGGTATACCTGTTCTATAGGTAACCAGGTCTCCAAGTGAGTGTCGGACTTCGCGCATTTACACTTATATATTTGTAACAGGAAAAATGAGAGAATTTCAAAGAAACGGTCTGATTTATCTTTATATTGGTATTTGTTAGTAAAATGTACTTAATAACATGGCCGAATAATAAAGAAGGACTGTCAAATACTGTCAATCCCCTTATAGAAATCGTATTCCGGAAAGGCATAAAACTAGATGGCGCTAATAAACAGCCTGACAAGTTATTACGATTTATCGAGTATTCCGCTTAAAAAACATACCAAATTTCAATGTTAGCGTTTCTTTATATTGAAAATATGTTGACATTTTGAATGATTTTTTAGCAGAAAACTCGGTAGTTCTCGGTACTTTTCAGGTTATTTGAAAGCGCCATCTAGTTTTAATGAGTTTTATGCTTTTCCGGGGTACGTTTTCTAGTATGGGGATTGCCAGTCTTGTTATTATTCGTCCATGGTAATAATAAACAAACATTATTACCAAATTTTAAATTCATAGGTCAATGGGACGTTAAAAAATTCGTCGGAATAAATATTTTTTTTAAAAGCCGACTTTGGTGGCTTCTTATTCCTTTGTTTTCCAATACTTATTCAAACAAATAATACGGTATTTAACTACTTAATGAGCTCTACCCAATTTGATGGAGTAAGTCAAATATTATCTTATTGCGCTCCCCTTTAGCTGATTGGGACACCTCCTTAAAAACATTCAACAAGATGCTATACTGCCAAAATTTTATGACTGTAGCTCCAATCATTTGGCTGTAAAACCTGCGTGACAGACACGTACGGACGGACACGTGAGTGATAGCAACAGGGCTCGCTTTGGACCCTTCGGGTACGGTATTCTAAAAAGTCAAAACTTGCTTAAGAACAAATATTCCTAAAGCAACTTTACTACGGAGCCCTACACAGCGCGTGGCCCGAAACGCACTTGGCCGGTGTTTTGTGATATGACCATATCCATACAGCAACGAAAGTACCTATCAATTTAAATAAAATTATCACGTGCCAATTTGCTGTAACGTCTGTCTTCATAGTCAGGTGTATTATTAACCTGGCTGTGCTCTCAACTTCCAACCAATCTTTAATATTTTTAGTCCACCCACGATGATCGTCGTCTGCCTCGGCCCCGTTTCCCTCTATTTAGCTTTTTATAGTTTTCATTGCCTTTTTCCGTTTGCTGTGAATCCTTACTTAGAATTTCGGGACTACCTAGACTATGTTGACGGCATTATTTTGAAAGATATTTAAAAATTAAAAATAAAACATAATCCTAGTTTTATCAAGACCTCTTGAAACCTTTTGAGTACGTTTTGTAGAGGTTGTTACGAAGAGCTTGAATCGAGTCTAGATCTAATGCAATTGTTCGAAAATAAATCAGTTTCATAGAGGTAAACCATGCGGAAAGTATCAAATTCCTGTAAGATCTAGAAATGCACTTAAATTTATTTTATTTTCTCACAGAATGCATTGTAACACGTTTGACACATGTGCACTGCATGATTTCCTTCTTTGCCGCACTCATATCGAAAATAACTATTACGTTAAATGTAAAAGCATTTCCAAATATTTATTTCTAATTAAGATAGTAGCTATCGTGCTAAATTATATTCAATAAATAAAAAACATTCAGTAAATAAACTGCAATTCATGCAATGTCAAACGTGTAAAATAAATATTCAATTTCAATTTAAAAGTCAGTTAAATAAGTAACTATAAAATATCTTTTAAAAAAAAGTTAAAAGATAGTAAAAGAAGATAGCTAAGATAGTCAAAACAATGTAAAACTATGGTCGAAGTATAATTTAGCGATTATTGCACTGCTTTGATTAACCACTTAAAAAGAATTACCCTATATAACTGGGCGTTATATTTCACTGGTCTAAATCGATATCAATGTTGGTGGTCTTGTCTCCAAAGGTGGGTTCATCCTTAAGAAAGGTCCCGGAGCGTTCCATCACCGGAATGTCTGGAGTTTTCTCCCGCTCTGCTTGCTTGTTCTGAACCATTCTTTTAGGGGATTTTTGGTCGTTCTTTTTAACTGTTTCCTTAAGAACTTTTGGTACCATTTTAGCGGAACTAGACTTGGTAGCGTTCATTAAAGAGCCGGGGATCTTTCGCTCGCCGATCCTGATTCGCGCAGAGCCGTTGTTTACCAACGTTCCGCTCGTCACTATATTTCGTTCGCTCTGGCGATATTTTTTCTGAGAATCGTACTTACCATCTCCGTTGTTCAATTTGGAGACTTGATTTAATGAAATTGGTATTTTTGTCCTTGTTTTGTAGTTGCTCGCGGAAGTCTGATAATTGTTTGGACACTTTAAGGAGTTAACAGCTGAAACAAAAGAAAATACTAATGTCGGCACGGCCATTGTTAAATCGAATGCAGTATATTTTCGCAACCCAGCTGGACAGCAGGGGGAGGGGGAGTTATTCAGACCATTTTTAATTAGATCTATAATTAATTTTTCATTCTATGTCTTGTCAATTACTTTTTAAGGGTTTTTATGTCGCTTTGGTAAACTGTTTCATTTACAACTTTTGGAACCATTTTAGCGGAACTAGGACTTAGTGGCGTTTTAAAGAGCCAGGCATCTTTTACTCTTATTTGTGCAAAAAGTCAATTAAGACTGCGTAATTATTCTTTGATATAATAAGGCGAAAAACAGTGCTGTGGCCTAAAGCCACGCGTTAGCGTGACAATAATATTCTTTTCCTCAAGCTGTAGCTAGTCTTTTGTGGGACAGAGTGCTGATTTCAAAAATTGAATTAAGTTTATTTACTAAATAAGTCTACTTACATTCAATCGATCCTTTGGTATGTTTAGCTTTAGTATAGGTGGCGTACTTGTTGCTTTTCTGTGACTCGCTGAGGGAGTCGGTGGAAGGCTCGGCGGTGCGCGGCCGCGACCCGGTGGCCAGGCTGTCCTGCGACACGCACACCCCCGCCCCCGCCCTCAAACCCCCGCCAGCCCCGCACCCCTCGACCGTCTGCCGCGACTTTAACCGGCTTGACCGCATGTTTCTCGCCTGTATCGGACTCGAATTCCTAGACGACTCACTAGAAGATATCATCTTGGGTGCTAATTTCTTTCCCGCTGCCAGTTTTCTAGCGGTTTCCTTCGGAGTTTTTGGCTCCAAATACCTTGCTTTTGTATTTTCAAATGTCATTCGAGGCGCTACAGCCATAGCTAAACGATCTTGAGACTGATTGTTTTTAGACAAATTGAACCTAGCACGCTCTTCCTGCGCTTTTGTCGTCCGTATCTTGGGAGGGTTCGCTGCTTTCGATTTTCGATCACTCAGATCTCGGACGTCGTTGATGCTTTTTAAAACTTCGAGAGAACCTAGGGGAGCCGCAGGCTTCGGAGCGTATGGAACAAAAGACGCACGCACATGATCAATATCCAAACTGTGAGTAATGGCAGTACCATGAGCTTTACTCTTAACAGTGTAGATGCTACGAGTTTTTCTGTCTGAAGGCGGAGTGGACGTTGTCGGTAAGGGTTGAGGACCGAACATGATGCAGCCCAGTTCGCGGAGTCTCTTCCTAAGGTCGGGCGGCAGGTCCTTGAAAGCCTGCGTGGTGACGACGCGAGGCGCGGACCGCACGAGCGCTCCCTCGCACTGCAGTCGCCAGCTGCTCGCGTGCGTGTACAGGAGGCTGTTCTGCGCGGTCGGTTTAGTGCTGCCGTTAGAGATTAAGTCGGGTTTGGAGAACTGTTGTCTGCGCATCTCTTTCACGATAGCGGACAGGTAGGCGTAAGCTCGGCAGGCCTCATCGGGCGGGGCCCACTCGATGGCGGCGGCGAGGCAGTCTTCGAGAGCCTGCTTGGCGGGCGGCGGCGCGTCGGGGGGCAGCGGGGCGAAGGCCTTCAGCGCACCCACCAGCCGCTGAGCCACATAGTGCGCCACCGCGTTCACCAGCCGCCGGCACATGCGGGCCACGCATTCAGCCCATCTGCTGTTTTGGAGCGAAGCCACTGCAAAGATAACACGTTTTATTAACACCAATAAAATATGTACGATTTGAGGACCGAGGCCGCTAGAACTTTTACTCTAACGGCACGCTTTGGCTTCGCACGGCTTGCAAAGCAAGCGTACTAAAAGAGTTTTGTTCCTGAGCTGAGAAGACCTTCTTTATGATAACTTTTTGACATTTAATCTCTTTAGCAATTTTCCATAGAGTTCTCGGAAAATGGATAATTTATGAAAATGTAGTTGTTTACGGTAATATTACGTAAACTAAATTTTTTTTCTGATTCCTTAAAATTTTGACATGTTGCTTCAGAGGTTAAAATAGTCGCCTCGGTTGTTGTCACCACTTTATAGCCACCACGCCTATAGTCTACACGTTTGTAATGGCTATGCGGCCAATTTGTACAATTACCTATGTAGCTAATATAAACAGCTTTTATGAAGATTCCAGTACTGCACCGTTAAAAAAAATAACTATACATAGTTACCGCACGGCTGAACATACCTAAAATGTGTAGTGACCCCTTTCTTCTATTCTATGTAGAAATAGGAAAGCAGGTGGTGACAAAAGCTCAACCACCTTCTAAGTATAATTTACAAATATTACAATTTTGAACTAAAAACTTATTTTGTTTGCAATATATCGGGCAGGCTTTTTGACAGCAAAGAATTTTTCAAATCGGTTCAGGGTGTCTACTCTCAAAGTCCGAAATATCGAAACGATACTACTCGAAACATGCAAATGCAAAACGTCGTCCCTTGACAATAGAGTAGAATATTGGTTGGATGAATTTTCAAACTGCATCCAATCAATATTCTACTCTATTGTCAAGGGACGAAGTTTTGCATTTGCATGTTTCGAGTTGTATCGTTTCGATATATCGCACTTTGAGAGTAGACACCCTGTAGTTAGAGATTAATATCTTAACCACCTTTTTTTTACTATCTTAATTTATTATTTAATACAATTAAGTTACTAAGTAAATAACCTTGGCAGTTACCATCTAAATATATAAAATTGCTTGTCCTGACTGACTGACTGATTCATCAACGCCGAGCCGTAACCGCTATAGATACAGATCTGAAATTTTGTACACAGGTTCTAAGCACGTCAAAAGCACCCACTAAGAAAGGATTTTGGAAAATTCATCTCCCAAGGGGGTGAAATAAGGGATGAAAGTTTTTATGAAAGTCCTTTGTTTCTTGAGCTAAATTTACACAAATTTGAATTTGAGCTTCTGGTAAAAAATAAAGAAACACGTGTTTAAGCATTTCTTAAAAATCACCCTTCAAGGGGGTGAAAAAGGGATGATTTTTTTTTCGTATGTTGGTCTATAAGTCTTTCATTTTTAAAGGTAGAATCATAGAAATTTGGTTCTGAGCTCTTGGTAAAAAATTAAAAAGGACGTTTTAGAATTTTTCAAAATTCATCCCCTAAGGGGGTGAAATAAGGGATGAAAGTTTGTATCAAAGTCCTTTGTTTCTTGAGTTAGATTCACACAAATTTGACTTTAAGCTTTTGAAAAAAAAAAGAAACACGTATTTGAGCATTTCTTAAAAAACACCCTTCAAGGGGGTAAAAAAGGGGATGATTTTTTTTCCATATGTTGGTCTATGAGTCTTTCATTTTTAAAGGTAGAATTATAGAAATTTAGTTCTGACCTCTTAAAAAAAATAAAAAAGTATGTTTTAGGATTTTTGACGTATTAAAATTCTATTAAAAATTAGGATTTAGTCTATTAAACAGAAAGAAATAAACATGTGTTTCAGCGCTTTTGAAAAATCATCCCCCAAGAGAGGGAGATCCCTCCCGAGGGAGAGGGAGACGGGGAGGGGGAGAGGAAGGAGGAGAGGGAGAGGCAGGGGAGGTGGAGAGAGACTGCGCAATACTGCACATTGTCTGAATTCCACGCGGGCGAAGCCGCGGGCACAGCTAGTACTTTATAATTATCACTCACCTGTAATACCACACCCATACACAGTATCAACAAGATTGTCTATAGTCAAGTTCACGATATGTTGTTGATAGCATTTGTCAAGCAGTTCCTTAGGCAATGTCGCGAATGCCTTAGTGGGCCACACTTTAGAAAAGTACTTGGTGATCCATTTAAGGCATTTACGGTACAAATCGTCCAGCCCATAAACTGAAGTCAGTGGGAAACACTCCAACACGCCGGCTGTACATACTTGACATGGCTGAAAACAAAAATTCATACGATTCACGCAGTTGCCCAACAGAGCGTCAATTTTCATTAGATTCACTCCCGAAGCCACTGGGCTTTAGAATCACTGGTTTCTACTTATGAAACAAGCAATTTTCTAGAAAAACATTTTTTTCAAGGCCTCCCCCCTACGTTTCCACTCTTCCCTATCGATCGTCATCGTCGGCCACTTCTCTTCGAAAGCAACCAGGTCCATACCTTCACCTCTCATCGCTTAAAAAATACTCAAAAAGAATTTTGCGACTTCCCATGCAAAATGTGTCGATCACGTGTCCACTTAAGTATGAAGTCGAAAAAATGTTTACGAGTTAAAAAAAAATCTTCTTCGAGAAAACTGCTTGTTTTCATGAGTAAAATCACTAGACTTCGGGAGCGAAACCAAAGAAAATTTACGCTGTATTTATCGTACGAAAAAGATATACATACTTCACATACCCTATGAAAATGATGACAATATTTAGCTTTCAAAGTGAACATGATGGCTTCTTTGAGCCCCTCTAGTCCCAGCATGTCGGCTATCGTAGCCAACTCTACAATGCTAATCGAGTCGGGGATCGTTGATAGACCAGAATATATATGACACAAAACGAAATGCACCACATTGTACGAGAATCTGCAAAACATAATGATTATTTGGGTTATTTAAATAACGCCTATATACAAGTGTTCAAATCACTAACTACTACATTTGTTAAATGACAACACTTACGGCGGTAGCACGATGACATTACCAGCACTTTCTACCCAGCCGCCGCTAAGAATTCCAGCAAAGTACTGACACCTAAAATGCAAGAAAGAAAAAAGTTATATTTTTTTTATGTTACAAGTCAGCAAACGAGCAGGTGGGCCACCTGATGGTAAGTGGTCACCACCGCCCATAGCACCCACTGTCTTACTAATGGCATATTTTGACACTAATAAGACAGCAAAGCACGTTGCTCACTTTGAGAACTAAGAGGGTATGTCTCATGTGCCCGTAATTTCACTGGCTCCCTTGCTCTTCAAACCAAAAAACAAGAGTGCAAACACTGCTGCTGCAGAAAAAAGCAAGGGGGTGGTACTTCCCCAGACGGACTTTCCACAAACGCCCTACCACCTTCTAATAGACATGCCTTCTGCCAAATTTGATTTGCACTTGCCGTAGTTAGTGACTGACTGCGACTAGTTGATAATTCTATGCCTATAGTGTAGCGCGCAAAATAAATAAGTCACTTGTTTACAAAAATTACGTTATTATTAAGCTCGTGGCAGTTGAAAGAAACTAACATTGAGGTGTATTAAAGAAGACTAATAATTTCCTATACATTTGTCGCCCTGTCATTTCTGTCTAGTTGGCGTGGACGTGGCTCTCGGAAGCGTGGATTGTAATATGTAAAGCTGCGTTCGCTCTAAATAAATAAACAGAGATTTTCCTTGTGAAACGCATAATATGTTAACAACAGTATTAACTTGAACACCAGATTAACTAATGTCTAATTTAACAAATTTGGGAAAATCGGTACTGAATTCGCTTCTGGCTTTGGTCGGAAGAGAACCTAACACGACCTAACCGATCCCGAATTGTATTTTCCTTACCTAACGGACATATACTCGTAGATCTACGAATTTTGTAATAGTTTATTAATTTTGGAAAGTTGATCAACTGATACGACAATTGATCAACTTACGATTCTTATGATTTTCCGGTGATACAACCCGTTATCTAACTCTTGCGATCAAAAATTTTCCCCTATCTCTTCTTTAAATGGGTTTCACTGGAAATTAAAGACTAAATTAATTATTTTATTAATTTAAAAGCTTAAAAACGCACAAATCCAGATTAAATTGTTGGCCTCTGTTAAGATACGAGTAGCAGGCACGGTAACGGCTAGACCCAACACTTCTTTTTACTTTCGAGCGGAGCGAGAAAGGTATTGTATTCGTGAAAAAAAGTTTATCTAATGTTCTCAAAAACGTGTTCCTTATCACTTACACATAATAAAAATCAAGTCTCCCAAAAATGTCAGTCTGTCTGTCGGTCGGTCGGTCTGTCCGTAACGCTTTGGCCTAGTGGTTAAACAAATAAATAGTCCAATTAACACCATATTATAAATTTAAGAATTTTATGCAAATCCATCGAATGATTCTGAGTGGTTTCTTGCTGGCTTTCATTTTGAGGGTAGCTGTCATACAAAGAAAATGAAAAATTGTAATTTACGCAAAAACGGCTCAAACGATCTTGATGAAACGTTGAATGACCTAGAATCTCCATGCAAGGTATCTTTTGGCAATAAGTAGGTATCCATTGGTCTATTAAAATTCAAATACAGGGTGTTCCCTTACTACCAAAATGTAAACATGAAATTTACTCGTCTCATTGAGCTTATTTAGATGTTCTATAATTTGGATTATATATTGGT
This sequence comes from Athrips mouffetella, assembly GCA_947532105.1. NCBI lineage: Eukaryota > Metazoa > Arthropoda > Insecta > Lepidoptera > Gelechiidae > Athrips > Athrips mouffetella. The sequence continues at coordinate 36,805,719 of OX383956.1, forward strand.
CCTGTCTGCCTATTTCATTTGAACATTTTCACAAAATTCTAGCATAGGTAAGTATGTATTTACATACAGGATATCCAGGAAATAGTAAATACCCTTCGCCCATCAAGAGGCCACGTCATGGCCTGATAAAAAGTTGTAAGGTTTTTGAGTTTTAACTTTTTATTTTTTTCGATTTTTTCCGCCTTGTAGCAGTTTTTTTGTTGCTGTGTCTACAAATTATAACTTTTTGGCTTAGTTTTTCTTTAAATTAATTGTGGACATTTGTTTTATCTAAAACAGTCTTATTTTCAACAGTGAATTAGAACAGAAATTTAAAAAAGTAAAATTTATGAGAGGTTTTTAAATTGACCAAAACGAACCACTTTGGTGGGCTATGGTGTAAAAAAATATACCACAGGCACCGTGCCCACCACTTTAAAAACTTGCTTAGTTTATGCCAATTTTTAAATGGTATCATTGTTACACATTTTCTGAATGCTTTTTAATTATTGATTATTTTAAGGACACAAGTCGCATTTTGAACCTCGCATAAATTTGACTATTTTAAACTGTTCTAATTCACTGTTGAAAATAAGACTGTTTTGATAAAGCAAATGTCCACAAGTAATTAAAAAAAAGACGAAGGCAAAATGTTATAATTTGTAGACACAGCAACAAAAAAAACTGCTACAAGGCGGAAAAAATCGAAAAAAAAAACTCAAAAACCTTATAACTTTTTATCAGGCTATATTTTGTCATGTAGTGGGCCATGGTGAGGTCTCTTGGTGGGTGAAGGGATATCCTCTATTTCCTTTCTATTTCCTCTATACACCCTGTATAATCTGTATGGAATTACAAATTTAAGTTTGAGTTGGTACTTATTTGCTCTCTTTACACTCTGCAGCTCCGTGATCTATTAGTTAGAGCGTTCGGCTCTTGATCCGGAGGTTCTGCGTTCGATTACCGGTGGGGACAATGTCAAACAAATATCACTTGTGTGACTTCCCCAGTTTGGTTAGGACATTGCAGCATGAATCATCTGATTGTCGGAAGAGGTGATTCCGTGCTTCTGAAGGCACGTTAAGGCGTTGGTCCCGGCTAATATCTACGGTAGTAGTCGTTAGATGAGTCGTGTCCGAGGGCTTTGGCGGCTTAACACCTCTGACACCAGGGTTTGTGAGGTTGGTCATCCATTTTACGACCCACACGATATGATGATGATGACTCTCGCATATCACGAGAAAATAAGTGCAGTGCTGCTGAACCATTTATTTAATTTGAGTTTTAATGCAAAATTTTGTTTTTTTGGTAAAAAATTGAATTTTAAAATAACCTTGGGGCATAGAAGGGTTATGGGGGCTGAAATGCTGAATGGATAGCAAATTACCCCCCTAACGCCCAATTTATTTCGGCACACGATGCGCCAAACACCCTGTATATTAACAATGTAAAACTGTTACTAATCAAAATGTGTGAATCAATAAAAAACCATTTACCTAGAAGACAATATGCACTTATGTGCTTTAATGCGTCGTCCGGAAACTTCAACAATAACATCAGGGGCGATTTCTTGCAGGAACATACGCAACAAGTCCTGGCCGAGACGCGATTGGCAGTTGCCTATTAGGCTAGAAGTTTGACTGGTGTCCTCTGTTGTGCTATTTTCTAAAAAAAATAGATTGAGCTTTATACAGGCACATATATTAAAATTTACCTAGATATTTTTTTAAATTACCTAATACTTACCAATAACAGATCGGCACATGCTACTTTGCACACTGCTTATTTCTGACATGTCTGAAGCTGGCTCTTCCAGGTCTCCGGGGCTCGTTCCCATCCTGAGCGGCGACCGTGTGCGCCCTGATAGCGAGCCAGGCATGCTTCGACTAAACTCATTCTTCAAGTGTGGAAATAGCCGGTTCAAGCTTAACGCGTTTTCAGAATGAAACGAACTGATCACCTCTATGGATCTGGATACACTTGCGAGGTTTTGATCACACCAAGTGTTTTCGGGTATCGACCTCGTCATTCGAACATCCAAAACTTTTTCTTCAATAATAGTGGCGGGTGGCTCGGGTTTCGGCATTGGTTTATCGAGATCCGATAGCCTTACAAAGAGATCCTTGGGTTGATCACAAGAGGGTTCTTCTTGGACAGCTGTGGTTGTATCTGGTAAGTTTGTAAGTTTTTCTGAAGCTATATCTACGTGATGCTTTGATTCTTTATTACCGATTATATTGATGATTTCAGAAATATTTATGTTAGGGTCTTCGCATAATGACTCGCATTTCTCAAAAGATGCGTCCGTGAAAGAAACGTCACATTTGTCAATTTTACGAGATTTTGGAGTATTTTTTGATTCCGAAAAATTTTTTCTTGTGTTAAGAGACGAACTTAGTCTTGCTGGCATTTCCTTGGCAGGTTTTTCGCCCAAATCTATAAACATCGAAAATATATTTTTCTTTTCAGAACTTTTGTCAGACTCAATGCGTTTCGGTGGGATAGGATCAGGCAAATTTGAGAGGTCAATATAAAATTTGTGGCTAGATTTTTCGCTGCCGTCGGAGTCAACGGAGCTTCGACTTTTGTTGTTTTCTAAACTGTTAAACGAATCTAAACTTGATTTCGATCCATTTCTTAACAGTTCACAGGTTCTGTCCCCTGGTCTTTTCACATTAATGCTTGAACCACCAGCGCTAGATGTACTTTTCTCTGCATCTGACTTTGGACTATTTGACATATAAACTATCCAGGCCGACGCGGTAGATGGTTTTGGAGACTTTCTGCAATAATTTTCTTCGACTTGTGGTAAGTATGCTCCTGACACAATAGGTATATTCTCAATTTTTCGCTGTGTCAAAGGACTTCCTGAATGACTAGCTACTTGCGGCAAGTGGTCTTCGATGGACGCTCCACCAGATACAATCGGTGATGATTCATTATATTTCATTAATTTCTTTTTTGCATTTGCGTGACCTTCACGACCGACTACAGTGGTGTCACTTTCACTATCTTCTGATTCATACTGTTTTAGGGCGGATACTTTTAAGGACATTATAGAATTGTGTGGGGTACTAGAAAACAGTATTGTATTGGATGAAAGAGAAGCTTCTCTACCTGAGGTACAACCCGAAACTTCAATTTCTGCTTCTTTTCGTTGGCTTTGTTCAGCTTGTATAGAATCTTCTGTCATTTCAAAAATCATTGGTGACAAATCCTTTTGTATCGAATCGGTATCTTCATTCCCTGCTTGCTCTAAAGAATCCTCATTTTCATTGCTTTCGGACCAGTCATTAGGGCTTACATCAAATTTAGCAGTTGAACATGGAAGTGGTTGGCTAGGTGCCGGTACACCACTTCTTTCTTTTTCTGGTATTTCGTTTCCATCAATTTGTACTTTTAATGTGTCATCCTCTTCATCCACTAAACTAGCTGCATCGATGAAACAAGAAGTAGACTTAAATGGTGATTTTTGGACTAAACTAGTATTTTCTGTGTATTCCGACGCTTCTTTATTCCTACATCTTTCAGGCGTTTGTTGCCTTTCATTAGAAATAAATTTTTCACATATTTCCTTTTCAGTCATTTTTGGTGGAAAGACAGATTCCCATGAACCTGTTTCAGAAGATAAGGAAGACGATTCTAAGATAACGATTTCCTCATTTTGTCGTTGTTTTTCTTCTTTTGAAGATTTACTGGCAACATTATCTTTAAGTTTAAGCGATTGAGGTGATTTCGTTCTCTTGAAATCTTTACCAGACGACGTTGTTTCGATCGCAGTAGTATGAGTAGCGTATTTGAATCTTTGAATTTGATTAATATCGGCATAAGAGCTGGATACCGAATCGTTAGATTCATCTACGGTAAGATCGTGCAGTGTACTTTCTGTGAGAGACACATCTGTTAGCGTAATGTCTCTATGGCTGCTAAGGCTCTCCAGCAAGCCAGTATTATCCAACCCCGAATCCGAGGAAGTAAAAGTATTCTCCATTTTCGTGATGATATCCCCAACATTTAGTGGAGGAATACCACTAGCAGTGCTCACTCCTGGCGAACAAGTATAAGCAGCTGACAAGTAATCTGAAGAAGAGCTCGGATCATCTGCTATGAGGCTGTCAGGCGAAAATGCAGGGTCAGTGCCTCTGATAGCTGTCGATTCAAAATGTTTGTCCTTTTCGTCGGAGTTGTTTGTTACATTAACTGATGTATTATTCCTTACGTTCTGACTAGTTTTCGAAATCTTATCTGTATATTTTGAACTGTGACTGAAATTATTATCTCTCGGAATATTATTCAAAATATCACAACTGTTGGAATGCTTGACTGTTTTGGATAAATGACTAGAAGTAAGAGATAGTGTTGTAGGTTTGTTACGTTGCAGAAGATTTATCTGGCTCAAAGCGTCAGTCTGAGATTTAATTATAGACTGAAATGCATCGGAGAGAGCGTCCTGTTCGATAAGCTCTTTATCTAACAAGTTTCTTTCTATGGGTACCAGTGCATAGTATTCTTTTGTCAGGTCGGTGCTAGGACTGGCACTTAAACTCTTGTGAAGGCTATTGTCTACGTAAGGTGTACCACACTTAGGAGTGAAAAAAATATCCGCTTCTTCAGTATCTGTTCTTGTATTCAACGTATTTTTTGGAGTAGATTTAGCTACTTTCAAAGTATCTTCTAAGTAAGTTATTATTTCCTTTTCTTGATATTTTATATTGCATTCAGTATACGCATCGCTGCAAATTAAATGAAATAGGTTAAAAGCATCTTATTTTTACAGGTTAAGCTAATATAACATTTACAACAAGTTGTAACAATTACCTTATGAAAGAATATATTTCATCAAAAGTATTTCTCCCAATGTTAGCATGCAGAATGTTTTCAAGCTTATGATAGAAATTGTTTGTGCGAGCTTTCAGAATACAAGAATGAGTTAGTATTTTTAGTTTCCCACACACCACTTCTAGATCAGAATAAATGGATTCATCGAATATTCTGGAAAAATAATTAGTCAACATTATGGATAATGAAATGAAATGACATGGGTTAATATAACCATTGAATGATTTTATATTGACATTAAAACGTAAATGAATGAGTATAGGTAAACAAAGCAAGATTACAGAGAGGAAAGGAAGGGCCCTCAAAAGCATAAAATGGTGTTAAATGTGCGTCCAACATCTTTTTGCCTACTCCTTAAAACATTAAATTAGGACATGATAATTGCAAACAGAGTTTGCCACTCTTTTATAAAAGTTGTATTTTTTAGGGTTCCGTACCCAAAGGGTGAAAAACGGGACCCTATTGATATGCCTCCGATGTCTGTCTGTCTGTCTGTCAGCGGGCTGTATCTCATGAACCGTAATAGGTAGAAATTTGAAAATTTCACAAATTGTGTATATCTGTTGCCGCTACATCAACAAATAAGTACTAAAAATAAAAAAAGTAAAAAATTAAGGGGGGCTCCCAAACAGCTAAAGAGGGGAGCGTAAAAAAAAGTTTGACCTACCCCATCGAGTGGGGTATCGTTGTTTAGAGCTCATTGAGTAGATAAATACTGTATATTTTGCTTTTAAAAACAAAGGAATAAGATGCCACCAAAGTCAGCTGTTTCACATAATTTTGTTTGAGCTGTATCTCATGAACAGTAATAGCTAGACAGTTAAAATTTTCATAGATTATGTATTTCTGTTGCCGCTAGAACAACAAATACTAAAAATTAAAAAAGTAATAAATTAAGGGGGCTCCATACTAGACCTGTTTTTAGGCGATTTTTGTTTTAGCTCTATCTTAAAAACGGGAACATTTACAAACGTGAAAATTGGTATGTTTGGGTATGTTTTCACTACATATTATAAAAGAAAGTCCCCCGAAACGTTTTTCTGTCGTCATGCATGCATGCATGCGTCATGTCTGTCTGTGATCGCTAAACTCAGGAACTACTGTATGGATTTTGATCCGGTTTGCATTAGTAGATAGATTATTTCAATAGGAAGGTTTGGGGCTATAATTTATAAATATTTATTGCAAATTAACTGAACTATGATGATGTTTGTCGATCGAGTCGGAAAAAAACGTGCCTCTTGAGAGCTTTCTGGGCATGCGCTGCGGAAATGGTTTATTTTTAATGAAAATTATGTATGAAAGAATTGTTGCTCTCTAAAAGCTCGAAAGAAAAGTCCGCGATAGTATTTATCTATCTTTTAAGGATTACCCATAGTAACCAACTTTTTATAGCAAAAAAGTAGATTTTCAAAATAAGGGATTTTTGAACGTATTTTAGCCCTTAAGGTACGGATCCTTATCTAATTTAAAAAGTTAGTAATAATAAGCAATAAACATAGATCAGAATTGTCCTTGACACCATGTTATTAAAATGAATATCTTAGAAGATATTACAATTTAAAATCACTCTAATTGAAGTCCTAGAATGAGCTTCACACTCGATGCGCATTTCGGTTGGCACCACGTCGTTGCGATTGGTCGTCCGAAGCCTGATTTTTAAAATTTGAGATATGTTCTACCATTCTCGACTTTTATACTTAGTTCAAAATGAGTGTCGTTTGAATCCAGAGCAAAAAAATGTATACGATTCGATAATGTCTTCAGTCAACAATAACATAGGGAACATAATTTTCTTAGATGCTCCTGCCTTTCACACGGGCAATTGTATGTGGCCCTGTCACGTGTGACATCAAAACTCAATCCGTCTTACTACAAAACAGTTAGACATCCCGTCTTACTACAAAAAAGTTAGTCATCTGTTGTACACTTGATCAAAAAAATCGTACAAAAAATAACTCTGGCTATGTCATTGATGAGCAGAAGTCAAAAATGACTATGACTTGACTTCTGCGCATCAACTGACATAGCCAGTTATTTTGTGCGCATTTTTTAATCAAGTGTTCAACAGATGTCTAACTTTTTTTGTAGTAAGACCCTAAATTATCATTTTTGCACCTAATCCTGAAGAAGTTATAAATGTTGTGTACAACGAAATATTTTAGAATGTTTTAAAAATTGTGTAGCAAGTTGAAGACTACGTCATAATATCGTAATAAAAGGCACCACTCTACCCGTAGATTAGTACCCGTGCGAAGCCGGGGCGGGCCGCTAGTAGTACGACTTTGCTAACAACGCACAAAAATTTTCGACTCTCCATACTAAAGTGGTCACGTGACCGACCCATTTTGTATGGGAAGTTGAAAATTTTTCGTGCGTTGTTAGCAAAGTCGTAGAACAAAAGTTGTTGCTTTTGACTTCACTAATAAGTGGGCGAAAGGAAATCGGGTTCAAAAAAATAACCTAGTCTAAGGAGTGGAAATTTATTTCTTGGGGAAAGTTGCTTCACCGGCTTTCGGCTTTAAAACACAAACGCAGGCCGGGAATTCGGTTAGTGCAGCCGGCCGCCAGACACTGGTAGTACATGACAGTCAGAGTTCCTGGAAATTACCTTGCAACATCCTCTTCTAATTGCCTCTGCAGGTGAATCTCCAACTGGCATGCTTCGTCTGATACTGAGAGCTCGGTCGCCGTCGCCGCCGCCGGGCTAACTTTCGACCGCGCGCCCGGCATTAAGCATCTCTTACAACTGCAACATAACAAAATTAATTTAGTTTTTTATTCAGCGAATGATATTTTAAGATGATTCATGATTGCAGAGTTTACGTTTAGTTATGCAGGACACTAACTTGCATACTCGTATACTATCAGAGCACCATACCTCCTTGTCATTGATATAGTCATCTAATCTATAGTAAGCTTTTTTACATAATGTTTGCTTTACACATTCTTCAAACTTTCTCTTTCTCTCTTTCTAAAATAAATAAATAAAAGTAACACTTTGACCAGAGTGGCCAGACTGAAGCGAGTTTATGATACTTTTCTCAAAATAATCGCAATTACAAAAGTCGTTATCAATAAATTTCGAACTGGCTTGCAAAAAGAAAGCTATAAATTGTAAAAAAAAATTACAAACACAGATTAAACCTTAGATTATGAATAACGGCAGCTTATGGATTAAACAGAACACAAAAATTGAAAATTGTGATGTAAACAAAGGAATATATTGGTAAGTAGAAAGTTATTAATGTTTGTTTGGACTTTTTGAATTTCCGTTCGTCCTTCAATACCTTTTTTGTCGGCCATTGTAGTAATATACTAGAAATGCATTCTGGAAGAAGGGAAAAGCTAAGCATTCTGGCAGCACATGAAGCTTTATTGTGAAAATGTTGTTGCAACCTTCAGCGCATTCTTCCAGAGAAGAAGGAACCCCGCGTTCACATGCCGGGTCTTTAGGATCAGCAGGTTTATCAGGATTACCAGGACTTATCATCAGGAAGGGTGTATTCGTCAAGTTCGAATAGGCTGAGGACAATCGCACATTTTTTGGAGTCTTTGGAGAAGAAAGGCAATCGTTTCATCAGACGACGTTGCGTGAGGTGCTATCGAAACCTCATTGATGAACTAGCTCTAATGCTCGTGCCAAAGCCAAGAGGGTAGCTATACAATGCAATATTTGTAAAAAGGCTTAGTGTATTGAATGATGTTCTTTTATTTCGTTATCTTATGGCAACACCAAGAAGAATTGTCATGTTTTTAATTATTTTTACATTATTTTTATTTTTCTCTACAAGTCCAGAAACGATCACTTATTTGCAGAGTCCGTGACAATAGCACAGATTAGACAATAGTAATAGAGACCACTAAGTAGGTAACACAGGTCTCGTGTACCGCATAGGACGTATGGACTCGTCGGAACCACTAGGCGTGTACATCCCTATGATATACACTGGACTGTTAACGTGTTAATACAGTTGTACCAAGTGCTTGTATTTAAATGCAAAGCATGCCACTATAGCCTCCCGGTATAGTGTGATGTCATATAGGTATGCTATTTGTCTAAACCTATAAATATAAACATGAATAGACAACATGAATAGTATACCACATATTTTCATTATTGCTTAGTGTATCAACCAATAGGCACAAATATGATGAGGAAAAGGGATTTTAAAAGCACTTTTCCAGAAGCCCAAAGTTGCAGTTGTTAGTGTCTGCCAAAGATGTTTTAGGAAACATAAGTTACCTTCATACTATGCAGCCTTAAATATTGCGTCGCTTTGACACATACATACTAAACTTCAATATGACTGACTTAACATAGATTAACTATGGAATAAACAGAAGAGACATTAAATACCTAAAACACATTTTCATGACCTAAACTACCTAACTTCTTCTTACTTTGGCATTGGGGAAAAAATACTTGGGAAAGATGAATTGGTTGTTGTACGTAAATTACCTTAAACCTTTTTTATTTTCTATGGGCTTGCTCTTGACCTCAGTCCACCTCTAAGGACAAAAAAGTTGACATTGCAATAAGCTGACTCCGGAAAAGCCTATTTATTTACGACTCGAATAGATTCTGGGTAGTTATATGAACTAAAAATTCACAAGCAGGGAAGGCATTGGTTGTGTTGTGCGTACTATATAAGATGTTGCAAAGCGTTTGGCGCTCCGATTTTACGCAATGCAAAAAAAAAAACAGAAACCATCTAGGTTTATATCGAGAATATTCGGAATCCATATTTTACGTTATGTAAGTTTTATAACTACACACATCAACTATGCCTAGGGATATTTTAATTTTACTCAATTTTTAGAAAACCTGTTGATTATTTCTTAGGACATGTATATACAGAATGAAAGTGTATTTTATGCTTTACGCGTTTAATAAAATAAAGAGCTGTAACAGAGATGTTTTGTTGTTTCTTTTTTTAATTAATTAAAAGTCTCTAACTAATACTAAGTACACAATGTCTCTTTTTTGATGAAGTTTTGAAAAAAAAAGGTCGCGAATAACAAAAGAATGCACATTATTAAATTTAATAATCAGTATTTCCTCCCCTAACGTTAATAAGTGTTCGGCATCGGTTATTCATACTCAAAATTAGGTTGTCCAAGTCTTGCTGCGGTATAAGGTCCCAGGTTCTTTTTAAGTGCAAGAAAAGTTGCTCTTCAGTCCTCAAATTTGGAGGGAAATTGATCAAACCCCTTCTTTGTAACATGTCCCATGCATGTTCTATGGGATTCATGTCAGGGGACTGAGCAGGCCAGTTCATAACTCTGACATCATGTTCCCGAAGCGCAGTAGATACCAACTCTGCCGTATGTGCTCGCGCATTATCGTGCATGAGTTCGAACTCCTGGCCCATTTGGATCCTGTGTAGAATAATAACAGGTTCCAATACCTCTTCTCGGTATTTCCTCGAAGTCATACTCCCTCTAATCCAAATGAGATCGGTTCGCGCTCCCATACGAATTCCAGCCCATACCATGATTGTCCCGCCTTGATACGAATGGACCTCTTGAGGATGCAGGAGACGGTTCCGTCTGCCTGGAAGTCGCCAAACTCTTATTCTTCGCGAATCCGGATGAAATCCGAACCGAGACTCGTCTGAAAAGAGAACCATTGACCATTGCTCGTCGCTCCAAGCCAAATGTTCGCGAGCCCACAAAAGTCTTCGCCCGCGATTGCCACGCCGCAAAGCTGGAACTCGCAGTGGTCTGCGAGAATGAAGACCGGCTTCATGTAACCTTCTTCTCACAGTTTGGTCACTTACTAACAATTGTTGTTCAGATTGAAGCCTTTGAACCATTTGCATAGCCGTGACATTGGGTTGTCTCCTGGCCATATTTTGCAGAAAACGGTCCTGTCTTGAAGTGGTGACACGATTTCTGCCGGAATGCCGTACCGCTACATCTCCTGTGACACGATAGCGTGACCACAACCTGGAGATAACGTTTTGGTGGGTTCGTAGAGTGTCAGCAACCACGCGTTGAATAGCGCCAGCTTCTAGCATGCCTACAGCTCTAATCTGTTCTTCCCTTGTTAAATGTCGACGTGACATGACAGTAATGTTATGTAATAAACGTTCAACATGAATTTAAAAAATGCGCAATCTGCTACAATTCACAAAAACTGCACTTTTTAATTGTAACAGAAACTAACAGCTAAAGTCAAATTCAAATTATCGCGCATTCTTTTGTTTTGACACGAACTTTTATTTTTATTTTTTTGAATTTCGAAAGAAGGAACCATGTAGATTATTATTCATATACAAACTTTTTCTACAACAACATGGAATCAACGTTTATATAGTTGACACCTATAAACGAAAAACACTATAAAAAAATATTAACACCTACAACATGACAATCTACTAACGTTCCACTTATGGAACGGCATTAGTTCTAAAACTTTTATAAATATCATTTTCCATAGAAACATAGGAACGGCCGCTTTTAAAGGAATATATTGTCCTTCGTCAGCAACGAAATGTTCGGATAAAATTGTGCTGCCATTTGACGAACTCCAATCTTCTTTACTTCTCTCTTCTCGAACTAGTGGTTCATTTTTGTCTAAGCAGCATATCACATGGAAATCTAAAACAGAAACAACATTAGAAAATTAACAAAAAAAATGATGTAGATATTTGTCTGACCCAGGTAGGTAACAAGTGGATAGATTTAACCTAATTATAAAGGTGTCATTGCTGCCGTTTGTTACAGTTGGCCGCACGATAATGGTGACACTATGACCTTGAGCGATTTGGTTTTATATTTTAGCGTAACGCTGGTTTCGAAAGTTTTATTTGATTCTCACTATAAGTATTTTAACAGCCGGTTTCTAAAAAAAATTTCAGCGTAAGAAGATAAAATTTTCCTATTTTACATAATTAATTGCTATTACTTTCATTTTATGCCTCACATTTTAAGCGAGCCCGCTTAAATTAACATTGTTGAAGGTTCAAACCTAAGCCCAGTGACTGTTCTCATAACATTCTCGATAAAAAATCTAAAACGTATTACAGCTTCCCTTAGGCACTAAAGTTTTTCGAAGTTAATAAGAATGGCGCTTCTGTTAGTTGCGATCAACATCTATGTTGATGTTTTATGTCCCTATCACTCCAGTTTCGAAAGGAATATGTTTATCTTTTTCTTTCATGTTACCTCTACTACGTCATTAAGGCGTCTTATTTTTTAAAATAAAATAAAAAACCACATAAAATGTAACAATTTTGTCTAACTTACCTGTGATATGTGATCCCGTCGAAAGCAAAGCAAAAAACGCAACGCAAACGTTTTCTTTTTTGACCGTCTATTTTTACATTTACGCACTACACACGTTGGCATTTTGTATAAATAATACAAAAAAGTAAACAAGGTCTCAAATATGACAGGACGTGCACATAGTCTCCTTGTTCGAGAGCGACTGAGGGCAGTTGCTACAATTGTAGCAACTTATGCTCTTCATTTTTGAAGCACTAATAACGTATCTACCTCGGTTTATAATTGTAATATCATTGGTGTCTGCAGTTTCCAACGTTGTTTTAAGCCTGGATATAGAGGGTGTAAGGGACGGTGTACCGAAAACTGAACGGACGTCCTCAGTCAACAAAACTGACCAACTTTTCCAAAGAAACATTTTTGGGAAATTAAAAAATGTATGACCTCTCCATACAAATTGCTCACTGAGAGGAAAAAAAAAATTTCATTTCCCTAAAATTTTTCTTTGGGAAAGTTGTTCAGTTTCGTTGACTGAGCGAGCACGCCCTTTCAGTTTTCGGCACACCGTCCCGTACACCCTGTATGTATTTTTCATTTTTATAAAAACAAACACTACTTCTAAGAAAAGGCATTTTGAGTCAACATCAAGTGCTACTTCTCCTCAGAATACTTAGCAATTCATCTGGATATATTTTTATTTGTGGAAATTCACAACCATTTTTAAAGTTTGAGTGAAAAAAAACCGGCCAAGTGAGAGTCGGACTCGCGCACCGAGGGTTCCGTTCAAACTTGTAGGTATATGTGCTATAAAACGTTGCTTTATGCCAAATTTCAAGATTCTAGGTCGATTGGAAGTATCCTTAGGTTTTGATTCCCTTTCGAGTAGTTGCGAGTTTCAAAATATGCGGCTTAAATTGCTGTTTCTTTTGATTGGTTTGACATAGAAGTTTGATTTTGTTACAGCTTAAAGGCATTATAGACCTGAGTATTTGATATGAATTTCAATTTAATACCTCTACGCGTTCATGAGGAAAACGGTACTTAGAAAGTTTAAAATTATTAAAAATATTTTTATTATACGATACTCGTATGATGTAACTAAAAATTTATGCTTTTCGGAATTTTTCCATTATCTGTGCTATAAGACGTTGCTTCGTACCAAATTTCAAGATTCTGAGTTCATGGGAAGTCCCTGTATGTTTTGATTCTAATGAAAGTGGCGAAAAACTCGAAAATTTTCGGCATAAACAGATGTATCTTTTCATTGCGTTGGCTAAGAAGTTTGATTTTTTCACAGCTCCAAGGGACAGTAGACCTGAGTATTTGATATGAATTTCAGCTTGATAACTCCACGTGTTCCTGAGAAAAAGGTTCGTGACAGACAGACAAACGGACAACAAAGTGATCCTATAAGGCTTCTGTTTTTTCCTTTTTAGGTACGGAACCCTAAAAAATGGTAAGTGAAACCAGCCAGATATGATAGTAGTTGCAATAAATCGAGGAAGATGAGTTAAAAATGTATAATATCCAGAAACCACATAAGAAAATTTCTAGCAAGCAAGAATAACAAGATTTATTCTAACCGGAGGTAACCGAAGGCAGGGCGATGTACATTGCTCGGCGGCGCGTGACAACACATATTGCGCGCCGCCACATAGTCATGTATGAACACATCCTTAAACGATATTCTGTGTGCCCTTATAGCATTAATCTGTGCTTGCTTATCGCTCAAATATCAGTCCTTTGGTTTCCTGGTATTACTGTCACTAGCATTTAATATTCTTGTAAATTTAATTTAGTCATTAAATATTGTTCATTAAAATAATAGTATACCTGTCCATCATCAGGGACCAATGATGGGCAACCAAAACTACCATGTGGATAGGGCCACTGGGCAGAAGGAAAGTCGGAAAACCAATGTAATCGAGCTGATGAAACAGAAAGTGTCGCGAACTGGCTGGATAAGTGTTAGCAAAGAAAAAGACAAGAGGAAAAGATGGAGGAGGCTTATTCTCAAATGGGATCCATAAATTTTTGTATGCTAACATAATTCAGTCAACGAACTCTCAAAAAACCGGCCAAGTGCGAGTCGGACTCGCGCACCCTCCCGCCCTAACACCGGGCGGGAGGGGGGGGTTTGAGGGTCTCATTTTTCGGTTTTTCGCATATATCTCGGAAACTATACGTCCTAGCTACATAAGACTTTTGGCAAAATGAAAGCTGATTTTTTTGTGTCGTTAAAATGAACAGCAAGTGTTTTGTTTGTGATGAGGAAGTGATTGCATCGAGTCCAGATGTTTCTAAAGTGGGTGAAAAAGGGATAATTTCCCTTAAAAATAGCCAGTAAAGAGAGGGGTGACGGCAAAATCAGTCAACTAGCCAATGTGACTTTACTGCGAGTATCTCGAAAACTATACAAGATTTCGAAAAACTTGACTGAATAAAACTTGTAGTAAATTTAATCAGCTTTAATTTTGCCAAAAGTCTTATAGTTTGACGTATAGTTTCCGAGATATATGCGAAAAACCGAAAAATGGGACCTTCAAACCCCCCCCCCCCCCTCCCGCCCGGCGTTAGGGGTACGGGCGGTGACTTTTGATATGTTTACCTCCTAACTAGTCCAAACAAAGTTACGAAGTCAAAAATTGTGTTCCAAGCATTTCCCTCTATACTCTTTCGTTGATTGGGTTAACAAAGGATTTAGACTTACGCAATGACTACTACAGAACTCTGTAATATAATTATTGAAAATAAGGCTTTATTATTTTTAACTAGTAACCTTTGGATTCACACACATAGATCCCATACCCACCATAAAAAAATCCCATAGAAAAAACACCTTCTGCTTTTCTCGATTTTTTTGTATTTTCCAAAAAACTATTCAAATTTCTTTTCCATACAAGCATTGTTCTAGAAATTGCAAAAACAACAAAAAAGAATCAGCCGAATTGGTAGAGCCGTTCTTAAGTGATGGTCCATCATACATGTGATAAT
Source organism: Athrips mouffetella (assembly GCA_947532105.1). Taxonomy (NCBI): domain Eukaryota; kingdom Metazoa; phylum Arthropoda; class Insecta; order Lepidoptera; family Gelechiidae; genus Athrips; species Athrips mouffetella. The sequence continues at coordinate 36,820,761 of OX383956.1, forward strand.
TCATTTTTATATATAGATACTTTGGTAACAATACTCTTAAAGAGAATTACCGTTGGCTCAAGGACCAGAACCAATGCTGTCGCTACCCTTCAACCAGTTTCGGCCATGGATACGAGAAAAAACACGAAATTAAGCAGACAAACAATGGAATGACATTGCAACATGCAAACATTTCAAAATAATAATAACATCAACTAACAGTCGCTTGAGAAGACGGCTATGAACAGGACAAAGCTCCGTAATGCAGTAGGCACAATAACAGGACACATTGCTCTCAACAAACACTACTACACCACAGGTATAACAGACATCCCTCTATGTAGGGCCTGTATGGATTTGGACTAAGCCATTGAACACTTCATACTGGAGTGCGTCAGTAATTAACAGCATCAGAGAAAACACTTGGAACAGACATAACCTTAGATCAAACACCCAACAAACTGGACAAAGTGACTGAGTTCTGGCAACAGTTAGGGTGGCTAACTTGATGGCTACATAGGCCCATGCAGAATGGTCCTTACAGGACTAAGTGCGGAAACCACACACTTAACTTAGAACTTACCCTTGGCTGTCTACCTACATCATAATCTGTTCAGGTACACTGCATAATTATTTGGAATTGTGCGACGGGCTAGTTATCCCAACTCAATGGTGATGCATGTTATTAAAACAATCCATTTGCTGGCCAGCATATTTATATTGAGCATCAAGACAAGAAGTAACATTAATTATCAGTAAACTGCCCATAAAATGAAATTCACCCTTAGCCTATTCTAAATATTTTTTTATTTATAGTTAAGACTATAAAATGATTTGGACCCCTCAATATTAGCACTGTTCTCATGTGCACCCACATATAAGTAGGTCTAGTCTAATTTGATTTGATCTAATTAATATAAGCAGGTATACTAAAATTATTTGATCAGAAGAGTTAATATTATAAAACGCCGCAAATTTGTATGTACCATATAGCACTAAGCAAGGAACCATGCCATATAGCCTACCTCTTTAGCCCATGGATGTTCAAAAACAACCATAATACAATCGGCTCCTGATTTTCACGAATCGATCAGCTAACATTGTTTTTTAATATCTTGAACTATGTATAGGCGTAATATTTGACAAAATAATCAAGAAATCAAGTAATTTAACTCCAAACAGTGTTGCATTTATCTATCTCCTAATAGCGACAATATCATAGTAACGCAGACGTTTTCATTTTTACATTGTTGTTTCTACAGAAATTGTTTTTTCATACAGAAAAAGAGTGCCTAATTTAAATAAGTAATTGTTGTTGTGTACTTACCAAACCTTCTAAACAACGCAACTAATTTCGCCTAAAACTATGGCAAATAATATTTTACAAAATCTCTAGGCCTGTCTTCAGGACATATTCACATATTCTATCTCATCTGTGGCTCTGTTTTTTTTTTTTTTCATTTATTACTGGCTTTAGCAACTAGACTATCAGCCTAAAAGGACCCATACAAAGCCCTGCCTGCAGGGCCCTGCTTGCAGTACTGCCGCAGAGGATGTTGCCACTCAAAGCCCTGCAAGTCATGAGCGCGTTGCGCTGTTGCGTTCAGACGTGTCCAGTGCTGTCATTCCCATACAATTACCTATACTAAAATGGCTCCATCATTATCAAAACACCAAAAATTGCGTTAGCTGTACTTGTGGCAGAAAGCACACGAAAAGAAAACAATGGTGTACGTACCTAACTATTGCGAGAGACGTTGGGTCACGCTTATTTACTGAGAGAGTTAGACCCCGATGATAACAAAAAAAACTTTTTAAAATTAAAATTTTAAAATTGTTTTATCAAAATATTTTTTTAAAAATAGCTTTAAAAAATCTTGAAAGCCGACAATGTAGCATCTTTATTAAAAGTCTTATATTTTTGGGACCGCATGTCTTTGTTATGGCATTGCTCGTTGTTAATCTTACAGAGGCACGGAAAATCTCGATATAGTTCGAATATGTCCCTCCACAGCTCCTCCAAGCCCTCTTTCTCCCTCTCATAAAGAAGAGATTTTCAACTTTTTATGACGAAAACAAGAGTGTGTTCCAAAACGTTAATAGTTACCCTTTGACAGCAGTCTGTCTCGACCACACTGATGGACGTCATATAACGCTATCCTGCTGTCAGGGTAATTTCTACCCGATTCGGAACGCAACCCAAACAAAATGGCGGATCAAATCGGCCCGATCTAACCACACATGGCACTGCTTGCAGTGTGGAGTGGGGAGAATCGTCTGGTCGGGCTTGCAGAATGCCACTGCGGCCCTGCGGCAGGGTGAACAATTAAAAAATCGGCCCTGCATGACCACACAAAGTACGATTGGCAGTGGCATGGCACTGCAAGCAGGGCCCTGCAGGCAGGGCTTTGTATGGGGCCCTTAAACAAGAAATTAAACCTAAATCACCTAAATATAGGTAGACAGAGTTTTTTGACCGACTAGCATGCGCGACAGTGAGACGCTTTATACTTCACTAGCTCATACAGAATATGTATATGGCGGGCTCTATAGTTTTTTACTCTGAGCTCTATGTTCTATCTGCCAAGGAGGGAGCCATAAGCGTATCACTTTCTTGCGAGGGACCTCCATACTAAAATGTATGGATTTTTATCAAATCCTAAAAACGTTCTTTATCTTTCTCTGAGAAATATGTGACATGGGACTAATAAATGCTACTACCACAGTTTTTCTGGTCAAAACGTTAGTATTATATAGTCTAAGGGTGAAAACAAATACCATTCAGGAAAAAAACGGTGTTATAAATCACGCATAAAATATTTACGCTTTCGTTCTTAGTTAATGATCAATTCACAGGTAAAAAACGATATATTTACACTTTCGCAAACAAAGTTTATACTAAAACAATACATTTTTAAAGATATCTTGATTTTTGTAAAAATTTTCTGAGCTTTTTGACCGACTAGCATGGGCGACAGTGAGACGCTCAGAATATGTATATGGCGGACTCTATAGTTTTTTAATCTGACTGAGGCCAGGCACAAAGATTTCGGACCTCCTTGCTTTTTCTGTGGTCAGGCGAGTCTTTTTTTTCTATTCTTCTGTCACTTCACTGTTCTGTCAAAATAAAAAATTACTTTTGGATTTTTTTGTTAACTTGACATTGTGCAAAATACATCTGAGATGTGACGCCATTAAATAAATATCTATCTATCTATCTCATTTTTGAAGAAACTTTAAGAAATTATTCGTCATTTCATACATGATATACAAAAAATAGAATGGTATCATTCCATGTTAGGTGTCATTTAAAACAATAAACAAATAGTGATTGTATAACATGCCCGGTTAACTCTTGTAATTATGAATTGCCCTTATTTATTTTTAAAGACTTGTCTAAAATTAGATCGAGGATTCAGATGCAAGTTGATTAATTATTGGTGCAGAGTGCAGAAGGCTGAATGTTGTAGCCCCGTGCGAACCCCAATTTACCGTCAATTCCACTTGTCCCAGTCAGTGCAGGCTTGTAAGGATGATGTTCAAGTGCTGCTTTCACCACAAGAAGTGAGTTGATCAATTGCTACCTATACAATTGCCTCTTAGTTTCCTACAGAAGGTGTACGAATTATTATTGTTAACAAAACAATTTAAACCCTCTTCATAGTACACTCTATTTTTTTATCGAATTCCTAACTTATTAGAAAAATTAAATATCCTTTGAGATATTCGTATTTTTAAGGTTTCCTAGTATCTATATACTTTATGGTGCTGTTGTAGTGCTGTGTGCACAGCTATAGAAAATTTAGAAGCATAAAAAAAATTAAACTCCTCAAAAAGGGTGAAGTCAATTTTACTCTCAAATGGGAATAAACTGCTTTGTCTATTTCGGTTATTCCATCAACCTATTGTAGTTTCCTATTAAAGGGCTTAAGCATCTTCTCTCAGTACCATTCATTCATTTCATTTCTTGTTGGGGACGCCGCGATGCACGCAGATGGGTGATCGGATCGCGTTAGTGGAGCCATTTCACCCTTTATCCCAGAAAACGGACAGCCTGCCCATGCTTTGTTGGGAGTTCTAGCCCCGAGAAGGCCATGTATTTGTGATGAATAGCAGGTCAGCGATCGATTCAGTAGCCAATAGTCCAGTGTCCCCCTTCTGCTGGGTGAACCTCCGGACATAAAGGTACCTACTCATCACGCTTTCCATACTATTCAGACACTTTTACTGTTCCTCGGTGGTGTAGATTCCCCACTCCACATGGCACGCTGCCCGGGGCACTGGTTTTACTGGTGCTCCTGCAGTATCACCCCGTGGAATCTTCCCGTAGCTTTATAGAATCTTACCATATCTCCTATTGATACTTCCCTGAGATCCTCCTCTGATAAGCTGTCTCTGCCTAGAGTCTTCCATCTCGGTAGCGAATACATCGGGCACTCGGCGATGAAGTGGAAGCTAGTTTCATCTTCTCTGCACTCCGGACAGGCTGGATCTTCCTTCCTCTTCATAATAGCTAGGTGTCTGTTCAGGGTACAGTGTCCTGTCAGTATACCTATTATCTTAGTTATATCCGCTTTCGGAAGCTGTATTAAACGTCTGGTCTTTGTTCTATCATACCCTTTTATAAAGAGTTTGGATTGTCGGTGTCCTTCTAAGGTATTCCATCGAGCAATCGCCTCTATATTTATTATTCTCTTGAAAACTCCTTTAATTATCTTACTAGGGATGGGTAGGCGGGGTTCTGGGCCTATCGAGACTTCATCTGCCCCCATCCTTGCCAATTTATCGGCAGTTTCATTGCCCATATTTCCTTCATGTCCAGGCGTCCAGGCTATGACTACCTCCCTGCTTGAAGCTAGTTTGTTCAGGGTCTCTTTGCATTCCAACACCAGTGCTGATGTTGTTTCTGGTCTCTCTAGGGCTTTTATTGCCACTTGACTGTCACTATACATTGTTACTTTGTTGTGTGGATTTGCATTGGATTCCTCCAGGTAACGGGCACATTCCATAATGGCAAATACCTCCGCCTGGAAAACACTTGCAAATTTCCCCAATGGCACTGATATGTTTGTACTTTTTGGTCCTGGGATGAAGAACCCAGCTCCCGATCTTCCAGTCTTTTCTTTCCTTGAACCATCGGTGTAACAGACTGTTGTTTCTTCTGTTCTTACTAGTTCCCATTGGTCCCTTGTTCCTATGTGGATTCTACACTTCTTGTCAAAGATTCTCCGTTTGCCTATGAGGTCATTGCGAGTCATGATCATCGATAGGTTTCTTTCGTAGGCTTTGTCTATGACTGAGTGCCCATTACTGACTTTTATATTGCTCCATTGCCTGCTCTCAGTACCATACTTTAAAGTCTTGTGCAGGTTGTTTCATCCCTATATTTTATCTGTGCATGTGTGGCCCATTTGATATTATCAACACAAGTGGACGGCCTGCTACCACTTAAGCTTCACAATATACTTATGACATAGCAGTTTCAATTTCCTCCTCTTGTTACTGCAGAGCTTGGTCTACTTATTTTAGTTTCTTTTCATTGTTTATGAAGATCACAGAGGGTTACTTTAGGATGTTTTTAGGGTTCTGGACCAAAATGGTAAAAACGGAACCCTCATGGTGCGACCTTGTCTGTATGTCACAGCTGGATATCTCGGCAACCACTCATGAATATGATTGCCCGACTTAATTGCAAACAAAAGAATAAAAAGAAATGATCATTATTATTTTAAAGGGGCCCCAAGAAATATCATTCCCCCACTTATCTCCGAAGTTTGCGAAAGGAAAAATCTTAATTAATTATAGTCGATAGAGGTTTATGTCTAGGAATAAATAATAAGTCAGGAACTCTAACTCAGAAAAAAATCCACACAAAAAGTGGCCCTACGTGAAACCAAAAGGACATATATTCAAAATACGAATCAATTGAAATTGAAATTCAGAACAAGAGCAGGGATTGGTTCGCGCGCGTGCTGCAATGTGTGTGTGTTTAGTTTTGCGGTCCCAAAAATGGACTTTATTGCTTCCAAAAATATTAACATCTTTAATATTTACTCACACGCCGAGGTTTCCGATATACCTTTAATTTAAAAGTATATCAGAACCTTCTGCGCGCGAGTCCGACTCGAAGTTGACCGGTTTTTGTGAGGGTAACAGTGCTAAATGGTAGAATCAATTTTGTAAACTAAACTAGAAGCCTAAGAAAACTTGGGGGTGAGTTGCAGAAACACTCACCAAGTGGATGGAGTCAAAGCTTCATCTTAATTGGGATTTAAAAGTACAATCCGTGGCAGGCGATAGAACAATGCTCAATTTCAAACTAGATTTTTTTACAGGTCACTTTAATTTTACGCAAAAATGAATTCAATAAAGAATTCACTTTTGGGTCCATCAAGTCTTATGACTCAAATCAACTGGCTTCCAATGATCCAATTGAAGACACACGAAGTGAAGGCAAATGCATCAAAACTTCAGGTATAATAATTTTTACAACTTTCTAAATGATTATAATCAATTGAATCAAGTATTAACGGACTCAAAATCACTGCAAATCTCATAGCTACAAATTTTATGGCAACTTACCTATATTTTTGTTTTACAGGCATGTTGATGGGTGTGTTTGATGGACATGGAGGACCAGCTTGTGCTCAAGTCATATCTAAGCGGCTGTTGCCATATGTTGCTGCATCCCTGCTACCTGAAGACAAACTCACTGGATACTTGGAGGAAGAACTGGGGGAACCTTTACTTGAAACCTTCAATGATAAAGTAAGTACAAACATTCCTGATATGAATAATACAGAAGTCTGAATACATAATGATTGTAATGTTTTTTTTTTTCAGGGTGATTTGGTAGAAGACCTAAAAGAACTTTATGAGAAAAGTTTTGGCGAATATTTATTTGAACTTTCAAGTGTATCCAGGGATAGTCAAGATCTTCGCTCCTGTTTAGAAGAAAGTATAAAGAAATTAGATAGTGATTTCTCTAAAGAAGTCTTAGATTTATATCAGAGCACTGGTCAAGTGAATCCTAAAACTCTGTCAGTAGCATTATCGGGAGCAGTGGCATGTGTCTGCCATATTGATGGGCCCGACTTACATGTCGCAAATGTTGGTGACTGCAATGCTGTGCTTGGAGTAATGACTGAAGATAAAACCTGGATAGCTAAGAAAATCACAAAAGAACATAATTCAGAAAATCTAGATGAATTGAAACGTATTTGGAGTGAGCATCCTGATGATGAGAGACGAACTGTTGTAAGACGTGATAGATTACTTGGCGAGTTGGCTCCTCTGAGAAGCCTTGGTGACTATCGGTACAAATGGCCTATTGAAACTCTGTCAGAAGTTGCAGTGCCGTTAGTGGGAGAGAAAGCTATTCCACCTAACTATTTAACACCACCTTATCTCACAGCAAAGCCTGATATTTACTATCACAGACTGACACCAAAAGATAAGTTTTTAATTATAGCATCAGATGGTATCTGGGATATGTTGACTCCTCTTCAGGCTGTTATGTTGGTGGGAGAACATATGAAAGGGAAGGTGCATTTCAACCCACTCAAAATACCAAGAAAAAATATTCAGCTTGGAGATATTAATGAATTGCTTCTTCACAGAAAAGAAAGTTTAAAGAGTAAGCCTAAAGACAAGAATGCAGCAACTCATCTAATAAGACACGCAATTGGAGGCACTGAGTATGGGGTAGACCACTCACGTCTGGCTCATTTGCTGAGTCTTGCTCCTGACGTGAGTCGCATGTTCAGAGATGACATGACGGTAACAGTTGTTTATTTTGATTCAGAATTCCTTAGACAATGTCCAGCGTAATTTGTTGCAATAAATACAAAATAAACGAGTAAGTTAATCTAAAACTTCGAACAACAGTGCCTTCTTAATCAACTATTAGAGCAATAAAGCAAAATCTTGAAGAGAAAGAGGCCACAATTTATTAACAATTATTTAATTTAACATTTTAACTATTGTGACATGACGATTTTCAATCAATCTGATTAAATTATTTGTTTGTGACATAATTTGTACAATCTTAACTAAAATTTTATGTTGTGGCATTTTAATGTTCTATCTATGACTTATTATTGACTTTTTATAATTTGTGTTCCTATTTATTACAAAAATCAATTCATTAAAAAATATTGTTATAGTAAATGGTTTATTGTAAATATCAAAATTATAGTTTCATTATTTGTACTGGCAAACGCACACCAATGGAAACACTTGCACTAAGAACAATCCATACATGGAGAGCCTTGGTAGGACCAAATAAAAGCTTGGATTCAGGGTCCAAAGAGGGGCTACATAGAAAAGTGCATTGTTATTCATTTATCAATAACTAGTCGTTTATTTTCTGGGTCTTTCTCACTCACTACTTACTGGACGCCCCATAGTAGTCGAATGTCACTTTATTATTGCCGTTGGTACTCAGAAGTCATTTATAATATCACATTAAATGTCCACTGCAGGACAGGGAACTCCCTCCAGAACTCCAGCAAAAACGCGTGGTATTTAGGAGGGGATTTACCATAGTCACCACACTTCGCGATCGCTTTTGTAGGTGACCGCAGTATGTAAGATGGTACGATACACAGGAAGATGCTGCTGTCCATCCTCTGGTTCATAAGTCTTTAGTCGCCTTTTACGACACCCACGGGTAGAGATGGCACTATTATTTGCCGGCACCACACGGACGAGAAGTCTACATACCCTTAATTGGGCAGACGTTTATGTAAAGTTATTGTCGTAATGGACAGAAGGAACATGCTTCCCACATAAACTAAGGCGATGTGGGAACTTTTTTTCTATTGCCCAATACGACAAAAAAATTGCCCGCCAATTGAGGCCCGCAAAATGTAAAATGCCAGGTGGGAAATATAGGTAATCCTTTAGTCCTATTCGCAACAGACCAAAACACAACAAAACTTGGCCTATAAATACATACATTTATTTTATTATAAATGATAAAGTTATTTTTTCAGAATGGTTTTAATTAGTTTAAATATAGGGTCATTAAGTTAAAAATATAAATTATAAAAAATATAAATTTCTTTCGAACACAAATAACGCGGTTATTTTTTTTCATTTTCGTAAAAAATCGATTCCCTTATGGCAGAATGGAACATAGTCATAGCGTATTAAAGAATAAAAAATAAAAAACCTTCCAAGTGCGTGTCGGGCCACACGCAGTATAGGGTTTCGTAGTTTCTAAGAATTTTTTATTATCGCCAAGCAGATTTTTTTTCTATTCCATAACGTTCATACGAGTAGCATAAACTTTTTACCTTCGAATGCTCAGCGAGGTGCGTTTCAAGACAGTAGGTATCCATAAAGTTGCCACTCTTTTCTGATTATATAAACTCTTTGACCCAGGTGGTCTCGGGAGGTGGACGCGCCTGATTGCTATCGCTATTTTTTATTATTTCCAATTTTTCGTCTATAGCTCATTAACGTGTAAAGCCTACTTAGCCGTGATAGTTTTCCTTTACGAGTACCTGCAGCAGGTACCATAAAAAATATTTCATAATTTTATTTTACCACTTTGTCGGCGTGAATGAAATGTATGTATGTCCATACTAAATTACTGCTTTCTAGTACTAAGGGTCTCTGAGCTAACCCGCGGACAGACAGACGGACATGTCGAAACTATAAGGGTTCCTTGTCGACTACGGAACCCTAAAAAACTCTCTTCTCGGACCACCCGTGGGACCACCTCTCTTATTGACATGACAGCTTCTTTTTTATTATGTGATAGCTGACGACGAATTTCCATTCTGCCGCACGGAAATTGATATTTTACGAAAATAAAAAAAAAATTCAATTGCGTTATTTGTGTTATTTTTTTTATATTTTATAATCACTTTATGACCCTTTCTCTATTTATAACCCAAGTTTCAAGGTTCCTTACATTTCCGTTTGGGTTGCGAATTAAGGGTTAGGTATACTTTCATTAAATCTCGGGCTGCCACTTTCTTTGTCAATGAGTTCGAAAAGGAAAACTTAACGAAAGATTAACTTGTGACGTGTCTGAGTACGACAGTAACAGCCGGTTGCACAAAAATGCTTTAAAGCTTCTTTAAATCTATTGCAGAAACTTAGACGCTTTGTGCAACTGGCGGTAATCCACGCAAAGCATTATCAAGAAAACACTATTTGAATTTTCACTTCGTTTATTAATAATCATTCATATATTAAAAGTGAATATTGTATTTAAGAAAGGTCATAGGCGAATAATAATTAGGTACTAATTATTTACAAAGAAAGAGTTGTCTAAGCGGATTAGATTTCAAGGTGTCATAATTCTCAGATTCGTGTATATTGGTAGGTATTTGTTGGAAAACGTGTAACAAAAACGTTATATAACATGAAGTATGTAAATCTGCATGACACTTAACAACTTAGGTAATATACAGCAAAGAGATTTGAACCTCGCTACGAGGTTCAAATCTCTTTGATATACAGTCAGGAGAATAAACAGGGCTTTCGGCGCATCATGTGCCAAAAGAAATTGGCAAAAAAAAATCGACCAAAAACTCATGAATAATAAATAGGGAAATGAAAATTTAAAGTGAGCAACACTGGGGTAATTGGAATAGAACTTCTTGATACTTTTCGTACTTATGGTAGGGTCACGGGACCGTGCGACCGGCAGCACATCCTTTGATTTTACAATACGTCTGCGTTGTTGAGTACCTACTATTCAGCAAGCCCAAAATAAGATAAGTATAATAATTTTTTGCTTTGTTACATAACTCGAAATCCAAACGTTCCACCAGATTTACGGTTGTCATTGGTAAAGATAATTCAGAATAACCCATTATTAGAAACTTTGGTTTTAGTTAATGAGCCGTAGGTTATCTCAATAAATAAAATAAATAAACAATTTGAAACCCTTGCGCAGTATCACCCTTTGAAGATCTTTATTGAATTTCTAATTTTTGACGAAATATAATTCTTGATTTTGACAATAAAGAGATCTTTGCGAGATGTTGAATCTGTTTATCTCGACGAGATCTATAATTTTTTCGAACATATGAATAGTCTTAGGACAGTAGTTAAATATTTATACCGGTTTGCAGTTTGACAACTGTACACCGAAATAAAGATCTCGACGAGATCTATTATTTGTCCGAACCCTGTGCGTTAATTTCAAAATCTTTGGGCTCCGAACGTACATGTAGTCTAGGGCCAGTAGTAACAGAGATGTTTTAAGTTTAACAAAATGTCAACCGAAATAAAGATCTCAAGAACTTTAATTGTTGCCTAAAAAACAAAAACACTAGGATCAATAGTTTCCATGATTTTATTAAAATTTCAAATTAATTCAATTTTAATTCAGTTCTGATTAAGTTCTAATTCAGTTCCAATTCAATTCCAACTCAGTTTCATTGCGGTCTTGTTTCTATGAACAACGCAACTTGTCTCATTTGTCGCAGTTGCGTGCCTGTGGCCAACATATAGTTAATATCAGTCAATACAAAAGCACTTCAAGCTTCACACATTGAACTTTGTACAATGTGTGAAGCTTGAAGTGCTCTTTAATTGACTGATATGTAAACCAGTAAGAAAACACAGCCTATTTGTTAAGATGACTAGACAACAAACACATATTGATTTTGAAAGCAATTGGCCCCGTCAGTAAAAAGGTCAGAATGGCGGCCAGATTTTCCAGTTATCCGTTATCAGAGACCGAATAGACCCCAGATCTTGATTTTAAAAGCAATCGCTCGTGTAACGAAAAGGTCAAAATGGCGGCTACTTTCCATTACTCGCACCCGATCCCTGTTTGCGCTTGAATTACGTTGTCGCTTTCCTAATAGGCGACAACTTCAAAAATAGTAATCAGGTGCGAAAGCCCGCAAGAGTACATGACCGCGGCGTTTGACACGGACGACGAACTTAATGAACCTGACCGCAGCACGTCAACGGTACGACCGCGCGCGGAGCAGACCCTCATAAGTATCAAAACTAGTCAGCCCTACTAACCAGTCAATAATTCGTGGCGCTTTAAAATCGAAAATTGTGTTTGATTTATTACTGTTTCACGAATTCACGTGTTCACGAATTTAACGATAGATATTATGAAAGAAAAATCCTGCTCCTAATCGTACCAGTTTTTCCGACATTCTTACGAAATATTTTAGTGTTTTCAAGTAAACAAAGTAAAATCTCAGTATTGTTGAAACAAACTTTGGCTCAAGGAACATATAATACTCACCTACTTTGGCTAGACATTTGACAGCTCAACATTGCCATATGAAAATCTTCTTTTTATTTTTAATTCTTTATTCATGAGTTTTTGGTCTACCTTATACTAGGTCGAGTGGGGTATCATATGAAAGGGATTTACTAAATACATGGTGTAAGGGACGGTGTACCGAAAACTGGAAGGGCGAGCTCAGTCAACGAAACTGAACAACTTTCCCATACAAACATATGTTGTGAAATGAAAAAAAAAATGCCTCTCCTTACAAATTGCCCACTCTTGTCGAACAGTTTGTATGGAGAGGTAATTTTTTTTTTCACCCTTTAGATATTTTTATTTTTTTATAGCATAAAACCTTTACAAACAAATTTAGTTTTGAGGTACTAAAAATGTACTTTATTGCTTTTAAAAATACTACAGGTGTATCGTAACCCTTGATCCAGTCACGTAAGGAAAAAAAAGGGGGTCAACCTAGGAGGGAGAGCTAACAAGCTGCAAACTCGTGTACACCTTAATTTAGTTGTTCTAAAAGTTGTCTCAAAAGTCTCATAAAACCTCGTGTTCGCGTCGTAAGTTATTCAAGGCCAAAGGTCACAAAAATCAGTTTTTAGGGTTCCGTAGTCAAAATGGAACCCTTATAGTTTCGTCATGTCCGTCTGTCTGTCTGTCCGCGGCTTAGCTCAGAGACCCTTGGTACTAGAAAGCTGAAATTTTGTACGAATATACATTTTATCCACGCCGATAAACTGGTAGAATAAAATTTTGATTTTTTTTTATCCTCCCTTGCAAGTAAAGCGGGGATGATTTATTTTTTCTTGTCTACCCCATGGTGTGGGTGTCGTTGGATAGGTCTTTAAACAATAATGTAAGTCTGCCTAGATCATTTTTCGATTTAGGGATCCGTTTGCGAAATACGAGTATGAAGCTTGAAAGCGCAATTTTTTGTTGGAGTCAAGTGTGTCCCCCCCCCTCCAGCCGGCTAAACTGTTGTTATTGGAAATGTGACAAATTCACAATAGAAGCATATATATGATGACATTAAAAGGTAAACTATCACAGCCAAGTAGGCTTTAAAGGATAATGAGCTATAGCCGAAAAACTAAAAATTATAAAAATTGCACTAACAGACAGGGCTGAGCATTAGGAGCATTAGGAGGTAAAAAGTTTATATAAACCTTATGAAAATCAGTTACGTTATGAAATACTTACTAAAAACTACGGAACCCTATACTGCGCGTGGCCTGACACGCACTTGGCCGGTTTTAGCTCTAATGACGTTGACATGTAAAAATTGCAGAGCATACAATTTGTTACAAATTTTGTTTAAAAAATTTTTTATACGCTCAACCGTTTTTGAGATACGAGTAGAGGGCGGAGAGCAAAATTACAATATATTTACTCGTTTTATTTTTACTTTAAACCTACTTAGGACGCAGGCCGCAGATTTTGCTGACAGGGCGTACGTTTGCGTTTTTTTGCGTCCTGCGGCCTGCCCCTCAGCTTACGCTGGCCCTCAGGGGCTTTAGTCAAAACAGGCCAGCTTGAAAATCTGGAAAAGACCTCCTGAACACCGGGCTCCGGTCTGGAACATCTCCTATAGTTTTTTGTGATCCTCTAATCATCCCCTATCCACTACGACATCTCGTTTTCGCCCTGATTATCACGTAAAAAAAACCTCGGCTCCCGGTCCAATAAACAAGTTTGTAAACGTCAGTTTACCTACCTACTCTTATTTAATCTGCGGTAAAACAAAATTGACCAGATCGTTGGTCCACCTTGTGGGGGGCCTGTCAACGCTTCGTCTTCCGGTACGTGGTCGCCACTCTAGAACCCTTACACCCCATCGGCCATCGGTTCTTCTTGCGATGTGCCCTGCCCACTGCCACTTTAGCGATTCTTAGGGCTATGTCAGTTACTTTAGTTTTTCTGCGGATCTCCTCATTTCTGATTCGATCGCGCAGAGAGACTCCGAGCATAGCCCTTTCCATAGCCCTTTGGGTGACTTTGAGCTTTCTGATAAGGCCCATCGTGAGCGGCCACGTCTCGGTGCCATATGTCATCACTGGCAACACACACTGGTCAAAGACTTTCGTCTTGAGACACTGCGTTTCCCATTCGAGTCGGATTCGACGAGTGATTTACCCTGCTGGACTGTTTGTCCCAGGTCGCGGGAAGCTGCTGGATGCGAGCAGTGCAGGACCGGTCGTCATGGAGATCTTTAGGGGAGGCCTATGTCCAGCAGTGGACGTCTTTCGACTGATATGATGATGATGATGAAAACAAACTTAGGTATTGTTGCGCTTGTCTTAGGCCATTGTTATATGTGAGAAGGGTTTACAACGGCAAATTGGGTTGGTGTCCATACGATATCCTGAAAATTGATTTCAGGTCCAAAAGCACCCATTCTCGGAACTCTATTCATACTCGTACGTCGTAATCGTAAGGCCAGCTGGGTACTTTAGGTAAGTAGATAAATCTTGATCTGAATCAAGGCACTTCTTTTATATTCCATCAAGCAGAAAGAATAGAGAGAGAAGCATCAATGTAGAGTGGCAAGGCACACCCGATGGACAATAAACACACTATTACAGAACGAAATTTTGTATGCAAGGAGCGACGACTTTTAGTAAACCCCGTGGGTGCTCGCTCATATCATGACTTAATTAGGGTGCATTTGTCCTGAGGTGGTACGGAGATATGTACAAAAGAAGACACAACCAGATAAGATACCGAAACAGATTGGTCTTTTCTTAAGGGTTAAACGTCTCTTCGTTCTGCGCCGCCACTCCACATCAGTGGAAACCCTGGTAGTGCACGTATATTTATTAATATTAATAATTAATAACTAGCGTTCTGCCCTGCTTCGCACGCATGTTAACCCGTACCCGCATCTAAATTTTTTCCGGACTTTTTCATTTATCTGGGAAATGTTTAGGTACACTTTTTTTCTTACGAACATTGTCCTTGAAATTACGAATACCATAAAAGAATCAGTCAAATCGGTCGAGCCATTCCATTAAAAGACTACTCTATGAGCCAGTCTCAAGTTATGCTCCGTCATACATGAGGCAATTCATTTTTATAATTATTATTAAAACAGCCAGCCAACTCTTTGATTTGAGCATTTAACTGGCTGTGTGGGTTACCTCACTACCACTCAGTATAGTAAGGGTAGTAATTATTTTAACCATACTCCTAAAGTCGAAAGAAAAAGACGTTACTATCAGAACATACAAAAATGTAACATGGTTGGTAAGTAATAAAAAATAATTCTACTTGCAGTGGGGTCTAACCACAAAGGGAGATGCAGAGACACACACAAAATATTCTATACTCAGCACCTTAGTCTTTTTTATGCACTTGATGTTGATAAAACGGTATGTTTACTATGTATCTACATATATAATGAGTTCGGGTAGTCGCCGTCGACGGATCTACTTCGAAGAGGACATCATCATCAATATGCAGGCAAAAAACTTTGTGCTAAATGTAGAGAACAATTAAAATATTTACAGGATACCGTTAGGAGGGCAACAATCCCAGACTTAAAGGCAATATGAACAATATAGCACTTTATTTAATGAAATCTTAATCTTACTGTTCTAGCACACCTATTAAACAAATTCCTATCCGAAGGATTGAAAGCGTGAGGGGAGTTATTACTCCGTACACAAAAGCATACTTTAAAAGTGAATGTATAGTGATGTTTAAACAAGAAGGACATTATACTTATAATTAAGAAGTATATTTAACATTATAATTAAGGGGCAACAAGAGCTTAGCGAATACCTAGCATTGTGACAAATAAGAGATCTGCAACATTTGCTTAATGATAGTAGCACGCGTAGAGTTGTAGTTACTGAGCAAAATAACCACTTGCAAATATTAAGTTTGTATAATCCGACCAATGCAGTGCTTCTATTTTATTAATAGCTTTTGGCAATCTTCTGGTTTCACATGGGTTTCACACAAATTTCAGAATTCATCGACATGGCATGTGGCATGCTATGTTTTCAATGTAGATGAAAAGCCAAAATAAGTTATTGTTTTACGACCAATTAAATTCTTTGGAAAAGTGGTTCAGATTTGTGCTCTACGTACTTACAACACACGTACATACAAAAATTTTACTCTACTGGTATAAAAACCCGAAGATTAAAAAAGAACTATCAATAAATTGCATAATAAGCACTGTCATGGGTTTTTTGACATTCTCCATAGTTCCAAGAACTCTTCAAGTATAGCATATAGGTAGGCGCAACATCGGCTACTTAAATCTATACGAATGCACAGCCCGCAACAATTTTCCTACGCTAGTTCGTTTGAAAAACGTATCTTATCGCCTACAAACACCATTAAAAGACACAAATTGACTTGCGACCCAAAACTACACTTCGAATAAACTACTATCTTCATCTTTTAAACAAATTAACTCTTTCGCTGGTAACTTTGACCTGGAACCATAGCCTTTTATTTAATATACTTACAGGATTAATTTTTTATCACTCCGGAAATTTTAAAAGGTGGATCTGACAGGTACTGCCCATGAAACTGAACAATCTTTCCCACTGAACAATCTTTCCCACTGAACAAAGGTTGAAATACTAATATATATATATATACCTAAACGTGTTCCTTGCAAAAAGTTGTTTAAGTTCAGGGGCAGAAACAAGGCACCTCTTAAAATTTCCGTGGTGGTACAAAAATACGCTGTATAATAAATACAGGTCAGAGGCTGGTACAGCATGGTGTTTGAATCCTAAGGATTTCATTCGAAGCAAAAAATATAATTATATACTCTAGTATAAAGCTGTAGAGTTTCTTATTTATTAATGTTACAAATTCGTAACAGGGGCTCAATTCTTGAATATCACTAGGTGATAAAATAATTATCACGCAAGAATTCATAATTATAGATGATTCTTTTTAAAAGTGAAGTTAAAAGTGGCATTATTTTTCCTATCGAGGCTATGATTTCCCTTTAAGAGTTTTTCTGGGAGCTTTTAAGATCTCAAAAGTCACTCGAAAATCACTTGGTGATATTCAAAAATTGGTTCCCAGAGCCGTGCTTCAAACAATTTATTTTATATCAGGTCGATTTTTGCATAAAAGATAGAAACGTTCTATATTTTAAATAAACTTGTATATTTATTCGTAGTAAGTATAGCGATAGATAGAATAGAAAATAATTTATTACATCAGATTCTCATCATAAAACCTTAATTTCGAGGAAACTATGATATAGTACATTAAGATGCACGTGCGCTATTTTGGATATTACAGCCGAGGCTCAGAAATTGCAGCCCGAGCCGCAGGCGAGGGCGTAATGGAGCCGAGGGTGTAATCACCAAAGCGCACAAGCTTCTTACGACGTTTTTCAACACATTTGCGAATAAAAACGAATCGAATTCGCTTACCTTTTTTTCCTAAGGAAATTTCGTAGACGTTTTCCTCACATTTCTACGTCACCAGATACACCGGACTTGTGTTTTTGTTCAAGTATTTTCGACGTTCTACACTTATCACTGTTTTTTTTTATTTGTAGAAGTCATTTATTTTTTAATTACATTAAACACAATTCACAACAAGAAATATATGTTAAAATGGCGCGCGTATTACTTTTTTCGAAGACACAGATTATACATGCGCGCCCAGAAGACAATGACTACACCACAAGGAGGTCCGAAATCTTTGGACTACACTATCAAACAGACTACTTTTCAAATTATTTTAAAATTGAATATTTTGTTACTTTAAAGACAAATTTGTAGTTAGTTAGTTGATTAAAATCAATATTTTCGTATAATTAACGTTTATTTATCATATTATCGAACACAGTTTCTTAATTCATTAAATTATTATGAATGTTATAGATATAGAAACTCGTTGCACCTTGCTGCTATAAAAAACAAAATAAAAATAAAACACTAACCTGCCAAACAGCTTACTCAGCAAGGAGGTCTTTGTTCTGAGGCTCTATCCCTTGAATTATTTAATATTGCATATTTTGTTACTTTAAAGACAAATTTGTAGTGAGTTGGTTGATTAATATAAGTATTTCCATGTAATTAACATTTATTTATCATATTATCGAACACAGTTTACTTATTCATGAAAATATTATGAATGTTATAGATATAGAAACTCGTTGCATCTTGCCGATTAAAAAAAATACAAAAATTACAACACTAGTGAAGTTATAATAATGAAAAAAGCACGCGTGTTTAATAAGCTGGATTATGGACCTTAATACAGTGCAAATAGAGCTGTTTAATGAGCAAATGTGTTGAAAAATATATTATAGGGTGCTCGGCGCAACGTGTGCTAAAGTAAATTGGGCGTTAGAAGAGGTCATTTAATTTTGCTATCTCTTCAGTCCCCCTTACCCCTTCTTTTCCCTATGGTTATTTTTAAATTCAACTTTGTACAATAAAGTCAACAAAATTAATTATTATTATCATTTACTCTTAAAAACTCGGAAATCCTGATTAAATTGTTGGCTTCTGTTAAAAATACAGGCTCGACATCGGTTCGGCATTTTTAAAGTGGTCTAGTGTAATAGTAACTCAAGCCGCCTATATGCGTTATAATTATTTTCTTGTTCTTGGTGTTCCTCACTATTAGGCAAGAAATGAGACACATTACAACCACTGTAGAAATTCAAAAACACATGCCGTGCCGTTTTTAACAGAGGCCATCAATTAAGTCAGGTTTTGTGAGTTTTTAAATTATTTTCAAAATAATTATTTTGGTCTTAAATTTCTAGTAAAACCTATTTACGAATGAGATGAGAGAAACATTTTTGTTTGCAAGAGTAACGGGTTGTACTTGCTTTGCACGTGTTATTTACGCAAAAAAGGATTTCAATCCGATTTTTTTAGCTTGAGTGACCCGATTACATGTTTAGGTATACCGTTAGTAAAAGAGTAGACTAGAAAACTTTTGAGAGAATCGGAAGATCCACATCGCTTTTAGTTTGTTTTTTATAGCCATGTAAAGAAGAACTTTATGTTTACCTATTCCGCTAACTTTGAGGGTTGATAACAAAACTAGAAGAGAATCGCTAATAATTGAGATTTGATAGAACATTACAACAATTTACAATAAAATAAAATTTTAATTTGGAGAGGCACTATACTTTTTTATTTATAAAAAATAACCGTGGGACATAGAAGGGGTAATGGAAGCTAAAGAGACAGCAAATAACCCCCCCCCCCCCCCCCCCCAACGCCTAATTCATATTGGCACACGATGCGGTAAACACCCTGTATACCTCGATAGATAAACAGGGAAACAATTCATCAGCGATTCGAAAGTGGATCTTTTCGTTTGTCAAAACTGTCATTCGAATTAACACGAATGTAGTCACCGCTGCTGGTTAGTAAGTTTAATAAGATTGCTTACCGATACTACTTACGTTAGTTTGAGATTCGCTAACGGAAATATCCAAAAGTTATCCAAAATATATGTTTTCAGAATTTGCAAAAAGTATCGAGAAGGATGATAATAAGTGGTATTTTAAAGAGTAGTTTGTACACTAATTTTGGCATAGATGACATACGAAGAATAGAGGGAGTTCTATAATGGGATGAGGCGAGGAGCTAGGATGTAGCCAGCGCAAACGAGCGTGGCTGCCAGCTTAAATGGGCTACACATTGTATGTTGTGCGGGATGGCAAGATGGTTGGCAACCCTTGCTCCGTGCAGGACCGTAGGTGTCAAGCGATGAAACATGCCATCTAGCAGTAGGTATTTCGTCAATGCAATCCCGCAAAACAAACATTGAATAGGCCGTTTTTCATAGGGGCAAACGTGTGCTATCATACTCGAAAGTTAAACAAGAATCCTATTTCATCTACTCGTTTACGCTACGTTTCTAAAACACGGATATTTTGTTATAAATAAGGACATAAGGTATTTAAATATATTATTTGTCCCTTCATCAGAATCTGTATAAGCCGTCATGCACTGAGAAGCGCGAGACGACCAAATACTGCTACTTATTGTTACTATCATTCTCATAACGTTAGCATTATAATCATCGATCAAAACCATTGTTATCACTACCAAATTGCTTTTTAAGTTATCTAATCTATCCAGAACAAACCAATCATGAACGTCACCATTTCCTTACGTAAATTACCTACAGTCCTAAGAGATCTTCAAAATATATTGAAGCGAAATTGATTTTATACGAGTATGTATTATTTCGTTGGCTATTTGACATAGCGGGCAATCAAAAATATTTTTATACCTACGGGGGCTGTAAAAACCCAAAACGCTCCCAAAATGCAAATTTAACTATAGGTAAATGGGGCGCAACACTTAAAACCCTATGTTTTATGTATTTATCAACAATAACAGTAACTTAATGACGAGTCTATTCACGACAACTTCAAATTTCGTCAAAACATTTAATTGTATTGTATTGTTTTAGAAGAACATTTTGTTTTGCTGTCAGTGTGACAACAATATTGTTGCACTATGATGCGTGCGCGCTGCTGATCGCTGGTCAACTCATAGTGCTACCCATCTTAATTTTTTATAAAAACGGACCCCAGTTTCCTTAAATATTTATTGACAAAGTAAGAAAAATAACTAACTAACGAGAAAGTATGCAACAGTCATGTATAATCAGGAATATAAGTAAAATTTCAACTGATACAAGTACTTAATAAGATCAACGAAGAGCCAATGGTCTCCTCTCGCACGGATTTAGCTGTCTTATGTTATATCTATACGAGCAAAATACGGTATGAAGAACTAATCTCTATTTTTATTTCTGAACTTGGGCGTCGTCGGCTTAGGGAAAAGACTGGTGATCCTCGCGCTGGGTCATTCCACCTTGCAAAGGTTGGCGATATCCATTCAGCAGGGTGACGTCGCAAGTGTTATGGGCACCTTTGCGCCAGGGTGACCCAGAGTGATGTGATATTTGTCAATTGTATTGACGTATATTTATAAAATTGCTTTACTAAAAATCTCTATTATATTCTGTTTTACATTTTGTAAATTAGGTGGGTTAGATAGATTAATAAAGACCAGAAAAATATATACAGGGTGTAAAAAAATATCTCCCGAAATCTGGAACTGTGGATTTAGGGTTTGATCCTCGCCCAGGGCAAACACTTTTGTGATAAACATAGGTGTTTGTTCTGTGTCTGGGTGTTATTTATCTATTTGTGAATGTATATCAGTCACTGGGGGTCTATTACGGTAGCTGGAACGTGTCTGCCATATGTGAATCATTTCCTATCGAACTTATACCTATACGACCACAAGCTGTCAGTGTGGTCCAATTTCTTGAGTCGTTTTTCAGCCGCTGAAAGGAAATCTAGAAATAAAACATTATTGGTTGCAAAGGAAATGATTCGCATAAATAGCATACACCTTCCAACTACCGTAATAGACCCTCTGATACCTATAGTACAAGCTTTGCCTAGTTTGGGATCAGATGACCTTGTGTGAAGTGTCCCCCAAATTTTTTTTTTACTTCCAATAGAAACTGCATCACGCGATAGTGCATTTTGTATGGGAAGATGGGAAGCTTAACAAAAACCTTTCGTATTTCGACCGCTATGTTCCTTGGTGAAACTTGTTCAGTTTCATGGTCTGAATCTGTGGTCTGAATCTACCGTTTCAGTCTTCGGGACATGTATTTTTACCATTGACGTAAGAAAAACGCTCTGCTCTGCGCGTAGTTTCCAAATCCTTTGATTTTTACCAACTGTATATTAACATCAACGATATCGATGAAATGGCGTTTTAGTTCCATTTTCATTTTGTTTCGGCTGCTTATGAAAGAGCAGTAGTATCAAAGTGTTTTTCATTGTAAGTAAGTAAGAAAACATGTTTTTACGCTAAAAGGTATGAGTTATTTTGACGAAGGTTCTGATATTGTACTTAGCTGTTTATTTCAGATTTCAAAATACAAATTTCATACCGAAGCAGATTTATAAAAATTGTCATGGGTAAATAATTCTTCGCCAGGGAAGTATAAGTATTCTTTGGTAAATAGTTAAGTAACGATTTTTAATTGCTACTTCATATTAACTGTTTCTTTGGAATTTCATTCCTCATTAATCACATCACTTTAATGTAAATTACATCTTAACATGTTTTTAAACGAAGTGTTATCATTGAATTTCTTGTGGCAGCAAACAAAATTAGTAGCCTCCATCTTTTACCGGTGTCCATATTCGCAAACATTACTTACTTATATATATCCATATAATACCCGCCGCGTGCGGTGCACTAGTTCTTGTATTCATACAAACCTGTAGGTTTGTTATATTGCAATATACCATAAATTAAATCCTTAATTATCAGGTGTCTTACATAATTCTTCTAACATTAAAAAGCATAAACAAATTAAGCGCTAGTATAAGTATCATTAAACAAGAACATTCTGAACTTAAACAAGCATATAACATGACTTTTAGAAACTGACTAAACAATCATTTATACCGCATTATGTTTTAAAACCTTGTGAAGGTTTATTTTATGGTCTATTTTAGAAATACGCTAACTTCTTCAATAATGTTTCAGAAATAACTACTCTGCCACTGATACAGGTGAGTTTGTGGGACTTATATAAGTATATAGTAAAAATATGATGTATATTTTTAAATCACCAATAGGTAACAGGAGCGATCTTAAAATAAAAAAAAATCTTATTTCCTACCAAGGAAGTTATGACTTAACGAAATCTGATGTCAACTTTTTAAAAGATGTACCATTTTAAGAGATTCTGGGGACCATAAATTTGTCGGGGCATACTGTATGCCTACAACATTAAAATTATGTGTCAGATTAAAAAAAAAACGGTAGTTTATCGGACGTCCTAAAGTTTATATTTATCGGTCGTCTGTACAACCTAATTTTAAATAAATTATTTTATGTATAGATTATCAAGATACCAGGGGTATGTCTACCCTAACATGTGCTGGTAATTTACGAATTATGTAAATAAACAAAACGGATTGCCTTAATAACGAAAGCGTCAGCGACGCATTTTTTTGTTCAACCATGTGGTGGTTCTTGTCTTTTTTTAAAATACTACCATTAGTAACTATATGTAGCTCAAACTGATGGGTGTAAAACAAATCTAAATAATAAAGGCATTTAAAAGTGAAGTTGAACACGTAGAGTTGTGTTTGCATTATCTGTTTTTCTCTGGACATTCAGAACTTTTTTTACTCGGAATGTGAAGAAAGTATGGGGGCTAACAATTATACAAGGGACATAGCACAACACGCGGCGGCTTCCCAACAATAGCACTCTAACTGAATGTGAAGTCCGGCGAGAGGATAACCGTGGATTAATCACCCCCAAGGGAGAGAGCCTGCACGATGCGGGGGTCAGCCTTGCTACCCTCACGGAACTCCTCCAGGGTCAACCGGTCGTCATGGTTCTTGTCCATCTGATCGAAAATTTTGTCCACGCGTTTCTGTGGGGTATTCTCGTCTTCTGCTTGCGGTGTTTGACCCTGTAAGTTATAAAAATAAAAAAATTAGGCAATAGGTGATCAGTATACCTTGGTTTTGGTTCAATATGCCAGTGTTTGGAACCTCGCTTGGCTCAGATTATTGAAGTTGGTATTCGTATTTTTTACAACTTAGCAAAAATTCAACATATCGAAAAAATAAGTAAGTAGTTGAATCAAATTATAGCTGTTTTGGAAACATATTTAATAATTAAATGAAGTGATACACATAATAAGGGCTTTCCTGCAGTCAACTAACGCCCCCATCAGTTAAAAAAATATTACTCACTCAATACAAAACTTATCGAAAATCAGTCGCACCAGATTGAAGTAAAGGTACCCTAGTTTATTTAGAACCTATCAATCTTGAAAAATATAGTTCACTGTAGTTACAGATACAAAAAATTCCAAAAAGTGACCGTTTTTTGCACTTTTTGTATCTGTAACTACAGTGAATTATATTTTTCAGGATTGACAGCTTCCAAATAACTGATGGGGGCGCTAGTTGAGCCAGTCCATTTTCTGGTCGGGCTGCAGCTGCTAAAACATAGAGTGGCTTTTATCTGTTCTATAATGTGGTTCTATATGAATCAGTAAACTACCTACAGAAAAAAAAGTTTCATTAATACTTTCACACAGTTTATATTAAACTAGATAGATACTCGGATAGAATTTCTTAAAAAGTACAATAAAAGATAAGATAAATTTATTTCTTTTTAAACTTAGTCTAATTACATATTCACTTAGCCTAAATATTAATATGAACACGGATTAATAATGACGAAGATACCTAAACTAAGTAACTTAATACTTGTATCTCAGGTACCACTTGTCATAACAAATCAGTCCTTGAGTGAAAGTAGGTAACTTAAAATAAAGAAACAAATTGATAGATTAAAATAACAACATAAAATAAGCTTAACCTAATTACTTATTTAAAGTGACGAGCCTGCTATTGCAGTTGTTGACTAGTTGAGCAGACAATTTGCAATTTGACATAGTTTTAATCTTGATGACTTGCTATAACTTTTCTTGCGGTGGCCTGAATATTTTTGTTTGTTACTTTTCTATAGTAAATTGTTTTCCTTTTGTCTAAGATTAAAATTATTATTTTTAAATTTCGTTGATTTGTCACTAGAATTGTGCGGCGGTTTAGGCGCCCTCATAGTCTATGTTATTTATGTGCCTAGTCTCGGCGCTCTTTTTTGCTGGACAATTTACGTCTCCAGTTTTATGGTTGCTAGGTTTTTTAAAACGTAGGCAAGTTGCGCATTTCTGTGGTTCATCACGCTTGATACATTCCTTTATAGAGTGGCCAGTGCCTCCGCAGTGTCCACATGTTTGGTCTTTATCCCGACAGAACTTAGCCGAATGACCGTACTGATGACACTTGTAACACCTGGTTACGAGGGTGTAGTCCTTAACAGGGCATGTGGTCCAATTAATGAAAGCGCGTTCTTGTTTAATTAGTGCTCTTCTGAGGTTGGCTGTTATCTCAAGGACATAATTGCAGTTGGATAAATCCTTTTTACCAGATTTATGGCTAAATTTAATGGAGCTACTGAATATGTCCTTCGTTATTTCAGGATATTTCTCAGCAATGTTTTGTTCATACAAACATTCAAAAACCTCATCTTCCGAAATATTAGTAGGGACACCAAGGAGTATAATTTTCGGCCTCTTTTTAGTAGTTTCCTCTAGAATTAATCCAGATGTTATTAGTTGGTCGGACTTTCTCAGTTTTTCTAAATCGTCTTTACGCTCAGTGCTGATAATTACGCCACCATTTTTGGTCTTTCTTACTCCCCGTACATGTAGTTTTAATTTCTCGGGCTTGATAATATTCTGGACTAGTTGTCTAGTTTCTTCGCTAGACTTTTCTCTGTCAGCTGGGTAGATGACTATGTTTTTAGTGCTCAATGGACGTACTACTGAGTTGTTGGATTTCCTCACTACGTCGGCGAATGAAGTACTTGAAGGCGCTTCTTTAGGCGCAGACTGCATAGATTTTTCAGGTCAACGATTTGGTCACTTATGGTTTCTTGCTCGCGAAGTTGCTGAATAAGAATATTGGCCGAGATATATTTTTGCTTCAGGGACTGATAATGTACCGCCATTTGAGATACACCTCCCAAAACACTCCTGCTGATGTTGCTGACTTTTAGCTTTTGCTCCGTGTTAAGTTTTCCTTCAGTCGTAATTATGCAGATATCAGATAGGCATTGCTCGATCTTGGAGAGCCATGACTGAATTTCTCTTGTCCTAACTACATCAGTTCCTATGTCGGATGGAGTCGGTCTTGGCTCATCTTCTTGATGCTTAGGTGGTTGGTTTTGGGAAGTATGTGATCCCCTACAGGGCGAGTTATTCATTTTTCTCCAAAAGAAAATGCAATATTACTTCATTTTTAATATAAATTTCGTCACACTCACAGCCAGTCTGCACACAACGCGCTGAATCAGATTTGACCCAGTTTCACAATTTAATTGTTATTTTAATAAATCAATAATTGCAGACGAGACGTCCATCTGCGATCAGTGCAAAATATGGTATTATAAATATAATTGCACGGGGTTTTTTTGTATAGATCAAAGTGTCATTAATTGATACCAATAGTTTTTATAAGTGAATATTGGGCGCTTTGGGGCCAAAAAAAAAGGTAAAAACCACTTTTTCGCTTCTAGAGGAAAAACTAAAGTTCGGACACAAAAAAGTTAAATGTAAAAAATGTGCGCAATAAAAAAAAAACAAGAGAATGAGCCCCGGTTGAGCAAAATCGGTCCAGAGGATCGTCCGCAATTCGCAAAAAAACACGTTTTTTTTGCAAATATTGTAAATTCAATAACTTGCGTTCCGGAAGTGATGGAGAGCTGAAATTTGAATATGATGTCTGTCAGTTTTGTAGTCTTATAACTACTGTTAAATTTTCAGATGCAAACGTTGTAAACTTTTTGCAAAAAGTCGGCTTTTGCAAAAAGTGACCTTCTTTTTAATCGACTGGGAGGGTATTTTAATTTTAAATAAACGTTATAACTTTTGTTTGTATGCATTAAGGAGGAGTTGAACTAAAAATTTTCAAATTTACAGGTCATTTGACAAAGAATAAAGTTGTTTAAATAATCTATGAAGTTCAGGTACATTTTGCGCGCGACGATACGAGTAAAAAAACCGGTCAAGTGCGAGTTGGACTCGCGCGCCGAGGGTTTCGATATACCTATAGTATTTTTGGAAGCAATAAAGACCATTTTCAGGACCGCAAAACTAAATTTGTTTTTAAAGGTTTTTTACAGATTTCTGAAAAACTATACAACTTAGAAAGATCGTTTTATTTTTGCTGTAAAGTTTACATAAATTTCTGTCAATTGTAATTAATTCAGATTTTTCCTTACTCAAACTTCGGAGATGAGGGGGGGGGAATGGTATTTTTTTTGACATTTTTCATCATAACTTGAAAACCTACAAAGTAGAAAATCGCAAAATTTCACAACCACAGGCAGGATTCGAACCTGCGTCTTCTGCGTAAGTACCGCAGACGCTTTACCAACTAGGCTACTGTGGTCCTGCCCGATGTTGTGAAATTTAGCGACCTCTATACGCATTCCAACGTTCAGGACCAACGGGCAGGACCACAGTAGCCTAGTTGGTAAAGCATCTGTGGTACTTACGCAGAAGACGCAGGTTCGAATCCTGCCTGTGGTTGTGAAATTTTGCGATTTTCTACTTTGTAGATTTATCCGAACACAGGAAGTGTTAAAATCAAAATCATAACTTGAAAACTAAGAAACTTATAAAAAAACAAAAATATATTTAAAATGTACAAGTAAAGCCCTTTCATATGATACCCCACTCGACCTAGTAGCGACAATTTGAAATTTGGCCCCCCCTATTTTGGCCCCCTTTGCATTAATAATCATGCTTTTTTCAGATTTTTTTCAGGTGCAATTAAGTTGGACAACTATATTCTAAAACTATTCCAAATTTCAGGTCGATAACATAAGTGGTTGCTGAGATATAGAGGTGTGACAGACAGACAGACAGACAGACAGACAGACAGAGCGGCACCATAAGGGTTCCTTTTCTTTACCATTTTGGTATCGGAACCCTAAAAACATTCAAAATACTATTATGATAATGAAAGCTTTGTTTTTTAATTTTTATGGTTCCGTAGCCAAATGGAAAAAAAACGGAACTCTTATGGATTCGTCATGTCTGTCTGTCTGTCTGTCTGTCCGTCCGTATGTCACAGCCACTTTTTCGGAAACTATAAGAACTATAATGTTGAAACTTGCTAAGTAGATGTATTGTATGAACCGCATTAAGATTTTTATACAAAATTAGAGAAAAAACAGTAAATGTGGGTTCTAGGGGCTGAAACACAATTTTTTTTTTCATGAACTCTATGGATAGGTTTGACAAAGAATAAAATAAAGTCTTCAAAAATTATATTGAGGTTTCCAATATATTTTTGTCTAGACTGAATAGTTTGCGCGAGAGACACTTCGTAAGTGGTAAAATGTGTGTCCCCACCCTGTAACTTCTAAAATAAGAAAATGATAAAACTAAAAAAATATATGATGTACATGCAAACTTCCATCGAAAATTGGTTTGAACGAGATCTAGTAAGTAGTTTTTTTAATACGTCATGATTCGTAAACCGCAATTTACCTTTCATTCAATCAACTCAAATATAAATTTTTGTTACTTACATCACATAATAAAGTTTTTTAGCAATAAAATACCATAACTTTTACTTATATATACGTACAGGTTTGTACGGAACCCTCAGTGCGCGAGTCCGACTCGCACTTGGCCGGTTTTTAAAGTATTTTTCCCGTAATCAGCGCCCTCAAAAACATCTAGTATGACATCAACATAATTTTTCCCAAAAAGTTTTCGATTTCAGAGCTTGAATGACTGGGCTACAGCGACCGCGCGCAAAATGTACCTGAACTTCATAGATTAGTTAAACAATTTATTCTTTGTCAAATGATCTGTAAATTTGGCAATTTGTAGTTCAACTCCTCCTTAATGCATAGGATCCAAAATTATAACGGTTATCTAAAATTAAAATACCCTCCCAGTCGATTTAAAAAAAGGTCACATTTTGCAAAAGTCGACTTTTTGCAAAAAGTTTACATTTGCATCTGAAAATTTAATGATAGTTAGAGGACTACAAAACTGACATCATATTCTAATTTCAGCTCTCAATCACTTCCGGAACGTGAGTTATTGAATTTACAATATTTGCAAAAAAAAGAAAATTGCGGACGATCCTCTAGACCGATTTTGCTCAACCGGGGCTCATTCTCTTGTTTTTACTTTCGAGCGGAGCGAGAAAGGTATTGTATTCGTGAAAAAAAAAGTTTTTCTGATTTTCTCAAAAATGTGTTCTATATCACATACATCATAAAAAACAAGTCTCCCAAAAATGTCCGTCGGTCGGTCGGTCGGTCGGTCCGTCGGTCGGTCGGTCTGTCCGTCACGCTTTGGCCTAGCGGCTAAACGAATGGTCCGATTGACACCATATTTTGAATTTAGGAGTTTTATGCAAATCCATCGAAAGGTTCTAAGTGGTTTCTTGCTGGCTCTCATTTTGAGGGTAGCTGTCATACAACGAAAATGAAAAATCGAAATTTTCTCAAAAACGCAGCTCATAGAATCTTGATGAAACTTTGCATGACCAAGCATCTCCATGTAAGATATCTTGCGCCATTATCAATTGATCTGTGTAATTTCATATAAGGGGTGTTCCTGTACCACCAAATCGTAAATATGTGATTTACCCAAAATTGGATCCATTGATTTAATTAAAATTTTCTATAATATTAATCCTGGATTGGTTGTCTACCTGACTGGATATTCTTTATGATTTTTTTGAATAATATTTTGTACACGGGGTGTGCCAAAAACTGAAAGGGCTTGCTCAGTAGACTAAACTGAACAATTATCCATAACATGTTTTGGGAAATTAAAAAATCTCCATGCAAGTATCCTACGGTAGTATCCATTGATCTGTGAAAATTCATATAAAGGGGTTTCCAGTACTACCAAAAGTTAAACATGTGATTTACTCGAAATCGTTTGAGGTTTGTTTGTTTTAATGTTTGACCATTTGAATTCTGAATTGATCTGTATATTTCATTCGAACATTTTTTTGGTAAAACGTAAATAAAAGTTTGTATTTCCATACTATGTGTAGGGCATTACAAATTTAAGTTTGCGGTTGATAGTTTTTCCTTGAGTATTGCGAGAAAGTAAGTGCAGTGCGGCTGTACCATTTATTTTTTATTGCGCACATTTGTTACATTTAACTTTTTTTTGTCTGAGCTTTAGTTTTTCTTCTAGAAGCGAAAAAGTGGTTTTTACCATTTTTACCATTTTTTTTGGCACCATAGCGCCCAATATTCACCTATAAAACTATTGGTATCAATTCCTGACTCTTTGATCTATACAAAAAAAATCCCGTGCAATAGGAATTTACTGGCCAGAAAGATAATTCTATCTGAGTAAGAGGATGGAACTTCACGTTGCCTGTGTCAGGAGGCTCCGCTTTTCCTTAAAGTAAATGTGTTGGCTGATACCCAAGTATTTGTAAGTGATGAACAGTATACCTATACATAGTACAGCATCTGTGAGAAAATTTTAAATATGAAAATTGAATGTTCATTTTATTATACAAACAAAGCATACATTCATTACAACTAGGGTTTTTTTTCCAGCAGACCTAGATAGTTATTATGCTTTCAGAATAGTAGAGTATATGTCTATTATTGTGTACATATAAAGGAATTTATTTAGTTTATAGAAGTCGTCCTATCCTTTGCCGACTAAGCAACTTCGGAACGAGTTATAAGATGAGAGTAATGAAGTCTGAATGCCGCTCGTTGTGCACGAACTGCATTGAAACTTTTTTATTGATCTCGTACATTTGCATTTTTTATACAAATTATTAATTTGGTGTGCCATTTTGAAACGTCGTCCTATGGAAACTTGATAAAACGCCCACTTTACCCCCCGTAAGTGAAAATTTTGACTCATCATCATCATAACATCCCATGAAACGTCCACTACTAGGGAACTCCCTCGAAAATTCCAGATTTTGCTGAATCAATGTGGAGGGGAGGTACCATATAGTCACCACGCTTGTTAGCGTTACGGCTGGCACCATGGACCGCGGTTGTCGGTGACCGCAGAATGTAAGATGACACGATACACAGAAGGATGCTGCTGCCCATCCTCTGGTTTATTAACCCTTACTCGCCTCTTACGACACCTATGGGTAGAGATGGGTAGGTACTATTCTTTGCCGGCGCCGCACGGCATTATAAGATAGATACATACCACCATTTGATAGATGGCGTCTACTATGTTGTACATTTCGTCCCGAGTGATGTAACCGTCGTTGTCAACATCGTAGAGACGGAACGCCCCTGAAATATAGAAACATTTTTCTTTTTGCACTTATTCAGGGATTGAATCATTGTATAAATACAATGTAAGGATAAAGGTACAGGTAATAGTGGTAGTTAATTGCTACTCTTTATTTTATCTTATTTTATTTCGACTCACGACCTACATTTTTTGTATCAATATAAATTTAATGCTAGCTAGAGTTAAATTAGGGGTCTTCGTGCACTTGATAAATACAACCACAACAGCACGACAGTGGAAACATTTGCAACTCTATTACCATGACGTCATAAGGTCCAAAGTGTTTTTACTGAGCTGCTGCTAGGGAGCAATAGCGCGCTAGTAACAATGGTACAGACTCCGAGTACTTACTAATGTTATGAATAGTATAGCGAACGAGCTTTGCTCTCTATAATCTTAACCAAAGTCACTAGCAGATGGCGCTGTAGGGTTTCTGAAACGCTCTTTTTTTAAGAAATTCTTAAAAAACGCAGAAAACGAATTTTCCCAGGCATGAGACCTAGCTAGATCGATTTTTTGCCCCCAAAACCCCTGGATAGTAAAATTATTTGAAATCGATAGAGCCGTTTTTAAGAAACCGATTACAAATCTATATATATAAAAGAAGAAGGTGACTGACTGACTGACTGACATATCAACGCACAGCCCAAACCGCTGGGTCTAGAGTTTCCAAATTTGGCATGTAGGTTTCTTATGAAGCCTAGGGGTGCACTAAGAAAGGGTTTTACAAAATTCTACCCCTAAGGGGGTAAAATAGGGGATGAAAGTTTGTATGAAAGTCCGTCAGTTTTGAAGTTAGGATCTTCAAAATTTGTATTTAGGCTGACGACTAAAAATTAATATTTACGTGTTTCAGGGTTTTTGAAAATTCGACACCCTTAAGGGTGAAAAGGGGGATGAAGTTGAAAATTCTTTATTTTTAAAGTAAAATCCACATAATTTATTATTTAGGCATTAATGATGTAACTCTATGCAACGTTCATCACTGTTATTGAAATTCCACCCCAAATTCAACCCCTAAAAAAGGGAAATGGGGTGACAAAATCTAAAAACCAATATGGGTATCGTTTGTATGGTTTATCGGGTCGCTGATTACGAAAACTACAACAATTTTGAAATCCAACGTGGTGGACGTTAAATACCATCATTCCCTTGGAATGGGGTTGGGGTGCGATAGCGTTGAAATGTGAATATGGTGTCGTTTGTATGGTTTATCGGGTCGCTGGTTACGAAAACTACAACAATTTTGAAATCCAACGTGGTGGACGTGAAATACCATCATCCCCCTGGGGATGGAGTTGGGGTGCGATAGGTTTGAAATGTCTAAAAATAAATATGGGTTTCGTTTCTAGAGAGGTAGAGAGGTAGAGAGGCAGAGAGGCATAGAGGTAGAGAGGTAGAGAGGGAGAGAGGTAGAGACGTAGAGAGGTAGAGTGGTAGAGGTACAGGTAAAGTAGAGGGAGAGGGAGAAGGAGGGGAAGGGGAGAGGGAGGGAGAGAGGGAGGGGGACGGGGTGAGGGAGAGGGAGGGGCAGGGGGAGAGAGAGGGAGGGGGAGGGGGAGAGGAAGGGGGGAGAGGGAGAGAGAGGGAGAGGGTTTTAGTTTTTCTCAATTCTGCGAATTGGCTCTGTTTTGAAATATTACTTAAAGGTGTCTCTCATCTCTCTCTTTACATTTGTTAGGATACTGCTGCTAAGTTCCTCTGTTCTGAGTTATTTATGAGTAACGTCTGTATATTATATAAAATTCAGCTGGATCTTGAATTATACTCATTGATTTGCGCAGTTCCTTAGTTTAAAATTACCCCGAAACGATGGGATAAATAATAATTTCCCTGGACTAAAATATCTCATTGCTTCGGAAAACCGGTAACAACCTAAATACGAAATCCACGCGAGCGAAGCCGCGGGCAACAGCTAGTATATTTATATACAAATATTGCTCGTTTAATAGTATAGGATGTATAGTACTTACAATGTAACTTTTCGTCAAGGTTTCCTCGTGACGTCACCGATAGAGCTCGTATAAACTCTTCGAACTCGATCGAACCATCCTGCAATTATCGTTGCAGATATGTTTAAAAAATAATTTTCATTTTGGGGCATATTCTGGATGATAAAATCATCCAGAATATGCAATATCATCTTTTTTGTTCTACAGCTACTGACATTTTAGAAAAATATATTGCCTAGATTCTACATGATTATCAGAATTATCCAATCAGAATTTTCCCTGCTAAGAGTTTTTCTTTTTTAAGGACACATTTAGGTATATCCTTCAGGCACGTTACTAAGTTTCCTAGCAATATAGATGCAAGGAAAATAAATAAAAAAAGTGCACTGCTGGACATGACAAAATATCGGTCAAGTGCGAGTAAAGAACAAACTAACCTGTAAAACCTATCTAACTGTGGTAAAAAGGAAAATGGGTACCGCCAAATTATTATAATTCATCATCATCATCATATCAGCCGAAAGACGTCCACTGCTGGACATAGGCCTCCCCTAAAGATCCCCATGACGACCGGTCCTGCGCTGCTCGCATCCAGCGGCTTCCCGCGACCTTGACAAGATCGTCGGTCCACCTTGTGGGGGGCCTGCCAACGCTTCGTCTTCCGGTACGTGGTCGCCACTCTAGAACCCTTACGCCCCATCGGCCATCGGTTCTTCTTGCGATGTGCCCTGCCCACTGCCACTTTAGTTTAGCGACTCTCAGAGCTATGTCAGTTACTTTTGTTCTTCTGCGGATCTCCTCATTTCTGATTCGATCTCGCAGAGAGACTCCGAGCATAGCCCTTTCCATAGCTCTTTGGGTGACCTTGAGCTTCCTGATAAGGCCCATCGTGAGCGGCCACGTCTCGGTTCCATATGTCATCACTGGCAACACACACTGGTCAAAGACTTTCGTCTTGAGACACTGCGGTATTTTGGACGTGAATTAATTATAAATTATATATAAATTATCCCGATATATTTTCTGGCCCATGGACTAATACAGGTGTCTCAGACCGACTAAGTTGCACCATAAGGGTTCCATTTTTTCTATTTTGATTAGGAACCCTAAAAATGGATGTACCATAATCACCACGACCAGTCAATAGTTATTTGTTATGCAAGGCAGCAAAAGCGTTATTTGGCGTGAGTGCCTTGTATTG
Source organism: Athrips mouffetella (assembly GCA_947532105.1). Classification (NCBI taxonomy): domain Eukaryota; kingdom Metazoa; phylum Arthropoda; class Insecta; order Lepidoptera; family Gelechiidae; genus Athrips; species Athrips mouffetella. The sequence continues at coordinate 36,855,028 of OX383956.1, forward strand.
AAACCTGAGCAAGCGAAGGATTCTAGAATTGAACCACGAGCGAAGCGAGTGGTTCAAAAGAAGAATCCTGACCGTAGCGAAGGTTTCAAGGCACGAAACGCAAAATAACTTTGCTGCCGAGCGAAACACAAAATTTTTCACCTCACTAAAGCGAGGAAACAGCCAGTACCGCAGCGTGGAGGTCTGCCATACTGCATCACGTTCGAATTTCAAAAACCTTTTGCCCGCTAGCGGCCAAAAATCGCTTTTGGCCGCAGAAAAACCTTTTGCCCGCTAGGGGCCAAAAATCGCTTTTGGCCGCAGAATTTAACCGACAAAACAAATGTTTCCGAGCTTTGGAGGTGAAAAACAAATTGATTGTAATGCTAAGCGAAGAAGCGCTATTTAATTATTAACGAAATAACTATATTTTTTATTGTCAACGATACAATCATAATAGAGAATATGCATAATTTTTTTTTGTTGCTTACATTAACAAGATATGAAAATATTGAAGTCAAGATGACAAGAAGTGAAATTAAAATTTAAATCGGCTCATAAATACGGCTGATATAAGCATTTAAAACTGCTAATTACGCGCCGATTAGACAGAGAGATCCGACATGGCGAGTGACGTCACATGCCACTACGGCCATATAAACTCGGTGTTAAATTTCGTTTTGCTAGAAAGAGACAGAAACAAATCTTTGATGGCTTATATCTTTTTTAATTTCATAGTTATTCGAAAAATTGTTTTACTAAATTGTTTATTACATGAATCAGAATAAATAATTTAAATTAAAAAAAATTCCCTATTCCACATAGGTACTATCCATGGCAAGTTTTAACATCACACGAATAGGCGTAGGCTTGCTAGGTGAAACGGTTTTGATCCACTTGCATACTATTAGTTTTATTGACGAGAAGATTTTTAAAACACGGTAGTAGTAGGCATATTAACTTAATTAAATATCGCAACAGAAAACTGATTGGGATCTGATAGCATAGAGATTGCGTAAGTGCCGAAAATTTAAATATTTAGCTGGGTCAGAATTTTTTAGCCGCTGCGGTTCCGGGTTAGATTCCCAGCCTGGGTAGACATTAAATAAACTGATTAAAGTAAAGAAAAAATAAATAATCATCAACTTCTACCATGGACATTATAGACCAAATTCTACTTACATTGTTTTCGTCGAACACCCGAAACACCAATGACGCGAATTTGCTTGGGTCACCTTGCGGAAAGAATTGTTTATAGATCTTTATGAAACCCTGAAAACCAAAAAAATTTTACATTAATCAGAAACTTAAATGACATGGTGACTGGTTCTTTGCGCGCTCGGACGAATTCGCGCGTCATCAGAGGGTGATTCGTGTAATGCTGGTCTGGCCGACATTAATACGGCAATGAAAGCCGGGTGTAGCACTAAAAGCATAGAATATAGGCTAAGATCCCAGTACCAGATTATGCACCTATCTGTTATTTGAACGAAATGTAGACTATATGGAAGGTTAAACATGGGGTCATACAACGCCCTAGGGTTTCCTATAAATTTCTTGCCGCAAGTACCTCAAAAACACATATCAACATTTTGGTTGTATGGAAACAACCCTTTCATTACTTTTGGCAGAGTATGGATATTGCCGTAATATACCTTGAATTGAGATTCTCGGTCATGCAAAGTTTCATCAAAATCGTTACAGCTGTTTCCGAGATACTTAAAATTTTTATTTTTTTTGTACGACAGCTACCCTCAAAATTACAGCCAGCAAGAAACTACTCAAAATGCTGTAATAAATTTTCCTAAAACTTCTTAATTTTAAATTTTCATTTTAAGGGTTGCTGTCATACAAAAATAAAATAAAATTGCACTTATCTCGGAAACAGCTGTTTTGATGAAACTTTGCATGACCGAGAATCTCTATTCAAGGTATCTTACGGCTACATCCATTGCTCTGCCAAAATTAATGAAAGGGTTGTTCCCATACAACCAAAATGTTGATATGTGTTTTTGAGGTACTTGCGGCAAGAAATTTATAGGTAACTCTAGGGCGTTGTATGACCCCATGTAACTTCCATATAAACCACATTTCGTTCACATAACAGATAGATGCATAATCTTGTCGTGGGATCTTAGCCTAATAGAAATGAGAGCGTTGAGGATTGAGGAGTATGACTGGTGGGAAAATTAGAGAACTGTGTGACGTAAAAGAATATTTTCTGCCTTATTCAGAAAAGTAAATTAAAGTTAATCTTTCGTAAAGGCTCGTGCAGCTTTTTTTGATTTTATTGACAAAGAAAGTTATAAAATCGATTGAATTGAAAAAAAATGAATGATTTTTTTATTTAATGAAAGATTAAATTTAAGTGTATTCTCTGAGTGCGGCAGTTATTTTTATTTATTTATTTGGGAAAACAAACAGTAGTACAATGTGTATTACTAAATTTAAATATTTGCAAAACATAGTTTATGGTACTACCAACGACATTTTCCACAGATTACTAATAAAATTAAGTAAGGACTTGTAATGTGTACAGAACATGTTATATCAGTGACTTGCATTAGTGAGAACAAATACATAAAAGAAATAGAGCATCGGTTCCTGAGATTTAGAGTGAATTTTCATCAGATAGAGACTAAAACTGAGAAAGGGATGCTCAAATAGAAAGAAAGAATGACTGAAAGGGTTGATGAGACTAGTGTGCCAAGTTCGTTGCAGGTGTGAAAACGAAATAATATGTGATTCTGTCTGCCTGAACGGGAAAGAGGCGCAATACTCGAACAGTTAAGCTTACCTGCTCAGTGAGAAGTCCGTTTGGACAGTCCTTCAGGAATCCTTTGTGCCTGCACAAAATATTCAAATTAAATAAGGGTGGGTTGCACCATCTAACTTAACCATAACCGAGTACACGCCTCTTGCTCTCTATAGGTTGGAGAGAGCAAGACGCGTTTATTCGGTTACGGTTAAGTTAGATGGTGCAACCCACCCTAAGTTTCGGTAGCCCACTCCGTAAATAGCATTCGGGGACTATTATGCAAATGACTAAGGGTCAAAATGTAGTGAATTGCAAGTGAAGGCGCTGATGAATTAAACGTGCACTTACTATCCTAGACGAACTGTAACTCACCAAAGTCTTATCTCCTTTTCCGTAACTGAAACAAAAAGAATAAAATACGTTATACACTCATAAAATTTTGTATCGTGGACAATAATAATTCATAAACACACTCAATGATTGAATCTTACACTAGCATTTGCTAGGCTATGGACGCTATGCTGATGCACCTGTCCCTTTCTCAGTGGTCAGAATAGTAAGGAACTGCAACAAGCTTGCTAATCACATGAAGACCAAAAAAAAGTTACCAGTTTATAAATTTTTAAAGAAGGTGAAAGAGTTTTAAAGTTTTAGAAGTGATGAAATTCCAAAAAAAATATATAATCAAAATAAAAAAAATACGTGGATCCAATGTGAAATCATTGGGGCTGAGCAAGTTGTTGACGACCCCACCTACCCGCCAATTTCGTATGTTCAACATTCTGCCGAACACCCTGTATATTTTATTAAAGTGTGAAGTCTGTGGAGCCGTCTTCTAATTTCGTAGCCAAGTAATAGTATGTACGTGTTTTCAGAGATAGGTACCATAATCGAGGCAAGGCGATCTTCTTATAAGAAGCAGCTTGGAATCTGATGGAGAGACTGAAGATGACTGCAGTCTGCCTAATTCGCAGTACAAATCCTTTAATCTGCATAATACAAGTTGTCCGGAATCACATACTTTTCAAAAAGAAGGAGAACTGGAAGAACTCAAGGATAAAGTGTCTATTCTTGAGAGGAAACTCCATTCAACGGAACAGGAAATGGACAATTTGCTAATAGAAAACTATAGATTGAAGCAAGAAGTGGAAAAGTATAACAAAAAATTTGAACAACTAGCAAAGTTCTGTCTTACTACTAACCCCAATACGAAGAAAAAACGTAAAAATAAAAAAAGGAATAAAACGATGCCAAGCAAAACTTCGATAAATGAATCGACTCTACCTGCTTCGCTTACCACCAGAGTAGAGAACGTGATCACTGCGGCGCTTAGTTCTCCTGTCGTCCCTATAAATTCTACGGCTCTACCAACTATATCAAGCGGCCCAACAACCATTGTAGAGAATGTGGTCTCCGGAACGTCGAGTCCCCCCGTCGTCCCTCTAATTTGCAGCAAGACAAATCAGAAAAAAGCAAAATCAGTTTGCTGAGTTCAAGTAAAAATAGCAAGATTATACAGGCAGCTGAAAAGACACTATCGGATGAGTATGAGTTCTGCCATTATTTGATGCCTCACTGTGGAGTCATCCAGCTAATTGCGCAATTGGAATTGAAACTTACTTCCTTCACCATGCAAGACTTCTATATAATATTCATAGGCGAAGAATATTTTACAACAACAAAAAAATATCATGAGCTGGTTGCGTGTATAAAAAAAACTCTATTATCAATTAAACACACAAATATTGTTATCTGTTTACCAACATACAAACACAACCTGGATCTGTTTAACTCCAGAGTCGAAATGTTCAATAATTTGCTCTACCAATACTTAATTACAAATAATTACGCATATTTTGTTGACTCAAATTTAAATCTAAACTATAATATGACAACGTTTCGTAATGATAATAGAGCTATAAATCATCGAGCTCTACAAGTCATATTTAATGACATAGCTCAAACTTTAAAATATATAAAGTCCACAGTAAAAAACACTTTTTTTCGTAGCTAACACTTCTGAACTGAGTGCTAATTCTTGTACGGTCAACCGCTTGTCCGTAGATACTTTTTCAACTCTATTACCACGCCATAAGGTCCAAAAGTGTTTCTACCGATGTACGGCCGTGTGTACAAGTAAATCACATATAAGGTTGCTGCATCAAAATATACAGGGTTTTATTTCAAAACAAGATATATTAGAAATAGTACTCTCTAATCTTGAATCAGAAGGTAAAAAACCTGACATAATCTGTCTTTCTGAAACTATTATTAAAAAAGGCAGTGAATGTTTTATACAGATAACTGGCTTTAATACAGCGGCTACGTATTGCAGGCAAAATAAAGCGAAAAGAGGTGGAACTTGTATATTAACGAGCAAGGATCTACAATTTAGTCCACTAACAGATTTAAACAATTTCACGCGAGACACAACTTTTGAATGTTGTGGAATACGTTTAACATCCCACAATTGTTACATTATTTGTCTCTATTGCACCCCAGATGCGAACAAAACTGTATTCTTAGAGCAGCTAGAAGAGCTATTGCTTAAATATATAAAAAAAAACAATTAATATTAGCTGGTGATAGAAATATAAATACACTAGTTCAGTCCAAGGATTCCAGGTATCTTGAAGATGTAGTAAAAAACTATAACCTTAATTTACATGTGGATAAGCCGACGAGGATAAACAGTTGTATTGACCACTTGATTAGTAACTATAAAGAGGCTTCGTCTGAATTACTCCACTTAAACTTATCGGATCATGACACTGCACAACGTGTGTGTGATACTTTTTTACACCCTTTTTAAAAGTTTATTTGTTAAAATGTTCTTCATTGTATTCGATCGATAATTTTGGCCTAAATGTAAGTTTTAAACGTTAGAACAGGTCTTGTCAATGTTGTATTTGCATGCTTTCAGGGCCTGGCTGAAAATCAGCGCTGCGGTCTTGGCCTGCAGCATTTTGCTGAGCCAGGTCCTTTTTTCGGTGCTTGTAATTGTATGTATGTGTTGAATTTTAAGATTTAATGTACCTAAGCACTGAATAAAAATATTTTTCTTTCTTTCTTTCTTTCACAGCTGTTACACATACCCGTACAGAAAAAAGAAATTAATATTTCTGAATACTACATATGTATATGTCAGAGACTATAGCCCAGCCAACTTGAATAAATTTCGTAAATGTTTAGAGCAATTATCATTTGTGGAAGTCTTAAATGAAACTGATGTGAATAAAGCAATGAAAATATTTCACAATGTTCTAACTACACTAAATAGCATATGCTTCCAATTAAAAAAAAAAATATTAATAATAACTATACTAAACCAAAATGGATCACAAAAGGACTAACTAAAAGCTGCAAAACAAAGAAGTTCTTACGGTATCAATATTATTCTGAAAAATCTAATAGAAAGAAGGATAAGAATAATAAAAAACTGAAATATAGAGCTTATTCTAAGCTCCTGCGTCGCTGTATATGCGTTTCTAGGAGATTACATAATGACAAAATATTAAATAATGCAAAAAATAAGGGTAGAGCTACATGGAAAATTATTAAAGACTGTACAAATAACATCAATAATGAACATTTAATAACAGAATTAATAATAAATGATAAGAAAATTAATGATCCAAAAATTATTGCAAATGAATTTAATGATTATTTAATAAATTTGACTAATTTGAATACTAATAATAGTGATAATACCAATAAAATTAACCTATCTAATAGTATCTACCTTATCCCTTTTACCCAAGACGAAATTAAATCTTTGATAGTTTCACTAAGAAATACTTAATAATATTTGATGAGCTGTCCACGAAGGTGATTAAATATTGCTGTAAGCAGCTCGTTAAGCCGCTTACTTACTTAATAAACTTGTCTTTAGAAAATGGAGTCTTTCCGGATTTACTAAAGATATCTATCATCAAACCATTATATAAAAAAGGCACAAAAATTAATATAGAAAATTATCGGCCCATTACCTTAATTCCGGTGCTTTCTAAAATTTTTGAAGGGGCAATGAAAAAAAGATTGCAAAATTTCATTGATAGATTTACGAGTAACATTTTAAACCCAAATCAATTCGGATTCCAACCGCAAAAATCGACCACGATGGCGATTTTTCATTTAGTACGAGAAGTAATAGAGAACATCAATGGTCATCGAAGAACCATGGCAGTTTTCTTCGACATGACTCGGGCTTTTGATTTCGTTTCCCACAAACTGCTGATAAATTGGAGAATCTCGGCATCAGAGGACTAGCATTGCAATGGCTATCTTCTTACCTTAGCAATAGAAAACAAGCAGTCGACATTAAGAGTTTATCTGATGAAGGAGACATAGTTCTTCATAGATCTAAATACAGAGAAAATGCATGTGGGGTTCTGCAAGGCAGTGTACTCGGACCGCTTTTGTTCTTACTCTACATTAATGACTTGCCCGAGGTAACCAACCACAAATGTATATTGTTTGCAGACGATATTTCTGTGATTATTCCCAACAAATCAAATATGACTAGCTATGAATTGGATATAAATAACACTATAGAATCAATAATTACTTGGTTAATGAAAAATAATTTGACTGTCAATCTGCAAAAAACCAATTTTATTCAGTTTGGAACACACCAACAAAAGAAAGTTATACTTAATGTTAACTATAAAGGCTCTTCAATAGCAGAAGTCACCCAAACTAAATTTTTAGGTGTTATTATAGATGCAAATCTGTTAGAGATAAGTTGCACCGCTATGTTTATGTCCTAAGTAGGTTGCGTAACACATCTGCAATACAAACGACTCTAGCCGCTTATCGGCTATGTGGCATCCTTGCTCAAATATGGCCTGTTAATCTGGGGAAACTCCTCAGATATCCAAGATCTCTTTATAGCCCATAAGAGATGCCTGAGAGCAATGTGTGGCAAGAAACCTCGGGAGTCATGTGTGCCACTTTTTAAATCACTGCGGATTCTCCCGCTACCATGCTTGTATATTCTTGAGGTAGCAACCTTTGTTAAAAATAATATGGACTTATTTGAAAAATATTCTGATTGTCAGAGCAGAAATTTAAGACACAAGAACAGTTTAGTCTATAACAGCGTGCCTCGGCTAACCTTGTATCTAAAACAATGTAACTCAATGGGTGTCAAAATCTATAACGCTATTCCTGATAACATTAAATTATTGCCTTGTAAATTATTTAAACGGAAACTTCTGACATGGTTATTGGAAAACAATTTTTGTACTATTAAGGACATGATAAAATAGATAGAAAAGTAGTTATTTAATAGGACATTTATGATAATTTTAATGATTTATTTTTTCTTTTGATGATTACTACTTAATGATTTTATTATAATGTACAGAAGAGTTTTATAAAGTTCTAATTATGTTATTATTATGCATGCCAATTTCTGGTAAGACATGAGGACTATATGTATATAATGATGACCATCTATCTATCATCTATCTCTTTTTTACCATGTTTTATGCAAATAAATTTTCATTTCATTTCATTTCATAAGTGAGAGTTGACACTTATAAGAAGATCGCGATTACTTTTACTTTATTGCATGTTATATTATTTTTTTAACATATGTTTTTTTGGTTGACCAGTTTCTTGTAGAAACAGTCCTGCTATATGTAAAGCATTTCGGGTGGGCGTATGCTGAGTCGCAGATGGCCGGTAAATTTTCTTTTTGATAGTAATGTTCAATAATTTCATAAATGACCTAATATTGGTTCAGTCTTGGTAAGCACACTGTGTAAGTCAAGCGTAGCAAACATTATTTACTTGGCATTAGAAATTGGACCCTCCAAATGTATAACTCTAGTGGAGATAACAAAATTTTTGTATCGTCGACCCTGATTTAGAACCCAAAGGCTAGCCGTGGTTACCGTTACCGTAGCGCAGGGCAGAACGCGTCTTGCCTCTTGCATTATTACGAAGAAAACTAAAGAATATAAGTACTGTTCTTTGTTGCTACGCCATCTGCGTCTCAACTTACGTCCAGCCTTTTGCTGTTAGCGGATCCCTTATTTATCTTCTTACAAAGTCCTATCTATAGCCCTCCCTATCCTTTCTTAGAGGTTATTTCACGGAGAATTAAACCTGTTTCGGTAAATATTTCTCGTCTGTGGAAGTCAACTGTCGGCTCGCACTCCCCGGTTACAAATGAGCCTGCTCTTTCATCAATTCTATGTGAGGCTTGTTTAAAAATTCCAAGTGACCCGCAAAATATAATGGGGAGGTCAAAGATATCTCATTTATCAAATACGGTTAAATTGTTCAGGTGCTTCAACAGAGTAAAGCCTGACAAAAACGGGTTGTTGGATCTGAATAGAGATAAATGGAAAGTTCGTTGTAAGTCGTAATAATCTTCTGAATATTTTCCGGCCAAAGATTGTTAAGTAGTTGTTATTTTGTATAGTTGTTGTTAGATTTCCCATAAAATTGTTATTTTTTTATGGGCAATTTTTATATTTTTACAAAGTAAATAGTATAAACAAACTTGTCAAGAAAAATTTGTCTAAAAACTCGCCCTGGAGCGTACCCGTTTCAAATGTTCGCTAGCCAGCCGCACTGAATATGATGACCAAGTAGATAAATTGAACAAATGGATGATATGTGTTTTCATGTGTTTGTTACTACTTTCGGCTAAAATTACATTGATTTTCCATCCCCGGGTCATTTTAATAGAGTAGAGACCTCACAAATCAAGAGGCGAGGCCAATATGTTTGTTAATTGGACAAGCGTTCAAACATAAATCTAATGCGGTCGAACTGGACAGCCCAGAGGATGTGACTCGGTCCCGGCTCACTGTTATTTAATTTGTTACTACAAGGTAGGCATGTAGACACGTAATAATAGTAGATTACCCATCAAGTGAAAATAAGGAAACTCCTTTCGAGGGACTAAGTTGTATCCCGAGAGTAGCGAAGGATTCTAGAGTAAAGTCCCGAGCTTACTATTCTAGAGTAGAATACTGAGCGGAACGAGGGATACAAGGCCGAGATGTTTTTTCTTCACGTGTTACGTACGATACTTTTTACCATTGACTGCGAGAAAATTGCACATAGAAACTATTTCAGAAAAAAAGTTTTTATTCTTAATTAATACTCATCAATGCACAGCAGAAACTACTGAAGCTAGACGCAAGAAATTTAGAGGGAATATTTTTCATATTATGAAGGTTTGCGGTAAGAAACGATTTTAAGAAATTCATCTCTTAAGGGGGTGAAATGGGAGAAAAAGATTTGTATGAAAAAAAGTACTTTGTTTCTGAATTCATTTAAGCCTTTGGTAAAAAAATAAAGAAACACGAGTTTGAGTGTTTGTGGGGTGAAATAGGGAATGATTTTGTTGTTGTCCTTCATTTTAGGGGTCTGTAGTCAAAAATCAGGCGCTAGGATCTCGCTGGTAGGAGGTATAAAGTTTATGTTATGAAAGTTATGAAATACTTAATCAAAACCTGCTTTGCGATATAAAATCGTTAAGAACTACGGAACCCTATACAACACGTGGCCTGACACGCACTAGACCGTTTTTATAAAGCATCAGGTTTACAATAAAATGCCCATTTTCTTGCTAACTGTAATTATTTTTTGATAATCTGTGAATGGGGATCAAAATTTTAGAAAAAGTTGTGGTAATTTTCCTAAGATAATTTTCGTGTAACTGTTCTGTTGCTGTCCGATCTCAAAAATCCACCCTGTGTATTGCTGCCATTACCGGTGCACGGTTTGTATGGAAAATCCAAAAAAATACGTTCTTCTACTCATGTTTTATGAAAAGTTGTTCATATTTGTATTCGGAATAACATATTAAAGTTTGGCTAAATTTTATATCTCAAAATCACGTAACACGTGTTATGGATCAAGGGTTATTTCGTAATCAAACGTCTTTGTGTGACATCTCATCTGATGCTTATTTATTTATATCATGATCAAATTATAAATTTAAATTTGTGTCTTAATCAGTTAAGGTGGCTTACATGCTATCGCAGATAGAGCGGGCGATTAGAACATTACACCTTTATATTCCTTTTATAACCAAAAAAAAATTCAAAATTACAATGAAGGTATGGTATGACGCCTGACAAGAATAATAGGAAAAAAAGTTTTAATCTCATTTTGTAAAAGCACAATTTAAATTTTACTTGGTTCGTATCCGGAAAAATGCACGTGTCTGTTTATTACTTAAGAAGCCTAATTGTAACAATTTGTAGACATCACTTTTTAAAAAATCTGAAAGAAGCCCTGATATAATTATTCATATCATGTAATTAAATTCAAAACGCTTCGACTCTTGTCTCTACCTTAATGTGAGAGGAAGAACGTTTCCATTCAAGATGCACGCTTTATGCAAAATTAACGAATGTCAAACTAATATGTATCACGGAGAAAGTGTTTATATATAGTTGTCAGCTAGGTCCCTATTTCATTTCTTCAAGGCACGATGACGATCGTGGTAGACGACAAGTTTACTCTACTGGTTAGTCGATCTCGAAAAACTAGTTTATTTAGTGAACAAAAGTGCATACAAGTGTTGAGTGTTTAAAATATCTTCTATTCTAGTGGTTTTAAAAGTGCATCTATTGTTGTTTTAGGTAGGGGTGGTGGTTGCTTTAGTAGCAAATGCACAGGCCGGCTACTACAGCAGAGCAAATTCGCCGGCGGATTTGCCACACTCGCAAGGATCCAGCTACAATAGCGCCAGTGCTCCTTATGCGTCTAGCCACGGAACAAACTACGCTTCAGTAAGCCCTAGCGCTCCCATTGTACCCAGCCATACGAATTATTCTAGTGCTCCACTTGGATACAGTCATAGGACTCAGCACGAAACAAGACACAGTGCTCCTTATCCCACAAGCCAATATATTCAGTATGCGTCTAGTCAAAACCCTCTGCCAACAGGCCAAATTGTACATTATCCAACTAGTCAGACCGGTCATAGTGCATCTCTATCAGGTGGTCAAAGTGCGTTTCATACTACGAGTCAGGCTATTCCTGTAGCAAGCAGTCACTCAGCACACTATTCTTCTAGCCAGGCTCTACCAGCATTAGGCAGTCAAACTGCACATTACCCTACTAGTCAGGCACTGCTAGGAACTAGCAGCCAAAATTTTCATTATTCATCTAGCCAGGCACAGCCAGCAGTAAGTAGCCAAACTGCCCATTATGCTTCTATCCAGGATTTGTCAGAAGCAGGCAGTCACACCGCACATTACTCTTCCAGGCAGACTCTGCAGCCATTAGGCAGCCAAACTGCATATTATACTTCTAGCCAAGCTCTACCGGCTGCTAGCAGTCACAATTTGCAATATACTTCTAACCAAGCATTTCCAGCAGTAAACAGCCAAACTGTACATCATACTTCTAGCCAGAGCAGCCAACCAGCAAATTATGATTCTAACCAAATACTGCCTGCAGCAGGTAGTCATGGTGCACAATATACTTCTAGCCATGCATTGCCAGACTTAGGTGGCCAAAATGCACTGTATACTTCTAATCATGCTCTTCCTGCAACAGGTAGCCAAAATGCACTTTACTCGTCTAGTCAGGATTTGTCAGCTGTAAATAGTCCCATTGTACAATACTCAGCTAGCCAATCTCTGCCAGCAGCAGGCAGCCAAAGCTCATATTATACCTCTAGCCAGGCACTCCCAGCAACAGTAGGCCAAACTGCACATTATGCTTCTATCCAAACTCTTCCTGCAACAAGCAGCCATACTCCACATTACACTGCTAGCCAATCTCTTCCTTCACTAAGCAGCCAAAGTGCACAATATAGTTCTAGCCAAGCACTGCCATCAGCAGCCAGCCAAACTGCATATTATACTTCTAGCCAAAATCTGCCTGCAACAAACAGCCATACTGCACATTACGCTTCTAGTCAGGCTCTTCCAGCAGTAAGTAGCCAAAGTGCACCTTATACTTCTAGCCAGACTCTTCCTGCAACAAGCACCCATACTGCAAATTACGCTTTTAGTCAGGCTCTTCCAGCAGTAAGCAGCCAAAGTGCACCTTATACTTCTAGCCAGACACTTCCTGCAACAAGTGGAAATACTGCACATTACACTACTAGCCAGGCTCTCCCATCAGTGGGCAGCCAAAGTGCACATTATACTTCTAGCCAAACTATTCCTACAACAAATGCTCATTACACTTCTGATCACCCTCTGCCAGCATTAAGCAGCCAAAGTGCACACTATACTTCTAGCCAGTCTCTTCCTGCGACAAACGTACATTACACTGCTACCCAGCCTCTGCCAGCAGTAAGCAGCCAAAGTGCACAATATACTTCTCGCCAGGCACAGCCGGAATCCGGCAGTCAAACAACACACTATGCTGCCAACCAGTTCCTTCCTGCAGCTGAAAGCCAAAGTGCAAATTATGCTTTAACTCAAAATGCTCCCGCAGGCGGCAGTCATATCCATTACTCACCCACCCAAACTAACCCGACTAATGCTGCTCATACTACTGCTCAAACTTCTTACTCAACATTGTCGAGTTTAGAAGCTTCGCATGCAACTGGTCAAAGTACTCGTACTTATATAGGAAGTGTGAAAGCTCCTCACATCCAAACTTCTCATATTTCAAGTTTAAACGAACCTCATACATTAACCCACACGACTAGTCAAAGTTATGAATCTAGTAGTGCGCCTCATGCAAGTAGCCAGACTTCTCACACATCAGGAATAAGTTCTCATCACACATCCAGCCAAAGTTCGTATACGGCTCCTCTTACAACAAATCTATACCATTATCAAACAGGATCCGCTCAATCCATTAACCATCAAAGTAATAGTTACCACGATAGTGCCCATGATACATCACATCAAAGCGGTGAATTAAATTTAGATCAATCATACAATGCTGGTTACGTAAATCAGGATACTTCTCGTCCCGCTCTGGTTTCAAAGCATATTTACTTCCACGCGCCTCCTCCGGATATGGAAGAGCAGCCGCAACAGTCTGTTCCAAGAACGCCGCCCAAGAAAATATACAACATCGTGTTCATTAAGGTACCCTCGCAAGAGACAAGACAAATCGCAAACCTACAGGCGTTGTCAGCACAACCTCCGATCGAGGACAAGACTCTCATATACGTTTTGGTGAAGAAGCCTGAAACTCCACAGCTTCCTCAGGTGCCACAGCGCCCTGTTAACTCAGAGCACGAAGTGTTCTACGTTAAGTATAAGGGTGATGCCAATGAGATAGCTAATCAAATAAACGGCAGGCTATCACACGAAACATCGCTACAAGGCACTTCGTCGCTGCATTTGGACAGTCAAACTGTAATAGAGCCGGCACTGGCTGGCGTCAGGGCTGGTGGAGATCTGCAGCAAGCTTTGCAACCGCCACTGCCTACTATTTTGCAAAAAAGGAATAGCCAGGAGTAAGTAATGTAGAGGTTGCGCCGATAAGTGCACATATTTTATGAAGGAGTATAAATTACCAAAGCCGGTTTCTGTGGGAACCGAAAGATCTTCCGAAGAATACCTTTTTGAAAAATTAATGCCAATTTTAACTAACATGAATAGTCTGAAGAGTTAAAACTATTACCTTAAAGTAGAATTAAGTGATTTGTTATTATTTTATTACATTAGGCTTATTTAAAGTTTGTTTGAAATTAATTTGAAGCTAGCTACGTTTTACGTACATCGTATTTTATTTTATTTATTTAAAAATACATACACAAAAACCAACAAAAAAACAAACTTAAGCGCAACAAAAACCAGGTATAGTATGGTTTTTTCGTGCGCCCAGAAAACATCATCGGGAGCACTAGTTAGCAATGCAAATGTATGTTTTTGTATGATAGACTATAATATTTAAAAGCAAGCGAATATACGTTTTGCAAAGCGAACTTGTGACTACTTTGTAATAAATTATTTTAAACTGTTTGTATTACTTTATTTTATATTATAATTATAAACAAACCTATAAGATAAGCAAATTGCTATGGTAATAATGCGTCATTTTTATGTGTCTAGCATAATTAATCATTTTGATTTGCATTTCCCTAAAGTGGCATTATTCATCTGGAAACTAGTTATAAATAATAGGCTTATAATTTTGTTATGTTACGCAACGAAAATTATGTAATTTGTGAAATCAGAGTTAATTCGTACACAAACTAACACTTTACCATAGTATAATTCTATGATTATTTACACATAAATTGTGTGATATACCGGGTGTTAATTTGATGGCGTGCATAGCTCAGGGGCGGGATCAGTATTAGTAACTAAACAACTTTTCCCAAGGAACATAGGTCGAAATACGAAAAACCTAATTTGACCTTCCATACAAAATGCGCTATCAGCTGATGCAGTTTCTAAGAGAGGTCAAATATTTATTTTCATATTACGACCTATGTTACTTGGGAAAGTTGCTCAGTTACTGATACTGATCTCGCCCCTGAGCTATGGCACGCAATCAAATTAACACCCTGTATAACGTAATTAATTAGTACGTAACGTACGTAATTAATCATGCTGCTATTTAATTTTGTAAAATGGACAAAGTATAAAATATACCTCTAAATTATTAAGATAGGGGTTGGCTTTTACTAAATCCTTTTTTACTCAAAAGTACCCTAAACCGACGAGCATGTATGAAAGGATTGATGAAAGTACAGGAAGCAAGGGAAGTATGTCAAGATCGTAGCAGGTGGAGGACTGTGGTCTCTGCCTACCCCGACGGGAAAGAGGCGTGATGTTATGTAAGTAATATGACATATTTTATAAAGCTTGACTAAAAGGCGCTGATTTGCATGAAGAAAATGGTTGTGTATGTTTAAATGCTCCTCTCCAGCCTTTGATTTGGTTTCTAGCTCGGTCTTTATTGTTCCCTCTGCTCCACCATTGTTACACAAACATACGCAAAACATTGTCCGCGTATTTTCACAAAACAACACGACCACAATAATAGTAACAAATGATGTATTGTCGTAATACGAGTATAGATTACAATACAAAATTGCTGCTGTCAAATATCTGCAATTAGTTTTTGTTAAAAGTATTCCTCTATAACGTGTAATTCTACTAAAGCAAAATTTTCGACCCATGTTACTGAATAATTTTTGTTCTACAATTTAAAAAAAAACCGGCCAAGGGCGAGTCGGACTCGCTCAAAGAGGGTTCCGTACCACCACATAATCATAATTGTATTAGTTGAAATTTCAGAAAGTTAATGTGCTAGATTTTTTTAGTCCGACACGCGCTTGACTATATTTTATTATTTGTTGTTATTTTATAGCTTATGCACTATAAACGTACCAATTTTCAAGTTTGCATGTGTTCCCGTTTTTAAAATAGAACTTAAACAAAAATCGCCTCAGCGACCATCCAACTTGACCCCTCTCTTATATGAATGTTCTTGAAACGGGAGCTCACCACAATTGGTTACCATTAGTTGTGAGAAAAGTTGTAATATTTAATGATTTCAGACTTTTCTCATTATTTGTACTGTGAGACCTAGCTTCTTGCCGAATTTCATAATTTTAGGTCAACGGGAAGTACCCTGTAGGTTTTGCATTTTTGCATAAATGTATGGAGATGAGGACATAAAATGCCATCTTTTGATTGCGTCGTTGTAAAAAATTTAAATTTTCAGATCTTGTGTGGTTCATGGATCTTAATATATATTATTAATTTCAACCTGATACCTCTACCCGTTCGTGAGATAAAGGGTCTTGACAGACAGACAGACAGACAGACGGACAACAAAGTGATCCTATAAGGGTTCCGTTTTTTTCTTTTGAGGTACGGAACCCTAAAAAATGGTCCATACAAATTGATCTAAATTGAGGGATCAGATATTTTTTTTTATGGAGAATTACTTATTTTGTTTGAATTTCCGAAAGCTGAAAATTTAAATTGCTTCAGTTGCATGGGTGGATCTTCACCCGAGAGGTTTTGCGTAAATAACATGTAAAATATAGCAACACTAGCGCTATAACCGACAATTTTTGGACAAGGACTCGGCGTACGAACGTTACTCGGTTAGCATCCGTGTTGCTACGCACCGTATTTACTGTCGAAAAATCGCGCAAAATTTAAAGTATTGTACAAAATTTTTACATTATAACCTGCATTAAGTGTGTAGCCAAGTGTTAGTGAAAACAGAATTCAGAAAAGTTCAGAGATTATAAAGATACAAGCAAAAATATCATCGAATTTTTAAATTATCCGTTGCGATCCTGACCTAGGGCAACTCGCGTCTCGCCGCTGCTGTGTGTGACTCACCACCGCCTGCCAGCCACTGCGCTAGTGAGTGACCCGTACTACGTCCTGCTTAGCGATCAAGCCGTCGCTAGTTTGTCGCTTCTCCCCTGTACCACGATTGCTTAGAAATAATGAAAACCTGTGCGGGATGTCAACAAACGACGACACCCAAACAATCTATTGTATGTACCAAAAAGGAGTGTAAACAGGAGTTTCACCTAGCGTGCGTCAACTTGAAAAGCAACCTATCTTTTGACCTTAAATCTTCTTGGATTTGTCCAGATTGTCGAAATTCTCAGAAAAAAGGTGGTGACAACTCGTCGACTCCCGTGCGCGGCCTTGATAGTGTGACCATAAGAAGGCCTAGACCAGAACCAGACAACGACTTTGAAAACTTAGACTCCACCTCCAAATCTGAAAGCGCAGAGCCGATCTTGGCGCAAACCCTAGAAGAAACCGATACGAGTAACCACATGCTGCAGCTAACAACTGAAATACGTATGCTCCGGCACGAAGTAACGACTATGAAGACTAATCTTGTAACGGCTGTGGAGGCGTTAAACAGGTGCGAAACACGCCTAGAAGACTTATTTACACGAATGAACAACTTTGAAACTCGCCTGAAATGTGCAGAAGACACCGCAAAGGAGAAAGAAGAAGAAGCTGAACGTATGCGAACCACCATAATGAGCCTCCAGGAGCAACTTTCTAATCAATCCCAGGCCCAGCTCCGGAATGAAATAGAAATAAATGGAATCACGGAATCTCCTACCGAAAACCCACATCACATTCTCATGATTGCTGCGGCCAAAATAGGCGTAGCTTTAAAAGACCACGATGTGGACTTCGTTAATCGCGTTGGCTCTAACAACAAGGGCACTTCATCTCGCCCAATGGTGGTCCGTTTCACCCGTCGGGCGATCCGAGACAACTTCCTAAAAGCAGCAAGATCACGTCGTCTGACTACAGCTGACCTTGAAATCAACGGCGCTTCGAGATCCGTCTTTTTCAACGAACGACTAACTCGCGAGAAAAGGCTGTTATTTCGTGAGTGTAGAATCAAATGTAACGAAGCTGGAATCAAGTACTGCTGGACAAATGGTGGCACTATACTCATCAAAAAGCGTGAAGGAAAAGGAGAGCGAGCAACCAAGATCAACAGCCTACACGACCTTTCCTGCTTCCTTGATAGAGGAATCTAAATCAGATACAGGAAAAAACACTTCCCTTAACCCGCGTGCACCTGTAAACAATAGACTCTCGATAATTCGTACTACTTGCATTTTAGATATCTTATTATGTTACAAATATTTAGAGGACCAACACCACACTAACACACTCAAACACCCACACTATAACCAAAAGCTTGTACCTTTCTACGAGCACTCCATATCCGAAGAGCACGCTGCACACTGGAGATCCCACAAATGGCGACTCAGCAGAAAAGTAAGTCACCAACCAATAATTATCTATGACAATGGCTAATTTATCAATTATAGATGATCTCGACTCGCAAGACGATCTATGCCACTTGGTGGAGTCACCAGAAGACTGCCGCGGCACCTTTACCGATAGGTTTAACCTCAAAGTACTCACTCTTAATATCAGGAGCTTACAGAAACACTTCGACTTTTTGCAACTTACCGTTGCTCGCCTTAAGATGCAACTTGATGTGTTGGTGCTGACCGAGTGCTGGCTTAATGAAAACTCGATACTGCCAGACATGCCCGGCTACAAAGTATTCAAAACTAATAAATATATTAATAAAGCAGGTGGGGTGGTTGTGTACATAAGTAATGCCTGGGATCCTGAGGTAACTGAACCGGAATTTGAGGGAGCTAATTGCCTGTCTATAGTCGTCAAAAACCATTTTAGTATGCTCGCTATCTATCGATCACCTTCTTTCAATGACACAACACCATTCCTAAACTCTCTTTCTAATGCTACTCTGCTTCAGAAGAATGAACCATGCAAAATGGTCGTGGGCGATATTAACATGAACTATCTCGGCAATGAAGCCGATCACTCCATCAGTACCTATCTCTGCACCCTAGCTGAGTTAGACCTTCTCCCAAGAATATCCAAGCCCACACGGGGTGACTCTTGCCTTGATCATGTCCACGTCACTTCACGATTTGACGTTGTCACCACTATTTGTAGGAATGACGTTACAGATCACGACCTGATTATCGCTGGGGTAGACACTAAAGTACGCAGATCTCCTGACCCTAAAAGATTAGTCACAAAGATTGACTTCCGATGTCTGAAAGAGGAGCTTCAAAATACTGATTGGTCACCTGTCTTGTCCTCAACAAATACCGATGAAGCCGTGGCTTCTTTTTCAGACATTCTGAACCCTATTATTAGAAAACACACCAAGACTAACTTCATCAGCCGGTCCAAGATCATACTTAAACCCTGGATGACCCCAGGACTGCTTAGATGTTCCAGGCACAGGGATTACCTCCATAACAAACTTAGACAGAACCCGGATGATGCCATTTTGAAAATAACTTATACGCGGTATAGAAATTTTCATAACGAACTACTCCGTAAGCTGAAAAACGCACAAGACGCACAAGACCTAGAAAAGAACAAAAATAACCCAAAAATGCTATGGCATACTATTAATGACATTACTCACTCAAGCAAATCGAAAAGCAGCACAACTGAGCTAATAAATCCTGAACAGGGCGTGAAGGATTCAATAAATAAATGCAACGACTATTTTACTGGTGTCGGAAAATCACTTGCCGAAGAGATACTTACCAAAATTAATGAAACCCAAGACAGCCTGGCGTCAAAAACTATTCTTCAAAATTCTCCTTTGAACTCTCTGTTTTTGCAACCAACTGATGAAGCTGAAGTTGAAGCAATTATTTTGAATCTTAAACTAGATAGTGCCCCAGGAATTGATGGAGTTACAAACAGGGTCTTGAGGGAAATAAAAAACCACATTGTTACCCCACTTACACACATTTTCAACCTCAGCATTTCGGAAGGATGTTTTCCTAAGGACTGGAAAATAGCGGCGATCTCACCGATATACAAAGCAGGCATTAAATCCGATCCATGTAACTACCGCCCTATTGCACTTTTGAACTGTTTTTCCAAAGTGCTGGAAAAAATTATTAATAAGAGACTTACAAACTTCCTGGAGTCGAACGAACTGCTGTCTGAGAAGCAGTTTGGTTTTCGCAGAGGCAGGTCCACGGAAAATGCTGTGACGCACATAACAAACACCATAGTTGGTCATCTTGATAATAATAAAGCATGCGTAGGCGTCTTCCTGGACCTAGCCAAAGCATTCGACACTGTCTCAACAACAATTCTTCTCAGAAAGCTCGAGCAGCTTGGTGTAAGAGGCACTCCTCTGAAATGGTTTCAGAGTTATTTGACTGGTCGTTCCCAATGCGTTAAGATTAGTGGACATACAAGTAGTCTCAATGCTATTGAGTTTGGAGTGCCTCAGGGCAGCATTCTAGGTCCAACCCTGTTCAACGTTTACATAAATGATATCCTAACTTTGAGCCTAGAAAACGCAGATGCTACATGTTACGCGGACGATACTGCCATCATATTTTATGCAGATTCGTGGCTTTTAGCGTGTGACAAGGATCAGACTGGACTACAAGAAGTAGTAAAATGGCTTGACAGAAACTTGCTGACTCTGAATCCCGCTAAGACCAAATTCTTATGCTTTCATAAGACATCCTCGTCGTCACCATCCAGTCTATCAGAACTGAGAATTCATGAGTGTCAATCTTCATCCACTAATCCATCATGCTTTTGCAAAAATATTATAAGCAGAGCACCTGCTGTAAAATATCTTGGGATAGTTTTAGATGAGAGGTTGACTTTTAGTGAACACCTAAAACAGTCTGCAAAGAGAGTCAGAAAACTTATATACGTATTTAAGAACCTACGAGCGGCAGCTGACAAAAAATTGCTTACTTTGGTTTATACTGCAATCTGTGAACCAATCCTCTCCTACTGTATTCCAGTGTGGGGTGGATCTGCCACTTCTCACATGATACAACTAGAAAGAGCGCAGCGCGCGATCTTAAAGGTGATGCTGAAAAAACCATTGCGATTTAGTACTGACGATCTATATGCGGAAGCGGGTGTACTGAGAGTGAGAGGCCTCTTCTTTCTGAAAGCAATAACGCAAACGCACCGCTCTGTTTTGAATGCAACATACTACCCTGCACTGCTGAAAAAACGAGTATTCAAAATCGACGTCCCTCAGATAAAGTACGCCTTCGCAAGGAGGTTTGGTAGACACTTACATCCCTTCCTATATAACAAAGTAAACGAACACTGCTGCATTAAACGCTGCACAGTGCTCGAGGCAAAAACTAAAATCAAGGATTGGATAAGATCATTGTCTTACACATCTATCGAGCACTTCATGAGACCATGTCAGTAGAGGCGGTACATAGGCGGTATAACCACTTAGACTCCTGCACACACACAAACACACCCACATACACACACCCACACACACGGGTCCTGAAACTATGAAGTACTTATTGTTTGTATTTATCTTACTTGAACTTTTGCTATTATTTTCAAATTCATAATAATTTTGTAGTTAGTTTTTAGGTTACATTATCTTTTTCTCTCGTTTTGTTAATCAAGTAATCTGGAATGTAAACACGGAAGATTTCCTGCGATTCAGGCCTAGCCTAGTGCAGGAATCAAACAATGGTTGTAATTCTAAACATGTTAACTGGACGAATAAATTATTCTTATTCTTTCTTATTCTTATTCTTAATTAGAAGCTTTCGAGATTTATATTCTCCAAACCAAATCAAATCCAGTGAAATTACCGGCACATGAGAGATACCATCTTAGTTCTCAAAGTAAACAACGCGCTTTGCTGTCTTATTAGACAAAATCCAATATTATTTATTCCGCAAGTATAAAAGTATAAACATTTTAGTTTACTAAAGTAGTTATACGAGTGTTAGGGACGGTGTACCATGCAGTCAATGATACTTACTGAAAAACTTTCCCAATGAAACATTTTTGGGAAATGAAAAAAAAAAACTTCTTCGTACAAACTGTGCGATCGCGTCTTTCCATTCTGTACAAACGTTCGCAGCCACAGGAAACTGATCGCATTAAGATTGGAAATAACTTTTTTACCAAGTTCTTCCAATCCATACAAGAGCAGTACCGCAAATACTATGGAGTTTATATGGCCGTAGTGCATTGTGACGTCACTTTTCATGTCGGATCTCTCTTAAAATTTGTAGTTTTAAATGCTTAAATCGGCCGTATTTATTAGCCGATTTAAATTTTAATTTCACTTTTTGTCGTCTCTACTACGGTATTTTAATATTTTGTTAATAAATGCGACTAAAAAAAATATGCATGTTCCCCATTCCTTACGCATTTCAGAGCGGTTAAAGAGCGACGTGTGTTCTACTCTCAGAACAAAAACCTCTTTGCTTCAAATTTCTTTGGTTCTACTTCATCCACAGAATAAAACCGGCCAAGTGCGTGTCGGGTCACGCGCAGTATAGGGTTCCGTAGATATTTAACGATTTTTTTATCGCAAAGCGGGTTTTGAGTAAGTATTTCATAACGTTTATAACATAATCTTCTTATCTCCTAATGCTCAGGGCCCTGAGCCAAGTTGCTTTCTACAATCGCAAACGCTAGTAGAATAGAATGAAAATGTATGGGATTGACATTAGCTGTCACGCAACATTTCGTTAGCTAATGTCAATCCCATATATTTTCATTCTATTCTACTAGCGTTTGAGGTTGTAGAAAGCCACTTGACTCAGGGCCCAGAGCGCCTGATTGCTATTGCTGTTTTTATTATTTTTAGTTTTTCAGTTATAGCTCATTAACATGTGAAGCCTACTTAACTGTGATAGTTTTCCTACTAAACTTTTTGTTGGAGTCGGGGAGGACACTCGACTTCGACTTCTTTGAGAACTTATATTATTTTTAAATGAGCTACCCAACGATACCCCACACTATGGGATAGACGAGAAAAATAAATTCGTCCCCACTTTACTTGTATGGGAGGTACCCTAAAAAAATATTTTTTCAAAATTTTATTCTACCACTTTGTCGGCGTAGATGAAATGTTTATTCGTACACAATTTCAGCTTTCTAGTAGTAAGAGTCTCTGAGTTAAACTGCGGACAGACGAAATTATTGTACGAGTATTGATATGGTCATATTGGTCATATAGGTTAGCTAATTACGTAACAACTTAAGACAGAAGGACCCTTAAGTAGGGACTGAATAAATTAACGGACTTGACATGAATCTCACAACTTTTTACGGTAGTAGAACTGAGTTGCGACATTACAAATTATGTTTTTGATGGTATATTATTTTCATGAATAAATAAACTGTGTTCGATACTAAAATAAATAAACGTTCATTTCATGAAAATATTTAAATTAATCAACTAACTTATAATAAATTTGCCTTTTACGTAAGAAAATATTTAATATTTAATGTTTGGCAGTTTATTCAAAGTGCCTCCTGCTCGCGCATGTTTTTTTTAGTGGTTGCTGCGCGCGCCAATTTTATAAATATTTGTATTTGTTGTAAATATTTTCAAAAGTACCAATCGACTTCTACAAATAAATAAACAGTAATTAATGTAGTTTCTCAACGTCAAAAATATTTAGACACAAACAGAAGTCTGGAGTATCGGGTGAACGTAGATATATTAGGTCTTTACATATGAAATTGCCGTTTTGTATGGCGAATTTTAGGTAAACTCAATTTTCAGTAGTAACATTTTTGCATTTTTCTTAGGAATTATAAATCCATTTTTTTTTAAGCATTATTGGGAAGACATTAAGCTAACAGAAGCTTAAATTGAGTTTTCGAAAAATATTATCTGTAAAAAAATATAACAAATCTAATGATGAAATCCGACGACATTTAAGACGAACAATTTTCGAACCTTTAATTTTATATATCAAACTAAAAATAAAAACTTTATTTTATGCGTAAATTGATAACCTTGAAGTGAACCTTCAAATATAAGACAAATAAAAAAAATTGCATAAGAATTATAGGAATTATGATCTCATTAATCTGTAAGAAAATTTCGGCAATTTCATAGGTAAAGACCTATTTTAAGGAAAAATACCTAACTTCCGATACAAAATTTTCCTTCGGCAAAAAAGGTAAGCAATTCGTTTTTATTCGCAAAGGTGTTGAAAAATGTATACGAGTGTACTATCGGTTTCTATTCCGAGCGAAGCAATGAGGTCCTCATTAACTTCATCAATACATATAATTGAAATCTCGGGGAATCTATGGGTACAATAAAAAATATTAGCAAAAATATAATTTTGGGGGAAACTTAAACAGTAATAAGTAGAACCCATTCAGATAATTTTTGGAATATTCTGTCTGATTGTCCGTTTGCCTGTTTCTTTGTCCGCGATTCACTCAAAAACTACTGAATCGAATCGGGGTTTTTAATGATATCTTTAGTTTTATTTTATTCTACCATAAAAGCAAACACAATTTACTTTAATGCGAAGTTTCAAACTGCTGTCCGCGATGCACTCACATACTACCTAACCGATTCAAACGGGGTTTTCGATAATATATTTAGCATACCATACCAACGTGTAATCGTTGATACGAAATGAGGATGTATGCTCGTGAAAAAAATAAAAAACCCAAAAAAAGTATGCATGGCTGTGAAACCTTGCAGCAGTGAAACACAATAGGCCAGTTAATAAAATAAATAATTTCAGGTAAAGCATGAAGCTAAATTGTGTGGGTGGGCGCAACCATTGACGCCTATCAATCAGCTCGAGGGCGGCTTCTACAAGAAGTTAGGCTTACGCTGCCCCCGCCAGCCACCCTGTCGTTCCATCGTTTTATCTCCAGACAATTTTATGGCACATTTGGTTTAAAAGCATCACGGGAGATACCTCGGGATTGATTGGAAATTTTACGACATTTTATTGTCAACCAGTTTTAATGGTTCCGTTTTACTGCACTTTTGAAAATGTTTTCCCATTCGAAACTTACAAATAACTCGTAAGAAACTTATCAAAGAATATAGGATAGTTACCTACTATTATAAGTATTATTGACGGCGGTAATCAAAATATCCTTACATAATCGTTACCATTTTTCGTAGGCGGGATGATAAGTACCTGGCCTACACTATTTAAAAATAAATGGCACAGCAGCACTGCACTTACTTTCTCGCGATAGACAAGTAAAAAGTATCAACTACAAACTTAAATTTGTAATGCTATACATATAGTATTTATTACAGCGAACATTAATTAGTATATAATAGTAAAAAATGTTTTCATGAAATATACAGATCAATTCAGAATTTTAATTGTCAGGCATTGAGACAAACTAACCGTAAACCATTTCGCAAGATAAAATTTTGACAGAACTGGAACACCCTTAATATGAATTTTCACAGATCAATGGACACTACCGTAAGATACTTGCATAGAATTTCCCAACACATTTCTACTGAGCAAGCACTTTCAGTTTTTGGTACACCCTATATACTAGATTTTTGATAAAAAATTGAAATAGAATATCTAGTTAGGTAGATAACCAATTCAGAATCCAATTTATAAAACATTAATATTAACTCAATGAAACTAATTTTGAGTAAATCATATTTTTACTAAAAAGTAATAAGGGAACACCCCTATATGAACTTCCACAGACAAGTGAATACTGCAGCAAGATACCTTGCATGGTGATTCTTGGTCATGCAAAGTTTCATCAAGATCGTTTGAGCCGTTTACGCGCAAATTGCAATTTTTCTCTTTCGTTGTATGACAGCTACCCTTAAAATGAGAGCCTGCAAAAAACACTCAGAATCCTTCGATAGATTTATATAAAAATCTTAAATTTAAAATATGGTGTCAATCGGACTATTAGTTTAGACGCCAGGCCAAAGCGCGACGGACACACCGACCGACGGACCGACCGACCGACCGAACGACGGACGGACATTTTTGGGAGACTTGTTTTTTATGATGTACTCGTATAGTAAGTGTAAGTAAGTGTAAGTGATATAGAACACATTTTTGAGAAATTAGAAAAACTTTTTTTTCACGAATACGATACCTTTCTCGCTCAGCTGAAAAGTAAAAAGGAACTATACATAATTTTTTTTAAGGCCTTAATAGCGCTCAGCGTTACTTGATCAAATTAAAAATGCACTCTAATCGTATGTGCACGCTAAGATGTCACGCGCTTACAGTTTTTAATCGGGTTCGCGGCCGCACGCACTCAAAAACTCGGTTTTTGCACTTTGCATTAGTATTATGGGGAATAAAAATAAAACATTCAAGTAAAAATATTGATATAATACGAGTAGATACCTTTTTTGTGTGTAAAAACTAACTAGTGAACTTTTGCGATTTTGGAGAAATTTACAAAAAATTATCACAAAAACAGGTGCTGCTGGGGATTTTTTTCCTAAAACGTGGTTAGCAAAAATACAATTCTGTTCAAGTAAAAACCTTTTCAAAATCTTGATTTATCACCCTGTATTTTTTTCAATGGTTTTGATGGACATTTATTTTAATATTTCAACGTAAAGTTAGGCATTTGACCGCTATTAGCGCCTTAATCAGAAACTACTCACCGCCTTCAAAATTTTTAAAGAATCTATTAGGACTAAAAAGTATAAAATAACCATAGCAGTTAATTATCGTGAAATAATAGTAAATAACCAAGCCTACCTATGTTTTTTTTATTTCAATTATAAATTTAAAAAAAATTGTCCATTTTGGAGTTGGTGCCAGCCAAGAAGTTGCATTGCAGAGAACAGTATCTTATCTAGTGTCTTTTATTACAGAAGACGTAGAATTGCTTTTTTATTTACCTTCGAGGGGATCCCGTTGATGAAAAAGTAGGCACGAGATGGAAAATGAAAACTCGTTGTAATTTGGTCACGGCATACGTACAGCTTATGTAGCGCGAGTTAGTTGGTGCACTTATAGGATAGTTGGCTAGTAGCATTTATCTACTTCAATTAGTTTTGCGACTTGGCTGCGCCGTAGGTGAGTATATATGTTCCTTGCTTGGCTGGCACCGACCAAAATGAACTGTTTTTTGTTTAAACGCGGCCGTACGCCATACAAGCGTCCAAGATGAATCCCGACCGGGACGTCCAAAAAGCGTCAGCACTCCAGAAATGGTCTCCAAAGTGCACGAAATGGTCTTGGCAGATCGAAGATTGAAATTATCTAAAATAGCTGATTATTATGCTGATCTGTTACACAAGTTACAGGAATGTATTCAGCAGAAAAGAACAGGTTTGGCTTGAAAAAAAAAAAAACTTTCACCGAGTCAACGCAAAGTTTCACACATGCGTAAGGCAAAATTTTACGAATTGCACTACCAAGAACCGTCGGACTTCTACCTGATCCCTAAGCTCAAAACTTTTTAGGTGGGCAGAAATTTGAGACGAATGATGAAGTTATATATAGCTGCTGTAGAGGAGTATTTTGCCGACGTTGAAGAAACACATTTTATGGAGGGCATAACTGAGCGAAGATGGACTAAGTGCGTATAGCTTAAAGGAGACTATGTTGAAAAATAAATACAACTTCGTAACGTACATACACGGGGCATGCCCCACATACATTTATTAACGAGCTCTAAATAACGATATCCGAATCGATGGGGTAAGTTAATATCTATGGGAGCCCATCTTAACAGTATTTAAAAATATTTTTTGATAATTTGTATGGCTTTGGGTCAACAATATGCTTATAATAACTTATTAGTATTCTTTGCTGTAGCTCCAACCGTTTGGCTGTAAAGCCTGTGTGTCAGACGACGGACAGACGGACATGTGAGTGACAGCAATAGGGCTCCGTTTGGACCCATCGGTTACGAATGCATAAATATGAATAGGGTAATAGTATGTAAACCTATTATTATACTGTGAGTGAAGGTAGTCTGCACAGGTGATACGATAGTACCAGATTCAGATAATTTTATTTAATGTAGATTCTTTACAGAATACTTTCTGTATGTCATGCAGAATACAATACAAATAGAGCGAGATACCTATAAGTATCAGTTAATAATAATTAGGCTTTCGCTAATCACAAATTAATTAAGCTTTCCTCAGAAAATTGGACCGTTTTGAGACACGTGCAAAGTGGTTTTGTAAAATAATTGGTACGACCTACATTCGCACATATCAAAGAAGGAGCAAAACTCAGTAGCTTTCTTTACGAAATACTCATCTTTTCGCGCAGGGCTCAAAGTACGCTACCGGTGTAAAATTACGGTACCGCTTTGATCAAAGGTAGAGCAAGAGCGGTTAAAAATTGTACCTGTAACTACCCTATCTTAATTTAACCGAAATTACTTCGGCACCGAAAAAGGTACATGACAGTGCCATGCCAGTATATCTATGAAAATATTATGTAAGTTAGAAAGAACATTCATCAATTACCTAAAATTTGTGACAGGCATAATTTTAATACTAGAAATAAGCACAAAATTGATCAACCATATAGTAGATTAACTAAAGTCAATACATCTTTCGTTGGTCTGTGTATACGATACTACAACAAAATACCTGACAATATAGTGCAATTTCCTGAGAGAAAGTTTAAAGAATGTGTAAAGCAAAATTTATGTAAAAAAGCTTACTATAGATTAGATTACTATATGAATAACAAAGAGGTATGGTGCTCTGATATTCCAGCGAAACACAAGAAACACATTGTAAAAAGCCGACTCTTAAAGTAGGCCGTGCTGCAGTGGTTTCTTGCCGTTTCTTTTACGCTGCCATAGCACGATCCGAAACGGCGTAGACTCGCTCTATTTGCATTGTATTCTGCATGACATACAATCAGTATTCTGTAAAGAATCTACATTGAATAAAATTATCTGAATCTGAATCAAGCACGGCGGTGCGGTGTGCATCAGAAATTTATTTTTTATTTTTGAGGTATCATACAAAATAACGGTACCGCAATTTTTGCTAGAAAACTTTTGTATCGGCAAATGGAGGAGAGGCTGTAGCTAAACAAAATAGAAAATGAGCCGGAGTAATGATGGCTTCTTAAACGAGTCTGGCAAAAAGTGCACAATCATTACATACTTTTTATGTCTCTTTAATTTACAATATTGTAGTAAGACTTCCGGAAACAATATTTTAGAAGCACGACAAAATAACTCTGGCTATATGGTCATTGATTTGCAGAAATCACTTATTTTCTTAGGATTTGACTCGTGCATCAACTGACATAACCAGAGATATTTTTAAACATACATAGATTGTTTTAAATATTTTTTCATAATTTTTGCCGTCGATAAAATTGGGTCTAGAACAGCGAAATCAACAAATTTCATATGTGCACTACGCAGCGAGGTTAAAATCTCTTTGATATGGAGACTCACACTTATAGACGGATGGACGTAGACTACTAATAGTTACTATCTCACTCACTCACACACAGCCGTAATCCCGAATTTGCGTAAGTACCATGTACTCGTATAAGATCCCACGACAAAATTATGCACCTACATGAAATGTGGTCTATATGGAAGGTTACACATGGGATCATACAACGCCCTAGAAATTTGCGTGACCGGGATGTTGATATGTGTTTTTAAGGTATTTGCGGCAAGAATTTTCTAGGCAACCCTAGGGCGATGTATGATTCTATGGTGATGTATTATCATGGCGTCGCTGAGTTGCCTATCAAAATCTTGCCGCAAGTACCTTTAATTCACATTTTTATTTTCCATTAAATCAAAATGATAACATGTGATTTAGAGTTACTGGCGGCAACATTATTCTAGGCAACCCAGCGGCATTGTATGACCATGCAACGTTGTGTGACCGCACAGTAAGGTTGCCTATTTAAATCTTGCCGCAAGTCCCTTTAAATCTCATTTTTTCATTTTGGCTGTACCGTATCACCTGGTATATAAATTTTCACAGGCCAATGAATAGTACCATGAGATACATTGTATGATGTATCCGAGTCATGCAAAGTGTCATCAAAATAGTTAATGGTGTTTTTGAGATAATCGCAATTTTGACAGCTACCCTCAGAATGAGAGCCAGCAAGAAAATACTCAAAACGCATGAACGAATTTGCCTAAAACTCCTAAATTTAAAATTTGGAGTCACTCGGACCTGTGGCTTAACCGCTAGGCTCATGTTTAGGGTGGCTGTCATACAAAAAAAAAATTGCAATGATCTCGAAAACGGCTGTAACGATATTAATAAACTTTGCGTGACCGAGAATCTCTATTCAAGGTATCTTACGGTAGTATCCATTGATCTGCAAAACTTAACAAAAGGGTTGTTCCAGTATAACCAATATGTTGATATGTGTTTTTAAGGTACTTGCGGCAAAAAATTTCTAGGCAACCCTAGAGAGTTGTATGATCCCATCATGTGTAACCTTCCATATAGACCACATTTCGTTCAAATAACAGATGGGTGCATAATCTTGTCGTGGGATCTTATACTAGTAGACTTACCTATGCACCTGATAGTCCATTTTGTAAGGGAGATCCTCTTTAGGAGACTAATCGCGAGTTGGGGTTTTGCGTATGTGGTATTATGCGCCTAAAGGAATCTTTGCTATCTTTTTAGGGTTCCGTAGTTAAAAAGGAACCCTTATGTTTCGTCATGTCCGTCTGTCTGTCGGCGGCTTAGCTCAGAGACCCTTAGATCTAGAAAGCTGAAATTTTGTACGGATATACATTTCATCCACGCCGACAAAGTAGTAAAATAAAATGTAGAAATATTTTTATTTAGGTTGACTCCCCTACAAATAAAGTGGGGCTTGTTTATTTTTCTTGTCTACCCCATGGTGTGGGATATCGATGTCTTTTTAAAATAATGTGAGTCTTTAAATATCATTTTTCTATTTAAGAACCCGTGTTGGCGAAATAGGTCTTTACCTATGAAATTGCCGAAATTTTCGTACAGATTAATAAGATCATAATTCCTATAATACTAATGCTATTTTTTTCATTTGTCTTATATTTGAAAGTTGACTTCAAGGTTCTCAATTTACGCAAAAAATAAAGTTTTTATTTTTAGTTTGATATATAAAACTAATGGTTCGAAAATTGTTCGTCTTAAATGTCGTCCGATTTCATCATTTGATTTGTTATATTTTTTTTTAGATAATATTTTTCGGAAATTAAATTAAATTTTCTGTTAGCTTAATGTCTTCCCAATAATGCTTAAAAAAATAAAAAACATTGGATTTATAATCCCTAAGAAAAATGCAAAAATGTTAGTACTGAAGATTGAGATTACCTAAAATTCGCCATACAAAACGGCAATTTCATAGGTAAAGACCTATTATTAAGCTTGAAAGCGCAATTTTTGTTTCCCCCCAGCTAACCGTTTATTATTCGAAATGTGAATAAAAGTCACAGTAGTAATATATATGATGAAATAAAAGGAAAAGTATCACAGCTAAGTAGGCTTCACAGGTTAATGAGGTTATAGCCGAAAAACTGGAAATAATAAAAATAGCAAAAGCAATCAGGCGCTAGGACCTCGCTGAGCATTTGGAGGTAAAATTTTATATTATGAACGTTATGAAATACTTAATTGAAACTGTTTTGCGATACAAAATCGTAAAAAAAACTACGGAACCCTTTACTGCGCGTGGCCCGACACGCACTAGACTGTTTTTTTTTAACTGAATGCCCCAAAAATGTTATATTAGGTTTGTTCCTAGAGCTCTCCTATTCGGATAGTATAAAAAACAAATAAATATTTATGTAAGATCTTCTAAGGTATACCTATAGTAATACCGCATTGACTTCAATAATTTTACATTTAAGTAGGTAAGTATGTTTAAGCGTTATAGCTATATAACGCCGTGTGGTTTAATCAACAAGATATGTTTTTCTTACAGGTTCAGCTTAGGTTTATTATAACAGTACTTATTACTCTCGAAGATAGGTAATGGCTTTACTGGGTTACATACGTAACGTTCATTCTATTTCTATGAACATGTTTAATTCAAAAATACAGACTTAAAAGACGGTCAATAACATTCACCTTCAGGGCTATGTTTGCGATTAAGTATAACCTTCGGTTATCTATGCGTAACTAGTTGGTGAATAAAGACATGCAACAATAGCTTGGCCTGAAGATAAGGCGTAATTTCCGTTTTGGCCTGAAAGGTCAGAGGGCGGCCTCCAAATGAATCGTTTTCACAGGTAGGTACCGGACTACGACCACGGCAGCGGTGGTTTATCTCACTCCCCATCTGTAAGTACTACACAACAAGCTCGATTACGAGTATAATCTGCCACCGCAAAAACATGCTCTGAATCTGAGGAACCAGCTATAAATAAGATTCTCTTTCTCCAAAATGAAATCGATTTTTATGATTTATTCTGTGGCGGAGCAGGCAGAAGCTTGTCGTGTATGAATTAAGTACCGAGCTTTATATCAATACAGAGTCTCATGATGGAGCCAGAAGGGGGAACCCTGGAAGAATGGTAACTTTGCAATAAAACGACTTAAACCCTTGGCTCGTTTGAAATGGTACTTATATTTTTTTTTACATTTTTCTTCATAACTTGAAAACTAAGAGTGGTAAAAAAATACAAAAATCCATTTTGAAATCTATACATATAATAAAACAGTAGAAACCGTGTGTTTATTAAAAACTTAGTGTGGGGGATAAGAAAAGACTAATAGAACATAAAATTATTTATTTTGAATTTTTTGTCTATCTATCTGTCTGTTTGCGCTAATCTCCGAAACTGCTGAACCGATTTTCTCGCGGTTTTGATAAGTAGATTGAACTTAGCTCGGAGCAACATATAGGCTATGTTTCATTGAAATCGGTTCACTCAATCAGAAGATACACTAATATAAAGTATCAAACTGCCTGTGCGACCATAACTCACAAACTACTAAACCGATTCAAATGGGGTTTTCAATGACGCGTTGGGCTTCTTTCCGTGCAACTAGATGCTTAGTTTCACTGCAAACGGTTCACTCAGAAAGAAGGTACGTGAAGTTCCAAGCGGCGGCGCCAATAACTCACAAACTACTGAACTGATTCAAACGGGGTTTTCAATGACGTGTTGGGCTTCTTTCCGTGCAACTAAAAGCTTAGTTTCATTGCATACAATTTACTCAAACAGAAGATACGCAAAGTTTCGAGCAGCGGTGCAATTAATTCATAAACTACTTAACCGTTTCAAACGTGGTTTTCAAAAACGTATTTAACTTACTGTCCTGCAACATATTAGTTTAGTTTTATTGCAAACGGTTCACTCAGACAGAAGGTACGCGAATTTTCAAGCGACGGCACCAATAACCACAAACTACTGGTATTTAATTGTGTTACTTCAGTACAAAGTAAAGCCGAGGTGAAGTGAAACAAAGCTTATAATGTTGCATGGAAGTTAGCCAAATCGATCCAGTTGTTTGTGTTTTGGGCATAGATGGATTAGTAAAATTTAGAATTACTATTATGGTAAAAAATTTAATACAAAAATAATTATAAAATTATAAAAGTTCAAGAGTTTTGAAAACTTAGATAAAGTAGGTACGTGTACAGTTAATAGCATGTGAAACTAGACACGTTAGACTTAGCATCTCTTTTTTTTGGTAGCTACAGAAACTTAAGTGACTGAGCCTCACATTTAGTTTTAGGTTTTGTTTTTTATAAGAAACTAGCTGTGCCCGCGGCTTTTCCCACGTGGAATTCAGACAATGTGCAGTATTGTGCAGTCTCTCCCCCTCCCTTTCCCCCTCCTCACCCCTCCCCCTCCAAAACCCCCTCCCTCTCCCCCTCCCCCTGCCCCTCTCCCTCTCTCTCTTGAGGGATGATTTTTCAAACACGCTAAACACAATGTTTATTTCGTTCTTTTTGTTAGCCTAAATCCTAAGTTTTAATAGTATGTTCATACGTACTTGCATCCCATATTTCGCCCCTTGGGGAAGATATCTCAAAATTGCTTAAACACACGTTTTTTTGTTTCTTATTAATAACTAAAATCCAAATTTTCAAGTACCGCATGTCGAAACTGTAGGATTTTCATACAAACTTTCATCCCTTATTTCACCCCCTTAGGGGATGAATTATGAAAAAAATTAACACACGTGCTTTTTTATTTTTTACCAAGAGCTCAGAGCCAAATTTCTATAATTCTACCTTTAAAAATGAAAGACTTATAGATCAACATACAGAAAAAAAATCATCCCCTTTTTCACCCCTTTGAAGGTCGGTTTTCAAAAAATGTGTTTCTTTATTTTTTACCGAAAGTTTAAAGTATAATTTGTGTGAATCTAACTCAAGACACAAAGGAATTGCATACAAACTTTCATCCCTTATTTCACCCCCTTAGGGGATGAATTTCGAAATATTATAAAATACGTGCTTTCTTATTTTTTACCAAGAGCTCAAAACCAAATTTCTATAACTCTACCTTCAAAAATGAAAGACTTATAGACCAACATACGGGAAAAAAATCATCCCCTTTTTCACCCCCTTGAAGGGTGATTTTTAAGAAATGCTCAAACACGTTTCTTTATTTTTTACCAAAAGCTTAAATTCAAATTTATGTGAATCTAGCTCAAGACAAAGGAATTTCATACAAACTTATTTCACCCCCTTGGGATATGAATCTTCCAAAATACTTCCTTAGTGGGTGGTTTTGAAGCGCAAAAAAGCTGTGTACAAAATTTCAATCTATAGCGGTTACTGCTCGGCGTTGATGAATCAGTCTTTCAGGACAAGCTCTTTTATATATTTAGATAATGTAAGCCCATACCACACTTCTTCCGCGTGGAATTCGATTATAATGTTACATATATACGAGGATAGTGGTCGAACTAATAGTCCACACGTAAACAAGATATTTGATTTACAGAAAATCCGTACTATCTGTACTCTGTCTAATACTCGTAATCATAGAAATACAATACTATTAAACGAGCAATATTTGTGTATATATATTTGTAATCGGTTTCTCGAAAACGGCTATAAAGATTTCGATGAAATTTACTATACAGTGGTTTTTGGGGGTGAAAAATTGATTTAGCTAGGTCTCATGTCTAGGAAAATTCGTTTTCCCCGTATTTTTTGGCATTTTTTAAAAGACAGAAACATACAGCGCCATTTGTTGGCGGGTAGCATAGCTTGCTCAACCAATGATATTTTAATGTTGCGGCGGCTATTTTAGAGCGAAGCTCGGTCGCCCAGGTACTGTAAGCGTAATAGAAAGAAGGTTAATGAAAAAATGCGCTGATTGCACTAAACCTTAAGCAAAGACCTTAAGTATCGCCTAAGACAATAGACAATCGATATTTTGTATTGCTAGGAGTGTCCTAAACGAAACTTGGGAGATTCTTAAGTTTAGTGCAATGAGTTGTTCGTGTCACAAGCTATTCCGATTCATTCACTCATTGTAAATACGGCATAGGCATCGTTCTGTAAATTTTGTATGAGGATGTCAAATCACGAGTCCGAATTCTTTGATAAAAATATTGTAAAAGCGATAAATTGCTCTGTGTATCTGTTTGTTACGCTTTTACGACAAATTTATGAAACGATTTTGATAAAACTTGGTAAGAAGATAGTTTGAACCATGGTAAAAGCCATAGAATATATGAAACTATGGTAAAAGCCATTAACTACGTTTTTTAGAACCCCACGCGGACGGAGTCGCAGGCAAAAGCTATGTACAATAAAAGCCCTTTTATATGATACCCCACTCGATCTATGGGCCCCTTTTATAATAATGATATTTTTTATTCTTTTGTTTGCAATGTAATTGGGCAATCATATTCTCAAATTATTCCAAATTTCAAGTCGATGGAGTGAGTGGTTACTGAGATATACAGGTGTGACAGACAGACCTCATAAAGGAGCGAGGCTCAAACCTCATTGGTTTTTTACCACTTTGGTTCGGAACTCTCAAAACAAGCTGTTAATATAATTATTAGATGTTGATAAATAAGAATTCAACACTTATTACTGTTTTAAGTTTTCAAATAAAAGCGTGTTACATTATGAAACAGCAAGAAAGAAATAAAAAACTGGCCAAGTGCGAGTTGGACTCGCGCACTGAGGTACTCGTACCACCACATTATATTATAAAATTAGCTGATTTGAGTTGATTGAATGAAAGGTAAATTGCGGTTTACGATCTATGACGTATTAAAAAAAATATACTAACTAGATCTCGTTCAAACCAATTTTCGGTGGATGTTTGCAAGGTAATGTACTCTATATATTTTTTTTAGTTTTATCATTCTCTTATTTTAGAAGTTAAAGGGGGGGGACACACACACATTTTACCACTTTGGAGGTGTCTCTCGCGCAAACTATTTAATTTAGAAACAAAATATATCAGAAAGCTCAATATCATTTTTGAAAACCTATCCATAGATACCCCACACGTATGGGTTTGAAGAAATTTTTTTTTTGAGTTTCAGTTCTAAGTATGGGGAACCCCCAAAATTTATTGTTTTTTTTTCTATTTTTGTGTGAAAATCTTAATGCGGTTCACAGAATACATCTACTTACCAAGTTTCAACAGTATAGTTCTTCTAGTTTCGGAAAAAAGTGGCTGTGACATACGGACGGACAGACAGACAGACATGACGAATCCATAAGGATTCCGTTTTTTGCCATTTGGCTACGGAACCCTAAAAAAAACCACCTATACAAGGTCATCTTGTGATTTCCGTGCACCTTGAATTACTGAACCAATTGCAAAAATCTTTCAGCACAAAAATACTACTGTTGGTCACCTTTTCATAGTGGTTAAACATCTTATTCTCACGAAAAAGTCAGTGAAAGAGGGTCAACCTGGAATAATTCAACTGATGTAATAATACATTCAAAATTAGCAAACTTTAATTTCCCTGACGCATTTCTAACGTAGGAAAACGTTTTTTTCCCACTGAACGAATTTTTAAGGCAAACGAAGTCGCGAGCAACTGGTAGTCTATTGGATAAGATAATCAAAAGTTTGTTTATTTTTAAGATTAGAACAAAATAATTAAGCGCAGGCATCACTTATTTTAAGCTTAATCTGAATAATCAGGGTCGCTATTCTCCTAAATTTCTTAAACTTGAGTTAATATTAAGAGTACGGAATTTGCTATTGGCGACAAAAAATCGAAAACATCTGTACATTGCGTACTTTGTACAAGAACAACAAAACAATTCCATACATAACCAGCAGCGAGAAAATTTACATTCATTCAATCATTCATTCATTTACAAATTAATCAGAATAAGCAGGTTTTTGATCTGTCAAAACCTTAAGTATAAAAACTTATACTTAACGTAAGGGAAAAGAGATGGAAGATAAACGACGCTATGAAACTGAAAGAGATGGAACATTTATCTTATACGTCACACACACACACACATACGTGTCCAATGTCGTCCATTATGAAATATGAAATATTTATTAAATAAGCCAAATTAGTAAAAAAGCGGCTTGTCGGAAGGATATATAAAGGGTAAAAAACAAAACCTTTGTAGAATGAGTGTAAGTAACTAACCTATGACGAATATGAATGTTACCTAAAGACTATGAATATTTACTTTAACCTCAAATACATCCAGCGTTTTTAGTTTGTTTACACATGTATATCAGTGCAGTGTCTCATTGCAAGTTTGATTTAGGTATTACAGGGTGAAAACTGTTGTCTTGCAAATATCTGTCAGAACTGTAAACCTACCTAGTGCCTATGGATGGACACATACATATTGCTATACCTAATGTAAGTACAAGTCCAATGTCTCCTCTTAACAGAAGGACCCTACCTCATACTATTGGAACCTAACAAGTAAGATTGACATGAAAGCACTGCAACTGTTTTATGGTAAACTGCTGTACAAACCATTCCTAACCATACAATAGGTAATCAAACAATAATAGAAAATCCAAACAAAGCTAATACCTAATAAAAAGACCCACTACACTTATTTATCTCTCTTACGGCTATAATACGACACCAAACACAGAAAATGGATCAACTTAAACAGATTTATAAACACCTTTGCTGGCCAACCACTCCCACCTTAACCAACAGGCGCCTGTATCTATGAATAATAGTATTAAGGCTTACTAATTAGGGTGGTTTAAGCATAGGTACTATAAGTAAAGATCTATTGTAGCCAACCCTTTATGCTAAATCTACTAACACAGCGACAGCCTCTAATAAGACTCAGATTCCAAATAATTTTTTCAATGTAGATTCTTCACAAAATACTTATTGAATGTCAGAACATGCAGAATATAATATAAATAGAGCAAGTATACTACTCTTTCAGATTGTGCTATCGCTGAGTGTAAGAAACTAATTTGTGTAAGAATTACTTATTAAATATTTTTGAAACCACTGCATCATCGCCTAGGTACTTTAAGAGCCGGCTTTATACAATGTTTTTCTTGTTTTGCTGGAATATCAGCACCATACCTTGTCAATGATGCATTCATTTAATGTATAATAAGCATTCTTACATTATGTTTGCTGTACACATTCCTTAAATTTTCTGTCAGGTTAATGCACTACACATACTGCGGTTATCAGCTGCAACGCT
Organism: Athrips mouffetella; assembly: GCA_947532105.1. NCBI lineage: Eukaryota > Metazoa > Arthropoda > Insecta > Lepidoptera > Gelechiidae > Athrips > Athrips mouffetella. The sequence goes on from OX383956.1 coordinate 36,893,577, forward strand.
TTCAAGCATGGTGACTAAGGAAAATTCCCTCCAAACTACCACACATTTTTGCTGAAGTTCCGGAGAGAGCTCCCTGTCCTGCAGTGGACGTTTCATGGGATGTTATAATAATAATAATAATAAATTTCTTTATTTCAGACACAAAGATCCATCTTATATACTACTTATCATACCATACATAGAAACATAAGAACGGTTATAGCCAAGAGCTACATTGTTCTTAAAAATAAATAAATAAAAGTTATGTTATAGTATTATAATAATTAGGCTATGAGCTCGAGCCATCGTTTGTACCATTGGGTACTAAAAAGTCTTTCGTACAATCCCCCCAGGATTGTGTTGCCAGAATGACGCAGAGTGGTCAAGAAGGAGGCTATCCTGTGTCTCACAACAGCATCAAATGAGTTTACACGTGCCTCAAAAAACATACCGGAGGCACTGCAATACCTTTTTAAGCCCATCAGGTGCCGAAAACAGTTATTGTACTGTACTCTGATGCTGTCGCGAGACCTCTTAGTGTAGTTGGTCCACAGCTGGCAGGTGTACAGAGACTGACAGAAGGTCTTGAACAACAAGACCTTCACATCTTCACATTTTTGGAACCTACTGGCCAGCATGTTGCCAACCACGGAGAGCCCCCTTCGTTGCCTCTCTATGTCGTCGTCGTCACTCAGAGTTGACGTCACAATGTGGCCAAGGTACTTGAAGGACTCCACAGTCTTAATAGGTTCGCCATTCAGCAGAACTTCAGGCACCATATCCGGACCCCTCCCGGACCTGAATATCACCATTTCCGTTTTTTTAACATTGTACGTAAGACCATGACTACAAGCATACTCCTCGCAAATGCTAATAAGTTTGCATAGACCTTTGATTGAGGGACTAAGCAGCACCATATCGTCAGCATAGCTAAGGTTATTCAAGTATCTGTCACCAATTTTTAGACAGACATTAGTGCTGCTCAGTCTCACAATCAGGTCATTAACGTAGGTGTTAAACAGGTCCGGGGAGGTCAGACCGCCCTGCCTTACACCACATGGCAGTGTATTAGGTACCTACATTATGATGAATTGCACTTTATTGTCAAGTTTTATGTCCCTAGTAATATTGTACATGCAGACTTGTGCAAATCAAGTATGTGGTTGATCCAGTTTGCACTTATTTCCAATACTATTTATTGATTATGGCTGTCACAATTTTTTTATTTTCTGTATTGGCATGATCATGTCATGGTACTGTCATGTTATTCTTTTATATATTCAATGGACATTGTCTATTTTCAGGTGTACACCTGAAGCGCAAAGTTTTTAACACTTGCATCCTCCCTTGCCTAACATATGGTTGTGAGACTTGGACATTAAACTCATCCCATAGAGGTCAGCTGATAAGATGTCAACGCGCCATAAAAGAAGTATGGTGGGTATAAAGAAAATGGATAAAGTTAGATGCTCAGATAAAAAACTAAGGTTACAGATGTTTTTAAAAGGATAGACTCGCTGAAATGGAAGTGGACAAAGCACATGATCAGGGAAGGTAGGGAAAAGTGGTGTAAAGAGGAACAGAGGGAGGCCCACTAGGAGATGGGAAGATGAAATTAAGCTTACTGCTGGGCCTTACTGGAGAAGGGTCTCAGAAGACAGAGCGCAATGGAGAAACCTGGAGGAGGCCTTTGCCAACAGGCACTCTGAACTGAGAAACTTTTTGTGATTATAATTATTAATGTAGGTACCTAATGTAATTTTATATAAATTTAATGTTAATTTTATGTAGGTAATTTAATAATGATGAAAATGTAATGATATAATTGATGTATTAATTGTGTATAGGTATTCAGAATAAAGGCATATATATTATTATCTGCCTAGAATTAAGAGTTCGGCATCTTCAAGGTGTAATATGTGTCCTCCTGTTCAAGTAAGTACTTAGATAGGTAGGTACCTAAACTATAAAGTTGAAGACAAACTTGAGAATGAAAATCACTGCCCTCCATAAAGCCTAAGTACCAGTCCTTTTCCTAACTTTATGTACTACAATCAATAATATATTAATATTTAAATTATTACTACTGAAGCGCTTGTAATGAGTTTCTCTTTTCTTCTGATCACCAAAATCCAGTCACTCAGTGAGATGGCAGTAGTTTCTAAAAAGAAATGCCCTCGTCAAATTCCTAATGTTATGGTAGCTAACTCCATGAAAAAGAAATACTTTAAGGCTAGGAGATAGGCAATGGTTTTGATTCAAGGCAATAAATTATGATTTAATCAAGCAATTTTTTATGATAAGTAACACATTATTCCTACCCTACAAGGTGTAATATTTTAACCTTTTTTGCTGTAATATTTACATAAACTTCCATTGACTGTAATTAATTCAGATTTTTCCTTTCACAAACTCGAGATAAAAAATATCGTTCACCCCCGAACGGTATTTTTTTTACTTTTTTCATCATAACTTCAAAACTAAGAGACTTAAAAAATACAAAAATATATTTTAGAATGTACAAGTAAAGCCCTTTCATATGATACCCCACTCAACCTAGTTACCACAATTTTAAAATTTGCCACCCCTATTCGGGCCCCCTCTACATTAATAATCCTAATTCTTTTTTTATTCTTTCATATGCATTTAAGTTTGGCAACTATATTCTAAATCTATTTCTTTCAAGTCGATAGCATGAGTGGTTACTGAGATATACAGGTGTGACAGACAGACAAAGCGGCGCCATAAGGGTTCCTTTTTTTTACTGTGTGGTATCGGAACCCTAAAAATATGGCAAAAATCGCCTAAAAACTCGTTTTAGTAGGGAATTACTTTTTTCTTATTTGTTGTTATAGCAGCAACAAAAATATATACCAAATCTGTAAAAATGAATACTGTCAACCTAAAATGGTTCATGGGATACAGCTCGCTGACAGACAGACATTGGAGGCATATTAACAGGGTCCCATATCACCCTTTGGGTACGGCACCTTAAAAAAATGCAGTGTTATAGCATAAAAATATTAATATTTTCACTTATTTATATTTTAAAGACAAGAAAAACAAAATTAAGCTAAAATATATTTATTAGGTCATAATAATTTTATGGGCTGATCGCGGTTCTTAAAATTTTTAGGATTGATGTTTTTCTTCTGAGTTGGGCTATCATTTCTTGATAAATTTCTGCTGTTTTTCGTTCCACTTTTTTGTCCCTAAAGGTTTTAAACTTTTCATATAAATTATTATTTTCTTCAGAGACAAAATCAACCAAAGTAAACAATATTTTTAAATTTAACAGGATTTTCATCATTATCATGCAAAACAATAAGAGCCTGGATCTTTTGGTCCAAGTTGAAAAGGCTTTGTTTTGAAAATTTCTTTGCATTGGACTGTGTCTTGTCGTGCAGCAGTTAAACTAGACTTGAGCTAATAGCTCTGCACACTGGTTGGGGAAGGCTCGGCACTTCGTTTTTACAACCAGTATAAAAACACAACTCTGTGTTTACAGCCTCCTGAAAAGCAAATAGGCATTCATTATTTTTTATTATAAATGTAACTAGAAAGACAATAATAATAATTAATCCCATGAAGCGTCCACTACAGGACAGGGAGCTCCCTCCATAATTCTAGCTTTTGCTGGAAAAATGCAGAGGGGAAGTGCCATAGTCACCTCGCTTGTCAACGTTATGGCTGGCACCATAGACCGCGGTTGTAGGTGACCACAGTAAGTTAGATGGTATGATACACAGGAGGATGCTGCTGTCCATCCTCCCTTATTGGCCTCTTACGACACCCACGGATAAGTATGGGATGGTTTTATTCTTTGCCGGCACCACACAGGACAATAATACGAGTATCATGTTATTATGGTATAACATCAAAGCAATATACAATGTTTACCAGCTGCAGCCGCACAGCCATCTAATGATTTGTCTCCAGTTGTGTCTAATGTCTCATTAATGTGTACTGTTGCAATATAAGTAATACCTGTTAGATATTTTTTGCTCCGGAACAATTTTAGCTTGTATGACATATCCTTCTCTTTTTACTTGACTCCCACGACGACCTGTTGTGAAATAAGTAATTAATTTAAAGTCAAGTTGCAAGAAAGACATGTGCCATGGTATGCATCTTAACCCAACGCAACTTACATCAAAGCTTTTGTGCCTGTGATTTCAGCAACATTGTGCTTGTCTTTATAAACTCCATTAACATGAGAATATCAACTGTAGGCAAATTTGATGAATTCGCTCGAAAAAATACAGCCATATCGTCAGGTTTTATACATATCCAGATTTCGTAGCAGGGTTAGTGTTGTAGGCTTCCGTGATCAAATCCAGGGTCAGAAGCGAAGGTGTTCGTTGGTATTCAGCATCGTTCGAACTCCGTGGGAATGTGCTTAACGAGGAAATCCAAAAAAATCGCTATGTATACGAGAACGCAGAACGAAAAGTGAGGTTATGTATGTGTCAAATGTCATTCGTTTGCACTACGGTTTGTTTCTTGAATTCAACGCACACATCACATTCACTGAATATAGTCGGTTTATTTCTATATGCGTGCATTCGTCGAATACGAACCTGCTCATGAGCTTTGTGTGCGGTTTTAGCGCGCTAATAGTCGGTTCAAAACTTGCTCGTATTCACTCGTTTAGGCGACGTGACGTCACTTTAGCGCGCTATCATTGCATACTAAAATGAGGTAGTGCAGCGTGTGCGAAACGTCAAATTCATAAGACATTTGTCATCAATCTCGTTTTCGAGAGGGTTTTTTTCAACTTTTTTTGGGGTTTTTAGATTTAATTATCTTATCGAATAATCATTATCTCTCAATAATTTCTTAAATCGCAAAACAAAATCAAAATTTTATTTTTTCTCAGTGACATTGACATAAGCGCGCTCTAGTCTGGTTTAAAACTGTATTCGACGAATGCACGCATATAGAAATAAACCGACTATATTCAGTGAATGTGATGTGTGCGTTGAATTCAAGAAACAAACCGTAGTGTATCTAAAGACTTGCTTTTTTTATGCATGGCAAAGAACATTCACGTATGACTCTGAAAAGCCTCACTGTTGGTGCTTTGGCTGGCCTGAAAAATCTTAGAATTATTCTTTTAAACAAGGGACCTTATTCCTATATCCAAAAAAAAATATTGAGGCATTATGAGAATTTCATACATAGCCAATTCTATTTGTAATCGGTTTCTCGAAAAATGCTCTAACGATTATGATGAAAATTACCATACGGGGGTTTTCGGGGGCGAAAAATCGATCTAGCTAGGTCTCATGTCTGTGAAAATTCGTTTTCCCCGTGTTTTCAAGCATTTTTGTAATGTAACGCGTTTTAGATAAAAACCTACAGCGCCATCTGTTGGCGGGTAGCATAGCTTGCTCACCCGATGATATTTTAATAGTTCGTTTCTATAATTCGCAAGGGAAACTTATATGTAAGGTACCTTGAAACTTGGCTCATATACAGGAATAGGATCATTAAAGATAAATAAAAAATACCAATTTTTTTTCGGCCATAAATGACGAGGTTTTTCAACCGCGGTCCATGCCAGCCGTAACGCTAACAAGCGAGGTGACTATGGTACTTCCCCTCTACATTTTTCCAGCAAAAGCTAGAATTCTGGAGGGAGCTTCCTGTCCTGTAGTGGACGTTTCATGGGATGTTATGATGATTATGTTCCTTTACTATGTTTGTAATATGTTGTGTTGTGATGTCCAGGAATAATAAACATATCTGATTCTGATATTATAGAGCGCAGCTCGGTCGCCCAGGTACTTACTGGATTTAATATGGCTGTGTATTAACTTGCCACCAAATTTGAGTAAATTATTACCAAATAATATCCACCAAATTTTGACTACCAAAATGGATGAATGTACACCAAATTTGCTTCTGGCACTTCGCCGGCCGCTGCCGCAGCACGCTCGCTCGGCTCGTACGTTGTGGTCGCAAGATAACCTAACACAACCTAACCGAACCGGTTACCCAAACATTGTGTACGTTCAGCCAATAACCAATTTGGTGTACATTCATCCATTTAGTCTGAAGTGTATTGGGGTATAAAAAATCGTTTGGGAATCATTTAATTTCAGTGCGGTTCATTAAGGAAATATTTTACCAACGCTGCAATCGGCGCATTCGAGTCGGATCGTTTTCATTAGCGTGCAAACGTCGAACACAATCGAATGTCTAAACGATCCGATATGACTGCTCTTATGTCAATGTCACTGTTCGAATCAAAGTACTTTTTAGCCACAAAGTATTTGGACCCTGTGAATTGTATCCATTTCTTTAGTTTGCTTTCGAACTCCAAACAAACCGAAAAAAATCCCACGAAACTCAACCAAAATTAATTTTGACGTTTAATTTGACGTATCGCACACACTGCACTACCTCATTTTCGTATGCAATGATAGCGCGCTAATGTGACGTCACCGATGACGTCACGTTGCTTGAACGAGTGAATACGAGCAAGGTATGATCCGACTTTGAGCGCGCACACACCGCACACAGTGCTCATATGCGGGTGACGAACCGTAGTGTTTGTTGCCATTTAATATTGTCAAAACGTTGTTCAGACATAGGTACACAATTTTCGCATATCATAACTACTAAACATATGAACCAACAAGTGCGTTTAATAACTTTAATAAAATAACATACAAGCCTATGTTTGGATGTATGTTTGTCCACACATATGTCAGGAACTAAGGTCAGATTGCAATAATATTTTTTTATTTGAACTAGGTAATAATATTTATTTGAATTAGTCAACTAAGGGTAGAGTGCAAGTTTCATTAAAATCGGTTCAGTAGTACCTACCTACTTAGTTGATGTCACCTCCTCGAAGTACTTTAAATAAATAAGATATCAATGCAAGGTCCCTTCGCACATCCAATTTATTGTATCGAACCATGCCCAGTACAAATACGGTTGGATCACGGAGCAGAGAAGGGGAGAGCAGATGTTGACATCAGTCGAGCCGTGATTCAATCAATTGAGCTATGACGTCACGAAAGGGGGCGGGGCATACGCCATTTCCTCTTTGAACTTACCAGTGATCACATCGAAAAACGATCTGCAAAAAATTGTTTAAATAGTTGGAAAAACAACTTCCACTATGAAGTGTTGTGTGCCTTTGTGTTTAAATTCGTCATAAAGGCAAAAAGAAGCTGTATTTAAAGTGTCTTTTCACTTGTATGTAAGATTTTTCAATAAAATTTGCTATCGATGTACTGTAGGCATGTGGCCGTAACATTAGTTCTGCTTTATGTCGCTAGATGGTTTTGGGAATATTTGTAGACGATCGAAATTCACCTCTCTTTTTTACTTTCACGGACTCAATTTACATTTCTGGCTTTAGCTTTTACAATAGTTTGATATAAATTAAGTGAATATCGTGAATATTTTATTTATTTGGAGAAATATTTGTAGTTTTTAGTTATGTTGTTTGTAGTAGCGCCACCTAGTATGCAGTGGACAATCTCGCCAGAGTTATGTTCAAGAACCGTCTTCCAGATTTCAGCAAGTAAGTAGTATATAGGGTCTTAATTTAATAACGTGCCATAGCTTAGTGGATGTTCAGTATCGATAAAGGAACACAATAAGATATGAAAAAATACCTACTATAATTTTTTTTTAAACTCTATTGAAACTAAACTAACGCGGAGCGCAATTACCCATATCATCAAACCAGCGCGCAAGTATCAGTGGATAAGGTAGGCACATACATAATTGAATCTGTTTCTTTTTGCGTTAGTTTAGTTTCAATTTCAAGTTTTAGTGTCAAGGAGATTTAGTTTTTTTCAATAGGATCTTTTTAAAAAAAATGTGTTCCTTTATCGTTACCGAACCATCTCCTAAGCTTTGGCAATAAACACCCAGTACATAGAGAGCGGGAAGTCAGCAACCCTACCTCATCGCAAACAAAATCGTGAACAACATACCTACTTCTCATAGTAGGAATGGCGGAATGCCTCTTATTTTTAATTTGATTATAAGTAGGTATGCAAATGAATACCTATTGTTATTTTTTTAATTTTCAAATAAATATAGTTGGCTCTATATTTATATAGATAGAGGGAGCATAACGTGTTAAATGTCCCTCAACACAGAATCCTCAGAGAAAAAACTGCATTAAAATTTATTTTGACGATGCCAAAAAAATAGTCATGAAATAGTCATAAATAGTCACCATAAGGAAAAAATTGTCGCGTTATAATTCTAGAGTTGTAGCTATGGTTTGCTGAGGATTATGGGCATAGGCTATAGACAGAATCCTCAGCTCTGATGCAAGCAAACCGTGGGGACTATCGACTTGGTTTTTATTTAAAAAAATAGTCATGAAATAGTCGTCTTGACTTCCAAATTCTCGAAAATAGTCGTTCATGGATTTCAGAGTTACAGGGGTAGCTTGCTGAGGATTCTGTGCATAGCATTTCAAGGACGCAGATTCCTGCAGAACGTTTAGGTTTTTCTGTTTGATTCTGATGTCAAAAAATAGTCAACAAATAGTCTTCTCAAACCATAATAACTTCGGTCTGGTTTAACTAGTAGAAGTATGTTAAAAATGCATGTTAATTTCGTCATACATTTTTTCTTTGTACAGTCGCGTACACAAAATTATTTGACGTTGATTTCAAGTTGTCAATAAAAATGAATTTTCATATTGTTAGAGGCTTTTATTTTTATATGTTGTTGCAGATTCTATTTTTGTGTTATCTATTTTTATAAGGTAAATAAGAGGATAAACCGACTTAAATATCAGTGCACAGCCCCAACCTTTTGGTCTAGAAACTTATAATGTAGGTTCCACGTTTAATGAAAGGTAAAACTAGAATATCGGGCTTACACCCAGATGCATACAGTAAAAAAAATACTTTAATAATAATTGGTAGGTTCGCGAATATTACTTAATTAACTACACTACTTTACTAATTTCTTCATTGATCAATATTGTTTGCCAACGCATTTAACTATTCATTAAAAATTTAAATGTCGCTGCATATGTGTTTCTTTTACCCAATACTACATCAGTAGAATAATACAAATCAGTGACTTAATGGCATAGAAACAGAGTTGGAAATGTTTAACGTGGATCGTATAATAGAAAAAGCACCAATATTCTGCGACGAGATGTTTCGTTCGGCTCGACCAAATTGTATGACCGAGCTAGTGCTCGCCGCCGCCGGCGAGTATTTAGGTAAGTGACCTACGGTGTTGCTATTACAACGACAATTGCCGTGTTCTACGTTAATTATGTGAAATGTAATGTTAACATACACTACAGCCTATGGAAGCAGTAAATATACAACGCGTTATTCCAAATTAGGCTTTCCATTTTTTCAATAATCCTACTTAAAAATTGGATGTAAATTCCAAAACTAACAGCGGCTGGCTCGTTTAAAGTGCAGCCTCGGTCGGGTCATCTGGTCGGGTCTCTGCGTAGGGCTAATTTTAAAATTTTCATGATTTTTTGTTGAATTTTTTTAAGGTTTTTTTTTGTGTTCCTTTATCGTTACTGAAACACCCCCTAAGCTATGGCACGCAATAAAATTCTCACCCTGTATTACTCATTTAACCATTTAACGTACATAAGTACGAAGACCGTGATTTATACAAAAAACTAACTTAAAAATAATCTATACTGAATATATTCATTAAGAAGTTTCTTTTTTTATTAATTTAGTTTAAAACCAATTATTGTACTTTATTAAACTTTATTAAACGGCAACAAATTAAATGATTCCCAAAATATTTTTTTATACCCCAATACACTTCAGACAAAATGGATGAATGTATACCAAATTGGCTGAACGTAAACCAAATTTGAGTAACCGGTTCGGACAGGTTGTGTTAGGTTATCTAGCGACCACAACGCACGAGCCGAGCGAGTGGAGCGAGCGTGCCGCGGCAGCGGCCTGCGAAGCGCCAGAAGCAAATTTGGTGTACATTCATCCATTTTGGTAGATAAAATTTGGTAAATATTATATAGTAAAAATTTACTCAAATTTGGTGGCACGTTAATACACAGCCTTATTAAAAATGAAAACAAATAAACTTTGCTTTTTATTACAGAATTAATTATATTGCATGGGTTCCAAATACATAAAAAAAAAATCAAGTAACAAAATAGTTACCATCAAAGATGATATTATGCATTTTGAACACGACTGTACTTGAGTTGAAAAATGTATGGCGAAGTTAACATGCATTTTTAACATACTTCTACAAGGTTAACCAGACCAAAGTGATTATGGTTTAGGACGACTATTTGTTGACTATTTTTTGACATCAGTATCAAACAGAAAAACCTAAACGTTCTGCAGGAATCTGCGTCCTTGAAATGCTATGCACAGAATCCTCAGCAAGCTACCCCTGTAACTCTGAAATCCTTGAACGACTATTTTCGAGAATGTGGAAGTCATGACGACTATTTCATGACTATTTTTTTAAATAAAAACCAAGTCGATAGTCCCCACGGTTTGCTTGCATCAGAACGGAGGATTCTGTCTATAGCCTATGCCCATAATCCTCAGCAAACCATAGCTATAACTCTAGAATTGTAACGCGACTATTTTTTTCCTTATGGTGACTATTTATGACTATTTCATGACTATTTTTTGGCATCGTCAAAATAAATTTTTATGCAGTTTTTTTCTCTGAGGATTCTGTGTTGAGGGACATCGTGTTAAGCTGCCACCACCTTTATCTTTTTAATCAACTTCAAAAAGAAGAGGTTATCAATTCGACCCGTCCTGTCAAAAATACACAGTTTATGTAGCTTAGCTTCAAAACAAATGAACTAAGTTTCATAAGCAACGAGGAAGGGTTACCGACTGCCCGCTCTTAGTCTATACAGGTTATAATTTAATTGCGTGCCATAGCTCTGGACCGAGATCAGTATCCGTAACTGAACAACTATTTCCAAGGAACATAGGTCGAAAAACAAAAAATAATTTTGAACTTTCCATACCTACTGAGTGACCAACACAATTGTATGGGAAGTCCAAAATTTATGTCCTTTATCGAACTATGTTCCTTTGGGAAAGTCGTTCAGATACAGATACTGAACCCGCGAGCTATGGCACGCAATTAAATTAACACCCTGTATAAATAATTCATTTTTGTAGTATAGTGTCTTTTACGCCATCTAGTAGAGTATAGCAGTACCACCAAAAAGTGTGTAAGGACAAAAAGTGCTTGTAGTTTCACTATTTGCCACTAGATGGATTTTACATAAATAGGTGGAGTCTAGTTATGTCCCGCCAACCCGTGACTCGATCTTCACCCCCGCGCACTGTCACGCTTCGTGTCGTACATAAATTTCGTAGAGGCAGCTCCTCTCCCCTTCTCTGCTCCGTGGGTTGGATACATTAGTATTTGTTGTTATAGCGGTATCAGAAATGTGGAAATACATAACCTGTGGAAATTTTAACTGTCTACCTATTACATACAGTTTATGAGATAGGTACACACGGCCGCACATCGGTAGAAACACTTTTGGACCTTATGGCGTGGTAACAGAGTTGAAAAAGTTTCTACTGACAAGCGGTTGACCGTACAGCCCAAAAACAAAATTGAAAAGAAAAACTGACTATCTTATTCCCTTTTTTTTAATATTTTTAAAACAAAAAATACAGTAGTATTCTCAGAGTAGAAAACTATAGTGTTACGGAGCGCGGCGCTAGCATCGCCACAAGAGGGCGCTGAGACACGTTCGGGTTGCAGGCGCCAGTCTGTCGGTACGGTGCGCGCCAGGGAGTTCGGTTTTGACAAGTAGAGATTACTGTAATTCTGTATTTTTCATTGATATTCGAGTAAAACTGTTAAAAACGAAGTGAGTTGTTTACCTTTTGTAAAAATCAGAAGTGGATATTTCGGAACCTGTGGTAAATGAAACGATTTCGTAGTAATAATAACAATGAAAGTGCATTTACTCGTGCAACGAAGAAGTCGCGGTCAAAGATTTCGGACCTCCTTGCTTCGCTCGGAATAGATACCTTGCTAATTTATTTTAGTAGGGGATGACATCTGCCAACATGTCACAACCCCATCATCGATGATCCATAGAAAACATTCAAAATAACCTGTCAAATCCATAGGAAAACGCCTACACCACCTAGTGACGAATTATTTCTATAATCCTCCTTCTAAGTACCTTTATTTTTCTGTGGTCGCGGCTATCAAAATGTGCTGCAGCTACAAGCGGGACCTTTCATGTGGAGCCCTTACGAATTAACGACACACAGGCTCTCGAAAATCAACATGATTCGGATGATGAGCCGCCAAATGTGCTATTCGAGAGGTTAGTTAGTCAAAAACTTGAAAAGATGGTAGACAAGTTTTGTACATCCCATGGCACCGCCACAAGGCCGTTGAAATCAATATCTGGTGAGAAGATAATTCCTGTTTTTGACCCTGATAACCACGAAACTAATATAAAGAATTGGCTTGCCAAAATAGACCAATTAGGGATGGTAAGGTTGCCTGGAAGAAGGGGCAGAGTAAATTAGGGGGCACAGTGGTTATTCATTAATATCTCGCGCGCTATTCATTACAAACACACACTCACTTCGAACGATCGCATGATCTATCCAATACCCCTCCTTCCCACCGGTCACCGTCACGTTCTCACTGCTAGAGATCGTGCTGCAGCCGCTCCGCGAAACGTAAGCCGCCATTTTATTTTCTTGATGTTATTTTGTGAATTTTTCTTACAAAAATCTTACTTACAAGTGAAAAGACACTAAATGCAGTTTCTTTTTGCCTTTATGACGAATTTAAACACAAAGGCACACAACACTTCATAGTGAAGGTTGTTTTTCCAACTATTTAAACAATTTTTTGCAGAGCGTGTTTCGATGTGATCACTGGTAAGTTCAAAGAGGAAATGGCGTATGCCCCGCCCCCTTTCGTGACGTCATAGCTCAATTGATTGAGTCACGGCTCGACTGATATCAACATCTCCTCTCCCCTTCTCTGCTCCGTGTTTTAAATAAGTAAAATTTTTTTTTTTCAAATATGGTGCAGCTGGAAATAAAAATTAAAAGCACTGTCATCAAGCTTGCCGAGCCGGCGCGGCCAACGGTTGGCCCAACGTGAACTGGGGCCTTAACATAGAACAAAACGCAACGTCAAAACAAGACGCAGTGACGTTTTCAGCCAGCTGACATTTGACGTGTTTACATCGCGATCGATTTATTATAAACATAAAAAGTTTAAATTAAGTGAGATCTATGCACGATATGTGGAAAATCACAAAAGGAATATAAAAAAAATTGTGCATACCCTACATATAAAAAGCAAGTATACTCCGGCAAAATTGGGAAGACACGAGCAGAAAACTCCAAACGGAAACATTGTTTAATCACTGTTGCGCAGTTGAGTTTTTGGGGTGCAATTCCATGATCTACGGGCGGTCGAAATACATCCTGCCGGGTCTTAGTCAAAAATTCGGTGATAGTGACCTTGGAACCCTTTAACGTCGTCTTGCTCCTCCATATCTCGGAACGAGGCCGCACTGAGGTAAACCGAACAAGCACGGGGCGGGCTGAGTCCTTCTTAACACCCAACCTGTGACAAGCCTCAATCTCATTGGGACTAATACCTGCCAACTTCATTTGGTTGGTTATCACGGTGATAATCTTCTTCAGCACAACCTCCTGAGGTTCCTCTTTAATACCGTGAAAGAGAACTTTCCTACGTGACTGCGTCTCCATACGGTCCAGACCGAGGACCAGAAGCTCCACCTGCGATTTGAGGATGCTGAGAGACTTCCACACAAAGGTCTTGAAGGATGAAAACTCTGCTGCCAAATTCTTCATAGTAGGATTAGTGAAATTCACCCATCCTTGTTGAAAACACGGCTGACAGCTCCTCTATGCTCTTGATAAGCTGTTCTGCTGTGTTGTCCATATTTTAGTGGTGAAAGTGAGTGTGTGAGTTAAATTATATTCAACCTACATAGTTTAATTTTAATACATATATGTAAAAACTATTTATTTCAAATAAAATAACAGCAGAGCTATAAAATGCTTCTAATCACTTTCGAGGGTACCCGCCGAAACCATAATGATATTTTTAAAATAATAGTATTTTAACTCTTGTTTAAAATTTAGATGGGCAATCATATTCTAAAACTATTCCAAATTTCAAGTGAATAGCCCCTGACAGACAAATGAAGTTGCACCAGAAGGGTTCCGTTTTTACCATTTTGGATCAGAACTCTAAAAAGGAGGTCATCGATTCAACTACTATGTATAACATGCACAGAATTTGTTTAGCTCTGACAGCTATTTTCTGCACATTTGTGACAAGCGGATAGCCAATGAATGATTCGCACCCCCCTGCAATAACTTTTTTGAGTTCTGCGAATCAACGGTCAAGGCCAGAGTTATTTTGTATGATGTATAAAATTGTTGAAAATATACACATTTTCGCGTATCTTAGTCTGTACACAGAGTAATATAATACGGGTCTGTACAACCTTCTAAACAAATGTAGGTACTTACCTTACTAACTTCACTTTCATAAGTGCATATTTGTTTCCCCATGCATATCTCAACGACTAAAAGTTACATCGCAATAAAAAGAAATAAAGCAGTCAAATTAGGGATTGTCATATCAGTGTTAGTTTCATCAAAATCAGTTCCTTTTATTTTTTCCTTTTTTTAAGTGTTTTTTTTTTTATAATTACATATTTTATATAGAATCGCAAGTTCAGGTACTCGATTCTTGAAAATCACCGGGTGATAAAATATCACTTTTGAGACTTTAAAAATTCACATTCACCCTGATTAACTGTTAAAAGGTAAATTAGAATACATGAAAACGAACAATCAAGGACTGCTTTATATTTTACGAAGATCAATCTTAACTTTTGAAAAGAAAAATATATGATTTTGAATTTTTTGAGTGATATTTTATCACCCGGTGATATTCAAGAATTGGTCCCAGGAGCCTAGATCACTGTATGGCGGCTAAATTAAAATGAGTGCAAATGCTCTTATAAAGGTGGGATAGACCCAAAGAATCGCCCAGGAATCGCCAAATGAAACAATATTCATTTGGCGATTCCTGGGCGATAATGATAGTGAGTGAAAAGTATACACCAGTTTTCTTCAAATAGGTTCCAGCGTGCGCGATTGGTAAGTGTCCCCAACTCACCGACGGTATGAATGAATTCTAGGTCTTAATGGTAATCATACCCATGCGCCCGTGTGATGCCGGCAAAGAATAGTACCAACCCATCCCAACCCGCGGTTGTCGTAAGAGGCGACTAAGGGTCTATGAACCGGAGAAAGGGCAGCAGCATCTTTCTGTGTATTGTATCTTACATACTGCGGTCACGAACCACAGCAAATGCAACGCCTGCAACGCTTACAAGCATTGGTGGTTCTTTCCATGATTAGATCAGTAAAATTGTGTCCGCAAGTCATCGTTATGTCGATGAATATCGAAGGAAGAACAAAAATTAATTCGTTTATTTAGCCAGAGGAAATAAGTGATAAAATACGATGATTCAAATACCTACGTAAACTTTAGTTAATTCGTAAATTCGGACTCACCGTAAGCATGTGTGAGGAAATTTAGTCTAAGTTATTTTTTCTGTCTATAAAATTTATAATTACATTCTCTTTTGTCCAATAGTATAGTAAAAAAATCTTTTAGCTAATTACAAAGAGTTTTGAACCTCGAGCATACTCACATTGCCATCTATAAAATTTGTGAGGAACATTCACAGGAAAGTCTCTCATTGTAAGTACTAAAATGAAAAAAGAATTATTTTATGCAAGGGTTCTGCTGATAGATGTTATTTATACTCATAGATAATTATAATAAAATAGATCAATGAAAATCATGCATAAAACTGTAAAATATTCTACAAACTTTCTGAAAGCTTATATCGTGCATAAAATTAATTTCTCTTATTTTTTTTACTTGCGCTAATACAATAACAATAAAGTTGGGCAAGTATGACAGACATAAGAAGTCGCATCATTTTGGGAACCCTAAAAATAATTAAAATTTGGTTCAGTAGTTTATGTGTGATGCTCAAACGAACCTATAAACAAGCAGACAGACCAAAACTCAAGATACTGTGATTTGGATAAGTAAGTTTAGTATATTTGTTTTGTGATATATCTTCTGTATACTGGAGTTCCAGAGAGCTGTGGGAAGAAGTATTTTAGGGGTAAAGGAATCAGACTGAGTAAGAATCAAAGACCCCGTTTGGAGGAGAGTAGTACTTGGCATAACTCCTAGACTTGCTAAGAGACACGGGATGTAACAAGTACAAAAGCTAAAACATACAATCGGCACAAATTGAAGGGGCTATAAATTGCAAATTAACCAAAACAAAACATTGCTTTCAACTTTTTTATATACAACGCGAAAAGTACACAAAAATCAAAACAAGTAATTAATATTATTCTTTATTGATTTATATTTACAGTAATAGTAAAGGCTTACATAAAAAAACTCAGGATTGTTAGGGTAGCCAGAGGCCGCTTTCCTTCATCTGGTCTTTGTTCGTCTTCCTTCATATCTAATCTTTATTTATACCCCAAGGCACCAATAGTCTGAAGAGGAATTCATAACTGGGTCATATTCAAGTTCAAATAACTGAAGGCACCAAGAGCATCCCTACCAGCTTTTTTTCTGTTCTTTCTTCACAAAGTTCCCGAAATGTGTCTCTCATATTTGGCCTTTCTTGGTGTTATAAGGCAATGAAAGTATCTCCATCTAACTTTTATTGGTTTTTGAAGGCACAAAAGCCTGGCTTTTCATATATATATATGTAAACATCCTTGTATCTACAGTTCTTCTTTAATAATATATTTTCATTGAGTTGACTTAGAAGTATGAAAATTCAACGCATTCAAGGGACTATTGACCTGCGCATTAGATAATAATATTTCATTTGTCATTTTCATGATCAGTGGCTTTTGTGTTGGCACAATAAAATTCTGCCAATACCATATAGATACATTGTTAAGAATCATCATAATCATTCAGATTTGTAGAGTAAATATCCATTGAATATTCCTAGGACAAGACAAACACTTAAATAGGTAAGTAAAACATTTTCCCTTCACTGTGTTTTTTATTGTTCCATCAATACCCAAAAGATGCCAGGGGGACCCTTTGTTGTCTAATGTATGTTTTGAATGGATATAGTTAGGTGGTTGAAATTTTCAGAGTATGTGTTATATTATAATGATAAATTGAAAAGATTTTAATAAAAGGGTTTCCTTCCTTACAAAGAAAAATTATATTAAGTAAAATGGCAACAGATACAAGTAGAAAACTATAAAATATAACATGATAGAAGAATAACAAATTATTAAAAGTGGTTAGTGCTACAAATAAATAATAAGTCAGGAACACTAACTCAGAACAAATTCCAAATAAAAAGAGGCCCTTTGTGAAACCAAAAGGACATATATTCAAAATATGAATCAATTGGTTCAAATTCAGAACGAGAGCAGGGATTGGTTTGCGCACGTGCTGCAATGTCAGCTAGTAGTAGTTGAGGAATTGACCCGTGGAATGACTTCTTCTTATAGAACGACTTTCAGTGGGTCGTTTTTTGAGCGCAGTTAATATTTCTTGACTTATTATTTATTCGTTCGGTTAGTGCGAGTCAAACTCAACAAAATAAGGTAGAGCATAACACAGCTGTAAGTAGGTAAATGACTTATTTTGAGTGTCTTATTGGACATACCTTCGGAAGTATCTTGTAGTTCGTGTTTTAATTGTCCAAACAGTGAATATTTATGCGGTCATGGTTGTTTGGAGCGGTCTTGATGGCTTATTATTAGGCGTTTATATGGGTACCCCTTCGAGGGAGTAAAGTCGTGATCGGTGTACCATGAGACAACCTCCGGTGTGCACCTTCTAGGAACCACCACCAAGTACTTTTGAGGTTAATGGAAAGGCATATAAGTGTAACCTGTCGAATCGAAAAACGCACCACAAACGCACATTGATTTTACACAGCACAGGTATAACTGTTTTTAACTAAAGAAGCCGTTTCATCCGCCGTTATATCCGAAAATTTTGTGAATTGGTTGTAAAGAAACTATAGAAAAGTTTTCATCAAAACGTAAAAAGTGAATTATAATTTATTGGTTGATAAAACAAAATACGTAAACAATAGTGAATGACAGACCATTCGACGCCGGTTTAACTTTGACGTGTGTTTAAATCGAGATTTACTTTACTTTACGTCCTTACCAGTGTTGCCGGCAGTCAAACGAGAAAAAGTCCGAAACCAAATAAAAGATTACCCGAAATTACCCGTTTTCTGTGGCAAAAAAAAAACCGGTCAAGTGCGAGTCGGACTCGCACGCCGAGGGTTGCGATATACCCATAGTATTTTTGGAAGTGTGGTGCCGGCAAAGAATTGTACCAACTTATACATGCTCGTGGGTGTCGTAAGAGGCGACTAAGGGTTATAAACTGGAGGATGGGCAGCAGCATCCTCCTTTGTATCTTACTAACTGCGGTCACCTACAACCTCGGTCTATGGTGCCAGCCGTAACGCTAACAAGCAAGGTGACTATGGTACTTCCCCTACATTTTTTCTAGCAAAAACTAGAACTCTGGAGGGAGCTCCCTATCCTGAAGTGAACGTTTCATGGGATGTTATGATGATTTTTGGAAGCAATTATCGACCGCAAAACTAAGTTTGTTTGTAAAGGTTATTTGCAGATTCCTAAAAAACTGTGCAACCGTCGTTTTATTTTTTGCTGTAATATTTACTTAAACTTCTATAGACTGTATTAAATTCAGATTTTTCCATTCTCAAACTTTGGAGATAAGGGGGCGGGAACGGTATTTTTTTTGTAATTTTTCATCATAACTTGAACACTAAGAGTCGTGTAAAAAATACAAAAATATATTTTAAGAAAGCGCGTGAGCGTGCCACGCTGCAGTTGTCAGTTTATCTAGGCCCATTTCGTTGACTCAATACTCAATACATTTATTGCCTTCATATGGTACATAACAAGATGGTATTATAAATAAGGTATCTCATATGAGCCCATTTTCAGAGGCATTGCAATAATTGAGATAGACCGAGATTTTAAATAGTTATCAACAATATTTAATTATGTATTTATATAATGTAGGTATATTTTTTTAGTTTATTTATTTTTATCATTGATATATTCGTTTAAATTATGGTAAGTTTTATTTATTAGGTATTCTTTTAATAGTTTTATCATCTTATTATAAGAATTTTCTATTCTTATATTTAGCGGTAGATGATTATATATTTTTATTGATACACTTAAAGGGCCAGAACTATGTATTTTTAATTTAGAAGGTATAATATTGATTTTATTTGTTTAATACCTGCGAGGGTACAGTCGGGGCTGATTATCTTCCATTTCGTAGAACTGTGGGTTGTTCTTAATAAATTTGCAAGCTTCTAGAATGTATAGAGAGGTTAAAGTTAAAATTTTCAATTTAGTAAAGGTCGACCTACAGCTTTCATCATTTTTTAAATTTCCTAATATGCGTATATTTTTTTTTTGTAATATGAAAAGATCTGATACGTTTGTGCTATTGCCCCAAAGAATAATGCCGTAGGTTAATCTTGAGTGCATATATGCATAATAAACCGAGAGGGCAGTTCCTAAATCGGTGGTTTTTTTCAATTCACGGAGAGCGAACGTGAAGCTTGATAACTTAAGACTTTATTTTTTGAATATGATTTTTCCAGTTGATATGGGTATCAATATTCAGACCTAATAAGCTAAAATTACTAACACATTCGAGTGTCGTATTATTATATGAAATATTAACGTCTAAAGCCGCTTTCTGATATGGTCGAAATTGCATGACTTTGGTTTTATTAGAGTTTATTTCTAAACAGTGGTCCGTCATCCATTGATTTACGTTAGTCAAAATGTTTTGAGCTTTTGATGTTAACTCAGAGGAGCCTTTGCAGGTTATTAAAATTGAAACGTCATCTGCGAATAAGGCACAGGGTTCATTAAAAGCGTCTGGCAAATTATTTATGTAGATGATGAACAAGCAGCATCCAAGAACTGTACCTTGAGGAATTGAATTTCGCATGTATTGTACATCGGATCTTACATTGCAGATGAGGCCGGTTTTATAATTGAAATTTTCAACTTCGACATACTGCATTCGGTTACTTAGATAAGACTCAAACCACTTATGGGTTGGACCGCGTATACCGATATCATAGAGCTTCTCTAGGAGAATATTGTATTGGACTTTGTCGTACGCCTTTGTCATATCTAACAATAGCCCTACGGCGTATTGTTTTTTATTTATTGCTTCTAAGGCTTGTTGGATGAAGTTAAATACCGCCAAAGTAGTTGAATGCTTTTTCCGAAACCCATTTTGAGACTTGTGAAAAATATTAAATTTCTCGCAGTAAGAATAAAGACGATTACACATTATTTTTTCAAAAATTTTTGCTGACGTAGGTAGCAGCGCTATGGGTCTGTAGTTATTTGGATCTAATTTTGAGTTTTTTTTATGAATCGGTTTTACGAGGGATATTTTTAATAAATCTGGGAAGGTGCCTTCATTAAATGATTGGTTTATTAGTAGGTAGTATGGTAAGAGTAACTCATCAATACATGCCTTTATAAGAGTGGGGGGAAGTTCGTCTATGCCGAAACTATGTTTGTTTTTTAGATTGCGGATTGCATCTTTTACTTCCTTTGGTGTAACAGGACTTAAAAACATACTGTTTTGCATACGCGATGTAGAAATATTCGATTTTCTATCAGCTTTTGAGTTGTTTCTGTCGGTATTATTACCAACTGATGCGAAAAAAATATTCAAAGTATCTGCGACTTCTTTAGGTTCATTAATGTCTCTATTATTAAATGTTAATTGAATGTTTTGTTTATCTTTTTTAGTGTTTTTATTTAATTTTTCTTTTATTATTCCCCACATGCACTTAATTATATTATTAGATTTTTTTATTCGGGAAATGTAGGATTTTTTTTGCTGTATTGACTAGTTTTTTAAGAGTTTTACCATATTGTTTATAATATTGTTTTAATGGTGAACTTTCAAAGTATTCTTTTATAGTTTTTAAAAACCTTTTATTTTGACATGATATTTTTAGACTTTTGTTAGCCAATTCTTTCGCTTTTTTAGGTTTAATTTTACTGTAACCTTTGGAAAACATTCGTTTAATAATTTATTAAGTTTTTTATCGAATAAGCTATAGTTTTTATTTACGTCGTTACAAGGGTTTAGTATATTATACCAATTCACTATCTTTAGTTTAGATTTAAAATTGTCTATATTTTTATTATTGTATATTCTCTTCTCTACTTTCCACAATATAGGTTTATTAGTATTTAGTTTTGTATTTGCAACTACGCCCTTGTGATCATAAAAACCTAAATCCTGCACGCTGACTTCAATTGCACTTTCCGTAAAATTTACAAAAACAAGGTCAATGCATGTTGAAGCATCTTTGATGGTCCTAGTTGGCTTATCAACAAGTTGAGTGAAATTATATTCTTTCATAAAATCCAATAATGTTCTAGATTGGATTGAGTTTTCTAAAACGTTTATATTAAAGTCACCGCCGATAATAATTTTCTTTTTATTATGTTTTTTTGCTATGTATTCCAGAATAGATTTTAGTTGCCTATAAAAATGACATCCGAGCACTGCGACACATTTTGAAAGACAAGCACGGCTACATGTATTAGTGCATAAAGCTATCTTTGCCTTAAATATCAAAAACGTAATTTGTGGATTTCCTAAACATTTTCGTTCACTGACATTTCTTTGCGTTTGGAGGTGATAGATTAGCACTACGGTTTAAAACCTGCTCATGAGCTTTGTGTGCGGTTTTAGTGCGCTAATAGTCGGTTCAAAACTTGCTCGTATTCACTCGTTTAGGCGACGTGACGTCATCAGTGACGTCACTTTAGCGCGCTATCATTGCATACGAAAATGAGGTAGTGCAGCGTGTGCGAAACGTCAAATTCATAAGACATTTGTCATCAATCTCGTTTTCGAGAGGGTTTTTTTTAACTTTTTTTGGGGTTTTTAGATTTAATTATCTTATCGAATAATCATTATCTCTCAATAATTTCTTAAATCGCAAAACAAAATCAAAATTTGATTTTTTCTCAGTGACATTGACATAAGCGCGCTCTAGTCTGGTTTAAAACTGTATTCGATCGTATTCGACGAATGCACGCATATAGAAATAAACCGACTATTTTCAGTGAATGTGATGTGTGCGTTGAATTCAAGAAACAAACCGTAGTGTAGATGACATAATTCCTCAAATAAAGTGACATTTCTCCGAGATATATTTTCTCTCGGGCAGCGTGCTAAGCCGGCAGGTGTGACAGAGAGACGGACAGACAAACTTGCATCATAAGGGTTCCTTTTTTTACCATTTTGGCATCGGAACCCTCCTTTACCATGTTCTGTTTCGCTTGTTCTTTCGGGAACTTCCTATAGGCATTTCTTTCTCTGTGATTCCATTTTTTGGTTAATTTTTTTTTGTTTGACACACGCAACTGCAAAGCCAAACCAAAAAAAAAGGTTGGCGCGATTTTTGTGTAACGGAGAACCACTTTTTTTCTGACGGGTGGGATGTTCTGTTAGGTAGGTTCATTGACGTAAGAAAAACTAAACGCCCCCTGGCGTAGTTTCAAAATCTTTGGGTAGGTTTGATTTGTCTACGATAGACAATGATTTTATATATGTTAACGATAGGTTTTTGCGAAAATACCCGAAATTACCCAGCTGTAAACGTTACCCGAAAGAAACCCGCTGAAGACCTAAATTACCCAAAATCGGGTAAAAATACCCGTACCGGCAACGCTGGTCCTTACGTTTACCTAAGTCTAGTTTATTTTAAACACGGGTTGCCAACTTTTTTTTCGCCAATCGACTAAAAGCGGTTGTGGAATCCACCAAAAATCCACTTAATAAGAATTTTCTCAATTTTTATATATTTATTTTTAATTTCTACATATTTATTAAAAATGTGAAAGAAAATGGAATTAAAAGTCATCACCAGAGGAATAGTCTTTTCTGTTTTCTTCAGCAGGACATGCTGATGCATAACTTTCCTTGGTTTAAATTTTTTCTACAACACTATTAGTGGGTGTCTATTAGGAATCGTTTACCTACCTAGATGACTAAGTCAGTTTAGGGACATTAATGGGGTTAACATTCATACTGAAAGGTCTAGTCTTGCCACATTAGCGTTAAATTGCGGAAAAAGTAGCATAGAGATTACGAAAGTAGCTAAAATCTTGGAATCTGTTAACACCAGACATGTTTGATTGACTCTTTACATCACTCTTTTGGAGCAGTGGTTACCAGTAGGTTAAACATGTGAAACATTCCATTTTATTTTAATATGGCTTATTTGTGGATTCAGTGGTCATAAGAATGTCTTTCCACTAACAAAAATAAAGTAATCTACTAGAAAAAACCACTAGCCACTTAAACCAAAATTTGCCCACTGACAAGAAGGTCTAAACCACCAGTTTCAGTGGATTTTCCACTAAGTTGGCAACCCTGTTTTAAACTAAATCGAGATTTAGTGAAGTGCGACTTAGACGTCGTCGCTGAATCTACTCGCTAATTAGAGCGGTAATGCCAGGCCTGCCAGAAAACAGAACAATTAGTAAAACGGTAACTAGCTTTTAATGGAACTTTTATGGCTGTCCCGCAAGTGTCATTCAAAAATTTGTGATTTAAATAATACAAACGCATATAGTTACAAATTTATTAAACGGCACCTGGCATTGTGGGTCACGATCCTCAGAACTGAGGGAGCGACTAAGAAGAAGAATTACTTTTGACCGCCTGTTACTGGCAACTCCAAATCAGCGCGAGCTAAACTATTAACGACGTCTAAAGGGGTTTTTATATGTGAAAAATAAATGATTTGGCTTTTCGTGGAAAAAATTATTAAATTTTAGTATTTCCTATGTTTATTTGTTTAATTTTGCAATTTTTATAAGGTATTTAAAGTAAATTTTTGTCTAAAAATGAGGAGAAGATAAAAACTATATGAAAAGGAACGTAGCTGATCTCGATTCTACTCTATGATATCGATTAATATCCTAGGAAGAATGAACGAATCAATCAACGAACGGTTCGACTGAATGAATGAATGACGTGTGATGTCTTTTGTTTCATATTCTCTATAGAGACAGAGTAAGACGCACTATTGACTATGGTATTGATGTCGTCATCATATGGTGAAGATAAGGATTCAAGTTTTAATAATTTGTTTTTTTTTAATTGAACCATTTTAAGAACTCTATACATTGATTCTTTGTGTAATATACAACAAAGTGTTTACTAAGAAAACAGTCGATGTAACAGGATATTTAGTCGTTATTTTTAATAAATTCGCCGGATAGTCGACAGGAACTCTTAACTTGCTTAAGATTTAGGAGAATTGCAACCCAGGCTCATAATTAGGGCGATAGAAGCCCAATTCTTATTTTGACAATAAATTGAGATATATAGCACACAATTCTGAATTAACTTAACCTGACCTAATCCAAAGGGTCACCCAGGTACTTGGTTCATCATCATCATCATCATAACATCCCATGAAAGGTCCACTACAGGACAGGGAGCTCCCTCCAGAATTGACAACCGCTCAGTTTCGGTAACCAGGTATATTCGAAAAACCATTTCGAGAGTTAGTTTCACGCTTCTCGAACAACTAGTTTTTTTAATTTTTTGGTCAATAATTTTGAAGAAATTTTAGAAAATACTAGTCCCTGGAAAATACATGTTCACGATGACGTCACGCATAAGGCTCAAAGAAACTTAATCCCATTGCTATCCCTGGAATTTTTAAAAAAAAGTTTCCATGTTTGAAGGTTTTTATTCTAAAGCCAAATTTACACATACTGAAGAACTTTAAACAAATTTTCAACCCCATATTACCTCCATGGGGGATGATTTGAAAACAATTAGAAAAATTGAAAATAATAATTTATCCTGCCCTATTTTTAGCCAGAAGTAAACAAAATATGAATGTAGTCATGGACGCTTCACACTGAAATTATATTCAATGTTGTGACTACATGCATACATGTGATGTGCCGTTCACACGAGAAGTTTTGCATTGTTGACAAAAAAAACAAGATCAAGGTCGTCGACCTCTGAGCAGCATCGTGGCCACATACCTAGACTGGCAATGATTGCGTACCACTGGGACCATTGACCCAACTTTCTACTTGTTCCCTTAGCACCTGTTGCCTAATTTACAGCCGGTTTTTGCCCTTACAACACTTTGTTGCATCAGAATATCGAATAAAATATAACGATTCTACGAAGAATCAATTGTGACATTAAGATATCAAATTCTTACGAAAGACCTATTATATTCCAATTCAATTATACCTCTCGAAGCTTTTTGTACACAAGAGGGAAAGTAAAAAAGGATGAAAAAAATAATTCAAACAGACAAAAGGGCTATACATTTTCAACAACAGACTTTTATGTAGGACATGTTGTCATGTAAAACCGCAATAAAAAAACGTTACTCCTATATTTATCTCGATTAGTTGCATGCGTGTCTTGATGTCACAAGGAAAAATAAGATCATAAACCAAACTAGTTAGTGGTAACATAGCAAAGAATAAGAATTAGTGCATGCCTGCTTATTGACTACCTATAACTAAACTAAATTCGACAAACTGTGGGAATTTTGCACAAAATAAATCAAATAATATCTAGTACTTACCATCTACAGAAGCATGAATACTAACTTGTTTCCAGCAAACTTTTCAAAATGGATGTTTAGACCGATAAAGTCAAAGTACAATTGAAATGACCGAATGAAGATTAATAAACTATGGTATGATAATAAGGCTTGATTTTAATTGGTATTAACAGATTTTAAAGCTATTCAAACCTAGGCTATAATTTAAGAGTTAAGAAGATTATGTGATATTTCTATTTCGTAATGTTATCATAATATTAAGCACATTTTCTGCACAATGGAAGATAGTTAACATTGTACACGTATAAACCCTATTGTAAGATTCAAGAATACCTCATTTAACGTCAAACACCATTTGCAGATGTTTTGATAACAGAACTATCGATATCCTGCTAAGAATCGCGGTAGGCGGACAGTCGAACGCACGCTCGCGACTCTTGCACTACGAAAAGAACAAAATACCTCATGGCGCTTGTAAGTGCTATCTAAATAACCAAATTTGAAAATATTTTTGAATCTTCTAGTGATTAAACTAAAATCTAATCCACAGGTTGTTGCATCGCTGCTATTAATACTCTCTGCGAATTTTGCTATAGAAAGTTTACCAATTAAAAATGGATTCAGTATTAAGTTAAAACCTCAATATATGAAAAATGATTTTGCACCAAAAACATTTGGATCAATTTTTACGAAAATTTCGCAGGAGTTGACCCCAGAAGCCATCATCAGAAAACGAATATTTTCTAAAACAATGTCGCAACCCTCTCCGGAGTTGGGGCTGGGGTGCTCCAATCAAGTGGCCAGGCTCGTCCTCCCGCAAAAACAGGATGGCTTGGAAGATAACGAAACACAGTCTACGGAATCTACCAAGTACTTTAACTTACCAATCGTCCAGCAACCTTTTAAGGATTATAAAGTACTTGTAGTAACTGCGCCGCCAGATATAAAAATGGGTCGAGGGAAGAATAGCGACAATGTTGTAATTTACGTGGTGTTTTCGGAGGACAAGGCCCGAGACGACGGCAAGACCGACGGAGTTATGGTACCAGAAGTTTACTTCGTAAGCAAATCATCAATGAATAATGCTATTGATGCTTCAAAAGAAAAGCCAGAACCAATATTCATCGTTAGTAATAACAGAACGGTAACGAAGTTGAGGAGCAATCAAGTAGAAAAGTTTCTTAGATTTAGGAACAAATTGATAAATCGTTATAATTATGATGTGATATAAATGTGAAAAAATATGGATCTCTTATTAACTGGCATTGGTAAGTTACTGGCAAGACTGATATCTATGGGCAAAACCAAATTTTAAAATATATTTTTCTTAAGCCAATACTGCTATTCGCGACCCGTCGTGTTTACATAAAAACCTCTACATGTAATTTTGGCCTAGGCAAAACTACATTGTCTTATAATCGGATTTTGTCGGTAACAGATACACTATTCGGACTGGTAGATGTAATTTTTTTTAAGTATACAATTGATTTCAAACCAAGTTTTTTATTGTTTACCATGTCTACTTTCCATTAACTATCGTAAGTTTACTTTTAAACTAAAAACCTCACCATCATATCGTGTGGGTTGTAAGGTCATTGACATACCTACCTCAAAAACTATTGTCACAGCACAGTCTTCTAAAATATATATTTTTTTTCAATTGTGACGGTCTGGCCTGCACTCGTAAGCCTGTTTATGTAACACCTGTTCTTGGTGAGCAATTTCCCAAATAACCCAATCGATCAAATTGAGAGATACTAATCTTTTGACAGTTCCATCCATTAAAATGCCGTACCATGACTAAAATTATGGTTACTTTTGAGAAGGTGATGAAGTTTCAGTGTAAAATGAGTAGCGTATGTATTTTGTTGGTTGTGATCTAGTGATGAATCGATTTTCACGATCTAATAAACAAAATGTAAAATGAGTATTTGCTTGGAATGCTACGAAAATCAAACAATAATAAACAAAGCATCCGCTGCTTTATATCAACATTTGAAGGAAAATCTCATGACAAAGGAATTGACAAACAACTATAATCCATTTTTTACGTTTATTCCAACACTTACCAGTCTGTTTTGCAACCATGACACTAAGGCCGGTATTTCACTGGGACACCATGGCAGCGCAACCAGTAGCCGCTACCAACAAAATGTATACAGCTCTATAGAGAGTTACTCACCAGTTCGGATGCTGGTCGCGCTACCACTCCCAGTGAAATATAGCCCTTAATACTGTGGCCGCAGGGTGTGTCTTTACTGGTGTCTAGTTACGGACACCAGTGGCGCAACCAGTGGCGCAACCAGTCGCGCTTCCAGTCGCGCTACCAGTGTCCCAGTGAATATCGACCTAATTAAACCCAGAGTATATTTGACGGAAAGAATAACATTGTTTTACAAACTTGTTTTTTATGACAGCTTTAGCTGATTGCTTTTGACATACTCGTAGCTGCAAAAAAAATTCCTATTGACGTGTCTAATAAGTGGGCAAACCATAGACCTAGGAGTTTGCTACGCTAGGGCAAACGGATGTCACGTACAAATTACATACCATTTCCAATTTCCATATATTTGATCGATGAACAGATTTTATATGAATGCAATTTTTATTTAAAATTTATGAACAAGTCGTCAGTTTGTTAATTTTACCGTTTTACTTTGAATTTTTGTAATTTTTTCAGTAATATATTTTACAAATATTTTTTTTTGTAAAATACAATATTTACCGTTTGGACCACGAATCTTAAGCTTTTACGTGTTTTCTGATTTTTTTAGTTCGACTTCTTTTCATCCAGAATAATCAAATTCAATAACAAAAAAGCTGTGATTTTTGAAGACCTTAAGAACCTTTTTACAAAACATATAATTGTATCAAATGCGTTC
Source organism: Athrips mouffetella (assembly GCA_947532105.1). Taxonomy (NCBI): domain Eukaryota; kingdom Metazoa; phylum Arthropoda; class Insecta; order Lepidoptera; family Gelechiidae; genus Athrips; species Athrips mouffetella. The sequence continues at coordinate 36,922,182 of OX383956.1, forward strand.
GCCAAAAAGTGAAAGGTTACTCCAACTGCTCTGCATTAGGTATTAGATAAATCGTACTTAACTAATATAACAATTACGCAAGTACACAAAATAAGTAATAGTGGACAATGTACGGCCACCTATTTTGTAAAAACCTTAGAAACCTTTTCAAAACATTTTGGGCTCCTCCAGGCAGGAGACGGCTTAGTAAGTTTTTGTAGAACATACGCCAAATGTCTATAATACGAGTATATTCATGTCTAACGTCAAGAAGGCAATTTTTAAAATATTAATATTTACAATTTTTTTTAATTTACTTCAGTAAAAAGTTGGACAGTTTTTTGTATGAATTTTTTGAAAGTTATTGAACTATACAGTACTGTGCTGTTTTTTATTATGTTTTTCTCACGATTTCTTCCCCGAACCCTACTCCTTACTACAACTGTGAGTGGATCTGATGACACGGCGCACTCCCACTGCTGCTGCTCTCTAAATTACACAGAAGACGAACAAGAAGACATTTGACGTTCTCCTTTCAGCTTCCACTTCCATAAAACGAGTCTTCAGGCAATAAATTGCTCTTATAGCCCTCTTTTGAAAAACGAAAGTTGAATGGATATCAGTTGCCCGGCCCCAAAGCAGTATGCCATAAGACAATACCATTAGACAATGCTATGCCATAAGACAATATACCACTAGCGTTAATCACATATTTTAACAAAACAATATAACTTTTAATACAACTGTTATTTCAATAAGATATTCATTAATACGAGTATATTTACGATATTTTCGACGAGCCGTCCTTGTCACTTTTTACCGCGGAATAAATAAATAGTGACAGCTTTTTAGCAAGTCCTTATAACTGTGCGATAAGAAGCAATATTTACTTAATCGAAATATCACTTTCCTTTAAACTAAATATAATTTAATTTGATTTACTCGACCAAAACGAATTCATTCTTTACAAAGTACGCCGGGACGCAATGACATCTTCCGTAATGAAAAAGTCAGGTCGCAATGTTGAACGACATTTTGTTCTTTGTAAAGGAACCTGGAACGCAGAAGGATAATAATGAATGCAACATGTATGAGGTGTCCAGATGCATTATCTTAACTTGACGCCAGTTTTGTATCACATCAGTTTTGTTTTTGGACGTCAACGTCCAATAGGTAGATCTTTATCCCTTTTGAAATCTCAAAGACCGATTATTTGATTCCTACCACTATAAGAAACGTTTGTCGAGAAAAAGTTTGCTTTGCAAAGATCTCAGCGATTTAACTTCAAAGCGAATCGAAACTAATAGCCTCTTATCGGATTTGAGTCTCTCAACGAAAAGTCTCTCGTTAACGTAGTATTTATACGCCTTCGCCTTTTATCTATTTTGCATATTTGTCGGTAGACCTTGGATTCCGCAAAATATTAACATTAAACTCAAAAACTTTACTCAAGGAAAATTTGGGTAAAAATATGAAAAAAAAAGCAAAACGATTTCCCCTACAAATCGCAATGTCAGGTATGGGAAAAGTAATAAAAAACTTATGATTTGAAGCCATAGTTTGGTTTTATTTTTGCACCCTATATACATCGTGATAACAAAATATCTAACTGTACTCATACAACCAGGAAACTGAACAACTTTCTCTAAGAAACATAGGATGAAAAGAGAACTTTTTTTTGGTCGTACCATACAACTCCCAGTATTGACGACGCAAGGTTTTATGGGGAAGCCAATAATTTTTTTCATCTTTCTACCTATGTTTCTTGGTGAAAGTTGTTCAGTTTTATGTGCTGAGTATCACTCAATCAATCAATTCAATCATGATGGTAGTTACTAACTTGCTTAACTTGAAACATCGATGCAGCGATGCATTCGGAAAATAGTGCATTTGGTAGGTATATATTTTAATCTGTCCTGTCTGCAGGTGTTTTTAAACTTGAAAGGACCGCGATTGACCATCGTGGATAGCAAGTTTCAGTGAGTTCTTGAAGCTGACGACTTTTTATTTTTCTCGACAGAGCTCGACATAGAATAGAAGTCTAAAATATGGCGGAAGAACTAAACCATAAAACGCGGGAACACTAATATTATACATGCAAAAGGGCGTATTTTTGTTTGTTCGTCATACTTTTACGTCAAAATGGAGCAACGGATTGATGTGATTTTTTTGTGCGAGTGCTTTTTTACCGGCGAAAAATGTCTCATTCCCACGAGAAAACACGTTATAATATAAAGTACGAAATCTACGGGTGCGAAGGCGTGAGCAACAGCTAGTCTAAGATAAAAATGTCCCATTTTACGTTTTAGCAGATCTGAACCTAATTTATTAGTCACTAACCGAACCTTACCCATTAACGAGCTGTTTAGTATTTGTTTAGTCCGAACCATTACTACTCCAGTTTGAGTGACCTGCACTCTTGTGAAAATGTACGTGCGGTCTCAATGTTTGTATTATGAGATTTATGACTTCGGATGTGGCTCGTGGGTTTGTTTTTGTCGGCTATAGTGCTATATTATAAACTTAGTACCTACGTTCTTATTGACATAATGGCTCAAGTAAATTATAATCCTTCCTTAACAGTAAAAATAGTTGCGATGTGCTTAAGCCCGCGTTCAAATGTTGAGATTGTCGTGTCGAGAAGATTCTAAATACCTTTAAATTAGTCACGGTTCTGTCAGCAAGTTGCAACACTTTATGACCCTAAAAGGGTTAGTTTTGTTTAAATTATAACCTAGTTACAGGACAACTTGGTAGTTTAGTCTTGGATGTCCTCCCTCATGTAGTAATATTAGAATAAATAAATATATTGAGAGATGTTTGTAGTGTTTTCACTAAAATATGTACGGGGCGGGATGCCGACGAAAAATTCTGCACTATGAGATTATACGCTAACACATTAGCCGCCCACTTGTTAGTGAGATCAATAGCAACATCTTTTGTACAAGAATATTTTGCAACAACGCTCAAAAAACTTCGACTTCCCATACAAAATAACGTGATGACCAATGAAGTAGAAAATTTACTATGGGTTGTTTAATAAAGGTTATTAATTGATTTTGACCTCACTAATAAGTGGGCAAAACCTTGCATATTGACAAAATTGTTGACACAGATCTCATTCAATCTCGTACCTGTATAAGATTATTTATTTAGAAAAATACGCCGTCACGTGATGCACTTTTGATTAATTGATCCTGTCCGTTATAGGGTTCCGAAGCCAAAGGGTAAAAAACGGGACCCGATGTCTGTCTGTCTGTCAGCATCTGCATCTCATGAACCGTAATAAGTAGACAGTTGAAATTTTCAGATTATGTTTTCTGGTGCCGCTATAACAACAAATACTAAAAATAAAATTAAGGGGGGCTCACGTGTTTAAACGTGTTTTTAGGCGATTTTGGCTCGATTTTTGTTTTAGCTCTATCGTAAAAACGGGAACACTTATAAGCGTTTAAGATTGGTATGTTTATAGTGCATAAGCATAACAACAGCAAATAATAAAAACTGGTCAAGTGCGTGTCGGACTCGCGCGTTTTAATACACTTCTGCGTGACTGCGCGTCCATAACTAAGTGGGTATTTTTAGCTTATTGGTACGGAATCCTGAGTCCTACTCGCACTTGGCCGGTTTTTTTTTCGTTTGTTCCAACGCTTACAAACACATTTTGCAGCCATGACACTAAAACCCGAGTATATTTGACGGAAAGAACAACGTTGTTTTACAAACTTGTTTTTGCTGACAGCTTTAGCCGATTGCTTTTGACATAAAGAAGGTGGTAGGGCTTTTGTGCAAAGTCTGTCTGGTGAAGTACCACTTTCATGCTTTTTTCTGCCGTGAAGCAGCAGTATTTGCACTGCTATGTTTCTGTTTGAAGGCCAAGGAAGACAGGGAAATTACTGGCACATACGACACACCATCTTAGCTCTCAGGGTGGGCAACGCACTTTGCCGTCTTGTTAATGTCAATTATGCTATTAATAAGACAGTGCGGGCGTTATGGGCGGTGGTGACCACTTACTATCAGATGGCCTACAAGCTCGGTTGCTTACTTGTTACATAAAAAAAAAGATGCAAACAAAATGTGTTGGTAAGACAAACGAAAAAAAAATGGATGATATTTTTATTCTTTAAGATTACATTCTAGTTGCGGCATCGCTTTGGTTTTAAATTACGTAGTGAGTGAATGAAATAAGTCAAATGTTTGAGTGGCTGCTAGGGTTAGCATGCGGTTACTCGAGAGTGAAAGTGGATTGGCCAAATTATACTGACCGTTTGGCCGGTAGCGAGGGTCACGATATAAATGGTGTACAATATCAGGACCTAGGCGAATGTGCTAATATTTCGCAAGAAATGTACAGTTAAAATAAAGGACTTTCAATGTAGACAAGGTTATTTTTAAACCCTTGCAAAATTTTGTTATTTTTAGAAAGGAAAGATATGAAAGGCCGTTTATCTCTTTTTCAAACAGACAAACATTTAAGTTGGAATTAATGTAATCTATCCATACAACTAAACAAATTGAACTATTTTTTTCTTTCGAGTACGAGTAGAGTAAATATGCAAAAATCACAGAACAAAAATAATAAAAAATAAATAAATAATAATAAATAATAAAAAACTACGTTCAAAAACTGTTCGTATCGATTTTTTTTCCATTTAGATTATGGCTTTTCAGTTTTGGCCAATCTGTTCGTTGTTTTCTGTATTGGTTTCTCGCCCCTTTTAAAGCATTATCGATCCCTGGCCATGATCTTGTCTCTACGAGCAGCGAGCGGTACACTGAATGTTGAGTCCTAAGTACCGACGCGCGCAAACTTTCATCTTTATAATATCATAGCACAGTAAAGAGATGCGATCATAGTTTGATTTTGTCAATTGCATTCTGAGCTAAGCTAACAGACATACTCGTAGGGTAGTTTTCGTGGTTTTTTCTTATCGCTTCTTTTTTTACTACATGGCACCACTTTATAAAGCGGTGTTATTTAACTGACTTAAATGAACAAAGAATTTTTGAATGAGATAAGGTAGTTAAGTCACGTGTACTGTCTGGCAGATCGATCTCGGATATCTTTTAGATAAATCCTCCGGTCACGGTTTAATGACTATTGAATCTAGCATTGATAACAAACTGGATTTTTGTATACGTTTTATGGTCATAATATTTTAGTACGGTCTAACGCTTGTCGGTAGAAACTTTTTAAAATCTATAACCACGCCATAAGGTCTAAAAGTGTTTCTACTGATGTGCGGCCGTGTGTACCTACATAAACAACACTTTAAAGAGTCCGGACAAGGAGCTCCCCCCTGAATTTCAAAGTAAATATGTGTAGTTATATTTTGGTAGAATCACAATGGTATAGTTTGGTAATCACACTGCGGGCTAGTTTGTTGGGATAGTTTGGTAGTCACACTCACAGAGCAGAAACAAAGGTCACACTTCTGGCCTGCACAGTAGATCGCAGTGGTTAATGATCGCAGGATCCGCATCCTCCGGTTTTAAATCCCTTAGTCGCCTTTACGACAACAACGGTAAAGAGGGGGTGTCACTATTTTTAGCCAGCACCGTAAGGGAAATACAAAAACTTATTTGTAATCAATATAATAAAAAAAGGAATCCGTAAAATAATCGCGTCGAAAACATGCATTAATAAATATGTTTGAAGATGGCATAGGGGTAGAAAATTTAGAAAGCTCCTACAGGGCAAATAAAGATTAATGGATGAGAAACATAAAGGAAATAAGCCAAGATGGGGTAAAACGAGCGAATATTACCTAATTCTGCCGTGTTTTAGTGTTATCACACAACATGTTGTGAAAATGCGTAGGGTATGTGTTTAATACAAGGTTTTAATAAATCTGTTTAAAACCTTTTGACACCGTTCGACCGTTCGTCCGGCCTTTGTTCGGCTTATAAATTATCCGTTATATTTTCCAATCAAATTTCTCAAATTATTTACAATAAGTATCTTTGCTTCATGGAACGCAGTAAATCTGTCCATTAGACCCGATCAGAGAATACTCCATCTCGTAAAACTCTGATATAAGATTTATTTTTAATTTAATTTTTAATCAAACTTTTGAAACTTTTGGCTTTTTGTCAAGACTTTCTAAAAAAAATTAAAAAGAGGCTAAAAACGAGGCGTAAAACGGACTTTTCATTATCCCCGAAAAAATGTTCGTGACTCCCTATGGTTGAACGAATTAATACAAATTTGCTATTTCAAAACGTCGTACAGCAAAAGTTGTTGCAACACTGTAAGTACATTATAGGTAGGTGTAGTTAAATAATAAAACAGTTACTTACGCAAGTGTGGACGCAAATTAGCAGAAAGAAATTTATTTTGTGGAATTGCCCAAAAATTTACATAATTCACTGTGGGTAAATGAGCACTAACCCACATAACTGCAAGGTCATGCAAGTTACTTGCATTGGAAATTACCTAAATACAAAAATATTTTTGTATAGATAAGTATATTCATGTCATGTTGGAGTAATTCTGATTTAGGTTTGAGTAATAAATCGACCAATAAGTTATTCTGTTATAATAATCAAACTCTATAAATGCGAAGTGTGTAAAAGTTCATGTGTGACTATTCCGAACCAGTGACTTCATGGATTTCCTAGTTATGTAATAAACAAACACTGTCAAATTAGGATGCAACTCACGAGGAGACGAGATTTGGTAAAGCTATGTTCACAATGATAGCCGTGTGATTCGTATGCAGAAGTAGACACAAAACAGCACTCAGCGGCAAGCGAGCACGCTTGTGCAGTGTGCACGCAGCACAATGGGGTTACGATCCAGGTTGGCGAACCAACATACAATGTTGAATAACACTATCGGTATTGCCAGAACTTCTGTTGACGAGTGCACAACGCAGCCTTTCAAAAATAATAAATTTGATGTGTTGAAATAATAAAATAGTGTTACAACTCTACAGAGTTCATACATTCCAGCGGTTGAAAACTGCTCATAATAGTTATAAAAGTCACTGAACTCTTTATCGTGTCCATATTTAGCCACTACAATATCCTGAAACACCAGAATGTATTAGCTCAACTCATAACGGCCTACCAATCCTAACATAACTCTCACATGTTCTGTTATTTCATTTTGTGGAGAGCTATCGTATCGCTCAAGAACGCCCTCTCAAAATCGTTAGCATTGTATGACAATTGGAATAATGCTTTCCTTTTTTGTAAAATATTTTGAAGGGCCTATTCCTCGCCTATTCTAACTTAGGTTCTAAGTAAATTCTACGACTTTTGGTAATTCGCAAAAAATTACTTGATCAGATGGTCGGTACAATTGGTATAAACTATTTGAAAATAAAAAACTTATAAAACAAAGTTACACGAATCAAGAATTTACACGAATTTACAAAATCCTTGTACATTATTACAACAACGTGTTTGTTCCTCCGTTAGTAGCATCATTGGTCGCTCATCGTACGCTAGAGAACCCGATCAACTAGAGCGCTCCATACAGGCTTATTTTATCTTATACTATTATAGTAAGGGTGATGAAGGACAAATTTCTATATGATTTGCTCATGTCTGCCACTTTGACTGATGATAAGGAGCATCCTCTAAAAGATACAAAAAATATTGGCGGACATCCACACCCCTGCGTTTTTGAGGAATAAAGTTTTAACTATTTTGAAATTTGACAATGAAACGTACACCTGGCAGACTATGACTATCTAATTAAATACAATGTATAAAACCCCTGAAAAATGGTCTGCCACCATAATAAAGTTACAGCGCTTCAAAATGCAAAAATTCACTACTTCGTCCCGTGATAATGCAGAGCCCTGCATGTCTGCCTCTTCGATTTTCTACATCTTCATAAGTATTTTAAACAGGAGCTACAAAGGCAGACAAAAAAACATTATTTAATATCTTTTTTTCATTTTGTTTGCTTTAACTCAAAAACGCAGCGAAGCACAGAAAAACTTGTAAGGACCAAATCGATTCGTATTGAGCTGATCTGTCATCCCTATTATTATGAATCATGAGCAAATCATATACCCAAATTGCAGCCAGCACCCTAACTATTAAACGAGCAATATTTGTATACATACTTAAGTATATATTTTTTTATACAGGGTTATTTTTGGACCCCTGGCCAAATTTTAGTATGTTACTCAGAATACGAATCTGAACGCCTTTCCCAAAGGAACGTGGGTCGGAAAACGAGAAAAAATTTTGGTCCTCCCATACAAATCTCACTATTGTCGGCACATGATTTGTATGGGAGGACCAACATTTTTTCTCGTTTTTGAACCATGTTCCTTTGAGAAAGCTTTTTTAGATATATGCTCTGGGAAACATACTAAAATTTGGCCAGGGGTCCAAAACTAAACGAGTAAGCGGTTTCTTGAAAACGGGTGTAACAGTTTCGATGAAACTACCTATACTGGGGTTTTCAGGGACAATAAATCGATCCAGCTAGGTCTCACGTCTGGGAAAATTCGTTTCCCCCGTTTTCTAAGCATCTTTTTAAAATACCGCATTTAAGACAGAAACCTACAGCGCCATCTAGAGCAAAGCTCGGTATCCCTGGTACTCCACTATTTAAATAAGATAATAGCCAGTAACAACAGCTTAAAGTGACTTCCCATGCAAGGAAACGCTCCAGGAGTCACCCATCCAGGTTCTCACCAGGACCAAAGTTGCAAAATTTTTGAGATCGTAAATAAATAACAGTCACCGCTTGGCCACGAGCGCTTGCAATTTAATACTCTAGAATAACGATATTTTTGCCAACCGGCCGCCCTGTCGGATGACACACCTTAGTTGTGGGTCCAAAAAATGGATGGTATATTTAAGAAATACTTGTGTCTGGTCGTTAATCGTACATCAGGTGAATGTTTTAGTAAGGTCAGGTCAGGGTTGTTAGAGGCAGCCATAGAGTGGTTAAGCAACCGACCTCCGTCTCTTAATGAGGATAGGTAGCGGTCCAAAATAACACTGTTCCACTACGTCACACGAGAGTGTGCCAGGAAGGTGACATAAGGATTCTGCTAATAAAACTGAACAGCTTTTCCATGGAAATTAAGTAGAATTACCATTTTTTTCACTTCCCACGTAAACTACATCAGATGGTAACGTATTTTTGTATGAGAGATATTTTTTTCTCTTGGAGGACGTTTAACGTTGCGCTAAACATCCTGTATACATCAGTAATAAGATCATTAGAGGTCATAAAAGTAAAACCCGTTATTTAAGTTACGTTATTACTCAAAACTTGAGTGCACGAAATGTCAGGGATTGCATCTTTACTCCTGGTTGCCATAGATACGTATGATCTTCAATAAAATAAAATTGTTGTCAGGTATTATGACGAAAAAACCCAATGTACCCCTTTGCTATCCTGTGTATGTTTAATATTTATTAAGATGCGACGAATTCGCTGCACATCGTTATTTTACCGCGGAGCAACTAAGTGGCATATAAGAATTGTGTCATAGCGGCACAACGCCCGAGGATAAAGAGAAATGGTGGATGCAACTCATCGACAGATCAGTGACACGTAGTTCAAGGTTTTGCTAATTCATTAACACGCATATTGTCATATTATATTATCTAGATACAGGTAATTAGGGTTCCGAAAAGCGGAATCCTTATGTGCGACTGTCTTCGTCTGTCTGTCTGTCACACCAATATATCTCGGCAACCACTCATGCTATCAACTTTTTGGAATAGTTTTAGAATATGATTTCCCAACTTAATTGCAATCAAAAGAACTAAAATAATATTGAAAGCGGTCCGGGGCGGTTTGGCGGGAACAAAATACCGCGCCGCGACCGCTTTTCAATGTGACAGGGTGCATAAGAACTCATACTTTACAAAAAATACCGGCCCCGGAACGCTTCCGCTACCGCCTCTGTGTGACGGGGGCTTTATGGTGCGACTTTGTGTCTGTTACACCTGTACATATATCGACTTGAAATTCGAAATAGTTTTAGAATATGGTTGCCCAACTTAATTGCATATAAAAGAATTAAAAAAATATATATTTTTTATTAATGTGAAGGGGGCCCAAATAGGAGGGGCAAAATTTCAAATTGTCGTTACTAGGTCGAGTGGGGTACTAAATGAAAGGGCTTTACTTGTACATTCTAAAATATATTTTTTGTGTTTTGTACGACCCTTAGTTTTCAAGTTATGATGAAAAATTTAAAAAAAAATACTATTCCTTTATCTCCGAAGTTTGTCGAATGTGAAAGGAAAAAATCTAAATTAATTACAGTCTATTTTTACAGAAGTTTATTTAAATATTACAGCAAAAATAAAGCGATCTTTCCAAGCTGCATAGTTTTTTAGAAATATGCAAAAAACCTTTACAAACAAATTTAGTTTTGCGGTACTAAAAATGGACTTGTCGTTACTAGGTCGAATGGGGTATCAAATATTAGTATTTTTTACGACCCTTAGTTTTTCCCTTATCTTCGAAGTTTGTCGAATGTGAAAGGAAAAAAGGTCCTAAAAATGGACTTTATTTCTTTCAAAAATACTATAGATATATCGGAACTTTTGGCGCGTGAGTCCGACTCACACTTGACCGGTTTTTTTTAATGACGTTTCCATATAATACGTAGGTGCAGTGACCTTATTTATTTAAGTTGCGGATACTCAGGGTTCGTATGAACCCTGAAAGCATAAAAAAAGTATTTTTTGATGCTATGGAAGGAACTTCATGGTCATATGATTTCATGCACGTACAGTGTCACTATTCGGCGAAGAACACACAACGACGTTCCAAACATGAAAATATTTTTGTATGTACTTTACGTACGTGCCCCGTAGGGGGTGATACCAAAGATTGTATGAATACCAACATAATGTTATTCTTAATTAAAATTTTATTTGGACTACGACCTCCTTCAGATTATTAAAGCAATAACTTTATAAAGACACAATTAACCTAAACCCTAAACATAGGATATACCATAAAATCTTGTTCGTAAAATTTTAAGTCTATGCCATATACTTAAACCTTGTATTTATTGGTACAAAGCATACGAGTAGGTACAAAGCAATGGTTCAACCCGACTTCGTAAAGGCCATAACGGCGTAGACTCGCTCTATTTGCATTGTATTCTGCATGACATTCAATAAGTATTCTGTAAAGAATCTACATTGAATAAAATTATCTGAATCTGAATCTGAATCCATAAAAGGAGCAAAATTGAACAGTACGCTGACTTGCCAATTTTGTATCCGCCACTGATCGCTTTGTGGCTTTGACGGATGATTTCGGATGTCTCTCCCTCCTACCACGTCGTTTAGATCAAACAGTCTCGAGTCCAAATAAGGTATGAGCAGAGGCAGGGTATTAAAAACAATTGGCCAAGCTAAATATGATATAACACACTAAAATACAAAAACATTTCGAGATATTTTTATATCATACCATATTTTTAGGGTTCCGTACCTCAAAAGAAAAAAACTGAACCCTTATAGGATCACTTTGTTGTCCGTCTGTCTGTCTGTCTGTCTGTCTGTCTGTCTGTCTGTCTGTCTGTCTGTCTGGCAAGACCCTTTATCTCACGAACGGGTAAAGGTATCAGGTTGAAATTAATACCATATATTAGGATCCATGAACCACACAAGATCTGAAAATTTAAATTTTTTACAACGACGCAATCAAAAGATATGGCATTTTATACATTTATTCAAAAATGAAAAACCTACAGGGTACTTCCCGTTGACCTAAAATTATGAAATTTGGCAAGAAGCTAGGTCTCACAGTACAAATAATGGGAAAAGTCTGAAATCATTAAATATTACAACTTTTCTCACAACTAATGGTAACCAATTGTGATGAGCTCCCGTTTCAAGAACATTCATATAAGAGAGGGGTCAAGTTGGATGGTCGCTGAGGCGATTTTTGTTTTAGTTCTATTTAAAAACGGGAACACTTACAAACTTGAAAATTGGTATGTTTATAGGGCATAGGCTATAAAATAACAACAAATAATAAAATTTGGTCAAGCGCGTGTCGGACTCAAAAAATCTAGCACATTAACTTACTGAAATTTCAACTAATACAATTCTGTTTATGTTGTGGTACGGAACCCTCAGTGCGCGAGTCCGACTCGCACTTGGCCGGTTTTTTTTTATTATCGACTAGAAAAGTGATTTGATTGCGGTAATATATTCAAAAATGCTGCGGCAGTTGTGACATTCATTTGACCACTGAGTGACGTCATTCCACAAGTAAAAAAAAAACAACAGAAAAGAAAACTTTTATTCTCTGTGCTCTTTTTGTCAAAATATTCGATTTGACGTTTCGAGTTTGTTTGGCACAACTGTGTCGAAGCACGTTCGTTTCACTTTGACAACACTGTGGCACTATGTAACGTTCGTTTCATCGTCTATTAAATGACGTCATCAACTTTAAAAGTTAAAAAAATTATATAAAATTAATAATAATAGTTTAGGCATAAAAATCAAATTAATTACCTAAAATAGTCTAAATTTAAGTAAAAAATATAAAAAAAATCATTTTTATTTATTTAGTTTAGCGAATTGATCAGTTTTCAAAAGAATAATTAAAATAAATATCGAGGAAAAAGTCGTGTAATGTGGAACGTAGAGATAAATCATAGCCACCATCAATCAGATTTACAATTGTTAAAATCTGGCTGTCATGGCGGTGGAAATGATCACCGCTAAGGGAAATATATGTTAGCGTTAAAGTGCGGAAATCAGGTAATCTGCAGGTTACCTAGCTGAGTCCGTTAAAGTGAAAAAAATAGTTTCAGTTCGTACATTAACTAGGTAATCTGCAGATTAACGGTAAAGTGCATGATTTGGTTTTTAATGGGTGAGGCTAGGTGAGGTTTGGTTTGGTAAGGTCGGTTTTAGAAAGCTGTCACAATATACTTTTCGGTTTAGCTACCTTGCAATTTTACAATACAGAAACAACAACAGAAAATTTAAATTAAAACTTCATTATTTGCTGTATACCAAATGCTACTATAGTATAGAAGAATATTTATTAGATAATAAAGATGTAATATAATTAAATATAGGCATTTGAGAGGTATTTATAAAAAAATGTGATAAAAACGTGTTGTGATACTTCTGATGTAAGTGTTAGTTAAGTGTGATGTAGTAGTTTTAAGTATGATTTAAAGATGTACTCTAGAATTAATAAATTCTCTACTATTAATAAAATAAGTTTCGGCTATGTACGTGTACTATAACATAGTTAATATTGCACGCCGATTTCGGTATGTTACAGTGGATATATTTTATACATTTTCATCTTGTACTTTTTACCTGTAACAATGCAATAAATACATTTGACTTTGACTTTGTGAAACAACAACATTTATTGTGCTCAGCAAGCTTATCTCTTTGAAGAGATTTCTTCAAGTCAACCAGAGTTTCGTGGGAAAGAGTATTTGAGCCCGGGACTAGGAAATATTTGAGAGATGAACAAAAGTGTTCGTTCGTTTTTTGGTTGCTAGGGTGCTATATATCGTGAATTTTCATTGGTTTTGCCAACGAAGCCCAGTAATTATATTCAAGAAACCAGCAACTTTGCTGAAGAAAAAGTTTTTTTACTCATGAGTCAACCATGTGACCATTTTTCTATGGGGTCTAAAAAAAAAAAAAAATATTTCGAGCAAAAATTTTTTTGCAAAGCCAATGAAAATTCACGCTGTAGGTATATGTATTAGTTCTCATTCTCTGCCTATTTTGGGATCGGATGACTTTATGTCGTATGTATGTACCTACACCATGTAAAACAAATCCGTTCGAAAACGACTTCAACACTTGGGTACTTGACCCAGGCTTGTTGGTAAGCTCTACAAGCAACTCTGTAACTTTTCTCATTAGATGTGTGATATGAAATCCTCTGTTTCTATTCATCCTTACAGAGTAATGAAAAAATAGCACACAAGTACCTATACTGGATGTAAGGAAAAGTAGATACAGAATGTGTTGGTCACTTACATTACAATTATTAACGGAAGTAAAAAATTCTTTCGCCTTTCGGAAAGTTATTCAGTTTCATTGCTACGCTTTTCCTAATACCCTCTATATAAAGTCCTAAGGAAATAGTGTCCATAAATTTACCACGTTACTTCTTCTTCTTCTTTTCTAGTCAATGGCAAAACTGACAATAAAAGCTTAGCCCAAAAGTAGTCATATCAATAGCGTTTTGGTTGCCTTCAAAAATGTCCCTTCGAGTGTGTCATGGTATGCAAAATACCGCACTCACACTTGTCGTTATCAGAGAAGCCCCCCTCCTCTTCATAAATTCCCCGCACCTGCCAACGCCCAACCGTAGCCTGTTCAGTGACTTTCATATGGACCAGGGAAGATCTTGTCCTGATGGCAGCTTTTCGGCAGTTGGGATATGTGTGTACACCATGTTACTCAGACCATGAAACTAAACAAATATCCCTAAGTAATAGAAAAATAAATGAACTCCCATAGAAATAGTCCAGTCAATCTACGATATGAGGTTGCATTAAATGCACATTTATAGAAATTAATTTTAAATAATAATAAGGCTATTTGAAGCTGTAAATATTTAAATCCGGCAATTTTGTAAATACAATTTTTTTAAAGTACCAGTATAAGGCAAGCTGTGCTACATGGTAAATATTATATAGTTTACGTTATACTAGTTTTAAGAATATCAAGGTTATGTCGGGTATTACTGTGGTTTAAATTTTTTAATGTTTTTACTGGTATTTTAATAAATTATACCCGAAAGTGCAATTAATGCAAACCTCTCAATACAAACTTTTTTAGATTGAACTGCATCAGTTGATACCTAGCGCATTTTGTATGGGAGGTAAATTTTTTTTTCGTACTTCGTCCTATTTTTCTTGAGGAATGTTTTCTGTTTCATGGTCTAAGTAAAGTTATGTTAACTACTTCATTAGGACCCTATACACCCTTTTTTATCACACCAGATATTATTTTTATTTATGAAACTAAACTACTTTTCTCAAGGAACATAGTTCGTGATACGAAAAAAGAAATTCAATTTCCCATACAAACTGCATCGAATTTTTTTGTGTTTCGACCTACAGTTCTCGCAAAAAGTTGTTTAGTTTTATGGGCACACCTCTTAAAATATGAGGGATGATAAAAAATTACCGCTGTATAGAATAACATCTTTAGGATGAATTTCTACCACTGCAGTGCGAGGGAGCTGAGCTGTTAGCTGGGACAATACCGCTGCATAGAATAACATCTTATGATGAATTTCCACCACTGCAGTGCGAGGGAGCTGAGCTGTGAGCTGGGACAATACCGCTGTATAGAATAACATCTTATGATGAATTTCCACCACTGCAGTGCGAGGGAGCTGAGCTGTGAGCTGGGACAATACCGCTGTATATAATAACATCTTATGATAAATTTCCACCACTGCAGTGCGAGGGAGCTGAGCTGTGAGCTGGGACAATACCGCTGTATAGAATAACATCTTATGATGAATTTCCACCACTGCAGTGCGAGGGAGCTGAGCTGTGAGCTGGGACAATACCGCTGTATAGAATAACATCTTATGATGAATTTCCACCACTGCAGTGCGAGGGAGCTGAGCTGTGAGCTGGGACAATACCGCTGTATAGAATAACATCTTATGATGAATTTCCACCACTGCAGTGCGAGGGAGCTGAGCTGTGAGCTAGGACAATAACAACCACAGGTTCCAACCAAAAGGATTGCACCATTTTCCTAGCTTGTCAAATGCACTGTCAAATGGAGCATTCCTAAAGGCTGGAATTTTCCCACTCACAGCACTAGTGAACATTCACGCTTATTTAAATATTTTGCTAATATTATAAAAGAAATAAAAATCGTCTTTTCTTTGAGTATTACAGGGCTTTGACTAGATAAGCTTAACAAAATTATTCTTGTTGTTTTCCGCGACTTCTTTCACCATGAATATTTTCCTCAATAAATGAGATGTAGGTACAGTACGCGTTAGTGCAGGAGTGCGGGCGAAATATAAGGCGCGCCATACAAATCACAATTTTCCAATTTTATAAAGCTACAAAGATTTGAACGCACATACAACTCAATACAAAATATATAAAACTTGATCATTACAGGTACTGAGTCCCATCGCATTGTACATAACTAAACAACTTAAACCTCTTTATAGAGATAAGTAGATAAGCTTGTTAGTGAGCTCCTGTTTTCACAATATAATCTATGGTGGGTAGTCCTTAATAGGTATGCTATATGTTAGTTATAAATAAAACATAATAATTCATAACGAACATTATGTGAAAATACAAAATTTTCAGTTCGTTTAGGCTTATCAATCGTATACGCTGGAGTTCGCCTGGGCTGTTTGATTGTGCAGGAAAAACCGTTCTTAAATTCTTTCAACAAAATATCGTTGAAATTTACTTTGTAGCGGACTGAAGGAATTCAATCCAACATCTTACTGTTTCAATGCAAACAGAAATCAAAGTAACTGTATCTTTGCTTGCTCTTTGGCGACTGCATGTTTTGTCTGGCGAAAACTTAATTTTTCTGACATATTTTATAGTATAAAGTACTGCGTCGTTTAAAAATACCCTCTGCGCTCGATATTTACTTTTATTCCATACTAGCTGTTGCCCGCGACTCCGTCCGCGTGGGGTGCAGAAAAAGTAGCTAATGACTTTTCCCATGGTTCAAACTATCTTCGTACCAAGTTTTTATAACAATCAGTTTATCGGATTAGTCATAAAAACGTAACAGACAGACAGTGCAGTTCTCGCTTTTATATTATTACGTAGACAGAGTACAGATAGTACGGATTTTTGTAAATTAAACACCTCTTGTTTACGTGTGGACTGTGAGGTCGCCCACTATCCTCGTAAGTGTAAAATTATAGTCGAATTCCACGCGGACGAACTGTGATACGGGTTTCGTTATTTCTTATACAAAACAACAAAATCTGAGGCGCAGTCACTTTAGCTTCTGAAGCCACTAAATAAAGAGCGGTACAAAGTCCAACGTGTCTAGTTCCATATTTAACCCCCTTACGGACGCGAATAAGTAAGGTAAGGTAAGTAAGGAACAGCTTTCCGAAATCAGAAGGGGCATGATCTGTCAACGTAATTAAACAACTTCCAGTGAATGAAACTTTCAGGTAATGAATAAAAATCGGCATCTCCTTAAACAATTTTAAACTTTATTGGTCAGTTTGTATGAAGAGGCCGATTTTTGTTTAAGATAACACGTTCTCAAGGGTTCCGTTTTTACCGTTTTGGTTCGGAAAATTCAGAATCTACCGTTTAAGTTTGTGCAGTCAGTCACATTGCCGGACACATTGTATTTATCAGCTTTAAAAACTCCTTTTAATAGTCTTAATTCAAAGTGGTATCGTTATTCAATCACGAAGGTGAAGAATTTTGACGGTTTTGCTGTATTGACATGACTCGGCCTTACGCACAGTAAGTAAGTATATTAATATACCTATTCAATACAAGTATTTGCGTCCGACTTCGTTTGCACGTACAGTATTTGACGTCAAAGGTCCACTCACGTGGCTTCTTCAAATCATAAAAACTGAAGTACTTACTGGCAGTGGGAACTCGCCGTTTACTTGATTGTGATAAATCGTTTTCCCAATTTTGTCAGAGCCGGATAAAATATAATTATAAACTTTTAGTTTAATAGTTTTGGCGTGATATTTATACCTGTAAACAAGTAAACAAACAGACAAATTCAGAGGCATCTTAATATCATATCGTGATAATTTATATCTTTAATGTTCAATATACAGCTTTTAAAATTTTATAATAACACTTATGATGAGAGTTCTCAAGACTGTTTGTTCGTTTTAGTTTCAATGTAAATATTAATACTAAATAAACATAGGTCTAAATATGATAAACTATTAAGCTGCAAATTGGTGATGCAACAGACCAATAAATTGATATAATATTTTGATACTTGTTCAGTTTGAATTTGTGCATAAACGTTATGATTAATGATACATTCAACCAACGATGGTAGGGAGCTAGACTCCATCTTTTTCCGTTGGTGGGCGACATATAAATTTTACAAGCGGATGAGCAGCAGCGTCTTTCTGCGTAAAGTACTACCTTAATGCGGTTACCTATACTAAAAGGGCATGATCAGTAACGAAATTGAACAACTTTCGATGAATGAAAAAATATATATACTGACCGATCCCCCAGTTTTCAGAACTCGTTTAGCCACATGTGACATAAAAAAAAACTCTTACGCTTCACCTGTCCCAAAATTTAGTATGCATGTGAAATTTTAGGGACAGCTCCTGACCAGATGTGGAATTGTAACGGGATGTATTGATGACATGCTGTTGTCTGTGTTCTATAGGACTATGATAAATCAAAAGATGCATATTATCGTGTCGCAATCAACTCGCACTGGTTAGCAATGTATATTCAAATAAATTATAAGTGCCTGGCCTTCAATAATGCTACTTGCGATAAGTTCAATAACAATTAGAAGATTATGAATTGCACCTCACATAAAACTTGTTAATTGAATTAATAAAATCTTCGATAATTGCTTAGACACTGCTACTGGACAACTTTTATTCTATACTACTTTGTAATATCCTGGAAAACTCTAATGGAAATACTCTTCATAAAACTAAACTTCTACAACGACTTTTTCAGTCAAGCAACGTCTTAATGCTTAAATGATTTCAACTTCCAACATAAAGAGTTTTCGGCGCGTTTGAACCGCGTCTATCGAGTGTTCTATTTGTTTTTATCAAGAGGTTCAGTTCTGTTGTAGCTACCAAATCCGAATTATCATCTTACTTCCTAATCTAGAGGCCGCGTTCCGCTATTTTATAGATTTTGGTTTATCATTGGAGGAAAGAAGTGTAGAAATCATTAGACAAGATTTACCTTATAGGTGTAGTTTATCACTGTACTATTAGCGAATCGCAACAGCTAGTGTTAAAACAAATACGTGCCAACACTTGTGGCACAGGATAAACTTCATACAGGTAAGTAAATTTTTTATGGTCCAGTTTCATAACCTCTATGAAATTCATTCAATTATAATTACTTACCGCGAAAGTTTTGATACAATTCGAAAACGAGTTTGCACAATCATGTAAGCTACTAACCGCGAGTATATCAACTTGAGAGAGGTTTTGTTGTGAAAGGAACACTCAGGCTCAAATGAGTGATTATAATTAAAACGACTGTTCGCAATCCGGCACAAGGCGGTTGATTTAATATTCAGAACCCTTTGAGAAGTCGACGCTTAAAGGATGAAGCAAGAATATCTACTTCACCCTTTTATTTAATAAGCTTGAATTAGATTCCAAGTAATTGGTGATTATTCTTAAGGAGCCTGTACTAAAATTCATTTCAAAACAGTAGCTATACCTACTTAAATTTTGCTTACGGAATAATTGCTTCATCATCATATCAGCCGAAAGACGTCCACTGCTGCTAATTGATTGTAAGAAAGTTTTCAGGTGTAATCGAGTATTAAGATTAGGTTAGTACCAATATGAAATGAATTTTAGTAAGTACTTCGAATCCAAATACCCAACAAGTATAATAGCTAGATAGCTGTGCTCCGAAATTTTTATATGATTTGTTCATGCATGTGGCAGACATTGCTAAGGACCATGATTGCATCAAAATTGCAAACAAACATGGCGTACAAATTATTTTGTTTACGTCTCATCTCTATTGATAAAGAGCTGGCTTCCCATAGCACAGGGAATCCTAGTTTGGGGGCCAGGATGCAAAAACTCTGTAAACAATTTAAAAAAAATAAATGATGTTTTTATGTTTTATGTTTATGTTTTATATGAAACATAAATAAGCCATTTATTAAAATGGCAGTCAGCCAGCACCCTCGCGATAACTCTTGAAAAATTCTCGAAAAGGACCTTTAAACAATAAACCACGTTAAAGCGAGCCGCAACGCATTATAATTCAATTAATTTTGCACTAAAAATGCAAGTCTTTTGCTAAAAGTGGACCCGTGTATTCTCAGTGGATCCGTGCAAAGGGTTGTGGATTGAAGGCTTTCGTCTAACATTCACCGCAAACGGTTAGAACGAGATGATTTCGTTTCGAAAGGTCAAATCAGATTTATTCTGCCACCAACTTCTGTGACAGCTCTATCTACCGAACCTAATGAATTATTAATGAACACGAAAATTAAGTCCAGTCATTTCAATTTGATTGTATTCATGAAACTATGCGCTGAGAGGGACGAATAGAGTTGATTTAGTTGGAGTAAATTTCGGCCACGGGCCGCCATTCAAACAAAAGGCCACTGCAACAGTTTATCCGTGTCGAAGTCAAACTCGCTATGGTATATGGTCTATAAAGTTATACTCTGAGTGCCAATACGCCACCGCGATACGCCATCAGAAACGGCCGCTACTATTCAAGTAATACATCACAAAGTTTCACAAGCGGAGGCATGTTTTCTTTGTCTAGTTTAGTCTAAATACAGTGTTAATTTTCATTGGTTTTGCTCCCGAAGCCCAGTGATTCTATTCATGATACCAAGCAACTAATGAAAATTCACGCTGTATTAAGGCAGGGTGCGGCCCGAAGCAAAGTTCATTTTTGAATCAGTAAATTATTAATTTTAAGTGATAGGGGTGATGGAGGTTAGCGCGTGTTCTGTGTCCGCATCTTTCACGAGAACTTCCGATCGAAAGTAAGTGAACTTAGTTCAATGGGTTTTCAGGAATAAATTCGAATCGCAACGTATCAAGGAGTTTTTATTTAAGAAGTAGGTCGAGAGATATGAGAGACCAAGATCAGCAAGAAAAAGCCGGCCTCAAGGTCGCCTAAGTGGCGCAGGCACCAATGAAACATTCGTGAATCCTTACGTGTAAATACATGAATACGAGTATCGATGCGCTAACTTTCATCAATTCTGAGTGTGTCTAGATCAAAATAACAGCAATTTTTGCACTTTGAGCTGAAATAACATTCCTTTTTAACTTAGTCGGCTGACTTGGATTAAGGGCTTAGTTAAGGATATGCTTCCTAGAGAAATGGCTCCTTAAGGCGCCCGGGTATGACTCCACCATACATATTTTTATGAAGCTATCTGAAAAATTTTGTGTCCTCCAATAATTCGAAGACGGTTTAGCAATTGCAGCAAATTGTACAAGAAAGGCTGTTATAAAATATCAGATTACTTAGAAGAGGAATTGACTTATGTTTATTGTATCAACCCTTAATCAATCATGTTTTAAAGAGCGCGTGAGAGATTTTTAATATCCTATGTATGTACGAGTATATGTAATGAATAAAGTACATTTTGATTTTTTTATTTCTAAAATAGGTTGTAAAACGCTTTTTAGTTCTATTTATACATCGAATAAAAGCTTGTTTTTAAAACTTTTTTTTTATTATTATTTTATTTTGTTAATCGGAGCCAAGAGGAACATTTCAGAGATCATACAGAAAAACCGGCCAAGTGCGAGTCGGACTCGCGCACTGAGGGTTCCGTACCACCACATAAACATAATTGTATTAGTTGAAATTTCAGTAAGTTAATGTGCTAGATTTTTTGAGTCCGCGGGCGCTTGACCAAATTTTATTATTTGTTGTTATTTTATAGCCTATGCCCTATTAACATACCAATTTTCAAGTTTGTAAGTGTTCCCGTTTTTAAATAGAACTAAAACAAAAATCGCCTCAGCAACCATCCAACTTGACCCCTCTCTTATATGAATGTTCTTGAAACGGGAGCTCACCACAATTGGTTACCATTAGTTGTGAGAAAAGTTGTAATATTCAATGATTTCAGACTTTTCCCATTATTAGTACTGTAAGACCTAGCTTATTGCCAAATTTCATAATTTTAGGTCAACGGGAAGTACCCTGTAGGTTTTTCATTTTTGAATAAATGTATGGAGATGAGGACATAAAAAGACATATCTTTTGATTGCGTCGTTGTAAAAAATTGAAATTATAAGATCTTGTGAGGTTCATGGATCCTAATATATGGTATTAATTTCAACCTGATACCTTTACCCGTTCGTGAGATAAAGAGTCTTGACAGACAGACAGACAGACAGACAGACTGACAGACAGACAGACAGACAGACAGACAGACAGACGGACAACAAAGTGATCCTATAAGGGTTCCGTTTTTTTCTTTTGAGGTACGGAACCCTAAAAATGTAGCCCTAAGGTTCTTTCTATCTTGCGAGTCATCATGACTTATACAAATACCTACTGAAAAAGCAGTAGCAAAAGTAAATAATATCTAGATACACGGAAATATATTTGTAGCACTTAAACTTAAACATTTCTGCAGAGTTTGGCAACCATTTAGAACCTACTTCTTTTAGTGATAAACCGGTTTTGGTAGAATATAAAAAATCAAGTACGCTGCTGCCCATCTTTTGGTTTTGGAAAGTACTTTTAGTCGCCTTTTACGACACCTTTTAAAAGAGATGAAAATTAAAGTTTAAACCATTTAAAACCCTTTAGTTAATTTTAGTGGCCTGCTGGCGTACCAAACCTTCCACGCTGCGGGTTCGATTCCCGCCCAGGGCAAACATTTGTGTGATGATTTGATGAACACGAGTGTTTGTTCTGAGTCTGGGTTTTTACATATTTATGTACGTATATCAATCTTTGATACCCATAGTAACGGATTTGCTTTGGCCTAGTTTGGGATCAGAAAACTTTGTATAGAATAAAATTAATAATTTCAAGAAAATCTTGGATAAAAATGTATTATCTTCGATAGAATTCCAGTTTTTGGAACATACATATTGAAATTTGGAACTGAAGTCTGAACTGGACGGTACTTATGATTGATAGCGAGTAGCGATTGCGAACTTCGATTAACCACTTAAAAATTGGCGAATCGAATTGCATATTATGAGGTACAGTCAACGATAAAATTGAACAGACCTTGGCAAATAATAAAAAAAACCGGCCAAGTGCATGTCGGGGCACGCGCAGTATAGGGTTCCGTAGTTTTTTTATATATATTTTTTATCGCAAATCGGGTTTTAAGTAAGTATTTTATAACGTTTATAATACAAACTTTTTACCTCCTAATGCTTAGCGAGGTCCTAGCGCCTGATTGCTATTTTTATTTTTTTTAGTTTGTCGGCTAAAGCTCATTGACCCGTGAAGCTAGTTTTCCATTTAATTTCATCATATTTGCTACTGTGATTTTTTTCACATTTCCAATAACAACCGTTTTAGCCAGCAGGGAGCGGGGGGGGGGGCACTTGACTCCAACAAAAAATTGCGCTTTCAAGATTAATATTTTCCAAACGTATCCCTTAATCGAAAACTAATCTTAGCACACTTTCATTATTTTTAAAAGACCTATCGAATGACACTCCACACTATGGGGTAGATAAGCAAAAAAAAATTTCATCCGCACTTTACTTGTAGGGGCGGTAACTTAAAAATATATTTTTCGAAATTTTATTCTATCACTTTGTCGGCGTAAATGAAATGTATATTCGTACAAAATTTCAGCTTTCTAGTACAAGGGGTCTCTGAGCTATGCCGCGGACAGACAGACGGACATGACGAAACTATAAGGGTTCCTTATTGACTACGGAACCCTAAAAACTGCAGGTAAGTACATATATTTTCATAGATATATTTAGGTTTGTAGGTCAACATATTACGATTAATTATTAGATTTATTTTAATTGATTCTGGGCAAAGGAAGGCCTCAACCAAGCTCTACCAGTTATGGATGTTGCTGTAAACTACAGGTACCGTGATAGGTATTTTCAAGAATATTGACATTGTTGTTTATTAAATGGAAGTTTGGCACAAGTATTTCGTATCACACGCTGTTAGACCGAGCTATCGTCATTGTTAAAAACTTCTTAATAGTAACCAGATAGGTTTGTTGTCGAACTTCCCAATGTTAGTATTTATGGATATTTCTGTATACTTACGCTTGCGTAACGCAGTACTTAACTAAGCATGTGGTATGACAGAGCTACAGAAAATGTTGCATCAGTTACTATTTCAGATTTCTCATCCAGTCAGGGTAAGGTTTTGTTGATGTTGAAAAACCCTAGGGGCGGCAGCGGAGCGGCGTCACATCGCGTTGTGACCGGTTGGAATGGAAAAAGTATGCACAGAGTCTCAACTTCATTATTCTTGATTTAGTAGCCTTCATTCGGTTCACTTTTTCATCTTAGTGGTTTTTTCATTCAACCGTAGGAATATCATTTCCGGCATTCTGAGATATTTAATGACTCTTTGATGTCTGATGCGCTATTCTTAGCCTTTTCAGCGAGGCTGTGATTTTCAAACCCGATCGATGTCCCTATATTTGAGACGGGATGTTGTAGTGTAGGTATATGGAAGAGAAGAAAAACTGTTGCGTCAGTTTTGAAGAGCGTAAATGTGGTCTATCTATTATGAACCATACAGTGTGAGAAGTCGGACAAAGCGGGTGTAGAGGCGAGCGGTGGTCGGCAAGGCAGCGTGTCGAATGGCCGCCGCTACGGGCTCGGACCTCGCCGAAAAGAAAGGACCGTATACTTGTTAAATAATGACGATAGTTGCACGTTACCGAGTGAAATGCACGTAGGGATGGAGTGTTCTGACGAGATGAGCATCTTAGTATTTAAGAGCGAGCCGGCATGGCGAATGTCATCAGTTAATACGAGCTCACGCTGATAGGAACATCTCTAAAGTGAGGTTTTTAGCTGGAAGGATCTAACCGGCGCAGGAGCAAGGACTACCCGCACTACGTACGAACCTCACCCACGTTGAACATGCGCGCATTTGTGGTAAGTTCGCTTGCGGGATGTTTTTCACGACTTATTATACGCGCATAAAATTAAAGATTTAGCCATGCGATTCAAATAAAACAACATATTTCTTTTAAGTGAAGCACTTGTTGGAGTGCCGTGAAGTGCGACCTAAAGTGTAGTGATCAGTGGTGTTTTTATACTGATGAACAGTTTAAGTTTCAATTGATTAATGCCAATGAGTAAGTCATATGTGCTCTTAAATGGTGAAACTAAAGTGTTGTTACAAGTTACGGGATGATTTTGATATTTAATAAATCACACAGTTTGTGTTGTTTTTTAAGAACCTAATAGTGTACGAAAATCAAAGAACAAAATAATAATTTTGTCTTTCGTCTTTCAAGGGTAAGTTCCAGCACTCGAAACATCGAATGGTTCCATTAAATTCATGCAATGTTTTGTAAAATGTCGTTCTAGTAAGAAGAAAATTTGTGATGTGGATTACAAAAAGTCGGTAAATCTTTATAATAGTAAGCCAATTCTCGCCTCTGGACTCTTGTGGTCGACGAAGGAAGAGCTCTCGTTCACGATTCGCCGCGAGTACGCGCTCGTTTCACTCAGCCCATTTCCATACAACTGTTAAATCGCCAATAAAAACGCTTCCCACCTCCTCGGCGTGTCATCTGTATTCCGGGGATCACTGCACCTCACCACTGATCAGCATTCTAGAGGATTCCTCCAAATTACACAACTTAAATTATTCGAAATTCTTCAATTTTACTGCTACCGTTGCAATGCGGTCGCCAGACCTACCTTACGTCATGTCCACTCGATTACAGATATGATCTCCTATTACATTTTACTGGAGTTGCTTTCACGTCGTGTACCTATCTATTAATTTTTAACGGAGTCATCAAAAATGTTCCGTAACGTATTATGTGCTTTGCGAATTTATGCGCCGATTGTTTAAAATTTGCATGTTTACTTACATTTTGAAGTGTTCTCGACAGTTCAGGAATAAAAAATAGAGAAATTAAATTTATGATTGGTGAATCAGTGCGTTATAAAATACTTTGACCAATAACCGAGTATTTAAAAACGAAAACGGAGGACTGGAGATTTTTTTTGTGCTTTTATTGTGGAGTAACCAGAGTTAATAGAAATGTCAAGAACCAACTCAACGGCGTTGTTATCTCGCCCATATCGCCATCGTTTCCCAACTGCTACCCCTTTACAGCGTCATAGTATGTCATTTAACACGAGCGTAGTATAACTATGTGTTATTGAAGTAGCATGATTGGTATTGTGCTAGGTAATCTTGTCATATACGGTTTGTTTGTTGCAGGTACTCGCGTGCGTGGCGCTGGCCTACGGGCGCCCCGAGCCGCCGGTCGGCTATAGCTACTCGGCGCCCGCCCGGCACTCGGCGCCTTCCACCAGCTACGGGGCCCCGTCTCTAGGAGGCCGTGTCTCCCTCGGGGGTCACTCATCCGGTGGTCTGTCCCTTAGCAGTCACTCATTCAGCGGTCACTCTAGCGGCCTTTCTCTCGGTGGGCACTCGTCTGGTGGAAGCTCTTTCGGTGGACATTCATCGGGTGGAATTTCTCTCGGAAGCAGCGGTTTCGGTGGTGACTCCAGTTTTGGCGGTGGATACGCCGGTGGTTACTCTAGCGCTCCTCTAGTCCAAAAGCACATATACGTGCACGTTCCCCCACCAGAGCCTCAGGAGTACCACGCTCCCCGCATACACTCCGTCGCTGCTCCCCAGAAGCATTACAAGATCATCTTTATCAAGGCTCCGGCTCCCCCCACCCCCACCGCTCCCATCATCCCCGTCCAGCCCCAGAACGAAGAAAAGACCCTTGTCTACGTGTTGGTCAAGAAGCCCGAAGAGCAGCCTGAGATCGTCATCCCGACACCGGCTCCCACCCAGCCTTCCAAACCGGAAGTTTACTTCATCAAGTATCAGACCCAGAAGGAGTCTGGCGGCGCTGGTATTGGCGGTGGTGCTATCAGTGGTGGCGACCTCGGCGGTATTTCTTTAAGCTCAGGTTCCGGTGCTGGCTCGCACGGAGGCGCTGAAATCTCAGCTGACTTTGGAACCAGCGGTGGTGATGACAGCGGAGCCGATGGAGGCCACGGAGGCGCCACTAGCACTCAATACGGTCCCCCCGGACACGTGGCTGGGCCTCTACACTAATCGAAATTCCTTTAAGTTGATAAAAACATTAGAAACTACTAAGATGAGTTATTTATTGTTAATCAACGCTAGCTGCAGCGCAAGTCAGTAAAGAGCGTTGCAATGTTTGAGTCTTAGGGAGAATTTTCCAATTTTTTCAGCTGAAATTCGCAGCCAGGCCTTTGTACATATTTACCCGCGTTCGCCTCATCTGTTATCTGTTATGTTTGGCAGATTAGCGTACACTCATACAAAACATCATTCTATCCTATCATCCTACTTGTTATTAGTTCAAAGTGTTAATGTTATTTGAAAATTATTTTATGCGACTGTTACGTGTTATACAAAATCCACTTCAATAGCTTTTAATTTTTTTTGTAATAAAATGAAAAAATAACGCACGTTTTGTTTATGTATTTTGGTGATACCTAATATCGGTAACGGGTAATTGGATGGACAATTGCGTCATAGCCGAAAGTAGTTGTGAAAGGTTGCCCTGTCGAGGCGGAGGGCGTTCGGTCGACTGCAATGTGAGTGGTTCCTTTCTCGCACTCGACCGGTACGATTAGCTTCGACATAAAACCGAAATTATGAACAATCATGTGGAGTAATGTTGCGCAATGTAATGTAACAAGTTGAAGTAGCTCAAAGCAGTCGGTGACCGTGCGGTGACCGGTCTGGCTCGGCACAACGGCTCAGCGGCGGTCCTCTTGCTGTCGCCACCACTCTAGTTAATGGTCGTCTTAATGGATCATACGTATAATTATGCTCTCGTATGTTTTAGTGCCCTCCGTGGTAGTTATATAAACACAATGTTGTTTAAATTTTATAAAACGGTGTCCGATATGATTTTAAATAGCATAGCCTCTATTTTCGATAGGGCATGAGAAGGAGCAAATAAGAAATAGGTACTCTGAGTCATGAGATTCTATCAGAATCTGTATGAGAGTTCACCAAAAGGGCATCAGAGTCCATCAATCACGGGCTGGATGAGAAGGGCAACAGGTAGCGTGACGGGGGGTTCGGTGTTCCTTGCACGCCAGACGCCTACTCTTGAGCTCTTCACTCGACCATTTCAAGTGTTTCCATGACTGAGCACTTTGCCTTCGACCCATTTGACCCATTGAAAAATTCCCAACTAATATACGGAGCTTTAATAACTTCGTGTGAAACCTTTTAATGGCTTCGAGTTGTAGCATTCAACCTACTTCCAAGAAGTTAGAAAATTCGTAAAAAATGTTAAACTTCTCATATTATGGATCAGCTGATCGGTCCAGTTAAACAATTCAAGTCAAACAATTTTTGAGAATTTGAAAAGTTGTAGGATAAAAGTTGTTGCATATAAGCCATGAACAGATTTTAGATGACTTTACGTAAACCCAGTATTTCTAAATCGGATCTTCGTGGACGTACGATTAATAACGTTGGAGCCAATATTTCATTGATTAGTTTTCCTAAATCACTAACTTCGACGCGAAAAAAGATAAATATTTGTATAAAATTTAATTTGAAAGACTTTATGTTTTGAAAGTGAAAATATCCCATCAGGACATGTACAATTTACGAGTAGATCAGCCTCGTATATTTCAAGGTGAATACCCATGGGTTATTCTGTGACTATACACTGTAGTTTCTTTCTTCTTCTATAACTTAAGAGCGATTCTCTTGTTGTAGGAGTAACTTCCAATCCGTTCTTCTCTACGTTAGTTTTGGTTCCTATTACGACATGACTTTGACCTTCTTCTTGATTTTGTCAAAGTAGCTTCGCCTAGGTCTTCCTCCTACTATGTTTTCCTTTTTTAACATTAAAATCTATAGTCACCAAAAATTGTAAAATAAAAACTTTTTAACAAAAAAATTAAACCGCCGAAAAAACTGAAAAGCAAGAAATAATAAAACTTTTTATTTAACCTTAATAACAAAGTTCTTAAACTAATGAAAGTATACCCGAGTAATTTTGAGTCGGCGCCGAACAAGCAAATTAATTAATTACGTAAAGCGTGATGCACTCGGGTATACTTACATTAGTTTACTTACATTAGTTTAAGAACTTTGTTATTAAGGTTAAATTAAAAAGTTTTATTATCTCTTGCTTTTCAGTTTTTTCGGCGGTTAAATTTTTTTGTTAAAAAGTTTTTAGGGTTCCGAATCAAAATGGTAAAAACGGAACCCTTATGGTTTCTTCGTCTGTCTGTTACACCTGTGTATCTCAGCAACCAGATCGACTTGAAATTGTAATAGTTTTAGAGGGGGTGGAGGCAATTTTTTTAACTCTCGTTACAAGGTCGAGTGGGATCTCGTATGAAAGAACTTAAAAAAAAAATACCAGGGAAAAATCTGAATTATTTGTGGTCGATAGAAATTTATGTAAAAAAACCGGTCAAGGTAGAGTCGGACTCGCGCGCCAAGGGTTCCGATATACCTATAGTATTTTTGGAAGCAATAAAGTCCATTTTCAGGACCGCAAAACTAAATTTGTTTGTAAAGTTTTTTTTCAGATTTCTGAAAAACTATGCAACTTAAAAAGTTCGTTTTATTTTTGCTGTAAAGTTTACATAAACTTCTGTCAACTGTAATTAATTCAGATTTTAACGGTATTTTTTTTGACATTTTTCATCATAACTTGAAAACTAAGAAATGTAAAAAAATAAACAAACAAATAAAGACAACACAAAAAAAAAACAAAAATACAAATAAAGTCCTTTCATATGATACCCCACTCGACCTAGTAGCGACAATTTGAAATTTCGCCCCTCCTATTTTGGCCCCCTTTACATTAATAATCATAATTTTTTCAAAATTCTTACATGTGCAATTAAGTTGGGCAACTATATTCTAAAACTGTTCCAAATTTCAAGTCGATAGCAAAAGTGGTTGCTGAGATATAGAGGTGTGACAGACAGACGGACAGACAGACAGACAAAGTCGCACCATAAGGGTTCCTTTTTTTTACCATTTTGGTATCGGAACCCTAAAAATATTACAGGAATAATAAAACAATCTGTCTAAGCAGCATAGTTTTTTAGAAATCTGTGAAAAACATTAAGAAACAAATTTAGTTTTGCGGTCCTAAAAATGGACTTTATTGCTTCCAAAATACTATAGGTATACCTATTGGAACTCTCGGCGCGCGAGTACAACTCGCAATTTTTTTCCTCTTTTATTTTGTTTAAAGTAGTAAGGTATTGTGTCCATAACTTCGCTGTAATAGGGATCTGGAGTTTTTTATGTTATGATGATGTATTTATTTATACGAATTTATATTATAGTTTATAAGTATTTAGTTCGTAAAAAAATACGAAGAAGTAGGTGCAGTGTCAGAATTGATCAGCTTATCTTTACTACCTAAACCCCAGATCGGCGTTTCTCAAACTTTATAACCTACCTAATTTACTCACTGAGGCTAGGCTTTTTTTGGGATCCGTTCTCATTTGTAAAGACATTTGTGAACTGTCCTGTCGTGTCTTTTTCTTAAAAGCTAATTTCATCCAGTACTGGAAAAAGGTCCCCGACAGATTTTCACAACAAATACCTTCTATTTATTTATTAGTTAGATTGTACTTTAGTTCAATTACATAAACCATCTTTAAAATTAAAGCTCCTTTAAATCTAGAGTTGTTGCTTTCTTTTTCATCCAAAAGAAAGTGACAGCAATAGTTTTCAAAGAGCTTTAACATTAAAGATGCTTGTTGCAACTATGGTAATTAGTCGGTTTTTACCCGACTACGGCAAAAAGAAGGGTTATGATACTAACTCTAATTAACGAATGAACCTACAGTCATCATAAGAGAGTAAAAAGTAACTTGTACCGTAAGTATTACGTTTGTCAAATGTTTTTGGTTACCTAACTAACTCATGGCGGCATGGGGCTCGGTTTGAGGAACACAATCTTTGATACTCGACGCTGGCATCGTGCCAAAAAACTAACTCCTCTCATGACATTGGCAGGGGTGAGCTAACTTGCCGGGCGCATAATCTCGATAAGTATTTATATGTTTACACAGGAAAACACATCTTGGTAGTAGTAGGAGGGTAGATCGATACTAACACATATTTCTAAAGAAAATAGACACATCAATTCGATTTTAAGGTTTTTTATAAAATTTTGTAGTATCGTTGAGAAATATTAAAAAATATCGAAATTGTAGCGACACAATTGTGGATATCCCGACGCGAAAAACTCTGCGACCGAAAAATCTGCTAAGAATGACACCAGCGGAAATTTCACCTGTATGGGTAACCTAAAAAGCGTTGCGAGATCAATGAGCGGAACTCTCCGCGTCGAAAACATCGTAAGGTTTGTCACTACATTAAAAGTTGTAAAAAAACTTTAAATTACTTATCGAAGGTTGGTACTGCAGTTCTTTTACCCATAGTTACCAATCAAATGTTTGAAGTTTTAAAATTTATATCAATTATTTTTTACTAAGGTAGCAAGATAGTTGTGTAATATTAATATCATCAGAAAAGAACGGGTTGTGTTTTGAGTTTACTAGCGACCGTGTATCGTTCAAACAGGCGCGCCCGTGAGTACTGCCGGAATGTCGGTAGCAGGTGTAAAACGGGCATGAATCGCGTCCCACGCAATCTGCCACCTACTCTACCCAGCCTTATGCTCGCCCCTCAAATACGGCAAGTTTCTCTCTGTTTCTATTTCACAGGCCTGAATAATACAACGCACGCTACCCACACCATTTTTACGACACCAGGGGATGGTTTGGTTTTGAGAAAAAGGTCACCCAATTTGTCTTAATTGAGTTTAATGGCCCGTGCGGCCGTATTAGCTCCCTCTTTTCATAAGATATTTGTTTGGATATCCTATCATTTTATGTTTCTAGGGATATCCTAATACCGAGTACTGTATTTTTAAAGCATGGTTAAAAAATCTGTCACAATTTCATTGAATAAATCACGTTGAATAAAGTACTAAAGAAAAAGAGAAATTAAATATCTAGTTAAAAGTATTTTCTGACTTAAGAATCTTTGCTTGCAAAGGGTTTGTGAGGACTCAGTCCGAGCTAGGGCTTGAACTCGTTACCAGGGATCCCTCTTCCTCCAATTCAACTCTCTTAATCTAACAGGGTTATACTTCCTACATTATATGTCACTCGGTCGTTCTACTGACTGTACTGGTTGTAGGTCTGGTATGAACTAAGCAAATTCGCTAAAAGAATATCATTGTTTAATTATTGTTTTAAAAAATATAAAGAAACAAAGGAATGAGAAGCCACAAAAGTCAGATTTTTAAATTAAAATTTGTTTCGAAGGATATTTTAACTTCGCATTGATATCATCACATCAGCTGAAAGACGTCCACTGCTGGACATATGCCTCCCTAATCCACTTGAAATTTGGTTTTAATGTTTAATATAACGTATATTAGGTCTTTACCTATGAAATTGCCGTTTTGTATGGCGAATTTTAAGTAAACTCAATTTTCAGTACTAACATTTTTGCATTTTGCTTAGGAATTATAAATCCAATATTTTAATTTTTTTTTATCATTATTGGGAAGACAATAAGCTAACAGAAGCTTAAATTTAATTTTCGAAAAATATTATCTGTAAAAAAATATAACAAATCTAATGATGAAATCGGACGACATTTAAGACGATCAATTTTAGAACCTTTAATTTTATATATCAAACTAAAAATAAAAACTTTATTTTATGCTTAAATTGATAACCGTGAAGTCAACTTTCAAATATAAGACAAATGAAAAAAATAGCATTAGAATTATAGGAATTATGATCTCATTAATCTGTAAGAAAATTTCGGCAATTTCATAGGTAAAGACCTATTATTTTATTAACAAATACCAATAGTCCAATATACAATTCTTAATTTTGAAGTTATGATGAAAAAACCGGTCAAGTGCGAGTCGGACTGGCACGCCGATGGTTCCGATATACCTTTAGTATTTTTAGAAGCAACAAAGTCCATTTTAGGACTGCAAAACTAAATTTGTTGCTTCTAACTAAAACAGTGATACTTGTTTAGATTGTTGTATTTTTCTGTAATATTTACGTAAACGTCCGTATACGAGTACTATAATTAATTCAGATTTTTCCTTTTACAAACTTCGGAGATAAGGGGGGGACGGGAATGGTATTTTTTAGACATTTTTCATCATAACTTGAAAACGAGTCGTAAAATAACTAGAAAATATATTTTGGAATGGACAAGTTAAGCCCTTTTATATGATTTTCCACTAAACCTAGTAACGACATTTTTTATTTTGCCGCTCCTATTTAGGCCCCTTAACATACTCGTATTCAATTGGATTAGTATGTAGTATAGTATATGATGAAATTAAAAGGAAAACTATCACAGTTAAGTTGACTTCACGGGTTAATGAACTATAGCCAAAAAACTGGAAGTAATAAAAAACTAGCAATAGCAATCAGGGGCCTGGCTGGAACTGGCTGATCATTACGAGGAAAAATGTATAAAGTATGAATTTTATGATATACTTAATCAAAACCTGCTTTGGGATAAAAATATCCTAAAAACACTACGGAGCCTTATACGAGTAGTCCATAGGACAAAGAAGATATCGGTTCTAATTTCGTGTAACCCATTTTCCTTTTAACCACAGTTAGATAGGTTTAAAAGGATGACAATAAACCATGATTACTTATTCAAAGTGGTAGCTGACCAAAACAGCAGCCTATCCAAGAGTTCAAATGTTACCCATAATTGGTATAATTTAAGATTAAAAAAAATATATTTTCTCTGAAGGGATGTTAAAAAATCTACGTTGTCATCCCAAAGTAGTAGCTTAAGGAAATTACAGCCAAGTCAAAATGGAAAATTCATTATTTTTAGGGTTCCGTACCTCAAAATAAAAAAACGGAGCCCTTATCTTCTATCCTTACCTGTCTGTCTGTCTGTCAAGACCCTTTTCTCATAAACGAGAAGAGGTATCAGGTTGAAATTGATAACGAATATTTAAGTCCATAAACCACACAAGATCTGAAAATTTCAATTTTATACAACGACGCAATCAAAAGATATGGTTTTTTGTGTCCTCATCTCAAATCTCAGATCTTAAGTGTTATTCTTTGTGTGTTCTTATGTTTATGTGTGCAATAAAGAATTTATTCATTCATTCATTCATTCATTCATCTCCATACATTTATGCAAAAAAGCAAAACCTACAGGGTACTTCCCGTTGATCTAAAATTATGAAATTTGGCAAGAAGCTAGGTCTCACAGTACAAATAAAGGGAAAAGTCTAAAATAATTAAATATTTCAATTTTCCTCACAACTTATAGTAACCCATTAAGGTGAGCTCCCGTTTCAAGAACTTTTCTATAAAAGAGGGGTCAAGTTGGATGGTCTCGGAGTTTTTAAAATCAAAGAGCAAAAGCTTTTAGTATATCATATGGTAGATATATCCCAAGTGGCATTCGGGGTTCTATATAAGATGTCTAATCGTTCACATGTACTCCACAAGCTGTGTAAGTCAGCTGTATAAGAGCTGTATAGCTTGCTATAATGCTCTTATAGAACCACTTTGGGCACAAATTAGACAGCCTTAAGTTCACTATGGCTGTACATTAGCAGTATAATAGCATTATAATAGCAGTTTAAGTAGTAACATCGGACTTAAGGCTGACTTACGGCACTATAAGGGACGCAGTGTGAACCATACAACGTACATGAGTGTAATAAAGAGTAACAAGTGGCTAAATACACAGCCTTCACAGTTATAAAGTCCGTCAAAAGTACTCCAGTGCTACCTGAAATTCACGCGTGTCCTAAAATATTTCTTTATTTTATTATTTATTCCTCATTAGTTTGGTTGTTGTGTGTGCCATGAGAAACACATTAACTCCGGCGTATATCAATTGGATATAAATATTTATGATAACGCGCGGTAGTACCTGTTTTAAATACTTAATACTGTTAGTGCCATGGGAATGCAACTTTATCGTGAAATGTATACATATTTACAGCTAAA
The DNA here is from genome assembly GCA_947532105.1 of Athrips mouffetella. Classification (NCBI taxonomy): domain Eukaryota; kingdom Metazoa; phylum Arthropoda; class Insecta; order Lepidoptera; family Gelechiidae; genus Athrips; species Athrips mouffetella. The sequence goes on from OX383956.1 coordinate 36,957,025, forward strand.
ATATTCACGCGCCTCTGTAAAAACGCGATATTCATTTTAAAATATTTAAAACTGGCTGAGAGGAAATGAACAATTTTCAGTTTTTGATATTATATTGGCATTATAATTATACTACGGTAATTAATTATAACATGAAACCAAAACTCAATCGCTCTATCTGCGTATTTTGTGCTAAATCTGCATGATAATTTAAAAGATTTATTTGGTAAATATTTTAGGTTACGTAGAACAAAATGGTGGAAATGAAATACGGCTATGTGAACTATTATAACTCCAATTTAATGCGGTGAGACGCATATAGGTTCACATGTGTTCTGTTAGAATGCTGTTATCTATATGATGTCCCACATTTGTACCTCTACAGAGCCAATGTCTATAAATTTATTCTAATGTGAACTTATGTACAGCTTTAAGATGTAGTTCAGGTCAATTGTGTATCATCGTTTAATTCTTTCAATATACTGAAATTTTGAAATCCGCAATAATACATAATAATTATTGTCCGTTAAATCTTTTGCAATTTTTCTTCTTATTCCACCGGTTCTCGCTCTTTTTTCCAGAATTTTTTTATTCATTGTCACAAATTTTTGCACGCTACCTAATAAACACACAGCTTGTGGGATATGTGTAATAGAATATCACATTCACATTCATGTTCAGCTTACAGCAAATAAGAGTAGTACTTGTGGACAAATAAACTGCTATTGATGTTAATGGACAACACATATAGTCCTTTTAACAGCCTACAGTGCACATGTGAACCATTTAAACACTTCTGTACAGATAATAAAAAAGGTAATTTTAATGATCACAAACAAGTCCTACTACAGCTACTAGCTGTATAACAGTCTAAAACAGGTAAACATAACAGCCTTTGGCTTTATAAATGACCACGTAGGTTCTATTAAAATGCTAGCTCTATAACATCGTACAAGTAGGCCTTTAAACAGCGGTTGCCGTATGTCTACCCTCCTATAATGCTCTTAGTCAGACGGCTGACTAAAAGATAGTTGTTAGAGTATTATAACACCAACAATCGTATAAAAGTATAACTCTTCACTCCTATAAGTCCCTTAGACAGGTATAAGTGTTATTAATCGCAATAATGCAGCTTATACATCACGAGTGAACTGTAATAATGCTTCAAGTACACCTGGGAACTAAATGTGTACTCTTAAATGGAGTAAAATGCTATTTGATGTACGGAACCCTAAGGGTGCGAGTTCGACTCGCACTTGGCCGGTTTTTAGGGTTCCGTAGCTCAAAAGAAAAAAACGGAACCCTTATAGGATCACTTTGTTGTCCGTCTGTCTGTCTGTCTGTCTGTCTGTCTGTCTGTCTGTCAAGACCCTTTATCTCACGGACGGGTAAAGGTATCAGGTTGAAATTAATACCATATGTTAGGACCCATGAACCACACAAGATCTGAAAATTTAAATTTTTTACAACGACGCAATCAAAAGATATGGCATTTTATGTCCTCATCTCCATACATTTATTCAAAAATGCAAAACCTACAGGGTACTTCCCGTTGACCTATAATTATGAAATTTGGCAAGAAGCTAGGTCTCACAGTACAAATAATGGGAAAAGTCTGAAATCATTAAATACTACAACTTTTCTCACAACTAATGGTAACCAATTGTGGTGAGCTCCCGTTTCAAGAACATTCATATAAGAGAAAGGTCAAGTTGGATGGTCGCTGAGGCGATTTTTGTTTTAGTTCTATTTAAAAACGGGAACACTTACAAACTTGAAAATTGGTATGTTTATAGTGCATAAGCTATAAAATAACAACAAATAATAAAATTTGGTCAAGCGCGTGTCGAACTCAAAAAATCTAGCACATTAACTTACTGAAATTTCAACTAATACAATTATGTTTATGTGGTGGTACGGAACCCCCAGTGCGCGAGTCCGACTCGCACTTGGCTGGTTTTTTCTATCTAACTTCGGTGAAAAGAAAAATTGAAATCTTAAATTATACCAATAAGTATTGGGTAACATTTGAACTCTTGGATTGGCTGCTGTTTTGGTCAGCTTCCACTTTGAATAAGCAATCATGGTTATTGTCATCCTTTTATATAACTGTGGTAAAATGGAAAATGGGATCCGCCCAATTATACCGTTTTGTACTTTTTAGCTCCGCGGCCCATGCTCTCGGATCAGGTCCGTACCCATGCTCTATACAACGTGTTTACGGAATAAGCGAAAGTGAGTAAATAGTTTGTTCAGAATCGAGAGTACAATCAATTTCACGGGTTTGTGATAGGGGTAATTTTTTTTTTGTTATTTAAATTTTTGCCGCTCTTATTCTAAATATTCCTGTGGATACGGGCGCTAGCGTGAAAAGAGTGCGTGGACTAGAACAACGATGAAACTTTAAAATAACAATATCTAGATAAAAAAAACTGTTTTAATGTTTTTTTACGGGAATGGATTTATTTTAATAAAAATCAGTTGGGGTGTATGATGATGGGTTTCGCTTATTCCATTAACACGTTGTATAGGGTGACTTTTAATTAGTTCTTGATAGAAAAAGGTATGAATGTACTCATGATACTGAACAACTTTCCCCAAGGAACATAGGTCGAAATATAATATACTGCGCGTGGTCTGACACGTAGTTGACCAGTTTTAAATTTTGATTCCTTTCAGAGTGTGCAATAGAGAGTTATTCATTTATTTATTCAAAACCTTGATATAGAGGACTCCGGGAGCTGTTCTGTAGACCACCATATAGGGTAAACCAGGGTGGATACCTCAGGGGTATAGTTGCCCCGATTGTTATCGCTCGTTTCGTGGATGAATCGCATGTAAAAATAAAAATCTATCGATCTCCCTACTAAGTTGACCATGTCGCATACGAGTATCTCCGTGAGATTTCATTGCAAACACTCTTTCCAATTCTACGACCAAAGTTGCTTAACTTTCCTGATCGTAACATTCACCACTTAGCCAGTAATGAGTTATGTGAATACGAATAAAGCTATAAAAACATTGTTAAACGGTATCGCATTTCCCGGCAGCGCGGGGCGCCTAAATAAAACAGAATGAAGCGCCAATAAACAACCCACCACATCCAAGCGAGCCGCTATGAAAGAAAAATGTTGATGGAATGTTTTTCTACCCCTAAACTATACTATCAGATTGGGAGCAACGAATGGCAGTAGATCAATAACCTCGAATCTCCCGAAAACCAACCCGAGGCTGAAAGCATTGTTGATCCAATCTCGTTGCGGCAGCCTAGCGACATACTCGTAAATATTGTTCTTGTGTCTGTGGTCAGATAGTTTGAAGATCTTGCTGCAAAGAAATTATACTTACCTAAAGGTATGGTGGACGTTGGTCTGAAACAGCTCTAAATTTAGTTCCCTCTAAGTTCATAGGCTATCAAGCTACGTCTGCGGACTAAAATAATCATATGGTCTAATTGATCTATGATTATTTTATGATCTAACAAATGACAGAATGCGCGTGTTAGAACAGAGCGGATTTGCGCTGTTTTACGTTTTTCGCTCATTTTTACATTTTTCTCAAAATCTGTACCCATAAGCTATATGATAATACATAATATATTAAATAAAATAATGTGTAAAAGAGCATCATAGATTAATAAAAATAAATAAAATAAAATAAAATAATTTTATTTCAGACCGTGATCCGTAATGGGTACTTAAGAAAAAAAGGTTTAAAAGCAAAAAGCAGAGGAAAAAAAGTTTTTCAAATTTTCTCAAAAATGTGTTCTATATCACTTATACATCATAAAAAACAAGTCTCCCAAAAATGTCCGTCCGTCGGTCGGTCGGTCGGTCGGTCGGTTGGTCGGTCGGTCGGTGAGTCGGTCGGTCGGTCGATCCGTCGGTCGGTCTGTCCGTCACGCTTTGGCCTAGCGGCTAAACGAATGGTCCGATTGACACCAAATTTTGTATTTAGGAGTTTTATGCAAATCCATCGAAGGGTTCTAAACTTCTAAGTGGTTTCTTGCTGGCTCTCATTTTGACGGTACGAGTAGCAGTCAAACAACGAAAATGAAAAATTGAAATTTTCTCAAAGACGGCTCATAGAATTTTGATGAAACTTTGCATGACGAAGCATCTCCATGTAAGATATCTTGCACCAGTATCAATTGATCTGTGTAATTTCATATAAGGGGTGTTCCTGTACCACCAAATCGTAAATATGTGATTTACCCAAAATTGGTTCCATTGAGTTTATTAAAATTTGGTTGTCTAGGTAGATATTCTTTATGATTTTATTGAATAAAATTTAGTACACAGGTGTACCAAAAACTGAAAGGGCTTGCTCAGTAGACTAAACTGAACAATTATCCATAAGGAACATGTGTTGGGAAATTAAAAAATGTTCATGCAAGTATCGTACGGTAGTATCCAATGATCTGTGAAAATTCATATAAAGGCTGTTCCAGTACTACCAAAAGTTAAACATGTGATTTACTCGAAATCGTTTGAGGTTTGTTTGTTTTAATGTTTGACAATTTGAATTCTGAATTGATCTGTATATTTCATTCGAACATTTTTTTGTAAAAACGTAAATAAAAGTTTCTATTTCCATACTAAGTGTATGGCATTACAAATTTAAGTTTGCGGTTGATAGTTTTTCCTTGCGTATTGCGAGAAAGTAAGTGCAGTGCTGCTGTAAGATTTATTTTTTATGGCGTATGAAATATTTTTAAGAGTCAGCCATCTTCTTGGAAAGATGCTTAATTAGGTATCATATTTTTTTTTCACGGCCATATATTCATCACTTTTCGATAAAAAACTGCTCAAGAGAAGCGTATTTAGCTCTTAACAGCCCCTTGAGGTGCAGGTCTGTATTTGCGCCTGAAATTATTAGTTACATGTAGTTCACAATTCAACCTTTTGATGTATAATGATCAGGCGTAACGTATCGAGTGAATATTGACGCCTAATTCGTGTCCTCTAAATAGCCATAACGTCTCAAAAAGCTTATTTCATATCATTGAGCATACGAAATATGTGAAAAGCTGACTGGAGGTTGATCAAACGTAGAGCAGAGTTGCATGTCTGTCGGTCTTTTACAGATTGTACTTCAGAGAGTGTGCTCATGACCTCCACGAGCTTTTTCCACCATCTTCCTTCTACCATCAGGAGTCCAGACGCACCGCAGGATATCACCAATACTTGGTTGATATTCCGCACAATCGCACAAAGCGCTTTGAAACAATGAACTGCCTGGGTTCCCGAGATCATATAACCCGAACCTATTCAAGTCGCGAGTGAATAGGCTTCTTCTGGGCAAGCTCATTCCATCGTCAAACTCATTTATGTCCTCAAGACTAGAGAGTAAGCTCATTGACAATAAAAAAACCGGTCAAGTGCGAGTCGGACTAGAGCGCCTAGTTTTGAAAGCAATAAAATGCATTTCTAGGACCGCAAAATTAAATTTGTTTGTAAAGGTTTCACGCAAATTTCTGAAAAACCGTCCAACTTAGAGAGATCGTTAAATGTTTGCTGTAATATTTACATAAACTCTATCGTCAGTAATTAATTCAGATTTTTCCTTTCACAAACTTTGGAGATGAGGGGGGGGGGAATGGTATTATTTTCGTAATTTTTCATCATAACTTGAAAACTAAGAAAATGCACAAGTAAAGCCCTTTCATACCCCATTCGACCTAGTAACGATCGTTTGAAATTTGCCCCCCCCCCCCTGTTTGGGCCCCATTTACATTAATAATCACACTTTTTGTTATTCTTTCATGTGCAATTAAGTTGGGCAAACATAGTCTAAAACCATTCCAAATTTCAAGTCGATAGCATGAGTGGTTGCTGAGATATACAAGTGTGACAGACTATAAGTCACACCATAAGGCTTCCTTCTTTTTACCATTTCGGTATCGGAACCCTGAACAGCAGCAGTAGTAACGCGAATCAAACTCAACGTCATTTCGTGATGCAGTAACTTGTGTGAATATTCGATCACAATGAGTATGTACACGAACTTATGGGTGGGGTTCGAGCGATGCCAGTGGTATTTTCACCAGTGGTATTGACACCAGGCGATCAGCAGCTGTAGTTTTTAGGAGTACGTTTAAGAATCTGGGTAGTCTTTGTTCAAAATTCACTTCACTTCCTGACTACTTTTATTTGAACAAAACTGAACTTCAATATAAAATAAACCGCTTAAATGAGTCCTCGCCCGCGGGGTACAGGGGCGCGGGGGTAAGACGACAAAGGGGGAACGAAAGAGGTGAGGGCGGCGGTGGGCGGCGGGGCATTCTCATTCTCTACGCGCATCCGCTCCCCGCACCTGAACTTGTACCCCGCGGGCGAGGACTCACTTAGGCGGTACTACTGGTTGCTGATGTTTCGGAGTTAGGTACGCGAGGACCTAGCTAAATTGGTTTTCAGTCAGCTTGTATCAACTGTCTCTAGGGTTTTATCCGAACTAATCCAATGGCACGGCCAATTTGCTCGTTTGTCAGTCTGTTTAGGGAAGCCGCGCGCGTGCCTTTACTCCCCCTCGCCAACCGTGCGGGATTCCATTGGCAATCGTTTATAAAATAAATTTTAATTTTTCTGAGTAAGTAATGCATTGATTGCAATACCAATGTTGCGACACTTTCTACTTGAAGGCTTTTTTCAAGGCTCGTCTCAACGGGTTTAATGGACAAGTATTTCATAATATCATGATATATCTATGTAGAGATTTTAAAAAATTGTGAAATTGTTTTTCATAAGTAATTATGTAACAATCGGTCCTACAAACTAGGCGATTACGTTAATTCATTCACAAGTGTTGGCAATAAACACGACACTTCGTTTTAGTCACGCAAAGAGAAGCATGTTTAAATCAGAACCACAAAGTTTTACCTCGAACAAAACTTTAGACTTGTGCTTAGTTAAAAATCTATAGAACACTGTAAATAATGTTCATTTAGGTACTTGAGTTTCACGTACTTCCGCACAAGCTCGAAGGTTCCACACGGCTAAAGCAACCCCGACACAGACCAAAAAGCTAGATTTCCATAACCTCCTTGAACTTGTTATGTGATTTAAAAATTTAATTAATTAAATTGAAACATACGTGAGTTACGACGCTTTATAACGTCTTAATGTACGTACGAATAAACACGGTTCATATAACTTATCAGTGTGGAATTAAATAGCGTAACAAGCTAAAGTACATCGTAACAGTCTAACATTATCGTAGGAAATAACTTTTAAATATTTTTTTTTACGACCGTTTAGGCTGCGTGTAAGCTGACACGTAGGTCTCGCAGAGCAGATTTCTCAGGACAGTTGAGGCCGACATTGCCGACAGGTTGTGAGCGCATGTTGCGACGCAGCTCTGCCAAACATATTCGTGTACTAGCTTACATAACAATGACATGTTTTTGACGCGGCGACAAAGTAATTGTAATTTGGGTTTTTAAAAATAATTAAAGGAGGTAACTTTAGTAATAAGTTGGCCATGGCAACTAATATCGAGCAAATAATTAATTGCGCACTGGATGTTCTGAGTGTTTTCATGAGCAATACTAGGGTGAGATTTAAAACCTGAGGGTTTAAATATAAAGATGGGGGTTCCTCAGGGCCCATCTCTGTATAACTTGTTTTTTTCCATACTCTTCAATGATCTCTCTGAATGCAGAAGTCTTCATGTACGCAGACGACGTAGCAGCGGTAATGACAGCGCCTGCACTGAAGCTTCTGAAGTAATGATTTTTTATCGCAAAGCAGATTTTGAGTAGATATTCCATACCGGTCGTAACCTGTGAATCCTACTTTAATTTCATCATTATATACTACTACTGAGAATTTTTCACATTTCCAATAACTACCGTTTAGCTGGCGGGGGGGACGACGACGACGACACTCGACTCCAACAAAAAATGCGCTTTCAAGCTAAATATTTCGCAAACGGATTGCTAAATCTAAAAATGATATTTACAAACTTACACTATTTTCAAGAGACCTATCCAACGATACCACAAACGATGGGGTAGACGAGAAATAAATCAATCACTCCCACTTTACTTCTAGGGGAGGCAGACAGACAAACAGACGAGACAATAAGAGTTCCTTGTTGACTACGGAACCCTAAAATGGCTTGTCAAGAGGGCGTTTTACAGCTACAATGATTTTTGAAATATTAATAACAAAAGTTGATGTGCTATTTAAGTATTTAAAACTTAGTTTTATATTTTATGACATTTAATGAATATTACCAATAAATATATGTTTATGTCTAAACAAAAAGTAAGAGCTTAAAAAACTATTGCAAGGTTATATTATTTAATTTAAACATGCACCAAGATATTATTTTAGCTCTAAAGAGTCTAAAAATTTTAAGTTTCCAGATGACAGCGAACCCTCAACTCCCCAAGGAAAATGATGAAATTGGCTGTGGAGAAAAATAAAAGTTTTTTTATTTCACTATGAGATAACAAATTCAGTGCCAAAAAGAAACAGTTTTAATATTAATTTGATGGGTGGGCTTGTATTTTGTCACAAATTAAGCCAATTTTAGGTGTAATTTTGGACAATATTAACCTGATATTCTTCTTGTCTAGCTGCTCAAAAACCAATCGAAGACATCCTTTCCACATCAGCTTGGAGTTTCATCTACAGACATTTCTAATAATGACTCCTTTGCAGAATATATATGCTCTTGTTCGTGACTATAAATGGGTTTCGAATTCAGCCATCTTCAGCATTATCGAAAACTGGAAAATATTTCAGGTATCTTGTCGCGAATCTCCTATTGTTAAATAATGAACCCCAAGGAGTTTGCGTACCCCACTTTGTGAACCCCTGTTTTAGATTCTTGAATGTCTTTAAAGGAGTGATTTTTCGAAAGCAGTTGCGCGTTTTTTTATTTTAATTTATTCTGGGTAACCTATTGACAAAGTCCTTTATTTTGAAAAGCAAAAATTTTATTTTGCGTTAGTAGTTTTAAGTGTCATGTTGCGTGAATTCGCCTCTGGTAAATGCCGGCGTCTGCCGCAGCATTCTCGCTCGGCTCGTGCTTCGTGATTGCAAGAAAACCTAACAAAGTCTAAGGGATTCCGAACGGTTACCTAATAGACCTATGAGAAGATCAGAAGTAACTATTAATAGCGACTAGTAGTTACTGCGGTGTTAATGCAAAATTAACATGTTTTTGAAGTTGTCATCATGGCAACACAGATTTATTTGTTTTAAGATAAATTTTTGATTGTATCTGGCAATATTATTCATTCATTTCGTCATGGCGGACGTAATTTGGTTTTCTTGTGGGAAATTATCAATATTTTAATGTAAAAGGACAATTTCAATACGTATTGTGAGTGATATTAAACCTTAACAATATATCTCAAGTGAAATTCATACAAAGGCATTATCATTTCCACCAAAACCAAGTGCTGCAGCAGTGAAAACCCGACCGAACCCCAGGTTGCTGCATCATGCGGTTTAAAAAAAGCCACAATATTTTTTATATCACCCGTTTTAATTTTTTAAGCCACCTACCCACCCTAAAAGTGATTTATTAGACGCAAGCCACTAGCTGCTGAAATACTATGATAATAATTAGCCTATTAATAATATCAGTCGCCACGCGTAATAATAACGCAAATTCAGCACGCATGTGAATGATTCAGGACGATCACCATAAAAATCCAATAATTTTCCCAGCTTGTTCTGACGTGTCTTTTCACATTGACGCATCATCAGAGCGACAGCTAACTAAATACTTTTCTGCACTCTATTCCAATAGCAAGGACCAAGCAGCCTTTATTCGGACTATAACGCACGACCAAGTTCTCGAAAAAAAAAAGATTTGGAAGAAGAGGGGTTTGGGAGTCGTCATAATGAGTGGGCCCTTACCCCCCAGTTGTGGGGTAAGCTAATTGCTTGTTTCTTGAGTTACCTATTAAGAATGGAGCCATTTATAATAGTCACGCAAATCTGTATCATTCATTTTATTAATGTTCTACTTGAGTGAGTATGATAAATATTGTAGTAGACAAACAATTATTTCCAAATTGTATTCTTAAGTTTATATTCGAAGGTGGCACTCGGTCAAAGTGGTTCAGATTTCAAACTAGACATAGCTAACGTTATTTTGAACGTCAACCCTAACGCTGCAAGTAATGGAAAATTATTAACAGCCAATTCATCATAATTTCTCAGTTTTCACCCCAACTAAAAACAAACAAACATTCAAACCGAACATTGCTTACAAACATTCGAACTAGGGTGGTAATTATAAATCGCTCTCAATATGCCTCCTGGGGACCAATTCTTGAATATCACCGGGTGATAAAATATCATTCAAAAAATTCAAAATCACATATTTTTCTTATCAAAAGTTAAGATTGATCTTCGTAAAATATAAAGCAGTCCTTGATTGTTAATTTTCATGTATTCTGATTTACCTTTTAACAGTTAATCAGGGTTAATGTCAATTTTTAAAGTCTCAAAAGTGATATTTTATCACCCGGTGATTTTCAAGAATAGAGTCCCACAGAGAGATCAGCTGAGTCCGCTGTCAAGATGCTATCAGCATCTTGATATCATGCTAACCAATAAACAACTAATATCAAGAGCGTATCAATTGATATTGATCGAATACTCAAAAGGGGGCGTATCAATTGACATTGTCTTTGGTATACGTCAAGGGGCCAATGAGAAAGAGAAGTGTATTATAATTTTGCTTCTGGTATTGTTTATGATCATTATTAAATTTTCTACTTTCATAACGTATTATTATTTGTGTTTTGCTGAATATCAACCATTACAAAAAATAACAAGCGTTTTAATTTAATTTTGGGCAAGTAGGTACTGTTAAAATAAAACGCAGTCGGAGCTTAAATTTAGTTTATTAGCGAGTGTTTTGTCAACACTCAAGTGATCCTTGCTTTGATGACGGCCGAAGGGATGTTTTGTTTATTTAATGTAACAGTTCAGAGCAATCCCATACTTGAGCAGGATTTATAAATACGACCCTAAAACGCTCTCTAAAAGAAGGAGAGAGCGTTTGTAAGTTCAGGATCGATTCTGGAATGTGAATGGATGTTAAGGTATAAAAAAAATTGACCTCATAGAAAAGCTTAAAATCACCCGCAGGTCCGCAGAAATATGCTCAAAATAAAAAGGCAGTTCGGAAGCGTAATTTCGAAGAGAATTGAACAAATAACTTCGTCGGCGAATGTGTTTTCGATAGAAAATTTATATATGCTGTTATGAAACAATTTAAAAGAACTGATTAAGTATACAAGGTGTAACAGAAAGGATGAGGTAAAAAAATTTTTGACCTCCCATAGAAACTGAATCAGCTGATCGCGCATTTTGTATGAAAGGTCAAATTTTTTTTTTCGTATTTCGACCTATGTTCCTTAGGGAAAGTTGTTCAGTTTCATGGGCAGAATCACATCCTTCAGGGTTGATATACCCTTTTGTTACACCTTGTATATGAGCGGCATATTAAGTATATTATTTTAGTAAATAAAGACATTGATTTTGTATTCTATTATATTATATGGGCTAGTAGAGTTGAGTCGTTATTCCGAGCAGACACAGTGGCGTCGAATTGGCGTCTCCTTTTGTTAGCGCACATGGAAATCAATGTGCCGTATACGTGCCGTGCCGCCTCGGCGTACGTAGTTACTCATCGACCGCCGGCTGTACGATGTTGTTGACAATTACGAGTATTTCAGTATTTTTAAGATAATATGTATGGCCTCTTATTTAAGTAATCTGAAGACGGCTATACAGTTTATTGCGAGGAAATATCCCAGAACTATCGCAGGATGGATAATTAAATAAGTTTCTTTATGCCCTTTTCCTGTAAAATTTTGTAAAATTTTTGTGGTATTCGACAGGTTGTACCTACCCTTTACTATTTCTACCAGAATATTTACCTACAGCACAGAGCTAGGAGTTCGCCAGGCTACCACACGTCACGTCAGTCAGTAAATCGTTACCAATGACTTTCTACCCTCGCTACATAGCGGTGGCATATGTTTGGTACTGTCGATCAGTGTCTGGGTTACTCAACGAGAAGGGTGAGTCAAGCAAGCCCCATAACATCGATAAAGTTGGTAATAGCCACGGCAAAGATCTTCATATTCTAAGCTGAAAGTATATGATCACCAGATAAAAAGTTTCTTTACAAAATATCTGGATTTTAATTAAAATTTTCTGATTTTTTAAAAATAAGATAGGAACTGGAAGACGTCACTTCAGGCAAAGGCTATATTGTCTTTGCTTTAGCTTATAAACATACACATACAATATTTTGCCTTAAGGTTTTATGTTTTTCATGTTTATTTATTTAATATCAGTGTGACCAATCTATTATAAACAGCTTCGTAAGGTAAATAGGCAACAAAAAGCCAATCCCACAGGTCATGTGATATGCATTAATACAGCATTAATGAATTTCTAAATAAATAATTGTAATTGCAATCATATTTAAGTCCGTCTCTAATGCATGCCAAAATATATAAATCAACAATCAACTTAACCACAAAGTCTATTCTATTCTCTTGTTGGTCTTCAACTAAGTGCCTGATTGTGGCGTAAGCTGGCGTTGTACCGTCAACTTGTCTTTGAATAATCTAGCTACCGCCAAAGCTACCGCTAAGCTACCGCAATATAATAACAAGCCAAGCCCTGATGACAGTGGTTGTCAACCTGTCACTTACTGCGTTCCACCTGTAGAAGTTGTATTGTAAGTATCTGAAACTACTCGACGAAATAACCATAATAACAAACTTAAGAAAATGGAGATAACCAACTTTGAGTTCTATGCGCCATTATGTAAATACACTAAATTAACTTTAGAAATGTCGCAGTTAAGTAATTAATGTTACAGATTTGAGTTATATCTCTGTTGTGACAAACTTACTTATACTATGGCGATATTGCGAGTTCCAGAGTTAGCCGTTTTTCACATTCTAACGAGATATTTCCCTGGGTAAGGGGCAATCTTTGCTAGTCAGAGAAAGTGTCGCTTTCGACAATGTGTAATTCCAAATAAGGACTTAGTGTGGAAAGACTGAATTTTTTTTATTTCCTGAAAGTATTATTCACTGAAAGTTTTTTATTTACGTTGACTGATCATGCCCTTTCAGTTTTCGGAAACCTGTCTCTTACACCTTACTACAAGGTACAGTCAAGTGCATAAATATGTTTCTTGAAATCAATTGCAATTACATGTAAAGATTCACGAATTATGTCACACTTTTCTCATCGTTATTATGTCTTCGTTTTTGTTGCAAAAATATCTAAATAACTAAGTGTTTGGTTTGTATTGCTCGTTATAAAACAAATTGTCCTTTATAGTATACATATTATTGATCAGTTTCCGCAGACATATTTATGTCAGTTAGATTGGATGCTATAATAATAAACATTCAATGATACATACTTTTGAAACGATAGTTTAGATACATATTTATGCACTTGACTGTACTTGTTTTTTCTTCACATTTTTCCAGCAAATGCTGAAATTCTGGGATGTTATGATGATGATGATAACTAAAATGTTTAAGAAATTGTGGCGATGTTTAGCATAAAAGAGGTTGGCAAAAAAAGGAAAATAATAGATCAGAAAACGAAATGGAAAACTTTTTCACAGAAACAATACCGAAAAAAAGTACCTACTAGGTAAACTTTAATCTTAATCTAGGAAGCTTAAGGGGGTTTGTTTTGCTTTGACATACCCATTTTGAGAAAACGTCATATACAGTTTTCTTTATTATTTTGTTTAGTATTTTGTTGTCAGTTTTTATGAATCTGTCACTGTACTGTAAAAATCTAATTCAATACAAAGTACGCACGCAATTTAAGTTGAAACAAGCAAAAGTTGTGTTTATGTGATTTACCCTCGGAACAAAATTGTTCCGAGGAAATACCCATATGGGTATATACCCCATAATGAGTTCGGTTTATGTGCACTTCGAAATAAGACGCAGGCAGGGACATTGTGATTTTATTTTATATTCAAAAATAAATTTGACTGTTCCGAAGGTTATATGGCAGGCACTTTTTTGAACTATGTACCTAATTATCTGAGTACTTAAATATTTTATAAGTAAAGGTAGTGCTCGCGTCAAATTACATTACCACGCAACTACGCCTCCATTGAAGCAAACTACCGAGAAATCCCGCTGAAACCTCGCTTCGGATATCTCGGTAACCCCACACGTAAACTAACTCCACTAAACAACCACAAGACAATTAGCCAACCTATGTTGCCGACCGACAGTCTACGATTTGCAAAACTTTAGGGCTGCAAAACCTCCCGAGGCCCTTAACTTTTTATATTACAACTTAAATGGGTCAAAATGACTTAAAGAGAAGTCGACGTCTAGGTTAAAACCTTGACCTTTAAGATTTTTGTCTTTACATGTTTCGAAGCTATTCAATTTCTTGCAGTCACCTTGCAGATTCATAAACTGTTTTATCGACTTAGATTTTAATGAATGGTATGAAGAAAATTAATGGATTTAATATTTTCATACACGTAATTGACTATGCAAATCTAAAAAAAAATTACAACAATAAGCTCGGTCTAAAAAAGAAAACGTTTCCTTCCTAGTCTGCACAATTAAGTGCGTGCTTACTTTTTATAATAATACGAATCGAGCTGCTTAAAAATAGAATTGGTATTCTTACAGGGGATGATAGATGGTGTGCGGTATGGCGCCTTTGTTCGCGTGCGTTGTGACGTCACCAACCCTCGTCAGGAGCGGCCCGGGATCGAGACTTGCTATAATCCATTATGTGTTGAGTGAGAAGTTTTAGGTCTTGAGCGTATTGTGGACTTAGACATGGACATGACTCGTTGTCGTTGTCTAGTAGTACGAGTAGTACTCTCGCCACTGATTAGGGATACTAAAAAAAAGTCCGCTCAACTGCGAGTCGGACTCACGCGCCGAGGGTTCCGAAGCAATAGAGTCCATTTTAGGATTGCAAAACTAAATTTGTTCGTAAAGTTTTTTTGCAGGATTGGAAAAAACTGTGCTTACCAAGACAGGTCGTTTTATTTTAAAAGCTTTTATTTAGTTTGACACACAGTCAGGATTTCTTGTTGCCTACGGAACACTTAAAACGAATTAACCTCTTTGGAGGATGATTTTGCAATAATCCTGAATAACGTGTATCTCTCTTCCTTGGCGTACATCCAAATTTTCAAGCAGCTTATGGTGAAACTGTAGGAAGCCCATACAAAAATTTCATCTTTCATTTTACTCCCGTGGGACAGGATTTTCTGAAAATGCTGATTCAGGAGTTTCTTAATTTTTTTGAACTTTACTTGTCTTACTTTAAAAACGTAGGTACGCTACGAATTTTCCAGTAGTTAAGAACCAAAAACTTTAGGATACATCACGCCTTGTTCCCGTCGGAGTAGTGACATACTTCCCTTGCTTCCTGAACTTTCATCAATCCTTTCATACATGCTCGTCGGTTTAGGGTACTTTAACCTGGCCTTTATTCAGAACGTCCTGAATTTGGAAACTTCCCAAGGCTATACAAAGCAGTCCTTCAATAACATCGTTTAAGATGCGAGTAAAAGAGCACTACTTATCGCAACCATTATAATATTATTTTTAGTTTATGTAAGTATTTATGTATGTATGTATTTTAAAAGTATGTTTATCCTTCTTTATATATGCCTTATTGTTTATATTGTAATTTTAAGTATATTAGTGTGTAGTACAAGTAGGTATTTTTTTTCTCCGTATTTTATGCTAGTTTGCTATTTATTAAAAACATATGTAATTTTTTTTTTCATTCTCATTTCACACTTCTAAATGCACATTCCTGTGCCCCTTTTCATGTCATTCTTTCACACCAGCTAGGTTGGCTGGAAGAGATCCCTTATAAAGATAATCTCACCTTTGTAAACAAATTTTATGTTGACTACAATTTTATGTAATTTGTACACAATAAAGAATATATATATATATGATTTTCCAAATACACGTGTTTCATAATTTTTTACACCTACCCCAAATCCGAATTGTTACGCACACAAAATATGTCATCCCTCAATTTACCCCAATTTGGAAAATTCTTTTTCTTCTTTCAATTAGCTCAAATCCAAATTTTTATGCATTTTATGTCAAAGCTTTTCATACAAACCTTCATCCCTCAATATTGACCTCCTTGGGAGATGATTTGCAAAAATAATGAAACACGTGTTTCATTTTGTCTTTCTATTTGCTCTAACCCAATTTTTTGTGCATCTTATGTCAAAACCGGAGGATTAAACTTTCATCCCTCAAGTCACTCCCTTGGGGCATGAATAAAAAAAAACTCCTTTAGTGGGTGGTTTTGACGTGCAAAAAACTTGATGAATCAGTCAGTCAGTGAGCTCAAAACCAGCCCTATGCTGTGCCCACACCTTTTCCCTTCTATGTTTTAAACTTTGTGCTTTTTCATGTTTTTCTTTTTAGGGTTCCGTACCTCAAAAGAAAAAAACGGAACCCTTATAGGATCACTTTGTTGTCCGTCTGTCTGTCTGTCTGTCTGTCTGTCTGTCTGTCTGTCTGTCTGTCAAGACCCTTTATCTCACGAACGGGTAAAGGTATCAGGTTGAAATTAATACCATGTATTAGGATCCATGAACCACACAAGATCTGAAAATTTAAATTTTTTACAACGACGCAATCAAAAGATATGACATTTTATGTCCTCATCTCCATACATTTATTCAAAAATGAAAAACCTACAGGGTGCTTCCCGTTGACCTAAAATTATGAAATTTGGCAAGAAGCTAGGTCTCACAGTACAAATAATGGGAAAAGTCTGAAATCATTAAATATTACAACTTTTCTCACAACTAATAATAACCAATTGTGGTGAGCTCCCGTTTCAAGAACATTCATATAAGAGAGGGGTCAAGTTGGATGGTTGCTGAGGCGATTTTTGTTTTAGTTTTATTTAAAAACGGGAACACTTACAAACTTGAAAATTGGTATGTTTATAGTGCATAAGCTATAAAATAACAACAAATAATAAAATTTGGTCAAGCGCGTGTCGGACTCAAAAAATCTAGCACATTAACTTACTGAAATTTCAACTAATACAATTATGTTTATGTGGTGGTACGGAACCCTCAGTGCGCGAGTCCGACTCGCACTTGGCCGGTTTTTTTTGGGAATAAATTAAATTTAGTCATCCAGTCAGTCAGGACATGTTCTTTTGTATATTTAGATAGAACTTTTATTCATTAAAAAATAGTGAGCTAAAAAATGTTTATCGTCGCATACAAGCTTTGCTGCTGGCAGAGCAAGGTAGGCATGAGAAATCTCGTTTTTCTACTCTTGGTTTTTGGGAAGTTGTCCAGACTTTTGCTCTGAGTAACACACAAAAAAATGTCTAGGGGTCTAGACTGACGCCAGTCTAAAGGTTCCCTCAATAAAAAAAATCCTTACTGATTTTTATGGTTCCGTACCTCAAAATAAAAAAACGGAACCCTTATAGGATCACTTTGTTGTCCGTCTTTCTGTCTGTCTGTCAAGACCCTTTTTCTCACGAACGAGAAGAGGTATCAGGTTGAAATTGATAACGAATATTGAAATCCTTAAACCACACAAGATCTGAAAAATTAATTTTTTTACAACGATGCAATCAAAAGATACGGCATTTTATGTCCTCATCTCCATACATTTATGCAAAAAATCATAACCTAGGTACAGGGTACTTCTCGTGGACCTAAAATTATGAAATTTGGCAAGAAGCTAGGTCTCACAGTACAAATAAAGGGAAAAGTCTAAAATCATTAAATATTTCATCTTTTCTCACAACTAATAGTAACCAATTAAGGTAAGCTCCCGTTTCAAGAACTTTTCTATATAAGAGGGGTCAAGTTGGATGGTCGCAGTGTTTTTAAAATCAAAGAGCAAAAGCTTTTAGTATATCATATGGTAGATAGGTACGGAACCCTTAGGGTGAGAGTCCGACTCGCACTTGGCCGGTTTTTTTTTAAAGATACAAGAATATTTGTGAATTTGTAACATTTGTACGTAGTGTAAGTATCAGAAACAAACTGGTAGTCAATCAACCCCATTTTGTTCTAAGACTATGCTAACAACGCCAAAAAAAAATATTAACTTCCCATACAAAATGTGATAGTCACGTATGAGAAGTTAGACAATGCAACTTTTTGCCCATAATTTTGAAAGGCATTGCACAAGAGTGAAATCTATGTCGGACCAAAGACCTTATCATCACTAACAACTTTTACTATGGCACCAAAAAATCGGTCTCTGTATAAAAAAAATAAGACGTTGCAAATGAAGGAGTTTTCCTTGACGTTTGTCACCTACGTTCTTTTACGTTCTTTCTTTTTTTCTTTCGTTCCTTTTGAGGTTGGGTTTCGTGCAACGGGAGCTTGGTCTATTAGTTCCCAGATTAGTAAGTTAATGTACAGAGTATTAGTTGTCGATGGATGGTACGCTGATCACTGTTGGTAATTACTTTTTTTTGCGAATTAGAATTTAATACCGTTTTACAAGAAAACAATCAGATTTTTGACAGCATCAATCAACTGTTCTTTCACACGATCATAAAAACTGAATAAAATATATTATTATTTATTTGAGTAGCTTCAACTGTGGTAAGAAACGTGGTGATTTAACTTTCTTTATGGCGAACGCCTAACAAGGATTCTGAACTTGAACTCTAAATAGTTCATGAGCGAGAGTGCATCCTCTTTTGAGTTCATGATTCAATGACTTATAGCGTGAATCCTTTTTCACCTACATACTTTAAGTTGTTACCGTACTTTCTACCAAAAATACCTCGGAAATACGGAAAATTCGAATTAAACGTGAAAAAGGTATTTACCGTAGAATAATAGTGATAATATCTCTTTGGTATTATACTGATTACGTAATAGCAAGGAGGTTTTAATCCACGCTACGCTCTAGGAAGGAGTGTTTAATGCAAAAATCTTGCTACACAAATTTAGTCAATCGTATATTGTATTATACGGTATAAATTCCTGTGATTTGCGAAGAAGAGAAATTGTGCCGAGCGAGAGGTCAATTAGTCGCGGTTGTGTCACGCTCACACAGTTGCCATAGCAAAATGAAATTGCGGGTTGGTAGGAAAAAATCTTTTGACATTATGCTTAGTTTTCATATAGAAAACCTTTTTAGAGCTAAATTTTAAAAATTTAATATTTTTCGGGTGCTTTTGGTTCTGTGATTTATCTCGGAAACTCTATAAAATATTTTTGATCTAATTGTGTTGTTTAAGGTCAAGCAGGTTATGTACTTCTTCATTCGTCATCAACCTTTTTGGTAATAGTTTTTAATACATTACTGGTATCCCCGTCTTTGACACATTTTTATGTCATGCTAAATTTTGTTTAAAATCGCGTATTTTTTCTGCAAAAACAGTGAAATATTGTAGAGTAAATGGCTGCAAAATTGATAGTTATGCTATTTGCGGAATATTCCTCTATCCATTATTTCTTTAATTTTTCTATGAAAAAGCCGAACTGTTTTACGTATGAAGTAGGGTGGCTGTAATGTACGATATTTGAACACAAAGGAAACTAAAAAGGTACAACCACATCAGTATTGTGGGATGTGAATCTGCAGAATCTGCCCATAAAACTGAACAACTTATCCTAAAGAACATTATGATGAAATAACATTATGATGAAGATATCTGAATCTAAACATGAAAGAGGAAAACAGCTTGCATTAGTTTTAAAAGAAAATCAAACAAAACAACGGAACCTGTACTGTTGTACAATAATAGGAAAATAGTACATCTGTTGCTGCCGGTTATTTTCTGCGTTCTTATTGACGACATGCGGGAAGCCAATAATTCACGCGCCTGCCCTGCGCTCCCTCGCGATAGATATTTCGAGCCATTTACGGTCAGCATCAAAGTTTTGTTACGGGCATTATTGAGAGAATTTATGTGATGCCCTTGGGTTGGAATTTGTTTAAAAAAGTTTCAGATGTGCACAGATGTCACTTGGTAGGTAAGAATGATTCATTCATTTAAAATAATAATATTTAAAAAAATACGATCGAATAGAGAACCTCCGCCTTTTTGAAGTCGGTTAAAAAGTAGGTGGCTCGCAATTAGGCCCAAATAAAGTTGGTTGATGATGAGTTTTTAGAAGAATACCAACAAAAACCTGTATCGACCTGTTGTTCCCGGACAGTCAGACGGATCGCAAATATAGATGGACAGAGAGACAGCTGATGTTACGAGGGCTGTTCAATAAGTAGTGAGAATGAACAACATATTGGTTTTAAGTCTTTTAATGTTTGTGAGTATTGATAGTTTATTTCAGTAAAAAGATAGTGACAAAAACTTGGGCCATAATATTTAGAAACGTATAAATGAGGCAAGGTTCAACAGCCAGTCCATATTTTTAAATTATTGTTATTCCATGTGAGTGAAAAAAATGTAAAGTCAGAACTGAATCAATGAAATAAGAAATAAAATCTTATATTTGTACGATTATTTTGTAACATGTCGTACCTATAATAAATTTTGTTTATCAATAAACAATAAATCATAAAATACACGTAAAATTTTATTAATTGCTTTGCTTCTTGATGATGAGGCATGCAACGTACCTGGAGAACAATTCTTGAATATCACCAAGTGATAAAATATCACTCAAAAAATTAAAAATCATAGATTTTTGTTTTCAAAAGTTAAAATTGATCTTCTTAAAATATAAAGGAGTCCTTTATTGTTAATTTTCATGTATTCTGATTTACCTTTCAACAGTTTATCAACGCAAATATGAATTTTTAAAGTCTCAAAAGTGATATTTTATCACTCGGTGATTTTCAAGAATTCCCTGGGCTTTTCTGGAAAGCAAGAAGAAAGAAATGAAAAAAGGTTTATTTTGGAAACAAACAAAAAGAATGCTGCTGCTGAAAAAACTCTGACCCAATTGTTGAATATTACCGAGTGATAAAATATAATTTTTGAGACATCAAATAAGAATGGGCGGTGGTGGTGACCACTAACCATCAGGTGGCCCACCTGCTCGTTTGCTCACTTTAAACATAAAAAAATATCAAATGTACCCTGATAATCTGTTAAAAATGTAAACCATAATACATGAAAAGTAACAATCAATCACTACTTTATATTTTACGAATATCATTCTGCACTTTTGTAAAGAATTTTTTTTAATTTTTAATTTTTAATTTTTAATTTTTCGGGTGATAATTATTTATCATCCGGTGTTATTCAAGAATTCGCAAGGGAAACTTGAAACTTGGCTCATAAACAGGAATAGGATTATTAAAGATAAATAAAAAATCCCATTTTTTTTGGCCATAAATGACAAGTTTTTAAAAAACATCGTTTTCGTTCAATATCGATAGGTCGTATGGCAGAATGTGATGAGTAGTCATTGCCTATCTTAAAAAAAACTAACAGCTGTATAAACCGACCACAGACTACTTAGAACAGTTGTCAGTTTTTAGGGTTCCGATACCAAAATGGTAAAAAAAAGGAACCCTTATGGTGCCGCTCTGTCTGTCCGTCTGTCTGTCACACCTCTATATCTCAGCAACCACTTATGCTATCAACCTGAAATTTGGAATAGTTTTAGAATATAGTTGCCCAACTTAATTGCACAAGAAAAAATTTTGAAAAAAGTATGATTATTAATATAAAGGGTGCCAAAATAGGGGGGGCCAAATTTCAAATTGTCGCTACTAGGTCGAGTGGGGTATCATATGAAAGGGCTTTACTTGTAAATTTTAAAATATATTTTTGTATTTTTTTAAATTTCTTAGTTTTAAAGTTATGATGAAAAATGTCAAGAAAAATACCATTCCCCCCCCCTTATCTCCGAAGTTTGAGTAAGGAAAAATCTGAATTAATTACAGTTGACAGAAGTTTATATAAACTTTACAGCAAAAATAAAACGATCTTTCTAAGTTGCACAGTTTTTCAGCAATCTGCAAAAAACCTTTACAAACAAATTTAGTTTTGCGGTCCTGAAAATGGACTTTATTGCTTCCAAAAATACTATAGGTATATCGGAACCCTCGGCGCGCGAGTCCGACTCGCACTTGACCGGTTTTTTTTTTTAAGACTGGCCATAGCTACTTTTCATTCTGCCATACGACCTATCGATATTTGACAAAAACAAAATAATTTTTTAACTTTATTATTTGCAACCGAAAAAAATTCGTATTTTTTATTTTTACTTATTGACCTTATCCCTGTCTATGAGCCAAGTTTCGAGGTACCTTACACATACGTTTCCTATGCGAATTGAGCCCAAGGTACTCATGACATGCTTGAATAATATTCATGACATGCACATACCATGTTTGAATAATATTCTCATGTTGTACATGACACCCCATGAAACGTACACTGTACGTACATTACAATACCCACGGGTGGAGATGGGTTGGTAGTTGGTACTATACTTTGCCGGCACCAAACGGACTTGACTTCATTTACCTCTATGACTCTATAATTGAGCCACGCGCCGAGCGAGTGGTTCTAAAGAAGAATCCTCAGCGCTGCGAGGATTTTAAGACACGAAACACTTTGTTGCCGAGGGAAGCACAACTTATCAGGTAGAAACTAAAGGATAATATCCTGCCAAATATAATATTAAAAATGAAGCTGCTGTTCCAGAGGGATTTAGTAATATTACATCCCCAAGCGTAAAATAGTTAGGTCACCCTAATGTGTGAAAGAGATGCCACCGCGACTATTGGATATACTCGTTGTCACGCTTTTTTTGGCCATTCATCTCTCCTTCCTAGAGCGTAGCGTGGATTAAAACCTCCTTGCGTAATAGTGACCGTCGCGTCCGTGACCATCTAAAAGTTGCCATTTTCCATTTTCACAGTGCTAACTAACTAGCAGTGCCATCTAGTTTGTTGAACTTTCAAAAGGTAGCGGAAAACACTCTTATTGAATTACTTGACATATGAGACATGGTTTCAACTCCTGTGTCTAATGAATAATAAGTAAAAATAATATATGCGATTAACCCGACAAAACGTACATACTCGTAATATAGAGAATGTTCAAATATATTATTATTTAAAAAACATAAAACTTTTAATTTTTTTGTTTGCAATAAAGTTGGGCAATTATATTCTAAAACTATTCCAAAATTGAAGTCGATAGCATCGAGAGCATGAGTGGTTGCTGAGATATACAGGTGTGACAGACAGACAGACGAAAATAATACAATAATTCTACGGAAATTAAAAAAAATATTAATTTCCCACCATTCAATCAGGAGAGATGAAGAGTAAAAATTTCGGCTAGTAATTAACACTCCGACAAGAAATTAAGAATTGCCCTTACTCAAAATATAAAATATACCTACTGCCTAAAATACTAACTTTCCGACTACTTTTGTCTGAATAAACATGACGAAACGACGATACTGAAATACTGAAATCTTGAAAACATGACTTTTTAATGCTGTAATACTTTTTTACCAGCTTTAATTACGTTCTACTGAAAACCGGTCCACTTGGCAAAATTTCGGCAATTACCAAATACGCTTCTGGCACTCGCCGGCTGCTGCCGCAGCACGCTTGCTTCGCTCGCTCGGCTCGTGCGTTGTGGTCGCAAGAGTACCTGACCTGTTGCCTTACCTAACGGACCTATAATCCTAAACATTATATAATGTGCAACAATGCCCTACTTGAGGCGCGAAAAAAACTTCTGTTGTCGGTAACTTAGTTGTTAGTAATCTTGTCGGAGGTTCAGTGTTTTCGGTATGTTTTGGGTTTTTGTCGGTGATTCATTATAACGCTGGTTAATTAGAATAATAGTCGGCCACAGATCGCTGGAGATTAATTTGTTTTACGGAACCATTATTATTTCCCAAAAATTTCTAGCAAAATCCGAAGAGTACAAGTTACGAGTTGCATTTAGTCTACAGAATAAGCCTTTGAAAGGATTATTTCAAGGATTAATTACTTACTTACTTACTTTCGCTGGCTCAGGGACCCAAAGAGGATCTTGGCCTCCGACACCAAAAGCCTCACGCCAATCGGGTCTTTGGATGGCGCTCAGGTCCTTCTGCACTTCGTCACTCCAGCGGTACCTGGGACGTCCAGTCCAACCGGTCGTTTTCCCGTCGGTCGTCCCAGGTACGCTCTTTTGACTGCACGATCTTCCTCTATCCTCTCTACGTGGCCGAGCCAGCAAAGTCGGGCTGATTTCGTCTCTTCAGCCACTAGGTCTTTTACCTCCTGGTTTTTTCGTAACCTCCAAGTGCCATCATCCAGTGTAAGAATTAATTACTCGGTTTTATTAAAACCCTGCTATTCTCTGCAGTAGTCGTTAAGCCAAGTCAGAGGCCATTGCTCTTTAAGAGGGCTTTGAAAACACTGACAGCTTGGTTGGCCGCTAGCCTAGCAAAGATTGAGTCTGGTTTACCAGAGGGTAAACAAATCTCCCTAAACTGCAGAGGGTTGTGGAAATAAGTTGGCAGTAGGCCTGTTTAATTATCAGTGCCAGCGTCAAATCCAAAGGCAGCTGACTCCGTAAAAGGCTAAGGCTAGGCGTAAGGCTATGTCCAAAAAATATAATATAATATTACGCTAAAGCGTAGTACATGGTTATTCGTACCTGACATCCGTTTGCCCACTTATTAGTGAGGTCAAAAGCAACAACTTTTGTTATCAGACTTTGCTAATAACGCACAAAAAAAATTCAATTCCCCATACAAAATGGGCCACTCATACGGTACTTTGTACGGGAAGCTGAATTTTCTTGTATGTTGTTAGCAAAATGGTAAAACAAAAATTTGTTGCTTTTGACGTCACCAGTAAGTGGGCAAACGAATGCCAGGTACAAAAAAATTACCTAGTATAACACCGCTGTATGCTGAAAGGAAGCTATTTGGACCTACTTGGAACTTGAAAATAATACTTATAGCACTAACCCGCAAAAGCACGTAAGGTATACATAAAATGGACCTGTGTTAAAAGTTCTTGGCACAACTGGCGATGTCCGAGTAAAATTTAGGTCAAACAATGTGTAAGGTAGGGAATAGAAGATCTTACAAAGCAAAATTATTTATCCAAGACTTTCTGTGACTGGGTAGCGAATACCTTGATCCAGTTAGCTAATAAGTAACCAGCTTATAACAAAGTGGTCATTCAAAGGCTACCGCAAATTGCAAATTCCGAAATAGAATTTCAAAATTCCTTTCCGCCTTTCAAGTGACTAAATGCTGAAAATCCTGAACTTGACTGTATCGCGGTTAAATAATATTCAACAGATCAAAATTATTAAGGTCCTGAATATAGAAACTATATTATTGTATTGTAATACCTACTGCCTAAAATGGTTCATCATCATCATACCGTGTGGGTTGCAAGGTCGATGACCGACCTCAGAAACCCTGGTTTTAGAGTTGTGGAGCCGCCTCTGACAGGGCTCATTAACGACCACATCTGTAGATAGTAGTAGGTACCAAGGGCTTAGCGTGCCTTCCAAAGTACGGAATCATTTAACTTTTCGGAAAATCAGATAGTTCATCCTGTAATGTCCTAACTAAACTGCGGAGGTCGCACAAAGGGGATATTTGTTTGACTGTGTCCCCACAAGGAACGGAGGCTATTTAATATAAAGGCTTGTTGGCTTAGTATATATTCTGTGATAAAGGTAAGATATAAATTGTTTTTTGATAACCATTGTGTAGTTTAGTTAGTTATCAGGCCGGAAGTGATTTCCCTAACTAAACATGTTTACAAAGAGAGCCCCTATCTATCCCACTGCCGGGCAAAAGCCGCAAAACTAGGTACAACAGAAGTTTGAGAGAACTGGAAATGAATGAAATTTAATTTCTCATTTTATAGAATACCAGGTTAGTTGAAACGTTTTATTTATCGTTAACTACGACATAGAGATTGTAAGAAAATACAGCGTTATTTTTTTATCATTCCGGATATTTTAAGAGGTGTTCTGTCCAAGAGCGAGTCGAAATCGCGCACCGAGGGTTCCGTAAAAACCTGTAGGTATATAATTAATTAAAGTTATGGAATTTTTATTCCTAAAAAAATTACTATGTGATGTGACTAAAAATTTAAGGTTTTCGGAATTTCCCCTTTATGTGTGCTACAAAACGTTGCTTTATGCCAAATTTCAAGATTCTAGATGGACTGGAAGTATTCTTTAGGTTTTGATTCCCTTGCGAGTAGTTGCGAGTTTCAAAATATGCGGCTTAAATTGTTGTTTCTTTTGACTGGGTTGACATAAAAGTTTGATTTTGTTACAGCCTTAAGGTATTATAGACCTGAGATTTTATATGAATTTCAATTTAATTCCTTTATGCGTTCATGACTAAAAGGGTAGTGAGTTTAAATTTTTAAATTTTTTATCATAGGTATATGATGTAACAAAAAATGTTTATGCTTTTCGCAATTTTTACTTTATCTGTGCTATAAGACGTTGCTTCGAACCAAATTTCAAGATTCTGAGTTCAAATTCCCTCGCGAGTGTGTATACAAAATTTTATGATTCCCTCGCGAGTGTCGAAAAACTCGAAAATTTGCGGCATAAACGGCTAGGTATCTTTTGATTGCGTCGGCTGAGAAATTTGATTTTTTCACAGCTCCAAGGGGCAATAAACCTGAGTATTTAAAATGAATTTCAGCTTGATACCTCCACGCGTTCCTGAGAAAAAAGATCGTAACAGACAGACAGACGGACAACAAAATGATCCTATAAGGGTTCTGTTTTTTTCTTTTGAGGTACGGAACCCTAAAAAATTCGACTGCAACAGCTGATAGCACGTATTGTAAAGTTTTTTCGGTATTTGACCTATGTTCCTTGGGAATAATTGTTCAGTTCCATGGACAGAAACGCCTAATAAAATATCCGGGATGATACAAAAATAACGCTGTATTAACTGTTTCCAGCAATATTTATAATCCAGTCTTAATGCTATGAATAGCCAATGGACTACCTGTATTTTATTTATCGTTACCATTACGTTCTTTGCCTAGGCATTAAATAAAATGCATAGAATTATTTCTATGGAATGCCTAACGAAAAACAAACAAGACAAATAAATAAATTCTTTGAACCCGAAGTGGGGGGACGTGGAGGGAGGGCTCGACCCCTGAAAAGGGGGGTCAGAGGGCCAAACCCTACTAGAGCAATAACACCCAGCAGTGAATCTCCTTCGACTTGACAACAAAGTAGCAAGGTCGATATAGTAACTTTTTTTTACGGCATTCACACACACTTTCCTGTACGTTTCAGAAAAAAAACAACATCGTCATAACATCCCATGAAACGGCCACTGCGGGACAGGGAGCCAGAATACCAGAAAAAACGCATTGTACAATTTTGAGGGGATGTACCATGATAGTCACCATGCTTGTTAACGTTGCGGCTGGCATAATGGAACGCCGTTGCTGGTGACCGCAATTTGTAAGATGGTACGATACACAAAATGATACCATCCTAAAGTAATCAAACCATATTGAAACAACAACATAATTTCAACTGAAAATAGTAATCATATTAAAAAAGTCGGTCCTACATAGGTAAATCTCTCATCTAACTCTTGGCCGATACTTTCGTATTAAAGCTATAAGGTTCTGAAGACATTAGTTATCTTAGATCTGTTAATTGAATTGGACTTAATTTTGACAAATGTGCTGCAGTGTACCCATAGCAAGGAGGTCCGAAATCTTTGAGTGTACCTATATATCACTAAAGGGCTTTGGTTTGAATGAGACCCTCTTATACTCTTTATTGCACACAAAAATCGTGACACCAATGTAACAAAAGAAGTTATCTCTTAAAACTTTGATTATCTCATATTAACGATCAGGGACTCAATTCTTGAATATCACTGGGTGATAAAATATCACTCAAAAAATTCAAAACCACAGATTTTTCTTTTCAAAAGTGAAGATTGATATTCGTAAAATATAAAGCAGCCCTTGATTGTAAATTTTTATATATTCTGATTTACCTTTCAACAGTTTAACAAGGCAAATGTGAATTTTAAAGTCTCAAAATTGATATTTTATCACCCGGTGTTTTTCAAGAATTGAGTCACAGTCCTCCAGAGTGTACATGTCGCAGGTATATTGTCAGAGCCGTTAAATTAATTGTTACGGTAAATTATAGGGTCGGTTAGGTGATATTAGGTTAGGTAGGTTAAGTTAGGTTCGGTTAGGTTCCCCCCCGAAGGGTTCCCGCCTTGTCGTGGCGGGGGGGCTTAGTACCCGTGGCTTGGTCTCCCACGGCGAAGCGAAGAGGAACACCACGGGGCCGTTCCGGTGTTCGGCTGGGCGGCCCCGGGCGGGGCTGCTCCTCCGGGCTTTGGTCTCCAAGCCCGCGATGGAGCAGCTTAGGGCGGTAGGTTGCGATAGTGTATGGGCGCTATCGCAACTGAGGCGGGCTGCGGTGTCGTATGGGAGGCACCGCAGTTGAGGTGTAGGGGCCGCGGCGGGAGAGGAGTGTCGGTGTTTCGTTGTGCCGCTCTCCCTACCTTCCGCGGCCTCGGCGGGGTCGCCACCGTTTGATGGCGGACGCGGTGGGGCTGCAGGGGAAGAGGAGTGCCGGTGTTACGTTGTGCCGCTCTCCCTATCCTCTGCAGCCGAAGTGGCAGGCGGCGGGGCCACTGACCTGACCCGTCGCAAGGGACCCGGGGCGTTCAGACACGGGGATGTTTGGCGCCCTTCTGGATGGGTCCCCCGCGGGAGGGAATGGCCGGGCACTCACGGCCATTTCCGGCCCCTCCTTATGTGAGGGGCGTGAAGGGCCTGCCATGTAGGCGGGCGGTCGCCGGTGTGGGGACTGGAAGTAAAGGCTCTGCCGGTTTCCCAGGCCCCCGCCACTCGGGCGACGCGGGAGTGCCGCTGGGTTGTTTTAGTGGGTGGGAGTCCCACATACCCCCTCTCAGTCCCCGATGAGAGGGATGATGCATAATGCATTTTTTCCCAGCGTCAACAAAAAAAAAAAAAGGTTCGGTTAGGTTCCCCCGCCCCCCGAAGGGTTCCCGCCTTGTCGTGGCGGGGGGCTCAGTACCCGTGGCTTGGTCTCCCACGGCGAAGCGAAGAGGCACTCATGGGGCCGTGCCGGTGTTCGGCCGGGCGGTCCCGGGCGGGGCTGCTCCTCCGGGCTTTGATCTCCAAGCCCGCGATGGAGCGGCTTGGGCGGTAGGTTGCGGTAGTGTATGGGCGCTATCGCAACTGAGGCGGGCTGCGGTGTCGTATGGGAGGCACCGCAGTTGAGGTGTAGAGGCCGCGGCGGGAGAGATATAGTATATTTAATTTGTTCACAAGGAAATATTCCTTTTTAGATTTCTTGGTACAAGACGACAAATTAGTGTGGCGGCAACAAGACCTTTCGGTAAGTCCTGACGCAAAAATTTCGCTCTAGTAAGTCAGACTTGACGGAAAGATCCGTCGCGGACCGTTTCGAAGCGTAATTTCGGCGTGTGTTTTGCTACCCTTAAAGTGAAGACCTTTTTTCAACAAACGTAGACGAAATACCAAATACTTAGTTATTTTCGATACAAATGCGGAAAGGAAAAGTTGGCTCGTGCTCTACGCGACACGCACGAATCAGGATCACAAGTCTTGAGCACATATAATGAATATATGGTTAACTTTAAGAGTTTCAAATTGTCAAGTTGTAAATTATACAAAATTATACAATTTGATTATAGCAATCTCTATTCTTCTAAGAAACTCCGTAGTTTTTTTGTAGTAGATGTTGTCATAGTTTTTTAACTGCCTTAAAAACATTTAAAGCCCGTGGAAGGTTATTTGTATATTTTTGTTAGATTCGCTCGCGCTTTAACGACGAGGGCAGTCCACGCGGCGCCGCCGGCCGGCAAACTTGTTCACTTAACTTTGCCATAAAGCTAAGTTTGCCACTTATTCGGGGACACTCCTCAATTACTACAGAGCTCGGTTCAACTACTGGATTTATATCATTATTTATTACACAATAAACTGACAATTACCATCTTTGCAAACGACAAGACCACATAAAACGAAAAATACATATTTTAGTATTTTCAAATAATGTAGCTTGATTAGTATGACAAGAGAGCTGTGCATAAGAGCAGAGCAGGACCAAGCGTTATGTGTCTCTGTCGCTCCAAAACTACATTACCTCGACTGAAGTTCAGAATATTTGTTACGTGACGTTTATTTTTAGACTCATTTCTTTTTCCATAATTTTTATTGGTTAATGTAGACTAGCCACCGCAGACGTTTTATCAAAGAGGTGGTGATGATTGATGACGGTTGAATACGATTATCCATCTACACAATAGCTTTGGTTTAAGTAAGTGAGTGAGCGGGTGCGGGTTCATACCCCCACGATAGTCTTTTAAGGCATACCTATTAGTACCTATTGAAAAAACCGGCCAAGTGCAAGTGGGACTCACTCACTAGCGTTCCGAAAATCAAGTAGTATCTTATCGCCCTGAGACAATCGACTTAAAAAAATATTTATTTATATGAAGCTTACAAAAGATAATGAAATAAGGTAGGTATCAAATTTTAATGTAGGTACTGCGAAGTAAAAGTGGCATAAAGAAATGAGCCTACGGGTACTCCGACCTCGAACGGTTACGGAGGTGTTCAAGGCACGATCATTCATAAAACCCTGATTACGAAGACGCCATCAAATGGGACCAGCCGACAAGGCGTGGTGTTTGATGGCCCCAGGTCACGCACCCTCTTTCCATCAGGAGCATGACAATACCACATTTACAAAATCGCATCAGCGCAATTTAAATTACCTTCCATGGTGCCTTGGAAGTGAAATCATATTATGCTCGACCGACAGTTCAAATAGGGCCAACAGGTCTTACCTGCTATTCGTTATTAGACTCCCTTCTTCAAGTTGCTGAAAGTGTTTTTAAAGTTAAAGCTTCTTTAAATCTATCGCTGACCATTTCTGTTTTGTTGACGAAGAAAGTATCAGTACTTATTGGATTAAAAGGAGCTTTAACTTTAATGCAACTGTTTGCAACTGACATATTCTAATTCATTTCTGACTTGTTTCTGATACATTGTATTAGGTCGTTTGTCAGCATTTGAAGATGGCGGTCGTGTTTCTTTTTCAATTTTAGTTTTACCTGTTTATTGAAGAGTTTAATAAATAATTTTGATTGGGTGCTATGCAGTTAACGACTTTCAAAGTGAACATCTATTAGAAGATTGGAATACATACATTTATCAAGATTTTTGGATGGAGAGAAGCGGCTATCATCGTGACTTCAATAATTTTCCCTATCAACTTATCGGAGTCATCATAGAACATAGGCCCTCGTCCTCGTGATGTGGATTCCTATGTAAATCTTCCACTTGACATTGGTGAACTCGCCATAATTTTATAATAATAAATTACTTGACATTGGCAAAATACATCTGAGATGTGACGCCATTAAATAAATATCTATCTAATATGCTTGACCAACTTATCTGTAGAATTTTACGATGGCGCTACGATCGAAAAGGATTGCCACCTATTACAAAAATAAACAACTTCTGCCTTTTTAGTGTTCCGATATCACGGATAGGAACCTTTTTCCATGGTGCGACTTTGTGTCTGTCTGTCCATCTGTCACACTCACACCTGTATTAAAGCAACCAAGCAATGCTATCGACTTGAAATTTGGAAAGCCTAACTTTACTTTGAATAAAAATAGTTTTAACAAAAACTACACACCTTCAAAGTTTTGCAAGGTTTCTATTAGCAATAAAAAGTCTAAAATAACTATAACAGTTAATAATCAGTAACTAAGTGAAGTAATAGAAAATCACCAAGCCTGTTATTGTTTCAATTATAAATTTATAGGTACATCACAACAGTTCATTTTGAAGTGCTGCCATCCGAAATGTAGATCTCATCGAGACCTTTTATTTGACTCAGCACATGAGTAGTCTGGGGTCAGTAGTTTTCAAGTTATAGCAATTTTAAGTTTGACAGCTGTCATCCGAAATGTAGATCACATCGAGAACTATCATTTCTCTCAGCACACGAATAGTCTAGGGTCAGTAGTTTTCGAGTTATAGCGATTTTTAGTTTGACAGCTGTCATCCGAAATGTAGATCTCATCGAGACCTATCATTTGTCTCAGCACACGAATAGTCTAGGGTCAGTAGTTTCCGAGTTATAGCGATTTTTAGTTTGACAGCTGTCATCCGAAACGTAGATCTCATCGAGACCTATCATTTGTCTCAGCGTATGAGTAGTCTAGGGTAAGTAGTTTTCGAGTTATAGCGAATTTTAATTTGACAGCTGTCATCCGAAATGTAGATCTCATCGAGACCTATCATTTGTCTCAGCACATGAGTAGTCTAGGGTCGGTAGTTTTCGAGTTATAGCGAATTTTAATTTGACAGCTGTCATCCGAAATGTAGATCTCATCGAGACCTATCATTTTTCTCAGCACATGAGTAGTCTAGGGTCGGTAGTTTTCAAGTTATAGCGATTTTTAGTTTGACAACTGTATTAAGTTTGACTGCTAAAAAAAGAGCCGAGACTATGACAAAGACAAAAAAGATGTTTTTGTCTTTATCACACTAGAACTTTTGTATGTATAAATTGAGCCTGCTCTAACTTGGTATGATTATTTGAAAATCCATTTCTATACTTCATCCGAGATCTTAAGATCTGACGCGACTAAGACAAAATAGATGTTTTGGTCTTTATCACACTTTAGAACTTTTGTATATATTGAGCCTGCTCTAACTTGGTATGAGATCTGACGCGACAAAGACGCGACATCTGATGCGAATTTATCATTTTCCCCATCTAAAAATGTGCTAGGCGCCGCTAAAAAAGTTTTCACTTCAAAAATCTTTAGCAGCACCTGTTTTTCTGATAATTTTCAAAATTTCTCCAAAACAAGAAAAGAAAAGTTAAATCTTATTGGAAATGTCTAAAAAGTGATTATGGCACCGTTCCTATCAAGTACAAGGTAAATTCTACGGAATTACAACATGTTTTTACAATTGGCAAAATTTGAGATTTTCAAAATGCTTTTTTAAACCTAGGTTAATGAAAATTTACATAGGTCTTTAACTAGTGCTTCTACTTGTTACTGCAATAATAATCTGGATCAATATTGGATTTGCGTCGACACGAAAAGAAGAAGATCTGGGTAACATTGACGTGTAGCGGCAGCAATGCGTTTGTATACATGAACAAATGGTGTTATTGGAGATTCTTGCTCCT
This sequence comes from Athrips mouffetella, assembly GCA_947532105.1. Classification (NCBI taxonomy): domain Eukaryota; kingdom Metazoa; phylum Arthropoda; class Insecta; order Lepidoptera; family Gelechiidae; genus Athrips; species Athrips mouffetella. The sequence continues at coordinate 36,990,216 of OX383956.1, forward strand.
TTTCTGCATCAAAGAACGATGTCATTATGAGAATCATTTCTCGCACACTACTTTCGATCGCTTTTGGTATGACTTTCTCATAAAATACTTGGAAATATGCAGGAAAACAAGAACAGCACAGGCAACACTGACTGACACAAGGATGTCTTTATGCTAAGGAGGGAGCCATAACCATATCCATTTCTTGCGAGGGACCTCTACACTAAAATGTACGATTTTTTTTTATATCCCAAAAACGTAAAAGTTTTGTCTTTCTCTTTAAAAAATATATAGCTTAGAACTAATAAATCTTGTTACTACGAGTCGGACTCGCGCGGATTCCGATGGGTTCCGATGTACCTATAGTATTTTTGGAAGCAATATGTATATAGTCAATTTCTAAAAAAACTGCAACTTAGCCAGATCGTTTTATTTTTTTTGTAGTATTTACATAAACTTCTATCGCCTGTAATTAGTTCTAATTTTTTCCTTTCACAAACTTCGGAGATGGTTTAAGGGAATGGTATTTTTTGACATTGTTCATCATAATTTGAAAACTAAGAGTTGTAAAAAAATATAAAAATATATTTTAGAATGTACAAGAAAAGCCCTTTCATATAATACCCCACTCGACCTAGTAATGACAATTTGAAATTTTGCCCCCCCACCCCTATTTGGGCCCCCTTTACATTAATAATCATAACTTTTTGTTGATTCTCTCATGTGCAGTTAAGTTGGACTACCATATTTTAAAACTAATCCAAATTTCAAGTCTTAAGCATGAGTGGTTGCTGAGATATACAGGTGTGACAGACAGACAGATAAAGTCGCACCATAAGGGTTCCTTTTTTTACTGTCGGGACCCTAAAAAACGCTGTTAAAAATCGCGCATTTTTGGCTATTACGGATCATTTACGCTTCCTTTCTTATTATTAATGATCAATTCACAAGTTAAAAAGATATATTTTTACTTTCGCATATTATAAGGTTTGGATGAAACATTAAAATTGTTTGATTTGTAGAACGTAACCTAGACCCTAGTTTTTTGACCGACTTGTCATAGTCGACTAGGAGACGCTTAACACGACTATGTATATGACGGACTCTATACATTTTTACTCTGAGGTTGTCAAAATGACGTAAGTAGTTCCGCTTTTGGCCATTCTACAGAAAAGTTGGTCAAGCTTTACATTGTATTACAGATTTTTATTTCTTTATTACCTCAAAATTTATTTACCTCAAAACTAATTTATTTATTACCTCAAGATTTTTCTTCAGTTTCTTTTGCAGTTTATTCGTTTTTACTTTCTACTAGGAATCGTCCGGGGAGTCAAGGATCAAAATTATTTATTTATTTTCTACTCCGGTCTGATCCTTTGTATAGCAATTGTATAGAGGATCAGTAATAAAAAATATAGTATTACTATTCCGTTCGGATCCTTTAGATACTTGTAAAGATTTTTTTGGCACTGTCAGCAAAAAAGATGTTTCCAGCTTTTACTGTCTTAATTTTTTTTAATCTAACAATATTTTTTTCAATAATATCAACTTAGAATTGTACAAATTATTGACAGTGAAATAAAAAATAAACAGACATGTTTTAATTTTTTTGTTGAATTTGTAATTTTTTTGTATAAAAATGTTTCTCAAATGTCACAAAAATTAATTGTTCGTCTTTGTTTTATACGAAAACCATACCACATATGCCCTAGTAGCATTACTGGAACCGTATAATTTTTTTACCCCAACCCCCTAGGGCAGAAACAAACTCCCCTCCATATCTTAAAATATACTTCATGATGACTAATGACTGTGGTAAAAAGGATTTGTTTGTCTGAAGAAGGGAACAATTCCACTCAAATTAATTGCTTACAATCTTGGCAAATAATAACAAAAGGCCATATATGACATGAGACTATAGAAATGACTGAAGTAAACTAACCTCGCGGTGTCTACATCCGTCAGAGCTCTTATTCTTTTCACTGCGTATGCTGCAGAACTGAGTCTATACGACAATTTACATTAATTTAATTTACTTTAATGATTACTCGATTTGAAAAAAAAAGAGTATCACAAAAAAATCATATTTTCTTTAATTATTTAGTAACGGTTGAATCCACTGTAACAGTGCCTATGACATCATTTGAAGTACACATGCAGACCTTCGGTCTAAACAATAAAACAAGGAAATCGGATGATTGGTTCTCGAGATACAGTTGACTTTATAAAATTCTGCATTTTCCATCTTTAATTGGCTGGTACTTGACCTCCTTATAAGCCTATCTAACAACTGTAAAAAAGGAAATTGGAAAAAAAATATACCAAATATGGGCAACATCTGAACACTTGGATTGACTGCTATTTTGGTCAGCTACCACTTTGAGACAGTAATCATAGTATATTGACATCCTTATAAACCTATCTAACTGTGGTAAAAAGGAAAATGGGTCCCGCCAAATTATACCGATATATTTTCTGGCCCATGGACTATAACAGTTGGCCTTACATTAGGCAAAACAAATTTAACACACTTCGTTTTCTTTTCGTTAAGCAAAAGATTATTAACGGTGAACCACTCAACTACATTAGAGATAGTAGTATTTACGTCGTCAAAATTTGATTGTTGTCTTTTGCCCTTAAAAATCAAAGACGTATCATCTGCAAATAGCACTAGCTCGTTCTTATTTAGCAAATCGTTAATATAGACAATAAACAGGAATGGTCCCATGATTGAGCCTTGTGGAACGCGCATACAAATTTTTTATCCTAGTGACCTTTTCCCATTTACATCAACCTTCTGGATCCTTTCACTTAGATACGACTCCAGAAGGCGTAGAGCCTGGTCTCTAATACCATAGTGGTGTAATTTCCTGATGAGAATATGTACAACATGTAAGCTTTGTTTCGTTGCAAGCGGTTCACTGGATCAGAAGCTACATGAAGGCAAAGTACAGGAGTAGGTGAAGCGGCATAGTTGCCGCTTCACCTTCTCCTGTACTTCGAACTGGTTCAGACAGGGTTTTCAAAAATATATTTGACTTATTTACGTGCAACATATGGGCTCTGTTTCATTGAAATCGGTTCACTCAAACTGATGATATGAAAGCACAAAGTTTTAAACGGTTAAGTCGCTTTTCATGATAAGTTTTACGATTTGTGAGATAATAATGTATACTTATACAAGTATTTTTCTTCGATATTGATTTCTGAAATTGTACTTATTTATTGAACATCACGCCTATTTCCCGTTGGGGTAGGCAGATACAGTCCTTATATTTTTGAAATAGTAGTTTTGGTCAAAATCAGAAGAAAACACGATATTTAATTGAAATACATAACGTATTATTAACTGTTCTTTAATAATTTTAAAAAATTTAATCAATTAACGAAAACCATTTAATATAAAAATGTGATTGTGTATTGTTACATAACCAATTAAAAATATATTTTTTAACTTAAACAATTCTTTTGCGTTTGACTGTACTCACCAACCAAACAGGTACCTCTATAGAGGATCTGTCCGGAAAAGCAAAATAGTTAAAGGATCAGACCGGAAATTATTAATAATTATATTTGAAAAAGGATCAGTTTAGCGGATCAGACCAAAATAACCCAACGTCCGTAATGTGGGACTTGTGGTAGGACTGCTATCGGGCCACGAATCGATTTTCACTCACGTATTTTAGTCTCTCAGCCCAGCTAAGTGCACAAAATAGCACAGAATGGAATCACACACTAGTTTTAGGAAATAAGGCCATTGTCCAACAGTTAAGGTGTCTGCAACTAACTGCCACTATGTACATTTATGCCCTACTCGTACATTGTATTTATACAATGACTCAATCCCCGAATAAGTGCAAAAATCAAAATGTTTCTATATTTCAGGGGCGTTCCTTCTCTACGATGTTGACAACGACGATAACATCACTCGGGACGAAATGTACAACATAGTAGACGCCGTGTGGTGCCGGCAAAGAATAGCACCAACCCTTACATACCCGTGGGTGTCGTCAGAGGCGACTAAGGGTTATAAACTGGAGGATGGGCAGCAGCATCCTCCTTTGTATCTACATCTTACTTACTGCGGTCACCTACAACCGCGGTCTCCTACAACCGCGGTCTATGGTGCCAGCCGTAACGCTAACAAGCGAGGTGACTATGGTACATATATGGCGTGTTTATACTGTCGCTTTTTTTTTCCACCATGGCGCCAGTTTGTTTGTAAAGTTGTGGTGAAGCGATGTCGTTTAGCTGACGTCATTAAGAGATTTTAAATCCAATAATGAATAAACTATATTTCATTTGATTTGATTTAATAAAACAGTAAGTATAGAACTTTACCCTAAAAAACTTGTATAATATATCCGATTCTGATAAAATACCCGTTAAGTACGCGTAAACAAATTCACGCCGCATACGAGAAACGAATGTTTATCTGTGGGTAAGGGATATTTATGTGGACAGGGTCCGTATCAGATGAGTACGGAAAAAGGTATACTTACAGTAAGTAGCAGTCGTTAGCCTGTCGATTGTGTCCTGCTTCAGTTTGCTGTTCTTCTTGCCCATCTTGACGCCGACACGCCGTGTGCGCACTAGGTTTTCTCTCGATAGATGCCACTAACCGGTGACGTGTTACATATTACTTGATCCTTGCCTCTTCGTCACCTGGAAACACGTTTTATGTTAGTCTTTGTGCAATGGGAATCATGAGAGTGCCGTATAACTGCTGGACGTAAAAAGCAGTAATAACCATATCTGTGGACGTAAAACTGACACCTACAAGAGTTGACTGTTCAGCCCAGAGAGAAGGTAAATAAATTAACTTCCTTCCAGGCCACACCAATAAGAGCACTGTTTTGTATGTCAGGTTGCAATCATAGTCAAATTAATATTTTCATAGCGATTGCACAAGTCTAAAGTAGCGAGCTCTATTCAACCCCGTAGGGTGGAATAGTTATGTAGAGTAGTAGTATTTTTACCGTGCCTTACTATTTTTAGTGAATTTTTATGATGTTTGTGATGTTATGTAATGATGTATGTGATGCATGATATTTTCAGCGCTGCGATAAAAGGTACGAAGTAGGTAGGCTTCAACATTCTCTTTCTCTGCCTCGGTTTCTTAAATTATAGCTGTTTTCCTTCTACTGAATATTGCAGGATGGGCGACAAACGGGGTGAGACGTAAACGAAATAAGTTCTTATTTTGGCGTATCTTTGGCAAAAACAAGCCATTTATAGAGGTGGTGATAAATCAAAAGGTCTTTCGCATTGTATTATTTCATGCCGATTGTTAAACTTGAAAACAATGTCTCTATGTTACCGAGCGCCATTGTATTATTCATGTTTGAAACATTCAGCAGTTCAAGTATTCATTTATATATAAAGCGCCGATGTGCTGTCATGAGGATGAGATATCTCAGCTTGGTTCGATACCGGTTAGATTGTTGCTTTGAAACTGCTGATTGATACACCTACTCGCTTGCTAATAAATAAACAATAACATAGTTTGGAAGGTCATATGAGAACACAAACATACTCCTTAGCATTTAGATCCACTCTTATGACGTCTGCTAAATAATTGAATTAATAGAGAGAGTGCATCTACTTAATATTCGAGCTGTTCCTCACCGTATTCTAGTTGTAATTGCTGAGTAAACTACGTCTCGCTACAATTAAACTGACTTTACGACGTCGGTTAAATTGGAGGACAAGAATTGACTAAATTAACAAATTATCTTGTATAAAGAGGAACACAAACGATGTTTGGTAAATCAAAATGATAATTATTTCGAACGTGATTTAATAAGGTCAGGGAGCCAATTTTTGAGTCACCTGGTGATTTTCGAGATTTTATAAATAAAAAAGCTACGATAAACTCATAAAACTCAATCTATTATGTTGGTAATTATAAAACTGAACATTATTTTATAATTAACGAATATTGATCCTTACTTTTGAATAGTTTAACCGGGCTTATTTAAGTCACCCGGTGACTTTCAAAAATTTACTCCCTGCAGGCGCTTAGGAAGTATCCTCACGCCACTTTTATTTTCTTGCAAACTTGTACGATACGTACGAGTAGTTGATACATAGAAGAGACAAACATTATATGGTATGTCATTGTCCCTTGACCAATTTCAAAATCATGCTGAAGACCGAAAACAAGTAAACTTCTGGATGTTCCCGAACATTCAAATAACTTGTTTGGAAAGCCAAATGCTTAAACGCTGGTGACTTGCCAAAACTCAATTTGCTAAAATGTTTTCATATCTTAATGGTATAAATATAATGATAAAACTGTAGGACCAAATTGTGTTATAATGAGTCCAAAATTGTACAAGCTTAGCAAGGAGTGAAAATAGTTTCAGATTACCTTTTTACAGTTCAGAAGATGTAATGAGTGAAAACGGCATACACTCCATCACACTTTAGTATCACTCACTACACAATAAGTTTTTCAGTTTCATTAAACTTTACTTCTTCCTCGGATCTGAAACGAGGGAAAATCCAACTCTTACTACAGTACTTTGATTTCAGTTTAATGTAACTAAATTAACATTCGCATGGCATTTTCACGGCTTCATATACGCTTTTTCTCACAAATTAGTTCCCAGCCTCGGGAAACCATAGAGAATGAAATTTTCCGCAAAGCACCTACCTTAAGGCTCAAGGAATTCCAATTAGACTGAGAACTTTGTTTTCAGCAGCGTTTATTGTCAAATGAACTTAGTAAACTAGTTTAATTAGGTTTTAAATATTACTGACCATACATGAAAAATGTAATAAACCATAGCAAAAAACATTCAAAAACTATAATGACTTCATTTTACTTTCGCTTGTGCATTACAAATACTATTACGGCTACTTAGCTATATCATATACTAACACACAAACCATGTCAAACACATTCATTACCATAATGTCGTGTTTAACACAAAAGTTTGAAAAGCGTCCTATTTTTTAATAGACATTTACATCTACACACACACTATCTCAAGTCAAGATGTAGGAAGAAGTATGAGTAATATTATGTCTGCAGGCAGTGGCCCTTATAAATAAATGTAAATGGTGTGATTGGGCGGGATCAATGCCTATTTGGGCGTTATAGCCATTGAAGGGAAGGCAGATTCGCAAACTCAACATTTTTATAAAGTGGCCCTCCGCTGGCTACAAAAAGTAATGTCGCCGGATGAGTTAGGAATAAACCCTCCATAAATAGCTTTTATAATCGGCAGTGCACAAGTCCTTGAACCCTTAGCGCCGTCAATAGTATTGACTGATCAACCCTAAAATGTTAATACCTACAGATTCACGCCTCATATAGATTCTTTTCGTAAATAAAAGCGAAGAATAGTACTGACTCGATAAAGACAATACATTTTACTTTCCGACCGTATAAAATGATTATGAACCTACTATTTTATTACCTAGTATTTCGTGGTGTGCAGAACATTTGTGGTCCTCCTTGTCACTAAAATTATAGTGTACGTAACAACGTAATGACGCGATAGGTACGTGTTTGTTCAACAGGCTAACGATTAACGCAAACTTATATCTACTCACCAGCAAGACCGTGACGATCACGATAAGTATATTGTTCAACTAATGAAGACATCCAGTTTCTACTACCTATGTATTAACCTTGCAGCAACATTAATAAGTGAGTTTCTCGATTCAACATAAAATTTTGAAAAGCAAAGTAAGAACTACGTATATAAGGCTCACCTATTACGATAAGAAAGCTCTAAAATTAACCGCAAAACAAAATGTGGAATAAGGAATTTATAATACCCGTTGGATGAGAATTTAATGCTTGATTCACTGTGGTGATTCAAGAAGGTGTATCCTGATCGTAACCTAAATTTCTGCCTAATGTTTGCAAGTTTGAGATATATTTAACGAATTACTCTCAAACTCAATTAACAAAGATCAAGGCTGGAAATTCTGCGGGAGGCGATCTTAGAGCTGTCCACTCGGCACAACCACTGCTCGATGGAATGTATTTCCTAACCTAACTCGTATTGCGGTTAAGCGGCTATGTACGTTCAAAATAATCTCTTCAGTGAATATGTGATGATATTCTATTTCTAGGTAGCTAAATTGTCTGAAACACCTATCCGTATATAGTAAACTATAAGCAGTCAATCTGTAAGTGTTTGTGTGTTGATATATTGGGAACGATGAGCTAGTTTCAATGTAACAATACATAAAACTCTCGGGCGTTAGTTCCATTCATGTAACTGAATAACGTTAATTCTACATACAACATTATAATATGATCCAGTCGCGTATTGCCAGACTGTATACTGACCCAGACTGGGGTTGCTCTGAGTTCGATCGCAGTTTGCCTTTGTAGTTGAAGACCTATTCAGAGAGTGTCTGAATCAAAATATATTTTTCTTTAAAATACTAGAGCAAAATACATACGAGTCCAGACATCAATACTTTCCAGCGTCAATTAAAGCTCCATTAGAATCCTCTTGAGTCTAGGTTAGGTCGACGGGTCCTCTATTTTTGTGTCAGAGGCATCAAAAGGGAACGTAACATAACCTACCGCGTATGTGTCGTTCTTTCTGGAATAAATATTTTTTTATGACGGGGGGATCCCCGAGCCCCCCCCCTGCCCCCCGCTTCGTCATCCCGCCTTTCAGTTGGTCTAATGATAAAATTGAGTTGGGCCAATTCGGTTCTGCAACCACATTTATCTTATTGGGGAAAGGTGTTCAGTTTCACGGATACAACAACCGCAACAGCATAACAAAAAAAATACAGGAAATTATGAAACAAGTTGTACTCGTATAGTTATTAACAGATATTCGCGTGTCACAGTTTGCTTTATGCATACCTTCTCAGATTGCTCTGAGCTCGTAATGTATTTTGCTCCAGTTTGTTTGTGATTTCAATGAGCACGACGAAGTTCAGTACAGACTATGGGTGTCAGTTTGGCAATACGCGATCCGGTCGATTCGTATGGAGAATTCTTTTATTTTAAAACCATTTAAAATTTGAATGGTAGTTGTCTAAATACGGCGGCAAAAAAGGGCAATTTTTTAGGTTTCTTGGAAATTTATATTTCTTTTTGTAATTGTTTTTTTGCGCAAAAATAAAACATAGGAGCATGCCTAGAGTAGAGCTAGATTAAAAAAAACCGGTCAAGTGCGAGTCGGACTCGCGCGCCGAGGGTTCCGATATACCTATAGTATTTTTGGAAGCAATAAAGTCCATTTTCAGGACCGCAAAACTAAATTTGTTTGTAAAGGTTTTTTGCAGATTTATGAAAAACTGTGCAACTTAGAAAGATCGTTTTATTTTTGCTGTAAAGTTTATATAAACTTCTGTCAACTGTAATTAATTCAGATTTTTCCTTACTCAAACTTCGGAGATAAGGGGGGGGGAATGGTATTTTTCTTGACATTTTTCATCATAACTTTAAAACTAAGAAATTTAAAAAAATACAAAAATATATTTTAAAATGTACAAGTAAAGCCCTTTCATATGATACCCCACTCGACCTAGTAGCGACAATTTGAAATTTGGCCCCCCCTATTTTGGCCCCCTTTATATTAATAATCATACTTTTTTCAAAATTTTTTCTTGTGCAATTAAGTTGGGCAACTATATTCTAAAACTATTCCAAATTTCAGGTTGATAGCATAAGTGGTTGCTGAGATATAGAGGTGTGACAGACAGACGGACAGACAGACAGAGCGGCACCATAAGGGTTCCTTTTTTTTACCATTTTGGTATCGGAACCCTAAAAAATAACATTGCTCTAGGGGCATTACCCAGGAATAAAACAGGAGAAAACATTTGCATGGAAAAATCCAACTGCTGTTCCCTCTTAATGAAAGAATGGGACAAGAAGCGGATATACGTTCTGGAATACCAACTGGATCTGTTTTTGGACCTGTCGGGTATATCATGCATGTGAACAGCATGACGAATGTAATAAAAAACTGTACGAGCTATATGTACGCGGATGACACATGCATGATGTACGCCGACAGGGACATTAATAAAATACAAACATGTATTCAAGAAGACTTTGAAAATGTAATAAAGTGGTGCCATAAAGTTCCGTAAAGGCTTCAGTACCATAGACCACATACATACGCTACGGCAAGTTATACAGAAGACCGAAGAGTATAACCAGCCACTTTGCCTAGCGTTTGTGGACTATGCCTTCGCCTTCGATTCGATCGAGACGTGGGCCGTGCTACGATCTCTCCAGAGGTGCCAAGTCGACTATCGGTACATTGAAGTGTTGAAGGATCTGTACAAAAACGCCACTATGTCAGTTCGTCTTCAGGACCACGACTCGAAACCTATCCAATTGCAGCGAGGAGTGAGACAGGGAGACGTCATATCTCCTAAACTGTTCACCGCTGCATTGGAAGACGTCTTCAAACTCCTGGACTGGAAAGGACTTGGCATCAACGTCAATGGCGAGTACATGACCCACCTTCGATTTGCCGACGATATTGTCGTAATGGCTGAGACACTGGAAGATTTCGGCACGATGCTCAATAACCTCAGTACAGTTTCACAACAAGTGGGTCTTAAAATGAACATGGATAAGACGAAAATTATGTCTAACGCCCTTGTTGTACCCACTCCACTCAAAGTTGGAGACTCTACGCTCGAAGTTGTCGATGAGTACGTATACCTGGGACAAACAGTCCAGCTGGGTAAATCCAATTTAGAGAAAGAGGTTACTCGTCGAATCCGACTTGGATGGGCAGCGTTCGGGAAGCTCCGCAATATCTTCACGTCCAAAATACCGTAGTGTCTCAAGACGAAAGTCTTTGACCAGTGTGTGTTGCCAGTGATGACATATGGTACCGAGACGTGGCCGCTTACGATAGGCCTTATCAGAAAGCTCAAAGTCACCCAAAGGGCTATGGAAAGGGCTATGCTCGGAGTCTCTTTGCGCGATCGAATCAGAAATGAGGAGATCCGCAAAAGAACTAAATTAACTGACATAGCCCTGAGAATCGCTAAACTGAAGTGGCAGTGGGCAGGGCACATCGCAAGAAGAACCGATGGCCGATGGGGCGTGAGGGTTCTGGAGTGGCGACCACGTACCGGAAGACGAAGCGTTGGCAGGCCCCCCCCAAGGTGGACCGACTATCTGGTCAAGGTCGCGGGAAGCCGCTGGATGCGAGCAGCGCAGGATCGGTCGTCACGGAGATCTTTCGTGGAGGCCTATGTCCAGCAGTGGAAGTCTTTCGGCTGATATGATGATGACGATGATTGCTTAATGGAGTATTTTTCGCTGAAATCGGCGATCAAAAGTTAAGAAGCAAATACACACGCATCGGTCATACGCACGCTTTGGTAATTTTATTCCGCTTAGAAATAAACAAGACTGTGTCCACAGAGTAAAAAGTCGTATTTGTGTATTGTCATGCGCGCGAAAATCTTGTAGGAGACTTTTTCTTATCATCCGGATTTCCCTCCGGGCGGCAGCTGGCTGCGGACTGCACTCAGAACAACTAGTCGCTCCGCGTGAAGTCGTGTAGAAAAGTGGATGTAATAATAAACAGTTATTTTAGCTTATCTTATTGTCAAGATAAATAAAAATAAAAGCAGGCTCAGGGTTGACCCCAGAAACCAGAACCATATATTGAAACCAGATTATTTACTGGAATGTTTCATGTAATTTATAAAAAAATTACAAGCAATGAACGCAAGTTTAAGAATCACTTCCGAATTCGTTGTTTTGACGAGCTATTGGGAAGGATCGATTGGGAATATGTCTAGAAGTCGCAAATTTCATGACTTCAGGCGCACGGTAGCCCAGTTGGTTGAGAGAGACGTTTCCGGTACGTAAAAGACGAGGGTTCGAATCTTGCTTGTGGTAACGAATATTTGATTTCCTACTTTATAGGAAAATCTGAACAAAGAAACTGTTAAAAAAGTTTTTTTATCCCTTTACTTATGTACTTGCCTGTACACACGCATTCGTGTAACCTGCGCTAGAGTAAAAAAAACAACACACGATCGTGCGGACGACGGCACGCAAACGTGAAAAACATGTATGAAATTACCAAGTGCGGACGGTACGCCAGCGTACCAGATTCGCACGTGGAGGGAAATCCGGAGGAAAAGGGCCGCCACCGGGCAAAGTTTTCTTTGTTTCTATGCAGGACGCAAGCAAACATAAAATTACGAAAGTGTGCGTATATGACAGCTGTTTACGTAGACAGTAGGCCTGACGGATTTTGAACGTGGGTTGAGCAGGAAAAGCGTCCTTCTGCTTATCGGCGTAAAGCTTTCGGCCGCAGTGGCAACTAAGTTTAGCAAAATAAACTTTGACCCAAACTGATATTATATTCCTGTTTTACTACAAGTTGCCAACTATTGCAGTCAACAACTACTAACAGACGTGGCCAAAGACTTTTATCAGTTTATATTAGAAGTCTTTGGGCGTGGTAACTATTGATTCTTGCCCCCCAAAAAATATATAGATTAGATTAGATATTTATTTCTGCTATAACATTCTGATTACCTGCCTGTCCTGCAGTGAACTATTTATGGGATGCTATGATGAGAGTAATCATTGCTCGTATTTGGGAAGATATTAGCAGCACTCATTTAGCTAACAAACAAGCATGTATGTATTTCCAGGCCTAAATTGACACGCTGATATATTGTCAGCTGTAGCGCTTTAGGCAGGCCAGGCTTGATGAGGCTCGTGATTAGCAAGCCGGTCGAAATTTTCGCAAATAGATAATGTTGCACCCATAGTATATTACATTGCTCATCGAGAAGATTCCAACAACTGCCTCAATACACCCGAGGTGGGAATTAATCGTACTTTCTTTAGAGTTATGCATAGTGCTTTATACTTCACCTAAGAAGATAAAACGATATAAATTTAACAGCAATTTATTATAATGGCGTTTTATGTAAACGCCATTATAATAAATTCGCCAATGTCAAGGCTTCTCACTAATATTATTAACAGACATCAAGACTATAAATAGAAAAATACAAGTTTTTGAGGTCGGTGCCAGCCTGTATATTTCCTATTAAATAAGCAATATTTCTATGTATCTAACATCTTACTTACTGCGGTCACCTACAACCGCGGTCCATGGTGCGAGCCGTAACGCTAACAAGCGAGGTGACTATGGTACCCCCTCTACATTTTTCCAGCATACGCTAGAATTCTAGAGGGAGCTCCCTGTCCTGTTTCATGGGATGTTATGATGAAGCAATATTTGTATATATACTTATTTGTAATCGGTTTCTCCAAAACGGCTCTAACGATTTCGATGACATTTCCGTATGGTAAAGTTTTGGGGGCGGAAAATCGGTCTAGCTAGGTCTCAAAATTCATTTTCTCCGTGTTTTTAAGCATTTTTTTAAATACCGCATTTTAGACAGAAACTTACAACGCCATCTGTTGGCGGGTAGCATAGCTTGCTCACGCGATTATATTTTCAGGCTGAGGCGGCTTTTATAGAGCGAAGCTCGTTCGCCTAGGTACTAGGCGTAAAACACGTAATTATGTACAGTTGCATACCAGGACTGCTAAGTTTGCATACCAGGACTGCCAACACGTTTACGTGTTTTATTCCTAATATTCATGCTGGTACCGAACACAGGACACTTTTATTTTCTATTTTTATTTAGTCTTGAAGTCGGTTTAATTTTTAAAATAATGTTCGTATAGGTCTTTTAAGAAAGTGCAAGTGGCCATTATCATTTTAAGAACTCTGAACTAAAAACTTTTTTCTTTTGTCATTATGATATTAAAAATAGTGATCGACAGAAAAAGAAGCGACAATAAAAACCCAAACGCTCTTTTAAATATGTTTGAACTAGCTGTTGCCCGCGACTTCGTCCGCGTGGGATTCTATCTATCTGAACATCCATCCATCCACCCTTCCGTCTATCTGTCGTCCGTCCGTCCGTCCAACCATCTGTCCAACCGTCCGTCACACCATCCCTGTCCCTGCCCCTCTCCCCCTCCTCCCCCTCACCCTCCCTCTCCTCCCTCCTCCCCTTCCCTCTCCCTGTCCCTCTCCCCCTCTCTGAGACACGTAAATATTAATTTTTAGTCGTTAGCCTAAATACAAAATTTGAAGATCCTAACTACAAAACTGACGGACTTTCATACAAACTTTCATCCCCTATTTTACCCCCTTAGGGGTGGAATTTTGTAAAACCCTTTCTTAGTGCACCCTAAGACCTCATAAAAAACCTACATGCCAAATTTGGAATTTCTAGACCCAGCGGTTTGGCCTGTGCGTTGATATGTAAGTCAGTGAGTCACCTTCTTCATTAACATTAAATGCATTTTCCCGTAGGAATGAAGTGATTTCCCGCGGTAAAAAGTAGCCTATGTGTTATTCCAGGACCTAACCTATATGTGTGCCAAGTTTCATTAAAATCCATCCTTCTTCATTAATATTACATGCATTTTCCCGTGGGAATGAAGTGTTTCCCGCGGTAAAAAGTAGCCTATGTGTTATTCCAGGACCTAACCTATATGTGTGCTAAGTTTAAAATCCATTCAGTAGTTATTACGTGAAAGAGGAACAAACATCCATCCATACTTACAAACTTTCGCGTTTATAATATTAGTAGGATAGGATGTATAGGGTTGATACAACAAACATTAGTCAATTTGAATTTCGAATTAGCCTGTTAGAACCGCAGCCTAATCCCATGGATTTTTTTCTTCTAGATTATCAGATATTTTATAATAACCTTTCTTATATAATTTTTGCTTGATAACAGTTTTGAATTTATCAAAACGGTAAAATTTCAATATAAGCACATTATTATAGAAGCGTATACATACATTGACTTCTATAAGTTTTACAAATTTTGTGAACACGGCTGACATGATTCTTGTTTCTTATGTTGACACTGTGCCTGTCACAATTTTTTCGAAAATATGTATATTCCGGGATCGTAAAAGTTGAAGTAGATGATTGAAAGTGTTTTGATCCTGTAAAATACAGGGTGTATTGTGAATCGTGTGCTAAAATGAATTCATCGCTAGGAGGGGGTCATTCACTATCTCTTGAGCCCCCTAACCCCTTCTATGCCCCATAGTTATTTTTAAATTAAACTTTTTACCAAAAAATCTAAATTCTGCATTAAAACTCAAATAAAAAATAAATCTGAATTTATTGGCAATTTTCGTCATATTCATTCATTCATTTACTCTCCAAGTGTCTGTAAGAGGTAAAACTATACTTAAAGTTCAAAAGCATAGCTGTGAAAAAAAAAACTAAAAGGGATTGAGATCTTCCCATTCCAATTTTAGTAAAAAAGGTGCAAAGTTGGTACAACCCTTTAACAAACAATTTTACTTCCATATCTTTGTTAAATTGCTTTAACAACAAATTAAAGACCACATTAATTATTCTATTTAGAATCCTACATTCCGCCTTAGAATTAAAATTGCACTCTCGCCTCAAAATTTTATGTATTCCATTAATTTCCTCCCTGATACTATTAACAGCTATTAACTTAGTCAAAGAACGTGTTTTTAGATCTTGTGCGTTTGCTTGTCACTTCTTATACTTGTACCTAGCTTGTACCGTTAATTTATGAAGTCAGGAATGAGTCTGACAGCCTTATCTGCGAAATGCGTACTATCATAAAACTGGCTTAGTCAAATGAAATGAAACCCCAACTCTCGGTGTCCCACACAAATTCAAGCCCAAACATTTTGCTGCCAGCGCTTATGATAAATTAAAAAGATTATTTTAGAATAAAAAAAAACAGTAAAATGTGTATTGAAAACACAGATTGGATTACAATAAACAAAGAGAAGAAATTTTTTAAAAGCGAGCTGGGATTGAACCAGCAGCGACCCTCGAATCGGCGTACCGTGCCTACGCTATTCCAGTTTAGCAATCGCGTCTTCAACAAAAAATGGGTTGTAATTGTTATAACTAAAAAAGTTATAAACGGAGTTATAAAAAAATATAAGAAGTTAAGAATTTAAGTCAGTTTATTCAGATAGCATTGCCTGCCTCGTGACTCTTTCAGCTTATCTCACTGCCAATTTAAGACACGTGATTTAATCTTCCATTATTTGTACCTACTGACGATGCCTCAGTGCCAGTAGCATGCAGTTCAACAACGTCTATTCACCATTCAATTAGGCTAATAAATAAGGCTGTCAGGCATTTACCTGCAAATTATACCGATGTGCGTCTTCAATTAATTATGCATTCAAAATAATTTATTCAAAATATATATATTATGCACAGATCGTGAAGCGTATTGCGTTTCTCGCTGTTATGACACGAAAATACTGTTAGTGTGAGGTGAATTACGAAAACAAGCAGAGCCTGCTTGCCAGCTTCGTTCCGCTGGAAACTTGGTGCCAACGATCAATAATACAGCGCCTAATTGTCTAGCAGCTGGACAACGTCATTAAAAAGCATGCAAAATCACCTCCGAACACAAACATTTGCTTAGTGCAAAATGGCATATGATTTGATACTTCGGAACTAAATATTTTAGTAATTTACATACCTAGTAGGCTACAGCAAAAAAAAAACTCAAATAAGCTAGTCGGAAAAAGAAAGAAATTACTGTGAAAATTCCCGACATCTATTTGATGCACGCAATCTGTGGGTTTTATTTAAATAGAAAATGCTAAAATGCTTGCACGTATTTTATTAATTAATGGAAGAAAAGTTGGTCTCTAAAAACAAGCTGAGTTAACGGATCGTTATTTATGTGACAGATAATAAATAAATAAGAAGCCTTGCGCGAGCAGGCGTGTATACTCTCTGCCCCTCAAATGAAAATGGTACTTTTAATAATTCTATAATAAGGTACCCTTTGATAATGAAAGCTTACCGTTAGATAAATTCGGAACTGATCATGCAAACATTTTATAAGAAAGATTATTAATTGACATATCAGATTACTTAGAAAATAAAAAGCCATGGAATTAGACTACGGTTCTACCAGGCTAATTCAAATTGACTTAATATGTTTATTGTATCAACCCTGTACATTCAAACATATTCAAAAGATCGCTTGGGTTTTTATGGTCGCTTCTTTTTTTTCCCACCATGTAGTTTAGCTGACGTCATTAAGAGGTTTTTAATATCCAACAATGAATAAATGGTTTTGATGACTTAATTTTAATGTTTAATGGTTATGGCATATATACTCGATATAATTATTAGGAGCATGCCCCGTCCAATGCTATCAATTTTCATTCTATATCAATGTCACGTATAATAGAACTAAAAAACCGGCCAAGTGCGACTCGGACTCGCTCCCTAAGGGTTCCGTACCTATCTACCATATGATATACTAAAAGCTTTTGCTCTTTGATTTTAAAATCTCCACGACCATCTAACTTGACCCCTCTTTTATAGAAAAGTTCTTGAAACGAGAGCTCACCTTAATTGTTACTATTAGTTGAGAGAAAAATTGAAATATTTAATGATTTTAGACTTTTCCCTTTATTTGTACTGTGAGACCTAGCTTCTTGCCAAATTTCATAATTTTAGGTCAACGGGAAGTACCCTATAGGTATGCTTTTTTGCATAAATGTATGGAGATGAGCACATAAAAAGCCATATCTTTTGATTGCGTCGTTGTAAAAAAATGAAATTTTCAGATCTTGTGTGGTTTATGGACCTTAACATTAGTTATCAATTTCAACCTGATACCTCGTCTCGTTCGTGAGAAAAAGGTACTTGGGACAGATAGACAGACATACGGACAACAAAGTAATCCTATAAGGGTTGTTTTTTTTTATTTTGAGGTACGGAACCCTAAAAAAATACTAGTGATATGAATTATCCTAACCAAGTAATTAATGTAGGTATTATTCATAATGGCCGGGAATTATTAACAACGATAAATCAAATCGGACCAAGAGATTATTTGTTACGTAAACTTCACGATTTATCATAGCGTCTGGTTATTATGTATACTATTTTCTAACCAAAAAGATTGTCACCTCCTTAAGGTGATCCGTTTTCCATACAAAAATTCAAATGACTTGCATTCTTACGCGGGAAAAAATTCTGTTGAAAACCGAACGAATACTGCTATTTTAATTAAATTTTTCGCTAATTAATACAAAAATACAGTTACTGTACTGAAAGTACTATTTTTGTTAGCAATTTTTAGTTCAATATTACGATTGTGGGCGTGCGGTTAAAACTGTACGGTTGTTCTTTGTGTGCATGAGTGAGTGATCGTACACATGTAAACACGGACTGACGAGAGTAATTGACTTTAGTGGACATATGGAGATACTTTTCATATCGAAATTGTTGTTAGGCGTTGAAGTTGCACGATGAAATTTACGTGAATCAACTTTTTGGACATATATAGTTGGTACTTATTGCATTAAAAAATAAAACCTTATATTTGCAGCAGTGGCTCCATCTAGTTTCGTTCGGGGCTAAGCTGGCCGTCACTGATCTCCTTAAGATAGTTATATCTCAGGATTGGGTTGGATTAGGTCAGGTTATGTTGCAGGGTGGTTTGCGAAAGTAGTGCGAACGTACAGTGCTCGTGACCCACCCGAATGCGAGAGTGGCACACGGTGGTGTTTTTAGTGGGTGCAAGCCCCACATAACCGTACCGTTTCCCCGAACGGTGCGGTATGCGTAGGCATTTTCACCATTACAAAAAAAAAGTCAGGTTATGTTAATTCAGATTTAGGTTAGGAATCGTAAGGACTAAGGACGAACGGTTGTATTATCTTAATTTAGTGGCAAAATAAGAATTGGGCTTCTATCGCCCTAATTATGAACCTGATTATTGAGATTAAGGTTAAAATAAGTGATGCCTGCGCGTAATTATTTTGTTCTAATCTTGATAATAAACAAACTTTTGATTATCTTATCCAATAGACTATCAGTTGCTCGCGACTACGTTTTCCTTAAAAATTCGTTTAGTGGGAAAAAAGTCAGGGAAATTAAAGCTTAGCACAATGCCTCTTATCTAATGTAGCATCGTTACATTAAGTCCTCTTTTAATTTTTCAAGGTTCTGACCGTTTTCTACCTATTGCGCGCTTAATTTTGAATTTCTTTTTGACATGAGTAGAGAAAAATAATAAAAATTGTTACGGTGAAACGAAATCTACTTAAAAGATAGTATAATATTGCATTTTTCTTTGCTTTAAAAATTAAATTAATCAGACAAGGTGATTCAAGGATTATTACTAAATAATAAAAGAAGAGCAACAAACTATTTTATTTTCACTTTTATATTATTTGTAGGTTTAGCTTCGGTCTTTAGCACTTTATAGTACAAATGAATACAAAAAAAATCTCAGCCACTTTATATCGATAAAGCGATAGGTTTAACTAAGTTTAATAGGACGGAAATCGATAGACTTCAGATGAGCAGATATTCGCTGAAGCGATATAAGGGTCATTACCGCCGGCACGTTCTGTATTGTCCCCCGTAGACCCCAAACGTTACGATCACGTATACGATATGTTGCGGTAAATACCATGTAGTGCGGTTCAAACTTGTTCCTACAATTATTTTATCAATACATTTGCTCGAAAAATGGACCTGCCAGTTTTTTTTTAATTTCTCTAAAGAGTTTTACATCCTGAGAATATAATTATTTTAACTTTATTCGAAAAAAAAAAATTAACTGAGCATCTTATTTACAAAATCGATTGGAATTATAATGTCCAGTATTTAATTACAGCATATTTTAAACCTTTCGAATTTTTATTTATTTGAACAATTCATAAAGCCTGAATGTCCTAGACTCCACTGCCAAAAATAAAAGTTGGTTTGTAGTGGCAAGTACGCGCCATTTTAGTTAAAGTTTAAATATGTATTGAAAATGTCGTACCATACACATCCGTAGGGGTTGTTACAAACTCGTGACGATGGTAAACCCTCGACTGCGTCTCGTGCTTAAAAAACGTGGACCTGACCGTGACCCTTCCACGGAACATGTATCTCAAACTGCTGTTGTTGTATTGTATTGAAACAATAAAATTCAATTGATTGTGTGAGTAACGCCTTATGTTAGACATCAACGCGGCTTCTACAACGTTGCTACGAAGAGCTACGAGCTGCTACGTTATAAACTTTACTTAAATTACAAACTTTAATTTTTCATAGGAGTCAAGCAGAAAATGGTTATAACTATATCAGATAGTCGGCTTAAAAAAATACAATGTTTTTTACTTTTAAAAATACCAAGATAAAAACGAACACTAAGAGCAGGTTCTCTCGCTGCTCGAGTTAAAGTTATTCTTAATTATATAAATATACAAAATTAAAAGTAAGTAGGGAGTTGCATTTAAACAAATAATATTTTTCAATACATTTGCTCGAAAAACGTCCTCACAAGGACGTAAACATTGCTCGTAAGTAGTTACTTACCGAACTAGTGCGGTTAGTAAAAAAGTATACTACCAAGGAGTTTTACACTCTGATCATAAAATTATTTTTCAACACATTTGCTCATAAAACAGCTCTATTTGCACTGTTTTAAGGTCCATAATCCAGCTTATTAAACACGCGTGCTTTTTTCATTAATATAACTTCACTAGTGTTGTAATTTTTGTCTTTTTTTTAATCGGCAAGACGCAAGGAGTTTCTATATCTATAACATTCATAATATTTTCAAGAATAAGTAAACTGTGTTCGATAATAATGATAACTAAATGTTAATTACATGGAAATACTTATATTAATAAAACCAATTCACTACAAAACAAAATATTCAATATTAAATCATTCAAGGGAGTGAGCCTCAGAACAAAGACCTCCTTGCTGAGTAAGCTGTTTGGCAGGTTAGTGTTTTATTTTTGTTTTGTTTTTTATAGCGGCAAGGTGCAAGGAGTTTCTATATCTATAACATTCAAAATAATTTAAAGAATAATTTAAAGAAACTGTGTTCGAAAATATGATAAATAAACGTTAATTAACGAAAATATTGATTTTAATCAACTAACTAACTACAAATTTGTCTTTAGAGCAACAAAATATTCAATTTTAAAATAATTTGAAAAACAGTCTGTCTGATAGTGTAGTCATTGCCTCCTGAGCGCGCATGTATAATCTGTGTCTTCGAAAAAAGTAATACGCGCGCCATTTTAACAGATATTTCTTGTTGTGAAATGTGTTTAATGTAATTAAAAAATAAATAACTTCTACAAATAAAAAAACAGTGATAAGTGTAGAACGTCGAAAATACTTGAACAAAAAATACAAGTCCACATCGGGTGAGGTAGAAACGTGAGGAAAACGTCTACGAAATTTCCTTAGGAAAAAAAGGTAAGCAAATTTGATTCGTTTTTATTCGCAAATGTGTTGAAAAACGTCGTAAGAAGCTTGTGCGCTTTGATGATTACACCCTCGGCTCCATTACGCCCTCGCCTGTGGCTCGGGCTGCAATTTCTGAGCCTCGGCTGTAATATCCAAAATAGCGCACGTGCACCTTAATGTACTATTATTTCTTCCCTGCCCTTGTGTGATAAATTATTATTATTATATTAATTCTTATCACTCCTCTTGGAGGCTTACACCGTCACACGGGCCTTAGCCAAGTGTGATAGAGTCTTGGTGCAACACGTATGTATCGTTATGCATGGGCAGCAACAGCCGCACCCGCATCCGCATCCGCCGCAACACATTGTGATTAATTTATTTTAGCGGGTAGTATCCAAAGAAAACCAATCTTATCCAAAGAGATATTCAAAAGTTAAAGTGGAAATAATAGTTTTAAGTTTTTTTATGCTTTTTTTCATGTAGTTTTTCTAATTATTATTATTATTATGTTGTTTATCATTCCTGAATCTCGGGCAATTAAGTCCCGGACCTTTGGAAGGCGTGCGTGGGGCCGAAGCCAACACTTAGAGGCCCGTTAAACAGTTTAATTTACAAAAGTGATGTGACACCATTATTATTATTATTACTATATTATATTCTTAAATTTAATCACGAATCGTTCAATCAAATTTTTACTTTATTTCGTTGGTTTATATTAATGAATTATAAATCAAAAATCATACTAGACTGTGTTCTATTTGATTTTATTAAAATATTGTGTGTTATATCTCTTTGTTTGTTTGGTTAGTTTAAGGTAAGTTAACTCTTACTCTATTTTAGGTTATTGCAGTACTTTTTCAATTTAATTAACTTTATTTCACTGCATTTTAACGCCTATCAATGATTTTTTAAAACTTTAATAGTAGTTTATGCAACTGTCATATAAGACAGGTTATTAAAATACGAGTTTGGGTTTATCACACGAGGCGTAGCCGAGTGTGATAATAGCATCAAACAAGTGTTTTAATACCATATTATATGCAGTTGCGTATACTACTTTATCTTCACTCATGCAATAGGTAGGTACTACTTATAAAAATTAAACAAAAGTAAGTAAACAGTAAAGGCAACTTATATTATGTATATTACAGTTCTGATACGAGTCTGAAGAAGCCGCCTTGATATATCCGCTAGGTCTTCTTTGAAATACGAGTAGGTATACAAGCAGAACATTTTCTTAACAAGACATGTTTTTCTTTTCGATTTTCATTTTTTCCCAATCCATTGTAGGTTACGAGTATGTATGTCGTAAAATGTCCTAGACTAATATGGGAGAAGATCATACATAAGTTATTGAGTATGTATCTGTAACTGCAGTATCCTGACTGCACCACTTTATCCAGTTTTCCAATAAACTTTCACACACATTACTTTCACGGGCACAAAATACTTGAAAAAGGTAAATATTTGAGAATGGCGGCAAATCTCATAATAATATCTATTTCCAAGTCCTTCTAATTTCAGGTTGCGCGCGCATATTATCCGCCACAGATGAAATAATTGTAACTATAGTAACTGTTACTCTAACTGCTCCAAAATAATAGGTTTTTTATGAGGTACACTTAGTAATATGCTGCTGATATTTGACAGATACTAAGAAAAACTGCTACATTCATAACCGGCTCTCTAAAAGACCTTATATTCAGTCTTCTTTAAAAAGGTTTAGGTTCAAGAAGAATTTTATCCAAGTGTTATGTAATGATTAAAAAGTTAAATTACGTAACACCTTTGCAAAAATTTTCATACAAAAATCGTTACGTAATGGTAACTTTTTAATTTTTTATGCATACTCTGCGTAATATTCAGCCTTATGTATCAACTTTTTGAATCATAAGTCAAAGATTACGACATGAGTGTAGATAAACTATATTATTTTCTTAATTTTAATCACGAATCGTTCAATCAAATTTTAACTTTATTTCGTTGGTTTTATATTAGTGAAATTTTACATCAAAAATCATACTAAACTGTGTTCTATTTGATTTTATTAAAATATTGTGTGTCATATCTCTTTGTTTGTTTGGTTAGTTTAAGGTAAGTTAGCTGTTACACTATTTAATCTAATTGCAGTACATTTTCAATATTTAAAATAAATGGCGGCTAAGTGACGTTTTGCGATAAAAGGCAACTTAGAGACTTATCCTTTCCGGGTGAGATAAAAGGCGACGAGGTGTCTGTCCTTGTGCGATAAAAGGCGACGAAGTGTCTTAATCCACCCTTGTGTCATAAAAGGCGACTAAGTGTCCTAATCTTCCACTAAATGTCTTCATCTGCCCTAGTGACTTAAAAGGCAAGTAAGTGTCTTAATCTGCCATTGTGTCATAAAAGGCGACTAAGTGACTTAACCTTCCGTTAGGTGCTAAAAGGCGACTAAGCGTCATAATCTAAACATATGTGATAAAAACCAGCCAAGTGCGAGTCGGACTCGCACCCTAAGGGTTCCGTACCTATCTACCATATGATATACTAAAAGCTTTTGCTCTTTGATTTTAAAAACTCTGTGACCATCCAACTTGACCCCTCTTTTATAGAAAAGTTCTTGAAACGGGAGCTCACCTTAATTGTTACTATTAGTTGTGAGAAAAATTTATATTTAATGATTTTAGACTTTTCCCTTTATTTGTACTGTGAGACCTAGCTTCTTGCCAAATTTCATAATTTTAGGTCAACGAACAGTACCCTGTCGGTTTTGCTTTTTCGCATAAATGTATGGAGATGAGGACATAAAAAGCCATATCTTTTGATTGCGTCGTTGTAAAAAGTTGAAATTTTCAGATCTTGTGTGGTTTATGGACCTTAATATTCGTTATCAATTTCAATCTGATACCTCTTCTCGTTCGTGAGAAAAAGGGTCTTGACAGACAGACAGACAGACAGACGGACAACAAAGTGATCCTGTAAGGGTTCCGTTTTTTTTATTTTGAGGTACGGAACCCTAAAAAGCGACTAAGTGATATAAGCAAAAAATGTTTTTGAGCATTTTTTTTTAAATACCGCGTTTTAGACAGGAACCTGCAGCTTTCTCACCCGATGATATTTTAATGTTTATTTTTTATTATTTAAAATAATGCGTTTTACAAACGTTTTACATACAGAAAGAAACCTTCAGCGCCATGTGTTGATGGGCAGCATAGCTTGCTCACCCGATGATATTTTAATGTTGAGGCGGCTAAGCTCAGTCGCCCAGGTACTACTGTAATGACAGTTATATGAGCTTTATAGATGTTAGGTAGGATTCTGGCGTTAAATAACATACATCTTTTATCAAGGAGTATAAGTTTGTACTTCTGGAGGACGATTCACATCCACCCTCAGATCGCAGCGAGGTTCAAATCTCTTTGCATCCACCAATTTATCTGTTAAGGTGGACAAATGGAGAAATAATGACGCCACCACTACAACTGACACCTGACTGACAGAATGCGATAAATTACAGCGACGCTACCGTCTCATTTGCCTTTCTTTCTCTTTGGCCTCAACAGATAAGTCAGTGGCAGTCAAAGAATAATCTTTACTCACCTACGGTGAGGTGGCAGTGCAAACGACAGTCATTGATTTCAGGAATTTCTTTTAAACCATCTCTATTGTCTTGAGTAAACTGCACAAAGTTGCTTGCAACGCAAGTAGAAAAGTCAAAATGCCCAGTGAAGGATTTGTATAATGTTATTTAAGCGTTTCGATTTTTATTTTTTTTTGCACTACGAAGTGTTAATACTAACATTTTCATGGCTTTATAGACTTTAAGGGCACTGCATGTTGTCCTACGTCATCGAGTACAAGAAATTTGCAACTTTTTAGCTATAGTAGTGGGCTAATAGGTCCACAAAACGTTGGTCTGCCAATCCGCTACCTGGCAGGTTTTGTACAGTCGGAGCGAAAATTGGTTACCTGATAGAGTACACGAATGAAACCTTATTACAGATTTTGTCTACATGCAAATCAAATGTTAATTAGGTTCTTAATTTTGACAACTTTAGATAGCACCTTCCCACCAAGGCTGTAAACAGAAGTCACATTATTGCGTTTGTTGGAATAAGTTATTTGTTGACATTTGTCATGGGCGAGCTACAGTTTATTTGCAATACAGTAGTCCTCGAGACTGTGATGGTGATATTGGTGATAGTAATACATATTTTTATATCATCGTTTTTCAGTTCAACGAATATTTAAGGTTTCAAAAATGTAAGTAATGTGGTTCCTTTGATTAATAAAAATTGGTGTTTGCTGTGCAAATCTGGCGCTCGCTATCAGTATCGTTTAATCAGTGTCAGCTCGCCGTCGCCGCCGCGCCTCGTATAATTTCGTTCAGTTGGCTGAGTTTTCATCTTGGCATCCGCTAACATACATTGAGCTGCGGATTCTCCAAGTATTGTGTCGTCGTAATCTGCAGCAGCGACCATGAATGTTGAACAACAAAACTTTTATTTTTCTCAACAGGGAAATATTTGCGGTAAAATATCAGGTCTTATAAAATGTACCTACTGCAAGTATTGAAACTTAAACAAGTGCTCTACTCATATTTGCAAACAACTTAAATACAAAAACACCAACGGTGCTATTAAAAAAAGAAAATTTGCTGCTTTTAGATTTGAGTTTGAGTTAGGTGTTGAAAATATTAATTTCAATTTCAGTATTGGTCCCTGAATAAAATTTTCTTGTAATCATAAGTAGAACTCTTAAATTTTTATAGGTTTAGCCACTTTTGACATAAAAAAATACTGAAAGCAAAAATGTATAGTTCTGATTTATAACTTTTTAAAACGTTAGTTTTCGCAACAATTACCAAAGTATCATTCTAACTATTACAAATGGTGATTCTACCAATGCTTCAATTTAAAGCAATATTTAATGAGTTACAAAGCTAACGAGGGCAATGATCGTTGGAGTAATCCTCACCGTGCCATTTCGAATCCCTAGTTAGGGCAATAAAGTCTGGTGTAATTATGAAAATGCGGCGAGCGGTGTGGGGCCAGTAGGAATCGGGACCGGGACCGTAGCGTTGTGCCGGCCGATCAATAGCGCCTACGCGTCTAGCAGGTCGACACTTGTTTCGCTGAAGAACGACCCCATGAGACCGCTCAAACCCAACGCTATTAGCAAATTTGCTCAGGTAAATGCTGCAAAAGCGAGACTGATTAACAAGAATGGTGCGTGCCGGGGTCCAAGCAACGTAATTTAATGAATTATTTAGTTCTTAGAATCCAGAATATTTATATGACGGTTAATAAATAAAGAACTTTGTGCAGCAGACATCGATGAATACTCGTGTAGCTAAACTGTCGGTCTTTACAGAACCGCTTCAACGCGTAAAATCTTCTTTTTATTGCTTTCAATACCAAGAGTTATTGGTTGGATTGATTTGGTTTACTTTGTATAATTTTGTGATTTTACAAAGTGCGCAGCAGTGGGCAGGACACATCGCAAGAAGAACCGATGGTCGATGGGGCGTAAGGGTTCTAGAGTGGCGACCACGTACCCGAAGATGTAGCGAGGGCAGGCTCCCCACAAGGTGGTCAAAGCCACGTTGCGAGCAGGACTGATCGTCATTGAGATCTTTAGGAGAGGCCTATGTCCAGCAGTGGACGTCTTTAGGCTGATAATGATGACGATGATATGATGCATAATATTGATTGTTGCATACAAAACAATTTTTATCAAACCCGAAAATATTTCGTCGACCACTACATTTCAAAGAAATAATATTTTTCTGAAGGACTAAAAGAAAGTGACGTGCCGGAAATTAGTATCGCGCTGTTTTCAACAGATAATTAATGGAAGAATCTTTAATACTAATAAAAATATTTCGCTAAAAGCTGAGGTAGGGATAGAAAGTTGAAAAAAAAATCTCATACTCTTCTTTTCATAATAATGAAATAAATTACATGTCCAATATATCCAACATATACACATCTAAGTGTATAAATCACTGTGTAAAATAAATTGCAAATAATATGTATCAACTCTAATTACTAGATCGTTTTTTTTATGATCTAGCTTTTATTAGATATATAGAGAAAGTTATCACAGACCCAAGTTTTACAAATAAAAGCATGTGACACGCGCTTTTCATTTCTCTTTTGATGTAAACAACTTTATTTTAAAAATTAACTGTATTACAACTAACTACAAGAGCCCAGAAACACAGCGTGGCAACACGAATCAAACAGCTAGATACCGGGATAGGTGAAACTAAATAAAATTATGTAAAAAGAAAGAAAAAACATGATTTTCGTTAAATGCTTGGATAGGGCCCCGCATTTATGTCGCCTACGAAAGAAATTCTTTTAAAACAAAGGGAAAGGGAATGACTTATTATCATGATGGACTCTCTGCTTTTATTTTGAGTAAGACTTGTTTTGTGATGTAAAGTTTTTTAGGTTTTAAAAGATATTTTGGAGAAATACAACCAAAGACTGCTTACATCACGTCCAAAATATATATTTTTTCTGACATGGTCAAATGGCACACTCGCTGGGTTTTAAACTATCTTATAACATCAAATAGGTACTCTTTAGAATTTGACTTATGTGAGTCATGCTTTTTATATTATAACGCCACAGGGGAGAACTTACGCGCGATTAATAAATACCACTTTCGTTGGTGTAAGCAACAC
This sequence comes from Athrips mouffetella, assembly GCA_947532105.1. Classification (NCBI taxonomy): domain Eukaryota; kingdom Metazoa; phylum Arthropoda; class Insecta; order Lepidoptera; family Gelechiidae; genus Athrips; species Athrips mouffetella. The sequence continues at coordinate 37,018,125 of OX383956.1, forward strand.
AAATAAGTAATAAATAAGTAAGTATTCTGGCCCTGTTTAGCTTTGTTTCTTCTCCGATAACCTCCGCTGCAAAGGGCGTTTACTTTTGACTTTGTACAAATGGATTCAATGCCGCTATTTTGTTTAACTTTAGCAACATTAAGATAATAAGTATAATCAACTCCATATCGACCGGCTAAATTAATGGTTGTCGCGGTTGATAAGGCACTAACACGCCACATTTTCCTGTAGCTCCTTTACAAGCGATCACGAAACGTAATATTGTATTCAATCAACACAAATGTGCGGCTGTAAAATCGGAAACTAACCACCTACTTTGGTAATACGGCTCGCTTTTACTTATTAAATGGGTTAGTAAATCGTTACGGGTGAATATCCAAACGTTGCCAATATTTTTGCAAATCTAATTTACAACCTAATACCGGTTTAGCAGGCGTAACCTACATGTCGGTGTTCCCGGAAGTGCGTATTACTCGTATTGTAAAAATTTTATAAAAAGCATTTTTAAATTTAGAATTAGGTAATGAAATTTAATTAGGTACCCGTTGAAATTAAAAGTAAAAACAAAATAGTACCCTGTATAAGAAGGCTAACTGAATAAAGTGAGAGCGCCTATGTTAAATTAGGTCCTGACTTCGGGAGTCCAATATCCGACTCTATAGTACAGAGGATCGTTATGTTTAGTAATTAGAAATGCAAATGGGAGGCGATTTCGGCGAAATTGTCGGAGAGCGGGTTGAATCTAGTTCCGTCTCGTTTCGCCTGCCAGCCTTATTCGGGATCGACATAGTGACTACACTATACTACTTCTGCACCCGCGTAAAAACACCAACACGGTCCATACCAATATTTGGACTAAAAGTAGTCTCCATTATTTAATCATTCTCATTGGACATCTTTTAGTAGGTAGTTAATCAATAATCTCAGATTTGCTATATACAGGTTTATTGGAGCATTGAGTTGCGTGGATAAGTAAAGGTTCGATTATGCTACAGCTCATTTTATGAATAATGAAAAATTAAAATCACTTTCAGGCTGAAATATGAGATATAGCAAAGCTTAAATCAATGTGATGAATCGCTTCATCGTATTATTGAATATATTGAATGAATTGAGTGCCTACCCCAGGCTTTCTGTGTACTTGGAGGTTTATAAATGAAACTTGGTATAAACAGGACTATTTTTGGACCTTTAAATTCTAGTATGTATTAGTATCAGACAAAACATGCTTGCTTCTGAATAACTTTGCCAAAGAAGCATGAGTCAAAAAGAAGAAAATATTTTGGTCGTAAGGTAAAGCCGAAAAAACCGTTTGAAGACTCACCTTTTATTGAAAATTCTTTAGAATTATGGTCTCAGTAATATTTTTTGCTATTGAAAATCGTCTGATATCTTTGGCAAATTTATACCACCTTTACTCGATTTCAAATATTTGAAAGCATGACAAAAACTAAGCTTTATAAATATTTTTTGTTCTAGAATGTACCAAGATAAACAAAAATTGTGATAGACTCAGTTTGAAATATTTTGTGATGAAAAAGAAATGACTGTTACCATTTTTAGAGTTCCGTACCTCAAAAGGCAAAAAACCGAACCTTAACTCTTCATAGGTCTGGTTGCGAAATTGGTTGATATATCGACCGCCTTTATGGTCTAGGCAACAAGGCAGATCGTTGTTGTAAACCCTCAAAAAAAATCGGTACTTTTAATTTTTCCATACAAAAATTACAAGAAATGTATGAAAAAAATTTTTTTTGGGTATTTTGAATTTACGTTTGATTCAGGATTCTTTATCATCCTGTCAAATAAAATCTGCCTGAGAGAATTATGTTGGGGTCAACTGCTTCGTTACCTACACTATTAGGCTGCTTTTCCTCCATACCAGTGCTGTGCGAGGAAAATGCAATAGGCATTTATGCAATAGGATTTCTAATGGCGCAACCCTATAATATCGGAATCGGTTTAAATGCACAAGTACTGATCTAACCCCGTTTACCATCTGCCGATGCCTTTTTACAATTTGCCGGCCATTTGTAAACGGCGAATTATACGATTTGCATAAGAAGATAGAAGTTCAAAACTGGCGCACCCACACATGTGCATACCGCTAAAGGAAAATAAGCAGTTTTCGCGCTGAAGTAAGTCGTAGTTGCCAAAACCATAATACAAACAAATAGGTACCCATAAGTATGTCCCTGTCCTTGTGCGATAAAAGGCGACTAAGTGTCTTTGTCTGCCTTTGTGTCATAAAAGGCGACTAAGTGTCTTGATCTGCCCTTGTGTCATAAAAGCCGACTAAGTGACTTAACCTTTCTTTGTGTCGTAAAAGGCGACTAAGTGTTTCGTGATTGAGTGGCTTAACCTTCCCTTGGGTGCTAAAAGGCGACTAAATGTCTTAATCTAAGCTTATGTGATAAAAGGCGACTAAGTTATTTAACCTTCTGACTTAACATTTTATGCAAGACAGTCTGCTACATTTAATTTTCTTTGTAACTTTCCTTAAAGAACCTAGGTCGATAGACGAAAAAAATTGCCCCCCTATAGAAGACGCCTGACACAGTTTCTAATGCTATTTATTGCCAATTGGACAGAAAATATTATTTCGTATTTCGACTTCTTTGTTTAGTTTTACGGTCCCAAAACATGCTGAAAGGAACAAAGTTGATAGAAGGACCCAATATTTGAGTTCATCATACTATTCTTATTTCAAAAATTCTGGGTTACATACAACCCTGACGCTCCGACGCAGAATAGTTCTTTTTCCAAAAAATGTCCTGAGTTTCCATACTGCTTTAGCTTATACAGGGTGTTTGGTGCATCGTGTGCCAAAAGGAAGTGGCCGTTAGGAGAGGCCATCTGCTATCCATTCAGCCCCCATAACCCTCTTCTAAGCTCCAAAGTTTTTTTTAAATTCAATTATAAAAAAAATATTCGCAAAATATCAAAATTCTGCATTAAAACTCGAATGAAAAAAAGTTATGGGTAGACTAGACTCCAAATTAGATTTTCATTTTGTTGTGCACTGTTGTGTGGTTCTATCGATACCAAAGGAGATGTTTCACAAATATATGGAGACTGGGCCTGCACATTGTACATTAGCTACATAGGTAGCTATATAAGTGGAGAATCATTTCTCTCTATGAATTTTCTACAATTTGGCTTTTTTAAAATGTACAAAAATATAAAGTTTGTTAACAACATAAACACGATAATCAAATATGACGGACTATTGATGGTTCTAGGTCAAAATTAAGTGCACTGTGTTTTATTAAAGTAGCAATTTCGTATTTCTGGTTGTTTCTAAAGGTTATATTAAGTCTGCCACCAAATACCAAAAAATGTTGCCTTCTTTGTCACACAAATCTAGAATAAAATATTATATTTGTACCTTTTATATCTCAATCAAAATAAGGTATGAGTAATTTTATTGAAGTCCTTTAATTTTTATCTATTTTTTCATTTACTGTATTATGTGCAGGCCCAGGCTGAAACATCTCCTTTACTTTTAATTCTCATCTAGTTATTTTTTTATTGACTCTCAAAGTTATTTTTATATAGCCATGTAAATTTAAAGTTTAAGTTTGTTTTTACCTCTTCAGGAAACTTTGAGAGTCAATAAAAAATAACTAGATGAGAATTAAATGTAAATTTGATATCGATAAAACCACACAACAGTGCACAATGAAACGAAAATCTAATTTGGAGTCTAGACCCATTACTTTTTAAATCTGAGTTTTAATGCAGAATTTTGATCTTTTGCAAGTTATTTTTTAAAAATTGAATTAAAAAAAACTTTGGGGCTTAGAAGTGATTATGGGGGCTGAATGGATAGAAGATGGCCTCTCTTAAAGGCCACTTCCTTTTGGCACACGATGCACCAAACACCCTGTATATTTACTGTGCTTATACGAACACGTTGTGTAAGTGCGATAGGGATACACTGCACGCTAAATTGCGACTTGAATAGCGAAATTATTAGTTATTTTGGAATTGTGTTAATGTATATAATGTAAAGTTAACACACAAATCCACGAGCTGCACAATACGCGCAACGAAAGAAGAGCCCTGACGGATCAAGTGGTCAACCTACGCAGTAGACAGTTTGCGACAAAATGGCCTACAAAATGGCTTCGAACTGTCTACTTAACCAGCGGTGGTAACATGCATAGCAAGACTTAAGTCTTCGAAGACTGGACATAATTTTGTCTCAGCTGTCAAAGTTGTCGAGATGGTTAACATGCGCACCCCCCGAGATTCGTTTGTCTTCGAAGACTTCTTGAAGTCTAGGAAGAATGAACAGTGTTGCTTTTAAGAAAAAATACAGCATTTATTTTACTGGTAATACTGGTTTCAATCGTTTCAATCCGGTCAATCCGTGTGCGTAAACCCTAAATTCTGAAATAAAAAATAAAATAAAGAAAAAAACAAGTGTCAGTCAGTGTCATAAATTAACAACATGGAAATATATCGATTATCATGACATAAAATTGTAATTTACATCATTCTTAGTATTTTTTGCCTTTTCTTTTCTTCATCTTCTTTTTTCCACTCACTTTGTCTGCTTTGAACATCAAAATTTCTATACCATTCCTCTAACGTGTGTGTCGAGTCTATATTTACTATGAATTTGGCCAAATACGTCTTGATAAAAGATGTGAAAGCCATATTGAAAAAAAAAAAAAAACTAATTTGGTTATTTTGGATAATAACTCGTGTAAGTAAATTAATAACTTGTTGATAATTATGTATTGCTTTAAATAAAATGTAATTATGCCTACTACGTGCCTGCAAAATGCGCTGCAATTGCACATAGGAATAGGACTGCAGCAAAATGCCATAGTCACCACGGTCACAGGCGTTGCAGCTGGCGACCGCTGTTATTGGTGCTCCCAGAACGATACACAGAAAGATGCTGCCTACTAATGAATATAGGCATATGTCACCTTCATCATAACATCTCATGAAACGTCCACTACAGGACAGGGAGCTCACTCCAGAAATCTAGCTTTTGCTGAAAAAAATGTGGAGAAGAAGTACTATTATATTCATCTCGCTTGTCAGCGTTACGGCTGGCACCATGGACCGCGGTTTTAGGTGACCGCAGTAAGTAAGATAGTATGATACACAGGAGGATGCTGCTGCCCATCCTCCAGTTTATAACACAGGCTCGGTATTTATTCATAAGCCTCGGTTCCAAAGGATAGCCTAAATCACCTGTTGTAAAAATAATAAAAAAGATTATGTGTATTTTTTCTATTACAGGAGATACTTCATGAATATTGATTCAAGATATAGGGCAGATTTTATAATTATAATAAGAGTTGCATGCACTCACACAAGCTCTCACATTAAAATGGCGCTGGGCAGGACATATATAGCTCGAAACACTGACAATTGATGGACAGAGACAGCCACAAAATGGTAAGGCCCCAAGGCAAAAGAAAAGTTGGCAGGCCATACAAGCATTGGGCAGACAATATTATAAAAAATACTGGAAAGGACTGGATGGTCAAAGAAGAGGACAGACAGAAGTGCCAAGAGCTTGAGAAAGCCAACACCCGAGGAGGGGCCCAAACCTAAAGAAAAGAAGAAACTAACATCTACTAAGTAAACTAACAATAATCTAGTGCAAACTTTACAATTTTTTGATAAAAATGTATTAATTAATTTGTGTTTGGAATAATAAATGGCTCTTTATTTCTTTATTGTATTATAGTATAATTTGCAGCAGTGTAAACGGGTTACGTACGTGCCTTTTTCTCTTCCTCTGTCTTTCTCTCTTCCCGTTCCTCGTACAGACTCAAAATACATCTCAAAAATGTGTTCTTTATCACTTATACATCATAAAAAACAAGTCTCCGAAAAATGTCCGTCCGTCGGTCGGTCTGTCCGTCACGCTTTGGCCTAGCGGCTTAGAAACGAATAGTCCGATTGACACCATATTTTAAATTTAAGAGTTTCATGCTAATCCGTCTTAAGGGTTTTAAATGGTTTCCTGCTGGCTTCGAGGGTAGCTGTCATACAACGAAAATGAAAAATTGTAATTTTCGCAAAAACATCTCATAAAATCTTGATGAAAATTTGCATGATCAAGCATCTCCATTTAAGATATTTTGCGGCAGTATCAATTGATCTGTAGAAATTCATACAAGGGGTGTTCCCTTACTACTAAAATTTAAAAATATGATATTTTTTATTTATTTTTTTATCGTCAATGGGCTTAATCTTGACCTCGATCTAGTCTTGAAGACGAAGATGAGGTCGACGATGGAACGAGCTTGCCCAGAAGAAGCCTATTCACTCGCGACTTGAGTAGATTCGGGTTATAATGAACTCGGGAACACAGACGCAGGCAGAGATTTTTTTTACTCTAAATCGGTTTCGTTGAGCTTATTTTGATGTTCTACAATTTGGATTCTAAATTGGTGTTCTACCTGACTGCATAATGCAAATCATTTTTACATAAATTTAGTAGGTATAGGTAAGTTTGTATTTTCATATTATTTGTATGGAATTACAAACTTAAGTTTGCAGTTGACTCGTTACTGTCCGCAGCCTTTATCATATAGTAGTTAGAGAATAATACAGTAGTTAGAGCCTTTATTATATTGTAGTTAGGCTCTTGATCCGGAGGTTCTGGGTTCGACTCCCGGCGGGGACACTGTTGAAAAATGACTCTCGTATATCGCGAGAAAGTAAGTGCAGTGCTGCTGTACCATTTATTTAACTTTTTGCACTTATTTCCACCTACTTGTGACCAAGTCTTCGCTGCTGTAGGTGGAAGACTTTTATTTCTATTTTAAACGTCAAATATAGAAATAAGTCTTCTCTTGGTTGGCACGCATGTTAGTGACCGAAGACATATTGTCTATGAAGTCTACAAATGACAGTTGAATATAGAAATAAGTCTCAGTCGTGGGGCGCCATGTTAGCGCACGTAGAAATAACATTTTCTCGCGCTCGAGAGAAGAGAGACTTCCAAGTCTTCGTGCGCATGTTAGCACGGCAGGGCTCTTCTTTGTCTTATGTCATGTCATGACTATAGCGTGTAATTCTTTTTAGTGGCGTGCCGTAAGGCATAAAAATTGTAAAATCTCGGAATCCAGAGCCAGTCAATAAATATTGATAAAAACTGTTGGACTGCATTGTTAAAAGCTCAAATAAAAAAGTTAAAAAAAAAATTGGCCGATCTTGATTACAACAATTTATAACTGTAAAAACTCCGCGACCATCCAACTTGACCCCTCTTTTATAGAAAAGTTCTTGAAACTGAAGCTCACCTTAATTGGTTACTATAAGTTGTGAATTTATATTTTTATTTTTAATGATTTTAGACTTTTACCTTTATTTGTACTGTCAGACCTAGCTTCTTTCAAAATTTCGTAATTTTATGTCAACGGGAGGTATCCTCTAGGTTTTGCTTTAGTGCATAAATGAGATGAGGACATAAAAAGCCATATCTTTTGATTGTGTATTTGTAAAAAATTTAAATTTTATATAAGGGTTCCGTTTTTTTTATTTTGAGGTACGGACCCCTAAAAATAAATTTAAAATAATAATAATAAAAAGAAATCCGAGAAATTAATAATTATTTATTTATTTATAAAAAAATTGAGATCGGGCAAAATATTTTTTTTAACATGTTTCTATATGCTTTTAAAAACACATTTCAAAAATGTATATGAAGATTCATTGACTGGCCCTGGATTCCGAGGTATAAATCTTACGGCCCTCCACTATTTGGGAATATACTGTATTTTATTATCAGTAATTTTTTTTTTCTATCGTGTGAAATTCATCCAATCGTGTACTGGAAAACAACTACCTTTAGGATCTATTCTCAACCAACATGTATATTTAATCAATGAAGGTGGTAGGGCTATTGTGAAAGTCCGACTGGGGAAGTACCACCCTCTTGCTTAATTCTGCCGTGAAGCAACAGTGTTTGCACTGCTGTGTTTCGGTTTGAAGGGCAAGGGAACTAGGGAAATTACTGGCACATGAGACACACCATCTTAGTTCTCAGGGTGGGCAATGCGCTTTGCTGTCTTGTTAGTGTCTATTATGCTACTAAAAAGACAGTGGGCATTATGGGCGGTGGTGGCCACTTACCATTGGGTTGCTTACTTGTTACTACATAGAAAAAAAATCTATTAGTAATTGAATTTTTTGCTGGACAAAATACTTCAGAGACGCACGTGTCACGACTACAGGCGCCTTATTTTTTTTTTTTTATAGAAGAGGGAGGCAGACGAGCAGGCGGGTCACCTGATGGTAAGTGATCACCGACGCCCATAGACACCTGCAACACCAGGGGGATCACAGGTGCGCTGCCGGCCTTTAAGATATTTGTGGGCTCGTTTCTTGAAGGCTGCCTTGTTGTACCCGTCCGGAAATACCTGCGCAGGAAGCTGATTCCACAGTGCGGTCGTACGTGGTAAGAAGTTTCTTGTAAAACGTACGGTGGAAGATTGCCAGTTATCTAAGTGGTAAGGATAAAATGTTAACTTCTGGCGAGTGGTGCGGTGGTGAAATTCTGCAGCAGGTATTAGCTCGAACAATTCTTCAGAGCACTCCCCATGATACACGCGATAAAGGATGCATTAGTGGCCATTACTTCTTCTGCACATCGTCCTAGAAACGCCAGGTCATCGGCATATCTTATAATTGGTGTCTGCCGTTGTTAAATCAACTCCATCTATCATAATTTATATATAACACAGCCTAAATTGAGATGGAAATATTCTGCAAACTCTAACGAATTTTTTAGTATTTTAAACGTGATAAACATTTACTGAGGGTGGGATTGAAAGCAGGGGCGGCCGTGGACACCCCCCTGTTTCCAGTTTTGCTGTTTGTATGTAAATTGGAACGTTTTATTGTTTCCCCGGCGTCAATGTGGAAAATAAGATGAGTAGGTACTGAGCGAGAGGCGTGATTTCTACTGTGTACCAAATTGAATGGCAAAATTTATATAACCCAAAAAACCAAATAAAAAAACTACTTAATCTTGTAGAGATTTATATTTGAAATTACTCATAGAAAGATCAGAGGGATTTGGCATAGCTTGCCATTAGACAAATCAGTCACAACACTAAGAAAAGCAAAAATGTATGTATGTATAGTACTGTAGAGAGTTACAGTTTATTCTGGGGACTAAATGCGTAAGTTTTTTAGTTTTATCCACAATGAGTTACACTGCTTCATTCACTGCAAGTGTAACTTTGATATCCTATATGTTTATATGGGAATACAAAGTTATTTATGTAGATGGTAAAACTAGAAAACTACACCAAAACTTTCAAAATACTCGTATTTTATTTTTTCCTTGATTTATACAGTAAACAACAATTCTGTTCTAAATTTTAAGCTTCTATGTCTGCTAGAAGCGACTTAGAGTTTTGATGATCGGTCAGTCAGTGACAAAATTGAGTAACTTTGACTTGCTATAATTCTTAAACTACTGGTTCAAATTGAATAAAATTTGAAACATACCGTGTTTATACTATGCCTGTTTGGTTACTAAAAAACAGGCTTCTAGTTTTATCCACAATGAAGTTACAGGGGTGTCGAAAATGGCCTGAATCGCTTCGAGAAAAGGATGGTACGGCCGCACCCTGTTTTTTTTTTTTTGCCCTATTTACGAGGAATGAATACATGTTTGTGGCCAATGTCTTGGTACATTCTCCCTCTCAGCACTCCCGTTCCCCAGCCTTCTACTCATCATAGTACTCCATGAAACCTCCACAACAGGACAGGGAGCTCCCTCCAGAATTCCAGCAAAAACGCGTGGGACTTAGGAGGGGCTAGCGACCGCTGTTGTTGTTGACCGCAGTATGCAAGATGGTACAATACAAAGATGCTGCTGCCCATCTTCTGGTTAGGGCCTTAGTCGCCTCTTACGACACCCATGGGTGATCCACGGGTGAGATGGCCTTAAACCTTCTATACTATCTTCCAAAGCACTTTGACCCTATGGGATCTTTGTGCTTCCCCTGAGCGCTGAATTTCGATGTAGATTTCAGCGGAAGGAGCCTGTAGTCTTCTGGTGTGGGCTAAGTCTGCCTCAGAATCTTCATACGCTTGCGAGCCTAGGCATTGCATATGTATGTATAAAAGATGTTCCATGCGTTGATTTGCAGGTGGTTGTATCCGACAGCCCCGTCTTGTGTAGATGCTCTCTAGTGCCAAAGTGGCCAGTAAGAGCACCTACAATATTACGGCTCTGATGCCTGCTTAGGTTTCTTAGATATTTGAAGTAACCTACCTTTGTGGTCCCTAAAGTAAGGCCAACGTAATAGGTCCTTTGTGACAGCTGTCAAACGTATTAAAAAATTAAAACCTGCGAAGAAAAATGAACCCTGTGTGTCGGTGTTAAGGAAACGTCAAAACGGGCTCCTTAAGTTGGCCCTAGTTTAGAAATTTCGTCAAGTGAGTGGGTCCAACAGTGTTTTCCCACTCAATGCAGTGGTACTCCTTGATAACTCAATAAAAGTTTCAGGTGCAAAGAAGCGTTTTTCTGATCTCTCCCTGGCTAGTCTGTCAGCCTCGTTGCCTTCTACTTCTACGCGTCATGGGTGGGACCCAAACCAGTGGTAGTGTGTTGTGCCTATCTAACCTATTAAGGATTTGGATGGATCAAGGACTGATTTGGAGTCTACCTTGTAGGATGTGAGAAGTGTAGGTGTACCCGGAGTGCTTCTGTCTAGATTTTCTTTTGCACAGGCAATCATTATGTTTCAGTCTGAAAGGCCTTTGCACACATGCCCATACTTTCTTTAACTGTGTTGATATCCTTTAGTATAAACACCCGCCCTTGAAAGTGATTTAATTTTTGATCCATCAGGGTACCATGTCCCTTTCTTGAGGAATTCAAACCTTTACTCCATTCCTCTCTCGAGGGTATGTGGATCTCATAGAGTCCCTTGAACAGAAACCTAGGCTGTGGTTTATCGCAGTCCATGGATGTAATAGTGTCAAGTTCGTTTGTTATGTCGAATTTAGTGTCTCGGGTTTTTGGCAAGGAGACGACTCTAATTATAATCCAAAAGCTCCAGATATGGCTAATGCACAAGAACTGTCTTTGGAATTTAGCTAACTCCAGTCTGCATGCAATTTACTTGTTCTGGGCCACCAGGATATACCATCATATGTAATAATCGGTTGGATCACCATGGTGGACAGCCATTGTAAGGTCTTGTCTTAGGTAGATTTACACATTCCGAAGACTCTAACGTGGTGTTGAAAGGCGTAGCTACTTTAAATGTGATAACGTGGTGACTATAGGTGTAGTGGCAACAAAGTTATGACTACAAACGAGGCAACAATTTTAATTACGTGGTTATGACATCAATAATTACTCAAAACGCGATCACAAAGAAGGTCGTCTCTGCTCAGAAAAAATTTGCTTCCTTTTGTGTGTGTGTGTGTGTTTACCGCACCATCAATCGCGCAACGGTACGTTTATGTTACAAATGTTTGGCTGCAAAAGTTCTCAAGAGAGTTTCCCTTTTTTAGTTGTTAAGGTGACACTGAGTAGGCTGTTGAAGGTAAATAACATAGGCAGCGACCACCGCGGCTTTCTAGCTCCACTGTAAAAATATAATGAACGGTAATGGTTTCAAACTTGGCAATTTAGTAAGTAGTTCATAAAACGTAAAGTCAGTTTTTCCTTTTTGACTTACTTACACTGATATAGATGCGACCTCATTTCCTTTTTAACTACTAGTATTTTGAAAGAACTATTATTTAACACAAACAATTCGTTAGATTGGCGTCACCCTAATATTGGCTCGCAGTGGTTAAAGCAATAACCCTCCTGTTTTGGGGCAGTCGGGTAAAAATACCGTTCGTTTGTTCGACGGCATTTTCCGAACACTTTTGTAGGGGGTCCACCCGCCGCAGCCCGATTTGGTCGTCGAAAACTAATGAAGATCCGGTTTGTCGAATTTTATTTGACGGCTAGGATGAAAAATGGCAGGCCATTGTTAGGAAAATAATAAATGTGGACAAAAAAAAGTCGGGGTAGAGCAGGCAATAATTTCAAAGGTTGTGACGACATCATGACTTAGTGTCGTGTAATCTGCTTATCGAGGTGAGCAGGCGGCTGAGCCCAAAGCATGTCGCGTCTCCATCACTCACATCCCTGCCCAGCTCCTTCACTGTCTCGGATTAACAATTTATTACTTACGACGCGGCGAAAGACTGTTTTGATGCATTTACAGCGATGTGAACATACTGTCTCTCGTTTAGAAACTCAGGTTATTTATTTTTGTTTTTTAATCCGCATGATAATTATTATGATGTTAAAAATGTACGGAAAACTCATTCGTAACAAATAAAACTCCAAAGTTTTTAATTTATTTAAGTATTTAAAATTATTTTGTATTTGATAAACAAGACAAAATTAATGAAGACAGGAATAAATTGTTCTCATTATATTATTAACGCTTGGGATTGTTGGCACGTCGTCGTCTCCAGTCGAACGATGGAGATACCTACATAAATAATAATGATCGCTCATCCGAGAGAAGAAAGATTCTACTCACTAAACAAGTGTCTTATTTATTGTTTGCCGACGATATGGTTTCAAATTTCATTTTGTTTCACTTCAGACCTATATATAACTTTTTTTTTACTTTGGACTTACAAGAACGTAAAGTGACGTAAACATTGCCCGTAAGTAGTTAGAGCTAGACCAACTTTTCTGTAGAATGGCCAAATGAGGAACTACTTACGTCATTTTGAAAACGTCATTTTGTTGTTGACAGTCCTCAGAGTAAAAACTGTAGAGTCCGTCCTAAACATAGTCGTGTAAAGCGTCTCCTAGTCGACTATTACAAGTCGGTCAAAAAACTAGGGTCTAGGTTACGTTTTACAAACATCTTTATAAAAATCTAATGTTTAATCCAAAATTTATATGCGAAAGTGAAAATATATCATTTTTACTTGTGAATTGATCATCAATTCTATACATATAATAACTTACCGATTCTGTTCATTGAAAATTATCGGGAAAAATTGATCTTGATCTGGGGGGTCACAAAAAAGGTAATAGAAACCATTCGGTTCATTTTTGGAATTTTTGTCTGTTGGTCTGTTTTGTGTATTCGCGATAAACTCGCAAACCACTGAACCGATTGGAACCGGGTTTTCGATAGGTAATGTATTAAGTTTATTTCCGTGCAACATATAAGCTTAGTTTCATTGCAATCGGTTCACTCAAACAGAGTACAATCGAAGTTTCAAGCGGCGGCGCCAATAACTCACAGGCCCAATTATCACGGCCTGTGCACCAATAACTCATAAACAACTTAACTGATACAAACGGGGTTTTCAATAATATGTTTGGCGTTCTTTCTTGCAATATAAAAGCGGTGTATCATTGTAATCGGTTCACTCGAACAGAAGATACGCAACTCATAAAAAAATATACGTTTGAAACTTCTAGAGTTTTGAAAACTTAGGTAAAATAGATAAATAAAATACTTTAAGAAATAAAGAGAGATGTGAACCTTCATGTTTTAGAAATTATCTTTTAAAGGGGGAAATAAGTGTTCAAACAAAGTTTGTATAAAAATACTACAGTTTTGTGTTCAGGTACATGTACTCGTACCTACAGTCAAAAGTATTTGTATCTTGACACGGTGGACTTTGTACCGTTCTTTTTTCAGTACCTACAGAAGCTAAAGTGACTGAGCCTCAGATTTAGTTACAGGTTTTGTTTTGTATATGAAATAAAGAAACCCGTATGACACTTCGTCCGCATTTTACACTTACGAGGATAGTGGGCGACCTAACAGTCCATACGTGAACAAGTGTACATACATTTTAGTATGGAGGTCCCTCGCAAGAAATGGATACGGTTATGGCTCCCTCCTTAGCCGAAAGAGCTGCTACTTAAACCTCCTTGTATCAGTCAGTGTTGCCTGTGCTGTTCTTGTTTTTCTGCATATTTCCAAGTATTTTATGAGAAAATCATTCCAAAATCGCTGTTACAGTGGTGTGTGAGAAATGATTCTCATAATGAAATCATTCTTTGATGCAGAAAAGGAGCAAGAATCTCCAATAGCACCATTTGTTCATGTATAACGCTAGCTCGTTTAACATACTTGTCAAGCAATTTTGATCGTGTAAAACGAAGCTTGATGTACTTGACAAGCAATCTACGTGCTTGCGAATGCTTGTTGAAAATTTTATATTTTTACAATGCTTGTCAAGCATGTTCGTCCGTTTAGAAAATGCTTGTCAAGCATCAAAATTTAATTTAATTACTATGTGAAAGGTTATCAGTAAAAGGAATAATCAGGGTCTTCTTTTTCTATAAAAAGAAATTCTTAAAATAAAAATAGCAATATTGATATGTTATCCTCCCTACTAATAATATAAACGCGAAAGTTTGTAAGTATGGGTGGATGGATGTTTGTTACTCTTTCATGTAAGAACTACTTAATGGATTTTAATCAAACTTTACAATAATATAGCTTATACATCAGAATAACACATAGGCTACAACTTATAAACCTTCGCAGACGAAGTCGCGGGCAATAGCTAATATAAAATAAAAAAAATAACATTTAATATATTACTTGTATGCTTTAAAGTTTAATTATTCCGAGGCCAATTTGCCTAAAAACCCTTAGGTACTGTTTAGTCAGGGCCGTTGTCTTTATCATCGATCTTTGTATTTACTTATACAGGGTGTGAAAAACCGGCCAAGTGCGAGTCGTACTCGCGCCCTAAGGGTTCCGTACCTATCTACCATATGATATACTAAAAGCTTTCGCTCTTTGATTTTAAAGTCTCCGCGACCATCCAACTTGACCCCTCCTTTATAGAAAAGTTCTTGAAACGGGAGCTCACTTTAATTGGTTACTATTAGTTGTGAGAAAAATTGAAATATTAGTTTTTAGACTTTTCCCTTTATTTGTACTTTGAGACCTAGCTTCTTGTCAAATTTCATAATGTTAGGTCAACAGGAAGTACCCTGTATGTTTTGCTTTTTTGCATAAATGTATGGAGATGAGGACATAAAGAGCCATATCTTTTGATTGCGTCGTTGTAAAAAATAAATTTTCAGATCTTGTTTGGTTTATGGACCTAAATATTCTTTATCAATTTCAACCTGATACCTCTTCTCGTTCGTGAGAAAAAGGGTCTTGACAGACAGATAGACTGACGGACAACACAGTGATCCTATAATAAGGGTTCCGTTTTTTTATTTTGAGGTACGGAACCCTAAAAAGTACGATGATCCTTCTAAGGCGTGATTCTACATCATTAATAGATTGTACAAAAAATATTAAAAATACTTTTTCTTAAAAAATAGATTTAGCTCAAGTAGAAGTGAAGCGCCCCGAAAAATATTAAATTATTAGTGATGTAGAATCACCCCTAAGAAGGATCATCGTACTTTTTTTTACTCCCTGTATATGTATCTTTTATCTGTGACTGCGAGCAAGGAGGCAAACAGTAAAAGGTCATGTCGTATTTTATCATGTAGTTAAGAGTATTAAAAAAGGCTGAATTTGTTTATTTTTGTAATAGGTGGCAACCCTTTTCGATCGTGGCGCCATCACAAAATTCTCCAGATAAGTTGGTCAAGCTATACTAGTGCGATTTACTTACTGTGAAAAAGTATGGTATCAAGCAGTTTGCCATTCTGAGAATAACATTATTTCAACTATATGTGAAAGATAGATGAAACTTAGCAACTTATTTACAAAATTAATTGAAAATATAGTGTCCAGTAAACTATGACGTTTTATTTATTTGAAAAATTCTGAATGTCCGAGACACCATTGCCAAAAAAAGTTTCTGTGTACTAGCATGGGTGATTGCGATAATAAAAAAACAATACGCGCCTATTTGCAATTTGGATGAGTTTCGATGTAAAAACGCAATTTGTAGGTAGTTTTCTCAAAAATTTATTGTAAAAAAATATTCAAGGTTTTATTATTTCACTTTGTTGGTGTGACTAATATGTACATCCATACCAAATTACAGTATTCTAGTACGAAGGGTCGCTGAGCTAAGCCGCGGACAGACAGAATGATCGACACACAGACAGACGGACATGACGAAACTATAAGAGTTCCTTGTTGACTGCGGAACCCTAAAAATTAAGAAGACAGTTTTCCATTTTTGACAGTTTTGAGTGGCGGTTGCAATGAATCAAAGATACACATTTGGTAGATTTAAATTAGAAAGAGTATTAAAATTAAATAAAATATCAATAGGTGTTCCGTCGGCAAAGAAAAGGTGCCTCAGAGTGCCTCATTCTGATTGTCACTTGACCGGATTTTGCTGCCGCTTGTCTGAAAAGAGGCTTTATTCAGAACATCTTGGTGTTTCGACAGGCACCTCTTAAGGTAAAGCACCTTTTACCTTTTCAATATAAAAGAAAGATGTAAAATAATGTGAATAAGTAAGTTTATATTTATGATTTCTGAATTACAGTAGATATCAAATAAGGTAATCTCTAGTTTAAAGTTTAGTCTATCGAAGCCTCGATGGGGGATGGGAGGATGGGGGGATGGGGGATGCATCTAGATGCATCAGATTAATAAGCAGCACATTAGTACATAGTTTGCTGCTCTACTCTGTGTACCGTGCATTAATGAACACGCATAATGGAGTAAGTACACTAATCTTTTAATCTGTATTTAGAAAGCTCGTGGATTAAATACATTACACATTGTTGTTATAAATATAATAATAGAAAGTGAAGTTATTTCGGGTTACAAGACTTCGTATAATCGTTTTCTCTGTAGTTCCTATTAATAAGGTTGGAGTTATGAAGGTAGTTGGTATATGATGCATAATTTTTATCGTTGCGCACCATTATCCACTATAAAAGCTTTTAGTTGTATAAGCGGTTTTCGCGGCCGCGCCGCAGTAACCTGTCCCATCGTTTTATGGACCCGCGGAACTAAACGTTGAAACATGAGACTATAATACTCCTTTCTTACGGACTCAATTGAAAGTACTTGTAATTTTCTAAATAAAAGCTAAGGTACTAATAAAAGCAAAGCCTGCCATGTATTAAGCAAAAAGCATTTTATCGTTAGGAATATTGAAAAAGAAAATATATTTTACTGTCAGTTTAGACTTATGGCGGAAAAAGGTCTTACCATATGGCGGAAAAAGGTTAAAGGTAGTCGGTGTTGTGTTGTGTGTGAAAGATTTGTTTCAGAGATTACCCCACTGATTAAAAATACTCAAACAAATGTTACTTCTTTCATTATAGCTATGTTTCTACGTACTCGTAATATGTATTACGATATCTGAGAAATATAAACTTAGTGGAGGAAATCACTAGTTCACGCACAGGCACAGCTTCACAGAATTGCTTTACAGGTAAAATATGATTAATTTAATGAGATAGAAGCAGCTGGTCTTCCTGTAAATAACTGTCTTTGCGTCTTTTAGCTGGTCATAGGGAAGAAGGGTTTACTACCCGGGTTACTCGTTGGAAAACAAGTTTAAAAAACGAGCCGGGGTCTGTGTGTACGTCCGCCATGACATTTGCTATCGGCGTCTCCGTTGCTTTGAAGATTCAGGGTCATCAACACTGTGGATTCTGGTGGACACCAGCATAGAGAAATCTATCTACGTCGGTGTCTACCGGTCGCACAGCGGTGACCAGGAGACGACCAGGCTCTTTGAGCACCTGTTAGAGAAGGCGGATTGTGCCCAACAACGGTACCCAACAGCGCAGCTTCATTTTCAGGGGGACTTTAATGCCCACCACAGCGAGTGGTTGTTCCATGAAAACTGACCATGCTGGGAGAGAGGCGCGCAGGTTTGCATTGTCGCTAGATCTCACCCAGCTGGTGAATGTAGCTACGCGGGTGCCTGATGTAGACGGACACACGCCCAATTGCTTGGACTTACTGCTGACTACAGATCCAGACAGGCACTCGGTGTCGGTATCAGCCCCGCTGGGAACTTCCGACCACTGTCTGGTGAAGTCCGTGTCGATCAGCTCTCCTCCGGATGATATGATGATGAAGAGGCACGAGGCGAGTTTGGCGATACGAGTCAGCAGATTGGAATGAGATGCGGCACTTCTTTGCATCCTACTCATGGCAGCCAGTGTGTTTTTCTTCGAGCGATCCCTCTTGTTCAGCTGAAGCGGTTGCGGATGTGATACGGCAGGGGATGGAATACTATATTCCGTTCTCCGACATACCGCTCGGTCACAAAGCCCGACCTTGGTTCAATGCGGACTACGCTCGCGCTGAAGCTCGAATGCAGTCCGCATACCAAGCCTGGGTTCAAGCCCGTGATCGCAAAGTTCGAGCTCGACGGGTTCGCGCGAAGAAAAAGGCATTCAATTATGCTGCAAAGTTCTGCAAGAGGGTGATCCGAAAGGCACGTTACGACCATGTCAGTCGTATAGGGACCAAACTTGCATTCTACCCCTCTGGTAGCAAACAATTTTGGTCCCTATCCAAATCGGTCGAAACAAACTTCTGCCGTCCTACATTACCTCCCCTGCTAAAACCGGACGGGTCGTTAGCTCACTCTGCAACAGAAAAAGCAAATTTATTTGCGTCTCTATTTGCAAGCAATTCTCGTTTAGATGCCGGCTCTTATCAACCACCAACGATTCCTCGCTGTGACTCTTCGATGTCGGAGGTCACAATACAGGCAAAAGAGGTTCGTAGAGTACTCCGAAGCCTAGCCGCTCAGTTGATTTGGCGCGCGCGCGAAACTGTGCTTGAGTGATCGAGCCGCGAGATCTAACGCTGGGCGCGCTGGCTGGACTATAAACCGGTTGTATGGCTTGTGTTTGGATAATGTAAGGCCTGAAATGAATATTTTCTTATTGTGATTGATTGTATCTGTTGATTTATGTTAAGTAAATCTTCATTTGATGAATCTTTTTTTAATTATTCAGCTGCAAAAGCAACAACAAACAACTTGCATTCAAAAAACTATATTTTGAGAAGTAAAGCGAGGACGTATATGTTTTATGATCTTAATAGATTTGTATGTTCAATTTACATAAAAGAAAAAAATAACAAAAATATAGAGTTAAAAGTTTATGTGTTACAAGCGTTTAAAAATTTGTCGAAAAACTCTAGTAGGAAGAACGACTGACTTTAATATTATTTCCTTGATGTTGGCACTGACAAAGCGCGTTCCATTTGATTGAAATTTATACAATCATTCAGTGAAAAAGGGATGGAACACTTAATCTATGGTTTAATCCTTTAGAACAACAGAGAGAGGTAGATTTGTCAGGCAGCTAGATGGACAATTCAAATGGGTCACACGCTACCCAGAGGCAGTTTGAGGCAAAAAAAATTTGGGCAGTGTGCTACCCAGTGTCATTTAAGCGGATACACGTGAACAAAGCAAGCGGTCCTGATGGAATACCAGCAAAAGTCTTGAGAAACTGTGCGCCTGAGTTGTCTCCTGTGCTAACACGTTTGTACCGCCTCTCTCTAAAAACAAGAACGGTGCCAATATCTTGGAAGGTTGCCAACGTACAGCCAGTGCCCAAGAAGGGTAGTCGTGCCGACCCCAGCAACTATCGGCCGATCGCTATCACTTCCATACTCTGCAAAGTTATGGAAAGGGTACTCAATGGAAAACTGCAGACATACCTAGAAGCTAACGACCTACTCAGTGACAGTCAGTATGGCTTTTCAGTTGACCTTCTAGTGTATGTCACGCATTGCTGGGGGGAGGCCATCGAGAAATACGGCGAAGCCCTTGCCGTGTCACTAGAGATCTCGAAGGCCTTCGACAGGGTGTGGCACGCAAGTCTGCTGAACAAACTTCCTGCATACGGCATTCCCGCTGACTTTTGCTTTTGGATTTCTGACTTCCTGAGCGAACGGTCGATCCGAGTAGTCCTTGATGGCTGCTCCTCTGACCGCGTGGCTATTGATGCCGGGGTTCCTCAGGGGTCAGTTCTCTCTGCGACTCTTTTCCTGCTGCACGCCAACGACCTACTTGGTCCTAGTATTGTTGGGTACGCAGATGACAGTACTGTCGTCGAGAGATATATGTTAAGTGCAAAAGCCAGCAGTGACGAAATACGTTCTTTGAGAGAGGCCATGGTAGAGCGTATAAACTCAACCCTAAGTCTTGTCTCCGACTGGGGTGACAAAAATCTGGTAAGTTTCAACGCCACCAAAACGCAGGCGTGTCTGTTCACCGCCAAAAGGAGTCCGTTCAATCTGGCTCCTACTTTTCGAGGTACAACTGTACCAGTTACCGACAGCCTCGAGCTACTTGGCATAAGTTGTGTGCAAACCTGACCTTCGGCGCTAACATAGAGTCAAAAGCCCAAACTGCGGCAAAAAAGCTGGGCATCCTCAATAAGGTTAAGCGTTACTTCACTCCTGGACAGCTTCTAGTTTTATATAAAGCCCAAGTCCGATCGTGCATGGAGAATTGCTGTCACCTTTGGGATGGCTCAGCCAAATACCAGCTGGCCGCACTTGACTCGATAGATCGCAGAGCCAAGAAGCTCGTTGGTGATGAGATGCTGGTGAAAACCAAGTTTCACAGTCTGGGCCACCGTCGCAAAGTTGCATGTCTGTCGGTCTTCTACAGATTGTACTTCGGAGACTGTGCTCTAGAGCTGCACGAGCTTATTCCACCGTCTCCCTTCTACCATCGGGAGTCCAGATGCACCGCAGGATATCACCCATACTTGGTTGATATTCCGCACATTCGCACAAAGCGCTTTGAAACATCTTTTATAATGCGCACGGCTAAAGAGTGGAATTCTCTGCCTGCGTTTGTGTTCCCGAGTTCATATAACCCGAATCTATTCAAGTCGCGAGTGAATAGGCTTATTCTGGGTAAGCTCGTTCCATCGTCGACCTCATCTCTGTCTTCAAGACTAGATCGAGGTCAAGAGTAAACCCATTTTCAATTAAAAAAAATACAGTTACGATATTTTTTTATTATTTTCATAGTAAGAATACTATTTCTCCAATTTCTACTTCCGTTTATTTTGCCACCTCACCATCACCTACCTGCACCATTTTTTGCAAAGTAAACTGTTTTATTGCATATCGTGATATAATGGTCCTGTAGACTGAATGAGAGAGATCTTGCAAGAATAGCTGCAAAAAATAGTTTTTGGGCACTGCACTCTGTTTAATTTAAAGTAATGCGCCAAATAAATAACAAGCACCACGCTGCAGCTGAACTGGGTCCTCATGTTGCTCGCTATTCGCAGTTTCTGTACCTGAGGTTACACTGAGAGAACCAAACATTTATTTGAGGAACGCATTTACCTTATCATCTCAAGTTCCTTGTACCTCGTGTGCAAGAAAGAAGAGCCTAACAAAAACCGCCTGACCTGCCATGAAGCGGTCGTTTCACCGTCTTGAACAGTGAATACAAAGGCTTCTGCGGTCTCATTTATGCATACCAAAAAATTTAATGTTTGCCCGGTCGCTATCTAACTATTTCATGTGAAGAGCGCTTTTCATGTAATCCGGATTTCCCTCCGCGTCCTGACCTAGTACGCATCCAAACGGGCTATTGTGAATATGGAGGTTCTGTTTCTAACCAAGTTTATCGATAAAAGTTAGCTTTCCTACCAAAGGTGAAAGATGTTTTCTTTGTTTCTTCATTTTTATCGATCCGATAGCGCGTTTTAATTTGCTGTTATAGTTCGTTGAAATTTTGAGTCTCTTGGTCTACCGCACTAGTCATTCAATATTAGTTGAACTCTGTTTACGCAGTCACGCAGCGAGTTTGAATTCAGTCTAAAACGAAGCTTTTAGACAGTAATTTTTTTTTGCTGGTTAAGTTATATCTGTATAAAAAATGTGAAAGTCGCCTATAGGCGGCGAAATGCCGCGTGTTTTATTTTTATTTTGTATGGATGCAGAAACATCCATACAAAATAAAAATAAAACACATGTTGGCTTTTCATTTTCTCATGCCATTTAATATTTACCTACACCGATAGGTACTGAAAATATGAAGGTACATACACACTGATATAGTTTAGGCTTTATTCCTTTTCGTTCCCTGAAGGCTAGTGGCTGGCGTTGAAAAATAGCTTCGTGACAGCGTGTCAGTGGAGGGGCAAGTCGTTGCTTTTCGTTTCGACCTCAATCACAATTTGGGGTGCGCCGCCCTTTAATGCCACCATCGCTGTCGCTATTGTAAACCGTCCCAATTACCCTGATATTTTTATTGTACACAAATGGCTTCCGAATGAAAGTGCTTTCATAAAGATTGATATTAGCATCGATTTGTTTTTCTTTCGACTAATCCCATCAATAGCAAGTTAAGAAGAGACTAAATCCGGCTACATACTATACACATACGCTTGATTAAAATACATTTAAGGCTACGATTTAAGGACATAACAACGCCGGCCAGTTTCGGTCCGGTAATTGGATCTTCCTCCCGGAGTTTAGCGAATTCACGGACCGGCGACTGTCGCGTCCCGCTGACCAACCTGAGGAAGATCTGCTTACCAAATCTGGTCGGGCCTAGGAGGTGCTTACAAACATGAGTTATAACCATCACCGTATCAGCTGAAAGACGTCCACTGCTGGACATAGGCCAGTTAAATACCATAAATATTAATCAAGATTAACAAAACATTCTTCTCACTATATTGATATAATTTTATTATACTTCAAAACACACCACACCTACTTTACTCACGGATGATGCGCTAACTGACCGGCCCCGAAAATGTGTACCGATGATAGAGGGTAACCTCGCGAGAGATATTACTTTGCGTGCATTATGTCGTGAAGAAATATTTTATCTGTGATTCGCAGTATTTTTTGCCTAGGGTGTTCTCTTGGCCTTCCCTTCCCTTTAGGCTGCCCGCACACGACCGCGAATCAGTGGCCGATTTTTGTCGGCATCCCGCTCTGACGTACTATCACCTGAATCTTCCGTCCTTTTCCTGGGCGATAATCGGCCACCGATTCTCGGATTCAGCCTTATAAGAGCCGAGCACTTGAGAAAAGTAAAGTAGAGTAGACGTGGGAGTTAGTGCTGATCAGGGAAACGGTGGAGCAAGCAAGATGATTATATGCGGTTCGTATTTTTTCAGTTTTTACACACACATAGACACCCAAATAAAATATGGGACACTGCATAAGGAACACCTAGAAATCCATACTCGCTAAAAACCTATACTTGCTGCCTATTAATCCAAAGTGTAAAAAAAATACGCTCCAATTAACAATTATTTTTTTAATAACGTTATATAATTCTTCACCTGACCGGCGACATGTATAAAAGGATAGGTATACAAAACACAAGTCAGAGTGATCTTAATAATTATCTTGTTTCTTGAATGTTGCTAGTTGATAGTAACACCAGCTTTACCTGCGGTAAATGCGACCGTCCTTGCGACTCTTGAGTTGGCTTATTCAGCCGTAATAAAAGGCTGTCTCCGGCAGAATGTTGCGTCGATTGTTTGAAATAGCATGACTAGTCTTATGATGATATTCAGAAAGAGTTGAATACATATCATATCTTATGCAACGAACCTATGCAAATATTCACTATGCGGCAGCTAACTTTGCGGGTTTTTGATCACGTGCGGTAGTGTAAGTGGGGGTAGTCTTCTAAATAGCCCGCAAAATGAGCAGGGCGAGGAAAATCTGAACATAAACTGAATAAATGAACCAGATGATTTTAGCATTTCTACTCAGTCTGTTATTAACCTCTTTAGCTAAAATAAGAAGACGAACTAAAATAATGTATTCATAGCAAAGAGATGAATGTAATCAATCAGTTGTCTCCATTATTATATGTGTGTGTACACGTGGATCGTGGATTTGTCTATATTACATCAGCAATACTTTAGAAATGTCATATTATTATATACTAGCGACCCGCCCCGGCTTCGCACGGGTGCAATGCTGATACTAAATACACTACAGAAAAACTGTGAACGTTGTATATAAAAACATAGCGGCCCGCTCCGGCTTCGCACGGGTATAAAATATATAGCCTATGTGATTAAAATCGATCCAGTAGTTTTGATTTATCCATTACTGCCCGTGGCCCGCACGCGTTAAATTTGGAGTAAAACAATCCCAAAGTGCTATAGGGAAAACCGCGGCCTCAGACGCGCTATTTATAGGCACGCTCTTGCCGCACCGGGCGGCCGGCCGGTACCGCCGCAAACGCTACGTCCCGCAATTTTTAAATCTGTAATATATTCGAAAATATTCACTTAAATCATACGGTGTAAAGGGCCATATAGATCTATATTAAATGAACACTGTATTCAAGGTATTTAATTAGTTATGGATTAATGCTGTATTGGTTAAAATCGCTTCGAAAATTAGCCATTATTTGTCGTAAAAAGTAAATGACAAAAAAAAGTTATTGTGGGTTATCCATAAGAGATAGACATATACCATCACGGACTTTTCTGTAGACCTTTTCAATGTGTACAATACTTAGTACATTATTTTGATAAAACTCGTAGGGTTCAGCCTGCGTTTGCAATGTAAGCGGAAAAAATGTAATTATTTACGACATCACATTAGAAACCTCAAAAATAACAGTACTTCTCCACTATTTAATGGATGTTATTATACATATAAACCTTTCTCTTGAATCATTCTATCTATTAAAAAAAACCGCATCAAAATCCGTTGCGTAGTTTCAAAGATTTAAGCATACAAAGGGACATAGGGACAGAGAAAGCGACTTTGTTTTTACTATGTACGAGTAGTGATTATAATATCGAAAAAGAATACGAACAAGTTGAATGTATCCAAAGAGAAGGCCATATCGTTGCTAGGTTCTCCAAAGTAAGACCCTGTCCAGAAAGGGCGAATACGTCGCGATTTACTCGCGCGTGTTTCGCGCGTTCAACTGGACGCAAACAAGGCGCTCCTAGTATCTCGACTCGCGCGAGCCGAGAAAATTCGCGCGATGCTTGTGGACGCGATTTATTGACGCCCAGTACCTCGCCGACGCGCGCGTAACAATTCGCGGCGAATTCGCCCTTTCTGGACAGGGTCTTAACCTCAAACAGCGACATCTGTGTATCAGTCAACGTGCATTATGCAATAATTAAGTGATTGTATAATATGTATGCTGTGGTTGTGTCTAATAAATAAATAAACATCGACCTGTAGAGACAATGATGATATGTGATTTTTAGTTCAAACAGGACGACGGTAAGTGTAGAGCTAACCTGATTAGCCGTTTTTAATAGGTTGGTATAATAAATTGTGGTTGACTCGAGAAGAAGAAAAGAACAGCTTGATAAAGCTCGCACGAACTTCATTTTAGGTCACGAGCTTTAAGCTCCCAGATATCGTACACAACTGAACGAAACGAAAAAAATAGCACCTCGACGCACAGCTTATACCGTGACGTGGGCGCTCACTCCCCCTTCGTACATATCTATTGCGTGTCACACCGAATGCACAGATCGATAAGATTTTCTCAAAAAGCACAACACGCTACACGCTAACCCTAATAACAGAGTTATTGAAGCGCGAAAAAGTAAAGGTCCGTTTCACCGCTTTCCTCTAAACTTCCAGATAACATATCTGCTGGTTACTCTATCTGTATGTCTTTTTGTTTCACAAGTGTCTGGTTGCATTAACTACCAGATAAACTTCCTATTAAATTAGCTGGGAAGTGGCCGTTATCTTGATATCTGTTATATACTTATAAATTATTTTTTTTCAACATAATATGTCAATACATTATGGATTTGTTTGATGCGACGTGGCCGCTCCGACTCCCAGATAACTCACTGATACTGAGACTTGACTAGACTTGCCCCATCCACCCACTGGAGTTTCCCACTGGTGGGTTAATGGGCAATTCGCGTTTTCCCCTTCACCCACTGCTCTAGTGTTCGAAACAAACTGAAATCAGACAGGTTTAACTGACAGATACTCGTATTTTATCTCTCAGCTTACTATTGGGAATTTTAGCAGCAAGCGTTGAGACGGGCCCTAAGAGTATAAAAACGGGCTTTGCTGTCCACCAAATAAATATACCTAGATCGGGTAGTACGAATTTTCGTCGATGAAACCAACAAATCCTTGGGACAAAGGATCACGTTTTTGTTGCGTGCGTCAGCCCGGCAATATTTCTGGACGATATTGTTATTCTTAGTAAGATACAACGTGGTGTCGACACGGGATTTAAATTTTCTTTCTTGCATTTCTTTTGCACCTGCCATTATTTTATACCTATAGCTCCTAAATTAAAAAAATGGTATCAATCGGACTATTCGTTAAGCCGCTCTAGGCCAAAGCGTGACGGACCGACCGACCGGCCGTACCGACTGACCGACGGACGGACATTTTTGGGAGCCATGCTTTTATGATGTATAAGTAATGAAATACTTTCAGAGGCTAGTTAAAAAAAAATCATAGATGGCGTTCTGTAATGTAAAAATATTTGACTGTATAAGATTCATTGATGGGATATGGGTGGCGTTCCAAAACGAAAATTTCTTCATTCGGATCTTTAGAAAGAGGAAACACAGCAGCATTGACATGCAGGAGGAAAAGAGAAAGAAACCATGGTTTTAAAACCTTAGATGAGGTCGACGATGGAACGAGCTTGCCCAGAAGAAGCCTATTCACCTGACACTGAGGGCGCCGGCTGAGCCAAGTTAGTACAAGTAAAAAGCCCTTTCAGGATCTTATCCTCCTCGAAGTCTTCGTCCTCGCTCTGATTACAAAAGACTATGGATTGACGAAGAATTTTCTCTAAAAGAAATAATAAAAATAATATTCTTTAATTCATTATTTTCACTTTCAACTTTTCAACAAAAGGCATTAAGCATTGAGCATGGAAGCATATATAAATTCCGCTAAACAGCAATAACTTTAATTTCGATTCAATAACGATTTCATTGTTTTGAAGTTTTTATGGCGCCGTCGCTAGCAATTTCACAACATTTCCTACTGTCAATATCAATTCACTCATCTGTCGGGTAATAATTAACGCCAGACACGGCCGATTGCCATATATTTTAATAAGTGAAGTGAACTTCTGTCAGTAAAAATTACCCTCCCTCCGGTTGTTGAACACTTCAGTAAACTGTTCGGTTACCGTCGGTTTCACTCGGGAGTGTTTTGGAACGTCAAAGAGTAAATTTCGCCCGACGTCGGGTAATTTATTCACGTTACGGAACGCAGCCTGAATATTTATCTGTGTTGTGTGTGACAGACGCAGAAGAAGAATTGACGGGCGTGATATTTATCAATTTCGTTTCTTGTACGTTTTATTTCTACAACTTGGACTTAATTCTAATATAATCTGCTTTATACCTACAAAGACTTGGCTGCATCGACCGGACAC
Organism: Athrips mouffetella; assembly: GCA_947532105.1. NCBI lineage: Eukaryota > Metazoa > Arthropoda > Insecta > Lepidoptera > Gelechiidae > Athrips > Athrips mouffetella. Next base: position 37,045,428 of record OX383956.1, read on the forward strand.
CGAATATCTGCTGTGCTGGAATAATTTGCTTCGACAACCGGAGGACACCGACTCATCTACTATGGTAGGCCCAAAAGCAACGTGTCTAGTACCGGGCTGTAAAAATGCTGGATCTCATAGTTTACCCAAAAACTTCAAGCAAAAAACTATGTGGCTGAAAGCTATGAGGTTAGAGGGACAAGAAATCAAGAAGGATACGCGGGCCATTTGCGTTGTTCACTTCAAGGAAACCGATTTTTTTTATGATATGCACTTGGACCCCACAAGTAAGTATGCATAACAGTAGTACCCACTAATTGAGATAGTTGAGTTTTGATTCTGTATTCTATAGAAAAATACAAGCATTACTAGTTTGCTTTGTAGTCACCCAATGTTAATTAAATGAGTTTTCTCACTGAAAAGAAAATATTTCTTTTAAAAGAAGTTGTCTTAGTAGTAAAAAGATAGCAGGTGGTTTTGTGAGCAAAATTGATAAAACTTATTATATATATTGAGCATTAAAGTTGTTCAGTTTCATGGGCAGACCTTTCCGTTACACGTTGTATAATAAAACAGTAGAAATCATGTGCTTTTGATGAATTTATCAAAAATAGAGTGTGGGCGATAAGACAGGACTAATAGAAAACAAAAATAATATTTTTAATTTTTTTCGTCTGTCTGTCTGTATGTATTCAATAAACTCCAAAACTACTGAACGGATTTTCTCGCTGTTTTCGCAGGTAGATTGAGCTTAGCTCCGAGCAACATGTAGGATATGTTTCACTTAATCAGAAGCTACACTAATGTAAAATATCAAACTGCATGTGCAACAATAACTCACAAACTACTGAACCGATTCAAATGGGGTTTTCAATTACAACTTTGCCTTACTTTCGTGCAACATAAAAGTTTAGTTTTATTGCAGAAGGTTTACTTAGAAGGTATGCGAAGTTTCATGCAGTTGTGCAAGTAATTCTCAAACTACTAAACTGATTAAAACAGGGTTTTCAACAACATATTCGACTTACTTCAAGCAACATGTAAGCTAAATAAAAGAATGATATGTGCATGAAATTTCGCATTTATAATACTCATAATAGGTACTAATGAAGAATAGCAAATTTCATTTCTTTTTTAATTGTGTTTCAAGATATGAAAAGAAGAATTCTCAAGAGGACAGCAGTCCCTTCAATATTTCCATGGAGTCCAGAAACTGCAAGTGAAGAAATAAGCTTTATAGCTACTGAGAATTTAAAAAGTCCATCACAGTCATCCGAATCCGAAAAAGAAAACCAAGACCCAACAGATCCTCTGCTTGGTTCAGCCAGTTCCGCTACATCAGTCTCAGAAATTCAGTCTTCATTACCATCATCAGATATTGAATTAGATAATGAAATATTCAATCAATTAAATACTTCAGCAACATCAAAAACATATAGCAAACAAAGTAAGTATCCAACACATACCTTTATTTGTTTGGGTTGTTGAATCAACCAATATTACAAATCCTAAAGGTAGTTTTTAAACTACCTATTAAGCCTAACAAAGTACCCATTAACAATGTGTTGCATTTGTTTTAGATATTCCTGTCGCATTTGTACTGGAGCATCCAGAGTTGCCATATTTTGAAGAGGAAGAAATCACTATAGATCCATTGAGTGTAGAAAAGAACTTGGGTGATGAACACTTTGCAAATCCTGATATGGAAATCGGAAATAATATTGAAATCATAGACGTTGATGACAGTATTACAGATGAAGATGATGGTGTCAATGCTGAAATTGACATAAAAAAAGAATGCAACACAGAAACCGTAGCTGTATGTGAAAGTTGTGGACAAAGTACAATTCCATCATATAGTGTTCACAGTTATAAAGAAAATGCTAAAGCAGTGCATTTTTACACAGGCTTAGAATCATTCGCTAAATTAATGTTTGTATTTGATAGTTTAGGAAATACTGTGAACAACCTCAATTATTTTTATGAAAAACCACCAGTTCATCTTGATCCTTTAGAACAGTTTTGTATAACATTGTTAATTCTTAGGAGGCATAGGGAGTTTGAAGACATAGCTATGATTTACAAAACTACAATAAAGCAAGTTACAAATATTTTTATCACTTGGATTCGCTTCATTGCTTTACAATGGCGATCAATAAATTTGTGGATTGATAGAGATGCAGTTTCATACTATATGCCTTTAGATTTTAACGACAAATATCCACACACGAGAGTGATTATAGACGCCACAGAATGTCCCATCAACAAACCACACCTGCCAACAGCTCAGCAAGTAACATTTTCCAGTTATAAAAACAGAAATACTATTAAATTTTTGATAGGCATGGCACCAAGTGGGCTCATAACATATATTTCACCATGCTATGGTGGTTCCGCTTCTGACAGACAAATGATAGAGAGGAGCTCAATACTCAACAAATTTGACTACAATGATGAGATCATGGTAGATAAAGGACTAAATGTTCAGGACATATTTTTGTCACAGGGTGTGAAAGTAAACATGCCAACATTCTTCAAGAAAGGCAATCAGATTAATCCTGAGACACTTAAAAATGATAGAAAAGTTGCGAGTAAAAGAGTTCATATAGAACGTATCATTGGCATGTTAAAAACTTTTAAAATCTTAAGACAGTCTCTGAATCAAACAGAAACTTTACTTTCAAGTGATATTGTATTTATTGTGGCAATGTTGGTTAATTTTAGATTAAATATTATGAATAAAAATGCATAAAAATTTTGGATTATTTTAATTACTCACTTATATAAATATCTATTTAAAAATTGTTCTTTATAATACTCTTCATAGAACTTCTTAAGAGTTTCATGCATCTGATTAATGAAAGAATCGTCCCTATCTATTTCTATTATAACAAAGTCTATTATTGTGTATATACAAAAATAACATTTAACTCTCTTTGTGCAAAATAATTGACCTTGTACTTGGTAAAAATATTCATGGTCCCTTTTCAGTACCCACTGGCCAGTTTTATCGCACAGTTCTATATAATTAATAGTCTCTGCAGATATTTTTTTATTTGCTGCTGTGAACGGGCATTTAACTTCTATAACAGCAGTATCACCAATTAGGCCATCAGGTGTGGATGCCAAAAACTGTTCATCTGACAATATTATACCGCATTCTTTTACTTCTAGCCCTGTCTTGTGGGTAAAAGTAATCAAAGCTTTTTTTTCATACTTTCTCCCATGCTGAATAGCGGGAGCTATTAATTCAAGATTTTTTAATAGTGATTGAGCTAATTTTTTTTTATTTTCATTTTTCACTTTACAAATCCTTCCAAAATTTGAGCTATGCAGGCGTTTTGTTCTCTCTGTCTTCCATTTTTTATTATTTTTTCTTGTTTGTTCTTCTAAGTTTTTTATGTCATCGGATGTCAACAGAAGATTCTGAAGAAATTTTTCTTCCATGGTTTTTTCCATGTAGTCATGGTCAGCATATAAAGCCCTTTTGTCTGCGGGTTTTATTATTTGTAATATTGGCATAGGCCTTTTTTCTAGAGCAGAGAAGTTAATGCAGTGATTTTTAAAGCTTTCTATATATTTTGCATCTCCTGAAACTGAAGGCCTCGGATCAAAATTCACAATTTTTTTTAAATTTATATCTTTTTCCTTTATTTTAATGTCTTCAGCTTTAACTGGTTCACCCTTGTAAAACTTTTTGGGATGGTGAAATTTCTGTAATTCGGATGTGGCACTGGAACGAACATTTACATTTTTGTTTTCGGTATAATCAATCAACCCGTACAGCACTGATATTACATGTTTGCACTGGGCGTGCGGCCCTACACCTGCTGCACACTCACACTGAGCTTCAATAACAGTGTGTGACTCATATTTTATTACTATGTTGCAAGTAATATTTTTTTTCATCTCTGCAGCACAACTTGCCATAACAAAGTGATAAGATCCTTCGGAGGCCACACGGAAAGTTAATAAAAAAAATTCTTTGTACATATTGGACGCATGTTGAATATCTTCCTGTTCATTTAGAGAACAGAATGTGGCCAAATCATTGCAATCCAGAACTGGTATCGACATGTCTGTATTGAGATCTTTGAACAAACCAGAATGAGGAGTTTGTACTTTGTAGGTAACATCAGGGTTGTTCACAATATCTCCAAAAAGGATGTCATATTCTTGAAGCCTGAAAAGATGAAAGTAATCTATTACATATTTCATTTACTAAAATATTACAAAGACCATTCGATCTACTACAACAACAACAACTGTACTTTCAATTACTAACCTTTGAACAAGTGTAGCCTTTCGTCCAGTTCGTTTAGCATTGCGCCTTTGCAGCTCTGCTTGTAGTTCTGCTAGCTTCCAAGATCCGTAATCTTTATTCATTGTAGCGAGCCAATCAAAGTCGGTGTCTGGTTGTAGCTAGCCAAGTCCTCAAGTGCAGCGGATAATCGGTGTCCGTTATTCGTAGCCAAGTCCTCGCGCAGCAGATAATCGGTGTCCGGTAGGTGTAGCCAAGTCTTCAAATGTAGCAGATTGTCGGTGTCAGAGTCCAGGCCAGTAAGTAGAAAAAAACATCCAAAAACGTAAACAGAAATCAAATCAACAATTTGTACGTAACCGCAAACAGACTGTGAAACAGACAGACGTCAGACCACAGATTTGATAGATAGATTTTTTTATACAATCGTATAAGGCAAAGACATGAAATCCATACAGTCAAATATTTTTACATTACAGAACGCCATCTATGATTTTTTTTTGAACTAGCCTCTGAAAGTATTTCATAGAACACATTTTTGACAAAATTAGATTTTTTTATTTTACGAATACAATAAATACCTTTCTCGCTCCACTCGAAAGTAAAAATATATATAAGCTATGTCAAACTCTAGGAATAGTAATTCATTTATTATCTTATATGTGAATCATACACTATTTCATTCTTTACTTTTTATGAGTTTATCAGGGCTTACGAGTATCTTTTAAAATCTTCCACCCTATAGATTATTTTTTTTGCTGCAAAAATATGTGTTGGTACATTGCACTGAATATAAAACTGAACAACTTTTTCAAACAAAAATTGGTTTGTATAGAAAAGCCATTAAAGTTCACTCGCTTTTTTTTTCAGTTTGTGGTTCGGTCAAAAGTTGGTCAGTTTTTGTAGTCTGATTTACCAATAAATAATATAATAACATCAGCAAATATTTAAAAAATTAGGTGCTATCGACTAAGACAGTCGTAGTTAGACAATTTTCTTAAAAAAGGCTTACTTATTCAACGATTAGAGATTTACGCTAAATGCTTGAGATTCCTAAAAATATATTAAATTAATCAGAATCAGGTTGAAACAATAACAGCTCTACCAGTAAATACTTTAAAAAAATTAAAATCTTCTTTGTTCTCCCTCGGAAACTTTAAACAGTAGATTTCGTTTATGTAGTTTCGTTTTTTGTTTATGTATGCACAAGTGATTGCGATTTAGAAAAAATAAAAAAGGCGGCCAAGATCGTGTCGGGCCTCGCGCAGTATAGGGTTCCGTAGTGTTTTTTAAATTTTTTCTATCGCAAAGCGAGTTTATAAATACTTACTGTATTTCATAACGTTTATTATAACGAGGTCCTAGCGCCTGATTGCTTTTGCTATTATTATTATTTTTAGTTTTTTACTTTAGATCATTAACCTGTGAAACCTACTTAACTGTGTTAGTTTTCCTTTTAATTTCATCATATATGCTACAAATGTAAATTTTTTCACATTTGCAATAACATTGGTCGGCAGGGGGGGGGGGGGGGACATTCGATTCCAGCTAAAAATTACGCTTTCAAGCTTAATATTTCGCAAACGAATCTCTATATCGAAAAATTATCTTACTAGACTGACATTATTTTTAATAGACCTATCCAACGACACCCCGCACTATGGGGTAGAAAAGAAAAAAAAATCATCCCCACTTTACATACTTAGGGGAGGTACCCTAAAAAAAATATTTTTCAAAATTTTATCCTACAACTTTGTCGGCGTGGATGAAACGTATATCTGTACGCAATTTCAGCTTTCCAGTACTAAGGGTCTCTGAGCTAAGCCGCGGTCAGACAGACGGACATGACGAAACTACTAAAACCCCTGAACCCTAAAAAGTGCTGCTGCCCGCTTCGGTGCCCGAATAAAACAATAACGTTAATTAAATTCTATCAATTTTTTTTATCAATTTATTTACGCTGTAGACTTGCGAAAAAAGGGAAATTTGTCAGGAAATTAAATACCGTTTGTTCCGGATTCGATTGAATGCCTCTTCGTGTTATTTTAACTTAAACGCGAGACGTTAAACTGTGCTTCGGAAAATTTACATGTTTTCGAGCCCCAGACCAATCACCGAAACAAAAGAAACTGTTCTAACACTGCGTTGGCAAAAAAAAAAGAAAAACAAACTTTTGAGTAAAGTTCGATACGACCGGGTACTCTGCCCATGAATATTAAATTTCGAATACTTATTTGGTGCGTTATTTTAAGAAACAGTACTGGGGTGACCGAGCTTTCTTCTGTATAATCTTAACCAAAGCCCACTAAGAGATGGCGCTGTAGGGTTTCTGAAACGCGCTATTTTCAAGAAATGCTCTAAAACAGAGAAAACGATACCTACCTATCTTTCATCCCCAAAACCCCGTATACAAAATTTTATTGAAATCGTTAGAGCCGTTTTCGAGAAACCGATTACAAATATATACAAATATTGCTTGTTTAATAGTATAGGATTTATTTACCCCAACCATACAGCCTAGGACAATGCTAGTCAAATGGAGGAAAAGCAAATATTCATGTATAAGAGCGCGTGACTGAACTTTTCCCCTATGTTTTGTAGTCGAAAAGCTGGCAGGAGGCATGAATTACTTGAAAATCTGTATTTTTTTCTATTACGTCGAAAAAACACGCGCCATATTTGCACAGCCCGCCAGTTCATGTCGAACGTAACAGACCCGTGCCGTGCCGTGCCTCAACATTTATAAGGGATATCATAAGATATGACGAGCAAAGGCGTAAAAGAATCCAGAAATGAAACAAGAAAAAATAATACACATTTTTTGTATATTGAAATAGATTGAATGAAAAGAGGTACTCCTAAAAGGATGTTTAGTAATCAATTCTTTGATCAAATTTTCAACAATGTTTTGATCAAAATAGGAACACGCTTCGAATAATTATATTTATTAAGATGTTAACCAAATGTATAATTTAGAAAAACTCGCTGATCAAGGGCTCGTTATCGCAAGCCGGCACCGACAACGCCAACTGGCAAGTCAGTACTATTGTATCAAAGCAGTAATGTACAGCGCCTTTGATACTTACGCGCCGTTAGAGTGCAGGAAGCTAAGACTTGTGTCCATAGAGTCGACAGTCGAGTGTTAGTGCGAGCTCTGCATACAAAATGTAAGTAGGCTATACCTATAATATAGGTACTACTCATACCAGCTCCCGGTACCCTATAAACCCCGGCTGCTCTGAGGGATTTCCATAATATTTCATCCTTCAATCAAAATGTAGTTTTACGACAGAAGCAAGTTTCAATAAAAGAACAATTCAAGTTCGTCACAAGTAGGATCGTTATTTTTTAGAACCTGACGTGGTAATAGCAGGAACTTATGAATATTAACAAATATATAAACAAAGGTACCTGGTAACATAGAACGTTCGAAATTTCGTGATTTTTGGTAATTTATTGAAATAACGAGATGCTCATGCTAGGCACTAGATCCGTCCATCGTAGACACTTGAAACTACTCGCTACTGTAAATATTATTAAGAATCTGACAGGTGATTCTTTGGCTTATACTGGAGACCACTGTTATTTATCTTGGATGCTCAAAAGGAACGAAACTCTTTAAAATGAGATGCTAACGAGGCTTCTGCGTAAAACGTGAAAGTAAATGTAGGAATAAAAGTATAAAAGCTGCAGCAATCTTAATTAAATTTCAGCCTGACTCAATATTTTAAAAGAGGTTATAGAGTGACTCAAATTAATGCTAATGAGATAATAAATGCTATTCTCATTATATCACCAATGTAATACTTTAAAAGGGTAGGCGACATAATTGATTAATCACTAAAAAAAATAACGAAATGTTTAAAATATTAGGCCGTCTTATAACTACAGTCGTTTTACAACACGTTAACTTGTCAATATTGCCAATAACTTTTACGATGTAGTAAAACCGCCCTCAGAGGCAAAGCAGTAGGCGACTTGGGCAATGCGGCGAGCGGTGAGGTGACCGAATTGCCACTTCGAATAATGACTTCCACCAAGAAGCAAATCCATTATTTTTTCACGTAATAAACTTGCGAGAAAACCATAATTTTTTTATCGGCCAACAAGCTCTTTCCGTACCTTCTTTAAACGTCGCTAAAACAAGTCTAAAGGAACATTAACATTTTATCTACTCACAAAATCGGTTAAGTGTTTGGATAAAAGTATGAATCAATGAAAAAAAAATTGGTTTAATTTATATTGATGGAATTGATAAGACGAGCCATTATACAATTAAATTTCTAGTCGATTCTAAATCCATTTGCATGCTATTCACAAAAGCACAATGAAGGTTCTATAGAACGGCGCCTTCTAACCTGCTATTGATTTATTGGTGGCACCTGTTGTTATAAATTTCCAAATTTTACGATCCGATCACTTTATTACTTAACCCCTAAAATGCATGATATTTTATATTCTAGTTACTCAAATCGATTAGCTATCCCCACCCAGGTGAACGTATACTAGAATCTTGTACAGTCAACGACAGGTCAAGCTTCACACTCGCAGTGCGACTGTAGCCCGTATGTTTGTTGAAATAAGAACTGTACAAAGTCCAATATGTCAAGCGTGATCTGCTCCTGACTGTACAACAACGAATGAAATAAAAAAAAATAAAGCACTTAGACAAGAATATATTTTTTATATTCATTAAATATGTATTATTGTTAAACAAATATAACGATTAAGTTATAGGGTTCAAAGGATTCAACGGGACTCTGTTTATAACCCAAAGATCTATCTGTTTGCTCGAGCTCCGAAGATATACTCGTAAGTAATCGGTTAAAATATTGCATATTCTTTTTTTTCAGGTTTTGTTTAAATTCGTTATAGTTAATAACGAATTTAAACAAAACCTGATGAATAATAAACAAAACCTAACAAAAGTGAAAAATAGGTGTAAAAAATCTTCAACTTATATGTTTAATTTCTCAGATTAAAAGGTCAGATGGCAGTCGCTCCGTGTAAAAACCAGTGCCCCCGTCAAATCCCTTAGGTTAGGTAGCCGACTCCGTAAAAACTATTTGGCAAAAACGGAATAAGGCTAGTAGATGATGATTTGTTTAACTTCTATCGTAAATCTTAAATAAGTATTAAAAAAGTAGGATGATCCTTCTACGGGGTGATTCTACATCGCTAAAAGATTTAAAAAAAAATTAAAATATGTGCTTTTTGGAAATATTTTTTCATTTTGGGTAATCACGAAATTTGATTTTCCTTCGAATTACATGACAAGTAATCTTTGTTTAAATTCTGGAGGGAACTCCCTGTCCTGTATTGGACGTTTTCATGGGATGTTATGATGAATCTTTGTCTGCAACACCAGCTGATCATAGAGGTGATTAAACCCTCCAGGCGGTGCACTTCTTCTTGAGCTACTCGTACAACCACTTTTTTAAAGAAAAAGTTTTTTTAAATATGTTTTATACAATCTATTAGTGATGTTGTAGTAATGTAGAATTAGGTAAAGTAAATTGAACCTAGTTCTGAAATTTCGTCCATCAAAAATATATTGGTGGTTATATTGGTGGTTTGACTGAGAGTCAAACCCGCACTTGGCCTGTATATAAATATTTTACATATCTATACTTACTTAACCGACGGCATTCGAAGTAGAACAGTGTCCAAAGCAAAAAATTAATAATTACTTGATATTTAACAACAATTTCTAGATTGTTTCCCCAGCACTTTACTCAATATCGATCACGTGGAGCGGCAGTTTGGTCTGATGCAATGCGTCCTAAAGATAAAATCATTTTTTATGCATCTCTTCATTTGGCTCCTATTCAGAACACTACGTATGTATGCAGCATCGATTTTCTGTAAAAAAGTGGTTTGACTACAAACAAGAAAGAACTGAAACGAACTTCGTGTACTATTTATGTATTTGTCTAGACATAAACATTATCACGTTAAAAACACAGAAACATAAATTAATTGTTATCGTTATCGTCGTGTTTCTTTCAAATAAAGGTTTTAAATAACAAGTGAAATTGTCGGTTTTGAACAAATCCCTTTCCATGCATGCATCTTTCCAGATTACAATCGACAAAAAATTTAATCGATATCTCACTGCAGCGACGTGGTGTAATTTACAAAACCCGGACAAGTGCGTGTCGGGCCGCGCGCTGTGTTGGTTCTGTTGTTGCTTTAGGGACTATTATTCGATTGTATGGAATCCTCATGAAGAGAAATATAAATCGATGATAGAGAAAATTCAAAATAAGTTCTTAAGGTACCTGTACTTTAAAGAATATGGTGTATATCCTTTCTTTCCTATAATGTACCCCACACTCTTCGTATTAGGCATGGTTGGATATTATGAGTTGGAGGTAAGACGAAGATAAGCTCTTGCCTTGTACGTATTTAAAGTGTTTATAGGAAAACTTAACAATCCTCAGATTTTAGAGTCGCTAAAGCTGGTCATACCTAATAGTTAGGGTGCTGGCTGCAATTTGGGTATATGATTTCCTTATGATTCATATTAACAGGGATGATAGATCAGCTCAATACGAATCGATTTGGTCCTTACACGTTTTTCAGTGCGTCGCTGCATTTTTGAGTTAAAGCAAAAAAAAATGAAAATAAGATACTAAATAATGTTTTTTTGTCTCTCCTGTTTAAAATACTTCTGAAGATGTAGAAAATCGAAGAGGCAGACATGCAGGGCTCTGCATTATCACGGGACGAAGTAGTGAATTTTCGCATTTTGAGGCGCTGTAACTTTATGACGCAGGGCTATTATGGTGGCAGACCATTTTCTGGGGTTTTATACATTGTATTTAATCAGATAGTCATAGTCTGCCAGGTGTACGTTTCATTGTAAAATTTCAAAATAGTTAAAACTTAATTTCTCAAAAACGCAGGGGTGTGGATGTCCGCCAATATTTTTTGTATCTTTTACAGGATGCTCCTTATCATCAGTCAAAGAGGCAGACATGAGCAAATCATATAGAAATTTGTCCTTCATCCCCCTTACTATAACACGAGACTGAGACGAGCCGCGGAAGGATATGCTAGCTTTGCCGAAGTGTAGGACCAATGTGCCGAAGTGTAGGACCAATGTGCCGAAGTGTAGGACCAATGTGCCTAAGGAAGCTCCACTAATAGAAGCATTACGAATATTAAACGCGGTGTCTATAGAAATTGACCTATTTCATTGTACGTTGACGAGATTCGCAGAAGTAACTTTAAATTATTTAAGTACCTAATTATTAATTGCTTGACATTTATTTAAAATATGATTTATTGGCATTTTACCTTATATTATTGTATTATCGTTTTATCATAATATGCTTGTTTGACATTAAATTAATTGATTTATTCATATGCACCTTTTAAATTTTTATTATTGTTTGACTTATACAGGGTGGCCCATTAATAGACGTTCAAAAGAAAAATTTCGATGCCTTATGCTAAGGGTTATCCAAATCACCCCTATACATGTTCCGCGATTATTTGTAGTTTTCGAGTTATAAATTATTTTATTATTTTTTTAAATTTACGGCCGAAGGAAATTTAAAAATTCGTATCTTTTTTTTTACTAAACATTTTTGCGATTTTCTTTTTGTGTCATAATTGCCTTGAACGTTTCTTTCATACATAAAATAATAAACCCCCTTTCATTCCTACTTGTTACTAAAAAAGTATGGTAAATAAATTTTTCGAACAATTAAATGGGCCGATTCAAATTTTGATCATCAATTTAAAAATACAAAAAGGATGTTCCATAGATTGTGGCTGGTTTTAAAAACTTTTCAGGTCTCTAGGCTACTCAAAACATACAACAAAATTGGCTGCTTAATGGGGTATTTTTCGCTGAAATTGGTGTTTAAAAGTTAAGAGGGAAAAAACCCTGAATGTTAATTTAGGCTCCAAATAAATAATTTGCCTATTTTGGTGATTCCTATTGCAAAATACGATGGTGGTAGGGCTTTTGTACAAAGTCCGTCTGGAAAGTACTGTTGTAACTTGTGCGGGCGTATATATTTAAATTAATAAAGACGCTTTTTGATTCAGAGCATTTATTGTTGGGCAGGCGGCCATGACAAGAAGGAGATACATAGTACAAATTTTATACATGTGGCAACACTTAGATCTTAATTTTATATACGTTCGGATACACGTAACATCTTCCCTGTTAAAAAAAAGAAAGTTTCTTTTACAAAGACAAATCATGAAACGGAACGTAAGTACATTTTTTTTTTTTTTTTTTTTACAATTCAAACTTATTATCTATGATATGAAACGAACATCCCTAAAAGTGACGTAACATTGACATTTGCTAAACTTCAATTTGACTTTGACATTACAATAATCTGTGAACAAAAATACAATTTTGAGGTTATGACAAATCTAATAAATTACATGACAAAAACAATCGAAATAAAAACAAAGTAAAACTTATGATTTACCAAAATCTACGAGGCTTAATAATAGCTCTACCAAAGGATGAATAAGTAACGTTGGGTTGGTTTACGTGAACGTTTGGAGTTGGTTCAGTGCTTGGTATTATTTCAGGGTTTTGGACGGGAGTGACTGGACGAGGGGAGTGATATGACGAAGGCGAGGACAGCTTAGGACTGGAAGTCTGCGAGGAACGTTGAGGAGGATCAGCGTCAGGCTGAAAAACAGGATGACTGTTGGATTTGGGAGGTGATAAGGGACAGAATGAACTAGACTGTAATGGAGAATATTTTGGTTTCAGGATATGTTGGCGGTTGCGGCGGAAAGTACCTTCTGGAGAGGAAATGATGTAAGACCTAGGTTGTGGACCAAAGGCTGAAACTGTACCGGGAATCCAAACACTATTGGGGTGTTTTTTAAAGTATATTTTATCACTAATGCTTAGTGAAGACAAAGGCTTTGTATGTTTATCATAATAAATCTGTGATTGGTTATTTTGTTTTTGTATCTTATCTTTAAGCAACCTGTAGTTAGGTACTCTAGGCTTCAAAGATTGTTCTAGGACTGGGAGTGTAGACCTAAGAGACCTAGACATGAGTAATTGTGCAGGAGAATACATGCAATCTTTAGGGGTATTTCTGTACTGCAATAACGCTAGATAAGGGTCAGAATTATCAGCAAAACATTTTTTTAAAATGTTTTTCACAGTGCCAATAGTTCTTTCTACGAGTCCGTTGGACCGTGCTAAATAGGGGCTTGAAGTTATATGTTGTATTTGCCAATCTGAGGCAAAATCTTGAAACTCTTTGGAGTTGAATGGGGGACCATTGTCGGACATTAAAATGTTGGGAATTCCATGTCTGGAAAATATAGATTTTAGTTGACTTATAACAATCTTACTATTGGAACCACCTATCAGCTTGGTAAGTTCAAAATATTTGGAAAAATAGTCAACGACTATGACATATTTATCTGAATTGAGATCAAATAGATCAACACCAACCTTGTACCAAGGAATTGGTTTGACTTCATGAGGCTGTAGGGGCTCTTTAGAATTACTGCGTCTGTTAGTGAGGCAGATATGACAATTATTGACATATTTTTCTATATCAGAATACATGTTAGGCCAATATACATGGTTTTTAGCTAATCTTTGACAACTGTTGATTCCTTGATGACCAGCATGAATCTGTTTTAATAAGTCATTTCTCATTACTAAGGGTATAATAACACTGTTATTTTTAAAAACAATGCCATTAATTGTATGTAAGTCAGTTTTCAAAGGGAAATATGGTCTAATAATGTCTGGAACTGATTTTTTATGTTCTGGCCAACCTGATGTGCAATATTTAATTAATAGTGACAATTCCTGGTCTTTGGAGGTCTGTTCTTGGATATCTTTTAGTCTCTGAGGACTGATTGACAGTGACTTGAGGACTAAGTTGACATGTAAATCTAGGTCAGAATCTAGATCAAGTAATGACTGTTCAGGTAAGGCTGCTCTAGACAGAGTATCAGCGACATATAAGTATTTGCCAGGTTTATACGTTACATTCAGGTCATATGGTTGTAATCTCAACATTATTCGTTGTAGACGGGGAGGAATATTGTAAATTGGCTTGTTAGTAAGCGAGACTATGGGTTTGTGGTCTGTTTCGACTAGTATGTGACGACCATACACATATTGATGGAACTTCGTACAACCAAATAGGATAGCTAATAGCTCCTTTTCAATTTGGGAATATGACTGTTGACATGGGCTTAATGAAGCTGAAGCATATGCAATCGGGTGATTGTCATGACAGATAACCGCACCCATGGCATCCTTGGAGGAATCCACTGACAAAGTGATTGTTTTATTAGGGTCATAGTATGTCAGAATAGGGGCTTTGGTGATACATTCTTTTAATAAATTAAATTCAGAAGTATGGATGTCCTGCCAACACCATTCATTTTCTTTAGACAAAAGTTTTCTTAGATTTGAGGTTTTCTCTGACAAATTTTCTATATAGGAACCAAGGTATGTCACCATACCCAAGAACCTTTGTAGTTCTGCTACGTTTTGGGGGCAAGGCATATCACAAATAGCTTTGACTTTAGTATCATCTACTCGCACACCATCTTGAGTGAAGATGTGGCCCAAATATTTGACTTCTGTCTGACATATGTTCGATTTTTCTTTATTGAATTTTATCCCTAACTGCCTAGCTCTCTCTAAGACTTGTTTTAGTCTAAAATCATGTTCTTCTCTTGTCTGACCATATATGAGAAAATCATCCATCATGATTTTGACGCCTGGGATATCAGAGAATTTTTGTGTCATTATAGAATGAAACAGTTCTGGGGCAGCATTTATGCCAAAGGGAAGTCTGAGGAATCTATACCTACCTTGAGGTGTGATGAAAGTACAGAGTTTTGAAGACGGTTCATCTAACTTTAACATATAGAATCCTTTATTTGCATCAAGAGTTGTAAAGTACTGGGAACCAGAAAGGCTGTACTTTATCTCGTCTATAGTAGGAAATTGATAGTGTGGACGCATTATAGCCTTGTTTAGTTTTCTTGGATCAATGCACAGGCGGAGTTTGCCATTTTTCTTGGAAGTGATTACAATTGAACTAACCCAGTCAGTAGGTTCATCGACTTTGATAATAATTTGATCTTTTTCTAACAAAGATAACTCTTCCTTTAATTGTTCCAAGAGACTAAATGGGATTCTGCGGCAAGCATCGACTGAAGGAGTGGCATCTGGTTTCATTGACAAGTGGCATTCATAATCTTTAAGACAACCTATTCCGGTAAAAAGATCTTTATATTCAACCAGCAGAGTGTCCGTAGATTGACTAAATTGAACATTGTGAACTCTTTTAATCAATTTAAGGACCTCACAACTGTTGCGACCTATTATATTCTTGCAAGGCAAATCCACAATATGAAAATTGACATTGTAAACTTTATTATTATGTTTGACTGATAGACTGCAATAACCTACTGTAGGTAAGACTTCACCACTTAGTGTTGAAAGCTTATAAGAGCTTTTCTTTATGTTGGACAGGGGCAGATTAAGTGATTTATAACAGTTAAATGACAAAATGTCAGCGTCGGCACCTGTATCAAGAAGAAAATCAATGTTCTTATTGTTTATAGACAGACTGGCTTGGTAAGAATCTTTAAGAGTAGCTGCATCAATAAAAAGACAATTGAAATAGAAGGTATCTGACTCGTTAGCTATAACAGTTTGTTCTTCTTCTACTATTCTTACTTGCTTGTAGCGGCAGCACTTGGCAAAATGGTTCAGCTTGTTGCAATTCCTGCAGGTGACTCCTAAGGCTGGACAGCGTAGACGGTGAACTTGACCACATTTTGAGCATATATTAGACTTGTATGACGCTTGTTGACTGGATTGACGATCTTGACTTCTTGGACGGTGGTGACTCTCTTGACGACTGTGACTACCTGGACGAATTGTATTGTCTTGACGAGTTTGACTACGTTGACGTTGATTACCGTTGTTGGCTTGATGACTCTGACGTGACGATGGACGACTACTGACAGTGGCGGCGATGATTTCATTAGATGCTAGGGCTTGTGCTTCCTGCTTCGTATTTCTTAATGTTTTGGCGAGACTGACAGCTTCTTCGAATGTTGCTGGTTTGTCTAACAAAATGCGTTCTCTTATGTACGCGCATGAAGAATTTAGGTTCCAGGAAAAGATATCTTTTAGCAAACTGTCAGCAAGACTTTCGAAGTTGCATTGTATGCTTAAATTCTTGAGATCTGTGGCGTACGACTCGATTTCTTCCCCTGCGGCTTGTTTTCGATTAAACAGCTTGTGTCTCTCCATTGAGATGTTGACACGCGGCGCAAAATAGTTCTCAAACTTGGTTAACAAGTCCTTAAATGTGATGCTAGACATCTCGACGTCAAAGGAATGAAATATTTGAAGAGCATCGGGACCAATGGTATGAAGCAAAATGGCTACCTTACGTGGATCTTGTTCTCCCTCGAGGCCATTTGCAACCATGAAAATATCGAAGTTAGTCTTGAAATTACGCCAGGCTAATGGCATATTGCTAGCGTTAACATCCAAGCTAAAGTTATTTGGAGGCAAAGGACGAGTTGTCGGATTCTTGGGCGGCGGCGGCGGCGGTGGAGGGTCAGGCATTTCGACTTCTCAGCGGCGCGGCGGCGGCGTGATATTGAAAAAAAAAATTTTTGACTCACTCGAATCCGTGACTGTGGCTTGAATCGACGGCTTGATGGGCTTTTGACTAATAATCCCACGATGGCACCATGTTGTAACTTGTGCGGGCGTATATATTTAAATTAATAAAGACGCTTTTTGATTCAGAGCATTTATTGTTGGGCAGGCGGCCATGACAAGAAGGAGATACATAGTACAAATTTTATACATGTGGCAACACTTAGATCTTAATTTTATATACGTTCGGATACACGTAACAAGTACGACCTTTTGCCTGTTTCTGTCGTAAAGCAGCAGTGTTTGTACTATTGAGTTTCGGTACAAGTTTTAAGAGAGCTGGTCTAATTTCTGGCGCATGAGCGATTCTATTTTATTTCTTAGGGTGACTCTTCAGAATTTGGTTGTTTTTTTCCGTAAGAATGACTACTTGATAGGGTAGTTTAAAAGTGTTTTGGTACTTAAAATGGAATTTTACGCTAAAATTGGCGTTAAAAACATGTTAGAGAAAAATATGAATCTCAATTTAGGTTAAAATAATTAATTTTGCAATTTTAGTTACCTATTCTTTTAGCAAATTTTAATAATGATGAGACATACTTTACAGAATAGCCACACCGCCTTCAAAGTTGCCACAAGAATAACTAAAATTAAAAAAAAATATTATTTTAACATAAAATTAAGATTCATATTTTTCTCTAACATGTTTCAAACACCAGTTTCAGCGAAAAATACTACTAATACTACTTTTAAAATACCCTATCAAGTAGTAATTCTTACGGAAAAAAACAACCAAATTCTGAAGACCTACCCTAAGAAATAAAATAGAATCGCTCATGTGCCAGAAATTTGACCAGCTCTCTTAAAACTTGTACCGAAACTCAATAGTACAAACACTGCTGCTTTACGACAGAAACAGGCAAAAGGCGGTACTTTTCCAGACGGACTTTGTACAGAAGCCCCACGACCATCATAATTTGCAATCGGAATCACCAAAATAGAAAAATTATTTATTTGGAGCCTAAATTAACTTATTAACTTTAAGGGTTTCTTCCTTCTTAAATTTTAAACGCCAATTTCAGCGAAAAATACCGCATTAAGCACCAAATTTTTTATATGTTTTGGTTAGCCTTGTTATACCTAAAAAGTTTTAAAAACCAGTCACAATCTATGGAACATCCTTCTCGTATTTTTAAATTGATGATCAAAATTTGAATCGGCCCGTTAAATTGTTCGAAAATTTTATTTACCATACTTTTTGAGTAACAAGTAGGAATGATAGGGAGTTTATTATTTAATGTATGAAATTACGTTCAAGGCAATCATGACACAAAAAGAAAATTCGAAAATGTTCAGTAAAAAAAAAGATATGAATTTTTAAATTTCCTTCGGCAGAAAATTTTAAAAATTAATTAAATCCAAACTAATATTATAAATGCGAAAGTAACTCTGTCTGTCTGTCTGTCTGTCTGTTACGCTTTCACGTCTACACCGCTAAACCGATTTAGATGAAATTTGGTATGAAGATAGTCTAAACCATGAGAAAGGACATAGGCTACTTTTGGTTGCAAAAATGAGACTGGAAGGGGGTGAAATAGGGGATGAAAGTTTGTATAGGAAATCAATTAGATAATTTATGTTTCGCTTTTATGGCTGAACCGCTGCACCGATTTTGATGAAATTTTGTATTGAGATTGTTTAAACCGTAAGAATTTTGATTGCAAAATCGAGACTGGAAGGGGGTGAAATAGGAGATGAAAGTTTGTAAGCGGCATCAATACTTTATTGCGTTTTCAACTATCAACTGTAACGTATAAATATCAATATGAATATCGTTTAGGGATAGGGGTAGGGATAAGGGTAGGGATAGGGGTAGGGATAGAGGTGGGGATAGGAATGGAGACAAGGGTGGGGACAGCGGTGGGGACAGCGGTGGAGACAGCGGTGAGGACAGCGGTGAGGACAGCGGTGGGGACAGGTGGAGACAGAGGTGGAGACAGAGGTGGCGACAGCGGTAGGGACAGCAGTGGGGACAGGGTGGGGACAGGGATGGTGACAGGGGTGGGGATAGGGTTAGAAGTAGGGGTAGAGATTTGGATACATGGGGATAGATATGGATATACCTACAGAAACATAATGGTATAGATACAGATAGATAGGGCAGGATAGCGATAGATAGGGATAAGAAATATAATATAAGTATAGAATCGAGAGTATAGCATTTAACTTGGATAAGTACAAATGCATCTTTTACGTAGGGATCAAGAATTAGAAGCGTTCCGCAAAATATGTTTCAGTTAAGTTGGAGTTCTGTTGATCATAAAATCCACGCGGACGAAGTCGCGGGTAACAGCTAGTATTTTATAACTCGAAAACTACAAATAATCGCGGAACATACATGGGGGTGATTTGGATACCCCTTAGCATGAGGCATCGAAATTTTTCTTTTGAACGTCTATCAATGGGCCACCCTGTATATAATAACATAATATGTTGATGGTTAACTTTGAATAAGTATGTGCAAAATTAGTGTTTATAGTTTCCTATGTATTTAAAGGGTGTTTAAGCTAAGAACAAATAATTTAACATTGTCGAATTGGGTCTGTGCCTGTTATGATGACTAATGTATTAGATATTATAGTAAATAAATAAATGAAAATTTTGTTTGTTGTATTGTTATTGTTTCGGAAAATATAACAGGAAACTATTTATTTATTTATCATATTTAGTTGCAACAAAAAGTAATATTACTGTTTATTATTATTTAAGTATATTATTAAACATTTTAGTAACAAAATATCATTCTAACTGAAAATGGAGGTACCTAATAACGAGAACTAGCGTATGGGGTTGAAATTATTAACAATATCGCAACCGCAGGAAACGTTGTGGTCGTCGAGGATACTTAAAGGTTAACTTATTAAATAAAATTATAGCAATCCATATTCACATTCAAGCGTGGAGCTGACAAGCCTTTCAAAGGTGCATCCCTACCTATACAATTGGTAAAGTGATGTGACGCAATAAGTAATTTCTTGAATAATTAGGTGCAACGGCGGCTTGGAAGACGCGTTTTAGAAAATTATAAAATTTAAGAAAATTCCATTAGTAAATTTAAGTGTGTGACAATACAGGATTTCTTCATTTTGTACCTTACATCCGTTTGCCCACTTATCAGTAGGGTCAAACGCAACAACTTTTGTTCTACGACTTTGCTAACAGCGCACAACAAGTTTTCAACTACTCGTACTTACTCATACAAAATGGGTCGGTCATCTACACAGAAAAATGAGGGAAGCAAGGAGGTCCAAAATCTTTGGACATCTACGTTACTTTGTCGTGTTGTTTGTCATGTCGGAAGTTCGTCTGATTGGTCTTGCACCTCCCCGTTCGGATTCGATTCAAAACACATAAGAGTTGAGAATAGAAACACTTTTATTTAAAATCATCCAGTTTAAGTCCATGAATGTGTAAAAACTTAATCAAAGTTATAGAATATATGTGCAAGAACTCAACTAATTATGTAAAGAACGGTATGAAAATTGCAGTCAAGTGTTTTCTGACCAGGCGTGTCTGCCTGGATGTATACCTGAGTAAAGTCTGCGTCACTAATGTTACGTAACGTTCTTAAAGGAGTTAACCCTTCGAATCCCTACACGTGACCCGGCGAAGTGCTGATAGTGTTACAACTTTGGCAGCTGCTCCTGTCCAATAAAGATCTCCTAGAACATTATGACTTAAGCAACGTATATTTAAAATAAGCTAGTCAGCAACAGTGGTCTAATTCTTGTCATACATTCTTGTTGTTAAAAACAATAGACGTTCTGAGACCCACTCGCCACTAGTGTCATTCAACATGCTGTACAAATAACATTGCCGCGTTTCTCTAAGGATTCAAACAATATTTTCACCCTTTACTCTAACAAAGTCATTTGTCAAGAGAAGCTGCGTGGCTTATCCTTTTCTTAATTAGTCCATTAGTGGATTCAGCGCGGCTTGGCCAAACAGGCTCCGCAATCACGCCTTACGCCCTTAGCACAACACCACTGAAATCTGCAGTAGAGATTCTGCATAGTCTTACATTGCGGTGAAGTATTATTAATAATAATTTATCATATTTTTAGTATCACATATCTGGCTTGTTGTTCAAAGAGAATTTTAGGTACGTATAATCTACATCTATCTTAGATATGTAGATTATTTACCACTCGGCTCTCATTCTATTTCCATAAAAATGTTAGTATATCGAACTGAAGCTATTACAGTTATAATATTTTGTAGAAGTGAATTCTATGATGATATAATGTATTGTAGATTGCTAGTATATGTCTCAGTAATTATAGTACAAGTATCTTCAAAGAAAATGATTGTTTACGAAACTCTCTTAATTTTGCTAGCTTTAGTTGCCTTAATAAATTGGTGATTGTCCTTAACTGCACGACCAGATAAGGAACGGGGTGGGTATCATTCAACCTTTGATTAAGTTTGCCTATACATAGAACGCTAACTGTGCACATCGTCATCATCATAACATCTTATGAAACGTCCACTGACGGACAGGGAGCTCCCTCCAGAATTCCAGCAAAAATGCGTGATACTATGGAGGGGATTTACCATAGTCACCACGCTTGTAAGCGTTGCGGCTGGTGACCGCTGTTTTTGTTGACCGCAGTATGTAAGATGGTATGATACACAGAAAGATGCTGCTGCCCATATTCCGGTTCATAAGCCCTTAGTCGCCTCTTACGACACCCATGGGTAAAAATGGGTTGGTACTATTCTTCGCCGGCACCACACGGGCATGAAGCAAAGGAATTCTTCAAGATTATGTAATTTAGGAATATAATATAATCTTTAATGTTATTTTAAGTTGTATGTCAATATTTTGAGTGTGACAATGAATTTTTTTATTTATATTACCTTCTGAATTAATACTAGGTTATTTTTTAGGGTTCCGTAACTCAAAGTAAAAAACGGAACCCTTATAGGACAACTTTGTTGTCCGTCTGTCAGTCTGTCTGTCAAGACCCTTTTTCTCAAGAACGAGAAGAGGTATCAGGTTGTAATTGATAACGAATATTAAGGTTCATGAACCACATAAGATCTCAAAACTTCAATTTTTTACAACGACGCAATCAAAAGATATGGCTTTTTATGTCCTCATCTCCATACATTTATGCATAAAAACAAAACCTACAGGGTGCTTCCCGTTGACCTAAAATTATGAAATTTGGCAAGAAGCTAGGTCTCACAGTACAAATAAAGGGAAAAGTCTAAAATAATTAAATGTTTCAATATTTCTCACAACTAATATTAACCAATTAAGGTGAGCTCACGTTTCAAGAACTTTTCTATAAAAGAGGGGTCAGGTTGGATGGTCGCGGAGTTTTTAAAATCAAAGAGCAAAAGCTTTTAGTATATCATATGGCCCTTAGAGCGCGAGTCCGACTCACACTTGGCCGGTTTTTTTTACACCTGATATCCGTTTGCCTACGTGTTAGTGAGGTCAAAAGCAACAACTTTTGTTCTACGACTTTGCTAACAATGCTCAGAATTTTTTTATCTTCCCATACAAAAGTAACGTAAGTGACCAACCCATTTCGTAAGGGAAGTTAAAAATTTTTTGTGCGTTGTTAGAAAAGTCGTAAAACAAAAGTTGTTGCTTTTGACCTTACTCATAAGTGGGCAAACGGATGTCAGGTACAAAAAATAACCTTGTATTGTACTCGTATAGTCACGAGCTAAGACGACGTTAGATCATTTTTTTTTTTTTTTTTACTATGTATGGGCTTACTCTTGACCTCGATCTAGCCTTGAGGACAGAGATGAGGTCGACGATGGAACGAGCTTGCCCAGAAGAAGCCTATTCACTCGCGACTTAAATAGATTCGGGTTATAAGAGCTCGGGAACACAGACGCAGGCAGAGAATTCCACTCCTTAGCTGTGCGCATTATAAAGGATGTTTCAAAGCGCTTTGTGCGAATGTGTGGAATATCAACCAGATATGGGTGATATCCTGCGGTGCGTCTGGATTCCCGATGGTAGAAGGGGGATGGCGGAATAAGCTCATGGAGCTCTTGGGCACACTCTCCGAAGTACATAAAGCCAAGATGATTCATAAAGCCAAGATGATTCAATTCCAACGATAAAAGTATTTAAATATATTTCTTATACTTCGTAATACAACCTGACTTTAATCATGACTCTTTGACGTTTTAGCTGTGGATTTTAAGTGTCCTTGTTTATTTACTGAGACATTCGCGAAAATGTTATAACATTTTGTAAATTAGAGCAATTTCGCTCAGTTTTTACGTGAGCGTTTGCTCTCTCTGGAGGCGGTGATTACGAAACGCGTTCTTACTCAGCAATAACAATATGTAGGTAGCTCGTAGGTAGGGCTCGAAGCTCCCAAATATAACTTCCGTAGGTAGTAAATAACATTCTTGTAGAGGATTTTCTTCGAGATTATTTATATAAATGAAACCTATAAATTTAATATATTCATATAATATTTCGTACGCGTTCTGAGGTCGACGACCGACCTACCAAATTCTATAAATTATTTCTTCCCTCCAGCTTCGAACGCATCGTCTTCTTTTACCGCGGGAGTTAGAATTATTTTCTGAAAATGTACCAGTTCATATGTTTCAATATATGAGTACAATTTCTGCTTTCTTGATTTGCTTGAGTTTTCTTGAGACCCGAGCGCTCTAACTACTAGACCGCTGTTTACAATTTTATATATAATAGTAGAGAAGAGGTAGAATCTTTATCATTTCCGGTGTTAAGTATGTTTCTCAGGGAAAGTTGCCCAATCGTCAACCAGTACCTTACACTTTGTGCCTGTAGGGGTACACGTAAATTAAGTTTGCAAGCCGAGTCACGGGTCGACTTAATTCAAAGTATTGGATTTACCAAGATTTCTATGACACAAAATTGTATGACAAAATATTAGAATTAAGTTATGTTGTCCCGTGTGGTGCCGGAAAAGAATAGTACCGACCCATCTCTACCCGTGGGTGTCGTAAGAGGCGACTAAGGGTTACTGAACCAGAGGATGGGCAGCAGCATCCTTCTGTGTATCGTATCATCTTACATTCTGCGGTCACCAACAACCGCGGTCCATGGTGCCACCCATAACGCTAAGAAACGTGGTGACTATGGTACTTCCCCTCCACATTTTTTCAGCAAAAGCTGGAATTTTGGAGGGAGTTCCCTGTCCTTTAGTGGACGTTTCATGGGATGTTATGATGAATAGAATTTTAGGTTTTACTTTTACTCTAAATGAGCCATTCACTTGGGTCCATGACAAAATGTTGTTTAGGTATAGGATGTCTTTTGAAGAGCGCTCATCGCACGCACCGTAGATTAAATTATTACAAACATTATACGTGATAGTCCTACTATCGCTGTCTTCAAGAAGCGAGATAAGGAGCATTATTTCTCTTTGCCTAAGTCATCCATATAGTTTAAATGTGTTCTTATGTAAATACATATATATGTACTCATATATGTATACTTAAAAATGTATATTGGTATAAGTTTATCCGTGAATACAGGGTGTAAGGGACGGTGTACCGAAAACTGAAAGGGCGTGCTCAGTCAACGAAATTGAACAACTTTCCCAAAGAAGAGGGAAGTTCAAAACAATTTTTACCTCTCCATACAAACTGTTTGATCAAAGTGAGCAATTTGTATGGAAAGAGTAAATTTCTTTTCACTTCCCAAAAATTTTTCTATGGGAAAGTTGTTCAGTTTCGTTGACTGAGCACGCCCTTTCAGTTTACGGCAAACCTTCGCTTAGGCCCAACACACAGATCCGGCATGGCGCCGTGCTTTGCTCCGGTGCGGTGCTGCTCGACTACGGCACGGCGCCGCGACGCAAAAACCCACGGTCTTGTCGTGGAAATCTACGGTACGGCACCGTGCCGTACTGCGGTGTGGCGCCGTGCCGTAGAAATAGTAGTATGACCAGTCATAAGCTAGTTTCTGCGATTTTAGTGTTATTCGGTCTCTAATTATTTTGACGAATTACGTATATGAACATGGTTCAATATAAGAATGCAATGGATTGCAAATGTAAGTTTAAAATAAGTAAAGAGATTAAACTGAAATTAAATTAAATTGGAATTGAATCGGAATCAAATCGAAGAGATCTATAATTTGTCCTAACATATAAGTAGTCTAGGGACAGTGGCATCAGAGTTATAGCGGTTTTAAGTTTGACAAATTGTCAACCAAAATGAAGATCTCCTCGAGACCTTTAATTTTTGTCTAAAAGACAAAGAACACTAGGATCAACAGTTTTCTTGATTCCAATTAAATTTTGTGTCAGTTCCAATTAAATTCTAACTTGGTTTTAATTCAATTCCAGTTTAGTTCGAATTCAGTTCCATTTAATTCTGATTTAATGCCTATTAATTTTCAATTCAGTTCCAATTTAATTTTAATATTATTAAATTCTAATTCAATAGCAATTTCATTTATATCCTATTTCAATTCAATCTCAATCCAATTCCTATTTAATTTCGATTCAATTCCAATTTAATTTAAGTTGAATATCTGTTCTTTTATACTTATTGCAAACTTACATTTGTAATTAATTGCATTCTTATATTCCCACTAAAAGAATCGCACTAAAATCGCAGAAACTAGCTTATGACTGGTCACACTGCTACTCGTATTTTCACGGCAGGGCGCCGTGAGTGTTTGAGGCACGGCGCCGTGCCGGTGCTATGTGTTGGGCCCCCTGTATGTATTTATATAGTTTAAGTATTATGGTAATGTATTTATTCGTAGTTTTTGTTCACGTTCTATCTGCCTCTTCCAGTAATACTCGTATCACACTCACACACACATGAAATTTCTTATGTTAAAATTTACAGTACCTGATGTGTATTTTTTCTTAATTTTACTTCTTTTTTGTATTTTCTTGTGTACAATAAACTGTAAATAAATTACTTCCATACCTACTTTCGTAGAAACAGTTCTCAAGCAATAATATTTTTTTCTGGGGCGAAGGAATTTCGAAGAAGTTAAGAGCATAAATTATTGATTTTCGATAATGGTTATCTTAAAGACACTGTCTCAATAGGTACCCTACACTGAAAAAAAATATTTGCTGATTCAATCAAGATTTTGATAGTTTCAAACAAGCATCTTGACTCCATTTGAGCTTGCAAAGACCTTATTGGATTGTAGCAATTTGATTATTGAATTAAAGATCATAAATTTAAATTGACTAAGACGCTTTATTGAATCTATCAATATCTTTTTCGACTTAATTACAAAATGCCAAACAAGAGAAAATTGATCTACGAGTGGGTTGGCTCTCCGTTTTTTCAGTGTACCTACTTATATATTATTATGTATATTACCTATGTTTTTTTATAAAACTATTAATCTCGACAAACGCATATGAACTTAGTATGCCGGGTCGGTCGTCAAACTTAAAAGTCACATGGCAAGAAGAAATAGTTGTCCAAAATATCAAAATCTTAATATATAAAAGGATAAACTGAATGACTGACTGACTGATATATCAACGCACAGCCCAAACGGCTGGACCTAGAGGCTTGAAATTTTTCACGTAGATACCTTATACAGTGCAGGCATCTACTAAGGAAGGATTTTGCGAAATTCCATCCCTAAGGGGGTAAAATAGGGGATGAAAGTTTGTATGAAAGTCCGTCAGTTTTGAAGTTAGGATCTTCAAAATTTGTATTTAGGCTGACGACTAAAAAAAAGTTTTATGTGTCTCAGGGTTTTTGAAAATTCTACACCCTAAGGGGTGAAAAGGGGGATGAAGTTTAAAATCCTTCATTTTCATATTAAAATCCACAAAATTTATTGTTTAGGCATTAAGGATGTAATTCTGTGAAAAGTACATCACTGTTATTGAAATTCCAGCCCAAATTCAACCCCTAAAAGAGGTAAATGGGGTGAAAAATTCTAAAAACCAATATGGGTATCGTTTGTATGGTTTATCGGGTCGCTGATTACGAAAACTACAACAATATTAAAATCCAACGTGGTGAAAGTGAAATACCATCATCCCCTAGGTATGGGGTTGGGTGCGATAGGGTTTAAATGTCTAAAAATCTATATGGGTGTCGTTTGTCTGGTAAATCGGGTCGCTGATTACGAAAACTACAACAATATTGAAATCCAACGTGGTGAAAGTGAAATACCATCATCCCCTGGGTGTGGGGTTGGGGTGCGATAGGGTTGAAATGTCTTAAAATCAATATGGGTGTCGTTTGTCTGGTTAATCGGGTCGCTGATTACGAAAACTACAACAATATTGAAATCCAACGTGGTGAAAATGAAATACCATCATCCCCTGGGTATGGGGTTGGGGTTAGATAGGGTTTAAATGTCTTAAAATCAATATGGGTGTCGTATGTCTGGTTAATCGGGTCGCTGATTACGAAAACTACAACAATTTTGAAACCCAACGTGGTGGACGTGAAATACCATCATCCCGTGGGGATGGGGTTGAGGTACTATAGGGTTGAAATGTCTGAAAATCAATATAAGTGTCATTTCTATGTTTATATAAGGAAAGGGATAGCGGTTAAGATGGCGTTAGGGGTAGGGGTAAGTAGGGAGAGATAGAGGGGGAGGGGCAGGGAGAGAGGAGTGTGAGGGGGGAAGGGGGGATAGAAGGGGGAGGGGTAGAGGGAGAGGGAGAGGTAGAGCTACTAGAGTTAGAGGTAGAGCTAGAGGTAGAGTTAGAGGTAGAGTCAGAGGTAGAGCTAGAGGTAGAGCTAGAGGTAGAGCTAGAGGTAGAGCTAGAGGTAGAGGTAGAGGTAGAGCTAGAGGTAGAGCTAGAGGCAGAGCTAGAGGTAGAGCTAGAGGTAGAGATAGAGGTAGAGCTAGAGGTAGAGCTAGAGGTAGAGCTAGAGGTAGAGCTAGAGGTAGAGCTAGAGGTAGAGCTATAGGTAGAGCTAGAGGTAGAGGTAGAGCTAGAGGTAGAGCTAGAGGTAGAGCTAGAGGTGGAGCTAGAGCTAGAGGTAGAGCTAGTGGTAGAGCTGGAGGTAGAGCTGGAGGTAGAGCTGGAGGTAGAGCTGGAGGTAGAGCTAGAGGTAGAGCTAGAGGTAGAGCTAGAGGTAGAGCTAGAGGTAGAGGTAGAGCTAGAGGTAGAGCTAGAGGTAGAGCTAGAGGTAGAGCTAGAGGTAGAGATAGAGGTAGAGCTAGAGGTAGAGCTAGAGGTAGAGCTAGAGGTAGAGCTAGAGGTAGAGCTAGAGGTAGAGCTAGAGGTAGAGCTAGAGGTAGAGCTATAGGTAGAGGTAGAGGTAGAGCTAGAGGTAGAGCTAGAGGTAGAGCTAGAGGTGGAGCTAGAGCTAGAGGTAGAGCTAGTGGTAGAGCTGGAGGTAGAGCTGGAGGTAGAGCTGGAGGTAGAGCTGGAGGTAGAGCAAGAGGTAGAGCTAGAGGTAGAGCTAGAGGTAGAGCTAGAGGTAGAGCTAGAGGTAGAGCGAGAGGTAGAGCTAGAGGTAGAGCTAGAGGTACAGCTAGAGGTACAGCTAGGGGTAGAGCTACAGGTGGAGCTAGAAATAGAGCTAGAGGTAGAGCTAGAGGTAGAGGGAGAGGTACAGATAGAGCTTGAGGTAGAGCTATAGGTAGAGGTAGAGCTAGAGCTAGAGGTAGAGGTAGAGCTAGAGCTAGAGGTAGAGGTACAGGTAGAGTTAGAGGTAGAGGTAGAGGTAGAGGTAGAGGTAGAGGTAGAGGTAGAGGTAGAGGTAGAGGTAGAGGTAGAGGTAGAGGTAGAGGTAGAGGTAGAGGTAGAGGTAGAGGTAGAGGTAGAGGTAGAGGTAGAGGTAGAGGTAGAGGTAGAGGTAGAGGTAGAGGTAGAGGTAGAGGTAGAGGTAGAGGTAGAGGTAGAGGTAGAGGTAGAGGTAGAGGTAGAGGTAGAGGTAGAGGTAGAGGTAGAGGTAGAGGTAGAGATAGAGCTAGAGCCAGAGCTAGAGCTAGAGGTAGAGGTAGAGCTAGAGGTAGAGCCAGAGTTAGAGCCAGAGGTAGAGCCAGAGGTAGAGCCAGAGGAAGAGCCAGATGTAGAACCAGAGGTAGAGCCAGAGGTATAGCCAGAGGTAGAGCCAGAGGTAGAGCCAGAGCTAGAGCCAGAGGTAGAGCCAGAGGTAGAGCCAGAGGTAGAGCCATAGGTAGAGCCAGAGGTAGAGCCAGATGTAGAGCCAGAGGTAGAGCCAGAGGTAGAGCCAGAGGTAGAGCCAGAGGTAGAGCCAGAGGTAGAGCCAGAGGTAGAGCCAGAGGTAGAGCCAGAGGTAGAGCAAGAGGTGGAGCCAGAGGTGGAGCCAGAGGTGGAGCCAGAGGTGGAGCTAGAGGTGGAGCTATAGGTGGAGCTAGAGGTTGAGCTAGAGGTGGAGCTAGAGGTGATGCTAGAGGTAGAGAGAGAGTTACAGGTACATGTAGAAGGAGAGGGAGAGGGAGAAAGAGAGGTAGAGAGGGTGAAGGAGGAGGAGGGGAAGGGGGAGGGGGAGAAGGAGAGGTAGGGGGAGGGGACGGCGAGAGGGAGGGGAGAGGGAGATGAAGGGAGAAGGAGGGGGAGGGGGAGAGACAGGGGGAGGGGGAGAGGAAGGGGGGAGAGGTAGATAGAGGAAAGGGAGATAGAGGGAAAGGGAGATAGAGGGAGGGGGTTTTAGTTTTTCTCAATTACTTCTGCGAATTGGCTCCGTTTTGCGCAGGGTTAGTCCCGTTTTTCCTTAGTTTAAAATTACCCCGAAATGACGGGAAAATATCTCATTGCTTCGGAAAACCGGTAACAACATACATACTAAATCCACGCGAGCGAAGCCGCGGGCAACAGCTAGTAATTTATACATTTCATGCCTCGTAAACTTAGTCTGAAGATTCCTCGATCATACTTTTTGTGGAGTTATTCGACCTTTGTAAATTCTGACAAAGATTTAAATAGGCTTACCTACTACAAAATTAATATTGATTGATTTAATTATTACAAAAAAGTGGCGTCATAAGGTGCGCCTTGACTTTGCGTAGCAAATAGTGCAATGACAATATAGTTTTTCACTTCTCATGCTCTGAAAGTGCTTATTTGTGCAGGATATAGGCTGCACAAAGTCGAATTTTGTGCACTAGGGCAAAAAAGTAATCTCGGTGGTGTACGCCCTGCGCGCGGGCCTGCTGCACGCCGCGCGCGCGTCTACATATTCTTCACTAAAGCAGAACAACTCATTCTTCAGTTACATTTAGAGCGTACTTTTACGTTTTATTTACTCGCAATCAAAGTGAAAAGCAGAGTTTATAACTCGTCCACAAAACCATTTTATCCTCGACATTACTATCAGCCCTCGCCTTCGGCTCGGGCTGCTGCTAAAAGTCTCGGATAAATGGTTCGTTTTGTGCACTTGTTGTAAAATCTACTAATTTTACACCCTTGTAATCCTATACAACTTCTGTGAAAAGGAAAGTTTAAACCCAATATTGGGTAATTTGGGAAGCATCTGAACTCTTGGATTGGCTGCGGTTTTGGTCAACTACCACTTAAATATCTTTGTTTATTGACATCCAAATAAACCAATCTAAGTCCGTAAAAAGGAAAATGGGTACTGCTAAATTATTACCGATATCTTGGCTGACCTACGGACTAAAACCAACGAACAATGACACGCGAGTAGCTCGCTCACCACGTCGCCCACGGTAAAACACGCAAGCCATGCTCGATCCTGGCAAAACCGCGTGCTCTTTTAAAGGATTCCGTACACCTTTGGGTACCATGGACCCTTTGGTCCCAACGGCATCCTATTACTAAGCCTACGCCGTCTGTCTGTCTGTCCGACCTTTAATGGGATATATCTTTTGAACCGTAGTAGGTGTATAGTTGAAAACTTCACAGAATAGGAGTTTATAGCAAATTACACAACAATTAGTAATAACAATGTAAAGTTGAAAACGGTATTTTTACCTTAGTGATACGGAATTCTCGGTGTGTGAGTCCAACTCGCACTTGGCCGGCTTTTTGGAGTCACTTTTCATACGCAAACAATGTTCGATCGCAGTAAACCTGCAATTTTGCTCGCGAGCCCTTTACGCGAGCAATGTTTATAGTTAACAAATATTCGCAGAGCTCGCGAGCTCGTCACCAGCGAATTTTCTTCCGCGTAACCATGCTCGAGCTACGGCAGTTACGCGTTTGTTAGATATGGCTTGCGCGTAAAGTCGAGATGAAAACACGGATACGCAAACAATGCATTGACGCTTCGCGAGCTCGACACGAGCGAGTTCGATCGAGCGCCAGCATGGTATCCTTGCGCGAGTTGCTACGGGTGTCTATATTCGATGATATGCACTTTTGTATACGAAAGGTAAGTTAATGTGTCTTGAGAATGTAAGTATTGTGTATTCAAGTTATATGTAATACTGATAACAATTTGTAAACGGTACATTTAAATATTTTTACTAGGAACACTATCCTACTAATATTATAAACGCCAAAGTTTGTAAGTATGGATGGATGTTTGTTACTCTTTCACGTAAAAACTACTGAATGGATTTTAATGAAATTTTACAATAATATAGCTTATACATCAGAATAACACATAGGCTACAATTTATAAACCAGGGTGTCTACTCTCAAAGTCCGATATATCGAAACGATACTACTCGAAACATGCAAATACAAAACTTCGTCCCTTGACAATAGAGTAGAATATTGGTTGGATGAATTTTCAAACTGCATCCAACCAATATTCTACTTTATTGTCAAAGGACGAAGTTTTGCATTTGCATGTTTCGAGTAGTATCGTTTCGATATATCGGACTTTGAGAGTAGACACCCAGAGCGCAGACGAAGTCGCGGGCACCGGCTAGTTCTGAATAAAGTTCCCAAAGAAACGTGAAGGGTCGAAAGCGAGATTAATTTATTTTTGGCTTTCCCATACATAGGTATAGTAGAAATTGTATGGAATAATCAAATCTTTTCTATTCGAGAAATTTTTTAGTCCTTACCAAGTCACGTGGACTGGTCCATGTGACTTGGTAGGACTAACAATTCGAAACAATATTTTCGAGTTATAAATATTTTTCTTTCGGAAAGTTGCTTGTTTTCTTGGCTTCGGGAGCGTGGCTTGTTTGCTTGGCTTCGGGAGCGAAACCAGTGAAAATTCTAGACTTATTTTGAAACTAAAATCCTGGTGAAGTCAATACAGCGGTTTTTTTTTATCAACCCGGAAATTTTGCGAGGTGGTTCTGCCCATGAAACTGAACAACTGTTCTCAATGTGTTGTTTCGCAGTTTGGCGATATATTTAGTTTGTAAAACTTAGTTGTAATATATTTAATAAATAAAAAAAAATGGTTCTCAGGGAACATAGGTCGAAATACGAAAATAAAGTTGTGGTCTCTTACAAAATGTGCTGTCAGCTGATGCAGTTTATTTGGAAAGTTGAAATACTGTATGTAAATATTTTATGGGTTTAATGCCTGAATTAAACGATATTTAATTTAATTTAAATAAAGTTTATTAAATTTGCAACATTTTGACGTCAGAGTAAAAGCGTTCCGTTCGTGTTCACCCATGGTGACAAACAATTCAAAATTGTTTTATAAGGAGACCCCTAATGTGTAGGCATATAACTTCGCTACGGTACAAGAATAACTTAGTGCCGGGAAAACTAGTTTATTCTAAACCACCGAAGCGAAGGGACCTTTCCTGATCAAGTCGGCTTCGAGTCGGCCAATCGGTAAGTGTATACAGTTTTTTGATAAAATCGGTTTTTGATCAAAAACCTTTCTACAATCGCAAACGCTAGTAGAATAGAATGAAAATGTACGGGAATGACATTAGCGATCGAAATGTTGCGTGACAGCTTATGTCAATCCCATACATTTTTATTATATTCTATAGCGTTTGCGATTGTAGAAAGCATCTTGACTCAGGGCCGAACTTGTTAAGATTTGTGACAAAATTTTTAATGTCAAAGAAACAATTCGCTTCTAGCTCTCGCCGCCGCTACCGTTAAACGCTCACTTCGCTCGCTCGGGTCGTGGGTTATGGTCACTAGATAAACTAACTCAACATAATCGATAATAGAGGTAGGTCCGTTAGGTGAGGCAAACTCAACCTAACCTATCCCGTAGGTTCTCTTGCGACCACGACGCACGAGCCGAGCAAGCGAAGCGAGCGTGCCGCGACAGTGGCCTGCTAGTGCCAGAAGAAAAAAATAAACGTAGATGACGATTAGCTGCTCAGTTTCTTTTGTTTGCACATCGATTTTATTATAAACCTAGACGAGCTCAGGTTTTTGATCAAAAACCTTGATTTGTTTAGGTTTATGATAAAATAAAGACATTATTTTGTCTTCTTTAGTCTTTGATCAAAAACTTGATTTCATCAAACCTACGACATGTACATACGTGAAAAACTAAAACTAGCTTTTTTTCGAAAAGTTGGTAAATCATCGCAAATACAAGTTTGCTTTACAAACATACAGGGTGTAAGGTCAAACATCGATCTTAACCTCAGCCAAGGTTGCTTAAGTTTCGTGATCAGAGCAAAAATCTATTTTGCACTAGGTCACGAGCGGATATTAATTGGCTCAACATGTCGATAAATCAATTAGTCGGTGTAAATTTTACCTTTTCACGTGTTATTAATGGTACGATAAACTAGGAGTGAAAAGGCAATCTGCCAGTCCATCATCCATCCTAGGTTGGACAGCTAGAGTAATCTACTGGACAAAATCTTACAAATTCTACCTCTCTGGGTTGTTTTATTACTAGCTGATCCAGTCTGTTAGCTAACCTTCGCAAATAAAAATAGTATAAAATAGTGTTATTTGGCCATGAAAAATCGTTGTTTTTATTTCCCTTCAGTTCATTTTTCCGCAAAGATTATAAAAAATATTTTAACCGGTTAGGAGTAAATAAATAATTCAATCGAACTAATATTATATATACATTATATCATCTTACTTATATTATAAAAGCGAAAGTATGGATGTTTTTTGTTTGTTTGTTCCACTATCCCGCCTAAACGACTGAACCGATTTCGATGAAATTTGGGAAGTAGATAGATCGAGAATAGGACTAAAACACAGGCTACAATTTATCCTGGAAAATGCATGGTTCCTGTAGGAGATATACTAGGATGACACAAAGACTATATAACGCGGCGCGAACGAAGCCGCTAAAAAGCTGGTCACTTATAAAAAGGATTTGAATTGAAATTTGTATAAATCTCAAATAAAAATGCAATATGAGAGGTGGTGTTTAATGTGCAGATTCAAATCCTTCAGGGAGTAATAAAATAGAAATGTTTAGTCAAGTTCATGGAAGATTACAGCCTTGTTTATGGTGTCGCTCTCTACAAGATATCACACGCAAATTTTGATGGAACACGCACTTGATTACCGAGATTACCATATTTAAAGCAATTTATAAAACGAACCGGTGCCCACACTCAAATATACAAAATAATATGGTGCTCTGATATTCCAGCGAAACACAAGAAACACATTGTAAAAAGCCGAGTAGGCCGTGCTGCAGTGGTTTCTTGCCGTTTCTTTTACGCTGCCACAGCACGATCCGAAACGGCGTAGACTCGCTCTATTTGAATTGTATTCTGCATGACATTCAATAAGTATTCTGTAAAGAATCTACATTGAATAAAATAATCTGAATCTGAATCTGAATATATTTATTTCACAAAATGAAACCTCTCCATATCTAAATCAGTCGATAAGGCTACAAAACTTCTAAGTCCCGGATCGAAAAGTTGGTAATTGTTTACTTAAAAAACTGAGTGACTAAGTATATTGTACGTAAGTAATGAAAGACATTTAAAAATGTGGGAGCTTAATGACTTCTTATTGACAGTAGTGTACCTTATTATAATTATGTATCTTCTTATAAAACATGAGTTTATCTGTTTAAATACATTATTATGTGTAACACTCACGAGCCGTTTAGTGATAAAATAGTGTGCCTTATTCTTAAGAAGTAATAAAAGAATAATAATGATACACATATTTCACCATATTTACTCTACTTTGACGCTATTTTTTTTATTTATCTATCAAAGGATTTCACGACAAAAATGCATGATTTAATTGGGGATGGAGCGGGATAATCCACTGATGTCACCTGGTAGGTTGTTAAGGTAATACGTCTGATTATGAATGGGCGCCGCGACCGAGTCGCGTTGCCAGAATCAGACGGCTCCCGATACAAATTGTTGCGTTGCGACCAGACTGCCACTACTCTGTCGTGGAACAGACGACACCCGATACATATCGGTGCATCACGACCAGGTTGCCGCCGCTGCTCGGTCATGGATGCACGGTCGCGGTGGCCGTATTCAGACTAGTATAGTGCGGGGCAAACAACTTGAATAATAATCGCGTGGTGGGGGAAGCTTTGCGCAGGTCAATTTGTGTGTAAAATCTACTCTGCGCAGCCAAGGTCATTGA
The DNA here is from genome assembly GCA_947532105.1 of Athrips mouffetella. NCBI lineage: Eukaryota > Metazoa > Arthropoda > Insecta > Lepidoptera > Gelechiidae > Athrips > Athrips mouffetella. The sequence goes on from OX383956.1 coordinate 37,080,760, forward strand.
TCAAGTAGTTTGCCCACACCTATACTATAGGTACTAGTCCGAATACGGTCTGGCTGCTGACTGGCGCGATAGTTGGTGAATGGTGACCGTATATGAGATACGATACACAGAGGACGCTACCACAGAATAGATAACAAACTTCTGCCCTTAAGATTTCTTCAGAGTTGAAAGTCCTATTCCTAGCGGCACTATACTAATCCACACGAATAATTATTATCATAAACCCAAACGAGTTACGGTTTCTGATCAAAAACCTGTTTTTTTTTAGGATCTTCATTCTTGATTGCCTACGTGGAAATTGAAATATTGTAACTTAACCAAAAATGCGCAACCCTAATTATCTAATAACAACGAGAAATATTCTGTAACCCCCTATAACAACGAGAAATATTCTATAAATATTCTACCATGGTTATCGCAAATAAATATCTTTCACCTTTATATCACGTTTTTCCACAACTCAGATGCTGCTTCAAAAGCACAATTTCTAAGGATTTATAAATAACCTGTTCCGAAATGGTGTTTTTGTTGCAAAATATTGAATAAAAATTCGTTCCATGACTTGTTTATCTCACACATACTACGTCCACGTGTAAAGTATGGAAATAACCTACTTTTTATCTACCTTAGGTAGGTGCCAAAAGAAAATTGATTTAAATAAACTCTTACTCTTTCAGGCTTTTATTTATGCTTCAATCAATTTTTATATTTAGAAAGTAAGAATCTCAAAAAATGTGACTACTACTATTTCAATAAAAATCACAGGGTTTCTCAAATCACTTTTTTTTTTACCCATGAGAAGACATAGAATCGTCTGGAAGAAGATCTCATCTTCTTTTTTCCTAGAACTATAATCCTCAGGTAAGTTAAAAACAACCAAACCGATCCTCTTTAACCAGCGCGGCTAGTATCAGAAGCGAATTAAACCTAACTCAAGATTTGCCAGTCAGTTCCTTCATGATTGTATGTACATTGATCTTATCATAAACCTAAACGAGTTACGGTTTCTGATCAAAAACCTGGATTTATTTAGGTTCTTCATTCTTGATTGTTCTAAATACCTCGCGTGAATGTCTGGGTAGCTCTTTAAATACAGATAAATACCTATATATCATCCTTCAATGTGAAGCTAGCTAAGAATAATAAGGACCACCCACTTTGTGCACGTGGGGTCATAAGAGGCAACTAAGTATTTGAACCGGAGGATAGGCATCTGCGTCCTTATCCTAAGTAACTATGGTACATCTCCCCCAAAACTATACTACACAATTTCGCTATGAAAATCCTGAGTGGAGCTCCTACTCAACCAGAAACGTCATCATCATCATCATATCAGCCGAAAGACGTTTACTGCTAGAAATAGACCTCCCCTAAAGATCTCCATGACGGCCGGTCCTGCGCTGCTCGCATCCAGCGGCTTCCCGCGACCTTGACCAGATCGACGGTCTGCTTGCCTACGCTTCGTCTTCCGGTACGTGGTCGTCACACTAGAACCCTTACATCCCATCGGCGATGTGACCTGCCCACTGCCACTTTAGTTTAGCGATTCTCTGTGCTATATCAGTTAATAGTTAGCCCAGACGTATCTACTAGTAAATTAGCAGAAAATTTTCCAGATCTAGTAATTTTTCCTGTACTAACTACATTACTAACTACTCTTGCAGCAACTTTTTGCTTGATCAGTAATATCATAGAGGATAGAAATGTAATATTAACCAAAACTACAAATCAAGACGCGTGCATGAGGTCGCAACGTGATGCAAAAATATGAATATGACAATGGAATGAATGGAGAAGAATATACGCAAATGGCGTGAGAGAAAAGCTCTTAGCATTCACAGCACCCCTCAGGCCACGTGCAGGCTATCTGGCAGTCTTGCATTTAAAATAGAATAAGGTAGGCGTACCTATGTTGTCGACAAAATACCTACTAAATGCATGGAGAGGGGCAGAATGTTTGGGATGGGTTTAGAGTCCTTAGGTGATAAACATCCTACAAGAACCCGACCCGCGTCATAGGTATTTTGTATGAGACCTTTTTCCTCCTTGAAAGGGCCTTAGAAGCTTTTTAAAAAAATATACCGATTAAATTTAAAATTTTGAGCCCCTGTTACTCGTAGCTTAACATCAAAGAAATATTATCACAACATTCTCCAGGTTCTTAACGGCTAAATATTTTTTTTCAAAATATACGTCCAATGACTCCATATATCCTCGTAACAAACGTTATGACGTCGTCATTTCTTTCAATGAAACGTTGGGTCATTTTTGATCCAAAATCCATACCCATCTATTTCTGATTAGTAGTATAGATTTATTATTGTTAGTTTCTATAAAATAAAATATTAATTTCTAAATCGCTTTCATAATGTTTAAAATGAAGATATAACGAGTTATTTGGCGTATATTTTGCAAAAAATAATCCATCCGTATTTTATCTGAAGGAGCCGAAACATCCGTTTTTTTAATATGTTTTTTTTTTATTTAAAGGTCACAAGGAGTTCAAAATGTAATAAACAGTATATTTTTAGAATCAGCTTTTAAAGCCCTTTCATTCTATATCACACGAAATGATAAAAAAAACCCATACAAAAATATATGGCCTTCACCCCCACCCTTCTTCACCAGACCTCTCAAGGCCAAGTACTTTTAGGACGTTTACCTCCTAAGGACCCCAAACCCATTCCTGAAGTCTAACATTCTGCCACCCTTCATGCAGGCTATTGCCCTTCCTGAAAACTCGTTGAATGGATTATAATTAATGTATAACTTATGTATGTATGAATGACAAATCTCAACCAAGTTTTTTGTCATTTGTCAGGTTGCTGAAAGGACAAGTGAGGTAAGTACCTCGGTAATCCGCAAAACTACCCGTTGTTTTTAAAGCTTGACTTGTCAATTGTCATAAAAGCCCTTTCAACCTACAGAGGTTACTCAGCAACGTAGAAGTGCTCAAAACGACTTTTTCCTAAGCAGATGTTGAATCCATTCGCCGGCACGAAATGTGCACCTCCTGCAATATCTAATTTTAAAACTGCCTTTTGACTTAATTAATTATAAGAGTATGATTATGATGTATCCTTTAAATTTCACGGCATAATATATATGATTTAAGAAAAACAATATTACGTGTAAAAAAAATTGTAAATGTACATAGTCTTTGACTGTAGGAACTTGAAATTAACCAACATTCTAGTGTTACCTAACATTGCCTTAAAAGCAGCTTATAAGCCATTTCTTTTACACTGGACTGGGCAAGTGTACTATTCCGCAACGACAAAGCAGTTTTTGGCCTCTTACTTGGGACTCCTGCTGTGATTACATACATAACATCACGCCTATTTCCCGTCGGGGTAGGCAGAGACCACAGTCCTCCACCTGCTACGATCTTGACATACTTCCCTTGCTTGCTGTACTTTTATCAGTCCTTTCATACATGCTCGTCGGTTTAGGGTACTTTTCTGGCCTTTATTTAGAAGGTCCTGAATTTGGTCCTGGTACATTCGCCTACGCCTTCCCCTTCCAACGCTTCCATTCTTTCTCGCCTGGTAGATGTCTTTCGTCAATCTTCGTTCATTTAAATAACTGTGAATAAAAAAGGTCGTTAAACATATAATACTTTAGATAGGTAGCAACTTTAGTAAAGTTACAGTTATGTGCCAGGGAATGTTTGCCGTTAATAAATTTTCTAGAGGTGCCATTTTCGCGCCGGTGAGTGTACATGTTATCGGAAATGTGCAGAATATGTAAATGTGCACATTAACCAGGTAATCTGCAGATTTCCGGGTATGACACGGTTAAGTCAGAAATTTTGACCTACATTACCTAGTTAACCTCCGAAAACAAAAACTAATCTAACCTTTTTTAACTTAACCTGACTGAACCTAACCTTCGCTAACCTAACCTAACCAATTTATCATTCAGATTTAAATAGACAATTTTCTTGTTAAAAAAAACCGGTCAAGTGCGAGTCGGACTCGCGCGCCGAGGGTTCCGATATATTTTTTGTATTTTTTGAAACAATTAAGTCCATTTTTAGGACCGCAAAACTAAATTTGTTTGTAAAGGTTATTTGTAGATTTCTAAAAAACTATGCAACTTATAAAGATCGTTTTATTTTTGCTGTAATGTTTACATAAACTTCTTTCAACTGTAATTAATTCAGATTTTTCCTTTCACAAACTTCGGAGATAAGGGGGGGGTATTTTTTTTATTTTTGGTATTTTTTTTGACTATTTTCATCATAACTTGAAAACTAAGAGAGGTAAAAAAATATAAAAATATGTTTTAGAGTGTACAAGTAAATTCCTTTCATATGATACCGCATTCGACCTAGTAGCGATAATTTGAAATTTGGTCCCGCCTATTTTGGCCCGCTTTACATTATTAATCATATTTTTTTCCAAATCCTTTCATGTGCAATTAAGTTGGGCAACTATATTCTAAAACTATTCCAAATTTCAGGTCGATAGCATGAGTGATTGCTGAGATATAGAGGTGTGACAGACAGGCGGACAGACGGACAGACAGACAGACAAAGTCGCACCATAAGGGTTCCTTTTTTTTACCATTTTTTTTTTATTTTTTTTTTAGTATTTATTTATTTATTGCATACTTACAACTACCATTACAGGATAACCTATTGCAGTAGAGTAGTGAATATTACTAATAACAGAAATCAATCAGTCAATGTAAACTAAAAATAACAGAAATCAATCAATGTCAAAACAGAACATAATATTTATACAATCACAAATAACATAAAACATACAAAGCAACTTTTTGAAATTCATTCAGACTGCAAGTAAAGATGTCCGTCCTATTTGCTATCTCATTGAGCGTGTGTAGTGCTCGCGTCAAGGGCGCTTTGCCCAGTAAGTTGGTTCTCCCGGGCTGCACGGCCAGCAGTCGTGGGGTCCGCCTTCTCTCCACGTAGTGGTCCACTACACAGAAGCTTAACTTTTGTAATAAACTTGGATTTGTTATTTTTCCCCGAAGTACTTTAAATAAATAAGATACCAACGCTAGGTCCCTTCGCACCTCCAATTTATTGTATCCAACCATGCCCAGTACAAACAGGGTTGGATACATTAAAGGGTAGAAAGGGTATATACCGTACAGTTTCAAATAAAGGTACCTAGTAAATTTATTTTGAACCCTTTCCATCATAAGATTGTATTTTGTCTCGTGTGGAGCCCATACCATAGCGTTATTTTCTAACTGGCTTCTAACCAGTGCATTGTAAAGAATAATTAATGCTTTGACGTTCGTAAAGTCTTTAGCTTGCCGCATTATGAACCCTAGATTTCTATATGCTTTTCTGCAGATCTTTAAAATGTAAGTGGAAAAGGATAAGTCGGAGCTCATATCCACGCCCAGATCACGTACCGTGTGCACTCGTTTAATCATTTCGCCATTTATTCCATAGCAGTGCTGTATTGGAGCTCTCATCCGCCCAAAAGACATCACTGAACATTTTGAAATGTTAAAGTCCAACTTGTTTTGCCTACTCCACTCTACAACTCGATTAATGTCTTTCTGGAATTTTTCACAGTCGTTATTGTCATGAACTGCCAAAAACAACTTAAGATCGTCTGCGTACAACAGGCATTCAGCATCAGTAACCACTTCGGGTAGATCATTAATCATGAGAACAAACTCCAGTGGTCCTAAATTACTACCTTGACTTATTCCAGATCTGGTATAATACTCGTCAGATTGAAAACCTGCACAATCCACATACTGCCTTCTGTCCTTCATATAACTTCCGAAGAACTGAAGTAGCTTGGGAGTGCAGCCGAATGTTGCCAGCTTCCTTAATAACACATCATTATCGACCAAATCAAATGCTTTTTTGAAGTCGAAGTAAGCAACGTCCACCTGCACTCCTGCGTCAACTTTGGGTACTACATACGTCATAAAATTTAGTAAATTACTGGTTGTACTTCTTCCCGGACGGAAGCCGTGCTGCGCGTCCGCTAGCTGACACTGAACCTGGTCATATATACACTTATGAAGAACAGATTCAAAGACTTTTGCCACTGTGGACAATATTGCCACCGGTCTGTGATTAGACACCTCTGACCCTACATTACTTTTAGGCACTGGCACTACACGAGTTATTTTCCATTTCTCTGGAAAGTAATTATTTTGCAGACACACATTATACATAAACAATAATGGTTCTGCTAAAACTGCACGACAATCTTTTATTATGTAAGCGGGAATACCGTCTGGACCTGCAGAACGTTTTGGTTTTAATCTAATAAGCGCGGCCTTGACTTGGTTTAACGTCACTCGATCAACTTCTATACGAGAACTGTTGACTTTATTTCCGCTCTCCGCTACGGCGGTTTCTACGTCTAACTTTGCACAATCCCTAGCGTATACTGACTCAAAGTAATTTGCAAATTCGGTTGCACTTTCATTTTCAGTCAATACCCTGCCGTCTATTGTTACTTTCTTACGATACCCCGTTCCTGTTTTTGCTCTCGCATAATCCCAAAAAGATTTTGGATCTTCTATAACGTGACATTGAACTCGGTCCCGATACTGATCGTGCACAAAAGTGATCATTTCCTTTAATTTCGCCCTACACTCTGAAAATAATTTGTAGTCACTTTTTAATGTAGTAACTTTATACTGCCTGTGAAGATCCGCCTTTATCTTAATAATCTGAATAATTTCAGGTGTGTACCACTCGGGATAAGATTGCGTGTAAAACTTGCGGCGTTTACTTTTTCTCGGCACACATGTATCAAAAATATTAGCCAGGATGTGATAGAAACAGTTTATAGCTAGCTCTGGATTTCGAATCTCATAAAATCGATATCGGAACCCTAAAAACATAGAATACAGAATCATGAGTACAAGTAAAACCTAACCGATCCATTTTACCGTGTGCTTGGTCGTTAATCTAGTTAACGTGCGAACTGAAACAATTTTTATTTATTTATATTTTATTTATTTATTAACACATAGATACAATTTATAGATTTACACCATCTTAAGTAAAACTAAATTAATGGTAGGCGATTGCAAACTTCTATGGTGGTCAGTAACAGCCCCAGTAGACCTTAGTCTGTGTCGGGACTAGTTAATTACTATATAGAACCGTTTTTCCCCCGAAGGGTAAAAAACGGATATTTAGGTTTCTGCCGAAGCTTGAACCATATTTGAGATTGCACTCCCGTATCTCAGCCCGTTTCACTCAGATTTCATATCGTGCAGCGCCCTCTGTCCACTATTTTGGTTACTAAGGTCCCCCCCACGCCCGTCACAAGCGCCCGGCTGTTTTTTGGTCAGTACCTTCAAATTAAGCCGGCAAGGCCTTCAGGTATGGTTCAAGCTTCGGCAGAAACCTAAATATCAGTTTTTTACCCTTCGGGGGAAAAACGGTTCTATTTAGGTGTTCGTGCCTTCGCTTGAACCATATTTGAGACGTGTTTAACTTCTGACGGCGCTTTGGCGGGCGTACTGTGACCTGTCTCATTTAGTAAAATTTGTCTTTAATGCGTAATTTATAACAGAGTTAATTTAAGAATTTTAAATTAGTATTTTTAAATTTAATCAAATAGACTTGTTGAAACTTTCTTCATAATAAATAGGACTCACGAAACAAATTAGTAAAAGAAAATCTAAATATTTCATTTTCTTGTTAAGATTTTCTAGCATTGCACACGGTAGCAATACTTTTTTTTTATACTAATAATAATAAATTGTATAGATAATATCAAATAATTGTAAGATTACAAACAGCGAATAATGAAAAACTGCAGGCAATTTGAGATGATGCTAACAAAAAAAACTGTTGACCTGTCAAATCTTTCCTAGAAGGAGTTGAAACTCTCATCAATGCTCAAAGTTTCTCCCTGCGTTCAGTAATCAATCACTACACCAGACGCTTTGCGACCATGAGTCGTGAGTACATACAATGAGCGATTGAAAAATAGTATATTACAGTTTAGTAAGTAAATATGCAGTATATGAAATTTCTCTTACGACAGCTCTTTGATTGTTTATTTTATGCAAAATTAAATTTTTGGACTCACAACTTGTAAAAGTTACTTAGGTATCGCCTGCAGATTGCCACCAGTCTGAGCATCCGACTTGTTTGCGGTGGTAAGTGATCTAGACGGTATGCGTCAGATTATTCGCGCCCAGCGCTAATGGCTAGAACACCTCATTGAATTCGTGAAATGACTACAATACGAGTTATTTCTCAGGGACATCTGGTAAGGTAAATATATAAATTAAGCAACGACAGTTACAGGAAATGCCTAAAGTATAACAAATACAAAATTCTTAGGTTAATTTATAAACTCCAAATAACAGTGACAGGAAATTCCAAGCGTATAACAATGGATACGAAAAGCCTTCAAGGTAAGAAAATAAAAATTTGGTTCTATATCCATAAATTGAAGTAGTCTGCAATGGGAGCCGTGTGAATATTCCAATTGTCTAATTCGACAACAAATTCTCCATTCCAAAAAAAATAACTGTAAAATGAGGCTCTTCTAGGTACTCGGCAAATACTGAGTATAAACAAGGTGAGGTCCACTTACAAAATGAATGAAAATCACAAGTGATTTTGTGTTGATCTCATGTTAATATGAGAAGGAACAAAACGGCTGACCAAAATGATCGATCGATCAATTCGATTTATTTTAATTATTTGTATTTTGAATTTTTATTTTGATAGACGTCTTGTAAGGTTACAACCAATTCTGTGGCGAGGCAACCAGGTGTTATTTCTACACTCGGATAGGAAGCACCATCTTTATGTTATAGCGATGTTGAAACAACATAAACAATTTCAATTTACCGAGGTAACTTCTTGTTTTAATAGTCTTATCATGCTAAAAGAGCAAAGAAGATTCGTCGAGAGTTGAGATAGGTAGGGATCAAAAACTACAACTATATTATGTCATTGTGCTTAGTTAAGTATTCTAGAATGCTTAAAGGTAACAAGGATTTTTGTAAAACCCGTCAAACTACGATAAAAATATAGTGAAAAGTTATTTATGTTAAACTATTATTGATGGTTTTTTTAAATTTATAACAAAGGCATTAATGCAAAAGGTGTCGAAGTCTTCATTGTTGGTGCATACAAGTCGGAACTAGATAAGTGGGATACCAACAAAATACGGGTATCCTTGATCTAACCACAAGTTCATCAGAACAAGCTTTTGCTGTTATAAGAAAGCAAACGATAGCAAACCAACCAAAAATTGATTTTAGAAACTAACTCTGTAGCGGAATAAAGAATTTTTGGACTGTTCAAGAAAAAATTTTCTTTACAGCAGAAAAACAATCAAACAGAAAAAGTGCATTTATGACAATGCAAAAAGGCTACTGAACTACAGAACAACTAAACTCCAGAGCAAACGAAGCAAAGTTTAAATTAAATATGAACATTATTACAGTTTTAACAATAATTTATCAATTCTAACAGGCCGAATTCAAACACTTTTAGCGGATCGTGATAGCTATCAGATAGACCTGATATTATTATAAGCCTGGATGTTTCCCCTTTGTACGGTTGCACTTAGGATGTGAGCATCATCTGGGAAATATAGCTATTGATTTATGTTAGCGAATACATAAGTCTGGGTAAGGTTGACTGAGGCATCTGCAAGAGATCCTCGATCTACGACATTATCTTTTGGATCTGAAAACTCACACAAGCAAGAAGTAAATAGTTACTGCTGCCTACATGATTGCATTTGCTTACTGAATAGCAATGATTTGAATTTAATATTAAGGGTATCACAAATCCAGCTGTAAACAAACAACTGCATCATCATGATGGTTACCTATCTAAAGCCTGTAGCTTAGTTAATAGGGTCCAAAAGGTCTATATTGGCGAAAGTTACCTACTTTTTCTTACATGAAGACCTTTACAATACCACCGATGTGCTGGCTGTCTGTCATGTGTGGTGGAGTATTTTGATTGCTCAATAAAGTATGCCTAAAGATATTACGCCAGAATCGGCTCGAAAATCCACACATTTTAGTTGTATCTTCATTATTTACTTGCTGGAAAAAAAGCCTTCGTCATATGCCCGAAATTTGATAGATCCTGGCATCCGATAATTTAATACTAATTCTGTAAGAACAAAACGATGGTTCTTAAAAAAAGCCTTCGTCATATGCCCAAAATTTGATAGATCCTGGCATCCGATAATTTAATACTGTTTTTGTAAGAACAAAACGATGGTTAAGAAGCTTTCTGACAAGTGAAGCTGATTTAAAAATGCGTGTACCTGTCTTAGTCTTTAATAATAATAATAATAAAGTTTATTTATTCAGACAATCACAGTCCACATTGTTAGCAAATACACACAACTTAAACTACGTTAGTAACAAATAATCACACTACTTAACCTACTACTTAAGTGCAATATTATTTAATCTTGCGACTCGCGAATAATAGCATCATATTCACAGAAACGGTTATAGCTTAGATGAATTTTCCTTACAAATAAAGAAGGTTACGCAACATAAGTTCTGGCTATAAGGGTATGGTAAACTGCGGCGGCTATAGCGTTTTTTGTGCTTCGGAAGGTCGCAGTTGTCTTCTTGGTTAGTAAAGACTTAATAATCTCAGAGGCCAAAATCTTTTGATGTCAGGGTTGTCCTGCTTTGGCTAGAAAGTGTTGATACGCTTGCTGGCTATCATGCAACAAGCAAGCTTAGGAAAGCTGGTAGGAACTCAGATTTATTAGCTAAACTCGTCTTTGTATGCTGCGTGCAAAATAACTCCGTCTGTGACCGTTAATGCGCAGAAGTCAAGAGTCGCGGGGGTGAGCGCTGCTCCCCCCAGGGGGCGAGTGGATCGTTCATTGGCTCTCCGCCTGTCACCCATGCGCAGAAATTAACCGTAATAAACAGACTTTTCCTGAACGTGCTGTAATAACCTCTTACTGTGTGTTTGTATGTAAGCGCTTGTGGACAATAAAGAAAGAAACGTTTTTTTTTTTTTTAAATTAGACGTGACTTATGAATAAGCATTTTGTGTAGCTATTGTCATCAGGATGCAGCTATGAATAAAATTGTAAGTTTCACTTTACAGAAACTCACTTAGACGGGGAGCAGATAGGTGAAACTGTTTCTTCACCTCGCTGAAAGTGAGGCTGTCCTTGTTGGACTGGCAGTTTTTATTGCCCTACCCGCCCTCTCATTTTGTCTACCAGAAGAAAGTGGAAACGTACTTCCCAAGGTAGGTATGCTGTGTTATTATTCACAAACTATTAACATCAATCGTTATGACCATGTCGAGGAATCGTTCTGTAAGCCACGTATAAGACTTTCAATTTTCGCTTCATCAGTGTCTGTAAAAACAAAAGAATGAAGAGAGGATACGTTACAATTACTACGGCGCAAGAGTGGCTAAGAATATTTTGTCTTTTGTCCCTCATACGGATACAATCTGGTATAATTCATCCCTATTAATTAAAAAGTGTGTGGTAATATTAAGTATGAACCGTGTCGGTTTTGAAGCGCCACACTGTGCTACTCTGGATACAACGTCCTTTGAGGCAACAAAGTATCTTCTTAATTTTGAGGTTACAAAGTGACTTTTTAATAATTTTGATTACCACCCTTGTCGTGTTGCTGTTTGTTGCCTGCACATTTATTTGCGGACAAGCAAGCGGTAAAAAGTGAGTGCATGCCATCTATTTTGGAGGTTGTTTCATATTTTCCATGAATTATAATAATGGAATTTCGCAAGGTAACAACTACATACAGTTCTCACAATTTTAAGAACACCAGGTAATCTGACCTCTCACAAGTCCAAGTCATCAAAACAAATGATTTTGTTTGAAAAGAGAATAGCTTAGCGGAGATAGGCTAACTTGCCCTGGTCTGTTTTGATTATAAATCTCAAAATAAAAGGATGACCATTAGCTGACAACAAGTTTTTGTGTTAGGCGACAAAGCTCATTGATTGAGGCAATATGCGTAGCCCACTTAGACTGCAGACCGTCCATAATTACTGTGGAAGTGCTTGCCATGTTCTGTAATTAACGTGTAAGAGAAGCGCTCGTGGTCGAGTGGTAGTTACTCTTTCTTTCTGCCGAATCTTGAATGATCAAGAAAGTTAAGCAATGTGGGTCTTGGTCAGAACCCGGATAGGAGATCGCTATAGCTAGACTATAGTGGCACAATAACTAGAGCGTTTCCGTGCTTTGGATGGCGCGTTAAACCGTTAGTCCCAGCCTGTCAGTGATAGTAATTAAGCCAAGTCAGAGGCCATTTGACGGCTTGGGGCTCTGACATCCAGGCTGGCCACTAGCCTTATTAAACCTTATCTAGGTTTGGATTTGGTTTACCTTCCCTCTGGGTTGCAGAGGTCTGATAGCAGTCGCTCTTTGAGAATAGAACCGTTTTTCCCACGAAGGGAAAAAACGGATATTTAGGTTTCTGCCGAAGCTTGAACCATATTTGAGATTACACTCCCGTTTCATTCAGATTTCATATCTTGCAGCGCCCTCTGGCGACTATTTTGGTTACTAAGGACCCCACGCCCGTCACAAGCGCCCATCTGTTCTTTGATCAGTACCTTTAAATTAAGCCGGCAAGGCCTTCAGGTATGGTCATCATCTTTTGGATCTGAAAACTCATACAAGCAAGAAGTAAATAAGTTACTGCTGCCTACTCGATTGCATCTGCTTACTCAATAGCAATGATTTGACGCTTAGCTTACTATAGGTAATATGCAATTTTGGGTATCACAAATCCAGCTGTAAACATGTTGGTTACCTATCTAAAGCCTGTAGCTTATTTAATAGGGTCCAAAAGGTCTATATTGGCGAAAGTTACCTACTTTTTCTTACACGATGACTTTTACAATACCACCGATGTGCTGGCCGCCTGTCATGTGTGGTGGAGTATTTTGTTTGCTCAATAAAGTATGCCTAAACGTATCACGCCAGAATCGGCTCGAAAGAACAACACATTTTAGTTGTATGTTCATTATTTACTTGCTGGAAAAAGCCTTCGTCAAATGCCCAAAATTTGGTGAAGAAAGTACCTACTAGATCCTGGCATCGGATAATATAATACAGTTTTTGTAAGCACAAAACGATGGTTAAGAAGCTTTTTGACAAGAGAAGCTAAAGTTGCGTGTACTTGTCTTAGTCTTAAAGTGCAATATTATTTAATCTTGCAACTCGTGAATAATAGCATCATATTCACAGAAACGGTTAAAGCTTAGATAAATTTTCCTTACAAATACAGAAATTTACGCAACATAAGTTCTGGGTATGGTTAACTGCGGCGGCTATAGCGTTTTTTGTGCTTCGGAAGGTCGCAGTTGTCTTCTTGGTTAGTGGAGACTTAATCATCTCAGAGGCCAAAATCTTTTGATGTCAGGGTTGTCCTGCTTTGACTAGAAAGTGTTGATACGCTTACTGGCTATCACGCAACAAGCAAGCTTAGGAAAGCTGGCAGGAACTCAGATTCATTAGCTAAACTCGTCTTTGTATACTGCGTGCAAAATAACTCCGTCTGTGACCGTTAATGCGCAGAAGTCAAGAGTCGCGGGGGCGAGCGCGGCTCCCCCCAGGGGCGAGCGGATCGTTCATTGGCTCTCCGCCTGTCACCCATGCGCAGAAAATAACCGTCATAGACAGACTTTTCCTGAACGCGCTGTAATAACCTCTTACTCTGTGTTTGTATGTAAGCAATCGATGAGTGAGGCGACATACGACGTCTCGTGAGGCGACACGTCGTCTCGTGAAGCGACACGTCGTCTCGTGAAAAGACACGTCGTCTCGTGAAGCGACATCCGTCGTCTCACGAAAGCATGGCATTTACAATAACGGTGCTTAAGCGAGGCGGCCGTATGTGGCAACATACGTCGGTCAATGAGACGACGGTTATGACGGTGCCTAGAGAGGCAGCTGCGTCTCGTCACTAGACCCAAAAGTCCGAGCGGAAAATATAGTTTTGCACGAAAAATCATTTTACAATGACTTCGGTAATGACGGTGCCTAATAGAGGCAGCTGCGTCTCGTCGCTGGGCTATAAGTCCGAGCGGAATTCACAACAGAACGAGAAAACTTTTATTTTTTTATTTCACTAGGCACGTGTTACTCGGCTGAGATACAAAAGCGTACTGACCCCAGATTAGTAAGTTAATTGGTGCTGACCAAAAAACAGCCGGGCGCTTGTGACGGGCATGGAGGGACCTTAGTAACCAAAATAGTCGACAGAGGGCGCTGCACGATATGAAATCTGAGTGAAACGGGCTGAGATACGGGAGTGTAATCTCAAATATGGTTCATAGGCACGAACACCTAAATAAAGACCTTTTTAAAAGCGAGCGAGTGGTCGTTACCTGGAGTGTAAATTCTAATAATATATAAAAAAAAAAACAATAAGTAGAAGTATATAAAAACGTGTAAAAATATTACCTACCTATAATAATATCGATACTAGTAACTCATGCATATTTCATTTAGAAAAGAAAAATAATACCTACTCATAAAAATTCCTATATAGAAATATATTAATTACCAAAATTAATTAGGTCCCGGTACATATTGTGGAAATAGGTGTACTGCATCTCCCTTACATATCTCTTGGCCTCAAAATTTAATCGCCTAATCATGGCATATTTAATTAAAGATTCTATAAAAGTTGTATGAAAGTATTTTCCACTTTAACGGACGCAGCCAGATAATCTGCAGATTAACTAGAAAATCTGCACGTCACATATAAATTTACACATGTATTTTTTAGGTTTTTTTGTTTTTTTCTGTGTGGTGCCGGCAAACAATAATACTCACCCCGTGGGTGTCGTAACAGGCGACTAAGGGCATACATACCGGAGGATGGGCGGCAGCGTCATTATGTGTGTCGTACTAACTTACATACTGCGGTCACCAACAACAGCGGTCGCCAGCCCCCAATCCCCTCCTAAGTACCTCCTGTTTTGCTGGAGTTCTGGAGGGGGCTCCCTGTAATGCAATGAACACTCTACTAACACAATCGAATTATTGAACAAAATATAACTTGCCCTTTATTTATTTTAATTTTTCAGTGCTCTTGCATTAATAATTTTGACAAATTGGATTTATTGACATTTACAATAAATAAGCTTTATTTTTTTTATAAAATACGTTAGAAACCCTTTCCCACACCCTCTGTACCCTCTGCAATGTATTTAAGTATATATAAAATCGTATAATGTACTTGTACAATTGGGGACACTAGCTGGAACACAAAAGTGGGTAATAGGAGATAAGCCAGGCGATCACCGAGGGAAACGCTAACTGAGCCATTTCCGCAAAATCTCCGCCACTAAACACTGTCCGATGAAAGTTATGTGCAGAAGAACAGAGAACGTAGGGCCAAATAAATAAATAAATATAGGCTGGATAAACAAGAAACAGGATATTTTCTTAACTAAAGATTTGTACTTTTTTCTATAAATTTACGAAGGCAACTTGCAAATTTGTGGTTTACGATAGGTACATTACATAGCCAGGCCGGAAGAGAAAAAAGCTTCTTTACATATTTTCGTAGTGTGATATGTGTAGCGGCCAGAAAATACCTGCTTTCCACCACAAATACAAAGCTTACCACTACAAAAGCAAAGTTGCAGCGATTCCAACTATGAAGCTTCTTGTGCACCACCTCGACAGCAGATCATAAAATTATTTGACCTGTATATTCAAATTTAAATAAATTTAAATAAAAAAACAATTCTAACCCTCATCTCCGAAGGTCGATAGAATAGAGGTTTATGAAAATACTAGCGTTATGCCCTGCTGCTTCAAAATACTAACTCTGGGGGTTTAAAACACTAAAACTACCCCGTTGGGGGTTTCGCTAAAACCCAGAGATACGTGTTTCTTTTTACTTTCGAGCGGAGCGAGAAAGGTATTGTATTCGTGAAAAAAAAAATTCTAATTTTCTCAAAAATGTGTTCTATATCACTTATACATCACAAAAAACAAGTCTCCCAAAATGTCCGTCCGTCGGTCGGTCGGTCGGTTCGTCGGTCGGTCTGTCCGTCACGCTTTGGCCTAGCGGCTAAACGAATGCTCCGATTGACACCATATTTTTAATTTAAGAGTTTTATGCAAATCCCTATCCCCAAATAATGGTTTCCTGCTGGCTCTCATTTCGAGGGTAGCTGTCATACAACAAAAAAGGAAAAATTTTAATTTTCTCAAAAACGGCTCATTATGTCTTGATGAAACTTTGCATGACCAAGCCATCAAACGGTCCTTTTCAAGACCCACCAATGAAAGGCTCTTGTCAGAGCCCGCTGACAAAAGATGTCGGGCCTTCTGTCCGCATCCTACAGCTAAATATAGAAGGCATAAGTGCAGCCAAAAGTGACTACTTGTTCAAAATCCTAAATGACAATAACATCGACATAGTTAACTTGCAGGAAACGCATACAATAGACGATTCTGACCTGGAGAGAAGAGGTCATCTGCCTGGATACACACTAATTAAAGCTTTACATCATCGCCAATACGGCATAGCAACTTACGCAAAATCTTGCCTTGATAAAGTACAACTCCTAAACTTTGATGATAAAGACAATATTTTCTCTATAGCCGTACAAGTTGACGCTCTAACAGTAATAAATGTCTACAAACCACCTAGCGTGAAATGGCATAATATCTGCCTGCCGAAATATGATCATCCCTGTTTATATACTGGCAACTTTAACAGCCATCATACAACTTGGCGCTATCAGAAATCGGATGATAATGGCGAAGCGTTGGTGCATTGGGCTGAATTGAATGATTTACACCTGGTGTTTGACGCCAAAGAAAAGGGTAATTTCCAATCCGCAAGGTAGAAACAAGATTATAACCCCGACCTCATATTTTCTTCGAAAGACCAACTAGATCAACCTCTTGCATTGAATCGTTCTGTACATTCAAACTTTCCCAACAGCCAACACCGCCCTGTGCTCTTGGATGTCGGAATTAAAATCCCCCTTATTAACTCAATGCCTCTACCAAGGTGGAATTTCAACCGCGCTAATTGGGAAAAATTTAAAGATCTACTCGACTCGGAACTTATTAAAGCCAATCTTGACCCTACCCCATCAAATTACGAGCATTTTACTAACTTAATTATCAAAATCGCTAAAAGATGTATTCCAAGAGGATTCAGGAAAGAATATATACCAGGCTGGAACTCCAAAAGCGAACAACTTTATAAAGAGTTTGAACTAACGGGAGATCATAGCAAAGGCGCTCAACTGTTGCAATCTTTGGACGAAAACAGGAAAGAGAAATGGAGAGATATTGTGGAGCACATGGATTTTAAAAAATCAAGTCGCAAGGCATGGAAGACCCTAAACAACCTTACGAGGAAAAAGCAACCTCAGAAAGTCTGCAAAAGCGCGCACCCTGATGCCATCGCAGCTAAAGTGGTAGAAGTAACAAGAGCGAAACGGGATAAAGTCTTCACCAAGAAGATTAAAGTTAAACTAAAATCCCTGAAAGAGAACTCTCCTACTAACTCTCACTTATCTAGACCGTTTGAGATAGGTGAGATTGTTCAAGGCATTAAATTTCTTAAGAACAATAAAGCTGCGGGGCCAGATAATGTCTTTAATGAATTTATTAAGCACATGGGACCAGTCAGTATAAGTTGGGTAGCCTCCCTCTTCACTAACATACTGCAAAACAACAAGCTGCCCAAACAATTCAAAATGGCAAAAGTGATTGCTGTGCTAAAGCCAGGTAAATCCGAAAATCTACCTGAAAACTACCGTCCAATCGCCCTTCTGAGTTGTCTTTACAAACTTCTGGAACGGGTTCTCCTTGCAAGAATTGAACCATATATTGAAGCTGTAACGCCACCTGAACAAGCCGGATTCAGAAAAGGCCGAAACTGCACAGATCAAGTTCTCTCTCTTACTAGTATGGCGGTACGTGGCCACAAACTCAGGTCTGGACACGGGATTTATAATTTAAACGACGCAGATGATAATGAAAACGAATATCACTTATATTTCACTTTAAGAGCCTTGTTACATTTTTCTTACACTTGTACACTATATTATGTGCGAACGAAAACTTTAAAAAACTCTTGGGATAGACCAGTTGCTTCTTTTACGTCTGAGTCTCGAATGCATAATCGCCATTCGTTCTCTCCCAACAGTCATTTTCCCTACCACTGACATGTTGCCAACTTCATATTGGTTGGCGTGCGATTTGATTGGTCTGTCGTCCGCCAACCAATAGGAAGGAGGGAAATACAATTCTGCGATCAATAAAGACACTTTAACTTCGGTCTGAAATAAAGAAAGATAATTATAATGGCTAAAACGCTTCATAAAAAATAATATTAATTAATATACGTTTAGTGGTCTACAACAACTCGGCCATCCTTCTATTAACGAGTCCCATCGTTAATGCAGACTCATAAAATTAAGTTATCTGTAAAGTTACATCTTCTTACGTGCAAAATTTACTAACATTTCTTTTTGTTCCCTTGCTGCCAAAACAAAATTTACATAAAAATACAAGGTTAATTATGTAATACCATTACAATAATAAATAGTATTATTTATTTAAACAATTATTTACATATAAATTTATTATTTCAATTTTTTTTTTTTTACGCTATAGTCGCCTAATTACAAGTATATAACTTATCTCAATTACATTTGATTTCAACTTATATTATACCTAATTATATTTTGTAACATGAAATGTTTATGCGTTGATTCTGACATTAGGAACATATCTTAGTATTATTCCCCTCCATGAAATTAGCGACATGTTTAGTTAATTATTAATCAACTGAATATTTACATAACTAGACTAATGACAATTATTTAGATAACACAAGCTAGTTTCGGATCTTAATAGGATGCGATTCTTATATACTGTATATACTGTTTTATACGCCCGGTCCATGACGCTGACCGTTACTGGCGTATTTTATCATTTGTCCGGTCCATGACGCTGACCGTTATTGACAGTCGACTAGTCCATGACGTTGACTAGTGCGACTTTTCTTTATCTAAACCTATATAAGTTAGTCCATGACGTTGACTAGCTTAGATACTAATTGCGACTTTTCTTTATCTAAACCTATATAAGTTAGTCCATGACGTTGACTAGCTTAGATACTAATAATTATGATCATTAACTATCAATTACAATTCAAATTGTAAAGTAGGAACCAAGTAGTGAGAGTGACAAGAACATTCGAATTTTACGAGGATTCATTTAAAGTTGATTCTTCTTCATTAGAAGATTCATTATCGGAGGAAATAGACTGCGTTACTGAGAGCCAGGGAAATATTTTATCGACTGCAACTATAGCCTCGTATCGTTTACCCTTCCGAGTGATTGGCGTGTCCTCTACCACATACCGGTCGTTCGGAAGCACCCTTTTAATTCGGTATGGACCCCTACATTTGGGTTCTAGTTTTTTTGACTGACCTTCAATTCCAGCTGGCGCGCGAATGACTTTGACTAAATCACCCTCCTTGAATTGGACGTTCTTCTTTCGATGTTTATCGTAAACTTCCTTGTCTCTTACCTGCCGTTCTTTAATAAGTTCACTGGCCTCTGATCTTATTTCTGACAAAGGAGGCTGGTTAGTAGTGCAAGTGTCAGAAATAATGTCATTGAATATACCTTGCGACGGGTTTGTGACCGTTCTCCCGAACAACAGTTCAGTGGGTGTCTTTCTAGTTGTGGAATGTATTGTAGTATTAATCCCTAGTTGAATCTCAGGCAGATGTTCGTCCCATATACCATTGGGTTTATTGTGATTCATAGCTCCAAGAGCGGCCAGTATCGTGCGGTTGTACCTCTCTACCTGACCGTTTGCCCTGGGCGTTGCAACTGCATTTAGTATGTGTTTTATGCCCGTTGTCTTGATGAAACTCTTAAATGCACCACTGGTAAAGCTACTACCCTGGTCAGTGATGAGACGGTTTGGCGTTCCGAAATAGCTGAAGTGATCGCGTAAAACTCTGATGCTAGTGGCAGATTTAGTATTTCGCACAGCTGTTAGGTTAACGTACTTTGTGAATGCATCAACGATTACTAAAATGTATGTATTGCCCCGTTTGGTTTTGATGAATGGACCCAAGTGGTCTGCATGTATGGTGTGAAAAGGTATCTCGATCTTCGGAATTGGATGCAATTCTCCCGCTTTTGCTCCACTGGGTAATTTATGATGAGCGCATTCTACGCAGGCAGCTACATACTTTTTAATAAAACGTTTCATTTTTGGGAACCAATAATTTGCCCTTACACGTGCCAACGTCTTATCATACCCGAAATGCCCGATGTCATCATGATTTGCCTTTAATAGATGCCATCTTGCACCCCTAGGAACTAACCAGCGTATAGAAGAATCATCAAGAATACGGTAAACGCGGCCGTTGAGTAATTTATGATTTTTGAATATTTCAGCAAATTCTTTAATCTTAGGATCTTTCAGGATTTCAGATATACGCTTTATTTCATCATCAGACTGTTGGTACGTCGTTAACCAATCGTCTGTACCTACAACGAGTATATCTAGCAGGTGACTACAGTCCTGCTCGTCTGCGACGGGACTCCTGCTTAGAGCGTCAACATGAGCCATCTTCTCTCCTGATCGAAACTCTATATCGCAGTCATATTCAAGGAACTGCAACCACCAACGGGCAATTCGAGGCACCAAATCTCGTTTGGTTAACGTCGTACGAAGGGCATTGCAGTCTGTAACTATTTTAAACCTTACTCCTAGCAAGTAAACCCTGAACTTACTCAATGAAGATATAACGGCGAGAGTTTCTAGCTCATAGGAATGCAATTTTTGTTCGTCTGGTGTGGTTTGTCTGCTGTAATAAGCCACCGGCCGTAAGGTGCCCGTATGATCCTTCTGCATTAGAATACCAGCAACTCCTAGTTTGCTCGCGTCTGTGTGAAGCTGCGTTTCAGAAGCTGGGTCGTAGATAGCTAATACTGGTCTTTCTACAAGTACCTGTTTTAGTTGATTGAAGGCTTCAGTCTCTTCACTGCCCCAGCGCCACGGAGTGTCTTTCTTCAGGAGAGCCGTCAAGGGCCGTGCTACGACTGCGAATCCCTTGATGAATCTCCTAAAGAAGCTAGCGAGTCCTACGAATCGTCTCACCTCATGAGCATTAGTTGGGGGGGGAAATTCGGAGATAGCTTTAGTTTTTGTCGCCCCGGGCCTTACTCCCTCAGCGCTAACTTCGTACCCCAAATAATCTATTTTATCAAAGAAGAAGTTACATTTACTTAATTTTAGAGTTAAACCGCTTTGTGAAAGGACTTTTAGCACTCCTTCGAGGCGGAATAGGCCTTCCTCATATGACTTAGCCGGTATGAGTATGTCGTCCATGTATACAAGAGTATAAGCATTAATTGGCGAATTTTGAATTATTTTATTCATTGTGCGCTGAAATACAGATGGAGCGTTTACAAGTCCAAAAGGCATCCTATTGTACTCGAATTGTCCATCCGGAGTCACAAATGCTGTTTTCTCGCGAGACTGCTCCGCGATGGGTATCTGGTAGTAACCTGACGCCAAATCAAGTGTTATGAACAGTTTACTACCAGAGAGTCTATCAAGTTGGTCTTCAATTCTTGGCAGAGGATAATGTTCACGTTTTATTTTACGGTTAAGTGCGCGGTAGTCCACACACAATCTCTTTTCTCCCGTCTTTTTGTTAACTAAAACGATCGGACTTGCGTAAGGGGAGCTAGACTCTCTGATAATATTACTGTCCAGCATTTCCCGAACCATGTCTTTCACTTGCTGACGCTCACTGTATGATAATCGATATGGTCGATATACTACCGGTTCAGAATCCGTTAATTCTATGACCATTTCAGTCTCAGTTGTGAAACCTAAATCCTTCAGTCCAGATGCAAAGCTGCTTTTGTATTTATTAAGTAGTTCAAACAGTTTATCTTTTTCAATTTGAGATAACTTTTCCCCATAATTAACAATAGAGTCAAAATCTTCCTCGCTGATTTCTACGTAGTTAACCTGTAGTTTGTCTATTGAGTGGCTTCTAGTAATTAATTGTTCTTCTTTAAACACTATTTCACACTGACCTATATTTTGTACCAGGACTGTTCCAGTGCCTCCTTTCAATGTGTATTCACCCGGTAGCAAGTAATGCTCACGATTCAAAACATGTCTTACACTACCATGCACGTAAATTGTACCACTATATTGGTTGGGGCATTTCACTGGAACTGGCTTAACCTCGTTCACCCCTAAAAGAGTATCATGTGCACAAACAAGAGGATATTTTATAATTTTATGTTGTTCAGATTTCTGAAATATGACATCAGTACCTGTCTTGACAATTCTGATAGAGGGCCTTTCCGTGAAAGTGTGTCCCAGAAGAATAGGACAAGGGATAACGTGATCATCGACAATCAAGATGTGCACGTTGTGCTCTACGATTCCTTGTACCTCAACAGTTGCATACAGGGATCCGACCGGAACATGAGCGACATCACCTATACCCTTTAACAAGGGGCCACTTACTTCCTCCCATTGTAGCTGTAATCGCTTTGCTTCGCTCACTTGAATCAGAGTGCCTTCGCTACCTAAATCGACAACACAATCTATAAGCTTACCATTAATTTTGATGGGGATGCGATACTTGAGACTGGTATTACAACCACTTTCCACTTTAAGGACATTCTTGTTTTTGTCTTCATTTGATGAACCGTCATGCTTAACCTTCAATTTTGGGCAGTCATTGGTTAAATGTCCTAACAAATTACAGTTTGTACAACGCAATTTTGGTTTTGGGCAGCGAAAAGAAGGGTGCCCCTTTTCATTACAGTTGTAGCAGGTCATGCTAAAATTCGATTTTAGAGAGGGGGCAGGAGCTTTATCATTGTTTTTGTTATTATTTGATTGATTACTGCTCCGTTTCTCCCTGTCTCTGTTTCGAGCGGCCTCACCATTGTACCTATCCTGACTTACTTTCACAGATTTAAAAAATTTAAGCACTTGCTCGGGTTCTGTAAACTCGGCACTCTGTCCTCCAACCCTAACATTGCGATCGTCGATACCTCCTAATAGGCAGTCCACTGCGCGTTTACCACTAATGTCACAACGATTCAGTAAGTTCATTTTTGAATAAAAATATAGTTCTAAAGATTCTCCGTATCGTGCTCTTTTGTTAAGCATTTCAGCTAATAGTTCAGAGTAGTTTTCCCGTGTTGGAAAAGACTCGCGCAGCTTTATTTTCCATTCCGACCAAGAATGAAGAAGTGAAGGCATGCCTTGATACCACGTTTTGGCTATGCCACTGAGTTTAGGCATCGCATAGTGAACTACCTGTTTATCACTCCAACCATATATTAGGGCACACTCGTCTACTTTATGTATCCACGTGTCTATAGTCTGTTCCTTATTTAAAGGATCGAATTCTGGGACAACGTTTAAAACGGGAAACTTGTCACTGTCACCACTAGGCCTAAAACTATTCATCATGTCAAGGAATTTCTCAAAGAATAAACTCTGTGTATCATTTTTACCGTGATTCTGCTGAGGGCTGCGGCTACGGCGGCGGCGAGGCGTAGGTGAGCGGGTCATTGTTATCCTTGATCTAGACCTCGTAGGCGGCGACCCTCTTCGATCTGTCGAGTTCTGACGTCGTGCTTGCTTCAGTGTCTCTGATCTTCTTGAAATAGATCTCGACGGCCTACCTCTCGAGTGCCTCGAGCGAGACCGGCGTCGTCTAGCACGGAATACGGGCGGAGAGCGAGATCGTTTCCGACCTCGGGGGCTACGGCTGCGAGCTCTCTTATCGGGAGAAACCGCCCTGTGTTGACAGGGTGTTGATGGCGGCGTCATACTCCTCGACCTTGACCGTCGACTTCGGGCAATCTTATTTCTCCCCATGGTGTAACCTCGGAAAAACACACACTGCATTAATTTTAGTTATCGTCATCAAGGATTTTTAACAGTGGGAAAGGTGTCAAAATGTTTACGTTAAACAGGTTCAGAAACATTCAAACTAATGCAAATAAAATATTAAAATCTAAATATTATTTCCCGTTTTATTTATTTAACTCACCTGTTAACTAATATACAAAATGCAACCACAGGATTACATATAATTAAAGAAATTAGAACATCAGTACACCTATGTACTTAAAAAGTTCTACTATTCAGAGGTTACCACGAATAAAAAACAAAAAAAATAACGGGAAGGTACCCCGATTGATTTTATTCCCTAGTACTATATTTTAATTCAACACACCACAACACCGCAAAATATCGACCGAAAAGTGTCCCAGTCATGCATTGCAGTAGGGTATGGTGTGTAAATAAGTTCGAGGAAAATAATACGGGGAGTGCCCCGATCAATTACTTTCACTAGAACTTATGCATAATAGCTCTTTCAAATTGAAACTTAATGGGTATTTATACCCAATTTATTGAGATAAGAAAAAAAAGAAAGTAAAATTTAACCTCCTCAATGTCCATCATTCACTTTTGTAATGAAAGTTTCAACGTAACGTTGAAACAATAACAGTTATACGGAAAGAACACGTGGTACTTACGCGCTGTTTTTCTGCTTGTGGGCGTTACTGGTTGTATCCCGCTTCTGAGTTATGGCGGTACGTGGCCACAAACTCAGGTCTGGACACGGGATTTATAATTTAAACGACGCAGATGATAATGAAAACGAATATCACTTATATTTCACTTTAAGAGCCTTGTTACATTTTTCTTACACTTGTACACTATATTATGTGCGAACGAAAACTTTAAAAAACTCTTGGGATAGACCAGTTGCTTCTTTTACGTCTGAGTCTCGAATGCATAATCGCCATTCGTTCTCTCCCAACAGTCATTTTCCCTACCACTGACATGTTGCCAACTTCATATTGGTTGGCGTGCGATTTGATTGGTCTGTCGTCCGCCAACCAATAGGAAGGAGGGAAATACAATTCTGCGATCAATAAAGACACTTTAACTTCGGTCTGAAATAAAGAAAGATAATTATAATGGCTAAAACGCTTCATAAAAAATAATATTAATTAATATACGTTTAGTGGTCTACAACACTAGCCATATAGAAGCCGGCTTTCAAACCCAGCTCAAATCCACTGCAGTGTTCATAGACCTGACTACTGCTTATGATACGGTCTGGAGACAAGGACTAGTCTACAAAGTCTTGGCTACCGTTCCTAGCAGAGAGATAGCAGACCTTATTTCAAACATGCTGACAGAAAGACAATTCAAAGTTCACTTAGGATGTGCCAAAAGCCGTACCAGAATACTGCACAACGGCCTACCACAAGGTTCGGTATTAGCACCTCAACTTTTCAATCTTTACATCCATGATCTCCCACAAACAGAGAGCATTAAATTCATGTATGCAGATGATATCGCATTAGGGGCACAGAGCAGTGATTTTAGGGTAGCAGAGCGAGTACTAACTTCTGACCTGTTAGCTGTAGCAAAGTACCTGAAATCCTGGCGATTAATCCCCAGCACAAGCAAAACCGAAGTAGGCTGCTTTCATCTGAATAACCGAATGGCCAACTACCAACCTACGGTGTTTTTTAACGGAGAGGTACTAAAATGCAACCCAACACCGAAGTACCTTGGAGTGACCCTGGACAGATCCTTAACCTACAAAGAACACCTTTGCAAACTATCCAGAAAAGTGGCCACAAGAAACAACATCCTCCACAAACTATGTGGCACCACGTGGGGAGCATCAGCGGAGTGCCTACGCACATCAGGCATCGCGCTTGTCTACTCAGCGGCGGAATATTGCGCGGCTGCTTGGCTAAACAGCGCGCATGTTCACAAAGTAGACACAAAGTTAAACGATGCCATGCGCTGTATATCAGGCACTATAAAGAGCACGCCCACTTACTGGCTACCAACGCTGTGCAACATCGCCCCTCCACATCTGCGTAGAATGCATGCACTGAAGAGAGAAACTGAAAAAAATGCTTCAAATCCATCCTTACCTGTCCACAAGCATTTCCACCAGCTGCCCCCGCATCGCCTTAAGTCTCGACATCCAGCATACCAAGCCGCTCAAAGCCTGTCTGCGTTTGAAGTCTCAGAAGCCTGGAAATCTGAATGGACTGAAGCTACCCTTGGATCTCCAGTAGACATAGATCCTACGTCCAAACTTCCGGGCTCCAACCTGCCACGCAACCTATGGTGCCGGCTCAATAGACTTCGAACAGGACATGGCCGCTGTAACTACTTCCGGCACAAGTGGGGATGGAAAGACTCTGCTATGTGCCAGTGTGGCGAAGAGGAGCAAACTATGGAGCACATAGTCCAAAGATGCCCCCTCTTCTCGTACCCAGGACCACCAGAAGATCTTTTCAACTATCCACCTGACGTCGCCAATTGGCTGAAAGACTTAAATTTAGAAATATAATTATATCGCCTATTCAAAATGCCATACGATTAAATAATGACCAAGCATCTCCATTTAAGGTATTTTGCGGCAGTATCAATTGGTCTCTAGAAATTCATATACGGGGTGTTCCTTTAGTACTAAAATATAAAAACGTGATTTACTCAAAATCGGTTTCGTTGAGCTTATTTTAATGTTCTACAATTTGGATTCTAAATTGGTTTTCTACCTGACTGCATATTTCATTAAATAATTTTTACATAAATCTAGTAGGTATAGGTAAGTTTGTATTTTCATATTATTTGTATGGAATTACTAACTTAAGTTGCAGTTGGTACTTATTTACTAATTACTATCCGCAACCTTTATAATATAGTAGTCAGAGCATTCGGCTCTTGATCCGGAGGTTCTGTGTTCGACTCCCGGCGGGGACACTGCTGAATGATGACTGTCGTATATCGCGAGAAAGTAAGTGCAGTGCTGCTGTACCATTTATTTTATTAGCAATAACCCAAATTTTCAAGGATTCATGCTTAGATAAATGGAGCGCAGCGAACCATTTATCTAAGGATTCATGTTTAAACTGTAGGATTTTCATACAAAATTTCCTCCTTCATTTCACCAGCTGCGAGATGATTTTCCAAAAATGCAGATATGAAGCGTGTTTTTTTATGTTTTTGGACTTACTCTAAAACTGAATTTTCATGTAGCTTCTAAAAGAAAGAAGACTTAATCTAAAAAAAATCATAGCTCATAACACAAAAATTCTAAAAAAGTGTTTATTTTTTCTTTTCGTTAGCTCGAATCCCAATTTTATTTTATTATCTTCAGTTCTAAGTAAGTTCTATCTAAGTTTTCATCACCCAATTAACCCTCTTGAGGCTTGAGGTATTATTTTGCAAAAATGTTGAAACACGTGTTTCTTTTTTTTTCCTTTTATTATCCCCAATACAATTTTTTATGCATCTCATGTCAAAACTGTAGAACTTTTATACAAACTTTCATCCCTTATTAAATTTTTTATTTATCGCTTAGAGATGATTTTTCAAAAATGCTGAAACAAGTATTTCTTTTTTTCTTTTCATCTCATGTCATCTCACTATAGGATTTTCATACAAACTTTCATAATTTCTTAGTCGGTGGTGTTTTCGAGCAACAAACCTCCAAACAAAATTTAAAATCTGTAGCTACGAGTATAGCGGTTACGTTACGACTCGGCGTTGATGAATCAGTCAGATCGGAAAATATAACGATCTCTCTAAGTAGCATAGCTTTTTATAAATCTGCAAAAACTTTAACGAACAGTTAGTTTTGTAGTGCTTAAAATGGACTTTATAGCTTCTAAAAAACTATACTATATTCATCATCATCATATCGTGTGGGTTGCAAGGTCGATGACCGACCTCACAAACCCTGGTGTCAGAGTTGTTGAGCCGCCAAAGGCCTCTGACATGGCTCATTAACGACTACATCCGTAGATAGTAGTCGGGACCAACGGCTTTACGTGCCTTCCGAAGCACGGAATCATCTAACTTTTTCGGGCAATCAGGTGATTCATCCTGCAATGCCCTAACCAAACTGGGGAGGTCGCACAAAGAGATTTTTATACACTTTTTTCAGCACCCTCTTTTTGAAAAGACTCGCCACAAATATTTTATTATGGTTCAGAAATATCTTAATATCTTCTTCGAAACATCGAAATTAAATTCGCTGATGAATATTTAAAAAAGGTTTTTTAACGTAATCAACTTTCTATGTACATAAAATTGAGTACACGTTGATAACTGTCTCGCTTTAAGTCGGTCGAATACATAGATCAAATAACTTCCAAATATTAAAATAAAAAACCGGCCAAGTGCGAGTCGGACTCGCGCACTGAGGGTTCCGTACCACCACATAATCATAATTGTATTAGTTGAAATTTCAGTAAATTGATGTGCTAGATTTTTTAAGTCCGACACGCGCTTGACCAAATTTTATTATTTGTTGTTATTTTATAGCTTATGCACTATAAACAACCCATTTTCAAGTTTGTAAGTGTTCCCGTTTTTAAAATAGAACTAAAACAAAAATCACCTCCGCGACCATCCAACTTGACTCTCTCTTATATAAATGTTCTTGAAACGGGAGCTCACCACAATTGGTTACAATTAGTTGTGAGAAAAGTTGTAATATTTAATGATTTCAGACTTTTCCCTTTATTTGTACTGTGAGACCTAGCTTCTTGCCAAATTTCATAATTTTAGGTCAACGGGAAGTACCCTGTAGGTTTTGTTTTTTTGCATAAATGTATGATATTGAGGACATAAAATGCCATATCTTTTGATTGCGTCGTTGTGAAAAATTTAAATTTTCATATCTTGTGTGCTTCATGGACCCTATTATATTCTAGTAATGAATATAGCATTCTAATGGCGAAAGACTTTTTGAAATCGGTCTAGTAGTTTTTGAGTTAATTCGTTACAAACATAAAAATACAAATCTTTCCTCTTTATAATTAGTGTAGATGTGTAGACTACTTTAAGAATAAGAACAAGTTTTCTCCATATTAGAACCTGCATGTTACATACGTGACTCTCACGATTTTGATACTCGTTTCCACAGTCTAGACCATCTGTGTTTTAAAGTTGTCAGTGTTTCTACTTGTTATGAACACTTTTTAAGTCCTAAAAAACTTAATATCTCGAGCTTCTGGAACATTTAGTATGTTACTTTGCTAAGTTTCGTTCTCAATGTTCGCCAACTTATAGTAATGAGTTGTTCTTTCTTTAAGGAAATTGGCTTTGGACTAAATTTTTCGCCAAAATCGACCGCCTCATGACTAGTACCATCACTAAAGCTTTTAAAACACACATCAAAAGCAAATGGTTTCGCAGCTAGAAAAAAAAGCTGCTTAGTAGGTGCACTACTGTTTTAAATCTACCTTTTTCGTTTCTTTGTAACTTTTTATTATCCTTTAAATATTTCTTAAATCTTCTTTTAAAAAGAAATAATGTAACAAGATATTTTTTGTAATTTTCCGTTACAAAAACACCTCGTTAGTGAGGAACTTCTCTTTTTAAATAATTCATTCTGGTTCCACTCATTTGATTTAGTCTGGATTTAGAACTTAAAACGTTTTCAAATAAATAAGACAACCATATATTATTTATTTGAAAACGTTTTTTGAGGTCAGCGCGAATGTTTAAATTGGTCTCTTTAATTCTGGGACACCTTTATTTTGACTATGTTGATGACTTAACTTGAAATTTTCACAAATTCAAGGGTCTATACCTAAAGTCCTTAGTGTATTGTATACGAGTAGTCCTTGCTTGACCTAAGTGAACTCGATACCTTTTTCTTATCGTGAGAAAAAGGGTCTTGACTGACTGGCAGACGAACAACTAAGTGTTTCTACTGAGGTACGGAACCTTGAATATAAGACGAAACTTTACTTTTGTCGAAAAAACCCAATAATTAAATACGACAAATAACACTTGAGAAATGTAGGCTGTAATTACAAATATTTATGACGACACATTAACGAACTGCCTTCCCGTTTCTGACCAAATCTCGGTAATTATCTGCAATTCCGAGAAGCAAGCAGACATTTAAGTTCTGTAAACATTTATGTTTACAGTAAATACACATTTTATTATTTTTGTGGCGTAAAATATATTGACTAAAATAGAAAAAAAATGCTGAGATGGTTTGGTGATATGAAGAGGATTAATGAACGAATATTGACGAAATAGATCCACCAGGAGTGAGTCAATGAAAACTCTGGAAGAAGCGAACGTTCCAAGACCAAATTTAGGGCATTCCACAGACAAGTCAGGTTAAATGTACCCTGAACCGACGAGCGTCTATGAAAGGGTTATGTTTTGATGAAACTAAAGGAAGCAAGGGAAGTAATCAAGATAGTAGTAGGTGGAAGGATGTGGTCTCTGCCTACCCTGACGGGAAAGAGGCGTAATTTTATGTATGCATGTTTGTACTTTTCTTACCTTTCCAGAAATGCGCCGTTGAAGAGCGACCTATGGAAATAAAGATTCGTTTTAGGGCACCACCTGCATTTCTAAACAACGAAAAAAAATACATTCACACCACGTCTGTGAAAGATAAGTGTTTTATTTTTGCAGATTCATGTTACGGTCCGACCTCAAAAAGTATTCAAAGTGAATAGTGATACGATAGCGCACATATTTTTCTGCAGAATATATGAAAGGGTTTATTCATAGCGTCGTTACTTGACAATGCAGTAAGCCTGTCAGTAGAGCAATAAGAATGTTCGACTCAAGTGAGTATACATTTAGAAAGGTATATTATGGGAGTTGTGATTTGGCAATAAACTTTGGCTCGCTTTCAGGTGTACGATGACCGCGAGTAAAGGGTTAAAGGAGTTGGCCCATCGCAGCTTCAAGACACAGATTGTTTTGCCAGGCTGCTCATTAGGCCAGCAGCCGGCATCGGTCGAATGCGCGCTGGGAGGGTGGGGGCCCGGGGACTTCGCAGGTTTATGGACCGTGTAATTAGTATGTAACACCGCGCCACCATCAGTACGCCAGGACGACCTCTCACTCTCACCCATTTCCACTCTACTTACTCCTTTTCTAAATTCAGTACCTAAATTTAAATAAAGCACAATATTTCTTTCATCAATCTTTAAAATACACACACCTATCAAAATTCTAAGACTACTGAAAGCTCATGGATAACAGAACAGAAAAACGAGACTGCCTTTTCTCAGGTTAATTTCAGGAGACCTAATTGGCGGCATAAGCATTTCGTTGAGCATAATTAGGTAATTCGTATGCAAGTCTGTTTGTTTTCGACCTGAATCCCTCTCGTCCACTTACAGTTTTCTCCCACACCCTCGCGTGTAAGAAACAAGCCCAATCACAGTTGATTATTCAATCTCTCTCTGTCTGTCTCTGCACAGCGCAAGAAAATCGATTACCAAGAGACCCTCTTATAGCTTAACGTACTCACGAACCTCTGCCGTGTTACGCTTATTCCCGCGAAAATTGCAACCCGTATTAATATGAGGTAACTCCTACACCATCCCCTCGCCAACGAGTTTATTTATAAAGGCTGTCCTAATACACTGTATATATTGGTATTAACAGATTTATTAGAAACCAATAATAAATAACAAAATTGATTGATCCAGAAATTGCCTATGATGGAAAATAATAATAGTATCGCACTTCAAAAACATCCTCAAAGCCTCATGAAATCTCTGTAAATCCCTGGAATGCCGACGGCTTTAATAATATTATTGACATTTTGGTGGTTGCCAAATAGAATTTCTTTAGCAGTGGGGATATTCGGGCGAGCTATGTAGAGAACGGTGGCGGTGTGGTAGCAAGGAAATCTGGCTCGCCTCCGCACCGCCGCAATGGCGCGACGCGTGTCTAATACGCACACAGTGCAAGTAACCGGAAAATTGCGTTTTTAGTTTAATTCACATGGAACCAACAAACCTAGTGGTTTTGCTTATAAATAAAGATTGTCCCGTGGGAAATTTTTAAGCTTGCATGACCAAAAGGGTAGAGAGTTTGCAGAGACGTTACGTTCCGATAAATGATAGTTTGAAAGCACACTACGCATATGCAGTCAAGCAATGTCTAAAATACTGGTTGCAAAACTGGTCCTTATTCAGAAACCGGGCTTGTATATTTCAAAAGAACCGGTTACCCGGTTCTTTTCGGTTTAACTTTATTATAAACAGACTTTAATATAAGTCATTGGAGAGGGACATTCAATATGTTAAATAAATAAAGAACCAAAAGAACCAGATTCTTCTTCTTTTCGAGTCAATAGCAAAATTTACTATAAAAGTATAGCTCAAAAAGTAGCTACATTTATAGTTTTTATTTTATTTTTTCGAAAGAAAGTATCGGGTCTAGCCTCCTAAATTATATTTTGTTATTCTAAGGCTCTATCGAATCGAAATTTACTTATGGATAACCATCATAAAGTTTACAGTAATCTGAGTTCTTATATAAACCCTGTTTTTCATTTCAAATTATTTTGTGACGCCAGATGGGTAAAGTCTATAAAACAGCAAGCAGTAAGACCAGCCATGATGTATGGCACCGAGTGCTAGGCTATCAAACAACAGCATAAACAAAAGATGCACACAAATGAAATGAAAATGCCAGGATGGGCGGCGGGAGTTATAAGATTCGATAAAGTGCGAAGCGCGATCAGCTCTTTTAAGGTCGCACCCATTGTGGATAAGATGGTGGAAAGTCGTTTGCGTTGGTACGGGCATGTGATGAGACGGGACGAAGAATACGTTGTGAGGATGGCACTAGCTATCCCAGAGAAGAAGAAGGCTAGAGGGCGGCCCCAAGCAACGTGGTGGACAACTGGCACAGGTGGACGAACGGACAACCAAAGACAGACTTGCTTAGCGCCGCAAAATGAGGAGGGCCGACCCCGAATAAAGGGACAAGACACTGAAGAAGAAGAAGAATATACTTATTTGGCGGCGGTATGAAAATAAAAAAGAAACGGGAAGTAAATCACACCAGTTTGGTAAGTGACTACTTACGGGCAACGTTTACGTTTTTGTGTTTACATTTTCAAGCAAATCTATTGAAAAAGACTCTGGTGATTATCAAAATGGTAAGAAGCGAAGTAAACCAACAATTTACCACCCTTTAGTTAATTAAATGTGCATTTGCACGGTGCGCTCGGTGAGAACGTAAAAATATTTTATTTTTTATGTGAACAGGTGAGCATTTGACCCCGATCTCGCCTGGTGGTAAGTGACGATGGGGTCGAAGAAGTAGCTTGCCTACCTAGACTTGAAAAGATCCAGATTATATTGTTCGGGGAAAAGATCGGCAGGGAGAGAGTTCCCGGGTCCTTAGCTGTGCGCATTAAGGAACAAACCGTACCTTTCGAAACCATAACCTTTCAACTAGCGTTTCCAACTGGATACTTTCCCTTAACAAAGTCTTATAATCATAAACAAACAGGATGAACTGATTTCATCTTTGAGCACTTGGTTAAGCAACGAGTTTACATACTGGTGCACTTTAGAATTGCTTTTGCTCAGACCCAGTTAAAATACGTTTTAAAATATGCAAATAAAAGGTTGGTTCCTTTTTTGTTCTGTCATCCATTAGCCGGCGGGATTTGTGCTTTGAAAGTCGTTAGTACCTCTCCCGCCGGCATCCATTCTAAAATTTTGTTTGCTTTTAAAAATTAACCTTTGTGCAAAATTTCACATTTATAGCTCAGCGTTGATGCAACAGTTAAGAAGTGTTCCTTTATACATTAAAATTTTCCTTGATTGCCCATTTTCCCCTCTCAAGACCTCTTAAAGTATTGAATCTAGCGAAACTGTTGCAATATATTTTTTGTAGAGAATTTTATCCTTTTTCTATGTGTCGCAGTTTTCGAGATATTCATGAAAAATTTAAAAAAGGAACATTAATTAGGTAATCAACACCGCTAGAGGGCCAGATAAATTTGTGTCCCGGGCTTTCTAGACTCGTCCACTCATGAACTATCTACAACCAAAGGGGCACATTCGCTGCTTGCTCCAAAATGATTTGAGGTAAATTTTAGCTAAGTTACTCCACTATAAAAGCTATAGTTATCTTTAAAAATCACTTATCACATAAGTGTTGCGTGTTCTCTGCATACGCCAACGGGAAATAGGCATGATGTTAAGTAATGTATCTATGGTACGTACATACATCTATCAAATAACGGTTTTGATTCATTTGCAGCCAACTAAATACAATGTGGTAAATACAAGATGCCCCGTGTGGTGCCGGCAAAGAATAGTACCAACCCTTACATACCCGTGGGTGTCGTAAGAGGCGACTAAGGGTTATAAAGTCGAATCTGTCCAGGCAAAAGGATGGGCAGCAGCATTCTCCTGTGTATCATACCATCTTACTTACTGCGGTCACCTACAACCGCGGTCCATAGTGCCAGCCGTAACGCTAACAAGCGAGGTGACTATGATACTTCCCCTCTACATTTTCCAGCAAAACCTAGAATTCTAGAGAGAGCTCCCTGTCCTGTAGTGGACGTTTCATGGGATTTTATGATGAAAAACAATGTGCCCGGTGACCGACTGCACAAACTTAAACGGTAGATTCTAACCATGAAACTGAGCAACCTTTCCCAAAGAACATAGGTCGAAATACGAAAAAAAAAATTCGGCTTCCCATACAAACTGAATCATTTGATAGCACATTTTGTATGGCAGGTCGAAATTTTTTTTCGTGGTTTGACCTTTGTTCCATGGAAAAAGTTGTTCAGTTTCATGATTAGAATCTACGATTTAAGTTTGTGCAGTCGGTCATCGGAGACATTGTTTAACAGGTTTATTCCTCCGCCTACTGATTCACAATACGAGAACGCATTTTGAATTATCAATTTATGACTGAATTGTAAAGAGATCTGTCTGTCGAACGAGATACAGACACGTATGCCTAATCTTATTTTCAGTGTAACTATTTTTTGAGTATTTTTATTTTCAATATGCAGGATTGCTGTTCAGTTCCAAGGCTTGTTAACCTGGGGGTTTACATTTGAAGAAAGCGAATGTCATTCAATGTATGGGATGACATTTGACGTATTATGTCATCTCAGACGTTATATGACATTCGCTTTCGTTATCTCTAATTTTAAGTTGTACGTATAGTACTTATCTAGTCCCTGAATTTTAATGGCTCGTTGTCTAGACCCTCTGGTTCAATTACAATACTTCCATACATTCCAAAAAAAGCGTTATAGTTTCGGTTTCGCTGGAACGGAATCGATATTAAATCGATATTAAATCAATTTAAAACCTTCTAAACCTAGTTTACTAAGTCTAGTTTACCTTTAAACCTGAAAAGAAACCTACATTTTTGGATGTGTAAATACCGGTTACAATTAAAATTTGTTCAGATTCACTTTGTAAGTTTTTGAAAGTCAAGCAATTAGCTTTATAATCTGCAAACCGGATCCGAGGTGTAACTAAATATCAGGCACAAACAAAACCATGCTATGTCAACTCAACAACCGTGCAATTTTTAAAAACGTATTGAACATGAGGCAATAAGTTATAAGTAGTACGTTATCTACCCATGAATAAATTTGTAACCACATATAGTGTTTCTAATATTTATGTGCAATCTGTATTCTATTGCGACATCGTTTGTTACATTCTCTATAACTCGTATAACTCTAATGTTAAGCATTTACAAAACTGAACAACTTAACTATAAAGCATAACACAGCGACACTTTTTTTGGGACACTAATATATTTTATCAAATTTAATAAAAAAGTGGTTCTTGTATGGAGCAATCGGTTTTGTCTTTAGAAACTCAGTAAATATTACTTTATTACTACTTATACTATAATAATAATACTACTTAACTCATTGACCGCCATAAGATACAATGTATTAATAGATCGCTACTAATTGCTAAACTGAGCTTTACCTAACATTTATGCTGAGTAAATAAATGTTTAGTTGTACAGACATATATAAGTGGACAATAAGGAAAATTAAAGTCCTCATGGTAACCCCAGGAGGACAACTGGGTGGACCACGAGGAACGAGGATAATCATGTAGGTTGAGACCATAGCCGTCCACCTGCTACGATCTTCCCTCACTTCCTCAACTAATATAAATAGCTTCATACATGCTTGTCGGTTTAGAATATTGTTAACATGCTGTTTATTTAGAACGTCCTGAATTTGGTCTTGGAACGTTCGCGGTGGAACGTTTCCATTCACCCATTCCTAATATATCTTCTTCGACAATTTTCATTCATCCTGACTACATGACCAAACCCAGTCCACCCCCGTGATCCACCTACCGTTATTATTATTATATTATTATTATTATTATCACTCTTTTATAGTGGTATCAAATGCACAAAGGTACCATACCAAGAGAACCTGCCTAACAAAACTTTGAGGAATATGACACTCAACCACCTCGGTGAAAGCAAAAGGCGGAGGAATAAGAGACTTTGGCATAAAGTTCCTCGATCACTTAAGATATTGACGGCAACCACCCTATATTCACACTGCCACCTTACTACGACACAACGGAATGAATACTTTATAAACTCTCCTCCCTTCCTTGCCTACGGGCTAAAAGCACCAACATTTACAACTGAATTACAAAGTTTAATAAAAGAAGCAGTTAATTTATTGCCACTAGATAAAAACGACCAATGTTGCAAAGATATTATAGTGTTTTAACTTTGTATTTACTCACATACGGGGTAGTGTTTTTTAATCAGAGATAGTCTTTTATTCAATGTAGGCTTAGATAAATGATTTGCTGCAATCATTTATCTAAGATTGTAGGATACTCGTATCAATCACATCTCTTAAAGACGTCAATCAACTTACATTGTGGCGCAATGTGGGAAAAAAAAGCGACAATATAAAAAAATAGGTACTATGCAGGGTGTAAGAAAATTACGATCATACTTCTAAGGGGTGATTCTACATCGCTAATAGATTGAATAAAAATCAAAAAAAATACTTTCGTGTATAAAAGTAGTTTTAGCTCAAGTAGAAGTGAAGCGCCTGGAGAGTTAAATAACCTCTATGATAAGCTAGTGATGCAGAAAAGGATGTTTTTTGTTATAATATCCAGTCACTACGAGTAGCAAGTACCTATACATTTAAATAAATTAATGTACTTAATTCGAAGGAAATCAAACAACGTGTAATTCCAAATACACAAAACCTCTCGTTCTACAACTTTTGGATATTAAAATTATAAAATTTGGTTCTCCATACATATTGACCGGATCAGATTTTAATTTTGTATGAAGATTCTATTTTCAATAAGTATTTTTTAATTAAAGTTTGTTTTAAAAAAAGTTTTATATTTAATTAGTATTTATATTTTCGGTCTCTCTATTCACTTCAAATCGTAAGTCTTCATGTCTTAAACCCTTCGTCTTCAACCTATGAAATAATGATTCTAAACATTTTTTAATTTAAAAAGTTGTAGAACAAAAATGGTTCAGATAGTGGACAATGTACAAATTAAGCTCATATTGATAGAAAGCCGCAAATCGATGTACGGGATTGCCGTTTGGTACACAGGTACTATAGGTTACAACAATCATTTTTTCCGGCAGCTCTTAAAAATATTTCCGGGATGGGGGCAGCTATGACGTCATAAATTTTTTTCGTACGGGATTTGATTTTTTTTTGTTTAGAAACTTATCGGGTGTGATATCAAATGAAAGGGCATCGTATGCCGGTTCCAAAAATATACTACACCATTACCTTTCGGCCACTTGTTTTGTAAACATCTTAGAAATATTTTCAAAACATACCAAGTTTGGGCTCCTCCAGGCAGGAGACGGCTTGGTAAGTTTTTGTAAAACATACGCCAAATGTCTCGTAATAAAATCATGTCTAACGTCAAAAAGGCAATTTCCAAAATATTAATATTTATTATTTTTTATGAATTTTTTTCTTCAGAAAAAGTTGGACATACCTATCTCTGAGATTAAAATTTCGAACTCTTCTTTACTGTACTGGCTGTTATTGTGTTTTATGGTAGTGGAAGTTGAAAGGAGAAAGTTAAATGTCTTCGTCTTCGTCTTCTGTGTAATTTAGAGAGTAGCAGCAGTGGGAGAGATCAAAGAGAGTGTCTTTTCACTTAAGGCTCGCACCGTGTCATCAGATCCTCTCACAGGTGTAGTAAGGAGTGGGGTTCGGGAAAGAAATCGTGAGAAAAACACAATAAAAACAGCACAGTACTGTATAGTTCGATAACTTTAAAAAAATTCAGACAAGTCTCTCCAAATTTTTACTGAAGAAAAAAATAAAAAATATTAATATTTTAAAAATTGACTTCTTGACGTTGGACATGAGTATATTACGAGACATTTGGCGTATGTTCTACAAAAACTTGCCAAACCGTCTCCTACCTGGAGGAGCCCAAACTTGGTACGTTTTGAAAATATTTCTAAGGTTTTTACAAAACAGGTGGCCGAAAAGTAATGGTGTAGTATATTTTTGGAACCGGCATATGAAGCCCTTTCATTTGATATCACACACGATAAGTTTATAAACAAAAAATTTTCAAATCCCATTCCAAAAATTTATGACGTCATAGCTGCCCCCAACCCGGGAGTATTTTTAAGAGCTGCCGGAAGAAATGATTGTTGTAACCTATAGTACCTGTGTACCAAACGGCAATCCCGTACATCGATTTGCGGCTTTCTATCAATATGAGCTTAATTTGTACATTGTCCACTATCTGAACCATTTTTGTTCTACAACTTTTTAAATTAAAAAATGTTTAGAATCATTATTTCATAGGTTGAAGACGAAGGGTTTAAGACATGAAGACTTACGATTTGAAGTGAATAGAGAGACCGAAAATATAAATACTAATTAAATATAAAACTTTTTTTAAAACAAACTTTAATTTAAGATACATGGGTGGAACTACCCCCCGAGAGGGTTTGCGTATTTAGTATTACACGTTGTATAAACTAATACTTATATCATAGTATTCTAGTTACTTGAACCACTTTTGTATGCTTACTTTTCATGAAAAAATATAAACTGACTGACTGACTGACTGACTGAGGTATCAACGCACAGCCCAAACAGCTGAACCTAGAGACTTGAAATTTTGCGAATAGATACTTTATACAGTGTGAGCATCCACTAAGAAAAGATAGAAGGATAGGTTGTATGGATAGGAATAGGGACAGGGACAGGGTAGGGACAGAGACGAAGTCAGGGACAGGGACGGGGACAGGGACGGGGACAGGAACGGGGCAGGGACGGGGTAGGGATGAGGTAGGGACGGGGACAGGCATAGGGACAGGCTTGGGAAGGCGGATGTGGATGGGGATGCGGACGGGGATGCGGGTAGGGATGCGGATGTGGATGGGGATGCAAATGAGGATGCGGATGGGGATAGGGATGGGGATACGGATGGGAATGCGAATGGGGATGGGAATGCAAAAGGGGATGTGGATGGGGGTGCGGATGGGGATGCGGAAGGGAATACGGATAGGGATGCGGATGGGGATGCGGAAGGCATACGTATAGGGATGCGGATGGGGATGGGGTTGCGGATTTGTATGGGGATGTGGATGCGTATGGGGATGCGGATGGTGATGCGGATGGGGATGCGGATAGGGATGCGGTTGGAGATGCGGATGGGGATGCGGATGGGGATGCGGATGTGGATAGGGATGCGGATGGGGAAGGAGATGGGGAAGGGGATGGGAACAGGGGAAGGGATAGGGTAAGGGTTAGAGTAAGGGTAAGGGAAGGGATAGGGGTAGGGATAGGCTTAGGGGTAAGTGTAGGGATACGGGTAGCGATAGGGATAGAGGTTGAGACAGGGGTAGGGATAGGGGTAGGATGGGGCTGGCAAAGGGTAGAATTATTGAATGAAAGTTCGAGTTTTTGTATGAAATAAACTGAATTTGGTTTATCTGTTAAATATTCAAAATATTTGTTACTAATAATACAGACCAACCTCTCTAAAGCTATCACATCATTCGTTTTACTTTACTTCCATCCTAGACAATGGTTTTAGTTTTTCTCAGTTACTTCTGCAAATTAGCTCTGTTTTGAAATATAACGTAAAGGCCTACTGCTAAGTTCCTCTGGTTTGAGTAATTTAGAGTAACGTCTGTAAATTATATAAAATGTATTCATGTACTTGCGCAGGGTAAGTCCTGTTGTTCTTTAGTTTAAATATAATCCGAATTCGACGGGAAAATATCTCATTCCTATGGAAAATCGGTAAGAAATAAAATACGAAATCCACGCGAGCGAAACCGCGGGCAACAGCTAGTTATATATTCTTTATTTTGCACAATAAAACAAAACAGTAGTGATAGAAGAGGTTCACAATGGTGAGCTTATCTCTATGAAGAGATCTCTTCCAGTCAACCAGAGTTTAGTGTGAAAAATTATATGATGGGGACAAGAATAAGTACACATCAAGTAATATAAGTATTAAGCACATATTGTATAATATTATAATAAGAGATAGTAATAACTACATATACTCGTACCTACTAAAGACTATATATTTTAATATACCTACAATATAATAATACATATATTATCAAGATAAGTTCGATAAGAAGTGCTCTTTCAGCCTTTTCTTGAAAGAAGTGACGGATGGGCTGTCTCGAATATATTTGGGAAGCTTGTTCCACGTTAGAGTAGCACGCACGGAAAATGAATTGAACAGGAATTCTGTGTTGGCACTAGGAGATTCCAGCATCTTAGTGATACAGGGACGCCTAGGGCGGGGATCAGGTGGCAAGCATTGAATACGGGATCGAAGGTATTCAGGAGTAGCGGGATCATTAAGGATGTTATAAAGGACAGTAAAGATGTGCACATCACGGTGAAGTCGAATAGGGAGCCATTTCAACTGGGCACGAAACAAAGAGACGTGATCATATTTTCGTAGACCTAAAATAAAACGTCCAAAAATAAATTATCAGCTTTTGGATTTTTTTAACATTCGCAACTAACTTGTAAGTGCTCCCTAAATATAAAAATACTTCAAAGTAACATTTAATAACGAAGACTCACAAAAATGGAGTCCAGAATAAAAAAAAAAACTTACCCAGAAGCACACCCTGGACACTACATACAACGAACACGAAACCACGACCTGTCAAAAGCGCTATGTGATTTTTTTTGGGTATTTTAAAGACAAATATCTTTTTATTTAGTCTCAGTATCTTGCCGTGATTTTCTTGACCATTCAAGTGAGGGAATCACCAAGACCAAAACATGATTAGTGAAAATCGACTGGACAAAATAAAAATCCAAAGTTGCCTCTTCAATTTTAATTTATTCCTCATTTGGAATCATGTGGAATCTGAAGTGTTATAAGAGTGAAATAAAGTATACAGAAAGGTATTTGTAGTTACTAGGGTTTTCCGAAACTAAACTTTAATTTATTACTAAGTTTGTACAAAAAGTCGATATTTTATATCAGGCGCTTACGTCATTTAGTTTTAGTAACACGCACAATATATCTGTCGCAATCTAATACGTTGCGGATTGCGCACTTTATCCCTTTCTTTCAAGCGAAAAGACTGCGCGCGCTGTCAAATATCTATCTTTTCACATATCCTCTTAAGAAGCATAGGCTTACATTAGATAGGGTGCTGGCTGCCATTTCGGTAAATTGTTTAATTTTCGGTACATCGCTGTGATATTGTTACAGTTTTTTTTTAAAGTAAAGAAAGAAGAGCTTTTTAAAAATGTACAGAAAGAAAGGTACTAAATCACGTGTTCATGTCTGTCTCTGGGGCTGCTGGTCAAAAACAACCTGAAAACGAAAGAAACTGAAGAGGTAAATTTGTAAAAAAAAGACGACTAAACAATTTGTTCATCATTTTGGTTGCTTCTATTCGATTCGTTAGGTTTTAACAAATACAAAGAAGGTTGGCAAACAGCTTACTCACTGATTTTAAGTTTTTTTTTTATTCACGCTAAATCAAGGGAAAGCGGGCTGAAGGGACCACGAGGAACGAGCGAATTATTGTTATACTGATGCACCATACATGCGTAATCCGAAAGAAAATTATACCCCACTTCTTGCCCCACCCTGACCTACTCAAATCAAATTGTCTGCCTTTGGTAAATAAGAGGTCTAGATGTCTGCCTCTTCAATTTTAATCGTTTCGAGGATAACTGTGACCATCAGTTTAAAAGACAGACGTGAACAAATGATATAGCACAAGTATCTTTTTAAAAATTTTGAAAACCTCTTGATTGAAAACATAGCCCTACCGAGGTGGCAGATTATTTTAAATTGCCTATAATCAAACAATCCAGATCTTCCACATAAACAAATTATATAGGGTGACTTTTAATTAGTTCTTGATAGCAAAAGATATGCATGTACTCATGATACTGAACAACTTTTCCCAAGGAACATTGGTCGAAATATGAAAAACCAAATTTGACCTCCCATACAAAATGCGCTATCAGCTGATACAGTTTCTATGGGAGGTCAAAACTTGATTTTCGTATTTCGACCTATGTTCCTTGGGGAAAGTTGTTCAGTATCATGAGTACATTCATACCTTTTTCTATCAAGAACTAATTAAAAGTCACCCTATATACTACACTTTTTAAACCATACAATATAAGTTTTTTTTTTCGTTCAAACTCACAGGTGGGTTTGTCTGCCTCTTAGTTTTTATCGGTTTGAAGATAATTCTGACCGTCAATGTAAGAGGCAGACATACACATATGGTATAATATGTATCTTTTCAACACATTTGCTCATAAAACAGCTATATTTGCTTATTATTAACGTCCATAATCCAGCTTATTAAACACGCATGCTTTTTTTATTTTGGCAAGGAGCTAGGAGTTTTTATGCTTATTATGTTAGTTAGATTTATATGAAATTAAGTCGTATTCGAGAAAATATTATGATAAATGAATATTCATTTTATTAAATTATTCGTATTAATTAACTGATCAACAATTAATTTGTCATTTAAGTAACAAGATATTAAATTTTTGATAATTTATTTTATGTTATTTATTTTATTTTAATTGTTTGGCAGTTTAGTCTTTGCCTCTCAATTAAATAAAAGAAATAATGCGCGCCCTAATTACAAATATTTGTATTCTTATATGTGATTATTATTGTAATTTTTTCTAAAGGGGCAACTTTTACAAATAAAAAACTGTAACTAATATAGTTCCTAAACCGCCTAAAACATTTAGACAATCAATCAAGAAAACCTATGGAAAACACCTACATACGCAGTATTATGCAGCCTACAAAATGTTCCGATGGAAGTGCGGTGGACATAAGGTTAGCATATTGTAGTAATTTTATTCGCTAATGTGTTGAAAAACGTCGTAAGACGCACGTGCGAATTGCCATTACACTCTCGGCTCCATTACGTCCTCGCCTGCGGCTCGGGCTACAATTTCTGAGCCTCGAGTGTAATGAGCAAAATAGGGAAAAGTACTATTAAAACCCTATCTATTGACAACGCAGCGCAACCAAGGTGGCAGACTATTTTTCTGTAGTCTTACACGATGTCTTTAACCGGACAATGCAGATCTGCCACATGAATAAATCGTATAGAAATTTTGGTAGCCAGCACCGTGTCTACATATTCAGTACAACCCATGGTACTGACCCGCCGCCGGCCTCTGATGCACCACGCAAATCACGCGGTCGAGAATACACGGGGGTGCCGGGGTGGATTGAAAGGGGGGCGGAGAGTTTCCGTTCCTCGGAACAATGACTCCGTGCTGTATGATAGTACAATTACTTTATTCTGTGCCAAAAGGTTTGACCTATGGTAAGTAAAACCCTGTATTTAGTACAGAGTTATAAATGATTTAATATAGGTATTGAATTATATCTCGGGTTTGACTCTATAATTTCGCATCGCAGCCCAGTAATTTAACTTTATAATTAAAGAAGAAGAATGGTATCAAAAGAAAGCATTCTTACGTGAATCTGGTAAAACGGTTATGATTACATTTATAGAATAAGAACAATCCAAAATAAAACAATCTAAATAAATAATTAATA
Source organism: Athrips mouffetella (assembly GCA_947532105.1). Taxonomy (NCBI): domain Eukaryota; kingdom Metazoa; phylum Arthropoda; class Insecta; order Lepidoptera; family Gelechiidae; genus Athrips; species Athrips mouffetella. The sequence goes on from OX383956.1 coordinate 37,124,694, forward strand.
TAGGACATTTTCTAATCTGTGTTTTCATGTGTTTCGAGATGTTTGCGATCGGATAAATACGTTGAGGAAATCCGACTTGCGTGAAATTGATAAACTAAGACTTTATTTTTACCTTAGTGGTACTGTAGATGATGGAGATGTAATAAACTCAAAGCGGACTGTAACACTAATAAAGATATAATTTTAATAACAAAATAATGTCCTATCGAAATGGTTGCGCGTAAAGAAGAGCCCGGCGGCGCGGCCACACCGAGTCGTGGTGACTGCGGTGAGCGGGCCCCCTCGTCCCCGCGGGATTGGTGGTATAAACAGGTACGGAACCCTCGGTGCACGTGTCCGACTCACACTTGGCTGGTTTTTTGTACCTGACATCCATTTTCCCACTTATTACTGAGGTCACACAAAAAAAAACTACGATAAAAAAACAACTTCAGTTATTCCTAATTTTTGAAATTTTCTGGAATTTTTTTCAAATTTTTCTTTTCAAACCCTACAACTTTCTAACACAACTAAAAACAAATGGGTAAGTTGGTCTAGCGGTTCTCAAGTGATGCTCTTGAACTGAATTTATACAGCAAAAAATAAGAAAACTGTAGAATATAAGTCTGAGGGAGTCTGGGAGTGTGCGTTACGAAGTGTTTGTTACAAAATATCATTGTCCTCATTTCCGCTTAGTCTCATGTACTTATGCGAGCCCGTAAAGGCGTCTAGAGAGGCAACAATTTACTACCCTCCGTGGAGACGTACGGAACCTCTTACAGTAAATATTCATTAGGCTAAAAGTTTTGCAGCGCATGCTATTCATACTGGGGCAGGACAAAATTCTAAATACACAAACTAGATTACATTAAGTTCATAACATAACTTTAATTAATTATAAATCTCACTAATGCAAATGTACGGATGTTTGTTTGTTTGTTCCACTATCACGCCTAAACGGCTGAACTGATTTCGGATTTTGGAAGGCAGATAGATCAAGCATATAAGCTACAATTTATCCCGAAAAAATGCACGGTTCCTGTAGGATAGCTATTAATTAAGAATTCGTAGGTAGACAGAATATCCCATAAATACCAGTGGGTGTCGTAAAAGGCGTCTTAGGGTTATAAACTGGAGGATGGGCAGCAGCATCCTCCTGCGGTCACCTACAACCGCGGTCCATGGCGCCACGCCTGCCGTAACGCTGACAAGCGAGGTGACTATGGTACTTCCCCTCCACATTTTTCTAGCAAAATCTAGAATTCTGGAGGGAGCTCCCTGTCCTGTCGAAAAAGTGTGATAATACTAAAGGGTGAGAATCAGCCCATGAAACTGAAAAATCTATTTTTGACCTGCCTGGAAACTGCATCAGCTGGTAGCGCATTTTATATTAGAGGTCAAATTTGGTTTTTGGTTCCTTACGAAAAGTTGTTCAGTTTCATGGGCAGATTAACACCCTTCAGCATTATCACACCTTTCCGTTACACGCTGTATATCGCAAGCGAAGCCGCGGGTAAAAGCTAGTTCAATATAAATTGTGTAACGTGTTCCGAAGGTTATTTAAATTCAATCACTCAAACCACTTTTAAGTAATTTTGAGATATTATTTATTTTAAAATACTTATTTATTAAAATACCCTTCCTTTTATGGGTCGACAAAAATTTCTTCCCGTTTTTCGACTTTAAAAAAGTTGTTCAGTTTAATCGTCTGAATAGCGTATTGAAATTTTTGCAGTGATAAAAAATAAGCCTGTATTAAAAAACGAGTAAAATATTGGTAAGGTTTTAAAAACATTTAACGGTACATTTGCCACGTCACGTCAAAAACGATTTTTAATAAAGCACAGTTGACTTCATAAATTCTTCGTTTCGTTGGAGATTGATGAATTTTGCTATTGATCAAACAAGAAATTTATTAAAATATAAATGATTGATGTGTTAATCAAGTCTCTTATCTGTTTGTAAGCCAGTTATCGTTCAGTAAACAATAATTTTGTAGGTCAGAAGAGATTTATCCTATACTATTAAACGAGCAATATTTGTCTATTTGTAATCGGTTTCTCGAAACGGCTCTAACGATTTCGATGAAATTTACTATACGGGAGTTTTCGGGGGCGAATATTCGATCTAACTGGGTCTCATGAGTGGGAAAATTCGTTTTCCAAACAGACAGGTTTTTAGACAAAAACCTACAGCGCCACCTGTTGGCGGATAGCATAGCTTGCTCACCCGATGATATTTTAATGTTGAGGCGACTATTATAGAGCAGATAACGGTCGCCCAGGAGCTCAATTCTTGAATATCATCGGGTGATAAAATATCACTCAAAAAGTTCAAACTTACTGAATTTTCTTTTCAATAGTTGATAATCGTTAAATATAAAGTAGTGTTTGATTGTTAATTTCCATGTATTATGATTTATCTTTTAATGGTTGAACCAGGGTTGAACGGGGTATATTTGAATTTTTAAAGTGTCAAAATTGAGACTGTATAACCCGATGATTTTCCAGAATTGAGTCCCAGGTACTCTTATTACATGAGGCACACGTTTGAAACTACAATATCCCACACAGAAAAACTTTCGTACTATTTCCTCGTAATCTGAAAATAGTCAAAAATATTCATTATAATATTTAATAATAGTATTTCATTCAAAATTGATGTCATTTTGTTAACTAAACAAGCTCGTATTTAATTTTTGTGGAACACAATTCAAATTTTTGGTAAAAATATGTAGAACTAAAAATACAAGAATAGGAATGTTGCGAAAAACAATCTTAGTATGGAGCGTGGTGCGAGATCGGGCGCGAAGGATGGGGCGGGTAGGTGGAATGGATGCAAGCACCCAACCGGGGGTTGGGTTCCGTTTCGTTCGTGACTGGCCCGCCACTGAGACCATCTGTGCTCGGAATTAAAATTCTTTGCATACTGCTAATAAAGCATCCCACGGCAAAAATATCAAGATTTACATATACAAGAGTTACAACATCCTCATGTCATCTACCTAAGTTAAAAAAACAGGTCATGTGCGAGTCGGACTTACGCATCTGATTTCTGGCATAACATTATTGGAGACACTATTTTGAAAAACACATTACTAAATACTCGACCTTATAACCACACTATTTGAGCAAACTTTATATATTATGTTCTATACTTCTAATCATAAGTTCAAGTCACACCATAAGTGTTCCTTTTCTGAGTATTTTAGTCGGAACCCTAAAAATAAAAGAACAAAGGCGACAATAACATGTTACGAAATAATGTAAGGAGCATTTTTTTATTGAAAAAATTTCGTGAAGTTAAAATAACTACTAGGAAACATATGGTAAGTATATTCAGTGAAGGGGGGGCATGATAGGGACCATAGAATTCAACAAAGGACTGCACTGGGTTTGTGATTTCCAGTGAAATCGTTGCTAAACAAACAGCTGCGTGGCAGCATGAGATTTAAGCACATCCATGCAGCGTTTCGTTATAATAGGTAACTAGTTAGTTTACAAAATATAATGCATGTGAAAACTTTAAAACCATACTGGAACATTATTAATTAAATTATTAGTACTTTGTCAGACAATATTTTAGTAACCATTTTCATTACGTATAGGTATGAAAATAACTGAGTCATTTCGTGGTCATATTCATTAGCATTCACACACATTTACCTAAAAGTGTAAAGTAATGAAACGGTTTACTCAGTTTTACCACCCTGCTGGTTAATGTGAATCTTTCATTTGCATGCTAAACCTGAGTAAATTTTGGTAAAAAATAAAACGAGGTCCCCGTAAGATATTAATCATGACTCCCGCCCGACCTTCATGGTAGAGAGCCCTGCAAAATGATACCTGGCTAAGTTCTTTATTAGACCTACACCAACGGTTTTGCTACAAAACTACACAGATCCGCAAAATGAAAAAAATCCCTACCAATTCGTAATAAAACACAGCTTAAAAATTCAAGCCGGATTTTGGATGTAACCAAAAGTTAAGAACGGGTGGCGGAGCGTGTCTCTTTAGATAACTCGACGAGAGTAATTTTAAAGCCACTTTTCTGGATGAACAAACTACCTATTTACTCGTAGTCTCATAAGTATTGGCGTGTTCGCAAGCCGTTATAATTTAAAGAGGCGGCGAAGTGTTCCACTCTACTTCTACTTACCGGAGGCTAGTATTTTTTTAAGATGTTCTAAATAACATGCCTCGGATGATTTTGAAGACAGATCAGATAAAGTTTTTGATTTTCAGCCCGTATTGTTTTCTGACTGGTACATTTCATATTTCTTTATGTCAGTGGGTATAACTGTTTTAAAAATGATTACATTTTATGTTACTTAAATATACGAAGGTACTTAACATGTTATTAAAAAATATATTTAGCCACTAAATAAATACACAATTTAATTTAAACAAATCGCACAGCGGAAATGGGAAAGATTATTTTGTGTCACCGAAAATGAGAGCAACTGAGGGAGTAAAAAGTGTTATATAACAAGTTTGCGAAGCAAGATGATAACAAAAACCAGAATATTGTAAACAAATGACTTACCGCCTTTATTGCAAGTGGAAAGCTAACGGTCGGCTCAAAAGTTTGAAGCGCGGGAGTTTTTCAAGAAGTAAGAGAACAAAGGTGGTGTCGATGCGGAGGGTAGCTCGCGGTCTGGAGAGCAGCTCGTCGGGTCAGAGTCGGGATGACGCTCGGCGGCGGTCGGTGGTGTGCGGCAGGGCGCGAGTGCGGTACAGAGCGAGGCGAGCCCGACAGGTCCGCGCGCGAGGGCGGCTCCAGTTAGAATCGGCGGCGTCGCCCTCACCGCGGTTATGTAACCCGCGCGGAGTAGCGCAGCGCGGCCCGGACCCCGCACCCCTCTTTTAGGGAAAAGATGAATGAGTAAAGTTTCCTAACGGACGTTAGTCCATGGATCGCGCTCAGTTTCAGATCGGCCCGCGGTTACATAAAGCTCTTCTGCACATGCGCGATGACGGCGAAGACCGCATCGTAGGTGACGCGCAACGCAACGGCCAGAACGCCCGCGCCGATGGGGTGACAATAAAACCCGCAGGACCCCCCCGAGAGCTAAAAGGGTCGAGAAAGTATCTCGTGATGTGAAAGTGAATAACGTAAGGTGCTCTGCGAACACACAATCTAAGCCGCACGTTGGAACTGTAGCACTGTAGCCCTGTATGATGTGAATGTGCTACACGAGCACGTACGTTATTGCTACGCCGTAGCCGTAGTATAACCAGCTACGACATGCCGCCCTGTCGCGCCGTCATAACAATAAACTGCTCTGCAACACCGCAGTACTAACTTGCTTGTCCAAGTTGTCATAATTATATAGTAATTGGAAAGTTGATAAATTGGTGAACTGTCGACTATAACAGATATAATATCTACACTAGCACTTAATTTCCAACACACATTTCGCTAATATTATTCAACATGCCAAGAAATAAAAAGATAGGACGAGAACGACTTTGTTTTACTTCCACCAAATTATTATATTACCCTACCTGACCTTAATAAAAAATCAACGTTCTCCCGTTATTTTCATAAACAACAAAAATCTAAATAAACAAAAGATAAGTTTGGTGAAACTCGATGTTTGTGCAGAAAGTCTCCTTCCTTTGTAAATACTATTATTAATTTCTCGGCCAAGTTTAATGAAATAGAACCAACTACCACCTTCTATTTGTTATAACACTTCTAAATTCAAAATTCTAATTGACTTATGTTTATTGTATCAACCCTGTTAAAAAATATTTAAAGCTTCTTTTTTTCCCACCATGGTGCCTAGTAGATAAGCGTTAACGCGCGCTTTTGCTAGGTCTGTGATGGTGCCACTTTTTTGTGAAGCTATGTAGTTTAGCTGACGTCATTAAGATATTTTAATATGAAGAAACAATTTTGAGTTTGTTTAAATAGTGTTATTCTGTAGACTTGGGCTTTCAATCGTGAATTCGAATCCCAGGTGGGCCACATAAATTTATCAACTTATTTATTTGGCTGTTTAAAGATTGTCATTCCGTTGATCAAAAGGCACGTTAAACCGTTATTACCAGTCATACTTTCAATAGTTTTGTTTTTCAAGTAGTTTTCAATAATTGAGTCAAGCTTAGCTTTTAATTATCGTGAACGCCAGTGTAATACCATTAGAATAAAAATGTATCAGATTGACATAAGCTAACGAAATGTTGCGTGACAGCTAATGTCAATCCCATACATTTTATTCATATTCTACTAGCGTTTATGATTATAGAAAGCTACTTGTCTAGGTACCCTTATCTCTCGAGATGTTTTAAAACGTTAACTCGCCCAGTCCCCGCCAGCCTAAGTGCGCAACGGATGGTTCTTAGGTCAAAATTACAATAACATTATCCTATACTATTAAACAAGCAATATTTGTATATGTCCGACTGAACATAGGAGTAGTCTAGGGTTAATAGTTTTTGAGTTATAGTGGTTTTAGATTTGACAGCTGTCAAACGAAATAAAGATCTCGACAAGATCTATCATTTGTCCCTGTATGCGAGTAGTCTAGGGTCAGTAGTTTCTAAGTTATAGCTATTTTAAGTGACAGCTGTCAAACGAAATAAAGACCTTGACGTGATCTATAATTTGTCCGAATATACAAGTAGTCTATTGTTAGTAGTTTCTGAGTTATATCGATTTTTAGTTTGACAGCTGTCAAACGAAATAAAGATCTCTACGAAATCTATAATTTGTCGTTGCATAGGAGTAGTCTACGGTCAGTAGTTTTCAAGTTATAGCTATTTTAAGTTTGACAGCTGTCAAACAAAATAAAGATCTTGACGTGATCTATCGTTTGTCCTAGCATACGAGTAGTCTATTGTTAGTAGTTTCCGAGTTACAGCGATTTTGAGTTTGACAGCTGTCACACGTAAAAAAGATATCGGCGAGATCTATCATTTTGTCTTTACATACGACTAGTCTAGCTATAGTGGTTTCAGAATGGCGGTTTTAAGTTTAACAGTTGTCAACTGAAATAATTTTGTTCCATTTCAATTCCAACACCGTTCCAATTTAATTTCAACTATTTTAGTTAAATTTTAAATCTTTATGCTATTCTTTTTCTTTAAAGAGCTGTGCTCTTGTCGGTGGAGTAATCGCCAATGTTTCCTTGTTTCCGCCAGTTCCCTCACCTCCTTTTTTGTTCCTTCCTTGCTATTGCAAACTTGCATTTGCAATTCATTGTATTATTACATTCAGTCATTTTCATACATAAATCGTCAAAATAATCAGAGACCGAATCCTGCTAAAATAGCAGAAACTAGCTTATGACTGGTCACACTGCTATTTCCACGGCACGGCGGCGCACCGGAGTACGGCAAGGCGCCGTGCCGTAGATTTCCACGGCGCGCGCCGTGAGTTTTTATGCCGGATTTAGACGGAGGCAAATCTCAGGCGCCTACCAAGACAATGTGCATTGTGTAAACAGGTTTTGGCGTGCCTAGGCTGGTTTAGATGACGGCAAAATATTGGCGCCAATACTCTAAGCAGGACTGTAGGCAAGGTGTCAACGATTTTTGGCGTGCGGCTTGCCTGTAGGCATGAAATAGACCAGCGGCCTATTTTGCGGCGCCAAAACAGTGGTCGCGAACCTGCCATATCAGCTATCAGAATCCATATGTAAGGAACCTTGAAAATTTGCCCATTAATAACAGTCATTAAATTAATATTTTAAAAATACTTTTTCGGAGTTAACAATTAGATTCAAGATTATGAAGATTTTATTTGTATTGTTTTAAAATGAAATTTTCTACTTCGCTTGTTTATTTTTTAGTTTTCCTTCAAACAACAACCACTACAAACACAATATTGTTTATTACTTTTGAGGAGTTAAACAGAGCTTATTTTAATTTTAAAAATCTCAAAAATCACCCGTCGATACTTTAGAATTGGTTCCCACCGAGTGCCTACTGCGCTACCCCCCCGCCCGCTTCCCTCGCATCTCCCGCGCCATTTTTTCGGAATCGTGTAAAGCCACGATCACACTTAGCTGAATTCAAGACTAATTCGGCATTCATTGCTCGTTGAAGTAACGATATTGCAATTAACATAACCAAGCATCCCAGCAATGTATGCCGAATTAGTCTTTGAAGTCAGCTAGGTATGATCGTGGCTTAAACAGTGGTCATCACAAGAGGCAGCGGCGGCGGCGCAGCGGCTCCGTGTAAACGACCGGCTAGGCATGCCTTCGCGCGGCAGGCAAAATTTTTGCTGTGCCTCAGTTTTGGCGCCTAAATATTTCCTTCGTCTAAATCTGCCATTACGGCACGGCGCCGTGCCGAAGCTAACAGTTCAGATTCGCGTTTGTGTACCTACAATCGTTTAAATGTTTTGTTCGATAATCGACAATCATGTAGGCAGACGTGACATTTTGTTGCCCAAAATAATCTAGCCGGAAGATTTTCAAAATTTTTTACTTAGCTTTAACTTTCATCCCTTATTTCACCCCCTTTGGGGATGAGTTTTAGAAAACCCTTTCTTGGGTGGTGTTTGTGGCATGCAATAAATAAGCATACTAAATTTCACACAAAGCGGTTACGGATAGACGTCAGTCAGCCAGTCTGTCAGTCAGTTAGATAGGTAGATATTTATTTAATGGCGTCATATCACAGATGTATTTTGCACAATGTCAAGTTAACAAATTATTATAAAATTATGGCGAGTTCGCCAATGTCAAGTGGAAGATTTACACAGGAATCCACATCACGGGGACGAGGGCCTGTGTACTATGATGACTCCGATAAGTTGATAGGGAAAATTATTGAAGTCTCGATGGGCCGCTTCTCTCCATCCAAAAATCTTAATAAATGCATGTATTCCAATCTTCTAATAGATGTTCACTTTGAAAGTCGTTTACAGCATAACACCCAATCAAATTATTCATTAAACTCTTCAATAAACAGATAAAACTAAAATTAAAATAGAAACACGACCGCCATCTTCAAATGTTGAAAAACCATCCGTCAGTTAGTCAGTCAGTCGGGACCAAAGAGATTTGAACCTCGCTACGCTCGTAGCGAGGTTCAAATCTCTTTGGTCGGGACATATTATTTTATTGACATTTTAGTGAACTATCTCATACCAAGTTTGACACTCTAATTATTAATCGTTCTGACGATAGAGCAAAAACAAAAAAAAATATGTTTCTTGTATGGCGACCCCCCCTAATTTTTTTTATTTTTATTATAAGGTGATATTTGTGTTTAAAGAATACATATTCTATGAAATTTTCAACCAGCTACCTATGTCGGGTAAACAGATGCAATTTTCAACTTAGTAGAAAACTACACATTTTCGACATTATGTGCATCTCAGTCGCGTCCTGCTGGGGAGCACCACTTCTAATATGTTACCAATGAGTATGTTCTTGACTCCTGCTAAGTTTCATCCCAGCAGGTTTAGGTGCAAGGTACTTCAAACAAGCTCGGCCTTAGATCTCCTACTAAGCTGTTTATCTCAGCAACCACTTTCGCTATCGACTTGAAATTTTGAATAGTTTTAGAATATGCTTATCCAACTTTATTATAACTGAAGAACAAAAAAAAATTTATATATTTGTAAATGGGACCCAAATAGGAAGGACAAAATTTTTAATTGTCGTTAGTAGGTCAAGTGGGGTATCATATGAAAGGCCTATACTTGAAACTTGACTTTATTGCTACTAAAAATACTAGTTATATCGGAACCCTCGGGGCGCGCGAGTCTGACTCGCACACGACCGTTTTTTTTCTAAAGTTAAGAATGAAAAGATAAGTTATTAAATTGTAAATTGATTTTGTACATTGAAGATATTTATAAAAAATATCAAGTTATGCTTTTTTGATGCTCCTGAATCCAAATCACAGATTTGTGGATTTTTTGTCTGTTTGTTTGTAAATTTTTTTGTTTTTTAGTTTATTTGTTCGAGCATCACGCAAAAATTTTAGTAAAACTTTTTTGTTTGATAGCTAATACACTCACCGGCAGAAATAACCGGCCGGTCTGTTTTCTTTCATTTATTTTGATACAAATATGGGGGCAAACGAAGCGTCAATATCTTACCTGCTGCACAGCCTATAGCTTAAGCTCGGGACCTGGTAGCATAATAACTAAAGTACTTACCAATTTATTATTTACCTGAGTTATTTTCTTACAGGTAAACCGTCTTCGTTCTTTGTCCATGCGTCTCATCAAAGTTAACGATAGAAGTTTCTTAATGAAAGGCTTGCAAAATTACCAAGAATTTTATGCGAGTCTTTTCAACTCATATTTGCTCAAGAGTCATAAGCTTAGAATGATATTTATGTCATAGATTTATATATGTAAATGATTTATGTACAAAAACAGTTTAAGCGAAAATGTCAAGCGAAACTTTTTAATGTTTTGACGAACAAATAACTTACGAAAAAATGTTTTTTTTTTCTAATAGAACATGACAAGATTTATAGTCTGACATCTCACATTTCAAAATCGAAACAGCCCATTTGTAATTACAATTTATTTCTAATACCAGTGACGCCATCTTGTTACTTAAATCATAAATCTTGTAGTTTTGTGGGTGAATAGTTTATTTTTATTCCATTCAATTAAATTGGAAGTGCCATAATTTAATCCTAGAAGACAACGTGAGTTTTACTGTTCCTACTTCTTTCGTCCTATAAAATTATCTAAGGGTGTTTGATGTAACTCGCTGTAAATCGAGAACCAGTTCTGCAATAATGATGAATTATGTCTCGTTTTATTCCTAAATGTATCAAGATTCACATGCTCTTAGATAATTTTGCCACAACTCCAGTAGTTTTTGTTAAAAGTTAGTACAAAAAATGATATGAAGATAATTTTTAATTTTTGGTGAACTGTTTGTAGCTATATTTAAGGTACTGTAGGTCACATCGAAATAAAACAGGTGTCTATGGATTATTAATTTTATAACAATCAAGTCTTAGATTGACGACTTTCCCCTAACTTCAACCGTTTTAGAGATATATAGAAAAATCAAAAATTAGGGACCTTTTCGAGGGGTGGGGGGGGAGGGGGGGAGCGAAAATGGGATCGGCAGGGAACATGTTTGGATGGACCTAAGGAACACTTCCATAAAAAAAATTGTCGGCCATAATTTGTCCTGGGTTGTCAAAGAACATTTGGATAAAAATATTGAACTACTAACGCATACCTATACGCTCAGTAAACTAATGACTAACCTTCAGCTTCCACGCACGACCACAGATTAAATAATAGTAAACTAACGGCACAACCTATGAATAGCGTAGCGCCATCTATAACGAATATGGAGTACTAATTTTAGTACTAGTACTGGGTGTTCATAAATATTATACTAGAGGGCGCTTGTCACATAGCATCACTTGCTAAATCTTACGTAATTTCTGGGCGACATCAAATCTTTGAAACACAGTGGAAGAAAGATTGTTATTTGTAAGATTTGGCGCCCATCTGTTTATAAAGGGTGTACGGGTTGGTGTAGGAACTGTGTATAGAAAACTGAAAGGCCTTACTCAGTAGACAAAACTGAACCACATTCATTAAGAATTAAGAAACATGTTTAGTTAAGGCGATTCTCACTGTGTTCTGCAAATTTAGGCGTTTTTTGAGACGATATAAGTAGATCATTATTCTAGAAAAAAATCTGAAAAAAATATATGTTGACTCCGTGTTTATCCTATGGTTTGTACACTCGGGGATGAAAAAGGTTCGCCATCTTAAGGTGATCTGTGACGGCCAGCTTAGACCCGAACGCAACTAGATGGAGCCACTGCTGCAAATATAAGGTTTCAGTACCCATGGTTGGTTCCTTTACCAAGTGTATTACTTATACCGGTTTTCTCACAAATGTATTGAAAAACGTCGTAAGATACACGTCCGTAAGGGTTATGACAAACTTGTGCCGATGGTAAACCCTCGACTTCGTCTCGGGCTTACAAAACGTCAACTCGTTTGTAATAACCCTACTGACGGAACTCGTATCTTAAACTACTATTATTTTAGTATCTTGCCGTGAGTTTCAGGTATGTGTTTTTGACCATTCAAGTGATATCATCACCCATGATTAGTGAAAATCGACTCGACAAAATAAAAATCCAAAGTTGCCTCTTCAATTTTCATTCTTCCTTTTTTTGTGGAATCTGAGGTGTTTTAAGTAGTGAAATTAAGTGTATACTACGTAACACCACGTAAGCACCCGATATAAAATATCGACTTTTTGTAAAAACTAAGTACAGTTCTATACAGAAAGGTGCTCGTAGTTGCTATCATATGCCCAACCTAAAATTTTATTTTATTACTTAGTTTTTACAAAAAGTCAATATTTTATATCGGGTGCTTACGTCATTTAGTGTTGGTAAAACGCACAGTATATCTGTCGCAATCTACTGCGTAGCTGATTGCGGACTTTATCTCTTTCTTTCAAGCGAAAAGACTGCGCCCACTGTCAAATAACTATCTTTTCACATACTCTCTTAAGAAAAAATTTTGGGAAATAAAAAATAAATCGACTATTATACAAGCTGCCTGAACCAAGCGATTAACTGGTGTTTTTTCTTTTCGTTTCCCAACACGATTCTTGACTTGGTCAGTAGACCAAACTGAACACTTTTCCCTAAGAAAAATGTTTTGGAAAATGAAAAAAAAGTCGATTTTTTTATACAAGCTGCCTGAACCAATACAAACGCGGTAAACTGGTGATGTTTTCATTTGCCAACTCATGTTTTTTTTAGTGGCTAATATTAGTCTACTGACCAAGCCCTTTAAATTTTTGGTTCACCATCTCTAACACCCTTATTTTTATATCATACCGGATGATTTAATAAGTGGTCAGGTGGTATGATTTCATATTTATGAAATTGAATAATTTCTCCCAAAAACATAGGTCTAAATACGAAAAAAAAATCGACACCCATAGAAACTGCATCAGCTGACAGCACACTTTGTATGGGAGGTCGAAATTCTTTTTCGTATTTCAACCCATGTTCTTTGGATAAAGTTGTTCAGTTTCAAAATAACGCTGTATATTTTACAACACTATTTAGACCTATTTTTTATTCTTATTTAGACTATTTAAATTTGTAGGGTGGTTGCAAGAAAGGCAAAAAAAAGACACCTAATTTCAAAATACATACATATATTATATTATTTTGTTTATGCAGTGATAGGTTACACAATTATATGCATTTTGCACCTGTTTTTTACAAGTAAAAGCAACTCACTATACTTCTAAATATATCATATCATACAGACAGGCATATTTTGTTAACACTACACGAATTCATGTCGTTTCTTAGCAAATTAAACTTATCCCAAAGGATAACCATGAAGGACAGGTGAAAAACAGAATAAAACCAGAGTGATACAGTATTAGTAGCAGCTCCAAGGTCGAGCTTGTATGGGGTGCTTTGCGCAAAACCTGCTGGAATGAAACATGGTATGATTAAAGTAAATACTTAGAGGTAACATATAAGAAGTGGTGAAACTCGGCAGAATGTGACGGAGGCACACAGTAGGGCATAATGTCCAAAAAATATAGTTTTTTACTACGTTAAAAGTTGTCCTTCGAACCGTTTGAACTAGCTATCTATGTGATAGTTGAAAATTTGACAGCGTATGTGTTTTTGAGACAAATAAAAAAAAACCGGTTAATTGCGAGTCGAACTCGCGCGCCGAGGGTTTCGATATACCTTTAGTATTTTTGGAAGCAATAGAGTCCATTTTTTGAAACGCAAAACTAAATTTGTTTGTAAAGGTTCTTTGCAGATTTCTACAAAACTGTACTAATTAGAGAGATCGTTTTATTTTTCCTGTAATATTTACATAAACGTCTATAAACAAAATAATCAGATTAATTCAGATTTTTTCCCATCGCCAACTTGCGAGATAATAAGGGGGGAATGGTATTTTTTTATACACTTTTCATCATAACTTTTTTGAATTTGGGCTCCCTTTATAATAATAATAATAATATTTTCATTAAAATCTTTCATTTGCAATAAAGTTGGGCTATTCTAAATTTTAAGATGATAGCTTTAGTACTTCCTGAGTCATGCATGTCATAAGATGACGGACGGACAGACCTTTCTTTTTTTACCATTTTGGTATCGGAACCCTAATAAAAACTAAGGGAGGTCGCAATACAAGAAACGTATTTTTTTTTGTTTTTGCTCTATTGTCAGAACGGTTTTTAATTCGAGCGTCAAACTTGGTATGAATGAATATATCACTAAAAGGCCAATAAAATAACATGTCCTGACTCACTGATTAGTACCCCAAGATAATTAGATTTTGGCCTAGACAAAAATCGGAACCAAGATTTTCTTTTTGTGGTTTATGAAGTCTTGGAAGTAATTACATAATTACTTAAAATTAAGCATATCACCAAATGGGACAAGGCGGCAGATTAAAAAAACCCTATTATATAAATAGTTACTGTGGCAAAAATGCCAACTAAACGAAATGTTTTCTGGGCTCGTTCAATGATAAACTTTTAGTATTTTACAAACTAATTAAGCACCTCAGTTCTTAGGTAAAGCTTAAATTTAAAAAATCACACTAAAAGTTTTATTTCTTTTTGTCTGCTCGGGCAAAATACATAACTATCTCGTGACTTTTTGTACTTCAAAATTTTGTTGTACTTGATCAAACAGTCATAAAAGTGAACAAAATATGTTAAAGCTTTACAGTGGTATAATTATTGAGGGTTTTCTCTTTGGCCAAAATAGTTAACTGAATGAAAAGTGTTTGATTATACTCTAAAACTGTACTTACATTGATTACTTTGAAAATTAAACATTTCAGGCAATAGCGTATCTTTTTCTATAAAAATTACATTATAAAACGCTTTATATCGACCCTAAAGAAGTTGAAATAAAGTTCATAATTGACATTAACATAGTACAAGGCTCGTGATTGCACGGTACGGCAACGTCGCATTGCTTCGCTGTTTTTTTCGGTACGCGCTTCGGAATTTAAAGTTCAATATGAAAGATGAAATATTTACATCGGTTGTAGTAAGCTGAAAATATTTTTGATCTTCTAATCTAAATATATAAAACAGCATGCCCTGACCGACTGACTGACTGACTGATTCATCAACGCCGAGCCGTAACCGATAAAGCTACAGATGTGAAATTTTGTAGGTAGTTTTTTTGTACGTCAAGACTACCCATTAGGAAAGGATTTTCCGAAATTCATCCCCTAAGGGGTTGAAAAATGGGGTGGAAGTTTGTATGAATATTCTACAGGTTTGACATGAGACTCAAAATAATTGTGAATTTGATCTAATGAAAGGGAAAAACCGGCCAAGTGCGAATCGGAATCGCGCACTGAGGGTTCCGTACCACCACATGATATAAATTGTATTAGTTGAAATGTCAGTAACTTACTGTGGTCGATTTTTAAAGTGAAAACTTCTTTAGCGGCGCTTGGCACTTTTTCAGATGGGGAAAAAATTATTAATTCGCATCAGAAGTCGCGTCAGATCTCGGATGAAGTATAGAAATTGATTTGAAAATAAGCATACCAAGTTAGAGCAGGCTCAATATATACAAAACTTCTAAAGTGTGATAAAGACCAAAACATCTTTTTTGTCTTTGTCATAGCAGGCCTGTCTGTGAAATAGGCAGCTTTTTCCAAGATCAAAGGAGTGCGACTTCTGTAAACTTGTTTACTATTATATATTCTGTGGTCATAGTCTCGGCTTTTTTTGTTGTGCACAACGTGATATGTGCACGACAGACTTGACGTACTGGTTTTGATCGTTATTTAAAAGCGAATCCTAAATGTATGAGATCTACATTTTGGATGACAGCTATCAAGACCCTAGACTACTCATGTGCTGAGACAAATGATAGGTCTCGGATGACAGCTGTAAAACTAAAAATCGCTATAACTTGAAAACTACAGACCCTAGACTACTCGTATACTAAGACAAATGATAGGTCTCGATGAGATCTACATTTCGGGTGACAGCTGTCAAACTAAAAATCGCTATGACTCGAAAACTACTGACCCTAGACTACTCGTGTGCTGAGACAAATGATAGGTCTCGATAAGATCTTCATTCCGGATGACAGCTGTCAAACTAAAAATCGCTATAACTCGAAAACTACTGACCCTAGACTACTCGTGAGCTGAGACAAATGATAGGTCTCGATGAGATCTACATTTCGGATGACAGCTGTCAAACTAAAAATCGCTATAACTCGAAAACTACTGACCCTAGACTACTCGTGTGCTGAGACAAATGATAGGTCTCGATGAGATCTACATTTCGGATGACAGCTGTCAAACTAAAAATTGCTATAACTCGAAAACTACTGACCCTAGACTACTCGTGTGCTGAGACAAATGATAGGTCTCGATGAGATCTACATTTCGGATGACAGCTGTCAAACTAAAAATCGCTATATTTCGAAAACTACTGACTCTAGACTACTCGTGTGCTGAGACAAATGATGTCTTGATGAGATCTATATTTCGGATGACAGCTGTCAAACTAAAAATCGCTTTAACTCGAAAACTACTGGCCTTAGACTACTCGTGTACTAAGACAAATGATAGGTCTCGATGAGATCTACATTTTGGATGACAGCTGTCAAACTAAAAATCGATATAACCTGAAAACTACTGACCCTAGACTACTCATGTGCTGAGACAAATTATACGTCTCGATGAAGAAGTACGCGAGCAATGGCGCGATTGACCCTTACAAAAAGCATAATATTCAAAAATTCTAGTTTTTACTTCTGCCGGCACTCTCGGAGTGCAACCCGTCCTTTTTTGAGTCCGACTCGCACTTGATCAGTTTTTATATTTTATAGCTTATGCAGCATGAGATACAGCCCACTGACAGACAGTCAGACAGACATCGGAGGCACATCACTCGTGGTGTGAAACATCTGCTGGTGTACCCCAAGGTGGCGTCTTGTCCCCACTCCTTTTCGCTATCTTCATTAGCTCTATGACTTTCCCAATCGAATCTTCGTACCACCTGTATGCTGAAGATCTCAAAATATACTCTCAAGCGGGAATTAATGACCTTGGAAAGGCCGTATCTGATATATTGCTGATCTGGCTTATGTCTCAGAATGGAGTAATTCTCACGGATTGCAAGTGAATCTTAATAAGACACAGGCCATAGTAATTGGCAGTCACTGGTTCGTTTTAAGGGTCGACTTTGGATCTCTCCCTCCAATCGTCTTTTACGGGGAAAGTGTTCCATACGCCCAAACTGTAAATAACCTTGGCATACTTTTCAGGGGTGGAAACTGATTCTATGGCTAAAAATACTGATTTTACTGACTAAAACACTCCGAAATACTGACTATTTACTGACCACCTACTGACCTAATCTCTAGAATAATGACCTTCCGTCGGTCAATTTAGCATCGAAATACGTATATCTATGTGTGAATGGAGCTGGAAATAATTGCGACAGACATAATCAGGTTAAATTTGGTAACAAGCTAAGCAGTAGTTCAGCAGTTAGGGAAGGAAGGCACAGCCTAAGGTTAAGTGACGAACCTAATAAACACCTAAGATCACCGACGGTTTTTGCCTATTTGTTAGCCCTACCTTATCTTAGCCCTACCTAATTAATTAATTCAATTGAAAAAAAAAAGAGTTCACATTGTTGGTTTAGTGGTCCCATAATAAATAAATAAATAAATAAAAATGTTTATTTCTCTCACCACAATAGTACAAAAAAGTGTCGTATACAATCTTAGAGTAACTATGAGTTTTTGGTGAGAGCTGGTTCCTGTTGAAGGCATCAGGGCCTGTATTACAGGTAACCAGGTCCCCACCCCTTAGAAAAATATCAATTAAACTAAGATGATCCTATAATATAAAATATTGATATGGTGGAGCTAACTAGAACATTACAAATTTACAAACCATATTTCGCATGCGGTAGGTAACCTAACAATACAAGAATGCAAAATTACCAATGATAAAATAAAAAGGAAAAGAGAAAAGAAAAAAGAACAGTATCGATATGTGTATGTGTATTTATTGATGTGAGTGTGTATGGATGTGTGTGTGTGTTTGGGAGAGAGCATAACCAAGCACAAGCTATTTAAAAGGGTGAGTAGAAGACATATTATTATTGTTTACTTAATTGGGATAAGAAGTGCTTCAGTCTCATCATAAGGCAATCCTTGTAGCCATTTAACTAACCGTCTTTTGCATTCATAGTTATTAAGGTTATTTATATCAAGTGTGGCGTGGACTTTGTTATACAAAAAGCAGCCAAGAAAGCAAAAGAATCTATGACTAAAGGTTGTGCGGGGATAGCAAGACATAGGTGCGACCAAGTGATTACGTCTTGTAGATTTATCGACAACAGGAGTTATTTTGTGTTGCATTAGGATGGTCTGCAAAACAAATAATTGCCTGACGGTGAGCACCTGACAAAATGCGTACAAGTCAATAGTAGGAAAGCGATATGGTTTAAAATAGGCCACTTTGAGTATGACTCTTTGAGCGCGTTCTACTTGGATGAGGTGAGTTTTACCTGCACCACCCCAAGCAGAAATACAATACGTCAAGACAGATTGACCAAGTGCATAGTAAACCATTTTTAGAATGTTATTGTCTGCCACATGTCGAAGTTGTTTAAATATGAAGATAAGCTTCCTCACGCGGCCAGACAAAAGGCTCAGATGTAGATGAAAGTTTAGATTGGCATCAATTTGAATTCCGAGATATCTAATGTTATTTGTTGTATCCAAGTAGGTGTTCTGTTCGGGTGGATGATTGACTTTAATCTTTAAATTAATTAGGATACTCTGCTGCTCTTTCCAGTTGCGAATTGAGAAAGGAACAACCTTCGTTTTTTCGGTATTTATCGTCAGCAGGTTATTATTTAGCCATGTCCGGACGAAATCAAAACCAGTTTGTGCAGAGATATATGTAGATTGCCAATTTTCAGCAGCAAAGAGCAACACAGTGTCATCTGCGTAAGTAATAATCTTACAGTTAGCAAGTTTTAAGTTGCATAAACCGTTTATGTACACTAAAAAAAGGGTAGGTCCCAATATGCTGCCTTGTGGCACCCCGTGTGTGATTTGCATGGGAGTACTAATATGAGAGCCAATTTTTACACATTGAGATCTACCCGTGAGATAACTTTGGAATAGAGCAAGCTGAGTTCCCCTAATACCAAGAGATTGAAGCTTCAGAAGGAGAAGAGGGATCGAAACCGTGTCGAAAGCCTTTGCCAAATCTAAAAAGACGCCAAGACACTTTGCTTTTTTATCTAAATTCATCACAATATGATTTACAAGACTGTGAACTGCATTTTCTGTTGACCTTCCTTTTCGAAAGCCAAATTGGTTTTCTGATAAGAGATTATGCGATTCTAAATAGTTCACAAGTCTTTTATTTAAGATACGTTCTAGGATCTTAGACATAGCAGGTAGGACTGAAATTGGCCTATAGTTGTCGACACGGTCTCGATCTCCCCCCTTGTGAATAGGGTGAACCAAAGCAATTTTGAATTGTTCCGGGAAGGTACCAGATTCTATGCTAAGGTTACAGATGTAGGTAAGTGGAGGTACAAGCAGATGTTTATAGCGTCGTATTATGCTTCCTGAGATATTATCGTGTCCAGTTGCACAATCGGCCTTTAACGAATTTATAATTAGCTCCACTTCAGATTCATCCGTATCCAAAACAACCAGTGATTCGCTACACGTCTCTTCTGTTATTTGTACAAGTTCATCATTTGTGGAGATTTTATCAGAAAGTCTAGGGCCAACACCCACGAAGAAAGAATTTACTTTATCTATGGAAGTTTGAATGCTCTCACTCGTCTTTATGAGACTCTCAGCGGAGGTTTTATTTTTACTTTTGTTCGTTACCCCATTTATGACTTCCCAAAGACGTTTCCCATCAGTCCCAGCCATCCGTAATTGATCCCTTTCATAGTCACGTTTTGCCTTTTTCAAACGCGCATTACAATAATTACGATAACGTTTGTATGAAACCCTTAAAATTTTATCATCCGGAGACTTTTTGAGCCTTCTGAACAAACTGTCTCTGTGCCTCATACACCTGAGAAGACCGGGCATCATCCACGGTTTCAACGTCCTCTGTCTCCGTGACACTTTTTTTGCTTTTGTGTTGGAATTTATGGCTGCGGATATAGGATCAATTAGGTATTTCGTAGCTAAATTGACATCTGCAGACATAAAAACCCGATTGAAATTTATTTCATTTATTGCCACATCAAGACTCTTGTAATCAATTTTTGGAACCGAGCGGTTTGGTACAGAAGAGTTCATGGACATGGATAACACTATAGTGTAGTGATCCGTAATAGTAGTATCGAGTACAAGAGTTGTAGCTGGATACCTCATTCTTAGAATGGTATGATCAATACAAGTGCCACTAGCGGGACGTGTTATGAAAAAGTGACCTGGATAAAAGCCGTGGTTGGTTATCAGATCTTGGTAGTCTAACGAATCTGCGTCAATATTACCTGGAAGAATGTCAATATTGATATCGCCTACAATCGCTACATTACGGAAATCAGCCAGACTGGAAAGTACGTTTTCTAATGAAATCTTAAAATTTTCAACGGAGACAAATGATGGTGGTCTATAGACGTTAACTACAGCTAATTGCGATCCAACTTTAACAACAATGCAATTAACATCAGATACCGATGGCTCATAGAAAGTAACGTTCTGTAAAGCATTTTTTATATATACCACAACACCGTCGTTTTGGTTATAGGTTTTAGATGAACAGAAGTGATGATAGCCAGGTAATGTCGGAATATTTTGGTTAGTCAATAACCAGCACTCTGTGAGTGTAATCATATCAAAATCTAAATTAGTCCTTTGCATCAGCGTAAGAAAGCTAAGAATGTTTGCATTAACACTACGAATATTTTGCGTTATGATATTAAAAGTTTTATTGTTACTTTGAATGTGTAAGGCACAATCCTCAGGCACACAAAACTTAGAATCAAAAAGTGACCAATTATCTATATTATTTATAACGCTATTTATGCAAGTCATTTTTAATAAGTAATTTTTTGTGGTAGTCGAGGATCTTACCTTGGTTAATTTCAAGTGTAAGAGTCCCAAAGTATGACAGGTTGCAACTTGACAATGTTGGATTAGTGCTGAATGCAGGTAAAACGAATCATAAATTTCGGTTTGGTCTCGAAGCCCAGTGATTCTAGTCATGAGAACAAGCAACTTTTGCGATGAAAAACAATTTTCACTTCAAAAAAATTTTGTCTTCACACACAAAATGTGTCGACCATGTACCACTTTTATACTACTTTAGTATGGGAAAAAATATTTTCACATCACTAGGTCAGAAAGTAGTTTGCTTTGTCGTTTGAAATCTGCTTACCAAAGTGACTTTGTCCACTAGCATGGAAAAGTAAAATGTAATGATTAGCAGAGTTTTCTAAGGTTCCGTATCCAAAGAGTGAACGGAGCGGAGCCTTATTGCTGTCACTCACGAGTCCGTCTGTCGTCTGCCCTGTCACACAAGTTTTACAGCCAAAAACGGTTGGAGCTACAGTCTTCAAATTTTCTCACTAAAACCATATTTTTGATCCCAAGCGAACAAATTGTCAAAAAAATCTTTTAAAATATTTTTAAGGGGGAATTCCGTACAGCTAAGGGGAGCGCGAAAAATAATTGTGACTTTCCTGAGTTGACTAGATAAATACTGTACTTGTTTTAGAAACATTGCAAATCAAAGGAATGAGAAATCACCGAAGTCGGCTTTGTTTACAAAATATTATTCCGAAGACTTTTTTAACTATGTACTTGAAATTTCCATTGATCTATATACTTAAAATTTCGTAATAACTATTATTATAAACTATAAGAAATAACTATTTTCGATTATCAATGTTTTTTTTTCGCAAATGTTTCTTTTTTTCATGTGTAGAATCACAAGCACAAGTCATCGGGAACAAAACTACAAAAAATTAACGTTAAGTCAAACCAGAATGCAGACGCCACTTCGCCTCGTTGTCTTTCTCCAAGTCGTTGTCCATAACTGATCATTCATGTATACATTCTAATGTCAAGGATTGTGCTTATAAGGATTTCGAGTTACACAGCGCGAAAATACAAAGAGGGACAGAAATGGTGGGCGAGGGAAAACCTCCAAAAACCTTCAGGATTAAAAAAAAACTCAGAAAAAGAAAATTAAGATGTACAGAAAACACACGATTTCACCTCAATTTGCAGAAAATATAACCCTTTCATGAAAGAAACATGATGCCTTTGATCCCAGATCCTCAAAATACTGATATTACTGACCATATTTCGAAAAAAACTGACTTTTACTGACCTAAGTCAAAAATACTGACTTTTACTGACTTTACTGACCATTTTCCACCCCTGACTTTTTGATACCACACTTTCGTGGAAACTTTTTGATACCACACTTTCGTGGAAACCACAAGTGGCGGAGTTAAGTTGAAAGCTTTTTGGTGCGTATGGATCACTGAAAAAGCTGCGAAATTTCTTGCCGACCAGTACAAAGATTGCTCTTGCACAATCGTTACTCCTACCTATCTTGGATTACGCTGATACCTCCTACCCTGATGTCCCTCAAAACTGCATAAAAAATTATTTTGACGATGCCAAAAAATAGTCATGAAATAGTCATAAATAGTCATCATAAGGAAAATAATAGTCGCGTTACAATTCTTTCCAGACACTTGCAGCCCACTCTAGCTACTTGCCTGATATTATGTCAGGCTTGACATATTCTTGACATTACGTAGAGGAAAAAAGTCTCGGGGTGCACGGCACGCCTACCGGTTCTCGCTCGCTTGACGCGATCTATTGAATTAAAAATCAACTTTTTTAACTTTTTATAATTATGCTTAATTTTAAAAATAAAGGAAAGAACACATGATAAAAACTGTAATTAAACAAAAAAATTTCAGTTGGTATTTTTGCTGCAACATTAAATGCAAAAATATTTAACTTTAGATTAATATGCTTAATTTTAGGTAATTTGCTCAAAAACTGTCCTGGACAGCCTATCAAATTAAAAATAATTTGGTTGCCATTTTTGCCCAGACTTTTATGTAACTTGCATACAAATTTGCTTATAAAAAAATATGCGCGGATGTTTTTTGCTTAGTTTTAATTGAAGTAGGTACCTTGGAACCCACATCAAAAGTTTACCCCATCAGATATTAGTTACGATTTTTGGCTTGACTTCACATGCATAAACAAACAAAAAAAATGATTTTATGGAGAATCTAAAAGCCAGCCAATTCATAAAAAAATATTTTTCACATAAATGTTCCACCACCTATTACAATATATAGCAACTTTATAGTAAATCGACGGTTTCGATTTATGTCCAGCCAATTAAAAATTACAGCTTCAGGACTCGGCCTATAGGTGACTGATTGACTGACGCTGACCCGTATCCGCTATATGCTAACTTATTGCATACCAGAAACACCACCAAAGAAAGGATATTCCTTAACTCGGGGGTGAAATAAAGGATAACTTTTTACGATTTTTGTGCACCTCTGAAAACCAAAGATATTTCACATATGTAAATCATATCTTAAGTCAAAAAGTGCTGAAAACTCTATTAATTTTTTTCTTACCACTAAAAAAAGTCAATAATTTTTCAAACTTTCATCCTGTATTTCACCCCCTTGTAGAGTGGGTTGTTTGTGTGGGTTGTGAAATTTAGTAGGTATGTAAATTTATTGCATACCACTCAGTCAGTCAATCAGTCAGTTAGTTAGTTAGGACAAGGTATTTTATTGCAATTTTAGTGAACTATATTCAAACCAATTTTGATGCTGGAATTATTAACCGTTCTGACGATAGAGCAAAATAAAAAAATACGTTTCTTGTATCGCGACCCCCCTTGTTTTTTATATTTTATCGTTTTTAATTTTAAGGTTAAAAACACATATTCTGTGAAATTTTCATGCAGCTACCTATATCGGTTTAAAAGATACAACTTCCAACCTAGTAAATAACGACATATTTTTGATATGACGCCCGACTGTGCGTCTCCGTCGCTTGCTGCCGGGCTGCACCACTTTTTATATGTTACCTAAAGGTATGCTCTTGAATCGTGCCAAGTTTCATCTCAGCAGGTTTTGCGCAGGCTTATATAAAAACCCACAATGTTTTGGCGTTTCGAAAAAATATTTTATTTTATCTTGAAAAAAACTTGGTTTTGTTATAGCGGACTAGAGTTTGTGCAGTGATAAAGAAGTAATCCTTATAACTATGCAAACTTACTTCTGTAACTAACAACTAAATTGAAGGACAAAGGTAGATTGTGTGCACGTTTTGTAGGTACATTTTTATCTAAGTACATTATCAAATTACTAACAGAAGAAAGGCGAATTATTTTTAAAAGCTTTTGTTTCTGGAAATGTTAAAATTTGTGCTTATCTACAACACAATAATTATACATATATTTGTTTACTTTAACATCTGTAGATGACAAAATTTATGGGGCACCGTGTAAAATAGTTGAGGCTTACCAAAACAATGTCGCCTAAATCTATTGAAAGGAAATTTGAATTGTCTTGTTCTAGACGCAAAAAAATTATAGTGCTAATTAGGTGTTTCAATACAATGATGTAATGACAAGGCGTACTCTGTAAATACTGTGATCTGCCAATTCGCGTCAAAGGCATATCTACAAAACTGTCGCAGAGTGCTGTGCTAGCCCATTAGAAGCGGAAACAGTTCACAAGTGGTTTTCTATTATCGTAAACGCTAGTTGAGTAGAATGAATATGTATGGGATTGACGTAAGCCAGCACATGACATTTCGTTAGCGTATGTCAATCACATACATTTTCATTCTATTCTACCCAAAGAATTTACATATACTTTCGTACAAATTCTACCTCCTTGATTCTATTAGCATTAACGATAACAGAAAGCTACTTGTCTACGGCCCCAGTAGTCAGAAAATGTACGTCGCCAAAATGAGGATACTTTGCTGGTCCGCAGCGGTTGCAATACCAGAAGTGCCATTACAATACACATGAGGCCTAACTTAGACCAATGCGAGACAACTTACTGAGTCATGCTGTCAGTGGTACCTACGGCTATGTCATAAGATGACCTGATGATCACATGACCTAAAAAGTGTTACAGCTAGGCTCGGGACCTAAAAGTCGCGGCAGACCCCAACTTACACAACTTCTTGGACTACAACTATTTAGATATGTCTGAAGACTTTCAAAGACCAAGAAACGGTGTGTTTGAGAGGGAGGATTAGAAGAGCCGACCCCAAAGCGTGAAAATTTATAAAGCTACGATGACTTGCCAATTCTAATCAAGACCTTGATTTCTTACAAAAATTCTGCCTACACAATTCAGATTAATACATAATAAATTGCTCAAACGTTAATTTACGTGCAACTTTCTAGCTGTCCTAAAACTGCCGATATCAAACAATCATCAGAAATATATATGAGAAACCGTAGACGTAGTTTCAATTGGTTGGTAGTGATATAACAGATTATATTAAAGACGATGATAAGCTAGACTAGAGAGTACTTTCTGAACCAATTTTAGGACTACACATTTATTTTACGTGTTAGTAAACACAACGCGCGTGCGTTTTTAGTGGCCGCTATTGGGCGGTGTTATTTAGTTATTATGGAAATTTTACACCACAAAATTTCCATAATAACTAAATTACACGCAAATTTTAAAAAATGGTAAAATTATTACCTACAGAAGTAATAAAATGATCTATCTGCGTATTATTGTTGGTCGCGCAACGAGAGTTCATGCGTTATTTTTATAATTCTCAACGGGCTTGCTTTTGACCTCGATCTAGTCATAAAGACAGAGATGAGGTGGACGGGGAAACGAACTTGTCCAGAAGAAGACTATTCACATACATACATACATAACATACATAACATCACGCCTCTTTCCCGTTGGGGTAGGCAGAGACCACAGTCCTCCACCTGCTACGATCTTGACATACTTCCCTTGCTTCCTGTACTTTCATCAATCCTTTCATACATGCTCGTCGGTTTAGGGTACTTTTAACCTGGCCTTTATTCAGAACGTCCTGAATTTGGTCCTGGTACGTTCGCCTAGGCCTTCCCCTTCCAACGTTTCCATTCACTCTCGCCTGGTAGATCTCTTTCGTCAATCTTCGTTCATTCATCCTCTCTACATGACCAAACCATCTCAGCATCCCTTTCTCGATTTTGGTCACTACGTCTTCTTTTACGCCACACCGTTCTCTTATCACACTATTTCTTAGACTATTCACTCGCAACTTAAATATACTCGGTTTAGGGAGAATTCCAAACTGTGATGCTCTATCCGTCTTTCCTGTGCACAGAGAGGATAAACGACAAATGTTAAACAATGTGTGTGAGAACCGGGCCTCTATGTAATATAAATAGCTTTCTAATGTCGTAAACGCTACTAGAAAATACATTTTCATTGTATTTTGCTAGCGTTAACGATAATGAAACTCACTTGTCTAGATCCCCAAGACACAGACACAATACATGTAGCGACACATATGTGGCCTTAACTATACCTCGACGATGCACATTATATATAAGTGCTAGCGAGAATAACAGGGTTAACCGTGTAAAAACCACGGTAAATTGCCGATTTTGATTAAAAATATTGTACAGAATAATAAACTAGAATTCAATTTGACATTTTATGGTGGTAAGCTGAAATTAAATAGTCGAAATGTTACATCCAATCATTTTAGTAACAACGGGACACAAACAATCATTGATCTCTAAAAACTAAGCTTAAAAAGCAAACTAAAATTGAGCGACCATTAGACGCACAATATGAATAATACAAAATTGTAACAGTATTGCTTTTAATTATTGTAGGTACAATCACGTCATGAAATTGCACTATGTTATTACAAAATCAAGTAATACTAATAAAACTAACTAGAAATAGAAAATTGAGCGATTAATTGACATGGCTAAGCTTTTTTCCAATAGGTGATGCAAACTGATGCACAGAGGTTAACGAAGCTACTAGGAGTGGCGACAATCCTGCCAGATACACAGAAAAACTTAAACTTAGAAATTTATTCTAACCACATTAGAAGGTAACCACAATGCAATTGAAACAATAAAACAAATTAAACGCACGTACCAAAACAAGTACAGCCTTATTAGTATATTCCAGGCAGTCTTAAGGTGACGAAATTTAGGTACTTAGAAGAATTCGAAATTGTTTGGTGGCGCATTGCACAGGTGATAAACATCACGCTTTTTTTCCGTAGAAGGCAGAGACTAGAAACAAGGAGATCCGCAGAAGAACTAAATTATAATGTTATTTCGTCTCTGGATTAAAAATCTGGCTGGCTCCTAAGAATAGGCCGAATACCAAGATTCCGAATACCGAGATTAGTTCGCCTCTCTTCTTTTGTCAATTCCGTTTTTTTTTGGACCAAACACCACACACGATTTTTTTAATCAAGTCAATTCATATTAAATAAGTTAGTTTTTTTTTTTAAATCAGTATGACAAAAAAAGAGCAAGGAAAGAAGAATCGAAGAATGAATGAGACCTCTTCAGGAAGAGCTAAAAAGTTCAAGGAAGTGGGAGGCTCAATCATCAAATCAGAAGACTTTAATTTAGGTAACTGACACGGGCTCTTTGAATCTTGTGGATTTAGTCTCTAGACAGGACGCACCGTATTTTTCGGTGTTGGCAGGGTTAATAATTTATCTTAATTACATTGCGGCATTAGAGCATCATGTGACCCTCGTAAAGCGCGGAAGTTCGAGTATAAAATATGACAGACAGTCTACTACTAATTTGATACTAAAAATCCTCGTATCGGAAGCATTACCAAATTAGTTCGATTGACACAAAATCCTTATAAAAACGATAGCGATTACAATGCAAATAGCGGTAACGGTAAAGTAACGGGTCCAAGATTTTTACAGGGTGTAAAAAAGTACGATAATATTTCTAAGGGGTGATTCACATCACAAATAGTCCAGTCAATCTACGATATGAGGTTGCATTAAATACACATTTAGATAAATTCATTTCAAATAGTGAAATAGGCTTTGAAGCTGTAAATAAATCCGGCAATTTTGTTAAACACATTTATTTGTAAAAAGTACCAGTATAAGCTAAACTGTGCTACACGGTAAATATTATACAGGTTGAGTTCACCTTGTACTGGTTTTGAGAATATCAACCACCATTATGTCGGGGATAACTGTGTATTAAATTTTTGAATGTTTTTACTGGAAATTTAATAAATTATCCCCAAGCACATTTAATGCAACCCTCTCCACTCAAACTTTCGTAGATTGTCTGGACTACAATCTTATCTTATCAATAGATTGCAAAAAAATAAGAATACTTCTTTTAATTATTTTTTTTAAATGCCAGCTGCAATGCTTACAAGCATGGTGACTATGGTAAATCCCTTCCTACCAAGTGTTTTTGCTGAAGTTCTGCTCCCATGTCCTGCAGTATAGTCCAGGCCCTGGCTAAGGTTCTGTAGGGAAATGTATGTACATACAATTTTTTTTCAGGAATGTTTAGCAGGTGTCCTAGTAAGTATTTTTCACTTGGGTGATAATCCGTCATCCGGTCCAGTTTCCAGCTATGACGTCATCAAATTTTTGTATGGGATTTTAATTTTTTTTTCCTAATCGTATCGTGTAGTATATCAAACGAAAGGGCTTTAGGAGCTGATTCTGGAAATATACTACATTGTCACATTTGAGCATCTGGTTATCTTAAAATCAAAGAAATATTTTCGAAACACACCAAGTTTGAGCTCCTCCAGGGACCAAACGGCTGAATAGCTATTTATAAAATGTACGTCTAATGACTCTTTTATTTTAAGATAACCAGATGCTCAAATGTGAAAATGTAGTATATTTCCAGAATCAGCTCTTAAAGCCCTTTCATTTGATATACTACTCGATAGGATTAGGAAAAAAAAATTAATATCCCATACAAATTTTGAAGACGTCATAGCTGGAATCTGGACCGGGTGACGGATTATCACCCGAGTGAAAAATACCTACCAGGACACCTGCTAAACAGTCATGAATTTTTTTTATATACATACATTTCCCTACAGATCCTTGGCCAGTGCCTGGACTAGTAGACGTTTCGTGGGACGTTATGTTATGATGATGGTGATGAATTTATTGAAATGTATAGGTACTTGCTAGTGTCTGGATATTATAACAAACAACATCTTAGTCTGCATCACCAGCTGATCATAGAGGTCATTACGTCATAGTATTTTTTACGTTTTTTATACAATCTATAGTGATGTACAATCACCTCTTAGAAGAATCATCATACTTTTTTTTTACATCCTTTATAATAAGAAGGAAGCGTTACATAGTTTTGTGTAAATTTTACATAGGTGTGTTATAAAATAACTTACAGAGCTAAAATATATTGTTTACACCTCCAATTTGAAATATAATAATAGATTTAACTATAACAACTTTTCAAAAGATTTTGTAAAATCTACCATCGAAATAAAGATTTAAATAACATGCGTACTGGAAATTTCTTTGCAACATTGTAACAATATGAATTCACCACATCAAATTTAATAGACTTTCTCAACAACAACACATTGCGAAATGTCTTGACCTAAAATTCATATGTAGCTAGAGGAAAACTACAGCTAGAAGTGTAAATGCATACAAAATAAATGCATCGAACAAACACATTTGATTTAGGGTTAGCGCTAAAATGGTCGAGACGTTTCCGTTGGTGAAGAATAAATATATATATTTATATACTATTTGACCAATTAATCAATTATAATTTGTCCGAAATAGCATGCATATTTAGTACACCAATAGTTTAGTCCACCAGAGGCAATTTTTACTTAATTAGCAATGAGAACGAACTGTCCAGAGGGAAATTTAAATATTTACTCGTGAAATAGGAGGGTTTTGGAAGAGGTACTCTGAAAGATTTTATTATGGAATGTTGCGCAGAAACATGCGGAAGAACTCTCCGGAGTAGCAAATACTAACGACGCGTCGATGGCGTTTGAGAAAGTACCTACCATTGCTTAACAAGTTAAGGAAAATATGTGTCCATCTTTGCATAATATTACTGGCCCACCGCCCGTAATTTAATGCTCAAAGTTATATTCTCCGTCATTCATTACTACTCTTTTATATTCTCCGTCATTCATTACTACTCTTTGTTTGTGTAAATACTTTCATGTAACGTAAAAAGTGTTAAAAATGTGTGTATAAAACGACAGTCAAACTGTTTTTTGTGTGTTTATTGTGTAATTGAAGAGAATTTTTTTCTTAATTGCAAAATGCTTTTTACAAAACGTTGCCATTTTTTGTGATCTCTTTTATCTATCTTAAGTTTACGTATCCAAACCACTCTACCAGCGTCTCGCCTTACCTCACACTGAGTGTAAGGCACTGGTCGATCTTATATCTCCTGTAGATGCTTTGTGTAGAGACGAAACTTGTGTTGCTATTGCCTGCGCATGCGAAAATATTTACGTGTGGGCGAGCGGTGCACAACAAGTGTACGGCATTCATCATTGATGCAGAGGTGTCTATTTTTCATAAATTGTTGTTATGGACTTCCGCGAGGTAACTCCTGATTCTAATTACTGATAAACTTTGGGTATTATGTTACGAATTCGGGTCATTGGTGAATATTAAATAGAGTAGGCACAGGAAATACGACATTAGCGAATCAACAATTCGCCGCCCTTTGAGTATCCCGTGACTGTTAATGGGCGGTGCGTTGCGCAAATAACGACTCATGCCAGCCAAGAAATCTGAGGATATTTTACAACAAACGGTAAATCTTTTGAAACCATCATCCTCTCCAGTTCACAAGATAATATTCCTCATCGACGTATATAACATATACTTTACACCTTTTTCATTGGGGTTCCGTAGTAAAAAACGAACCCTTATAGTCAGTCTGTCTGTCCGCGGCTTAGCTCAGAGACCCTTAGTACTAGAAAGCTGAAATTTTGTACAGATATACATTTCATTCACGCCAATAAAATGGTAGAATAAAATTTTAAAAAATATTTCTTCTTAGGGTACCTCCCCTACAAATAAAGTGGGGATGAAATATTTTCTTCTTATCTAACCCATAGGGTGGGGTGTCGTTGGATAGGTCTTTTAAAAACAATGAGAGTGCAGAGCTCTTTTTTCGCGTTAGGGATCCGTTTGCGAAATATTTAGCTTGAAAGCGCATAGCTATGCGGACGATATGGTCCTGCTGAGTGCGTCAATCTGTGGTTTAAGAAGGCTTATTACCATTTGTGAGCAATTTGCGGATGACCATAGGCTGGTTTATAATTCTAAAAAAAGCGAATTTATGGTCTTTGGGGACAGGGGGAGAGATGTGCCACCAGTGAAATTGAATGAGTTTCCCTTGCAGACGGTTTACAAGTTTAATTACCTGGGTCACATCTTGACCCCTGACCTTAAAGATGATGAAGATATTGAGCGGGGGCGAAGGGCGCTGTCAGTGAGAGCTAACATGATAGCCCGCAGGTTTGCACGATGCTCAGCGCAGGCCAAAATTACTTTATTTAGAGCGTTTTGTACCACATTCTACACGTGCAGCCTGTGGGCACGCTGTAATGCGAAATCCTACAACGCCCTTCGCGTCCAGTTCAATAATGCTTTTAGAATGCTGTTGGGGCTGCCCCGATATTGTAGCGCATCAGGGATGTTTGCTGAAGCCCGCGTTGATTGTTTCTACACAACGATGCGAAAAAGATGCTCTTCCCTGGTGCGTCGCGTACGGGCCAGCACCAACAGTATTCTGCAAATGATTGCTGAAAGGCTAGATTTTTATTATGTGAGACATTGCTGCATTTTTTGTTGGAGTCGAGTGTCCTCCTCTTCTGCCGGCTAAACAGTTGTTACTGGAAATGTGAAAAAATTCACAGTAGCAGCATATATGATGAAATTAAAAGGAAAATTATTACAGTTAAGTAGGCTTCACAGGTTAATGAGCTATAGCCGAAAAACTGGAAATAATAAAAATTGCTATAGCAATCAGGCACTAGAACCTCGCTGAGCATTAGAAGGTAAAAAGTTTATGTTATAAACGTTATGAAATACTTTATCAAAACCCGCTTTGCTATAAAAAATCGTAAATAATCTACGGAACCCTATTTTGCGCGTGGCCCGACACGCACTTGGCGTGTTTTAATCTCTCAAAATCCATGGATAGTTAGCAAAATAGTAATTAGATACTGTACCGACAACATTTGGTAAACACTATTATTTTTTTTTTATTTAATTAGAAAATTTTAATAAAACATAAGACTGCCATTACGTTTAACCCTGCGATTGGCTTTATTAACGAACGTACATGTTTTTTAAACAATCTACTTAATAAAAATCGAGCACCACCATCCGAGTATTCTTCGATGACCCTTACATTCGACATTTTGTATGCGCCTAACGGGATTTTTCGATGTCGTATCTATTACCATACGTTTCATTTTTCAGTCTCAGTGACGTCCATGATGACGTACGCTAGTTTGTTTCGAACACTTGTGCAGTAGGACGAGGGGGAATCACGAATTCCCAGTCATCCTACCAGTGGGACACTCCAGTAGGACGACGGGGCATGCCCCTAAAATAGTGGGTAACAACACACATTTTTCCACATTTACGATCAGAAATTTTGAAAAGCACCAACAGAATTATTTTAAATAATGCTTTTTTTTATTTTGTATCTATAATACATTATAGATACAAAATATAAAAAAGCATTATTTAAATACATTATACATACAAAATAAAAAAGCACCTACGTTTAAGTTGTATATTAGATAGCTAGGCCCCCAACAATCACATTACGTTTTTCACCATCACAATAATAATCAAGTCTAAGTCAACCCGGCGCTTTCTAATATTACAATATAATCTACATCTTGGCTTAAGTAAAGCGGAATTTTTTAAATAGATCCAACGCGTTTTTAAATGAGAATACATTTTAATAAAATCTATCAACGCAGCTCGCGACCATAGTATGCCATGCAAATTCGACCCATGTTGGTAGTAAAGTTATAAGGGGCTTTCAAATCATCCACAAATTACGAGATTTGTAGATGGTTAAAAAAAAAAGATTCAGTGGAAACGATAGTGTGCCGAAATCGTTACGGGCATACACACCACCGGCGTCTACGGCTTTTATGATAGATGACGCAGAGTTAATTTAATCGCAATACAAATTCGAAAATATCAGAACTACAAACAATTTTTGTTATGTATTTACAATTGAAATCACTTTTCCCTAAAATATTTGAGATTAATTGATAACATTTCCTTTTTGGTTTCTCTAAAACTGGACGATGAAACATAATATCTGCATTTACGGATATTTTCCCCTTTTATATTTTGCAAAGCACGCTAGTGAAACATGACAACCTACATAAAATATTTAAGTACAAACAGATAAAGTATTTATAGATAACTATGAAAACGTCTTAAGATCTAACCATCTTTCTTATGTAGAAAATTGTGCGTATTTAATAATACTACTTTTTTACAGAAAGCCTAAAACATAATGTAACATGGCTTTCGGAAAACTCCTTGTTGAAAACTTCGGCAAAAATATCTGATCAAACCAGATTATTCTACTCCTCGAATGATCTCTTAACTAATTTTGAAAGACTGCCCCGAAGCTTAATTATTAGAACTACTATAATTTATACTCAGAAATATATTCAAATGTGCAAACTGATTCATATATCTACACTACACAAAGCTATTCCCAACTTAAAAACGTCAAATAAAATACGTATGAATAAGAAATAACTAACTTATTAGAATTTTATTGGTCATCAATCAATGGTCGTATCATATTAATAATAAAAAATTGGCCATAAAAGGTTAACGTACTATTTCATTCTAAAATTTCATTATATTTATAGGGTGTCACCAATTTCTATGGCACAAATTAAAAACCAAAACAGTGAATTCTAAACTAATTTTCCCCACCATACGGAAGATACTTATTCAAACAACATACGACTAATATTAATACAAATTCTACTATAACATTTCGTGAAACTAGTGCCGCATAACAGTTAACCGTATAGTAAACATAACATTTTATCCTACTACACGTTCCTTGCTCACATACACTATTACAATAAAAAAGCGAATACTTTATAGATATTGCTTACTGAGAATACTAGAAAATATAACCTGGAAAAGCATAAAAACTCATCATCGCTCCCAAACGGATCTGCTTCCGCAGGAGCCTGCACAGTTAAGGTCTCGACCCAGTGCCAGAATTAAGGAGGGCAGCATTCGATCATACATTAATTGATAGATGCACGATTGCTGCTTAAAAAGGTATGTTCTCAGTCGCTTTGTGGCTCAGGAAACTTATACATTGAAATTTCTTATTTTTAATGCAGGTTATCAAAGATTTTCTGTTCGTAATCAATATTCGACTGTTAATGTAAACTTACATGCATGATATTTTAGCTCTTCAAGTGATATCATTATTAAATGTGATTTTCAACTTTCAACTTCTAGCCTTTAAGTGTGATGCACTTACAGACCTAATTTATTTTAAAACTAATAAGTATTATGTTGGCTATCCATACAAATAAGTAAAAAAATAAAACGTTTCAAATTTCGCACAAAAATGGGGCCACTTTTACGATGCGACTGTGTATCTAACAAAATGTATGATTGAAGGGGGCAACCGGTGCTGCAGTCTAAGAGATTGTTAAAACTCACTTTATTTAATTCGGTTTATTGCTTGTATTCACCTACATAAGCTTGTATTAAGAAGGATTCGATTTGTACCGCAATATAATATTCAAAATGTTCTTGAAATATGTTTCTATTAATTATTAGGGATCTCCAGTCCTCGGTCGTCCCAGGGCCCACAATAATCCGGCACTAGCTTGTTGTGGTTGCATTTAGAAAGAAACGTAGTGTAATGAAAGCGATCCCTAGTTGGTTAAATACTAACATTTATTGATGGTTGCTTCTGGAAGCCTCAGCGTCCTGCCTGGTGATGTTGAAGGCTTCCGTCTTGAGGAAGTCCACGGTTTTGTAGTCAGCTTCTACAGCAGACAGCGATTTTCCATGGCCACTCTTTTTCTTTTTCGCAATTGTGTCTGTAGGCTGTAAACCAATATTTATTTTGATACAACAAATAATTTACCGTCAAATGTATTTTGAGCAGATTTTTGTTAAATGCACAGCAGATTTTTGTTAAATGATCATCAAAGTTTATAAAAAATGATCACTAAATAGGTTCAATCAGGTTAGATAAGCGAATTCGAGTATCAGATAACTTGTACAACCTAACCAAATACAGGAAAACAAAAATATACCTAGGTCAAATTAAGTATTTTTTATTGTGATCATTTGTTTTTGTAAGTCGTCAGTTAAGACAGAACAATTTACTAACGTTAAACCAAAGAAAGTATAAAATAGACAGTTACAGATGTAGTCACATATGAAGCCCAGAATTTAGGCCCATGGCTCTTAGATGACGCTCTAATACACTATACATTGCAAAGATGTAAGAATAAATGGTACAGCAGCACTGCACTTACTTTCTCGCGGAATGCAAGAAAAATACGGCCAATTGCGAATCGAACTCGCGCACCGAGGGTTCCACTAGGTATTTAAGTAAAAGTTATGTTATTTTTATTGCAAAAAATGTTTTCTATTAAAAATATAAGGTTCTCGGTATTTTTACTTTATGTTTGCTATAAAACGTTGCTTTATGCCAAATTTCTAGGTCGATTGGACGTATCCTTTAGGTTTTGATTCCCTTGCGAGTAGTTGTGAGTTTCAAAATATGTGGCTTAAATTGCTGTTTCTTTTGATTGCGTTAAAATAGAAGTTTCACTTTGATACAGCTTAAAGGTATTATAGACCTGAGTATTGATATAAATATCAATTTAATACCTCTATGCTACCCAAAACATAAAATCGCTACCCAAAACATAAAAAAAATTGGTGCTTAATGGGGTATTTTTCACTGAAATTGGCGTTTAAAAGTTGAGAGGGAAAAAACCCTGAATGTTAGTTTAGGCTCCAAATAAATAATTTGTCTATTTTGGTGATTCCAATTGCAAACTATGATGGTGGTAGGGCTTCTGTACAAAGTACGTCTGGAAAAGTACCGCCTTTTGCCTGTTACTATCGTAAAACAGCAGTGTTTGCACTATTGTGTTTCGGTAGAAGTTTTAAGATAGCTCTTAAAATTTCAGGCACATGAGCGATTCTATTTTATTTCTTAGAGTGGGCCTTCAGGATTTGGTTGTTTTTTTCCGTAAGAATGACTGATTGATAGGGTATTTTGAAAGTATTTTGATACTTATTTTTACAAGTAGAAGGCAAGGCAAGGCAGTTCAAGGCAATCATGACACAAAAAGAAAATTGGAAAAATGTTCAGTAAAAAAAAATATGAATTTTTATATTTCCTTCGGCAGAAAATTTTAAAAATTAATAAAATAATGTATAACTCGAAAACTACAAATAATCGCGGAACATACATGGGGGTGATTCGGGTAACCCAAAGGGTGGTCCACCTCTGGACCACCGCTTGACAGTGTTTCCTGGGACACCCTGTATATCACACTTATTTCAAGCAGACAACGAACTACAATGAAATTGCTATGTCTCCTTACACTTACAAATATTGCGCCGATACAAAAAAGGGGCAATTCGCAAAGGAAACTTATATGTAAGGTACCTTGAAACTTGGCTCATAAACAGAAATAGGATTATTAAACATAAATAAAAAATACCAATTTTTTTCGCCCATAAATTACGAAGTTTTTAAAAATAATCGTTTTCGTCAAATTTCGATAGTTCGTATGGCAGAATGTGATTAGTAGTCATTGCCTATCATAAAAAAAAACTAACAGCTGTATAAACCGACCACAGACTACTTAAAACAGTTCTCAGTTTTTTTTAAGACTGGCCATGGCTACTTTTCATTCTGCCATACGGCTAATCTATATTTGACAAAAACAAAATTATTTTTTAACTTTATTATTTGCAACCGAAAAAATTTTTATTTTTACTCATTGACCTTATCCCTGTCTATGAGCCAAGTTTGGAGGTACTTTACACATACGTTTCCTATGCGAATTAAAGTTGCATACCTCTTAATAAGACAAGCTATAGAATGACATGCATAATGTAAAACCGATGTAAGTTTTGAGCCGTTCTTGCGCAAGATGCCATGCCACTCGGGTGCAGCTTTGCCAATCGTAGACTATCTAAAGTCCGTGCGAACGAATTGTGGGCATATTTTTCTTACCATCGTTAGAACAGGTTTTGAAGAGTGCAGATCCAAATCCAAGTACTGTAAAACATCGGACCTTCGATCATCATAAGGGCTCAGCTGCAAATGTCTCTGTAAAAAAAATATGTAAAATAGACTCGAAACTTTCTGTAAATACTGGCAACAGTGGAGGGAAGAATGAGGTTTGCTATAAGATAAAATCTAAAGTAAACGTATGAAACATATTCGGTTTAAAATGCTCTCTTGTGCTAAAAAAAGTTGTAAGCTGCAGTGGCGGCGCGCAATGTATGTTGTCGCGCGCCGCCGAGCAATGTATATCGCCCTGCCTCCGGTTACCATAGACACAGAATTAATAATAGTACTACATACAGAACGGAAGCTCTCCGCCTCCCACCATTCGGAGTACCTCAAGTGCGCGTGCATCACCCCGCGGGGCCCTGCGCGATATCTCGTCCCATTTCTCGTCCTGTTGCCACGCGATATGCAACGCTTGCAAAAGTTGAAAAAATGGTGCGTGGTTGTGCAGTTTACGGTTGTCTTTCGACTCTCCAAGACAAAGTAAAATTTGGAATAAAGTTAAACAATAATAAGAAGCAATTATTATGGAATAAGCACCATAAGGTAGACATGGATGTTTTCTTTCCTTTAAACATTTCTTTCATTGATAGATTTAATAGAGCATTTTTTGGGTTAAATGAAAAAAATAAAGCTTTGAATAGTATGTATTTATTTATTCCTTTCCACATTAAAGCAATAATATAACAGCATCTTTTTTCATTTTCTGGAATAAAGTTTGGCAGATTTTTTTGCAGTGATGATATGAGCAGATTCGCCATTTTCGCGATAGTCACCCTGGTGCACCGGCGGGGCGGCGGCCAGCCAGCCGTCAAAGATGAAGTTTAGTGAAAAAAATGATTGTTTTTAGAGTTTGTGAGATTATTTCAACGTGTGTTTGTTTGTTTTAATTGAAATTCGATTACAAAATACAACAAAGTGAGGTGACGAGTGATAGTAAAGTTATAATTCGTTTGTGAATTGTGTAAGTCGCTTTATAGTCGAACGAAAAATGTGCAACTCGAAACTGTAATAAAAGTATAATGCTACTGTTCTGTTATCTACGTTTTCTAGGGTAGGTAAGTGTTTTCTAGATACCACCAACCCTACACTCACACGTCTTTAACCCACCCACACATTTGCGCGTGTAAAAATGACAGCTGTCACTTTTGAGCCCGATTGTATGGAGCTTCCGAGGTGTGCCATAGAATCAATCTTGTTATTCTTGCTTGCTGAAAATTTTTATACGTGGTTCTGAATTTCTGGATATTATACATATTTTAACTCATCTTCCTCGCTTTATTGCTGCTCCCCCTCATTGGAGACCCCGACGTGATCGAAAAAGGTTTACATCATCATCATCATAACATCCCATGAAACGTCCACTATAGGACAGGGAGCTCCCTCTAGAATTCTAGTTTTTGCTGGAAACATGTAGAGGGGAAGTACCATAGTCACCTCGCTTGTTAGCGTTACGGCTGGCACCATGGACCGCGGGCTGTAGGTGACCGCAGTAAGTAAGATGTTAAATACAAAGGAGGATGCTGCTGGCCATCCTCCAGTTTATAACCCTTAGTCGCCTCTTACGACACCCACGGGTATGTAAGGGTTGGTACTATTCTTTGCCGGCACCACACGGGGTTTACATTGCAAGTAAATTAAACAAATGCACCGGAGCAATTCCTTACTTTCTCCCGATATGCAAGCAATAGTACATTACTGCAATGGTCGACAAAAACACAAGTATTGAAGGATGAACGTGATAATGTGGGCAGAGGTGTAGATGAGGCCCATATGCGTGAGTCCTTCAATACCTGGTTGCGGCCAAGGCTTGTATCGTACTTTTCTCAATATGCTGTAACGGAACTAGCATCGTCCGTACAATTTCACTCAAAATATTGGTTGATCTTGAAATCATTTACAATACTAAAAGATACTGAATTTTGAATTATTATTTTCGTAATTTATTTGATCTACGGAACTCTAAAACTTTGAAATTTTGTAGGAAACTTTTCCTAATTGTTTCTTCAAATATTAAAAAGGTTGAATATGTATTGGAAGTGAGCAAAACAAAGAGTTTCTTAGTTGTTACATTTTTGCTGTTTCGTGATTGGAGGGAAGGGATAGCGAGAATTTGAATTTTGTTTGACAATATGGAACTACATCGCATTCGATGTTCATTTTTTCGTGTTGGTATTTTAGAAAATAAGAAATTTACAAATTTTTGTCTAAAATATCAAAAAAACCAGTGAATTATTAAATTTCAGAGAAATTATCAAGATAAAAATAGCAGTTTACAACATCTACGAAACAAGAGCTAAGTTATTTAGATATATTGTCAGATTTGTAGTTTAATAGGTTCAAATTATCGAAATTGATCAAACAAACTTATATCAATCTTGGTTTATCATAAAATGAAGACCAACAAATGAATATAAATATTATTCAAACCTAATTTACTTTGTGTTTTTAGCTTTTCTTCTGGAGCTCTGGACGATGAGTCCAATTTTTGAGTAAGAAATAAGTAGTATTTAGTGGTAAAAGGAAAGAAAGCTTTTCTTTCAAGAGTCGGGCAATGTGTCTAAATTCTTAGTTAATTTTTGTTTAACTTTATAGGAGGTGGAAAAAACTGGATAATTTGATAATTTGGAAATTTCACAAGAAGAACAGGAAATTATTTCTAAAGTACCTATCTACTAAGATCTTCTAAAGAGTGACGCAGACTAAATCATACTAGACAGTTAAAGTGATTCCATGATGAACTGGAAAAGATGGTATGTAGTTTCATATTTATAAATTCGGATTTCATGTTTCTCGCCGGACAGTTGCAATTCAGCTTCCCTTGGATCGTTAAGAAAATTCTAAAGGTTAAACTTAAATTTTGCATTGAGAAATGCCAAATATCTGTTTTCAAATTTCTCTAAGATTTTGTTAAATTAAGTAAACAAGTATATTATAGATATCATTTCATTTCTGATGAGCTATTTTAAAGTAAAGTTTTATTGGTTCAAAATGTTACTACAGAATGGAGATATAATACTTTCAAATAGTTTATTCTTTTACTAAGACTACAAGCTTAAATAAATAGCTGATAATGTATGAAATTGTTTGAGAAAATACAATCTCAGTATATTAGTGATATACCATATGGAGTCATTATATACACAAAAACAGTTTTATGTATCATCTAGTACATAGTATCAAAGAAAATTATTGATTCAATATAAAAACAGATTGAACTAAAAGGACTAGAAAAATATCAGTCTCTTTCATTGTCAAAGTTAAACTAAAGAAAAAATGTAATAAGATAAATTACAGTTTTAGAGAAGTTTGATTGGTTCTTTTATAATTTATGTTTGTTTTTTTGTTTTTGCTTGCTTCCATACATTCAACTGAGTAAATAACTAAAACATGGGTTTGGTAAAATAAAATAATCTCTAGGGAATGATTTTATAAAATAATAAGTGATTAAATACTCAAAATTCTACTTCAATTTAAAATCTACTTATTTGCTTTTATTCGACGGAGAAATAATTTAAAACATAGACTAGAAATATTCAGGTACTTATTTATTTTTAGGGAATTATATTTATTTTTAGGATATCATATTTATATTATTACGGTTCACACTTAGAGTTTCTGGGTTGCTACTTAGTGTGGGGTATCATCCTAGACGATTACTCTAAAGGCCACTAAACAGTTTAAAACAGACTCAATATATTTTTAGGTTTTAGGTAGATCAGAACTTGCGCTAGGAAATATTAGATCATAGTACAATTTTATTTTTCTAGGATTAGTTAGACTTAGTTAGGTATTAGTTAATACTTAATTCAGTTATACATTTCAGGTTCTTTATAAACTTTTAAACTTACATACATTTTTCAAATGGATAGAATATAGTTAGGTAGGGAGCCCGTTACAATTTGGTTCCGTGAGCCATGATCTAGAATTAAGTTTAGCTTAGGTTAAGTAGCCCTTTACAATTTGGTGCCGTGACCAGGATATGATCCAAGCTTATTAGGGTCGTTACAATTTGCTGCAGTAGCCCAGGATGAATTTCTAGCTATTATAGTCTTGGTTGACCAGTGATCTGGCTCTACCCTTTACATTTTGGTGCCTCTTCCCAGTATGTAAATTTTGAGTTACTATAGGTTTAGTTATACTTTTTCCTTTTTGTAAATGGGGAATATTTAGGCTTTGTTTTAATATGGTTGCTAGGTTAGAATTTAATTATTTACTTATTAGGGAGAATTCAATATTCTTTTAGCAAAATTTGCTTGATTTTAGGGTAGGTACATAAGTAAGCTGATTTAGAATCTAATTGGTTACTAAGAATATGCAAATTGACTAGGTTAGGCATCATCTGTTGTGAGTTTTAGACTAGATTTTAGAATCTTTACCTTACTGCCGCTATGTTATTTAAAAGCTTATTAGAGTTTAGTCAAAATCTGTGATAAAGAGTGACAACAGATATACTAGACGTGTTACTTATCGGATAAGTACTTACTTATAAATTCAATAATTAATAATAACACTTTAGAACACAATACACTTTTATTTTATTACAAAGGGGCACACAAAACATTTAGTCTCACTAAAAAAAATGTTCTTTAACACTGTGTGAGAGTCACTTTTGCACTTAATACTTTAACTTTCTTTGGGTTTGAGTGAGTCGTCGGGTTGATTTTCAACTGTGGTTGATATTATATGGGGTTTCTTGCGGTTGGCTTTCTTTTACTTATGCTAAAGTGTGGGCTTTGTGTTCGGGTGTTATGAAGTTCAAAATTCTCTGCAAAATACAAACATTAGGTTATTATCATATTACAACAACTGTAAAGGTAGAATTTTAAGTTCTTTTTAGAGAAAACAAAAGGTATTTACTTGTAAAAGCATAGATTCATTGAACTAGTCCATCAAGCTGTCTTGCAAGTATTTATAGATAGGCAGGTTTGAAAATCACTGTGAAACGAAAGGAATAGTTAAATCATCATAGTAGCAACTTGAAATTTCATAAAATCCTTCATTTTTGTTTGTGCTAAGTAAGTAGGTACCTTTGGAGATGTTGAGTTTAACATCAAGGTTTTTCTTAAGCGGACACAACACTGAAGTTTTACAATGTTTGGGTGTTGTCTTATTGTTGTAATGGCTTGGAAGTTGTAAGCACTATCCTGAAATTGAGCGGATACATGTATATTACTATAAAATAGGCAGGTTAGCTTAGAACATTGGTTTTTAATAAAGTAGGGTTATACAAACTGAACTTCACAGCGGAAATTGCGTTTGCGGTCAAACGATGTTGGATTAATAGACAGTAAGTTAGATTTGGTACAAACTTTTGACTTTCTATATGCAATAAAAATGGTTAGAATCAGAGTTAGATATGGAAATCAACAATTTGAGACGCAGACTACGCTGTTCCAAATTGAGTAAACGTTACTAAAGGTGTTTGTGGTGTTGACGAACGATCTAAATTATTTGGCACGTTCACGGTACTATCGCAGTTTTAGTGCTTTTTCTTTTAATTTTTAAATATCTCAACAACGCCTAAGTTATTTCATCAAAATTTTATGATAAATTCATATTAATTACCATTCTTTTATTGATAGAGTACTCTATAGCAGATTGAGGAACATTTTGGAACGGGGTGTCGGAAACTCAGAGTAAAAAACTATAGAGTCCTATAGAGTCCGTCATATACATGTTCTGTAAGAGCTAGTGAAGTGAAAAGCGTCTCACTGTCGCCTATTCTAGTCGGTCAAAAAACTCAGTTAAGTTTTACAAAAATCAAGATATCTTTTAAAATCTAATGTATTAGTATAAACTTTGTTTGCGAAAGTGAAAATACTTGCGAAATTTTTTTACTTGCGAATTGATCATTAATACTAAGAACGGAAGCGTAAATTATCCGTAATAGTCATTTTATTCATGATTTTAAACACCGTTTCTTTTCCTGAATGGTAAGTGTTTTCACCAGAAAAACTATGATAGTAGCATTTATTAGTTCCATGTCACATATTTCTCAGAGAGAAAGGAAAAATTTTTTTACGGTTTTAGGATTCGAAAAAAAAACGGACATTTTAGTATGGAGGTTCCTCGCAAGAAAGTGCTATGCATATGGCTCTCTTCTTAGCAGAAAGAGCTGTTACTTAAACCTCTTTGGTCGGAAAGTTATTTTTATTTTTAAACGAAGCATGGCATTCGCTTTAAATACTTATCTTTTTTCGCCACTAGTAAAGTAACTTTATAAATTAGATTGTTTTTGAAAAATTTCAAAGCATCAATTTATATATCTAAGAAACTTGTACACACGGACGCAATTTAGTGGAAACATTTTATTTCGCGCTTGGTTATGGGTTTGATTCTAGAAAGGGATGTTGTCAAACAGTGATTTGTGCAACTTTCTCTGTTTGAATGGGATGTTGAGGGGTGAATCGTTTGGTTGCTCGAAGTTTAAAGACTT
This sequence comes from Athrips mouffetella, assembly GCA_947532105.1. Lineage (NCBI taxonomy): Eukaryota > Metazoa > Arthropoda > Insecta > Lepidoptera > Gelechiidae > Athrips > Athrips mouffetella. The sequence goes on from OX383956.1 coordinate 37,168,477, forward strand.
CTTGCTTCGGAGGGCACGTTAGATCATTGATTTTAAATTCAATTAAATTTTCTGAGGTAGTTTCTATGAAGACAGTTTAGAGTATTTGAGGTTCAATAATTTTGAGATTGGAATTAGTGAAGTCAGTCAACGATTTTAGAATTTTCATGATATAATGATGATGAGACAGAATTGTAACTTTAGAAATATTAAGAAAATTTAAGTAATAGGAATAGTAATTGATTTTCAAAGCTAGGCGTACTAGAGTCTAGGTCTATGTTTCTTCAAATGCAACAAAAGCTTTTATTTTTAAAATTTAGCTAATTCAAAACATTTCTGACTTGAACTTTTTTTTTACTTATTATACATTTTAAATAGTTTTTTTTTAATATGTGGTTTTGATGTTGCCAGAATAGGTAATTTAAAAAAAAAACAGTAGAATTTATGATTTGATTAGAAAAGTGAAAAAAAAACAAGTGCGATTTTTATTATGTAAGAGTTCTCATTGAATATTTTCTTACGCAAAGGTAACATCACAAGTTAAATTTTGATTCTCAAAATGAGCAACGCATTTTGTGATTTAATTTAAATCGCTCATTTATTCGTTTATTTATTTTAATATAATTTTTTGTTTTTGTTGATTGCTTTATAAAACAATCAAGGAATGTAAACAAAAGTAAAGTAAATAAAAAGATACGATAAAAAAATAATTTCTATAGTTAACTTATGAAAATTTTTAATTATTAAAAAAAAGGGGTTATTCAAAAATATAGTAGAAAAAATGGTAAATAAATGAAGGATTTCAAAATTGGTTTGGTAATATCTGACGCTCAACATTTTGACAATCAAGATTGACATTAAAAATTTTCGTTCAAATAAAGCATATTTAAAAAACTTGTAGAGTTGCGAAAGATTGGAAAATAGTAAACGATAAATTGAATTGTTTGGTAAATATTCTTTCGTTAAATTATGTTTCAGGTTATTTTAGGGTTTTATTTCGATTCTTGAGTCTGTTTTAATCTGGAACGTGGTTGTTATTTCAGCCACAATTTGTTGACGTGAAATGGAGAGTGTGAACCGTTACGATTTAGGAATAGTTAATTAGGAAAATAAACATTCAAATAATTTATTAATGTAGCATAAATTCAACGAGTTTTTCAAGAGTTTTAAATTTGGGGGGTTGTATAAATAAATTCGAATTTAGTTTAGATAACAATATTCAATATTTTAGCCAAAAATTGAATGTTTTTAAATAACTGAAACTGACATTCGTAGACGGTTTTACCGATTTCGACGAAATTTATCATGTGGGGTTTTATGGGGTTAGAAAGAGTTTGATTTAGATAAATGTCATGTCTGAGAGAATTCCGCATTACAGATAGAATTCTACGTCATTAGTCGGCGGGGGTAATTTACCTTGAACACCTGTTAATATTTTGATGTTGAGATGGTTATTTTAGAGTGGAGGCTGGGTTCTAATTTTTATAATTAATTGACATTGCTTCGCGACAGTGTCGTAGCATAATTAATAAAGAAGTTTTTGCATAATAAATGTAAGGACATCGACCGACTTATATATCTGGTGGAAGAGTTTTCAAGGTTTTCTAGTATATGGTTGTTCAAACGATTATACGACAAGGAGTGTTTTTGGGTCTGGGGGTTGAATAATAAAAAAAAAATTAAAATAAAATAAATTAAAATAAAATAAATTTGAATAAAATAAAATAAAATCTAATAAAATAAATAAAATAAATTTGAATAAAATTAAATTAAATAAAATTTAAATAAAATAAAATAAATTTGAATAAAATAAATTTAAATAAAATAAAATAAATTTAAATAAATTAAAGTGGAATAGTAATAGGAAGGGTTTGAGAGAGAGTTCGATGATTCACTTTTAAAGTATTGTGCTAGACGACTTGTTTACACGTGAGTAATCCGTTGCGACAAGCTGTCGAGGAGTTTTATTTGAAAGGATCTTTGGGGGACCGACTCGTAAGTCCTTGGAAAGAAAGATGTTTTCCTAGGAAATCGTTTTGATTTGTGGACGGACTTATAGCCGCATTCCCAACCTTCCTGGCAAAATACTTCTTCCATTTCAAATAAATTTGTATGGTGTAAATCGAGGGTTGATGGGGTAAATTTACAATTGGTGTTATATTTCCCTTGTGAATTATTGCATCAGTTGCGCATAGGTGCTAGATAGTTAGACATTGGAAGTGATTAGATCAGTATAATTAACAAAGAGTTTTTGGGAATTAAAATTATTAAACTAATTTGCGCAGCACCTGAGCGTTTTACTGGAAAGTTTTCACTTAGTTGCATAATTAATTGTTTCTGATTTCATATGTTTCATTGGGGGGGACCAGTGGTTCGTAGTAATAGCGTATAAGAGGACGGAGAGGAAGGTGAGAAAGGTTGAATGAAGATGATGGAAGAAATTTTCATTTTGCTTGGGGTTGAATGACTAGCGACTAGTTGAATATGAGAATTAAGCATGTAAAGAATTTCATATTATGGAGGGTTGCAATGAATTAATGGATTCTCAATCAGTGGAACAAAAAAAATATTGACTGTTGACCCTGTACATTACACTTACAACGAAGTATTTATGGGATCATAGGAGTTAGGTTAATTTTATGTGACATTGAGTTCGAAGATACTTTGATGTCCAACATGAGCGTTAATGCTCCCTGTAAATGACTTCTACTCTACACGAAGCAAATAGCTTATATGCAATTTCCCCACACTGCACATGCTCCAAAACAAAGTGGAGGCGATATTGAGTCAAGTATTAAGCTGCGACAATTGATTGTAAAACAGTAATTTAGAGGACAGAATTAAATATATTCTCAGCAGGGGTGTTTTTGACTATCCGGGGGTAAAATCTGAAAAATAAAAACAGTTTTGCCTTTTGAATTAAGGAGATGTTAAGAATTCTGACATTCGGTCAAGGAGATCTCGCAAATCTTCTCCTTGTGAGGGTATTATTTGGTTCGCAATACTCGACATTATCTGGGGTATAACCAATATGTTAAAGTTTAAGCTCTTGAATTCATATCGAAGAAATTTTTCTTTTGGTTTAAAACTTACACCACAGCAGGATCTACGTGTGTTCATTTTATGGGTTGAGAGTTAATAAATGTTAAAATTTTTATTCGTGAAATTCAAATGAGAAAATTTACTTCGGAGGACGCTTGGGCTTCTGCGTAAATTTTGGGGGTTGGCTGTAACGGAACTAGCATCGTCCGTACAATTTCACTCAAAATATTGGTTGATCTTGAAATCATTTACAATACTAAAAGATACTGAATTTTGAATTATTATTTTCGTAATTTATTTGATCTATGGAACTCTAAAACTTTGAAATTTTGTAGGAAACTTTTCCTAATTGTTTCTTCAAATATTAAAAAGGTTGAATATGTATTGGAAGTGAGCAAAACAAAGAGTTTCTTAGTTGTTACATTTTTGCTGTTTCGTGATTGGAGGGAAGGGATAGCGAGAATTTGAATTTTGTTTGACAATATGGAACTACATCGCATTCGATGTTCATTTTTTCGTGTTGGTATTTTAGAAAATAAGAAATTTACAAATTTTTGTCTAAAATATCAAAAAAACCAGTGAATTATTAAATTTCAGAGAAATTATCAAGATAAAAATAGCAGTTTACAACATCTACGAAACAAGAGCTAAGTTATTTAGATATATTGTCAGATTTGTAGTTTAATAGGTTCAAATTATCGAAATTGATCAAACAAACTTATATCAATCTTGGTTTATCATAAAATGAAGACCAACAAATGAATATAAATATTATTCAAACCTAATTTACTTTGTGTTTTTAGCTTTTCTTCTGGAGCTCTGGACGATGAGTCCAATTTTTGAGTAAGAAATAAGTAGTATTTAGTGGTAAAAGGAAAGAAAGCTTTTCTTTCAAGAGTCGGGCAATGTGTCTAAATTCTTAGTTAATTTTTGTTTAACTTTATAGGAGGTGGAAAAAACTGGATAATTTGATAATTTGGAAATTTCACAAGAAGAACAGGAAATTATTTCTAAAGTACCTATCTACTAAGATCTTCTAAAGAGTGACGCAGACTAAATCATACTAGACAGTTAAAGTGATTCCATGATGAACTGGAAAAGATGGTATGTAGTTTCATATTTATAAATTCGGATTACATGTTTCTCGCCGGACAGTTGCAATTCAGCTTCCCTTGGATCGTTAAGAAAATTCTAAAGGTTAAACTTAAATTTTGCATTGAGAAATGCCAAATATCTGTTTTCAAATTTCTCTAAGATTTTGTTAAATTAAGTAAACAAGTATATTATAGATATCATTTCATTTCTGATGAGCTATTTTAAAGTAAAGTTTTATTGGTTCAAAATGTTACTACAGAATGGAGATATAATACTTTCAAATAGTTTATTCTTTTACTAAGACTACAAGCTTAAATAAATAGCTGATAATGTATGAAATTGTTTGAGAAAATACAATCTCAGTATATTAGTGATATACCATATGGAGTCATTATATACACAAAAACAGTTTTATGTATCATCTAGTACATAGTATCAAAGAAAATTATTGATTCAATATAAAAACAGATTGAACTAAAAGGACTAGAAAAATATCAGTCTCTTTCATTGTCAAAGTTAAACTAAAGAAAAAATGTAATAAGATAAATTACAGTTTTAGAGAAGTTTGATTGGTTCTTTTATAATTTATGTTTGTTTTTTTGTTTTTGCTTGCTTCCATACATTCAACTGAGTAAATAACTAAAACATGGGTTTGGTAAAATAAAATAATCTCTAGGGAATGATTTTATAAAATAATAAGTGATTAAATACTCAAAATTCTACTTCAATTTAAAATCTACTTATTTGCTTTTATTCGACGGAGAAATAATTTAAAACATAGACTAGAAATATTCAGGTACTTATTTATTTTTAGGGAATTATATTTATTTTTAGGATATCATATTTATATTATTACGGTTCACACTTAGAGTTTCTGGGTTGCTACTTAGTGTGGGGTATCATCCTAGACGATTACTCTAAAGGCCACTAAACAGTTTAAAACAGACTCAATATATTTTTAGGTTTTAGGTAGATCAGAACTTGCGCTAGGAAATATTAGATCATAGTACAATTTTATTTTTCTAGGATTAGTTAGACTTAGTTAGGTATTAGTTAATACTTAATTCAGTTATACATTTCAGGTTCTTTATAAACTTTTAAACTTACATACATTTTTCAAATGGATAGAATATAGTTAGGTAGGGAGCCCGTTACAATTTGGTTCCGTGAGCCATGATCTAGAATTAAGTTTAGCTTAGGTTAAGTAGCCCTTTACAATATGCGCGGAAATTCACTAAGTTTAATTCAAACAAACATTACAAACTTTCTACTTATAAATATATTCCTTTGTTTACATAGCAGATTTTGTTTATTTATTTTTTTACAATTGATATTTATAGCTTTATTTTTGCAAGCCACTTCAAAATTAAAACCGAATCTTTGATAAGATACTTCCTTGGTTATTATGATGCTATAAGTTACCTCCTTCGTTCTTACGCTTTGATAAGTTACCTACTTGGTTGTTATGCTTGTTGGTACATTCCACTTTTAAATAACTAGAAAGATATGAGTTTTTATGATGAATTATTCGGCCGCAAAATACGATAGTAATGGATTTTCATATTATTTTTTTTGGCCGGCGCTCGCTCGTATTTAACCAATACAGCTATATCGATTAATCTCGAAGAAGGTTTTTAAAATAATGATCAAATTTTCAAGCATGTTTGAGGAAACAAACTAATCTCAACCGATTTCAAGTAAATCACATGTTTATAAGATGATGCCAGAAAGCCATACAGGTTTCCCCCGCTAATTGAATTCACCTTGAACAGCTAAACGACTTTTCAATATTCTACTAACAATACTTTTTAGGGTTCCGTACCTCAAAAGAATAAAAAACGGAACCCTTATAGGATCACTTTGTTGTCCGTCCGTCTGTCCGTCCGTCTGTCTGTCTGTCTGTTTGTTAAGACACTTTATCTCTGGTATGTTTATAGTGCATAAGCTACAAAATAACAACAAATAATAAAATTTGCTCAAGCGCGTGTCGGACTCAAAAAATCTAGCACATTAACTTACTGAAATTTCAACTAATACAATTATGATTATGTGGTGGTACGGAACCCTCGGTGCGCGAGTCCGACTCGCACTTGGCCGGTTTTTTTTTATTGTCAATGGGCTTACTCTTGACCTCGATCTAGTCTTGAGGACAGAGATGAGGTCGACGATGGCACCAGCTTGCTCAGAAGAAGCCGCGACTTAATACTGTCAAAACTAGTATTAACTGGCTTACACATTCCAGATTTACTTCAAATAAATAGTGATAGCTGCATTCAATCATGTTCTCATCATATGAGTGGGTTTTCAAATTCTTTGTATATTGTGTATAGGAAATTGTTCGATATACATACTTTCACATTAAAAACAAAAAAATTCTTCAAGTTGTAGAGTAAAATCTTGAATATTAATATGTTTTTACTTACAGTTTTTTGACTAAATTATTTTTAACAACTATCCCTAAAATACTACATATTATTACTCAAATTCGTTTATTCATTGTTGGATATTAAAATCTATTAATGACGTCAGCACTTCACAAAAAAAGTGGTGCCATGGTGGGATATTGTTTATAGGAATAGTTGTACAGTTTAGACTCCTGAATAAACCTTTTCAGTTTTTGGTATACCGTCCCTTTCACGCTGTACTCGTACACTAGATTTTTGCATAAAATGTTATAACTAATAGAATATCCAGACAGGTAGATAACTAATTTAAAATTAGAATTGCAGAATATTAAAATTAACTCAATGGAACCAATTAGGAGTGAACTGCGAGTGAATCACTGAATGTTTACATTTTGATTGTACTGGTTGAATTTTTACAGAGCAATCGATACTGCCGCAAGAAAGCTTACGTGGAGATTCTCGTTTCAACAAAATTCCATTAACTTTTTCAGCAAACTGCAGTTCTTCGTTTTTGTTATACGGCAGGTAACCTCAAAATGAGAGCCATCAAGAAACCATTCAGAATCCTTCTGTGGATTTGCATACAACTCCTAAACTGAAAATACAATGTCAAGTGGACAATTCGGTAGGCCAAAGCGTGACAGACAAACAGGCCGATCGACCGTCTTATTTAGTTTCTGTTTCTATGGGCCTAGTTAAGAGGCTTTCTATTATCTTAAACGCTAGTAGAATAGAATGAAAAATTATGAAATTAGCATTAGCTATGTCGTCACATTTCATTAACTAATATAAAACTCAGAAATTTTCATTCCATTCTAGTTGCGTATAAAGGAAAGCCGCTCGTCTACAGTCGATCGAAATAATGTAGCTTTATAAGAAAGAGACAGCAGTGTGATAGCAGGACGGATATTAGAGCGACAGAGAAACGCATCGCTTCGTCCAGCTCTGACGCATACTATAATTTTAAACATACATTATTACGATTGTAGACCCCAAATGTCTTTACATACACGTTGTAACGTACCTGTCCAAGTAGGTGGTTTATATGTCCTATACTGGAATGGCGAGGCTTGAGCGCGCGGTCCACTGCCGGCGGGAGGGAGGGTAAGTTGTAATATTGCAGAGACTGAAACAAATGCACATCCGAATAACATATAAAGACATATTAATATTTAAGAAAACATAAATCGACAAGAGGCATGGTTGGCATGCTTCTATCTAAAGTGACCGTGACAACAAAAGAAGAAGTGGTTTAAACAAAATTGAAGTACCAGGAGAACATTAATCTACAAGAGGCTGTCAATAACCATATACCGGGTGTAACAGTGTGCAATGAAATTAATGTTAAAGCAACTTCATCCACCAGCTCTGGATCTGGAACAACTTCAGGAATAACTTTTAATAACTGTACTAACTGTCCTCTTCGTTAAATAAGTTATTTACTACTCTTTAAAATTTTATTTTAATTTGTCGGTCGTAGATAAAGGTTTGTATGCAACTTTACTTAATTAGTCATTTTAACACTCGATCTATACTATTTTGTGTTAAAATTACTCTCATTACGCAACAGTTGCATAAATAACTAAACAGGGTTAGTAAACTATATACATACAAAGTTTGTTTGACGCTCGAAATGATAGGTATAACAGTTCTGTTTACGAGTATAGAGCAAAAGCAAGAAAAATAAGATTCTTGTATGGCGACCGCCCATGTCTTTTTATATTTTTGCGATTTCATTATTTGGTGACGTGTAATATTCTGTGTAATTTTTAACCAGCTATCTCTGTCGGTTCAAAAGACAAAGTTCAACCTCGTTAAAAACAACATATTTTTGTTATTTGTCCCACTGTGCGTCTTCTTTAGGTATGTACTTGAATCTTGACAAATCGCAGCGCAGCGCAATGTGAATAATTTTCCACACAATCTCAAAATTAGATCCTCTAGAAGTACATGCTAAATGGATGCATGTAGCTTATTTAACAAATATCCTACTAACCTGATGTCCGGGCGGGCAATCTTCTTCATCGTCGGTGTTGCGAGCATATGAGAGAGGCACTCGACCGGGAGAAGGGGGTGCTACGAGTGTCGACCGCCTCGCCACGCGCACCGTGTGACCCTGGAACACAATTTAGCTTCACAAGGTCTGTCTTCGATGTCATCAAAACATCCCGTGAAATGTCCACTACAGGACAAGGAGCCCCCTCAAGCCATAGCTTTTGCTGGAAAAATGAGGAGGGGAAGTACCATAGTCACCTCGCTTGTCAGCGTTACGGCTGGCACCATGGACTACGGTTGTAGGTGGCCGCATTAAGTAAAATGGTATGATACACACCGAGGATGCTGCTGCCCATCCTCCAGTTTATAGCCCTTAGTCGCCTCTTACGACACCCACGGGTATGTATGGGATGGTACTATTCTTTGCCGGCACCACACGGGAAGTCTTAGATGTAGCGTCGAAATAATATAGCTTTCATTAGAATGACAGCAGGACAGCTATGCGTGCGAGCAGGACGTAGCGATACGTTATTTTTTTTTTTTTATTGATTGAGTTTGATCGCTCCTATATCTTACGCATTGCTCTATCTTGCTCGCACAATGCTGTCATTCAAAACTATTTTCTTTTTGTTTCAGAGCGAAACGCTTACGGAATCTATACAAGGTGTAAGGGACGGTGTACCGAAAACTAAAAGAGCGTGCTATGTCAAATGAAATGAAAAAGAAAATTACCTCTTCATACAAATTGCTCAATTCAAGAAGTCATTTTTACTTTCGAGCGGAGCGAGACATGTATTGTATTCGTGAAAAAAAAAAGGTTTTCTAAGTTTCATAAAAACGTGAAAATAAAGTTTATACTTACTATTTATCCTATAGAGCAATTCTCCCAAAAATTACTGTCCGTAACGTCAAAATGGCTGGTCAAAAGAAATACCAATTCCCAAGAATAGCAATTATTTATGACAAGTGTAGCAATTTTTGAATAAACTATAACAGACGAAATCCACAGGATCCCAGCCATTCTGACGCACACTAAAAAACGAACCCTTATCAATCATGTGTCTATGAGATCTCATAAACGACATTGTAAGACATTTATTTTAGTTTATTCTAAGTTATTTATACGCAGAGCTCTTGTCTCGGCAAACATCCCCTGCGTACTGGAGCCCCCGGGTCTGAGTAGATCTGATGGAAAGAGACCTGACGGTATGACTATAGATCCATGGGAAAGGGAAGGTGCTTACTGTGGGACGCCACGTGCGTCAGCACCTTTGCCGCCTCGCACCTTAGTCGTACCGTCAGAGAAGCTGGAGCTGCTGCTGTGCTGCTGAGTACGCGGCGACGAAGAAGCGGGACAAGTACTCTGCACTGGAGAGCAATTATGTTTTTGTCCCATTTGAAGTCGAAACTGCAGGCTGTTGTTGGCAGTGAGGCGAAACGTTTTGTCGCCGAGGTAGGCCGGCGCCTTAGGAGTAAAGGTTGTGAGCCTCGCTCCGGATCATACCTGGTTCAAAGGTTGTCCATTGCCTTACAACGAGGCAATGCTGCCAGCATCATGGGCTCCTTTGCACCAGGGATTATGAGAGGAGGTTTAATAGGTTGATGTTTTTATTTGTTTGTCTGTCGCAATCTAATGCGTTGCGGATTGCGCACTTTATACCTTTCTTTCAAGCGAAAAGACGCCCGCTGTCAAATATCTATCTTTTCACATATTCTCTTAATATAAAAATAATATACCATAGTTATTTATATACTATAATTTTAGGTATATTTAAGGACTTTTTTTTTATTAGGTATACTTTCTGCAATATTACGTCCCGCTGCTATTCACTTTCTCACTGCCTTAGGTTGCTTTACATTGTCTATAAAGTTTACTTTTGCACACAGTTTTACACGCAACATCTAATACCGTAAAAATAAAGGCTTACAGTTTTCACTCTTTGGTGCTTTTCGATGGAAGGCAAATATGCACAAAACCGTTAACTTACGGAGTCATAAAAGACGTCCAAAGGCTCTTGAATTTTCGGGCCTTGATAGGTTTCCTTTCCGAGAGTCTTCGGCGGGCGAGGAGGAGGCGACGGCGGGACTGAAATGAAATTCGTATCAACCATTAGACTGTTTGCGCTGACACTGGTTTGTTTAGATAGTTATAACCTTTATTCAATAAACATAACACACAAAACAGATCACAGGAGTTTACAAATATTAACATACACAACTCAAAATAGGTAGATTAGGCAGTTTCACATTTTTGTCGCGGGTAAACATCAAGAAGACAAAATCTATTCTACAGGCAGCCGATGTGGTATGCCTATTCTATAGGCGCTGGCTCAGCATAATGCATACAGCACCGTTAACGCCATTGCAGTGCTGATATTCTGCCAGAACCATAAACGTCTCTCTCGTCGACACAGAGCAAACAGGCTAAATCTTAAAAATAAATTCAAAAATAAAATAATAAAAGTCGTAAAACTAAATACTAATTTAAAACAATTAATAATAACAACCATTATTAAGAAAAGAAATAACGTTATTGTAATTTATTTCGTTTCGGTCGCCTACGCAACGCGTCGTTTATAGCATTTGTGCTTCCTTATGCCATTTACGGTAATGTGTTTCAAAGGTGACTTTGGAGGTGAGAGAACGAATAGGTGGCGGTATATCGTTCTAGATTTTTGTTGCCGCGTACCTAAAACTACCTCGAAAAAGCGCAGTTCTACGAGTATGTTTAGGAATTTCCAGCGCAATAGACACGAAACGCGCCACATAACGACCCGAATAACGCCAGGTAAGTTTGCGATATAGATAATCCGGTTGCTTAGTCGAAATTACATCGAATAGCAAGCAGGCTAAATGTAATCTTATACGCCATTCCATTCTAAGGATAGTTATCTGACATCCGTTTGCCCATGTATTAGTGAAGTCTAAGATGCGTAAGTCTTTAAGATAATCCTACAGTTTTGGAAATATTACCTGGTACATGATTTCTGTTTTGGCTGACGGCTAACTTGGTGAATGTTTTCGCAACGGACCAGTCCCCTGAAAATAATGTTATTTAGTACTGACATGTTATAAGTTTTTAAATAATTCATATGTCTGGAATTGTTTATAATTCAGGCATTCCATTATTTATGCTTAAATGATTAGGTAAAGTATAAAATTAATAAACCGAATTAGGGGGGGGGGGGGGGGGGCTTTTAGAAGACTCAAGGGCCTTGGCATCACGTGATAGCGTTTTATGGGCAGATTTACATCCATCAATATTATTATGACATATTTGTTACAAATTGCATGGGTACTTTTTGTTACAAGAAAAGTGTGAAACAATAGTGAACATGAACAACTAAACAATTATGCATCGAAAAAAATACAATAATTAGACTTTCATACAAAACCCTAGCAAAAACGTCAGTCACTTGCGATTTTTAAGCAGCGTTTTTTTTTGTTGCCGTTATTTTACCCATACTTTTTTGGGAAAGTTATTTGAAAAATATCAGTACATTTTTACACGCTGTAATTTTTTGCCAGTGATAAGAACTAGAGCGCTTCCGTTCTTCGGAAGGCACGCTAAGCCATTGGTCCCAGCTACTGTTTATGATAGTAGTCGTTAAGCCAAGTCAGAGGCCGTTAGTCGGCTTGAAAACTCTGACAGCCAGGGTGGCCACTAACCTGGCAAAGCCTTATCTAGGTTTGGGTCTGGTTTGCATTCTGGTTTGCGGAGGTCATATGGCAGTCGCTGTGTGTAAAAACCAGTGCCCCAAAAAATCCCCTAGGTTAAGCCACGATCACACCTTCCCTAATTCAGAAACTAATTCGGCTTACATTGCTCGTTGAAGTAAGGATATTGCAATTAACATAACCGAGCCTCCCAGCAATGTATGCCGAATTAGTCCTTGAATTTAGTTAGGTGTGATCGTGGCTTTAGATAGCCGACTCCGTAAAAACCATTTGGCAAAAACGGAATAAGGCTACGGCAATGATGATGGATAGCTAGAAACGTTATTTCACATTATTACACTACCATATTTACTTCGACCGAATATTTTTCTCTATTCTACTACCAGGGGACAACTTCCCAAACAGAAAACACGTGATGAGGGCTTTAAAATACGAAAGCTGCGTAAATCTTACTTATATTGGATTGACTAGCATTGAGAGACTTGCACTCCTCGTCGCTCAGATTGGAGTCGTTTTCAGAGAACTCTGCGTTATTTAGGCGAATGTGAGGCTGACTCATGTACATCTGATGGTTCCTGCCTTCAGAAGCTCGCTCCAGCGCCCTCGCATTCATCATCTGACGATCGAATGTGAACGCCTGAAAGAAGTAAAGTCAAATTACACAAAAAGGAAACGCTGGGTGCAAATATCTATATGATTCGTCCATGTGGCAGACATTAATCGAAGAAATATTACAGGGTGTACGGGACAGCCTTTCGAAAACTGAATGTGAGCTTTTATGGAGCCCGTACACGACATTTTTTAAACTAATCTGTGGTATATGAGCGTAAAGTGAAAAATAAAAAACTTTGCGGCCAGTGCCGCAACATGCAGGTTTTACAATTATATTGGGTTTTTAAAAATTGATGTTAAACCTTTTAAGGGCTTATTCGGGGGGCTAAATTCAACAACTTTTGTTCAACGACTTTTATTAATATACATAACAATATTCGATTATCCGTTCGGAATGATCAGCTGATCCAAGCAATTTGTATGAAAAGTCGAAATTATTTTTGGGATTTTCAAAAACACATGGAACAAAAGTTGTTGCATTTAGCCTCCAGAATAAGCATTTAAAACGCTTTACACCAACTTTTAAAGCCTTGTATATTCTGTGTTTTGCTATTCTACAATGTTTGCTTAATTGTATCGTGAGTAGAATCATTGGGCTTCGGGAGCAAAACCAATGAAAATTCACGCTGTATAATATGATGATAGATCTTTCACAGTGTAATATGTCCCTCTCTAATTTCTAAAAGTAAAATAAATTTACATTCACTTCAGAGAACCATTTCTTGTGTTCAATACGTAAGTAGGTGTACCTGTAACTGTTTCTACAGGATTTTAAGGTCACGTGCGGATTTAATAATACAATTTTGTTAGATAAATCTTCTTCTAAAAATCATAATATGGAAAACTCATAAGTTTTTACCATATTTTTTTTTATTTATGGTCCGTGTAACATACTCAAAGAAAAGAACGCAGTTGATTAGGAAGCACCTAATATCGTGTTACTTATACTGTGTCTCTGTTATTCATGGCAGTACTTGCCTGTTACTTGCGTCCCATCTCACCGAGAGCTATGACCTTGCGCCAACGTCTTCACTATATATGCATTTTATTATTATTAGGAGCCTGTTGTGTCCCACTGCAGGGCAAAGGCTTTTTATAAAACAATATAATTTTAACGCTAAAAAAACCTGTTACGATCTTTAGTTATTGTTAAATATCCAGTTTTTCTTTGTATTTTTTCTTCGAGATTACTGCCAATTTAAGAACACAAAATAAAAAACCGTTGATCACCATTTCAATGTAACGTCGACTTAAATTTTTACATGTTCAAAAAAATCAAACTACAACGGATAAGAGGACAACTGCTCGTTACTAACACACACCTATACAACAGTTCGGACAAACCTACTGTTTTAGCAATATTTTACTTTTCCATTATGTTACCAGAGATGTTACGGATACAGAAGTAAAAAATTTAATACTTATGCCAGAAATAGTTTATCTAACAAAATTTATTTGCACGATGAGTCTATATAATAATAATCTACAAAGTTTTACAGCATAAAACACCGTCGCTAGCTTAGTCAGGAATCTTGAATGAAAAACCGGTCAAGTGCGAGTCGGACTCGCGCGCTGAGGGTTCCGATATACCTATAGTATTTTTAGAACCAATAAAGTCCATTTTTAGGACCGCAAAACTAAATTTGTTTGTAAAGGTTTTAAGCAGATTTATAAAAAACTGTGCAATTTAGAAAGATCGTCTTATTTTCTATCGACTGTAATTATTTCAGATTTTTCCTGCCACAAACTTCGGAGATAAGGGGGGGGGGGGATGGTATTTTTATGACATTTTTCATCATAACTTGAAAACTAAGAGTCGTAAAAAAATACAAAAATATATTTTAGAATCTACAAATAAAGCCCTTTCATATGATACCCTACTTGACCTAGTGACGACAATTTGAAATTTAGCCCCCTTATTTTGGCCCCCTTTACATTAATAATCATAATATTTTTTTAATTCTTTCGTGTGCAATTTAGTTGGACAACCATATTCTAAAACAATTTCAAATTTCAAGTCGATAGCATGAGTGGTTGCTGATATATATATATATATATATTGGGGGACATTTCACAAAAGATCATCTGACCCCAAACTAGGCAAAGCATGCTATGGGTACATAAATAGATAAATAACACCCAGACACAGAACAAACACTTGTGTTCATCACACAAATGTTTGCCCTGGGAGGGAATCGAACCCGCGGCCCACGGCGTGTGAGGCAGGCTCACTACCAACCACACTAACGGGCTTGTCATACTATACAGGTGTGCCAGACAGACATACGGACAGACAGACAAAGTCGCACCATAAAGGTTCCTGTTTTTTACCATTTTGGTATCGGAACCCTAAAAATTGGCATAGTGCGAGTCGGACTCGGAGGGTTCCGTACCACCACATAATCATAATTGTATTAGTTGAAATTTCAGTAAGTTAC
Organism: Athrips mouffetella; assembly: GCA_947532105.1. Taxonomy (NCBI): domain Eukaryota; kingdom Metazoa; phylum Arthropoda; class Insecta; order Lepidoptera; family Gelechiidae; genus Athrips; species Athrips mouffetella. The sequence continues at coordinate 37,183,721 of OX383956.1, forward strand.
GGTACTGTGCTAGATTTTTTGAGTTTTGAGACCAGATTTTATTATTTGTTGTTAGCTGACACACTATACTCGTAAGCATATCAATTTTCACGTTTATAAGTGTTCCTGTTTTTAAGATAGAGCTAAAACAAAATTCCTAAAAAAACAGGTCTTTAGTATGGGAGCCCCCCCTAATTTATTACTTTTTTTTTATTTTTAGTATTTGTTGTTATAGCGGCAACAGAAATACATAATCTGTGAAAATTTTAACTGTCTAGCCATTACTGTTCATGAGATACAAGTCAAACAAAATTTTGTAAAAACAGCTGACTTTGGTGGCATCTTATTCCTTTGTTTTTAAATATTTTTTTAAACAAAAAATACAGTATTTATCTACTCAACGAGCTCTAAACAACTCTAAACAACCCACTCGATGGGGTAGGTCAAACTTTTTTTTAACGCTCGCCCCTTTAGCTGTTTGGAAGCCCCCTTAATTCTTTATTTTATTTTTTATATTTTTAGTATTTGTTGTTGTAGCGCCAACAGATATACTATATATAGATTGTGAAAAATTCAACTTTCTACCTGTTACAGTTCACGAGCTACAGCCCGCTGACAGACAGACAGACAGACATCGGAGGCATATCAATAGGGTCCCGTTTTTTATCCTTTGGGTACGGAAACCTAAAAAGGAACAATCACGGCCGTACACCCCATTATCGAAGCAACCTACGGCATTTAAGGCCCCTGCGTCTTTGTTACGGATGGAATTAAATGCCTGAAAATTCTATGGACACTTTTTACATTTCTTCAAAACTAAAAGCTACTTCCAGCAAACTAGAAAAATCAAGAAACCTTAAAATAATATTTTTCCGCAATTTTCGTGATCTGCCAATATTTGATCTTAATGTTTTCTTAAAACAAGAACCGAGCAGAAGGTTTTTGTAGGATGAATCTCTCCGGCAATGAAAGAGAAATGAAAAAATTAAGCACTATCTTTTTAGGGTTCCGATACCAAAATGGTAAAAAAGGAACCATTATGGTGCGACTTTGTCTGTCTGTCTGTCCGTCTGTCTGTCACACCTATCTATACATCTCGGCAACTACTCATGCATTTGCAATTTGGAATAGTTTTAGAATATAGTTAAAGAACTTAATTGCACATGAAAGAATTTTAAGAAAATACTAAAGGTATATCGGAACCCTCGGCGCGCGAGTCCATCTCGCACTTGACCGGTTTTTTTTTTCAAATGGTTAGTAGCTGTTTTTTAAAACTAAATCATACAATAAGAAGTGAAGCAATAAGTGAACAAAAATAGGATTGATGATTTCAAAGTCGAAGAGTGGACATAATTGTGTAAGCAGGATGGTCCGCCGGTGACATGCAGTTTGCAAATCAAATAGGGTTTTGGCATGTGCAAATTGCAATTTGCATGCAAGGGTAATATATGGAGGTCCAAAATCTGCATCTGGTTTTGAAAAACAATCCTTGGCCTGCGCCTGGTGCAACGACATAAGACTGGAAAGTTTCCTCGAATTTATTAACATGTTTACAGTAAATTCAGCTGAAAGTTTCACCATTTGTTACTTTCGAGCGGAGCGAGAAAATAAAAGTTTTTCTAATTTTCTTAAAGACGTGTTCTATATCACTTATACATCATAAAAAACAAGTCTCCCAAAAATGTCCGTCAGTCGGTCGGTCTGCCCGTCACACTTTGGCCTAGCGGCTAAACGAATAGTCCGACTGACACCATATTTTAAATTTAAGAGCCTTATGCAAATCCATCGAAAGTTTCTGAGTGGTTTCTTGCTGGCTCTTATTTTAAGGGTAGCTGTCATACAACGAAAATAAAAAATTGTAATTTGCGCAAAAACGGCTTAGGTATACTATCTTAAGGGCCGATCACACCTGACTGAATTCACACACTAAGTCAGTTAGTCTCCTACGTAGGAAAGGAAGGTAGAAAGATGGAACTTAGTAAAGCCGCGATTACACCTGCTTGAATTTGACGACTGAATAAGAAATCTACCTAGGAGGCTACGTAGAAAAAGACGTTTGTGAATTCAGAGTTCTAGCTAGGAAGCTAAGTATAAAAAGTGCCTACTAATACAGTTGCTGAATAGTGATGTTCCGATAGCGATAGTTTTGCTGTCGGTAGTTGATCTTGAAATACAGTAACTCTGTTGAATAGCCTTATCGAAAATAATTATTGTACAATAAAATGCTATCGATTGTTATAAAATGGCTGATACAACCTCAAGACAAATACAACCGATAATTGAAAGAAGAAAAAGTTACAGACAAACTTATTTGCGGTCTTAAAGATGGGCTTTATTGCTTTTAAAAATACTACAGGAATATCGAATCCCTCGAAGCGAGAGTCTGCCTCGCACTTGACCGTTTTTTTTAATGTAAGTATATTTTTGTTCGATATGTTGAATTAATCATTCGCACTTGGACATCACTAAACATGCTAAGTCCCTTCAAGTAAAGGAGTTAGAAGGTTTAGTGATGTGAAAATTTTGCGAATGATTAATTCGTATCGAACAACTTGTCCATGAAAAATAAAAATAAAGCATTATCTTGGTTTAATAATAAGTACTAATAATAAACTTAAAAAATTCACTATAAAAGAATTTGTATGCGACTGTTCGGTTGAGTCAAGTAGTGATCACAGCGAGCTGGATTCAAAGACAAATTCGGCATACATTGCTCGTTGAAGTAAGGATAATGCAATAACATAACCAAGCCTCCCAGCAATGTATGCCGAATTAGTCTTTGAATCCAGCTAGATGTGATCGTGGCTTTAATAGGCTGACAATACATTTCCGTGATGTTTTTATTTTTATTTACCTTAAATGGACAAATGAGACCTGAACATTGCCGTGCCAAATCTTATGAATGAGAGTATTTCTGATCAAACAAAAACAATGGCTGTGGTAAATGAAGTGGATACATTTTTTCTCTTTTTCTAGTCTTGCAGGTGCACAAAGTCATTCGCCGTAACTGAACAACTTTCAGTAAATAAAACTATCAGCCTCTTCAATACTCTTCATATATAATTGCAAATGGACAGTTTAGCCACGATCACATCTAGCTGGATACAAAGACTAATTCGGCATACATTGCTGGGAGGCTTGGTTGTGTTATTGCAATATCCTTACTTCAACGAGCAATGTATCCCGAATTAGTCTTTGAATTCAGCTAGGTGTGATCGTGGCTTTTTGTGGAAAAGAGGATTATTTTAATATTTTCTGAAAGTTTTATTTACTGAAAATTATTCAGTTACGTTGACTGACCACGCCCTTTCAGTTTTCGGAAACCAGTCCCTTAGACCATGTATTGGTCAATTTAATTTCGATGCGAACACGGAATTAAATTAAAATTAATCATTCGCACTCGGACATCACTAAACCTCCTTACTCCCTTCAAGTAAAGAACTTAGGAAGTTTAGTGATGGGTAAATTTTGCGAATGATGATGAACAACTTGTCGATAAAAAATAATTATTATTCATGGTGTAATAACAAGTACTAATAAAAAAAAATTAAAAAATTCACTATAGATTACCATCGATACTTCAAAGGTTCAGATATTTTCTATACGACTGTTCAGTAGAGTTAATAAACCTGCTTTGCGACAAAAAAAATCGTAAAAAGAACTAGGTAAAGGAGTGATCACACCTAGCTGAATTCAAAGACTAATTCGGCATACATTGCTGGGAGGCTTGGTTATGTTAATTGAAATATCCTTACTTCAACGAGCAATGTATGCCGAATTAGTCTTTGAATTCAGCTAGGTGTGATCACTCCTTAACTCTACACTGCGCGTGGCTTGACACGAAGTACGAACTTGGTCGGTTATTTAGTATCGATTATTACCGGTACTTTTAAGAATTCGATATTCTCGATATTTTCTATAGGAATATTCGGTAGAGTTACTGTATTTTTAAAACTCAACCATCGATCTCGTTATCGCAGCAACACTGATTCAATAATTTTCAAAATTTACGGTTCGGTTAGGTACTCAATCAATCGCCAGTTAAAGCGCGACGGAGTCAGATGTGTCCGTGTAGAATACTTGACTAGTGCAACACTGTTAGTTTTGAATATAGCGGTCTTTAATTGTTTTTCTAGTAGGAGCGCTTGTTTTAAGTAAAAAAGTATACCATCAGTTAGGCCATTATTTTTTGTTCGACAAGTTGTTCGATTCGAGCCAATCATTCGCATTTGCCCATCACTAAACCTCCTTACTAAGTGGCTTACTATGTTCCGATGTCATTTTTTGGTGGTCATTTCCTCCGAGGCGAGTTCGCCCGGTTGGGCATTTCGCCCGAAAGTATTCATTGTTAGTCGAGGTCTTTTAAAACCATATCCAAAAGATAATGAGAAACTATGGCAAACAATAAATAAACTTACATACAGAAATAAAAAATCCAAATAAGATCAATAAACTTCTAGATAAAAAGAATTGACTTCAGCATTTTGTTACTGTAAAAATATCGTTGGCCGAAAATATTTTACTTAAGACTGCACCACGTAAAAACTACCAAAACGGCAATCACGGTTTAATATTGCTTACATATTTAATATGATTTCTTTTTAAACCATTACGATTACGCCATACATTTTTAGTATGACCGCGCGAAGTCTAATAAATAGCTCTGACACGCGGCCGATACCCACAAGAGCTCGAAGTGAGACCACGTCAGTTTGCACCGCGACGCGCCAAAATTATGGATCGCGTTTCAACGTATACACATTCTCTGCTTTCATAGTGTAACAACGTAACTTTGTTTTTTACTATTTTCTAAAGTAAGATATTTCTTTCCTTGTATTTATAAAGTGTTTGTTTTAGAGAAATGGGGAAGCGCAAAGATAAATATTATGTATCCCGTCAAAAATTCAAAAAATATCTCTTCCTTTAACCAAGTAAGTACCTTCTTATATACCATACCTAGGTAGTTTTGTTTTGTGATGGGTGACTGGTGATGAAGGGTAGGCGGAGGAAGATAGGTAGATGATGGGTGATCGGTCAAAAGGGTTATCAGAGTAATAGATTTTCGGTACGTGATTGATGTCCGGACGAAGATGGGTGACCGGTGGATGATATTGATGGGTGACCGGCGGAAGAAGAGTCAATGGTAGATGATGGGTGACCGGTAGATGATGGGTAATCGGCAGTGGTCGGAATAGGTAGAGCTGTTTAGGGTCGATGATCGGAAACTTGAACGTGCTGCTTGCTACATTATTTCGTCAGGTCTGTTAGATTTTCCTCTTGAGACGGATTTCCATGGCATGGCTTTTCAAAATAAGACTGCCTTTTGATCGTTAGTATGTGTCGTTTGATCTTTCGATCACAAAAACAACGAAATGTACAACGATGGCACGGATTTAAATGGATTACTTTTTTAAAAGAAGCAAACGGCGCCAAACTTAGGCAGGAAAAAGGCTACATTATTTCGTCAGGTCTGTTAGATTTTCCTCTTGAGACGGATTTCCATGGCATGGCTTTCCGAAATAAGACTGCCTTTTGATCGTTAGTATGTGTCCTTTGATATTTCGATCACAAAAACAACGAAATGTACAACAATAGCACGGATTTAAATGGATTACTTTTTTTAAAGAAGCAAACGGCGCCAAACTTAGGCAGGAAAAAGACTACATTATTTCGTCAGGTCTGTTAGATTTTCCTCTTTAGACGGATTTCCATGGCATGGCTTTCCGAAATAAGACTGCCTTTTGGTCGTTAGTATGTGTCCTTCGATCTTTCGATCACAAAATCAACGAAATGTACAGCGATGGCACGGATTTAAATGGATTATTTTTTTAAAAGCAAACGGCGCCAAACTTAGGCAGGATGATAGTTGATGACTGGATGAATGACGATGATGAAAGGATGATAAGTGATGCGCGGATTATAGTTGATGAGTGGATCAATGATGATGAGTGATGCGCGGATGATAGTTGATCAGTGGATGAATGATGATAAGTGGATGATGAGTGATGCGCGGATGATAGTTAATGAGTGGATGAACGATGATGAGCGGATGATGAGTGATGCGTGGATGAATGATGATGATGAGCGGATGATGAGTGATTTTCGGATGATAAGTGATGCGCGGATGATAGTTGATCAGTGGATTAATGATGATGAGCGGATGATGAGTGGTGCGCGGATGATAGTTGATGAGTGGATCAATGATGATGAGTGATGCGCGGATGATAGTAGATCAGTGAATTAATGATGATGAGCGGATGATGAGTGATTTTCAGATGATAAGATATGATGAAGATGCGCGGATGATGAGTGATTTTCGGATGATAAGTGATGTGCGGATGATAGTTTCTACCACCATGTCATTACGAGTAAGTCTAAAGTGTTTCTACTGACGTGCTGTTGAGTATACAAACTTGAAGAGCTGTTCCCTGTCGCCCCTCGAGTAACCCTCCGTTATACAATCGTTGCGCTGAGCTATATTAGTAGAGTTCATTAAAAATACCTTGAGAGAAAAAAGTTCCATTCAAAACACAGTTTTTTAAAAGGTGTCGTTTCCTCCGAGCGGACGAGAACGCGTCTCGGGTGAAATGACGCACTACGACTCCAAGTGGACTGCGCGCATGTGTGTGTTCGATCATACGCACACTACTGTTGCTTCCGACTCGACGCGAAAACTAAACAGTTTTGATCCTATACATTTTTTTATGAAAGGGACAACTGATTTAGACATGAATTGAAAATTTTGTCATGATTACAAAGTATCTCTTTTAAGGAAGTCTAACAAAATTACGGACAAGTACAAGGTGTCAAACAATCTCCTGAAAACTTCATCAATGGACTCATACCATGAAAAATTAACGATTTTCACCATACATACATCTATACACAACAAAAAAAAATGTTAAAGTGCGAGTCGGACTCGCGCATCGAGGGTTCCGATATACCTACCTATAGTATTTTTAGAAGCAATAAGGTCCATTGTAAGGACCGCAAAACTAAATTTGTTTGTAAAGATTTGTTGCAAATTTCCAAAAAACTGTGCTACTTAGAGAGATTGTTTTTTTTTCTGAATTATTTACATAAACCTCTATGGACTTTAATTAATTCGGATTTTTTTCTTCGGAAAACTTCGGGGATAAGGAAGGGGGAAGGTATTTTTTTAACTTTTTATGTCATAACTTGAAAACTAAGAGTCGTTAAAAATATAAAGAACTATTTTGGAATGTACAAGTGAAGCACTTTCATATGATACCTAACTTGACTTAGTACTGACAATTAAAAACTTTGACCTACCCATTTGGGCCCCCTTTACAATAATAATAATACTATAATTATTTCAATTGCAATAAAGTAAGACAATCGTATTCTAAAACTACTTCTACTACTAAATATAAAAGTATAAACGAGTTTTTAGCTTGCTTTTCAATTTATTTTAAGGTCATTAAAAATACTCATAGAAGCCTTTATACAAAGTATCTGAACATATCAGTCGCGCTATAAAGTGTACCAGCACAGAAAATATAGAGGTATACTAACGTATAGCACAACTAGTGAACTGACTATGATCCCTACTATGTTGATGTTCCTTAATAGTGATGTACAATTATTTCAAGAAGCAACAATCGAAATATTCGAATGTACTACTTAGTACTATCCAAATAATCTTTTAGCATTCAATTGTTATTTTTCATTATAATCATTATTCGCTTTTCGTACGATTTTGAATGAAAAATTTATTCTAACTAAAAGAATGAACAAAGCACTCAAATTCTTTGTGTTTACTTGACTGGTGCAACCTAATTTTAATTCCTTGTTTGTTTTTTAGTATACCGGTAATTCTGTGGTTTTTTTTTTGTAGTTATTCTAGTGTTTTTCTATACAACATAAATTAGCCCTTATTAATATTTTCCGTACGATGAGGTGTTCTATTCGTATTGGCCCTTCACTAAAGTTCCTTTCTGCGTTGCTTACTATGCGGCTTACTCAGTCAGTGACTTACTTAGTTCCATCTTTCTACCTTCCTTTCCTACGTAGGAGACTAACTGACTTAGTGTGTGAATTCAGTCAGGTGTGATCGGCCCTTAAGTCACTAACTGAGTAAGCCGCATAGTAAGCAACGCAGAAAGGAACTTTAGTGAAGGGCCAATACGAATAGAACACCTCATCGTACGGAAAATATTAATAAGGGCTAATTTATGTTGTATAGAAAAACACTAGAATAACTACAAAAAAAACCACAGAATTACTGGTATACTAAAAAACAAACAAGGAATTAAAATTAGGTTGCACCAGTCAAGTAAACACAAAGAATTTGAGTGATTTATTCATTCTTTTAGTTAGAATAAATTTTTCATTCAAAATCGTACGAAAAGCGAATAATGATTCCAATGAAAAATAACAATTGAATGATAAAAGATTATTTGGATAGTACTAAGTAGTACATTCGAATATTTCGATTGTTTCTTCTTGAAATAATTGTACATCACTATTAAGGAACATCAACATAGTATAGCTATACGTTAGTATACCTCTATATTTTCTGTGCTGGTACACTTTATAGCGCGACTGATATGTTCAGATACTTTGTATAAAGGCTTCTATGAGTATTTTTAATGACCTTAAAATAAATTGAAAAGCAAGCTAAAAACTCGTTTATACTTTTATATTTAGTAGTAGAAGTAGTTTTAGAATACGATTGTCTTACTTTATTGCAATTGAAATAATTATAATATTATTATTATTGTAAAGGGGGCCCAAATGGGTAGGTCAAAGTTTTTAATTGTCAGTACTAAGTCAAGTTAGGTATCATATGAAAGTGCTTCACTTGTACATTCCAAAATAGTTCTTTATATTTTTAACGACTCTTAGTTTTCAAGTTATGATGAAAAAAGTTTGAAAAAATTATCCCTTCCTTATCCCCGAAGTTTTCCGAAGAAAAAATCTGAATTAATTAAAGTCCATAGAGGTTTATGTGAATAATTCAGAAAAAAAACAATCTCTCTAAGTAGCACAGTTTTTTGGAAATTTGCAACAAATCTTTACAAACAAATTTAGTTTTGCGGTCCTTACAATGGACCTTATTGCTTCTAAAAATACTATAGGTAGGTATATCGGAACCCTCGATGCGCGAGTCCGACTCGCACTTTAACATTTTTTTTTGTTGTGTATAGATGTATGTATGGTGAAAATCGTTAATTTTTCATGGTATGAGTCCATTGATGAAGTTTTCAGGAGATTGTTTGACACCTTGTACTTGTCCGTAATTTTGTTAGACTTCCTTAAAAGAGATACTTTGTAATCCTGACAAAATTTTCAATTCATGTCTAAATCAGTTGTCCCTTTCATAAAAAAATGTATAGGATCAAAACTGTTTAGTTTTCGCGTCGAGTCGGAAGCAACAGTAGTGTGCGTATGATCGAACACACACATGCGCGCAGTCCACGCGGAGTCGTAGTGCGTCATTTCACCCGAGACGCGTTCTCGCCCGCTCGGAGGAAACGACACCTTTTAAAAAACTGTGTTTTGAATGGAACTTTTTTCTCTCAAGGTATTTTTAATGAACTCTACTAATATAGCTCAGCGCAACGATTGTATAACGGAGGGTTACTCGAGGGGAAGCGAGGGGCGACAGGGAACAGCTCTTCAAGTTTGTATACTCAACAGCACGTCAGTAGAAACACTTTAGACTTACTCGTAATGACATGGTGGTAGAAACTATCATCCGCACATCACTTATTATCCGAAAATCACTCATCATCCGCTCATCATCATTCATCCACTCATCCACGCATCACTCATCATCCACTTATCATCATTCATTCACTGATCAACTATCATCCGCGCATCACTCATTATCATTGATCCACTCATCAACTATCATCCGCGCATCACTTATCATCCGCTCATCATCATTCATCCACTGATCAACTATCATCCGCGCATCACTTATCATCCGAAAATCACTCATCATCCGCTCATCATCATAATTCATCCACTCAACCACACATCACTCATCATCCACTGATCAACTATCATACGCGCATCACTTATCATCCGAAAATCACTCATCATCCGCTCATCATCATCATTCATCCACTCATTAACTATCATCCGCGCATCACTCATCATCATTGATCCACTCATCAACTATAATCCGCGTGTCACTCATCATCATTTCATCATCATCATTCATCCAGTCATCAACTATCATTCTGCCTAAGTTTGGCGCCGTTTGCTTTAAAAAAAATAATCCATTTAAATCCGTGCCATCTCTGCACATTTCGTTGATTTTGTGATCGAAAGATCGAAGGACACATACTAACGATCAAAAGGCAGTCTTATTTCGGAAAGCCATGCCATGGAAATCCGTCTCAAGAGGAAAATCTAACAGACCTGACGAAATAATGTAGCCTGTTTCCTGCCTAAGTTTGGTGCCGTTTGCTTCTTTTAAAAAAGTAATCCATTTAAATCCGTGCCATCGTTGTATATTTCGTTATTTTTGTGATCGAAAGATCAAAGGACACATACTAACGATCAAAAGGCAGTCTTATTTCGGAAAGCCATGCCATGGAAATCCGTCTCAAGAGGAAAATCTAACAGACCTGACGAAATAATGTAGCCTGTTTCCTGCCTAAGTTTGGCGCCGTTAGCTTCTTTTAAAAAAGTAATCCATTTAAATCCGTGCCATCGTTGTACATTTCGTTATTTTTGTGATCGAAAGATCAAAGGACACATACTAACGATCAAAAGGCAGTCTTATTTCGGAAAGCCATGCCATGGAAATCCGTCTCAAGAGGAAAATCTAACAGACCTGACGAAATAATGTAGCCTGTTTCCTGCCTAAGTTTGGCGCCGTTTGCTTCTTTTAAAAAAGTAATCCATTTAAATCTGTGCCATCGTTGTACATTTCATTGTTTTTGTTATCAAAAGATCAAAGGATACATACTAACGATCAAAAGGCAGTCTTATTTCGGAAAGCCATGCCATGGAAATCCGTCTCAAGAGGAAAATCTAACAGACCTGACGAAATAATGTAGCCTGTTTCCTGCATAAGTTTGGCGCCGTTTGCTTCTTTTAAAAAAGTAATCCATTTAAATCCGTGCCATCGTTGTACATTTCGTTGTTTTTGTGATCGAAAGATCAAAGGACACACACTAACAATCAAAAGGCAGTTTTATTTCGGAAAGCCATGCCATGGAAATCCGTCTCAAGAGGAAAATCTAACAGACCTGACGAAATAATGTAGGCTTTTTCCTGCCTAAGTTTGGCGCCGTTTGCTTCTTTTAAAAAAGTAATCCATTTAAATCCGTGCCATCGTTGTACATTTCGTTGTTTTTGTGATCGAAAGATCAAAGGACACATACTAACGATCAAAAGGTAGTCTTATTTCGAAAATCCATGCCATGGAAATCCGTCTCAAGAGGAAAATCTAACAGATCTGACGAAATAATGTAGCAAGCAGCACGTTCAAGTTTCCGATCATCGACCCTAAACAGCTCTACCAATTCCGACCACTGCCGATTACCCATCATCTACCGGTCACCCATCATCTACCATTGACTCGTCTTCCGCCGGTCACCCATCAATATCATCCACCGGTCACCCATCTTCGTCCGGACATCAATCACGTACCGAAAATCTATTACTCTGATAACCCTTCTGACCCATCATCTACCTATCTTCCTCCGCCTACCCTTCATCACCAGTCAACCATCACAAAACAAAACTACCTAGGTATGGTATATAAGTAGGTACTTACTTGGTTAAAGGAATAGATATTTTTTGAATTTTTGACGGGATACATAATATTTATCTTTGCGCTTCCCCATTTCTCTAAAACAAACACTTTACGAGTATAAATACAAGGAAAGAAATATCTTACTTTAGAAAATAGTAAAAAAAAAGTTACCTTGTTACACTATGAAAGCAGAGAATGTGTATACGTTGAAACGAGATCCATAATTTTGGCGCGTCGCGGTGCAAACTGACGTGGTCTCACTTCGAGCTCTTGTGGGTATCGGCCGCGTGTCAGAGCTATTTATTAGACTTCGCGCGGTCATACTAAAAATGTATGGCGTAATCGTAATGGTTTTAAAAAAATCATATTAAATATGTAAGCAATATTAAACCGTGATTGCCGTTTTGGTAGTTTTTACGTGGTGCAGTCTTAAGTAAAATATTTTCGGCCAACGATATTTTTACAGTAACAAAATGCTGAAGTCAATTCTTTTTATCTAGAAGTTTATTGATCTTATTTGGATTTTTTTTTTCTGTATGTAAGTTTATTTATTGTTTGCCATAGTTTCTCATTATCTTTTGGATATGGTTTTAAAAGACCTCGACTAACAATGAATACTTTCGGGCGAAATGACCAACCGGGCGAACTCGCCTCGGAGGAAATGACCACCAAAAAATGACATCGGAATATAGTAAGCCACTTAGTTAGGAGGTTTAGTGATGGGCAAATGCGAATGATTGACTCGAATCGAACAACTTGTCGAACAAAAAAATAATGGCCTAACTGATGGTATACTTTTTTACTTAAAACAAGCGCTCCTACTAGAAAAACAATTAAAGACCGCTATATTCAAAACTAACAGTGTTGCACTAGTCAAGTATTCTACACGGACACATCTGACTCCGTCGCGCTTTAACTTGCGATTGATTGAGTACCTAACCAAACCGTAAATTTTGAAAATTATTGAATCAGTGTTGCTGCGATAACGAGATCGATGGTTGAATTTTAAAAATACAGTAACTCTACCGAATATTCCTATAGAAAATATCGAGAATATCGAATTCTTAAAAGTACCGGTAATAATCGATACTAAATAACCGACCAAGTTCGTACTTCGTGTCAAGCCACGCGCAGTGTAGAGTAAAGGAGTGATCACACCTAGCTGAATTCAAAGAATAATTCGGCATACATTGCTCGTTGAAGTAAGGATATTTCAATTAACATAACCAAGCCTCCCAGCTATGTATGCCGAATTAGTCTTTGAATTCAGCTAGGTGTGATCACTCCTTTACCTAGTTCTTTTTACGATGTTTTTTGTCGCAAAGCAGGTTTATTAACTCTACTGAACAGTCGTATAGAAAATATCTGAACCTTTCAAGTATCGATGGTAATCTATAGTGATTTTTTTAATTTTTTTTTAGTACTTTTTATTACACCATGAATAATTATTATTTTTTATCGACAAGTTGTTCATCATCATTCGCAAAATTTACCCATCACTAAACTTCCTAAGTTCTTTACATGAAGGGAGTAAGGAGGTTTAGTGATGTCCGAGTGCGAATGATTAATTTTAATTTAATTCCGTGTTCGCATCGAAATTAAATTGACCAATACATGGTCTAAGGGACTGGTTTCCGAAAACTGAAAGGGCGTGGTCAGTCAAGGTAACTGAATAATTTTCAGTAAACAAAACTTTCAGAAAATATTAAAATAATCTTCTTTTCCACAAAAAAGCCACGATCACACCTAGCAGAATTCAAAGACTAATTCGGGATACATTGCTCGTTGAAGTAAGGATATTGCAATAACACAACCAAGCCTCCCAGCAATGTATGCCGAATTAGTCTTTGTATCCAGCTAGATGTGATCGTGGCTAAACTGTCCATTTGCAATTTTATATGAAGAGTATTGAAGAGGCTGATAGTTTTATTTACTGAAAGTTGTTCAGTTACGGTGAATGACTATGTGCACCTGCAAGACTAGAAAAAGAGAAAAAATGCATCCACTTCATTTACCACAGCCATTGTTTTTGTTTGATCATAAATAGTCTTATTCATAAGATTTGGCACGGCAATGTTCAGGTCTCATTTGTCCATTTAAGGTAAATAAAAATAAAAACATCACGGAAATGTATTGTCAGCCTATTAAAGCCACGATCACATCTAGCTGGATTCAAAGACTAATTCGGCATACATTGCTGGGAGGCTTGGTTATGTTATTGCATTATCCTTACTTCAACGAGCAATGTATGCCGAATTAGTCTTTGAATCCAGCTAGCTGTGATCACTCCTTGACTCAACCGAACAGTCGTATACAATTTTTTTATAGTGATTTTTTTAAGTTTATTATTAGTACTTATTATTAAACCAAGATAATGCTTTATTTTTATTTTGCATGGACAAGTTGTTCGATTCGAATTAATCATTCGCAAAATTTTCACATCACTAAACCTTCTAACTCCTTTACTTGAAGGGACTTAGCATGTTTAGTGATGTCCAAGTGCGAATGATTAATTCAACATATCGAACAAAAATATACTTATATTAAAAAAACGGTCAAGTGCGAGGCAGACTCTCGCTTCGAGGGATTCGATATTCCTGTAGTATTTTTAAAAGCAATAAAAGCCCATCTTTAAGACCGCAAATAAGTTTGTCTGTATTTTTTTCTTCTTTCAATTATCGGTTGTATTTGTCTTGAGGTTGTATCAGCCATTTTTTAACAATCGATAGCATTTTATTGTACAATAATTATTTTCGATAAGGCTATTCAACAGAGTTACTGTATTTCAAGATTAACTACCGACAGCGAAACTATCGCTATCGGAACATCACTATTCAGCAACTGTATTAGTAGGCACTTTTTATACTTAGCTTCCTAGCTAGAACTCTGAATTCACAAACGTCTTTTTCAACGTAGCCTCCTAGGTAGATTTCTTATTCAGTCGTCAAATTCAAGCAGGTGTAATCGCGGCTTTAATGAAACTTCATGCAAGGTATCTTGAAGTAGTATCCACTGATCTGTGGAACTTCATATAAAGGGTGTTTTACTTTACTACTAAAATGTAAAAATGTGATTTACTCAAAATCGGATTCATTGAGCTTATTTTAATGTTCTATGATTTGGATTCTATTATATCCAACACGATTTTTTATTTTCAGAAATATATCATACATCGTGTAACAAAAACTGAAAGAGCTTGCTCAGTAGACTAAAAAGACAGAACAACTTCCCCTAAAAACGTGTTCGGGAATCCATTCGTCTCCAAATCCATTGACCTATAAAAATTCATAAAAAGGGTGTTCCAGTACTAACAAAATTTAAACATGTGATTTACTCGAAATCGTTTACGGTTAGTTTTTTTTAATGTTTAACAATTTGAATTCTGAATTGATCTGCATTCTTCTTTAGAACATATTTTGGAAAACCCTATTTATATTTCCGAACTATGTATGTATATGGTAATACAAATTTAAGTTTGCAGTTGATACTTTTTCCATGCATACAGCGAGAAAGTAAGTGCAGTGCTGCTGTACCATTTATTTTCTGTACAGCAACATTCATATAGGTATACGGCAAACATAACTTGGATCACAAAAAATAAAAGTAAAAAATAAAAGTAAAGTAGATTTTAATATCTAACAATGAATAAACTTTTTTGACTTTGACTTTGGTCAAGTATCAATCGGAATCGCGCGCCGAGGGTTCTGATATACTCTGATTGTTCTGAGTTCTGTCTAAACTATTTTTGGATGCAATAACTAAGATGGTTTGTAAGGGTTATTTACCGTGCTACTTATAGAGATCGTTATATTTTTTCTGTAATACTTAAATAAACCTTTAATTAATTATGTCCCTCAACACAGAATCCTCAGAGAAATAAACTGCATAAAAAATATTTTGACGATGCCAAAAAATAGTCGTGAAATAGTCATAAATAGTCACCATAAGAAAAATAGTCGCGTTACAATTCTAGAGTTATAGCTATGGTTTGCTGAGGATTATGGGCATAGGCTATACACAGAATCCTTAGCTTTGATGCAAGCAAACTGTGGGGACTATCGACTTGGTTTTTATTTAAAAAAATAGTCTTGAAATAGTCTTGACATCCAAATTCTCGAAAATAGTCGTTCAAGGATTTCAGAGTTACAGGGATAGCTTGCTGAGGATTCTGTGCATAGCATTTCCAGGACGCAGATTCCTGCAGAACGTTTAGGTTTTTCTGTTTGATACTGATGTCAAAAAATAGTCAACAAATAGTCGTCTCAAACAATAATTACTTTGGTCTGGTTTACCTTGTAGAAGTATGTTAAAAATGCATCTTAAATTCGCCAGTTGCGTACACAAAATTATTTGATATTGATTTTAAGTTGTCAAAAAAAATGGATTTCTATATTGTTAGAGACTTTTATTTTTATATGTTGTTGCAGACCCTATTTTTTTGGTATCTATTTTAATTAGGTAAATAAGAGTAAATAAGAGGAAAACCAAGTCGATAGTCCCCACGGTTTGCTTGCATCAAAGCTGAGGATTCTGTGTATAGCCTATGCCCATAATCCTCAGCAAACCATAGCTATAACTTTAGAATTGTAACGCGACTATTTTTTTCCTTACGGTGACTATTTATGACTATTTTTTGCCATCGTCAAAATATTGTTTTATGCTTTTTTTTCTCTGAGGATTCTGTGTTAAGGGACATAATTAATTCAGATTATTCGGGTATTGCCCGTGGTCCACCTGGATGTACCACGGGAGATCTTTTTCTTCCGTGGTTCACCTGAATGTACCACGGGAGTTCTTTTTCTCCCGTGGTCCACCTGATAATTTTTGAATGAAAACGAATTTAAAACTATCGCCCGTGGTTCATCTATCATTCATTCGTGGTCCATTATTATTATTATCCATTGCACAAGTTTTAACAAAAAATCACGAAAATATGTATCATTAGCATTTTTAGGGTTCCGATACCAAAATGGTACAAAAAGAAACCCTTATAGTGCTACTTTGTCTGTCTGTCTGTCTGTCAAAAAAAATACTATTCCCCCCCTAAACCCTCGGCGCGCGAGTCCGACTCGGTTTTAAAATTGAAGGGATTGCAACTATAGGACACTTATTGAAAAGGATAGTTAAGTTCATCATCATCATAACATCCCATGAAACGTCCACTACAGGACAGGGAGCTCGGTCCATAATTCTAGCTTTTGCTGGAAAAATGTATAGGGGCAATACCATAAGTACCTTAAGTTATTGTAGGTAAAAATGGAAACAGATTTTTTTTGTTAAATAAAATGTTTTGAAAAATCTTATAAACAGGGTAGTATAAGAGGTGACAACGGATCGACTAAACTGTCGTTAGGATGGCTGATTTATTATCAATAGCGTGAAGATCACTTATGTGAATGGGATAGAGGCGGTCTGACTGCATAACGTTGGTGCGTTTGGTAGGCACAGCCGTTGAAACACGTGTCATGGTTTAGTAAACTAAACAATCATTAGGATGGCTGATTCAAGGATAATATGATACTCTACACAGTTCCTTTACGCACAGTATAAAAACTGACATGATTCGTTGGTGCGTTTAGTAGATATAGCGGTTTGAAAAAAGATGTGGTAGGAACTAAAGTTCGAATGGAGGACTGATTTTTTTTTTGACGTGACAACGTCTTATAATTCGATGGAGCCGGCTGCACGCACGAAAAAATGCGGCGTTATCTCGCTCTGAGGCGTACGGGTACGGGTTAAAAAAAATATGAAAAAAAATGAACCAATCCATCAGTATTTTCTTATGACGTTGTCACGTTCAACTATCGTCAGTAAACCGACTTTACAGACAACCGTTTTTTTATATGATTGGTAATGACTATCCTAACAACTTTTACTTTTTCAAAATTTTTGATTTGCGGCTTAACTTTTGAGAAAAAAAATACTTGTTTAAGAGTAAGAGTTGTTAGGATACCAATCATGTCAAAAAAATCAGTCCTCTATTTGAAATTTAGTTACACCACCTTTTTTTTTCTACGGCCTTTGCCCTGCAGTGGGACACAACAGGCTCCTAATAATAATAATATCTACTAAACGCACCAACGAATCATGTCAGTTTTTATACTGTGCGTAAAAATACTGTGTAGAGTATCATACGAGTATTATGCTTGAATCAGTAATCCTAATGATCGTTTAGTTTACAAAACCATGACACGTGTTTCAACGGCTGTACCTACCAAACGCACCAACGACATGCAGACAGACCGGCTCTATCCCATTCATATAAGTGATCTACATGCTATTGATAACGATAGTTTAGTCAATACGTTGCCGCCTCTGGGTAAAAAATCTACACAAAGGTGTTAAGCTGCACGAAAACTCGGTAGTTCATAATTACTTTTCAGGTTATTTGAAAGCGCCATCTAGTTTTAATGAGTTTTATGCTTTTCCGGGGTACGTTTTCTAGTATGGGGATTGCCAGTCTTGTTATTATTCGTCCATGGCTGCACTAAAAACTATAGAAAGGAAAAGAAAGCACCTACCCGTATCCATACTTACTTAGCGTTCAGGGACTACTTGCAGTCTGGGACTACTTGCAATCATTGACCCTAGATCGCTGATTTATCTTTCTAAAATAGCAGTATTTATTTTAAGATTTTTATTTATTTATTTTTTACTTTCTTAAACGCTTGTCTATAATTAAAATATGCGCAGATTAAGGAATTTTAATCAAAGTGAAAGAGTAATATCATCTCATCGAAAAATGTATGCAAATAATATCGAATTTTCTTCATCACATATCTCCCGGAAACGCGCGCATTAGTAATAGATTTTTATAGGACCAAAATACCTTAAACAATATTGGCATGTTAGTCAGAGACACGTCAAATCCTGCCAACTTCAATTACAAACTTACAATTCTTTTTCAATTAGTTTTTTCTCAAATTTTAAGCCTCAAATCAAAAATTTTAAAAGAGTTAAAGTTGTTAGGATAGTCATTACCAATCATGTAAAAAAAGTCAGTCCTCTATTCGAACTTTAGTTCCTCCCACCTTTTTTTTTTCAAACGGCTATATCTACTAAACGGACCCAAGTATCGTGTCAGTTTTTATACTGTGCGTAAAGTTACTGTGTAGAGTATCATATTATCTTTGAATCAGCCATCCTAATGATCGTTTAGTTTATTAAACCATGACACGTGTTTCAACGGCTGTACCTACCAAACGCACCAACGTCATGCAGGCAGACCGGCTCTTTCCCATTCACAAAAGTGATCTACACGCTATTGATACTAAATCAGCCATCCTAACGATAGTTTAGTCAATCCGTTGCCGCCTCTTGGAATAGGCAATGTCTTTTATCTAATGTGTGCTGTCAAACACAAATTGCTCAGGGGTTTTGCTCAACTGAAATAGTATACAACGTGTAACTTTATAACGCAAAACATATCAATTAGAAATTTCACAATATTGTTATTCTTAATCATCATCATATCAGCCGAAAGACGTCTACTGCTGGACATAGGCCTCCGCTAAAGTTCTCCATGACGACCGGCCCTGCGCTGCTCGTATCCAGCGGCTTCTCGCGACCTTGACCAGATCGTCGGTCCACCTTGTGGGGGGCCTGCCAACGCTTCGTCTTCCGGTACGTGGTCGCCACTCTAGAATCCTTAGGCCCCATCGGCCATCGGTTCTTCTTGCGATGTGCCCTGCCCACTGCCACATCACATCATCATACGTGGAATTTTGACCCAAAAGGCTTAGCATTATTAGAATTACATACTCATAATGTAATAAAAAAAAATCGAAGCTTATGATCCCATGATTAAAAAATTTAAGTATTCTCTATAATTTTTTTTACAATTACTTACTGACGAAGAATCACCCCTTAGAAGGATCATCGTAGTTTATTTTACATCCAGGTGGACCACGGAAAATTAATATCACCCCACCTAGGAGAACTTAGGTGTTTTACGGGAGAAAAAAATCTAGCGTGGCACACCCAGGTGAACCACACAGGTGCACTACGGGCAATACCCTTTTTTTTTCTTTTGATCATAACTTGAAAAGTTGTCGTAAAAAATACGAAAACCTATTTTGGAATGTGTACAAGTAAATCATATAAAAATATGACACCCAACTGGACCTATCCTGCCTTAAAAAAAATATATTTTTGATCTCTTCCGTTTTCAATAAAGTCGGGCAAGCATATTTCAAATCAAGTCGCTAGCGTAGTAGGTCACTAGGCTCAACGTAACTGAACAACTTTCAGCGAATAAAACTTTTAGGAAATGAAAAACAAATTCGGCCTCTACATACAAACTGTCCAATCAAGTTTGCAATTTTGTATGGAGAGGTCGATTTTTTTGTACTGAATGAAAAATAAAATCTGCTTTTAAGAACGGGGTAGGGGTAGGGGCAGGGGCAGGGGTAGGAGTAGGGATTGCCTGAATTTAACTCGAGCGAACCTATACATACCCGTGCGAAGCCGGGGCGGTCCGCTAGTTATAAAAATATGAAAGTGGTCTTGTTCAATGCAAAATTAAAAGCCTACAACCTTAATAAAGACCATTTTTTGATATTGTGAGTCCTTTACGAGATATAGAAATACTTTTTTGGGGGTAAATTTTTACCCCTCACCACTTATTTACAACTCCGCAGGGGAGGAAAATTTTGAATAGTCATAATGGGTAGATAACAAATGAAGCTATTAAAACAATCAAATTTTTTGTGGGAATTTTGTCCGATTTCTTAATTTATAGTTTTACAAATGACCTTTACGGCCACACATGAAGGGGCGGGCAGACACGGGCAGTTACGGACATTGTCCGTCAGTGTGGCCGGTATTGCGAAAATTGTAGTTTTTATCAAAATAAAATTCAAACATAATGTTTCAAAATTGCTCTACGTTTTAAACTAAATAACAATCAATCTGAACAACCTTTTCGACTATGAATAACTCTTTGAACTGAATAACTATTTAAGCTGTTTTGCTTCCAAACCAAAGATTTCGGAAAATAAGCGCATAGAAGTGAGCTTAGTGTTATAAAAATCTTGTGTCCGGGAATTTCCGTTCTGGGACTGTCATCCACAAGACTCGATTCTTAAAGACAATTACTCCACTGCTTGATACTCGTATATTAAGACCCACCCTATCGAGTATCCGAATAGACTCGAGTCCGACATTGTGCTCGAGTCTGTTCGAGCTGCGTTCAAGTCTGGTAAGTACTTACTGAGCAGTCTTGTGGGATAAACTGTAGTATAGTTTGGTGTGGTTGGTATCTTACGATTACATTATTTAGTTTGTTCATTCTGCGTTGTACAGTTTAATTGTTTTACTTATTTAGTATATGGTTGAATATACTTTTAAGAACTTGCGACTTTGTTGAGTAGGAGTCGCATCGAGTCTAGTTAAGGACTCTGGTGTAAGACTCGCGTTGGGTTTACGACTTAAGCTCTTCTTAGACTCAAATCCGTGACTCGCGTTTGACTCGGCTCTGAACACGTGAGTGTTTTAGGGCATTGAGCCCTGCAAAATTGAGTCCAAGTTATAAATGTAGACTCCCGGACTTGAGATTTTTACAATACTAGGTGGGTTTAACTTCTTCTATCGTGTGTATAGATATCGTGTGCAACTGACGTCACCCTACCTTCCCCAACGTCCGCCGCCCGCAGGAGGGCGCTCACGAATTTGTCTCACTACAAGTGTAGTTGCAAAAGTATAAAATAATAGAATTACCTGAGATCGGACTCCAGTTATACACTCTGATATGGGTATATAAGGGCCGGTAGTGTCTGCATATTGGTTATTCGTTGCTGTCAACGAAGTTATGCTATTTGGACAAGTGTCTGAAAACATTTAAAGCAGCCATATTAACAAAAACAGTACATCAATAGCTTACGAAGAGGGCAGTACTAGCAAAACATAATTGCGTTACAAAGATATAGCAAGCAAAACAACAGGCTGGACAACAGTAAAGGCTGTGTTCGTCCGCGTCCCGAAAAAACGCAAAACTTTTTAATTGCGTATATAAAAAATATACAATTTGAATACATTAACATAAGGAAAGTGATTAAATTCCTAATCTAAGATAATAATTAATTTTAAGCATTACGGATTGAAACTTGAGTTTATTTCATACACGGCACAAAATGTAAATAATTCATTTTCATTGTGACTTATAAATTACTATTATAAATATAAAGTATCATTTCGCTGCAGCATTACACGAAAATAAGTATGAGGTCCGAAAAATGCCAGCTTAGAAATGTGGCGCCCCAGCTCTTGTCGTAAGAGGTGACTTACGGATTCTAAACCAAAGGATAGGCAGTAGCCTCTGCAAATTAGCTAGCACTAATTTCCAGTAAATAAACCATATCTACGTGTAAATACTTGGTAGAAAGGAAGCCAAATGGGATAAAAGCATAAGTAGTGCAACTTTACATTCTCCTTTTGATGACCCTAAAGATAATACGCGCAATGGAGATATTTATACCATCTGCGAAGCAAAGATTCAGTCGAGGTTGTCACTGAATAATGAAAGATGCATCAGTTTCAAGTATGTAAGCTGTATGAATAAATAAATAAAAATGTGTTATTGTTAAGCAGAACACTGATTCGCATGGCATTATTATACTACTTACGCAAAATATTAGAGCCATACACAGAAATCGCCAATAATTCGCAAAAATTGTACTTTCCTAATGCATCGTCAGGCCAGCAGCTAGCCCAACAAACCCTAGTGTCAGTTTTCAATGGGCAGTAGCATAAAGTTTAGTTAGAGGTCTATTATATATATATTGCGAAAAATTTAATATCAATTGATTACAGGAGCCTTAAATTTTAAGAAGTTTTGTGCGATTTGGTAGTGAATAGCCTTAGTTAAATCCTCGCATGTTTGTGAAGCGACGTAACTTAACTGACGTCATAAAGTAATCAAAATTATCGTAACATAATAAAGAAATTTTGATATTTTCACTTTGGTTTTACAGAATGTTCGCCAGCACAGTCGTGTCTCTTTGGAAAAATTCTTTAGGTACATTAACTGAGCATTCCTTTTAACGTGCATACCGACCGACCGGCTAAACCTAGATTTAGCCAGATACAACTCCTAGTAGGGTTTATTTTGAGTACTTGGATAAATTGATAGGCTGTATTTATTCATTTATTTAGACTGTATTACATTGATAGTAGATTGATCACTACTGATTGAAAAGTACTCAAAATAATGCATTCCACCAATCAATCAGTAGCTGATATCTAAATAAATCAACTGCTGATAAATTTCCGGTCAATACATTATATTCACCATAACCAAATATCATAGCTGTTACAGCAACATTTCATTGTCATTTACATCATCACACCCTCAGCCAAGGCGATAGAGCGATTTCTGGGTGCATGGGTCTGACCCTCAGTAAATTTAACTACCTATACCCAAGCGGAGCAAGGAGTCCGAATTCTTTGAACTATATATATACCAAAGTCTATTTTGCTCCAGTTAGATTTGATATTTCGCAGGAGACTTCACCTCTCCGATTAAAAGTTTTCAGGCCTATACCAAATCTAACCTAGCAATACGCTTTTCCGTCTCGTCTCAATTTCAGGTGTACCTAATCTTATTAGGTTTAGTTTTGTACAATGAATAATTATATAAATAAAGAATACTAAAAAGAACTGACTCAAGTGGAAGTCGGACTCGCGCGCCGAGATTCCTATATACCATTATGAAAACAGTATGACGGGTTCTTACCACGATATGGGTTTTAGATGAGTTTCCGATATTTCGGCGCTGTTGCAAGCACCATGAACCCGTCATACTGTTTCTCAAACAATATGTTAGTTCCGATATACCTACCCATAGAAGTCCATTTTTAGGACCGCCAAACTAAGTTTGTTTGTTTTGTAAAAGTATTTTGCAGACTTCTAAAAAACTGTGCTACTTTGAGAGATCTTTACATTTTTCCTGTAATATTTACACAAAAAACCATGTGAGATGTGTCCAGGAGGCCTATTTTAGATTTTTAAGCTGGACTGTCTTGTCGCCATAACCTACTCTGTCACCGGCAATTACTTTTGTTCGCCCTGAATATCACCATCATACCACAAAGAAATTGTCTATTTCAGATTTTCAGGTATGTCTGTTTGGATATAATGGTAAAGTAGCTTTCAAATATTTTCCAGACAAGAAAGTCCGGGGCTTTCGCTAAAACAAACCAGTCTGAAAGGCTGGAAAAGGCCTCCTGAAAACCGGGCTCCAGTCTAGAAGTTCTCTCATGGTTTTTCTTGATCCTTTCATTGTACTCCCTCTACTTGTTATCGCCCTAAATGTCACGAGAAAAACCAATGAAAACAAATTCTATCACAAGTCAAGCCCTTTCATATGATACTCTACTCTCCCACTTGACTGAATAACAAACAATTTAAAATTTGGCCCCATTTTCATTAAAAAAAAAAGTTTTAATCATTTCACTAGCAATAAAGTTAGGTAAAAGTATTTAAAATAAGTATTAATAAGTAAGTTAAGTATTAAGCAGTATTTAAAAGTAGTAGTATGAACAGTTGCTGAGATAAACCGGTGCGACAAACAAAGTAGAGTAAGGGTTTCCTTTGTACTATTTTGGTTCAGAACCCCTTAAAAAAGGTGGTAGTGGCTACATATTATTATCTTTAGATTGCAGTAGCCTTATATTAACTTTAATAAAATTTTCAAACAAAAGCCTATTATTTATTTATATGCAAAGGCTAATATTTTTTCATAAAGAGGTGAATCTACAATGTATTGAGTTAATTTTTTTTTACCATGCCAGACATAATTTTCTTACCAACAATATATAAAGCAATGCAAATTATAAACAGATTGGTGAATTAGTGCAATCATATTTCCTTATATCATTAATAATATTTAATAAAATACCTAAATCAATTGGAGGGTCCTCTGTTGATCGTAAGCCACACACTCGGCAAATAGCATCAACCCACTTTTCCATATCGGCTTCTGAATCTGCTTCAAGATGGTACGTTCTTTGCTGGGTCTGGATAGTGAACACAGACCCTCGAAGCTTAGGGTCTAAGGAGTTTCCAGTCCGTTCCATATGCAAGCCCGCATCCACCTACAACAAACACCACTGTATGACTGAGCTGAATCTATGGTAAGTTGTGGTTTTAACAACCGTGCATCACAGGAAAATAATATATACAGGAAACATATGTTAACAACCTGCTCAGTCATTCATTGGGTAGCCTTTGCCGTAGCATCATCTTAAAACCTAAATACAAAGTTTCAGGTTCAAGAAAACGAAATAAGTTAGGTACTTATTTCGTACTTATTTAAACATAATTTAGTGATTTTGAAGATTTTCTAACAGTTTTTTTATGGGATAAGATTTATGAACAATAAATGGGTAGCTAATCTAAATACATAGTATGGTGTATAAAGTACAGAACGTACTTGTTCGCACAAATCTAAGTTGATTGTGCCCTTGAGGCGCCTGCAATTCCGGTCCGCATAGTAGTCTAGAAAATATTGGCCGGGGAGCTCGCCCGACTGTCGCAAGGCAAACCACCTTCTCCGCCATTTCTACAAAAACACCAAAATAAATTATCAAGCAACACAACTTATGTTATAAGAAAGTGAACAGTCAATGCATCAGTCTCGGAAGGAACTTCAATAACATAGCACCTTTCTAACGATTCTGTCAACAAATCGAAGGTTTCGACCATTGCAAATACAACTTACCGTTCTCCATATTCGCTTGGTTGGCGGTGATTTGGTAAGCCACCCCTCAAATACTATATTTTTCGACATACCTAAATAACTAAAGTATGACTAAACGACATGAGTTGAGTCACAAAAATAATATTTTTCAGAAAAGAGAACACAAGACACAACAACAGTCACAGTGATTTTTTTTTCGAAGGAAAGAATGGCAATCACCTATTCATCCCACTGCAATTTGTGCCACAGTCAAATACAGTCAGGGCTGCCAGATCAAAAAATACAAAAAACACCAGAACACATGGACTATTTCAGAAAATGAGTTTTGATCATAGAAATATAATACACTACGGTTTTGATTGTGGTTTTGATAGATTTCAATATTTTTCTGTGGATTTTAATATCCAACAATGAATTATACTATTTTTGAGTTTGAGCTTATTGAAGAATAGGGAATATGCATGATGTTTTTTTATTTAAAAAAGTTATCCTCATTAATGTAATAAACAGTTTAGTAAAACTATTTTTTAAATAACTATGAAATTAAAAAAGATATAAGCCATCGAAGATTTGTTTCTGTCTCTTTCTAGCAAAACGAAATTTAATACGAAGTTAATTATGGTCGTAGTGGCATGTGACGTCACATGCCATGTCGGATCTCTCTGTCTAATCGGCGCGTGATTAAAAGTTTTAAATGCTTATATCAGCCGTATTTCTTAGCCGATTTAAATTTGAATTTCACTTTTTGTCATCTCTATACTACGGTTTTTTATATTTTGTTAATAAATGCGACAAAAAAAATTATGCATATTCCCTATTGTCTGAGTCACGTCTGAGTGTTAGATAAAGTATCATAGAGTATATTTTAGGGGGGGAGGAAAGTTAAGTACAGCTTGACCAACTTTTCTGTAGAATGGCCAAAAGCGGAACTACTTACGTCATTTTGACGTAAAAATTGTATAGAGTCCGTCATATACATAAAGCGTCTCCTAGTCGACTATGACAAGTCGGTCAAAAAACTAAGGGTCTAGGTTACGTTTTACAAATATAAAAATATCTTTAAAGAAATCTAATGTTTCATCCAAACTTTAAATGCGAAAGTGAAATGATATCTTTTTTACTTGAGAATTCATCATCTAAGTATTCCATCTAAGGAGAGAAACGCTGGATTCTTAGGAGCCAAGAATTTAATAAAACAAGTACAGTCGTTCAGCGAGCTTCTCACAATAGCATGAATTCATCTTTGGCCGCTAGGTGGCGTGACCGCGCTCGCTCGCATTTACAAAAAGAGCTCCGAACGACCGCGTTCACGAAGCCACCTAGCCGCCACATCACCCCCCTACGGAGTAAAATAAACTATTTACAAATTGAATCTAACCCTAACTCTACGTCCAGATCTGGTCACAGTAGGTGGTTTAGATGGAAGGTGAGAAAAGAAGGATGTTGGCTCTGATGACTGATGAGGTAACTGATCATCAGCTGCAGACGTGGGGTACGGAATTATCAGTGCCTGAGACGCCGGCGAAGTTGAAGAAGCTGTAGGTGAGGTGGAAGCAGACAAGGGCGTGGAATTAGTTTGAAATTCAGCTTCCAGGTGCGCAGGTTTGACGCGATCTATGCGCACTTCACGCTTCTTGCCACCAACATCCAAAGTAATGGTCTTAGGAGACCTCGAAAGAATTTTGTAGGGCCCTGTGTACGGCGGTTGTAGAGGGCGCCTCACGGTGTCATCCCGCAGAAAAGCGTGTGTAGCAGTCAACAGGTCTTTGAAGACAAATGTCGACGGCTGTGCATGCCGGGACGCAGGGACGGGGCGCAAGCTAGCCATCTTGGCATGAAGCTGGGTCACAAAATCCGGAGTATTGACAATATCGTCTGCTGAAGGAACGACGAGTTCTCCGGGTAACCACAGAGGTTCGCCGTATAGCAGTTCAGCAGACGAGCATTGCAGGTCTTCTTTAAGTGCAGAATGGATGCCGAGCAAAACAAGTGGTAGAGCTTTACTCCATGAGGCAGCGTGGCACATAAGAGATGCCTTTAGCTGTCGGTGAAGGCGTTCTACCATCCCATTGGCTTATGGGTGATAGCTCGTCGTTCTGATTCGTTTGGTCGCGCAGACCTGCAACAACCGTGAAAAAAGGATCGACTCAAATTGTCGGCCTTGATCTATCGTGACGACAAGAGGCACACCGTACCGAGAAATCCAGCCGTTAATAAACGTGTCGGCAACCTCTTCCGCTGAGATGCACGACATCGGCCACACCTCGGGCCATCGAGTAAACCTGTCCACAGCTGTCAAACAGTATGTGAAACCATTCGAGGATGGAAGAGGGCCGATGATGTCAATGTGAATGTGCTGAAAACGAGCAGATGAACAAGGAAAATTTCCAAGCGGAGTGGTGTTGTGACGCGTGACTTTAGTGTGCTGACACGCACGACAGGAGCGCGCCCATGAAGAGCAATCCTTCCGGATGAGAGGCCAGACGTAGAGGTCAGCTACCAGGCGGGAAATGGCACGCGCGCTCGGGTGGCTGAGGTTGTGAAGCCTCTGAAAAATAGGTCGGCGAAACGACAAAGGAAGGTATGGTCGCGGCTTACCCGTAGAGGTGTCGCACACGATACTGATAACCATTCCTGGAATAGGAATTGATTCCAGTTTCAAAGATGAGTTTGAACTTATCTTCTGTAGCTCCTCATCGTCAGCTTGTGCTTGCGCGAGTGCGGCGTAATCATCGATAAGATGAATTGCATCAACACGAGACATGGCGTCCGCTACTACATTGTCCTCGACTTTGATATGAACGACATCAGTAGTAAATTGACTGATAAAGCTGAGCTGATTGAGTTGAGCTGGAGGGAGTTTTTCTCGTCGTTGCTGAAAAGCGTAAATGAGAGGTTTATGATCAGTGAAGATAGTCACATGTTGGACTTCTAAAATGTGCCTAAAATGTTGAACGCTTTCATAAACAGCGAGGAGCTCCCGATAGTAGGCTGGCCACTCAGACTGCCTGGCAGTCAGCTTTTTGCTGAAATAGGCAAGCGGTTGCAAAGAGTCTGAGTCGCTCCGGCGTTGCTGCAGACAAGAGCCAATGTGCGTACCTGACGCATCCGTGAAAAGACAGAGTTGAGCATGGCAATCAGGATGAACCTATAGTAGCAGACGACAAGCTTTCCTTGCACTCGTCGAAACTGCGCTCAAGATCCGGCGTCAACGGAAAAGGTTTTGCGCCCTTGCTTTGCGTTGCAGCAACAGCATCGATCAGAGGGGCCTGAAATTTTGCAGCATTAGGCAAGAACCTGCGATAGAAATTAAGCATTCCAAGGAACCTGCGCATGCCTTGAACAGTCTTCGGTGGGGGAAAGTCACGAAGAGCCTGAATTCGGTCATCAGGAGGGTGCGTTCCTTGAGCACTAATATTGTACCCAAGAAAAGAAACCTTAGCCAAACCGAAAACGCACTTTT
This sequence comes from Athrips mouffetella, assembly GCA_947532105.1. Lineage (NCBI taxonomy): Eukaryota > Metazoa > Arthropoda > Insecta > Lepidoptera > Gelechiidae > Athrips > Athrips mouffetella. The sequence continues at coordinate 37,212,596 of OX383956.1, forward strand.
TAAGGTTGGTAACTACCCCATACTGCTGAAGACGCTCAAATAGTATCCTGAGATGCTGAGTATGTTGCTCATGGTCAATCGAATGAACCAAAATGTCATCAACATAAGCAAAACAAAAATCCAGGCCTCGCACAACCTCATCTATAAACCTTTGAAAGGTTTGACCTGCGTTTCTGAGTCCGAACGTCATAAAGGGGAATTCGTACAAACCGAAAGGATTGATAATAGCAGTCTTGCAAATGTCACTGCTGTTGACTGGAATCTGCTGATATGCCTTCACCAAGTCGATGATGCTGAAGATGGTTGATCCAGCCAAATTTTGCGAGAAATCACCAATATGACGTACCGGGTATCTGTCCGGAACGGTGCAAGCATTGAGTGCTCGGTAGTCGCCACACGGTTGCCATGACAAATCCTCTTTACTCGTAGGTGCAAGGTTCAGAGGAGACGACCATGAACTGCTGGACGGTCTTGCAGTACCACATTGAACCATGGCGTCGAATTTCTTCTGCGCGATACGGAGCTTATCAGAAGCTAGTCGGCACAGTCGACAAGTGACCGGCGGGCCATCAGTAGTGTTGATGTGGTGGACCGTCGAGTGTTTAATCAGTCTGTCAACCCCAGGAGGGCGCGTGATCTCCGGGAACTCAGCGAGCAGTCGCTCGAATGGTGAGTCACCACGGGAAACTGCCTTAATACTGTCCTGGGAAATTGCAGCTACCGACGCTATAACTGAAAGTTTAGTCGTGCCATCAATAATTCGCTCATGCCTGCAATCGGGTAAAAGGTTATAAAAACTTAAAAAATCAGAGCCGATGATCGGAGTGTTAACGTCAGCAAAAACGAAATTCCAACGAAAGGTACGGCGTAATCCTAAGTTGAGGTTCAGGGGGATACTTCCGTACGTCTTAATGGATGACCCGTTTGCAGCACACAGATCATATCCACTGCTGGGAAAACGACCTGTGGTTAGTCGCCTAGGGTAACAACAAATATCAGAGCCAGTATCAACCAAAAATCTTTGGTAAGTATACCGGTCAACGATGAATAAGCGGCGACTAGTAAATGAGCGGTCTGTATTCGCTGCTACTGACCGCTCTGCCTGTTTTCCGATTCGCTTTTATTGCGCCAGGAACAAGGTTTGTCGCACTTTTTACCCTTGGTACCAAATCGATGGTGGTACCAACAAAATGGTTGATTTTGAGAACGCGAGCGACTACGCTGGCGATTTACTTTTCGGCTACGGGAATGACTGCGACTACGAAAATGACCTTCAGAAGAGACTGAGAGAGAGGCAACGGTACGCGTAAGCTCAGCTCAGCAGCTTCTGAAGATCAGTAAGAACATGTTGTGAAGAAGTAGATGGTTCACAAAATGGGCTAACAGCAGAAACCTCAGAAGGTTGTGATTCTATGTCAATAAGTTTATCGGCAGGTTCGGCAAGCGATGGAAGGTCTTGGACACGGTTTTCGGTCACCAATCTGCTCCCGCTCCAAAAGCCTCCTAATTTTCTCCTCAAAGCCCACTGAAAAACGGGAAATAATTGCCTTTTTAAGGGTAGAGAAAGGTTCAGTTTTAGGTACCTCAACAATAAGGTCTTCTACGAGGATAGTGGGCGACCTAACAATCCATACGTGAACAAGTGTACATACAGTTTAGTATGGAGGTCCCTGGCAAGAAATGGGTTCGGTTATGGCCCTCTCCTTAGCAGAAAGTGCTGCTACTTAAACCTCCTTGTTTCAGTCAGTGTTGTCCATAGATTACATACTTCGCGCGCGGCGCTTTTAACCAGATTGCGCTCTTCCAAAAATTATGCGAGCAGAGTAGGACGTAAGAAGAGATGAAGCTGTCCCTTTCTAATAGATTTTGCATGACATTTTGTTTATGTTGCCATGACAACATCAACAAAATGTCATGCAAAATCTTTGTTAAAAATCATTTTACCAAAGAGTTTTTAATCCAGATAAATCAAAAGAAAATGATTTTCTGCATTTATAAATATTTAATGAAAACTGAGAGAGAAGTTTATACTTTGCACGTTTAAAATAATTAAAATAAGTATTTAAAAATACGTATAAATAAAAATTTGTGGATATAAAACTTAACTTTTTGCACGGAAATTGAGCAAACTTCATTAGTATGGCAACAATTAGAAAGGGACGAAGTACATCGACAATGATAGCTTGCTCTGCTCGTTTTGCCTCTGTACAAATTGTTAGGAGTCCTCAATCATGGTATTAGTGTTGTCTGTGCTGTTCTTGTTTTTCTGTATATTTCCAAATATTTCATGAGAAAATTATGCCAAAAGCGAACGAAAGTACGAAAAGATTCTCATAATGAAATCATTTTTTGATGCAGAAAGGGAGCAAGAATCACCAATAGCACCATTTGTTCATGTATACAAACGAATTGCTGCCGCTACAGGTCAGTGTTACCCAGATTATTATTCAATGAATTCAAGCTCGTTTAACGTACTTATCAAGCAATTTTGATCGTTTAGAATGAAACTTGATGTGCTTGACAAGCAATGTACATGCTTGCGAATGCTTGTTGAAAATTTCATATTTTTGCAATGCTTGTCAATCACTATAACTCGAAAACTACTGACCCTAGGGACTACTCTAGTGCTGGGAAAAATGATATAGGTCTCGATGAGATGTACATTTCGGATGACAGCTGTCAAACTAAAAATCGCTATAACTCGAAAACTACAGACCCTAGACTACTAGTGTGCTGAGACAAATGATAGGTCTCGATGAGATCTACATTTCGGATGACAGCTGTCAAACTAAAATCGCTATAACTTGAAAACTAATGACCCTAGACTATTTGTTTGCTGAAATAAATGATAGGTCTCGATGAGATTTACATTTCGGATGACAGCTGTGAAACTAAAAATCGCTATAACTTGAAAACTACAGACCCTAGACTACTCGTGTGCTGAGACAAATGATAGGTTTCGATGAGATCTACATTTCGGATGACAGCTGTCAAACTAAAATCGCTATAACTCGAAAACTAATGACCCTAGACTATTCGTTTGCTGAAACAAATGATAGGTCTCGATGAGATCTACATTTCGGATGACAGCTGTCAAACTAAAAATCGCTATAACTCGAAAATTACGGACCCTAGACTACTCGTGTGCTGAGACAAATGATAGGTCTCGATGAGATCTACATTTCGGATGACAGCTGTCAAACTAAAAACCGCATAACTTGGAAACTAAACTGACCCTAGACTTATCGTGTGTTAAAACAAATGATTGGTCTCGATGAGATCTTCATTTCAGATAACAGCTGACACAGTATGCTTTTAATACGTAGCACGGATACGAGAAAACTCCAATTTTTTTTGTGTGTTGGGTTTGGATCGATTCTGTGGTGATTTTTACATTTTCTTATTTAAAACACAAATACCTAATAAAAACTAAAAAACTCACCTTATTTTTTAACTCTTAGTTATCAAAGTAGGTATAGGTAGTGAGGTATGGTTTCTTGACACGAGTCTATAATTATAATCCTAAGTACAGCCAGGTGGACCACGGAAAATAAAAATCTCCCGTGGAACACCTAGGTGAACACCTAGGCAATACCTGGTTAAGAGTATTAAAAAAGGCTGAAGTTGTTTAATTTTGTAATAGGTGGCAACCCTTTTCGATCGTGGCGCCATCACAAAATTAGAGTCCGCCATATACATATTCCGTATGAACTAGTGAAAGCGTCTCACTGTCGCCTATACTAGTCGGTCAAAAAACTCAGTTCAGTTTTACATAAATCAAAATATCTTTAAAAATCTAATGTTTTAATATAAACATTGTTTACGAAAGTGAATATATATCTTTTTTTACTTGTGAATTGATCATTAATACTAAGAACGAAAGCGTAAATAATCCGTAATAGCCATTTTATGTGTGATTTTTAACACCGTTTTTTCCTGAATGGTAAGTGTTTTCACCAGAAAAACTGTGGCATTTTTTAAAAATTTGTTAGTCCTATGTCACATATTTCTCAGAGAGAAAGATAAAAATTTTACGTTTTTAGGATTTTAATAAAATTCCATACATTTAATAAAATTCCATACATTTTAGTAAGGAGGTCCCTCGCAAGAAGGTGATACGCTTATGGCTCCCTCCTTAGCAGACAGAGCTGCTACTAAAACCTCCTTGGTATATAACCTATATTAAAAAAACAGCCAAGTGCGAGTCAGGCTCGCTCACCGAGGGTTTCGTACCAGTAAAGTGAAAATACTCGTACCGTCTTAGTTATATTGGCATGCAACCGGGTGTATTTATTTTAAAAATTCCTACCTACCAATCAATCTCGATATCTTTTGTTTTTACGTGATTTACGTGCCACGCGTTTACTCAACTATATTTTCCTTTTTTTTATCTATCGTTAAAAAGTTTCACAAAGACATATTGAGATGATTTTTCTTTCAAGCAGTGCAGTCCGTTTAGCGCTCAGGAGCAGCGAGGTTCAAATCTCTTTGGTTTAGCGCCTGCATTGCGTTACTATGTGTGACATTAAAGAAACATTCGCGCGCCGCGTTATCATAAGCAGAGTTATTTAGTTCGACATATAGTAAAATATATAAATTTTTATCAAAGCCCAAAAACGTTAAATTTTTATCCTTCTCTTTGAGAAATATCTAAATGTTATTAGAATTTTTAAGTATTAATACAAACCATTGTAAGAAATAGTGGTGTTAAAATCACACATAAAATGGCTATTACGAATCATTTACGTTTCCTATCTTACTTTAATGATCAACAAAAAATATTTAAAACAAATTATTTGTAAAATATGTGTGTTGTGTTTGTTTAATTAAGCTACATCGTCGGCTTGAGCTATCCTGTAATGACAATGTATTGTTGATATAATATTATTAATAAATAAATAAATATAAATAAATAAATAACACACAGGTAAAAAAGATATATTTTGACTTCCAGAAATAATAGTAGGTACATAGTATGCTAGCGCTGTTTTGCTCATTACACACGAGGCTCAGAAATTGCAGCCAGAGCCGCAGGCGAGGGCGTCATGGAGCCGAGAGTGTAATGACAATGCCACGTGCGTCTTACGACGTTTTTCATCACATTTACTTTCAAAATATATAAATTATATAAAAATTGTATTTCGTGTGTGTAATTGTATTTCGTGTGTGTAAAATATAAAAATTGTATTTCGTGTATGAGTATGTTAGACGCTTCTAAAACAGTTTTTTTTTGTAATATCGACACATTTAGAAATAATTACAATAATAAACACCACAAATATTTGTTAAATGGCGCGCATTATTTGTTTTTCAGCGGGTACAGATTATACGTGAATTTGAGAGGCATAGACTAAACATCCAAACAGCCTATTTCATTAACCTTGAACTAAATTATCAAACATTTTATATCTTGTTACGTAAATGACAAATTAATTGTTAATTAGTAAATAAGTAACTATAAATTATTTCAACATTCATTTATGATATTTTCTTGAATTTACCTTAGATTCTTGAAAATTTTCCCAACGTCAGAAAAAAAACACTAGTGCGATAATTTAATGAAAAAAACACGCTTGTTTAATAAGCAGGATTATGGAGCTTAATATTGTGCAAATAGAGCTGTTTTATGAGCCAATGTGTTGAAATGTCTCTTAGAGCAAAGACAATGTGACACCAATGTGACCAATGTGTGATATAATATATTGGTTTTCAAGCAACTGTTCCTTGTTGATTGTTATGATTTTTGGTTGTCACTTGTGAAAAATAAACTTTTCTGTAAATTTGTACTAATAGTACATTAAGATGCATATGCGCTGTTTTGCTCATTACACACGAGGCTCAGGTATTGCAGCCCGAGTCGCAGGCAAGGGCGTAATGGAGCCGAGAGTGTAATGACAATGCCACGTGCGTCTTACGACGTTTTTCACCACATTTGTGAGTAAAAGTACTAAAATTTGCTTACCTCAAATGTCCAAGCAACTCCACCGGAATATTTTGTGGGCTGCATATATTGGTGTTTTCCTTTGATTTTTTCAACCTCCAAACTCGTATTTCGTGTCTAAGTATTTTTGACGGTTCGGGAACTACATTAATTACGGTTTTTTATTTGTAGAAGTCGACACTTTTAGAAATAATTACAATAAAAAAAAACATCACATGTTTTTGTAAATATGACGCGCATTATTTCTATTTCGTATTCGAGAGGCGAGGCGTATCAGACTAAACTGCCAAACAGCATATTATTTTAACCTTGAAATAAATTATAAAAAAATATATATCTTGTTACATACATGACAAATTTATTGTTGTTTAGGGAATTAATATAAATAATTTAATAAAACTAATATTCATTTTGCATATTTTTTCGCAAACAGCTTAATTTCAACACTATTAAGGTAATATAATGAAAAAAACACGCGTGTTTAATAAGCTGGATTATGGACCTTAAAGTTTTCAAAATTTTTACTTAGCTTTAACTTAAATCCCATAATTCACCCCCTTTGGGGATGAGTTTTGGAAAATCCTTTCTTGAGTGGTGTTTGTGGCATGCAATAAATTAGCATACTAAATTTCACACGTATAGCTAAGGTTACGGATAGACGTCAGTCAGACAGTCAGTTAGTCAGTTAGGACATATTATTTTATTGACATTTTAGTGAACTATACTCATACCAAGTTTGACACTCGAATTACTAACCGTTCTGACAATAGAGCATAACAAAAAAAATACGTTTCTTGTATGGCGACCCCCCTTATTTTATTATTTTTTAAATTTTTAATATACGGTGACATATTTGTGTAAAAAATACATATTCTGTGAAATTTTCAACCAGCTACCTATTTCGTTTCAACAGATACAATTTTCAACCTAGTAAAAAACTACACATTTTCGACATTATGCCCCACTGTGCATCTCAGTCGCGTCCTGCTGGGGAGCGCCACTTCTAATATGTTACCTATGGGTATGTACTTGACTCCTGGCAAGTTTTATCCCAGCATGTTTAGGTGCAAGGATGGCCTTGTTAGATCTCCTACTAAAGTGTAAAACGTCTCTTTCGACTATGACTAGTCGTTCAAAAAACCCGGTTTGGTTTTACAAAAATCAAGACACCTTTAAAAATCTAATGATATAACAAATTTTATTTGTGAAAGTGAAAATACCTATATCTTTTTTTTACTTGTGAATTGATCATTAATACCAAAAGAACGGAAGCGTAAATAAATGATCCGTAATAGCTGTTTTATGCATGATTTTAGTGAACTAGTTTTTTCCTGAATGGAAAGTATTTTTACCAGAGAAACTGTGGTACCCGTGGTATCTAATAATATTTATTAGTCCCAAATCACATATTTGTCAGGGAGAAAGATAACAATTCTACGTTTTTGGGATTTGATAAAAATCCATACATTTTAGTATAGAGATCCCCTGCAAGAAATGGATACGCTTATGGCTCTCTCCTTAGCAGAAAGTGCTGCTTTTTTAACCCCTATCATGCTGTAGGACAGGGAAGGGGTAGGGGTGGGGCTAGGGGTTGGATTGGGGTAGGGTTAGGAATAGGGCGAACGCGGGTGGCGGAGGGGCGAATTTTTGTATGATAATTCGAGTCTTTAGAGGTGAGATACCCTACCCTACCCTATAAAAGGGTAGAACATTCATTTGGATGTTCTAAGGTTTTGAAGCAAGATACATAAACAGATTTAGTTTCGGTACAAAAAGTAGATAGACATCGTTTTTCGAAAATCATCCCGCAAGAGGGTGACATTAGGGTAGAAATTTTGTATGAAATTCAAATTCTGTAGAAGTGAGAGATTCATTAACATATTGATTTTGGGTTATGAAGTAAAGAAGACTGGACAAGTTGTCCAGCGGTTTTGGGATACTCATCCCCCAGGGGGTGAAAAAAATAATGAAAGGGTTGAAAGTTTGTAATAAAATCTGATTGTTTGGAAGTGAGATGTTGTAGTGTAAGTAAGTACTTATATGAATAGATCCTAATTTGGAGAGTGCACTGCGCTCCGCTCTCGCCTAGATATATTTGTCAGTCGACATGTGATCGCTCATTAATCAATACACCTTCTATTAAGTACTAATGTCTTTGATTCCAAAGCCCCTCTATAGTAGATGGCGACCCGTGCCTTGAGTACGGAACCATGGGCTTATAGTTATAATTTCTAAAGTGTGGTGAAAAGTGAAATCCGGAATTTATATCAGAAGTTTTATTTTTATTTCTCTCTTCTTCTAAATATACCGGCCATCATGGGAAACGAAGGAACAAAGCCGAAGAAGGAAGATTCTCAGGTTGTTGCTCAAATTGGGTACAGCAACACAGCCACAGTTGTGCAAAATATCGAAGTGCATATGAGTAAAACCAATTTGTTTTTGGCAACTATCGTCGTCCTTATGGTATGTGTCGGCGTGTATTTCACAGTCAAGAAGACGTGCAAATGTTTCGAAAAGAAAGTCGAGCGGCATGCTTTGGCAATCATCACCCAGCAAAGGCGGGCAGAGCAAGATGTTTAATAGTGTTGTGCGAGTAAAATCCAACCCAGTGTTGTGAAAAGTTGTCCCTTATATTGTGCAAATATTGTCCCATACGTAAAAAAAAAAGTGAAGTGCGGAAGAAAGAAAAAAAATCTAATAACACGTAAAAAGAGACGAATGGACTTTCAAAAAAAAATTATCGCGTAAAATTTAATTAAGCACCTACATAACCATTAGAGACAATAAGTGCAATTAAATAAATATAATATATCATTATTCTTAAGGTAAGAAGCTGTGTCCGTGCTATTTTCTTACATAAGGAGATGGGTAAGTAAGTAGGGTGACTATGATTTTATTTCTTTAACAAAGGATATTTTATTTGTATCAAGTTATGCCGAGTACTATTTTTAAATGTCATGAAAAGTTATTAGAGATACAAAAGTATGTAGTTAAACTTAACAAGCAGCAAAGGAAAGGAGATTTAGGTAAAGCAAAACTTGATGAGGCAAATAAAGTATTCGAGATATATTCGTCTGCAGTAGTTGAAATTAATGATAAGTTTAAGGCAAATTTAATAAGTAAAGAAACATATTTAGAAGTAAATCAAACTAGAATAGAGTTAGAAAGCATTTTTCAAAAAATAAAAGTTCTTTGTTTAGAAGACGTTGACACTGGATCAGGTGATTCCGAAAATACTGAAAGTTCTAGTTCAGAAGAATTAGCAAATATGGAGGATTTCAGCTTGAAGACGGCGTGTACTTTGTTACCGGTCATGACGGGAGATGAGGAGGTCACACAAAAGTTGATTGACAATATCGAACTGTATGACACAATGCTGAAAAGTACGAGTAAGAAAAATCTCATTAATTTTGTGCTTAAATCGCGATTATCAAGTAGCGCTAAATTAAGGCTACAACAGGAATATGACAGCATTGAGGCATTGTTGATTGACATGAAATCTCAATTGCTAACCCAAAAATCTGCCGCATCGTTACAAACACAATTACAAATGATGAGGCAAAATTCAAAAACGATAGATAAATTTGGGTCAGAAATTGAAAATTTATTTGTGGACCTCACTATTTCTCAGTCGAAAGGAGATACAGCAACGTACAATGTACTCCGACCAATTAACGAAAACCTTGCAATTAAACGGTTTGCAGATGGTTTACGAGATGCCAGGCTTAGCACCATTATAGCAGCCCGTAATTACAGTTCCTTGAGTGAGGCAATTCGTGCAGCAAAAGATGAGGAGTTGTCTGCTACACCATCAACATCCGGAGTTGGCTACATGCTGCAAAGAGGAGGTAGAAGCCAGAGAGGTAACGTACGCTCACATAATAACTCTAGGGTAAACACCAACGGTACATATTCTCAGCGTCATGGGCAGCAGCAACGACAAAATTTCCATGTACGATCCAATCAGTTCCAATCATCGCGTGGTCATACTACACGTGGCAGGTTCAATCGTGGTAGGCATACAGGGAACAGAGGTCGTCGATCCGGTGCATACATCCATCATATGACAAGCGAAGGTGAGTCACATAACAACGGAGATGGCACAGATAGGGTTTCTATGAATCATTTTTTTCGAGCCTAACTACATTTGTACATGTAACAGTATAAACAAAGTTTACTTTGATATTGGTGATCGACAATTAAATTGGTTGATTGACACAGGAGCGTCTCTATCAGCAATTAAATTGGAACAACTTGAGAGATGCAATATAAGGTATCAATTGGAAAACATCAACGTAAAAGGAATCGGAGGTGATGTAGTTTCAAAAGGCTTTGTTTATTTAAACTTAAACTCAAACGGACATATATTTAGGCACAAATTTTATGTATTTGATAAGTTACCATGTAAGACAGACGGAATCCTAGGCCAAGATTTTTTTAGCAATTATTGCTGTATTTTGAATTATGAAAGGAATACCTTGACTTTACGATCAGACGATGGGGAAAGTATGACTTTACAGTTTGACATGACAGACGGAAGGAAGGAAAAATATTTAGTAGTACCAGCTAGGAGCGAATCCATACATTATGTACAAACTACTAAGACACACGATTGCATCATAAACTCACAAGAGTTGTGCGACGGCGTGTTTATTGCGAATACGATATCCCGTCCCAAAAATGGTCTCATACCAATTAGATTAATGAATACAAGAGAGGTCGATGTCTCATTGAGTTATTTTGTTTTAAGTACGAGTGAGATAAGCGAATATGAGATTTGTACTTTTGATAGAACAGAAATTAATGCAGAACGAGTGAAAAGAATTTTTTCCTTGTTAGATATTTCAAAATTAACCAAAGAAGAACAGGTCTCAATAGAAAATATTTGCGCAAAATTTCCCGACATTTTTCACTTGCCCGACGACAAGTTAACTTTTACAGACCTTTTTGAGCAGTCAATACATTTAAAACCAAACAGTACTCCAGTTTACACAAAACCGTATAGATTGCCACATTACCAAAAAACTGAAATTGATAGACAAATACGCAAGATGCTCGATGATGACATAATAGAGGAGGCATGTAGTGAATGGTCGAGCCCATTGTTATTAGTACCCAAAAAAGAAGATCCAAGTGGGGAAAAGAAATGGCGAGTAGTAATAGACTACCGGAAACTTAACGACCAAATACAAGACGATAAGTTCCCACTGCCAAATATCACCGAGATCTTAGACTCTTTATCCGGTGCAGTTTATTTCACACATCTAGATTTGTCACAAGGCTATTATCAGGTATTATTACAGGAAGAAAGTCGTAAGCTTACCGCTTTCGCAACTAACTCAGGTCAGTATCAAATGAAGCGTCTACCTATGGGGTTGAAAACAAGCCCGAGCGCTTTCAGTCGTATGATGACGGTAGCTATGTCAGGTCTTACCTACGACAAATGTTTCGTTTATCTGGACGATTTAATAGTTTTTGGCCGAAATCTAAATTCTCATAATCAGAATTTACTTGATGTTTTTTCCAGGTTAAGAAAAGTAAATCTAAAGCTCAATCCATCCAAATGCGTCTTTTTGCAAAAAGAAATTCTGTATCTTGGACACTTAGTGACAGAAAAAGGAATTTTACCCGACCCAGAAAAAATTCAGGTGTTGGAAAACTATCCGCGACCAACGAGTAGTGACGAAGTAAAAAGATTTGTAGCTTTTTCAAATTATTACCGGAAGTTCATCCCAAATTTTGCTGAAATTGCAAACCCTTTGAATAATTTGAGCAGAAAAGGAGTAATTTTCGAGTGGACAAATTCATGTGAAATTGCATTTCAAAAGTTAAAATCATTTTTAACCACTCCTCCAATTCTTCAATATCCGAATTTTGACAGTAAAAATGAATTTATTTTGAAAACAGACGCATCGGGATTTGCAATAGCTTCAGTTTTATGTAACAGCGACGAGCGACCCGTGGCATACGCTAGCCGTACTTTGAATAAAGCAGAGAAAAACTACCCTACTGTCGAGAAAGAACTATTAGCGATAGTATGGAGTGTTAAGTACTTTAGACCGTACCTGTACGGAAGGCACTTCAAGATACAGACTGACCATAAACCTTTAGTATATTTATTTAATATGCGGGATCCATCTAGTAGACTATTAAAATTTAGGTTGTGCTTAGAAGAATATCAGTTTACGATAGAGTACGTGAAAGGATGCAACAATGTATTAGCAGATGCATTATCACGCGTGGTTGTGACGTCAGAACAGCTGAAAGAAATGAATGAGCATGTAGTGTGTGTGACAACGAGAGCTCAAGCTAGGAGAATGCAGAAAGACACGGACTTGACAACACAAAATGACACTACTGATTCGAGGACTGATCACCCGAGAGTCGTAGATATCATTAAAAAACCAAACCATTTCATCGAGCTAACGTTGGCCACGTTAGATTCGTTAAATAAAGTTAGGAATTTTGTGACAGAAGAAAGTAAGTACTACGCGTATGTACCTAGTCAGCACACAATTATGGTAAATCCGATTTCTCAATCGCTATCTACGCGAGCCGTGCTAGTGAGAGAATTGGAAACCTTTTGTCAGAAGCTGAATATAAAAGAAATATGTTTAATTAAAACCCCAAAAAATGAAATGTTTATAAAAGAGTTAACTCAAAATATTAACAAGTCGTCCAATTGGTCCGGACCACGTATTTGTATAATAAAGGGGGTACAAAGAGTTTACGAAGATGACGACAAAAGAGTTATATTAAACGATTTCCATCTTTTGCCCACCAGTGGTCATGCGGGCATAAGAAGGATGGTCAATAATATAAAAAGATATTATTTTTGGCCAACGATTGAAAAAGATGTGCAAGATTATGTAAAAAAGTGCGAAAAGTGCCAAAAACATAAATACTCTTTACATACAAAACAGCCAATGGTAATAACAACAACGGCTAAATCGGCATTCGACAAGATATTTTTAGACATAGTAGGCCCGATAAATAAAGATCATAACAGTTATGCTTACATTCTGACGCTACAATGCGAGCTTACCAAATACGTAGAGGCATACCCACTGCACACAAAGGAGGCAGTCAGTGTGGCGCGAGCGTTCGTAGAAAACTTCATTTTAAGGTATGGTATCCCCAAAGAGATCGCCACCGACCGCGGCAGTGAATTCATCGCGTCCACAATGAAAGAGGTATGTTCTTTACTACAAATATCTCACGCAACATCAGCAGCGTACCATCATGAGAGCATCGGGGCACTAGAAAATTCTCATAAAGTCATGGGTGCGTATATGCGTATGAACTGCGAAAACCAAAATGACAGTTGGAGCAGTTGGTTGCCGTATTGGTGTTTTGCCTATAACAATACCGTGCATTCCGAAACAAAATATACGCCTCACGAACTTGTATTCGGAAAGGCCTGTAACATACCAACTAATGTAGCATTAGGTAATAGTAACTATATAGAACCATTGTATAATCATGACTCATATCCTTTAGAACTTAAGTATAGGCTAAAAATAGCACAGTTAGATGCAAGGGAAAACCTTATTAAGAGTAAAATGCTAAGAAAGCAAAATTATGATAAAACAATTAAGCCAATGTATTATGTCAGAGGAGATTTAATTTTAATTCGTAACCCTACCGGAACTAAATCCGATCCTATCTACCTGGGACCATATAGGGTGTTAGAAGATATATGTCCGAATGTTAGGATATTAAAGGACGGAAAGGAAGAGATCATACATAAGAACAGGACAAAGCTGTATCATACATAGTAAATTTATTTTTATATTAACTACTGTACTTTGTAATAACAAAAAAAAAATGTTTTGTAGTAACATTTTTTTTTTTTCAATATCCGGTAAACGTGTAGTGTAAGTAAGTACTTATATGAATAGATCCTAATTTGGAGAGTGCACTGCGCTCCGCTCTCGCCTAGATATATTTGTCAGTCGACATGTGATCGCTCATTAATCAATACACCTTCTATTAAGTACTAATGTCTTTGATTCCAAAGCCCCTCTATAGTAGATGGCGACCCGTGCCTTGAGTACGGAACCATGGGCTTATAGTTATAATTTCTAAAGTGTGGTGAAAAGTGAAATCCGGAATTTATATCAGAAGTTTTATTTTTATTTCTCTCTTCTTCTAAATATACCGGCCATCATGGGAAACGAAGGAACAAAGCCGAAGAAGGAAGATTCTCAGGTTGTTGCTCAAATTGGGTACAGCAACACAGCCACAGTTGTGCAAAATATCGAAGTGCATATGAGTAAAACCAATTTGTTTTTGGCAACTATCGTCGTCCTTATGGTATGTGTCGGCGTGTATTTCACAGTCAAGAAGACGTGCAAATGTTTCGAAAAGAAAGTCGAGCGGCATGCTTTGGCAATCATCACCCAGCAAAGGCGGGCAGAGCAAGATGTTTAATAGTGTTGTGCGAGTAAAATCCAACCCAGTGTTGTGAAAAGTTGTCCCTTATATTGTGCAAATATTGTCCCATACGTAAAAAAAAAAGTGAAGTGAAGTTCGGTACAAAAAGTAGATAGACATCGTTTTTCGAAAATCATCCCGCAAGAGGGTGACATTAGGGTAGAAATTTTGTATGAAATTCAAATTCTGTAGAAGTGAGAGATTCATTAACATATTGATTTTGGGTTATGAAGTAAAGAAGACTGGACAAGTTGTCCAGCGGTTTTGGGATACTCATCCCCCAGGGGGTGAAAAAAATAATGAAAGGGTTGAAAGTTTGTAATAAAATCTGATTGTTTGGAAGTGAGATGTATGAAATTTTAAATTTAGGGTTAAAGTAACAATAAAGTATAAATTGATAGATAGAGACAGATACGGACAGATAGAGATGGATGCGGATAAAAAGGGATAGATAGGGATAGGGGCAGATAGGGATAGATTGGCATGGATAGGGAAAGATAGAGGTAGATGAGGATACGTATTTATATTTTAGAACCCCACTCAACCTAGTAAAATATATTTTAGTATTTTTTTACGACTCTTAGTTTTGAAGTTATGATGAAAAATGTCAAAAAAACCATTCCGAAGTTTGTGAAAGGAAAAACCTGAATTAATTACACGTACCCAAAGGGTGAAAAACGGGAACCATAATTTGTAAGTTTGCTCCTCCCTACGAGTATTCGGGCCTCACTTACATTAATAATCCAATTGTTTTATTCTTTGATATGCATTTAAGTTGGGCAACCATATTCTAAAACTTCTCCAAATATCAAGTCGATAGCATGAGTGGTTGCTGAGATATACAGGTGTGACAGACAGACAGACAAAGCGGCACCATAAGGGTTCCCTTTTTTACAAATTTGTTATCGGGACCCTAAAAAGGGAGTTGGAATTCCACAATATGAATCCGGCAGAGAGCTTTTCATTCCATTAAGAATTTTTGACAGCACCATGTTTAAATACACTTTATAAAAGACAGAGACTAGGAATGAGAAAACAGACAGGATAAAAAGTAGAAGAAATGATTTGCCTTGAATCTTGCCGCTTCTGAGAGTGGTAAAAAATTGAACGGGCTATCAGGCAGTTCACATAACTAATAAATTGCATGTAGATATCAAAGGCCTCTTAGACAAACCCCAAGCTTTTAAAACAAAACTGAAAGCATTGTTGCTAAAAAATTGCTCGATACACTAAACATAATAAAAATTGCAATAGCAATCAGGCGCTAGGACCTCGCTGAGCATTAGGAGGTAAAAGTTTATGTTTGCGATAACCAAAATCGTAAATAAACTACGGAACCATAAACTGCACGTGGCCCGACACGCACTTTGCCGGTTTTTTCATCTAAAGTAAATTAAATTGAAACTTTTCATTTTCGTGGGTTGTTTTGTGATTTGCGTGGTCTTTATTTTTTTAACCTCGATTATCTCTGTGACTCTCTGAGGTGCCTCTTCTATTCAAAATATAGCTTTAATGTATATTTTACGATTTTAATGTCAAATTAAAACATATATTAAATTTAAAAATTGCCGCGCAAATCACCAAAGAATGCGTTCTCGAAGAAACACCCATAGTACAAAGATGTTTTAATAAAGATAAGTTGTACCTTCATACTATGCTTCCTTAAATATTGCGTCGCTTTGACACATACATACTAAACTTCAATATGACTGACTTAACATAGATTAACTATGGAATAAACAGAAGAGACATTAAATACCTAAAACACATTTTCATGACCTAAACTACCTAACTTCTTATAGAGCAGACCATTTTAATTTGGCATTGGGGAAAAATACTTGGGAAAGATGAATTGGTTGTTGTACGTAAATAACCTTATACCTTTTTTATTTTCAATGGGCCTGCTCTTGACCTCAGTCCACCTCTAAGGACAAAAAAGTTGACATTGCAATAAGCTTACTCCGGAAAAGCCTATCTATTTGCGACTCGAATAGATTCTGGGTAGTTATATGAACTAGAAATACACAAGCAGGGAAGGCATTGGTTGTGTTGTGCGTACTATATAAGATGTTGCAAAGCGTTTGGCGCTCCGATTTTACGCAATGCAAAAACAAAAACAGAAACCATCTAGGTTTATATCGAGAATATTCGGAATCCATATTTTACGTTATGTAAGTTTTATAACTACTTATCTTTAAAAAAAAACATTTTCATGGAATCAACGTTTTATCGTTTACTGTCTTATGTAAAAATTTACTAATACTCGTAGTCTCATATAGTTGACACCTATAAACGAAAAACATTATAAAAAAATATTAACACCAACAACATGACACTCTACTAACGTTCCACTTATGGAAAGGCATTTCTTCTAAAACTTTTGGAAATAACATTTTCCATACATAGGAACGGCCGCTTTTTAATGAATATATTGTCCTTTGTCAGCAACTAAATGTTCGGAGAAATTAGTGCTGCCATTTGACGGACTCCAATCTTCTTTACTTCTCTCTTCTCGAACTAGTGGTTCATTTTTGTCTTAGCAGCATATCACATGGAAATCTAAAACAGTAACATATTAGAAAATTAACAAAAAAAAAATGATGTAGATATTTGTCTGACCCAGGTAGGTAACAAGTGGATAGATTTAACCTAATTATAAAGGTGTCATTGCTGCCGTTTGTTACAGTTAGCCGCACGATAATGGTGACACTATGACCTTGAGCGAGTATTTGGTTATATATTTTATCTACACTCATGTCGTAAACTTTGAAATATGATTCAAAAAGTTGATACGTAAATACAGCCGTATATTACGCAGAGTATATATAAAAAATTAAAAAGATACCATTACGTAACGATTTTTGTATGAAAATTTTGCAAAGGTGTTACGTAATTTAATTTTTTAATCATTACATAACACTTGGATACAATTCTCCTTGAATCTAAACTTTTTTTAAGAAGACTGAATAGAAGGTCTTTTAGAGAGCCCGTTAGTAATATATCAGTTTTTCTTAGTAGCTGTCAAATATCAGTAGCATATTACAAAATGTACCATATAAACAACCTATTATTTTGGAGCAGTTAGAGTAACAGTTACTATAGTTACAATTATTTCATCTGTGGCTCAAAATATGCGCGCGCAGCCTGAAATTAGAAAGGACTTGGAAATAGATATTAGATTAGCCGCTTTTTTCAAACATTTACCTTTTTCAAGTATTTTGTGCCCGTGAAAGTAATGTGAAAGTTTATTGAAAAAACCGGCCAAGGACGAGTCGGACTCGCGCACTGAGGGTTCCGTACCACCACATAAACATAATTGTATTCGTTTAAATTTCACTAAGTTAATGTGCTAGATTTTTTGAGTCCGACACGCGCTTGACCAAATTTTATTATTCGTTGTTTTTTTATAGCTTATGCACTATAAACATACCAATTTTCAAGTTTGTAAGTGTTCCCGTTTTTAAATAGAACTAAAACAAAAATCGCCTCAGCGACCATCCAACTTGACCCGTCACTTATATGAATGTTCTTGAAACGGGAGCTCACCACAATTGGTTACAATTAGTTGTGAGAAAAGTTGTAATATTTAATGATTTCAGACTTTTCCCGTTATTTGTACTGTGAGACCTAGCTTCTTGCCAAATTTCATAATTTTAGGTCAACGGGAAGTACCCTATCTAGGAAAATGCCATATCTTTTGATTGCGTAGTTGTAAAAAATTTAAATTTTCAGATCTTGTGTGGTTCATAGATGCTAATATGTGGTATTAATTTCAACCTGATACCTCTACCCGTTCGTGAGATAAAGGGTCTTGACAGACAGACAGACAGACAGACAGACGGACAACAAAGTGATCCTATAAGGGTTCCGTTTTTTCTTTTGAGGTACGGAACCCTAAAAGTAGATAAAGTGGTGCAGTCAGGATACTGCACTCACACCAGAAGATACTCAATAACTTATGATCTTCTCTCATATTAGTCTAGGACATTTTACGACATAACCTACAATGAATTGGGAAAGAATGAAAATCTAAAAGAAAACCATGTTAAGAAAATGTTCTGCTTGTATATTTCAAAGAAGACCTAGCGGATATATTAAGGCGGCTTCTATAGACTTATATCAGAACTGTAGTGTGCATAATATAAGTTGCCTTTGTTGTTTACTTACTTTTGTTTAATTTTTATAAGTAACCTACCTATTGTATGAGTGAAGATAAAGTAGTATACGCAACTGCATATAATATGGTATTAAAACACTCGTTTGATGCTATTATCACACTCGGCTGCGCCTCGTGTAATAAACCCAAACTCGTGTTTTAATAACCAGTTTTATATGACAGTTGCATAAACTACTATTAGCGTAACGCTGGTTTCGAAAATTTTATTTGATTCTCACTATAAGTATTTTAACAGCCGGTTTCTGAAAATATTTTCAGCGTAGAAGATAAAAGTTTTCTTATTTACTTTCGAGCGGAGCGAGAAAGGTATTGTATTCGTGATAATTTCTTTTTGAATTTTCTCAAAAATGTGTTCTATATCACTTATAAATCGTAAAAAGCAAGTCTCCCAAACATGTCCGTCCGTCGGTCGGTCGGTCGGTCGGTCGGTCGGTCGGTCGGTCGGTCGGTCGGTCGGTCGGTCCGTCGGTCGGTCTGTCCGTCACGCTTTGGCCCAGCGGCTAAACGAATAGTCCGATTGACACCATATTTCAAATTTAAGATTTTCTTGTAAATTCATCGAAGGATACTGAGTGGTTTCTTGCTGGCTCTCTTTTTGAGGGTAGCTGTGTACAATGGAAATAAAAAATTGAGATTAGCTCAAAAACGGCTAAAACGATCGTGATGAAATTTTGCATGACCAAGAATCTCAATGCAAGGTATCTTTCGGCAGTATCCATTGTTCTGTGGAAGTTCATATAAGGGGTGTTCCCTTACTACTAAAATTTTAAAATGTGATTTGCTCATAATTGGTTTCAATTAGCTTATTTTAATGTTTCAAATTGGAATTCTAAATTGGTTATGAACCTGACTGCATATGTTATTTAAACATTTTTACATAAATCTGATAAAGGTAAGTTTGTATTTCCATATTGTTTGTATGGAATTACAAACTTGAGTTTGCACTTGGTCCTTATTTACTCTTTACTATCCGCAGCCCTTTATAATCTAGTAGTTACAGCATTCGGCTCTTGACCCGGAAGTTCTGGGTTTGATTCCCGATGGGGACACTGTCGAATGATGACTCTCGTATATCGTGAGAAAGTAAGTGCAGTGCTGCTGTACCATTTATTACATAATTAAATGCTATTACTTATACTAATTTTATGCCTCACATTTTAAGCGAGCCCGCTTAAATTAACATTGTTGAAGGTTCAAACCTAAGCCCAGTGACTGTTCTCATAACATTCTCGATAAAAAATCTAAAACGTATTCCCTTAGGCACTAAAGTTTTTCAAAGTTAATAAGAATGGCGCTTCTGTTAGTTGATTTTTGTTGATGTTTTATGTCCCTATCACTCCAGTTTCGAAAGGAATATGGTGATCTTTTTCTTTCATGTTACCTCTACTACGTCATTATGGCGTCTTATTTTTTAAAATAAAATAATAAACCACATAAAATGTAACAATTTTGTCTAACTTACCTGTGATATGTGATCCCGTCGACTTTTTTCTTTTTTGCCCATCTATTTTTACATTTACGCACTACACACGTTGGCATTTTGTGTAAATAATACAAAAAAGTAAACAAGGTCTCAAATATGACAGGACGTGCACATACTCGTAGTCTCCTTGTTCGAGAGCGACTGAGCCAGGTATAAAATTTTCTTATCTAGGCGACTGAGGGCAGTTGCTACAATTGTAGCAACTTAAGAGCTTCATTTTTGAAGCACTAATAACGTATCTACCTCGGTTATATAATTGTAATATCATTGCCATAGTATGGATTAAAAAATTTATTATTTGTTGTTTCTACACAATGTTTTTGTTTGCCGTGCCGGGCGGAAAACTGTTTTTGTGTAATAGTTTCCAGAAAATGGTAAGTTTTAAGCAAGAAAACCGCCCTTCGCGTGGGTTTCCAAAAATGAATCTCCTATAGGTACTCTAGTCCTTATGTCAACACTACGTTCAAAAATCTAAAGTAAACAAACACGTTTTCAAAATTTTATTAGCTTTTAAATTATCAAGTGCTTTCCTACGTTTCCTATTTCCTACTGACTAATAAAATGCAGCCCATTCGTCATCAGCACCCCTCTGATCCGAGAAGCAATGTCGCAAAAGTTGGCTCATATGACCCAGATAAGTAGGTTTTCCTTTACGCAAGTTATTTTAGACCTGTATAGTACCGGTTCTGAACAGTTTTCACTCATTCTCTTCCCAAAGTTGCCGTAATAGATGGCCAAGGTATCTTAAACCATAGGGATCTTTGAACAGCGTCTTTCTCGGTACTGCCAATACTGCGTTGCAAGACCATACAATCCATTTATTGATAAAATACTACATAATAGTACTTAACAGGTATCCCAGAAATTATTGTCAAGCGGAAAATATATCTGCTCATGAAACCGAACAATTTTCCCACAGACATGGGTCGAAAAATGGTCACAGTAAAGTCCAAAAGAGATGTTGTTTTTATCCCTTTATTGCTTTGGTAAAGTGTTTCGTTTAATGGGCACTGGGCACACGTTTTCCGCATGACACTAATCTCTGGGACAATCTATAGGGTGACTTTCAATTAGTTCTTGAAATTATCTACTTATCTAGTCCCTGGAAATTATATACTCGTGATAACAAACAACTTTATTCAGTGCTATACAAATTTTACAATTGCTAGCGCAAGGTTTGCATCTTGTTGTAAATGTAAATCTTGTTTTTCGACCCATGTTTCTTTAGAAAAGTTATTTGTAACAATGGGTACTTACTTACATGCAAATCTTTTGAAATCAAGAACTAATTAAAAGTTACCCTATACAGAGTGTTTGGTATATGTCTGCAAACCTCGCAGGTTGTTGCTTTACCCATGAAACTGAACAACTTTTTCCTTATATAGTAGCACAGGTCGAAATACTGCATCAGCTGATAACGTATTTTGTATGGGAGGTAATTTTTTTTATATTTAGTCCTAAGTTCCTTAGGGAAAGTTGTTTAGTATCATGGGTAGAGCAACCACCCGAGAGGTTTGCAGAAAATATTTTCTTCGTGTCTGCATGCGTCTGCGTCTGTTTCAGTAACCTTTGATTCAACCGTAAGCATAGCAGCTCAGCATGCAGCTGCGACGGCAATTCAACTATTTTAAAATAGATTTTAATCATGGACTAAATTGTATAACAATATCACATTAAGGAAAAAAAAAGGCAAAATTTTTGTTAAGGTACGGTTTTAATAGCTATTTGTGATGCAAAGCCGCAAAATTATTGTTATCTACTTGGCGCGAGTGACTTCTATTGGAACTCGAGCAGGCGAAGGATTTTAAGAAAATAAGAACCTGACGAGGGCGTAAAAAAAAACAATGTTTATTCATTTTTGGATATTAAAATCTCTTAATGACGTCAGGTAATCTACATTGCTTCACAAATAAAGTGGCGCCATGGTGGGAAAAAAAGAGTCGAAAATGAAAACCGATTTTACAGGGTCAATACAATAAACATATAAGTCAATTTGAATTTTCAGTAATAATTTCATAATAATTTGCTGCAGAGCGAAACTTAAAAAAAAAATCCACTTCCTACAGCAAGAAAATGCTAAAGAATCACTGCTGAATAAAAAAGAATGAACAAAAATCTAATTTAAAAAATCTTTTCTACGCTATCGGCCCAACATGTCTTTTACACGCAGATTTAAACCGATAATAATATTTTTTCCGTGCTAGTAAGGTGAAAATGTAATTTTTATTTTAAAATCTACCAAGATGTAATAGACAGAACGTAAATAAGTTATGCCTGAAAATTCACTTTTCAGAACCAATTCTTTTGGTTTGGATTCAGTCCTATTATGATATGGGACATACATATAGTCCTTCTTCTCGCATTGATTACTTCTCATCCCTTGAAACCAAACTTGAATCCTTAATCCCTCTCTATGACCACACTATTATTCTCGGTGATTTTAACACTTGTCTTATTAAGTCCGATAACCGTGCTGACAGACTTCGATCTCTTGTCTCTTCTCTTAGTTTACATATTCTCCCTCTCTCAGCTACACATCGTGCTCCTCAATATCCTGACCACTCACTTCTTGACCTGATTATTGTGTCAGAATCGAACATGGTTGCGACACACGGGCAACTTCCAGCTCCTTTCTCTTACCACGATTTGATATATTTATCCTACAAAATTCGTCCTCCTTAACCTAAACCTAAATTTATTTCCCTCCGCAGCTTCAGGGGTATTGACTTGGAGCGCTTGCGTGCTGATGCGAGCAGTGTTGACTGGTCTGCTGTTTTTGGCTCGGACACGGTTGACGGCATGGTGTCTTCTTTTAATAATGCACTCAACCTTCTTTACGATCGTCATGCTCCTGTCAGGCGTGTCCGGGTCAAGCAGCTACCCGCACCATGGCTGTCTGATTCAATCAAGCGGATGATGGCCAGGAGAGATAAAGCCAAACGAATCTATCGGAAATCGCCAACAGATGAAAACTTGTTAATTTATAAGAAGCTTCGAAATCGCTGCAATCGTTTGTGTAGAGATGCCAAAAAACGCCACATTTACAGTTCTGTTGAAAATCTTAATACTGCTGATCTATGGAAATTCCTCAAATCACTGGGTATTGGCAAATCACAAATAGAACTCCCTTCAAACATTGATCTTGATGCTTTGAATGCTCACTTCTCTCAAGCTCATGTCACTCTTAGAGATGACGTTAAATCTGATACACTTCTCCACCTTGCTAATAAGCCTCTACCCAAGTGCACACCTTTTGTCTTCAGACCGGCTACAGAGTGTGACGTTAAGCGATCTCTCCTTTCTGTTTCCACCAAAGTTGTGGGCGATGATGGGATTCATCTTCAGATGATCCTCCTGCTTGTGGATGAGCTTGTCCCTATCATCACTTATGTCCTCAACTACTCTCTCTCAACAGGCTCATTCCCAAGCAGCTGGAAGAGGGCCCATGTTCTTCCACTGCCAAAGGTTTCAAACCCCTCCTCTTATTCCCAGTACTGCCCAATCTCCATTCTTCCCATCCTATCTAAAATCCTTGAAAGTCTTGTCCAAAAACAGTTCTCAAATTTTCTTAATAGGCATTGTTTACTTAATACTCTACAGTCTGGATTCCGTCCTGGCCATAGCACGACCACGGCCCTGCTCAAGGTCAGTGATGACATCAGGCTGGCAATCGTTCAAAAACAACTTACTTTGCTGACACTTCTAGATTTCAGTAGCGCATTTAATTCCGTGGATTTTGACTTTCTCCTTGGTATCCTTGCATCGCTTAACGTATCTCCACCTGTACTCACTTGGTTCGAATCCTATCTTCGGGGACGATCGCAGTGTGTCCGCGCTGACGATGCTGCATCGACATGGTGTGATCTGACTGCTAGTGTCCCACAAGGTGGCGTATTATCTCCTCTCCTGTTTTCAGTATTCATTAACGAAATCTCCCTGATAATCACTTCTCAGTACCATCTATATGCAGACGATTTGCAGAAAATAAAATAAAATAAATAAAAAAAATCGCCACTGTCACGTTGACGATATTGAGCAAGCTGTTTCAGATCTTAATACTGACCTGGCAGGCATTAATGATTGGGCGAAATCTCACGGGCTTCTGGTGAATCCAGCAAAATCGCAGGTTCTAGTTCTTGGTAGAACAGCCGCATTGACTACGCACACTTGCCTACAGTTGTATTTGATGGTGCTCCATTAGTCTTTTCTAAAATAGCTAAAAATCTGGGCGTTATCTTTGACTGTCATCTCTCTTGGACCAGTCATATCAATGATGTTAGTAGAAAGGTGCATTTCTCGTTTCAGTCGCTCAAGCGTCTCCAACGTTTTTTGCCCTTTGAAGCTAAGGTCACCCTTGCCCAATCACTACTCCTTCCCCTCCTTGACTACGCGGACGTGTCTTCCTCGACGCCACGGAGGTATTGCTTAACAAATTGGAACGGCTCCAGAATTCGCAAATATGACCATGTGTCAGAGTTCAGATCTCAGTTGAAATGGTTGCCCATCCGGCGACGCAGTGATGTACACATTCTGTCCACACTTTACTCCATCCTCAACAATCCTGCATCTCCTCAGTACCTCCGTGAGCGCTTCGTATATCAGGTTCCTCGTGGTGAGCCTTGCCGCACCAGCCGATCCTTACTCCTCCAATATCCTCAACACTCCTCAAGCCGTTACGGCGGTTCCTTCACGGTTCACTCAGTGCGTTTGTGGAACGCCCTTCCTCACTCTATTCGCGCTAGTCCATCACTGGAGATTTTTAAGCGAGATCTAAAAGAGCATTTTCTTTCTATGTAGGTTTATTTTAATATTTTTTTTTGTATTTACTATGTATTTATTAATATTAGTCGTATGTATATATATGTATGTATTATAAATGTATGTATGATATATATTAATATAGTATATATAACATATATATTTGTGTATTCTGTATTTATCTGTAGTTAGGTATTTTAGTTTTAAGGATATCATTTTAGGTTAAGTAATCACTTGTGTTGTGCACTTTTGCCCGCTGCTGTATCGTATACTAGCTTTTTCTGTTTCTTGGTTAGCTGGTAGAAAACTCAGTTTTGAGTTAAGCTCGCCTTTGTTATATGTTTTCACTTGTGTTTGTCTTGTAAATGTTTTCGTGTACAATAAAGAATAAAGAAGAAGTATACATAAATGAAACATAAATATATGAAAACTGCCCTGCCGTTGATTTGAATGTGCAGTTCATGATTCCTACTTTGAATTTTACTATAGTTTAATTAAGGAATATTTAATGTTCCTTAATAATCCACAGTTATATGAAAATCCCTCATGCCGGTATTGGGTAGTGAGTGCCACGGGAAACAAACGTAACATTTTGATTTTATTACATAACAGTTAATTATGTACGTTAAAAATACTGTCGCAGACTGAAAGAAGACGCATGTCATATATTTTTAGTTATTTTATAAATTTTATTTGTTTCCAGATATACTTTGGCAAATGTATCATTAACAGTAAAAACAGACGAGGGCCTGACTCCAAACCGACCACCATGCCTCACGCAACAGACCGTTGGCATGTACCTACGGCCGCTCACCAAGGAGCTGGACGAGATGCCCCCCAAGTAAACAGATAACATTTTCGACAAGATCAAGATAGGCGAAATTCACCACAAACCATCAACTATCACTAAACTCAAGCTAGGCAATTATTTCTGAACATAACGAAAAATAACTCATTGCCTTCACC
This sequence comes from Athrips mouffetella, assembly GCA_947532105.1. Lineage (NCBI taxonomy): Eukaryota > Metazoa > Arthropoda > Insecta > Lepidoptera > Gelechiidae > Athrips > Athrips mouffetella. The sequence goes on from OX383956.1 coordinate 37,238,357, forward strand.
ATCTGCGTATGGGTAAAATCTCCTATGCAGAATAAAAAGTCAAATAAGAATCCCATGCGTAAAGGTCGACAGAAAAATTTCACATCTATTAAACAAGTGCGAGTCGGACTCACGCACAGTGTTCCGTACTACTAAAGTAAAAATACCGTCTTCGTCAGGGACGCTCAGTCAAGCAGAAGCGTATTAAATGTGCGCGAGTCCAACTCACACTTTTACCAGTTTTTATAATTTTTTTGTAATTCTATAACCTAAGCACTATAGACATACTAATTGTCACGCTTCTAAATGTTCCCGTTTTTACGATAGAGCTGAACGAATAAAAAACCAAAAAACACGTTTCTTGTATGGGGCCCTCCTTATTTTTAAACTTTTCTTTGATTTTTTAGACCATAATAACACATATTCTATAAAAATTTCAACCATACGCCCTTATTTTTTTATCAGCTTAGATATTTTCCCAAGGAACATAAATCGAAATACGAAAAAATACATACAGTGGAACATAGAACCTCCTCCTTTTTTGAAGTCGGTTAAAAAAATCTTCTTCCCGTGCAAATTGCATCAGATGACAAGGACATTTCGTATGGGAGGCTCACAGAACTATATGTAAGCTATGGGAGGCCTACATGTTTTTTCGTTTTCGATCTATGTTCCTTGGGAAAAGGTGTTCTGTTTCGTGAGCAGAAACGCCTCAATATCCGAGGAGCTAAAAACATAATTCTGCATAGCTACTACGGTTCAAAAGATAAAGGTTTAAAGGTCAGACAGACAGACCGACAGGCAGACAGACGACGTAGGCTTAGTAATAGGGTCCCGTTGACATCCTTTGGGTACAAAACCCTAAAATGATATTCTGGATCCTAAATGCTTAAAAACACTTTTAACATAGGTAAGTATTATAAAATCTATTCGAGTCCAAATCAGTACCTGCTTACGAATGAATGAATACCTACTTATCCTCATACGTAGAAGATCTTCATTCTATTGGATTAGGCAGTTTTCGACCTTACAAACAACCTACACGCAAAACAAACCATACCATAGTCTCTTTTTGTAAGACCACATTTGTTTATCTTTGTAGAGCTACTATTGCAGAACTACCTGACGCAGTGATAGACCGATATGTCTTGAAAGATAAAGCCTTTTGGGTCGACAAGCCTGGGGCGAATGCATACGTACTGCACGACGCTCTCTATAAATACTCAATGAGTTCAGAAATTGTGCTTCCTCGTAAGTTTTTCGTTTAAACTTGTCCTAATCCTGATATCTAAAATTCGACGTGTTTCGAATGCCTCCTGCCTCGGAAATCGACTGGAGGAATGAGTAGGGAAGAGAGAGTAGTGGAAAAATAAAAGGAAAGCCTTTTAAATGTAATGGAATATCACATTACACTCCTACATACAAAAACTCTATTATAAGAAGACCGATTTGAGCGAGGTATTCAATAACTATTGTTGTTAGGCAACTTATTTATACAATCAGATGCGGCCTTCTTAAAGGTTTATATTATAAACTAGCAGCCCGCCTCGGCTTTGCACGGGAAGCTCTAAGTTTATTTTTCTGCCTAGCGTTATCCCGGCCTATTGCTAGGGTCCGCTTTCCGGCTCGGGAAGCTGTAAGTTTGTGTTAATAAAAAACCCATATAATAAAGCAGTTTGATTTTCCGGGAAACCTTTCCAATTATTATTCCATACAAAATTGTCTTGAAATAAGAATCGTTGAAATCGTGGAAGCTCTAACAAACTTTTTTACTCCCAAAAAAAGTTGGTTCAAAAAGTAAAATATCTTTAAGCTAGTTTTGTCCCGCGTGATGCCGGCAAAGAATAGTACCAACCCATAAATACTCGTGGGTGTCGTAAGAGGCGACTAAGGGTGATATACTGGAGGATGGGCAGCAGCATCCTCCTTTGTATCTTACATCTTACTTACTGCGGTCACCTACGACCGCGGTCCATGGTGCCAGCCGTAACGCTAACAAGCGAGGTGACTATGGTACTTCCCCTCTACATTTTTCCAGCAAAAGCTAAAATTCTAGAGGGAGCTCCCTGTCCTGTAGTGGACGTTTCATGGGATGGGATGTGTGTTTTATCTTTTTGCGATAGGTAGAGATGAACCGGGTGTATCCTAATTTATAACTCTTATATAAACCATTCAGCTCATCAGGACGTGTTTCCTCGCTCCTATCAGTATGACTTGGACTGCGTGAAGTACCGACGACGTTACGTCGCTTGCGCCGGCTTGAAAGCACCGGACGGCCCTGCGAAGGTAGGTTTAACAGCAGAAAAGATAAAATTATGAGGAAGAGACTTTCATATTAGAACTTATGTTTCTTATGCTTGCTTGCTGTGAGAGCAGTGCGCTCATCACGTAGGTCCGATGAGGGAGATATAAAAGTTGCCTTTGTTAAAAGTTCCAAACGATCCCACTGCAATATTCTCTATTTGTCCCTTTATTGATCGAGATGTGATTTATATGTAAATTTACACATTGAAGTGCTAATTTAAAAATAAATTGATCGAAAATTTTGTACCTACCCTGTCGAATCTCAGAGAACTGCTACATGTAGCAGGTACCTACCCATATCTACCGTGTGATTATTATGTTGTACACGTTTTCTTTCGTGAGCACCCATGTACTCAAAATAATGTACTTACTTACTACGCTGGCTCAGCGACCCCAAGAGGATCTTGGCCTCCGACACGAGAGTTCTCCATTCTTTCCTGTTCTGTGCCGCTTCTAAAATAATGTATTGTTGAGATAAACTACTTTCACATAATCCGCACATCCACATTCCTTTGAGTACAAAACGACTATCTACCTACCCAAAATCAAGCCTACCCAAGCCTAAGGCCCCATGTTACTATAGTTCATCTCCAACATAAAATACCCTATTGTAATTTCAGAAACAAGTAGCACCGTACTGCCGAGACTGCGATATACGCTCCAAAGCCTTATCGCCCTTTGAACTAGCCCTGATTCAAGACACCACCCAGAAAAGGTGGCGGTACTATCCAGACCTAAAGGCGAAGATGACGAAGGAACAAATACAGAAACTAATGCATGAGTGCGTTCAAGTTTCTTCTTCTTCATTTACAATCTCCTTTTAGAAAGACAGTTTTTATTCCATGGTATAAGAACTCTAAAGATAGAACCCTAAAAATAAGGCGTATGCTGAGACGCAGGTGGCACTGTACAGATTTCTATCCTTCAGTTTTCCCTATGAAAAAGCTAGAGAGAAGCCATGCTCTACTCTGCTCTGCGTGGGGCTGCGCCACCGCCTGCGGTTCGTACACACAGTCTAGGTCGGCAAACAAACAGACAGACGACGACGACCGACGTTGGCTTAGTAATAGGGTCCTGTTTGCTGGCAGCCTTTCGGCAACCTAAAAGGCACTTTGTTTTTGTCGCTTTATTTGACAGCTCACTAAGTGGGTTAAAATGTTTTTACATCTCTCATATTCGGTAAGTAGGTCCTTATTACCCCCAAATGGGGCTTGTAGGTGACCAATTAGCGCTCTAGGTTAATAATGTAGCTAGAAAAGCCCTAGGGCGGTAAGTAATTGTAACGTCCGCCTTGATGGCCACCTCCACTACCTCCAGCAGCGGAGCGGCGGGCGTTTTAATTACTTACCGCCCTAGGGCTTTTCTAGCTACATTATTACCCTATAGCGCTAATTGGTCACCTACAATTTGGTGGTAATAAGGACCTACTTACCTCACAATCGAGATGTAAAGCAGAGTATTTAGCTCGGGTGTAAGCATCAATTGCACCCTCGAACTATAGGCGCCCTCGCTGCGCACGTGCGCCTAAATATCTCGGGCTGCAATTGGTGCCTTACAGCCCTTGGCTACTAATCTACTATTTCTTACATGCGGGGAGAAAGTAGCCACTAACGCGGGATGAAAATAACACTTCCTCCCCGCAGCGGCACGAAAAGTCGCATACTGACCGCGGGAGGAAATAAAGAATGCTCAGATCACACGATTTCTCCTCTCTGCTTCGCCTCGGGTCATAATACACGTGTGATCTAGAGAGACCATTATTTACGTAGCGTATACGTTATCCGCTATTGCTAGTTTGCGGTACTTCTGCTCATTTTAATTTATTTTTACAGGGTAGGACGTCCATTCCGAAGTGAGGCGTGCAACTGGTACAACAAAAACTACCCATCTATCAAACTCGATTTGTATATCCGTAAATTTGCTAAGTAAAATAAATCATGATAAAATAGATTAGAATAGGTATCTTATTTGCCTGAATAGGGTACCAGCAGTTAAGGTATTACATACTCAAAAGTTTGTCCGTCAAAAGCATTCAAATATAAAATTCTTAAATACCTACTAATTATAAATCAATTTGAATTTAGTCTGTTCAGTTTTATGGACAGAACCACCTCTCAAAATATACGGGCTGATTTTTATCAGTCAAGGGTGTAGAAAGAGCGCCTTCAGTTTTCCACGACTTTTTATTTTCCGGGAGTTTCTTCCACATTTTCTTTCCTTAAAAATACAAAAGAAAAAATTAGCCAATCTCATTCTCAAGTCACGCTTCGTCATACATGTGGCAATTATTTTAGGGTTTCGTACCCAAAGGTTGAAAAACGGGCCTCCGATGTCCGTCTGTCTGTCATGAACGGTCATATAATAGAACAGATGAAATTTTTCAAGACGAGCCCGAAGGAAGAAACATGGCACTACCTACTTATTAACCGACTTTAAAAAAAGGAGGAGGTTCTCTATTCGACTGTATGTTTTTTTGTATGTTTGTTACGCGATATCTCCGCCGGTAGACAACCGATTTTAACAATTATTTTTTTATTCAATAGTGTTTACCTTCGAGGTAGTCCTATACAAATTTAGGCAAAATCTGATGATGGAGTATGAGACTAAGACCGGTAACTCCTCAAAAACCAACAGCGCACATATCGAAATTTGGTTGACATCAAGTTTAAGGTTTCACTCAAATTGTACAAACAATTATTATTTTCTACCCAAACCACAAAACTGAACAACTTTCTCAAACAAAAAATTTTCGATAAAGAGATTTGGTAAGGTTTCCCAGACATAGAAGCAAAGCAAATTCAATAGAGGGTTTTTCGAAGAGCTATTCGCATTCATGGTCTTCGGCCAGCTGCACAAAGCATCTTTAACGTTAAAGCTTCCTTAAATATATATAGATTCAACAGAGCTTTAACCTTAAAGAAACTCAAAGTTAAGAATAGTACAACACTATCTCTGGGTGTCACAAAAGGCGACTTAGGACGGGTCAAGCTTCCTTCTGCGTGTATACTACGATCACCAACCACATCCATAACCCTTACAAGTGTACCTTTTCACTATAGTGCATTTCGAGTGGAAATTCTGGATGGTATATTTCCTTCCAACAGTGACTTTTTATTTGATGTCACTATGATGAAAAAAGCCACCGGTGAATTGTCAAGATAGTGAATCTATTAGAAAACGAGAAAAACCGGTGGGAAATGAAAGATCAGATAACAAGAAACAATTCTTAGTATGTGTACCATATAACTAAGTAACATCGGGGCTGAGATACGTAGTGGGTGATGAAGGACAAATTTCTATATGATTTGCTCATGTCTGCCTCTTTGACTGATGATAAGGAGCATCCTCTACAATATGTGCCTATTTCCCTCCTATTCTACTAAAATTAGATTCCTAGTAAGAAAATACGAATCCTATTAAGAAATTACAAACACCTAGGCGTACATTGGAAATAGCTATCTGTCTAATCAACTGTATCTGACAGTCCTCTATGCAGAGCCTGCTTGAAGACAGATGAAACATCTGGTCACGTCCTTCTTGAGTGCGCGGAGTTAGCCACATAGGGCAAAGTACCTTGGTGTTCCCGGGGGCCTTCCTGAAGTAGCGAGCAACTGGGATTTCTTCAGGAAATCGGGTGGCTTGAGTAGTTCGCTATCCTACCCATACGCAAAATAGGCGCAATGACGTCGAGTTGCGGAAAATAGCCCAACGCACAATTACAATCAACTATATCTGTACAGTCAAATTTCGTATTACCTAACCCCACAGTAAGTAAAATGGTAATTTACGTTCTAGAAAGCGCCATCTATTGATTAAGTTGAAAACTATGCGCTCAAACCTGATCTGGGCTCCAACGTACTCGTAACTCGGTCAGATACTATTCATTTTACTTATTTTGTGTTTTCTTAGATTCCATTAAACATATAATTATGTCTTTATAACAAAAACAATTTTATGAGGTTGTTGGGTATCAAACCCGATTCTTTATGATCAAGGCAACACCTTTAACCAATGCGCTATTAAGCTTTTTGACAGTTTGATGAAAATTTTCATCATATTTTTTTATCAGCTATGATAGCAGAGCAAGTGACGCGAACATATAACAATAAAGGTAGTTTGCATCAGGATACAAATCAAAATTCGTTTTGAGATTTTCTTAGTCACACGATTTCTTCAATTATTTATCATGTGTCATTAAACTGATTTTTAAAGTGCAAAATTATATATAACACTATGGGAATAATAGTATTAGAAGTATTTCTGGAAAGTTTAATATCGCAGTAAGTAAAAAATTTGTGCTAAATAAAGCAAGAGTGAAGTGTTGTGGTGTTCTCATAATGTATTTGTTTTCTCCTTTTATTAGAAAAAACGATGCGTTTATGGGTTCGACAATACGAAAAACTGGCGATGTTAATGAAGCAACAGCAAAAGAATATCATCATCATGATATTGTCAAAGTTTACCCCGAGGATGTAATATAACCTATAACATCGAAATCGAAAACATTTTCGTGCAGCTGGTCAAAAAGAAATAAACTGTCCGTAGCTCATCGTTAAGCCAGACTTAAAAATAATGATTGGGAGAACAAATACACTTTACCAAAGAAATAAAATACATTTCGGATAAAGATGGATGAAATTCTTGTGGAGTAAACATGTCAACCAACCCAGCAGGAACCTTTGATCTTGCAAGTCTTAATATTTTTATATTTTGTCTTGTTTTCTTTTGTTATGAATTTTTATTTTTGTATATTTTTATATACAAATCTCTTTATCTCGAAAGATGAAGATTGTAATACTTTCTTTTGAGATAAAAAACGATAATTCTTTAGTGTCTAGTTTTTAATGAAACTTTTAAAAAACTGTCGAAAATATTTATATTTTGTTTGTTTTGACACCATATTACTTAAAGTATCAATTAATATTTTAAATAAAAAGTGAATAAGAGACAAAAAAATATACATAACTCAAATTCGACCCGTGAGCTCAATGTTTGTCATGCAACCGCTAAAACCACTATGCCAGGCAGGCTTTATGTGCATGAAATAAGCAAACGCATTTTAGGTTATGAGGGTAAATCATTGCGCAGTCTTATTATGTAGTTCTATTATTCTAAAATAGATGAGACTATTTCGGACAGTGGCTTGATTGTGTGAGCTGCTTAAACAGTTCCTCAATTTCTCGAAAGAGTGCGGTAGGGAGCTTGCTAGGGGGTGAGTTAATTCGGAAGCAGACTGTACTATGAAAATCTATCTTACGTACTCCTATTGTGAAACTAAGTAATGAACTGTGTTTTACTATTGAAACTATCTATCTTTATACTGCTATGTGCATGCCCCGCCGCGCCGTGCGTCGTCGCTGCGTTGAATGTGCTTGGAACATTCTCGGGGTTGCGTTCCTAAGGTCCGTACATATTATAATCCATTAAAATAAAAGTCATAACGAGGAAAAATTTTCAATTTTAATACTGGGAAGTATTTTTGATCAACGACAAACTATAAGCTTTTTAAGGGGCTGATAATAGCTAAATACGCTTCACTTGAGCAGGTTTTTAACGAAACGTGAAGCATATATGGCCTTCAAAAAAAAAATTATGTGATAATTAAGCATCTTTCCAAGAATATGGCCGACTCCGATACACGATTAAATATATTTTGTACGCCATAAAAAAATCCAAAGTTACCTCTGCTTTATGCTTTTAAACCGTTTTTCTTAAGTACCCATTAATCTATGATGCCAAAACTTTTACACATTATTCAATATATTATGCATAATAATATAGCTATTTGATAATTAATATTATGGGTAAAGATTTTGAGAAAAATGCAAAAAATTGCGAAAAACGTAAAACAGCGCGAATCCGCTCCGTTCTAGCACGCGCATTCTGCCCTTTGTTAGAAAGGGAGGTCATTTAGCTCTTATCAGCCCCTTTCAAATGACGACGCCGCCGCCACATCGTCATCCTTAAAAAGTTGGCGCGCCGTCGCCGGTCTTAATACCATCGGCGCTCGTTAACTTAAAATTATTTTTTTCCTGCCTTCCGGTAATAAACTAGAGTTGTTTTTCAAAGTGCGAATGTAGTGAATTTATAATAAATGTTACAGTACAATTTGCAAAACACTATAACTTTCCCCGAACACATTTTACAAGTTACGTATTACAGCAAAATTAGTGATCCCGTGGTAAACTAATGAGTGTTTATTATACCTATACATGGCCTGTGTAAGTTTGCACCAAGTGCAATAATTTTTCCCGAATAAAAAAAAAACGAATTGCTAATGATTCCTACCGTGCACGTAGTTTTATTAAAAACTTTTAATGCAGTAAGACAGTCTCTATACGTAGCAAAACTTGTATCAAGTTCAACATGTCTATCCAAAATTTACGCCTACTCAAAGTTTCAATCTAATATTTAGGAGCGTTCCATATGCACCAGAAACGGTGCAAATCGGCATGAACACCTCTTTTTGTCATTTACCGATTCCATAAGAATTTTCAACGCCCTGAATTAATTTCACACTTTTTCTTATTTCGACCATACTAATTTGTGTTCCGGGCTTTCTAGACTTGTCTTCTCATGAAGTACTACAACCAAACGAGCAAATTCACTGCTTGCTCTATTGTGCACGAAAACATGTTGGTTAAAAAATATCGGTAGCAGGTGTATTAATACTCTTTCCACTGGAGGCGAGGCAGGAACTGTATTTAGTGAGGTTTTGAATATCCGCTGGAATATCCGTGGCTAGCGTGGCTTGATACAAGCGCAGCGTTTTTCTTAAGTCAATGCTTGATACATGGATATAGTACCTCACCTCAATCATGGACCTTGATAGTCTGTAATGTCACTGGCTATTCGTAAACTCTGAAGAAAAGCTCGTGCCTACCATGACAAACCCTTCATTTGTTTAGATATTGTCAAAATTAAAGCATGTTTTTATAAAAATAAAAAAAATTATATGATTAATTAATTTATTACTCCCATCCCCGTAATTAAACAAGATGCCACCTAAAAATGCCGGCCCTCCTACTTCTGAAGTCGCAACCTCTGCAGATCCTGCAGCCCAACCCACATCAAAAGATTCCTTGTTTTTGATGGAAGTGCTGGTCGATAAAATAACTTTGTTCAAGAGCCCGTGTTTTTCTGATAATTCATTTCGAACAACTGTTACTGTAACAGCTCCTCACATTGCAACAATAGCAATAAATGACGATGAGGGAAGCGGTGGAGGAACGGGACCTTTCACTAGAACCTTCAATAGTGGCAAATCTTGTCTATTCTCCATGAAAGAAGGAAGTGTTAGTACGGCTATGAGTAAATTTTTATTGCATGTATCCGTAACTAAAGCCCTACCATGTGGGTGTCTGCCTGCCGTAATTGAGCTGGGAAAAGCAGATATAGATATGACTAAAGAGTTTGTCCAAGCCCGCAATAAAAACCTTGCAGATCCAAACACGGTCAGTTATCAAGCATTGCAAGACACCTTCAGACTATTGGGAGATGATAATACTGATACAGGAGAAATAAAAATGTTTTTAAGAATATCCTGTTTTGGGGATATGATTATGACGAAATTCCAAGGAAGCGGGGGTCCATTAACGTTAGGTGCTGGTACCTCTGGTGGCAACATAGATCGCTCGTGTAACCCTACAAGAAGTTATCAGACCCCAGACCAGCCCTGCGTATGCGGGTCTATTCACGGTGCTGGAAAGCGAGGATCACGAGCCTCAATGGCGCAAAGTTGCAGAGGCGGCGGCAGTGGAACATGTCCACCAGGTATATGATCTATGAGTACAAGGGGCTGTATATTATATTATTCGTGTATTACAAATTTAAACAAGTATTGTGTGTACCATTTACAGCTCGAGATCCTTATAGTGTTATGCCATGTGAAGAACCAGATGATGCATGTTTCTGCACTGGTCCCCACCCTGTGGTCAAAACTCCTTTAGCTTGTAGGAATACTGATGATTACTGTCTACACATACCGAAAGGTGAGATCTATTTCGTATTTTGTTTATCAGGACATTTTGAACCAATATTTAAAGAAATATCACGTTGACTTGTGAACTTCCTCCTTAGTTTTTTGTCGGTTAAAAATTGGTTCAAGGTGTATATTTTTTTCCTTTATTTCATTTTTCCTTTTGTTTGTTTTATTTTTTATCACCCGAACTTATGAAAAAAAAAATATTGTTTACAATTGTTTGGGCCATAATTATCGTAAATGACGAATAAAGGTACCTACATGAGAAAAATTTCTTGATGGCCAGGTCGCAGTAAAAAATATGAAGAAATAGGCACTAACCTGGGTGGTAACGAGCTTAAGATCAGAGTACCTGCTGAATCAGCTGTAATCAAGAAAATAAGTCAAACTCACTGTGCAATACAAAAACCTTATGACAAAGACAATAAAAAGAAGGATGGCAAACCAAAAGGGCCTTGTGATCCACCTTGTGGGAAGAACCAAATAACCCTGGGCTTGCCTTCCGAAGCTACTTGTTGTCGTGGTCCACAGCTTGCTGACACGCAGTGTACATACACTGCCGAGGGTTGCACCACAGTTTCTAAACACGGCCAGCAAAGTGGAAATCAAGGGCGGGCTGATATCAAACATCAAGAACTCCCAAACAGGGATGTTTATGTACTAAAAGTAGCGAAAACTGCCATGCAAGGCGACAGGAAATGTAGATTCGAAATAGAGCTCGCGGCTCCAAAAGCGGGTAACAAAAGATATCCCGTCCAAAAAGTGAATACGAAACTACAGTCTAATGAGTGCGAATGTTGCGATGTAGGTCGAAGAAGAAGGCCTTGCTGCTTATAGAACAGGAACTACTACGATGTATACTTTATTTACTCATAAAACACAAATTATACGTAAATAAAATATGTCATTACATTGTCAACAAAAATGCCCATTCGATTATCTTGTGCTTATGTAAGATTTTCTTAGTAATCCTGACATTGCTCAACATTTCTACAGCTTGCTGCCCACCGGGAAATAAGGTCATTTTTCAATTGCCTTCGGACATTTGTACGGGTCACAAAACGAGAACGCATTTTACCTTCGACTCTGACGGGACCGGAGACATGAGCAGAGAAGAACCCGGACAGCTTGTTTCGAATACTTCAGAAGATTATCAAGGAGTTGTGTATGATTACGGCAAGGCAGTGTATAAGCTGCGAATTGGAAAATACATTGAAATGCCTGGAAGGAAGTCTAAGTTGGAATATCAATTCATTACGCCTGTTATCAGTTTTGATTCAGATGTACCGGTTCGTGATACGCGCTCGTCCCAGTGGAAACCATGTTGTCCCGCTTGCTGCGGTGTTACTCATCAACTACCGCGATGCTCATAGTGTCGTTATTTATCTATAGCTGAATATTTGTTTTGTTTGTATTAGTAAACAAATCGTTTGTCCACATATTTTCTTTTTATTTTATGAATTCTCACTAGTACTCAATACAAGGTTATTTTTTTGGACCTGATATGCGTATGCCCACCTTATTAGTGAGGTCAAAAGCAGCAATTTTTCTTCTACGACTTTGCTAATAGTAAGGGTGATGAAGGACAAATTTCTATATGATTTGCTCATGTCTGCCTCTTTGACTGATGATAAGGAGCATCCTCTAGAAGATACAAAAAATATTAACGGACATCCACACCCCTGCGTTTTTCAGGAATTAAATTTTAACTATTTTGAAATTTGACAATGAAACGTACACCTGGCAGACTATGACTATCTGATTAAAAAAAAAAATGAGTAGAAAAATGGTCTGCCAACATAATAGCCCTGCGTCGTAAAGTTACAGCTCTTCAAAATGCAAAAATTCACTACTTCGTCCCGTGATAATGCAGAGCCCTGCATGTCTGCTTCTTCGATTTTCTACATCTTCAGAAGTATTTTATACAGGAGCCACAAAGGCACACAAAAAAACATTATCATCATCATAACATCCCATGCAACGTCCACTACAGGACAGGGAGCTCCCTCCAGAATTCTAGCTTTTGCTGGAAATATGTGGAGGGGAAGTACCATAGTCACCTCGCTTGTTAGCTTTACGGCTGGCACTATGGACCGCGGTTGTAGGTGACCACAGTTAGTAAGATGTAAGATACAGAGGAGGATGCTGCTGCCTATCCTCCAGTTAACCCTTAGTCGCCTCTTACAAAACCCACGGGTATGTATGGGTTGGTACTATTCTTTGCCGGCACCACACGGGACATTATTTAGTGTCTTATTTTCATTTTTTTTGCTTTAACTCAAAAACGCAGCGACGCAAGGAAAAACTTGTAAGGACCAAATCGATTCGTATTGAGCTGATCTATCATCCCTATTACTCGTAATATGAATCATGAGCAAATCATATGCCCAAATTGCAGCCAGCACCCTAACTATAACAACGACCAAAAAATTTTTGACTTCCCATTCAAAATAACTTAAGTGACCAACACACTTTGTCAGGAAAGTCGAAATTTTTTTTGGCCGTTGTTAGCAAAGTCGTAGAACAAAAGTTGTTGCTTTTGACCTCACTAATAAGGTGGGCATACGCTTATCAGGTCCAAAAAAATAACCTTATCTTTTAAAATTAGTTTAATATACATAGGTTTGCAAAGAAATGTATTTTTGTCAGGTTTTTAATATCTAACACAAAATTAAGTTCAATAAACTGGTCGTAGGTGCACCGACGAGTTTGCCGTTGAACCAAGAACTGAACGAGGAACAATGCTCTCCAGTAATTTATACGGAAAAGGAGGAAGTTCAAATCGGGGTCTATAACTCATTGTTTGAGCCAACGATGACAGAATATTTCACAAAAACAGTCAATTCAATAGGGCATCTTCCGCTGACAAGAACCTTTGATCACTCCTTTTTATACAATGAAAAAAATTCCTATTATAGAAGGGACATTGTTGTTTACTTAAATATATGGAATCTTTTTGGTTACACCGATTCAAGCACACAAGCGACTGCTTCTGTAAACAAGTGTTTGCAAGTTCCTGTTGTTTGCCGAGCGCCTTGCTCGAAAACTATAGTAGAAAAAGAATCGAAACAAGAAATAATTGCAAGACAACGGGCGGAGAAGGAAAAAGAACTTGCACAAGCTATATTTGAAAAACGAATGAAATCCCAAGTCACACACGAAGCATACTATTGTAAACCGGGGATGGGAGGACATAAATGCTCAAACAGTAAGACATGTCCAGTCTGCAGTAATAGCAGTGTTGCGGGATCGCAAACAAAAAGATGTGTGCAAATAGTTGCGCCGTGCTCGGTATGTACGCCGGTGTGTGCACCGAATCCACCGTGTGCACCAAGTCAGCCATGTGGACCGTGCCCACCGAAAGATTTAGTCGCTACTGTATCACATATAAAAATTGGAACTAGTGAAGTTTGTCCTATACATGGTCCTAAAAACGCTGTCCAAAAAGAAGAACCAGTTAAAGTTTCAAATGTAACTAACTGCCGTAGAGGAGTTTTCGAAGTAGTAATTCGCAGAATGACGGGAGCACCCCTTCCTAAAAATGAACTGATGCTGGAGTGGACCCCTCCACCGTGCCAGATTCCGCCGTGTGGGGGCCCTTTTCCGCCATGTTACCCTTTTGCGTGTCCTGCATCTTCAGGTCGTAGACCCTCAACTTGTAAATTAGCTACGTGTCGCCCGCCACCATGCAGACCAAGACCATCATGCAAGCGGCCTTGTGGTCCAAAAGCGTGTGGCCCGATACCTTGCGGACCACCTGTACCGTTTCCTATACATTGTCAGCCACGATGTTGCAGATCAAGGCCTTGCCGTTCGAGATGCCCTCCTCCGAGAATTAGACGTTCCAAGCCTTGCTGTAGAAAGCCTTGCGGTGCCAAGCCCTGCAACCCCTGCGGTCCTTGCAGCCCTTGTCCTCCAACTCCTTGTTGTAGTCCAGGCCCATGTTGTGGGCCTCCTTGCCAACTTCCATGCGGTATGCGGCCGTGTCCAGTGGGGTATCGTAAGCGTCGTAAAATCAAATGTTGCAAGGAACCTAGACCTCATCGTAAGCGTATATCTCCGTGCCAGAACCGGTCAAGCCGCTGTCCAGTGCCACGCTGCCGCAGTCTTCCGGCGCCCTGCGTCGTCCCTGCGCCTTGCCGGCCGTGCTCGCCTGCACGAAAGAGTTGTCTAAAGCCAAGGTGTTGCAGTAGCTCTTGTTAGTATAAGAATTAATAATACGGCTCTTATTAAATATTTAAACAAATTTATTGTCTTTGATATTTGCAAATTTAGAGAAACAAATAATATAAAATGGCCTGAATCCTAAGCAAACGAGAGGCTGGCTAAACGAGGTGCCAGTTGCGGAAATAATTTTTTTAGACATCATTTATCCCAAATTTTCTGTACAGGGTGTTTTCGAGAAACTGATTACGATGTTGAACGATGAAATTTACTATACGAGGGTTTTCGGAGGCGAAAAATCGATCTAGCTAGGTCTCATGTCGGAGAATTCGGTTTCTTTGTTTCTTTATAGAACAGCGCGTTTTAGAAACCCTACAACGCCATCTATTAATGAGCTTTGGTAAAGATTATATAAGACTGGCTTTTCAGCCTGCCAATGTTATATTCGATTCAAACTACCAGCTATAATATCACGCCAAACACAGAGCTCTATACGAAAAAAATGAGAACGCGCGTTTAAGAAGACATGTAATTTTTTTTAGGTATTTTGAAGAATCTTTTTATTAACTCAGTATGTGTTTCTTGACCATTCAAGTGAGAGAATCACCAAGACCAAAACATGATTAGTGAAAATCGACTCGACAAAATAAAAATCCAAAGTTACCTCTTCAATTTTCATTTATTCTTCTTTTTGTGGAATCTGAGGTTTTTTATGTAGTGAATTTGTTGCTAGGGTTTGCTTGGGCAAAAAAAAATTATTTTATTTTATTACTTAGTTTTTACAAAAAGTCGATATTTTATATCAGGCACACAGTATATCTGTCGCAATCTAATGCGTTGCGGATTGCGCACTTTATCCCTTTCTTTCAAGCGAAAAGACTGCGCCCAATGTCAAATAATTATCTTTTCACATATCCTCTTAACGCACGCTGTACACTAAGAACTCCTGGTTCTCATCAAAACATGCGTTAGCAAAGCGCGCTTTTGAAAGCGCCCAATTTGTATCCGCTATAGATGGCAAAGCAATCGAATTGATTTTTACTTTCGAGCGGAGCGAGAAAGGTATTGTATTCGTGAGAAAGAAAGTTTTTCTAATTTTCTCAAAAATGTATTCTATATCACTTATACATCATAAAAACCAAGTCTCCCAAAAATGTCCGTCCGTCGGTCGGTCGGTCGGTCGGTCGGTCGGTCCGTCGGTCGGTCTGTCCGTCACGCTTTGGCCTAGCGGCTAAACAAATGATCCGATTAACACTACATTTTGAATTTAGGAGTTTTATGCAAATCCATCGGAGGGTTCTAAGTGGTTTCCTGCTGGCTCTCATTTTGAGGGTAGCTGTAATACAACGAAAATGAAAAATTGAAATTTTCTCAAAAACGGCTCATAGAATCTTGATAAAACTTTGCATGACCAAGCATCTTCATGTAAGATATCATGCACCAGTATCAATTGATCTGTGTAATTTCATATAAGGGGTGTTCCTGTACCACCAAATCGTAAATATGTGATTTACCCAAAATTGGTTCCATTGAGTTTAATAAAATTTTCTATAATATTAATCCAGGATTGGTTGTCTACTTGACTGGATATTATTTATGATTTTTTTTAATAAAATTTTGTACACAGGGTGTACCAAAAACTAAAAGGGCTTGCTCAGTAGACTAAACTGAACAATTATCCATAAGGAACATGTGTCGGGAAAATAAAAAAAATCTCCATGCAAGTATCCTACGGTAGTATCCATTGATCTGTGAAAATTAATAAAAAAAATCTCCATGCAAGTATCCTACGGTAGTATCCATTGATCTGTGAAAATTTATATAAAGGGTGTTCCAGTACTACCAAAAGTTATCGTTTGAGGTTTGTTTGTTTTAATGTTTGACAATTTGAATTCTGAATTGAACTGTATATTTCATTCGAACATTTTTTTGGAAAAACGTAAATAAAAGTTTACATTTCCATACTATGTGTGTGGCATTACAAATTTAAGTTTGCGGTTGATAGTTTTTCCTTGAGTATTGCGAGAAAGTAAGTGCAGTGCTGCTGTACCATTTATTTTATTTGTAGAACCTTTGCTGCCCCACTAATGCACAGCTGGCAGGCGCCTAGATCTAGTAGGGCTTACTGACTAAGGTTATTTCGTTGCTCTTTAAATGGCACAACGGGATGTGTTGTCAGCTCTCCATCTATAAGTAGTACTTATAATAGTTAAGGAATATTTGAGAAAAAGGCTTCCGTTTTGCGTCTGGACGCAAACAGAACATCTCTTATTTTTAAGGTGTTTTTAGACTAATACGACCCTGCCGAATTCATACATGCTTGTTATATAAATAACATTATAACATTTTTCAAGATGGCGGCCTAAAACTGTAAATTGACAGAAATCAACGTATTTTCGGCCCCTTGAGACTTGTTTACGAAATTCAAAAAATAGATTATATGTCTCTTAAGGCACAAAATGCACACCGATACAAAAAAATAACATTCGTTGTTGCCATCTGTCTGAAAGCCAGTGTGAATGTCCTACCTTAAAATGGCTGTATCTTTCGATCCCTAATGGATAGCCGTTAGAATTTTTCAAAGAATATGTGTTAATATAGTGGACTTACTAGTTCATAAGAAAAAAAAACCGGCCAAGTGCGAGTCGGACTCGCGCCCTTAGGGTTCCGTACCTATCTACCATATGATATACTAAAAGCTTTTGCTCTTTGATTTCAAAAACTCCGCGACCATCCAACTTGACCCCTCTTTTACAGATAAGTTATTGAAACGGGAGCTCACCTTAATTGGTTATTATTAGTTGTGAGAAAAATTTAAATATTTAATGATTTAAGACTTTTACCTTTCTTTGTACTGTGAGACCTAGCTTCTTGCCAAATTTCATAATTTTTGGTCAACGGGAAGTAACCTGTAGGTTTTGCTTTTTTGCATAAATGTATGGAAATGAGGACATAAAAAGCCATATCTTTTGATTGCGTCGTTGTAAAAAATTGAAATTTTCAGATCTTGTGTGGTTTATAGACTTTAATACTCGTTATCAATTTCAACCTGACATCTCTTTTCGTTCGTGAGAAAAAGGGTCTTGACAGACAGACAGACGGACAACAAAGTGATCCTATAAGGGTTCCGTTTTTTTTATTTTGAGGTACGGAACCCTAAAAATACGAAACGTAGAAAAGAAGGGCAACCCACTCAAAAAACGGATTTATTTTACGTTTATTTGTTTTAGGGCTATCGTAAAAACGGTGATATGTGTAAGCGTCTTACTTAATGGGATCATAGTGCATAATCTGAAGTAAAAAAAAATTAAATAAAAATTGGCCAAGTGTAAGTCGGAATCATGTTATGTGGTCCTTCAATGCGTAGGAACGTACGTACATACATGTACCGGTAGGTATTTTTAATTTGTCATCATACTAGTATAGTAAAGAGGTAAGTCCTGATTGATTGATTGAATGACTGATTGATTGATTGACTGACACTTTAACGCACAGCCGAAACTACTGAAGCTAGAAGTACAAAATTTGGAAATTATGTGCCTCATGTTATGAAAATTTAACATTATAAATAATTTTGAGAAATTCATCCCGTAAGGGGGTGAAATGGGGGAAATGTTTTGTATGAAAATTCTTTGTTTCTGAAGTAAGATCTATACAAATTAGTATATGAGGGTTTCTTAAAAATCATTCTCCAAGGGGCGAAAAAGGGGAAGAATTATTTTTGTGGGGTTATTGGTCATTTTCATTTCCAAACATTTTCCCCGATTTCACCCCCTTAGGGGACGAATTTCTCGAAACATTTTTTGCGTTAAACTTTCATGACATTAGACACATATTTTCCAAATTTTGTGCTTCTAGCTTCAGTGGTTTCGGCTGTGCGTTTGATTGTCAGTCAATCAATCAATCAATCGGTCATTTAATCAATAAATTAATCAATCAGGACCTACTTCTTTACGTATGATGACGAATTTAAAATACCTACCGGTACATGTACGTACGTACGTTCCTACGCATCGAAAGACCACATAACATAATTTCGACTCACACTTGGCCAATTTTTTTTTTTACTTAAGATTATGCCCTATGATCCCATTAAGGAAGACGCTTACACGTATCACCGTTTTTACGATAGACCTAAAACAAATAAACGTAAAAAAATACAGTTTTTTGAGTGGGTTGCCCTTCTTTTTTACGTTTCGTAATTTTTTATTATGATTTAGTATGTCCACTATATTAACACATATTCTTCGAAAATTTTTAACAGCTATCCATTAGGGATCGAAAGATACAGCCATTTTAAGATAGGACATTCAGACTGGATTTCAGACAGATGGCAACAACGAATGTTATTTTTTTGTATCGGTGTGCATTTTGTGCCTTAAGAGACATATAATCTCTTTTTTCAATTTCGTAAACAAGTCTCAAGAGGCCGAAAATACGTTGATTTCTGTCGATTTACAGTTAATGGCCGCCATCTTGAAAAAGATTATAATATGTTACAAGCATGTAGGAATTCGGCAGGGTCGTAGTAGTCTAAAAACACCTTAAAAATAAGAGATGTTCGATTTGCGTCTAGAATTTTTTTTATTCCAAACTTGTTCCACACTATAATGCTAATAAGCATATCGAGTGGACAATGTGGACATTCCATCGATATGATTTAACTTTTTTTCTATAACTTAGCGTCTTTGGCGCATCGTGGCCCAAAATGAATTGAGCTGGAGGAGGAATGAGGTAGCAATAGCTTAACTCCCATAACCCCTTCTATGCCCCACGGTTATTTTTAAATTCAACTTTTTACCAAAATATCTAAATTCTGCATTAAAACCAAACTAAACTAAAAAAAGTGTGAGGTCTAGCCTCCTTAAAACTTTATTAAAACTTTATTTGATTGTACAATGTTCTAAATCCAAATTTACTGGTAATTCTCATCTGGTTTTTTTATCGACTTCAAAATGTCTGGAAGAGGTAAAACTAAAGTTCAAATTTGCATGGCTATAAAAAAACTGAAAGCGATTGGGGTCCTCCAATTCCCTTACAAGTTATATAGTCTATACTATTTTCAACGGTATGTTATTAAAAAAAAATAGTTCAAAAACTAGAACCCGACATTAGCCCAATCAACGAAAAAGTATAGAGGGAAATGCTTGGAACACAATTTTTGACTTCGTTACTTTGTTTGGACCAGTTAGGAGGTAAACATATCAAAAGTCACCGCCGGTACCCCTAACGCCGGGCGGGTTTGAAGGTCCCATTTTTCGGTTTTTCGCATATATCTCGAAAACTATTCGTCCTAGCAACATATTACCTGTTGCAAAATGAAAGGTGATTAAATTTACTACAAGTTTTTTGAGAGACATCGGTGCATCGTTGAAGAGTTATCCGGTCAAAAAGAGCAAAAATTTAAAGCAAAATATTTTTTCCAAAATTAAAGACTCAAGAGCGAATATCTCAAAAACAATACAATATATCTGAAACTTTTTGTAAAATTATTAAAGCTGATTAAATTTACTACAAGTTTTATTCAGTTAAGTTTATTGATATCTTTCATGGTTTTCGAGAAATCGGCTCTTGAAAGTCTGTTTTTGTGTCATTCAAATGAGCAGCAAGTGTTTTGTTCGTGATGAGGAAGTGATTGCATCGAGTCCTGATGTTTCTTAAGTGGGTGAAAAAAGCATAATTTCCCTTAAAAAAAGCCAGTAAAGAGAGTGTTGACGGCAAAATCAGTCGACTAGCCAATGTGACTTCACTGCGAATATCTCAAAAACTACAAGATATCGAAAAACTTAACTGAATAAAACTTGTAGTAAATTTAATCAGCTTTCATTTTTCAAAGAGTTTTATGTTGCTAGGATGTATAGTTTAGGGGAAAAACCGAAAAATGGGACCTTCAAACCACCCCCTCCCGCCCGGCGTTAGGGGTACGGGCGGTGACTTTTGATATGTTTACCCCTAACTAGTCCAAACAAAGTTACGAAGTCAAAAATTGTGTTCCAAACATTTCCCTCTATACCTTTTTTTGACAATTCGTTGACTGAATTATATGTACTGGCAAATCTTGCTCTAAAAAGTATTAAACAAGAAAATATTGTCATCTGAAATTGTTATGTACGAGTATAAACTATGGTATTAATTAAATATTCAATATTCATAGATGTTCAGATAATAGCCGTGGTCATATTATTAGTACGGACACGAGGAAACTCCCTTATTATGTTACTTTGCCCTAAAGCCTATCGCTTTTTTAGGGTAGGTGGCATGATATGATCACGGATATTATCTGAACATCACTATGAATATTTATTAAATACCATTGTTTGTAAATAACGATTTCAGATGACAATATTTCCTTATTTCATACTTTTTAGAGGAAGATTTGCCTGTAGCCGGTTTTAGTTCTTGAATTTTTATTTTATTTTGTTTTGGGGTTATAAATACGTAATAAAGCTAACAATATATTTATATTTGGAATGTGCTCATTAAACCCTTTCATTTGATACCCAACACGGTAACATAAAATTTTTTTTTTCGTTCATCACTTAATCTCCTTTAGAGGGCGCCACATTCAATAAAACGAAATTTCTAGTATCCTATAACCAGCGAATAATCAAGTTGCGACTGACGATATCTCATTTGTCAAATTACAATAAGTAGTTAAGAAGTTATGAAGGAACAGATGAAGGTGGTAGGGCTTTTGTGGAAAGTCCGTCTGGGGAAGTACCACCCCCTCCAAGTAACATTTAAGCGGAAAAATATTATATTTACCAGCACATTACCAGCTATAAGCTTAATAAATGATGTACAAGAGTGTAAAAATATGTCGAGGACTGTACTAAAGTATAACTGTATACAGTATAGCTGATTAACGGCTGTATAGAGCCTAAATTTTTACCTATAGCTTTTAAATAGCATTGGAAAACGCTAAAATACAGACTGCGGCGTAAAAAACTGCGTTCAGCAACTTTATACGACAATAACTGTATATTGCTCTCAAATTATACTTTTGTATAACCTACTTCTGTACAAGAGCATTAAATATTGTTATAGCCTGAATATTGGTGTAAAATTACTCTATTGTTCAGCCTTCAAGTTAAGCTTGATAATAGCTGTACAACGGAAATCTAGGATACTCTTATCAAGCAATTCCCTTTATAATAGTGTAATACAATTCTATCTCATGTAGAAGAGTTTAGATTTACTCCTTTTTAAAGCCTTATGCGATTGGCGTACATTTTTCCCTTTTTACAGTTTTTCGTGTTTTAGAAGATTAAAGTTATTATTATTATAGTGTTGGCATACACAATTATCCAGCTTATCGATTATTTTGAAACTTATATAGCTTAAAATCAGTCTATTTATTGGATACAACTAATAAGAAAACGGAGTCATAATTTTGATCATATGCCAATTTTTTAAGTGAACAAGAGTTAAGATGGATATAAAACCATATCAAAAACAATGGGTCATAATGAGGTTTTCTATATTTTCAACTGAACCCTAATTAACTGTATTAATGAATATGAATAAGACTTTAAAACAGCTTCTACAGTACTTAAATACTAACGTACAGACAATGTTACTCTTAAGGCTGAGATACGTTCTTAAATAACGACTCTGTTATGCAAAAAGCTGCATTAAGGGGTACTAGAAGAGCAAGAGCTGTATAAACTAAGGACGCCATTTTATCATAACGTATAAATTGCATTCCAATTTTACGAGATATTTTTTGTTTGTTTTTGAAATTTCAGTACAAATTTACAAAGGATTTTAACTGTATAGTACACACAATTACGATTACTATCAATAGAACAGTCCGGGTTACTCTTAAAACTGTTTTCAGATTTGATCACATATTTGTTGATACAGAAAAAAATTATGTATATTCCTTATTTCGAAGGGGCGTGAGTTTTGAGCTTTAAACTAGTATACATATTCACATAAAAATATCAGTCGCAAGCATAACAACTACGATAAACAGGAAAGAGTACTTTCCACTTAGTTATTAAATATATTTTTTCACTTATACTTCACATATGGTCTCTGCCTTGGCACATAGTAAATTAAGAAATAAAATGGAGATTGAATTCAACCACGAATACAATTATAATATATTTATTCTTCTATTAAGATTTTCACAAGCCTGGGTCTGTATAAAAGAACAAACAGGAAAATTAGAGAATGGAAGCTGTATAAAAGTATCTAAATAGTATCTTAGCCAGCCAAATAGTACAGCTACTATGCAGCTGTTATACAGCTAAATCTACACTTAAAGCTGTATAATTTTGGGGCCCAATTCAGAGTTATAAGGGCTGTATAGCTTGCTATACAGTCTTTATACAGCAACGTTTAACAACCTGTAGTAAACAAATAGTCCATAATACAGCTTTTATACAGTTTAAAATGTTACTTGGGTGCTTTACTCTGCCCTGAAGCAGCAGTATTTGCACTTCTGCGTTTCGGTTTGAAGGGCAAGGGAGCCAGCGAAATTACCGGCACATGAGACATATCATCTTAGTTCTCAAAGTGAGCAACGCGCTTAGCTGTCTTATTAGTGTCAAAATATGCCATTAATAAGACAGTAGGTGTTATGGGCGGTGGTGACCACTTACCATCAGGTGGACCACCTGCTCGTTTGCTCACTTGTAACATTAAAAAAAACGAAAAAAGACATACATACATACCGGTCAAAATCATAACCTTCCTTTTGCCGTAGTCGGGTAAAAAATTATAACTTCACAAATTCGTAAATTAGTGCATCGGGTTAGGTCAGGATAGCATTCAAAATTAAGATCAATTTTTTTTTTGTAAATAGAGTAGGAGACAAGTGATAACCGGTTTTTCTCAGAACTAAACTGGACCTTTGTCAACAAAGGTTTCCTGGGGTTTTGGACATCGCTTAATTCAAAAATCAATGTTGTCAATAAAATACTACTCTCTAACCAATTCATAATGTAACACGCTTTTATTTGAAAACTTGAGACTGTGATAACGTTTTCGGGGGGCACGGCAGTGCCCCCGCAAGTCGAGCAAGAAAAAAAACGGGGTGCGGCCGTACCATCCTTTTCTCGAAGCAATTCAGGCTATTTTCGACACCCCTGTAACTTCATTGTGGATAAAACTAGAAGCCTGTTTTTTTAGTAACCAAACAGGCATTGTATAAACACGGTATGTTTCAAATTTCATTCAATTTGAACCAGTAGTTTAAGAATCAAAGTCAAAGTTACTCAATTTTGTCACTGACTGACCGATCATCAAAACTCTAAGGCACTTCTAGCAGACATAGAAGCTTCAAATTTAGAACGGAATTATTGTTTACTGTATGAATCATGGAAAAACTAAAATATTTAAAAAATTTGGTGTAGTTTTCTAGTTTTACCATCTACTCGTACATTATTCAAAAGTAACTTGTAAAATGGTCAACGGAAGACTACCTACAAAAATAAGAAAAGCTCATGACAGAGATCTTTATGCGTTGTTAGTATTCAAGAAGTAGAATGTACCGGAAAGGAAAATAGTAGGACTATCTACAAAAAGAAATGAGATGCCATCAAAAACATAACTTGTAAAGAACCAAGCCTCGCACGCAACTGAGTTCTTCTACCGTAAAAAGTTGTGAGATCCATGTAATACCAAGTCGCTTAATTTATTTAGTCCCTACTTAAGGGTCCTTTTGTTTTAAGTTTTATCTTATGTTTTAAATCAATAGATCGACTTGGCCATCGCATGTAAACACAATGTAACTCACAAGTAATACAATTAGTAATAAGTTATATTAAATGAGATTGTTTAGTGCGATTGCCAAGTCGATCTATTGATTTAAAACATAAGATTTTTAATATTGATATGGTCACTATAAGATGTTGTTAGATTAGCTAATTGTGTAATAACTTAAAACAAAAGGACCCTTAAGTAGGGACTAAATAAATTAAGCGACTTGGTATTACATGGATCTCACAACTTTTTACGGTAGAAGAACTGAGTTGCGTGCGAGGCTTGGTTTTTTTACAAGTTATGCTTTTGATGGCATAGTTCTTTTTCTTCATCTAATAAAAGCTTGCCTTAAACTTTTTTTTACTAATATTTTATTTTTTATTATTTATGATGTCATAAATACTGAAAACAACTATCTATTGGAGGAAGTAGATCTTTATGCGCAGTATTGCTATCGATTAAAATATAATCTGCTAGTCTCCGTCGTTCTCAGACGTGTAAAGGGCTATACACACCTGATAGCAACGCACCTCCAGCCCCACTGTATTTCTCAACTGGTTGAGCGAGCAGTAGAACATAGCTTCAAGAGAAAAGCGGGTTCGACTGCGGGATTGACGTGAGGAGAAGCAAGAAGGACTACACAAGAGGACGAAGAGGGACGCAAGTGTTCACATACAGGGTGTAAACTTTCCATTGTAAAAAATAGCTTTCTGAAAATCGAAAAGGCAATGATCAGTGCAGTCAACGTAACTGGACAATTTGTAACGAATAAAACTTCCAGGAAATTAAAATAAAATCCGCATCTCCATACAAACTGTCGAATCAAGTACACAATTTTGATGGATTTTTGCCTGATCTTCTTTTCATTTCCTGAAAGTTTAATTCACTGAAATATGTTCAGTTACGTTGTTATATTTCTTCTGTATATGGCCTCAGATTAGATAATAGTAAACTGACGTTTATATTTTCTGTAAGGGACAACTTTCCGAAAACTAAAACAGCATGATCAGTCAACGCCTGAACATATTTCAATAAATATGCCACGGGAAACAAACGAAAAAATCGGGTTAGTCTTAGTTAAACTACTTTTTATTTATTTAATATTCAAATCCTCCTGTTCATAAAGTTCTGGATTCGTCTCCTCCGCCTAGAATAGCCGAATAACTATAATCGGAAAGATTGACTTAAATCATTTTACTGTTAGGCTAGGCGGCACGAAGTCCGCCGCGCCGGGTCAGCTAGTCTTTTTCTAAAAAGCTTCACCCTAGAAAAGAGCGTTCTGTATACTGAATGGTACTCCCAGGTGCGTTCCTTCCCTTCGACGCCACCAAACGACACCACCAGGGGTGTCGTGGGGAATCACTATTCCCTTCGACACCACCGCCCAATAGAGATGACCTACCGAGTATTAGATATGAACCAAGCGGGTGTACCACGGGCAATGCCTGTTTCGTCCCGTGATGGGATAATGCAGAACCCTGCATGTCTGCCTCTTCGATTTTCTATATATTCAGAAGTACCAAGTACCTATTTTAAACACAGCACCTACAAAGGCTACCTACAAACATTATTTAGTATCAATATTTTTTTTGCTTTAACTCAAAAACGCAGCGGGGCCAGGCCGGGAAAAAAGCCACTTTTTCTTGTAATTTTTTTGTACACAACAGCACGTCAGTAGAAACACTTTTGGACCTTATAGAGTGGTAATAGAGTTGAAAAAGTTTCTACCGACGAGCGGTTGACCGTACTTCTATTTTTTTAAGTCTCAAAAGGTTTTGATAATATCTGTTTTTTCCACCGGTTAGGATAGGGATTATCTAGCTGGCGCACCAAAAAATATTACCAGTACATTAAAAATGGGTGAGAAAAAAGAGAACATGCACCAAAAAGTGGCAAAAATATTGTAAAAAATGCGAGCTTTTTTTGAAAGGGTGCTATTCAAAGACCTCTGTATGAGCCATTCTGTGAGTTACAGCTAAATTAATACTTGTAAAAGTTAGATAATATTGTTGGCTTTAAGGTGATTACGATACCGACTTTATTGACACGTCAACAGCGTTCATATAAGAGTGCTCTTCAACGTGGCTGTTATGACCAACGTCGAGACTCTCGCCCATAAAAAAGGGGTTTTTATTGATTTTATACCACATTATTAATTATTCTTTCAAATTTTTTACTTAAATTTCAGAAACCATAAAATTTTGAATTTTCGGTTGGAGGAAGCATTAAAATAGTTTTAGACGTTTAGGAGCCTTCGAAGCAGGATATTTTTTGCGTAAAATAAGAGGAGAGAGAAGATTTTTTTCTGGCAAAACTAACACATATTAAAAATAATCGACTTCAAAATTATTGTTTATCATATTGATTAGCTCATATATTCATTGTTTATCATATATTATTTATTGTTTATCATATATTTTTGTAACGGTTGGACTATCCATTTGGGAGAAGTTTGCCTTCAAAGTTAGCTCATTTTTGCAATTTGAGGGTTATAATCGTCTTGATTTGGCAGACCTTGTAGAGTATTTCACTAATTACGAGTATAACTCAACTTATGACTCCATTTCTATTTCAAAAAGTTTACACTATTGCGCAACTTTATTGCGACACCGTTAACTGCGTGTTTTTTCGTATTTACAAAAGAGTAAGATATTTTTTTGAAAAATAGCGACACTAAACTTCCGTTTCTAAGGTTAGTATTTAAACTGCAGCCTTATTTGTTGTCTGTCTGAGTGAAATTCTGTTGACGTCAAACACGGTCACTAATGTTCGGACTTATATTATTGTGAATTCCAAGGTAGGTAAGTTTTTGGATTTTTATGTGTTTGTATAGTGCGAAATGTGTATCAGATGAAGGCGCTTTACGTAATACTATTGTCTGATGAAAATTCAGCGTGTTTATTGAAATATTGAAGATTACTCTTGCGATTTGGTAGCGAAATAGTAACTACTGCGTCACTATTTCGTCACTTTTGCAGCCCTAGTTGCGCAATATTGCGCTTCCACTTTTGCGCTGCCAAATAAAGGTCACAGCACATTATTTTGCATAGTAGTGCCTTTGTTTTTAGTTCAGGTGGTTGAAGAAACCGAGATAGCCATGGCGAACTAGATGGCGCTAGGGAGCAACATTCGTGGTTTTTATCGATTATTTGGCGGTGCTCTTATTGATTTTTCATCGATCTAGTAATAGTTTAACGTAAGTTAATTGCTTATTCTCCCGTGCATTGGTGAAATCTACGAAATCGGCAGTCACGCACACTAAGAGACGCGAATTTTGAGCATGTGTGAGTAATTCCTTCATAATAAATCTTGCGTATTATCTGTCAATTTGAATATAACTTCGTCAACGCTGAAACCCTTTAGTTTTCTCCTTTGTTGATTGAATTGAATAACCTTCGTAATTATAAATTTGATTTAGTCTAGGTAGATATCAAGCCAACCAATGATTTTTGTTGTCGTGACATTAGGGTGGGCCACGTGAAAGTAAGTGGTCACCACCGCTCATAGCACATTGTCTACTGTCTATTGAGAACGATTGCGACTAAACTGTCGACCAACTAAAAAATCGCTAGTGCGCGGTGGTTCTTAACAAACTTGGTTAATTACTTAAATTAAAGGAAAACCATTAAATCTTGACTTATTTTTAATAAACGATAAAATAATAAAGAGCTTGCAGTACAAACACGAGCAAATTGCAATCTTCTTACCGAAATAGTATCTCGTTATTTTATTGACTAAATGACGCCAAAAATAATTATTGATTACTAACTTTAGAGAGATTTGATCATTATGATTTATCCTATCGATCGATGCCACAAAAGTATAGGAAGTATTATTTTAGATTTTAGCCAGTTCGATTCCCGGGTGTCTTGTTTTCAATTTTTGAATTTTCGAAAATCTATGAATGCAGTTTTGTTCTTTTAAAAAACCGGCCAAGTGCGAGTCGGACTCGCGCACTGAGGGTTCCGTACCACCACATAAACATAATTGTATTAGTTGAAATTTCAGTAAGTTAATGTGCTAGATTTTTTGAGTCCGACACGCGCTTGACCAAACTTTATTATTTGTTGTTATTTTATAGCTTATGCACTATAAACATACCAACTTTCAAGTTTGTAAGTGTTCCCGTTTTTAAATAGAACTAAAACAAAAATCGACTCAGCGACCATCCAACTTGACCCCTCTCTTATATAAATGTTCTTGAAACGGGAGCTCACCACAATTGGTTACCATTAGTTGTGAGAAAAGTTGTAATATTTAATGATTTCAGACTTCCCTTTATTTGTACTGTGAGACCTAGCTTCTTGCCAAATTTCATAATTTTAGGTCAACGGGAAGTACCCTGTAGGTTTTGCATTTTTGAATAAATGTATGGAGATGAGGACATAAAATGCCATATCTTTTGATTGCGGCGTTGTAAAAAATTTAAATTTTCAGATCTTGTGTGGTTCGTGGATCCTAATATATGGTATTAATTTCAGCCTGATACCTTTACCCGTTCGTGAGATAAAGGGTCTTGACAGACAGACAGACAGACAGACAGACAGACAGACAGACAGACAGACAGACAGACAGACAGACAGACAGACAGACAGACAGACAGACAGACGGACAACAAAGTGATCCTATAAGGGTTCCGTTTTTTTCTTTTGAGGTACGGAACCCTAAAAATAAAGGAAAGTTTCCTATGGGCAACATTTTCTATCTCCAGTATTTAGAGTACTTTTCCCTCCAGGTGGCATTAAAAAATTCCAGCATGTTTATTTTTAATGTTATTTTATTTTTATTTTTATTTTGTTGTATTTTTTTTATTTTTAAAATGTTCTTGTTAGATCCCCCATGTTTTCGATCCCCAAAGGGGATCCTAGTGCAATGGAGGGTGCTATTGGATCCCCCAGGGGATCGAAAACAGGGGATCGTACTGGAAATTACCATTTTTCCCGGCCTGGCCCAGCGACGCACAGAAAAACTTGTTAGGACCAAATCGATTCGAAAAGAGCTGATCTATCAACCCTCTTAAAATATATGAACATGAGCAAATCATATACCTACCAAATGGCAGCCAGCACCTTAACTAAATAATCCGGTTGACGTTTACAACCAAACTAATTAGACTGAAGAAGACTCAGTCAATCTTGGACAAAACAAAACCTACTTATGGGTTATTCCTCGTGTCCGTACTACGTATAAAAAGCATGCTGTATAATTGTTTATGGTCAGGTTTGAAAGTTTCAATAGCATTTAGTAGCAATTTATTTTAAACAAAAGGGACTAAGGAAAAGCTACTCTTGTTTGTAACGTACTTATATTTATTTAAACATTGTATACGGCCACAATTCTGAAATTCTGAAATTCTGAATTTAATGAACTTTTACATAACAGGATATCAATTCTTAAATATCACCCAGTGACTTTTGTGATTTTAAAAATTAAAAACGCCTTGACATATTAAGGGTGTAAACAAATATGTACGCTCTAATTTAGCCTGTTACATCGACCATGGAACTGAACAAATTTCGAGGATCGTAGGTTTAATACAATTCTTATATTTTTAAGTCATTTAGATGGTGCAGTTTCTATGGGCAGTTATTTTTTATCGTATTCGATCTATGTTGGAAAGATTGTTCAGTTTTATGATCTAAGTAAAATGCTTAAATAGTGTTAAAAAAAATTCCTACATGAATTTAATTTTATAAAATTCTTGAATATCACCAGGTGATATTGAAATATCACAAAAAAAATTCAAAATCCCTGATTTTTATTTTCAAAAGTGAAGATTGATATTCGTTAAATATAAAGTAGTGTATGATTGTTCCTTTTCATACTTTTTATTTGCAATTTAACAGTTTGTCACGGTGAATTTGAATTTTTAAAAGTGATTTTTTATCACCCGGTGATATTCAAGAATTTGCTCCCAGACTAGATTATTCGGGAACATTTACGATTTTTATAAGCTTTTATTTTCCTTGGCATTTTTTTGGTTTATCAGCATTTCTTCTTTGGCGGTGGACAAGTTTTTTGACAGGCATAACAACAGCATTCAGGGTCGCACTGAGTCTCCCTTGTGTCTACTCGGTACACGGGGGGCTTGTCATTCGCCTTGGGGGTCACCAGCTCTAATTCCATTCTGCAGCGTCGATCACCTTTAGGTCCAATTTTTGCAACCTTTAAATACACCCGTTTTTAAGTAAGATCGTTTTTCCCCCACGAGCTTCAAGCTCCGGCAATAACCTGAATATACCCATATTCAGGTTATTGCCGGAGCTTGAACTACAGCTCAGCCTATTGCAGTTAGAGGTTTGCCTGCACAAATCAGAATCTCCAACAGCAGTTAAATAGGTATGTGTATTTTTTTTTTAATTTATCCCTAAGGGGGGTAAAACCATAAAGTTCCATATACTTAATAATAAATTTGAAGTAGGTAAGCTGCTTGATATACAAGGTGTAAGGGACAGCCTTCCGAATACTGAAAGGGCATACTCAGTCAATGTAACTGAACAACTTTCAGAGAATAAAACTTTCAGGAAATGAAAAAATATTTCTGCCTCTCCATACAAACTGTCCAATCAAGTTCACAATTTTGTATGGAGAGGCCGATTTTGTTTTTCATTTCTTGATATTTTTAATAGCGGAAAGTTGTTCAGTTAGGGCCTGTCTGCACAGCGAATTTTTATCTCGCGATTTTTTTCTCGCAATTCTTTAACACAGATTCCTATAGGAGTATCCGCACTGGCGGTAAAAAAATCGCGATATTTTTTCTATGTCAAGCGCGGGATATAATTCGCGCGAATAAATATCGCGCGGCAACAATTCACTGTGCGGACAGCAGCGCTGACTCGTTTACTAACCGTCACACCAACCGTCATACCAGTGTTACGGTTTGGAATTAAATTTCCTAGCTATCACACTATATTTTTTTATACACCTTTTATCAGTCGGTGACAAGGCCCTTACGTTGACTGATCATGCCCTTTCAGCGTTCGGAAGGCTGTTCCTTACACCCTTTATATAGGCTGACAAGGCTATTTATGGTTGTTTTAAAGCGAGATACTTGAAAATTTGGATTCAACAAAAAAAGATAACGGATGTTCAAATAGAGAACTTCATCCTTTTTGAAGTCGTTAAAACGGTGCATTCCTTGTAGTTACACCCAGTCGTTACACCAGTGTAACGACAAGGAAAAACCTATTACTGGTCGTGACACCGCAGTAGAGTGTAGACTATCGATTATCGATACTACATTTACCTAAAACCAGGGTGTCTACTCTAAAAGTCCGATATATCGAAACGATACAACTCGAAACATGCAAATGCAAAGCTTCGTCCCTTGACAATAGAGTAGAATATTGGTTGGATGAATTTTCAAACTGTATCCAACCAATATTCTACTCTATTGTCAAGGGACGAAGTTTTGCATTTGCATGTTTCGAGTAGTATCGTTTCGATATATCGGACTTTGAGAGTAGACACCCAGGCCGCGGTCTCACTCCGCGTGTCTTTAGCTGTGCGCATGATGCTGATCAGTCAACGAAACTGAACAACTTTTCCATGGAAACATACCTCAGGAAATGAAAAAAACTCCATACAAAATTTAATTTGATTGAACAGTTTGTATGGCGCGACCGAGTTTTTTTTTTTTCTTTCCTGAGGTATTTCTAGGGGAAACTTGTTCAGTTTCACTGACTAAACTTGTTTTATTATGCAGGGTGTCCTAAGGGACAGTCCTCCAAATACTGAAAGGGCATGATCAGTTCAGACAACGAAACTGAACAACTTTCCCCTAGAAATATACCTCACAAAAGGAAAAAAAAATCGGCCGCTCCATACAAACTGTTATAAATACAAATACAAATTCGTTATTTTGTATGGAGATTTTTTTCATTTCCTGAGTCATATTTCTAGGGAAAATTTGTCAGTTTCGTTGGCTGATAATCATGATGCACACAGCTAAAGACACGCGAAGTGAGACCGTGGCCTGGTTTTAGGTGAATGTCTATCTCTACTGTGGTATTTTTCCGACCAGGTTTTTCCGACTAGATGTAAAACTACAAGGAATTCATCGTTAAAACTAGAGATAATTATTTGTTTGAATGCATACAGGTAAATTTCCTTCAGGACCATTAAGTTGAATTCCCATTATGTTGAATTCTCCAAACGTTGGATTCCCATTAAGTTGAATTCCCATAATGTTGAATTCTCCAAACGTTGGATTCCCATTAAGTTGAATTCCCATAATGTTGAATTCCCATTATGTTGAAATCCTATTATGTTGAAATCCCATTATGTTGAATTTTCTGTTAATGATTATTCGATAGTTTATAGAGAGAAACAGACGCTAAAATGTATCTTTTACTTATAGTCGGGGCCGCCGCGCCGAACTAAAAAGTAGGATAAAATTAGATAAGATTGGTTAAGATTAGATAGGATTAGATAAGATTAGTTTTTTTTTTTTATGTTACAAGTGAGCAAACGAGCAGGTGGGCCACCTGATGGTAAGTGGTCACCACCGCCCATAGCACCCACTGTCTTATTAATGGCATATTTTAACACTAATAAGACAGCAAAGCGTGTTGCTCACTTTGAGAACTAAGATGGTACCTATGTCTCATGTATCGGTAATTTTACTGGCTACCTTGCCCTTCAAACCGAAACACAGCAGTGCAAACACTGCAGAAAAAAAGCAAGGGGGTGGTACTTCCCCAGACGGACTTTCCACAAAAGCCCTACCACCTTCAAAAGATAAGATAAAATTTGTATTCAAATTGGCGGCCATTTTTTTACAAATTTGAAATCAGATTCGTCATTGGAGTCCTCTCGGATCCTTACATCGATTTCCAGACAATTGGTCCAGGAACAAAAAAAATCAAGATGGCAGCCATTTTTCCAATTTTTACATTCGATTCGATATGAGAAGTCACTCTCAGATACCGATTATGAAGACAATCGGTCCAGAAACAAAAATATTCAAAATGGCGGCCATTTTTTTTCAAATCTTACATCAGATTCGATAGATAGATAGATAGATATTTATTTAATGGCGTCACATCTCAGATGTATTTTGCACAATGTCAAGTAAACAAATTACTTGACATATTATAAAAATATGGCGAGTTCGCCAATGTCAAGTGAAAGATTTACACAGGAATCCACATCACGAGGACGAGGGCCTGTGTACTATGATGACTCCGATAAGTTGATAGGGAAAATTATTGAAGTCACGATGTCAGCCGCTTCTCTTCATCCACAAATTTCTCGCCACGGCCCACACATTTCCACTCAATCCAACTTTCAGAGAATTCAACATGATGGGATTCAACATAATGAGATTCAACTTAATGGGAATCCAACGTTCGGAGAATTCAACATAATGGGAATTCAACTTAATGGTCCTGAAGGAAATTTAAGAGCGCCGTCACACATTTGTTTTTATTTTCTTTTTTTTTTGGGACGGGCCTATGAGTAACCAACCCGGATATCTATAATAAAAAAAAGATTGCGACGGCTTTCCAACCCATCTCACCTTTAGAACAAATACATCTTTCCTGGGATGCAGTATCCGGTGAGTTTCTCCTGGAGCAGGGACATCGGTTGGCACAAGAGCGCATAAATGAGGACACGGCTTAGAGTGAGGCAACGCATCGGCTTTTCCTCCCTTATGGCCTGGCTTTTTGGGTGCAGGCGACATTATTTCACTATTAACCGAACGCGCCCTGAGCTGTTATAAATTTTAAAGAATTAATTTAGAACTTGAATTTATAAAATTATGAGGTTCAAGCCACGAAGCAATCCAAAGCATTCCAAAACGTCACAGGATCATGACAGAAGATCAGATTGACAGTGAAATCCCGTCATTGTTCCGAGAGCAAGGAGTTAGTATGTTCCTTAGATTATAATAATACTATGTTCCGCTCAGGAACCTTGCACCAAAACCTGCTGGGATGAAACTTGGCAGGGGTAAAGTACATAAACATATTAGAAGTGCTGCTCCCCACCAGGACGCGACTGAGATGCACAGTGGGGCTTAATGTCGAAAATGTGTAGTTTTTTACTAGGTTGAAAATTGTATCTGTTGAACCGACATAGGTAGCTGGTTGAAAATTTCACAGAATATGTATTTTTTAAACAAATATATCACCTTGTAATAAAAATAAAATTAAAATAAGGGAGATCGCCATACAAGAAACGTATTTTTTTTTGGCTCTATTGTCAGAACGGTTGGTAATTCGAGTATCAAACTTGGTATGAGTATAGTTCACTAAAATGTCAATAAAATAATATGTCCCGACTGACTGACTAACTGACTGACAGACTGTCTGACTTAAGTTTATCCGTAACCGCTTTAGCTATACGTGTGAAATTAAGTATGATAATTTATTGAATGCCACAAACACCACCCAAGAAGGGATTTTCCAAAACTCATCCCCCAAGGGGTGAAATAAGGAATGAAAGTTAAAGCTAAGTAAAAAATTTTTAAAAACTTCCATGTTTTCTTTCACCCTTTGGGGGATGAGTTTTGGAAAATCTTTTCTTGGGTGGTGTTTGTGGTATGCAATAAATTAGCATACTAAATTTCACACGTATAGCTTAAGCGGTTACGCATAGACGTCAGTCAGCCAGTCAGTTATTTTTTTTATTTTTATTATAAGATAGATAGATAAAAAAAGGTGATTTATTTGTTAAAAAACCGGCCAAGTGCGAGTCGGACTCGCGCACTGAGGGTTCCGTACCACCACATAAACATAATTGTATTAGTTGAAATTTCAGTAAGTTAATGTGCTAGATTTTTTGAGTCCGACACGCGCTTGACCAAACTTTATTATTTGTTGTTATTTTATAGCTTATGCACTATAAACATACCAATTTTCAAGTTTGTAATTGTTCCCGTTTTTAAATAGAACTAAAACAAAAATCGCCTCAGTTTTGCATTTTTGAATAAATGTATGGAGATGAGGACATAAAATGCCATACTGTTTGATTGCGTCGTTGTAAAAAAATTAAATTTTCAGATCTTGTGTGGTTCGTGGATCCTAATATATGGTATTAATTTCAACCTGATACCTTTACCCGTTCGTGAGATAAAGGGTCTTGACAGACAGACAGACAGACAGACAGACGGACAACAAAGTGATCCTATAAGGGTTCCGTTTTTTTCTTTTGAGGTACGGAACCCTAAAAAATACATATTTTGTAAAATTTTCAACCAGCTACATCGGATCAACAGATACAATTTTCAACCTAGTAATAAACTACACATGTTCGATATTATGCCCCACTGTGCATCTCAAGCGTCCTGCTGGGGAGCACCACTTCTAATATGTTACCTATGGGTATGTACTTGACTTGTCCCGTGTTGTGCCGGCAAAGAATAGTACCAACCCATACATACCTGTGGGTGTCGTAAGAGGCGACTAAGGGTTATAAACTGGAGGATGGGCAGCAGCATCCTCCTTTGTATCTTACATCTTACTTACTGCGGTCACCTACAACCGCGGTCCATGGTGCCAGCCGTAACGCTA
The DNA here is from genome assembly GCA_947532105.1 of Athrips mouffetella. Classification (NCBI taxonomy): domain Eukaryota; kingdom Metazoa; phylum Arthropoda; class Insecta; order Lepidoptera; family Gelechiidae; genus Athrips; species Athrips mouffetella. The sequence continues at coordinate 37,274,012 of OX383956.1, forward strand.
ACAAGCGAGGTGACTATGGTACTTCCCCTCTACATTTTTCCAGCAAAAGCTAGAATTCTGGAGGGAGCTCCCTGTCCTTGAGTGGACGTTTCTTGGGATGTTATGATGTACTTGACTCCTGCCAAGTTTCATCCCAGCAGATTTAGGTGCAAGGTACCACATACAAGCTCGACCTTAGATCTCCACTGATATTCCGAGTGAAATCCCGTAAAAATCTGCCGTCATCACTCATATGTAATACTCATTCAAGGAGGTTTTAATCAAGCATCGCTTTAAGAGAATGAGTGCGAAGAGCACGGGGATACGTGCCGTCCAGGGGCGCTCCCATAAGCCTAGAAAATAACTTTTTATACATGGCGGCCCCATACATAATTCAATGCATCCCATTAACACGTCCACAACAGGACAGGGAGCTCCCCCCAGAAGTCCAGCAAAAACGCGTGGTACTTAGGAGGGATTTATATTAGTCACCACGCTTGTAAGCGTTGCGGCTGGCGACCGCTGTTGTTGGTGACCGCAGTATGTCACTTGGTTGAAATTACCACGATCACCCCGATCGTGGTAATTTCAACGACATTTCCAAAACAAAAACGTTTGCCTCAAAAGTCATGTTAAGTCTTAACTAAGTGTTTTAGGCAAACGTTTTTGTTTTGGTAATATCGTTGAAATTACCACGATCACCCCCATGATATGATACTCAGAAAGATGCTGCCGCGCATCCTCCGGTTCATGAACTATCAACCAGCTTATGTCCGTTTAACAGATACACATTTCATCCTAGGGAACGAGACATAAATTTGCCCCACTGTGGGTCTCCGTCACATTTTGCTTGGCTGCACCACTTCTTATATGTTCCCTATAAGTGTTTACCCTAGTCCCTGGTATTTACTATGCGGAGGGACACATTGACGGCTTTGCTGCTATAATGAGAAAAAGATGCGCCTCTTTCCTATCCCGCATCCGCGGAACCACCTGCAGTACCCTGAAAGTGTTTGAGGATAGGTGGTCTTCTCCATTGTTGCAAAGATGGCTCCAACTCCACAAGCCAGTAAAGACAGACGTTGTCTGGTAAATCAAATTTTAATGATATTAATTGTAATATTGATTGATTGGTTGATTAATCGTGCCAAGTTATAGCCCAGCAGGTTTTGCGCAGAGCACACCATACAAACTTGGCCTTGCAAATTTTAAGAATTGATTAAGTATTAGATTAATTATATCCAGACGGTCGGTATATTATGCTTAACTTTTGAGTAAAACTTCAAGTTACGCCGTTCATCTACATAGATCTCAAAACAAGTTTTGTTTTAAGGCTACTAAAGAACGTTATGCATTTCAGCAGTCATGATTTCACTTACTTCTGTAGAACAGTATCGTGTTTTAGAGCCTGTGCACACCGCGAATTTTTATCGCGCTCTAGTCGCGCATTTGTAGCGATACAAATGCGAATCGTACGCAAGTCAAACGCAACTTTGTAGACCAATGCACACCTGCACGCGATGCTGACGCGTGTCATACGCGCTGTCGACGCGTGTCATTCGCGCTGTTGACGCGATTCATACGCACCTCAGACGCGCTGCTGACCCGCGTTTATATCGCTTCAAACGCGCTGGATAGTTGTGTTTGAGCAGAATATAAGGTCCTAATGAAATTGTGAACTTAATTTTAGTATGTTACTCAGACCATTAAACAGAACAACTTTCCCCAAGAGTCCCAAGATCGATATACGACAAACTAACTATGACCTCCCACACAAAATGCGCTATCAGCTAATGCAGTTTCTACGGCATGTCAAAAATTTATTTTCGTATTTCGAATTATTTTCCTTGGGAAAATTTGTTCAGTTTCATGGTCTGAGTGACATACTAAAATAATGTTCACAATTTCATGAGGACCTAATAGATATTAGATTTGCCGCCATTTCCAATCTTTGCCTTTTTCAAGTAAGTATTTCGTGCCCTTGCAAGTTTATTGAAAACAGATAGAAAGTAGAGATAGTGATACAGAATACATGCAATGATACCATATAAGTCTAGAAAAAATACGACAAAGCAAAACCTTCAATGAATTAGCAAAGAATGAAAATCGAAAAGAAAACCATGTTATGTTTAGAAACTGTTCTCTTTGTTTATTTCAAATACCTGGCAGGCATAAGGCAGCTTGTTTTAACACATAACAGAACTGTTATACATATAATATAAATTGCCCTTCTTGTTTACTTACTTTTATTTAATTTATAAGTAAGTACCTACCTATCATATGAGTGAAGATAAAGTAGTATAAGCAACTGCTTATAATATGGTATTAAAACAGGTACTATTATCACACGAGGCTATATTTTATATGACAGTTTAATAAACTACTATTCTTCACAATACTACTCAACGCATTCACGTCATCGACGCGCCGTAAAAAAAACGCGCTGTAGACGCGCGTCGACAGCGCGTATACGCGCGACGACGGCGCGAATACGCGCGACGGCGGCGCGTTTATATCGCGCCAGTCGCAAACAAAGTGCTCTGTGAAAAGGAAAACGCGCCGTCGTCGCGCGTTTCGGAAACGCGCAAAGACAGCGCAATAAAAAGTCGCGGTGTGCACAGGCTCTTATATCTTCTTTTGCGGCAAAGCTGTTGCTCCAAAGACCTAACTTGGCCTCATCAAAGATTTTGGAAACTACGCCAGCAGCGTTTTTCTTACGTCAATGGGCCTCATTTTACATTTGTTTTTGACGAGATATTACTTTTTTTTTAAGTTAGCACGTAATTTTATTGAATACTATCGGCCCGCCCTGGCTTCGCACGGGTACTAATCTACGGGTAGAGTGGTGCCTTTTATTGCGATATATGACGTAGCCTTCAACTTGCTACACAATTTTTAAAACATTCTAAACTATTTCGTTGTACCTCCGGACGACAACCACAAAATAATAGGTCTTTACCTATGAAATTGCCGAAATTTTCTTACAGATTAATGAGATCATAATTCCTATAATACAAATGCAATTTTTTTCATTTGTTTTATATTTGAAAGTTGACTTCAAGGTTATTAATTTACGCATAAAATAAAGTTTTTATTTTTAGTTTGATATATAAAATTTAAGGTTCGAAAATTGTTCGTCTTAATTGTCGTCCGATTTCATCATTAGATTTGCTATATTTTTTTACAGATAATATTTTTCGAAAATCAAATTTAAGCTTCTGTTAGCTTAATGTCTTCCCAATAATGCTTAAAAAAAATGAAAAATATTGGATTTATAATTCCTAAGAAAAATGCAAAAATGTTAGTACTGAAAATTGAGTTTACCTAAAATTTGCCATACAAAACGGCAATTTCAGAGGTAAAGACCTAATAATATACCTAAAATAATCAGGCTTCGGACGAACAGTCGCAACGACGCGTGCCCAACGTGTGTGCCCCGTCGGGTTCCTCATCATCATCATATGAGCCGAAAGACGTCTACTGCTGGACAAAGGCCTCCCCTAAAGATCTCCAAGACGACCGGTCCTGCGCTGCTCGCATCCAGCGGCATCCCGCGACCTTGACCAGATCGTCGGTCCACCATGTGGGGTGCCTGCCAACGCTTCGTCTACCAGTACGTGGTCGCCACTCGAGAACCCTTACGCCCCATCGGTCATCGGTTCTTCTTGCGATGTGCCCTGCCCACTGCCACTTTAGTTTAGCGACTCTCAGGGTTATGTCAGTTACTTTTGTTCTTCTGCGGATCTCGTCATTTCTGATTCGATCTCGCAGAGAAACTCCGAGCATAGCCCTTTCCATAGCTCTTTGGGTGACCTTGAGCTTCCTGATAAGGTCGGGTTCCTGGCTCGCTGATATTAATTTCGGACACGGCTATCAACGGAAATGCGCATCGAGTGTGAAGCTCATTCTAGGACTTCAATCAGAGGGATTTTAATATTGTGATATCTTCCAAGATATTCATTTAAATAACATGGTGTAAAGGACAATTTTGATCTGTGTTCATTGTTTATTATTACTAACCTTTTAAATTAGATAAGGATCCGTACCTTACGGGCAAAAATACTTTCAAAATACCTTATTTTGAAAATCTACTTTTTTGCTATAAAAAGTTGGTCACTGTGGGTTATCCTTAAAAGATAGATAAATACTATCGCGAACTTTTCTTTAGAACTCTTAGAGAGTAAAAATTCTTTCATACATGACTTTCATATAAATGAAACCATTTACGCAGCGCACGCCCAGAAAGCTCTCTAGAGGCACGTTTTTTTCCGACTCGATCGACAAACATTATCACAGTTCAGTTAATTTGCACTAAATATTTATAAATTATAGCCACAAACCTTTCTATTGAATTAATCTATCTATTAGTGAAAACCGGATCAAAATCAAAACAGTAATTCCTGAGTTTATCGATCACAGACAGACATGATGACGACAGAAAAACGTTTCGGGGGACTTTCTTTTATTTATAAAAAAAATATATGTAGTGATATAGTGATTAGCTACACACAACGCTTTTTTCAAGTCCTGGATCGATTCCGCTTTTATTTCTTTTTTCTTTTTTTCTCTCTTTTATTATCGAAATAAGAACGGTACAAAAATGAATCTGTCAAGCTTTACGTGCTCTTTACTGTAGCACTTACTTGCTGCCGTATGTACACCCAACAGCACGTCAGTAGAAACACTTTTGATTTTATGGCATGGTCAGAGAGTTGAGAATGTGTACACTGAAGTGCGGTTGACCGTACGTACGTTCAGTCGACCACATAACGATCTCTAGCGGGTCATCATAACAAGCTTTGAAATCAGGATACAATTTAGAGGGGGAAGTACCATAGTCGCCACGCTTGTTAGCGTTGCGGCTGGCACCATGGACCACTGTTGTTGGTAACCGCATTATCAAAGTTGGTAGAAGGACTAAAGGCCACCCCTATGTAGCTTCTTGTTTAGCCGCTTGGTCATGGTAGAAAAAATTGGAGCAAAATCTAAATTTGTCGTTAATTTCTTATAAATTTTAAAAACAATTTCAACAGAGAAAGAGTTACAAAATTAAAACTAGCGTAAAAATATTTGTAGTGTTATTAGCTATACAGCTGTTTTTTCAATGGCTTTCACATCTTTTTACGAGTATTTCGCCAATGTCACAGTTTTTCAGTTAGATTCGCTTTTTTATTTTTAAAAAAGCGAAAATGGCGAGTATCATTCATGGACTTGATATTAACTTTTAAAGATATAAACTTTTTCGCTTTTTGTAAGTATTGTTATTATATTAAAAATAGGCCATCGACTGCCAGCGGCCGAAATTGAACTAAATAAAAAACAACAGCATGTTAACAATGGACTTTCATACAACCTTCCATCCCGCATATTTGTTCGACAGCAATGATGTAAAGTCTAACTTTTTTAGCCTGTGCTGTCCTAATGCAGGGCAAAAGGCCTCCGCCTTACTCTTCCACTCTTCCCTATGGATTGCTATCATCGGCCACTCCTCTTCGAAAGCAACCAGGTCACATCTCTTCACCGCTTTTTTTGCCTTCCTCTGACCCGTCTACTTTATTTTTTTTTTAAGTTCTTTCCGAAGTTATAATAGTACATTAAGATGCTCGTGCGCTCTTTTGGAGATTACGGCCGAGGCTCAGAAATTGCAGCCCTAGCCGCAGGCGAGGGCGTAATGGAGCTGAGGGTGTAATCACAAGCACAAGCTTCTTACGACGTTTTTCAACACATTTGCGAATAAAAACAAATCAAATTCGCTTACCTTTTTTCCTAAGGAAATTTCGTAGACGTTTTCCTCACATTTCTACGTCACCCGATACACCGGACTTGTGTTTTTTGTTTAAGTATTTTCGACGTTCTACACTTATCACTGTTTTTTTTTTTTTGGAGAATTCATTTATTTTTTAATAGCATTAAACACATTTCACAACAAGAAATAGTTGTTAAAATGGCGCGCGTATTACTTTTTTCGAAGACACAGATTAATTGAAAAAAAAAAAATGACTACACTATCAAACAGACAACTTTTCATATTATATTATATATATATATATATATATATATAATTGAATATTTTGTTACTTTAAAGACAAATTTGTAGTTAGTTATTTGATTGAAATCAATATTTTCGTTTAACACTTTCTTTTATTATGAATGTTATAGATATAGAAACTCCTGGCACCTTGCCGCTATAAAAAAAAAAAAAACAAAAAAAAAACACCCGGCCACACAGCTTACTCAGCAAGGAGGTCTTTGTTCTGAGGCTCACTCCCTTGAATTATTTAATATTGAATATTTTGTTACTTTAAAGACAAATTTGTAGTGAGTTGGTTGATTAATATGATTATTTCCATGCAATTAACATTTATTTATCATATTATCGAACACAGTTTACTTATTCATGAAAATATTATGAATGTTATAGATATAGAAACTCCTTGCATCATGCCAATTAAAAAAAAACAGTCACGTGCGAGTTGGCCTCGCGCGCCAAGGGTTCCGATATACCTTTAGTATTTTTGGAAGCAATAAAGTCCATTTTTAGGACCGCAAAACTAAATTTGATTGTAAAGGTTTCTTGCAGATATCTAAAAAACTGTGCAATTAAGAAAGATCGTTTTATTTATGCTGTAATTAATTCAGATTTTTCCATTCACAAACTACGGAAATAAGGTACGGGGGGAACGGTATTTTTTTTGAGATTTATCATCATAACTTGAAGACTTGGAGTTGTTAAAAAATACAAAAATATATTTTAGAACTAGCTGTTGCCCGCGACTCCGTCCGCGTGAGGTTCAGAAAAGTAGCTAATGACTTTTCCCATGGTTCAAACTATCTTCGTACCAAGTTTTTATCACAATCGGTTTATTGGATTAGTCATAAAAGCGTAACAGACAGACAGACAGACAAACAGTGCAGTTCTCGCCTTTATATTATTAGGTATACAGAGTACCGATAATACGGATTTTTGTAAATTAAACACCTCTTGTTTACGTGTGGACTGTTAGGTCGCCCACTATCCTCGTAAGTGTAAAATATAGTCGTAGTCGAATTCCACGCGGAGTAACTATGATACGGGTTTGTTATTTCTTATACAAAACAAAGCTTAACTAAATCTGAGGCTCAGTCACTTTAGCTTCTGTGGCTACTGAAAAAAAAACCGGTCAAGTGCGAGTCGGACTCGCGCGCCGAGGGTTCCGATATACCTATAGTATTTTTGGAAGCAATAAAGTCCATTTTCAGGACCGCAAAACTAAATTTGTTTGTAAAGGTTTTTTGCAGATTTCTGAAAAACTGTGCAACTTAGAAAGATCGTTTTATTTTTGCTGTAAAGTTTACATAAACTTCTGTCAACTGTAATTAATTCAGATTTTCCCTTACTCAAACTTCGGAGATAAGGGGGGGGGAATGGTATTTTTTTTGACATTTTTCATCATAACTTGAAAACTAAGAAACTTAAAAAAATACAAAAATATATTTTAAAATGTACAAGTAAAGCCCTTTCATATGATACCCCACTCGACCTAGTAGCGACAATTTGAAATTTGGCCCCCCCTATTTTGGCCCCCTTTATATTAATAATCATACTTTTTTCAAAAAAAATTCATGTGCAATTAAGTTGGGCAACTATATTCTAAAACTATTCCAAATTTCAGCTCGATAGCGTAAGTGGTTGCTGAGATATAGAGGTGTGACAGACAGACGGACAGACAGACAGACAGACAGACAGAGCGGCACCATAAGGGTTCCTTTTTTTTACCATTTTGGTATCGGAACCCTAAAAAGAGCGGTACAAAGTCCAACGTGTCTAGCTTCACATGCTTTTAACTCTACATGTACCTACATACAAAACTGTTGGACTTCACTTCCGTACAATCTTTGTAACTTATCTCTCCCCTTAAAAGAAAATTCCTAAAAAACAATGATTCACTTCTCTCTTTATTTTTTGAAGTATTTCGTTTATAAGTACCTACATCCTAAGTTTTCAAAACTTCAGAACTTTCATAATTTTTTTTACATTTGTTGCACCGCCATGCGGAAGCAGGGTTTTTTTTATTATTATTTTTACAATAAAACTAAATCTAGATTTTACCAATCTTTAGCTGTACTCACAACTTTTACACAAACAACTGGACCGGATCAAACGGAATTTTCAACAACGTATTTGGCTTTCTTCCGTACAAAATTATAAGCTTTGTTTGATTTCAGCTCGGTTTCACAGATTGAAGCTTTGAACTCGCCTGTTATCTGTCTGAATGAACCGATTGCAATAAAAAAGAGTTCAAATATTGCACGAAAGCAACTCAAATACATTATCGAAAACCCCGTTTAAGTTGTTCAAGTAGTTTGTGAGGTATTGGTGCGGTCGCTTAAAATTTCGCGAACCTTCTGTCTGAGTGAACCGATTGCAATGAAATAATAATAACAATAAAAATGTTTATTTTTCACCACAACCATTACAAATAAAGCTAATATGTTGCACAGAAAGAATCCCAACGCGTCATTGAAAACCTCGTTTGACTTTGAACCAGTTCAGTAGGTGAGTTCTTGGTTCTGCAGCGTGAAACTTTGCGTATCTTCTGTCAGAGTGAACCTACCTATCGCAAAGAAACTACGCTTATTTATTGCACAGGAGTAAGCCAAACGCGTTATTGAAAGCCACGTTTGAATCTGCTCAAAAGTTTTTGAAATATTCGCGCCTTCGCTTGAAACTTTTCGTAACTTCTATCTGAGTCAACCGTTTTCAACTACCCTAAGCTTATATGTTGCACGGAAGAACCTAATCCAAGCACGTCATGGAAATGCCAGTTGGAGTCGGTACAGTAGTTTGTTCGTTATTGGCGCCGCCTATTGAAAGTTCAGGCATTTTCTGTCTGAGTGAACCGTTTTCAATGAAAGTAAGCTAATACATTGCAAAGAATTAAGCTAAACACGTTATTGAAAACCCCGTTTAAATCCGTTTAGTAGTTTGTGAGTTATTGGTGCCGCCGCTTGAAACTTAGTATATTTTATGTCTGAGTGAACCGTTTGCAATGAAACTAAGCATACATGTTGCATGGAGTAAGCCAAATACGTTACTGAAAACCTCGTTCTTATCGGTTTAGTTGTTTGTGAGATATTGGCGCCTGCGCTGGAAATTTCGCGCACCTGTCTGAGTGAGCCGTTTTCAATGAAAGTAAGCTAATATGTTGCAAAGAAGTAAGCTTGACAGTTTATTGAAAACCCCGTTTGAATCCATTCAATAGTTTGTGAGTTATTTGCGCCGCCGCATGAAACTTAGCGTACCTTCTGTCTGAGTGAACCGTTTGCAATGAAACTAAACTTTTATGTTGCAAAAAAGCCAAACTCCTAATTGAAAACTCAGTTTGAATCGGTTTGTGAGTTATTATTGTACAGGCAATTTGATACTTTACATTAGTGTAGCTTCTGATTGAAAGAACCGATTTGAATGAAACATAGCCTATATGTTGCTCAGAGCTAAGCTTAATCTATCTGCGAAAACCGCGAGAAAATACGTTCAGTAGTTTCGGAGTTTATCGAAAACATACAGACAGACAAAAACTTCAGAAAACATATTTTTGAGTTCTATTAGTCGTTTCTTATCGCCCACACTATTTTTTTTATAAATTTATCAAAAGTACAGACACGCGGTTTCTACTCTTTTATTATATGTATAGATGCACAAGTAAAGCCCTTTCATATGATACCCCACTCGGCCTAGTACCGATAATTTGAAATGTTGCCCCCCCTATTTAGGCCCCCTTTACATTATTAATCATATTTTTTTCTTAATTTTTTTACGTGCAAGTAAGTTGGACAACCCTTATCTAAAACTGTTCCAAATTTAAAATTGATGGCTTGAGTGGTTGCTAAGATATACAGGTGTGACAGACAGACGGACAGACAGACAGACAGAGCGGCACCATAAGGGTTCCTTTTTTTTACCATTTTGGTATCGGAACCCTAAAGACAAAAATTACAACACTAGTGAAATAATATTAATGAAAAAAGCACGCGTGTTTAATAAGCTGGATTTTGGACCTTAATACAGTGCAAATAGAGCTGTTGTATGAGCAAATGTGTTGAAAATGTAATTTTCAATCGTCCTGTCATGTTTTACAAATTTCTAGATTCCATTATTTGTATAAATATTGTTTTACAATTTGCGTTATTGCTAACGAAAAAACTCTCCAAATTTTGTGCTTCTAGCTTCAGTAGTTTCGGCTGTGCGTTAATGTGTCAGTCAATCAATCAATCAGTCATTCATTGAATCAATCGACCAATCAGGACTTACCTCTTTACTGTACTAGTATGATGACGAATTTAAAATACCTACCGGTACAGGCACGTACGTTCTTACGCATTTAAGGATCACATAACATGATTCCGACTCACACTTGGCCAATTCTTATTTATTTATTTTTTATTTAAGATTATGTAACTATGAACTCACCAAGTCAGACGCTTGCACGTATCTGCGTTTTTGCGATAGAGCAAAACAAAAAAAAAACGTAACATAAACCCGTTTTTATAATGGGTTACGCTTGTTTCTTACTTTTTACTAATTTTACTTTCGAGCGGAGCGAGAAAGGTATTGTATTCGTAAAAAAAGCTTTTCTACTTTTCTCAAAAATGTGTTCTATATCACTTATACATCATAAAAAACAAGTCTCCCAAAAATGTCCGTCCGTCGGTCGGTCGGTCGGTCGGTCGGTCGGTCGGTCGGTCGGTCGGTCGGTCGGTCGGTCGGTCGGTCGGTCAGTCGGTCGGTCGGTCAGTCGGTCCGTCGGTCGGTCCGTCGGCTAAACTAATGATCCGATTGATACCATATTTTGAATAAAGGAGTTTTATGCAAATCCATAGAAGGGTTCTAAGTTGCTGGCTCTCATTTTGAGGGTAGCTGTCACAACGAAAATGAAAAATTGAAATTTTCACAAAAACGGCTAATACAATCTTGATGAAACTTTGTATGACCAAGCATCTCCATGTAAGATATCTTTCCCCAGTATCAATTGATCTGTGTAATTTCATATAAGGGGTGTTCCTGTACCATCAAATCGTAAATATGTGATTTACCCAAAATTGGTTCCATTGAGCTTATTAAAATTTTATATAATATTAATCCTGGATTGGTTGTCTACCTGACTGGATATTCATTTAGATTTTTTGAATAAAATTTAGTACACAGGGTGTACCAAAAACTGAAAGGGCTTGCTCAGAAGACTAAACTGAACAAATCCATAAGGAACATGTGTTGGGAAATTTAAATAATCTCAATGCAAGTATCCTACGGTAGTATCCATTGATCTGTGAATATTCATGTAAAGGTTGTTCCAGTACTACCAAAAGTTAAACATGTGATTTACTCGAAATCGTTTTGCACGGATGTCGCAGGATGCCCTTGTAGAGGTGGTATGTTGAGGGGTAGCTCCGAGGGGTTGTTTGTAATAAAACTCTCACATTTTAGACACTATACTATATTGGAGACACAACAAGCAATGAGGGCCATGAGCACATGGCGCAAGCGTATTTATATTAACGAAAATGCTGACACGCGTTTACGTCACTTAGTCATAATCGCTACACACTACAGTTTGATGTTTGTTTGTTTTAATGTTTGACAATTTTAATTTCGAATTGATCTGTATATTTCATTCGAACTTTTTTTTGGGAAAACGTACCTAAATAAAAGTTCGTATTTCCCAAAGATTTCGGACCTCCTTGGTATTTCCATACTATGTGTATGGCATTACAAATTTAAGTTTGCGGTTGATAGTTTTTCCTTGAGTATTGCGAGAAAGTAAGTGCAGTGCTGCTGTACCATTTATTTATTATTGATAGGTATATTCACTACAGTAATACATATTTTACGAAAATTTCTATCGGCTGTCTATCAGGGATCAAAAGATACAGCTTTTTTAAGTCAGGACAGTCAGACAGGCGTACAGACGGATGGCAAAGACAATTGTTATTTTTTTGCATCGGTGTGTATTTTTTGCCCTCAAAGACATATTACCTCATTTTCAAATTTCGTTAAAAAGTCACCTGAGGCCAAAAAAGAGTCGATTTTCAGTTTTTGCCCGCCATCTTGAAAACTGTTAGTATGTTATTTATGTTACAAGCATGTATGAATTCAGCAGCGTCGTTTTGGTCTAAAATACCTTAAAAATGAGAGATGTTCGTTTTGCGTCTAGACGAACAACGGAAGCCTTTATCTCAAAAAATTCCTTTACTATAAGGTACAAGAATGAAAATCAGGATTAGGTTGCGTTAGTACATATATTTTCAAAAACTTTCTTTAGATTTTAATCAATCCAGCAGTTGCAGAAAGTCAAAGAGCGCCACTTTTCACTGATCTGATGTAGTAGCCTGAGAGGCGAGCGACCTAATACTGCAAGTATTTTTAATAGCTGATTTTTATTTATTAATTCGATTTAATATATTATTAATTGATACAATTTTTTTAAGATATTATTATTATTGTCAGGTTTTATATTACCTCACATTAGCGTAGAGGAAAAATAGCCTCCCATAAGTCAGCTGGATTCGTTAGTGTTTGACTTTTAGAACCCTTTTTATAGATATGTAGGAGATAGCCACCTACTTATAGTGTCAGATAGCATCATATTTAAATGCAAAACTCAGATTTTGACCAGCTCAAATGAATAAGAATGATTTTTAACAGACCAATCACGCTATCATAGAAGGGCAAGGCACAACCTTTTACCGGTAACTGATCGACTTATGTTACCTACGAATAAATAACAGAACTATACTGACTATTATTTTTGTGCATATAATAATATTCTTCACCTGTATACCAAATTTCAGATTTTAGAAAGAAGTTGCAAGGCGTAAAATATATTTTTAGGGTTCCTTACCTCAAAAGGAAAAAACGGAACTCTTGTAGGATCACTTTGTTGTCCGTCTGTCTGCCTGTCAAGGCCCTTTTTCTCAAGAACGCGTGAAGGTATCAAGCTGAAATGCATATCAAATACTCAGGTCTATAATACCTTTAAGCTGTAACAACATCAAACTTCTATGTCAACGAAATAAAAAAAAAACAGCAATTTAAGAAGCATATTTATAAACTCGCAACTACTCGCAAGGAACCCTGTACGGAACCCTCGGTGCGCGAGCCCCCCCCGGTAAACGAATCTAGCTGACTGCGGGAGGCATAATTCTCTGCTCCCCTTATGTGTCGTCATATAAAAATAAACCGATTTCAGAAAATGCTTGCAGTTTTAGGTCGCTCGCCTCTCGGGCTACAGCATTCAACAACTGGTAGGATATTATTATCGTCTGTTCTGCAGGATTTTTTTTAACCATGTACAAATAACAACAAAGGACTGAACTACTACGAATACATAAAACTCACTGAAATAGATGGCAATGGCACTAACTTAGAGAGAGAGTTATCTCTGTTGAATATCTTGCTAAAACGCGAGCAAATTTTGAGGAGATCGGCAGTCCTGTCTTACTATTCGTCCATGGTTTAATACAGGTTGTAGCACCTAGCCTGTCTGAGCTTTCTGCGCCTCGGACCCGGAGCAGGGCGGCAGGTGCGGCAGGGCATGCAGCAAGGGAGATCAGACTCTTCACACTGGATCTCTTGGCAACTGTGCGTCACCGGCCTAGGCTTGCCTGGGGCTCGAGGGGTAACCAATTCCACCTAGTGGGAACAAATATAATATGGCTGTAAGGGATAGGTTTCCTATAATTGAAAGGGCAAGATCAGACGACGAAACTGAACAAAGAAAAACAATCGTCCTCTCCGGAAATTTGCAAATATCTATTAATTTTCCTGAAAGTTTTATTTACTGAAAGTTGTTCAGTTACGTTTACTGATAATGCCCTTTCAGTTTTCGGAAATCTGTCCCTTATATATACCCTTTATAGGATTTGTCAGCCATAAAAAAGCAGGCACTACATTTTTTAAGCCCCTAGCTTTTATTTATAAATGTAAGTAAATGCGCTTTAAATGAGACTAGCGCCTAGCGCTGAGCCTAGATCATCATCATCATCATCATAACATCCCACAAAACGTCCACTACAGGACAGGGAGCTCCTGCTGCTTTTGCTGGAAAAATGTGGAGGGGAAGTACCATAGTCACCTTGCTTGTTAGCGTTACGGCTGGCACCATGGACCGCGGTTGTAGGTGACTGCAGTTAGTAAGATATAAAGGAGGCTGCTGCTGCCCATCCTCCAGTTAACCCTTAGTCGCCTCTTACGACACCCACGGGTATGTATGGATTGGTACTATTCTTTGCCGGCACCACACGGGGCTGAGCCTAGATGTGCGACTACAATCATAATGAAGTAGTAGCTGTCAAACTAACTACACTCTGTATCGATGTAGTCTTTCGCAACCATTGGGAACCAGTCAATTTAACAATCAACCAGTCTAATTCTCATTTGAAACGCATCTAGTATGGTATTATTGTAATAATTTATTTTTTATCGATCCGAAATATAGGCAGCACAGGTTCGCAGGTGGAGGACTGTGGTCTCTGCCTACCCCGATGGGAAAGAGGCGTGATGTCAATAAATACATTCATTGCCTTACAAGGTAGTGTATTTAGCTTCATATAAAAAAACACATCATCGTTACAGTTTACCTCAATATTTCCAGTTCTATTTGGTTCGTCGGTCTGCTTTCCAATCCGCAAAACAAAGACGTCTTTATCGGGATGTAGCTTCTTCTGTGCCTTCACACCTTTTGGAGCATCTTTTGGTGTAACATTGCAAACGTTACATAGAGCGTCGTGGTGCTCTTTCTTACAGTATCCCATTTCACTATTCAAAGGTGTTCTGTTCGTCAGACCTTCGCAGATATCATCAGGTATCTAAAACAGAATATTGTTGGTGGGTATAATTTTACTTTATCCTTATTTTTATTTATTATTTTCAGGATAACAACAGCCTTAAATATAGTGTTTAAAAATTACAAAAAAAAAACTTAAACGAGAAATGCCAATTACAGCTGTCCGCATATTACATATTAAAATATGTGAGGTCCTGATTATATTCGCAAGAGCGTATGGTGTAAAGAATTATAAAAAAGAATTTGGTAAGTTAAAACTAAACAAATAAATAAACATAAATATTAGGGGACATTTCACACATGTACATCTGATCCCAAACTAGGCAAAGCCTTATGAGTACCAGGGACTAATATCTGAATATATAAAATAGCTTGTCTAAATATAAGAGTTTGTCCTAACTGACTGACTGATTCATCAACGCCGAGCCGTAACCGCTATAGATACAGATCTGAAATTTTGTACACAGGTTCTATCACGTCAAAAACTTTTTAACAAAAAAATTAAACCGCCGAAGAAACTAAAAAGCAAAAAATTACAAAACTTTTTTATTTAACCTTAATAACAAAGTTCTTAAACTAATGTAAGTATATCCGAGTAATTTTGAGTCGGCGCCGCCGCATGCCGCGCCGTCGTGCATCATTCTTTAAGTAATTAATTAATTTGCTTGTTTGGCACCGACTAAAAATTACTCGGATATACTTACATTAGTTTAAGAACTAAAAAGTTTTGTTATTTTCTGCTTTTTAGTTTTTTCGGCGTTTTAAATTTTTTGTTAAAAAGTTTTTATTTTACAATTTTTTGTGACTATAAATTTTCCCACCCTTAGGGTACATCGGACTACTCTGTAAAAAGTTATGCGTGGTCATACATAACAATCAGTCAGTGAACAATCAATCATCCCCTGTTTTCCTACCCTTAGGGTAAGATTTTTTTTTTTTTCAAATTTATATGGGACCAACGTCGGGGTATACCCTTTCCAATAAAAAAAGAATTATCAAAATCGGACAACTCTGTAAAAAGTTATGCGTGGTCATACATTAAAAATATATATATATATATATGCGTCGATGTTAAAACTGTACGACTTATAATATAAACTTTCATCCCTTATTTCACCCCCTTGGGAGATGAATTTTCCAAAATCCTTACTTAGTGGGTAGTTTTTAACCGACGAAAAAAAAGGGAGGAGACTCTCAAGTTAGATGGTTAAAAATAAGGATTTGAGCTAATAAAAGGAAATAAATGGTACAGCAGCACTGCACTTACTTTCTCGCAATACTCAAGGAAAAACTATCAACCGCAAACTTAAATTTGTAATGCCATACACATAGTATGGAAATACAAACTTTTATTTACGTTTTTCCAAAAAATGTTCGAATGAAATATACAGATCATTTCAGAATTCAAATTGTCAAACATTAAAATAAACAAACATCAAACGATTTCGAGTAAATCACATGTTTATCTTTTGGTAGTACTGGAACACCCTTTATATGAATTTTCAAAGATCAATAGATACTACCGTAGGATACTTGCATGGAGATTTTTTTAATTTCCCAACACATGTTCCTTATGGATTATTGTTCAGTTTAGTCTACTGAGCAAGCCCTTTCAGTTTTTGGTACACCCTGTGTACTAAATTTTATTCAAAAAATCATAAAGAATATCCAGTCAGGTAGACAACCAATCCAGGAGTAATATTATAGAAAATTTTAATAAACTCAATGGAACCAATTTTGGGTAAATCACATATTTTACGATTTGGTGGTACAGGAACACCCCTTATATGAAATTACACAGATCATTTGATACTGGCGCAAGATATTTTACATGGAGATGCTTGGTCATGCAAAGTTTCATCAAGATTCTATGAGCCGTTTTTGAGAAAATTACAATTTATCATTTTCGTTGTATGACAGCTACCCTCAAAATGAGAGCCAGCCAGAAACCACTTAGATCCCTTCGATGGATTTGCATAAAACTCCTAAATTCCAAATATGGTGTCAACCGGACCATTCGTTTAGCCGCTAGGCCAAAGCGTGACGGACAGACCTACCGACGGACCGACCGACCGACGGACCCACCGACCGACGGACCGACCGACCGACGGACCGACCGACCGACGGACGGACATTTTTGGGAGACTTGTTTTTTATGATGTATAAGTGATATAGAACACATTTTTGAGAAAATTAGAAAAACTTTTTTTTTCACGAATACAATATCTTTCTCGCTCCGCTCGAAAGTAAAAAAGGAATACGTAGTTCAGCATTTTTGAAAAATCATCAAGGGTTTAAAATTTGTATGGAAGTCCTACAGTTTTGACATGAGGTGCTGGAATATTTAGATTTGAGCAATATGTTTCAGCATTTTATAAGAAATCATATCCTAATGGGATGAAATAAGGGATGAAAGTTTGTATGAAAATCCTACAATTGTGACACGGGTGCTTGAAAATTTGGACTTGAGCAAATTAAAAGAAAAAAAGAAAGACGTGTTTGAGGATTTTTTAGAAATCATCCCCCATGGGCGACGTGCTTCAGCATTTTTGAGAAATCATCATCAAAGGGGGTGAAATAAGGGAGTAAAGTTTGTATGAAAACCCTACAGTTTTGACATGAGGTACTTGAAAATTATGATTTGAGCAAATAAAAAAGAAGAAAGACGTGTTTGAGCATTTTATAGAAATCATCCCCCATGGGGGGTGAAAATAAGGGAACATTGTTTGTATGGAAGTCCTTGGTTTCTAGAGTTAGATTAACACAAATTAAGATTAATAGAATTATTAGGGAAAATGATTTCACCCCTTTAAGGGATGAATTTCTAAAAATAATAAAACACGTAATTTTAAATTTTTACAGAGAGCTTAAAACTAAATTTAAATTAGTTACAAATTGCATAATTTCGATAGAGTCGGGTACATATTTATAATTTTTCATAAGATAGGTATATAATTGTTTTCCAATCTTTAATGGCCTAACAAAACAAAATTACTTATGAAAAATAAACATTATCAGATGTGAATAAAAGTATAAATAAAAGAATTTCTGCTACTTATATTTTGGTGATAGACCAAAATATAAGTATGTGTGTGTGCTTTCTCCATTTAAACTACGCAATGGATCCTTATGATGTTTTAACCTTTACTAAAAAAGTAGCGAAAAATATAATTATGAACGCGGTCAAGAGGAAGGAGCTAATACTGAGGCGCCCCGGCCCAAAGGTGGCAACACTACTCCATATGAGGCCTAACTTGAGCCTTATAAAGTTGAAGGCGATGTGCCGGACGCGATCAAGAGGAAGGAGCTGATACTGAGGCGCCCCGGCCCAAAGATGGCAACAGTACTCCATATGAGGCCTAACATGAGCCTTATAAAGTTGAAGGCGATGTGCCGGTGTGAAGAACCGTCTTGATCTACCGAGGACACCTAGTTTTTTTGATGATTGAATTAATCAACTGGCAACCTTTAATCAACAGGCAGCCCCGTCGGGCCGCTCGGACATATTCTGACACCGGGCCGGCGGGGCACAGCGGCGTCAGGCAGGGCGTCGCGTCGAGGATGGCAGCGGAAGAGCGCAAGTCAACGGTGGCATTCTAAGCCCCAGTTAGCAAGATGGGTTACTGCCTTGGCGTCAGGTGGCAACCGGCCGTAAAAACTAAAACCACAATTTATCTCCTAATCTAATGAAAAGCCAGAATAAGAAAGATACGATAAGAGTTAGGGCGTCCCCCTTAAGCGACGGACAAGAAAAGATGCGAAGAAATGCGAAAAATGCTAGGGCGTTCCCCCAATGCGACGGAAAGATCACGGGAGCCCACACTCCAAAAATTCGTTTGGCGTGTTGGAATGTGGGTTCCATGACAGGACGCAGCTTGGAGTTAAGTGAAGCATTGCGCAGAAGGCGTGTCAACATCTTCTGCATACAGGAGACGAAATGGAAGGGGTCAAAGTCGCGAAATATTGGAAACGATTACGGGGTAGGAATTGTGGTCGACAATAACTTCCAGAGCCGAATCATTGAAGTTAATAGAATCAGCGACCGCATCATGGCTATCAAATTTGCTATGGACGACCGAACATGCATGAATGTCTTATCAGCATATGCACCACAAATAGGATTGCCGCAAGAAGTGAAACAGTCTTTCTGGGAGGACCTCCAGGATCTTCTGCAGTCTATTCCTAATACGGAGTCAAAATACATTGGTGCTGATTTCAATGGTCATGTGGGAGAAACATCAACTACCCACAGTGAAGTTCACGGGAACAGAGGCTTTGGAAAGAAAAACTCACAGGGTGACGATATACTTAACCTTGCAGCTACTTTCAACATGGCAATCATCAACACCTATTTCTCTAAACCACGGGAGCATTTAATAACCTATAAGAGCGGCGGAGCTTGTAGCCAAGTGGATTACATTCTAGCGGACAGACATTTGCTGAAAACTTTTAGAAATTGCAAAGTAATACCCGGAGAACCCTTAACATCCCAACATCGACTCCTAGTAGCTGACTTTATAACACCGAGGTCAATAAAAGCTAGAATAGAAAAAGTAGAGAGAATTCGATGGTATAAGCTGGAAGGCGTAGAGGGTGAAAAGTTATGCACGGATCTTGTCAAATACATACAAGAAACGCCAGTTGCCAAAGATATCAATAGTACGTGGGATGAGTTCTTCAAATTCTGCATTGAAAGGGCCACTGTACACCTAGGGGTATCAAAAGGAGTAGCCAGAGAAAATAAAGACCCAACTATCTGGAACCCAGAAGTACAAGAGAAGATTGAAGCAAAAAAATCCTGCTTCAAGATCTGGCAAGAAACAAATTCTGATGAAGACAAAACCGCATACCGAGACGCAAAAAAGGAGGCTAAACGTGCTGTGGCTAGAGTCAATGCTGCGAATAGGGCGGACCTGTATACTGAGCTGGAGAACGCCACCAATGATAAACAGCTTTTCAAGACCGCCAAGCAAAGACACCGTAATGCCCAGGACACCGGACCTATCAAATACATTAAAGATTCTCAAGGGACCCTCTTAACATCTAACGAGGACATTAACAGAAGATGGGTAGAGTACTACTCTCAGTTACTCAATGAAACATATCCCTCTGAAACGATAGCTGAACTGCCACCAACTGAAGGCCCATGGGATGAAATCACGTACGCAGAGATAAGAGCGTCCATAAGCAAAATGTCCAATAATAAAGCAACAGGACCAGATGGTATTCCGGCTGAACTGTGGAAAAGGCTGGGAGATGCCGGCGTGTACTTCCTACAGGGGCTGTTCAATAAAATCCCTCACGGCGGTATACCTGATGCATGGAGGAAGAGCTCCTTAGTGCCATTCTTCAAAAATAAGGGCGATATAAGGCAATGTGGTAACTACAGGGCAATAAAGCTAATATCGCACACGTTTATAATCTGGGAACGAGTGATAAATGAAAGGCTTCGACATCTCACAAATATCACCGACAATCAGTGCGGATTTGTCCCAGGGAAGTCGACGACCGATGCTATCCATACCATTAAACTACTAATGGAGGCGTACAGAGCTAGAAAAAAAGACCTGCATATGGTATTTATAGATCTTGAGAAAGCATTCGACCGCGTCCCTAGACCACTGATTTGGCAAACCCTGCGATCGCAACTGATTCCGGAATGCTACGTAAGACTGATAGTAGACATGTACGATGGCGTAACTACAAAAGTACGATGCCCTGCAGGAACCAGCGAGAAGTTTCAAGTGAAGGTTGGAGTTCATCAAGGATCGGCACTCAGCCCCCTACTCTTTAACCTAGTGATGAACTACCTGACGGCCGAAATACAGCATCCTGCGCCGTGGAGCATTTTGTACGCAGACGACGTCGTCCTAACTGATGAAGATCCGGTCGCCTTGCAAGCAACCTTGGAAAAGTGGAGATCATCACTCGAAAACGCGGGCCTTAAGATCAGTAGAGAGAAAACGGAGCACATGCACTGTAAATTTTCCGAAGCCAACACAGCCACCCGCTCAATAGACCTCCAAAGCTCCACCCTGAAAACAGTGGACCACTTTAAGTACCTTGGTTGCATGTTATCTAGCGACGGCAGCATAGACGCCGATGTCACACACCGCATAAACGTTGGATGGCAAAAATGGAGAGATCTGACTGGCGTACTCTGTGATGCTCGAATGCCCATCCGCGTTAAAGGCAAAATCTATAAAACAGCAGTAAGACCCGCTATGACCTACGGCGCAGAATGCTGGCCAATTAAGAAGCAGCAGTCTAATAAAATGCACGTAGCGGAAATGAGGATGCTTAGGTGGTCAGCAGGGGTCACAATGCTTGATAAAGTGCCAAATAAATACATCCGAGGTAGCTTCAAAATCAGACCAATGCCAGACAAACTCACAGAGTCCCGCCTTCGCTGGTACGGCCACGTCATGAGAAGACCGGACGAACACATGACCAAAAAAGTGCTACAGCTTGACTCGGGACCAAAAAGCCGCGGCAGACCCCGACTCACATGGATGTCAGTTATAAAAAAGGACCTCGCAAGTGAGAACTTAGACCCCGTGACGACCCAGAACCGACGACTCTGGCGAGAAAAGATTAGGAGAGCCGACCCCAGCTAAAAATGGGACAAGACCGGAAGAAGAAGAAGAAGAATTAATCAACTGGCAACGCAATTTGTAGAGATTTTTTATTATTTAATTGCGATAGTTTGGATCGTTGTCTCTCAGTATCCCACGGTTTGCATGTTTTGCCTTTTAAAGGGACTCAATTATCCCGAATGAAGTAATCATGAAGGAAAAAAAATTTACGCGCCCAGATGGAGTAGTAATCAAAACGTGCTATGGGTGCCGGCTGTGATACAATTTTGTAACTCACACACACATTCACACTTTTCTTCCAAATAGTTGTTCATGGCATGTGACATGGACAACATCTCTGTCATAAAATATCAGAAATAAAATAAATAACACAAAACATTAATAATTGTGCGGTGAAATTGTGCCAAAACCATGCCGCAAGCAAAACTACAAAGCTTGCTGGTATCACATTTTTTTGTAGAAAATTGTGTTGTTGATTTTTAGTGATTTGAAGTAGTCGATAAGAAATAATATAGAATCGAGTCGTCAGCTTTTTATAATTTTATTTCATTTATTTATCGCAGTTTTCTAAAAGATCCGGCGCAAAAACGTCAATGGGTGCCAACATGCGGGAGAGACCAAAATTGGATTCCAACCAAATATAGCAGAATCTGCTCAGCTCATTTTAATAAC
This sequence comes from Athrips mouffetella, assembly GCA_947532105.1. NCBI lineage: Eukaryota > Metazoa > Arthropoda > Insecta > Lepidoptera > Gelechiidae > Athrips > Athrips mouffetella. Next base: position 37,296,081 of record OX383956.1, read on the forward strand.
AGTAATTACGAATTAACTGAAGCACGCAGAAAAAGACTTCATAAAGATGCCATTCCAACCGAGAACCTATGTCACAAGGTAAATGAAAAACTAGTTTTTTCCATCCTCAGAAATCCATAATCTCTACCAGCTATCCCATCTGAAAAACAGCTGTATGTACGTTTATAACTCTGTGCAGTGTCTTATTAATATTATTAACTAGCCCCATACAAACTTTGGACCCCCGTTTCACCCCTTCAGGAGGTGAATTTTGAAAAATTCTTTCTTAGTCAGCCCTAGATCTCACAAGGAAGCTAAGTGCCTAATTTAGAGTTTCTAGACCCAGTGGTTTGGGCTGCGCGTTGATTCTTAGTCAGTCAGCCATTCATTTATTAATTCAGTCAATCAGTTTCTTCTTTTATATATCTAGATTTGACTATTTGTAACGATGGCAAATAGTTGCTGATCTAGTTTTTCAGTTATTCTAAGAACTGTAAGATTTTTGTGCTTCGTTTAACAGTTAGGCAGACAGACTATACTGAACGAAGTATTGGTGTTTTATTAGCTTCAGCATTATCTCTTTATCCAAATAATATATTTTCATTCTTACTGGTTGATGAACAAGTGATTCCCCCTCAGAACTCAACGATACATGCTTCCGAAGGTAGATACAGGTACATTGTCAGAAACAAGATTAAAATACAAAATTGAAGAGCAAAGGAAGAAAATAAAACAATCAACTATGGCATGTGTTACTAATTCTATTACATTTTGAATTAGACTACAAAAAATTGTTTTACTTTTTATTGTTAATAATTTACATTGTAATAAATATTATGTCAATATCAATGGTGATTTACGAGAAAAATAGTTGGTCAAAAGTTATTTTACACGTTATGTAAATACGTTATACAATAATTTAAATAGTTAAAAATTTAAATTAAAAATATTGTTTAAAAATTTGTAATGTATTTTTATTTGTTTATGTTTAATTTGACGTGGTCCTTGCAATTTTATATCTAATTCCGATAAGTGATAGATTTCATCCTCACCACCTGGACGTCTGATCTTGAACTAACGTACGTAGATAACGCTTTTACCGCTCACGTGCAAGGTGTGGAATGATCTCCCTCTCTCTCTCGAGGTGTTTCCTTTGCACAACAATTTAGGGTCCTTCAAAAGGCAAATCTACAGACATCTCAAAGGCATGCACCGTATCTGCTCCCCTAAGTTGCAAAATGTCCTAGACGACAGTGACCACCTACTATCAGGTGGGCCGTCTATCCCTGTGCCTCTGTCGGTAGTTCGCTCACTCTAGGAAATAAAAGATATATTTGTATGGAGAAGCAAAAAGACAAAATACCAAATGCCCAAAGAAGTAAGCAGTTCCCAATATTATTGCAAGTTCAAATTAATCACCATTGTATATGAGAGGTTCGATAAATAAGTCCAGGAGCCATGTGATAAAATGTAAGTAAATAATCGATAAATATACATCACATCACTATTTTCAAATTCAGCAACCATGAAGTTTCTTGTTTTTTACATGCCAAATAAATGTCGTACTTTATTGATATTTTGTTTTTAATTGGGCATATCATAACATAAATGTCTCTATCTTTTTCTAACGTAACGTATTCAAATATGTGTGATAGAGTTAAAAGACAAACCCCGTCTCCCGCTTCCACCTACCCTCCCACCCCTCTGAGCGGCCGCATAGGTTTCGATACAAAATGGGCATGATTACTACTCCATCTGGGCGCGTAATTTTTTTTTCCTTCATGACAAAAAGGATATACCAAACTCTGAAAGATGTGATCTGCTTATGAACTTGAAAAACTTTTCCTAAGGAAATCGACAAAATCGGAAAGAAAATTTTAAGTCTGCCTAGTAACGGCATTAGCGTTAGATGACATCGCATTTTGTACGGAAGTTCTAATTTTAACCTAAGTAGATAATTAAGTTGTCTACTCCTTACAGTTTGGCGCATTACTTGTAAAAAAAATATGTTTGTTTAAACTGTTTATTGAATAAATAAATAATATAGGAAAAGTTGTTAAGTTACATTTACATGCACAGATGGTTGTTATATCCTATTTGTTACACCTCGTAACTATTTAGATAAATAGCGATAAAGCTGGTGGGTATTTACCTGGAAGTTGAGCTTATTTTGAGGTCCATAATGGTCATCAGGGACCCCACAGTCATCGGAACAGATACTGTCGTCGTCAGCGCAAGTGCATGTTTGCTGGAGCTTTTGTTGCGAAGGAGTCAGCTTCGGTGGCTTGAAAGTACTTTTTGGTACTCTAATTTTTATCTGTATTATAATAATATGTTTAGTTCCAGATTAAATATTAGATCACCACGACGCAAAACGATTGCCGTGAAGAGGTCGGGACATCAATTCTTGAATGTCATTCTGTGATATAAAATATCCCCCGAAAAAAGTAGTATTTTCTAGTAAAATTGCGGTATTTGCTAAATGAAGGTGTTCAATCGGTCAATAGTTCACTTTTGGATTCTCAAACTCAAAATAGTTTCTTCATTGTTGGATATTAAAATCTCTTAATGACGTCACATCGCTTCACAAACAAATTGGCGTCATGGTGGGAACAAAAAGAAGCGACAATAAAAACCCACGCGCTCTTTTAAATATGTTTGAATGTACCGGGTTGGTACAATAAACATAATTCAATTTGAATTTTGAATTAGCCTGTTAGAACCGCAGCCTAATACCATGGATTTTTCTCTTCTAGATAATCTGATATTTTATGACTAGCGGTCCGCCCCGGCTTCGCACGGGTAGATATCGGTTCTTTTTGCGTCGGAGGATATTAAAAAAACCGGCCTAGTGCCAGTCGGACTCGCCCTAAGAGTTCCGTACCAATCTACGATATGATATACTAAAAGGTTTTGCTCTTTGACTTTAAAAACTCCGCGACCATCAAACTTGACCCCTATTTTATAGAAAAGTTCTTGTAACGGGAGCTCACCTTAATTGGTTATTACGTATTAGTTGTGACAATTTTTTAATATTTAATGATTTTAGACTTTTCTCTGTATTTGTACTGTGAGACCTAGCTTCTTGTTAAATTTAATTATTTTAGGTCAACGGGAAGTACCCTCTAGGTTTTGCTTTAGTGCATAAATGTATGGAGATGAGGACATAAAAAGCCATATCTTTTGATTGCGTCGTTGAAAAAAAAATTAAATTTTCAGATCATGTGTCGTCATTGACTTTAATATTTGTTATCAATTTCAACCTGATACCTCTACCCGTTCGTGAGAAAAAGGGTCTTGACAGACAGACAGACGGACAACAAAGTGATCCTACAAGTGTTTCGTTTTATTTTTTTGAGGTACGGAACCCTAAAAAGAGTACATCATAAAGAAAGGATATTATTTTTATTAATTTTAATGTTTAGGGCCTGAAGCAATACACAAAGCTAGATTTCTCATCATCGCATTAGATATACATACACTCATAGATGCTCCTACCCCGTGAGGGATATAGGCGTGATGATACACTCATTTTCATATACAGGAACCATTAGCCAAATTTTACGTGTCTATTCTCTACTGTAGATAAAACCATTAGAGTCACTTACAGCGCCGTTTCTTAAATTTCAATTTTGAAAATTATTACACTCATAATAACTTTTGAATGGTACGTCCGATTTGAATAATTAAAAGTTATTTACAGGTACTGATATAGCCTTGAATACGAAGTTATTTATTTGGATAAGGATTAATACCAAGGTACGAATAATGAGGCCTATATAGTTTGAACCGGCGTTATAACATGAAAAAGTAGTTATTGTGACATAACTGTAATAGTTAGATGTATTGTATTACGGACTTTTTTGTAGATAATAATGTTTTCTATAAGACTGTAGTACATTATTTTGCTCTATTGTCAATAGTTTCGGCAGCGTACGCGATATAAGGATGCTATTTGGTATTTTTTTTACACCTTGGGTTACATTATCGAAGTTTTCATACGGAACCCTAACTTTTATTAAATATTTTAAAGCCTATGTTCATCAGGAATAATATAAGATTCTAATGGTGAAAGAATTTTTCACATCGGTCCAGTATTTTCGGAGCCTATTCGATGCAAACAAACAAACAAACAATCAAATCTTTCCTCTTTATAATATTATTATTATAATTATATAACTATAATATTAGTGTAGATGTAGATAAACTTTCTTATACATATTATTTCTGCTTGATAACAATTTTGAATTTATCTAACAGTAAACTTTCAATATGAGTTGGTACCTTATTATAGAAACGTATCATTAACCTCTATAAGTTTTACAAATTTTGTGAACACGGCTGACATGAGAAGCAAGTTGATTCTTGTTTTTTACGTTGTGCCAGTCACTTACACTGTGCCTGTCACAATCTTTTAAAATAGCTCGCTTTTGGTTTGTTTTAGACTTTCACACTTCATCGCATTTCGCATTCGCATTTTTTTTTTCGCATTTTTCTTTTTCTTTTCGCATTTTTCTTTTGTCTTTTCAATCGCTTTTGTAGTAAAAAATGATGTTTGCATCCGCAGCATGACCCCATAACAATAGGGCCTATTGAATAGGCCATAATGACATGAGACTTTGGAAATAACTGAAGTAGACTAACCTCGCGGTGTCTACATCCGTTAGAGCTCTTATTCTTTTCATGCGTTTGCTGCAGAACTGATTCTGTTCGACAATTTATTAATTTGCGGTCCCCATTGTAATTTGTTGTCTAAGGTAATACCTAGGAACACAACAGATTCTACAAGACTCGATTCTTAATTTTTTACTAATAGGTTTGTAGCAGTTGGCGTGACATTAGGCAAAACAAATTTAACACAGTTTAGTTTTCTTTTCGTTAAGCAAAAGATTATTTACGGTGAACCACTCAACTACATTAGAGATAGTAGTATTTACATCGTCAAAATTTGATTGTTGTCTTTTGACTTTAAAAATCAAAGTCTTTCTCATTCTTGTCCTTTACAAGGTTTGGCAAATCGTTAATGTAGCAATAAACAGGAACGGTCCCAGGATTGAGCCTTGTGGAACGCTCATACAATTTTTTGATCCTAGTGACCTTTTCCCATTTACATCAACCTTCTGGATTGGACTCCTGAAGGCGTAGAGCCTGGTCTCAAATTCCATAATGGTGTAATTTCCTGATAAGAATATCATGATGCACGAAAGCCTTAGACAAATACATATACTTTAAATTAGCTCAACACCTGCATCGATTGTTGAGCGACCCCTCGTAAAACCGAGCTGTTTGAGGTGCATCAAGTTGTTGCAATAAAAGTGGCTCTGAATCTGATTTAAAATTATCTTTTCAAATATCTTACTAAGAGTAGGTAGAATAGAAATAAGTCTAAAATTTGTGGGGTCTGATTTACTACCAGCTTTAAACAATGGAATAATTTGGGTAAATTTTAGAATGCCGTCGCACGTTTTTTTTTTTTTTTGTGGACTGTTTTCTGGCTGATACTAATAAGATTTATTGCGACAATTGTGGTCGCAAGAGTTCCTAACACAACCTAACCGATTCGCGATCGGTTAGGTTGTGTTTGCCTTACCTAACGGACCTACTTTAGTCATGGTAGCTAAACCTAAAACTAAAATTTAAAAAATTATATTGTTACGGCCTTCTAAACCCGAATATTAAAATTAGGTGATATACTCGTATGTTACTTATACGTTAGTATTATATAGTCTAAGTATGTTACCCTTAACACTCATGGTACGGGAGCCGAGAAAATGTTATCCTTGATTTTTCACATGATAATCAGGGTGACACTGAGCTGTCTCAGTAGATGAGAGACAATGAGAGGATCAAGAAAACCTCCTCCAAGAAGAAAACCATATAGGAGCCCGGTGTTCAGGAGGCCTTTCCCATATTTTCAGACTGGTCTTTTTTATCTTGAGTTTCTTGTCTGGCAAATGTTTTTTAGTATCACCATATTATGCTCTGTGTGGGCAATCACTTGTTTGCCGTGTATATAACCATTATATCCAAACAAACAAGCCATGGAAATAATACAAGACATGGATATAAGAAGAGGTCTAAAAATATCCAACATTGAGTCGATTACCTCATTGCCATTAAAACTAGCGCCAATTTCCTCGTATGGACGTTTATGTTTCACTGCTGGCTTGTGTTTTTCCTTTTCTTTGCCTGCTTTTGCATGACCTGAAGGAGTTGGAGAAGCCATTTTGTCTAGTTGGCCTCTAATCACTTTAAAATTTTTACGTTCAAATTATAAGTTATTTACATTCAGATATTTCCACTGAGAATTACCTAAAATTTTTATAAACCTAAACATCAAAACCTGAAGTACTTATTTATTTAGACACAGTTTGACAGCTAGACAGTGGCTAGACAGCCGACAGCACGCAGTTAATATTTCATTTAGATAAAGAATAAGGAAAGGGTTGGTGACTCCATGTCATTGACGTAAGAAAAACGCTGCGCTTCTAACGTAGATTCCAAAATCTTTGCTCCATGTATAGGTGACTCTATCATAGAGTACCTAGAGTCTCTATGTATCCAATAAAGTTCCTGCGGGGGCTATGTGCGGGGGGAAGGAAAGCAACGACGTTATGACCTCCAGGATGGTGCCGGGATGCAATTATTTTACCGATAGGACGCAATGGAGCTCAATAACCTATCAATTCATCTTTAATGACTGAATTACCCATTATTTATGGCCACATTGTTTAGAGAAATCGGAGTTAAAAAATCAGGAGACAAGATCCATCATATAAATTATTACCATCAAACGTTAAGATATGTTAGTTAGGTCATACGACGCGGCACTGGGTTAAGTTATTTGGGGAAATAGTCGTCACATTTTGGCTCACTGCCAAGTGTAACGAACAACAGGTGTGGTGTAGGGCACTACACCCTAATGATATAGAAAGATGTTTGGACTCCATAGTGGTTAGTCGAGCTGTAGTACAAGGCCGATTTGCTTCACAGATCAAGGGCACCGCCTCGTCTCCGTGGGTGGTACGTGGATCACTCACAGAGGAAAATAGTGGGTGATCCATCATAGAAATTTTAACATTACAATTCGAATTGGCTTTGATCGATTCCTTTACTCATTGACGTAGGCTTATTTCGTTTCTACTAGTTACTTCGTTTCTACATTTGTAGCTTCTTACTAAAAGCCGAGAAGTCCAAAGTTCGACCCGGCCAGCCTGAATGTCACCAGTTCTGTGCCAGTTAATGTTGGGGGCGGTGTATCTAACATATTCACCACGCTTGGCGTTGCTGCTGGCACAAAATGGCCCGCGATAAGTCACAAAGAGGGAGTAAAATAAAAAGGGAGCTCTCTCCAGAATGTAACACATTGAAGGGCAAATAACATTGTCACCAGGCTTGTAGCATTACGGCCAGCACCTTGGAGCGCAGTTGTTGGTGACCGCAGTATGTGAGATATAGAAGCACGCTGCTGCCCACCCTCCTGTTTAAAATCCCTTAGTCGTCCTTAGCCGCTTAGTGCGGGTCACGTGTGTCGGATGCACCCGGATAGTTGGCCAAACGCGCCACGGAATAGTACCACACGACGGACGCCGACCCAGGTAGCAATTTAACGTCAACATGACGTCCATTTACAGTCCTACTCCATGTGAGGGACGTCATTCTATGACGTCGGGTAGGCCCATTAGGTGACGTCAATTTGTCACAGCCTCACGATGTTATAATGACGTCACACAAACGTCTTGTGATACTACACATGTTTTTTTTTATGTGACATGTGTTTTGCACTTCAGACGTCATTTTAAGCAAGTATCCCGTGATAGGTGAAGTGAACAAAAACACTAAATGTTCGGGATGAACTTGTATATCCCGAGCAACTACAATCAAACCTTATCTTGATTACAACATATTTAAAAGACATTACACCACATTTTTGTACTTATATTTTTGTACAGTCAAACATATTTACGAGTATAAGAGCGCCTGGGTTTTTATTGTGCTTCTTTTTTTCCACCATGGCGCCACCTTGTCTTTGGAGCGATGTAATTTAGCTGACATTATTGAGAGATTTTAATATCCAATAATGTATAAATGATTTTTGAAAACCACTTATAACCACGTTACGATTCCACCATCACGGTACAACGCCACCTATGATTTGCCGTCGGAACTAATTATAAATATAACGGTTCTTAACACATTTAAAGTCAAAGACTAAGCAGCGCTTTACCCAGCGCAATTTAGGGTGGGGATTGGGTACCATAATAAATTATTGTTTGAATTTTATTAATTACTAGCTGTGCCCGCGGCTTCGCCCGCGTGGAGTTCCAACAATGTGCAGTATTGTGCAATCTTTCCGCCTCCGCCTCCCTTTCCCCCTCCCTCCCCCTCTCCCTTTCCCTCTCTACCAAGTCAATGTAACCTAACCTAACCTAACCCAACCAATAATGACGTTAGTTAGACGAACGGTACCGTTGCAGTAACGACCCTATACTAACCAAAAATGACGTCAGTTTTATGTCCTATCTCGACGAATGCAGTACCGACCCTAAATTGACTTTAAAATGGCGTAATTTTTCCGTCGCAGACGTCACCTTGCTACCTGGGGAGGCAGAGGAAGGCCCAAGAAGCGGTGGAGGGATGATCTGAACGCTTATAAAACCGAGTGGCCGATAGTCGCAATAAATAGAGAGGAATGGAAACGTACGGGGGAGGTATTTGCCCATGCCCACCCAGCCATGGGACAGTGTGGACTAGTAAAAAAAAGTTTTTTGAGTCAGACACTCGCTTGACCAAATTTTATTATTTGTTGTTATTTTATAGCTTATTCACAAACATACCAATTTTCAAGTTTGTAAGTGTTCCCGTTTTTAAAAATAGAACTAAAACAAAAATCGCCTCAACGACCATCCAACTTGACCCCTCTCTTATATGAATGTTCTTGAAACGGGAGCTCACCACAATTGGTTATCATTAGTTGTGACAAAAGTTGTAATATTTAATGATTTCAGAGATTTCCCAATATATGGTATTAATTTCAACCTGATACCTTTACCCGTTCGTGAGATAAAGGGTCTTGACAGACAGACAGACAGACAGACGGACAACACAGTGATCCTATAAGGGTTCCTTTTTTTTCTTTTGAGGTACGGAACCCTAAAAAGCAGTAAAATTATATCACAGCTGAAAGGAATACACACGCGTAGCTTCACTAGCTACGCACAACACAAAATAAAATCGCTAAGCAAGAACGCCATGAAGGAAAAAAAATCAACGCGCTTATTTTTTTTCCTTCATGAAGAACGCTAATAAAAATATTACACGTAATTCGTAGCGCGGTCCAGAATAGAATGATTGAAAAACGTTCGATGCAGGGCGATGCAAATAAAAATTGATTCTTTTGACTTTTTGTTCTTCGGGTAAGAAAAGCATCGCAGAGTTTCCATAGCCGTAACGTGAAACCTCTACTGTACTGTTCTTATCCAGCACCACACGTATACCGGTACTATACTCATTATGATAAGCAGAAGAACGTTACTGCTCATTGTTCCGGGACGACACCCAAATGAAAATATGGAATTGTATAATCAATATATATTATAAAAGAAAGTGTACAATGTGCGTGCCGCTAAAACTCAGAAATGAGTCCCGGTACGATCAAGGGAGTTATATGGTGTGGTAGCTCTCTATCTCCCGTCCATGAAGAAGGTTCCCGTTTTTACCTGAAGGGCGTGCTTTTGAATGTGGTAGCTCTCTATCTCCCGTCCATGAAGAAGGTTCCTGTTTTTACCTGAAGGGCGTGCTTTTGAAGATATAAGGGCTAGAAATTTCGTCCTCTAGAAATTTCTACAACAGTCCAGAACGTTCGAGAGTATGCGAGAGAATTCCACAACATTCTGGAATGTTGTGGGATGTTCGGAAACATTCCAGATCATTTTGGAACATTCCAGAACACCCTCAAATGTTGTGGAATATTCTGGAATATTGTAGAGCATTCGAATTCTGTTTTGTATGAGTGCAGCTACCTATGTATATAAAGCAAGATCCGTCGTGGGTTCGACCATTCCAGAACATTCTGGATTTTGTAGAATGTTTGAGAATAGTCTGGAGTGTTCGGGAATATCCCAGATCATTGTGGAACATACCAGAACATCCTAGATCATTTAAAATATTGCGGCGTCAACCTCAAAGACTCCTGCTTTTCTCACGGTCAAAAATGTACGTACGTATAGCTTGCTCTCGAGTATGAAATTAAAAAAATATATACATATATACCCCGGATAACAAAATGAAAAATGTTGTTTATGAACAAGTATTGTAAATAGAAGTATTGTAGTTAGAATATATTATCAATAAAAAAAATTATCTCATATATTTTAAAGTTTATTCTTTTATTCCAACTACCACACAATCTCATATCGACTCCCTGAGCGAAGCCGGGTACCCCAGCTGTACATACATATTTGAACCTTAAACATTCAGAACTTGTCAGTAATAGAATCAGAAAAGCTTTTTACAGTTGGCGGAGTGAGCATTGACCCTGATGCAATACGCATTGCGACTTTCGTGGCATCCTATTTCACCGCATTCAATCATTGATAGTAATTACCTACCTAAGTATGTAATAGTGCATTTCCAGTTCCAAAGACAAAGTAATATTTCGAATAACGATTTCCTATTTTTTGCACTTGTCACTGGAACGAAGGAAAAAAAACCAGTCAAGTGCGAGTCGGACTCGCATACCGAGGGTTCCGATATACCTATAGTATTTTTGGAAGCAATGAAGTTCATTTTTAGGACCGCAAAACTAAATTTGTTTGTAAAGGTTTTTTGCAGATTTCTTGGAAGCAAGCGAACCGCCTTCGAGGGTGGACGTTTCGACCAACACGTGCGCGGTCGCAAATCTCTGTCCATCCCTTGTTTGTTTTTTGTTTGATGCTGTCGCAAACCCCCGCCTGCGAGGCGCGGCTTACTATAGTGCCTCAATATGAAACGTGTGATATTAAAGTGTTTTGTGAAGTGTTGTTTAGTGCATTATAATGTGTACCTATTAAGTGTTTTATAATTACCTCAAGAGACCGTGTGCGATGCGTTAAGTGTTTTTTTGTTAACGTCAGATTGTGTACTCAAAGCCAAGTTACCGTGAATTTACTATAGAATTGGACATGAAAGCGCGTAACGTTTGTCGATAAGTTATACCTATCAAATATATAGGTACGCCTCCTGAAAAATGCGGACATAACGAGGCGAAATGAAAATAACGAGGCGCTGACGTTTGGTGAGATCTTTCTGATTACATTATATGCATGCAAGTAGCAGCAGATTCAGATTCCATCCGTGTATTTTTATTTCGTTTTGACTACTTTATACGGTTCATATTAAAATTAGGTAGCTATATACTGTGCAACAGTACCAGCTAAGCCGCAAGTATATGGGGTGACATGAAAGTCAGAGAACGTCTTGTTCGTTCAAACTACATTCAGAATAAAAGTAGACCCAAAGAAATCCAGAAACGAAAAACTTTTGAAAGACTAGGAAATCTACCCCAAACACCATTGAACAATACGTTGCTAGACACCGCCAGCCGTAGTCAAATTATATAATTACGTAGAGTTTCGCTTTTTTGTTCGACGCTGATGCCACAATCCCGGGGTTTTACCTGGTAAAGACAAACTAGACAAAGATTTGAACAACTGCAAAGCAAAAACAATAGTATAAACGGAAACAAGGCCTGTCTACAAAAAAAAATGGGTCCCGACCCCTTTGTACTTTAGGGCACTCTTTGTGCCGAAGCGAGTCGGTCGGTAATAGTGAATTCCTTTTAATACAGTGTTTAGTGTTGCCAAGCCAAAAAGGGATAAAATATGTGTCATCCCAACATGAAGCAAGTAGCAACGAAGAGCTAAACGATTTTAAAGTCGGACTTCCAACCTTAACATGGAACTAGGGAACCTTTCAAGCAAGATAACTTTCAACAAGGAGTTTACAAGGAAAATCATTTTTCTTATTGACATGAGATAACAATCAACCGGTAAGGGAAAAACGGGAACGACAGCAAAACAAAGTGTTACGAGTACTTACTTACGAGTATATAACGGAAAGGAAAGGAAAAAAACCTCAGATGAAGGTATGCCCAGTACATCCCGCCGCCGCTACAAACAACACGAGTCAACACATCATGAAGGAAGCTTTCCTCCAAGGCACAAAGAGCCCGCTGATCAAATTCAACGCAAGAAGCAGCTCAGGACATATTTAAGCAGGAGGAAACGATAGTGAAACGGATGGAGACAACCAACAACCTCGCAATTTCTACCAGCACCTTCAGCACTGCACCCATCTAAGGCACTGAAAGCCCAACTGCCACTGTCGTCAACGCCCATTCCCAATAAGATAAACCCGTCTCTCCCACTCCTACTGGCTACAGGCTGAACAGTCGGTCGGTTCGCAGCAAATACGCTGCGGCGTTTTGCTGTCCCCCCCCCCCTCCCTCGGGCATGTCTTCCTAAAGTCCTCAAAAACGCACACACTGGTGTTATCCGGCTTGCCGGGGACAGGTCTGCCTGGCTGGTGTTGTGCCCTATCTATCTATCTATCTAAAGGTTTTTTGCAGATTTCTTAAAAACTGTGCAACTTATGAAGATCGTTTTATTTTTGTGTAACATTTACATAAACTTCTATCGACTGTAATTAATTCAGATTTTCCTTTTACAAACATCGGATATAAGGGGGGGGAATGGTACTTTTATTGACATTTTTCATCATTACTTCAAAACTAAGAGTCGTAAAAAAATACAAAAATATATTTTAGAATTACGGTCAACCGCTTGTCGGTAGAAACTTTTTCAACTCTATTACCACGCCATAAGGTCCAAAAGTGTTTCTACTGATGTGCGGCCGTGTGTACAAGTAAAGTCCTTTCATATGATACCCCACTCTACCTAGTAACGACAATTTGAAAATTTGCCTCCTTTACATTAATAATCATGTTTTCTTTGTTTTTTTTTTTATTCTTTTATGTGCAATTTAGTTGGACAATTATATTCTAAAACTATTCCAAATTTCAAGTTGATAGCATGAGTGGTTGTTGAGATATACAGGTGTGACAGACAGACAGACAAAATCACACCGGGTTCCTTTTTTTACAATTTTGCTATAGGAACCCTAAAAAGCGTCCAATGGTACCTACATATTTTTTATAGAGGTGCATTAAAATGATCTACTAGAACAATTAGCTACTCGAGGAAGGAAACAAAATAAAAGAATGACATGATGGGTTTAAACAAATCTTAACGTAAAATCAGTCAGGGTTTTTAATTTTAATGAATTCGTGTACGTTTAATATACTAATGCTTATTAAAAGAAAAGACTGATTTTTCTTTTCAAAAGTGAAGACAGATATTCGTTGAATATACAAATCTTTTATTTACTTTTTAACAGTGTACTTGCCACAAATGGTAGCCAGCTCCCTATCGAATACTTATCTAAATAATTTAAATACATACTTTAAATACATACCTATTTAGTACTTATCTATTCTAGTATCGTGTTATATTTTGGCTAACTTCGTAGAAACAATTTACGTTTCTTTTCTATAGAAACTAAACTTACAACAAACCAACCAATTTTCTGGTAAGTAGGTAGGTTGGTACCTAACTGCTAAACAAACACCAATCATTCTTTAAAACTTTTATTACGCTAGGAACTATACCCATTAGGTAAGTAGGTAGGCTTCTACCAAACCATAAGCTTCTTCTTCTTCGCGTCAATGTACAAATACCATCGCGTTGGATCAAATAATTTTCTCCCAAAACCTTGCCACTTCTACGGCTATTATTGCTACGGTAAACTTAGAATTAATTAACACTAACAATCGACATTTTCAACCCAAAACTCTAACTTCACATGAGGTCCCTAATAATTGTTGCACACGGCATTTTTCCAGCTTACAGTGCGTTGAAGTATGGTGTTAGCTGCAAAATATTTCCTAATACGATATCGCTTTCCATCTGAAATGAACGCCTGATGCAATCGCCAACAACTGTTGCTGTGTCGGCGGGCGTTTTTCCGCACGACCGACATGCGGCTCTTGCTTGAATTTACAGTAGTATGTGGTGGTATCGAACGAACGACGCGGCGACGGATCGAGGCCCGCCAAGCATTCGTAATAAAACGGGCGCGCCGGACAGTCGCGCAGTGCTCGCCAGCACCGGTACACGTGGGTTCCCTCAACATAACCTACAACTTCGATAATCTACTTCGTACTCGCAGCGTACTCCCATCGCGGTAACCCAGGTACGTCCCCATTCATTCATAATTCATAGATATTTTATTCATAAAGATTAAGGTGTAACGAGATAAGGTGACGTTTACAATTCCATACGGCTGAGGATATCGAGCTTTTTAATGCCGTCGCCGCTGAAAATTAATTGAAACGTAGTTAGTCCACAAGACCGGGACCAGTGGCGTATTCTCGTTTCGGAGGCCAAGACTCATTTTGGGTCGTTGCGCCAAAGGAGTAAGTACCTAGTAAGTAAGTTATTTTTGTTGTATTATAAATATTTCCTCCTATAAAATACGTAGGAAGTAGGTATATCAATTGATTGAAACTTATCGATAAGATTTTAGCTAGGTACTGCCTGCGTCGATTTATCTCGGACATAGGTCTGTCTATGTATAAGTGTAGGTCAATAAATATATTAAATACGTAATTTAAATACCTACTTAATTCAAACTAGCTAGCTAAACCTTTGTTAAAGTCAATAATAGATGGCCTAAATTCAAGCGTCTGCTCCTATTTCCACTTGGTGGAGTTCTTATCTGGTGGCTCAAATGTCTTGGTAACAAAACTAACAGATGCGTTACGAAATGTGTGTCGGGTGTGAAGAACGAGTTTCATTTTCATTGATATCGTGTCGTGTGCCACACATAAAGTTATGAGCGACTTGACAGTGAACTTATGGTGTGCTTACGACCGGTTGTCCCTACCACAGCCGGCGCCAGGACTTGCTTGCCCTACCTACGCTGTACCGCCGCCGCCGTCCCTTGAGAACTATCGGGAACGCGGGCTACCCAAATAATAATACAAGCCTTCATTTACCCGCGCCTGTTTACTACAACCCAAACTTGCCTGTTCGAAACGCTTTTTTTAACACACACTATGACAATTTTTATGAATGTCAATAGTTTAGGCCTATTTATGGTTTAGGCGAATCCGCGGTTCTTTCATTATAATGTTTTTATTATAAATAATATTACTGACGTACCGTACCGAGAGTTATTTATTATTTAGGTATTAGTCATGTACCTATTTCATACTATATACTTATACGTTAGTATTATATAGTCTAAGCTATATCAAACCCCCCGTGTAAGCCGTCTCAAATGCTTTCAGCGCCTGACATTTGTGACGTCACACTGTTTAACTGTCATAATCAAGTAGTGATGAGGTATTGTCGATTTTTATATCGATGAATTTTGGATACAGGTGGCAAAATTTGTGAAAAGAAAACAAATACTATCAGATTTTTTTATTACTATGGATTACTTATTTTTAAACTTGTATTATGTAAATAAAAAGGCTTATATAAGTTTATAATTTTATTTTTAGCTTAAAGAAAAAAGATTCTTAAATAGGTATCCTTAACAATAACTATCATTATGACAATGGATAATCATTTCATTATTTTCCATTAGGCAGTGTATTTTATCCTTAATAATACTACTAATACTTAAATAAAATGTACAAAAAGCTATTATTAGTACAGGTTTCACTCATGATTCTTCATGACCAGCAGTTGTCTTTTTCACTACGTAATCAAGATTAACAATCATAATAATCTGTAACAAAACACATTTTTAAGTACAATATCATAAGAATATTTTATTTTAACACTTCCTGTGTTCAGATAGATCTACAAAGTAGAAAATTGCAAAATTTCACAACCACAGGCAGGATTCGAACCTGCATCTTCTCCGTCAGTACCGGAGACGCTTTACCAACTAGGCTCAGGGTCCCGCATGATGTTGTAAAATTTGCGATCTCTATACGTATTTCAACGTTGCGTTTGTGCTTCCACCTAATAAGCATTAGCTGTACTAGCTCAACAAGTCCTATTTTTGTAAATATAATTCAAGTCAAAAATTGGTAACACTACGTTTAATTCAAAATGATTGAATTTTGCAATTTATACGAGTACTTGGTAGATTTATCCGAATACAGGAAATGTTAAAATAAAATCATTTTCAACCATACGTATTGTTACAAATTTTCGACTTGAATTCTTTTTGCAATAATAGACTACTTGAGCTAGAAGTCTAGTACAGCTAATGCTTACTAGGTGGCAGCACAAACACAACGTTGAAATGCGTATAGAGGTCGCAGATTTCACAACATCAGGCAGGATCACAGTAGCCTAGTTGGTAATGCGTCTCCGGTACTGACGGAGAAGACGCAGGTTTGAATCCTTCGTGTGGTTGTAAAATTTTGCGATTTTCTACTTTATACATCATCATAAGTTCAAAATTATGCTATTAAAGGGTTTAGAACAGAACTCAGTTTATTGGCCTTCCAGGCTCCGATATTAATACCACCAACAGTTGTCTTTTTCTCTCCTTATTTAAAATGTACACACATAAACACCTGTAACAAAATACATTTTAATGTACACAATATCATAAGTTAAAAACGGGTGTATTAACGTGCCACCACATTTGAGTAATTTTTTACCAAATAATATCCACCAAATTTTGTCTACCAAAATGGATGAATGTACACCAAATTTGCTTCTGGCACTTCGCCGGCAGCGGCCGCGGCACGCTCGCTCCGCTCGCTCGGCTCATGCGTTGTGGTCGCAAGATAACCTTACACAACTTAACCGAACCGGTTACCCAAATTTGGTGTACGTTCAGCCAATTTGGTGTACATTCATCCATTTTGTCTGAAGTGTATTGGGGTATAAAAAAATATTTTGGGAATCATTTCATTTGTTGCCGTTAAAAACTATTAAAACATAACTTACTTTATTGTCCTCCCAGGCTCCAATATTGATTCCACCATCAGATGTCTTTTTCACTATGTACTTTAGATTAACAATGATTAACCTGTAACATAATGTATTTTTATGTACAAAGTCATAACTTATAAACTATGCTATCAAAGGGTTTAGGGTGTATCTCAGTTTATTGGTCTCCCAGGCTACGATATTGATACAACCAACAGTTGTCTTTTTCAATATAGATAAACAATCATAATAGCCTTTAACAAAACGTATTTTATGTACAATACCATCGGTTGAAAATATGGCATCAGTGTTCAAAATT
Organism: Athrips mouffetella; assembly: GCA_947532105.1. NCBI lineage: Eukaryota > Metazoa > Arthropoda > Insecta > Lepidoptera > Gelechiidae > Athrips > Athrips mouffetella. Next base: position 37,313,376 of record OX383956.1, read on the forward strand.
TTACTAAAACCTAGCTAACAGCCTTATGACACCTCATAAAATTAAAATATATCAAGCCATTTGGTAGTTACGAGATTTGGGATAAAAATATATCGATGTAAGAAATCCCATCACTATATCATGTTTTGATATCAATGTTTATCATCATATTTTTATGTAAAATTTACTAATTAAATGCGATATTGAGCATACACCTAATATACCACAATGTATCGAGTACTACACAATATTTCGTGAAGCAAAATATTGCGTATTATCAAAAATAAACTAAAAAATACTTACGAATGATACGATATGACTTCGGTACTGTTTTCTTTGTAATTTTCTCGGGCATTGCAGCCTAATACGCAACAAAACATTTTTCACTAACTTTCTGAGCAATTTCTGAGCTCAAAACATTGGCTGAAACACACTTATATACTAAAATTTTGCAAAAACAAACAGTAAGCAAATAAACAACAACTTTCACAGTCTGACAGAAAAATGGAGGCATAAACCTTCCAAATTAAGTGACACCTTACAGGAGGGGTTTTGTCCTATGTTTATTGATCCTGCATTTTTAGTCGGATTATGCTTATCATTTATAATCCGACCAAAAAATGCCTGTGGCGGGGGAGAATCGAGTATAATCAGACGATATATTTCTAGCTCTTTCTATTACGATAAATCACTTCTAGTTGAAGTGAGATAAAACGTGGTTATGAACTAATGCTCAATACAATCTGTCTTTTATACGTTAGTATTATATAGTCTAAGCTATATACTTACATTTATTTACAGAAGTTTATTTTTCGTTTGACGTTCTATTGACGTTTATTTACAGTGTGTTAGTAAAAGGCAAGGGGATTTTATAGCGACGTTGATGAGTGCCCAGTATTGTAATTAACATTGGCCGGGCGGCGGTCGTTGGCTTCCGAGTGAGACAGCCGGAGTACACCCAACACCTCGTGCTAGTACGTCAATACGACCATTAATCCACTTTCATTCGGGCGACGACGGTAATTGTTGATAAACCACTCATTACGGACACATTATCTATAGGTAATGGCTATGCGTTTTGCTCTGCCACTGCGTAACAATTTCAAACATTTCAACTTCAATTTAAGTTCTTTTTAGTGTAGCTAAAACTGGTCACTATCTTTTGATTAGAGCGTTCGTAATTTATGTAAGTAAATAAATACAATGACCTAGGTATTATCAACCGTAACTGAACCGTAATTTTGCACACTGACCCTTTAATTACATAAATTATATAAAAATTTTGATAAAGTATATCAATCAATCATAAATCAACAGTATTATTTGATATATTAAACATTTTCCACCAGCCTTCAGTGAGATTACAATTACCAACTTTACTAACTTGTTCGTGCGTAAACTTTTTAACTAGTGGCATTGTGAAATTTCATCCAGTTTGAAACCGAAGTCCAATTTTTAAAATGGGTTCAAAGTCTTGTTTTCATTAGGATTTTCATGAAAAGACAATGCAACTTTGTGGCCCAAAATTTTGAAAGGTATTGCACAAGAGTGAGACCTATGTCAAATGATAGACCTCATCATCACTAACAACTTTTACTATGGCACCAGCAAAATCGGTCCCGGTGAAAAAAAGTTATGATGTGACAAATGTCAGGAATTATGTGATTTAATATATATTATTATTGAATGATTTGACATATAAGACTTGATTTAAACGCCTGTGCCTAGTTAAAAAGAGCTAAATATAATAATACTAGCGGTTCGCCCCGGCTGCGGCTTCGCACGGGTAGATATAGGTTCTTGTTGCATCGGGAATTACTAAAGAAACCAGCCAAGCGCAAGTTGGACTCCCACCGAGGGTTCCGTACCACTAAGGTAAAAATACTGTCCTAGTTATGGGCAGTCATACCATCTTAGTCACGCAGAAGTGCATTAAATTCGCTCGAGCCGACACGCACTTCATCAAAACCATCATAACATCCCATTATACGTCCACTACAGGACAGGGAGCTCCCTCCAGAATTCGAGCCCTTGCTAGAAGAATGTGGAGGGGAAGTATCTTAGTCACCACGCTTGTTAGCATTAAGGCTGGCACCATGGACCGCGGTTGGTGGTGACCGCAGTATGTAAGATGGTGCGATACACGGAAAGATGTCGCTGCCCATTTTCCAGTTTGTAAACCCTTAGTCGCCTCTTACGACATCTACAGGTTGAGATGGGTTGGCACTATTCTTTGCCGCTACCACACGGAACGACACGCACTTGACCAGTCAAATTTTTCGTGTCTATTCTTTGTTGTAGATAAAACCATTACAGTCACTTAGGGCGCTGTTTCTTTAATTTCAATTTTGATAACGATTACACTCATGATAACTTTTGAATGGTATGTCCGATTTGAATAATTCAAAAAGTTATTTACAGGTACTGATATAGCCTTGAATACGAAATCATTTATTTGGATAAGGATTAATAGGTACGAATAATGTGGCCTATATAGTTTGTACCGGCGTTACTATTACATATTTTAACATGAAAAAGTAGTTATTGTGACATAACTGTAATAGTTAGACATATGGTATCGCGGACTTTTTTGTAGATATTGATAGCTTCTATAATTCTGTAGTACATTACTTTGCTCTATTGTTAATAGTTTCGGCAGCGTACTCGATATAAGGATGCTATTTAGTATTTTTTTCACACCTTGGGTTACATTATCGAAGTTTTCATACGGAACCCTAACTTTTTTTTTAATATTTTATAGCCTATGTTCATCCCGGATAATGCAGGTTTCTAATGGTGAAAGAATTTTTCAAATCAGTCCAGTAGTTTCGGAGCCTATTCATTACAAACTTACAAAAATAGGTACAAATCTTTCCTCTTTATAATATTAGTGTAGATGTTAATAGTTTCGGCAGCGTACTCGATATAAGGATGCTATTTAGTATTTTTTTCACACCTTGGGTTACATTATCGAAGTTTTCATACGGAACCTTAACTTTTTTTAAATAGTTTATAGCCTATGTTCTAATGGTGAAAGAATTTTTCAAATCGATCCAGTAGTTTCGGAGCCTATCCATTACAAACATACAAAAATAGGTACAAATCTTTCCTCTTTATAATATTAGTGTAGAAGTGTAGATATATCATGTCTAAGCGAGTATTATATACAGGGTGTTCAATAAAATATATATAGGGTGACTTTTAATTAGTTCTTGATAGAGAAATGTATGAATGTACTCATGATACTGAACAACTTTCCCCAAGGAACATAGGTCGAAATACAAAAATCAAGTTTTGACCTCCCATAGAAACTGCATCAGCTGATAGCGCATTTTGGTTTTTCGTATTTCGACCTATGTTCCTTGGGAAAAGTTGTTCAGTATCATGAGTACATGCGTATCTTTTGCTATCAAGAACTAATTAAAAGTCACCCTATATTATGTTTCGTCAGAAACTGATGTTGCAGATATCACATTACGAAGGTGATTTCAAAGTATGGCACCAAAAAACTCTACCCCAGTTAAAAAAAAGTTATGATTTGGAAAATGTCAGGAAAGAAATATATTTATAAATATAAAGATTATATAAAAATTATACATACATACATACATACAACGCATGTGCCTAAAAAAATGCAATAATACCATCACCCAACGTACATAATATACAGCGTGTTAAATAATATACAGGGTGTAAAGGACAAATAGAATCGGTTCCGTAAAACTAAAGTCGACGCATATCTCACAGGAACTAAAACTCAGATAGAAATAATTATTTTTAATTGAACTCAAGAATCGGCCCCGGTGAAAAAAAGTCAGGAATTATGTGATTTAATATACAACGTGTAACGGAAAGGTGTGATAATAATAAAGGATGTGAATCTGCCCATGAAACTGAACCACTTTTCCCAAGAAACATAGGTCAAAATATGACCATGAATTTTTGACCTCCCATACAAAATGCGCAATCAGTTGATGCAGTTTCTATGGGAGGTCAAAAATTCATGTTCATATTTCGACCTATATTCCTTGGGAAAAGTTGTTCAGTTTCATAGGCAGATTCACATCCTCTATTATTACCACACCTTTTCGTTACACGTTGTATACTATTATTGAATGACTTGACATATAAAACTTGATTTAAACGCCTGTGCCTAGTTAGTAAGAGCTAACTATAATAATATATATCATGACTTAGCGTGTATTGTATACAGGTTGTTAAATAAAACATATATGTTTCGTCAAAATATGGCACCGAAAAAATCTACCCTAGTAAATAAATAATGATATGGAAAATGTCAGGAAATATGTTATTCGATAAGATAATTATACATACATACTTATTTGACATAAAATATGAAACAGAGTCATGATTTCAATGCCTGTGCCTAAAAAGTAAAAAATATGATATTATAATACACTCACAAAACGTAAATAAGAGCGTGTTAAATCACGTGGACATGCGGCACGGATATTTTCAACTGCGTATGGATGTAAGTTCCGAAGATTCATAATCAGTGTATATCTTGGAATACGTAGCACAGATCTGTTGCACAATAAACACACAAGATTTGCTTGTGATTGAACCATGCTCCAAAAAAAAACATCTTGTAAAACAAAACCTAAGACAACATTAACCACGGATAAGCTTACAGTACCGTTTCCTACAAGTGACTGCAAAGACGCTTAACTAAGAGATCACAGGCGAGAAAGAGACAGAAAACATCCTCCTCCATCCTGTTTGAGGATCGCTGCCATAACTACAGACGCGAGTATATTGACTAAGAGATAACAGGCGAGAAAGAGACAGAAAACATGGCAGCGATACTGTTTGCGCCATATCTCGTAACTACAGACGCGAGTATATTGACTAAGAGATAACAGGCGAGAAAGAGACAGAAATCATGGCAGCGATCCTGTTTGCGTCATATCTCATAACAGTCACACTTGAGAAAAAAAATTGCCCACATTACGTGTCAGTAAAAGAGGAAGAACGACTAGAAGACCTTCGCTGCTAGCGGAATACTTTTTTTTTATCGTCAATGGGCTTACTCTTGACCTTGATCTAGTCTTGAAGACAGAGATGAGGTCGACGATGGAACGAGCTTGCCCAGAAGAAGCCTATTCACTCGCGACTTGAATAGATTCGGGTTATATGAACTCGGGAACACAGACGCAGGCAGAGAATTCGACTCTTTAGCTGTGCGCATTATAAAAGATGTTTCAAAGAGCTTTGTGCGAATGTACTGCTTCAGGAGGAAGTCAGTTTCACCCTTTTGGAGCTACTTTTTAGTCCAAACTACAAAAACTCATAAGGTAATGCTAGTACCTATGACTGCGGTATCACGCACACAATGCATGCGCGCGCGATAAGCAAGCGCATTCATAAATTAAAAGTATCTATTGAACAAATAATACCAATTATTACTCTGAATTAGATGTTTTTGAAATATAAATATATTTGAACACCCTGTATATTTTACTCGTTTTGCTATCGCATATGTCATTTATATTATTATTATTATATATTATAGACATATGAGTTGAAATCATGTCTTATATGTCAAGTAATTCTATAATTATATATGCCATATGCTGTGCCCACACCTTTTCTCTTCTATGTTTTTAATGCTACGCGTGCTTTTTAATGCATTTTTTTTGGGAATAAATGCTTTTGTATTTGTAATTATGAAATCACACATTTCCTGACATTTGCGACGTCATAACTTTTTTTCACCGGGACCGATTTTTTGGTGCCATAGAAAAAGTTGTTAGTGATGATAAGGTCTCTCATTTGACATAGGTCTCATTCTTGTGCAATACCTTTCAAAATTTTGGGCCAGCGTTCTATGGAAGAGTTGCATTGTCTTTTACGGTTGATAAACACTTAAGGGCTTTCCTGCAGCCAACTAGCGCCACCATCAATTAAAAAAATACTACTCGCTAAATACAAAACTTATCGAAAATCTGTCTTACAAAATTAAAGTTAAGGTACCCTAGTTTATTTAGAACCTATCAATCCTGAAAAATATAGTTCACTGTAGTTACAGATATAAATCTGCTAAAAGTGGCCGTTTTTCGCACTTTTTGTATCTGTATCTACAGTGAACTATATTTTTTAGAATTGATAGGTTCTAAATAAACTAGGGTACATTCACTTTAATTTTGTTAGACAGATTTTTGATAAGTTTTGAATTTAGAGAGCAATATTTTTTTAACTGATGGGGGCGCTAGTTGACTGGGGGGTATCCTCTTAAAACACTAAGTAGTTGTTAGCTACATCTTGGAATTCATAGCTGAGAAGGCTAAAAGGAGAATAGGTTTCTCTGGGCAAGCTCGTTCCATCGTTGACCTCATGTCTGCCCTCAGGGCAAGATCGAGGTCAAGAGTAAGCATTATCTTCTTCTCTTTATTTTTTTAAATATATAAAAGGCAAACCTGACTGACAGATTTATAAACGCACAGCCGAAACTACTGAATGGATTTCGCTAAAATTTGGCACACAGATAGATTTAGTGACGTAGGCATCCGCTAAGAAAGGATTTTTGAAAATTCGCCCCCTAAAGGGGTGAAAAAGGGGTTAAAAGTTTGTATGGAAGTCCGTCATTTTTAGAGCTAGAAGCATGAAACTTTGTTTTTAGGTTAACGATTAGAAATAAACAATTATGTGTCCTAGGGTTTTTGGAAATTCAACCCCTAAGGCAGTGAAAAAGGGGTTGAAATTTTGTATGGGGAAACAAGATCAGTTAAACTATTTTGTTCGAAACTTCACAGGAGTACTCCTATTAATAGATGAGTAAACAAATGTTTAAGGTTTATTCAGAATTCAACCCCTGAAAGGGGGAAACGGGGTGAAAAAGTCTAAATAACAAATATGGGTATCGTTTGTATGGTATTTCGGGTCGCTGATTACGAAAACTACAACAATTTTGAAATCCAACGTGGTGGACGTGAAAAACCATCATCCCCCTGGGGATGAAGTTGGGGTGCGATAGTTTTGAAATGTCTAAAAATCAATATGGGTGTCGTTTGTATAGTTTATCGGGTCGCTGATTACGAAAGCTACAACAACTTTGAAATCCAACGTGGTGGACGTGAAATATCATCATCCCCTGGGGATGGGGTTGAGGTTCGATAGGGTTGGATTGTCTAAAAATAAATATGGGTGTCGTTTGTATCGTTTATCTGGTTGCTGATTACAAAAACTACAAATTTTTTTAAATCCTACTTGGTGGACGTGAAATACCATCATCCCCTAGGGATGGGGTTGAGGTGCGATGTCTAAAAATCAATATGGGTGTCGTTTGTATGGTTTATCGGGTCGCTGATTACGAAAACTACAACAACTTTGAAATCCAACGTGGTGGACGTGAAATATCATCATCCCCTGGGGATGGGGTTGAGGTGCGATAGGGTCGGAATGTCTAAAAATCAATATGGGTGTCGTTTGTATGGCTTATCGGGTCGCTAATTACAAAAACTACAAAAAAAATTAACTCCTACGTGGTGGACGTGAAATACCATCATCCCCTAGGGATGGGGTTGAGGTGCGATGTCTAAAAATCAATATGGGTGTCGTTTGTATGGTTTATCGGGTCGCTGATTACGAAAACTACAACAATTTTGAAATCCAACGTGATGGACGTGAAATACCATCATCCCCTGGGGTTGGGGTTGGGGTGCGATAGGTTTGAAATGTCTAAAAATCAATATGGGTGTCATTTCTATGTTAATGATAGCGGTTAAATTGGCGTTAGGGGTAGGGATAGGAGCAGGGATAGGGTAGAGGTAGAGAGGTAGAGGTACAGGTAGAAGGAGGGGAAGGGGGAGAGGGAGGGAGAGAGGGAGGGGGCAGGGGGAGAAGGAGGGAAAGGGGGAGAGGGAGGGATAGAGGGTGGGGGGCAGGGTAAGAAGGAGGGGAAGGGGGAGGGTGAAGGGGAGGGAGGGGAGGGGGAGAGGAAGGGGGGAGAGAGGGAGAGGGTTTTAGTTTTTCTCAATTACTTCTGCGAATTGGCTCTGTTTTGAAAGATTCCATAAAGGTGTCTCTCATCTCTCTTTCTACATTTGTTAGGTTAAGTGACAACTTTAAGGCATAATACTGCTGCTAAGTTCATCTGTTCTGAGTAATTTATGAGTAACTTCAGCTGGATCTTGAATTGTACTCATTGATTTGCGCAGGGTTAGTCCCGTTTTTCCTTAGTTTAAAATTACCCCGAAATGACGGGAAAATATCTCATTGCTTCGGAAAACCGGTAACAACATAAATACGAAAACCACGCGAGCGAAGCCGCGGGCAACAGCTAGTAAAATATATAAAAAGAAATATGAGGACTTTCGAGGTCATACTATTAGTTTATTTGTAACTTTATCTCATAATTCTTCCATCTTAGGATTTAAATTTAAAAGAGGCGCTTGGTAAAAGTTAGGTTACTATAGAAACCAACGAAACACATGTTTAGATAACGAAACTATTTCAGTTTTACTTTAAGCGTTGTACATTTTTTTATAATCCCAACATTATCGCTATCAATGTCCTGAAGGTCTGGTAAAATAATTTTTCAATAGTTTTGGGATGTTTTTAGGTGCTTTCAGGAATGTTCCAGGGGCGATTTTGGATACTTTCCGAGTGCTTTTGTCATGGTTACGGAATATTTTTTGGATGATATTTTGAGAATATTTTGGAATACTTTTAAGGTGCTTGTAAGTATCCAAAGCATCTGTGTAAGGATGTTCCAAGGATACGTTTAGTATGGTTTTATAATCATTGATAAGGAATATCAACTAAAATCCATTTAAAGATAATCCCGAATCTGAAAACATTTACACAAGAATTAAAAAAAACCGGCTAAGTGCGAGTCGGACTCGCGCACCAAGGGTTCCGTACCACCACATAATCATAATTGTATTAGTTGAAATTTCAGTCAGTTATTTGAGTCCGTCATGCGTTTGACTAGATTTTATTATTTGTTGTTATTTCACAGCTTATGCACTATAAACATACCAATTTTAAAGTTTTTAAGATAGAGCTAAAACAAAAATCGCCTAAAAAAACAGGTCTTTAGTATGGGAGCCCTCTTAATATATTACTTTATTTTATTTTTAGTATTTGTTGTTATAGCAGCAACATAGAAATACATAATCTGTGAAAATTTTAACTGTCTAGCTAAAACTCAAACAAAATTTTGTAAAAACAGCTGACTTTGGTGGAATCTTATTCCTGTTTTTAAATATTTTTTAAACAAAAAATACAATAGTTATCTACTCAACGAGCTCAAAACAACGATACGCCACTCGATGGGGTAGGTCGATTTTTTTTACGCTTCCCCCTTTAGCTGTTTGGGAGCTCCCCTTCATTTTTTATTTATTTTATTTTTAATGTTTGTTGTTGTAGCGGCAACGACGTACACAATCTGTGAAAGTTTCAAATTTCTATCTATACTGCCCGCTGACAGACAGACAGACAGATATCGGAGGCATACATACCGGTCCCGTTTTTCACCCTTTGGGTACGGAACCCTAAAAAACAGGTCAAAAATTGCTACAAAATAATTCCGTAATTTAAATAAAATAATTGAAAAGGTGCAATAATTGAAAAACTTTTAATCTGCATGCATGATCTGATTTCATTTCATAGATACGTGTAGTTTTTAAAGTGTTCCTTCATTTTTACAAGTTTTCTTAGTTAACTCGGAACGTGTGTAAGCACCTACTCATTCTTAACACCATTTTAAGGTCCGTGGTTATTTATATCTCTTAATGTGTAGATACAATAGACCTGGGCCGCTATTACGGTAGCGGGAACGTGTATGTGAATCATTTCCCTTGCATCACAAATTCCCATACAAAGCCCGGTAGAGAGTAGCCCTATGCAGTTTTCCTCTGTCAAATTCAAAAACGTCAGTACTATTTGCGTAATCCCTTCTTTGCGCGCGAGTTCGTGTTCCAAAGGTAATGGGTCGCATATGTTCCAGCTACCGTAATAGCCCCCCTGAGTACTCCGTGTGGTAACTGTTTATTACCTATCTATTAGATAGAATATTTGTTTTATGTTCTTTTTTGTTTTGTCATGTTGCCCACTGTGCACCTCCTGCTCAGCCTATATCAGGTAGCACTACTTTTTATTATGTTATATCCCAGTAGGTTAAAGTACACAATTGACCGTTATTTTTACACTTCTCAAACTGTAGTAGAAGTTTAATATGAAGTATTTATTATTCGAACCTGGAACACATAATACGCGCTAATATCCGCGATGTATGCAGCTTCCCAGGGCTGATAAGTGCCCCGGTAGTTGACATACGAAGTTTGCTTCGAGTTGCCATAGTTAGCGCCCCGGTAAGAACTTGACGTAACATAATACTTAATTTATGTTCTATATCCATGTCCGTCCAAGTGGTGTACTTTTCAATTAGCTGAACAAACGTTAAAGTTGCGTAAACAGCTATCGTTATGTTTGCGAAGGTGATAATAATACAGGAATGACGCAGTAAGACGGAATAAACTTGTTTCAAAACGGAGTGTTTCAAGCCAAGTTCGGAAATGAAAGGGGGAGACACTACCTTGTGTATATTTACACGAACCATTTCAGGCCATTTTCGACCCCCGCTTAAGGGCGTCACTAGGCTTTTTTTTGTATCTGTAACTACAGTGAACTATATTTTTCAGGATTAATAGGTTTTAAATAATCTAGGGTACCTTTACTTCACTATGGTAAGACAGTTTTTCAATAAGTTTTGTATTTAGCGAGTAATACTTTTTTAATTGATGGGGGCGCTAGTTGACTGCAGGTAAGCCCTTAACTTGAAAGCTGTATGTAATTTTGTATGTTTAGTAAAACCCGCCTAAACAACTTGAATACAAAATTTCATGAATAAATCTTCAGCTGTTCTTGAGATATTGACGTCCAAAATTCACTATTTTTAAAGGTCACTCACCAAAACTCTTGACCACTTACAAATATCCTAAGAACTTGAAATTTGAAATAGACGTAGATCATTGGACATAAACAAACGTAAAAATTTTAAAAGTGGATTTTCATGACCTAAAAACATATCGTTTATCTTCTTTTCGTCTTGGAGACTTTTTATGTTACCTATACATATATTACTAGCATAACACTACTTACACTTCGAGAAAAGTGCCTCGATAAACTATAGTAGGTAGGTAGTACTTAAAGAAACAACGAAATACGGTACAAACCTTCAAAATTAGTACTCCTATTCAACTGTACTGATGGCGTTAACACAGGAAGCGCGCACGAATCATACAAAATGGAAGGCATTATACGAATAGTACCAACTCATCGCTACCTGTGGGTGTCGTAAGAGGCGACTAAGAATTATGAAGCGCAGGATGAGTAGCAGCATCCTTCTGTGTACTTGTATCAACTTACATAATACGATCACCAACAACAGCGGTCCATAGTGCCAGCCGCAAACTTGCCAAGTTGCACCATTTAGTTACACAGATCTCATAACAAGTTTGTTTTAAGGCTACTGAAGAACGCTACGCATTCCTGTAGTTATGATTTAAGAAACTTCTGTAGAACTTGGTATCCATTAAATCTCACTTCTTTTTGTGGCAAAGCTGTTGCGCCGAACTTGGCCTCATTTTACATTTATATTTTGAAGGGATCCGACTTTTCTGCTCGTAACTTCATCATCATCATGACAGCCGAAAGATATAGGCTTCCCCAAGGCATCCCTGGTAAGGCTGGTACCGCGCTGTCCGCATCCAGCGGGTTCCCACAATCTTGACATTATCGGTCCACCTTGTCCTACGTCCAACGGTTTACGCTATGCGCTGTCTTTGTCTGTAAGTTATTACTAGAGAAAGTAGATTGTCACCAGTTAGTGACAGTGATATCTAAGATAGTAGGCCTCAAAAATAGATCTTTAATTTAAGAGCTAGGCTCTTGTCGGTGCAGCATCCTTGTCAGTTCAACTGTGCATCTCCCTCGATCTTTTTTTTTAAATTTTTAAATAGAATAGATTTCATCTCCTTAACTTAAATTCTAACTGTCTGTGCACACATACTAAGAGTTATTGTCTAGTTTTTAAGAATTATCTTGTTACTTTGTCTTTTCATGACTTTAACATGTTTTGTGAGCCTATTAAATTAAATAAAAAAATAAGATAGACGTCAAAAATCATTAAAAAGTAAGAAAATGAAAAAATTTAAGAAAATTGAGCTGGCAAAGTGCATAAATCAAGGAGGTTTTAATCCACGCTGCGTAGCGTGGATTAAAACCTCCTTGGCATAGATCAAATTGCTTAGGTATTTGACATTTGACTTGAGTTGTGTGTACAAGTAAGCAAATAAAACAATATTTTATGTTTTATGTCCCATTTTATTGGTAAAAGTATGTGTAAAACGTTGCTAGTTACATATTTAATAATAACTTCATTATAATAATAATAATAACTTATCGCGCGGTTATTTCTTTTTTCCATAAGAAAAGGCTTATTATTTTTGAGGCAACTAACAAATGAAACGGCAACTAACAGTTTGCATCTAGAAAATTAATCTGGCAGCGATTAAATATTTTAGCAACAATTATAATAGATGAGCTTCAAAATGCAAGGATTAATAAAAACTAAATAATGGCTGATTCTTTAAGGTAGCAAATATATCAAACAGGGGCAATGAAATAATAAGCGAGGTACTATAAATAATGACTTGGTGACTAATTTTAACAGTGGGATAACAAAGATTGTACTATTGGCAACAATAGGCTCCCATATAAAAATACACTTTCGGGCTGCGATTTGTAGGCAGCTGTAAAAATTAAAACAGGTACTATTATTAAGTATTTGGATTTCAGTATTTTTGTTTGTAGAATCATAATTTAATGAACACGGCGACAAGGTTAGTCATTGCATAGAAACAGAGTGCAGGTCGAATATATTTAAAGATTTTATTTTTATTTAAAGATTTTATTTTGTGCTGTAAGGGTCTCCTATTTCTGTTTGCGAGTGGTATCGAGGGAACTTGGCCTTGGAACATGACCTTAGAGCTTTAATCATAAATTCGCTTTACTTTGTAATCAATTAATCATACTTCTGCTTGCTTCCTCACCTTTTTACAATGACTACTGCTTTTCTCTAAATGACCACTACCATCACGAAGCGGGGGGACGAGGGGGCGCAGCTCCCCAGAATGGGGGGTTCGGGGGGCAGAGCCCCCCGCCATCAAGAAACAAACTCCAGACAGGACGACACATACACGGTAGGTTATGTTAGGTTCCCTTGTGACCCCTCGCAGACAGAAATAGGGGACCCGCACAGTGGACAGGAGGATATTAATGGAGCTTTAATTATAAACAATGAACTAAGGGGAACACTCAGCTCGGCATAAATTAATAAATATTGCGGGTTGAATAAATAAAGACAATTATTGTACCTTTATACCTTTTACTCTTTCGCCATTGTAGGAAAATTTTAAGCCATATAATAAAAATTCTATGTCAAACAATTTTTTATGCACGTCACTATTTGCTTTATTTGGAGCTCTTAAAATGTCGCACAAAGTATGTTTTTTATGACCATGTTCATATTTCCTTCACACCCTAGTTCACTTTATATACAACCTCGTTTTATTATTTAAGAAAGTCTATTTTCTAGTTTTTATCCGCTGTTAAGTGTTCGCTTAACAATAAATTCAGTTGCCAAAACAAAAAATCGATGCCAGTTTAAATTAAAACAAAGCTTACAACTGATTATAAAGCTGCCATTTTCTGCTTAAAATGATACTTCACTGTAGCTGCCAACCTATTATTTTTGCTTCCTGCTTTAATATTTTTTGAAACCCTAATTCAGATTAATTTGTCGCCGCGTTAAATACATACCATAAGAAAATACTTAGACCGTGAATATAGGTTGAAATCATTAAACTTTAATTCAAAATCATGATCGATTTTATTGACACTAAAGTTTTCAACCATTCTCTTGTGCGGCAAAACCAATCACAGCTTTTCTAAACTAAATTATATATATCTGTTTTTAGGTTTTAAATGTCTTGATGACCTGACCTTTTAGGTCGTGATATAACTACTTACTTAAATTTAGATTCAAAAGACGGAATGCCGTTAGATATACAAAAAATCCTGAATAATTATCACCAAGTGATTTATGTTGTTAAAATAATAAAAATTATTCAATTTAAACCGATAATCGGTTTATCATTAATCAAACGTTATTGTGTTAACATGATATAAATCGTGAGCGATGCCAGTGGGCATAATTTGATAGGTAGCCAAAATATTATTCCATATTAAAATTTATTTTTTAAGTAGTACAAACAGTAGTAGTAATATCAAACATATTGTTTGATCCCGTAGTCCGTCTGTAATATATTTTTCAACACATTTGCTCATAAAACAGCTCTATTTGCACTGTATTAAGGTCCATAATCCAGCTTATTAAACACGCGTGCTTTTTTCATTACTATAATTTCACTAGTGTTGTAATTTTTGTCTTTTTTTTTTAATCGGCAAGATGCAAGGAGTTTCTATATCTATACCATTCATAATATTTTCATGAATAAGTAAACTGTGTTCGATAATATGATAAATAAATGTTAATTACCAGGAAATACTTATATTAATCAACCAACTTACTACAAATTTGTCTTTAAAGTAACAAAATATTTAATATTATATAATTCAAGGGAGTGAGCCTCAGAACAAAGACCTCCTTGCTGAGTAAGCTGTTTGGCAGGTTAGTGTTTTATTTTTGTTTTGTTTTTTATAGCGGCAAGGTGCAAGGAGTTTCTATATCTATAACATTCATAATAATTTAATGAATTAAGAAACTGTGTTCGATAAAATGATAAATAAACGTTAATTAAACGAAAATATTGATTTTAATCAACTAACTAACTACAAATTTGTCTTTAAAGTAACAAAATATTCAATTTTAAAATAAATTGAAAAGTAGTCTGTTTGATAGCTTAGTTATTGTCTCCTGCGCGCGCATGTATAATCTGTGTCTTCGAAACACGCGCCATTTTAACAGATATTTCTTGTTGTGAAATGTGTTTAATGTAATTAAAAAATAAATGACTTCTACAAATAAGAAAAACAGTGATAAGTGTAGAACGTCGAAAATACTTGAACAAAAACACAAGTCCGGTGTATCGGGTGACCTAGAAATGTGAGGAAAACGTCTACGAAATTTCCTTAGGAAAAAAAGGTAAGCGATTTTGATTCGTTTTTATTCGCAAATGTGTTGAAAAACGTCGTAAGAAGCTTGTGCGCTTTGGTGATTACACCCTCGGCTCCATTACGCCCTCGCCTGCGGCTCGGGCTGCAATTTCTGAGCCTCGGCCGTAATATCCAAAATGGCGCACGTGCATCTTAATGTACTATTTTAAGAAAATTTTTATTGTACGTTTCTTTTAAAAATTTCGTTTTATTAAGAAAATTTCTTGCCTTGATTCGGGTGAATCACTATCGGTAAGTAGGTGTACACTAATTTTACTGATAAGGCAATTGAACAATTTGCGGAAATGGTAAATTGGGTAAAAAGCTTCCACAAATGGTGGCTATAGTTATCGTCCGGCATCATCAGACCGGAAGTCAACCCGACCACAGAATAGACAGTAGTACGCACGGTAGCAATTACGGTGCATTCCTTGTAGTTACACCAAGTTGTTACACCCGTTACACCAGTGTAACCACGAGGAAAAACCAATTCCTGGTGGTGACACCGCAGTATAGATAGACTATCGATTGTCGATACTACATTTATCTGAAACCAGACCGCGATCTTACTCCGCGTGTAGATACGACTTAAGAGCTGAACCTTCACGGGCTGTAGACTGTGGAGGGGGTCAGTCAGAACTTCAGTGATGGGCTTGGGGTCCTTAGGATGTAAACATCCTGCCTGAAAGCACCCGACTCTGAGAGTTCCGGGGCTGTCATACAATTTTGGTTTGCAGAAAAAAAAAATTACAGAAAATATATATTTTTCTTATTTGTTACATTTTAAAACTCCGTTGACGTCAGAACACGCGATTTTCCTGCGCGTGGGTTTTAAAATCTTTGGACACTGATGTTTTAATAATATAAGCTCGAAAAAGATATCGTTGAGATCTTAATTTCGGTTGACAGCTGTCAATCTGAAAACTGCTATAACTCGGAAACTACTGACTACTCGTATGTTCGGACCTCAGAACAAAAACCTCCTTGCTTCGCTCGGAGGTTCGGACAAATGAAAGATCTTAATAAAATCTTTATTTCATTTGACAGCTGTCAAACTTGTATAAGTTACTAAAGCCAATAAAAGTACATCATCACCCATCATCAGCCAAAAGACGTCCAATGGTGAATATAGGCCTCCCCTAAAGATCTCCACGACACGACCGGCTCTACGCTTGTTGCATGCAGCAGTCGGTTCACTTAGCGCCTTGGGGGGTCTTCCCACGCTACGCGCATCGTTTTGTGGTCGCCACTGTCTGAACCCTTCTGGTTATTCGGCTGATTTTCTACTAATTCTTCCTCACAAACAGATTCATAAAAAATATTGTACATTTTTTTCTTTGTTAATTCATTCTTTTGTTTGATTGAAGTAACATTATCGAAAATGGGTCGACATATAGTACTTATCTAGTCCCTGCATACCACCTTTTCACACCCCATCGTCACTTACCACCATCTAGATAACATTTATGTCATCGTCATCTGTGTCATATATGTCATCCCCTACATTTTATGACGTTCGCTTTTGCCATTTCTAAATTTAGTTGTCTAGAGCCCAGATTAGTAAGTTAATGTACAGAGTACTAGAGCCCCAGGTGAGATATCGGGGTCAAATGCTCACCTATTCCGCATAAAAAAAGTGAAACTTACATTAGATATACTCAGCTATTTGATAAGGGCGAGAAATCGATGTAACTAAACTAGGTCTTATTTATAGATGAATGTTAGTTCAAGACTGTTTGTTCCGTAATAAATTAAAAAATAACTTTTCTCCAATTTTTGGAGCAGTATACCGTGTCTGTAATTTTTTTTAATAAAGATATTTTTTATCTTTTGTCATCGCGGACTGCATTTACCCCTCAATGTTACACAAGATAGCTATGATTGATAATGAATTTACTCTTATACAATTATACTTAAATGACTATTGGTGTATTTGTCTAATCTGGGCAAAGAACGAATGTGAAAATAGATACATAAAATAATACATTTATTTAAAGGCAGTTTATAGCATGATAATGCGTAATTCGTCACAGAAGGGAGTAGAAAGACGGTACGCATGTTTTGGCATATCTCCCAGACAATTTATAAAACAAATTTCTTTGTTCCGTCTTACACGTTTCAATATTTAGTTATATCTGTATGGATCAATACATGTGTAATTTCTGGCGTTTTTTTCTATATACAGACGTTTCGTAAGGGCTTGCTCTCACTTAAAATTCCAAAATCATAGGATTTTCTAGAGTTTTCTGTCTCTTTATTTTTTTTAATATCATAAATCGCTCGGTGAATGGTTGCAAGCAACATTGTAAAAAATGTCGTTGAGAATCACAGCGGGGAATATATCGTCTCTGTGACGCGTGATATAGGGCCGCCAGACTATGCCCATCGCGCTGCCGCCCTGCCCCTCGCTCTGCCCCTCGCGCTGCCGCTATGTTGCTCTCTCTAGCCACATACTGCTTTACTCGCGCGATTAATCGCGACGCTCCGCACTACGTCACTTGCCATTGTTACACGATGGACGTCGAAACTGTAGCAGGATGCGCGTTATGTATTTTTAGTAAAGCTATTTATACAAATTTCTTCTATAGCAATATACGATAATATATAAAGGAGTTGATGTATGACATCTATTTATTGAAATAAGAATAGATTATTAATTATTGTAAATCGTCCGCAAAATTTCAAAGGGCAAAAGCATGAAGAATATAATATAGTGGATAGGTACGGAACGGAATGTTAACGTTTTTTCATTAGACCATTCTTCTGCTGCTGGCAGCGACATGATTTGACGCGTGAAATCGACGTGCTTCCGTGACCACCGCTCGATGCAGTCTGTACATAAACTTACTAATCTGGGATGCAGACTGCGTCCATGAGGAAATAAATGACTGCGTCTGCGGGCAGTGTGTGGCTGCCTACTCGTGCTCATATTGCCGGTCCTTTGACTCGCGCCCGAAAAACCGACAATCAATGGATCGATGGGCATGACTAGGAGCAATGCGTGCGGCGCGGCATGACGAGTAACGCGGCCACACCACGTCTCTGCCTCCTTCCCTCGCTACTTCCCACGCCACACGACGAGTGTCTGGCCGGGCTAATAAGGGTGTCTACTCTCAAAGTCCGATATATAGAAACGATACTATTCGAATCATGCAAATGCAAAACTTCGTCCCTTGACAATATAGTAGAATATTGGTTGGATGAATTTTCAAACTGCCAGTAGTTAGCATCCAACCAATATTCTACTGTATTGTCAAGGACGAAGTTTTGAATTTGCATGTTTCGAATGGTATCGTTTCGATATATCGGACTTTGAGAGTAGACACCAAGATTCTCTGCTCTTTGTTTAGTTAGAACAAACGTTTTGTGTCATGTCGCGCGCGGCACTGTGTCGTTAGGAAGTCAGCGACATACTTCTTTGTACTGACAACAGAGACAAAACAGACACACGACAGAACAAAAATTTCTTTGTTGCGGAGACAAAAGTTGCCAGTGATTGCAAGCCCTAAGTTCATATCAATATAAAAGGAACAATAGCCACGTAAAAATACTAATTATACACAAATAAACGTGTTTCTCATTAATGATTAGGAACACTTTTGGTAATAAGTATTTCATGATGTTTTAGATATTGGCACTAGCATTCAATAAGTAGTAAGAATTGATAAATTAATAATGAACTTATCTACGTAGCTTCAACATCTCTTTGGACCCTGAATCCCACATTCTTCCGAAACTTCGATCCCTTTGAAAAATAAAGCTTTCATTTTGGTCCTACCAAAGCTCTCAGTAGGTATAGGATCCATGACTTCGATTTTGCTTCCGTATCTGTATCTCCTTCGGTGTTGGGGATCATATAGAAAATACTATAAGTAGAGGATTGTCAGTTAAACCTAGTAAGTGGGGAGAGTAGTTAACTTATTACTCGTAAAACTTGGCTTGGTAAATGGATTATCGAAACATTAGTTTTTCTAAATTTCAAGCCCCTTGCTGGATTTGCTGACTGGCTGTTGAACTTTACCTCATTATTTATAATGGCCTATTGGCACCATGTCTTTTGTGAAATAAACTATCAATACTCGTAAACATCGAAAGACTAGTAATGCTGTTCCTTTAAACAACCCTCGTATGTAATTCAGACCATAAAAATGGCCAACCATCCTTAGAAACATAGATTTTTGGACCTCGCATAAAAACCTTGCGCCGCCAACATAGATTTTGAGAGTAACGATCAAAATATTTTTCTGTTTTTCGACAAAAGTTTTTATGGAAAAATATTTTTTGGTCTAGCTAGGTAACTAACGTGATTGCAGTTATATTTAAAAGTGACTCTGTACATCTTAGACTTAATACAGAGTAAAATCTTTTAAGCTTTTGTGACACTCAGCTACGTAAGTGGTTAGATAGATAGATCATCTTATCATCATCATCATTCGTCGTTGCGCATAGGAATGTCCGCCAATGGATAAGGCAGGACGATCCCTCGAGAATCTTTAAAGCAAACTGCGGTATTATACAGCGTAATTTTTTTATCACCCCGGATATTTTATGAGGCGTTTCTGTCCATGAATTTAAACAACTTTTCCCAAGGAACATAGGTCGAAAACCGAAAAAAAATTCAACCTCCATACAAAATGTGCTGTAAGCTGATGCAGTTTGTATGGAAAGTCGAATTTTTTTTTTCATATTCGACCTAAGTTGTTCAAAGTTGTTCAGTTTATGGACAGAACCACCTCTTAAAAATTTCCGGGGTGAAAAAAGGGGGTATTTTTGAGCATAAAATTACGGTACCTACCGGTAAAATTATGGTACCGGTTCGTTTCAAAGGTAAAGCAAAAGTGCTTAAGATTTAAAGGTGTAACCTTTACATACATAACATCACGCCTTGTTCCCGTCGGGGTAGGCATAAACCTTTATCTAATCGAAATTACCTATTTCGTTGTTTAAAAATATCTCAGTGTAGTACGGGATCAGGAAGAATAGCAACCTTATTTATTTTTTGGTACCAATAATTAATACCGTTACCGCTATTTATTGCTAGCACAAATTCTGTAGCCATCGTAACCCGCGACTACCCATTCTAGTAGTAACAAGTGACATGACAACCAGGGGCTAGATATCTTCCATAGATTTCGTACGAAGTTTCTGAACGTTTAGTAACTTTGTAATTATCTTTCTTTCTCTTTGTTTTTAATACTGAATTAATTAAAAAAATACGTGTCAAGTGCGAGTTGGACTCGCGCAACGAGGGCTCCGATATACCTATAGTATTTTTAGAAGTACTAAAGTCCATTTTAGGACCGCAAAACTAAAGTTTGCTTGTAAAGGTTTTTTGCAGATTTAAAAAAACTGTACTACTTAGATTAAATTTATTTTTGATATTTAGACACAGCAGGTAAATTTTTAAATAGATAAAGAGGAAGAAAAATTTGACTTCTAATTTTTCTTTTTTATTTATTTTGTTAATTAGGAACGCCAACAGTAATGGCGTTAAACTTACTTAAAGCATACATAGGGAAACGGTCTGACACCAAGACCTTTACAGGCGAGCACAGCACTCTTCCTCTTTATCTATTTAAAAAACCGGCCAAGTGCGAGTCGGACTCGCGCACTGAGGGTTCCGTACCACCACATAAACATAGTTGTATTACTTGAAATTTCTATTAACATACCAATTTTCAAGTTTGTAAATGTTCCCGTTTTTAAATAAAACTAAAACAAAAATCGCCTCAGCAACCATCCAACTTGACCCCTCTCTTATATGAATGTTCTTGAAACGGGAGCTCACCACAATTGGTTACCATTAGTTGTGAGAAAAGTTGTAATATTTAATGATTTCAGACTTTTCCCATTATTTGTACTGTGAGACCTACCTTCTTGCCAAATTTCATAATTTTTGGTCAACGGGAAGTACCCTGTAGGTTTTTCATTTTTGAATAAATGTATGGAGATGAGGACATAAAATGCCATATCTTTTGATTGCGTCGTTGTAAAAAATTTAAATTTTCAGATCTTGTGTGGTTCATGGATCCTAATATATGGTATTAATTTCAACTTGATACCTTTACCCGTTCAAGCTTTATAACAGTTTGCCTAAGTCGCTACAGGATGCGCCACTTAATAATTTCAAAGGCAAGCTAAAAAAGATTTTAATTGACAAGAGCTACTACAGCCTTTCTGAATTCTTTAATGATAAGAATTTTTTGTAATTATAATCCGACTAATTTAAATTTATTGACATTACTTACCTTCTCAATTAACATTTTAATTACTTGAATCTGTGTAATTAATTATTGCTTTTTATTGTTATTATTTTATTGTTTTTAACGATGAATATGAATTGTATGCTTAAATTTTTAATTTTGTTAAATTTCCTATTTGCCAAATAATATATTTAATTAATACCTACCTATATTTACACGCCTAAACTGGCAGAATAAAGTTAAGTGCATGCTAAATTTTAAGACCCTATTGTAAAAACCTTTATTCGTGAATAAATTATCTGAATCTGAATTCATGAGATAAAGGGTCTTGACAGACAGACAGACAGACAGACAGACAGACAGACAGACAGACAGACAGACGGACAACAAAGTGATCCTATAAGGGTTCCGTTTTTTTCTTTTGAGGTACGGAACCCTAAAAAGAAAAATACTACTTGGAGAGATCATTAAATTTTTCCTTTCGCAAACTTCGGAGATAAGGGGTACAGGGTATATTTTTAGACATTTTTCATCATAACTTGAAAACTAAAAGCTGCATAAAAAAAATATTTGGAATGAACAAGTAAAGCCCTTTCATATGATACCCCACTCGACCTAGTAACAACAATTTCCCTGTTTGTCCCCCCTATTTGGGCCCCTCTAACAACAATAACAATAATATTTTTTAATAAAGTTAAAAAAAATAATTTAGTTATAGGGGCAATCATATTCTAAAAGTATTCCAAATTTCAAGTACCATTTTGGTTCGGAATCCTAAAAAAAATTAAACTACATACGAAACTTAAAATTAGTTTTTAATAAATTTTTAATTATTCTTTTTTTTTTTGACCTAGTAAACTCGCGGATTTAAAAGTGATGACGTCATACAATTTATCTTATTACTTACTCATTATTCGGTATGCTCGCCCTGTTCTGGAGTGAATGCAACATAGTCATCATGCTTGTTGTTGCGGCTTGCACAAATGGACCGCGGTGATTTGATACCTACTCAGGTCTCTTTATCGCCTTTTACTACACCGACGTGAGAAATGGAGTGGTAATGTTCATAGCCGGCACCACACGGGCCAACAATGAGTTTGCACAAATATCTATCTTGTTTTTGTCGGATTTTGTCGTTTTATCTAGAACTTACTTATCTTTGTAATCAATCACTACCATCATCAGCTGGGCTACCTACATAGATATGTAGCCCAGAAAGGTAGAAAGTTATAAGTAGGTTTTTGAAGTGAAAACTTCTTTAGCGGCGCTTGGCACTTTTTAGATGGGTAAAAAAATTTAAACTCGCGTCAGATGTCGCGTCAGATCCGTAGCCTGATCGAAAAAGCGTCAACTGTCAACCGTATTGTTATTAAAATACGGGTTTTTATTCAGTGACATCAAAGAAGTACGCGAGCAATGGCGCGATTGACCCTTACAAAAAGCATAATATTCAAAAAAGCAAGTTTTCACTTCTGCCGGCACTCCCGGAGTGCAACCCGTCCCTTTTTTCTTATTTTATCCGTGTGGACTAACTTATACATTATTAGGGCGCTGCATATATTTGAATATGTTACTTATGATCCATATTTTTTTTTTTTCATTTATTCCAACGGTTACCATCACTTTCTGCAGCTATGTCAAAAGCAATCGGCTAAAGCAGCCAGAAAAAACAAGTTTGTAAAACCATTTTATTCTTTCCGTCAAATATAATCTGCTTTTTAGTGGCAAAATAGATTGGTAACCGTTGGATTAAACGAGAAAAAAAATGGATTATAGATCATAAACTGAACAACTGTCCGTAATGTTGTCGGAAGACGAGATGTCTACACACCTCGCGCCGCCTAGAGATAGATTTTTTTTTGTATGGGACGACCAAAAACTTTTCTTTATTTTTAACCCATGTTTCTTTGAGAAAGTTATTTAGTTTTATTTCTAAATAAGCACATATTCCTATTCTAACGCTGTTTGTACGATTCCAAGCCGAAAAGAGGAAAGCGCCGACAAGCAATAAGAGTTCCTATTACTCATAGTGTCGCACTCGCGCTGTTCTTTTGTTTTATCGGTATCCACTCGGAATCGTCGCGGTGGACAAACAGCCTCAAACATAACATAACATCACGCCTTTTTCCCGTCGTGGTAGGCAGAGACTATAGTCCTCCAGAGAGGAGGTAAATCTGTCCTCCACCTGCTACGATCTTGACAAACTTCCCTCGCTTATTATACTTGGGTGACTTTTATTCGTCATCTAATTGTCATATCAGCCGAAAGACGACAATTCCTATATGTAATAGAGAATAATCCTGCGTTGCGGTGCTCTGTTACGTGGCTTCTTTGCTTCTGGAAAATATGTGTAACTTGAGAGTCGTTTCGGCTTTCACTACGATCTCGGTCTAATTTAAGACGCATTCCAAATACAATCCATTTACTACGTAGTTTGGAGAAAATAATTCAATCGTTATATTGATTAATTAATCACTTGCTTTAGCATGAGACTTCTTACGCATAGAAATCAGGAAAAGTAGCCTACGTCATGCCCCATGGTTCAAACTGACTTCATTCCAAATTTCATCAAAATCGATTCAGCGGAATAGCCTTGAAAGCGGAACAGCTAGGCAGAGTTACTTTCGCATTTATAATATTAAAGTTTGTATTTGGATGTTATTGAACGTGTGGTGTGTGTAGTTTTTTTACCTGAAATCATGCGTTCAATTGATTTTGTTTAGTACTAATCAGTCATGGTTTTTGTTTTCCTATTAACACCTGACGTTAACAATTACCTACGAGAGTCGCCCAAACATCCGTGTGATTAAATTGAAAAATGACAAAAGCGAACGTCATAAAATTTATGGAATGACATAGTATTTCAAAATTCATACCAATCATTTCATGACGTTCGCTTTCGTCTGATAGCTCGTTGTCTAGACCTCCTGTTTTAATAAACAAAAACAGCGATCACACTATCACACTAAGTAAATCCTTAGTGTGTTAGTGCTGCACACATTCAAACCAAACCCGGAATAAATACGTAGATACCCAATCGCACTATTCGGCTATCTGCCCGACCGGCAATCGAACCCGTAACCTAAACAAAACAAAAAACCGGCCAAGTGCGAGTCGGACTCCCGCACCGTGGGTTCCATACCACTACATAATATTAATTGTACGAGTATTAGTTGAAATTTCAGTAGCTTGCTGTACTAGATTTTTGGAGTCCGACTCGTACTTGATCAGTTTTTATTACTTGTCGTTATTTTATAGCTTATGCACTATAAGTATACAAATTTTCATACTTGTAAATGTTCCCGATTTTACGATAGAGCTAATTTCAAAAGTTAATGAGATATAGGCCAAACAAAGTTTTGTCTTTGGTGGCATCTTATTCCTTTGTTGTTAAATATTTTTTAAAACAAAAAATACAGTAGTTATCTACTCAACGAACCCTATTCGATAGGGTCAAAATTTGTTTTTCGCACCCTTCTTTAGCTGTTTGGGAGTCCTTCTTCATTTTTCTTTTTTTACTTTTTCATTTTTATTATTTGTTGTAGCGGCAACTGCTATGCCCAATTTAAATTTCTACCTGTTACGGTTCATTAAATACCCGCTGATCAGCGAATGTAGTTCGCTGCCGCTGATAGACAGACAGACAGATATCGGAAGCATGGCATATCACAATAGGTTTCCGTTTTTCACCTTTTGGGAACGTAACCCTAAACATTGTGAAATATTGAATAATAAAAGTAAATATATCTGATTAACATTAAATCTAATCACTAATAACATGTTGTATACAACCATAATGTATGTAGTACATAGATTCATTGTTACTATGTGGAATTTTAATAAATTATTCAATCAGTATGTTCTTTGTAGATCAGTATGTACGTTGCAGACCAAATATGTAATTTGCCGATTTACAAACAGCCGTAAAATTGTATACGATCGGCAAATTGTAAAACTTCGGCATCACTGGTGCATGCATACTAAGCTCGTTAGGCAAGTACTTTGACATTTTTCCCGGACAGCAGTGGTCCATGATAAGTGTCCCCGTTTGTTTAATAAAAATGTTATCCTGCGACCACAACACACGAGCCGTTCGACAGAAGCCAACGTGCCGCAATAGCGGGCGGCGAATACCAGAAACAAACTCACCATTTCGCAAAATGCCTAGGCGTTATGTAAAATGGTGAACTTCACAATTTGCCGGCGACATGTACGTGATTTGATTAGAATAAATCTAAAACGTATTTATGTGCTATATGTTTATGTCCTTAAGCTTTGCAAAATAGGCCGTTACGTTGAAACTAGACAATGATGTTTAAAGAGTTAGCCAGTAAAATACGGAAACGGACGCATCAAGCGCGTGCTCATATTTTCAAACACGACAACGCACATGAACACATTGCAGTTTACGGAAACATTAATGTTAAGTTATCGATATAATAAGCACACAAGGAGTATAAAAACCATGATAAAAACCCAGCCAAGTGCGAGCGGATTTGGGCACCGAGAGACAGAGAGAGTTCTGTACGAGCAAAAATTTGTGAGAATGATCCAGAAAATAAACATCTATTGATAAATTAATAATTTCACATTTCATTGAAGCTTCAAAATGTCTTAATATTCTGAATTTCACAGTTTTTTGAGGCTTTGATCCCTGTGAAAAACAAAGGATTCTTTGGTCCTGCAAACTGTTCGGATGGGTCGCAAAACTTCAATTTTGCTCCTGTGTCTGTTTCTCCTTCGATGTTATTTCGATTGTAGGAACTGATAGAAGTTACTATGAAAAATTACCAGTAAAATTTTGTTTTATGGAGAATAGTTAACTTGTTCAAATTCAGCTTTTAAATGGCATCTGTCGCATGTGTTTGCTGGATAGTGTCGACTTTACCTCATTATTTTTATGTTTCTTAAATTTTTTTCCCAGCCCAGGTTTTAGTCACCTTCTTTATACTGTTATAACTTTCAATACTCTTAAACATCAACAGATTTTACATTGAAAGACTTTACGTTAATTTTCATTACTTTTTAGGGTTCCGTACCCAAAGGGTGAAAAACGGGACCCTATTAATACTCGTATGCCTCCGAAAATCTGTCTATCTGTGTCAACGGGCTGAAACCCTAATAGGTAGAAATTTGAAATTTTCACAAATTGTGTATATCTGTGGCCGTTACAACAATAAATGATGAAAATAAATAAAAAATTAAGGGGGGCTCCCAAACAGCAAAAAGGGGCGCGAAAAAAAATTTACCTACCCCATAGTGGGGTATTGTTGTTTAGAGCTCGTTGAGTAGATATAAAGTTACTGTATTTATTGTTTAAAAAAATATTTAAAACTTACATACGAGATCACGCCTCTTTCCCTTCGGGGTAGGCAGAGACCACAGTCCTCCACCTGCTACGATCTTGACATACTTCCCTCACTTCCTGTACTTTCATCATTCCTTTCATACATGCTCGTCGGTTTAGGGTACTTTTAATCTGGCCTTCATTTAGAAACAAAAGGAATAAGATACCACCAATGTCAGCTTTTTTTTACAAAATTTTGTTTGGGCTGTATCTCATGAATAGGTAGACAGTTAAAATTTACACAGATGATGTATTTCTGCCGATATAACAACAAATACTAAAAATAAATAAACATAAATTAAGGAAGGCTTTCCTACTACAAACGTGTTGTTAAACGATTTTTGTTTTAGCTATATCGTAAAAAACGCAGGGCCGTCTTTAGCCATGTTGAGGCCCTTGGGCACACAAGATTTGGGGCCCTTTTGAGAAGTAAAGAAAAATAAAGATACAAAGATTTTTCTGCAGTTATCTAATACCTATTTATATAAAATAAATTCCCCAATCCTTTATTCAAAAGTCGCCAGATATTAAGAAAAAATACTTGTAAAATACCCTAGACGTCGCAATTTTTTTTAAATAGTGTATGTATTATGCAATTAGTGATTAAAAGACGGATTTAAAGCGAGGGCCAGAGATGATTCACGAGCAAGTGAAAGATTCTAACAACTGAATCACGACCGCAGGGAGTGTTAAAATCCTGAGCGACGCGAGTGATTCATGGCCCTCGATTTAAATTCATTTTAATTAAAGAGTTGCATCTATACTTCTGTGACTACAAGAAAAAGAAAGATTTAAGCGAAAATATACATTTAAGGAGGTGGTATAGCGTTAAGAGGTAGGTTGAATATATTGGTGTGCTCTAAATTCAAACACCAAAATAGTGATTAAGACAAAAAATTTACACTTTTTTTCAAAAGAATAATCTATATATTTAAAATTATTATTAAAAATTAAGAAGAATGGTCATGAAAAGTCGCTAAAATCACTAAAAAAATTTTAGGGTCTAAGAGTTGAAAATAAGCCACAAAAACCTTCAAAAATCCGCTAGGTCTAGCGACAAAGTTGCTAAAACGGCAACACTACACAGCCTGTTTTACATAACTTTTGGGGGTTCCACTGGCCCTGTGGGTACAGGCCACACCACAGACAAATTATACAGTGCCGACATCTATGTATTTGATGTGTGATATGTGCAATGCGCAAGCTCGACTGTAGATTCGAAACGGTTAATATAAGTAGGTAATCGCTAGATGTTAGTTAGAATACACTCGGAAATATTCTAGTACAGTCTAATAAAAAGTTAAGGCGGCGGAAAAATGCGGTACTAAGTACTTTTTACGAAATAGAAATTTGTAAATATATCGGTCTTTCGGGGTCCTCGTGAGGGATGGAGGCCCTGGGCACGGGCCCCGTGTGCCCTTATGGTAAAGACTGCCCTGAAAAAACGGGAACATTTACAAGCAATAAAATAACAAAAAATAATAAAAACTGGTCAAGTGCGAGTCGGACTCAAAAAATCTAGCACAGTAAGTTACTGACACTTCAACTAATACAATTATGTACCTAATATTACGTGGTGGTATGGAACCCTCGATGCACGATTACGACTCGCACTTGGCCGGTGTTTGAGCACCCCTAGTACAGTCAAGACAGGTCAAGTTTGACACTCGCAGTGTGACTCTAGCCCGTACGTCTATTGACATAAGAACAGTTCAAAGTCCAATGTGTCAAGCTTGATGTGCTCTTTACTATACCACCATGACATAGGTACAGTAATAGAGGAATAGGTAAGACGAAATTTCAGTGGTAGGTTCTAAACTACTGTGACTTTTGTCATTATGTATTATGTCACGATGATTATAAAATTTATAGCTCGTAGGTACGATATTGTAAATAACTTTACCAGTTTAAAGTCACTGCTTGCTGTGTAGTAAAATATTACAATTTATTAGCCTTTACTATTGAGTTTTTACCTACAATTAAACTAAGAGTTAAAGACAGTATGTACGGGATAGCATCAGACGCTCAGAGTTGTCGGCAGGATCGGTTTTCTATATTTAGCCTTCTTCCTCATAAGAACGCAGACTATATTTAGTGATAGCGCGTAAGTAGTGACAAAATCGCGGGCTGTTCTCGTGCTCTACGATTATTATCCCTACGGAGATTCGTCAAAATTCGATGAAATAGGGGCGAAAGCAGATCGACTTAATAAATTGAAAACGCGAG
The DNA here is from genome assembly GCA_947532105.1 of Athrips mouffetella. Classification (NCBI taxonomy): domain Eukaryota; kingdom Metazoa; phylum Arthropoda; class Insecta; order Lepidoptera; family Gelechiidae; genus Athrips; species Athrips mouffetella. The sequence continues at coordinate 37,342,332 of OX383956.1, forward strand.
AGAGAGAGTTCACCTCTAGGAGATAAAAATGCTGTCCACGCTGCTATATCTTTTTACAAACGGCAAATAAAATTGAAATAATAGAACTGGTATTTCTACTTAACTTACCTCTTGCGTAGGAAAACGACCTTGACTTCTTCCTAGAGGATTGGCCATTATGATAGCTCACCAGAGAGGCGATTCGAATAATAGAGGGGAGGCCTTTGCCCAGCAGTGGAACACCAGTTATACTTTCTAGCCTAGAACCATTAATGATGGAAATTCGCGTTAAATAAAAATAAAAACAAACAATAAACAAAATAACTGTTTCAATTTTCTTCCTATAAGATACTAATAAAGCCTCGTAAATAAATAAATATATGATACAAAAGGTAATTTACATAATAATTTATGCAATGATACTTCTGATTATCATGACTATGTGCTTGAACAAACAATAGAATAACCATGGAAATTGATGTCTGTTTTAAAGGCGTCATACTGTTTTATTTTAGCCGAGGATCTTTAGAAACATGAATATTGTTGCTTTATGCGCTGCTGCGTTTCTCGTCGTCTTTTAATGATGTTTTCCAGAGAGCGATAAGAACGATTAAGCCACGTTTATGTGTTGCCCACGTTGTGTAAGCAGTGTTTATTTAAATTATCTACTCCAGCGCCCTTAGATAGATAAGGGCGGTGAATCGATCGCACTAGTAACGAGGCTCGGGCGATAACGCGTAATAATGGGTGTTAATCAATCAGTACAGTACAGACAGAAACGAAAACTATGGTTATGGAAGGGACCATTCTGTTGTGTACTACAACACCATCCTTTTTTTCCCACCAAACGCCTTACAGAGTCCAGTGCACCGATGTCGATGCTAAGTAAAGTTGTTGTCATTAATTCCTAGTTAAATATTCCAAACTAATAAAACTCGTACACTAACTGGCTGACATACAGCGCACAACCTAAACCGGTGGATCTAGGAGCTTGTATTTACTTAGACGAGCGAGCACTAAAAAATATTTTCAATAAATTGATCCCTGAAAGTTTTGTTTGTGCACACGCCTTGTAACAATCTTCTCATTCTTGCGTATAGATGAAAATCTACGTGAATAGACTTTTTTCCACTTCTGAACACAACAATATTACTATGATTCATTACTAAAGCCGCTATCACACCTTCCTTAATAATTCGACATACATTGCTCGTTAAAGTAAGGATATTGGAATCAACAGAACCACGAGTCCCAGCAATGTATGCCGAATTAGTCTTTGAATTAAGGAAGGTATGATTGCGGCTTAAGGCAACACGATTTTTAAGCGCAATAATGAATGACTGGTTGAATGGTCATGTGGTTTGTGATATGGTTGATAAGCAAAGTGACATCCGGCCAAGTACCACGTATCACAATGAGGTTCCAGATGTTCAACGTTTATCTCCTCAATGAAAGAAAAAAGGTGTCAGTGAGCACTGGGTGTCTACTCTCAACGTCCGATATATCGAAACGATACTACTCGAAACATGCAAATGCAAAACTTCGTCCCTTGCCAATAGAGTAGATTATTGGTTGGATGCAGTTTGAAAATTCATCCAACCAATATTCTACTCTATTGTCAAGGGACGAAGTTTTGCATTTGCATGTTTCGAGTAGTATCGTTTCGATATATCGGACTTTGAGAGTAGACACCCTGACCTCTTTAACGACTCGGTAGAAAAGAAGCTTGTCTGTTTAGTAGACAAAGAATTTTTTACTAGCTCTTTTCTCAAATGCATAAGAACGTTTATCACAAAATTTTAAAAATACGCCTAAAAAGAAACTACTCAGTTAAACTTAAAATATCAATATAGTTCGGGGTCTCGCAGCCTGGTCATCTATCTTATAACTCTTATAAGATACCGAAAACGAAACCATACCTAATGTGGTGGAATTAGATGCCTATTAACACATTTTTTGTTAGGGGCTCGAATTCAGTAACCTGGGAGAAGTATGAGAAATCTGTAAATATATTAGGTATCGATTTTGTCTGTTTTAAACACCTTCAAGGTTGAGGCGAAGCAACCTTAGATATACGTCGTCGTATGACCGTTAAGGCGATTATATATAAAAATATGTGAAACATCAGTTCAAAGGTACATCAGTTCAGAGGTACATTTAGTACATTTATTTTTTCTTTATGTCTTTGTATTCTATATTTAACAAAAAAACTACGGTACATCGATTTTTGACGTTAATTCCCTAGTGCCCCTAAAGCGCTATGATATTTGAAAATATTTTTACACTAATAAATTTAAAAAACTCTATTTTTTTTAGCTGTTATATTTCATACGAAAAAGTAAGTTTTTCTGCATTTTTTCCAAAATTCCGTCTCATCGTTGGTCGTAACAGCCCATTGAAGAGCACTTTTATGTAAACTAGGTCGATATTTGCATTGACGATCGCGTAGCTTCTAACTTGAGGGCTTCTGTAAATGAATCGCGGGGGTGAGCACGGCAGGTATGGGGAGAGGCCAGCTAATCATTGGCCCATTGGCGGAACATCCTGGGCACACTATACTTAGGGATTTCTCATACTTCCTCCAGATTACAGAATTCAAGTCAGTGAGAAAAAGTTCACCACATTATGGTTTCGTTTATGAATCTTATGACTGAGGGACCCCGAACTAAAATGGTATGTCAATATAACATTTTTTTTTCTTTATTTATTTATTTTTTACTTTGGCTACAGTTCATTTAATTGAACAAGTTTTCTTTGAAATCTAAAATAAAAATATTTTCGCTACAAAATACGCTATCTCGTGATCCAATTACTATGCAAGAGATGTCAAAGCAATTTTTTATAATCTTTCGGACAAAAATCTAAAATTGTTAACAAATACATACTAGATATTAAGATATTCGTTCGAAATCTGAATTCTACGTGTTAATTAACGCAACAAACGAAACCCCTTTTATGGAAAAAATCTAATCTCGTTGAATGATATAAAGTAAATATAAAATATCCTTCGAAGTACATATTATCCTCAGACTTTATTCAGAGTTTCATTGTTATTCAGGTATATTCTCTTCTGTATCATATTATGCTAATAACGCTGCTATGACGCCTGCGACTTAAGTGCCGTGTGTAAGGCCGTGTGCATGCCGTGTGCCTAAATAAACTTAGTCAAAAAGGTGTGAAACTGATTCTATACTAAATTCTGATCATTCTCTCATTTTCGGCAAAGAGCTTATCTTCGTACGGTTGTGTTGTATTGTATCTTTGCGGGCGTCACAACCACGTAGTTCACGGTCAGCAAATAACAAACATCGCGCAACTGTACAATCACTAGTATCAATACTACACTAATCAGCACTACGTCATCTTTTCCATAAAGGAAGGTAACGTATTAAAATTTATAAACTACTAGCTTTTTGCGTCTCGTTCCTTGAAACCATCGCTACCCTCAGGTTTCAATACAAGGCTCTCGCCCCAAATAACACTTTTTCTGCCTTGCTTATCAAATAACAATTTTCGTTTTACGATGTATAGGAAAATTTGTTCAGTTTCATGCGCAGATTTACATCCCTCAGGCTTTATACCCTTTCTGTTACGCCTTGTATAACCTTCAATTTAAGATTATTCAAATATTGATATTTATTCACGCCTTTTCGATATGAATTATTCGAATCAGGGGCCGTGTGGTGCTTGGGGTACTTTCCATTGACGTAGACAGAATCACATTATTTAGGAAAAAAGCAAGAACAAGCAAAGGAAAAAATTAAAACTCGTTACTTTGTACAATTTTTTCACAACCAAGTGAGTATGTATATAAACCATATTATTAATATGCTGCCATTCAAATTGATATTAAGGGCAAAGAATGTATCTTCATCAAATCTTGTGGATTGTAAGATCAATGACCAACCTTAGAAACCAAGAATATGATATTGTACGAGCCTTAGATTATTGATTCGTCTCAATAATCTACGAAGGGTGTCGAGTTTGAGCGATTCTTGCATACGACGCGGGCGAGCCAAGTTTTCGCGCGAAGAATGAGGTGGTAGGCACCAAAGAGTTGGAAACCAAGCTGCGGCAGAAACCTTTATTGAACGCGTTCTATTTCTGAGTTTTTTACACCATTTACCTACAACTCGCTTACTTAATCAAAATCATTCATACATGAAAATGTCAAAACACAATAAGAAACATCGAATTAGACTTCGAAATAGATACAATGGATATTTATGATGGAATCGCGACAAAAGACACATTTTTATTCAGAAATCAGCTAGCAGACCGTAAAATGTTTTTTAGCCATTAACCCATTGAAATACAGAAATATGACATCCATTTACTCAAATAATTATCTTTTTTGCTAAAAATATTAATACATATAAATACATATAAATAGTAAAAAGTTAACATTCTGACCGGCTTTTAGTCTCCAAAAAAATTATTCGTTATAGACATTATAAAATCGCCATTCGTGTTATACAGCGTGCTATTACGAGTAAGACACAGGCATAGGGCAGGTGTAAGTACCGTGGCTGTCATTTAGATTTAATGTACCGCGGAAAGAAAAGGCAATCCCAAGCAGAGGGTGGCCATCCATAGAAATCTGTTAACTGTGCTATACTCGTAAACTTGCACGTGGAACAATACACACGATGGTCTATTTAACTATTAAACTCAAACATAAAATTAAAAATTCAAATAGTGCCCAACCCAACTGCCATTCGCCCAATCCCTCTTGCACAACCGTTTGCTACAATTTACGAACTGTTAATATAGCAAGATATTTAACTATCATTTTTATTGTTTATTGTAAAATTTTGTCTCCTTTTGTGTCGCACTGCGAATTATTCCGATACAGATTAAATACATATCTATCTACTCCGATACAGACAAGTTGTTATTATAGCTATCATTTTTATTTAATGTACCAAAGAGAAAAGGCAATATTAAGCAGGCATTCTAATAGGTGCTATGCAAGTATCGAGTGTTCTGCGCTATGAAGTCACGTGGAACTAGGATTACCAACCGCCTGGATTTGATCGGATACAGAACTGTCGACCTTGTGTCTAGATTTTTGACTATATTAATTTTCGCATAAAATTACTTATTAGGTTTTCATATATTTCTTCTGAGGTCTAGAGCATACTTGGATATCACCAAGTGATCTTTGAGACAAGAAATTATAGTAAAGTTTTTTCGGTGATATTTTATCACCAGTGATATTCAAGAATTGGGCTCCTAACGGACTATCTGTCTGTTTCGTTCAAGGCAAAATACTTACGTTGATTCTTGTAAAACTCGTACCGTTCGTGAATTTACTTAAGTACTTTTTAGTCGCTCACGTGTCTAGTGTTTAGCAAGTTGAGTTTTAGCCTGCTCTTGATCCAAACTTCTCTTTTGAGATGGTGACTCTACGTGGAGCTACCATTGGCATGCACCAATGGCCTATTATCAACCCCGGTCGATCGCGACGCGTGATTTGCTTAACAAAGCGTTACGGTTCACAAAGGTGAAATTACACTCGTTTTTCCTTGACAGAGCACACGTGCTCAAAAGATTTGACTTCTTTGCTACAAACGAACGAAACGAACTACACTTCTTTGTTATAAACGATTTAAATTAATAATCAAATATCGTCTATTCATTGATGGATATTAAAATCTCTCAATGACGTCAGCTAAACTACATCGCTTTACAAACAAAGTGGTGCCATGTTGGGGAAACAAGAAGGGACAATAAAAAACATAAGTCAATATAAATTTTGAATTACACCTCTTAAAACCTAAACTAACCCCATGATTTTTTTCTTCTAGGTAATTTGATATTTTTAATAACCTTTCTTATTCAATTTTTGATTGATAACAGTTTTGAATTTATCTAACGGTAAGCTTTAAATATCATTGGGTAGCTTATTATACAAGCGTATACATTGGCCTTTATATATAATTAAGTTTTACAAATATTATAAACACGGCTATATACGAGTAACAAACTATATAAGAAGCTATATAAGCGGCTATATAAGAAGCAAGTTGATTTGACATTTTTCTGGAAAATATTATACAATACTTTCGAACCGAGTCCATGCACAGGAATCTCCTGTAATGTCTCCTTTCAAGAACCTACTATTTATTGTATTTATTGTATTTTTGTGATTTTGTTCTTTGTGGTGTGAGAAAATAAATACAGTTCCAGGTAATCGTCAAATGGTCGTTAATATGGCACGCCGTAGTCTAAAATAGTTGCCGGGACGGCACCATACAAAAAAGTGCCTTCCGAAGCACAAAAACTCTCTAGTTGTTGTTACGGGTTTAATGTAAGAACCCATTATAATTTAGCGACGAACGCTTCAACCGTATTTATAAATTTATTTATTACCGATATCCAGGTTTTTGTGATTTGAAGCGCTAATCTGGGTGCGTGCGTACTCCGAAGTTTTATCAGAGCTCCGACATTATCAGATTGACAACAACAATTACGTTCGGAAATTTACTTTGTATGGGAATTTCTTTGTCAGAGGCTGAACCATAGACTAATATCGGCGCGATATTATCGTAGTTTCACTTCGGAGTACGGCAGCAGATAGTGATATTGATATCTATCCGTGACCCTGCCATTTTTAGTGTCACCCGACCTATGTTATCGCTATGATTTGACACCAGAAGATTGTACTACCATTATCTTTGCACAAACATACCTAAAATTATGTGTACTTAAAAAAAAGTTATGACTTAAGCATCTTTTTTCTTCTTTTTTTATGGTTCCGGGGAAAAGGTATTTTTTTAGATTTTTCGTTTGGCAACTTTTGGAGATAAGGGGGGCTCAACTCTTTATAGTCGGAATCAAGAGGTTTATGTAAATATTATAGCAAAAAAGAATTTAATTTCTAGGTTTGCTAACTGTTTTTAAGAAATCTGAAAAAACCTCTGCAAACAAACTAACTTAGTTTTGCGGTCCTAAAATGGACTTTATTGCTTCTGAAAATACTATAGGTAGATTGGAACTCCCGACGCGCAAGTTCGACTCGCACTTGATCGGTTTTTTATTTTCAGTTCTGATTTCATCTAGTTAACACTTTTTATATTAATATACATGATGAGTGCAAAATTGCTCGTGACCTAGTTCTACTATTAGGGTTCTGTACATACAGCGTGAATTTGTATTGGTTTCGCACCCGAAGCCCAGTGATTCTGCTCATGAAAACAAGTAACTTTCCCGAAGAAAAAAATTTTTACTCGAAAAAAAATTTTCGCCACCCCATACAAAATGAGTCGATCACGTGACCACTTTACTATGGAGAGGCGGGAAAGGCTTTTCTTCGGGAAAGTTGCTTGTTATCATGAGTAGAATCACTGGGCTTCGGGTGCGAAACCAATACAAATTCACGCTGTAGAGTTAAACGATTTTCGCTCGCAAAGTTTGACGCATTGCTCCAAGGTTCTACTCGTATATCCAAAGGATAGGCAACGTAGCTGTGCGTACAATTAATTGGCGTGTACCCCATTAAGGGTAAAAAACTGGACATGCGAGTGGAAGTAAATAAAACGGTTGTACAGGCAAAAAAAAATATTGCCTTCGTCTGGTAGTTCTTCATACAGGCCGATCCCATTACTAAGCTTAGGTACGCCGACGACGTCTGGTATCTTTCAACCCGTAATCAGATATCCGTGTGTAGAATATGTGTTACTATAGTATTATTATCCTAACAAATAATAAAATATGAGCAAGTAAAGAATAAATTAAAGTAACTTCTACTATTTTATTTTTCTATTTTGTTTTGTTAATCGTAAAAACGGTAAGTAAAGCATCATACTTGGAGTGATTTTAATGTAATCATGAGAGCACGGTGCGTATTCCGAAGTTTTATCGGAGCTCCGATATTATCAGATTGACAAAAACAAATTACGTTCGGAAATTTACTTTGTATGGGAATTTCTTTGTCAAAGGCCGAACCATAGACTAATAAAATTATCGGCGCGATATTATCGTAGTTTCACTTCGGAATACGGCAGCAGATGAGAGTAAAACAAACAAATAATTATAACTGATAAAAGCAGATATTAAACATGCTAGAAGACACATTTTTTGTGGTGAATACAACGTGGTGGTACGGAACCTTCAGTGCGCGAAATCGGCTCGCACTTAGGGATTTTTACTAACAGCCGTTAAGTAGCTCTAATGCCAATGACCGACACAGCCTACACGTGCCTAACATTTTTGATGAGGAAAAAATATCAAATACTGTTTTAAAGTGCAATAGCTTACAAGGCACAGCGCAGACCACCGTTTTTAATTGCTTGGGCAAAAGTCTTGGAAAATATTTTTACTACGTTACTGACTTTGTTAACTCAAAGTAGATTTTATTAACTCAGTCAAGAGTAGGTCCCTGCGTCAAGCTCGATGTGTTTTGACGTACGACTCACTCAACTGACTTACAAATAAAAAAATACAGCCTTTGCACTGAAGCAGTGGAAATTGGTCGCCAAATGCAACCGGCTGAAACTGCCTGCCCACTACAGACAACCGCCGGCTGTCAGGTGTCCTATAACCGGCCTGGAAAAGGACGTTCTATTCACGGAATACACACGTTTGAGTAAGATTCTAACATCAAAATAAAATCAGTCGATTAAAGATCGGTGATCGATCAAAAGAAACGGTCAGCGCTACAACAATTTTCCAACTAATAAAAACTGCTACAACAGCGAATCACTAAGAACATGTCTGATTATGCAGCGGCAGCAGGTGTTGTACCAAGTACCTACTTTAAAATGAACTAACGAATGGCTACGTTTAATTTATATCGCTTATGTATAAGTGTTTATCTACTCGTATCTATCATTATTCATTATCAGCATAATGCACGCCTATTTACGCGTGATTTGCGAACAGTTTAATAACATTACTTGAACTAAAAACGCGCACTAAGTAAGTAGGTTCCGTATAAATAAATATCTAATTGTTTTAATTTCCTCCTAAATTAGAACGACTAACTTTGTACTCTGGATTTAGTGTTATGTACATCGGCACGAAATATGACGTTAAATTCGCGATATCATACAAAATATATGACGTTCAATTCAATTCGTTAGATGATTCCGTGCTTCGGAAGGCACGTAAAGCCGTTGGCATGTCAGAGGCCTTTGGCGGCTCAACAACTCTGACACCAGGGTTTGTGAGGTCGGTCATCGACCTTGCAACCCACACGATATGATGATGATGAATTCAATAAAGACTACTAGACTAGACTTTTTTAGAAACAAGAAGAAAAATAAAAATAAGACTATATTGTTGTTATTATTGTCGCCCCAGATTAGTAAGTATAGTACAGAAGTAATTGTCGCTGACGTGCAATAACAAAAATTTCAAAGGTACCTAAATGATAATTTTAATTATTTTTCAATAAATAATCCGCATATGGCAGCCGTATGGCTACAATAAATATTGTGGGACATTTCACACAAGGTCATCTGATCCCAAACTAGGCAAAGCCTGTACTAGAGGTACCAGAGACTGATATACATACATAAATAGATAAATAACACGCAGACACAGGACAAACACTTTTGCGTAAGGGAAAACATGCATGTTTCAGCAGCGATAACAATTTTGTATTATGGTTGTGAACCATTGACGCAGGAAAAAGCGTGAATTAAAATATTATAGGTATTTTCTCTTATTTATTACATGAATATTATACTTGCTCGTTGACCCTGTTGAATAATAAATGTGTTACCTATGATGTACCGTGATAACAAAGTAAATAAATGTCAAAAAATGCTTGTGGTATTATAACACCGATAACATTTCACGATAAAGGAAATAGTTGACATTAAAGTTTCATACCATAAAAAATTGCCACCTTGAAATCAGCAAGTCTTGTTCTTTTTATCTTTACCTTACTCGTAGGTATAAATACAAGTCTATGTACCTAGTCATCATAATATATGCATGATAAATAAATTGAATGCACATACATACAGTCAACCGCAAATCAATGGAAACACTTGCTCATGAATATAATATGTAGGCGCTAGTATTGGCTTAAAAGCCGTCTCAAGGTCAAAGGGTTCCACCGACGCGACGTGGGGTTAATAATTAATCAATACTCAAGCCATTGTTTGTATGTCACTTCTAAACCGGTACATTCATGGCTTTAGGCTAAGTACGCACTGTAGCACAGGTGTTAGCTTAGCGCCCGGAGGCTAGTGACTCGCCTGATTTCTCGCTAGGATTCAACTGTTACCCAGGAGAAATTGTATAAGAAAGGTTATTATAAAATATCAGATGAAGCCACGAGTATAACTTCCCTAATTCAGAAACTAATTCGGCATACATTGCTCGTTGAAGTAAGGATATTGCAATTAACATAACCATGTCTCCCAGCAATGTATGCCGAATCAGTCCTTGAATTCAGTTAGGTGTGATGGTGGCTTTATCTCCAAGAAAAATCTATGGGATTAGGCTACGGTTCTAACAGACTAATTCAAAATTCAAATAGACTTATGTTTACTGTCCCATGTGGTGCCGGCAAAGAATAGTACCATCCCATACATACGCGTGGGTGTCGTAAGAGGCGACTAAGGTTTAATTAACCAGAGGTTGGGTAGCAGCATCCTACTGTGTAACATACTATCTTACTGCGGTCACCTACAACCGCGGTCCATGGTGCCAGCCGTACGAGTAACGCTAACAAGCGAAGTGAGTATGGTACTTCCCCTCCACATTTTTCCAACAAAAGCGAGAATTCTGCAGGGAGCTCCCTGTCCTGTAGTGGACATTTCATGGGATGTTATGATGATGTTTATTGTACCAACCCGGTACATTCAAACATATTTAAAAGAAGGCGTGGGTTTTTATTGTCGCTTCTTTTTTTCCCACCATGGCGCCACTTTGTTTGTGAAGCGATGTCGTTTAGCTGACGTCATTGAGAGATTTTAATATCCAATAATGTATAAATGATTTTGATTTTGAAAACGTTACGATTCCACCACCACGGTACAACGCCACCTATGATTTGCCTTCGGAACTAATTATAAATACAACGGTTTTTAACACATTTCTAAGCAGCGCTTTACCCAGCGCAATTTAGGGTGGGGATTGGGTACCATAATAAATTATTGTTTGAATTTTATTAATTACTAGCTGTGCCCGCGGCTTTCGCCCATTTTATTAGCCAACAATGAATAAACTATAGATACGTTTTGAGCCTATATTTTGTCGTAGCTCACTCACTTGGCAAGTTTCTAGCCAGGAGCTAGGCCTGCAGTGCGGTCAGTTTCAAGAATCCCTTACGTTTATATGTTAAACTAATTTCCCGGTAACTCAATACAGAGCGTTTTCAGATTTAAATTTTTACTTTACATAATTCTAGAGACCGTCCTATACCAACAAATGGTAGGTCAGCACGTTACGTAACTTAAGCACGCCTACGACTTCACTACAGTTTTCTACAGGTTTCAATCAAGCGCAGGGTAACGCTCCGCTAACTTTAGTTAGAGCAATCATTTTAAACTATTATCATAAGTACTAGCTCGTAGTTGCTTTAATTATAAGTACCTTCTTATCAATTCAGTCCGGCAGAATCGAATCTCGTTTTGTTTCTTTTTTTACAAAACGATTTCAATATTTACATAAAACAATCAATCGTAACCTTACTGGTCTGAAAAAAAAAACATTTTAAATGTACCTATAACAATTTCTTATCGTATATTATGGCACAAGTCGTAAAAGTCGATTGCGGCGCACTATATACATTGTATTAATTAACGGAATAACAGTAACCCTCATCACCCCAAATTTTTATGTTGAAGTAAATCTAATAGAGAGTTTCCAACCAGCTTCCGGAAAATCAACTGGATGACGCTGCAGATCAGCGTAAGGAAAAACCATCATGATGATTTACTATAGTAAATCTATATACTTATACATATTCCCCACGGTTTACAAAGTGCTCTCTTTTATTCTTCTTGGCCGACTAGAGCCGTATGCAGAAAATATCATCGGTGACTATCAGTGTGGATTTCACCGTGACCGTAACACGATAGACCAAATCTTTCTTCTGAAGCAGCTGATGGAGAAGAAATGGCAATACGCGCAGTAGGTACATTCATTCTCTGTTTGTTGACTTCAGCAAAGCGTACGACAGTGTGGACAAAGATACTCTGCTCCAAATACTCAAGTCCTACAAAGTTAATGAGACTGATCAAAGCCGCCATTGAAATTAGTAGACTCAGGGTCAGGGTAGGAAGCAGCTTAATAGAGAAATTTGACGTAGCTACAGGCCTTAAACAGGAAGATGCACTGTCGCCAATTATGTTAAACTTAATACTCGAACACGTCATCTGAAAAGTTTTAAATCATGATCGAGGATTTTAGGAAAATAGGATATGCTATTACTGGGATGATGAGCAGAAAAAGTTCAGGCAATTACGCTCAATAAGTTGGTGTTAGAATCAGTCGTGAGAAGACGGAGTATTTCCTTATGCGTAGATACAAAGACGTAGGTCACCCAGAAAAGACCAAGCTGTAAATTATATTTTTAATAATTTATATAATATATTTGAATAATGTCCATCACGTATTGGACAGGATGATAAAAAGACATGCTTTATTAAGATTCTGGTTATTTTAACCTTAAACAAAAATGTAAGTGCAAGCATCTCTTCCATCATAACATCCCATGAAACGTCCACTACAGGACAGGGAGCTCCCTCCAGAATTCTAGCTTTTCCTGGAATAATGTAGAGGGGAAGTACCATAGTCACCTCGCTTGTTAGCGTTACGGCTGGCACCATGGACCGCGGTTGTAGATGACCGCAGTAAGCAAGATGATGCTGCTGCCCATCCTCCACTTTATAACCCTTAGTCGCCTCTTACGACACCCACGGGTATGTAAGGGTTGATACTATTCTTTGCCGGCACCACACGGGACAAGCATCTCTTATTCTAACCCAAATTTTTATGATCGGTCTCATAATTATGGCAGTGGTGGATGTTCGATTCTCAGTCCCTCATTAAATTTATTAAAAATCCTTCTAACTCCTAACATAAAATAACATATCCATTTTGAACACGGGGAAATCCGTGCTCCTGCACCCGGGGTCTGCCGTCCGGGGGAACGTCAATGTTATGTCAAAGTCTTACTGTCATTTGGAAATACCCCGGGAATCGCCAGAGTTACACGGCCGGTACTCTCCGTGCCTTGTCGCTGCCAAAGCAGAGACCCACCTCAGAAGTTTTAGGCGTAGCACAAAGATTTTGGAAACTACGAGCAGGGCCTTTATAGGGGAACCTAACATGGCGATATTCAGTAGTGCTAACTGGTAATCGATATTTGATCGATATACGGGCTGGCAGACGGCGTCGGAGACGTACGCACGGCAGCAACCATGTATAAATAAAAACCAGTATAAGCTGAACTAGCGCTGCGCTAAAAACGCCCGAAACCAAAGACCCTGCGAATGTCAAAGTATTTCTAACGACGAGCAGCTGTGTGTGTACTAGTAGACTTTTTTAAGTGGTGATTACAAACGTGTCAGTCCTCTTTAGGTTCGTTCAGCAGCTATTTATAAAGCTCAGCAAGATTGCTAACACACAGCTAACTCGCTGCGGCATCAGTACTATTTTTTTGTTATCGTCAATGGGCTTACTCTTGGCCTCCATCTAGTCATGAAGACAGAGATGAGGTCAACGATGGAACGAGCTAGCCCAGAAGAAGCCTATTCACCCGCGACTTGAATAGATTCGGGTTATATGAACTCGGGAACACAGACGCAGGCAGAGAATTCCACTCTTTAGGCGTGCGCATTATAAAAGATGTTTCAAAGCGCTTTGTGCGAATGTGCGGAATATCAACCAAGTATGGGTGATATCCTGCGGTGCGTCTGGATTCCCAATGGTAGAAGGGAGATGTTGGAATAAGCTCGTGGAGCTCTTGAGCACACTCTCCAAAGTACAATCTGTAGAAGACCGACAGACCTGCAACCTTGCGACGGTGGGCCAGACTGTGAAACTTTGTTTTCACCAGCATCTCATCACCAACGAGCTTATTATCTTCTATCTCTGTGCTTAAGTTTGGGAGGCTTTTGCCATTCACTAAAAAAAGTTATTACGTAACTGAACAACAATATCAAAACATATTTAAAAGAGCGCGTGGGTTTTTATTGTCGCTTCTTTTTTTTTCCCACTATGGCGCCACATTATTTGTGAAGCGATGTAGTTTAGCTGAAGTCATTAAGAGATTTTAATATCCAACAATGAATAAATGATTTTGACTTGACTTGAACAACTTTAACTATCTTAGTCACATCACTAGGTATTTACATTGTTGGTATGAAAATATTTTGTAATGAAATTAAGACGATACCAGCTATACAAATTAGTTTACTTTATGATTGAACACAGCTACGACTAACATTAGATTAGACAAATAAACGAAATAGTCGTCTAAAACTGAGAAAACTAGCGTAAGTTGCTACTCGTAGTTAGTGAGTCTTCTACGTTATCAAGAAATATTTATTCACTATTGCACAGGGTTATTTCAAAAAATATCATACGTCTCAAATTACTTAATCCCCCGAGAAATGGGAAAATGTAATCCACTTAGTTGAAGCCGTAGTAAGGGGAGTAGGTAAATAAATATAAGGTATTTATTTTTAAAGGTACTGCATAAAAAAATCAAAATATCGGTGACAATTAAAAGTTTATCGAACTGAAATTGAATTTTTAAAGTAACTTAGATTAATGAAGGTCTCCTCGTGCTCCGGAGACCTTTATAAATCTAAGTAAAGTAAATTAAAAAATGCTATTTATTATATTATCTGAACATCACTATTAATATTTATTAAATACCATAGTTTATACACAACAATTTCAGATGACAATATTTTCTTGTTTCATACTTTTTAGAGCAATATTTTCCAGTAGCCGGGTTCTAGTTTTTGAAAAAAAAAAATTTTTTTCATTATTTTGGGATTATAAATACGTAATAAGGCTAACAATATAAATATAGATTTGAAATTTGCTCACTAAAGCCCATTTGATACCCAACACACGTTATCATTGTTTTTTTCGTTCATCACGTAATCTAGAGGGCGCCACATTCAATTTTATGTGACGTCTTATATTCTATACTAGCGGATTCAAGGCGTTTCCAACGATACCTCATTTTTCAAATTACAATAAGAAGTTTAAAAGTTATGTTGGAACAGATGAACATATATATGTCGCAGGCATATCGTATAATTCGTCATATCACAGTTTGCCTTGGCATTCTACAAAATGCCGTGAGAATTTTAATTCGGCATTTTACATAATGCCGCGGCTCTTTACAAAATGGCGCGTAATTCGTTTCTGGCACTCGCTCGGCTCGTGCGTTGTGGTCGCAAGATAACCTAACCCAGCTGGGTTTACCGTGGCTAACGAACCTAAAATGCACCAGTGATCTACACCCGTTTACAATCT
This sequence comes from Athrips mouffetella, assembly GCA_947532105.1. Taxonomy (NCBI): domain Eukaryota; kingdom Metazoa; phylum Arthropoda; class Insecta; order Lepidoptera; family Gelechiidae; genus Athrips; species Athrips mouffetella. Next base: position 37,357,770 of record OX383956.1, read on the forward strand.
GCCGGCGACGTTTTACAATTTGCCGCTCGTTTACAGTTTGCCCGCCGTTTGTAAACGGCGAAGTATACGATTTGCCTGCGACATATGTATAATCTGACACTAAACACTCATATAGTGACACTCAAACACACACTCATTCATACAAACACTCACACTGAGACACAGACAAACATTAACACACTCGTTTCTCACACACACACACACACACAAACACACACACAGATACTCACATATTCATTTTTATATTTCTCATATTCTCCTTTTTAATATTTTATTGATTATATGTATATTCCACTCAGTATTTTTAAACTAAACTCATTCAAATCAAAACATACCTTTTAAATAGTTTTTCAGTGTTTTGAAATTTTTAAATACTAAGTAGTATTACATTACCTAATGTAGTCCCTATGGGGTGGGTCCTGGAGACCTGTAATACAGGGATGACCTAGCTCAGGCTCCAGTCTCCCACAACATTTGAATTTTAAGTTTTACCTCTAGCATTGTACTTACCTAGTATGGAAAAATGTTATGTGGAGAAATAAATAAATTATTTATTTATTATTATTTATATATACATACATACATATACCGGTCAAAATCATAACCCTCCTTTTTGCCGTAGTCGGGTAAAAAAGAAACTGTCTTAGTGTGAAGGTATGCAGCGTCAGGTGAAAGGACCAAGAATAGTGAATTTTAAATAGTGCAATTATTATTATTTTATTTTTTATTTATTAAAATTATTGACAATTTATAAACTAATAATTAACGGCAATAATTGAAGATATCGTGTCATACAAGTTAAAAATAAATATTTATTTGTATTTCTGAAAACAAGCACTTAAGTAAATGATCTACCGTATTAGTATATGGTATCTATGTACATGTTTGTACTTGACATTTTATATTTTCTGTATTTTATATAATATTTTTTTGACGATCACATTGTGAATTCTTATATTTGAAATGAATGTAATTTATAATGTAATTTTAATTGTGTGATAAATTAATCTAATCTATTGGTGCATAACTTTTAGTTAACTGCCTGTAGTTACAGATACTTTTGTCACTCACTCACTTCACTTTTTATGAAGTTGACAAATAAACGAGGTTTAGGCAATTATCGGATATGTTTGTAACGGATAAAAAATCGATTCCGACTCGCTTCAAACATTTTCTTCTCTTTTCATTTAGATATTAATCAACAGTGACGCCTGTATAGTGTCATATTACGCCTAGAGTCATATTGATAAATCCCTCTCAAGTCTATGATTGCACTCAAGATGTGTAATTTGTATGTGTCAAGTAATAACCATGAAATAACTAACCCTTTATTTTCTTTGTTTCCAGATCAAATTAAGTTTTTTTAAAGACACCAACAAATCGCAAAATGGGAAACGTAAGTACCTTTTCAATAAACTACATAGAAGAACTGCCCCGTGTGGTGCCGGCAAAGAATAGTACCAACCCTTACATACCCGTGGGTATCGTAGCGACTAAGGGTTATAAACTGGAGGATGGGCAGCAGCACCCTCCTTTGCATCTAACATCTTACTTGCTGCGGTCACCTACAACCGCGGTCCATAGTGCCAGCCGTAACGCTAACAAGCGAGGTAACTTCCCCTCTACATTTTTCCAGCAAAAGGTAGAATTTTAGAGGGAGCTCCCTGTCCTGTAGTGGACGTTTCTCGGGATGTTATGATGATGATGACACAGAAGACAAATGGTAATAACCTAGGTCAAGCAACCGAAGCACTTTCCATATCGTGTGGGTTGTGAGATGGATGACCGACCTCACAAACCCTGGTGTCTGAAAGCCTCTGACATGACTCATCATCTCACTATTCGGACAATTAGGTGGTTGATACATCCTGCAATATCCCTTACCTTCAGGGCTTTGCGCGCGAAAATCGTGTTACTCTATGTCCTTACCTAACTAAGGAAGTCTTACGGAGTGATTTTTGTTTGAAGATGTCCGCACCGGGAATCGAACTCTCCTTCGGATCGAGATCCGAACGCTCTAACCACTAGACCACGAAGTTGTAAAAACAAAGACAGTTTACTCGTAGATACTGTGGCATTTGTATAATTGTTACAGGCAATGTGATAAACCCGGGCACTATTAATAATGGCCGGTCTGTATTAATAATGCCCGACTCGAATGGGCCATGTGATTAAAACAGCATGGTTAATCACTTTGACCGGCCATTTTGAATAATGCCCGCCCTATCTTGGGCAAAGTAACAAAAATAACCTAAACTAAAATAACGTTTTTTTTTTCTTTTGTCTTTTTTTTTGTCTATGGGTAGACATAAATAAAAGATTAATTAAAAGGTTAGGTCCGTTTAGGTTAGGTTAGGTTATTTTTATTACTTTGCCCATTATTCATAATGGCCAGCCAAAGTGATAAATTAATCACTTTGCCCGAAGCTCTTGGGCATTATTAATAATGGCCGGTCCGTATTAATAATGCCCAGTTAATCACATTGCCCGTAACATAATCATAGAGTAACTGGCGAATTAACTATATAGGGTGACTTTTAATTAGTTCTTGATAGAAAAATGTATGGATGTACTCATGATACTGGACAACTTTCCCCAAGCAACATAGGTGGAAATACGAAAATCAAGTTTTGACCTCCCATAGAAACTGCATCAGCTGATAGCGCATATTATATGGGAGGTCAAATTTGGTTTTTCGTATTTCGACCTATGTTCCTTGGGAAAAGTTGTTCAGTATCATGAGTACATGCATATCTTTTGCTATCAAGAACTAATTAAAAGTCACCCTACATAGCTACAACATTGATACTATAATCTACTGATGTAAAAAGGTACAACTACAATATTGAACCAAGTGGTCTACAGATAAATCACAAACAACCTTCACAAAAGGAATTACGATTCAAGTCGCGAGTGAATAGGCTTCTTCTGGGTAAACTCGTTCCATCGTCGACCTCATCTCTGTCTTCAAGACTAGATCGAGGTCAAGAGTAAGCCCATTTTCAATAAAAAAAAAAATTACTCAGAAATTACAACACTTTATTTTGTCCTTCAGCCACAGGGTTACTATCCGTCAAATCATGTCCCGCCTTTCTTGTCTGTCCGAACTTTGTTAGTATTTTTAATTTGCTTGGATCATACTCTGCGAGCATCATTATAACATCAGGGACTCAATATCTAAGAAAACATTTAAATTTATTCCGATAAACCTTTAAAAGGTAAACAATCAAACACTACTTTAAATTTATAGAATTTCAATCTTCACTTTTGAGAACAAATATTAGTGATTTTGAATTTTTTCAATAATTTTATCATCCGATGATATTCAGGAATCGGCTGCCAGTCCTGCACTAAGCGGGATTTCTCAATTTATCTACATCTACACTAATATTATAAAGAGGAAAGATTTGTACCTATTTTTGTATGTTTGTATGTTTGTAATGAATAGGCTCCGAAACTACTGGACCGATTTGAAAAATTCTTTCACCATTAGAAACCTGCATTATCCGGGATGAACATAGGCTATAAAATATTTTAAAAAAGTTAGGGTTCCGTATGAAAACTTCGATAATGTAACCCAAGGTGTGAAAAAAATACTAAATAGCATCCTTATATCGAGTACGCTGCCGAAACTATTAACAATAGAGCAAAGTAATGTACTACAGAATTATAGAAGCCATCAATATCTACAAAAAAGTCCGCGATACCATATGTCTAACTATTACAGTTATGTCACAATAACTACTTTTTCATGTTAAAATATGTAATAGTAACGCCGGTACAAACTATATAGGCCACATTATTCGTACCTATGAATCCTTATCCAAATAAATGATTTCGTATTCAAGGCTATATCAGTACCTGTAAATAACTTTTTGAATTATTCAAATCGGGCATACCATTCAAAAGTTATCATGAGTGTAATCGTTATCAAAATTGAAATTAAAGAAACAGCGTCCTAAGTGACTGTAATGGTTTTATCTACAACAGAGAATAGACACGAAAAATTTTACTGGTCAAGTGCGTGTCGTTCCGTGTGGTAGCGGCAAAGAATAGTGCCAACCCATCTCAACCTGTAGCTGTCGTAAGAGGCGACTAAGGGTTTACAAACCGGAAGATGGGCAGCGACATCTTTCCGTGTATCGCACCATCTTACATACTGCGGTCACCAACAACCGCGGTCCATGGTGCCAGCCTTAATGCTAACAAGCGTGGTGACTAAGATACATCCCCTCCACATTCTTCTAGCAAGGGCTCGAATTCTGGAGGGAGCACCCTGTCCTGTAGTGGACGTATTATGGGATGTTATGGTGGTTTTGATGAAGTGCGTGTCGGCTCGAGCGAATTTAATGCACTTCTGCGTGACTAAGATGGTATGACTGCCCATAACTAAGACAGTATTTTTACCTTAGTGGTACGGAACCCTCGGTGGGAGTCCAACTTGCGCTTGGCTGGTTTCTTTAGTAACCCCCGATGCAACAAGAACCTATATCTACCCGTGCGAAGCCGGGGCGAACCGCTAGTTTGAAATAAATAGGTACATATATTTTTAAATGATCCAGCCTTTGTCTGGCATTGCTTGATGGCATGTAGATAATCTTGTCTTTGATGCGACTTTCCAATTAAAAGTACAAGTAACTTAAGATAGATGGCGCCCAAAAGGTTTGTGAAACGCGACAACGACGTGACTTCTGCGTATCAAGACTAACTGTGGCAATGTAAAGCGCGTCGAAATTGTAAAAGCAGAGAAATCTAAGTTTTTGGGAACCTCTTACGACCATAGCAAGAGGTTACAGTATATATGGAAAATAATGGAAATTAGAGATGCGTCATTACAGAAAACAGTACACCATTACATCACATTACTCAGAGCGTAAGAGCAGTGTCCGTGAGGTGCCGGCAAAGAATAGTACCAACTCATCTATACCCGTGGGTATCGTAAGAGGCCACTAATGGTTTATGGACCAGAGGATGGGCAGCAGCATCTTTCTGTGGTGCGTCGTACCATCTTACCTATTGCGGTCACCAAGAACAGCGGTCGCCAGCCGCAACGCTTACAAGCGTGGTGACTATGGTAAAGCCCTTCCAAAGTATTACGCATTTTTGCTGAAAATTTGGTGGGAGCTTCGTGTTCTACAGTGGACGTTTTATGGGATGTTATATTCGTATAGCTTCGTACTTGAAAAATTATGTTTAATAACTTAATTAATTTTTAGGAACCTAACGGAGTACCTCCAGCTCAGGAGCTGGAAACATTCCTGCCCCAAGATGAGAAGCTTAAGGGGACGGTTGTCAGTGCCAAGTAAGTATATCTATACCATTATAAAAATGTAAACCGATTTTGATTTTGTGTACAAAATATCACGTTATGCTAAATTGATGCCCCTTAATGCAAATCACAGATTTTTCGACGCTTTATCTGACTTTTTATATTTATTTGTTTGTTTGAACCGATTTATTTGATTTAATTATTTGAAAAAGTACCGAACCGATTTTAATGATTTTTTTTTCTGTTTGATAGCTAATAGTTTGACTCAATAAATGGTATACCTATACAGGGTGTAAGGGACAGGTTGGCAAATACTGAAAGGGCATGATCAGTCAACGTAACTGAACAACTATCAAAACAACTGAACGACTTTCAGCGAACAAAATTTTCAGGAAATGAAAAAAGAAATCGGCTTCTCCATACAAACTGTCCAATCAAGTTTGCAATTTTGTATGGAGAGGCCGATTTTTTTTTTTCATTTCCTGAAAGTTTTGTTTACTGAAAGTCGTTCAGTTGCGTTGACTGATCCTGCCCTTTCAGTATTTGCCAACCTGTCCCTTACACCCTGTATTTTATTTAACATGCGGACGAAGTCGCAGGCAGAAGCTAGTACACGTGAAAATTCAGAAGTAGCATGGAGTAGACATACATACCACATAATGTATTTTTTACGATGCCCGTCTAGAGTAGTACACACGACCGCACATCAGTGGAAACACTTTGCCCTTGAGCAGGTCTCTGGTATTTTGTAGCGTAGCGCTATCTTGCCTTTTACTGGTTTTGTTCATATTTCATATTTATTTATTGCATAGTTAAAGATCTTATAGTTTTGGTACAGTTGGTACTCTCGGGGAAGAAAAATGTTCGCCAGTTTTCAAATTGATTCGTTTAACATCGCGAGCACATATTACCTTTTGAAACTGTGATAAAGATTCGAATATTGCATACAAAAGTTTACTTTACTGTTCGAAAATAAAGTTCAAATTAATTCAGACCTTGACCAAAAATTTAAAAAGAAATAAGAACCTTCGTGTTGGTTTGACTTCATCTCTTTGGTTACGACAGTTAAAAAGCTATTGTCTTTCTTTCAATGTCATAAATTGAAGTGTCTGTCACTTTATTATTGAATTATTTGTCACATTGACGGAATGGAATCTGTGAAATCTCAGAGTTTTATGTTCTAATAAAAACTATAAAATATAAAACTCTGTAGTGGGAAAAACGGACAATACCTTATTTTGCACCAAACGTTACATTTATTTAAATATTGGCAGTACTGTTTCTTGTACTAAGATGTTGGTATGATTGATTCTGGCACTGGTGCGAGCGAAAACCAATCTTAAGGTGACGAACATTTTTCTTCCCTGAGTGTATATGCAAGGGTGTCGCAAAATTTAAATTGAATTTACTGTATAAAAAAAATAAATTTAACAAAGCTAAACATACAACTTTACTACAAATTTTGCCTTTTAGCAGCAGTTCTAGCGTTACTGTATTTCGGTTCAAACGGTACATAAGCCAATGAATTTACCAGCACATAAGACATTATAAGTTCTGAGGGTAGGCAACGCGTTTTGCTATTTTATCATACAGGGTTGTTTATTCATTTGAAACTTTACCTTCTTATTAGTCGGGTCCAAATCAACAACTTCTATTATGAAGAAAACTTTTGCATTAGGTATTTCTAAATTCTAGAACAAAACCCATTGCCTTTAACCTTACCAAAGAAAAACAGAGACTTATCATCGCATTTTTCGACCGGACTAGTCTAACCACAGGTCTAACTAAACACGCCTTATTCGTCACTATCTTTTAATAGAGTAAGTTTATGACGACATCTATTGTGATTTTTCGTCTGAGCTTTAAAAATAGCAAAGGGACCATATAACGTAACAAATTGGAACTGCATAACAAAGATTTCTTTTTTGCAATTGACCATTTCGAAGAAGATCCCTTACATCGCGGAGACCATTAGAGAGGCCTTTGTCCGGCTGTTGACGTTTTTTTGTTGATAGGACGGTTTGGTAACGCTTATACAACGTGTAACAGATAGGTGGGTGTGATAATACTGAAGAGTGTGAATCTGCCCAATAAAACCGAACAACTTTTCCCAACGAACATAGGTGGAAATATGAAAAACCAAATTTGACTTCCCATACAAAATGCGCTATCAACTGATGCACTTTCTATGGAAAACCAAAAAATTATTTTGTTCTATGACCTATGTCCCTTGGGAAAAGTTGTTCAGTTTCATGGACAGATTGAAACCTTTAGTATTCTCACACCTTTCCGTTACACTGTACCTATATTGAATTGATATTATTACTTTAATAATTCATAAACAAAAAATGTAGGTAGCCAAAAATTCAAAGAAACTATTTTGAGCCACCTACCCACATTTTCATCAATAAATTGCTCAGATCACAGTGTGTGCAGTCCTACTTCGCGAGTCACTTGGGAGCATTTGTTAACTTTAGAATTGTTTTATTTTAACAGAACTTACACCATGACCAAAGATACCAAAGATGTGGAATCAGGCGACTTCGATCCATTCGCAGAACGGAAAAACGACAACCCAACTTCGTAAGTACAGAATCTGACTACTATTTGGTTTTTGTCGTATGCTAACGGCTTTCAAGTTTGCCACAATCAAGCTTTGTTCTGCTTGTGCAAAAACTTACTTATTCGTGTCTTTATTTAAAATATATATATATATATCGCCATTATAGCCCTAATTCCGAATTTGGCTACGCAATGTTGGAAATATCATGAGAGCTACACTTTTTACATAGAGCAACTGTCGTCATTCCTTTGCCATGCTTCCAACTCGTGTTACGCAAATAATTCCAAAAGACTGGTTCTTTTCACTTCAAGTGAAGAATGATATTCGTTTTTCTGTGCTTTTTATAATTTTAATAATCTTATAAACTTCTCGGTGATATTTAGGTAATAGTTGATCCCCAGGTTTAAAGCAAACCTATCACAGTTTTAAAGTTTGGCTTAACATGCCTTCCGGAGCACGAATTAAAAAAGTCTATGCAAACAAAGATTTAGTATCTTCATATTTTTTTAAAATCCTTTATTTCTCTAACAGTAAACGAATAACAGATGTCATCAGTTTCATCAGGTGTTATTGTGTATCCCAATATGAATAGAAAATAAATTTTTGATATGTTGTCCGCCATTTGCACAGACTTATCTTTATTTAACACTTTGTTAAATCTATTACTGACACTTTCATTTTCGTGATGAACTGCCTGTTAAGCTCCTTTAGATCTTATGCTGTCATTGTCTTTGTCAATAAAACAGAAAAAATAAGCAATGGACATAAAGAAGCTTTAAGAGCGTTCATCCGTTCAAATCGCTCCTGGAGTCAAATTTACGATTTTCGCCGAAGGATAAAACAGTGCAGTTCTCAGTTTTTAAAGAAGACATTAATATTATATTAGATATACTTTCACGATCTGTTTTTTGGTTTAAAAACATTTCAAAATATTGGGATATTGTTCCAAACAGTTTTTAACACGTTCGTTTTTAACTTAGCGCTTGACCGTCTACGCAGATGCGAGATTTATGTAGGATTAAATGCTACGAGATTGAAAAAAAAATTACCATTCGAAAATTCAGGAGATTATTTAGTTTTTGGTAAAAAAAAAAACTCTGTTTAGGTAAAAATTCATTCAAAAAAACTACAATCAAAAGTGACATTTTCAGTAAATTTACGGGATATTAACCGTGTCTTTTAGGTGAAAATGTAAGACATAATTTTTTTCTGTTTGGACTTAGCATGTGAAGTCACTCATACTCTAAAATACTGTATCTTTTTTTTTATAAACTGTATTTATATTTTACTGTGAATTATTTTTTACTCCTATAAAATCGATGCCAGCGCTTATTCGTGGCCGAGGCCTTGTTGTGGTGACGCATCGGAGTAACGCTCTTAACTCTAAAGACGATTGATAATAGTGCTCGCGCTTATTAATTAAAACTTGTTTGAAAATTAATCTGTTACTTAATTTGTTTAGTGGTTTAAAAGAAATCGAAACAATTATATAAAATTTTAGGTTTATATCAAATGCTATACCCGTTTCAGAAACAACGACACACTCACCCACTTGCTGAAGGCTTCTCTTGGTACCGGCATCCTGGCGATGCCCAAGGCGTTCAAGGCCTCTGGTCTTATCTCGGGGATCTTCTTCACCGTCCTAGTTGCCGTCGTCTGCACCCACTGCGCATATATTCTTGTAAGTCCACCTTCTCTCATTACTCGCTCGCTGCGCGTTTCTACCTACATACGAATCAGGACTTATCAAGGGACTTATAATATGGGTACGCTAGCAATATAAATATGGTACCGTTTTAAAGGTAATAAGTATAACCGAAGTTATATCGAAACCGAAAAATGTGTCGGCGTGGCGTATCAAAGAAAACCTATTTTTAATAACAGTATAGTGCATTTGGGTTTTATTGTTCCTACATTGGTACTAAACCTGCCCCTGAGCAATTCGCAATGTATAATATAACACCCTGTACAAAAGGTGTTACAAAAAACTTTATTTTTGGCGTGTGTATTGTAAATCTACCTACTTTTCTCAAGCTACGTATGTGGAATATGAGAAAAATATTGTATTTTCTTTCATAGAAACTGAAAAGAAGAAATAGAAGCTTATAGCTTATTTTGTAACTATACATAAATCAGGCAACTTTTTTCTTATTTCAACCTGAGTACATATTTATATATATATCACCAAGGAAGTGCTTTGCGTTTTTTTTATCCTTTAGGTAATATAACCTAGAAATTTTTAAACCACAATTTATTTTACGCAAAATGAATGTTTGATTCTGTTTAAAAAATTGTTGCTTAGCGAAGATCTTATTTTAAAAATTTTTTTATCGCGAACGTGTCCTTTACTTTGCGAATTTTATTTGTTATACGAGTGCGTATTTTATGGATAGGACAACCCATCGGATTGACATACCTGTCCCATGTGCAGGTAATTTCACTCGCTTCCTTAGCCTTTAAAACGAAACACAGCAGTGCAGACACTGCTGCTTTACGACAGAAATAAGCAAGGTGGTGGTACTTCCCCATGTGGACTTTGCACAAAAGCCCTACCGCCTTCAAATGCTACATAATAAATTTTGAAGCGACTGCGCTAACAGCTTTGTTATATAGGGTGACTTTTAATTAGTTCTTGATAGAAAAAGGTATGAATGTACTCATGATACTGAACAACTTTCCCCAAGGATCATAGGTCGAAATAAGAAAATCAAGTTTTGACCTCCCATAGAAACTGCATCAGCTGATTGCGCATTTTGTATGGGAGGTCAAATTTGGTTTTTCTTATTTTGACCTATGTTCATTGGGAAAAGTTGTTCAGTATCATGAGTACATGCATATCTTTTGCTATCAAGAACTAATTAAAAGTCACCCTATATAGGTTACAAATATCTGAGTTTTTATTGGTTTTGCTCCCGAAGCCCAGTGACTCTAATCATTATAACAAGCAACTTTCGCAAAGAAAAACATTTTTACTTGAAAAAATTTTTTCGTCTTCCCATGGTAAAGTGGTCACGTGACCGACTCATTTTGTATGGAAAGGCGAAAAATTATTTTCGAGTAAAAAAATTTGTTCTTCGGGAATGTTGCTTGTTTTCATGAGTAGAATCACTGAGTTTCGGGAGCGAAGCCAATGAAAATTCACGCATATACTGACTTGCTACGATACTTGGGTATTTTTTCGAAATTTTCGATTCTTAAAGCTACGACTGTTAGCAGGCTGTAAGCAACGAATTACAGATACTCTGTAAGTAATTGGAAGTTCTTCTATTCTACAGGCAGTTCTTCTATGCGGCATGGGTAACATTAATGCTAAAACAAAAAGAAAATGACGTATGCCTGCAGTCGGAAAGTGGGTACTTTTGGGCCGCAGCTGCACAAAAATTCGTACACTCACTATGACCAGAAGTAATGAAGCCACAGATATTATTGTCTCCGAATAGCAAATCAAGCCCGTACACATGATTTTGTTGTTATTTTATATCGCTGTTGACACTGAAATCGGCCCTAGATTTTATATTTTATAAACGCTTAAAGTTGGGATCTTTTTCATCATCATCATCATGAAGTGCCATCTCCATCCCGGAGGTCGGTATCGGTGTCCATATGTCTTCCTATCTTCAGTCATGCGAATTAACTTTGCTGTGCTCTCTACTTCAAACAAGTCTCTTATATTTTTCGTCCATGATGTTTGTTTGTTTGTAAATTCATGTTCGTCGTCTGCCTCGGCCTCTTTTTCCTTCAATTTTTTTTAGGATCTTTTTACACTGGCTAAATGCACTCCTTACTGGCGTATGCGTAATATATAGTTGTCTTGTACGCGCTGCATCCCGTGTGGTGCTGGTAGTCTCGTGTGTTGCCGGCAAAGAATAGAACCAACCCATACATATCCGTGGGTGTCGTAAGAGGCGACTAAAGGTTAACTGGAGGATGGGCAGCATTCTCCTTTGTATCTTACATCTAACTTACTGCGGTCACCTACAACCGCGGTCAATGGTGCCAGCCATAACGCTAACAAGCGAGGTGACATGGTACTTCCCCTCCACATTTTTTCAGCAAAAGATAGAATTCTGGAGGGAGCTCTTTGTCCTGTAGTGGACATTTTTTTTTTCATGGGATGTTATGATGTACGCGCCGCGCGTAGTTTCCAAAATCTTTGAGTACGCGCGATAGCAAGCACGTCACGTAGAAACAAAACCAGTATAATCTGAATCAGCGCTAAGTTACAAACGCACTAAACCAGAGACCCGCTCAAGGTCAAAGTGTAGCCACCGACGTGCGGCTGTGTGTACGTACAGCTCATCCATCAAGCATAAAAGTTGCACTACGAAAACCGCTACTGGCAATGATGAGATAAAGTTACGCTTTAAAAATATGATCGAACGTTACTTTTATAATACGAATTTGTTACAGATAAAATGCGCCCACGTGTTATACAAGAAAACAAAAAAAACGAACATGAGTTTCCCGGAGGTTGGCGAAGCGGCGTTCGAAAACGGTCCTGAGTGGGTGCGAAGATGGGCTTATACTTTTAGGTGAGTCGTGTATCAAGCTTTAAATGAACTGAAAAATAAAGAACATTAAAATATTAGTAAAAATATAATTTAAACCAAGCTTTTATTAGATGTAGAAATAAACTAAAACGTTATCACAGTCTCAGGTTTTTAAATAAAAGCGTGTTATACCCTCTTGTTAAAAGCTTTTATCTAGTTTCACCTATCGCGGTGTCTGGCTGTCTGTAACCAAATCTTGCAAGTTAAATTTGACCCACTTCCCAGTTTCCGATTAAGATTAAATTTTGCATAGGTACGTATGTGATTTGGGTTATTACAACATGAAGCTGATCTGATGATGAAGCCGGAAGATAGCCATAGAAAAGTGAGATGAAAGAAAAAATTAAAATATATCTATTTACTGAAATTTAGAATTACAATTTAGATTTTCCAGTAGTTCCCAAACTAGGACAACGCCTGTATCTTGGGAAACCAAATATGAGTTACAATGTAAGATTTTTTTTACATTTCACAGTGCATTTTATTATTTACAATATGAAATGTTAGTTATTATATTAATTACATACATAGGTCTATAGAGAGCAAGGGTGTGTGTATAATTCGTAGTGTAGGTGAGGTGAGGTGAAAATAAAAAATAAAAATTGTGTTGGTTGGTGGGTATCGGAGACTCAGTGATGGCATAATGTAGCCCAAATAACCATAACCGCAACCTTTGTTTGACTTCTTTCGTCGAGCATGTTATTATTTCACAGATAGGTTGGAACAGCATAGGAGGGGAATCTTTTTTGGATAATACCGCGTATCAGAAATCTTGCAGCGCCATCTGTTGGTGGGCAGCATGGCTTGCTCACCTGGTAAGATTTTATTGACAAAACAACTCTGGGAGGTTTTTGGATAAATTTCTCTAAGATTTTACATAAAAATCAACGACTAAATTTCCCGTGCAAGATGCAGTAATCACTTTTGTAATGTATTATAGTTTTTTTACTCCATAATTACTAGAGGCGCTGTTTTTATATGTCGACTACCTAATTTAACCATACCTTACGTTCGGTCAACCGCACGTGAATGGAAACATTTGCAACTCTAGCACTATCATATGCCATAAAGTCCAAAGTTTGTCTACTGACGACGTGTTGTTGGATGTACGTAGAAAAATATTTTAGGTTTGGGCTCGTCTGATTCTACGTTGGGTAAATAGTTGTTTTTTAGTTTTTGACATCATAAATACTAGAGAATGAAATTATGGTAAAAATAAATTTTTAAATCAAGCTTTTATTAGATGTAGAAAAGGAACTAAAACGTTATTCCAGTCTCAGTTTTTCAAATAAAAGCGTGTTACATTATAAAACAGCAAGAGAGAAATAAAAAAGAGGGTGTAAAACGCTTTCATTTGAAAACCTGAGAATGTGATAACGTTTTAGGTCTTTTTCTACATCTAATGAAAGCTTGTTTTAAAAATTGATTTTACCATTATTTTTTATTTCTCTCTTGCTGTTTTATAATGATGTAACACGCTTTTATTTAAAAACCTGAGACTGTGATAACGTTTAAGTTCTTTTTCTACATCTGATAAAAGGTCGTATTTATTGTTATTACAAATATTATATTTTTTTACTTTTAAGTAAGTATTTATGATGTCAAATACTAAAAAACAACTATCTACACACTCTATAATCAGACGAGCCCAAACATAATATTATTCTTCGCTCGTCAGTTGAAACACTTTGGAATTTATGAGATGGTAATGGAGTTGAAAATGTTTCCACTGACGTGCGGTTTGGATTAGGTACATACCAAAGATTTTGGAAACTACGCCAGGGGGCGTTTTTCTTACGTCAATGGTACATACTATAAAAACAGCGCCTCTAGTATGGAGTAGACAAACTACGGTATCGTACAAGTCATTGTTGCATCTAGCACGGGAAATTGCTTTGTATGTACAAATTTAGAAAAAAATCCCCAAAAGGCCTAGCTAAACCCAAATTTCCATGAAGAAACCTCTAAGAGTTGTTTTAACATTAAAATAATACAAGGTAAGCAAGCCATGCTGCCCACCAACAGATGGCGCTGCAGGATTTCTGAAACGCGGTATTTCCTCCACTTTCCACTTTCCGTTTCCATCATCAGATTAGCTCCAAGTCTCAAGATTTACATACGCATGAAAAATTTCATCAATCGGAAACCAGGAATCTCGTAAAATTTCACTTGCAATATTTGGTTAAAGACAGACAAACACCGCGACAGGTGAAACTAAATAAAAGCTTTTGATAAAAGGTCTTCAATAAGTTTTATATTAGAAAGTTAGGTGACAATCCGATGACAATTTGCTCAGTGCAATGTGGTCGTCAGCTCGTCAGGCAAAATGGACGCTCTATCAATGTCCAAGTGTTTGCCGACGTTTATTTGTGATATCTTAATACAACTTTTTCCGTAACATAATAAGCAAGAAGCTAGGATAGATAAGTTTATGGGAATTGAAGAAAAGAATATGTGCCTTTATGGGTGCGCGAGCCTAAACCGTTCTTGAACCACAACCATAGCCGCTACCGGTAGTGCGGTACAGTCGAGAGCACGTAAAGACTTGGTTTCCAGCTAAATTGAAAGGCATAATCTGCTATGCTAAAGTTTAAGCTGAAAATGGAGCGTAGTAGTTAGATTAGTAAAAGCTTATAAAATCACATCCCATCGCACCGTTCATTTGGGCATAATGTGCATTATAAAACACGACTCATTTCTTTTTCAGAATTTTCATCCTTATCAGTCTGTTTGCTACGTACTTTGGTACCTGCTCTGTTTACACCGTCATCATAGCTCAAAACATTTCACAGGTAAGGATAGTTTCAAATTTACTTTTACATCTGATGGATGCGGGCAGTGTGGGACCGTGCCTTATGGAGATTTTTAGGGGAAGTGTCCAGAAGGGAGACAATTGAGTCAAAAGAACGCAGAGCCAAGAAGCTCATTGATGACGAGAAAATGGTAAAAACTACGTAACGCTTCATGGCTTGGCCCACCGCCACCCTCAAGTTCCGTGCGTGTCGGTCTGTCACAAATTGTTATGTGACCTGAGCTTCAAGTGGCTTGTCCCTATTCCACCAGCCTTCTTTACTATTGTGACTGCAGACCAGGATTTCACCCTCATCTGGCTTACATTTTATTCAACATCTTCTGGTATTAGTCTAATCAATGAGGAAATCGTTGGAGGATTCCGAAAAATTCCTCTGCCCTATGAAATTTGGCATGTGATGAAGTTAGGTAATACAAATTACAGATGTAAAATAATCGTAAAAGTTTTGTTACGAGAAATAAGGTATTTTTACCTTAACATCAAAATAGCTTATCTCTCTGTGAAACATTCCTCAGGCTGAAGTACTTTATGTATACATACTCGTACATAAGCATTATTAAAATAGGTGCGTACTCGTATAAGAACCCAAAAATTTTTCTATTTGAGAGTTACTCCAAATTAATTAAACTCTTAATATTTCGCGATATATCTGCTACGGAAAAATTTCTTCGTTAGTTTTAATTTTTATACTGTTTTTTTTTATTAAGCAGCTGTATTCAGTTATTCAAAAGATTTTCCTTTAGATCATCTTTGTTTTCATTTTTTCTTTATTACATCCTGTGAAAAAATTTACAATTTTTATACCTTCATTAGTCATATAATTTTGTATTAAAACAGATTCATCAATCATCCAACAAATTTTCGAACGTTGATACCTTTTTAGGATATGGTCGCTAAATAATTGGAAAATTTGATAATTGATAGATCTATTTTAATACAAAATTATAGACTAATAGAGGCATAAAAATTGACGGAGCAATTTTTCACAGGACGTTATATAGGAAAAATGAACCGACGAGCGCTCTTTAAAATAAAATTGATACATTTGAATTAGCCTGTTAGAACCGTAGTCTTATCCCATGGATTTTTCTGATTTAAGTAATCTGATATTTTTAATAACCTTTCTTATATGTTTTTGAATTTATTTAAAGGTAAACGTTCAATATCAGCGGGTACCTTAATATAGAATTATTGTAATACATAATACATTAACCTTTAATAGACTTAGTAATGTTGTAAACCCGGCTATCGTAAACAGCAAGTTGATTCTTGTTATTTTGGGTCGACACTGCCTGTCACCATTTTTCTCGAATATATGTATATTTTATTAAATTCTCATAAATATATTGCGAAACAAATGATTAAATATTGATTTCTTTATTATTTTTAGGGTTCCGTACCTCAAAAGAAAAAAACGGAACCCTTATAGGATCACTTTGTTGTCCGTCTGTCTGTCTGTCTGTCTGTCTGTCAAGACCCTTTATATCACGAACGGGTAAAGGTATCAGGTTGAAATTAATACCACATATTAGGATCCATGAACCACACAAGATCTGAAAATATAAATTTTTTACAACGACGCAATCAAAAGATATGGCATTTTATGTCCTTATCTCCATACATTTATTCAAAAATGCAAAACCTACAGGGTACTTCCCGTTGACCTAAAATTATGAAATTTGGCAAGAAGCTAGGTCTCACAGTACAAATAATGGGAAAAGTCTGAAATCGTTAAATATTACAACTTTTCTCACAACTAATAGTAACCAATTGTGGTGAGCTCCCGTTTCAAGAACATTCATATAAGAGAGGGGTCAAGTTGGATGGTCGCTGAGGCGATTTTTGTTTTAGTTCTATTTAAAAACGGGAACACTTACAAACTTGAAAATTGGTATGTTTATAGTGCATAAGCTAAAAAATAACAACAAATAATAAAATTTGGTCAAGCGCGTGTCGGACTCAAAAAATCTAGCACATTAACTTACTGAAATTTCAACTAATACAATTATGTTTATGTGGTGGTACGGAACCCTCAGTGCGCGAGTCCGACTCGCACTTGGCCGGTTTTTTTTTCTTAAAGATTTCATTTTGTTAATTGCACGAACAGCTCGCATTTGTACAATAAAAATGCTGTTTTCATCCGCAGCATGACTCCATGTCAGAGCTGTTATTTTTTCGACAATTTATTAAAATGCGGTCCGTTTGTAAATGTAGCTTGATGTCTAGAGTAATACTAAGGAACACAGTACATTCATATTATCAGACTCATATAATCAGAAGTCGAGTGAATAGGCTTATTTGTTCAGTTTTGTTTCGTTGACTGATCACGACCCTTCAGTTTTTCCACGCAATATCTTTGAGTGGAAACTATATTATATTTATTTTCTCTTTCAGGTGGTAGCTCATTACATGGGAATGAAAGAAGAAGATGTCGAAATAAGAATATTCATCATAGTGCTCTTGCTTCCACTTATTCTGATGGTATGGATCCGCAACCTCAAATACTTAGCTCCAGTCTCTATGCTGGCCAACTTCCTAATGGCTGTGGGTCTTGGAATCACTTTCTACTATTTAGTTTGCGACGGCTTCAATTTTGAGAAAGTTCAACTTGTAACCTACCCAAGCCAGTGGCCTGAGTTCTTTTCGCTGACAATTTTCGCAATGGAAGCCATTGGCGTCGTGATGCCGTTAGAAAACGCTATGAAGACCCCTCGTGCGATGCTCGGCTGCTGCGGAGTACTTAACAAGGGCATGACTGGAGTCACCTTCGTCTACGTGCTACTCGGATTCCTCGGCTACCTGAGCTTTGGAGATCAAGTTCTAGGTGCCATTACTCTTAATCTGGATCAAACTAAAATGTAAGCATTTCCCTCTTTATTTTTTTAATTTCTACCTATATAATAGGTAAAAACTCTTCTTTTTAGGTTTTTAAAGACTTGTGTATAATTTAGAATTTTCAATTACAGCCCTGCACAGATCGTAAAAATCTCCATCGCTGTAGCAGTATACTGTACTTTCGGACTACAGTTCTTCGTGTGCGTAGACATCATGTGGAGCTGCATCAAGGACAAATTCACCAAAAGGCCGGATCTCGCGGACTACGTGATGAGGACTATCATGGTAACTGCATGCGTGCTGCTGGCAGTCGCAGTCCCGACCATCGCGCCGCTTATGGGAGTCATCGGCGCCTTTTGTTTCTCCCTGCTCGGTCTCATCGCTCCGGCCTTTATCGAAATCATTACTTTCTGGGATATCGGCTTTGGTCGTGGCAACTACCTCATATGGAAAAATGTCTTCGTCTTCATTTTCGGTGCATTTGCTCTTATATTTGGCACCAAGGATGCGATAATAGATATCATAAAAGTTTATACGAGTTAAAAAAAACTAAATAATAAAAAAATATGATAGTATGTAATACCTAGAGGTCAAATTAATCAGGTAAGTATGTATCTATTATTTTAATAACGAACTCAAGACTCCGGAAAAATTGTCTTATGCTGTAAGATTGTTACAAAAAATAAATGTTACTTATTAAGACCAATTTTACGATAGAGAATGAATTATTAGGAAGTTACAAAGCAAGGGTGCTATTGCATTCTTACTGTTCTTATAATGGTATGAATTAAGTATAAAGTGTGGTAAGGCTTCATTTGCTACCTATTAATACAATGGCATGCATTTTCAGTAAGAGATCTAAATGGAATGTGCTGTGACAAGAAAAATCCGAGTTATCAGAGTGCTTGTGAAAATGATAAGTCAGTATCAGTGGCTGTGAATTCTGCTGTTTTTTTTTTTGAAGACTTTTAAAATATTACATTGATATCGGCATTTTTTGTGACAGCAGCCCCATTTTAACGTAGATCTCAATAGTGAATAATGAAACATCAGGGCACTTTGAATATAATTAAGTACTATAAGTAAGTTAAATTTCCTATTATAGTAGATGTGGAACCAAACGTATCTTTTACGTTTAGGTTACTGGAATCGGTCAACAGCGGGCATGGGCGTACCCACAGTGGGGCGAGGTGAGAATCTGAATTATAGCTAAAAAAATCTGGTTTGTCAAGAGGCCACATTAATTTAATTATTCATTCGATAAAACTCAAAATTACGGCGCGAAATAATGCAATGAATGCTCTGCAATCGATCAGTATATAGACTTGCTTTGATGTGCAAACCAATAAAAAGAATAGCCGACACCTTAGAAAAACACCATAAAAATTTCGATGTTCAAAGGGAACGAGTCAATTGCCGACAATATTGGGATAGAAGAAGATAGATAGATAAGGATTACAAATATAAATTATAAATATCATGCGAATTCTCTGGCACAGACTCCAAATAGATTTGCCGCAAAAATTAAAGGATCGGGTCATGTATTTTAGCAAACGTGACAGAGGATACGAATTACCAAATAAAAGAACAAGGCCTGGCCCTTGCGCATTAAAGTATCAGACGTTTACCTCGCAAAGGTAATGACTGTATCAAGCAAGAACAGAGGTGCATGGTGGCCAACATCGTCGTGGACCCAGACATACCGAAAAAAGAAGTAAAGTTTCTGGCATTATAAAAAGGGAAAAGTTTATCTATTACTGCAATCAAACCTCGGGCATTTAAAATAAATAAAAACTAAGAGCCAATTACACGTGAACATGAAGAATCACATTCTGGAGCGTCCCTTACACCCCATATACCCACAGATTAATTTGTGTGAACATAGTGGAGTTAAATCTTACAGAGCTTCAATAAAAATAAACTGTAATGAGCCCGAGCAGGTCATAAAACAAAAGGCTATTTATAATACCTACTACTTTAGTCTACTTACTTCTGCCCCACCGTTAAAAAGATGCTGTGTACGCCCATGCCAGCAGGCACTTCTTAACCGCTGCCGAGCTTGGTGATTATAGCAGTACCCCCGAAAATAAACCACACTTCCCTTTGTGCAGCTCTTTGGGGGAAACTATGTCCAGTAGTGGACTTTAAGGGCTGTTATGATGAAGTTAATTACGTAGGTAGTATTAAATTTATATTGCATTCCCAATCTGCTGAGTGAAGAGTGATTATGGGTTATTTTTATATTCTGGAGGTTCATTTTGTACATAAGAATTTACACCGATTAAACGTTTTATTATAAAAAATCATGATTAGGTACATAGATCACGCTCATTTCCTTTCGGGTTGAGCGGAGCCTTAGTTTTACGGTTTTACTAAAGCCACACTTACTCCTGCACTAAGAGACGTTTTATTAAATCTCATTCTATCCATTTCCACTAGATTGACAAAGAAAATAACAGCTTGAAACCAAAAAAATTCCGTCTCTTTAGCTACAGACTCCACCGAATAGCGATAGAGTCCATAACACCATATATTAGAAATAGTTTTAATAAACTCATCGAGCTATGATTTCGTATGGCATGATTTTTTGTATATAATTCGAATGTTTATAGGCCATGAAATCTGTATATATCATAATGCTAATACATAACAAGATGTTTTATATTTTGGTTTATAATTATGTAAGATGAATTTCCGGTTTAGCAAAACTTACGGGTCTGCGCAGATCGAAAATGGAGCATTTTCAGATACAAGCATGATGCAAGCCTAATTAACCGAACGGGAAGAATGCCCACGCGTGCTCGAACAATTAACTTTTCACCTCCAAAGCTCGGAAACATTTGTTTTGTCGGTTAAATTCTGCGGCCAAAAGCGATTTTTGGCCCCTAGCGGGCAAAAGGTTTTTCTGCGGCCAAAAGCGATTTTTGGCCGCTAGCGGGCAAAAGGTTTTTGAAATTCGAACGTGATGCAGTATGGCAGACCTCCACGCTGCGGTACTGGCTGCTTCCTCGCTTTAGTGAGGTGAAAGATTTTGTGTT
This sequence comes from Athrips mouffetella, assembly GCA_947532105.1. Classification (NCBI taxonomy): domain Eukaryota; kingdom Metazoa; phylum Arthropoda; class Insecta; order Lepidoptera; family Gelechiidae; genus Athrips; species Athrips mouffetella. The sequence goes on from OX383956.1 coordinate 37,378,837, forward strand.
TCGCTCGGCAGCAAAGTTATTTTGCGTTTCGTGCCTTGAAACCTTCGCTACGCTCAGGATTCTTCTTTTGAACCACTCGCTTCGCTCGTGGTTCAATTCTAGAATCCTTCGCTTGCTCAGGTTTCAATACAAGGCAGTCACGCCAAATAACGCTTTTGCTGCCTTGCATAACAAATAACTATTTCTTGTGTTGATTCTTATGTTAAAGGTAATCAGAAAAGGCTGTTCTCGATCTGCGCGGACCCCAAAAGGCTAAAAACTATATATACCCTGTTGAGCGAGAAGAGTTAGTACTGTACATCTCGGTCGCAGTAATTTGCTTACAAACAGTGCGACAGCAAAGCAAGTTGCCTACCCTGAGAACTAAGCTGGAATGTCAAACTTCCCGGTAATTTTACCTTCTACCGCTCCAAACCGAAACACTAAAGGTAGGCAGTGCTGCTTTACTGCACAAATATCTAGACGGACTTTGCACAAAGGCCCTACGACCTTCAAAGGTAGTCATCTCGCTTAAAAGGGTTTATAGAATCTGTTTGTGTGAGTATGAACTTAGCATGAACAAAACCTAATATAAGTATAAATAATTTAGTAAACGCGTAAATTTTATTAGCGGACTTAAGAGATTCGATGTTTTGAGCTAATATTGAATCAAAAGCTACAACGATGTTGCATTTATGTTTTGTACATTGTATGGATACTTATATCATTATAGATCTATCGAGGAATAAGACAAGTACACATTGAATGTCATTTTATGCGATAAATATACTGAGACTATATCACTATTAACGGAGGCCTTCGCTAGCTACTTCTTATTCAATAGAACAAGAATGCCCAGGAAATCGTGGACTTTCAACTATGGTTATGGATAATCCACATGGTGCTTTACCAAATATCTTGCTATGGACGGTATTGGACAGGACATAGACCCGAGTAAACTGGATTTTGAACGAAAAAAAGTCCATCACGCACGTTTGATTTTTGCGACTTCCCGGACAGTAGACACAAGGTAAGTTTTCATTTAAGGGTTCGTTATAGGATCACTTTGTTGTCCGTCTGTCTGTCTGTCAAGACCCTTTTTCTCACGAACGAGACTCTTCTCGTTCTGATACCTCTGTATCAGGTTGAAATTGATAACGAATATTAAGGTCCATAAACCACACAAGATCTGAAATTTTAATTTTTTTACAACGACGCAATCAAAAGATATGGCTTTTTATGTCCTCATCTCCATACATTTATACACTAAAGCGAAACCTAGAGGGTGCTTCCCGTTGACCTAAAATTATGAAATTTGGCAAGAAGCTAGGTCTCACAGTACAAATAAAGGTAAAAGTCTAAAATCATTCAATATTACAATTTTTCTGACAACTAATAGTAACCAATTAAGGTGAGCTCCCGTTTTAAGAACTTTTCTATAAAATAGTTTGATGGTCGCGGAGTTTTTAAACTCAAAGAGCAAAAGCTTTGAGTATATCGTGGTGGTTAACTACGGAACCCTTAGGGCGCGAGTCCGACTCGCACTTGGCCGGTTTTTTTATTCGTTTTAAAGCCTAGTGATTCTTCTGAGGAAAAGAAGCAACTTTCCCGAAGAAAGCTAAAAATATCGACTTCACAATACGAAAGTTGCTGGTTTTTATTAGGAGAATTATTCGCGTCGGAAGTAAAACTAATGAAAACTTAACTTATATAGGTACTTTATGTCAATTTAGGGTAAAATGAATTATTCAATATGAAATCAAATCCTTTGAAAGGTGCCTTATAAAAAGAACAGGTATTTTACAACAATGCCAACAATTCGCATGAGAACCTTATAAAATAATAATAAAAATTATAAGATTTTTAAACAAGTACAATTTTTTAGTGGTTCAAATAAAAACAAACATCAAAATACTTGAAAAGCTTGGAAAGGGTATTTATTAAAAATTTCTTTCAAAAATACCCTGTCCAAATTTTTAAGGATTTTAAAAGATCTACCGTTTACTTGCCTAGCTGTATTGCCACTACAAAATAGTGCTAGTTTTTATATAATACGAAATTAACTGACTTATAAAAACCTATTTAGTTCCTATTTATTATTTTAAAATATAGAAATTTTATAATGTTAATTACATATTACAATAAATACAAGGTGTACCTTAGTCAGGGAGGCTAGTTTTTTTACATTCTCCTAGAACAAGGCCTTAATATTTTTACAATAATTTGTTAAAACCCAGAATTTTATTTTACAATTTTATTTTCTAAGTTTGAGTGTAAATGATTTTTTAAATATAAACCGTACAAGCTAAGTTGTTTGTTTTCATTGCCTATGTAGGTTGTAAAAAAAAGTTCGATGATCTTTCTAAGGGGTGATTCTACATCACAGATTGTAAATAAAAAAAAACTTTTTTTAGAATATTCTTGTTTTTATTTTTTGTGATCGATCACGTAATTTGATTTTCCTTCGAATTACATGACAGTACATTATTTAAATTAATAGATAGGTAATATTACTACAAAAAACATATTCGTCTGCTTCACCAGCTGATCATAGAGGTCATTAACCCACCAGGCGCCGCACTTACGTATTCTTGAGCTGAAACTAGTTTTTTTAAGAAAAAGTAATGTTGACAACAGTGTCAACATTACTTTTTCTTAAAAAAACTGCGAAAACTTCGATAATTTAACCAAATAGCATCCTTATATCGCATACGCTGCGGAAACTATTGACAATAGAGCAAAGTAATGTACTACAGTTTCATAGACGACATTAGTATCTACAAAAAAATCCGCAATACCATATGTCTAACTATTACAGTTATGTCACAATAACTACTTTTTCATCTACAAACGCCGGTACAAACTATACAGGCCACATTATTCGTACCTTGGTATTCATCCTTATCCAAATTATTATAATATTATAATATATTCAAGACTATATCAGTACCTGTAAATTACTTTTTGAATTATTCAAATCGGACGTACCATTCAAAAGTTATGATAAGTGAAATAATTATCAAAATTGAAATTTAAGAAACGGCTTTTTTGGCTAATGATTCCTATATGTGTAAATGAGTGTGTCATCACGTCTATATCCCTAACGGGGTAGGCAGAGCATCAAAAGTGTGTATTATGATGAGAAATCTAGCTTTGTCTATTACTTAAGAACCTAAGGCCGCGTCCCCATTAGGCTAACAGTGAGCGGCTGACTGACCGCTGAGCTGACTGACTCTGAGCGGCGTGTCTGTCTCTTATTCAATGTTTAGCTAGCGGCGAACCGCAAAGCGCTTGATAATTCTTGTGAGGAAGGGTAAGTGTATGGGCATCCGCCGCGTAAAGCGTTTCTGCGTCTGTCATTCAGTCAGATGCCGATATGATGAGATATCGATATGATACTTATACGATACGATACTGATACGTAACCGATACGATACCGTTACGATACAGATACGATACCGATATCGGATACCGAAACGAAACGCCGCAAGCTGCGTACAGTATGCGCTGAATGGACACTCCATTTAAAATATATAGGGAGGCGAACTAGAGGCAAACAGTTGACTGTGAGCTTAATACTACGTTTACATTCAGCCCCTGCCACTGCTCCTCGCGCTACAGGCAATAATTCCCTGAATAATGCCGCAGCAGGATCGAGAGAAGTGCGTGTTTACATACTGCCCTACCACTCACATCGCTTTGGACGTTCCATGATGGCAGACGTCGAAATAATTTCAGCCGCCGCTCTGTGTCTTTTTTGCAATACATAATTATGTTCGATGTTTAAAAAAAATAAAGAAAATTCGTCGTCGTAGAAGATGGTGGATGATATCTATTCATCGTAATAGAACTCTTTAAGTAGGTACCTACCAACCTTCTTAACAGATTTTTAATGCATATCCGAATTCATAGGGGTTTTAAAGTTAAGGCTCCATTAAATCTATTAAAACAAAAAATGTTAGGTACAGCCTTTAAAGAGATTATGTGATAGATAAAAAACAAAACACACACGTGTTTCTCCTCCAGGCGCTCGGCGAAAAGTGAGCGACAGAGCTGAATGTGAACACGCACTGCCACTCGCGCTGCCCGTCCTTTGACTTCCGCACAAAAAACCGCCTTTTTGGGGAGCGCCGGGCAGCGCGAGTGGCAGCAGCAATGGCATGAGAAGTATCGTGTTTACATACTCGTCCTGCCCACTTCCCTGCTCACTTCGGCTGAATGTAAACGTAGTATAATGGGGACGCGGCCTAAAACATTTAATTAAAAATAATATCCAAATTGTCTGTATTATGTACACTTCTTTTTAGTAACCCCCGACGCAACTAGAACCTATATCTACCCGAACCCGTGCGAAGCCGGGGCGGACCGCTATATTCTCATAAATGTATTGCGACACAAAAGTCAAAATGTTGATTTCTTTAAATTTATTTCGAAGAGATTCTCTAGGCTTCATTTTATAAATTACACGAACAGTTCGCTTTTGTAGTATAAAAATGCTGTTTGCATCCGCAGCATGACCCCATAACAAAAGGCCATATGACATGAGACTATGGAAATAACTGAAGTAGACTAACCTCGCGGTGTCTACATCCGTCAGAGCTCTTTTTCTTTTCACTGCGTATGCTGCAGAACTGAGTCTGTTCGACAATTTATTAATATGCGGTCCCCATTGTAATTTGTTGTCTAAGGTAATAGGAACACAGCTGATTCCACAAGACTCAATTTTTCGTTTTTAGGCTTGTAGCAGTTGGTTTTACATTAGGCAAAACAAATTATACACACTTAGTGTTCTTTTCGTTAAGTAAAAGATTATTTACGGTGAACCACTAAACTACATTAGAGATAGTAGTATTTACGTCGTCAAAATTCGATTGTTGTCTTTTGACTTTAAAAATCAAAGACGTATCATCTGCAAATAGTACTATCTCATTCTTGTCCTTTACAAGGTTTGGCAAAACGTTAATATATACAATAAACAGGAATGGTCCCAGAATTGAGCCTTGTGGAATGCCCATACAAATTTTATATCCTAGCGACTTTTCCCATTTACATCAACCTTCTGGATCCTTTCATGTAGAAACGACTCCAGAAGGCGTAGAGCCTGGTCTCTAATTCCATAATGGTGTAATTTCCTGATAAGGATATCATGATGCACACAATCGAAAGCCTTGGACAAATCACAGAAAACGCCAATGGCATCACTTGACTCCTCCCAGGCGTCAAATATACTTTGAATTAGCTCAACACCTGCATCGATTGTTGAGCGACCCCTCGTAAAGCCGAACTGTTTGAGGTGCATCAAATTGTTGCGATTAAAGTGGCTCTGAACCTGATTTAAAATTATCTTTTCAAATATCTTACTAAGAGTTGGTAGAATAGAAATAGGTTTAAAATTTGTGGGGTCTGATTTACTACCAGCTTTAAACAACGGAATAATTTTAATATGTTTCATCAAATCGGGAAAAACACCATCATCTACACATTTATTAAAAATACTAGATAAGTATGGTGCAATGCTTTCTATAACGGCACTAATAATTTTAAGTGACAGGCCATCTATATCGGCGGTCTTTTTCATTTTAAGTGATTTAAAGGCTTTAATTTTAACGAAAGCATTGACGTAACTGAATTCAAAATGTACATTGCAAACATCTACGTGTCGTTCGAGATAAGATTTGGCAAGAGTGGGAGATGAGTTCAAGGTTTTGGTAGTAGAAACTGGAATATCCGTAAAGAAGTTTTCAAAAGCTTCAGCAACTTCTATATCTATACTTATGATCTGATCATCAATCTTAAGCTGGAAGTCATTAGAATTGTAGAAAATGGAGCCGGAACAGGTTGAACTGTTTACCCCCCCTTATCCTCTAATATCGCCCATGGAGGAAGCTCTGTTGAGGAGCTTTAGATTTTCCAGTTTCACTATTTATAGTTTCCCAAGTCGTTTTTGTAATGTTGGAACTATTTTTGATTTCATTCTTAATGAAATTTGATACCCGTTTAAATGTTTTTGAATAATCCTATACAAATTGCGCAAATGCTTTACTATTGTTATATGTTCTTTCCTCGTAAAGTTCATATAACCTTAGTCTGCTTCTGTGTAATCCCACTGTGGCCCAATCACTAAACATTAGATTCTCATTTACAGTAATTTTCTTTTCCTTAAAAATTGCATCGTACTCACTTTTAGTTAAAGTAAATAGAGACTCATACAATTTATTTGGATTGTCGCAATATGGTAAGTTTGGCAGTTTTTCTTCAACACTACTTTTGTAGCGGATACCTTCATTGATAGGTACGCACGTGATATCCTTTTTCAATGCTTTTTTAGTCGTGACTTTGAAAACTGGCAACTGGCCAGAATGATCAGAGCCCAACTTATTGATAATTGATTTATCTACTAGTTCTAAATTCGTAAAAATATTATCAATACAAGTAGATGAGGACGCTGATATTCTGGTGGGCATCAAAAAAAGATTCACAAGATTGTAGCATAGGAACAAAGATTTCAATCTATTGCAGATACTGGATTCTTCTAAAATGTTAACATCAAAGTCTCCACATACTATTATGCCTTTTTTGGTGTTACTAACTTTAATTAAAGCTTCATCCATTGTTTTTTCGAATATATCAAATGATGAAGCTGGAGGTCTGTATACGCTTATAACAATAAGGTGCTTGAGTTTTACACAGGCCAGTTCAATAGTTCGCTCAACAGACAGGCACACAACATCTGTACGTTCCTTACACTTTAGCAACTTATTGGCAAGTATTAAGGAGCCACCGCGTATCGCATTGTCTCGAACGAACTAACAACCTGGTGGTTTTTGAAGTTAAACATGAACTGATGCTTCTTGAGCCAGTGTTCTGTCACGCACAAAATATCAATTTTACTACAGTTCATGAATAGCTCCATTTGTAGTTCTTTGCCCAACATTCCTTGTATATTTTGGTGTACCAGGTTGAATTGACAATCAGTTTTCTTACTACTCAAAATATTTTTATTCTTAAGAGGGGGGCATTCTATTGCTAGAGGTAGGGGAGCAGGGGGCAGAGTGAATCAGGGGGAACAGTGTATTATTCATTAATATCTCGCGCGCTATTCATTACAAACACACACTCACTTCGAACGATCGTATGATCTATCCAATACCTCTCCCTCCCACCGGTCACCGTCACGTTCTCACTGCCAGAGGTCGCGCTGCAGCCGCTCCGCGAAACGTAAGCCGCCATTTGTTTTTTTCGATGTTAATTTGTGAATCTTTTTGACAAACTTAGCCATTCAAATTATATATGTGTTTGTTTTTTTACTAATAACCATTTAATGAGCTACGTAAGTCGTGGTTATTCTATTGCGTCACGATTAATTTTGATAGTATTTTCAGTCAATGTTTTTAATTTGACCTTGTGGGGTACAGTGAACTAATTTCATGTGGGGCACTGTGGACTGTGATCCATAGAGCCCCATAAATGTATTATTTACTTAACCTTTCTTTTTAATTGATTCAGGTAAAAATGGTAGGTACACAATCGTTAAAGGAAAACTAACATTGGTGCATACGGAAAATAAAGTAAAAGAAAAAGCTATTTTATGTTTTATTTAAAATAAATTTTAATAAAGATACTAAATGTAAGTACATAATGACTCAAATGCAACAAAAGAACTGATTTATGCCAATTCGCACAGGAAACTTTTATGTAAGGTAACTTGACACTTGGCTCATAAACAGGAATAGGATCATTAAAGATAAATAAAAAATACCATTTTTTTTCGGCCATTATTGACGAAGTTTTAAAAAAAAATCGTTTTTTCAAAAATCGTTATTTCGTATGGCAGAATGTGATGAGTAGTCATTGCCTATCACCACAGACCACTTAGAACAGCTGTCAGTTATTTTTTTTTAAGACTGGCCATGGCTACGTTTCATTCTGCCATACGGCTAATCGATATTTGACAAAAACAAAATTATTTTATAACTTTATTATTAGCATCCGAAAAAAATACGTATTTTTTAATTTTACTTATTGACCTTATCCCTGTCTATAAGCCAAGTTTCGAGGTACCTTACACATACGTTTCCTATGCGAATTAAGCACTAAAAAACTTTAATATGTGATTACCAAGCACATTGTGTTTTATTTCAATAACACATCAATTAAGTTCAATGTACCCCATATCAATTTTGAAGTAAAATTAAGGTAAATGTTCACTGTGCCCCATGGAGATTCACAGTACCCCAAACCCAAGTCCATAGTGCCCCATAGCTGGGGCACAGTGGATCATTATCATATTTGCGAAAAATATTCAATTTCTCAGAAACTGTTGTGTTTATTTTTTATTTTTATGTTTTTTTGTATACCTTTAACACCAAGTTACCCCTTGTAAGTAAAATATAAGAACCACCGTTAAAGATAAATGCAGTAGAGAGCACAAATAAAAAAGTTCACTGTGCCCCCCGCTCCCCTACATTACTGCCAGAGTTACACTCTTTTGTCTTATTCAATTGTTCAAAGAACTTGGAACAGATTCCAATGGTCGCACCACCCTAATGCTACTGGTCCGATCAATAGAAGCGGCCGTGTGGTTAGCCAATGCATTGGCTAAATTAATAATAAAATTTAATAAAAAAAAAATTAAAGAAGCTTTTCAATTTTAGCACATCCCAATAAGAATGTTTCAAGTTTTCTGCAGCAAGTTGTTTTCGGAACAACGCTTTTTTATATTTAAACTTAAAGGGTGCCCGCAGACTATCCGCAGACAGCCAATTTTGATCGCGTGATGTATTTTTAGATAAGGATGCAGCTATAGGAAAGAAATAAATAGTCATATACACCGACTCTATGGTCCTATAGCTTTCTCTTTCTTTGCTTATAGCTGCATCTCCACTGATCGCGGATCACAGACTGACCGTCTGCAGGGACCCAAAGGTTCCTATACTCATATATAGTCTAAGACTCATCTTACCCGTCATGGGAGGAGGTAAGTCGTTCCAAATTCTTGGTGTATTAAACTTGAAACATCCTCTGTAGTGCGTAGATTTGTGGCTAGCCATTTTTATCTGATTTAATGACACAGAACGAAGGCTTCTAAGAGAAATGTCCTTAACCCAAATAATCTTTTCAAATAGGTACTCCGGTTTTTTATCCCAGATAACTTTTTTGACAGTACAGGCATAATGAAGTTCCATTCTAGCCTGCATGTTGATGATTTCTTTTTCCTTTTCATTAATATAGGTTGTTATATATTCTTTTTTAGGCACATTCAGCGCAAAGCGTTCATGCATTCTGCGTTCTATACTCGCTGTATTGCCCTTTTCAAATCAGCATTAATTCTAGGCCCATAAAATACTACAATGGTTGAAAGGGGAAAGCACAAGGAGATCAGATAAGAGTAAACGCAATTCTTCTTTTATGTAAGGTCTTATTTTGTAAAGAGTTTTGAGTTTAAAAAATGCATTTTTAATTTCATCATTAATATGTTTAACATATTTTTGCTCTCCATCTAAAAGAAGCCCTAATTTCGCGCTGTAGTAACTCATTCAAGTTCAGTACCATTTATTTTTATTTTGTCAGGACACTCAGGACATTTTATAACCATTATTATTATTATTATTTCTAATCGGGACGCCGCGGCTCGCGCAGACGGGTGATCAGATCACGTCTATGGATTCATTACTAAATAGTTTTTCTGGGACCAGCAGTAAATATTTTGTAGGTCATTATTTATTTTAGCTATGGCTTCTTTGGTGTTTTTTCCGTCAATCGAGTATTTGCGTGTCAGCCGCGTATAGATGATGATTACATGACTTTAAGCAAAAGGGAAGGTTTGCTGTGTAAATTGCAAACAATCCTTGGGGAACAGCGCGTTGTTGTAAAGTTTTCAGAGCGGTGCACCGAACCTCTCCATCCGTTCCTTCTGTCATCACCATTTGTTCTCTACCGATTAAATAAGACCTAAACCACTGACATGCATCTGAAGAGAAACCATAGTGTCTCAGTTTTGCTAGCAGCAGTTCCGGGTCTAGCGAATCAAAAGCTCGGGAGTACTCTAACAAGACCAAAACACTACTTAATCCCCTATCAGAGGCTTCCGTTATAGTTAGGGTGCTGGCTGCAATTTGGGTAGGTATATGATTTGCTCATGATTCATATTAATAGGGATGATAGATCAGCTCATTACGTATCGATTTGGTCCCAACAAGTTTTTCTGAGCGACGCTGCGTTTTTGAGTTAAAGCAAAAAATAAAAATAAGACACTAAATAATGTTTTTTGTCTGCCTTTGTGGCTCCTGTTTAAAATACTTCTGAAGATGTAGAAAATCGAAGAGGCAGACATGCAGGGCTCTGCATTATCACGAGACGAAGTAGTGAATTTTTGCATTTTGAAGCGCTATAACTTTACGACGCAGGGCTATTATGGTGGCAGACCATTTTCTGGGGTTTTATACATTGTATTTAATCAGATAGTCATAGTCTGTCAGGTGTACGTTTCATTGTCCAATTTCAAAATAATTAAAACTGAATTCGTCAAAAACGCAGGGGTGTGGATGTCCGCCGATATTTTTTGTATCTTTTAGAGGATGCTCCTTATCATCAGTCATAGAGGTAGACATGAGCAAATCATATAGAAATTTGTCCTTCATCACCCTTACTATTACATCATCCGTCACGTGGAGAAGAGCAGTCTCCGAACCATGAGCTTTGCGAAAACCTGATTGATTTTTCAGTATAATATTACATTGTTCTATATATTGAAGTACCTGGTCCAACACAACCCTTTCCAGTACTTTAGAGAGTATAGGTAAAATTGAAATCGGTCTCAATTCTTTTAATTTACTGACACTTTGCTTTTTAGGAATTGGCTTAGCTATAGCACGTTTCCAACATAACGGAAATGTTTTTGTTGTTATAGAATAGTTAATTATGTATGTGATTGTTGGCAAGGTTACGTCAAGCATAAGTTTAACCATATCCATGACCATATCATATCGATGTTTAAGGTATCATACCCGGCTGCCTTTGTCTTGATATAAATAATTTTCCGGACTTCTTCTTCTGTTGTAGGTCGTAGTTGGAATACGTTTTGTTGAAATGACCGGTTGCCTTCCATAGCAAAGTTCGTTATATTTGGTTGATCATACCTTTGGTTTTCTCTTAACGAGCTCTAAACAACGATACGATCGTATCCCACTCGATGGGGTAGCTCAAACTTTTTTACGCTCCGCCTTTAGCTGTTTGGGAGCCCCCCTTCATTTTTTACTTGTTTTATTTTTAGTGTTTGTTATTGTAGCGGCAATACATAATTATACACAATTTGTTAAAAATTAAAATTTCTACCTATTACGGTTCACGAGATACAGCCCACTTGCAGACAGGGAGGCATATCAATAGGGTCCTGTTTTTCACCCTTTGGGTACGGAACCCTAAAAATTAAAGACTTTTGGACCAACTAACGAACAAAATAATTTGTATGAAAGTCCTATGTTTCTGTAGTAAGATTCACACAAATTTGAAATTAAGCTGCTGGTAAAACATAATGAAACACGTGTTTAAGTGTTTCTTGAAATACATCCTTCAAAATTCGTCCGTTTGTTGGTCTAGAAGTTTACAAGATATAGAATGAGTTCCAAAACCGTTTATTCCCAAAACGGTATTAATTACCCTTTGACAGTAGTCTGTCTCGACCACACCAATGGACGTCATATAACGCTATACTGCTGTCAGGGTAATTTTTACCCGATTCGGAACGCAAATCTCATTTTTACCCCCCACCACTTAGAGGAAAACTTAGGATGCTAATATATTGGGTAACAATGTAAGCTATTAAAACAATAAATCCTTTTGTAGCAATTATTTCCGAATTGAAAAGTAACCCTAATGAACTAAATAGTAGTAAGTAATCTGTCAAACTTTAAATTTTCGCGCGTTCTCCTGATTGGCTGATAGATCGCTGTTCCTATTGGTTGATACAGTATTATATAGTCTAAGGTTGATACGTTAGTATTATATAGTCTAAGGTTGATACAATCGGTCTTCATTACTCAATTCACCAGGGCTGCCAGATCGGGGATTTTTTCGCAATTCCGGGGAAAAAATTCATTCTTGGGGAAAGTTTGGGGAAATGGAATCACTGGGGAAATTTCTGGGTAAAATAAATTGTACGTTGGGGAAATTTGGTGGGTAACGTCTTAGTAGCACTACATTCAGAGCACGTAATATAAAATCATAATTAAATGACCATTTCTACTCAATTAGCCCATCAGCTAGAATCTATACCGAAGAATTAATCGATCAATATCCGGTGAGGTCGAACTAAGGTCGATTGCTGCGTAACCACGCTTGATTGCTGCAAAAATTAATTTTAAGCCTAAACATTTATACTCGTATGTCTAGAAGGGCTGCTGTCTCTGTTTATCCTCTAAAAGCCAAATAAGAGATAACAACACTCATAGACCTAACGTCTTTAAGGCTCCAAATTAGCGGCTAATAATCAGGAATCGACCCAATGCGCTAGAATTGAAACTCAATGGGAATCGTTATAAAGCCGAATGATAAAGCTGTCAAACGCAAATAGTATGAAGCCGGATCCTTTTTATGGCGTAAATGGGATCCAGAGGCGCTAGCACCGAACTCAATCGTTATTGAATCTCTCTTTTCTTCTTGTATAAAAAAAGAGAGAATCGATTACGATTGCGTTCGGTTCTGATGTGGATCAATGTCCCGTCCTTCCAGATCAAAAATATTGTAGCATAGTTTTTAAATTGTGTCTATGTTTAGTCTATGGTGAAAAAGAAAAATGGTTACTTGTTCAATGCTTGTATTTGGTAAAAAGGTATTAATAAAACAATATAATTCAGTAGAAATCACTTTTTATTATTAAAGTAAACCGCACCACAAAACTAAAAATATATAACAGTGGGAGCAGTCCGTGGTTGTTGGAATTGTTGGATTGAAGGAATAAAAATACAAACAGGCTTAGCAAACAGGTAAAAATGGCGTCGTCTTTAGAATTCAAAATAAAACCTTTCGAAGGCAGGGGTGGAAACTGATTATATGGCTAAAAATACTGATTTTACTGACTAAAAAACTCTGAAATACTGACTATTTACTGACCATCTACTGACGTAATCTCTAAAATAATGACCTTTCGTCGGTCAATTTAGCGTCCAAATACGCGTATATTTATGTGTGACTGGAGCTACTTAATTATTGCGACAGACATAATCAGGTTAAATTCGGGAACAAACTAAGCAGCAGTGCAGCAGTTAGGGAAGGAAGGCATAGCCTAAGGCTAAGTGCTTCCCCCTTCACTATCTCACATACGTAAAAAATAATTATAACGAACCTAATAAACACCTGCGTTTACCAGATCACCGACGATTCTTGCATATTTGTTGGCCTTACGGTAGGGCCCCTGCCTACTTGAATTAAAAACAACGAGTTCACACTGTTGGTTAAGGGGTCCCATAATGTTGGATTAGTGCTTAATGTAGGTAAAGCTCAAGTCACACAAGGGCGGTACGATTGCGAAAGCGGTCCGGGGCGGTTTTGCGGGAACAAATAACCGCGCCGCGACCGCTTTTTAATGTGACAGGGTGCATATGAACTCACACTTTACAAAAAATACCGCCCCCGGAACGCTTCCGCTACCGCCTCTGTGTGACGCGGGCTTAAAGCAAAGCATAAACAACGTGAATGTTTAAAGTTTTTGCTCCCGAAAGCCCAGTGCTTCTACTCATGAGACCAAGCAACTTTTGCGAAGAAAATGAATTTTTACTTCAAAAAAGATTTGGTCTTCCCGCACAAAATGTGTCGAACATGTACTAATTTTGAACTAATTTAGTATGGGACAAAATATTTTCACATCACTAGGTCAGAAAGTAATTTGCTTTATCATTTAAAATCTGCTTACAAACGCGCTTTTTGTCCACTGGCGTGGCAAAGGTATTTGAAATTAATATGTGATGATTAGCAGTGTTTTCTAGGGTTCCGTACCCAAAAAGTCTGAACGGAGAATTATTGCTGTCACTCACGTGTCGGTCCGTCGTCTATACTGTCACACAGCTTTTACAGCCAAAAACGGTTGGATCTACGGTCTTAAAATTTTCACATTATAACCATCTTGTTGACCTTAAGCCAAACAAATTTTCAATTAATCTTTTAAATGTTTTTAAGGCGTACTCCAGTACAGCTGAAGGCGCGAAAAAAAAAAATGGTGACCTTAATACTGTATTTTTTGTTTTAAAAATATTGGAAATCAAAGGAATGAGAAGCCACCGAATTCAGCTTTGTTTACAAAATATTGCTCCAAAGAATTTTTAAACTATGAACTCTAAATTCCCATTGACCTATGTACTTGAAATTTGGTAATAATGTTTTACTAACAAATACGTATACGTTGATAAATCAGATTTTTTCTTTGATTTTCTCTCATTTTTCCTATTACAACCAACTTGGTTTTGCAGTCAAATGCGTAACACAGAAGGAATGCGGGCGGAGAGAGAAGTCCGAGACGCACTTGGCTGCTATTCTTTCATTAGTACCCATTTATAAATGGGTACTGGCTGCATTGACTGGCTTCTGGCTTGAAAGTTATTTTGCGTCTCGTGCCTCAAAACCCTCGCTACGCTCAGGATTCTATTTTAGAACCTTATGCTTCGCTCGTGGTTCAAGCCTAGAATTCTTCGCACGCTCGGTTTTCAAAACAAGCTACTCGCGCTAAACAACAACTTTGCAGCCAAGAAAAAGTATAACAAATAACTATTACTATAAACTATAAGAAATAACTATTTTTGAGTATCAATGTTTTATCTTCGTAAAAGTTTCTTGTTTTCATGAGTAGAATCACTAGGCTTTGAGAGTAAAATCTCTAAAAATTAACGTAAAGTCAAAACAAAATGCAGACGCCACCACCTCGTTGTCCTCCTACGAGTTATAGTCCATAACCATTAATGTACCTATACATTCAAATGCTAAGGATTGTTCTTATAAGCATTTCCAGTTAGGGATTACACAATACAAAGAGGGACAGAAATAATAGGCGAGGGAAAGCCCCGAAAATCTTAATAATTGAATAAAAAACCATTTAGATGGACAAAAACCACAAGATTTCACCTCAATTTGCAATAAATGTATCACATTTCGGAAAGAAAGATGATGCCTCAGATCTCAGATCCTCAAAATACTGACATTACTGACCATTTTTCGAAAAAACTGACTTTTACTGACCTTAGTCGAAAAAATTGACTTTTACTGACCTTAGTCAAAAAAACTGACTTTTACTGACTTTACTGACCATTTTCCACCCCTGCGAAGGGGAAAATTATAGCACAAGGTACTACAGATTAAAGACTGTGTTAAATTAACAAGAATGCGTAGATGCAATTCTAAAGCCGTGTTTTGCGAGCCTTCCTGCAAATAAAAAACAAGAAGCTAAAGCTGTGAGCATTATCGTTGCTTCCATTGCGGATAGTCACATCGAACATATAAAAGACGAAACTACAGCGTTTAACATGATTAAGAAATTGGAAGAAACATTTATGAAGAAGAACACAAGAGGAAAAATTTTCCTCAGACGTAAACTATCAGATATGAGGTACAATGAAAAAAATAAGTTACAGGATCATTTCACCGAAATGGAGGAAATATTCAGTCAATTAACAAATGCCGGAACTATATTATCTGATGAGGAAAAAATTAATTTTATTTTACTTTCTATGCCAAAATCTTTTGAAGTGGTCGTTACAACCTTAGAAACCATGCCTGACATAACAGTGTCTTTTATCAAAGAGCGGCTATTAGGAGAAGAGGAGAAGAGAAAAAAACTACAGAACAATGATACTTACTATGACAACAATACAGCATTTTTATGTTATAACAGGCGTCAGCCAATATATTATACAGGACAAGGACAAGGATATCAAAGTAGCAGTGGACAACAAGGTTGGAATACTGGACGAGGACAAGGTTGGAATACTGGACGAGGACAAGGTTGGAGTACTGGACGAGGACAAGATTGGAGCACTGGACGAGGACAAGGTTGGAATACTGGACGTGGACAAGGATAGAGCACAGGACGGGGACAAGGAGCAAGCGTTGGACGTGGACAATGAACAAATGCTGGATATGGACAAGGTCAAGGGAGAGGACAATCAACAACATTTACAGCAGAGAGAGACATAGCATTTGCAGCCAAATCAGGTGAGACGGACAATAATAAAAGTGAAAAATTTGTGTGGTGTGTAGACTCTGGTTCAACGGACCATTTAACCAACAGGATACACTTAATTACAGAGTATGTGGAACTGAAAACTACTAAAACTATTTCAGCGGCGAAAAATGATGTGACATTAAAAGCAGTCGGTGTTGGAAACATTAAAGTAAAATGTGTAGTTGGAAAAAAATTGACAAATTGTACTATAAAGAATGTGTACTATGTACCAGACTTGCGAAAAAACATTTTGTCTGTTTTGAAGTTAGAAAGCAGTAATATGAAAGTTCAATTTTCAAATGGAAAAGTTAGGGTTTACTACTTTGATCAATTACTTATGATTGGAAATAATGTAGGGTCTTTGTACACAATTGAAATGATAGCAAACAAATCAAACTGCAATTTTGTGTCTGATAATAATGAGGTTGTCACTTAGGATTGAAAAATTTAAACAGTTTGTCTAAAAATAATTTAGTAGATGGATTTAATGAGTTGAAAGAAAACACAATCAATGAACATGCACTGTGTGAACCCTGTGTGTTAGGTAAAATGACTAGGCAACCATTTAACAAAACTGGATATAGGGCAAAGCATCCGTTAGAATTGGGGCACACGGACGTTTGTGGGCCAATATCTCCTGTAACTAGAGAGGGGTATATGTATTTTCTAACATTTATCGACGATTTCACCCATTTCACCATAATATATCTTTTAAAAGAAAAATCTGAAGTATTTGAAAAATTTAAAACTTATTATCACTATGTAACCAATCACTTCAACACAAATTTTAAGAAACTGAGAGCTGACAATGGGGGTGAGTATACATCGGGGGGTTTGCAGAAATTTTGTAATGAAAAGGGTATAATTATTCAGTACACTGTTGCCTACAACCCAGAGATGATCGGTATTGCTGAAAGAATGAACAGAACGGTGATGGATAAGGCCAGGACAATCCTACATGACTCAGGATTAGAAAAAGAATTTTGGGGCGATGCAGTGTTGTATGCCGCATATGTGACTAATAGGAGCCCAACAGTAGGAAAGGACAAGACACCATGTGAATTATGGACTGGTAAGAGACCTGGTGTGTCAAACATGAGAGTATTTGGGGGTACAGCCTATAACCATGTACCGAAACCATTGAGGCAGAAACTAGATAATCCAGGAAAGAAAATGATCATAATAGGCTACAGACTATATGATGAAGAATAGAAAATTACATTAATTGGAGGAAATGTTTTATTCAAGGAAAATGGAGACAAAAATAACAACAAGAATATTAAAATGCCAAAATTTTATGATGAACACGAAGAATCAGCACACGAAGAGGAAGAACAAGAAGGACCTGAAAGTGAAAATTATGATGAAGAAGAAGTAATTGAGAACCATCCCAGAAAGACACAGGAAAAGGAAGAAATACCGAGAAAGAATCAGGAAGAAGAAAATATAGAAGAAAGGAGGAAAGAAACACCAAGAAAAGAAAGGAAGTTGGAATCATGGAGAGAAGGAAAATGACAAGACCAAAATGGCAAGAAGATTATAAAATGGATTTAAGTGATGATAGTGAGAAAGCAATGTACGCGTTAATGTCGAATTTTGAAGATGTTCCTATGAAATATCAAGATATAGAAGGAAGAGACGATGAACAATTATGGAGGAAAGCAATTCAAGAAGAATTAAAAGTAATAGAGGAGAACAAAACTTGGGAAATTGTACCAAAGCCAGAAAAAGAAAAATTTATTGATTGTAAATGGATATTCACCAAGAAAGAGATAGGAGAGGAAGAAATTTTTAAAGCTAGGCTTGTGGCACGAGGATTCAAACAAAAACAAGAACTAGAGGATATTTATTCACCAGTTTTAAAATTTAACACTTTGAAAATTTTGCTTTCAGTAGCTGCTAATAAAGATTTTCACATTAATCAGATGGATGTAAAGGGAGCTTTCCTTTATGGAAATATTGAGGAGGAGGTTTACCTGCTTCCGCCAGAAAGTTTTGAGGTGCCAGAGGGCCATGTACTGAAATAGAAAAAGTCACTATATGGTTTAAAAAAATCACCCAAATATTGGTATCAAAAGTTCAATGACACTATAACTGGATATGGTTTTAAAAGATCTCAGAATGATTATTGTTTATTTATCAAAAAGGATTTGTACTTACTTTTATATGTAGATGATTTGCTTATTCTAGGGAAAAATTTACAGGAAATAGAAAAAGTTAAATATTTCTGCACGCTAAATTCAGAATGAAAGATATGGGTTGCAATAGTTTGAAATATTTGGGAATTTCTATTAACAAGTTACCAGGGGAAGTTCATATTAACAAAACAAAATATTTGAAAGGGATTTTAACTAAATATGGAATGCAAGATTGTAAGGGCTGTGACACACCGATGGATCAAAACTTTGTTTTAAATATAGACAGCAGTGAAATTGATTTTAATTGGGAATACAAGTGTAGATCATTGATTGGTTCTTTAATGTATTCAATGATAGGTTCAAGACCTGATATTGCCACCTCTGTATGTTACCTAAGTAGATTTCAAACTCAACCTTGTGAGAAATTATTTAAAGCCTTGAAAAGAATTTTAAGGTATGTCAAACAAACTGTCAATTATTCTTAGATATATAAAAAGTTTAATTGTGATTTAAATTATATATTGGTCGGTCATGCAGATGCTGACTTTGCAAGAGATATAACAAACAGGAGGTCAACATCTGGATAATATCTGTTCAAATTATTTAATAATACTATTATATGGCGGTCTAAGAAACAGTCTACTGTTGCTCTTAGTACAACGGAGGCTGAGTTAATTTCGCTTTGTGAGGCTTCCATGGAAGCATGTTGGATTGTTAAAATTTTATTTGAACTAGCTATTAATGTCATAAGTGTTGTTATGTTTGAGGACAATTTAAGTACCATAAAAACAGTAAAAAATCCAGATAAAAAAAGGTTAAAACACATTGATGTGATATATTATTTTGTGAAAGAGAAAGTTGAAGAGGGGTTAATTAAAGTAGAACATATCAACACTAAGATGCAAATAGCTGACATTTTAACTAAGCCATTAAATAAGTTAAATTTTAGCAACTGTGTTAATTGGATAGGTTTGTCTTGAAGAATGAGACATTGAGGGAGAGTGATGTGGATCAATGTCCCGTCCTTCCAGATCAAAAATATTGTAGCATAGTTTTTAAATTGTGTCTATGTTTAGTATAGACTAAACATAGACACAATTTAAAAACTATGCTACTATGGTGAAAAAGAAAAATGGTTACTTAGGTATTCAATGCTTGTATTTGGTAAAAACAATATAATTCAGTAGAAATCACTTTTTATTATTATAGTAAACCGCACCACAAAACTAAAAATATATAACAGGTTCTAGCCCCTCAGCTTCATACTATTTGCATTTGACAGCTTTCAATCGAGTTCAAAAGATTCTTGTTGAGATTACATGCTAGCAGCGCCCCTAACTGTTAGTATTAATCATCAGTTTAGGCAGGCTAGCATCTGATTGTTATTTAAAAAAAAAATGTAGGCTTTAAATCGTGTCTTATGGTTATTTCTATGAAAAAAATATTGGAGAATTTGAATCGAAAACGTATCATTTTGGGGAAAAAATATTGTCAGTTTGGGGAAATCACAAAAGTAGGATCTGGACACCCTGCAATTCACTCCGCCGCGTCCATTCCGATTTCGGTCAGCCAGCAGATCGTCGTTGCTTGTGTGTGGCATGGCTTGGCTGCTGGCATCACTCGCTAACTCTAGGCATTTTACAAAAAGGTGCGTAATTCGTTTCTAGCACTCGCCGGTCGCTGCCGCAGGACGCTCGCTCGGCTCGTGCGCTTTAGTCGCAACGTAAGGTAACATTGCACCAGTGATCTTAACCAATTTACAACCTAAAGACGCCACAACCTGCCGACACGCAGTTTTACAGTTCGCCGACCGTATACAAATTGTATTGTAAATTGCCGGCCGTTTGTAAAAGGCGAGTTATACGATTTGCCTGCGATATGTATAGTGATTTTTTGGAAATAAGTATGAATTTGTTTAGCGACATAATGCTTTTGAAGTTGCAGTGTGATATCTACCTTCATAGCTAATATGGACCTTAATTTAAACTTAACCTTAATTTAATATTATGTATGTAACTCTGGAACCGGTTTAACTATATCTCAACATTTATGCAGATTTCAGATAACACGAAATTATAAAATGTTGTTTAATTTATAAGAAAAAAATTTCAACTAATTATTTCCTTTTAGTCTACCTACATCATCTTTTAAATCAGATATAGTACTTGTAGGCAAAATGTACCAGTAAGTTCTTCTATTTTGAGGCATCAACGGAATGAGTTTTTATTGTACAGTCTCGTTCTTTCTTGATTAAATACCTCGAGGATTTGTTTTTGGAGTCACTTCGGGGAAAAATTTGCTTTTAGCTATTTTGTTAACAAGGAAGTATTAGGTTTGCTTGCTTTCAGTATGAATTTTAAATTAAAATACCCTCTTTGTGCTTCGGCAGACATGGTGTTTTTCAAATAGCATCTCGGTTCTCTTTTATGCAGCCTCACTTTAGATGATAAATCCTGACGATTAAAAAAATCATTTATCTTTATAACTTTTACAAAAGTTTTGGTCTTGTTTGTTTCACTGCATTGTCAAAATCTAAAAAATAGGTACTTTATTTTTTCTTAACAACCGTTCCATGTGATGTTTCCTGTGATGGTGAAAAATATAGTGCAGTGCAAGAGATTTCACTGTATGTATGTAAAGGGGGGATTTAAGGTGTGTGTAAATCTTTGGAGTAATGCAGCAAGTAATCTTACTTCCGTTTTATTATAGACCTGTCATGATTATTCTACACATATTTTTACTATAAGAGATATACTCGTATTTTGCACTCATTGCATTTATGCGAAGGACTTGATCAGAAATATGTGAACTTTTACATAATTATTTGAAAACTCTTTTGTAGTAGGTATGCATGGGGCTCTTTTTTGTAGTAGGTATGCACTTACACCCGTGTGGTGCCAGCAAAGAATAGCACCAACCTATACATACCCGTAGGTGTCGTAAGAGGCGACTAAGGGCTAACTGGAGGATGGGCAGTTGTTTAAATGTTATCCCTTTCTCATGTACAGGTACTTCGTCTTGGCTAGAACAAACCCTGACCACAAGTGCCCTGCCAGCAAGGCTTTCATCGGTTTTATCGTCGAGAGGGACTGGCCTGGAGTCACCCCTGGCCGTAAGGTAAATAAAGCACTATGTGCCAAAGTTCACGAAAGACGTTGGGGCTTTATATATATAAACAAAATAATAACCTTAAATTCATGTAAAAATGTGGATATTTCTGACTGGCTATGTGTAAACAATGTGTAAAACGATAAATAAAACCCGCCAAGTGCGAGTCGGACTCGCGCACTGAGGGTTCCGTACTTACTTAAAACTTTAATTTGAGTTGATTGAATGAAAGGTAAATTGCGGTTTACGATTTATGATGTATTAAATAAAAACTACTTACTAGATCTCGTTCAAACCAATTTTCGGTGGAAGTTTGCATGGTAATGTACATCATACAGGGTGTAAAGAAAAGTACCAATTTCCTATAAACCATATGTTCTATATGTAGAATGTAGAACAATAAGCATGTTGAAACGATAAAAAAAGAATAAATAAATGGTACAGCAGCACTGCACTTATTATTATTATTATTTCTAATCGGGACACCGCTGCTCGCGCAGACGGGTGATCAGATCACGTCTATGGATCTATTTCACCCACTAGCCCAGCTGGAGACGGACGGCGTGGGTTGTTTCGCTTCAAGCCCCATCCAGGATGACGGCCAGCACTGCACTTACTTTCTCGCAATACTCAAGTAGTCGCAGTACTCAATAGTTGCCAAGTAAACACCTTTTTAAATTGCTCTGATTATTTTTCGAATTAAAAATAGTAATTTGATTATTTACAACAAAATTTATGCTAATTCCTAATGCATAAATAGAACTACTCGCCTGCAGTGTAAATTTTCCTTGAAATCTTCTCCTACTCCACAATTTCATCACCGCAGCATGGATCACACACAATTGCAAGCTAACATGGAGAACATGGTCCAAATGTTTGAAACAAAGATGGCAGAGTTCCAGGCTGAGCTGAGTCAGGCTGCACGTAAGAATCCAAATTCCATTGCTACTCTCAACACCGAATTCCAAACATTTAAGGCCTTTGTGTGCAATGGTCTTTCACTTCTCTGTGCCGAGATAGGCGTGTTAGCTAGGAGCTTTGATCGATTGGAAATGCGATCTCGACGCAAAATGTTGCTCGTACATGGCGTCCCTGAAGATAAAAATGAGGTAACGTCTACGAAAGTAGTCGCTTCTATAGCGCCGAAGATTAAGGTTGCTAATTTCTCGGCATCTAGCATATCTAGTTGCTTCCGTATGGGCAAAGTAAGCGCCAGCAAACCACGGCCGATAGTCGTGAAGTTCGCAGATACCGCAGTCCGCGAGGATGTGTGGAAAGGCAAAAATGGTCTTAAGGGGTCGAACGTCACCACAGAAAAATAAGGTTTTTTTTTTTTGGTTTCATTCTTCCTTTCGGAAAGGCAAAGAGTACAAAGCCCATACAGCCATGTCTGATGTGTTTAATCTTTCTTTTTGCTCCCCTCGTAAAGCGATAGTGAACTTTACGAAGGAAAATGTTCGTGACTTTTTGGGACAACACAAACGGGGCTTAAACACGAGATCACTTGAAATCTTCATCAGCTGCGCACTCCGTAGTAAATTTACTGCATAACACACTATCTTTATTATCCACTAAATCACTAATTGCACAAAAAAACAAAATTTCAATTAAGCAGGCAAACGCCCATGTCGAGTTCCCGCCAAAAACTCAGAAAAATAAGGGTACTAAGATGAAGCAAGGAGGTCCGAAATCTTTGAACGTCACACTGTCAGAATTCCTTACGAAGCCCCGTCATAAAACCTTCATGGCTGCGAGGGACAAGTACGGCGTATCTAACTGCTGGACGACAAGTGGCTGGATTATCATCAAGACCCCAGACGGCACTAAGCACAAGCTGGAATCTATGTCCGAACTCCTCATACCCTGAGTGGCAAGAATTGTGTTCATCCGCTATGTAACTTTAGTTTCGTTATCATAAATACCAAACTTTTTTGTTTGCTACACTCAATATTTTACAAAATCTATGTCGCTTTGAAGGTTAGACAAAAATACTTTATAATGTATGTTCCGATTACGTGAAAAGTTACCCGTCCATACTAACGCTTCAAAAGGCAGTCTGATAAAATTAACGATTGCCAACTTTTTCACGTAAATGTGGGAAGTTTTTACACGAAAATATGTATTTACATTTTTAATTGCTTTTTCTTCTTTTTTTCCAATTTTTTGTCGTACTTTTCGTTCCTAGTCTTCCATTATCGCCGATTGAAAAACTCGCGGTGATTTTGAACTAATTTGGAACGTACTGTTAATGCTGCGTTTCGTTCACAAACGTTTTTCTCGTTTTTCTACTTTCTGCCTGTTTTTTGTTTATAATTCCAGTGTTTTTTTTCTTTTGTATTATAATCAAGGTATTATAATTAATGTTAGGATACTACTCTATGTTTGTTGTGTTGTGTTGGTGTTTTGTTGTGTGTGTGTATAGCGATTTCTTTCACACTGCCGGCGTGTAGGAAAATCACACATTGTCTAAATGTTTACATGTGTGCCGCGTGGTTATGCTCAGAACAAAAACCTCCTTGCTTCGCTCGGAGAAGAAACCATGCTATTTTTTTTCAGTATGGGATGACAACTGCTAGCATGTCTCATGCCATGTCAAGTCTTCAGTGATCACATCCTACCAAATTAGATGAACGACGCGTTCATTGCATTTACAAAGTTTATAGGATTATTGTAACTTGTTGGGATTTTAACAGTTGAAAATATTTCCTAAATTATATGTTGTAAACATTGTGTAAATTATAAAAAACATGTAGTGAATAACTTGAAAATATCGTGAATTTATTCTTAAGTTGCTCTCCATATTAGTGATTGTTCTTTTTAATAATAACGTGTGTAGTTGATGGCTGTACATCTTCAAAACAACAAAACGAAAATTGCAAAGAAATTTTGTCTTTTCATCTGTAAGTTTTATTCAGTATTTTTCATGTTTGTGGATTATTATCACAAATATTGCATAAAAAAATGTCAACTTATCATTTCTACAGTCAGATAATATGGAAATTGTTACGTATTTTACTGTAATTTATCGTTTTTTGTGGGATCATGTTGGAGTTTATGAGTGATGTATTTTTTATCGATAGTAGTATTTTTACTTTCGAGCTGAGCGAGAAAGGTATTGTATTCGTGAAAAAAGTTGCTCAAACTTTCTCAAAAATGTGTTCTATATCACTTAAGCAAGTCCCCTAAAAATGTCCGTCTGTCGGTTGGTCGGTCTGTCCGTCACGCTTTGGCCTAGCGGATAAACGAATGGTCCTATTAACACCATATTTTTAATTTAAGACTTATTTCCGAATGGTTTTTTGCTGGCTCTCATTTTGAGGGTAGCTGTCATTCAACAAAAATGAAGAATTGAATTTTTTTTAAATCGGTTCAAATTATTTTTATGAAACTTTGCTTGACTAAGCATCTCTATGCAAGGTATCTTGCGCCATCATCAGTTTGTCTGTGTGATTTCATATAAGGGGTGTTCCTGTACTACCAAAACGTAAACTTGTGATTTACTCATAGGGTCAGTGCACCACTAGATGACCAAGCACCAATAGCTGACCAAAACTTAAATTTGAACTGAAAGTAAGAAAATTTAAAAATACCGCGATTTTATATAGAATTTAACTATGTTGGCGTCTTACAATAAAGTTATGGGTTTGTCTAGCTAGTACTTTAGTATGTTTATTCGAAGTGGTCATGCAATGTAACATTTGAAAAAAAAAAACTTTAAGAGCATATTTTGTAAAGTCCTTCACACTTATTATATCACAAGCCTAACTAATTCATAGTCGAACTTTTAGAAGTGACTCTGAAAGTAGAACTAATAATTTAGTTTTATTATGAATTTCGTCATAAAACCCCTTAAATGGTCAACTAGTGGTACCTACATTGACCCTAATTGACTACATTAAGTTTGTATTATTTTCTATAATTTTAATTTTGTTTTGGTTATCTACCTGAATGGATATTCAATTTGATTGGATTTTGTGAAAATTTAGTACACAGGATGTACCAAAAACTGAAAGAGCTTTACAGTCGACAAAACTGAACAACTATTCATAAGAAACAGAGTTTTGAAATTTAAAAATCTGTGAAAATTCATATAAAAGGTGTTCCAGTACTACCAAAATTTGAACATGTGATTTGTTCGAAATCGTTTACGGTTGGTTTGTTTTAATATTTTACAATTCGAGTTCCGAATTCATGTGGTAGAATATTTTTCAGAAAAACCTTAATAAACGTTTGTAATTCCATACTATGTGTAGGTATGGTATTACAAATTTAAGTTTGCGGTTGACAGTTCTAATTGCATATCGCGAGAAAGTAAGTGCAGTGCTGCTGTACCATTTATTATATTTTACAACATTCAACGCGTTTTGTTTTCATTCTGGGTTCGATTCCACGAATTCTGCTAATCAACGTCGTAAATGTTTTTTCTGTGGTGGCAGTATTCATCAAAGGGTAAAATGCCCTGCCTTTAATGTAGTATGTCAATTATGCTCAAAAAAAGGCCACTTTGCAAATGTTTGTCGTAGCTCTGCTCACACGCAACGCAACACAAATGCAGCTGTTTCTTCGGAAGAGAACTCTCAAGTCCTTAACTTATCGACTATTTCGGCCGCTTCGCCTTCAAGCTTACGCAAAGCCACTATACCTATAACTGTTAACAATTATCGAGCTGAAGCCTTAGTTGATACAGGCAGCTCTATCAGCTTTATTGACAACAACCTTGCACAAACAATGAAACTAAAGAGGCGGCCTTGCAGACAAGCCGTGAACCTCGCATCACTGAATCATGTCTCTTATGTCGATGGAATATGCTATGCAACTATACAAATTGATCACCATATCTATAAACACCAGCCGTTACTTATTGTAAACAATCTCTGTGCGGATGTTATCATTGGACACGATTTATTGAAAAATCATTCTTCACTAGAACTTCAATTTGGAGGAGAAAAGGAGCCACTAAAGATATGTAATGTAGTTGAGGCTACTGTACCACCAGCATCCGTCTTCACGAATTTATCGCCCGATATTAAGCCTATATCAATTCGCTCCCGCCGTCACTCAGAGGAAGACCAGGAGTTTATATCCAACGAGATCGTAAATTTATTAAAAGACAAGGTAATAGAGCCTAGCGTCTCTCCGTGGCGAGCACAGGTGCTTGTTGCTGGTGGAAACAACCACAGAAAAC
Organism: Athrips mouffetella; assembly: GCA_947532105.1. Lineage (NCBI taxonomy): Eukaryota > Metazoa > Arthropoda > Insecta > Lepidoptera > Gelechiidae > Athrips > Athrips mouffetella. The sequence continues at coordinate 37,405,454 of OX383956.1, forward strand.
GACTGGTTATTGATTATTCGCAAACAATAAATCGATATACTGAATTAGATGCTTATCCTTTGCCGAGCATTGACTCTATTGTCTCGCAAGTCGCCAAATATAACTTTTTCAGTCAAATTGATTTGAAGAGTGCTTACCACCAGGTACCAATAGTTCCTAAAGAGAAAATTTACACCGCTTTTGAAGCTTGCGGTAATCTGTATCAATTTACTCGCATACCTTTTGGCGTAACAAATGGAGTCGCCGCATTCCAAAGAACTTTACACTATATTATTCATAATGAGAAACTGAACGCAACATTTGCTTATTTGGATGACGTCACTATCTGCGGGAAAGATAAACAGGATCATGACGAAAACCTACGCAAATTCATGGATGCCGCAGAAAAATATAATCTTACATTGAACTTTGACAAATGTGTCTTTGCAACTGAATCTATCAACCTCCTTGGATATACAATTGATAAAAATACAGTTAAACCTGACAAGTCTCGTTTGGAACCACTGATAAGTCTACCCATACCATCGGATGCGGCAAGCTTGAAAAGAGCCCTTGGTTTATTTGCACACTATCCGAAATGGATAGAAAATTTTTCTGCTAAAATCAAGCCACTACTGCAAACAGGTTTCCCATTATCTGATGACGCAGTCAACTGTTTCAATAAATTGAAAACTGATGTTACTAAATCTGCTTTAGTCGCTATAGACGAGAAAGAGACTTTTACTGTCGAAACGGACGCTTCAGAGTTTGCTATAGCTGCTACATTATCTCAAAAAGGACGCCCCGTAGCTTTCTTTTCACGTTCACTCAATAATTCTGAAAGACGACAACCATCAATTGAAAAAGAAGCCAGCGCCATAGTAGAAGCGCTACGCAAATGGCGCCATTATTTGATCGCAAGGCACTTTTTACTTGTTACAGACCAACAATCCGTATCTTTCATGTTCAATCAGAATCACGCAAGTAAAATAAAAAATGAAAAAATAGAGCGTTGGCGCCTAGAATTATCATGCTATCGTTATGACATCATATATAGACCCGGAAACAAAATATCGCCGCTGATGCACTTTCACGGGTATGTGCACATATGAATATTGCTTCGAGTAAATTAACAGAACTACACAATTCCTTATGTCATCCAGGTATCACGAGGATGGTACACTGGGTTCGTACAAAGAATTTGCCTTACTCTGTCGAAGAAATAAAAAGGATGACAGCAGCTTGCCCTGTTTGTGCTGAAATTAAACCTAGATTTGTCAAGAATGAGGGAAAACTCATTAAAGCCACAGCGCCCTTTGAAAGACTCAACATGGATTTTAAAGGTCCACTACCATCTAACACACGGAACCGTTACATTCTCACAATAATAGACGAGTATAGCCGTTTTCCCTTTGCCTTTGCCTGCAGAGATATGACAGCAGGAACGGTAATAAAATGTCTAAAAGAAATATTTTTTATCTTCGGCACGCCAGCATATATTCACTCCGACAGAGGCACTTCATTTTTATCAGACGAATTAAGAATTTTCCTTACTAATTTGGGAATCGCCTGCAGCCGAACTACTCCTTATAATCCAAGAGGGAACGGACTAGTTGAGCGTCTTAATGGAACACTCTGGAGAACAATTCAGTTGTTTTTGCGCTCAAAAAATCTGGATTAGATATGAGCGCCGCGCCGAACAAATTTCCTGCGCCGCCGCCGCCGCGGATGGCCACGGCGCGCCGAGCGAGGAAAGAGTTATTAAATCCATACTTTTTAAGCACTGATTCAAATTCTCTTCTCTTTCTTCTCTTACTCGCTATAATTAAGATATTGATCCTACCTGCTAGATACCTAATTTGTAGCATGATTCTTAGAGAGCCCCGATTACTGAATGGTTTCAGCAATATTTTTGAAGATTACCTACGTGCAATTTTTTGTGAAATGAGGATAAGCAAACAAAACTTGTGTTTGAAAACCTGACTAAAATTAAACATTTGTTTATTTATCCTTAAAAGTATTAGAATATTAGTACAGTCTGTTGTCCGTACAGTCAGTAATGTTAATAGTTAAAATAATTTTATCAGATTTGTTTTCATATGCCACTTTTTTTTTCATTATCACATGTAAGCCATAGACATGAAAAGGCTGCTGAAATGTCTAACTCGCACATTTCTTAAAAAAATATAGCAAAATTCGATTACTTTGACCTCTATCTAGCCCTGAAGACAAGACATGAAGTAAACGATGGAATGGACTTTACCAGAAAAAGAAACGCTTTTTTATTTTGTCAATGGGCTCTACAGTTTCTCTGTTTCGACAAGAGTCTCATCACCAATGAGCTTCCTAGTACGTTTGTCGATTGCAGTAAGATTGGCCAGCTGGTATTCTGCATACTCATCAGTACTCCATACCGGACTTCTGTTTGAAGCACAAGCACAAGTCTGATAGGGTAGAAATGGCTGTAGAAGCTGTCCCAGTGTGATTTACCACCTGGCGTTGGAGAGTATGCCAAGTTTCTTAGCTGCAGATTTGGCCAAGGACTCAATAAAATGCCAAAAGTACAGATTGGACGATAAGTGCATCATACCAAGGAGCTCGAGGTGGTCTGATATCGGTACAAATACATTTCGGAACTCTGGAGTCAGATTGAAGGGACTTCGTTTGACTGTAAAGAAACACGCCTATGTTTTGGCCGCCACAGTCGGACACTGAGTAAAGGGCCAGAAATAAACGTTCAACCATGGTCTATCGACCGACAAGATGGTATTTGTGCCACACTGGCTTTTGCATTAGGTATGTATCTATCCGTAACTGTGCTGTCGTCTGCATACCCAAAGATTCCAGGCACCAGTTTATGTGCATCAGGAATAGAGTTGCGGACAGAACGGATCCTTGAGTAACTCCGTCAACGATAGCCCTCTGATCAGACTAGCAATCTTCCAAGACCACTTGATTCAATCGTACACTCAATAAGTTTAATATCCAATTGCAAAGGCCAGGTATTTCATACGATGGAAGATTGTTTGCTTGTGTGATTTCTGTCGTAAAGTAACAGTGTTTATAACGTTGTGTTTCGGTTTGTAGGTTAAACGGGCTACTGAAATTACCGACACATGAGATGTACCGCCTTAGTTCTCAATATGGGCAACGCGTTTTGCTGTTTTATTAGTGTCAATTATGTCACTCATAAGACAGTGTATGCTGTGGGTGGTGGTGACCATTCACCATCAGTTGGCCCACCTGCTCGTTTACCCTCTTGTGACATAAAAATAAAGTCATTAGCTTCAAGTTATGTCACGACTTCGTTATTAAATACTCGCTCCATAGTCTTGCAGAGTATGGAGATTTCCACCGGCCTGTTCCATCACTATCAGGACATTTTTTAACCATTTAAACCATTTATTTTTGCCACAACACATATTAGGTTAAAATATTCAAAATTTTAAAATTACAATATTCAGTATTTTTGAGAACCATTTTAATTTCTTTAGGTACATATTTCCAAATTTTAAAAGAAAGTAAGGAATTAAGTATATTTCCGGTCATTTCTTACAAAAAAATGCTTTAGAGGTCACGCCGCCGATTTCGCCGCCGCCGCCGACCCTAAAAAGTCGGCGCGCCGCCGCCGACCTTATAGCTATCGGCGCTCATATCTAATCTGGATATAGTTAATTGGGAGGATGCGATACCAGTAGCACTCCATTCCATCAGATCTCTACTATCTACTGGGACGAATACGACACCACATGAAAGAATGTTTAATCATCCTAGACGTTCACTGAACGGTGAATCTATGCCAACATGGTTACTTTCACAGGGTCCGGTTCTTATGAAGAAGCATGTGAGAAATTCTAAATATGATCCAGCTGTCGAAGAAGTAGAGCTCCTGCAAAGTAATCCGGATTACTCTTTCGTGAGGTTATCAGATGGCCGCGAAACATCTGTCTCAAACAGGTCTTTAGCTCCACTTCCAGTGGTCGATGAACCTTCGTCAGAAGAAGATTATATGACTCCTGATACTGAAGAGGAAGCTATTGACAATAAAGGCCCGACTCAAGAAGGAACTGGGTTACGCCGGTCAACCCGAGAGCGCAGGCCGCCGGTGTATCTTCAAGATTATGATACCGGCTCGTTTTAAAAGGCCCAGGGTGAATGATGTGAACTCTTCGCTCTAGCCTCGGCAATGGAAGAATAATATTTGACACGTAGTCAATCATGTCTTTCATTTGCTTATGTCTGCAATTTTTCCTATGCATGTTTTCTAGTTGAATAAAGCCTAATTATCATAAGGTAAAGCGTTTTCTGTATCAGGGACACTGTCAAACGAATATAACTTTGTGTGTCTTCGCCAAATTGAAATGTCTCAATCAGCATGAATCATCCTGAATCAACAAATTGTAAGAAAATTAATAAAAATACTAAATTAATCTACATAAAATTCTCTACAAAAAAGGTTTGAAAGAACAAACAAACAAACAATACTGACAAGCAATTCTTGTGCTCATGCAACGCTTTGGCTCACAAGCGTATGAAGATTCTGGGTCAAGCTTATCCGAAACCAGAAGACTACAGGCTCCTTGTGCTCTAAGGTCCAATAAGGAACTCAGCTCCACGTTATAAGGCAAGATAAGATACACGAAATTTCGCTTGAAAATTTATTTGAGCTACTTAGAAGAAAAACACAAACCCGTATTTCAGCATTTTTGCAAAACCATCCCAAATGGATTGAATTCAGGGATAAAAGTTTGTTGTAAATCCTACATAATTTGTATGTAAGCTAGAGATATTCATGAAAAAAAAAAAGAACCTTTACACCTCCTACCCCTCTTGCCTTCACCCCTACCGTCCATTACTTTTAGTAAGTAAGGAAGTAAGAAATTTGGTATCTTTAATATTAAAACACCTACGTAAGAAATCACCTGTAGTAAAAAATGCAAAAAGTATTTTTTTTTTATGAATTTAATCACTGCTTTTAACAGATTTGCCTTTTATTAAAGTTTAGTACTTCAACTTTTTGGTCAAAGTTTCGACATCGATTTGTCCTTGTGTAACTTATCGACTATCGATAGATGAAAGCATGCCCACATCCCTACTTGTGACGAATTATTTCTTATATATTACTCCTATATGAGGTCAAATTTCTTTGTGGTTAAGCGAATGCAGTGTGTGTGCGTTCCTATACATACGTGGCACACAATGATTCAAATAACGCACACAATTGCATAGGATAGACAATGTCTCAATTTGGCTGAAAGTTACCGAAGTCGTCCAGTTGGCTACGTAACTATTTTAAAAAGTGGCATTGTTTCATCATAATTTAAGTAGCGCAAAATAACCACTCAAGCGCCCGTGGATACTATATTATCCAAAAAAAAAAGCTCTACCGCGTCCTTGGATATTACGGTATCCGATGCGCGTATGGTCAGTACTAGATATGAGCGCCGATGGCTATAAGGTCGGCGGCGGCGCGCCGACTTTTTAGGGTCGGCGGCGGCGGCGAAATCGGCGGCGTGACCTCTACAGCATTTTTTTGTAAGAAACGACCGGAAATCGTAAAAACCATATAGGGTTGGCACAAAAATACTTAATTCCTTACTTTCTTTTAAAATTTGGAAATATGATATACTTTGTGTTGTTATTACTTGATGGAACTCCAATGTATTTATGTAATTAGACACCATTTTCACACTAGTTCCACTATTTATTTAGTAAAATTTATACAGAATGCGACCGGTTTCGAGTTAACATCGTCAGACACTGAAGTGCCTAAATAGTGGAACTAGTGTGAAAATGGTGTCTAATTACATAAATAATTTGGAAATAGGTATGTACAGAAAAAAATAAAATGGTTCTCAAAAATACTGAATATTGTAATTTGAAAATTATGAATATTTTTTTTTTTATCGTCAATGGGCTTACTCTTGACCTCGATCAACCTAATATGTGTTGTGGCAAAAATAAATGGTTTAAATGGTTAAAAAATGTCCTGATAGTGATGGAACAGGCCGGTGGAAATCTCCATACTCTGCAAGACTATGGAGCGAGTATTTAATAACGAAGTAGTGGCATAACTTGAAGCTAATGACTTTATTTTTATGTCACAAGAGGGTAAACGAGCAGGTGGGCCAACTGATGGTGAATAGTCACCACCACCCACAGCATACACTGTCTTATGAGTGGCATAATTGACACTAATAAAACAGAAAAACGCGTTGCCTATATTGAGAACTAAGGCGGTACATCTCATGTGTCGGTAATTTCAGTAGCTCGTTTACCCTACAAACTGAAACACAACGGTGTAAACACTGTCACTTTACGACAGAAGTCACACAAGCAAACAATCTTCCATCGTATGAAATACCTGGCCTTTGCAATTGGATATTAAACTTATTGAGTGTACGATTGAATCAAGTGGTCTTGGAAGATTGCTAGTCTGATCAGAGGGCTATCGATGATGGAGTTCCTCAAGGATCCGTTCTGTCCGCAACTCTATTCCTGATGCACATAAACTGGTCCCTGGAATCTTTGGGTATGCAGACGACAGCACAGTTACGGATAGGTACATACCCAATGCAAAAGCCAGTGTGGCACAAATACCATCTTGTCGGTCGATAGACCATGGTTGAACGTTTGTTTCTGGCTCTTCACTCAGTGTCCGACTGTGGCGGCCAAAACATAGGCATGTTTCTTTACACTCAAACGAAGTCCCTTCAATCTGGCTCCAGAGTTCCGAAATGTATTCGTACCGATATCAGACCACCTCGAGCTCCTTGGTATGATGCACTTATCGTCCAATCTGTACTTTTGGCATTTTATTGAGTCCTTGGCCAAATCTGCAGCTAAGAAACTTGGCATACTCTCCAACGCCAGGCGGTACATCACACTGGGACAGCTTCTACAGCCATTTCTACCCTATCAGACTTGTGCTTGTGCTTCAAACAGAAGTCCGGTATGGAGCACTGATGAGTCTGCAGAATACCAGCTGGCTAATCTTACTGCAATCGACAAACAACCATAAAGAATATCCAGTCAGGTAGACAACCTATCCAGGAGTAATATCATAGAAAATTTTAATAAACTCAATGGAACCAATTTTGAGTAAATCACATATTTACGATTTGGTGGTACAGGAACACCCCTTATATGAAATTACACAGATCATTTGATACTGGCGCAAGATATCTTACATGGAGATGCTTGGTCGTGCGAAGTTTCATCAAGATTCTATGAGCCGTTTTTGAGAAAATTACAATTTATCATTTTCGTTGTATGACAGCTACCCTCAAAATGAAAGCCAGCCAGAAACCACTTAGAACCCTTCAATGGATTTGCATAAAACTCCTAAATTCAAAATATGGTGTCAATGGGACCATTCGTTTAGCCACTAGGCCAAAGCGTGACGGACAGACCGACGGACCGACCGATGGACGGACATTTTTGGGAGACTTGTTTTTTATGATGTATAAGTGATATAGAACACATTTTTGAGAAATTTGAAAAACTTTTTTTTTTCTCGAATACAATACCTTTCTCGCTCCGCTCGAAAGTAAAAAAACAGAAATAAAAAAATTAATATTAAAATTTTTATTGTGTCAACTCTCTTCACAGTCGCGGAGCGCATGTAGGTACCTATTTTACTTGTTTACAATTGGTGCGCCGTGCCGGGAGGAGGAGCGCTTTGTGATTCTTAGAATAGGGTTGACAATTTGAACTTTTTTTTTTCAAAGGAAGTATCTTATTTTCATACCGAAGATATCCCGGACGTCAGCTTGTACGAGATTAGAATGGCTCTCAGACAGCTTAGAAACAACAAGGCACCCGGGCACGATGGAATTACGGCTGAGCTTCTGAAAGCAGGCGGAAGGCCAGTGCTTAAAGCTCTTCAGAAACTGTTTAATTCTGTCATACTCGAAAGGAAAACGCCACAGGCATGGCACAGAAGTGTGGTGGTAGTCTTCTTCAAAAAGGGTGATAAGACCCTGCTGAAGAATTACAGACCCATCTCACTTCTGAGCCATGTCTATAAGCTGTTCTCGAGAGTCATTACGAACCGTCTCGCGCGCAGGCTCGACGACTTCCAGCCTCCCGAACAAGCCGGTTTTCGTAAAGGTTTCAGTACCATAGACCACATACATACGCTACGGCAAGTTATACAGAAGACCGAAGAGTATAACCAGCCACTTTGCCTAGCGTTTGTGGACTATGAGAAGGCCTTCGATTCGATCTAGACGTGGGCCGGCCGTGCTACGATCTCTCCAGAGGTCAGTGGCGTGCACTCCATAAAGACAAAAAGACACTGCCTACCCTACCTACTCTAACAAAATAATCGGATTTTATTTGGATACCTTGTCACATTGTATTTATTTATTAGTGGTATTTACTACCTACCATCATTGAAAGCATAGGTTGAAAGAAACATTCTAAAAACTTAAATTAGCTCCACCTGTCGAGTATCAGTGGTATCATCGCCTCGGTAAGTACCTGTGGTATGCACATTCCACATCGCATTATTGCGCTGCACTAGCGCCGATACGCGCCTAACGGCAAAGACACATACTATTCCTGTCTAAATGTTTGCATGTGTGCCGACGTGGTTATGCGAATGCACTATGTGTGCGTTCTTATAAATACATGTCACACAATGATACAATTAACGCACACAATCGCACAGGGTAGGCAATGTCTCACTTTGGCCGAAAGTTACCGAAGTCTTACGTAACAATTTTAAAAAGTGACATTATAAAGACCATTATTATTACCTTTTATTATTCGTGCTTATGTACCTATGTGTTTGAATGATAAATTTTATTTATTTTTTATACTGATTCGTCATTGTTTGTTTTGTTTTGATTTGTTTTGGCGATAGTAGGCAAATAAATATAAGATTTGAGAAAACAGAAAACTGAAAATTTCGAACCCCATTTTTAAATTAAACACACAAACCAATACGTATTAGTATTTTGGTAAGTAATAGCATCGAAATTTTTTTGCCTACCCTGTCTAAAATCTCTGTGCACGCCACTGCCAGAGGTGCCAAGTCGACTATCGGTACATTGAAGTGTTGAAGGATCTGTACAAAAACGCCACTATGTCAGTTCGTCTTCAGGACCAGGACTCGAAACCTATCCAATCGCAGCGAGGAGTGAGACAGGGAGACGTCATATCTCCTAAACTGTTCACCGCTGCATTGGAAGACGTCTTCAAACTCCTGGACTGGAAAGGACTTGGCATCAACATCAATGGCGAGTACATGACCCACCTTCGATTTGCCGACGATATTGTCGTAATGGCTGAAACCCTGGAAGATCTCGGCACGATGCTCAATAACCTCAGTAGAGTTTCACAACAAGTAGGTCTTAAAATGAACATGGATAAGACGAAAATTATATCTAACGCCCTTGTTGTACCCACTCCACTCAAAGTTGGAGACTACGCTCGAAGTTGTTGATGAGTACGTTTACCTGGGACAAACAGTCCAGCTGGGTAAATCCAACTTAGAGAAAGAGGTTACTCGTCGAATCCGACTCGGATGGGCAGCGTTCGGGAAGCTCCGCAATATCTTCACGTCCAAAATACCGCAGTGTCTCAAGACGAAAGTCTTTGACCAGTATGTGTTGCCAGTGATGACATATGGCACCGAGACGTGGCCGCTCACGATGGGCCTTATCAGAAAGCTCAAAGCCACCCAAAGAGCTATGCTCGGAGTCTCTCTGCGCGATCGAATCAGAAAGGAGGAGATCCGCAGAAGAACTAAAGTAACTGACATAGCCCTGACAATCGCTAAACTGAAGTGGCAGTGGGCAGGGCACATCGCAAGAAGAACCGATGGCCGATGGGGCGTGAGGGTTCTAGAGTGGCGACCACGTACCGGAAGACGAAGCGTTGGCAGGCCCCCCACAAGGTGGACCGACGATCTGGTCAAGGTCGCGGGAAGCCGCTGGATGCGAGCAGCGCAGGACCGGTCGTCATGGAGTTCTTTAGTGGACGTCTTTCGGCTGATATGATGATGATGATGATCTTATTTTTATGCATTTTTTTTTTAAATTAATATGTTTTATGTACTTTATTCTACTTACACAACATGTGGTTAAAGGAAATCGGTACTTTTCTTTACACCCTGTTTATTTTTTTTAGTTTTATCATTCTCTTATTTTAGAAGTTACAGGGTGGGGTGAAGATACTTTTTACCACTTTGGAAGTGTCTCTCGCGCAAAATATTCAGATTAGAAAAAAGTGATATTAGAAACCTCAATATCATTTTTGAAGACCTATCCATAGATACTCGTACCCCACACATATGGGTTTGATGAAAAAAAAAAAATTTTGAGTTTCAGTTCTATGTATGGGGAACCCTAAAATTTATTGTTTTTTTCTATATTGTGTGAAAATCTTAATGCAGTTCACAGAAAAACAAAACAACCATTTCATTTTACTCCGTGACAGTGACATACGCGCGCTGCAATCCGGTTCAAATCTGTATTCGAACGTATTCTATAAATGGACGCTAACAGAAATGAACCGACTTCTGAGCAGCGATTGCAGTGTTAGCAGCATATTTGCATAACGAACCGTACTGTTGGTAAGTAGATGTATCCTGTGAACCGCATTAAGATTTTCACACAAAAATAGAAAAAAAAACCGGCCACTTGCGTGTCGGGCCACGCGCAGTATAGGGTTCCGTAGTTTTCTTATGATTTTTTTATCAGAAATCAGGTTTTGAGTAAGTATTTCATAACGTTTAAAACATAAACTTTTTACCTCCTAATGCTCAGCGAGGTCCTAGCACCTGATTGCTATTGCAATTTTTATTATTTTTAGATTTTTGGCTATAGCTCATTAACCTGTGAAGCCTGCTTACCGGTGATAGTTTTCCTTTAAATTTCATCATCTGTGGGGTATCTTTTAATACGTCATAAATCGTAAACCGCAATTACCTTTCATTCAATCAACTCAAATATAAATTTTAGTCACTTGCATCACATAATCGGGGGGCACGGCAGTGCCCCCGCAAGTCGAGCAAAAAAACACGGGGTCGTCGAAGTCGATCTATTGATTTAAAACATAAGATTTTTAATATTGATATGGTCACTATAAGATGTTGTTAGATTAGCTAATTATGTAATAACTTAAAACAAAAGGACCCTTAAGTAGGGACTAAATAAATTAAGAGACTTGGTATTACATGGATCTCACAACTTTTTACGGTAGAAGAACTGAGTTGCGTACGACGCTTGGTTTTTTACAAGTTATGTTTTTGATGGCTTAAAGTTTTTTAGCAATAAAGATACCATAACTTTTACTCGTACTTGGCCGGTTTTTTTATCATTTGCAGTTTTTCGGCTATAGCTCATTAACATGTGAAGCTTACTTAGCTGTGATAGTTTTCCTTTTAATTTCATCATATACAACGTGTTAACGGAATAAGCGATACTGAGAAAATAGTAGTTCAGAATCGAGTTACCCTAAAAAAATCTTCTGACTGTTGTGTACCTTTCATACATTTACTAAATGTTTTAGGTATTCTGACAGAAAGCGGTTGCATCAGTCCGCGTAGCGGTCAGAAATCTTTTTTTGTTTGTCCAGTGATTCTACTAATGAAAGCAAGCAACTTTCAGTAGAAGTAACATTTTACTACTTTAAATTTATTTTTCGTGGCATTGATTTTGTCCTCATGACATGTGTTTAATCTTTAGGAAATCGACATGGGCCAGCGCGGATCTGACACCCGCGGCATCACTCTACGCATTCCCAAAGAGAACGTCCTCATTGCGGGTGGTGCTGCATTCAAGATCGATATGGGCACCTTCTACAAGACTCGCCCGCCGGTAAGTTGTTTGCGGGATGTCACAAACAAGGTCAACTGAGCATACTCATTTGACCACAAACAAGGTCATCTGACCAGACGCAAGTTCATTTAGACACACAAGTCAGGGTTTGAGAGGTCGGTCAGTCGATTTTTAATCTGCTTGGAACTCATTGATATTTATCTCATAAAGTTATTGACCACTATGTAAATGTATGCTATCTCGCACACAGGTTGCGGCTGGCGCGACAGGTTTAGCTCAGCGAGCGCTGGAAGAAGCGACGAAGTACGCGCTCGAGCGTAAGACGTTCGGCGTGCCGATCGCCAAGCACCAGGCAGTGGCTTTCATGTTGGCAGACATGGCCATCGGCGTCGAGACCGCGCGCCTCGCCTGGCAGAGGTCCGCCTGGATGGTTGACCACGGTATGTACAAACACCGGCAAAATGCGAGATGTTGTTATACTACAGCTTTCATGCTGGCAGACATGGCCATCGGCGTCGAGACCGCGCGCCTCGCCTGGCAGAGGTCCGCCTGGATGGTTGACCACGGTATGTACAAACACCGGCAAAATGCGAGATGTTGTTATACTACAGCTTTCATGCTGGCAGACATGGCCATCGGCGTCGAGACCGCGCGCCTCGCCTGGCAGAGGTCCGCCTGGATGGTTGACCACGGTATGTACAAACACCGGCAAAATGCGAGATGTTGTTATACTACAGCTTTCATGCCGGCAGACATGGCCATCGGCGTCGAGACCGCGCGCCTCGCCTGGCAGAGGTCCGCCTGGATGGTTGACCACGGTATGTACAAACACCGGCAAAATGCGAGATGTTGTTATACTACAGCTTTCATGCTGGCAGACATGGCCATCGGTGTCGAGACCGCGCGCCTCGCCTGGCAGAGGTCCGCCTGGATGGTTGACCACGGTATGTACAAACACCGGCAAAATGCGAGATGTTGTTATACTACAGCTTTCATGCCGGCAGACATGGCCATCGGCGTCGAGACCGCGCGCCTCGCCTGGCAGAGGTCCGCCTGGATGGTTGACCACGGTATGTACAAACACCGGCAAAATGCGAGATGTTGTTATACTACAGCTTTCATGCTGGCAGACATGGCCATCGGCGTCGAGACCGCGCGCCTCGCCTGGCAGAGGTCCGCCTGGATGGTTGACCACGGTATGTACAAACACCGGCAAAATGCGAGATGTTGTTATACTACAGCTTTCATGCTGGCAGACATGGCCATCGGCGTCGAGACCGCGCGCCTCGCCTGGCAGAGGTCCGCCTGGATGGTTGACCACGGTATGTACAAACACCGGCAAAATGCGAGATGTTGTTATACTACAGCTTTTATGCCGGCAGACATGGCCATCGGCGTCGAGACCGCGTTTCCATCATTGCAAATATTGTAATGAGACCTCCTTACAGCCCGCTGTCATGGCACGCCCATAAAAATTTAAAAGCTGTTTAATAGTTCTCCCGCGACGACTCTTAAAATAAAAAAGTTATTTAACAGGTCTCCCGCGAGAAATTCAGTACTTGAAAATACACTCCCACCGATAAAAAAATATCACTTTTTAGGCACAGATTGACATTGTGTAGGTAGGTGGTAGCCTACAATTTTTGAACGCATTATTGAGGAGTAAGTAAATATATTTTTCCAAATCCCATATTTTTTAAAACTTTAGACTGCAATATAAATAAATAAATTGTGTCAATTTAGGTGGATTCTATAAATAAGTTTTTAGAAATATAATCTATCGATCTGAAAAAGACACACGACTATTACAAATTATTTCCGTTTCGTCATACAATCTCTTGTAATTTTACTGGAGTAAATTCTAATCAAGCTCCATTATTTGGTAATTGCAAAATAATTATATCAATATAATTATATCAATATAATTATATCAATTGCAGGTCAAAAGAACACCGTCCTAGCTTCGGTAGCGAAGTGCCACGCATCAGAGATCGCAAACAAGTGCGCATCAGAGGCCGTCCAGATCTTCGGCGGTAACGGCTTCAACACCGACTACGAAGGCACCTAGATCTCTAGGAGACGAATCAACGTTTTTGGTAAACAAAAACTTAGCGGCAAGACGAGATTTGAATGAATAATGAGAAAAGACAACCTTTTAACTTCATAGCAGCGATTCCAAAAGTGGGCGGAACCTAATGGTTTCGTGAAGTCACCAGGGTTCAGGGTTGTCAGTTTCTAAATTATTTAAATTAATTTAATTGTTTAAATTCGTAATTAACTCATACGGTGACAAAAATGTGTCGCAGCTGATGGCCTTACTATAATCCTTTTAGTATGTATGTCACCGGAAAATAATGAGAATAGTAAATTAATCAATTTCATAGTAAATAGATCAACATTCGAAAAATAGAACTCGCAGGAAATTCGTATTAGGTAAGGCAAACACGATAGTTCTCTTTCGACCAAACGCACTAGCCGAGCAAGCGAAGTGAGCGTACTGTGGCAACAGTCGGCAAGTGCCAGAAACGAATTTGGTACGGTTTATTATCTTTCGAAAGTTGATCAGCTTACTAGAAAATTTATCAACTTACTAGAAAATTTATCAACTCGCAATTCGGTGTTATTTTCCGGTGGCATCTATAAAACTACATAATCTACCTATATAATCTACTAAATCATCTGTGATAGTACCTATACATGTCGCAGGCAAATTGTATAATTGTCGTTTTACATTATGCCTTAGCATTCTACAAAAGCCGAAAAAAATTTAATTCATCATTCTACATAATGCCGCGGCACTTTCTGGCACTCGCCGGCCGCTGCCGTGGCATGCTCGCTCGGCTCATGCCTTGTGGAGCCGTTTTACAATTTGCCCGCCGTTTGTAAACGGCGAATTATGCAATTTGCCTGCGACATACACGTCAAAATTAATTCACGGGACTATGGGCTTTTCTGATTGTTGAAATTACCTACATAGAAATTGGTGAATCAAAATAGTGTTAATGGAACTAAACCACAGAAAATGGTATGACAACCATCACCTGTGATAGAATACACACGTCAAAATTGAAGATATAAGGGCTGGGAAATTCGACGATTTTGTATCCAGTGACAGCGAGACACAAGAGGATAGAAAAGATTCAAAAGAGCTGGATCAACGATGCCAGTACCGTTCGTCACTGTCAAAAATGAACGGCAAATAGTAGAAAAACCAAAACAACAACCACTAGACGAAAAACCATTTGAAACGCCAGGCCACAACCGATGCCAAGTATAAATATCAAAATAGAACCAAGCGATACACGTCCCAAAAACGAACCTCAAGAGTCGGTAATTATTCTATTATGGTTAGATAAATGATTCGCTGGATTATGTAAATTAGTTAAACCTATAAAAATGATATCCAAATACAAAAATCGCGGTCCAGAGAATTCGCCGGAACCAAATTTACCAAATATTTCTCCGACGACCTAGATAATACGACTTAAAACAGAGTTATGGATACAAGTTGAAGAATTCTAAGCTTCCATATGAAAATGTTGGAAGGGGTCACTTATCTATTGAGTAAAAATGAAATATATGATATGTACAGATAGACTTACTAGAAGATGAAGAGTTTGTTAGTACTATAGCGAACACGAGGACCGGGATTATTATAAAAGAGACGCTTGGAATCGTATTTATGTTTTATATTCTTTTTTTATATAGAAAGCTAATAGCAACGTCCGTACCCAGCCGTGGGCAGGAGTTGACTGGCGACTGTTTTCAGAACGTGACGTCATTATTCGAAATCAAATTCAATTTTAGAAATACTCGCCAGCCAGCTCTGCTAAAAGAAGGCTTTCGAGGAGGATCACTACATTATCCTCCCCCCGGGCAAAGAAATTTCCGAGTGAAGCTTGGAAATTTCTTGTACAAAAAATTCCCTAATCTACCTACCTATGGTGGAAAATATTACAAATGTAAGCATAACATAACCCTGCAAAATATTGCTAATATCTAGCTCATGTGACAAAACATTGTTGCTTTCAGTTTCGGTAATCTCATGAACTACGGTGCACAAAACCACCGAAAATTACACCACAACAGGTGTTACGCTTTACTACTTGCTAAACCAAAAAATACAATTTTAAAAATTTTGAAAAAAAAGAACTATCTTAGATCAAATCTAAAATTATTTTACTAGTTACGTCTCTAAGAAAATAACTGATACTATGCTCTTTGACAAATAAAGTTTGACATCCAATAATATAACATTCTCTTTCGTAATTCATGGAACCTTTACATAAATTAAAAAAGAAAACTTCCTACTCTATACTCATCCTAACTTCCCACATTAGACATTGACATAGAAAAAACGCTGAGTTTGTCTAGCAGCCTGCGGCTGATGAAAGTCAATTTGACATAAGGAAAACGCTTGAAAAACGCTACGCGTTAAATTATGCAGCCTGCAGCTGGATAATGTCAGTGACATTATTGATATACCTTTCTCTTTCAAACAAAATAAAGGCGTTGCTAAATTGAGACAAAAGCTACCCTAAGATGCTCCCAAGATACTGTGACCCAACAAAAGCCACCCACTAACCCTATGGGCATAAAAGTGGTTGTACAAGATAACAACTAGTGGCAACAATATATCCCATCAAGCTAACCTATATTTTTAATCCCAAAAATTAATGTTTAACCCCAAAAAGTGATGTTTTTCTAAAAGTATTATCTTAATTTGAAATCTAGTTAACATCATATGGCCTGCGGCCGATGTAAAGCGGAAGCAAAGCTAGAAAAATACACGTAGTCATACCAGCTACAAACACGATACTTGAGCCTGATCCAGACCCACTATCTAAATACATATGATTTAATAATAGTTGTACCTATGTTCTTCCCCGATAATGAAAACTGTGACATTTATCCCAACTGAACCCACTCTTTATTGAAATTATTAGAAAAATCTTTAGAAAGTTATGTCTGTAGTATAGACTTTAAAGAAAATACCAATACTTACTTGTTTACCGTCATCATAACACGTTACCTGTAGATTACCAAACAAAATTACCGTCCATAGGACATACCATACCATTATTAGAACATTACCTTCTGAAAAGAATACCTTTAAAAAAAAACTTTTACCAGATTTTTTTTTTGTTACCAGGTAGTAGAATAAAATAAACAAACCAAGGAATGATTGTAATTAAATCATAATTACAAACATCCAAAAAACACCCCGTTTTTCTTTCCCAGATGATCAATAAAGTTGCAATCGTTCGCAATTACAACCCTAATGAACAAACCCAAAAAATAAATTTATTAATACATGGATAGCAAAAATAAAACAATCTTCTTTTTTGAGATGGCTGAAGAGCTGCTTGCAGCCTAGCTCTGCTGGCGATGCGATGGTCGGAAGTAGCACGTCCGCCATCAGTCGTCAGTCAGGATAGCCATCTTAGTGGTGTCGCTCATGGTTAGCGATCACCGATGTGGACACGCTGAAGCGCATCCAAGGATATCGACACTCGATATCACAACTCATTGAGCATAGTATAACATGAAAAAGAGAATTAGTGTTAAGTACAAAATAAAGTTAGGACACCATGAATACGTTTTTGGACGTCTTTCATCTATACATACATCGTCAAGTAAAACATTTATAACTCACGCTTTTAACTATATGAGAGGTTCTTTGACTAGAAAAGTGAAAAATTATAGTGAAAACCTTCTAACAATGATTTTAGTACAAAATCATACATATATCTTTTTTACATTTACAATATTGCGTACAATGCATTTATAATCATAATGAGCTTATCTATATTTTTTTTATAGGACAATATTTCGTGATTATAGAAATAATATTGTACACGTAATATTATCTACGCAATATGAACAAATACTATAAACAAACAAAATATGACATGACATCTTTGTCAGATTGTCATCCAAAAGACATGCGCAGTTACTCTGTCGCCATCCGTCGCCTTGGAGACTTGCAAACACAAATGAATACGAAATTGGTACGTTTGTAACCAATTCAAGCATGACGAACAATATGAAAAAACTTTGATGAGGGTGATTCTCTGCTTTAGACAATACAAAATTAGCTTACAGTTGTACGGCACGTGTTATGCGTGCCGTGTCCATAAAAATTGGCACTCATAAAGTATGATACGTCGTGGTCATCATATGTCATCATCTTCTTCACATACAGGGCATCATCTTCTTCACATACAGGGCATCATCTTCTTTATTAGCATCCTCTTGTCTTACTTAGGACCGGTGACCGCGTAACTGTAACACTACATAAAATGGCATAAGGGGCACGACGGCGCCTCCACCATTATAGCGAACACGAGGACCGGGATTATTATAAAAGAGACGCTTGGAATCGTATTTATGTTTTATATTCTTTTTTTATATAGAAAGCTAATAGCAACGTCCGTACCCAGCCGTGGGCAGGAGTTGACTGGCGACTGTTTTCAGAACGTGACGTCATTATTCGAAATCAAATTCAATTTTAGAAATACTCGCCAGCCAGCTCTGCTAAAAGAAGGCTTTCGAGGAGGATCACTACAGTACCGTTCTTGAAGACATGAAGGCTGGGAAATGAAATTCGACGATTTTGTATCCAGTGACAGCGAGACACAAGAATATAGAAAAGATTCAAAAGAGCTGGATCAAACAGCTCACGTTAAAGTAAAAGTCATTGACAGCGCTGTAGCCGTTAATAAAGAAATACACTAAGTGGAAATGCAAACATCCCGTCATCAAACATAGCAGAAAAACGGAACTTCGAAGTAGTCGAAGTCGACAATGACGATGACGAAGCAGACCAAGACAGGAAACCTGTCATCGAAGACAGAAAAGCTATCATTTTAGACAGGAAACCTATATATCCTGATGAAATTTCGATAAGTGACGACGAAGAACTACTTGCCAGACGAATAAAACAAGAATCGAAGACGAAAAAAATCAAGATCGGCAATAAGATCGAGATCTCCACGAAGATCAAGATCGCCAAGAAATTCGAGGTTAAAAAGAAGATTAAGTACACCAAGAAATTTTTTTAAATTTCTATGTTTACATCAGTCTGAAAAGCCCATTGTCCCGTTAATTAATTTTTACGTGTGTATACTATCACAGAAGATGAAAGGCATACCATTTTCTGTGGTTTAGTTCCATTGAAACTATTTTGATTCGCCGATGGCGTACAGCGCTAAATGACGTCAATGAAATAGTCATGAGTAACACTTTACATCTGCCAATGTAACGTTGATGCTATCGTAGGTAACACTTTATCGTATCGATTGATCAATTTCCTATGAAATTGATCAATTTATTGATCAATTTCATGAGAAATTGATCGAATTACGATTCCGTGTTATTTTTCGGTGGCATCTACATTCCATTTGCAGATGTCAAGTGGTATTCATGACTATTCCATTGACGTCATTTTAGTACTGTACGCCATCGGTGAATCAAAATAGTTTCAATGGAACTAAACCACGGAAAATGGTATGCCATCCATCTTCTGTGATAGTGTACACACGTCAAAAATAATTCACGGGACAATGGGCTTTTCAGACTGCTGAAAACATAGAAATTTTAAAAAATTTCTTGGTGTACTTAATCTTCTTTTTAACCTCGAATTTCTTGGCGATCTTGATCTCCGTGGAGATCTCGATCTTATTGCCGATCTTGATTTTTTTCGTCTTCGATTCTTGTTTTATTCGTCTGGCAAGTGGTTCTTCGTCGTCACTTATCGAAATTTCATCAGGATATATAGGTTTCCTGTCTAAAATGATAGCTTTTCTGTCTTCGATGATAGGTTTCCTGTCTTGGTCTGCTTCGTCATCGTCATTGTCGACTTCGACTACTTCGAAGTTCCGTTTTTCTGCTATGTTTGACGACGGGATGTTTGCATTTCCACTTAGTGTATTTCTTTATTAACGGCTACAGCGCTGCCAATGACTTTTACTTTAACGTGAGCTGTTTGATCCAGCTCTTTTGAATCTTTTCTATATTCTTGTGTCTCGCTGTCACTGGATACAAAATCGTCGAATTTAATTTCCCGGCCTTCATGTCTTCAAGAAAGGTACTAACAAACTCTTCATCTTCTAGTAACTCTATCTATACATATCACATATTTCATTTTTACTCAATCGATAAGTGACCCCTTCCAACATTTTCATATGGAAGCTTAGAATTCTTCAACTTGTATCCAGAACTCTGTTTTAAGTCGTATTATCTAGGTCGTCGGAGAAATATTTGGTAAATTTGGTTCCGGCGAATTCTCTGGACCGCGATTTTTGTTTTCGGATATCATTTTTATAGGTTTAACTAACTTACATAATCCAGCGAATCATTTATCTAACCATAATAGAATAATTACCGACTCTTGAGGTTCGTTTTTGGGACAAGTGTATCGCTTGGTTCTATTTTGATATTTATACTTGGCATCGGTTGTGACTGGCGTTTCGAATAGTTTTTCGTCTAGTGGTTGTTGTTTTGGTCTTTCTACTGTTTGCCGTTCATTTTTGACAGTGACGAACGGTACTGGCATCGTTTTTTAGGGTTCCGTACCTCAAAAGAAAAAAACGGAACCCTTATAGGATCACTTTGTTGTCCGTCTGTCTGTCTGTCTGTCAAGACCCTTTATCTCACGAACGGGTAAAGGTATCAGGTTGAAATTAATACATACATTAGGATCCATGAACCACACAAGATCTGAAAATTTCAATTTTTTACAACGACGCAATCAAAAGATATGGCATTTTATGTCCTCATCCCCATACATTTTTTCAAAAATGCAAAACCTACAGGGTACTTCCCGTTGACCTAAAATTATGAAATTTGGCAAGAAGCTAGGTCTCACAGTACAAATAAAGGGAAAAGTCGGAAATCATTAAATATTACAACTTTTCTAACAACTAATGGTAACCAATTGTGGTGAGCTCCCGTTTCAAGAACATTCATATAAGAGAGGGGTCAAGTTGGATGGTCGCGGAGGCGATTTTTGTTTTAGTTCTATTTAAAAACGGGAACACTTACAAACTTGAAAATTGGTATGTTTATAGTGCATAAGCTATAAAATAACAATAAATAATAAAATTTGGTCAAGCGCGTTTCGGACTCAAAAAATCTAGCACATTAACTTACTGAAATTTCAACTAATACAATTATGTTTATGTGGTGGTACGGAACCCTCAGTGAGCGAGTCCGACTCGCACTTGGCCGGTTTTTTTTTTTTCTTGACCACTATTGGAGTTTTGTGTGACATCAAAATGTGCAAAGGCGAGGCAGGCCGATCGCAAAATCGATATGGAAAACACCACAATTATGCTAACCGAAAAAACCCGCGCCAGCATACTACTAAACCAAGAATTTTTTTACAAATTGTATGTTTTCAACACTTTTTTCTATTCTCTATGGATAGTCCCGTTCATTCGGAATCCAAAAATATATATGCTTATGGTTTATTTTAATTGCGAAAAAGCATAAATACCCTTTAAGGGTAGAAACATGAAATCCAGTACTGTACATATCAGTGCCGTAAATATAAATATATGTCTACTAACTACTACTACGTGGCGTCGTCTCCTGGAACCGCGAGTTCAACATTTTTTACCTATCTAAAAAAGTGCCAAGCGCCTCTAAAGAAGTTTTCACTTCAAAAATTTAAATGACTACTGTTTTCTAATGCTTTAAGGTCTATACAACGTGTTACCGGAATAAGCGAAACTGAGAAAGTAGTTTGTTCAAAATCGAGAATAGAATCAATTTCACGGGTTTTTGATAGGGACAATTTTTTTTATTTCTATTATTATAATTTTTGCCGCTTCTATTCTAAATATTTCTGTGGATACGCGCGCTGGCGGTGACGCCGCGAGGTTCATGAGCGGTGAGGAGGGGAGGGAAGTGGACGTGGCGTGCGCGGACTAGAGCAACGATGAAACTAGAACAATGATGAAACTTTAAAATAACAATATCTAGATAAAAAAAACTTTTGTTAAGATTTTTTTACGGTAATGGATATATTTTAATAAAAATCAGTTGGGGTGTATGAGGGTTTCGCTTATTCCATTAACACGTATAAATGTACGTTTTGATATAAAATTTTATACTAGTACAATAGGCAAATAAATATTGTGTACTGTATCTAGATTTGGTTTTATTCCTATAAGTTGTGCTCCTTCTTTCGCCATTGGACGAGACTTGGACAAGTTGGTTGGTCCCTTTAAATCTCCAAAAACCGTCTTTTTTTACTCATACATACATACAGGGTGATTGGAAATTCGACGTATTCCTGAAAGGGGGTTGTTCTGCAACTCACATGGAGCAAATACAGCGTGTACAAAATGCTTATGCTAGGTTTTTATTTTCCGATTCCTAAGACAACTCCTTATCTAGAATAGCACAACATTTTAAAGATGGGTGCTCGTAGAATGCTACATTTTTCTACTTTGCTTTTTGGTGTCATACATAACAAACAACCTCCTTACCTTTACGCTATAGGCTAACCTTTTCTTCAAGACATAATGCAGGCTGTACGCTTAACATGTCCAAGACACAGAACGACTGCATTTCGTGGCAGTTTTCGATACTCCGCCACGAAATGCTGGAATAATATCCCACCCCCAATTAGACGAGCGCAGTAAATGGTAACTTTTAGAATGAAATTGAAGTATTTTCTTTTATCACAATCTTTTATTTAAGCAGTATGTTCTGTGTTCAACTGTATGTATATATGATATAAAAATATGAAAAAAAAATGTACTTAGCGTGAATTTGTATTGGTTTTGTTCTACTCATGAAAACAAGAAACTTTCCCGAAGAAAAAATGTTTTACTCGAAAAATATGTTTCGCCTTCCCATACAAAATGAGTTGATCACGTGACCACTTTGAGAGATGATCCAGATGATGAGATGCGAAAAACTTCTACAAGTAAAAAATGTTTTTAAAAGAACATATGAAACGGAATTGTTAGCCAAAAATACAAAAAATAACAAATTTTTATGGAAGAACATTAAGGAAATAACATATACTAATTCAGTTAGAAATAGCACCAATGTGGAATTAATTGACCTTAAACCAACACCTCTAGAATCAGCCGAATTCATCAACAATTTTTTTGTTAACATAGGAAAAGAACTTGCACAAAAAATTGTGCCCATGACGAATACATTAAATTCTTTTTCACAAACACTGGCGACTCAACTAAACTCGTTTGTTCTCCTACCTACAGATTTAGAAGAGGTATGCAATGTTTTGATGAATATTAAGTCGGACAGTGCTCCCGGATGGGATAACATCCCCACCACTTTTTTAAAACTCGCTAAATCCGACTTGGTTCCTATTCTTACACACATTGCTAACCTGTGTTTTGAAAAAGGTGTATTTCCTACCTCACTTAAACTATCTATTATTACGCCTGTGTATAAGAATGGGGATAGAGACGTAGTCAGTAATTACAGACCTATATCAGTGTTGCCTGCCCTGTCGAAAATACTAGAAAGGTTACTTAAATAAACGATTAATTAATTATCTTAATAAATTTAGATTACTCTCAAATAGTCAATTTGGCTTTCGACAAGGCAGGTCAACAGAGGATGCAGTGTCGGCCTTAAGTTCTTTAGTTGTTGAACAACTTGATCAACGTAAAAAATGCATTACAGTATTTCTAGACCTCAAAAAGGCATTCGACACGGTCTCTCTCCCCATTCTCATACACAAACTTGAACTGATAGGCATAAGGGGTACGCCTCTCCTTCTTTTTAAAGATTATTTGATGAATAGGAGACAAAAGGTAAAACTAGGTGATTTTACCAGTGAATGCGAGGCTGTGTCGTACGGCGTGCCACAGGGTAGCATTCTGGGCCCAACATTATTTCTAATCTATATAAATGATCTCTGTGATATGCAGGTCCAGAATGCTAAAATCTTTTCATACGCGGACGACACAGCAATTGTGTTTACTGGGGACTCATGGGATAGCGTCAAGTGCAGTGCTGAGTTTGGTCTCAGGCAAATAAATAAGTGGCTAATGAATAATATTCTTACGCTGGACGCTGAAAAAACCAACTATATATGTTTTAGTATATCTAATGATACCCAGCCTAGTAATGATCTTAATTTACAAATTCATAGCTGCAATAAAAACGTTGAGTCGGACCAATGCACCTGTCCTATCATAGAAAAAGTCTCTCAAACAAAGTACCTAGGTGTTTTATTGGATCAGCGGCTCTCTTGGCATCCACATCTCGAATACGTTATGCTTAGATTAAGAAAACTTAGTTGGATTTTTAAAACGCTAAGACATGTGGTGCCAAGAGCAGTGGCTGATTCCAGTACAAAAACCAAAGATCTACTTAAAGAAATATACCTGGCCCTTGTGCAGTCAATCCTGGTATATTCCATTACTATTTGGGGCGGTGCAGAAAAAACAAAATTTCTTGAAGTTGAACGAGCTCAACCCTCGTTAATTAAGGTCATGAACTTCAAAAAAAGAAGGTTCTCTACGGATAGTTTATACAAACTCTGTAAACTACTCACAGTAAGAAAATTATACATTACCAGTACTGTATTAAAAAAACATAAAATCCTCCCTTACGATCCCTGTATATTAAATAAAAGAAGGAAAGATATAGTCGCAACGATACCAAAAACAAGAACCACATTTGCTAGCAGGCAGTATACGAAGCGCTCAGCAAAATGATATAACGTTTTAAACAAAGAATTAGATATAAACTCTAAAACTTTATATGAGTGTAAGACATATATACACAAATGGCTTGAAGACAAATCCTACGATGAAGTAGAGGAATTACTTACGTAATAATTAATAACTTAACTGAACTAATACCTTGTATACACAATTACACACTCACATACATACATACATATACATACATAAATATACACAATTCTATACACATTGACTTACATTAGGACCAGCAAACACCCACATGTATAAGCACTCATACGTACAAATACGCACATACATATTACATTTACACCCACTCACACGCACAGTCACAAACACACACAATATATTGATATTTAGATCTAGATCTGTCTTATAATCAGTATGCAACCTGAATTCTTTGTTTTGTTTAAAACTACTTCGTTTGTTATGAAGAGCGGTGTCTCCAAACACAGGCGATAAACCTAACTGGAGACACCGGCCCCAAGCATTATAATGTACCGTTTTTAAAATAAAGAATATTTGTATTGTATTTGTATGAGCTGCTTGTCTGAATTACACAACTATCTTGCCTAACACTGTTCAGCTAATAGTGCGTTGAATGATAAAAGTTCGTGTCCTGAGTGCTATGAACAGTACGGCTACGGTGATGATATGTTGGTTTCGTCATTGGAAATGTCTAAAAGTATGTCTCCGATGTATCAATCACTATTTTAAATGACACATAAAAGCAAGTAGCTTGAATTTGCCTTCAATATTTGTCTAGGCGCTACCTTGTGATTTAAAATAACAATCTTGCGATTCGTACATTGAGCAAATGTGCTAAGTAGTGCAGAGCAGATGGATATTGACTAGGGCCTACATTTATAGACAAGGACGTTGGTTGGCGTTTTCAATATTGGCCAAAGTCACGTCGATGGATGTAGATCTTGGTTCTGAATAAATCATTCTATCATACAAATACGCGCTAGATGTGTAAAGCTAATATAAATGAGGCGTAATAGCAGTTATGCTATAAAAGTTCATGCAGATTATGGAGACTCTCTGAGGGACATGATTGTTCTACAGAACT
Source organism: Athrips mouffetella (assembly GCA_947532105.1). NCBI lineage: Eukaryota > Metazoa > Arthropoda > Insecta > Lepidoptera > Gelechiidae > Athrips > Athrips mouffetella. The sequence goes on from OX383956.1 coordinate 37,430,992, forward strand.
CGGACAATATTTGGCTTCGGCCACCGTTTTATTTTATTAAACTGACACTTTAGGGCCGCAGCCTCGATTTCGGTCGGCTGCTGGTCCTGACTTGGAGAAATCCTCGTCTGTGCTACGGGACTCAAAACAAAAGACGACACAGACGTAAGTTGTTTCGATAGATCTTCTTATGTTTCTGTTTTCGCCATGGAGGTCAATATTTGGCTTAGGCTACCTTTTTATTTCATTAAATTGTCACTTTGGGGCCGCAGCCTCGATTTCGGTCGGCTGTTGGTTCCGACTTGGAGAAATCCTCGTCCACCGCTGGAATCACATTAGGCTTTTGCCTAACCCTGGCTTCGGCCTTTCACCAACAATGGGCATCGGCTCCAACAATGGGCTTCGGCTCCAACGGTGCTTCGGCACGGGCTCCGGCCCAAATCAAAAGACTGGCTAAGCCGGCATACCCTTTCCCCGTTGGGTGGAGCACATTGCGCACGTTGGTGTGTTTGTTGGTAGGTGCTCATCGTGGGCCGCGAGTGGTGGAGCGGACCATCTCTCCCACCTTTTTTTTTATTTTTTTTATTTTATTTTTAAAATAAAGAATAGAAAACGGGAGAGCTATCATCTTGGGCCTCGCATAGGTTTGGCTTAAGATGAAAAGGGAATGGGGTGTGCCGTTTATAGCCTTACCTAAAACATGAATAGGTTACACTGAAGGGGCAGTGATGATAAGCACTTAAAAAGTGAAGCGATAGATAATTAAAGAGTTACTAGGTTAAATCCCTTTGATGGCTATTCCTATTCCATTGACGTCATTTTAGTACTGTACGCCATCGGTGAATCAAAATAGTTTCAATGGAACTAAACCACGGAAAATGGTATGCCATCCATCTTCTGTGATAGTGTACACACGTCAAAAATAATTCACGGGACAATGGGCTTTTCAGACTGCTGAAAACATAGAAATTTTAAAAAATTTCTTGGTGTACTTAATCTTCTTTTTAACCTCGAATTTCTTGGCGATCTTGATCTCCGTGGAGATCTCGATCTTATTGCCGATCTTGATTTTTTTCGTCTTCGATTCTTGTTTTATTCGTCTGGCAAGTGGTTCTTCGTCGTCACTTATCGAAATTTCATCAGGATATATAGGTTTCCTGTCTAAAATGATAGCTTTTCTGTCTTCGATGATAGGTTTCCTGTCTTGGTCTGCTTCGTCATCGTCATTGTCGACTTCGACTACTTCGAAGTTCCGTTTTTCTGCTATGTTTGACGACGGGATGTTTGCATTTCCACTTAGTGTATTTCTTTATTAACGGCTACAGCGCTGCCAATGACTTTTACTTTAACGTGAGCTGTTTGATCCAGCTCTTTTGAATCTTTTCTATATTCTTGTGTCTCGCTGTCACTGGATACAAAATCGTCGAATTTAATTTCCCGGCCTTCATGTCTTCAAGAAAGGTACTAACAAACTCTTCATCTTCTAGTAACTCTATCTATACATATCACATATTTCATTTTTACTCAATCGATAAGTGACCCCTTCCAACATTTTCATATGGAAGCTTAGAATTCTTCAACTTGTATCCAGAACTCTGTTTTAAGTCGTATTATCTAGGTCGTCGGAGAAATATTTGGTAAATTTGGTTCCGGCGAATTCTCTGGACCGCGATTTTTGTTTTCGGATATCATTTTTATAGGTTTAACTAACTTACATAATCCAGCGAATCATTTATCTAACCATAATAGAATAATTACCGATTCTTGAGGTTCGTTTTTGGGACAAGTGTATCGCTTGGTTCTATTTTGATATTTATACTTGGCATCGGTTGTGACTGGCGTTTCGAATAGTTTTTCGTCTAGTGGTTGTTGTTTTGGTCTTTCTGCTGTTTGCCGTTCATTTTTGACAGTGACGAACGGTACTGGCATCGTTTTTTAGGGTTCCGTACCTCAAAAGAAAAAAACGGAACCCTTATAGGATCACTTTGTTGTCCGTCTGTCTGTCTGTCTGTCAAGACCCTTTATCTCACGAACGGGTAAAGGTATCAGGTTGAAATTAATACATACATTAGGATCCATGAACCACACAAGATCTGAAAATTTCAATTTTTTACAACGACGCAATCAAAAGATATGGCATTTTATGTCCTCATCCCCATACATTTTTTCAAAAATGCAAAACCTACAGGGTACTTCCCGTTGACCTAAAATTATGAAATTTGGCAAGAAGCTAGGTCTCACAGTACAAATAAAGGGAAAAGTCGGAAATCATTAAATATTACAACTTTTCTAACAACTAATGGTAACCAATTGTGGTGAGCTCCCGTTTCAAGAACATTCATATAAGAGAGGGGTCAAGTTGGATGGTCGCGGAGGCGATTTTTGTTTTAGTTCTATTTAAAAACGGGAACACTTACAAACTTGAAAATTGGTATGTTTATAGTGCATAAGCTATAAAATAACAATAAATAATAAAATTTGGTCAAGCGCGTTTCGGACTCAAAAAATCTAGCACATTAACTTACTGAAATTTCAACTAATACAATTATGTTTATGTGGTGGTACGGAACCCTCAGTGAGCGAGTCCGACTCGCACTTGGCCGGTTTTTTTTTTTCTTGACCACTATTGGAGTTTTGTGTGACATCAAAATGTGCAAAGGCGAGGCAGGCCGATCGCAAAATCGATATGGAAAACACCACAATTATGCTAACCGAAAAAACCCGCGCCAGCATACTACTAAACCAAGAATTTTTTTACAAATTGTATGTTTTCAACACTTTTTTCTATTCTCTATGGATAGTCCCGTTCATTCGGAATCCAAAAATATATATGCTTATGGTTTATTTTAATTGCGAAAAAGCATAAATACCCTTTAAGGGTAGAAACATGAAATCCAGTACTGTACATATCAGTGCCGTAAATATAAATATATGTCTACTAACTACTACTACGTGGCGTCGTCTCCTGGAACCGCGAGTTCAACATTTTTTACCTATCTAAAAAAGTGCCAAGCGCCTCTAAAGAAGTTTTCACTTCAAAAATTTAAATGACTACTGTTTTCTAATGCTTTAAGGTCTATACAACGTGTTACCGGAATAAGCGAAACTGAGAAAGTAGTTTGTTCAAAATCGAGAATAGAATCAATTTCACGGGTTTTTGATAGGGACAATTTTTTTTATTTCTATTATTATAATTTTTGCCGCTTCTATTCTAAATATTTCTGTGGATACGCGCGCTGGCGGTGACGCCGCGAGGTTCATGAGCGGTGAGGAGGGGAGGGAAGTGGACGTGGCGTGCGCGGACTAGAGCAACGATGAAACTAGAACAATGATGAAACTTTAAAATAACAATATCTAGATAAAAAAAACTTTTGTTAAGATTTTTTTACGGTAATGGATATATTTTAATAAAAATCAGTTGGGGTGTATGAGGGTTTCGCTTATTCCATTAACACGTATAAATGTACGTTTTGATATAAAATTTTATACTAGTACAATAGGCAAATAAATATTGTGTACTGTATCTAGATTTGGTTTTATTCCTATAAGTTGTGCTCCTTCTTTCGCCATTGGACGAGACTTGGACAAGTTGGTTGGTCCCTTTAAATCTCCAAAAACCGTCTTTTTTTACTCATACATACATACAGGGTGATTGGAAATTCGACGTATTCCTGAAAGGGGGTTGTTCTGCAACTCACATGGAGCAAATACAGCGTGTACAAAATGCTTATGCTAGGTTTTTATTTTCCGATTCCTAAGACAACTCCTTATCTAGAATAGCACAACATTTTAAAGATGGGTGCTCGTAGAATGCTACATTTTTCTACTTTGCTTTTTGGTGTCATACATAACAAACAACCTCCTTACCTTTACGCTATAGGCTAACCTTTTCTTCAAGACATAATGCAGGCTGTACGCTTAACATGTCCAAGACACAGAACGACTGCATTTCGTGGCAGTTTTCGATACTCCGCCACGAAATGCTGGAATAATATCCCACCCCCAATTAGACGAGCGCAGTAAATGGTAACTTTTAGAATGAAATTGAAGTATTTTCTTTTATCACAATCTTTTATTTAAGCAGTATGTTCTGTGTTCAACTGTATGTATATATGATATAAAAATATGAAAAAAAAATGTACTTAGCGTGAATTTGTATTGGTTTTGTTCTACTCATGAAAACAAGAAACTTTCCCGAAGAAAAAATGTTTTACTCGAAAAATATGTTTCGCCTTCCCATACAAAATGAGTTGATCACGTGACCACTTTGAGAGATGATCCAGATGATGAGATGCGAAAAACTTCTACAAGTAAAAAATGTTTTTAAAAGAACATATGAAACGGAATTGTTAGCCAAAAATACAAAAAATAACAAATTTTTATGGAAGAACATTAAGGAAATAACATATACTAATTCAGTTAGAAATAGCACCAATGTGGAATTAATTGACCTTAAACCAACACCTCTAGAATCAGCCGAATTCATCAACAATTTTTTTGTTAACATAGGAAAAGAACTTGCACAAAAAATTGTGCCCATGACGAATACATTAAATTCTTTTTCACAAACACTGGCGACTCAACTAAACTCGTTTGTTCTCCTACCTACAGATTTAGAAGAGGTATGCAATGTTTTGATGAATATTAAGTCGGACAGTGCTCCCGGATGGGATAACATCCCCACCACTTTTTAAAACTCGCTAAATCCGACTTGGTTCCTATTCTTACACACATTGCTAACCTGTGTTTTGAAAAAGGTGTATTTCCTACCTCACTTAAACTATCTATTATTACGCCTGTGTATAAGAATGGGGATAGAGACGTAGTCAGTAATTACAGACCTATATCAGTGTTGCCTGCCCTGTCGAAAATACTAGAAAGGTTACTTAAATAAACGATTAATTAATTATCTTAATAAATTTAGATTACTCTCAAATAGTCAATTTGGCTTTCGACAAGGCAGGTCAACAGAGGATGCAGTGTCGGCCTTAAGTTCTTTAGTTGTTGAACAACTTGATCAACGTAAAAAATGCATTACAGTATTTCTAGACCTCAAAAAGGCATTCGACACGGTCTCTCTCCCCATTCTCATACACAAACTTGAACTGATAGGCATAAGGGGTACGCCTCTCCTTCTTTTTAAAGATTATTTGATGAATAGGAGACAAAAGGTAAAACTAGGTGATTTTACCAGTGAATGCGAGGCTGTGTCGTACGGCGTGCCACAGGGTAGCATTCTGGGCCCAACATTATTTCTAATCTATATAAATGATCTCTGTGATATGCAGGTCCAGAATGCTAAAATCTTTTCATACGCGGACGACACAGCAATTGTGTTTACTGGGGACTCATGGGATAGCGTCAAGTGCAGTGCTGAGTTTGGTCTCAGGCAAATAAATAAGTGGCTAATGAATAATATTCTTACGCTGGACGCTGAAAAAACCAACTATATATGTTTTAGTATATCTAATGATACCCAGCCTAGTAATGATCTTAATTTACAAATTCATAGCTGCAATAAAAACGTTGAGTCGGACCAATGCACCTGTCCTATCATAGAAAAAGTCTCTCAAACAAAGTACCTAGGTGTTTTATTGGATCAGCGGCTCTCTTGGCATCCACATCTCGAATACGTTATGCTTAGATTAAGAAAACTTAGTTGGATTTTTAAAACGCTAAGACATGTGGTGCCAAGAGCAGTGGCTGATTCCAGTACAAAAACCAAAGATCTACTTAAAGAAATATACCTGGCCCTTGTGCAGTCAATCCTGGTATATTCCATTACTATTTGGGGCGGTGCAGAAAAAACAAAATTTCTTGAAGTTGAACGAGCTCAACCCTCGTTAATTAAGGTCATGAACTTCAAAAAAAGAAGGTTCTCTACGGATAGTTTATACAAACTCTGTAAACTACTCACAGTAAGAAAATTATACATTACCAGTACTGTATTAAAAAAACATAAAATCCTCCCTTACGATCCCTGTATATTAAATAAAAGAAGGAAAGATATAGTCGCAACGATACCAAAAACAAGAACCACATTTGCTAGCAGGCAGTATACGAAGCGCTCAGCAAAATGATATAACGTTTTAAACAAAGAATTAGATATAAACTCTAAAACTTTATATGAGTGTAAGACATATATACACAAATGGCTTGAAGACAAATCCTACGATGAAGTAGAGGAATTACTTACGTAATAATTAATAACTTAACTGAACTAATACCTTGTATACACAATTACACACTCACATACATACATACATATACATACATAAATATACACAATTCTATACACATTGACTTACATTAGGACCAGCAAACACCCACATGTATAAGCACTCATACGTACAAATACGCACATACATATTACATTTACACCCACTCACACGCACAGTCACAAACACACACAATATATTGATATTTAGATCTAGATCTGTCTTATTATCAGTATGCAACCTGAATTCTTTGTTTTGTTTAAAACTACTTCGTTTGTTATGAAGAGCGGTGTCTCCAAACACAGGCGATAAACCTAACTGGAGACACCGGCCCCAAGCATTATAATGTACCGTTTTTAAAATAAAGAATATTTGTATTGTATTTGTATGAGCTGCTTGTCTGAATTACACAACTATCTTGCCTAACACTGTTCAGCTAATAGTGCGTTGAATGATAAAAGTTCGTGTCCTGAGTGCTATGAACAGTACGGCTACGGTGATGATATGTTGGTTTCGTCATTGGAAATGTCTAAAAGTATGTCTCCGATGTATCAATCACTATTTTAAATGACACATAAAAGCAAGTAGCTTGAATTTGCCTTCAATATTTGTCTAGGCGCTACCTTGTGATTTAAAATAACAATCTTGCGATTCGTACATTGAGCAAATGTGCTAAGTAGTGCAGAGCAGATGGATATTGACTAGGGCCTACATTTATAGACAAGGACGTTGGTTGGCGTTTTCAATATTGGCCAAAGTCACGTCGATGGATGTAGATCTTGGTTCTGAATAAATCATTCTATCATACAAATACGCGCTAGATGTGTAAAGCTAATATAAATGAGGCGTAATAGCAGTTATGCTATAAAAGTTCATGCAGATTATGGAGACTCTCTGAGGGACATGATTGTTCTACAGAACTCGGACAATATTTGGCTTCGGCCACCGTTTTATTTTATTAAACTGACACTTTAGGGCCGCAGCCTCGATTTCGGTCGGCTGCTGGTCCTGACTTGGAGAAATCCTCGTCTGTGCTACGGGACTCAAAACAAAAGACGACACAGACGTAAGTTGTTTCGATAGATCTTCTTATGTTTCTGTTTTCGCCATGGAGGTCAATATTTGGCTTAGGCTACCTTTTTATTTCATTAAATTGTCACTTTGGGGCCGCAGCCTCGATTTCGGTCGGCTGTTGGTTCCGACTTGGAGAAATCCTCGTCCACCGCTGGAATCACATTAGGCTTTTGCCTAACCCTGGCTTCGGCCTTTCACCAACAATGGGCATCGGCTCCAACAATGGGCTTCGGCTCCAACGGTGCTTCGGCACGGGCTCCGGCCCAAATCAAAAGACTGGCTAAGCCGGCATACCCTTTCCCCGTTGGGTGGAGCACATTGCGCACGTTGGTGTGTTTGTTGGTAGGTGCTCATCGTGGGCCGCGAGTGGTGGAGCGGACCATCTCTCCCACCTTTTTTTTTATTTTTTTTATTTTATTTTTAAAATAAAGACTAGAAAACGGGAGAGCTATCATCTTGGGCCTCGCATAGGTTTGGCTTAAGATGAAAAGGGAATGGGGTGTGCCGTTTATAGCCTTACCTAAAACATGAATAGGTTACACTGAAGGGGCAGTGATGATAAGCACTTAAAAAGTGAAGCGATAGATAATTAAAGAGTTACTAGGTTAAATCCCTTTGATGGCTACAATTACCCTGAAGGGGCAGTGATAATCACTTAAAAAGTGAAGCGATAGATAATTAAAGAGTTACTAGGTTGAATCCTTTTTATGGCTACAATTACACTGAAGAGGCAGTGATAATCACTTAAAAAGTGAAGCGATAGATAATATAAAAAGTTACCTACTTGTTATGAATCCTTTTGATGGCAACAACATGATCCTCAAAAAGAGTTTGGGCGACTATTCACACGTAGTAAGTCCTACCACAAGTCGATCAAACATTGAATGTTTAGAGGCCTTAATAAAACATTCAATGTATTTTAATTTTCAGCTTTCTCCGGAGTTGTAACGATGTTGATTTTTGGACACCCAGATGGATTACGTTTAAAAGCGGATTTGTCGGGATCAAAGGACCAAGTAAATAGATCATATAAAAATTAAGTGTAAGCACATCAATGGTATTGGTGTGCCCAAGCTTAACGAATTTGCTTTGTCTTCGGACATAAAACTGTGATAGTCGGTGGATATCTCTCTAATTCCGTGCGGAATAGATATTGATATAGAAATTTGAGAAAAGATCTTGTGAAAGAAACTCGCTATGATCTTATTGTGACAGTTCAAGGGACTGCGCTGCTGGAACACTTATGTTTTGGCTAAATTAAAACCTTCTAACGAATACCTCGGTATTTGTCTGAATAGAAATGGAAAATACTTATTCTATTAAGTAGGTTCAGTTACAACGGTTTTCTTTTATGACACAACATCGCTTCTCGAACAAAATGGCGCTATGTGCGAAAAAAGAGGTTATATATTGTAATGTAAGTTGTATTTAAAAGAGCGCGTGAGTTTTATTCAAAGAGATTTGAACCACGCTACGCTCGGTCACAGCGAGGTTTAAATCTCTTTGGTTTTATTGTCGCTTCTTTTTTTCCCACCATGGCGCCAATTTGTTTCTGAAGCGATGTAGTTTAGCTGACGTCATTAAGAGATTTTAATATCCAACAATGAATAAACTATTTTCAGTGTTTGAATCTCATTACAAGTTCGTCAAAACCAACCTCACTTATTCCAAAAGATAACGATTGCCAGAAACGAATTCTCGTGGAAATTTTTTTTTACAAGTTTACCTAATCGAATCTTGTAAATAGCTTTGGAAAACATATTACAGGAGTTTAAAGTTAAACTCTGGTAAATTTTTACTTAACTTCAATAATACTGGGTGTAAGGGACAGCCTTCCGAATACTGAAAGGGCATGATCAGTCAACGTAACTGAACAACATTCAGCGAAAAAAACTTTCAGGAAATGAAAAAAAAATCGGCTTCTCCATACAAACTGTCCAATCAAGTTTGCAATTTTGTATGGAGAGGCCGATTTTTTTTTTCATTTCCTGAAAGTTTTGTTTGCTGAAAGTTGTTCAGTTACGTTGACTGATCATGCCCTTTCAGTATTCGGAAGGCTGTCCCTTACACCCGTCTAAATTTTTACTATGGTAAGCCATAAAATTATCGACTGCTTTCGTCGTGAATGATCAAATTGCCGTGGGTACCGATTATTCCCAGTAGGTACTCGTAGTCCCTTTTGAGAGTTCTTTTGAACTTTGAAGGGACTATAGTTCTTTCACGCAAGTGCGGTTGTAAGTCATTAATACAAACGTACGGTAAAGGTTTATTCACAATGGAGTTAAAATGCACAGAAATTTTCGTTTTTTAGGTAGTGATGGCACCAATTATGGACAGTTTAAGGATTTGGTCTAACATTTTTGGTCACTATTCATCTATTTGTAAAGATCCAATGTCATAACTATAAACAAATTGTAGGTTAATAAACATGTTAAACAACACGTAGATAAACATTTTATATAGTGCTATTGTTTCTGAATAAATAATGGAAAACTTAAAAAGGCTCAAAATCTCCATTTATGGACGGCAAATCTCCAGTAATGGATACTCAATGTTGGACACATATCCCATGATGGACACCCAATGTCGGACACGACTCCCATGATGGACACCCAATGTTGGAAAGTTATGAAGTTCACCAGTTTAAAATGAAATTCTTTATAGAATTTTAAAGTTTAATAACAAATATAAGGAGGCAACCTCAACTTTATGAAAAAGTGTTTTACTTACGTCTAATATATGATTAACACAAATCAAAATAACAAATCAAGTAAAAGTAACTACAGCATCAGCAGTAACATTTCACTATTTAAGAGTCAAAAAAGCTTTAGAAGTATCCTTGTAAAGTCTTTCTCGTACAGTATTTCTTCTTCATAGGTATTTGATTCGGTCCCTTCGTTCCATTCGCTTTCACCACTTTCAATATATTCTATTTCAGCTTCTGTATCTTCGGATGAGGTGATTTCAGGCGTCTTTGTTTTTTTGGATTTTGTTTTACCCTTCTTTTCCTTGGCAAGTTTTTCTTTGATATTTTTTTTCTCGATTCTCTGCTTAGCTTTTAACTCCTTTTCTTCTAAAACTCTTTTTTTCTCGGCTGCTTTTTTTTCGTAGTATTCTTGCCATGCTTTGCTCGTTACAGCTGATGGTAATTTTTCTTTTTTCTTTTTAGTTTTCTTAGTACTTTCATTGTCGGGCCAAAAAAGACATTTTTTGAATGGCGATGGAACTGTGACACCTAACGCATGACTTATTGTGTTTTTAGCAGGAGTTCTTGCAGCCAAAGAAAGGGATCCATCAACCCTGGCTAACGTATCTGGCGTTGTTGTATCGATGGAAGAAGTCACTGTACTACATGGCATTACCCCTGTTGTGTCTTTGTTAGTTTTTTCAGTCTCTAGAGACGGTATTTCTGATATTGATAGCACTGTGCCACTCTTAGTATCGCTTGTTGTATCATTTTGGGATTTCAAATCAGATGTAGCTTCATCAAATTTTGATGGCGTACTTGGCGTTGGTATGAGTGCCACTGTTTCAGAGACACCATCTGGTGCACTTGTTGACAGCGTATTTGGAGTTGGTATGAGTGCCACTGTTTCAGAAACATCATCTAGTGCACTGGTTGACGGCGTACTTGGCGTTGGTATGAGTGCCACTGTTTCAGAGACACCATCTGGTGCACTGGTTGATAGCGTATTTGGCGTTGGCATGAGTGCCACTGTTTCAAACTAGTGCACTGGTTGACGGCGCTATGAGATCGAGTGCACTGCTTACTTTGCCGTTGCCAACGATGGCTGTTGGCATATCATTTTCTTCCATTATACATACGCTACTAGATAATATGCTATCTGAAGTTGGTGAAGGTTCCCTATTTAATGTAGCAGGTGCGGAACTGGATTCAAGCGAAATTGACATTTGCTTGTTGTGTGCCCACACTATATAAAAATTTAAATCTTCATCTAACGCCATGTTTTCCAGAACATTTCTGCCTTCATAGTGAAGACTGTTAAATAGGTCCAACTTTTCTTGACCAAAATGTTTTGTAATTTCGATTTCCAAAAATTTTAAAAACTGGCTTCTTTCTTCATTTTGGTTTTCGTTTGCTAGATCAGAAACAGTATTCCGTTTTGTGAGTTTTGACATATCAATATATTGTGGACCATAAGGATGCAAACCACCGCCCCGAAATCCGTTTTTAATGCAGTCTGTCGTTATATTCTTCAAAGCTTTTTGAAAGACTGGGGCAAAGTTTTCCTTTTTCAGCTTGTTACCTGAATTTTCCATTTTCCACTGGATAACTGCTTTACGATAGTATACTTTCAGCGGTCTGAAAAGAGATATGTCCATAGGCTGCAGAATGTGGGTCGAGTTAGGGTACAAGGCTATAATTTCTATGTCATTTTCAGAGCAGAACTTGGACAGATGGAGTGTCAGATGCGATCTATGACCATCTACAAAAAACAAAATTGGTTTCTGGATGCCTTCTTCTAACAGCCAAGGATTGAAAATTGTGGTCACAAACTCATAGAACGTCTCACTAGTTTTCGGCCGCTCTTTCTGCTAATATAGGATGTCTTTTGATGAAAGACGAAAACCATTTTATACCTGGCCTGTTTGCTGTGAAAGGAGTAGATTTACCTTGCACCGTAACTATTCGCTGGACGCTGTCTAAAAGTTGTTCTCTGGTGATAGGAAATCTTCTCTCGGCACTTGCTATTGCCCATTTTACGAGCAAATCTTCTCCTGTCGTCAAGACTGTACTAGGCCCCATAGTGCATACCATGGGGCTCTTACCGGAGATTTTATTGTGGAGAGTAATTCTCGGCACTCCAAATCGCTTCACCGCTGAAGATACTGATTGTCCTTCCTTTTGCACTGCCTCAATGGCGTGAGCCATTTGTTCAGGCTTATAATCTTTTTTAGGCGCCATCTAACCAAACCAGAAATCTAATTAGATAGGTAGTATAGATCTTACAATCTACGCATGGTTCTAACTACAAATAAATGTATCTCGCGCTTATGAATTGCAAAAATACATAAAATTATAACATGGTGTCCATTAATGGTAAACGTGCTTTCTTTATTATTTTTCAAAGACGTTTGATATCAGGCGATATTCAAGAGGTAATTCTAGCTGGATTTCAATCTTCAGTTCAATTAAATAGCCATGGACACGTGTCCATAAATGGTTTTTAGGAATCCACGAGATCCAGTAATGGACACCGCCCCTAAAACGCTTCGAAATTGTCAAACGACATAACCTCTTTCTCGAATATATGCCTAATACTATAAGATAAACATAAAATCAAAGCGTGTCCATATAGCTATCTAAAAACGAATATAGTAAACAAAAACAATGACCTACCTCCTTAACGATTCACTTAAGAAATCCGGATAAAACTTGTAAAACTCCAGAGCACAATTTCTTCAACTCGCCATTTTGAAACAAAATGGCCGAAAATATTTTTCTTCATCAGTATGACAGAAGTATGTTCATTGTCTATGCCTAAAGTGTTGCCATTTCTAGAAATCAATTTCTACCCTTATTATAAAGTCTACAAGTTTTTATCGTCCATCATTGGTGTCGAGTCCATCACCGGCGCCACCACGTAATGCAAAAAGGAAACTACCGCTTCTTTCGAATCAGTTAGTCATTGTGCATTTGACTTTATAATTTTAAATAAATAAAAAAAATATAGTTTATTTCTCTCAAAACATACTTTTGACAAGTAGCTAAGGCCAGGGTCAACCTATTAAGTTACAATAAACCTGTGTCAGGTGACCCTGCTCCTCCGATTTCTATGGCGTACAGTAATATTATGTTTTATGAAAATAATAGTGCTACTAAAACTAAACCAATTACTATCGCGTACAATAATATGTTTTATGGAAATAATAGTTCAGCTTAGACTAAACGGATTACTATGGCGTACAATACTCGTGATTTGTATTATGTTTTATGGAAATAATAGTTCTGCTTAAGCTAGACCAACTACTATGGCGTACAATAATACGTATGTTTTATGGAAATAATAGTTCTGCCTAGAACTAACCACATTTTACAGTCAGCGACAGGTCAGATGTGACACAACCAGCGCAAACCTAAGTATCTACAACTATTAAACAGTGCAAGTGTCAATCCTGACGTGCCCCTGACTGTACGCAAGAATATTGTTAAGAAAATCTTGGTACAATAATAAGTATTTTAACATGAGTATGAATATAAAAATACTAAGAAGTCTATGGGTTTTTCAGATGTGTGTGTGTATGTGTGTGTGTGTCTGTGTGTGTGTGTGAGCGTAAATGAGTGTGGAATCATAGATATTATGCTAAAATATAGTTGGGGTTAAATATATATAGTTTAAAAGAACACTTGATTATGTTGAAGAGGTAGTTCTGCCTAGCCCTACGATATATTTATAATCTTGGGATCAGTTTGTGGGGAAACTACTAGACAGAAACTATACAAGGTATGTTAACAATTCCTCAATCTCACCATAATTCATGATTTTTAGACCTTCTAAAAGAATCTTTTTGCATTTATGATAATGAAGCGGGTAAAAATTAATTTTTTTGTTTAGTTTATTATAAAGATATGGAGATTGGGCTATAAATTGACGTTTAGCAAAAGAAGTTTTGCAGAAGTATTGGTCTGCAACTGTATAAAACCTTCTTCTAGCCAGATAGATAGGGTTGAATGGGAGACACTTGTGAAATTTTAGAATCACAGATAACACGTAAAGCTTCCTAACTGTCATGAGTTCACAGTTTCTGTATAATTCCTCGGTAGGGAACTTAAATGGTTTAAATAACATGACCTTAAGAAAGCTGCGTCGCGCTCTTTCAATTTCCAAAAATTTTGTTTTAGTGGCGCCTCCCCAGGTGACAATGCAATATCCCAAAACAGACTCAGCTAACGCGATATAAATGTGGTTTAAAAGAATCCTTGGGGCAACATGCCTAAGGACTTTAAAAATCCAGATAAGTTTCCTTAGTTTGTCATTAATGTACTCTATTTGTCTGTGCCAGGATAGTCTATCGTCTAAAACCACTCCGACTACTCCGAGATATTTTGTGTGTGTTACTTTAGTAATTTTCGGACAGGGACAATTTGCCGTATCAGTCATGTTACATGCGTGAATTTTTAAAGTATGGGTTTGATCTGGTTGAGTACGACTATTTATGGAGAAGCAGATGAAATTGGTCTTATTTGTATTTAGCGACAAGAGGTTGGATTTTAGCCATCCATTAGCACTGCTAAGTCCCTCTTCAGCCAATTTGAAAACTGAAGCCCAAGTGTTATCTTCAAAGACTATGGCGGTATCATCTGCGTACGAAAATATTTGACCACCAGCAATGTTAAGGTTTGTTAATTCATTCAGATATATCAAGAATAAGGTAGGGCCCAGCACGCTGCCTTGTGGGAGTCCGAACGATATCTCTGCAACCTTGCAATTACCAATTTTAACGCACTGTGTCCGGTTTCGCAGATAGTCTGTTAATAAGGCTAGAGGTGTTCCCCGGATGCCCACCTTTTCCAGCTTGTGCACAAGGATGGGGAGAGAGACGGTGTCAAATGCTTTCTTAAGATCAATGAAAACTGCAAGACTCTTCTTCCCTTTGTCTAACTGTTTAGTCACAACCGATGTCAATGCCAGGACCGCATCTTCTGTTGATTTACTTTTCCTAAATCCAAATTGAGGGGTCATTCTCATTTCACGTGCCATGAAAATTTGAAAATAAAAAACTGTGTTTTCTGTTTTGCTTTGGCAGTATACATAAAATACAAGGAAAAATAGACACAACAGTTTATTCCATCACGCTTAAATATGTTTGGAAGTGACATAAATGGGTTTTGAATCATGGCTATGGTTGTGACATTGGCAAAATGGCTTTTTTTAATATTTTATTTTTCAATATTTATTAAATCCTAAGGATCGAGATTAAATAGACATGTGTTATGCTCATTTAAAAGCCTATTTCTCACGATTCTGACGTGACTGAACAAAAATGAGGTGATAGATGAGGTCACGAATGTGACCAGGTGCCTATGGTTGTGACTACTGTCACAGCCATAGGCAAATTTGCTATGGTTGTGACGATTTTGTCACAACCATAGGCACTTTATGCCATGGCTGTGACTACAATGGTCGTGACATTTTGGCGCCGTGCCCGGTATAACTTTCAAACCCTTACAATTATTCTGTTTTTAAAAATATCCTCTAAATTGTTACGCAACATTCCTTATTATACATTAATTTGGAAAATAAAGAAATGTAATTACCGATGCTTTTGGAAGGCACGGTCTTGACAGGTTATGCGTGACGATTTCTACTTTTTCAACTTTGAACTTAGATTATTTCGTCTACACTTTGTAATGCCATATTTGAAAAGGACATATGTTTTGAGTTGCTGTTGAAAAATTAATTTCCAGTGTTGTAAATTTTGATGCATTAAAAACTACTGTGTAAATAGGATTTTTATATATTGCCATGGTCGTGACAAAAAATTGTGTCACACAAAGTACCCTCATTTTTTTTTTAACTTAATGATATGTTTTAAAAGGACACTTGCTAAAATAATATGGTGCACACCTAAACATTTTTATGTAAGCATCAAAACCACATATAACTTAAAGACTTTTTCACAGATTTCACAGAGAAAAGCTAATGGACTGAAAAGCTAAAGAGCATGTAATATCATGTGAATGTACAAACATTTGAAAATAAAATGTTTTATGGTTGTTCTCATCATGAAACAATTTTTGTCGTAAGAATGAGAATGACCCTGAGAGCTAGAGAGGATATTCATTTTTTCAAGATAGTTAATGAGTCGTGTGTTTATTAATTTTTGAGATGATTTTTGAGAAAAGAGGCAGAATGGAGATTGGTCTGTAGTTATTGACATCGTCTCTGTCGCCACCCTTGTGCACAGGCGTGACAATCGATTTTTTAAGCAGAGAAGGAAATATACCTTTATTAAAACATAAGTTTGCAAGGTGACTAAGGATGGGGACAATGAGCGGTCTAATCTGTTTAAGAAAGTTTGTTGGGATACCATCCCACCCAGGGGCACTCTCCGATTTGAGGCCCATTAAAATTGTGTCAACTTCTTGTTGGTCTGTTTCCAGTAAGACAAATGACGATATCTGGGAAGGAGTTGTGGCAGAGCTATGTTCAAACGACACTCTAGGATTACTGTTAATGATATTTTCAGCTAATCTTTTACCAATATTTGCAAAAAAGTCATTTATATAATTTATAGATTCATTTCCACTTCGCAACCGTTCGGTCCGCGTAATTTAACCGCGATCACTTTTAACATGACATCACCCGAAGAATTTTTTCCCGTAGAATTGTTCGTAGGACCCGTGACGTCATCGTTCGTAGCCGAATTGTAGCCTGGAGTGGCTACGTGGGTGACCGTCGCTTCCTCTCGCGATGACGAAGGAGGCTCTTGTTGTTGCTCCTGTTCTTGATCACGTGACTGATAAGTGCTAGTTTTTTTCCAATGTAGCAGTCGATGATGTCGCATTCCACAGCCATCTACGTCACAAGCTGGTGCTGTGCAAGTGTCTTTATCAGGGTGTGTAGAACCAAGACAACAATAGCACAGTTTGTGTGATTTGACGAACTTCCATCTGTCTCGTCGCATAGCACGCTTGAAAGCACGACATTCAGCTAAAGAGTGACAAGATTTGCGACAAAATTTGCAATTATTTTTTTCTTCAGTGCCCATCGTAGCAAAAATGGACTTTTGGGTTTTTGGAGGCGCATCGCTCGATTTCTTAGGTTCTGAGACATTCGCCTGCGGAACCCCAACTATGCATAGTATATCAGCTTCAAATTTGAGAAAGTTTGCTAGCACTACGAGTTTGGGCGTATTTATGCTCATGTTTCTAAAGGCGAAATCAGTCCATTTGCTAAATAAAGTGCTAGGTAATTTTGCAGTCAGTGCAGCAAGCAACTCAGGGCTGCGTAGGTAGTCATCTTGCTTCAATGCACGAATAGTAGCAACAGCGTTGTTTACCTTCACAGCGAAGTTGAATATATCATGCTGATAAAAAGCTGGTAGCGGTGGTAACTTACGTAGTTGTGCTGCCAGTTTCTGTACAATAGTGTCGGATCTGCCAAAACGTAGTTCTAGCGCTTCCATCACTTTTTGCGGCGGAGTGTTACCGATAAGAAGGTCAGTAACCGCATCTTTAGCGTCTCCGCGCAAGGCCTTGCGTAATCTCCATAAGTTTTCACCATCACTGTACTGGCATGCTTGTGAAGACTCGAAATAAGCATTTTTAAAATGTAGCCACTCAATACAGTCGCCACCGAAAGAAGGAAGTTCTCGGGGCGTCGCGAGACGGCTGATAAGACGTTCGACGGTGCCGGTAGGTATGTACTCTGCCGACGGCGGATGCGATGCGTGCAGTGGTGGCTCGGCGGTACGGTCGGGGACAGGTGCAGCCGTATGTTTAGATAGGTGACTACGCTGTGATTCTAGGTTACCGTACTGCCGTTTTATCTTCGCGCGAGGATTCCCAGTAGGTATCGATTTTCGTGGCTGTTCATCTTCCGACGTAGAATAAGATTCACTGGTCGCAGAGTGTTTAGGAGTGATTGAAGTTAATTTAGACTCAAGTTGGCTCAAACGCTTATTTAAAAATTCGATTTCCTTACGCATTCTTTGCTTCTCACTATCAACTTCAACCGTTTTTGGTTCACTCTGTGCGGCAGATTGTGGTGCCATGGCGGCGGTTGTCGGCCCGTCAGTTTGTGGGTTGTCTGATGGAAATAACACTTTGGCAACGTTAGGATTAATTTCCACTTTCACATTTGTATTTTTCCTCACTGTATACAACAAGTCCTCTTTATCACTGACGGTATCTAAGTCCGAACGAGATTTTTGCGCAGTTGCCACGGCTTCCGCCATTTCTGCTTTCTGCCGGCGCGTTAAAACGGTGTGGTCGGAAGACGAATTTTTCATCTATTTCGCGTGATCCGGCTCGAAGGACCAGAAATTGTAGCCGATGGGTTTGGTTCACGTGCGAAATAAATGATTAGGGGCACAGATATTAATAAAACCAATACTTTTGAAATAAGTACGTGCGCGAGAGGGTGCGTGCGCATCCCAGCCGGTGGTTATCGAACGACTGGTTGAGATCGATTTTGAAGGTAAGATCGATGAATGGTTTTTATGGCGGAGATGCGTGTTGGACCCTGTCGTTCACATTTTTAATGTAGGTAAGCAAACAAACAACACAAGTACAAACTGTAGGCCGTTCTGAAGGGTTTTTGTTCCACAAAAAACGTAACACATTTTGATCTTCTGGCCTGATTTTAATGCGCAGAAACATATCTTTGATGTCTGCGGTTATAGCTATCGGATTTTCCCTGAAACGGAACATTATTCCTAGCAACGAATTATACAGATCAGGGCCAGTAAGCAGAAAATCATTCAAACAATGACCTTTGACCTTTGCCGCGCAATCGTACACAAGACGCAATTTATCTGGCTTATTGGGGTTTAAAATTCCAAAATGAGGTAGGTACCAACATTTTGAGCTATCACAATTCAACAGCTGATCGTGTTCAGTAAGTTTTCGAGCGTAACCTTGATTGAAAAAATTTTCAATTTCCTTTATGTACCTTTCTGCATAAGCATCATTTTTTGCAAATTTACGCAACAAGGAATTTTGACGATTTAATGCATACTCGTATGAACTAGGCATAGTAAAATCATCTGACTTGAATGGCAAGCCTACTTCCCATTCATTACCCGTTTGTCTTGCAGTATCGTCTAAAATTTGGATCGCGCGTAAATGTGCTGTATTGTCGCGGCGTACGTTCGAAATTCCAATACTGTCTAAAGAAAAAGAATTCTTTATCAAATCATTAAGTTCGTGTTAATGATATTTTCAGCTAATCTTTTACCAATATTGGCAAAAAAGTCATTTATATAATTTATAGATTCATCAGGGGTAGTTTTAGTGCTTAAGAGGTCAATACTATCAGATTTATTGGTTTTTGTAGGTATAATGCTTTTTACAGTATGCCATAGGAGCTTTGAGTTTTTCTTGTGGCGCTCTAGTTGCTCTTTCATATTTTCGTTTGAGCTTTTTTAAAAGATTGTTGCAAAAATTACGGTATCTCTTAAATGTAATTTTTAAAATGTCATTGTGTGGGTCAGTTCGTACTTTTAATTGCATCTTGTTCCTATTTCGTATGCAGCGTAGTAGGCCATTAGTAATCCACGGTTTGATTTAAGAATTTCCTTAACTTGAGTACTTTCCTGTAGGGCCTCCATAATTTTCGAAATTAAAATTTCTACAATATTATCAGGGTCGTCGCTATATAAAAGATTAGGGACATTTTTTGTTAATAATTTGTCAATGGCGTCATTAAAATTGGTGAATTTTATAGTTTTGGAACATGTATTCTTAGGTTTACATCTCGCTAAACTTAGTAAGATCATTAAGTGATCTGTGATTGAGGTGTTTAATACTTACTGCAATTTCAGCCGCTAATTTGCTTCTGTTAATCCTCAAGATAAAGTGGTCCAAACAACTGTTTTTCCTAGTGGTAAATGTGTGGCCTGGAAGTAAGCCGTGGGAGGCTAGCATATTAAGATAGTGGTTACGATTGTTGAAATCACTTGATGTCTCATTAGGTTTGAAAATTAGGGTTATATTTATGTCACCGGTAATAATAATATTTTTGCTCTGAGGGCAGACAGACTGCAAATAGTTACTGAGTTGACAAATTTGGTGGCATTACTATAAAAGGGAGACCTATAAATACCCAAAATAATATTATTCTTAACATTTATTTGTACACATGTTGCCTCATCGATAGGATTTAGGATATTTTTAGCATATGTTACAACACCTCCACTCTGATTGAAGTTATTACTAGGCGCAAATGTTATGTAGTTGGGTTAGACGGGATTGGTTTGTCTTGGTTTAAGTGGCATTCTGACAAGATGCAAGTCCGGGTCAAATTTCAGTTGAGACAAATTTGCTTCAAAGTTGTTGAAGTTACAGTATATGCTCCTAATATTTTGAGATATAATAGTTAAATCCTTTTTATTTACCTGTATATAGTTCTGCAGATTTTGAATATCACAGTTAACCGCTGTTGCAACTTCAATATCATCTACTTCACGAATGTTTTTAAGAGAGTTATTCATAGAAGAAAGTTAAAGAGAATTGTATATCATAGTCAGGAGAGGGACTTGTGGTATGAATAAAACTTTGCAAGCGTTCAGTTTAAGCGACCTGATTGCTCACTGCATTCTTAAGATGAACAAACTATAGTGACAATTTTTCTCCCTATTACGGGTTCAAATGACTTCGTACCCAACGAAAAGCACATCAGTTAGTTGGTTTTGAAAACATTGTCCAGAGAGAAGTTAAAAATTGCTTGCATGCTTTGGAAGACACGTTATATTTTATCTCCGATACTATTTCGGCTCAGCGCAGACAGAGAGGAGCGCATCGGAGAGGATTTTATTAAGGGACTCGAAAATCAACTTTAACGTCAATGAAATAAAGCACATATATGCTTGAACCCGACAAAAAAGGTTCGCGCATTCTCGAGGATACGCGGGAATCCGCGCGCGGCGTCGAGACAGCGCGTGGCGGCAAGCGCGCAGTGTTGTCACTGAGTTCAAAGAGGAATGGCGTGTTTTTTTTAAGATTTACCTACTTAAAGCGCAATGATAACCATATCCCAGTCTGTTAGTTTTGTATATTCTACGAATTTGTAGAATAAAAAGAACTACCTACCACTAAGCCAAGCGCATCGAAAATAAAACTAAGCCACCGTAACTTTCGTAAGGGCAATACAGGCTGTTTGGAAGCTAGGTGCAAAGCCGGTGATAGCTGAGACCACTTAGAACTTAATAAACCATATTTGTCTTAGACGAAGTTAGATTTTTGAAGTGAAAACTTCTTTAGCGGCGCTTGGCACTTTTTTAGAAGGGTAAAAAAACTGTTTTTTTTTTAATTTAAACATCAAATTTACAAACATAATACATTATAAAAACTAAAGTGCATTGATAAACCCAATCGGGTTTGTCCCAATGCCGTTTGGAGCTGTGATTAGCAAACGAGCAACACTGTTTACTTAAACTACACAGTATCTGTACTTAAACATCTAAATACTATTACAAAACATATTGTACTTATAGCTAGCTACCTATAGAGCGCACCCGCACGCACCGGCGGCGGCGGCC
Source organism: Athrips mouffetella (assembly GCA_947532105.1). Taxonomy (NCBI): domain Eukaryota; kingdom Metazoa; phylum Arthropoda; class Insecta; order Lepidoptera; family Gelechiidae; genus Athrips; species Athrips mouffetella. The sequence continues at coordinate 37,452,489 of OX383956.1, forward strand.
GGCGGCCGACCGGTTTTTGCATACGGAGGGGATCGGACACATATACATACAGGTTGCTCCACTTTTTTAGGAAGAATTACTTAATTGTTGTTGATAGTATTTTTTTAGTATACACGATATGTTTTTTGGGTTTATTTCCTCTTTTGTTTCTTTGGGTAAGTTGTTTATAAGTTCGGGTACAATGAACTCTGATCTCCTTTTACCGTAAAAGTTAGTATACCTCGGTTTTTGTAAAAGCTTTTTGTCGGACCGCCTTGTTTGAAATCTTGTACATATTTCTTCGTGCTGTATTTCCTTTCGGTAGTATTGTTCTTTAAGAATAATTGACTTAAATAATAGATTTATTGGTAGAACGTTACAATATTTAAATAATTCATATTCATTTTGTAATTTAATTTTAGGAGGTATTATTAGTTTTAAAAGTCTTATTTGAATTTTGTAAATGTCGTCTAAGTATGTTTGAAAAGTGCGCCCATAGCTACTAAGCCCGTAGGAGATGATACTTTCAGCTAACGCTAGGTACATGTTACGCTTTATATCATAAGGTACCCTATCTTTTATAATGTACAGTTTAGCCATGAGTGCGCGCAGTTTATTACATACATAGGCAATGTGACGTCCCCAGTTGAAGCGCTGATCAATTTTAAGCCCTAGGTATATTTGCTCATTTACTTTCTGCAACGGCGGACAGCTACATTTCAAACTACCTCCATCGGTGTGGAAACAGTTATGGGTATGTGCTACTATCTCAACCGATCCTACTGTATTAGAGTAGCTCGAGTGAATATGTAGTAGTTTAGTTTTGCTACAGTTTAGTACGAGACCAGAGTCATGTGACCATTTACAAATATTATCGAAATCCTGTTGGAGCTTGTATTCTGCCGTTTCAAGATCTCTGTCAGCAGAAATTAGACATGTGTCGTCAGCATAAAGGTAAATTTTACAATGCTCTACAACATTGCACATATCGTTAACATATGCCAAATAATGAAGGGGACCCAGCACAGATCCCTGTGCTGTGCCTTCTGTGACAGGTACCTTATTGCTAAGAGAGGTTCCAACTTTTACTTGATACGATCTGCCAGTAAGGTAACTTCTGCACCAGTCAAGAGCCTGACCCCGGATCCCGGTGTAACCTAGCCTTTCTATTAATATGTCATGGTTCAAGGTATCAAATGCCTTGCTGTAGTCGATAAAAATGACAAGGACGTGTTTTTTATCATCCAGATATGAATTTATGTCATCTGTAAACTTAGAAAGTAAGGCTGAAGTACTTTTTTTCGGTCGAAAGCCATACTGGTTTGTAGATAGCACGTCGTTTTTATTGTAAAATCTATGTATTTTGTCACACATATATTTCTCCACAATTTTATCGACTACAGGAAGCATCGTGATGGGTCTATAATTTGAACAGTCTCGCGAATTACCACCTTTGAAAATAGGTCTTACTAAGCCCGCCTTGAGTTTGTCAGGGTAGACTCCTGTTTTTAAACTTGTATTTATAAGTTTAGTGATGGCTTCCACGATATTATCAGCAGCTAGCTTTACATCAAAAGATGTAATATTATCAATACCAGGCGATTTGTTTGAGTTTAAGCCCATTATAATTTTATGAATTTCTTTGTTTTTTGCCAAAGGAAGTAGCATTGATTTATCTAAAGGTTTTATATATGAGTTATCTAATAATTTTTTATCACACTTTTGCATTATATTTTGAACATTCTCTTTAAATTTATCCGCAAACATATTAGCTATATCGTTGTCTGTACCAATGTCACTAAAAGCTTTTATGATGGCATCATCTACCGATTTCTTAATTTTTCCAGTTATTTCGTTTATTATTTGCCATACTTTTTTCATATCGTTACTACACAAGTATAGTTTATTTCTGAAATAATTGTTTCTGCTACGTTCTATAATTTTGTGCGTTTTATTTCTTTGTTTTTTATATTCTACTTCAACAATTTTGTCATTCGTATCCTTCAACCAGTTTTCAAACAAAGCATCTTTTCTTTCACAAAATTTTACGACTCGTTTATTGAGCCACGGATATTTATTTCGATTTGATTTTTTTATTTGATTTATTTGATTTTTATTTTATTTATTTTATTATGGCAACAAACAGTCATATACATCGACAAAACTTTTATAAAACTATACATTTCATATATAAATACAGACCTTGAAATATAAATACTTAATAGCAAAGAACAGCAGTTCTAGGTTAACAAAACGGTAGATACAGGTAATTTTAAGTGTCGAGAAGTAATTAATTACAGCAATTACAATATATAATATAAGTTAACAGTGCTATGTTTACATTTTTTCTTTTAGGGAAGTGATAACAATATTTTTGAATTTAGAAGCTGAGTTACAAAAGAGGTCAATGTGAGATATGTCATTGTTGTAGCTATGAAGAGAACGACGAAAGAAGTTATTAGCAGTATAATTGGTTGTGAACATTGGGGGAGCAAATAACTGATTGTTTCTTCTAACAGTTTTACGAGGGATTTTAAATTTAATGTACTGTAACAGGTGAGGGGAGTCTACTAAATTGTTTAGAAGTTTAAATAAGAACATAAAGTCGAATTGTTGTCTACGAAGGTTAAGAGGTAACATGTTATGTCGAGTAAGTGAGTCTGTATAATCAGAAAAATTGCGACCTGTACGATATTCCAAAGCTTTAAGGAATCTTTTTTGAATTTTTTCAAACCTATTTACATGTCGTGCATAGTATGGACTCCATATAATTGATCCGAAATCTAAGAGAGATCTTACCAAACTGAAGTAAAGTATTTTATATGTATGTGGTAGCTTAATAGGTTTGCTAACTCTTAAAAGAAAACCAAGTTGTTTTGTCGCCTTTTGTAAAATATGATCGTAATGATTAATAAATGTCAACTTACTGTCCAGCAGTATACCTAAATCACGAACAACATTTACTCTAGAGATTTGATTAGTTTCCAGTCTATAATTATGCATAATTGTCTTTTTCTTTCGAGTAAACGTTATAATGTGGCACTTATCAGTATTCAAAAATAATTGATTACGTGAACAGTATTCAGACAAAGCGGAAATATCATCCTGTAAATGTTGACAATCTTCTGTAGTCTTGATTTCTTTATAGAGTTTGGCATCATCTGCATAAAGAAGAATGTTACTATGTTTGATGCATGTAGCTATGTCATTTATGTAAATTGAGAATAACAAGGGCCCTAAATGGGACCCTTGTGGGACCCTAGAAGGTACCTCTAATAAATCGGACATGTAACCTCTTACTGACACTGCCTGTAGTCTGTTACTGATGTAGGATTTTATCCATCGAAATAAGTCGCCTTGTATTCCGGCTGCCCAAAGCTTCTTCAAAAGTAAATTATGATTTATTTTATCAAAAGCCTTTGAGAAGTCGGAATAGAAGACATCTATCTGACAATTTTTATCCATTGATCGTAATAAAAAATCGGTATATGTGACAAGATTTGTTTCGACTGATCGACCGCGGAAAAAGCCATGCTGATATGGGGATATGTAATTTCGAAGAACAGAGCTTAGCTGGTGAGTAACTATTTTTTCTAAGATTTTTCCAAAAATACTTAACTTTGATATGGGCCTATACTGCGTGATATCGTTTAATTGATTTGTTTTGGGTATAGGTGTTATCATCGACTTTTTCCAAAGGGATGGGAAAGTCCCTGTATTAATCGACATGTTGAATATTTAGGTTATAGGTATCTGCAATTCAGTAGCACAACGGGAAATGAAAAGTGGATGAATTCCATCATAACCTGCCCCTTTTTTTACATCAATATTTTTTAGCTCCTTGAAAACATTATCCTGTATTATGTGAATACTGCAAATATCTACCGGGGAATCATTAAATTCTTGCATCTGATCAAGATTATTTAAGGTTGTATCTTTTATAAAAACTGAAGTGAAATATGAGTTAAACAGGTTACAAATTTGAACGCCATCACTAGTAGATATGTCGTTATATTTAAGAGTACGTGGAATTTCCGAGCGGCCTAATCTAGATTTTGCATACGTCCAAAAGTATTAACATTTAATTTTATCCTCAGTTATAGCCATATAAGTATTATAACACTTATCCTCTAATAGTTTAGCTCTTTTCCGTAATAATGAAAACGTAAGGTAGTCTAATTTATTATCATAAATTTTCCATTTTTTGTGAAACTTACGTTTTTCATTTAATAATTTTATAAGCGGTCGTGTGACCCAAGGTTCATAATAAGTATTAGAGGATATGCGTTTTCTAGGGATATGTAGTTTTATTAAATTATTTAGAACAGAATAAAAATATGTAACAACAGATTCTAGATCGCTACGCTTCTGAAATTCTTCTAACCAATTTATATTCAGTAGACCAGTACGTATTGCGTCATAATCAGCTAAATAAAACAGATGCTTGTAGGTATTTGCGTTAGGTGGCAAAACTTCACAATATTCTATACATAAACTGATGTCCAGGGCTGGATGGTGGTTATCTTCTGGGGTCAGAGGTACGGAACTACGGGCAACCGTGCACTGTTTGTTACAAAAAATTAAATCTAAAAATCTATTATTTTTATTTGGTATTAAATTGTATTGATTTAGGCCAGACAGATTTATAAAATCTGCAGTAATTTCGGCGTGCTCGTCTTCATTTGTGAATAAAGTCATGTAATTAAAATCGCTATCATAGTTCCATATACCATGCGTGACATTAAAATCTCCTAAAATTAAATAAATATCGGATGGGCGAGCCATAATAATATCTTGCAATTTAGTAAACAAAGAGGAAAGTCTTCCACTGTGATTGGATCCGTGAGGAACGTAGGCACAGAAAATATGCAGGAATTCCTTATCAGTCCCGCTACGCGAGGTGAGGGGTGGCGGCGTTAAATCAGTAGAAGAGCGCCGCCGCTGGCCGTGTTGTTCCCGAGGCTTATGATGATTCATAGTGGGAATTGATACCCACAAACAGTCTGTATCGGCTAGCGGCAGTGCCGGTGCACCGAGTGACGTGTGATTTACGAGCTCCGGACACAGCTCCCGCCGCACCGCAACCTCAACCCCGCCGCCCCTCGCCTTACCTGTAGTTTTTGAGTCACGATCTTGTCTATAAACTACATAATTATTATCAAAAAATTCTGCGGAGTAAAAGTTTTCGATTAACCAAGTTTCAGACAAACAAATGATGTCGTATGTGCAATGAACAGTATTACGCAAAAATTCATTGGATTTTGTGCGTAATCCCCTCACATTTTGATATGCAATTTTTAAATTTAAGTTAGCCATTTGTGTTGTGGTAGTATGTAAAAGGATGTTCACTTTTGCTAATAATCATAATCAGTGCTCCATGAGTGTGTTTTAAAAGTGTCGAGTTACATGCTACAACAGTGTCATATCCACAAATACAAACATAGGTTAAAAGCCATGGTACAAAAAATAAGGTAATGATTAAATATAGTCGTAAAATAAATATAGTTAGTCACTTTATCTTAGCTATATCGGTTTCTGCACCAATATGAACGATTTTTGATGTATCGTTTTTTCGTACAAATAATTTACAGTCCTTGATCCAGATGTAAGAATATCCATGTTCTTTTCCTGCTACGCGAACCTTTCTGTACAGCCTCTTGTTCTCAGGCGTCAGATGTTCGTTAACAAAAATGGGACGAGAAGCACCATCGAGCCCCAAGTCTACAGTAGTTAGGTTGCGGCGAGTTTAACAACCGGCCAGAAACTCATCTCTGCGTCTTCGTTGCGCAAAACGTATAATAATATTGGGAAAACGTTCCAGCTGTTCGTCAGTTCCAGTAGCTTGAAACCTACGGACTCGATGTACGAAATCAATATCAGAAGAAACTAAATCGAAACCTATTTTAATAGACAGGGTTTGGATCATCTTAGGTTTTCACTTTTAGAAATAGGTACGCCGGAAATTTCCAGGTTATTTATACGATCTCGTTGATCTTTCACCGATAATTTGGAGTTCAACTCAAGGACGGTTTTGTTAAGATCTTGTACCTTCTTGTGAAGTTCTGCGTGCTTTGCCGAGTCCTCACTTAGTTTAGAAAGCTGAATTCTGTGGGTATCAAGTTGTTTATCGATATTAGTTAAGTGGGTAGTGATTTTTTGTTGTTTTAAATCCATATCACTCAGGGACTTTTGCAACTGGTTGCAAGTAGATTTTACATCCGACATTTCCGATTTTATTTCTGATTTAAATGTTTCATTAGATTCCTTCAGCGCCTTCAACTCGGAAACAAGTGTCTCAGTGATATTGATGGAAGTTGTTGAGATATTTTTATTCACATTTTCACTCAGTTCCGACATTTGACCACGCATTTCCTGCATAAACGATTTCAACACAGATTCAAAGTGATCATCAGGTTTGTTGCGTTTCCTTAATATTGCGTTTCCGAACCGCTCCTGTGTAGTAACATTCGATAAATCTGGATATGATGCGGATGGCGCAAGTGGTTGACTAATTTTAGTAGTACCGACGTCTTCCATGTTGATAAACCGATGTCCGACGTAAACAAGTAATTTGCACTTATAAGAATGATAGAGATGAAAAATGTATATCGCTTCTGTTCTTGCGGAGGCGAGGTAAGTCCCCTCTCACCATCCGCTCTTAGGGCACGTAATTACGAGAATGAGCACAGTTACAACGATAACAAAGTCTTTTCACGTATGGCACTTATCGTATTGCAGACGATTAAACAGATTGATACGTGTTCACCTAGCGACTGCCGAACTAGAACTGAAATACTTAGATTTTTCGTAACAATCGTTTATTTCATTATGAAGTTTATTATTTATTTGTATAGGACAACTCATCAGGTTGATCGACTTTAAGTTAATTTTAGAGAGACATTCCTTAAGTTTATCACTACTTTTTTTTTCCACATAAGGCGGAGCATCCTGTATACTCGGCATCCCGAGCAGCACAGCAATCGTCATGCGGTGGTCCGCCAGTACGTCACAGAGTGCCCCACAGAAAACATCTTGTAAACGGGTTCGGACAAACACGTGATCAATGGAAGTCTTAGAGACTACACCTTTTCTGCGATCTATTCGGGTAAAATCAGTCAGATGTTAAACTCACGTTAAAACTCACGTCAGATGTCGCGTCAGATGTTTAAGTTTTGAAGTGAAAACTTCTTTAGCCGCGCGTCAGATCTGACGAAGATTGTCTATATGTAGTATAAATTGTCATGTTTGTCTACGATAGCGCAATAAATCAAAGAGATTTGAACCTCGCTACGCTCCGCAGCGAGGTTCAAATCTCTTTGCAATAAATGGATATTGTATGTAATTTTATACTTCTTCTTCTTCTTTTCGAGTCAATGGCAAAACTGTCTATAAAAGCTTAGCCCAAAAAGTAGTCACATCAATAGCCTTTTAGTTGCCTTCAAAAAGGCAAATAAAACAATTCGTGCGGAATTATTCCCTAACCATTCCAAAATATTCAAAAATACACAACGTTGATGTTTAAGTTTTCACTTCTGCCGGCACTCCCGGAGTGCAACCCGTCCTTTTCTTTTCATTGTTTATTCAATGTTTATCCAGTTTTAGGGCTCCCGCACACGACCGAGAATCGGTGGGCGATTATCGGCCAGGACAAGTACGGAAGATTCAGGTGATAACACGTCAGAGCGGGATGCCGACAAAAAATCGGTCACCGGTTCTTGGTCGTGTGCGGGATCCCTTATGAGGCATTTTTTAAGCATCTGTGTCAAGTTGAATTTTTTTTATGATGCAAACTGATTTGTTTTTAAAGCTTAGGTTGTTCAAAACTTTTGAATAACATGTTTGGTTACTGCTCTTTCTTTTGAGGTATCATTTATGCAGATGTGTCACCAGGGCATATTTAAGCGTGACAGAGGGAATTAAGTAAAAATTTTTGTCAACACAAAATCATTTAATTTTCGTGTTTCAAATAATTTAATTGACCAGTCTTTTCACTTCCGTACTCATAACTTGCCATTGCATCTCCTGCTTCATGACTTAAGGCTTAGCGTATATTGCCACGCAGATGGCGCAGGGCAGGGCAGAGCAGAGCAGAGCAGATTTTTGTAATGTATGAACCTTCATAGAGCAACGCAAGCTGGGATGCAGACATGTGTACGCAGACACATGTCTGCGCCTTGTTTCTGCCGGCAATTGTTTCTGCGTGCTACAGAATAAATAACACACTATAGCGTGTGAAAGCAGACTCTCGCAACTAGAAACAACAAAAAGTTATGCCACAGATAAAAAAAAATTGTGGTTAATTGCTCAAATGTGGATGAGAAGTACCATTGTCACCACGCTTGTTAGCGTTGCGGCTAGCACCAAGGACCGCGATTGCTGGTGACCGCAGAAAGTAAGGTGGTATGATACACAAAAGGACACTGCTGCCTATCCTCCGGTTCATAATTCCATAATCGTCTCTTACGACACCGGTAGCGATGGGTTAGTACTTTAGCGCAGGCTTTGCCCGTGGTACACCCGCGTGGTTCACCTGGGAGTACCACGGAAGATTTTTTTCTCCCGTGGAACACCTGATCACTTTTGAAATAAAACTAATTCAAAACTATCGCCCGTGGTGCACCTATTGTCTATGGCTAAAATCTTTCTAATTTTTTTTGTAATGATAGATCCCGTCGCGATCTTCATTTTGGTTGACAGCTGTCAAATTTATAATCACTATAACTCGAAAGCTACTGACCCTAGACTACTATTGTGCTGGGAAAAATAATAGGTCTCGATGAGATCTACATTTTGGATGACAGCTGTCAAACTAAAAATCGCTATAACTCGAAAACTACTGACCCTAGACTATTCGTATGCTGAGACAAATGATAGGTCTCGATGAGATCTACATTTTGGATGACAGCTGTCAAACTAAAAATCGCTATAACTCGAAAACTACAGACCCTAGACTATTCGTGTGCTGAGACAAATGATAGGTCTCGATGAGATCTACATGTCGGATGACAGCTGTCATACTAAAAATCGCTATAACTTGAAAACTACTGACCCTAGACTATTCGTGTGCTGAGACAATGATAGGTCTCGATGAGATCTACATTTCGGATGACAGCTGTCAAACTAAAAATCGCTATAACTCGAAAACTACAGACCCTAGACTATTCGTGTGCTGAGACAAATGATAGGTCTCGATGAGATCTACATTTCGGATGAGAGCTGTCAAACTAAAAATTTCTATAACTCGAAAACTACTGACCCTAGACTATTCGTGTGCTGAGACAAATGATAGGTCTCGATGAGATTTATTTATTTTATTTTTTTTTATTTTTTTTATTTTGGCAACAAACAGTTGTGTACATAAATATTTATACAATTTCTTATGAGTTAAAGAAAAACCTTGAGTGCCCAAAAGTGCGTTCTTAACATATTATAAGGATATCAAAACAGAGAGTGACGTGCGGATAACAATAAGAATAACTTAATAATTAAGCATAGTAAGAAATATATGACTCTAATTATACGAGTAAACTAACAAATAGGTAGAAAACTTATTATTAAACTTAGGATATTTCGGATGACAACTTAAACAATTGACAATTAAATTAGCTGTAGGAGCTAAAGTCGCGCTGCGAATGAAAAGCTTGACCTGTTCTTGACTGTACATTATTTTTAAAAGACCTACCCAACGATATTCCACACGTTGGAAAAAAAATCACTCCCACTTTACTTGTATGGGAGGTACTTACCCAAAAAGAAAATATTTTTAAAGTTTTTATTTGACCACTTTCTCGGCGTGGATGAAATACATATCTACACTAAATTTTAACTTTCTAGTACTAATGGTCTCTGGGCTAAGCCGCGGACAGACAGAAAGACGGACAGAAAGGCAGACGGACATGACGAAACTATAAGGGTTCCTTGTTAACTACGGAACCCTAAAAAGTTGTTGCATTTAGCCTCCTAAATAAGCCTTTAATAGGTTTTACAGCTATTTTTTTTGAATCCCTATGTAGATATTAGATACAGTACAAGATATCATTACAGTTTATGAGAAGGGAGAATTCAAACCTTCTTTCTATTATATAAAAAAAAGTCTAATTTTTTTCACTATAAGTTGTCATTCTTCCTTCCGTAGGTGTGTAATAGTATTCTGTGCCCGCATGTGTTTAGTATCTGCGTCCCAGCTTGCGTTGGTCACCTACGTCTGCGGCCTGCGGCCTGCGTCCTGCGGCCTGCACCTCAGCTTGCGTTGGCCCTAAAGGCTAAATGGATATATTATATAAAAAATATCCAACTTCGACTAAGACAAATAGCAAAAGCTAGAATTCTAGAGTTAGCTCCCTGTCCTGTAGTGGACGTTTCATGGGATGTTATGATGATTATGATGATGTATGATAATGGTCTCAGGTATGACACCTTCTAGACGATGCACCCAGCTTCCAAACACCCTGTATTTTCATTACAGTGGGCGGCATCGCGTCAGGTCTGTGATACTCACAACTGCGTGTCACACGCACACTGCAGTTTATAGTTAGGGTGCTGCCTGCAATTTGGGTATATGATTTGCTCATGATTCATATTAATGAGGATGATAGATCAGCTCAATACGAATCGATTTGGTCCTTACAAGTTTTTCTGTGCGTCGCTGCGTTTTTGAGTTAAAGCAAAAAAAAGGAAAATAAGATACTAAATAATGTTTTTTTTGTCTGCCTTTGTGGCTCCTGTCTAAAATACTTCTGAAGATGTAGAAAATCGAAAGGCAGTAGGGCTCTGCATTATCACGGGATGAAGTAGTGAATTTTTGCATTTTGATGCGCTGTAGATTTACGACGCAGGGCTATTATGGTGGCAGACCATTTTTCTGGGGTTTTATACATTGTATTTAATCAGATAGTCAGTCTGCCAGGTGTACGTTTCATTGTCAAATTTCAAAATAGTTAAAACTTAATTCCTCAATTTTTATTCTTCAAAAAAAATGTATACGTGTTTTGTGCAATGCTTGGTTTGATGATAGCTGCAAACCACTATTTAAGAAGCTCAATATACTGCCACTGCCATGCATGTATATCAGGGATGTTTGCATCTTCGTTCACTCTCACCCACAGTATTGGCAGAAACGTAGTGAAGTAACTGGACGACAAAATATCAGAGCAAAATACTCTAATCTTTTATACCAACCTTGTTGCCAAAAGGATATCTATAAGAGAAATGTATTTAACATGTGTATCTTAATATATAATAGACTTCCTGACGAAATTAAATTACAACAGAATTTTAAATCTAGTTTGACAAAATGGTTACTTCAACATTGCTTCTATAGTGTTAAGGAGTACATGGAATTCAAATAAGTTTTGTTAATTTAGTTATTTACTTATGTTAATATAATTAATTTGCTCTCACAAATATTTGCACGCTTGCACGCAGGCGAATACACAGGACTTTATTTGCATAGACTCGCTGGCGTAGACTCGCTCTATTTGCATTGTATTCTGCATGACATTCAATAAGTATTCTGTAAAGAATCTACATTGAATAAAATTATCTGAATCTGAATCTTTATAATTTTAAGATCATCATATAGCTGTATTCTTTGCAAATAAATGATTCTTATTCTTATTCAAAAACGCAGGGGTGTGGATGTCTGCCAATATTTTTTGTATCTTTTAGAGGATGCTCCTTATCATCAGTCAAAGAGGCAGACATGAGCAAATCATATATAAATTTTTCCTTCATCACCCTTACTATTAGGTATAGTCTGACCGCAACCGCTGCTGTATTATAGGTATGCGCGGGGAGGTGGGGGAGTGGGAAGGAAAGAGCAAGAACTAGCTGCCGCCGTGAGCGAGGAGCGATTGCCCTATAGCGTACCAGATTAAATAATAGTAAACCTGGACCTTCTTAAGAGGCTACCTGCAGTCCACTAGCGGCACCATCAGTTAAAAAAATATTACTTGCTAAATACAAATCTTATCAAAATATGGAAAGACAAATTAAAGGTACGCTAGTTTATTTAGAACCTATAAATTGTTGAACATATAGTTAACTGTAGTTACAGATTTAAAAATTGCGAAAAACGGCCACTTTTAGCAGTTTTTGTATCTGTAACTACAGTGAACTTTATTTTACAGAGTTGTTGGGTTTTAAATAAACAAGGGCACCTTATCTTTAATTTATCTTTCCGGATTTTCGATAAGTTTTGTTTTTAGCTAGTAATATTTTTTAACTGATGGGGGCGCTAGTGGACTGCAGGTAGCCCCTTAATTAATAGGTACCTACTCACTTAATGCAGCGAACGCTCTAAATAGTAGAATTAGGATTTAAGGCACATTTTCCTTTGGTCGATATCCTGCACGCGGAGACATAAAACTCAACGACTCTTAAAAATATTGATCTATTCTATTTTATTGATCGATATGCAGACTCGCATGCATATCGTCCAATAAATAAATGGTACAGCAGCACTGCACTTACTTTCTCGCAATACTTAAGGAAAAACTATCAACCGCAAACTTAAATTTGTAATGCCATACACATAGTGTGGAAATACAAACTGTTGTTTTTCCAAAAAAATATTCGAATGAAATATACAGATCAATTCAATTCAAATTTTCAAACATTAAAACAAACAAACCTCAAACGATTTCGAGTAAATCACATGTTTAACTGTTAGTAGTACTGGAACACCCTTTATATGAATTTTTACAGATCAATGGATACTACCGTAGGATACTTGCATGGAGATTTTCCAGTTTAATTTCCCAACACATGTTCCTTATGGATAATTGTTCAGTTTAGTCCACTGAGCAAGCCCTTCCAGTTTTTGGTACACCCTGCGTACTAAATTTTATTCAAAAAAATCATAAAGAATATCCACTCAGGTAGACAACCAATCCAGGATTAAAATTATAAAAAAAATTAATAAACTCAATGGAACAAGTTTTGGGTAAGTCACATATTTACAATTTGGTGGTACAGGAACACCCCTTATATGAAAGTACACAGTTCAATTGATACTGACGCAAGATATCTTACATGGAGATGCTTGGTCATGCAAAGTTTCATCAAGATTGTATGAGCCGTTTTTGAGAAAATTTCAATTTTCATTTTCGTTGTATGACAGCTACCCTCAAAATGAGAGCCAGCAAGAAACCACTTAGAACCCTTCGATGGATTTGCATAACACTCCTACTTAAATTCAAAATATGGTGTCAATCGGACGATTCGTTTAGCCGCTAGGCCAAAGTGTGACGGACAGACCGTCCGACGGACCGACCGACCGACGGACGGACATTTTGGGGAGACTTGTTTTTTATGATGTATAAGTGATATAGAACACATTTTTGAGAAAATTAGAAAAACTTTTTTTTTTCACGAATACAATACCTTTCTCGCTCCGCTAGAAAGTAAAAATGTACCCAAGCTATGTACTCGTGAAAAATAGTGAAAATTTGATTGAAAGAAAAGTTTCAGTTATTATTATGATTTATTATTTAACTGTCTATGTAACTACTTTTCCAATATAACTGAGTAAACAATCATTATTTATATTTAAACACAGAATTTTGAATTCCGTCAACCATAGCGAACCAGATCTTTTTATTTATATCTAATAATAACAACATCATTACACATTCAATACCTACTTACGATAGTTTTGGAAAAGGTAAAGTAATAAAGTATCAGAATAATAATATAACACATTTTACATTGTAAATATAGAAACCAAACAACTTTCACTTTACCGCTTTATATGACGCACAAAATAACTTTGGCCCTGTCATTGATGAGCAGAAGTCAAAAATGGGCCATTTTTTACTTCTGCGCATCGATGACAGGGCCAAGAGTTTTTTGTCTCAAATCATAATACTTAAAGTTGTAGAAAACTTGGTTTTTGTAGGTACTATCGCGGTCACTCCCGCCCGACAACCAAAATCAAAGCGCTCTTTAGGCCCACCCACTTGGCCAAAGGCCAAAGTCAAAAAGTATAATTTGAAAACAATTACTACAGGAATCAAAGCTTAGAAAATATATAGTCAAATAGTATAAGAATGTTTCTCGAATTTTCACTTTCCTCACAGACGAAATCAGATGTGTAAACCTGCGCAGAATTCAGGCAAAAAGTGGGCAGGCGCCAAAGTCCGCGATATTACCCTAATACGCGCAAAACTTCATAAAACATGTGCTTGGTGGTTGTGTGAAAACGATACCTGCATAAAGCAGCGTTTTGGTAGGTTCACGGCGATATGCGCCTGACCATAATTTATACATGCACTTAAAAAATATATGCGATCTCTAGCCCCGCTTAGGTGACATTTAAAAACCAATTAGTAGACTAAGTATGAAATACAATAGTAGCCATATAAAGCAAAAGAAGAAAACTTATTATATTAATCCTTTTATTAATGGCGAAGAATTAATTGGCTCAGCACCACGCATGATTAAAAAAGAAAAAAGACCTGGTCTGGCAGCAAATTCTGCGAAAGTATATACACTTCAGTCAGATGGCATGCATTAATATAATTTCAATATTTTACTATACAATAATTTAAATAAATGCATTGCAGTTGAATGAGTAAATACTTAGGAGTTAATTATTTTTATATAAAACTCGGTGACTTATCATTGAGCAAGTAAACGAAACCTACAAAATATTACAATTATAATATTATCTATTAAGTTCATTTCTGCAAACTATGCAAAAGTAAGTAATAAAATATATAAAACGTATTTACATGCACGAAGTAATATCAACAATACAACACTTGTTGAGGAAAGAAATTACTGCAGGCACTATTCTCACTGTTGTACTAAGTATGTTAAAGTAAGTTTGACAATTATTACAGCTACCCAAAAACTATTTACGCATAACATTGACAAAGTCATGTTACAATTAAAATAAATTGAGATTTTAGATAATTACAAAAAATAAGATAATTCTACGTCGATAGTCGATTTTGGAAATCCAATAAAATGTTTGCCGTTGTTGTCTTTACATTCTGAATTTGACAATTCACCTAATAATAAGTTAAAATACATACTCACAAGCAGAACACGACTAAACAGCTATATACAATAAACAGGATGTCAGGAAAATCACTGCGATCTCTTGATCTACGTGTTGAAAACTGTTATTATTTTGTAATAATAGTATTAGTGAAATAAACTATTTTGAATGTTCTGTGGTTGCTGACCTGTTTGTCCCTTGGGCAAATTTACTCAGTTTCAGTAGAACATGTGCTTTAAGGGATTGCAGTACTTTTCCAAGCTGTATAGATTTAATTTGAAATAATTGAAAAAAACTTTCAATTTGATCTAGGCCTATTTCTAGTCTCAAGGTGCGTCTCGCCTTCGCGCGCAAACCATCGAACATTGATACGCGTAACAGCTTACGCTGAGCCAATTTGGTCGTGGCGAGCTCGCGAGCCGCTCATCGAACATTTTTTTATAGAGACGGCCAGTGCGTTGTATGCAAGTACCTACGCATTTCGGTTTGCCGCGGTCGAACACTGCTCGCGTATTTAACCGTGGAAAAAGTAGCGCCAAAAAGGGGTAATTGTTTATCGCGCTAATTCAAAACACGCCTTCAAATATGTCGAATTGTTTCGAAAATCTATATGATACAACTCAGTTACTACTAACTTCAATAGGCATTACATTTTTACACACACCTCACCTTATTTAATTGAACACTGGAATCAAAGGTCTTAACATTCACTAATCTATTTTATTTTAAATTAATGTATCATATGCATAAATATTAACATGTAATTCAAAAGCAATAAAAATACAAGTACAGAAAACTCTATGACTCTTTTCCATACTACACTATTAATAATAATAAAAGTAAAAAGTGAAAAAAAGAGTTAAAACTATCGATAGGACGACGCGTCCAGTCTCTATTTTTGACTGATCGCAGCAGCTAAAAAGAAACTCAAGTTAGTAACAAAATTCATAATCCAATGCAGATACACTTTAAATTTTTTCCCAGTAATTTTTTTTTCTTGGCAGCACTCAATTATTTTATAATTTTTTTTGGTTATTTCAAAAAAGGATTGGGGCGATTTCAATATGTTTCTCAATTACACATTAGATTTTGTCTGAACGAGACGCATATATCGCCGCTGCTTTTTATCACTTTTATTAAATGACCGCGATGAAAATTTTCTTCGTCGTCAACACTTCATCAGTTTGGACGGACGTCGCATTAGTTTAGTTAGAAAGTAATGGCAAAGTAATTGGTGTTTCGTTTCGTTAGATATGTTATAGAATTACTAAAATACAAATTACTGTATAATTGAACGTTGTACCTAAATAATTGACGGTTTTAAATATCATTTTTTTTTTCGTAGAATAAATTAAATAAAAAACAAATAATAAAGTCTAAAAGCAAATATTGCATTATTATTCTCATAAATAGCAGACCATAATATTCCATTGATATTTTTTATATATCCGTTCTATACAAATTCGATTTCGTAAAAGTTAAGTAAATGCGTGACAGTAGGTTAAATGCAATGCATGGTATAGACTAGTTTACCAGTATTATATAATTTGTGGTAAAGGTAATTAACCAAAAATAGAATAAAATGGCACGAATTTTCCAGAAGAGATATTTTACGAATAATTTTGATCGTTGTTTTTAATTATCATTATAATGTGAGATTTTAGTTGTTTACACTGTACGTACCTATCTAGATGGATAATATGATGTCAAAAAACCCATGAGGTAAAAATCAACTCCCGGCATAGGCTTTTTGTAAATACTGTGCGCAGTAAGATTTGAGATGAAACCATTTTGAAGTGAAATGATATAGTTTATGTATCACTAACAACAGATACAGGTTAGGTTCAAACTATACCTACTACATAATATACGTAATTTATGAGGGTGGTGTCTTGGATAAAACCACGATTGATTAACAGAGCTCCATCTTTATCTGCCTTACATAACAATTCAGCCATTGAACGTTACATAATAACCATAAACACACGAATAATAAATAGTTACAAATCAAACTAAAGTAAACTAGTAAATATTTACAAACATACAAATCTATAATCGTATTAATTGCTCCATAAGGCTAATTTATTCTCACATAGCAGTCAGATCAGACTGACTTTATTGCAGCTCTCACTGTAGTTTGCCAATACCTTACAGTCCAGCCGCTGAAAAGACTTAGACCGAATATAGATTCGTTTTGAGTGTTATGTCTGAATGGAGTCAAATTTAAGATATTATTTGAACTGATATTAAACCTCCCGGCGAATAAGATCGCGTTCACAAAATGTCACACTAAGCTTCACCATCGTAAAATATAAGTTTGCAGAATGGATCGCCCTGTATAGTGACATTTTGCTATACACTCCGCGGCTGAACTAATTGTAAGAACTAAACATCTTCTTACTTATTTCTAATTTCGTACTTTTTCACATACCTACAACATAGTTCAAAGCACGCAAGAACGTGTATAAGAACATAGAACTTACCATTATTTTTTTACACGTTAAAAGTCTAAATTATCTAGGCAAACTTTTCTCTCTTTAATAATAATTCTAATTATGAAAAAGCTTCTAATAGAATTGATGATATACAAAGCTTTACAAATTTCGTGCAAATCCTTTTAAGGGACTATTCTTTAGACTAAACGCAACTACTCCTTTTCTGTGACTTTTTTGGATATCTGCCTAAAAATCTAAATTTCCTTAACAAAATATCGCGAAATGGTCCAATCAATATACAATGCCACACAACTTATTTGCGAATTTTAGGAAGTCGTTAAGCTTCCAGAAAAGCCTGAAAAGATTTGACAAGAATTTAATGAAACCTTGTAAGTACCAGGTCACTCAAGTCTTGTGACACTGCACAACTACACAATGCCCAGAGTCCGCCTTAAAAGCGTGAAAGCTTCCTAAGATCAACGCTCCCATAAAAACAATAACCGAAGCTCGACAAGAGAGCAACTGTGGGTTGTAAAATGTCCGGCCTCAATAGGGTACATTATATCCGCAGAAACACTGCTACCTGGACACGAACTGCAGTGGCTTACCTGGAAGTCGCTAAATCATCTGCGAACTCAGGTTGAACTCTGCAAAGAAAACATGGCGGGACGGGGCTAGACCAGTTGCTCAAGCTTGAGCTCTGTCTCAATCATGGCGCATTTGCTTTTTATCCACTGTATCCCAACAACTGTACTAAAAGTTAATCTGTGTGTGGCATCAGATAACGCCGTAGCAATATTAAAATTTTGGTAGGTGAACATTTAGTTATCATTGACACGAAGAAGTTGTTTTTTTTTCAATGGCACGCTGGCTATAAAGAATACAAGTAAAAATAAAAATATTAACACTCTTAATTCAGATTTCCCTTCATATTTTTTTCGCGACCTTTACAGAAATATGGTGTCTCAAAAAAATTTATTACTATGGAAATATTCCTTCGCTGCTAACTTTGGATCCAGCACATACTGCAAATTAGTTCGGGAAGTCTTCATGGAATTCTAACTTACCTACATATTCGCGCAAGATCGACAGTTTACGCTGAGTACCTAGAAACCTTACCGAGGTTCAGAAATACCTTGAAAACGGGGTTATATTCCGGACTGACTAACATGACTCTCTTCGCACGAGTATTTCGATAAGATCAGATCGATAATGTTTTGAGCAGTAAAATATTTAACTACTTTTAATATATAATTCATTTAAACGCCAAAAGGGAGAGAAAGTTACTATAGTACTCGCTAGGAAAGAAGAGACATGGTGAAGATATTATAATATGCCAACTTACGATATTTAACGTATATTACTGAAGATGCATTGCGTGATCTTCGCCGTTTGTGATGCCCTACATTTGAATTTATCAATGCTCGATCATCAATGCATCAGAAACAATGTTTAATAGCTACACATGAGGATCACAACTAAAAAAGTTTGTAAGTGACTAACAGAATACAGACCCGATGTAACTATGTGCGCTGAAGGGGAAATTTTCCACTAAACGATACGTCGCGTGGAGCGTCACGTATATTGTCCTGAATAAGGTGACATTGAGATATAATATCACACCTTATTATAAAAGTTAAAAGAAAGATAAAGAAGATAATATTGAAGAGGCATTTTTCAAGGCCCCCATGCGAAAGCCCAATAAGTCAGTGATCTGCAGATAAAAGTCAAATTAATAGGCTAAAAATCCTTTAAAAATTGTGTAGACATGTATACCTATAAAAATTGTACGTATCACTATGTACTTTATTATAATAAACTGTATTGCTTTTTATGTTACTAATAATTTGCACTTATTTGTCCTTTTTTCTTCGCGGTGGGGTAGAATTAATATTAATGGAGTACAAAAATTCAACTATCACCTATGTCTTGTTATTGCTCCTTACATTGCTTATGTAGTACGGAATTATCAAATGCCGTAAACTACACTACAGAAACTGGATACTGGAGTCCAATTCTTAAATATCACCGAGTGATTTTTGAGACTTCACAAATGAAAAAAGAGCCCACAGAAGCTCTTAAAAAGCAAATCATAAATATGAATAATAATAATCAGACACTATATCATTGTTTACTTTTCAAAAGAAAAACCTGTATTATTATTTTTTTGCGTGATATAATATAAAAATATCATTCGGTGTTACATACTGACGCTTCTTTGAATTCGAACGATATTGTATGAAAGCGTAACCATTTCGCAAACACATGCAATACATTTATAACTAGCTTATTTCAGATCGTATAATTCCGAGTGAGATTCAATATAATGTTGAGTGATAATTCGACCAGAGTCGACAACGGGCGTTAGTAGTTCTTCTGACGGTACTTGAATGCGTATTCTATTGTCTGACGGCAGATTGTTTGCTCCATTAGCGGTGTAGAAGCCCAAGGAGACGGGCTTGTGGTGTTCCTCGGTGTATTTGTACTTGGAAGGGCTGACTGGGTGGAGGTGTGAAGGGCTGGCGGCTAGAGGGTTGTACGTAACGTGGATACGCACCACGTCGTCCGATAGTGGCGACACGGAAGGCGGGTGAGGCGTCGCGCGCGGCGTCGAGTGGTTCGTCGACGGCGCCCGCTGGATGCTCATGCCGCATATACCCGAACTGAAAACGTGGAACTTAGTCTCAAAATGTGATTTGATTAACACTCATCGATTTGGCGGAAAATAACCCGTGGTCGCAGCGCCACGCCCTACAGGTATTTTTTTCCCTAAAGACCCACTGCATCAAATAGAATCTTATTCAATCCAGCACTTTTGATGAGTACACAGAGTACATTAGAGTTAAATAAATAAATAATGACACCAATGCTAGAAAAATACTTGAGCTATTTAAAATATCTTTGGTTCACTATTACAGGGACTCAATTCTTGAAAATCACCGGGTGATAAAATATCACTTTTGAGACTTTAAAAATTCACATTTACCCTGATAAACTGTTGAAAGGTAAATCAGAATACTTGAAAATTAACAATCAAGGACTGCTTTATATTTTACAAAGATCAATCTTAACTTTTGAAAAGACAAATCTGTGATTTTGAATTTTTTGAGTGATATTTTATCACCCGGTGATATTCGAGAATTGGTCCCCTGGTATCAAAATACATTTTCCTTGTTTGAAACAGGTTGTTCAAAGTTATTTTGGAGGTGATAACGCTTATAACATGAGCACGCCATTATTTTAGGTGGGCATTGAGTTTTTTGCGTTTGTTCTTAAAATTTACTAAAGCTAATTAAGTCTAATTCTATCTCATGAAATACTGGTTTCGGGGCGTGTCCCCCCGGTGTCTCCCCGAGGGGTGACAAGGAACTTTTAGAAACACTTCAGAACGGACCTCCCCCCAGAATTCTTAATATCGAATTTGGAGGGGAAATACCAGTCACCATGCTTGTTAGCGTTGCGGCTGCCCGTGTGGTGCCGGCAAGGAATAATAATAACTTATGTAGAGAGCTTTTTAATAATAAACAGGAAAATTTAAAGAGATTGTAATGATTACTACTTATTATTTTCTGCAACATCTCTAGTGCAGTGGAATAAAAATAAATAATTTTGATAATCCGTCGACCCATTGTAATGAACTTAGTCTATGGTGAAAAAAAAAATACCTATGGCCCCACGGGTGGGACATAGCAGTGGGACCACGGGTAATACGCCATCGATTTACCTACACGTAGCATAAGCTATAAACTACAGTTGTACAATAGCAAGCAAACCGGCACATCTTACAGCATCCAAACTAACGCCGAAAAATCAGTTTAGTCACCGCCTAGCCACATGCTGGAGCCGACACGGGTGAGAGCTTATCCATATTGACGTTCTCGTTTTCTAACATTACAACCTGGTAGTAGTTGGGGGACCCCATTTTCATTGTAAAATAAATTATACAGCAGCACTGCACTTACTTTCTCGTGATAGTCAAGTAAAAAGTATCAACTGCAAACTTAAATTTGTAATGCTTATACACTTTGTATAGACATTGTACGGAAATACAAACAAAATTTAGGTTTTTCCTAAAACTGTTCTATAGAATTATGCAGATCAATTCAGAACTCAAATTGTGAAACATTTAAACAAACTAAAAATGATTTCTAATACATCAAATATTTAAATTTTGGTAGTAGTGACTAGTGGAACAGCCTTTATACGAACTTTTACAGATCAATGGATTCAGAGATTCTTTTTTTCATTTAGAGACACATGTTTCTTGAGGAAAGTTGTTCAATTAATCTACAGAGCAAAACCCTTTCATTTTTTGGTACAACCTGTATACTAGAAAATTCAAATAGAATATCCAGTCAGGTAGATAACCAAATAGAATTAAATTTATAGAAAATTTAAATAAATTCAATGGAACCAATTATGAGCAAATCACGTTTTAGTAGAACAGCCCTTATATGAAATTACACACATCAATTGATACTGCCCTAAGACACCTCCTTACATGGAGATGCTTGGTCATGCAGTTTCACAAAAATTGTTTGAGGCGTTTTGCAGCAAATTTCAATACTTTATTTTTGTTGTACTACAGCTACCCTCAAAATGTGAGCCAGCAAAAAACCACTCGGAATACTTCGATAAATTTGTAAATAAATATTAAATTTAAAATATGGTGTCAATCGGACTATTCTATTTTGTAGGTTGTAGGGCTTTTGTGCAAAGTCCATCTGGGGAAGTACCACCCCCTTACCCTTTTCTGCCGTAAAGCAGCAGTGTTAGCACTGCTGTGTTTCGGTTTGAAGGGTAAGGGAGCCAGTAAAATTATCGGCACATGAGGAATACCATCTTAGATCTCAGGGTGGGTAACGCGCTTTGCTGTCTTATTAGTGTCAAATTATTTTACTAATATGACAGTGGGTGCTATGGGCGGTGATGATCACTTACCACCAGGTGGCCCACCTGCTCGTTTACCCACTTGTAACATTAAAAAAATATTAGTTTAGTCGCTAGGCCATAGCGTGACGGACAGACCGACCGACCGACATTTTTGGGAGACTTGCTTTTTATGATGAACTCGTATAAGTGACATGGAACCTACCATGGAACACATTTTTGAGAAAATTAGAAAAACTTTTTTTTCACGAATAGAATACCTTTCTCGCTCCGCTCGAAAGTAAAAAGCATATGTTGTGGCTAGGCCGTTCTTACGGTCAAATTCGAAAAGTTGAGCGTAAGAAACGTGACCTTCTCGCTATAGCCTACGCGCTACGCTACTGTAACATCTCACCCATCTGACCCAGTGGCGTCGTCGCTGACGTTGCTGTGAGTGTCGAGCGAGTTGTCCGGCGCGTGGGAGCGTCCGCTGGAGAACACGCTCAGATCGGCGGTACTCGTGACACTCGTGTCGGCCAGGGAGCGGCGCGAGCCCAGGCCGGACACCGAGTCGTCGCAACGACCGCCTGTGCCCCCGCCATCGCCCCCGGCCACGCCACTGTGCTCTACATAAAAACACACGCTTTAACAACGCCACTTACTCATACAACATCATTTAATAATAATGTACACAAAGTTGATATTGACTCGATTGTAACCGCTAGAGTAAACTTTTTCCTATTTTAAAACGACTTGCACTGATTATAGTGCAATCGAGCGTCATTCAATCAGAACACCAATTTTGTACACACCCGTATGTTAATTCAGACATGTGATGTTCGCTTCGCATAGACGTACGATACAATGCTAGTAGTTTTCAAATAAGATAAAACTCTCGAAATTATATATAGAAAAATATCAATTGCTCATTATTATTTTCTCTAACGATTAAAATCGAGATAACCAAATTAATAAATTAATAAGATAATAGAAAAACCATGCAAATAAACTATTCAACTTACCTTCAGTTTAATGCATTAACAAACACATTCTCAAGCGAAAGACCGGTGTCAAAACTGTGCCACAAAATGCACATGCAAAACAAATCTCTGCTCAACCTTGACATTTAAAAAAAGGTAAATTATTTTACATACATTTTATTATGGTAATAATCTAATCATATACCTTAGTTATGTACGATTTGTTTGACAATTCTTAAGCGTGTTTTTCTTACTTGACTACGAGTATTGGGTATAGCGTTGAGTAGGTAGGAGTGAGGTGAGGAGGTGAGGCGGGAACGGGACGGGTAGGTGGTGAACTGCTGGAAGATGTCCACGGAGGCCTGCGAGTTGCGGAGCGGGAGGGCCGAGTGCGAGCCCTCGCCTGCGGGCCACCACCACACGACACATCAGTAACGGTGCTATAAGCTAGCTATATCGGCGCTATAGTCCGACAAGTCGGCGCGGCAGTGCGCCGGCGCCGGGGAGGGGACACGTACGACTGACTGCTATATAGGGCTATTTCTACATGTTACTCAGATGCAAAACTGTATTTTTTTTAAAGAATCATGTCGAAAAACGAGAAATCATCGGGTTTCTAATAAAGGGTGTAAGGGACAGCCTTCCGAATTCTGAAGGGGCATGATCAGTCAACGACACTGAACAACTTTCAGTGAACGAAACTTTGAGGAAACGCAAAAAAATCGGCTGCTCCATACAAACTGCCCGATTAAGTTAACAATTTTGTATGGAGACGCGGTTTTTTTTTCGTTTCCTGAAAGTTTTGTTCACTGAAAGTTGTTCAGTGTCGTTGACTGATCATGCCCCTTCAGTATTCGGAAGGCTGTTCCTAACACCCTGTATACACCTTACATCATCGATAAAGGATTTGTAAGGGGTCGTCTCATTGGAAAATTAGTTTAGTTTTATCGTCTTGAGTCCAATCTTATCAGCTACGGCTGTCCTACTGCTGGACTTCGTTCAGAATATGTCAAATTCACCGAGCTTCATGTCGCTGGCAAACCGTGATTCTGGATCTTTGAGCTTCTGACAAAGACCAAGTATAGTCTAACAATAAGTTACATCCAAAAAAATAGTAGTAATAAAAAAATATGATCGGTATATTTGTCGGTGTCCCCTGCACGGCCGCAAACGGACTTATCGGACTTTAACAACAGTACATTTAATTTGCGATTCAAAATGTATTTATATACAATTTAAGCAGATAATAGGAAAGTCCTGCTCTATCTGGTATATAACCAGAGACAGCGCGAAATAAGAAAAATTGGACGGAGATATCAAATACTAGCTCCTCTTGTTAAACAAGGATGGTATGGCTTTCGGAAGTATGAACATTTGGTACCAAAAAACACCATCAGGATGCGATACATTTTCAATTCAAACTTTGATTCAGTCTTGAAACCTATAATTACTGACAAAAATCCATCCTGATAAGGCCTTAAACACATCCCGCGAAAAAAGAAATGTTTATATTAGAGATTACAAAGATACTTAGACAAAAACATTTGTGATCGAAACACAACGCTCTAACAATTTCTAGACAAAAAGTGGTGAACTCAGCCCGCGGGCTGAGTGGCCTGAGGGCTCAATTGACCCTGAAGTCTCAGTTTCTTATGCAAATCAAATAATTATCTGTGAATTAATAATTGTCTGTGATTTATGTGGTCTGGTTGGTTGTAATTATAAAAATAGTATAAACGTGTTGCTTTACACCGAACAAAAATAACTTAAATATCTTGTGGAATCATGATTATTTTAATACAGTGGTTTTGTTTTGTTGATGTAAACTAATGACAGAAAAAGCGACTATAAAATATACGCCATGCTACTGTTCTGACTAAGTACTAAATAGTGTAACATGAGATCTAAGTAATAAAACATACCATCAACAGACTGATTTCAATATTCATTGCCTACGCTTTAAATATTTGATGTTCTTCATACAACCACAGGCGGCAAAACTAAAATAAAATGAAGTCATATCAGTAACATGTGACATGACTACTTTTAAAATTACTATCAACGAAATTACATTTATACAATACAGATTTGCATCAGAAGTTACTAACTTCAATAAAAATCAGTCTAATAATTACTTACTTGATTTATTTTTTATCATTTTCAAAAGACAAAAAAAGTTAGAAATAAAATAAAAATAAGATCGTATACGATATGGAACTAAAAAGAGTCTAGGTGATGGGTGTGGGTTTATGTACACAGACACAACTATGTGTATAGGTTGGCTACACGATAACATCAAGTGGTGAGCAGAGATTCAACGCTGGATTCAACTAAAGAAAAAACTAGAAGATAGAAAATGAATGAGTGTTTACGACATATGAGTGAAAGTGCGATTTTGTAGGTAACTATGAAGAAAAATACTTTTGATGAATAGAAACCAATTTAATTGCGAAAAGCAGCAACAATCTCAAGAGCCGAGGAGAAAAAAGCGTTATGGTGAGATTTTTACGGTACTTATCTAAATGTTTACCATCTTCGTGTCTTTTTAACGAAATAAACATTTATAAAAGAATAGATAGAAACTACTAAAATGTATTTGTTTTAATACAAAATGTATATTTCGAAAGACACATCGTTAAAATGTGAACATTTAAAAAAAACCGGTCAAGTGCGAGTCGGACTCGCGCGCCGAGGGTTCCGATATACCTATAGTATTTTTGGAAGCAATAAAGTCCATTTTCAGGACCGCAAAACTAAATTTGTTTGTAAAGGTTTTTTGCAGATTTCTGAAAAACTGTGCAACTTAGAAAGATCGTTTTATTTTTGCTGTAAAGTTTACATAAACCTCTGTCAACTGTAATTAATTCAGATTTTCCCTTACTCAAACTTCGGAGATAAGGGGGGGGGAATGGTATTTCTTTTGACATTTTTCATCATAACTTGAAAACTAAGAAACTTAAAAAAATACAAAAATATATTTTAAAATGTACAAGTAAATCCCTTTCATATGATACCCCACTCGACCTAGTAGCGACAATTTGAAATTTGGCCCCCCCTATTTTGGCCCCCTTTACATTAATAATCATACTTTTTTCAAAAAATTTTCATGTGCAATTAAGTTGGGCAACTATATTCTAAAACTATTCCAAATTTCAGCTCGATAGCGTAAGTGGTTGCTGAGATATAGAGGTGTGACAGACAGACGGACAGACAGACAGACAGACAGACAGAGCGGCACCATAAGGGTTCCTTTTTTTTACCATTTTGGTATCGGAACCCTAAAAATAAGTAATTGAAGATTCTTAGTATTATGAATGAAAGGGCCTCCTCCATAGTTATGACTATAAGGGGTGTTAATGCATGAGCCTCTTGTGTTAATCATGACATAAACCCACCTCCATGCCACCACTGAACCAAACTAATTGCATTAGTTACAATAATACATAATATTATGATGGATAGTCGCCGCCAAATTGTTAAATAAGCCAGTTCATGAAACGGCTAGGCGGATCGCTTTGACAAAAATATTGGCAGGCTTTCCAAATAAGTATGTATAACAAAGACACGAGGCGAGATTTAACGAACGTTAGTGATTCTTTAGGTTAGGTACTGGTAACACCGAGAAATAAGATAAGTAAGCCTCCGTCAACAAAAGTTCCAGCGTACGGTAGACTATAGTCATTTTATGAACTGGCAAATTTGACTAACAGGGGACAACGTGGCCTAAACTAACTATCTAGCGATGACGGACTTATTTCGAGCGGAAACCGACAATATTGTTTATCAAACTAAGAGATTGTTCCATGCGATATAATTATAAATTTTTAATAGAATAAAAGTAATATGAAATTTTAAAATCAAGCTAAATAAACATTTTGAAGTAAAAGAACGTTCATCTTCTATACTCTCATTTTATACATATTGAGATTACACACATTTTGTTGGTATTATTTACAAAACACGACACGAATTTGGCGTGCCGTGTCATAAACAAAGTCTTGCATGCATTATTGATGTCTATTTAGATTTTAGTAGTATATTTTTTTATCTTTGGATATGCTATACCGTCAAGAGCTTGGCTCTTAAATTTTGAATGAATAAATTGATGTGCTAATTTAAAATGATGGTCAAAATATAGCACTAAATACCGAATAGAATACAATATGGATGAATGAATATAATAAATAATAAAAGCGCACGACAGTGCGCCGGCCAAGTTCTAAGCACAGGCCGCGCGCACGCCGTGCACTATTTACCCGATAGCTTTTACAGATCCTATTTTGTACTTCGTAGCTTAAATGGGTAAATGCATTTCATTATAGAAAATAACTAAGTATTAGACAGGCAATGAAAATTCTTCTTATTCACCTATAACGTACATATCACATTTGTAACCAACATGATATTCTTCTAAATACGAAATGTTTATAACCGAGTTAAGTGCTAGTGCATTTAGCAGCATTCATAAACAAACATGCGCACACGCCGCCGCAAATGCAGTTCTACTTACCTCAAAAGTAAGCAGAACTATGATGCGTAAATACTATTACATAACACGATACCTACTATTAAAGAATATGAAGTTTGATTATGTTCACATCGGCAAAATTTACGGCACATTATCAATGAGTAATGAAAGTTGACTCCTAGACATAATGAATATATGATGTGATGTATCACAATATAACCGTGACCCGCAAAATATTTTAAAAATGAAATATGCCCTTAACTTTGCCGTTGTGTGAAGAAGAGTCGCATAACTTATGTCTTTCGAAAATGGTACTATGGCATTCTAAACTAGTACACTTTGCAATGGCACTTTAAGAGGATATGTGAAAAGATAGTTATTTGCCAGTGGGCGCACTTTTTGCTTGAAAAAAGGGATAAAGTGCGCAATCCGCAACGCATTAGATTGCGACAGATATACTGTGTGTTACCAAAACTAAATGACGAAAACGCCTGATATAAAATATCGACTTTTTGTAAAAACTAAGTAATAAAATAAAATTTTATGTTAGGCATATGATAGCAACTACAAAAACCTTTCTGTATTCTTAATTTCACTACTTAAAACACCCCAGATTCACAAAAAGAGGAAATAATGAAAATTGAAGAGGCAACTTTGGATTTTTATTTTATCGAGCCTATTTTCACTAATCGTGTTTTGGTCTTAGCGATATTATCACTTGAATGGTGAGAAACACATACCTGAAAATCACGGCAATATACTGAGTAAATAAAAAGATATTTGTCTTGAAAATACCCAAAAAAATTACATATCGTCTTAAAAACAACATATTTAACACAAAGATAAGCATGATGTTTCGAAGCGAAGTAAGAATTCAAAAATATATGCCAGAATCAATAGCAATAAACACAACTTTGCCTAGTTTAGGATCAGATGACCTGGTGTGAAATGTCCCCCAGTGTCCCCTTACTACGAGAATCTTCCACTCACCTTCAGACTTCGATAATAACTTTGCCTGACGGTTGTAGAAGAAAACTATTAAAACTTTAGAAGATTCGTCACGTGAAAACTATTTCTTTTAGTTTCGGCAGGCTTCTGATGTAGAATGGATTAACTTCTTTACTATCTCTTACTTTTTTCTCTAAAACTTCTCTAATCATTACTATTTTTAGTGTTCCGAACCAAAATGGTAAAAACCGAACCCTTATGGTGCGACTTCGTCTGTCTGTCTGTCACACTTGTTCATCTCAGCAACTACGACTTGAAATTTTGAATATTTTTTTGGATATGCTTGCCTAATTTTTTTGGAAATGAAAGATTTAAAAAACATTTTTGTTATTATTATGAATGGGGCTCAAACAGGGGGAAAATTTTTAAATTGTCGTTACTGGGTCTGGTAGGGTTTAAATGAATATATGCTTTTTTATATTTTGACGATTAGTTTTCAAATTATGATGAAAAATGTGAAATAAAATACCATACCCCTCCCCCCTTTTTCCGAATTTTACTTAACGAAAAATCTGAATAAATTAAAGTCTATAGAGGTATAACATCTTATGAAACTTCCACTGCAGAACAGTGGACGTGTTGGACCACGCGCAGTATAATAGGGTTCCGTAGTTTTTTAGGATTTTATTTATCGCAAAGCAGGTTTTTATTTAGTAGGCATTTCATAACGTTGATAACATAAACTTTTTACGTCCTGAAGCTCAGCAAGGTCCTAGCGCCTGATTGCTATTACTATTTTTATTATTTCCCGTTTTTCGGCTATAGTACCTGTAAAGCCTAGTGGTGATAGTTTTCCTTTTAATTTCATCATATATGCTACTTCTGTGAAATTTTTCACATTTCCATTTAGCTGGCAGGGGGGGACACTCGACTCCATTAAAAAATGTGCTTTTAAGATAAATATTAAGCAAACGGATCCCTAAATCGAAAAATTTAATGTGAAGACTCACATTATTCTTAAAAGAGCTACCTAACCTAGCTACATCCCACACGATGGGGTAGACAAGAAGAATAGAACACCCTCACTTAAAACAAAACAACAATACAAAAAGGTAGCTAATAGCTGTGATAAATTTCCTTTTAATTTCAACTTATATAAATTGAATTCCAATAACAACCGCTCAGCTGTCAGGGGGAGGGGGACACTCGACTCCTACAAATAATTGCGCTTTCAAGAATATGTAACATACGAATCACTTGAAAAAATAACTTTTCACACTCACATTATGTATAAAAGACCTATCTGACGACACCCACACGATGGGATAGACGAGAAAAAAAAAATTTCACTCCCACTTTACTTGTAGGGTGGTACCAGGTACCCTAGATTTTTTGACAACGTGGAAGAAATGTATATCCGTACCAAATTACAGCTTTCTAGTACTAAGGGACAGACAGATGGACATGACGAAACTAAAAGGAACACTTATAGTTGACTACGAAACCCTAAAAAGGCGGCGGTTTCCAAGATCATGTGAACAGAGGGCAGAAATGAGGTCGATATTTATGCAATATTCGGAGCTGTGGCGAAAAATAGAGCTAGCTAGGTCTAACTTCTTGGAGAATTCGCCTATCCATGTTTTCACGTGTCCAGAACAGAGCACGATTACTAAGGTTTGAAAGGTTAAGTAAAGTGCCATGGCAAGCGAACGAAGCTTATAGGTGGGTGAACTGGTCAGAGCCTAGGCTCTCTTTAGAAGATGTGCGGGTTGACGGCGGGCTGGCCTCTAAATTACCTGATACGGTGTCGCTTTGAGATACGCGCAGCTCCTGCAGCTCCAAAGCGGCTTTCTCACGTCTGTAAAACACAACATACAGATTTTATATCGTATGTATGAAAAAACTTTTACTTTCCCATGAATATCCTAATCCGAAAACCCAAACTTCGAAATTTTACTTTAATTTAACAAAGTTATTTATCTTATTTTTTATTTTAACAATGTTATGATTATTTAATTTGGCAATGTAGCAGAAAACGTTCAACCAAATCTTAAGCATACACACTTCTGGATTATCTGCTCACCTTAATATCACAGTCGCTCTAGTTTGCTTCTCTGTATCTGAGAAGTTTTCGGCGCGCTGGCCGATCTTAGATTTTTTATCCGGTTCTATAAATACTCCGAGCGGCCTTTTGGGCAGCTCCTTAGGGGGCGGAGGTCCCGGGTGGTCGAGCTTGGCTCGCTTTAGCTCCTCCATCGAACGCTCCAGGTGGTAGATCACCACGTCGTCCTCGAATCCAAAGTATTTATGTAGTTTTACCTGAAATAAAAACATTGTTACATAATTTACATTAGCGCCGGAACCGTACGCAACTGTCAAAACATACAACGAATACTTGCCTGGATATAATTTACAATAAGATCCATATCGTTTAACTTAATTATCGCCTTCTTATGCAGTTTGAGTATAGTGAAAGCCATTGCTGTGATCACCCGCTCTCCATCCAGCAAATATATGTCCCAAACTCTCAAACAAAGACTAAAAGGCACACGCTCCACAAAGCATACGAAGAACCACTTGAGAGAATAAAGTATTGCATCTAAACCGAATTTGTCGAAATGTGCTTTAAGTTTGGGCATGAATTTTTTAAGTAACTTATCGTGATGTTCCAATAATCTGGTTAACTTAGGAAAGCCTTCTATGTACAGCCCGTGCATGGCATACCTCCTGTCTGACAAGAGGATGGCGAGCGCCCAGAAGGCGTCCTCCTCGTCCATGTACATGAGCAGAACGCCGGCGAGCCCCGACATGCCCTGGCAGTATCCCACCTCCGAGTTGTACATACTGTAAGCGCACAACACGTTGAACAATGAACACTGCTTCTCCGAATATCTTTCTCTGTAAAACTGATGCTCTCGGAACTGTCTGTTTACATCCGAATCTATTTGTCTTACATCTGTCGACCATTGCTTCGCGAGTCTTAGCATTTCTTTGTATTTTCCGGGGTTTTCCGATTTTATTGGATTGACGTCGAGTAATTTGCACCATATTTTTATTCTGAGGGAATTAGGGATGCCCTTGTAGATACGCCGGTGAAGTTTTTCTTTTGTGGTGGGTGAGTCCCAGTTGGCGAGCATTTTAACCCATTTTTTTTCACGTTCCACTTCAATGTTGATTTTTTGCGACGTTGTTTTCTGCGGCAACCGTTCATCATGAATGAACCCATACCTGAAACATTTAATTCAAATAAAGAAACTAAAGAGCACTAGACTCGCATGTTATGGAACCAGCCAGCTAAACAAAAAACAATTTATATGTTTCATAGTACAGGAAATACAATTTAATATTTCGTCAAAATATGCCACCATGCAAGCTTAAAAATTTAATGAACTTAAACCATAGAAGGTACATTAATTCGCATTCGCTGAAAATCCATATAAGATATAAAATTAGATACAGTATGAGCAACAATTGATGATCAATGAATTAGTTTTCCCTTTCATGAAATATGTTTAATATAACAATGAAAATAATATGCGTATAATTCCCAGTGCGGAACTCTGATTCGGGGCAGGCTGTGCGAATTGTGATTGGCTCCCCGCCTGTCACCTAGCATCGCAGTTCCGCGCCGGGGATTTCATTTTTAATCTTTTTGACATTCTACTTAGCTTTTGCAAGACCATTTTCCCTTTCATGAAATATGTTTAATATAACAATGAAAATAATATGCGTATAATTCCCAGTGCGGAACTCTGATTCGGGGCAGGCTGTGCGAATTGTGATTGGCTCCCCGCCTGTCACCTAGCATCGCAGTTCCGCGCCGGGGATTTCATTTTTAATCTTTTTGACATTCTACTTAGCTTTTGCAAGACCAACTAGGTAAGGAAGTTCACTGTAGCTCATGTAAAGTCAGAGGAAGTTGCCAGTGTTAGTTAACACTACCGGTTGTTAGTGAAGTAAAGTTAATAATAGAAAGATGCGGCAGTTCAGACGGAAAACCATCAGCACAGTACGCCAAATTTTTCTGTCCCTTTATTTATTCAGAATTTTGGCAAAAGATTTCTTTACTGTATAGGTAGTTTGCTCATTTTATCAGTACTTCCTACAAAACTCAATACATTTACATACTATTTGTTTACAAATAAAGGTAGGTGAGCCTGAACTGGTCTGTAGAGACAGCTCTTTAGAGACTTGTATAGGGAATTGTTCGATCTCAGTTGCTGCGACCGGGTCGCGCAGCCAAAGTCGAATGGCTCCCAATACAAATCCATTAAAGCAATGCGTTACGAGCAGGTTCAGTTGTCAGGCTGCGGCTTAAACTTTTAATGCTCACTTATCAGCCATAAATATGAAAAAGAAACATAATGAGCAAGCAGGCTTTGTAAACCAAGTCAGGTTTGAATTGGTCATGCTAATAAAAATATAAATAGTTTAATTGAGTCTAAATGCATTTAAAAAATTTTGCTGCATAAACATTTCAACAGTTGCTAACATTGCAGGCTTGATTATACAGATAAAGCATTATACACATACCTAATGTTTTATCACATTACTCATACACTATTGTATATAAATGAATGTACCAGTTAACTACTAAGCCATAAATTACTTGTCGCTAAATTCTGCTGATGTCATTACGAAATAGAGTATAGCATGTTTTATTATAATGATCCATTATGCATAGTTCTACAGGTGACTTCGAAGACATTCGAAAAATTTTGAAGGTAAGTTCTGTTATCCACATAGATCGATTTTGTCTAGGTCTAAGGACATTTGGAGTTGCAACTTTATTTTTATTTTATTAAGTTATACATACTTGAAATTGATACATAAACATACTTGCCTTAAAATAGTAATAATAAAATAAGCATAGTTGATGCTAAAAAAATACAAATGCATCAATAATACTTAATTTATATTTTTTTTGAATCGGTTTCAAGAACTTTTACTTAGGTACCAAAAAATTTTTCGACATCTTCAAATATCCTTAGACTGATATAAAATTGATCTATATCAATAACAGAACTTACCCTTAAAATTTTTCGAATGTCTTCAAAGTCAACCTGTAGTTGCAAGGGATTTGTGTACCTTTTTGTTAACTTAAATGCATGGCTTGAATTTACTGTCAAAAAGTGATTTAAAATATTTCATTGCACCTGAAGACAAGGTGTAGACTAATATAGCGCGGATAAGTTTGGCTATGATGGTTATTTTTTTCAAACTATGTTTCAGCTGCTCTAGTAGAGAAATGGTGGAATAATTTTTTCCCAAATATATGTCCACTGACTCCTTTTTTTCCTAGCCTATATTGTCCATTTGCTGAGCTCCTTATATCCTCAAATTAAACATAATAAAAGTGATTCTGAAGGTTATGATAAACATAATCTGATGGTAAGTGGTCACCACCGCCCATACCACTCACTGTCT
This sequence comes from Athrips mouffetella, assembly GCA_947532105.1. Lineage (NCBI taxonomy): Eukaryota > Metazoa > Arthropoda > Insecta > Lepidoptera > Gelechiidae > Athrips > Athrips mouffetella. The sequence goes on from OX383956.1 coordinate 37,486,599, forward strand.
CATTTGTGGCTTGCTTGTACACTAATAAGACAGCAAAGCGCATTGTCCACCCAGAGAAGTAAGATGGTATGTCTCATGTATTGGTAATTTCACTGGCTTACTTACCTATCGAATGGAAACTCAGCAGATATGTTTGAAATTTTCGCACTTTTCATACATTTTTATTTAAGTCCGGGTCTTAGCGCCATAACTTTAACTAGGCAGAGTAAATTACCTTACCTGCTACCAAGGCTGATGCAACTCAGCCAAAACTCTACTCGGGAGTAAGGTAATTTATTTTGCCTAGTCATAATTATCATGCTAAGACCCGGATTAAAATAAACATGAGCCTTAGCAATGCAAACATTGCTGCTTTATGGCAGAAAAGGGGGGTGGTACTTCTCCAAAAACTTTGCACACAAGCCCTACCACTTTCGAAACAGTAGGATAATAGGAAGAAGCACCAGTTTTGATGGAAAAGCATGTTTATTTGGTATATTGGTTTTGGATCAAAAACCAACTTAAGTATTTATCAAACCATAAACAAAATTTTAGGATATCCCCATGACATATAATTTAAGGATATGAAGTCTTTGGATGTATGTTCCAAAAAAAAAAGCCTTTCAGCCATTTCTTTCATGGAGGAGCCAAAATTTGGTATGTTTCGAAAATACTTTTTTTGATTTAAAGATAACAAGGAACTCAAATGTAACACTTAGTATACTATATTTAGAATCAGCTCTTTCAAAAACCCTTTCATTCAATTTACCACATAACAGGCTTCAGAATTAAAAAAGAATCCCATAGAAAAACTTTATGACATCATATCATAGCTAGAAAATGTACCAGGTGGAGGATAATGACCAGAGTCTTAAATACTTTCAAGGACACCCACCAAACATTCTTGAAATAAAATTCTCTAAATGCACATTTTCCTACAGAAGTATGTACCCAGGTTTTAGGTTACAAGTGAGCAAACAAGCAGGGAGGCCACCTTGTGGTAAGTGTTTGGTAACCACCACCTATATCACCCACTGACTTATTAGTGACAAAATTTGACATGTATAAGACAGCAAAGTGCGTTGCCCACCCTGACAGCTATAATGGCTTGTCTCATATGCCGGGACGGACATTATACAAAAGCCACAACCTTCAATGCTGATTTTGTTTTTGATGTTGTAAACAGAAAATTTGTTGCAGACTACCTTCAACCATTTAAAATGTGAAAATTACTTTCTGGATAGAGCCAGTGCCAAGTTGAGTAGCATGATGTTGTAATAATGCTAGGCTTCGTATAAGAAAATAATCAAGAATGAAGGGAGGTAGAATATAAAAGTTGTTAAGAATTCGCAGTGACAAAAACTTTTAATTTCACCTGGCAAATGGATCTGTTATGAGTATGAATGTACTTTAAAAGTTGAGTAAAGACACTCAGCTCTAGGATTCAGACATTAATTACTTACCTGTCTGTCTTGTGATACTCTTCAAACTCAGGATCCTCCCAGGGGTCAATCTGCCCGGCGAGGTTCTCACGCCCTCTCTCGTACCTCTGGAAGATACGCTCCCGCTCCTCGGCAGCCCGTGCCAACAGTGCCTCCTCATTCATAACACGGCCTGAATGTGCCACATAACGAGAGCCACACTACGCACTCTCACACCCGACCTGGTTATCTCGGCGCCGTAACACTATGCTCTTTTAAATTAGTCCATTGTTTCTACAAATTGACTTCGCCATAATATTTGTCCCCTTATTATATCCCGGACGCAAGTACTTTTCGACGGGGCGCTGTCCTCATGTCACTATAAAAGGGCTGTACAAGTTATGAGAAACAAAATTAGTAAGGACGCACTTATATATTTTCACTAATAGGTACTAGGTTCTTCGATGATAAATTGATATATATATTACGCGTATTATTATTATTGATGTATATTACGCCCTTTTTCAATAGGGTGAAACGGCTAAAACAGCAGCAAGCAGCATCAAATCAAAAAAAAAATATATGGCTTCTGTCAACATCGACAATTTTGCCAGTGTCGAAGTTGGAGAATACACGGCACTACAATAAACAGATAAATGGACGGTCAATTAGAATAATCTGGATAAAAAGAAAAACGCATCAACAAGCAAGAAACAAACATCCTGCCTGTCTGTCTGGTCTCTCAGTCCTGTCTTTGTTTTATTTTAATTTCGCAATTAGCAGAAACCAAACGAATAACAAAGCTTTTTTGTCTAAAATGTTGTTTTTCATAAATTATTAAATAGGTTGTTTTCGGAGTTTTCTGTAAAAGAAATGAATTTAATTTGTAAAATGTGAGATTTTCTGGCTTCAAAAATAAACCTAAAAACACTTGTTGTAACAAATTATTGATAGTGATAACGAAACGCAACGCGTCAAAAATAGGTTTCCACTTGTACTTTTTTTTTGTACGTATAGTACTTATCCGGAATCTGAATCTGAAATTCAGAACAGGAATTCCGGGCACCTAGCGCACACATCAATGTTTTTTATATCCGGAATTTTCGAGACCAGTACGTTTGGAGACGCCATACAAGATGGACGAGATAGATTACTGGCGCTCGAGAAGAAGAGGGAACGTCGTTATCATGTCATACTTTTCCACACACATAATAAATTTTTCAGTCTAGACATTTTTTATTTCGTAGGCAGAAAAAGCGGGTCGGACGTCCACTCGGCTCGGCGCTAGCGGGATTCAGAATGAAAATTTCCGGATGAGTGCGGTGGTCGGTACATTTTGTTCGCTAGCACTGCGTTCTGAACGGTTTTTTTCCGTTCTGAATTCAGAATCTTAATTCTGGATCTGAATTCCTGTTCTGGTTCCGGATGTGTGCGGCCGGCCTAAAGCAAGCTGTCGTATTTGTCAAATTTAAGTAGTACATAACGATGATCCGAATAACGCCAGGTTAGTTTGCGATACAGATACTCCGGTTGCTTTGTCAAAATTACATCGAATAGTAAGCAGGCCAAATGTAATTTTATACGCCCTTCCATTCTAAGGATATTTGCCCCATTGAGGAATGGAGTTACATGGGTACGAGGAGGAATCTTAAAACTGGGTGTCTACTCTCAAAGTCCGATATATCGAAACGATACTACTCGAAACATGCAAATGCAAAACTTCGTCCCTTGAAAATAGAGTAGAATAGTGGTTGGATGAATTTTAAAACTGCATCCTACCAATATTCTACTCTATTGTCAAGGGACGAAGTTTTGCATTTGCATGTTTCGAATAGTATCGTTTCGATGTATCGGACTTTGAGAGTAGACACCCAGTATCGAGCGCAAGCATTTTGAATACGCTGAGCAAGTGCGAGGGACTTTTTTAATAGACAGGGTCCATAAACGGCTATGCAGTGGTTCAACTTTGATTAAAAAAGTGTGATACGTAAATCCAATGATAGAAAATCTCTTATTTTATATAGGACTTTGAGCCTAAAGAAACAATCTCTCACCAGCTCAAGCACATGATCATGAATCAATAGGCCTAAATTACGAGCTTTATCAATTTCTTCTATAGGCTCGTCATTAATAAAAATTTTGGGTTGAAGATTTCGAATATTATCAACTTGATGTCTAGTTCCAATAATTAGGAATTTCAACTTCGAAGGATTAAGTACCAAAGAATTTCGCACGGACCAATCATGAATATTCTTGAGATCATTGTTTATCATGTCCATAGCCTGATTAGAATTTGGATTTACAGAGATGTATATTTGTACATCATCTGCGTATAGATGAAATTTGCAGTGTGATATACAATTCTTTATATCAGCAGAATAAAGTATAAATAACAATGGCCCAAGGATTGAGCCCTGCGGAATACCTCTGCTGACAGATCTGAAAGTTGATGTGAGTCTGTTGCCATCCGATTTGGTAAGCAGAACTTGTTGACTACGATGGGATAAGTAGCTATTGAACCATGCCACAGCAGATTTGTCAAATCCATAATAAGATAGCTTTGATAAAAGTAAAGGAATGCTCAGAGAATCAAAAGCGCGACTAAAGTCAAGCAGTGTAAGCAAGGTACCCTCCCCAGCGTCGGCTGATGCAAGTATATTATCAACAACGTCAGAGAGAGCAGTGCTGGTCCCGCGACCCTTTCTAAATCCCGACTGCATATCTGGTAAAATTTTGTTTACTTCACAATATTTATAAACTTGGAGATAAACTACTCTCTCTAAAACCTTTGAGAGGAATGGCAAAATGCTTATGGGCCTTAAGTCTTTTAACACCGCGGGGTTACTATTTTTGGGAATGGGGCGCACAGATGCAAACTTCCAGCAGTCCGGGAAAATGGAGGTAGAAAGGGATCGATTGATAATCGCTGTGATAAACTTGAGCGTTTTAGGAAGAGTTAACATTACCATATCCAGGCCAATACCATCTACACCCACGGCGCTGGATTTTATACTAAGAATAGCCTTGCCAACTACATCTTCAGCAACAGTCCGCAGAGTGAAAATCTCCGAACAAAATTTTTGAGTTTCATAGTCGATATACTTTGTACGCAAAATAAGTGGTCAAAAAAGCGGTCCGAGTGAGATAGCCACAAGTGAATGCGGTGTCCCTTTCTGTGTGTGTTGCCCTTCATACTTTTTCTGATTATTAAATTTTTGGTAGGAATTTGAATTATTTTATAAACAAACAGAATAAAAAGTGTATGACACTTGAAGTACCTAAATGAAGTAATGAACATTTTGCAATAAAATTCAAGCGTACTCTAACGCATTTTTGAGTAAAAGGCAAGGAGGTTTTAATCCACGCTACGCTCTAGGAAGGAGTGTTTAATGCAAAAATCTTGCTACACAAATTTAGTCAATCGTATATTGTAATACGGTATAAATTCCTGTGATTTGCGAAGAAGAGAAATTGTGCCGAGCGAGAGGTCAATTAGTCGCGGTTGTGTCACGCTCACACAGTTGCCATAGCAAAACGAAATTGGGGGTTGGTAGGAAAAAATCTTTTGACATTATGCTTGGTTTTCATATAGAAAACCTTTTTAGAGCTAAATCTTAAAAATTTAATATTTTTCGGGTGCTTTTGGTTCTGTAATTTATCTCGGAAAGTCTATAAAATATTTTTGATCTAATTGTGTTGTTTAAGGTCAAGCAGGTTGTGTACTTCTTCATTCGTCATCAACCTTTTTGGTAATAGTTTTTAATACATTACTGGTATCCCCGTCTTTGACACATTTTTATGTCGTGCTAAATTTTGTTTAAAATCGCGTATTTTTTCTGCAAAAACAGTGAAATATTGTAGAGTAAATGGCTGCAAAATTGATAGTTATGCTATTTGTGGAATATTCTTCTATGGGTATCCATTATTCCTTTAATTTTTCTATGAAAAAGCCGAACTGTTTTACGTATGAAGTAGGGTGGCTGTAATGTACGATATTTGAAAACAAAGGAAACTAAAAAGGTACAACCACATCAGTATTGTGGGATGTGAATCTGCAGAATCTGCCCATAAAACTGAACAACTTATCCCAAAGCACATTATGATGAAATAACATTATGATGAAGATATCTGAATCTAAACATGAAAGAGAAAAACAGCTTGCATTAGTTTTAAAAGAAAATCAAACAAAACAACGGAACCTGTACTGTTATAGGTACAATAATAGGAAAATAGTACATCTGATGCTGCCGGTTATTTTCTGCGTTCTTATTGACGACATGCGGGAAGCAAAAATTTCACGCGCCTGCCCTGCGCTCCCTCGCGATAGATATTTCGAGCCATTTACGGTCAGCATCAAAGTTTTGTTCCGGGCATTATTGAGAGAATTTATGTGATGCCCTTGGGTTGGAATTTGTTTAAAAAAGTTTCAGATGTGGACAGATGTCACTTGGTAGGTAAGAATGATTCATTCATTTAAAATAATAATATTAAAAAAAAAAACCATCGAATAGAGAAATAATAATAATAATAGAGGAGTGATAAGAATTAAAAATAATAATAATAATGTTACGAGGGCTATTCAATAAGTAGTGAGAATGAACAACATATTGGTTTTAAGTCTTTTAATGTTTGTGAGTATTGCTAGTTTATTTCAGTAAAAAGATAGTGACAAAAACTTGGGCCATAATATTTAGAAACGTATAAATGAGGCAAAGTTCAACAGCCAGTCCATATTTTTAAATTATTGTTATTCCATGTGAGTGAAAAAAATGTAAATTCAGAACTGAATCAATGAAATAAGAAATAAAATCTTATATTTGTACGATTATTTTGTAACATGTCGTACCTATAATGAATTTTGTTTATCAATAAACAATAAATCATAAAATATACGTCAAATTTTATTAATTGCTTCTTGATGATGAGGCATGCAACGTACCTGGAGAACAATTCTTGAATATCACCGGGTGATAAAATATCACTCAAAAAATTAAAAATCATAGATTTTTGTTTTCAAAAGTTGATATTGATCTTCTAAAAATATAAAGGAGTCCTTTCTTGTTAATTTTCATGTATTCTGATTTACCTTTCAACAGTTTATCAACGCAAATGTGAATTTTTAAAGTCTCAAAAGTGATATTTTATCACCCGGTGATTTTCAAGAATTCCCTGGGCTTTTCTGGAAAGCAAGAAGAAAGAAATTAAAAAAGGTTTATTTTGGAAACAAACAAAAAGAATGCTGCTGCTGAAAAAACTCTGGCCCAATTGTTGAATATTACCGATTGATAAAATATAATTTTTGAGACATCAAATAAGAATGGGCGGTGGTGGTGACCACTTACCATCAGGTGGCCACTCGGCTCGTTTGCTCACTTTAAACATAAAAAAATATCAAATGGATGATAATCTGTAAAAAATGTAAACCATAATACATGAAAAGTAACAATCAATCACTACTTTTACGAATATCATTCTGCACTTTTGTAAAGAAAATTTTTTAATTTTTCGGGTGATAATTATTTATCATCCGGTGTTATTCAAGAATTGAGCCCAAGGTACTCATGACATGCTTGAATAATATTCATGACATGCACATACCATGCTTGAATAATATTCTCATGTTGTACATGACACCCCATGAAAAGTACACTGTACGTACATTACGATACCCACGGGTGGAGATGGGTTGGTAGTTGGTACTATACTTTGCCGGCACCAAACGGACTTGACTTCATTTACCTCTATGACTCTATAATTGAGCCACGAGCCAAGCGAGTGGTTCTAAAGAAGAATCCTCAGCGCTGCGAGGATTTTAAGACACGAAACACTTTGTTGCCGAGGGAAGCACAACTTATCAGGTAGAAACTAAAGGATAATATCCTGCCAAATAAAATATTAAAAATGAAGCTGCTGTTCCAGAGGGCTTTAATAATATTACATCCCCAAGCGTAAAATAGTTAGGTCACCCTACTGTGTGAAAGAGATGCCACCGCGACTATTGGATATACTCGTCGTCACGCTTTTTTTGGCCATTCATCTCTCCTTCCTAGAGCGTAGCGTGGATTAAAACCTCCTTGGTAAAAGGCTAAATTGCTGTTCGATTTTCTCCGTGATCAGTGGTATGCCAAATGCATTGTTTAATTCAGATATTTCGTGCAATGTGTGAAATTCGGTATACGTGTTTTCGTCTATTTTATAATTTACCTAGGCGTAGACAACGTGTTAAGTAAATATCGCAAAATCTCTCGGGTAATCTCAGTAATAGGAAGCGTCTTTAAAGTTAAATCTCCTTTAAATATCATGCTGAACCATTCTTTGAAAGACATATGTATAACTTACCGCCAGTTGCAGAAGCGTCTTTTAGTTAAAGCTGCTATAAATCTATTGCTAACACAGGTCATAAAGTGGTAGAAAACCAAAACATTATGTGTCACCTCCAAATTTCATTTTACTAAAATATGGAACAAAGCGGATTTTTTTATAACATTGAATTATAAAATTTATTAAACTAGTGAATTGCATTGTCGAAGCTTGCAAGAACGAATATTTAGTTGAAATTTCAGTAAGTTAATGTGCTAGATATTTTTATTCCGACACGCGCTTGACCAAATTTTATTATTTGTTGTTATTTTATAGCTTATGCACTATAAACATACCAATTTTCATGTTTGTAAGCGTTCCCGTTTTTAAAATAGAACTAAAACAAAAATCGCCTCCGCGACGATTCAACTTGACCCCTCTCTTATATGAAAGTTCTTGAAACGGGAGCTCACCTCAATTGGTTACCATTAGTTGTGAGAAAAGTTGTAATATTTAATGATTTCAGACTTTTCCCTTTATTTGTACTGTGAGACCTAGGTTCTTGCCAAATTTCATAATTTTAGGTCAACGGGAAGTACCATGTAGGTGGAGATGAGGACATGAAAAGCCATATCTTTTGATTGCGTTGTTGTAAAAAATTGAAATTTTCAGATCTTGTGTATTTCATGGACCCTAATATATGGTATTAATTTCAATCTGATACCTCTACTCGTTCGTGAGATAAAGGGTCTTGACAGACAGACGGACAACAAAGTGATCCTATAAGGGTTCCGTTTTTTTTCATTTGAGGTACGGAACCCTAAAAAGTTAGACATCTGTTGAACACTTGATCAAAAAAATCGTACAAAAAAACTCTGGCTATGTCATTGATGCGCAGAAGTCAAAAATGACTTATTTTCTTATGACTTGACTTCTGCGCATCAACTGACATAGCCCCTTAGTTTGGTGCGATTTTTTAACTTTTTTGTAGTAAGACCCTTGGTCTTGGTTGCTTTCACTGATAATAGTGATGTCGTCAAGTATACTCTACTTGGCCGCTTGAAAACTCTTGTCAGTCAAATTGACCACTAACCTATGGCAAAGCCTAATCTAGGGTTGAGTATGATTTTGATCATATGGCAGTTGTTCTGTGTAAAAGCTGGTGCTCTTGTTATTAATTATTGTTATATATTAATTATTTGTTTAGCAATAAACTAAATTTGTGTAGCAGAAAATTCGAATGTGCAACAAAATATGAATATTTATTTTAGTCGAAAATGAATATTCATATTTAGTTTTCACATGAGTAGCAAAATATTAAATGAGCAGCAAGATATCATAATTTGAGCTACATTATTTTAAATTGCGCAAGTAGGACAGTACCAAGAGAACAAGAATATGCAAGAGGTTCTAGGTAAATGGAGGATTCAAACAAAAGTACTTAGCCTAATAGGTCCGTTAAGTAATGTAGACCACCGGGATCGGCTAGTTTGGGTTACGTTGTCTTGCAACCACAACGCAGGAGCCAAGCGATGGGAGCCAATGTGCCGCGTCAGCGGCCGGGGAGTATCAAATGTTAATCAAACCTAACTCACGATTTGCTGTTCAGTTTGCTTTCGAAAGTGCTGCACAAATAAGTAGTATTCTCTTGGTAAACCATAAATGTTTGCTGGTCATTTAATTATTTTGGTTAACATATAAAATAATAGCTGCACCAAATGATTTTTTTGTTGGACATAATTTGTTAAATTGTATGCTAGTACATTTTTTTGCTGAAAAACCTTCAATAGTTTTCTGCTTGTTTTTTGCTGCACAAAATTTGAATATAATTTTGCAGTTTTTAATAAAATATTGATAGCAAGTGCAGGTTTTTTGTTTATAAATGTACTGCGTTTTTATTATAATTACCTGTTAATAATAAAACACAGTTTATAATGTACTTTGCTTTTAATTGGCCTTATTTAGATACCCTGTTTGTTTACCACAAACCCAAATCATCAGAATATATTTGTCACCCTTTTTAGAAAGGGACACCGCGGTATCTTAAGGGCCCCATACAAAGCCCTGCCTGCAGGGCCCTGCTTGCAGTGCCACTGCCAATCGAACTTTGTGTGGGTATGCAGAGCCGACAAAATTGCCGTTACATCGGCCCTGCAACACCACACACGGTACGATTGGCAGTGCGCACTGCAAGCAGGGCCCTGCAGGCAGGGCTTTGTATGGGCCGTTTTATGTGACTTGCTGTCAGCACAATTTTTCTACATGGCACTCAGTCCAGTTGTACGTATAGTACTTATTGTACGTATAGTACTTATCTAGTCCCTGTATAATACTCACCTGCGGCAAGGTTGTCAACCGTTTTGTACGAATTTATAGATGTGCGTAATATTTTAAATAATATAGCTATCGCCACTAATACGATGTTTTTATTGCGTTGTTGATACGATCCATAACGGCTTTACAGATTGATTATCTAGTACACAAAGGCGTCCGCCGCCGGCAAGCTCGTACGTACTCTGATGCACCGCAAGCTTCTGGATACACCGCAAACAAGTTTATCGAATATCCTTGATTTGTGCAGAAAAACCAACACCGATGCCGATCACTGGCACAAGCAGCGAACACCAAACAAAACCAGGCAAACACCTATCCACATGTCGTGTTTACTCTCAGAACAAAAACCTCCTTGCTGCTTGTGTTTACTGTTTATTGTTTGGTGTTGCCAAGCGTCTGAAGCCGAATTATTTATCTGACCATCGGAGCGTCTTTTCACGGCGATAAGCTTTTATTTTACCTAAACTACATAGCAAAAAATACCCTGAATACCTTTAGTATTTATGTAAAGCTGCCATTATTCATAATCTAAGGTATTTATTAACAAAATTGTGTTTATGCCAGCGTTTTTCTTATGGTCCCATACAAAGCCCTGCCTGCAGGGCCCTGCTTGCAGTGCCACTGCCAATCGTACTTTGTGTGGGCATGCAGGGCCGACAAAATGGCCGTTACATCGGCCCTGCAACACCACACACGGTACGATTGGCAGTGCCACTGCCAATCGTACTTTGTGTGGGCATGCAGGGCCGACAAAATCGCCGTTACATCGGCCCTGCAAGACCACACAAGGTACGATTGGCAGTGCGCACTGCAAGCAGGGCCCTGCAGGCAGGGCTTTGTATGTTGCCTTCCTGTCACTGTCATGTCATCCCTCCCTTGACGACAGTGTTGGTTGGCAGCAAAAATTTCGGACCTCCTTGCTTCGCTCGGAATCACCCAAAGATTTCGGACCTCCTTGCTTCGCTCGGAATAGATACCTTACTAATTTAATTTACTATGGGATGACATCTGCCAACGTGTCCCAAATTTTTATGTCAAATCATCAGTGATCACTAGGAAATATTCAAAATAACCTGTCAAATCCATAGAACGACGCCTTCACTACCTTGTGACAACTTATTTCTTTAATCCTCCTTCTATTACCCTTATTTTTTTTTTATTTAATTTTGCGCAGCGATTTTATTACGTCAATGGGAATTACCTATTAATTAATTACCCTTATTTTTCTGTGGTTGGCAGTGGCGGTCTGCAGCAATGTTGCCAGCGCGTATAAATTTGGCCGACTTCATTTAAAGCCTCAATGCGAATCATCATTAACGGACTAAAAATATTATGCACTAAAAAAGGCATAACTGAATGAGGCACTGACTAGTCTTGCTAGTCTTGCCAGAAAACTGAATAATTAACCCTATGATGAGTTATGGATTTTCGAAGGAAATTCTAGGATCGCTAGCTTCGAAGATTTCGCCGTTTTTTATTGTGATAGCTGCCTCATAAAATGAACATCTCAGCGTATCCGCTCTGATTTTGACAGCTGTTTCCCGAAATGGTGTCATGCGACTCGTGCGAGTCCACTATTAGTCAAACCACTATAAGTCACTATTATCAAAGGCACAAGAATAATCAAGAAGCGCAAGGATAGCTTTACCGGACTCACAGGTAATCAACACACCTACCATCAACAACATTAAGAAGAAAAATCTTTGTACAGTCGCCTCTCTTATTAGTTGACCCCCTCTTCGAGAAACTGCATTATAGCAGGCCTGTGACACTCCGCACTGTAGGTATGCAACGCGGCGCTAGAAGTCGACTGGGTAAGGCAGTCGCTTGTCACGCGTGCTATTGCCTGCCGGCTTTCGGGAGAGTACCTACATCTTTCAGTTTTGCTAAAAATTACGATGGATAATAAAAAGAAAAAGAGATATTGTTGCGTCTATGGATGCTTAAAAACTAGTGATACCCCGGATTTACGACTTTTTTCATTAAGTAAGTTTACCTATTAGATAAGCTAGGTACTTTTACTTACGAATATAGGTTCTGTTTTTTATTAAGAAACAGATTACATACCTAACTTAAACCTAGGTACAGTCAAGAGCACGTCAAGCTTGACACTAAGGACTTTATATTGTTCTTATTTTTATCGCTTATGGGGATGAAAGATCGCGTTTCAAGTGTCTGGTTTGACCTGCTCTTGACTTTAACTTTTAGGTAATACCTACTAATATATATAGGTAGGAGACCTGTGTAGACTTTAAACTAAGAAATAAAGGTATTATACCTACGTACCCTTTTTATTTTCTTTGCGCCTAGAAATAGGTACATCGAATAGAGCAAGCAAAGTAATACCTAAATAGTACTTACGCCGATTGAAGCACCTGGTGGCGAACCTAAACAATGCCGCTAGAGCCGAAGCCATCGACCTCGCTATCGGGCTCCAGCTAGACCTGCTGAAGGCCGTGACGGCGATTGTTTTGGAGGGTGTCTCCATCCTGGCTGCGGTTAGGATGTTGAGACCCCTCCCTTCCACACAAGGTAGCCCACGTCCACACTCCCCGACGAGCAGTCAGGACTGTGGGCCCCTAACCAGCAGATTCCCAACCTGACGAGCGGAGTGCGAGCGTTCCCCACCCCTGAACTAGCAGATGAAGCCACCGCTGGCTCGTTAGCGCTCACTAGACCTCCCCCGACGGGGAATCACCTGCTGGGCTTGCCCTCGCCGCGTCGTGAACACCGGACTTGTCAGGTCCCTTCGGACGCCACCCCAGTGATATGCCAGTGATGTGTTGTTGGAGACCAGCCTAAGTGGCCCCAGGCCAGAAAGGCTCTCCCCGCTGCAGCTGCACTACAGCGAGAAGAACCCACGAGAGCCAGTTGCAGAGTTAAAGCTCCATTAAATCTGTGGCCGACGCATTTTTTTAATAACGCAGAAAGTGTCGGCAGTAGTTTCAAAAGATATCTTAAATTTAAGACTTCTGCCAGTTGCAGAAAGTGACTTTAAAGTTAAAGCTCCATTAAAACTATTGCCGAACCATTCTTTGTCCTTAAGATAGAAAGTGTCTAGCCTTTAAAGAGGTATTTTGATTTTAAGTTATCGCTAGTTGCAGGAGGCGTCTTTAAAGTTAAAGGTCCATTGAATATATCGCAAAAGCATTTTTTTTTTCAATAAAACAGAAAATGTTAAAAGTACCTTTTAAAAAGAAATAATGATTTCAAGTCTTACCTACAGTTGCAGAAAGCGTCTTTAAAACGCGTATTTTGCTACGCAGCGGGCCCACGTCGCGCAATCACGGCGCGTAGCTACGGTTGTCGTGATCACGCCTGACTGCAGCGTATGCCCTAAATACCAATGAAAATAAATTTACTCCATATAAATTATGCTCACACTTTACCAAGATCCATAAAGTAAAACGTTATAAGTTTCAAAATAAATATACACTTATCTTATCTTATATAGCCCGTAGTGTCCCACGGCTGGGCAAAGGCCTCTCTCTCTTCCCTCCATTGTTCCCTATCTAAACATGTACACACACACACACTTACTTACATATATATATATATATATATATATATATATATATTACTTTTATATAATAAGTGCATGTATATATATATACTACGTAGGATTTTATTTGATTTATTATTTTGTTTTAAATTTGTATTTTTTTTATTTTATTTATATAACTTGCGTATAGCTATTGTATCTCATTTTACACAAATACCCTGCAACACCACGCTCACATAACCAAGAACTTGACAATTGCTACCTTATTAAGGGCTGGTCTGAAAACCAGCGCTAAGCCACTAGGCATAGCAATATGCTGAGACTAGTACCCATTGCCAATTGTAGATTCCTGGAGTATTCCTTGTGTGTTAAGATAGACAGATTAATACGTAGATTGTAAAGCCTCTTATGTTTTGTATGTATCTTCATTGGCAATAAGAATTTTTTTTCTTTTCAATTTAATTAATTAATTATGAAATAAATCAGAGGTATTGTATGTATCTATCTTATGTATTGCATGTGTATTTATTGGCAATAAAGAATTTAAATTTGATTTAAAGCCCGCACTTGCCAGGCCTTGCAAAAGGCGTCATGTTCATCGAGCCATCGGCGCCTTGGTCGGCCTCGACGCCTTTTTTCAGTTCAAATATACACACATCAGAATAATTGTAAGTTTGTATAGATATTCTTTTTGCTTTCCAAAATGGCTAAATGCTCACCAAATACTGTTTCACTGAAACAGTAACATTACAGTGCTAATTTGCTTTACTGTAATCACTTTTTCCAAACTAAATTCAAAATATATTATTGTCAAACTAAGATTCCAATCCCTTTATGTTTACCCCGTGTTTATTGTCTTCACTCAAAGTTAGTAGAGACTTTACACTCGAAGTAATCAATGAATACGTGTACCTAGCTGGGACAAAAAGTCCAGCTGGGTAAATCCAACTTGGAGAAAGAGGTTACTTGTTGAGAAAGACGTTACGGATGGGCAGCGTTTAGGAAGCTCCGCAATATCTTCACGTCCAAAATACCGCAGTGTCTCAAGACGAAAGTCATTGATCAGTTTGTGTTGCCATTGATGAGATATGGCTACGAGATGTGGCCGCTCACTATGGGCCTTACCAGGAAGCTGAAAGTCACCCAAAGGGCTATGCTCAGAATCTCTCTGCAAATGATATAGCCCTAAGAATCGCTAAACTAAAGTTACAGTGGGTAGGGCAGTGTTGTATACAGGATCATATTCTGGGGGGGGGGGGGGGTCATGCTGCCGAAAGGCTACATTGACAACCCAAAATTATCATAAGCGATATATCTGCTAGCCAGGTGGCCAGCAGTAGAAAAGCCTGCCTACCAGCCTACCTAACAAAAAAATTTAACAAACGCACTTTGTAGAGACTAAGAACACTTAGTACGAGTAGATTCGAAAACGTTTGGTCGGCTGCGGCGCAACTTAGCACGTTTTCCGCAGTTAGGGCCCAAGTGGAGCCGTTGGATCAGTTAAAATACCTCATATTGAGATCAATAACTTAAATCAAGCTATAATTTCGCATTGTCGCCATTCCATTTTTCGATGAGGTGAAATGTACCATTTTTGTGGCACTATATTCGGACAACCACGGCCGTGGAAAAACGGCATGGCAATAGTGGTATACACCAGTTGGTGTCTGGTCATTGTTTTATGATGGATATCCTATGAAATAAAAAAATACAAAGAGAAACACAAACACATACAGGGAACATACAACAAAGGCTTACATACAAGGCTTAGGTACATTAAAGGGAATTCATCTCAATACAGGAAGTGTGTTTTTTGCGACATTTTTTGTTTAGCTCTACCGTAGAGTTACAAGATGTAATAAAAAAGGTTTCAATGAAACTGAACAACTATTTGGTCGAAATAAAAAAATTACCTTCTATAAAAAAGCTCTATCAGCTGATGCATTATTTTTCTATGGGAAGTTGAATTTTATTTTGTATTTCGACCAAGGGAAAAGTTGTACATATAGGCAGTTTCACATCCCATTAAGGAGCTGATAAGAGCTAAATACGCTAACGAAAAGTTAATGAATATGGCCGTGAAAAAAAAAGATAATTAAGCACCTTTCCAAGAAGATGGCCGACTCTGAAACACGATTAAATATTTATTTTTTCTTGTGAACAATAAACTGTAAAATAAATAAATATTTTAAACGCCATAAAAAAATCGAAAGTTACCTCTGCTTTTTGCTTTTAAACCTTTTTATTTCTTAAATACCCATTAATCTATGATGCTAAAACTTTTACACATTCATAGCATCTTTTGAGAAAAATGAGCGAAAAACGTAAAACAGCGCGAATCCGCACCGTCCTAACACGCGTATTTAGTTTTTTGTTAGAAAGGGAGGTAATTAGGCTCTTAAGGGATGTCCTAGGCTTGCCAACCGTCCGGGATTTTCCGGGACGTCCCGCTTCTGGGGTCTATTTTGGGCCGTCCCGCCATGACCCCTTGCGGGACGCCTTTTGTCCCGGAAACCAGTGATTATATGATAATAGTATTTATCTCGTACCAACTACACTAATTTGTTGCACATTACGAAAATTTCTTAATACCTATGCATACGCATTGCGTGTTTCGCGTGAAGAGCGATTTTAATATATTTAGAAGATCATTTTGACTTCTCGGACAGTAATCACCTAACAGTATTAAGAATATTCTCATTAAAATCGATGTTTTAATTTGTTGGAAGAAGCTGCAAAGAAGTTAAAACTGAATGATCGATTGGATATGGATAAACTTTCAGGTTTAGAACTTTATTTTCTCAAAAGAATTACAAATTCACTTACAGAGAAAATTACTTAGTATCCTACTATCCTCCTACTATATATATTATGTATAATATATAATATTATAAACGCGAAAGTTTGTAAGTATGGATAGATGTTTGTTACTCTTTCACGTAATAACTACTGAATGGATTTTAATGAAAGTTTACAATAATATAGCTTAGATTCAGATTCAGATAATTTTATTCAATGTAGATTCTTTACAGAATACTTATTGAATGTCATGCAGAATACAATGCAAATAGAGCGAGTCTACGCCGTTTCGGATCGTGCTATGGCAGCGTAAAAGAAACGGCAAGAATTCACTGCAGCACGGCCTACTTTAAGAGTCGGCTTTTTACAATGTTTTTCTTGTGTTTCGCTGGAATATCAGAGCACCATACCTCTTTGTCATTCACATAGTCATCCAATCTATAGTAAGCTTTTTTACATAACGTTTGCTTTACACATTCTTTAAACTTTCTCTCAGGTAATTGCACTATATTGTCAGGTATTTTGTTATAGTATCGTATACACAGACCAACGAAAGATGTATTGACTTTAGTTAATCTAGTATATGGTTGATCAATTTTATGCTTATTTCTAATATTAAAATTATGCCTGTCACAAATTTTAGGTAATTGATGAATGTTCTTTCTAGCATACATTATATTTTCATAGATATACTGGCATGGCACTGTCATAATGTTGATTTCCTTGAACAGTTCTCTCAGGGAATCACGAGTCTTCAGGCAATAAATTGCTCTTATAGCCCTCTTTTGTAAAACGAATATTGAATGTATATCAGCTGCTCGGCCCCAAAGCAGTATGCCATAAGACATAATGCTATGGAAGTAGCTAAAGTAAACCAGCCTTGCAGTAGCTACATCAGTAAGTTGTCTGATTTTTCTAACAGCATATGCAGCCGAGCTCAATCGACCAGAAAGAGCCGTTATATGTAGTGTAGAAAATGCTCATAGTAATGAATTTTAGCCCGTGGGAACGAGCACTATTTAACTAAGACATACACCGTTAGATTCCTCGTGATCTCTAGTTGACGAATCAACCTGTCTTAGTTAGCAATTTTGGAGGTTTTTTTAGTTATGACGTCACAAAGATGGCGGTACAACGAAAAAAATTTTTTTAGTTTAGTCATACCTTGTGGGGTATCATATGAAAGGGCTTTTTGAGTAGATTACAGATATATAACACACTATAATTTTTTTGATACTTAGCTGAACAAATTATAAGAAAATGTGTGAAAATTCTGCAATTCAGAGTTAATTTTAAACTGTTATAAATGAAAAACATCTGGATGGATTTTTGTTCACTATATTTTGAATAACTAAGAATAATTGCAGAATATGCGTCATAAAACAATTTTCGAAAAATATAAAAAAATAGGAGTTGCACATCAGTTCCAATGTAGTAAAATATTCGAATTTTACGTGAAGGAAGAACCCTGCACTAAAACCAATAAACCTTTTAGTTTTATGACAAAAGCAGGTACCTGTATTGTTTGGGGTTGTCGTTGACCATCAAGCAAAGCACATTGCGTGTATCATTCCGAGCATGCAACCAAGTATTAGTAGTAGGTACTTTTATATTTTTAAGCATTAATAATTACAAATTTTATGTTAAAAGGAGGCATTTTTAGTATAAATTTGACAGATTATTTACCAACTAACCCATTAGTAAAAATGATCCATTAAACCAAGATATAGATAACATGTTTTAATTTAATACTTGTTAGTATTTATCTGTTACTTGTTAAAAAATCAAATACAAGTACATACACAATTTTGAATTAAATATTTGTGACATTCATGCGACTTTATTTGTAATCGTACCTCACAACAACGCTTCTTCCTCGACCCATTGCTAAATCGACGTGTTCTACGAGTAAAACAGATTGATAATATTAATAAACATGATCTATAAAATCCAAAAAAAATTTAATGCCATAAAATCAAAGCAAAATTCTAATCATCTCCTAAATTATACTGATTAAGACAAATTTCTTTGCCGATATGACAAATCCCAGCCATACATTTTTGCCCTTTGCTCACGCACCCACATCTTGTAGATCTGCATTTAGTTTTGCACTGACAGGTCACAAATTCCAGATCTTTGAGGGATATTGGAGGTTTCAAAGTGGTGATAGGCGATAGGGTTTCGTTGTTGAGATCTAATTTCCATCCATTTTCTTCTGGAGCTGGCAATGAAGGCAAAGGGTTGTCTGCTGATTTCCATACAAAAGTTTGATAATTTGCCCTGAAAATATGGAACTTCAAAGCTTCTTTTGAAGGGGGTAATTTCTCCAAATTCTTTATCTTATGAAATAACGCAGCCCTAAGTTCGTCGATATCGTTCATTGATTGCAGCGACAAATTTTTTTCCGTGTAAATCAATATTACGAGTTTCTCAGCATTTTTTTGTGTTTCTGGCGTCAATAATGCTGAACCTATGCCATCCAAGAGCAAGTGATTCTTATCGAATATTTTCCAGCACGAAGCTTTGGCAAAACCGGACAAAGAGCTCGTAGTATCACTACCTGTAAGAGCATGGAAGGCTAATAACTCTTTTTTTTTGGCTCCAATGCAGAGTAGGTACAATTTCATGTACAGGTACAAAGTTCGGTTTTGATGAAGTACCAAATTGAACCCATACATTTTTCGGCAGCTTTTCGTAAAAATTTATTAACATAAGTAAGACATCAGTGTCTCTACTGTTGACGATTAAAGTTTCAAAGCCCATTTTGGCAGCGTCTATTGCGTGGAGTATGAACCTGGTATCTGCCTCTTCATGGTTGCTCGATAAATGTGTTGTTTCTCGGTTCATATTACTCCTGACTGTAAGCGAGTCCTCAAAGCCCCCAGAAGTTAATAATTCAAGATTATTTTCAATTGTTAATGCATATTTAGCAATTTCGTTTGAAAGATAGTTGGCTAGATTAGCTTTGTTTTTTACATTGTGTATAAATCTATCCCATTTTTTTTGGTAAGGGTGTACTTCCATCATTCATTCTTTGAATGTTTTTATGCTTTTTTCGGTTGCATTTCGCAAATCTTTACTAGCACTTTGGCAAATCATACATAAATTCCAATTGGTTTCTACCGTGGCTTTAGAATTGCCACTTTTTAAGATAACAGTCGGTTTTAACTCCATAATTCACTTAGGTTATCTAATTACGTCTTTACTCAACCTCAAAGAGAACGCGACTGCCAAAGTCCGGACCGAATGAACGGAGCAACGAGAAAGGTCGTCCACCTTAACCGCCCGGTACGCGGCAAAAGCGCGTCGAGCGATTGCAACGCCACCTCGTACATTTTAATCTATTACTCGCTTGTTTATTAATACACAAGACCTGTTTGTTAATTTTCAGAAAGCTGATTAAATTCACAACGTTTTTTGTATTGATATCAGTATGATTAAATAAGAAATGTAATCGTGAAAGCGATTGGAATACGGACTTTTTTAAATTTTTACTTTGAAACATAACGTTTTGCTTTAAAACAAGTTAAAATATTTGAGTTACAAAAAAAGTCTCTTTGTAACATATAAAGAACGTTTCAAAAGCTTTGTAACAACATGTCGTACATCCGTATATGTTTATTGGTATTGGAGTTATTTGCTTCAAAACAAACTCTCGCCCGTGTTAAAAATTTTAACAATTGCCATCTTTGCTATCTAATTACCAAAAAAACCTCCAATTTTTTAAACTAAGACAGCAATACTCTTAACCTACATTTCACGAGGAATCCAACGATATATCATTTAGGTAAATAGTCTCCACTCCTACGAACTTCAAGAAGGAGACGAGTAAAGTCAAAATTTGTACCAGTCTAATGAGGGCCCTGTTGAATTTTAGAGCTTATACATCAGAATAACACATAGGCTACAATTTATAAACCTGCGCAGACGAAGTCGCGGGCACCGGCTTTTATATTATAAGCTTAAATACTAACTTACGGAGCGCTTTACCATGAGTATTGTGTTATTAAGGATATATTAAAGTAATTAGTAGAAGAAAAGCAAAAATCAGGCCCTGAAAAAGTATTGGATGCATATGAACAATGGCACAAATTATTTATGTCCATGAAAGAGATGACTTTCAGATGGTAGCTTCGTTTTTTTTTGGTTTTATTCTTCCTTTCGGAAAGGCAAAGAGTACGAAGCCCATACAGCCATTTCTGATGTGTTTAATCTGTCTTTCTTTTTGCTCCCCTCGTAAAGCGATAGTGAACTTTACGAAGGAAAATGTTCGTGACTTTTTGGGACAACACAATTGGGGCTTAAACACGAGATCACTTGAAATCTTCATCAGCTGCGCACTCCGTAGTAAATCCACTAAATCACTAAATGCACAAATAACCAAAATTTCAATTAAGCAGGCAAACGCCCATGTCGAGTTCCCGCCAAAAAGCCATGGTAGCTTCGATAGCACCTTCAAATGCATCAGCAGAGAGTATGTTTTCTCACTGTGGAAACGCATGGACAGACAGCAGAAATAGACTGTCTGTCGACCACTTCAAGGCTGAAACAAATTAATATTATTTTGACGAATAATTCAGCGAGTTCTATAACTACGTATTATTACAAAATAAAAAGTTATTAAAATGCGCGAAATCTCAATATAAATAGTTTTAAAGTAAAAGAATAAATTTTAAAATAAATTGTATTTGTCATAAGTACATTTGTTTGTATTGTTTTTTTTAATTATAAAAATATAAATATCAGTTTTTTTTCAATCAAATTTGTATGTGGTGTGTTGTGTCCCGCGTAATAAACCTAAGTCCCGGATATCGAGCTGGGTAATCCCGGAAATGGCATTTTTGGAGTTGACAAGCCTATTATGCCTTTTTTGTTACATAAAATGACAAATAATGAAATCTGGTCAAGTGTGACTCGACTTGCTTGGGATTTGGGGGGGTCATGACCCCTCGACCCCCCCTTGTATACGCCTATGGGGTAGGGCACATCGCAAGAAGAACCGATGGCCGATGGGGGGCGTAAGGGTTATAAAGTTGCAACGTACTAGAAGACGAATGTGGCAGGGCCCACGCCTATATCCAGCAGTGAACGTCTTTTGGCTGATATGATGATGATGATATACCGGAAAAATATAAGCAAACTATTCATTTTGTAAACAGGTGTTGGGTTTTCTAAATAAATAAAATAAAAATATACTTTTGAATTACGTTACTGGCAACACTAAAGTGAACAGTGGAAGCAGGTATAAAATTTTCTTATCTAGGGAGTAAAGTGAACTTTGGTTGGTTAGTTACAAAGATTACATTTTATCTGCATATATTTTATCTTTCCACTATTCAATATAGGTGCCCACAAGCATAAATGAACATTATTTACCACGAAAACATTCAACCTGTCGGTCGTAAAGATATTTCTTATTTGTTTTGGCAGATAACCAGGTGATCGTGTTTGAGGACCAAAGTCCAGTTCAATCCAAGTTGTTTCAGTTGTTATCCTAACTTCTGTAAAATGAATCCGCTTTCTCAGGTACGTAAAGGAAATTTACAATGTATTTCTATTACTTTTCTTACCTTAGATTTCTAATGGAAAGTTCATTCAACCTAATCTCTAAACCATGATTTTGCTCTTCCCATACAAGTAAAATGTATATGTAAATTCTACCTGCACACCATTCTTTTTCATGAATTTTTAACTTATTGGACTAATACAATTATCTTTAATTGTGTGTTTGAAAGAATAGCTTTGATCGGTAAATAGTTTTGTAACAGTCCAAAGTTCAATGACATTTCAAATGTTCATTCTTGAAAGTCATGTTATTTGTTTCAGCCTTGGCTTGCACCATACTAAACATACTTAGGTTAGGCACTAACTTATATCTTTTAAGCAGATTTCTAAAATTCTGTTTTCCAGATTGCACGTGCCAGCAGGCCTATCTACAGAAAACTCTCCACTTCAGCCCCTGTAGCATCAGCAAAACCTATGCCAACAACTGGATTTTGTTTTGGTATGGCAGTGTTTTCACTATTTATTTTACATGAACATTTTAAGTTTAACAGTTGGGTGGAGCAAAATTATTTTTTTTGAGACAGCGTTTTCTAATAGTGAAAAAGTTGTCTTTTAGGATCACACTATTGTATGCAGAATATAATCCCGATCGGATTAGGGTAAGAGCCCCACGCGTTGAATTTTGTAATATTTTAAGTTTTGGGATTTAAGTTTCAATAATTTTTTTTATTATTAATAATAAATAATTATAATAAAATAATAATTTTTCCAGTGCCCCAAGTAGTCATTAAATAATTTTTTATTACTTTATAAGTTCTCTGTAATGATGTTTTAACAAATAAAAACATCAGGTTGTGTGGTTTTGCTACAATAATTAAACAAACAATAATTGAAGGTGTGGAGCTATTTCCTCATTTTGATGGTTCTACTTTCAGGCCTCATCTTACGCAGGAATATGAAGAAACCTTGAATTTGCCTATTAAAGCTTTTTAGAAGATAGAGGCGTGCCTTATCAAAAACTACAGTAGATCTGAGAAGGATAGATCAAGTGTATTTACATAAAGTAGTTTTGGATATAATAACCAATAATTTTGAAGATAATACTGCCAAAATTGTGTAAAAATCTGTCAAACACAAGCTAGTTAACACGAGCTAACCTATTTTACATTGTCTACAGAAGCTCCTTACCAAAATTAGATAACAGCTACATTTGTGCTTAAAATATATGCTTCCGTATGTTTGCAAACCAAAAAATCAAAAGACTGCGAGCAACACCTGTTTTGACAAGTTTAAAGTTGTCTATATCTGCCACAAATCTTATAATAATTTTGTATTTGTGTATCTAAAGGAGAAGCTACTTTCTGCACCCAGAAAAACTTCTACATGCAATTATTATGGATTATCTTAAGCATTTACGAGAAGTAGTGGGTAGATGAATACTGAAGATTTTTAATTCACAGCAGAGTTGAGTTGAGTTGGCAGAGTTTGTAATAACCTGCCTAACCTAAGCTTAATTTATCCAATTAAAATGTATGTAAGTTTAAAAGTTTATGAAGAACCTGAAATGTATAACTGAATTAAGTATTAACTAAAATCCTAACTAAGTCTAACTATTCCTAGAAAAATGAAATTTATCTATAATCTAATATTACCTAGCGCAAGTTCTGATCTACCTAAAACTTAAAACTTATTGAGTCCGTTTTAAACTGTTTAGTGGCCTTTAGAGTAACCGTCTAGGATGATACCCCACACTAAGTAGCAACCCAGAAATTCTAAGTGTGAACCGTAATAAAATAAATATGATTCCCTAAAAAATAAATATGTATCTGAATATTTCTAGCTTAAGCTTCAAATTCTTTCCCCGTTGAATAAACTACTTATTTATTTAAGTAGATTTTAAATTGAAGTAGAATGTTGAGTATTTAATCACTTAACTTTATGATTATTTTATAAAATCATTCCCTAGAGATTATATTATTATTCCAAACCCATGTTTTAGTGATCTACTCAGTTGAATGCATGGAAGCAAGCAAAAAAAAATTATAGTATTTTGTCAAATAAATAGTTATGAAAATAAAACATTATTCATAAAAGAACCATTCAAACTTCTCTAAAACTGTAATTTATCTCATTACATTTTTCTTTAATTTACTTTGACAATGAAAGAGACATATTTTTCTAGTCCTTTTAGTTCAATCTGTTTTGATATTGAATAAATAATTTTCTATGATACTATGTACTAGATGATACATGAAACTGTTTTTGTGTGTATAATGACTCCTATGGTATATCTTTAATATACTGAGATTGTATTTTCTCAAACAATTTCATACATTATCAGCTATTTATTTAAGCTTGTAGTCTTAGTAAAAGAATAAATAATTTGAAGATTTGAATGTATAATATCTTCTTTCTGTAGAAACATTTTGAACCAATAAACTATACTCTAAAATAGCTCTTCAGAAATGATATAATATACTTGTTTTTGCAAGATTTTACTTTATGCAAAATCATTTCTATATTGGAAAATTTACTGAATTTAACAAAATGTTAGAGAAATTTGAAAACAGATAAGTATTTTGGTTTTTCTCAATGCAAAATTTAAGTTTAACCTTTAGAATATCATAACGAACCAAGGAAAGCTGAATTGCATCTGTCCGGCGAGAAACATGAAATCTGAATTTATAAATATGAAACTACCATATATTCCCGTTCATCATGGAATCACTTTAACTGTCTGGTATGATTTAGTCTGCTTCACTCTTTAGAAGATCTTAGTAGTTACTTTAGATATAATTTCAGTAGTTACTTTAGATATAATTTCTGTTAAAAATGCAGATAAAAGTGTGCAGATTACCTTAAGTAATGTGGAAGCTTCCTGAAAGAATAAGGATGACGACAGTAGTTACTTTGACTCAAGCTAGCCTACGTATTTAGCACTCGCGGTATTTAATTGATGTTGCGCACTGGATACACTTTTGTAGTTTATAATAGGTCTTTACCTATGAAATTGCCGAAATTTTCTTACAGATTAATGAGATCATAATTCCTATAATTCTAATGCAATTTTTTTCATTTGTCTTATATTTGAAAGTTGACTTCAAGGTTATCAATTTACGCATAAAATAAAGTTTTATTTTTAGTTTGATATGTAAAATTAAAGGTTTGAAAATTGTTCGTCTTAAAGGTCGTCCGATTTTATCATTAGATTTGTTATATTTTTTTACAGATAATATTTAACGAAAATTAAATTTAAGCTGCTGTTAGCTTAATGTCTTCCCAATCATGCTTAAAAAAAATAAAACAATTGGATTTATAATTCCTAAGAAAAATGCAAAAATGTTAGTACTGAAAATTGAGTTTACCTAAAATTCGCCATACAAAACGGCAATTTCATAGGTAAAGACCTAATATTTATTTATTACGAGATTTACGTATTTTCTGTTTTTACAAGTCCGACATAAGTGACACAGTCACACAGTCAATAAGTCAGTAGCCTAGCAACGATTCATAGATACGCGAATGTGTATGCGAACTTCTTTCACTGATGCTAGACCTACCAACTTAACACTTTCCCTCATTGGTGTAACGGTGTTCGCAGCCCCAACCCAGCTCTTAGTAAAGTGAGCCTTGGCTTTGGCACTGCCTTCGTCAGCAAATCAGCTAGTTGCTCCGCAGAACTAGTTTTTTGTACGTCCACTAAACCTTCTTCCACAGTTTCTCGAACGTAGAAATGTCGCACGCGGATGTGCTTGGTCCGCTTGTGAAACTCGGGGTTGTGCGCAAGACAAATGGCTGCCTCATTGTCCACTTTCAATGTTGGTATACGTTTCAGGTCTGTGAGCTTGCTGTAGACTCGTTGTAGCCATACAAGTTCACGAGCACCTTCGCTGGCTCCTACAATTTTGGCTTCTGTTGTCGAAATCGCGACTGATGGTTGCCGTTGGCTCATCCACGATACGGCACCTCCTGCGTATAGGCATACCACTCCTGAGGTGGAGCGTCCAGTGAGCTCGTCACCGCCGTGATCAGTATCACTATATCCTTCGATGATGGCTTTCTGGCTTCCAGAGCTATAACTTATTCCGTAAGTTATGGTTCCTTTAAGGTATCTGAAGATTCTCTTCACCTTCAGCCAATCAGTCCAGGACGGATTTTCTAATTTTCTGGACACCACTCCGACTGCGTATGCAATGTCCGGGCGCGTACCTGTCATAAGATACGCCAGAGCTCCTACTGCCTCTCTAAAGGGAAAACTTTTCTCGCCAGGGTTAGCTTCAACTTTCCCTGCTTCAGTTGTCCTTTCTATGGGCGTTGCGACTGGATTACAATCTGTCATTCGAAAACGTTCCAGGATTTTCTTCGCATAGGCTTGCTGAAATCGTAATAGAACCGTCATCCAATCGATCTATCTCCAGTCCTAGGTAATAGGATGCTGGCTTGGTAGTAATTTTCAGCGTGTCTCCCAATTCTTTCAGAAACTGGTTAATGCTTTATCTGTAGTGGCTACCAGCCCGTCGTCCACATACAGAGTAATCAGTATTTTCTTGTCTCCCACTTTCTTGGTGAAAAGACAGGGGTCAGCTGCGTTCTGTACAAAACCTTTCTCAAGCAAAATTTCTTCAAAGCACGAATTCCAACAACGAGGTGCTTGTTTTAGGCCATACAGGCTTCTTTGAAGTCTACAGACTTTTGATGTGCCATCGCTGAATCCATCTGGCTGCTGCATGTAGATTTCCTCTTTCAGCTTGCCATTCAGGAAGGCTGTTGAAACATCAAACTGTGTCAGGTGCAGCTTCTCCTTGGCGCTGACACTCAGCAAAGCTCTTATTGTAGCCATCCGGGCAACAGGGCTGAACGTCTGTTCATAATCTATGCCTTTGCGTTGCTTGAATCCTTTTACTACAAGTCTACATACATACATACATAACATCACGCATCTTTCCCGTTTTTCGTTTAAGTCTAGCCTTGTATTTATCAACTGTACCATCTGGGTTTCGTTCGATTCTAATAACCCACTTGCATGGTAGCGCCTTGCGGTTTGGTGGTAGTTGGCACAATGTCCAAACCTTGTTTTCGCCTAGGGATTTGATCTCGCTCGCCATGGCTGTCTGCCATTCGGCACTATCTTCCCTCTCTTTAGTCTCTTTGTATGTCTGAGGAAAGCTTTCAGTTCCTACGAAACACACGTAGTCTTCGTACTTCTTGGGACGTGCGATGGTTGATCTATCTCTCAGGTTGTATCGAGGCTCCACGGTGCTAGGGGCTCAACTACTTCCAATTGCTCTTGCTCTTCACCAGCACTGGCAAAATCATCCTCATCATCACCTTCGTACACAGCTCTCTCGCCGGAACGAACGTCCTCAGGAACACGTGAAAATCGAACTTGATCTTGACCTTCTGGTCTTTCTCCCTCTAGAGCAAGTTCTTCGTTTTCCTCGACATTCACAGGTTCTGTCTCTTTTGGCTCTTACTCGAGAACACGTCCATTATCGCCTTGTTCAGCTCCCTCTGACAATATAGGAATGTTGGTCGAAATCCTGAACTCAACATCGGTTTGAAACGTTATGTCTCTAGACCTTACTGTCTTCGATCAGTCGTAGATGCGATAACCATCGTCGTTCTCGTAGTCTAACAGCCTGCCCTTGATTGCCTTCTTACATAATTTCTTACGATTTTGTTTAGGTACGTGAGCATAACAAATGCTTCCAATAACTCGGAGATGGGAAATCTTCGGTTTCGTACCGAGCCATAATTCATAGGGAGTTTTTCCGTCGACTCTTGAAGGCCCAGTCCGATTAAGTACGTATGCTGCGGTATTCACTAATTCAGCCCAGAGTATTTGGGGTAGTTCTCCTCCAGAATACATCATTGACCTTGCAGCTTCGACCAAAGTACGGTTCTCCCTTTCAGAGCAGCCATTCTGCTAAGGAGTGTACGGCATTGTGAATCGATGCTTTATACATTATGTATACATCTGTACGAGCTTATCCTTCACCTCTGATTTCTGTCTGATGAAATAGACGAATCGATAGCTTGAGTAATCGTCCTTAAATAAAACGAAGTACTTGTACTTGGTGATACTATCTGCAAATGGGCCGCAAACATCGGTGTGAATTAATTCTCCACATACTGATGCTCTTTCCCTTGTTCCGAACGGTTTTCGGTGTGACTTTCCATTTATTTTATTTATTCACATTTTACTTTATCAGGACTCAGACTTAAGCCTAACTTGCGCTTTACTACGTGTGCAAAACGCTCATGGTATAGCTGCAACATGTTTGAGCCAGTTATAGCATTAACCTCTATGGTCCTTTGCTTCGTTGGAATGACCGTCTTCATGTCCAACTTGTAAAGTCCGCCAAAAGGGACTCTCGTGCCAACAACCCTAGTCCTGCCTTCAACATCTAGTTTACACTCTCTAGTTGTTGACGTGAAAATTCTACTCTGCATCTTATATTGTGCCGCTAACGTCGAAAAAAGATTTTTCGTAAGTGATGGTACCAACCACACATCTCGGAGTGTCAGCCGTTCTTTCCTGCCATTGACATTTGACTCTACCTCTACGATACCCGTTCCTAATGCTGGAATCGTGGTGCCGTCTGCAGTAACTGTGTGGTCTGAATCAAATTCATGAAACTCTTCAAAGAAGTCACTTCTTACTGCAATGTGCGACAAACCAGCTCTCTCTGTCCTGAATTTGTCCTGAAGAGCATGCGTCAACCATCAGCGAAATCTGTTGAACTTGATTGGATCTTGAGCCTGAACTTGACGTGCCTGGAGTTGGTTTAGGTGGCCTCCCATCCTTAATCCACTTCTTACACTTGCGAACTCTATGTCCTTTGCCGGAACAATAGTTGCATATCAGTTGCTCATCCTTATTGCGCTTGAAATTTCGCTCCGTAGGCATAGTAGTCACTAGTGCTTCCTTTCTAGAGCTCTCTTGACTGCCTAGTTCTCTTTCGAATGCGCAAAGATGACTTGTAAAACTGTCTATGGTCCTTTCTGTCTGCTTTGGCATAAGCCAGCTTGACTTGAAGTTAAAGAATCTTTCATCCAGCGTGCCTAAGACCTTACATATCAGGAACATTTCAGGAAGCTTAGCGTTGGCGTCAATCTTAGCAACTTCGGCCTTTAATTCTTTCCAAAGATTCTTTAACTTCGACATGTGGGTTGGAATGTCGTCCGCCCTATCACGTTTCAGTTCAAAGAACTCTAAGCACAAATTATATGCTCTATCTTCCGTTTGTCCATCAAATAGTCTATGTAGCTCCTGCCAGACTTCTCGAGCAGTCCTAAATCTCATAACCTTCTTAAGTGTATCTTCTGACATGTTAGAAGTCAACATGAGTAGAGCGCCAGTCTCAGCTTTCTTATAATTGGCCAGTGCCGTATTATAATTTCTGGTTTCGGCGTCACCTGCTCCGCTTGCGAGTGTGAGCTTTTCTAGTCTACCTTCTACTACTTCGAGGGCGTTAACAGTGCCTTCAAGCATGATGGTAACCTTGTATTTCCAAGTTGACCAGTTTTCCTTGCCCGTAAGTTTGCCAATGTCTATTTTCGTCGTATAATCCATCGTGAAAACTTATTTCAATTCAGTTGGGACCTCTTAAAATGCAGATAAAAGTGTGCAGATTACCTTAAGTAATGTGGAAGCTTCCTGAAAGAATAAGGATCACACTTGACGACAGTAGTTACTTTGACCCTAGCTAGTCTACGTATTTAGCACCCACGGTATTTAATTGATGTTGCGCACTGGATACACTTTTGTAGTTTATATTTATTTATTACGAGATTTACGTATTTTCTGTTTTTACAAGTCCGACATAAGTGACACAGTCACACAGTCAATAAGTCAGTAGCCTAGCAACGATTCATAGATACGCGAATATGTATGCGAACTTCTTTCACTGATGCTAGACCTACAAACTTAACAATTTCCTGATCCTCTTGTGGAAATTCCGGATTATCCAGATTCTTTCACCTCCTATAAAGTGAAATTAAAAATTAACTAAGAATTTAGACACATTGCCCGTCTCTTGTAAAGAAAGGCTTCCTTTCCCTTTTACTATTACTACTTATTTCTTACTCAAAATTGGACTCTTCGTCCAGAGCTCCGGAAGAAAAGCTAAAAACACAAAGTAAATTAGGTTTAATTAAGATTTAATTTCATTTCCTTGTCTTCATTTCATGATAAACCAAGTTTGATATAAGTTTGTTCTATATCGAAAAAATGGGCCTATTTTATTACGAAACTGGCTATATATCCAAAAACTTAGCTCATTTTCCGTAGTTGCTGAAAACGCAATTCATTTTCCTATAAAATATCTTCTCCGAAAACTAATTTTACACTATTTTTTTATTTTTATTTCTGTATTTTAAATTTCTTGCTTTTTTTTACATATTTGACACAAAAAATGAACAATGAATGCGTCGTAGTTCCATACTTTCAAACAAAATTCAAATTCTCACTATCCCTCCGTTCCAATCACAACACAGCAATCCAAACAGCTATAAAACTCTTTGTTTTGCTTACTTCCAATACATATTCAACCTTTTTATTATTTGATGAAACAGTTAGAAAAAGTCTCCTACAAAATTTCAAAGTTTTAGAGTTCCGTAGATCAAATAAATCACGAAAATATTTATTAAAAGTTCAGTATCTTTTAGTATTATAAATGATTTCAAGATCAGCTAAAGTTTTGAGTAAAATTGTACGGACGAAGCTAGTTCCGTTACAAGTTGCCAGGCACAACTACACCAAGACATTTTCAAGTGCCTATAATATGGACGTATCTATGTATGCTGACCTTAGGAACTGGCACATTCTAATTACCGGCCTACCAATAATGAAACATGACTGAGACCAGCAAATTTATTCATTCGTGGAGTCGTCTGTTTTGAGACATTTATGTCCTACACAAGGCATAAAATGAGCAGTGACTGAAACAGCACATTCTATGTGTACCTTGGTTATGTACACAGAAAGCGACAAATTAAGTTTAATAAAGGTGAAATTAGAGACCTGGAACACCAACCCAAAAATCAGGACATATTCAGGACAAATGGGTGATTTTTAGGGTTCCGTACCTCAAAAAAAAAAACGGAACCCTTATAGGATCGCTTTGTTGTCCGTCCGTCTGTCTGTCTGTCTGTCAAGACCCTTTATCTCACGAACGGGTAGAGGTATCAGGTTGAAATTAATACCATATGTTAAGGTCCATGAACCACACAAGATCTGAAAATTTAAATTTTTTACAAGGACGCAATCAAAAGATATGGCTTTTTATGTCCTCATCTCCATACATTTATGCAAAAAAGCAAAACCTACAGGGTACTTCCCGTTGACCTAAAATTATGAAATTTGGCAAGAAGCTAGGTCTCACAGTACAAATAAAGGGAAATGTCTGAAATCATTAAATTTTACAACTTTACTCACAACTAATGGTAACCAAATGTGGTGAGCTCCCGTTTCAAGAACATTCATATAAGAGAGGGGTCAAGTTGGATGGTCGAGGAGGCGATTTTTGTTTTAGTTCTATTTTAAAAACAGGAACACTTACAAAATTTAAAATTGGTATGTTTATAGTTCATAAGCTATAAAATAATAACAAATAATAAAAGTTGGTCAAGCGCGTGTCGGACCCAAAAAATCTAGCACATTAACTTACTGAAATTTCAACTAATACAATTATAATTATGTGGTGGTACGGAACCCTCAGTGCGCGAGTCCGACTCGCACTTGGCCGGTTTTTTTAAGTAGTACGCTGCTTTATTTATTTTTTGGATATACAGTCTTTTATAGATACGAGTATAACGCTTAAGTTAGTGTTTTCATTCAAAATAACAATCAAAATATCAGTCTTAACCAGTAATACTAAGGTTTAGAGAAATAAGTAATTAAAAAAAAAATTAAACTTTCGATGACACTAGATGTTAGGTAAGTCTTATAACTCGACTTTCTCCATTATTAGAAATCGATAGGTGAAATATATTTTCATTCTCATACAAGGTTGCTCCACCCCTATTAAAACAGTGAACATTGAAGACAAAATGTATCCACCACAAACATGTGTTAAGTGGGCTTTGCCATGTTTAGGACATGCTTTACCCAATCAACAAACACAGTCTGATGTCTTACACAATTTGATAAAAATAGAATAAAAGAAAATATATGATGAACCAATAATGCTCAATTTGATAATCTGATGTAATTTTAGAAATGGGCATTGCTATCATGTGTGCCATATACTGATAGATGAATCACCATAGACAGTTAGTTTTAGTGTTAAAAAGGTTTCATAGCCTGAAAAAGAATAATAATTTACCATGCACCTGTCTGAAAACATTGCTTCAACTTTGTCTTAGATATGAAAATTTTGTGTGTTAATTTACAGAGTTATCAGATGACCAGAAAGCTCTACAAGAGCTGGCCCGCAAGTTCACCAAAGAGGAGATCATTCCACAGGCGGCCCACTATGACAAGACTGGTGAATACCCGTGGCCAATAGTCAAGAAGGCATGGGAACTTGGTCTGATGAACTCCCACATTCCCGAATTCTGCGGTAATGTATTTTGAACTGAACATATTTTAGTCAAGAGTATGTCATGCTTGACAAATGGGACCCTATTAATATGCCTTCGATGTCTGTCTGTCAGTGTACTGTATCTCATGAACCGAAGTTAAAATTTTCACAGATAATTTATTTCTGTTGCCGCCATTAATACAAAAACAAAAGGGGCTTCCCTACTAAGAATATGTTTTTAAGCGTTTATTGCTAAATTTTTTGTTTAGGCTCTATCGTAAAAACAGAAACACTTACATGCGTGAAAATTAGTATATTTGTAGTGCATAACCTGTAGAATAACAACAAATAATATAAACTGGTTAAGTGCGTGTAGGACTCGCGCGCATTTAATACACTTCTGCGTGACTGCGCTTGTGTAACTAAGACGGTATTTTTACCTTAGTGGTACAGAACCCTCGGTGAGCGAGTCTGACTCGCACTTGGCCGGTTTTTTTCTTTACAACACAGGTTGTCCTAATTGTGTTAAACTTGACCTGCTCTTGATTGTACCTATTTATTCCTTTGTTAAAATTATAACTGACCATTTAATAAGAATTATTAATCACGCAGCAGTGTTTAAGAAATCTACTATTTTTAGATGATATCAAATCTTGGCAACCGCTGGCAATTGGGTCCAGTGGAGGAAAAGAGTCCTTTGCTCAACCATGGGATATCAATGGTTAAATAGGTTGATAATGTCTTATGTCTAATCTAAAAAATACGCAGAGTTAGAAACAGGGCATGTGATCGAACTTCCGTACAAACTGTTACCTTTATTTGAACCCTGGTTTGGCCAGATTACAGCACACAACACTTTTAATCAAACTTGACGCATCAATTTTCCTTTCTCATAAATATATTGACAAACGTCGTAAGTGACACGTCCTTAGGGGTTATGCACGCTCGTGAAATATAAACCCTCGACTTCGTCTCGGGCTTGCAAAACGCCAGTCAAGTCGTTTGTAATAACCCTTCTTACAGAATTTTTATCTTAAACCAATCTTAAACGTCTATTATTTACCCTTTAATATGGCTTCAATGTGTTGACAAAATAAGTACCATCACGGGTGGGTATTAACAGGGTGGCCCATGGATGGATAGACGTCCAAATTAAAAAAATTTATACCTCATACTAGGTGGTTGCGCCCTGCCGTGCGCTGTACGTAAATTCAAATTTTCCCGCGCTGAAATTAGACGCTACCACGCTTGACAGGTTCAATACTTATACAAGATAAATAAAATTGTTTGATTGGCACTTCCGGTACAATTCCTTCTCCCCATCTCCCTCCTACACGTACCGCATCTTGTAAGAACAAGCGAGCGAGTAAAAATGTGGGCTGCCAGTGCGTGACAAATGTGACAATCCAAAAAGCAACAGAAAAGATGGCGATTTTGGTTTGTTCGGGATCTGCGCCGCGCCTTCTTTCATGTAGAACTTACCTTCACTGAGCAAGATGGACATCACCGGCAGATGTCAGATGGACATCACCGCACCGGCGGCATGTGCAGTTAGTTCTTGTGTTCTTCAATAAGCATGAAGAAACTGTAAATATCAAGAGGAAAAGTTGCTTTACTGTTGCCGGCCGGCACGGCGTCCCCGAAGCCCCAAGTCACTCACGACGCGACCTCAAATTCGCTAAACCCAGGTATCGTGTTTAAATTTGAGTCCATCCGTTTTTTATAGTAGTTTATGCAACGGTACATAATGAGGGGTATAAAACTCGAGTGTCGGTTTATGGGACGCAGGCGAGCGTAGCGAGCCAAGTTCCATAATAGAAGACACAAGTGTTTTATACCTAATTATGTGGAGTTACATACACAACTTTATCTACTCTCATATCGTGAATCCTAAAATAATGTGTTCAAAAACAAACCTTAATGTTTTTTCTCTTTTTCCGGTGATAACTGCTAAGCGAAGTTCCTTTAGCTGCTTTAAAAACACTCGAAGGCTAATCGTAAACAATTTTATCACTTATTTCATTACAAAACTAATAAAAATATGTAAATACAACTTTTGTTTGCTGAGTTTTCCGTTATTGCAATAAAACCTCCTTGCAGCCACAGACTACAAACGCATCAAGCTGTCAATGGCGCGCCTATAAAAATTAAAAAATTGTTTAATAGGTCTCCTGCGATGACTGTTAGTAAATTCAATACTTCATAATACACTCCCACAGATAAAAAAATGCTGCTAAGAGTATTTCTATGCACAGATTGAAATTATGAAGATGTTAACCTACAATTTTTGAACGCATTATTGAGGATTAACGATATGAGAGTACATAAAAGATTTTATCTACGACTTTTTTGAGTAACTTGCAGGAATGTTGAAAAAATAGTATTTTACGTGTAAAGGCAACATTCAACTTGATTATAACACAATATCCAGTACACAAAATTAAGAATTTTATTATCCCTCCGTCAGAAAATTCTAATAAAAAAACAAAAAATTATAACTCAAAAACTACAAATAATCGCAGAACATACATACATCAATGGGCCACCCTGTATAAAAACATTATTTACGTCAGTCGCAATGTTACTTATCGGGTCACGCGGTATTTACAATTTATTATCGAATTCCAGGAGGCATGGCTCTAGGTACTTTCGATTCTTGCCTCATAGCCGAGGAAATTGCTAATGGATGTTGCGGTATTAAAGCCGCTTTACTGACCTCAAATATAGGTGTAAGTTATCTTGACAATAATTCTAAATGACGACTGGACGAATGCTTATTACTTGCTTATTATCCTCTCCATGTTGTAAAAACAGACCTTAAAACGAATACAAGATTTTCATGGAGCGATATTTTCCTCTTTCTCCTGATTCCTTCACAAGATCTTGCCGATACTCATGTCATAGGTAACTTATATACTTCATTTATTTAATACTTGTTTTGTTGATCTCCCTTCACAGGAGGCATAGGGCTAGGTGTATTTGAAAATTGTTTCATCTGTGAGGAATTAGCGTACGGCTGCTCTGCGGTCATGGCAGCGATTTATATCACCGGAGTTGGAGTGAGCTATATCATGATATCGACTTGGTGATTTTATTGGTTTTGGAGGCATGTGGCAATTCGTGTGATATCATGTCGTTTTCGTCCACTAAATTCTAAGATTTCTCATTCCTTTAAATGCAATACACTTTACGATAGTTTGGATTCGCGTGCTTTTCCTTTACTTTTCTGAACTGTTTGCCTAAGTGAAAAAATTTCAGGGGGCATGGGAGGCATGGGTGTTTTTGAAGAATGCCTTGCAGCTGAGGAAATGTCGGTTGGTTGTACTGGTATCACTCTTGCTATCGGCGCCACCAATTTGGGAGTGAGTTTATATGATGTTTCATATCTTAAATACCAAAGCATAAGTTCAAAAAGAAACTGCTGATAAACTTATAGTTAGGGTGCTGGCTGCAATTTGGGTATATGATTTGCTCATGATTCATATTAATAAGGATGATAGATCTCCTTGTGGGAATTGTCCTTTTGGGAAGTGGTCCTTTTGGGAAGTGGACGTTTTGGGAAGTGGTCCTTATGGGCCTAAAGGCAGCTCAATACGAATCGATTTGGTCCTTACAAGTTTTTCTGTGCGTCGCTGCGTTTTTGAGTTAAAGCAAAAAAAATTAAAATAAGATACTAAATAATGTTTTTTTTGTCTGCCTTTGTGGCTCCTGTTTAAAATACTTCTGAAGATGTAGAAAATCGAAGAGGCAGACATGCAGGTCTCTGCATTATCACGGGATGAAGTAGTGAATTTTTGCATTTTGAAGTGCTGTAGATTTACGACGCAGGGCTATTATGGTGGCAGACCATTTTTCTGGGGTTTTATACATTGTATTTAATCAGATAGTCATACGTAGTCTGCCAGGTGTATGTTTCATTGTCAAATTTCAAAATAGTTAAAACTTAATTCCTGAAAAACGCACGGGTGTGGATCTCCGCCAATATTTTTTGTATATTTTAGAGGATGCTCCATATCATCAGTCAAAGAGGCAGACATGAGCAAATCATATATAAATTTGTCCTTCATCATCCTTACTATATTACTAAACGTAGAATCTAGCTTTTTTAAAGCATAATCAGAGTGAATATAAAAATGCGTGCTGATATCCTATGTTTAGTAAAATCCATCACGGCCTCTTTCATTAACAAACTAGACTCATACATATCTGAAAAAAGTAAACAATAGACCATTTACATTAATAAAATAATACGACTGCACGGTATAACAAACTCGCGGTATTTTATTCTTGTATATAATGTACCTAAATTATTACAATAGATTAAACTAATACGTATATGTAATAATATTACTTTTGAAGAATAGAAACAAGGGAACCAAGGGAAAGAATACAGCATAAATTTTCATTGGTTTGTAGCAAAACCAATGAAAATTCACTCTGTATTGGTTCTGGAGCCCCTAAGCTCTGTGTGATTCAATTCAAAGGCCACGAGCCAGGCACTAATTACGTTCCTTTCGGGAGATAACTTCTATAATTCTTCAAAGAGTTGAGTTAAACCATGAAGCCTTTTGAACGTCAGCTCCTGTTCCATGGGTGGGTTCTAAATATTTTCAATAATTTCCTCCTGATTTATCAAATCATTGCTAACCAAGAAAACAAAAAGAAAATGGATATGCTTATTGCTCCCTCCTCAGCAGAAAGTGGTGCTAAAACTTAAACCTCCTAGGGTGGATTCCATGTCAGCTGGTCACACAAATAGTCCGGTCCCTTATAGTCTTATATCGCCAAATTCACCAAATTGCACCAAATTTTGTGAAAAAATTTGGTGAAATTGTAAATCGTGTCTATGTGAAACAGCTAACTGACCGCACTAAAGCAAGAAAAAAATTCATATACATTTTGTGATTTCTCCTCAGTTGACAGTTTATATGCTATTGGCAATAAATAAAAACGTCAGCTGGCTGTATCTCGGTGGAAAGATTTCGAAAAGGCGTCGGTCGCGGGTAAGGTGATGATATGGCGCGGTTACAGCGCAGGTGCTATGCCTCGAAATGGCGGCGGCAGTGGTCATATTTATTACAGCCTTGTTTTCCAAGCTTTTCTTTATTTATTTTACTATATTTCCATAATTCTATTTTTATATTTTGTATTGCTTGGTTCGTCTTCTGACGAAGGTCTCCTCCAGAGCCCGCCAATCCTCTGTCCTTAGCAACTCTCTGCCACAATGGCCCTGCATCTTCCTTTATTTCATCTTCCCATCGTTTGTTTTGTCTGCCTATTTTCCTCTTCCCATCCCTTGGGTACCAGTCTGTTACAGTTCCTGTCCATCTCTTATCTTTCAACCGTGTATCATGTCCAGCCCATCTTCATTTTTGTTCTCTTATCAGTATCACCCTGGTTACATCTCGTACTCCTGTTTTCTTTCGGATGGTTGTAAGTTTCACCTAGTCTTGTCTTTTCACTTTGAGCATACTTCTTTCCATGCCGTGTTGGTAGACTTTAAGTCTTTGAAAATGTTTGTTAGTTAGGGCCCATGTTTGGCATCCATATGTCATACATGGTAATATGCATATGTTGAAAACTTTGGTTTTGAATGCTAGGGGCAAATTGCTATCTTTCATAATTTCTTTTAGTGACCAATATCGACTCCAAGCATTGCTTACTCTTTTATCGATTTTTCTTTGGTGGTCAGGTTCCTGGCTGAAATAATCTGGCCCAGATATACATACTCCTCTGCATATTCTATTTTTCTTCCCTCAATTTCTATATTTTCTTTGTTGTTGTTGGTCATAAGTTTAGTTTTATCTGCTTTGAATATTTCTGTGCTGTTTTTGTATATTTCTCTTAAAAGCCTAATATATTTTTTTAAAATTCTTTGAGAATCTAGTGCTTTCCATATTTCATTGTGTGTAAGCGAATCAAAAGCTTTATTGTTATCCACGTTTGCTATGTAGTATTGTTTTCCAAACTCATTTAGTATATGATCAATAGTCGAATATTTGCTTCGAAACCCAGCTTGTTTTTTTGGTTGGTTATTATCTAATAAAGTAGATATGCGATTCAGGATGACCTACAAGAATATTTTGTATATTTCATTTGTTATTTGGTCTTTTCCGGGTGCTTTGTAATTTTTCAAGGTAGATATTGCTTTAATTATTTCACAGTTTATTATATCTGGTACTTGGTCTTCATCTTTATCCTGCAGATCAATTATTTCTTCCTCTTGACTGTCATATAGCTATTGATAAAATTTGGTGGCTAGTTCGTTAATGTGTTCTCTTTGTGTGACAATTTTCTTTTTGTTAGTGTCTTTCAGGTTTGGTATCCACTGTCTAACTTTTTAATTCTTTAAAAGCTTTTGTGATACCTCCTGTTTTCTCTATACTGCTTTTTAGTTTTTCTGATCTTTGTTTTCTTCTGTGGTTTCTTATGTTTCTGTTGATGTTTTTACTCATTTCTGCTATTTGTTTTCTTCGGTTCTTTTTTTCTTTCAAAATTTTTTTTCTTTCTTCTAAAAAGAGTCTTGCTTCTTCTTATTGCTGTAGTAAGTGTTCTGTTTTGATAGTTCATCTTGTAATTGATTGTCATCATATCAGCCGAAAGACGTCCACTGCTGGACATAGGCCTCCCCTAAAGATCTCCATGACGACCGGTCCTGCGTTGCTCGCATCCAGCGGCTTCCCGCGACCTTGACCAGATGTCGGTCCATCTTGTGGGGGGCCTGCCAACGCTTCGTCTTCCGGTACGTGGTCGCCACTCTAGAACCCTCACGCCCCATCGGCCATCGGGCATCTAAAGTAACTGACATAGCCCTGAGAATCGCTAAACTGAAGTGGCAGTGGGCCTTCTTCCTTTTTTGCCGTAGTCGGGTA
Organism: Athrips mouffetella; assembly: GCA_947532105.1. NCBI lineage: Eukaryota > Metazoa > Arthropoda > Insecta > Lepidoptera > Gelechiidae > Athrips > Athrips mouffetella. The sequence goes on from OX383956.1 coordinate 37,525,837, forward strand.
AAAAAATTACAACTTCAAGTCGTAACATAAAATAAACATAAAATAAACCAATACAATTTCAATTTTGCTTTACCTTTTGGAAATTTTTGCCTACATAAAAGTTTTTCAGGGGGCATGGGAGGTATAGGTGTGTTCGAGGAATGCCTAACGGCTGAGGAAATGGCGGTCGGTTGTTCTGGTATTACTACAGCTGTCGGCGGAACCAACTTGGGAGTGAGTTTATGTGACGTTTCAATAAACAGAATACCCATAGTTTATCGTGTTATCTAAGATCAAGATTATAATATACAGGGTGATTGGAAGCTGGGTGCAAAGCCTGTAAAGGGTAGCTGAAATCATTTAGAACATATTAAGCCATATTTGTCTCAGACGAAGTCGAATATTTCTTTTTTTCATTGTTACTTTAATGTTTAAAAAAAATAAGACTATTAATTGCTAACGGTGTTAAGTTAAAGTGGTTTTTTCATAATTTTTTGTATTTATTTTATTAAAGCAATGTTTGGCCAGTCTCATGAGACATTTTTTTAAGGATCTGTCTCATCTAAAAAATATTCTAAAGCTATTTGAAGTTCTAAAAACATTTTTAAAATGAAGATACCCGATTTGTTTAAGGCATTTAAAAATAAATAATCAACCTTAATAGTAGGTTGCAAATTGAGGTTTATAGGTTAGTCCCCGTTCAAGACATCTCGGAAGATATACATCGGATATATATGGTATCATTGCATTCAGTGTCATGTCCTGAACTTATATATATGTGTGATGACAAGCGCGCGTGTGGTGGGGGTGGAAACTGTGACGTCATAAAGACGGTCATACAAAAAAAATATCAAAAATCTCTTAAACATACCATGTGGGGTATCTAATGAATGAATTGACCTACGATAGGTCAAAGTTACCTCATAACAATTTTAGTCAATCAAACATTGGGTACTTATGAATTAAGTAGTTTTTGCAACAATAACAATTACAATAAAGACCGGCCAAGTGCGAATCGGACTCGCGCACCGAGGGTTCCGTACCACCAAATAATCATAATTGTTTTGTTGAAATTTCAGTTACTTATTGTGCCAGATTTTTTGAGTCCGACACGCGCTTGACCAGATTTTATTATTTGTTGTTATTTTATAGCTTATGCACTATAACCAAACCAATTTTCACGTTTGTAACTGTTCCCGTTTTTAAGATAGGTCTTTAGTATGGGAGCTCAAGAAGAAAGGGGGACAACCAAGCATGTTATTTAAAAGATTTGAACAACTTAAGCTTGATAACTTATTTTTGAAATGCCTTAAACAAATCAGTTTTCTTCATTTTAAAAATTAATTCGAACTTCAAACGGCTTCAGAATATTTTTCTGATGACACAGATGCTTAAAAAAAATTCATGAGACTGGCCAAACATTCCTTAAGTAAAACCAATAAAAAAATTATGACAAACCATATAATAGTAAAGTTTTGGACTTTTTTGTCAAAACATTAAAGTAACAATGAAAAAAAGAATATAATATGTGACTTCGTCTAAGACAAATATGGGTTAATATGTTCTAAATGATCTCTTAAGGCTTTGCACCCAGCTTCCAATCACCCTGTATATAGGTAGATCAAGTTCATAATAAAGAAACAGCTGACTTAAGACATAAAGGGTAAAAATAAAAAATGTGTAGCGATATCATATATTTGGAATCTATAGCCCATTCTGCTATGGGGAGTCTTGATCTCTTAATAATATAATAAGGACCTATAGACAAGTGGCTTTCTATTATCTTAGAATGCCGTTAGCGTAGAAAAATAATGTATAGGATTGACATTAGCTACATTTCGTTAGCTAATGTCAATCCTGTATATTACATTCTATTCCTAGCTTTTACGATATTAGAAAGCCACTTGTCCTTATTTCAAACAGAATAGACTAATACATATCTGATATACGTAGGTAAATGATGACCGCTTAAAACTAGACCCACTTGACTCGAGACGAGGGTGATTCCAAATTCAAACTAGACAGTTACAGTTTCATAATTTCATTTTGGTAATTTTTGGCTTATTACCCTTTATTGTTTCCAAGTTTTTATTCGAAATTAAATATAGGTTTGAATAGCAAACGCAAATGGTTCCACGTAAGGTTAAGGTTAAAACATCAAGTACCTGGGCGACCGAGCTATGCTCTGTATAACATTAGCCTAGGCAGACCAACAGACGGTGCTATAGGATTTCTGAATTGCGCTGTAATTTTTCAAAATACAGCGCTAACAATTTCTGGATTCTAGGGAGTGAAAAATTTATCTAGCTAACTTTTCACTCCCCGAAAGTTGAAAATTTCATCGAAATCGTTAAGAGACGTTTTAGACGATTACAAGTATACAGATGTCACAATCAAAACCACCATTGAATAAAACTCATACTGATTTTCGCAGTCTAAAGTAGTTTGAGTTCTGACTGTCACATAATATATGTGGGGTTATGAATACCTACTGGTATTATTACTACTACTACTATTATGAATACCTACTGGTATTCATAATAGTAGTAGTAGTGTTTTTTTTTCAGGTCGGTAAAGAGACACACAATATACAACCACATACTTCAAAATTACTTGTATTTTAATGTCCATCAGTTTCGGGTCATAGAAACTGAGAAATTAATTAGTCAAGCAGACCTTTGATAGGGTTCTGTCAATATTTTCTAAGGGTCCTTTATACTCACATAATCCTAATAACCCTACATTTGGGCTTCGCCGTAGTAAGGTGATAATTGAAGGTGATTAAAATCACGGTGTCAAAATAACAATCGGGTAGCGTTAGCATTTCCATCAAATTTTAGGTAGGGAGTAGCGAAAAAAAATATATAATACGCTGATTCCAAATAACATCTCTCATTGTTTCTGAATAAAAACATATCATGGAATGTAACACAACCAAGAAGAAATTACGACGTCATATGACATAAAGCTTTTGCCCGCGATTTCGTTAGCCTTGAAATCCCGTGATAAAAGATGTTCTGCCGCAGTGGTATATTGTATTAAGAAGCGTTTATTTTTCGTTTTGAATCAGCTCCTTAGTTCCAGAGTTAACCTTTTTTCCCGTGGCAATACGTTCCCGTGGTAAATTCACGTGCCAGGCTCAGTGTTGATGTAACTTCTAAAAGAGGCAGAACTTTTGGAAGCGCAGATCAAACCCGCCTATAAACATTTAACAAGGAAGCACTGCAACAAATACCCCTTTAAAAATGTTAGTGTAGATTGCTTACATTACAACCCATTCATCTTTTCACAGGCGGTTTAGAAATGGGTGTTTTCGAGGAATGTATGGTGGCAGAGGAGATAGCTTTTGGGTGTACTGGAATCAAAACAGCAATTGAGGCCAGTGGTCTTGGCGTGAGTCGCTCCCATTGTTAATTCGACGTGCACAGTAGGGTGGGTTGACAAACCGAACTTTTGCTACCGCTTTTTAATGTAATAAAAAGTTAATAAATGTTATAACAAAAAAATAAAATAATTTTATCTACACTCACATCATAAATCCTCAATGATGCCTTCTGAAATTATACGAGTATGTTACTACGTACATAATGTCACGTGCCTAGAAACACTCTTTGTTGCTATTTTTTATGTGTGGGAGTATATTACGAAGTCTTGATTTTCTTGAACTATTAAATAACTTTTTAATATAATTTATTAGTCTGTGGCTGCAAGCAGGATGCATTGCAAAGACACATATTTTTATTAGATTTGTGATGAAATACGTGATAAAAGCATAAAACTCAATACATTTATTGCATCCCATGATATTTACAAGGTGTTCATATAATAAATAGGTACATCATGGACCCTGTCGGGCACAGCAAAAGTAGGAGAGAGGAAGATTCTTTATCTAAAAAATAATATTTTATGTTACGTACCATTTATCTAAAATTATTTTTTATCTTTATAGTCCTAAATAAAAAAAAACAATGTTTTATTATTAATTTTCCATAGTTATATAATTTTATTTATTTATTCTATGACTAGATTACTATCACTACTTTTATTAATATTTGATTTAATGTGTTATAAAAAAATATTGTTTTCGGGTGTTTTTATGGTAGTTAGGGATATCGCTTAGCGGCTATCACCGGATAAAGAGAAAAATATTACGAAGTGTGAACAGGTTTGTTTTTGAACACTTTATTTTATGGTGCGATGTGAGTGTAGATAAAGTTGTGTATGCAACAGCACATAATTAGGTGTAAAATCCCTTGTTTCATTCTAATATGGAACTTGCATCGCTACGGTCGGCTGCGGCCCATACCAACACTCGAGTTTTATACCCCTCATTATGTACAGTTACATAAACTACTATTTTAGCTATTTGATAGTTCGTAAGTATCCAGGGTTCGTACAGTGACTTCCGGATGGCTTATCTGAAAATAGCATTTAAATAAATACATTTACTAAAAGTATATGCTCTGTCAGGCAACAAAAAAAACTAGAACTGATGGGAACATTAATGGGAATATTAAAAATATTTATTTTAGAAAACTTTTTATCTGGATTTAAACTATCCTTTTCTACTATTAGAAATTATATTATGATTTTTTTTTTCATAAATGCGCGACCCACCCTAATGCACTGTAGTTATTTGACAACAGAGAATTTTTTAGATTGCATGGCTATCCTGTTTTTAACACGACTATTTTCTTATCAGGTGTTTCGAACACGCTAATTACTAACTACTGTGGATGAGACGCTTTTAAAAATAGAATAAGTAAGATTCTATTAGTCATCGTTCACGTGTATTCGTTGCCTAGTAGCGATGTAGTTAGTACAAATCACTTATTATAAAGATATAGTATCTACAGTCAAGAGAACGTACAGCTTGATAAACTGAACTTTGCAACACGCTTATCTTAGTGTAGAGAAGAAAAACGAAAGGTTGACCTGCTCTTGAGTGGACGTACAAGCAAGTGAAAATTGTGTGATTGGGTCGACCTTTATCTGCTTAAAAAACATTAAAACAAAATCGCGCCCCCATTCTTTGGTACGCCTAAGTAATAAGTTGTTGTTGTATGCATGGCTTTATTGACTACGTAAACAGACTATCAAAGAGTCAAGAATATCTGAATGTATTTCAGCTTGCTTTACCGTTCTTTGACATACATATGATTTCGCTGTATGACCTGTTTATAATATTAACGCTTACTAACAATAAATAAGTAACGTTTCCATTACCGCTCCATGAAAAGTAAAATTAGTAAAAAGTCGCAAAATACAAAATTATGCGCAATAATAGTATGTTTTTTAGACTTGGAGTACATACCTATTTTTGTAGAACTGTAGAGAGGGCTATTCTCGCACGATCTATATTTCAATCTCTAAAATAGATTGTATTTTTGCTCCCGACATAAAGTCTAGTTTGACATAATTTATGTGAGATTTTCTTGAAGGCCGCGAGAATAGCCTGATTTGTGTTTGTTTGAAGGTTTTCTGATTGTTTTTTATAAAACTAATATTTATTTGTAAAGGTGTCTGAAGTATTAGTGCAAGCTTGAATAATTAGGCATTTTACTTTAGTAAGCATAAATAAAACAGCCGGTGGACAATTTTATAAATATGAAATTAGTTTCAGTAACGTTCAACCAATTTAAGAACTGCGTTGTTGTCGGGTAATGTATTTGAGATGACTTAATATACGTTTTCAGCTGTTTTACAATATTATCGATAAAATATTACTATTTTATTAGGTTTTTATCTAACCGTGAGATTTCGTGCGCCCTTCATATTTGAGCTGTGTAGTAAAAGAATCAGTTGTAATTGTAACCGTAAGGTAATCACCCATATAAATGGTATGTATGTTATTCGTAGTATTTATGTAAAATTAATTTATTCAAATACAATCATAGAATAAACACGCCACTTTATACATTAGTCAGCGAAAACCCCACCCCTAATCGTTCCCGGTGCAAAGGTGCCCATTACGCTAGCCGCATTACCGCGCTGTATGGCGATGGACAGCATCTGCACCAAACGATCCGGCGCGGGGGTCACTGCCCCAACAACCCGTCGCCTCCACCGCGAATGGCACGAAAGTGTACCGCCGCTCGAGATCAGCATATTTGAACTTCTTTGAGCTGCGGCTTCGGCTGCAGCTGCTCCAGTCAAGCACACGGTGCGGCTGACATGCGACGCGGCAACACACGTCGCATCCCAAAGCAGGCACCTCCCCTTCTCCCACAGCACCAATTTCATTCCGTCGGAATCTAGACGGCTAGGGGGTCTAGCACGCAAGGGGTGTTGGTTGAAACCAGAGCCCAACGGAGCATCGCATTGAGAGCATGGTGCCGGGGAAATCTGTTAGCACAGCGACAGCAACTGAGAGAGTGATGGCAGTTGTTCTCCACCATGAATAGTAACTTGACTTAAGGTAAACACATTTCGGATGATGAACCTAGTACCAACTTTTAGTATGTTCTTAAACATGATATTACACCTTCAAAACCACCGGGACGAAAGCTGTCAAATGCCTGGATCAGGAGGTATGACGTCATAAATTTTTTGGATGGGATTTAAAAAAAAATGTTTTATTCCAATGACTCACTATATCCTCATTAATAAATAGTATGAAAGCAATTTTTAAAATATTGAACGCGAAACTCGATAAATAGGATAGGTTTTAAAGGTTTTACTATTTATCTAGTTTCATGTTCAATATTTTCAAAATTGCTTTTATACAATTTATTAATGAGGATATAGCGAGACATTGGACGTATATTTAACAAAAAAATATTTAGCCGTTTTTTCCTGGAGGAGCTCAAACTTGGTGTGTTTCGAAAATGTTTCTTTGATTTTAAAATAACCAGATGCTCAAATGTGACAATGTAGTATATTTCCAGAATCAGCTCCTAAAGCCCTTTCATTTGATATACTACACGATAGGAATTCAAAAAAATATTTTTGAAATCCCATACAAAAAATTTATTGCGTCATACCTCCTGATCCAGGTATTTGACAGCTTTCGTCCCGGTGATTTTGAAGGTGTAATATCATGTTTAATAACATACTAAAAGTTGGTACTAGGTTCATCATCCGAAACGTTCGGGCCCTTTGCGACCTTAAGTCGAGTCGCTAGTAGCCGCATATGCATTGGTTTCGTTCGCACACATCGCAACCCAGGCGGAGAGCAACCACCACACGCACAGGGTTCGCAGGTGAGGGATAGTAGGTGATGCCTGAAGCCACGCACCAGATTCAGGCTGAGAAACAGCTTTAGGCCTGCAAGGTTAGCCACGGCCAGTCCGCCCATAAGCTCTTCCAGAACCCTCTTAGCACGCCCTCTGTCTTTGTGGCAAAGTAGGCAAATTTTGTTTACAAAGTTTGAGTATATATATGTCGCAGGCAAATCGTATAATTCGCAGCTTACAAACGGCGGGCAAACTGTAAACGGTCGTCAAATTGTAAAACGGCGTCGGCAGTTTGTAAACAGGTTTAGATCACTGGTGCATTTTAGGTTCGTTAGCCATGGTAAATCAAACCTAACCGATCCCGAGCAGGGATCGGTTAGGTTACCTTACGACCACAACGCACGAGCGTGCGCGAAAGCGGCCGGAGAGTGCCAGAAACTAATTACGCGCCGTTTTGTGAAATACCGCGGCATTATGTAAAATGACGAGTTATAAATTTCTCGGCATTTTGTAGAATGCCAAGGGGTTTATCTCGTTTTACCCCATTCCCAGTTTCACCCGTCTCGTTTTCACCCGATTTTGATAAATTTGATTACATTTTATATCGTTATTTTTTCTATCGTTTTCAACTGCCAACCGTCAACATAAAAAGTGTTTCAAGGTAAAATGATGCATTTACTTTTCATTCTTATATAAATATATTATATTTTTTTTTTTTACCTAGTTTACTCGCGGATTGTTTAATGGCCTCGCGAACCGGCAAGCGTAGCTCTATTATTATAGTCTCCAATCCTGCTTGATTAATTTGACAGGTGGACAGAGCTATGCGTGAGAGCAGGACGGAGCTATCCGTGTCTCGTCATTCTCTAGTACTTATAGCTCCATCCTCTCTCACACCATCTGTCAAATTCATCAAGCTATATTATTTAAACTGTATATTGATTGATATTATTATTAATATATGTAAAGTTGATTATGTAAGTACTCAATTTACCATAAGTTTTAATGACTGCGATAATTAAACTCCTAGTCAGATTAATAAAACCTGTGATTATACTCCACCAGAATGTAAATTGTTTAATTCCTTACATATGTTTCTTCCGTGACCTAGAACTTAGACTTAGCATTAAATTCTTGATCCTCATGTTAAGTACGTGAAGTATAATAATTAAATTTGGAATAAAACTTTTCCTGCTGATGGTACTTCAAAGCAAGATTGACTTTTAATCGACTTCATCTATAAAATTTGAAATCTGGTGAAAACGAGACGGGTGAAACTGGGAATGGGGTAAAACGAGATTAACCCATGCCAATGCATAACCCAAAACGACGAATTATACAATGTACCACTTTTTTGGCCGCGACATATGTACCACTTTTTTGGCGAGACTAATACGTATTTCCTTGCCAAATTACAGCTTTCTAGTACAAAGGGTCACTGAGCTAAGCCGCGGACATACGGACAAGACGAAACTATAAAGGTTCCTTGTTGAGTACGGAACCCTAAAAAAATGCTAAAATGTGATTAGATAACATACGTGAAAATTTTATATTTTTGATAAAATTACATACATTACGGGTCGAATTGATAAACTCATTTTCTTTGAAGTCGGTTAAAAAGTGATACTTACGCGAAACTCTCAAACCGTATAAAGTAAATACGTAGAATGGTTTTGGTAGTTAGAGTTAGATATGTATTAGTTTATTTTGACGCTTTATTCTTTATAATATATGCATGTTTTTTTTTACTAAAATTAAACTCGAATTTCTACAGTTATTGATCCAATTACTATTAATAATTTGGATCGATAACTGTACTTTACTGTAGTAACTCGCTTTGCCATTTATGACTAACAATAAACACAAAAAAAAATCGAATTCTTAGCAAAACTATACTGCAGCAAGAGTGAGTTAGAGCCTATAGACACGGCATTTTTCTACGTGCAGACGATGCGGCAACTGATTCCTTGCTTGCGTAACGCGTTTGCAAATACGCCGAAAGCGTGCGTTAGCGGAACGTGCCTCGTCTGCGTGTAGTGAAGATGTCGGTTGCATGGCGCTCAGCGAATGAAGGGGCGGGCAGTCACGGATACTGTCCGTCAGTGTGGCCGATATTGCGAAAATTATAGTTTTTATTAGAATAAAATTCAAACTTATCATGTTTCAAAATTCCTCTACGTTTTAAACTAAATAAAATTGAACAACCTTTTCGACTAAATAACTCTTTGAAGTGAACAACTATTCAAGCTGTTTTCCTTCCAAACCAAAGAATTTGTAAAATACGCGCATAGAAACGGAACGTTTATCTCATGTCAATAAGTATAAAAATACGAAAATAATCGCAGTACCGGCCACACTGGCAGCCTGTCAGGACAAAAAGTCTGCCTTCTGCTGTGCCTCTAAATCACCCGTCATGCTCTAATATATCGACTTGTCAGTGAGACGAGCTAGTACTGTATATTTGCATTTGCTCACAAGCTAATCTCTGATCCACTAATTTAGTCGCCTCTGAGGGATGCAGCTATAGGAAAGAAAGAAATAGTCGAATAGCTTACCCCTCCGAGGTGCCAAAATTTTGCCTTTGTGTAAATAGTCATGAGACAGAAAAATATGCTACCAAAAAAGGAATAAGTATAAATAAAAACTACAGAACAGTGGGAAAACGCTATCTCGTCTCTCTGAATAGGTTGTAGACTTAGCGTGCTCATACCATCTAAACAGCTTAAGCGCTTGTCAAATCAATAGTTAACTAGACGAGAATTTGAGTACAGCGGAGAATATTTTTCAGCAAGCGCCTGTCATCCTAGCCGGAAATAAGGAGCAGCAGAAGAAGTACCTTGGAAGGCTTGTAGAGGAACCCCTTGTTGCTGTAAGTATGATGTGGAAGAATAAGCAGTTACTTGATGGTGGTTCGGAGAGTAATGAAAGACATAAAAAATACATACAGCGGAACATAGAACCTCCTCATTTTTTGAAGTCGGTTAAAAAACTGTTATAATATAATTATCAGCGACTAGTTTTACATTGACAAAACCGCCAAAAAGAGCACTTTACGAAATTCAGCAAGTACATAGAAACAAAACTAATATAAACTGAACCGCCCAAAACCAGAGACCCGCTCAAGGTCAAAGTGTTTTTACCGACGTGCGGCCTACCTAATTAACTGCGAATATTTGAGTATGTTGCTAGAACCATAACACTGAACAACTTTCTCCAAAGTTTTCTTGTTTTCCCAAAACCTCGCACTGCCGCAATCCATGTTTCTTTAAGAAAGTTTTTCAGTTTATGAACATACTCAATAATTCGAATTAGAAACTAATTAAATTCAGTTATCTCCAATCTATACAGAGTGTAAGGGACAGCCTTCCGAATACAGTCAACGTAACTGAACAACTTTCAGCAAATAAAATTTCAGTAAAAGAAATAAAATCGGCCTCCACATAAACTATCCAATCAAGTTTGCAATCTTGTATGGAGAGGCCGATTTTATTTTTCATTTCCTGATCGTTTTATTTGCTGAAAGGAGTTCAGTTACGTTGACTGATCATGCCCTTTCAGTATTCGTAAGACTGTCCCTTACACCCTGTACAAAAACATTGCAGGCATACTGTGTGACTGAACCAGGCGCAGGCTCAGACGTGGCCGGCATCAAAACCAGGGCTGAGAAGAAGGGAGACGAATGGATCCTGAACGGACAGAAGATGTGGATCACCAACGGTGGCGTTGCCAACTGGTAATCAACACCTGCCAGTTGCACAAAGCGTCTTTAAATTTAAAGCTCATTTCAATATATTGCTGTCACTTTATTTTTTTCACAAATTTATTAAAAATTCAACATTTCGTATAATGATGGATTCAGGTCAGCTTTTAGTTTTGATGTTATAAGCCTTAAACTGAAATATGCTCGGGCTTATTTGTGGCATACTTGGACACGAATAAAACAAGCGCGTTGCTCAAATTAAGAATTAAGATGACATGACATATGTGCCGTTAATTGCACTAGCTCACTTACCCTTCAAACGGACACAGCAGTGTAGGCATTGCTGCTTTATGGTAGCAAATAGACAAAGGGCGGTATAGCGCGTTCAGAACAAGTCTGTCTATGACGGTTATTTTCTGCGCATTGGTGAGAGCGGAGACATGCGGAGAGCCAAAGAACGACTCGCTCGCCTCCCCCACATGCCGTGCTCACACCCAAGACTCATTTTTTGACTTCTGTGCTAATGCGCACACAGACAGAGTTATTTTGCACGCCGTATACTTCCCCTGACGTAGTCAGTATCGAAACACGATGACCAAATACAGATTTTCAAAATCACTATCAATACACCATTTTACAAGATTGGTGTATGTGTCGCAGGTAAATTGTATAATTCGCCCTTTACATAACGTCTAGTAATTTTAAAAAGTACCGAGACAAACGTACAATTCACCATTTTAAATGATGCCTAGGCATTTTACAAAACGGCGCGTAATTCGTTTCTGGCAATCACCGGTCGCTGCCGCAGGACGCTCACTCGTCTCGTGCGCTTTGGTCGCATCTCGCAAGGTATCCTAACCGATCCCAAGGTGGTTGGCCTTGGCTAACAACGAACTTAAATTGCACCAGTGATCTAAACCAAACCTGCCGACAACGTTTTACAGTTCGCTGACCGTATACAATTTGCCGGTCATTTGTGAACGGCGAGTTATACGATTTGCCTGCGACATATGTAGTGATTTTGAAAATATGAATTTGTTCAGCGACATAGTGAGCCCTTACACTTTCAAATTCACTTTTAGTTGTTTAAGGGCCTGTCTCAGCGCTTCCTGCTAGGTTCCAGACAGCCTATCTGCTAGTTAGTTCTGTCAGATAGTGAAAATGTTTTGTTTTACAAGTGCCTGATTGCTTTAACCAAAGAGATTTGAACCTCGCTACGCCGCAGCGAGGTTAATATCTCTTTGGCTTTAACTGACAGATAAACACAGGCAAAAATATCTGACAGATATTTTATCCGTCAGCTTACTATCGGAAAAGTTTAGCAGCAAGAGGTGAGACGGGCCCTAAATGTTTTCCATTTCTCATGTACAGGTACTTCGTCTTGGCTAGAACGAACCCTGACCCCAAGTGCCCTGCCAGCAAGGCTTTCACCGGTTTTATCGTCGAGAGGGACTGGCCCGGAGTCACCCCTGGCCGTAAGGTAAATAAAGCACTATGTACCAAAGTTTACGAAAGACGTTGGGGTTTTATAAACAAATGTGAAATTTTTGGACTAGCTATGTGTAAAAAGATAAATAAAACCCGTTGTGTAATTGTGGTCACAAACGTGTACCTCGTGTTATTTAGCAAAATGTCTGTTTACGAAATGTCACATTATTTTGTGAACTCTATTATGCGTTTGTTTGCTCATCTTAATGAGCACTTTTTAATCGAGCTACCGTTTTTAGATAGGTTTCTGCAAAATTTTACTTCTCCCTTTTCGACTTTGTTAGTCAAGTGGGTAACGTAATTGAAGTAACAGTTCTAGCGCCAAAATAGTAGGTACATTGCAAGTAAGTTAAAGTACCTACATTGCAAAACTCAGAGGCCGGCACAAAATGCGGCTTTAGTTCTCTGGTTATTGTGTACATTTCTAGGTATTTTGTATTTTATACGTGCTGCTGCGGACAGAAAGCGGTTGCGTCAGTCCGCGTAGCGGTCAGAAAGATTTTTTTTTAATGTTTGCACAGTAATCTAGTAGATTGCCGTGCTTAATAGATTGATTAATTGCCAAGTGGTTCTACTAATAAAAGCATGCAACTTTCAATAGAAATAACATTTTATTTCAAACTTATTTTTCGAGGCGTTGATTTGTCCTCATGACATGTGTTTGCTTTTTAGGAAATCAACATGGGCCAACGCGCGTCTGACACCCGTGGCATCACTTTCGAGGACGTGCGCATTCCCAAGGAGAACGTCCTCCTTGGGGAGGGTGCTGGCTTCAAGATCGCTATGGGCACCTTCGACAAGACTCGCCCGCCGGTAAGTTGATTGCGGGATGTCACAAACAAGGTCAACTGAGCACACTCATTTGACCACAAATAAGGTCATTTGACCACACGCAAGTCCATCTAGACACACAAGTCAGGGTTTGGGAGGTCGGTCAGTCGATCTTAAAGTTGCTTGGATGCAGTGGTTGGATGGCAGGTACAACTCATTGATATTTATCTTATAAAGTTATTGACCACTATGTAAATGTATGTTATCTCGCACACAGGTTGCGGCTGGCGCGACAGGTTTAGCTCAGCGAGCGCTGGAAGAAGCGACGAAGTACGCGCTCGAGCGTAAGACGTTCGGCGTGCCAATCGCCAAGCACCAGGCAGTGGCCTTCATGCTGGCAGACATGGCCATCGGCGTCGAGACCGCGCGCCTCGCCTGGCAGAGGTCCGCCTGGATGGTTGACCACGGTATGTACAAACACCGGCAAAATGCGAGATGTTGTTATACTACAGCTTTCATGCTGGCAGACATGGCCATCGGCGTCGAGACCGCGCGCCTCGCCTGGCAGAGGTCCGCCTGGATGGTTGACCACGGTATGTACAAACACCGGCAAAATGCGAGATGTTGTTATACTACAGCTCTCATGCTGGCAGACATGGCCATCGGCGTCGAGACCGCGCGCCTCGCCTGGCAGAGGTCCGCCTGGATGGTTGACCACGGTATGTACAAACACCGGCAAAATGCGAGATGTTGTTATACTACAGCTCTCATGCTGGCAGACATGGCCATCGGCGTCGAGACCGCGCGCCTCGCCTGGCAGAGGTCCGCCTGGATGGTTGACCACGGCATGTACAAACACCGGCAAAATGCGAGATGTTGTTATACTACAGCTCTCATGCTGGCAGACATGGCCATCGGCGTCGAGACCGCGCGCCTCGCCTGGCAGAGGTCCGCCTGGATGGTTGACCACGGTATGTACAAACACCGGCAAAATGCGAGATGTTGTTATACTACAGCTTTCATGCCGGCAGACATGGCCATCGGCGTCGAGACCGCGCGCCTCGCCTGGCAGAGGTCCGCCTGGATGGTTGACCACGGTATGTACAAACACCGGCAAAATGCGAGATGTTGTTATACTACAGCTCTCATGCTGGCAGACATGGCCATCGGCGTCGAGACCGCGCGCCTCGCCTGGCAGAGGTCCGCCTGGATGGTTGACCACGGTATGTACAAACACCGGCAAAATGCGAGATGTTGTTATACTACAGCTCTCATGCTGGCAGACATGGCCATCGGCGTCGAGACCGCGCGCCTCGCCTGGCAGAGGTCCGCCTGGATGGTTGACCACGGTATGTACAAACACCGGCAAAATGCGAGATGTTGTTATACTACAGCTTTCATGCCGGCAGACATGGCCATCGGCGTCGAGACCGCGCGCCTCGCCTGGCAGAGGTCCGCCTGGATGGTTGACCACGGTATGTACAAACACCGGCAAAATGCGAGATGTTGTTATACTACAGCTTTCATGCCGGCAGACATGGCCATCGGCGTCGAGACCGCGCGCCTCGCCTGGCAGAGGTCCGCCTGGATGGTTGACCACGGTATGTACAAACACCGGCAAAATGCGAGATGTTGTTATACTACAGCTTTCATGCTGGCAGACATGGCCATCGGCGTCGAGACCGCGCGCCTCGCCTGGCAGAGGTCCGCCTGGATGGTTGACCACGGTATGTACAAACACCGGCAAAATGCGAGATGTTGTTATACTACAGCTCTCATGCTGGCAGACATGGCCATCGGCGTCGAGACCGCGCGCCTCGCCTGGCAGAGGTCTGCCTGGATGGTTGACCACGGTATGTACAAACACCGGCAAAATGCGAGATGTTGTTATACTACAGCTTTCATGCCGGCAGACATGGCCATCGGCGTCGAGACCGCGCGCCTCGCCTGGCAGAGGTCCGCCTGGATGGTTGACCACGGTATGTACAAACACCGGCAAAATGCGAGATGTTGTTATACTACAGCTTTCATGCTGGCAGACATGGCCATCGGCGTCGAGACCGCGCGCCTCGCCTGGCAGAGGTCCGCCTGGATGGTTGACCACGGTATGTACAAACACCGGCAAAATGCGAGATGTTGTTATACTACAGCTCTCATGCTGGCAGACATGGCCATCGGCGTCGAGACCGCGCGCCTCGCCTGGCAGAGGTCCGCCTGGATGGTTGACCACGGTATGTACAAACACCGGCAAAATGCGAGATGTTGTTATACTACAGCTCTCATGCTGGCAGACATGGCCATCGGCGTCGAGACCGCGCGCCTCGCCTGGCAGAGGTCCGCCTGGATGGTTGACCACGGTATGTACAAACACCGGCAAAATGCGAGATGTTGTTATACTACAGCTCTCATGCTGGCAGACATGGCCATCGGCGTCGAGACCGCGCGCCTCGCCTGGCAGAGGTCCGCCTGGATGGTTGACCACGGTATGTACAAACACCGGCAAAATGCGAGATGTTGTTATACTACAGCTCTCATGCTGGCAGACATGGCCATCGGCGTCGAGACCGCGCGCCTCGCCTGGCAGAGGTCCGCCTGGATGGTTGACCACGGTATGTACAAACACCGGCAAAATGCGAGATGTTGTTATACTACAGCTCTCATGCTGGCAGACATGACCATCGGCGTCGAGACCGCGCGCCTCGCCTGGCAGAGGTCCGCCTGGATGGTTGACCACGGTATGTACAAACACCGGCAAAATGCGAGATGTTGTTATACTACAGCTCTCATGCTGGCAGACATGGCCATCGGCGTCGAGACCGCGCGCCTCGCCTGGCAGAGGTCCGCCTGGATGGTTGACCACGGTATGTACAAACACCGGCAAAATGCGAGATGTTGTTATACTACAGCTCTCATGCTGGCAGACATGGCCATCGGCGTCGAGACCGCGCGCCTCGCCTGGCAGAGGTCCGCCTGGATGGTTGACCACGGTATGTACAAACACCGGCAAAATGCGAGATGTTGTTATACTACAGCTCTCATGCTGGCAGACATGGCCATCGGCGTCGAGACCGCGCGCCGCACGAATGAGAGTCGGATTCGTGCGTAGACGAAACTTCAGTGGTGGGTACTACTGTGCCAAATTTTGGGTTCAACTCGCACTTCACAAATTTTTATTGTATGTTTTTATACTACAGCTTATGCCATGCAAAAGCAAAGCAAGGTATAATTATCCCAAGTTTCACGCTTCTATGTGTTACCGTTTTTACGATAGAGCCTTAAAAAACACGTTTCTTGTCATGGGAACCCCCCCCATATTTTTGACCTTTTCGCAATAATAATAAATATTCTGCGAAAATTTCAAGTAGCCAGCTATTATACCGTTTAATTCAAAATATTTAGGCATTCTGATAGACAAACGACGTAGGCTTTGTAATAGAGTCCCAATAGTCCCATTTGGCACTTATTGCATACGGAGCCCCAAACATCATACTCATCATGGTCCTAGTCTTAATCCGTTCCTACCGAAATCTCCATAGAACTTTTTAACCGAAAACAATTTTTGAAACAACATAAGGGCATTAGCCCTCTAGGGGATCTCCTACTATTAAGTAGGAGATCCAACAAGGCAAACCTTGCGCAAAACCTGCTAGGATGAAATTTGGCACGATTCAAGTACATACATATAGGTAACATACCATATAGAGGTAACATATAAGAAGTGGTTCAGCATGGCAGCACGCGACGAAGACGAGCAGTGGGGCATAATTGCAAGGATAATAGGTCTTTACCTATGAAATTGCCGAAATTTTCTTACAGATTAATGAGATCATAATTCCTATAATTCTAATGCAATTTTTTTTTATTTGTCTTATATTTGAAAGTTGACTTCAAGGTTATCAATTTATGCATAAAATAATGTTTTTATTTTTAGTTTGATACATAAAATTAAAGGTTCGAAAATTGTGAGTCTTAAATGTCGTCCGATTTCATCATTAGATTTGTTATATTTTTTTACAGGTAATATTTTTCGAAAATTAAATTTAAGCTTCTGTTAGAAAGAAAGAAAGAAAGATGTCTTCCCAATAATGCTTAAAAAAAATTGGATTTATAATTCCTAAGAAAAATGCAAAAATGTTAGTACTGAAAATTGAATTTATCTAAAATTCGCCATACAAAACGTCAATTTCATAGGTAAAGGCTTATTATGTCGTGTTTTACTAGGTTGAAAGTTGCATCTTTTGAATCGACATAGGTAGTTGGTTGAAAATTTCATAGAATGTGTTTTTAAGACAAATATATCACCTTAAAATAAAAATGAAAAAATATATAAAAAACAAGGGCAGTCGCCATACAAGAAATATTTTTTTTGTTTTTGCTCTATCGTCAGACCGGCTATCAATTAGTGCGAGGTGCTGTAGCATAAGCTGAGTGGCTACCTTTTTTAGTTGTTATAACTAAAATAAAAATTTCTTTCTTAAAAACGAATATTTTTTTACCTCCCATACAAAATTTCAGTTTTTATGTGAGGTCATAATTTTTTTTCATATGTCTACCTATGTTTCTAGGGGAAAGTTGTTTAGTTTCATGGGTAGATTCACATCCTTCAGGGTTGATATACCCTTTTTGTTACACCCTGTATTTACGAATCCACCTAAAATTTTACTCGGAAAAAATCTTTAAAATAATGCTTAGGCAAAACTGGTAATAGACAACAGGGTTAATGAGCCAGAGGATGGACAGCACCATCCTTTTTACTTTCGAGCGGAGCGAGAAAAAAAAAGTTTTTCTAATTATATCAAAAATGTGTTCTATATCACTTATACATCATAAAAAACAAGTCTCCCAAAAATGTCCGTCCGTCGGTCGGTTGGTCCGTCGGTCGGTCGGTCGGTCTGTCCGTCACGCTTTGGCCTAGCGGCGAAACGAATGGTCCGATTGACACCATATTTGGAATTTAGGAGTTTTATGCAAATCCATCGAAGGGTTCTAAGTGGTTTCTGGCTGGCTCTCATTTTGAGGGTAGCTGTCATACAACGAAAATGATAAATTGTAATTTTCTCAAAAACGGCTCATAGAATCTTGATGAAACTTTGCATGACCAAGCATCTCCATGTAAGATATCTTGCGCCAGTATCAAATGATCTGTGTAATTTCATATAAGGGGTGTTCCTGTACCACCAAATCGTAAATATGTGATTTACCCAAAATTGGTTCCATTGAGTTTATTAAAATTTTCTATAATATTACTCCTGGATTGGTTGTCTACCTGACTGGATATTCTTTATGATTTTTTGAATAAAATTTAGTACACAGGGTGTACCAAAAACTGAAAGGGCTTGCTCAGTAGACTAAACTGAACAATAATCCATAAGGAACATGTGTTGGGAAATTAAAAATATCTCTATTGAAGTATCCTACGGTAGTATTTATTGATCTTTGAAAATTCCAAAAGTTAAACATGTGATTTACTCGAAATCGTTTGATGTTTGTTTGTTTTAATGTTTGAAAATTTGAATTCTGAATTGATCTGTATATTTCATTCGAACATTTTTTTGGAAAAACGTAAATAAAAGTTCGTATTACCATACTATGTGTATGGCATTACAAATTTAAGTTTGCGGTTGATAGTGTTTCCTTGAGTATTGCGAGAAAGTAAGTGCAGTGCTGCTGTACCATTTATTTATGTTTGCATAGGTGTTCTAAATATATATTAAAAAATCCCTAGTTGTACCTAGAAAGCTTCTCTCATTTTTGGGTCCACTTTGGAAAAATAATCAGGTAACTTAAGTTTATCAAGCTTGGTAGACATAATTTGAACTCACAATAAATTAAAGGAGTAGGTATAATCGAAACACGATCTCTAGCAGTGCGTGCGACCCTTCGATCCTATGATATAATATAATTAATACGATGCCATAATTAGCGCTTATATCATTCCTTGCGCTTTAAACATATATTTTAGTATTGTTTCTGCTTCTGAGACATAATTTACGTCTAAATTTTGTAAAAAATTGTTAAAAAATCGCATATCTTACGATATTTCAAAAATCTAAGTTGCTCTGTAGTTACAGATCGGGATCTTTTTTTTTAAATAGAGGACCTATGTAGGTATAGTTTAAATTAACGATTAAACTGTTAGGAATTTGTTTGACCCTCGGGACTGTTTACGCCTGGGCTAGTGGTACTTCCCTTCCACATCGTTTCAGCAAAAGCTGGAGGGAGTTCCCTGTCCTGTAGTGGACGTTTGTCGTTTGTGGATGTCATGGTGATACTTCATATAATTATACTTTACACTCTTATCTACCATAAATATGTTTAAAAAATAAATTTTTGTCAAAATATAGAATTTACAAATATTTTCATATTTAAAACTCAGAAAGTTGAGGTAAAATAATAGAAATGTTAAGTTTTGCTAAACTTAACCTTCTTTAATGTGGGTGATTCTTATACATTCATGAAAACCCTATACGGAATTTAAAAAAAATTGTAAACGGTGGTGTACAAAGATTTTGTTGAAATTTATGTTGTATTTACCAAAAATGTGTTTACTTAGTAAATGTGAGTATTTTATTATTAGAAAGCAAAACGGCTCGATTACTATTTTTTGTTGCGAAGATAAACTTTATTTAAATTTCGTGGCATAAAAGTTGAATAATACAAACAAGGTAATTTTTTTAGGTAGTAATATGAAATTATGAATATACAGGAAGCCGTACATAAAAAAATATCTATTAATTTTTTTTTTCGCAAACCCTTTATTTTTATTTGGACGGCAAAATAAATAAATTTGGTTAATTTAGGTGGATTCTATTTAATAAGTTTTACACAGAAATATAATCTATGGATCAGAATAAGAGACACGACTATCATATAATGACTTGTAATTTTACTGGAGTAAATTCTAATCAAGCTCCATTATTTCAACTGGAGTTACAATATAATTATATCAATTGCAGGTCAAAAGAACACCGTCCTAGCTTCGGTAGCGAAGTGCCACGCATCAGAGATCGCAAACAAGTGCGCATCAGACGCCGTCCAGATCTTCGGCGGTAACGGCTTCAACACCGACTACCCCGTCGAGAAACTCATGAGGGACGCCAAGATCTACCAGATCTACGAAGGCACCTCCCAAATACAGCGACTAATCATCTCAAGGGAACTCCTTAGTGCTGCCGCTAACAACTAAACCTATGTACTATCAGCAAAGTTGGCGCCTGATCAATTTCGAATGCTTGTCGCTTGCATGTCCCGCCCAGTCTTTTATTTTGTTTTCCATTGAGAGATGATAACACTTGGTTTTATGAGTTTCGTGACCTTTTTATGTCCTTCAAGGTCCATCTGTCGCAGGTCAGTTACAACTTGCACTCAGTGGATTAAAACTAGCAAGACGGAGCCAGCGGAGGTTCCCGCAAGCCACTATTGGAAACTTAACTTCAAGGTGGTCAGGCGCCAACTTTGTTGATGGCACATACAACTCCAGGAGACGAATGAACGTTTAATAAACAAAAAACTTTGCGTTCATAATTGTCAGTTTACAAATTATATTGTTTAAATACATAGTTAATTCTACTCGTACAGCGACAAGTGTCGCAGCTGGCCTTATTATAATCCTTATAGTATGTATGTCACCGGAAAATAATAAGAATCGTAAATTAATTAACTTCATAGTAAATTGATCAACATTCGAAAAAAAATCGCAGGTAATTCGTAGATCCATGTGTCCATTAGGAAACGCAAACACAACCTAACAGAGTTCTTTCGGGATCCGTTGTGTTAGGTTCTCTTTCGACCAAACGTACACACAACCGCACATCGGTAGAAACACTTTTGGACCTTAAGGCGTGGTAATAGAGTTGAAAAAGTTTCTACCGACAAGCGGTTGACCGTACGAGCCGAACAAGCTAAACGAGCGTGCTGCGGCAGCAGTCTGCAAGTGCCAGAAGTGAATTTGGTACGGTTTATTATCTTTCGAAAGTTTATCAGCTTACTAAGAAATTGATCAACGTACGGTTCCGTGTTAACGGTGGCATCTACATTCATAACAATTTTTCATCACATTTGCTCGCAATGAGTCGCAATCTATGCACGCCTAGCGGTCGGAAAGTTTAAAATGCGCCCTAGGGCTTTTTTATTTGTCATAGTAACTTTCCGTTGACATTCTAGAGATAACTGCTGGCTGTCACATTTCATGCAGAGGTTCTAAGCAAAAGTTAAATTTTAATAATCTCTTGCGTTTAATTTATTTTGCTTTAAAACTGTTCCTAAAACAAGAAATTAATTTAAAATTAATTAACTACAATTAGTTTTTACATTGTACAACAATAGTTTAAAAATTTTGCAATTTTGCTTAGGCTGTGTGCGTTTATTTACCTTCGACAAACTATAAGTTATGAAAAAAACATGCGTGTGACGAAGGCAAATAGCGCCATAATATTTTTTTTCCTAGACGTGAACAGTTTTAGCTCAGCAGCTAAGTCATGTGACTATTAATATTATAAAGAATTAAATTTATGCATGAATTACCTACTTAAGTGGGTTGCTGAGTGGCAGCACCTTACTTTTAGAAATAAATTTATTGCGTCGCAAATACAAAACTTTTCATTAGTATTGTTCGTTTGGCGGCAATATGGGGTAGCTATACATGTTATATATAACCCATAACATCATAGCTTAGCTTATCATTTATAGCTTTGTATTGGTAAAGTGCTAAAAGTGGCCGTTTTTGGCACTTTTGGAATACATAGCTATTCATGATAAGCTAAGGTGTGAGGTGATGGATAATAAAATATAGAACTACCCCAAATTGCCGCCAAACAAACAATCATTATTAAATGTTTTGTATTTATGACGCAATAAATTTATTTACACAAAGTGGCAGCACCTCTGCTCAGCAACCACCTTAAGGGGCTACCTGCGGTCCACTAGCGCCCCCATCAGTTAAAAAAATATGACTCGCTAAATAAAAAACTTATCGAAAATCCGGAAAGACAGATTGAAGTAAAGGTACCATTGTTTATGTAGAACCTATTTACTCTGTAAAATAAAGTTTGCTGTAGTTACAGATACAAAAACTGCTAAAAGAGGCCGTTATTGGCAATTTTTGTATCTGTAACTACAGTCAACTACATTTTTCAGAATCGATAGGTTCTAAATAATTAATAAAATAGGGTACCTCTACTTCAATCTGCCTTTCCGGATTTTCGGTAAATTTTGTATTAAGGGAGCAACATTTATTTAACTGATGAGGGCGCTAGTTAACTGCAAGAATCCCCTTAACAAAATATCATAAGATTACTTGTTTTTCTATTCCTCGTAAATGTGATTAAAAACTTTGTGTGTAGTACGGGCGAAAGTGAAATTTCGATGCTCGGGGTATTAAATCACTCGCTTACGCTCGTGCTTTGAATGTCCCCCTCTCTCGAAATCGCCTACTTTCCGCCCTAATTACACAATGTACTATTATTCACGTCATTTTAGCGCTGGACATCATCGGTGAATGAATACAGCTTGAATTTTTACTTGTTTTAATCCCGAAGCCCAGTAATCTTTCCTGAAGAAAAAAAATTTTTACTCGAAAAATTTTTTTCGTCCCCATAGTAAAGTGGTCACGTGATCGACTCATTTTGTATGGGAAGGTGAATGTTTTTTTCGCAATTTTTTTTTATTCTTTGGTAAAGTTGCTTGTTTTCATGAGTAGAATCACTAGGCTTCGGGATTAAAACAAAAATTCACGCTGTATATTGTAAATGGAACTAAACCACAGAAAATGGTATGTATAGTATACACACAATTAAAAAAATCTAAATGAAAATTAATTCACGCGACATTGGGCTTTTCTGATTGTTGAAAACAGTGAAATAGTACAAATTTTCGTTCACTTCTTGATAAGAAGATGAAGAGTTTGTTAGTACCGTTCTTGAAGACATGATGGCTGGGAAATTCGTTGATTTTGTATCCAGTGACAGCGAGACGAAGATAAAAAAGATTCAGAAGAGCTGGATCAAACAGCTTACGTGGAAATGCAAACCCAAATCCAATACTAGTCGAGCCAACAAAAAAAAAACCATGCCAGTGCCGTTCGTCACTGTGAAAAATGAACTGGAAACAGAAGAAGAACCAATACAACAACCAATAGATGGAGAAACCATTCGAAACGCCATGCCACAACCGATGACAAGCGTCACTCGTCTCAAAAACCGAACCTCAGGAGTCTGTAATTAATCTATTATGTAAATTAGTTAAACCTATAAAAAGATATCCGAAAACCCGAAATTCGTTATCCCGCTCCAGAGACTTCAACAGTTCTCCAGAGCCGTCCTATCGAACCGCCTTGGTGAGAAAACGACGAGGGCTCAGTCCCGGCCGTGAGGAGCTTAGCGAATGTGAATTAGAAAGACAACTTAAAAAAGCAATGAAAACCCTTCAGCTAATGTAGACGAAGCGAAAAATGGAAAATGAAAAGCAAAAATGAAGTGACGTTAAAGAGAAAAGAAAAAAGCGAGATGGATAATCAATGAGGCATAAAAAACATCGTAAATCTGACAGAACGAATGAAGACTCGCCCTATGAAATAGTCATGAATACAATTTGACATCTGTCAATGTAATGTTGATGCCACCGTAGATTACACGTTAACAGAAGAAGAACCAATACAACAACCAATAGATGGAGAAACCATTCGAAACGCCATGCCACAACCGATGACAAGCGTCACTCGTCTCAAAAACCGAACCTCAGGAGTCTGTAATTAATCTATTATGTAAATTAGTTAAACCTATAAAAAGATATCCGAAAACCCGAAATTCGTTATCCCGCTCCAGAGACTTCAAACCAAATTGACCAAATATTTATCCGACGACCTAGATAATACCACTAAAACAGATTTTTGGATATAAGTCGAAGAATTCTACGCTTTGGGGACATTGGTAGTTTCCGAGCTCGAAACCTTCACGATCATCACAAAACTGGGCAGAGGCAAGTTGCCCTAGACTTTAAGGATGACTCTGATGCCATGGCTGCTCTGAAACACGTTGACGGGTTCCACTATGTGTTGGATAGTGGCAGCGACTACACTCTCTCTGCGAAAGTTACGCGGGATCCTTTGTTTATGGCCGATCCTGAAGGGTACAGTTCTCCAGAGCCGTCCTATCGAACCGCCTTGGTGAGAAAACGACGAGGGCTCAGTCCCGGCCGTGAGGAGCTTAGCGAATGTGAATTAGAAAGACTACTTAAAAAAGCAATGAAAACCCTTCAGCTAATGTAGACGAAGCGAAAAATGGAAAATGAAAAGCAAAAATGAAGTGGCGTTAAAGCGAAAAGAAAAAAGCGAGATGGATAATCAAGGAGGCATAAAAAACATCGTAAATCTGACAGCACGGATGAAGAATCGCCCAGACTCGCCCTATGAAATAGTCATGAATACAATTTGACATCTGTGAATGTAATGTTGATGCCACCGTAGATTACACGTTATCGTATCAATTTTATAAGAAATTGATCGAAGTACGATTCCGTGTTATTTTGCGGTGGCATCTATCTACATTCCATTGGCAGATGTCAAGTTGTATTCATGACTATTTCATTGACGTTATTTTAGCGCTGTAAGCTATCTGTGAATCAAAATAGTGTAAATGGAACTAAATCACAGAAAATGCTATGTCATCCACCATCTGTGATAGTATACACACGTCAAAATTAAATCACGGGACAATGGGCTTTTCTGATTGTTGAAAACATAGAAATTGTACAAATTTTATTGGTGATCTTGATCTTCTTGATGATCTGGAGATGGTGGATAATGAGATGGAGTCCTTGATCGTATGGGTTCTTTAGGAGACTTGGCAGCTTCGGGCGGAAACTCCGAATCCCACCTAGATTTGTCTGTTGCGTAAGATGGGCCTGGTTCGGGCGAGTCTGGGTAGCGTATCGGAGATTTCTCCTTTGTACTATGCGATCGATACGGCACAATATTTTGCGACATTGACGATGTTCTAGTCTTTGCTTTTGACCTGGATGAAGTAGATTGCCGCGCCGGTGGTGACAAAGCCCTCTCTGTCTAATTATTGGGTTAACTCGTGAATCCAGAAGTCATCCTTGAAGTCTAGGGCAACTTGCCTCTGCCCAGTTTTGTGATGATTGTGAAGGTTTCGAGCATGGAAACTACCAATGTCCCCAAAGCGTAGAATTCTTCGACTTTTCTTCGACTTTTATCCAGAAATCCATTTTTATTCGTATTATCTAGGTTGTCGGATAAATATTTGGTCAATTTGGTTTGAAGTCTCTGGATCGGGATGACGAATTTCGGGTTTTCGGATATCTTTTTCATAGGTTTAACTATTTTAGATAATAGATTAATTACCGACTCCTGAAGTTCGATTTTTGGGACGATTGTATTGCTTGGTTCTGTTTTGATATTTATGCTTGGTTGTGGCCTTGCGTTTCGAATGCTTTCCTCGTCTAGTGGTTGTTGTATTGGTTCTTCTACTGTTTCCAGTAAATTTTTCAGATCCTGAAGGGTACAGTTCTCCAGAGCCGTCCTATCGAACCGCCTTGGTGAGAAAACGACGAGGGCTCAGTCCCGGCCGTGAGGAGCTTAGCGAATGTGAATTAGAAAGACAACTTAAAAAAGCAATGAAAACCCTTCAGCTAATGTAGACGAAGCGAAAAATGGAAAATGAAAAGCAAAAATGAAGTGACGTTAAAGAGAAAAGAAAAAAGCGAGATGGATAATCAATGAGGCATAAAAAACATCGTAAATCTGACAGAACGAATGAAGACTCGCCCTATGAAATAGTCATGAATACAATTTGACATCTGTCAATGTAATGTTCATGCCACCGTAGATTACACGTTATCGTATCAATTGATCAATTTTATAAGAAATTGATCGAATTACGATTCCGTGTTATTTTGCGGTGGCATCTATCTACATTACATTGGCAGATGTCAAGTTGTATTCATGACTATTTCATTGTCGTTATTTTAGCGCTGTAAGCTATCTGTGAATCAAAATAGTGTAAATGGAACTAAATCACAGAAAATGCTATGTCATCCACCATCTGTGATAGTATACACACGTCAAAATTAAATCACGGGACAATGGGCTTTTCTGATTGTTGAAAACATAGAAATTGTACAAATTTTATTGGTGATCTTGATCTTCTTGATGATCTGGAGATGGTGGATAATGAGATGGAGTCCTTGATCGTATGGGTTCTTTAGGAGACTTGGCAGCTTCGGGCGGAAACTCCGAATCCCACCTAGATTTGTCTGTTGCGTAAGATGGGCCTGGTTCGGGCGAGTCTGGGTAGCGTATCGGAGATTTCTCCTTTGTACTATGCGATCGATACGGCACAATATTTTGCGACATTGACGATGTTCTAGTCTTTGCTTTTGACCTGGATGAAGTAGATTGCCGCGGCGGTGGTGACAAAGCCCTCTCTGTCTAATTATTGGGTTAACTCGTGAATCCAGAAGTCATCCTTGAAGTCTAGGGCAACTTGCCTCTGCCCAGTTTTGTGATGATTGTGAAGGTTTCGAGCATGGAAACTACCAATGTCCCCAAAGCGTAGAATTCTTCGACTTTTCTTCGACTTTTATCCAGAAATCCATTTTTATTCGTATTATCTAGGTTGTCGGATAAATATTTGGTCAATTTGGTTTGAAGTCTCTGGATCGGGATGACGAATTTCGGGTTTTCGGATATCTTTTTCATAGGTTTAACTATTTTAGATAATAGATTAATTACCGACTCCTGAAGTTCGATTTTTGGGACGATTGTATTGCTTGGTTCTGTTTTGATATTTATGCTTGGTTGTGGCCTTGCGTTTCGAATGCTTTCCTCGTCTAGTGGTTGTTGTATTGGTTCTTCTACTGTTTCCAGTAAATTTTTCACAGTTATGAACGGTACTGGCATGGTTCTTTTTTTGGCTCGTCTAGTATTGGATTATTGTGTGAAATCAAAATGTGCAAAACCGATCGCAGAATCGGAATGGCTATCACACCACAATACCGCAAACCGAAGAAATCCACCCCCACATACTACCAACCCGAGAAAAAGCAAACCCAAATCCAATACTAGTCGAGCCAACAAAAAAAAAACCATGCCAGTGCCGTTCGTCACCGTGAAAAATGAACTGGAAATAGAAGAAGAACCAATACAACAACCAATAGATGGAGAAACCATTCGAAACGCCATGCCACAACCGATGCCAAGCGTCACTCGTCTCAAAAACCGAACCTCAGGAGTCTGTAATTAATCTATTATGTAAATTAGTTAAACCTATAAAAAGATATCCGTAAACCCGAAATTCGTTATCCCGCTCCAGAGACTTCAAACCAAATTGACCAAATATTTATCCGACGACCTAGATAATACCACTAAAACAGATTTTTGGATATAAGTCGAAGAATTCTACGCTTTGGGGACATTGGTAGTTTCCGAGCTCGAAACCTTCACGATCATCACAAAACTGGGCAGAGGCAAGTTGCCCTAGACTTTAAGGATGACTCTGATGCCATGGCTGCTCTGAAACACGTTGACGGGTTCCACTATGTGTTGGATAGTGGCAGCGACTACACTCTCTCTGCGAAAGTTACGCGGGATCCTTTGTTTATGGCCGATCCTGAAGGGTACAGTTCTCCAGAGCCGTCCTATCGAACCGCCTTGGTGAGAAAACGACGAGGGCTCAGTCCCGGCCGTGAGGAGCTTAGCGAATGTGAATTAGAAAGACAACTTAAAAAAGCAATGAAAACCCTTCAGCTAATGTAGACGAAGCGAAAAATGGAAAATGAAAAGCAAAAATGAAGTGACGTTAAAGAGAAAAGAAAAAAGCGAGATGGATAATCAATGAGGCATAAAAAACATCGTAAATCTGACAGAACGAATGAAGACTCGCCCTATGAAATAGTCATGAATACAATTTGACATCTGTCAATGTAATGTTCATGCCACCGTAGATTACACGTTATCGTATCAATTGATCAATTTTATAAGAAATTGATCGAATTACGATTCCGTGTTATTTTGCGGTGGCATCTATCTACATTACATTGGCAGATGTCAAGTTGTATTCATGACTATTTCATTGTCGTTATTTTAGCGCTGTAAGCTATCTGTGAATCAAAATAGTGTAAATGGAACTAAATCACAGAAAATGCTATGTCATCCACCATCTGTGATAGTATACACACGTCAAAATTAAATCACGGGACAATGGGCTTTTCTGATTGTTGAAAACATAGAAATTGTACAAATTTTATTGGTGATCTTGATCTTCTTGATGATCTGGAGATGGTGGATAATGAGATGGAGTCCTTGATCGTATGGGTTCTTTAGGAGACTTGGCAGCTTCGGGCGGAAACTCCGAATCCCACCTAGATTTGTCTGTTGCGTAAGATGGGCCTGGTTCGGGCGAGTCTGGGTAGCGTATCGGAGATTTCTCCTTTGTACTATGCGATCGATACGGCACAATATTTTGCGACATTGACGATGTTCTAGTCTTTGCTTTTGACCTGGATGAAGTAGATTGCCGCGGCGGTGGTGACAAAGCCCTCTCTGTCTAATTATTGGGTTAACTCGTGAATCCAGAAGTCATCCTTGAAGTCTAGGGCAACTTGCCTCTGCCCAGTTTTGTGATGATTGTGAAGGTTTCGAGCATGGAAACTACCAATGTCCCCAAAGCGTAGAATTCTTCGACTTTTCTTCGACTTTTATCCAGAAATCCATTTTTATTCGTATTATCTAGGTTGTCGGATAAATATTTGGTCAATTTGGTTTGAAGTCTCTGGATCGGGATGACGAATTTCGGGTTTTCGGATATCTTTTTCATAGGTTTAACTATTTTAGATAATAGATTAATTACCGACTCCTGAAGTTCGATTTTTGGGACGATTGTATTGCTTGGTTCTGTTTTGATATTTATGCTTGGTTGTGGCCTTGCGTTTCGAATGCTTTCCTCGTCTAGTGGTTGTTGTATTGGTTCTTCTACTGTTTCCAGTAAATTTTTCACAGTTATGAACGGTACTGGCATGGTTCTTTTTTTGGCTCGTCTAGTATTGGATTATTGTGTGAAATCAAAATGTGCAAAACCGATCGCAGAATCGGAATGGCTATCACACCACAATACCGCAAACCGAAGAAATCCACCCCCACATACTACCAACCCGAGAAAAAGCAAACCCAAATCCAATACTAGTCGAGCCAACAAAAAAAAAACCATGCCAGTGCCGTTCGTCACCGTGAAAAATGAACTGGAAATAGAAGAAGAACCAATACAACAACCAATAGATGGAGAAACCATTCGAAACGCCATGCCACAACCGATGCCAAGCGTCACTCGTCTCAAAAACCGAACCTCAGGAGTCTGTAATTAATCTATTATGTAAATTAGTTAAACCTATAAAAAGATATCCGTAAACCCGAAATTCGTTATCCCGCTCCAGAGACTTCAAACCAAATTGACCAAATATTTATCCGACGACCTAGATAATACCACTAAAACAGATTTTTGGATATAAGTCGAAGAATTCTACGCTTTGGGGACATTGGTAGTTTCCGAGCTCGAAACCTTCACGATCATCACAAAACTGGGCAGAGGCAAGTTGCCCTAGACTTTAAGGATGACTCTGATGCCATGGCTGCTCTGAAACACGTTGACGGGTTCCACTATGTGTTGGATAGTGGCAGCGACTACACTCTCTCTGCGAAAGTTACGCGGGATCCTTTGTTTATGGCCGATCCTGAAGGGTACAGTTCTCCAGAGCCGTCCTATCGAACCGCCTTGGTGAGAAAACGACGAGGGCTCAGTCCCGGCCGTGAGGAGCTTAGCGAATGTGAATTAGAAAGACTACTTAAAAAAGCAATGAAAACCCTTCAGCTAATGTAGACGAAGCGAAAAATGGAAAATGAAAAGCAAAAATTAAGTGACGTTAAAGCGAAAAGAAAAAAGCGAGATGGATAATCAATGAGGCATAAAAAACATCGTAAATCTGACAGAACGGATGAAGAATCGCCCAGACTCGCCCTATGAAATAGTCATGAATACAATTTGACATCTGTCAATGTAATGTTGATGCCACCGTAGATTACACGTTATCGTATCAATTTTATAAGAAATTGATCGAAGTACGATTCCGTGTTATTTTGCGGTGGCATCTATCTACATTCCATTGGCAGATGTCAAGTTGTATTCATGACTATTTCATTGACGTTATTTTAGCGCTGTAAGCTATCTGTGAATCAAAATAGTGTAAATGGAACTAAATCACAGAAAATGCTATGTCATCCACCATCTGTGATAGTATACACACGTCAAAATTAAATCACGGGACAATGGGCTTTTCTGATTGTTGAAAACATAGAAATTGTACAAATTTTATTGGTGATCCTGATCTTCTTGATGATCTGGAGATGGTGGATAATGAGATGGAGTCCTTGATCGTATGGGTTCTTTAGGAGACTTGGCAGTTTCGGGCGGAAACTCCGAATCCCACCTAGATTTGTCTGTTGGGCCTGGTTCGGGCGAGTCTGGGTAGCGTATCGGAGATTTCTCCTTTGTACTATGCGATCGATACGGCACAATATTTTGCGACATTGACGATGTTCTAGTCTTTGCTTTTGACCTGGATGAAGTAGATTGCCGCGGCGGTGGTGACAAAGCCCTCTCTGTCTAATTATTGGGTTAACTCGTGAATCCAGAAGTCATCCTTGAAGTCTAGGGCAACTTGCCTCTGCCCAGTTTTGTGATGATTGTGAAGGTTTCGAGCATGGAAACTACCAATGTCCCCAAAGCGTAGAATTCTTCGACTTTTCTTCGACATATATCCAGAAATCCATTTTTAGTCGTATTATCTAGGTTGTCGGATAAATATTTGGTCAATTTGGTTTGAAGTCTCTGGATCGGGATGACGAATTTCGGGTTTTCGGATATCTTTTTTATAGGTTTAACTATTTTAGATAATAGATTAATTACCGACTCCTGAAGTTCGATTTTTGGGACGATTGTATTGCTTGGTTCTGTTTTGATATTTATGCTTGGTTGTGGCCTTGCGTTTCGAATGCTTTCCTCGTCTAGTGGTTGTTGTATTGGTTCTTCTACTGTTTCCAGTAAATTTTTCACAGTTATGAACGGTACTGGCATGGTTCTTTTTTTGGCTCGTCTAGTATTGGATTATTGTGTGAAATCAAAATGTGCAAAACCGATCGCAGAATCGGAATGGCTATCACACCACAATACCGCAAACCGAAGAAATCCACCCCCACATACTACCAACCCGAGAAAATCTGTACAATTTCTATGTTTTCAACACTGATCGACTCGCAAACTTTGCTTTTATTTTAATAGAAAAATGATATCCAGACTGTACATATCACTGCTGTAAAGGTATGTCCACTAAACGTGGCGTCGTCTCCTGGAACCGTCTATAATTACTAGGGATGTAATGAAACTAATACGATTTTATTAATTTAGACAAGTTTATTTAACTAAATTTATAAACCAACCTAAACAGCACGGTCATCTATAGCTCTATACTATTGTTTCTAAAAATATAAAATACATTTGATCTAATAATTTCATGCAGCACGTGCAGTGGTCAGTTTTCAATGCAAAATAAAATTGTATTCGTTGCGTAACTAGTTGAAATGTTATCTATATTTTTTTAGAAACGTATTAAATTAAGAAAAAAAATGTAAATCACTATACACAAATCACACATAGGTACTGTTGTCTAGTGGTTTAAGGACAATATAAATGTACGTTTTTATATAACATTTTATACTTGTACAATAAATAAATATTGTGTACTGTATCTAGATTTGGTTTCATTTGTATAAGTTGTGCTCCTTCTTTTGCAATTGAACGACACTTGGACAAGTTGGTCCCAGCCTGGTCCTTAAATCTCCAGAAACCGTTATTTACTCTTTGAGTTCACGAAAGTGTCAGGGGTTTTGTAAACAAACATAATTTTTAATAAATGACACAAGATACACGTTTGTAACCACAATACGCACAAGAAACGCTAAGTCTATCGTTTTACAAACAAAGCCAGAAATATAAAAATGAATTTGAGTTTATGAATTTGTTTACAAAATACACTCTTTTGTGAACTCCGATAACACCACGCCACATAACATCACGCCTCTGGGTTGTTCCTCGTCTCTGTCCTGACTAGTACGGACACGAGGAATTAAGATACACTAGAAGATCCCTAGTTGATCTATGTCCCTCAACACAGAATCCTCAGAGAAAAAAACTGCATAAAAATTTATTTTGACGATGCCAAAAAATAGTCATGAAATAGTCATAAATAGTCACCATAAGGAAAAAAATAGTCGCGTTACAATTCTAGAGTTATAGCTATGGTTTGCTGAGGATTATAGGCATAGGCTATATACAGAATCCTCAGTTCTGATGCAAGCAAACCGTGGGGACTATCGACTTGGTTTTTATTTTAAAAAATAGTCATGAAATAGTCGTCTTGACTTCCAAATTCTCAAAAATAGTCGTTCAAGGATTTCAGAGTTACAGGGGTAGCTTGCTGAGGATTCTGTGCATAGCATTTCACGGACGCAGATTCCAGCAGAACGTTTAGGTTTTTCTGTTTGATACTGATGTCAAAAAATAGTCAACAAATAGTCGTCTCAAACCATAATCACTTTAGTCTGGTTTACCTTGTAGAAGTATGTTAAAAATGCATGTTAACTTCGCCATACATTTTTCAACTCAAGTACAGTCGTGTTCAAAATGCATATCATCTTTGATGGTAACTATTTAGTTACTTTTTTTGTGTATTTGGAACCCAATATAATTAATTCTGTAATAAAAAGCATAGTTTATTTGTTTTCATGTTAAATAATATAGCTTAATAAACTACAATGATTGGAAAAAAATCTTTATGAATATATTCAGTACCTACAGATTATTTTTAAGGTAGTTTTTTGTATAAATTACAGTCTTCGTACTTATGTCCGTTAAATGGTTAAATGAGCAATACAGGGTGATAACTTTATTGCGTGCCATAGCTTAGGGGGTGTTTCAGTAACGATAAAGGAACACAAAAAAAATCTACTTTTAAAAAATTCTGAAAATTTTAAAATTTGTCCTACGCAGAGGGCAATAAGCCGCAGCGCAATGACCCGACCGAGGCTGCGCTTATAACGAGCTGCTGTTAGTTTTAGAATTTACATTCAATTTTTAAGTAGAATTATTGAAAAAATGGAAATCCTAATTTGGAATAACGCGTTGTGTATTTACTGCTTCCATAGGCTGTAGTGTAAGTTAACTTTACATTTCATATAATAACCATAGAACACGGCAATTGTCGTTGTAATAGCAACACTGTAGGGCACTTCAATACGCGCCGGCGGCGGCGGCGAGAGCTTGCTTGGTCACACAATTCGGTCGAGCCGAACGCCGCCATACTATTGGTTAAACATATCTCGTCTCAGAATATTAGTGATTTTTCTATTATACGACCCACGTTAAACATTTCCAACTCTGTTACTATGCCATTAAGTCACTGATTTGTATTATTCTACTGATGTGCTATTGGGTAAAAGAAACACATATGCAGCGACATTTTAATTTTTAATGAATAGTTAAATGCGTAGGCAAACAACATTGATCAATCAAGAAATTAGTATAGTTAATTTAGTAATATTTGCGAACCTACCAATTATTATTAAAGTATTTTTATTTACTGAATGCATCTGGGTTTAAGCCCGATATTCTAGTTTTACCTTTTCTTAAACGTGGAACCTACATTATAAGTTTTTAGACCAAAAGGTTGGGTCTGTGCACTGATATATCAGTCGGTTTATCCTCTTATTTTCCTCATAAAAATAGATAACACAAAAATAGGGTCTGCAACAATATATAAAAATAAAAGCCTCTAACAATATCAAAATCCATTTTTTTTTGACAACTTGAAATCAATATCAAATAATTTTGTGTACGCGACTGTACAAAGGAAAAATGTATGGCGAAGTTAACATGCATTTTTAACATACTTCTACAAGGTAAACCAGACCAAAGTGATTATGGTTTGAGACGACTATTTGTTGACTATTTTTTGACATCAGTATCAAACAGAAAAACCTAAACGTTCTGCTGGAATCTGCGTCCGTGAAATGCTATGCACAGAATCCTCAGCAAGCTACCCCTGTAACTCTGAAATCCTTGAACGACTATTTTTGAGAATTTGGAAGTCAAGACGACTATTTCATGACTATTTTTAAAATAAAAACCAAGTTGATAGTCCCCACGGTTTGCTTGTATCAGAACTGAGGATTCTGTATATAGCCTATGCCCATAATCCTCAGCAAACCATAGCTATAACTCTAGAATTGAAACGCGACTATTTTTTTCCTTATGGTGACTATTTATGACTATTTCATGACTATTTTTTGGCATCGTCAAAATAAGTATTTATGCAGTTTTTTTCTCTGAGGATTCTGTGTTGAGGGATATGTTGATCTTCCTCTGCAGAAGCCCTAATGACGATCACTGAGTAGGTCGTTAGTTTCTAGGTATGTCAGCAGTTTTCTGTTTAGTACCTAACCTTTTCATATCTTTGCAGAGTAATAATAATAATGATGGCGATAGGCCGATAATTGCTAGGGTCGGCACCACGAAGCAAAAACGGCACCCTAGTACCCTTACCGGCTGTACATTGGCAACCTTCCAAGACCTAGTAGCAGATGGTCCAAAACGCAGATCGTCCAGACGTTGGTCCAAGTACAGTTACAAGAGAAAATGTCATGACAAATTCTGTAACACTGCCATACTATTTCGAGATATTTCAAATTCTAAAATTTTAACTCTTTCTATAGTTGTAATTTTTTTCAATTAATTAAACTGAAGCTTTTTTCCTCACAAATGGCCTAGCGTATTTTTTTAGGGTTCCGATACCAAAATGGTAAAAAAAAGGAACCCTTATGGTGCCGCTCTGTCTGTCTGTCTGTCTGTCTGTCCGTCTGTCTGTCACACCTCTATATCTCAGCAACCACTTACGCTATCGAGCTGAAATTTGGAATAGTTTTAGAATATAGTTGCCCAACTTAATTGCACATGAAAATTTTTTGAAAAAAGTATGATTATTAATGTAAAGGGGGCCAAAATAGGGGGGACCAAATTTCAAATTGTCGCTACTAGGTCGAGTGGGGTATTATATGAAAGGGCTTTACTTGTACATTTTAAAATATATTTTTGTATTTTTTTAAGTTTCTTAGTTTTCAAGTTATGATGAAAAATGACAAAAAAAATACCATTCCCCCCCCCTTATCTCCGAAGTTTGAGTAAGGGAAAATCTGAATTATTTACAGTTGACAGAGGTTTATGTAAACTTTACAGCAAAAATAAAACGATCTTTCTAAGTTGCACAGTTTTTCAGAAATCTGCAAAAAACCTTTACAAACAAATTTAGTTTTGCGGTCCTGAAAATGGACTTTATTGCTTCCAAAAATACTATAGGTATATCGGAACCCTCGGCGCGCGAGTCCGACTCGCACTTGACCGGTTTTTTTAATATCTTATAAGAAAGATATGAAAGTTCAAAACTCTCAATTAGATAGAGACGGAAATCAAATTATTTTTTTTATTTGTCTATTTAGTTATATCTATATATATATAAAAGAAAGAAGAGTGTTAGTAACTTAGTAATAATAATTGTCCACATTGTGGCCTGCCCAAGCTACGTCTTTCGTTTCAAGACCCGCCCTATACGTTCTTCTAGCAATGTGTCCTGCCCACTGCCAATTCAGTTTAGCTATTCTCAGAGTTATGTCGGTTACTTTTGTTCTTCTGCGGATCTCAGCGCCCGCTCGTTTATTGAGCCGCTGCTGTATTATTTTCTCACAGTCAATGGTAAGAAACTAGACCACATAACACGTAAAAAAAAATTCAATTCAGGCCCTGAATCTCTCGCAAGGGAATTTCCTTTTTTTTTTCTTTTTAGGGCGTTTCTTCTGTCACGGGGATTTACTTCCACGTGCGAATCTGGTACGCGTGCGTACCGTCCGCATTTGATCATTGAAAGCTATCCGCATGCGTGATGCGGATGGTACGCAAGACAGGAGAAGCATAAACAAAAATTTATATGAAACTAGCGTTCTGCTCTGCGGCTTTGCACGTATTGAACCCGTACCCGTACTTAGTACGTAGAGCGGACGGCACGCATGCGTACTCAAAACAGCACGTCAACAGAAACATTTTAGATTTTATAGCATGAGACTAGACTTACAAATGTTTTACCGACATGCGGCTGACCGTACATTCCGGTAGGTCCGTACGCAAATGTAATTCCGGATGACTGGATTAGTGCCCTTAGGCACAGTAAATAAAGGGCCCCATACAAAGCCCTGCCTGCAGGGCCCTGCTTGCAGTGCCACTGCCAATCGTACTTTGGTGTGGGCATGCAGGGCCGACAAAATCGCCGTTACATCGGCCCTGCAACACCATACACGGTACGATTGGCAGTGCGCACTGCAAGCAGGGCCCTGCAGGCAGGGCTTTGTATGGGCCGTTTAAGCTAAAGCAGTATGGAAACTCGGGCCTTTTTTTTTAAAAGAACTTTTTTGTGTCGGAGCATCAGGGTTGTAACCCAGAATTTTTAAAATAAGAATAGTATGGTGAACTCAAAATATTGGGTGCTTCTATCATCTGTGTTCCTTTTAGCATATTTTCGGACCATAAAACTAAACAAGTTTCCGTAAGAAGTCGAAATACGAAAACATTTTTATTATGTCCAGTAGCATTAGAAACTCCGTCAGCCGATAGCGCGTTTTGTATGGGGGGCAATTTTTTTCGACTATTTTTTTTTCTTTAAGGAAAGCTGTTCAATTTTATGGTCCTGGAACATCCGATCGTGTCAAGTTAAGTCTTGCGTAAAATGTTAAGTTAGAAGGTTAAGTCACTTAGTCGCCTTTTAGCACCCAAGGGAAGGTTAAGTCACCTTTATCACACAAGGGTAGATCAAAACACTTAGTCGCCTTTTATTACACAAGGGCAGATAAAGACACTTAGTCGCCTTTTATGACACAAGGGCAGATAAAGACACTTAGTCGCCTTTTATGACACTTAGTCGCCTTTTATCGAACAAGGATAGATAATACTAATAGGGAAATTCTTTGGAACCCGGTACCTATTTGTTTGTATTATGATTTCGGCACCCACGACTTACTTCAGCGCAAAAACTGCTTATTTTCCTGTAGCGGTTTGCGCATGTGTGAGTGCGTCGTTTTTGGACGTTTGTTAGGAGTTTCCATAATGCTTTAGCTTATATATTTACTGTGCCTTAGGTATTAAGACTGTACAACTTTTCCTAAGGAACATAGGTCGAAATACGGAAAAAAATTCCCATAGAAACTGCACCAGCTAATTGCGCAGGTTGTATGGGAGGTAAACATTTTTTTTTCGTATTTCGACCTATTCCTCAAGGACAGTTGTTCAGTTTTATGGTCTAATTAACAGGCTAAAATAGTACTTCCGATTTTGTTTACACCCGATATTGTATACTTGACTGTACTCTGAACAAGAATTTTGGACCAACTGCGACTTGGACGAAGTGCGTCTGGACGATCTGCGTTTTGGACCATCTGCTACTAGGTCCCTTCCAAGGTTTTGGCACTTTTCGTGTTTTAAGACAAAAGCGGTGTCAGCACAGGAGACAACTCAGGCGCACAGTTTCTCAAGATTGTTGCTGGTATTGCATCAGGACCGCTAGCTTTGTTCACGTCTAGGCTTCGAAGTAGTCTACGAACCTCTTTTGAGTGTATTGTGATCTCGGATGTTGAAGAATCACAGCGATGAATTATCGGAGTCGGCATCTAGGCGAGACTTGCTCGCAAATAGAGATGCAAATAAATATTGCTAGTGACCCGTCAAGTTTCAGCAGGGGAGTTTATGTGGGACGGCAGAAGTTTGTTTCGCCGACTTGTATTTTTTTTACTGTCTGGGCTTACTCTTGACCTCGATCTAGCCCTGAAGAAGCCTATTCACTCGAAGAAGCCTATTCACTTGCGACTTACATAGATTCGAGTTATAAGAGCTCGGGAACACAGACGCAGGCAGAGAATTCCACTCCTTAGCCGTGCGCATTATAAAGGATGTTTCAAAGCG
Organism: Athrips mouffetella; assembly: GCA_947532105.1. Taxonomy (NCBI): domain Eukaryota; kingdom Metazoa; phylum Arthropoda; class Insecta; order Lepidoptera; family Gelechiidae; genus Athrips; species Athrips mouffetella. Next base: position 37,564,068 of record OX383956.1, read on the forward strand.
CTTTGTGCGGATGTGTGGAATATCAACCAATTTTGGGTGATATCCTGCGGTGCGTCTGGATTCCCTATGGTAATAATGATAATAAATTTATTTATTCAGAAAGCTTAAAATACGTAAAATACATTTAGAACTTATGAAATAAAGTTAGAGCTAAAACAAAGTAAGTAAGTAAGTACCTAAGCAAAACAGCGACCTTGGTAAATGGTACCTAAGCATACAAACATACTTCTGTTACAGCCACTGGTTGCCCAAATTGAGTATGATTAATTGCTGTATAAAATGAAACTTATAAATGTAACATAAATTCTCATTTTTCGGCATTTTTCCTAACCGGACAATCTATGTCACCAGTTTTATGATTACACTGGTTTTTTAGCGCATGCAAGTTGCACTTTTGGACGCTTCAGTTTTCTTTGTGCAGTCAGTCAGCAACCTGGTGACCCAGTTCGCCGCAGTGGCCGCATGTTGGTTTTGATTCTTTGCACGTAAAGAGTCATTGGACGTATATATGTTACAACAAGTTATTCAGCCGTTTGTTCCCAGGAGGAGCTCAAACTTGGGCGTGTTTCGAAAATATTTCTTTGATATTAAGATAACCAGACGCTCAAATGTGACAATATAGTATACTAGCTGGTGCCCACGACTTCGTCTGCGCAGGTTTATAAATTGTAGCCTATGTGTTATTCTGATACATACATACATACATACATAACATCACGCCTCTTTCCCGTTGGGGTAGGCAGAGACCACAGTCCTCCACCTGCTACGATCTTGACATACTTCCCTTGCTTCCTGTACTTTCATCAATCCTTTCATACATGCTCGTCGGTTTAGGGTACTTTTAACCTGGCCTTTATTCAGAACGTCCTGAATTTGGTCCTGGTACGTTCGCCTAGGCCTTCCCCTTCCAACGTTTCCATTCACTCTCGCCTGGTAGATCTCTTTCGTCAATATTCGTTCATTCATCCTCTCTACATGACCAAACCATCTCAGCATCCCTTTCTCGATTTTGGTCACTACGTCTTCTTTTACGCCACACCGTTCTCTTATCACACTATTTCTTATCCTGTCACTCAATTTAACACCAATCATACTCCTTAGCGCTCTCATTTCCACTGCATTAATTCTACTTTCATGCTTCTTCTGCCATACCCAGCTTTCACTGCCATACATCAGTGTTGGTACCAAAACTCCCCCATGAACAGCCAAACGAGCCTTGTGAGACACCTTCTGACTCTTCATAAAGGCGTGCAGGGCACCATTCACCATTCTGATGTATAAGCTATATTATTGTAAAGTTTCATTAAAATCCATTCAGTAGTTTTTACGTGAAAGAGTAACAAACATCTATTCTTACAAACTACTTTCGCGTTTATAATATTAGTAGGATTCCAGAATCAGCTCCTAAAGCCCTTTCATTTGATATACTACACGATAGAAGTAGGTAACGAAAAAAAATTAAAATCCCATCCAAAACAATTATGACGTCATAGCTGAAAAATGGACCGGGTGACGGATTATCACCAGAGCGTAAAATACTTACTAGGACACCTGCTACACATTCCTGAAAAAAAATATATGTACGAGTACCACTGACCTCTATATATACACGTACTTGTATATATAGAGGTCAGTGACGAGTACACTCATTTCCCTACAGAACCTTAGCCCGGGCCTGGACTATAAGCCTCTAAGATATCGTGACCTGACAGTGTTACATACATACATACATAACATCACGCCTTGTTCCCGTCGGGGTAGGCAGAGACCACAGTTCTCCACCCGCTACGATCTTGACATACTTCCCTTGCTTCCTGAACTTTCATCAATCCTTTCATACATGCTCGTCGGTTTAGGGTACTTTTAACCTGGCCTTTATTCAGAACGTCCTGACAGTGTTTGTGGCACTTAATTGATCCTGCGCGTCAGCGGGATACAAAAAGCCAGACAGAGGACGAAGCGGATACCTACATACAGCTGAAGGTGAGAATTATGGGACGGCTTTTATTCATCTTCGCCACAAAAATGTTAAGATAAAATATCCAGACAGGAAGATCACCTATTCAGAATTAAAATTATAAAACATTAAAATAAGGTCAACGGAACCAATTGTGGGTAAATTCGATGTTTACATTTTGACAGTACTGGAACACCCCTTATATGAATTTTTACAGACCAATGGATACTGGCAGGATAATGGATAATGGATCAGGAAGCTCAAAGTCACCCAAAGGGCTATGGAAAAGGCTAGTCTCTCTGCGCGATCGAATCAGAAATGAGGAGATCCGCAGAAGAACTAAAGTAACTGACATAGCCCTGAGAATCGCTAAACTAAAGTGGCAGTGGGCAGGGCACATCGCAAGAAGAACCGATGGCTGATGGGGCGTAAGGGTTCTAGAGTGGCGACCACGTACCGGAAGACGAAGCGTTGGCAGCCCCCCCACAAGGTGGACCGACGATCTGGTCAAGGTGCAGATGCGAGCAGCGCAGGACCGGTCGTCATGGAAATGTTTAGGGGAGGGCTATGTCCAGCAGTGGACGTCTTTCGGCTGATATGATAAATGGATACTGCCACAACGAACCTTGAATGTAGATTCTCAGTCATGCAAAATTTCATTGAAATCACAGAACTATGAAATCGTTAAAGCCGTTGTTGAAATAATTGCAATTCTTTATTTTCGATGTGAGACAGCTACCCTCAAAATGAGAGCCAGCAAGAAATCATTTACAATCCTTCGATGGATTTGCATACAACTTTTATATATGAAATATGGTGTCAATCGCACTATTTGTTTAGCCGCTAGGCCAAAGCGTGACGGACAGACCAATCGACATGGACAGATATTTTTAAGAGAATTGCTTTTAAGGGTTGCATACCCAAAGGGTGAAAAACGGGACCCTATTAATATGCGTCCAATGTCTGTCTGTCAGCGAGCTGTATCTCATGAATCGCGTAATAATAGGTCGACAGTTAAAATTTTCACAGATTATGTATTTATGTAGCCACTATAACAACAAATACAAAAAAAATAGTACATTAAGATGCACGAGCGCTATTTTGGATATTACGGCCGAGGCTCAGAAATTGCAGCCCGAGCCGCAGGCGAAGGCGTAATGGAGCCGAGGGTGTAATCACCAAAGCGCACAAGCTTCTTACGACGTTTTTCAACACATTTGCGAATAAAAACGAATCAAAATCGCTTACCTTTTTTTCCTAAGGAAATTCCGTAGACGTTTTCCTCACATTTCTAGGTCACCCGATACACCGGACTTGTGTTTTTGTTCAAGTATTTTCGACGTTCTACACTTATCACTGTTTTTCTTATTTGTAGAAGTCATTTATTTTTAAATTACTTTAAACCATAGACATAAGCATAGAAGACCAACAATGAGTGCGAGCGAGAAACAAATCTATTATGGTGATACTGCAAGAAAGCAAAGGATAGCGAATCGAATAGCTCTGTAACCGATTTTGAATGACAGGGGGTCACTTTGAGCCACGTGAAAAACCAGCATTCCAGTTTTTTGTAAAAAATTGCGTAAAAACTACATATTTATATAACAATAAGGATACTTTTAATTATGACGGTGTGTAGTGTAGTTGGATGTGGTGTTAATTACAAAAATAGTCTAGAGAAATGTACATTTCACGGGTAAATTCTTAGGACGTTATTACTTTTGAACTATATGTTTTTTTGCTTAAAATAACTTGTATTTCATCATAGATTTATATAGTCAAGATAGGGTCTTGGGAACAAGCGCTTCAAAATTTCCCCATACAAGAAAAAATTGCGCCATCTGTGAAAAATCGCGTGAACTACGTTGTGTAGTACTTCGGTCGGCGCTAAAACACGGAACGGAAATAATATGGCGGGAAAAACAAAACAATCTTTTTTTCTGTGTATATGTGATTTAGGCCTGGTTTTTCAGTTTCCTTCAATGGATTATTATTATTAATAATTTATTATTCCTTTATGCAGCAGGCTGGCATTTTTGTTTAAAGTCTGCGCGATTTTGCATCCGACAATGTTGACAATATGACTGACAATGACTGACATTTGGTGGTCCTAAACGTCAGATTTCGGACCAACGAATTGGCGACATTCTAACGTGCCGTTGGGCTAGTACTTATATATAAGTAAATGTATTTCATGTTTAAAATATAGAATAGCTTCTTCTGAATTGCTAATTTTCGTATTTTGCATTGAAATAAGTTTAGTTGTTGATAATGTTCTGAATTTTAGTGTTATATTTTTCATCAATATAGCTCACATTTACGCTAGGGCTTGACTCAAATTTAACGATACCTATTTTCTTTATGTTTATAATACGAGCTTACAGCCGCATTGTTACTTACTTGATTTACCATTTTCGTCTTGAAATAAACAGAAGTAGGTCAGTCCTAACTTTGTTTTGCCATTTTGTTCAACAGTTTCCAAAGGATTCGAATATAAAAGGAAAATTGATAAGGGTGATTGGACGAGTTGGAATCCTAAAAAATACTCTTAAGTTTGTAGCAAAAATTTTCTAGATGTAGGTATATAAAAGAAAATGCCGACTTAATACAACTTTATTAAAAGGAGCTAACAGATTCGGCAGCTTGGAATCGGGGTTGACTAATTTAGTTTTGTTACCAATTTAAAAAAAAATTCAGCACCGGCAGCCATTTCAGCAACCGGCGCCGGTCGGTAGCTCATATAGGACCCGGCGCCGGCAGCAGTGGAGGCACTTCCGTATAGTTATTATCGGCTCAAACAAATTGTTACTAAAATATGATTTCATTCCTTCCTTAAAACTGACTATTCTAAAATTTTTGTTTATAAAGTAGAAAATCGCAAAATTTCACAACCACAGACAGTATTCGAACCTGCGTCTTCTCCGTAAGTACCGGAGACGTTTTACCTACTAGGCTAAAATGTGGTTCTGTCTGATGTTGTGAAATATGCGTCTTCAATACGCATTCCAACGTTGCGTTGCGTTTGTGGTTGTGAAATTTAGCGATTTTCTGCTTTGTAGAATTATCAGCCATTAACGTCTTCAATGGTCTAGTGGTTAGAGCGCTCGGCTCTCAATCCGGAGTCTGGAGGTTCTGTTTTTGATTCCCGGTGGGGACTCTGTCAGACAAAAATCCCTTTGAGCGGCTTCCCCAGTTTGGTTAGGACATTGCAGGATGAATCACCTGATAGTCCGATAAGTTGGATAATTCCGTGCTTCGGAAGGCACGTTAAGCCGTTGGCCCGACTACTACCTATGGATGTAGTCGTTAAAGAGCCATATGTCAGAGGCCTTTGGCGGCCTCAAATGCTATATTTTGACATTTGCTCCATAAATAAAAAATAAAAAAATACATTTGGCCTAAGATAGGGGCTCATGCTTGTGGCACTGGTCATGCAGTGACGAAGATAAAAAAAATGAGGTTTGAACAAAGAAACATAACGAATATTAATGCACATTCCTGTGCCCGCTTTAATGACACTCTTCCACACCTAATAGGTTGGCTGGAAGAGATCTCTTAAAGAGATAAGCTCGCCTTTGTAAACAATTTTCATTTAAAAACTGTATTTTATTTGTGTGCAATAAAGAATATATACATAAATTACAGTTCCACCGACTTTTTTGGGTTGGTACCTAGAAAAGGGGCTTCCTGTAATCGTAAACGGTAGTTGCATATAATATAGCCATAGCCGTCACGCAACATTTCGTCAGTGAATATCAATCTCATACATTTTTATTCTATACTACTGGCATTTACGATAGTAGAAATCCACTTATCTACGGCCCCAGGCGGAGAAATGGAGGATTATCGACACTACTACCTACTACAAGTGAAACACTGCGATTGTTGACAGCGACGCTACCGCCTGAACAGACAAGTCAATGTCGCCAGGGTACTCGAATATCGATACCAAAATGTACATCACTATCTAACGCACACATTGACAAATCAAAATTGGTTACGCGTTTTCGGGCTCTTTGTTTATCTATAGGCAGTAAGCTGCCGTTATTCATAATCTAAGCTTTAAACACATTTCACAACAAGAAATATCTGTTAAAATGGCGTGCGTATTACTTTTTTCGAAGATACATGCGCGCGCAGGAGACAATGACTAAGCTATCAAACAGACTACTTTTCAATATATTTTAAAATTGAATATTTTGTTACTTTAAAGACAAATTTGTAGTTAGTTAGTTGATTAAAATCAATATTTTCGATAATTAACGTTTATTTATCATATTATCGAACAAAGTTTCTTAATTCATTAAATTATTATAAATGATATAGATATAGAAACTCCTTGCACCTTGCCGCTATAGAAAACAAAACAAAAATAAAACACTAACCTGCCAAACAGCTTACTCAGCAAGGAGGTCTTTGTTCTGAGGCTCACTCCCTTGAATTATTTAATATTGAATATTTTGTTACTACACAAATTTGTAGTAAGTTGGTTGATTAATATAAGTATTTCCATGTAATTAACATTTATTTATCATATTATCAAACACAGTTTACTTTTTCATGAAAATATTAGGAATGGTATAGATATAGAAACTCCTTGCATCTTGCCGATAAAAAAAAAGACAAATTACAACACTAGTGAAATTATAGTAATGAAAAAAGCACGCATGTTTAATAAGCTGGATTATAGATCTTAATTCAGTGCAAATAGAGCTGTTTTATGAGCAAATGTGTTGAAAAAATATAAGCAGGGCTCCCCTGCTAAAAACACGTTTATCACACTCTATCTTTAAACGGCAGCCCCGGATCCAAGGGGGGGGCAAACGGGGCACTTGCCCCGGGCGGCAGCTTTACGGGGGCGCCAAATCCTTGAGACAAGAATTTGAAATATCGAACGAGTGAAGCCTCTTTTCCTACAATCTCATAGGCTTTTATCAAGTAATCGAATCTTAATATAATATGTTTGAAAAACCAACTTTTGTATTTCCATTCGCCCAGTTAGTTTTTGAACGTATACTAAGTGATTTATGAACGCATTTTAACAGATCAAGTAAAGTTTTTCAGCTTGCGCCGCAATAAATTCTTAAAGCTATACTAACATTGGGAAACGCTTCTTGAAAGTCATTGCTTGTACAGATGTTGTAACAGGTCGAAGGTTCGTATAGATGGACACATATGGAGTACTGTTGCCACTTTTGGGCCGGGGCGCCTCAGTATCAGCTCCTTCCTCTTGACCGCGTTCAACGTCGAGCGATCCGAATCATTGGCGACGATGTCCTCACCGGCCGATTTGACCATCTAGCACTGCGGAGAGATGTTGCATCTCTATGCATCCTTTATCGGATGTATCATGGGGAGTGCTCCGAGGAATTGTTCGAGCTAATACCTGCTGCAGAATTTCACCACCGCACCACTCGCCAGAAGTTAAAATTTAATCCATACCACTTAGATATCTGGCAAAGTGGGTCTTCCACCGTAAGTTTTACAAGAAACATCTTACCACGCACGACCGCACTGTGGAATCAGCTACCTGCGCAGGTATTTCCGGACGGGTACAACAAAGCAGCCTTGAAGAAACGAGCCTACAAATATCTTAAAGGCCGGCAGCGCACCTGTGATCCTCCTATGATGTTGCGGGTGTCTATGGGCGTCGGTGATCACTTACCATCAGTAAGGGTGATGAAGGACAAATTTCTATATGATTTGCTCATTGACTGATGATAAGGAGCATCCTCTAAAACAAAAATATTGGGGCACATCTACACCCCTGTGTTTTTGAGGAATTAAGTTTTAACTATTTTGAAATTTGTCAATGAAACGTACACCTGGCATACTATGACTATCTGATTAAATACAATGTCCAGAAAAATGTCTGCCACCATAATAGCCCTGCATCGTAAAGTTACAGCGCTTCAAAATGCAAAAATTAACTAAGTACTTCGTCCTGTAATAATGCAGAGCCCCGCATGTCTGTCTGCTTTTTCGATTTTCTAGATCTTCAGAAGTATTTTAAACAGGAGCAACAAAGGCAGACAAAAAAAACGTTATTTAGTATCTTATTTTATTTTTTTGCTTTAACTCAAAAACGCAGCGACGCACAGAAAAACTTGTAAGGACCAAGTCGATTCATATTGAGCTGATCTATCATCCCTATTAATATGAATCATGAGCAAATCATATACCCAAATTGCAGACAGCACCCTAACTACTAGTCATTGAAAACAAAATTCTGCCTATGCGACGGACTTTGAGGAGCTAATAGATTTTTTCGCAGAAAGCCGTGTAAAGTTGTAGTCTTTCCTGGTTATATATTTTTCTGTTTCTGACACAAATGAAAGTTACGAGTATTAGTTACTAGATAATAAAAAGTTTAAATTTGTTAAAGGATTATTATTTTCACAAATGGTCACAAAAAATGTTTTTCTCAAACACTGAAGAACATACTAAAATTTGGCTAGGGGTCCAAAAATATGGAATTAAAATAGATAGATATTTATTTATTGGCATCACATCACATTAGGAGTCGTATTTCGCCAGTGTCAAAGTTAGAAATTGTTACAAAATTATGGCGAGATCGCCAATGTCCAGTGAAAGATTTACACAGGAATCCACATCACGAGGCCTTTGAACTATTATGACTCCGATAACTTGATAGGGGAAATTATTGAAGTCACGATGACAGCCGCTTTGAAAGTCATTTACTGGATAAGACACCCATCAAAATTATACATTAAACTCTCATATAAACAGCTAAAACTAAAATTGAAACAGATACATGACCGCCATCTTCAAATGCTGACAAACGAACGACCAAAACAAATGGAAAACTATCACAGCTAAGAAGGCTTCACAGATTAATGTAATAGCCGAAAAAAGGAAATAGTCGGATAGCTTTCTCTTTCTTTCGTATAGCTGCTTCCCTCAGAGGCGCCAAAATTTTGGCGTCATGTAAATCCGGCCCGAAAGTTTGGGAAACATTTCCCGTCCCAAAGAAAATTATCAATCAAACAATTTACGTATAACAAAAATTTAATTTTAGCTACTGTTAATTAAACTAACGTATCGCTCTTCACTTTTTTATATCACTTTGAAAGAAAACCCCACGATATTTATAATATTCAAGCACATCCTCTTCTTCTGTCTGATACGAACTCAATTGCGATCATGTGAGTGAGAACGAGCGTGCAACTGGCTAGTTACCTACAGAAATTGAAAACAAGCGGTCTACTTTACGTAACCTCCGTTTGATAGTGATGTTACTTAAGCTGGTTAGATGGCACCACCAGCTAATAGGCATACCTTGCAACCAATTATGTCTTCTAGATATAAAAACATTTAATAAATATGAGGCTCTGTACTTATTGCATTTTGCTTTTATTTCTTAATTGTCTTTGCCATTTTTGCTGTCTAAGTATGTAACCAAATACTCAGTTTTGTATTATTTTATTAGCCCTCTAGAAGCCATTCACAGAACTACTAAGCAAAGTCGTTGTAGCTTCTAAATTTTATTGTAGATGGAGCTACGTTTTACCGGAAACAGGTACCCATTATAATAAATATGTTATTTTAATACGAATTTTTTACTCTAGTTTTGTTTTAATTTATATTTAAAACAAGTATAATTTTGCTTATTGTATTTTTTTAATCATATACATTTTACAAAAAACTTCTTTGCATTCACACTCATAACAAAGATGACCTACATTTTGAGCCCTTGTGAAAGGATTGTGCAATAGAAACGGTCATTAATTACACAACGTAGCGTATTCATACGCAAACGTAGTCATTTTGCACCAATAATTGTGCATATATATTTTTTTATAGTAAGTCGTAGCATTTATCAAAATATACGAAATGTGCTCTAATGGTTTTTATTTTCACTTTATTACCTTATAAATTGTATTTTCTATTTGTAATACAATTTTTAAATCACATTTGACCCATTTGCAATACCTTTCCAATAAAATAGGCCATGACACAGATTTTTCAGAATTAGGTTAATTTCTCACTGCCCTTTACCGACTTATTTCAATGTCAGTCATGAGTACGGTAGCTAAATTAGACCGGAGTTATGTCGGAATATCAAAGTGTAAGTGAAGTGGCCTAGAGACCTACATTTTGTTTTTATATTGAATTAACTTTGTTTATGGTAATTTTTTGAGTTATAATATATACCTTAACGGATAAAGGGTGGAACTGCGCATAAAGCGGGCGGGGCCCTCCCTGTCGTCCCGCAGATAAGGTAGAATGCACGAAGACGCTCCAAAAATGAGTGTTACGCAGAGTCTGGCCGCCTCCACGAGCCAGGCAAAAAGCGAAATGGTGACGCAGGTTCCCCTGGAGTACGATATGAACTCCGAAGCCAAGGCGGTCGAAACTATAGACATGGATTTGAAGATCGCCTACGTTGATGCTGCCAATACTGGTAAGTTTGACTCTAATTGGGTATGAACAAAAATTTGGTTTTATGGCAATATACCTAAAGATAGGTCCTACCTAGACCTTATGCTTGATTCTTGGTATTTTTTGTGATTATTAGACTGTGTAGGTATATTGTATCCATGATACTTACCTACTCTGTTGTAGGAAGTATTACATTATGATTATGGTAATGACGTCATTCTAACATTGAAGTCGATGAAAAAAATTACGTTAAATTAATAATTAAAAACGCCAAGTGAGCTAACAAATATTTCACGCTCAGTGACGTTAAAGAAACTATACCTAAGTGATATTTTCTGATTTATACATACATAATTACTGAATGACTAACTAGCTACCTACTCCTAGAAGTTTCAGACTAAGTGATCATCATACCCAATTAGATTCTATTATGTTTGAAGTTTTGAACAATGCATTTACACATAGTGATTAATATATTATATTATTATCTCTTTAGTTTAATTGGTTTATCTTAAATTGATTGAATACAAAAATTTTGTAGGTGTTAAAGTAAAAATCAATTTATATGTAATTTGCATGTTATGTTAGATTGGAGTTGTTGCTGTTCAAATTGGAGTCTTCTTAAAAGTTTAAGGACAAGAGGCCTGGGGTTCATTCAATAGAAACCAGTTTGTGCAAATTACTATTTTAAATATCTTTGGTGCCATTAGTGCATTGAAGAATAGGTACTTCTCCACCATTGCTTGTACGCTTATTCGGTCGCACGATCTGGCAACGCCGCACTGGGTTTTCGCGCTATCCTGCGGTAGAATTGGCTGTGTGAAACGCTATTATGATGTATTAAAGTATAGGTTAAAAACTGAATAGGTAGTGTAGCAAGTAGTGCCTCACGGAACACGTTTCTAGAATAAAACGTCATGTTAGTGGCTTCTCAGCCGAGAGAGTAGTTAAGACGACAGTAAAATTCCTCCCTGTAACATGTTTTGTATTCAAGTGTGGTGCGACGACGACGCTTTTTTATTTCATTCGGTGTCAGTGGGACATGCTCGGCAATCAGCAGGCTGCGGGGTGCAGCGGTCACAATAATGTGCCGCTGGTTGTTACACTGTATGAAGTAACCGGGCTCGATCAAAGACGTGCTCTGCCCACCAATAGCTTGTATAGAAAGAAACATTTTGATGTTTCGCAGACTGCCTCGGTTATAGTGTAGTGACGCGTTGTTGAGAATGTTCGTTCAGAGTATTTTTGGAAATAGGGCGGACCATGATTCTGCTTGGAATCTGACGAGTGCGTTATTGGATTATTCGGATTAAACTCACACTACTATACTAACCTACCTACATAGGTAGGTACCTACCATTTTTTATAACGATACAAACTTAAGTACCTATCAAACAGATCTTTGAAAAAAAATTAAACACAGATTTGAATGATTTAGATGAAGATTTTGATTTAGAAAAGAGTTAAAGAAAATTTGGTTAAGTTGATCACAGTTACAATATAAATAGGGTAGTCAAAATTTTATCCACGCTATGAGAAGAGTTGTATAAGGGAATTTTAATGTTTTATCCGTAATGCGTGCGTCAGGACAACGTTGCGTCAATAGCTTATATGTAAATCGGTTTGTAAAATATAGTGATACGTTTATGTAGCCACCTGAACAATATCCTTGGCGACTAGCTAAACATGCCGATAGTTTGTACTTCCGATAAATATTACGGATCAATGTCCAAACTAATGAAGTTGTAGTCAAAGATTTGAACCTAAAGTTATCAAGGTGCGACCGCGGCGCTTTTAGAATTTTGGGAGATTAAAACGGGAGTGAGTTATGGTAAGTTAAATGTTTATCTGGTATAAAATCCTGTAGTCGAGCGCAGTTCCTGTTAGCTTCTGCAGGTGCTGATGGACCGCGTTGACAATGAGCAGCTGCGGTAGTCAGAGAAGTCACAGCCCCTTTTTAGCTACTCGTACAAGCTGCAGCAGGCTATTGAGTCCCGAAGGTGTCTCGGCTTTGACACGAAGTTGGTACCTGCTGCCCGTGATCGGACAGCTTTAACTGCACGAATGAAAATTTGACTATTAGCAACGAACAATTTCAATAGACAAAAATATTTACAAGGAAAAACAAAGAATAACAATTCTGACTCCAAAAACTGGAAACCGCGAAGATCACGGTAGAAAAACGCACTAGTTATTAAACTTCTTAGCAATAATAATTTTATCAGATCATAAAGATACGGATTTTGGATGCCAATAATCTTTTATTTGATTAAACATTTCGCAAATACGAAAATATTCTTGGTTCAGATCTACAAAAATGAATCCTGGGAACCAAAATAATTAGACAGGAAAAAATGGAATCTCTAAATTTTGAACTTGCTGGCAAATAATACAAACAGCCAGTCAATAGTCCGAAAGAAGTAAAAAGTACCGAACCAGAAAAAAGAATGTAAGCAGTAACGCTAAACTACCTATATGGAAATAAGATAATTCATCTAATACTTCTTTAAGACCCTCGATGGAGTCATCCCCAATCGCCTAACATCACGCAAGCCTATTTGGTCTGACCCTGAAGTTCGGCAGTCCTCAGACATTCGCTCGTCCTGGCTGTCTGAATGGCAAACCCTAGAGTGCTCTGCGGGTGTGGTCTCGGACCCGTCTGAACAAGTTCAAGACTTCAGATCCAACAGACGTATCTGGACGACGCTAAACCGCATCCGAACGGGTGTAGCCCGATGTAACTACCACCTTCACAAGTGGGGTATAGCGGGCTCATACGCTTGCGATTGTGGAGCGTCGGAGCAGACCACGGCACATATTGTAGGAGAATGCCCCCTTAGACGGTTTCCTGGCTCATACGAGGGACTTCACGGGCTTTCTGCGGCGGCTGTAGACTGGCTACAGCACTTGGATATTAATTTGTAAATATTTTAATGCAGGTTATATATAGGCCAAACGATAATAATAATAACTTCTTTAATCTATCAAGTAATTTATTTTAATGAATGTTAATCCTAACGTCTCTCTAAAATTTTAAATATCTCTGGACCTCAAAAAATCTGCTGGCCCTGATTCAATCCCAGCAGTATTTATCGTTTCTTGTGCTTCTAGTTAACGTTATATAAAAGGTCGCTCGATGAGTGTTGTTCCTGCAAAATGGAAGTCCGCTTTCATCATGCCAATACATAAGAAAGACCACAAAGAGATGATGGAAAATTATAGGCCGATATCAAAACTATGCTACGCATATTTGTAAAAGTACTTGAACGAATTGTCTTTGATCAAGTGTATAACACATTTAAATCAAATTTAATTCCAAATACGGTTTTATAAAAGCTCGATCCACAATTTCGCAGTCACAAATCTAGTTGTGTTTAATTATTACCTCTCAGATCAAATGAGTCATGGAAACCAAGTGAACGTTTTGTACACTGCTTATACGAAGGCGTTTGATCGCATTGACCACAAAATCCTTCTTTACAAATTATTTACTTTTGGAATCTGGGAGAAACTTTTCAGCTGGTTTCGTTAATATGTCTCAGGAAGCAGCCAAGCAGTTGTTCTCAAAGGATTTTGCTCGAGTTGGAAAGGATTTAGCTCTAGTTGAAAAGTAGACCCAATGGAGTTCCATAAGGTTCTTTGTTAGGTCCATTGCTCTTCATCTTATTTATCAATGCTATCGATATATGTCTTAAAAATTCCAGTTCTTTCCTTTTTGCTGCCGGCTTGAAAATTCACGGCATTGTGAATAATCATTTTGATGCGTTACACATTCAGAATGATTTACTTAGATTAGATCAATATTGTTTAGCTAATCAACTAGATCTTACTCTGTCCAAATGTTTTTGTGTGAGTTTTAGTCGCAAACTGAATGTATTTCACTTTAAAAACATTTAAAAAAGTGAGCTGTTAGAAGTCGTCACCGAAACGAAAGATCTAGGTATCTTACATGACATAAAATTATCGATTAATCCACACATTGATTACATTGTGAATAAAGCATCCAAAGCAAAATAAAATCCAGATTTTATTATGCGCTTTTCCAAATCCTTCAAATCGATGAAAACTTTTTAAAATACTCAAATCCAATATAGTTTATTCATGGTACGAGTATTGCTTGGTGACAACTGGTAGCGAATAATGAAGAAGATAAAATCCTTTTGCGCAACTGGTTGCAAAACTCGGTTGCGTAGGCGGCCAAAACGTAAAAACCTCTTAATTACGTCAGCTAAACTACATCGCTTCACAAACAAAGTGGCGCCAAGGTGGGAAAAAAAGTAGCGACAATAAAAACCCATACCACGCGCTCTTTTAAATATGTTTGAATGTACAGGGTTGATACAATAAACAAAAGTCAATTTAAATTTTGAATTAGCCTGTTAGAACCGTAGCCTAATCCCATGGATTTTTCTCTTCTAGATAATCTGATATTTTATAAAACCCTTTCTTATACTATTTCTCCTTGATAACAGTTTTGAATTAAACTAACGGTAAACTTTTACTACTTACTATAAAAAAGTTTGACATCTGTTGAACACTTGATTAAAAATAACTCTGTCTATGTCATTGATGCGCAGAAGTCAAAAATGATTATGACTTGACTTCTGCGCATCAACTGACATAGCCAGTTATATTCTGCGCATTTTTTTAAATCAAGTGTTCAATAGATGTCTAACTTTTTTGTAGTAACACCCTCAATGTCAATGGGTACCTTATTATAGAAGCGAATACATTGACATTCATAAGTTTTATTAATTTTGTGA
This sequence comes from Athrips mouffetella, assembly GCA_947532105.1. NCBI lineage: Eukaryota > Metazoa > Arthropoda > Insecta > Lepidoptera > Gelechiidae > Athrips > Athrips mouffetella. The sequence goes on from OX383956.1 coordinate 37,579,191, forward strand.
ACACGGCTAACATGAGAAGCAAGTTGAATCTTGTTTCTTATGTAGACACTGTGCCTGTCACTATTTTTTATAACTCCTATAAATGTATTGTGTCACAAAAGTCAAAATATTTATTTCTTTAAATTTATTTCTCAGACATTAGGCTTCATTTAATAAAAATGCTGGTCGCATCTGCAGCATGACCCCATAACAAAATGCCCTATGACATGAGACTATGGAAATAATTGAAGTAGACTAACCTTGCGGTGTCTACATCCGTCACTGCCGTATTTTTGTCACTGCGTGTGCTGCAAAGCTGAGTCTGTTCGACAATTTATTTGTATAAGGGTATGACCGCGAAAAATTTTACATGAATTATTTTTTCAATGTCCACATTTTATTTCTCATATGGCATCAAGGTTGTTGACAATAAGGGTTTTGTTAGATATGTAAAAAAAGGTATGCTTGTGTTCTTTTAGATAATTTCATAAAACTCAATCTATCTCTTGCAGAAATATTTTTTTTAGTTTTTTTTTATTGGCACCACTTTTATTTCTTTATAAAAAATATTTGTCCACCTTACACCCTTGTGACAAAAACTGATAACCCCTATGAAATGGTATGACTGCCTCGCATTTTAATGAAAAATTTAAGTTATTCGATTCTTATTCAACATGTTTTTAAAAATCTTTTAATTCACAAGGCCTTAAGCCCGCGTCACACAGAGGTGGTAGCGGAAGCGTTCCGGGGCCGGTATTTTTTGTAAAGTATGAGTTCATATGCACCCTGTCACATTGAAAAGCGGTCGCGGCGCGGTATTTTGTTCTCGCCAAACCGCCCCGGACCGCTTTCGCAATCATACCGCCTCTGTCTGACTTGAGCTTTAATCGATTTTTTATTATTATTTTAAAAACTGTCCACTTTTTTTATACGTGTGTAACGTCACGTATGTAACGTTTCTAACTGCCATACTATAAGAATAATCAGATTCCTTCTCTAATTTTCTTGAGTGGCAACACCATTGGCATGCTGGCAACATTTAAAAAACATAGGCAGCCATTTTTTCTTTGAGTGAAATGGTGCTTTGTGTTGATGTCAGATTTGTCGCTCGAAAAAAGTGTATTTAAAATATTGGATTGCGAGGTAAGTATATACATTCCGTCTCATTATTATAGATCTTTACGTAGGTTTACTATAAAACTAAAGAATCAGACTACTTCGTGGTTATTAGCATTTATTTATTTATTTAACTTTTTATTGTACACATAAAAATACAAATAAAACAAACATTTAGAGAACAGACACAACAGGTGCTGCTTATTTCAGCTTGGAAATTTCTTCCAGCAGACCTTGGCAAGAGAAAAGACACTGGAAGGGGCACATTCACAATCGAGTAGTAATTTTAATTTAAGGTTATGTCGCACGCATTTCTTGTCATGATTGTAACGTTGTGTTACGAAATGTGTTACGTTACAGTCATGACTTATTGTTAGGCTTAAAACACATAGGTGTATTAAAAATTTCAGTACCCTACTAAATGTTTGATTTGCCTCTTTTTTTAAGAAAGTGTGCTTTATAACCCTTTTTATGTTTGTTTTCAATACAATTAAGATTTATGCATCTTTTTGTTTTAATTCATTATTTTATGATATGAATGAATTTTACCTATATCTCCAATTCTTATTTTTTTTTTAAATAAGAACCACTCAAAGAGCGATGGAAAGGAGTATCCTGAAAATAAGAAAAATACACAAGATCAACAGTAAAGTTATTAGAACAAGGACAGGAGTAAAAGACGCACTCACACAAGCTCTTACAGTAAAATAGAGCTGGGCAGGACACATAGCTCGATACTCCGAAGACAGATGGACAAAGAAAGCAACAAAATGGAAAGGCCCTAGAGGCAAAAGAAGAGTTGGCAGGCCATACAAAAGGTGGGCAGATGACAGTATAAAAACAGCCGGTAAGAACTGGATGATCAAAGGAGAGGACAGAGAGAAGTGGAAAGAGCTGGAGAAGGCCTACACCCAAGGAGGGGTCCAAACATAAAGCAAAGAAGAAACTAACAAAACTAACGTTTTACTAAGTAAAGCAACTAACAAAAATCTAGTGGAAACTCTATACCTACTTACTATGATAAAATAGTGTAAACATTCTTTTGGAAAATTTATTTTATTTATTTTATTATATCTCCAATTTTTCTTGTCGTGTGAGTGTGAGACACCGAGTCGACGTAAATTTTTTAATGCTAAGAAAAAAAAGATGACTGTTATATGTACTAAGCTTTATAATGGTCATCTAAGTAACATTCAGTCATGTACGTAACGTTTGTTATGATGTCGTGAATGTAACGGTTCCATTTTTCGCGGTCATACCCATACTGCACTTTTGTACGCAGTGCAAACATATGATTCAAAAGGATCCAGAGGAACTTCCCTCGTTACGTTGGTTTCAAATTTAAAATACCAAGCTAACAAGCTTCGAGGAAAGCTGCCGACGGTTCCACCTATTCACTTTGAAGAATCTAAGAGATATTTCAGATGTCTTATCACACTTTACACTTAAATAAACATAAAATTTTACTTTTACCGGAGAAAATTTGAGGATAAAAAAAAAACGGGTGCTTTGCTTTTGTTTACATTTCGATTTATTTTTGAAATCTAGATGCTTTGCTACGTATAGTGCATTATCACATTGTTGAGTGAATATACTGTACCTGTAATTGTTATTCCCGTGTGTGTTCCCCTGATATCATCAGAATTAACAAGAAAACCGCCAACCAATCTTGTGTCCGTTGTGAATTTATGACCTCATTTATTAGCAGATCTACGTTCCCACCACATGTTTGTGAGCTACTTGCTGTGATTACTCCATTTTCAATAACCAAATCGTGTCTGTTGTGCATCACCTGTCACCTCCAGCGCGACGGACCATAAACAAAAGGCTGCTTTACACTGTCAGAAAGCCGATTTACACAGGTCACGACGCAGTGGAAGCCGCTTTACACAACCAGACCCGATTTTTGTATGCTTTATAACACACGACACTAGATTGCACATACTACGGCAAGTAGAAAATAAAAATGCATTGCGCAGCGTGTAAACAACCAATTGCCTCAAAGGCTTTGTTGAAGTGTTCTCTTTGTGCTGAGTTTTATGATCTGGAGTGCTGACGTATTACTATAGACGAATTTAACGAATTGTCAATGAAGTACAAAACTACTTGGAACTGCGCGACATGCTGTGGTCTTAGGCGTAAGGGTGGCGACAACTCGAACACACCGGTCCGTCAGACTGTAGACTTTAAGCAACCAAAACCTCGTGAGAACTTCAGTGCGGCTCAAGCGGCAGAGGAAACTGACTCCGACGATAAGTCTTCTAGAGATCTTGATCCTGATAGCATCCACCACAATAAGACAGCAGCAGAGTTATGCGACCACGAAACTTCGAACGAAAATTCCGAAGCAAGCTTGTTTGATACTATTACTACACGACCAAAACCATTGACTGAGGAGTCGCTAAGAAAAATTTTGCACGGCGAGTTTCAAGCAGCGATCGTGAAACTAGTAGCGCATAAGTTAACAAGCATCGATGATAAGATTAAAATGTTTCATGAGTCCTTGTCGTTCTTAAACGAAAGTTACGAAGATGTAAGGAAGTCTCTGCAGCAGAAATACGACAACATAAGGACGCTTCAAACTGATAACAACGCTTTAAGAGAGCAAGTAAAGGACCTTCTAGCTAGGTTGACGCAGGTTGAACAGCATGCGAGAGCAAACAACATTGAAATAAACGGAATCCCGGAACGAAAGACTGAGAATTTGAAACTCGTGGTTGAAAAAATTGGTCAGACCGTTAATTGCCCCATTGCCGATGCAGAAATACAACATATTACTCGGATCGCCAAGCAGAACAGAGACACCGATAGACCGTAAAACCGTTGTGGTAAAATTTAACAGCCAACGGCGTCGTGAAAAAATACTCGCTGCAGTGGCCAAGTTTAATAAAGAAAAGAAGGCTAATGACGATAAGTTGAATTCCTTGCATCTTGGAATAAACGGCAGGCGTGAACCAATATATGTATCCGAACACCTTACCCCCATACTTAAAGCTCTCCATGCCGAGACGCGTTAGAAGGCTAAACAATTGAAATACAAATTTATCTGGGTTCGGGACGGAAGGATTTACGTCAGAAAAACTGAGTCAAGTCAAGCTATACACATACGCAGCTACGAAAGCTTAAAATTAATAGTGTAGCTCCTATTATAGTTTCTGTTTTTGTTTGTAATGCGAAAGAGTATTGATCCTATTGTTTGTTTAAAATGGCTTTAAATATTTATTATCTAAATGTTGGTGGGTTAAGAACAAAAACAAATGATGTCTACAAAAACATCTTACTATGTAATTATGATGTTATAATCGTGACAGAGTCGTGGCTTTATTATACTGTTGCGAGTAGTGAAATTTTTGATGCAAGGTATACTGTCTATAGAAGGGATAGATCTAGTTCAAATAACACAAAAAAGATGGCGGCGGAGTTATAACTGCCGTTGATAAAAGCATAAAGCCAGTCAGAGTCAATAATTGGGAGAGTCAGTACGAAGATTTGTGGGTCACCGTGGACATTTTGGTAGGATCAGTTGTGAAGAGGTTGCCCATATGCGCCATGTACTTACCGCCGCCTGTTAAACTGAATCACCTTACAGATATACTTAATAGTATTAATAATAAAATATTTGATGCTAAACAAGCTTTAATCTTGGGCGACTTCAATCTTCCCTTTATTAAGTGGTCTAAAAATGTAAATGAAATAAATTTAGTCCCATCTAACTATAATTGCCCGCTTGGTTACACTCTGGTTGATTTTATGTCTGTGAATAGCTTATCACAACTTAACTATGTCCCAAATGTTCACGATAGGATGTTAGATCTCGTGTTAACTATCTGGTGCACATCTTACTCAACCCCTTATAAATATTAGTAAATTGGATCCGAAGCACTCTGGTCTGCTGGTAACCATCCCTAATTTGCCACCTAAATACCTTGTTGAAAAGCAGGTGCCTAGATACAACTTCTTCAAAGCTGATTACGGTAGTATTCTTTCTACTTTGGGAACAGTCGATTGGTATCGCTTGTTTGGTAAATGTAGTAATGTGAATGAGTTTATTGATGTCTTCTATGATATCTTAGACAACGTAATACGTAAGCACGTACCAAGACCTACACCCAGGAAGTTGAGGTATCCTAGGTGGTTCTCTAAAGCCTTGACAAGGCTTTTGTCGGAAAAAGAGCGTTTAAGACTGAAATATCGAAAATACACTAATTCTCGTGATGAACACGAATACACTGTACTTCGCGAACGCTGCCATAAACTTTATGACACATGTTATAATACCTATAAGGCTAGACTAGAAAGTTCTATTATCGAAAATCCTAAACTGTTTTGGCGTCATGTTATGGATAATCCGATAAAAGAAAGGGCAACACAACGATACCGACACAGATGACCCACGATACAGCAGACACTGGTCTAGACATTAGTAATATGCTTGTCAGTGTTTTCTCGTGAAAAACTATCTACTACCCCACAGTCTTTTTGTCATCATTCCTCCTTATAGTTTTAAAGAGTACGAAGTCAGGAAGGCAATAAAATTCCTGGATATTTATAAAGGTGCGGGGCCAGATCTCATACCACCAGTATTTATAAAAGGTGTGGTTCTGTGCTTGCTCTCCCTCTCACCATCATTTTTATTCGATCCTTACGAGATGGGACATTTCCGGAAAAATGGAAACAAGCAAAAATAGTTCCGATTTATAAAAAAGGATCCCAGAATGACGTAAAAAACTACCGACCGGTATCTATCCTTTCCTGCATGCCCAACATTTTTGAAACTCTAGTATGTCCTATACTGACGAAACATGTTGAATATCGCATCTCTGAAAATCAGCATGGATTTAAGCAAGGACAATCGGTGCAGACAAATCTAGTTATTTTTGTGTCTGATCTTGCGAGGGAAATGGAAGGTGCAGGGCAGGTGGATGATGTATATACAGATTTTTGCAACGCCTTTGACATGGTCAACCACGAAGTTTTAGTGGGAAAACTTGAGAATATGGGCATCGGGGGATCACTTCTGGGCTGTTTCAATTCTTACTTGGCAAAAAGACTCCAGTATGTGGTAGTGAATGGCTACGAGTCTGAAGTTTATAGGGCCGAGTCAGGTGTTCCCCAAGGATCACACCTTGGACCTGTACTCTTTACAATATTTATCAACGATATAATGTTCCGTATCAACCACTGTAATTATTCGTTGTTTGCTGACGACATGAAGCTTTACAAGCCTATAAAGTCACCGCAAGATGCAAAAGAACTTCAAAGCGATTTAGATAGAGTCAACCAATGGTGTAAGCTTAATGGGATGGCTCTGAACGTATCAAAATGCTTTCACACTACCAAAAAGACGCCTATAGCATCTAGTTATACCCTCGATGACATTATACTGCAGGAAGTTAGTGAAATTCGTGACTTAGGTGTGGTACTTGACAGTAAGCTTAAATTTACGACACATACTGATAAAATCGTTGGTAAATCGTCAAAAATGTTAGGTTTCATAAAACGCACTACCAAAGGTTTTAAATCCATAAAAACCAAAATAACTTTATATAATTCACTGGTTCGTAGCCATTTAGAATTTGCGTCAGTAGCATGGAATCCACAATACGAAATCCATTCCCAGCGTATTGAATCAGTCCAGCGATCATTCACCAGGCATTTGGTATTCTGTTCGCAAGGTAGGTATATCACATCGAGCTACTTATGATATTCGCCTCAAAAAATTCAATATGAGTACCCTTGCGAATCGCCGCTTGATACATGACATGACTTTCCTTCACAAAATAGTTAACTCCAATTTAGATTGCATAAACCTTCTTGACCAAATAAAACTATCTGTTCCCCGTCGTGTGCCACGTTTCCCATGTTCAAGAATGTTTCAGGTTCAACCATGCCGAACAAATTTACGTCGACATTCACCCACAGACCGTCTGCCCAACACTTACATTTTTATTAGCTCAGAGGATTTGGACATCTTTAACACTAGTATTCCCAAATTTAAAAGGATATTGTTAAAAATAAATGTCTTGATTGCTGTAGTATAAAATTATTTATTTCTGTTTGAACTTGTGATAATTAGTTAGTGTGTCTCTCTTCATATATATATATTTTCTTTTAGTTACCATTACGAGACTGTTATAGTTAGTTTTTAAGCAAGTACCCAGTTTATTTGTTGTGAATGTAGTACGCACCTGTAATTGGCTTATGTATCAGTCAAAGTGCATTGTGCGTTTTAATATGTATGCTGTTGGTGTGTCTAATAAATAAAATAAATTTCCCTAGTAAAATGTGTTCTTTAGTAAGTCAGGATTTCCTTAGTAAGTCGCGGGTAACAGCTAATTAGCTAATAAAAATTTTATTTATCCCCAACTTTTGTTCACCGCTGCATTGGGAGACGTCTTCAAAACTCCTGGACAGGAAAGGACTTGGCATTAACATAAATGGCGAGAACATGTCACACCTTCGATTTGCCGACGATATTGTCGTAGTGGCTGAGACCCTGGAAAATCTCGGCACGATGCTCAATAACGTCAGTAGTGTTTCAAAACAAGTGGATCTTAATATTAACATGGATAACACGAAAATTATGTCTAATGCCCTTGTTGTACCCACTCCACTCAAATTTGGAGACACTACTAGAAGGGACCAACAGTCCAGCTAGGTAAATCCAACTTAGAAAATGAGGTCACTCGTCGAATCCAACTCAGATGGCCAGCGTTCGGGAAGCTCCGCAATATCTTCACGTCCAAAATACCGCAGTGTCTCAAGACAAGACGAAAGTCTTTGACCAGTGTATGCTGCCAGTGATGACATATGGCACTGAGACGTGGCCGCTCACGATGGGCCTTATCATGAAGCTGAAAGTCACCCAAAGGGCTATGCTCGGAGTCTCTCTGCGTGATCGAATAAGAAATAAGGAGATCCGCAAAAAAAATAAAGTAACTGACATAGCCCTGAGAATCGCTAAACTAAAGTGGCAGTGGGCAGGGCACATCGCAAGAAGAACCGATGGCCGATGGGGGTAAGGGTTCTAGAGTGGCCACCACGTACCGGAAGACGAAGCGTTGGCAGACACCCCACAAGGTGAACCGACGATCTGGTCAAGATCGCGGGAAGCCGCTGGATGCGAGCAGCGCAGGACCGGTCGTCATGGATATCTTTAGGGGAGGCCTATGTCGAGCAGTGGACGTCTTTCGGCTGATATGATGATTGCACATGTACTGCAAGTCACTCGGGTTAGCGAGTATTATGTACAATACGACGGCTTTTCAATAAGTAGTCAGAATGAACAATATTCTGGCTGTAAAGTATTTTGATGTTAATATTGATAGCTTATTTCAGGACAAGGATGGTACCAAAAACTTAGGCCATAATATCGAGAAACTTAAAAACGAGGTCAAGTTCAACAATCCAGCAAGCAACTTGAAAATTTATAAAAAAATAAGTTTGGTAGATGCAATTCACCAAGCCGAGTTTGACCAAGTTAACCATTCTCCCCACTTACAATATTTAACTGACAGTCCTCGACTCATAGTAACTTCTATCTGTTCCCCAACACATACGGAAGCAAAATCGAAGTCATGGATCCCATTAGGAGAGCTTTGGTAGGACTTAAATTAAGGGGCTACCTGCAGCCTACTAGCGCCCCCATCAGTTTAAAAGTATTACTCGCTAAATACAAAACTTATAAATTATCCGGAAAAACAGATTGAAGTAAAGTTATCTTTGTTTATTTAGAACCTATTTACTCTGTAAAATAAAGTTCACTGTAGTTACAGATAGAAAAACTGCTAAAAGTGGCCGTTTTTCGCTCTTTTTGTATCTGTTACTACAGTGAACTATATTTTTTTGAATTGATAGGTTCTAAATAAACTAGGGTAACTTTACTTCAATCTGTCTTTCCGGATTTTCGATAAATTTTATATTTGGTGAGCAATATTTTTTTTACTGATGGGGGCGCTAGTGGACTGCAGTTAGCCTCTTAAATCCTTATTTTTCAAATAGCCCATTCAACGAAAAAGTATAGAGGGAAATGCTTGGAACACAATTTTTGACTTCGTAACGTTGTTAAGACTAGTTAGGAGGTAAACATATCAAAAGTCACAGCCCGTACCCCTAACGCCGGGTGGGAGGGGGGATCTCGAAAACTATACAAGATGTCGAAAACTTTTTAACGACACAAAAATGAACTTTCAAGAGCGGATATCTCAAAAACTATACAAGACATCAAAAAACTTAACAAAATAAAACGTGTAGTTAATTTAATCAGCTTTAATTTTGCACAATGTTTCATGTCGCTAGGAGGCATAGTTTCCGAGATATATGCGAAAAACCTAAAAATGGGACCTTCAAAAAGGCGTTAGGGGTACGGGCTGTCACTTTTGATATGTTTACCTCCTAACTAGTCCAAACAAAGTTACGAAGTAAAAAATTGTGTTCCAAGCATTTCCCTCTATACCTTTTTTGAGAATTCGTTGACTGAATTAAAAGGGATCGAAGCTTCGTAAAACTGCGGAATTCGGGGTCCAAGGAGATGTTGAAGCTACGTAAAGTGCATTATTAGTTTATAAGTAGTCCTTTATTTTCAGGATCATTCTCACTTCTTATTGAACGCAGTAGTAATGTAAATTCACAGATTAAACTTGAAGTTTGTTTGAACTAATTTACTTAGTAAGAATACTTAGTTAGTTTTCAGATGCGGAAGATTATTATTAAACCTCAAGTTAACTACTAATGTATTTTTTTAAGTTTTAGATCTAAAACAACTAATTAAATTAAACTTTTAGAGTTTTCCTAAAACATTAAAATATAATAATATTACAATATTTTACTCAGCAGAGATTTATAACATTGTAAATTAAAGATATCGTGTAGCTAACTAAAAAAGCCGGTCAAGTGCGAGTCGGACTCGCTTAAAGATATCGTGTAGCTAACTAAAAAAGCCGGTCAAGTGCGAGTCGGACTCGCGCGCCGATGGTTCCGATATACCTATAGTATTTTTAGAAGCAATTAAGTCCATTTTTAGGACCGCAAAACTAAATTTGTTTGTAAAGGTTCTTTGCAGATTTATTTTTGTTTTTGCTTTATTTTTGCTGTAATATTTACATAAACTTCTATTGACTGTAATTAATTCAGATTTTTCCTTTCACAAACTTCGGAGATAACGGCGGGAAATGGTATTTTTAATGTAATTTTTCATTGAGTGAGATTTTTCAAAACGCTTATTTTTAGTGTAAATAATTACGTTAATCTATGCTTCTTTGTGGCGTTTGAATAACCGCGATAAATATAATTGTAGCCATATTTTAGTGGAGAAACATATTTTACTTAAATTAACTTAGTTTTCTCGCAATTTTACAATGATCCGCTCCCCCGTCTCAACGCCTGTAGGCGCCTCCATTGAAGCCTAAGTCCAAAATCCCATACTAAAATGCCATACCAATCCGGTTTCCGTCCTGGTCAGAGTACGACTACTGCTCTTGTCAAGATCTCTGATGACATTCGGATGGGGATGGACAGACAGCAGCTCACAGTATTGACACTACTTGACTTTAGTAACGCTTTTAAAACTGTTGACTTTGACATTTTACTTGGGCTGCTGCACTCTCTTAACATATCTCCGACGGTAATTGACTGGTTTCGCAGTTATCTGCTGGGTCGCCGGCAACGCATCCGGGTGGAAGAATCCTTCTCCTCGTGGTGTGAAACATCTGCTGGTGTACCCCAATGTGGCGTCTTGTCCCCACTCCTTTTCGCTATCTTCATTAACTCTATTACTTTCCCAATCCAATCTTCGTACCACCTGTATGCTGACGATCTCCAAATATACTCTCAAGCGGGAATTAATGACCTTGGAAAGGCCGTATCTGATATTAACGCTGATCTGACAAGCCCGTTGGTGTGGTTGGTAGTGAGCCTGCCTCACACGCCGTGGGCCGCGGGTTCGATCCCCGCCCAGGACAAACATTTGTGTGATGAACACAAGTGTTTGTTCTGTGTCTGGGTGTTATTTATCTATTTATGTATGTATATCAGTCTCTGGTACCCATAGTACAGGCTTTGCCTAGTTTGGGATCAGATGATCTTGTGTGAAATGTCCCCCCAATATTTATTTATTTATTTATTTATTTATCTGGCTCATATCTCAGAATAGAGTAACTCTCACGGATTGTAAGTGAATCCAAATACACAGGCCATAGTAATTGGCAGTCACTGGTTCATTTCAAGGGTCGACTTTGGATCTCTCCCTCCAATCGTCTTTAATGGTGTAGGTGTTCCATACGCCCAAACTGAAAAACCTTGGCATACTTTATGATACCACACTTTCGTCGAAACCACAAGTGGCGGAGTTGAGTCGGAAGCTTTTTGGTGCGTATGGATCACTGAAAAGGCTGCGAAATTTCTTGCCGACCAGTACAAAGATTGCTCTTGCATAATCGTTACTCCTACCTATCTTGGATTACGCTGATACCTCCTACCCTGACCTCACAGAAGAGATGCTTAACAAAATGGAGCGGCTTCAAAACCTGTGTATAAGGTTTGTTTTTGGATAGAGGAAGTACGACCATATGTCGTCCTTCCGAGCTCAGTTGAAATGGCTGCCTATTCGCCGTCGAAGGGATTGGCATATTCTCTCTCTACTATACCCTATCCTATTTCTTCCTTCCACCCCTTCATACCTCAAAGAAAGATTTCAATTTAACACCTCTCAAGATCGTAATCTACGCTCCTCTCTTGACCTTTCCCTCTCTATACCTTCACATACTACAAATTTCTGCCACGACTCTTTCACAGCTACGGCCATACGACTCTGGAATGCACTTCCCACCGCGCTGAGGCAAGCTCCCTCACTCGACATTTTCAAAAGAAATGTTAAAGACCACTTTCTTTCACTGTCACACCTCTCGTGATCTGTGGTTGCCTGTTGTTGTTCGTGTCCTGCTATCAGATTTATGTGTATTTATATATTACTCGTATATGTATGTATACAAGGTGTAACAAAAAGGGTATATCAACCCTGAAGGATGTGATTCTGTCCATGAAACTGAACAACTTTCCCCAAGGAACATAGGTCGAAATACGAAAAAAAATAATTTTGACCTTCCATAGAAACTGAATCAGCTGATCACGCATTTTGTATGGGAGGTCAAATTTCTTTTTTCGTATTTCGACCTATGTTCCTCAGGGAAAGTTGTTCAGTTTTATGGGCAGAATCACATCCTTCAGGGTTGATATACCCTTTCTGTTACACCTTGTATATATAAATATATATTTATTAAGTTTGTATAGGTAGGTTTATATGTGTAGTGTTTATGTATATTTAATTTGTTATATCTTTAGGTCAATCTTTATGCACTGTCCCCGCATCTATGTTAGCCTAATATCCTGCACCCAAAGGTTGCCTGGAAGAAATTGCTGTTTAGCAATAAGGCCGCCTCATTGTACACCTATTTCTAATATTGTATTTTTCACTAAATTTCGTGTGCAATAAAGAATATTGTATTGTAAAATGTGTACACTCATACGACATAATTAATTTATAAAAAACATCATAGAAAGAAAAGTAGAAGGGAAGAGAGGAAGAGGTAGACCAATGATAAGATTCACAGACCAAGTATATAAAGAAGAAGGGCGGCGATATGTCGTATGAGGAGGTACAGAGGATTTCTGAGAAGAGAGAAGCGTGGAGATCGATTCATGTATAGAAAATTTGGTAATGATTACAAAATGTGTAAGTATATTAGTATGAGATTCACTACTAGTAGATTGCCGAACAAGTGAAAAAAAAACCGGTCAAGTGCGAGTTGGACTCGCGCGCCGAGGGTTCCGATATACCTATAGTATTTTTGGAAGCAATAAAGTCCATTTTCAGGACCGCAAAACTAAATTTGTTTGTAAAGGTTTTTTGCAGATTTCTGAAAAACTGTGCAACTTAGAAAGATCGTTTTATTTTTGCTGTAAAGTTTATATAAACTTCTGTCAACTGTAATTAATTCAGATTTTTCCTTACTCAAACTTCGGAGATAAGGGGGGGGGAATAGTATTTTTCTTGACATTTTTCATCATAACTTTAAAACTAAGAAATTTAAAAAAATACAAAAATATATTTTAAAATGTACAAGTAAAGCCCTTTCATATGATACCCCACTCGACCTAGTAGCGACAATTTGAAATTTGGCCCCCCCTATTTTGGCCCCCTTTATATTAATAATCATACTTTTTTCAAAATTTTTTCTTGTGCAATTAAGTTGGGCAACTATATTCTAAAACTATTCCAAATTTCAGGTTGATAGCATAAGTGGTTGCTGAGATATAGAGGTGTGACAGACAGACGGACAGACAGACAGAGCGGCACCATAAGGGTTCCTTTTTTTTACATGTCCCTCAACACAGAATCCTCAGAGAAAAAAACTGCATAAAAACTTATTTTGACGATGCCAAAAAATAGTCATGAAATAGTCATAAATAGTCACCATAAGGAAAAAAATAGTCGCGTTACAATTCTAGAGTTATAGCTATGGTTTGCTGAGGATTATGGGCATAGGCTATAGACAGAATCCTCAGTTCTGATGCAAGCAAACCGTGGGGACTATCGACTTGGTTTTTATTTTAAAAAATAGTCATGAAATAGTCGTCTTGACTTCCAAATTCTCAAAAATAGTCGTTCAAGGATTTCAGAGTTACAGGGGTAGCTTGCTGAGGATTCTGTGCATAGCATTTCACGGACGCAGATTCCTGCAGAACGGTTAGGTTTTTCTATTTGATACTGATGTCAAAAAATAGTCAACAAATAGTCGTCTCAAACCATAATAACTTCGGTCTGGTTTACCTAGTAGAAGTATGTTAAAAATGCATGTTAACTTCGCCATACATTTTTCCTTTGTACAGTCGCGTACACAAAATTATTTGATATTGATTACAAGTTGTCAAAAAAAATGGATTTTGATATTGTTAGAGGCTTTTATTTTTATATATTGTTGCAGACCCTATTTTAGTGTTATCTATTTTTATTAGGTAAATAAGAGGATAAACCGACTGATATATCAGTGCACAGCCCCAACCTTTTGGTCTAAAAACTTATAATGTAGGTTTCACGTTTAAGGAAAGGTAAAACTAGAATATCGGGCTTAAACTCAGATGCATTCAGTAAATAAAAATACTTTAATAATAATTGGAAGGTTCATAAATATTACTAAATTAACTATACTAACTTTACTATCAAATACGACTATCAATATTAAAAGAAGAAAGATGTAACCTAGAAAACCTTATAACTACAAATAGACCTTATAACCTACGAGTACTAACAGATTGTCATGTATATTCTCGGCCTGGCTATAATAATATTTACGGCAAAAGACATTTTTCCTATATACTTCCTACCATACTTAATAGTCTACCCAAGAACATACAAGATATATATATTTCAAAAAAGTATTATATGAAAAAAATGAAAAAATACTTCATTGATAGTGACGATCACAGCTTCATTCTATAGGACTTATGTCACCAGAATGAAGCTGTGTTGTCCTACTTATACTTAGTCATAGGTAACTATTAATAACTAAAATTTAGTATAGAACTCGTCTGTGATAGATAAGCTTTATACAGTTTCCGTCACACAACCTTAAATCATAATTTGTAATTTATATATTTTGGATAAATAAATTAAAAAAAAAAACTAATTTCTTGATTGATCAATGTTGTTTGCCTACGCATTTAACTATTCATTAAAAATTAAAATGTCGCTGCATATGTGTTTCTTTTACCCAATAGAACATCAGTAGAATAATACAAATCAGTTACTTAATGGCATAGTAACAGAGTTGGAAATGTTTAACGTGGGTCGTATAATAGAAAAAGCACCAATATTCTGAGACGAGATATGTTTAACCAATAGCATGGCGGCGTTCGGCTCGACCGAATTGTGTGACCGAGCTAGCGCTCGCCGCCGCCGGCGCGTATTGAAGTGCCCTACAGTGTTGCTATTACAACGACAATTGCCGTGTTCTACGGTAATTATATGAAATGTAAAGTTAACTTACACTACAGCCTATGGAAGCAGTAAATACACAATGCGTTATTCCAAATTAGGATTTCCATTTTTTCAATAATCATACTTAAAAATTGAAAGTAAATTCTAAAACTAACAGCAGCTCGTTAAAAGCGCAGCCTCGGTTGGGTCATTGCGCTGCGGGTTATTGCCCTCTGCGTAGGGCTAATTTTAAAATTTTCAGAATTTTTTAAAAGTAGATTTTTTTTGTGTTCCTTTATCGTTACTGAAACACCCCCTAAGCTATGGCACGCAATAAAATTATCACACTGTATTACTCATTTAACCATTTAACGGACATAAGTACGAAGACTGTGATTTATACAAAAAACTAACTTAAAAATAATCTGTAGGTACTGAATATATTCATAAACAAGATTTTTTTATTACTTTAGTTTAAAACCAATTATTGTAGTTTATTAAGATATATTATTTAACATGAAAACAAATAAACTTTGCTCTTTATTACAGAATTAATTATATTGGGTTCCAAATACATAAAAAAAAGTAACTAAATAGTTACCATGATATGCATTTTGAACACGACTGTACTTGAGTTGAAAAATGTATGGCGAAGTTAACATGCATTTTTAACATACTTCTACAAGGTAAACCAGACCAAAGTGATTATGGTTTGAGACGACTATTTGTTGACTATTTTTTGACATCAGTATCAAACAGAAAAACCTAAACGTTCTGCTAGAATCTGCGTCCGTGAAATGCTATGCACAGAATCCTCAGTAAGCTACCCGTGTAACTCTGAAATCCTTGAACGACTATTTTTGAGAATTTGGAAGTCAAGACGACTATTTCATGACTATTTTTTAAAATAAAGACCAAGTCGATAGTCCCCACGGTTTGCTTGCATCAGAACTGAGGATTCTGTATATAGCCTATGCCCATAATCCTCAGCAAACCATAGCTATAACTCTAGAATTGTAACGCGACTATTTTTTTCCTTATGGTGACTATTTCATGACTATTTTTTGGCATCGTCAAAATAAGTTTTTATGCAGTTTTTTTCTCTGAGGATTCTGTGTTGAGGGACATTTTTTTACCATTTTGGTATCGGAACCCTAAAAAAGAAAATTCCCTTCATAGTCTAATAGGATCGTGTAGAAAATCGGGATTATTTGGCGTTACATATTAGGATTGTGTTCTCTTCGTACACTTGTTTCCTAATCCTATTAGACTAATATGACTCGGAGCACCGGAAATTAAATTGATGTATGGGAGAGTTATGATGTCATCAATTTTTTGTATGGATATTTTTTTTTACAGAATCCTATCATGTGGGGTATCTTATGAAAGGGCTATATGAGCCGATTCTAAAAATATAGCACATCTTAATATTCCAGTCACTAGTTTCCTAAAAATTTGAAAAATATGTTCAAAACAAACCAAGTTTGGGCTCTTCCTGGTAGGAAATGGCTGAACAAACTTTTGAAAAATATAAATCAAATGAATCGTTATATCCTCATTTCCAACTTCCTAAAAGCATTTTTCAATATGTGAGCGGAGCCAGGGATAGATACAAGGCCCGAGGTGAATTTCTTTTTCACGTGCTAGGTACTTTACTTTTTACCATTGACTGCAAAATATAGCTAGATTAGGATCTGATCTTTTTCGTTTTCAAAATGAGTCCGTTAGAAACTGTTTTGTGAATTGTGTTCCTGAGACCTTTGGCAGTATAGCAAGCCATGTTGCCCCGCGGTTATACACGGTCCGCCTGTTTGTCTGTCTGTTCGATTTTTAAAGGCTTGTGTCTTTTGAACCGTAATAAATAGCTGGTTCAAATTTTCATATAAAATGTATTATTATGGTGGATATCTTAGCAAATAACAAAATCCAACCGTCCGTCAAGCCGCGGAAAGACAGACGGACAGACATGACTATTTTATAAGGGTACCTTGTCGACTGCGGAACCTTAAAAACTGGTCAAGTAAGAGTTTGGCTCAAGCAAATTTCGCACAAGTTTTCAATCTACCACAAAAATTTCGTCTATTAAAATATATACTGTGGTGGTAAAGAAACCTCGAAGCGCGACTCAGACCCGCGCTTCGCCGTCCTTTTTATTTACTTAATTGTAATCTTGAAAGTGGAGCAAGGTTGGTGCGTTCGACTACCATTAAAATAGAACAAATAACTTGAACGCACGCTATGAGATCGAGCTGACTACCCACTTCACGTTAAATTATCTAATGTCACATTTTCGCCTTTGGCGTTGAGTCCAATTCGCTTTTAGCCCAGACACTGTTGGCCGATATATGGGTTCTTATTTTCTTATTATAAATTGCGCATACGAGAAATACAGTACCACGAATCATTATTATATTAAGTGAAACCAAATCTACTTTCACTGATTGACTGCATACGAAAATAATCTAGCCATTATAACTTTCTGGTAAAACAAAGAAAGGCGTGATATATTTTTTGCCAAAAAAATAAATTTACTAACACCAAAAATTACTAAATTTGTCAGCATCAAAAGTAGCTATGCACTTTAGGTGTTAACATACTCGTAGATCCACACATTCAAAGTGACCATAATTATTTACGAGAACTGCTCTGTCTGTCTGTTACGCTTCTATGACTAACCCGATAAACCGATTTTGATAAAAACTTGCTGCATAGGAAAAGTCTTAAGCTACTTTTTCTGAACCCCACGCGGACGGAGTCGCGGGCAACAGCTAGTTATTTATACAACACTAGTATTTAAATTATTGTTGGCTTCCTGTAAAAGAAAAGTTGCTCACGACAACTTTTCTTGCACAGATTATTATGGTCACTTCGAATGTGTGGTTCACCGGAAATTCCTTTTTAGAAGACATTTATTACAGACTAGCTGTTGCCCGCGACTCCGTCCGCGTGGGGTTCAGAAAAAGTAGATAATGGCTTTTCCCATGGTTCAAATTATCTTCGTACCAAGTTTTTATCACAATCGGTTTATCAGATTATTCAAAAAAGCGTAACAGACAGATAGACAGTGCAGTTCTCGCTTTTATATTATTGGGTATGTACAGAGTACAGATAGTACGGATTTTTTTGTAAATTAAACACCTGTTACTGACTGGACTGGACTGTTAGGTCGCCCACTATCCTCGTAAGTGTAAAATTATGTCGAATTACACGCGGACGAACTGTGATACGGGTTTCGTTATTTCTTATACAAAATAAAGCCTAACTAAATCTGAGGCTCAGTCACTTTAGCTTCTGTGGCTACTGAAAAAAGAGCGGTACAAAGTCAATTCACTTCACTTGCTTTTAAGTGTAAATGTACCTACATACAAAACTGTTGGACTTTACTTCTGTACAATCTTTGTAACTTATTTCTCCCCTTAAACAATGATTTACATCTCTCCTTATTTTTTGAAGTATTTTGTTTATAAGTACCTATTTATATAAGTTTTCAAAACTCTAGAATTTTCACACATTTTTTTACATTTGTTGCACCGCCATGCCGAAACCGATAGGATTTTTTTATTATTTATTTTATCATATAACTAAATCTAGATTTTACCAATCTTTAGCTGCACCCACGACTTTTACACAAACAACTGGACCGGATCAAACGGAATTTTCAACAACGCTTTCTTCCTTTCAAAATTATAAGCTTTGTTTGATTTCGGCTTGGCTTCAACGCTTGAAACTTTGAACTCGCCTATATTCTCTTTGAGTGAACCGATTGCAGTAAAATAATGTTCAAATATTGCGCGATAGCAACCCAAATTCGTTATCGAAAACCCCGTTTGAGTGAGGTATTGGTGCGGTCGCTTAAAATTTCGCGAACCTTCTGTCTGAGTGAACCGTTTGCAATGAAATAAAGCTTATATGTTGCACAGAAAGAAGCCCGACGCGTCATTGAAAACCTCGTTTGAATCAGTTCAGTAGGTAAGTTCTTGGTTCTGCAGCTTCAAACTTTGCGTATCTTCTGTCAGAGTGAACCTTTCGCAATGAGTAAGCCAAACGCGTTATTGAAAGCCATGTTTAAATCGGCTCAAAAGCTTTTGAGTTATTCGCGCCATCGCTTGAAACTTTGCTTAACTTCTGTCTGAGTGAACCGCTTCCAACTAACTAACCTAAGCTTATATGTTGCATGGAAGTACCTTAATCCAAGCAAGTCATGGAAATGCCAGTTGGAATCGGTACAGTAGTTTGTGAGCTATAGGCGCCGCCGCGCCGCTTGAAACTTCGCGCACCTTCTGTCTGAGTGACCCGTTTTCAATGAAAGTAAGCTAATACATTGCAAAGAATCAAGCAAATAACGTTATTGAAAACCACGTTTAAATCCGTTTAGTATAGTTTGTGAGTTATTGGGGCCGCCGCTTGAAACTTCGTGAATCTTCTGTCTGAGTGAACCGTTTGCAATGAAACTAAGCATGCATATTGCACGGAGTAAGCAATATACGTTACTGAAAACTTCGTTTTAATCGATTCAGTTGTTTGTGAGTTATTGGCGCCTCCGCTTAACCTCGTGCGGCCCAATCTATATATGTATGTATGAAGTTACGGCCCAGTGTCCTGCTCAAAGGACAACATATTTTATGCCCTTACGGCCCAGACTTAACCAAGTCGATTTTGGCGTGAATAATAAAAGTTCTTTTTTTATTTTATTTTTTAGGGTATAATGACTAAGGCCTTGAACCTCTGGTGCAATTTCAAGTCCATAGAATAAGTTCTTTTAAAAGGACATTGTGCCGAACTTGATAAATCAGCTGTTCTGTATTTGTGTATTTAGAAGGACATTGGCTACGGCCACGCACTTGTCCACGTCCTCGTGCCCGTCTTCGACTTCTTGCTGACCCACGATTTTGACTACGACCTCTATTCTGGCCACGACTTCTGTTCCGACCTGCACCACGTGCACCGCGTCTCCCGATCATAGGCGATGCAAAAGAATCATCTTGCTCATCTTCATCATCTAGTTCTTCAGAGTCACTAACGCCTAGTTGCCGACTTGGTGGCACATATTCAGGATCGCCAACATCCTCATCCGATGGGACAAAATCGTCGCAGTCGGAATTTGCAAGTAACTCACTTATATCTCTGTCAGTAATCGCTGCAGAAAAAGAAAATTATTGTACTTAGTTTCGGCCCGTTGTCCTTTACAAATAACAAAAAAGTTTGTTTCATCAATAAAACCAAACTAATACGTAAATCGAAAAAATAACATCAAAAACATGAAGGAGATTTCAAAGACTAACGGTGTACAATTAAAATTTGTTTAAAAAGTAAAAGATTCTTCTGTAAAAAAACGATTAAACTTACCTCTCCTTCGCGACGCACTCATGGTGGACAAGTTGTGACTGACTGTTCAGCATTCTATTGGCTAGAAATGACTTCGACAACCCGCCATCATTGTTTATAGGATAACCAATAGGAAGGCAGTAAGAAAGATGGCCGTTAACGCTATATAAAAATTTAGAGCGCGAAAATTGAATATGTCATTCTTACTTGACACTGGGCAGAATCTTGATGTTTCTTATAAAATGTTCGGGCCGTAACGCGATTCATATTTTGTCCTTTATAATACACATTGGGCCGGACGAGGTTAGAACTTCGCGCACCTTCTGAGTGAGCCGTTTTCAATAAAACTAAGCATACATGTTGCACGGAGTAAGCAAAATACGTTACTGAAAATTTCGTTTTAATCGGTTCTGTGAGTTATTGGCGCCGCCGCTTGAAATTTCGCGCACTCATATCTGAGTGAACCGTTTTCAATGAAAGTAAGCCAATATGTTGCAAAGTAGTAAGCTTGACAGATTATTGAAAATCCCGTTTGAATCCGTTCAATAGTTTATGAGTTGTTTGCGCCGCCGCATGAAACTTTGCGTGCCTTCTGTCTGAGTGAACCGTTTGCAATGAAACTAATGTTTTACGTAGCACCAAAGAAAACCAAACACGCGATCGAAAACCCCGTTTGAATCGGTTTAGTAGTTTGTGAGTTATTGTCGCACAGGCAGTTTAATACTTTACCTTAGTGTAGCTTCTCATTGAGTGAACCGATTTGAATGACACATAGCCTTTATGTAGCTCAGAGCTAAGCTTAACCAATCGGCGAAAACCGCGAGAAAATCCGTTCAGTCGTTTCGGAGTTTATCGAATACATACAGACAGAGAGACAGACAAAAGTTTAAAAAAATATATTTTTGTGTTTTGTTAGTCCTTTCTTATCGCCTACACTCATTTTTTCATAAATTTCTCAAAAGTACAGACACACGGTTTTTACTCTTTTATTATATGTATAAATGTCCTTATTGCAAGCTAAAAACGTAAAAAACCAGCCAAGTGCAAGTCGGACTCGCGCACCGAGGCCCGAGGGTTCCGTACAACTAAGGTAAAAATACGAGTACCGTCATAGTTATGGACGCGCAGTCACGAAGAAGTGTGTTACACACGTTTTTAGTAGGGAAGTCCCCCTTAATTTTTTTATTTTTCTGGAATTCGTTCGGTCGAAAGTGAACCTAACCAATCCCGAACGGACCTATATGGATCTATAAATTTCCTACGAGATTTTTATTTGCCGAAAGTTATTAACTGACGCGGGAATTTATTGTTACGATTCTTATTATTTTCCGGTGGCATATACTCACTCCAATATAACCACCCTTCTCGGACCGCCACAGGATCTGCTATAATTTTGTTCCGTTGGCAGCCATACGTGTTTCACTCAATGCAATATTAAAATTATATAACCGACGGTTTCACTCATAAAAATAAGGGTTACAGAAGTAGGATTAAAGAAATAATTCGTCACCAGCTAGGGATGTGTGATGTAAAGTCACATAACTACATAATTCTATTATCTTTGTGAATGCTATGTAGGCGTCGTTCTATTAATTTGATAGGGTTATTTTGCAAGTTATTTTGAATATTTCATAATCATCGATAATGATGTGACATTACATAGCAAAGCAGATGTGACATGTCGGCAGACAGATGTAATCCCATAGTAAAATTAATTAGCACGGTATCTATTCAGAGCGAAGCAAGGAGGTCCGAAATCTTTGATGTTTCATGTTGTCTTTTTATTGTAAGGTCCACAAAACTGAATACTAATCCTAAGACATACAAACTAATAGACTGAAACAAATAAACAAGGATTGTGCCATTCTAGATGTGAACACAGCATACAACATAAGATAACTAATCATAAATAGCTAGGGTAGCTAGGAGCAACTAGTTAAAACGTTTTAAATTACAAGTTAAGAAAAGGAATTAAAATAATGTAGAGACATCTTGAATGAGACCAAAGAACCTGTGAAAATGTCAGTTTTAAATTGAACCCCATCATAGTAAGAACACATACGATACAATGGCGAGTGCTGTTCGAGATTGGTACGGCAAGGAGACAGACTAAAACACCTACGATTATGTAATCGACTGCAAGACCGTGGTACTTGACACTTAATTTGCTTTAGAACTTCAGGCACATCCACAATAAAATGGAAAACGCTTCTTATTTTTGATAGCAAACAGGAACAAAGTAACAAAAACGAAGTTTAATGCTACCTGGGCCCAGCATCAACTTTGAGAACCGTGAAAATCACGGTATCAATGTTACATTAATGTTGTTGACTATAACTTAAGAGAAAAAGTTAAAACAAGCCCTGATAAAATCTTAAAAACATAATTATAAGTACAAAATGTTAATAAAATTAACGGTGAAAAACTTTTTAAGAGTTAATCAGGTCTCTACAATTTTACGAATAACTCGTAATATTTAAGAATCAGTACCTAGTCCGCCCTCAAGACATGGTTGGTTACCGAGAAACGCTGCCCTAAATAGCGGTGTTCGTTCATGATAGCCCTGGGTAAAAAGAATCTGCACAGTAACTCTGGAGAGCTTGGCACCCCCACAATGAAAAAAGTAACATAAAGGACATTTATTGTATTGTGTCACACACACGATTTTTTACTGTGTTGTGACTTTCTACCTTTCTTATTTTAAAGTATTTAAGAGTTAGAGTTGCTCTGCAAGAGTAAGACTTGAGTCCAGGTCCAGTCACTAGACTGACTGTTCTGTAGGTACAATGAGAAAAGGTTAAAAGTTAAAAAGCAGAATTGAATAAAACAAAGAGTAAAACGTATTAGAAAAACCGGGAAAGTGCGACTTGGACTTGCGTGCTTAGGGTTCCGTATCTGTCTACCATTTCAAATTCTTCAAACTTTTGCCCTTTGATTTTAAATTAAAACCTCCGCGGCTACTCAAAGCTGACCTCTCTTTTATACGAATGTTAAAAAGGAAGCTTTTACAATGACATCTGCCCGCATGTCACATCACCTGTGCTATGCAATGTCACATCATCATTGACGATTATGAAATATTTAAAATAACCCTACCAAATTAATAAAACGACGCATTCATTGCATTTACAAATATAATAGAATTATGTAATTTGTTGTGACTTTACATCATACATCCCTAACTTGTGTCGAATTATTTCTTTAATACTACTCCTATACTTAACCCTTATTTTGCTGAGTGAATAATAGGTATAAATTTTTTCAATTCTTTGTGAGGAGAATTTAAAAATTTGTGGTAAAATTCAAATCTCCAGTTTATGTAATTCATTATTTATGTGGATTTGTTCTTAAAATATCGTAACACCTTTGTACGCTTGCAGTTGCGTACTTGACCGATTATTTTGTAAAGAAAACAATGTGTAGTTTGGGAAACAGTAGGTTGGTATATCAGTGGACCTCGGCTGTGCCTGTGGCCTACTGACCTACATGGCAGAGCGGCGCGAGCGACACCAATCGTTTATATCGTCCATAGGCTACTAGTAGGTATTTACCACTGACAAGGCAGATTAATGATTCATAACATGAATAATAGTATCTTCTGAATAAATGTGTGATTGGAAGTTTAAGCAATTAACATTCTTATAATAAATAGTTGATTACGCAATCTGGGGATAAAACATACTCGTATTATAATATGAATTCATTTTCATTGGTTTCGCTCCCGAAGCCCAGTGATACTACTTATGAAAACAAGTAACATTCCCTAAGAAAAAAGTTTAGTCAAAAAATAAATGAGTAGATCAATTAGTGATCCTGATTACTTGAGTATGGAGAGTTTTTTCTTTAGGAATTTTTCCTATTTTCATGAGTGAGTAGATAAGAATCACTAGGCTTTCGGAGTGAAACCAATGAAAACGTATCGTATGTATAATGTTATGACTCATAACATAGCGCTATTCAACCTCGAGCATACCTCAAGCATAGCGAAGAATTTTAGAGTTTATTCCTGAAGTATCTTAGGATTAGAAGTTAAAGCACTAAACATTCTTATAATTGTAGATCATCATCATATCGTGTGGGCTGCAAGGTCGATGACCGACCTCACAAACCCTGGTGTCAGAGTTGTTTAGCCGCCAAAGGCCTAGGACATGGCTCATTAACAATAACATCCGTAGATAGTAGTCGGGATCAACAGCTTAACGTGCCTTCCGAATCACGGAATCATCTAACTTTTTGGTTTTTTGAATGTATCCTGCAATGTTCTTAACCAAACTGAGGAGGTCACACAAAGGGATTTTTGTTTGACAGTGTCCCCCACCGGAAATCGAACCCAGAACCTCCGGATCGAGAGCCGAGCCCTCTTCCACAGAGGCTGTTTTACTAGTAGATTACGCAACCACTATTACGAATATCATGGGTAACAGCTAAAATATCACCAAACATACACTTTTGGACCTTATGCCGTGGTAATAGATCAATCAATCAATCAATTTATTTGTGGAACACAGGTAAGTACAAGAAGAGATGTTTAACAATATTAAGTTCAGCTGTGACCTGCCATTAAGCATACAAATTATTTTATTTTAACAATTAAAAAATTATACAATCCCAAAAAATTAAATGAAACATATAAAGTAAAATTAGATAAGTTCATCATTACATACTTAAACTCATGCAAAACATTGTCAAAATCCGTTAAAATGTAAATACAATAAAATGTCATAAAAAAAAAACAAAACAAAGAAAGTTCGTGCAAACATTGTCAAAAAATTTAGAATCAACACATCAACAATTTTTTTTCCCTTTTTTTATTCTATGGTAAATAATAAGGAAAAAAACAAATTGCTATAAGCCCGTCAGAATGTAAACAAGCGGAAAGTAGACAACGGAAAGGACAGTCATTGATGCTGTTGATTACGTAAAAAGCTCTTTTCCAGAAAATCCTTTACGTTGTAGTATGCCTCTTCAATGAGATATGTTTGTAGTTTCTTTTTGAAGATATTAAGATTATCTATTTTTCGTATTTCCTCTGTAAGGGCATTGTATATTTTCGGGGCCATAGCAAAAATACTTTTATGAAAAAGTGTGGTTCTACACGGATTAAGGCGCAGTTGGTTATTTCTCCGAACATTTTCAACTCGTGTGAAAAGGTGTTTATTAGTATGTACAAAAAGAGCAGTTTCGTATATGTACATTGATGGTACTGTAAGAATTTTCAATATTTTGAAATATTTTTTGCAACTATCCGTTCGATGCAAGTTGCATATGGCCCTTATGCAGCGTTTTTGCGCTTTAAACACCGCGACAACTCCGCATGCATTACCCCAAAACAAAATACCGTACCTTAGTACAGATGCAACTAGTCCATGATACGCCATTATAACAGCTTTCTGATTTACGGTTTTACTAATTCTGTACAGTGCATACGAGCAACTACTTAATGTGCTACATATTTCATTAATATGCGTATTCCATGACATGTTACAGTCCAAATATAACCCTAGAAATTTTGTTACACATGTGCTATCGATACTTTGTCCCTGATGTAAAATTTTATTAATTTCATTTCCGTTATTCCTTTGTTTAAAATTTATAATTTTTGTTTTATGCAGATTTAATTCTAATTTATTGTTTATTAACCAGTCATTAATTTTAGTTATACTTTTACAAATGTCAGTTTCATTATTAGTATTAAAAAGTACAGTGCAATCATCTGCAAATAAGACCATCCGATGAGTTGAAAAAGTTTCTACCGACGAGCGGTTGACCGTACAGGGTGGAATCTTTTAACGCCAACGGAATAGTAGATTGTATCACAAGGCTGTAAAATAATATTTTTAAGACGAGGGCGCTATTTTGAATCCAGAGCGAAGTGAAGGATTCTTGAGTAGAATCCCGAGCATGGCGAGGGATTCTAGAGTAGAATCCTGAACGTAGGGAGGGATTCAATAGGTCGCCCAAGGTAAAAATATTTTTGCAGCCGCGTAATACACTCTACTTTTCATCTCCCTTTATGAGAAAAGAATAAGAGGCTCATTGAGACACACACTCGTCATTAATTTTGAATATAAAATACCATTAAAATATTATTACTTGATGAAACAATACTAAAAATCATATTAAGTATTATTTGTAACAACTGAAAATGTTATTGACATTTTTGTATCTTTTAGGAACAGAACCTCTTTGGTTGGTAGTCCTGTTTACATTTTGAGCATATATCTTTTTTATATTCATAATAATTTTAATAGTACTACGGCCAGTATCATTTTTCATACAATATTTTGGTTCGACCTCTATGGTTGACCTAAATTCATGTTCGAATTTTAAATCCCATTTTTACCCGCTACGAAAGTCTCTTGGAGAAAACAGCTATTTTGTCGCCTTTATTGACGAACGGTTCCGCGATTTTCGAATAGATGGAATGAAAAAGTACTTTGAAATATTGGAGGAAAATTTTACTTAAGAAACATAACTGCATTGAAAGATTTTCAAAAATTTGCTTACTACTCTCAGGATGCAGGGGTGGAAATGGTCAGTAAAGTCAGTATTTTGAAGATGTAAATCAGGGGTGCGTACTTTCTTTCATATTGTGATGCAGTTTCTGTAAATTGGTTTTGTCCACTTATCACCAGTTCTTCTTTTTTTATTGTTAACATTTTCGGGGTTTTCCTCGCCCACTATTTCTATCCCTATTTGTATTTCCGTGCCGTAAAATGGCCTGTTACACGTAATTTGTTACAGACGTAATTGATGTGACCGTATAGTCGATTATCATATCATCCTGAGCGAAGAAGCGTTGTGCACTCACTAAGTCAACATGCTCACAAGCACAATCCTTGCTATCTTCTTCTTGTCTTGTCCACTGCAAATCCAATTAAAGAAAGACCCATGTTTAGCTACTACTATAGCGTTTTGAGTAGCTTCCATTAATTCATCACAAGTGCAGGTGTTAGGACAAGCGAGGCAAAGATATAAGGTGGGCTAAGCTAAGAGTGACCGCACTGACAAGAAAGGTTCGTCTCATCAGTGAATCCTTCTGTATCTATTTTTCTTGGCGGCCGGCGGCCTGCCGACCTGATTGTGTTAAAAAAGAGACTTCAAGGTCGGTCTGCCATGGATGAAGACATTCGGAAGACAGAAATGGAAGATGGTCACAATCGACATCGGGCGGTAAAGGAACTTCGGTACTCTAAACAAAACTTTCCGGCTATATAGAGGGGGCGGTCACGGAGATGTAGGAGTTATCTGGTGTTTGTTTTCATTTTAGTCTCGGTTTGGGCTATAATTCTAGCCAGCGGTTACAGCTGTGGAAGCGGAGTCGTTTTAAGACAACCGTCTCCGACGCGTTTCATTCATGACTGTAACCACCTGCTTTGCTTAGATAGATCGACTCCACACGGGGCCATCAGAATATAAACATGAATGGTTATGGGCAATGAGGTGGAGTAGGGTCTGCACTCTGCAGTTGAATTGAGTCGACATACATAACCTTCGTTTTACCTGCTTTAAGCAATGGAACACTCAACTGTAATAGAACTTGGTAATATCTTTAATGTGCTTATCTGCCATTATCATCCGTGAACTTGTAAATGCAGATTTTTATTAATTTCATCATATCGTTCACGTACGAGAGATAGTGAAGGGCGGGGCTAGCACTGACCCTTGGGCTGAGGTTTTAGTAGGTAACTGCTACATTTCTGGCTGCTCATTCCCGACTTTAACCTGGAAACGCTGAGCAGCAACTCTTAACTGATCCCCTAATTTCGCAATTCCGATCGATCGACTCCGATCTCACCTGATGCTAAGTGACGATGGGGTCCAAGTAGTCACCTAGAAAATGCTGTTCATTCTTGACTTGAAAAGATCCAGATTATATTTTGCGGGAAACGGATTGACAGGGAGGGAGTTCCACTCCTTGGCTGAGCGCACTAAAAATGAAGAAACAAAGCGCTTCGTGCGGACAGACGGTAAGTCAACCACACAGGGGTGATTGTCCAACCGACGTCTAGTTCCACGAAGATGGAAGAGGGACGGTGGGATAAGGTCGTAAAATTCGGACGCTCAATCCCCGAAATGTATCCTGTAGGTACCGACAAGCAGGCTATTTTGCGACGCGACGGTGTGAAAGAGCTTTAATTTTTAAAATAGTTTTGTGCATCACGATCTTAATAAACAATTTCATAAATTGTCTTAGTGTATCTTATAATACAATATAAATAATAAAACTTTACTAATTAAAAAGGCGATTGTGTAAATAATAAAAATGAGAACAAGGTCTTTTAACCTGAGAATTGAAATACGGCCGCCACATTATAATACTTCATGACGTCACTATTCAAACAAACCCAAGTTGCATATTTTATAAACTGGTATTTATAATCGATTAATAATGCAACTTAACCCATAGCCCAAAAACTTAGTAAACCTCACTAAGGTAATATCGCAAAAAAGTTATTAATAGTAGTTTATGCAACTGTCATATAAAACAGGTTATTAAAACACGTTTTTGGGTTTAACACGCGAGGCGCAGCCGAGTGCGATAATAGTATCAAACGAGTATTTTGTACCATAGTATAGGTATGCAGTTGCGTATACTTATGCAATATGTAGGTACTTACTTATAAATTAATAAATGGTACAGCCGCACTGCACTTACTTTCTCGCAATACTCAAGGAAAAACTATCAACCGCAAACTTAAATTTGTAATGCCCTACACATAGTATGGAAATACAAACTTTTATTTACGTTTTACCAAATAATGTTCGAATGAAATATACAGATCAATTCAGAATTCAAATTGTCAAACATTAAAACAAACAAACCTCAAACGATTTCGAGTAAATCACATGTTTAACTTTTGGTAGTACTGGAACACCCTTTATATGAATTTTCAAAGATCAATAGATACTACCGTAAGATACTTGCATGGAGATTTTTTTAATTTCCCAACACATGTTCCTTATGGATTATTGTTCAGTTTAGTCTACTGAGCAAGCCCTTTCAGTTTTTGGTACACACTGTGTACTAAATTTTATTCAAAAAATCATAAAGAATATCCAGTTAGGTAGACAACCAATCCAGGAGTAATATTATAGAAAATTTTAATAAACTCAATGGAACCAATTTTGAGTAAATCACATATTTACGATTTGGTGGTACAGGAACACCCCTTATATGAAATTACACAGATCATTTGATACTGGCGCAAGATATCTTACATGGAGATGCTTGGTCATGCAAAGTTTCTTCAAGATTCTATGAGCCGTTTTTGAGAAAATTACAATTTATTATTTTCGTTGTATGACAGCTACCCTCAAAATGAGATCCAGCCAGAAACCACTTAGAACCCTTCGATGGATTTGCATAAAACTCCTAAATTCAAAATATGGTGTCAATCGGACCATTCGTTTAGCCGCTAGGCCAAAGCGTGACGGACAGACCGACCGACCGACGGACCGACCGACCGACCGACGGACGGACATTTTTGGGAGACTTGTTTTTTATGATGTAAGTGATATAGAACACATTTTTGAGAAAATTAGAAAAACTTTTTTTTTTCACGAATACAATCGCTCCGCTCGAAACGCTATCTCGCTCCGCTCGAAAGTAAATTAAAAAAGGTAAGTTAACAGCAAACACAACCTATATTACGAGCACTTAGTCTAAGGAGAGACGTCGCCTCCTTGTGTGTTCTGTACCATCTGTACAATGGTGAGTATTCTGAGGAACTATTCAGTCTAGTGCCAGCGGCTCAGTTTCAACACCGCTCTACACGCCGTAGGGAGAAGTTCCACCCACATCATTTGGATGCATGGCGTCCAACCACAACACGTTATGCGCGCTTATTCCTCCTGCGCACTTGTAAAATGTGGGACGGTCTTCCTCCAGCGGTTTTCCCTGTATCCTACGACATAGGGGCTTTTAAAAAGCGAGTCAACCAAGTCCTAAAAGGCCGGCAGCGCACAAGTAAGACCCCTGGTGTTGCAGGTGTCCATGGGCGGCAGTGACACTTACCATCAGGGGTGCTTTCTGCTCATCTGACAGTTTTCACATTAAAAAAAAGAAAAAAGGACCATTCCTGTTTATTGTCTATATTAACGAATTGCCAAACCTTGTAAAGCTCAAGTCTCACACAGAGGCGGTATGATTGCGAAAGCGGTCCGGGGCGGTTTGGCGGGAACAAAATACCGCGCCGCGACCGCTTTTCAATGTAACAGGGTGCATAAGAACTCATACTTTACAAAAAATACCGGCCCCGGAACGCTTCCGCTACCGCCTCTGTGTGACGCGGGCTTAAAGGACAAAAATGAGATGATAATCTATCTATCTATTTATCTCTAATGTAGTTGAGTGGTTCACCGTAAATAACCTTTTACTTAACGAAAAGAAAACAAAAGTGTGTAAAATTTGTTTTGCCTGGCCAACTGCAACAAAAATTTAATCTTTTGGAATCAGCTTTGTTTCTAGATATTACCTTAGACAACAAATTACAATGGGGATCGCATATTAATAAATTGACGAACAGACTCAGTTCTAAAGCGTAAACTGTGAAAAAAATTTGAGCTCTGACAGATGTAGACAACGCAAAGTTATTCTACTTCAGTTACTCGTGCAATTTATAAAATGAAGCCTAGAGAATCTCTTACAATAAATTTAAAGAAATCAACATTTTGAATTTTGTGTCGCAATACATTTATGAGAACTTAATACATGTTAAACGGAATATACCTACATATTTTCGAGACAAATAAGAAACAAGAATCAACTTCCTTCTCATGTCACCCGTGTTCACAAAATAAGTAAAAGTTACGAGTACAAAGGTCAATGTATACGCTTCTATAATAAGGTACCCACTGACATTAAAAGTTTACCGTTAGATAAATTCAAAACTGTTATCAAGCAAAATTGTACAAGAAAGGTTACTATAAAATATCAGATTATCTAGAAAAGAAAAATCCATGGGATTAGGCTACGGTTCTAACAACTAATTCAACATTCAAATTGACTTATTTTTATTGTATCAATCCTGTACATTCAAACATATTAAAAAGAGCGCGTGGGTTTTTATTGTCGCTTCTTTTTTTCCACTATGGCGCCATTTGTTTGTGAAGCGATGTAGTTTAGCTGAAGTCATTAAAAGATCTAAATATCCAACAATGATTAAATGATTTTGAGTTTTTTTTATCTGCTTTGTTTTATTACAGAAAAACCGTGACTTTGTTGAAGTGGGAAAAATTGCCCTTCCTGGGGTTTTAACTATCTCCATCCAAAATTTCATCAAAATGAGTTTTGAGGTTTGAATGTCAAAGCGTAACACACAGATAGAGTTACTTTCGTATTAATTATTATTATCCAGTTCGGATTATTGTTTGTAGAAAAAAGTTTACCACCACTGCTTCTTTCTTTTTCTCAAAAAAACAAGGTTATAAGAAAAACCGGTCAATTGTGCGTCAGGCCACGAGCAGTTTAGAGTTCCGTAGTTAGTTTAGTAGTTTTTTTTAAGGATTTTTTTATCGCATAGCAGGTTTTGATTAACTATTTAATAATAGACTTTAAGAGCACTGCATGTTATCCTACGTCATCTAGTACACGAAATTTGTAACTTTGTAGCGATAGTAGTGACCTACTAGGTCCGCAAAACGTTGGTCTGCCAATCCGAAACCTGGCAGGTTTTGTTCAGTCGGAGTCGTAGGATAACATGTGTAGTGTATGTGCATAGTATGCGTAATAAGTAAGTAACTAGGTTAAATTAGACTAAGCATTATTTGTCTTGTAACGCGCATCGTACATTTAAGAGAGACTTAATTTAGAACCCATTCTGTAAGGACGTCCTACTGAATAAACACTTATCAACATGTGACGAGTTTCTACTGTTTCCATCACCATCTTCAATCTACCTCACTGACACATCCCGACGGCATCCGTCCTGATACCACACATGCAGTACCCTTAAAGTCTATAATGTTCATAACATACTCGTAAACTTTTTCCTCCTAATACTCAGCGAGGTCCTAGCGCCTGATTGCTATTTTTATATTTTCCAGTATTTCGGCTATAGCTCATTAACCTGTGAAGCCTACTTAGCTGTGATAGTTTTCCTTTTTCATCATTATATATACTACTACTGTGATATTTTTCACATTTGTTTTCAGATTTTTTTCAAATCTAAAAATTATCTTTTTATTACACCTGCTCTGAAAATATACTCTAATTATTCCAATTAGAGAAGGAACGCGTTTATCCCGCCCTTCAAATCCTTCGAACCCAAGGGATGGCAGTTGTGCATGCAGAAAAGTAAAAACAAAATGATTTTATGTATAATACGCGCGGATTCACGGAAGAAGTGGCTGCTTAGCCTACTCCAGAAACGAGCGGTTAATAAATAAAAAGCCCGCGCATTTTCGTAAAAATTTCGATTGATTTAGCATTTGTCTTTGTGTTTTTTGTTATACGAGTATATGGATACTTCTAGTGATAGTGATGATGCTATCCCTAACACACCGCTAGAACTATTAGAGGCGGCCTGTTGCCGGAAAAATCTAAATAGAGATACAACAATACTTATGAAAATTTCATACGTTGGCAAAAGGTAAAGAAAACGTCTTCATTTTCTGAAAATATAATACTCTCATATTTTAGTGAGAAAGCAAAACAATATATGCCAAGCACGATATGGGCTATGCACTCTATGTTATGAAGCACAACATCAACATAAAGGAGTATCCGAAATTGAGTATCCGAAAGGTGTATCCGAAATTGAATTGCATTCCGCATTTATATCTAAGAACTATTTTCCTCGTAGGTGTAATAAAAAGCACTATACATCATTCAAAGTACAGTTGCATACCTCGAATGGTTTGCGCCCCTCGCAAGCTCGTGGCGTAAATTCCATGATCTCGGTATGGAACTGTCACTTTGTTCCCTCTTGAGTAATGTACTATTGCAGCCTCACATATTTTTGAAAGATCTATCCAACGACACCCCACATAATCAAATCATGATGGGATAGACGAGAAAAAAAAATCATCCTCACTCTACTTATAGCTACGCCAAATTTTTTTTATCAAGATTTTATTTTACCACTTTGTCGGCGTGGATGAAATTTATATCCGTACATAAATAACCGCTTTCTAGTACTAAGGGTCTCTGAGCTAAGCTACGAACAGATAGACAGACGGACATGAAGAAACTATAAGGGCTCCTTGTTGACTACTAAGGGGAAAAAAGATATAAAGGACCTTATATTCAGTCTTCCTAAATTAGTACAAAAAAGTTTAGGATCAAGAAGAATTTTTTCCAAGGTGTTATGTCGTGCATGTTTGATTAAAAAATTAAATTACGTGACACCTTTGCAGAACTTTTATACAAAATTCGTTACGTAATGGCAAGGGTAATGGTAACTTTATAATTTATTGTAGATACTCTGCATAATATTCAGCCATAGAGTAACACGATTTTCGCGCGCAAAGCCCTAAGTATTCAGCCTTATGTATCAACTTTTTAAATCATATTTCAAAGATTACTATACTTATTGGTCGCACAGAAATGAGCGAATCACAAAAAAAGCCGCATATTGCGAGTCGGACTCGTGCACCTAGGGTTCCCAATCGCAAGTCCACAAAACAATCTGTGGGCACGGCACGAGCGCGAAGCAAACACTGCCGTACCATCCTTTACTGGAACACTCTGTTTCATGTATTCTATGACTGGAACCATTTCGCCGCATTTTCAGGCCCCTATTTGAGTACCTCTGGATAAGACCAGAACGCAGAAATTTTCGTCATCTAGTAAGCTGTAATCACATACTTAAAATCCAAAATTTCAAGTCTGTAGGTCAGTCTTTAGTTCCGAAGTTAAGCGAAAGCAAAGTTTCGCATTTATGACACTCACTCATGATCATCAAAATAGAACTAGTACTTCCCATAAACTTAGAGAGCTGAAATTTGGTACAGAGTTAGGGTTTAATGGCCACATAAAGGGAAAACTATAAAAACTAGGATAATCGAAGATCTGGAGTACCTGGTGACCCTGATTAGAAAGCACAAGATTAAATAAACAAATTACACTAAAATATTAATTTCGCTCAAAATTTGGTCAAAATATAATGCATTGGACAAAGAGTGGCGGTGATACCCGAAAAAAATAATAATAATAAAAATAAATCAATATGCCCACGTTTCTACAAAATGAAGTGAAATCCAACCAAAAACATTCTGTAAAAAACTAGCCAAGTCTCGATGGAGCTGCTTGTTTATCTCTAAAAAGTAATGAAATCTAGACAAAGTCGTACCAAGTTTAAGGTTCCTTACTGCGATTTCTTTATTATTATAGTTAATGTTGTGTGACTTGGCCGTTGAAGGGTACAAAACCAGGTGCTCCATGACACCATTGCACCAATCTGTCGCCAGACCGCTACACATTGACGATCAACAACAGCCTAAAATGAGACACTAGCGTCCACCAACGCGTCGCGTCGACCAATACCAGTATGGGCTATTATCTCGCTTAACAAACATAGGTAGTTACAACAGATATAACATTACGTGTAAACAAAATTGACTTGTACCCACTAACGTATAAAGAATTTTCAACGGCCAAGTCACACAACATTAACTATAATAATAAAGAAATCGCAGTAAGGAACCTTACACTTGGTACGACTTTGTCTAGATTTCATTACTTTTTAGAGATAAACAAGCAGCTCCATCGAGACTTGGCTAGTTTTTTACAGAATGTTTTTGGTAGGATATACTTTTCATTAAGTGATAAGTTATAATAATTCATTCATTTAATGGTAAGTCAAAAACTAATAAACCTAATTTTGTTGTTCCTAGGAATAGGGTCTCGTTGACATCCACTGGGTACGTACCCCTAAAAAAAATAGAAGCTGAATTGCAAAACAGACACCTGAAAAAAATTAAAATGACCTTAGAAAAAGAAATTAAGATATCCCACCAAAATCATGTTATCTGAAGTACTTTGGCAAGACTCAAAGCTTATAACCATTTCTTTGTTTAAAAGTTATCAGATGTCGTGCATGTAGAGAGAACCCCATTACTACGAGTACAAGGCCTGACTCTACAAACAAACCCTACATCCGTATAAATTATGACTCGGCCGTTTCGTGGAAGTATTGCATGACACAACTAAAGACCAGCGACTTAAGCCGGAGTGGGAGTGTATATGCGACGGCACCGAAACCTCCAAGTTATATTTTATGTCCAGTATGTAGAGCTTGAAGAGTAGGGAAGTCGCTAAGAGTTAGAATATGTGCCATTGTAACCTTTCTGTGAAAATTTCAAACAGAAACAGCCCTTTCAAGGTCATACAGACTGTGATACAGACAGACCGATAGACAAGGATTTGTTAGGTTCCGGTTGGCACCGTTTGGGTATGTATGAAACTTTTAAAACTGGGGTGATTTTTTTAGCATAGGAACTAACTAACATACTCAGACACTCACTGGCGCAGAAGTTAACTACTCCAAAAAATTTCAATCGCATATTTTTCCTAGCAAGCTGCCGTGATTCATAATCTAAGATCCTAGCACATAATTGTAACCTATCTTGAGTATGCTTATCGACCTAATGACAGCAGGTGTCCCAAGAACAAGGAGTAAAACAAAAAAAAATGAAATTTAAAATTGGTTCGTTTTTGCTGAATGGTACCTACTTATGGCATTTCCCTATAATAAATTGAGACCTTGATTAAGTCTGTAAGATAAGGCATAAAAAGGCTTATTTCATGCAGGTAACACTAGGATATCGGTTAATTTTGAATTTCTTCAGTGATAAATTTTTTTAATAGTACATTAAAATGCAAGTGCGCTATTTTGGATATTACACGCGAGCCCCAGAAATTGTAGCCCGAGCCGCAGGCGAGGGCGTAATGGAGCCGAGGGTGTAATCACCAACGCGCACGAGATTTTTACCACGTTTTTCAACACGCCTTTTTGCTTACATTTCTGTATACACCCGGTGTTTTGTGTCTCAGTATTTTCGACGTTGAGACACTACACTAATTATTATTGATTTTTCATTTGTAGAAGTCAATACTTTGAAAATAATGACGATAAACACAACAAATATTTGTTAAAATGGCGCGTGTAATTTTTTCGCAAGACCCAAATTATACATGCGCGCGCAGGAGACAATGACTAAACTACCAAACAGCCTACTGTTCAAATCATTTTAAAATAGAATATTTTGTTATTTTAAAGACAAATTTGTTTTTGATTACAATACATATTTTCGTGTAATATGTGTTTATGTGTAATATGTGTAATACGTGTTTCATGTTTATTTATCATATTATCGATCACAGTTTCTCAATTGATGAAATTATTATGAGTGTTATAGATACAGAAACTCCTTGCACCTTGCCGCTGTAAAAAAAAACCAAAATAAAACACTAACCTGACAAACAGGTATTTAAAATTGAATATTTTGTTACTTTAAAGACAATTTTTAAGTTTGTTGATTAACATAAATATTTTCATGTAGGTAATTAACATTTATTTATCATATTATCGAACAGTTTATTTATTCATGAAAATATTATGAATTTTATAGATATAGAGACTCCTTGCATCTTGCCGATTAAAAAAAATACAAAAATTAAAACACTAGTGCGATAATATAATGAAAAAAGCACACGTGTTTAATAAGCTGGATTATCTTAATACAGTGCAAATATAGTTGTTTTATGAGCAATTGTGTTGAAAACATTTTAACGGAGTTAAGGCTTTTGCAGATTTCTATAAAACTTGGCTACGTAGAGAAATTGTTATATTTTTCTTGGAATACGTACCTACATAAACTTCTAACGACTATAATTAACTCAAATTTTTCGTTTAGCGAATTTCGGAGAAATGGGTGGTGAGAAGGTATTTTTTTAGAAAACAAGAGTAGTAAAAAGTACAAAATCCCATTTTGGAATGTACAAGTAAGTAAAGCCCTTTCATATGATACCCCATTTCACCTAGTAACGATTATTTATAATTGTGTTTTATTGTGTTTTATTAAATAAGTTGGGCAAGCATATTTTAAAAGTGATATGACAGACAGACAAGTCGCTCTGCGAGGATGCCGTTTTTAGGGTTCCGTAGTCAACAAGGAACCCTTTTAGTTTCGTCATGTCCATCTGTCTGTCTCTCTCTCCGCGGCTTAGCTCAGCGACCCTTAGTATTAGGAAGCTGCAATTTGGTGTAGATATAAGTATTACTTACGCCGACAAAGTGGTGTAGTAAAACTTTGAAAAAAAAATCTTTCTTTCTCTATCGTAAAAACGGAAACATTTACAAGCGTGAGTTTTTAGTATAGAAACCCCCCTTAATTTAAAAAGAAGAATTGAATAGTCTTCTTCTTCTTTTCGTATCAATGGCAAATGGATTTATAGTAACTTAGCCCAAAATGTGGCTAGTGAAAAGAAAGCACAGCAGTGGGACACTCTAAAAGCTCATCATCATCATATCAGCCGAAAGACGTCCACTGCTGGACACAGGCCTCCCCTTAAGACCTCTATGACGTTCGGTCTTGCGCTGCTCGCATCCAGCGGCTTTTTGCGACTTTGACCAGATCGCCAAATCGCCCCTTGTGGGCCCTTTAAATAAGAAAAATATTTTAGTACGAAAGGATCAAATATTTAAAATAAGTTTTATTTATTACATGATTGCTAGGGAACCTAAAACGTTTCGTCTTCCGGTAGCTACATACAAGAAAAATTTGTTCCCATTATGGTACTGGCACTAACCTGAGGCATGCTTGAGGTTATAATATTTTTGGTTCCGCTTACTACATACAGAAGTGGTCGTTAAATTAGCCGTAACAGAGGACTTCTTGGGCTGCTTTACAACTCTGCCTGTTCTGCCAGCAGCACTTATACGATCGGTCATACATTTTACAACCCATATCATATGATGATCATTTGATGATTTGCAGTTTATACCAAGTGCACTTTCATGATTTTGCGAATTCCGAAGTTGACCAAATACGATAAAAAGTACAATAAGCAAGGGATTCTCGGTCGATATTTTTGGAAACAAGTAGACATTTCATGAAAACAATTCGGTCGTTGTTGACGTCCTTTTTTTTATTTATGAAATAAAACCGAAATAAATATTCTTAATATGTACCTTATTTACATAACGCCTACCCAATTATCGTTTCGAATTGGAGTAACGTAGCAGACGTATCAAAGGAAATTAACAAATAAGAACCCGTCAAGTGCGAGACGGACTCGCACGCCGAGGGTTCCGATATACCTATCGTATTTTTAGTAGCAATAAAGTCTAATTTTAGCACTGCAAAACAAAGGTTGATTGTAAAGGTCCTGTAATATTTACATAAACCTCTGAGTACTGTAATGAAATAAGATTTTTCGTTTAGCAAACTTCGGAGATAAGACGGGAGGGGAATGTATTTCTTTAGACATTTTTCATCATAACTTTCAAACTAAAAGTAGTAAAAAAATACAAAAACCTACTTAGGTCATTAGTTTAAAACTTTATAAAATAACAAATCGGAAAAAATAGCTACACTATGGCTCTCCTAGATTTTTCTCCCCGGCGGAGTTGCACATAAGTGGTGGGGGTTAAAATGTAACCCCAAAAAGGGTTTTACTATTATATCTCGTAAATCAAAAGCTGGTCTTTATAAAGGTTGTAGGGCTTTTAATTTTGCATTGAATAAGACTACTTTCATATTTTTATCATAAGTTAAAATGATATAATTTCATAAAAACCGAAGATTTTCATACAAAATTTTATCCTTCATGAATTTCTAAAAACGTGTGGACACGTCCTTTTTTTATTTTTTACGGAGAGCTCAGCCTCAAGTTTGTGTACCTCTAACTTTAAAAATGAAAGACTAAGACCAACAAACGGACAAAATAATTTGTATGAAAGTCCTATGTTTCTGTAGTAAGATCCACACAAATTTGAAATGAAGCTACTGGTAAAAAAGAATGAAACACGTGTTAAGTGTTTCTTGAAATTCATCCTTCAAAAGGGTGAAATACGGGATGAATTTTTGTCCGCTTGTTGGTCTAGAAGTCTTTCATTTTTAAAGTTAGAGGTACACAAATTTGAGTTTGAGCTCTCCGTAACAAATAAAAAAGTACGTGTCTACGCGTTTTTAGAAATTTATCCATTAAGGGGATGAAATGAAGGATGAAAGTTTGTATGAAATTAAATCATTTTAACTTATGATAAAATTATGTAAGTAGTCTCATTCAATGCAAAATGAAACGCCCTACAACCTTTATTACCAGTTTGAGCAGTTTTTGATTTTGACCCCCCACCACTTAAGCACAACTCCACCGGGGAGGAAAACCTAGACTGGTAATATTGGGTAACAATGGAAGCTATTAAAATAATAAAACCTTTTGTAGCAGAAATTTCCGAATTGAAAATTAACCCTAATGAACTAATTTCAGAATTTACAAGTAAAGCTTTCATATCATACCACATTTGACCTAGTAAATAATATATTTCCCCAATTACAATAATAATAAAAATATTTTTTGCATACGTTTGGAATAAACTTATATGCTAGCTTATTTTTAAAGTATTCCAAATTTGAAGTCGATAGCGTGAGTGGTTGCTGAGATAAACAGGTGTGACAGACAGACATACAGACAAAGTCGCACTATAAGGGTTCCGTTTTCACCATTTTTGTTCGGAACCCTAAAAATGTATTTTAAGGCGAGCTACATACTGATGATCCAATAAACATCCAGGCGGGGTGACCTGGCACACATGAGTTGGCGCCAACAACTGCGACATACTTTGCTGAAAACGACAATTCCCTTATTTAACCTCGCAAACTAGACGAAGATAATTATCCTAAAAACTTTTATGATTAATGATTGTTAATTATTTTCTAAAATAATATATCAATATCGCTATGCCAAGAGGAGTACCAATTCTTAGATTGTGAGCTGAGCACTTTTGAATTATCCATATCTTAGGGATGTCCACAACGCTACTATAGACGAAACTTACACAATTAGATTTTAATCAGTTCAGTCCATTAGCAAAGAATATACGTATATAATATTACGGTAAAACACCAATAGTCTGGTGACTGATAAAGAAGACTGTAAAAACTGACGCCACGCCAGACTGATAGACCGATTATTTACTTCTTACCGATCTCAGTCTTGACATCTCATAGTTAAGACTGACTAAAATTATCAAATATTCTGAAACCTATCAGTCGGTGGTTAGACAGTCAGT
Source organism: Athrips mouffetella (assembly GCA_947532105.1). Lineage (NCBI taxonomy): Eukaryota > Metazoa > Arthropoda > Insecta > Lepidoptera > Gelechiidae > Athrips > Athrips mouffetella. The sequence goes on from OX383956.1 coordinate 37,619,823, forward strand.
TTGCCGTCAATGGTGTCGATTCTGGCAGACCCTTAGATTATGAATAACGGCAGCTTACGGCAGACCCAAACTAAAACTAAACGAAATTTGACAGGTCTAAAAATGATGCTGTCTTTTATTAAACTCTAGGGAGTAACAAAGACAGCAACACTTTAAGACCTGTCAAATTTTGTTTAGTTTGGGTCTACCAGAATCGAGACCAATATCATTCGTCGTAAAAACTGGTTAGCTCATTGACATTGTTGACATGTCATAAGTAACTACGAAAATATTGTTAGAAAATAACAAAATAACCTAGAAATCTTACTATAACAGTTACCATAGGCGCGGTGCATGTAGGTAGAGCAACGTGGGCTACACCGCGAACAGTATTCAGTGTAGGTTTTCAGGTGTTGTGTACCGCATACAGGCCCTTTTGGCAACTGGTTGATGCTGGCTGGTTAGTTTCTTTTGTGTAGCGCCGTAGATCTATGAAGTCTCTATGATGAAGTCTATTAGTAGGTTCACCACATCGCTCACTGATCTCAAATACGCAAGCGATTACGTTACGATTGGTACCCTAAGACCCTAAGAGCTATCCTATATTTTGGAGAAAAAATCATATCAGGCCAAATTTTGTAAACTGCTTTTAAATGCAATTTTAAGAGACTATATATTTTTGAATCCACCCAAATTTCAAACTGGAAGGAACAATTTCAATTTCTGGAGGTTTCAATTTCCATATATTTTTTTTGTTGGGTTTAGTACGAGTACACTATATGTTAAGGGACGTTAATGAAACAAAATCATTGAAGAACTGATCTGATAGCATTTTTATCATAGGTCTAATGCAACTTTGAGATTTACGTAAATTTGTTTTTTAGATTTAATTGTGTTTCTTTTACAAATATAGGAGGATTATATACTTAAAAAAACCGGTCAAGTGCGAGTCGGACTCGCGCGCCGAGGGTTCCGATATACCTATAGTATTTTTGGAAGCAATAAAGTCCATTTTCAGGACCGCAAAACTAAATTTGTTTGTAAAGGTTTTTTGCAGATTTCTGAAAAACTGTGCAACTTAGAAAGATCGTTTTATTTTTGCTGTAAAGTTTATATAAACTTCTGTCAACTGTAATTAATTCAGATTTTTCCTTACTCAAACTTCGGAGATAAGGGGGGGGGGAATGGTATTTTTCTTGACATTTTTCATCATAACTTTAAAACTAAGAAATTTAAAAAAATACAAAAATATATTTTAAAATGTACAAGTAAAGCCCTTTCATATGATACCCCACTCGACCTAGTAGCGACAATTTGAAATTTGGCCCCCCCTATTTTGGCCCCCTTTATATTAATAATCATACTTTTTTCAAAATTTTTTCTTGTGCAATTAAGTTGGGCAACTATATTCTAAAACTATTCCAAATTTCAGCTCGATAGCATAAGTGGTTGCTGAGATATAGAGGTGTGACAGACAGACGGACAGACAGACAGAGCGGCACCATAAGGGTTCCTTTTTTTTACCATTTTGGTATCGGAACCCTAAAAAGATAAAAATAAATGTTATTAAATGTAAAGTAAATAATATTTATAGCATTTTTGCCCTTCTTTTGTGGAATTTATAATACTTTTATTATTATTTTTTTAAATCATGCGGTCGTAAATTTGGGTGGATTACTAATGAATTATTTTATAGACCAGCTAATCTAATTTTTGACGAACAAATTAGATAAATTAGATTAGCTCTTAGGCTATGGATTGGACTTTCTTTGTTAGTTGTTATAATTTCGATCAATCAAATATCAAACATTAATTGATCCAGGATCGATTCGGTATAATTTCGGCAAAAAATCTTTTATTTTTTCAAACATTGTATTAAGTCGGCAAACACACAAATACTAAACAAACAAAATAATTGTTCCCAGTTTCTGAATATTATAGATCTAGAAGCCATTTTCATTCACACTAATTAATCGTCTCAAGGGCAGCCGTAATGGCAACAAAGTTTTCAGGGTTATACCTTCATTAGCAGTGGAAAATAAGGGTATTTACGTAAATCTAAAATAAAAAACGGTTGTCTGTAAAGTCGGTTTACTGACGATAGTTGAACGTGACAACGTCATAAGAAAATACTGATGGATTGGTTGCATTTTTCTTTTTTTTTTGTACCCGTACCCTTGTGCCTCTTTGTCGCTCGTTCCGCGCTCTCGCTTGCACTTCAAGCCTTAAATGGAACGCCTCAGAGCGAGGTAACGCCGCATTTTTTTGTGCGTAAAGCCGGCTCCATCGAATTATAAGACGTTGTCACGTCAAAAATTGTTTCAAGGGAGGCTACATTTAATTCCATCTGCATTTTGTAATTTATACGAGAACATTCTAGTCCAGAACAATCACTGGGAGCGCTCACTCTCTAGGTTACACACCAGAGAAAATAAATATATATTTTTTTCAGATTTTTCATAATTAACAGGCATTGTGAAAAGTTGAGAAAACAAACGTTATTATTATTACATACGTGATAAAAATGTTATTTAGGTGCAGACCTATTGTGTTCTGCCAGTACTTATACCTTTATAGCCACGGGCCACCTACGCAACTCGTCTCGCGTAGGGCTTCCCACTGTAATTGAGAGTCCATGTCCTTGATATTTCGTAATCAGACTCGTGTTACTCGCTTATGTTTCTCAATACAAATTTTACATAGGGATGTTTCCTGAGTCAAAGATAAATTAAAATCTAAATTTTTGAAAGAATAACATAAAATTTCTGAAGTTTTACGTCTTACGTTTAAATTAGTCTATTTAAGGAATTAATGTTTTGACTCGCAATAAATCGTGCTTATTGGAAATAAACTTACCTAAATGTTAAATATGACTCAATATTACCATCCCATAAAAATATAAAAACTTAAAATGGGATCCTTAAAAACAGCACTGTTCAATACACAACCGAGATTTCTCAATACAAGGACCTTGGCAACCACTTCTGTCGCAAAAAATATTCAGGTAAGCAATAAATGTTGTAGACAAAACTGTAAAAAACAAAGATTTGTGGATTAGGACGAAATTCGGAACTTGGCTCTCCTTCTTAGGGTTAGAACTTAAACTGGACCAGATTTGACAACAAAAAATTTCTGGGGTTTTGAACACCGCAGATTTTTTTTCCTGCTAGTTAAAAAGAACCGGCCAAGTGCGAGTCGCGAGTCGGACTTCCGCCCTAAGGGTTCCGTACCTATCTACCATATGATATACTAAAAGCTTTTGCTCTTTGACTTTAAAAACTCCGTGACCATCCAACTTGACCCCTCTTTTAAAGAAGTTTTTGAAACGGGAGCTCACCTTAATTATTACTATTAGTTGAGAGATTTTTTTTAATATTTAATTATTTTAGACTTTTCCCTTTATTTGTACAGTGAGACCTAGCTTCTTGCCAAATTTCTTAATTTTAGGTCAACGGGAAGTACACTCTAGGTTTTGCTTAAGTGCATAAATGTATGGAGATGAGGACATAAAAAGCCATATCTTTCGATTGCGTCGTTCTAAAAATTGAAATTTTTAGATCTTGTGTGGTTTATAGACCTTAATATTCGTTATCAATTTCAACCTGATACCTCTACCGTGAGAAAAAGGATTAGAAGGATCACTAAGGCTGAGCTTGTATGGGGTACCTTGCACCTAAATCTGCTGGGATGAAACTTAGCAGGAGTCAAGTACATACCCAAGTGGTGCTCCCCAGCAGGACGCGACTGAGATGCACAGTGGCGCATAATGCATGCCACAAACACCACCCAAGAAAGGATTTTCCAAAACTCATCCCCCAAGGGGGTGAAATAAGGAATGACTACTTGACTCCTGCCAAGTTTCATCCCAGCAGGTTTAGGTGCAAGGTTCGCCTTCTTAGTTATCCTACTAGATCTTGACAGACAGACAGACGGACAACAAACTGATCTTATAAGGGTTCCGTTTTTATATTTTGAGTACGGAAACCTAAAAATACAGAATTATAATTTCGGCGGAAGGTTTCTTTTTTAAAGTGTTCCTTAGGTCCCCTTCAACATATCCAGAAAATTCTCCGTCGATCCCATGTACGCTCCCCCCTCCCACCCTCAAACGGGTCCCTGATTTTAGTTTTTTTTTTTTTTCATTTATCTCAGAAACGGTTAAAGGTAGTCGAAATTTACCAACCAGTTGACATCTTAATTTTATAACAATAAAAGTAATGTTAACGATTTTCATCTATATTTAGCCGTTTCTGAGATAAATGACAAAAACTAAAATCAGGCACCAATTTGAGGGTGGAGAGAGGGGAGTGTACATGGGACCGAAGGGGAATTTTTCAAATATGTTCAGGGGGACCTGAGGAACACTTTTAAAATAAATGGTACAGCAGCACTGCACTTACTTTCTCGCAATACTCAAGGAAAAACTATCAACCGCAAACTAAAATTTGTAATGCCATAGACATAGTATGGAAATACAAATTTATTTACGTTTTTCCAAAAAAATGTTTGAATGAAATATGCAGATCAATTCAGAATTCCAATTGTCAAACATTAAAACAAACAAACCTCAAACGATTTCGAGTAAATCACATGTTTAACTGTTAGTAGTACTGGAACACCCTTTATATGAATTTTCACAGATCAATGGATACTACCGTAGGATACTTGCAAGGAGATTTTTTAAATTTCCCAACACATGTTCCTTATGCATAATTGTTCAGTTTAGTCTACTGAGCAAGCCCTTTCTGTTTTTGGTACATCCTGTGTACTAAATTTTATTTTAAAAAATCATAAAGAATATCCAGTCAGGTAGACAACCAATCCAGGATTAATATTATAGAAAAAATTTATAAACTCAATGGAACCAATTTTGGGTAAGTCACATATTTACGATTTGGTGGTACAGGAACACCCCTTATATGAAATTACACAGATCAATTGATACTGGTGCAAGATATCTTACATGGAGATGCTTGGTCATGCAAAGTTTCATCAAGATTCTATGAACCGTTTTTGAGAAAATTTAAATTTTTCACTTTCGTTGTATGACAGCTACCCTCAAAATTAGAGCCAGTAAGAAACCACTTAGAACCCTTCGATGTATTTGCATAAAACTCCTAAATTTAAAATCTGGTGTCAATCGGACCATTCGTTTAGCCGCTAGGCCAGAGCGTGACGGACGGACCAACCGACGGACCGACCGACCGACCGACCGACCGACCGACGGACGGACATTTTTGGGAGACTTGTTTTTTATGATGTATAAGTGATATAGAACACATTTTTGAGAAAATTAGAAAAACTTTTTTTTTTCACGAATACGCTCGCTTCGCTCGAAAGTAAAAAGTAATCTCACGTTGTAATTTGGCCTAGGTTATTTTTTGTCTTTTTTGAACTAGTAGGATTTCGAATTGACCACATTGATTTCTGGATTCTGTATGTCCAAAACCCCATAAAACCTTTGTTGTCAAAAATGGTCCTGTTTAAGTTCTGAGACAAAATTTATTCTCACTTGTTGCCTACATAAAAGTGTAGAGTTAGGGGCATGGCTCCACACGATATCTGATAGATAACATTTTAGCAGTGAAAAAGTATTGAGCTTGTGATTCTTGGCAAAGTGCTTCACATCACATGTAATTTTTTTTTGTCCAATATACATTTTATTTCGAGCTGCGGAACCTTAAAACGTCAAAGTAAACATATTTTGTTTTCTTCTATTCACCGAGTGTGAAGGCGTTCTTGAGAAACTGCTACTATCCTGATCTATGTCAAGGTGACCGAGTACCAAATAAATTGTTCAGAAAAACTAGTCAACTCGTTAATTCATTGAACTGGTAGAGGTAAATACTAAATCAAAAGATTGAATCATTATGCGTTGCGTTAATCTCTGGCAATATTATAAAAGTGAAAGTATAGTAATTCTACATTTATGTTACTTACGCGGTTACACCGCTGGCCCCTTTTCCTAAAAAATTGCCCCCAGGAAAGTCCGAGTCCCAGCCAGAAGCCTCAAAGAAATTACTGGCTATTCTTTTAAAATAATAATGGCTATTCTTCTTATAAATGAGATAGTTTCGACATGAGTCGCTGGAATAATGCACCTTGATAAGTGTTTTATATCCCACTATTTCCATGAAAATACAAAAATGGTAATAGCGGGACTACGAGTAGCAGGCTTATTCAAATAGATTTATGTTTATTGTATTGTATCGAACCCAAGCATATTTAAAAAGCGTTTGGGTTTTTTCTTGCCGCAATTTTTTTTTTCACATAGCGCCACTTTGTTTGTTAAATGATGTAATTTAACTGACGGCATAAAGTGTTATTGAAATATCTAATAGATTTACTTGAATTTCGTGTTTGACATATACCTACTCGAAAACAGGAACTTATTTGAAAATTCGTGTAAAATGTAACCCAAAAAATTTTTTTATTCGATTACTAATATTTTAATTTATTTTAATCGTACAAAGACGTTCAGGACGTTTTTAGGGTTCCGTACCCGAACGGTCAAAACGGAGCCCTATTGCTATCACCCACGTGTCCGTCGGTCGTTTGGACCTACTCCTCAAATTTTTACAAAGCCATAAAAAATTATAAAAAATATTTCAAAACGTTTTTAAAGGCTACCATAGAGCGAAAAGGAGGCGAAAAAATCTGATCAAGTGCGATACGGACTCACGCGCCGAGGGTTCCGACATACCTGTAGTACCTATGTTTGGAAGCAATAAAGTAAAGTCCATCTTCAGGACCGCAAAACTAAGTCTGTTTGTAAGAGATCGTTTTATTTTTGCTGTAATATTTACATAAACCTCAATCATTATAATAAATTCAGATTTTTCGTTTAGCAAAACTTCGTCGATGGGGAGGGGGAATGGTAGTTTTTTTTTTTTTTTTCATCATTACTTGAAAACTAAGAGTAGTAAAAAATACAAGACCCTGTTTTAAAACAAGTGAAGCCCTTTTAACGACAATAAAAATTTTGCACATCTAATTCAAATTATGTTCTACAACTTCATGATATTAAAATAAATTTTATTATTGGAATAAAAAATCAAAAAGGCCCAAATATTGATTAATCTGATTTATTTGTTATTATTCAAGTTATCAATTATTATCCAGTTCTGTAGATCAATTCCAAAATATCACCGAGTTATAGCTAAAAAAAATTAAATACAGGTTTTTCGGGTGTTTCGTTTTCAGAATTTTTTTCAGAAAAACACGTGATTTACGTGAAATTCAAAGTTGTATTGATTGTTTGGTAATTTACACAAGTATATTGTGAATGATTTACCCTTAACAGTTTTCCGAGGCTTATTATAATTTATAAAATCTTGACAATTACTCGGTGATATTCAAGAATTGGATCCCTTTGACATGTACTTGGAAATTTGTCGAAACTGAACTTGGAAATTTGTCGTAACTGAACTTATTTTATCTGTACTGAAAAATAAGGACCGAGCGAGAATTACACCCTAAACAAAGAGCACAAAACCTATTTAATAGTACTGCGGTGTCCGGTTTTTGTGTATTCAAAACGACAGTAAGCACCTATCCGTGTCAAGGTGCGGATCGACTGTTGCGCAAACCGTTTTTTAATACCACGCCCGGTTGCGAGTTGCGAGGTAATTAATTCGATTCAGAGTGTCGCAACTAGCGATACTCGCGGCAGTTTTCGTGTTCCCAACACTCCGACAATTTCGTGAATTAACTTTTGGAGTTTTGAAGGTCGTTGTTGTTAACAATCGACAGAAGATTTTCTATGATTGTCAAACATTGTATAAAATTTACGACGCGATACTTATTCCTAATTAAAGCCCCTTAAGGTACTTATATTACAGAAAACAATGGAAATATCTCGAGTAGTTATAAAATAAAAGAATCAACAATGTCCTTTTGAGAGCTCGGTGGCCCTGCTCTCGATCGCTCTCCGTAGATGGCTCAGCTGTAGACTAGGTCGAGGAGAACAACTACGATGTCACTGCCTAAACTTGCTTACTCCACAGCCACATCTAAAGTTCGCTGTCCATTTCGTTTTCTACCACTTTACACTTTGCCCAGCTTCAAACAGAACTGGTAATGTAAAGTGCCAACGTGAAATATCGTTCGCTTAGTTAATTACACTCTAAAGTGGTAGGCGTGTGGTGTGGTCAGTTGTATCTGTATTGCATACACGTAAATAACGTAACCTGTATTACCTATTCACAATAATATGCTACTTGCATGAATGGCCATAGATTTTACGAAAATTGAGCAGTCATTAATTTATTTATTGTTATTGAGCTTAATATACCTAATTACCATGAAAGGTTTGTGCATCGACTGGCCCGTTGGTATGGTTGGTAGTGAGCCTGCCTTCCAAGCCGTGGGTCGCGGGTTCGATCCCTGCCCAGGGCAAACATTTGTGTGATGAACACGAGTGTTTGCTTTATGTCTGGGTGTTATTTATCTAGGTATTTATGTATGTATATCAGTCTCTGGTACCCATAGTACAGGCTTTGCCTAGTTTGGGATCATGGTTACTTTGTGTAAATTGTCCAAAAATATTTATTTATTCATTTATGAACTTACACTTGTTTATAACTTCGACTTTGTAAATAGTCCCACATCTTTTATATGAAAATACGAGTAATTAAGGAACAAATTATTTTCTTTATTCATATTAGGATTCTTTGATCACCCTATATAACGTAAGTTAAACTAAGAATTACGTCACTTCAAAAACAAGTGGCGCCATATGAAAAAAAAAACTGGCCAAGTGCGAGTCGGACTCGCGCACTGAGGGTTCCGTACCACCACATAATCATAATTGTATTACTCGTAGTTGAAATTTCAGTAAGTTAATGTGCTAGATTTTTTGAGTCTGACACGCGCTTGACCAAATTTTATTATTTGTTGTTATTTTATAGCTTATGAACTATAAACATACCAATTATCAAGTTTGTAAGTGTTCTCGTTTTAAAAATAGAACTAAAACAAAAATCGCCTCCGCGACCATCCAACTTGACCCCTCTCTTATATGAATGTACTTGAAACGGGAGTTCACCACAATTGGTTACCATTAGTTGTGAGTAAATTTGTAAAATTTAATGATTTCAGACTTTTCCCTTTATTTGTACTGTGAGACCTAGCTTCTTGCCAAATTTCATAATTTTAGGTCAACGGGAAGTAGTACCCTGTAGGTTTTGCTTTTTTGCATAAATGTATGGAGATGAGCACATAAAAAGCCATATCTTTTGATTGCGTCGTTGTAAAAAATTTAAATTTTCAGATCTTGTGTGGTTCATGGACCCTAACATATGGTATTAATTTCAACCTGATACCTTTACCCGTTCGTGAGATAAAGGGTCTTGACAGACAGACAGACGGACAGCAAAGTGATCCTATAAGGGTTCCGTTTTTTTCTTTTGAGGTACGGAACCCTAAAAAGTGACAGAAAAGAACTAGGTATTTTAAAAGTTCATACGCTATTACCACTAGGTGTGCACGTGATTCAAGTCCTTAGGTATTTTAAAAGACACCTACTCCTATTTTTCTAGAAAGGGATATTTATAGAAAGTCCGAAGACATAACATCCTCGCTGCTAAATTGAATACTTTTAGAAATAATAAATTGTTTTGTTATATAAGCTTTATGTTAACCTCCCACTCTTGTTTATTGAAGGCATTGAAGCTCCGGTGATATGTTTACAAAAGAGTCGTTACCAGTTATTTTACCGTTGAATAGCAATCCATTAGCAAAGTACCTACCGGATAAATGAATCCTTCTTTGATGTCAGGAATATCCGTGACCCGATTCCGAGAAGATCCTTTATCTTGTTGTAACCAACTAGCGACAGCCCTATTGTAGTAATCTGCAGTGGCGTCATTACTTCAGCGAGGCTTTGTTGTACATGTCGCATGTATATCGTCAGGAACCGTTAAATAATAAAATACCTAGTTAGATTATAATTCAAAATGTAAATTAACTAACATAACAGAACCTATCCTAACAAAATATAACCGAACCTAACAGCCTATCCAATTACAATTTAAATGGAGCCTATTGACAATTTACGGTAAATTATAATTTAACGGCGTTGCTGGCATTTTTTACATCCTCAGGCGCAGCGAACTCTCCTAGGTCTGTGGGCCTCAGAGTTCAAAGTGTGCAGGTACATGCACATTTGTGGAAAATAAATCTCACAAAGTGACGTGTTTTTACCTAAGACTATTAGAAAGATTATTGCTAATGAAATAATTTCTCAACCGTGGCGCAACTGACAACAGCTTTGTACATGTTTCTAAAGCAAAGTGACGATAGGGACTTGAAATAAATGCATTTGTTTGCGGATGGATGTAATGGGTAGAATCGCAACTCAATGGAAAAGCAGGAGCTCTGATAAACGTAATTTTTGTTGCTTAAAATAGAGAATAAATAATAGGTAATTTATTGTCAATACCCTCTCAACAATATTACATCTACGTTTGTTTAAAAATAAAATAATGTATTCCTTGATTGTTCAGTCGTATCTGCTAGGTAAATCACTCTTCAAAAAATTACTTTCGTACAAAGTGACGAATCTGAAGCACATTTAAAAAAAATAATCTTGTGAAAACTACGTAATTTAATATAATACTATTTATATCTTTAAAAAGACATTAATTTTAATGTATTGAATTTTCATTGACCAAGCTGAGAACCTTTATTTGCTTAAAAAATGAGCGCGAGAGCGAAAAATTTGCCCTGAATATTTTAGTCGATGTCAGTTAGGTTACATATATAGTAGGAGATCTAAAAAGGCGGACCTTGCACCCATATGCTTGCACCTAAACCTGAAACTAGGCAGGAGTTAAGTACATACCCATAGGTAACATATTAGAATCGGTGCTCCCCAGCAGGACGCGACTGAGATGCACAGTGGGGCATATGGCAAAAATATGTAGTTTTTTACTAGGTTGAAAATAGTATATGTTGAACCGACATAGGCAGCTGGTTGAAAATTTCACAGAATATGAATTTTTTAAACTTAAATATCACCTTAATTAAAAAAAATATATAAGGGGGGTCACCATAGAAGAAACGTATTATTTTTGTTTTTGCTCTATCGTCAGAACGGTTAGTAATTCGAGTGTCAAACTTGGTATGAGTATAGTTCACTAAGATGTCAATAAAATAATATGTCCTGACTGACTGACTGCGCATCTCAGTCGCGTCCTGCCGGGAAGCACCACTTCTAAAATGTTACCTATAGGAGTATAGTATTATTTTATCTGTGCTATACGTGGGACACTCAGAAATATTTGCGACACTAAAAAAAATTTTTCTACAGGTACATATATTTTTATTAAATCTTTTCAAAGTACTCTCCACCAGCCTCTATACAAAGATTCATGCGTCTGAACCAGTTTTCAAAACACTTTTTCCAGTCCGCCGTAGACACCTCGTTTACAGCCTGCTCGAACGCAGCCAGCGCATCTTCCGGCGACGAAAATTGTATCCCCTTGAGCTAATTTTTTATTTTTGGAAATAAAAAGAAGTCACACGGTGCTAGATCAGGGCTGTAAGGAGGGTGACCCAGGAGTTTGACTGGTGTGCTGTCCAGGAAGTCCCTCGTTTTGAGCGCGGTGTGTGCAGGCGCATTGTCGTGGTGGAGCAGTAGTCCGCGGAGCCCTGTGTTTGGTCGCTTGTTGCTCACAACAGAAAAAACTTCTGGTAAACATTTGGTAGTATACCATTCGGCGTTGATGCTTCTTTGATCTCGTAAGGGAATTGAGGCCAAGTGGCCAGTCAAATTAAAAAAGCTGGCGATCAAAATCTTCCCCCCGCTTCGAGATCGCTTCACTTTGGTAGGCGTTGGTTCATTTTGAAACACCCAAACTGTCGACTGGCGCTTGGTTTCTGGATCGTATTGATAAATCCAGGACTCATCACCTGTTACGATGTCGTAAACACGCCGAGACGAGCCTGCTTCAAATTTGTTCAGCATATCACGGCACCATTCCACCCGGGCCTGCTTCTGAGCGTCGGTGAGGTAGTGCGGCACCCAGCGCGATACTATCCTCCTCACGCGAAGATGCCCGTGTAGAATCTCGTGAACGCTTCCCGATCCAATCTTTAAATGTGCTGAATCTTCTGATATGTAATTCGCCTATTATCTTGGATTAAATTTTTCACTGCTAGCACGTTTTCTTCCGTAATAGCCGTCAAAGGGCGACCGCTTCTTTCTTCATCCCCCAAGGTTGGTCGACCGCGCCTAAATTCGTTATACCAACGATACACGGTTGCCTTGGAGGGGCCTTCATCCATAAATGCCATTTGAAGTCTATCGAACGATTCATCCGGTTTCAGGCGACACTTGAAATCGTAAAAAATCATAGCTCTAAAATGTTCCCGGCGCAGATCCATTTTTCAGTAAGACACGATACTTTGAATTGGCTCGCAAAAAATGTGGAGGGAAATTTTGAAAATGGAACACACATATTTTTACTTACAAGTAATCATATTTTCGAAAAAGATTCTGACCGGCCAGTCTCCCATATATAAAAACTATTTTTCGCAATACTTTCTGAGTGGCCTGGTAGGTATGTACTTGAATCGTGCCAAGTTTCATCACAGCAGGTTTAGGTGCATGCAAGGTACCCCATACAAGATCTGCCTTAGATCTCCTACTAATATAGGTACTACACGTTATGATGACTGATTATGACTGCCTACAATGCGACCCACGTGTGGCTTGTAACAAAGCGAATATAACAAATATTAAACGGTGAAGGAATTAGCATTGAATTGCTTGTGTATTAAACGGAAGCATTATGGGAGCTTTCTTCAAGGGTAGGCCACCATATCACGCTTATTCCATGTTGGGGCTACATTTGGCGCCCACAGACTGTTTCGGACAAACGCGGAAGGTATACCGCCTATTATGTTGGTCTATACATAACTAACTACCTAAAAAATTTATTAGTAAAAACAATTATTTTGAATATGTACTTGTAATGTTCGATATAAATATATAGCTTCCACGACTAGCAAGATTTAGGTAGATTATAAGTACTTTCAGAATTCAAACACACGCCGATATCATATTATCGTTACAATGCGGATCATGTAACAAAATAAAAACAAGAGCTAATAAACAGTATCTCTGTTACCGGTAATATGAGTACATCAGTTAATCTGCAGATTACCTGGCTGAGTTCGTTAAATTGAAAGAAAATTGTTTCTTGCACATTACCTATATAATCTGCAGATTTAAAAGGTATTCTGCAGACTAACGACCAAGCATACGGTAAAGTGTACTAAAACAGGTTGTTGCTTGAATTAAACCGCTAATGTGCGTGAGTCGGTTAGAGTGCAAATTATAAGCTGCAGATAACCTGGCGAAGTCCGGTAAAGTGGAAAAAATGTTCAGTTCTCATTAGAACTAGATAATCTGCAGATTACCCAGATAATCTACAGACTAACGACCAAGCATACGGTAAAGTCTATCGGTTAGGTTAGGTTATTTCAGGTTAGGTTAGTATAGTATTTCGATTGCTGTCTTCCGCGCTCTAACGGTGTACATACGAGTACCATCCGTTGATATGCTGATTAACTAGGTAACTAGTTAATGTGCACATTAACTAACATACTCTGCTCTTTAACGATAACATCACAAATCCTACGCTGAAGATGTTCAGAACAGTTATTAATTTACACTATGTAAGCCTCGCGTTGGTTGCTACATGTATGTAAGCAGACACATAAATGCTAGGCACGTTTGTAGCCTTGCAGGATTGAGTAACACTTTTTGGTCACTTTTTAACAGCTCTTAATGCGCTCTTTGCATATGCCAATAGCAGTTCTGTACGAGATTGTGAAATTTTTATCTACGTTGCCAAGGAGGTACCAGTGCAATATGAAGGCTTCTTTACATTAAGCGTTAAAAACAAAAAATATTTTGCTGTTTGGAAAATTATTCAGGTTCCTTCTGTAAACCAAACGACATTTCCGTGGCCAATGAATGAGTAATTAAAATTAGCAGTGTAATAAATAAAAAGGTTATAAGCTGGGTTATAAGCCATTACATTATAAACAAATTATTACGTCAGAAATTGTTGGATTTCTTTTATTTTCGGAACATTCAGTATTCTCCGTATATTTATAATAACAACTTTCGGCAGGTAACTCATAACAATTAAAACAGTAAAACAATTTAAATATCCCCTATTTAATGGAGATTACATTTTTGGAGTTTCCTTTCAAATCTTTTATTTTGTATTTAATAGGTTACATTAAGACTGAATAGTTTTCACGGAAAGTTTCATAATAATATGTGATCAAATAATTCTTTTTTTTCATTTCTTTCAATCTTAGGTAGGAAAAAGGTTTTTTATCACACCTGCTCTGAAAATACACTCTAATTATTCCGATTAGAGAGAGGGATTGCGTTTATCCCTCCCTTCAAATCCTTCGATCCCAAGGGATGGAAGTTTGTATGGAAATCCTTCGTTCCCAAGGGTGGGAAAAAGGTATGAAAATCCATTATTAACCCGAACCCAAAGAGGTTTTAACTGTCTAAAAATCTAATTTTAATTAAATTGTTACTGGCCACATCCATTTTTATTTTTTTATCGGTCACCAATCCCCTTGGTGCATGCAGAAAATTAAAATAAAATGATTTTTGTATAAAACGCGTGGATTCACGGAAGAAGAGGCTGCATGACCTATGATCTTAGCCTAATCCAGAAACGAACGAATAAAAATAAAAAAGCCCGCGCATTTTCGCAAAAATTTCGATTGATTTTGTCTTTGAGTTTTTTGTTAAATATGGATACTTATTAGTGATAGTGATGAACGATGATGTTATCCCTAACACACCACCAGAACTATTAGAGGCGGCCTGTTGCCGGGAAAATCTAAATACAGATACAACAATACTTATGAAAATTTCATACGTTGGCAAAAGGTAAAGAAAACGTCTTCATTTTAGTGAGAAAGCAAAACAATATAAGCCAAGCACGATATGGGCTATGCACTCTATGTTAAGAAGCACAATTTTAAAAAGAAATAACATCAACATAAAGGAGTATCCGAAAATGACCGCATTCCGCATTTATATCTATTATTTTCCTCGTAGGTGTAATAAAAAGCAATCATTCGGGATAAAGTATAGTTTCATACCATTGAAAAGTGGTCTGCAGCTCGCTCTAGCGGATTTCAGACACCTGTATGGCGTTTCTAACGCGACCTGTTAGGTTGAGACCTATTTAACATTACTGCGCTGCTCGCTGGCAAACCGTGAGCCTGGATCTTTGATGTTCTGTCAAAGACCAAGCTTGTGCAATGCGCACCTTACAAATAACCCTTTTTTACTCTACCTGTATAAAAACTAATAAACGAAATGAAAATTACTTGAAAGAATTTGATAACGCTAATTAAATTAGATATGAATTAATTTCGTATTGGCCTCTTGTAAATTTTTATACACGGTGTATAGTCAATCTCGGTAGGAGCTAAATTCCTACTTCGGATATCAAAATTGACGGTCCAGTTTAAAAGACTTTTTTCTGATATGGACCTTCCCCGGTACCTGAGTAGAGAGAGTACCAACCACAGGTAGGGACAGTCCAGTCCAGCCGAGCAAATTAAATTACCCTCTTAAGGAACTCTCGATTTCTAAAGTATTCTGTGGGTTTAAAATGTAAACATGACATGCAATCAAATATTTGAATTTGAAGATTTTTTTTCAGTTTGTCATCGTTTCGTGCATTGGCTGAATATCTAATTTACTTAAATTGATGGAATAAGTGTGTTTTTCAAATGCAAAGGTTGTCTCACGCAACAGCGGTGCGGCCCCAAGTTTATCTAGGTGTAACGTCACTATATTCATGCCGACTACAATGGCGTCCGACCTTCGCCTACTTATTCGCTCGTTCGGATCCAGCCACTAAGCGAATCTTTTCAAAACTGTGCATTATACCTGCCTGCATATCTCGCCGTTTTGAATACTTAGTTGGGTAATTATTTGCGTGTCTTGAAATTTTAAGCTTTAGTCCACCGATTTACGACATTTTTTTTAAACTCTTCAAGTAGGTACCTTACTATCAAAACGGCAAAAATCCCTGATCAAGTCATATAAAAAGTAGAAAATTATAAAACGTTTGTTGGCGTAGTTGCAAGTGACATTTAAAATATTTTCTAAAGTAGGTACGCGACGCCATCCATACCATAATCTGTGTCGAAGTATCTTACCTCATCATAACATCCCATGAAACGTCCACTACAGGACAGGGAGCTCCCTCTAGAATTCTAGCGTTTGCTGGAAAAAATGTAGAGGGGAAGTACCATAGTCACCTCGCTTGTTAGCGTTACGGCTGGCACCATGGACCGCGGTTGTAGGTGACCGCAGTAAGTAAGATGTTAGATACAAAGGAGGATGCTGCTGCCCATCCTCCAGTTTATTACCCTTAGTCGCCTTTTACGACACCCACGGGTATGTAAGGGTTGGTACTATTCTTTGCCGGCACCACACAGGACTCTCTTATCTTACCTACTACAATAAAATTATAAGTATCCTAGGTTCGATATAGTACTTACCTACAAGTGAACGTTTCATTTAGTTTAGTTCTTTTAGCGTTTGATGTAGGTTAGTAGGCAGTTTTATATTTATAATTCAAAGTAGGTCATCCGCGTAGTATTGATGATAAACATAAGTATCAACGTAAGTAAATCAGCATAAAACCTTGGTCTAAGTAAGATCTGCCCTGTTAGCAACTTTTAACGGCTGTGTTGGTTTCAATATTGATACATAATTACTTGACATGTCAGTAGGCTAGGCTGTTCCTATCACTTGTTTACCCAGAATATTATTACAAACAACATCCGAGCTAAACGTGAGTAGTGACCTACTTTGAGAGTCAACTGCAGTTCTGTTATCCTCTGTCCTGGTTTTAGTAAACTTGACCTAGTTGTCGCAATGTATGTGTAATTTATATAAATAGCCTGCATGAGTGCATGATTATGTGTGCACGGTCGATACTGAATGCAATAATTATTGTATCAAGGGTGTTGGAAAAAATCGTTGTGGGGCAAACTAAGTGAGATATCAAAGGTTTGATCGAAACTGTCTACAAATATGTGCAAGTGGAAGTAGAACTAAAGTGCGCAAAACCTTTCTAAAATTACTTGAATTTTCTTGCACTTTCATGAGATCTTAATACCTATAAATATTGTTTGCCTGCTTTTAAGGTTTTAAATCTACTTACGCAACATTTATTGTTTTAATTTTAAGTTAAATGATAACCGCTGAACCTGGTAAAGTATTTTGTATCTACCATAAGCTATATTTACATTTTTAATGACATGTCATCAGTCAAAATTGGGAAATGCTGAGAAAAGATAAAAAATCAATGTTTGAAATGTGGGAAAACATAAACCCATTGCTAGGCTAGGCAAGAGATTGATTAATTAAATGCAACTACATCATATTTGAACGAAGTTTTCTTTTATATCTTTTTTATTCTTAAACAGGCTAAGGTTATATTACATTTAGGGTCCTAATAAAATAGTGAACTAGCATGTTGGTTTTTCCCAAGAAACGTAGGTCGAAATAAGAGAAACCAAATTTGACCTCCCATACAAAATGCGCTATCAGCTGATGCAGTCTCTATAGGAAGTTGTAAGAGCCACCGCGCACTAGCGATTTTTTAGTTGGCAGATAGTTTGATCGTTCTGGGAATCAGTATGTACCCCTATGGTAGTGCGCGCATTTGTCGATCGATTTGTCTATAGAAAGTACGATTGCGACTAAACTGTCGGCCAACTAAAAATCGCTAGTGCGCGGTGGCTCTAATTGTTTTTCGAATTTCGACCTCAGTTCCTCGGGAAAAGTTGTTGTTTCATGGGCTCAGTAACATGCTAAAATTATGTTTATTATTTCAGTAGGACCTTATATTTAATACATGCCTTTAAACTACTTTTACAAAACGTTCCTCGGACCGTTAATGTACAATCGGTAGCCACATTTGTCTTCCATTTCACGCGGGTTAAAGGCTTTTATACGCCATACTCTTTAGCACGCTACGCAAATGCGTAGCATGTTTTCACATTGACGCCTACTGTTGCCTACGAGCTCCTACGTGACGAGTTATGGAAAAAATGTGTAACGTCACGTAGCGCGTTAAAATTTTTGTTAGGTTTATATTAGTACGACTGAGGAGACAAGGAATAAGTAATTTCACAAGTAAATATTAAAAAAAACTATATTTAGCTTTTTCGCTTAGACTTTTAGGTGGGAAAAAAATTATTTCATAAAATATAATTTTTCTCGCTCTTGTAAGTTTCATTAGACTGCCTCGCCGGAGCAGAGCGAGAAAGTTATTGTAATCATGAAAAAAAAATATCTAGTTTTCTCAAGAATGTGTTTCACATCAAAGCCTCCCCCATAAGTCGGTCTGTCCGTCACGCTTTGGCCTAGCGGCTAAAGGAATAGTCTTATTGACATCATATTTTAAATTTAAGATTTTTATACAAAACCATCGAAGGATTCTGAGTGATTTATTGCTGGCTCTCATTTCGAGGGTAGCTGTCATACGACAAAAATGAAAAATTGTCGTTTGCGCAAAAACGGCTCAAACGATATTGATGAAACTTTGCATGACCAAGAATCTCTATGCAAGGTATTTAGCGACGGTATCCATTGGTTTGTGGAAGTTTCCCTTACTACAGCTTATTTTTATGCTCTATTCTATAATTTTAATTCTGAATTCGTTATCTACCCGACTGCATATTTCATTTAAACATTTTTAACATGAATCTAGTGAGATCATTATGGTTAATTTTCAATTTGGAAATAATTTCTACAAAAGGTTTTATTGTTTTAATAGCTTCCATTGTTACCCAATATTGCCATCCTAGGTTTTCCTCTCCGGTGGAGTTGTGCATAAGTGTTGGGCGGTAAAAATGTACCCCCAAAAAGGGTTTTACTATTATATCTCGTAAAGGACTCACAATATCAAAAACTGGTCTTTATAAAGGTTCGAGTGCTTTTAATTTTGCATTGAATGAGACTACTTTTATATTTATATCATGTTTTAATAAAAAAATAGGTGGTGGGGGGGTAAAATGACTTAATAAAAAAAAGAAGAATATCGTACAAAATTTCATCCTTCATTTTATCCCCTTATTGGATGAATTTCTAAAAACCCATAGACACGTACTTTTAAGTTTTTTACGGAGAGCTAAATCTCAAAATTGTGTACCTCTAACTTTAAAAATGAAAGACTTCTAGACCAACGAACGGACAAAATATCATTCCGTATTTCACCCGATTGAAGGATGAATTTCAAGAAACACTTAAATACGTGTTTTATTATATTTACCAACAGCTTAATTTCAAATTTGTGTAAATCTTACTACAGAAACATAGGACTTTCATACCAATCATTATATCCTTTTGTTGGCCTAGAAGTCTTTCATTTTTAGAGATACTCAAACTTGACCTAATTATAGATGTTTGTACTTATTTGCATATTATTTGTATGGAATATACTATCCGCAGCTTTTATAATCTAGTAGTCAGAGCATTCTGCTCCTGATCAGGAGGTTGTGGGTTAAGTGCAGTGCTGCTGTACCATTTATTTATAAACGGCAAATAAAAAACATTTTAAAGAGTAAGAGAAAAAATATTAGATTCTAAATTTCCTGTATTTGTGTACTGAAATAACCCAAATCTGGTATTTGATCGGCGAGACGGAATCATCATGGCTTCTCAAAACGTCATCCACGTAAAATCAAATAAAAAATATAAAGTAAAAATAATATCTCTATACAATATAGCAACTATTTTATTAAATAGGGTTGCTCTAGTTACAGGACCTTCGCGTCCCGAGCGATATCACAGAATAGGTTGCAAGCAAGGGCAACTGGGTAGTTAGGTACTCTATCTCGTCACCCCCTCGAGCCTCGCTCGGTGCAGTGGGGACGGGGGGCCATGTGTGCTCCTTGCGACCCATTTTCCACCTGATCTTGACCCGCTCGCCCTATATCCATAATCTTATAATCTGCATCTACCCACCCATATGTCACACAACTCACACACGATGAATTATGAATGCCAGTACTAGAATCTATCGCGAAAGAATATCATATAACCTTTTCAGATTTTACTTCAATAGTAATCAATAGTCGTATTAATTTGTAAACAGACTAATCTGTGAATCTGTTTCTAAGGGAATGTTGTTCAATTTCATGGCCTGATCCAAAGTTTTAGTCTTCGGGAGATTTATTTAACAAACACAATAAGTACTTACTAACGAAAATCTATCTAAATAGATTGCTGATACGGTATGATGATGGTGAAATTTTATTAATATTTAAAAAGGCTCCTAAGAAGATCACAAACCAAAAGGATCTTATTGATTTTTATGAGGACCTAAAAATTATCGAGATTAAGATGACAATTGCTTGGCTTGGTTCATGCTTACGTAGGTAAAAAAATTGGTACATCAGCATGTTCATACATTTAAAATTTCGAAATAAGAGGTACAGAAATATCGCCTCATCATAAATCCCAGTTGTTTAAATTCCCCTGACCCAGTTCCGCGTGAACTTGGCCTATATTGAAGCCGACCCCAGCCGCCGCTCATGATTGTCGATGCTATAATGAAACACGGGCATCAACATTTTCCAGAACATAACCCAGATTTGCCATGACTTAATTATTGAGATCAATCATGTCATAATTTATTTTAAATTAAATCGTTCTTTCGTATCTTATTTATTGGATTTGTTAGTTCGAAATAAAACTGCGACTCATTTCAGTGTTCTAGAAAGAGTAGCATTTGTTTTCGCCCTACATTTAAGTACTTACCTATCAATAAAGCGCAGCGAGGACAGAGGAAATGCAAGTTGTTTCTCTAGTCCAATCTACGAGTCCAATGATAAAACCTTATTCCTTAAGGTCAGAGCTAAAACAATAGTAAAGTTTCTTCTTAAGATATTGAGTCTATTTAATTATTCTTTCCATGGATAGTTTAATGAGGCATTAAATTGGCCTTGACATAGTCTTGTTAAACAAAGAACGCAAAAGAATTACGAACGGAAATTTAAGTTTACAATGGAAAAATGAGATAACCTTGCTGCGTCTAATCTTAGCCAGTTTTTTTATGTTTATGACATTTATTGGATCCTCTAAAAAATTTTAAAACTATAACTTATTGGAAACATAGTGACGTATCTGAGATTATAAGATTCTTCACGTTAATCGTAATTGTCTACAAATGCCGCTGTGTTAATGAACATGATGTCAAAATCAGGATTTTATAATTGGGGACTGAGTGTCTTTCATGTCACCGTGGCGTGGGTATGACTCATTGGCTGTGTTCGGGTGGGTGCATATTTTGCTTAAAGGTGCTTAAAGTTAAAGGTTATGAAATTTCCGATTGCGTAAATAAAATGTTGGTTTCGATTCTCAGCATCTGTGTCCATTTTCTTCTCCCTGGAATTTCGTAAATCTGGTTTACTTTCAATGTCAACGAAGAAAAATAGATTTTCATTTTACCCAAGAGACTCCTATTACGGGACAAAGTTACGGGGACTTCTTGATGGAACTATTTCACAGGATCTTCCCCTGAGGGTTGCAGTGTGATTGGCAAATAAATTATATTGGAAATTGTGTTATACTTCCCATCATAGCTCCGCAGCTCCGCTGTCCATAACCTTATTGGTTAGGATAAATATCTTGTTGCGTATAGATAAATAGATACTAATATGATAGCCGCTGGATAGAGTCAGCGCAGGATCGGGATCTTGGACGTCTTTCGACTGATGAGATGAGTTTAATGTTTAGAATCTTGGCTATATTATGATTTTTGGTTCTTCTTCTTCAACTTGAGAGCCATGCTCTTGTCGGTGGACAAAAATTTGCCGGTGCAGTTTACACAACAGGAAGTATTTTTTTTCGTATTTCGACCTATGTTCCTTGGGAAAATTTGTCCAGTTTCATGGCCTGAGTAACACGCTAAAATTGTGTTTTAAATTTTTTTTTCCATAAAAATTGATATATGTAGGGGTGAGTGTGAGTGTTGTGTATATATGTATGTGTGTTGTGTATTTGTATATATTTATAGATGTGGTCTCAGTATTAAAACAACCCGTATAATTCGATACTTACATTGTATTACAATGATATACCTACTATTGTTATCGTCGTGGCCATCTATCTATGTATTATATTTTGTTTATTCTAGTCAAAATAAGCAGCTATGTTTTTGTTTATCAACGATTTATGTATATTAGTTGCAAAATAAATAAGTGTGTACCTATTTATTCATCAAGGTTGGAATAACTATGTAGTTTTCCTTTCATCTCTATGCAACATTTTGACCTTGACACAAAAAAGCTTCGTCCATTAATAGAAATTGAGAGTATTTTTCTCATAACTATAAATTGGCTGCGGTTAAACATCAATAATATTCCACGTAAAGGTCACGCACGGCTTTCGCAATAATTTCTGCTGGCAAATCTAGTGAACTCACAATTTATTTAATTATAATGTTTTGTCAGCACTGCACATTTATCAATTCATACAAAATTATTGAATTTATTATTAGTCTTTAGCCATGTGTCACACCCAGGTAATGCTCAGCCAAAACTAAATAAGTATAAATTTATCCTTTCACAAAAAATTTGAAGTACCTACCGAACTGTATGTAGTCATCATCATAATAAAGGCGGAGTTTCCTAACATTAAAAAAGAGTATTACTACGAAGCTTTTATTTGGTAAGGGCATGCATATTATCACGCCGACAAAGAATAAAATCTTGAAATAATAAAACATTAAGATGCAAGTGTGCTATTTTGCTCATTACAGCTGAGTCTCAGGAATTGCAGCCCGAGCGCAGGCGATGGCGTAATGGAGCCGAGAGTGTAATGACAATGCGCACGTGCATCTTACGACGTTTTTCAACACATTTGCGAGTAAAAATACGAAAATGTCTAAGTTTCACCACAAGTTGTTGTAAATATGGTGCGCATGTCGCGCATCGCATTATTTCTTTTTCAGCGGGCACAGATTATACTTACGCTTATTTGAGAAGCACAGACTAAACTTCCAAACAGTCATCAAAAATTTAATATCTTGTTACTTAAAAGACAAATTTATTGTTGATTAGTTAATTAAATATCAATAATTTCATGAAATGAATAAACATTCATCATATTTTCTCGAATACAGCTTAATTTCATGAAAATGTAATGAACGTTGGTCATCGATTAAACAATCCACATGATATGATGATTATTACTCTGCTAGAAAGTAAGTGCAGTGCTGCTGGACAATTTATTTTACTTTCTTGGGCTAAATCTTCCCCCACGGCTGTCTCTTGCAGATTCTATCCTGGCACTTTTGTTTTTGGCCCCCCGTTTGCTGACCACCTTTTTATGTTTATGCTCTCCTGGTACTTTTTATTTTATGCCCCTCCAAGCTAAGCCTACAGTTGCTGTCCTCCTCTGGAAAATTTATTTTCTCCTAGAACTTCGTATTGAGTCGCTGCTCGTAATAAGCATTAAATCTCCTTGCTTCTTACAGAGATTAAAAATAAACGAAAATAAAACACTAGTGCGGTAATATAATGAAAAAAAACCAGCGTGTTTATGGACCTTAATACAGTGCAAATAGAGCAGTTTTATGAGCAATAGTGTTGAAAAAGTTATTATTATACCTCCCCTAAAAGTTAAGTGGGGATGATTTTACCCCTTTAAGTCAATTGACCCCCCAAGCCAGCTAAACGGTTCTTATAGAATATGTGAAAAAGATCACTGCAGTAGTATATCTGTCGTGCGTGGCCAGATAGTTAGAAATTATCACTTCATAAAGTGGCTGACCTTCTCATGACCACTTCATGGAAGGCTCGGTTATGTAAGGTTGCATTTCATGAAGTGGCCAACATAAAAGATCACTGCTGTAGTATAACTGTCGTTGCCAGATCGTTAGAAATGATCACTTCATATAGCGGCTGACCTTTTCATGACCACACGAACCTAAGAATCGGGTTCATCAGGTCGCTTGACTTCGTTGGGCATAGGAGAAAAAAAGTTTATAAAAAAATCGTAAACACCTTAACGATAATATTTTCCTAAAACAACGACACGCACTTGGACGGTTTTTGTAAAAGAAAAATAAAAAAAAGTAGTGACACTTCAAAATCTAGTCGTTTGCAGGACCACTTACCTACAAAGAAGCACAGTTAATATTTTTACTTACGTATGCTTCATCAAAGAATATTTTTGAAAAATCTGCATAAATTTCCTGCTGCGGTGTAAACTTTCGATCTTCGTGACTTTATGCTTAATTTAGTTGCTATAATTTTTAGTGCTAAATTGGATACGAACGCAAGTAAAAATACCCCGGAAATCGCCCTTCATAACTATGAAAATATACCTACGATTTAAGTATAATAATTTTTTACTAACGAAATTTGGGAAACTTAGTAGGCATGCTTCCTAGACCTAGCTTGGACGTTGTATACGAAAAACAATTTCTAGTTTGCTAGGTTACTAAGCCTCTTGTGTTCGATGAAAACTTAAAGTAGTGAGCAGTGGATCGTTCGGGTGTGCTTATACCTACATGATAGTGTTTTGACAATGGAAATTCGAGTGCTCTGCCGGCTAGTCTAGACTGCTGTGCTGTCGCCTGTGCTGTACATAACATAGGTACATACACTCATAATAATACACGTAGGACGCATCGAGTCGGCCTCGTCGAACCAAAAGCAGTACCACTGTCACTAGGTAAGTGTGTCAGTGTGCCAGTAGGTCGCGCGTCATCCGCGGCCATGGCGCCCTCCCCCACCCCGCAACCTGCACCCCGCCGCCCTCTCCTGCGGCTCCAAGGTCCATGAGACTGCAATCGACATTACTCTACAATTTATATTTTCTTAATAGGGCAAAGGGCCGTAGCTAAAGAACCAGACGACCGCGAAGCCACGCATCACCTCATCATACCATAACGTAATGCCTGTATGACCTAAATCTTAACTGCTAGGCTAGGCTGATTTATTTACTTATCAAGTTCAAGATATTAGACTTTTAAACTTTACTTAAACATCTCGCAATATTTTGGTTCGACCTCTATGGTTGACCTAAAATATTCCTGTGGTGGACCTAAATTCAAATTCAAATTTTAAATCCCATTGTTACCCGCTACGAAAGTCTCTTGGAGAAAACAGCTATTTTGTTCGCCTTTATTGACGAACCGTTCAGCGATTTTCGAATACAAAATGAGCAATCAGCTTCTGCAGTTTCTATGGGAAGTAGATTTTTTTTTCTATGTTTCTAGGAAAAAGTTCAGTTTTATGGTCTGAGTAATAGGTTAAAATAATGCTTAATTTTTTTTTTTACACCTAGTTTTATTTCATACTTAGTGTACAAGGTGTAAGGGACGGTGGTGTACAAAAAACTGAACGGACGTGCTCAGTCAACGAAACTGAACAACTTTCCCAAAGAAACGTTTCCGGGAAGTGAGAAAAAATTTTGACCTCTCAATTTTTCTTTTCATTTCCCAAAAATGTTTCAGTGGGAAAGTAGTTCAGTTTCGTTGACTGAGCACGCCCTTGCAGTTTTCGGTATACTGTCCCTTACACCCTGTATTTTATTTCTTGCAAATCATTTATCCTTAATATAGTAGTAGTAATTTATTATTTATGTAACTTTTAACAGTTTTATAGTCTTTGGGAATAAATTATTATTCAGACAAAGCAAGTAACCAGTGTCTACCTATCGGCTTCAGAAGCTCAGACCTAAGAATAGACGCTTATTTAACTTATGTTTTTAGGGTTCCAATACCAAAATGGTAAAAAAAGGAACCCTTATGGTGTGACTTTGTCTGTCCGTCTGTCTGTCTTGCACACCTGTATACATCAGCAACCACTCATGCTATCGACTTGAAATTTGGAACAGTTTTAGAATATGGTTGCCCAAGTTAATTGGTCATGAAAGAATAAAAAAAAAATTATGTAAAGAGGGCCCAGTTTTTTTTATTATATACTCGACGATTTCAACGAAAATTGATTTGGATTGATTAAGGAAAATTATTTGTTTTACTTAGGTGCCCAATTTTAAAATATTCGTCTGAGAGCTACGATACCACATCCAAATATAATAGACACTCAGACAAAGGCTCCAAGCTAACAAACACTCATTTTAGATGGTCGGTCAAAAATATAACTACGCAGTTGTGTGCCAAGGTAATGTAAGTTGATGATATCGGTTAAGTATAGTCAGGTGTTGAATGCACAAACAAAAATAATAAAATCTGTTCTCTAAGTATTTCTGTCATTTATTTCTTGCTATTAAGAGCTAGAATGCGGTTGAAATGCGGTTAACCGCCTTACCGGTAGAGATGCAGTGAAGTAAGAACTCTACAGTCCATTGTGACAAGCTCGAAGTGCTTTTGACTGTACGTACAAGCTCACCTAAAAGAAGCCTAATTCAGGTGTAAAAGAATGGTTATAAAGCCTAAAGGATGTCAATCTGTCAATGAAACCGAACTTTTACTGAAAAACTAAGGTCAAAATACAAACTTTTTGACCGTCCATACAAAGTACTGGCTGTGAGAAGTTGATTTTAGGGTTCCGAACCAAAATGGTAAAAACGGAACCCTTTGCGGCTTCGTCTGTCTGCCTGTCTGTTTAGTTTTCGAGTTATGATGAAAAATGCATTTAAAGATGTCTAAAAAAATACCATCTCCCCTGTTATCTCCGAAGTTTCCAAAATGAAAAATCTGAAATAATTATAGTCAATAGAAGTTTTCGTAAATATTACAGGAAAAATAAAACGATCTGAAAACCATACCTGGTTTTTGTTGCGCTTAAGTTTGTTTTTATTGTTGGTTTTTGTGTATGTATTTTTAAATAAAAAAATAATAATAATCTCTCTAAGTAGCACCGTTTTTAAGAAATCGGCAAAACAACAGTTACAAACAAATTTAATTTTGCGTTCCTAAAAATGTACTTTTTAGCTTCTAAAATTACTATGTTACATGGGAACCCTCGATGCGTGACCCCGACTTGCATTTGACAGGGTTTTTTCGTGTGTCGACTTATGTTTAATGGGAGCAGTTGTCCAGTTTCTTGGGCAAGATTCTCATCGTTTAGGATTACATTATTTTGTTTAGTATTTCAACGTCACTCCGAAGAGGTATTTTATGGCACGGGCCGAAGCCAAGTGCAATTAATTATGATAAAAACTTTCTCACTAATCTACAAGTGTTTAGCACCACTGTTTTCTGCATAAGTGTATAAATGAGTGGATGGATGTTGAGGGTTTCGAGGCTGGTATGGAGGGTTTTCGGGATAACGCCGGTTGTTGAAAGGACGATCGGGACAGTTTTGACTGTGTGAACTTGCCATTGAGACTTAATTTCAACGGCGAGATCTTTATAATCTTTTGTGTATGCGTGTTAAGAAGGTTGTGGGTTATTATTATTACCCTCTTTTTGTTACAAGTTGAAAGATTTCTCGCGACTAATAGAATTCGGGTAATTGTAACTCGGGAATACAGAGGCAGGCAGGGAATTCCACAAAGAGTTTTGACTCTCGTTCGTTTCCCTCGGCCAAAGTGCGCATTAACTAAATGATTTCATAAATTATATAAAGCAACCTTGGATCATGGGAAGTGGTAGTATGCGCCCCGCCAAGTATCGATCCGTGTTCGCCGCTTGCACCATTCTATGCAGTGCTGTGACAATACCATAATAATGCCACGTTTTTATGCACAGTTTCTTTGATTCGACAGAAAAATAAGGCCTTTACTTGTTTTTGGTTAGGTAGGCGTAACAACGTTGAGAGATTCAATAAATATTTTGTCAGATTTTTATTTTTTATTTTTAACGGTAATTTGAAAGTAATGAAAACAGTAGTGTGATAGTGAGAGACAGGAGCCTAAACTAGGTAACCCTGTGACGAAGGACTCCTGGTGTCCACCCCTCGGACATAAGGAACAATTTTTAAAATTTAGAGAGTTAAACACAAAAAACTAACACTATAGAGTAGGAGATAAGTGATAAAAAAAAATTCTCAGAACTAAAACAGGACCATTTTGACAACAAAGGTTTTATGGGGTTTTGGATATCACAGAATCCAGAAATCATGTTGTCAAGCCGAAATCCTACTAGTTCAAAAAAGTCAAACAATAACCTAGGCTCAATTACGGTAAGAGGTTACTTGTTTTAAAAGTGTTCCGTAGGTCCCCCTGAACTTACGAGTAACTAGCAAATCTCCGTTGATCCCATGTACGCTCCCCCCTCCCCACCTTCAAACGGGTCCCTGATTTTAGTTTTTAAGGTTCCGTAGCCAAATGGCAAAAAACAGAACCCTTATGGATTCGTCATGTCTGTCTGTCCGTCTGTATGTTTAAAACAAGAAACCTTCCACCGTAATTTGGCCTAGATATTTTTTGGCTTTTTTGAACTACTTATTAGGATTTTGGCTTCACAACATTGATTTTTGAATTCTGCGGTGTTCAAAACCCCAGTAAAATTTTATTGTCAGATCTGGTCCAGTAGAAGTTTTGACCCTAAGAAGGAGAGCCAAATTCTAAATTTCATTCTAGTCTACTAGGATATACTACTATACTATGATATGGTCAGTTGCAGAAAGTTTTTAAATATTGGGTAGTTTAATCCCTTATGGAGAAGAATATCTGGTTTAGGTAACCAATCGAGGCAGCAAGGTATCGAATTACTCTTAAATTATCTAGTAGCATGTTACCCGATTATCGGATATTTTGGTGTACTGACGATAAAAAAAGAAAGGCACTAGACATTCTGTTAATAGAAAAATAAAATGTAAATAACCCTTTAGAAATAGAGAATAGTGCATATAACTTGAGTATGTTATTCCGAGCATAAAACCACATAGTCTCAATATAAAAAACAAATTGACCTCACATACAAAATGTGTCATCAGCTGACGTAGTTTATGTGCGAAGTAGTTAGAAGAGTAGTTCAATTTAATGGTTTAGAATCGGGAAACTATTACAGTATATTTTTACACTACAGTCACACCAAGTTTAATGCTACAGAGCTTTTAAAAAGCTAAAATTTGCTGTGCCTTGTCTAGGGACCCGCCTTTTTCATTTACTTTTCATTGTTTATATTATCTGCCTCAGTAACACATTAACGGCCCTTTTTAGGTCGGACAGGTAGACAGACGGACGCCATAAAATGTTACACTTGTCAAGAGGTAATATAGGCACCTGTTGATACCCTTTGTTTGGTCTCCATTTTTTAAGTATCACTGTTTGAATTATTCCTCTATGTTTGTAATGTTCCTTAGGTAAGTACCCATTTCAAACCAAATTTTTCATTTATTCAAACATTACATAACATCACGCCTCTTTCCCGTCGGGGTAGGCAGAAACCACAGCCCTCCAACTGCTACAATCTTGACATACTTCCTTCGCTTCCTCTGCCTTCGTCAAACCTATCAATCGCATTTAATAGTACCCAGTTGTATTAGTTCTAACTGATTTCTATTGTCTCAAGATAATTTTAATTCTTTTCATACTAAAATGATCGGTGTTTCACGCAATTTCTTAATGTTAAAATAACCTTTTTCAATATTGCGGCCTACGAGAGTTGCGCGTGCTGCGTTTCTTTTCCATTTCGAAGGTTACTACAGTCGACCGCACATTTTTGGCACCACTTGCTCTATGAGAACTAACGCTAATGCTTGGCAATAAAGGCGGGCTCAAGGTCAAAGTGTTTCTACCGACTTGTGGTTGACAGTATGTCAGTTGTGCAACAGTTGACTTGACGCCGTGCGACCAGAATATCTAAAGAATAAATCAGTAGGTAAATTATTCTACCTATGCCTTTTAGGCCTATTTACATAAAATTAAAAACTGTTTTCATTTTGTTTGACTATATAAAAATATTCTAAAGTCCATAAAAAGCATTTAAAGGTTTTATTTACACTAATTTATGCATTAGAAAAAAACTCGGATCACAAAATTGTTTTAAAACTGCTTTTGTCCTCTTCAGAGCACGCTTAGTATTCAGACTCAACGCTTCGTTTCTTGCCCTTTGGCGAAATTGAATTTCAATTTATCTTGGTAAGTAGGACACAACACAGCAGTGTGTTGCAATCCGCTTACCAATGAATGTGTTCCACAGATACATCACAAGTGAAGAAAGATTCACTCGATTTTCTTGATCTATAAATATTTTCTGCTATAGTTATATCAAAAACCAATTATTAAAAAATTAAATATAACGTATGTTGTAAATATTTACACCTCTTTATTGAATGATAGTTTCTTACTTGATATGATGTAAAATTACGCAGATGCAAATAGCCTTCGTATTCCTATTATTATATTACCGATTGATAGAGTAGACTTACCTAAACTACTTTTTATAAAATAAATGGGTCTTCACATTGAAAATATTTGCAATAACAGTCACGATAGATATTACTCAGGTCCCATTGCGTCGAAACCACCGATTTTTGAATCTGTTTGTTTGTCTATAGGTTTTGATAAGCATAACAGAAAAACTGCTGGACCAGCACTTTAATAAAACTTTTTTAGCTAAATGCTTGTAAATAGGCTTATAAAGGGTACTGCGTAAGCAGAGCTGTGACAATTAGGAGTTATACATACGTTACCGTTAGTGTGCGGAATTTAGGTTAACTAGCTAATCTGCAGATTACCTAGTTAATCTGTAGATTACCTGGCTGAGTTCGTTAAAGTGCGAAAAATTGTTTTAGTTCGCAAGCAATTTGCAGATACCTAGTTAATCTGCAAACTAACGACCAAGCATACGGCAAAGTGCATAATTAGGTTTTAAATCGGTTAGGTTTGGTTTGGTTAGGTTAAGGGGTCGGGCTAAGTCAAGTCAAAGTCAAGTCAAAATCGTTTATTCATTGTTGGATATTAAAATCTCTTAATGACGTCAGCTAAACTACATCGCTTCACAAACAATGTGGCGCCATAGTGGGAAAAAAAGAAGCGACAATAAAAACCCACGCGCTAAGAAAGCTGTCACAATCTTTTTTTCTAATTTTATATTAGAAGAAAGAGATCGGTTAGGTTGTGTTAGGTATTCTTACGACAACAACGCCAGAAGCGAATCCAGAAACCAGGCCAATAAGTAAAAAATAAAAACATAACATGCGACGGAATCAAAAATTTACCCAGGTTTTGTTAGGTTAGTTTATTAGACAAGGTTAATTTAGTTTACTGTGTTCCGCGATTTAACCGTTAATGTGCAGATAAACTAGGTAAAGTGTGAAATTCGGCTACTCTTAGTAAAATTTCGCACTTTAACGTATCGAATCAAGTAATCTGCAGATTACCTAGTTGATGTGCACATTAACGTATTCCGCACTTTAACGATAACACATAACAACTTTCTTCATGGAACATAGGTCAAATTTGTAGTTCGTTGGGTCTAATACGAAAAAAATAACATGCCATAAAATTTGCACCAGCACAAGGTATTTTTACTTAGAATAAGTTGTTCAGTTTCATGAGCAGATTCCTAAAGGTTGTTATAACCTCATTGTTTCATCACGTATTAACTTAATGTGATCGAAGTTGCGGGCAAAAGCTCATGTTAAATAAGTACTTATCAACATCAATGTGAGACTGCCATTACCCAATCGTTTTATCTGACCTTGCCAGGTTAGGCAATGCTACGATACCGGCGCCCGCGCCGCCGAAATGCTGTTTAGTTAAAACCATTTTATTTAAAAAAAAAATAACATAAAACTTTTTAAATGTTCTTAAAAAGGGTATAAAATACAGAATGATGATAACAAGTAGTATAGAAAGAAATAACACACAAGTACCTGGGAGACCGAGCTTCGCTCTATAATAGCCGCCTTAATGATGATGGCGCTGTAGGTTTTTGTTTAAAACGCGGTATTTTAACAAATGCTTTAAAACACGGAAAAAACGAATTTTCCCAGACATGAGACCTAGCTAGATCGACTTTTCGCCCCCGAAAACCCCCGTATGGTAAATTTCATCGAAATCCTTAGAGCCGTTATCGAGAAACCGATTACAAATAATATATACAAAAAAATATTACTCGTTTAATAGTATAGGATTTGCATGGCATGCGTGGCGTGTCAAACAGTGTCAATGCAATATAAAATACACAAATATTTTTTTTATTTCGTTCTATGTTATGTTTTACGGGAAAAGTTATCTTAATGGACAGATTAATCCGTAAAATTATTGTTTATTTTTAAGATGTGTCCTAATGTAAAAATCTCTTTTAGTTTAGATAACCGCAAAATACTCTTTGCCTTATCATAGTTTTTTTCTTTATTTAGGACTGTTAAATAAATAAATAATTATGTAACTTTTTTTTATTTCCTAGAGAGTCTTTACAGATCCTACTAATATTATATACGCGAAAGTTTGTAAGTATGGATGGATGAATGTTTGTTTCTCTTTCACGTAAAAACTACTAAATGTATTTTAATGAAACTTTACAATAATATAGCTTATACGAGTACATAAGAGTAACAGAGGCTACAATTTATAAACCTGCGCAGACGAAGTGGCGGGCACCAGCTAGTATAGTATAATGCTTTCTTTATTAAATTTATATAAATTTTATATCGCATCCTAAAAATAAATAAAAAGCAAGCAAAAATAATAAGCGAGCATCCGTTGTTACTATAGCAGCTAGCGCGTGCCGCGTGCGCAGCCGTTTCTACCAACAGCCTTGTGCCACTTCGACGTGTATGTACGTTTGTGCACATTATGCGTTTGTATCTACATGTTGATGCACACATTTACCTTAATGCAGGGTGTAAGAAATATTTAAAAACATAAAACCTTCAAAACCAAGTCTTGATATAAAGTAACAAATATTTTTTAGCATTTTATAGTTTTTACTTATCCAACTATTGCTTCGTGTTAATGGAAACTACTTATTTCTGGATTAATTAATTGTAATTAAAAATTTAAATGTAGACGTACACAATTATAACTTAATTTAGTAACAATAATTTTTATATGTAAATTAAGTGAAGAGGCCTGAAATAGATAATTATTATTGTTCAAAGCTTAGATAAAGCATATACGTCTTTACTGACGTCTCTAGATCAACAAAGAGCCCGATAACGCGTGATCAATTTTGACTAGTCAATGTGTGCGTTTATTTGAGTCAAGCCATAGAAAATTACCTAAGAAAATATATCTACCAAAAATTTGCATATTATCAACAATTATTGGCATTTGTTTCAAGCAAGTTTTAAAAACTTACAGTTCGTAAGATATAATTCCATACTTTGAATAGAAAATATCAGTTATTTTAACCAAAACTAAAAGTGAAATACCTGTTCAAAGTGTATTTGTCCGGATTATTTTTATGACTAACATCTCAGCCAATTAAGTAATTAATTGCCATTATTAAAGAGAACTGTATTTACTAATAACAATTACGATTTAATTCAAATAAAAGCAAAAGACTGCAAAGCTGGTTTTTCGTGTGATCAATTGTGGTAATCTGTCATTCAAAATCGGTTACAGAGCCATTCGATTCGCTATTCTTTTCTATCTGACAGAATCACCATAAGAGATTACTTTCTCGCTCGCAATCATTGGGGGTCTTTACTATCCTATATATAGTTCAAAGCGTTAATTTTATATGTAGTTACAATGTTCGGCCAAGTAATTTTAATCATTGACAATTTTTTTATATATGTATATTTTTCGAACATTAATTAATGACATACACCCCCATCAATATACAGTCCCGTGTGGTGCCGGCAAAGAATAGTACCAACCCATACATACCCGTGGGTGTCGTAAGAGGCGACTAAGGGTTAACTGGAGGATGGGCAGCAGCATCCTCCTATGTATCTTACATCTTACTTACTGCGGTCACCTACAACCGCGGTCCATGGTGCCAGCCGTAACGCTAACAAGCGAGGTGACTATGGTACTTCCCCTCCACATTATTTCAGCAAAAGCTAGAATTCTGGAGGGAGCTCCCTGTCCTGTAGTGGACGTTTTTTCATGGGATGTTATGATGATGATGATGACCCCCATCAAAGAATGCGTAGCACAAGCTACGGAGATGGCGTAGAGCGAGCTCTGACAAATACAAAGGTATAGGCATATATATAAATACAAATACAGTGGGTATAGACATTTTTCTATTAGGTACCTATCGAGAGCTGGACTTTGTATTGGAAATTCATGATTGACATATCGTTGGTCTAAGTTGACATATTAAAGAACGTCACCGTTCGGAAAACAGTTAGTTGCTTATAGGGTTTCCGTGTGAATTTTTAAGAGCAATATTTTAATTTCTGCGCAACTTCTTGTCATTTTATGACTTCACTTTACCTTTATTTAATACCTCGTTTTTATTACGAAACCAGACCTTCATAAGCAAATTATCTTTATGTATATTTTTTTGGGAATATTCATTTCGGATGGCATTGCGTCGTCGAAAGCAAGGCTACGCGTGTTTGTGTGGTGATCACGTAGGTAGGTGAGTGCATGCTGGCAGCCAAAAATGGTGGCTGTATCACTGCACAGTGCTTCAATCAACATTTAAAGGCGAATAAAATGTCAAATGTAATTAATTAAAAAATATATATTTTTCAACATAGAATTCAAGGAAAATATTTACTTAAATTTTCGAACAATATAATTGTTGTCATTGATTCATCTTTTAAAGTGTTTTAGCATTTATTAAAGTAATGTTTAAATGTTAATTTACTTACCTTTTAAGAGTTAATCAGCAATCTTTAATTTTTTTAAATTTTGTAAATCACTCTGTCGGTGATATAAGAATTAGGTAATTGGAGAGGAAAAAGGAAGAATTGCGAAGCAGTGGGTCAAATATGGCTAGTAATAATAATAAATATGGGGGACATTCCACACAAGTAAGACGAAGTAAAGTCTAAATTAAGCGTTATAAACAAACCTCTGTGCAAGTCCCCCACAGTGCGCGGGCGCCGCATCACTTGAGTATTTTGTAATACCGCTAAAATCGTGGTAACCAGGCCAAGGCTCCGCTCATTTACTTGTACGTGAGAAGTGACGTTCTCACTACACTACATTTTGACTTATTCTCGAACAAATATGTGAACTCTAATTATAATATAAGTGACCTTAAATTAAAATATTACCTGTGTCTTTTATTTTTTTAATAAGAGTACACAAGTATAAATGAATGACAATCGTACATAAT
This sequence comes from Athrips mouffetella, assembly GCA_947532105.1. Classification (NCBI taxonomy): domain Eukaryota; kingdom Metazoa; phylum Arthropoda; class Insecta; order Lepidoptera; family Gelechiidae; genus Athrips; species Athrips mouffetella. The sequence continues at coordinate 37,654,988 of OX383956.1, forward strand.
TTTAGAACATAGGGTGTAAGAACAGGTTTCCAAAAATTTAAAGGGCTTGATCAGTCAGCGTAACTGTACAACTTTCAGTGAACAAAACTGTCGGGAAATTAACAAGTCCGTACATGTTTGCAATTTTGTACGGAGAGGTCGATTTTTTTTTCATTTCCTGAAAGCTCTACTCACTGAAAGTTGTTCAGTTACGTAGACTGATCATGCCTTTCAGTTTTTGGAAACCTGTCCATTACACCCTTTAAAGAAAAACAGAAAAAATGAGCCACGTGATCGTTCTAACTATTCAAGCTAAGTAGGTTTGTAGGAGGTAGGCAAATACAAAATACCCGACCGAAATCAAAATACAACGTGATTTTTTACATACATACATAAACATCGCGCCTCTTTCTAGTAAGATTAGGCAGAGACCACATCCATCCATGTTATGTTTTATTACTAAGGAAACAAAAAGGAGAGAAATTGGCACAAAAAAGTGAACAACTTTTCCTAAGGAACATAGGTCGAAATAAGAAAACCCAAATTGGCATTTTGTATGGGAGATCTTAAGAGCAGGTCAGATGGCCGCTTAGTATTTCTACGTGGACAAGCCTTATAAATGCAACAATTTTTTTCCAGGTACTAGTTAGTACATAGCTCTCAATTTTTGATAGGATTCTTGGATTTTCAATGGAATTGGCTCCTATCAGAAATTGAGAGCTATGTACTATCAACAAAATTGCCGCCTGAACACCTTTAAGATTAGCTTCGTGTGCAGTAGAACCTCACGGGAACCTCCACTGGCTCCGCCTTGCTAGTATTTGTCCGCTAAGTACAAGATTTTCTGACCAACATGTGACAGATAGACCCTAAAGGACCCAAAAAAGTCATTAAAAGGAATAAAACCAACACTGTTGTCGTCTTTTCTTGGTAAGGGCGGAGCGGGCTAAGATCGCTACATGCAAGCAACAAGGTTTCGAAAGTGGTCAGGCGCCAACTTTGTTGATAGTACCTAACTAGTACCTGGAAAAAATTTGGTGCATTTATAAGGCGTGTCAACGTAAAGGCGATATAAGACGTTAAGCGACTGGACTAAGACAGAAAGAACGTAAGATCCCTGCGTCTATGGCCCGTCCGCGTCTCGTCACTTCAGTGTTTTGCAACCGGACGCAGACGTGAAACGACGACGCATCTGCGTCCCGTCCTCCCTATATGTTTTACGTCCGTTCGTTTCTACATTTGTACAGGAATATCGCAACCAAAATATTTTGTGCCAAAAATAAATTCGTTATGGGGTTGCGTTGTTGCCGTTATTTCTCTGGAGTTATTTTTACTTGTTGAAAAGTTTACCACCTTTGACGAGCGCGCTTCGTTCCCTGTTTGACAATACGAGACTCTGCTGAAAAATGTGAGATCTTTAATTGAAGTGGGTCACTGCCCAATTACGTCTAACGATGTGCCGCATTATGTGTATTCCTTTTGATAGATTTATGCTAATACTCGTACATGTGATTGTATCCAACTTCATGCTTACCATTCTCATACAATGAGTAGCCTGCTTTAAATGTAAGTAAGTACATAGTTGCACAACCGCAAGCGAGGACTCACTACTTACCTACAACATTTTTCGACATTGCTCGTTTTACAAACGAAGTTACGAAAGCCAGCAACAGATTTCAAGCCGCCATGCGCCAGCGCCACATGTAGGTACGCTACGCTAAACCCATCTGAAATTCAGATTTTAACATAAAAAGCTGTAAATGTTACGAAATCTACATGTTACTGAAAAAGCTCAATACGTGGTAAATCCTAAGATTGGTTAGGTTAGGTAAGATTTACAGGTAAATCTTTATAATTTTAGCATCGGTACTTTCAGCTGTGCATTGATCAATCAGTAAATTTGCATTTCTATTCTAATACATTTCTTCCCTTTAGATGATGATTTTCAATAAACTCATGTACTTAATTAATAAAAGTAAATTATTTAAGGGAATATCATTGAAGTATGCATGAGATAATGTTTAATTTATAATTAACTTTAGACGTGAAAAAAATAATTAAATGTGTTTTATTGTACTGATGATGATGATTATTATTATTATTTATTACCCAAAAAAATTTACATATCGCCTTTACATAATTTTATTTTGTATTGTAAAATTCATATGCCGGAAGGTGGATCACAGCAAATTTAAAAATTGTATCTAACATCTTATTACGTAGGTACCTGTATATCGTAAATAAAAATTTTAATTTGATTTTAAATGTTTTAACGACTAAGGGTACTTGCACCATAGAATGGACAGCAGCGTATTTTGGGATATAATATCACCATTTAGCACGCTGTGGTCAACCACCGCGGTCCATTGCGTCAACCATCTAGCTGCAACGCTAACACGCGTAGTGGCTGGTAGGTACGTACATCCTTATTAAAAATATAAATCCACCCGTCCAGCAATTGAAGTTTGATAGATACAATTCGACTTAAAGAACATACGAAATCTAGCTCCAAAGTATTAGTTTTTAACGTTAGTACTTTTGGCTGTGCAATGAATTTAGTCAATCAGATAAACTAGGATTCCTTCGGTGAAACTCTATCAGAACTCCTTACTTATTTATTCCCTTAGGACATTTCATGGGATGTTATGATGATGACTTATTGATTAAAACGCACCAGATTTCCCGATCTCATTTTACAATAAATAAAGAAAATATTTCTTGATTCACGCCAATAGAAGTGACACTATGACACTGAATAACCTGTAAGAAAATTTCACTGAATATGTATTTTTTAAACAAATATATCACCTTATAATAAAAATAAATAAAATAAGGGGGTCACCATATAATTTTTTTATTTTTTTACTTAGCTTTAACTTCCCTTATTTCACCCCCATGGGGGATGAGATTTGGAAAATCCTTTCTTGGGTGGTGTTTGTGGCATGCAATAAATTAGCATACTAAATTTCACACGTAAAGCTAAAGCGGTTACGGATAGACTTCAGTCAGTCAGTCTGTCAGTTAGTTAGTCAGTCTGTCTGTCAGTTAGTTAGTCAGTCAGTCAGGACATATTATTTTATTGACATTTTAGTGAACTATTGTCAAACTTGGTATGAGTATAGTTCACTAAAATGTCGAATCACTAACCGTTCTGACGATAGAGCAAAAACAAAAAAAATACGTTTCTTGTATGGCGACACCCCTTATTTTTTATATTTTAAGGTGATATTTGTTTAAAAAATACATATTCTGTGAAATTTTTAACTACTCGTAGCTACCTATGTCGGTTTAACAGATAAAATTTTCAACCTAGTAAAAAACTACACATTTTCGACATTATGCCCCACTGTGCATCTCAGGACCAAATTCAGGACGTTCTGAATAAAGGCCAGGTTAAAAGTACCCTAAACCGACGAGCATGTATGAAAGGATTGATGAAAGTACAGGAAGCAAGGGAAGTATGTCAAGATCGTAGCAGGTGGAGGACTGTGGTCTCTGCCTACCCCAACGGGAAAGAGGCGTGATGTTATGTATGTATGTATGTATGTGCATCTCAGTCACATCCACCACTTCCAATATGTTACCTATGGGTATGTACTTGACTCCTGCCAAGTTTCATCCCAGCAGGTTTAGGTGCAAGGTACCCCATACAAGCTCTGCCTTAGATCTCCTACTACTAATAAGTAGTAAATTTGTGGATGCTTTTCCCTTGTTATCGGTATTGGCTCGGAATCGTCGCGGTGAGCAAACGGCATTAGACTGTTTGATTCACCTTTTTTTACCGCAAGCTCATTTGTTTCTACTCTATACGGGCTCTGGACAAATATTTTTGTAATAGTATAAAAAACATTGTCCAGAGCCTGAGATTTATAAAAGATGATGGGATCTTATCTTACTCACAAAAAATCAAATCATGCGACATTGTGTATCGATATTTCATCGATCACCTCTCTAATCGTCCGACTGTAAATCGGCCAACAAAATGTCGGTCGTGTGCGGCCGGTTTTCAATCGTCATACGAAGGCAGTGAGCAACTGTGCAAGAACCTACCTATACCTAGTCAAGGCAAAGAAAAAAAATATTTTCATGTCATTTAATTGATAAAACTAAATTGGTAGGTATTTGAATGGTTCTTGATGGACTGAGCAGAGGCACTTTTAAATAAGACACATTATTGGTAATTCACATTATATTTGAATTATTTCAGACACGTTTTAAGTTTTACATGTTTCGAGGCTAGGGCTACAGACTAACTGTCAGCTGTCAAGTGAGCTGTCATCGTGACGTGACGTTTGGTCCGTTTCACTCACACTCATAACAGTAGGTACGTCAAAAGTGCGAACAAAGTAGCTTTTCTTCAAGAAACTTCAGGAGAAGCTTGAAAAGTGAGCAAAAGTTAAGAACGCGCGCGAATATTGTTCGAATCGAACAAAAACTAAACTTTTTTCATGAATATGAAGGAAGATGATAAGTAGATTGTATCACTCGGCCGCAAAATTATTTCTTAAACTAGGGCAACGTATATCATTCCCTCGCTTTGTTCAGTTTTCTACTCTATATTCGATATTCTTTACTTTGGGTATCAATTTTTGAGATTTTCAAAATTGTCATGTGTAATTGTTAATTTCTTATGTGTATTTACCAGCAAACCCATCAAACACTACTTCTAACATCAGATGTCCGACGCGAGACTTAAAAAATATTAATCAAACGATTAATAATTGAAACGTTAATTTTATACTAATATACGACCAATACATTTGTAACGGCTCTAACGATTTCGATTAAATTTAGTAAACGGGGGTCTTTGGGGGCGAAAAATCGAGTCTTTGGGGGCGAAAAATCGATCTCGCTAGGTCCAATGTCTGGGAAAATTCGTTTTCTTAGCTTTTTGGGCATTTATTGAAAATATTGCGTGTCAGAAACCCTACAGCGCTGCATCTGTTAGCAGGCTTTCGTTAAGATGTTCAGAGCAATGTTCGGTCGCCCAGGTACTTACAATTTAAGTATAATATCATAGCAACAAATGTTGTTCTTTACTTTTATAAAGAAAGGGTTGATTTTAGTTTTTAAAATCTCGTTAATCATATCATCATATCAGCTGAAAGACGTCCACTATATTATAATCATATTTAAGAATAATAATACCCTGGTTGAAAAATTGCACCCTCGCCGCTGAAGTATAATTTTGCTCTCTTTTCAACCATTTTACTTGCAAAACATTCTGTCTGCGCTGGTGTCGTAATAATGCTATGGGTTTAGGTCATAATTTGATTTTCATCTATATCGCGGTGCAACGCAACCGATGCTCAAGTGGAAAGTTCCAGGTGTGAGGTGACCCATTATTGCTACTCAATATGCTCTGCTGCTAGGCAGTCATGTCCTTTGTTTGCTAGTTTGGTGTCGTGTGAAAATTTTACATAAACTTTAACAAACGACGGATTTGTATACCTCAAAGGGAAAAATAACGGAACACTTACATAATCACTTTGTTGTCCATCTGTCTGTCTGTTAAGATAACTATAAAGCTCCATAGATCCATTAAACTGAAAGCTTCAAACTTCTACGGCCATGTATGTCCTATCTCTACGTAATACAACTTTTCTCACAACCAATTAAGGTGAGCTCCAGTTTCAAGTACATACATATTAAAGAGGGGGGACAGGTTTGGGTTGACGCGGATTTTTTTCCAAATCAGAGGCCAAAAGCTTGTAATATGAAGTAGATTTTGGTCTTTGCAAGTAATATTAAGTTTGATGAAAATATTCTAAGTTTTTTATGGTGACCCAAGCGGAAGTGGATAGTCAAGTGTCTTAAGTAATTTTTCGAGCAACTGTATTGAAAAACTTTAAAATAAATATATATACAGCGTGAATTTGTATTGGTTTCGCTCCCGAAGCCCAGTGATTCTACTCATACAAGGAGAGGCGAAAAAAAATTTAAGGGTAAAAATTTTGTTTTTTTTCGTGAAAGTTACTTGTTTTCATGAGTATAATCACTGGGCTTCGGGAGCGAAACAATAAAAAATATGAAAAATAACTTAATAACGAAACCTTTGTGGAGTGGTGGTAAAACCATATAATCGACTTTGCTGTTTGACTGGTGCTAAATAGCCTACTTACTAGATTTTCTTACAAATGAATGAGTTCATCTGATAAATGTCGTGGCGAGGTTTGCTGATACAAATAACTAGCATCATTGTATTTGTACTATTGAAATCCCCTTATCACACAGTTATATTCGCACTAAAGGTCTAACCTTTACACAACCTAGATCTGCTTCTAAGATGACTGTTCATACCTATCCATCAATCTAAACACAACTTTGTTGCTAAGCTGGGAATTTTCCTCTATAACCGAAATAATATAGTTTGATTAGAACGACAGCATGCAGGACAGAGGTATGTCTGAGAGCAAGACGGAAATATACGTGTCTCTGTAGCACCACTATGTTACGTATCGCATCGTCCTGCTCTGATACTGCTGGCTGTCATTCTAATCAAGCTATATTACATGTCAAGGACCGAAAAGTCATAACTAACAACACTTGGCTTCATCTAAAAGCTTGGTTGTGCGCAGTATAGGCGGGCTTTTTGGGGTTCCGAGCCAAAATGGTAAAAACGGAACCCTTATCGTGCGACTTCGTCTGTCGGTCTGTCACACGTTTACCTCAGGAAAGTCATAAACTATCGACTAGAATTTTAGAGTTGTTTTATAACATGACTGCTCGCTGCTATGTCGAGTGGGGTATAATATGAAAAGGCTTTACTTGTACATTTCAAAATATGAAGTTGTATTTTTTTTACAAATTTTAGTTTTCAAGTTATGTATTATGAAAAATAACATAAAAATACCATTATCTCCTAAGTTTGCCAAACTAAAAATCTGAATTAATCATAGCGGTTTATGTATTAAGCCCAAGTCACACAGAGCGGTATGATTGCGAAAGCGGTCCGGGGGCGGACCTGCGGGAAGCGAAAGCGTTCCGGGACTGGTCACACAGAGGTACGCGTGGGACAGCGGCGCGGTAGCGGTCGGTGTGACAGCAAAAGCGGCCATCTTGAAAATTTCTGAGTGATTTTTTAGGAATTTTCCCTGACGATGGACAGTGACGAAGAGGAAAAGCCGCAAAATTCTTGTACAAAAATACAACGTCTAAGTCCACGCCCGGACCGCACCGCACCGCGCCGCGCATCTGCCGCTCTGTGTGACGGGTTGCATTGAACGCAATGGAATACAGCGCCCGCTCCCACCGAAAGTTCGGCCCAGCGCCGCGACCATTCCGCGGGGTTGTACTAGCAACGCGCCGCGCCGCGACCGCTTTCAATGACAGGGTAAAGAACTCATACTTTACAAAAAGTACCGCCCCCGGAACGCTTCCGCTACCGCCTCAGTGTGACTCGGGCAAAAATAAAAAGGTCTATCTAAGTACCACATTTTTTTAAAAATCTGCCAAAATCCGTTACAATCAAACTTAGCTTTTCAGTCCTAAAAATGAATTTTATTCTAAAAATACTTAAGATATCGGAAGAATTAACTGCCTCTGTGGTCTAGTGGTTAGAGCGTTCGGCTCTCAATCCGGAGGTTCTGGGTTCGATTCCCGGTAGGGACACAAAGGTCGGTCATCGACCTTGCAACCTACACGATATGATGATGTTGATCAGAACCTTACCGGTTTTTAGGGTTCTGTAGTCAAAAGAGAACCCTTATAGTTTCGTCATTTCCGTCTGTCTGCACGACAGGCGATTGGCTGGTTCTTTTTTAAATTACATTTGTCTCTGAATTGATCGAGCTAGGTGTTATGATATGAAACGGATTTTTATTGACATCATTGCTATGAGGGGAATCTAGGACGAGGCGACACGACATTTCCAGAAGCTCCGGATTGCGGAAGGACTCAACGCAGTACCCGCATGTAGGTCAGGCTCGCACCCTGCGAATTAGGTCACCCGCCCAGCGCCCAACCACGGGATAAAAATGCTCCAGGTTATAACCACCCCATTTAAAATATAATTACTTATACAAGGTTATTTTTTGGACCTGATTTCCTTTTGCCCACTTATTAGTGAGGTCAAAAGCAACAACTTTTGTTCTACGACTTTGCTAACAACGCACAAAAAATTTTCGACTCTCCATACTAAAGTGGTAAATATAAAATACCATTACAATATTATTACTTGATGAAACAATACTAAAATTCATATTAAGTAGGTATTATTTGTAATAACTGCAAATGTTATTGACATTTTTGTATCAATTAGGAACAGAACCTGGTTGGTAGTCTTGTTTACATTTCAAGAATATTTATTTTTTTATATTCATAATAATTTTAATAGTACAACCGGCCAGTATCATTTTTCATACAATATTTTGGTTCGACCTCTATGGTTGACCTTAAATATCCCTAATATCCCCATGGTGGACCTAAATTCAAATTTTAAATCCCATTTTTACCCGCTACGAAAGTCTCTTGGAGAAAACAGCTATTTTGTTCGCCTTTATTGACGAACCGTTCAGCGATTTTCGAATAGATGGGATGAAAAATTTCGTATATCAAACTAGTCAAGTAAGTTGATTCTGTTGTTGACATATTATGAATTTTATGAGGAAATCTAACAGATCATCATTAAAAAACCGGTCAAGTGCGAGTCGGACTCGCGCGCCCAGGGTTCCGAAATACCTATAGTATTTTTGGAAGCAATATAGTCCATTTTCAGGACCGCAAAACTAAATTTGTTTGTAAAGGTTTTTTGCAGATTTCTGAAAAACTGTGCAACTTAGAAAGATCGTTTTATTTCTGCTGTAAAGTTTACATAAACCTCTGTCAACTGTAATTAATTCAGATTTTTTCCTTACTCAAACTTCGGAGATAAGGGGGGGGGGGGATGGTATTTTTTTGTGACATTTTTCATCATAACTTGAAAACTAAGAAACTTAAAAAAATACAAAAATATATTTTAAAATGTACAAGTAAAGCCCTTTCATATGATACCCCACTCGACCTAGTAGCGACAATTTGAAATTTGGCCCCCCCTATTTGGGCCCCTTATGATCATACTTTTACAAAAAAAATTCATGTGCAATTAAGTTGGGCAACTATATTCTAAAACTATTCCAAATTTCAGGTCGATAGCATAAGTGGTTGCTGAAATATAGAGGTGTGACAGACAGACGGACAGACAGACAGAGCGGCACCATAAGGGTTCCTTTTTTTACCATTTTGGTATCGGAACCCTAAAAACATTAACCGAATCACTGACAAAACATTATATCACTTACAAAAATTTAAAAATGTTTAATATTATTTTTATAGGTACTAAAATTTTTTGATTTAAAAAAAAAAAAGTTTAAGGCGCGGAGGTTGGAGGAAAAATTTAATAAATTTTCCTTGGTCTAAGTTGGAATCTTGTTAAAATCTTGTTGAAATGTTATGTCGATTATTTATTTTACATATTAAACCTATAATTAAATTATCTATTTTGTGTATTTCTTGACATGCTTATTTGTCTATCTTGACAGTTTTGACATTGGCAGACGAAATAATCGTCCGTTAACAAATTAACGGACCTCGAGAGTTGGGTTAGCTTAAACGTTGACAGTCCATTAAAATAGCTAACAAACTACAGGTCAACTAGTTAACAAATAGAGTATGGTGAAACAAGGGATAATCTTCTCAAAAAGTAAAGAGAATTTTTATTGGTTTCACTCTCGAAGTCCGAAGCCCAGTTATATCCTCTGATGAAAAGAAGTAACTTATCTGAATAAAAAAAACTTACAACTCATTTTGTATAGAAAGTCGTAAAATAATTTACGAGTTCCTTGCCTTCATGAGTAGAACCACCGGGCTTTGTGGAGCAAAACCAATTAATTTTTTAAAGTATTTGTTACTCATAAAATATAATATAGTATTTAATTGTTTAACAAATGATACAGTACATCTACGGTTTAAGCTTTATTTTTTTTATTGCAATGGGCTTAATCTTGACCTCGATCTAGTCTTGAGGACAGAGATGAGGTCGACGATGGAACGAGCTTGCCCAGAAGAAGCCTATTCACTCGCGACTTGAATAGATTCGGGATATATGAACTCGGCAACACAGACGCAGCCAGAGAATTCCACTCTAGGTTTAAGAGTTAATAAGGGCTTATTTTAGTTTTCAAAATCCTGTAACTGATTTTCATGAATTGATACCCTGATAATTAGGGCTCTAACTAATAAAGTAGGGTTTGAAGGTAAAAAAAACCGGCCAAGTGCGAGTCGGACTCGCGCACTGAGGGTTCCGTACCACCACATAAACATAATTGTATTAGTTGAGATTTTTTGAGTCCGACACGCGCTTGACCAAATTTTATTATTTGTTGTTATTTTATAGCCTATGCCCTATAAACATACCAATTTTCAAGTTTGTAAGTGTTTCCGTTTTTAAATAGAACTAAAACAAAAATCACCTCAGCAACCATCCAACTTGACCCCTCTCTTATATGAATATTCTTGAAACGGGAGCTCACCACAATTGGTTACCATTAGTTGTGAGAAAAGTTGTAATATTTAATGATTTCAGACTTTTCCCATTATTTGTACTGTGAGACCTAGCTTCTTGCCAAATTTCATAATTTTGGGTCAACGGGAAGTACCCTGTAGGTTTTTCATTTTTGAATAAATGTATGGAGATGAGGACATAAAATGCCATATCTTTTGATTGCGTCGTTGTAAAAAATTGAAATTTTCAGATCTTGTGTGGTTCATGGATCCTAATACCAGGCCACTCAGAAAGTATTGCGAAAAATAGTTTTTATATATGGGAGACTGGCCGGTCAGAATCTTTTTCGAAAATATGATTACTTGTAAGTAAAAATATGTGTGTTCCATTTTCAAAATTTCCCTCCACATTTTTTGCGAGCCAATTCAAAGTATCGTGTCTTACTGAAAAATGGATCTGCGCCGGGAACATTTTAGAGCTATGATTTTTTACGATTTCAAGTGTCGCCTGAAACCGGATGAATCGTTCGATAGACTTCAAATGGCATTTATGGATGAAGGCCCCTCCAAGGCAACCGTGTATCGTTGGTATAACGAATTTAGGCGCGGTCGACCAACCTTGAGGGATGAAGAAAGAAGCGGTCGCCCTTTGACGGCTATTACGGAAGAAAACGTGCTAGCAGTGAAAAATTTAATCCAAGATAATAGGCGAATTACATATCAGGAGATTCAGCACATATTAAAGATTGGATCGGGAAGCGTTCACGAGATTCTACACGGGCATCTTCGCGTGAGGAGGATAGTATCGCGCTGGGTGCCGCACTACCTCACCGACGCTCAGAAGCAGGCCCGGGTGGAATGGTGCCGTGATATGCTGAACAAATTTGAAGCAGGCTCGTCTCGGCGTGTTTACGACATCGTAACAGGTGATGAGTCCTGGATTTATCAATACGATCCAGAAACCAAGCGCCAGTCGACAGTTTGGGTGTTTCAAAATGAACCAACGCCTACCAAAGTGAAGCGATCTCGAAGCGGGGGGAAGATTTTGATCGCCAGCTTTTTTAATTTGACTGGCCACTTGGCCTCAATTCCCTTACGAGATCAAAGAAGCATCAACGCCGAATGGTATACTACCAAATGTTTACCAGAAGTTTTTTCTGTTGTGAGCAACAAGCGACCAAACACAGGGCTCCGCGGACTACTGCTCCACCACGACAATGCGCCTGCACACACCGCGCTCAAAACGAGGGACTTCCTGGACAGCACACCAGTCAAACTCCTGGGTCACCCTCCTTACAGCCCTGATCTAGCACCGTGTGACTTCTTTTTATTTCCAAAAATAAAAAATCAGCTCAAGGGGATACAATTTTCGTCGCCGGAAGATGCGCTGGCTGCGTTCGAGCAGGCTGTAAACGAGGTGTCTACGGCGGACTGGAAAAAGTGTTTTGAAAACTGGTTCAGACGCATGAATCTTTGTATAGAGGCTGGTGGAGAGTACTTTGAAAAGATTTAATAAAAATATATGTACCTGTAGAACAATTTTTTTTAGTGTCGCAAATATTTCTGAGTGTCCCACGTATATGGTATTAAATCAACCTAATACCTCTACCCGTTCGTGAGATAAAGGGTCTTGACAGACAGACAGACAGACAGACAGACGGACAACAAAGTGATCCTATAAGGGTTCCGTTTTTTTCTTTTGAGGTACGGAACCCTAAAAAGCACAACCCTTACAATGTTTTGTAACTTCTAAATCTTATTTCCACAAGCCAATAACAAAAAAATTTATAACGAAAAACAACGAATAAAAATAGTTAAGAAGATATTCCTAATCAAATAACAGTCAAAGGAAATAATTCGATGATGGTTAAGTTTTATCAAAAGTCGATGATGTAAATTTTATTCAAAAGCCTTAACCTCAGCCTTATAGGTACGAAACGAAATGGAGCTATCATTGACCTACTAACCTATTGCACTTGGCTCTAAAACCCAAAAATCTACCCTGTCAGCGTATATGTCGCAGGCTGTTGATAAAAACAGTTTTTTTATCAATAACCTAGGTTTTTGATCAAAAACCGGAAGAAGGCAATATGTTGCTTCATTTTATCATAAACCTAAACAAATCCAGGATTTTGATAAAAAACCTGAACCAGTTCAGTTTTATGACAAGGTTTAATATCTCAAACGAATAATTCGCTTCTGGCATAGTGGTCGTAAGAGAACCTAACTCAACTTAATTAACCTATTATCGGTTACGTTGTTTAGGTTCACAAACCTACCTTACGATTTGCTGGTAAGTTTTTTTATGCTTGCACATCGATTTTATCAAAAACCTAAACAAATCCAAGTTTTTGATCAAAATCTGAACTTGTTTACGTTTTTCGATAAAATCAAGTCATCATTCAGTCTTCTTCCGGTTTTTGATAAAATACCTAGATTTTTGATCAAAAACCCGATTTCATCATTAACCTATGACATATATATTGTATAGGCAACTCGCCCCCCTTTTAAGTAGCTAACCTCCCAACGACGCGCGCCACCCGACCCCGTGGCCCACCACAGAAAGGGCGAAGGGTGAGAGGGAGAATCTAACAACTCCCTCGCTTCAGTACTTCCAGTAGGTAGCTGCCCATTTCTACACACTCAATTTCGAAATGGTTAGACTTTGTGATAATTAAGAGAGTCCCCATTAGGGGATCCTGAACCTAAACGAATTAATCTAGTTCCGCTTGACCTTGCGACGCTTCGTCAAGTCGACGAGGACCCGTTGGGGCCTTGTTTCTGCGTGCGGGGCCTATAATAAATTAGTAACCTAACCTAGGTGAGAATCAATGACAACCAAGTTAAATTGTTTTTAGGGTCCCGATACCAAAATGGTAAAAAAAAAAGGAACCCTTATGGTGCGAATTTGTCTGTCTGTCTGTCACACCTGTATATCTCGGCAACCACTCACGCTATCGACTTGAAATTTGGAATAGTTGTAGAATATGGTTGCCCAACTAATTTGCACATGAAAGAATATAAAAAAAATATGATTATTGATGTAAAAGGGTCCCAAGTAGGGGGGGGGGGGGGGAATGTTGCTACTAGGTTGAGTGGGGTATCGTATGAAAGGGCTTTACTTGCACATTCTAAAATATATATTTGTACATTTTACAACTCTTAGTTTTCAAGTTATGATGAAAAATGTCAAAAAAATACCATCCCCCCCCCTTATCTCCGAAGTTTGTGGTAGGAAAAATCCGAATTAATTACAGTCGATAGACATTTATGTAAATATTACAGCAAAAATAAAACGATCTTTCTAAGTTGCACAGTGTTTTAGAAATCTGCAAAAAACCTTTACAAACAAATTTAGTTTTGCGGTCCTAAACATTGACTTTATTGCTTCCAAAAATACTAAAGGTATATCGGAACCCTCGGCGCGCGAGTCCGACTCGCACTTGACCGTTTTTTTTTTAAGAGTAGCTACAGGTGGTTTGCTTTGGGTGCCCAGATTCCCGTTTGCCATCAAGTAGGATCTGCAAAACAGATCTTCTTTTACGATTTTTATACGGTACATACAACTATGCTATAGCATTTTTCTCACTACGAGTATTAGAGTATTTAAAGAAAGAAAGAAAAATATTAAATGTTTAATTGCTGAAAATATTAAAATTTTTATGAGGTTTTCCCTTGTAAAAGATTTTTTAGGTCATTTAGGTTACAGGCTATCTTATTGGTATCTTCGTAACATCCCATAAAACGTCCACTGCAGGACACAACACTGGAGGAGAAATATCATAGTCACCTCCACCGGCACCTTGGACCGCGATTTTTGGTGACCGTAGTATTTAGGATGGTTGGTACTAATAAATAAACACGGAAGGAAGCTGCTGCCCATCCTCTAGTTTATAATCCCTTTGTCGCCTCGTACGACACCTACTACGGTCCGGCACCACACGGGCAACTTTTATTGTTGCTTTCCTTTGAAATCTGTTCAGCTGGTGAGTAGTGAGGAAGTGTTAGGAAGATCATTGGTATAAAGTTTTACATTTATTTACAATGTCATTAGTTTGAAAAGTATGTTGATTAGTGTTATGTGAGGAATTGGAATTTTTTCCTGAGTGAAGTTGCTTTTTGTGCTGGTCCAAGAAAATAATCTTTAGCGTCAGTTATCACGGACGAATCTAAAAAAATAGTACAACGACGGGTATTAAATTGAATGTCATTGTCAATAATGGTGGTTGGTTTATATAATGACATGTTTTCCTGTTATATTAAATAATGTATATAACATTCTATATAATCAGATATGTTCCAGCGCTTAAAAGTTGACTATTTTACTTGCTCTACGAACATCTCCATTTGGAACTATTATGGGTTGTATCATATGTTCCTGTGGGAATGAAACTTTTCGGCGGGAATAAGAGATTTTCCCGCAGTATAAGTCGCCTTGATTTGTGGTAGGAAATGACGTTACACTAATTTTGGGTTTTATCACAACGTGTATTCCCGTGGGAATACGACATTTTCCTGCAGTAAGATACTTCTTAGGCCTTCAAACTATCTAATAAGAATACTACTTAGACCTTCAGGTCTTCAAACTATCTTCTTGCAAAGATCAGATCAAACCGTCGCTCCGTTTTGACGTGAAAGAAGTAAAAACGAATAAACACACTCGCACTTAAAATATTAAGTATAGAAGTATCGATTATACTCAGGGGTGAAATTAACCGCCCGGTCTGTTTCCCGTCACGTCATGTAAAGTGTGTTTTTTTTAGTTTGGTTTTTAAAGTCAAATAAGTTCCATAAAAATTGTGTAAATGACCATGGGATTTCGCAGACACCCGTCAAATCATTGATTCGTCAAAGTATTGGCAACGCACAGCCCAAACCGCTAGATCTAGGAATTCTAAATTTGGCATGTAGGTTCTTTATGAGGTCTAGGGGTGCATTAAGAAAGGGATTTACAAAATTCCATCCCTAAGGGGGTAAAATAGGGTATGAAAGTTTGTATGAAAGTCTGTCAGTCTTGAAGTTAGGATTTTCAAATTTTGTATTTAGGCTGACGACTAAAAATTAATATTTACGTGTCTCAGGGTTTTTGAAAATTCGACACCTTAAAGGTTGTAAAGGGGAATGAAGTTGAATATGCTTCATTTTTAAAGTAAAATCCACATAATTTATTATTTAGACATTAGGGTTGTAATTCTATGCAACGTTCATCACTGTTATTGAAATTCCACCCTAAATTCAACCCCTAAAAAAGGGACATTGGTGAAAAAGTCAAAAAACCAATATGGGTATCGTTTGTATGGTTTATCGGGTCGCTTATTACGAAAACTACATCATTTTTGAAATCCAACGTGGTGGACGTGAAATACAATCATCCCCTGGGGATGGGGTTGGGGTGCAATAGGGTTGAGATGTCTAAAAATCAATATGGGTGTCGTTTTTGTTGTTTATCGGGTCGCTGATTACAAAAACTACAACAAATTTGAAATCCAACGTGGTGGACGTGAAATACCATCATCCACTGGGGGTTGGGGTGCGATAGGGTTGAAATGTATAAAAATCAATATGGGTGTCGTTTCTATGTTTATATGAGGATAGGGATAGCGGTTAAGATGGTGTTAGGGGTAGGGATAGGGGAAATGATAGAGATAGGGGTAGGGAGAGGGATAGGGAGTTGGAGAGGGACAGATAGTGGGAAGGGGAGGAGGAGAGGGACAGGGACGGTTTGACGGACGGTTGACAGATGGTTGGACGGACGGACGGTCGACAGATAGACGGAAGGGTGGATGGATGGATGGTCAGATAGATAGAATCCCTCGCGGACGAAGTCGCGGGCAACAGCTAGTTGTTTATAAAGGACCATCTTGGTTTTAAAGTTAAATTTGTCACACAAAAAATATGAAAGTGGCCATGGTAATGGCATCGTTGGAAAGATGTTGGTCTGCCAATTGTTTTTTACCATGATTTCATGCATATGGGCACCATCCCAAGAAGTGAAATCACACGGTAATGGGTCATGTTAAAAGCACCATTACTCGACAATTTATGCTCATCGATTTTTTCCTGCAATCAATTGATTTTGTCATGCTGATCTTGTTGCACGAAAACTCAAACAAGTTTACTCATTGTTGGATATTAAAATCTCTTAATGACGTCAGCTAAACTACATCGCTTCACAAACAAATTGGCGCCATTAAGGTGCCAATGGCGCCAATTTGGTTGTGAAGCGAAGCTCTTCAACATCAACGCCATTTTAACAGAGCAACGAAAATTCAGTAATCATGGAAATCAAAATTCACAAATTTATCGTCGATTTACGGCCCCAGTTTCAGGTTTCGCTTCAGTTGAGCCAACCGTGGCACTCATGTGCCCGAAATCATCTTTAAACATTAATGACATATAATTATATTTTAAATAAAGTAAAAAACGAGGCTATTTAAATTTTTTTTACGTGTTTTATTTCATTTTAAACTTGTGTACCTCTAAATAAACATAAACACCCTATATTTTCAAACAAACGAAGCGTCAATATATTTTTCCTAAACGAAATAAATATACGTAGCTGAACAGTGAGATAGTAAAATGAGGTGTCCGACGAAGATTTTCTCGAATATCACATCCAATTCAAACGGGGTTTTCAATCACGTGTTTGACTTACTTTCGTGCAACATAAAAGTTTTGGTCTATGTATGCTATCCCTTGGTGCATCACTACCTAAAAACTACACGACATTTCGTCAGATATCCCTTACATTTCCTTTCCATATAAAATTAAAAAGTTTTAAGTTTCTTCAACATTTCAGATACCTATGTGTGATCTTTATTGTGTAATCCTATTCTATTAAATGAGGAATATTTTGTATGTACTTATATATATTTAATCGGTTTCTCGAAAACGGCTCTAACGATTTCAAAGAAATTTACCATGAGGGGGTTTTGGGGGCGAAAAATCGATCTAGCTAGGTCTCATGTCTGGGAAAAATCGTTTTCCCCGTTTTTTAAGCATTGTTTTAACATACCGAGTTTTAGACAAAAACCTACAGCGCCACCTGTTGACGGGTAGCACAGCTTCCTCACTCAATAAGATTTTAATGTTGAGGTGGCTATTATAGAGCGAAGCTCGGTCGCCCAGATACTTGTTAATAAAGTTCCTATCTAAAGACCACATCAATTAGATATGTATTTTTATTCGATTTATATAAGAGTACCTGGGCGACCGAGCTATGCTCTGTATGAATAAAATATCATCGGGTTAGCAAGCTATGCTACTCAACAACAGATGGCGCTGTAAGTTTCTTGAACGCACTAAAACGCACTAAGAAATATTAAAAAAGACGGAGAAAATTAATTTTCTCAGACATGAGACCTAGCTAGATCGATTTTTTGCCCCCAAAAACCCCTTTATACAAAATTTTATCGAAATCGTTGGAGCCGTTTTCGAGAAACCGTTTACAAATATATATACATATATATACAAATATTGCTCGTTTAAAATAGTATAGGATATTGACGCTTTCTTTACCCCATATTTGTATGAAAAAATATGACAGAAAGCAGACCGGGCAGTTATTTTAGTCCCTGGGTAGGTATTCATGCATTATCCACACCAAAAAGGTAAAGAATTTAGCTGAATTGGAGCCCTGGATTCCTGAAGCCGGAACCTAAGGCTCTAGCGCAACAGATAATAAACATGTAAAATGTTGAATATTGTTGCTACCTTTGGTAGCGAGCCCCGGCAGGTACACTTGGTAGTAAGGCGTCACGGGACGTACCTACCGGAGCGGCACGGCGGCGGAGTCACTCTTTTATTAAAACTTTTAGTTGCCAGTCTCATACTTAGGTACGGTCAACCCTACCGCTGAACAAAGGAAACTGAATACTGCTGCTATGAACAAAGAAAAGGCAGTTGGTAATAGTTAGTCCCACCTGACCAACATTTTTTTCCGCCCTTCTTGCAAAGCAACAACAATTTATGAAAAATGAAAATGTATTCCACTTAAGTAAATAATCTAAATATATAAAAGAGCATGTCCTGACTGACTGACTGACTGATTCATCAACGCCGAGCCGTAACCGCTTTAGATACAGATCTGAAATTTTGTACACAGGTTCTATGCACGTCAAAACTCCCCACTAAGAAAGGATTTTGGAAAATTCATCTCCCAAGGTGGTGAAATAAGGGATGAAAGTTTGTATGAAAGTCCTTTGTTTCTTGAGCTAAATTCACGCAAATTTTAATTTAAGCTTCTGGTAAAAAATAAAGAAACACGTGTTTAAGCATTTCTTAAAAATCACCCTTCAAAGGGGTGAAAAAGGGTATGATTTTTTTTCCGTATGTTTGTCTATAAGTCTTTCATTTTTAAAGGTAAAATTATAGAAATTTGTTTTTGAGCTTTTGGTAAAAAAAAAAAGTACGTATTTAGAATTTTTCAAAATTCATTTGAAATAAGGGATGAAAGTTTGTATGAAAGTCCGTCAGGTTTGAAGTTTGGATCTTCAAAATTTGTATGTAGACTGACAACTAAAAAATTTGGGGTGAAAAAGTCTAAAAACCAATATGGGTATCGTTTGTATGGTTTATCAGGTCGCTGATTACGAAAACTAAAACAATTTTGAAATCCAATGTGGTGGACGTGAAATACCATCATCCCTTGGGGATGGGGTTGGGGTGCGATAGAGTTGATATGTTTAAAAATCAATATGGGTGTCGTTTGTATGGTTTATCGGATCGCTGATTACGAAAACTACAACAATTTTGAAATCTAAGGTGGTGGACGTGAAATACCATCATCCCCTGGGGATGGGGTTGGGGTGCGATAGGGATAAAATGTCTAAAAATCCATATGGGTGTCCTTTCTATGTTTATATAAGGATAGGATAGCGGTTAAGACGGCGTTAAGGATAGGAGTAGGGTTAGGGGCAGGGATAGGGAGAGGGAGGAGAGGGAGTGGGTGGAGGTAGAGAGAAAGGGAGTGGGTGAGGGAGGGGGAGAGGGAGAGACTGCACATTGTCTGAATATTACGCGGGCAAAGCCGCGGGCACAGCTAGTATTTTATAAAGCAGTTTTGTAATTCGCCTTGACAACAGCCAACCGGCACCAGTCGCTCGATACGCTTAACTCTATACACTACGCTATTGCAGCGTGTTACATCAACTCGCGTCATAGGCTGCGGAGAAAGTCTGACGTCAAGTCGCGCATGCGAAGAAAGCAAAGTTGCGCGAGCGACGCAGCACTTTTGCTTTCGACAGAGGCCGAGACGTCTGCGCGATAGCGAAACCGGCATGCTCCGGGTATTACTTTTTATATGGTATTCATGTCTTGATTATGAAATCGAAACTTATTGACATCATTATGTCTTGAGTCATGGAGTGTAAAATGTGCTTCTCTTAACATGTAGTACCAAAACGACCACCTATTTAAGCATGCTCAGGTCTGGAAATGTAACTATGTGGAATTTAGGTAGTTAGACATCACTTCGAATTAAAGTATCATCAACATTTCGTAATTATATAGACTTAAAAATAAGTCTATTCCTTTCTTTCTTTTCATCGTCCGTGTGGTGTAGGCAAAGAATAGTACCAACCTATCTCTATTCTCTACCCGTGGATGTCGTAATAGGCGACTAAGGGCTTATGAACCGGAGCATGGGCAGCAGCATTTTTCTGTGTATCGTACCATCTTACATACTGCGGTCACCAACAAAAGCAGTCGCCAGCCGCAACACTAACAATTGTGGTGACTGGTAAATCCCTCCTAAATACCAAGCGTTTTACTGGAGTTCTGGAGGGATCTACCTGTCCTGCATTGGACGTTTCATGGGATGTTATGATGATAAACAATAAGTCTTTGTTAGGTAAAAAGTCAAAAATATACCAGTTGTCAATCTCCAAGTTCCTACATAGCAACAACACGATGCTACTGCACCCAAATAAATGTTTGTTATGTTATGTCGGCGCCGCGGCGTTTGCGCTGTATAGTGCGCCCGCGCCACAAGGCTGTCACCGTCACTCGTTCGTGACCCGCTGACTGATTTTGACCAAATCCAGGTCAAGATCTTTAATTTATTACTCTTTTGATATTGAACACATCTTATTGTCCATGTCTAAAATCACAACACTGGATCAGCACGATTGAACATTTGATAATTGCGATATGAGCTCACATATTTATGATACAGAAAATTTTAATTAAAAATCTGAAGGATAAGATGGAGGAGGTTATTTTATTCAATAATGCGTCTGTAACCCGAATCTATTTAAATAGCGATTGAACAGGCTTCTTCTGGGCAAGCTTTTTCCATCGTCGCACCCATCTCTGTTTTCAGGGCTAGATCAAGGTCAAGCGTAAGCCCATAGACAGTAAAAAAAAACACTATTTAATCATTCCTAAGCCTTATTCTTTGCTGTAAAATAACGTTAACGTGACTGTTTCAACATAATAAGAAAAAGTTTATTGGATTAGTTAGTTACTTCCATCCATATACGTCAGTCAGTGTTTACATTAGACCGTTTATTTAACTCTAAACCGGCAATATTTTTCGATATGGACTTCTCTGTCTAGATGAAGTTTATGACGTTTGCGAAAAGTTACGTTATTTTAACTTTAAAATACGATGACGATCACCAAGTACGCTGATAATTTAATATGCCCCAAATAAAGATAGATATTTATTAAGATATTTAAACGGAAAACAAGCTTCTCCTTGAACCTTCATCAATTGAAGCTCTACGTAACGGGATTTCATTCCGTAACGGGACTCTAGGGATTTTACAACCTTTAAGAAAGTTACAACTTTGAAAATGCCGCTTTTATGATAGATGCAGTAGGCAAAGGTCCGACTTTCTTTCCGGCCATTTATTATTTATCACGATTGTTAAAGTTACTTGTGTCTGTTTATGGTTCTACTTTTGTTTAATTAAATGGCTAAGCTCATTGTTTATTACAAAATTAAGCAGCCGTACTTATATTGTCTGTACGTCTGCTTTACATGGGAGCCGAGCGAGGAAAATAAATTTGCCAGTAAACTTAGTTCGCTAAATAATGGCTGAACGCGTATTTTTTTTATAATTTAGGAATGATTGGCAATCTGTTATTGTTGAGGACATTATGATACCACATTTTAATGGTTTATAATATAAATTATATAGTGATTATTATCACGTGAACAATATTTCGATACTGAAGTTTTGAATTAGGTACTACCTACATCTGATACTCGTATCTTAAATGTGAAACCCTGTTGGATCAGTTTTATTTTTTATTGTCTTTTTTCGAACGGATCCGCAATGGGAACCGTCAGCAAAAATATTTTTGCAGGATGACGTGTACTTTAATCTTATATCTATACTATTCATAAATTTCAATACTATTTATTGGTGTAAAGATGAGGTGTAGTTGTGCCGAGGTGCACCCTCAACCCCGCACACTTCAAAGATATAAAATCTTATAGGTAATAGTATCACTAAACAGTTGCTGGAGCGGTATAGTATTTATTTCGAATAAGGTTGTTAATAAAAGAAAGAAAAAAATTAAAAAAAAAATTAAAAAAAAAATTATGAGGTTTGTATGAAAGAATGATTTTTTATTTCTTTGATTCATTTGAACTGTGCGCATGTCAGGGAACAACTAGTTTGGAATAAATAAGCGTTAAATTTTGGTAAAATAAATACCAATTTTAGTCTTATTTACGGTTCCATACCTAAAGGGTCCTAAAGGAGTCCTATTGCTGTAACTCACGTGGCCGTCCGTCGTTTGTCCCACAGGTTTTACAGCCAAACGGTTAAAGATTGAACCAAAGCCACACAAATTGACAAAAAATATTTTTAAATGTCTTTATTTTTATGTTTTTATTTCCCATACTACGTTTATTGAATTTATTGGAAGTAAAGGGGGCCGGAAAATAAATATTGACCAATATCATGGAGTGGGATATCGTTGCTTAGAGCTCGTTGAGTAGATAAACACTGTATTTTTTTTACAAAGGAACGAGAAGCCAACGAAGATAGATTTCTTACAAAATTTTGTTCCGAAGAATTTCTTAACTTCCCATTGACCTATGATGTTGAAATTTGGTGATAATGTTTATTACTATGTATATTTTACTAACAATTATTTTTTTCTTTCAAGCTCCCTAATTTTACCTATTACCACCCACTTGATTATGCGGTCAAGTGCAAAGGGTTGCGGGCGGTGGCATGGCACGCCACTGGTACGGAACTCTAAATGTGCGAAGTCCGACTCGCACTTGGTTTTGTAAATTATCTGTTTATAATATTACACTTTTTTACAAAAGTACCCTATCGAATAATGATTGGTAAATTCACAATGTAATAAATTATTCATCTTTTTTACATACCTATATTCTTTCAGTCTGGTTTAAATAATACGACGAGCGCCGCCGTTTTTTTAGTCTTGTGCTATTTATAAATGCGAATTATTGACTAATTTTTTCTAGATTATTCATGATTTATGATTAGACAAATTTTATTTAAAGACGTTACTTAAATCGAATTAAATACGGTATCAATAAAATCAAATCAGCTGTAAAAACGATACAAAATCTAATTATTGAATTTTAGCGGTGAACTCTGAATAAGTACGAGTAAGACCTTAATCTGTAGCCCGAAAATGTGATTAGAACTACAAATAAATTATTTACATCTTGGGAACTCTTACTAAGTATTAATTTTGAGGGATCCGTTGGGAAAAGCATAAAATTCTAAGGATCAGACGGGAATAAGAAAAGAAAAACAGTTGACCGGTGTATCCGTTAAGGGGATCGAATGTGCTTAACCCCTTACAGGTTTTATTTAAAAGCTTCATTTACCTTCATTAGCTTTGCTCCCGACTCCCAATGATTCTACTCATAAAAAAACAAGCAACTTTCCAGAAAAAACATTTTTTGCTCGAAAATTGTTTTTCTATTACATAGTAAAGTGGTCACGTGATTGACTCATTTTATATGTATGTAAATTTTTTTTTTTAGTATAATTTTTTTCTATGGCAAAGTTGCTAGTTATCATGAGTAGAATTAGTAAGTGTCGTGGTGGTAATGTAATTACTAATTAATAAGGTTAGCGCATCGCGTGTAAAAATTGTAACTGAGATTTGGAAACGATACAAAGTATGAGCTTAGTCTAACAAGACAAGTATCAGTGTAGGATTTTGACATTTGTAAGACTGTAGCTTCAAACGTAAACATAAGCTGTGTGTTCGCGGCAACCCTGCCCTGCTGCGGCACTGCGAGCAACTGGGTCAGTGGGCCGCCCCCCGCGCCGTCCTCCACCCGCGCGGTGGCGCAACCGCGCGAACGCGCACTAACATAGACCTGGATCGCGGGAAAGTGGGTCACCGACTCACTTTCACTTATTACATGGGCTCCTAATCGTTTTCCATTGTGCGAGCGGGCGGGGGATCGCGGGTGGCGGCGGGGCGCGCATGCGGGAGGCGCCGGCACGCGCGTCGTTGTCGCCGGCCGGCCGCCAGTCGATCGCGATACGTCCCCGTAGCGGTACGCACGCCGCCGACGATAACAACACAAGACGCGATCGTAACATAACACGCGTAGTCAACCCTCGTATGAACAGTCGTTACACCACACTCGTCCTGTAAACAACAGTGCAAAGCGGCGTAACTGTTTTAACCAACTTTTACTCTAGGACAAAATGTGCTGGATTTGTGTGCCTCTTGGTATAGTGCTTGAACAGGTGCAGCCCGCTAGCGGCAGATAGTGTTGCGGCCAGACCGCCAGTGAACTCGGTGACTGTGTGAACGTTGTCGCGGTTGAACGCCGCTGTAGGGATTTGTAACAGCCGCCCTGAGCGGCCGAGCATGACGATGGACCAACCAGGCCTCTTGTCCCTCAACATGTCCGCGTTTGATTTGAGCCCGGGCCCTGATGGTTCTGGCTCAAGCGGTGGACCCTCGGGAACATCACAACAATACGTGCCTCAAGGCGCTGCATATCAATGCGGCCCCGAACAGCAATCTTTTGGCTACGCCAATTTGGACGCTTCTTATTTGTTTCCAACAGGCGCCGGTGGAGAACCTGGGGGATACTTACCTACACCTGGAACTGTGTGCGATCAGACTGATACAAAAGATGTGATTGAAGAGCTGTGTCCCGTATGCGGGGACAAAGTCAGTGGATACCACTACGGATTACTCACCTGCGAGTCTTGCAAGGGCTTCTTCAAGAGAACCGTTCAGAATAAAAAAGTTTACACATGCGTTGCTGAGCGTGCTTGCCACATAGACAAAACACAGCGCAAGCGATGCCCTTTCTGTCGCTTCCAAAAATGCCTTGATGTAGGCATGAAACTGGAAGGTAAGTGTTTTATTAATGTCAATGATTCTTAGTTTTCATACAGAAAAAGCTGGGCAAAGAGGGTAATGTTAGAATGTATCGTCAATTCTACTATTTCATTTACTATGTTTTTCTAACTACGAAAGGCTCACGTGATACAAGTAGATCTCACAGCTCTAACAAAAAGTACCTAATCGAAATTGAAAGTTAATCATCTGTAAACCAAGCCGGTTGTCACGCTGCATGCAGCTCAGTCGAACTGACTCCCCGTCGACCTTCACCTACATATGCGGCCGCTCGCACTTACTGCGCCAAGATAAGTCCTGTTTTATTATCTCAATTAGGAAACGCCTACTCTTTTCTATTTCAGCCTATCTTGTATGCTACATTTTTTTTAAAAACTGTATCCACATTTTCTAAAGGGGAGCATACGTGATGATTATATTCATACCTTTTATATAGGAGGTGATAAACACTATCCTTAGTTTTTCTTACATCAACTACTACAACTATTACAATCGTTTTTAACAGGCAAAAAGCACTTGCACCTGCCTAAAACAAAGGATTCTTTGAATTGTCTGCCTATGTTGCATCAAATAATAATTATAAGAGTAACAAATAATAGCTGTGGTAATAAATAACCGTAGCGCAAGTTCGGTTACCTTACCTACCTATTAAAATGAATTGCATAGTTTTTAGATACGCTAAATCACGAATTCAGTCCTGCGTAAAGAAAATTTCTTCTACTAAGACCGACGGTGATTTTCATTATCAACGTATTGAAATGCTTCAAATTATGTACCTATGTAAGTACCGACGATACTCTTTTACTGGTATCAAAAATCTGAAATGGGTACTAGACTATCAAAAATTGTGTTTACAACAAAGTTACAGACTTAAACAATATACTTACGTACTAGCTAATATAGTGTAGGTACGTTAGTTTCGTGGCACACATTTTAAACGGCCTTTGTAGTTAGATGCCCTTTGGCAAGGAGCTTAAACTAGATCACACAAATTACACATTGTTATAGTACTTATTGAAATAGACAAACAATTTGTAGTTTCAGTTCTTATTCTTTACGAAGTTCTTATTTTTTACGAAGAAACCTTAAATAAATGTGAAGAAGGTTAAATATTTCTTGTACAATGTGATAAGTAGGGGTAAATTAGAGAACTGGAGGCAATGTTTCAATTTGCAGTAGGCGATCACACAGGGCGGAGTTTAAGCGCAGATCGTTCTAAATTTAAAACGCCGCGGCCGCAGAACGCCCTGACCTACTTGCGAGCGGGGCCGCGATGCGGCGCGCGCGCTGCTTGTTGTGCGTGCATATACGCAACGTAAAGTCACTGCTGTGTGCGTGAGCCACTCGCCATTCCGTGTTTCGCCAGATGCTGCTATATTTGCAACACACCTATCTAGAATCACCTACCCAGTATCCTTATCTATCAAAACATGCTGAAATTTTTCATACTTTATAAAAGTGCTTGATTCAACTTTTATGACAAGAAAATACCTAAACTACTTAAATATTTTCGATTTCCCCCTGCAAAACTTTAAATTGAATTTCCGATGAAGGAATTGAAATGGCTTTATTAGACATAATATAATGTTTGTTAACAAACAAACTAGTGTTGAGCAGGCCACAGTTAATATTTTATTTATTGCCTGATATACAGCTGCAAACAAACTATTATTAATTGTTAGATCTACTGGCAGGAACCTAAAGAATGTTTTAGAATATCTCTGTTGCTAAGCTACAGCTTGAACGCGGCAACCCAATTAATACTAAAAACGCAAATAGTATTTATCGCAAGCATATGTCAGATGACACAATTCACACAAATCGTTGGTTGACCCGAATAGCGGCGGCGGTTGCGAGAGCCTCGCACCGCCTGCCCGACCTGCAGTGAGCCTTGTGCAATGCCACCAGCCAAGCCGCCGCCACCACCAGCTCCAAGCGCTGTCGGCGGTTTTGTTCAACGCACTGTCACTATTATACATGCACTCAATGTTAATTATCTCATTTTCCAAGGATACACAAAACAGGAACTCGAACATTTGTGGCTTTAAAAACAACATTTTACTGACGCTATAGAATTAAAACACGTTTTAGAAGTATTTTTCATATAGAAGGTGAAACTTTAAATTCGCTCAACACAAGGCGAAGAGCCTCCATGAGCCGAACGGAGACATATTATCCAAGAAACATAAGTCGAAAAACAAAAAAAATCATTTCTACCTCCCGTACAAAATGCGCTAGCAACTGATGCAGTTTCTAAGAGTTTTGGACCTATGTTTCTTGGACAATATGTCTCCGTTCACCTCAAGGAATGCACGCCTTAAGCTGTTCGAATAAAAAAAAACACTTGTATATGTTTATAAGTACCTATATGCAAGCAAATGACATATTTTGCACAAGGCCATTTGATCCCAAAGTAGGCAGCCTATTATTGGAATGAGTGCAGTTTTTAAAGAGCGCCATGTATCTATGCGAAATTCCCCTGTATTACGTTACCTACCCGTAAATCCGCACACGGTTTAACTAGACCAGCACAATGTGCTTGCAAAAACCTACTCGTACCTCGTGATTGCTAAAAACGTTTAAGTCAATCACTACTGTCCAATTTTCTAACCTTTTGGTGTTTGCATTTTTATTGAAGAATTTTAAAACACTGTTTACAATATATCTTCCAACATCTATCATTGTGGAGGGGATGTTGTGAATCGAGCATGCGCCGGCGACTGTATCGTGTATTTCGACACAATCAGCCGCCGCCGTCGTCGGTGGAGTGCACTACGCAAGCGCCGTTTCACAAGACGCTTCTGTCGACCTGTCGCAATGGACTACCTAAATGTGACCTGAACACGTATCACGTTACGAATTTGTTACCAACTCTGTGGGTAAATCCACAAAAAATACCATTTGCTGACAGGATGTTGGATCATTCTATTCTCCTTACTTTTGATAATGATACGCAATCATATTTTCAATTGCTACGACTGACTATTGGCGGCCATAGTTGTTTAGCTATCTCGTTCCTAATTCTCTACTATTCCGAGAGTTCGATTCTCGGCATGTGTGTCTATATTTGTGTTTTTGAGGATAACTTTGTGCCCGTGCTTGTACGTGGCTTCAGGTTTGTACAGCTAACCATGAGATTTGTAACTCCTTATTCTAATTAGAGTCTTGTATGAAATATTTTCACAGTTTATTGAGTTCTGTCTTGTTATTGGAATTCATTTCAAAGCCCATTCATTTATTTGTAAAATTTACATATTATAATATCTTGATAGTGTTTATTCTGTGTGGCTTCATTGCATTCGAAGCGTGCTTGTACAAGGCTGCAAAAGTAAGTTTTGTTAGCCGACCGTGAGGCGCGACAGATGTTAGATCACAATAAAAACGCGCGCCAGCCGATTATTTCGGCGCGTTGCTGCCTTGACCCGAATCGAGTGTTTCGACACAGCGGCCTCGCACACCGGGCCTTTCTATTTTTTAGGTATTACCTGTCGTATTATTACGACAGTTCTCCAAGTGCCGCCATCTTGGAAGGATTTTGGTCCACAAGCGCTGCAGACCCACCTTGTGGAGTGAAAACCGGTTTCGAATGCGTGTAATCTAGTATGCCGGGGTCGCTAGCATTGACGGCTGCCACGAATATATATAACATCATAGGAACACATTCCATTCTGTCAAAAATTGTATCGGACAATTGATCACCCTCAGGTGATCAATCGGTTGTTCTTGTTTAGATCAATACGACGCTTACTGCTAATTTGGAGAGTTGCAAAATCTAGTTGGAATCCAGTAAGCTGTTGCATGTATAAGTAGGTGGTCTAGTAATAAATGTAATGAAGATCTTGACACAGTTCTGTAGATCATCTCTGCTGATGATTTATCTCGGTTGTGTAAAGATCAGGCTCTCGCTATCTGGGCGCGCGATCGAGTGCGTACGGGCGGCGGCGGTCGGCTGCGCTCGGCATGTTCCGCCGCCGCTCGGCCGGAGGGGCCGGACGACGTGCGGGGGGCGCTGCTGCTAGCCTTGACCAAGTTTCACCGACTCGTCTGTACAAGGAGTAATCCCCACCTCTTCCCGCCCTTTCGTACAGTACGCACGCACTATTTTTTATCGCGTTGACACAATAATTGTCGACCCTACCCTGTCTGTCATGGTCGTGCGTGTCTCCATATCTGATAAGATATTTATACTTGCATTATGAAATTCTAGTATTTTCTTATTCCTTACACCTATTAATGGAACCAGATAGCAACAAAAATGTAGGTACCTCCATTAGATGAGTGAGATGCTCTTAGCGGCCTCGCTGCCAAGGTCGACCCTGACCCATTCTGTAATAAGTGGGCCATATCCACAAATAGCATTAGAATGTGAGGTGAACTCACACATAGCACCAATCTATCTACCTACGTTTCTATTTTTGCATTCTTGCCTGTTGTCACTGAGATATGTGTTTTTGATTTGTAAAAATGACCTTGACCTTGATCTAGTTTCGTTGTAATAAACGACTGACCTCGTTTGCTGCATTATCGGCCACTATCGTGTGCTCATTAAAATAACATTAAGTGATTAGGTGCACTCGAAGTCTCAACCTATTTTAACTTTAACACATGGAGCGAAATACTACCTATAAGTATCATAGATAGGCCGCCGACTGTAAAAATCAAATGGGTCATTAAATTATTTACTCAACATTTTAAACCGCCAAATTTATTTCCAGTCTGATCCCTTTTTTAGTAGGAACGGATCCCCTGTATAGGGGATCAAAAATAAAATATTTTATTTTCAGAATATTTTATTAGAGCGTTATCTTTTTATTCTCAAGTGTTATTATGCTAAATCTACATTAAAGAGACAACATTTTGTGTAAATATAATTTTGCTTATAAATTATTCGGCCAAACCATTGCACTATTCTTTTTTATCTTGTGAAAGAAAAATTAAATGACTGTTTTTGGATGATTCATTTTGTTTTAACTATTTAAATACTATGTTTCAATAATCTGTGACATAAAAGATTTTCCTCTGATAATTTATTCTAAAAAAGTAAGAAAAATTATTACTGTAGACAGTACTACCTTCCAAACAACGATGGGGAATTCCGTTTGCAGAATATTCAGTTATTTTGTTCAGACAGGAATTTAAAACTAAAAATAATTCTTAGAAGATCTGTTTAGGGAACCGGATCTGTTTGGGCCTAATCTCTTATTTATACTTATAAAACTTGGATCTTATTGGAATATTAAAATATGACTAAGTCAGTATTCATTGCTATCCATCCATATACATAATCAGATCAATCAAATCACTCATAAAAATGTATTCGCATAATCATAAAGTAAATAAAATCACATGATTAAGGCTTACAAGTACTATCCTTCCGCTTCACAAAATAGCCTGCAATGCGCTGCACACTAACGCGATACCTCAATCCGTTATGCTTGCTGTCCTTTTCGTGCCTCGTGCTGGCTATATACGTCTGTTCTTGTTGCACAGAAGCGCGTTTACTACAATAAAAACTGGTGGTTATTTTTAACTCATGGGCTGGGCTGGGCCAGCTGGCAACTCGTTGTAAGGGTGCCTTAGTTCCAGGTTAAGTACGAATTTTCACTCGTGATATGGCGCGTAGGAGTACAAAAAGATGAGAACGATTGCAGAGAAAATGTTCTTATCTACCACTGATGCAAACGGAGCGCAGCAGTCATTCGAAATTGGGCCTCAAAGTGAATATAACCCACCAAAAACATAACTGTTAAAAAGGGGGCCAAGTTCCTATCGGCTAATTGTTTTCCTAAAAAAGGGTTGAAATCCGATCCAATGCCAAGTTTAGATGCACTTTAATATCGATCATAATCGTCTTCATCAGCAGCCTGATCCACTAGTAAACATTTGCCATTCCCAAGACTCGCCACCACATCCAGTCCTCCGCCTTCCGCATCCAGCCATTATCCGCCACCTTATTCACGTCAACGGTTCATCTGGCCGAAATTCAATTCCTTCACTTTAATGCTAACGACTACCCAGATGCCAAATTTCAGATTTGTAGGTCTCACAGAAGTATGACCAACAATTTTATGCATAGTAATGACTATATCCTGACTCGCACTTGACCAATTTCCAATTTTCAACTTTTTGCTATACTTTTTTAATGCTAACGACTATCCTCATGCCAAATTTCAGATATTCAGGTCTTAGAGAAGTATTACCAACATTTTATACATAATTTTGACTAAAACCCGACTCGCACTTGACCAATTTCTAAGTTTTGAATTTTTCCATTACTCTTATCCTAACGACTACCTAAATGCCAAATTTCATAACGCTAGGACAATTGGAAGTGGCCTGGAGGTTTTGATTACCGGTCAGTGAGTGAGTCAGTCAGTCAGTAATTAAGTGCCAAAATTAGCTATTTTCACGGGGTCATATTTCAGGATCTACTGTAGCTATATCTATGAAATTTAGCAAATTGCTTCAGTATTAGTATATGATTATGTAGGTACAGTTTTATCTCCGTACTTGCAATAGGCACTGAGCTACAGGGGGTTCAAAAGTGGGTCGAAACGGTTCGTGTAAATAGTGCACGGCATGCGAGTGGCCTGTTGCGGGAACTTGGCCTGCGCACTGCCGTGCGCTTAGATTTACATGCCCGTCACGCATCAACGCGGTCCTGAGTCGTATTATTAGCCATGGACGAATAATGATTAGCACAGCTCCGCTCCGCACGCGCCCTTAACATCACACTAATATTATAAAGGTGAAAGTTTGTTATTCTTTCACGCCCTAACTGCTGAATAGAATTTGCTGAAATTTGGCAGGGTTGTAGATTATAATCCAGAAAAACATAAAATTTACTTTAACCGGGGAAAATTTGTTTTCTTTATATTCTTTGATAGACCCACGTGGACGAAGTCGCAGGCTACTGCTAGTTAAACATATTTATAAAAACATACCTAAATCAGAATTTTAGCCCAGGTAGGATTAGCAGTCGTGGTTAAACTGTAACAACTTTTTATTTTTTTGTTTCATAAGGACTGTAATAGCAATAAATTTTTCTAGTATATATAGATGAGGTCGACGATGGAACGAGCTTTCCCAGAAGAAGCCTATTCACTTGCGACTTGAATAGTTTCGGGTTATATGAACTCGGGAACACAGACGAAGGCAGAGAATTCCACTCTTTAGCCGTGCGCATTATAAAAGATGTTTCAAAGCGCTTCGTGCGAATGTGCGAAATATCAACCAAGTATGGGTGATATCCTGCGGTGCGTCTGGACTCCCGATGGTAGAAGGGAGATAGTGGAATAAGCTCGTGGAGCTCTTGACCACACTCTCCGAAGTACAATCTGTAGAAGACCGACAGACATACAACTTTGCGACTGTGGGTCAGACCGTGAAACTTGATTTTC
The DNA here is from genome assembly GCA_947532105.1 of Athrips mouffetella. Lineage (NCBI taxonomy): Eukaryota > Metazoa > Arthropoda > Insecta > Lepidoptera > Gelechiidae > Athrips > Athrips mouffetella. The sequence continues at coordinate 37,687,174 of OX383956.1, forward strand.
ACCAGAATCTCATCACCAACGAGCTTCTTCTATATGGACAATCACTTTTGTTCGCCCTAAATATCACCATTATATCTAACCAGACAAGCCTAAAAATCTGAAATAGACAGTTTCTTTGTGATTTCAGCGCGAGCAAAAGTGATTGCCTTTGATAGAGTAGCTTATGGTGATACTAAAAACCTTGCCAGACAAGAAAGTCGGAGGCTTTAGCTAAAACAAACCAGATTAAAAATCTGAAAAAGGCCTCCTGGGCACCGGGCTCCGGTCTGAAACATCTCATATGGCTTTTTGTGATCCTCTAATCATCTCCTGTCTATTAAGACATCTTGTTTTCGCCCTGATTATCACGTGAAAAAAACCTTCTCAGCTCCCGGTCCATCAAGAGCTTAAGCCCAAATCACAGGGCATACTCACCGCAGTGTCTGTCTGTAAAAAAACTGTTAGCCACAGAACTTTACGTCAGCGGGCTCAGCTATGAATGAAAGTAGTTCATTTGGTTTCACCAACTTTAATGTAAGCTGAAAGTTTTCAAGGCCAGAGAACAGGCATTATCCTGGTAAGTGTGCTACAACCCCATCCCCCACATACCACCAAGTGAGAACGGGGTCAGATCCTCACCTAAATAAAGATTGTCGTCATCAATGAGCTCTCGGCTCTGCGTTCTATTGAGTCGAGTGGGGCTAGTTGATCTTAGGCTAAGCCGTTCCTAAGCTGACAGCAGTGCTCCATGCAAGTTAGGACTTGGACTTAGGTTGTTTTTCCACCAAAGCCATGCTAAAATAGCTCCATTCTGTGGCTAAAAGCTGCGCCTGAAATTAAAGCAATTCTATTGGTTGGAGATTTTCCAGCTATTAGCTAGCTATTAGGTTAGCTACCTAGCACAGTTCTGGAGTAAAGCCACAAAACTAGAAGCTGTCCAGGGTTGAAGTAACGCTTCAGCTTTGTTGAGGATACCTAGCTTTTTTGCCATATTTTAGGCTTTCGAATCGATACTGGTGCCAAAGTTGATTTTGTACACAACTTCTCGGTAACTGGTGTTGCATGTTCGGAAGGAGTCAGATTAAAAGGACTCCTTTTGGTGGTAAACATACAATTGTGTATGTTCGCAACACAAATGCGAGAATGCACACGAACAAAATATTAGCAAGAGTATATATTCGTGAACATAATGTATTCCATTTTTGCTATGAAATTTTGGAGATTTTTAATGAAATATTATGATGTTCGTTCATTTATTCGCGAGTACTTTCACGAGGTGTTCGCAAGTATGTTTGCGGGATGATGGCGAATATGAATAAACGCGAACTATCGCGATGAAGATGTTCGTAATCGATCTGTTTGCGAGTATTTTCTTGAGCCCATACATATGTACAGAACATTTTCAATTTACTACCTAAACCTTTACAGATTAGACCGCGTCCATTTTACGCTTCTGTTGTTACCATAGCCTTTTATTCAAAACGTTCTGGAAATGTATGAGACATGTTATTTCATACATTGAATCATTTTATGAACACTGGATTTACAGCCAGTAAATGTATTATAGTATGAGGACAGTGTTTTTTACTTAAATACTGATCTCGCTTGTTTTCCTATTGGGCTGAAAATATGAATAAGAAGTATCTATTTTGGTGATCATGAATCGAAGTTCCAAAAAAATCTTTCTTCTTAAAAATAATTCAAAAATACTTTTATAACGTTGGATTTAATAAAAAATTACAAAAATTCGTTCAGCCGTATCCTACCAGGAAGACCCAAAATTTGGCATGCGTTGAAAATATTCTTTTAATTTTTAGGAAACCAGTGACTGAAAATCAGCTCCAGGATTTCTTTCATTTGATACCCTACGACGCCCTACATGATAGGTTTCTGTAAAAAAGATACAAAAATTCCATACAAAAATACCTGCGGATTCTGGCACTTGAGAGCTTGTGTCCCGGCGGTTTTAAACGGATAATAATATTATGTTAAATGACATAGGCTAAAAGTTGGTGCTGGTATCACCAGGCGAACTGTTTAAATTAAACCATAAGACGCAACTAATCCTGCAGAACCGTCGCGGACGAAGTTTTCGTACAGCCTTACTTTTCTAAACTAAAGTTTCCGAATAAACTTTATCACAGAATATGTAAACAAGTTAAAGTTGTACAGAAAACTTAAACACAGAGTTTATAATATAAATTACTTAAGGAACAAGGGCGATTTATTAACTGTGTTCTTAATTTTCATGAGACGTAATTTTTTTGTGCTTCGTATGCATAGGAATTATTTTTCCGTAGGAATTAATGTTTATTGACTATTTGTCCCGTGTGGTGCCGGCAAAGAGTCCCGTGTGGTGCCGGCAAAGAATAGTACCAACCCATACATACCCGTGGGTGTCGTAAGAGGCGACTAAGGGTTAACTGGAGGATGGGCAGCAGCATCCTCCTTTATATCTTACTTACTGCGGTCACCTACAACCGCGGTCCATGGTGCCAGCCGTAACGCTAACAAGCGAGGTGACTATCGTACTTCCCCTCCACATTTTTGCAGCATAAGCTAGAATTCTGGAGGGAGCTCCCTGTCCTGTAGTGGACGTTTTATAGGATGTTATGATGATGATGACTATTTTTTCCCTAACAAAAACATTGCAATGACGTACATGTTTCTAAATTTTTAGTTCTTACCGTATATCCGAATTTTCATACATTTTACTGGAAAAACAAATCCACCCCCTTGTATGGTTATGCAAAAATGCTGAAACATGTCTCATTATTTCTTTTCAGCAGCTCAAATCCAAATTTTTATGCATCTCATATCAAAACTGGAATTTTCAAATAAAACTCTCATCCCTCATTTCACCAACTTAGGGGATGATTTTTCAAAAATGTCAGAACCTCTGTACAAAATTTCACATCTGTAGCTATAGCGCTGCGGTTACGGCTCGGCGTTGATGAAGTCATCAACTCAGGACAAGCTCTTTTATATATTAAGATCAGAATAAAATTATTTCCACTTGATACGAGGAGTTTTAACCAAGAGAAAGTGTAACCCTGATAAATATGAATCTGCTTATGGAACTGAACAAATTCTCCTAGAGAACAGTTAGTCGAAAATCCCATAACAAAATGAATTATTATTGGGTACGCAGATGACAGTACTATCGTGGACATACGAGTATATGTAGTACGAGTATGTGTCTAGCGCAAAAGCCAGCGGTGATGAGATACGTTTTTCGAGAGAGGCCATGGTAGAGCGAATAAACTCAACCTTAAGTCTCGTCTCAGACTGGAGTGACAAAAATCTGGTGAGTTTTAACGCCACCAAAACACAAGCGTGTCTGTTCACTGCTAAACGGAGTCCGTTCAATCTGGCTCCTACTTTTCACCGACAGCCTCTAGCTTTTTGGCATGAAGCTGTGTGCAAATCTCGGCGCCAAAATTGAGTCAAAAGTTCAAACTGTGGCCAAAAAGTTGGGTATCCTCAATAAGGTTGTGATATTTCACTCCTGGACAGTTGTTAGTTTTATATATATAAAGCACAAGTCCGATCTTGTATGGAGAATTGCTGTCACCTTTGGGATGGCTAAGCCAAATACCAAATACCAGTCGCATTTGATTTGATAGATCGCAGAGCCAAGAAACTCGTTGGTTATTAGATGCTAGTGAAAACCAAGTTTCAAAGCCTAGCCAACCGGCGCAAAGTTGCTTGTCTGTCGGTCTTTTACAGATATTACTTCGGAGAATGTACTCAAAAGCTCCATGAGCTTATTCCACCATCCCTCTTCTACCTCGGGAATCTAGATGATGGTTGATATTCCACACACCCGCACAAAGCACTTTGAACATCTTTTATAACGCGCACGGTTGAGGAGTGTAATTCTCTGCCTGCATCGGTGTTCCCAATGTCTGAATAGGCTTCTTCTAGGCGGGCTCGTTTCATCGCCGACCTCATCTATGTCCTTAGAGTTAGATTGAGGTCAAGAGTAACTCCATAGATAGTAAAAAAAACGACTACTACATCAGTATGGGTGGAGGGGATAGTTAATTTATTGTACGGGATTATAAAATTTTGTCTGAAACCTACCGTGCGCTATGTTGAAATAGCTTTACGAGCTGATTTTTAGAAATATATGATAATGCTCCTTACTATCTTTAAATTAAATAAATGTACATAATGACGACTTCTTCCCTTCGGGGTAGCGAGACGATTTTGGCATACTTACCTCGCTTCCTCTGCTTTCGTCAACCCTTTCACACACGCTCGTCGGTTTAGGGTACCTGGTCTTTATTTAGAACGTCCTGAATTTGGTCTTGTAACGTTCGCCGAGGCCTTCTCCTTCCAAAGATTTCTTTCGTCAATCTTCGTTTAATTATCTTCTCCACCTACGCGACCAAACCATTTCAGCATTCGTTTCTCAATTTTAGTTACATCTTATTACATGCCACAACGTTCTCTTATCACACTATTTCTAATCCTGTAATTTAATTGCACACCAATTATACTCCTCAACGCTCTCATTTCTACAGCATTAATTCTAATTACGTGCTTCTTCCCAGCTTTTACTGCCGTACATCAATGTTGGCACCAAAACGCCTCTATGAACAGCCAAACGAGCCTTATGCTAATGAGACACCTTCTGACTCCTCATAATAGCGTGCAGGGCACCATTTACCAAGTTTCCCGCATTCACTCTTCTTTTTATACCAACAATACATGTCTCGTAGACTTTGAACCCAAGATACACAAACTCTTTTACTTGTTTGACTTGTTCAACTATTAATTATTTTTTTTACTATGTATGGGCTTACTCTTGACCTCGATCTAGCCTAGAGGACAGAGATGAGGTCGACGATGTAACGAGCATGCCCAGAAGAAGCCTATTTACTCGCGACTTGAATAGATTCGGGTTGTAAGAGCTCGGGAACACAGGCGCAGGTAGAGAATTCCACTCCATAGCCGTGCGCATCATAAAGGATGTTTCAAAGCGCTTTGTGCGGATGTGTGGAATATCAACCAAATATGGGTGATATCCTGCGATGCGTCTGGATTCTCGATGGTAGAAGGGGGATGGCGGAATGACCTCATGGAGCTCTTGGGCACACTCTCCGAAGTACAATCTGTAAAAGACCGACAGACATGCAATTTTGCGCCGGTGGGCTAGGCTATGAAACTTTGTTTTCACTAGCATCTCATCACCAACGAGCTTCTTGGCTCTGCGATCGATCGAGTCTAGAGCGGCTAGTTGGTATTTGGCTGAGCCATTCCTAAGGTGGCAGCAGTTCTCCATGCATGATCGGACTTGTGCTTTGTATAAAACTAGCAACTGTCCAATATCACTCTGTCTCACATTCTTGTCTTTCAAATACCATTACTATCGTCATAATAACATTATCTTTAATTCCTTTCCTGTCCAATACCACATTCATCAAAGTTACCATTTCCTGTAACTCCTCAGCAGAGGACGAGTAACCCATTTATTCTCAATCCACACATACGAGTACCTTTCAGATCAGTCAATTAATTAACCATTTATTGGTTTGTTTTAAAAACATGTTTCGGTTTCTCCAGGTAAACAAAAAAACAATATTCAGCCGATTATTACCTTGATAAGCCGAAACTTGATGTGTATTTTTTTTTCCTACAAAAAAATAAATTAAAGTAAATTAAGAAATAAAAATCAAAAAATGCTCAAATGTGATAATGAAGAAAATAAGTATACCCCACGGTAGGTTTCAGAAACAAAATAAAACCCAATACAAAAAATATGTTCTGAAAAACAGTCTAAAGAAGTACATACCAGTAGTTGTTATCTATTTATTTTATGTATTTATTTTGTTTATTTGTTCTGGCGGCGAGTCTTTGACAAAAAGCGTTATCTGAAGACTTTTTTAGGATATTACCCCTCAAGTGGGTAAAACTTTTGTACAAAATCCTACAGTTTTAAAGTGTGACGTATAAAATGTAGCTTTCGGTCAACAACAAAAAAATAAACATGTTTCAACATTTTTAGAGCGCCAACGGGTGAAATAGAGGGTGAAAGTTAGCATGGAACGTATAATAAATATGTCATTTAATATCCGTTTCGCCGCCAGTCAGGTGAAACGAGCGCAAAGCCAGGCGGGCCGCTAGGCAATAATTTTTCATTTTCATGACATCCCATGAAAACGTCCACTACAGGACAGGGAACTCCCTTTAGAATTCCAGCTTTTGCTGCAACAATGTGAAGGGGAAATTACCATAGTCACTACGCTTGTTAGCGTTACGGTTGGCACCATGGACCACGGTTGTTGGAGACTGCAGAATGTAAGAGGATAAGTTACACAGAAGGACGCTGCTGCCCATCCTCTGGTTCATTAACCCTTAATCGCCTCTTAAGACACCCGCGGGTTGGTACTATTCTTTGCCGGCACCACACGGGGCAGTAAATAATTAAAACTAATCTTACTTAATAATTAAAACTAATTTTACTTAATTCATAAAAAATATAAATAGTGTTCAATTACAACAGTTTTAGGCTGAGTTTCACCATCTGAAAAGATAACCGAATAAACGCGTCTTATAATAGAGTTCAGGAAATACTTACACGTTGGTACACTAAATAACGCTTAGACTAGTCAGAAATATCCACGTCGTTTATCCACAAGGTTATAATTTTGTTTACAAAACGTGACGGTTTGAAAAATTTGTAAAGGCTAAATTTTCCAGACTCCTTTGAAAAATTTTTTGACAATAAAAAGTTTCTATAAACCTTACAAGTTGTGTTGTGCTTTCTCACAAAAATATTGAAAAAAAGGAATTTAATTTTTTTTTACAGGTTTCATGGCTAAAAAGGAGGAAATAAAAGTTTTTGAAGTCGGTGCCAACCTGAATGTTTGGAATAAAATATGTAGGTAAAGTCAACCGCACGTCGGTAGAAACTTTTTCAACTCTATTACTATGCCAGAAAGTCCAAAGTGTTTCTACTGACGTGCTGTTGAGTGTACGTAAACGTGACACGTGACACTTGGTAGTCGTGGTATGCAAGTGTACACACCTGTTTTATTCCTAATATCCAGGGTGGCATCTACCTCAAAAACTTTTATTTACCCTTCTTAGGGTTCCGTAGTCAACAAGGAACCCATATCATTATGTCCGTCTGTCTTTCTGTCCGCTGCTTAGCTCAGAGAGCCTTAGTACTAGGAAGCTGTAATTTAGTTCGGATATACAAAATCATAAAAAAAAAACTATTAGTTATTTCGGAATTGTGTTAATATGTGTAATATAAAATTAATACACAAATCAACGACCTTTACTTTATCCTATACTATTAAACGAGCAATATACAGGGTGTAAGGGACGGTGTACCGAACACTGAAAGGGCGTGCTCAGTCAACGAAACTGAACAACTTTCCCAAAGAAACTTTTCTGGGAAAAAAAATTACCTCTCCATACTAACTGATCGAGTAGAGTGAGCAATTTGTATGGAGAGGTCAAAAAATTTTTACATTTCCCAAACATGTTTCTTTGGGAAAGTTGTTCAGTTTCGTTGGCTGAGCACGCCCTTACAGTTTTCGGTACACTGTCCCTTACACCCTTCATAATATATTTGTAATCGGTTTCTCGAAAACGGAAATGAAATTTAGTATATAGGGTTTTTTGGGGGCAAAAAATCTATCTAGCTAGGTCTAATGCCTGGGAAAATTCATTTTTACCGTCTTTTTTAATATTTCTTAGCGCGTTTTAGTACGTTCTAGAAACTTACAGCGCCATCTGTTGTTGAGTAGCATAGCTTGCTCACCCGATGATATTTTCAGGTTGAGGCGGCTATTATAGAGCGAAGCTCGGTCGCCCAGGTACTGTCATTACTATTAGTATCGTGTAATTCTTTTGCGAAAATACAAAGTGAGGATCAAATCAAATATAGTTCATTCGTTGTTGGATATTAAAATCTCTTAATGACGTCAGCTAAACTACATCGCTTCACAAACAAAGTAGCGCCATGGTGGGAAAAAAGAAGCGACAATAAAAACAAGATCATAGTAAAAGTAAAAACAGGGGTAATTTTGAGATTTTCTTCTATCTAGTGAGTTATCCAATCGTGTACTGAAAATCGGAACTATTCTCTACTAACATATTATTTTAATCAATTCAATTCGATGACTTTTTTGCTGGAAAAAATTTAATCAAAGACTTTAGGGCATCATTCGCTTCTTAAGCGTAGCGAGAATGTCAAGGCACGAAACGCGAAATAACTTTGCTGCGAGAGACCCCTAGAAATGTTACAAAATATGCAAATTACGATTCAAGATTATTTTTTATATTTTGGATTTTGACATACTTTAATTATATTTTATTTAAGAACAAAATGAGCGTTATATTTACGATTTTATTTAGTTTGGAATATTTTACAACGCCAAATAATTTTGGAATGAGCGATAGCCTCTGTACGGATAAAGGGTACCGAACGTTTTATACATGAATAACAAAGATTGATATTTTGAGACCCAAAAACATATATAAGTTAAATTTTTAATTAGGTATGTACTCATCCATATTTTAGACAAAATATTGTAAAAAAAAATTAAAATCAATTATTAAAAAATCAAAAAATACAGCTGTCAAACGTATAAAACATTATGAGGAGCAAAGAAAAATGAATCCTTGAGCAGGTTTTAACGAAAAGTGATGAATATATGGCCGTGAAAAAAATTTATGTGATAATTTAGCATCTTTTCAAGAATATGGCCGACTCAGATACACGATTAAATATATTTTGTACGCCATAAAAAAAATCCAGAGCTGCCTCTGCTTTTTGCTTTTAAACCGTTTTTCTCAAGTACCCATTAATCTATGATGCCAAAACTTTTACACATTATTCAATACATTACTCGTATGCATTATAATATAGCTATTTGATAATTAATATTATGGGTACAAATTTTGAGAAAAATGCAAAAATGAGCGAAAAACGTAAAACAGCGCGAATCCGCTCCGTTCTAGCACGCGCATTCTGCCCTTTGTTAGAAAGGGAGGTAATTCAGCTCTTATCAGCCCCTTGAGCAACGAAGCAACGTTGGCCGTTGGTCCAGGCTGCTGTCAATGATCGTTAAGGCAAGTCAAAGGCCAAGTGGCGGCTTGAAAACTCTAACAGCCAGGTTGGCCGCTAACCTGGCAAAGCCTAATCTAGGATTGGGTCTGGTTTTCCCTCTGGGTTGTGGAGGTCTGATGGCAGTCGCTCTGTGTTAAACCTAACCTGGCAAAGCCTAATCTAGGATTGGGTCTGGTTTTCCCTCTGGGTTGTGGAGGTCTGATGGCAGTCGCTCTGTGTTAAACCTAACCTGGCAAAGCCTAATCTAGGATTGGGTCTGGTTTTCCCTCTGGGTTGTGGAGGTCTGATGGCAGTCGCTCTGTGTTAAAACCAGTGTCCTCGTCAAATCCGACTCCGTAAAATACTAGGCGATGATGATTTAATTTTTCCAAAATCGAACGCTATTCGTTGGCTATACTATAAAACTACTTATAATTAGGTCAGTTTTTTTTTATGAGCTCAGTATTTTTATAAACTGACCGTTTTGACTTCTATCAAAATCCCAACTGAAATCAACAAACACCCTAACTGGCTTGAGCTACAACATACATACATACATAACATCACGCCTCTTTCCCGTCGGGGTAGGCAGAGACCACAGTCCTCCACCTGCTACGATCTTGACATACTTCCCTTGCTTCCTGTACTTTCATCAATCCTTTCATACATGCTTGTCGGTTTAGGGTACTTTTAACCTGGCCTTTATTCAGAACGTCCTGAATTTGGTCCTGGTACGTAAACTTGAGCTACAAGGATCGTAAAAAAGTTTTTGCAAACAAATTGACGTTTTGTTATTTAATTCAATTTGTGGGTGAATCATAAATATAATTGGATGAAATATAATCAGCCAAAAATTTAAATTCACAGGTTTTTCTTTCCAAAAGTAAATAATGATATTTTTGAAATATAAGTAGTATTTGATTGTTAGTTTTTATTTATTATGATTTGTTTTCATATTTTTTTAAAGTTTTTTTAGTCGTTATAAAATAGCATAAATCACCGAGATATTCAAGAGTTGATATAATGCTGAGATCGGACGATTATCTGACGAACCGCTCAACCAATCTCAGCACAAACTCTGTGTCAGCAGGTGATATAGTCACTTGGCTTATTGGTACAGTAAAGTTAATATTAAACCAGAATCGACTTTTCGAACTTGAGAATTCTCGGTCAGTTAACTGCATAATACACTATCTTTATTATCTACTTAACAACTTTATAAACAAACAAAAAGGCGAAAAATCCATTGAGTTAGGTGGCCGAGCTCCCGCCAAAAAGCCCTTCTTTTTAGGGTTCCTTACCCAAGGGGTGAAAAACGGAACTTTATTAATATGCCTCCGATGTCTGTCTGTCAGCGGTTTGTATCTCAAGAACCGTAATAGGTAGAGAGTTGAAATTTTTGCAGATTATGTAATTATGTATTTCTGTTGCAGCTGTAACAACAAATAATAAAATAAATGGTACAGCAGCACTGAACTTACTGTCTCGCGATAGGCAATTTAAAAGTATCAACTGCAAACTTAAATTTGTATTGTTACACACATAGCACGGAAATACAAACTTAAATTTAGGTTTTTCCAAATGATGTTCATCTTGTCTGTATGCTAGATTTGTTTAAAAAAAATTATTATATTATCCAGTCAGGTGGATAACCAATGCAGAATTGAAATTCTAGAATATTAAAATAAGTGCAATGGAACCAATTATGAGTAAATCACATGTTTACGTTTCGATAGTACTGGAACACTTCTTATATGAAAATACACAGACCAATTGATACTGCCATAAAATATCTTACATGGAGATGCTCGGTCATGCAAAGTTTCATAAAAGTCGTTTGAGCCGTTTTTCAGCTTTTAATTATTTATTTTTGTTGTATGACAGCTACCCTCAAATGAGAGAAAGCAAGAAAGTTCATTCATTTTTTTAAATAGACGTTAGATATGAGTTTTCACAACATTTACTTTTTTTTTTAGTACACTAACTTCAATCTCGGAAAAGTTTGTCAAAATAGCGATAGAATGATCAATCATATTTGAGAAAAAATACTATCAATTTGTTGTTTTACTGAGGTTTTTTTTCGAACTTTGTCCTTAAGTTGTGTAGTTTGGTGGACAGATTCACATCCTTCAATAGGAGTATTGTTACACGAAGTAGAGCAGCCTCGCGTTAGAGTTAATCATTAAGAATAAACATTATAGACCGCATAATGTAAAAAGAACAAGGAGGTAGTTCATATGAGGGCAAACTTTTTCAAAGAACTCACCTCAGGCAGGAGCCAACGAACATGAAGAAAGAACTTTTATTAAGAGCTATAGTCCATTTCGATTTTATATTTATTTATTACTTGCTTGCTATATGGTTTAAGATGTTAAAAATAAGAAAAAGTATCACATATGATGCAAAGTAAATGGAATATATGAATTGACTAGATTAGATCCTAACACTATCAAATAAAACTAGACCGCATTATCTAAATATATAAAAGAGCTTGTACTTGTACACAGTACTTTACAAGTATTCCCAGCAAGTGTCATATTTTGTTCCTCTATTATGTAGTCTACGGCCCAGTTTGACACTCATAAGGATACAAAGTAATAATAGTGATTAGCTTTTTGAAATCGGAAGAACATAAACTCTTGTCGTCGAAAGAAATATCTCCCTAGAATTTGGAATTCAGCCAAAACCATGAAGTGTGACCAAAGCGCTTGCTTGAGAAATGAGGCCGCTGATCTAAATGTTAGGCTTCAGACGTAAAATACATAAAATGACTCTTTCGCAAAGTGGCATACGGTCGCCAAAGTATGTACAGGAGAGAGCATTTCATTCAGCATCATCACTTGGAAGATTTGAAGGTGAAAGTCCTTCTGGGGGAGTCACCGTCGAAGACATCAACTGGGTGAGGGCTTTTTAAGGGGGGAAGGGGCAAAGACGGCAAGAATCCGAAGGAGAGCCACATTGATTTAAACCCATTGCTGGATAATCCTAAACGGTCTCACTCTTCCATCCTTCAATAAAAAATGTTTACAGCGTTGAGAATTACATAACACTTTGAGAGCGTAAATACATAAGAAAAATATAAAAGTAACGAAGCAAGCAGGAAGTGTTAGCAATCCAGAAAGTGATAAGATTCATGGTCACTTTTCAATGTCAATCAAACCCGTAAATATATTCGCTTTAAACTTCAGTTCAACATAGCAATCATGAATCTTTGGCGATTTAACTTAAATAATTCAAACGCTTTACATGGGTAGGGAATAAACTGAATATTATTTCCAAAGGATCAGATATTGAAATTATACCATACATTATTTATGAGGGAGTCAGGTGTGTGTATAATAAGTGTGCCAGTCATTCACATAGTAAACCCAACAATGATTCACACTTTATATTTACGGTTCCCTTTTGCCCAGCTTTCTCATTTAATTTTAAAATTATAAGAATAATTTCATTTATTAATAATTTTATTGATGTTAACGATAAAGGACTTTTTTACAGCGGTGCGAGCTGATCGCATGCGTGGCGGGCGCAACAAATTTGGTCCCATGTACAAACGAGACCGCGCCCGCAAACTGCAAATGATGCGGCAACGACAGATTGCAGTGCAAACCCTTCGCGGGTCTCTTGGCGACGGCGGCCTTGTACTCGGCTTCGGGTCGGCATACGCCTCGGTGCCCGTCAAACAAGAGATCCAAATACCACAGGTGTCATCTCTGACATCATCACCCGAGTCATCCCCTGGGCCCGCCCTCCTAGCCGCCCAACCTCCGCAGCCTCAGCCGCCGCCGCCACCGCCCCACGACAAGTGGGAAACGCACTCGCCGCACTCAGCCTCGCCGGACGCATTCGCCTTCGACGCACCAGCCACCACTGCTGCCACACCCTCAAGCACAGCGGAACCTACTAGCACGGAGACTCTTCGAGTGTCGCCCATGATCCGTGAATTTGTCCAAACCATTGATGACCGCGAGTGGCAGAACTCGCTCTTTGGACTCTTGCAGAGCCAAACGTACAACCAGTGTGAGGTTGATCTCTTCGAGTTAATGTGTAAAGTGCTAGACCAAAACTTGTTCTCTCAAGTGGATTGGGCAAGAAACACCGTGTTCTTTAAGTATCTCAAGGTGAATTTCAGATAAGTATAAAAATCCTTCCCGCATCCTGATATCCTATCCTGGTGTACACCAACTTTGCAAGCGAATGTAATGCTATGCGATGCTGAGCGACATTGAGTCCATCTAAAAAGATGGATAACTTTAGTGCTTTGCGAATAGTTTGTTCGTGGCTATGAGTAGACAGAATCTAGGATGTATGAGTGGGGCGCGTGTGACGCAGTGAGATTGCGGTGCGGTCCGCAATCGATACGCCGCCGCGCCGCACCAACTGGGTCAAGTTCCCACGACAAACGTGCCGCCTGCCACTGCCGTCACGTTCTATTCTACGTACCTACCTACCGTACACATAAACTTGCTAGTCGATGCATGGTTACGTAAACTGATTCACCTGATCCAACAAATTTTCGTAGGCCTATTCTGTTTATCCGAAAATACGTCTCGTCGCGAAATGATTAAAAGTAGTATACATTTAAAAGTAGGTAGGTAGGTAGTCAATTAATGCTTGTCAGGCAGTTAAATCAATCAGCAGGAGTCAACCGGCATGGAACGGGAGCAGCGGCGGCAGCGCCCGTCGCAACGCAACGTAGTCGTACGCTTACGCAAGAGCCGCAGCCGGTCACGTGGGTAGGCAACGTTGCCACTCAGTGCGCTTCGTTTCTTCTCACTCTATCAGGCTATCTCACCTTCACTCCATAACCGGCAATTTTTGTTTGCGCTAAAATGACGCGGCTTTTACGACCCATTCACGGAATTAGGTCGCCAGAGAACGTTGGTAAATTGAAGAGGAAATAAAATATAAGTTTGCGAAAAGTTAAGCTTTGCTCGCCTAACCTAAAACTATTATAATATGCTGAAACTTACGATTTCAACTATCGCGTCGCACATATGTTGGTGTAAGATTAATTATCAAACCTACTGAGAATTTACGCTTTGCAATCACACGTACATGTGAAGCATGGTTAGGAAACCGGTTTAAAGTCAGAGCCCTGAGACCGGCATCTAGAGATGTTGATGACCGACGACGTGGGCTTTCTCCAGACGGATGTGATGTAACGGTGCGGCATGAGGCGGCGACGCGAAGCTCGGGGTGGCAACGCTGCACTTTCGTCGGCGCACTTGACATACTGCCCGTGGCCGACTTACCGCGAGAAAGCACTTTTTACCACGGCGCGTAACCACCGGTAACCAACGGAGACGTAACGAGTTGTGCGGCCTTTCTTAGCTTTCTCTTACATAATGTTACCGGCTACGATTAGCCGCATAACATAGTGGCTCTATGAACTTGAGCGTTCGATGACGCGCAGTTGTATCATACTCGGGTCTACATGCTTGTTTATTTTTTCGTAGCTTACATTGAGTCTCAGAATAGAGTCGCGCTTTTTGATAGCTTTCTGGATTAAGTTGGACTCGAATCTGCATTTTACATTATATATTTTTTTAATCTTTTATGTTTCGAGTAAGGTGCTTAATTTTTTATTGATTTAAGTACCATTTAATTTTTGTGCAACACATTTGACTGCTGTCTAGTAACATTGTAGGCAGATAGCCCTTAAAGCCAAAAACGTCACACTGCTTGATTAAATCAAATCACTGCGCGACTTTGACCCACTTCAATAGTATCTTACCGAAGTAATAAGTAGGTACTATCTACTTATCGGTGCGAGCCAAGATGGCCGCCTAAAGGAAATGCTGCTTAAAACCGACCGCAACCGCGCACCAAAACGCATCACACCACGTTCCACATAACATCAAACTATCTACTAGGCTTATGCTTACCGCAATAAAAAAACTATAAAGTACCTAATAAAAATACAACCCTTTAATTAGTGGCAAAGCATTAAAACAAAACTATAGGGATATTATGAAAGTTTAAAACAGACTGAGTCACACTAACTTTTCGAAATGTCAAATCCTTTGTGAAGACAAGTTTTATCGATCTGATGTTGATTTGTATTGAGTAAGCACCATGCAGTGTGGTAATAGCTCCGAGCTCTAAAATTCAGTTGTAACATTTCGTAAACGGCATATTTAACGCGCTCGCGCACCGCCCCGTGTTTTCTAATGCAACTGTATTATGTGGGTCACGGCGCGCTAACTGCGAGTTGGCCACAATTTGTCTGAAATCGATATTCCAACTTCGTATGAGCAGGTAATCGTTTAACCAATATGAATTCAGGTTAATTATTGAACATAGTGCAGTGGGAATGAAGGAATAAACCATTGCGTCATACGTCGCTCTTCGAATACATTCGTAGATTACTCCCCGTTCCTTATTTTGCCGTCTTGTCGACTTCTTGATTAAATTGTTTTTCAAAGTTTACTCGTAATGCAATAAAAAGTAACAATTTTTCGTTCTAGAAACAGGGCAGTTTCAATTAAATTGCCACTAACCATATTTTAACTTTTTCTGCTGCGGCTTAAGTAATAGTGAATTGCTTTGTTTCTCGTCATTTACTGTCGCGTTCTAGACGGCAAAAAATCCTATATCAGATATTCAAAACAAATTTGATTGTGCTCTGCACGTGTAGCAATGCGGTTCGAATTTGTTGCAGGTTGATGATCAGATGAAACTACTGCAGAACTCATGGTCTGACATGTTGGTCCTAGACCACCTTCACCAGCGCATGCACAATGGGCTGCCAGATGAAACTACTCTCCACAACGGCCAGAAGTTCGATTTACTCTGCTTGGGACTGCTCGGAGTCCCTGCCTTGGCTGATCATTTCAATGAGTTGCAGAACAAACTCGCAGAGCTCAAATTCGACGTCCCGGACTACATTTGTGTTAAATTCTTGCTGCTGCTTAACCCCGGTTAGTATATCAGTTATTTTATTTAGTCTAGAGAAAAGTTAACAAATTATTTACACGACAGTTTGGTTTTCTGTGTTGATGTTTCCGATTAATTGTGATCAACTACGACACACATGATTGCTGGTTATGCGAATGATTTTATTGATTCGTTTATGTTTTATTTTTCTTTGGATGTATGTGTATTCTGCTTTTAACCTTCTTAGTATGCACACACATGACCATATTCCATCACACGTTTAATATTTTTGAAGATACTACTTGGGATTTCAGAGGTGCGGGGCATTGTGAACGTAAAATGCGTCAGAGATGGTTACCAGACAGTGCAAGCTGCGCTGCTTGACTACACGCTCACGTGTTATCCTACGATACAGGTAAGTTCAAACTACTATAATTTTAACCAAGTCTAATTACAAGCCGTGTGATCCTTAAACAGGTGAATTTAAAAAAATCCTTTCTTAGGTTTTATTACAAACTCCTATGCAAAAAAAACTTGTCTCAGATCCACTATGTAGGTATGCTTTTCTGTCAGCCGGTTAGATTTATTTAAAATTAAAATACTGCCGAAATATAGCTGTGTAACTTAGTATTCTTTTTATGCTTTTACAGGATAAGTTTGGAAAATTAGTGACAGTCGTGCCTGAAATACATGCGCTAGCGGCGCGAGGGGAGGAAAATCTCTACCAGCGGCATTGTGCCGGTCAAGCCCCGACGCAAACCCTCCTCATGGAAATGCTGCACGCTAAGCGCAAGTGAGTAATACTTCCGAATCTTTTTACACACAAAAGATTTTCTAGTTTCCCGTGACACTCTGTTTAAAGCAAAAAAAAGGATGATTCGGTAAAAGGATGATTGCGAAAAGTTTGGACTTTTTTTTATCTGTTTGGTGTTACTTTTAAACAGATAAGTGCAATAAATATGTCTTATTCTAGGCCGGTCGGAGGCGAAATGGTTAACCGGAGTGCTGAGCATACGTCAACTCTAGACCGATTGTACGTTACCCTAAATAATTCAAAATGATTGTCATCAGCGTTTAAAATATCATTTTAATCTTTACTTTTCTGCTAAACTTGACTGAGTTGCCAGTTTTGCACGGACTTCTACAACGGACGAAGAAAGAAAATCGACAGACGACAGAAAATTTGTATCTCAGGTTTTTCTTCCTTCGATCCGTTGATTCATCGTATAACCATCTAAAAGCACACTTCATTTATTTTTAATACCTCACGCCCGCAGTCTAGAAACATGCATTATAATATCAAAATTCTCACCCAAACAAAGAATGATGAGTTTTTAGTCGTCATCTTTAACTAATCCTACAATGGTGAAAGGCAAAATCATCGAAGTACACACATCAAAACGTCTAATATTTGAAACTGATACGTTAATATATGGTTACGCCTGGCATTTTCGTAACACGATGGCCCAACATTACGTCAAGATCAGTGTTGCCTTGCCATCAATTGATATCTATTAGGTATACAACGTGTAATTTCAAATACGCAAAACCTCTCGGGGAGTGTCTAGAGTCTTACCCGTGTAACTGAACAACTTTTGAAAATTTAAATAACAAATATTTGGTTCTTCTTATAAAATGACTGCATCAGATTTCATTTTGTATTAAGACTCAATTCGCATAGGAAACGTAGGTATGTGTAAGGTACCTCGAAACTTGGCTCATAGACAGGGATAATGTCAATAAATAAAAGAAAAAATAAAAAAAAAATTCGGTTGCAAATAATAAAGTTAAAAAATAATTTTGTTTTTGTCAAATATCGATTAGCCGTATGGCAGACTGAAACGTAGCCATGGCCAGTCTTAAAAAAAACTGACAACTGTTTTAAGCAGTCTGTTGTCGGTTTATACCTCAGAGTAAAAAACTATAGAGTCCGCCATATACATATTCTGTATGAGCTAGTGAAGTGTAAAGCGTCTCACTGTCGCCCATACTAGTCGGTCAAAAAACTCAGTTAAGTTTTACAAAAATCAAGATATCTTTAAAAATCTAATGTTTTAGTATAAACTTTGTTTAAAATGAAAATAAAAATATATCGTTTTTTACTTGTGAATTGATCATTAATACTTTTAACGGAAGCGTAAATAATCCGTAATAGACATTTTATGTGTGATTTTTAACACCGTTTTTTTCCTGATTGGTAAGTGTTTTCACCAGAAAAACTGTGGTAAAGAAAGTGCTACGCTTATGGCTCCCTCCTTAGCAGGAAGAGCTGCTACTAAAACCTCCTTTATTTATACAGCTGATAGTTTTTTTTTATGATAGGCAATGACTACTCACAACATTCTGCCATACGAACTATCGATATTTGACGAAAACGATATTCTTTAAAAACTTCGTCATTTATGGCCGAAAAAAATTGGTATTTTTTATTTATCTTTAGGTAATGATCCTATTCCTGTTTATGAGCCAAGTTTCAAGGTACCTTACATATAAGTTTCCTTTACAATTTTTTTTAAATTTTAGTTTCCTAATGTTGTAGAATAATTGTTTAGTTAAATGGGTAGAACTACCCCCAAAAGATTTTGCGTATTTAGAATTGTAAAACTTAATGCGTAGTCTCGGCAATACAAAAGCTGATGCCGTAGACTAGGCAAAAGCGACATCGCTGATGACTTTACTTATCTGTCACTGGAAAAGAATACCACGGTTATATTTTAGTTGGATTCGGGGAATTGAGTACATCGAGATTTATTTCTGAGAGATGGACAGACGAATTGTTCCATTCAATAAAGGGTATATTCGCAAAATCGCAAGTTTTCCGATTCATAAGTTTCTTAACAAAAAACACAACCTTTTTATTTAAAAAGAAGAAAGTTTTGTATTAGAATATAACTGCTAACTTTTGAAGAAACTGCCGTATAGCTCAGATTTCTAAATGAGATAAAAAAGAACTGAACACTGCCACTCAAAAAAGGTCTTTCACCAAAAAGCGCTCATGTTATGAAGATTTTATGAATTTTAAACCAACGAAAATATAATAAAACAAGCTTAAGGTGATCTGTGACGGCCAGCTTAGCCCCGAACGCAACTAGATGGAGCCACTGCTGCAAATATAAGGTTTTATTTTTTTAATGCAATAAATACCAACTATATATGTGCAAAAAGTTGATTCGCGTAAATTTCATCCTGCAAATTCAACGCCTAACAACAATTTCGATAAGAAAAATATCTCCATATGTCCACTTAAGTCAATTACTCTCGTCAGTCCGTGTTTACATGAGTACGATCACTCACACATGCACACAAAGCACAACCTTACAGTTTTGACCGCACGCCCACAATCGTAATATTGAACCAAAAATTGCTAACAAAAATAGTACTTTCAGTACATTAACTGTATTTTTGTATTAATTAGCGAAAAATTTAACTAAAAATTATGTACTCGTTCGTTTTTCAACAGAATTTTATGTCCCGCGTAAGAATGCAAGTCATTTGAATTTTTGTATGGAAAACGGATCACCTTAACACGTGGAACTCTGTACATCATCGCTTCTCTCGGGATCCAACTTAGTCCCTAGAAGGGAATTTCCTTTATTATATGGGGAATATAAATACACGTACTCGTACCTACCAAATTTTCAAGATAATTATGCCGTATAGGTGGGAAAAATTCGTATAGGTCCAAATGCGTATTGGTCATTTTATCTGTATTGGTCCTTATGCGTGTAAAGGGCTGGGACTGTGTGGCTGGGATAACTGAATAAGATGCCAAATAAACCGTAACAAGCTTGCCAAAATGTACGCCAAGTGTCAGTTGCAATGCAAAAAGCCTTTAAGACACATTTTAACCATTTTACATTTTTTGGCTAGTGATTTTACGTGATTAATTACATGTCCGTAACAAGATAATTTAAACTTAATCATGAATATCGCGCACCAACTCTTACGGATACAGTAATGTTGCGAATATACCCTTAATAATGAGAAACTGGTCTCTTAATTATAGAGGCTACAATGGAATATAATAATATCAAGAACTTTGTATCGGTTTCAGTCTATAGATGTTGAATACGGTTCACAAATGGTTTGATCTTTTTTTATAAAAACTGTTTTGATGTGTATACCTTAAGGGTCGAAGGTTTATAACTTTTTCACCATTGGTTGGTTGGCTTGCAAAAAGCTTACTCACGTATTTGACACACTTCGAAAGTGGTTTTTTCTCAAAACTTTTTGACTCTGAGGGCACTGCAAGTTATCCTTCGTCATCGAGTACAAGAAATTTGTAACTTTGTTGAGAGTAGTGGGGCATAAGATCCACAAAACGTTGGTCTGCCTGCCGGGTTGCGCATTGGCAGATCAATGTTTTGTGCTTAGAGTATATAATTTTATTACAAGTAAATTTTATGGATCTAATAGGCCACTACTCCCTTTTTTTGCCAATGGGCTTACTCTTGACCTAGATCTAGTCTTGAGGACAGAGATGAGCTTGCCCAGAAGAAGCCTATTTACCCGCGACTTGAATATATTTGGGATATATGAACTCGGGAACACAGACGCAGGCAGAGAATTCCACTCTTTGGCCGTGCGCAGTATAAAAGATGTTTCAAAACGCTTTGTGCGAATGTGTGGAATATCAACCAAGTGTGGGTGATATTCTGCGGTGCGTCTGGACTCCCGATGGTAAAAGGGGATGGTGGAACGGGCTCATGGAGCTCTTGAGCACACTCTCCGAAGTATAATCTGTTAAAGACCGACAGACATGCAACCTTGCGTCGGTGGGCCTGACTGTGAAACTTGGTTTTCAGCAGCATCTCATTAACAACGAGCTTATTGCTCTCTTAACAAAGTTGCAAATTTCTTGTACCGGATGACGTAGGATAACTTGCATTGCCCTTAGTCATGAGTCTATATCTCAGAATAATAGAACTGAACAACGATTCCAAAAAAAAAATATATTAATTTCTTTAGGTCAGAGACACAAAATAATATTGTCGCTTTTTAGCCCCTAGATACACTGTTGGGAAAGTTGTTCAGTTCGATAAACTAAATCACCTGAGTATTTTGCACTTTGTTTGACATCGTTTACACAGATTGAAGAAGTAAAGCGTGGGTTCGTTAGTTGTGCCTGATGCCCCCAGTTCTGTATGCCCGTTTCGTAATTATAAACTTATTGACTTTGACTATTTACTCCGTATCTGTTGAATGACGAGATGACTAACATAAATAATAACGTTCATAAATGGATATTTCCGAATTTCGATGGCACTAGTATGACTCACAGGATAGACTACTTTTATCATCTATTTAAGCAGCACTCCGCTTCTACACGCTGTCGAAGCTTGGTAGAAAACTAAAGCACATAGATTTTAAGAGATTAGTCAGTTGCTGATAGGCTCATTAATGTTGATATCGCATTAAGCCTTATGCTGTCCTCTTGACCTTTTGTTTGCAAAGGAAGTGTCAGCAATAGATTTAATAGAAAAAATACTTTTATGAGGCTGACTGCAACAACACAGTTTTATACAGAATGTACTAGAAGTACGGAAACCCCTTTTCAGTGTCTCAGAACGTGGAGCTTTTGCTAAGGCCTTTTTTGACCTACATCTCTAATGTTGTTCAGTTCAGAAAACCTGTAAAAGAATTTTTGTACTTTTTTACACGCTGTTACTCGTAAAATGATGTTTACATGACAAATAAAGTTAAATAAAATAAGTATAAAATTTGTGTGTATATGTGTCAGGTGCGGTTTCCTGCCAAGCGGCACCATTGAGCCACATTCTCCTATTTAGAGTAAGCATCTCATTTTGTACCTTGATTCCCACAAACCGCATTGTATAGGTAGATGGATAACAGCACAACTATTATTTTTTATAAATTAACAATGCTTGCATTTAGTAATGAGCTAAATTGTGGTACCTGTAGAATGATTTAGATTCTGCAGTTTACACAGTAGTTGTTACCTACTTAATTTACTGAGATGATAAATAACTCCTATGCCATGTGTTGAATTTTTAGTAAAAAGTGTAATATACTTACTTCTGAAAAACATTATCCGGATCATTATCCAGTCAAAATTTGTTACTTTTGTTACACCATGAAGATACTCAAAAACAATCTGATTCACATTATTAGATTGAGTTAACTTAAAACACTTCATAGTAAAAGTGCGGTTACTCCCACCTAACTACCTACCAACAAGCAAATTTTTGCTTGAACTCGAAAAATAAAGGTTATCTCTAGCGCCGTTCCGGAGAACTTGACAAACAATAACAAAACAAAACATTAGGCTTATAAAATTATAGCAAAAGACTCATTGAACGAAAACAGAGTGGCTCAGCGCCTACGCAGGATTCAGTCGGATAATCCTCAATGGCTCCTAGAATTGTATGTTATCACTACATATTATAATTATATTATATATTGGATCGGGGTACAAATCGGGAAGCTTACTTTGTTTTGCATTTTAATTTTTAAATCTTATTCATCGAACAAAAAACTTATTTTATGTTTTGATTCAGAGTACGACTTCCTTTAAGAAATGTTAATTTATATTATGCTTTTCTATTTTTCGAAAAATAATTTATATTCATGGCAACGATTCATAACACCTGTTTCATGGAGGCTGGAAAATTTCATATAATGGTATAAAATTTCACATTTTAGTTTAGACTAATATCCCTATGGGTAGTTAGTACCTTTAACAGGAAATGCACGCGTACATTAATTTTCATTTAAGCTGGTTAACCAAATTTGTTTAAAAAAGCATAATTTAGTGTGAGGGCGTTACTGTCCCGTTGAGCACATACACATCCAATTTTCGGTATATTTCTTATTGTCAACCGACGGCGTCAATTCTTTTAATTAACTACACAATTTTGTTTCCAGATCTTGAACTCCCAGTGAAGAATAAGGCGAAAGGAATATCCCGGAATAATGCGCCAAGCGCAAATAGAATGTTATACAACAAAATATTACTTATTAATTAATTAGCTTTAGTTTTAACTTGGTGTGTGATTAAATTTAATAAGTTATTGCGCCGAGCGCCAGCTGCCGGCTGGCAGTGCCGCGCGTGCCTAGTCCGAGTACAGATAAAACAAATATTTATCTACCTTATCTCTGTAACCTAATATACAAAAATGTTATACACCAGTCTCGTGTAGCTATGGTTAATTTATTTAGCAGTCTTAACGTTTAACTTCAAAATTAAGTACATTGTATAAACTAGGTTCTCTTAACTCCGGTGCGTGGCAAAGGGAAATATTACAATACATACTTTAGGAAAGCGTCTGTGATTATAAACGAAGAAATTTGAAGAAAACCGTTTTAATAATGTTAGTTGACATGATATGTGTAATAAATAATAATTATAGTTTTATTGTGGTATGTTTATGTTAGGACGTCGTCCATTCGGCCGACGACAACGTTGATTATTACGATTCTCTTATAAAATTTTATCTACTGCACGTTACTACTAAATGTGTTACTGTCTTCACAGTTATTGCAGTTGTGTTTTGTATGAATAATATGTAGCTTACTATATCTGGACGTGTATGAGTTACGATTGTTAACTAGTGTTTGTGTGCTACCAGTTACAACAGGCGGTTAGGGGCTTGTCATCATACAAATTTTATCAAAAGTTGAAATGTATTTGAAAATAACAATTATTCGTCTAATATGTACATATATCGAACAAGAACAATTTTATTCACAAGAAATCATGTTTAAACTTTTACAGTTGTCTATAAAGATGTTTATCTTAAATGTTGTACATAGAATAAAATTTATTTTTGTCGGCCATACCAGTACAAAACATTTTTATTATACTTGTAAATAACATAAAGCACAGTGATTTCCTCTACTTTAATGTAACTATGTAAAATATTATCAACATACGTGCAAGAAGAAGCCTTAAAAATCATAGATTTTTAAAAATAATATGGGTACTAGCGTCTACCGACCAGTGGCGGTCGAGCAAGATTAAAGTATTTTTATAAAACATATATTGTTCTTTATTAACATATATAATATGTTAATTAACTGAAAGTACATGATTTCGTATTTTTCTAAAATAACTAAATTGTAGTAGTGTACGTAAACAAATCTAATGATCAACTTTAAAAGTGGAAATAAATTATACATGTATATCGATATGTATGTAATTATGTATAAGGTGATGTACCAATTTAATACGTTGCAAATTTAATTTGATAACGTTTACGTCGGAGAGCTGTTCGCATTAACAACCGCACACAGCCTGGCTTTATGACCAGACACGTCAAACGATTTAAACTTGTATGTGAATCGTCACCATTGTGCTCTCGACAGTGATGAAAGATTTAGTTAAATCCAAAATGTGATTGATGTTTTATTTTGAGGACGTTTGTTTATTATAATATAGAGTAGGTATGTTAGTATCACTGCACCAAGTGCAAATAAATATGTGACCGCATCAACGAGTAAGTAACTATTGTAAAGTGATGTTTCCATTAATCTGGCTCAACGGCCGTAACCTAAGCTTATATGTAACACATACAACATTTATGCACCATATTTTTGTCTATCTATGCCGTCCAGTGAATACTAACTTTATTGAGTCTTAGAGACTTAATTTGGAGATATAAGAAATTTTGCTTTTAATCATTTTTCATAAACTTTGGCAAGACAAATATCGGGTGGTTATTTTAGTTTTGCGATAGACATCGTCAACGCGATGGTCAATTGTTTTTGTCAGCTGACTACCAATGGACACGGATTATATTATAACACCTTCAATATAGTAGGTACAACGTTGACTTACCAGAAGTGGTTATGCTGTATCATTTGTACTTTATCGGTCGTGTTTTGAAGTGATATGAATTTTTCGGCGTTGACGATTGCAATGGTTCGGTAATGTTCAACAAAGCTAGTTAAAATAATGTTATGGTACAACGGTTATCAAACGCATAACCATAAGAGATATTGCAATTATAAGATTTCGGACGGTTTTTTTTTTGCGGCCATTAAAATAATCTCCAGTCATTTTGCTATGGACCATTAACTTACATGTATGTATCTATGTAAATAGAATGCTGATAGAATCATGAACCCCACGAATAGATTTTGTTATTTTATAAACATACATATATTCTATACATAATATTATTAGATGTATGTGGAGCTGCGATGTTCTTTGTAAATAAATCGTGCTAATAATATTTCAGTCTAAACATCGTACTCCCTTTGCATCCTTATTAAGATTTTGAGTAATTAAATGTAAAATAGATGTCATATAAAGGAAAAAAATATTTTTAAACTAAAACATGACATTTGTCATTTTTTTATAAACTAAAATTGTTGCACAACTCGCAGCTCCATCAGTTCGACGCTTTATCGAAAGCAAAGCTGATCTGTGATGGTATGACATAGTTAGGTACTAGGCTGTGGGGGTCTCATTACAATTTGTCTATGCAAGGGGTACAGCAAGAGACCAGCCTTCAACGTTTCTTTGGCAGCTTTACCTATAACTTGTGGTAGGGTTGTATTCGAGAGTCAATTAACGAATGGTTACAGATTTTAATATTCTTTTACAGCACCTCTGCTACAAGCACATTTTGACGTAAAAGATCTCTTATATTAGTTTTGCGTATTTCAATTTACCATTCATATGTTACCATTTATACAGTATTTTTTTACAACAAAATATTTGTTAAATATACTATACCTAATACAGTATTACTTTTATGTATATAGTACAGATAACGCAAAAGTAATATTTGAGATCATACAAGAAGTAGATTGATAAAATATTAATAAAAAGGAATATATTTTTTAACATTTACCTGTCATATAAAAGAAATACATAATAATAAATATTGGCTTACATATTTCGTGAAAATTATTTATAATAATCAAAATATTGCGTGTAACTACATATTTTGTTAAATAAAATAATAATATATATGTATCGAACAATTATTATGACATACCATAGGAATTATATATTTAAAGTTCATAATTTCATAATTAATTTTCGGGACATATGCATGATAATAGTAAATATATTATTTTTAATGAGCAAGGTTACAGCGTCGTGTGCCATTAGTTAAGTGATTGTACAGGGTTCATTCAGTAAATAAAAGGGGGCTCTGACCGGAACCGGCAGCGTCCCTCCCTCCATACCAGTGCAACTGCGTTAGCGCGTATAGATACTAAGTTTATTTCCTGGACAATCAATATTTTAATGTGAAGGTGCCAGTTTTAATAACAACGTTCATTAGTCTTTCGCTTTGGTTTCTCACATCTTCTTTCATTTGAATGTAAAATTTTAAACCTACTAGTTACGTCTTAAGGTTAGGTTGTAATATACAGCGTAATGTTCTAATATTAATTATTAATCTTTATATAAGTGATATCTATATTTATGAAATGTAAGTGTAAGTGTATTTTAAATATATTAAGAGACACGATGGGTGTTTTATGTAAATGTAAATTTTGATTTGTAGATAAGTGAAGATAGTTATAGTGAAGTCGGTACCGGGCGCGGCACGGCGCGGTGCCTCGTGCCGTGACGAGCCCTCGCTCCGCGGTGCGTGGCCGCCGTGTCGTCCGCTCCCGGTAGGCGCTGTTACTTCGCTCAGATTCGCCCGCGCACTGTCTCCTAATATGTCATCCGTTCACGTTCACAAGACGAACTATGGCGGCGGCTGGTGATAACGGCCCTCTAGTGCTCGCATGCCCGCGCCCTCGTCACGTACATTACCGATAGTTGAAATTGATCGGTTACGGGTGAGAGTACGTACGCGTCGCACACATTCCAAAATAAAGCTAATCGTAACGCTAAGTGACGCGCCTCTGGTAACGCGTTACAATTGTAAGTTAACCACTTTGTTGTTCATTAACGGTAAGTTAGATTTAATCTCAGTGGATGTTGTTTAACTGTAGTCTGTGTATAGTTACTCTTGGTTAAGTTTACGTGAGGATGTGAATTTGAGCGAATCGACAGGCCTCAGCCTGAAGGGTTCATAATAGCTGTTAAATTCTATGTACCTAATCCGATTACTTCTGTTGCATCTAACTTTATTTTGCGGCCGTGTTAAAATGTATATTTTATTGTACATATAGGTAGGAACAATGCAAGCAAAGTTTTAATTCTGGAATGTATGATTATTGTTGAATCTTAAAACGAGGAATAATAAAATATCTTTTAATATAACAGTACCAACACACGTTGATGTTTTGTCATTTACTTGATACCATAGATGTTACGGCTATTTATGTATTAATGTTATGTAGACAGTGAGGAGATCTCGAATCGGGAAGAGGGGGCTAGGGGTAGGTGACAGTATACACGTCACGAATGAAGGAATGAACTAGTTCGACCTCTCAGCATCCTAATCCCGATGCGAGCTGAGTCCTGCAGCGAAGCTAGCTAAGCGTGGAACACACCCCTCGCATCTCGGTCCAGAGACCGCTGCTATGTGTTAAATTATAAGTACACCTGACTCCTCTAAACACAAAAGCTAGTTGCCTTGCTACACTTTAACCTCAATTGTATATTTAATTTGTATTACAAATACCAACCAAATTAAATCAAAACTTATACATCACTGCTGGCATCACGTTTTAGATATCTATCATCAACAAGCTTTAAGAAAATTTATTTCACGATAGTTATAAGTGGTTTTCACATAAGTAGGTACTAGTTAATGCGAGTGGTCACTGGCTTATGATAAAGCATTGTTTTTCTTTTATTGTTTTACTGAAACTACCATGAATTGACACAATATAATTAAATTCAGAGTTTGCTTGTGTATCAAGCCAACGGGTAAATTCATAAAAAGGTATTATATAATTTAACGGAAATACCAACATATCACGAAAAATGTAAGTTTTCTCTTGTCCTTACCTTCTACAATTTAAATTCTGAATGACTTGATTATCCGCCAGGTGCAAAACGCTTTTCTTTGATTAAAAGTCTGTTAAATCTATTTCTGATACCAAAAGTGAAAAAGCAATAACAGCAATATACCTTGCTTTAAAAAATTGGTGTAAAACCTTTTAAACTTTTTCTGGGGACTAAATGCGACCGTTTTAATTCTTCGACTTTTCGAAATTCGCTAAAAGAAAATTCGACTTTCCATATAAATTAATTGGACCGATCAGCTGATAATTTTTTTGGGAATTTCCAAGTCGTATTTCAGAATAAGCCCTGACACGGAAATACACAAATAAAAAAAAATTACAAACCCTGTATTAACTAGAGTTTAAAAAAAGTTGAGGATTTGTGCAACTGGCGGAAAGTTGAGTTAAAGTGTAGCAAACGGCATTACCCATCCACTCGTACAGTGTGATTACATCACATACATCTTTTATACATTAATATGTAGTTATTGTTGTCGCTAAATCTTTACACTTATTTTTGTTGTTACAATGGAAAAAATAAGTTTATAGTTTTAGTGATTTAGCGGTTTTATTGTTTAGTGGTGTCATTAAGTTTAAATTGTAAAGACGATGATGATACCTTTAGATGGCATCATTGATGATCATGTTTAAGAGGGTAGGTGATGTGATGTCGCCCGTGCATCGTCAGTCTATTTATTTTCGTGGTGATTAATAAATATTGTGAGACGCACGTACGCGCAGTCGGTCGCGCCGCGGCCGCTCGTTATTGTAGAAATAAATGATATTTTCGTTTAAAATATTGCGTCTTTATTTCAATTTTACCATTCCCATAATTTATAACTATAAGTTATATAGTTAAGGCCCATTCTTGGACAGAAAGTCTTTGCTTAGACTTTTTACAAAAGCAAAGAAAAAACAGTGTGGTACCTTGGACAAAATGGATCGCGGTGGATTTTGACCGCAGTGTGGTGATACGTGGTACAACACTACGCAAAAGGACCCTACTTACCTTGGTCGCCTTTTACGTCACCTGAACCGATTCCTATACTACACAAGGTGACAAAGACATCTCTCGATATCTGAAACTCGATAAAGACCAAACAACTGGACAATTTTCTCCATGGAACATACCTTGAAATACAAAAAGATCTTGGACTTCCCATACCAAAGGAAGGCAAACAAAAATCGTATCCCTACAAATGTTCAGTTCGTGGTGAAGATCCACAGTTTGTTTTCGGAAGACGTCTTTTTACAACCTGTATACAACGTGTAACGGAATGGTGTGATAAAAATAAAGGATGTGAATCTACCCATGAAACTGAACAACTTTTCCCAAGGAAAATAGGTCGAAATATGAACATGAATTTTTGACCTCCCATACAAAATGCGCAATCAGTTGATGCAGTTTCTATGGGAGGTCAAAAATTCATGTTCATATTTCGACCTATGTTCCTTGGGAAAAGTTGTTCAGTTTCATGGGTAGATTCACATCCTTTATTATTATCACACCTTTCCGTTACACGTTGTATGAGCAATATTGGTTTTTGTTTGTAACTGCGTTCCCAAAACGACTCTAAAATTGAAATTATAACATACAGTTTATGTCTCATTTATGAAAACATTCGTTTTCTCCCTGTTTTCACGTGTCCTGAACAAAGCTTAGTTGGGTAGGGTATACATTTTTGGATATCACTAAGTAATAGAGATTTATAAATTAAATAAACTGAACGATAAGTAACGTAAATACTCGTACTAATAATACATACATAACATCACGCCTCGTTCCCGTCGGGGTAGGCATGAGATCACAGCCTTCCACCTCCTTCGATCCTGATATGTTTTCCTTGCTTCCTCTCACGGAAGAAATAATTCGTCAAGGTAGTGAAGGCGTCGTTCTATAAATTTGGAAGGGTTTGGGATTTTGGTCATGCTGGCAGATATTATCCAGAAGAAACGAGGTCCAATTTCCTTGCTTTCTCTACTTTATCAAGCCATTCATGCACGCTCGTCGGTTTATAGTAGTACTTTTAATCTGTCCTTTATTTACAATATCCTGAATTTGGTCATGGAACGTTCGCCAAGGCCATCCCCTTTCAACGTTTTCATTCACTCTCGCCTGGTAGATCATTCGCCAATCTCCGTTTATTCATCCTCTCTACACGAATAAACCATCTCGGCATACCTTTCTCAATTTTAGTCATTACATCTTCTGTTACGCCACAACGTTATTTTATCACACTATTTCTAATCCTGCCACTCAATTTCACAAGCATAACACTTACTCCTCAACGCTCTCATTTCTACAACATTACTTCAATTTTCACGCTTCTGCCACACCAAGCTTTCACTGCTTGGTAACAAAACGCATCTATGAACGAACAGCCCGACGAGCCTTGAAACACCTTTGGACTTCTCATAAAAGAGTGCAGAGTACCATTCACCATGTTTTCAGCATTCATTCTTCTTCCTATATCACTTTAATACTACCTACACCTCGTAAACATTGAACCCACATTCACAAATCTGCGTCTTGCTTACATTTACTTTCATTCCTTAATTTCCTATACAATTCGCTTAGGAAACGTATTTGTAAGGTACCTCGAAACTTGGCTCATAGACAGGGATAAGGTCAATAAGTAAAAATAAAAAAATACGAATTTTTTTCGGTTGCAAATAATAAAGTTAAAAAATAATTTAGTTTTTGTCAAATATCGATAGGTCGTATCGCAGAATGAAAAGTAGCCATGGCCAGTCTTAAAAAACAAACTGACAACTGTTCTCAATAGTCTGTGGTCGGTTTATACAGATGTTAGTTTTTTTTTATGATAGGCAATGACTACTCATCACATTCTGCCATACGACCTATCGATATTGGACGAAAACGATTTATATTAAAACCTCGTCATTTACGGTAAAAAAAAATGGTATTTTTTATTTATCTTTAATGATCCTATTCCTGTTTATGAGCCCAGTTTCAAGGTACCTTACATATAAGTTTCCCTAGCGAATTCCACATTCATCATAGTTACCATCTCAGCAGGTAGATCAATGCATGCAAATCCTCAGCAGATGACGCAAGTATAGCTTGGTCATCAGCGTAGAGAAGACCTCAGATACTCTCTTTCAGATCAGTCAAAGAATCATCAATGAAAAGATTAACCAGCCAAGGTAACGCTACACATCCTTGCCTCACACTTTTTTCAATGCAAAACAATTCAATTTAATCCTGAAACCCTCATAGAGAGATTTCAATGCTTGAATCAGATGGCTGTTCATACCCCTATACCCAGATAATACCGATCATACTTCATTCCTTAACGGTCATAGGCTTTT
This sequence comes from Athrips mouffetella, assembly GCA_947532105.1. Lineage (NCBI taxonomy): Eukaryota > Metazoa > Arthropoda > Insecta > Lepidoptera > Gelechiidae > Athrips > Athrips mouffetella. The sequence goes on from OX383956.1 coordinate 37,718,315, forward strand.
TTAACTCCACGAAGGCGCAGTAGACTTTTTAGGTATATGGCCAAAAACTTTTCAGCAATACACCGCAAGGCAAAGATCCATTCCCTCTCTGATTCCCGCTTGTAAAACCCATATTCTTTCGCAGGTATCTTTCATCACTTTTTCAATCAGAAGATTGGCATACAGTTTGCTGACGACACTGAAAACGCTTACGAGTATCCCGCGGTATTTTTTGCAGTACTATTATGACCCTTTTCCCGTACAGTGGCACAATCACAGCCTTGCATCAGTCACCTGGTACTTTGCCGCTTGTCCAACAAAATAAAGGTTAAAAAGGCGGTAGAGGTTGACAATGTACAGCCAAGAAGGGTAGGTAGTCGTGCCTACCACAGCAACTATCGGCCTGCAAAATTATGGCAAGGGTACTTAATGGAAAACTGCTAACATACCTAGAAAGAAGCTAACGACCTACTCAGTGATATTCAGTATGACTTCCGCCGCCGGGGACGATCAACTGGGGATCTTCTAGTGTATGTCACGCATTGCTGCGAAGAGGCCATCGAGAAACACAGCGAAGTCCTTGCCGCGACACAGGACATCTCAAAGGCTTTCGACACAGTGTTCAAACAAACTTCCTGCATATGGCATTCCCGCTGACTTTTGCTCTTGGATATCTGACTTCCTGTGTGAACGGTTGATCCGAGTAGTCCTCGATGGCTGCTCCTCTGACCTCATGGCTATTGACGCCTGGGTTCCTTAGGGGTCTATTCTCTCTGCGACTCTTTTCCTGCTACACATCAACGACCGAGTTGGTCCTGGTATTGTTGGGTACGCAGATGACAGTACTGTCGTCAAGAGATTTATGTACGAGTATAGCGCAAAAGCCAGCAGTGAAAAGATATGTTTTTCGAGAGAGACCATGGTAGAGCGTATAAACTCAACCTTAAGTCGTGTCTCCGAGTGGGGTGACAAAAGTCTGGTGAGTTTCAACGCCACCAAAACACAGGCGTGTCTGTTCACCGCCAAAATGAGTCCGTTCAATCTGGTTCCTACTTTTCGAGGTCCTACTGTACCAGTTACCGACAGCCTCAAACTTCTTGGCATGAAGTTGTGTGCAAACCTGAACTTCGACGCCAACATTGAGACAAAAGCCCAAACTGCTGCAAAAACCTGGGTGCCCTCAACAAGATTAAGCGTTACTTCACTCCTGGACAGTTTCTAGTTTTATATAAAGCACAAGTTCGATCCTGCATGGAGTATTGCTGTCATCTTTGGGATGGCTCAGCCAATTACAAACTAGCCGCACTTGACTCGATAGATCGCAGAGCCAAGAAGCTCGTTGGTGATGAGATGCTGGTGAAAACCAAGTTTCACAGTCAGGCCCACCGTCGCAAGGTTGCATGTCTGTCGGTCTTTCACAAATTGTACTTCGGAGAGTGTGTTTAAGAGTTCCATGAGCTTATTCCACCATCCTCCTTCTACCATCAGGAGTCCAGACGCACCGCACGATATCACCCACACTTGGTTGATATTCCACACATTCGCACAAAGCGCTTTGAATCATTTTTAGGGTTCCGTACCTCAAAAGAAAAAAAACGGAACCCTTATAGGATCACTTTGTTGTCCGTCTGTCTGTCTATCAAGACCCTTTATCTCACGAACGGGTAAAGGTATCAGGTTGAAATTAATACCATACATTAGGATCCATGAACAACACAAGATCTGAAAATTTAATTTTTTTACAACGACGAAATCAAAAGATATGGCATTTTATGTCCTCATCTCCATACATTTATGCAAAAAAGCAAAACCTACTAACGAATACTCAATAAAACACTAGAATTTAATAATTACTTGTTATTTATTTAACACAAAAAAACTACGCCATTGAACGTCTACGCAGAAACGTCAATGTCATTTTTCAGCGGGAGCTAGTGTGGCCCCATATACCACATTCGTCCCCCTTTTCAAAAGATTAAGTAATTATGTTTTAAATTTACAACTAAATAGTCTTAAAATAAATGTTAAACATTAACACATAATATAAAAATTATTCTATATATGTAGGTATATATCTACATGAGATAGACGACTTGAACATATGTTCTGAATAAAAACTTACCTTAAGTACATAATATAACTTATAAATCTAAACGGTCTGGAGGTTTTCTTAATCTAGCTGACCTCCTTAAACCAAGAGGTGGAGTCGCAGGAGCCGAGCAAGCAGTTGAACCCATATCAATTTTTACACTACTTCCTTGATTTTCTTCCCTGTTACTTGAATCACAATCAAAAAAAACATTACTCGAATTCTCTTCCCCATAATCATAATTTTCCGGATTAATAGTTCTGTCAGAATCCTTATTAGGAACCTGAACAGATGGCTCATACTCCAGCAACTCCCTCTCCAACTCCGGCATAATTAATACATCTGGTTGAAATTCCACATTAGACTTTGCACATGGCCTCAGCGATGAAGCATGAAAATATTTATGAATTCCATCAACACTTACTACATATCTAACAGTACTTAATTTTTTAACGATAACTCCTTTAACCCATCCCTTTCCTTTACTTAACTCTTTACACCATACCTTATCTCCTTCTTTAAATAGAATAATTTTTTCTGTTATGTTTTTACAACTTTTTCTAGAAATAATGTTGTTAGGTTTTAATAGATCAAATTTTGTTCTAGGTTTTTGCTTAAAAAGTATTTCATTTGGTGACATACCAGTTGCATTTGGAGAATTCCTATATGTGAAAAGAAAATTTTGCAAAAGAACCTCTCTATTTAATTTTGGATTTTCATTTTCTAGCCTGGCCAAGCACTTTTCAATAGTTTGCACTGTCCTTTCAGCAGTTCCGTTTGACTGGGGGTGATACGGTGGAGTTTTAACCACTTCACATCCATTTGCTTTTAAAAAGTTAACAAACTCTGCAGAATTAAATGGTGGTCCATTATCACTGACTAACTGAGCCGGTATTCCTGTAAATGCAAATGTTTTACACAATTTTTCAATGACCTGAGATGCTGTTGTACTTTGCATGATATGCACGTCTAACCATTTTGACCGTGAATCCACCAATAATAAGTATGTAATGGACTTTACAAAGAAAAAATCTATATGAACTCTTTCAAAATTATTTTCAGTTTTTCTCCATGGAATCAGTGAGCATGAGTTAGTAAAATCTATAGTTGCCTGACAAATATCACAACCAGCAATCACTCTTTCTATATTCTGTCCTAAATTTGGCCACCAACAATATTCTCTCATTAACATTTTAGATTGTACAACTCCTTGGTGAGATTCATGAAACAAACTGAGAACTTTGGCCCTTAATTTAAGTGGTATTATAACCCTACTACCCCACAAAATACATCTTTGTTCAACACACAACTCTGCTCGTTTTAAAAAATAAGGTTTCAAGTTTTCCTCACTAACACTTTTTGGCCACCCTGTAGTTACATATTCATAAACTTTACTTAAAATTGGATCATTTCGTGTATGTAATGCTATATCCTTAAAATCAAGTGGAGGATCTTCTGTAAAACTTAAGTAGTTTACAGAATCTGTAACCTCGGTTATTTCTGGCAAGGGTAAGCGTGATAATGCATCAGCATTCCCTAACAAAGTTCCCTTTCTATAAACAATATTGTAATTATAACCTGATAGTAGAAGAGCCCATCTTTGGAGTCTAGCATTAGCAGTGACTGGTATTCTTTTTAAAGGATCAAAAATAAACTTCAATGGTTGGTGATCCGTATCCAGTGTGAAACGTCTCCCATACAAAAATTTGTGAAATTTCTTTACTGCAAATATTATGGCAAGAGCCTCCTTTTCTACCTGAGAATAATTTTTCTGTGCACTATTTAATGTCCCTGATGCAAAACTAATAGGCTCTCCTTCCATTCCATGACTGAGTACAGCCCCGACCCCATACTCACTAGCGTCTGATGTCAAATACAATTCTCTACTACAATCATAATGAACTAGTAACTGGTTTTCAACTAACAGCTGTTTACTATGTTGGAAAGACTTTTGGCAGCTATCTGTCCACTTAAATGGAGTATTATTTTTCAACAATTGGTGCAAGGGTGTTAGACATTCTGATAATCTGGGTAAAAATTTACAATAATAGTTCAAGAGACCCAAATATGCTTGCAACTGAGTAACTGACTTGGGTGCAGGTGCCCCCAAGATAGCTTCTACCTTTTCTGGTAAAGGTTTAATTCCTTCCTTAGATATTTTATGTCCTAAGAACTTGATCTCACTACAGAAAAATTGACATTTATCCACATTAACCCTGACATTATACATTTGTAACCGTTCCAAAACCTTACCTAATTGCTCATAGCAATCCAAAATACTATTTCCTTTTATCACTACATCATCAATGAAGCATTTAACATTTTTAAGCCCTTGCAATATTTGATCCATAGCACATTGAAAAACAGATGGACCACTGGATACCCCAAATTGTAACCTGGTTGGTCTAAACAATCCCAGATGTGTATTGATTATCATATATTCTCGAGAAGACTCCTCTAATAATAACTGTTGATAGGCTCCAGTTAAGTCAAGCACACAAAAAACACTACCTCCTGTTAACTCCGCAAAAATGTCCTCAGGTATTGGCAAAGGATAATGCTCAGTGTCTAATACTTGATTTAATGTAACTTTATAGTCCACACAAATGCGTAATTTCTTTTCATTTCTCTGTGCCAATACTATCGGACTGGCCCAATTACTATGTCTGACTTTTTCAATTATTCCAGCTTTTTCTAGGCTAATTAATTCTTTTTCCACTTCTTCTTTTTTTGAATAAGGTATTGTATAAGCTTTGTGAAAAATAGGTTCTGCTCCTTGTTTTAGTTTTAGATTGGCTTTTAAATTTAAAATGTGAGAGGACCTATCTTTCTCAAACGCTTTTTTAAATTTTGTTTTGACTATCTCAGTTAATTTATGAATTAACAATTTGTTTTCACTGCCTTCAGATTTAATCTGCTTTATCTCAAAATACTTTTGCCACTTAGGGAACAATACCTTTAACCAATTTCTACCAACTAGGGGTTCAAAATACTTTTCACAATCAATCACTATCAAATACAATTCTTTTTTTAGACTACTCACCACTACCCTAATTGACCCCAAAACCTTCAATGACTCTCCAGACACAGACTTTAACTTATACTGACACTTTCGCAGTTCACTTTTAGCAAAATAATTTTTAAAATCACTTTTATGTATCACTGATTTACAGGCTCCTGTATCAACTTGCATTTTAATAGACTGTCCATTTCCTAGTCATAGTGGCATCCATGCTGATTCTTCTTCTTCTCTAATTTGCTGTATACTTCCCAAAATCACTTCTTCCTCTTCTTGCTGACTCTTAGAATATTGCTCTTGCATTTGCCTGACATTTCTTTCAAATTTACGAAAATGGCATCTTGCTGCAACATGTCCCTGTCTTTGGCAGTTGTAGCAGGTCCATGTTTTCTTAAAACATTTGTCTGAAGAATGGTTGCCACCACAACGGCTACATTCAAGAGTGTTTCGCGCCTTTGATACATTCTCAGTATAACCTGACCTGCCACTGTCTCCATAATGCACTTGTGAACGTCCTTTTACATAGGTTTGTGACCGCCTTTGCTGATTTATTTGTGAGACATTTAAATCAGGTTCCTGAACAGAATTAATTCCAATGTCCGGCTGGATGTTTCTGGTTTCCTTTTCTGCACTTTCGTATGCTGTGGCTATCTTCATGGCTTCCTTAAAAGACAGAGTGTCACCTACAGTCAATATTTTTTTTATTAGATGTTCATTTGACAAGCCGCACACTAAGCGATCTCTCAAGGCTTCGGTCAAAAATTCGCCAAAACTGCAGAGTGCTGCTTTTCTTTTTATCTCCACTATAAAGTCGTTGACATTTTGACCTTCCTTCTGCTTGCACTTATAGAACTCATATCTACCTGCAATGGCTGACTTCTTTACCGTGAAGTGGCTGGATAAAACCTCAATTATTTCTTCATAAGTTTTGTCTGACGGCTGATCAGGTGACACTAAATTTTTCAGTACATTGCAAGATTCCGGTCCCATCAGGGTAATGATCATCGCCACCTTTTTATCGTCGACGATGTCGTTTACCAAAATGAATTGCTCCATTCTCTCGCTCCAATCCGCAAAATCCTGCTTTTCCGGATTAAATGGTTCCATATTCCCAATCAACGCCATTATCTCTTGTTCGCTCCTCTCGTCGCCACTAACGAATACTCAATAAAACACTAGAATTTAATAATTACTTGTTATTTATTTAACACCAAAAAACTACGCCATTGAACGTCTACGCAGAAACGTCAATGTCATTTTTCAGCGGGAGCTAGTGTGGCCCCATACACCACACCTACAAGGTACTTCCCGTTGACCTAAAATTATGAAATTTGGCAAGAAGCTAGGTCTCAAAGTACAAATAATGGGAAAAGTCTGAAATCATTAAATATTACAACTTTTCTCACAACTAATGGTAACCAATTGTGGTGAGCTCCCGTTTCAAGAACATTCATATAAGAGAGGGGTCAAGTTGGATGGTCGAGGCGGTTTTTGTTTTAGTTGTATTTAAAAACGGGATCACTTACAGACTTTAAAATTGGTGTGTTTATAGTGCATAAGCTATAAAATAACAACAAATAATAAAATTTGGTCAAGCGCGTGTCGGACTCATAAAAACATCAACATTAACTTACTGAAATTTCAACTAATACAATTATGATTATGTGGTGGTACGGAACCCTCGGTGCGCGAGTCCGACTCGCACTTGGACGGTTTTTTATAATGCGCACGGACAAACACTGGAATTCTCTACCTGCGTCTATGTTCCCGAGTTCATATAACCCGAATCTATTCAAGTCGCGAGTAAATAGGCTTCTTCTGGGCAAGCTCGTCCCATCGTCGACCTCATCTCTGTCCTCCAGACTAGCGAGGTCACGAGTAAGCCCACTGACAATAAAAAAAAAGGACTGCCACTAGCCACAATGCCTTTAACATCTGGATCGACACTCTATCACACCCAGCTGATTTACCCGATTTCATATGTTTTCATTACTTTCATAATCTCATTTTCTCATTTATTTCCACAGAAGACCACGGCATGCTTCATCTCTCGTAAACAGACTAACAATCAAATGCTATTTTATAGAAAGCAAATTCATTTCTTTACTTTTTTAAAGAAAAATCTGTGATTTTAGTGATATTCAGGAACTGATCCCCTGGTACTACTGAGTAACTAAAGACGTCATGGATAGTTTCTGAATTCTTGGCTTACGTCTGTTTTTCATTGTTTGGCTAATTAAATTAAAACCAGAAATAGGAATCTGCTAGATTAATCTCTATATTGTTTGATAACTGTCACTCAGTGGGTGTTGGCAAGATACATCTTCCTCTTTATGAGATGTGAACGCCATTAAAAAATGGTTGGTCAAGAGAACTTGGAAAATTCATCTTGTTAATAAGGAAAGTATGTAAACCCGGACACATTCTAAAGATGTCTGCTACTCCTTTATCCCAAACTAACTACATTACAACAAATTAACTACCTACAATAATATAAGTAACGGTAAGGTGTGATAATACTGAAGGGGGTAAATCTGCCCATCAAACTAAACCACTTTTCCCAAGGAACATAGGTCGAAATCCGAAAAACCAAATTTGACCTCCCATACAAAATGCGCTATCAGTGATGCAGTTTCTATGGTAGGTCAAAAATTGATTTTGTTTTATGATCTATGTTTCGTGGTAAAAGTTGTTCAGTTTTATGGGCAGATTCACACACTTCAGTATTATCACACCTTTACGTTACATGCTGTATAGTATAGGTTATTAAAAATTAAAAAGCATATTTATGAAATCTTATAATTATACAATATTACAAAATCAACTGTATATAAATGCATTAAATCTTAACAATATCTATATCTATAATACATACAAAAATATACAAATATCTATTCTACAACCAGTTAAATAATATCGCACTTACAAATTCAAGGTTGCATCCGAAGGGAGCCATCCAGCCTTATAGTCTCACCGTTGAGCATAGGGTTCTGTCTGTTCCCCTGGACTAATAGAGCGTATTCGCTAGAGTGTCCAAGTCGCGACGGAAATGGCACAGATGACTCTAGTTCTTTGATGGCTGGCTCAGGCAGTTGTTCTAACATTAGAGTTCTGAATAGACCTGTAAACATTGTAAAGTTTCATCAATATTAGACCATAGAAATTATTAGAAATAGGTCTTGAGCTATGAAATTGCCGAAATTTTCTTATAGATTAATGAGATCATAATTCCTATAATTCTAAAGTACAAAATACAAATACAAAATAATTTCCAAAAAAAGTAATACATAAAAAAGCACATAACATTAAAAACATAGAAGGGAAAAGGTGTGGGCAGAGCATAGGGCTGGTTTTAAGCCCACCCGACGTCGATTGGAGGGTAACACAAACAGAAGCTAATAAAGGGCCCCATACAAAGCCCTGCCTGCAGGGCCCTGCTTGCAGTGCCACTGCCAATCGTCCTTTGTGTGGGCATGCAGGGCCGACAAAATGGCCGTTATATCGGCCCTGCAACACCACACACGGTACGATTGGCAGTGCGCACTGCAAGCAGGGCCCTGCAGGCAGGGCTTTGTATGGGGCGTTTAAAGCTAAGACAAACAAACAAATGAGCAGTAATCGAAATAAATAAATTAAATTCAAAAGCAAACAAAAAAATATATTTATATATAAAACTACATCATAATATAAAATAAATAATTGATGCGACAAAATCAAATCAATTAATAAATTACGAACGAAAGCGAGTAAGTGGTAACAAAACCAGAATAACGAGTACTGGCGCTACAAAAGCTATTCTTTTCATTTGTCTTATATTTGAAAGTTGACTTAAAGGTTATCAATTTACGCATAAATTATTTTTTTTATTTTTAATATGATATTTTTTTTATTTAATTATTTATTGACACATGAAAAGAACACACAAAAGCATATATATAGCATATATAAAATTAAAGGGTCGAAAATTGTTAGTCTTAAATTCCGTCCGATTTCATCATTAGATTTGTTATATTATTTTACAGATAATATACAGGGTGTAAGGGACGGTGTACCGAAAACTGAAAGGGCATGTTCAGTCAACGAAACTGAACAACTTTCCCAAAGAAACATTTCTGGGAAATGAAAAAATTTTTTGTCCTCTCCATACAAACTGTTCGACCAGAGTGAGCAATTTGTATGGGAAGGTCAAAAATTTTTTTCATTTCCCAGAAATGTTTCTTTGGGAAAGTTGTTCAGTTTCATCGACTGAACACGTCCTTTCAGTTTTCAATTACACTCTGTATTTCGAAAATTCAATTTAAGCTTCTGTAAGCTTAATGTCTTCCTAATCATACTTAAAAAATACAAAATATTTGGATTTTTAAATCCTAAAAAAAATGCAAAAATGTTAGTACTGAAAATTGAGTTTACCTAAAATTCACCATACAAAACGGCAAACGGCAATTTCATAGTTAAAGACTCAATATTATGAGCAGAGCCTTGGTCGTAAACTACAGTCACACGTAGTGACTGTGTTCGGGTTTAGATATCAGTTAAAAAAACATCAGGGATTTCAAATCCCCACAAACCATAGAAAGTATAATAATAATAATGAAAGGCTTATTCCAGTTTCCTCTATAAAAATCACAAATCGATAAACAATACCGTAAATTATTATAAAAGTGCCCCCCAAAGTCTTTAGATTTCCAGTAGTAGTTTAAAAATGTAAAAAGGCGGTAACTGCATAGTTATATTTAACGATTTATTAATTATGATAAGAGTAAAGAATATATCTACACTGCGCTTGCGCATTGAAGCTCATCCCGCGCTTTTACTTTAAATTCGCCTTGCGTCCAGCGCATACAATATTCGTTGCACTAGTTTGACGCAAGCGTTGTTGCATGCGCTATGGTGTTTCACACATACGTCTAAGGTTAGCTTGACTTCATTAGGGGCTGTTCAAGTATTACGTAAGCAGATTTTTTTGCAATTATAACCCTACCCCTTCCCCTCGTCAGCAAAAGTAAGCAAAGCTCTTACCCTCCCACCCATGCTTTCGTAAACATTGGTACAATTGATTGATTCATGAGCAGCTGTTATAAGTCTAGAAATAAGGAATTGGTTTGGAATAGACGACTAAACGCACATAATATTCATTTAAATAAACTTTACTGACGTGGTATTCAACATAGAGTAAGTTACAAATACACTCACCGGTAGAAATAACCGGCCGGTCCATTTTCTGTCGTACATTTTTATACAAGTAAGGGATCAAATGAAGAGTCAATATATTTCCTAAACGAAATAAATATTCGTGAATAAACAGTGAGATCATTAAATAAGACTGTCATTAAATAAATCTGACTACCGATTTTTGAAGATTAGACATACTCGTATGCACGGTATCCAGGAAATTCCGTGCATCGTTCAGAAAAAAATATACGTCATTTTGTCAGAAATCTCTTACATTTAGCGAATTAAAATGTTTTAAGAGTCGCACGGGTTTTCTTCAACATTTTAGATATACCTAATCTTTGACAATATTGTTAATAAGGTTCTTATCTAAAGACCTCATCAATCAGATTTGTATTTTTATTCAATTTAGGTAAGATATTGACGCTTCGTTTGCCCCCATATTTGTATGAAAATATATGAAAGAAAAAACAGCCCGGCCGGTTATTTCTGCCGGTGAGTGTATTATAATCTTAAGTAATATTACGAACAAAACAAACTTCTTTTAAATTTTTGTTATACATATTATCATTATCTTTGAGTGAAGAATTTAAGCGTAGAGCTAAATTGACTTTAAGATTGAGAAATTGCCTTCCATCACCCAAGAGAGAGTCATCAACTGTTTGTTTTACTTTTACTGGTGGTGGAAGACACCTGTTGTTTAGTATCTAAACAAAACAATAAATTAACGGGAAAAAGTTAGAAAAGTGAACAGCGCTTGGTAATTCCCTACTCAGTTCTAAGCAAGTACCTAAACGTATTCATTATTTGTAGGAATCCCCGAAAATGAATTTCGTTTTCAGCATAGACAATGTGTGGGTTGCCATATGTGTAAAAAATTCAATAATTACTGCTGACGTAATCACCATCTAGATCCCCCACCCCCCATGCCATCAAAAATAAGCAAAGGTAAAGGCGGAAAGTGAATATCATGTGGGGTGTATTTTAGTGTCTTGGATGAACTTATATAATTACCTGGCGCTATAGTAACAACTCGTATGCCTTGTTTGCTAAGATCCCTTGCTGTAGGTAGGGTCATACCCACAACTCCAGCTTTTGATGCAGCATAAGCAGCTTGACCAATCTGTCAATGAAATAGTTTAGGTTATTCATCATACCATCCCATATTACGTCCACTACAGGACAGGGAGCTCCCACCATAACTCCACCTGTTGCTGGCGTGGCTGGAGCAATATGGAGAGGAAGTACCTTAGTCACCACGCTCGTCAGCGTTACGACTGGCACCATGGACCGCGGTTGTTGGTGACCGCAGTATGTAAGATGGTACGATACACGGAAAGACGCTGCTGCCCATCCTCCGATTTATAAACCCTTAGTCGCCTCTTACGACACCCACGGGTGGAGATGGGTTGGTACTATTTATTTGCCGGCACCACACGAGATGTTTAGGTTATTAAGACCTATAAATTGGAATAAAACGCTGTCACATCACAACCACAGGAGGGCCCTGAACCCGCGTAGACAGATGCCTGGACTAAAACTAGGCTACACGCCATTGCAAGAAAATATATATATATACACATACACACGCACACACACACATACACACGCACACACATTCACACGCACATACACATACACACTCACTTGAATGTACTACCTACGCCTACTTGAATGTACTACTACTAAATTACTTACTTACTTATTAACCTAATTTATTTATTCCTGTTGCTTTTTAGGGTTCCGATACCAAAATGGTAAAAAAAAGGAACCCTTATGGTGCCGCTCTGTCTGTCTGTCCGTCTGTCTGTCACACCTCTATATCTCAGCAACCACTTACGCTATCGAGCTGAAATTTGGAATAGTTTTAGAATATAGTTGCCCAACTTAATTGCACATGAAAATTTTTTGAAAAAAGTATGATTATTAATGTAAAGGGGGCCAAAATAGGGGGGGCCAAATTTCAAATTGTCGCTACTAGGTCGAGTGGGGTATCATATGAAAGGGCTTTACTTGTACATTTTAAAATATATTTTTGTATTTTTTTAAGTTTCTTAGTTTTCAAGTTATGATGAAAAATGTCAAAAAAAATACCATTCCCCCCCCTTATCTCCGAAGTTTGAGTAAGGGAAAATCTGAATTAATTACAGTTGACAGAGGTTTATGTAAACTTTACAGCAAAAATAAAATGATCTTTCTAAGTTGCACAGTTTTTCAGAAATCTGCAAAAAACCTTTACAAACAAATTTAGTTTTGCGGTCCTGAAAATGGACTTTATTGCTTCCAAAAATACTATAGGTATATCGGAACCCTCGGCGCGCGAGTCCGACTCGCACTTGACCGGTTTTTTTTTTCTTTCTTTATCTTCTTCGATTAGTCTAACATTGATTATTGTATTTTATAATGGTATACTGCACTAAGTATATGTATCAAATGTCTGATTCAGAGACTGTAGGGTGGGGGTCTGGTGCTCTGTGACACAGGTTTATCCTAGTATGGACACCAGATTCTCACAAAGGAAACACAAACCATGTTTGATATATATAAGATATGTACCTACTTAATTAACGTTTCGTTTGTGAGATAAAATAAAGACTTATTTATAAAGATTTATTTATTTATATACAAGGTCCCGTGTGGTGCTGGCAAAGAATAGTACCAACCCATACATACCCGTGGGTGTCGTAAGAGGCGACTAAGGGTTAACTGGAGGATGGACAGCAGCATCCTCCTTTGTATCTTACATCTTACTTACTGCGGTCACCTACAACCGCGGTCCATAGTGCCAGCCGTAACGCTAACAAGCGAGGTGACTATGGTACTTCCCCTCCACATATTTCCAGCAAAAGCTAGAATTCTGGAGGGAGCTCCCTGTCCTGTAGTGGACGTTTCATGGGATGTTATGATGATATATATATACAAGGTGAAACAGTTAAAATGTTTGATCACCCTGAAGAATGCGAACCTGTTCATGAAACTGAACAATATTTACTACAAAGGAACATACGAGTAGATCTGAATGCGATTTTTTTTACCTCCCATACAAAAAATACTAACGGCTGATGCAGTTTCTATTGGGAGTTCAATAGCGTACCTCTTTGCGTTTCATATTCTGATTAAAAAGCCATGTATGAACTCCAAAAGATGGTTATTCCTTGACGCATTTATAAATGATGTTGCGTTGCATTTTCAAAGCGGTTGGTGTGAAAACGTGCAATATCAACTAAATGTAAATAATAACAATTTAAGAAACCGGGTCAAGAGTCGTATTTGGCTGGCAGGTATTTTTATGTGTCAGCAGTGTGACAGCGACCGATTTAGTTTATTGGGTGTAAAATAATAAGTAAGCCCTATTTAGCCTGTTACTTAGACCACGAAACCGAACAACTTTCTCTAAGGAACATAAATCAAAATACGAAAAATATTTTATCTAACTTCCATACAAAATGCGTAATCAGCTGGTGTAGTTTCTATGGGAAGTTGAAATTATTTTTTCGTTCTGTGCTTCTTGGGAAAAGTTGTTCAGTTTCACGGTTAGAGTGAGTGACTCACTACAATAGTGCTTACAATTTGTTCTACACCTTGTATGAAGCTTATTTTTATAGTTATAAAATAAAATAATATAGATGAAAAGCTTTGCCCATCTTAGATTTTTCATTTTATTCTTTCACTCAACGAAATAAATACTTAATGGTTAAGAAACTACTATCAGAATAGATACCTAATGAGTTGCCGCAAATAATTTTAATGGCGCACGTACAAAAACTTCCTTAAATAATTTGCGTGATTTGTGACAATATGAAAAGTTCGTGTCATACGAGTATAGTGTAAAAAAAAAAGAATGATTATGATTGAGAACTGGAATGGATTCGGACCATGAAACTAAATAACTTTCCCAAGTAACATTGGCGTTACTAACATTAAGCAAGATTTAAAAAAAGTACGATGATCATTGGGGTACAATAATTTATTGAAATGAATAAGTGATTTTATTTTACCACTTTGTCCGGACTGGTCGGCCGGTGCAAGGAAAACCGACATAGGTGGGTCACTTTAGATACGAACATTTCATGCGAGTGCGGTTATTCCCCGCAGAGTATGGCCACCTTACATCCTGCCCCGCTTGCCCTAACACCTGCACGCGGGATGCAAGCTACACAAAATGCCGTTCTCGTAGCTGAATACTGGGGAAAATTCATTTAATTTTATTGGATTTGCGTCCACACGAAAAGAAGAAGAAGAATAAGTACTAGCTAGTGACTGGACATTATAACAAAAGAACATGTTTGTTTGCATCACCAGCTGACCATAGAGGCGCTTCACTTCAAGAGCTGGGGTGATGTAGAATCACCCCTTAGACAGATTATCGTATTTTTTACACCCTGTATATTTTCTTCCCACATCAAATGCACTAACTTGAGGAAAATTGTTCAGTTTCGTGGTCAGAATCCGGAGTTTCAGTTTTTGGAAGACATTTTTTTACTTCCTTTGAAGCGCTCGTGGCCGAGTGGTAGCTGCACTTTCTTTCCGATCACGAAAGTAAAGCAAAGATGACCGCTAGTGGCACAAGAACTAGAGCGTTACCGTGTTTCGCAAGGCATGTTAAGCTGTTGGTCCAAGCTGCTGTCAATCAATAATAATAGTCGTTAAGCCAAACCAATAATGGCGGCTTGAAAACTCTAGGTTGGCCACTAACTTGGCAAAGCCTTATCTACAGGGTGTAAAATAAGTACGATGATCCTTTTAAGGGGTGTTTCTACACCACCAATAGATCGTAAAAAATATATAAAAAGAATAAGTCTTTTTCTTAAATTTTATTTTTTTATTTTGGGTGGTCGTGAAATTTGATTTTCCTTCGAATTACCTTACAGTAACTTATTGAAATAAATATGTACTTGCTAGTGATTGGATATTATAATAAAAAACATCTTTGTTTGCATCACCAGCTGATCATAGACGTCATTGAACCCTCTAAGCGTTTTACTTCTTCTTGAGCTAAAATACCTTTTTTAGGAAAAAATATTTTTTTTATATTATTTATACAATCTATTAGTGATGTAGAATTACCCCTTAGAAAGATCATCGTACTTTTTTTTATAGCCTGTATAATAGGATTGGGTCTGGTTTGCCCTCTGGGTTGCAGAGGCCAGACGGATGGCAGTCGTTCTATGTAAAAGCCGATTCCGTAAAAAACATTGGCAAAAACGGAATAAGGCTAGGGCAATGACAATCTTTTTCATCCTTTTATTCTCATTTTCATATTGTCAGAAATCTTTTAATATTTGTGAAAGTTTTTACATTTGCTAAACAATCAATTTCTTTCTCTCTTTTACCACCTTAAGTTTTCCACTTACTTGTCCATCGAAAGCTGCAACGCTAGCTGTGTTCACAATAACTCCTCTTTGTCCATCCACGTCGGGTGCATTTTTACCAATCAGTCCAGCAGCCAATCTTATAACATTAAATGTTCCAATTAGGTTTACCTAAAATAAATAACAAAAATACGATTAGTATCAGAAAATTCATAAAATACCGAAATGTTTCTTGTTTACTTAGCAGTATTATTTTTAGGGTTCCGAACCATAATGGAAAAATCCGGCCAAGTGCTTGTCAGGCCACGTGCAGTATAGGGTTCTGTAGGTTGGCCTGTACCAAGTAACTATTCATTGAGCACGACGTTTGGCACCATTCTTCGCAAAGTTAGATACTGTACAAAAGTACAAACGAGGCCGAAATAGAAATTAACGGTTTTGTTTAGTTAAAAGGACATGGCATGCGTGTATTCCTACCAATTATACCAATAAATCCTATATTATTATACAGGGTGTTAATTTGATTGCGTGCCATAGCTTAAGGGGTTGTTCAGTAACGATAAAGAAACTCAAAAAAATTATTAAAAAAAATCCTACTCAAAAAAAATTCAAACTCCATTGAAACTAAACTAACGCGGAGGGCAATGACCGCGCGAATGGGCGCGCTATCAAAAGCGCGCGAAAGAGTTTCAGTTATGTAGTGGTCATGGAGATCTTTAGGGGAGGCCTATGTCCAGCAGTGGACGTCTTTCGGCTGATATGATGATGATGATGTGCCTACTTTATTCACTGATACTCGCGCGCTAGCGACGTTGCTCCGCGTTAGTTAAGTTTCAATGCAGTTTTAGTTTTTTTTTTCAATAGGATTTTTTCATATTTTTTTTTGTGTTTCTTTATCGTAACTGAAACACCCCTTAAGCTATGGCACGCAATTAAATTAACACCCTGTATATGTCACCGAAAAAAGATAAGAATCGTAAGTTGATCAACTTTCGAAAAATAATGACTATTGAAATGTATTATTATTATTTTAAGTATAGATTTCAGGTCTAATTGATCAATTTACGGAGTCTCGCGGATAAATGATCCGACGAACGCGACGTGTACGCTGGTTGGTTGAATATCACTTGCTTTTCATTCAAACTTATTAAAAAGAGCGCGTGGGTTTTTATTGTCGATTCTTTTTTTCACACTATGGCGCCACTTTTTTTTGTGAAGCGATTTACTCGTAGTTTAGCTGAGATTTTAATATCCAACAATGATTAAATGATTTTGAGTTTGAGTTTTTAGGCCCTCCGCCGCGTGAAGCGTTTGTACGCGCCGTCAAACGCGTCTGACGCCGCGCTCAAACGCCTCACACAAACAACGCGCCACGCGGCGCCGCCAGTACAAATTCTCATTCTTGCCATACGCGACGTACGTACGTCGCGTTAGAAAGCATCACTCGGCGGCGTCAGTACAAATTCGTCTTTGTGGTATCGATTGTACAGTCAAGAGCGGGTCAAAGTAAATAAATAAACAAATACTGACTCAAAAATGCTTCTAATGGTCATTATTTGTTAATATACAGGGTGTTAGGCTAGGATAACTACACAGGATGTTAGGGTAAGTATACAGGGTGTAACTACACAGGGTGTTAGGATAAGTAGGTATACAGGATGTTAGTTTAGGATCACTATATGTACAGGTTCTTAGGGTAAGTACAGGGTGTTTTTTTTTTAAATGTATGTTCTATTGTATCCTCTGACATGATGTTCAGAGACATTGTCATTCGAACACGGACTTCAAAGCATTGAGTCAGTCAGTCAGTCATTCAGTCAGTCAGTCAGGTCACACGCACGCCGACCGCCGGCGCCGGCCACACGCTCCGCTTTGAAACCACCCTAAAGGAGCTTTTATCTTTCAAGAAGCTTTCCGCAACTGGCGGTTACTCTTAAAATTAGGATATACAAATAAACAAAAGAAAAAAAAACAAACAAAATCAAACAGGTATGTATTATCTACTTAAGGTGCGCTGGACTGTTCATAAAGACGCGGCGTTCGAACGTGCGTATGAGAAACGCGGAAACATGCTCAAAACTGCAGAAACATGCAGTAACATGCGGAAACATGCAGAAACATGCGAAAAAATGCAAAAACAAACAAACAAAAACAATCAAACGAAAACAAACAAAAATCAATAAACAAACAAACAAAATATTATCTACTATGGCGGTACTTCAGGTGCGCTTGACTGTACATAAAGCGCGGCGTTCGAACGCGGCGTGTCAGGCAGATGCCCGGCGTATGAAACGGAAACGGTTCACGAGGCGGGGCTCATAGAAACACGAACGCCGGACGTCGAACGCGCGCGTATTGCGAGACGCGCCGTATGATCCGCGTCAAGAGGCGGGGCTCATAGAAATACGAACGCCAGCCGTCGAACGCGCGCGTATTGCGAGACGCGCCGTATGATCCGCGTCACGAGGCGGGGATCATAGAAACACGAACGCCAGGCGTAGAACGCGCGCGTATTGCGAGACGCGCCGTATGATCCGCCGTCACGAGGCGGGGCTCATAGAAACACGAACGCCAGGCGTAGAACGCGCGCGTATTGCGAGACGCGCCGTATGATCCGCGTCACGAGGCGGGGCTCATAGAAACACGAACGCCAGCCGTCGAACGCGCGCGTATTGCGAGACGCGCCGTATGATCCGCGTCACGGGGCGGGGATCATAGAAACACGAACGCCAGGCGTAGAACGCGCGCGTATTGCGAGACGCGCCGTATGATCCGCCGTCACGAGGCGGGGCTCATAGAAACACGAATGCCAGGCGTACAACGCGCGCGTATTGCGAGACGCGCCGTATGATCCGCGTCACGAGGCGGGGCTCCTAGAAACACGAACGCCAGGCGTCGAACGCCGGCAAAAACGCTTCACGCGGCGGACGGCCTTACCCCGCCGCCTGCCAGCCGGCCGGCCAAATGCTTGAAATGCCATCGACCAATCAGAGAACAGTGTATTATTTTACGGGTCTCAGTATAACGTAAAATTGGTCCATACGCTGAACTGAGCAACGATTGGTCCATACGCTGAAAATTGCGTTAAATAATACATTTCAACCGCCGTTTATGATTTTTCGAAAGTTGATCAACTTACTTGGAAATTGATCAACTTAAGATTCTTACGATTTTCCGGTGACATATATATAAATTTATGATCGGTTTCTATAAAACGGCTCTAATTTTAATGAAAAATAGATCTAGATAGGTTTCAGGTCTAGTTAAGTTTATTTTCTACGTTTTTATTATAGCGCTTCAGAAACCCTAAAGCGCCATCATTAGGCTTTGGTTAAGATTATACACAGCAAAACGTGGTCGTCTCTTGTTTCAGGCTACTACAGAAAAGTTCCAATTAATATTTATGAAAACCAACCTCTATGGTTTTCCGAAAAGCCTTAAGGTCAAAGGGTTGGTCCTTCTTAAAGTTGTATGTACGAGTGGCCGTAGCTACACCTGCACAGTTTACAGCTACATCCAGTCTAGCAAATTTATCCTTAGTTGTTTGCAGTGCATTTTTCACATCTTGTTCTGATGTTATCTGAAAAAAGGAAAATATATTCTTAAAAAACGCTTTTGAGAATTGAAATATATGATTCAAAATATAGAATGTATTTTAGAATTCATATCAGCCGAAAGACATCCACTGGTGGACATAGGCCTCCCCTAAAGATCTCCATAACGACCGGTCCTGCGCTGCTGCGCCGCGACCCTGACTAGATCGTCGGTGCACCTTATGGGGGGCCTTGCCCACGCTACGTCTTCCTATACATATTCAGAATCAAATATTAGAAACAAAAAGCTTCGTACTAAATAGCAACTTAAAAAAGATTAATTTAAATATATTCATACGTATACATAACATAACAGCGGATTGCCAAAGCGTCATAAAGTCAATATTTCTTAAAGTGATAGCATACTACCTGTTGCCTGCGATTTCCTACGCATAGAATTTAGTACTTTCCCATTATTCAAACCAAATTTCATCAGAATCGGTTCAGTGGTTCAGTCGTGAAAGCGTTACAGACAGACAGAGTAACTTTCGCATTTATAACATTATATTAAATTAAATTGGGATTGAGATGTTTACATTCTTTGATATTTTTATCTATCCCCGTCACAAAATCACTTTACATTTCACCTCACTAGCTCAGAAAACTTTGCTTTAACGGTCGAAATCTGCGTGCAAAAGCCTGGAAACTATTTTTGAAATGTTATGAAAATTTGAAAAAAATTTGAGCTTGATGATGAACTATGGTGTAAGGTACTGGCGCTATTTGTATAGCATTTTTTCTCCATTTCCTTTCCTTTCCATTATAGTGAGGTGGAAAATTGTGTGTTTCGCTCGGCTGCAAAGTTTTTTCGCGTTTAATGCCTTGCCTTTCGTTTCGCTATGCACAGGAATTTTCTTTTGAGCCACGTGCAAAGAATCCTTCGCTTGCTTGAGCTTAAATAAATAACTATTTCGCATCTGGGTTATCTGATCCTAAATTAGGCTCTATGGGTATCAGACTGATAAACATACATACATGTATAAATAACACCCAGACACAAAACGAACACCGGCGCAGAAGGCTATAAGGTACTACCAACTACACTAATGGTGGGTGTATTCTGCGACGTACGTAAGACGTAAGAAGGAAGACGTGTTCTGCCCTGCGCCACCTGCGTTTCAGCATATTTTAATGAATCTAGTGATTGGGTTTCAGGTTTTGTTAGCCAAACATCCAAGTAGTACGTACAGTCAACTACAGGTCAAGCTTGACACTCGCAGTGCGACTCTAGACCGTACGTCTATTGAAATAAGAACAGTAAAAAGTCCAATGTGTCAAGCTTGATGTGCTCTTTACTGTACAGTCAACCAGAATACTGGGGTTACAGTGTTATGTAATAAAGGTGAAATTGTGCCTACCAATATGCTCTTTAATGTACATACATTATTCAAAGTGAAACATAGTCAAACAATCTATGATTCACTTTGAATACCTAAGCCGTTATAGCAACCTGCACATTATAGCAGAAGCACTTAAAATATATAATATTAGTTCCATACTTACATCAGCAGGAACAAAAGAAACATTTTCTCCAAGTTGTTTAGCCAACTCCTGTCCTTTGCTTTAACAGCTGCTCAACTGTGGCACGGCCTAAGCCAGATGCTCCACCAGAAACTAGGCCAACTAAACCCTGAAAAAATAAGGCAAGTCATCATAAATGCAATATTTTCTGGGTCATGATCACTACTTATTGAACACCATAGTATGTGAAATAATTTCATGGGTGGGCCACTTTTTTGCATAGTTGTAGAAGAAAGTGTGAAAATAGGCAATCAAAATGAATATGTCTTGACTGATGCATCTCTTGCATCACCCCAGCCGTACCCTCAGTGGTTCTTAACCTTTTAGACAGGAGGGACCATTTGACAACATTTCTGTCTTGCCACGGATCAGCTAGTAACTAGGTCCTAGATGATAAAAAAATAAATTATCTGTAAACAAAATCAAAATTAATTTTATTATTTACAATAAATACACATTAAAGCTAAAAATTTTAATCATATAATCAAATTTTTAATGAGGTTTTTGTGATTGCATACTCTTTACTAATTTCTGAATCCTTGGTTCAGTGCTAATCAAAGCCAAACACATGTCGTCAGTTGTGGCATCCAACCAATTTCGTAGTAGTGGCATCCAACCACCTTCAAGATTAATTCCCGATTCGAATATATCTTTCAAGTTGTTGTCGTGTTGCATTTCAATAAGTGATGGGCCGACTATGAGATTTGCCGATCAGCCGACTAGCTGACTAGTGCCGATCATCCTTATTTCGTCCTTGATCCCAGATATAATCTGCAGTTTTTTTGAACCGCAAAATATATTAACAATGAGGTTACAATTTTTACTAGAAGTTTTGAAGATTCCTTGAGCAACGATGATAGTGATGCACAGCTTATGTCATGGCTAAGGACAGAACATAGTAAATATTCAAATCCTGTATTTTTATTTCATACTTTTACTGCCGAATAATCGGCGCAGTTTTTACCGATTAGTCGCCGACTAGTAACCGACTATAAAATATGCCGAATAGTCGGTGTTACCGACTAGTCGGTGTATAGTCGGCCCATCTCTAATTTAAATCACTTCTTCTTGAATTTCATCAGGTACCTCAGAAACATTGGCAATGAAAGGATTGCGGATCAGTTTCTGAATACTTTATCTTCCGAGTCAAGAAAAGAGCAATTGAATTCATGTTTTATAAGGAGTATTATTTCTCCTTTAATCTCAGCATTCTGCCCGTCAATAATTTTAGTAAGCATATCAAATATAGAAAAGTTTTTTCTATAGACCTTGCTAATCTTGCGTGACTCCGCAGATCACATGGGATGCTTCCAGGGACCACCAGTAGTCCGTGGACTACCGGTTAAGAACCACCGCACTAAAGCAATAGTTATGAAATTTTTACAAAGGTTTTCTTGCCCATAAAAATGACTCAAGAAAGGATTTTCAAAAATTCATCTCCCAAGGGGGTGAAATAAAGGATGAATGTTTGTATAAAAATCGTAACAACAATCAACAGCATTTTTTCTAACAACGATCAACAGCGCCATCCTACTGAATTTTCAAAATGTGCTGGAAGACCCCCAATTGAATGGAGACCCTACATATAAAAGGATAAACTGACTGATACGTCAAAGCACAGACAAAACCCTTCAAGAAGAAACTAAAAATCTTTCACATGGATTACATAGAAGAGCACTATGAAAGGATTTTTCAAAATTCATTTCCCATGTATCCACAGAATTCCATGTGGATGAACAGCTAGTTAATAAAATAAATTTTCACTACACACTACAAGCTAAAAAACATCATACAAGTTTC
This sequence comes from Athrips mouffetella, assembly GCA_947532105.1. Lineage (NCBI taxonomy): Eukaryota > Metazoa > Arthropoda > Insecta > Lepidoptera > Gelechiidae > Athrips > Athrips mouffetella. The sequence continues at coordinate 37,740,800 of OX383956.1, forward strand.
TTATTTCTTATCAGTTATAAATGTTAATTTCTTAGATCGAAACTGTACCTAAAACATGTAAACTTGTGTTATTACTGGCAGTGCGAGTATCATTGAGAAACTGGTACAACTCTGTCATGCATGATACAAATTTACCTATAGCAGCATGTGGTGTGATGTGAGTGTATACATCTACACCTAAGAAATTTGATTCTACACAAACTTAGACTCTAACCCATTATACTGCAGCCTGAGGATGCCCAGACCCTCGATTCTAGGCCAACATTCTATGAAGCATTTCAGTGTGGCCAAGGAAATGGCACATGGAATAGTAAGTACCACTATACTATTTTAGAGAAGCTCTAGGTACACATTAGTCCACATATATTAGACTAGGTAATTTGGTTATTTTTAGGGTTCCGATACCAAAATGGTAAAAAAAAGGAACCCTTATGGTGCTGCTCTGTCTGTCTGTCCGTCTGTCTGTCACACCTCTATATCTCAGCAACCACTTACGCTATCGAGCTGAAATTTGGAATAGTTTTAGAATATAGTTGCCCAACTTAATTGCACATGAAATTTTTTTGAAAAAAGTATGATTATTAATGTAAAGGGGGCCAAAATAGGGGGGGCCAAATTTCAAATTGTCGCTACTAGGTCGAGTGGGGTATCATATGAAAGGGCTTTACTTGTACATTTTAAAATATATTTTTGTATTTTTTTAAGTTTCTTAGTTTTCAAGTTATGATGAAAAATGTCAAAAAAAATACCATTCCCCCCCCCTTATCTCCGAAGTTTGAGTAAGGGAAAATCTGAATTAATTACAGTTGACAGAGGTTTATGTAAACTTTACAGCAAAAATAAAACGATCTTTCTAAGTTGCACAGTTTTTCAGAAATCTGCAAAAAACCTTTACAAACAAATTTAGTTTTGCGGTCCTGAAAATGGACTTTATTGCTTCCAAAAATACTATAGGTATATCGGAACCCTCGGCGCGCGAGTCCGACTAGCACTTGACCGGTTTTTTTTTATTTAGGTTATTGATGAAAGTTCAGGAAGCAAGGGAAGTATGTCAAGATCGTAGCAGGTGGAGAACTGTGGTCTCTGCCTACCCCGACGGGAACAAGGCGTGATGTTATGTATGTATGTAAGGATATTTAAACATACCATAAACATTTTACAATCACTCACGAATGGAAGTACAAAAGAATGGCAAAGTTCAGTGGTTGAATATTTAATTTCTGAATATGATGTTCAAACGCCTGCAAGTGTGTAATATTGAATGTTACAAATGTATTAATGTAGTAGTCTGTGGCCGTAACTGATATACTCTTAGACTATAGATATACTCGTAAGACTAGTGCGACTAGTGATAAAATTGTGGCGTCACAGTAAATGCTCGTCTGTGCGCCCCTATATTTAGACAGCTGTCATGGTGACAGCGCGCGACTGACACTACGGTTTAAAACCTGCACTACGGTTTAAAACTGCTCGTGAGCTTTGTGTGCGGTTTTAGCGCGCTAATAGTCGGTTCAAAACTTGCTCGTATTCACTCGTTTAGGCGACGTGACGTCATCAGTGACGTCACTTTAGCGCGCTATCATTGCATACGAAAATGAGGTAGTGCAGCGTGTGCGAAACGTCAAATTCATAAGACATTTGTCATCAATCTCGTTTTCGAGAGGTTTTTTTCAACTTTTTTTGGGGTTTTTAGATTTAATTATCTTATCGAATAATCATTATCTCTCAATAATTTCTTAAATCGCAAAACAAAATCAAAATTTTATTTTTTCTCAGTGACATTGACATAAGCGCGCTCTAGTCTGGTTTAAAACTGTATTCGATCGTATTCGACGAATGCACGCATATAGAAATAAACCGACTATATTCAGTGAATGTGATGTGTGCGTTGAATTCAAGAAACAATCCGTAGTGCTGCTCGTGAGCTTTGTGTGCGGTTTTAGCGCGCTTTTAGTCGGTTCAAAACTTGCTCGTATTCACTCGTTTAGGCGACGTGACGTCATCAGTGACGTCACTTTAGCGCGCTATCATTGCATACGAAAATGAGGTAGTGCAGCGTGTGCAAAACGTCAAATTCATAAGACATTTGTCATCAATCTCGTTGTCGAGAGGTTGTTTTCAACTTTTTTTGGGGTTTTTAGATTTAATTATCTTATCGAATAATCATTATCTCTCAATAATTTCTTAAATCACAAAACAAAATAAAAATTTTAATTTTTCTCAGTGACATTGACATAAGCGCGCTCTAGTCTGGTTTAAAACTGTATTCGATCGTATTCGACGAATGCACGCATATAGAAATAAACCGACTATATTCAGTGAATGTGATGTGTGCGTTGAATTCAACACTACGGTTTAAAACCTGCTCATGAGCTTTGTGTGCGGTTTTAGCGCGCTAATAGTCGGTTCAAAACTTGCTCGTATTCACTCGTTTAAGCGACGTGACGTCATCAGTGACGTCACTTTAGCGCGCTATCATTGCATACGAAAATGAGGTAGTGCAGCGTGTGCGAAACGTCAAATTCATAAGACATTTGTCATCAATCTCGCTTTCGAGAGATTTTTTTCAACTTTTTTTGGGGTTTTTAGATTTAATTATCTTATCGAATAATCATTATCTCTCAATAATGTCTGAAAACGCAAAACAAAATCAAAATTTTAATTTTTCTCAGTGACATTGACATAAGCGCGCTCTAGTCTTGTTTAAAACTGTATTCGATCGTATTCGACGAATGCACGCATATAGAAATAAACCGACTATATTCGGTGAATGTGATGTGTGCGTTGAATTCAAGAAACAATCCGTAGTGCAAGAAACAATCCGTAGTGTGATTGTCAATTATTATCATCTTTGTCGAGTGAGAAGCTTGGACAAGAATCTGTACCTAGACCTAAGATATAAGCTTAGATTATGAATAACGGCAGCTTTATGGATATAAGTAATCTAGCTCATCTGTACTCCTGTAATCTTCGAGTAAATAGTGCTGTAATATATACTGACCAAGCTCGACTTTTATTTACTTCGGGGACGTGGAAACGACGCCGCTCTACCATCGGCTTCGTTCCGTCTCCAAAAAATAAAAGAATTCGAACTACTCTGTACATAATCTGGGATTTGAACTCTAAACCCGTGTTACTCTATGCCCCCCAATATATAAGTTACACTATGCCCTAGACACTGACCTCTATGCTTGACCAACTTATCTGTAGAATTTTACGATGGCGCTACGATCGAAAAGGATTGCCATCTTTTACAAAAATAAGCAACTTCTGCCTTTTTAGTGTTCCGATATTAAAACGGTAAAAAAAGGAACCCTTTTCTATGGTGCGACTTTGTCTGTCTGTCTGTCACACTCACACCTGTATTCAACTCATGCTATCGACTTGAAATTTGGAATAGTTTTAAAATTATGGTTGCCCAACTTAAGGCGCTAATAGCGGTCAAATGCCTAACTTTACGTTGAATAAAAATTGTTTTAACAAAAACTACACACCTCCTTCAAAGTTGTGCAAGGTTTCTATTAGCAATAAAAAGTATAAAATGACTATAACAGTTAATAATCAGTAACTAAGTGAAGTAATAGAAAATAATCAAGCGTGTTATTTGTTTCAATTATAAATTTATAGGTACATTACAACAGTTCATTTTGAAGTCGGTGCGAGCCAACAAATTGCATTGCTGGTAACAGTATCTAATCTGGTGTCTTTTATTACAGAAGACTTTGAACTGCTTTTTTATTTAATTTTACCTTTGAGGGGATCCCATATCAAATTGTCGATGGTTAAGATTTGATGAAAAGTAGGCACGAGATGGAAAATATAAACTTGTCGTATTTTTTTTATGGTTTTCCATAACCTATGATCCCTTCTTAGGCCGATATTTCACTGGGACACCATGGCGGCGCAACCAGTTGGGCCACCGTGGTGTCCGTAACTAGACACCAGTAAAGACACCAGAGTCACCACACCCTGCGGCCACAGTATTAAGGGCTATATTTCACTGAGAGTTTAGTTAGTTAGTTTGACAGCTGTCATCCGAAATGTAGATCTCATCGAGACCTATCATTTGTCTCAGCACACGAATAGTCTAGGGTCAGTAGTTTTCGAGTTATAGCGATTTTTAGTTTGACAGCTGTCATCCGAAATGTAGATCTCATCGAGACCTATCATTTGTCTCAACACACGAATAGTCTAGGGTCAGTAGTTTTCGAGTTATAGCGATTTTTAGTTTAACAGCTGTCATCCGAAATGTAGATCTCATCGAGACCTATCATTTGTCTCAGCACATGAGTAGTCTAGGGTCAGTAGTTTTCGAGTTATAGCGATTTTTGGTTTGACAGCTGTCATCCGAAATGTAGATCTCATTGAGACCTATCATTTGCCTCAGCACATGAGTAGTCTAGGGTCAGTAGTTTTCAAGGTATAGCGATTTTTAGTTTGACAGCTGTATTTAGTTTGACTGCTAAAAAAAGCCGAGACTATGACAAAGACAAAAAAAATGTTTTGGTCTTTATCACACTTTAGAACTTTTGTATGTATAGCCTGATCTAATTTGGTATGATTATTTGCAAATCCATTTCTATACTTCATCCGAGATCTGAAGATCTGATGCGACAAAGACAAAATAGATGTTTTGGTCTTTATCACACTTTAGAACTTTTGTATATTTTGAGCCTGCTCTAACTTGGTATGAGATCTGACGCGACAAAGATGCGACATCTGAAGCGAATTTATAATTTTTTTCCCATCCAAAAAAGTGGTAGGTGCCTCTAAAAAAGTTTTCACTTCAAAAATATCCAGCAGCACCTGTTTTTGTAATAATTTGCAAAATTTCTCCAAAACAAGAAAAGAAAACTTAAATCTTATTGGAAACGTCTAGAAAGTGATTATGGCACCGTTCCTATCAAGTACAAGGTAAATTCTACAGAAGTTACGACATGTTTTAACAATTGGAAAAATTTGAGATTTTCAAAATGCTCTAGTGCTTAGAGTTTTAAACCTAGGTTAATGAAACTTTACACAGGTCTTTAATTAGTGCTTCTACTTGTTACTGCAATAATAATCTGGGTCAATATTGGATTTCCGTCGACACGAAAAGAAGATCTGTGTAACACTGACCTGTAGCGGCAGCAATGCGTTTGTATACATGAACAAATGGTGTTATTGGAGATTCTTGCTCCTTTTCTGCATCAAAGAACGATTTTATTATGAGAATAATTTCTCGCACACCACTTTCGAACGCTTTTGGTATGACTTTCTCATAAAATACTTGGAAATATGCAGGAAAACAAGAATAGCACAGGCAACACTTTTACAAAAATGAAAAACCTCCTTTATAATGCCAATAAATCGGTTTGTATGGCTTTTCACTACGGGAAAAGAAGGCGTTTGTGCTGCCGATACGATTGGCAGGAGCCGAGCTGCAGTGGGTAGACACATTTAAATATTTAGGGCACATGATTTGCGGCGATCTGCGGGATGGTAGTGATATGGACCGTGAGCGACGAGCACTTTCAGTACGCGCAAATATGATCGCGCGAAGATTCTTCAAGTTTTCTCGCGAAGCCAAGCTGGCATTATTTGCAGCATACTGTCAACCGTTATACACCCCACAACTGTGGGCGCGCTACACTGTCGAAGAATATCGGCGGCTGAAAGTGCAATATAACGACTCGCTCAGGGTTCTCTGCCGCCTGCCGCGATATTGCAGCGCCTCGCAGATGTTTACGGAGGCTCGCCTGCCGGGTCTGGATGCACTGATCCGCCATCGTGTTGCCAAGTTTAGGTGCGTTGTCTTTGGATCTCAGAACAGATTAATAAAGGTGCTTAGTTGTAGAGGTAATCAGAGTGACCTTTTCTCCCACTGGGGAAAACTGTTGTTTTACAAATTAAATTAATTTAAGCTATTTCTGTACTGTACTATGGATATTTCTATCTGAAATAAATACATTTTATTTTATTATTTATTGTTATCTCCTTTCCAAATTGAAGAGTTCAATACTGCATTAAATTCAAGAAAAGATACTACTCCTGGAGTTGATAATTTCCCTTACATAATGATAAAGAGACTTCATCCAAATTCTAAAAAAGTACTGCTCAATATTTTGAATTCTCTCTGGACCAGCCAAATTATACCAGAGTCTTGGAAGGTTCAATGTGTTATACCCATTTTAAAACCAGATAAACCGGCTAATGACTTTAACTCATATATATAGACCTATTTCATTAACATCTTGCATTGGTAAACTAGCGGAACAGATGATTAAGCAAAGATTGGATTATTTTGTTGAAAAGAATAACTTGATACCAGCTACACAATTTGGATTTCGAAAAGGACGAAGTGCTTCAGAGAGTTTTGTTTCCTTTGTGTCTGATATGAAGAAATGTCTTCTTAAACGCTCATCTGCCATTTGCGTTTTTCTTGATATACAGGGCGCATATGACAACGTGGATTTATTCCAATTAGATGTTCTTTATGAGCTAAGCATACCTGGAAAATTAATAAAATGGATATTTAATTTTTCTTATGATCGTACTCTGTATGTTAAGTACAATAACATACTCCATGGTCTTAAAAAAGCTTTTAAAGGTTTGATGCAGGGAGCCTCTCTCTCCCCATTACTTTATAACTTGTAACTTCCCAAATTCATAAATATATCACAGATGATGTTCAGGTTTCAGACCAAACTGAACAATTATCCATAAGGAACATGTGTAGGGAAATTAAAAAAATGTGCATGCAAGTATCCTACGGTAGTATCCATTGATCTGTGAAAATTCATATATAGGGTGTTCCAGTACTACCAAAAGATAAACATGTGATTTACTCGAAATCTTTTAAAGTTTGTTTGTTTTAATGTTTGACAATTTGAATTCTGAATTGATCTGTATATTTCGTTTGAACATTTTTTTGGAAAAACGTAAATAAAAGTTTGTATTTCCATACTATGTGTATGGCATTACAAATTTAAGTTTGCCGTTGATAGTTTTTCCTTGAGTATTGCGAGAAAGTAAGTGCAGTGCTGCTGTACCATTTATTTATATTTGAATCGAGTTTTTGGACATTCTTAATAGTTTTCTACAAATAGTGATTTTTAGAAGCAGTGGTGGCTAGGCACAACCGACCCCTTTTGGGGGCAAGTTGTGCCGGGGCTGAGGTTGGTTGTGCCGGTCGTAATATTTGATCATTTTAATGGTTTGAAAAGGATTTAGAAATCAGAAACCGTCAAACATATCGACATTATACTTACCAATAATTGAATTATATTAAAACGAAAGCTACCTAGCCTTTTATTCCTTAAAACATATTTAAACATTCTATGACAGAACTTTTGGTCAAATCAACTAATGATCGTAATCAAAACTAAACAAAAATATTCTAACTTCAAAGCAGGTTACTCAAAATAAAAAAATCGTTTGTACATACTTGTTATAAAGAGATCATAATTAAAAATCTGCTTTTATAACCTACGACAATAGTAATCAAATGAAATGCGTAATTTGTATCGATAATTTTTATTCATCCTTAATCTCAGCATCAGCAACCTTTTGTTGAAATTCTTAGGAAGTACTCCCCTTACGCTTATAGGATGAGATGGTTTGGTCATGTAGAGAGGATGAATGAAGGAAGATTGACGAAAGAGATCCACAAGGCGAGAGTGAATGGAAACGTTGGAAGGGGAAGGCCTCGGCGAACGTACCAGGACCAAATTCAGGACGTTCTGAATAAAGGCCAGGTTAAAAGTACCCTAAACCGACGAGCATGTATGAAAGGATTGATGAAGGTTCAGGAAGCAAGGGAAGTATGTCAAGATCGTAGCAGGTGGAGAACTGTGGTCTCTGCCTACCCCAACGGGAACAAGGCGTGATGTTATGTATGTATGTAAATAAAATAATCAAAATAGTAAAGATTCGTATGGGATTCGCGAAACAACCAGCCCCAAATGAAAGGTACTTTTTACCCCATATCGAAGACATTGAAAAACTTTGTATTTTAAAAAAAATCACTGATACAAAGCATTAAAACTGCATAGATTAACAATAATTGATAAATTACGATCACTTCAATGAAACTCCCAAGTACGTAGCACCATAAATGCCAACTAAAGCCCAAAAAGTATAAACACGAAAAAATTTACTAACGTGGTGCTGGAAGACCGCTACCCACACACCCGCCAGGTCCGCGTCGTTGGCGCATCTAAAGTGGCAGCCGTATGGGCGTGACCGCTAGACATTTCGCGATGCATTAAGAAATTATAGCTATCGCTTTTTATTTTTAAGATATTTGCGTCGGATCAACTTACCCCCGGAATAACCAGCCCCGCTTTCCCTAAATTAAAGTCTATAGAAGTTTATATAAATATTACAGCAAAAATAAAACGATCTTTCTAAGTTGCACAGTTTTGTAGAAATCTGCAAAAAACCTTTACAAACAAATTTTGTTTTGCGGTCCTAAAAATGGAATTTATTGCTGTTTTGTGTATTTGCTTGTTTTGGTATTTTTTGTGTTCTTGCCCAGATCAATGGACTCACCCTTCAACTTACGAAACAGCGCAATACAAAAAAGCCCTGAACCGCCAGCCACTGCCTATCATTTGTCTCCTACTCGTACATCCACATTGGAATCAAAATGAAAATGAACTTTGTTCTGCAAATTTATCAAGTTATACATGACAGTCCCAAAAAAAAAATAATATCATGTTACCATTTGGGTTGTAGTAATTTCCGTTTTAATGTCTATTATTCTTAATCTTCACACGACGCCTCGTCAGTGGAAACACTTTGACCTTGAGCGGGTCTTTGGTTTCAGGGGTTTGTAGCGGAGCCTGTGGCGTAGTGCTGGTTCAGCTTATAAGTACTGTTTTTTTTTCACTTGATTGGTGCCGTGCGTACCATTATGTGAGGAAAGCATATCAGGATGCTCAAAGCCACCCAAAGGGCTATGCTCGGAGTCTCTCTACGGGATCGAATCAGAAATGAGGAGATCCGCAGAACTGAAATAATTGACATAGCCCTGAGAATCGCGAAACTAAAGTGGCAGTGGGCAGGTCACATCGCAAGACGAACCGCTCGATGGCCGATGGGGCGTAAAGGTTCTAGAGTGGCGACCACGTGCCGGAAGACGAAGCGTAGGCAGGCTCCCCACAAGGTGGACCGACGATCTGGTTAAGGTCGCGGGAAGCCGCTGGATGCGAGCAGCGCAGAATTGGTCATCATGGAGATCTTTAGGGGAGGCCTATGTCCAGAAGTGGACGTCTTTTGGCTGATATGATGATGATGTACCATTATGTAGTAGATTTAGAGCCGGCGGCAAAATTTCCATTAGGACTTGATACCTCGATTAAACCGGCATTAGTTTCTCATAAAATGTATTGTGTTCATTCGTAACAGTCTGCCAATGCCAAGCCGGAACTGTCCGAAAGTACCAAAATAAGTACCACTTCCGGTGCAAAAAATGGAGCATATTTTATGTATCTGATACCGAAATAATGATAATACCATCAGTTAGGAACTTTTGTGTAGATACAGAAAATTAAATCTGTCAGTTTTAATCGGCCGGAAGTGCCCGGCAGACGTTCTCAAAGACCTCACGGCTCACACGGGACCCCTAAATTTATGAATCTGATACCACAATGAAACAAACCGAGATGGGAATATATATGTCTGCCGGGGCAAGTTTGGCTGCAACCCGCAACACCTCGTCAGACGGTAAAGCTGCCGTTATTCATAATCTAAGGTCAGACGAGTTTTTCTGTGCCGCTTCAATGGGATCTGTAATGTGTAGGGGAGACCGGGGCAAGATGAAGTTCGGGGCAAGACGGGAAATGTGCTTGTGTGCGTAACTCGTGAACACAACAGAGCCGAACACGGCGCCTTTTGCGCGAACTTCAGTCGCCCCTCGCGAGTCAGGGCGGCGTGTGCGTGTCACTACCTGTTTTGGCTGCGTGGCGAGAAAAAACTGTTTTTTGGAGGATTGTTAAAAAGTTTTCAGTTTTGAATCGATGGGCACCAAGGTAGGTATCAGTGCTATTGTAATACTTTACCACATACTTGTAGCAGCAGTGTAAAACTAACGAATTTAGGTTGCTATTTTGTACAATTATTTTGTAGGTTAGAACTGTTGATAAATTTGTAAAATATGTCTGTTGGGGCAGCATGGTTGGGGCATAATGGGATACTATCCCGTCTTGCCCCGAAGACGACGAATACTGAAAAAAAGAAACCTGACAAGAAAAAGACTGAAAAAAAGAAATCTCAAAAGAAAAAGACTGAAAAAAATAAGCCGGAAAAAAAGAAAACAAACAAAAAACGCAAAAAAGAGAGTGACACGGATATTAGTTCATCTGAAGACGATGAAAATGATTGTGCTTGCATAAATAGTGGGGACTTATATTCACAGTCCACTGAAGGATGGGTTAGTTGTAGCGTGTGCCATGGCTGGGCCCATAATTCCTGCCCAGGTGTAGACGATGACGATGAAGGGGCAATATTTGTGAACGTTGTCAACCTGATTAAAATGTGTACTCATTTTGCCCCGTAGTGTTTCCCGTTTTGTCCCGGTCATGGGGCAAGACGGGATTTTTGACTAGTGCCATTTAATTACTATTTTCCAAAAAAATATGAGATTTAGAGCCGTAAAAGATAACAATTATGTTAATTAAAACTATAAGTGCTGATTTTGTTGCAAGACATTTTTAATAAACAGTTTGATTTTCAAGTTATGACGCTTTTTCTCTTAACGGTCTCATCTTGCCCCGGTCTCCTCTACATTTTTTTGCTTTCACGGACATTTAAATTACTTTTCTCAAACATGCTTGGAAATTCAATCATTATTTTGACAACCTTATTAGGGCAAAATCGAAGTATCCGTACTGGTAAAAAACATGCGAGCAGCGGCCGGGAAAGTAAGTATGAAAATCCATTTCTTCCGTGCCAGACGGCTATGCATAGAATACATGAAACAGTATGAATACTTCACAAACACGCACAAAAAGACAGGCCAACTTTGACTTACATGTGTGCGTAAGTCACGCACACAAGCGCAAGACAGCTACGTTTTACATGCGTTTCATGTGATTCTAGGGATACCAGGTATGTAGAATTTTTTTATCGCGTTGGGAAAAATTGTTCATGTTGGAAATTGTGTCCTGTTATTTAAATGAAAATTATAATTGATTCAGTATTTGCAGATTTAATTTCAGCGGCTTTATGTGATAAAAGGCGGCTTAGTGAGCTTATTTAGAAGGTTGTCCAGTTAGTAAAGTCATTCAGTTTGGAAAGGTTTTATCAGGTTCTGTCTAAAATTAATTCAGTTTTAATAGTTGTTCAGTTCTGGTGGTTGATCAGTTGGGAACTTTGCTCAATTTGGAAGGTTGTTCAGTATGGTGGATTGTTCAGGAAATTTCCAGTTGGTATAGTTAGTTGTTCAGTGTAAAAGTTCTTCATTGTGTAAAGTTTGTAAAGTTGTTCAGTTTGAAGTTGTGTAGTTTGTGAAGGTGTTCAGTTTGTGAAGTTGTTCAGTTTATGAAGTTGTACAGTTTGTGAAGTTTTTCAGTTTGAAGTTGTGTAGTTTGTGAAGCTATTCAGTTTGTGAAGTTATTCAGTTTATAGTTCAGATTGCAGTTGTTCATTTTATAAAGTTGTTCAGTTTGTAAAGCTGTTCAGTCTGTAAAGCTGTTCAGTTTGGAAAGTTGTTCAGTTTTGTAGATGTTCAGTTTGAAAAGTTGATCAGTTTGAAAAGTTGTTCAGTTTGAAAAGCTGTTCAGTTTAAAAAGTTGTTCAGTTTGTAAAGTTGTTCAGTTTAAAAAGTTGTTCAGTTTGTAAAGTTGTTCAGTTTAAAAGTTGTTCAGTTTTAGTTAAGTAGGCTAGGTAGAAAGGGCAGGTTGACACAAGGGCAGATAAAGACACTTAGTCGCCTTTTATGACACAAGGGCAGATTAAAATACTTAGTCGCCTTTTATCTCACAAGGGCAAATTAAAATACTTAGTCGCCTTTTATCACGCAAGGGCAGGTTGAGTCACTTAATCACCTTTATCACACAAGGACAGATCAAAGTACTTAGTCGCCTATTATGACACAAGGGCAGATAAAGAAACTTAGTCACCCTTTATAACACAAGGGCAGATAAAGACATTTAGTCGCCTTTTAAAACACAATGGAAGTCACTCATTCGCATTTTATGACACACGGGCAGATAAAGACACTTAGTCGCCTTTTATCACGCAAGGGCAGATTAAAACACTTAGTCGCCTTTTATGACACAAAGGAAGGTTAAGTCACTCAGTTGCCTTTTAAGGGCAGATAAATTCACTTAGTCGCCTTTTATGACACAAGGGCAGATAAAGACACTTAGTCGCCTTTTATGACACAAGGGCAGATTAAGACACTTGACCGCCAAGGGCAGGGCAGAAATAAAATCTAGTAATTCTAAATCAGTTATTATTTTTAATCATTTAAAAACACGAAATAATTACGAAACGGCTCCTGATTTTAGTAAAATTTAACGGCCCCCTGATTCTAATGAGAGCTTGTCAAAATCGATAAATGTGGGTTCATTAAAATTCGCAAATTTGGGGTGTTCCGAATTTAATCATTGGCAACACTAAAAATAAAATGGCGGGTACATTACGGAGTTTTGTATCAACCAAACAATAATTTTCACGGATAATTTTGTCAGGTACGAAAGTAAGTATGGAATATTACTTACCGATGGAAGGTAACTTCATTTATAAAAAAAAAGACAAATTTAATGATTTTAATCGCCCTTTATAGTTTCTACACACTGATAGAATACATTTTTTCGACATTTTTAAAAATTTTCATTCATCACGTTTCACGTGTTTCTACTAGCATGTCACAATCGGTACTAAATGGGCGGGAAGAACTTATAACCGAAGAGTTTGGTTCTAAATTTTTTGACACTTTGGCGCGTTTCACTAGCCGTCTGGACAAGTACTCAGAACAAAAACCTCCTATTTGGACAAGTACAAGTAGTATTTGGACAGTCAGGAAAACCCTGGGAAAACCACTATGAAAACTCATTTCTGTCATCTAATTTCAAAATGGAACCAACTTTTTGTCCAAAGCATGGTAACCAAGGAGATGGCAACCAACGAAAGAGTTCTGAACAAGGAGGTCACACATCGTTTATTTCGCGCAAGACCGTAGTAACCAAAGAAATTTGACCTCATATAGAAGTAATATATAAGAAATAATTCGTCACAAGTAGGGATGTGGGCATGCTTTCATCTATCGATAGTCGATAAGTTACACAAGGACAAATCGATGTCGAAACTTTGACCAAAAAGTTGAAGTACTAAACTTTAATAAAAGGCAAATCTGTTAAAAGCAGTGATTAAATTCATTAAAAAAAAAATACTTTTTGCATTTTTTACTACAGGTGATTTCTTACGTAGGTGTTTTAATATTAAAGATACCAAATTTCTTACTTACTTACTTAGTAAAAGTAATGGACGGTAGCGGTGGAGGCAAGAGGGATAGGAGGTGTAAAGGTTCTTTTTTTTTATTTTCATGAATATCTCTAGCTTACATACAAATTATGTAGGATTTTAAAACAAACTTTTATCCCTCAATTCAATCCATTTGGGATGGTTTTGCAAAAATGCTGAAATACGGGTTTGTGTTTTTCTTCTAAGTAGCTCAAATAAATTTTCAAGCGAAATTTCGTGTATCTTATCTTGCCTTATAACGTGGAGCTGAGTTCCTTATTGGACCTTAGAGCACAAGGAGCCTGTAGTCTTCTGGTTTCGGATAAGCTTGACCCAGAATCTTCATACGCTTGTGAGCCAAAGCGTTGCATGAGCACAAGAATTGCTTGTCAGTATTGTTTGTAGCGAAAAACTTTCAAACCTTTTTTGTAGAGAATTTTATGTAGATTAATTTAGTATTTTTATTAATTTTCTTACAATTTGTTGATTCAGGATGATTCATGCTGATTGAGACATTTCAATTTGGCGAAGACACACAAAGTTATATTTGTTTGACAGTGTCCCCATCGGGAATCGAACCCAGAATGAAAACAAAACGCGTTGAATGTTGTAAAATATAATAAATGGTACAGCAGCACTGCACTTACTTTCTCGCGATATGCAATTAGAACTGTCAACCGCAAACTTAAATTTGTAATACCATACCTACACATAGTATGGAATTACAAACGTTTATTAAGGTTTTTCTGAAAAATGTTCTACCACATGAATTCGGAACTCGAATTGTAAAATATTAAAACAAACCAACCGTAAACGATTTCGAACAAATCACATGTTCAAATTTTGGTAGTACTGGAACACCTTTTATATGAATTTTCACAGATTTTTAAATTTCAAAACTCTGTTTCTTATGAATAGTTGTTCAGTTTTGTCGACTGTAAAGCTCTTTCAGTTTTAGGTACATCCTGTGTACTAAATTTTCACAAAATCCAATCAAATTGAATATCCATTCAGGTAGATAACCAAAACAAAATTAAAATTATAGAAAATAATACAAACTTAATGTAGTCAATTAGGGTCAATGTAGGTACCACTAGTTGACCATTTAAGCGGTTTTATGACAAAATTCATAAATAGTCTTTATTGAAAATCAAAGGTACAATGTTACAATGATGACAGACCAACCACTACTATAGCAACTACATACAGATTTACTTCTTGTAACAAAGAAAAAAAGAGTGGAATTACCAGATCCCTAAACTAGGTGATCCTGTATTTTAGGGATTTAGGTGTTCTAGTTCTAGGTGTAAAAAACTAAATTATTAGTTCTACTTTCAGTCACTTCTAAAAGTTCGACTATGAATTAGTTAGGCTTGTGATATAATAAGTGTTAAGGACTTTACAAAATATGCTCTTAAAGTTTTTTTTTTTTTCAAATGTTACATTGCATGACCACTTCGAATAAACATACTAAAGTACTAGCTAGACAAACCCATATCTTTATTGTAAGACGCCAACATAGTTAAATTCTATATAAAATCGCGGTATTTTTAAATTTTCTTACTTTCAGTTCAAATTTAAGTTTTGGTCAGCTATTGGTGCTTGGTCATCTAGTGGTGCACTGACCCTATGAGTAAATCACAAGTTTACGTTTTGGTAGTACAGGAACACCCCTTATATGGAATCACACAGACAAACTGATGTTGGCGCAAGATACCTTGCATAGAGATGCTTAGTCAAGCAAAGTTTCATAAAAATAATTTGAACCGTTTTAAAAAAAAATTCAATTCTTCATTTTTGTTGAATGACAGCTACCCTCAAAATGAGAGCCAGCAAAAAACCATTCGGAAATATAAGTCTTAAATTAAAAATATGGTGTTAATAGGACCATTCGTTTAGCCGCTAGGCCAAAGCGTGACGGACAGACCGACCAACCGACAGACGGACATTTTTAGGGGACTTGCTTAAGTGATATAGAACACATTTTTGAGAAAGTTTGTGAAAGGTATTGTTTTCACGAATACAATACCTTTCTCGCTCAGCTCGAAAGTAAAAATACTACTATCGATAAAAAATACATCACTCATAAACTCCAACATGATCCCACAAAAAACTATAAATTACAGTAAAATACGTAACAATTTCCATATTATCTGACTGTAGAAACGATAAGTTGACATTTTTTTATACAATATTTGTGATAATAATTCACAAACATGAAAAATACTGAATAAAACTTACAGATGAAAAGACAAAATTTCTTTGCAATTTTCGTTTTGTTGTTTTGAAGATGTACAGCCATCAACTACACACGTTATTATTAAAAAGAACAATCACTAATATGGAGAGCAACTTAAGAATAAATTCACGATATTTTTAAGTTATTCACTACATGTTTTTTATAATTTACACAATGTTTACAACATATAATTTAGGAAATATTTTCAACCGTTAAAATCCCAACAAGTTACAATAATCCTATAAACTTTGTAAATGCAATGAACGCGTCGTTCATCTAATTTGGTAGGATGTGATCACTGACGACTTGACATGGCATGAGACATGCTAGCAGTTGTCATCCCATACTGAAAAAAAATAGCATGGTTTCTTCTCCGAGCGAAGCAAGGAGGTTTTTGTTCTGAGGTAGTAACTAGTATACAATCTGTGGCACAGGGTCCGAGTTTTGAACTCATCTAATGACAAAAATAATTTCCCTAATTTGAAATGCCTTGATCAACTCTAAAAAAGTAAATAATAATTATTTGTATTATTAGGAATCAAATATTATTTCATAATTAACAAATTTTATTCTTTAATTTTGTAGATTTGATTAAGATTTTGTTTTTATTCTAAATCTATTAATCACTTGAATAGGTTCAAGAATAGGTACCCCGAACATCATTCTTTATTAAAAGTTATTTGACTAGTGCCATAAGAGAAAAAAAAAAAAAAGTTATTAGCGGGAACATCATATTGACTTATTGTATTTAATTAAGTGTAATTTAGGTTGTAATTGTGGATAAAATTAATAAGTCAATGATATTTAGAAATAGTGCCTCAAATATCATGTAGGTATGTCATGAGTTCATGACTATTTAAAATCTTATGAGAACTTCATCAGTGGCAAAAAGAGGAGACTGAAAATGTAAGTATTTTATGTAAGAATTTGAATATCCGCGCATTGTTTGAGAAAAGCACTATACAAGCCTTGGCCGAAATCAGGTATTGATGGACTCACGTATGTGGGCCTCGGCTGACGCCTCTGCCCTACTCTCTAAAAAAGTAAATTATAATTATTTGTATGAAAGGATTGATGAAAGTACAGGAAGCAAGGGAAGTATGTCAAGATCGTAGCAGGTGGAGGACTGTGGTCTCTGCCTACCCCGACGGGAAAGAGGCGTGATGTTATGTATGTATGTATTAGGATCAAATATTATTTCATAATTAACAAATATTATTCTTTAATTTTATAGATTTGATTAAGATTTTGTTTTTATTCTATATCTATTAATCACTAGAATAGGTTCAAGAATAGGTACCCCAAACATCATGAACATCATATTAACTTATTGTATTTAATTTAGTGCAATTTAGGTTGTAATTGTGAATAAAATTAATAAGTCAATGGAATTTAGAAATTGTGCCTCAAATATCATGTATGTCATGACCATAGAATACATGAAACCATGTATTCTATGGTCATGACTATTTAAAATCTTATGAGAACTTTTTCAGTGGCAAAAATGAAGAGACTGCAAATGTAAGTAATTTATGTAAGAATTTGAATATCCGCGCATTGTTTGAGAAAAGCACTATACATACAAGCCTTGGCCGAAACCAAGTATTGATGGACACACGTATGTGGGCCTCGGCTAACACCTCTGCCCACATTATCACGTTTGTCCCTCAATACCCGTTTTTTCGGCCGCTGCAGTAATGTACTATTTTGTTGGTTATATTAGACCTAAAATTTTATTTAAGGCCTACCGATGTGTTAGCTACAGACAGCCTCAGTGTAATATATGACCTAAATAAGGGCAATCCAGCTTTGCTCTACGTAATCTTTACGAAGGCCACTAACAGATGGCGGCGTAGGGTTTCTGAATCGCGTTATCTCCCTATTATTTATTTACGAAATTTTGCCTAACTGTTCATATAAATACTCCTGTGTTACTTACAGGCTTCCTATAGGTATGAAGGATTGAAGATAGGTAGGTACTAATTGAATCATGCCAAGATTCACCCGGTCAGGTTTAGCGCATGTATTATAATATTTTTTTTTGGCGCTAGATCCGTCTGATTAAGTGTCTCCTACTAATTAGCTTGTAGCGCATTTCGTATGAGAAGTGAATTGTTTTTCTTATACTTACTACGAGTATATACTATTTTCTAAAAGGAAAGAATCCAATATCAAGCATCTTAAACAAGACTTCTGATCTGTATTGAGCTCCATATGAATCATAACATTATCTTTTAAAGCAAGAATAACACACTTCTTTACTTTTATAACAAGCCTTCCTAATAATGATCTTGTTTAAAGAAATTATTATCATGTCCGGAAACAATGGAGTGTATGTTTTGTAATAGACTTCCTACATATCGAACATCATTTGGGACTCTCATCTTGTAGTATTCAGATAGACGGAGATCAGGCGACATGGGGCCTACAAACTTTTTAATTTTCACGTTATTAACATCCGCTTTAGCCGCGGGGGGCAGCCGTAAAACTGTCGAAAGGAATTATGAAAGACGCATGGATGACGACGATAATCCCGACAATAGGAGGGAGGATAATACACAATTGCAGGCTGCCCCTCCACGCACACTTAAAGGAGAAGCGGTGGTAGAAAAATTCGTTGAGACTTTGATGTCGAGTGAACGGTACCTGAAGATGATTGAAACGGTGGAGAGAAAATTAAATCACTTAGATGCCACATTTCACGAGAGAACCAATACAA
This sequence comes from Athrips mouffetella, assembly GCA_947532105.1. Taxonomy (NCBI): domain Eukaryota; kingdom Metazoa; phylum Arthropoda; class Insecta; order Lepidoptera; family Gelechiidae; genus Athrips; species Athrips mouffetella. The sequence goes on from OX383956.1 coordinate 37,759,207, forward strand.
TTTTAAAGTACGTGTCAGAAATGCTGCGTGTGCTGAAGACGACATCGCCAGACGTGCTGGACGGCGCGCTGCGAGCCATCAGGGCTGACATCAACAAGCTCCAGATGACAGTCAACGAGCGACTGGATCGACCCGTCATGCGAGGTAATTTGTTTGTTTATTGCCAAAAATTATCAGCTGCATATAGGTACAAAAAGTAAGTTTTTTTGTGTCGGTTGTTTGAGTGCGTTTAGGGTGAATCGAATATATCAGTAGGTACGACGATAAAATTTAAACGTCTACTACCGCGCTGGGAGGGATCCAATTCTTGAATATCACCGAGTGATTTTTGAGATTGAAATAACTGTTTGGGTGATTTAATCACGAAGCACAATTCATGAATAAGATTGACAATCACCTTCGTGTTTTAAAAGTTTACATTTACCCTAAAGAACCGTTATAAGGTAAATCATTAAAAAATCATTCAAAATCAACAGTTAAAAGTCCTGCCATTTTGATTGTTTTGTGAGGTGAGGTTTTTGAAACATAAAAGTCGTTAAAATACAAGTTCCGTAGTTAGGGTTATTTTATTACAAACGAGTTAACGCTTTGAAAACGCAATAGAGGGTACACCGTCACGAAAGAGTTTGTAATGACTCCTTTTAGACTCCATTTAGATTTTTAGACATCCCATGAAACGTCCACTACAGGAGCTCCCTCCGAAATTCCAGCTTTTGCTAAAAGAAGGTGAACTACGATAGTCACCACGCTTAATAGCGTTACGGCTGGCACAATGGACCGCGGTTGTTGATGAACGCGAAATGTAAGATGATGCGATACACAGAAGGATGCTGCTGCCCATCCTCTGGTTTATTAACCCTTAGTCAATCAATCAGTCATTTAAGGACCACAAAACATGATTCCGACTCACACTTGGTTAATTTTTGTTTTCTTTTTTTTTTACATAAGACTATGCATGCACTATGAACTCACCAAGTCAGACGCTTGCACGTATCTCCGTTTTTGCGACAGAGAAAAAAAAAGTAAAATCAACTCGTTTTTTAAATGGGTTACGCTTTTTTCTTTTTTTATAATTTTTTATTATTTGTTAGTATATCCACTATAGTGATACCTACATATCTTACGAAAATTTCTATCACTTATCTATTAGAGATCTAAAGATACAGCAATTTTAAGGCAGTACTGTCAGACAGGCGTACAGACCATGTACAGACGGATGGCATAGACAATTGTTATTTTTTTGCATCGGTGTGTATTTTTTGCTTTCGGACATATTAACCCTGTGTATTAACCTCATTTTCAGGCCATAGATTTATTACTTCGCGCGTGGCGCTTTTCACCAGATTGCGCTCTTCCAAAAATTATGCGAGCAGAGTAGGACGTAAGATAAGAGGAAGCTGTCCCTTTCTAATAGATTTTGCATGACATTTTGTTTATGTTGCCATGACAACATCAACAAAATGTCATGCAAAATCTTTGTTAAAAATCATTTTACCAAAGAGTTTTTAATCCAGATAAATCAAAAGAAAATGATTTTCTGCATTTATCAATATTTAATGAAAACTGAGAGTGAAGTTTATACTTTGCACGTTGAAAATTATTCAAATAAGTATTTAAAAATACGTATAAATATAAATTTGTGAATATAAAAGTTGAACATTTTGCACGGAAATTGTGCAAACTTCATTAGTATGGCAATAATTAGAAAGGGACGAAGTACATCGCCTATGATGTCTTGCTCTGCTCGTTTTGCCTCTGTACAAATTGTTAAGAGTACGCTATCATGGTAAATGTAAGATCATTGCCTCAGGCCAATAAAAAGTCGATTCTCAGTTTTTGGCCGCCATCTTGAAAACTGTTAGTATGTTATTTATGTAACAAGCATGTGTGAATTCAGCAGGGTGTCTTAACACCTTAAAAATAACAGATGTTCTATTTGCGTCTAGACACAAAACGGAAGCCTTTTACTCAAATATTTCCCTGTCTATACCCTTACAATATTTTTAAAATTCCTATCTGACGATATTTAACACCTTGGAGGAGCTATCAACACCATGGCCACCATGGTGGTGTTGTTGAGTGGGACTCGTGAGCCGAGGGTCCCGGACCCTCAAGTATTTTTAGAAGCAATAAAGTCAATTAAAAAAAACTGCATCTCTAACTTTGTTTGTAAAGGTTTCTTTCAGATTTATAAAAAAACTGCTACTTAGAGAGATTGTATATTTTCCTTATAATATTTACATACTATCGATTAAAATTAATTTAGATTTTTCGCTGAGCAAACTTCGGAGATAAGGGTATTTTTTTTAGACATTTTTTATCATTAATTAAAAACTAAGTCGTCAAAAATACAAATAACAATTTTGAAATGTACTTTCATATGATACCCTTCTTGACTTAGTAACGACTATTTGCCATTACCCCTCCTTTATGGGCCTCATTTCAACGACCCCATCTTACAATAATTTTATTTAATTTGTTTAGGACAACCAGTAACAGTTACATTAGTACAAACCACAAAAACTTAGATATAAATTAAAGGTAAATGCACTGTCTTTAGGTGCCACAGCATGCAATTGGCAGTACAACATCACTTAATTAAATGAATATATAAAAAGAAACTTACAATTTAACAACAATATAACAAATAAATTGGAATTGTTAACTAAACATAGATATAGTAATCCTAGCGGTTGTCGTGGAATACGACGAGCAGATAGTAAATCAGGAGAATCTACACTAGTTAGGGTGCTGGTTGCAATTTGGGTATATGATTTGCTCATGATTCATATTAATAGGGATGATAGATCAGCGCAGTACGAATCGATTTGGTCCTTATAAGTTTTTCTGTGCGTCGCTGCGTTTTTGAGTTAAATAAAAAAAAATGAAAATAAGATACAAAATAATGTTTTTTTTGTCTGCCTTTGTGGCTCCTGTTTGAAATACTTCTGAAGATGTAGAAAATCGAAGAGGCAGATATGCAGTGCTCTGCATTATCAAGGGACGAAGTAGTGAATTTTTGCATTTTGAAACGCTGTAACTTTACGACGCAGGGCTATTATTTATTTAGACCATTTTTCTGGGGTTTTATACATTGTATTTAATCAGATAGTCATAGTCTGCCAGGTGTACGTTTCATTGTCAAATTTCAAAATAGTTAAAACTTAATTCCTCAAAAACGCAGGGGTGTGGATGTCCGCCAGTATTTTTTGTATCTTCTAGAGGATGCTCCTTATCATCATTCAAAGAGGCAGACATGAGCAAATCATATAGAAATTTGACCTTCATCACCCTTACTACACGGTTATTCAATATGTTATACAAAAAAATTATGTCAGCAACTTGTCTACGAACAATCAAGCTATCAATTTCAAAATGCTCAAGTCTGTCAGAATACTTGTAGGATGGCAGTCTTTTTATTACCCCACAGAAATAGGATAGGTGCCGTAAGAATCTCTTTTGAATCCTCTCAATACGCAATTGGTGAACAGAATAGTGAGGTGACCACACTGGACTACAGTACTCCAAGATGCTTCTAGCGTACGCGTTAAAGATAAAAATTTTGGTAGATTGCTTCTTGAATAGTTTTCCGTTTCGGAGAATAAATCCAAGCATTCTTGAAGCCTTATTGACAATGTTATCTATCTGGGGAATGAAAGTTAATTTAGTATCGAATATTACTCCAAGGTCACGAATATTATCACATTCTATTAAAGTATTGCCAGATATATTGTAACAAATTCTAAGGAAATTGTGTGCACGTGTAAATTTTATGTGTTTGCATTTACTACTGTTTAAATCCATGCCATTATCAGAACACCAATTTACAATGCTATCTAAATCCTTTTGGAGTAAATGGCTGTGATCAGCAGTGTCAATGATCCTACACAGTTTCAAGTCGTCCGCAAAAAGATAAACTTTACTGTGTTTTATACAATTACAAATATCATTTATGAAAATGTTAAATAATAACGGACCCAAGTGGGAACCCTGCGGAACCCCTGAAGTGGCTATGTAAGAGAAAGACTTAAACCCCTTAAGCACTACAAACTGCTGTCTATCATGTAAATAAGAAGAAAACCACTTCAACATGTTGCCACCTACGCCATAATGCTCCAGCTTTCTAACTAAAATGTTATGAGACACCCTGTCAAAGGCTTTAGTAAAATCTGTATAGACAGCATCAACTTGGATTCCTGCATCAACAGCGTCAGTTAGATATTGAGAATATGTCACCAGGTTGGTATTACAAGAGCGAGACTTTACAAAACCATGCTGGTAATTTGTTAAAAACTGCTTAAAACTTCTATCCAGGTGTGGATACACCAACGATTCTAACACTTTTGCAAACACAGATAAAATGGATATTTTAAATATTAATTTTCAGGTTGATATCGGGAGTAGATTCTGAGATAAACAGGTGTGACAGACAGACGAAGTCGCACCATGAGGGTTTCATTACTTTGGTTCGGGACCCCAAAAATCATCGTCACTTTACGTGTAGCTCTTGAAAAAATAAACCTATTAAGGGTTCTGTAGTCAAAAAGGAACCCTTATAGTTTCGTTATGTCCGTCTGTCTGTCTGGCTTAGCTAAGTGAAAGCTGAAATTTAGTTCGGATATACATTTCATTCACATTAGTAGAATGTAAATTTATTCAAAAGATGCTTAGAAAACGTTTTTCGCTCAAGTCATCTCGGAAATGGACATATATGGTATCAATGCATTCAGTGTCATGTCCTGAACTAACATATATGAGATTACAAGCGCGCGTGTGGTAGGGGTAGAAACTGTGACGTCATAAAGACGGTCATACAAAAAAAGAACAAAAATCTCTTAAACATACCATGTGGGGTATCTAATGAAAGGGCTTTACAAGTAGATTACAAATATATAACACACTATAACATTTTCACTACTTTGTCTAACAAATTACTAGAAAACATACAAAAATTTCGCAATTCAGAGTTGAATTTGAACTGCTCTACATTGAAAATGACTGAATGATTTCTACAACTTACACACTTTTTGATTTGTACACACCTTAGTCCCGCCATCTTATGGTTTTATGATGGGTGTATGAGGGTTACTGGTCCCTATTGGGTCCCAGCGGCTCCCTCCTCCAGTTCGTCTCTCTTCTCGTCGTTGCCGACCTCCGAGGTAATCTCCATCTCGTCGAGGATACCCAGCAAATCGTCCGTTCTCTCCGACGTAGCCGGCGAGGCCGCACGATTCCCCAATGGTCTCCCCAACGAGACTGAGACTTTCCCCTCAGCTTCAGTTGTCTCAGCAGGTCTTCTCTCCTCTTTGTCCTCCTTTTCTTCCCCCATCTTTTGTGGGTCTTCGCAAAGTTTGAACCTCAACTGCTCGCCAATCGTATTGAGCGTATACCCCGCTTCTGCGATAACGCCAGCAGACTTCCGGTCAATAAGAACGACGCGTCTAATGTGGGTGTCATCCACTGCTGTGTTGATCACCCTCCATTCGCTCGTCCTCAAAGACGGATTGTACCGCTGGAGGTATCGCAGTGCTCGCGTATTGTCCCTCGAGGCGGTGTTCGTACTTAATAAAATAATTAAGGTGTATTCGGCTAATTCCGAAAATCGGGTAATTCCAATAATGTTTATTTGCTTCCAAACGCGCCATTATTTTTTGTGCTGGTATACGTTACCTAGCGGCCAACTTAACCCGCTCCCCTGCTTTGGTTGATTCCGGTCGCTAAAAGCGAGCGTACGTTGTGGAGGCGCCATTACTGTCATCGACGCAATTTTCGCGCACTTTTTACATCATCGGAATTATACCCCAGTCGACAATTTTTTTGTGTGGTAAGTTTTTAAACTGCACGTTTCCACATTCTATAGATTCTCGTTTTTGTGCATTGTGAATTAGATTCAGAACGCTCTACCTAAAGATTTTTTGTTATTTTCGTCTTTAACCGACGGGGGAAATTCCGAAATTTCATAGTTAATGCCTACAAAATTCCTGACGGTTAATTCCGAATTACATAATCTTATAAATATGTTTATGCTACTCAATGACCAACTACGATAAATATTTTTTGGGAGTGTAAACCCGAATGAAAAAGCAATATATTCCATATGGCACAATAAAATAAAGACTACTTTTGAGTGTCATTCGGAATTATCCGCGTGTCATTCGGAATTGAACTCATGTAATGAAATGAAAACTAAATTTTAAAACATTTTGATCTACTTACTGGGTAAATTTTTGTAAACTAACTTCAAGTTGTGGTTTAGTTTACATATTCAAGAACCCATTTATTATGAGTTTGATACTAAAAACTCAACCACATTTATAATAGTCAGTTATAATTTGTCACGCTATCAATTTATCTAAAAACGTTTCGTAATTACCCGAATGCACCTTACAAGCTTCTTTTTAATTTGAAAGGGCATCAAGTACCAACCAATATCCCTGAGTATACATGCGATTCGTAGGTATGGCGTGCGCATCACTATCACTAAATAGTATAAAACAAAGTCGCTTCCCGCGCTGCCTGTCTGTCCCTATGTATGCTTAGAATTTTAAAACCACGCAACGGATTTTGATGCGTTTTCTTTTTATAGATAGAGTGATTCAAGAGGAAGGTTTATATGTATAATACATGCATAATATAGTAGAGAATCACTGATAATTTTAGAGGTTTGTAATGTGATGTCGTAAATAAACACATTTTTTTGCGCTTACATTGACGCTGGCTTTAAAAAAAAATCTAGTGTCCCGGAAATTTTTGAAACTCCTAACTTTAGAACGCCGTAATTCAATTCAGACCGGTCCGCTAGGTATTGCATACAGCGTTCTAAAGTTAGAAGACTTTCCGGGAAATGAGATTTAAAATTTTTCAAAAGTAAATAATATGGCCGATTTTTTTTTACAGATTAATGAGATCATAATTCCTATAATACTAATGCAATTTTTTTCATTTGTCTTATATTTGAAAGTTGACTTCAAGGTTATTAATATACGCATAAAATATAGTTTTTATTTTTAGTTTGATATACAAAATTTAAGGTTCGAAAATTGTTCGTCTTAATTGTCGTCCGATTTCATCATTAGATTTGTTATATTTTTTTACAGATAATATTTTTCGAAAATCAAATTAAAGCTTCTGTTAGCTTAATGTCTTCCCAATAATGCTTAAAAAAATAAAAAAGATTGGATTTATTTAAAAATGCAAAAATGTTAGTACTGAAAATTGAGTTTACCTAAAATTCGCCATACAAAACGGCAATTTCATAGGTAAAGACCTAATATTTCCATAACTATCAGTTCTGGTAACAAAATTTAAAACATAAATTATAGAAAATTTAATTCTCTCTAACACTGTACAAACGTAAATTATAGGAAATATAGCTCTCTACAACACTGTGCAAAACACATTTCTAGGTAAAATGCATGTAACCGAAGATATAAGCGAAAAATATGGCGGCGAGCGGCGAGGAAGGGGGGGAGAATTGTGCATTTTGCATTTTGAACACGTACTAACCATCCTGGATAACATATTAAAAATTTTGAGTCGTTTTGTAAGCCAACCCTCCACTTTTATTCTCTATTTAGTGGATTACTATAGCACTTTATGATCACTTTATGATCGCACGCGTTTATCGGAGCTCCATAGCGAGTAAAATAACAGAAAATAACAGTTATTACTTAATAAAAACGTAAAGATATCTTTTGCAATGACCTTTAATAAATCGAAGGGTCAAACTTTCAACGTTGCAGGTTTAGATTTGACCGTTGAGTGTTTTTCACATGGCCAATTATCTAAAGTAGGTACCTAAATGTGTTGTCTAATGACAAAAAAGCTGTGAACGGTGTATACAGGGTTACTGGTAAAACGTCACGATCCTGTTAAGGGCTTATTGTTGCGGCTAAATGCAACAACTTTTGTTCTACGACTTTTGTAAATTCGCAAAAAGAAATTTTTAGTTTCAATACTAATTAGGTCAATCAGTCGATCATTTTGTATGAAGGGTAAACTTTTATTTTAAGTTGTTGCATTTAGCCTCCACAATAAACCCTTAACGGGATCGTGACGTTTTACCGGTAACCCTGTAAAAAGACATTCTGTAGTATATTTAGTATCAGCATTGCACCCGTGCGAAGCCAGGGCGGGTCGCTTGTAAGCTTATATGTCCAATACTTTTGGTTTGGATGGATGGTTCGACGAGGAGGTCAAGTCGCAGAAAGCCGCTGGAAGCGGACACCGGTGAGAGGACCGGAACTCGTGGCGAATTCTTGGGGAGGCCTAAAACGTTCAGATGTGAACGTCTTTCGGCTGACACGATGAGGATGGTATGACTAACGTGGAGCTATTAGAAAAATATAAACGAAATATAAAGTCTCCAATCCAAGACCGGTTACTAAATGTACTTGTAAGAATAACATTACTTGTTACTCAGGTACTTAGCTTCTTTACAATAGGGCCCTTCCCTTTCAGTTGAAGCGGAAATTCACATATCAAAGAACCTACGGAAATTTCTTCCGAAAATATTGCTCTTTGAAATACTTCCCAGGCAAACAATGAGATTTAAAATGTTTTGTTAATAAAAACCTACTTGAGTGTAAATCAAAATTATGAGGCGGATGGACGGTTGGTGCTCATTGTATTGCCCAACGTGTGACCTGACGGCGTTGCCTGTACAATATGATAATAAAGAAATTAGTTCTTGCATTTTCAATGATTTTTTCGACGGCTACTATGGAATCAAACAAGCGCGAAATGATCCCAGACTCACTTTCTAACTTAGAGACCCAGAGGGGCGACACGCAGGATTGGAGTGACTCATCGCAAAAAAGTGACAACGATATTAACCTTCCCGAGCCAGTGATAAGAGATGGGATTGAATTGCTAGACGGGGCAAACGATACCCCCAGAAATCGTGGCTATTTTACGCCTACTACCGCAATCCCTCACGTTCCGCAGTACATCAAAGCAAGCGGGCACCGCCGTCCTCCCAAAGGAGATGCCGTCGTGTCGTCGTTTGTGCAGACTCTTATGAACAGTGAACGATACTTAAGAATGATCGAGTCGGTGGAAAGGAAGGTAAATCACTTGGACTCTACTTTTCACGAAAGGACCACCAAAATTTTAAACTACGTGTCCGAGGTGTTAAAACTGATCAAACAAAAATCTCCTAATGTAGAAGCCTACTTAAGCTTTAAAAAGGACCTCGATGAACTGAAGAGAGCGGTGGAGCAACGTCTGCAAAGAGAGAGCATTCACCATGGTAAATTAATAGTTTTTTATAGATGCCTACCTACTAAATACCTACGGAAATAGTATACTCGTATACCTCTGCGCGAAGAGTAGGCCCATCGACATCGAAAAAAGAAACTAAAATCGCAAAACAGGATGTAGCTCTGATATTTTTTATATTTTGTATGGACCAGTTAGAGTAGTGTTATTATAAATTTGCAACTTCGAAAAACTTGTGTTCGCTCCGCGCTTAAAATTATAAAGTATGCGTTTTCAACTAACAAAATTCAGTACTTTTATTAAATTATTATAATTTAAGCTCAACTGTAGCTTAATAAACGCCATCGGGACCAAGTCAGAGCCCTTCATGGTCTATTGGCCCTAAAACTGTCATTTTAAGTTTCTGTGCTATAGAGAAAGCAAATTAAATGTAGTACAATTTTTCAACACATTTGTTCATAAAGCAGCTTTATTTGCACTGTATTAAGTACATAACGTGAGCTTTTTCATTATATTACCGCACTTCTTCTCGTATCAATGGCAAATGATTTTATAGAAACTTAACCCAAAATGTGGCTACAGCAATAGCTCTTTGGTTGCCTTCAAAAAAGTCCTCCCGGCTGCAAGAAAATGAGGAGGTAGGGCACGAAAGCAAGTGTTTCATAGATCGCAAAATGCCGCACTCACACTTGTCGTTATCAGAGAAGACCCAGCTCTTCTTGAGTTCTCCGCACCTGCCAGCGCCCGATCGCAGTCTATTAAGGTGATCCGTTTTCCATACAAAAATTCAAATGACTTGCATTCTTACGCGGGACATAAAATTCTGTTGAAAAACGAACGAATACTGCTATTTTTAGTTAAATTTTTCGCTAATTAAACAAAAATACAGTTAATGTACTGAAAGTACTATTTTTGTTAGCAATTTTTGGTTCAATATTACGATTGTGGGCGTGCGGTCAAAACTGTACGGTTGTGCTTTGTGTGCATGTGTGAGTGATCGTACTCATCTAAACACGGACTGACGAGAGGTATCGACTTTAGTGGACATATGGAGATATTTTTCTTATCGAAATTGTTGTTGGGCGTTGAAGTTGCACGATGAAATTTACGCGAATCAACTTTTTGCACATATATAGTTGGTAATTATTGCATTAAAAAATAAAACCTTATATTTGCAGAAGTGGCTCCATCTAGTTGCGTTCGGGGCTAAGCTGGCCGTCACAGATCACCTTAAGTGACTTCCATATGGGCCAGGGAAGATCATGTCCTGGTGGAAGATTTTCGGCAATGGGGATACTCGTATATGGGCTTTCAGGGGGGTACCTTTTGGACTACAGTTCTATCCTAGCCTTTGATGGATCTAATATTCCGCACAAGTGTTTTTTTTTAATCTCGGCAAGGAGCAAGGAGTTTTTATGCTTATTACGTTAGTAACATTTTCAAGAAATTAAGCTGTATCCGAGAAAATATGATAAATGAATATTCATTTTATGAAATTATTTATATTAATTACTTAACTAATGAACTATAAATAACTAACAAGATATTTATACCATATATTCAAACCTTAAATAAATAATAACAATGTTTGATAATTTATTTTATAGTCCAAGGAATAGGATGTTTGGCAGTTTAGTCTTTGCCTCCCAAATAAATAAAAGAAATAATGCGCGCCATAGTTACAAATGTTACAAATATTTGTCGTGTTTATTATTGTAGTTATTTCTAAAAGTGTCGACTTCTACAAATAAAAAATTAATGTAGTTCCTGAACCGTCTAAAGACACGAAATACAAGAAAATCAATGAAAACACCAACGTATGGAGCCTACAAAATGTTCCGGTGGACGTGCGGTGGACATAAGGTTAGCAAATTTTAGTATTTTTACTCGCAAATGTGTTGAAAAAAGTCGTAAGATGCACGTGCGCATTGTCATTACACTCTCGGCTCCATTACGCCCTCGCCTGCGGTTCGGGCTGCAATTCCTGAGCTTCGAGTGTAATGAGCAAATAAGCGCACTTGCATCTTAAAATACTATTTCAACACATTTGCTCATAAAACAGCTCTATTTGCGCTGTTTTAAGGTCCGTAATCCAGCTTATTAAACAGGCGTGCTTTTTCCATTATATTGCCGCAGTATTGTTTTATTTTTGTTTGGTTTTTTTATTTCGGCAAGGAGCAAGGAGTTTTTATGTCATGAAATAATAAACTTAGTTCGAGAATATGATAAAGAAATAATCATTTAATGTAAATATTTATTTGTAAAGTTTTGAAGTAAAAAAATATAAAATTTTAAATAGTTCAAAGACTAAGCTGTTAGCCATTTTAGTCTATGCCTGGCATGCCTAATGGAAAAAGCATGCCTCCTGCGCGCGCATATAGGTATGTATAGCTAATCTATGTCCGCTGAAACAGCGCGCGCCATTATCACAAATATTTGTGGTGTTTACATTGTGTTTATTGTAATTATTTTCAAAAGTATCAACTCCTACAAATAAAAAAACAGTAATTAATGTAGTTCCTCAACATAGAAAATACTAAGGCACGAAAAAAGTCTGGAGGATCGGGTGTACGTAGAAATCTAAGGAAAAATACGTACCTTGTTGTCTACGAATTTTGCTTCGAGAAAAGAGATAAGAAAATTTTACTTTTTTTTATTCGCAAATATGTTGAAAAACGTCGTAAGAAGCGCGTGCCGATTGGTCGTTACACTCTCGGCTCCTTTACGCCCCAATTCTCGAGCCTCGAGCGTAATCAACAAAATAGCACACTGATGATCAGGCTGGGATATTAAAACATTCGTTTCGTTTTTCTTATTTAGTATGCTTATTTTGTTTTGGGAAACGACTGATTTCACGCGAACGGTGACACAAAGAACGAAATAATATATACAAGGTGCTTATTTTAGGTGATCTTCGATGGAAGTCAATTTTTTAGCTAGTTTGTACTCCGACCAGTTAATTGAAAGGTAAATGAAGATGGTATAAATCTCTATCGATTAATCACACATTCCTAGCCTACTTAGTACGCTATACTTTGTGCTTTTTATAAATGCATAAACAAACAATGTTGTTTACATTCGTTTGTTTTATCTATCTAAAAGTGTGTAGGTATGCTGTGAGTAACATACTGCCGTGTGTGTATGTGCACCGGCTACTCGACCGGGTCGGCCGACGCTGCGGACCGGTCCACCCTGTTAACATTCGTGAGAAAATAAAGGCAAACCACTCGTAACCACAGTGGCGACTCGTGTTACAATGCAAGCAATTTCAGGATTTATTTTTATTTGAGTCACGCTGGTATTAGTAAACTGTAATTTTACCGAACACATTCTTCTGAACGCCAGTCACATTAAAATAATCCAGTCGAGCGGACTTCATCATGGTCCGCTGCTGGACTTTTCTACAAATTACCCTTTTGGGCATATCGATTGTGAATTGTGATATCAGGCAAGAAAGGGTAGTACGAAATAAACACGAACATGGTGGCAAGACCCTGTGGAAGAAGGAGTACGAGAAAGAGCTTTCGGACGCCATGCTCTCCACCCGGAAGCGGGGGAACCACACCCGCGTGCAGCAAGCCGCCTTCACCGACAACGAATCCGTGCTCGAGCGACTAATGGACTCCATCACCGCCAGTGAAAAATATCTCAAAAAAGTTGACAGCATAGACTTTAGACTAAACCGTTTGGACATAGAAGTTCACGAAAAGACTAGTCATATTATGAAGCATTTATCGGATATATCTAAGGGATTACGAACGGGGTCTCAGCACCCAGATAAATACGATACAATCTTGGATGGATTAAAGAATGATATATACCAGATAAAGTTTTTATTAGAGAATAACAACCGATTATTCAATACCGGTAACTACCGCAAGCCCTTTGTGGCACAATCGGCAGTAGATACTCCCGTTTCTTTTAAAAGGAACTAATCATTTTGTGCATTGTAATTAATAATTAGTAATTAGTTTTGTGACTTACTTATTTACTCGTGTTAACATGCTATAGGTAAATAACAAAAGAAGATTTGCAGAAGCCCTTGTATCCTGATCTAACTCGTGTACAAGAATCCAGTGATGTGACTCATTCATACTAAGGTTCGGATTCGTTGAGTGCGTGAAAATTACTCAAGAATTGTGTTAGTAAACATCAAAGACAAATACAATTCATTCGAAAGGAAAATAAATAAATAAACAAGAAACAAAATCCAGATGAGAAACGATGTTTACAATATCGCATACAAATTGGAAATTCTTGATTTTTCACACACAGTAATTATTGACAGTCAGTTATTAGTTTCAAATACATGACGCAGTTTTAACATTCGATTCGGTTTGTTACCCGTATCAAAGATAACCGATTTAGAGTTTATCTGATTCGCAGTAATATCCATCTGATTATACTCTGCTAAGATAAATGTTAAGTTATAAATTATCTACCACAGTGAAAGTAACATTAAATGTTAAATAAGTGACGTTAAAATTTAAACCAAAATCACGCCAAAATGCTATCTGAGCCGTAAAAAAGGGGATCGGTTTACGATTTTCTTTACATTTTCCGTAATAAAATTTTTAAAGCAACGCACGGTGCAATTTTAAACAAAATTATTGCGTTTTTATCTATAAATCTTACTATATCAGATTCGACTTGGATAAGAAACTGACACCATCATTATATGAAAGTGTTCTTTATAAAAATGTCCCATGAAATGTCCACTGCAGGACATGGAGCTCACACCTAAATGAATAATAATGTAGCTCGTACTATCAGCGAGTACACCAGTTACCATCAGAGGCGGAAACATGATTCTCCAACAGTCATAGTTTCATGACCTAACTCACAGTATAGTATAATAATCGATTGTGTTTCGCTTTTGAGACCTGGTGTCCATAAAGGTCAGTGCAGCATACAGTTGATGAACATAATAGGAAAAGCAAATTTAGCCTGGAGAAAATTGTTAGTATCTGTGCGTGGATGTGAATGGGCATGTGTGTCTGTGTACACGTACGAGTATGACTTAAATATCTTGTAAGCTTGACCGTTGACAGAGTCGACTATTTAACTTTTTTTTACTTACTTAACCTGGTTTTATAAAAATAACTACAAGTTTAAGAGCAGTTTCTGCGCAAAGTTAGTTTAATTTTTTTTATATGGTACCTACGGTATGGGTAGCGAGATAACGCTACGCTACCGTAGCGTAGCGTATTCTCAAAACTTATATCGGTAATGACATGGTTTTTATCCTAACAGAAAACCCTGAATTCCACACGGACCCTTCCATGGACGCACGCCTGTCTGTGATAGAGTCGCAGATCAAGAACATCATGTCTGGAGTTGACTCCATCGTTACCACCATTTCTGAAGTCAAGTCTCGACAGATGACAAGAATGTATAATATGAAGTAAGAACCACATTCTTTATAGTATTTTTTATTAACATTTTAAAACATTTGCCAGAAGATTGTCTTGCGATACCTCTTTGTAGAAAGGATTGACAACTTAAGTTTTCCGTTAGCTTGGTATTTTCTTAATCTCAATTAACAGTTAGTTTTTTCTTGTGAACAGATCAGAAGGAAGCGCCCCACTGGACTCCGTCAGTATAATTAATGAATTTAGGAAGATGATGCACGATCAAAGAAAAAAATGTGATTGCAAGTAAGTACTTAGTATTTAATAACAACTTATACAGCTAACATACATGGGTGTAGCTAGGAGGTGGCAGGGTTGGAGTGGGCACGACGCGGCCCAGTCTCGGTTTTCGATAAGTTATCGCCAAAACCCAGTATAATCCCAATAAACAATGAACTTTGATGACGTAGTACTTAGAATATTTCTTTACACGTTGTATAAGATTTTATTTGAATGTTAGACTTAGTGACATGCCTAGGTCTGGGCGAGTGGACCGATCGGAGCGATACCCAACAGACTGTCACGAGATCCAGATGCAAGGGTTCAACGTCTCAGGCATCTACAAGATCAAACCCGAAGATATTGAGCCCTTCTACGTGCTCTGCGATCTTACTACCGCTGGAGGAGGCTGGACGGTAAATATCCTATAACCCGACAAATAAATACCGATATGTTTTATTATTCAATATAAAAGTAAACTAGTATCTGTCTTCTTTTGATAATTTCACGGTGTCTTGTCTCTACGTTACTACTCATACAATTTGCATGAATGGACTCGTCTAAAATAAACATTTGTTCTATAGGTATTACAAAATCGCTTCGACGGCTCACAAGACTTCTACAAAGGATGGAACGACTACAAGAACGGTTTCGGTAATCTTGCGGGCGAGTTCTGGCTCGGTCTGGAGAAGGTCAACTTCCTTACGAACCAGAAACTGTACGAGCTGAGGGTTGAGATTGAGACTCAGCACGGCCAAGAAGCTTACGCCGGATATTCTGTCTTCACCATCGGCCCAGAACATGAAGGGTTTAGAATCAGTACACTGGGCACTTACTATGGCACAGCAGGTAAATTTATACTCGAGGTGCCGTCAGTTTGGAAAATCCAGGCTATTAAGCTTTTTGAATTATTAAACAATTTAATAATCAAAGAGAAACAAGCGATATTATTGGAGATACACACTAGTGCACTTATTCAGTAACATGATTAAACTTAGGTCGATAAAAAAATCGTAGTCACTCCTTTTCGAGACATTTTGTCACATTTCCTCCATTTTATTTTTAAAATAAGTAATTTGGTAGTATGATTCATTACCCAAAATAACGTTCACTTCTGAGTGTCAGTAGTACAGTTTAATTTTTTTTAAACTTTTCATAATAATAAATAATAACGAAAAATATTGAAAATGTGCAAGTGTGGTTATTTTTTGTACTCCTTACATGTACATTGTACTCGTTAAAAATAAAGGAGACATCATTTTTGGGACCACGTCGCCTTAAGGCGATTCTTTCTGTGTTTTGTAAAATTTAGCGTGTTTTGAAACGATATAAGTAGGTCGTTATTTAAGAAATAAATATGAAAAAAATATATGTTGAGTATCTATGTTTAATCTATAATTTGTACGTATATCTTTTCGACACAATTTCAAATACCTTAGAAAAAAATAATAAAGCAAAGAGCTTTTTCCTTCCAAAATCACACTAAACTCGATATTTCTCCTAAACGGATAGATGGATTTACAAAATCTTTGCAGGAAATTATTTGTTATAACTACGATGTTAACCTGTACGTACCGTTTTAAAATCAGTCAATGTCTTGGTACGTAAATCCGAATTTTTCTCATTCTGCACGACCAATTAGTCTGTACGACCATCGTAACAGCCACGTTGCAGAGCACTCTAATACGAACGTTATTGACGTGTACATGAGATCGACATTTGCATTAACGAGCTTGTAGCTGCTAATTTTAGTGTAAGAAGCGTCTTAAAGAGTTCCTACCTACCATTGACCATCAAATACTTAAGGATGAAAATATCAAGAAAACTCTTAGGAATGCATTTTGAATTATTCTCTCTTCAGAAAATTGTTTTATGTTTTCATAACTTTCAGATAAATAGTAAATAATCTGTAATATTTCAGGTGACTCACTATCTTACCACGCTGGACAGAAGTTCTCGACTATAGACGCGGATAACGACGAGTGGAAGGACGGCGCGTGCGCAGTGGAGCACGGAGGAGCATGGTGGTACAAGGAGTGCGACAAGAGGTACATATAATAAAGAATAATGATCCCAAATTGCTAGAAGACTTCAGCAGTCCTGATTGAACTAATTGCAACATATCCAAGTCTTACAAAATCAGCTTGATTTAATCACCAAAGCATAGTCATAATGATGAGAAAATGATGAGAAAGTCAGCGGAACTGATTTATGTCATACCAACAGTTTCAGTTTTGTGTAGGGGTTGACCTTCAAATAAATCCTCTCGATTTCAGGACCCGCCAGTCGCTTAATGGAACAACAAAGCACCGTTTTCAAGTAACAAACGAAAACCCTAAAAAAAGGACATTTGTCGCACCCTCCCGCGATTAACGGGTCCTGTAATCGAGAGGACTTTATTTGACGTTGTTCAGAAGGTCAATAAACTAAAACTTCGAACGACATAAATTTCTTGCGCTGATTGTAGGTACTTATATGGCTCAATCTTCCTGAGATTTAAACTCATATTGTTACAGCAACCTCAATGGAAAATACTCAACGACGGTCGATGAAAATAGGGGGCAATCAATTTATTGGATATCCTTCAAGGGGCCGAACTTCCCATTAATGAAGACAAAGATGATGATAAGGCCGCTACCAGCTAGTCGACCCAACGACCTGGTCGATCAGTCCAGGGTAAAGTATGAGCAATCCACAACTAAACTAACCCGACCTAGATATAACTAATACGATTCCATTTGGATAAACAATCGAATACATAGACATTGAACTGAATGTAAATGGTGGCAACTGGTAGTGTCCAATTTTATTTTCACTTTTTACGGACAAGCTGTGATATTGTGAAAAATTGTTATGTATGCAAGTGGTCCGATTTAATCAATTAGCCTAAGAACGAACAGCTCATGTTTTCGCAGAAACTTCCAGAAAGTTCGAATATGAAGCCAACGATTGATAAGCTAAGTAGTGCCAGGAGAAAAGACATAAAGCCGATGTACGAGCCAAGCTACAACTTGCCGCCGCACCTGTCCAACGGAGGACAACGGGCCGACCCTTTCTTCCCCACCTACATCTAGCAAACAATCTACAAGCAACAACCCAACAAAATGTCAAACAATGCATAAATTACTCTGGTAATGCAACTTTTTTGTAAAGTAACACCTCAATCTCTTGCATTTTAGTAGGTACTTAAGTTTCGCGTAACTTTTTTTTGTACTGAAATCTAATTTCGCTTGGCTTATCTATATGACAAAAGGAATTATCATAAAATGATATGAGCACAGTACTAAAATCATTATTTTACAAATATTTACAGATACGTGTAATGACAATCGACAAACAGTAACTAACATAACATGTTTAAATGTTATGTTCTAGAAATAATGTGCATGTGCAAACAACGAACGCTAACATATAGGTAGGTATTGTAATTGGGTTTGTATTGCGGGGGTGAAAAATCGATCTAGCTGGGTCTGGATGTCTAGGAAAAGTCATTCTCTCCGTGTTATTGAGCACAGTTTCGAAAAATAAATTTACGTTGGTGGTTGGTACCTACCTAAGTTGGTGGTTAGTACCGTACTGAGCTGTTTCGAGCATAGCTCGCTCACCAAGTTACTTTTGTAATGATTTTTAAAGTTAATAAATACCTGGGCGACCGAGCTTTGCTCTGCATAATCTTAACCAAATCCCACTAACAGATGGCGCTGTAGTGTTTCCGAAACTCGCTATTTTCAATAAATGCTTAAAAACGGATTTTCAAAGTCATAAGCTAAATCAATATTTTGCACCCAAAAACCCATACTTATAGTAAATTTCATCGAAATCGTTACAGCCGTTTTCAAGAAACCGATTATAACATACAAATATTGCTCGTTTAATAGTATAGGATAAAAGTTGTTGCATTGAAGTTTGAAGGTTCTGAATTAAATATTAATTGTTAAGAGGTTTTATACGAATTTATTAAACTCCAGCCACTGAACCATCCCTAAAGTTTTATTTACGCTAGGCGGAACGGAGCGGAGTTGTGCAAAATTAGATAAAATCAGAGTGCGAGAAATCCAAGCCGGTCATGCGTCAACGCGGTCTTGATCGCAATTAACTTAAGGTATATCAGTTTATACGCTAACATCAAAAATACTGTGCCTCTATGTTTTAAAGGTAGTGCGAAAGCGGATAAGATGTATGCTACCGGTAAAAATATCGGTACCTGTACCTTTATTTGACCAAAGTACATCGGTAACGAAACATATTTAAGCGCGACGCGACGGCGGCGCTGGCATAGTGAAAAAAAGTGGAAAAATACCTTTAAGAGGTAAGTATGAGGCCATACCGTGTACCGAATCCCGATTCAACCGTCTAATCATTTTGCTCGTCTCTGCTCCGTTCGGCCTTCGTGGAAAAGCGCCCTTACAGTTGTTATTTCAGCGCTCATCTTAATATGATAATTTAAATATGCAAGTGCTGCACTGCGGATATAAAGTTTGCTCAGCTTTTATAGTGCTTGTAGTCTATTGTCTCCTGTAAAGTTTAGATTTCATGATATTAACCGATATTGTCTTGTATGTATCTTATCTTATGTTGAAACTTGATGTTTTAGTTTCGTAAATTGTTGAATGTTATTTTTTTATTTTTTTGTGAGGTAAATCGGCTTGCATTTGTTATCCACAAGCTTAGGTTAAGAAAAGAAGCATGTAACTGGTCGAATTATAACATTTGATTACCAAACATATTTATTTTCCTTCTTTCCTTCTAATCCATAATAGCTCATATCTTCCACGCGGACATACCGGTTTTACCATCCCCGGAAGCCATTACCTTCGTGCTACTTTCCAACATAATCAAATTAGCTACTTATGACAGAGACTTCTACAACGTGTAACAACAACCCTGAAGGATGGAAATCTGCCAACGAAACTGAAGAACTTTCCCTAAGGAATAAAAGTCGAAATAAGAAAACTAAATTCAGCTTCCCATAAACTACATCAGCTGATAGCGAATTTCGTATGGGACGACTCCGCTTTCGCTTTGGATTAAAAATAGCGCTCTCGCCTGTAAAATTTCTACTAGGTTATCTTTTGTCCCTGACATCCGTTTTCTCGGGTATTCGCTTAATTATTAGTGAGGTTAAAAGCAACAACTTTTGTTCTACGACTTTGCTAAAAACGAAAAAAAAAAATTCAATCCTCCATACAAAGTGACCACCACATTTTGTATGGGAAGTTGAAAATTCTTTGTGCGTTGTTAGCAAAGTCGTATTACAAAAGTTGTTACAATAAATATCTTGTATAACTACACTTAAATTTAAGCTTCTGTAAGCTTAATGTCTCCCCAATCATGCTTAAAAAAATATTAAAATTTGGATAATACCTAAAAAGCATGCAAAAATGTTAGAACTGAAAATTGAGTTTACCTAAAATTCGCTATACAAAACGGCAATTTCATAGTTAAAGACACAATATTACCGCACTAGTGTTTGATTTTTGTTTTCTTTTAATCTAGGCCAGGAGCAGAGGTTTTTATGCTTATTTTGTTAGTAACATTTTAATTAAATTAAGCTGTATTCGAGAAAATATGATAAATGAATATTCATTTTATGAAATACATAATAGTACATTAAGATGCACGTGCGCTATTTTGGATATTACGGCCGAGGCTCAGAAATTGCAGCCCGAGCCGCAGGCGAGGGCGTAATCGAGCCGAGGGTGTAATCACCGAAGCGCACAAGCTTCTTACGACGTTTTTCAACATATTTGCGAATAAAAACGAATCAAATTCGCTTACCTTTTTTTCCTAAGGAAATTTCGTAGACGTTTTCTTCACATTTCTACGTCACCCGATACACCGGACTTGTGTTTTTTGTTCAAGTATTTTCGACGTTCTACACTTATCACTGTTTTTTTTTATTTGTAGAAGTCATTTATTTTTTAATTACATTAAACACATTTCACAACAAGAAATATATGTTAAAATGGCGCGCTTATTACTTTTTTCGAAGACACAGATTATACATGCGAGTGCAGGAGACAATGACTACACTATCAAACAGACTACTTTTCAAGTTGTGAGTTGGTTGATTAATATAAGTTTTTCCATGTAATTGACATTTATTTATTGACATTTGACTCCGTCCGCGTGGGGTTCAGAAAAAGTAGCTAATGACTTTTCCCATGGTTCAAACCTGTGGTTCAAACTATCTTCGTACCAAGTTTTTATCACAATCGGTTTATCGGATTAGTCATAAAAGCGTAACAGACAGACAGACAGTGCAGTTCTCGCCTTTATATTATTAGGTATACAGAGTACCGTTAATACGGATTTTTGTAAATTAAACACCTCTTGTTTACGTGTGGACTGTTAGGTCGCCCACTATCCTCGTAATTTTAAAATCATAGTCGAATACGGGTATACGGAATACGGGTTTCATTATTTCTTATACAAAACAAAGCCTAACTAAATCTGAGGCTCAGTCACTTTAGCTTCTGTGGCTACTGAAAAAAGAGCGGTACAAAGTCCAACGTGTCTAGCTTCACATGCTTTTAACTCTACATGTACCTACATACAAAACTGTTGGACTTCACTTTCGTACAATCTTTGTAACTTATCTCTCCCCTTAAAAGACAATTCCTAAAAAACAATGATTCACTTCTCTCTTTATTTTTGAAGTATTTCGTTTATAAGTGCCTACTTCCTAAGTTTTCAAAACTTTAGAACTTTTATATTTTTTTTTACATTTGTTGCACCGCCAGTCATGCCGAAACAGGAGTCTTTTGATTATTATTTTTACAATAAAACTAAATCTAGATTTTACCAATCTTTAGCTGTACCCACGACTTTTACACAAACAACTGGACCGGATCAAAAGGAATTTTCAACAACGTACTTGGCTTTCTTCCGAACAAAATTATAAGCTTTGTTTGATTTCAGCTCGGTTTCACAGCTTGAAACTTTGAACTCGCCTATTATCTGTTTGAATGGACCGATGGCAATAATTAAAAAGTTCAAATATTGCACGAAAGCAACCCATATACGTTATTGAAAACCCCGTTTAAGTCGTTCAAGTAGTTTGTGAGGTACTGGTGCGGCCGCTTAAAATTTCGCGAACCTTCTGTCTGAGTGAACCATTTGCAATGACATAAAGCTTATATGTTGCACAGAAAGAAGCCCGACGCGTCATTGAAAACCTCGTTTGACTTTGAACCAGTTCAGTAGGTGAGTTCTTGGTTCTGCAGCTTGAAACTTTGCGTATCTTCTGTCAGAGTGAACCTACCTATCGCAATGAATCTAAGCTTATTCGTTGCACAGCAGTAAGCCAAACGCGTTATTAAAAGCTACGTTTGAACCTGCTCAAAAGTTTTTGAATTATTCGCGCCTTTGATTGAAACTTTGCGTAACTTCTATCTGATTGAACCGTTTTTAACTAACCTAAGCTTATATGTTGTACGGAAGTACCTAATCCAAGAACGTCATGGAAATGCCAGTTGGAGTCGGTACAGTAGTTTGTTCGCTATTGGCGCCGCCTATTAAAACTTTGGGCATTTTCTGTCTGAGTGAACCGTTTTCAATGAAAGTAAGCTAATACATTGCAAAGAATTAAGTTAAACACGTTATTGAAAACCCCGTTTAAATCCGTTTAGTAGTTTGTGAGTTATTGGTGCCGCCGCTTGAAACTTAGTGTATTTTATGTCTGAGTGAACCGTTTGCAATGAAACTAAACATACATGTTGCATGGAGTAAGCCAAATACGTTACTGAAAACCTCGTTTTAATCGGTTAAGTTGTTTGTGAGATATTGGCGCCTCCGCTGGAAATTTTGCGCACCTGTCTGAGTGAGCAGTTTTCATTGAAATTAAGCTAATATGTTGCAAAGAAGTAAGCTTGACAGTTAATCGAAAACCCCGTTTGAATCCGTTCAATAGTTTGTGAGTCATTTGCGCCGCCGCATGAAACTTAACGTACCTTCTGTCTGAGTGAACCGTTTGTAATGAAACTAAACTTTTATGTTGCACAAAAGTAAGCCAAACTCGTAATTGAACATTCAGTTGGAATCGGTTTGTGAGTTATTATCGTACAGGCAATTCCTCGTAACTGTAAAATTATAGTCGAATCACACGCGGACGAACTATGATACGGGTTTCGTTTTATCTTATACAAAACGAAGCCTAACTAAATCTGAGGCTCAGTCACTTTAGCTTCTGTGGCAACTGAAAAAAGAGCGGTACAAAGTCCAACGTGGCTTCACATGCTTTTAACTGTACGAGTACATGTACACTCAACAGCTCGTCAGTAGAAACACTTTTGGACCTTATAGCGTGGTAATAGAGTTGAAAAAGTTTCTACCGACGTGCGGTTGACCGTACCTGCATATAAAACTGTTGGACTACACTTCTGGATAATCGTTGTAACATATTTCTCCCCTTAAAAGACAATTCCTAAAAAACAATGATTCACATCTCTCTTTATTTAAGTATTTTGTTTATAAGTACCTACTTCCTAAGTTTTCAAAACTTTAGAACTGTCATAATTTTTTTTACATTTGTTGCACTGCCATGTCGAAACAGGGTTTTTTTATTATTATTTTTATAATAAAACTAAATCTAGATTTTACCAATCTTTAGCTGTACCCACAACTTTTACACAAACAACTGGACCGGATCAAACGGAATTTTCAACAACGTATTTGGCTTTCTTCCGTACAAATATAAGCTTTGTTTGATTTCAGCTCGGTTTCACAGCTTGAAACTTTGAACTCACCCATTTTCTGTTTGAGTGAACCGATTACAATAAAAAAAGTTCAAATATTGCACGAAAGATGACGAAAGCCGTATTGGTGTGGCCGCTTAAAATTTCGCGAACCTTCTGTGTGAATGAACCGTTTGCAATGGAATATAGCTTATATGTTGCACAGAAAGAAGCCCGACGCGTCATTCAAAACCTCGTTTGAACCAGTTCAGTAGGTGAGTTCTTGGTTCTGCAGCTTGAAACTTTGCGTATCTTCTGTCAGAGTGAACCTTTCGCAATGAAACTAAGCTTGTTTATTGCATAGGAGTAAGCCAAACGCGTTACTGAAAGCCACGTTTGAATCTGCTCAAAAGGTTGTGAGTTAGTCGCGCCTTGCCTGAAACTTTGCGTAACTTCTATCTGAGTGAACCGTTTTCAACTAACCTAAGCTTATATATTGCACGAAAGTACCTAATCCAAGCACGTCATGGAAATGCCAGTTGGAATCGGTACAGTAGTTTGTGAGCTATTGGCGCCGCCGTCAATTGAAACTTCAGGCATTTCCTGTCTGAGTGAACCGTTTTCAATGAAAGTAAGCTAATACATTGCAAAGAATTAAGCTTAGCACGTTATTGAAAACCTCGTTTAAATCCGTTGATTAGTTGGTGAGTTATTGGGGCCGCCGTTTGAAACTTAGTGAATTTTATGTCTGAGTGAACCGTTTGCAATGAAACTAAGCATACATGTTGCATGGAGTAGCCAAATACGTTACTGAAAACCTCGTTTTAATCGGTTCTGTTGTTTGTGAGATATTGGCGCCTCCGCTGGAAATTTCGCGCACCTGTCTGAGTGAGCCGTTTTCAATGAAAGTAAGCTAATATGTTGCAAAGAAGTAAGCTTGACAGTTTATTGAAAACCCTGTTTGAATCCGTTGAATAGTTTGTGAGTTATTTGCGCCGCCGCATGAAACTTAGCGTACCTTCTGTCTGAGTGAACCGTTTGCAATGAAACTAAACTTTTATGTTGCACAAAAGTATGCCAAACTCGTAATTAAAAACTCTTTTTGATTCGGTTTGCGAGTTATTGTCGTACAGGCAATTTAATACTTTACATTGGTGTAGCTTCTGATTGAGAGAACCGATTTGATTGAAACATAGCCTATATGTTGCTCAGACCTAAGCTAAAACCGCGAGAAAATCCGTTCAGTAGTTTCGGAGTTTATCGAAAACATACAGACAGACAGACAGATAAAAAGTTCAGAAAACATATTTTTGAGTTTTATTAGTCGTTTCTTATCGCTCACGCAATAGTACATTAAGATGCACGTGCGCTATTTTGGATATTACGGCCGAGGCTCAGAAGTAATGGAGCCGAGGGTGTAATCACCAAAGCGCACAAGCTTCTTACGACGTTTTTCAACACATTTGCGAATAAAAACGAATCAAATTCGCTTACCTGCAATTCCTGAGCCTCCATTTTTCGTTCTCACAATACTTTTCAACATGGAATAAATACACCACAAAGAGCTAGGTTTATACTTATTCGCCAGCTCATTGAAATAAGCTAAAAAGACATTCTCTGAAAACGAAATGGCATTTTTGCTGTTCTTCCATTCAATGAACTTTTCGTAGGCAAGAATGTACCTATTTTTCCTTTGATTATGCTGGAAGGAGACTCACTTGCATTTTGTGCCCCAGTAATTATTTCCTGTGGGGTTAGTTCTTCTTCATTGCTTGAAACCGACGAACGACATTGTTAGTCACAAAAATCAAAGCAAATGAAAATACTTTTGAAACATGGCGCTCGGAATTCTTGTTGCGCGCGCATTTCTTTTTTCAAATGAGGAGCTGTGACGAAGCTGTGGCAATGCTCCCAAACAGCGTAGTCATTGAAAAAGTACAAAAACTTTAAATTTATTGCTTACAAAATCAATTAATGTTAATTTGTTGTCAAATTTAACTAATCTCATGCAACAAACTGTTTATATAATTATATTTTCATCAATATTAGGTATATATTTACGAAAATGTTATAAATATTTTAGACATAAGAACTCCTTGCTCTTTGTTAATATAAAAAAAAAATATATATAACTAGTGCTATAATATATAATGAGAAAAGCACGTGTGTTTAATAAGCTGGATTATGGACCTTAATACAGTGCAAATACTCGTAGAGCTGTTTTATGAGCAAATGTGTTGATATTTTTTTTATAAATTTATCAAAAGTACAGACACGCGGTTTCTACTCGTTTATTATATGTATAGATAGATTATCGAACACAGTTTACTTATTCATGAAAATATTATGAATGTTAAAGATATAGAAACTCCTTGCATCTTGCCGATTAAAAAAAAAGACAAAAATTACAACACTAGTGAAGTTATATTAATGAAAAAAAGCACGCGTGTTTAATAAGCTGGATTATGGATCTTAATACAGTGCAAATAGAGGTGTTTTATGAGCAAATGTGTTGAAAATTACATTACATATCAAACCTATTGATCGAATAAGCCGCCTCGGATCGATTCCGGTGCAAAGGTGCCCATGACACTTGCGGCGTTTCCGCGTTGGATGGTTTTATGAAATTATTTATATTTTTTAACTAATCGACAATAAATTTGTTATTTTGAGCAACAAGATATTAAATTTTTATAATTTATTTCAAGGTTTAAGGAATAGGCTGATCGGCAGTTTAGTTTCTGCCTCTCAAATACGCGTATAATCTGTGCCCGCTGATAAAGAAATAAAAATATTTGCGGTTTTTATTAGTGTAATTATTACTAAAAGTGCCTACTTCTACAAAAAAAAACTGTAATTAATGTAGTTCATGAACCGTCTGAAATACTTATAGACTTTAAGGGCACTGCATGTTAGACTACGTCATCTAGTACACGAAATTTGCAACTTTGTAGCGATAGTAGTGGCCTACTAGGTCCACAAAACGTTGGTCTGCCAATCCGAAACCTGGCAGGTTTTGTACAGTCGGAGCGCAAAGTAGTTAAGTGACAGATTACACGAATGAAATCTATTCGTAGAAATAGAAGGTACCTATACAAGTAAAAAACAACAGGTCTGCCTTGCATCCTATTGGCAGTTTCGCCAGTCCGACAAAATTTGTGGTCCAATCACATCTGACCACATTTGTGGTCCAACTAGCGAAACTGCCAATAGGATGCAAGGCAGACCTGTTGTTTTTTACTTGTATACGTACCTTCTATTTCTACGCAAAACCTGTTTTAGCAATAACCAATGTTACGGCAAAAATACTAATTCGTTAAAATTTAACACGAATTTTTTTACAATGTCTTGCCAAGTATGTTGTCCCGAGTCATTCTTAGCTAAAGGAGTTTCAGGGAGTTCATAAAATATAAAAGTATTTTGATTTCAGTCTCATTTTATTTATTTATCTAAATTTTACCGTGAACAATTTAGCTTTTGTATTGTTGAGCAAACCTTGGCGCTAAACGTGTATCTTAAAAAGGTCGAGACTGCACTGCTCACACAAAGTTCGCTATCACAATGTAAAATTACATTATAATCACATCACGTATTACCTCCTAGTAATCTACATAGAGTAAAAACTCCGCAATAAAATAAACGAACGCAGAACTCCACCACATTTGGCAGTGTCTACGCAGCGTATCAACTAGATAATGTGAGCATTATAAGACTCGTTTTTCAATACTCATATAAAATGTAAGTACCTACTACTGTACAAGGTAAAAAAAAAATTATGTTTTGTAGGCTTTAAAGTTCTAAATGATTGGCCCATCTAGCGAGCTACTAACAATCTAGCTATGAAAAGTATTAGGTTAGAACAAAAGAACCATATACGAACGAATACCTTTTACATTTACCTCTCTTGCAAATGTGCCTACTTTCTAAAAACATTATATAGTACATATTTAACATTTTAGAAGAGCAGTGGTCAGATCTCAAAATTTTAATTCTTATTAATATCACTACCTACTTAATTGTATTAATATATTAAATAATCAATTATTTTCTAAAACTTTCGTATGAATGAATACTTATCAACGTTATCTAGCTTACTTTATCATCTTAAAAATAAAAAGTAATAATCATAAAATACTCTCATAAGTATTATAATTGCTTACAATATTTAGTACAACGTTTAATGAACTTATGTTGATATTTTACTGACCTGTTTTTGGTAAGTATTATTAAACATTATATACACAACAAGCTAAACAGTATAAAAAGGTGTTCATTACTGTAAAACTAACTAAATCTAATATTTACATTACAAGTTCTATCGTATAAATTATCAACATATAAAAATTATGTAGCATAGCAAAGGCTATTTATTCACTCAAACTACACTTTATGAGTGGTAGTTCATTCTGACTTAATGTTTTATAATGCATAATCACTAATAATTCACATCACGCACAAATAGGGATAAATAGCACCATAGATTTTACAGATTTCTTAAAAGATTGTGCAGACTCATTCATTAATTCAATTAAAATCATTTTGTCTACCAAGAAATGGATTGCACTCACATCTAGTAGTATAAGAAATAGTAGTTAATAGTAGATATAATACAAGTTATGAATCGATTCCTTGTCAACATACAGGGTGTTAGGAAAAGTACCGATTTCCTTTAAACCACATGTTCTATATGTAAAATAAAGAACAATAAACATGTTTAAACAATAAATCAGAATGCAAAAATAACAGAAATAAAAGTTAATAATAGGTCTTTACCTATGAAATTGCCGAAATTTTCTTACAGATTAATTAGATCATAATTCCTATACTTCTAATGCTGTTTCTTTCATTTGATTTATATTTGAAAGTTGACTTCAAGGTTATCAATTTACGCATAAAATAAAGTTTTTATTTTTCGTTTGATATATAAAATTAAAGGTTTGAAAATTGTTCGTCTTAAATGTCGTCCGATTTCATCATTAGATTTGTTATATTTTTTTACAGATAATATTTTTCGAAAATTTAATTTAAGCTTCTGTTAGCTTAATGTCTTCCCAACAAAGCTCAAAAAAAAAATTGGATTTATAATTCCTAAGCAAAATGCAAAAATGTTAGTACTGAAAATTGAGTTTACCTAAAATTCGCCATACAAAACGGCAATTTCATAGGTAAAGACCTAATATTAAAATTTAATTGTGTCAACCCTAACCAGACTCGCGGCGCGCATGTAGGTACCTATTTTACTTGCTTACAATTGGTGCGCCGCTCCGGGTGCGCGTTGTGATTCTTAGAATAGGGTTGGCAACTTTTTTTTTCATGGGAAGCATTTTATTTTTATGATATTTTTTTATGATCAACATGTTTAATGTACTTTATTCTACTTATACAACGTGGTTAAAAAGGAAATCGGTACTTTCCTAACATCCTGTACGAGTAAAGGAAATCGGTACTTTCCTAACATCCTGTATAATTCTTATAATAAAATAAACCTACCTTAATTTATGTGATATACAGACAATTCCAAGCTGACTCAGCTTCCATAATTCAATAAAAACCTTAACTGCTTATTTAGCTTCTAATACTAACAAAACTTTTAAGCATAATATCTAAGAACTCGTGCAACTTAAATCTAAATAGGCGGAACTACCGACATTTGTCCAATGCACAGTCATTACAAGCAACGTACTTAATATAAAAACATAACCCCCCTGTTTTGGGACAGTCGGGTAAAAAGATAATTAAAATAAAAATTGTTTCGTGGCGTGGATCCTTCAAGTCGTTAAGTTTAAGACGGGTTTTAAATTTTTAACTTTTCATTTGATTTCGCATTTTTTCCAGGAATTTATTTTAAAAATTAAAATCACGTAACGCAATGTATTTTCATAACTGACTCATAATTACAGCAGTTTATATCGATACGGGTATGGTGACTTATTCGCGAAAATAAAATAATTTAAAAGATTTAAAATTAAAGTCCACACAAGAAGAAGACGTTTAGTAAACAAACATTTTGCACGTAGTCAAATTATACGAGGCACACGATTGTAGCCACAACACTCGCACAGAATAACACAGACAATCGGTCATAAATATCTACATTTATATACTTTTTACATTGAAAAATAAGATTATTTGGTTATCAAAACATACTATTCCTTCGTGAAATGGACTTTATAGTTAATTTCATGTACAGGGTGGTCCAATTAACGAAGTCCTAAGAAAAAAATAAAAGTGAAAGAATATTTGAAAAATATCTCCCCAAATTTTACAGCGAACTATATCGGGTGTTAGAGTAAACACTGTGATTCTTGAAACTGTGCATTCAGACCATGAAACTGAACAACTTTCCCTAAGGAACATAAGTCGTCAAAAGTAATGTTTTCATCTCCCATACAAAATGCGTATTTAGCTGGTAAAGTTTCTATAGGAAGTCAATTGTAGTATTTCGACCTACGATCCATACGGAAAGTTGTTCAGTTTCATGGTCTTATGCACAGTGTTTACCGTGATACATTTTGGAGGGGAAGTAACATAGACTACGCTTGTTAGCGTTGCGGTTGGCTCCATGGACCTGGACCGTTGTATGTATGATAGAAGTTAAATACACAGAAGGACGCACTGCTGCCCATCCTCCGGTTCATTATCCCTTAGTCGCCTCTTACGACACCTCCAGATAGAAATGGGTTAGCACTATTTTTTCAGGGTCATATATAGTTTTTGTTCCACGTTGTACCTATGTTATTGGAAACCGCGTAGATTGGTGTCTACAGTTTAGTAGTAAGATACGCTTCTGTGCTGCGGAAGGTGGAGGATTCCAGGAGTTATCCCTTAGTCGCCTTTTGCGACACCGACAGGAAGAGTTGAGGCATTTCTTACCCAGCTCCACACGGACCCTACATCTTTTGAACTACAGATTTTCTAGGAACTAACGTTTTTTGATTGTATTTTTCTTAATACGACTATAAATGGGCCACCATGTATTTGTTTATGAATGGTTTTATTAAAATCCATGTACCACTTAGTTTTTAGTTCCTTCGATTCATATTGTGACTACCATGTCACTGGACCTGAATCGAAGGAACTAAAAAGATAGGTTCATATTCCTATGGCTTTGAATATTTAATAACAATCCTAGAACGTAACAAAGCACAAACTGAAGATTAAATGAGAATAATACATTAAGATGCACGTGCGCTATTTTGGATATTACAGCCGAGGCTTAGAAATTGCAGCCCGAGCCGCAGGTGAGGGCGTAATGGAGCCGAAGGTGTAATCACCAAAGCGCACAAGCTTCTTACGACGTTTTTCAACATATTTGCGAATAAAAACGAATCAAATTCGCTTACCTATTTTTCCTAAGGAAATTTCGTAGACGTTTTCCTCACGTTTCTACGTCATCCGATACACCGGACTTGTGTTTTTTGTTCAAGTATTTTCAACGTTCTACACTTATCACTGTTTTTTTTTATTTGTAGAAGTTATTTATTTTTTAATTACATTAAACACATTTCACAACAAGAAATATCCGATTATACATGCGCGCGCAGGAGACAATGACAACACTATCAAACAGACTACTTTCAAATTATTTTAAAATTGAATATTTTGTTACTTTAAAGACAAATTTGTAGTTAGTTGGTTGATTAAAATCAATATTTCCGTTTAATTAACGTTTATTTATCATTATTGATATAGAAACTCCTTGCACCTTGCCGGTATAAAAAACAAAACAAAAATAAAACACTAACCTGCCAAACAGCTTACTCAGCAAGGAGGTCTTTGTTCTGAGGCTCACTCCCTTGAATTATTTAATATTGAATATTTTGTTACTTTAAAGACAAATTTGTAGTGAGTTGGTTGATTAATATAAGTATTTTCATGTTATTAACATTTATTTATCATATTATCGAACACAGTTTACTTATTCATGGAAATATTATGAATGTTATAGATATAGAAACTCCTTGCATCTTGCCGATTAAAAAAATACAAACTATTACAACACTAGGGAATTTATATTAATGAAAAAAGCACGCGTGTTTAATAAGCTGGATTATGGACCTTAATACAGTGAAATAGAGCTGTTTTATGAGCAAATGTGTTGAAAAATAAGTTACTATTGCTGGGCAGCAATAGGACAAGCTTTTACTGATCTTATTACAGATAAGATCCCCAAAGTAGTGGGGCCGCAGACCAATCCTTCCTTTAAAGACCCGACCCAACCAAACTTATAATCAGCAGAAGGCTAGTTACTAAAGGCTTAAATCAAGTCAGTCATTGTCAAACTTTTTAAATGGCGTCGCCCCTTACAAGTTTGGTATCTGCTGACCGCCCTTTAGACACCACGTTTGTACGTTATAAAGAAACCAACAGTTGTTTTCGCTCTGTGGGGTGTTTTATTTAAAAATAAATGGTACAGAATCACTGCACTTACTTTTTTGCGACAGGCAAGTAAAAAGTATCAGCTGCAAACTTAAATTTATTCGTAATGCTGTACTCATAAAGTATAGAAATACAAATTAAATTTAGGTTTTTCCAAAAAATGTTCTATTGAAATATGCAGATCAATACAGAATTCAAATTGTTAAACATTAAAACAAACTAACCGTAAACCATTTCGAGTAAGTCGCATGTTTAAATTTTGGCAGTACTGGAACACTCTTTATATGAATTTTACAGATCAGTAGATACTACCGCAAGTTACTCGCATGGATTTTTTTTCATTCCCCAACACATATTATTATTTTTTAGGGAAAGTTGTTCAGTTTAACCTACTGAACAAGCCCTTTCAGTTTTTGTTACACCCTGTACATTTTTGCATATTCAAATAGAATATCCAGTCAGGTAGATAACCAATTCAGTATCCAAATTATAGAGCATTAAAAAAAGGTCAATCAAACCAAATTTGAGTAAGTAAATCACGTTTTTACATTTTAGTAGTAAGGGTACGCATGATACCTTCTATGGAGATTCTTGGTCATGCAAAGTTTCATCACGATCGTTAGAGCCGTTTTAGCGAAAAATAAAAAATTTTCGTTTTCGCTGTATGACAGCTACTACCCTCAGAATGAGAGCCAGCAAGAAACCATTCAGAATCCTTCTATAAAATCTTAAATTTAAAATATGGTGTTAATCGGACTATTCGTTATGCCACTAGGCCAAAGCGTGACGGACAGATCGACCTACCGACCGACGGACGGACATTTTTGGGAGGCTTGCTTTTTGTGATATGGAACACATTTTTGAGAAAATTAGAAAAACTTTTTTTTTCACGAGTACAATACCTTTCTCGCTCCGCTCGAAAGTAAAAATTGTGGGGCCCTACATCTGAAAGCACTTAGAAAGATATGTTTTAACAACTTTTAAAATAAAACCATTACGCAAAAGACTTCAATTCTTGCCTTATAATTAGAATAAAATCACATATCTTTTTAATTTTACGTTCGATTACAGTTCGTGTAGATCGAAGTACATTCAATCACACGTCGATGAAGACACTTTGACCTGGAGACCGCTTTCTTTACGCAGTAGTGTATCTCGCCCTGATGAGTAGTGCAAGTGTTTCTACCGATGTGAGAATGACTGTATGTACACAAGTAATTCATTTTCTTCTGTACTCACGATGCTGTTGGGGCTATTGCTTAGTCATGTCCTCGTGCGTCAGGGAACTGGACATTATCAACAGCTTTACAACAATAAATCTGGAAACAAAAAGACAATACCTTACGACATGTAACAAAAGGGATATCACAATCCAAGAAGAATAGTCCATGGGCCAGAACATATATCGGTATAATTTGGGGGTACCCATTTTCCTTTTTACCACAGTTAGATAGGTTTATAAGGATGTCAATAAACTATGATTGCTGTCTCAAAGTGGTAGCTGACCAAAATAGCAGCCAACTCAAGTGTTTAGATGTTGCCCATACTTGGTATAATTTTCTTTTTCCAATTTCATTTTTTACAGTAGTAGACAGGCTTATAAGGAGGTCAAGAAACCACGATTGCAATCTCTAAGTGGTACCCGGATGAAGTAACAGCCAATTAAAGATGGAAAATGCAGAATTTTATAAAGTCAACTGTATCTCGAGAACCAATCATCCG
Source organism: Athrips mouffetella (assembly GCA_947532105.1). Classification (NCBI taxonomy): domain Eukaryota; kingdom Metazoa; phylum Arthropoda; class Insecta; order Lepidoptera; family Gelechiidae; genus Athrips; species Athrips mouffetella. The sequence continues at coordinate 37,792,832 of OX383956.1, forward strand.
ATTTCCTTGTTTTTCTGTTTAGACCGAAGGTCTGCATGTGTACTTCAAATGATGTCATAGGCACTGTTACAGTAGATTCAACCGTTACTAAATAATTAAAGAAAAAAATATTTTATGTGTTCTTTTTTTTTTCAAATCGAGTTATCATTAACTATCTTGTAAATTTGAAAAAAAGAAAAATATCTTAGATGAAGTACAATAAACTATCTTTAATTTAATGTATACAATGTTTGGGTTTGATGGCTCAAAACACATGTAAACATAAGTTTAAGTTAATTTCAATTAATTAGTTGGATTCAGATTATTTAATTTAATGAAAATTATTTACAGAATACTTATTGCATGTCATAGCATGCAGAATACAATACAAATAGAGCGAGTCTGCACCGTTCCAAAGCTTCTTTTTAGTACGCACACTTATTAAGCAAACACTAGAAATTGGCAAACTCATGTTTCCATGTCTTTTTAGCCATGGAATAGAAGCATGTCATACATCATGTTAAAGATATATTTTTTTTGCACTACATCTTTAATATCAAGATGTTCTCGAATGACTTAAGTATTTTGTAAAAACTTGATTTAAAAAAGAGAAATATCAGGTAATCATCAGTATTTCCTTTATAAATTAATAGCGCTTGATTTAACTGAAACAGTTTTATGACATTATTTATAGAACACATACAGACCTTTAGTTTAAAAGAAAAATAAATGAAATCGGACTATTAGTTCCTGAGATACAGTAAAATTTGTGAAATTCAGCATTTTCCATCTTTGATTGGTTGTCATTTTATCCAGGTACCACTTTGAAATCACAATCATGGTCATTTGTCATCCTTATAAGCCTATCTAACTAGTGTGAAAGGGAAAACGGTTTCCCCAAATCATACCAAATATTAGCAGCATCTGAACTCTTGGATTGGCTGCTTTTTTGGTCAGCTACCACTTTAAGACAGCACTCATGGTTTAATGACATCCTAATAAACCTATCTAACTGTAGTAACATGGAATATTGGTACCTCCCAATTATACCATTTCCTCATTTTTGGCCATCTGGCCCATGGACTAGAAGGTAAATTTGATCGTGATACTAAACAAATTTTCTCAAAGAATATCGGTCGAAATACGAGAAAGAAAAATTGAAACTTCGTCTTCTAACTTCTTGCAAATGTACAAATTTCCAAAAAAATATTTTCGTATTTCGACCTACCCTATGAAAAGCTGTTTAGTTACATGGGCTGATTTACATACTTGGGGATGGGTATACCTAAGATGGGTATGCCTTCACTTGTGTTCGTTTCAAGGTAGATGACTGACCAAACTCTATGGTGTCAGAGTTATTGAACCGCACATTGCTTATTTAACGACTATTTCCTCAGATAGCAACCGGGACCAAAGTTCAAAGCATGGAATCATTTTACTTGAGTTAGGTGATTCAACCTGCAATTTAGAGACAGTCTGACAAACCGGTTTGTTTGATAGTGTCTCCACCGTCCGTGTGGTGCCGGCAAAGAATAGTACCAACCCATACATACCCGTGGGTGTCGTTAGTGGCGACTAAGGGCTTTGAACTGGAGGATGGGCAGCAGCATCTTTTTGTGTATCGTATCATTTTACATACTGCGGTCACCAACAACAGCAGTCTCTAGCCGCAACGCTTACAAGCGTGGTGACTATGGTAAGTCCCCTCCTAAGTACCACGCGTTTTTGCTGGAGTTCTGGAGGGAGCTCCCCGTCCTGCAATGGACGTTTCATGGGATGTTATGACTATGCTGTGTCTCCACCGGAATTCGAAAGTAGGTACTATTTTAAGCTGGCATTACACGGTCCTACTACATCGGTAACAGGGCCTTGTGTGTGTGGTATGATGATATTGCCTTAAATACGACACGACACTTGACAGTCCGACTTAAGGGTCCCCCTGGAGCTGTGATTTCCCGCACATACTTTTGCGATAAAATCTAAAGTACAAAACGCATCATGCAATACAACCGCAGATGTAATATTATGTTTAAAATAGGTTTTCAATAGATTTTTCAACAATTAATCAATATAAAGAAGAACGAGTTGAAATTTAACAGTTTAAAAGAGAAAACATGTTAATACTGTAATAAGAAGCATCCCTTACCTCAGTCATTGTCATTGACGGCCTGCGAGTCGCTATCAGGTCGCAAAGCGTCGATGCAGGCGACGATCTTGAGCGCTGGCCCCAGCTTCATATTGAGCGCCATGACGAGATGTTCCGCCCTGATCAGCAGCAGAGCCTCGCCATCCACCTCTTGCATCAGGAACTCGTCTGCGTAACTCGCACACCCGGGAATGTTGCGGATAAAGTCGCATACTTCCGCCACCTGGGTACAGTCAAAATCATTAATTAAAAGGGTGCCAACTTGAAGGTACAAGGAACAGATTTCTGAAAACTAAAAGGGCATGATCATTAAATGAAACTGAACAACGTTCAGTGAATGAAACTTTCAAGAAAAAAAAAGAAAAAAAAGCATCTCCATAGAAAATTTGAAATCTTGACCACACTACAGTTTGTATGAAAAGGCCGATTTTACAAAAAAGGCATCTCCATAGAAAATTTGAAATCAACTAGTTTGTATGAAAAGGCCGATTTTACTTTTTATTAAAACTTTGTATTCATAGTTGGATATGATAATCTCTTCATTTCCTGAAACAATTTCAATTTCGTTGACTGATCACGCTCTTTCAGTTTTTTAAATTTTCTACAGTCTATTCAAATTATTTGAATAGACAAATTATACAAACAAGCGAGTCTGTTCAATCTATTTATTTCGGTAACTTAGTCCTTAAAGAACTGTGAACGCGCTTAAGTCATTCCAAATTCATCGTAAGCTTGCTTACAGTGCTTCAAAAACAATATTTCGGAATTCAGCGCATATGGGCTCGAGTTTACTGTTATAAGGTCCACAATAAAGTAAGCCCATTGACGATAAAAAAAAAATTTGCTTTCAACCCGGCACCTATTATAGTAACAATACCTATTCGAGTTTATAGATTATACTAATCCAAACAAAAAAATCATTCTTAGGTTTAAAGTTACCACAGATTTTAAAAGAAAGTAAACAAAAGATAATAAATGGTACAGCAGCACTGCACTTACTTTCTCGCGATATACGAGAGTCATCATTCAACAGTGTCCCCGCCGGGAGTCGAACCCAGAACCTCCGGATCAAGAGCCGAATGCTCTAACTACTATATTATAAAGGCTGCGGATAGTAATGAGTAAATAAGTACCAACTGCAAACTTAAGTTTGTAGTTTCATACAAATAATATGAAAATACAAACTTACCTGTACCTACTAAATTTATGTAAAAATGATTTAATGAAATATGCAGTCAGGTAGAAAACCAATTTAGAGTCCAAATTGTAGAACATCAAAATAAGCTCAACGAAACCGATTTTGAGTAAATCACATTTTTAAAGTTTAGTAGTAAGGGAACACCCCTTATATGAATTTCTACAGACCAATTGATACAGCCGCAAAATACCTTAAATGGAGATGCTTGGTAATGCAAAGTTTCATCAAGATTTTATGAGCTGTTTTTGCGAAACTTACAATTTTTCTTTTTCGTTGTATGACAGCTACCACTAAACCACTTAAAACCCTTCGATGGATTTGCATACAACTCTTAAATTCAAAATATGGTGTCAATCGGACCATTCGTTTAGCCGCTAGGCCAAAGCGTGACGGACAGACCGACCGACGGACCGACCGACCGACTGACCGACAGACGGACATTTTTGGGAGACTTGTTTTTTATGATGTATAAGTGATATAAAACACATTTTTGAGAAAATTAGAAAAACTTTTTTTTTCACGAATACAATACCAATACCTCGCTCCGCTCGAAAGTAAAAAATATAGTTTCAATATGACAAATATACTCAAATATTTTTTCTTCATCTAGGATTTTTGTAGAATTTGGAATTTATATTTGATTCGTCATTAATTTGACTCGTTTAGTATCTGAAGAAAATTGACAAATTCTCTTCATATTATTCAGTCAAGCGCTAGTCCTAGGTTTAATGCCTTATCGCTTAACAGAGTAGGTTTCTGCGGAAGCGAGTCACGAAACGAGGCTGGAAGCTTCGCGTACTGCCTCTTCTCGTGAATTTTCATTCGTCCTGACCTGACTCGTGAATCCAAATTTACTATTTATTTCGATTTTTTTTATAGTTTATGTCCCTTTTGTGGCTCTTTGTGAAAATTTGTTAGTTTAGCGTATAGTAGTGTGCAAATATCTGATTTAATAAAGTATTTGTAATTTCAATAGTTTTGTGTGGTGTGCCGAACCCTTTTTATCCTTTACCGTCGTGTCGCTAGCGGTTCGGGGCGCGGGAGGAGTAAAGGCCTAGGGACTATGCACAGACATATAAAGGACGGTAACCTAACCTAACCCCTTTATATGTCTGTGGGCCTATGCAACTCTTTCTTACGAAATGCGTTTGAAAACCATATACGATGCGCGTTTGGAGCGCGCATCGACAGGCCTACGTATCGCGTTAATATTCTAATACACGCGTCGTTTGCGCACAGAAAAACTTCGTGTCCATGTGCTCTTAAACGTATATCTTAACAAATGTCATCACCCTTCCTGCGTCGATTCCGAAGAAACTGCTCAGATGAGCGCAAGAGCGCAAGCTACAAAAACATAGAAAAGATAAACGAGACAGTATACATAAGAATTAAATAGAAGCGCAGTAATGCAAAAAGGTCAATGCTCAGCAATTTAGTCTACGAGAGAAATGCTTACGAAAAAGCTTACCGTCCACTTGCTGACATTAGGAAGTTTGACGGGCGGTTCGTCCTTGCCTGCGCCCGCGTCGCTTGCGGCCGCGTCTGTCTTCCCGCCGCCGCTGCCCGCGTTGCATTCACTACTGCTTTCCATACTCGATGTTATCCTTGCCAAGTTAGCACTTGTGTCGAGTAATTGCTTCTTGCCTGTAAACAATTATTTTGAGTTATCAATCTACTTCAAGGATAGCACTGGACTTTCTCGATCACCAATGAACGCCGCCATCTTTACAAAGTCACACTTCGGAAGTTATCGGCTTTCAGATTATTTTTTAATTATGTAGTGGCCGACGATAGCGATCAATGGGGAAGAGTGGAAACGTAAGGGGGAGGCCTTTGCCCAGCAGTGGGACAGCACAGGCTACATAAAAACAAAAATGTAGTGTCGTTATACATACGCGGCGGTTCATCAGCGGACGGCAGCTTGTTCTCTTTATCTTGCTCTTTGTCTGCTGACCATTCGCGAAGCGGTCGGTTCACCTAGAAATAGATAAAGACAATATGTTTGTTAACACTTTGAAAAAAATATTTAATTGAAAAGTGTTATTATAATCTCAAAGAATTTTTTGAGGTTAAAAGTTAAAAATATAGTTACCTAATAAATGTTAGTGAAATAAGTATAAAGTTAAATTATAAATAGCGTAAGATATAGTCTACGTATAATGTTTATGTTTTGAGTTTAAAAATATAAATTATTTTTTGTTTGTTTGTAGTTTAAAAATATTAGTTTTAAGTTTCTGTAAACTTTGCAGTGCCCAACAGGGTCCATAATTGTTTCTTTTATTTTAAGTCACCTACTGTACATTATGGTTGCAATAAAGTATTGAGTATTGAGTATATAAACAGTTCAACTCTTAATTATTAGTGTAAGCAACGAAGCAGTTGACCCCAACATAATTCTTTCAGGCAGATTTTATTTGACAGGATGATAAAGTATCATGAATTCAGAGATGGGCAAAATTTATTCGAATGACGAATAACGAATAAATAAATTGGTTTATTCGTTATTCGTGAATAATAAATAAAAATATTTATTCGAAGAAAAATTATTCGAATGACGAATAAATTATTTTATTCATTATTCGAATAACGAATAAAAATAAAACGAGAAAATTCGGTATGAAAATCAACAGTTATCTTTTGCTTTCAAGTAGCAGGTACCTATTAATTTACAGTTAGTTAGCTACATAATTATTTTTTAACATTATTTTTAACATTTGTTTTTATGACTACTCATTTTTTCGAATATACTGTCAGAAAGTTTGTTTGACTTTAGCAAGTTTGTCATGGTTGCGTAAGAAAACAGGCGTTCGACCGATGCGGATGAAGGAAATGGTGTGTTGTAAATACTTGTTGAATATTATTTTTAAAACTGCGATTTTCTTTAGCCAAATACTGAGATACTATCACATCAGCTCTTGTTTAAGGTGACAGATTGCCTATGCTACGCTTGTAAGTCAGCTTCGCTTCCTGAGTCTGATTCGAAGTCAAAAAAAGAGTTTTCTGGATCAGCATTAACTCTATTCCCTGAAATCTTCGTTGTTTTTGGCCACTTCCCTCGCTATTTCATATTTGAAAATTGTCTTGATTTTTCTTTGCTCAAGTAAAGTAATGCATTACTTGAAGAATTATATTTGAAAATTTTTCCATCCAACAGAGTCAATCTTGTTTTTATACAGTTTTGATTGGCAACACTTTCGTTTGTACTGTTCGGACGAAATTGATTAAAGTGGCAAATATCAATATCCAAAGTCTCTAACTCCACTTCATTAACCGGTTCACACATTTTAAACACCAAAAATACCAAAACATGTCAGGAGTGCAATAATTTGACTAACCGATCGGCTAAACAGTATGCAACTGACTGAGGAGAATAGGCAGGATTTCAACTACTTTAAATTATTTTGTGACCACAACTGATAAGCGTATGATCTGTCTCGCTCTTTTTAATACACACCTCGCGCTGTCACACCGAAATCCTTTGTATTCTTAATTAGTTAGAAAATTCCAGACATCTGGGGTTCACAATAACTTGTTATTCGTATTACGCTAAAAAACACAAATTTAACGAGTCTGATTTGCTCATAACCGATACAAAAATGTGTATCATGCCATTTCTTATGAACGATAAAATCATAAAATTTTATGAACGTTGATAGTACAGAGCTTCTTAAAAGCATTGAATCTATTAAATTTTGCGTTCGACGTTGATAAAACCTATTTGAAACCTGTTTGGAATGGGTAAATATGTGTAAAAATATTTTTATTCAGAATAACGAATAAAATCATGAATAATTTATTCGTGAATAAATTATTCGCGAATAATTTATTCATAAATAAATTATTCGCGAATAATTTTATTGCGAATAATTTTTTATTCGAATAATTATCTAGATAAAATTTTATTCGAATAATGCCCATCTCTGCATGAATTAAATGTAAATTCAAAATATCAAAAAAAAAAAAATATATACAATAATTACATTTCCATACAATAATTACATTTTTTGTAATTATTGTATGGAAAAATTAAAGGAAACCAGGATTTTTTTTATAGAAGGTTTGTCTCATATAGTGTAATACCCCAGCAAAGTTTCATCGACTGAGGATATAATGCGGGGGTCTTCATACAACGATCCGCTTCGTTGCCTAGACTATATCACGGGGTGATAAATTATCACCCAAAAATATCAAAATCACAGGCTTTTCTTTTCAAAAGTGAAACATTGTAATCTTTAAACATATAAAGTAGGAAATGATTGTTAATTTTCATATAAATTCTGATTGACCACTTAAGATTTTTCCAGAGCTTTATTTTTTTAAATCACAAAATGTCACTTGGTGATATTCAAGAATAAAGTCCCAACTGTGTAAAATGTCCTAGACAGGGTTATGTATATAACTGCAAACATTTTCGTACGTGATTTATACTATAACACATAACAATTTTTCTAAACAAACATGTGTTGAGAAACAAGAAAATATTTTGGTCGCCGGACGCAAAACTGTATTAACAGCAGAAAATATTTTCGAGCTTTTCGACCCATGTTTCGTAAGGTAATTTGTTCAGTTTGGTGGTCTGAGTTACGTACAATAGTAGATTACTTTCGTAGGGAGGAATAGTAAAGAATGCTCGAGATGCGATGTGATAAGAGCATTCTTTATCTCCTCCTTTGGTCAGTATGCGATCTTTCGTGCCGCACTTTCGAGCGGAGCGAGAAAGGTATTGTATTCTTGAAAAAAAGTTTTTCTAATTTTCTCAAAAATGTGTTCTATATCACTTATACATCATAAAAAATAAGTCTCCCAAAAATATCCGTCCGTCGCGTCGGTCGGTCGGTAGGTCTGTCCGTCACGCTTTGGCCTAGCGACTAAACGAATGGTCCGATTGACACCATATTTTGAGTTTAGTAGTTTTTTGCAAATCCATCGAAGGGTTCTAAGTGGTTTATTGCTGGCTCTCATTTTGAGGGTAGCTGTCATACAACGACAATGAAAAATTTTTTTTTTTTAAAAACGGCTCATAGAATCTTGATGAAACTTTGCATGACCAAGGATCCCCATGTAAGATATCTTGCGCCACTATCAATTGATCTGTGTAATTACATATAAGGGGTGTCCCTGTTCCACCAAATCGTAAATATGTGATTTACCCAAAATTTGTTCCATTGAGTTTATTAAAATTTTACATACATACATACATAACATCACGCCTCCTTCCCATTGGGGTAGGCAGAGACCATATATTTAAAACAGAGGTAGGCAGAGACCATTAAAATTTTCTATAATATTAATCCTGGATTGGTTGTCTACCTGACTGGATATTCTTTACGTAGTGACTAAAATTGAGAAAGGGATGCTGAGATGGTTTGGTCATGTAGAGAGGATGAATGAAGGAAGATTGACGAAAGAGATCTACAAGGCGAGAGTGAATGGAAACGTTGGAAGGGGAAGGCCTCGGCGAACGTACCAGGACCAAATTCAGGACGTTCTAAATAAAGGCCAGGTTAAAAGTACCCTAAACCGACGAGCATGTAGGAAAGGATTGGTGAAGGTTCAGGAAGCAAGGGAAGTATGTCAAGATCGTAGCAGGTGGAGAACTGTGGTCTCTGCCTACCCCGACGGGAACTAGGCGTGATGTTATGTATGTATGTATGTATGTATGTATGTATGTGTTCCAGTACTACCAAAAGTTAAACATGTGATTTACTCGAAATCGTTTGAGGTTTGTTTGTTCTAATGTTTGACAATTTGAATTATCTGTATATTTCATTCGAACATTTTTTTGGAATAACGTAAATAATAGTTGGTATTTCCATACAACGTGTATGGCATTACAAAATTAAGTTTGCGGTTGATAGTTTTTCCTTGAGTATTGCGAGAAAGTAAGTGCAGTGCTGCTGTACCATTTATTTTTTGCTGTGTCTATAACCCTGTATAAAAACGTATAACAAAAACCTTACATAATTAGGCTGGGCTGTTTTAGTGTGACACTTAACATCATCTCTTTTTTCGCTAGATTAATAATTATTTTAATGGCTTATAAAAAATATTATTACTAAGTTTCATGAGACTTACAGCAAATGGCTCTCCTGCTTCTTGGATGACGTATCCTTCGATGACATGCGTTAAGATGTTTGGCTTCACCATTGCTTTCGGCAATCCTTTGTCTAGGAAAACAAGCAACAAAATAACTATTAGTATACTCATCCACTCCTCTAAGGTCCTATTTACGGAGCGGATTTGTGCATCGATACAGTCGCGATGCTGCAGCGATACAGCGTTGCTAGTACACTCAACAGCACATCAGTAGAAACACTTTAGGACCTTATGGCGTGGTAATAGAGTTGAAAAAGTTTCTATCGACGTGCGGTTGACCGTACGTTACTATTGTAAGTCGAGTCGATTCGTTATGGTGATGATGATGTTGTTGTATTTTTTGTTGTTATTTTATGATGATGATAACGGCTCGACTAAGGTTACAAAAGTAACTTAACTTAACTTACTGGCAACGCTGTTTTTTTTTATTGAGTTTAGAACAGTCTTATAGAAATAATTTTACAAAAAGGTAGGTTTACAAAAGACCTGGAGGTTCATAAAAAAGAAACAAAGTTAAACGCGGCTTGAAAACCCGTTTAAAATCAGTTTCTCCTTTACTCATAAATGCCTTTAGCATTATAGCATTTTTAAGTAGGTAGTCCTGCTAGAATCAACTTTAAACAACAAAAGTTAAATTAAATAGATTAAGAAAATACTTTAAGGCAATCATGAATAAGAGTCAGTTTTAAAAAAAATATCAAAAATACATACTATAAAAACAGTAACATTTAAGTTGTTTTTGAAACATTACTTTAAAAAAAAATTAATAGCATTTATGGAATCATGAAAAGGGTCAATATCTACCAAATGTTCATTGTAATAATCTGAAACTCGTCTGAAAAACGTATGTTGGCAATAGTTCGTTCTTGCAAAACTTACTGAGAACAAAGCCCGAGGGCGCATGGATATTAAAGGAGTCCGAAGAGAAATATTTTGTAAGAGGTTAGGACACTTGATAATGTTTTTAATAATTTTGAAAAAGAACATCACATCCAAACAACGCCTTCTACTAGCCATTTTAAAATGATTTCTTGAAGCAGAAGCGTTATCATAATAAGTTTGTATTAATGCAAACGCGCCTTTTATCGCTACACGCGACTGTAGATTTGCTGCGTCGCGTTTGCATCGCGACTGTATTACTCGCACTAAAACACAAAATCTCCAAAATTACTAGGCTTTATTCAGGTAAACACACAAAATCAATAATCAATTTTCGCGTTCTATCAAGTGACCGAGGAGTGCCATACATAAGTGTTACTCCGTTTTTCCAGTCACCAAGTTATCAAACCACAGAATATCAGGCGGATTAAAGAAAGAATTCGTCACAAGGAAGTGAAGGCATCGTTCTATTAATTTGGAAGGGTTATTTTGAATATTTCATAATGCTCATGACATGACGTTGTGATTTGGGGCATGCTGGCCGATGTCATCCCCTAGTAAAATAATTTAGCACGGTTTCAATTCCGAGCGAAGCACGGAGGTCTAATTTCTTTAAATTAAACCAAACATTTCGGACCTCTTTGCTTCGTTCGGAATAAATTACGTGCTAATTTATTTTACTATGGGATGATATCTGCCAGCATGTCACATCTTTTTTGCGATGCAATGCCTCAATATCATCGATGATTATGAAGTATTCAAAATAACTCTACCAAATTTATAGAACAACGCCTTCATTGCATTTACAAAGTTAATAGGATTGTGTAATTTGTTGTGACTACATCACACATCCCTAACTTAAGACGATTTACTTCTTTAATCCTACTTCTATAATCCTTATTTTTCTGAGCATCAAACCGTTACTGTGACCGCAGAAGTAATAGTACTCGTACTATATAGTTATCATACAGAACGGACACTCTCCGCCTCCTTTGCGCTCACTCCCCCCGCCCGCAGCCCCCGCCCGGTGCTCCTGCGAGACAGTTTTACTGAACATGCTGGCCTTAGCTTCTTCAGATTTCAAATTCGCGCTCGTTGTATGTAGTGAGCAGGATGTGCCGTGACTTACCATGAGCTGCGGTCTGGTTCATATGCCGCGTGGTGGTCTGCGAGTTCTTGAAGAGCGGCGCTGGCGGGGTCCCGCCGGAAGACACGGGTGCTGTGATCGCCGCCGTCATCGTCGACGACAGCGAGGTCGAGGACGCCACTGTCGTCACCACCTGCTTTCAAATGAAAAAAATCATGCCAGATAACACAGCTTTTCCCCGTTAACTGACCTCACACAGGTCTTAAGGCGTAAGTTGTACAGCTAAACGACCTTTACGGCTACGGAGACGACAGTTTTTTTTTTAAAGCAAGCGATTCTCGTAGAACTTGAAAAAAAAATTTTTACTTATAAACTATAATAAACAAAAACTAAATTGACTTTTTGCTGCTAAGCTGTAGGTAGCAAATAAGGGGTTGATAATATTGTCAAAACTAGTATTAGCTCGCTCACACATTCCGGATTTACTTCAAATAAATAGTAATAGCTGCATTCTACTTTCAATCATGCGCTCCGCATATGCTTGGGTTTCCAAATTCTTTGCTTCTTATGTATAGGAAATGGAATATTTTAGACTTTAAACAAATGTTTTCTTCAAGTTGCAGAACAATAAGAATCAGAGTAACAGCTCTTATATGTGTGTACTACTCAATTAATTTAACTAATTTTAAATAAGTACGATTGTTCTAATCTGGGTGGGGAAAAATAAGGCATATTTCTTTTTCTATTGTAAAGTTTTTTGTAATTTCTTGCTTTTAGCACTAAAACCTGGGTTGATCCTAAACCAGTTTTTTATCAGTATTAGAAACAGAATCGATTGGCATAAGAAAGTTTTTGTGTAAAATGACTATTAATGTAATTTATTTTTTAATATGCAGATCAAAATTTAACGAAATATTGTGGTAAGTCTCCTAAGACATTTTCGCGTAGCTGTAACGGATCCTGCCCTGTGATGATGCCTTTGATGTCAAAAATCCATCCTGTATAGTGCGGGCGAAACGTATGGCGCGCCAACTCTCGGCCAACTCCCGAGCTGTCGCGTACTTTACGATGATGGTATTCCAAGCAACTACTGCCATCACTAGATGGCAGTAGCCGGGCCACTATAAATTTTGTCTATCGAACACTAGTTCGATAGACAAAATTTATAGTGGCCGGGTCTGGTCGGTACAACCTGTCTCTTGAACATGGACATATTTTACCTAAATTACTGACATGGTATCGTATGGAAAACTCCGAATTTGTTTTGAGGAGGTTTTTGTTATGAAAAGTGTGCAGCGTAGTGTGCAGCACTAGAAAAACCTATGAAGGTTTATAGTCAAGTTTCAAAATAGTAAGATTTTTTTGGAGTGGTTTTGGAGTTTCTTTACAAATATAATTTTGTTTTGTTTCTTTACAAATGACAACATTATATGTATCTGTGATTTCAGTTCCATGGACACTATTTCGATACTCACAAAATGGCGTCAATCAAAGAATACAACTTCACAGTTTTTGTTCATTTCCCTAAAACGATTGTTTGGTAAAGAGGTACCTTAAAGGTTATGCCAATCCTAAGAGATGTAAATATACCCATGAAGCTAAACAACTTTTCCTAAGGAACATAGGTCAAATTACAAAAAGAAATCAGACCTCCCATAGAAACTGAATCAGCTAATAGCGCATTTTGTATGGGAGATCAATATTTTTTCTGGTTTTTCGACCTATGTTAATTAGGAAAAGTTGTTCAGCTCCAAGAGCCTAATCACATCTTTCAGGGTTGATATACCCTTTCTGTTACACCATTTTAAGCCTTTTGGTTTGGTTCCTCGCCGTGCCTTTCATGCCGTGAGCCGCGGGTTCCATTCTCGCCCAGGGTAAACATTTGTGTGATGAACACGCACGTTCTGTGTCTGGGTGTTATTTATGTATTCATAACAGTATCTGATATAGGGTAATCAAATAAAATCCAAAAAAAGCGTTTTGAGGAATTAATTTAACCGGTTGGTCATAAATGCGTGTAATCCGAGTTCGCACGGTTCTAGGAGCTGAGCACAACTTTTGGGAGTCAAATAACCGCGAAATTTTTGCTCTGGTTTTGGTTTTTTGTTTGTAGCTCGAAAACGGTACGTCGCACGAAAATGGTATCTATGCCAATATTCAAGAGGGTTAAAATCTGCGTCGAATGAACATATATAACTTCAAAATTGGTTAAGTGGTATAGCCGAAATCAAAATTTAGAAACAAGAGAAAATTTCTTATTTAGGTGCCAACTTACATTTTGCGACTTTCCAAGACCAAGCCATTCAAACTGATAGTCCTATTCAAAAACCCATGAAATGAAAGTTGTAGAGAATCAAATTTCACGTTATAGACACACCACCATTTTCAAATTTAGTCACTTTGAAAACCTGAATGTGGCACCTATTTGAAATCGGTTTTTTTCGATGTCCCTCTAAGTTGCACATTTCCCGTAAATTTGAGGTGTGAGGCCTACATTTTATGCATTGTGAGGGTAAAAAACATTACAATTCAAATTTCTAAGATATATCTATGCATTTTAAATACTAGTTATACACACTCTAAGTGGAAATTCGAAGTAGTATAAATAAAAAACATTTTAAGTTTATAACAAAGTTTTTGTCAAAGATTTATTAATCAATATTTAGTCAAGTACATTTTTCGAAAATTAATTAACAATTTTCAGTCAAATAACGATTGGGATGAGATGCGGCACTTCTTTGCATCCTACCCATGGCAGCCAGTGTGTTTTTCTTCGAGCGATCCCTCTTGTTCAGCTGAAGCGGTTGCGGATGTGATACGGCAGGGGATGGAATACTATATTCCGTTCTCCGACATACCGCTCGGTCACAAAGGCCGACCTTGGTTCAATGCGGATTGCGCTCGCGCTGAAGCTCGAATGCAGTCCGCATACCAAGCCTGGGTTCAAGCCCGTGATCGCAAAGTTCGAGCTCGACGGGTTCGCGCGAAGAAAAAGGCATTCAATTATGCTGCAAAGTTCTGCAAGAGGGTGATCCGAAAGGCACGTTACGACCATGTCAGTCGTATAGGGACCAAACTTGCATCCTACCCCTCTGGTAGCAAACAATTTTAGTCCCTATCCAAATCGGTCGAAACAAACTTCTGTCGTCCTACATTACCTCCCCTGCTAAAACCTGACGGGTCGCTAGCTCACTCTGCAACAGAGAAAGCAAGTTTATTTGCGTCTCTATTTGCAAGCAATTCTCGTTTAGATGCCGGCTCTTATCAACCACCAACGATTCCTCGCTGTGACTCTTCGATGTCGGAGGTCACAATACACGCAAAAGAGGTTCGTAGAGTACTCCGAAGCCTAGACGTGAACAAAGCAAGCGGTCCTGATGGAATACCAGCAAAAGTCTTGAGAAACTGTGCGCCTGAGTTGTCTCCTGTGCTAACACGTTTGTACCGCCTCTCTCTAAAAACAAGAACGGTGCCAAAATCTTGGAAGGTTGCCAACGTACAGCCAGTGCCCAAGAAGGGTAGTCGTGCCGACCCCAGCAACTATCGGCCAATCGCCATCACCTCCATACTCTGCAAAGTTATGGAAAGGGTACTCAATGGAAAACTGCTGACATACCTAGAAGCTAACGACCTACTCAGTGACAGTCAGTATGGCTTTCGCCGGGGACGATCAACTGGGGATCTTCTAGTGTATGTCACGCATTGCTGGGGGGAGGCCATCGAGAAATACGGCGAAGCCCTTGCCGTGTCACTAGACATCTCGAAGGCCTTCGACAGGGTGTGGCACGCAAGTCTGCTGAGCAAACTTCCTGCATACGGCATTCCCGCTGACTTTTGCTCTTGGATTTCTGACTTCCTGAGCGAACGGTCGATTCGAGTAGTCCTTGATGGCTGCTCCTCTGACCTCGTGGCTATTGATGCCGGGGTTCTTCAGGGGTCGGTTCTCTCTGCGACTCTTTTCCTGCTGCACATCAACGACCTACTTGGTCCTAGTATTGTTGGGTACGCAGATGACAGTACTGTCGTCGAGAGATATATGTCAAGCGCAAAAGCCAGCAGTGACGAAATACGTTATTTGAGAGAAGCCATGGTAGAGCGTATAAACTCAACCTTAAGTCTTGTCTCCGACTGGGGTGACAAAAATCTGGTAAGTTTCAACGCCACCAAAACGCAGGCGTGTCTGTTCACCGCCAAAAGGAGTCCGTTCAATCTGGCTCCTACTTTTCGAGGTACAACTGTACCAGTTACCGACAGCCTCGAGCTACTTGGCATGAAGTTGTGTGCAAATCTGAACTTCGGCGCTAACATTGAGTCAAAAGCCCAAACTGCGGCAAAAAATCTGGGCATCCTCAATAAGGTTAAGCGTTACTTCACTCCTGGTCAGCTTCTAGTTTTATATAAAGCCCAAGTCCGATCGTGCATGGAGAATTGCTGTCACCTTTGGGATGGCTCAGCCAAATACCAGCTAGCCGCACTTGACTCGATAGATCGCAGAGCCAAGAAGCTCGTTGGTGATGAGATGCTGGTGAAAACCAAGTTTCACAGTCTGGCCCACCGTCGCAAAGTTGCATGTCTGTCGGTCTTCTACAGATTGTACTTCGGAGAGTGTGCTCTAGAGCTCCACGAGCTTATTCCACCATCTCCCTTCTACCATCGGGAGTCCAGACGCACCGCAGGATATCACCCATACTTGGTTTGAAACATCTTTTATAATGCGCACGGCTAAAGAGTGGAATTCTCTGCCTGCGTCTGTGTTCCCGAGTTCATATAACCCGAATCTATTCAAGTCGCGAGTGAATAGGCTTCTTCTGGGTAAGCTCGTTCCATCGTCGACCTCATCTCTGTCTTCAAGACTAGATCGAGGTCAAGAGTAAGCCCATTTTCAATAAAAAAAAAAAAAACCGGTCAAGTGCGAGTCGGACTCGCGCGCCGAGGGTTCCGATATACCTATAGTATTTTTGGAAGCAATAAAGTCCATTTTCAGGACCGCAAAACTAAATTTGTTTGTATAGGTTTTTTGCAGATTTCTGAAAAACTGTGCAACTTAGAAAGATCGTTTTATTTTTGCTGTAAAGTTTATATAAACTTCTGTCAACTGTAATTAATTCAGATTTTTCCTTACTCAAACTTCGGAGATAAGGGGGGGGGAATGGTATTTTTCTTGACATTTTTCATCATAACTTTAAAACTAAGAAATTTAAAAAAATACAAAAATATATTTTAAAATGTACAAGTAAAGCCCTTTCATATGATACCCCACTCGACCTAGTAGCGACAATTTGAAATTTGGCCCCCCCTATTTTGGCCCCCTTTATATTAATAATCATACTTTTTTCAAAATTTTTTCTTGTGCAATTAAGTTGGGCAACTATATTCTAAAACTATTCCAAATTTCAGGTTGATAGCATAAGTGGTTGCTGAGATATAGAGGTGTGACAGACAGACAGACAGACAGAGCGGCACCATAAGGGTTCCTTTTTTTTACCATTTTGGTATCGGAACCCTAAAAAGGTGGACAAACCTAGGCCTGCGCCCTATAATGAACACCAAGGATCCAGCTCCAGCTGAAATCCTCAACGCAGTGTCCTGCGGGTGTAAGTAGGGGTGTTCAGGGAAGTACAGCTAGCGGAAAGTAGGCATGAAATGCTCAACAATTTGTCTCAACTGCCACGGCCAGTCATGCTCGAATTGAGCATCGTTCGAGGATGAGGGAGTGTCCCAAATGCCGATTGCCGTACAAGCAGAAATAGGTGAGGACAATCCCTTTGAAGTTGATCCCGATATGGAGGGCTACGAAATGCCACCTCAGCTTGAGAGCTTCGTAGATGAAGGACCATCGGCATCTAAAAACATGCGAGGATGAATGCTGCCTTGTTTTTATAACTAAAAAACTGCATGCGCTACCATCTCCGCAAATGGGCACCTTCCTCAACAGCAACTCTTTGCGTGTGGCTGTGGCTTTCCGCCTGGGCTGCGATGTTTGTGAAAGTCACCTATGCATCTGCGGTTCCACGGTGGAGGCCAACGGGCACCAAGCTTTGAGTTGTTGTCGTTGCGCTAGAAGGTTCCCTCGGCACCACGCCCTAAATGACATCATCAGTAGGGCTCTTGCTTCCGCCAATATCCCTTGTGTGCTGGAGCCCCCGGGTCTGAGCAGGTCAGATGGGAAGAGACCTGACGGTATGACTATGGTGCCATGGGAGAAGGGAAGGTGCTTATTATGGGATGCTACGTGCGTCAGCACCTTTGCCGCCTCGCACCTTAGTCATACCGTAAAGGAGGCTGGAGCTGCGGCGCAGAGCGCGGCGGTAAAAAAGAGGGCGAAGTACGCATCTTTGGAGCGGAACTACCTTTTTGTTCCGATCGCGGTGGAGACCGCGGGCTGTCGGGGCAGTGAGGCTAAAAAACTGACTGTGACTTAGAAATAAGGGTTTGGACCCCCGCTCCGGGTCATACCTGGTGCAAAGGCTATCCATTGCGATTCAAAGAGGCAATGCCGCAAGTATCATGGGCACCTTTGCACCAGGGATGACAAGGGGCGGGTTATTTGACTGAAAATTGTTAATTAATTTTCGAAAAATGTACTTGACTAAATATTGATTAATAAATCTGTTATAAACTTAAAATGTTTTTTATTTATACTACTTCGAATTTCCACTTAGAGTGTGTATAACTAGTATTTAAAATGCATAGATATATCTTAGAAATTTGAATTGTAATGTTTTTTACCCTCACAATGCATAAAATGTAGGCCTCACACCTCAAATTTACGGGAAATGTGCAACTTAGAGGGACATCGAAAAAAACCGATTTCAAATAGGTGCCACATTCAGGTTTTCAAAATGACTAAATTTGAAAATGGTGGTGTGTCTATAACGTGAAATTTGATTCTCTACAACTTTCATTTCATGGGTTCTTGAATAGGACTGTCAGTTTGAATGGTTTGGTCTTGGAAAGTCGCAAAATGTAAGTTGGCACCTAAATAAGAAATTTTCTCTTGTTTCTAAATTTTGATTTCGGCTATACCACTTAACCAAATTTAAAGTTTCATATGTTCATTCGACGCAGATTTTAACCCTCTTGAATATTGGCAAAGATAATATTTTCGTGCGACGTACCGTTTTTGAGCTACAAACAAAAAACCAAAACCAGAGCAAAAATTTCGCGGTTATTTGACTCCCAAAAGTTGTGCTCAGCTCCTAGAACCGTGCGAACTGGGATTACACGCATTTATGACTAACTGGAGGTTATAAAACGGTTTCCAGCTCGCTGGGAATTAATTCCGTAATAAATTCTTATATGATTGACCTAATACCCATAGTACAGACTTTGCCTAGTTTGGGATCAGGTGACCTTGTGTGAAATGTCCCCCAATTTTCTTGTCTTGCCTTTTTATAGTTAGTTACCTGCGGTGCGACGGGCGTGGTGTGCTGAGCACTACTAGGTACAGGCGCCGGTGCGGGCTCGCTGGTAGGCGGAGTCACGGCGGGCTGCACCACCGGCGGCTCCACTTTAACAGGAGCAGGCTTCGCAGGCTCTGCACAAACATAAATTATCACCGTCAATGAATAGCTCACTTTCCCATTTCACGTTCCCATTATGCTCATAAAGTTTCCGCCCTGTAATATGGCAGCTGCAGGCCGGTGGACGATGCGCTTCCTCAGGTTCTTAAACTTCTTCATCCTATCTACTTTACAAACTCCTTCGCTCCACTTCCCCAATGACTCGCTACCTCAAACGCCACAGAAAAAAATTATGCTACCGTCTGGCGCACCGGCGGCAGGTTCTGCGAGAGGTTGAGTTGAGGTGCGACGCTGCGTACGTACTGACTCACGTCGCATCCTATTCGAGGCTTTGCCTCTTGCTCCACGGTATCATGGCTAATCTATGTGGTCTTTTGCAATTTCTTTTGAATTTGAGGCCTGGAGGCTCGTTTGAAGCAAGGTGCAGCGGAAACGTCCCTGAGAAACAGACAATTCAGTGCGTGATGCCCCTTGGTTTTAACAGTTCTATCAAAAATGCATAAATGGGGCTTATAGACATTGCAACGCAACCTACAGTAGATACCACGGCAAACGCACCGATTCATCATCCAATAAAGTGCCCAGGTTGGGAGAAACCAGAATGCCCCATCCTCCGGAGCAGTGACTACCTTCAAACGAGCTGACTCGACCCTAGTTGGACCAGCCTGCAACCGTGGTATAGTAGACTTTCAGGTGATATCGTTCCTCAAATGCTGTTGAGGACCAAGCAGTACTGGACTCATGAGATATACTGATTTTGCCACCATGAGAAGATAGCATTCTAGCAGCGATTCTCTCACCTCTGATGGCCGACGCCAGGAATGTAGAAAAACCAACCTCGCGAAACCGTCAGACACCCAAACATCCATGTCGAAAAAGCAGACTGGTGTACACCAAACGATCTCCTTCAAGATCAACATTTTAAATATTTACTTGCCTCGATTTAGATTCAGATAATTTCATTCAATGTAGATTCTTTACAGAATACTTACAGAATGTCATGCAGAATACAATGCAAATAGATCGAATCTACACTGTTTCGGTTCTCGCTATATCAGTGCAAAAGAAACGGCAAAAAACCACTGCTCTTTAAGAATCGGCTTTTTACAATGTGTTTCTTGTGTTTCGCTGGAATATCAGAGCACCATACCTCTTTGAAATTTATATAGTCATCTGATCTGTAGTAAGCTTTTTTATATAACATTTTCTTTACACACTCTTTAAACTTACACTCAAGTGATTGCACTACATTGTCAGGTATTTTGTTTGTCAGGTAGGGTAAGTGCGCAGGAAGTATAAGACTTTAGGGGGCTTAGGGACTGAAAAACACACTCGCAAAAGAAAGAGCGTAGTGTTATATGCGCAGACAGATGTTTTAACCGCACAAGACGGCAAAAAACCTGCCTTTTCGCCTATAAGGCGTAAAATTTCTTCTTAGTTATTTACCTGTGATTTGGCATAAGGGCTTGAAATCGAGCCGTGTGCGTGCTTTAAGCAAAAATTCGCACTTGGTGTGCGTTTACGGCTAAACATCTTCCGCAACACTTTTTTTTTATTTCATTCATTCATTCTTATCCATATATTAAATTTCAATTAATGTATAGGGTACTATCGAATTTTACAGGTTGGCTGGGGCGGCAAAATTTTAATAGCCTACGGGCGGCAAATTTGTTAATACGGCACTGCGACGAAACCTAAATGCAGGACCGTTGGTGTAGCGGGTGGAGGAATTGCGTACAACTGAAGTCACAGCATTATACATTAATACTTCACCCCCCTAACGTCTGTTTCCCCTCAGGAAGGTCGCGTACGAAGTCGCATTCAAAGAATTTTATTGTGTTTTCTTTCACATACAACTAGAGAGCTCAGGTGAAGGAACACACAACCTCCATCTCTTTCTAGCAACAGTGCCAGCGGTATACTTGGAAGAGACGTATTCGCCATACGCTTGCACTCCTGGTTGTATGAGTATTATAATTGGAATCTCTTTCGTCGGACAATAACACTTTCGTTCGTGTAAGTAAAGCCACCTTTACTGCTAGATATGTAGAATACCTGCCTAAACGATAGAAGCTCATAGTAGTCAAAGAATATTGTCAATATCGTCAGAAACAGATGTCGGCCAGGTATATAATATAAGGGGGATGATTGGACTAGCCTGTGGCACTAGCTCATCGCCAGTGGTAGTACAGGTAGCGACAGTAATGGTAAAGCGTTGGCAGTGGCGGTGGAGACAGCGGGTGTCGGCTAACGACGGGGTTCAAGGCTAACAATCAGTCCCATTTACCGGCAGTAGCGGTATTGGTGGAGACGGAAGCGTCGGCGGTGGCGGCTATGAATACTTACTTGTCTAGAACGACCTTCACTTCACAAACACGCACAACAAGACAGGCCTACTTTGACTTACATGTGTGCGTAAGTCACGCACACAAGCGCAAGACAGCTACATTTTACATGCGTTTCATATCATTCTAGGGATACCAGGTATGTAGAATTTTTTTATCGCGTTGGGAAAAATTGTTCATGTTGGAAATTGTGTACTGTTATTTAAATGAAAATTATAATTGATTCAGTATTTGCAGATTTAATTTCAGCGGCTTTATGTGATAATAGGCGGCTAAGTGAGCTAATTTGTGAAGGTTGTCCAGTTAGTAAAGTCATTCAGTTTGAAACGGTTTTATCAGGTTCTGTCTAAAATTAATTCAGTTTTAATAGTTGTTCAGTTCTGGTGGTTGATCAGTTGGAAACTTTGCTCAGTTAGGAAGGTTGTTCAGTATGGTGGATTGTTCAGAGAATTTCCAGTTGGTATAGTTAGTTGTTCAGTGTAAAAGTTCTTCATTGTGTAAAGTTTGTAAAGTTTTTCAGTTTAAAGTTGTGTAGTTTGTGAAGGTGTTCAGTTTATAAAGTTGTAAAGTATGTGAAGTTGTTCAGTTTAAAGTTGTGTAGTTTGTGAAGCTATTCAGTTTGTAAAGTTATTCAGTTTATAGTTCAGATTGAAGTTGTTCATTTTATAAAGTTGTTCAGTTTGTAAAGCTGTTCAATCTGTAAATCTGTTCAGTTTGAAAAGTTGTTCAGTTTGAAAAGTTGTTCAGTTTGAAGTTGTTCAGTTTAAAAGTTGTTCAGTTTTAGTTAAGTAGGCTAGGTAGGAAGGGCAGGTTGACACAAGGGCAGATAAAGACACTTAGTCGCCTTTTATGACACAAGGGCAGAATAAAATACTTAGTCGCCTTTTATCTCACAAGGGCAAATTAAGATACTTAGTCGCCTTTTATCACGCAAGGGCAGATCAAAGCACTTAGTCGCCTTTTATGACACAAGGGCAGATAAAGAAACTTAGTCACCTTTTATAACACAAGGGCAGATAAAGACATTTAGTCACCTTTTAAAACACAATGGAAGTCACTCATTCGCATTTTATGACACACGGGCAGATAAAGACACTTAGTCGCCTTTTATCACGCAAGGGCAGATTAAAACACTTAGTCGCCTTTTATGACACAAAGGAAGGTTAAGTCACTCAGTTGCCTTTTAGGGGCAGATAAAGTCACTTAGTCGCCTTTTATGACACAAGGGCTGTTAAAGACACTTAGTCGCCTTTTATGACACAAGGGCAGATAAAGTCACTTAGTCGCTTTTTATGATATAAGGGCAGATAAAGACACTTAGTCGCCTTTTATCGCACAAGGACAGATTAAGACACTTGGCCGCCAAGGGCAGGGCAGAAATAAAATCTAGTAATTCTAAATCAGTTATTATTTTTAATCATTTACGTAGTTTTGTATCAACCAAACAAAAATTTTCACGGATAATTTTGTCAGGTACGAAAGTAAGTATGGAATATTACTTACCGATGGAAGGTAACTTCATTTAATGATTTTAATCGCCCTTCATAGTTTCTACACACTGATAGAATACATTTTTTCGACATTTTTAAAAATTTTCATTCATCACGTTTCACGTGTTTCTACTAGCATGTCACAATCGGTACTAAATGGGCGGGAAGAACTTATAACCGAAGAGTTCGGTTCTAAATTTTTTGACACTGGCGCGTTTCACTAGCCGTCTGGACAAGTATGTAGTCTAAGGTTGCCTGGAAGAAATTGCTGTTTAGCAATAAGGCCGCCTCATTGTACACCTATTTCTAATATTGTACTTTTCACAAAATTTCGTGTGCAATAAAGAATATTGTATTGTCTTAGGGTGGCGGTTAGGGTGGCGTTGGAAACAGCCGGCGGCGGGACGGCTTCTGCGGCCTTCAGTGTGTGAGGATGATGATGGGCTAGCTCACCGGCAGTAGAGGTACTGGTGGAGACGGAAGCGTCGGCGGTGGCGGTTGGCGTGGCGGCGGATACAGCCGGTGTGGGCGCGACGGCCGGCGGCGGGGCGGGCACGGCGAACGATGGCGCGGCTACCGGGGCCTCCGCCGGGGGCTCCGAGCTCACTGCTACCGGCTGGGGTGCTACCTGCTGCGGTATTGCAGTCTGAAACGACGATGCAGATCTTTACATTAGTAATTAAATTTACGTTAATTAATATAGGCTGAGACAGACGTCCATAAAATGACATGAAATCCTGAAATATATGAAGGAAAGTTTTTAAAAGATCCCTTATCGATCAACGATTTTTTCATCGCTTGCTCCTATTATTCCTTTAGGATGTGACACAACAGGAGCTTTTGTCCTTTTCTTTCATAGACATTGGAAAACAGTAAATTTACGCTCTACAGTGGGTGATTGATTACAATTGATAATAATGATGAGTTACAGTTGCCTTTGTGCTGGGAATAGGGTATATATATGCATTATAAATATGAAAATACCGTAGTAGAGATGACAAAAAGTGAAATTAAAATTTATATCGGCTAAGAAATACGACTAATATAAGAATTTAAAACTATTAATTACGCTCCGATTAGACAGAGATCCGACATGGACAGTGACGTCACATGTCACTACGGCCATACAAACTCCGTGTTAAATTACGTATTGCTAAAAAGAGACGGAAACAAATCTTCGATGGCTTATATCTTTTTTAATTTCATAGTTATTAGAAAAATTGTTTTACTTAACTGTCTATTACATGAATGAAAATATTTTGTTTAGATCAAAAAAGTAATGCATATTCCCTATTGCTACTTATTGCAATTCTGATCTGTAATCTAAGTGACTAACAATATATGTATAGTGCAGTCATGTTGTAATATGGTAAAAGATGTTCAAACGGACAAGATAAACGTTGCGTGAACTGCTGACCTCCCTAAAGAAGACCCACAGATCTACGCCGTCCACAAAACCGTTCTTGGCCCTGAGTCAAGTGACTTTGTACAATCGCAAACGCTAGTAGAATAGAATGAAAATATATGGAATTGACATTAGCTAACGAAATGTTGCGTGACAGCTAATGTCAATCCCATACATTTTTATTCTATTCTATAGCGTTTGCGATAATAGAATGCCACCTGACTCAGGGCCCTGAAGTGGCAGTAAGCAAGAGACACGCATCGCTCAAAGAATCGATGGCCGATAGAGCGTAACGGTTCTGAAGTGGCGACCACGAACCGGAAGCCGTGGCGTGAGAACCTACGATCTACACAAGATCGCGGGAAGCTTTTGGATGTGAAGAACGCATAGGACCGGTCGCCGTGGGGATCTTAGGGAGGCCTTGTTATTTATAGAGGACATCTTTCGGCTTATGATGATGACGGATCAAAATAATCTTAAGGGATTAAAGAAGTAATTAACTGAAAATATTAATAATTACTAGTAATTATTAACTAACGGGGATCCAAAGTTTGTAAAGAGAAACCATCGAATTCCACGCGAACGTAGTTTCGGGCACCAGCAAGTATCACAATAAAGGGTGTTACCGGTGGCGGCATCTGCGCCTTGTCATCCTCGGTCTTGACGTGTGCGACGAGAGCGGCGGAAGGCTGCAGGGGAAGCACGGATCCCTGTACCGGCCCCGTCAGCAGCCCCACTGCTCCCGGCGCCTGCAGCGTCACTTGCTGTGAACTCAGGCTGCCCGCTGACACCTAAACATACACGACCTGTTGCTACTTCTTCCTACTACAGTCCAAAGAATGTAGCTTGATTAGAATGACAGCATAGCAATGTGATAGCAGGATGAAGCGATGCGTAAGATATTGGAACGACAGAGACGTGTATCGCTCCGTTCTGCTTTCACAATTAGCTCTGTTCCGCAGGACAGCAATATCGCTCTAATCAAGCTTAATAATTTTGACTGTAAAGTAGCCAACTCACAGTCTTGCGCAGCGTCCAAAATGAAAGGATACAACATTGTAAAAAAAGAAAAAGTTACATGACAATTTATTTGTTATAGCTTCATACCAAGGTACCTTTCTCCCGGATTGTCAATTGGCCACTGATCCGTTGATCACGTATGTTAACGAGGATTCGGACAACATCACAAAAGACAAATTATTTCTTTGTTTTTAAATTCGTTTAAATCACTTTTACGTTTCTAAAACTTTTTTTATTCAAATCAATTTATTTATTAATTTTTGTCTGATCACAAAGATGTAGCCTGAAACCTCAAGTGATTACCAGACTACTTCAATTCACCCTAACTAAAGACAATTTACTATTTGCCCTAACCTAACACAGTTGATGGTCTAAGGTTGAAATTACAGGGAGTCTCTCTATTTGTCACGCTCAAACTCATAACCCTCAACCCATGGACACTAAGTTTTGTCCTCAGCTTTGTTCTATCACTAAAATAGAAGGTAGATTGGTGACCATGTAACTGTAAGTTCAACCCTAAACGACCATGGTACAAAAGTTTCCATAATACATTAAAATCACATTAATATTCTCTTACCAGAATTTCATGCGGTTTTACAAAACGATTATAAGAGGTTGACCAAAAATAACTATATATAGGTACCTAGTCACAATAAATAGTATTTTCCTACACTTTTTGAACAATACATTTAAAAGACAAGACGTAGAATATATTTCCTAACGATTTGTAATTTGTTTTACGGTCAGCTACTTACCGATTTTGAATTTGACGGACATGCTTTTCTTTCATTGTTTACATCCACACCAACTAAGAGTTTTTTTTTAAGTCAATCAGTTTATTAGACAGCCATGCATGCAAATAACCATGCACTTAAATAACGAGTTAAAGGAAGTCAGTTCACGTCCAAGGGTAGGTATATTTTCAGGGCCAAGTGCAGATCATGCAATGGATATACACCTCTAGTCTTAATCAGTAAGGCTTAAATTGCGACACAAGACTTCATGTAGCTACGAGAAAATTCACACCGAAGAAAGTTAATGTAACTGATTTTTTTTTATTCCACGCGAGCTAGGCTGAGTGTAAACAAATTTTACAACAGCTTTACGAAATTCGTTTTTATTTTTGGTTATTGAAACTGAATTTGCAATTGCAATTGCGTCGCAGCCGTCGTACTCACACATGCGCAAGATGACGACTGCTAACGGCTCGCTTTAGCGGCGACCTTGAACGACGCAGTTACCTATCTATCATCTGTAATGTAACACTATTCAACGACATACAGGATAACTTTTTATTCAGTAACTTTTAAAAACAGTGTCAGAAAAAAATGAGGTTTCTATGTGAATCTCTTCATTGACCGAGCAATGTTTGTCTAGGCTTTAAAAAGAACTTGTTTCACGAGGTAAGAAGTATTATGATTTAAAATTATGTACACCGTTTTAAAAAGACTTTTATATGCATAAAATAATGCTTTAGTTATGTGTACTAATGTATAGTAGTGAATTTAAAGATACGTAAATCATTCCGATTTGTATTTCTGATATTTCTGTCATTTTTTGTATGTTTGCCGATTCTTGCCCGAATTCTCAAGAACAGGCTGAAGAAAGATGCATTATTAATTGATTTCTATTCCACTTTTATTCTACATATTATTCAACACAAACATTTACCTCGTATGATTTTTTTTTTATATTAAAATGTACATAATCATACTAAATAAATATTTAGACCCTTTACAAATCTTTCATTGCCCAAGTTTCACAACAAGCAAAATATATAAACGACCATGATTTTAGTGTAAATATCCATATTTATCATACAAATTTAATGCCTCTACCAGGGTTCAAACCGGGGACAAACCTTTCTACACTAATCTCATACTAAATGTATGGGAGTGTTTAATGTCAAAAATTTGGATATTTCTCGTTTTATTTTAAAAAAGTTATTGATGTAATTTACTCATTAGGTAACGTACTTTGGATATTAGTTTAAAGTTTTTTGATATCTGTAATAGTAACGGAATAATCGCCTGGGCACACTCAACGATTAGACCCTGTTTAAAATAGCCACATAGGTAAAGCACCATTTTAAATCTTACATCACAGTTTGCAACACGTTGCGAAACTTTGTTTATTTGGATAACAGCGGCAATAAAAGTTAATGTAATGATTGTGTGGCTAAATACAGATAATCCCGAAAGTAAGCAAATTTGAGCCTTATTTATTAAAACTTCAAGGTGATCAGGTCACACCAGACATCAAGTGTAAAAAAAATACTCCTGAAAACTGTCACTGCGGATTAGGACCTTAAAACAAAGCAACTTTTCCCACGGAACTCTCATGAAAAATGCAAAATCACGTGATGCTATTTTAAACTGCGCTCCTTGGTAAATTTGGTTCGGTTAGCAATGATTTTCATGAACTAAATTTACGGTATCAGTTTTCGTGAGTAGGTATTATTTACGACCTATACAAGGTGTAACAGAAAGGGTAAATCAACGCTGAAGGATGTGATTTTGCCCATGAAACTAAACAACTTTCTCTAAGGAACATAGGTCGAAATACGAAAAATTATTTTGACCACCCATAGAAACTGAATCAGCTAATAGCGCATTTTGTATGCGAGGTCAATAACTTTTATTCGTATTTCGACATATGTTCCGTAGGGAAAGTTGTTCAGTTTCATGGGCAGATTCACATCCTGTTGGTATACACTTTTTGCTACATCGTGTAGAGAGGAAAGGAGTGACCGGGTGGGGCTACAAGGAAGGAAGCTACCTCGTGGTGCAATATCGCCGGGGAGACTTGCACGAGGTTCGCCGACAGCAGCGACGCGCTCTCGAAACTGATTCCCTGCTGCCAACGTCAGATCTTATCACCACTCAGAGGAAGTCAATCTCATCTCATCTTACCAAAGAATACAAAACATCACCCTTTTCAAAGTAGCAATAACACTTCATAAAACACTTAAGTTTTACCTGGACCCCTTTTGTATGCAAGTACTTTTCTGAAGCAACACAAAACAATACTTGCTTTGCTCTTTATAATCTTAGCCAAAGTCCACTAACAGATGGCGCTGCAGGGTTTCTAAAACGCGCTGTTTTCAAAATATGGTAAAAACAAACGGAGAAAACGAATTTTTTTAAGACATAGCAAGATCGAGTTTTAGTAAGAAAAGCTTGTGAGTTTTATGTTTTAAAACAAATATATTTAAAATTCTTGCCATGACATGTAGCCCTGTGCAACAAATTTTATAATTAGGTCTGCTCTGCTTCCACTGGATTCATTACAGTGTGCGCTTGAATGGCTTTTAAATTTTAAAACGCGCCAGAGAATTTTACTACAAATATAAATGAGTTGGCAGCTTTTTGATGTTAAATAGAAAACCACCAAATTTTGGATGGCACGCGAGATGTTATCAGTTATTACTGGTAAGCAAATCCAGCATTTTAATTTAAACGTTAAAGTGATGTATTCATTGGTCTCAAACCAAGGTTTCAACACCATGCAGAGTTGGGGCATTACTTTCACCACTATTACTATAGCTATCAGTAGGTTACAGTACTCGTATCAAACGTGTTATTAATTAATAGTTCGGGTATAAAAAGACTACAAACTTAAACACTTGAAAAACTGTGGATACAGACCATGAAACTATTTCCGAAGAACACAGACCGACGAGCATGTATGAAAGGATTGATGAAAGTTCAGGAAGCAAGGGAAGTATGTCAAGATCGTAGCAGGTGAAGAACTGAGGTCTCTGCCTACCCCGACGGGAACAAGGCGTGATATAATGTAAGTACAGACCGAACGAAGTAATTTTTTTTACTTCTTGCCTATAGGTTATTTTTTGGACCTGATTTGCGTATGCCTAACTAATTACACAGCTCAAAAGCAACAACTTTTGTTCTACGACTTTGCTAACAACGCACAAAAAATTTTCGACTCCCCATACTAAAGTACTCACGTGATTGACCCATTTTGTATGGGAAGTTGAAAAATTTTAGTGCGTTGTTAGCAAAGTCGTAGAATGAAAGTTGTTGCTTTTGACCTCTGTAAATAAGGTGGGCATACGCATATCAGGTCCAAAAAAATAACCTTGTAGAAAGCAAGAGCGCATTTTGCATTAGAAAACACTATTTTTCATATTTGGACCTGCTTCTTGGGAAACAGTTCAATCGACGGCGATGCTTGTGTCGTCTGTCATGGTCTGAATGCACACTTTCAATTTTCGAAACACCCTGTATATTGCGCCCTGGATTTATAACTCGACCATCACCAGATATTTAAGTAAGATGATATATTTGTTGATATTACATACATAAAATAAATATCAAAGCGCTCTCGCATTCGATTTGTGCAATGTCACACGCATACGAAGCACTGTCAAACTGGATTAAACTGGGTTAAACTGGTTTTGCAATTTTAGTATTGTTAATGATACTTTGTATAGTTGTTCCTTTTTATTTTACAGGATGGAGTAGTCTTGACTGCTGCTGAAGCTAAATGTTTCTGTAATACTTCTGATTTAAATCAATAATCACTCAAACTACTTCATCCTGCCTAGGAGTCCGCAGACAAGTGACTTTCTATTGGTGCAATGTAAACGCTGGTAGAATAGAAAGAAAATGTATGAGATTGACATAAGCCAACTTAATGTCACGTGATATGTAAATCCTATATATTTTATTCCATACGAGCCTTTCCCCGCGACTAAATTCAGTAAGTAGTACTTTGTCCGCGTGGAATCTTGTGCAAGATCGATTTAAAAGTGACCAATAACCCTGTAGTGGTTACCATCACTCATACTTGGTTGTGAAAAATTGTTGTATCTCCTGTTTTCATTGAAAAATTTTCATTGAAATCGGTTCAATGGTTTTTGTGTGATGAACGAACATATAAACACACAAACAGACAAAAAGTTACAAGATTTGGATTCGGAAGCATCAAACAGTGTTTTGATGCTTCCGAAACGTCATGATTATTTTTTTACAAATATCTTCAAAATTGATTTACGATTTTATAACAGTATATACATAGATAGACTACAAACATTTACGATAGTAGAAAGCCTCTTTTCTATACGGTTCATATCAAAACTCGACAACTGCAAAGCCAGTCGCACGGCGTATAACAAGGCATTTGGGTGACCTTCTTACTAAGCAGCCAATGTACGAGGTGTAACAGAAAAGATATATCAACCTTGAAAAATGTGAGCGTGCCCACGAAACTGTCCCTTAGGAACACAGGTGGAAATACGAAAAAACCGGCCAAGTGCGTGTCCAAAATCGCACAATTTAAGGGTCCCTACTAGTGGCGTAGGAAGTTGACCGGAAAATCACGTTGGTTTTAATAGGAAAAACCGGTCAAGTGCGAGTCGGACTCGCACGCCGAGGTTTCCGATATACCCATTATTTTTGGAAGCAATAAAGTCCATTTTGTGGACCGCAAAACTAAAATTGTATGTAAAGGTTTTTTGCAGATTTCTAAAAAACTGTGCAATTTAGAAAGATCATTTAATTTTTTCTCTCATACCAGGCCACTCAGAAAGTATTGCGAAAAATAGTTTTTATATATGGGAGACTGGCCGGTCAGAATCTTTTTCGAAAATATGATTACTTGTAAGTAAAAATATGTGTGTTCCATTTTCAAAATTTCCCTCCACATTTTTTGCGAGCCAATTCAAAGTATCGTGTCTTACTGAAAAATGGATCTGCGCCGGGAACATTTTAGAGCTATGATTTTTTACGATTTCAAGTGTCGCCTGAAACCGGATGAATCGTTCGATAGACTTCAAATGGCATTTATGGATGAAGGCCCCTCCAAGGCAACCGTGTATCGTTGGTATAACGAATTTAGGCGCGGTCGACCAACCTTGGGGGATGAAGAAAGAAGCGTTCGCCCTTTGACGGCTATTACGGAAGAAAACGTGCTAGCAGTGAAAAATTTAATCCAAGATAATAGGCGAATTACATATCAGGAGATTCAGCACATATTAAAGATTGGATCGGGAAGCGTTCACGAGATTCTACACGGGCATCTTCGCGTGAGGAGGATAGTATCGCGCTGGGTGCCGCACTACCTCACCGACGCTCAGAAGCAGGCCCGGGTGGAATGGTGCCGTGATATGCTGAACAAATTTGAAGCAGGCTCGTCTCGGCGTGTTTACGACATCGTAACAGGTGATGAGTCCTGGATTTATCAATACGATCCAGAAACCAAGCGCCAGTCGACAGTTTGGGTGTTTCAAAATGAACCAACGCCTACCAAAGTGAAGCGATCTCGAAGCGGGGGGAAGATTTTGATCGCCAGCTTTTTTAATTTGACTGGCCACTTGGCCTCAATTCCCTTACGAGATCAAAGAAGCATCAACGCCGAATGGTATACTACCAAATGTTTACCAGAAGTTTTTTCTGTTGTGAGCAACAAGCGACCAAACACAGGGCTCCGCGGACTACTGCTCCACCACGACAATGCGCCTGCACACACCGCGCTCAAAACGAGGGACTTCCTGGACAGCACACCAGTCAAACTCCTGGGTCACCCTCCTTACAGCCCTGATCTAGCACCGTGTGACTTCTTTTTATTTCCAAAAATAAAAAATCAGCTCAAGGGGATACAATTTTCGTCGCCGGAAGATGCGCTGGCTGCGTTCGAGCAGGCTGTAAACGAGGTGTCTACGGCGGACTGGAAAAAGTGTTTTGAAAACTGGTTCAGACGCATGAATCTTTGTATAGAGGCTGGTGGAGAGTACTTTGAAAAGATTTAATAAAAATATATGTACCTGTAGAACAATTTTTTTTAGTGTCGCAAATATTTCTGAGTGTCCCACGTATTTACATAAACTACTATCGACTGTAATTAACTCAGATTTTTCCTTTTACAAACTTCGTAGATAAGGGGGGAGGGAAGGTAGTTTTAAAACATTTTTAATCATAACTTGAAAACTAAGAGTCGTAAAAAAATACAAAAATATATTTTAGAATGTACACGTAAAGTCCTTTCATATGATACGAGTACTCCACTCGACCTAGTAACGACAATTTGAAATTTTGCCCTTCCTGTTTGGGCCCCCTTTACATTAATAATCATAAGTTTATTTTAATTTTTTCATGTGCATGGGCAACCATATTCTAAAACTGTTCCAAATTTCAAGTCGATAGCATGAGTGGTTGCTGAGATATACAGGTGTGACAGACAGACAGACAGACAGACAAAGTCGCACCATGAGGGTTCCTTTTCTAACCATTTTGGTATCGGAACCCTAAAAATGAGAATTCAAGAAAAATATGATTTATGAATTTGTTAGTAAAATATAGGGTGTAGTTAAAGGTACGCACACTAATGAAATCCCAATTTCCACTGCTTATATGGAATGCATTCGCGTAGATATTTCAGTATAATTTCAATTCTCAAAAAAAAAATATGTTTCTTTGGAAAGTGGGTTGAATAGGAATACACCACTTACATTATAAATGATAACATTGATAACTAACTTTGTGAGGGTCAAGCACTTGAAATAAAGCGTGCACCACCAGCTGCTACCATAATTGACTGGCCATATGGGTCAGCCACTTTACACTTGAAAAAAAAAACACAACACCACTAATTAATGTAATAGTTGCTGTAAAAAACCACCTTCGTGCTAGGTGCACGCATAGGCGCGGCGCTGCACATGCCTCCGAACTCGTCGTAGTCTCGTGATCCCTCTTTATCACTCTAAACGCCCTTTTGATGCGTCGCTTTATTCCGCATCCAGAATTGATGGCCCGCTAGGCCGTCTTCCATAGCGTGCCTTGTACACATCTTCGGCACGCTGTGAAACCTCTCCACACTCGTTATAAATGAGTACCATTGTCAGGTACTCCTGATTTGTGTATCGTTAGGGTATTTTTTTCAAAAATTTATAAGTAGTACAGGAAATTCTCTTCGTACTGATTTTAGTGGGAGAGCCAGCTCAAGAAATGCCTACCTCATCAAATACCCCGACAGGCTACATTTGGATCGTTAACCGATACTTAAATACGTATAATTTTTTTTATAACATCCCCTTTGATCCATTATCAGGTGCATTTTAGTTATTATTTGGCGTAGGTCTCATTCGGGTATTCAATGACCCCCAACCTACCTAGGTTGGGGGTGTAGTAAAAGCATGTTTTTAGAGTTTGCCGAGTAATTTCGGTAGGATGCGCAATGGCAGCCTATTTTTTTACTGAATTAAACAATAGTTAACCTGTACTTTCATTTGGGTATTTGATGAGGCAGCTACAACATTTTTTCGAAAATTATTATTTCAATGATCCGGCAGGATCGGCGCTGGCAGACGTTTTTTAATACGCGTTTAAATTTCGGTTAACAATACAAAAATAGCATGTTGGCGTATTTTATGAGGTAGGCATTTCTTGAGCCTGCTCTCGCACTATTTGGTTCAGTTTTCAGGAAGATGTCATAATTTTTACTTTTTTATCTATGATGATCGCAAATGAAGGAGACTTCACTTTGATAAAAATGTAAAGTAAGACCAATAATTTTTTAAACCCACGCACAGGAATGAGAGAGACAGAAAAAAAAACGTTTTTATGACAACTAAACTATTTATTTTCGATTCTGATTCAAGAAATATGAAATAATAGAAAAAAATAATGCCTAACCGCTACAAAAATCCTAATGAGATTATAACCTTCTTAGGGATATAATCTCCATACAGCCTCTGCAGCTGTTGCTAGGTTGCTATGATAAGTTGATTTATGTCATTCTTTTTATTTACAAATAAAAATAAAACTAACACTTTTATTGATTCAAATTTGCTTGAATTAGTCAATCAGTAAACAAATCAGTGATATAATGTTAAACAGCTTGCCCAGGACAATTATCAAACACGCTATGGAAAACGGCCTAGCAGGAAAACCATTTTGGATGCTGACCGAGAAAATGGTATTTTCAACGTGTTCAACCCACTCGAACACAATATCGGTAGTCGGCCGGCCAAGATTTCCTCCTGAGTTTGAAGAGGCAACAGCAATTAATGAATAAATGATTAATTTCTTCACCTTTTTGGCCGTCTTAACACGAAGTGACGCGACCACTTATTATGTCAACAAGTGGGGGCGATATATTCCCAACCGACCCAATTTTTAAAGTAAGTTTTTTTTTTTTTTTTACAACGTTAATGCCAAAATGTGTATGTGAATGCACTCCATATAAGCAGCGGAGTCTCAGGTTTCATTAGTGCGCGTACCTTTGATTCCACCTTATATACGAATTAGTAATCATTATCACTAAATTTCAAGTTCATCAATGGGAATTTAAAAAATACTTCGAAACAAAGTTTTGTAAAAAACTTTACTTCGGTGGCTTCTCATTCCTTTGTTTTCCAAAATGTTTTAAACCAAACAATAGTATATTTATCTACTAAACTAGCTCTTAAAAACAAGTAGCTTTTTCGCGCCCCCCTTTAGTTTAACATTCAAAAATACTTTTTGACAATATTGATACGCGAGACACAGCACTAGGGCTCCGTTTAGAAACTTCGGCTAAGGAACCCTACAAAGATCTTGAACTTTAATAAAAATGCGCTTTCGGTTGACGGAGTTTCTAAGTAGTTCGAGCTTTAGTCTGTGAAAAAGATGTTTAGTTTCATGGGTAGATTCACATTCTTCAGGGTTTTTTAACCCTTCTTTTTATATGTTGTATTCCACCAAACCTCGTGATAACGCCTAACCCTATAATGCGAATCTATTTGAGTACCTACTGTAGTTTTTTATTGAGGTTAGGGCTTACCGTTTGCATAGGTGTGCCATGGTTTATAGTGCCTTGTTGTTGCATCGCCATGCCAACTGATGTCTGCACTAGCCCACCGCTCATCAACGTCTAGAAGGGAATAAAATCATTAAAATGTGAAGGAAACCTTTCTTGCTAGCTTACTTGCATCTTATAGCGTAGATTTGTATTTCGACTTCGCGATATGTTCGACTGACGTTCGAGCGTGAATTTTCATTGGTTGTGCTCCTAAAGCTCAGTGATTCTATTCATAATACTCTTCGTACAAAATAACTCTGGCTATGACCGTTAATCCGCAGAACTAAAAAAACTGGCCAAGTGCGAGTCAGATTCGCTGAGGGTTCTGTACCACCACATTATATTAATTAAATTATCTATTATAATTAATAATTATTACTCAAATCAGCCATAGCTGATTTGAGTAGATTGTATGAAAGGTAAATTGCGGTTTACGATTTATGACGTATTAAAAAAAAACTAATTACTAGATCTCGTTAAAACCAATTTTTACATCTTATATATATTTTAGAAGTTACAGGGGGGACACACATTTTACCACTTTGGAAGTGTCTCTCGCGCAAACTATTCAGTTTAGAAAAAAATTATATTACAATCCTCAATATAATATTTGAAGACCTATCCATAGATACCCCACACGTATGGCATTGATAAAAAAAAAATTTTTGAGTTTCAGTTTTAAGTATGGGGAACCCCCAAAATTTGTTGTTTTTTTTTCTATTTTTGTGTGAAAATCTTAATGCAGTTCACAGAATACATCTACTTGCCAAGTTTCAACAGTATAGTTCTTATAGTTTCGGAAAAAAATGGCTGTGACATACGGACGGACAGACAGACATGACGAATCCGTTTCCGGGTTCCGTTTTTTGCCATTCGGCTACGGAACCCAAAAAATGAATCGAGGGGTGAGCGCGGCAGGTGGGTGGAGGCGAGCGAATCATTTATTGGCTCTCCGCCTGTCCTGTAACCCATGCGCAGAAAATAACCGTCACAGCCAAAGTTATTCCGCGCACGAACAAGCAACGTTTCCGAAAAAAAACTTAACTCGAAAAAAACAATGATAATTCACGCTGTATTGTATATAGGGTGACTTTTAATTAGTTCTTGATAGCAAAAGATATGCATGTCCTCATGATACTGAACAACTTTTCCCATGGAACATAGGTCGAAATACGAAAAACCAAATTTGACCTCCCATACAAAATGCGCTATCAGCTGATGCAGTTTCTATGGGAGGTCAAAACTTGATTTTCGTATTTCGACCTATGTTCCTTGGGGAAAGAACTAATTAAAAGTCACCCTATATAATATGGCAATGATTAAGTTGGATCGCGCGGCAGCATGGTATCTATGACCCTGTCCAGAAAGGGCGAATTCGCCGCGAATTGTTACGCGCGAGTTTCTACGCGCGTCGGCGAGGTACTGGGTGTCAATACATTGCGTCCACAAGCGTCGCGCGAATTTTCTCGCGCGAGCCAATCTTAGCGATTGTCTTGGACATAAATGGTATTCTCCAAATAGTGACAAGTCGCAAGCCCATCACCAACGAAACAGAACAAAACCCTTCCTACACATGGCATGATTAGTTGCCTTTTATGACACCCAAAGAAGACCCGAAGAAGAATACAAAGGGATGACCTATTGTAATTCCAAGAACCACAAGGCCACTACCAATACCTCATTGCAAATCCATCGAAGGGTTCTGAGTGGTTTCCTTCTGGCTCTCATTTTGAGGGTAGCTGTCATACAACGAAAATGAAAAATTGAAATTTTCTCAAAAACGACTCATAGAATCTTGATGAAACTTTGCATGACCAAGCATCTCCATGTAAGATATCATGCACCAGTATCAATTGATCTGTGTAATTTCATATAAGGGGTGTTCCTGTACCACCAAAACGTAAATATGTGATTTACCCAAAATTGGTTCCATTGAGTTTATTAAAATTCTCTATAATATTAATCCTGGATTGGTTGTCTACCTGACTGGATATTATTTATGATTTTTTTCAATAAAATTTAGTACACAGGGTGTACCAAAAACTGAAAGGGATTGCTCAGTAGACCAAACTGAACAATTATCTATAAGGAACATGTGTAGGGAAATTAAAAAAATTTGCATGCGGTAGTATCCATTGATCTGTGAAAATTCATATAAAGGGTGTTCCAGTACTACCAAAAGTTAAACATGTGATTTACTCGAAATCGTTTGAAGTTTGTTTGTTTTAATGTTTGACAATTTGAATTATGAATTGATCTGTATATTTCATTCGTACATTTTTTTTGCTAGATAATAATTATTAAAAAACGTAAATAAAACTTTGTATTTCCATACTATGTGTATGGCATTACAAATTTAAGTTTGCGGTTGATAGTTTTTCTTGAGTATTGCGAGAAAGTAAGTGCAATGCTGCTGTACCATTTATTTTTACTTTACTCTTGACCTCGATCTAGCCTTGAGGACAGAGCCTTGGGCCTTGGTTCAAATTCAGAACGAGAGCAGGGATTGGTTCGCGCGCGTGCTGCAATGTCAGCTAATGGGTAGTTAAGAGGTAACTATTTTAGCTCCGCCTACTTAGGTAACTACTTCGTGGGATCAAGTTTGAAGCGTAGTTATCGTTGTATAGTATTGTAGTTCGCTGGGTAAACGAAGCCCGAAAGTATATACTTTAATAATAGACCTTTAAGTGACTCCAAGCTGTCACTAAGTTTAGCTCAGCTATAAGTTTAAATATGACGGTATAACTTTAGGTGCACAGGGTCCATGCAAGGGTGTTCAAGGTTCTTTTATTTAAAAAAATTAGAATTGCCCCCTATTCTTTCAAAAGAAAATTCTATTCGTACTAGATACTGGTCTTTACCAACATATAAATTCTTTTTTGTTGTCCTATATTTTTCTAAGAATTTGTACGTCACTGCCGCTTTGAGTTAAATATTTTTTTTACATTTTGTTTTACAAAACTTTTCTACAAAGCTTATATTTTGAAATCTGTATGAATGCGGCATTTTTAAAATATTTTTTTAAAACCGATACCGAAACACGTTAAAACTTTATGGCAATTAACAAAAAAATATTGAACTTACTTTTTTATTTTGGACTGTTTTTATTATTTTTTGTATGGAAATAATTCTTTTCTGTTTCAGAAAACGATCTACCATCTTTTAATTAGCTAAAAACGATACCAAACTTGCCCTAGTAGTTGCAGTCATGACGAGCCACAGTCTCGCGGATAAGGAAAACTTTACCCCCTCCCCCTACCCCCCACCTGGCTTTTAGCCCCATACTCTTGGGCGTTTTTAATACTAGTCTACCTAACTAACAAGTGTGCCAAGGCTCATCCTTTAATCCGGAAAATATTGGTCCCCATACATTGAATGCCCATACTGACTCAGCTAATACATTCAATACAAGTAGGTTGAATTTCGCGTAAAAATTCATTCTAATGTCAAAGATGAAAACCTTATTGTTTTGACGATTTCAAACGAATTCTTGTCAAAAAGCATAAAAAATAATTGTCACAAAAGGTCACGATCACGTTTATGCAAATTCAACATTGTAAGAAATCAACATTTTAGGAATTCAACGTCATAGTCTCCTGAAGTGGCTATTTAGAGGTTTTCAGACACCATGCCCTAGCTAGCAACCCTTAGCATTTCTATTCCAGCTCATGCCACACTGGTTAGCTTTCTTGTTTTAGACTAAAAAGATGCATATTATCCTAACGTACCAAAAGAAGGACGACGGAGACGGAAGGAGGTTTCAATTCATGGATTTAGGTTTCATCCTCTTCGGCGAACTCAATAAAAAGATCGACAATGAGGGTGGGCATAAGCTGAGACGCAGACGGCGCAGGGCAGCACAGAACAGTATTTCTAACTTGTTTTCGTAATAAAGCGAGAGGGAAGACGTGTTCTGCCCTGCCTTGCGCTATCTGCATCTCAGCTTGCGCTCACTTTAAACGCTCATGGCCAAATGGGGATTGTTTTTCTTTTATACAGTCAAGTGAGACAAAGTTATTTGTGACCAGAACCCACATGAGTGGCCTCTGGGTAAAGGCACGGCTATCCCAGGAACCCTTATCTTTAACCCTTACGAGTATAATTGTTGGTCACCTGTGGTTGTTGCTGTAACGTCTGAACGGGAGTGAGGGACGCATTTTGAGGCTGCTGTGACGTGTTGATCTGCCCTAAGAGAGTCCCTGATTGCGCCATGCCACCGAGCTGTTGAAAACGTAGTCACGTGTTATATAGGGTGTAAGAACATGTTGGTAAAAACTAGAGAGATATGATCAGTCAAGAAACATAGAGCCCGAAATGTAAAAAAAAATCGGCCTCTCCATACGAACTGTCCAATAAAGTTTTTTTGTATGGAGCGGCCGATTTCTTGATTCATTTCCTGTGATATGTTTCTAGGAGAATGTACAGTTTCATCGACTGATCATGCCCATTCAGTTTTTGTCAACCTGTAATTTACACCCTGTATACAATTACACAACCAAACCTTCTATGTACAGAAAGTGCAGGTCAAGCTTGACACTTGCGCGACTTCTGCGGCTAAAGACATAAGAGCCGTACAAAGTCCAACGTGTCATCTTGACGAGCTCTTAACTGTACGTTTCTATTAAGGCGATCCGTTTTCCATATTAAATTCAAATGACTTGCATTCTTATACGGGACATAAAATGCTGTTGAAAAATTTGTGTCTACTGCTATTTTTAGATAAACTTTTCGCTGAATACAAAGATACAGCTAATGCACCGAAAGTACTACAGTATAGATTGCACACCCACAATGGTAATATTGAACCAAAAATTGTTAACAAAATCTAGTTCTTTCGGTGCATTAGCTGTATCTTTGTATCGCTCAACGCAATAGTTGACAGTGGGGACTGTCCACTGATCAGAAGTATGATCGACAGGTGCAGATCTCTTTTAGTTATAGATTACTAACATAGTTTTAAGGCTTACTAACCCATATGGATCATGTTGTCCGAAATAAATAGTTTTTATTTTTATTTTATTTTATTTTTTATTTTTTTGTATTAATCGGCGAAAAATTGAACCAAAAATAGCAGTATACACTCATTTTTCAACAGCATTTTATGTCCCTCATAAGAATGCAAGTCATATGAATTTAGTATGGAAAACGGTTCGCCATATGGAGCTCAATAGATGGGAACAACAGTCTGTCAATGTTGCAAAAGTTACCTTTTTTGTCTGAATAAAATTTAAACCTTTAAAAATTCTCTCGTCTTGGGATGAATAACTATCAAACCGAAAAACCTTTCAGATTCAGATTTATTTCATAATCAAATAATTACATGTCAATAATATTAAAATATAATAATCTAGAATATTATTCAAAAAATTATTCCTTAATTATTTTAAATTTAATAATTAAATTTTGCATACATTTATACCTAATATAGGTAGTCTAGTATTAAATAACTATGATATGTTTGTCTGGGATACCGATGCGCGCATGCCCTTATGGATGGACGTCATTTATGTTATAACAGGCAAGTTTTACCAAGATATCTATAAGTTCATTTATGAACGTTTGTGTACTTGGTGAGGTTGTCAGGTGTGCAGGCAATGCGTTGGAATGGAACTGAACAACCCTCCAAATCGAACAACTGTTCAAGCTGACTATCTTCCAAACGAACAGCTTGGGAAAAGAACTCTCCAATGTGTGAATGAAAAGTCAGAAGGTAGAAAGATTACCTTCCGAACTTTGTTTGGACTAGTTAGGAGGTATAAAAGTCCTGGACCATTGGAGACGAGGTTTAAGACAAAGAAGGTCCCGTTTTTTAGTTTTTCGTAAAAATCTCGAAAACCCATGGCCCGTTTTTCCCTCTCAAGATCTTTCAAACTATTGATTCCAGGGAAAACTTGCAAAATCTTTTCTATAGAGAATAACTATAGAGAATATTATTAGAGAATATTATGTAAATTAATATAGTCCTAGGACGTTTTTTGCTATGTGTCGCAGTTTTCATGAAAAACTAAACCTTCTTTGTGCCCCCCTCCTAGGCGGCGTCTCCAGATGTCCAAGACTTTTAGTTTATTTGCCTCCTAATTACTCCAAATAAAGTTCCGAAGTAATTTTTTTGCTTTCGAACTTTCAATCCACAATCATTTGTTTACAAGACTATAAGTACTTATACATAAATATTATTGGAAAAATATACTCTTGTTTCTCAAAGCCGTTTTATTCACTTACGGGATGAATTTGTTGCACCATTGAGATCGTCTGCTGCATGCCAGCCATCGGCAACGTCTGCGCTACAGAGCCAACGGGCAGCGTTCCTTGCTGCATACCCAGTGTCATTCCTAAGTATTAAAAGTAATACATTTAAATTATACGTTTTGGATTAGAATACCAACTTTACAGGGTGTTACAAAAAGGGTATAAGGGGACGTGAATCTGCCCATAAAATTGAACAACTTTCCCTAAAGAACATAGGTCAAAATTGAAACTGAATCAGCTAATAGCGCATTTTAGTAGAATGTAAATTTATTCAAAAGATGCTTAGAAAACTTTTTTCGCTCGAGTCATCGCGGAAGTGGGCATATATAGTATCAATGCATTCAGTATCATGTCCTGAATTAATGTATATGAGATGACAAGCGCGCATGTGGTGGAGGTGGAAACTGTGACGTCATAAAGACGGTCATACAAAAAAAAAATCAAAAGTCTCTTAAACATACCATGTGGGGTATCAAATGAA
The DNA here is from genome assembly GCA_947532105.1 of Athrips mouffetella. Classification (NCBI taxonomy): domain Eukaryota; kingdom Metazoa; phylum Arthropoda; class Insecta; order Lepidoptera; family Gelechiidae; genus Athrips; species Athrips mouffetella. The sequence continues at coordinate 37,834,528 of OX383956.1, forward strand.
AGGGCTTTACAAGTAGATTACAAATATATAACACACTATAACATTTTCACTACTTTGTCTAACAAATTACTAGAAAACGTCCAAAAAATTCGCAATTCAGAGTTGAATTTGAACCGCTCTACATTGAAAATGACTGAATGGATTTTTACATAATACATACCAAGTGACTCTGAATATCCTCTTTATAGTGTACAAAAATAATTAACCGGATATATAAAAAAATAAAAGAAGTACATCAATTTGAAAAACAGTATCATTTAATGCTTTTACAACAATCACCCTGCGACAAATAAATAGGCAAAAACTTGTTACTGCTTACTAAATCTACCAAGAAATATAGTGGGAGAGCCGGCTGCAAAAATATCTACTTCATCGAGTACCTTAATAGGCTATCTCTAGATCGTTAACCACTGGCAGACCTTTTCTTTTAAAACACTTAAAAGAAAAGGTCTGCCAGAGCCCATCTTGCTGGGTCTTGGAATTTTTTGATGTATTTTTACACAGAAAGCAACCCTTTTTTTAAAAAACATTTCTTCTTAAAGGTCGAAAATTAAAGGTAAAGGTCTGGCTAGTTGAAATTATTGTACTTCTCTTATTTTTTTACATATCCGGTTAATTATTGTTACGACACTATAAAGAGGATATTCAGGGTCACTTGGTATGTATTTTGTAAAAATCCATTCAGTCATTTTAAATGTAGAGCAGTTCAAATTTAACTCTGAATTGCGAAATTATTTCGACTAAATACATAAATATCCACATTTTTGAACTCTTCTCACAAATCAAAAATTTACCACTCGTTCCACTTGAATCCCATGAGTCAGTCCCCCAGGGGACTACACGCGTGATTCAACAGTACCCTAGGCCGACAGGCGTGTATGAAAGAGTTGATCAAAGTAGACTACCTAAGCGAGAGAAGTATGTCAACATCGTAGTAGGTGGAGCGCTGTGGTCTCTACCTACCCTGACGGGAAAGAGGCGTGATGTTACGTAATTGCATAATATTGTATTCTTATGCGCTTTACAAGGTACAATGCAAGTGATAAGTACTCTTAAAGAAAACTTAGTGCAAACCTTGTTGCTGATAATGCTGGACCATTTGTTGTGTTTGTTGTTGGTGGAGCAACTGCTGTTGTTGTTGTTGTTGCTGCTGCTGTTGTTGTTGCTGCTGCTGTTGTTGCTGCTGCTCGGGAAATACAATTTTTATTAGCACTTTTGTTGAAAATATACACGGTGTTACAAAAAAATCGCAAATTCGAAAGGGTGTTAATCTGCCTAATAAAGTGAACAACTTTTGCCAAGGAACATAGAAAAAATACCAAAAAAATCGTTTTCCTTATTTACTTGACCAGTTTGTATGCTTTTTCGTATTTCTATAAATACATCTATGTTCTTTGGTAAATTAGATGGTTCAATTTTTCAGTTTAATTCCGTTTAGTGGTCAGATTGACAGACTACGAGATTTTTCCAACCAACGTTATGCCACAACACGTTAAAATTTGGCATCTAATATAAGATCAATTAGTCCCACATAAAATCTTAAACAATAAGTCATTTAAAAGCATCACAAAAGCATTCCAAAATCATTCAAAAATTATTTTGACTGCTACCAGACTGTATGAGTATTTCAATCAATATTATTTAGATTATAAATTTTATGTGAACGAGCAATCTTAAAGTACCCTAAGCCGACGAGCATGCATGGAAGGATTGATGAAAGTACAGGAAGCGAGGGGAGTACTTCAAGATCGTAGCAGGTGGAGGACTGTGGTCGCTGCCTACCCCGACGGGAAATAGGCGTGATGTTATGTACGTATGTATGAGCAATCTTTATTGTAATTAGACCACGAGGAATGCGACTACCCCGTGGACCTATCATGAGAGCAAGGGAAAATGGTCAGAAAGATATTTTAGTAGTATTTGATGTTTATTAAAATATTTGAATGGTGTTATAATAGTAGTTTATGCAACTGTCATATAATACCATATTATATGCAGTTGCGTATACTACTTTATCTTCACTCATACAATAGGTAGGTACTCACTTATAAAAATCAAACAAAAGTAAGTAAACAACAAAAGCAACTTATATAATGTACGTATATTACAGTTCGAATATAAGTCAAAAGAAGGCGCCTTAATATATCCGCTAGGTCTTCTTTGAAATATACAAGCAGAACATTTTCTTAACAAGACATGGTTTTCTTTTCGATTTTCATTCATTCCTAATTCATTGTAGGTTATGTCGTAAAATGTCCTAGACTAATATGAGAGAAGATCTTATGGTGTGACTGCAGTATCCTGACTGCACCACTTTATCTACTTTTTCAATAAACTTTCACATTACTTTCACGGGCACAAAATACTTGAAAAAGGTAAATGTTTGAAAATAGCGACAAATCCGGCAAATCTTATATCTATTTCCAATTCCTTTCTAATTTCAGGCTGCGCGCGCATATTTTCAGCCACAGATGAAATAATTGTAACTATAGTAACTGTTACTCTAACTGCTCCAAAATAATAGGTTGTTTATATGGTACACTTTGTAATATGCTACTGATATTTGACAGCTACTAAGAAAAACTGATACATTACTAACGGGCTCTCTAAAAGACCTTTTATTCAGTCTTCTTAAAAAAAATTTAGATTCAAGGAGAATTGTATCCAAGTGTTATGTAATGATTAAAAAATTAAATTACGTAACACCTTTGCAAAATTTTCATACAAGAATCGTTACGTAATGGTAACTTTTTAATTTTTTATAGATACTCTGTGTAATATACAGCCTTACGTATTAACTTTTTGAATCATATTTCAAAGTTTACGACATGAGTGTAGATAAAGCAAATTACTCGATTGAATGACTCTGGCTAACTAAAAAAAACTATCCCTTTTTAGCCTCTTTCACGTAACTATTAATCGATATTAAGGCTACTATAATAAGTTTACGTTTAAAATGTGTGTGTGTATGAAGACGGACGGTCGAAGTGGCGATATCATAACTAAGGGAGTTTTTATTTATTTTCAGAGAAATATGCACAAAAGTACAAAATTGTGCACATTATCACAATTCCATGCTGTTAACACTCGCAAGTTCTACAAATAGTTAGGAACAACACGTCAGTGTAAACAGAGACCACTGACTTCCACCTGCTACTATCTTTACACACCCCTCTCTACCATTAGTCTCATACATGTACGCTACGTCATCGGTGTAGGGTACTCCTGACCTTTATTCAGAATTTAGTACATCTTGAATTTGGTCTTGAAATGTTCTATGCCTTCCCCTTCCAACGTTTTCATTCACCTGCGCTTTGTAAATCTCTTTCGCCAATCTTAGCCGATTCATACACTCCTTATGATTAGTAGTACCGCTAAGATACAAAAGCCTTAAATTAAGTATCAAGCTGGTCATGCATGATGTTCCGTGTCTTACCACACTGTAGCGCATTCTTCTACGTACCTGCATAGTTTGTTGTTTCAATAGTGCTTGCTGGTGATGTATTGAGTTGGTGAGTTTGTTCTGGTCTGGGTTGGCATTGATCGACGTCATCTGTCCTGCCGAGTTCATGATCAACAACCTGAAATATCATCACAGGTCAGGGTATTCTAATAACAAATTTAGAGTCGTATTGAGAAATTCCTTTCGTCTAAGATTGCACTCAAGATGTATACTTTGTATGTGTTAAGGTACATGTTGAGACCAATCTCACACTTGAGAGGGATTTATCAATATGACCCTTAGATTCAACAGAAAGACAATTTTGGCACGATGCAAAAACAAAAAAACATTATGGATACACATAATTCGACATGGCTTTTCTGGACATATAACAATAGCGTAAGCACTCTTAAGTTAACATTTAACACATATTTTCATTTCGCCAATTCCTTTTTTTTTGTGAGCGCATACATAACTCGCAGTCAGTTGAGATGCAGTGGAGAACATTTTCTGATAACATTGATGTCTAATTCCAATCTATAAGACTCTGCTCATTCAAACAGAAAAACCTCATGCGTGCTAAAGCGCTTTTTCCGTTAGATCTGAGCTGAGGGCTATACTGATACGCTTCTTTAATCAATGACTTCAAAATGTGGGCAAGCATTTTCCATTGTCTGAGCAAAATTGCAAGTTTCTAGGCTCAGTTGTTTTAGTTGTACTTTGGTATGTCAGTCATACAGTTGTCAGCTATTACTGTAATAGTCCGGTCCCTTATAGTCTTATATCGCCAAATTCTCCAAATTGCACCAAATTTTTTCCAGGTACTAGTTAGGTACAGAGCTCTCAATTTTTGATAGGAGCCAATTCTTGTATTTTCAAAGAAATTCCATAGACCTAACTAGTACCTGGAAAATTTTTGGTGAAATTGTAATTCGTGTCTACGTGAAACAGCTAACTGCCCGCACTATAATACAACATTGTTGAATCATTGTTATCTATTGTTGATCGAGGGCAGATGGCTCGGGAGAGAGTGACAGGTTATAAACAAGTATTTGTTTCAGGCAGGAGACTGCTGTGAACCGCACTTGTTGGTAATCTGTACTTCCTCAACAACAACAAACATACATTCTCAGGCAGCACGTCGCTCGATGCTTATACATTTAACACTTTATTAACCATACAATTTTATTGAGCAGTTTCTAGTTTTATACTATCTTGGTCTAAAAAACATTTTACTATCGCGATATGCCGTAAGAAAGTAACATCATCCGTTTAAGGGAGTAAAGTAATGGAATAATAATTTGTACAGGGAACAGCGCGACGCAGTGTGGTCGCACTATATACCGATACATTGAAACTGCTTTGTGTATAAGATATCATCTTATACACCAAGCTCAATCTACAAATACAATTTTAGCAATCAGCGAAAGTGATTTGTTCTACTTTAGAATAGCTTTTAAGAAAAAAAAACTTTGAATTGTGATGATTGAGAAAAATTCAAGAGATAAAAATTTAGTCAATAGCAAAAAAAAAACTAGGAGTCAGTTGAAAACCACAGAAAATAGGAGAGGAAGGAGGAGGTGATACAACACGAAATTATTTTACGAAACACCATGGAAGGGGAAACTTGAAGTAAAACTTAGCAAGACGAACCCATGCCACGGACCAAGTAATGTCGTGTCGTATCGGGAAGTCAGTTGGCAGGACGGAGACACTTACGGCAATTACTCTGTCGACAAGAGAACTTTAAATCAGAGAGAGACAGCCAGAGGAAGCATAATCGAAAAACAAAAATCCTGTCATGAGCAGAAAATGCTACTTTCTTCTTGCGCATTGGTGTAATAAAAATGTACTCAATCAGAGCATGAATCGCAACATTTGCAACAAGAGCTAACAACAAAAACATCAAAGTATATAAGTTGAATTGGAATTACTTTCCAACTGGAGCACGACGGTACAGTTGCATTCTGATGGTTGCGTTTGGCACTCTGCACATTCAAGAAGAAACAAAATTTTTAATCAGTGTACCGCAAAAAGGCACAAAAAATTTTTATTTTTGTAGCAGGGGTGCCTTAAAACCGCAAATCATCTAATAAAACCATCGCCAGTGCGCGCAGTTGTACAGGATTCCACGTGTGACAGCAAAAAAAACACGCCGGAAAATTTCGCATTGCGGAGCTTTTTTTAGCAAAATACGCTTATAGGTTCGTCAATAAGTGCGAACAAAGCATCTTTTTAACTGCATTTTAACACAAATACCGTTCGGCTCCTAATGAGTAGAAATAGTAAAGACAATAACATTTCCATAATCGCAAAAAATATATACATTTTCTATAATAATATTACTTGAATCATAATTTGTATCTAAATGGGCAAAAGGCAAATGAAAAGTAGCGTATCACTCGGCCGCAAAACCTCGGCCGCCATATTATCGAGCAATCTTATCTTATTCATCATGACCCATCTGAGCTTATTTTCGTCATTCAAAAACAACTATTTTCAGTTTCGCCTAAACTATGCCCCAGACTCGAAGTACTGCTCTCGCTGTAAAATACTGTTTTGCTGCCTTGTTATAAATATAATCTATTATTATGTCGTTAATCATGCTGTTTAACTTCACTGCGGGTGGACAGCAGAGTGCAGAGCTAACCAGATACAAACAAAACCTAAAAATCTTTTTACTTTATAGAAACAATTCCCACTCGTAGTGTCGATTTGAAGAAGCGATGATGTAATCAAAATTTACTCATGAATATTACTAGAGTGTTTTGACACAAGCGGGATATTAAATGTGCATAGTTTTGGAGGCCAGTGGGACAATTCTTGAAAGTCACCGGGAGATTTTCGAGATTTTTAAAATTAAAATAAGCCCTGTTAAACTCCTCAAAAGTAAGAGTCAATGTTTGTTAATTATAAAATAATGTTAAGTTTTAAAATTCGTGGCTTTTTTTAATTTTAAAAATCTCGAAAATCACTCGGTGACTTTCAAGAATTGGCCCCCTGAACTTCAAATAAAGCGAGACGGACTATGGTGACCCTAATTATTATGAACAATTGTGGCTGAATAGATTGTTTTATAAATGGTTTCAATCCCTTTAAGTAGATTAACGTAAGTACTCATTTAAAAAAAAATACCAAATTTTACAACCACAGGCAGGATTCGAGCCTGCGTCATTTTAGTCAATACTGGAAATGCTGTAAAAAACGGACTGAAATTAAAGATGTGAAAATAAAGTGACGCTGAGAAATATGATACCCAACCACAAGAGAAAAAAATCATTTTATAAAAATCCCTGTAAGTTATACGTGGATACGTCTAAGAGCACGTGAAGCTCCCGCCGACGTCCACTAACCCTCAACCCCCCCTCCTCTCACCCTGACTCATCAAAAGCTCGAAAAGTAGTACTAATTATCGCCGCCAGCAGCGGGCCTATATCCAGGAAATGAACCACAAACGAAATCATAGACGTATCCACGTCAAATTATGGGCTTTTAGAAAGCAGTCTCGATCTTTTTCAAATATTTAAGTTTTTAGTGTGGCTAATGGCTGGGACCTTATGCTTATTTTTCTCACACATGCTAGGAAATTCAATCATTATTTTGACAGCCTTCTTTGAGATGAATCTAAATCTCTGTCTATCTGTAGAGTTATTAAAAGAGGAATGTACCAACAAGCATAAAAACCAAGGAGGTAACTTAACAAAGCATAAGAACGAAGGAGGTAACTTATCACATCATAACAACCAAGGAAGTAAAGATTTTGTTTACTGGCTTGCAAAAAGAATAAATGGTACAGCAGAACTGCACTTACTTTCTCGCGATATACGAGAGTCATCATTCGACAGGGTCCCCGCCGGGAGTCGAACCCAGAACTACCGGATCAAGAGCCGAATGCTATAACTAAGTACTAGATTATAAAGGGCTGCGGATAGCAAAGAGTAAATAAGGACCAAGTGTAAACTTAAGTTTGTAATTCCATACAAATAATATGGAAAAACAAACTTACCTGTACTAGATTTATGTAAAAATGTTTAAATGAAATATGCGGTCAGGTACATAACCAATTTATAATTCCAATTTGAAGTATTAAAATAAGCTCATTGAAACCGATTTTGAGTAAATCACATTTTTAAATTTTAGTAGTAAGTGAACACCCCTTATATGAACTTCCACAGACCAATGGATACTGCCGAAAGATACCTTGCATGGAGAGAATTTCATCAAGATCGTTTGAGCCGTTTTTGAGCAAATCGCAATTTTTCATTTGCATTGTATGACAGCTACCCTCAAAAAGAGAGCCAGCAAGAAACCACTCAGTATCCTTCGATGAATTTGCAAGAGAATATTTAATTCAAAATTTGGTGTCAATCGGACTATTTGTTTAGCGGCTAGGCCAAAGCGTGACGGACAGACCGACCGACGGACCGACCGACCGACGGACGGACATTTTTGGGAGACTTGCTTTTTATGATGTATAAGTGATATAGAACACATTTTGAGAAAATAAGAAAAACTTTTTTTTTCACGAATACAATACCTTTCTCGCTCCGATCGAAAGTAAAAATTGATCAAACACAAATTAAATTAAATAAAATATGAAAATAAAAAACTGCGATGTAAACAAAGGAATATTATATTGGTTATATAGAAACTTTTTGATGTTTGTTTGGATTAAACTTGGTTTGAATTTTCGCGTATTTGTTGAGAAAAGTACTATACAAGCTTTGGCCGCTACCAGGTATTGAAGGACTTATAACGTTCGTCCTTCAATAAATACCTTTTTGTCGGCTATTGCAGTAATGTACTATAGCCATAAAGTGTACATTTTTGGGATATTTACAGAAGAGGATTCTGTCACGCAAATTCACTTCTGGCACTCGCTGCCGCGGTACGCAAACCCCGCTCGCTCGGCTCGTGCATTGTGGTATAATAGGTTTTAATTGCCGTACCATACCTATTGAACCTATGAGAAGACTAATAGAAGATTTTTGGTCGAAAAGCCTCGGTTGCCAAGCCGAAAATCTTAAATTAAAAGGATAAGATTAAGACGGCTTTCTAAACCCGACCCAAAACCCGACCCGACCCGATCTATTCAAGTCGCGAGTGAATAGGCTTCTACTGGGCAAGCTCGTTCCATCGTCGACTTCATCTCTGTCTTCAAGACTAGATCGAGGTCAAGAGTAAGCCCATTGACGATAAAAAAAAAATGTTTTCAAACCAGCAATTTTTCGGTGGTCTTATACTTACTGCTGTTGTTGTTGTGGTTGTGGTTTGGGAGGCTGTATTTGGTGCTGCATTTTATTTGTTTGGTTGGCTGCATCCTGCTTATTCGTAGGTGCAGGCGACCGTACTCCGGGCTTGCCGCGATGTTTTACCTGCTTTACAAAAAGATAAAGTGAATGATATTGAATGCTTGTGGAATTAATTTAAAGATGGAGTAGTAGGAGTAGCTGTCAATGTTTGTGGGGTGTCGAAAAGGAGAAATGGTGGAAAGAAGAAGAATGTGTGGATGGATAAAAGTGTACAGGCAGCTGTTTGTGAGAAGAAGAAAGCATGGTTAGATTGGTTAGCTGTAAAAGCTAATCAAAGAATTAGACGGAGAGCGCGTGGTCTTCAACCCTACCTCATCGATTACCAAGATGCGACTAATCTAGGGTGATGCACGTTAAAAAGTTATATCCGAATCAACAGGGTTGCCTGGGCGAAACCTGGCAGGTTTTGTACAGTGGGCAAAAAACTTGTCATTTTTTGGGCAAAAATTACATCATCGAATACCAAATAGGTACATAGTACATTCGATAGTACTCATCAAGGAGTGCCTAAATCAACAGGGTTGCCTCACTCAATCCTGGCACATTCGGGAGTCGGCCTGATTTTAAGGTGGTCAAAAATGGCAAAAATTACCTCATCGATTACCAAGTAGGTACTTATTACAACTGATAGAGCTCTTCAAGAAGGGGCAAAATCAACAGGGTTGCCTCGCCAAATCCTGGCACATTCGTGAGTCGGCCTGATTTTAGGTTGGCAAAAAAATGCAAAACTTACTAACGATTATGAGTAATGAATTGAAACTCATACCATTTGAAGGTTCTAGACATCTTAGTAATATTTGCTATAGTATGCCGACACTTAAACTCATGTTTCATATTATTATACAGGATAGAAAGTTAAGATGGGGTACACACGGCAGCTACTATAAGCATTATAGCTAAAAAAAAACTTAGTAGAGAGACTAACCCTAATTTTTAGAGATATTTTGACCTACATTCACAGATTTTGGAAAAAATGTACAGTCAAAAAGAAAAATTCAAATTTTCACATATGTTTTTTTTTTTCATTCCATTTGAGCTTCTTATTGATAAAGAACATATTTTCTATGGGGTCAACCGACGTTAATGTATAAGAACTATCAGAAAGCACAAAATTATTTTCCCATACATGTAATAGGAGAAACAGAAATTTTCATGTACCTTTTTTTACGAAACATTCTATCCTCTTGTTACTAAGAAACAAAAGTCTGTAAAAGGTCCACCAGGGTAAAGGTATTAGAACTTTTAGAATCCTATATATCCTAAATCCTTATCCAGAACTCTCAGTATTCTACTGACTTTTTTTTATTTTTTTTTATTTTTCGTAAGCATACAATTCTAAACAAAAATTACTGATTTCTCCCAAACTTCGTAGAAGTTTATCGGGAGAGTTGCTGCGTACAGTTTTTCATGTATACTTAATCCTTAAGTGCATATAGAATTAATTAAAATAAATATTTAACAGCTTACATTACTGGTTTTTATACAATATAGGAGAGAAGCTAACCTGACTATAAGTTATCATTATCTAACAAATATTTTTTCATTTTTCCCTTAACTATACTTATAGATCCTACGATGTTTCTACGAGGGCCATTAGCAATTTCTAAGTGGGCATAACACTTTTTGGGTAACAATTACCATTACGAATGTAGATAAAGTGGATGTATGTGTGTGTCTGTGTGTGTTTGTGTGCATGTGATGTGTGTGTGTGTGTTTAGTGTAGGATGTGTGTGTGTATGTTGATGTAGTGCTCTTTAAGAAGTGGCAATATCTACACGGTTGCCTCCCCAAATCCTGACATTTTCGGCCTGATTTTAATTTATTACTTAATGACCGATATATCGACGCACAGCCCAAACCGCTGGACCTAGAGACTTGAAATTTTGCACATAGATACCTTATACGAGTACTGTGTAAGCAACAAGGTTGCGTCCCCCGATCCCGGCAAATTAAGGTCAAGCATGGTCAAGATATAAGAACTCTCGGAAAACATAATATAAAATTTCAACTGGCTTTTAGGGCAATTTGCGCTTTCTTAGTGGGAAAAAACTTCTCTTTAAAAATTACCTTATCTATTGTCAAATAGTTACATAGTTTATTCGATAGTGCTTTTTAGAAGTGGCAAAAGCAACTGGGTTGCCATAATGAGTTTGCGCCGTAAAAACTCACAGCGTGCACCGTGGAAATGACCAGACATAAGCTGGTTTCTGCTATTTTAGCAGGATTCGGTCTCTGATTATTTTGAATATTTACGTATCAAAATGACTGAATGTAAGAATACAATGAATTGCAAATGCAAGTTTGCAATATCATAAAGATTTTAAATTTAACTGAAATAATTTCAAATTTTAATTGAATCGGAATCGAATGGAAATGAAATGGCAATTGGATTGGCATTAAATTGGAATAGGATATGTTATCGCCATCTATAAATTTTTTTGTTTACTATTTAAATACCTTTAGAGGCGAATATTACATCCCTCTCTTTCCTTCCTACCCATCCCTTATGCACGCACGCATTCGCCGTCTCAATCAGAAGAAGATGCATCGGTGACACGCAACTAAAATGGCTGGTTTTGGTCAAATCAGACCAGTCTACTACAATTCGGCTCACGGGCAAGGCTGTGCTTCTCGTGGAACCCAAAATACCTCGAGGTTCTAGACCTAAGACCCTATAAGTGTTCATTTTTTCAATAAGAAGATCAATTCTTCTTCTTCTTCCTAGCGTTATCCCGGCCTATTGCTAGGGTCCGCTTTCCGGCTTAATTTTCTCCACTTTGCCCGGTCTTTGGCATCCTCTGTGGTGAGGTTGGTCTCCCTCATGTCAGCCTTCACGACGTCCAGCCAGCGTTTCTTAGGCCTGCCGCGTTTTCTAGGACCTTGTACAGAAAGTGCAAGGCACCTGTTCCCGACATAGTCTGTCGCCCTGCGGCTGACGTGGCCGAACCTTCGAAGGCGGCTTTCCTGCAGCTTATCCGCTACGTCGCGAACTCCAAGGCTGCCACAGATGTGCTCGTTACGGATACGATCTAACCGCGTAACACCACACATCCATCGCAGCATCTTCATCTCCGCGACGTGAAGCTGCTGAACATGCCTTCCCAGGACCGGCCACGCCTCACTTCCGTACAACATTACTGGTCGGATGATGCTCTTGTAAACAAGGCCCTTAAGTTTCACCGGCATCCAATGGCAACACAGGTCACACCGGTTACTTCACGCCATTTTGCCCACGCAGCGCTTATTCGGGCTTGGACGTCATGGTCAATTTCCCCAGAGTTGTGCAATACAGATCCAAGGTATTTAAATTTGTCCGTCTTCGAGACGTATTCAGCGCCGACTTTTATGGGATCCGGGTCTGTACTGCCACAGGCCATGTACTCGGTCTTCGACACATATAGTTCTAAACCGCCGTTCTCTAGCGCACCCTTCCAGTGGTTCACCTTTTGCTCCAATTTCTGCTTGTCCTCGTCTGTCAGCGCAATATCATCGGCATACATCATAAGCCAAGGAGATGGCTCATGGACTTCCGCCGTAACCACGTCGAGAACTACGCTGAACAGAAAGGGACTCAGGGCTGAGCCTTGGTGGACACCTACAGTGACTGGGAATGGGCGAGAATCACCAACGGCGGTTCGAACCACGGATACCGAGTCGTGGTACATGTCTCGGATAGTGTCAATATAGGCTTGTGGTACGTTCTTCACCTTTAGGGCCCACCAGATTACCTGGCGCGGTATGCAATCAAACGCTTTATGCAGATCAAGAAACGCCATATATAACGGTGTTTTATTCTCTCTGTACGCTTCAGCTAATACTTTTAGGGCAAATATAGGATCTATCGTGCCACAGCCAGGGCGGAACCCATATTGACACTCCGAGATAATGCACTCTTGCCGGAGCCTAGTATCGATTATGCGCTCGAAGAGTTACATGGTGTGGCACATGACCTTAATACCGCGGTAGCTTCCGCAGTCTTGTACACTACCCTTGCCATTTATTTAATTAATTATTTTATTTATTTAATTAATTAATTACAACGGGCTATTACAGTAATTAATAACAAAATATGTAACAAATAACGTCAAATCTTATAAAAACAAGTGAATAAAATAAAAAAGTCAATAAATACAACTAGACTTGTTCACAACATTATTACACGTACAAAAGTCTGAAAGGATTTTCAGAAGTTGACTCCATGAATCCGTGAAAATATCAGAGTTCAAAGAGTAGTTGAGAACTGAGTTTAGGCCACTGATCATTCGGCAGAGAGGGGACTGGGCATATGAAACAGTCCTACAACATGGACCTGCGAGGAGACGTCTTTGCCGAGTGGATCGCGTTCTAGAGATATATTTATCAGGGACATGCAGTCGACATAATTGTGAATGCAGCTCAGTGCAATCTATTTCTCCACGCAATACCTTCAATGCAACAGTTAGTTCGTCCTTAATACGCCTTGATTCCAAAGAATACAATCCCAATGCACCAAGTAAAAAAATTGTAGGATAAAGCAAAGGATAATATCCATAAACCCGTTTATATAAATACCTTAGGAAAGCTTTCTGTACTTTTTCGACCATAGTAATGTATGTGGCTTCGTGTGGATTCCATATACAGGCACTGCTTTCCAATTTGCTTCTCACGAGACTGCTGTACAAAAGTTTCATAACGTGTGGATCGTGGAGATCTCTCATGTTTCGAAGCACAAAACCAAGGCGTCTAAAGGATTCGGTCGTAAGAGTCGTGATATGTTGATCAAATGTGAGATTCTTATCAAAAGTTACCCCTAGATCTTTCACGACCGAACTTCTAGATAACAAATGTCCTTCTAATTCATACGGGTAGCATAAGTGTTGCTTTTTGCGTCCGAAGGACATACTATGGCATTTACTCGGGTTTATGTCCATTTTGTTTTGTTTACACCACTGTAAAATAGCATCCGTATCCTTTTGCAAAAGTTCACAGTCACTCTCACTGTTAACTTCCATATATATTTTTAAGTCATCTGCATATAGAAGACATTTTGCGAACTTTATGACACTGACTAGATCATTCACCATCAGCAAAAACAATAAAGGGCCCAAAACAGATCCCTGGGTGACGCCAGATCTGGTAAAGTACGGCTGTGAGGTATAACAACCATATTTGACAAATTGCATTCTGTCCCGCAAATAGTCCGCGAACAAGCGTAGATGTGTCGGGCCAAATCCGAACCTTTGCAACTTAGATAAAAGTAAGTCATTATCGACCCGGTCAAATGCCTTGCGAAAATCAAAATATAAAATATCCACTTGCCCTCCACGATCCAAGCTGCCGGATATATAATTTACTAATATTAATAAGTTTGTGTCCACCGATCGACCAGGCCTAAAGCCATGCTGTTCCTCACATAGATGAAACTTAACTTGGGGGTAGATCACGCCATGCATAAGCTTTTCAAACACCTTAGCAGGCGAAGAGAGCACAGCAATAGGGCGATGTTCGTCTACAGGTGAGTGTATGCCACACTTAGGAATAGGAGTCACTCTGGTATGTTTCCAGTAATCTGGATAGACACCTGTTTTATGTATCACATTTATGATGTGGGTGATTGGCTTAGCTAATATTTCTCGGCAGTCCCTTAAAATAAATGAGGGTAGATTATCTGGACCTGGAGAACAATTTGATTTCAATTTTGATATGCAGCGATTAACGTCAGTTTCAGTAAAGTCAGGTATACTTAAATAACTACTCGTCAATGACTCTTGAGGAGCATTGACGAAGACGTCAAGTCTAGGAATAGAAGGTAAATATACTCCAGAGAAGTAATCTGCAAATGCAGTAGCAGCTTCCACTCCTGAAAATTCCTTGCCTTTATAAATTGGTGTAACGATGCTTGATCTCAAAGAGTCGGTGTAGCTTGTTCAGCAACTCAGTAAAGTAGCTGCGCCATCTTTCCTTCACTCGCGCCTCGTCGCACACCAATGTACCATCAGCTTCCTTAACACAAAGACATTTGGTTATGTCTTGGGTAGCCTTTTCTCGAGCTCTTGCCAAACGAAAGATGGTCTTTTGGCCCTCTTTGGTGTCGAGAGTATCATACAGCGGTGACAGCTGTTCATGACGGGCTTTGGCAACAGCTCGCTTGGTGATACATTTAGCGGCTTTATACGCGCCATGGCCTTCGGGAGAGTCACTATCTTGCCACTTTTTGAAGAGTGTTTTCTTCTCCAGAACTGCCTTCTGTACCAAGTCATTTGTCGATGACGCGGCCTCCCTTTGAAGTGCCAAGCACCCGTTTGCCGAGTGTGTTGATTGCTGACTGCATCCTGTTCCAATGACTATCCGCGGACTCATCTTTGATAGCGCTTAGATCTGAAGTAATAGCAGCTTCGCAGAATTCGTCGCTTTTGGGTCCATTCAGCAACCACCACTTGGTTTTCGGTCTGTGTCGTTCGGGCATCTTCTTTTTTGGTACTACCAAAATATTCATGACAAGTAAGCGGTGTTGTGCTGTGAGACTTTCTCCGGAAATGACCTTACAGTTAGTTACTTTGCCAATTTGGCTTCTCCTTATGAGTAAGTAGTCTATTTGAGTGGAGCGTGAGCCGCTTTTGTACGTTATGAGATATTCAGGTTTCTTCTGGAAAAATGTATTCACGACAGCTAGATCTGATGGGAGGCAGGTGCTGAGAATTGAATCCCCCTCTGCATTCGCACAACGTGTACCGTGTTCCGTGTACTCGTTTGAAATCCTGTGCCTCTGATCCTACATGGCCGTTCAGGTCACCTCCAACTACTACATTCTCGGAATTTGGGATGCGGCGAAGAACGTCCTCTAGTTTGTTCCAAAAGGCTTCATTTTCTGACACTGGGCAGCTGACTTGGGGGGTGTAAGCACTAATAAGATGGGTAATGGCGCCTTCAATTAGTAACTTCACCCGAAGAAGTCGGTCCCTCAGCCTGTCGACTTCTAGAAGACCCTTCTGGAAATCTTCGGAGAGCACCACCGCGACGCCGTTTCTCCCTGTGGGAGAGCTGAATAAGAAGATCAAATAGAATGAAAAAAAAAGTATGTGAAAATTGACATTTTTCTTGTTGACTGTACATTTTTTCCAAAATCTGTGAATGTAGGTCAAAATATCTCTTAAAGTTAGGGTTAGTCTCTCTACTAAGTTTTTTTGTAGATATAATGCTTTTAGTAGCTGCCGTGTGTACCCCATCTTAACTTTCTATCCTGTATAATAATAATATGAAACATGAGTTTAAGTGACGGCATACTATACCAAATATTATTAAGATGTCTAGAACCTTCAAATGGTATGAGTTTCAATTCATTACTCATAATCGTAAGTAAGTTTTGTATTTTTTTACCAACCTTAAATCAGGCCGACGCACGAATGTGCCAGGATTTGGCGAGGCAACTTTGTTGATTTTGCCCCTTCTTGAAGAGCTCTATCAGTTGTAATAAGTACCTACTTGGTAATCGATGAGGTAATTTTTGCCGTTTATGACCACCTTAAAATCAGGCCGACTCCCGAATGTGCCAGGATTGAGTGAGGCAACCCTGTTGATTTAGGCACTCCTTGATGAGTACTATCGAATGTACTATGTACCTATTTGGTATTCGATGATGTAATTTTTGCCCAAAAAATGACAAGTTTTTTGCCCACTGTACAAAACCTGCCAGGTTGCGCCCAGGCAACCCTGTTGATTCGGATATAACTTTTTAACGTGCATCACCCTAGATTAGTCGCATCTTGGTAATCGATGAGGTAGGGTTGACGACCACGCGCTCTCCGTCTAAATGCAGAAGGCCACAAGTGATGATGTTAGTGTAGCACGAAAGGAATATAAAAGAGTGAAAGGTATTGTAAAGGATGTTGTTGAGAGAAAGAAAGAGGAGTCTAAGGATGAGTTTGACAGAAGGCTTTCTGAAGATTTCCAGTCAAACCAAAAGTTTTTCTGGAAATCCATACGGACAGCCCGAGGAAAGTTTGGAACATCGAAGCTGAGTAAAATCAGAAGCCAGTATGGAAGTATTATAAAAGGTGAAGAATGTGTGCTGAAGAGATGGAAGGAATATTTTGAAAGTCTGTTTGAGAGAGAAGAAGCAGAGGCCAGCGTACCGAGATCTTCTGTGGAAATGCATGAGAATGAATATGAGAGTAATGTAAGTGAGATAAGTATGGATGAGATCATGAAAGCAATGAAAGGTATGAAATCAGGTAAAGCAGGTGAGTATGATAGATTGTCGGTCGAAATGTTGAAGGCATTGTGGCTAGTCAGCTGTACCGCCTTTTCAACCTGTGTTGGACGAACGGCCAAGTACCAGGTGACTGGTGCAAGGCTGTGATTGTGCCGCTGTACAAGGGAAAAGGGTCACAACAGGACTGCAAAAATTACCGCGGGATAAGTCTTCTCAGTATCGTCGGCAAACTGTATGCAAAGGTTTTGATTGAAAGAGTGATGAAAGATACTGACGAAAAAATATGGGATGTACAAGCGGGATTTAGAAAGGGAATGCGATGTACAGATCAGGTCTTTTTCTTGCGGTGCATAGCTGAAAAGTTTTTGGCCAAAAACCAAAAAGTCTCGTGCGCGTTCGTGGATTTGGAAAAGGCCTATGACCGAGTGGTGAGGAATGAATTGTGGTCGGCATTGTCTATGTATGGGGTGAACGGTCATCTGATTCAAGCACTGAAATCTCTCTATGAGGATTCCAGTGCTTGCGTCAGAATAAACGGGGCGTACGCTGAATAGTTTAGCATCGAAAAAGGTGTTAGGTAGGGATGTGTAGCGTCACCTTGGTTGTTTAACCTATTCATGGATAACTGTTTGACTGATCTGAAAGAGAGTATGTGTGGACTGAGAATGAATGAGTTACTCATCAAATGTCTTCTCTACGCTGATGACCAAGTTATACTTGCGTCATCTGCTGACGAGTTACAGGAAATGGTAACAATGATGAATGTGGCTTTTGATAGGAAAGGAATGAAAGTTAATGTAAGCAAGACGAAAGTAATGGTACTTGAAAGAGAAGAGTGTATGACAGAGTGTACTATATTAATAGGTGGTAAACAAGTCGAACAAGTGAAGGAGTTTGTGTATCTGGGTTCTAAGTTTACGAGAGATGGAAAGTGTGAAAGTGATATCGAAAGAAGAGTGAATGCTGGAAAAATGGTGAATGGTGCTCTGCATGCTTTTATGAAGAGTAGAAGGTGTCTCACAGGGCTCGTCTGGCTGTTCATAGAGGCGTTTTGGTACCAACACTGATGTACGGCAGTGAAAGCTGGGTATGGCAGAAAAAGCATGAAAGTAGAATTAATGCAGTAGAAATGAGAGCGTTGAGGAGTATGATTGGTGTGAAATTGATTGACAGGATTAGAAATAGTGTGATAAGAGAACGTTGTGACGTAAAAGATGACGTAGTGACTAAAATTGAGAAAGGGATGCTGAGATGGTTTGGTCATGTAGAGAGGATGAATGAAGGAAGATTGACGAAAGAGATCTACAAGGCGAGAGTGAATGGAAACGTTGGAAGGGGAAGGCCTCGGCGAACGTACCAGGACCAAATTCAGGACGTTCTGAATAAGGGCCAGGTTAAAAGTACCCTAAACCGACGAGCATGTATGAAAGGATTGATGCAAGTTCAGGAAGCAAGGGAAGTATGTCAAGATCGTAGCAGGTGGAAAACTGTGGTCTCTGCCTACCCCGACGGGAACAAGGCGTGATGTTATGTATGTACGAGTATGTGTACAAAAAGGCTCTGTATTCAATAGTGTGGCTCTTTCGAGCGGTTGGATTTTTTATTTAATTACATGAACGTGTAATAAAGTTCTCAACGCGGAGTATAACTGAATATATTTTACAAAGAAATGTGGATCAAAAACACTTTTCAAAGACCTACCCATTCAAACTCGACATTGACATATTCACTGACTGCAGGGGTTTTGTATGAAAAGTAAAAAAAAAATACCGTAGTCTACCTAAGATAGATAATAACTACGAGGCTCGGTTTAAAAAAATATTGATGTTATACCTGATTCTGAGCCTGAGTAGCGGTCTGCGTGGATACAGAAGACGCGGGCCGGATCCCGCTTGAAGGCAGGATATTAGAGAGCGGCCGCGGCGCCTTTGCCATGCCGTCCGTTGAGGCCCGGGGCTTCGCAGTTGTCCCCGTCGAGCAGGCCACGCTCACATCTAACAACATCATGATCACATTTAAAGTATGCGCAAAAGTCATGAGACAGAAGTAATAGTAGATTAGTAGCCAAGGCCTGTAAGGCATCAATTGCAGCCCGAGATATTTAGGCGCACGAGCGCAGCGAGGGCGCCTATAGTTCGAGGGTGCAATTGATGCTTACACCCGAGCTAACTACTCTGCTTTACATCTCGATTGTGAGGTAAGTAGAAAAAAACCGGCATTACAAGAATAAAACATTTTTTTAATTACTTAACGCCCTAGGGCTTTTCTAGCTACATTATTACCCTAGAGCGCTAATTGGTCACCTACAAGCCCCATTTGGGGGTAATAAGAACCTACTTACCGAATATGAGAGATGTAAAGGCCCTAGGGCTTTTCTACCTACATTATTACCCTAGAGCGGTAATTGGTCACCTACAAGCCCCATTTGGGGGTAATAAGGACCTACTTACCGAATATGAGAGATGTAAAATATTTTTATTGGTAACAACAAGTTTCTGAATACAAGAGTGAGTGAATTTTTATTTTTAATGTTTTAATATAAAATCTGTTTTGGAGTAGAAAGTGGCAAACTTTTTATTTTCACGACTTTTTTTCCAGAATTCGAAAGAATATAGTTAGTTTGATTAGAATGACAAACCGTGTAAAAACAGGGTGTGTATTGGAGCGATTGAGCATGTCATGTATAGTTCCGTCCTGTTCTCTTACATAGGTCTGTCCTGCTGCCATTCGAATGAAACTACATCACTTGGACTGTAAATCTTTTTGTACACATCGGACCATTTAGCGATCATATTATAGCCGCGAAAAAAATACATATGTGTTGTAAAATCGATGACCGACCTCACAAACTTTGGTGTCAAAAGTCGTTAAGCAATAGATGAAAAAACGTTGAGCCGCCAAAGGCCTCTGACATGGCTCATTAACTACTACTTTCGTAAGTTATAGCCGAAACCAACGTATTAAAGTTTTTTCCGAAATAGGGAATAATTTTACTTTTCGGGCAATCAGGCGATTCATCCTGCAACATCCTACTAATAGATACTCCAATAACTCCAATAAGCGACCTATCTAGACTGGTGCGCAATGAAAAGTAGTCTAAAAAAACAGGGTCGCCTGGGCATAACCTGACACTTTTTGTACAGTCAACAAAAAACTTCACTTTTTTTACCAATTTGTGTACCAAGTAAGAATATAGTACATGCAAAAGTACTAATCAATATGTACCAAAACTAACCAGGGTTGCCTTGTGTAAACCTAGTAGTTTAAGGAGTAGCAATGTCATTTTCAGGTTATGTCAACTCATTAAGTACCAGGGTTGGGTGAGGCAGTTCTGTTGGTTTTGGTATTCCTTAATTAATACTTTTGCATACACTATGTACTTACTTGGTTCACGATTCAGTAAAAAAATAAACAGTTTTTTGTTGCAAACGTGCCAGGTTTCGCCCAGGCAACCCAGACTCACCTTATTATTGTGCACCAGCCTAGATAGGTTGATTTTTGGTGGGCGATGAGGTAGGGTTGCTTACCGCCAGCTCTTAGTCTATAACCAAACTGGTGATGTCTCACAAAGTGACTTATGTCGGACAGCGTCCCCACTGGGAATCGAACCCAGAACATCGGATAGAGAGCTGAACGCCGCCATCGACCAACTCCCTTGTACGGACCTACACCGTCGCTGTCAAGGACTCAAGTTTAATCATTTGATGAAATAGAGTTAGAGCTTTAGACAAACCAAGGAACAGACATAATAATCCCTCTACTCTTCCATATTCGGCAAGGCAATAGACCACAAAACCTGTTAAAGAAATCGTGAAAAATCAAGTAAAATGTATGAACTAACTAGCATGGTGCACGGCGTTCTGAGGGCTGTGTATGAACATGGAGGGCTGCTGGTCGGGCTGCGAGCCGCGGATGAAGATGGGGTTCGGAGCGAGCAGTCCGCCCGCCGGCAAAGTTCCCGCTTGAAGCCCGCCGGCCCACACTTGCGGCAGCGCGCCCGATATCTGCCACGGCGCGAACTGCATCGTCTGACCGCCCGTCTGATACACACACATACATTATACTGTATTAACCTTCTGGACGCCAAAGAAGTCGTGTCATGGACGCTAAGTCGCGATAATTCGACACGTATTTTTAGGCCTAAAGCGGTAATAAAAGGCGCTAGTCGTCTTTTTGATGAACAAGTGTAAAATATACAATGAGGAAATAAATTTGAACAGGTCGCTTGAAAACGTGATACCTCAGTTCGCAGGTTCAAGCCTGGCTAGCGTCAAATATTTCTTCCTCTTTATCTACTTAAACATACTTATCATGATTTTTCACTAAAAGTTCTTTGTTTAAACTTTTACAAACAGTACGAGTATCGTTAAAAAAAGCTCGGGTATAAGGCGACGACAGAAACGAGTTTCGGACGGTGGTCGCCGACATCCGCTGAGGATATGGCACCCGAAGAAGATAAGGCTAAAAAGTTATCCTACACAGCGGCCAACAAGAAGACGCTTTCCTGACATCTGTTAAACTTATATTCAACTAGCTGTTACCCGCGACTTCAAACGCGTGGAATTCAGAAAAAAGTAGCGCTGTCCTTCCCCAAGGTTTAATCTATCTTCACACTTCTCTCAAAATTGGTTCAGTGGATTAGCCGTGAAAGCGTAACAGACAGTTTCAATAGAGAAGAGCATGAAAAACTATACGCTATTATCAGAGATCGCTATAACGCTTGTTTTCGGGATCGAGCTACGAGCGTGCGCCGCTGACTTTGTTATTCAAACAGCATGATTTGACCATCAGAATCAACACCACTATATTCTGCGGAAGAACATCTGAAGACACAACTGCGGAAATTTCGAACGCGGATAGTTCCGCGACCGAAAAGTCCGTTAAGTGAGTCGCTACTTCAAATGTCAAGACAAACCTTAATACTGATTGTTTAATATCAGACACAAAATCATATCGGGCATCTTCCATTAGGACGATGACGGTTATTAGATATGTTAATGTAATAAATTTTACTGTTGAGTTGCCATAGCAATTACATTATGATCTATTTTTGGACTTGTAATTGTAACAGTGTACTCGTAAGTAATAAATAATTACAGTTCCAGCGCTAACAGTTATCAGACAGTCAGTTGCAGAAACGTCCTTTACTGTAAATGTCAAATTAAGCCTTGTGCATCAGCAAAAGCATCAACGGAGAAACAAGTGTAACTCGCTAAAATCTTCATCATCATAATATTAGGTGAAGAACGTCACCAGCTTGACCAAGGTCTCCTTTAAAGCGGTTTTGCACGTCGGTCCAGTATATGCCTACGCTACGTCTTTCAATTCGTGGTCGCCACTAGAACCTTTCTGCCCCATGCCCCATCAGCTATTACAGCAGTTTTGTGTTCGTAAATAGTCATGCCCAAGACCTGCTTCAGGAATCAAACCTGGACATCATCATCTTTGCCCGAGCCTTATTAAATTTTTACCAATGATATTTCGGAGTAAAGAGCTACCTAATCTAGGGGATTTGACAAAGGCACTGGTTTTTAAACAGAGCGACTGCCATTTGACCTTCGCAACCCGGAGAGCAAACTAGACTCAATCCTAGATAAGACTTTGCCAGGTCTCAGTTTCAAGCCGCCAAATGGCCTCTGACTTGGCTTAACGGCCCGGCTATTGTCAATGATAGTATCATTGACAATGGCCGGGCCCAACGGTTTAGGGTGAATTTCCACCAATGCTGTGCGAGGGAGCTAAACTGTGAGCTGGGAACATTCTAACCAATGGGATTGCGCCATTTTCCTAGATTGTCAAATGAGCTGATGGAGCAATCCTATTGGCTGGAATTTTCCAGCTCACAGCTTAGATACCTCGCCCAGCATTAGTGGAAATTCAAACTTAACGTGTCTTCCGAAGCAAGGAAACGCTTTGATTGTTGGGCCACTGCGGTCATCCGTCCGGGTTCTGACCTCAGCCAACGTTGCTTAACTTTCGTGATTGGAAGGAAAGAGCAACTTCCTCTCGGCCACTTTAGGGGCATCAGGAATCAACCACGATACCCCTAAAGTTTAGTATTTCGACCTATGTTTCTTGAGAAAAGTTGTTCAGTTAACATGCTAAAATTATGTTCACTATTTCTGAACGACCCTAAATATATACGGAGAAACTCACGTTTTATATTGACGGCATAGTACCCCGGTAAAATGAATTTTTGACCCGCACATTTAAAATTACTAAACGGGACCTTTTATAATATGTTCTGACACCTTCCAGGATGACGTTGAAAAAAGTCCCACTACCTCCCACGTGGGAGAGCCGGGAAATCCTGGAAAAACTGGAATTTCAATGAAATTCATATAAAAAATAAATAACGCATATTTTTTTTTAAATACAAGATATCTAAGATTATAAATTTATGAAACTGGAATTTTCCTGGAACTGGCCGGAAAAAGCCAGGATTAGTTTCGAGCAATGGCAGGACGCCGTTTTTAATACTAAACGACTTTCTATTTTTCTAAGTAATGTTGACGTTAAATATTTTCAGTTTCAGGATTCCAGGGCACCTAGAAATTACCTTGGAGTGAGCTTAAAATATTTTAAAAAAAGGTACTTTGATAACTTTTTCCATTCTTATTTTTTTTGTTTGCGCTCTACGTAACCATTGTCTCTTTACTACTTAGATACAAGCCCATGCGTATTGCAGTACAGGATTCCTGGAAATTCTTTTTTGATAGGGCACTTGATAGAGTTGAGATTGGTGAGTGATCTCCATGTATCCACTCCAACCTGGATGAGGTGAAGCCCCACTCCACAGTCCACATTAAGTCAAGAGAACGTGCCAAATCTTGCGAGTTGCAGTCTATATTTACATTTGTCATATCCACAGCAAGTAGCTTGGAATATCCGTCGTGATCTGGGGTGATATATTGTTGTATAGGAAGGTAGCCGTTTGTTTAGTTTTCTGTGGAAGTAACCCAGCTGCCAGAAGACGGTCGCGTAACAGGTTTGTCTGCATGTAGAGCAGACTTTGGCGTTACGCACAAGATACCACCGACGGTATGCCATGTGCCGTGGCCATCAAGGGTTCTTACATTATGATCTGCATTATCAAAGACAGCTTGGATATGTGCACTTTGGTCGATAGTAGCGGGAGCGCTTTCAGCCACTGAATCCTCAAATTTCCCGGCTTCATTGTACGAAGAACAAAAACCTAAATTGTGAAGCATGTCAATGAGTAGTTTCGAACCAAATAGCCTGTGCAAAGTAACGCCAAGTCCAAATAAGAGCGGAGAAAGAAAAGAGCGCGGACGAAGAGAAGAAACCATCACTTGGCCAATGGCTACTGCCTTTCTCTGTTTAATTGCATGCACTTTCATGCCTTTTGTTTGCAAGAGCTCCTCTAGAAATAATTGAAGAGAGTCGGGGACTAACTCCTTTCCCCCTCCTGACTTGTCTGAAGCAGATGGATAACGAGAAGTGTCATATGATTTAGAGAGTATGTCCTGACGAAGAAGGCGAGCTGTTGTCAGGATGATTCTCAGCCTCTCACTTTGATTGTCCGCATTTCTGTTACAGTACCAGTTCTCTCATACAGCAGAAATTCGTCCCTGTCTTTCAGTGAACACAACTCCCTCCCCAAACTTGTCTTTTAGTTTCCTCTTAAGGTGCTAAGGTGGGAACGATTTTAAGCCCGCTCCATAAATTTTCTTGAAATTCCAGTTTTTCCAATTAACTTTCAATTCCAGTTTTTTTCAATATGTTAAGAGTAGAGGACGAGGACAACGACGACGATCCAGACGGAGACCTTGAGCCGATCCCGTGTCCCGGTACGTCACCGAACATACATAGTCGCGTCTCTTTTCTCTATTACAGGATGTGTAATTTATTTTTTCTAATAAACTTATTTGTTTCAGAAACTGATATGGAACTGAGCCAAGCTGAAGATTTCTTGCTCGCGGTGATAAAAATATTGTATCATTTAGAATATAGTAAATTTTGTTTATATCACTACATTCCTCACTCATTTCAGAAGAATAATAAAAAGTATACTGTATTATGAAAAGTTAATGAACATGACAAAAAAGGATTTCAAGGAATCCTGTACTGCAATACGCATGGGCTTGAATCTGAGTAGTATAGAGGCAATGGTTGCGCAGAGCGCAAAAAACGCATAAGAATGGAAAAAGTTATCAAATTAGCTTTTTTAAACTATTTTAAGCTTACTCCAAGAAACTGAAAATATTTAACGTCAACATTACTTAGAAAAGAAAGTCGTTTAGTAATAAAAACGGCGTCCTGTCATTCCTCGAAACAAATCCTGGCTTTTTCCGGCCATTTCCAGGAAAATTCCAGTTTTTCCAGGTTTTTTGAGACTGGAATGTACTGGATTATAAATTTATAATCTCAGATATCTTGTGTTTTTTAAATTATGCGTTATTTATGACGATTTTAGGCACGCTCCAGGAATTTCATTGACATTCCAGTTTTTCCAGGATTTCCCGGCTCTCCCACGTGGGAGGTCCTGGGACTTTTTTGAGCGTCATCCTGGAAGGTGTCAAAGGTGACAAAAGGTCCCGTTTAGTAATTTTAAATGTCCGGGTTTGGTCAAAACATGGTCTAAAATTCCCGGCATATAGGGCCGACACGTGTAAAACGTGAGTTAGTGCAACAATCATACATTTTAATTTAAGACTTATTGGCGGGAACTCTGCGTGGAAGTTTGCCTGCTCGATGGAAATTTTAGAATTTTGTGCATTTACTGATTTAGTGGATAATAAAGATAGTGTATTAAACAGTAAATTGACTACGGATCGCACAGCTGATGAAGATTTCAAGTGATCTCGTGTAAAAGCCGCGTTTTTGTTGTCACAAAAAGTCAAGGGCATTTTCGAGGGGAGCATTTCGTGATTCTCTCACTCGACACTGGCGGTTCACAATATTTTTAACTTCAAATTAAAGGTAATATTCTAAATTCTGAAGAATGTTCTAGAACACGACACTTCCAGAAATGTCCCCAAATATGTGTTGACGATTGTCAAATAATAAAAAAAAACATGTTAAATATAAATTACTTTCAGGCAGACTTAAACTTAGTTCAGATATTCTTACATTATCTTATCTATCTCATCTTATTTCTTACACTATTAAATCGTTAAAATCATCGCATGCAAACACTTGCAACACGCATAGCTAGAACAAACATTCGCAATGCTTTTAGAGAAAAAGTCAGATGATCGTTGAGCTTTTATTAGTGATATATGATATGATTAGGAGTACTTCATCAACGAGCGGGGCGGCATCTATCACTTACATTTCTTTTGTTTTATTTATCACACATGCAAGGCAAAACAAGGGTTTTGGATAAGGGATTCTCATAAACCAATTAATTCCACTTTCATACAAAATCACATCAATATACTTCGTGTGATGGTGGGTGGGGTACCCGTTTCTGACATTTTAATATTGGCTATCTTGACAAACGGTGATGGAATTGAGAGATCATCAGCATCGCAATAAGCCTCCGTAGCAGAGCAGCCTCTTTTGTTGCTTCAAAAGGTGCGACGTGCAATTATTACCCTGTAGTTCTTGGGCTATGCATTTGATAAGCTACGCCTTTTAAGCCTAACTGTTTCTAGTTCAACCGGGTACAAGGTCTCTGGAGAAAACGGTGGTAGGGCTTTTGTGCAAAGTCCGTCTGGGCAAGTACCACCCCCTTGCTTTTTTCTGCCGTAAATCTGCCGTTATGTTTAGGTTTGAAGGGCAAGGCACCCAGTGAAATTACTGGCACATGAGACACACCATCTTAGTTCTCAGGGTGGGCAACGCGTTTTGCTGTCTTGTTTGTGTCAATTATGCTACTAATAAGGCAGTGGGTGCGATGGGCCGTGGTGACCACTTATCATCAGGTGACCCACAAGCTCGCTTGCTCACAAGTTACATAAAAAAAAACCTTCACAAAGCGTGTAGACAAAACATTCACAAGAAACAACATTGGCAACGCTCTCTAGAGAAATATTCGCATCGCATCTAGAGTATCGTTTCTCAACCTGGTTGTCATTAAAACCTGGTGGTCGCAAAATAATAAAAAATCAACATCATCATTTATAACATTCTGTAAAAAGTGTACTGCTAAACAAAGGAACTTTCCTCCAGAAATTCTGCAGCAAAAAATAATAAGTTAAAAACTAAAACACGACTGCTAACGTAAAAGTAGTAAATAAAGAAATAAATTTCCCCACTAAACGCTAGTTCTGTCGCAGTCGGAGGCCAGTGAATGATTTATTAGACCTGTCTTAGTGGAGAACATTGCTAGAAGAATTATCAATTAGCTATGTACATATTTACACAGCGGCATCTGATCCTGTCTTATTAAAAGACGTCGCTTCTGCTAGATGATACAAGTATTCAAACAAATCTTTAGAGCCACTGACAACACCATGCTAATCGAACCATCAAGGGTGGATTTTTATGGATTAAACGGTACTTATTTATTCCATCAGATCGTAATGAGAAGATGTTTTATGAACTAATGGTTTGTTTAAAATATTATGTAGAGGTTGCACTTGAGTCTATCTCATTCACTGGCCTCCGACTGCGACAAAACTAGCGTTTAGTGGGGAAATTTATTTCTTTATTTACTACTTTTACGTTAGCAGTCGTGTTTTAGTTTATAACTTATTATTTTTATTTGAACCTTTTTTTGTTACTGCTCTTGATATGAACCCCATTTAACTTTAAGTTTTATTCGCGGTCGATTGACTAAAGCAGTTGTAAATTTTGCAGCCTTTCCAATTCAGCTAAAGAATTAGTATCAAATGCTGTTGAGTGACTATCACAAACAGACATGAAGGTTATGATCTAGCTTTTAAATGGTTTTGGACTGCAAGAAGGAATTTCGAATCCTCATTATAAATGTTGTGGATGTGTTACTTAAGTGACAAATGTAAAGCATACCAGCTGTTTTACGCAACGCAGTCTACTTCGACTTACGAAAACAATATTACTATAAGGACGTTGCCGGCAAAGAATAGTATCAATACATCTCTAGCCGTGGGTGTCATAAGAGGCTAATAAGGGCTTATAAACCGGAGGATGGACAGCAGCATCTTTCTGTGTATCGTACCATCTTAAATTCTGTGGCATGCGACAGCAACAAGGGTCGTCAGCCGCAACGCTTACAATCATGGTAACTATAGTAAATACTACCCTCCAAAGTACCTTGCGTTATTGCTGGAGTTTTGGAGGGAGGTCTCTGTCCTGCAGTGAACGTTTCATAGGATGTTATGATATTTTGTTAGTCGCATTTAGTGAAGACGGTCCAATATTGTGAAGTCTTGCTTAACAACGCAATTTAATTTATTTATTTTAACTGTTAATCAAGGGGTCTCCTGAGCACAGTGGCGCCACCATCAGTAAAAAAACATTGCTCGTCGAGTACAGCTTTTCTCGAAAATTCGGACAGACAGATTGAAGTATATCGTAGTTTATTTAAATTCCATCAACCTTGTGAAACCGATACCTCTAGCTATAAGGTGTAACAGAAAAGGTATATCAACCCTGAAGGATGTGATTCTGCCTATAAAACTGAACAACTTTCCCTAAGAAACATAGGTCGAAATACGAAAAATTTCTTTTTGCACTCCCATACAAAATTCGCGATCAGCTGATTCAGTTTCTATGGGTGTCAAAAAAAATTTTTCGTTTTTCGACCTTTGTTTCTTAGGGGAAAATTTTCAGTGTCATTGGCAGATTCACTTTTAGTACTATTTGTACCTTGTAGATACAAATAGTGCTAAAAGTAGCCGTCTTTCTCACTCTTAATTAAATCAACAGTAACTAAAGTAAGATATATTCAACACATCGAACAGATTTTAAATGAACTACGATACCTTTACTTCAATCAGCCTGACCGGATTTTCATTGAAAAGTTATGTACTCCGCGAAAAATATTTATTCTTCTGACGCCACTCTGCTAATGTAATATCCAAGTTTTTTGTACACTGTGAGGTGCCCTTACAAATTTATTTCTCTTACGGGGATTACGGGTAAGACCAATATTAATGTACGGGTGCGAGGCTTGGACACAAACGCTTAAAGAGGAGAACAAACTCCTGGTCGCTGAGAGGAAAATTCTCCGTAAAATCCTTGGGCCAAAGTTAAGAAGTGACGGAAGCTGGAGGATTCTTAAGAACGCGGAAATTCAAGAACTTGTGGCTGACCCTAATATAATAGGAGAGACGAAGGCTCAGACTCCGCTGGCTCGGCCACCTAGAAAGAATGGGGGAGGACCGCCACGTCAAGAAAGCCTTCGTGGGTCAACCGACGGGTCGACGCCCGGTTGGCCGCCCCAGATATCGGTGGATCGACGTAGTGAGCTCAGACCTGCGCGAGCTCCAGGCAGGCGACTGGCGAACCACCGCACAAGACCGGGACCAGTGGCGTATTCTCGTTTCGGAGGCCAAGACTCATTTTGGGTCGTTGCGCCAAAGGAGTAAGTAAGTACGGGCATGACGATTTGAATTTATATTCACTTTGTAAACATAATCTGATAATGTTATTGGAACCTGCCCTATGACGCACCCTTATAAATTTTTTTACATAGCTATACTCGTTTGGTGATAACGATTCAAATGATACCTAATTTTCTGAAAATAGTCGCGTACTTTTGGAACTTCCACTATGACGCACCCTTATAATTTTTACAAACCTTGAGTCACTAACATGATCATCACGATTCAGAAAACACTTTGTACATGGGAATCGCTCTATAAATTTCTTAACTACAAAGGTAATGAATTTTATTATTAACTTTATTTCCCAGTGTAACGCACCCTTACAATTTTTATATATCCTATGACCACCGCAAGATCCTGACGATTAAAATGATACCAAAAAACATAGAAATCGGTCTAGTCGTTTAGGAGCCACAGTGGTACATCCGATATTTGTTCACATACATAGGCTGCGCGCAGTCGTGTAAAAATAACGTGGCTAAGTACCAAGGACTCCACGCTAGATTTGTGGTGGTTGGTGTCCGCAGTATGACGCAGTAAGGACGCTGCTACCCATCCTCCCGTTTACGATCCCTTAGCCGTCTTTCACGACACCCACGAAAAAAAATATTGGTACTATTTTAGCCGGTACCACCACAAACCAACAAATATATAATAAGTATGACCTCATATTTGACTATTTTTTATTCAGAATGCTAGAAATGAATGTAACCAGTATTTTACCAGATATTACATAACAAAATAAAATAAAATCAAAGCCAAAGTTCTAAGGGAATTTTATTCGCGCGAATTATATCCCGCGCGATTTTTTTCTCGCAATTCTGTAACACATTGAATCCTATTGTAGTATCCGCACTGCGGGAAAAAAATCGCGATTTTTGCTATTGAAATAGCGGAATATAATTCGCGCGAATAATCGCGCGGTGAAAATTCGCGCTAATAAATATCGCGCAAATAAAATTCGCTGTGCGGACAGGGCCTTACAGTCTATCATAAAGTCAAAACTAAAATTTTTCAAAAGCTATCGGACGCCCGGTCCTTATTCCACTCGAAGCCAACTTAGTCTAGTTGTAGAGTTGGGTCGACGGTCCGCGCTATCAATAGTAGATTTTCCTAAATACATAATTATGTATTAATTAATTCTGCTTAAAGCAAAATTTTGCTCCATAAAAAAATTACAAGAATTTACAAGAAGAAGTTAGAACATTCCACTTAAAGTCCACTACTGGACAAGGAGCACTTCACAAAAAAAATACGTGCTACATTTTGGCGTGAACAACATTTTTTTGCGTTACGGTTGGCCACATGGACCTCTGTTGTTGGTGACCGCGGTATGTAGATGGTACCACAAGCAGGACGCTGCTACCCATTTTACGACATTTAATCACCTTTTACGACACGTATGGGTACATACTAGCTACCATTACCAAAGTTTCATTTGGATTATACGATTAGTAGTTTTGCCAATTTACCGAGTCCCATCTTTAAAAAGGTTGAGACAACACACTCGCAATGTCTCTAGAGAAAACACTCGCAACGTGTGTGGAGAACAACATTCGCAATGAATTCAGATTAAAAATTCGTTGGCGCGAAGATTTTGGAAACTACGCGAAGAGCAGCGTTTTCCTTACGTCAATGGTTCGGTCAGGGTTCAAGCGACCAAATAGCCTTTGTTAAAGATTATCCAAAAATCATCAATCTCCCTACCTCTACAATGAATTTTTATATAATTTTGCGTGCCAATTTTGCGCCACCAGCTAGTGTCCCGTGAACTAATCTTAACGTACACTATCATACGTTACATTATATAATCTGCGATTTAAGTTCAATGGACAGTATTTTTAATACACCGACTAACACTTTTATTTTTAAAATGTATTTATATTTAGGCGTTTCTTTACATTTTTCACTTACCCCAAACAAATTTTCATGCATACAAAGATCCATACCTCATTTTACCCCCTTGAAAAATGCTAAACATTAGTTTCTTTTTTTTTCTTTTCATTAGCTCAATTCCAAACTTTTGTGCGTCTGATGTCAAAACTGTACAATTTCTATCCTAACCTTCTTCCCTCATTTCACCCCCTTGAAAGATGATTTTGCGGAAATGCCGAAACATGTGTTTCTTGTTGTCGTTTCAGTAGCTCAAATTCAATTTTTTTTACATTTCATGTCAAAACTGTAGAATTTCAATACTACCTATCCCCTTGGAAGGAGATATGCGAAAATACTAAAACACAAGATTCTTGTTTCTTTTTATTAGCTCGAATCCAAATTTTTATGCATCTGGTGAGGCGTGATGTTATGTATGTATCTATGGTGTCAAAACTGTAGAATTTTCATACCGACTTTGATCTCTCAATTCACCTCCTTGGCGGATGATTTTGCAAATATGCTTAGACATGTGTTTCATTATTTCTTTTCAGTATCTCAAATCCAAATTTGTATACGTCTCATGTCAAAACTGTAGAATTTTATATACAAACTTTCATCCCTTATTTCATCTCCTTTGGGAATAAATTATCAAAAATGCTAAAAAACGTGTTCCCGTTTTTCCTTTTATTGACATTTTTAACCCTTTGGGTGATGAATTTCTGAAAATCCTTTCTTTGACAATAAACCACTGAACAAAATATAGCGGTTACGGCTCGGCGTTGACGAATCAGTTAGGATAAGCTCTATTATATATTTAGATAGAATGCGTACAGCAGCGCCAAATGTATATAGTGACAGAACTATAAGGAGAAAATGAATAAAGAAGACACTTTGTTCTATTTTTATAAATTTCATTGAGATGTAGGGTTTACCTGTAGTGGGCTGATGATCTGCGCCTGCGTCGGTTGCTGGCCGCCGAGCACCGGTTGCGAGACTTGCACGCACTGCTGCACCGGCACGCCCTGCCCCGCGCCGCCGCCCGTCGCAGGCACCTTCGCCCCGGTCACTTTGCCCCCGCTCAATACCTGAAAACATATTACAAACTATGATGTAAAAGGTGCATGTGTAGATAGGTTACAAGAGCTCCAAAAATTACACTTCAAAGGTGGACAGAGTGGCTATGTCCGCTATATCCTCCGTCATAAATGCCACTCACTTAGTTTTACTTGTTTACGTGTTTCCAATAAGATAAAAAATTTTGTGCTATTTAAATATACAAGTTGCCTTGAATTAAACCTTTATCTCTACTATTATAGAATTTTAAATTAAAGTATAGACGACTTCCCAACTGCGTCTAGTTTTTTTGTGAGCATTTGACCCCGATCTCACCTGGTGGCAAATGATTATGGGGTTCAAGCCATATTACCCAGATATGCCTACTCACTCTGGCTTTGATGGTAAAACGAATATGAACTGAAAGATGATATTATTTTCGATTTTATTCTACCTTTTTTTTTATTTTGGTTACACACGATATGATGAGGAGCAAAACGAATGATATTTCATGTTGTATTACTCAGCAATCCCCCATTGCTCATCCTGAAGACATTAAAGGGCCCCAGAAACTGGCTGGGTGGCTGGAGAATCGTGCGAAGAACTGGCGACCGGTGAATTAGGGCCCTTTAGCTTTAACATTTTGTTCA
Source organism: Athrips mouffetella (assembly GCA_947532105.1). Taxonomy (NCBI): domain Eukaryota; kingdom Metazoa; phylum Arthropoda; class Insecta; order Lepidoptera; family Gelechiidae; genus Athrips; species Athrips mouffetella. The sequence goes on from OX383956.1 coordinate 37,867,548, forward strand.
CAAAGTATGACTTGGACGTTTCATGAATTAATTATTGTGTCACGCAACGTAAATGATCAGCAAAATAATTCCATCGAAGACATATTTTCATCGCGATTCAACCAGCGACTACGCAACAGAAGACGGAGATATTGGATCGTATCAACTGAATCAACTCGAATTATTGAAGCTAGTTGATACATAATTTGTAAGTATCAAAAACGGGTATATGAACCAAAATATTTTAAGTTTCTGTATCTTTTCTGGTTGTTTTATAATAATCTATCGAACCACAAAAACAGTCCGAACGCAACGAAAGCTCACATTCACGGCGCGGCAGTATGAAAAGCCAATAATCTCAAAGCGCACGTCAACACGCGTTGTAGAGCGATGACTCTGATAGCGCGTTTACACAAAACGCGTTTTAGCGTGTGAACGCTTCAAATAACATTATGTAAGTTGTAAACACGCGTTTTGGTCGTCAAGTGAACATACCCTTCTTTTGGTTTGTGTTATCTTACCTTGTGCATCTCATTAGACTTCTGTTGTTGCGACATGCCAGAGACGGTGGGTTGCGAGTGGGCGGGCAGAATGCTGGGCTGGGAGTTGATCACCCCCAGGGGGCTGAACACGAACGTTTGGTTCTGCGTCGTCGGGATCGCCGGGATCGTAGTGTACCCCGGAAACGGCGCTGCGCAATACAAACATGTATACTATCATTAACCTACGACCTGACTAGGTACTCCCGTTAGAAGACCGCGCACAGAGATATTTTTTATGTAATGTTTAGTATTTTAGACTTGGGTGGTCGTTTTGGACGTCCGCTACCTAGTTTTTCTGTACGAAGACACCTAATAAACATTCCTAAGAAAACTATTCTGTACGCGAACTTTCACACAAGAATACAGTCAGGTACAAGAACATGGCATGGAAAAGAAATAAGAAAAAAAAAATAAGAAAAAATTTACAATTCCCTACTACAAATCGTAAACCGGATTACGATTAAGATTTCACGTCGTAGATGATAGTTCTTTAAATCATTACTCCATGGTTAATAAGGATCATCGAAGTTGATCCATGGCGCCCTTGATGCACCAACATCTTAAGCTTTACTACCAATTTTTTTGTGAATGTAGCTTCATATGTATTTTATATTTATTGTATAGATTACAAAGAACTTTGGGTGTAATTAATCATTAATATATTAGATTCAATAAGTACAGTACTTATATTCTAAGCAGCTTATAACAGGTAAATTTTTAAAGGCATGCATACATTTACGGGTGCTAACAGTCTGTACAAAAGGTATAAAAACTATAAATGCCTGACGTGAGCTATGAGCTTACTTTTGCATTGTGACAATATCAATATAATCAGAAGTTTTACTGAAAGCGTTGCATTAAAGCTGCTTTTATTAATGTTGAATGTAGTGAGTTACAAACATGACAGTGCAATGCCGCAATTGATACCGAACCAAACCGATAAATCCCGAGTGCCAAATTTTTTTGTACCCCCTTTAGTGCATGCATACATATACGCACTTCACAAAAAAGCATAATTTAATTGTTTCATAATATTTTTCGACGATATTTAAACGTTAAGCTTCCGTTCAGCCATAAAAGTCAAAATTATAAGAAGCTGAATATGTAGACTCGGAAATTATAATGTTAAAGAAGCAGTAAAATACTACCTACACTTCCACGTGGCACGCATTACTGCTAGATAATCACAAAGAATTAGTCGAAAAGCTTTAAATAAAAGTTAGTTGAAATGCCAATCAAAATTACCATTAAAATGAAGAGAAATCAAATTTCAAATGCGTCGAGAAATAAAGACACATTCACATTTTCCAATCACAAATTATTAAATTTTTATAAACCTTGTTCCTGATATGTAGTGAGACCTGTAAAATTTACTGAAAAACTAAATAGTGTTGAAGTTCTAATAGTATATTTTCATTACATACTCGTATACGTAAAAAACAATTACAATTTATAGATTTAAGAAAAAATACAGTTTAGCTAGTCTATGTCGTAAAAAAATATTTTTTACTATCCAGTTCTATTTTATTTATTGTTTAATAGGTTTGTGTTATAGTACAGTTACTATGCAAATTAGTAAAGTGTCATTATGTGAATCTGACGTGTTCTAATCTATGGTTCTAATGTAGTTGTATGTGTACAAGACGAAAAATCGAAGAATACGGCTATTGCTGAACCGAAGATTTCCTATGGCAGGATTGATCTTTGGATCCTGAACATGGGTTTACGAAGTGGAGCCACCTGAATTTTTGATGCAGGGGGGTGGGGGGGCTGACTGAATCATTGACATTAATTGTTCTCCAAGAAGGAGGGTCGGTGGGTGAAACTCATGTATGAGAAAAGTGTGGGGGTGATTTCGGTGAGTATGGAAAAATTTCTAAATCTTGGAAAACTGCTCCTCATTATGGATCATCCAACGGCCTGGCAAAACAATGGGAGATAGGGGGTTGGTTCTCAACTAATATTGGAACACACCCTGGGCAGTTTTAATTCTGGTTGAAAAAAAAAAATGGCGGAAAAAAAAATGGCCGCCATACAAAATTGATAGTCGAATATCTCTGAAACGGTTAGAGATAGATGGGGGGTACTCGAAGGAATTTCATAGGGGATGGCGAGAGTCAACTGCCGAAGGTCACGAAAATCCAAGATGGCTGATCCAAAATAGCGGCCAAAAGTCAAGTTACTCTGATCCCGTTGAAAATCTATATCTGGGGGTTTCCGGGATCGCTGATTTTGGATATAAAGTTTTTTGGTGACAACATTATTTTTCAAGATGGATGGAGATGATTAATTAAAATATCTTGGTACTTTCCATGACGGAGATCCAGTGGTTACCCTCAACTTCATCACGAGATCACCTCGAACATAATTATCATATTATTGCATTGTCTTCGGAGCTCGTAATGTTTAATTACAAAAGTAAAGCACCTAGTGGTAATATTGTGCGACATGACAGAGACCACGAGTCACCACTGCCACTCTATTTAGCTCTCGACGTTTACGGTCGCACGCGTAATAAGACTGTAATTGATGATTTACACAGACGTGGTTTATCGGTGTCTTCACATCGTGTCCGTGAGGTGACATCACGACTGTGTCACTTGAATATTCATCGAGCTGAAGAAGAAGGTTTACTATGCCCCAGTAACCTTTTGCAAGGTGTGTTTACAATTGGTGCCTATGATAATGTAGACTACAATCCGTCAAGCAATTGAAATTGTGTCTGTAAATGAAGCTCGCAAGTTTTTGTTTACGAAAAATAAGGCTTTACAGAATATCCCTCCAACAAGAGATGCTCTTAAAATGCACGCACTTAGGGCAGCCTACCAAGCAGGTTATATATGGGGACAAGCTTTTAACTCATCGCCCGGTATTCCTTCCCCATCAGACTGGGGGTGGGCTGAAAAAGAGGGACAATGGCAGCCAATATGGACAACGCAGCCCAGTATCTGGGATGCGGCACGAGAGCTGGTAAAATGTGGATGTAAGAACAACTGTAGGGGCCGTTGTTCTTGTAGGCGAGAAGGAATGCCATGTACACTTCTATGCAAGACCTGTAATGGCCACTGCGATAATTCCAGGTATATTTATATTAGAATAACTTAACGTTTTTAGTTCGCTTGAATGTTTGTTTTTACTTTTTTGGTTAATCATTGTTTTATATTTCATTACAGTGTAATGGACCGCGAAGCACTCATCGAAGATGATATGGAATTGAATCCAGAGGAGTCGGTGGTCGTGGGCTAAACGAAATCGTGCCAATTTTTAAGATTTTCTGTTAAATTTTTTATAATAAATACTGTAATGTTTACTTTTTTATTTTATTTTGTACGTAGTTTTTTTAGTTCAACATCGCAAATATGTGTCCTAAAATGAATTCAGCATCGTAAAGTCATACGAATACGGAATCAAACTTGGAATAGTAGCATAAGTAATGTCTCTATATATTTTTTCCTATAAAACAGAAGCTGCCAAAACATAAAAAAACTAACATCAAAAATCGCGGTGGCTCCACTTCCGAAATCCATCCTTGGGCTATAAGGAGCAATCCTACCAAAGGAAATCTTCGGTTCAGCAATAGCCGTATAATAAACCGTACACATACAACTAATGGAAAGCCAGTACGTATAGTAAAATAGAATATATGTACATTAATTTAAACGACAGACAGTTAAATATAAATCTGTAAACTATTTTATTTTCTGTACTAACTATAGTAAACCATAGACTATGAGCTTTACTTATTTTAAACAGAGGGATGAAAACCGGCTGCTTACGGTCAGTGGTGATGACAAGACTTAACACCGTAGATGTTGAGTATCCGTCAAGAAGTCTTGCCTTCTGGCAAGATGATTTTAGGTTTCAGTACCTCAAAAGGAAAATAAGGAACCCAAATAGGATCACCCGTCCGTCTGTCTGTTTGTCAAGACCCTTTTCGTCACGAACGGGTAAAGATAGGTAGATAGGATAAAGATATCAAATTGAAATTAATATCGAATATTAGAGTCGATAGACCGTCGATGGTGTGAAAATTTCAAGCTTCTACAACAACACAATCAAAAACCCCGTCCCTCTCTCAATCCATTTATGAACCAAACCAAAACCTTTAGGGTATATCCCGTTGAGGTAGAAAGGAAAAAATCTTAAATCATTAAGCATTGCAACTATTCTCAACGTTGTTTTAAGTACATAAAAGAGGGGTCAGGTTTGAGTGGACGCGGAAAAGATGCGACGCGGAATATCATAATGGTGGACAGGCACGGAATCCATAGTACGCGAGTGCGACTCGAACTTGGCTAGTTTGTTTTTTTTTGTATGGGATAAATACAAATAGAATCGTAAATAACGGATGTATGTATGAACGAACATGCCCTAAGTCTTGTTGTCCTCTACTTACCAGCTTGTCCTTGTAAGACTTGCTTCCCTTGGGTTGTGAGCATGTGTGGTGCTAACTGATTTCCTTGGAATGGTTTGCCGGCAGCTATCACCTGAATGTAAAATTCATGAACTTAAATTCATGGCCTTAACCAATTTTTTTTTTTAGTTTGTGTTAATATAAAGTATTTTTAGGGACCACTAAAATTGAAACCAAATTGTCTTTTTATACAAAATATAAGGAGAGCTTATTAAGTCCACGGCTGGATAATGAATGAGCTACCTTCAGAAATTCATAAGTAGCAAAGTCACCAGCTTAGCACCATGGACCGCGGTTGTTAGTGACTGCAGTAAAGAAATGGTTCGACAAGCAGGACGCTGCTGAACAGCGTCCGGTTCAAGATCCCTTAGCCGCCCTTTGAGACACCACACGGTCTGGCCGGCATCTAACCGCATTTACCATGACAAGTCATTTAAATTTTTGGTAATTTAAATAGTTTTGGGGTTCTACAGTCTGGTTATCTGTCTCATAAGAAACATAAAAGACACTACTATGGTTTATTTAACCTTCATTTAGCCATTTAGTTTCATTTAGCCTTCTAAATAAGCACTGGATACTTGCACGATTGATGCGCAAAAACTATACCAGTCACTTTCCGCAGCGGCGATATTTGTCGAATGCATGCAAGCTACAAATATCGTTTGCATTTTAGATCTCTCCACGCAATCGACATGCAATCGATAAAAGTGACCAAACCATCTATGGACTCCGGGTCACGGATACAATTCGCGGAAAAGTGGTACTCGTAGTTCCCTGTAAACAGTCCTGATAAGGTCATTGGCAGGATCAAATCAAATCAAATCAAATCAAAATCGTTTATTCATTGTTGGATATTAAAATCTCTTAATGACGTCAGCTAAACTACATCGCTTCACAAACAATGTGGCGCCATTGTGGGAAAAAAAAAGAAGCGACAATAAAAACCCACGCGCTCTTTTAAATATGTTTGAATGTACAAAGTTGATATACAACATACATAGGTCAGTTTTAATTTTGAATTAGCCTGTTAGAACCGTAGTCTAATCCCATGGATTTTTCTCTTCTAGATAATCTGATATTTTATAATAACCCTTCTTACATAATTTCTGCTTGATTACAGTTTTGAATTTATCTAACGGTAAACTTTCAATATCAGTGGGTACCTTATTATAGAAGCGTATACATTGACCTTTATATGTTTTACTAATTTTGTGAATACGGCTGACATGAGAAGCAAGTTGATTCTTGTTTCTTATGTTGACACTGTGCCTGTCACAATTTTTATCAAAAATATGTATATTCCGTTTAGCATATATTAAATTCTCATAAATGTATTGCGACACAAAAGTCAAAATGTTGATTTCTTTAAATTTATTTCGAAGAGATTCTCTAGGCTTCATTTTATAAATTGCACGAACAGCTCGCTTTTGTAGTAAAAAAATGCTGTTTGCATCCGCAGCATGACCCCATAACAAAAGGCCATATGACATGAGACTATGGAAATAACTGAAGTAGACTAACCTCGCGGTGTCTACATCCGTCAGAGCTCTTATTCTTTTCACTGCGTATGCTGCAGAACTAAGTCTGTTCGACAATTTATTAATATGCGGTCCCCATTGTAATTTGTTGTCTAAGGTAATACCTAGGAACACAGCTGATTCCACAAGACTCAATTTATCGTTTTTCACTAAAAGGCTTGTAGCAGTTGGCTTTACATTAGGCAAAACAAATTTAACACACTTAGTTTTCTTTTCGTTAAGTAAAAGATTATTTACGGTGAACCACTCAACTACATTAGAGATTGTACTATTTACGTCGTCAAAATTTGATTGTTGTCTTTTGACTTTAAAAATCAAAGACGTATCATCTGCAAATAGTACTATCTCATTCTTGTCCTTTACAAGGTTTGGCAAATCGTTAATGTAGACAATGAACAGGAATGGTCCCAGGATTGAGCCTTGTGGAACGCCCATACAAATTTTTGATCCTAGTGACCTTTTCCCATTTACATCAACCTTCTGGATCCTTTCACTTAGATACGACTCCAGAAGGCTTAGAGCCTGGTCTCTAATTCCATAATGGTGTAATTTCCTGATAAGAATATCATGATGTACACAATCGAAAGCCTTGGACAAGTCACAGAAAACGCCAATGGCATCACTTGACTCCTCCCAGGCGTCAAATATACTTTGAATAAGCTCAACACCTGCATCGACTGTTGAGCGACCCCTGGTAAAACCGAACTGTTTTAGGTTCATCAAGTTGTTGCGATAAAAGTGGCTCTGAACCTGATTTAAAATTATCTTTTCAAATATCTTACTAAGAGTTGGTAGAACAGAAATAGGTCTAAAATTAGTGGGGTCTGATTTACTACCAGCTTTAAACAACGGAATAATTTTACTATGTTTCATCAAATCAGGAAAAACACCATCATCTACACATTTATTAAAAATACTAGATAAGTATGGTGCAATGCTTTCTATAACGGCACTAATAATTTTAACTGACAGGCCATCTATATCGGCGGTCTTTTTCATTTTAAGTGATTTAAAGGCTTTAATTATAACGAAAGTATTGACGTAACTGAATTTAAAATCTACATTGCAAACATCTACGTGTCGTTCGAGATAAGATTTGGCAAGAGTGGGAGATGAGTTCAAAGTTTTGGTAGTTGAAACCGGAATATCCGTAAAGAAGTTTTCAAAAGCTTCAGCAACTTCTATATCTGTACTTATGATCTGATCATCAATCTTAAGCTGGAAGTCATTCCGAGGAGCTTTAGATTTTCCAGTTTCACTGTTTATAGTTTCCCAAGTCGTTTTCGTAATGTTGGAACTATTTTTGATTTTATTTTTAATGAAATTTGATTTGGCTGCAGCACAAACCCTTTTGAATGTTTTTGAATAATCCTTTACAAATTGCGCAAATGCATCACTATTGTTATATGTTCTTTCCTCGTAAAGTTCATATAACCTTAGCCTGCTTCTGTGTATTCCCACTGTGGCCCAATCACTAAACATTAGATTCTCATTTACAGTAATTTTCTTTTCCTTGAAAATTGCATCGTACTCACTTTTAGTTAAAGTAAATAGAGACTCATACAATTTATTTGGATTATCACAATATGGTAAGTTTGGCAGTTTTTCTTCAACACTACTTTTGTAGCGGATAAGTCTACCTTCATTGATAGGTACGCACGTGATATCCTTTTTCAATGCTTTTTTAGTCGTGACTTTGAAAACTGCCAACTGGCCAGAATGATCAGAGCCCAACTTATTGATAATTGATTTATCTACTGGTTCTAAATTCGTAAAAATGCATGGCAATGGATGCATTTGCAGTTGCACGAGCAAGTGATGCGTACGTGGACAGTGACTCTTAGTCGTTTTATCTCTAAACCTAAACTTAAGGGAACCTAAACTTTGAAAAATACGAACAGTTTATCGTTTTAATCTTGAATGTGACTGGGTATCAAAATATGTGATCGAACCTGTATTTGCTGGGAGTTGATGCCGGGATGGAGCGCAATGTTCCCGGGCATGAGAAGCGGCCCGGCCTGGGGGTTGTACAGTTGCTGTAGATACGTGTTGTTCTGCAGCGGCTGCTGGATCACCTGCACCCGGCTGTGGCCCCATTCCGCACTACAATCACACACATTATTTTGTCACTAGAGGGCAACTCCGACTCTTAAAGTAGGCCGTGCTGCAGTTTCTTGCAGTTTCTTTCACGCTGCCATAGCACGGTCCGAAACGATGTAGACTCGCTGTATTTGCATTGTACTCGTATTCTGCATCAATAAAATTATCTGAATCTGAAAACGAGCAGAAGGGTCACCTGATGCTAAGTGGTCAACACCGCCTATAACACCCCCTGTCTTATAAGTGGCATAAATAACACTAATAAGACAGCAAAGAATGTTACCTACCTTGAGAACTAAGATGGTATGTCTCATGTGCCGATAATTTCACTACAGCAGTGCAAACACTGCTGCTTTACAACATAAATAGGCAAGGGGGTGGTACTTCCGCCAGACAGACTTTGCACAAAAGCCCTAGCACCTTTAGAACACAACCCTTTTATAAGAAAATATTTTAGAGTACTGTATTCAAAGGGTGCCAACAAGACCCTATTACAAACAGAAATACATTTCTTATCTTCTTCTTCGCACATCCATCTCAACATTCGCATCAATGATACATGCACTCGTTACTCATCCGTCACCTTCACAGGACAACACTCCATACAGGCCGACAGGTCTTATCACGGTCTATCATTCGAGAGTCGCATATAATCCCGTGACCTGTCGCCATTTCATCCATCCTGAGCCTTGTATGAATCGTAACCCAGAAAAGTACATATAACTAGATGGTGCTAAAAAATAATCTGAAAAGGAAAAAAACCGGACAAGTGCGAGTTGGACTCGTGCACCGTGGGTTCCGTACCACTAAGATAAAAATACCGTCTTAGTTATGGACGCACGGTCACGCCGAAGTGTAATAAATGCGCACTTGACGATTTTTTCATTATTTGTTGTTATTTAAGAGCATCTGCACTATAAGCACACCAATTTTCACGCTTGTAGATGTTCCCGTTTATAGGATAGAGCTACAACATAAAATCGTGCAAAAATCACCTAAAAACACGTCTTTAGTAAGTCCCTCTTAATTTTTTAATTTTATTTTTTGTTTCTATTGAGCGCCATATTTCCAGTGAACTTGATCAGCATCAACCTCCCGAACAGGCAGGATTTAGACCAGGACTGTCAACTATCGACCACTTGCAGCCTTAATCAAATTATAGAAAAGAGTCAAGGATTTAATCTTCCCCTTTACATCGCATTCGTAGATTATACAAAAGCCTTCGATAGCCTACATCACACAGCCCTATTTAATGCTTTGCGCAACCAGAATATAAACCAGACTTACATTGATCTGATTAAACTCATTTACAAAAACAGTACCGCTTCTATCAAATTAGAGTCAACTGGACCAATATTCAGAATTGAAAAAGGAGTTAAACAGGGAGACCCTTTGTCCCCGAAGTTATTCACAAGTGCTCTTGAAGAAATTTTTAGGAAACTGGCGGATGCATGGAAAGAGCGAGGGATTGACGTCGGCGGTCGAAAGATTACAAACCTCAGGTTCGCTGACGACATCGTCCTGTTTTCCTCGACAGCTACAGAACTACAACAAATGCTCGAAGAGTTATGCACGGCAAGCTTTGAGTCTGGATTGATGATGAACATGTCAAATACCAAATTTATGACAAACAGCACCAAATACAGTGTAACTGTAGATGGCGAGACAATGCAGTATGTCCAGGAGTACTTATATCTGGGCCAAATAGTTTCCTTCCAGGCACGACAAGACAAAGAAGTTGCTAGACGCACCGAAAATGCCTGGAGGAGCTATTGGTCCATGAAAAGCTACATAAAAAGCGATCTTCCGATCACATTGAAGCACAAACTAATGGACAGCTGCATTCTCCCGATTCTTACGTACGGTGCACAGGCTTGGCCTTTGACAGAATATCAAAGATCCAGGCTCACGGTTTGCCAACGAGCAATGAAGCGCAATATGCTGGGTCTGAAGCTGACTGATCGGGTCAGAAACACCATACTGCGATCTACAACACAAATAGCCGACGTAGCCTATACCGCCGGCAAGCTCAAATGGGACTGGGCAGGCCACGGGTCCCGTATGTCGCCGGACCTATGGGCGAAGACCACCACCACCTGGCAGCCGCAAACCGACAAAAGGCGTCGAGGCCGACCAAGGCGCCGATGGCGCGATGAACTTGACACCTTTTGAAAGGTCTGGCAAGAGCGGGCTTTAGATAGGGACCAATGGAGGGAAGAGATAGAGGCCTTTGCCCAGCAGTGGGTGTTAGAAGGAAATATATAATCTGTGAAAATTTCTACTACCTATCACGGTTCATGAGATACAACCCGCTGACAGACAGACATCGGAGGCATATTAATTGGGTCCCGTTTTTTACTGTTTGGGTACGGAACGGAACCCTTAAAAACATTGAAACTGCTTTGAAATTTTATGGTTTATTCAGCAGGATACTCGGTAGACCATAATTTTATTCAGATTATTTATCACCGTCATTTATTTTCAGTGTGTTCAGGGCTTTTCCGCTCCGTTAAGAAAGTAATGTTACCTGATTTGCTGTGGATGCGGCGTGTTGGGAGGCAGATTCTGTAACGGAGGCATGGTCGATATACTGCCTGCTTGCTGCTGGATTCCCTGCTGCTGCTGTTGCACCTGCAACAGACATTAGACAAGTTTCCTCTATATTACAAAATCTTCTTACCGAACCAAATAATTTTGGAGCTTATTTATAAAACTGAACGACTTTCCCTAAAGTACAAAGGTCACGTTATCGCTTATCATCTTGACGAAACATACCTATACTAAGATGTGACAAATAAAAATAGTTATTTATGCAACTGTTGCGTAATGAGAGTAATTTTAACACGAGATCTGGTTTTTGATAGGAGGCGTAGCCGAGTATCAAAATAGTATAGATCGAGTGTTAAAATGACTAATTACGTAAAGTTGCATACAAAACCTTATCTACGACCGACAATATAAAATAAAATTTAGTAATCAATTTATTGAACTAAGAGGACAGTTAGTACAGTTCAGTTCAGTATCCAGAGCTTGTGGATGGAGTAGCTTTAACATAAATTTTATTGCATACTGTTACACCCGGTATATGGTTACTGACAGCCTCTTGTAGACTCATGTTCTCCTGGTACATACTTTCCATTTTGTTTAAATCACTTATTTTGTTGCCACAGTCACTTTATATAGAAGCGAGCCAACTGTCAGCCTCTTGTCGATTTATGTACTCCTGGTACCTCTCCGTTTTCTTTTAAATATAGGTAGGCAGTCGTCACCCCAGTAAAAAGTATTATTACAATAGTACATTGTGTATCTAGGGCGGAAAGTAAGCAATTTCGACAGAGAGGACATTCAAAGCACGAGCGTTAGCGAGTGCTTTAATGCCCCGAACGTCGAAATTGCACTTCCGCCCGTGCTACACACAATGTTTTTCATCACATTTGCGAGGAATATAAATAACAATTAATCTTAGAATATTTATTCAAGTAGGTAGGTAATTCACGCAGAAATTTAATTCTTTATAATATTTATAGTCACATGACTTAGCTGCTGCGCTAAAACTGTTCACGTCTAGGAAAACAATATTAAGGCGCTATTTATCACACGCACAGATTTAGATCACACGCATGTTTTATTTTCATAACTTATACTTTGGGGAAGGTAAAAAAAATGCATACAGCGTAAGCAAACTCGCAAAAATTTTATACTTTTATAAAAACTATTGTAAATTGTGAAAACTTATTTAATTAATTTTAAATTAATTTCTTGCTTTAGGAACAGTTTAAAAACAAGAAAAATTAAAGGTAAAAGATTATTAAAAACTTTTGCTTAGAACCTCTTTGCATCAAAGTCTCATTTCGGAACGAAACGTCTTCTGACAGCCAGCAGTCACAGAATGTCAACGAAAATTCAATATGACAGATAAAAAAGCCCTAGGGCGCATTTTAAAAGTTTCCGACCGCAATACCTGTATAGATTTCGACTCATTTCGAGCAAATGTGATGAAAAATTACTTTAAAGTAGGCTGTATGTAGGTATTGTGGTAGTATTGCCTTGACCTATGCAGGATGAAAATTATGTATTATAACAGTTGCACAATGAAAATCCATACTCCATTTCCGTACTGCTCGTAGTATGGAACAGTGTGGAAATGAAAATGATAGCGGACAATGACCTCAATTTCGAATCTGTCATTGGTTTCGAATTTGGAATATTCCGGTACGGGAGTAGATAAAAATATAAATGCTTGATGTTCGTTGCAGAGTTAATACTTCAAAACGGCTAGAAGGATTAATAATTTTTTTTACTTTCGAGCGGAGCGAGAAAGGTATTGTATTCGTGAAAAAAAAAGTTTTTCTAATTTTCTCAAAAATGTGTTCTATATCACTTATACATCATAAAAAACAAATCTCCCAAAAATGTCCGTCCGTCGGTCGGTCGGTCGATCGGTCGGTCGGCCCGTCGGTCGGTCTGTCCGTCACGCTTTGGCCTGGCGGCTAAACGAATGGTCCGTTTGACACCATATTTTGAATTTAGGAGTTTTATGCAAATCCATCGAAGGGTTCTCATTTTGAGGGTAGCTGTCATACAACGAAAATGAAAAATTGAAATATTCTCAAAAACGGCTCATACAATCTTGATGAAACTTTGCGTGACCAAGCGTCTCCATGCAAGATATCTTGCGCCAGTATCAATTGATCTGTAATTTCATATAAGGGGTGTTCCTGTACCACCAAATCGTAAATATGTGATTTACCCAAAATTGGTTCCATTGAGTTTATAAAATTTTTCTATAATATTAAACCTGGATTGGTTGTCTACCTGACTGGATATTATTTATGATTTTTTTAATAAAATTTAGTACACAGGGTGTACCAAAAACTGAAAGGGCTTGCTCAGTAGACTAAACTGAACAATTATCCAAAAGGAACATGTGTTGGGAAATAAAAAAATCTCCATGCAAGTATCCTACGGTAGTATCCGTTGATCTGTGAAAATTCATATAAAGGGTGTTCCAGTACTACCAAAAGTGTGATTTACTCGAAATCGTTTGAGGTTTGTTTGTTTTAATGTTTGACAATTTGAATTCTGAATTGATCTGTATATTTCATTCGAACATTTTTTTGGAAAAACGTAAATAAAAGTTAGTATTTCCATACCATGTGTATGGCATTACAAATTTAAGTTTGCGGTAGATAGTTTTTCCTTGAGTATTGCGAGAAAGTAAGTGCAGTGCTGCTGTACCATTTATTTTAATTGCTCTTGCAAAAAGACATTGTCTCACCCTAAACTAATTTTTATTCCCAGGTACTAGTCCAAATCATATTTTTGGAGGAAGTTAAAATTTTAAATCCTACTTTTAAAATTGGGAAATTCGGGAATGATATCTAATAGGCCTCTTCTCTCGCTAAATATTATTTCGTATACTCGACGACGTAGGATCGTTGGCAGTGCCCTTATAGCTTAATTGTGATTTAAACTATTAAGATAAAGACTTTCAACTTCATCGCTATTTCACCCCTTCGGCAGTCATCAGCCTAAATACAAAATTTGAAGTTCCTTACTTCGAAACTGACGGACTTTCATACAAACTATCATCCCCTATTTTACCCTCTCAGGGGAAGAATTTTCCAAAATCCTTCCTTAGTGGATGCCTACACTGTATAAGGCATCTATGTGCAAAGTTTCAAGGCTCCAGGACCAGCGGTTTGATATACCAGTCGTTGAGTCAGTCGAGTCATATAGTTCTGGCCATAATTTATTTGATTGGTTTTTCCGTAGAAAGGACACGAAGAAGAAGTAGAATATAGAGGAACCTGATGTGCGGCCATGCTGCTGGGCATCGAGGAGACGACGGTGACAGTCTGGTGATGCTGCTGCGAGGGCTCGTGCTGCGCCATGCTCATCTGCTGCTGAACTACTTGACTTTGGCCGTCCACTAGCTGCAAAATACAAAATAGTCGTTTTGAATCTCTACTGTTGTAAAATTATTTTGTAATTGTATTTTGACAAAATGTCACGTTATGCTATTTTGATGCTCCTGAATCAAAATCACCGGTTTTTTGTTCTTTTATTTGTTTGAGTATCACGCCAAAACTACAAAACCGATTTTAATGAAACTTTTTTGTTTCATAGCTCACTAGCTGGTGCCCGCGACTTCGTCTGCGCAGGTTTATAAATTTTAGCCTATATGTTATTCTGATGTATAAGCTGTATCATTGTAAAGTCTCATTAAAATCCATCTAATAGTTTTTACGTGAAAGAGTAACAAACATAATCCATAGATACATGTTCACAAACTTTCGCATTTATAATATTAGTAGGATAGTTTGACTTAAACACTGGTATATTTTTTACTTTATCATGCAGACGAAGTCGCGGGCAAAGGCTAGTTTAAAGTACAAGTAATATTTGTACTTAAATTTATTTGTAAAGTCCATTCCTCAATAGAATATATTATACCATTTAGTAAGCAAAATAACCTCAAAATGAATTAAAATCGAAAAATTTACGACCACAGATCGGATTTCTCCACATGTACTAAAACCGAAATGCCTTAACCAACTAGGCTACAGCGATTCAGCCTAGAAACTATTTGAGATAATTTTTACTGCAGTACTAACTTGTTGCTGTTTGATCTCGCTGCTCATGCCGGGCTTCTGGTTCTTATCGAAGAGCAAATTGACGTTGCTCTGGGGTGAGGCGAGGAAACTCAGGTTGATCTCTCCAATACCCGGGACGTTGAATTGTTGTGTGTGGACCGGCTGGTTGTTGACAACCTGAAACGAACGCCAGGAACACACTTGAGAACGGACTCTACCAAGTAGGAAATATCATCATCATTGCCCTAGCCTAGCGTTTTCACCAATGGCTTTTCGGAGGCAGCTATCATCTAGCCTAGGGGATTCGACGGCGGCAATGGTTTTTACACAGAGCGGCTGCCATCTAATTAGAAACAAAAAGATCTAAATAAGAGCATCGTTCTCCATGACGATGGGAAATCAGACACGAGACAAATCGAGCTCGTAATAAAAAAAATACCAGACCCAACCTAGCTGTCAGAGTTTTCAAGCCGCCAATGGCTTCTGACTTGGCTTAACAACTAGCCAGGAGAGAACCAACAGACCATTGATGATAACGTGCCTTCCGAAGCACGGAAACGCTCTGGTTGTTGTGCCACTAGCGGTCAGTAGGAAACATACGTCCATGACAAGCTCGTTGGTGTGTTTGGTAGTGAGTGAGCCTGCCTTTCGCGCCGTGTGTCGCTGGTTCAATCCACAAATGTCGATGAACACAAGTGTTTGTTCTGTGTCTGGGTGTTGTTTATCTATTTGTGTATGTGCAGCGGTCTCTAATGCCCATAGTACAGGCTTTGTCTAGTTTGGGATCGGATAAACTTGTGTGGAGTGTCCCTCAATATGCAGTTTTTCTACTACACAGGGTTATTTAGAGATCCCTGGCCAAATTTTTGTAAGTTTTTGGTATGCGCTGGTACCTGCACGGTTTTGTTGACACTTACTAGTTTATGTTTGTACTTGAGCTAAGTACAAATAATCATTATTAGTAGTTAAATTGTTTTGCCATATTATTTATTTAATTTTGTATTATTGTAATTCTTTTGCTTGTTTTTTAGGGTTCCGTACCCAAAGGGTGCAAAACGGGATCCTATTATTAATATGCCTTCGATGTCTGTCTGTCTGTCAGCGGGCTGTATCTCATGAACCGTAATAGGTAACCGTAATAGGTAGACAAATGAAATATTCACAAATTATGTATTTCTGTTGCCGCTACAACAACAAATAGTAAAAATAATTAAGGGGGCTTCCATATTAAATACCTGTTCTTGAGACGATTTTTGCTTGACATTTGTTTTATCTCTATCATAAAAACGGGAACACTTACAAGTGTGAAAATTGGTAATTTTATAGTGCATAAGCTATAAAATAACAACAAATAATAAAAACTGGTCAAATGCGTGTCAGACTCTCGCGAATTTAATACACTTCTGCGTGACTACACGTCCATAACTAAGACGGTATTTTTACCTTAGTGGTACGGAACCCTCGGTGCGCGAGTCCGACTCGCACTAAGCCGGTTTTCTTATTTATTTTTTCTGTTCCTACTTGTATGTTTGTTTGTCTTCTTTAATAATGCTTCTATTTGTGTTACTCTCCAATTGACGTTGGGTGGGCTCAAAACCAGTCCATGCTGTACCTACACCTTTTTTCATCTATGTTTAAATGCTATGTGCTTTTTATAATGTTTTTTTTTTCGAGTAAATGCTTTGTATAAGTTACTTACTTAAAAAATTAACTCATAGAAACATGGTTGGATAAAATTGTTCAAAAACTATAACCCTGCTAAAAATCTTGCTCTAAAAAAAGGATGAAACAAGAAAATAAATATTTTACCTGCAGAAACTTTTGCTGCTGAAGTTCTTGTTGTGACACCTGTTGCAATTCAGACTTTGGTTGTTGTTGTTGCTGCTGTTGTTGTTGCTGTTGTTGCTGCTGATGTTGTTGTTGTTGCTGTATTTGCTTTTGTAACTAAAAGTAAAACACAATGTGATTAAAAATTAAACCGAAACCATAATATAGCGAAGGAGAGAAAAGTTTGAGAAAAGCTTTGACGTTGGCGAAATTATCTTAAAAACATAATGTGAACGCCATTATTTCAATAAGAATTAAGAAAAGAATGAAGTTCTGAAAGCGGGAGAGTTGTGCATTTTGCATTTTAAACATTTACAAACCATCTTAGACAACATATCAAAAATTTTGAGTTGCCAGACCATTTGCAAGGTAACCCTCCACTTTTTATCTCTATTCAGTGGATTAACGATGAGCAATGTACTATTAGTCTAGTGTTCCGCGACTATGTCACGAGATCGAACGAAAAAATTGAGACTGCAAGAACTGTGAAAGTATTTTAATTTTCAGCGACGTATGTTAAATCCCTCGCTATTTTACTAATCTGCTCTGGATTCAACATTGCACTTTCGCCGTAAAAATATTATTTTACTGCCTTGTTGTCATAGTAACATTCCATGAAATGTCCACTACAGGACAGCGTGCTCCCGCCAGAATTCTAGCTTTTGCTGGAAAAAATGTGGACCACAGTCACCTGGCATGTCAGCGTTACGGCTGGCACCATGGACCGCGGTTGTAGGTGACCTCAGTAAGATGGTATGATACACAGGAGGATGCTGCTACCCATCCTCCAGTTTATAATCCTTAGTTGCCTCTTACGACACCCACGGATATGTATGGGATGGTACTATTCTTTGCCGGCACCAACAATCATACTATTATTTGCCGGCACCACACAGGACAATCTACTATTTTCCTTGTTGTACAATTTACTATTTTCCCTTTCTTTTAATACTTACCAACTCTTGTTGGTCGTGTTGGTTTTTTAGATGCTGTTGTATAGCTTGCTGATGCTGCCTTTGAAGAGCCTGCTGCTGCAGCTGCTGAAGTTGCTGTTGCTGCAGCTGTTGTAATTGCTGTTGCTGCAACAACTGCTGCTGTTGTTGCTGCTGCTGAATTATCTGTTGCTGGATCTGTTTAAAAAATGCATAATGTTTAATACTTTTTGAGTAGGTATTCAACATAACTGTTCTGTAAGTTTTAGTAGGTACAAAAGAAAATAATCAAAACTGATATTCTAACCTGCAACTTATTATCATCTTCTTCTTTTTGACTCCTATACCTAAATTCTTCACCCTGGTTGTTATTATCAGGTTCAGACTTGGGCTGTTTCAACTCGGGTCTTCTAAAGCTATTGTTTTGCTTATCTAATGCTAATAAGGTATTGGCTACCTCGTATTTATCCTCAAAAGTTATCCCTGCTTTCTCAGCAAGTGTCTCTAAACACTGTAAAGGCCTCTTTGTGGGCTTTGAGGATGCCTTAGCCTTGTCTAGGTGACTGTTGCCCGGTGACTGCTTGGGCACGGTCCTTGTTATAGTAATACTGTTTTTGTTTCCATCCTCCTTCTTTTCATTCTTAGATTCTAACGTGAAGTAATTTTTAGGATAGTTATTGTCCTTGTCTTTCTCAGTGCTGTGATTGCTGTTTTCTATCAATGTTATAGTCGTCGAATTAGTGACTTTTAATGTCTTATCTTTAGACTCCTCCTTGGCTTGGACAGGCTGGCTGGGGCCATGTGTTGGCGATAGAATCTGCTGAGTTGGCACATGCTGTGTCACCGAAGAATTGACATTTTGAGTCTCAGGTGCATGCAATTGTTTATTATCTGTAGGTTTTGATAAATGCTGCTGAAACCCAGGACTCGACGGCTGATCCTTGTCCTGATCTTTTTTCTTCTGTACACTATCTAGTATCTCTGACCTGAAATATGTTATCATTGTTAAAAAAATTCAAGGGAGCAGAATATCTACATTTACAGATGTTTCATTTGTTATTTGTTAGAATGGGTTAGCATATAAAACAGTAAATCTTTGCAAAAACCATGTATTCAGACCATGCCTAAATATACAGATTACACCCTGTAATCTATCTTAGTACCTATCTGCTTGTAAACTTAAACACCCTCCAGTTTTCTCCTTGGGACAAAGTAGGTACCTACTACGTAAAGCCCATTCCATGAAAGAATATGCCATTTAGTAAATCAAAACCTACCCTGAATTTTCAATGCATAAATTGCAGAATAGAAGTAGCTCTGTCTATACTTTTTGTTTTTCTGTTTGTGTATTGTGCCTATGTGCACTTTGTGTTGAATTGAAGAGAAAATGTTTGTTTACTAATCATCAAAAAGTAGGTATATTCTACGAATAAATAATAAGGGTATATTAGGTAGCACCTACAAATAAATAAGGTAGCACAAATGCACAGGCAGCAATATCTATGTACAAGTAGTATAATCATTAAACCATATCAATTCTTATTTCTTTTATAACATAATATATAGTTACTCATGCCATCCTAAAGTGGCTTCAACAGTTGAATGTTTATTTCTAACATTATAAAGATTTTTATTTATTTGGCTTTAGGAGTGCCTAGAAGCAATCGCTGGGCGACTAGTGTCAGCGTTGCATGAAAAGAACGGAGCAAGCAATGGATGGATGCTAAACATATACTATACACCATGTTCCATAAGATATGCATTAACTTTAAGGCCGGTATTTCACTGGGACACTGGTAGCGGACTGGTTGCGCCACTGGTGTCCGTAACTAGACACCAGTAAAGACACACCCTGCGGCCAGAGTATTAAGGGCTTTATTTCACTGGGATTGGTAGCGCGACCAGCATCCGAACTGGTTGCGCCGCCAAACACCAGGTGAGTAACTCTCTATAGAGCTGTATACATTTTGTTGGTAGCGGCGACTGGTTGCGCTGCCATGGTGTCCCAGTGAAATAACGGCCTAAGAGCATGTTCAGTTAAAAAAACTGTACAACTTTCCCTTGGAAACATAAGTTGAAATACGCAAAAAAAAATTCCCTCCCATACAAAAAAAAAATCGTATTTGAACCAATAGATTTGTCTTGTGGAAAGTTGTTCAGTTTCATTAACTCACAGTGTATATACGTGGTTCCTTGCTCAGTGGAGGGATAGCCACCGATGGAGACCATTGATTTATGAGATCATTGATGGAGACACACATGGAGCTGGAGTGAGATCACTCGTCACTGTCGGAGTTAGAGTACTCTACTTGAACCTCAGTCCCTCTCTCACCAAAGACAAAGAATACGAATGAAGAATACTAATACTGCTCTGTCGTATAGTTAGTACTCCATGGCTCTGTCTGACAGTGTCAAAAGAGGCAGGTAATTTAAACCTTCTCTCTGAAGGGGGGCAGCCTCGCTCCCTCACCAAGGCCCTCACCCTCTCTGCACTTGGAGGCCGCGTATCAGTTTATTTACCTTCTGTCTCGATCACACATGTGGTGAAGCTATCCTGCTGTCAGACAGGGAACTTTCCTATTCGAGCTTCTCACTATCTCAGTGATTTTGGTTTGGCACAGCAGTTTTGGAAGTTTTGGAACGCGAGAGAAAATTTGACAATGACAGCTAGATGACCACTCCAGCGCTGTGTTCCAAATTGTACAAACGCTGCTAAAAGCGTATACAGTATTGACAGACGGTCCAAATTGATTTTGCACGCTCACAAAGCTATCACTGCTTTAATGGCTCTAGTCAATTTGGAATAGATTTAAGCGCGCTCACGTGTTCAACTGTCAAAATGTCAGTTTTGTTTTTCTTTTCTTTAACGAAGCCTAAGCTCAAAAATGTTGAAAGAGGTTGTACATCATAACTTGCACTGGCTGATTAGATTTAGCTGTATTCCTCTATGACATTTGTCTTGTACATCATTCGTGTCATTCGTATCGTCGTATTTGTTTTTTGAGTAATCTTGTGTATATTATTATATTTTCTACGTTATTGTTTTCTTACAAAGTCTTTCATTTATATTGATTTCCGAGACCACGACCTCTAAATCATATAACTTATCATGGTAGCAGAGCGTAGTTAAGGAGGGGTGTTGAAAGAGGTTGTACATCATAACTTGCACTGGCTGATTAGATTTAGCTGTATTCCTCTATGACATTTGTTAAAAGGAAGAAACTGGATCCAAAGAGCATGGAACTGGTATTCATTGGCTATTGCGAAACGACTAAAGGGTATCGTCTCATACATCCTCAAACACACAAGGTTTATAAAGCAAGAGATGTAGTATTTTTCGAGAACCAGAAGAGAGACATAGAAGGTGTTAACAAAGAAGTTGTTAAACGAGAAGTACCCAAAGAAGTTAAAGAAGAAGTGCCACCTTTAGGGAATAGTCATGATCCGTCGTTTGGTGAGAGAAATCCAGTGATGCCACCCATTACACAAGAGATACCGTCCAATAGAGAAGAACATGTCTCGGACATTGATACAATTACTGACGATGTGTCCGTAAGAGATACTAGTCTAGAGAGTCCAGCAAGAAACATTGTTGAAAATTTTCCATCTACTTCCAGAGATAGTGAAGCTGAACCAGTGGAAATTCCAGAGAGGAGATATCCATTGAGAGATAGGAAACCAAAAGAGTTTAAAGACTGTATCTTGTATCAAGCAGCTGAAGAGACTAGAAGTGATCCTGTTACTCTAGAAGATGCCTTATCAAGAGATGATAAAGAACAATGGAGAGAAGCTATTGCATCTGAATTGAATTCTTTGAAGAAGAATAAAACATGGGAACTAGTAGAAAGTGCTAATGCAAAAGGAAATTTTGTTGATTCAAAATGGATTTTTAGAATCAAAAAAGAGCCGAGGAGAATTAGGTATAAAGCACGTCTAGTAGCAAGAGGCTTTACACAAGTGAAGGGTGTTGACTACAATGAGACATTCTCACCTGTAGTGCGTCATAGCACATTAAGATTGCTTTTAGCAATAGCTGCTGAAAATAACTTAAAAATAGATCACATGGATGTAGTAACCGCATTCTTGAATGGAGATCTAACCGAAAGGGTTTACATGAAACAACCTAAAGGTTTTGAAGAAAAAGGAAAAGAGGATCATGTTTGCTTGTTGAAGAAGGCTCTTTATGGTTTAAAACAAGCACCAAGAGCTTGGAACGATAAACTCAACAATTCTCTGTTAGAGTTAGACTTTGAGAGGTCAGACAATGAACCATGCGTTTATTTCAGGAAGAGGAAGAACAGTTTAATGATCATTGCTGTTTACGTGGACGATCTTCTTATTTTTTGGAATAACGAGATCGAGAAAAAGCTCATTAAACGTCAGTTGCAAAATAAGTTTGATATGAAGGATCTGGGAAAAGTTGATGTTTTCTTGGGAATCAAGATCAAACAGGAGAACGGAGTAATAAGCTTGAACCAAAAAGAATATACACAGAAGATACTAGAGACTTTTGGAATGGCAAATTGCAAGAGTGTAACTACGCCATTGGATCCAAAGACGAAGCTGATGAAACCAAAGGAGGAAAATTATGTTCCACCAAGCGAATTACCATACAGAGAGCTGATTGGTTCGCTTATGTATCTGTCTGTATGTTCAAGACCGGATATTGCTTTTGCAACGAGTTTTTTAAGTCAATTTAACAATTGCTACAATAATACGCATTGGCTTGCAGCAAAAAGAGTATTAAGATATCTAAATGGTACTAAAGACTTTGAAATAACTTTCAAAAAGTCAGGTAAGACTCTTTATGGATATGTGGATGCAGACCATGCTGGAGATATTGTTGATCGAAGATCATACAGTGGTTTTGTATTTTTATTTGCAGATGGCCCTGTATCTTGGGAAAGTAGGAAGCAAAAAACAGTTGCTTTGTCGAGTGCCGAAGCTGAATATGTGGCACTATCTGAAGCATGTAGAGAGTCTGTATTTTTGAGGAGACTGTACACTGAACTCACTGAGAATGTTGTTTCTTCCTTGAAGCTACTTAGTGACAGTCAATCAGCAATACATATTGCTGAGAATCCAGTTCATCATCAGAGGACAAAACATATAGACGTGAGACATCACTTCATCAGAGACTTGGTGAGGTCTAAGGCTGTGTCTATAGAGTATGTGTCGACTGAAAGAATGATGGCTGACCTGCTGACGAAAGGAGTTGGAAGGTTGAAGCATGAAGCTTGTCTGAGAGGGATTGGCTGCAGAGTGAAAGTTAAGGAGGGGTGTTGAAAGAGGTTGTACATCATAACTTGCACTGGCTGATTAGATTTAGCTGTATTCCTCTATGACATTTGTCTTGTACATCATTCGTGTCATTCGTATCGTCGTATTTGTTTTTTGAGTAATCTTGTGTATATTATTATATTTTCTACGTTATTGTTTTCTTACAAAGTCTTTCATTTATATTGATTTCCGAGACCACGACCTCTAAATCATATAACTTATCAAAAAAGCCTCAAAAATGTGCGCCAAATCCACTCTCATTTCCATTAGAGACAAACTCATTAAAATCAAAACTTGAGAAACGTCAGCTGGCTGCTAATGTATGGGATTTTATATGTGTCAAATCGATTTTGACATTAGCGCTTTCACTGCTCCACCTAATTGACTAAAGCACTGATAGCAGAAACGATGACGTCATCAATGACGTAAGGCGGTGAACGAGCGAGTGCTTTAGAGCACACTTTAGGTCAATTTGGACCGACTTAAGCGCGCTCACAGTGCTCTAAAGCAGTCTGTTAGCGCAAATTGAAACGCATAGCAGCTGATCGATTGTGTGGTGGCGAAGCAAGGAGGTCCAAAATCTTTGGGTGGTGTGGTCAGATGTAAAAAAAAACCGGCCAAGTGCGAGTCGGACTCGCGCCCTAAGGGTTCCGTACCTATCTACCATATGATATACTATAAAGCTTTTGCTCTTGGATTTTAAAAACTCCGTGACCATCCAACTTGACCCCTCTTTTATAGAAAAGTTCTTGAAACGGGAGCTCCCCTTAATTGGTTACTATTAGTTGTGAGAAAAATTGAAATATTTAATGATTTTAGACTTTTCCCTTTATTTGTACTGTGAGACCTAGCTTCTTGCCAAATTTTATAATTTTAGGTCAACGGGAAGTACCCTGTAGGTTTTGCTTTTTTGCATAAATATGTATGGAGATGAGGACATAAGAAGCCATATATATCTTTTGATTGCCTCGTTGTAAAAAATTGAAATTTTCAGATCTTGTGTGGTTTATGGACCTTAATATTCGTTATCAATTTCAACCTGATACCTCTTCTCGTTCGTGAGAAAAAGGGTCTTGACAGACAGACGGACAACAAACAAAGTGATCCTATAAGGGTTCCGTTTTTTTATTTTGAGGTACGGAACCCTAAAAATGGTCAAGTGTGAGTCGGACTCGCGCGCCGAGGGTTCCGTACAACCACATAATCATAATTGTATTAGTTGAAATTTCAGTAAGTTAATGTGCTAGATTTTTTGAGTCCGACACGCGCTTGACCAAATTTTATTATTTGTTGTTATTTTATAGCTTATGCACTATAAACATACCAATTTTTAAGTTTGTAAGTATTCCCGTTTTTAAAATAGAACTAAAACAAAAATCGCCTCCGCGACCATCCAACTTGACCCCTCTCTTATATGAATGTTCTTGAAACGGGAGCTCACCATAATTGGTTACTATTAGTTGTGAGAAAAGTTGTAAAATTTAATGATTTCAGACTTTTCCCTTTATTTGTACTGTGAGACCTAGCTTCTTGCCAAATTTCATAATTTTAGGTCAACGGGAAGTACCCTGTAGGTTTTGCTTTAGTGCATAAATGTATGGAGATGAGGACATAAAATGCCATATCTTTTGATTGCGTCGTTGTAAAAAATTGAATTTTTCAGATCTTGTGTGCTTTATGGACTTTAGTATTCGTAATCAATTTCAACCTGATAACTCTTCTCGTTCGTGAGGAAAAGGGTCTTGACAGACAGACAACAAAGTGATCCTATAAGGGTTCCGTTTTTTTATTTTGTGGTACAAAACCCTAAAAAAACCGGCCAAGTGCGAGTCAGACTCGCGCACTGAGGGTTCCGTACCACCACATAAACATAATTGTATTAGTTGAAATTTCAGTAAGTTAATGTGCTAGATTTTTTGAGTCCGACACGCGCTTGACCAAATTTTATTATTTGTTGTTATTTTATAGCTTATGCACTATAAACATACCAATTTTCAAGTTTGTAAGTGTTCCCGTTTTTAAATAGAACTAAAACAAAAATCGCCTCAGCGACCATCCAACTTGACCCCTCTCTTATATGAATGTTCTTGAAACGGGAGCTCACCACAATTGGTTACCATTAGTTGTGAGAAAAGTTGTAATATTTAATTATTTCAGACTTTTTCCATTATTTGTACTGTGAGACCTAGCTTTTTGATAAATTTCATAATTTTAGGTCAACGGGAAGTACCCTGTAGGTTTTGCATTTTTGAATAAATGTATGGAGATGAGGACATAAAATGCCATATCTTTTGATTGCGTCGTTGTAAAAAATTTAAATTTTCAGATCTTGTATGGTTCATGGATCCTAATATATGGTATTAATTTCAACCTGATACCTTTACCCGTTCGTGAGATAAAGGGTCTTGACAGACAGACAGACGGACAACAAAGTGATCCTATAAGGGTTCCGTTTTTTTCTTTTGAGGTACGGAACCCTAAAAACGGAGAAAACTAATTTTCCCAGACATGAAACCTAGCTATATAGATCGATTTTTGGCTCCCGAAAAGCCCCGTTCGAATAACCATATGTATAAAACTACTTCCAGGATTAAATTTACTAACTAAAATAATACAGAATTAAATTAAACGATATTATTCCGTAACTATAACAGATATCAAAAAACTTTAAACTGATATCGAAAGTACGTACAGATTAAGACACTTAGTCGCCTTTTCAGACACTAAAGAAGATGAAGACACTTAGTAGAAGATTAGGACACTTAGTCGGCTTTTATGACACAACGGCAGATTAAGACACTTAGTCGCCTTTTATCATACCCGGAAAGGGTAAGTCTCTAAGTCGCCATTAATCACACAAGGGCAGGGCAGAAATAAAATAATAATAATATATCCATATGCCGCACAATATGACATGATGAAACGACCGACAGCAAACTGACCCACCGCTTCCCTTCACGCGACAACCGCGATTGAATTCAGGCTCAACTTTGCTTAGCAGCCTGTAGAGAAGTGCGTCTGTGTAAGTGCGCCATTTTGGACGTTTGTATGAAGCTTCCATACTGCTGATAAGCCATCTCTTTACTGTGCTAAAACCTTTCTACTAATCTCATACTAAATGTATGGGTGATTCATGTCAAAATTTTGGATATTTGTCGTTTTATTTTTAAAAAAAGTTATTGATGTAATTTTACTCATTAGGTCATTTTACTTTCGATATCAGTTTAAAGTTTTTGATATCTCTAATAGTTACGGAATAATCGCCTGGACACACTTAACGATTACACTCTGTTGTAATATTGCTGAAATTTTCTTACATATTGAAGAGATCATAATTCCTATAATTCTAATGCAATTTTTTTCATTTGTCTTATATTTGAAAGTTGACTTCAAGGTTATCAGTTTACGCATAAAATAAAGTTTTTATTTTTAGTTTGATATATAAAATTAAAGGTTCGAAAATTGTTTGTCTTAAATGTCGTCCGATTTCATCATTAGATTTGTTATATTTTTTTACAGATAGTATTTTTCGAAAATTAAATTTAAGCTTCTATTAGCTTCATGTCTTACTAATAATGCTTAAACAAAATTTTAAAAATTGGATTTATAATTCCTAAGAAAAATACAAAAATGTTAGTACTGAAAATTGAGTTTACCTAAAATTCGCCATACAAAACGACAATTTCATAGGTAAAGACCTAATATTATATATTTATTTTCGATTTACCATCTCGAAAACATCTTGTGGGCGTTTTGAGGGCTGACGAACGACTTCCCGTTTTGTGCTAAAATGGTGCGCAAGTAGTACAACTGGACGAATCGGGCTTCAATCAAACTGTTACCAGATAGTGATAGGTAACCTTATGGTGGTGGGGATCCGTCATAAAGATCGAGAAACAATATCATAGGTGAACTTTTTATGATGGCTGAAGATTTTGTAATTTTACTATGAAAATTATACTAGATCCATTCGACTATCTGCCTTATTTATAAATAGATGTCCCGTTTTGTCCCAAAATTATGCGTAGGTATTAGGACGAATCGGGCTTCACTCAAACTGTTGCCAGAAAGGTAAATGGTAATCAGGGACTCGATTCTTGAAAATCACCGGGTGATAAAATATCACTTTTGAGACTTTAAAAATTCACATTTACCCTGATTAACTGTTAAAAGGTAAATCAGAATACATGAAAAGTAACAATCAAGGACTGCTTTATATTTTACGAAGATCAATCTTAACTTTTTAGAACAAAATTATGTGATTTTGAATTTTTTTGTGATATTTTATCACCCGGTGAAATTCAAGAATTGGTCCCCTGGTCGAAAAAAGCTCTTGGTTTAATGTCAATCCCTTATAGTGCTAGTTTAGTTTATTTAATCACATATCGTAACTTCAAACAATTACATTTCATGTCAAATTATATTCTTTCACATTAGTCTACAAAGGCAAAAGTCTAGTGAGCAGACTACATAATAGTGAGTAAGTACAATAAAAGGTGCCACACGCGTGTAGTCGCACTTCTTTCATACGTCGCACAAAATAACTTTGGCCCTGTCATTGATGCGCAGAAGTCAAAAATGTGCAAAAATGGGCCATTTTTTTCTTCTGCGCATCAATGACAGGGTCACAGTTATTTTGTGCGTCGTATACAGGCTTTAAAGGGCTCCTTTCGAAGGCTTAATGTAACAACTATTATTCTACGACTTTTGTAATTTTATTAAAAATCTATTCTAACAAAATGGAAAGAGAAAAAATAATACTGGTTATCAATACGGTAGTTTACGAAAGAGTCAGGTGTTTTCTACTTTAAAGTCTAAACCACTTTGTTGATAACAAATTACACCCGGTACCTCTTTATATATCTTCTATTGTCGCACTTCTGTTTTTCAGTCAAAGCTTTAACAAAATTATAAGTTGTAAGTAGGTAAAACATTTCACCATCATCCATCATACACAAGTCATACATGACATGACCTACCATAACGAAATACTTACCAGTCACAAAGTTCTAAGTGTATAAAGAAGACACCTAGTTATCTAAATAAAAACGGTCCGTCTGGCATTATTTCACAGGGGGAAGCAAAAAAATAATGAAAACGTGCGAGTGAGAAGAACTTATGCATACGCGTGTGGCGTAAGAAAGAGAACGTAAAAGCGCAGTAGGGAGTTAGAGCGAAAACCGGTTCTGCATGTGTGCAGAAGACAGACGTCGGCGCTCCCCCTTCCCTCGGCTGTCGACCCTCGAATACGAGGGCCTCACATTGTCGTTTTTTCACCAATGCGTTGCGATAATAATAATACTAGAAGCAGATTGCTAAATGCTGTTGTGTGATCCAATGGTTGAATACCTTACAAATTATATCACTACAAAGTGTCACTCTTCTTTATCATACAAAGCGAATAGAAATACTTCTCAAAACATAGCTTCTTTTGAGCTTTACGGTATTTAACTCAAAGTGAATGCTCCCCGCCAGCAAAACACTGCTGGCGTGGTGTATAGTCAGTTCGACATCTTTGGCGCGATAGAATCACAAAATAAAACATTATGTACACATAGCCACACGCGACGCACTCACCAACTTCAAATCGCAATCAGAAAGAAAAATAACATAATATACCTTTTGGTGTAAAAACCATAAGAACAACGTTCCATCGTTTCAAAATAAAGGGTTAACTGAAATTAAGCGCCGTCCCATGCGGCCGTAATTAAAAGAACAAACAAACAGAAAGGTAAGGATTGAGACATTCGCACGGGTGAAAGTAACACAACACTTATTATCGACGAAAACGACATACAAACACACTTTATCGACAGTCCAGTGCCCGGCTCATTGTAAGAATAACCTTCTTTTCGAGTGGCGAAACCCGACTGTACGTGTATTACACGCGACGCGCTACCGACGCGCCGCCGCGCCGCACCCATTCCCCGCGCTAGGTACCCCGCACGCCACGGTCTCTATCGCACACGTCGCCAATAGTAAAATGCCTGAATCTTCATTGGTTCGTTCGTTTTACGACCGTTCCACAAACAAATCCGGTTGCCAAGAACGGACGGAACGAAAGGGCGCGAGGGCCGAAATCCAAGTTTCTGTGATCTGTCTGATGATCATTTTCTATCTCCTTTTTCCCTCTTTAGTGATTTGCGAAAACAGAGACTTATTACTCTAGCCTTTTCAGGCGCATATTTCGTCATGATAGGACATTAAAACAAATAATCTCAGAAAAATGCCGATACTTGCTTTGTAATTTTGATTTCATAATATTTTGATTTCATTTCCAGACACCAAATTTATTGTAACCTACAAAAATAAAATAAACCCACCTTATTCAAATCTATATTTATCATAGAGAATAGTAATTATTTGAATAGGTTGGTATTTTAGTTATTATTTTTAAAATGACGAAACGAGACGTTTGAAAAACCAGCCAAGTGCGAGTCGGACTCGCGCACTGAGGGCTCCGTACCACCACATAATATTAATTGTATTAGTTGAAATTTCAGTAACTTACTGTGCTGGATCTTTTAAGTCCGACTCGTACTGGACCAGTTTTTATTATTTGTTGTTATTAAATAGCTTATGCACAATAAATATGTAAATTTTCACGCTTGTTAATGTTCCCCTTTTTACAATACAGTAAAACAAAAACAAATTCACTTAAAAAACACGTTTGTAGTAGACCTTCCTTATTTTTTTGTATATTTTTGTTTTATGTTTATGTTATTGTAGCCGGTAGCATAGCGGCAAAAGAAATACATAATCTGTGAAAATTTCAACTGTCTACCTATTAGGTAGTGTTCATGAGATATAACCTAAACAAAATTTTGTAAAAAAGAAGTTGATTTTGGTGGCATCTTACCTATTCCTTTGTTTTTAAATATTTTTTTAAACAAAGATTACAGTATTTATCTACTTAACGAGGTCTAATCTACTATATCCCACTAGATGGGACAGGTAAATTTTTTATCGCGCCTGCCTTTAGCTGTTTGGGAGCCCCCCTTTATTTTTTATATTTTTATTATTTTTCAACACATTTGCTCATAAAACAGCTCTATTTGCACTGTGTTAAGGTCCATAATCCAGCTTATTAAACACGCGTGTTTTTGTCATTAGATTACTTTACTAGTGTTTTATTTTAGTTTTTTTTTAATCGGCCGAGAGTAAGGAGTTTTTATGCTTATTATGTTACTAAAATTTTAAAGCTGACTTCGAGAAAATATCATAAATAAATGTTGTTTTTATGAAATTATTTATAGTAATTAACTAATTAACAATAAATTTGTTATTTACGTAACAAGGTATTCAATTTTTGATAATTTATTTCGAGGTTAATGGAATAGGATGTTTTTTTATGGCTTGGTTACTAGATTGACTAATAATTGATAAAAGATTGATGGTGTAAGATAACACAGTTGGTAATGTTTTAGGGCCTCCTCATGCGACGTATAATCTGTGCCCGCTGAAAAAGAAATAATGCGCGCCATTTTACAAATATTTGTAGTGTTTATTATTGTAATTATTTCTAATAGTGTCGACCTCTACAAATGAAAAACTGTTCCTGAAACTTACACTAAATACAATTTTGAAAGCTGGTAAAATTAAAGGAAAACATGAACATATGCTGATGAATGTATGGTGATCACTTACCATCAGGTGACCCGCCTGCTCGTCTGCCTCCCTCTACTATAAAAAAAAAAAAATATGCAGCCGACAAAATGTTCCGGTAGACGTGCGGTGGACTCGTGGACGTAAGGTTAGCAAAGTTTAGTATTTTAAAGGTAACCAATTTGATTTGTTTTTATTCGCAAATGTGTTGAAAAACGTCGTAAAAAGCTCGTGCGCGTTGGACATTACGGCTCGGGCTGCAATTTCTGAGCCTCGGCTGTATTATCCAAAATGGCGCACTTGCATTTTAATGTACTATTACAGCGGCAACAGATATACAAAATTTGTGAAAATTTCTACCTATTACGCGTCATGAGATACAGCCCGCTGGCAGACAGACATCGGAGGCATATCAATAGGGTTCCCCTTTGGGTAAGGAATCCTAAAAATGAAGAGTTCGAAAAGTATGTGGTGTATCTGGGACTGAATTCTTGAAAATCACCGGTTGATAAAATATTACTTCAGGGAGCCAATTCTTGAATATAACTTGAATATAATTTAAAGTCTTAGATTTTTTTTTTTCAAAAATGAAGATTGATATTCGTAAAATATAAAGATATTCGTAAAATATAAAGCTGTCCTTGATTGTTAATTTACATGTATTCTGATTTACCTTTCAGTTCCAGTTTATAAGGGCAAATGCGAACTTTTAAAGTCTCAAAAGTGATATTTTATCACCCGGTGATTTTCAAGAATTGAGTCCCTGAAACTAAGAATTGAAATTCACCCCAGTATACGTTCAATGATTCACACTGATAAACTGTTAAAAGTTAAATCATAATACTCGTTTATGAAAATTAACAACCAAACACAATTTTTAATAAACAAAGCATCATCATTATCATCATAACATCCCATGAAACGTCCACTACAGGACAGGGAGCTCCCTCCAGAACTCTAGCTTTTGCTGGAAAAACGTAGAGGGGAAGTACCATAGCCACCTCGCTTGTAAGCGTTACGGCTGGCACCATGGACCGCGGTTGTAGGTGACCGCAGTAAGTAAGATGGTATGATACACAGGAGGATGCTGCTACCCATCCTCCACTTTATATTATAACCCTTAGTCACCTCTTACGACACGCACGGGTATGTATGGGTTGGTACTATTCTTTGCCGGCACCACACGAGACTTAACAAATATTAATCTTCTCACTTTAGTTGCTGTGAGTTCCAGGTACCTACGGTACGTAGTGTACCTCGGTATTGTACCTATTTTTAGATTAGATATACTAATATAGCAACACATGAAGAATACAATAAAGGGCTCTACATTGCTTTCATTGACTACTCAAAAGCAATCAACTCAATATCACATGAAGCCCTATGGATGTCACTTGAAGAGCAAGGAGTTGGGAGAAAATACATAAACATCTTAAAAGAAATCTACAGAAAAAGCAAAGTAAAACTAGAAAGAAAAGGGAGGCCATTCAAAGTAAAAAGAGGAGTTCGGCAAGGAGACCTTATTTCACCAAACCTGTTCAACTCTGTATTTGAACATATATTCAGGCAACTTAAATGGGAAGACATTAGTCTGAAAATAAATGGAGAAAACCTAAATCACCTACGTTTTGCAGACGATATAGTTCTTGTTGCAGAAAACCACTCCGAACTGGAGTATATGCTCAGAACACTGGACGATGAGAGCAGAAAGTGTGGCCTACACATGAATGATAAGAAAACATGCCTACTTACCAACAGACAAAAAATTCCAACCACAATACCTATGCAAAATACAAACAAAGCCAATAAGGTATGTAGACGAGTATACCTACCTGGGTCAAAATGTTGGTTTTTCAAGCTCCATAACAGATGAAGTAGACCGTAGAATAAAAATGGCTTGGCAAAAATACTGTTCCTTGAAAGATGTCTTCAAATCAAAACTACCGTTAAGGATCAAAAGGAAAGCAATGGACACCATCATTCTACCTACACTGCTATATGGTTGTCAGACTTGGCCATTTACTAGAGAAACTATTCATAAACTGCAGGTGTTCCAGAGAGCGTTGGAAAGAAGTATGCTTGGAATCAAGCTGAGAGACAGACAAAGAAACAGAGATATTAGAAAAACAACGAAAATAATTGATGCAGCTGAACTAGCTTGCAAACTCAAGTGGAGATGTTGCGAGGACCAAAGACGGAAGATGGACTGAAAAAATCATCCATTGGTATTTTAGAGAAGACATACGACCCCGTGGGAGACCCCGAAGACGTTGGCAAGACGACATTGTAAGGATAGCTGGAAATACATGGTCAAGAACCGCACAAGACAGAACAACATGGCACGAGTTGGAGGAGGCCTTCACCCAACAATGGGCCCCAAAAATAATATAACCAAAGAAATACATATAAAATGAAACTACATTAATAATGTTGAATTAATTTAATTTATTTTTATCTGCATGTTTTAATAATCTAATGACATTAATATTGTAAATTTAAATTTTTTAATGATATAATTTGTAAGCATGAATTTGGGAATAAAAGGCTATATTATTATTAATATAGCAATAAATGCCTAGGTACCGGAACTAAAACCGGTTTGTCCTGTGACATCACTCACTTCACTATCTTCATGCTTCATTACGAAATATTTTTTACACTTTTTGCTCATCATACTCGTAATAATAAGTTTTAAAAAAATATTTTTGTTAGTGGAATATATTACCTATCCCACCCCAAGATCCCACCATACTAAGTACATTTTTTTTCTACGCCATCTGTTGTCATTGTGCTAAACGATCGATGCAAAAACAGCTAGCGACATCTATTTTAAATGCGGTGAACCTTTAAAGCCTTATCAAATTGCCACAGAATATCTGCAGATTGTCAACAGATTGCAACGTAAGTAGGCAGATTGGGGCTGACTTCCAACTAATTTTCAAATTGTACAATCTAATCTAAGCAATCTATAATCTGTCAAACAAATTGTGTCCAAATTGCAATGTGTGGAGCGTGATTGCATGCAATTTTCATACATTTAGCTCTATGGTCGCAATTTTGCGACTCTATCTATAGGACGAATTATATCTAATCTGTGGCTGTCATTTATTATTGTTGTAAGTTAAAGATTTTGGAAACTACGCCAGGCGCAGCGTTTTTCTTACGTCAATGGTTAAAAGCGACAAAAGCAATGTTTTTAGCCACTATCATTTTCTTTTCGACGCTAATTGCTTGTAATTTGATTAATCGATGGTAAGCACAAGTCCCGCATGTTGAAATTTCGATAGTTTTGAAAATTTTGAAATTTCTCGGCATGAAATCATGATGAAATTGCTTTGTGAGTAGAGTACATACAATCTCGATTCTACAGATTCGCGTGAGGAAACCTTTTTATACTCGTTATGCTATTGTCTGTACCCGTTTTAGGAGAAAGCATAGATTTAGTACTTCGCGCGCGGCGATTTTAACCAGATTGCGCGCTGCCAAAAATAATGCGAGCCGAGAAGGATGTGATATAAGATGAAGCTGTCCCTTTCTAATAGGGTGACAATGACATAGTCACCCTTATTAACACATTACACTTTTATCTTTGATATCTTACCTGTAGAAGGATATTCCGCATCCACCGTTGGATTCAATTTTACAGTTAATTATGCAGCAAGTTTTAATCATTTTTCAAATAAAAATGTTGTAAATTATTTGTAAAGTCGCAAAGGTTTAAGGGATATACATAAATTAGGTTGCCATGACAACATCAACAAAATGTCATGCAAAATCTTTGTGCAAAATAATTTTTACCAAAGAGTTTTTAATCCAGGTAAATCAAAAGAAAATGATATTTTCTGCAATTATTAATATTTAATGAAAACTGGGAGAAAGTTTTTACTTTGCACGCTGAAAATTATTCAAATAAGTATTTAAAAATACGTATAAATATATTTGTGTATATTAAAGTTAACATTTTGCACGGAAATAGGGAGTATGCATGTCATATAAATTAACTTGATTTTTTTATTTCAGATTCTTTATTGCCCTGACATGACACCTAAACCATTATTTTCTTGTTTAGTGTGGATTTAAATGCACAAAATATTAATTAAAAAGCGATAAATAAGCGAGGGAAGTTCGAATTTGCAAAAAACCTCGCCATTGGTCGAATAGAAACGTGACGTCACGCGCCATGTCGTAGTGTCAATATTCATACTGTGCTGTTGTATTTGGAAGAAAAATTGTTTTATTTTAGTGTTTTCCATTTTAAAATATGATTTTGGGATCCAGTGCCATTAGAAAATATCAAGAACAATGACTGAAAGTGGTTTTAAGCGCAATCGCAACCCTAAAAATGATTAGTCGCTGAATACAAAATGTATCGAAAATCCGGTGAGACCATAGAATACATGTGAGACAGATTTAAGTAGAGGTATCGAAGTTTATTTAGAACCTGTTAACTGGAGAAAATATTTCGAGCTGTAGTACATAGAGTGCGAAAAAAGATACCTTTAGCATTTTTAGGGTTCCGTAGTCAACAAGGAACCCTTATAGTTTCGTCATGTCCGTCTGTCTGTCTGTCCGCGGCTTAGCTCAGAGACCCTTCTTACAAGAAAGCTGAAGTTTTGTATGGATACGTATTTTATTCACGCCGAGAAAGTGGTAAAATAAAATCTAACAAAATATTTTTTTAGGGTACCTCCCCTACAAGTAAAGTGGGGGTGATTTTTTTTTACTGTTCACCCCATTGTGTGGGGTGTCGTTAGATAGGTCTTTTTAAAAATAATGTGAGTTTGCAAAGATCATTTTTCGGTTTAGGGATCCGTTTGCGTAATATTCAGCTTGAAAGCGAAATTGTTTGTTGGAATCACCCCGCCTTTCCTGCCAGATAAACTGTTGTTATTGGAAATGTATAAAATTTCACAGTAGTAGTATATACGATGAAATTAAAAGGACAACTATCACAGACAGCTAAGTAGGCTTTACAGGTAAAGAAGGTAGGGCGGAAATAATAAAAATTGTAATATCAGTCAGACGCTAGGACCTCGCTGAGAATATTAGGAGGTAAAAAGTGAATGTTATAAACGTTATGAAATACGTAATCAAAACCTGCTCTGCGATAAAAAATCGTAAAAAAACTACAGAACCCTATACTGCGCGTTGCCCGATACGCACTTGGTCGGTTTTATGATTTAGGGGTTCCTTTGCGAAAAAATTTGCTCAAAAGGGCAATTTATTGTCAGGGTCGTGTCCCCCTGCCAGCTAAACGGTTAGTATGGAAACGTGGAAAAATATACAGTGCTAACCACCACACGAATATGAAGAATTTAAAAGAAAAACAGCTAAGTTAGCTTTACAGGTTAACGAGAAATAGTCAAAATACTGAAAACAATAGAAATTGCAATCAGGTGCTGAATCTCGCTGTTCGTTAGGAACCTGCTTAACAATAATCATTTCTAAGATAACTATGGAACCCTATGCGCGTGGCTCGACACGCATGTTAACTATACAAACATGATATACTTACATTAAAGTGATCTTCACAACAATTCAAATACGAAAATACTTCAGATCTTCTCATCACCTTATACCATTTTTTTCGTGTTTTCACACCTCTCGGATCCGCAAAAACCACATTATCTGGTAAACTTCTCATAGTATTTGGGCACTTTGGCATAAGGCAATTAAAGGTAAGATTTAATCAATTTAAATTATAAAAAAACATAACTCTAAAAAAAATACCCTATAAAAGGTTTTTTTAGCATTTTCCATCATCTAATAGAGATTAAAACTGAAAATCTTTAGGTTTTACCTTTACAAGCCTATAGTGAACAATACAGAACGCGGCATGTGACGTCATCCAAAACGCGCGAAAAATGGCGACGTTTATCCATGTCAAATTTAATCGATTTTTCAAATATAACTTTATGAAATTATTTAA
Organism: Athrips mouffetella; assembly: GCA_947532105.1. NCBI lineage: Eukaryota > Metazoa > Arthropoda > Insecta > Lepidoptera > Gelechiidae > Athrips > Athrips mouffetella. The sequence continues at coordinate 37,904,290 of OX383956.1, forward strand.
ACATTTCCAACAGTATTTCAATATTTTACCATGGTATAACGATGTAAGAAGTAAATTTAACAAATAAAAAAAATAGATGAATACTCCCTATTGTGCAAACTTCATTAGTATGGCAATAATTAGAAAGGGACGAAGTACATCGACTATGACACCAGCCCATCTCTTTACTGTGACTATGATGTCTTGCTCTGCTCGTTTTGCCTCTGTACAAATTGTTGAGAGTAGGTACTCTATCATGGTAAATGTAAGATCATTGGGAGAAAGTTATACGGTTCCCGTAAAGAGATATGGATTAAAAGAGCAGAAATATCTGAATATCAAAAATAAGGTAGGTAGGTATTAATGTTGCATCTAGAACAAGTCACACACGTGTTTCCAGTGATACGCATTTTTCCTGCTAGTCCGCCATTATTTTATAATGCTCTTGCATGTATCGTCGTAGATCTATCGTGTGTTTTTATGCATATTTCTATCCCTCTTGCTCATTTTGTGGGTGTGATTCCACGGCCACCGAACTCAGCACAGCTGTTTTTGTCACAGACAGATTACTTGAAAGAAATACTACGACGACGTACCCGTGCGTAGTACCTACCCGTGCATTCAAGGGTGCCAAAATGATACTCCCGATAAATATAGTTAGACCAAAATACTACTTTCCACGAAGCAGTTATTAAGGAAAATTATTTTCTTTAGTGTTTCAACCTAGGTACGTAATAAATCGTATCTTGGGAATATTTGTTCAGTGTCATGGTCTAAATACAAACCTCTAGTTTTCGGGAGTACCTACTTACATTATTTATTATTACTACCTCATTAAGAGATTTTAATATCCAACAATGAATAAACGATTTTGACTTTGACTTTGACCTATTATTATTCCATAGGATCAAGTTGCAACAGGTACCTACTACCTATTTGTAATCAAGAAGAACCTTTCTTTTATTAATTTAAGTTGTGATCATTTCGCTGTCAATTTATTCAGCATAAACTACAAGACAGATTTAGTTTTGAAGTCTACCTTTATACCTAGGAACTAAAAAGTAAAAAAAATGCGATGGGCCCACGAACACAATTGCATTTCCCTTTTCGTCCCAAAATGGTGCGTAGCTATCAGGACGGAACGGAAACAACTCGTTTTCAGACCCTTTATCTCACGAACGGGTAAAGGTATCAGGTTGAAATTAATACCATATATTAGCATCCATGAACCACACAAGATCTGAAAATTTCAATTTTTTACAACGACGCAATCAAAAGATATGGCATTTTATGTCCTCATCTCCATACATTTATTCAAAAATGAAAAACCTACAGGGTACTTCCCGTTGACCTAAAATTATGAAATTGGGCAAGAAGCTAGGTCTCACAGTACAAATAATGGGAAAAGTCTGAAATCATTAAATATTACAACTTTTCTCACAACTAATGGTAACCAATTGTGGTGAGCTCCCGTTTCAAGAACATTCATATAAGAGAGGGGTCAAGTTGGATGGTTGTTGAGGCGATTTTTCTTTTAGTTCTATTTAAAAACGGGAACACTTACAAACTTTAAAATTGGTATGTTTATAGGGCATAGGCTATAAAATAACAACAAATAATAAAATTTGGTCAAGCGCGTGTCGGACTCAAAAAATATAGCACATTAACTTACTGAAATTTCAACTAATACAATTATGATTATGTGGTGGTACGGAACCCTCAGTGTGCGAGTCCGACTCGCACTTGGCCGGTTTTTTTTTTCATTGCTGCAGTCCAACACCAGACAAAGTGGATTTCTAAACACCCGTGTGGGTGGGCGTATGAAACGTAAAAGGATCGGGTTCATCAGGCTTGTCACATTCCACACTTCATTTACTATTTATGCGGGCTGCCATTATACCTACATGGTGTTTAGAAAACCAGGACGACTCACCACAAGTTTGAGCAATGCTTTTTGAAGGTGGTAGGGCTTTTGTGCAAAGTCTGTCTGGGGAAGTACCACCCCCTTGCCTATTTCTGCCGTAAAATAGCAGTGTTTGCACTGCTGTGTTTCGGTTTGAAGGGTGAGGGAGCCAGCGAAATTACCGGCAAACCAGACACACCATCTTAGTTCTCGGGTAACATGCTTTGCTGTCTTATTAGTGTCAAGTTACGCAAGTTATGCCACTAATAAGACAGCGGGCTCCATGGGCGGTGGTGTGGTGACCACTTTCCATCAGGTGGCCCACCTGATCGTTTGCTAGTCACATAAAAAAGTGAAATTGATCAACTTTCCCCAAGGAGCAATGGCTTATTAGGTGCATATCTGATCAACACATTTCTAAGGGAAGTAAATTTTTAGGGTTCCGAACCAAAATGATAAAAACGGTACCCTTATGGAGCTACTTCATCTTTCTGTCACACCTGTATTCTCAGCAACCACTCATGCTATCCACTTGTTTGGAATAGTTTTAGAATATGATCGCCCAACTTAATTGCAAATAAAATAGGTAATTAAAGAATAGTTATTTGTTATGCAAGGCAGCAAAAGGTTTATTTGGCGCGAGTGCCTCGTATTGAATCCTGAGCGTGGCGAAGGTTTTAAGGCACGAGACGCAAAATAACTTTGCTGCCGAGCGAAACACAAAATTTTTCACCTTATTAAAGCGAGGAAATGTTAACATAATGCAAGAAAAGCAATTCAAATATAAGAAATAATTACTCATATGTTTTAACGTAAGGGCATAATACCTACATAATGGTACTGACGGCAGCAAGCAAGTAGAAACATAACCAGTATAACCTGAACCAGCGCTTCGCTACAAACCTCCGTTACCAGAGACCAGCTCACTCAAGGTCAAAGAGTTTTCACGGACGAGTGGCCATGTATACAGCGTGAATTTGTAGTGGTTTCGCACCCGAAGCCCAGTGATTCTGCTCATGAAAACAAGTAACTTTCCCGAAGAAAAAAGTTTTTTACTCGAAAAAAATTTTTCGCCTCCCCATACAAAATGAGTCGATCACGTGACCACTTTACTATGGAGAGGCGAAAAAATTTTTTCGAGGAAAATATTTTTTTCTTCGGGAAAGTTGCTTGTTATCATGGGCAGAATCACTGGGCTTCGGGTGCGAAACCACTACAAATTCACGCTGTAGAGTAAGAATACTAGACATTAAAAAGGAAATCACTATAATTATATACCTACTTTTTTTTTTGGGACTGTTGTGCTTATGTTCGTGACTCTACCTATAAACTACTTGATAAATTTGCAGAACAATGTTAATTGTCATTGGATTTCAATCTGGAGACAGAGGATAGGCAGTGGCAGGCAAATCTATTTTGTATTGCGTTGATTTGAAGTCAAAGGGCGAGTCCATTAATCTGGGCAAGAGAACAAAAAAAGGCGATCGAATTTTAAATTGACTTTTCATGTTCAGCCAGTACCTTACCCACCAGGCATTCACTATTCATAATACTATTTGTTTTTTTCCTATAGCTGCATCCCTCTTTCTCATCTTGAAAACGATAGTGCGTGGCTGGTTTTACAAGCGGCCAGTACTGCAGCATAACTACAAAATAATAAGTACATCGCGTTCGAATTTCAAAAACCTTTTGCCCGCTAGGGGCCAAAAATCGCTTTTGGCCGCAGAATTTAACCGACAAAACAAATGTTTCCGAGCTTTGGAGGTGAAAACATTATTACTATTATTGTGAAGGGGGCCCAAAACCTAAAAAAATGATTCCCCTTTTACTTCCGAAGTTTGCGAAAGGTAAAATCTGAAGTAATTACAGTCGATAGAAGTGTATATTACAGAAAAAATGAACAATCTCTTATAAATCTACAAAAAACCTTTAGCTGTACCTTAATAAAAAAGCCTCCAAAAATACTATAGGTACATCGGAACTCTCGGCGCGCGAGTCCGGTTCGCACTTGACCGGTTTTTGTTTTCGTATTTCGATATACGTACCTACCTCGGGCAAAGTTGTTCAGTTTCAACGGTACCTGGTAGAACATGTGGTTTAAAGAATCGCAGTATAGGTAACAGGACCCGTTTCACGACCAGCACCCCTAAACGACCATTTACCGAATTATCCTCCAAAATAAGCAATGTATCCAAACGTACTTTTCAGAATTCGCGGCAATTGAAACGTTCGATGTTCACTGATCGATTCTGTTCGATTCTAACCTCAAAACTGTCATATTAGCATTCCCAGTCGCCATAAGAAAATCTACTGTGCAGACGTGTGTCGTTTTTTCTAAAAAAATAACAAGGTGAAGACTTCTCTAAGGTAAGAATATACCATATTTACTCAACTTTATATTATTGCGATGTGTTATATGAGTAAAGAAATGTTTAATTTTCAACAATTTGGCAAGCAAATTAGATAAAACTAATTTATTCTTGAGATTTTGGCTGGTCGACAAACAGGATCGCGTTTTCTATAAAAAATTGGTTTCCGACCACGTGGTCGCAATCCGGTTTTATTTCGTCTTTAATTGTTGGCTTATATTTCAAAATTTGTTATATTTTCATCCATTTTTGCATAATATAAGGAAACAATTACGATTTTGTAATGTTAATGCTAGATTACGGCTGACTATATCTGACGCTAATGCATAGTAAAGGTGTATTAAATTAAACATTTTTAAGAAGCCGCAAACCGGTTTCTATATTACCTATATCCGACCATACGGCCGACAACCAGTTCAAAATTAACCGGTTTTCGGCCATTATGATAAATGATGGCCGTCAACGGGTTGTTTTGGTCGCACACTTGTGATCACAGTACAAAATATTGGCCGAAAACTAATATTTTAAAAACCTGTTTTCGTCCATGGTGTATTAGTGCTACTTCAAAGTATTGCGCTTAATACTTCTAGATATAGTTCCATTGTTCATAAATTTATTCAAAATAAATGAATTTATTCATGATACCTACTTCTCTTCGTTTTTACATAAAGTAATTTTTCGTAAAAAAATCTGCTCTTACACGTGATACTAATGCTTGGTGCCGGTTTTTTGGATTGCTTTATCTTGACGCAGAAATGGAACTAGTTATATTTTTAATTTCAGATGCCATCTACGCCTAAAAAAACAAAGAAGAAGAAGCTAAAGACTGATTCATGCCAAAAAATACCCCTGTGTGTTTAATATTATATTTTTTTCGAATATAAGAAGAAAAAAAATGGTTGATTCATGTAAAAAAAGAACTCTTTGTGTTTTATATCTTGTATTTTTCAAATATTAGAAGCTTACTTTGACTGATTTGTGTTAAAAATAACAATTTGTTTCAAAAATTATATATTTTTCAAATATTAGAAGCTGTATTAATTCCTAACCTGAAATAAACCTTATTTAGTCTAACTAAGGTTCATTTTTATACTTTGCGAATAGTGGTCGACAACCAGTACACTAACGGCCGACAACTGAGCGAAATGGACGTAAACTGGTATAAATAGTGATATTTTGTCATATAATTTTTTATAAATTTAGAGTTTGTATTTTTATTTTTTTTGTTTTTGATTACGATTCTAGATTAACATCATCATTGGGCTCAAGTATTTCTATAAGAAGAGTACCATAGGTCAATGGTAATTTTTTAAGTTGAATTCGTTGGTTACGTAAAGTGGCCGTAAAGGGGTTCTTCTACCCTAAGTACTCGTACCTACTTAGCCTTACACCCTATATCTCATTCACGAAAGGATCAGGTGTTTTGTAAACAAAAATTTTTCAGTTAAGAACAAAATCTTGAATTACACGATATAGGTACACGTGTGTAACCACAATACAGAGACACGCTTAGCCTAACGTTTTACATACAGAGAGAAATCCACATTTGTAACACATTTTACATGTATTTGAGTTTTGTTTACAAAACAGCTGACTCTTCCGTGAACTCCGGTATAATTTTGTTTGCCTATTATTAATGACCAAGCGGCAGCAGCGGCGCGTGTCGACTAAGTCGCCTATCCACCGCCTCTCCATCCACCGGCAAATTCTGGGTAGCTCCGTGAGGGAGAAAGCTATTTATTACAACCAAATTCAGACTGCCTAAGCATGTGACGTGCACTATCAGAATTCAAGAATAATGATTAATGGATTATGTTCGGTAAAATTGGAAAATAAATAAATAATTACGAATTGGATCTTGGGAATATATTCCCTAAAATCCCTTCTCTTTTTGGCGCTTTATCTTTGCAAGCGCAAAAGAGATAGTATGTACAGTGGATGGATCGATACCGGGGTGGCGGCCACTGCCACCGAATCCCCGTCTCCCTGTCCGCGTCCGCATGGGTGGCGCCTACCTCTACCCTCTGTCTCACCCTCTACATCTAGGGAACGAGGTAACCTACCTACCTATAAATTGTTACGTAAGGCCATTGACCGAATTTAACCGTCGACTTTGAAAACTTTTATCAGACAAGTGCCTAAAACAACTCGTGCTGATAGGTAGATTTTTAGCACAATCAAATTAAATCTACAGAGACTTACATGCTTTTGTGCTCAGGGAGGCACTTTTGTCTTGTCTTGGTGTCCTGGCCACTTCCCAGAAAATGATGTCTTTTTCCTTTTGCTTTACTCGTACAAAAAATTGCAAGCATACAAAAAAGCACAGTGACAAGGGGAAATATAAAAAAGACCGGCCGCACGTGCTTGTCGGGCTACGCATAGTATACTTGTAGGGTGCCGTAGTTTAGGATTTTTTATCGCAAAGCAGGTTTTGATTAAGTATAAGTATTTCATAACGTTGTTCATAACATAAACTTTTTCCTCCTAATGTACAGCGAGGTGCTAGCGTTTGATTCATCATCATCATATCAGCCAAAAGACGTCCACTGCTGGACATAGGCCTCCCGAAAAGATCTCCATGACGACCGGTCCTGCGCTTCTCGCATCCAGCGGCTTCCCGCGACCTTGACCAGATCGTCGGTCCACCTTGTGGAGGCCTGCCAACGCTTCGTCTTCCGGTACGTGGTGGTCGCCACTCTAAAACCCTTACGCCCCATCGGCCCGAGGTTTGTCTTGCGATGTGCCCTGCACAGTGCCACTTTAGTTTAGCGATTTTCAGGGCTATGTCAGTTACTTTAGTTCTTCTGCGGATCTCCTCATTTCTGATTCGATCGCTCTGAGAGGGACTCAGAGCCCTTTCCATAGTCCTTTGGGTGACTTTGAGCTTCCTGATAAGGCCAATCGTTAGCGGCCACGACTCTGTGCCATATGTCATCAGTGGCAACACACACTAATCAAAGACTTTCGTCTTGAGACACTGCGGTATTTTGGACGTGAAGATATTGCGGAGCTTCCCGAACGCTGCCCATCCGAGTCGGATTCGACGAGTAACCTCTTTCTCTAAGTTGGATTTACCCAGCTGGACTGTTTGTCCCAGGTAAACGTAAAAAGAAAAAAAAACTGGTTTTTTTTTGGGGAAAGGTCTTATAATACCTAGCCTACGTGCAAAGTTTGAAGCAGCGGAAATTTCTAGTTTTTTAGATTTAGTTTCTTTGGACGTCAAATTTTTTTTCCGTATTTCGACCCGACCTACGAGTATGTTTCTTACGGAATGTCGTTTAGTTTCATGGGCAGATTCACATTCTTCAGGGTCGGGGTACCCTTTTTGTTACAACCCGTTAGCTGGAGGGGATTCTCGATTTCAACAAAAAATTGCGCTGTCTAGCTAAATAGTTCGCAAACGAACCCTAAAACGAAAAATCATATTTTCAACACATTTGCTCATACGAGTAGAACAGCTCTATTTTCACTTACGCGTGCCGCACTAGGGTTTTATGCACATAAGGGGATAATTTGTTAAATTACCAGTAGAAACATTAAAAAATTTAAAACCACAGTTATCCCCGACATAACGTTGATATTCTTAAAACCAGTATAAGGTGAACTCAACCTGTATAATATTTACCATGTAGCACAGGTCAGCTTATACTGGAACTTTTACAAAAAATGTGTTTTTTATAAAATTGCCGGACTTAATTATTTACGGTTTCAAATAGTTATATTACTATTTAAAATAAATTTCTCTAACTTTGCATTTAATGCAACCTCATATCGTAGATCGATTAGACTATGAGTATGTTTATTACTTTAAGCTTATGCTCGAATTCGAGAAATCGAGAAATAATTATAAATTAACATTAATTTTATGAAATTATTTGAATTACCTAACTAACTGTAATACTTTCCATAAATGTATAAATATTTAATAAATTTATGTTATCATTATTATATCATTTTTGTATACTATGTTTAATTTAACTTCCGATGTTTTGATTCTGGAACTTTGACTGGACTTGTAAAGATTTGTATGGTGTCCACGATACAGGCTTGCCTAGTGTGGAGACCATGATTTAACCTGTTACTTTTTAAAGTAGATAGTCCTCAAAAAGTGTGCAATATTTTGTTTTGAAATCAATGTTTTAAAATATGTTGTAACTTCTATGCACATTTGAATAAATAATTTTGTATTTTTGTATTTGTAACTATTACTATTATTTAATCTGTGCTAACTAATCAAAAATAAATTTGTCATCCAAACTAGTAGTAGAATGTAAATTAGGTTTATAGGTTTCAAGTCATCTCGGAAGTGAGCATATATAGTATCAATGCATTCAGTATCATGTCCTGAATTGATGTATATGAGATGACAAGCGCGCATCTGGTGGAGGTGGAAACTTGACGTCATAAAGACGGTCATAAAAAAAAAATCAAAAGTCTCTTAAGCATACTCGTATCATGTGGGGTATCAAATGAAAGGGCTTTACAAGTAGATTACAAATATATAACACACTATAACATTTTCACTACTTTGTCTAACAAATTACTAGAAAACGTCCAAAAATTTCGCAATTCAGAGTTGAATTTGAACTGCTCTACATTGAAAATGACTGAATGGATTTTTACAAAATACATACCAAGTTACCATAAATATCCTTTTTATAGTGTCCAAAAATAATTAACCGGATATATAAAAAAATAAGAGAATTACAACAATTTGAATAACAGTATCATTTAATGCTTTTACAACAATCACCCTGCGACAAATAAATAGGCAAAAACGCGTTACTGCTTACTAAATCTACCAAGAAATATAGTGGGAGAGCCGGCTGCAAAAATACCTACCTCATCGAGTACCCCAATAGGCTATCTCTAGATCGTTAACCACTGGCAGACCTTTTCGTTTAAAACACTTAGATATTTTTGCAACCGCCTCTCCCACTATATTTCTTGGTAGATTTAGTAAGCAGTAACGCGCTTTTGCCTATTTATTTGTCACAGGGTGTTTGTTTGTTGGTAAATTTTTGACGGTTTGCTCGGCAATTGATTCCAATTTTGGTAAAAAATAATATGCCTCACAGATGAGCATTTGAGAGTTATTCTACAAATGCCACTACAAACCTGGAAACATACTCGTACAACAAAATAGCCACTCAGATACAGCCTCAAGCGTCACACAAATTTTTGTAAGAGAACAGTATAGTTCTCATTTAAATGTTTAAAAAAGTTCTTATAAAATATTTTCGAATTTTTCACAAATACCAATTATCAAAATTATGAACAAGTGCGGCCCGCCTTTATTTCTATTTGCCACTATGTGGCCCTTGCATGCCAAAAGGTTGCCGATCGCTGGTCTAGATCATTAGAAAGGACACAGGCTTATTTTAAGTGCAAAATCGAAACTGGAACCCCTTCCCACCCCCGTGAAATAGGGGATAAAAGTTTGTATGGGGCATCAATACTTTTATTTATTGCGTTTTTAACTATCAACTATTGTCTAAATATCAATATGAATGTCGTTTCTATTTAGGGGTAGGGGTGATAGGGGTGGGGATAGGATTGGGGAAAGGGGCAGGAATAGGTATAGAGAGAGGTACGGATATATCATATCATATATCATTGATAAGGATGGGGATAGCGGTCGGTGGGGAAAGCGGTGGAGCACGCGGTGGGGGCAGCAGTATGGGGACAGCGGTGGGGACAGGGGTGGGGAAAACGGTGGGGACAGGGGTTGGGACAATGGTGGGGACAGGGGTTGGGACAGCGGTGGGGACAGCGGTGGGGACAGGGTGTGGGACAATGGTGGGGACAGGGGTGGGGACAGCGGTGGGGATAGCGGTGAGGATAGCGGTGGGGACAGCGGTATGGGGACAGTGGTGGGGACAACAACGGTAGGGACAGCGGTGGTGTTAGCGGTGTGGACAGCGGTGGGAACAGCAGTGGGGACAGTTCGGAAACTGTTTTTTCATAAAATCCACACGTACGAAGTCGCGGGTAACAGCTAGTATTTTAATATTTAGGCGGCTATTATAGAGCGAAGCTCAGTCGCCCAGGTAAGTACTTAAGTGTAAGTTTCAATCTGGCACTTGATGGATGCTTTGCACGATCGTGCGAAGAGCGACAACGTGCTTGACGGTCGTGCACTGCCGCACGTCAAGATGAGTGGTGCGTAGCTGGCTTAACAGATCAATTCTTAGAAATAGACCGGCCAAGTGAAAAAAATATCATATCGGGCCTTTTATATCTCGCTGACTCTTCGATATTCTTCTCGTCAGTCGAGTCTTATCTGAGGCAGTAGGTATGTGTAGAGATTGTGCGTGTGTATGGCTTGGCTCCTGTGGGTGGATGGATGCTATGCCTGCACTGATTTTGCTGCACTGCACAATTTGGCAACGTGCTTGACTGTGTAAAGAGAGACGGTACGAGCGACGGCAACATCGCGCTTTCTTTAAAGGGTTCCTCTTACATTGGCCCTGACATGGGCATTTGATATTAATTTCAAGTTGATACCTTTACCCGTTCGTGAGAAAAGGGTCTTGACAGACAGACAGAAAGACAGACAGGCAACTAAGTGATCCTATAAAGGATCCGTTTTTCTTTTTGAGATACGGAACCCTAAAAAGAGGATGTAACACGCTTTTATTTAAAAACTTGAGACATCTAATATAGGTAAGCTTATTTATTTTTTTACTTTTATTTTAAGCGCTTAAAATTGGAGAGCCGACCTTACTGCCCCACCTTACAAAGCTATTCAACTCCATACTTCGGTCACCTCCCCACAAATTTCTGCCATGCCAATATAATACTCTTACATAAGAAAGGTGACAAATCTGATATTTCAAATTATAGACCTATCAGTCTCATTTCCCATATTTACAAAGCATTTATAAAAATAATACAGAATCGCATTGACGGCATGCTAGATAGACACCAAACACCTGAACAAGCTGGCTTTCGGCCTAGTTTCTCGACAACAGATCACCTCCCAGGCGCGGATCCAGGGGGGGGGTCACAGGGGTCATGACCCCCCCCGAAATCCAAACAGATTTTTTTTACGTTAATCTAGAAAACCCGGTACCCAAACTATACAGCGTGTAACGGAAAGGTGTGATAATACTGAAGGGTGTGAATCTACAGATCTGAAATTTTGTACACAGGTTTTTTGCACTTCAAAGCCAACTAATAACGAAGGATTTTCCAAAATTCATCCCCTAAGTGGGTGAAATAAAGTATGAAAGTCCCTTATTTATTGAGTTAGATTCACACAAATTTGAATTTAAGCTTTTGTTAAAAAATAACGTTTACCTAAGCATTTCTTAAAAATCCCCTTTAAGGGGGTGAAAAAGGGGATGAGTTTTTGCCGTATGTTGGTCTATAAGTCTTTAATGTTTAAAGGTAGAATTATACAAATTTGGTTTTGAGCTCTCCGTACACGTGTTTTTTTACTTCTAAAACTGTAGGCTTTTCTTACGAAATTTCATCCCTTATTTTACCCCCTTGGATGATGATATCTCAAACTTACTGAAACACGTGTTTCTTTACTTCTTATTATTAGCTAAAATCCAAATTTCAAGTATCTTATGTCAAAACTGTAGGATTTTCATACGAAATTTCAACCCTTATTTTACCCGCTTGGGTGATGAGCTTAAATCCAATTTTCAAGTACCGCATGTCAAAGCTGTAAGATTTTTATAAAAACTTTCATCTCTTGATTCACACCTTTGGGGGATGATATCTCAAAATTTCTGAATCACGTGTTTCTTTGTTCCTTAGCTTAAATTTAAATTTTCAAGCACCTCATGTCAAAACCGGGATTGATATACAAACTTTCATTCCTCATTTCCTAAAGATGCGGGATTCCTAAAAATGCTAAAACATACTTTTTATTTTTTATGGAGAGCTCAAAACCAAAATTGTGTAATTCTTTAAAAATCCTTTAAAAATGATATATGACCAACATACGAAAAAATCATCCCCCTTTTCACCCCCTTGAAGGGAGATTTTAAATAAATGCTTAAACACGTGTTTCTTTATTTTTTACCAAAAGCTTAAATTCTAATTTGTGTGAATCGGACTCAAGAAACAAAGACTTTCAAAAAAACTTTTGTCCCTTATGGGGATGAGTTTTGGAAAATCCTTCCTTAGTGGGTGGTTTTGAAATGCAAAAAACCTATGTACAAAATCTGTAGCTACAGCGTTTACGGCTCGGCGTTGATGAATCTGCCATTAAGTCAGGACAAGTTAATTTATATGTTTAGATTATTATCAGTATTTGTTAGCTCTATTACGTGAAATTTCGAACTCGCTGCGATGGTGAATTTGCAATATGTCTTTGCCTGTCTCTGTGAGTATGCGATATCTGTTTATCTTTGCTCATAAAACTACCTAAGCTCATTTTTGTGTGGGTAAAAATAATGTTGTTTTAGGATGAGCCTCGATGACCCCCCCCAAAATCTAGAGCTGGAACCGCGCCTGTCACCTCCAAGCCATAAATCAGATCATAGAAAAGTCCTCAGAACACAAGATGCCCATTCACTTAGCGTTTGTTGACTACAGCAAAGCCTTCGATAGCCTCTACCATACCGCGATGTTTAATGCACTAACAACTCAAGAGATAGATACCACCTACATAGATTTAATAAAAATTATATACGCTGAAAGCACTGCAAACATAAAACTTCAATCCTCTGGACCCACATTTCCCATTCGTAAGGGTGCCAAACAGGGTGATCCGCTTTCCCCAAAACTGTTCACAAGTTCTCTCGAAGAAATTTTCAAAACCTTAGCAGTCTCATGGAGCGAGAAGGGCATTGATGTCGGCGGAAACAGGCTTACGAACCTTCGTTTCGCCGACGACATTGTGCTTTTTGCTTCGTCTGCCCATGAACTACAAAACATGCTGACCGAACTCGACGTGACAAGCCGCAAGGTTGGACTTCACATGAACCAGTCAAAGACAAAAGTCATGACCAATGGCACGAAACGTAGGGTGGTGATAGACGGGCAAGAGATACATCACGTTGAAGAATACATCTACTTGGGCCAGATAGTTTCCTTCCACAATAGGCAAGACAAAGAAATCAGTCGCCGAATTGAAAACGCTTGGAGGAGCTACTGGTCCATGAAGGATTTACTAAAAGGGACTCTCCCACTATCCTTAAAACGTAAAATCATCGACATGTGTATCTTGCCTGTTCTAACCTACGGTGCCCAAACATGGTCTCTGACTGAGGCACAGAAGTCCAGACTTGCGGTTTGTCAAAGGGCAATGGAGCGCAGCATACTAGGTGTCAAGAGGACCGACCGTATCCGGAACACCACTCTACGCTCCAAAACCCGTATCACTGACGCCAATAGAAAGGCTGCCACATTAAAATGGGATTGGGCAGGCCACGTGTGTCGAATGCACCCGGATAGGTGGGCCAAACGCGACACAGAATGGCTGCCACACAACGGACGCCGGGGCAGAGGAAGGCCAAAAAAGCGATGGAGGGATGACCTGGTTGCTTTCGAAGAGGAGTGGCCGACGATGGCGATCGATAGGGAGGAGTGGAAACGTAGGGGGGAGGCCTTTGCCCAGCAGTGGGACAGCACAGGCTAAACAAAAAAAAAAAATTTAAATGTATACCCATACCTATCTTGCAAATTATAGCGTTCTAGTACAAAGGGTCTCTGAGCTAAGCCAAGGACGGACAGACAGGACAAGCGGACATGACGAAACTATAAGGGTTCCTTGTTGACTACTGAACCCTAAAAAGTATATGTTGGATCTGTGAAAATTTTATTACAATCCGAGGTAGGTTACTACATCGGTTTTTTAGGTTTCCGTACCCAAAGGGTAACAAACGGGACCCTATTAATATGCCTCCGATGTAGGTATGTCTGTCTGTCGGTCGGTCTGTCTGTCAGCGGGCTGTATCTCATGAACCGTAATAGGTAGACAGTTGAAATTTCAAAAATTATGTAGGTATTTCAGTTGCCGCTATAACATAAAATATTAAAAATATAAAAAATAGGCAATTTTTGCTCGATTTTTGTTATTAGCTCTATCGTAAATACGGGAACACGAAGCGTGAAAGTTGGTACTGTGCACTTGAGGAACCCTAAAATATTTTTTTAGGGGGGACATTGTTCAAATATCGGTGTGAACCACGAATCCACTTTCCGCGGGTACTAACCAAGTTCTTTTCAGATGCTTAAATATGTTTCAAAGCCAGAGGTTATCACCAGAAGCACGCAACCGATCCAAACCAATTGGCTAAACAAAACTCTGGTTTTGTTTGACGGAGGATTAAAGAAGTGATGATACATGGACCAGAGCAATAAAATGAACGCTTTTGTTTCTGAGGTTAGAGAAGTCTGATCATCCGTAAGTCTTATAAAATATTTTCATAGCCCGCGATAGAAATTGTTGTGTAGTTGTGTGTCGATTCTTTTGAAAGAGACAATAATCCTTGATTGTGGTTACTTGCAATTGAGTTGGGAGGGACAATCTACTCTGTTTAGGATATAAGATAGGCAGGTTTTATTTACAACTATAACTAAATTGCCTTCTTTGGTTAAAATTTTCAAAGTGTATAAAATTGGGGGAGTTCCAGACTAACAATTTGTAAGTATTTGAAGTTTACTAAGTTTGAAATTGTTGGAATATGTATTTAGTTGGAATGTTTTTTTTTATTCTTTAATATATTTATAATTGATTTGGATTTATTTCGTTATTTTAAATAATGGGAAATGCTGAATAATAAATTTTATTATTTTTAGATTGTGATTTCTAAATGAATATAGGACAAGTTAAATTGTCATTATCGGATGTATGAAGGCTAATTGAGGAATTTTCACACTTTCTGCAAATCATCGAACAAGATCAGAAGAAAATTATATATTGTGATACTTTAAGAAATTTAATATTCATTCTTAATAGATTTTTTGTAAACATTTATAACTCTGCGAAAATTATGACTTATTGGGTTTGATATTTTGTGTTATTATTTGTAGATAATAATAAATGAACATCCTATCCCTTAGATTAAGATTATTCAGATTTATTATAATTTTGTTAAGTTTATTCGCGTGTAGCTAGGCAGGGACATGTTTATTTTTAAACAGGAAATCAAGACTATCGAAACAATTACAATTATGAAATATTGTATAATGGAAAATTTGAGCTCGAATGCAAATTTTGTTCAAAATGGAGTGCTGTAACAGAGGAATATTATGGTAATGCAAATTTATTTTACTTTGTTTTCTTTTTCAGCAAAATTGAGTATTATAATTTTGGGTTAAATTATAAAGGCTTTATATCTGATTCACTTTCGATTTATTTGTGAATGACTAAAACCCATATGTCATCATATGAATTCATAACGGGTTTTTATTTTCGATATTTACATAGCTTCTTTTCAATTTGTTCTACAAAAAACTAGTGGTTTAGATTCATGGATTTTAAATGAATTAGATTTGTAAGTTTGTTTTCCGAAATTTTATTAGATAAATGAAATCTTCTTTAATCAATCAAGTGTGAGAAAAGAATAAAACTAGATGAAATTTGTCAATATTGTCAAATAATCAACAGACAAGTCATTTTGCAAATAAATTTATACACAGCTAGACGCTATTTTGAATTTTGTACAGTTTTTTTTGAAACATTTATTAAAAAATAAATCAAAACCAAAATCTAAATGGAAATAAATATTTAAATAAATAAAAGATATTTTTTTTAGGAAATAATAATAAAAGTTTGGCCCTAAAAATAAAATTCTAGTGTCTTCTAATAAAACAATTTTATGTCAAAATTATTTGAAATTTAGAATATTTGAACAAACGAGAAAGACTGTTATGCCAAACCGGACATCAGTATAAAATTTTGATTGTGATTCAAAGTGGAAAAGTGGTAAGAATATTTATTAAATCATTTCTATAAGGAATTTAATATATATTTTTGTTTGTTGGTTTAGTTGGAATTCTATAAATTCACTTTTCTTACATTCCAATAATTAAATATGTTAAAGAAAGTTTTTCGTCTTAAACTAAATAGAGCTGAAAAATTCTTACATAAGTCTAATTTAGGGCTAAGGCAAGTACTAAAATAACATTGCTTGAGAATAACTTCTTTCAGTTTAATTCAGTTTCAACTGTACTAATTTTGTATTTTCCTTGATACAATTTCTGAGTTGATTATACTCTTATAAATATTCTTTTAAAAAAAAGTGCAATCATATCATATTACCATAATAAACTTTCTTCCTTTTGTGTGGGGACATTCTAGTTTAATCTAGAGACATTAAATTGTTTATAAGGAATAAATTAGAAATGTCCTGAATCAATAGGAAGAATATTTTTGATGAAGACATTACATTCGCTCGTGGGTTGCTTCTTGTAAGGTGTGTTGTCGACGATCGCCCGCAAGGCTGCGACGGCTGTACGACATTCCGACCTTGGGGGACCTCTGAACTTTATGTGTGTTATCCTAAAGTAGTTAGATAATTTAAATAATCTTCATTGAATCATATAGGAACCTAAACCTTATAAAATTCTATTTTAATTTCCTTGATAAAACTTATGTCATAATTTATCATACTTAAAATTATACTTTGACTCAGTGTGAAACCACCTTTAATTTTACTAAAGTGGATTCTTTTAAACAAAATGGAACGGAAATTATAATGTTTAGTTTCCTTTCATAGTCTGTTCCGAATATTTAAGTATATACAATAATCCCATTTTTAGGGTTCCGTACCTCAAAAGAAAAAAACGGAACCCTTATAGGATCACTTTGTTGTCCGTCTGTCTGTCTGTCTGTCTGTCTGTCTGTCTGTCTGTCTGTCTGTCTGTCTGTCAAGACCCTTTATCTCACGAACGGGTAAAGGTATCAGGTTGAAATTAATACCATATATTAGGATCCATAGACCACACAAGGTCTGAAAATTTCAATTTTTTACAACGACGCAATAAAAAGATATGGCATTTTATGTTCTCATCTCCATACATTTATTCAAAAATGCAAAACCTACAGGGTAGTTCCCGTTGACCTAAAATTATGAAATTTGGCAAGAAGCTAGGTCTTACAGTACAAATAATGGGAAAAGTCTGAAATCATTAAATATTACAACTTTTCTCACAACTAATGGTAACCAATTGTGGTGAGCTCCCGTTTCAAGAACATTCATATAAGAGAGGGGTCAAGTTGGATGGTCACTGAGTTTTTAAAGTCAAAGAGCAAAAGCTTTTAGTATATAATAATTATGGTAGGTAGTACTGGGTAGTATGGGTCATACTGTGCCTGGACGGTGGTGGTATTGCTTATTAAATTTTTAAAAATTTTTGCTTTTTTACTTTTGAAATGTTTTTGATATTTTTAGACGCTTACCTTACAGGTTTCGCCGTCAATATTTAAATAAAATAAAGATAAGAAAATAGTTAATGTTTTTTTTACTTTTATAATATAATTATACTTACTAAACAAAGTTTATTTAATACGTGACAAAGTGTGGAACCATAATCTGATATCAGCGCCATCTTTAGGTACACGGTACAGACTTTTTAACCTAACTTCCTCTGAGACATCCAAAGCTCAAGATAATACCAATTATGGCCGCTAGGATTGCCACTAGGACGACACAGGTAAAAAATAATTAGAACCGTTTGATTGTATGCTATAGGTACTCAAAAAAATTTTCCTGCTTATAATAAATAAATTATATCACGGATTGCTTTGAAAATTAGAAATATGCAACATAAGCGTAAATTGGGTTAGGATGGAGGTAGGATACGCCATCTATACCGTTTAATATTAATATAGCTGGTAGGTAGGTATACTGCGTGCAAAATAACATTGTCTGTGACCGTTAATGCGCAGAAGTCAAAAAATTAGTCGCGGGGGTGAGCACGGCTCCCCCCAGGGGGCGAGCGAATCGCTCATTGGCTCTCCGCCTGTCACCCATGCGCGGAAAATAAAGACTTGTTCTGAACGCGCTGTACCTATTCCAACCTATAGCGTGAGCTGAGGTTGGTCTTAGGTACACTTAACAGCACATCAGGAGAAACACTTTTGCACCTTATGGCATGGTAATAGAGTTGAAAAAGTTTCTACCGACGTGCGGTTGACCGTACGTACACACGGCCGCACATCGGTAGAAACACTTTTGGACCTTATGGCGTGGTAATAGAGTTGAAAAAGTTTCTACTGACAAGCGGTTGACCGTACGTTGACCGACCGTACGTAGCCATGATCACACCTAGCTGTATTCAAAGACTAATTCAGCGTACATTGCTCGTTGAAGTAAGGATATTGCAATTAACATAACCAAGCCTCCCAGCAATGTATGCCGAATTAAGTCTTGGAATTTAGGTAGGTGTGATCGTGGCTTAAACTGTCAAGCTTGATGTGCTAAGCGGGTAATTTAGTTTTATACTATGGTTTTATTGTACACCTTTTGAGATGTACCTACGTCAGCAATTAACTGTAACAAAACGTAAGATGAACATGTTATCTTCAATTATAGGTATAGGTTTTATCAATGAAAAACCTACAGGGTACTTCCCGGTGAACTAAAAATATGAAATTTGGCAAGAAGCTAGGTCTCACGGTACAAATAATGGGAAACGTCTGAAATCATTAAATATTACAACTTTTCTCAAAACTAATGGTAACCAATTGTGGTGAGCTCCCGTTTCAAGAACATTCATATAAGAGAGGGGTCAAGTTGGATGGTTGCTGAGGCGATTTTTGTTTTAGTTCTATTTAAAAACGGGAACACTTACAAACTTGAAAATACATACATACATACATACATAACATCACGCCTCTTTCCCGTTGGGGTAGGCAGAGACCACAGTCCTCCACCTGCTACGATCTTGACATACTTCCCTTGCTTCCTGTACTTTCATCAATCCTTTCATACATGCTCGTCGGTTTAGGGTACTTTTAACCTGGCCTTTATTCAGAACGTCCTGAATTTGGTCCTGGTACGTTCGCCTAGGCCTTCCCCTTCCAACGTTTCCATTCACTCTCGCCTGGTAGATCTCTTTCGTCAATCTTCGTTCATTCATCCTCTCTACATGACCAAACCATCTCTGCATCCCTTTCTCGATTTTGGTCACTACGTCTTCTTTTACTTGAAAATTGGTATGTTTATAGGGCATAGGCTATAAAATAATAACAAATAATAAAATTTGGTCAAGCGCGTGTCGGACTCAAAAAATCTAGCACATTAACTTACTGAAATTTCAACTAATACAATTATGTTTATGTGGTGGTACGGAACCCTCAGTGCGCGAGTCCGACTCGCACTTGGCCGGTTTTTTTATACTTCTTTTGAGTCCTCTTTTAAATAAACGTCGAGTTTTAGCTAGTGTTGTTTACGCTAAATTCTCCCAGCTTTCTTGTTTTTAAAATACTCGATGATTTTGTTTTCCCTTAAGATCTTAAATCATAAATATTTGGTCCAAACTAGCTTAGATACAAATATCCCGTATCTTCTCGATTTTGGTCATCATCCTTCACCTTTTTATTTAAGGATTATCTTCAATAATCTTTTTCTCATACTTACTTCTAATATGTTCTTCTTCGAAATATGCTGGGTAATCCCATTATAGTTTAGATTCAATTCATTTTTAGGGTTCCGTACCTCAAAAGAAAAAAAACGGAACCCTTATAGGATCACTTTGTTGTCCGTCTGTCTGTCAAGACCCTTTATCTCACGAACGGGTAAAGGTATCAGGTTGAAATTAATACCATATATTAGGATCCATAATCCACACAAGATCTGAAAATTTAATTTTTTTACAATGACGCATACAAAAGATATGGCATTTTATGTCCTCATCTCCATACATTTATTCAAAAATGCAAAACCTACAGGGTACTTCCCGTTGACCTAAAATTATGAAATTTGGCAAGAAGCTAGGTCTCACAGTACAAATAATGGGAAAAGTCTGCAATCATTAAATATTACAACTTTTCTCACAACTAATGGTAACCAATTGTGGTGAGCTCCCGTTTCAAGAACATTCATATAAGAGAGGGTTCAAGTTGGATGGTCGCTGAGGCGATTTTTGTTTTAGTTCTATTTAAAAACGGGAACACTTACAAACTTGAAAATTGGTATGTTTATAGTGCATAAGCTATAAAATAACAACAAATAATAAAATTTGGTCAAGTGCGTGTCGGACTCAAAAAATCTAGCACATTAACTTACTGAAATTTCAACTAATACAATTATGATTATGTGGTGGTACGGAACCCTCGGTGCGCGAGTCCGACTAGCACTTGGCCGGTTTTTTAAATGAGTGTTCAGACTGGGGTTACTTCACATAATTCTTGTCTCGCGTGGGTTGGTAACGGAAAAGAGATTTTATTTTATTTAGTTACACATCACAAGTGCAAGATATGAAGGCTATACGGAGACCTTGTTGGTGCAATAAAGTCACTCAGTGACTGGGGGGAGGGAAATTGCCCTTCAAACTCTTTATATCTCTCGTTATAAAACCGTTATTGATCTAGGCTGGCTATGCAAGCATTAATACTATACCCGTATCTAGTACAGACTCCACACCTGGACGTGTGGGGCTGGCTAATTATTTTCAGTTTCACTTATTTCAAAACAAACTAGGGGATTCGATGATGTCGATCAATGTCTGCCCGGAGGGATTGCAGGAAGAGCTCATTTTGTAGGAGTGCCTTGTTATCCTAAAGGAAGACTGTATGCTTTGCGTGCCTGGCGGGCTCGGCGACCAACTCTGGTATGGTTGGCTATAATAATAGGCCAATACCCTGTAAACCCTGGACGAGCCAGTGATTGTCCCTTCAAGGTGGGCCACGCGGGAGTCGAGTTTAACGCGGGACATGAACATACCCGGGGGGAGACATCATCACCTTCTGGGTTGTACTGTGGTTAGTTAGTTCCACTCTCCACATACACTAACCCTAGTCTTTACTGTAGTTTAATTAGTTCGATGGGATATCCTGCTTCGCGAGGATGATCAGAATCCTGACGATCCAGTTGGATTGTTAGGGTAGTTAGCGTCATATCACTGTGCTCTGGGTGGTTGTATGCCTCGGACCTAGGACACAGTAAATATATAAGCTAAAGCAGTATGGAAACTAGGGCCTTTTTTTGAAAAAAAAAACTATTCTGCGTCAGAGCGTCAGGGTTGTAACCCAGAAATTTGAAATAAGAATAGTATGATGAACTCAAATATTGGGGTGCTTCTATCAACTTAGTTCCTTTCAGCATGTTTTCGGACCGTAAAACTAAACAAATTTTTCCGAAACCCTTAGTCGCCTTTTACGACGCAAGGAAATGTTAAGACACTTAGTCGCCTTTTAGCACCTAAGGGCAGATCGAAACACTTAGTCATCTTTTACGACACAAGGAAAGGTTAAGAAGTCACTTAGTCGCCTTTTACGACACACGGGAAGGTTAAGTCACTTAGTCGCCTTTTATGACACAAGGGCAGATAAAGACACTTAGTCGCCTTTTATCACGCAAGGGCAGGTTAATATACTTAGTCGCCTTTTATCGCACAAGGACAGGGACATACTTATAGGGACTCTAGGGTGACCTTTAATTAGTTCTTGATAGAAAAAAGTATGAATGTACTCTACTCATGATACTGAACAACTTTCCCCAAGGAACATAGGTCGAAATACGAAAATCAAGTTTTGACCTCCCGTATAAAACTGCATCAGCTGATAGCGCATTTTGTATGGGAGGTCAAATTTGGTTTTTCGTATTTCAACCTATGTTCCTTGGGAAAAGTTGTTCAGTATCATGAGTAAAAGCATATCTTTTGCTATCAAGAACTAATTAAAAGTCAGCCTCTATGTACCTATTTGTTTGTATTATGGTTTTAGCACGCACGACTTACTTCAGCGCGAAAACTGCTTATTTTCCTGTAGCTGTGTGTGCATGTGTGAGTGCGCCTGTTTTGGACGTTTGTTAGGAGTTTCCATACTGCTTTAGCTTATATATTTACTGTGCCTAGGACTTAGGGTAGAGGAGCCTAGGACGAGCTGTTTGGGGCGTCGGTGGTGCTCCAAACTTGGGGATTGTCCCCACATTCTTTTTTTATTAATTCATTCTTCTAACAAGGGTCTCTTTTCAGAAAATTCAATGGTTATTACGTAAATCAAAATTTGAAACTATAGTATACATAAATTGTTAAACAATTGGATAGAATGGAACCATAATCAAAATCAAGATCTACAATAAAAGTTTTTCAAGATTTTAAACTATTAAATAAAACCAAATTATTAGACTTTGTAAAGATAATATTTATTAGAGTAAACAATAAAACTACCAAATGTGTTTTTCATTCATTAGTCAACCTCTCCACCAAGTAGGACCTGGTACTACAAATTAATATTACATTATTGATTAAACACAACAAATGGGTTAAAATTAACATAATTTTATTAGAATTATGTTGCTAGACGAAATAATTGGCCAAATCTTAAAAGTATTTGACTTGAGGATTCAAAAGGAAGGATTGTCCGATCAGTACAGTACCTACCTAGGTATGTTAATACTCGTAGTGCACAAGCCATAGAAAAACAAGTATTAAAACTGGTCAAGTGCGTGTCGGACTCACGCGCATTTAATACAGTAGTGTAGGTCTACACTTCGGTTGACTGCGCCTCCTTATCTAAAACGGTATTTTTACCTTTAGTGGTACTGAACCTACGATGCGCGAGTTCGTCTCGCACTTGGCCGTTTTTTCTTAGCCAACCAAATCGCAGAGGCATGTTATGTACCTACCTACTAGGGTACTAGGTAGGCATTTTTCATATGGTATAATTAAGTAACTCATCCTGGACAATTTACAACGAATGAGCGAGTGAATATTGACAAATCCAACAAGAACAAAACCCTGTGATTGTGAATTTGTTTGTGATGCAATGCAACGCACGCAACGCAACACAGTATTATATATTCTGTGACACAGTGCAGCGGTTCTCTATCTACAACGGAACTTACGGAACGAGTTCAATGACACAGCTCTCTCTATGCGACACATAGCGCCATCTCTTATCATACCGTGAATTTAGTACCTAATTACATTATGGTTACAAACACTGCGATAAACCTCGTACTTACGTGAAATTTCAGCCTTTAATATTGTAATTTATATGCAGATGTATGCACTAATAGCCACATTTGTTGACAAACACCGTGACGCACGCAAATTGCGTCAATAACACGGTCCCTTGCAAGGGCCCGGGCCGGACTAGGTGTCCGGCGTCCGCGCGGCTGTCTCAGCTCAGTGCGGTCCCTTTCGTGCTAAGGACTCGCACTCTCGCAGTCACTCCATCGCACATTCATTGGCTGCTAGTTGGAACCAATCGCGTTGCACTGCGCTCCTCATCACCACTGGCCCGCGGCGTCACAGCGGAAAAGGCGGTGGGTAAAATTACTAACGAAAAGACGAATAAATGGCACGAATTCTTGGCCTAAGGATGGACGGAGAGTTCTTCTCCTCACGCCATAGATTTAACACACATGCATGCTTCATGAAATGACACGACACTACACCAACGTGTAGCAGATTATACTCCTACCTAGCCATCTCCTAGCGCAAAAAAAAACTAAAAATATTTAATGGTAGTCGTCGTCGCTATCATAATATTATTATCCCAACATGGCTTTAATAAACTGGTAGAAAACCTTTACAGGACTTAATTTGGAGGCTAAATGCTACAACTTTTGTTCAACGACTTCGAAATTCGCAAAAATTCGATACTTCATGCAAATTGGACCGATTAGCTGATGATTTTCTAGTAAAGAAGTTGTATAAAAGTCAATAAGTGATAGGTCATAATAATTCCCTCAGAGACAGAGTATGATTTTTTTAGTTGTTTGTTGGTACCTTTTTGACATACTTATTTTAAATTGAGAAAAAAAAAGATTTTTACAATCTTTCATCCCCTATTTAACCCCCTTTCAGTTTTATTTTTGGAATCAAAAGTAGCCTCTTTCTCTTGGTTTACAATATCTTTACTACTTATACCAAATTTCACCAAAACGGTTCAGCGGATTAGCCGTGAAAGCGTAATCTACATTATTTAATTGATTTCCCATACAAACTTTCACCCTATGTCCTAATACACGTCATAACATAGGATCTATTTCAGTGGCCATTTTTTATGATTTTTTCTAAAAAAAACCTATTTTGTATGCTTAGATTTTTCAAGTTTTTCATATTATATGGGTCATTTTCAAAAAAGATGTACATTACTTAAATTAATATGTCCGACTAACATAACATTATTTTTTACGAATTCAGTGCTGCATTTTTTAATTTGGGCAACTTTTCCTATTAATATAAACCTTCTTCTTCAAGACACTTATCTTAATTATGGCTTTTACAAAATAATTGTATTTTATAGTGTCCGTCTCCCCAGCAACCCGTGCGAGATATGGCCAAGTGGCATACACCACCAAAATTTAGTGGAAATTGGTTCATTCCATCAGTAAAGTGTCAGATTCAGTGCATCAAAACTGATGACACTACGAGGTGAAAACTTTGGGTGGCTGTAGAGACGTCTCGTCAGCCAGCCCATTATACACAGGGAAAACTACGAAGATTACATAAAAGCAAAATAGTTCCACATTTACTGCATGTCTAGTGCAATTGATTGTAAAAAAGCCGAATCGAAAATGTCCATATGGTAGGAGCACTTCATCAATAATTATGGGTGGCTGGAGAGACGTTTTCCCAGCCCGCCCATGTGATATCTCGGAACATATAGTAGGTAGGAAGATGAAACAAAGCTTAATATTTACTACCTACTCGGAACAGTAGGTAGCAAATATTTCAAAATCCTAGCTCCACTAACTTTTGAGATATTTGTATTTTTTCATGGGCTTGCTGGGGAGACGTCTCGCCAGCAAGCCCATGCTGTAACTCAAAAAGTACTGCACGTAGAATGCTTAGCGATATACCAATAGAGAGTGCATATTTGATGCAATAAGCACCAAGAAAAGTGAGTCCCTAGGTCTTATGGTTTCGATGCTAGAAACAAAAATCATTTTCCCGCTGAAAATTTGGAATGCATGATGTGAAGTGCAACGTTGCCATTCTGTGCAATTCTACATGTTGCTGTTAGAGCATTCAAAAATCAATCTTGTGTCCTAATAGTTAAGAGGTCCTGTAGACGCACGTGTAGATTATTTGTAATTTGAGAATAGTTCGGGAGACGGTGTACTTAAAAGGCTGATTGGTTAACAAGAAGTTTTTATTTATTTGTGGACCATAGTGGAGACGGACACGATTTTGGTGTCCGTCTTCCCAGCAAGCCCGTGCGAGATATAGCCAAGTGGCATACACCAAAATTTAGTGGAAATTGGTTCATTCCATCAGTAAAGTGTCAGATTCAGTGCATCAAAACTGACGACACTACGAGCTGAAAACTTTGGGTGGCTGTAGAGACGTCTCGTCAGCCAGCCCATTCTATACAGGGAAAACTACGAAGATTACATAAAAGCAAAATAGTTCCACATTTACTGCATGTCTAGTGCAATTGATTGTAAAAAAGCCGAATCGAAAATGTCCATATGGTAGGAGCACTTCATCAATAATTATGGGTGGCTGGAGAGACGTTTTCCCAGCCAGCCCATGTGATATCTCGGAACATATAGTAGGTAGAAAGATAAAACAAAGCTTAATATTTACTACCTACTCGGAACAGTAGGTAGCAAATATTTCAAAATCCTAGCTCCACTAACTTTTGAGATATTTGTATTTTTTCATGGGCTTGCTGGGGAGACGTCTCGCCAGCAAGCCCATGCTGTAACTCAAAAAGTACTGCACGTAGAATGCTGAGCGATATACCAATAGAGAGTGCATATTTGATGCAATAAGCACCAAGAAAAGTGAGTCCCTAGGTCTTACGGTTTCGATGCTAGAAACAAATATCATTTTCCCGCCGAAAATTTTGAATGCATGATGTGAAGTGCGACGTTGCCGTTCTGTGCAACTCTACATGTTGCTGTTAGAGCATTCAAAAATCAATCTTGTATCCTTATAGTTATAAGGTACTGTAGACGCACGTGTAGATTATTTGTAATTTGAGAACAGTTCGGGAGACGGTGTACTTAGTAAAAGACTGATTGGTTATCAAGAAGTTTTTATTTATTTGTGGACGACATGTTAAGAACGAAAGAGATAATATGTATTTTAGCTCACGTGAAGACTAACTGGTGCCTCAATCTCTTTTTAGCAACCGTGACAACTGTATTCTAGGAGGAGATGTAGGTTTAATGGTCTCAGTAACAAACTAAAATTTTTAAAGTATTCTTAAATTGTCCTGTCATTAATAAGTTAAGAAAACTGATTTATTAAATAAATACGTGAGCCAAAATACATATTATGTCTTTTGTTCTTCACATGTTGTCCATAAATAAATAAAAACTTCTTGTTAACCAATCAGCCTTTTAAGTACACCGTCTCCCGATTTATTCTCAAATTACAAATAATCTACACGTGCGTCTACAGGACCTCTTAACTATAAGGACACAAGATTGATTTTTGAATGCTCTAACAGCAACATGTAGAATTGCACAGAACGGCAACGTTGCACTTCACATCATGCATTCCAAATTTTCAGCGGGAAAATGATTTTTGTTTCTAGCATCGAAACCGTAAGACCTAGGGACTCACTTTTCTTGGTGCTTATTGCATCAAATATGCACTCTCTATTGGTATATCGCTCAGCATTCTACATGCAGTACTTTTTGAGTTACAGCATGGGCTTGCTGGCGAGACGTCTCCCCAGCAAGCCCATGAAAAAATACAAATATCTCAAAAGTTAGTGGAGCTTTAGGGAATGGAATACTACATTCCATTCTCCGATATACCGCTCGGTCACAAAGCCCGACCTTGGTTCAATGCAGACTGCGCTCGCGCTGAGGCTCGAATGCAGTCTGCATACCAAGCCTGGGTTCAAGCCCGTGACCGCAAAGTTCGAGCTCGGCGGGTTCGCGCGAAGAAAAGAGCATTTAATGCTGCTGCAAAGTCCTGCAAGCGGGTGATCCGGAAGGCCCGTTACGACCACGTCAGTCGCATAGGGACCAAACTTGCATCCTACCCCTCTGGTAGTAAACAATTTTGGTCCCTTTCCAAGTCAGTCGAAAACAACTTCTGCCGTCCTACATTACCTCCCCTGCTGAAACCAGACGGGTCACTAGCCCACTCCGCAACAGAGAAAGCAAATTTATTTGCATCTCTATTTGCGAGCAATTCTCGCCTAGATGCAGATTCTAATCAGCCACCGACGATTCCTCGCTGTGATTCTTCGATGTCGGAGATCACAATACACTCAAAAGAGGTTCGTAGAGTACTTCGAAGTCTAGACGTGAACAAAGCTAGCGGTCCTGATGGAATACCAGCAAGAGTCTTGAGGAACTGTGCGCCTGAGTTGTCTCCTGTGCTGACGCGTTTGTACCGCCTCTCTCTTAAAACAAGAACGGTGCCTAAACCTTGGAAGGTTGCCAATGTACAGCCGGTACCCAAGAAGGGTAGTCGTGCCGACCCCACCAACTATCGTCCGATCGCCATCACCTCCATACTCTGCAAAGTTATGGAAAGGGTACTAAATGGAAAATTGCTGACTTACCTAGAAACTAATGACCTACTCAGTGATCGTCAGTATGGCTTCCGCCGGGGACGATCAACTGGGGATCTTCTAGTGTATGTTACGCATTTCTGGGGCGAGGCCATCGAGAAACACGGCGAAGCCCTAGCCGTATCACTGGACATCTCGAAGGCCTTTGATAGGGTATGGCACGCAAGTCTGCTGAGCAAACTTCCTGCATACGGCATTCCCGTTGACTTTTGCTCTTGGATTTCTGACTTCCTGAGTGAACGGTCGATCCGAGTAGTCCTTGATGGCTGCTCCTCTGACCTCATGGCTATTGACGCCGGGGTTCCTCAGGGGTCTGTTCTCTCTGCGACTCTTTTCCTGCTGCACATCAACGACCTACTTGGTCCTAATATTGTTGGGTACGCAGATGACAGTACTGTCGTCGAGAGATATATGTCAAGCGCAAAAGCCAGCAGTGACGAAATACGTTCTTTGAGAGAGGCCACGGTAGAGCGTATAAACTCAACCTTAAGTCTTGTCTCCGACTGGGGTGACAAAAATCTGGTGAGTTTCAACGCCACCAAAACACAAGCGTGTCTATTCACTGCAAAAAGGAGTCCATTCAATCTGGCTCCTACTTTTCGAGGTGCATCTGTAGCGGTCACCGACAGCCTCGAGCTTCTTGGCATGAAGCTGTGTGCAAACCTGAACTTCGGCGCCAACATTGAGTCAAAAGCTCAAACTGCGGCCAAAAAGTTGGGTATCCTCAATAAGGTTAAGCGGTATTTCTCTCCTGGACAGTTGCTAGTTTTATACAAAGCACAAGTCCGATCTTGTATGGAGAATTGCTGCCACCTTTGGGATGGCTCAGCCAAATACCAACTAGCCGCTCTAGACTTGATCGATCGCAGAGCCAAGAAGCTCGTTGGTGATGAGATGCTAGTGAAAACCAAGTTTCACAGCCTAGCCCACCGGCGCAAAATTGCATGTCTGTCGGTCTTTTACAGATTGTACTTCGGAGAGTGTGCCCAAAAGCTCCATGAGCTTATTCCGCCATCCCCCTTCTACCATCGGGAATCCAGACGCACCGCAGGATATCACCCATATCTGGTTGATATTCCACACATTCGCACAAAGCGCTTTGAAACATCCTTTATAATGCGCACAGCTAAGGAGTGGAATTCTCTGCCTGCGTCTGTGTTCCCGAGCTCTTATAACCCGAATCTATTTAAGTCGCGAGTGAATAGGCTTCTTCTGGGCAAGCTCGTTCAATCGTCGACCTCATCTCTGTCCTCAAGGCTAGATCGAGGTCAAGAGTAAGCCCATACATAATAAAAAAAAAAAAAAAAAGCTAGGATTTTGAAATATTTGCTACCTACTGTTCCGAGTAGGTAGTAAATATTAAGCTTTGTTTCATCTTCCTACCTACTATATGTTCCGAGATATCACATGGGCTGGCTGGGAAAACGTCTCTCCAGCCACCCATAATTATTGATGAAGTGCTCCTACCATATGGACATTTTCGATTCGGCTTTTTTACAATCAATTGCACTAGACATGCAGTAAATGTGGAACTATTTTGCTTTTATGTAATCTTCGTAGTTTTCCCTGTATAGAATGGGCTGGCTGACGAGACGTCTCTACAGCCACCCAAAGTTTTCACCTCGTAGTGTCATCAGTTTTGATGCACTGAATCTGACACTTTACTGATGGAATGAACCAATTTCCACTAAATTTTGGTGTATGCCACTTGGCCATATCTCGCACGGGTTGCTGGGGAGACGGACACAAAACGAGATTGATGACAAATGTCTTATGAATTTGACGTTTCGCACACGCTGCACTACCTCATTTTCGTATGCAATGATAGCGCGCTAAAGTGACGTCACTGATGACGTCACGTCGCTTAAACGAGTGAATACGAGCAAGTTTTGAACCGACTATTAGCGCGCTAAAACCCAAAGATTTCGGACCCTAAAACCGCACACAAAGCTCATGAGCAGGTTTTAATCCGTACTGATAGAGTAACTGATGTCAGTCAACTGTCTTTGTCAAAGTCAATTTTTGCGCGCTCCCGTACCGTAGCCATCCAGCGGATTCCTGTGTAAATCATTCTTTCACTGGACAATACTGGACATTGGCGTGTCGCCATATTTTTATAACAATTCCTTTACTTTGACATTGGCGAAATACGTTTTGTAATGAGATGTGATGCCATTAAATAAATATACATACAAATAATACTAACGTCTAACGTCAGACTACAGAAGCCATAGGATTTAAAACACTACAAGCAGACGCAGGCAGAACGCAGCCATTTGAAAATAAGGTGCAGGTAAGTTATTTCTACTTCTATTGTTTAAATTTTAAGTGCTAGAGGTAAAAGGGACAAACTTCTTCGATTGACTTGGCATATGCATGTATAACGGAATAAAGTATGTCGCCGCGTCGTCGTATTTCTACTTCTGCTGCCTAATATTTCATCCTTCTGGTGGCTTGTTCATGCTGTACGGTTGTATGTAAAAAAATGATAAGTTATCGTATCCAAAGCACAACTTAGGAAGCACATCGGTACGCGACGTCTAGATGTTTTAGTCCTTTGTGTAAGTAATGCATTTTTAGTAGTAGGTAGGTATAGCGCGTTCAGAACAACTTTGTCCATGACGGTTATTTTCCGCGCATGGGTGACAGGCGAAGAGCCAATGAACGATTCGCTTGCCTCTTTGGGGGAGCCGCGCTCACCCCAGCGACTAATTTTTTGACTTCTGCGCATTAACGGTCATGGACAAAGTTATTTTGTATGCAGTATAGACCATTTGGTGATGAAAAACAAAACTATTTTGTAGTATATATTGCCTCGAATTCCATAACCTGGAAGAGGCATTACCAGAAGATCTGTTAATTACAGATATTGGTAGATCTGTAAACCTTCCAGGTTCAGGCAAGGCTACCCAAGATATTCGTTAGTAGGACCTCTAGGGTTATTGTCCTACACTGATGTGACGATACGGCGCTGGCAGGTGTGCACAACTCAAGAAGAGGTGGGGCTTCTCTGATAACGACAAGTGTTAGTGCGACATTTTGCAATCTATGACACACTTGCTTTCGTGCCCTACTGCCTCAGTTTCTTGCACATGGTAGGACCTTTTTGAAGGCAACCAAAGAGCTATTGCTGTAGCCACATTTTGGGCTAATTTACTATAAAATCATTTGCCATTGATATGAAAAGAAAAAAACTGGTGTGACTACAATAAGGCTGGGTTCCAAAACTGGTAATAATTACCCTTTGACAGCAGTCGAACACACGTGAAAGTCATGGAGGGTGTAAGGGTCGATACACTGTCCGCCTGTACACCGTCCTTTACACGCTGCTTATCGTGCTGGCAGGGTAATTTTTACCCGATTTGAAACTTATTCTAAAGTTTAGTTCATGTATCCTTTGTATGACATATTTCGAATCTAAAATAGGTATTATCTTATACTTCTTCCTGATTACAAAATTTGAGGTGCTGGGTAAAACTGTGTTACTATAAGCATCTATTATCACTATAGTCCCTTTCGTGAGTCAATGCCAACGCTTACCAATACATTTTGCAGCTATATCAACAAGCTAAAGCTGTCAGAAAAAACAAGTTTGTAAAACAATGTTGTTTCTTCTGTAAGCATTGGCATTGACTCATGAAAGGAATTATACATATTAGTTTTCTTTTTGTATGTATCTTATTTATTTGTTTTTTATTTATTTATTTATTATATTATGGCAACAAACAGTCAAGTCAATGTAGGTAGTTGATTCAACAGGGGGAGTCCGGATTATAAATAGAACATTAAGGGGAAGATATAAACAATGATGAAAAACGTCTTTGTCATGAACGAAAACACAAATCTTAGGAAACACAATGAAACTTTCACACCTCTCGAGTGCAAGCAACCCTAGACACAATTTTCTACCGAACCGTGTAGAGATTTTGTGGAATGGGCGGCTGCCACAGACAGTGATCAGTGCTCCCTCTGTAAATGCTTTTAAAAACAGACTGGACAAATATTTGATGCAAGTACAGTGATATACACGCATCAGCACCATGTGCTGCTAGTGTATTAATAAATAATAATAATATCTTACTTACCTAAATTATCTAAAACTTATTACAATATCTATTAAAATATAGTGTGAGACGCATCACTTGAAAACGGCTTGCCAGATTTGGTAAATAATAATATCTTTATTGAGCAAAGCCTAATTACATTACAAACTTATCACTATAAAAATAAAATTATCTACAAGGCTTTTAATCTAAAAGGTAGATTTTTTTGTATAGTAATAATAATTTGAAAAAATAAATAAATTACAGAAGTAAAAAAAATCATGTCAATGCATCTAGCTAGAGTGTAGAGGTACTTTTTAGGGTTCCCCGTTGACTATGGATCCCTGATTACCTTAACCATTGCAGCTGCACTAAAATGGTTAAAGGAGACTATCCATAATTATTCAGATTAAAAAGAATGTACAGTTAGCAACAAAAAAAGTTTATGATGCCAACCAATCCTTGCGTCAAATACCTTACCAAACACGATTATAGTTTTATTTTATTTATTTGGGAAACAAACAGCATTCAGTTTATAACATAAGAATAATACATATAGATAGTACATGAGCCAACAAAGTTTCCACTAAAAGATATATATAGCTGAGTACCACTGAGTAAGTTAAGCTGGGACGCAGTATTCAAAAACCAAGTCAGTACACGTTGAGATATCAGTAGCAATTAGTCTGAAAGTGAAAAGACACATGTTAAACTAACGGTGCACTGGACAAAGTTCTGGCTCTGAGTCCCTGCCCTTGACCAGTCTAAATCTTAACTAAAATCTATATTATCTATCTAGCTAGGTCCTAAACTATAGTATAGGTAAGTGGTTTTATTCCTACATTTATAAACAAAACAAGACAAAACTAATGAAAATGACTACTGATTTATGTTTTAACACTTCCTGTGTTCGGATAAATCTACAAAGTAGAAAATCGCAAAATTTCACAACCACAGGCAGGATTCGAACCTGCGTCTACTGCGTAAGTACCGCAGACGCTTTACCAACTAGGCTACTGTGGTCCTGCCCGATGTTGTGAAATTTAGCGACCTCTATACGCATTCCAACGTTGCGTTTGTGCTGCCACCTAGTAAGCGTTTTTTTTTTTTTTTTATCTATCTGCAATGATGGACTAGTTGAGCTAGTACAGCAAAAAAAAAAAAAAAACGCTTACTAGGTGGCAGCACAAACGCAACGTTGGAATGCGTCCTGTTCTCTTTTCTTTGCTAATGGCGTGAACAGATCAAGATCACAGTTTTTAAATCTATAGTTAATTCATTTATATCAAAAATAGAAACATAAATAAAGGGTGTAAGAGACGGTGTACCGAAAACTGAAAGGGTGTGCTCAGTCAACGGAACTGAACAACTTTCCTAAAGAAACATTTCTGGGAAATGAAAATCAAATTTGACCTCTCCATACAAACTGTTCGAGCAGAGTGAACAATTTGTATGGAGAGGTCAAAAATTTTTTACATTTCCCAAAAATGTTTCTTTTGGGAAAGTTGTTCAGTTTCGTTGACCGAGCACGCCCTTATGCACCAAGTTTCAATGAGAGGATCTTAAATACTTGGCCACTCAGAAACATAGGTTGAAATAAAAAATAAAAAATTGCCCTCTCATACAATTTATTTTTCATATTTCAAACTACGAGTATGTTTCTTAGGGAAAGTTGTACAGTTTCGTTAACTGAACATGCTCTAAAATTTAATGCATATCCTCAGGAACATGGTGTATAGTGTAGGTACTTACTTAAATCTTAGAGCCACCGCGCACTAGCGATTTTTTAGTTGGCCAATAGTTTGATCGTTCTGTGAATCAGTATGTACCCTTATGGTAGTGCGCACATTTGTCGATTTAAAGTTGGCGATGTTTTTTATTGAAAGTACGATTGCGACTAAACTGTCGGCCAATTAGAAATCGCTAGTGTGCGGTGGCTCTTAATAACAGTGCAGTGAATAAATAACTAATTACACAAATAAGAACAAGTAAGTTACATCTCTCATATTCGGTAATTAGGTCCTTATTACCACCAAATGGGGCTTGTAGGTGACCAATACTTACCTAAAAGCCCTAGGGCAGTAAGTAAGTACTTACCTCACAATCTAGATGTAAAGCAGAGTAGTTAGCTCGGGTGTAAGCATCAATTGCACCCTCGAACTATAGGCGCACTTTGACCTTGAGTGGATCTGGTTTAGGGCGTTTTAGCGTAGCGCTGGTTTAGCTTATACTGGTTTTGTTTCTACGTCTATGCTGGCGTGCGTACAGTCAAGAGCACGCACGTCAAGCTTGAAATTGATATACAGGGTGTTATAGACAGCTTTCCGAATACTGAAGGGGCATGATCGATCAGTCAACGATACTGAACAACTTTCAGTGAACAAAACTTTCAGGAAACGAAAAAAAAAATCCGCGTGTCCATACGAAATTGTAAAGTTGATCAGGTAGTTTGTATGGAGAAGCCGATTTTGTTTTTCAATTCCTGAAAGTTTGTTCACTGAAAGTTGTTCAGTGTCGTTGACTGATCATGCCCCTTCAGTATTCGGAAGGCTGTCCCTAACACCCTGTATTATTGGGCTTTGTTCTTTTCTAATAGTCGCAAGAAATAAAATCTTGTTTCGAGTTTCAAGCTTGACCTGCTTTTCACTGCACTTTTATTACTTACATACTAATTTGATGAAAAATTATTGTAAAATTATTATTGTAAATTATTGTAAAATATATTTTTTTAAATTAAATTTATATTATATTTATTTATATTTAAAATGCTGCAATTTCGTATATAATTTTTACAGCTTTTAGGGCCTGTGCACACTGCATTTTATAAGAACGCGCGTTTTTCATCCCACAGAAAAGTTTGTTTGCGCTTGTGTCGATGCAAACGCGCGTTTGTAACGCCGCAAACGCAAACAGACTGCTCTGGGTAATGAAAAACGCACTGATGTAATAGCTCGTTGCGTCTTTTCTTTCAGCCATGTCTATACGACAAGAGACCGTTATAGGACTCAGTGAGTTAGGCCCAGTTCTAGCAGAGATGGAAGACAATAAAAGTATAAGAAGCGAGAGCTATAATGATATAGCGAAGGCCATAGAACAGGAATGTAATATTAGCCAAATTAACATATTGGACAGAATCATTGACGTCTGTGCAAGAGACTTAAAAACAGATTTACAGTACCGTCCATGTGTCCTACTGGTCCTTTCAAACATTTTAAAGAAAATCAAGGTAAGATCCTAGACTTTCACGCACAATGGTCCTTATAGGATTAAGTGCGGAAACCACACACTTAACTTAGAACTTAGATCCTAGACTTATTAAATCCTTACGCTTACTGAAAGCCTCTATACACGGTCGCCAACCAAGCCTCAACAGCGGTGACCATGGTGGTCGGTTTTGACCATGTAGTTCGCGGTTTACAACCAAATTTTTAGTGACCTTCCAATGCCATTGGTTTATTTTATGTTACAAGTGAGCAAATGAGCAGGTGGGCCACCTGATGGTAATGGCAAGTGGTCACCACCGCCTATAGCACCCACTGGCTCATAAGTGGCATATTTTGACACTAATAAGACAGCAAAGCGCGTTGCTCACTTTGAGAACTAAGATGGAAATTTTCTTTATTTATGTTTCTCATGTGCCGGTAATTTCATTGGCTCCCTTACCATTCGAACCGAAAAGCAGCAGTGCAAACACTGCTGCTTCACGGCAGAAATAGGCAAAGGGGTGGTACTTCCCTAGATGGACTTTGCACAAAAGCCCTACCACTACAAAAACAGCTTGGGACCGCAGCTTTCCAAACTAAGGTCGAATAGAGGACTTTGGCTACGAGATCGACAGTTTTATTAGGACGAATAGCTGTGCCCGCGGCTTCGCCCGCGTGGGATTCAGACAATGTGCAGTATTGTTACATCTTTCCCTCTCCCTTTCTTGGGGGATGATTTTTTTAACACGCTGAAACACATGTTTATTTCTTTTTATTAGCCTAAATTCTAATTTTTAATAGAATTTTCATACCCCTGGGGGATGATATCTCAAAATTGCTGAAACACGTGTTTCTTTACTTCTTATTATTAGCTAAGTCTAAAATTTCAAGTACCTCACGTCAAAACTGTAAAATTTTCATCCCATATTTCACCCCTTTGGAGGACGAATCTTAAAATTGCTGAGACACGTTTATTTATTTCTTATTGCTGAAACACGTGTTTTTTTGCTTCTTGTTATTAGCTAAAATCCAAATTTCAAGTAACTCACGTCAAAACTGTAAGATTTTCATACAAACTTTCATCCCTTATTTCACCCCTTTAGGGGTGTACTGGTGTCATGTCCTTTTTTATATTTTATTTTTATTTTTATTTATTTAGGAAACAAACAGCCTTTGCAATAACAAAACATACATAACACATTAGGATACTAACAATAAGCCAAAACAGTTTCATCTAAAAGCTACTACATAATGTTGTTGTGAAGGTGAGTATCAATGTAAAAACAAAGCATAGATGAGATAAATTAACTACAATAAATTTATGCAAGATATGGATACTACTATAATTTAAAGGAAATCTTATGTGAGTAAAGAAATATAAAAGCACTTATTTATTCTTATGACACTGATTTTTGTTTAATATTATAGTCTTGATGATATTTTACTAAGAACTCAGCTCAGCTTGTCCCGTGTGGTGCCGGCAAAGAATAGTACCAACCCATACATACCCGTGGGTGTCTTAAGAGGCGACTAAGGGTTAACTGGAGGATGGGCAGCAGCATACTCCTTTGTAACTTAATTACTGCGGTCACCTACAACCGCGGTCCATGGTGCCAGCCGTAATGCTAACAAGCGAGCTGACTATGGTACTTCCCCTCCACATTTTTCCAGCAAAAGCTAGAATTTTGGAAGGAGCTCCCTGTCCTGTAGTGGACGTTTCATGGGATGTTATGATGAAGAGCTCAGAACCAAATTTCTATAATGCTACTTTTAAAAATGAAAGACAGACCAACATACGGAAAAATCATCCCCATTTTCCCCCCCTTGAAGGGTGGTTTTAAAGAAATGCTTAAATACGTGTTTCTTTATTTTTTACCAAGCTTAAAGTCAAATTTGTGTGACTCTAACTCAAGAAACAAAGGACTGGCATACAAACTTTCATCCCTTATTTCACCCCCTTAGGGGATGAATTTTGAAAAATTCTTAAGCACGTACTTTTCATTTTTACCAAGAGCTCAAAACCAAATTTCTATGATTCTACCTTTAAAAATGAAAGAGCAACATACGGAAAAAAAATAATCCCCTTTTTCACCCCCTGGAAGGGAGACTTTTAAGAAATGCTTAAACACGTATTTCTTTATTTTTTACCAGAAGCTTAAATTCAAATTTTTGTGAATCTAGCTCAAGAAACAAGAGATTTTCATACAAACTTTCATTCCTTATTTCACCCCTTTGGGAGATGAATTTTCCAAAATCCTTTCTTAGTGGGAGGTTTTGACGTGCATAGAACCTGTGTACAAAATTTCAGATCTGTATCTATAGCGGTTACGGCCTGGCGTTGATGAATCAGTCAGTCAGTAAGTCAGGGCAAGCTCTTTTATATATTTTGAAAGCTCTTTTATATATTTAGATTTGCAGCAGCATTCGTAATGTTTCACTTGCGACTTATAAATAATTTTTAGGATGACAATTCATCTTAAAAAGTTTTTTTAATATTGTTTATTCATACTGTGAATTTTAAGGCTTCATAAGGAATATCTGAAAAAATGCAATTAATAATGATATACGTCGTGCAAAATAACTCTGGCTATG
The DNA here is from genome assembly GCA_947532105.1 of Athrips mouffetella. Lineage (NCBI taxonomy): Eukaryota > Metazoa > Arthropoda > Insecta > Lepidoptera > Gelechiidae > Athrips > Athrips mouffetella. The sequence goes on from OX383956.1 coordinate 37,942,002, forward strand.
ACCGTCAATGCGCAGAATGCAAAAAATGATTCGCGGGGTTGAGCGCGGCATGCGGCAGGTGCGCGAATCGTTCATTGGCTCTCGGCCTGTCACCCATGCGCAGAAAATAACCGTCAGAGCCAAACTTATCCTGCGCACGCTATATCTGATATATTCTTTGATTCACAAGTATACAGGGTGGCCCATTGATAGGCGTTCCAAAGAAAAATTTTGATGCCTCATGCTAAGGGGTATCCAAATCACCTCCATGTATGTTCCGCGATTATTTGTAGTTTTCGAGTTATAAATTATTTTATTAATTTAAAAAAAAAAACTGCCGATTTTTTTAAAAAAATTCATATCTTTTTTTGTACAGAACATTTATTCAATTTTATTTTTGTGTGATGATTGCATTGAACGTTACTTTCATACATAAAATAAAAAACCTCCTAACATTCCTACTTGTCACTCAAAAAGTATGGTAAATAAAAATTTCGAACAATTTAATGGGCTGATTCAAATTTTTATCATCAATTTAAAAATACAAAAAGGATGTTCCAAAGATTGTGGCTGGTTTCAAAAACTTTTCAAGGCTCTAGGCTACCCAAAACATTAAAAAAATTAGTGCTTAATGGGGTATTTTTCGCTGAATTTGGCGTTTAAAAGTTGAGAGAGAAAAAACCCTAAAGGTTAATTTAGGCTCCAAATAAATAATTTGCCTATTTTGGTGATTCTTATTTCAAATTACGATGGTGGTAGGGCTTGTGTACAAAGTCCGTCTGCAAAAAAACCGAATTTAGCCTGTTTCTGTCATAAAGCAGTAGTGTTTGCACTATTGTGTTTCGGTAGAAGTTTTAAGAGAGCTGGTGCTGAAAAGTATTTTGGTACTTAAAATGGTACTTTTCGCTGACATTGGCGTTCAAAACATGTTAGAAAAAAATGTGAATCTTAAATTAGGTTAAAATAATTAATTTTCTAATTTTAGTTACCTATTCTTTTGGCAAATTTTGATAATGGTGAGACAGACTTTACAGATTAACCTCACCACCTTCAAAGTTGTCACAAGAATAACGAAACTTGTAAAATTTATTATTTTAAACCTAAATTAGGGATCAGGTTTTTCCCTATGTTCTTACGAGTATGAACGCCAATTTCAGCGAAAAATACCATTTTAAGTACCAAAATACTTTCAAAATACCCTATCAAGTAGTCATTCTTACGGAAAAAACAACCAAATTCTGAAGGCCCACCCTAAGAAATAAAATACAATCGCTCATGTGCCAGAAATTTTACCAGCTCTCTTAAAACTTCTACCGAAACGCAATAGTGCAAACACTACTGCTTTATGACAGAAACAGGCAAAATGCGGTTTTTTTCCAGACAGACTCTGTACACAAGCCCTACCACTATCGTAATTTGCAATAGGAATCACCAAAATAAATAGGCAAATTATTTATTTGGAGCCTAAATTAAAATTCAGGGTTTATTCCCTCTTAACTTTTAAACGCCAATTTCAGCGAAAAATATAATATGGGTAGCCTACAGACTTGAAAAGTTTTTAAAACAAGCCACAATCTATGGAACATCCTTTTTGTATTTTTAAATTGATGATCAAAATTTGAATCGGCCCATTAAATTGTTCGAAAATTTTATTTACCATACTTTTTGAGTGACAAGTAGGAATGTTAGGAGGTTCAGTATTTTATGTATGAAAGTAACGTTCTAGGCAATCATGACACAAAAAGAAAAGTAAAATAATGTTGTGTACAAAAAAAGATATGAACTTTTAAATTTTCTTTGGCAGAAAATTTTAAAAATTGATAAAATAATTTATAACTCGAAAACTACAAATAATCGCGGAACATACATGGTTTGGATATACTCGTACCCCTTAGCATGAATTTATCTTGAACGCCTATCAATGGGCCACCCCCTGTATATTGTTATACTTACTAAGAAAGTTAACATTATTAAAATTATTTTTATGGGTTTTTCAGGAAGGAAAGTGTGATAACAGTCATGAAACTCTAAAGAAACTGTTTGTATTGCACACTAAAGATATCATTGGACTGATAGATTACACGCCACAAGCGGAATTCCAATATGGAGTTACAGAAAAGGTAAGTCTTGCACATATTATTTTGGGATTGGTAAAAAAGGCATACCCTAACTAAAATATGAAATAGACGCACGTGGATTTAAAACCGGCCAAGTGCAAGTCGGACTCGTGCACGGAGGGTTCCATACCACCACATAATATTAATTGTATTAATAGTTGCATTTCAGTAACTTTGGTCAAAATGTGCGTGATAGTAATTTTTGACCGATAAAGCAAAGTTTTCAGAACTAGTGAGTTTAAAAAGTTGTGTTAGCATTTGCCCTTCAGCATAGCCCACAAGGGTTGTTCTTTGAGGGTTTGTGTTGGATGATTGACTTCCTCACATATTGTTGTAGTTTAATAAGGAATTGTTGTGCAGAATTCATTACTACAGGGTGTCATAAAAAGGGTTCAACAACTCTGAAGGATACTGCTTATAATATGAAACTGAACATCTTCTCCCAAGATACATAGGCTAAAAAATAAAAAAGAAATTTTCATCCCATCTATTCGAAAATCGCTGAACGGTTCGTCAATAAAGGCGAACAAAATAGCTGTTTTCTCCAAGAGACTTTCGTAGCGGGTAAAAATGGGATTTAAAATTAGAATTTGAATTTAGGTCCACCATTGGGATATCTTAGGTCAACCATGGAGGTCGAACCATAATATTGTATGAAAAATGAGACAGGCTGGCTTATTATGAAAAAAAAAAGAAATATGCTTGAAATGTAAACAAGACTACCAACCAAAGAGGTTATGTTCCTAATTAATACATAAATGTCAATAACATTTTCAGTTGTTACAAATAATATTTAATATGATTTTTAGTATTGTTTCATCAAGTAATAATATTGTAATGGTATTTTATATTTAAAATAAATGACTAGTGTGTGTCTCAATGAGCCTCTTATTCTTTTCTCATAGAGGGAGATGAAAAGTAGAGTGTATTACGCGGCTGCAAAAATATTTATACCTTGGACGACCTATTGAATCCCTCGCTACGTTCAGGATTCTACTTTAGAATACTTCGCAGTGCTCGGGTTTCTACTCAAGAATCCTTCACTTCGCTCTGGATTCAAAATAGCGCCCTCGGCCTAAAAATATTATTTTACAGCCTTGTGATACAATCTACTATGTAACTTCCCATAGAAAGTGCATCAGTTGTTAGGGCGTTTTTAAAAGCAAAATTTCATTTTTCGCACTTTGTGTCTTGTGTCCAGTGTCCCGGGCAGAGATTCTCATCTTCCAGTCCTGACACTTCTTTTGTGACACATTGTAGGTTCATAAGCTTTTGCTGTGCCTTGAAATGTCATTGAACAAGTCATTATTCTAGAAGATTTCGGAAGGAAACATCAAAATTTTAATTGACACTCGTTTCATTTAGACACATACAAATGTCAAAGCAAGAATGTTAAAGCATTGTGTAATAAGGAATATGAAAGGCTATTTCCAATTTGCAAAAGGAAAATGCCCAAGTGACTATGGGACTTAGTATCGGTCAAAAATCGGTATAAAAAAAGTTAGCTCTACAGACTTTATAAAATAATTAGGCATTTGATTGTAGTTCTCTGGGTTTCACAGTAATTAGCCCAGGTTTTTAGTCTAGAATTCCTATTCTTGAATTAGAGATTTCATACCCCGCGTTCCAAACTGCGCTAATAGTGTACTTTAGAGCACTGTGAACGCGCTTAGGGCGTCTGCCACATGAAGCGTATAAGCTGGCGTTCGTGTTTATATGAACACCGCAACGTGACGCGTATAATACATCGTGACTCTCTACACGCGGCAGAGGGCCTTAAGCCCAAGTCACACTGAGGTGGTAGCGGAAGCGTTCCGGGGCCGGTATTTTTTGTAAAGTATGAGTTCTTATGCACCCTGTCACATTGAGAGCGGTCGCGGCGCGGCGCGGTGCGGCGCGGGGGCGGCCGGGCCGCTACAACCCCGCGGACCGGGCGCGGCGCGGGGCCGAACTTTCGGCGGGAGCGGGCGCTGTATTCCATTGCGTTCAATGCAACCCGTCACACAGAGCGGCAGCGGCGCGGCGCGGTGCGGTGCGGTCCGGGCGCGGACTTTGACGTTGTATTTTTTTTTACAAGAATTTTGCGGCTTTGCGCAGACTTTTTTTTAGGTTATCAGTTTGGTTTTTTGTTTAGAGCAAAGAATTTACGTCTTTTGAATAATCACAGATAAATAATGTCACACCGACCACTACCGCCCCGCTGTCCCGCCGCGGTTTCCGCGCGGTACCTCTGTGTGACCGGTCCCGGAACGCTTTCGCTTCCCGCAGGTCCGCCCCCGGACCGCTTTACCGCTTGTACCGCTCTGTGTGACGTGGGCTTTAAATGAGTACACATCAGGCGAACTAAATAGCTGTTTTCTTCAAGATACTTTCGTAACGGGTAAAAACGGGATTTAAAATTCGAACATGAATTTAGGTCCACCATAGGAACCATACAATATTTTAGGTCAACCATAGAGGTCGGACAAAAATATTGTATGAAAAATGATACTGGCCGGTTGTATTTTTAATATTATTATGAATTTAAAAAAAATACGCTCGAAATGTAAACAAGACTACCAACCAAAGAGGTTCTGTTCCTAATTGATACAAAGTGGAGGACGACCGTCGGCGACTGTCGACAACAGTCGCGCGCGATTCTCGACAACCGCCGGCGACAATCATCGGCGTTTGTTGTCTCACCTTGTACCTGGTTTGTAAGTTTCTTTACTACTTGACATACTGTTATTAACTCTGGTGGTACTTGACGTGCGCTTGACTGTACATAAAGGCGCGGCGTTCGAACGCGGCGGCGCGAAGTTAACAATTTGGGACGCGAGGTGATCCGAGGTGACTTTGTCATTGACATCACTGCTGACAAGTGTTGTATTGCCAGGCAAGTCTTACCTGAAATGTAAAAAAATTCCCCCTTTTGTGGGTACGATAACCTTGTGAATGAGAAAAGAGCTGAAACTTCTCAAATGGGTACTCATTTAAATGGTACCCATTTGCGAACCTGCTGTGCCTAACCTATCAACTGTTGATACCCTTCTACAGGAATGAGTATTAAAGATATATTTTTTTTGTACAAAAAACGTACCTTTTTTACGATTCAGGTAAGTTTGACGTGGCAGGCAACTCTGAAAAGGCGCATCGGAAATACGAAAATCATAAAAAAATCTAATATATTTTTACTTTTTTACCCGGAGAAGTGGACAATTCCTATTAATATATAAAGTTATCTTTAATATAAACAAGAATTACTGATGTCATAGATATGTTGTGACACAACTTCGATTTGAACAATTTTGAATAATTTTGCGATACCACTCATGGGCATTCTCCTTTTGCCTATACACAGTAAAGTCCAATACCTACGAGGAGTAGGTAGCCTATACACAGTAAAGTACAATACCTCGTAATAGGAGTTGAATAGGCGTTGAGTTAAATATAATACACAAAGGGTAAGGGAAAGCAAACTTGTTCAACCAAAATCTGTTAACTACTAACGGCTCGTCTGGTTGTTCATAGAGGCGTTTTAGTACCAACACTGATGTACGGCAGTGAAAGCTGGGTATGGCAGAAAAAGCATGAAAGTAGAATTAATGCAGTAGAAATGAGAGCGTTGAGGAGTATGATTGGTGTGAAATTGAGGGACAGGATTAGAAATAGTGTGATAAGAGAACGCTGTGGCGTAAAAGAAGACGTAGTGACTAAAATTGAGAAAGGGATGCTGAGATGGTTTGGTCATGTAGAATGGATGAATGAAGGAAGATTGACGAAAGAGATCCACAAGGCGAGAGTGAATGGAAACGTTGGAAGGGGAAGGCCTCGGCGAACGTACCAGGACCAAATTCAGGACGTTCTGAATAAAGGCCAGGTTAAAAGTACCGTAAACCGACGAGCATGTATGAAAGGATTGATGAAGGTTCAGGAAGCAAGGGAAGTATGTCAAGATCGTAGCAGGTGGAGAACTGTGGTCTTTGCCTACCCCGACGGGAACAAGGCGTGATGTTATTAAAAAATTAAATAAAAAAAATAAAAAATCTATTTATTCAGGCATCTGTGACCCACAAATTTAAAAATACATATTTAAACATGTTTATGTATGTTTGTATGTACTATGGAGAGAGAAGATCAGAGTACCTAGTGCCAAAAATATATAATTAAATTAAAATTTTAAGAAGTAATCCTAAATTAAGTATAAGTGTTTTAAAGAATAAGCTAAAGGAGTCATTGCTTGATGACGAATCGTTCATCAAGCAATGACTCCTCGAATTAGTGAAATGTATCGACCTCCTGTATTTATTATTTCTTTCATTATTTATGTAATTGTGAGTTTCTTAATTGCTGTTTTTGATGTGTAAGAAAACTATAGGTAAATAATGTTTAAGTTACGAGCGCGTCCCGCCATCAAACTGTGAAGTTTGGCGAGTAGTTTTTAGGGTTCCGTACCTCAAAAGAAAAAAACGGAACTTAAAATAGGAAATAAGATCACTTTGTTGTCGGTCTGTCTGTCTGTCTGTCTGTCTGTCAAGACCCTTTATCTCACGAACGGGCAGAGGTATCAGGTTGAAACTGATACCATATATTAAGGTCCATGAACCACACAAGATCATAAAATTTAAATTTTTTACGATGCAATCAAAAGATATGGCATTTTATGTCCTCATCTCCATACATTTATGCACTAAAGCAAAACCTATAGGGTCCCGTTGATCTAAAATTATGAAATTTGTCAAGAAGCTAGGTCTCACAGTACAATTAAAGGGAAAAGTTTGAAATCATTAAATATTACAACTTTACTCACTACTAATGGTAACCAATTGTGGTGAGCTCCCGTTTCAAGAACATTCATATAAGAGAGGGGTCAAGTTGAATGGTCGCGGAGGCGATTTTTGTTTTAGTTCTATTATAAAAACGGGAACACTTACAAACTTGAAAATTGGTATGTTTATAGTGCATAAGCTATAAAATAACAACAAATAATAAAATTTGGTCAAGGCGTGTCGGACTCAAAAAATCTAGCACATTAACTTACTGAAATTTCAACTAATACAATTATGATTATGTGGTGGTACGGAACCCTCGGTGCGCGAGTCCGACTCGCACTTAGCCGGTTTTTTAAGAAATAATTTGTATTTTACCTATTACATAAAAAAAATGTAAACTGTTTCCCTATTTTTAGTGCAGTTTTTTAAAAATCTGCAAAAAAGCCTTTACAAACAAATTGAGTTTTGCGGTCTTAAAAATGGACTTTATTGCTCCCAAAAATACTATAGATATATCGGAACCCTCGCGAGTCTGACTCGCACTTGACTGTTTTTTTTTTCAGGTTGTTCGTATCATAGACAGTTTTCTTAAGATCTTGCCTCATGAGGAGAAGATACGGTTTGTTCGCTTTGACGTTGGAGTTTGGTTCCGGACAGTGATACCCGGAATAGTTGCTGGAGCTGCTGAAAAACCGGAATCTCTTAAACACAATATAGGAACTTTGGAGAAGCTTACAGAGCTATTGAAAACAGTAAATTATGATGACTACCCTGACTGGTCTGGGTTTTTGTTGAAAATATGCAAAACTGAAAGGTAAATTATTTCTTAATTAGATGTAAAGGGACAATGGAAAAGACATAATAGACTTTATCTACTTCCATATCGTAAAACCTCAATAATGCGTACAGGAATTGTAGGTTACCACCTTTATAATGCCTAGAAACACTCATAGTAGCTATTTTTGATCTGTGGGAGTGTACTATGAAGTCTTGAATTTTCCAACAGTCATGGCGGGTGAAATGAAAGAAATTTAACCCCCTGGAGAACTATTAAAAAACTTTTTAATTTTTATGGGCGTGCTATGACAGCGCTCGCAATGAGGTTGCATTGCAATAATGGCAACTCAGCAAACTAAAGTTGTATTTACACATATTTTTATTAATTTTGTTATAAAATAAGTAATATCTATACATATAATAAAAGTGTAAAACCCGTGTGTCTGTACTTTTGAGAAATTTATGAAAAAATGAGTGTAGGCGATAAGAAAGGACTAACAAAACACAAAAATATATTTTTTGAAACTTTTGTCTGTCTGTCTGTCTGTATGTATTCGATAAACTCCGAAACGACTGAACGGATTTTCTCGCGGTTTTCACAGATAGGTTAAGCTTAGCTCTGAGCAACATATAGGCTATTTAAATCTGTTCACTCAATGAGAAGCTACACTAATGTAAAGTATCAAACTGCCTGTGTTACAATAACTCACAAACTACTAAACCGATTCAAACGGGGTTTTTGATCACGTGTTTGGTTTTCTTTCGTGCAACATTAAACATTAGTTTCATTGCGAACGGTTCACTCAGACAGAAGGTACGCAAACTTTCATGCGGCGGCGCAAACAACTCACAAAAATATTGAACGGATTCAAACGGGGTTTTCAATAACCCATCAAGCTTACTACTTTGCAACATATTGGCTTACTTTCATTGAAAACGGCTCACTCAGACAGAAGATTCACTAAGTTTAAAGTGGCGGCCCCAATAACTCACAAACTACTAAACGGATTTAAACGCGGTTTTCAATAATGTGTTTTGCTTAATTCTTTGCAAAGTATTAGCTTAATTTCATTGAAAACGGTTCACTCAGACAGAAGGTGCGCGAAGTTTCAAGCGGCGCGGCGGCTCCAATAGCTCACAAACTACTGTACTGATTCCAACTGGCATTTCCATGACGTGCTTGGATTAGGCACTTCCGTGCAACATATAAGTTTAGGTTTGTTAGTTGAAAACGGTTCACTGAGGTAGAAGTTACGCAAAGTTTCATGCGAAGGCGCGAATAACTCACATACTTTTGAGCCGATTCAAACGTGGCTTTCAATAACGCGTTTGGCTCTGATTGCGAAAGGTTCACTCTGACAGAAGATACGCAAAGTTTAAAGCTGCAGAACCAAGGAACTGAACTGATTCAAACGAGGTTTTCAATGACGCGTCGGGCTTCTTTCTGTGCAACATATAAGCTTTATTTCATTGCAAACGGTTCACTCAGACAGAAGGTTCGCGAAATTTAAAGCGACCGCGCCAATACCTCACAAACTACTTGAACGACTCAAACGGGGTTTTCAATAACGAATTTGGGTTGCTCTCGTGCAATATTTGAACTTAATTTTACTGCAATCGGTTCACTCAAAGAGAAAATAGGCGAGATCAAAGTTTTAAGCGTTGAAGAAAAGGCGAAATCAAACAAAGCTTATAATTTTGAAAGGAAGAAAGCGTTGTTGAAAATTCCGTTTGATCCGGTCCAGCTGTTTGTGCAAAAGTCGTGGGTACAGCTAAAGATTGGTAAAATCTAGATTTAGTTTTATGATAAAAATAATAATTAAAAAATCCTATCCGTTTCGGCATGGCGGTGCAACAAATGTACAAAAATGTATGAAAGTTGAAAACTTAGATAAGTAGGTACTAATAAACAAAATACTTCAAAAAATAAAGAGAGATGTGAATCATTGTTATTTAGGAATTGTCTTTTAAGGGGAGAAATAAGTTACAAAGATTGTACAGAAGTAAAGTCCAACAGTTTTGTACCTATAGGTACATTAGGGTGTCCCAAAAAAATGAAAGTCCATTTTTCTCAACGCATACCCTTTAATTTTTTTCGTATGGTGTCAAAACAGACGTAAATCAAATTTGGTGAATTTTGAACCACGGCAACCCGTGCCGACTTGCATCGAAACTTTTCATGGCGAGCGCACGCTAACATATTGATGTGCCTTTATTGCTTAGTGTTTTATTAGTAAACGCATTGTTTTCTTTCTGAAAGCATGGTATTGGAGTTAAGTAGTTTTAAAAAGAATATTTATTTTGTATTGGAGCAGTAAAACATCAAATAACGGGTTCAAAACTTCGTTCTTATAGCAGTATTGTTTGATACATTTGTTAATTTAATTATTTAAGTACATATTAATGTTAGAGCAAAATTTGCTATTCTAAACAATATCATCTATGAAAAGACGCGTCCCTATAAGTGCAAACCTTAGACATTCAATAAAAATACAGACAGTGTCAGTTTAGTTTATTCGAAAAATCGAAACACTTATCGGCACGCCAACATGAGTTTGTTTAGACATAGAAAATAATTTGTATGACAATGACACACATGCTGATGCGCATATCAAAATATTATCTTCCTGCAGTACCTACCAAAAAAAGTCAGGTCGGCTAAGCCACTTAGCTGGCCTGAGTGGACAACTTACAAAACTTTTGAAGAGGTAACGCAGCGCGCTGAATCTTTTCCATGTCGACACCTTTCTATATTATGTCAGAACGATTTATTTATCGATACGTGTGACATGACAACATACAATTGGAATACCTAATCTAACCATGATTATTCTTAAACACACAACCCGGAAGTAGTTAAAACAACAGTTGTTTTCCTCAAAGTTACTACAAAGAAAACTTTAATCACTTCAAAAATTGTAACAGGCCTACGAGTCAGTTAACTAACTATGTGAGATTCTAAATTTATTTATGTTTCAAGTATATTGGATACCATACGTTATGAACGTGCACTTGGATGGCAAACAGTTGCCTTCTTCAAGTCTTGCAATAGTTATTTGTACGCAAATTAAGAAAAACTTTTTAAGGCTAGGCAGTCCTACTTGACCCTAAAATTAAGTAACTTTGTAACCACTTTTAGATACTAAAATTGGCAGATTTTTTGACGAAAATAAAATCTAGTAATCTACAAGATATGACAAGTGATGTGGTCGGCCTCAAAAATTGATTTATTGAATATAACTCAAGAAAAAAAAATCCAAAATGACCCCTAGTTTTTCCACTTGTAACCACTTTACTGCTGCAATTCTTATCAAAAATATACGAAAATTTATAACCTTATTTACAAAACCACGTTTATTGATGTGATTGGCTTATTTTTTTGAAATTTTATAAAAAAATATCTAATTCCTTAAAAAAACCGACTAAACTCCCACCCTTACCCAGTCCATACCCCGCTCTCGTCTAGAAGTCAGTGCGGGGCGAGTCGTCATGCTAGACGGACCTACCTGTGCTGTGTTGCGTAGTGCGAGCCGTGCGAGCAAGCAAAATTAAACCCTGTGCACCCTGAGTTACGTACCTCTAATGTAACTACACTTTTGCGGGTTCAGCGGGGAGAGGGTATAAGCTCCGCCCACACGGCGAGGTCATTGGCGTAGGTAGTAGCCTTAAGGCTCCAAATGTAGAAGACTCTTCAGGAAGCGAACGGCGCAGCCTATGTAGAGCGCGACTGTCGAATGTGATCTCAAAGAAAAAGAAGAGATTCGTTGCAGTACCACTACAGCTTCCAATACAGGTTGTTTGAACTTTGACTGGTGCCTTTGTTTAGAACAAAAAATAAAAAAGCAATGCTTGTTTTTGCTTACTGTCTTCATATGTATGAAATTGCATTGCTAAAAGGTGTATTTAAAGCAAAAATAAGGCTAAGACAATAAGCCCTTGATAAGTTCAAAAGTTGCTTGGAATCTGTAGAATTTCAATCATGATAAATTTCAGTTCCATAGGAAAAACTACAATCTTCTTTAGGTAGAACAAGCAATTTTTACTACGTTGCATACAGCAATACTGGAAGATATGTATATGTATCCTGACTATAAAACTGAATTTTTTTATTAGAAATTCGAAGAATTATGCAATGTTTATGTTCATTACTTATTTAATATGTTATTTTGGGCATGTTTGATGTTTTATTTCGAAATAAACATCAAAGTTTTAAAACCACCCATAAAAGTATCAGTATAAAATTCCATTCTAAAGTTTGGCATCAAGTCGGCACCGGTTCTCACTATCCGATCGAGTTAATATTTGGTATTTGAGCTATTAGGGTCAAACAGAAAAAAAAATAGAGGGTAAGCGTATCTGATTTTGCAAAAAAAAAATTTCCCCGTATAGCCTGTGACACCCTAAGGTACATGTACAGTTAAAAGCATGTGAAGCTAGACACGTTGGACTTTGTACCGCTCTTATTTCAGTAGCCACAGAATCTAAAGTGACTGAGCCTCAGATTTAGTTAGGCTTGGTTTTGTATAAGAAATAACGAAACCCGTATCACAGTTCGTCCGCGTGTAATTCGACTATAATTTTACACTTACGAGGATAGTGGGCGACCTAACAGTCCAGTCCAGTTAGTAACAGGTGTTTAATTTACAAAAATCCGTACTATCTGTACTCTGTATATACCTAATAATATAAAAGCGAGAACTGCACTGTCTGTCTGTCTGTCTGTTACGCTTTTATGACTAATCCGATAAACCGATTGTGATAAAAACTTGGTACGAAGATAGTTTGAACCATGGGAAAAGTCATTATCTACTTTTTCTGAACGCCACGCGGACGGAGTCGCGGGCAACAGCTAGTAAGTAATAAAAAAGCGTTTTATGATTCGCCTTCAGGTGTATTTAAAGCAGTTAGGAACTACGCTTAGCAGTTATTACCGGAAAAAGAGAAAACATTAAGATAAGGTTTGTCTTTGAACACATTATTTTAGGATTCACGATATGAAAGTAGATAAAGTTGTGTATGCAACTCCACATAATTAGGTCTAAAACACTCGTGTCATCTATTATGGAACTTGGCTCGCTACGCTCGCCTGCGTCCCATAAGGCGACACTCAAGTTTTATACCCCTCATTATGTACCGTTGCATAAACTACTATTATAGAGCAACAAAACAACTCTAGTTTTTAAGCCTCATTAAGTACTATCATTATTGATAGATCCAGACGCCTGCCAGCTGTGCGTTGGTGGGTGTGGGAATGGCAGGGGTTTTAGTTGGTGGAAAAGTAGTGCAAGGCGCTGAAAAGCTGGTTACGGAAAGTGTTGTCCCATTTATAGAGCAACGAAATCCTTTGACTCATCCAAAGCTCGATATATACAACGTGTTAACGGCATAAGCGAAACTGAGAAAATAGTTGGTTCAGAATCGAGAGTAGAATCAGTTTCATTTTGATAGGGGTAATTTTTTAATTTTTATTATTTAAATTTTTGCCGCTTTTATTCTAAATATTTCTGTGGACACGCGCGCTGTCGGCGGCGCCGCGCGGTTCATGAGCGGTGAGGAGGGGAGGGAAGTGGGCGTGGCGTGCGCGAAGTGCGCGGACTAGAACAACGATGAAACTAGAACAATGATGAAACTTTAAAATAACAATATCCAGATAAAAAAAAACTTACTTTCAGATTTTTTTTACGGGAATGGATTTATTTTAATAAAAATCAATTAGGGGTTTCGCTTATTCCATTAACACGTTGTATATGTCGTGGGCCGATCGTTGAACTGGGCCGATCGAGATCTGCCTGGGCACATCGTAATGTAGTTCCGTTTCGCGACGCTTGTGGCTCTGTTAGCTGTGTGTTAGGTTACGTTTCATATTTAGTAAAATTGTGGCGTTATTTGCGCTCTGTTAGCTGTGTATTAGGTTAGGTTTTATTATCTACTAGGGTGGTATAGTCCAAGAAAAATAATTTGAGCCGATGAATGTTATACCTAAACGACTCCCGCACAATAGGGCAATAAAACTACCGACGCCACTCATAGCAAAAAATGTAAGCGCCCTGCGCAGTCTTGATCCTTTGCGGGTATATTGAATACGTAAGACGTTTAGAAGATAAGTATTCCAGACCGTTAACTCACCCGCCGCCTGTAGTACCTAATTCATTTAGGTTCTGGGATGAATCTACTACAAGCAGCCGCTTGTAGTAGCTTTTATATAAATAGTGGCTTTTATAAAGGTATGATAATAATGAAGGATGTGAATCTGCCTAAGAAACTGAACAACTTTTCCCAAGGAACACATGTTGAAATACGGAAAACCAATTCTGACCCCCCAAACAAAATGCGCTATCAGCTGATGCAGTTTCTATGGCAGGTCAAAAATTTATTTTTTTCTATGACCTTTGTTCCTAGGGAAAAGTTGTTCATTTTCACACCCTTTAGTATTATCACACCTTTCCGTTACACGCTGTATAATAGGTAAATAAATATGTACACAAGCACCTTTTTATTTTACTAATATTATACCCATATTACACAAGAACGAAACTTTTATTTGAAGTACAAAACTACAGTAGATATGTACAATAAAGTATCAAGACTAGCCGTTTATACTGTTTACAATAGGCACGTGCCACGGCTGGATTAGTCGTCTTTTGTTCTATTGTTCTCTGATAGATAAGACGTTAAGCCAAATCAGCTCAAATTATATTTCTTCAACTATAGAAAAGTTCTCGGCCTAACATAGAGATGGCGCTTTGATTAGATAGTGGTTATATTTTTTAAATCTGGCAATCTTTTGGAAGAAATTTCACCATTGGCGCCAAATTCGTAAGTGTCAAAATAAAAAAGTACATACGATTGAAACAAGTAAGTCGGTAATTTTTGGAATATGGATAAATTGGAGTATCGTGCTGTTATCAAATTTTTGACCAAGGAGGGAAAAGCGCCCACCGAAATTAATGAGCGCTTGCAAGCAGTTTATGGGACCAATGCTCCATCGTTTTCTACTGTGAAATTCTGGGCACGGCCATTCAAGTCTGGTAGGGAGTCATTGAATGACGACCCTCGCAGTGGACGACCGGTAGAGGCGACTGGAGATGACATCGTTGAAAAAATTGAAGATCTCATCTTAGAGAACAATAGGTTGACCAAGAAAAAGTTAGCTGAGATCGTAAACATCTCAACGGAAAGCGTATTGCGTATATTGCACGAAAAACTAGGCATGAGTAAGGTCAGTTGCCGTTGGGTGCCGAAAATGCTGACGGTCGAAAACAAGCGCCAGGTCGATCCGGAAAATGTTTTCTATCGTATTGTAACATGTGATGAAACGTGAATACACCACTACGACCCCGAGACAAAACAACAAAGCATGCAGTGGCAGCGACGTGGAAACCCTGCTCCCATCAAATTCAAGGTCCATTCCAGTGCCGGCAAGATCATGGCGTCAGTTTTCTGAGATGCACATGGGATTTTGTTAATTGATTATTTGCCGAATAAGACCACTGTTACGGGCGTCTATTATGCTGATTTACTTAAAAAATTGCGGGTCGCCATCCTTGAGAAAAGACGTGGACTTGTCAGTCGCGGTGTCCTTTTCCTGCAAGACAACGCACCCGTTCACAAGTCACATGTTGCGATGAGTGCGCTGAGGGATTCCGGTTTCGAGGTGCTCGCCCACCCACCGTATTCTCCAGATCTGGCCCCGAGTGACTATTTTCTTTTCCCAAATCTGAAGAGAGAGCTTAAAGGCAAGCGATTTTCGTCCAATGAAGAGGTTCAAGCCGCCTTTACCGAATATTTTGAGACCAAAGATTCAAACTGGTTTTTCCATGGGATCGGAGCATTGAAAAAACTATATGAAAAGTGTATTCAGGTTCGAGGGTATTATGTCGAAAATTAAAACTTTCAATAATAACTTTATTTTTTACTATTAGGCCGAAAACTTTTCTATCTCCCTACGTAGTATAATAATTATTATCTATACTCCATTTTATTTGCTTGTGCTTTGGTCTCCCTACAGAATCTAGATTTGCCCAAGCATGGCCGGGCAAATCGTCAAAAGTTATGCTTTAAACAATATGGCGGTTATTAGATAGGCAAATCAAGAAATGCCGGCGTATCGTGATGTGCCCAGGCAGATCTCGATCGGCCCAATTCAACGATCGGCCTACGACTTATATCAATCTTCGCTCAATCATTGCCGCCAGAGGGCCTAAATCCACTAAGCACAAAATGAACCCCCAAACGAAAGCATAGTAACATGGCTGTTAGAGTTTTCAAGCTACCAAATGGCCTCCGACTTGGCTAAACGACTATTTTCAGAATCAGTTAGAAACAACCTCTTGATGTGCCTTCAGAAGCACTGGAGGTCACCCATCTAGGTTCCGATCATGGTCAAAGAAAGATAGAAAGTAATTACCACTCGACCGCGGTCTGAGTAATATGATAAAATGATGTGTATATTATAAAAATATTTTTTTTTCAGATATCCGGCCATTTTAAAAAGCTTACTGCAGTCCAAAAATGAATATTGGCACAAATTATGGGTGGTTTTCATAACATTACTAAAAGACCAGATAACAAAAAGTATATATGGTACTAACCCCATTAATGCTCTACTTCCAGTTTTAGAAATTGCATTCAAAATGGATGCTGAATATAGAATCCAGGCATTTGAGTGCTGGAATGTCCTTATAGACAATTTCTCCACGGCACTCGATGAATCGGTTTTACAGAAACGATTGAAACTCATCTTGATCCCCCTACTTCGCCTCAATGCAAAAGTTGAGAGCGTAGTTGTTGCCAAAATAAACACTTGGTGGCATTTGATCAGATGCTACCACAGCAAAATGAATGTGCTTACAGACACAGTTTTAGTACCTTTTTTGAATGACTGTTTTGTAAAGAAAATCGTTGACAGAAAAGCAGTTCTCGTTGAAATGTCAGATGTTGTCGCTAAGAGATGTTTAGAAGTATTGGTGGAGATAATCGGTCATGTTGATTGTAACGGGTGCTGTACAATGCCTATTCCAAGTCGGTTAATAACCAATAAGCTTTTAGAAGACCGCAGGGCCTTGTGGCTAAATGCAGTGCATTGTGTATTCAAGGCTGCAGTGAAACATTTGGACTTGAATGATCTTAAAATCATCCAGCAGCTGGCATGCCTTTGGAAAGGCTTCGTGAATGTTATCGCAGAGCTTCCTGAGAACCAAAGCAGAGCAGATTTGTGCACTGAGATGCTGAAATTGATTGAATCATTGTCGGAGGTAATTAAAATTTTTATGGTAATCATTTTAATAAGGTATAATGAAATTGGATAGCGTTTGAAAAAGAAAAAGGTTGAAATACGAATTAAATTTTAATACTTAAATACGAATTAAAATTTGTGACAGGCAATAAAGCTTACAAAATTCCACACTTGCAAGCTAAAGCGTTTACGAATCAGCGTCAGTCAGGACATGTTATTTTATTAACATTTAGAATGTTTGGTGTGAATAACCGTTTTGACGATAAAGCAAAAGCAAAAAAGTATGTTTCCATATAAACATAGACACATCAAAAAATGTCAAAAGAAAAGAAGCGACAAGCAATTACTGACGTGTTTTTACCATTTTGTGAAATTAAGTAGTTACTTTTCTTATAAAGACAATTACTGTAATATAAAACTTTGTTTTTTTCAGGTTTGCAAGGACAGCACTTACAAACAGGATGTCATTGTATGGGAAATTATGTTAAAATCGCTTGTTTGTGAGCCCAGCGTGAGATACCTTTTGAAAACGAAGACTGATATAAGTGCTAACCAGGGCCCTCTTCATATGATCCTGCGGATCGTTCAGAACGCAATCGTTCAACAATATCAGCAGTAAGTAGTCATAATCCTAAACTATTAAAGCAGCGCAGGACCGGTCGTCATGTTGATCCTTAGGGGAGGCCTATGTCCAGCTGTGGACGTCTTTGGGCTGATATGATGATGATGGTACTTTTCCTCTATGTAGCATGGCCGTGATGGTCGTGGACCTTTGTGATAGCGTCCTCCAAAACGGATTTAACGGTTTCAAAGAAGTTTACAATAAGAAGTTTTTAAGATTGTGAAATTGATAACTGGTGGATAAATTTTCGAAAAGTTTTTCCTGTACCATCAAGAAAAATAATAACTTTTCCATAAGCGCAGCGATATGAACATTTAACAAATTTGGTGGCCAATTTAGATACAGTCGAAAATTATCTCTTGGGCCATGTCAGACTTCTTTGGCGGCTCAACAACTTTGACACCAGGGTTTGTGAGGTCTGTCATTGAGCTTACAAGCCGGGAAAGTTGCTTGTTTTTATGAGCAGAATCACTGGGCTTCGGGTGCGAAACCAATACAAATTCACGCTGTATGATCTTGTCTTTTCAGCCTATCAAATGCTTATTTGGAAGGGAAGTTTGTTCTGCTGAAGCGAATTACTGAATGCATGTTGGACCGTCACTTGACGGATCCAGAATACATGATCGAGTTTCTGTTGAGGAGTATTCTCCCGACTCCAACTGGACTACTCCTCTGGGCGGCTATGGCAGACAGCATCCGAGATTATGAGCGCCCTCTCAAACGCCTGTCCTTGTTTAGCATGCTTCTGAGGCCGCTTCAGACTCTTCTGAAAAAGGTAAGGAAATAAGGAAGCTGCCAAGTAAGTTATTTTATACTTCAGTCACCCGTCCGGATACCGAAGTTGTTTAACTTTGGCAGCATCTATCCGCAAATATAAGCGTGCTCTCAAACCGTTATCCTTTAAAGCTCAACAGGAAAAGTAAGAAAATGTAGATAAACAGTCGAAATATGTAAGGTGCCCCGTAATTAGTGTCGGATATTTTCAGGGCTGAGAATATAGGTCATACTGATCACACCTTCAAAAAAAAAAAAAACCAGCCAAGTGCGAGTCGGACTCGCGCCCTAAGGGTTCCGTACCTATTGCAGTAAAATAAAGTAAATTAAATTGTAAATGTACTGCAGTTAGATAAAAATAGAGTAAGAGTTAACTTACCTTAAACTAATCAAGCAAACAAAGAAATATAACACACAATATTTTAATAAAAACAGATTGACCACAGTTTTGTTGTATAATTTCACTATTATATAACCAACGTAATAAAGTTTAAATTTGATTGTACGATCGGAGTTTAAATATAAATATATAATATTGTTTAAAATATTAAAAATCAACGTTAGGTGTTAAAAATAAGACAAATAAATTTTGAAAGGAATCCGCGATGCGTGCATCAGGTAAAACGCTCCGTCTATAGCTACTAGATAGTATCGCTTGGAAAAGTCTAGTGATAACTTTAAGTGGCCACCTAACCTATTACTATAGCGACTGGTTAAATATGGTCATAGTTGTACCTTCCGCAATGTATCGCGGTTAAATGTTCTAAAAGTTTAAAAATTACTGCCAAAGATTCGAATCTAAATAAATCATGGCGCGTCTGTAGGCCTTTTTAGAATTTTGAAAAACAACTTAAAACTAATAATATAAATGGTTTAAATATCTGGAGTTTGGTTGTAGTTAGTTATGCGCAGTTCGTGGCGTCCTCCCGTGCTGGTAGGAAACCCGCAGTTGAAGAGATGCAGTGGCAGAGAGCAAGGTGCAAGCTGCTGATGTCAAAGTCTCTCTGGAGACAGGGCTTGGCTGTGTAGCAGGTGCTAGCCGGAACCTACTGCCCGAAATCGGACAGCTTTAGCTGCACGAATAAAAATGCGGCATAAGAGAGTGGCAACCTCTCAGCAACAAAAATTACGTAAAGACAAAAATACTTACAAAATTGTAGAGTTCATATCGAGTAAAAATCCAAATCGTTGAGGTATTATAATTGCACAAGTCAAAGAAATAACTACAGCAGCAAAACTGCTGTATTAAAATATAGTTTAAATAGTATTTAGATTAGATTTTAAAAATATTTTGCTAGATTTGACAAAAACACTCTTGTGTCCAAACAAATAATAATCACCGAGAAAGGAAAATCAAAATTTTGAATCCACTGTCAAAGAATACAAACAGCCAGTCAATACACCGAGAAAGAAGCAAAAAGTATCGAACACGAAAAAGGAATATGAGCGATAACGCTACACTATCTACCATATTATGATATACTAGAAGCTTTTGCTCTTTGATTTTAAAAACTCCGCGATCATCCAACTTGACCCCTCTCTTATAGAAAAGTTCTTGAAACGGGAGCTCACCTTAATTGGTTATTATTAGTTGTAAAAAATTTTAAATATTTAATGATTTCAGACTTTTCCCTTTATTTGTACTAGACCTAGCTTCTTGCCAAATTTTATAATTTTAGGTCAACGGGAAGTACCCTGTAGGTTTTGCTTTTTTGCATTAATGTTTGGAGATGAGGACATAAAAAGCCATATCTTTTGATTGCGTCGTTGTATAAAAATTAGATTTTCAGATCTTGTGTGGTTTATAGACCTTAATATGTAAAACGTGGACAGTTTTTATTGGCTTACAAAATATGTATCCTGTAATTTTTTAGAAATTAAGCATAAGCTGTTATTGTCCCAAATAAAACAAAAATAAAATATTCGTTATAAATTTCAACCTGATACCTCTTCTCGTTCGTGGTCTTGACAGACAGACAGACGGACGGACAACAAAGTGATCCTATAATAGCTATTACTGATTTACGCTGGTTGGCTGCGAAATTAGAAGACGGCTCCTCAGATTAATAAAATATAATTAAAAACATTAAAACACACCGTATTTACAAGCAAACCAAGTAGAGACTGCCAAAACTATACAATGTCATAATTTGGAATTTGCTTACGTCTAAGTTTAAATATAATAGGTCTTTACCTATGAAATTGCCGAAATTTTCTTACAGATTAATGAGATCATAATTCCTATAATACAAATGCAATTTTTTTCATTTGTCTTATATTTGAAAGTTGACTTCAAGTTTATTAATTTACGCATAAAATAAAGTTTTTATTTTTAGTTTGATATATAAAATTTAGGGTTCGAAAATTGTTCGTCTTAATTGTCGTCCGATTTCATCATTAGAATTGTTATATTTTTTTACAGATAATATTTTTCGAAAATCAAATTTAAGCTTCTGTTAGCTTAATGTCTTTCCAATAATGCTTAAAAAAATAAAAAACGATTGGATTTATAATTACTAAGAAAAATGCAAAAATGTTACTACTGAAAATTGAATTTACCTAAAATTCGCCATACAAAACGGCAATTTCATAGGTAAAGACCTAATACATATTTACAGAAGCCTGCCAGCATCAGGCTAGCAGGCAACCTCCGTCGTCGACAATAGCCCAGGCGTAAACGGTTCCGAGGGTCAAACAAATTCCTAACAGTTTAATTGTTACTTTGAACTATACCTACATAGGTACTCTATTTAAAAAAAGATCCCGATCTGTAACTACAGAGCATTTTAGATTTTTTAAATATCGTAAGGTATGCTATTTTTTAAATTTTTTTTACCAAATTTAGACGTAAACTGTGTCTCAGAAGCAGAAAATTTACTCATCATCATCATATCGTGTGGGTTGCAAGGTCGATGACCGACCTCACAAAAAAAATTTACTAAAATATATGTTTGAAGCGCAAGGAATGATATAAGCGCTAATTATGGCATCAGTATTAATTATATTATATCATAGGATCGAAGGGTCGCACGCACGGCTAGAGATCGTGTTTCGATTATACCTACTCCTATTATTTATTGTGAGTTCAAATTATGTCTACCAAGCTTGATAAACTTAAGTTCATTGATTATTTTTTCAAAGTGGACCCAAAAATGAGAGAAGCTTTCTAGGTACAACGAGGGATTTTTTTATATATTTTTTTTTATCGTCAATGGGCTTACTTTTGACCTCGATCTAGTCTTGAAGACAGACATGAGGTCGACGATGGAACGAGCTTGCCCAGTAGAACGAGCATGCCCATATATATTTAGAACACCTATGCAAACATAAAAAAGCAGAAAAAAAACTGTTAGGAATTTGTTTGACCCCTCCATACATGAGCGTTCTTTTACGCCTGAGCTATAAGGGTTCCGTTTTTTTATTTTGAGGTACGGAACCCTAAAAATGAGAAAAATCTGCAGGTTAGTTTACGAGTTATTAAAGGAAGAAACTCTGTTACCAAATCGTAATAAAACATCATCCTGTTCAGCTGACTAACAACACAAACACTCACGCGCGCTATGTTCATTCATCTAGGTATTACTCACACTAACACACGCTCTGCGTACAACAAAATGGCATCCGTGCTTGCTTACGTAATCTAGAGTAGTGAGAGTGCATCATGTAAAAAGGGATACCTTTTTTAGTAGTTCTGCATTTTTTTTTGTTAGAATAATTAACTTTTATACTATCAACGTGTAGATTTTAGAAATAATTTTCACTAGCTGGTGCACGCGACTTCATCTGCGCAGGTTTATAAATTGTAGCCTATGTGTTATTCTGATGTATAAGCTATATTATTGTAAAGTTTCATTAAAATCCATTCAGTAGTTTTTACGTGAAAGAGTAACAAACATCCATCCATACTTACAAAATTTCGCGTTTATAATATTAGTAGGATACGTGATAATATGACTTGTATGTTCAGCCCTGAAAATATTTGACACTAATTATTAATTCTTTAATATTATGCTTGATTCAAATGCCAGCAAGACAGCTATGCATGAGAGTAAGACGGAGAGATTGTCTCTGTCGCTCCAATATCTTACGCGTCGCTCCGTCCAGAGAAATGTCACTTTATTTGAGGACTTATGTCATCTATTATATTCTAATCAAGCTACAATATTTCGACTAGTTTCCACAATACTCGCCAGATAAGTGAATCGACTGGTTATGTGATTTTTACTTCAATGGTTCAGTCAAGAGCACATCAAGCTTGACACATTGGACTGTACCGTTCTTATTTCGATAGACGTACGGGCTAGAGTTGTACTGCGAGTGTCAAGCTTGACCTGTCGTTGACTGTACATTACTGCCATTACTGCAGGAGGCCGATAAAAGAGGTATTGAAGCACCAACGTGACAATGTGGGCAGAGGCGAAGCCCAGTTTTTGGTTCCGTTAACTGAACGAAAAGTTAAAAAGTTAAAAAAAAGCACGGTTTAAAAACATTATTTGATGAGAAAATACCTTTTTTGCAGGAAAATGTTGAACTGTTCTGGTACAAATGGTATATTTTATACATCCACATACACTCAATACCAAAATATTGTAAAGATTTGGATGAGGAAATTGAAATGATGCTGACAGGCGATCTCACTATACCACCAAAGAACTCCTTTTTGCACCTGTGCGCGGCTGTTGCCCTGATCCATCAAATACTTTTATCTGATCAGAGTGAGTATATTTTTGGCTTCAATACGAACGAACGAACGAGTAGTACGAACTAGCTTTTGCTCGCGACTTCGTCCGCTTGTTATACAGGGTGTAACAAAAGGGGTATGCAACCCTGGATGATGTGAATCTGCCCATGAAATTGAACAGCTTTCCCTAAGGGCGAGGCCACAACACTGCGTTGCGGCGCCGCATCGCAAAAATCTACGACGCTGAAGAACGCATCGTGGAAATTTCCGATGCGACGGCGCGTAAGAGTATGCGATGCGGCGACGCGCTGCCGTTCAGTGGTTCAATGGTCGGAAATGGGGGCACCCAGTACTTTCTTTTCTGTTTCTTAATGCGTCTTAACGCAAGCAGAAGTAAAACACGCGTATTGCGGTCCATGTCTCACTAGAAACTGAACCGATGGCACAGATTAAGTAATAGTAAACTAACGTTTACAGATCCGACATTCTCAGGCGTGGTGCCGACAAATTTCAACCTTATGTTCTCGCAGTGTATCGCTTAGGACACGTTTTCAAATCGCGGGTGATCGCGGACAGGTGGGCTAAAGCGGGTCAGGATTGTCACTTTACGAGATACTGAGCGAGACGCAAGTAGGTATGTAATATTGTTCAATCAAACATGCAAATGCCTACTTACCAATGGAAGATTTTGCAAGTGATAACAAAATATCTAGGTACCTAGTTAAGGTAGGCAAAAAATCTCTTTACCTATTTTTTGTAGATAGGTATGTACTTATTATGTGAAAATTTTGTTCTTGCTTTGATCGGTCGGCGGCGGCATATTTGCTTTGTTGCGCCGCCGGCCTCCGCGCCGTCGCCGCACCTATTATAGGCTAAGGTACTTAAGGCGGTTGCTAAATGGCAGCACCTTACTTTTAGAAATAAATTTATTGCGTCGCAAATACAAAACTTTTCATTAGTATTGTTCGTTTGGCGGCAATATGGAGTAGTTATATATGTTATAACCCATAACATCATAGCTTAGCTTATCATTTATAGCTTTGTATTGGTAAAGTGCTAAAAGTGGCCGTTTTTGGCACTTTTGCAATACTAAGCTATTCACGATAAGCTAAGTTGTGATGTGATGGATAATAAAATATAGATCCACCCCAAATTGCCGCCAAACAAACAATCCTTATTAAAGGTTTTTTATTTATGACGCAATAAATTTATTTCTCAAAGTGGCAGCACCTCTGCTCAGCAACCGCCTTAAGTACTATTTAGGTAGGTACTACTTTGCTTGCTCTATTCCATGTTTTTCTAGACGCAAAGAAAATAAAAAGGGTACAGCGCCTTCAGAACAAGTTTGTCCATGACGGTTATTTTCCGCGCATGTGTGACAGGCGGAGAGCCAATGAACGACTCGTCCACTGGGGGGGAGCCGCGCTCACACCCGCGACTCATTTTTTGACTTCTGCGCATTAACGGTCACGGACAAAGTTATTTTGTACGCAGTATAGGTAGGTATACCTATTGTTTGTTGGTTTACAGTCTACACAGGTCACCTACCTATAAACCTACTAGTAGGTATTACCTAAAAGTTAAAGTCAAGAGCAGGTCAAACCAGACACTTGCAACGCGATCTTTCATCCCCATAAGCGATAAAAATAATAACAATATAAAGTCCTTAGTGTCAAGCTTGACGTACTCTTGACTGTACCTATTAGTTCCTAAGTTTAATTGAATTTCGGCAAATGTTCTAATAAGTTAGGTACCTAATCCGTTTCTTAATAAAAATCACGACCTATTTGGTAAATAAACAAACAATATTCGTAAGTAGTAAGTACCTAAGTACCTAGCTTTTGTAAATAGATAAACTTACTTCGTAAATCCGGGGTATCACTAGTTTTTAAGCATCCATAGACGCAACAATATCTCTTTTTCTTTCCATCGTTATTTTTAGCAAAATTTAAAGATACTCTCGCGAAAGCTGGCAGTCAGTTGCACGCGTGACAATCGACTGCCTTACCCAGTCGACTTCTAGCGCCGCGTTGCATACCTAGAGTGTGGAGTGTCACAGGCCTGCCGATGGTTAGCGTCTTGTCGTACGATGTATCCGATAAAATTTTAGCGTTGCGACATCACAACGCATTGCTGTGCGACGCCGCAACGCAGTGTTGTGGCCTCGCCCTAAGGAACATAAGATCGAAATACGAAATAGAATTTTCGACCTCCCATAGAAACCAAATCAGCTGATAGCGCATTTTGTGTCGTAGGTCAAAATTAACTTTTTGTATTTCGACATATGTCCCACTGGGAAAGTAGTTCAGTGTCGCAATCACGTCCTTATGGTCCCTTTCTGTTACACAATTTTCACGCTTGTAAGTGTTTCCGTTTTTACGATAGAGCTCAAACAAAAATCGCCAAAAATAACGCGTTTTTAGTATGGAAGCCCCCAGATTTTTTTTCCTTTTTTTTTTCTTTCTTAAAGCGGCAAGAGAAATACACAATCAGTGTAAATTACAACTGCTTACCTGTTATGGTTCATGAGATACAGCCCGCTGACAGACAGAAAGTGTAACAGAAAGGGTATATCAATTCTGATGGATGTGATTCTGTCCATGATACTGAACAACTTTCCCTGGAACATAGGTCGAAATAAGAAAAAAAAATTTGACCTCCCATACAAAGTGCGCTATCAACTGATTCAGTTTCTATGGGATGTCAAAATTGTTTTTCGTATTTCGGCCTATGTTCCATAAGGTAAGTTGTTTAATTTTATGGGCAAATTCACATCCTTCAGGGTTGCTATACCCTTTTTGTTACACCCTGTACAGGGTATAAAATTTGTAAGCACCTAATTAGGCCATGAAAGTGAAAAACTTTTCCCAAAAACATTTTTTTTACTTTACATAGTGCATCACGTGATATTGCATTTCATATCGGTAGTAAAAAAACTTTTTTCGTGTTTCAACCTGTGTTCAAATTTATTGTTCAGTTTCATGTAACATGCTAAAATAGAGTGCTTACAGTTTTTTGCTTACACAATGAATTTGACTGGCCCGTTGGTGTGGTTGGTAGTGTGCCTGCCATCTATGTTGTGGGCCGCGGATTATATCCCCGCCCAGGGCATATATTTGTGTGATGAACACAAGTGTTTGTCCAGTGTCTGGGTGTTATTTGTCTTTTTATGTTTGTACTAGCTGGTGCCCGCGACTTCGTCTGCGCAGGTATATAAATTGTAGCCTATGTGTTATTCTGATGTATAAGCTATATTATTGTAAAGTTTCATTAAAATCCATTCAGTAGTTTTTACGTGAAAGAGTAACAAACATCCATCCATACTTACAAACTTTCGCGTTTATAATATTAAGTAGGATATCTGAGTCTGATACCCGGGCTTTGCCTAGTTTGAGATCAGATGACCTTGTCTTAAAGTTTCCAAAATTTATTTATTTATCTATAATGCATATAAATCCATTTTGTAATTTCTGGTTCTTATAATTACTTGTACGTTTTCAGTGAAATCATGTGAAAATGCTGCTCAGATAATTATCAACGCCTTGACACACTGGCAAGAGTACAAATTGAAGAACATGGATAATTTCTATCCTATTCTATCTGATACTGTCATCTTTCTACTAAACAAAGTGAAGGATAATATCAGCCTGAATCTTGCTAAAAGTTCAGTTCTGATTGTACAAAATGTATATTCCTTGCTAAATTTAGAATTGTTAGAAAATGTAAGTATAAAAATGAAATGAACTGCTTACCTTATTTTCTCCTAATATAGTAAATTCAACTTAAATCTGTTTTCAGAGTCCCAAGCCGATTTATCTTAAAACACTACAAAATGGTGCAAAAGAAGCTTTACACCAGTTAAACAGAATTGAAGCGTACGAAAGTTTAAAACCTATTATAGCCACTGCGTTAGATTCGCTCAGTGTTTGCGGAAACACAGATGCAGCCGCTTTAATGTCAAATAATTCGAACGATGTTGAAAATCAAGGCAACAGTAAAGTTGTTACTGCTCAGTCTATTGAACAGAAAAAAGATTATATTTCAAACAATTTTTCTGTACCCACACCTAAAATTAAAAAGACCAAAGCCAAAGAACCAACTCCTGATTCCAAAGCTAAAGATACTCCACACGCTGTTAGTTCAGCTCCTCCTAAAATAAGTACGAACAGACTGATTCGTTCCGTCAAAACGCAAGAATGCGAAGTATTTGTATCGAAGAAAAGACGACGCTCTGAGGGATGTAGTCAATCAGACAAAACACAACTTGAAGAGTTGGAAAAAGATCAAGAAATTCCAAATAAAAGTGCAACGGATGAAATAAACATAGACCCTGAAATCACTGAAAAATGCATACAGCCCGGCGATGATAAAGCAGCAAATTTGCAGAAAGAAACAGTGCAAGTAGACCCAGGACAGGATAATCATAATAAAACACCTAATAACATCGCAGAAGCTCTTGAAGAAGTGGTACCCGAAGAAAGCAATAATCAAAGTGACACAAGAGAACAACCAGTGAATACAAATGATGACGATAATTCAGAAAAAAGTATAGAGCAATCATCCACACCTGAACCAAAGGATCTTAAGAAAAAAGAAGAACTATCTGCAACAA
This sequence comes from Athrips mouffetella, assembly GCA_947532105.1. Lineage (NCBI taxonomy): Eukaryota > Metazoa > Arthropoda > Insecta > Lepidoptera > Gelechiidae > Athrips > Athrips mouffetella. The sequence continues at coordinate 37,969,550 of OX383956.1, forward strand.
AAAGAAAACAGTCTCTAATCGAAAAACAGTTATTAATAGACATAGTCGAATGCCACCCTATATTAAAACCAACGCTGTCGGAAAAAAGAACGACACGAAAGAAATTAAATACTATTAGAAGGAGAAGAAAAAGTTTAATGGTGGAATCAAATAATATAGCTGGGGTAATTGATCAAACTGAAGATAAAAGCAGATCTGGTACAAAATTTAGCCAGCAGAAAGCAGAAATGGCTTCCATTGAACAAAATTCCCAAACTGTCACTATTATAGACTCTCAATCACAAGAACATTTGTCGCAATCACAGGAAGATATTCCTATGTCAGAAGACATAATTGAGAGTTCTCAGGACTCCACTCTTACTACGATATCTGTAAAATCAAATAAAAAGAAAACTCCTTTAGTGAATGTAGACAATAAAAGCCCGCTTGCGAAATGTAAAGTATCGAACAGTCAGAAACTCCTTGACAAATTGGATAATGATGCAATTTCATTATTAAATGATTCTAGTGATGACAGAGAAAATATTCGTTCCCCTGATACAATATCTAAGCAATCGCCCATCAAAATGAAGATACCAATGATAAGACTTGTCAAAATCAATCCAGTTGCAAAATATAAAACATCGGACACTGAGCAACTTATTGATGATTTAAATACTAAAGTAATTCCTCTACCAGACGATTCTACTGAAGTCAGCCGAGAAATAAATCGATCCCCAAAACCAACATCTTCCAAATCTCCGAGTAAAAACAAAATACCTATAGTAATGCTTGTCAAGATAAACGTACCTGTGCAATGTAAAGAAAATAATGAAATTAGTAAGAAAACGACACCTTCAGATAAAATACAGAAAAATTCAACTGAAGATAGCAGAGACGATATCGAACTCTCCAAAAATAAGACTATGTCTGAATCAGATTTAACTGATAACATGGATACTGAACCTTTAGACAGTTCTGGAGAGGTAATACTAGTAAACGACAACGTAGCGATACCTATTGTGATCAATACTGAAGCCACCTGTGTTGGAAAAGAGACTCAAGAAATGGCTGAAGCTGACACTTTGCCGTTGGATGCAACACAAAGCGAGCCGACAAATGCTGACAGTGAAATACCAGCCACGTCAGATCCTAATGTAAGAACTACATTAGCAGTAGAAACGGAAAAGATTGACGGTGATAAAGATATAACCAATGTCACTACACAAGAGGACGTAACTTCAGCTTTAATCAAAGACATTATTGCTGAATCTAGCAATACAGAATCTCCATTTAAAGATGAACTCCAAAGAAAAAAAGATTTTCTAAACAACACTACAGAAATATCTCCATTAAAAACTTTAAGTCCTCTTAGAGAGGAAAAGTCAGCATCACCAGAGTCTGGTAGTAATTATGTTGTTATTAAATTGACCTCTCCAGTTCAAAGTAACGGCGAGCCTTATAGTGAAAAATGTGATTCACCTGAGATTTTCACAAATGACAAAGTATCTCCGGATAAGAGGGATCAATCACCGCTGAGAAAGAAAGCAGTTTCAGCCGGTAGCAGCCCCAGTGCTTCTTTATCTTTAATGAGCCGCGCCGCGCAAATGTTAGGGCTGGCAGCTCCCGGAAGCCACTTGAAGCACAATTTTAATAACGACAGATGTGCAAGCGATGAACGAAAGGAGAGTACTCCAGCTAAGCGGAGTTTGAAGAGATCTTATAATTTAGGTGAAAAAAGTGAGGATGTTGAGCATGAGAGTAAAGAAAGAGATAAATTCTTGGAGTTGACTCGAGCTGAGCCTACACCTGATTGCAGTCCGGCCAATCCTATACTGAAGCGCCAATCGTGTGAAATTGCCGACGAGGCTACTGCAAGCAAGGTAACGTATCCATATTTATCTTTTCCTTTTTGTTTATGGTATATCATATTGTCATAATCATTATGTCCCTTCTAATCATTTATCGTCTCGATGACAGCGAGTAAGAAAGATACGATAAAAGTAAGTTGGAAAAAGATAGATCGAACAGAATGTACGGACTTGACCGCTGTCAAAAATAAAATAAATGCTTGCAAATAGTATAGTAACGACATAATACATTGTTCCAGCAAAAACGTGTGAGTTTCCACGATCCCCCAGTAACTACAACAGTTGCTGTTGAAAAATACATAAAACCATTCAGCATTCGTTCGCCATCAAACTCGTCGCAAAAAAGACAAACACGTAGCTTTATGAAAGCCAAATCTTCAGAACCATTCAGCATTCGTTCGCCATCAAACTCGTCGCAAAAAAGACAAACACGTAGCTTTATGAAAGCCAAATCTTCAAAACGTTTAGACTCTATGTTTAGATTAGACACTTTCCTAACGAAAGCCGTCGAAAGTTTTTCTGATGACACTGCTAATGGCAGTAATAAAACAGAAATGAGTCTTGAAGAAACTCCAGCGGCTGAAATTATCAAAACCAGTGACTTGAACAATTTAGATCCGATATGCCCTGAGTTGTTAGATTGCAAGGATCCTATAGAAAATATAGCTGGAGAACTATCTTCAGGATCGACAAAATCTTCACTCGTCAAAGAGTTAGAAGGCAAAGTAGAAACTATCTCTGATTTAGCTAAGATGACTGAACTAGAAGTCAACAGACTTTGTATCAAGGCTCCTAAAGTAAAAGTAGCTAAAAAAGTACTGACCAAATACGCTATAGAAAAAGCTAAAGCGCAAGAATGCGTATCTGCAACAGGAGCAATAGAACTGAAAGTGACGGCAGAAGTTGAAAAAGCTGACATGGCAGTTCAAACGAATGATGGCCTAGTGACTAAAGATAGTGACATGCAAACGGCAGAAGTGGAGACGACTATGGTTTGTACGCAAACTGAACTGCCTACGACGCATAGTGCGGCGCAGACCAACGAGACTGGACGAATGCCCGCAGGGGATGCTATCGACATGTATTTGAAAGAGGTAAGAATAGTACATTAAGATGCACGTGCGTTATTTTGGATATTACGGCCGAGGCTTAGAAATTGCAGCCCGAGCCGCAGGCGAGGGTGTAATCACCAAAGCGCACAAGCTTCTTACGACGTTTTTCAGCACATTTGCGAATAAACATACATACAAACATAACATCACGCCTCTTTCCCGTCGGGGTAGGCAGAGACCACAGTCCTCCACCTGCTACGATCTTGACATACTTCCCTTGCTTCCTGTACTTTCATCAATCCTTTCATACATGCTCGTCGGTTTAGGGTACTTTTAACCTGGCCTTTATTCAGAACGTCCTGAATTTGGTCCTGGTACGTTCGCCTAGGCCTTCCCCTTCCAACGTTTCCATTCACTCTCGCCTGGTAGATCTCTTTCGTCAGTCTTCGTTCATTCATCCTCTCTACATGACCAAACCATCTCAGCATCCCTTTCTCGATTTTAGTCTCTACGTCTTCTTTTACGCCACACCGTTCTCTTATCACACTATTTCTAAACCTGTCACTCAATTTAACACCAATCATACTCCTTAGCGCTCTCATTTCCACTGCATTAATTCTACTTTCATGCTTCTTCTGCCATACCCAGCTTTCACTGCCATACATCAGTTTTGGTACTAAAACACCCCTATGAACAGCCAAACGAGCCTTGTGAGACACCTTCTGACTCCTCATAAAGGCGTGCAGGGCACCATTCACTATGTTTCCAGCATTCACTCTTCTTTCAATATCACTTTCACACTTTCCATCTCTCGTAAACTTTGAGCCCAGATACACAAACTCCTTCACTTGTTCGACTTGTTCATCATCTATTAATATAGTACACTCTGTCATACATTCTTCTCTTTCAAGTACCATTACTTTAGTCTTGCTTACATTTACTTTCATTCCTTTCCTGTCCAAAGCCACATTCATCATTGTTACCATCTCCTGCAACTCGTCAGCAGATGACGCAAGTACAACTTGGTCATCAGCGTAGAGAAGACATTTGATGAGTAACTCATTCATTCTCAGTCCACACATACTCTCTTTCAGATCAATCAAACAATTATCCATGAACAGGTTAAACAGCCAAGGTGACGCTACACATCCCTGCCTAACACCTTTTTCGATGCTAAACCATTCAGTGTGCGCCCCGTTTATACTGACACAAGCACTAGAATCCTCATAGAGAGATTTCAGTGCTTGAATCAGATGCCCGTTTACCCCATACAAAGACAATGCTGACCACAATTCATTCCTCACCACTCGGTCATAGGCCTTTTCCAAATCCACGAACGCGCAGTAGACTTTTGGTTTTTAGCCAAAAACATTTCAGCTATGCACCGCAAGGAAAAGACCTGATCTGTACATCCCATTCCCTTTCTAAATCCCGCTTGTACATCCTATATTTTTTCGTCAGTATCTTTCATCACTCTTTCAATCAAAACCTTTGCATACAGTTTGCCGACGACACTAAGAAGGCTTATCCCGCGGTAATTTTTGCAGTCCTTTTGTGACCCTTTTTCCTTGCACCAGTCACCTGGTACTTGGCTGTACGTCCAACACAGGTTGAAAAGGCGGTACAACTGACTAGCCACAATGCCTCGCCCAGCCTTCAACATCTCGACCGACACTCTATCATACCCAGCTGCTTTACCTGATTTCATACTATTCATTGCTTTCATAATCTCATCCATACCTATCTCACTCACATAATTATCATCTTTATTCTCATCTTCATTCTCATTAATTTCCACAGAAGACCTCGGTACGCTGGCCTCTGCTTTTCTCTCTCAAACAGACTTTCAAAATATTCCTTCCACCTCCTCAGCACACATTCTTCACCTTTTATAATACTTCCATCCTGGCTTCTGATTTTACTCAGCTCCGACGTTTCAAACTTTCCACGGGCTGTCCGTATGGATTTCCAGAATCCGAATAAAAACGAATAAAAACTAATCGAATTCGCTTACCTTTTTGCGGTTCGGGCTGCAATTCCTGAGCCTCCATTTTTCGTTCTCACAATACTTTTCAACATGGAATAAATACACCACAAAGAGCTAGGTACCTATTCGCCAGCTCATTGAAATAAGCCAAAAAGACATTCTCTGAAAACAAATTGCCATTTGTGCTGTTCTTCCATTCAATGAACTTTTCGTACGCAAGAATGCACCTATTTTTCCTTTGATTTTGCTGGAAGGAGACTCTCACTTGCATTTTGTGCCCCAGTAATTATTTCCTGTGGGGTTAAATTAAGTTCTTCTTCATTGCTTAAAAACAACGACGACAAAAATCAAAGCAAATGAAAATACTTCTGAAAAGTGGCGCGCGGAATTCTTGTTGCGCGCGCATTTCTTTATTCAAATGAGGAGCGGTGACGAAGCAGTGGCAATGCTCCCAAACAGCGTAGTCATTGAAAGAGTACAAAAACTTAAAATTTATTGCTTATAAAATCAATTAATGTTAATTTGTTGTCAAATTTAACTAATCTCATGCAACAAACTATTTATATATTATATTTTAATTAGAACTCCTTGCTCTTTATTAATATAAAAAAAAACTAAAATTAAATAACTAGTGCTGTAATATATAATGAGAAAAGCACGCGTTTTTAATAAGCTGGATTATGGACCTAAATACAGTGCAAATAGAGCTGTTTTATGAGCAAATGTGTTGAAAAGGATATTTATTTCACATTTTGTCAGGTTATACAATGCTTTATGGTAAACACTGAACCCATATGGTGCGATTTTGTGCGAAAAATTTTTCTATTATGATCGTAAATGGGCAAAATTTTAGATTGTCGTTACTTGATATCAATTGGGGTGTCGTATGAAAGGGCTGTACGTTAGGGTGTCCCGAAAAAATGAAAGTCCATTTTTCTCAACGCATACCCTCTACATTTTTTTGTATAGTGTCAAAACAGACGTAAATCAAATTTGGTTAATTTTGAACCACGGCAACCCGTACCGACTTGCATCGAAACTTTTCAGTACTAGCGCACTATGGCGAGCGTACGCTAACAGATTGATGTTCCTTTATTGCTTAGTGTTTTATTAGTATATGCATTTTTTTCTTTCAGAAAGCATGGCATTGGAGTTAAGTAGTTTTAAAAAGAATATTTAATTTGTATGGAGCAGTAAAACATCAAATAACGGGTTCAAAACTTCGTTCTTATTTTTTTTATTTTATTGGTTCATAAAACTGGGTACTATTCCAGAAACATGCATAATAGTAAGTGTATACTTATAGCTCAATATTTTTATCCAAATGTTCTTTGACAACCCAGGACAAATTACGGCCGACAATTTTTTTTTATGGAAGTGTTCCTTAGGTCCATCCAAACATATCTAGAATGTTCCCTGCCGATCCCATTTTCGCTACCCCCTCCTCCCCCTCAAAAAGGTCCCTAATTTTAGATTTTGGCACTTCCAATTTAATTGAATGGAATAAAAATAAACTATTTCGCCCAAAAAACTACAAGATTTATGCTTTAAGTCACAAGATGGCGTCACTTGTATAAGAAAGAAATTGTAATTACAAATGGACTGCTTCGATTTTTAATATTTTAACGAACAAATAACATTCGAAAAAATGTTTTATATATATATTTTAATAGAACATGACAAGAGCTATCGTCTGACATCTCATGTTTCAAAATAGAAGCAACCCATTTGTTATTATATTTTATTTCTTATTTTATTATACAAGTGACGCCATCTAGTTACTTAAAGCTTAAATCTTTTAGAATTTCAGGGGAAATTGTTTATTTGTATTTGATGTATTTAAATTTTAAGTGCCATTATTTAATCCTGAAAGACAACGTCAGTTTCACTGTTCCTACTTCTTTTGTCCTATAAAATTATCTCAGGGTGTTTGATGTAACTCGCTGTAAATCGAGAACCAGTGCTGCAATAATGATGAATTATGTCTCGTTTTATTCCTAAATGTATCAAGATTCACATGCTTTTAGATAATTTTGCCACAACTCCAGTAGTTTTTGTTAAAAGGTAGTACAAAAAATGATTTGAAGATAATTTTTAATTTTTGGTGAACTGTTTGTAGCTATATTTCAGGTACTGTAGGTCACATCGAAATAAAATAGGTGTTTATAGATTGGTAGTTTTATAACCATCAAGTCTTAGATTGACGACTTTCCCCTAACTTCAACTTTTTTAGAGATAAATAGAAAAGGGGGGAGCGAAAATGGGATCGGCAGGGAACTTTCTAGATATGTTTGGATGGACCTAAGGAACACTTCCATAAAAAAAAATTGTCGGCCGTAATTTGTCCTAGGTACCATTTCTAAAAATATTGAACTATTATGAACAGTGGCGAATGTGCCCTACTAGATATGAACACAGCATGTACACATTGTAAGCAGTTCTAAAGGTTAAAGTTTAATAACAAAAGTATAAATTTTAATAATGTACCTATCGTTTAAGTTTATAACAGGGATTAAAGTTATCACGCTGTAATTAAGTATTAAAAATCCTAGAAATTATATTGTTTGTGTAGACTACCGAACCAGAAAATATATCTAAATCGAATAGCATTGTATGAAGAACACATACGATAAATCAGCCCGTACTGACCGAAGACAGTCCTGAAAAATGGGACAGTAAATGTCATACGATTTTGTAGACGGCTACCGGAACGAGGGACAGACAAATGTAGACGTTCGAGAATATCAGGTGCGTCAACAAAACCGTTGATTAACTTGAATAAAAACATTGTATCAAGCATCTTCCTACGCGCGCTTAAGGTTCCAATTTTATAATGAGAAAGGCGCGACGAATATGAAGTTATATGTTTACATTTTAGGTCACTGTACGTTACATGGTACAAGAATCGTTTTTGGATGCGTTCGATCCTGTCTGAGTGCACCTTATAACCGGGATTCCAGACAAACGAACAGTATTCCAAAACGCTACGGACTATGCAATTATAAATTTTCATTTGCCTTGACACGAATCCTGCCAGCCGTGAAGCCTTGTTTATGATTAAATCAATAGTGAAGATGCCGCTTTTACGATAAACGTAAAATGACGTTTCCCGTTGGACCGAAGATTCCTCCACCGACAACTAGTATCACTGTGTTCAGCATGATCACCCAAAGAATTATCGACTGATTGTCGCACTATAAAGTGGTGGATGGGGGAGGAAGGGGAGGGGGAAGATGCGAAAACTGGGTATCAATTTCAGTTAATATCTCATTAACCACGCATCCGATTTAAACAGTTATAGTGTCATACGGTAGGTGATAAAATGCTTAATATAACATGTTTTACAACGGTTTTGATAAATACAATAGTTTATTAAATATTTAGAAAAAGGCTGATTTTAAACAATAGACGTTATTGGTTTTGTTAAATTCGGCCAGTAAATGAAATATTACAAAAGAGTAATATTACTCTTTTGTAACATTGTTGTCATATGACAAACAAAGAATTGGGCTTAAAATATTTTATAAACTACACTTGCGAGTAATAAACTGGAATCACTTCATCGCGGGTTGTTCAAGACAAAGTTGTGCCATTTCTAAGCAATAAACTATAGCTTGTGTTATATCATTTGAAAGGTAATTTTGTTAGCTTTAAAAAAAAATATATTGGGGGACATTTCACACAAGGTCATCTGATCCCAAACTAGGCAAAGCCTGTACTATGGGAACCACAGACTGATCATCATCATCATATCAGCCGAAAGACGTCCACTGCTGGACATAGGCCTCCCCTAAAGTTCTCCATGACGACCGGTCCTGCGCTGCTCGCATTCAGCGGCTTCCCGCGACCTTGACCAGATCGTCGGTCCACCTTGTGGGGGCCTGCCAACGCTTCGTCTTCCGGTACGTGGTCGCCACTCTAGAACCCTTACGTCCCATCGGCCATCGGTTCTTCTTGCGATGTGCCCTGCCCACTGCCACTTTAGCGATTCTCAGGGCTATGTCAGTCACTTTAGTTCTTCTTCGGATCTCCTCATTTCTCATTTGATCACGCAGCCACGTCTCGGTGCCATATGTCATCACTGGCAATACACACTGGTCAAAGACTTTCGTCTTGAGACACTGCGGTATTTTGGACGTGAAGATATTGCGGAGCTTCCCGAACGCTTTCCATCCGAGTCGGATTCGACGAGTTACCTCTTTCTCAAAGCTGGATTTACCCAGCTGGACCGTTTGTCCCAGGTATTCGTATTCATCGACGACTTCGAGCGTAGAGTCTCCAACTTTAAGTGGAGTGGGTACAACAAGGGCGTTAGACATAATTTTCGTCTTATCCATGTTCATTTTAAGACCCACTTGTTGTGAAACTACTGAAGTTATTGAGCATCGTGCCGAGATCTTCCAGGGTCTCAGCCATTACGACAATATCGTCGGCAAATCGAAGGTGGGTGGGAAGTTTCCCGACTGATATACATACATAAATAGATAAATAACACCCAGACACAGAACATACACTTGCGTTCATCACACAAATGTTTACCCTGGGCTGGGATCGAACCCGCGGCCCACGGCGTGAAAGGCAGACTCACTGCTAACCACACCAACGGGCTTGTCCAAGGAGGAGAAGGGCTAACCGAAGAAAGATACATCAACGACATTCTGCTAAGCCATGTGCTCAAAATTTCATTTTACATTTCACTAGACAGTACATGGAACAAGTTGGGATTGCCACAATAGACTAGCCAGCTTTCCAATTATATTAAAAGATTTAAAACTGATTTCAGTTTCCTATCAAAAATCAAAAATTTACTGCAATAAGTCGAAATGTTAACGTCTAAGTAAAACAAAAATTATAAGACAAAATGTCCTAAAGCCCTATAAAAAGCGAACTTTTACGAAATTGGTCTTCAGTCCTAAGTTTCACGTCACTGGAAATACTGAAGCACTAATAAAATTGAACTGCAGAAGCCGCTCATATCGTCATTCTTATTTGGCAAGGCTTGTCGCAGCGTGACATCGCTCCACAACTTCATTTAAGCCAGTCTTGTGTCTCCAAGGTGTACAAAAGGTTCAGGGAGACTGGTAACTTAGTCCGAAGACCAGGATCAGGACAACAACGATGCACTTTGGTGCAAGAAGGCCGATTTATTGTCACCACTTCTCTACGTAATCGACACCTGACCGGCGTGGACGGCCAGAAACAGCTTATAGAAGTTCGCTGGGCTGTTAGCGAGTGGACTGTGAGACGAAGACTAAAAGAAGCAAAGTTACCCCAAAAAGGCCAGCTACTGGACCCCAATTGTCCCCAGCTCACCGACGAGGCAGTTTGCTCGCGACCACTTTAATTGGAATTTGGAGCGATGGAGCCGAATTCTGTTCTCGGACGAAAGCAGGATATGCCTGTATGGCAGCGACCGTCGACAAGGTGTCTACAGGAGACCGGAAGAGCGTTTTGCACAATGCTGTATTACAGAAAGAGTGGCATACGTGGGTGAATCCTGTATGATGTGGGCGGGCATTTCTGTTACAGCAAAAAGTGAACTGGTATTCATACCTGGCGGAGGTAGAGAAAAAGGGCTAACCGAAGAAAGATACATCAACGACATTCTGCTAACCCATGTGCTCAAAATTTCATTTTACATTTCACTAGACAGTACATGGAACAAGTTGGGATTGCCACAATAGACTAGCAAGCTCATAGTCCCAACTTGAATCCTACAGAACATTTGTGGGACGAGCTGAAAAGGCGGGTACGAAGAAGGTGTCCAGCTCCGGCAAGAAATCCCACATGATTCCATCAGGAATCTCATTCGGTCAATGAAAAACCGTTTACAAGCACTAATTAGGGCCCGAGGGGGTAACACAAAATACTGAGGGTAAATAACAGATAATTTAAATATATTTTTACTTTTTTCTTACTATTTTCGTTTGATTTAGACGTTAACATTTCGACCTGTTACAGTAAATTCTTGAATTATGATAGGAAACTGACATGAATTTTTAATTGTTTAATTTAATTGGAAAGCTAACAAAATTACCTTTCAAATGATATAACACAAGCTATAGTTTATTGCATATAAATGGTAAAACTTTGTCTTGAGCCACCCGCGATGAAGTGATTCCAGTTTATTGCTCGCAAGTGTATTGTATTTACCTAAACTTTTGTAAAGCATGTTATATTAAGCATTTTATTACCTATCATGTGACATTATATTTCTTTAAATATAATAAGTGGTTGTTGAGATATTAGCTAAACTTGATACTCGGTTTTCGCATCTTTCCCCTCCCCTTCCTCCCCCCTCCACCACTTTATAGTGCGACAACCAGTCAATAATTCTTTGGGTGATCATGCTGAACACAATGATACTAGTTGTCGGTGGAGGAATCTTCGGTCCAACGGGACATGTCATTTCTCAGCCTGGCATCTCCACTACAACATGATCACGAAAACTTAATTTTGCATCAATGATGACACCAAGGTCACGTATACTCTAACTTCAGTTAGCGGAAGACTGTCGATGGAATAGTTCCCAGATAAGGGTAACTGACGCCTGGTAAACTTAATGTGATAACATGGTGCACTGCATATCTCCTGTTATGCAAATTTGCTAAATGCACCAAAGCTAGCATGTCTTCATCATCAGATGAAGAGGACATGTTGTCTTATTGAAATCGAAATTTAGAATGCCCTAAATACGTCCACTGCCGCCACCCGCGCCACACCTTTCGCGCACTTCTTGCGTACTGCACCGGCGCTGCCGGTTGCGCGCCGGTTGCGCACCGGTTGCGCGCATCCGCATCGCACCGCTTAGATTAGACCGGCGCCTTTAGCCGCTGGTCTAATCTAAGAAGTGCGATGCGGATGCGCGCATGATGCACGCCGCCTGTCACTTGTTTCATACAAAGCGACGCGTCGTCGCAGTGCGGCGAGGGTGAGGCGCGGTCGTGCAGTGCGCCCGATGCGCGCATCAGTTTGAAGCTGCACGCCGAACGATACACACAGGGACGGAGTACGGACACAGGGAAAATGCGTATCTCCTGTTATGCAAATTTGCTAAACGCATCAATTTGAAGCGACATCGTATCCGAACTCTTCGTCTTCCTCTTCATCATCAGATGAAGAGGACATGTTGTCTTATTGAAATCGAAATTTAGAATGCCCTAAATACGTCCACTGCCGACGCCCGCACCACACCTTTCGCGCACTTCTTGCGTACTGCACCGGCGCTGCCGGTTGCGCGCATGATGCGCGCATCCGCATCGCACTTCTTAGATTAGACCGGCGGCTTAGGCGTCGTCCCTGTGTCCCGGTGCAGTACGTAAGAAGTGCGCGAAAGGTGTGGCGCGGGTGGCGGCAGTGGACAATCTAAATTTCGATTTCAATAAGACAACATGTCCTCTTGGGACAGGAGCATAGATTTTTCTATGTAATGAAAAATCTACAAAATTATCTATATCGTTTTTCGGACGTGTAGAAGATGTCCCCTCAATGTTTTCACTTAATTTTGTCCAAAGTGAGTCATGGCTTGGAGAAACACTACACACATTTTAAAATACCTATTTATGCCGATAAATAATTGAACTAACCTGTCTCGTTTAATTGATTTGCAATGATTTCCCACGCTCTATCTTGCACGTTTCTGTTACTATAATCCGATCTATTGTAATCATAAATCACGGGATATTTTTCAATCAACTCACAAAACGAAATATTGAATTCTACGTCGTCACGAATTTCGTGATTCGTCCCTGTGTGCATTCGTCCGGCGTGCAGCTTCAAACTGATGCGCGCATCGGGCGCACTGCATGACCGCGGCCTGCCCTCGCCGCACTGCAGAACGACGCCGCGTCGCTTCTATACATTTTGTATGAAACAGAAGCGACAGGCGGCGTGCCGGTTGCGCGCATCCGCATCGCACCGCTTAGATTAGACCAGTGCGTAACTATGTGAGATTCTGAATTTATTTATCTTACATGTAAGTACCATACGTTATGAACGTGCACTTGGATGGCTAACAGTTGCCTTCTTCAAGTCTTGCAATAGTTATTTGTACGCAAATTAAGAATAACTTCTTATGGCTCTTAATGTAGAAGACTCCTCAGGAAGCGAACGGCGCAGCCTATGTAGAGCGCGACTGTCGAATGTGATCTCAAAGAAAAAAGAAGAGATTCGTTGCTGTACCCTACAGCTTAAAGTACAGGTTGTTTGAACTTTGACTGGTGCCTTTGTTTTGAACAAAAAATGTAAGAGCAATGCTTGTTTTTGCTTACTGTCTTCACATGTATGAAATTGCATTGCTAAAAGGAGTATTTGAAGCTAAAATAAGACTAGTGACAATAAGCCCTGATAAAGTCTTCAGAAAGTTGCGAGGAAACTGTAGAATTTCAATCATGATAAATTTCAGTGCTATAGGAAAAACTACAATCTTCTTTAGGTAGAACAAGCAATTTTTACTGTGTTGCATACAGCAATACTGGAAGATATGTAAGTATGTATCCTGACTATGAAACTGAAAGTTTTAATAAGGAATTCGAAGAATTATACGATTTTTATGTTCATTACTTATTTAATATGTTATTTTCGGCATGTTTGATTTTTATTTCGAAATAAACATCAAAGTCTTGAAACCACTTATACAAGTATCAGTATTAAATTCAATTCTTAAGTTTGGCATCAAGTCGGCACGGGTTCTCACTATCCGATCGAGGTAATATTTGGTATATGAGCTATTAGGGTCAAACAGAAAAAAAATAGAGGGTATGCGTATCTGGTTTTGTTAATTTTTTTTCCCCTTATAGCCTGGGACACCCTACTGTAGGTACGTACATTCTAAAATAGATTATTGTATTTTTTACGACTTTTGGTTTCAAGTTTATGTTATTAAGTTTGCTAAACGGAAAATCTGAATTCATTATAGTAGATAGAGGAAAAAGACTTTACAAATGTACTTCTTTGCTTCTAAAAATACTATAGGTACATCGGACGGAACAATGCGCGCGAGTCCCACTCGCACTTGACTGTTTTTAGGGTACCGTACCTCAAAATAAAAAACGAAACCCTTATAGGATCACTTTGTTTTCCGTCTGTCTGTCAAGCAAGACCCTTTTTCTCACGAATGAGAAGAGGTATCAGGTTGAAATTGATAAAGAATATTCATCATCATCATCATATCAGCCGCAAGACGTCCACTGCTGGACATACGTAGGCCTCCCCTAAAGAACTCCATGACGACCGGTCCTGCGCTGCTCGCATCCAGCGGCTTCCCGCGACCTTGACCATATCGTCAGTCCACCTTGTGGGGAGCCTGCCAACGCTTCGTCGTCCGGTACGTGGTCGCCACTCTAGAACCCTCACGCCCCATCGGCCATCGGTTCTTCTTGCGATGTGCCCTGCCCACTGTCACTTCAGTTTAGCGATTCTCAGGGCTATGTCAGTTACTTTAGTTCTTCTGCGGATCTCCTCATTTCTGATTCGATCGCGCAGAGAGACTCTGAGCATAGCCCTTTCCATAGCCCTTTGGGTGACTTTGAGCGTTCTGATAAGGCTTATCGTGAGCGGCCACGTCTCGGTGCCATATGTCATCACTGGCAACACACACTGGTCAAAGACTTTCGTCTTGAGACACTGCGGTATTTTGGACGTGAAGATATTGCGGAGCTTCCCGAACGCTGCCCATCCGAGTCGGATTCGACGAGTAACCTCTTTCTCTAAGTTGGATTTACCCAGCTGGACTGTTTGTCCCAGGGATGACAAATATTAATATCCATAAACCACACAATATCTGAAAATTTAAATTTTTTACAACGACGCATTCAAAAGATATGGCTTTTTATGTCCTCATCTCCATAATTTTTTGCAAAAAAAGCAGAACTTACAGGGTACTTCCCGTTGACCTAACATTATGAAATTTGGCAAGAAGCTAGGTCTTACAGTACAAATAACGGGAAAAGTCTAAAATCATTAAAAATTTCACAACTAATAGTAACCAATTAAGGTGAGCTCCCGTTTCAAGAACTTTTCTATAAAAGAGGGGTCAAGTTGGATGGTCGCGGAGTTTTTAAAATCAAAGAGCAAAACCTTTTAGTATGTCATATGGTAGATAGGTACGGAACCCTTAGGGCGCGAGTTTGACTCGCACTTGGCCGGTTTTTGTTTACTAACTTTTAACTGGTTTTATGGCTGTTACTTTCATATCGATTGCAATAAAATTGAAAGAACTTGTTTTTCTTTTTCTTTTCAGTTCGTGTATTTCTACACAGTCGGGTATTTTGTATTTTGAAATATTTTTCTTATTTAGTACTTTTTAGTTTTATTAATGAATGAAAAAGATTCTTTTTGAATTTTTAACCCTATAAAGCTCCTACAATGAATACAAATCTAACGACACATGTTGAAATCTATCAAGTTGTTGAGGCTGCAGAGCGCGACAAAAAAAATCGACATAACATACATACTTACATACATCACTCTAAAAACAAAGGGTTTGTGTGAGTGCCTTATTTTTGACAGGGAACCCGACAGGGCTTACGATAATAGTAAGCCAATTGTCTATAGCCCACGGTAGCAGGCACGCTATTACCGAAAACTATTTTTTCAGGGTCTTACTACAAAAAAGTTAGACATCTGTTGAACACTTGATTAAAAAAATGCACACAAAATAACTGGCTATGTCAGTTGATGCGCAGAAGTCAAGTCATAAGAAAATAAGTCATTTTTGACTTCTGCGCATCAATGACAAAGACAGAGTTATTTGGTACGATTTTTTTTAGTAAGACGTCAGTGTTTAAGTCAAAAGTCAAAACATTTATTTTGCATTTAGCTTGTGCAGTGAAGAAAAATAAGTAGGAAAATTCCTCAACATCCACTGCATGACTTTCTTCTTAGTCGTGACCTCATGACTGCGAAACACCAGAGACCCGCTCAAGTTAAAAAAGTGTTTCCACTGACGAGCAACCTTGTAGTACTGAGCCTAGATTTGCGGCCGCAATCATAATGAAGTGTAGTAGCCGTCAAACTGACTTCGCTTTGTTTCGATTTTGTATTGCACTACCACTGGGAACAACTGTGAAGTTAACCATCAACGAGTTCTATTCTCATTTGCAACGGCATAATATTGTTACGAGCTAGCGGTTCGGGATTGGAGTGAAACGCCAATGTAGGATTTTCCCGTTTATTTAGGAGTTATTTACAATCCGAGCTTCTTATTTACACGTCACCGAGTTCGCCCTCTGAGCTACTTCGTGCGGTCTTCCCTCCTTTCACTCTATCCTCAGGGATCTCGTTTACGGAATTTTCCCTCCGCACTCTACCACATAATCATAATTGTATTAGTTGAAATTTCAGTAAGTTAATGTGCTAGATTTTTTGAGTCCGACACGCGCTTGACCAAATTTTATTATTTGTTGTTATTTAATAGCTTATGCACTAAAAACATACCAATTTTCAAGTTTGTAAGTGTTCCCGTTTTTAAATAGAACTAAAACAAAAATCGCCTCAGCGACCATCCAACATGACCCCTCTCTTATATGAATATTCTTGAAACGGGAGCTCACCACAATTGGTTATCATTAGTTGTGAGAAAAGTTGTAATATTTAATGATTTCAGACTTTTCCCATTACTTGTACTGTGAGACCTAGCTTCTTGCCAAATTTCATAATTTTAGGTCAACGGCAAGTACCCTGTAGGTTTTGCTTTTTTGCATAAATGTATGGAGATGAGGACATAATAAGCCATATCTTTTGATTGCGTCGTTGTAAAAAATTGAATTTTTCAGATCTTGTATGGTTCATGGATCCTAATATATGGTATTAATTTTAACCTGATACCTTTACCCGTTCGTGAGTTAAAGGGTCTTGACAGACAGACAGACGGACAACAAAGTGATCCTATAAGGGTTCCGTTTTTTTTTTGAGGTACGGAACCCTAAAAACAAAACTTGCGTTGAGTATTGTAAAATATAGTATGTGATACAGCAGCACTGCACTTTTTTTCTCGCGATATGCAAGTGAAACTATCAGCCGCAAACTTATATTTGTTATACCATACACATAGTATGGAAATACAAATTAATATTTCGGTTTTTCTAGAAAATGTTCTAATGAAATAAGCAGATGAATTCAGAATTCGAATTGTTAAATATTAAAACCAACTAACCGTAAACGATTTCGAACAAATCACATGTTCAATTTTTGGTAGTACTAGAATACCCTGTATATGATTAATTACCGTTTTTTTTTATTTCAAAACACGTTTCTTAGGGATAGTTGTTCAGTTTTGTCTACTGAAAAAGCCCTTTCAGTTTTTCGTACATCCTGTGTACTAAATTTTCGCAAAAACCAATCAAATTGAATATCCATTCAAGTAAATAACCAAAACAGAATTAATATCATAGAAAATAATATAAACTTAATGGAACCAATTATGAATAAATCATAAGTTTACGTTTTGGTAGTACAGGAACACCCCTTATATGAAATCACATGGACAAACTGATGATGGCGCAAGATACCTTGCATGGAGATCCGTAGTCAAGCAAAGTGTCATAAAAATCATTTTAGCCGTTTTTCCAAAAAATTTAACTCTTCATTTTTGTTGTGTGACAGCTACCCTCAAAATGAGAGCCAGCAAAAAACCATTAGGAACCCTTCGACCAATTTGTATAAAAGTCTTAAATTTAAAATATGGTGTTAATGGGACCATTCGTTTAGCCGCTAGGCCAAAGCGTGACGGACAGACCGACCGACCGACGACGGACGGACATTTTTAGGGGACTTGCTTTTTTTTGGTATATAAGTGATATAGAGCACATTTTTGAGAAAATTAGTGCATCTTTTTTCACTATAATACCTTTCTCGCTCCGCTCGAAAGTAAAAGCACCACTATCGATAGAAAATACATCACTCATGACCTTCAACATGATCTCACAAAAAACGATAAATTACAATAAAATACGTTACAATTTCCATATTTCTGACTGTAAGAATGATAAGTTGACATATTTTAAGCAATATTTGTGATAATAATCCACAAACATGAAAAATACTGAATAAAACTTACAGATGAAAACATAATTTTTTTTTGCAGTTTTCGTTTTGTAGTTTTGAAGATGTACAGCCATCAACTACACACGATGTTATTGAAAAACGCACTCACTAATATGGAGAGCAACTTAAGAATAAATTTACGATACTTTTCACTGGTTCACTACATGTTTTTTTATAATTTTTACGATGTTTACAACGTATGTTTAGAAAATATTTTCAACCGTTAAAATCACAACAAGTTAAAATAATCCTATAAACTTTGTAAATGCAATGAACGCGTCGTTCTTCTAATTTGGTAGGATGTGATCATTGATGATTTGACATGGCATGTGACGTGCTAGCAGTTGTCATCCCATACTGAAAAAAATTTGCATGGTTTCTTCTCCGAGCGAAGCAAGGAGGTTTTTGTTCTGAGTTCGTAACAATATATTACAATGAATTAATTAACTAATGTAGTGTAAGTGGTGAACACATTTGTATGGAGGTGTGGTTTTTCGCAGTAATTTTTCTAAGATTCTGTATCCATAACATCCAATGAAACGTCCACTGCAGGACAGGGAGCTCCCTCCAGAAATCCAGCTTTGGCTGGAATAATGTGGAGGGGAAGTACCATAGTCACCACGCTTGTTAGCGTTACGGCTGGCACCATGGACCGCGGTTGTTGGTGACTGTTGGTGAAGTTGGTACGATACGCAGAAGGACGCTACTGGCCATTCTCCAGTTCATAATTCCTTAGTCGCCTCTTACGAAATCTACGGTTAGAGATGGATTGGTACTATTCTTTCGGTCCAACATGAACATTCTGTATAGCAGTTGGAAACTACTCGTTTTGACAGTTTTTTTTTTAATTTCAGGGACCAGATTTCATGAGAGAACTGTATAAAAAATTTAAAACGCCAGAAATTGCGCGGATCTATGATAACTTGCCAGACGATGTACTTTTGCCTCTTTTTGTGAGGACTCTGGATTCTTCAAGTGAAGAAACAATAAAAAAAGCACTATCAGAAGCCTACGCCACGAAAGATGAGCGATCGAAGGTAGCTCGCGATTTTAGTTCTTTAATTACGCACTTGCTTAGTGATAATATTTGCGACAATCCCTAAGTAGACTAATTTTACACAGTCTGTGTAAATATGTATGTATGACTTTTGCTTGTGTGTTACTTTTGATTATGAAACTAGTGTTTATTACTTATTATTGTTTGTTTGTTAGATTTGATTGGTGTTTTGTTTTGAGAAAATAACAAGTTCAAGACGTAAAAATGTATGACTTTTGCTTGTGTGTTACTTTTGATTATTAAACTAGTGTTTATTACTTATTATTGTTAACTGTACCTTGTTTAATGTTAAAACTGTCAAAAATGTTATATTACTAGCTGTATGTTAAACGGTGTATGTGTTGCGGTTACAGACATGTGCCTCGTATAACTAAAGACAAATCTTTTCGAGACTGCAAAATGATTGTTTACAAAACTCCACGTTCTTTCGTGGAATTGATTATTAGCTTATACAGGATGTTAAGAAAACCACTGAGATCCTTCCACATCTTATACCCATTAAACTGAACAACTCCCAAAGTAAAATAGGAAAAAAAGTTCTGACAGCCAGTTGCACAAAGCTACTTTAAAGTTAAAGCTCCTTTAAATCTATTTCTGTCACTTTCTTTGTAAACAAAACAGAAAGAGCCAGCAATATATTTAAAGGAGCTTTAACTTTAAAGACGCTTTGTGCAACTGGCTGTGACACAAATGTTTGGGAAGTTGATATTTTTCTTTCGTATTTCGACCGGGCAAAGATATTCAGTTCCATGGGTAGAACATGACCAAGGGATGAAACATGTGGTCGTAGTAATTTTCCTAAGGGCATGTACGCGTAAAAGCAGCGCCTGCGAGGATCTACCAGCGCGGACCGGTTCCGAAAAGCGCTGCTAGATCGGCGCAGGCTTCCTGCTTTCTAAGTGTACGTACACGCCTTAACATCCTGTCTATAGGGGGACTTTTAATTAGTTCTTTATAGAAAAAGGTATGCATGTACTCATGATACTGAACAACTTTCCCCAAGGAACATATAGTAAGGGTGATGAAGGAGAAATTTCTATATGATTTGCTCATGTCTGGATCTTTGACTGATGATAAGGAGCATCCTCTAGAAGATACAAAAAATATTGGCGAACATCCACACCCCTGCGTTTTTGAGGAAGTAAGTTTTAACTTTATTGAAATTTGACAATGAAACGTACACCTGGCAGACTATGACTATCTGAATAAATAAAATGTATAATACCCCAGAAAAATTGTCTGCCACCATAATAGCCCTGCGTGGTAAAGTTACAGCTCTTCAAAATGCAAAAATTCACTACTTCGTCCCGTGATAATGCAGAGCCCTGCATGTCTGCCTCTTTGATTTTCTACATCTTCAGAAGTATTTCAAACAGGAGCCACAAAGGCAGCCCAAAAAAACATTATTTAGTATCTTATTTTCATTTTTTTTGCTTTAACTCAAAAACGCAGTGACGCACAGATAAACTTGTAAGGACCAAATCGATTCGTATTGAGCTGATCTATCATCCCTATTAATATGAATCATGAGCAAATCATATACCCAAATTGCAGCCAGCACCCTAACTAATAGATCGAAATACGAAAATCTAGTTTTGACCTCCCATAGAAACTACATCAACTGATAGCGCATTTTGTACCCTGCTGAATTATCAATAATAAATAATGTATACGAGTAATGCTTCATTTTTAGGCTAAACTGCAGCAACTGGTTTAGTTTTTGTATCTATTGTGACTGAAAACATTTTCATTTAAGTATTTAAAATGTCGTATGATTTTTGTACGACAAAACGTTGTTTTCAGGACTATAAACATTACTATTATTAAATTTTTTTTTACTTGGAATATTTTTTTTTTATAAGTGACTAAGAGCGGGTAATTGGCAACCCTACAACATCGCTTATCACAGAACGATTAATATAGACGTACAAGTTAGTTTGGGTAAATCTGGCAAGTTTTATTACTTGGCATTCTTTTTTGTTTTGAACACAAAATAAGTACCTGCCCAAAGAAAGTACCAATATTAACAGGGCTGCTTTAACCTAATCGCCAATTTAAGTTTATATTGATTTTCTATTTTGGTACTTTTTGATGGGCACTATCGCGACTATCACAAGTATCTTTATAATGTGTATCTCTAGATTAGACGCTTCTTGTTACGTGATGATGTAGGGTAGCTGACGACCCGCTCTTAATATAAGACTGATCGGCATAATAATTGAGATAAAGAATTAGGAACTACTTAGCTCTTTTAATAAATTACGCATTTTGGAAACAACGTGTGATAATTGCTATGTACAGTGTACAGCCGGGTGCACGACATTGGTAACACCTAAGCGAGTCTCTAACCGTATTCTGGTTTTAATATAAAAACTGTCTGGTTATGTTACCACTTATCTGTGGCCGTGTGTACCTAGCTAGGATAGGGCTAATTTTGGCAGATATTTAATATTTATTCCATAAAACTGCAAAAGGTTAGTGGTACCATTTTGTTTCAAATTACATAATTTTCGTATGCATACATGTATAACTCCAGCGGTTTAAAATTTTTATTGCCAGTTGCAGAAAGTAGGAAAGCTGTTTGTTATGTCTAAAGGGCAATACACACCCGCCGACACAGCCCGCCGACACAACCCGGCGGCCTATTAAAAAGAATCATGTCGGCAACATTTGCCCGCGCGTTTTACCCGCCGACATGTCAGCGACTTGCGTACATACAAATGTCGAGCTGCAAGTTTTCCGCCGTGTAATGAGTGAAGTCGCCAACATAGTCCGCCGACAAAAAGTTGCCAACATATGTCGGCGGGTCGGCGACTTTGGTGTGTAGTGACCTTTAAATCCATTGTAATTAATTTCTGTTAGTGTCACTCAAATATTTAGGAAACCCACGCGCAGTGGTGTCACTATAGTTTGTAAAATATAACTTGATACTTGAGACAGCAGGACTAGCAATGCGTGTCTCCTCCCTCCTGTATCTCACGCATCACTTCGTCCTGCTTCCACTGGTATCACACTACATTTTACAAAATAGTCTATAATATTACTTTACTCTGGACTTTTTGGCGGGAACTCGACATGGGCGTTTGCCTGCTTAATTGAAATTTTGTTTTTTTGTGCATTTAGTGATTTAGTGGATAATAAAGATAGTGTGTTATGCAGTAAATTTACTACGGAGTGCGCAGCTGATGAAGATTTCAAGTGATCTCGTGTTTAAGCCCCGTTTGTGTTGTCCCAAAAAAACACGAACATTTTCCTTCGTAAAGTTCACTATCGCTTTACGAGGGGAGCAAAAAGAAAGATTAAACACATCAGACATGGCTGTATGGGCTTTGTACTCTTTGCCTTTCCGAAAGGAAGAATGAAACCAAAAAAATTACTTTACTCTGTGGCACATTAAAATTTAAAAAGTATCAGCAACACAAGAGGTTTCACTATTATGTAGCTTACAGACAGTTGCAGAAAGGGTTTAAATTTATAGATAGCGAAATAACTGCACTAGATTTAAAGGAGCTTCAACTTTAAAAACGCTTTCCGTTACTCAGGGATTTCCTAGAATTGGTTGTAGAATTTTGAAACCGCTGAAGTTGTAGGTCAGTTGCTTGTTTTAAAATACTTCCTAAATTGGTTCGACTGGGGCGCTGTGAATTTCAGAACTTACGGAACGTTTTGTATGTTGACGTATTCTTCCTAATCTTACTGTACATAAAAACTAGCTTACACGAGCAAACGATCATGTTACATATTGGGTACCTACCAGACGTGTGCGCCGATGATGTTAGCATCGGCGGCGGCGTCCGATGCAAAAAACATCGGCGGCGGCGGCGTAGTCGGCGTGGATATAATTTATGATTTAAAATGAAAATCCAAGCTTTAACTGGAATACATTGATATTTGCCAACATTTAAAAAATCATTTATTCAATTAGGCATCTTAAATGATGTCTAAGTCGTTCAACTGAAGACCTTCTAGTGTATGCCATGCATTTCTGGGGCAAGCTATTACGGAATTCACGGAACACAGTAAACCCTTGCCGTGCCACTGGACATCTCGAAAACCTTCGAAAGAGTATGACATGGAAGTCTGCTGAGCATTCCCGCTAACTATTGCTGCTGGGTATTAAACGGTATTTGCCTTCCTGAGTGAAAGGTCGCTTCGAGTAGTCATAAAACCTATTGGCTATTGACGCCGAGGTTCCTCAGAGTTCCGTTCTCTCTGCGACACGTTTCCTGATGAAGATCAATGGTTAACTTAATTGTATTTTTGAGTACGCAAACAAAACTACTGTCATGGTGAGATACATATTTAGCTCGAAAGCCAGTAACGATGAAATAAGTTCATGACAGTCTCAAGCTTCTCGGCGTGAAGTTAAGAAGGTGCAAGATAAACTGCATTTCTTCGATGCAAATAGATACAAATGTATTTCCCTTAGTGGATAATGCCTGTAGAGCGAGCGTAGGTCTACTTTTTCGTTAGATTTTGATACCAAAAATATTTAAATGAGCTCAGTTTTGGAGAAGAAAACAGGGGAAAGTGGAATGTCTTTTTGTAGGTAAAATCGGTCTCAGCTGTAGGTTGTCCCAATCGCACACTACGGGAGGATTAAAGGGTAAACTATTGCAGTGAAACGGCAATAGTTTGTACAAATACCAATTTCTCGGACTAGGATTCCTTCTTTAGTGCAAACTTTGGTGCCAACATCGAATTAAAGCTCAGACTGACACATGTTTGCACAACTTAAGACTGCACTCTGCGCACACTAGCGCCCTCATCAGAATTTAATTAATTTCTTTGAATTGGAGACAATAATGAAAAATTTAAGCACGATAAAGTGTTCTTTGTCAAGATAGCGTTATTTAAACTATTACAATTAGCTTTATGTTATCTTGTTTATTCAAAATCCTTAAAACGGAAATAGGTGGCCACCGCGTTCCGTTCAAAGGATTTTGAATAAACAAGATAACATAAAGCTAATTGTAATAGTTTAAATAACGCTATCCTGACAAAGAACACTTTATCGTGCTTAAATTTTTCATTTTTGTCTCCAATTCAAAGAAATTAATTAAATTCTGATGAGGGCGCTAGTGTGCGCAGAGTGCAGTCTTAAGTCTTGTATAAAGCATATTGAACTGGAGGAGTATTTCTGTCGCTGGGATAATTTAGGCAAATTCCTTTCAACTAGCCGCACTCAACTCGGTACAACACAGGGCCAAAAAGTTGGTTGGTAACGAGTAGCTCATATAGTCGCAATATTTTGTGCTTGTCAGTCTTTTATAAAATGTATACGGTCAGTGTTCCCATGAGCGCAATGAGCTTAATCCGCCATATCCCTTCTACCATTGGGAGTCCAGGTTATCGATTTACGACATGATTAATATTCGACCTATTCGCGCAAAGCAATTTGCAACATTTCTAAATCCAAATCTAGACAAGTCGAGAGTAAATAGCATTTTTCTGGGTGATGTCAATTCACCGGCGACCTCATTTTTGTACACGGCTAAAATTTAGTCACGAGCTATCAGAGTATTTATTATTAAGAAAAAACTAGTTGCTGCTTAAAGAAAACCGGAATAAGATCTTAATTTAAAACAAAAAGTCTACCATTGTTTAAACAATAAATCGTTAACTTTATAATTCAGAGTGCGTATGTTATTTTCATGTTGTTTTATTATTTGAATTAAATAATAAACATATTGTGTTAGATCATAAGATAGGATCATTTACGAAGCTTCTTTGTCAGATTCGTAACATGAATCAGAGGTCTCATCTTATTTACTATTATTTGAAACTATAAATACCACAATACAATACAGAAATGTTTTCTCATCCACGCCGATTTCACGCCGATATAATCATCGGCGGCGGCGGCGTGGAGGAAAAGCACCGGGGGCGGCGCCGTGGAGGAAAAGCACCGGCGGCGGCGGCGTGGAGGAAAAGCACCGGCGGCGGCGGCGTGGAGGAAAAGCACCGCCGGCTGCGGCGTGGCGCGGCGGCGCACACGTCTAGTACCTACTTACAAGTACATGTACAAACGTTAAAAAAAATATAAAACCGCCTTGTGCTTTTCAGGCATAAGTCGGATTTCATTTAGCCTATCATTAGTTACAGTTGTATTTAATTTATCTTCAAATCCATAATACCTTGGACTTGCCTGACAAACAATCATACTTTATTAAAAACAAAAATATTTTTTTTTTATTAAATAACAAAAAACCCAACTGCTTAGCACAAGAGAGGAAAACAAGCTTAAATCTATTGGATTTGGTAACTTGAATTGTATAAGATACTGCAGGCGGGGACGAAAAAACGTTTGGTGGATGTTTACGACTTAATTTTGTTCGTCCCCGCCTGCAGTATCTTATACAATTCAAGTTACCAAATCCAATAGATTTAAGCTTGTTTTCCTCTCTTGTGTAAGATTGATGATCAGATCATAAGTACAGATATAGAAGTTGCTGAAGCTTTTGAAAACTTCTTAACGGATATTCCAGTTTCAACTACCAAAACCTTGAACTCATCTCCCACTCTTGCCAAATCTTATCTCGAACGACACGTAGATGTTTGCAATATAGATTTTAAATTCAGTTACGTCAATGCTTTCGTTATAATTAAAGCCTTTAAATCACTTAAAATGAAAAAGACCGCCGATATAGATGGCCTGTCAGTTAAAATTATTAGTGCCGTTATAGAAAGCATTGCACCATACTTATCTAATATTTTTAATAAATGTGTAGATGATGGTGTTTTTCCTGATTTGATGAAACATAGTAAAATTATTCCGTTGTTTAAAGCTGGTAGTAAATCAGACCCCACTAATTTTAGACCTATTTCTGTTCTACCAACTCTTAGTAAGATATTTGAAAAGATAATTTTAAATCAGGTTCAGAGCCACTTTTATCGCAACAACTTGATGAACCTAAAACAGTTCGGTTTTACCAGGGGTCGCTCAACAGTCGATGCAGGTGTTGAGCTTATTCAAAGTATATTTGACGCCTGGGAGGAGTCAAGTGATGCCATTGGCGTTTTCTGTGACTTGTCCAAGGCTTTCGATTGTGTACATCATGATATTCTTATCAGGAAATTACACCATTATGGAATTAGAGACCAGGCTCTAAGCCTTCTGGAGTCGTATCTAAGTGAAAGGATCCAGAAGGTTGATGTAAATGGG
Organism: Athrips mouffetella; assembly: GCA_947532105.1. Taxonomy (NCBI): domain Eukaryota; kingdom Metazoa; phylum Arthropoda; class Insecta; order Lepidoptera; family Gelechiidae; genus Athrips; species Athrips mouffetella. The sequence continues at coordinate 37,995,705 of OX383956.1, forward strand.
AAAAGGTCACTAGGATCAAAAATTTGTATGGGCGTTCCACAAGGCTCAATCCTGGGACCATTCCTGTTCATTGTCTACATTAACGATTTGCCAAACCTTGTAAAGGACAAGAATGAGATAGTACTATTTGCAGATGATACGTCTTTGATTTTTAAAGTCAAAAGACAACAATCAAATTTTGACGACGTAAATAGTACAATCTCTAATGTAGTTGAGTGGTTCACCGTAAATAATCTTTTACTTAACGAAAAGAAAACTAAGTGTGTTAAATTTGTTTTGCCTAATGTAAAGCCAACTGCTACAAGCCTATTAGTGAAAAACGATAAATTGAGTCTTGTGGAATCAGCTGTGTTCCTAGGTATTACCTTAGACAACAAATTACAATGGGGACCGCATATTAATAAATTGTCGAACAGACTTAGTTCTGCAGCATACGCAGTGAAAAGAATAAGAGCTCTGACGGATGTAGACACCGCGAGGTTAGTCTACTTCAGTTATTTCCATAGTCTCATGTCATATGGCCTTTTGTTATGGGGTCATGCTGCGGATGCAAACAGCATTTTTTTTTACTACAAAAGCGAGCTGTTCGTGCAATTTATAAAATGAAGCCTAGAGAATCTCTTCGAAATAAATTTAAAGAAATCAACATTTTGACTTTTGTGTCGCAATACATTTATGAGAATTTAATATATGCTAAACCGAATATACATATTTTTGATAAAAATTGTGACAGGCACAGTGTCAACATAAGAAACAAGAATCAACTTGCTTCTCATGTCAGCCGTATTCACAAAATTAGTAAAACATATAAAGGTCAATGTATACGCTTCTATAATAAGGTACCCACTGATATTGAAAGTTTACCGTTAGATAAATTCAAAACTGTAATCAAGCAGAAATTATGTAAGAAGGGTTATTATAAAATATCAGATTATCTAGAAGAGAAAAATCCATGGGATTAGACTACGGTTCTAACAGGCTAATTCAAAATTAAAACTGACCTATGTATGTTGTATATCAACCTTGTACATTCAAACATATTTAAACATAGTAAAATTCTGTTCTGCTCTGACCAGGACTGGATTTGTGTGGACTTGGAATTACTAGGTTTAGATTCAGGCTCTTACACCTATGTGAGCGACAGTCATGGAACTAGTAGCTGGCTTGATCATTGTATTGTAACCCAGGCGGCTAGGAATACAATTGAAAGTGTGTCAATTAATTATAATGTGTTTTGGTCAGACCACTTTCCCTTAGAAATACAGTGTAACCTCAATATACTTAGAGCGAAAACTGTTTACAACAGTTATAATATTAATGCTATTTTATGGGGAGAAAGGGATGAAGTTCAGGTCTCAAAGTATACCGAATATTGTAATGACAAGCTAAAACTAATTGATTTTCCGTCTGAGTGTTCAGAGTGTGCCTATTCAATGTGTAGGGACCCTAATCACAGTCATGTTTTAGTAAATTTGTATGATCGTGTTGTAAACGTTTTAAAGGAGGCCTCCGTATACAGCTTTAATATGAGAAAACATAGCAACAAAAAGAAATATGTTTGTGGCTGGAATAAACACGTGAAGGCCGCGCATAGTGAAGCGCGAGTATGGTTTCAATACTGGGTTCTGTACAACAAACCGCGGGAGGGGTATGTGTATACTAAGATGTGTGTTTCTAGAAACGTTTTCAAAGCCAAATTAAAATGGTGTCAAGCTAATGCACAACAAATTAAAATGGACATTTTAGTTATGCATCACTCACATAAAAAGTTTTCGAGTTTCTGGAAACACACAAAAAGGCTTAACCCAAAGCCAAGTATTCCAGTGAGTGTAGAGGGGTTAAATGAACCTTCGAAGATAGCGGAAATGTTCAAAGAGCATTTTCGGGTACAGCCACCAGTAGGTTTTGCCAACTCTGCGGATGTTTCTAGTGGCAGTAATGATAACTGTCTAGGTAAAAAGGCGGCGGTGATTACAGCAAAGGAGATAAAAACTGTGCTGAAGAAGATGAGTCGAGGGAAATCTCCTGGACACGATCATTTAAGTGTTGAACACCTGCTGTTTGCGGGTGTGCATTTACCTCGAGTTTTAGCAATGTTTTTCTCTCTTTGCTTGAACCACGGCTACTTACCAGACAACATGTTAAAAACCTTAGTCGTACCTATTGCTAAAAATAAAACAGGTGATACTGGTGACAAATCAAATTACAGGCCAATATCCTTAGCAACCACTGTCGCTAAAGTGCTGGACAGACTGCTTGACCAACAGCTGCAAACTCGTGTAAAGCTACACGATGCACAATTTGGCTTTAGACCCGGTCTTTCTACCGAAGCTGCAGTTCTTTGCCTCAAGCAGACTGTCCAGTACTATACTTCGCGGGAAACACCTGTATATGCTGTATTTTTAGATTTGTCAAAAGCATTTGACTTAGTTCAATATGAAGTCCTGTGGAAAAAGCTGTATGATGACACCGATATGCCTCATGAGTATATTTCGGTATTGAAGTACTGGTACTCTCATCAGAAGAATTATGTTAAGTGGTCAGGAGAGCTTTCGAGCATGTACAGGTTGGAAAGTGGAGTGAGGCAAGGTGGGATAAGCTCGCCAGCACTTTTCAACCTGTATATGAACAAACTGATCGGTGAGCTCAGCGGCGCCGGCGTCGGTTGTTCTATTGACGGCACCTTTGTCAACAACATAAGTTACGCCGATGACATGGTGCTGCTGTGTCCATCGATCAGTGCTTTAATTAAGCTTATTAGCATCTGTGAGCGGTATGCGTTGGCCCACGGTCTCCGGTACAACACTGCTAAAAGTGAGCTGCTTGTTTTCAAAGCTAAAAATAAGACCTACAAAGTTCCAACTGTTAGGCTTAATGGCGCTCCTCTCAAACAAGTGCAGAGCTTTAAGTACCTGGGACATTGGGTCAACGAGTCGCTCAAAGATGATTTAGATATAGAGCGGGAGCGCAGGGCATTGTGCGTTAGGGCGAATATGCTTGCCCGCAGGTTCGCACGTTGTACACAACAGGTAAAGGTTACACTTTTTAAAGCCTATTGTAACTCTCTGTACACGTGCAGCCTGTGGACAAATTACACCCAAGGAGCTTACAGGGCTCTGCGCACGCAGTACAATAATGCCTTTCGGGGGCTGATGGGGCTGCGACGTCACTGCAGTGCCTCGGGGATGCTAGCGGAAGCTGGTGTTGATAGCTTCTCAGCTATCGTAAGAAAACGCATAGCATCCCTGATCCATCGGGTGCGGGGCAGCTCCAACAGCCTCCTGCAGACTGTTGCGGCGAGACTGGACGTGGACAGTGCTATCATGCAGCACTGGACCCGCGTCCACCTCGCCAAAGAAACTAAAATTAGTTATAGGGTTTTAGATTTTAATAATTACTAATATAGATATAAGAACATACTAACACGCTATGGGCAATGCTCGAAATAAATTGATTTTATTTTATTTTATTTTTTTTTTTAAAAGAGCGCGTGGGTTTTTATTGTCGCTTCTTTTTTTTCCCACAATGGCGCCACATTGTTTGTGAAGCGATGTAGTTTAGCTGACGTCATTAAGAGATTTTAATATCCAACAATGAATAAACGATTTTGATTTTTTTTTTTTTTTTTTTTTGTGCTAAGCAGTTGGGTTTTTTGTTATTTAATATTTTTTTTATTTTAAACTTTTTAGTTTTTAGATTTGCTACGTCAAGTTATGTTGTTACATTTGCTTAAACCTTAGAATCAGGTTTGTACCAGCTATTGTTTGATACCCATGTTGTAAAAGTAATGATTTTAAAAAATTTATTTCACCCTTTTTTCTCTTCAAAGGTGCCGTACTAAAATATTATACCCTATGACACTCCTACAATAAATACTAATCTAACGACACCTCACATGTTGAAATCTATCAAGCCGTTTAGACATACATACATACATACATCATCATCATAGGCCTTAGCCGTCTATGTCAGACGATTTAAGCAATATTCTGTCGATTTCACCGTTTTTCATGGCTGAATAAGCCTACTCGGGAGCGGCAGGTCCTGCCACACGCTGCTTGTGAAGCTTGTGTTATCAATAACTGATGTTATGTCGTTATTTTTCACAACGGGCACAACACCAGGCTTTATCGTGTACCTTGCGTCCATCCAGTAATGATTTACGCCATTTGGTTCTGTCCTCAGCTGTCTGCTCCCAGTCTAGGTGTTCAATACCAAAAGTGATCATGTCTCGCTTGGCGCAATCTTTAAAGCGCAGCATTGGCCTACCAACACTTCTTTTTGCGTGCGCTATAGCACCAAGCAATACACGCTGGGGTAGACGGGTTGGTTCCATGCGGTGCACGTGCCCCAAAAATCGTAATCATCTTTGCTTCAGCAATGCGAAGAAACTGGGCAGCTGTGCTCGTTGTAAGACCGTTTTTTGGTTACCTTGTCCTTCCAGGAGATGCCTAGGATGTTTCGGAGGCCGCGCATATGCAAGGCATTAAGTTGTCGCTCTTGTTTTGCGTACGTCGTCCTTGCTGCTCCATACAACAGTATGCTTGAAATGCATGCTTGGTAAACGATCATCTTGGTGTTCGTCGTAAGATGTTTGTTTTGCCATACTCTTGTATTCAGCCGAACAAGGAACATGCCCGTGAAAACTTATCGACGATGATTTATAAATCATCTGCAGTGTTAACCACAAAGGCTGCATCATCAGCAAATAGAAGGCTGTCGATAAAATCGTCCTCGCGATGGTGCTTGGACTTAAGAAGTGAAATTATGTTGTACAACTCCCCATCAGCCCTTGTATGCAGAGATGGGCATTATTCGAATAAAATTTTATCTAGATAATTATTCGAATAAAAGTTTATTCGCAACAAAATTATTCGCGAATAATTTATTTATGAATAAATTATTCGCGAATAATTTATTCACGAATAAATTATTCATGATTTTATTCGTTATTCTGAATAAAAATATTTTACACTCATTTACCCATTCCAAACAGGTTTCAAAAAGGTTTTACCACCGTCGAACGCAAAATTTAATAGATTTAATACTTTTTAGGAGCTCTGTACTTTTAACGTTTAGAAAGTTTTATGATTTTATTGTTCATAAGAAATAGCATGATACACATTTTTGTATCGGTTATAAGTATATCAGACTCGTTAAATTTGTGTTTTTAGCGTGATAAGAATAACAAGTTCTTGTTAACCCTACATGTCTGGAATTTTCTAAGTAATTAAGAATACAAAGGATTGTGGCGTAACAAAGCAAGACGTGTATAAAAATAGCGAGAAAGAGCACCCCCAGATGACTGCAATTTTCAAACTAATTAAGTATACAAAGGATTTCCGTGTGACAGAGTTGCTGTTGATCCAGAGAAATCTTTTTATGACTTCGAATCAGACTCAGGAAGCGAAGCTGACTTACAAGCCCAGCATAGGCAACACCCAAAATAAGAGCTGATGTGATAGTATCTCAATATTTGGCTGAAGTTTTTAAGTTTAAGACCGCTACCCTGAGGTTAAAATAATATTTCACAAGTCATCATCATCATATCAGCCGAAAGACGTCTACTGCTGGACATAGGCCTCCCCTAAAGATCTCCATGACGACCGGTTGACCAGATCGTCGGTCCACCTTGTGGGGGGCCTGCCAAAGCTTCGTCTTCCGGTATGTGGTCGCCACTCAAGAACCCTTACGCTCCATCGGCCATTGGTTCCTCTTACGATGTGCTCTGCCCACTGCCACTTTAGTCTAGCGATTCTCAGAGCTATGTCAGTTACTTTAGTTCTTCTGCGGATCTCCTCATTTCTGATTCGATCCCGCAGAGAGACTCCGAGCATAGCCTTTTCCATAGCCCTTCGGGTGACTTTGAGCTTCCTGATAAGTCCCATCGTGAGCGGCCACGTCTTGGTGGCATATGTCATCACTGGCAACACACACTGGTCAAAGACTTTCGTCTTGAGACACTGCGTTATTTTGGACGTGAAGATATTGCGGAGCTTCCCGAACACTGCCCATCCGAGTCGGATTCGACGAGTGACCTCTTTCTCTAAGTTGGATTTATCCAGCTGGACTGTTTGTCTCAGGTATACGTAGGTATTCATCGACAACTTCGAGCGTAGAGTCTCCAACTTTGAGTGGGTGTTATACATAAATTTCGTCTTATCCATGTTCATTTTAAGACCCACTTGTTGTGAAACTCTACTGAGGTTATTGAGCATCGTGCCGAGATCTTCCAGGGTCTCAGCCATTACGACAATATCGTCAGCAAATCGAAGATATGTCATGTACTCGCTATTCATGTTGATGCCAATTCCTTTCCATTCCAGGAGTTTGAAGACGTCTTCCTCGCTGCAATCGGATAGGTTTCGAGTCTTGGTCCTGAAGACGAACTGACATAGTGGCGTTTTTGTACAGATCCTTCAACACTTCAATGTACCGATGATAGTCGACTTGGCACCTCTGGAGAGATCGTAGCACAGCCCACGTCTCGATCGAATCGAAGGCCTTCTCATAGTCCACAAACACTAGGCAAAGTGGCTGGTTATACTCTTCGGTCTTATGTATAACTTGCCGTAGCGTATGTATGTCGTCTATGGTACTGAAGCCTTTACGGAAACAGGCTTGTTCGGGGGGCTGGAAGTCGTCGAGCCTGTGAGACGGTTCGTAATGACTTTCGAGAACGCTTGTAGACATGGCTCAGAAGTGAGATGGGTGTGTGACTTTCAGACAGTATGTTCGAAAAAAGAGTAGTCATGTAAACAAATGTTATTAAATAATTATGTACTAACTTTTTTTTATGTGACAAGTGAGCAAACGAGCAGATGGGCCATCTGATGGAAAGTGGTCACCACCGCCCACGGAGCCCCCTGTCTTATTAGTGGCATTACTTGACACTAATAAGACAGCAAAGCATGTTACCCACCCCGAGAACTAAGATTGTGTGTCTCGTGTGCCGGTAATTTTGCTGGCTCCCTCACCCTTCAAACCAAAACACAGCAGTGTAAACACTGCTATTTTACGGCAGAAATAGGCAAGGGGGTGGTACTTCCCCAGACGGACTTAGCACAAAAGCCCTACCACCTTCCAATAGGCAAGGGGGTGGTACTTCCCCAGACGGAACACTAACTAACTGTAAATTAATAAGCAAAATATACTCGTAACTATTGATTTTCATACCGAATTTTCTCGTTGTATTTTTATTCGTTATTCGAATAACGAATAAAATAATTTATTCGTCATTCGAATAATTTTTCTTCGAATAAATATTTTTATTTATTATTCGCGAATAACGAATAAAACAATTTATTTATTCGTTATTCGTCATTCGAATAAATTTTGCCCATCTCTGCTTGTATGTAGATTGCCGAATGCTTCTCTTAATAGCAATGAGAAAAATATACCAAACAGGGTGGGTGCTAACACGCAAGCTTGGCGGACACCTCTGCGCATTTTGAACGGCTCAGATGTAATGCCACCAGGAACGACAGCGCCATTCATATCTTCGTGGAAGTTCTTTATTAAACTAAGAAGCGATATATAGTCCCTCTCTGCTGACTGTATTTTTCTACATACACCCAACAGCACGTCAGTATAAACACTTCGAACTTTGTGACATAGTAATAGATTTGCAAATCTTTCCATTCACGTGCGGTTGACCGTACGTAAGGTATGGTTGAATTTGGTAGTCACAAGGAGGTTATAGTCGCTGGTGGTTCGCTTTGGCGAAGCGTGGGCTAAAACTTCCTTGGGTAGTCGACATAAAAAAACAGCTCTGGTATGGAGTAGAAAAGCTACAGTATAACACAAAAGTAGTTAATGCTGCATCTTGCAAGGGAAATTTAGTCATTGCTTTATATGTTAAAACTTAGAAAATTATTTCCAAAAGGCCTAGCTAAACCCAAATATTTTATAAAGAAACTTCCCAGAGTTGTTTTATCAATAAAATATTACCAGATGAGCAAGCGACGCTACCCACTAACAGATGGCGCTGTAGGTTTCTAAAACGCGGTAATTAAAACAGCGCCTCTGTTATGGAGTAGAAAAACTACAGTATATTACAAAACTAATGAATGCGGCATCTTGCACGGAAAATTTAGTCATTGCTTTGTATGCTAAAACTAAGTGATTTTATTTCCAAAAGGCCTATCTAAGCCCAACTATTTCGTAAAGAAACCTCCCAGAGTTGTTTTATCATTAAAATATTACCAGGTGAGCAAGCGACGCTACCCACCTACAGATGGCGCTGTAGGATTCTAAAACGCGGTAATATCTCCACCTGTATGGATATCTTCCGGCTCCATCATCAGATCAGCTCCAAGTTACAATAATATTGCATTGTCATCCGATTCACATACGTATGCAAAATTTCATCTCAATCGGAACCGATTAAGATTCTCTTTTCAGTCGGGTATTTTATTTTTTGAAATAGTTTTTTTATTTAGTACTTTCTTATTTTTTTTATACCCTATGACACTCCTACAATGAATACGAACCTAACGACACCTCACATGTTGAAATCTACCAAGCCGTTTAGGCTGCAGAGCGCGACAAAGAAATCGACATACATACATACATACATACACTCGAAAAACATAACCCTCCTGTCTTGGGGCAGTCGGGTAAAAATTAAGGGGGCTTCCCTACAAAAAATGTGTTTTGTAGGCAATTTTTGCTAGAATTTTGTTATTAGCTCTAGCGTAAATACGGGAACACTTACAAGCGTGAAAATTGGTATGTTTATAGTGCACAAGCCATAGAAAAACAACAATATTAAAACTGGTCAAGTGCGTGTCGGACTCACGCGGATTTAATACCTACACTTTGGTTAACTGCGCGTCCTTATCTAAAACGGTATTTTTACCTTAGTGGTACTGAACCTACAGTGCGCGAGTTCGACTCGCACTTGGCCGTTTTTTCTCAGCCTACCAAATCGCAAAGGTATGTACCTATGTTCCTACTAGGTTACTAGGCATTTTTCATATTTTATAAATAAGTACATAACTCATCCTGGGACTCAATCCTTGAATATCACCGGGTGATAAAATATCACTTAAAAAATTCATAATCACAGATTTTTCTTTTCAAAAGTGAAAGTTGATATACGTAAAATATAAAGCAGCCGATTGGTAATTTTTATGTAGGTATTCTGATTTACCTTTCAGCAGTTTTTAGTCTCAAAAGTGATATTTTATCACCCAGTGATTTACAAGAATTGAGTCCCTGACAATTAACCTGAGAAAATTAATTAAATCAGCGGAAATAATTTTTTCACCTCCAAAGCTCGGACACATTTGTTTTGTCGGTTAAATTCTGCGACCAAAAGCGATTTTTGGCCCCTAGTGGGCAAAAGGTTTTTGAAATTCGAACGCGATGTACTTATTATTTTATAGTATGCTGCAGTACTGGCCGCTTGTAAAACCAGGCACGCACTATCGTTTTCAAGATGAGAAAGAGGGATGCAGCTATAGGAAAGAAACAAATAGTATTATGAATAGTGAATGCCTGGTGGGTAAGGTACTGGCTGATAATGAAAAGTAAATTTAAAATTCGATCGCCTTTTTTTGTTCTCTTGCCCAGATTAATGGACTCACCCTTTGACTTCAAATCAACGCAATACAAAATAGATTTGCCTGTCTCCATATTGAAATCCAATGAAAATGAACCTTGTTCCGCAAATTTATCAAGTAGTTTATAGGTACGTTTATTCCCACTTGTCCAATTGATTAGTTCTATTGATTGAACTACTGGGAAAAAAATTCCCAGTAGTTCAATCAATAGAACTAATGGGAAAAAATATTCCCAGTTGTCCAATTATATATAAAAACGATTTCAACTTGACAAAAACTTCTCCAGTGTTCTATAGAATATAAATAGAGCTCAATGTTCTCGGAGCTCAGACTGTTACTTTTGGGCGTATATTACTTGTTATTACGTAGAAAGCAGAACCGATCCGCGCGGATAGTTGGCGCAAGCAACCGGTACCGAGACTTGATAAGTTATATGATTTAGAGGTCGTGGTCTCGGAAATCAATATAAATGAAAGACTTTGTAAGAAAACAATAACGTAGAAAATATAATAATATACACAAGATTACTCAAAAAAAACAAATACGACGACACGAATGACACGAATGATGTACAAGACAAATGTCATAGAGGAATACAGCTAAATCTAATCAGCCAGTGCAAGTTATGATGTACAACCTCTTTCAACACCCCTCCTTAACTTTCACTCTGCAGCCAATCCCTCTCAGACAAGCTTCATGCTTCAACCTTCCAACTCCTTTCGTCAGCAGGTCAGCCATCATTCTTTCAGTCGACACATACTCTATAGACACAGCCTTAGACCTCACCAAGTCTCTGATGAAGTGATGTCTCACGTCTATATGTTTTGTCCTCTGATGATAAACTGGATTCTCAGCAATATGTATTGCTGATTGACTGTCACTAAGTAGCTTCAAGGAAGAAACAACATTCTCAGTGAGTTCAGTGTACAGTCTCCTCAAAAATACAGACTCTCTACATGCTTCAGATAGTGCCACATATTCAGCTTCGGCACTCGACAAAGCAACTGTTTTTTGCTTCCTACTTTCCCAAGATACAGGGCCATCTGCAAATAAAAAAACAAAACCACTGTATGATCTTCGATCAACAATATCTCCAGCATGGTCTGCATCCACATATCCAATGCGTATTATTGTAGCAATTGTTAAATTGACTTAAAAAACTCGTTGCAAAAACAATATCCGGTCTTGAACATACAGACAGATACATAAGCGAACCAATCAGCTCTCTGTATGGTAATTCGCTTGGTGGAACATAATTTTCCTCCTTTGGTTTCATCAGCTTCGTCTTTGGATCCAATGGCGTAGTTACACTCTTGCAATTTGCCATTCCAAAAGTCTCTAGTATCTTCTGTGTATATTCTTTTTGGTTCAAGCTTATTACTCCGTTCTCCTGTTTGATCTTGATTCCCAAGAAAACATCAACTTTTCCCAGATCCTTCATATCAAACTTATTTTGCAACTGACGTTTAATGAGCTTTTTCTCGTTCTCGTTATTCCAAAAAATAAGAAGATCGTCCACGTAAACAGCAATGATCATTAAACTGTTCTTCCTCTTCCTGAAATAAACGCATGGTTCATTGTCTGACCTCTCAAAGTCTAACTCTAACAGAGAATTGTTGAGTTTATCGTTCCAAGCTCTTGGTGCTTGTTTTAAACCATAAAGAGCCTTCTTCAACAAGCAAACATGATCCTCTTTTCCTTTTTCTTCAAAACCTTTAGGTTGTTTCATGTAAACCCTTTCGGTTAGATCTCCATTCAAGAATGCGGTTACTACATCCATGTGATCTATTTTTAAGTTATTTTCAGCAGCTATTGCTAAAAGCAATCTTAATGTGCTAAGACGCACTACAGGTGAGAATGTCTCATTGTAGTCAACACCCTTCACTTGTGTAAAGCCTCTTGCTACTAGACGTGCTTTATACCTAATTCTCCTCGGCTCTTTTTTGATTCTAAAAATCCATTTTGAATCAACAAAATTTCCTTTTGCATTAGCACTTTCTACTAGTTCCCATGTTTTATTCTTCTTCAAAGAATTCAATTCAGATGCAATAGCTTCTCTCCATTGTTCTTTATCATCTCTTGATAAGGCATCTTCTAGAGTAACAGGATCACTTCTAGTCTCTTCAGCTGCTTGATACAAGATACAGTCTTTAAACTCTTTTGGTTTCCTATCTCTCAATGGATATCTCCTCTCTGGAATTTCCACTGGTTCAGCTTCACTATCTCTGGAAGTAGATGGAAAATTTTCAACAATGTTTCTTGCTGGACTCTCTAGACTAGTATCTCTTACGGACACATCGTCAGTAATTGTATCAATGTCCGAGACATGTTCTTCTCTATTGGACGGTATCTCTTGTGTAATGGGTGGCATCACTGGATTTCTCTCACCAAACGACGGATCATGGCTATTCCCTAAAGGTGGCACTTCTTCTTTAACTTCTTTGGGTACTTCTCGTTTAACAACTTCTTTGTTAACACCTTCTATGTCTCTCTTCTGGTTCTCGAAAAATACTACATCTTTTGCTTTATAAACCTTGTGTGTTTGAGGATGTATGAGACGATACCCTTTAGTCGTTTCGCAATAGCCAATGAATACCAGTTCCATGCTCTTTGGATCCAGTTTCTTCCTTTTTACATTTGGAATATGCATGAACGCACGACACCCAAATACTCGTAAAAAACTCAAATTCACTTTTTTACCTGTCCATGCCTCTTCTGGGGTCATGCCCTTTACAGCTATAGTAGGCGATCTGTTTTTCAAAAATACTACTGTATGTACTGCTTCTGCCCAGTAAATCTTCGGTAAGTTTGCTTCTTCCAACATACTTCTTACTCGTTCTACAATAGTTCTATTTGCTCGTTCAGCTACACCATTTTGAGCTGGAGTATAGTCCACAGTTAATTGATGAACAATACCATTTTCTTTAAAAAAATCATTAACCTTTTTATTAACATACTCGGTACCGTTGTCACTTCGGATAGTTTTTAACCGTTTACCCGTTTGAGCTTCTACTAAAGTTTTAAAATCAACTAATTTCGAATAAACTTCACTCTTTTCGCGTAAAGTGTAAACAAAAGTTTTCCTAGTTTTATCATCAATAAAGGTTAAGAAATATCTTTGACCTGAGAAAGATTTAGTTTCCATTGGACCACACACATCACTATGGATTAACTCAAGAACATCAGTAGCTCGTGTTGCTCCTGTTTTTGGAAAAGGTAATGAAGTTTGCTTACCTTTCAAGCACGAAATACAATCCAGTTTGTCATTAGTGTTTGGAAAATTTATACCTGCTGCATACTTTTCCTTTAATAATTTAATGTTGTACACTCCTAGATGACCAAGGCGCTTGTGCCATAAGTTAAGATCAGCATTGCTCTTCACAGCTGAAACTAATGCAATATTAGTATTGGCAGAATCAGGTTTTAGTTTATAAATTCCTCTCTCTACCTTACATACCGCTTTCACCTCGCCTTTCACTTTACAGTCATCTTCTAAATAAATCTCACAACCTCTTTTTGAAAACACTAATACTCTATTCCGTTCAACTAACGTACTTACACTCATCAAGTTCGCAGCTAAATCCGGAACATACAACGCTCCATTGACTGTGAAATCTAATTCTCTAGAACACACGTCACCTTGTCCTTCTCCTTTCATTCTACTTCCATTCGCACACATAACTTGCGTTGGCTCTTCTAGCTTTACGAAGTTCTGTAACCAATCCTTCCTTGGAGTCATATGGGAAGATGCCCCTGAATCCAGAATCCAGTCAACAGATTTATGCGAATTATCAATTGTAGAATAGACTGTGGTAGCGTTAGCATAATTGCCTTTCTTTTTGTTCGGGTTCTTAGGACAAACAAGTGCTTTATGTTCTCCATTACATATAAAACATCGAATCTTCTTTTGATTCGGCTTCTGTTGCTTCCATCCTTGATTTCTGTTCTTCTTTTGTTTAACAGAAACCATAGCACTCGTAGAGGGTTCCTCTGACTCACTCTGTCTAAGCTCTCTCGGCTTATCATCAATTTGCATCAATTTCGTTTTTACATAGTCCGTCGTTAGTACCACATTGCTGTTTTCAATTGCCATCCTCAAAGGCGTATACTCCTCTCCTAGACCTTGTAGCATCAGAGCAGCTAGTAGCTCATCATCTACTTCCTTGCCTATGTCATCTAGTTCACCAGCGATCCTCATAATCTCTGTAACATACTGACGTGGAGATTCATACATTGAAAGTCTCTGACTAACAAGACGTCCTAGCAGGCGACACCTATGGTTAACTCCTTTATCTTCAAAAGCAGCAGCCAAGGCTTGCCAACTCTCTTTTGCTGTCTTTGCTTTACGTGCGTGTACCAGGCAGTGGGGTTTTATCATCAGCAGTATCTTTGCGCGAGCAATATTGTCTCTTCGTAGACCTGCAACGTCGCTCTCTAGTGGTGTGCTCTTAGTATAATCCCACAGATCCTCAGTTATAAGAAACAGTTCCATCTGAACCTTCCATGTCGAATAATTTGACATTCCGTCTAATTTCTCAAATGACGGGAAATGTCCACTACCACTATTACTGCCTGCCTGTAAATTATTCATTCTTACGTTATTCCCGTCTCCTGAGGGTATTTCTCTAGTTTCACTTACTTCAGGTTCCATTTAACTTCAATAAATTTCCGAATAAAAATCGTAGCTCACCAATGGCAGGTACGTCACTACGAGCACAATTTTCTTGTTTCACACACGAAAGTTACCATTCGCTCAAGCTACCATGATAAGTTATATGATTTAGAGGTCGTGGTCTCGGAAATCAATATAAATGAAAGACTTTGTAAGAAAACAATAACGTAGAAAATATAATAATATACACAAGATTACTCAAAAAAAACAAATACGACGACACGAATGACACGAATGATGTACAAGACAAATGTCATAGAGGAATACAGCTAAATCTAATCAGCCAGTGCAAGTTATGATGTACAACCTCTTTCAACAAGACTATACTATACTCGTTGCCTATCAGCGCTGATCCAAGCAGTTCGGAACGTGTGGCTATCTTTGGCGCTATCCAGCGATCGTTTAACACACAATATGGACACTCGGTACCGACTGCCTGCGCCAACTATCAGCGTGGACCAGTTTCGAAAAGCGCTGGCATATCTAAGAGAAAAAACGCTGCTTTATGGAGGGAAGGATAGTGGCATTTTTTTCTTGTCTTTCTCAGACTGGCCACTTTGGCACTATTTTGGTGAAGTGAGTGGTGACTTTGACTCTGTCGTAGAATTTTTTGATTTAACGACATGACGTTAGCTCATTTGCTAAAAATTTTGGAAACTGCTTAGGTAAAAATGAGCGTAAATATAATAAAACGCGGCCGCGGCCGAGTTCTGCTTGAAGGTGGACACGAATACTACCGCTTAACTGTGTATAAAAGCAAAGACGTAATATGGAGGTGCGCCAATTATAAAAAAAAACTATGTTGCGGCACAATTACTACTTCTGAAGTAAGTTGCAAAATATTTCTATGACAAAGATTTATAATGTCCTTTCTAATAAAAACATATAGCCCGGGAGCCGGCTGCAGAAAAGCCTACCTTACAAAACTACCGCACAAACGAACTTTTTTTTTTTCAGTTTCGTGATATGAACCCTCAGTTTTTGTTTGGATCAATAGTCAATATATTTTTCATTTCTCATGCTCTGAAAGTGCTTTTTTGTGCAGGATATAGGATTTTGTGCAGCCTATATCATGCACAAAAAAGCAATTTCCTCGCAATCGAAGTGAAAAGCAGTGTTTATAACTCGTCCACAAAACCATTTTTATCCTCGACATTACTATCAGCCCTCGCCTTCGGCTCAGGCTGCTAAAAGTCTCGGATAACAATGGTTCGTTTTGTGCACTTGTTGTAAAATCTACTATATGTATCTGCCTACTAAAAATATTATGCATACATTTTAGGATGAAAAGGTAATCATTAAAAAAAAGGATCATATTAGCAGCTGTGTGCCGGACACCAACAAAGAATCGATGTCTATCATCATCCAGAACTCTGTGGAAGAAATGGTGAGCGGTAGGGAATCAGTGCCGGCTGTATACAAAAAGACTGTGGCTTCTTTAAAAGACGCCGGCTTAAATATTGTCAAAGAAATACCTGCATTCGAGAGCATCAAGTCTGCAATCTATCGTCGAAAAAATAAAGTAAATCAAGTTCAAAAAATGAGCTATTTAAATGACACTGTAAATGCTGTAGAAGTACCTTTAAAATTCACACACTTTTTGCTGGCAGACTATAATGATGAGAAAACGGGAGTTCGCATTCTGATATTTTGCTCACAGGAAGCGAAGAACCTCATTCGAGAAAAAAAATTATATCTGTCTGATGGAACTTTTAAAATTTGTCCTAGACCTTTCCAGCAGGTCTATACAATTCACGCCGATATGGGTAGTACTGTCGATACAATCACTTATACATCGGCCAAGTGCGACTTGGACTCACGGGCCTAGGGTTCTGATAACGAGTAGTCTAGAACCAGTAGTTTTTGAGTTAAAGCAGTTTTAAGTTTGACAGCTGTCAAAGATTTCGACGAGATCTATCATTTGTCCCGCGGAGATTTTTTACTACGGAACTAAAACTAAAAAAATTACAGGAAACTTGTGCAATTTTGTTTATTCACAAATTGAACTTTTCATTACTTATACATCGTTACGTTTCAGTTCAGTTTAAAGTAAATAAAAGTCTTAACTCGAAAGCTTAATGTCACACGGCATGGAAGTCCGGGTGTTAAACTAGTATAAAACTTAATTGAACTACTGGGAAAAAAATTCCCAGTAGTTCAATCAATTGAACTGTTCAATTGGACAAGTGGGAATAAACGTATAGGTAGAGTCACGAACATAAGCACAGCAGTCCCAAAAATAATAATAATTTAATTATAGTGATTTCCTTTTTAATGTCTAGTATTCTTTATCTATACATGGCCACTCGTCCGTGAAAACTCTTTGACCTTGAGCTGGTCTCTGGTTTCGGAGGTTTGTAGCGAAACGCTGGTTCAGGTTATACTGGTTATGTTTCCACTTGCTTGCTGCCGTCAGTACCATTATGTAGGTATTAAGGCCCTTACTATTCTTAGAAAGCCCTAGCCCTTAGAATTGCTATTCTTGCATTATGTTAACATTTCCTCGCTTTAATGAGGTGAAAAATTTTGTGTTTCGCTCGGCAGCAAAGTTATTTTGCGTCTCGTGCCTTGAAACCTTCGCCACGCTCAGGATTCTTCTTTTGAACCACTCGCTTCGCTCGTGGTTCAATTCTAGAATCCTTCGCTTGCTCAGGTTTCAATACGAGGCACTCGCGCCAAATAAACCTTTTGCTGCCTTGCATAACAAATAACTATTGTAGTTTTGAAAATTGCTACAGTTATTCCTTGATATAACTAGATGAAGATATAAAAAATCCTGGGGTGTGCGGGGCGAGCTGAGGGTGTAGGGGGGGTAGAAGGTCCTTTTTTTCAGGTTTTTGCTCATATGTGTAAAACCTGCACGAATAACATTACGGTTACTTCGAGAAAAACATTCAACATTAAATTTCCTATTTTGGTCTTATTCATTTTGCTGTACAGTTGATACTGTAGAAACTACATGGGGGTCAAATTCATTAAGAGGAGATGAAAGTAGTATTTCTGCCATACAAACGTAATCCGCTGTTTTATCTGTGAATTTCAACACGAGTAAAATATTTTTTTTGTATGTTATGTATTTTTATGTCGAGTATTTCTTTGTGTTTCGATTTTTTAGTTAGTCATCAGATAAAATAGTTAAGCCTATCTAAAAATGAAAAAATAGCCCCGTTTTAGGTTTATCAAACCGGACTTATTATTTAAAACAAATATTTTTATCAAAAACAAAACATAGGAACAAAGACTATTCTTTTGTCAAATTGATAACGAAAGATTTGGACGAGAAAACAGTGGATTACGAGACGTCATTTTCGGATTTATTCTGGGTCTATTTTCATGTTGTCTCTCAAATGAGGAGGAGACAGTAGTAAGCGACATAGCGACGAATTTCGAAAATGTGCATTTTTAGATTCCGATGAACCTTTTTCATAAAAAAGAAAAAGGCTAGAACGTCCGAGAGTTCGAAAACAACTTAGATAACTATTTCAAATACCTGCTATTAGAACACCTCACGTTTTGTATGTGTGCTTTAAACGGCCCATACATTACTCTGCCTGCAGCAGTGCGCATTGCCAATCGTGCTTTGTGTGAGCATGCAGGGCTGACAAAATAGCCGTTAGGTAGAGTAATGTATGGGCCGTTTAAAGCACACATACAAAACGTGTGGGGAGTGTCAACAGTCTGAGGTGTTGTAATAGCAGGTATTTGAAATATAATTTTAAATATAAATTTGACTCGGCAGTGCGCACTGCAAGCAGGGCCCTGCAGGCAGAGTAATGTATGGGCCGTTTAATATCGAAAATCAAATGAAAGTTACAGTTCAACTAGAGCATTTCTTTGCTAATGCAAAAAACAAATCGCGACTTATTGAACTCCTCACAGAAAAAATGCAGGCTGAGCAAATTGAAATACGAGTGGCACCTAGTGATGCCGATTGAGATAAAAGATCGAATAAAAAGTGCAATTGAGAGAGTCGCATACAGTCTTGTGGTTGCTGTAGTTGGGGAAGATGTAGATTTGATAGTCCTTCTTATGGCTGTGTCACCACCAGAGAAGCAAATATTATTTGTGAAGCCAGGAAGAGGTAAAGTGGAATGCCAGATATTTTCCTCACAAGAACTACAAAAACTCTCATTTTGTTCTTCCATTCTTTTTCTACATAGCTTCAGCGAATGTGACACAACGTCAGCAATTTACATAATTTATTTATTTATTACAATAGGTACACCAACAGTAATGGTATTAACACATTTGCAACTTAAAACCAAAGTGTCAGCTATTAAGCTATTGGAGCAAAAAACAATAATCAAGGATATATAGCCGCCATCTTTTACAAGCCCACATCAACGTCTGAGGAAATAGCAAAGTCAGGAGTAAGGATGTTACCTGGTGTATCGTGCACCCACTGATCAGATTGATCTTAATAGCCATCGGTACTCTGTTTTTATCAAATCCAGCACCAAACCCAAACCCGATCTTTCATCTCTCCCTCTCACAAAAGGGTCAGCAAAATTTCACTCTCCGAGTGTACCACCAAGTACAAGAGTGGCTAGGTAACGCACTGCCTCCTGAAATGTGGGGTTGGAAGCGAGGAGCTGATGGAAACCTCGAACCTATCACCACTCATGATCCTCCAGCTCCTGACACCGTGCTAACTTCAATTTTTTGTCGCTGCAAAAGTGGTTGCACTGGAAATTGCGGATGCCGAAAAGCTGGTATTACATGCAGTCGAGTATGCAATGGCTGTTTGGGTTCATGCACAAATGGTATATCTATAAATTTTGTAGAAAGAGAAGGCGAAGATGATGATGAAGAAGACGATGATTGACATAATTACGATTGTCTTATTGTTATTTTCTAGTTTTAAATACATTTTTAAAATCAATTTTGTTTTATTTCTAAAACCCTCTTTTGTATCTCTCTATCAACTTAAAGACTCTGTAACTTATAAAGTATCGATCGTACAGTAAAATTTATGAAATCAAATTTATAGGAAATTTAATGTTGAATGTTTTTCTCGAAGGAACCGTTATTCTATTCGTGCAGGTTTTCCTCGTGAACAAAAACCTGAAAAAAAGGGACCTTCTACCCCCCGCCCCCCCCCCCCCCCCCCTACACCCTCAGCTCGCCCCGCACACCCAAGGATTTTTGGTATCTTCATCTAGTTATATAAAGGAATAACTGTAGCAATTTTCGAAACTACACAGATTTTTTCCCCTGATTGTCCGTTATCGGCTCAATTTTCTCCCACTAAATTTACGACGATTGAATTTACTGTGATTGTGAATTTGTTTGTGATGCAATGCAACGCACGCAACACAGTGCAGCAGCTCTCTATCTACAACGGAACTTAAGGAACGAGTTCAATGGCACAGCTCTCTATGCGACACGTAGCGCCTTCTCTTATCATGCCGTGAATTTAGTACCTAATTACATTATGGTTACAAACACTGCGATAAATCTCTTACTTTCGTGAAGTTTCAGCCTTTAATATTGTAATTTTTTTTTTTTTTATGGCAATTACTCTAAAAGAGTATCACTGCCAGAGAGCAAGAGCAAAAAGAAAAAATAAAAACACTTAATAATAAAAAATAAAAAAAAAAGCACAGAAAAGCTTGCAATTATAAATACAT
Source organism: Athrips mouffetella (assembly GCA_947532105.1). Taxonomy (NCBI): domain Eukaryota; kingdom Metazoa; phylum Arthropoda; class Insecta; order Lepidoptera; family Gelechiidae; genus Athrips; species Athrips mouffetella. The sequence continues at coordinate 38,015,573 of OX383956.1, forward strand.
AAAATATAAATAAATAACAGATTAAAGTTTTAAGTTATTATATTTACAAAAATAGGCCAATGCATAAAAAATTTTGGGATCTATTGAACATAAAAGAGTAGCTAAACAGGTAGGGAAAGGCACTTTTAAGAAACGTAAAGAAACATAAAAATCTGAATGTGAAATTAAAGGGCAATGAAAGAAAATGTGGTCTAAAGTACCCTCCTCTAAGCCGCACTCACAAATAGAAGAGTCACGAATATGTAATTTTGATAAATGAACGGGAGAACAACAGTGGCCAAGTCTAAGACGGATCAAAATGGATGTAAAAAGTTTAGGTAGGCGAATTTTTGAAAACCACGGCTTAACGGGTATAGAAGGTTGTATTTTAGCAAAAAAGGAGCCACGTCGAACACTAGAAGATCTCCAGTACGCGGACCAGGCCCGAGAAAGGTATACTCTAGGCAAAGCTGCAAGGTCATCGGGATAAATTTTAAAATGACGTTTGTCACCACAAGCTACAGCATCCTTGGCAGCCAAATCAGCAGATGCATTCCCTGTTATCCCTACATGACTGGGGATCCAGGCTAAAACGATATCAATGCCAAGATTAGTACACCGAAAAAGAAGATATTATAAGAAGATATTATATGCAGATGTATGCACTAATAGCCACATTGGTTGACAAACACCGGATGACGCACGCAAATTGCGCATTGACGTAAGAAAAACGCTGCGCTTCCCCCTGGCGTAGTTTCCAAAATCTTTGAAATTGCGTCAATAACACGGTCCTTTGCAACGGCCCGGGCCCAAGGAGGTTTTAACCCACGCTACGAAGGAGGTTTTATCCCACGCTACGCTCTAGGAGAGATGAATGGGCAAAAAAAGTGTAACGACGAGTATATCCAGTAGTCGCGGTAGCATCTCTTTCACACAGTAGGGTGACATTACTATTTTACGCTTGGCGATGTAATATTATTAAAACCCTCTGGAACAGCAGCTTCATTTTCAATATTTTATTTGGCAGGATATTATCCTTTCGTTTCGTGCTTCCCTCGGCAACAAAGTGTTTCGTGTCTTAAAATCCTCGCAACGCTGAGGATTCTTCTTTAGAACCACTCGCTTGGCTCGTGGCTCAATTATAGATTCATAGAGGTAAATGAAGTCAAGTCCGTTTGGTGCCGGCAAAGTATAGTACCAACCCATCTCCACCCGTGGGTATCGTAAGAGGTGACTAAAGGCTTAAGAACCGGTGGATGGCCAGCAGCGTCCTTCTGTGTATCGTTACATCTTACGTTCTGCGATCACCAACAACAGCGGTCGCCTACCACAACGCTTACAAGCATGGTAGCTATGGTAAACCCTCTCCAAAGTAGTTCTGGAGGGAGCTCTCTGTCCTGCTATGCGGTGTACGTTTCATGAGATGTCATGTACAACATGAGAATATTATTCAAGCATGGTATGTGCATGTCATGAATATTATTCAAGCATGTCATGAGTACCTCGGGCTCAATTCTTGAATAACACCGGATGATAAATAATTATCACCCGAAAAATTCAAAATTAAAAAAAATTCTTTACAAAAGTGCAGAATGATATTCGTAAAATATAAAGTAGTGATTGATTGTAACTTTTCATGTATTATGGTTTACATTTTTAACAGATTATCAGGGTACATTTGATATTTTTTTATGTTAAAAGTGAGCAAACGTATATTTGCGATCCGTCTGGCTGTCCGGGACCAACAGGTCGATACAGGTTTTTGTTGGTATTCTTCTAAAAACTTATCATCAACCAACTTCATTTGGGCCTAATTGCGAGCCACCTACTTTTTAACCGACTTCAAAAAGGAGGAGGTTCTCTATTCGATTGTATTTTATTTTTTATTTTTTTAGGGTTCCGTACCTCAAAAGAAAAAAACGGAACCCTTATAGGATCACTTTGTTATCTGTCTGTCAAGACCCTTTATCTCACGAACGGGTAAAGGTATCAGGTTGAAATTGATACTTTATATTAGGCTCTATGAACCACACAAGATCTAAAAATTTCAATGTTTTACAACGACGCAATCAAAAGATATGGAATTTTATGTTCTCATCTCGATACATTTATGCACTAAAGCAAAACCTATAGGGTACTTCCCGTTGACCTAAAATTATGAAATTTGGCAAGAAGCTAGGTCTCACAGTACAAATAAAGGGAAAAGTCTGAAATCATTAAATATTACAACTTTTCTCACAACTAATTGTAACCAATTGAGGTGAACTCCCGTTTCAAGAACATTCATATAAGAGATGGGTCAAGTTGAATGGTCGCAGAGGCGATTGTTCTTGCCGACACGAAAGAAGAAGAGACGATTGTTGTTTTAGTTCTAATTTAAAAACGGGAACACTTACAAACTTGAAAATTGGTATCAAGCTACCTATGTTCCTTGGAGAAAATTGTTCAGTTTCATGTCATAAGTACCATACTTAAGTATAGTCAGACATTTCATAATCACGCTGTATATTCTTTGGCTGAAGCATTTCCTGGTCTTCAGTTACCAGAGAAAAGTATATTTGCGCCACTTTACGGCATAATCTGTTTGTTTTCCTGGTTCCGAGCCCTGTAAACGCGAGTGCTAATATGTATAACTTTTCGTGTTTTAAATATATTATCCATTTTTTCAGCTTAAAATATATTTTATTTCATTTTAGTTGCATAAGTGCTTTCGGTGAGGGTTCTTACAGGGGACTAATTCTTGAAAGTTACCGGGTGATATTCGAGATTTAAAAAAAAAACCCAAACATTGTTTTGAACCTTGTGGTATTTTTTGAATACGCGAGTTCTCGGTAAAATAATCAATTTTAATTGAGCAACCCGGCTCTTCTATTATCGATTTTAGCAACATTTTTTTAATAAGATGCTCAGAAAATATCATAACATAACAAACACCTTTCATTTTTATTTCTTGAAAATCAAGCGTTAGAACTCTACAAGGACTCAATAGACAGGACTTTTATCACTGACCTAGCCTTTCCGTTTTTAATGGAATCGGCTACCTAACCTAAGGTTTTTGACAATGGCACGGATTTTACACAGAGAGACTGCAATCTTACCTCTGCAACCCCGAGTGCAAACCTGACCCACCCAATCCTAGATTAGGCTTTGCCAGTTTAATGAGTGGCCAAACCTGGCTGTCAGACTTTTCAAGACGTCAAAGGCTCGGGCTTAGCTTGAAGACCACTATCATTTTCTGCCAACAAACTGTTATACAGTTTGGCGGAATTTGTAATAATAATAACTGTAGTATTTTATTTGGAATAAAATTTTGAAATTTTTTTTTTTTTATTTTTCTATTGACAGCGTAGCCTGGAACAGCGGCTTAACGTGCCATCCAAAACACCGAAATTATCTATAAAGTTACGATAGACTTAGTTGGGTAGGTAAGCTGAAGTACCGGCTAAAACACTCTCGAGACACTAGATTCGATACCTACTGTGAAATAAATCGAATTCGACTTACAAAATCGACTTAGTCCTAAAACTACGCCTCGTCCGTCCACTACAGGAGAGGGAGCTCCCTCCAGAATTCTTCCTTTTGCTGGAAAAATATGAAGGGGAAGTACCATAGTCACCTCGCTTGTCAGCGTTACGGCTGGCACCATGGACCGCGGTAATTAAGATGGTATGATACACAGGAGGATGCTGCTGCCCAACAGGACAGGGAGCTTCCTAGGTGACCGCAGCAGCAGCATCCTCCTATGTATCAAACTACGCCTACAATCAAACAATTGCAATACTGAAATACTCTAATACATTAGGAGAAAGAGAAAGGCACAATTATCTAAACAAAACACCTACAGCTATAGCTAAGAAGTTACAGGTATCGGTTGAAGGAGACTAGAGGGGCATTTTGGGTGCCGGTTCGCGAGGTGCCTTCTCCTGATTCTGATTGAGGGCACGCGCATATCATTTTCCTGTTCTCCCCAGCAGTTAAAGATTCGTTGACCAAGTGGTTGACTTCCCACCAGATGGCTCCACCGAACACGTTGTCGAAATACTTCGGCACCGAGCCTTCCCGCAGTAGATACCTGAAAAGTCATCAATCTTGATTAAAAACAGCTCAGTATCGACTTATGCGTTTCATCTTTTGGTAAAATACGTGCACATATCCAATCATCCTAACGAGTTTCATAAAATAAGATGATCTGTCTATAATCCGTAATTATTCTTATGAATTTGTGTATGTATATCGATGTATCGAAATATCTCGATTTATATCGATACTATTTGAAAATAGTATCGATATAAATCGAGATACTGCTGTTTACACGATTCGAGGGAAGCGGGCGGGTGGTGCAGTAGGTACTCGGCGGCCGGGGACCAATTCTAGAATCTGGACGGGTGATTTTTGAGATTTTTAAAATTAAAATAAGCTTTGTTAAACTCCTCTAAAATCTCTGTGTATTTTAAAATTTCTTATTATCACGTATATTAATGCACATCCCTGTGCCCGCTTCAATGACATTCTTCCACACCTAATAGGTTGGCTGGAAGAGATCTCCTAAAGAGATAAGCTTGCCTTTGTAAACAATTTTCATTTAAAATATTTATGTCATTTGTGCAATAAAGAATATATATATAATCCTTAGATTATGAATAACGGCAGCTTACTGCCTAATATAATCACCCAGTGATATTCAAGAATTGGCTCACAGTTCTTTGTAAATTGAAGCATTCCTAGAAAAAATATACTTTTGGTTTAAAGCCAGTGCTTTGTCGTTTTTCTGCCATTGATACGGCGTCAAGTGGTCGGCTGATGGTTTTTGTTTAAAAGCAAACTAAAATAAATGGTACAGCAGCACTGCACTTACTTTCTCGCAATACTCAAGAAAAACTATCAACCGCAAACTTAAATTTGTAATGCCATACACATAGTATGGAAATACAAACTTTTATTTACGTTTACCCAAAAAAATGTTCGAATGAAATATACAGATCAATTCAGAATTTAAATTGTCAAACATTAAAACAAACAAATTTCAAAAGATTTCGAGTAAATCACATGTTTAACTTTTGGTAGTACTGGAACACCCTTTGTATGAATTTTCACAGATCAATGGATACTAACGTAGGATACTTGCATGCACATTTTTTTTAATTTCCCTACACATGTTCCTTATGGATAATTGTTCAGTTTGGTCTACTGAGCAAGCCCTTTCAGTTTTTGGTAGACCCTGTGTACTAAATTCTATTGAAAAAATCATAAATAATATCCAGTCAGGTAGACAACCAATCCAGGATTAATATTATAGAGAATTTTAATAAACTCAATGGAATCAATGTTGGGTAAATCACATATTTACGTTTTGGTGGTACAGGAACAACCCTTATATGAAATTACACAGATCAATTGATACTGGTGCATGATATCTTACATGAAGATGCTTGGTCATGCAAAGTTTCATCAAGATTCTATGAGTCGTTTTTGAGAAAATTTCAATTTTTCATTTTCGTTGTATGACAGCTACCCTCAAAATGAGAGCCAGAAGGAAACCACTCAGAACCCTGCGATGGATTTGCATAAAACTCCTAAATTTAAAATATGGTGTCAATCGGACCATTCGTTTAGCCGCTAGGCCAAAGCGTGACGGACAGACCGACCGACTTGCTTGCTTGCTGTTATTTTATAGCTTATGCACTATAAATTTACCAATTTTCAAGTTTGTAAGTGTTCCCGTTTTTAAAATAGAACTAAAACAAAAATCGCCTCCGCGACCATCCAACTTGACCCCTCTCTTATATGAATGTTCTTGAAACGGGAGCTCACCACAATTGGTTACCATTAGTTGTGAGAAAAGTTGTAATATTTAATGATTTGTACTGTGAGACCTAGCTTCTTGCCAAATTTCATAATTTTAGGTCAACGGGAAGTACCCTGTAGGTTTTGCATTTTTGAATAAATGTATGGAGATGAGGACATAAAATGCCATATCTTTTGATTGCGTCGTTGTAAAAAATTGAAATTTTCAGATCTTGTGTGGTTCATGGATCCTAATATATGGTATTAATTTCAACCTGATACCTTTACCCGTTCGTAAGATAAAGGGTCTTGACAGACAGACAGACAGACAAACAGATAGACAGACAGACGGACAACAAAGTGATCCTATAAGGGTTCCGTTTTTTTCTTTTGAGGTACGGAACCCTAAAAAATACGTGGAACTTCAGGTACGTATTTAAACCGGAGTTCAAAAATCAAGTGTTGTGTAAACAAAATTATACCTATCTCTATAACCCCCCCAAATATATAAAAACACTGCACTAAGCACCGCAGAATAACTGTCTAGCCCTGCCATACAAAAATTCGCAACAACCGTGCAAAAACAAAGTGACATTGCGAATTAGCAATTTTTTCCCGCCAATAGACCTACTTACATTGGTCGGATATTCAGTGCGCGGGAAGTAATCGCTAATATTTCCGAACGTAGCCACTCTACCTCTATGGTTTATATGTCATTCGAAAGGTAATTTTATAAGGTCTAAAGTCACAATACATGTCAAACCAAAATAAACCGTAGTTTTTCTGCAATAAAGCAAAATTCGAAAATCTGTTTCCGGGTTCACATGTGAACCCGCGGGGCTTGACAGAAGGAAGCGATCTGGGTTCACATGTGAACCCGCGGGGCTTCTGAGGTACCTCAAATTCATGCCATCATCATAACATCCCATGAAACGTCGACTGCAGGAGAGCGAGCTCCCTCCAGATCTCCAGCAAAATAGGAGTGGTAATTAAGAGTGGATTTACCATAATCACCATGCTTCTATGCGCTGCAGATGGCGACCGCTATTGTTGGTAACTGCAGTAGATATGTAAGGTGGTACGATACTCAGAAAGATGCTGTTGCCCATCCTCCGGTTCATAAGCCCTTAGTCGCCTCTTATGACCCCCACGGGTACAGATGGGTTGGTACAATTTTTTGGTGGGCACCACATGGACATAAATAACACATGTTTGGTAAAATATTAAAACATTTTTTGTTTTTTCCAGCTGCCCTGTGTAAGAGGCACTGGAAATACATAAAGGGTAGCTACCTCAAGACCATGCAGCGTAGAGAAGTCACAGGAAGAATAAATGGTACAGCAGCACTGCACTTACTTTCTCGCAATACTCAGGGAAAAACTATCAACCGCAAACTTAAATTTGTAATGCCATACACATAGTATGGAAATACAAACTTTAATCCCTGTTGTAACTGGTGTCCTAGATCCACTTTCCTAGAGAAGTCATCCTAGGCCATATTTTCGACACCAATTTAAATGTATAGGTATGTTCAGAACCACTTGTTTTTCACTGGCGCTATTTTGCTTTTGTATTTTTTTTAGGACGATTAAAATATATTTGGCTGGCTTTGAGCCTTGCGCTTGAGTCCACTCGGACCAGCTTCAGACTCATCAATTATCAAACAATATTTAAATCCTTGCAACAAAAAACTTCAAAGAAGTCAAACGAAATTTAACAATAAAACAGCAAATGGTCAACACGGTAAAATTCACTAATAACTTGATGGTAAAACCCGAGCCCAGCGAGGTTCAAATATTTCTTGATAAAACGCACTCGTGGTGGATGTCTGATTGGTGACGTTTCGATGACCATGTTTGCAACCTCTGCTTCTTTAGGTCTTTTATAGTGTAAACTTTTCACGATAATTTGTTTATTAGGTTTATTTGTATAAATTTATCAGTTTTGTTGTAGAAATTGAAATCGTAGTATTTTAGTAATAGAAATATAAATAAACCAATGCCATAAATACAATTTTATTCATTAGCGTGTATAATAAAAAACCAAATTTTCTTCTGTCCAGTGGTAAAAAAAACGGGATATAGTTTGATTGAGCCCTAAGAAAGGGTAAAGGCTACTTTGATTTTTAATTCCACGTGAATTAAGTTGCGGACAATTAGAAAAAAAATATTTTTTTCACCTCACTAGCTCGGAAAACTGCTTTACAAGGAAAAGGATTTTGAAATTTTAAGCGGTCGAAATTTGCGTGCAAAAATCACAGTCTTTTGTCCGCTAGCGTGGAAAAGGTATTTGAAATTAAAAAGTGAGCATCAATTATGGTTTAAGGTAATGGTAATTATATACTCTAAGGTAATGGCACTATTCATTACCATTTTCCTCGCCGTAGTAAGGTAAAAATTTTTATGTTTCGCAGCAAAGTTGTTTCGCATTTCGTGCCCTGAAACCCTCGCTGCGCTCACGATTCTTCTTTTGAACCACTCACTTCTTTTTTTTTCTTTTTTTTTATTGAAAATGGGCTTACTCTTGACCTCGATCTAGTCTTGAAGACAGAGATGAGGTCGACGATGGAACGAGCTTACCCAGAAGAAGCCTATTCACTCGCGACTTGAATAGATTCGGGTTATATGAACTCGGGAACACAGACGCAGGCAGAGAATTCCACTCTTTAGCCGTGCGCATTATAAAAGATGTTTCAAAGCGCTTTGTGCGAATGTGCGGAATATCAACCAAGTATGGGTGATATCCTGCGGTGCGTCTGGACTCCCGATGGTAGAAGGGAGATGGTGGAATAAGCTCGTGGAGCTCTAGAACACACTCTCCGAAGTACAATCTGTAGAAGACCGACAGACATGCAACTTTGCGACGGTGGGCCAAACTGATAAACTTGGTTTTCACCAGCATCTCATCACCAACGAGCTTAAGTAACGCTTAACCTTATTGAGGATGCCCAGCTTTTTTGCCGCAGTTTGGGCTTTTGACTCAATGTTAGCGCCGAAGTTCAGATTTGCACACAACTTCATGCCAAGTAGCTCGAGGCTGTCGGTGACTGGTACAGTTGTACCCCGAAAAGTAGGAGCCAGATTGAACGGACTCCTTTTGACGGTGAACAGACACGCCTGCGTTTTGGTGGCGTTGAAACTTACCAGATTTTTGTCACCCCAGTCGGAGGCAAGACTTAAGGTTGAGTTTATACGCTCTACCATGGCCTCTCTCAAAGAACGTATTTCGTCACTGCTGGCTTTTGCGCTTGACATATATCTCTCGACGACAGTACTGTCATCTGCGTACCCAACAACACTAGGACCAAGTAGGTCGTTGATGTGCAGCAGGAAAAGAGTCGCAGAGAGAACCGACCCCTGAGGAACCCCGGCATCAATAGCCACGAGGTCAGAGGAGCAGCCATCAAGGACTACTCGGATCGACCGTTCGCTCAGGAAGTCAGAAATCCAAGAGCAAAAGTCAGCGGGAATGCCGTATGCAGGAAGTTTGCTCAGCAGACTTGCGTGCCACACCCTGTCGAAGGCCTTCGAGATGTCTAGTGACAAGCTCGTGGTTTGCTAGAATCATTCGTTTAGTCGAGTTTCAAAACAAATCCCTTACACTAAGTAACACTTTTGCTGCCTTGCATAACAAATAACGAGGATGACTTATGAATGGTAAACTCACAGATAAAACTGTTCGTCTTGCAACTCTCTAGCGCGAATTTGCCAGTACTTGGCAAGAGCTGGGCGCATCGGCGACACCGCTTCTAATTCCTTCAGATCCGACGCTCGCTCCTCTTCTAGGAACTTGTCAAAATCAATTTCTTCTGTAAATATAAAATTGGATATTTCTTTAATTAGTTATATTATAATAATCACGTCGATAAGAAGTACGGACAACGAGCCGCGAATTCCAAAATAATTGCAGACATTTTAAACAACCCGGAGATTATAGCCGCTGATTTTAGCCATAAAATAGGATACGGTATTTTATCAGATCTGACATGCTCTTGAATGTACGACAAAGAGTACTATAATAAGACAGGAGGGATGTACGAGACGTGAGGCTTCTGACGAGAACGTAGCCCTTTAGATTTTTTATCTGTGAAAATTCAGAACCAAAAGTTTTTGGTTATACTCGTATACCCATAGGCTGGCCATATCTTACAGAGAAAAACGCTGAAAATGTAATAATTGCGGTAAAGCTGCATTTTTGGTATGTTGTTTGGGTCCACCTAGATAGTATTTATCCAGATTTGCAGCAGTTTTAAATGCACGGGCGGTGAGTTATTGCTGAAAAACCGCCATTTTTTTCACTTTTTAGTTTTGTGCAGAAAAAACGACATAGGACGGCTCTTACGAGAAAGGTCACTATGCCTTTTTTAAAGTGTCTAAAATTCCTGACAGTTTGAGCCCTGATCCAATTTTCTAGGTCTAATGGCTCCCAAGACACAGGGCTCCCAATGTTCTCCGTTTTTAGGGTTCCGATACCAAAATGGTAAAAAAAGGAACCCTTGTGGTGCGACTTTGTCTGTCTGTCTGTCCGTCTGTCTGTCACACCTCTATATCTCAGCAATCACTCATGCTATCGACTTGAAATTTGGAACGGTTGTAGAATTTGGTTGCCCAACTTAACTGCACATGAAAGAATAAAAAAAGAATATGATTATTACTGTAAAGGGGGCCCAAATAGGGGGGGGGGTATCATATGAAAGGGCTTTACTTGTACATTCTAAAATATATTTTTGTATTTTTTTACAACTCTTAGTTTTCAAGTTGTGATGAAAAATGTAAAAAAAAGTACCATTCCCCCCCCCCTTATCTCCGAAGTTTGTGAAAGGAAAGATCTGAATTAATTAACAAAAACAAAACGATCTTTCTAAGTTGCACAGTTTTTTAGAAATCTGCAAAAAACCTTTATAAACAAATTTAGTTTTGCGGTCCTAAAAATTGACTTTATTGCTTCCAAAAATACTATAGATATATCGGAACACTCGGCGCGCAAGTCCGACTCGCACTTGACCGTTCTTTTCCAAAAACTTGAACAAAATATTAGGTATCTACGGATGTCGCGTAACGCCCTTAGGGTCGCTACGAACGTCGAATAAAGAGATAAAAGAGGGAATAGAGGGTTTATTATAAAAGAGGGCAAAAGAGAGTTCCTATTAACCTACTGACCTAGCATGGCCCTACCTAGCCGCGGGTTTGCCTTAAGCTAGACGGCCTTCTGTCTTCCGGTCTTTGAGGCGTAGGTGGTGACGTAGGATGATGAAGAGCTGGAGTCATTGTTGGGCGACCAAAGGCTGAGGCCCAGCCAAGTGACGGTGTGCAGAGAAGGTAGCTAGCTTTGATGTGAAGAACTTGAAGGAAAGCCAGAAAATGTTGGGAAGGCGTCCCGGGGTCAACTCGGCCTCGGACCAGGCCTGTTTTAGTAGTTGTAGATTTCAGACTGAAGACTTCGCAGTAGGTGTCTATGCTGAAGACTAGAGTAGCGTTTGTTTTCACTTTCGCACTTTTCAATCATGTTTATTTTGTTTCGGGTCTTAGCGCGATAATAGTTATTAGGCAAAAAAGAGTAGAGTAGCGTTTTCTTGAGTTGCAAAGCTTTTATATGCAGTGTCAGCCCATGTTCCAGAACGCTGAGAAATTAGAGATATGAATTCGACTTCGATTAGCCAGCATCACTTCCAAGCTTCCATTCATAAAACACGGGGCATGAGCGGGTCGTGCCTGTAACTTTCAAACAGAGAACCCTGTAATCTGTGTGTAAATATAAGACTAATACAATGTGGCTGGCAGCCGTGCCAATATACCCTGGATTCGGGCATGGTGTGATCCACCAATCTGGAGGCACGGCGGTGCTTCGCACTAGCCGAGTATGTGGTCCAGGTGTTGAGGGGGTTGATGTTCAACCCGGAGCTGCTGGCTTTACTGCCCTGCGAGGTGGCAAACATAAAATATATATTTGCATGATAGCTCTCGACAAGATCTTCATTTTGAGTGACAGCTGTCAAAACGAAAATGGTCATATCTCGGAAACTAGCCATCCTAGACGACTAGGCTGTAGGGACAAATAATAGGTCTCGACAAGATCTTCATTTCGAGTGACAACTGTCAAAACGAAAATGATCATATCTCAGAAACTAACCGTCCTAGACTACTAGTTTGTAGAGACAAATGATAGTTCTCGACAAGATATTTATTTTGAGTGACAGCTGTCAAAACGAAAACGGTCATATCATGGAAACTAACCATCTTAGACTACTAGTTTGTAGGGACAAATAATAGGTCTCGACAAGATCTTCATTTCGAGTGACAGGTGTCAAAACAAAAACTGTCATAACTTAGAAACTAGCAACCCTAGGCTACTAGTTTGTAGGGACAAATGATAGTTCTCGACAAGATCATCATTTTGAGTGACCCCCTTGTCGAAGTTGGTATTGATACTCTAGGGCCCTATTGGTTAGATTAGCATTATATGTAACTAGATAATAGATAATAAACAAATAGATAAGAATCCTAGTAATTTTATTATAACTTATGGTCGTCATTGAACCAACTATCACGCCTACGGACGTACCTTCAACCTCAAGATAAATGTAATTGAATTTGCTACAACTTCATTTCCCATTAATTCCCCGTAGGTACGGTCAACCGCTTGTCGGTAGAAACTTTTTCAACTCTATTACTACGCCATAAGGCCTAAAAGTGTTTCTACCGATGTGCGGCCGTGTGTACCTCATGATAACTTATATTTTGGTCAAAAATTTGCTATTTCCCATTTTTCAACTTTTTGGGAAAAATGGAGAACATTGAGAGCCCTGTATCTTGGAAGCTATTAGATCTAGAAAATTGGATCAGGGCTCAAACTGTCAGGAATTTTGTACACTTTAAAAAAGTCATAATGACCTTTCTCGTAAGAGCCTTCCTTTGTCATTTTTTTTTGCACAAAACTAAAATTAGGGAAAAAAATGGCTGTTTTTCAGCAATAACTCGGCGCCCGTGAATTTTAAACTGCTGCAATCCTGAGTAAATACTATCTAGGTGAACCCAAACAACATACCAAAAATGCAAGTTTACCTGCCCATGTCAAAAATTTCGGTATTTTTTTAATATTTTTAAATGATAATTTAGACTATTCTAAGAAACTAATTTAAAGAAAGAATATCATTTAGATCATTAATTATTTATATATAGCGAGTTTAAGTTTGCGACCGTGTGACGTCATAATCTCACAAGCCAAGAAATAGATTGAGAAAACTACAATGAAAGAAAGCTACTCAAGAAACATTACAATTATAGGACAGTATGATAGACGTGATAAGCAATGAGCTGTATTCATAGTCTATAGAGCATTTTGTTTCAAAGATATCAAGTTATTTGTAAGAACGTTAGCATGTGACGTCACCGGGTCGCAAACTCAAAGTCGTGATATAAAAATGATTAATGATCTAAATGATAAAATTTTCAAATTTGTTTCTTAGAATAGTCTAAATTATCATTAAAAATATATTAAAAAATCCAAATATATTTTTGACATGGCCAATTTCGAATGTAACATATGGCTGGCCTACCAGTCGCTACAATTTGACTAGATACTAAATTTAAGTACAATAATCAGCCAAGTGCGAGTAGGACTCGTGCACTGAGGGTTCCATCCTACCACATTATATTAATTAAATTAGCTGATTTGAGTTGATTATGACGTATTTAAAAAAAACTACTTACTACCTAGATCTCTTTCAAACCAATTTTCGGTGGAAGTTTGCATGGTAATGTACATCATAATTTGTTTTTGTTTTATCATGCTCTTATTTTAGAATTTACAGGGGGGACACACATTTTACCACTTTGGAAGTGTCTCTCGCGCAAACTATTCAGTTAAGAAAAAAAACTGGCCATGTGCGAGTCAGACTCGCGCACTGAGGGTTCCGTTTATGATGTACTAGCTGTTGCCCGCCACTTCGTCCGCGAGGGATTCTATCTATCTATCTGACCATCCATCCATCCACCCTTCCGTCTATCTGTCGTCCGTCCGTCCAACCATCTATCCAACCGTCCGTCAAACCATCCCTATCCCTGCCCTTCTCCCCATCCCCCTCCCACGCCATCCCTCTCCAGCCCCTCTCCCCTTCCCTCTCCCACTCCCTGTCCCTCTCTCTAACCCTACCCCTCCCTATCCCTATCCCTTCCCCTACCCCTAACGCCATCTTAGCCACTATCCCTATCCTCATGTAAACATAGAAACGACACCCATATTGATTTTTAAACATTTGAACCCTATCGCACCCCAATCCCATCCCTAGGGGTTGATGGTATTTCACATCCGCCACGTTGGATTTCAAAATTGTTGTAGTTTCCGTAATCAGCGACCCAATAAACCATACAAACGATACCCATATTGGTTTTTAGACTTTTTCACCCCATTTTCATTTTTTAGGGGTTGAATTTGGGGTGGAATTTCAGTAACAGTGATGAACGTTGCATAGAATTACAACCCTTATGCCTAAATAATAAATTATGTGGATTTTACTTTAAAAATAAAGGATTTTCAATTTCATCCCCCTGTTCACCATTTAGGGTGTCGAATTTTCAAAATCCCTGAAACACGTGAATATAAATTTTTAATCGTCAGCCTAAAACAAAATTTGAAGATCCTAACTTTAAAACTGACGGGCTTTCATACAAACTTCCATCCCCTATTTTACCCCCTTAGGGGTAGAGTTTTTTAAAACCCTTTCTTAGTGCACCCCTAGACCTCATAAGGATCCTACTTGCCAAATTTGGAATTTCTAGAGCCAGCGGTTTAGACTGTGCGTTGATATGTCAGTTAAAGAGTCAGTCACCTTCTTCATTAACATTAAATGCGTTTTCCCGTGGGAATGAAGTGTTTTCCCGCGGTAAAAAGTAGCCTATGTGTTATTCGAGGACCTAATCTATATGTGTGCCAAGTTTCATTAAAATCCATTCAGTAGTTTTTACGTGAAAGAGTAACAAACATCCATCCATCTATCCATCCATCCATACTTACAAACAGTTTAGAAAAAAATTATATTAGAAACCTCCATATCATTTTTGAAGACCTATCCATAGATACCCCACACTTATGGGTTTGACGAAAAAAATTTTTTTGCGTTTCAGTTCTAAGTATGGGGAACCCCCAGTATTTTTTTTTTCTATTTTTGTGTCAAATCTTTATGCGGTTCACAGAATACATCCACTCACCAAGTTTTAACAGTATAGTTATTATAGTTTCGGAAATAAATGATACAGCAGCACTGCACTTACTTTCTCGCAATACTCAAGGAAAAACTATCAACCGCAAACTTAAATTTGTAATGCCATACACATAGTATGGAAATACAAACTTTTATTTACGTTTTTCCAAAAAAATGTTCGAATGAAATATACAGATCAATTCAGAATTCAAATTGTCAAACGATTTCGAGTCGAAAGATTTCGAGTAAATCACATGTTTAACTTTTGGTAGTACTGGAACACCCTTTATATGAATTTTCAAAGATCAATAGATACTCGTACTACCGTAGGATACTTGCATGGAGATTTTTTAAATTTCCGAACACATGTTCCTTATGGATTATTGTTCTGTTTAGTCTACTGAGCAAGCCCTTTCAGTTTTTGGTACACCCTGTGTACTAAATTTTATTAAAAATAATCATAAATAAAATCCAGTAAGGTAGACAACCAATCCAGGATTAATATTAATGAAAATTTTAATAAACTCAATGGAACCAATTTTGGGTAAATCACATATTTACAATTTGGTGGTACAGGAACACCCCTTATATGAAATTACACAGATCAATTGATACTGGCGCAAGATATCTTACATAGAGATGCTTGGTCATGCAAAGTTTCATCAAGATTCTATGAGCCGTTTTTGAGAAAATTTAAATTTTTCATTTTCGTTGTATGACAGCTACCCTCAGAATGAGAGCCAGCAAGAAACCACTTAGAACCCTTCGATGGATTTGCATAAAACTCCTAAATTCAAAATCTGGTGTCAATCGGACTATTCGTTTAGCCGCTAGGCCAAAGCGTGACGGACAGACCGACCGACCGACGGACCGACCGACCGACCGACCGACCGACGGACGGACATTTTTGGGAGACTTGTTTTTTATGATGTATAAGTAATATAGAACACATTTTTGAGAAAATTAGAAAAAGTTTTTTGTTCACGAATACAATACCTTTCTCGCTCCGCTCGAAAGTAAAAAGTGGCTGTGACATATGGACAGACAGACAGACAGAAATGACGAATCCATAAGGCTACGGAACCCTTAAAATTAGCAATCGTGAAAAAATAATACCACGAATCGATGTACAGGATTGCCGTTTGGTACACAGGTACTTTAGGTTACAATAATAATTTTAAGCGGCAGTTCTTAAAAATATTCCCCGCAGCTATGACGTCTTAATTTTTTGAAGTGAAAACTTCTTTAGCGGCGCTTGGCGCTTTTTTTTAGATGGGTAAAAATTGTTAAACTCGCGTCAGATCTCGCGTCAGATCCGTAGCCTGATCGAAAAAGCGTCAACTGTGAACCGTATTGTTATTAGTGTTATTATAATACGGGTTTTTATTCAGTGACATCAAAGAAGTACGCGAGCAATAGCGCGTATGACCCTTTTCAAAAAGCATAATATTCAAAAATGCAAGTTTTCACTTCTGCCGGCACTCCCGGAGTGCAAACCCGTCCTTTTTTATGGGAGTTGATTTTTTTTAGAAACTTATCGTGTGTGATATCAAATGAAATACTTCATATGCCGGTTCCAAAAATATACTACACATTTGAAAAACAGAAGAGAAAAAGTTTTTTCTCTTCTGTTTTTCAAATTTCTCGATTTAGGAGTCACATAGTGCTTGAGCCCGTGACAAAATCACTTACCTGTCATGAGAACATCTTAAGATGTATGGCAACAGATCGGCAAAGTGGTGCTGAGCAAGAATCAGTTACATTTGGTATCCGAAATTTGCCGGAAGTCCGAGAATTTCTTCCACTTCCGGTCAAAATTTGGGGGTGCAAGTTACGTGTCATGAGAACACTCTGAAACCCTTGGCATCATGTAGTCCTTCATTTACAGAGTAGAAAAATACAAGTCTGCCAGTTCCTAGTTTGCCGGAAGTACTTGGTAGACCGACTCAAAGGATGGCCGCCACCCAGTAAACAGATCTTAGTTTTTTACTATAAAATTAAATACGTACTAATAATCGTGCAAGTCTGCTACGGCTTTAGTTTTTAGCTTCACTAGTCATCGTAACTGATTACTCCAAGGGTCTGATGATGACCAGCTATCAAGCAACTGGATCTGAGGGCCAACTACACCCAAGAGCTCCAGATTTCGACTCAAACGCTTTGTAGGTGGCTGCCGTTCCTGGACCTGCTGGCTCGTGGGTCTGATGATGACCAGCTATCAAAACAGATAAATTTTTATTGACAATTAGGTATCATAAACTAGCTTAGCTTACCTCCTATGCCCATCCAATGGAATCGAACGGACAAAATTTTCTTAACCTTAATAGGGCTCGCACGCAACTTCGCATCGCAAGCCACAGCGGAAGAAAATGTCGCGAGCAGTGTTGCCGTTTTAGAGACTTTTGAATCGACTGACTTGCTGGATGGCTTGTTTATGATACCTAATTGTCAATAGAATCATCATCATTCAAAATCATTTAAAAAATGTATTTTATTCGAATTTCCAAACATTTGAGTGAAAATCTGGACCTCTTGGGCGTAGTTGGCCAATAATAATAAAAAGAAATAAAACTGTTTATTTTTATCAAGAAAACTTAATATTATATTATGTCTGAACAACCCTGGAAACCCTTGGGGTTTATGTTGGGCTGGCGACTCGGTTTCACTTAAATATAAAAACAACTAGCTATGCCCGCAATTCATCCCCTGAGGGGGTATAATAAGGGATAAAAGTTTGTATGAAAATCCTACAGTTTTGACATGCGGTAATTGAAAATTTTGAGGGTGAGGGGGAGAGGGAGAGAGGGAGAAGCAGAGAGAGAAAGAGCTGCACAATACTGCACATTGTCTGAATTCCACGCGGGTGAAGCCGCGGGCATAGCTAGTTGTTTTTATATTTAAGTGAAACCGAGTCGCCAGCCCAACATAAACCCCAAGGGTTTCCAGGGTTGTTTAGACATAATATAATATTAAGTTTTTCTTGATAAAAAAAATAGTTTGAATTTTTTTTATTATTATTGGCCAACTACGCCCAAGAGGTCCAGATTTTCACTCAAATGCTTGGAAATTCGAATAAAATACTTTTTTAAATGATTTTGAATGATGATGATTCTATTGACTATAGGTATCATAAACAAGCCATCCAGCAAGCCAGTCGATTCCAAAGTCGCTAAAACGGCAACACTGCTCGCGACATTTTCTTCCGCTGTGGCTTGCGATGCGAAGTTGCGTGCGAGCCCTATTAAGGTTAAGAAAATTTTGTCCGTTCGATTCCATTGGCTGGGCATAGGAGGTAAGCTAAGCTTGTTTATGATACCTAATTGTCAATAAAAATTAATCTTTTTTGATAGCTGGTCATCAACAGACCCTCGAGCCAGCAGGTCCAGGAACGGCAGCCACCTACATAGCGTTTGAGTCGAAATCTGGAGCTCTTGGGTGTAGTTGGTCCTTAGATCCAGTTGCTTGACATCTGGTCATCATCAGACTCTCGAGCCAGCAAGTCTAGGAACGGCAGCCACCTACAATGCATTTTAGTCAAAATCTGGAGCTCTTGGGTATAGTTGGCCCTCAGATCCAGTTGCTTGATAGCTGGTCATCATCAGACCCTTGGAGTAATCAGTTACGATGACTAGTGAAGCTAAAAACTAAAGCCGTAGCAGACTTGCACGATTATTAGTACGTATTTAATTTTATAGTAAACAACTAAGATCTGTTTACTGGGTGGCGGCCATCCTTTGAGTCCGTCTACCAAGTACTTCCGGCAAACTAGGAACTGGCAGACTTGTATTTTTCTACTCTGTAAATGAAAGACTACATGTTGCCAAGGGTTTCAGAGTGTTCTCATGACACGTAACTTGCACCCCCAAATTTTGACCGGAAGTGGAAGAAATTCTCGGACTTCCGGCAAATTTCGGATACCAAATGTAACTGATTCTTGCTCAGCACCACTTTGCCGATCTGTTGCCATACATCTTAAGATGTTCTCATGACAGGTAAGTGATTTTGTCACGGGCTCAAGGACTAACAGGTTTACAGAGATGGTAGCCTGGTCATTCATTAACAAAGTGTTTAATTGCTTTTTGTTTATATAATGAATAATATTTTACGTATAAAAACTCTCATACACTTGTTCTTTGGATACGCAGGTTAATTAGAAAATGAAGTTACAAACTTAATTCGATTCTCCATCTTTCTTTAAAAGGGTGCCATAACGATTGGCCTTGATGCAGCTAATGTACTTTGAATTGTCCTTAAGAGTTGCGTTGCTCTAAACCGAAAATTAAAATTACCACAGCTTAAGAAAGTCTGGCAGGTCAAAACGGCATATTTTTAAAAACTACCCAAATATCGAACTCTTTTTTACTGTGCCTGGATGTTATTGTGTTTTATGGTAGTGAAAGTTGAAAGGAGAAAGTCAAATGTCTTCTTCTTCGCCTTCTGTGTAATTTTTGCTGAAAATAAAATAGCAGTATTGATAAACGTAATGTGCTATATTGTAATGCCTCCATGTGCTATATTCTGCCTACTATAGTGAGAAATAATGTCATAATTTAGAAGTGTAACACATTCCAATTCATCTTTTTTTTGCCAGTGTTCCGAAAGAACAAGGACGTCACAGTTTAATTCTTTAGTTAATAAAACTTCTAGCTTCGTAGTCTTATTTGAAATACTTTGCACAGTTTGGTGGCAAAGGGTTAGTACTTTAAAGTTCGATTGTTCCGTCTGGTCACTCCGTGTCCTTGTTTCCTCCACTAGATGGGTTTCTCTGTGCTTCGGGGAGTACGGCAGAGAAACGCGCGGGCCCTGCTCGCGCGGCGCCGCGGTGAAACCACTCGCTAATTTCGGTACCCGCTGGCCAGGCGTCGGCGGACACAAAGTAATCGAACTTACTGTTAGGTACAGATATAACGAACGAAGCATAGTACTTGTGTTTAAGATTTAATTTATCCACTTGGTATTCGCCACTATTGCTAGCGCTTTTCTGCATCATATATGATTTAATTGTTTCCGGTTTGGTGTCTACGTCAAAGAAACACGCGTGAATTTTTCGTTTTCTTTCCACAGCCTTTAAATCACAGTTGTCAGAACCAGTTCCGGTAACTACTGTACGACGTGACTGACGACGGCCTTTCTTATTTCCTACATAAATCCATTCGCCCGCATCGTGACTCTGATGTGTTGTTGTGGTCATACTATCTGTATCTGCTAGCTCGGGCGTAACGTCGATTTTTCGAGGCGCATAGTTAGATATGTCCTCTGCGTGCGCTCCTGTGGAGTGGCGACAGCCGGGGCACCCACCACCACCGCCGTGGCAACCGGTTTCGCTGTACGCGTTCGGGCTGCAGCTCGCTTGGCGCGCTCTGTAATTGGTTGAGGTGTTGTGGTTTTGCTTGCTGCTCCATTTTTATCGCCGGTGGATTTTGCGGGACGTTTGGAAGGTGCAACTTGCTTTGGCTCGCTTGGTACTTGATCCCTGCCCGGCGTTTTTTGCACAGATATTCTAGCACATTCCACACACTTTTTGGCTTCTAATCTTCGTAAATCTTGTGAGATTTGATTCTGTTTTTCCTCTATTGGAGCTGTACACTCCGAGATAAGCTTCTCGATGTCCGAAATTGATAATCGCGACATTTTAGCGACGATAATATAAAAAATTGATTCGGAACACAATACACGTCCGCTTCCGATAGCGACCCGGACGAAGCCTCCGAAAAATGTATACTAACTAGTAGATAAGTCATTTTGTTGCCGTAAGATTGCCAAGTCATTGTATTCATTATAGATATAAATACGTCTTTTATTAATACAGTCACTGTAAAATATGCTCACGTAACTAATTAGGAAACAAATTAAGATAAAGTTGCTGATTAACTAATTCCATACTAACTAAAATAACTGACTTGGTTTGACATGAGATCTTACAATTTTTTATAGCGGAAGAATTGCTTTGCGTGACGTCATTTTTGTACATTTTATATTTTTGATGGGATTAGCTTTTTACACCGTCCACCATAAGTACAAAACAACTGTCTTTTCCCGGCATGTATTCGCTACAATGTCCTTACTAAATTATGGTATTATTAGAAATCAAGAAATTTCTGGGGAAACGGTCATAATTACCTTTATCTATTTCTTCAATGATTTCTTCTGGCATAGGAGGCTTGGTTGTAATACCAAACTGAGCTCGCTTTTCTACGTCTTCTTCTAAGCGCTCCTTCAAGTCTTCGTAAATTCTGAGTAAATATCCGGTAAAATTTTAAAACGGTAGTAATGGAAAAATTACAGTCATCTGTAATATTCATAAGTAAGAGAGGGAAAGTGTTATCTTCTAGCACGTAGAACGATTGAAATAAGAACGACATAAAACTAATGTACCTACACTCGGGGAAGAAAAAGGTTCGCCACCAAGGAGATTTAAGTAGCAGCTCTTTCTGCTAAGGAGGGAGCCATAAGCGAATCACTTTCTTGCGAGGGACCTCCATACTAAAATGTATGAATTTTTTTCAAATCCTAAAAAAGTAAATTTTTATCTTTCTATCTGAGAAATATGTGACATGGGACTGATAAATGCTACCACCACAGTTACATTCTACGCTAGTGTGCGCGGGGTGCAGTCTTAATTACAGTGTATAGAAGTTTATGTAAATATTACAGCAAAAATAAAACGATCTTTCTGAGTTGCACAGGTTTTTACCAATCATAAGGTGGCGAACTCAGAGTAAAAAACTATAGAGTCCGTCATATACAGGGTGTTAATTTAATTGCGTGCCATAGCTTAAGGGGTGCTTCAGTTACGTTAAGGAACACAAAAAAAATATAAAAAAAATCCTACTGAAAAAAACTATAACTACATTGAAACTTAACTAACGCGGAGCACCGCGCTCTCACCGAGCCAGCGCGTGAGAATCAGTGGATAAGGTAGGCACATACATAACTGAAACAATTTTGCGCGCTTTTGATAGCGCGGTGCTCCGGGTCATTGCCCTCCGCGTTAGTTTTAGTTTCAATGGAGTAAATTTTTTTTAAGTAGGATTTTTTTAAATATTTTTTTTTAGTTTCTTCATCGTTACTAAACCACCCCCTAAGCTATGGCACGCAATCAAATTAACACCCTGTATACAGTCATGTTCTGTATGAACTAGTGAAGTGTAAAGCGTCTCACTGTCGCCTATACTAGTCGGTCAAAAAACTCAGTTAAGTTTTACAAAAATCAAGAAATCTTTAAAAATCTAACGTTTTAATATACACTTTATTTGCGAAAGTGATTTTTTTACTTGTGAATTGATGATTAATACTAATAAAGGAAACGTAAATAATCCGTAATAGCCATTTTATGCGTGACTTTTAACTTCGTTTTTTTCCTGAATGGTAAGTGTTTTCACCAGAAAAACTGTGGTAGTAGCCTTTATTAGTCCCATGTCACATACTTCTCAGAAAGAAAGATAAAAATTTTACGTTCTTAGGATTTGAAAAAAATCCATAGATTTTAGTATGGAGGTCCCTCGCAAGAAAGTGATACGCTTATGGCTCCCTCCTTAGCAGAAAGAGCTGCTACTTAAACCTCCTTGTGCCGTACACTAGCAACCCCATCAATAAAAAAAACTTGCTAAATACAAAACTTATCGGAAATCCGGAAAGACAGATTGAAGTAAAGGTGCCTTTGTTTATTTAGAAACTATTTACTCTGTAAAATAAAGCCCACTGTAGATACAGATACAAAAAAAAACCGGCCAAGTGCGAGTCGGACTCGCGCACTGAAGGTTCCGTACCACCACATAAACATAATTGTATTAGTTGAAATTTCTGTAAGTTAATGTGCTAAATTTTTTGAGTCCGACACGCGCTTGACCAAATTTTATTATTTGTTGTTATTTTATAGCTTATCTATAAACATACCAATTTTCAAGTTTGTAAGTGTTCCCGTTTTTAAAAAGAACTAAAACAAAAATCGCCTCAGCGACCATCCAACTTGACCCCTCTCATATGAATGTTCTTAAAACGGGAGCTCACCACAATTGGTTACCATTAGTTGTGAGAAAAGTTGTAATATTTAATGATTTCAGACTTTTCCCATTATTTGTACTGTGAGACCTAGCTTCTTGCCAAATTTCATAATTTTAGGTCAACGGGAAGTACCCTGTAGGTTTTGCATTTTTGAATAAATGTATGGAGATGAGGACATAAAATGCCATATCTTTTGATTGCGTCGTTGTAAAAAATTAAAATTTTCAGATCTTGTGTGGTTCATGGTTCCTAATATATGGTATTAATTTCTATCTGATACCATTACCCGTTCGTGAGTTAAAGGGTCTTGACAGACAGACAGACAGACAGACAGACGGACAACAAAGTGATCCTATAAGGGTTCCGTTTTTTTCTTTTGAGGTACGGAACCCTAAAAACGGTCAAGTGCGAGTGTGACTTGCGCGCCGAGGGTTCCGATGTACCTATAGTATTTGCGGAAGCAATAAAGTCCATTTTTAGGACCGCAAAACTAAATTTGTTTGTAAAGGTTTTTTTTGCAGATTTCTAAAAACCTGTGCAACTCAGAAAGATCGTTTTATTCTTGCTGTAATATTTACATAAACTTCTATAGACTGTAATTAAGACTGCATACTAGCGCCCTCATCAGAATTTAATTAATTTCTTTGAATTGGAGACCAAAATGAAAAATTAAAGAACGATAAAGTGTTCTTTGTCAAGATAGCGTTATTTTTAAACTATTACAATAAGCTTTATGTTATCTTGTTTATTCAAAATCCTTTGAACGGAACGCGATGGCCATCAATTTCCGTTTTAAGGATTTTGAATAACCAATATAACATAAAGCTACTAACGAATAATTTGTAGATGGAAAAGTTGAAAGCAGAAAGTTTGACTAAGGAACTTTGTTTGGACCAGTTAGGAGATAAACATACTAAAAGTCCTTGCCCGAGGTCCGCTCGAGGGGTGTCGGGGGGGGGGGGGGGGGGCACAAAGAAGATTTATTTGTTTTTTGCTTACATCTCGAAAACGGTGCGTCGTACGAAATTTTGTTGTACTACATAATGAAAGCTGAACACTTTTAATCTATCTCCAATCGTTGCCTAGTTATGAGCTCCGAAAAACGGCCAGGAAAGAGGCTGAGATTATGAGACCGGACATTTTTTAATTTAGATGTGTATCCTGAAATCTACGGTAGCACTTGAGAAAAGTTATGAAGCAAAAAAAAATCGTAAGACTATAGAAAACATTTTTGAAAATCGACCATTTGTCGAAGCTCATAGTTAGGCAAAGAGAACAGATAGATAAAACGTGTGAAAGCCAAAGTTGTAGAAAATTTTATCAGCTTTTACAACAAAATTTCATTCGACGCATCGTTTTTGAGATGTAAGCAAAAAACAAAAAAACGGGTCCTTCTTTGTGCCTCCCTCGAGCGGACCTCGGAGGGGCAAGGACTTTTAGTATGTTTATCTCCTAACTAGCCCCAACAAAGTTCTTAAGGTGATCTGTGACGGCCAGCTTAGCCCCGAACGCAACTAGATGGAGCCACTGCTGCAAATATAAGGTTTTATTTTTTAATGCAATAAGTACCAACTATATATGTGCAAAAAGTTGATTCGCGTAAATTTCATCGTGCAACTTCAACGCCTAACAACAATTTCGATAAGAAAAATATCTCCATATGTCCACTAAAGTCAATTATTCTCGTCAGTCCGTGTTTACATGAGTACGATCACTCACACATGCACACAAAGCACAACCGTACAGTTTTGACCGCACGCCCACAATCGTAATATTGAACCAAAAACTGCTAACAAAAATAGTACTTTCAGTACATTAACTGTATTTTTGTATTAATTAGCGAAAAATTTAACTAAAAATAGCAGTATTCGTTCGTTTTTAGGGTTCCGTACCTCAAAAGAAAAAAAACGGAACCCTTATAGGATCACTTTGTTGTCCGTCTGTCTGTCTGTCTGTCTGTCTGTCAAGACCCCTTATCTCAGGAACGGGTAGAGGTATCAGGTTGAAATTAATACCATATGTTAGAGTCTATGAACCACACATAATCTGAAAATTTAAATTTTTTACAACGATGCAATCAAAAGATATGGCTTTTTATGTCCTCATCTCCATACATTTATGCAAAAAAGCAAAACCTACAGGGTACTTCCCGTTGACCTAAAATTATGAAATTTGGCAAGAAGCTAGTTCTCAAAGTACAAATAAAGGGAAAAGTCTGAAATCATTAAATATTACAACTTTACTCACAACTAATGGTAACCAATTGTGGTGAGCTCCCGTTTCAAGAACATTCATATAAGAGAGGGGTCAAGTTGGATGGTCGAGGAGGCGATTTTTGTTTTAGTTCTATTTTAAAAACGGGAACACTTACAAAATTGAAAATTGGTATCTTTATTGGGTCGTCAGCTGATCGAGCTCTAGTGTGGTCGTTGGCGTATACTGTGTGTGTGAGCGAGGACAATGGCCTCCGATACTGTGAAATGCGTTACGTGCAATATCGTGATTAATGAAGTTTTGGCATTCGTTTATAATAAAATCGGTATTATGGATGCGGGAAGTTTAATCAGAATATGCGAGACAGGGTTTACGGCGGAAGATATTTCGGAAGCAAAGAAGCTACTATTTGAATCTGTACCGTTGGAGAAAATGAAGGTGCGAAAAAAGACTGATAAATCTCGTAAAGAAATACAGGATATTATAGATCTACTTAAACTCGCCGATGCAACGAATCCTGAATTTTTGCCTATATTTGTAGCAAGGGAATTACATAAACTTCCCCCTATAACCTTTGACCATCTGGATGCAACTCGCCTTCTACGGGATATTCTCAAACTACAAGATAATATGCAAGTATTACAAGGTCACATAGACAGTGTTAGACAGGATTGCTGCAGTAATACTCAAGAAATACGAGATTTGTTTATAAATTGTTTTCGTCAAACGCCGACTCAATCACCACAGTCAGAAGATAGTCGTAAGAACGTAAATTTGAAGCGTGGAAGGTATAATGCTCAGACATATTTAGATACGGACAGTGGACCTATGGGTTTAAACCATATTACGTTAGAACAAAGTATAAATGGAGCATCGAAGGAGTCAATGTCCAGCGTTGCTGAGCAAAATGTTTGCAACTTGTCACTGTCGCACGCGCAGAGCCAGAGCGACGTGAGGGAATCAGTTGTCTCGCTTGCGCACTCGCAAACCGGTGCTGCGAGCGAGCGCGTGGAGGCCGCCCAGTTAACTACTGCGGTTTCGGCACAGGATCGGCGCGTAGAAACCAGCAGTGCGAGGCCTATTCCAGTTTCGCGCACGAATGAACGTGTGAATCATACTTGTGAGCGTTTGAACGAATCGTCGTCTACTAATTTGTTACCACAACCGCTGGTGCGACCCGAAACCCAGGCTTGTTCGAATAATAAAATCATCACGGTCGCGGAGGTGCTTCGTTCTGAGAAAGAGTGGAAGCCTGAGGGAGGAAACGGCAAGGATGACTGGAAGGAGGTGACTTATAAAAAGAGATTACGTAATCGTTTTGTTAGTAACCGAGGAAAAGCAAACTATAGTTTAGACGCGAAATTTAAAGCCGCAACAATCAAGGTACCATTGTATATTTCTAATGTGAGTAGAGAGACTAACAAGCAAGACATTGTTGAATACATACAACGTAAAACTAATGTTGCAGTAACTTTAGAAAAAAATCGCGGCAAAAATAGATAGAGGTTACGATTCATACCTGTTTTATGCAGACAGCTTTAGGGTTCCTTTATTTCTCAATGATGAGATGTGGCCTGAAGGGATTCGTTTTAGAAAATTTGTAGTATTTAACAAAGGCATGGTCAGCTCTGATAATAGGAATGAATTAAAATAATATTAATGAACAATATTAATTTTGAAAATAATAATAATAATATTTTTGTGTCATTCAATTGTAAGGGCTTTAAAAGGTCTGTTCAGTTGGTGAGAAATTTGTGCGCAACAGCAGATGTAGTGGCTCTCCAGGAGACTTGGTTGCTCTCACACGATCTTCCAATGATAGGTACAGTAAGTGATATGTTTGAATACACCTGTAAGACAGCCGTTGATTTAACGGAGGGTATTCTGAGAGGGCGTCCTTATGGCGGAGTAGCCTTACTGTGGCGTAAGGGTGTGTTTGACTCGGTTTCCGTGATCGACTGCTGTAGTTCCAGGTTAACAGCTATTAAGACAACCATAGGTGACAAATCTCTGATTATTTTTTCCGTATATATGCCTACAGATGTACCTAATAATAGCGTAGAATTCATCAACTGTTTAGGCGAAATTGATGCTATTGTGCAAAATAATGATGTCGAAACAATATTTATGTTGGGAGACTTTAATGCCCATCCTTGCAAACCCTTCTGGTTAGAATTACATCATTACTGTTATGAAAGAAAATGGCTGTGTGCTGACACGGAGTTTCTGGGGCTTTCTTCGGGTACTATTACTTTTGTTAGTGATATAGATGGAAGCAGGAGGTGGTTAGATCACTGCGTTGTTACGCAATCGGCGTGGAACGCTATCGTAAATGTCAGTGTTGATAGTGATGTGCATTGGTCTGACCACTTCCCGCTTATCATAGAGTGCAGGCTGGATGCGTTAGCGTCAAAATTAAGTCCTGAAATAGTTTATAACAATAAGTGTAATAAGGTATTATGGAATACGCGGTCAAACTTGCAAATGGATCGCTACCGTGACATGTGTAATAAGTATCTAAGAGACTTAGATTTCCCTGAAATGTTCTCGGTATGTGCTTATGGGATGTGTCACGATGTAAATCACAGGCATAAGCTAGATGATATGTATAATCAAATTGTGTCTATCCTAAGTAAAGCTTCCGCGGAAACATATGAAGGCCCCAGCTGTAATGGAAGGCGTGTAACTGGGTGGAATAAATATGTTAGTTCAGCTTACGGGGAAGCTCGAATTAAGTTTCAGACCTGTTTACTTTATAACAAACCAAGTAGTGGAAGAGTTTGGGACGACATGCGTGAGAGCCGAAAAGTTTTTAAAAGTAGATTGAGGTGGTGTCAAAATAATCAAGATCAGATTAAGATGGACATCATCGCTTCTCACCGGTCGACCAAAAACTTCAATAAATTTTGGAAAGCTACCAATAGGCTGAACATTAAGTCGGGCCGTCCAGTTAGTGTAGGTGAGTGTAGTGATCCTAAGGACATTGCCAACTTGTTCAAAGACCACTTTAAGGTGTCCTCACCTCTGGGTCCCGCGCGTCAGATGGTCGATACAGAGAATACCATACAGACACACGAGCCTTTGCGATTCTCAGCAAAAGAAGTTGCTACTGCAATACGAAAGATGAGTAGAGGGAAATCGCCTGGCCACGATGGCCTAAGTATCGAGCATCTGAAGTGCGCGGGGGTCCATCTTCCTAGAGTGCTGGCAATGTTTTACTCTTTATGTGTATCTCATTCCTACTTACCAGCTGACATGATGAGAACCGTGGTCACACCCTTGGTGAAAAACAAAACTGGTGATGTCTCTGATAAAGCCAATTATAGGCCTATATCTTTGGCTACTGTATTAGCAAAGGTATTGGACAGTCTGCTTGATAAAAATCTAGACCAATACTTAAATATACACGATGCGCAATTCGGTTTTCGGCCGGACTTGTCTACAGAAAGCGCTATATTGTGTCTCAAGCAGGCTGTCCAATACTACACCAGTAGAGACACTCCGGTGTATGCCTGTTTCCTGGATCTATCAAAAGCCTTTGATTTAGTGTCTTATGATATCTTATGGAAGAAGCTTCAGGAGACAGGTATACAGCCGGAGATACTCTCCCTATGGAGATACTGGTATGCTAACCAAGAAAATAGTGTCAGGTGGGGTAACACTATGTCTGATGCATACAGGTTGGAGTGCGGGGTGAGGCAGGGGGGGATAACCTCGCCGAAGCTCTTCAACCTGTATGTGAATGAGCTAATCGTGAGACTCAGCAGCAAACCAGTCGGTTGTTCTATAGACGGAGTGTGTATCAATAATATAAGTTACGCAGACGATATGGTGCTGCTGGGTCCTACGGCTGGCTCTATCAGGGCTTTATTGCAAACGTGTGAGGACTACGCAACATCTCACGGCCTCGTGTATAACGCCAAGAAATCAGAATTCATGGTCTTTGGGGTCCGCGGCAAGGTAATGGCATATGAGCCGATCTTAGAACTCTGCGGTGTACCTCTGAAAAGAGTACAACTTTTTAAATATTTAGGCCATTACATTGCGGAGGATCTCAAGGACCATGCCGATATTGAACGCGAACGCAGAGCGTTAGCGGCGCGGTGTAATATGCTGGCCCATAGGTTCGCTCGTTGTAGTAACGAGGCGAAAATAACTTTATTTAAAGCTTATTGCCAGACGTTTTACACGAGTGCCCTATGGACCAGCTACACGAAAAAGACTCTGGATGCACTAAGGGTGCAGTATAATAATGGTTTTAGGATACTGTTGAGGCTGCCGCGTTTTTGTAGTGCGTCTGGGATGTTTGCGGAGGCTAGAACAGATGATTTTCATGCTGTTCTAAGGAAAAGAACCGCATCACTACTACAAAGAACACGTAGCAGTTCCAACAGTATCCTAAAAATGTTGAGTGCAAAATTGGCTGAGCCTATGCTTAGGCACTTTGTTAGTCTCCTGGTCAGACAGGAGCGACTTAGTAAGCAAGTAGTAGGTTAAGTAGTGTGATTATTTGTTACTAACGTAGTTTAAGTTGTGTGTATTTACTAACAATGTGGACTGTGATTGTCTGAATAAATAAACTTTATTTATTTATTTATTTATTATTTATTTATAGTTCATAAGCTATAAAATAATAACAAATAATAAAATTTGGTCAAGCGCGTGTCGGACTCAAAAAATCTAGCACATTAATTTACTGAAATTTCAACTAATACAATTATGATTATGTGGTGGTACGGAACCCTCAGTGCGCGAGTCCGACTCGCACTTGGCCGGTTTTTTCAACAGAATTTCATGTCCCGCGTAAGAATGCAAGTCATTTGAATTTTTGTATGGAAAACGGATCACCTTAAGTCAGACTTTCTACTTTCGACTTTTCCATCCACATACCCCTTGTGATCACTCATTGGCCATACTAAGTTTAAAATAACATTATCCTGACAAAGAACACTTTATCGGTCTTCAATTTTTCATTTTTGTCTCCAATTCAAAGAAGTTAATTAAATTCTGATGAGGGCGCTAGTGTGCGCGGGATGCAGTCTTAATTCAGATTTTATCTGTCACAAACTTCGGAGATAAAGGGGGATGGTATTTCTTTTACATTTTTCGTCATAACTTGAAAACTAAGTCGTAAAAAAATACAAAAATATATATTTTAGAATGTACAAGTCAAGCTCTTTCATAATATATGATACCCCACTCGACATAGTAACGACAATTAAAAATTTTGCCTCCCCTATTTGGGCCCCCTTAACATTAATAAGATAATAAATGTCGGAAGATGTTTTTGCGCAATCGAAATTACGCTGTATACTTCTAATGTTATAAGCAAGAACTTTAAGCCCGTACTTTGACATTACACACTTGCATAGCTCAGCCTTTTTAACCTCGTGACAATTTATATTGAGTGAATTATCAATATCATTCATCCAGGGACTAGATAAGTACCATTTATCATATCGAGTGATGTCATTTTGTTGTCATCTTTTGTTGACAGTACAATTTATTACGGAGTGTCACGAGATCAGTTAAAAGTGAGTGTGATGCAATTGAGCATAAAGTAGCAATATAACCCGAAAAAGAATAAAGTGAAGACTTGGACCAGACGTTACAGACAAAGAAACAATAATTTAGATTTGAAGTTACAATTACATAATTTAATTTCGAGGGCATGCACATATTTATAAGAACATTAATTATGATTAGGGAGAGGCCCAATACATTTATCAAGATCGTCCTCAGAGCGGATTGCCATGGCTGGATATTTTTTCTTTGGTGTTACTGGCTTTCCGCACGCATTTGACACAGTTGCGACTTGCGGACCCAGCAGTGTTTGAATGAGTGCAGCAGAGCGCGGGACCTTGAGTCACGAAATTACTTACGATTGGACGCTGAAAGACGTTCGTTGAGGTAAACCTTGGACGAGGTGCCGGTGAAGATATCATCGGATGACAGTATCTCAGCAACCACTTATGCTATCGACTTGAAATTTGGAATGGTTTAAGAATATAGTTGTCCATGTAAGAATTTTGAAAAAAAAATTTTTTTTTTTGGAAAAATTATTAATGTAAAGGGGGCCAAATTTCAAATTGTCGCTACTAAGTCTAGTGGGGTATCATATAAAAGGACTTTACTTGTACATTTTAAAATATATTTTTGTATTTTTTACGTTTCTTAGTTTTCAAGTTATGATGAAAAATGTCAAAAAATACCATTCCCCCCCCCTTATCGAATTATGCTCTTTACGTCGACTGGCTCCGAAGTTTGTGTAAGGAAAAATCGGAATTAATAACAGTTGACAGAAGTATGTAAACTTTACAGAAAAAATAAAAGAATCTTTCTAAGTTGCACAGTTTTTCAGAAATCAACAAAAAACCTTTACAAACAAATTTAGTTTTGCGGTCCTGAAAATTACTTTATTGATTCCAAAAATACTATAGGTATATCGGAACCCTCGGCGCGCGAGTCCGACTCGCACTTGACCGTTTTTTTTTACCATACCTACCATACTTCGGAGAGTGTGCCCAATATACTTCGGAGAGTGTGCATAATATCACCCAGCCTTGGTTGATATTCCACACATCAGCACAAAGCGCTTTGAAACATGCTTTATAATGCGCACGGCTAAGGAGTGGAATTCTCTGCCTGTGTCTGTATTCCCGAGCTCTTATAACCCGAATCTATTTAAGTCGCGAGTGAATAGGCTTCTTCTGGGCAAGCTCGTTCGATCTTTGACCTCATCTCTGTCCTCAGGGCTAGATCGAGTTCAAGAGTAAGCCCATACACAGTAAAAAAAAATTGGTATCGGAACCCTAACAACTGCTAAAAGTGGCCGTTTTTCGCACAGTTTGTATCTGTAACTACAGAACTATATTTTTTAGAATTGATGTTCTAATTAAATTACAGATTTGGTCCCGTGTGGTGCTGGCAAAGAATAGTACCAACCCATGCATACCCGTGGGTGTCGTACGAGGCGACTAAGGGTTAACTGGAGGATGGGCAGCAGCATCCTCCTTTAACAACATCTTACTTACTGCGGTCACCTACAACCGCGGTCCAAAGTTCCAGACGTAACGCTAACAAGCGAGGTGACTATGGTACTTCCCCTCCACATTTTTCCAGCAAAAGCTAGAATACTGGAGGGAGCTCCCTGTCCTGTAGTGGACGTTCATGGGATGTTATGATGAATTAAATTAGGGTGGTTTTGCTTCAATCTGTCTTTCCGGATTTTCGATGTTTTGTATTTAGCGAGTAATATTTTTTTAATTGTTGGGGGCGCTAAAGGACGGCAGGTAGCCTTTTAACAGGTCTCCCGCGTGAAATTCCATACTTTAAAAAACACTCCCACAAATATAAAATAGTCACTATTCTAGGCACAGATTAACATTATGTAGGTAACTTACAATTTTTGAACGCATTATTGAGTATTTACGATATGACTCAGAAGAGTAGTAAAGTATTCTTTCAAAATTTATTCATCGTTCTGTTGAGTATGTATAGCAAAGATTTCGGACCTCCTTGATTCCTTATTTTTCTGTGATGTATAGGTATTATATGTAAGTACCTTCGCGCCACAGCTTGGACGTTGCGATATGCATCCTTCTCGTCGTCAAGCCTCACGTCTATAATGGGGATGTGCAGGATGGTCTCCGACTCCGACTGGATGAACCGGCGATATCGTAAGATGGCGTTGAGGAGCTCCTTTGCGCCTTTAAGCTGATCCCGCTCACTGTCGTGCCATTGTTGCTCGAGAGTCCTAAACTCAAGATATGCTTAATGTGTAATTTCAAAACACTTTAATTATTTGAAAATACAGGGATAGATTATTTTTATTAGATAATTATACAGGGTGTCCAGTAAATAGAGGATATCCCTTCACCCACCAAGAGGCCTCATCATGGCCTACTACATGTCAAAGTATAGCCTGATAAAAAGTTGTAAGGTTTTGAGTTTTAATCTTTTTGATTTCTTCTTTTTCTTTCGATTTTTTCCGCCTTGTAGCAGTTTTTTTGTTGCTTTGTCTACAAATGATAACTCTTGGGCTTAGTTTTTTTAAATTACTTGTGGACATTTGCTTTATCTAAAACATTCTTATTTTCAACAGAGTTAGAACTGAAATTTAATAAAGTCAAATTTATGCGAGGTTTTTAAATTGAACAAAACGAACCACTAACTTTGGTGGGCTATGGTGTAAAAAAATGTAGCACAGGTACCGTGCCCACCACTTTAAAATCTTGCTTAGTTTATGCCAATTTTAGAATGGTATCATTGTTACACATTTTCCGAATGTTCTTTTTATAGATTTTTTTTTTAGGACAAATGTCGCATTTTAGACTCATAGTGTATGGAAAAAATACCCAGGCCCGGCGCAAATGAAATTATGAAATGTAACTCATATAAAAGATTAAAATTAGTAATTTATTACTGCATAGGGGGCTTCATCGAATTAGATGGTTAAGTGTGTGAAATTGCTATTTAATTTTTTCAGGGGTCATATTATTGCTTAAGTAAAATAATAGTCACTACTAAAAAGAAGGGAAAAATATCGTTTCTTTTCCATTAATTAAATGTCTTTGCTTACAATTTTTCCGGGTCTAATACCATATGATTCAAAAACTATGCTGGATGATCATTCGTTCATATCGTGTGAGCTGCAAGGTCGATGACCGACCTCACAAACTCTGGTGTCGGAGTTATTGAGCCGCCAATAGCCTCTAACATGAATAAAACTACTCTTGGTTTCAAGCCCATCGTTAATAGTAAACACGCTTATGACTTGGGCGCAACTGCTTAACGTTCTCCTCCCAAACCCTTACTTTCCCGTGGGTGTCGTAAGATGCGGCTAAGGGTTTAGCGGACAACAGCCAGCAGCGTTCTTTTGTTTATCATACCATCTTACATACTGCGGTCACCAACAACAGCGTGGTGACTATGGCATCCCTTCCAAAATGTAAATCACCGGCTTTTGCATCGTTTGTGTAGGGAGCTCCCTGTCCTGCAGTTGACGTTTCATGGGATGTTATGTTTTAATAATGATGATGATAATGATTTTACATCTTGATTACTGCACAAACAGGTACACATTTTATTGAGAAAATCGTAAACGTTTCATGTCAGTCAATTCAGTCAAACAATTGACGTCTTTCAGCATCCTCGAATCGCGTCCCGTCGCGATTTAGTGTAAACTGAGAGAGGCCCTGGTGGGTTTGTGAGGTCGGTCATCGACCTTGCAACTCACGATATGAAAGAAAGAATGATTGATCATCATTAGACCCGGAAAACTTGTAAGCTAAGATATTTAAATAATATAAAATAAACGATATTCATCCTAAACATTTTTCCCTTTTTTTATGTTTCTCCTTTTACTTACTTACTGTATGCAAGTCCCATAAAACGACTTTTAATCGCATTTGTGACTATTTAATGTATCTTTTACTAAAACATTAATATGAATATTTCATATTTTTATGAACCTCCAGGTCTTTATATATTTTTCACAAATCATGTTTATATTATGACTGTTTGAGTTTCTAAATACACTAAATAAAAAAAATTAAAAAAATTACCCCTGCAAAAACTAAAATAGCATGTTCACACACTCAGCCATCTAATTCGATGATGCCACCTATGTAGTATTTAATTACTCATTTTTATCTTTTATTTGAGTTATATTTCATTTGCGCCGGGCCTGGTTTTTTTGAGCATTCTTTAAATTTCTCTTCTAATTCACTGTTGAAAAAGACTGTTTTAGATAAAGCAAATGTACACACACAAGTAATTTAAAAATCGGTCTAGTGCGAGTTGGACTCGCGCGCCGAGGGTTCCGTTATACCTTTGGTATTTTTGGAAGCAATAAAGTCAATTTTTAGGACCGCAAAACTAAATTTGTTTGTAAAGGTTTCTTACAGATTTCTAAAAAACTGTTCAACTTAGAAAGACCGTTTTATTTTTGCTGTAATATATACATAAACTTCTATCGACTGTAATTAATTCAGATTTTTCCATTCACAAACTTCGGAGATAAGGGGGGGGGAACGGTATTTTTTTTGACATTTTTCATTATAACTTGAAAACTAAGAGACGTAAAAAAATACAATAATATATTTTAGTATGTACAAGTAAAGCCCTTTCATATGATACCCCACTCGACATAGTACCGATAATTTGAAATTTTGCCCCCACTATTTGGGCCCCCTTTACATTAATAATCATATTTTTTTCAAAATTCTTTCATGGGCAATTAATTTGGGCAACTATATTCTAAAACTATTCCAAATTTCAGGTCCATAGCATGAGTGGTTGCTGAGATATAGAGGTGTGACAGACAGACAGACGGACAGACAGACAAAGTCGCACCATCATCATCATCGAAAAAAAATTAAAACTCAAAAACCTTACTTTTTATGAGGCTATATTTTGGCATGTAGTAGGCCATGATGAGGCGTCTTGGTGAAGGGATATCCTATATTTACTGGACATCCTGTATAAAAAAAATCTCCAATAATAAAAGTTTTGGTTCAAGAAGAAGTGAAGCTTGTGGAGGGTTACCGATTAAACATGACTTGAAAAGAAAAAAAACCGGCCAAGTGCAAGTCGGACTCGCGCCCTAAGGGTTTCGTACCTATCTACCATATGATACACTAAAAGGTTTTGCTCTTTGACTTTAAAAACTCCGCGAGCATCCAACTTGACCCCTCTTGTATAGAAAAGTTCTTGTTGTGAGAAAAATTGTAATAAGTATTTAATGATTCTAGACTTTTCCCTTTATTTGTACTGTGAGACCTAGCTTCTTGCCAAATTTCATAATTTTAGGTCAACGGGATACATTTGATTGCGTGGTTGTAAAAAATTTAAATTTTCTGGTCTTGTGAGGTTTATGGACCTTAACATTCGTTATTAATTTCAACCTGATACCCTCCACCCATTCGTGAGAAAAAAGGTCTTGACAGACAGACGGACAACGAAGTGATCATATAAGGGTTCCGTTTTTTTTATTCTGAGGTAAGGAACCCTAAAAATAACCTGTGCCAAATAAATTTTTCACCACCCGGTGATGTTCAACAAGGGATTCCCAGGCAAGGATACATATAGGCGGAGAGCGCGCAGTTGGCAATCCTACCTCGTCTCGGGTACCAAACAGCGACCCATCTGGGCTGCTGCACAATGAAATGGTAAGTCTAAAAAAACAGGGTTGCCTGGGCGGAACCTGGCACGTTTTGTACAGTCAACAAAAAACTAGTTATTTTTTTACCACTTCATGTTCCAGGTAAGTTCATAGTACATGCATAAGTACAAATTAATATATACCAAAATAACCAGGGTTGCCTTGCCTAAACCCGGCAATTTATGGAGTTGCAATGTCATTTTGAGGTTATGTCAACTCACTAAGTATCATGGTTGAACAAAGCGATCCTGTTGGTTTTGGTACTTCTTAATTAGTACTTTTGCATGCACCATGTGCTAACTTGGCATACGATAAAAAAATAAACAGTTTTTTGTTGACTGTACGAAACGTGCCAGGTCGCGCCCAGGCAACCATGTTTTTTTAGACCCACCATTTCATAGTGCAGCAGCCTATATAAGTCGCTGTTTGGTACCCGATGAGGCAGGGTTGCCAACTGCGCGCTCTTAGTCTAATATCAGTACCATTGTATGGGAGGTCAAATTTCTTTTTACTTTCGGCCTATGTTCCTTAGGAACAGCTGTTCAGCACGAAAATTAATTAACACCCCGTAAACATCGTGTAACTCTTTTTATACGTCTTTTGAAAATAAAGAAAACTGATTCTCCATACAAAATGAAAATCTGATCCAATAAATTTTTATGGAGGGAGAATATATTTTAGAAAAACAATTTCCAGAAATTGGAGAACGATAGCAGCAAATATTATAAAGGGTGGAAAGTTGAGATGGGGCACATACTCGTACAAAGGGCAGCTATTGTGAGACTAACCCTAACTTTTTTATTTTGACCTGCATTTACAGATTTAGGAAAGAACATAATCAGTCCGCAGGAAAAACTAAAATTCTCAGCTGCATTACGCTCTCGCCTGCAGCTCGGGCTGCAATTCTCAAGCCACAAGCGTAATCAACCAAATAGCGCACTTGCATCTTAATGTACTATTTTGAATAGGTTACCCTTCTGCCTTCTTTTTTACTTTTTTTTATTTTTTATTTAATTCTTCGAAAACTTCTAACGGCTATCCATTTGGTAGAGGAGCCGACAAGGATTTTTCACGTGATAATCAGGGCGACTAAGAGATGTCTCAGTAGATGGGACTTTATGAGAGGATCACAAAAAACTAAGTAAGAAGTTCCAGACTGGAGCCCGGTGTTCAGGAGGCCATTGTCTGGAAACGAAAAAGGAAAGAAAAACGTGATGTTCAGCAAAAACAATTCTCATGCCAAAAGATGGGGACTGATGAGTAGTGATATAAAAACTTTGACCAGACAATGGTTTGGCAAACCAGACCATTAAATTGTTTTCTATTCAGTACCTGATAAAATTTAACGCGATAATCAAGGTCAAAAAGATATGTCTCAATAGAAGATGCTTTATGAGAGGATCACGAAAAACTATGTATGAAGTTCCATACCGGAGCCCGGTGTTCAGGAGGCCATTGTCTGGAAATGAAAAGTATTTTTTTACGTGATATTCAAGGCGAACAAAAGTGATTGCTTGTAATAGAGAAGCTAATACTGATAACAAATACAAAAATAAACAGACAAAAATCTGAAGAATTTTGGCAAACCAGACCAAAAATAATATCCCTTTTTATATTTTCAGGCTTGTGACTTTAGCCCCCGGTTTTCTTGTCTGGTCAAGGTTTTTATATCACTACTCATCAGTCTCCATCTTTTGGCATGACAATTGTTTTTGCTGAAGATCACGTTTTTTTGTTCCTTTTTATTTCCAGACAATGGCCTCCTGAACACCGGGCTCCGGTCTGGAAGTTCTTACGTAGTTTTTGTGATCGTCTCATAAAGCATATTCTATTGAGACATCTATTTTTCACCTAGATTATCGCGTAATTTTTTATCAGGTACTCAATAGAAAACAATTTAATGGTCTGGTTTGCCAACAGTCTTCAAATTTTTGGCAAACCATTGTCTGGTCAAAGTTTTTATGTCACTACTCATCAGCCCCCATCTTTTGGCATGACAATTGTTTTTGCTGAAGATCACGTTTTTTTGTTCCTTTTCATTTCCAGACAATGGCCTCCTGAACACCGGGCTCTGGTCTGGAACTGTCTGGTTTTCTTATATAGTGTTTCGTGATCCTCTCATAAAGCCCCATTTACTGAGACATCTATTAGTCGCCCTGATTGTCACGTGAAAAATCCTTGTCGGCTCCTCTACCAAGAAAAAAATAGCCATTTTAAGATGCAGTCAGACAGGCTTACAGACGGATGGCATAGACAAATGTTATTTAATGTAGATTCTTTACAGAACATTTATTGAATGTCATGCAGAATACAATAAATAAAATAAATAAAATAAAATATGTTTATTTTGCATTTAACAAAGTATTTTGAAAATAGGGGCAGGTGTCTCCTGCTAAGCTTATCGCCTGTGTTAGGAGGCACCGCTCTTCCAAGACTTATATTAAATTACAGTTAAGTTGCTTTACTCCACCAGTGTTTAATAAAAAGAAACAATACATCATAAGTGAAAAAGAGGAAGATTACCTAGAGTCACTTATTTAGAAATTTTTTTTAAGAGGAAGTATATGAGTACAAGTAGAGTGTATGTGTGTATATGTGCGTGTGTATGTGTGAGTTTGTGTTTGGGTGTGTGTGTATGTGCGTATGTGTGAGCGTAAGTGAAGTTAGTGTTACTAGTAGTATGATCATACATAATATAAATGATTACATATACAGGGTTCAAGCCTTTAATTATATGTTATATTATTATATTAGACGTACGGTCAACCGCACGTCAGCAAAAACTTCTTCAACTCTATTACCATATCATAAGGTCCAACAGCTTTATACCGATGCGCTGTCGAGCGCACATCTAGTAACTACTGAGCA
Organism: Athrips mouffetella; assembly: GCA_947532105.1. Classification (NCBI taxonomy): domain Eukaryota; kingdom Metazoa; phylum Arthropoda; class Insecta; order Lepidoptera; family Gelechiidae; genus Athrips; species Athrips mouffetella. The sequence continues at coordinate 38,054,785 of OX383956.1, forward strand.
GCTAGCCCTACGACAATAGTCTTGGGATCGACAACATGGGTACAAGTTTCACTAGCTGCTCAGCAGCTCCTCAATATAGTCATAAGTCTTATCCATTATCCAATTATGAATGCATTTCTTGCATTCGTATAGCGTTTTAGGGTAAATTGAAAGCTCTTTATTTATTAAATTATATAATTTATTGGAGCGCTTGTTAAATTGTCTGCTAGCAAATGTAGTTTTCACTTTAGGCACCGTGCAAACTATGTCTTTCCTTCTTTTTTTACTCAATGTCCTGGGATCATATTGGAGTGTCTTATGCTTTTTCAATAAAACATTAGTTATATATAATTTTCTAACCGATAGTAATGCACAGATCTGATAAAGTTCTACAGTAGGAAACCTCCTTTTTTAAAAATACATAATCTTGATCAGACTACGTTGGGCACGTTCTAGTTCTAGAAATTTAGTTTTACTAGCTCCACCCCAGATTGAAATGCAGTAGACTAAAACAGATTGAACCAAGGCTATGTAAATGTCTCGTAGAAGGTCCCTGGTTTCACAGCCTGGGTCAGCGTACCCTCCTGGCATCACATGTCTTAATGTTTTAAAAATCCATGAAAGCTTGTTTAATCGAAGTATGACATATTCGAGATGTTGGTACCAAGAGAGTCGCTGATCCAAGAAGACTCCGAGGTATTTAGTGTGGGTAACTTTCTGTATAATAGGACAGGTGCAGTTACCTAAATTAGATGAGTTTGAGCAACTATGAATTTGTATCTGAAAATCATTGTTAGGTTGTCCGTCGTTTTGAATGCTAAAGCAAATATAATTGGTCTTTTCTGCATTAAGCGTAAGTATGTTAAAATTAAGCCACGAATATATTTGCTTTAGACCAGCTTCAGTGTTAAACCTTACACTATCCCAAGAGTCTCCTGTGAACACAATGGCGGTGTCATCAGCATATGAAAGGATTTTTGCATTCTTGAGTTTCATCTCACAAAGATCATTAATGTAGATTAGGAAAAGAGTAGGCCCAAGAACGCTACCCTGTGGTACACCGTATGACACCTCCTCAAAATCACTTGTGCATTTATCGAGCTTCACTTTTTGCATCCTATTAGATAGGTAGTCTTTGAAAAGTAACAGTGGGGAACCCCTAATTCCAATAGATTCTAGTTTGTTAATAAGGATAGGGAGAGAGACGGTGTCAAACGCTTTTTTTAAATCTAAGAACACAGTTATACATTTGTTTCTGTTATCAAGCTGTTCAACTACAAAGGAACTCAGCGCTACCACTGCGTCATCAGTCGATCTCCCTTTTCGGAACCCGAATTGGCTATTCGAAAGTAGATTAAATTTTTCTAAAAAGCTGGTGAGTCTTTTATTTATGAGTTTTTCAAAAATTTTCAAAATAGCAGGGAGCACAGAAATTGGTCTATAGTTGCTTACAGCATCTCTCTCCCCACTCTGCAACTAGAGCGAGTCTACATCGTTCGTGCTATGGCAGCGTAAAGGAAACGGCAAGAAACCACTACAGCATGGCCTACTTTCTTCTTTTTACAATTAGACCGTCGGCCTTAAGTAGAGAGGCCTACCTTACAAAAAAGCAGAACCAACGCACTTTGTAGCGATAGAGTAGTAGAGCAAGTAGTAGATCCATAAATGACTGATCGTCCGTGGCGCAATTTGGCACGTTTTCCGCAGTAAGCGCTCAAACTAACTCTTCCGATCGGTTTAGAATACCTCATCGAAAAGCAGAGCAACCTAGACAGTGGGGCTTCTAACCACTTAGCAAAACTTAAAAAACTTAGCCGGCCTACTTCAAACCTGGCAGGTTCTCGTGTCACTTTTATGGTGCCATAAAAATGGTACATTTTACCTCATCGAAAAGCAGAAAGGAGAAAATTAGGTATATTTTCGATTTAGGGATCCATTTGCGAAATATTACGCTTGAAAGCGCAGGAGTCGAGTGGCCTGCTGGCTAAGCGGTTATTATTGGAAATGTGAAAAAAATTCGCAGTAACTGTAAGAGTTTTATGTATATTATGCGATCTAATACCTAAAATTGTTACAGTTTTATAATATGATACTATTTGGTATATTTTTGTTCAAAATGTGACTATACAAAATGTTTTTAATCTGCGATTTGTAAATAATGATCTCATTAGATATATTTTTAACCGACGAAAAAAAACGGAGGAGGTTCTCAAGTCGACGTGTATATATTTTTTTTACGTATAACTTTTAGCAGAGTAGTCCGATTTTGATAATTCTTTTTTTATTGGAAAGAATATACCCCGAAGTTGGTCCCATATAAATTTGGAAAAAAAAATTCAACCCTAAGGGTAGGAAAACAGGGGATGATTGTTTGTTCACTGACTGATTGTAATGTATGACCACGCATAACTTTTTAAAGAGTAGTCCGATTTACCCTAAGGGTGGGAAAATATAATTTATAGTCACAAAAAATTGTAAAATAAAACTTTTCAACAAAAAAATTAAACCGCCGAAAAAACTGAAAAGCAAGAAATAATAAAACTTTTTTATTTAACCTTAATAACAAAGTTCTTAAAATAATGTAAGTATACCCGAGTAATTTTGAGTCGGCGCCATACAAGCAAATTAATTAATTATGTAAAGCGTGATGCACGGCGGCGGCGCCGACTCAAAATTACTCGGGTATACTTACATTACTTTAAGAACTTTGTTATTAAGGTTAAATAAAAAAGTTTTATTATATATTGCTTTTCAGTTTTATCGGCGGTTTAATTTTTTTTTATTTTTTTAGCTTCTTCAAGTCATATCATTCGGCAAAAATATTTAAAAAAGAAAAAAAAACGTCGCCGATGAAAACACACACACACGCACACACACACACACGCATACACACTGGCACACTCATATTTAGACACAAACACGTACGCACGTAAGACTACACACTTACATTTATATTAATACTGACAAATTACTTGTACTTTATTTTTCCTTACTTTTGCCTTTTTAGTTATCTACAAGTTTGTTTACTACGATGTAAAAGATTATGGAAGAGCGGTGCCTCCTGACACAGGTATTATTTACTTACTGGGAGGCTCCAGCAACGCCTAATAACATGTACAACTTGTTATGAAATAAACAATTTTGAATTTTTTGAATTTTTGAATTTTGAAATTATGTGATTATATCTGTGATTATAATTAAAGCGATATAATTAGGTATATTTTTGGAGATTTGTAAGTTATGACCTCGTTAGTCATATTTAGTAATTTAAATCATTTTCAGTTGATTTTGTATACAACGAGTAATTCCAAATAGGTAAGCAAAACCTCTTGGGTGGTAGTTCTACCCATGTAAATAAACAACTTTTCCTGAAGAACATAGGACGAAACACGCAAAAAAAAATTTTGCCTCCCATACAAAATGCGCTATCAGCAGATGCAGTTTCTATGGGAAATAATTTTTTTTTCGAACTATGATCTTTATGAAAAGTTGTTCAGTCACATGGATAAAAATTAATTTTTTATCCATGTGACTGAACATTTACAAATTATTATATATTATTTATTACAAATTATTCAGTTACATGGGTAAAACTACCACCCTAGAGGTTTTTTATACTTATTTGAAATTTCACATTGCGAATAATTTACTATAGGTAGTTATTTTAATTGTTGATTTTGCATGTTTCGCTATACATGTTGTGTTGTTGATTAACATAATCAGAACCATAGAATACATAAAACAGAGTTAGAAAGGCGAAGTAGGCGGGCCCCGCGTGCCACGGATAGGTCCGTAGGACAAATAAGGGCTCCCGCACACGACCGAGAATCGGTGACCGATTTTTTGTAGGTCAAAAATGGAACGTACTGGTTGCCATACTTCAACGCACACGACCGACAAAAACTCGGTGAGAAATAAAATCGGCCGTCACGGCCGATCCGTTTGTCGGCGAGAAATGGAACATACGTAAATCTATACTTCAACGCACACGACTCACCGTCGCCGGCCGTCGCGGTCTCGTCAGTCAGCTCCGTACACTCGCTAGGGAGAGGTGCGTGTTGAATCACGCACGATGGATATTGACATCGAGATTTTGATTCCTGTATTACGCGTAGGTAATAAACAACGTATGAAGACAAGTCTCAGACAAAAATAAAAACCGAACGTTTTTCTGTTTTCCGCCGGACGAATGAACGACGATAAATAAGTAAAATTATGTACCTATTTTATTCTAGATTTGCTTCACGTTTGGTTTTATAGGTAGGTTTACATAAGTACCTCTTGGTAAGTATCTACCTCATAGAAATTGGAAATCCTTGTCCTACCTACAGAAATTGTCGTGCCACTACGATCAACATTGCCAGCCCCACGGCTGTGAATACAGGATGTAAAAAAAAAAGTAGGATGATCCTTCTAAGGGGTGATTGTACGGTCAACCGCTTGTGGGTTGAAACTTTTTCAACTCTATTACCACGCCGTAAGGTCCAAAAGGGTTTCTACCGAAGTGCGGCCGTGTGTACATTACTAACAGATTGTAAAATAAAAATACTTTAATTAATATTTAATTTCTGATTTGTTTGATCATTAAATTAGTTTTTCCTCCGAATTACATTCCAGTAATTTATTGAAATGTGCTAGTGAGTGGATATTAAATAACAATAAACATCCTTGTCTGCGTCGTTTAACCCTTGTGTTTCACTTCTTCTTGAGCTAAAACAACTTTTTTAAGCAAAATATTTTTTTATATTTTATACGATGTAGAATCACTCCTTAGAAGTATAGTCGAACTTTTTTTACACCCTGTAGATTAAACGGTTCCGTGAGATATACAATGTATGCAAAAGCTCTCGAGTGGTACTTTTGTTCAACAAAAATAAAATACAAAATTCCGATTCTCAATTTTTTTATTCTAATTTCCAATAAAGTTGTTGAGTTTCATGAGTAGAACGAGTAAAACTACCACCCGAGAGGTTTTGCGTATTGTTAATTACAAGTTGTCTAATAAATACCGTCTTGGTAACCTTAACCTACCTAGTCATCATCAGAGTGACTGTGTATGTTTGACCAACAACCGCGGCCCTCGTGGGTAGGTACAGTCAGCCGCACGTTAGGTAGTAACACTTTGACCTTGAGCGGATCTTTGGTTTCGGGGGTTTGTAGCTTAGCGCTGGTTCAAGTTATAGGTACCTACTGGCTTTGTTAACACTTACTTGCTACTGTGCGTACCTTGTAGGTAGTTGTAATTATACTGTTTTTACATCTTTTGTAGTACAAAGGTACTTGGGTAGGTGCCTAGGCTAGGTCCTAGAAACTTTAGTAAAAAAATATGAAACTCTCGCACTGCCGGATTTTTGAATTAGTAGATATATCATATTCTAATATGTTTGTATGCTTGGAGATAATAACAAATAGTTCAATCATTATGTCATTTATGACCCGTGAATAATCAGTTCTTGGTTTTTTTTTCGTAGGCCCTCGGGGGGGTCACTGGGACTGTAAATTCAGAAAGTAGACTGAATCAGGCTCCTGTGTTTATTCGAAAATATTTTTTTTAAATGGGTTTTCTTGAATCACTCGACCATTTTTGAATTTATAGTAAAACCATGAAGACAAAAATTGTAGAAAATTTGATTCTCCACAAGTTTGTATTTAAAAATTTTTCTTCCAGGATCGATATTTTGGAAATTAAACCTGAAAAACGCGACAAATTCAAAATATTATCATTATCTCCTATGTTCCACGTTTTACGGCATGAATGAAAAGAAGCAAAGTTGTAGTCAAATTTCGAACAATTTTGGTTTCTACCTTTTTTTCCCAAAATCGATATTTTGTCAATTAAACCTGAAAAAACGCGACAAATTCAAAATATTATCATTATCTCCTATGTTCCACGTTTTACGGCATGAATGAAGAGAAACAAAGTTGTAGAGAATCAAATTCTGAACAATTTTGGTACCTACCTTTTTCCCCCCAAAAATTGATATTTTGGGAAAGAAACCTGAAAAACACGACCAATTCAAAATATTATCATTATCTCCTATGTTCCACGTTTTACAGCATGAATGAAGAGAAACAAAATTGTAGAGACTCAAATTCTGAACAATTTAAATTGTCATTAATTAATGGGTAATTAATTAATTAATTAAGTTTAATTTCCAAAATATCGATTTCGGGGGCAAAAAGGTGGGAACCAAAATTGTTTAGAATTTGATTATCTACAACTTTGTTTATCTTCATTAATGCCGTAAAACGTGGAACATAGGAGATAATGATAATATTTAGAATTTGTGTCGCGTTTTTCAGGTTTAATTTCCAAAATATCGATATTGGGAGAAAAAAGGTAGGGACCAAAATTGTTCAGAATTTGATTTCCTACAACTTTGTTTCTTTTTATTCATGCCAAAAAGTAGACTGAATCAGCCTCCTGTTAATTCGAAAAATGTTTTTTTTTTAAATGGGTTTTCTTGAATAACTCGACCATTTTTGAATTTATAGTAAAACCATGAAGACAAAAATTGTAGAAAATTTGATTCTCCACAAGTTTGTATACTAAAATTTTTCCTCCAGGATCGATATTTTGGAAATTAAACCTGAAAAACGCGACAAATTCAAAATATTATCATTATCTCCTATGTTCCACGTTTTACGGCATGAATGAAGAGAAACAAAGTTGTAGAGAATCAAATTCTGAACAATTTTGGTACCTACCTTTTCCCCCCCAAAAATTGATATTTTGGGAAAGAAACCTGAAAAACACGACCAATTCAAAATATTATCATAATCTCCTATGTTCCACGTTTTACAGCATGAATGAAGAGAAACAAAATTGTAGAGACTCAAATTCTGAACAATTTAAATTGTCATTAATTAATGGGTAATTAATTAATTAATTAAGTTTAATTTCCAAAATATCGATTTTGGGGGCAAAAAGGTGGGAACCAAAATTGTTTAGAATTTGATTATCTACAACTTTGTTTATCTTCATTAATGCCGTAAAACGTGGAACATAGGAGATAATGATAATATTTAGAATTTGTGTCGCGTTTTTCAGGTTTAATTTCCAAAATATCGATTTTGGGAGAAAAAAGGTAGGAACCTAAATTGTTTAGAATTTGATTATCTACAACTTTGTTTATCTTCATTAATGCCGTAAAACGTGGAACATAGGAGATAATGATAATATTTAGAATTTGTGTCGCGTTTTTCAGGTTTAATTTCCAAAATATCGATATTGGGAGAAAAAAGGTAGGGACCAAAATTGTTCAGAATTTGATTTCCTACAACTTTGTTTCTTTTTATTCATGCCAAAAAGTAGACTGAATCAGCCTCCTGTGTTAATTCGAAAAATGTTTTTTTTTAAATGGGTTTTCTTGAATAACTCGACCATTTTTGAATTTATAGTAAAACCATGAAGACAAAAATTGTAGAAAATTTGATTCTCCACAAGTTTGTATACTAAAATTTTTCCTCCAGGATCGATATTTTGGAAATTAAACCTGAAAAACGCGACAAATTCAAAATATTATCATTATCTCCTATGTTCCACGTTTTACGGCATGAATGAAAAGAAACAAAGTTGTAGAGAATCAAATTCTGAACAATTTTGGTACCTACCTTTTTCCCCCAAATTTGATATTTTGGGAAAGAAACCTGAAAAACGTGACCAATTCAAAATATTATCATTATCTCCTATGTTCCACGTTTTACAGCATGAATGAAGAAAAACAAAGTTGTAGAGAATCAAATTCTGAACAATTTAAGTTGTCATTAATTAATGGGTAATTAATTAAGTTTAATTTCCAAAATATCGATTTTGGGGGCAAAAAGGTAGGAACCAAAATTGTTCAGAATTAGATTATCTACAACTTCGTTTATCTTCATTAATGCCGTAAAACGTGGATCATAGGAGATAATGATAATATTTAGAATTTGTGTCGCGTTTTTCAGGTTTAATTACATATAGTGATCCTAACCTAACACCCGGTATAGTTATCCTATCCTAACACCATGTATACTTACCATAAGACCCTGTACATACAGTGATCCTAATCTAACACCCTGTATACTTACCCTAGCACCCTGTACGTATAGTACTTAGTCATTCTAACCTAACACCTTTTATACTTACTCTTACATCCTGTATAGGTATCCTAGCCTAACACCCTGTATATTAACAAATAATGACCATTAGGAGCATTTTTGATAATACCGATACTTAAAAAAAAATATGTTCATGGAATCTTATCTCACTAACAAAAAATAAAAGCATCGACATCGTGTGTCGATATTATTTTGATCGATCACCTCCCTATCGTCATTCGTCATACAAGAAAATCGGTCACCGATTATCGCCCGTGTGCGTTGGGTCGGTCACAAAATCGGTCGTAAAATCGGGGGAAAAATGTGCCCGATAATCGGACCTACAAAAACTCGGTCGTGTGCGGGAGCCCTAAACGTCTAAACCTCAAAATGACCCCTTCAGTCATTTGCCCGACTCAATGGCGTAAAGAGCAGCGACGTATTTTTTAAGAAAATGCCGTTTTGTGCGATATTATCACGTCGAGCTCACAGCAAAGATAAAAAACCGGCCAAGTGCGAGTCGGACTCGCGCACTGAGGGTTCCGTACCACCACATAAACATAATTGTATTAGTTGAAATTTCAGTAAGTTAATGTGCTAGATTTTTTGAGTCCGACACGCGCTTGACCAAATTTTATTAATTGTTATTATTTTATAGCTTATGCACTATAAACATACCAATTTTCAAGTTTGTAAGTGTTCCCGTTTTTAAATAGAACTAAAACAAAAATCGCCTCAGCGACCATCCAACTTGACCCCTCTCTTATATGAATGTTCTTGAAACGGGAGCTCACCACAATTGGTTACCATTAGTTGTGAGAAAAGTTGTAATATTTAATGATTTCAGACTTTTTCCATTATTTGTACTGTGAGACCTAGCTTCTTGCCAAATTTCATAATTTTAGGTCAACGGGAAGTACCCTGTAGGTTTTGCATTTTTGAATAAATGTATGGAGATGAGGACATAAAATGCCATATCGACGATGAAGTACTATAACCTCCTAACTTACATTTAGACTATTTTTACTTTTTGATGTAAATCTACCTAAATTCAGATTCTACGTGTCCCTAGTAAATACTGCAGGTGATATCTCAATATTTGGCGCCAAAATACAACTTGCTAAAAGCTTCTATATCAATAAGACGCGAATGCTGCTTCAAATTTCTTCTATCTTAACATAGGAGAAGTTACTTTGCGTAAGTTTTGTTGACAAAATCTCCTATCGTCAGCGGGAGACGTGTTTACTCCGTCGCTGTTCGCGGTAGTCTAAGCACCGAGCGCGCCGCAAGCGTCGCAAACCTGGCGGCGATGTACAAGTCGGTACTTGATCTTACGCGTGAAAGAGACAATTGTTCGGAAGTCAATCGGGAGTAATCGCACCGAGTAATCTGATTTCGGGGGATGCCTGGGTCGGCGTCCATTGTTTTGGTTCACTCGTCGGATATCAAACGGTGTTGCGAAGTTTTTATTTGGAAAAGAAGTGAGAAAGTGTCTGTTTTTGTGTCTTTTACAATTTTTGTGTTTAAATAATCATTGGCAGAAGGTAAGAGATTATGAATTTCATATTAGTTACGTTACAATTACTTATTATCCTGAAAAAGTGTAGACGCAGGATGAGAAGGGTCTCAGTGGGTTGGTACCACTGTTGTTTTTCTTTGCTTAAAAATTGTATTGATAGCTACTATTTAGAGTGCCTATTAGCTGCTGTATTACATAAAAAAGTACCAATCATTCCAATAAATAAGAGGAAAATGTAGTGTTTACTGAAGATAGTAGTTGTTGTGTAAACAGTCTACTGATTTAGAAGGATTTGTATACTTTATTTTTTGAGGACAGGAATCATCTACATTTAAAGTAAAAACCTGCAAGATTTGATAAAAAATGTATCACTACAATTATTGTGTTAATTGTAAGCTGCAGTCAATTGATTTAGAAGATTTTGTATCATATAAATATTGAAGATAGGAGATATTGTATCATAATAATTATTAAGTTTCCTTTATCTTTTTTTAGTAAAATGCCACGTAAAAGAAAGGCTTGTTCAACTGAAGGAGTTAGAGGGAAGCGAATGTTACCTGAAATCGAAAAAAAAGAAAATGTAACAAAATTGAGACATCCTACTGCTGAAGAATACAAAGATGTGTTTGGAGAGCATTCTCAATCAGTAAGTATCCAGTCGAATAGATACGACCTTGTAATAATTTTGTAAAATATACGAAATTGTGTGTATGTTTGTGTTGTTAAATATTGTATAACGGTACGCAACTCCTTATGTGTGAGTCTGATTCGTACTTGCTCGGTATATTATCACAATAAATAATAACTGCTGTACTTAAATTGTACTATAAAATAATAAACAGTTTTTTTCGTTTCCTGTAAAATCACGTTTTTTAAGTTAGGAGGTTATAGTACTTCATCGTCGATATCTTTTGATTGCGTCGTTGTAAAAAATTGAAATTTTCAGATCTTGTGTGGTTCATGGATCCTAATGTATGGTATTAATTTCAACCTGATCCCTTCACCCGTTCGTGAAATAAAGGGTCTTGACAGACAGACAGACAGACAGACGGACAACAAAGTGAGCCTATAAGGGTTCCGTTTTTTTCTTTTGAGGCCTATTGTACCACCGATAACCATTTAGAATACCTTTTTATCCACTATATTTGTTAAAACAAAAATATTTTTAGCCGGTCGAAACCAGAGCAAAAGTGCTTCCAAAAATACATCGATATCGATAAATTTCTGTATACTTGCATTATTCCTGTAATGTTGAAGACTTACTTGTATATATGTTTTAGCTTTGAAGTTAACCAATAATTTATAATAATAAAAAATAAAAAATTGTTTGCACTCATACTAAATCCCAACTTTAGAAAGAGATTTTTGGCAGCTACCCAGGTGATCCAAAAGAAAAGCAAAGATGGATCGATGCCACAGGGCGAAAAGATTGGTTAGCCACCAAAACAAGTTCTACTTGCTCCAAACACTTTCTGGAGAGGGACATCATCTTTTCGGCACAAAGAAGACATTTAAAGCCTCTTGCTATACGCTATACCTGTAAGAAACCGAAATCACTTCCCGGAGGGACACCAACTTTACCACACACGTCTTTACGGGTATATTAATTTAATTTGTTGGTTCTTCTTATTGCTGACTAGCAGTTGCCCACGACTTGATTTGCGTGGGATTCGAAAAAAGAGTAGATATTATGCTTTTCTAGGTCTAAGTCCATATTCCTGCCAAATTTAATCAAGTTCTGTTTAGTGGCTGGGTCGTGAAAGAGTAACAAACATCCAAGCATATAAAAATTCAAACTAAAATAAATTACCTTTATAATATTAGTAAGATATAAATAAGAAAAATGTAAATATCATGTAAATAATAAAACAAAACAATGCTTCATGATCTATTTTATTTTTGAAGAATATTTACACGCAGGAATCTTCTAATAAAAAACCGGCCAAGTGCGAGTCAGACTCGCGCAGGGATCCGTACCACCACATAATCACGATTGTATTAGAAATTTCAGTATGTTCCTGTGCTAGATTATTTGAGTCCGACATGAGCTTGACTAGATTTTATTATGTTTTGTTATTTTATAGCTTATGCACTATAAACATTGCAATTTTCTTGTTTTCAAGTGTTCTCGTTTTTAAGATAGAGCATAAACAAAAATCGCCTAAAAAAGGTCTTTAGTATCGGAGCCACACTTAATTTATATATTTTTTTTTTATTTTTAGTATTTTTTGTTATATTGGCCACAGAAATACATAATCTGTAAAAATTTTAACTGTCTAGCTATTACTGTTCATGAGATACAGAACAAAATTTTGTAAAAACAGATGACTTTGGTGGCATCTTTTTCATTTGGTTTAAAGTATTTTTTAAAACAAGAAATACATTATTTATTTACTCAACAAGCTCCAATCAACGGGGTGGGTCAAACTTTTTTTTACGCTCTCCCGTTTAGCTGTTTGGGAGCCCCACTTCATTTTTTAAATTTTTAGTATTTGTTGTTGTAGCGGCAACAGATATACACAATTTGTGAAAATTTCAAATATCTACCTATTACGGTTTATGAGATACAGCCCACTGACAGTCAGACAGACATCGGAGGCATATCAATAGGTCCCGTTTTTCACCCTGTCGGTACGAAACCCTAATAAAGAATGAGTATAAAACTAAAACCCGTATACAAGGTGTAAATAAATACTTGGCTTCTCAAACAAAAGTTATTATGATGCTTTTCCAGGCAATACACAACACAATAAAACTAATTAAGAACACAACCTTTCCTTCCCTCTCTTCCCCCCCCCCCCCCCCTCACCTGCCTGAAACATCAATGAAAAAGCAATGGCCGCGCGCGCAATTCTGTTCTCATGAAAATAATATCTAAAACGACAAAAACACCTGTGTATAATACAAAGTGACTTTGAATTTACAATGTTTTGTGTAAAGATTGATTGATGCAGTGTGACCTCTAATAAGAACCAGCGCCTGGATTCCTGGAGAACGTCGGATCTGTAAACGTTAGTTTACTATTATTTAATCTGTGATTTTAGTGAGATATAAAAATAAAACAGCTTGCACAACCTAACATTAGCGTGACGATTAGTTTCTGCGCATGGTGACACGCGGAGAGCCAATGAACGCTTCGCAGTCCTTCCCCCACCATACCCCGTGCACCCCCGTGACTCGTTTTTTGTGTTCTGCGCATTAACCGCCATCGCTAGAGTTAGTTATTGCAAGCTGTACGAATCTAAAACAAACCTATGTTTCGTGGAAAAGTTGTAATCCAGAGTACAATAATCCATTTTATCGATAATTTACCCAATGAATCATACATCCCTAGCATTTGCACAATAATGATACCAGTATAACACAACAGTTTAATATTTCAAAATCGCTAACTTTATATTTTCAGTAAAGAAAAATCTAAATTATTTTTTTAAGTATTATGCATAATGTTGCACTCATTTATAAATATATTGTTAGGGAAATATTTAAAAGGAAAGTTAAAACAAAGAAAGGTCCAATGGATACTTTTTGAACCGTTTTGTGCAAACTTTATTAATATGGCCACATTTTATCTTTGTCTCTTTCTCAACACAAAAACGTCAGGTTTTGACGTTTTTGAAAATAATGTTATAACGTAATGTAATACGGTAAATTTTTGATTGCGTGGATTTGGCTCTTTTCACTTTTTCTATTCACCAGTAGACGACAAATAGCTAGCGGTTCTTTTATGTAGTGAAAATATAATTCATCGTGTAAATGTGTGCAAACTGGCGACACCGGTTCTCGTACAAAATTGTCAGCATTGCTTTTCTAACTCTGTTTCATGTATTCTATGATCAGAACTGTAACTTAGATTTTTTTCTTAAGATATTTTTTATAGATATTTTTTTTTTGATTTTTATATAATTTAATAAAAGTGATTTTAGAAAACAAAGCAGTTTTTAACACTCATTTAGTATTTCATCTTTACATTTTTTTTTTACCAAAATGATATTATACCAAAGTATGCAAAACTATTCTTTCCAACTGTATTTTCTATTGTTTACCTACAACTAAGGAATTCGTGATCAGATATGGCACTTTTTGATGGATATCTTTTTATCGTGACCAGATGGGAGTGTGACTAGATGGGACGAACTCTATAAACAAGCCTATACTTTTTATTTCAATTATTTATTTTCAAAAACTGTTATTTTGGAGTCGGTGCCAGGCAAGTGTGGTGCCGGTAAAAAATAGTAAGTACCAACCCATCTCTACCCGTGGGTGTCGTATGAGGCGACTAAGGGTTTATGAACCGGAGGATCGTTAGCAGCATCTTTCTGTGTATTGTACCATCTTACATACTGCGTTCATCAACTACAGCGGTCGCAAGCCGCAACGCTTACAAGCGTGGTGACTATGGTTAATTTCCTCCAAAATACCAAGCGGTTATGCTGGAGTTCTGGAGGGAGCTCCCAGTTCTGCAGTGGACGTTTTATGGAATTTTATGAACTGCTATTGTTATCTTTTACTTTTAGTGCTAATGAAAACCTTGCGTTATTTTGAAGGAGGTGCCTAGTTTTTGATAAGAATATTTTTCGACCAAATTTTTTTAAGTACTGTGGTACTTTAGTACCTACCTGATTATTAACTTCGAGAAAGTTGTTTAATTTTATGAATCACATCACTGCGCTTATTTAAAAAAAATACCTTATCACAAACGCCCTTGGCTGCTTGTGTGTATGAACAGGTTCTGGCTTAATAGACTTTGTCGTGTATCTGTCATAGGGCCGCATCCAATGGTAAAAGCCTTTGCCACCGTCCTCCTTTAAGTCTTTGAAGTATAAATTCCGCGGAACATTCAGCAACTTCGAATTCATCATCCACTTCTGCAGGCAACGTATTGGCTAATTAAAGGCCTGTGACTTGTAGAAATATCTACCTTTGTTACGGGGGTAGATATAATAATAGGTCTTTACCTATGAAATTGCCGTTTTGTATGGCGAATTTTAGGTAAACTCAATTTTCAGTACTAACATTTTTGCATTTTTCTTAGGAACTAGCAGTTACCCGCGACTTCGTCCGCGTGGGTTTTATACAAAAACAGAACTCGAACTTAACTTAAACATATTGATTGATTCCTACGTAAAAGATGCATTTGTACTTATCTAAGTTGAATACTGTCTTACTACAAATTTAATTATCTTTTGATTTTATTCAACTGGTAGGTAGTGCGGAATTTTCATTGTCAATCGTTACAGGCGAACTTAAAAAAGAACGAAGAAGATTTCATTTAGAAATAAGCGGCGCCTGTTGTGTAATTTTTCTTTATAATTTTAATTTACTTAATGTATTTTCTTGTGTACAATAAACTGTAAATAAATATAGAAGGCAATAAAGGGAGTGAATGGGTAGCGAGGAGGTATTCATACAAGTCAAAAAAACGCTATTCCTCCATATCTATCCTTTTTTATCCCTCCCTCCCCTCCACATCCCCCCTTCCCCCTCCCCTTTCTTCACCCCCTCCCTTTTCCTTTCCTTCTCCCTCACCCCTTCCCCCTCCCCCCCCGTACCTCCCATTCCCTCCCTCTTTCCCTCCCTTTCTCTCTTCCTCCCCCTCCCTCCCTTCCCCCCTTCTCCCTCTTCATCTCCCACCCTTTTCCTCCTCCATCTCGCCCATCCCCCTCCCTTTTCCCCTTAATCCCCCCTCCCTACCCTTCCCACCCCCTCACCCCTCCCTTTCCCTCCCAACCTCCCTTTCCCCCTCCCTCTTTCCCTCCCTTTCTGTCTTCCCTCCCCTTCCTTCCCTTTCTCTCCCTCTTCCCCCCTTCTCCCTCTACATCTCCCACACTTTTCCTCCTCCATCTCCCCGATTCCCCTCCCTTTATTCCCTTAATCTCCCTCCCTACCCCTCCCTTCTCCCTCTCCATCACACCCCTCCCTCCACCCTACCCCATCCCCTCCCTTTCCCCTTTCCTCCCTTCCCCCCACCCGCCCATATCCCCCCTACCCCTGTCATATCCCCCCTTTCCCCCCTTCTCTTCCCCCATCCCCCCTTCCCAACCCCTTCCCTCCCCCCTTCCCCCTTCCCCTCCCCGTCCACCTTCCCTCCGTTCCCCTCCCCCATCCCCCCTTCCCGATTCCCTACCCCATTCCCTTTTCCCTACCCTACCCTTTTCCCTCTCCCTCCCTCTCCCCCTCCCTTCACCACCCTCTCCCACTGCCTCTCCCAATCCCCCTGCCTCTCCCAATCCCCCTGCCTCTTCCAATCCCCCTCCCCCTCCCTCTTTCCCCCCTCCCTCTACCCCTCCATCGTCATACCCTTCCCGCCCCCTTTCTATCCCTCCCACTAACCCTTCCCCTACCCCTCCCTCACCCCCTCCCCCTATCCCTGACCCTGCCCCTCTCCCTATCCCTGCCCTTGACCCTGCCCCTATCCCTGCCCCTAACTTTGCCCTTACCCCTATTTCTATCCCTTCCCTATCCCTACCCCTAACGCCATCCTAACTGAGATCCCTATCCTTATATAAACATACAACCGACACTTATATTGATTTTTAGACATTTCAAACCTATCGTACCCCAACCCCATCCCCAGGGGATGATGGTATTTCACGTCCACCACGTTGGATTTCAAAATTATTGTAGTTTTCGTAATCAGCGACCCGATAAACCATACAAACGACACCCATATTGGTTTTTAGTCATTTCAACCCTATTGCACCCCAACCCCATCCCTAGGGGATGATGGTATTTCACGTCCACCACGTTGGATTTCAAAATTGTTGTAGTTTTCGTAGACAGCGACCCGATAAACCATACAAACGATACCCATATTGGTTTTTAGACATTTTCACCCCATTTTCCTCTTTTAGGGGTTGAATTTGGAGTGGAATTTGGGATGGAATTTCAATAACAGTGGTGTACGTTCCACAGAACTACAACCCTTATGCCTAAACAATAAATTTGGTGGATTTTACTTAGAAGATAAAGGATTTTCAACTTCATCCCCCTTTTCACCCCTTAGGGTGTAGAATTTTCAAAAACCCCGAGACACGTAAAACTAAATTTTTAGTCTTCAGCCTAAGTACAAATTTTGAAGATTCTAACTTCAAAACTGACGGACTTTCATACAAACTTTCATCCCCTATTTTACCCCCTTAGGGATGGAATTTTGTAAAATCCTTTCTTAGTGCACCCCTAGGCCGCATAAGGAACCTACATGCCAAATTTGGAATCTCTAGACTTAGCGGTTTGGGCTGTGCGTTGATATGTCAGTCAGTCACCTTCTTCTTTATATATACTTATCTATTAGCTATATATATATATAAAAGAAGAAGGTGACTGACTGACTGACTGACTGACATATCAACGCACAGCCCAAACCGCTGGGTCTAGAGATTCCAAATTTGGCATGTAGGTTCCTTATGAGGCCTAGGGGTGCACTAAGAAAGGGTTTTATTTGAAAGTTTGTATGAAAGTCCGTCACTTTTGAAGTTAGGATCTTCAAAATTTGTATTTAGGCTGACGACTAAAAATTAATATTTACGTGTCTCAGGGTTTTTGAAAATTCGACACCCTTAAGGGTGAAAAGGGGGATGAAGTTGAAAATTCTTTATTTTTAAAGTAAAATCCACATAATTTATTATTTAGGCATTAATGATGTAATTCTATGCAACGTTCATCACTGTTACTAAAATTCCACCCCAAATTCAACCCCTAAAAAAGGGAAATGGGGTGAAAAAGTCTAAAAACCAATATGGGTATCGTTTGTATGGTTTATCGTGTCGCTGATTACGAAAACTACAACAATTTTGAATACCAACGTGGTGGACGTTAAATACCATCATTGCCTTGGGATGGGGTTGGGGTGCGATAGGGTTGAAATGTGAATATGGGTGTCGTTTGGTCGCTGATTACGAAAACTGAAATAATTATGAAATCCAACGTGATGGTCGTGAAAAAACATCATCCCCTGGGGATGGGGTTGGGGTGCGATAGGGTTGAAATGTCTAAAAATCAATATGGGTATCGTTTGTAGGGTTTATCGGGTCGCTGATTAAGAAAACTACAACAATTTTGAAATCAAACGTGGTGGACGTGAAATACCATCATCCCCTGGGGATGGGGTTGGAGTGCGATAGGTTTGAAATGTCTAATAATAAATATGGGTGTCGTTTCTATTTATTTATTATAATACAATTAAAACGGTATACCAATTACATTAATTGTTCAGTCAGTCAGTTCTATGTTAGGGATAGCGGTAAAAATTTGCGTTAGGGGTAGGGATAGGGGCAGGGAGAGGTAGAGAAGTATAGAGGTAGATATGTAGAGAGGTGATGTAGAGAAGTAGAGAGGTAGAGGGGTAGAGGGGTAGAGGGGTAGAGAGGTAGAGAGGTAGAGAGGTAAAGAGGTAGAGAGGTAGAGAGGTAGAGGGGTAGAGGGGTAAAGAGGTAGAGACGTAGAGAGGTAGAGTGGTAGATAGGTAGAGAGGTAGAGGGAGAGGGAGGGGGAGAAGGAGGGGAAGGGGGAGAGGGAGGGTAATAGGGAGGGAGGCATGGGAAGAAGGAGGGGAAGGGGGATGGGGAGGGAGGGGAGGGGAAGAGGGAGATGAAGGTGAAGAGGGAGAGGGAAAAGGAGAGGCAGGGGGAGGGGGAGAGGTTGGCTCAGGGGGGAGGAGGGGGAGGGGGAGAAACAGAGGGAGGGGGAGAGGAAGGGGGGAGAGGGAGAAAGAGGGAGAGGGAGAAAGAGGGAGAGGGTTTTAGTTTTTCTCAATTACTTCTGCGAATTGGCTGTTTTGAAATATTACATAAAGGTGTCTCTCATCTCTCTCTTTACATTTGTTACTCTCTTTACATGATGAGAACAACCACAAAACATTTTATTTTCAAATGTTTGTACATTCACATGATATTACATGCTCTTTAGCTTTACAGTCCATTAGTTTTTATGTACATAAGTGTATTTCTTTTCAAGTTATGTACCCAAAAGTAAATAAAATGTCACGACCATGTCATGTGACATCTCCGAAATTTCAGAAAAAACATGAAATCTATGAAAAAGTCTTTAAGTTATATGTGGTTTTGATGCTTACATAAAAATGTTTAGGTGTGCACCTTACAATTTTAGCAAGTTTCCTTTTAAAACATATCATTAAGTTAAAAAAATATGAGGGTACTTTGTGTGACACAATTTTTTGTCACGACCATGGCAATATATAAGGTGTAATTTAATTAGACCCAAATATTGTTAGGGTTATCTCAAGCATCTAAATGAATACCATTGGTGTTATTTTTATTGATTTCTATTCGCTAGTTTTCGAGAAAAATCCCAAAAACAATACCACTAAAATTCGTAAAATGAACACTCTGTAGTGTCACGTGGCACCATCGATACATTCACACTAATAAAAAATATGAATGAAATGCAGTGAGCGGTGCGTAAACCCCGCCCTCTTTTTGTCCAACCGCCAACACACGCATGCGCACGCGCGACCGGCCCGGTGCATCGTGCCGCCGCCGCCGCGTGCGCCCGCCCGCCCGCCTTCAGTTGCTCTACTTACCTTGTGCATTACGCATACGTCTTATGGCCGCGATTGATATTTGGCAAAATGCCTTACGGTTTTACGAACCAAGAATACCAAAACATGGCAATATGTTACCATGAAGTCGGAAAAATAGTGACAAGTGCTGTAAATTTGTACCGATGAATGCACGTTCACTCGTGTAGGGATGTTCAACATCCATAACGCCCATTACTGATGTGACCACATCCCGCGAGTGATTCGTCCGGACCACTTCCAATACCGGATAAGTGTCAATGTGTGGGCTGGTGTGCTGAACGGGGTGTTATTAGGACCCTGGTTCCTCCCAAGACTAAACGGGGCGACGTACCTGGACTTCCTGCAGCGTGTCCTCCCTGAGCTGCTGCTGAAAGTTCCGGTGTGGAACCGCCGCTGGTTGTATTTCCAGCACGACGGCGCGCCGGCGCACTACGACCGGACGGTGCGGAATTACCTGACGCAGGAGTTCCAGGGGCGTTGGATCGGGCGCGGTGGTCCAATCGCCTGGCCAGCACGTTCGCCGGATCTCACGCCGCTAGATTTCCACGTCTGGGGTAGGGCCAAGGACCTTGTGTATGGCAATGACGGCCATACTATTCGCACCGAGGAGGAACTGCGCGCCCGCATTACCAGGGCTTTTAACTTCATGGCCAGTGAAACTGATGTTTTAAGTGAAGTGCGCAGACACAGCATTGACCGTGCAAGACAATGTATCCGACAAATAGGTGGTCACGTTCAACATTTTGATGTGGTGAAAACTAAAGTGACTCGTGTAAATAATTTTGTAAATAATCTTGTAAAACTGATTTAGTAGGTTACACTACAGTAAGTAACACGTAGGTAGGTATAGGATTTCAAATTAACTACAATTACCTACTTTCGTTACTTACGAAAATCAAGTTGTATTAATTTGACAGTCCAAAGCCTGAAAGTGTGATGGGAAGTTAAAGTTATGTCGATTTCATAGCTTCACCTTTGACAAATGCCGCCCGCACGTGTGCTACCGCGGTCAAAGCATGCCGACAGAGCCGCCGAGCCGCGGTCCCCTATTTGACTTTACTTGTTTCGAATAAATATTAATCAATCAACCGACGCTAAAAACTGTAATACCTACCTACCAGAGCTTGTCAATAAATAAATAGGTACCTACTACAAAATTGTTTTACTACGGTACAGTCAAGAGCACGTCAAGCTTGACACATTGGACTTTGTACCGTTCTTATTTCAATCGCCGGAGGAGCTAGAGTCGCGCTGCAAGTGTCAAGCTTGACACTGCTCTTGACAATACCTGCCTTCCACAAAAATCTAGATAATTAAATTACCTACTGACACGTTAGGTACAGTCCGCGCGACGATTAAAAGCTGGACGGAGTCTGGACGGGAGTGGAGGGGGTATGTGCAGTAGTACCTATTTTGCTTGCAAATATTGCAACTGCGCATACCCCCTCCACTCCTCCCAGAGGCCTTAAGTAACTCGTCGCGCGGCCTGTAAGTAGGTACTTACACCTACTATTGATTGTCTAATTAAAAATGGAAATGCAATGTAAAATGAATGATAACAAACAACTGGGAGTCGTAAAAAGCGACTAAGGGATATCCAACTACGGGGGCTTATCGTACCTACCACACCATACTACGGTCACCAACCTCTGCCGACCATTGTGCCAGTCGCAACGCTAACGGCGCGGCGGCGGCGTGGTGAATGTTGTAGGTAGTTATTTCCAAATGTATTTAGATAGATACCAGCTAAGCATTCTTTTATGTGAATATCTGCGTGGATTGTTTCGTCAACTTGTTCGATCCGATCTTGGTCCAGCTAGAATGAGTTGATAAAAGACAATGTTTCTGTTCCCGTGTCGTCCCACAATTTGTTTTTCTACTCTTCAGGTAAAGTTGATAAAAAGCTTAGGTAACCAAAGACAATCCATACCTCCTCATGCTTGTTCCGCTGATTCGATTTAGATAAAGTTTGCTTTTACCCTGGGAAGGACATCTTTAGGTAGGTACCAGCTAAGCATTCATTTATGTTAAATTCTGCGTGGATTTTTTCGTCAACTTGTTCGATCCGATCTTGGTCCAGCTAGGACGACTTGATACCAGACAATGTTTCTGTTCCCGTGTCGTCCTACAATTTGTTTTTCTACTCTTCAGGTAAAGTTTGTCCCCAATTGTCACCAAGTAGGTAACAGTGTCCTAAGCTACAAAGCGACCGAGAGTCCGAGAGCAAAAAAGAGGCTTGAGGCTAAGAAAGCTTAGGTAACCAAAGACAATCAATACCTCCTCATGCTTGTTCCGCTGAACCGATTTAGATAAAATTTGCCTTTACCCTGGGAAGGACATATCTAGGTACATAGTACCTATCTATCCCGGAAATCTTCTATGGGAGTAAAAAGGGGTGTGGATGTTTGTATGGGAAATTATTTCTCAAGTAAGTGATATAAAACTCATCATAATTGTACTTTTGATAAGAAGTGAGGCAAGATTACCCTGGCCTCCGTACTGTAGCTAGCCGCCGTCTTGACCTGGAATGGTACGAGACGGTACCTGTCCAAGAGCTGATGTTGTTTATCCTCTGTTCTGTTCGTCCATGCGTGTGCCGGCGCAAGAATAGCACCAACCCTTTCTCCCCATGCATGTCGTAAAAGGCGACTTAGTCGCCGGCGGTATCAACCAGAGGGCGGGCAGTAGCGTGCTACCACCTTGCTGCTGCGGTCACTAATAAATAACAGCTGTCCGTTGTGCCAGCTGCAACGCTAATAAGCGTGGTAACATAAAACTCATCATAATTGTACTTTTGATAAGAAGTGAGGCAAGCTGCCCCTGGTCGATTCTGGTGCAAAGGTGCCCATGGCACCAGGAACGACCCAGGGTGTCTACTCTCAAAGTCCGATATATCGAAACGATACTACTCGAAACATGCAAATGCAAAACTTCGTCCCTTGACAATAGAGTAGAATATTGGTTGGATGAATTTTCAAACTGCATCCAACCAATATTCTACTTTATTGTCAAAGGACGAAGTTTTGCATTTGCAAGTTTCGAGTAGTATCGTTTCGATATATCGGACTTTGAGAGTAGACACCCAGAACGGGCGTCACCACCTTGCGCCCTAAGTCGACGCCCGATCTCCCTGGCCTCCGTACTCCAGCTAGCTGCCGTCTCGAACGCGAACGGTACGAGAAGGTACCTGTCCAGGAAGTGTGCCAGCTGCAACGCTAATAAGCGTGGTGACTTTTGTTGTCGATGTAAAATTAATTGTAGAGTTACTAAGGGGGGTGTATTTTGAATTTTATCAACTCGTCCCAGATGGTCCTAGTTCGGATCGGACGAGTTGACCAATAACTTTTTATGGGATCTTATGATAATGATATCCTAGTTCCTTCTCATAAGTATGGTAGGTTAAGTAAACTGATGGACGTAGCAAAAACGGTGGTAAGCAGGTAGGTAAAGATTACCTACTCTGATACCGTCGTAAGAGCTTAATTGAGAGAAGTAGGAACCTACGAACTTTTCTAGTTTTAATTGGATTGAATTGAAAAATAGGTTCTTGAATATCTAGGTACAGCCAGGAGCAAGTCAAGCTTGACACGTTGGACTTTGTACGGGCTAATCATGATGAAACTATGAAGCTTGACTTGTTCTTGACTGTACCTAAGGTCCTTAACTATGGTCCTTAATCATGTACAGTCAACGACAGGTCAACCTTGACACTCGCAGTGTGACTCTAGCCCGAATGTCTATTGAAATAAGAACGGTACGAAGTCCAATGTGTCAAGCTTGATGTGCTCTTGACTGTACGTGCGCACGTAAGAAGAGGTATAGGACGCAACAGCTCGGGATTGCGGGCGAAAAGTAGGTAGGTATGACGTGCCATACATTTCGACCGCAAGTAGGTACAGTCAACTACAGGTCAAGCTTGACACTTGCAGTGCGACTCTAGCTCGTACGTCTATTGAAATAAAAACGGTACAAAGTCCAATGTGTCAGGCGTGATGTGCTCTTGACTGTACTTTACGTACGTATTATAGCAATAGGTACTTGTAAATTTGTTATGTAGGTACCTACAGCCTCCGTGGTCTAGTGTTAGAGTGCTTGGCTCTCGATCAGGAGGTTCTGGGTTCGTTTCCCGTTTCACTGTCAAACAAAAATATTTTTGTGCGACCAGCCCAGTTTGGTTAGGATATTGCAGGATGAATCACCCGATTGTCTGAAATGTTACATGATTGCTTCGGAGGGCACGTCAACCCGATGGTCCCGACTATTACCTATCTACGGATGTAGTCGTTAATGAGCCATGTCAGAGGCCTTTGGCATCTGGCGGTACCAGGGTTTGTGAGTACGGTCATCAACCTTGCAACCCACAACGATATGAATAAATGAATGAATTTGTTATGTAGGTACCTAACTACCTACTCCTCAGGCAAGTAGCTGCCTAGGTAGGTATGGCGGCTTAGGCTCCTTCCTCCCTCTGCCCACGGCACAACCCATGGTCCGTTTATAGGACAGTTAGGTACCTATGTAGGCGATGGTAGGTAAAGGTCCGGCCTGTCGTCGCTCATCCGATCCTGCAAGGCGTAGCACGAGGCGCGAATGCTAGGTTTCTAGTTTATTTTGTAGGGACTCGGTCGGTGCGTGCGTGGCATGCGCGATCCACACAGAGCGTCCCGCGGCCGCAGACGTCGTGGTGCTTGCCCCCCCCCGCGCTGCCGCCCTTTGAATTAATTGAATGAATAGTAGTCGTGAGCCAATCGCGCGCAAGGCGGCCGATCTTGTGTGTGTGAGTGTGCAGGTGCCATACTTGTAGTACGGTGGAAATCAATACTACAGGATGATTGCAAAGATTTATTATTTTTTTGTTTGAAAATTACAAAAAAAAAACCAGCGAGTCGATTTCGCTAAAACTTTGAAAAACCTGTTTCTTTATCAAAGTTACACCACCCCTAGAAATATTTGGGTCTAATTAAATTACACCTTATATAAAAATCCTATTTACAAAGTAGTTTTTAATGCATCAAAATTTACAACACTGGAAATTAATTTTTCAACAGCAACTCAAAACATATGTCCTTTTCAAATATGGCATTACAAAGTGTAGACGAAATAATCGAAGTTCAAAGTTGAAAAAGTAGAAATCGTCACGCATAACCTGTCAAGACCGTGCCTTCCAAAAGCATCGGTAATTACATTTCTTTATTTTCCAAATTAATGTATAATAAGGAATGTTGCGTAACAATTTAGAGGATATTTTTAAAAACAGAATAGTTGTAAGGGTTCGAAAGTTATACCAGGCACGGCGCCAAAATGTCACGACCATTGTAGTCACAGCCATGGAATAAAGTGCCTATGGCTGTGACAGTAGTCACAACCATAGGCACCTGGTCACATCCGTGACCTCATCTATCACCTCATTTTTTGTTCAGTCACGTCAAAATCGTGAGAAATAGGCTTTTAAATGAGCATAACACATGTCTATTTAATCTCGATCCTTAGGATTTAATAAATATTGAAAAATAAAATATTAAAAAAAGCCATTTTGCCAATGTCACAACCATAGCCATGATTCAAAACCCATTTATGTCACTTCCAAACATATTTAAGCGTGATGGAATAAACTGTTGTGTCTATTTTTCCTTGTATTTTATGTATGCTGCCAAAGCAAAACAGAAAACAGTTTTTTATTTTTAAATTTTCATGGCACGTGAAATGAGAATGACCCAGGATACTGCTGCTAAGTTCCTCTGTTCTGAGTAATTTATGAGTAACGTCTGTATATTATATAAAATTCAGCTGGATCTTGAATTATACTCATTGATTTGCGCAGGGTTAGTCCTGTTTTTCCTTAGTTTAAAATTACCCCGAAACGACGGGAAAATATCTCATTGATTCGGAAAACCGGTAATAAAATAAATACGAAATCCACGCGAGCAAAGCCGCGGGCAACAGCTAGTAGATTATAAATTAAATTTTTTGACATTAAGCTAACAGAACCTTAAATTTAATTTTCGAAAAATATTATCTGTAAAAAAATATAACAAATCTAATGATGAAATCGGACGACATTTAAGACGAACAATTTTCGAACCTTTAATTTTATATATCAAACTAAAAATAAAAACTTTATTTTATGCGTAAATTGATAACCTTGAAGCCAACTTTCAATTATAAGACAAATGAAAAAAATTGCATTAGAATTATAGGAATTATGATCTCATTAATCTGTAAGAAAATTTCGGCAATTTCATAGGTAAAGACCTATTATACAGCGCGACTCGAGCACGCTTGCATTACCCATATACGTCGTACAAAATTGAGCACAACAGTTGAGCTTGAGCTGAACCTGAACCTGGTGGTAGAGCCTAGAGCAGCTCGCTTCCTGGGCCCTGTTCAACAAAGCCGACAACGACAGGTGACAGGTGACAATTCGACAATTTGACAAGTTTCTGTTCAACAAACAACACGGCGACAAATTTGTCATGGTGGAAAAACTGGGATTGTCGCCTGTTTCATGTATTCTATGGTCGCGACGAAAAGAACGACTTGGTTCTCCTTTAAAAGCACCCAAAGGTGGTGTTTTCTATGAAACTTTTTGCGGCGCACTTATATAGATATAAACTGCGCCGCAATAGTTGATTGTATTTTAACCTCCTAAGGCCCAAGTATAAAAATCAACATATCAGCTAAACGCTCAATGGTCATTTACAAAATAACGATAGTGCTTCAAGCCCAGACATTTTGGTCCATACCGTCACGTAAACTCCCATTGTACATTATAATGAACAAAATGTATTTTCGTCTAAAAGTCAAACTACCGCCAGTCGCCATAGTTGAAAATGCTCTTTTCTGATTGGTTAGTATCTATAGCGTGAGTAGATGATATGACACCTGACCAATTAAAGTCATCTACTAGTCAAAACAGTGCATATTTAGCGAAAATGGCGAGCAGGAGTGGACGACGTAAGTTTAATCCATTTTTATCTCTTAAATCATGAATTTATTCATAATGCTTTATTGTTTTATTTCGTGCATTCTATATGTATTATTGAATTTAGTTATTCATTTAACGTTGGCGTTGTTAGTTTATTTGTAATTTGATAAAATAAAAATATGTACATTGTAGTGCACACTGAGCGTCAATTAGTAAACATTTTATGAATTTATTATTCTTTTTATAATAGGCCATGGCTCAAAATACTATCGTTTTTATTTTCGAAAGAAGATTGAGGTTTATTTTTAACATTACCTTAGATAAAGACTGATTGTGAAACTGATAATCCTTAATAATTGCAAGTTGAAATACAGTAAAAGCACTGCGAGTTGATTGATGCAAAATTTGTGTTAACAAAGTTAAAAAATAAGATTAAAAGAATCCTAAGACTGATTATTGATACCAATCTGTAATAGGAATAGAAAGTGGTGATAATAGTGTGAAGTTATTTTGTCTTTATTGAAGTATAATTACCAATATGAAAGTCTATATACTATACATTTTACTGCTGATCTTATACTGTAAACGCCCACTGTGCATTTAAATGAACAAAAGATATCGCTGTCAATTTTACCGCTTTGACCATAGAATAACAAGAAAAATATTAAAAAAAATCCTAAACGCATTTTTCTTATAAAAAATTGCTTGGGCCTGAAGCATACATAAACATTATGTACATTGCAGTGCACACTGGGTGTTTAGCTGTTCTCTTATTTTATTAAGTTGGGCCTGCAGCGCTTACTTTATTATGTACATTTTGATGTACATGGGGCCTTAGGAGGATAAGGGAGCAAAATAATATTTTTACGGCGAGGGCGCTTTTTTGAATCCAGAGCGAAGTTAGTTATTCTAGAGTAGAATCCCGAGCGTAGTGAGGGAACGTAGCGAGGGATTGAAAGTAAGTCGCCCGAGCCAAAAATATATTTGCGCCCGAGTGATACACTCTACTTTTCATCACCCACTATGAGAAAATAAAAGGCGCCTCACATTTTATTTATTGCTGAGCAACTGATAAACTCAAGACCAAATTAAATTAAGCAGACAGACTTGTATAAAATTTTATGTCAGAAGGTTAAATCACTTAGTCGCCTTTTATCACATATGCTTACATTAAGACGCTTAGTCGCCTTTAAGTACCAAATGGAAGGTTAAGTCACTTAGTCACCTTTTATCACACAAGGGCAGATTAAAACACTTAGTCACCTTGTATCACACAAGGGCAGATTAAAACACTTTTTCTCCTTTTATGACACAAGGGAAGGTTAAGTCACTTGGTCGCCTTTTATGACACAAGGGAAGGTTGTCACTTAGTCGCGTTTTATGACACAATGGCAGATTAAGACACTTGGTCGCCTTTTATGACACTAGGGCAGATGAAGACACTTAGTGGAAGATTAGGACACTTAGTCGCCTTTTATGACACAAGGGTAGATTAAGATATTTAGTCGCCTTTTATGACACAAGGGAAGGTTAAGTCACTTAGTCGCCTTTTATGACACAAGGGCAGATTAAAACCATAGTCACCTTGTATCACACAAGGGCAGATTAAAACACTTTTTCGTCTTTTATGACACAAGAGAAGGTTAAGTCACTTAGTCGCCTTTTATGACACAATGGTAGATTAAGACACTAGTCGCCTTTTACGGTACTAGTCGCCTTTTATGACACTAGGGCAGATGAAGACTTAGTGGAAAATTAGAACACTTAGTCGCCTTTTATGACACAAGGGTAGATTAAGACACTTAGTCGCCTTTTATAACACAAGTGAAGGTTGTCACTTAGTCGCCTTTTGTGACACAATGGCAGATTAGGTCACTTAGTCGCCTTTTAAGACACTAGGACAGGTGAAGACACTTAGTGGAATACGAGGACACTTAGTCGCCTTTTTTGACACAAGGTAGGTTAAGTCACTTAGTCGCCTTACAATATTTGCGTTCGATTTCTTTGGCGCTGAACACTAAGATGTACAAAATTCAAAAAGTGCGCCGCAAAGTACTTTGCCGCGCACTTATCAAGTTTCATAGAAAACATCACCTTTGAGTGCTCTTAAAGGCGAACCAAGTCGTCCTTTTCGAATAGATGGGATGAAAAGTACTTTACCGCGCACTTTTTGAATTCGGTACACCTTAGTGTTCAGCGCCAAAGAAATTGAACGCAAATGATGTAAGGCGACTAAGTGCCCTAATCTAAGTGTCGTCATCTACCCTAGTGTCTTAAAAGGCGACTAGTGTTTTAATCTCCCATTCTGTCACAAAAGGCGACTAAGTGACTTAACCTTCTCTTGTGTCATAAAAGGTGACTAAGTGTCTTAATATACCCTTGTGTCATAAAAGGCGACTAAGTGTCCTAATCTTCCACTACGTGTCTTCATCTGCCCTAGTGTCTTAAAAAGCGGCTAAATGTTTTAATCTATCCTTGTGTCATAAAAGGCGACTAAGTGTCTTAATCTTCCACTAAGTGTCTTCATCTGCCCTAGAGTCTTCAAAGGCGATTAAGTGTTTTAATCTGTCATTGTGTCATAAAAGGCGACTAAGTGTCCTAATATTCCACTAAGTGTCTTCATCTGCCCTAGTGTCTTAAAAGCCGAGTAAGTGATTTAACCTTCCCTTGTGTCATATAAGGCGACTAAGTTTCTTAATCTACCTTTGTGTCATAAAAGGCGACTAAGTGTCCTAATCTTCCACTAAGTGTCTTCATCTACCCTAGTGTCTTAAAAGGCGACTAAGTGTCTTAATCTGACATTGTGTCTTAAAAGGCGACTAAGATTAACTAAATTTAATTTGGTCTTGATTTTATCAGTTGCTTAGCAATAAATAAAATATGAGGCGCCTTTTATTTTCTCATAGTGGGTGATGAAAAGTAGAGTGTATCTCTCGGGCGCAAATATATTTTTGGCTCGGGCGACGTACTTTGAATCCTAGAATCCCTCACTTCGCTCTGGATTCAAAATAGCGCCCTCGCCGTAAAAATATAATTTTGCTTCCTTATAATGTAATCTACTATATTTTCACTTCTAAATTCCGTGCTCTCCATTTGGTAAGTAGGAATCGTATCAAACGTACATCGCAGCCGAGCTGGTATTGGAAATGGTCCGCTTGGTTGAATCTTAAATTAAATGTACTTAGCCTTGTTGATTTTGTTTTGAAAAGCAGCGAAAATCACAATACTATAAATATCACTATGATCTTGTATGACTCACCTCGCTCTCCGTAACACTGATGGGCGTTAGAATGGAATGTAACAACCGGTGATCTCCAAAGGTTTCGTACTGATTCACATAACACCATGGTTTCCACAGACAATCACTCTTATATTGTTCTAGTAATCCACGATGTACTAATTCCGAGCAAGATAGGTCTCTGTTGGAAAATATGCTTTTATAAAAAAATTATTGTGTGCCTCATTTTCAATTCCCTATTTGACCCTCTTATGATAGTGACTACGATTAATAAGAACCTTTAAATAAAATTTTGTGCTTGCAGAATCAAAGATTTCGAATGACTGATGATTGTCAGTTATCAATCATCATCATCGGCCGTCGAATTATCGCCGATTATATAATTATTCTGTGTCACCGGTAAGGGTTTATGAAGTAGATTGGTCTTACTATACTTACGGGCGCATGACAATAAATCTGACATTTTTAGCTTGATACATCTCTCTGCATTTGCCGTGTGATGTAACCGAGCTCTCCGACTTCCAATCCACCTTTGTATCGTCGTGTTGACTTTCTGTATTTTCGTCATGGTGAGCCGATTCATCTGCCGCAGTTTGATTTCCAGCTTGTTCGTCGGCAATAAGAGTTAATGAGCACGCTTCGTCTGACTTATTAATGTTTCCTTCTGAGTCAACCACAATTTTTTTGCAAAACGAGTCTTTCATTTTTGCCCAATACTTCGGAGGTTCTATTAGTATTATCTGTGGTTGGGTTTGAACTGTTTTCTCTTTTTTATCGTCAATTATAACGTTGCAGGTCGTGTAAGATTTGCACTCAGGGCATGCTTCGTATACTATGTTTAATTCAACTCCGTCAAAATTTGCAGTAGTGTTACCATCAAACGATAGTTTGTAGTTATTTTTCGTATCAACAACTACGCTGGTATCATTTGGAGAATCAACGGATATCTGTCCAGTAGCTTTATTTACGGTAACTGTAGTAAAATTGGCATGCTCAATGGTGTAAATAATCTGAACAGATATGTAACCGTCTGATCTATCTTTTTGCTTTGTTTCTTCTTCGTCAAATTTTTTGGACATGGAACTGATAACACTACTTATGTTACTTTTTTGAGACATTGAAGCTTTTACAGTGTCTGCATCTAAAGACTCCAATGTTTCAAAATAATATCTTTCTTCATCAGTCCATTCCGGGAAAATCTCCTCTTCGTCGATTATATAGTAAGAGATAATTTTAGTTTTGTTGGGAAAAGTCACAACCTGAACACCGTCTTTATTGAGCAGAATATTAGTGCCATCATTGCGCTTGGAAAATGTCTCACCCAAATAAAAGTCTGTGGCAGTCTTAATTAACAACTTTTCCATACCGAAGAGCTCGCCCTCTATCCACTTTAGTCTTAAGCCAGTTGTTTCAATTGTGTCGAAATTATTTATAACTAATTCATACTCTGGAGGAAACTCTTCCATGGATTCAGCATAGTCCTTGTCTTTACCCTTATCTTTATCTTTTTTTTTATCTTTCTCTTTATCCTTTTCCTTATGTCTCTTGCCATCATAAGAATTTACTGCTTCAGGCCATATTAACCTTTTCTCACATTTTGTAACTAAAATGTATTTTCCATCGGGACAAAGGACTTCAACATCACCATTGTTCTTGAAAATAAGGACTTCACCGTTTAAACTGATGCAGCGAAACTCTTCGTCGAGATGAGGAAGAGACTCTAAATAATATAATTTTATATGAGATATATCGTGAGAGTTAGCGACATGGACGCTTTCAGTAATAAGTCCATTCGGCCAAGTAATGCAAAATGAGTAAAATGTGATTTCCAATGGAGCAATGGCTTCTGTTTTAATTTCAACTTTACTAATTTTGTGCGGTTTCCCTTGCTCTTGGCTCTTGGACTTGGGTGTTTGACCTTTTTTGTCTTCTGTCTTCAATTTGATGGTACTTTTCAAGTCCGCAGTAGATGCTTGAATTGGTACTTGATATAACTGTTTTTTAATATTGATCATTACGTGATCTTTTGTTTCAACTCTAAATGAGCCGCATCTTTCTAAAATTTCCGGAGTATGGTAAATGCCCAGTGCTCTATGAATCCAGAATTCGTTGTTTCCTGCACCGGGTACTATGTTTAACGTTACATATTCGAGATTATAAGGTATTAATAAAGTATAAAATGTATTGATACGAGTGCGATCTCTAGAAAAATATGTGGCATCCTTTCCTAATACTTCAACTCTTCGTATACTCAGATCATATCCCAAGAATGGTTTTGGCGGCAAGTAAACATACGATGAGCCGTCGATTGAAGCTTTTGAATAGCTAGAATTCTCTGACGTACGTTTCTTGCTTTTGTTATCACTATCGGCTGAAAATTGGTTGGTTGTTTTCGTAGTTGTATTCATTTCACTTAAATCTAGCGCATCTTTCTTTTCCATTTCGAGAGCTTGATGTTTAAGAGAACCTTCCATGATCAAGTCTGCCTCTACATTAGTATCTTCGAGACAGGAAATCAAACCAAGGTTATCATTAATGCGTTGGCTTTCAGATTTTCTCCTTTGAGCCATTTCTGCATCGTAGATTGCTTCTTCCTTTTGTATCCATTCACATTCTTCTTTCAAAACAAAATCAAAGAAATCTTGTAAGCATAAAGGCGTAGGTATATGACAGCGCCATTCTTCTCGAGAAATACCATCTTTGTCATGGCTAGTATAGAACATCAAAATAATGGAGTTTGTAATCTCACAATACTTGTAGTCAACACAATTAAACTTATTGAAAGCATCGAGCAGGATTTGAGCAGCACATGGTCCTTTGAAGTCCTCAAAATATTCAAAATCATCTATCATGTGGCTGATGGGTTGATCGTTTGCTATTTCAGCAGCAGAAACCAATTCGCTTATATCGGGACAAGCAAAAAGCGACTTGATCCGTAATGAATCAGAGCTTGTTCTTTTTTCTTCAGCCTCTTCCTCTTCAGTTGAGGAATATTTATCACTTTTTGTCACTGATGGAAAAGATTGCGATGACGCACCGTAAATTCCATGTAGTGTTACGTTTACAAAAGGCTCTGCAAGAGCACTACGTTTCAAATAATCATTCTTGAACTCTTTCAGTGTCGTTGATTGTACATGAGCCTTATTTAACGAGCTTCTATTGTTGTAAAGCTTTCTACATGCAAGTATGTTAAGTAGCCGGTTGAGTTCGGCCGTTTCGACGTCATCTCTTTCAAAACACGATAAAAGCGCATTAACATGGAAACTTATTCTGGCTTCAGTTTCTTCTTTTAATGGTTTTTGCAACAGCCACAAATTATGCAAAGGCATCCTTAAAAGTACTGATCCGACAATGTTGTCTAAATTAATATTATTTAGATGAAAAGTAGGATATTTAACGAAATCGCCATATTTTATCATTACAGGATCCTTGTGAGCTTCATATTCTTCGCCATATGTTACGCGATACGTTTTTTTATCAGCATCGCTTACACATAGAGAGTTAAACATATTACGTACCAAATTCTTTGCTTTTAGAACTTTTTCATCGACTTTAGATAATTCTTCACCTTTCTTTTTTATAGGTTTTGTTGTCTCAGTTGACCCTGGAGAATGACTCTCTTCGTAATTATTAGTCACCGTCCGCAGAATACCGTCTAAGAGAGAAAAAATCGTCTCACATTCCAAAGGCAAATCATTTTTGTGTTGGGAATAGTGACTATAATAGCGTTCGTCCAAATTTTCTTCGGGAATATGTATAACCATCATATTGTCTAGGTAATGTTTATGCTGCCTTGATAAATCTTGCACGTCATACATAAGAAAACTTAGTTCATCGTATATTACTTCCGAGCTAACCGATAAGGGATCTTCCTGCCAATAAGGAGGCTTGAATATGATAAATGCTGTATCTTTAAGAATATCTGAAGACTCTTTATCGATTCTCAGCTCCTGGAGTTCTTCCCAAAATTTTAAATTTTTTTCGGCATGTAACTCTGTATCGCTTTGGGTTCTTTTTGATGGACGCAAAAATGCAGAAGGTACTCGTGCTCTCTGTGGATCAATTCGCACTTGAACAACTGCATTTACGGGGACACCAATTTTTAACAGTTCTAGAGGAAGGTAGGGGTCTTTAAATCCTGATACAGCGACGTAAATATTAGGGCCATCAGAAGGAAAGTCGTCAACATAAATGCGATCTCTCCATTCTTCACCTCTTTCCCTCAAAACTGTATTATATTTCTTGCCCTCGACTGGTTCAGGTTGTATAGGAATATTGCCTTTCTTGTCCTTACCCTTTCCTGACGCTGGAGGAGGAGCAAGAGCAGCAGACGGTGGCGGCATTGCATCTCGAACTTCATCTTTCGATATCATAGATAAAGACTCACGGCGTAACCCCTCCAGCACCTCTAGTCTTTGTTGATTAATAATAAGGTAATCTTCTTTTATTTTAATTATTAAATGTTTAATTATCAAAGCCATTACATCAGGTGGAACACGATTTGTCTCTTTTAGTATTGCAAGTCCTTCTTCAAATACACGAAAACTGCCATCTTTTGCATTTTTGTCGACACCGAGTTGGTTTATCATAAATACTGTTTCCGACATTCCGATGCTTCTGATGACGTACCTTTTCTCGAAAGCAGCAAATGCCTCGAATCTGGCAACGTACTGAGTATCAAGCTCGCTACCAGCCGCCTCTATCATAATCACTTTTACATTCCACGTTTCGTCGTCAAGCGCCGTATTCTCAATTATCCAGCGCCAGTTTTCATTTTCCTTTTCTTTTTTCTTAGGAGGCATATTAATTTATTTTAATGTTCCTCTTAATTAGTAGGTATTTGCTGTTGTTGAAATAAGAAACAGGTAGGTATTTTTCTCATTTGATGTTTGTTTTCGCCCTTTCGCCGTCTCTATACCTATTTACTAATCTGGGGTCTTGCCAACTCGCCGTAGGTGAGTAACATATGTTCCTTGCTCGCCAATGCCCTAGATAAGAAAATTTTATACCTCGCGGGCCGATGCCTTCAGTTTTTCACAGTTTTTGTTTATTATTTGTTTATGACAATGACATGACAGAATCCGCCCTGCGCGTAGTTTTTTTTTCTGCCAGAGAGCAAGAGCAAAAGAAGACCAAATAAAAGAGTTCAGAAAAGCTTGCAATTATAAATACATAAAAAATATACATAAATGAATAACAGATTAAAGTTTTGTTATTTTTACAAAAATAGGCAAATGCATAAGAAAATTTGGGATCTTTGGAACATAAAAGAGTAGATAAACAGGTAGAGAAAGGCACTTTTAAGAAATGTAAAGTAAAATAAAAATCTGAATGCGAAATTAAAGGGCATTGAAAGAAAATGTGTTCTAAAGTACCCTCCTCTAATCCACACCCACAAATGGATGGATAATGGATGATAAATGAACGGGTGAACAGCAGTGAAAAGTTTTAGGCGAATTTTTGAAAACCAAGGCTTAGAAGGTTGTATTTTAGCAAAAAAGGAGCCACGTCGAACACTAGAACGTCTCCAGTACGCGGACCAGGCCCAAAAAGAATACTCTAAGCACAGCAAAGCTGCAAATTCAACGGGATAATTTTTAAAGGCATGTATTTAACGCGGCGACAAATAAAACTGAATTAGGGTTTTAAAAAATATTAAAGCAGGTAACAAAAATAATAGGTTCGCAGCTACAGTGAAGGATCATTTTAAGTAGAAAATAGCAGCTTTGTAATCAGTTGTAAGCTTTATTTTAATTTAAACTGGCATCGATTTATTATTATTATTATAGTTTATTGCACACAAGAAAAATACAATGGACAATACATATAGAAAGACGACACAACAGGTACTACTTATTTCGATATAGAAATGTCTTCCAGCAGACCTAGGCTAGCGTGAATGCTATTGGAGAAGGCAGATAGATCGTGCGCAACTCGAAAGTTATATAAAAGTATCAACAAAAAATTACACATAGCGGTATCTAATTTAAATATGTAAACCTACTACACATATAAAATAAATAAATATATGATATATATTATCATTATATTT
The DNA here is from genome assembly GCA_947532105.1 of Athrips mouffetella. Taxonomy (NCBI): domain Eukaryota; kingdom Metazoa; phylum Arthropoda; class Insecta; order Lepidoptera; family Gelechiidae; genus Athrips; species Athrips mouffetella. Next base: position 38,090,118 of record OX383956.1, read on the forward strand.
ATTGATTTCGTAACTAAATTTATTTTTAAGCGAACACTTAACGGCGGCTAAAAACTAGAAAATAGGCTTCCTTAATTATTTAAATGAGGTTGTATATAAAGTTAACTAAGGTGAGAAAAAAATATGAACATGGTCATAAAAAACATACTTTGTGCGACATTTTAAGAGCTTTAAATAAAGCAAATAAGGACATGCAAAAAAAATTGTTTTACTTAGGATTTTTATTATATGACTTAAAATTTTCCTACAATGGCGAAAAAGTAAAAGGCATAAAGGTACAATAATTGTCTTTATTTATTCAACCCGCAATATTTGTTTATTTATGCCAAGCTGAGTGTTCCACTTAGTTCATTGTTTGTTATTAAAATCCTCCTGAATGCAGGTTACTTCGACGGGGACCCACTGTGCGGGTCCCCCATCTTTCTGTCTGCGAGGAGTCACAAGGGAACCTAACATAACCTACCGTGTATGTGTCGTCCTGTCTGGAGTTTGTTTTTTTTATGGCGGGGGGCTCCGCCCCTTGAGCCCCCCTTGCTAAGGGGCTGCGCCCCTTCGTACCCCCGCTTTGTGGTGGTAGTGGTCATTTTGAGAAAAGCAGTAGTCATTGTAAAAAGGTTCGGAAGCACGCGGAAGTATGATTAATTGATTACCAAGAAAATATTTATAATTAAAGCTCCAAGGTCAGGTTCCAAGGCCAGGTTCCCTTGTCACGCCTAGCAAACAGAAATAGGAGTGAAGACCCTCACAGCACAGAAAAAGTATAAAATCTTTAAATATATTCGACCCGCACTCTGTTTCTATACAATGAGTACGCTTGTCGCCGTTTTTATTAAATTATGATTCTACAAACAAAAATACTGAAATCCAAATACTTAATTATAGTACCTGTTTTAATTTTTACAGCTACCTACAAATCGCAGCCTAAAAGTGTATTTTTATATGGGAGCCTATTGTTGCCAATAATACAATCTTTGTTATCCCACTGTTAATATTAGTCGCCAAAACATTATTTATAGTACCTCGCCTATGATTTCATTGCCCCTGTTTAATATATTTGCTACCTTAAACAATCAGTCATTATTTAGTTTTTATAAATCCTTGCATTTCGAAGCTCATCTAATATAATTGTTGCTAAAATATTTAATCGCTGCCAGATTAATTTATTAGATGCAAACTGTTAGTTGCCGTTTCATTTGTTAGTTGCCTCGAAAATAATAAGCCATTTTTAAAGTGATGTTTGTCTCCACAAGCTACAGCATCTTTGGCAGCCAAATCAGCAGATTGATTCCCTGTAATCCCATGACTGGGGATCCAGGCTAAATCGACATCAATGCCAAAATTAGAACACCGACAAGGAAGATCTTTAATTTTAATTATGAGAATTTACTTTAAAAGAATTGCCTAAAAGTGACTGTGAACGTATTAAATTGAAATTCATATCAAATACTCAGGTCTATAATACCTTTCTGACTTTATGTAATTAAACACGATTTTCACACTAGTTCCACTATTTATTTAGTAAAATTTATACAGAGTGCGACCGGTTTCGAGTTAACATCGTCAGGCACTGCTTACAAAATATTTTGCAATAATAAACTACCTTCTTTCTTCTTCTTAAATAATATTAAGCATACCACAGTATATTTAACCTAAAGATATAATTTAAAAAGATTGAAAGTAATTTAATAATGGTGAGGTTGATAAGCAAGTTTGGTCATTTAAGATGTTATTATCTTTGTTGTGCCTATTTGCTTCTATAGCTTCTAAAGCATTGAGTTTTTGTCCTTTTCTTGCTATACGAGTATGTAGGTATTTAACATTCTCTTTTTCGTTAAAAGTATGACCGGTATCGTTGAGGTGTTCAGCGAATGTTGACGTGTTTGTATTTTTCTTCCAGCTGTTGATATGCTCCTTTATCCTGGTCTTAAATTTCCTTCGTGTTTGCCCTACATATATGCTTTTGCATGTATCGCAAGTCAAGCAATAGATTCCGCTTTGGTCTTCTACCGGAATTTTATCTTTGTTATTGCAGTTAAAAGTTTTTAATGATTTCGTGTTGTAGAAAGCTGTTTTCCTTTTATTATTGTCCCACGTATGGAATTTTTACCCATCTTTTGGGGGGAGGATCATCAAGTTCTGTTGTTGTGTACAGTAGTTTTTCAGTTCTTCTTTTCTGTTTTTTCTTTAATATATCCATTATTTCGAGCGATCTGCTGGATTTCTCTAAGTTCTTCTTTGAAGTCCTTGGGTTTCATAGGTACACTTATCAATCTGTGGATGAATGAGTGGAATGTCATAAAAAGTATAAAGAAAAAGGTTCAAGACAATAACTTAGTCATCACAAAAGCAGACAAAGGAAACACAATAGTAATCACATCGAAAGAAGAATACAAAAACAAAGTTGATGATTTTTTGAAGTCAGGCCAATTCCAAATTATGAAAAAAGACCCCACGGACACGTTCAATAGAGAAGTTAAGAAGGTTGTAAACTCATGTGACAGCGTTCTTAGGAACTACAAAACGAATTCGGTTTTGGAAATGAACCCCTCAACACCTCGTTTGCATAGGTACTACAAACTTCATAAAGAAAACCAACCTATCAGGCCAGTAGTCTCTTATACGGGAGCTCCATCATACAAGCTAGCGAAAATAGCCAATAAACTATACAAGGACAAAACAAACTTTGATCCAACCCATTCCATAAAAAACAACGTAGACCTAATAAATAAGATAAAAGACACAGAATTCCCACCGCAAGGAAGATTGGTCTCTTTTGATGTGAAAAACTTGTTCCCGAGCGTACCGGTTAAAGATTGCCTCCGATTAATAAGTGAAACCCTGTGCGAGTCCAACCTGGAAGCCCAAGAGATAATTGACCTTGAAGCGATACTACGTAACTACTTGCCTAGAACAGAACTACTTTTTGTGGGAAGGAAAAACCTACAAACAAGTAGAAGGCCTAGCGATGGGTAGCCCCTTATCCCCACTCTGCGCTGACATTTACATGAACGACTTCGAAAAACAAGTCTTCAGATCAGAATTCAGAGAACATATACTCGTAACTTACTGGCACAGATACGTCGATGACATTTTATGTCTTTGGCTTGGAAGCACTGAAAAACTAAAAGAGTTTTTAAAATTTATGAACTCAATCAACCAAAACATCCAACTAACTATGGAAATCGGAGATAAAACGATTAACTTTTTGGATCTGACTATTGATATTCATCAGGATCGTCATCAATTTAAGATATGAGAAGGAATTGGCTATTTCATTCCTGGAATAGCCTAAACTTAGAAGATTTAGAAAATACTTCTTTGATTTAAAGATAACAAAAGAGCTTAGTTTTAAGTTTTGTTGTAATGAAAATGAACTGGAATTGACTTTTGTATGATTGACTATAAACAAGAGCTCAAATGTGATATAGTATCCCATCAAAAAAAATACCTTGTAAAAATACCAAGTCTCGTACGCAACTCAGTTCTTCTACCGTAAAAAGTTGTGAGATCCACGTAATACCAAGTCGGTTAATTTATATAGTCCCTACTTAAGGGTCCTTCTGTCTTAAGTTATTACGGTATTAGCTAACCTAACACCATCTTATAGTGATCATATCAATATTAAAAATCTTGTTTAAAATCAATAGATTGACTTGGCAATCTTGGCAGTATGTATATATATATATAGCAAAAAAATTCAATTAATTATGCTTTGAACAAAAAAAATCGCAAACGGAACCCTTAATTGAAAAATCTGGGCACACTTGCAATATTTTTAGAAGAGCTATCCAACGACTACCCACACTATGACCCTGTCCAGAAAGGGCGAATTCGCCGCGAATTGTTACGCGCGAGTTTCTACGCGCGTCGGCGAGGTACTGGGTGTCAATACATTGCGTCCACAGGCATCGCGCGAATTTTCTCGGCTCGCGCGAGTCGAGATACTAGGAGCGCCTCGTTTGCGTCCAGTTGAACGCGCGAAATACGCGCGAGTAAATCGCGGCGAATTCGCCCTTTCTGGACAGGGTCTATGGGGTAGACGAAAAAAAAATTCATCTCTTTACGTGTATTCCCATACACAAAATTTCTTTTTTTTTGTTTTTTACCACAAATTTGTTGAAGATATTAATGTGTACACTCATACCAGAGCTTTTTAGCATGTTTCTAGCTCATGACTTGACAGAAAGACAGTGACTACGGAACCCTAAAAAAAAACATGTCTTCCCACTTCACTTTTTGTTGACTCATTGATTTCGTGAACCTCATGCTACAGGTGACTTTTGACCAAAGTTTCAAGAATGTACGAATTTTACTTTCGAGCGGAGCGAGAAAGGTATTGTATTCGTGAAATAAAAAGGATTTTCAAATTTTCTCAAAAATGTGTTCTATATCACTTATACATCATAAAAAACAAGTCTCCCAAAAATGTCCGTCCGTCGGTCGGTCTTTCCGTCACGCTTTAGCCTAGCGGCTAAACGAATGGTCCGATTGACACCATATTTTTAATTTAAGTTTTATGCAAATCCATCGAAGGGTTTTGAGTGGTTTCCTGCTGGCTCTCATTATGAGGGTAGCTGTCATACAACGAAAATGAAAAATTGTAATTTTCGCAAAAACGCCTCATGAAATCGTGATAACCACCAACCAAGCATCTCCATTTATTTTACGGCAGTATCAATTGGTCTGTAGAAATTCATATAAGGGGTGTTCCCTTACTGCTAAAATTTAAAAATGTGATTTACTCGAAATCGGTTTCGTTGAGCTTATTTTGATGTTCTGCAATTTGGATGCTAAATTAGTTTTCTACCTGACTGCATATTTCATTAAATCATTTTTACATAAATCTAGTAGGTAAGTTTGTATTTTCATATTATTTGTATGGAATGACAAACTTAAGTTTGCAGTTGGTACTTATTTACTCATTACTATCCGCAGCCTTTAGGTATTATAAAGTAGTTAGAGCATTCGGCTCTTGATCCGGAGGTTCTGTGTTCGACTCCCAGCGGGGACACTGTTGAATGATGACTGTGGTATATCGCGAGAAAGTAAGGGCATTGCTGCTGTACCATTTATTTTCCTTATAGTTATGCTATTTTACCTGTAGTATTTTTGGCCTCGCGACATTTAAAAACCAAGGTTTTACATGAAGATTTGGCTGTATTCTACCATTATGTTTGGCTTTATCGCGTTGAGATATGATCCAATCCTCGTACCAAAGTTCCTTTAGTTCAGATTTGGCGGCCTAACGTAAATCTAGAGTGAAACAATTTGAGTAAGTTTCCGTGCCATTACGAATAGACCACTTAGCACAAAGATCAGCTTGTTCGTTACCAGAGATACCAGAATGACCTGGAATCCAGGTAAGGATAATCTCAATTCCAGCAGAGTGACACTTGTAGAGAATTTCTCTGGTTTTAAGGGTAATGGGATGAACATCTTTACAACGAAAGGGAAACTTTAAAATATCTTCGAGACAACTGCGAGAGTCAGTAAAATATAATTGATTTATTCAGTTTATGCGATTCGACTAAAGAAACGGGTTAAAAAATGGCAATGGCTTCACCAGAAAAAACTGACATATTTGAGGGACATTTAAAACCTAGTGACATTCAGTCGAAGAACCCAGACTGCAGAACCTACAGCTTTGTCGACTGAAGTCTTTGAGGCATCGGTAAAAAGAGTAATCCAACCAGGAAACTTTTCATTAATGATTTTATTAACCCAGATACTCCTGAAACTATTTATGGTCTCCGAATTTTAGAATTTTTTAGTATGTGTTTATTTATGGTCCCAGTAACTTTGGAAAAATACCGAAAAAAATTCAGCTTTCCCGGAAAATCTAAAAGCCATGGGCGTTTTAACGCCCAGTAGGAGGATTCACTATCATGGTGAAGAAAAAAAGGTGCATGTATATTATATTAATTTAGTGGTGTATTTATTCAAGCTATTGAATTAAATTTGAGTGTGCTTTCATGTAAAACATGCTCTGGGACTTGATGTAATTTCTTGGAAAAAATTGCACTCAATCAAATGGTCTACTCCCGAACGGAGCCAGGTTCAAAGCTCTTTAGTCTACTCAATCAAAGCGAGACTTTTCGCGGTAAATCATTGGTCTAGGACTAGGACCACGTTTTCCAATTCTTTTGTGTTCCCAGCAAGCTGTGTCACATCAATGTATATTAGGTACCATATTTTCCCTGAATGGCGATTCTATAAAGACCCGCGTTCTGGTTAGACCAGCCAACAGCACCGCCCATAATTTCATAATACTTTTCACTACAGTTGAAGCCCTGGAGGATTGTGACATTTCCTCCACACTTAGAGAAATTGCAGATATGTGGTTGAAGATTGTTACAGCTGAAGTATTTTGTTCTGTGCAGTGTTTTGAGAAACGTAAATTTCTTGATCATCTGTACATGATTTTTGGCTCACGAAGATTACGGCAATTCATATTCGCTATCAACTTCTTCGTCATCAGAATATATCAGATCTCTTAGAGCCCTCGGTTGAGAGCCTATAAAATGAATGCTTTCAATAGAAAACTCGTTGACTGTAAATACTATAAAATTAACAACTAATAGAGAGTACAGATCACGTACAGATACATGCAGTTCAGATCTTTACACATACATAAACTCTTATTTAGCAGATTATGCCAAGTTACAACTTCTTTGTCCAGACAATAATTTCGGCGTTAGCATTTTCAGGATATGTAATACTTACGTCACTTGGTAATTGATCGTCGACATAAATATCCTAAAGTTTATCAACGATTTCGTACAATCTCGACGGTTATTTGCGTTAAGGCCTATAACAGGCGGTAGACGCTGATTCTCCTACTGGGCGTTTAAAAGGTTTCATAAGAAAAGCTTATAGTCAAGGTTAAATGAAAATGCTAAGTTTTCTTTTCTTTCAGTTCAAAATAATAGTAAAAAGTTACTTTTTAAGAGTTATGACACCAATTTATTCTTTCACTTGCACTTCAACTTCAAAAACAACAAGAAAACTGCTTTTTATTGGGGTAAAACACATAATCAAACAAAGACGTGTTGTTTCTGTGTGCATGGCAAAAAAACAAGATCACGTGACGTAAAACCTACAATAATTGAGGGTAGATTGGACTACTTCTTTTGGGCGTTTTAACGGTCAGTAGGGGGATTTGGGTTAATATGAGAATTAGCACCAGGATCATCTTTTTCAACACCGAAATACGTAATCATAGGTAATAATAATAATATAAGGTTTGTATACAAGAGCATGAAAAGGGATAGAGAACAAAGGATTACCAGGGAATTGAAAAACTGGAGGGCCATTAATGAATTTTTGATAACTTTTATATAAGCAAGGAGATTGCTTATGGGTCCAATAGTTAGAAGAAGGAATAAAATGAGGAATAAAAAAAATTGTTTTAGCAAAACTACACACCTCCTTCAAAGTTTGGCAAGGTTTCTAGTAGCACTAAAAAGTATTAAATAACCATAGCAGTTAATAATCAGTAACTTAGTGAAGTAATAGAAAATAACCAAGCCAGTTCTTTATTACAATTATAAAATTATAGGTACATTACAACAGTACATTTTGGAGTCGGTGCCAGACAAAAAGTTACATTGCTGGTAACACTATCTAAAATGGTGTCTTTATTGCAAAAGACGTTGAACTGCTTTTTTATTTACCTTCGAGGGGATCCCATCTTAAATTGTCAACATTTAAGATTTGATTAAAAGTAGGCACGATATGGAAAATGTAAACTTGTCATAATTTGGTAACGGCATACCTACAGCTCATGAAGCGCGAGTTAGTACACTTATTCGATAGTTGGCTAGTAGCATATTATAGTACTTCAATTGGTTTTGCGACTTGGCTGGCACCGACTCTAAAATGTACTGTTGTACATACATACATACATAACATCACGCCTCTTTCCCGTTGGGGTAGGCAGAGACCACAGTCCTCCACCTGCTACGAAATAATAATAATTAATAATAAATAATTTTATAATTGTTATAAAAAACTGGCTTGGATCTTTTCTATTACTTCACTAAGTTACTGATTATTAACTGCTATGGTTATTTGATACTTTTTAGTGCTACTAGAAACCTTGCCAAACTTTGAAGGAGGTGTGTAGTTTTTGTTAAAACTATTTTTATTTTACAAGTTTTAGTGTTAAGCAAACACTGCAAGGTGCAGTCACCACCAGGTGGTTGGAAATCCTGACTGATTCTGTTGTAAAACCATGTTCTGATGATTACTCCTTAAGAGTGGCTAGGATAAACGACTTAAAAGGCCTTCCGAAGTACAAAATACGTGGTGATGTCATATCACTACTTACAATCATGATGTCACTAAAAATGTTCGAGCATTTCACAGATAAAATCTCAAAAATCGATGGTCAGTAAAAAAAATGCGTATAGTGTAACATAGAACCTTCTCCTTTTTTGAAATCGGTTAAAAACAGGCTTTTGTTTTCTATTATTTTACTGAGTTCCTGATAGATAACTGCTAGGATTATTTTAGACCATTTTTGCTAATGGAAACCTTACCATATTTCTAATGTGTGTATTTTTTGTGAAAATGTTTTTTATTTTACAAGTTTTAGTGTTAGGGCTCCCGCACACGACCGAGAATCGGTGGCCGATTATCGCCCAGGACAAGGACGGAAGATCCAGGTGATAACACGTAAGAGCGGGATGCCGACAAAAAATCGACCACCGATTCTCGGTCATGTGCGGGAGCCCTTAAGCAAACACCGTAAGGTGTAGGCATTAAGGTAACCCTGACTGATCTTGTTTTAATATCATGGCTTAATGACCAATTAAGAGAGTGGCTTGGAAAAACGACTTAAAAGGCCTTCCGAAGCACAAAAACGCAGTCTTGTCATTATCACTATTTACAATCGTAATATCACTAAAAAGCCATGAACATTAAACGCTGCATGTCGTTAAGTAGGGACTAGGGTTAATCTGAATCTCTCGAATTGTTGATCTGTAACCCCATTATAAGTAGGTATAAACACAATCTCTTCCATTTTAAATTTTGACACATTATTAAATTATCGGGAAACTGCTTATCATAGGTACTAATATTACAATAGCTACATGTATACGCAGCTCTTTAGTTCTTATTAAACAATTCCCCGAGAAATATATAGGTACATATTTTCCCGCTGGTTTCGAGTACCTAGTCTAGCTGAATGGAGTAAAATGTAGCTTACTATTTTATCAAAAGCACCACGGCCAATTTATCTTTCGTGATCGGAAAGAAAAAATAACTACCATTTGGCCACGAGCACTTCAAATTATCGGTCAACACGTTCCTATAATTTTAAAGAAATATCCCCCAACTTCTAACCGTTAAGGAGTTGGATCTTCCATCATCAGATCATCAACATGAAAAGATGATTACCAGACGCATATACCTGTATAGCTATGAAAAATATATGAAACACGTATAATGTGCCTACAAAATTTGAGGGCTGCCCTCGATTTCCCTGGGATCCCATCATCAGATCCTGACTTGAAATGAAATGAAATATATTTATTTGCACACAAACACGGTATGTTACAGCTGTTAAAGTGAAAAAAAAGTATAAGCGTGGTGCACCAACAAGTTGGTATGCAAATTTTTTAAAAAGAATGAATGAAATTATAAGGTAATGTCAAATATAAAATGTCAAAATAAAAATGTCAAATAAAACTCTAAATGTCAAATAAAAAAAATTCTAAATAAAAGTTATCGAAATTTCATTTTTTAAGATAAACAATTAAATGTACGTCATTTCATATTGGACGCCACCTATTAAAGTCGAAATTTACAAATTCTGTCACAGAATAAAAACAATTTATTACAAGCATGTTGAGAAGAAGTTTTTTAAATTTGATTTCCGGTAATAATTTTAGAGAGTCTGGTAAAAGATTGTACAGCTTTACACACATATTTGAACTGTTTCTGGCAAAAGAAGTGGTAGTATGCGTAGTGCTGGCTAACCTGCTAGGGTACCTTGTTCGAAGCTGTAATTAATGTTATCAAAGAGGTTTTGGTTCTTTTTAACAAACGTGCACGCCTCGTAAATATACATTGAGGGTAGAGTCAGGAGATTCAGCCTTCTGAACAGAGGTCTGCATGGTTCTATCGGCCCTGCACTACACATGGCTCTAACCATGGGGTCTCATTCCGTACTACGGTTTTTTCGACGGAGTAAATAGCCCGAATTCATTTGGCCCTTTTGTTTCTAATAATTAAACTAAATGTTACTACTAGGTTGGTAGGTAAAGGTGTAAACTATGACATTAATTCAATTTTAACATCCAGATATCAACTTATTCTAAGAAAATACCTTATGGAAAAAATAGCCCGAACAATTTTCGGAACAAATTCGTTCTATGACGTGAGGCATCTGTACTAGTATAGTATTATATTACCTGTGCTCTAACACACTTTTTCTGTATAATGAACAGTTTATGGATTTCTACAGAGTTCCCCCACATTATTAGTCCGTATCGTAACGCAGAACACACATAGCCATGGTACGCTGTAAGGGCAGTCTTTTCATTGCAAATACTTCGCAGACGGTACAAGGCGTATATAAATCTGTTGATTTTGGTACCTAATGACTGCCTCTACATGCTGTTTCCATGACAAATGTGTGTCCAGCGTGATACCAAGGAATTTCGTTTCTGTGGACTCTACTATGATAATATGGTATGTTTTCTGGTCGTTTGTTTCTATTCATGAACTGTATGTAGTTTTCTCATGGTTAATATTTAGATTATTGCGCACTAGCCAATCAACAACTTTACTGATGGTTATATTAATTTCTGATTCATAGTCTAGATCAGGGGTTTTGTATATTGAAATAGATAAATCATCTGCAAATAGTGTGGAAGGGTATTGTGTGATGGCTGGTAGATCATTCACGTACAAGATGAATAACAAAGGTCCCAGGATACCACCTTGGGGAACCCCAAACTCATTATGCTTAAAATCTGATCTATGATTGGAGGTTTCCGGCTAAGATTGGGGCCAATTCTTTAACACAAATTAATAATTTTTGTGTTTATCTCGTCGTATCCAGTCGAGTTAGTGATTTTTAAGGATTGGATGATTTTGCTTATTTCATTTCCATCAGTAGGCCTCAGGAATATGCTTGCATTATTGTTATTTATAAGTTTGATGTCACTATTATTACAATTATTATTATTGTTATTATTTATAAAATGATTGTTAAATTCAATTGCAAATTCACTTGGTGACAATGGAACCACCTCAGAAGTATACCCTTTCAGATGAAAAAAAGAATTTTGAAAATCGGTTCACAACTGACGGAGTAATTGGTGAACATACCTACATAAAAAAAAGTAAAAAAAAAAATACATACAGTGGAACATAGAACCTCCTCCTTTTTGAAGTCGGTTAATTAGATAGCTGACAAAGTGAAGTGAGAAGAGGATGCGAAGAAATTTGAGCAATAAAAAAAAAACCTATCACATAAGTATTGCCTACGTAACGCATAAATAAAGGAGGGTCAAGGCATTCTACCTCTAGGGCTTTTAAGGGGATGATTTCATAGCACCACAAATTATACGAAGACACTTGGACTGAATTTTGTCTCAAAGGACCAATGCAGTTTTATTACACGGTTCGAGTAAAAATGAACCATAGCACAGATAATATAACCATAGCACGCCATAGAACGAATTTGTGCCGAAAATTGTTCGGGCTATTTTTTCCATACGGTATTTTCTTAGAATAAATTGATATCTGGATGTTAAAATTGAATTAATGTCATAGTTTACACCTTTACCTACCAACCTACCTAGTAGTAACATTTAGTTTAGTTATTAGAAACAAAAGGGCCAAATGAATTATTAGGGCTATTTACTCCGTCGAAAAAACCCGTAGTACGGAATGGGACCCCATGACCATAGTCAAAGTGACTGCGGATAATTGCATTATGTTGCGACCAGACGCGAACTCGCGCTATAGAATAATACTCAATTTATACTGTCAGTTGCACAAAGCGTCATCAAAATTAAAGCCCATTTAAATATTTTGATGTCACTTTTTTCTCATTCTCACAAAAAAAAACAACACAAAATATATCAAACAATTTACGTGAAACAACATTTGTACTTAGAATCTATAATTGCTAGGATAGCCTGTTCAGAAATAGACGATGTTACAACTAGGGCATGCAAACCGGTTAACCGAAAAAACGGTTAACCGTAAGTTTTGCTAACCGGTTTTCCAATAAGATAAAACCGGGTTTTTCGGGTTTTTCAATATTAAGGTTTTTAGAAATTAGAATAAATACTTAGCTTTTTACTACAAAAAATCTCAACGACATAAATAAAGGGGACATAAATTATGTTTCCATACAGACCACGTTATTATTAAATATTTTCCCCCCTTGCGTTCACACAATGAAGAATCACGAAGAAAACTGTTTTAGTTTCGTTCGTTAATAACTCATCGTCTTATTACTACAATTAAATTTACAAAATCAATATTTAAAAGACAACTTTTATGAAACTTTTATTACAAAAAACTGGACGCCAATATTAATTTATGAACGCGCGCGCATACAATACAACTCGGAAGCGCCGCTATTTTGTTGGTCTTGTCACTTCAGTGCACTTCTATGCTTCAGTGTTAAATCGAACTATGAGAGAGACGCGCGCTAATTTTGTGATTACGTGCCGTATATTATAATTGTTGGCGCCTGTTGGATACTCACCAGAAATTTTACTTGACAAGGTAAGTTTAATTTGATTTGCTCTATCTAATATACGGTAGGGTAGCAAATTTTAAAGTATATAACTTTTATTTTGTCTTTATTATATACTAGCTGTTGCCCGCGACTCCATCTGCGTGGGGTTCTGGAAAACGTAGCTAATGGCTTTTATCATAGTTCAAACTATCTTCTTACCAAGTTTTATCAAAATCGGTTCATCGGATTAGTCGTAAAAGCGTAACAAACAGATACACAGAGCAATTTATCGCTTTTACAATATTATTATCAAAGAATTTGGACTCGATTTGACATCTTCATACAAAATTTACAGAACGATGCTTATGCCGTATTTACAATGACTGAATGATTGTCGGAATATCTTGTTACACATATTTTCATTAATCTTCCTTCTATTACTCTTACATTTCTATGCAGGCACGTAGATATAGAAAGTCTAAGGGGGGGACGAGTCCTAACACGGCCAGATGAAAACGCGACCACAGCGAGCGCGAACTTTTTATTTTTTTATATTAAATTGAAAGAAAATTAATGCAAGTGCGGAAAATACGTCATTATTTCACGATTCCCGTGACGGTTAATTCGACGCCGTAGCGCCTGGTATAAAATCAGTCACCAAGTGAATCGCTACATCTTCTAGGAGCGCCTCTGCTTCACGAGTCAATTTCAAGCTTCATGCAATAACAGGTGAAACAGTTTAAAAAAAACTGGATCGTTTCAATGACATCTATGCTCATATGGAATATACTTTAATTAAATTCTGCCTCTTCGTGCTAAAATTTACGTATTTGTTGCGGTTTACACATTTATGGAGGTATGAGTACCTGCTGATTCGTGTATCTTGAACTCAAGTATTGAAAATCCACCTTACTGACCAAGCTTGGGACCTGGCTTCTCTTCTGGTACGTCTCGGGGGCTTAGGTATCAGGAAGGCATCTGAGGTGGCTTTGCCTGCGTTTCTGTCGTCTGGCTATAGCTATATTAACTTTTTCACCAAGATCGCTACTCCTGCCATGGGATCTATTGAGGTCGCAAACTTACTTGACGCCAGGAGAGGTGGTTTAACTTGTATCCTGACCAGCCCGTCCACTACTGTTTTGGCTTCTCAAAAAAGATGGAATAAGCCACTGTGCCGGAGAGCCTAGCACCAGTTATAGATGCCAACTCGGTTCCTTCGGAACGAGCCAGGGTGTCTACTCTCAAAGTCCGATATATCGAAACGATACTACTCGAAACTTGCAAATGCAAAACTTCGTCCTTTGACAATAGAATAGAATATTAGTTGGATGCAGTTTGAAAATTCATCCAACCAATATTCTACTCTATTGTCACAAGGGACAAAGTTTTGCCTTTGCATGTTTCGAGTAGTATCGTTTCGATATATTGGACTTTGAAAGTAGACACCCAGGCTTTTGGCCGTTTATTCTAAAATCATCTGCGATGCCGCACTTTACTTGACTTGAAGTCTTTCCCTCATCGTCAGCCTGAGCCTAGGTGCGAAGTCCGTCCAGCCGCATCTCTGGAGGTGTAGGGTTGCAAACGTGTGTGAACTCGGACATCACGGTCTCTCGTGCAATGAGACGGCGGCGGGTTGCCTCGGCGAACGTTCCGGCTACGTTGGAACCAAACGGAGTCGTTTGCTCTGATGGCAAGAGGTCCGACGGAGTATCTCACGTGGCATAGAAAGAGGGCAAGTTTTTCGTGTGGGATGTGACCTGTGTGGACACGCCAGCGCCAACCCATCTCCGTGCTACTTATTGTTTATTCCTTTATGTTGCCCTCCTTTAGTAAAAAAGACATAGAGTCCTAAGGGGGGGGGGGGGGGTTTGAACCCCCTAAACCCCCCCCCCTAACCCCTCTTATATACGTGCCTGTTTCTATGATTATTATACACAGTACAGATAGTACGGATTTTTTGTATATCAAACACCTTGTTTGCATGTGGACTGTTAGTTCGCCCACTATCCTCGTATATGTAATTTAGTCAAATTCCACGCGGAAGAAGTGTGGTATGGGTTACATTATTTCTTGTACAAAACAAAACCCATAATTAATTTGAGGCTCAGTCACTTTAGCTTCTGTAGTTACCGAAAAAAGCGATACAAAGTCTGACGTGTCTAGTTTCACATGCTATTAACTGTACATGTAACTAAATACAAAAGAATAGGACTTTACTTCTATACAAACACGATTAATAAAAAAACAATCTTATTTCTTAAAGTATTTTATAAGTAACTATTTTATCTAAGTTTTCAAAACTCTAGAACTTCGCTCCGCCATACCGAAACTGCTGGGATTTTTTTTATTTTAATTATAGTACTTAATCTAAATTTCACTAATCCATCTGTGCCCAAGACTTATACACAAATAACTGGACCGATTTGGTTAACTTCCATGCAACATTATAAGCTTTGTTTCACTTCAACTCGGCTTTGCTACTTGAAACTTTGTACTCACATATTTTCTGTTTTCTGTAACACGGAAGTAACACAACTAAATACCAGTAGTTTGTAGTTCTTGGCACTGTTGCTTGAAACTTCGCGTACCTTCTGTCTAAATGAACCGTTTCCAATAAAACTAAACTAATTTGTTGAGCGAAAGTAATTTAAATACGTATTTCAAAACCCTGTTTTAATCAATGCAGTAGTTTGTGAGTTATTGTAACCGCCGCTTGAAACTTTGCGTATCTTCTATCTGAGAGAATCTTTTGCAATAAAACTAGCAAATATTTTGCAAAAAAGTAAATTATACATTTTATTGAAAACCCAGTTTGAATCTGTTCAGTAGTTTTTGAGTTGTTTGCACCGCCGCATGAAACTTCACGTACATTCTGTCTGAGTGAACCGTTTGCAATGAAACTATGCTTTACATAATGCACGAAAGTAAGCCAAACACGTGATTGAAAACTTTTTTTCTGTTTGGAAGCCCCATATTTTTTTTGTATTTGTTGTTGTAGCGGCAACATATACACAATTTGTGAAAATTTCAAACTTCTACCTATTACGGTTCATGAGATACAGCCCGCCGCCGACAGACAGACAGACAGACATCAGAGGCATATCAATAGGGTCCCATTTTTCACCCTTTGGGTACGGAACCCTGAAAATTGAATAGTTGATTTTATTATATTTAAATAATTAAAAAGAGTTAACTGTCATTTCAATGTTTGAACAAAAAGATTAATTTAGATTAGGTTAAAAATAGGTTAAGTTACTCGTATTTAAGATTAGGTTGAAAATACCTTAGATTATGAATAACGGCAGCTTACGAAAATACACTGTTGATTTTTGAAATGTTTACTTGATGAATAACTGATAACTGCTATATTGAAGTGGACAAATAATAGGGAAGAGCTTATCTGTCATTTCAATTTTCATTTAGGGAAGATAAGTCTCAGATAAGTTTCGGATAGGTTGAAAATACATTTTATTAATTTTTAAATGTTTATATGATATAGAACTGATAACTGTCCGTTGATGCACGGGAAATGAAAAAAAATAATATTAAGAAGAGTTATTTCTCATTTCAGTGTTTTTAGACTTAAGGTTAAATTATAAATACTTTTCGTTGATTTTTAACATGATATTTATTTCATTGATGATTATTTCATTTATTTTTTCAGATATTTATTTCATTTATGACATTGATTCATGATATAATATTTTTGTTTTTTTACATGATAAAGAACTGTTACTGCTATTCTAATAATAATTTTGATTTATCTGATGATGGATTTTCATTTTAAAACTCAATAAATACCTCAGTCTAAGAACTTACATTAAATTACCCAAAAAAAAAAACGGTTAACCGGTTTTTTTTTCTACGGAAAACTAACTACAACTTGGACAGTCAAAACTAAGATAACTTACAGATTGAACTACAAAAACTGAGTCAATAAATTAATTTTCTGGCAGCAACTTTTCTATCCATTCTCTAATAATGGTCATTCCTTTTTTGTTTAAAGAATGTCCTAGCTTTTCCAAAGTGTGAAACTCTGCTTTTACTCCAAGAGATTTAAGTTCGTTAAAAGTAGCTAGTCCCCATTTTAGACTTACTAAATCATCACTGTCTCCATGAATCTGTAGAACAGTTGGACCTGAAAAGAAAATGATATTTTATTGCAATGAATTATGAGAAAAAAACCTCTTGAAAACAAACTATTCTAAAGAGCATGTAACTTACAATTACGTTGAGGTGTATTCTTCAACTCCTCATATACAAGTGATTTTTCATTAAGAAAAGAACTGAAGGCAAAAACTCCAGCTACATTTTTCTCCCACCGAAATCCTGTATGAAGGGCTAACGCTCCACCCATAGAGAATCCTCCTAAAAATACCATAATTATCAATTTCTATCTTCGCAATCATTTATCAGAGGATTAGATATCGTTTGAATATTTACTTCCATTCAAATTATACAAACCCGGAAATTCATAATTACTAAACAATTTCTTTACCAAAAAATCTCATTTATTATGACTGAAAATATTCTAGATTTTTTGCAATTTCCCTTGTGTATGGTAAGGTTGAGAATGACGCGTAAAAAGTGCCGCATATCGTTCCAACCTGCCGATTCGTATCGCCCGCCAAACTTGAACTGGAGTTTCGTAAAACTTTTTGAAATAAGTATAAAGTACATAATATCTCTGCTAGATTTCATGGCTGGGCCTTTCGAGCCTAGACTAGACGATAGGGCTAGAGGGAGCGAGACGGACTTCGCCAGACAGTGATCAGATGATACCGACACTTGAATATTTGGCCGGGTCTACAGCGTAATTTTTCTTATTACCCCGGATATTTAAAGGGCTCCCTACAGTCCACTAGCGCTTCCATCAGTTAAAAAATATAACTCGCTAAATACAAAACTTACCGAAAATCCGGAAAGACAGATTGAAGTAATGGTAAGGGTGCTGGCTGCAATTTGGGTATATGATTTGCTCATGATTCATATTAATAGGGATGATAGATCAGCTCAATACGAATCGATTTGGTTCTTACAAGTTTTTCTGTGCGTCGCTGCTTTTTTGAGTTAAAGCATAAAAAACCGGCCAAGTGCGAGTCGGACTCGCGCACTGAGGGTTCCGTACCACCATATAAACATAATTGTATTAGTTGAAATTTCAGTAAGTTAATGTGCTAGATTCTTTGAGTCCGACACGCGCTTGACCAAATTTTATTATTTGTTGTTATTTTATAGCTTATGCACTATAAACATACCAATTTCCATGTTTGTAAGTGTTCCCGTTTTTAAATAGAACTAAAACAAAAATCGCCTCAGCGACCATCCAACTTGACCCCTCTCTTATATGAATGTTCTTGAAACGGGAGCTCACCACAATTGGTTACCATTAGTTGTGAGAAAAGTTGTAATATTTAATGATTTCAGACTTTTTCCATTATTTGTACTGTGAGACCTAGCTTCTTGCCAAATTTCATAATTTTAGGTCAACGGGAAGTACCCTGTAGGTTTTGCATTTTTGAATAAATGTATGGAGATGAGGACATAAAATGCCATATCTTTTGATTGCGTAGTTGTAAAAAATTGAAATTTTCAGATCTTGTGTGGTTCATGGATCCTAATATATGGTATTAATTTCAACCTGATACCTTTACCCGTTCATGAGATAAAGGGTCTTGACAGACAGACAGACAGACAGACAGACAGACAGACAGACAGACAGACAGACAGACAGACAGACGGACAACAAAGTGATCCTATAAGGGTTCCGTTTTTTTCTTTTGAGGTACGGAACCCTAAAAATTAAAGAAAGATACTAAATAATGTTTTTTTTGTCTGCCTTTGTGGCTCCTGTTTAAAATACTTCTGGAGATGTAGAAAATCGAAGAGGCAGACATGCAGGGCTCTGCATTATTACGGGACGAAGTAGTGAATTTTTGCATTTTGAAGCGCTGTAACTTTACGACTCAGGGTTATTATGGTGGCAGACCATTTTTCTGGGGTTTTATACATTGTATTTAATCAGATAGTCATAGTCTGCCAGGTGTACGTTTCATTGTCAAATTTCAAAATAGTTAAAACTTGATCCTTCAAAAACGCAGGGGTGTGGATGTCCGCCAATATTTTTTGTATCTTTTAGAGGATGCTCCTTATCATCAGTCAAAGAGGCAGACATGAGCAAATCATATAGAAATTTGTCCTTCATCACCCTTACTATAAAGGTACCTTACTTTATTTAGAACCTATCTATTCTGAAAAATATAGTTCACTGTAGTTACAGATACAAAATTGCGAAAAACGGCCACTTTTAGCAGTTTTTGTATCTGTAACTAGTGAACTTTAATAAACAGAGTAAATTGTGTTTTTTTTTTTTTATTATTGAAAATGGGCTTACTCTTGGCCTCGATCTAGTCTTGAAGACAGAGATGAGGTCGACGATGAAACGAGCTTACCCAGAAGAAGCCTATTCACTCGCGACTTGAATAGATTCGGGTTATATGAACTCGGGAACACAGACGCAGGCAGAGAATTCCACTCTTTAGCCGTGCGCATTATAAAAGATGTTTCAAAGCGCTTTGTGCGAATGTGCGGAATATCAACCAAGTATGGGTGATATCCTGCGGTGCGTCTGGACTCCCGACGGTAGAAGGGAGATGGTGGAATAAGAAGCACACTCTCCGAAGTACAATCTGTAGAAGACCGACAGACATGCAACTTTGCGACGGTGGGCCAGACTGTGAAACTTGGTTTTCACCAGCATCTCATCACCAACGAGCTTCTTGGCTCTGCGATCTATCGAGTCAAGTGCGGCTAGCTGGTATTTGGCTGAGCCATCCCAAAGGTGACAGCAATTCTCCATGCACGATCGGACTTGGGCTTTATATAAAACTAGAAGCTGACCAGGAGTGAAGTACCGCTTAACCTTATTGAGGATGCCCAGCTTTTTTGCCGCAGTTTGGGCTTTTGACTCAATGTTAGCGCCGAAGTTCAGATTTGCACACAACTTCATGCCAAGTAGCTCGAGGCTGTCGGTAACTGGTACAGTTGTACCTCGAAAAGTAGGAGCCAGATTGAACGGACTCCTTTTGGTTCTAAACAAACAAAGGTACACACGGCCGCACATCAGTAGAAACACTTTTGGACCTTATGGCGTGGTAATAGAGTTGAAATAGTTTCTACCGACAAGCGGTTGACCGTACCTTTGCCTTAAACTGTCCGGATTTTCGATAAGTTTTGTATTTAGCAATTAATATTTTTAACTGTTGAGGGCGCTAGTGGACTGCAGGTAGCCCCTGTGTCTGACTATGCTCCTGAACAACTTTTCCCGACGAACATAGGTCGAAAAACGAAAAAAGTTTTTGGATCTTCCATACAAAATGTGCTGTCAGCTGATGCAGTTTGTATGGGAAATCGAAAATTATTTTTAGTATTTCTATCTATTTTCCTAGGGAAAAGTTGTTCAGTTTCATGGACAGAACGACCTCTTAAAATATCCGGGGTGATATTAAAAAATCGCGGTGTTCACGCACAGGCCCTTAAGCGGGAAGAAGTGCCGCCGCTCTAGCTGTTGTGGTGTGGGTGGGTAAACATGATGATGGTCGAAGATATAGCCTTCTTTTTTGAATTTGGGATGTAGGGATGTAAGTGTTCTTATAACAGTTACAAGCAACATTCAATAGAAATTCCAGTATTCTGCTCCCAACTGGAAACAAGTGGAACTTCAAGTTTCCTATAGGTAAGGGGTGTCCTAACATGTTGGCACAGAAAGTTTAGTATTTTCGGATCGTGTACTAATTGGTCTCTTAGCCATTCTATTCAAGCAAGCACTTTCCTTTTTTTTACGGGGCCATAAATGCCAAATTGGGAGAAACTGGATATCCCAAAAATTCTAGACTTATTTCTGATCTATAAGTATCTAGACAACACTTTACACAAAGCAATATACACAACTTTATTGTTCTTTATAGACCTATTCTGTAAGTAATGGGGTAGGTTATGTATGCTACAGGTACATAATGCATAATATGTAAAACCGTCAAACCCATTCCATGAAATAATAGGAGTCATTTTGTTATTAATAACCAAAATTTTCAATGTAAATAGTATTAAAAGTTGATATAGTGTAAGATCCAAATCTCAAAATCTTTCAGGAAAAGCTGTTCGTCGAAAATACTTCCGCCGCTCGAACTACTGTGCTACGTTCTTGTTCAGGTTGTTCTTCTAAACATCATAAATATGGTAGACACTTTCTAAAAGAGTGGAGGGGATACGTCATAATTTTTTAAGGATTTAAAAAAGTCTGCTTATAACCTAACCCTTTTTTAATAAAAATATATTGAATACAAACCGATACTAGATTACGTATGAGATTAGGTTCTACATCTTTATTGAAAAAAATATTCAAAAAAAATATTATTATTATTTTCAAATTGCCTTTCACGAAGTTTATCAAGGGGATTTAACGAGTCACTTGAAATTTTTTTTGCAAAAAACCATATAGCCGTTTCTTACCCAGAGGAGCTGAAACATGGTATGTTTTGAAAATATTTATTTGATTTAAAGATAACAAGGAGCTTAAGTGTGCGAATGTAGTATATTTTTTAGAAAAGTTTTTCATTCAATATACCTACTACATAACTACCCCCTTTTAGAAAGAGAGTACCGCATTTGTGATATTCAAAAA
Organism: Athrips mouffetella; assembly: GCA_947532105.1. Classification (NCBI taxonomy): domain Eukaryota; kingdom Metazoa; phylum Arthropoda; class Insecta; order Lepidoptera; family Gelechiidae; genus Athrips; species Athrips mouffetella. The sequence goes on from OX383956.1 coordinate 38,111,507, forward strand.
TACAGCCTGAACAAGTACATACTAGTAGTCAGTATGGCGGAGACGGAGGTAACTTCGTTGGAACTAGCCTTAAACATTTGGATCCTACACTAATAGTACAAGGGCTTTTCTGAACGTGTATTAAAGTAATAAATGTGTGCCTCTTGAGGAATTTTACTATTAGCTGCAAAATGATAGTTTACAAAACGTCCTATTCTTTCGTGGAATGGGCTTTACCAACAACTATTCTATTGCTTTGGATTCCAGCCTCGTGTTCTTCTTTAATCAAGTTTCTGACAAGTACTTCTATCTTTGACAAAGATTCCAAGTTTTCGGGCACAAACGGAGAAATATCCTCGCGGTCGAACCACACATTACTCAACTGTCCGCCACCAGGGTTATATGGCTGCAGCGGTGCTGTAGGATATACAACTTTTATATGTGGAAATGTAAAGTTTTTCACCATAAGTCGTACCCATTCTTTCATATCAGCTCCATTCCCACCTGTAAACATATTTTTATATAAGTCTCTTTCAATATTGGTAATCGGTCATTCTTTAATCATGTCTTTTTATTTTGGCCACTTTTTTACCCCCCTCCTCCCATGGGTAATATGTATGTTGTGTTGTGAGGATATCCCCCTTCTCCTCCAAGATTTTAAGCAAACAATGTATTTTTTTAAAGTAGTATTAGTAGTATTTGAAAAAGTCTACCCAGTTAAGGAGATAAAAATTACAATATTGAACAGAAACCCAGTAAAAAAACTAACCAATGCGAGTCTGACTCGCGCACTAAGGGTTCCGTACCTGTCAAAACCTGTATGTCCACCGTATAATATACAAGCTTTTGTCTTTTAAAATTCTGCATTAACATAAACCTGGCCAGTCGTAAATATGAATGTACTTTAATTGGTTATTATTGCTTGTTATTATAGAATTTTTAGTAGGTTGTGCAAACTCGTGGTCTGCGCAACCTACTAAAATTTCAGAACCACTTTCCCAAAAGAACATAGGTAGGTAGAAATATGAAAAAAAATTGGTCCCTTCCCCATACAAACTGCCTTATCAGCTGATGAAGTTTCTATGGGGACCTTGAATTTTTTTTCGTATCTTGACCTATAATAGGAAAAGTTGTTTAGTATTTGGGTCTGAGTAACATACTAAAATTTGTGTTCTTACTAAAAAAAGCCCTACTTTATATTCAAGTAAGTAAATTCACAGTATAGGAAAGTCAGTTTTTTGTCTTTCTTCACTTCTTGTTTCACGCTAAAACTACTGAACCTTTACTGAACCGATTGTTAGAGAAAAGAGGTTACAATTGTTGACAGACTGGCTGGTATGACAAGATGATGGATGCTTGAATAGAGAATGAGAGATCCGTCTTGTCACCTGACTTGTGATCAAATCTTTGATGTGTTTTTATATTTTGAGGAATTAAAATTGGTGTACTTATGTTTTGTTTTTGATACAAATCTGTATAAAACATACGTGTTGGTTGTGTCATATCTACCTTATGGTGTTTCAACAGGTAAAGGGTAACCGCACCACGAAGTAAGTAGAGTGTGACATATAATGCAACAAAGTGAGGAACCTGGAAATCTCCAAGCTCCAATAAGTACACCAGAGACGAGCACATCATCATCAACAATGTGACATGCTGGTTCGGGACTAGCACTTCCGACAATTGAGAAGCATCAAGGGTGCAGCAACTTTGACACTTGGAAGTTTGACGTCGAATGTATTTTAGTGCAAGACGATTTGTCGAAGTATGTAGAGAGTCCGCCCGCTAATGGAGACGTGATTGCTAAGCGAGGTGATCAGAAGGCGCGCACCAAAATATGCCTTCTGATAGAAAGCCAGTGTAAGGTACACGTTCGCAAAGCTAAGACAACGCATGAGACCTGGAATAATTTGAAAGCTGCTTATGAGGATAAAGGCATAAATAACCGATGTCGTTTATTATCGAAGCTAGTGAGTTTGAAGCTATGCATGTTCCAGAGCATTACCAAATACGTGACAGAGCTAATAAGAGTAGCTAATCAGCTGTCAGATTTAGGTAAAGAGATCGATGACGAGCTGCTAGCAGCACTGATGCTGCAGGGTCTTCCAGACGAGTATACGCCTATGAGACTGGCATTGGAAAATACAAATACAACTTTGACAACTGACTATGTCAAGACAAAACTTCTTCAAATAGATGAAACTAGAATTTTCACAAACCAAAACACTCCAGGCCCGAGTTTTGCACTCAGTTCTACTTCAAAGAATAATCAGAAGTATGTTCGGAGGAACAAACAGAAGAAAACTGAAGTGAATTGTTTTATTTGCGAAGGACCACACAAAGCTTGCGACTGTCCACATAATAATATGCGGAAGACCAAGACAGTTCACGTGGCAACAGCGCTTACGATGGTAGAAGAAGAGAACTCCATCAATGACGATTGGATTCTTGATTCAGGAGCGTCTGCACATATGACCAGTAGGAGAGATTGGATGCATAACTTTGTAAAGGTGGAAAGACGGGTAAAGGTGTGTTGCGCAAATGGGGGTAAGGTGTATGGAGAAGGATTTGGTACAGTAGCGAATGAGTCGCCAGTTATTACAGTTGGTAATGTTATGTATGTACCAGGTTTTGCATCTAACTTATTGAGTGTAAGTTGTATTGTAAATAAGGGCTGTGAGATTTTTAATGCTAATGAGTGTTCTCTAGAGGGCAAACCATGTCTGACAGGAATTTTAAATAGAGGTGTATACAAACTTAAAACTTCTTCACAGGCAAGTGCACTAGCTACCACAGTTAGCAACGAGATGGAGCTATGGCATAAAAAGTTGGCACATCTAGGAGTAGGGAACCTCATTAAATTAGGAAATAAGCTTGCAACAGGGGTAAGTTTTCAAACTTCTTCTAATCTAAAGGTAGATTGTGTAGCTTGTTTGATGGGTAATCAAACCAGACAACCATTTGAGCGAAATAAGGCTACGAGAGCTAAGGAGCTCTTAGAGTTGGTACACTCGGATATTAGTGGACCTATGAGTGTTATGTCCATGGGTGGTTTTAAATATTTTATAACATTTATCGATGATTATTCGCGTAAAACTTTTGTTTATTTTCTAAAAGAAAAGAGTAAAGCTTTTGAGAAAATAAAAGAGTTTAAGATTTTTGCTGAGACTCAAACTGGAAAGAAACTGAAGGTGTTGAGGACTGAATAAAAGAGTTGACGATTTTCTGAAGAGTTGTGGCATTAAGCGCCAACTCACGATTGCGTACACACCTGAGCTAAATGGTGTTGCCGAGCATGCAAATCGCACTATTACTGAAAAAGCACGAACAATGCTGCAGGAAGCTGGACTCCCTGTTTGTTTTTGGGCGGAAGCAGTAAACACTGCAGTATATTTGTAAAACAGAAGTCCAACTGTAGCGGTGAAGAATATGACGCCAGAAGAGAAGTGGAGTGGTCGAAAAGTGGACCTGCGTCATCTCAAGGTGTTCGGCTGCAGAGCTTTTAAACACATCCCCAATGAAAAGAGAAAGAAGTGGGATGCTAAAAGCAAAGAGCTTATCTTTGTGGGATACTGCGAAGAATCAAAAGGATACAGGCTGATTGATCCAAAAAATGGTGAGCTTCACAGAGCACGAGATGTGGTATTTTTCGGAAATCAATTTTACCACAAGGCTATTGAATCTGAAGAGAAAAAGGTTCCAGTAGCCATCGATCTTGGAAACGATGAAGACATACAACCAGAAACTGTTCAACCAGAGGAGACAGTTCAGGAAGAAAACTTGCTGTTAAATGATAGTGATCATGTTGATAGGGGTCCTGAAGCTGAAACTTTGGAAGAGGATGAACAGTGGCAGTCGTTTGAAGAGAGACCGAATGAAGCAGAAACTGTACCTGAAGTAGTAGAGGAAAGAAGATACCCACTCAGAGTTAGAAAACCTGTTCAGAAACCAGACCACATAACTTATCAAGCGACACTGGAACAGGATGATTCTATAACAGTTCAAGATGCATTATCTAGAAAGGATGCCAAGCAGTGGAGAGATGCGATCCAGGAGGAGCTGGACGCTTTAAAGAAAAATGGCACCTGGATTTTAGTGAAACCAGACCAAGCGAGCAATGTTGTTGATTCTAAATGGTTATTCAGAATCAAAAAGGAGGCGGGGAATAAAACTCGTTACAAAGCCCGATTGGTGGCACGTGGTTTCAGCCAAAGAAAGGGAATAGACTATGACGAAACTTTTTCACCGGTAGAGCGCTCTGAGGCTACTTATTGCACTAGCAGCAAACCTTGGTCTTAGTGTTGACCAAATGGACGTAAAAACGGCTTTCTTAAACGGAAGTCTTAATGAGGAAGTGTACATGCGACAACCACCCTGCTTTGAGGAAAAGGGGAAAGAGGACCATGTATGCCTGTTAAAGAAATCGCTTTATGGGTTAAAGCAAGCACCGCGCGCATGGAATCTTAAGTTGAACACAGAGCTGGAGAGCCTCAACTTTAAACGGTGCAAAAATGAAACCTGCGTATACACGAGGAAGATTGGAACAGAACTGATCATATTAGCGGTCTACGTTGACGATATTCTTATGTTCTACAATAACAAGAAAGAGATGCAAAAGGTCAAACAAGAGTTGATGACTAAATTCGAGATGAAGGATTTCGGGAAAGCCGAGTTGTATCTTGGAATGAGAGTCAAGCAAACGAATGGATACATCAAAATTTACCAAGAAGAATATGTAAATAAAGTGCTGCGCAGATTTAATATGGAAAACTGTAAGCCAGTTTCTACTCCAGCAGTGCCTGGACAGAGGTTTAATAAACCTGAAGAGCCATATACGCCCAATGAGAACATACCTTAGGCTGTTAGGATCATTTATGTACATTGGGGTGTGTACAAGACCAGACATTGCACACTCAGTGAACTTTATGAGCCAGTTTAGTAAGTGCTATGAAGATGTTCACTGGACTGCTGTTAAGAGGATTCATAAGTATTTTAATGGGTACTTCGAATTACTACTTAAAATTCCCATACAAAATGAGTCGATCACGTGCCCACTTTACTATGGAGAGGCGAAAAAAATTTTTTCTTCGTGAAAGTTGCTTGTTATCATGAGTAGAATCACTGGGCTTCGGGAGCACAACCAATGAAAATTCACGTTGTAGAGTCGAATAAAATCTCTCTCTCTCTCTCTTGCATAAACCTTTTCAGCACAAAGTAAACAACAACAATGGCAAGATAGGAAAAAAATATGATTTGGTATTTTTAAAATCAAAATAAAGAATAAGTACAGACAAAATAGTATTAAAATTGACTCCCAATTCTATTTTAAATCTAAGTTTAGAATAACATCTCTTAAGTTTGCATACATAAATTCAAATTTTACTAAACTTTTTCCTAACTAACATTATGCAATTCAAAGTTGTCTGAAGTCTTACTTTCACCCGAGAATCTAACGTGCGTTCGAAATTTCCACTCTATGAAACAATACTCTTGCTAGTTACATAGTACCTAATTAATTTGTTTGTAATTTCATTTTTACTATCTTAAGTCTATGTGTTTACCATTTTTTCTGAATGATAACTAAATCAAGTAAAAGAAGTTTTAAGATTATTTTAAGTTTTCCTTACCTAATCTTTCTTGAATCCGCTCTATTGTTATTTGTTTGTCTGAACTAGGTATTGTAGATATCTTAAAAACTATAATTTTGTCTTAAGTCAGCCTTCAAGACATCTTGAAGTCAGCTTCAAAAACTTATTCATACGTAATCTCCTAAGTAGGGGTAAACTTTATCTAAAAAGTGGTATGAAGTCCCTCCTAAAATTCTCTTCAAGGTTGTGCCCATTTTTACTACAGATTGCCTTGAGGGATGACTTGTAGATATCTTGAGGGACATAATAGTTTTGGCCAAGGCTAAAGCTGGAATTCGTCATTTTGTCTTCAAGATATCTTTAATACCTTCTTTAGACAAGCATTGCTACTTGGGAGAGAAGCATTGCTTTGGCAACGGAGCCAAAGAAGCCATTTTTCTCAGACGTTTTATAAAGGAGATTATGGGTAAGGAGGAGTTGCCCATTGTTATACATACGCACAGAACCCGGTGCACCATCAACAAACAAAACATGTTGATGTGCCCTATCATTTTGTAAGAGACGCTTTAGAAGAGGGAGCAATCTCACTTAAGTATTTGGATACTAAGTGCATGATTGCTGATGCTTTAACAAAAGCAGTGCCAAGAGGGAAGCATGAGTTTTGTCGTAGAGAGATGGGTGTATGTTGATTTTATCTGTCCGTAAGTGAGTGAATATGATCTGATGGAGTATGAATCAGGATATCAAGTCTGATGGAAACAATTGAGGAGGAGTGTTAGAGAAAAGAGGTTAAAATTGTTGACAGACTGGCAGGTATGACAAGATGATGGATGCTTGAATAGAGAATGAGAGATCCGCCTTGTCACCTGACTTGTGATCAAATCTTTGATGTGTTTTTTTATATTTTGAGAAATTAAAATAGTGTTACTTATATATTGCGTTTTGATGTCAATCAACTAATAAGCGTTTTGTGCACTCTGCAAGAGGTCTGTGGATCATAAGGAACCACATTTTTCAACTACGATTGTAACGAAACACTGGTATAAACACTGACGGGTTGGTAAATCAAACATAATAATATCAGTTATCTCCTCATCGTTATGGAACGCGCCCAAGGTTATTTTATAAAAGCTTACCTGAGCCGTGAAAGAATATCACTGTTGCCGTATGCTTAGCACCAGTTGGATTAGTAAGGTGTAAAGCACCGAGTTTAGACATGTTAGAACAATAATCCTATATTTATTTTTCTTCTAAGTTTTCGGCACTAAACTTTTCTTTCTATTCTACTACGCCACGCTGTGTCTGTCAAGGGTTTCTCTTTCCAGTGAGAGCTAGAGGGTAAAATTATTCATAGCAAGGAACTAGGTATGCAACAACTTTAGGACCTATATAAAACGCTTCTGTCTTATTATAGTACTCTTTGATAAAACGTGGTTACGTGGTTCCTTCAGTTCCTTGCTCGGTTTCCGCCAGGTATAAAATTTTCTTATCTAGGGTTGCGTTCCGAATCGGGTAGAAGTACTAGAAGTTACCCTGACAGCAGGATAGCGTTATATGACGTCCATCGGTGTGGTCGAGACAGACTGCTGTCAAAAGTTAACTATTACCGTTTTGGAACAAACACAAGGGCGCGTTTCAAATTGGGTAGAAATGACCCTGACAGCAGGATAGCTTTATTTGACAGCAGTCTGTCTCGACCACACCGATGATCGTCATATAACGCTATCCTGCTGACTTTTACCCACGCTGTGTTCCAAATTGTACAAACGCTGCTAAAAGCGTATACAGTACTGACGGACGGTCCAAATTGATTTTGCACGCTCACAAAGCTACCACTGCTTTAATGGCTGTAGTCAATTTGGAATGGATTTAAGCGCGCTCACGTGTTCATCTGTCAAAATGTCGGTTTTGTTTTTATTTTCTTTAACAAAGCCTAAGCTAATCCCTGAAAAATATGCGCCAAATCCACTCTCATTTCCATTAGAGACAAACTCATTAACAAAACTTGAGAAACATCAGCTGGCTGCAAATGTGTGGGATTATATATGTGTCAAATCGATTTTGACATTAGCGCTTTCACTGCTCCTCCTATTTGACTAAAGCACTGATAGCAGAAACGATGACGTCATCAATGACGTAAGGCGGTGAACGAGCGAGTGCTTTAGAGCACGCTTTTGGTCAATTTGGACCGACTTAAGCGCGCTCACAGTGCTCTAAAGCAGTCTGTTAGCGCAAATTGGACCGCACAGCCATTGACGTAAGAAAAACGCTGCGCTTCTGGCGTAGTTTCCAAAATCTTTGCTTTTACCCGATTCGGAACAACTTAAGGGCCCCATACACAGCCCTGCCTGCAGGACCGCCCTGCTTGCAGTGCCACTGCCAATCGTACTTTGTGTGGGCATGCAGGGCCGACAAAATCGCCGTTACATCGGCCCTGCAAGACCATTAGACCACACACAGTACGATTGGCAGTGCGCACTGCAAGCAGGGCCCTGCAGGCAGAGCTTTGTATGGGCCTTTAAAACTATCATCATCATCATCATATCAGCCGAAAGACGTCCACTGCTGGACATAGGCCTCCCCTAAAGAACTCCATGACGACCGGTCCTGCGCTGCTCGCATCCAGCGGCTTCCCGCGACCTTGACCAGATCGTCGGTCCACCTTGTGGGGGGCCTGCCAACGCTTCGTCTTCTGGTACGTGGTCGCCACTCTAGAACCCTCACGCCCCATCGGCCATCGGTTTTTAAAACTATAGAGTCCGTCATATACACATATACATTTTCTGTATATGAGCTAGTGAAGTGTAAAGCGTCTCACTGTCGCCCATGCTAGTCGGTCAAAAAACTCAGTTAAGTTTTACAGAAATCAAGATATCTTTAAAAATCTAATGTTTTAGTATAAACTTTGTTTGCGAAAGTGAGAATATATCGTTTCTTACTTGTGAATTGATCGTAAATAATCCGTAATAGCCATTTTATGCGTGATTTTTAACACCGTTTTTTTCCTGAATGGTAAGTGTTTTTACCACAAAAACTGTGGTAGTAGCATTTATTAGTCCCATGTCATATATTTCTCAGAGAGGAAGATTTAAATTTTACGTTTTTAGGATAAAAAAAAAATCCATACATTTTAGTATGGAGGTCCCTCGCAAGAAAATAGCTCCCTCCTTAGCAGAAAGAGCTGCATCTTAAACCTCCTTGTTCGAATCACATCGAATGTTTCTTTTTTTTTTGTTCGTCCTTTCGGACAGGCGAAGATCAATGACCATGCTGCCTTTTCTTCCTTTTTAACAGACTTCAAAAAAGGAGGAGGTTCTCTATTCGATCGTATTTTTTATAATATTTTTTTTTTTTTTATGTATGTTATTCCATAACTCCGACAATAGTGAACTGATTTGAATGATTCTTTTTTTATTCAGTAGGGTTTAGCTTCGAGTTGGTCCCATATAAATTTGGTAGAGATCTGTTGATGGAAAATGAGATAAAAACGGTAACTCTTCAATACATAACGGCACACGAACAGTAGGGTAACATTGGGGGTTTTACGTCACGCTGTGATGTAAAACCCCCAATGTTACCCTACTACAATGTCTGACACCAATATTAGTTATCACCACCGGTCTGTATTTTTTGTTTGACCTGTGTGAATAAAAAGATCCGCTCTGTCTCTCATACGACGACAGTAAATACGCCCCCCCCCCCCCCAAGGACAGTAAATAAAAATTTAATAGGGATACTTAAAGGAATACGAATATAAATACGAATAGGAATACAAATGGGGATACTAATAGGAATACGAATAAGAAAACGAATAGGGATACTAATAGAAATACGAATATAAATGCGAATAGGTATACGAATAGGGATACTAATAGGAATAAGAATACGAATAGGAATACGAACAGAGATACTAATAGGAATAAGAATACGAATTTGAATTCGAATGGGAATACGAATAGGAATATTAATAGGAATACGAATAGAAATACGAACAGGAACATAAGAAGCGTGGTTGTGGTACTTTCTTCAAAAATATACCTATTATACTGGAATAGGGATACTAATAGAAATACGAATATAAATTCGAATAGGTATACGAATAGGGATACTAATAAGAATACGAATAGGAATACTAATAGGAATACGAACAGGGATACTAATAGGAATAAGAATACGAATTTGAATTCGAATGGGAATACGAATAGGAATATTAATAGGAATACGAATAGAAATACGAACAGGAACATAAGACGCGTGGTTGTGGTACTTTCTTCAAAAATATACCTATTATACTAGGTACGTATTTTTGCTTTAAAATTCTAGAAGGGAGCTCCCTGACCAGCAATTGATTTTTAAACGCGATGTTTTACTAATGATTATTAAGTATAAGTCGTCTAAGCCTTAGTCCGTCCGACTTTAAAGTTGTGTATGAAATTTTTAAAGACATGCTCAGAATAATAATAGAGATAGACAGCATCGAGGTAGACCACGGCGCAGATGGTGCGATGAACTTGACGCTTTCTGAAGAGACTGTCAACAAGAGGCTCTGAGTAGAGACCAGTGGAAGGAAAGGACTAGTGGGCACAGTGGGACCAGTGGGCTTTTGCCCATCAGTGATACAACCATGGCTAATAAGATGAGAAGAAATAATAAGGGGCAATCCCATAAAAAAAAATTGCGATTTTGGGTTAACTCTATAGTAAAGACGGTAGCACATTATAAGAGTTAAACTTGGTATGATTCTAGTGCATTAGCTAAACAGATTGTAACAGAACAGGTATATAGGTAACAACCCTGAAGGACCTCCTTATGAAACTGAACAACTTTACTTAAGGAACATGGGTCGAAAAAAAAATCGGAAGTCACAGTTGATACTTGTCATATCAACGATTACCTTTTCTTTTTTTTACCTTGGCTTAGTTAAATTGCATCACGACATTAAAGCTACGTTGGTCCTGTCTTGGAACCAGATGAATGACAATTAGTAGGTGTAGAGCATTTCCAGTGTTTTAAAAGTTTGAGCGATTTTCCTAAATTTTATCTTAAATAATCAGGCTTACTCCATTTTACCATACCTGCGAGGTATGTACTTAACCAACAATCTATAGTTTAAAACTTATTTGTATTACTTACACCCATTACACTAAAACTTACAAAATAAAAATAATTTTAACAAAAAGTAAAACCTCCTCCAAAAAAACTACTAAAAAGTATGAAATAAAATAAAATCATCAGTAACTAAAAAGGAAAATAACCATACCATCTCTCATTTTAATTAAATATTATAAAAATCTATTCTTTTTGGAGTCGGTGCCTGCCAAAAAGTTGCGGGCAACTCCTAGTATGGTACGAGTAACTTCTGTCACAGAAGAAGCTGAATTACTGACTGGTTATTTTGGTTTACCTTTGAGGTGGTCCCATTATTAAGTTAGTCAAGGTAAAGTTCGAGATGAAAACAAAACAAAACTCCAACAAAAAGATTAAATGATGAACTTTGTATGACCTTCTGAAAGTGCTAATGTTAAATACATGAAATTTGGAAGATGTATTTCTCATGTTATGAAGGTTCGCTATTAGAAATTATTTTAAGAGATTTGATTGTTTATAAGTCCTTTGCTGTGGTAAAAATTTTACAAATTTGAATTTAAGCTTATGATAAAAGATAAAAAAACACGTGATTGAGGGTTTCTTAAAAATGATCCGTAAATGGGGTAAAATTAGAGATGAGTTTTTGTCAATTTGTTAGTATAAAAGTTTTTCATTTTTGAAGTTACAGGTATTAAATTATATAAATTAGAAATTTAAGCTTTCGTACAAAGTAAAAAAGTACATGTTTAAGTTTTTTTTTGAAAGTTTGAGAAGGATGAGAATTTGTATGGAACTCTGAACCTGCTAATACTAGAAAAGTGAAATTTTGTAGGTGAATATTTCACATTCATCCCCTCTTTCCGTCAAGTGAAAGTAATGTACTACCTAAACAATGCATTCATATATTTTTTCATAATCCATTGTTTCATCAAGTGACAAGATTGTGGGAAAAGTTCCGACATGAAGTTTCCGCCGCCGAACTTCCCGCTACGGAAAGATCCATCGTGGATCGTTCAGATGCGGGATTTTCTCGGGTGTATCGATACACAAATCGGATGAAATGAAATATGAAAAATTGTATAGAACTCCGGTACTAATGATGAAGCTTAGAGGATGATTTTCAAGAAACGCTTAAATACGTGTTTCTGTATGATTTTTAGCAAATACTTAAATTCAAATTAGTAACTAAAAGAAACATTACAGTCAGTGCGAAGACTAACCTTAGTTTACTTTGTAAAGCGGTAAATGTGGTTTTATTGACCATTCAACAATAAAACTAATTAAAATACTTGATTTTATTTGAATAGAACAATCCTGGAATCAAACCGAATCCCAGTCTAGCTGCTCTTCTTTATGTTGAATTGAAATTGTATTATTTTTAATGTATGTTAAAAAATATTCGAATATTCGAATATTTAGCTCTCGAAGTATTAATTTTATTCGAATAGTAAAATGAAACGAATAGTGCAAACCCTATGTACAACACAAATGATTAAAACAAGAATCCTTACTACAATACTTTAACACGAATAAATACAAAATAAGTAATAAATATAGAAATGTAATATATATTTATATAAATATAAAAATATATATAGGTATATATATATATACATAACTTACGTAAATAAATAAATACATACACATTTTTATACTAAAAAGAAAAATAATAAGAATAGAAATGATATTTAAGTAAAAACTAGTTAGAGAGAAAGTGCTCTTTTACCTTTCGCTTGAAAGTATTCAGCGACGGACTAGCGCGAATGGAGTGAGGAAGTTTGTTCCATAAACGAACAGAGTGAACCGTGAAAGAACCACCGTAGCGGCTTGAGGAGTGTTGAGGGAATTTGAGGAGTAGAGATCGACTGGTGCGGCAAGGCTCACCACGAGGAACCTGATATTCGAAGCGCTCACGGAGGTACTGAGGAGATGCAGGGTTATTAAGAATCGTGTAGAGGGTGGATAGAATATGTACATCACGGCGACGTCGGATGGGCAACCATTTCAGCTGAGATCTGAACTCCGAAACATGGTCGTATTTGCGCAAACCAAAAACAAACCAGATGCACAGATTCTGGAGCCGTTCTAGTTTGTTCAACAATTCCTCCGTGGCGTCGAGACAACAGACGTCTGCGTAATCAAGGAGAGGAAGGAGTAAGGATTGGGCAAGAGTGACTTTAGCTTCGAAGGGCAAAAACGTGGAGACGCTTGAGGAACTGAAACGAGTAGTGCACTTTTCTACTAATATCGTTGATATGACTTGACAAAGACAAATTACAATAAAAAATAACGCCTAGATTTTTGGCAGTTTTTGAGTATACCAACGAAGTACCGTCAAATACTACAGCGGGCAAATGTGCGTGCTCAATGCAGCTGATCATATAGTAGCTACCGATAATTAAAACTTGTGATTTTGCCGGATTCACTGAAAGCCCGTAAGATTTTGCCCATTCATTGATCTTTACTAAGTCATTTTTGAGGTCTGAAATAGCTTTGTTAACATCGACAAAATGGAAATGGCGGTAAATTTGCAAATCGTCTGCGTAGAGGTGATACTGAGAAGTAATTACTTGGGAAATTTGGTTAATAAATACTGAAAAAAAGAGAGGAGATAATACGCCACCTTAGGGGACGCCAGCAGCTAGGTCACATCATGTCGATGCAGCATCGTCAGAGCTAACACACTGCGAGCGCCCCCGAAGATACGAATCGAACCAGGTGAGTACAGGTGGAGATAAGTTAAGAGATGCAAGGATACCTAGGAGGATGTCGAAATCTACTGAATTGAATGCGCTACTTAAATCCAAAAGTGTCAGCACTGTCAGTTGTTTTTTATCAATAGCTTGCCGAATGTCATCATTGACTTTAAGTAGGGCGGTTACAGTGCTGTGACCTGGACGGAAACCTGACTGTAGAGGATTCAGTAAATTGTACCGGTTCAAATAATTTTAAAACTGTTTGTTTTGTCCGCTCTGCGGCCCGGGTCCGATACGTCCGCTGGGCCCTATGAGTTAAACGTACCCAGGAGTGCATCTGTGCACTCGTAGACCCGAGCGGGAGCGTAACAAATTGGGCTGCGATACATAGCGCTCAACTTATAATTAAATACCGTACCTAAATACACCTCAAAATCGGGTCCGGACCCGTGGTCTAGAACCGCCAAATACCAACTATCTACGGGTGACTCGCGCTTGACCGAGCCACCAAACTGTACATAATAATATGCAACTCACTTACCGGTGAGATTCCCGTGATCGCGACGAGTCGAAATGGATATTTGGAGGTATACCTACTCTCAGTGTGCAAGAATATGTGATGTCCAATAAAATACACTTAAATATACCTAATAAATTATAATGTGTACTGTGTCGATCCGATGATCCTGCGCCGATCTTAGTGCTGGCCGCTTCCGCAGCAGGCATCCAGGTCAAACCCCAACCTCATGCTTCAAGCACGCCGCGTTCCCCGAATGCGCAGGTCGACACACTCGACACCCGTTATAGCAGATATTCCGGAAATCTGCCTCCCAATCACTAGTCCATAGCAAATCCGCGGCGATTGCTATCAATCGTCCCACACACCACGCGGATTGCCAAGATATAGTCAAATTATCACCGGCCATGCCCCGACCACGCGGGTTGGTAACTTATTAAAACGAGTTACTTATATACAATTGTCCATCAACCGCAGTTCCTGTCCTCCCTGCGATCCAGGAAACTGTCCCGAACGGTATATTCACTACACACTTATTCCCGTAGCATAATAATTATGAGTCCATACGCGCCGCTTGCGCTATCCCAAAATGGCGTCTCGTTTACACTGACACAAGTCCCTTTACGCCTCCGAATTGATAGTTCACCACTAAATTACTTGATTGCCCCGCGCAACCTCAATATGATATTCCGCCGAATCCCGATTCGGGATTCCGCTGTGGCTTATCCGATACGCGCACCCAAGCGACCGTTCGCCAGATCTCCCGTATTGCGACTGTTCACCAGATCTCCCGTATTGCGACTACTACTAAATGCTAACAACTATGGCGCCGGCCCGCTTTCCTTATCGCACCGACGCGACGCGCCAAACCTCGGGTGGTGCTCGAATCGCGCCTCACATTTTCCGTGAATACCCGCCTCTAATCTAATTTTTCTTCTACAGAAAATAAACACCGATTTTATTTTCTACCTACATGAATAGACCCAAATTGGTTCTAAACAGTCACCCGCCCCGGACCGAGCCATCGGTCCGGTCACTATCTGGCAGGCAACTAACGAGGCCACTGCTCGTCTAAGAACCGAATCACCGACCTAGACCTCTGCCATTCTAAGTACCATCATGGCCAGGAAGCAGATTAAGAATGCGCCCCCGGCGCCAACGCAGTGGCGGTAGGTTGGCATCCCCAACCTAATACGAGGTCTCCCATACATGGGGATTGGTTCTGTCCAGCCACTTAAGGCGTTGCTGCAATACCTACAAATATCTAAACAACTACCGCTTACGAAGCGTGAAATATGTTGCAGCAACTGAACGCAACAACAACTACAATAACATGACCGGATTTCATGCATGGCGTCAAGTGGCTAGCCAATGGAACTGAGTGGACACCAAACGGGAGTTGAACCCAGCTTCAAATTTACAAACACGGTCATCTCAGTTCCCCAAAGTTATCATTAATCCTAACACATAACAAATGGTCCTTCGCGGACCTTACTGCTAATTCAAATAACACTCCAGTGAGAGCATGCGAGCGTATTCAAACGCATAACAACTCGAATGCTCCGACGAGGGAGGCTCATGCCGATCTCGTGCTGAATTACATACAAAAATGTGTACAATCTCCTTCAATGCGCGATCAGCACCCGTAAAATTGGTCCACAGCCCAACCTGATCAGCGATAGGAGTTCCCTGTGCGATATTACCTATCCAGCGCGACCATAACGCTTCCTTAAGAAGATCGGCTACGAGTACCAAATGACCTGCCTTGGTCGAAAGGCCACCTAACACGCCCAGTCTTACTTGACTTCCCATACCGAAGGCGTGATTCCTTGGCCATGCTCCGTACGGCCCCCAATGATGATGTGGTTACATCGCGGCTGTCATCAAATTACCAAGACAAGCACCGAAACGCGATGTCTACAGAGGTTGTCTGTAGACATATCCTAATCTATTTAAATAGCCACTCTTCTGGCCCCCTTATAAACTACTGAGGTCCCCAACACAGCGGGTGACCCTGCAATGCAGTAGACTTGCATCTCCGAGATGCCCCCAGCCAGTTTTATCTTCACCGGCACATTGTACACACCAGTGGAGTCTCAGACCCGTTCATCTGAGCAACCCGCTTCGCCACGTACACCTCAAGTATATGGATTCAATAACCCCGTGAGAAGAGCGGCACCCGCCCGTTCCCGTTGATCAATCAAATCTAGATCAGTGCCACATTATTCTTTACCGTAACTGCGCGCACATCCACTTCACCTATCAAACCAGGGGTGCGCAAATACACCCACGCAGCATACCCGCGCCCCGAGGCGTCGTAAAATCCATCCAAGGCCACCTTACTGCCCACCGATGGCAGTTGCTTGCGAGGTAGCGCGATTAGGGTGCTTTCACTAAAGCGCCAGAATGAATCGACAGCTTCCCGATTAGCTTATCCTCCCAACCACTTTGGTTTGGCGCATGAGTTGGTTCTCGGTCTCCCAGAACCTTGCAGCTTCCCTCCCGACACACCCGTAGAAGATCCCATACTCTTCAGGCAGGTCTACAGGATTCCGTTGTGGACCTGGAACATCACATCTTCCTTGTGTCGGCTGCAACCAACCCATCCTGTTCCCGTACTATCTAAGTACTTCCCAATAACTTCCCGAGGACGCTTATTCCCGTATTACGTCCACCCGTTCGGAAAGTTTAAAAACTGGATTAGCCAGATCCCATCTGACAGTCATCCCTCGTGCCCCCAATGGCAACCCCATCCGAGGAAGGACCACAACATCCAGAACTACCGCTGAGGCACAACAACAACAGACCCCAAGTCTGACCTACAGCGTTAGGCGTACCATCGCTTCCGTATCCTATTGCCCGTTTCATGCCCCGCGCATGTTGAAAATAATGGCAACCCTTGCCTATTCTCAAATCCCATTGATGCGATGCACCGTTGAGCTACCTAATCTTATAAGGCTCGCACCGTCATCCTCTTGCCATCCGAATCCCATTCCGTAAGCCTAGTCGTCGATAAACCTGACACGACTGGCTAGAGGGCAAGAGTTGAGAAGTAGGCGGCCAAACCCTAGTAGGGAAGAGTCCCCCCTGGATCCGCCCGTTGAGAGTGCACTCTTGCACTGCCCATGTAGACAAATCGGCTCCATCCCAGATCACAGGGCCCGCGGTCCGTGGTAATCCCGTAAAGGGGGCAACCGTGCCCTGATAGAACCCTACCGATTGGTGGAACCGGAACCTGGAGGCTTGGGTATTCCGCCAGTGACGGCGACATGTGTTTGGCCTGAGACATTCTCACACTCAGAGCCATCGAACAACTTACTTCGTCGCCCTGCCCCGTTCCTCGTCCCTGGCACCCGCCCATAGGCACCTGGCCTACCCCTGAGATTTCCTCGTATCCTCCTGTAAGCACCTGACATCCTTCTGCGCTCACCTGGCACCCGCCCGTAAGCACCCGTTCTTCCTTGCCACTTACCGTTTCATCGGACTGCCCATACAGTCCATGACCAATGGACAGTGGCAGTTGCTTGTAACCCGCTGCCAATCTCCTCTTGGCCACAGGTCTCCTCCGCTGGCTCCCTAGCCGGAGACGTCTCTACTAGAGACCCCGTGATCCCTTTTGAGGTAATTTCCGCAGAAGGGGCGTCCTTCACGTCTACGGAAGACCATCCACAAACCGTACTCTCGGCCCCGTGCCAAGTGTGTGACGGTGACGTGACGCCAACTTCCCCAAATGCGTCCGACTTGGGCCGCTGCTCATCCATCGGACTCCCGAGTCCGTGACCCATACATGCCGGCGACGTAGGTCCTCGTTGACCCCAACCCTGTCGCTTACCATGGGCAACCGCTTGGATGATATCATTCTCAAAGTCCAGACAGCTTATGTAATCGTCTGTCGTCGACTTCGTCTCCTTGTGCATAACTGTCAAGCTCAAATACCGCCAGAGGGCCTCCTCTACCCTCTCCATACGGTCGCTAGACTCCGATTCCCTACCCAACAAATCGTCAAACTGGTCCTCGCAGCCGATCAAAGCTGCTGTCCCAGTATACCATTGCAGCTCGGCACAAATAGCATCCCTATATTGTTCGCGAGTCAGATTAGAAGCCATGGCACCAACTTCTTAGGGATACACACAAGGAAACACCAAAAACCGTAAATAACCTAAATCTAACAAATAAAATAAATGAGTAGGTATGTCCACAAGTGGACGCCCTGCAATATTCACCGATCAGGGCACCAAGTCAACTGGTGGGCAACCGAAAACCCTACTGCAATCACAAACTTAATTATCTAACTTAAATTTAACTAATATGAGGGTAGGACCACGAGTGGACTTCCCGCTGTCCACTTGTGGGCCAAACCACGCTCTGCTACCAGTGTTCAACCACGCTCTGCTACCAGTGTTTTGTCCGCTCCTCGGCCCGGGTCCGATACGTCCGCTGGGCCCTATGAATTAAACGTACCCAGGAGTGCATCTGTGCACTCGTAGACCCGAGCGGGAGCGTAACAAATTGGGCTGCGATACACAGCGCTCAACTTATAATTAAATACCGTACCTAAATACACCTCAGAATCGGGTACGGGTGACTCGCGCTTGATCGAGCCACCAAACTGTACATAATAATATGCAACTCACTTACCGGTGAGATTCCCGTGATCGCGATGAGTCGAAATGGATATTTGGAGGTATACCTACTCTCAGTGTGCAAGAATATGTGATGTCCAATAAAATACACTTAAATATACCTAATAAATTATAATGTGTACTGTGTCGATCCGATGATCCTGCGCCGATCTTAGTGCTGGCCGCTTCCGCAGCAGGCATCCAGGTCAAACCCCAACCTCATGCTTCAAGCACGCCGCGTTCCCCGAATGCGCAGGTCGACACACTCGACACCCGTTATAGCAGATATTCCGGAAATCTGCCTCCCAATCACTAGTCCATAGCAAATCCGCGGCGATTGCTATCAATCGTCCCACACACCACGCGGATTGCCAAGATATAGTCAAATTATCACCGGCCACGCCCCGACCACGCGGGTTGGTAACTTATTAAAACGAGTTACTTATATACAATTGTCCATCAACCGCAGTTCCTGTCCTCCCTGCGATCCAGGAAACTGTCCCGAACGGTATATTCACTACACACTTATTCCCGTAGCATAATAATTATGAGTCCATACGCGCCGCTTGCGCTATCCCAAAATGGCGTCTCGTTTACACTGACACGAGTCCCTTTACGCCTCCGAATTGATAGTTCACCACTAAATTACTTGATTGCCCCGCGCAACCTCAATATGATATTCCGCCGAATCCCGATTCGAGAAATAAACAACCCCAAGCGCGACCACCGCTGTGGCTTATCCGATACGCGCACTCAAGCGACCGTTCGCCAGATCTCCCATATTGCGACTGTTCGCCAGATCTCCCGTATTGCGACTACTACTAAATGCTAACAACTATGGCGCCGTCCCGCTTTCCTTATCGCACCGACGCGCCAAACCTCGGGCGGCGCTCGAATCGCGCCTCACATTTTCCGTGAATACCCGCCTCTAATCTAATATTTCTTCTACAGAAAATAAACACCGATTTTATTTTCTACCTACATGAATAGACCCAAATTGGTTCTAAACACTGTTTCTGAACAATGCCTTCGAGGACTTTCGATAGGATGGGAAGAATAGAAATAGGACGGTATTGAGAGAGAGTGGTCGGATTGGAAACCTTCGGCAGTGGGAGAACATGGGCTCTCCTCCAACTACTTGGAAATGAACCTGTTGACAATGAGTGATGGAGGATGCGAGTGATGATAGGAATAAGTTCATCTACAAGTAGAAGGATCATGACCAGTGGCGTGCACAGAGATTTTAGACAGGGTAGGCAGAAAAATTTCAAAGTACATTCAAGAGCATGTCAAGCTTGACACATTGGACTTTGTACCATTCTTATTTCAATACAAGTAAGGGCTAGAGTCGCACTGCAAGTGTCAAACTTGACCTGTCGTTGACTGTACCTAATATATTTACTGCATACTAGTTTCGGTTTCGTCGTCTCGCCAATTTAAAAATGAGGTTTGACATTTTTCGTTCGCTGTTTTTGTCTATTTTCCTACTATACTGAAACGAATCAAAACAAAACAAACAATGGCGGCTCAGTATAAAAATAAATAATGTTTATCATTCAAATACATACATGCAAACAAATATTTAATTGTCTTTATTTTGAAACAAACCCACTTTTTAAAATAGTTACGTAGCCAACTGGACGACTTCGGTAACTTTCAGCCAAATTGAGACATTGTCTATACAATGCAATTGTGTGCATTATTTGAATCATTGTGTGCCACGTATTTATAGGAACGCACACACACTGCATTCGCATAACCACGCGGCACACATATAAACATTTAGACAGGAATAGTATGTGTCTTTGCCGCTAGGCGCGCAGCGGCGCTAGTGCAGCGCAACGCGATGTGCATGTTGCAGGTGTACCGGTGCGATGATACCACCGATACTCGACAGGTGGAGCTAGTTTAAGTTTTTTAATTTTTTTTTCTTTGTAGTAGATAGTAAATAAACAAAATGTGATTGATATGATAAGGTATCAGAATCAAATATAATCTGATTATTTTATCAGAGCAGGTAGGGTAGACAGTGTCTTTCTGTCTTTATGGAGTGCACGCCACTTGGATCATCTGAAGGTAAATCCCATCATCGCCTACAGCTTTTGTGGAAATGGAGATGAGAGATCTCTTAACGTCACACTCTGTAACCGGTGTGAAGGTGAAAGAAATGCACGTTGGTAGAGGCTTATTAGACAGGTGAAGAAGAGTTGCAGATTTTATTTCATCTTGAAGAGTGACAGGAGCTTGAGAGAAGTGAGCATTTAAAGCATTAAGATCTAAATACTAACAGACGATCGGATCGGATGCTCTGAATCTAGCTCCAGAGTCCAGACCACCGACCGTCCGATCCGCTCTGCGCAACACACGATCGGACCGTACACCGGACATACGATTGGGTTGCCAGATTGGTTGTCCTGAAAAGAACGATTTTTGTCTCTTTTGGCAACAGATCGCCCTTCCGATGTCGGTTAACATGTTTAGGTTTACTTTCTTATTTATTCATATTCATGGTGATCGTCCCTTTTGGCCAAAAATCGTTCCTTTCCAGACACAGATTTCCAATTTTCCGAAACTTGACATAGGCACTGGCAGCACCGAGCAGTCTATTTTACTCGATCACACATATGAACGTCATATAAAGCTATCCTGCTGTCAAGGTAAACCAGATAAGATAAAGTATGTTTTACCGTTGTTAACCCACTTCTCCGCGTTATGGCTCCAGTTTTATCAAAACAAACTAAAATCGCGGTAATTGTGGCTATTTATTTATAACCATCTAACTTGTCGGATGTGTCCTACAAACATGGAAGCTCTTTGTAAAGCTCCAACAATTCTTCCTGGTAACCCGAATTGTATTGTGATACATTATAATAAAGTGATAGTACTGTAATAAGTGGTTTTCCCTTCTTCATGAATAGCGAGGGTCTCCCTCGCTATAGATGTACTTCGTCCCTTTCTAATTATTGCCATACTAATGAAGTTTGCACAATTTCCGTGCAAAAAGTTAAGTTTTATATCCACAAATTTTTATTTATACGTATTTTTAAATACTTATTTGAATAATTTTCAACGTGCAAAGTATAAACTTCTCTCTCAGTTTTCATTAAATATTGATAAATGCAGAAAATCATTTTCTTTTGATTTATCTGGATTAAAAACTCTTTGGTAAAATGATTTTTAACAATGATTTTGCATGACATATAGTTGATGTTGTCATGGCAACATAAACAAAATGTCATGCAAAATCTATTAGAAAGGGACAGCTTCATCTCATCTTACGTCCTACTCTGCTTGCATAATTTTTGGAAGAACGCAATCTGGTTAAAAGGGCCACGCACGAAAATCTCTTCTTTATGAGCCAACGGGAGAAATATGTGTGGAGGGCTTGGAGGAGCTGTGGACGGACATATTCGAACTATATCGAGATTTTCCGTGCCTCTGTAAGATTAACCCCGAGCAATGCCATAACAAAGACATGTGGTCCCAAAAATATAAGACTTTTAATAATGATGCTACATTGTCGGCTTTCAAGACTTTTTAAAGCTATTTAAAAAAAATATTTTTATAAAACTATTTTAAAATTTTAATTTTTAAAAATATTTTTTTTTGTTATCATCGGGGTCTCAGTAAATAAGCGTGACCCAACGTCTCTCGCAGTAGTTAGGTACATACATCATTGTTTTCTTTTCGTGTTCTTTGTGCCACAAGCACAGCTAACGCAATTTTTGGTGTTTTGATAATGATGGAGCCATTTTAGTATAGGTAATTGTATGGGAAAGACAGCACTGGACACGTCTGAACCAAGGAACATTATATACTGGTCTGAACGCAACAGCGCAACGCGCTCTTATGACTTGCATTGCAGGGCTTTGTTTGGCAACATCCTCTGCGGCAGTACTGCAAGCAGGGCCCTGCAGGCAGGGCTTTGTATGGGCCCTTTATGCCTTGTCGCAATATATCAAAGAGATTTGAACCTCGCAAAGATTTTGGAAACTACGCCAGGGGCAGCGTTTTTTCTTACGTCAATGGAACCTCGCTACGCAGCGAGGTTAAAATCTCTTTGCAATATATATACTAATCTGGACTTTTTGGCGGGAACTTGACATGGGCGTTTGCCTGCTTAATTGAAATTTAGTTTTTTTGTGCGTTTAGTGATTTAGTGGATAATAAAAATAGTGTGTTATGCAGTAAAACTACGGAGTGCGCAGCTGATGAAGATTTCAAGTGATCTCGTGTTTAAGCCCCATTTGTGTTGTCCCAAAAAGTTACGAACATTTTCCTTCGTAAAGTTTACTATCGCTTTACGAGTGGAGCAAAAAGAAAGACAGATTAAAGACATTAGAAATGGCTGTATGGGCTTTGTACTCTTTGCCTTTCCCAAAAAAAAATTAAAAAATACTAATCTGTGGTTCGGTTTGACGATTTTTTACAGAAAGTGTTTTTTGAAATCGTTTTCAGATTGTTTATGAATTAGAGTAGCTTTGTAAGGCATGTCTTGGTTATTCGGATATAGCACGAAGCCTCCGCAGCCTCCCACTGATGGGTTGCCAGCGGAGGGTGGTGGTGCACCCTCTACTTCAGCTCCTGCGAACCTGACCAGTGCGGAAAAGAAGGCGATGGAAGCTTATCGGTTCGACTCCAGTGCTTTAGAGAGAGCTGCCGCAGCTGCTAAAGAGCTGGAGAGGTCAAGTAAGTGCACTTAATAAGTTATCAGTAACATTTCATAGTATTGCATAATGCCACCACATAACCTCTTCGCGCATCGTGACAACTGAACTGACAATCTAGCCTTGAGATAAGACATCAAAGAAATATCAATCGAAAAAAAAAAGATTTGAGTGAGCCATAATTTTTTGCTAAACGTAATTTCGTATTCGCCTCGTTGCCCTTTAGGTAAAACTTATACTAGGGTAGGTAACTCTTGCGTCAAATCTCTCATCTCCAATTTTTTTGGTGTTGGTATAGGTTGTGGTTGTGGTACATTCCTAACTCTCGCGAAGGGCTGCTGTGGAATTGTGTATGGATTCCCATTCTGTACCCATGCGCAGCTATCTCCTCTAAATAATTTTAGCACTATTCTTAGCAATATTCCTGACTTGAAGATCCAAGTGACAGCACCTTCATTCAACAATAGAATCCAGTAACATGTACTTCCTTGTGTAGTACACAGCATAGCTGTACTTTACAAAATACTTATGTCACATAGATGACAAATAGTAATACTTATTCATTGTAGTAACATGACTGTAATCTAGAAAATTACTGCAGCTACCCTATAAAATTCATCTTCTTTATATAGAAAAGTAAATTTTAAAAAAATCATGTGGTATCGAAATAAAACCGTAATTATAACTGCTTATAAATAAAAAGCAATGGCCCAATGTCTGGATGACTGTGTGAACTAAAAAAAAGTTCACATAAAATTTCCTTTGTCTCCAATCCAGAAATGATAAACTAGCGACCCACCCTGGCTTTGCATTGGTGTAAATTCTATCATACATTGTTACATTCAAAACAATAAGCCAACATTTTTGATGAAAGCTCTCAGTGGGCTTAATTTCTTCTGACATCATGAACAACAATTTTATTATTATCATCATATTTCAACAATTTTACACAAAACAATATTGTGAACCTTCCTCTTCAATCACCCTAACTATTGATGAAAAAGGTGTAAGCATACAGAGGGACAGACAACTGGAAGCAATTTCATTTTATACAATGTAGAGACTGAGCTATCTGAAGCTTTACTTATTGGGTACTCTCCTGCTTGTTTCAATAATTTCCTTATTAGCTGGGTGTTCAGACAGAATGGTGTATGAGTCATCAGTAGAAAAGCAATAGGCCTACATATAAAATGTAGCTAGGCTAGTATCTATGTTATTCATTCATAGTACAGCAAGTAAATTTTTGTATGCCTGTGTTTACATTTCTATCCTAGAGTTATTAAGATTCTGTACCTCAAAAGGTAAAAAAAGAACACTTATAGAACACTTTGTCGTCCATCTGTCTGTCAAAACCCTTTTTCTCACAAACGGGTAAAGTTATCAAGTTGAAATTAATATCTAATATAAAAATCAATGGACTCTACTTCCCTTTGACCTAGAATCATGAAATTT
Source organism: Athrips mouffetella (assembly GCA_947532105.1). NCBI lineage: Eukaryota > Metazoa > Arthropoda > Insecta > Lepidoptera > Gelechiidae > Athrips > Athrips mouffetella. Next base: position 38,136,116 of record OX383956.1, read on the forward strand.
GGCAAGAAGCTAAAATCTAATATCATTAAATATTACAACTTTTCATACATCCAATTAAGGTAAGCTCCCATTTCAAGTAAATTCATACTACAGAGGGGTCAGGTGTGAGTAGTCGCAATTCTCTGTTAAACCAAAAGGAAAAAGCATATAGTATCACATGGTGGACAGGTATGGAACCCTTAGTGCACAAGTCCAAGTCTCACTTGGTCAGTTTTTAGGGTTCCGTACCACAAAATAAAAAAACAGAACCCTTATAGGATCACTTTGTTGCCCGTCTGTCTGTCAAGACCCTTTTTCTCACGAACGGGTAAAGGTATCCTGTTGAAATTGATAATGAATATTAAGGTCTATAAACCACACAAGATCTGAAAATTTCAATTTTTTACAACGACACAATCAAAAGATTGGCTTTTTATGCCCTCATCTCCATACATTTGTGAACCAAATCAAAACCTATGGGGTACGTCCCGTTGACCTAAAATTATGAAATTTGGCAAGACGCTAGGTCTTACAGTACAAATAAAGGGAAAAGTCTAAAATCATTAAATATTACGTTTTTTCTCACAACTAAAGTTGAGCTCCCGTTTCAAGAACTTTTCTATAAAAAAGGGGTCAAGTTGGATGGTCGCGGAGCTTTTAAAATCAAAGAGCAAAAGCTTTTAGTATATCATAGGTACGGAACCCTTAGGGCGCGAGTCCGACTCGCACTTGGCCGGTTTTTCTTTTTTTTTCTGTATGTTTTATTGTTTGCTTCAAGTACTTGATATTGCTTTGTGTACTCTTAGAACATGCCAAGGAAGCCTTGGAACTTAGTAAACTGCAGGAGGCAACTCGTCAACAAGAGCAAATGGCCAAAATCAAGGAGTATGAAGCCGCCATAGAACAATCTAAGGTTGAACAGAAAAGAGTTGACTATGAAGAAAGACGCAAAACTCTGCAGGTTAGTGCCTACAGCTGATGGTATTAAGTGTGTGAACATACTAAGCAGCCTTGTGGGGCTCATGCTGAGCTTGTGTAATGCAAAAAACCCACCCATAATTTTTATTGTGATAATTATACTTTAATAACTAGCAGTTTGATAATAATGACAAATAGTTGCATTCACTATTCTAAAGCATATTATCATTTCTACATGTAGTCAAACTTGGTTAGAGTCAATTAATTTATTATCCACTGATTTTATTTGGATAATGAGTAAATCAGTATAATTTTTCTACTTGTCAGTATTTAATTGGTTCTTTTTAATAATTTTGAACAAATGTAAAAATCTGGTCTTTGTGTACTAATAAGTAAACAAAAATTATTACAAATATTTGGTTTTTAACTATGAAATTGCCGTTTTGTGTGGCAAATTTTAGGTAAACTCACATTTTTGCATTTTTGTTTTAAGAATTAAAAATCCAAATTTTTAATTGTTTATTAAGCCAGATTGGGAAGACATTAAGCTTACAGAAGCTTAAATTTAATTTTCGAAAAATATTATCTGTGAAAAAAAAGAAGCATAGGACGTATGCCAATGCGATGGGCCTACTCTACAAAAGAAGCTACTGGAGCGACACTACAGGCCAGCATTCACCGTGCTCAAGATAGGGTGATCTGGAGAGGTGTGGCGGCACAAGCAGCAGCCCACGATTGTCACGTCCCTCAGTCATGAGGATACGAATCTTATCTTATCTTAAATAGCCCGAGAAAAAAAATAACAAATCTAATGATAAAATCGGATAACATTTAAGACAAACAATTTTTGAACCTTTAATTTTATATATCAAACTAAAAATGAAAACTTTAAACTTTATAAACTTTATTTTATGCGAAAAAAATCACTGTTTACCCGTAGTCCCGGTGGATCGGGTAGCTTTAGAATTATAGGAATTATGATCTCATTAATCTGTAAGAAAATTTCGGCAATTTCAGGGAAAGTTGGGAAAGTTTTTCAGTTTTTGGTACACCGTCCCTTACAACCTTTATACATTTTACAGTATGAAACTTTTTCTTCTTGGGTCAACAACCAATTCAGTTAATAAATAAATTTGTCCCAATGCTTGGCTATGAGCACAGCATTTTGAGTACCTTACTTACTATTGTAAGTAAGGTACTCAAAATGCTGTGCTCAGCCCAGTAGGTTCAGGCCATGCCGTCTGTTTACTTACTGGGACAATAGGTGTGGTGTAAAATGTGATCCGACCACCCGTCGGCGCGCATCGTGGTGTCCCCACCAGAAATTATAATAATAAATAATAGTAAAAGACCAGCCAAATAAAGTTAAAGTTTTAAAATTTAGTGGCCAGCATAGCATTTTAAATTAATAGTTAGTGTTATTTCTACTTTGGGAATGCGTATAAGTTTTCTGAATCTAGTCCAAAGTTGTCTAAAAGAATGCTGGTCCTATAGATCCTATAATAAATATTTCAGGAGGAGACAAAGCAACACCAAATGCGAGCTCAGTATCAAGACCAGTTAGCCAAGAAGAGATATGAAGAGCAGCTGATCCAACAGCAGAGGTCTCAAGATGAAATTTTGAAGAAGTGAGTTTTATTTAAAAGAACTGCGCTTCATTATAAGAAAATTAATAAACTACCTATGCTTGTAATATGTTGGTTGGGTCACTTATTTTAATGCATTTTGAGTTTACATAATTTACAAAGGTGAACCATTCAGAAACAAACTTGAACTTGTCTTTAGACAAGAAGAGAGCGTAGCGAAACAGGAGGCGTTACGGCGCGCGACGATTGAGCATGAAATGGAGTTGCGCGAGAAGAACAAGCTGAAAGCAATCGAAGCGGAGGCACGTGCGCGGGCCAAGGCCGACCGCGAGAACCGCGACATCACGCTCGAACAGATCCGGCTGAAGGCGGCCGAAAACAGGACCACCATCTTGGAAAGTATAAAGTAAGTCTGTATTGTTTCTTCAACTTTGAACTCAAATTTCCATGACACTCAACTTGCGCATTGCGAAATCAAAAGATGACGTAGCGTGTGATGTACTTCTTCTTCTGCTTTAATTTAAGAGCTTGGCTCTTGTCGATGGAGTAACTTCCAGTCCTCACATTGTATCGCGAGCTGCTTTACCTCCTGAAACGACACGACATTGACCATGTACTTACACTTCGTTTAAAAAAGACTGCTGTAGCTGAGCGTGCGCCCGAAAGGGACGAAAGGGAGAATATTCAGGTGAAAAATATTACGACTCTCTTTGTGATCTGTTCTTACTTCTCTCGGCAGCCTGCATAGTTTGCTCTACTTTTCACTTTTTGGCTGGCGAAGCAAGCGAAAAAGGTTGTGGTTTCGCTTGGCCTCATAATTGTTTTGAGTAGTTGATTTTTTTTATATTAGGTATGGCAATGTTTTTGTAAACAACTCTCTTGTAGGAGTAAGATATTCTCCATGGTAGAAAGTAGCCTTCACAATCGCAAGCCCACCAACTAACGCTACACAACAAATAACATCAATCCCTTAAAAAGATACACAGTATGCAATACTATATTAGAATGGACGGACACCATACCACCGAGTACCAAAAGGACGAAAGCAGGTTGAGGGGAAGGAACAATCCCTGTATACTTATACAGTGCATACCGTTAATTTAAACATGTCGTGTGTTACAATAAATTAAATCGACTCTTTTAACTGTTAAATAACATAATAAATAAGTAAACAAACACAACAGGTGCTACTTATATCAACGTTATACTCCAGCAGATCATTGCAAGCTGGGTTAAAATATATAACATGTAATTCTAAATATGCAAAACCTCTCAGGTGGAAGTTCGACTCATGTGACTGAACAACTGTTTTCCATAATTTTGACCAAAAAGGGACCTGGAGTGATTGGAAACGGATTTTTTTTTATCTGTGGTCTTTTAGCTTTGTTTTGGTCTAACCAGAATATTTTTAGGTGCCGTAGTGTTATTTTTATGATTTTTTATGTGAGCCGAGGCAGTTTGCCTGTGGCAGCTAAACTGCCTCTACACGAAACTTCAAACGCGATTTATTCGAAATCAAATCAATTTCCCTGAGGTCCATTTTTGGTCAACCACTCACATATATTATTAGTACCTGGGCGACTGAGCTATGCTCTGTATGATTAAAATATCATCGGCAGAGCAAGCTATGCTACTCAACAACAGATGGCGCTGTAAGTTTCTTGAACGCACGTAAACGCGCAAAAAAATATTTAAAAAGACGGTGAAAACGAATTTTCCCAGACATGAGACCTAGCTAGATCGATTTTTTGCCCCCAAAAACCCCTGTATACAAAATTTCATTGAAATCGTTAGAGCCGTTTTCGAGAAACCGATTACATATATGTATTGCTCGTTTAATAGTATAGGATTATTGTAGGGGTGAATAAGGGAGGCATTTTTTTTCTTATCATACATATCGAGTAAGGTATCATGTTAATGTATGTCTGTATGTATGTAATGTATGTCTCTTAGTTTTCAAGTTTTGATGAAAAATGTCAAAAACAATACCATTCCCCCCCCTCGCCTTATCACCGAAGATTGCGAAAAGAAATTCTGAATTAATTATAGTCGATAGAGGTTTACGTAAATATTACAGCCACAATAAAACGATCTTTCTAAGTTTCATAGTTTTTTGGAAATCTGCAGAAAACCTTTGCAAACAAATTTAGTTTTGCGGTCCTAAAAATGGTCTCTATTGCTTCCAAAAATAGTATAGGGATATCCGCGCGAATCCGACTCACACTTGACCTTTTTTTCTAACTTTATTTCCCAAAAGTTGTAGAATTACTTTGATTTAAAAATTTGTTTGGATTTTATCATATCTTTTTCTTGTCAGGACGGCAGGCAGCGTGATTGGTACGGGTCTAAATGCCCTTGTTACTGATTGGGACAAGACCCTGGCTGCAGCAGGAGGCTTGTCCCTCTTGGCTCTCGGTGTTTACACTGCGAAGGGTGCCACTTCCGTCACTGCAAGGTTTATTGAAGCTAGAATTGGTAAGGTCAAAGACGACTATAGTAGATATTTATAACGATGCAGTAGGTACTACGATTGTCAATTGTTTTTAGGGTGTAGAAATTTAAAATAACAAAACTGTGTAACAATGTAGGAAATTTATATATACCACTTTTTAAACTACCCATTATAAACAGCCTTTATGATGTTTTCTCCTATTTACTCGTAAACAGTGCCATTATACTCCAGTAAAATTACGAGAGATTGTATGGCGAAACGGAAATAATTGATAATAGCCGTGATTCTTTTTCAGATCGATAGATTATATTTCTGTGTAAAGCTTTTTAATGGAATCCACCTAAATTTACTTCATTTATTTATTTATTTTGCCGTCCAAACATTAAAAAAATATGGAATTTCGGAAAAAAATGTTAATAGATTATTTTTTTTATTTACGGCTTGCTATATATTCAGAATTTCATATTATACATGAATCCACCTAAAAATATTAGCTTTTTTGTATTGTTTAACTTTTATAGCACGAAATTTAAATACAGCTTATCTTCGCAACCAAAAATAGTAAAAGATCCGTTTTGCTTTCAAATAATTCAAATAGTGCTATATAATCACATTTTTGGCAAATCCAACATAAAAGTTTACAAAATCATTGTAAACCAGCGATTACAAAAAACTTTTTTTTATTTTAGTATGGCATTTTTGTGAATATATATAAGAATCACTTACATTTAAAAAGGTTGAGTTTAGCTCAGTTTATTGCTATTATTTTACCTCGACTTTATTGGCCCTTATATGTTGAAATAAGTGGAGATTTTATATTTTGAAATAAATAGATATTTTTAAATATATTTATGGTGGATTTTGATGCCTATATGTAAAGTATACGTTTATCTATGATATAAAGTATATAATTGTCTATTACTATTTTTGCCTTAGCTGTTATTCGAAAAAAATATTCCGCTTTAAATTTTAGGTGGATTCGTAAATATTGCGTCTTAACATCATATTTAAATACGATATACACAAAAAGTAGCTATTAGCATTTAATGTTTTGCAAAACCGTATTTTTACTGGACTATTATTTAAAAAAAAGGAGGCATTCAATCACCTCGTTCCGGTTCTCAATTCAACTACACGACAGTAATGTAAAACACATTGTTGTAGTGTTATGGCCGTTTGAATTTTTATTATAACCTTTGGATTCTATATCACTATGTAGTTCTTTGTATAACAAAATGTTATAGTTTTCTTAATTTATTTTTGATTATTAATTCATAATTTAACAATTTTAGGAAAACCGACACTTGTCAATGAAACATCAAGGTTCTCTTTGCTCGAGGCAGCGAAACATCCAATATTGACGATATCCAGAGCCATTTCAGCCCTGAAGAAGCCTTCGGATGCGCTAGCAGGCGTTGTGCTGGCACCCAAATTAGAGAACAGACTTCGAGATATTGCCATAGCTACAAAGAATACTCGCATAAACAAAGGGTTCTACAGGAACTTGCTCATGTATGGACCACCTGGTACTGGTAAAACATTATTTTCTAAGGTACGTGATATTAACTGATTATTGAAAATTATTAATTCTAAGCCTAATTTAGATTCATAGCATCCCATGAAACATCCACTGCAGAACAGGGAACTCCAGCAAAAATGGTGGTACTTTAGAGGGGATCTACCGTAATAGTCTTGTAATCGTTGCAGCTGGCGACCGCTGTTGTTGGTGACCGCAGTATGTAAGGTTCCTACTCCGGTTCATAAACCCTTAGTCGCCTCTTACGACACCCACGGGTGGAGATGGGTTGGTACTATTGTTTGCCAGCACCACAGTCCACACGGACCAGCGTTGCAAAACCTAGAATGTTAAATTCGGTAGGGTTGCCAGTAAAAAATCGGTAGTTTTCGGTAGATTTCCCCATACTCTATTAAATCAAACCCGCGTAGTAAAGTGATCCTTTGTCCAATGTAAATAGCCTTATCTAATAATATCCATATTTTCTTTATAAAGTTTATTTGAGCATGGGACCTACAATGGAAATCCCTTTGGCGCCGAGTAAATATTCGGGTTGACTTTGGGTGCGTTCAAACTAAACTAAACTAAAAAATCGGTAGATATTCTTTCGAAATCGGTATTTCGGTAAACGAGGGCTAATATCGGGAGATCTACCGAAAAATCGGTAGGTTTTGCAACGCTGACACGGACAGTCGAAAACCGCTCTTACGCCTTGGGTAATGTGATGAAATAGTGCCCGTTATTCGCAAATACGTAATCATTGCGCATGTCTAATTTCCAATATCCATCAATTATTTTATATATTGTAACCTCTTGCTATGATCGTAAGAGGTTTCCAAAAATTAGTAGGCTTCCATCGGTATCACCCTTCGGCGCGCTATACTATGCCACAGTTAGTCTTGATACGCCGAAGTCACGTCGTTGTCGCGTTTCACAAACCTTGTGGCGCCATCTATCATAAATTACTTGTACTTTTGATTGGTAAGTCGCACCAAAGCATATAAGGTGTAACAGAAAGGGTATATCAACCCTGAAGGATGTGATTCTGTTCATGAAACTGAACAACTTTCCCTAAGGAACGTTAGGTCCAAATAAAGCAGCTGATTCAGTTTCTATGGGAGGAAAATTTTTTTTTTTCCTATTTCTACTAATGTTCCTTAGGGAAAGTTGATCAATTTCATGGGCAGAACCACCTCCTGCAGGGTTGATATACCTTTTCTGTTACACCTTAATTAAACTGAGCAGTTTTCTGACAGCTCAAATAAAATAAAGAATACTCGATAGATTGGATTTACATTAGCTTTCTGTAAAATAAAAATATTTAATGAGTACCTACCTTGAAATAAAAAAAAAAATGTTACAAAACTTACCAAATCTGAAAGAGAAAGAGAGAAATCTAAAAGAGGTTTCATGTCCTATTGTCATATAGCGCGCACGCGAATGACAGGTCCCTGACGTTTTCTATATAGCTCAGGCGTAAAAGAACGCTCATGTATGGAGGGGGAACAAATTCCTAACCGTCTTGTTCTGCTTTTTTATGTTTGCATAAGTGTTTATATTAAAAAGTCCCTAGTTGTACCTAGAAAGCTTCTCTCATTCTTGGGTCCACTATTGATAAACAATCAAGTAACTTAAGTTTATCAAGCTTGGTAGACATAATTTGAACTCACAATAAATAATAGGAGTAGGTATAATCGAAACACGATCTCTAGCCGTGCGTGCGACCCTTCGATCCTATCATCATCATCATAACATCCCATGAAACGTCCACTACAGGGCAGGGAGCTCCCTCCAGAATTCTAGCTTTTGCTGGAAAAATGTGGAGGGGAAGTACCATAGTCACCTCGCTTGTTAGCGTTACGGCTGGCACCATGGACCGCGGTTGTAGGTGACCGCAGTAAGTAAGATGTAATATAAAAAGGAGGATGCTGCTGCCCATCCTCCAGTTAACCCTTAGTCGCCTTTTACGACACCCACGGGTATGTATGGGTTGGTACTATTCTTTGCCGGCACCACACGACAAAAGGAGGATGCTGCTGCCCATCCTATGATATAATATAATTAATACTGATGCCATAATTAGGCGAACGTACCAGGACCAAATTCAAGACGTTCTGAATAAAGGCCAGGTTAAAAGTACCTACCCTAAACCGACGAGCATGTATGAAAGGATTGATGAAGGTTCAGGAAGCAAGGGAAGTATGTCAAGATCGTAGCAGGTGGAGAACTGTGGTCTCTGCCTACCCCAACGGGAACAAGGCGTGATGTTATGTATGTATGTATAATTAGCGCTTATATCATTCCTTGCGCTAAACATATATTTTAGTACTAGCTGTTACCCGCGACTTCGTCCGCGTGGATTTAATAAAAAACAGAACTCGAACTTAACTGAAACATATTTTGCGGAACGCTTTTCCTTCTTGATACCTACGTAAAAGATCCATTTGTACGCTATCTTACTACAAAGTTAATTATCTTTTGATTTTATTAAACTGGTAGGTAGTGCGAAATTTTTATTGTCAATCGTTACTTAAAAAAGAAGGCAGTAAAGGGAGTGAATGGGTAGCGAGGAGGTATTCATGAAAGTCAAATAAGTCCCTATTCCTCCCTATCTATCCTTTTCTATCCCTCCCTCCCCTCCACACCCCCCTTCCCCCTCCCCCTCTCTTCCCCTCCCCCTCCCTCTCTCTCTTCCTCTCCCTCACCCCTCCCTCTTCCCCCCTCACCCTCCCTCTCCCTCTACCCCCTCCCTTTCCCTCCCCACCTCCCTTTCCCCCTCCCTCCTTCCCTCCCCCTTCCTCTCCCCCATCCCTCCCCCTCCCTCTTACTCTCCCTCTCGCACTATCCCTCCCCCCTCTCTCCTCCCCCTCCATCCCCCTTCCTCCTCCCCTCCATCCCCCTCTCTCTTCCCCCCCTCCCTCACCATCCCCCTCCCCCCTCCCTTTCCCTCTTCCCCTCACCCTACCCTCCCCTTCCCCCTCTCCCATTTCCACTTCCCTCTCCCCCTACCCCTCCCTCTCCCCCTCCCCACCCCCTCTCCCTATCCCTGCCCCTGACCCTACCCCTATCCCTAACCCTGCCCCTATTCCTATCTCTTCCCCTATCCCTACCCCTAACGCCATCTTAACCGCTATCCCTATTCTTATATAAACATACAACCGACACTCATTTTGATTTTCAGACATTTCAACTCTATCGCACCCCAACCCCATCCCCAGGGGATGATGGTATTTCACGTCCACCACGTTGGATTTCAAAATTCTTCTAGTTTTCGTAATCAGCGTCCCGATAAACCATACAAACGACAACCATATTGATTTTTAGACATTTCAACCCTTTTGCACCTCAACCCCATCCCCAGGGGATGATTTTATTTCACGTCCACCACTATAGATTTCAAAATTATCGTAGTTTTCGTAATCAGCGACCCGATAAACCATACAAACGACACCCATATTGATTTTTAGACATTTCAACCCTATCGCGGGTGGCTCAAGACAAAGTTTTACCATTTATATGCAATAAACTATAGCTTGTGTTATATCATTTGAAAGGTAATTTTGTTAGCTTTCCAATGATATTAAACGATTTAAAATTCATGTCAGTATCCTATCATAATTCAAGAATTTACTGTAACAGGTCGAAATGTTAACGTCTAAATCAAACGAAAATCGTAAGAAAAAAGTAAAAATATATTTACCATATCTGTTATATCCCCTCAGTATTTTGTGTTACCCTCTCGGGCCCTAATTAGTGCTTGTAAACGGTTTTTCATTGACCGAATGAGATTCCTGATGGAATCATGTGGGATTTCTTGCCACTCTTCGATTAAAGCACTTTTCAGTTCTTTTATCGATGCCGGAGCTGGACACCATCGTACCCGTCTTTTCAGCTTGTCCCACAAAAGATCTATAGGATTCAAGTTGGGACTATGAGCTGGCTAGTCTATTGTGGTAAACCCAACTTGTTCCATGTACTGTCTAGTGAAATGTAAAATGAAATTTTGAGCACATGGCTTATTCATATCCCTACTGCCGAAAATCTGCCACCAGGTCACGATCTTCCTTGGTCCATATGGAAGTCACTAAACAGACTGCGGTCGGGCGTTGGCAGCTGCGGGGAACTCATGAAGAGGTGGGGCTTCTCTGATAACGACGAGTGTGAATGTGGTATTTTGCAAACCATGACACACTTGCTGTCGTGCCCTACTTCTCCAGTTTCCTGCACTCGGAGGGACCTTTTTGAAGGCAACCAAAAGGCTATTGATGTGGCTACTTTTTGGGCTAAGCTTTTATAGTCAGTTTTGCCATTGACTCGAAAATAAGAAGAAGAAGCACATGGCTTAGCAGAATGTCGTTGATGTATCTTTCTTCGGTTAGCCCTCCTTCTCGACCTCCGCCAGGTATGAATACCAGTTCACTTTTTGCTGCAACAGAAATGCCCGCCCACATCATACAGGATCCACCCACGTATGCCACTATTTCTGTAATACAGCATTGTGCAAAACGCTCTTCCGGTCTCCTATAGACACCTTGTCGACGCTCGCTACCATACAGGCATATCCTGCTTTCGTCCGAGAACAGAATTCGGCTCCATTGCTCCAAATTCCAATTTAAGTGGTCGCGAGCAAACTGTAACCGGCCTCGTTGGTGAGCTGGAGACAATTGGGGTCCAGTAGCTGGCCTTTTTGGGGTATCTTTGCTTCTTTTAGTCTTGGTCTCACTGTCCACTCGCTAACAGCCCAGCGAACTTCTATGAGCTGTTTCTGTACGTCCACGCCGTCAGGTGTCGATTACGTAGAGAGGTGATGACAATAAATCGGCCATCTTGCACCGAAGTGCATCGTTGTCGTCCTGATCCTGGTCTTCGGACTAAGTTACCAGTGTCCCTAGACCTTATGTACACCTTGGAGATACAAGACTGGCTCAAATGAAGTTGTGGAGCGATGTCACGCTGCGACAAGCCTTGCCGAATAAGGATAACGATTTGAGCGGCTTCTGCAGTTCCATTTTCTTAGGGCTTCAGTATTTCCAGTGACGTGAAACTTAGGACTGAAGACCAATTTCGTAAAAGTTCGCTTTTTATAGGGCTTTAGGACATTTTTTCTTATAATTTTTGTTTTACTTAGACGTTAACATTTCGACTTATTGCAGTAAATTTTTGATTTTTGATAGGAAACTGAAATCAGTTTTAAATCTTTTAATATAATTGGAAAGCTGTCTACTATTGTGGCAATCCCAACTTGTTCCATGTACTGTCTAGTGAAATGTAAAATGAAATTTTGAGCACATGGCTTAGCAGAATGTCGTTGATGTATCTTTCTTCGGTTAGCCCTTCTACTTCTTGGACAAGCCCGATGGTGTGGTTGGTAGTGAGTCTGCCTTTCACGCCGTGGGCCGCGGATTCGATCCCCGCCCAGGGTAAACATTTGTGTGATGAACGCAAGTGTATGTTCTTTGACCAGTGTGTATTACCAGTGATGACATATGGCACCGAGACGTGGCTGCTTACGATGGGCCTTATCAGGAAGCTCAAAGTCACCTAAAGGGGTATGGGAAGGGCTATGCTCGGAGTCTCTCTGCGTGATTGAATCAGAAATGAGGAGATCCGCAGAAGAACTAAAGTAACTGACATAGCCCTGAGAATCGCTAAACTAAAGTGGCAGTGGGCAGGGCACATCGCAAGAAGAACCGATGGCCGATGGGACGTAAGGGTTCTAGAGTGGCGACCACGTACCGAAAGACGAAGCGTTGGCAGGCCCCCCACAAGGTGGACCGACGATCTGGTCAAGGTCGCGGGAAGCCGCTGGATGCGAGCAGCGCAGGACTGGTCTTCATGGAGAACTTTAGGGGAGGCCTATGTCCAGCAGTGGACGTCTTTCGGGTGATACGAGGGCCAAACCGAAAAGATCGGGAATAGAATACTCAGGAATAAATTAGATTAAAACCTTTTTGGTTTATGACATGTAGTATTATTTCAAACACAATTCCATTTTTGAATTTTAAAAAAAGTAAAAAAGAAAAGAGTAGTAGCCATTTGAATTTGACGAGTCAGTGGGGAAAATGGAGCTTACGCGGGAACATTTCCGTGCCATAATTTTTCTCAACTTTCGTCGAGGTTTATCTCAAGAACAATGTCTCGCCGAGCTTGTTTCTGTTTATGAACTTGAAGCACCCAGTAAAACGACTATATATCGTTGGTATTCTGAGTTTCGTCGTGGACGTTCCTCTCTCACGACAGTTCCTTCTACTGGTCGACCAAAAACAGCGGTAACACAAGATAACATCGATGCTGTGCGCCAATTAATAAAAGAAGATAGACATGTGACATACGAGCAGATTCGGGCTTCTCTCAGCATTGGTATGACAGCGATTCAAACTATTTTACATGATGAACTGGGTGTCAAGAAGTTAGTTTCCCGCTGGGTGCCCCATCGTTTGACCGAGGAACAAAAGTCGGCTCGTGTTAATTGGTGTCGGTCTACTCTGCAACGGTTCAATAGAGGGAGCTCAAATGCAGTTTACAATATCGTCTCTGGTGATGAATCGTGGATTTATTCATATGAGCCCGAAAGAAAACATCAATCGGCTGTTTGGGTCTTCGAAGGCGAGGTCAAGCCAACAAAAGTTGTCCGCTCTCGTAGCGTGTCGAAAAAAATGGTCGCTTCGTTTGTACCGAAAACTGGTCATGTGGCTACGATTCCTTTACAAGAACGCAGAGCGGTTACTGCTGATTGGTACACAATAGTTTGTTTGCCGGAAGTCATAAGAGAACTTCGTAAAATTAATCCGAATCGTCGCATCATTCTTCACCAGGATAATGCGAGCTCACATACCGCTCGCAAAACGATCGCGTTTTTAAATCAGGAAAACGTGGAGTTAATGGACCATCCACCGTGTATAGCCCTGACTTGAGCCCCAATGATTATTTTACATTCCCAAGAATTAAAGATATGCTACGTGGTCAACGATTTCAAGGCCCAGAAGAGGCAGTCGAAGCTTACAAATCGGCCGTTTCGACTATATCCACTTCAGACTGGAATTACTGTTATAATAATTGGTTTGATAGAATGCAAAAGTGCATCGATTGTCACGGAGAATACTTCGAAAAACAATGAAAGTAAATATTGTTGTATTATTTTTGTACTTTTTTCTATTCCCGATCATTTCGGTGTGGCCCTCGTATGATGATGATGATCAGTCTCTGGTTCCCTTAGTACAGGCTTTGCCTAGTTTGGGATCAGATGACCTTGTGTGAAATGTCCTCCAATATTTTTTTTTTTTAAAAAGCTAACAGAATTACCTTTCAAATGATATAACACAAGCTATAGTTTATTGCTTGGAAATGGAACAACTTTGTCTTGAGCAACCCGCGATGAAGGGATTCCAGTTTATTACTCGCAAGTGTAGTTTATAAAATATTTAGGAAAATATGCCATTTCAGACAAAATTAAAGTTTTGGTTTTGTTTAATTAAAATAATAAACATAAAGTTAAAAAAAGTTTAAAACTAGTCTATGGTCCTACAGCTTTCTCATTTTTTCTCACGATCAAGCAAGATAAACTGTGTGTGGGCACACAATGGGTGCCCGCACACAGTGAATCTTGATCGCGATCGGGTAGAGATGCGGCTATAAGAAAGAAATAGAAAGTTATAACACCACAGACTAGGTGGATACGACTATTTCTTTCTTCTGTATAGCTGCATCTCTACCGGATCGCGATCAGATTGAACGTGTGCGGGCACTCATTGACGCTTCATTTGTTCTAGGTAGAATTTGTAGGTAGATAATGTAATATTTTAGAAACCCCGCACTATAGAACAGTAAATGGATACCCGCACACAGCCATTCTTGACCGCGATGATGTATTTTTAGATAAGGATGCAGCTTTAGAAAGAAAAAGAAAGAAATAGTCTATGGTCCTATAGCATTTTCTTACTTTCTTATAGCTCCATCCTTATCTAAAAATACATCATCGCGATCAAGATTGACTGTCTGCGGGCACCACGGAGCAAAATGTGCTCCGTGGCGGGCACCCATTGTGCAGAACTTGTTAAGTTACCCTAAAATCAGTTACAGTTTTGCTGTTTCTCAACCAAATGAAAAAAAATAAAAATATTAATACAGCTAAGTAAAGCCCAATTCTTTGTTTGTCATATTACTCTTTTGTAAGATTTCATTTACTGCCTGAATTTGACAAAACCAATAACGTCTATTGTTTAAAATCAGCCTTTTTCTAAATATTTAATAAACTATGGTATTTATCAAAACCGTTTTAAAGCATGTTATATTAAGCATTTTATCACCTATCGTATGACACTATAACTGTTTAAATCGGATGAGTGTTTAATGAGATATTAACTAAAATTGATACCCAGTTTTCGCATCTTCCCCCTCCCCTTCCTCCCCCATCCACCACTTTATAGTGCGACAACCAGTCGATAATTCTTTGGGTGATCATGCTGAACACAGTGATACTAGTTGTCGGTGGAGGAATCTTCGGTCCAACGGGACACGTCATTTTAAAGCGGCATCTTCTCTTATATAGGATCACTTTATTGTCCGTCTGTCTGTCTGTCAAGACCCTTTTTTCTCACGAACGGCTAAAGGTATCAGGAGAAATTGATAACGAATATTAAGGTCCATAAACCACACAAGATCGGATTTTTTTTTACAACGATGCAATCAAACGATATAGCTCTTTGTGTCCTCATCTCCATACATTTGTGAACCAAACCAATACCTACGGGGTACTTCCCGTTGACTTAAAATTATGAAATTTGGCAAGAAGCTAGGTCTCACAGTACAAATAAAGGGAAAAGTCTAAAATCATTAAATATTACGATTTTTCTTACAACTAATAATAACCAATTAATTTGAGCTCCCGTTTCAAGAACTTTTCTATAAAAGAGGGGTCAAACTGGATGGTCGTGGAGTTTTTAAAAAGAGCAGAAGCTTGTAGTATATCATATGGTAGATAGGTACGGAACCCTTAGGGCGCAAGTCCGACTTGCACTTGGCCGGTTTTTTTATAGGTTTGTCTCATGTAGTGTAATACCTCAGCAAATTTTAATCGACTGAGGTTTTAATGCGGGGGTCTTCATACAACGATCCGCTTCGTTGCCTAGACTACTACCCTTTTTCTCATGAACACGTAGAGGTCTTAAAGTAGAATGCAAAAAAAAACCCAGGCCCGGCGCAAATGAAATATATCTCAAATAATAGATTAAAATGAGTAATAAAATACTGCATAGGTGGCATCATCGAATTTGATGGCTAAGTGTCTGAAATTGCTATTTAATTTTTTCAGGGGTCATATTAATGTTTTAGTAAAAGACCTGAGTACTTGATATGAATTTAAAGTACAATGCTCATAATGTATGGAAAAAAAACCCAGGCCCGGCGCAAATGAAATGTAACTCAAATAATAGATTAAAATGAGTAATTCATTACTGCTTCATGCTTGTTTCAGGGGATATATTATTGTTTAAGTAAAAGATGCATTAAATAGTCACAAATGCTATTGAAAGTCATTTTATCGGACTTGCATAAAGAAAGTAAGTTACAGGATTACTACTAAAAAGAAGGGAAAAAAATCTTTAGTAAATATATCGTTTATTTTATATTAACCTGGCCTGAATAAAGGCCAGGTTAAAAGTACCCTAAACCGACGAGCATGTATGAAAGGATTGATGAAGGTTCGGGAAGCAAGGGAAGTATGTCAAGATCGTAGCAGTTGGAGAACTGTGGTCTCTGCCTACCCCGACGGGAACAAGGCGTGATGTTATGTATGTATGTATTTTATATTAATTAAATGTCTTTGCTTACAAGTTTTCCGGGTCTAATACCATATGATTCAAAAACTATGCTGGATGATCATTCATTCATTCTTTCATATCGTGTAAGTGGCAAGGTCGATGACCGACCTCACAAACCCTGGTATCAGAGTTGCCGCCAAGGGCCTCTAACATGAATGAAACTACTCTTGGTATCAAGCCCATTGTTAATAGTTAGCCCATGACATGGGCGCAACAGCTTAACGTTCTATTCCCATGCCCATGTGGTACCGGCGAAGAATAGCATCAACCCTTATTTACCCGTGGGTGTCGTAAGAGGCGGCTAAGGGTTACGCGAAAGACAGCCAGCAGCGTCCTTTTGTTTTTCGTACTATCTTACATACCGCGGTCACCAACAACAGCGGTCCATGGTGCCAGCCGCAACGCTAACAAGCGTGGTGACTATAGTACGTCCCTTCCAAAATGTGAATCACCCGCTTTTTCAGGGTTTGTGTAGGGAGCTCCCTGTCCTGCAGTGGACGTTTCATGGGATGTTTCCTTCTATAAAAAAAACCGGCCAAGTGCGAGTCGGACTCGCGCCCTAAGGGTTCCGTACCTATCTACCATATGATATACTACAAGCTTCTGCTCTTTTTAAAAACTCAGCGACCATCCAACTTGACCCCTCTTTTATAGAAAAGTTCTTGAAACGGGAGCTCAACTTAATTGGTTATTATTAGTTGTAAGAAAAATCGTAATATTTAATGATTTTAGACTTTTCCCTTTATTTGTACTGTGAGACCTAGCTTCTTGCCAAATTTCATAATTTTAAGTCAACGGGAAGTACCCTGTAGGTTTTGGTTTGGTTCACAAATGTATGGAGATGAGGACACAAAGAGCCATATCGTTTGATTGCGTCGTTGTAAAAAAAATATTCCGATCTTGTGTGGTTTATGGACCTTAATATTCGTTATCAATTTCTCCTGATACCTTTACCCGTTCGTGAGAAAAAAGGGTCTTGACAGACAGACAGACGGACAATAAAGTGATCCTATTCCGTTTTTTATTTTGAGGTACGGAACCCTAAAAAACCGGTCAAGTGCGAGTCGGACTCGCGCGCCGAGGGTTCCGATATACTTTTTGTATTTTTGGAAGCAATAAAGTCCATTTTTACGACCGCAAAACTAAATTTGTTTGTAAAGGTTATTTGCAGATTTCTAAAAATCTGTGCAACTTAGAAATATCGTTTTATTTTTGCTGTAATCTAAATATATAAAAGGCAAACCTGACTGACTGATCTATAAACGCACAGCCGAAACTACTGAACGGATTTCGCTGAAATTTGGCACACAGATAGTTTTAGTGACGTAGGCATCCGCTAAGAAAGGATTTTTGAAAATTCGCCCCCTAAAAGGATGAAAAAGGGTTTAAAAGTTTGTATGGAAGTCCGTCATTTTTAGAGCTAGAAGCTTGAAACTTTGTTTTTAGGTTAACGATTAGAAATAAACAATTACGTGTCCTAGGGTTTTTGAAAATTCAACCCCTAAGGCGGTGAAAAAGGGGTTGAAATTTTGTATGGGGAAACAAGATTAGTTAAACTATTTTGTTCGAAACTTCACAGGAGTACTCCTATTAATGGATGAGTTAACACATGTTTAAGGTTTATTCAGAATTCAACCCATTATATGATGTACTTAATTAAAAATTTATGCTTTTCGCAATTTTTCCTTTATCTGTGCTATAAGACGTTGCTTCGTATAGTCCACGAAAAATTATTTGAGCCGATGAATGTTATCACTAACTACCGACGCCACTCATAGTAAAAAATGTAAGCGCACTGTGCGGTCTTGATCCTTTGCGGGTATTATTTTTTTTTCTCGATCATTTTTATAATATCTGTTTACCGTGTTTACATTTCTTAGTTGATCTTGTGATATAGCTGAGTATTGAGTGTTTTGTTAAGTGTTTCGATATGTTTCGACCATGGAAAGACGTTCCGTCACATAGCAGGCACGAAGAAATTACTCTTTACAAACATTTAAATACACAAGCACAACATATTATTTTAAACGTGTATGATGTCATAAAAAAAGAAACTGGTGTATACGGAGCTGCCGAACGTGCTTCAGAGTTGACAAAGATTTCTATTAGTACAGTTAAAAGGAATTAGAGGACAATGTACAAAGCTCATATTGATAGAAAGCCGCAAATCGATGTACGGGATTGCCGTTTGGTACACAGGTACTTTAGGTTACAACAATATTTTTTTCCGGCAGCTCTTAAAAATACTCCCGGGGTATGGGCAGCTATGACGTCATCAATTTATTGTATAGGATTTGAAATATTTTTGTTTAGAAACTTATCGTGTGTGATATCAAATGAAAGGGCATCATATGCCGGTTCCAAAAATATAGTACACCATTCCCTTTCGGCCACCTGTTTTGTAAAAATCTTAGAAATATTTTCAAAACATACCAAGTTTGGGCTCCTCCAGACAGGAGACGGCTTGGTAAGTTTTTGTAAAATATACGCCAAATGTGTCGTAATATACCTATGTCGATTTTTCGCCTCCGAAAACCCCCGTAAGGTAAATTTCACCGAAATCGTTAGAGCCGTTTTCAAGAAACCGATTACAAATATACAGGGTGTAAGGGACGGTGTACCGAAAACTGAAAGGGCGTGCTCAGTCAACGAAACTGAACAACTTTCCCAAAGAAATATTTCTGGGAAATGAAAAAAATTTTTGACCTCTCCATACAAACTGTTCGACCAGAGTGAGCAATTTGTATGGGAAGGTCAATTTTTTTTTTCATTTCCCAGAAATGTTTATTTGGGAAAGTTGTTCAGTTTCATCGACTGAACACGTCCTTTCAGTTTTCGGTACACCGTCCCTAATATTGCTCGTTTAATAGTATAGGATTTCACATTATGATTTACCTTTGAAGAGATTTACTCGGATTTTTTTATTTAATCTCAATCAGTCGGTGATATTCAAGAATTGAGCTCCTAACCATGCAGGAGCAACCGCAGCATCTCATGGTATGCTTCATACATCTCTGCATTTGTGGTTGCCATTTGCATTTCTTAAGGCGATCCGTTTTCCATACTAAATTCAAATGACTCGCATTCTTATGCAGGACATAAAATGCTGTTGAAAAACGAGTGTATACTGCTATTTTAGTTAAATTTTTCGCTGATTAATACAAAGATACTGCTATTGCACCGAAAGTACTACGGTATTGATCGCACACCCACAATAGTAATATTGAACCAAAAATTGCTAATAAAAACTAGTAATTTCGGTGCATTAGCTGTATCTTTTTATTAATCAGTGAAAAATTTAACTAAAAATAGCAGTATACACTCGTTTTTCAACAGTATTTTATGCCCCGCATAAGAATGCAAGTCATTTGAACTTAGTATGGAAAACGGATTGCCTTAAACAGCTAAATCGTGCCCACATCCTCCCAGCTAGTGAACCCACAAGCTATAATAATGAAACTATAACACTTGATTGATTTCAGTCAACTTTTTATTACAGAAATTAGCTAAGCATTCAGGTATGGAGTACGCGATAATGACTGGTGGAGATGTCGCTCCTATGGGTAAAGACGCCGTGGCGGCCATCCACAAAGTATTCGACTGGGCACATACTAGCCGCAAAGGTATACCTTAAATTTTTAAGAACAGTACCTGGTCGACCGAGCTTCGATCTATAATAGCCGCCTCACACATTAAAATATCATCGGGTGAGCGAGCTATGCTACTCGTCAACAGATAGCGCTGTAGGTTTCTGTCTAAAACGCGATATTTTTAAAACATGCTTAAAAACATGGAAAAAACGAATTTTCCCAGGCATGAAACCTAGCTAGATCGATTTTTGCCCCCAAAAACCCCCGTATGGTAAATTTCATCAAAATCGTTAGAGCCGTTTTCGAGAAACCGGTTACAAATATATACACTCATCGGCAGAAATAACCGGCCGGTCTATTTTGTCGTACATTTTCATACAAGTAAGGGATCAAATGAAGCGTCAATATATTTCCTAAACGAAATAAATATCCGTGAATAAACAGTGAGTCATTAAATAAGATGACTTAAGATTCTTGAAGATTAGACCTGTGAACGGTATCCAGGAAATTCCGTGCATCATCCTGAAAAAAATATACGTCATTTCGTCAGATTTCTCTTACATTTAGCGAATTAAAATGTTTAAACTGTCGCACGGGTTTTCTTTAACATTTTAGATATACCTAATCTTTGACAATATTGTTACTAAGGTTCTTATCTAAAGACCTCATCAATCAGATTTGTATTTTTATTCAATTTTGGTAAGATATTGACGCTTCGTTTGCCCCCATATTTGTATGAGAATATATGAAAGAAAACAGACTGGCCGGTTATTTCTGCCGGAGAGTGTATGTATATACAAATTTACAAATATAAAGAGTGTAAGAGACGGTGTACCGAAAACTGAAAGGGCGTGCTCAGTCAACAAAACTGAACAACTTTCCCTACGGAACATATATTAAGAAATGAAAAAAAAAATTGACCTCTCCATACAAACTGTTCGACCAGAGTGGGCAATTTGTACGGAGAAGTCAATTTTTTTTTCATTTCCCAACATATGTTTCTTAGGGAAAGTTGTTCAGTTTCGTTGACTAAGCACGCCCTTTCAGTTTTCGATACACCGTCGCTTACACCCGTAGTACCTTCGCTCTATAACAGCCGCCTAACATTAAAATATCTTCGAGTGAGAAAGCTTTGCTATCCGCCAACAGATGGCGCTGTAGGTTTCTGTCGAAATCGCGGCATTTATTTAAAATGTTGAAAAACACAGGGAAAACGAATTTTCCCAGACATGAGACCTAGCTAGATCAATTCTTCGCCCCCGAAAACCCCCGTATGGTAAATTTCATCGAAATCGTTAGAGCCGTTTTGGAGAAACCTATTACTAATATATAAATATACAAATATTGCTCGTTTACTCCCAGCCATCTAGCGCCCCCATCAGTTAAAAAAATATTACTCGCAAAATACAAAATTATCGAAAATCTGTCTTACAAGTTTGAAGTAAAGGTAACACATTTGTTAAGTTTTGTATTACGCGAGTAATATTTTTTTAACTGATGGGGGCGCTAGTTCGCTGCAGGAAAGCCCTTAATAGTTTAGGATAGGATAAATTCACTAACACTCACATACACAGCCAAACACAAACAAACACACATTCATGTTCCTATTAATAGTCTTATTGTAGCTTATAGTTCTTCTAAATTTGCATGTTTATCTTTGTTCTTTTTGTAACATGTATCAGTAAATCGAGATTACGCAGAAGCTTGTAACACAGTTTTAACTAGCACAAGCTTCTGAGTTTCCACACAAAAAACTGTAAAGTTGCAAATAAAGATTTATTTATTTATTATTTATTTATAATTCGAGTATTTACCGGTGGTCCCACCGCCATGCCGCCCCACTAGTAGGACCACAGTTACTTTTGCTTGCCTAACCGTAAGTCGTAAACAGCTCCTTAACCAAACTGCAGAGACCCGAATCTATTCAAGCCGCGAGTGAATAGGCTTCTTTTGGGCAAGCTCGTCCCATCGTCGACCTCATCTCTGTCCTCAGGGCTAGTTCGAGGTCAAGTTCTTTAATTTGCATCGTTTAATCACGTTCTTCGTGATGTGTTCTCTAAAATAAATTTAATACATAAACGTTCACAGGGGTACTTCTTTTCATCGACGAAGCTGACGCATTTCTTAGAAAACGTTCATCTGAGAGGATTAGCGAGGACTTGCGAGCGGCACTGAACGCTTTCCTTTACCGCACCTCGGACCAGAGCAGCCGCATTATGCTGGTGCTCGCTTCTAACACGCCTCAGCAGTTCGACTCCGCTATCAACGACCGGCTGGACAAGATGATCGAGTTTGGTCTGCCAGGATTCGAGGAGCGCGAACGATTGATCCGCCTTTATTTCGACAAGTTCGTGCTTCAACCGGCATCGGAAGGGAAGAGGTAAATTTGATTTTGTACTTTCTTTGTTACTATAATAACTCCCGTTCGCTCCAATCCTACATTGTGAATAGATGATGTTGCTATTGTATTTATAGAAAAATTGTACATATTATTATGTTCTTTCTCACTTAACCGGCCGAGCCGTATTTGTAGTTGTGCCATAAACGATGCCAAACCAAACCAACTTCGTGAAATGGAACATTATTCAAAGTTTCATTAAGTACACTTTAACCTTGTACCAGATATAAATTAATCGCAATAATGCAGACAAAATTAAATACAATTTTGAGTCAGGTTTGTAGACTTATAGGCACAAGTCTTGTGTTTTTTGTAGTAGATGATGGTTCGTAAAAAAGGTATCGAAGTAAACTGAGATAAATTAAGTCCTATAAATCTCGTCTATATTATTATGAGCTGTATACGAATGACATGACAAAATGCGTCATACATAAGGGGTCTTCTATTAACCACGTAAGTTTCAAACAAGAGGAGAAAGGACGAGAAAAATATTTATATGATCCCAAGTAAACGAATTTGTGATAATGTACTGAAATGGTTGAACTCACTTTGAAAGCGAATTTGAGATTTTTACGAAATAAAACACCCAAATTGGTTTAATGCTGTTTCGCACTCGGTCTGAATATTGTTGTGTGATGTGATGATGATGATTTAAAGGACGATTTCTTTAGACCGTTCGCACATTACGACACTTACAGACTACTTCGGATCAGAGACAATGGTGACTCTCGCACTACGCTACCGGTCAAAGACAAAGTCAAAATCGTTTATTCATTGTTGGATATTAAAATCTCTTAATGACGTCAGCTAACAATGTGGCGCCATAGTGGGAAAAAAAGAAGCGACAATAAAAACCCACGCGCTCTTTTAAATATGTTTTGATATAAAACAAACATAAGTCAGTTTTAATTTTGAATTAGCCTGTTAGAACCGTAGAATAATCCCATGGATAATTCTCTTTTAGATAATCTGATATTTTATAATAACCCTTCTTATATAATTTCTGCTTGATAACAGTTTTTAATTTATCTAACGGTAAACTTTCAATATCAGTGGGTACCTTATTATAGAAGCGTATACATTGACCTTTATATGTTTTACTAATTTTGTGAACACGGCTGACATGAGAAGCAATTTGATTCTTGTTTCTTATGTTGACACTGCCTGTCACAATTTTTCTCAAAAATATGTATATTTCGTTTAACATATATTAATTCTCATAAATGTATTGCGACACAAAAGTCAAAATGTTGATTTCTTTAAATTTATTTCGAAGAGATTCTCTAGGCTTCATTTTATAAATTGCACGAACAAATCGCTTTTGTAGTATAAAAATGCTGTTTGCATCCGCAGCATGACCCCATAACAAAAGGCCATATGACATGAGACTATGGAAATAACTGAAGTAGACTAACCTCGCGGTATCTACATCCGTCAGAGCTCTTATTTTTTTCACTGCGTATGCTGCAGAACTGAGTCTGTTAGACAATTTATTAATATGCGGTCCCCATTGTAATTTGTTGTCTAAGGAACCTAGGAACACAGCTGATTCCACAAGACTCAATTTTTCGTTTTTCACTAATAGGCTTGTAGCAGAATTGGCTTTACATTAGGCAAAACAAATTTAACACACTTAGTTTTCTTTTCGTTTAGTTTATTTTGGTATTATGTGTGACGGCGACTGGTGTCCGAGACTCGCTCAGGGCTATTCAATATATATTAAGTGTGCAATGTGCGTGCCGCTAAAACGCAGAAACCTGTCCCAGTACGATCAAGGGAGAGTTGTATGGTGTGGTAGCCGTCTATCTCCCGACTATGAAAAAGGTTCCTGTTTTTACCTGAAGGGCGTGCTTTTGAAGATATAAGGGCTGCCAGTGTCGCCCTTCAGAAATTTCTAGAATAGTCCAGAACATTCGAGAGCATTCCACAGCGTTATGGAATGTTCGGGAACATCCCAGATCATTGTGGAACATTCCAAAACACTCAAATGTTGTGGAATATTTTGGAACATTATGTATGAGTGGAGCTACCTATTGATAGGGGTATACAAATCTTGCGTGGGTTCGAACGTTCTAGAACATTCTGAAATGTTGTGGAATGTTCGGGGATAGTCTGGAATGTTCGGGAATATCCCAGATTGTTGTCTAATATTCCAGAACACACTTGAATGTTGTGGAATATTCTGGAACATTGTGAACCATTCGAAGCCATTTTTGCATGAGTGGAGCTACGTATTTATAGGCATCTCGTGAGTTCGAACGAGGCATACACCTCAAAGATACTTGCGTTTCTCACGGTCAAGTATACGTAGCTTGCTCTCGAATAGGTTCTTGATAGAAAAAGGTATGAATGTACTCATGACACTGAACAACTTTCCCCAAGGAACATAGGTCGAAATACGAAAATCAAGTTTTAACCTCCCATAGAAACTGCATCAGCTCTTAGCGTATTTTGTATGGGAGGTCAAATTTGGTTTTTAGGGTTCCGATACCAAAATAGTAAAAAAAGGAACCCTTATGGTGTGACTTTGTCTGTCTGTCTGTCTGTCACACCTCTATATCTCGGCAACCACTCATGCTATCGACTTGAAATTTGGAATAGTTTTAGAATATAGTTGCTAGGTCGAGTGGGGTATCATATGAATGGGCTTTACTTGTACATTCTAAAAAACATTTTTGTATTTTTTTACGTCTCTTAATTTTCAAGTTATGATGAAAAATGTCAAAAAAAATACCATTCCCCCTTATCTCCGAAGTTTGTGAAAGGAAAAATCTGAATTAATTACATTTGACAGAAATTTATGTAAACATTACAGCAAAAATAAAACGACCTTTCTAAGTAATAAGTAAGAAATCTGCAAATAACCTTTACAAACAAATTTAGTTTTGCGGTCCTAAAAATGGACTTTATTGTTTCCAAAAATACAAAAAGTATATCGGAACCCACGGCGCGCAAGTCCAACTCGCACTTGACCGGTTTTTGTATTTTGACCTATGTTTGCTCAGTATCATGAGTGCATGCATATCTTTTGCTATCAAGAACTTATTAAAAGTCACTCTATATGAAAACTGAACAATGTTGTTTATAAACAAGTATTGTAAGTAGTTAGAATATTGATAATAAAGGGTGTAAGCGACGGTGTACCGAAAACTGAAAGGGCGTGCTCAGTCAACGAAACTTAACAACTTTCCCAAAGAAACAAATGTTAAACATATAAAACATAAATTTAAACATGGTCGAACAGTTTGTATGGAGAGGTCAAATTTTTTTTTCATTTCCCATCCATCATATGTTTCTTTGAGAAAGTTGTTCATTTTCGTTGACTGAGCGCGCCCTTTCAGTTTTCGGTACAGAAAATTGTATCTCATATATTTTAAAGTTTAGCCGTTTATTCCAACTACCACATAATGTCATATCAACTTCCTGAAAGAAGCCTGGTACCCCAGCTATACATAAGGGGCATACAAGGAACGGGCTTGGAACGGATACGACACAGACCCGACATTAGGTACATACAAAAAGCGTGGCCTGTCTGCACCACGTCGCTTCTCTATAATCTACGACACGTCGCTTTCATACTTTTGTATGAACAGGTTTTGAAGTGGCACCGTGCCTTCTCCTCGCTGGTCCCTTGCTCTTGCCGTATGCCTTATAAGTATATTTCAGGCTTAGGATGTCCGTGCGTAACGCAATGTGCAACGGGCTTAAAAGTTTCGTTAACAAATTTTGCAGACGTTTGAGCGTGGACCAGTTTGACTATGGCGCGCTGTGTACAAAGTTGGCCAACCGCACAGCGGGTATGTCAGGTCGAGCTCTGTCCAAGCTGGGAGTAGCGTGGCAAGCCGCCGCATACGCCTCCGACGACGGTCGCCTCACCGAGCAAATGTGCATCGACATCTGCGACGACGCTGTCAGAGACCATCGCCAGAAGGTAACTTCATCATTTTGCATTGGAAGGAAAATCACCAAAATATCACTTGTTTCCTCTATACATATGAAAAAGGACCCTAAAAAGCAGTTTCGGTGATTGGATTTTACAAAAACCTCCTGGACTTCAGGCTGTAAAGTTATATTCTTGCTTATTTGATTAAAAGTTGGTGCTGTACCCATCTGTTGTGTACGTATCAACGAGCGTCCATAGAATTGAGTGATGTCCTCAAGTCGACATCTGTATTAGATAGTGTAACATCGTTAAAATCAGTTCGTTGAGAAAAAGATAGACCTAAATATTTTATTTAATTAATAATATAAATATTATTTTCAGATGGAATGGCTTTCAGAAGAAGAAAAGTCTCGAAGTATGATGCCTTATCTCCTCGACTTACCGCCTCTAGATCGGTCCGAGGATGAGAACAATGCAAGGATCACCGAAATAAACGCCAAAGATGAAGAAATAGACAACAAACAGAAAGACAAAGCTGCTAAAAAGAAGGCTGCCAAAGAATTTGAAACGGAGAAGTGACACCATCTCATCACTAATGAGGTAGACCAACAAACAAATCTACAATCCTCATGTTCCAATTCGAATAACTGCACGAAAGAACTGAACTGTGATACAAAAAATCATAAATTCATGTATGATTTAACAATTTCTATCTCACAAAAGTATGTTTTATTGAGTGATCCGGACATGGAATCATTGCGCCAACTATCACGAAAACTTAAAAAACACGTGAAAAAGTGAAATTTGTAAACAAACATATTATATTATGAAAACTGCATTTGACTACTATATACAAAAAAATCTGCTCCATTGGGAGCCCTCCGGTGCAATCGGTCCATTTTCCCATTCGGTCTACTTTCCCGTTCGGTCCACTTTCCCAATCGGTCCACTTTCCCATTCGGTCTACTTTCCTGATTGGTCCATTGTCTAAACGGTCTAATTTCCCAATCGGTCTAATTTTTTTGGGACTTAGAAAAAAATTCAATTTTTTTACTATAAATTTGGAACTTAGAAAAGTTATGAATTTTTTTTGTATGGATTTGAAAATTAGAAAATTTTTGAATTAACTAACTATAGATTTGGGACTTAGAAACATCATTCTTTGTGAACTTAGAATTTTTATTTCTTTTTATAACTGTTTTGGATATATTGAATATAAATAAGCAATTTTATTCTTGTAAATTTTTCTCTTCGGATAAAGATAACGATAAAGATGAGGACGTGGATGAGGAGGGGGATGAGGTGAGGATATGATGAGGATGAAGATAAAGATAAGCACAAATTACAAGTGCACGTTAAAAGTGCGTGATACAAGTGCAATTTACTTGTGCAAGTTACAAGTGCAGGTTTCAAGTGCAAGTTACAAGTAGAGTTATAATAATAAAATAGTTTTTTTTTTTCGAAAACCCAACTTCATATAGCGCCCTTTCGACGAGATCTATCATTTGTCCGAACATACGAGCAATCCAGGGATAGTAGTTTTTGAGTTATAGCGGTTTTAAGTTTGACAGCTGTCAACAGAAATGAAGATCTCTACGAGATCTATTATTTGTCCGAACATACGAGCAGTATAAAGTCAGTAGTTTTGCAGTTATAGTGGTTTTAAGTTTGACAGCTGTCAATCAAAATTAAGATTTCAATGAGATCTATCATTTGTCCCAGCATATGAGTAGTCTAGGGTCAGTAGTTTCCAAGTTATAGCGGTTTAAAGCTTTAACCAGTTTTCTCGATAAATTAACAGCCGTACAGAAAAATTGCTTAGAATAAACGTTGTTTCATTTTGTTCAGTCTATCTCAAACAATAATAAAACAAACCACAAAAAAAATGATTTTTTTTTCTAAGTCTAAAGGAAATTGGACCGATTGGGAAAGTGGACCGAATGGGAAAATAGACCGATTGCACCGGAGGGATTGGGAGCACATCTGATAGACTTTATAGTGTAATGTGAACTGCTTGGAGAAAGATAGTTATTGTAATTTCAGAGCTTCCGAATGATTGAACTGCACATAGTCTTTATTATATTTGCGAGTTGAAACATGCATGCTTTGAACAGGGTTATAAATTATACATTCTGTTCAGTCTGGATTATGAACATTTGTATGATGAATATGGATGTTTGTATCGGAGTCATGGCCGTTTTTATATATTTATGTACTTATATTCTGTTGTTCCTTACATTACCCACGACCTTAAGGTCCCCAGGAATCATACTGTAGGTGGTGAAGTGTTAGAATATTATTTATATTCTTTGAATTTTTATTTCTCCTATATATAAGAGCTTGACTGTCGTGTAAGCTATTTGCTGTAATTTTCCATACTGTTTCAAACTGTGTTTAGGATGCGTGTAAACGTTTGTTATAGTTAATTAGTGAGAGAATGTTACTTTCACTAATCAAAGCATTTTGTGATGAAGAATAAATAGGTCAAGGTGGACTGTACTATTTCATTACCTATAGGTAATAAATGATGATAATTGTACTTCTCATCCGCTACATTTTCGTCCGAAGTTCCCAGTTACTGTTAGATTGGTTATCTAGATAGAAGGTTCTATATATAACATAACATGGTCTGGGACGGAAGTGTTGTGGAATGATGGGTTCTAACACAAGTAGTTGTTATTAGATATTTGTTAACACAATCAACTCTTGTTTTATTTATAAATAGTAAATACCTGGGACTTCGTTTGCGTGGTTGACCTAGGGGTTGACGCTAGATAGCGTCGTTCATTCCAAACGATACCACTGGTGGTGTGGAATGAAATCGCTATTCCTTTTGCCTCCCTCGACTCAGGCATGATGCCCGTGGAACACCCGCGTGGTTCACCTGGGTGTACCACGGGAGATTTTTTCTCACGTTTTTTTATTTTTATTTCCCGTGGTCCACCTGGCTGTACTTAGGATTATAATCATAGACTCGTGCCAAGACATCATACCTCACTACCTATACCTACTTTGATAACTTTTATTTCAAACTGACGAAGTCGTCTTTTTCCTGTCATGTCAGATGTATGGTGATCGCCAATTTCGGCCCCAGATCGGTCAGTAGTTTTCGAGTTACAGAGATTATAAATGACAGCTGTCATCCGAAATGGAGACCTCATCGAGACCTATCATTTGTCTCAGCACACGAGTAGTCTAGGGTCAGTAGTTTTCGAGTTATAGCGATTTTTAGTTTGACAGCTGTCATCCGAAATGTAGATCTCGATGAGATCTATTATTTTTCCCAGCACACGAGTAGTCTAGGGTCAGTAGTTTTAGAGTTACAGCGATTTTTAGTTTGACAGCTGTCATCCGAAATGTAGATCTCGATGAGACCTTTCATTTGTCTCAGCACATGAGTAGTCTAGAGTCAGTAGTTTTCGAGTTATAGCGATTTTTAGTTTGACAGCTGTCATCCGAAATGTAGATCTCATCGAGACCTATCATTTGTCTCAGAACACGAGTAGTCTAGGGTCAGTAGTTTTCGAGTTATAGCAATTTTTAGTTTGACAGCTGTCATCCGAATTGTAGATCTCGATAAGATCTATTATTTTTCCCCGCACAAAAGTAGTCTAGGATCAGTAGTTTTCGAGTTATAGTGATTATAAATTTGACAGCTGTCAACCAAAATGAAGATCGCGACGAGATCTATGATTTTTTTTTTACAAAAAAATAAAAGTAGACCCCATTTTCTATGTATAATTTCACAGATTTTTAATAAATTATAATAACAAACATCCATATATTAACCAGGACTGTAATATTTGTTAGATAACACAGATATTACATTTTAGAACTTACAAGAAATCACTTAGTCCGACCCTGTGTCAAAGATTTTTGCCATAGAAAATAGGTGGACCACGGGCGATAGTTTTGAATTATTTTATTTCAAAAGTGATCAGGTGTTTCACGGGAGAAAAAAATCTCCCGTGGAACACCTAGGTGAACCCCGCGGGTGTACCACGGGCAATACCCGCCTCGACTATTAGGGCTCCCGCACACGACCGAGAATCGGTGGCCGATTATCGCCCAGGACAAGGACGGAAGATCCAGGTGATAACACGTAAGAGCGGGATGCCGACAAAAAATCGGCCACCGATTCTCGGTCGTGTGCGGGAGCCCTTAGTGCTGTCTTGAAAGGTATTAGATAGATTAAATTAGATTAGTTAACAAGATATCACACGTCTTTTCTTCTTTAAGCACAATTTTATGACGTTGAATATTATTTTTATAGTTCCTGACATTTTCAAATCTGTAGCCACGCAGACTAAACAATATGTTAAGAATGTGTCTACTCAAACTGAACAAGCGATTTTAGTGGATAATGCGAAATTATTGGCCCAACTTTTGCTTTCCCGGTGACACAAGTAAAATTGGAAAATTTATTAAAGCATATGTCCAGTCTGTTACCACTATTATAGAGCTGTTAGAAAAATATTTCATTTCGTTTCACTTTTTTATACTCGCCTATTCAAGACATCACTAGAGTAGAGTCTAATGGAATAGTGATTCCATTCGATACCCCACCAATGGTACCGTTTCAAGGGTATCGTTTGGAA
The DNA here is from genome assembly GCA_947532105.1 of Athrips mouffetella. Classification (NCBI taxonomy): domain Eukaryota; kingdom Metazoa; phylum Arthropoda; class Insecta; order Lepidoptera; family Gelechiidae; genus Athrips; species Athrips mouffetella. Next base: position 38,166,854 of record OX383956.1, read on the forward strand.
TGAACGGATAGCGAAGCTTAATGAAATGGTATAAGAAATAAATAGTAGATTAGTAGCCAAGGGCTGTAAGGCATCAATTGCAGCCCGAGATATTTAGGCGCACGAGCGCAGCGAGGGCGCCTATAGTTCAAGGGTGCAATTGATGCTTACACCCGAGCTAATTACTCTGCTTTACATCTCGATTGTGAGGTAAGTAGGTCCTTATTACCTCCAAATTGTAGGTGACCAATTAGCGCTATAGGGTAATGTAGCTAGAAAAGCCCTAGGGCGGAAAGTAATTAAAACGCCCGCCGCCCCGCTGCTGGAGGCGGCCATCAAGGCGGAGCCGCGCGTTTAGGTGCTGCCGGGCGGGGGCGTTACAATTACTTACCGCCCTAGGGCTTTTTTGGCTACATTATTACCCTAGAGCGCTAATTGGTCACCTACAAGCCCCATTTGGGGGCAATAAGAACCTACTTACCGAATATGAGAGATGTAATAGTAGATTAGTAGCCAAGGGCTGTAAGGCATCAATTGCAGCCCGAGATATTTAGGTGCACGAGCGCAGCGAGGGTGCCTATAGTTCGAGGGTGCAATTGATGCTTACACCCGAGCTAACTACTCTGCTTTACATCTCGATTGTGAGGTAAGTAGGTCCTTATTACCACCAAATTGTAGGTGACCAATTAGCGCTCTAGGGTAATAATGTAGCTAGAGAATCCCTAGGGCGGTAAGTAATTAAAAAAACACTTCACTCTTTCAAAATTTAATCACTTACCGCCCTAGGGCTTTTCTAGCTACATTATTACCCTAGAGCGCTAATTGGTCACCTACAAGCCCCATTTGGGGGTAATAAGGACCTACTTACCGAATATGAGAGATGTAAAATAATTTTAACAAAAACTAATCACCTCCTTCAAAATTTTATAAGGAATCTATTAGCACTAAAAAGTATCTTAGTGAAATAATAGAAAATAACCAAGCCTATGTTTTTTTTTTAATACTAACTATAAATTTACAAAAATCAGTTCATTTTGGAGTCGGTGCCAGCCAAGAAGTTGCTTTGCAGGGAACAAAATCTTATCCAGTGTTTTTACTACAGAAGACGTTGAACTGCTGTTTTGTTTACTGTCGAGGAGATCTGGGGAACCCATATTAAATTTTCAATGGTGAGGATTTGATAAAGAAGTAGGCACGAGATAGAGAATGAAAACTCGTCGTAATATGGTAGGTAATGGTATACCTACAGCTTAGTAGCGCGAGTAAGCTAGTGCACTTATAGGCTAAGATCCCACGACAAGATTATGCACCTATCTGTTATTTGAACGAAATGTGGTTTATATGGAAGGTTATATATATGGGGTCATACAACGCCCTAGGGTTGCCTATAAATTTCTTGCCGCAAGTACCTCAAAAACACATATCAACATTTTGGTCGAATGGGAACAACCCTTTCATTAAGTTTGGCAGAGCAATAGATATTGCCGTAAGATACCTTGAATAAAGATGTCGGTCATGCTAAGTTTCATCAGCTGTTTCCGAGTTAATTGCAATTTTATTTTTTCTTGTATGACAACAACCCTAAAATGAGCCTAGCGGCTAAACGACAAGTCCGAATCGCACCAAATTTAAAATTAAGGAGTTTTAGTCAAATTTATTACAGAATTTTGAGTAGTTTCTTGCTGGCTGTCATTTTGAGGGTAGCTGTCATACAAAAATAAAATAAAATTGCAATTATCTCGGAAACAGCTGTAACGATTTTGATGAAACTTTGCATGACCGAGAATCTCTATTCAAGGTATCTTACGGCAATATCCATTGCTCTGCCAAAATTAATGAAAGGGTTGTTCCCATACAACCAAAATGTTGATATGTGTTTTTGAGGTACTTGCGGCAAGAAATTTATAGGCAACCCCAGGGCGTTGTATGACCCCATGTATAACCTTCCATATTAACCACATTTCGTTGAAATAACAGATAGGTGCATAATCTTGTCGTGGGATCTTAGCCTATTAAAGGATAGTTGTCTAGAAGCACATACTTCAATTGGTTTTGCGACTTGGCTGGCACCGACTCCAAAATGAACAGATTTTTGTAAATTTATAGTTAAAATAAAAAAGACATAGGCTTGGTTATTTTCTATTATTTCACTAAGTTACTGATAATTAACTGCTATGGTTATTTTATACTTTTTAGTGCTAATAGATTCCTTATAAAATATTGAAGGAGGTGATTAGTTATTGTTAAAATTATTTTTATTTTACAAGTTTTAGTGTTAATGCCACCAGGTAGTTGGTAATCCTGACTGATCCTGATGGTCAACCATGACCTGATGATCACTGCTTAAGAGTGGCTAGTACATACGATTTAGATAAATTTCTGAATCTCTAACTCGAAAATTGATGATCAGTAAAAAAAAAAGAAGTTTTGAAAATCGTTCTACAATTGACAGAATGCTCTAATTGTTGTGCCACTAGCGGTCACCCATCCAGGTTCTGACTACACCACGTCCAAAGTTACTTAATTTTCGTGATCCCAAAGAAAGAGTAACTTCCACTCGGCCACAAATGCTTCAAACTATCGATCTTAAAGAACGTAACTACAATTTTAAAGAATTATCCTCAGAAAGAGTTGTTTCATACATCACCAGATCATCAACATGAGATGATAAATACCAGGCGCAAATACTTGTATCACATCATCCCATAACACGTTCACCACAGGACAGGGAGCTAAGCTCCCTCCAAAATTCCAGCTTTTGCTGGAACAATGTGGAGGGGAAGTACCATAGTCACCACACTTGTTAGCGTCACAGCTGGCACCACGGACCGCGGTTGTTGGCGACTGCAGAATGAAAGATGATACGATACACAAAAGGATCATCATATTATCCCATGAAACGACCATTGCAGGTTAGGGAGCTCCCTCCAGAACTTTGGCAAAAAAGCGTGGTATTTAGGAGGATTTACCATAGTCACTACGCTTGTAAACGTTGCGGCTGGCGACTGCTGTTGTCGGTGACCGCAGTTTGTATCAACTTTTACAACACTTACGGTTAGAGATGGGTTGGTACTATTCTATGCCGGCACCATACGGGTGACACAGAAGGATGCTGTTGCCCATTCTTTGGTTAGTTAACCCTTGTTGCCTTTCACGACACCCAAGGATAGAGATGGGTTGGTACTATTCTATGCCGGCACCATACGGGCGACACAGAAGGATGCTGCTGCCCATTCTATGGTATTTAACCCTTAGTCGCCTTTTACCACTCCCACGGGTAGAGACTATTAACCTTTAGTCGCCTTTTACGACACCTAAGGGTTCATACTATTCTTTGCCGGCACCACACGGGCTATATACTTGTATAGCATTGAAAAATATATGAAACACGCAAAAAGTGCCTATAAAATTTTAGGGTTGCCCTCGATTTCCTCACGATCCCCTCATCAGATCATGACTTGGTGACAATGGGACCACCTCAGGAGTATACCCGGATCGGATAAAAAAAAGAATTTTGCAAATCGGGTCACAACTGACGGAGTAATCGGTGAACATACATAAAGAAAAAAATACATACAGTGGAACATAGAACCTTTTTAGAAGTCGGTTAAAAATTAAAGACATTTGTATACTTATAATAGTTATATTTTATATTTTTATGTTATATTTTATCTTTAAAGCGTTTCAGTTGTTCAATATAAACAAAGCAGATTTTGAAATATTTCGGCTATCATGTCGCAGGTATATTGCTACGTTTAATTTCACTTAAATAAAAATTTCAAGGTGAATTGTCAATCGGCTCCATTTCTTACAATTTAACTAGTAAAACTGTAATTTCACGGGGCCTTTTTGTAATTCTTGGTTATGTTAGGTTTGGTAGGTTAGCCTACAATTTACCGTAAGTTTCGATTGCAAGTATTATTGTAAAATCACGGCTCTAACAATATACCCGCAACATATACACTATCAATTTCAGGTCCACCACTAAATATTTGAAGATTGAACTGAAGAGTTAGACCAGCATCACTGAGCATGACTGGTGGCACTATCAGAGAGAAAACCAGTTCAGAACTAAGGTTCCAAAACAGGAAATATTACCTTGGACAGCAGTCTGCCATCCATTCGTACAAAGAAGTATTCGGCAGGTCACACTTGTAGTAACAATTTTTTTTAAACCGCAGAATAATGAACCATTTACACATACTAATAAAATTTATTGCTGTCTTTATTTACACGATGCCAGTACTGGTACGGCTCAGTAAATATTTTGTCTCAATCGTTCGCCTCGTGTAAATGGTCCATTAGGACTACACAAAAAAAACTTAACCGTCTGTTCTGCTGGCTTAGCACGAGCCGCTATATCTATGGCCTAATGTCGTTTTTTGACTCAGGGCGTCCGCTAAAACTCGCGCCGGCGCACGCACGCGTGAGAAATACCTATAGTATGAACAGCATAACCGGCGCGAGCGCGTGTTACAGACAGGCTTTTTCATACTACTTCACACGCGTGCGGGCGGGCGTCCGCGCGAGTTTTAGCGGAAGCCCTTAATGTGTGAAGCAAACGTCAATGTTCTCGGGCTCGTGCTGCCGCGGCTGGCTTAGTGGTTAAAGCGTTCGACTGTTGACTTGGATTTTCTGGTTTCTAATCCCAACTTCTTCATGCATGAGTTCTTTCATTCATTCATTCTTAGTATAGTTGTTTACAATCATATCACAGTATTGGTGAAATCGTCCAATATATAGGTGTACTTAACAGAAACGGTATAAGTAATACGAAAAAAAAATTGTTTGTTGACCATGTTCCTTTGGAAAAGTTGATCAGTTTAATTGGCTAATTCACATCCTTCAGGGTTGGTATAACCTTTTTGTTACACTCTATATTCCATTTTATCGTAAACCTGCGACACATTAATTCCTTTTCAGTAATTAAGTGTTGCTGTTTGACAATAGTCTCAAATCTTATTATCTAGCCGATAGTCATTCAGTAATTATTCAATAAAGTAGGTAAGTATACAAGTATTTATGTTATGCAATAAGCAAACTAACGAGTAGGCACTTTGACTTTTTCGACAACAATACTAAAACTAGCGAAATATTTTACAACTTAAATATTTATGAAGCGCCAAATGTGTAACAACCTCGACATAATATATTTGATATGACGCCATCGAGATCCCAAACTACAGCATTACTTTAAGTCACCCTTCAAACAAGTTATTGGTAACAGAACTTAGAAATAAAATTGACAAACCTTTGGTTAAAATATTTTATGGCGGAAGATGTCACTATCTCTCTAAACAATTGTTTTATTTAAATAGTGATTATAGGATTAAAAGGCGTGCCTGGAACAAAAATGAAGATTTAGATGTTGCTATCTAAACGTTAGAAGTATTTCGCATTAATCTACTTTGAAAACACATGATTGCCTATATTACTCTATGCTTATACACTCAGCGTAAAATAAAAATAGTTTAAAAAAACTACGCACCTCCTTCAAATTTTGCAAGGTGTCTATTAGCACTAAAAAGTATAAAACAACCATAGTAGTTAACAAAGCCTATTTTTATTTCAATTATAAATTTATAGGTACATTACAACAGGACATTTTGGAGTCGGTGCCAGCCAAGAAATTGCAATGCTGGTCTAATGCAAGCTAAATATTGCAAATCTAATGTGGTGTCTTTTATTGCAGAAGACGTTGAACTGCTTTTTTATTTACCTTCGAGGGGACCTCATATTAAATTGTCAATGTTTAAGATTTGATGAAACGTAGACACGAGATGAGAAATGAAAACTTGTCGTAATTTGGTAACGGTATATAGTTGTTATGATGTATGATAGTTGGATATTAGCATAACATAGTACTTCAATTGGTTTTGCGACTTGGCTGGCACCGACTCCAAAATGTACTGTTGTAATGTACCTATAAATTTATAATTGAAATAAAAATAGGCTTGATTATTTTCTATTACTTCACTTAGGTACTGATTGTTAACTACTATGGTTATTTTATAATTTTTAGTGCTAATAGACACACTATTTTTACTACTCAGTATTTAAACTATTTTTATTTTACAAGTTTAGTGTTAAGCAAGGTAGTGACTGTACCTTACAGTCACTACCAGGTGGTTGGTTACCCTGACTGATAATGTTATAAAACCATGTCCTGGCGATTACTCCTTAAGACTGGCTAGGACAAATAAAGAGTAACTATTACTCGGCCACGAGCGCTTCAAACTATCGGTCAATACGTACCTATAATTTTTAAGAATTATCTTCCAACTCCTAACCGTTAAGGAGTTAAACCTTCCATCATCAGATCATTAACATGAAAAGAACATGAGGTTAGGTTGTGTTAGGTTATCTCGCGACCAAAACGCACGAGGCACGCAACGGCGAAGTGCCAGAAGCAAATTTGGTGTACATTCATCCATTTTGGTAAACAAAATTTGGCGAATATTATTTGGTAAAAATTTACTCAAATTTGGTGGCACGTTAATACACAGCCATACTTAAATGAATAATAATTTGGCCCTATTTAATCAATGTCTTAATTGCATGAAGGTATGTAACACTGATATTCGGGTTTCGGGCGTTTTATTTTAACTCCACTTGCTGCTAGTAAATATTGCTAAATCATAGAAATTCTACACTCCGTAAGAACCTGTTGTTACATATCCCCTTGCACTTCCATCGCTTGTTTCAGGTACTATTCTGCTACTCACAGATTTATACTTTTAGTAGGTGTGATTTTTGTAATGCCGATTGTATCTCATACTCGTAGGTACACAAATAGTGCTTGTTATTGCTGGCAACAAATTGGATATGAAACATGAAAAGACTGTCCTACTGGATGAAGCCGAGAGGTTTGTATCTTCTCTTCATTATACTATACTTTATTTTAAATATTTACTAGTGGCCTGCCTCGGCTATGAGCGTATCTTATGGGTAACTTGAATTTAAATCTGCAGTTCAACAAGTTGATGTTACTCAAGCAACCTCTGATACATCTAACAAGTAGAGCTGGTCATTGGGAATAGAAACTCTACCCTTTGGCATACCAGAAATCGGCCAAATTACCTAACCAGGGTGTCCTAAAATACAGGAACTGGGCACAACATATCATGTTATCCTAGTCAGCAAACACTTGATATTTTTGACATTTGTACAGTCAGCAAAACTTTATGTTTGGAGTAAGTAAGTATAGGCACTAACCGTGAACTATTTTATCACTATTAATCTATAGGGTTGCCTTGCCTAATCCTGGTACTTTAGTGAGACGTAATATTAATTAGATTATGTCCACTCCCAAAGTAGCAGAATTAGGCGAGATTGCCCTGTTGATTTTCATACATTTTGATTCATTAGAACTGTCACATGTAACTTGGTACTCGATGAGGTCAAAAAATTGTGTTTCATATCAAATAAAGAGTTAATCAGCAGTTCAGGCAATCTCGCCTTTTTCAGATAAAGCACGCTAGATTGGGGGCACATTTAAAGCAGGGTCCGCTCCGATGTTTGTCTGCTCTGTACTTACTATATACTATTACTATATAATATAAGATTTAATAATGTTAATTAATCTCATTTATGATAATAAAAATATAATTTCCTGTACCTATAAAATCAATAGTTAGCCTATTGCTAATAAAAGAACCAGTTTCCCTCTGGAACCAAAAAGTTAATTATTGCAATTTATCACTGAGATTATTTCATCTCAAATTGTGCTGGCTAGCAAACAAAACCATGCAAGTAAGTTTTGACTACTTTTACAGTTTTTTATATAACCTTGGCAAACAACTTTAAGAGGATATGTGAAAAGATAGTTATTTGACAGCGGGCGCAGTGTTTTCGCTGGAAAGAAAGGGATAAAGTGCGCAATCCGAAACGCATTATATTGCGACAGATATACTGTGCGTGGTGTTACCAAAACTAAATGACGTAACAGCCTGTTATAAAATATCGACCTTTTGTAAAAACTATGTAATAAAATAAAATTTTAGGTTGGGCAAACCCTAGCAACTACAATACCTTTCTGTATACTTAATTTCACTATTTAAAACACCTCAGATTCGACAAAAAGAGGAATAAATGAAAATTGAAGAGGCAACTTTGGATTTTTATTTTGTCGAGTCGATTTTCCTAAGCATGTTTTGGTCTTGGTGATTCTCTCACTTGAATGGTCAAGAAACCCATACCTGAAAATCACGGCAAAATATTGAGTAAATAAAATTATATTTGTCTTCAAAATACCCAATGAATTTTGTTTTACATGCAAATGCTCATGTTTTGTTCAAGTTGTTTGCTGGCTGCTATATTTAGATAGAAGCAATAAAAAACTGCAACAAGTTGCAGTGTTTTGTTTGCTAGCTGTCAATATGATACTAGCTCAATTACTCCTGGTGCCTGAACAGCATGAGGCTTGGACTGGAGCTTCGTCATCAACTATTTGAATCCTCTGAGTTGAGTTTACTTCTGCATGAGAGGCCTGCTCAAACCGCTCAGCCATTTCTTTGGTAAGTTCCAGGAATAGATCCTCAACACCTTGATTTAGTTTTGCTGAAGTGTAATAATGCCTTGCTCCAACTGAGTTAGCATAACTGAAAATAAATAAAAATTTATAGAATGAGATTAATTATATACGAGTACAGAAATTAAATTTCATTACATATCTAATCACATAACTCTAAAGTTCAGATTGTTATACTGAGTTTTAATACTTGGGGAACTGGGTTACCGCATCACAAAGTACAAAGAGGAGTAATATGTTGATCCACAGGTTTGCTAAATATACAAAATATGTGAAAAACAGTCTCTTTAAGGCTTTTTTTAAATGTTACAAGTGAGCAAACGAGTAGGTGGGCCACCAAGTTCAGTGGTCACCACCGCCCACAGCACCCACTGTTTTATTAATGGCTTATTTTGACACTAATAAGCCAGCAAAGCGCGTTGCTCACTTCGAGAACTTAAGATGGTATGTCTCATGTGCTGGTAATTTCACTGGCTCCCTTGCCCTTCAAACCGAAACAGGAAAAAGCAAGAGGGTGGTACTTCCCCAGACGGACTTACCACAAAAGCCCTACCAATTATAATTTTTTTTTAAGTGACATGATTTTATTTTACTAACATAACACCATGGACTAATTAATATCGTCTAAAATAAAGAATTTGAATTACATATCAGTTTCTTTGTCTGTTCTAATGTGGTTATAACAGACAAAGAAATAAATAAAAGAATTGCAAATGGCTGAAAGAAATACTGGGCACTGAAAGAGATAATGAAAAACAAAGATCTAAAATGTCTACTGAACAAGGCATTCAACACATGCATTCTTCCCTGCCTTGCATACGGGTGTGAGACATGGGCCCTAAACAAAGAACACAAGGACAAACTAGCTAGATGTCAGAGAGCCATGGAGGGAAGCATCTTGGGTGTAAGGAAATCAGACAAAGTAAGTAATGAGGAACAGTAAAAGTGTCTGAATGGTATGGAAAGCGTGATGAGTAGGTACCTTTATGTCCGGAGGTTCACCCAGCAGAATGGGGACACTGGACTACTGAATCGATCGCTGACCTGCTATTCATCACAAATACATGGCCTTCTCGGGGCTAGAACTCCCAACAAAGCATGGGCAGGCTGTCCGTTTTCTGGGATAAAGGGTGAAATGGCTCCACTATCGCGATCCGATCACCCGTCTGCGTGCATCGCGGCGTCTCCAACAATAAATTAATGAATGAATGAAGTTATGAAGACCTGCGTTCAAAAACCAAGCTGACCGATTTACTCTCTTGCATAGACAGACCAACAAAAATTGAAGCACTAGAAAAATGGAGTAAAAGGGTCACAGAGTACCCAAAGGGAGTTAAACGAAAGAGAGGACGTCCACCGAGACGATGGGAAGACGTACTAAAACTTACCGATTGCCACCTTTGGAGAAAGTGGCACTAAATAGAACATACTGGAAGGAGTTGGAGGAGGCCTTTGCCGAGAAGCACCTTGTGCTCTGAGATTTACTGTGACAAAAATTTTACTAGAGACAAATCAAAACATACAACAAACAAAAAAATAAAACATACAGAAAATTGACGAGGCTCATCATCTCTGAGTAACCCAAAAAACTTTAAAAAGGTAGTTGTGATGTTATAAGTAAATCATGTTATACTCGTATGACCGTTTTATCTATGCAATGTTTTAGAACAAAATAAATCAATTCAGTTTTGTACTTTCTTGTAAACAAATCCCTAATCGGGAGTGATATTGACGTACCACTCTGACATTATAATAGGACTATGCTACAACACTTTCATTAGGGTTTGCTACCTGGAGATTTTTTAAGGAACTGAAAGATTTTTAATAAGATTTTTGTATGGAAGATATTTTGCAAAGCTAGGCAGGCCACTAGTAAATATTTTAAATAAAAGTACCTGGTTGACCGAGCTTCGCTCTTTAATAGCTATCTCAACATTAAAATATCATCGGGTGAGCAAGCTATGCTACCCGACAACAGATGGCGCTGTAGGTTATGTCTTAAACGCGGTAATATTTTTAAAATGCTCAAAAAAAACGGGGAAACCGAATTTTCCCAGACATGAGACCTAAAACCCCTGTATGGTAAATTTCATCGAAATCGTTAGAGCTGTTTTCGAGAAACCGATTACAAATAAATAATATATATACAAGTATTGCTCATTTAATAGTATAGGATATAGTATAATGAAGAAGATACAAACCTCTCAGCTTCCTCCAGTGAGACAGTCCTTTCATGTTCCATATCCACTTTGTTGCCAGCAATAACAAGCACTATCTGTGTCCCCAGCATTTTTCTAAGCTCTTTCACCCAATTTTTAACCTGTTAGTACATATACGAAACTGTTAAATAATTCATCTTACTTTGAGAAACTTTTGGCAGGAACAAAAGAAAGGTAACAGTTAAAGTAATGTAGCATAGTAGAAGATCCAAGACCGAGTTTGTATGGGATGTTCTGCACAAAACCTGCTGGGATGAAACTTAGCACAATTCAAGTTAATACTTAAGAATTTGTGCAACCCGGAAGAATGTAACGGAGGCACACAGTAGGGCATAATGTCAAAAATATGTAGTGAAACACTAAAAAAATATAAATATGTCACCACACAAGAAACAATTTTTTTTTTGCTCTATCTTCAGAACTGTTATCAATTCGAGCTGTTCGAAAGCCAAGCCAAGAAGCTTGGTTCTGAATAAAGGGCAGGTTAAAAGTACCCTAAACTGACGAGCATGTATAAAAGGATTGATGAAAGTACAGAAAGCAAGGGAAGTATGTCAGGATCGTAGCAGGTGGAGGACTGTAGTCTCTGCCTACCCTGACGGGAAAGAGGCGTGATGTTATGTATGTATGTATTCACCTTGTTGAATCTCCTACTAGCAGTGTTACAGCAAGATATGAGTGATTCTTGAAACAGAGACATGTATTGCTTTCTGGCTCTCACATCTCTCTGTCCTGTTGTCATTCTAATTAAGCTACATCATTTGACTAAAGAAATTTATTAATTACCTTTACAAATGAGTCTTCATCAGTGATATCATACACAAGAATAGCTCCATTGGAATTTCTATAGTAAATTGGTCCTAGTGCATGGAATTTCTCCTGTCCAGCTGTATCCCAAATTGATAAATTAATCCGCTTACCACTCAAGTTTAATTTTTTGTTCAGAAATGTTGCCTGCAAGCAATTTTCAACCAGATATTGCTAAAGATCAAATAAGTGTAAGGACAATATTATTAAGCTGTGCAAAGTACCTGTAACGTAGTTAGGTGTTTTTCGTTAAACTTGTCTTCAATATACCGGAGCAACAAGGACGTTTTCCCGACGCAGCCTTCACCCAGAAGCACTACTTTGAAATTATAGGCACCGCTCGCAGCTGTACTCATGTTTACAAAAACTACACAAGCACAATATATTATGACTATCTTCGAATGAACACAACGAAATCTAATTTGCGACAATCACGTAATACCTGTGAAAATAACAACATCAAACAAACCGCTGTGATTTACCTGAGTGATTTACAATTTTAGTTTAGCTCTCAAATAATGCTTTAGATTAGAACTTCTTACTCAGGCCTTATATGTGAGTGCCCGGAATGTACGTCCATGGATTGTACGACCGCGGAATCCGAAGCCAACAATTTGGCTTCGGATTCAGAGGTTGTACAATCCGTAGACGTACATTCTTGGTTGGGCATTCCGAGCTCGTACAAGGAATGTCCGGCCGCAGATTGCACGGCCACGTAATTAGGATCCATTGTACATGAATTCCGAGGGCGGTCATTCCTCGTCGTACAATACTTACTGGCAACGGAAAACGTGTACAAGCAAAGACTTTTATAGCAGAGTATAAAGTGACACAAGTTCGTTTCTGGCACTCGCCGGCCGCTGCCGCGGAACACTCGCTTCGTTCTGTTACACCCCATTTTAATAAGTGAATAGTTGCTTAATCAGCAGCATGTGCTTTCCTCGCCATGCGGTATCATTTTATAAAAAGCAATGCTCGCGATGCGCGCCGCAGTCGTTCCTCAATCGTCACCCTAGTCGGTCTAAGCTGGGACCCCTAATTTTTCAACCCCTAATTTTCATTTTGTGAAAGTTAAGTTAAAAATAAACGGTCTTAGTGTAGTTTCAAAAAAGTGGTTTTTTTTTAAAAGTCCAACAGGGTCCCCCGCGTAACAAATTGGTGTCAGAAGTGGGATACCAGATTAAGCTTTATCGTCGTATAAGCCCTGGTATCCACCCGCGTTCTGACCCTGTACTTTAAAGTGCCTTCTTTGTGCTGTGCCCAAAGTGATCGACAGTGAGCCTTGCCTCTGTGTAAGCCTGCGTTACTGCAAAAATCGTTCTTGGCCGACAGTAAGCCTCCGCTCTTTGCGTGAGCCTGCGTCAGGACAATCCAGGACAGCCATCCACCCGGTCGACAATTAGCCTCCGCTACTTGCGTGAGCCTGCGCTGGGATAACCACCATCTGGTCGACGATAAGCCTCCGCTTTTTGCGTGAGCCCGCACCGGTAACACCACTCCATAAGGATTTCTAGCTGAAACCGACGGACGACTCCAACTCCAACATCTTCAACAGGACTTGAGTACGACTCGCTGAGTCGATCAGGCAAACCGCATCTCTACAAGTTCAAGCCCTTCGTTATGGACTGGAAACTGCAGCTCATCAGCATCATACTGTGAGTGTTTGTGTTTTCAGTGCTCTCATTGCTATCTCTCAGTGCTTATTCCCTCCAAAATCGTTTTACAAGTGCAACTTAATAATTAACTTTCCTAGAGACTCTATCTTCTATACCTAGTCTTACTATTTGTTTTTATTGCAATTTTCTTTACTATATCTCACATTACTAGTGCACTGTAATAATCTTAAAATGACAGGTAGCGACAAACCTGATGCTAAAACCATCTCTTTATCCTTCCTCTCCAAGTTCATAAAATCATACGATGGCACTAGGGAAACCCTTCCTGCCTTCCTTACTAATTGTGATAACGCGATGTCCATCGCTCAACCAGAGCAAAAAGACATGCTTTGTAAATTCATCCTTTCCCAGCTCGAAGGCAAAGCAATGGTTGCGTGTAGCCTTAAAACTTTTACCTCCTGGGATGAACTCAAAACTTTCCTTAAATCCACCTTCGGAGAGAAAAAACACTCCTCTCATCTCCTTCTAGAACTACAGAACTGTAGACAGTCACACTCTGAAACCATCACACAATTCGGGCTAAGACTCGAATCTTGTCTCACAAGAATACAAGCAGACATCCATACCTCTTGCTCCGACAAAACCCAACTTATAGGCCGAGTCGCAGCAATGGAAGATCTTGCCCTTAACACATTCCTACTCGGGTTGAACCCCAATATTTCCACTACAGTTCGATGCCGTAACCCTTCTTCTCTCAATGAAGCCCTACAGCAGGCCGTAGAAGAGGAAAAACTCTTCAATCTCACACGTGTCTCTCAAAAATCTCTTAAAACCTGCTCAGTCTGCCATAAAGAAGAGATTGATTCTCAAGTTAAGAAGATGCTCGATCAAAAGATCATTCGACCTTCTATTTCGCCATGGAGCGCCCCTGTATGGGTAGTTCCCAAAAAGATGGATGCCTCAGGCAAGAAAAAATGGCGAATCGTGATTGATTATCGACGCCTTAATGACGTCACAGTCACCGAAATATATACTCTGCCTCTTATCACTGACATCCTTGACCAATTGGGTCACTCGAAATATTTCACAACCCTCGACCTAGCGAGTGGTTTCCACCAGATCAAACTGAGTACTGAAGATGCAGCCAAGACTGGCTTTACTATTACTGGCACAGGTGGTTCCGATGGCCATTACGAGTTTACTCGAATGCCATTTGGTCTAAAAAACGCCCCTGCGACCTTCCAGCGTCTTATGAATATTGTTCTCACAGGACTTCAAGGTCTGCACTGCTACGTCTACCTGGATGACTGTGTCCTATTTTCTCATGACCTTGAGTCACACATCATGAAGCTCCGTTTAGTATTTGACCGTCTCCGTGAGTTCAATCTTAAACTGCAGCCAGATAAGTGCGAGTTTCTACGCCGCGAAGTAACTTATCTCGGTCACATCATCACCGATAAAGGTGTGTCACCAAATCCTGAAAAGGTCAAAGCCGTTACTAATTTTCCAACTCCAAAATGTCCTAAAGACATAAAATCTTTTCTCGGATTGGTAGGTTACTACCGCCGATTTATTGAGAATTTCTCAAAAATAACAAAGCCTCTCACATCTCTCTTAAAGAAAGATACAGCTTTCCACTGGTCCACTCGACAAGAGCAAGCTTTTAACCTTCTAAAGGAAAAACTTACCACTGCACCCTTGCTCCAGTACCCCGATTTTAACCAACCCTTTATTCTAACGACAGACGCGTCGAATTTTGCTGTCTCAAGTATTTTGTCTCAGGGAGAGATCGGCAAAGATAGATCGATAGCTTACGCCTCCCGCACACTTAATAAAGCAGAAGGAAACTACTCTACTACAGAAAAAGAACTTCTCGCTATCGTATTCGGCATAAAAACTTTTAGGTCCTACCTTTATGGTCAAAAATTCAAAATCGTAACGGATCATAAACCCCTTATGTGGATTATGAACGTCAAGGACCCAAGCAGCCGCCTTATGCGCTGGCGTCTTAAAATTGAAGAGTACCAATACGAAATCGTTTACAAACAAGGTAAACTTAACACTAACGCAGATGCTCTGTCTCGCATCCAGATTAACCAGATAACTTCCTCGAAAAAAAAAACCTCATACGAAAAGTACTTTAAATTACAATTTACTAACTCTATCTCGAATAATACACAGATTCAAGAACATGCACAGTCCCTGTCTCTTTCTAAGTGCAACTTAATTGCTTGTCCTACGTCACTCGATTACGATGAGTCAATGCCTCACGTGAATGAAATCATATCTCGATTCAAGGAAACTGACGATCTCTATCGAGCCGAACGCGAAGCTGATTCGGTTACGTCAATTTTCGAAAACGGAAAAATGTACTATTTCCTATATACTAAAATTCATCACTACGATGACGTCAGTTATAAAACAATCTATGACGTAGTAATGAATTTGCGTGACACTATTGTGCAGCAAAACCCTGATGTCGATGACCTTGCTATATCAGATTTCTCTGAGCCATTTTCCAAGTTATCTTACAGCAAGATATATAACATGATCGCTTATGTGTTTCATAACACTAATATTAAAGTACATATTTACAAAAATCAAATTATCTATCCTACTCCCGCTGAAGTTCCCAAAATCCTTCAAGAAAATCATGACTCACCTATTGCCGGACACCCAGGTATGAAGCGTATGTACAGCAGAATAAAAGCTTCTTACTATTGGAAGTCCATGCGCTCTGACATTGAACATTATGTGAAAAACTGTAAACTATGTCAAGTCAACGAACCTCTTCGCTGTTCTAATAAAACTCCTATGGAAATAACTTCCTCCAGTACCAGACCTTTCGAAAGAATAGCTCTGGACATCGTCGGACCTCTACCCGAAGCAGGTATCCAAAACTTTAAATTTATACTTACCCTTCAGGACGACCTTACTAAATTCTCCACTGCTTATCCTATGGTCACCTCAACAAGTGAAGAAATCTCCCGAAATCTGGTCCATTTCATGTCTCTCTTCGGTTTTCCCAAGAGTATACTTACCGATTTAGGTACATGCTTCACATCCGAACTTTTCAGACAGCTTACTGAAATCTGTAAAATCAAAAACTTATTTACTACCCCTTACCATCCGCAAACAAATGGCGCTCTAGAACGTAGCCATGCAACCCTTAAAGAATACCTAAAGTCATTTGTAAATGAAAATCAAAATGACTGGCACTTATACATATTCTCAGCTATCTTAGCCTACAATACTACCCCTCATTCAACTACACAATTTACCCCTTTCGAACTCCTTTACGGACACAAACCTGTAATTCCCAGCTCCTTATATAACGCAACTAATCTTACCTATAACGAATATATACGAGCTTTACAATATCGCATGAAGCTTTGTCGTGAAAGAGCTTTAGAACATATAACTCAAAGTAAAGAAAGGTCCAAGACCTATTACGATCAGTCCTCAAGAAAAACATCTTACAAAACAGGTGATATGGTTTATCTTAAAGTCCATCACCGTCTACGCAAAGCCTTATCTCCCATATGGAAAGGCCCTTATAAAGTCGTGAAAGTTCACGGTAACAGTAACGTGACCTTGGCTATAGGCCGTAAACACGTGAAACACCACGTAAATGAAATCAAGCCGGTTTCCACATGATATTATCTCTATCTTTTCAGATTATGTCATCATGTCTCTTCAGAGCCTGAAGTCACACCCATTGTGCATAGCCCCGGTCTGTACTTTGACCCAATTACCAATATTTACTTCTACAATGATTTTTGGAAAGTTGTTACGCATATAGATGTCCAATCTATTGAACCTCATCTGAACAACATAGATAAACTTATCGTTAAGACATCCGTACTTTGTGCCAAATTTCAGCCTGAAGACTATGCTTCCTGCAAAGACATTTTCAGCCCTATCGAAGTACTCTTAGAAACCAACTACGCAAAAGCTCTTTCTCTCTCACATATTATCTCAAAAGATGCACCTACAAGGTTCAAAAGATCACTCGAATTCGGTGGTGAAATTTTGAAGTTCTTTTTCGGCACCGCATGCCAGAAAAATGAGTATGAGCTTTTTAATTTAATGAAAGATAATATTCACGTTGTTAAATCTTCAATAAACACGTTCAACTCTACGATATCTAAGTTAAATCAAAACGAAATCAAACTTAACTCTCAAATAAATAAATTAAATGAGATATTATCTCTAGTAACTAAAAATAATGATAAAGTTGCTTATCATACTAGACTTAACTACTTAGTTAATATTATAGAAGGTTCACTATTAACGTTATCGAACTTCCTAGATTCTATAATTAATTCTATCCTATTTTCTGAGGTAAATATCCTGTATCCTTTAGTCCTAAGTCCTACTCACTTATTCAACGAATTATCTAAAAGAAGCAGTTCTATAAATAACAAATTAGACTTTCCAGTCTCACTAACTATAGATAATATACATTCATTGATGGATGTCTCTAAAGTAGTTGCTTACTACTACAATAACAAGATAATCTTTGTTGTGCAGATTCCCCTTATCTTCCCCATCAAGTTTGTTGTGTTAAAAATCATCCCTTTGCCAACTCCACACGAGAAAACTGCCTCTAATACTTTCGCCCTTATAACACAAACTAAGCCTTATATTGCCTTAACAGATGATAGATTACATTATACTATGTTAGATAATATGCAGCAATGCTCTAAGTTAAGTTCAGATCGATCTATCTGCCCTTCTGAAAGCATATTTTCTACTATTACTAACCCTTCCTGTGAAACTAGATTGTTAACTGAAGTTGTGTTATCTCTACCCAAAGAATGTAATTCTAAACTCTTATTCGGACTTATAGATATCTAGCAGAAGTTAGAAAATAACAGATGGATTTATGTACAATCAAATACGAATAAGTTAACTATTAAGTGTAATGATAATATTAAGGATTATTCAATTCAAGGAACAGGCTTATTAAGCTTATCTGAAAATTGTATCGCGTTTTCAAAGACTATCCGATTAGAACCTTCTTCTTATACTAATATAGTTGTTAATAATAACATTAAGATAGATTTTGATATTATACAAGATGACTGCTGTAAAAAGGAGAACTTTAATAAGTCGATTCCTCTTCTATCACCTTTAACTCTGAGTAATATCGATCTTGATTCATTAAAACACTCGTACCGCCAATTAGATAATCTAGAAGATGAAATTAACAAGATAGAGAAGGAATCTCACTTTACTAAATATTCTTCTTATTATTCTTCTTTAGCCATTCTGTCACTGATTCTTATCTTCTTGTTCTTTGGATATAAACTGTACCAATGCTGTTATAAAAAACCTAATCATAATCCTTGCTGTATTCAAATATTCAATCAGTGTAATACTAAAAGAGAATATAGACAAGAATCCAAGTTTCATAACTCCATAGAGATGACTGAAATCTCAGAGGAAAATCATAAGTCTATAAGATCGCTTCCCGAAATACCTTCCTATAGAAGGAACATTATGAACAACTAAATCTTACTGAAATCCTGAAAGAAACTTAATTGTACTCTTACTTTTCCCATTCTTATGTACTAGTTAAGTTTAACTTTAATTGTTATCTTATAATACTATCTCAGTTTAGACCACATTTTCCATTTCGCTTTATCTTATTAAGAAAATATAAAGCTCAATCTTAAGGGGGGGCGTGTTACACCCCATTTTAATAAGTGAATAGTTGCTTAATCAGCAGCATGTGCTTTCCTCGCCATGCGGTATCATTTTATAAAAAGCAATGCTCGCGATGCGCGCCGCAGTCGTACCTCAATCGTCACCCTAGTCGGTCTAAGCTGGGACCCCTAATTTTGCAACCCCTAATTTTCATTTTGTGAAAGTTAAGTTAAAAATAAACGGTGTTAGTGTAGTTTCAAAAAAGTGTTTTTTTTTTTAAAGTCCAACAGGGTCCCCCGCGTAACAGTTCGCTCGGCTCCTAACCTAACCTAACCTAACCTAACCTAACCTAACCCAACCTAACCGATCCCCTTCGGGAGTTCACTTTACCTAACGGACCTATGAAAACACTCAAACGTCGTGTTGTCTTGACTTCAAATTCCAAGGTTGTACAATCATGAGTTTGGACATGATTGGCTTCGGATTCCGCGGTCGTGCATTCCGTGGTTGTACATTCTAGGTCGGGCATTCCGAGCTCGGACGGGGAATGTCCGGCATTCCAGGGCGGTCATTACTTGGCTTCGTATTCCGCGGTCGGACAATCCGAGGTCGTACATTCCGATGTGGTACAGATACAGATAACAGATACAGATAATTAATTAATAATGATACAGATAATTTAAATATTAAAAATAATGTGAGTAAAATAGAAGCAGGGAGCCATAAGCGTATCACTTTCTACTAGCGAGGGACCTACATACTAAAATGTATGGATCTTGATCAAATCATAAAAACGTAATTTTTTTATCTTTCTTTCTGAGAAATATGTGACATGGGACTAATAAATGCTACTACCACAGTTTTCCTGGTAAAAACACTTACCATTCAGGAATAAAACGGTGTTAAAGCTAGGACTTCCTGAATGGTCTCTAGCCTGAATAACTTCATAACCACTTTTTACATTAAATATTACATTTATCTTAGCAGAAAAAAAACGTAAGTATAGTAATAAACAAGATATACTCGTAAGAAGTGATGTGGTCGAGATAGAATTTTAATTTAATTAGTATAACTCAAGAAAAAAAAATCTAAAATGACACTCATTTTGTCAAATTTTTAGGGTTCCGTACCTCAAAATAAAAAAACGGAACCCTTATAGGATCACTTTGTTGTCCGTCTGTCTGTCTGTCTGTCAATACCCTTTTTCTCACGAACGAGAAGAGGTATCAGGTTGAAATTGAAAACGTATATTAAGGTCAATAAACCACACAAGATCTGAAAATTTAAATTTTTTACAACGGCGCCATCAAAAGATATGGCTTTTTATGTCCTCATCTCCATACATTTATGCAAAAAAGGAAAACCTACAGGGTACTTCCCGTTGACCTAACCAGTAGCGCTGGGCGCGAATAATCTGACGCATACCGTCTAGAGTACCGTCCAGACCTAACCTAACCACCGCAAACAAGTCGGATGCTCAGACTGGTTGTAATCTGCAGGCGATACCTACTCGTAAGTAACTTTTACAAGTTGTGAGTCCAAAAGTTTAATTTTCCATAAAATAAACAATCAAAGAGCTGACGTAAGAGAAATTACATATACCTACTGCATATTTACATACTAAACTGTAATATACTATTTTTCAATCACTCATTGTAGGTAATAAGATAAACGAGCCCTACTCATCGTCGCAAAGCGTTAGGTGTAGTGACTGATTACTGAATGCAGGAAAAACTTTGAGCATTGATGAAAGTTTCAACTCCTTCCAAGAAAGATTTGACAGGTCAACAGATTTATTTGTTAGCATCATCTCAAATTGCCTGCAGTTTTTCAATATTTGCTGTTTGTAATCTTACAATTATTCGAAATTATCTATACAATTTATTATT
Organism: Athrips mouffetella; assembly: GCA_947532105.1. Classification (NCBI taxonomy): domain Eukaryota; kingdom Metazoa; phylum Arthropoda; class Insecta; order Lepidoptera; family Gelechiidae; genus Athrips; species Athrips mouffetella. The sequence continues at coordinate 38,187,546 of OX383956.1, forward strand.
ATTAGTGTTAAAAATAAAAAAAAACTAAAGTATTGCTACCGTGTGCAACGCTAGAAAATCTAATCAAGAAAATAAAATATTTATATTTTCTTTTACTAATTTGTTTCGTGAGTCCTATTTATTATGAAGAAAGTTTCGACAAGACTGTTTGATTATAAATTTAAAAATACTAATTTAAAATTCTTAAATTAACTCTGTTATAAATTACGCATTAAATGCAAATTTTACTAAATGAGACAGGTCACAGTACGCCCGCCAAAGCGCCGTCAGAAGTTAAACATGTCACAAATATGGTTCAAGCGAAGGCACGAACACCTAAATAGAACCGTTTTTCCCCCGAATGGTAAAAAACGGATATATTTAGGTTTCTGCCGAAGCTTGAACCATACCTGAAGGCCTTGCCGGCTTAATTTAAAGGTACTGATCAAAGAACAGACGGGCGCTTGTGACGGGAGTGGGGGGGGGGGGACCTTAGTAACCAAAATAGTCGCCAGAGGGCGCTGCAAGATATGAAATCTGAGTGAAACGGGCTGAGATACGGGAGTCTAATCTCAAATATGGTTCAAGCTTCGGCAGAAACCTAAATATCCGTTTTTCACCCTTCGGGGGAAAAACGGTTCTATATCAATAACAGAACACACCTTTAAAATTTGTCGATTGTCTTCAAAGTCACCCTGTAGATACACTTTTTACTAAACTAGGTGTGCCCGCGACTTGCCTGGTTGCCTACCCCCGAAGTTATGTAGCGTGATAAAATGTATCATAACTTTGAGTCCAGGTTACACTTAGTTGAATAGAAAAAGTCCCAACCAAATCGGTTCAGTAGTTCTGGCGTGATGTGGTAACATACATACATACAGACAGACAGACATAGACAAAAAATAATTATTGTCTTGGTCTTGGTGTCGCTGATGTTGACTGTTGCATTTATTTTTCATAAAAATATTTAATGTACAGTACAGACACGACCCCGCTAGAGTTTTAGTGTATGTATGTAGATTTTAGTTTTAAGGTAATAACTAATAAAAAAGTTAAAGTATTGTACATATATTTTTATTATCTATAAATACCTTGCCTACTCCATTCCTTTCGAAAAAACCTCATTTCTATTAAAAAACGTTCCCTATTTTATTGTTGGATCTAGCTAGCACCCCTTAGTCCAACTTCGGCTTATTCTAAGATCCCATGAGCGATTCGGCTATTTGCTTAATCTTAGTATTAACCAATTGCTCGACTATTTTGGACTTTAGCTATTATTAAAGGAATAGATCATAATTATTTTCATTTTACTGCATGGGTAGGTTTTAAGTATAGACATTTTTATCGATGTATTTTACTCACTGTCCCATCTCTATTATTAGTTCCGTTCCCACCCACTGCTGCTATCAGCGCCAAATGGCGAAAATCAAATCGCCTCACTACAAGGAGGCTTTAATCCACGCTACGTGGATTAAAACCTATGACCCGGCTTATAATTAGTCCAGCGTATATATAGAGGTCAGTGACACTGCCAAACAGCCTAGTGCTTGAAATGTTTTAAATGGAGTATTTGTGCAAATATGTTGTTAGTAAATTGATAAAAAAATATTTTCATGAATTAATGTTTATTGATCATATTATCGAACCCAGTTTATTTATTCATGAAAATAGCAGAACGTTATAGACATAAAAGCTCCTTGATCCTAGCCGATATTAAAAAAACAAGAATAAAACACTAATGCAATAATATAACAAAAAAGCCCCAACTAGCAAATTTCCCTTGGTCATAAACCTTATAAGAGCTTAAGGTCTTATATAAGGCTTATATGTGTTCTGATTCAGACAGAAACCCTAATAAAGGCATGTTATGAGTCTATTTAGGCTTTAAGAGCATTCACCGTCGTAACGCATTCTTATAGACGTATGAAAGTAAAATTTATACAATATTAATAAGAGTAGTGGTATACGCGCACTTTATAAGCCTGATTGTCTTGATTCTTAATACACACATATATATGCATTTTGTAAGTACTTTCGGGCTTAGAAATGACTTGTTTAAGTGTTTTATTAGACTTCGTCAGTTACACTTATGATTTATTCTTACAGACGTACATAAGATAACGTTGTAAGCAATTAATAAGAGTAATGGTATTTTAAACGCATTTATAAGTCTGATTGTCATTGACTCTTAATAAACACTTATAAATGCCTTTTATAATTACATTCAATCTTAGAAGTTGCTTTACTAAGTGCTAAAAAATCTTACTACGGCATCATATAAATCCACTTTAAAACCAAGTATAAAATCTATATGATTTATCTCACCTAAGCCATTATAAAGAGTAATAGCAATTTAAAACACTTATAAGTAACTTACACAGAACCTATTTTGAGGTTATTTTTTCCATGGTACGACGTTATTTTGTGTTGTTGTTTTGCTCCCAAAATTATTATAAAATCAGGTTGGTGGTAAGACGCATGCTACCTGTTTTCTACTAAGTGCCCATAACACCTTTTTCATTTGATTTACTTTAACTTTATCAAGGAACCATAAAATTATGAGTAATATGGCCGCATGCACGCAGTAGCCAAATGATTTTGAGTTACTTTACGAGGGCGATATAAGCCGCAAATAAGAGTAATGCACTTATTTTGTTGTGATAAAGTACTTATTAGTTATAATTATGTGTAATGGCGCATTTTGTTAATTATTTCACAAATAACTATTTAAGTTTACACATCAATGATACATTTTTGGAAAGGCCCGTGAAAATATTGACATTTTACTTTTAAAATAATCGAGAAAATCAACTTCGCATGCTAACTAGTAGTTTAGAGTACGCAAATACACGAGTTTGAAAATATACACATTAGCTACACACTAGAGATTTGCAGGAAAGCAAAATCAATGTAAATACTTACGTTATTCGGCGTCCTTTTGTTTTTTTTTTAGATAGAATTCACTCGCGTGACTATATGGCGACCGAATGATCTATTGTGATTTTTACTCTTACTAGGAGATCACAAAGAGGATTGTTAGCGTTAACACACTTAGTGCAGCAATAGTAAGATGGCTATAAGCCTATTTGCCCTTAGTACATGCCATTGTAAGTCACTTGTAAGTTTATTTGGTATCATAAAAGCATCAGAAAGAGGCTTATAAGACTGAAAATACACTTCTCAAGACCATTGTAAGACGACAATAAGGGTGAAAACACTTATAAAGTGCGCCCAAATCGCTACTTACTGAGGTCTGTAAGCATGATATAAGAGTGACTCTTGAGACGTCTGAAAGATCAATTTTTGCTAGTTGGGGCCATAATTGTAATATCATTGGTTGGGGCACGCGTGTTAATATGCCCGATTATGGACTTTAATACAGTGCAATTAGAGCCGTTTTATGAGCAAATGTGTCGAAAATTATGTTCTTTACATAAAAAAAAAATATAGCCTTTTTGCAGACATTTCAACATGGCCAAAAGCTAAAGACAACATGGATAGCATATGCCGGGCTTAAAAAGACATCTTCCAAAAACTGAAATTCCAAAAATTCATCTACAAAAAGACATCTTCTTAAAAAGACATCTTCCGAAAACTGAAATTCCAATTTTGTGGTAGGTATCGGAAGTCCATAATATTTTTTATACATATTTCGACCAATGTTTCTCGGAGAAAGAATGTTCAGGTTTTGGGAGATTTTTACACCCATTATATTACATAATATTTATTTAAAATTTTACTTATTGTATAAAGTTTCTTTCTCCTAGGGAAGCAAATAATGTGCTAAGAAAGAAAGCAGAAGAAGAGCGGCTTAACAACTCTGACAGCAGGGATCAACCTTACACGAATGATGATGACGATGACTTTGTGGCTATATTCTATTCTGTATCCATAGTTGCATTCACCTCAGATGAACATCTAACATTCTACATACGATAAATACGAGTATTGTTACTATGTAAGGTCGACAAAATTGTTAAAGAACGGTAATCTTGAAGTCAGCACTAAGATAGGAGGTCCATTTTTTCGTTGATCTTGCATTACTTTCCGGAACCAATCCATTACATTTGTCGCAGGTGTTTTGGGCGTTAAAGAGACCACTTGATCCGTAACGTTGAAAGGTAGTTTGGCACGAGGATTTATTAAAAGTGGTCCCTCTGTTTCTTCAGTTGTGCTCTGACTGATTGAACTAGGAGTAGGGGAATTAGTAGTAGTATCTATGGGAGTGGTAGAAGATTTTGAATTAATAGTAGCATTAGGCATGCTAGTTTTTGAAGTGCTGTTATAACGTACATCTACATCAAGTGCTATTGTAGTAGTTGGAATAGTAGCAGTACTAAGAGTGGTGGAAGTAGTTGGAATACTAGATGTGCTTCGAGTAGAAGTGATGCTAAGAGTGCTAGGGGTACTAGGAGTAGTAGTTGTAGTGATAGTGGTAGTAATTTTGGTAAAAACGGGCGTAGTAGTAATGTTAGTACTATGTGTCTTTGTAGTAAAAATGCTGCCTAAGCTAAAGTTATATTGAGGCGATGAATATTTAGTTGTTCTAAAAGTATATTTGCTGAAAAGAATCGAGTGCAAACGAACAGTTGATGTTGATGGTGGAGTCGTAAAATTCTGTGTGTGCATTTCAGTGAAAGGAGTATATGAGAAAAAGACAGGCTTCAGTATTTTATCAACACGGGAATGCTCTACTGCTGCGTAAGAGGACGACCAAAATGAAGATGAAGACGACGTAGTGGCATTCAGATATTCAGAGGAGGAAGGAAAAGATTTGTTGTAAGCTGGTAAATGCTTTGCGTCTAGTAGATTTTGGCTTAAAGGTTCTGATATATTTAATTCTTTTTCAACTATCGCTGGAACATCTTTAGTCAAGTTATTTTGCGACGGAAAGTTTTGCGAGGGGAATGCACCTTGACGACGAAATTGAAAAAAAATATTTAAAGTTAAACTAATCCAAGACAGTGCGGGAGCTATGGACATGAAGAATCTTTGGGGGCTCTTGCACAGCTTGTGTTCAGGACTGCCACTTATTCCTATTATTTTCCCGTCCACAAGTAAAGGAGTACCTTGTTGCTGAGTTTTACATTGTTTCAAACTTTCACGGAGAAAAGCTTTATTTGTGACGCATAAATAATAAGCATTCTTTCTCGATATAAACTTGTCGCATGGAACTATTATAACATTTTTTGACTTAATTTTTCCCTTTTCCGTTACATGCAGTGAAGCTTTCAGTCCCATTGCAGAATTCACATCAAGCATACTAAGCTTCGTATTAATTTTGCCAAAATCATATTTGAAATGCACCAAAGCTATATTGTTGCGCAGAGTGGATTGTTTCCAAAGGCCTTGTCGAACAGGCATCCTATAATGTGGATGAACGTCCACCTTCGTCACTGGAATAATATCAGTCTTATGTATGATGTAGTGGCAGTTTTGGGCACAGAATGATGTTGTGATTGCAGTTGTAGGTAATATGAGGGTGCCAACGCAACAGTCGGTGCGTCGAGCTTCGCACTGGTCACACATAAAATGCACGAGACTCACTTTTGTAGTTTTATTAGTTGAACATAAACCAAATATTCCGAAAATAAATAATACTTTGTACATTTTGAAAATACATTCAAAATAATACTTCATGCACTTTCTTTACATTTTCTAGGTACATACCACCTACTTTTATCAGAAATAATTTGAAATTCCATATTTTATAACGCTATTTGCGTTAGGTTGTTAAATCTATACTAGGTAGGTATAGCAGCAAAGTGCTAAACTATGAGTAACTGTTGCTCTAAGGTACTAAATTTATATGGAAGCAGGGTAGCGCCGGAACCGACGGCACGGTGGTAGTTTAGTTATATCTTCGATAGCTCGCCTTTACGATAAACGTAAAATGTCGTGAAGTTTTTTTTTAGTGAAGATGCCGCTTTTACGATAAACGTAAAATGACGTGTCCCGTTGGACCGAAGATTCCTCCACCGACAACTAGTATCATTGTGTTCAGCATGATCACCCAAAGAATTATCGACTGGTTGTCGCACTATAAAGTGGTGGATGGGGGAGGAAGGGGAGGGGGAAGATGCGAAAACTGGGTATCAATTTCAGTTAATATCTCATTAACCACGCATCCGATTTAAACAGTTATAGTGTCATACGGTAGGTGATAAAATGTTTCATATAACATGTTTTACAACGGTTTTGATAAATACAATAGTTTATTAAATATTAAGAAAAAGGCTGATTTTAAACAATACACGTTATTGGTTTTGTTAAATTCGGCCAGTAAATGAAATATTACAAAAGAGTAATATTACTCTTCTGATTTGATCACGCAGAGAGACTCCGAGCATAGCCCTTTCCATAGCCCTTTGGGTGACTTTGAGCTTCCTGATAAGGACCATCGTAAGCGGCCACGTCTCGGTGTCATATGTCATCACTGGCAATACACACTGGTCAAAGACTTTCGTCTTGAGACACTGCGGTATTTTGGACGTGAAGATATTGCGGAGCTTCCCGAACGCTTTCCATCCGAGTCGGATTCGACGAGTTACCTCTTTCTCAAAGCTGGATTTACCCAGCTGGACCGTTTGTCCCATCGACAACTTTGAGCGTAGAGTCTCCAACTTTGAGTAGAGTGGGTACAACAAGGGCGTTAGACATAATTTTCGTCTTATCCATGTTCATTTTAAGACCCACTTGTTGTGAAACTACTGAAGTTATTGAGCATCGTGCCGAGATCTTCCAGGGTCTCAGCCATTACGACAATATCGTCGGCAAATCGAAGGTGGGTGGGAAGTTTCCCGACTGATAGAGATAAATAGATAAATAACACCCAGACACAGAAAAAACACTTGCGTTCATCACACAAATGTTTACCCTGGGCTGGGATCTAACCCTCGGCCCACGGCGTGAAAGGCAGACTCACTACTAACCACACCAACGGGCTTGTCCAAGGAGGAGAAGGGCTAACCTAAGAAAGATACATCAACGACATTCTGCTAAGCCATGTGCTCAAAATTTCACTTAACATTTCACTAGACAGTACATGGAACAAGTTGGGATTGCCACAATAGTAGACAGCTTTCCAATTATATTAAAAGATTTAAAACTGATTTCAGTTTCCTATCAAAAATCAAAAATTTACTGCAATAAGTCGAAATGTTAACGTCTAAGTAAAACAAAAGTTAAAGAAAAAATGTCCTAAAGCCCTATAAAAAGCGAACTTTTACGAAATTGGTCTTCAGTCCTAAGTTTCACGTCACTGGAAATACTGAAGCACTAATAAAATTGAACTGCAGAAGCCGCTCATATCGTCATTCTTATTTGGCAAGGCTTGTCGCAGCGTGACATCGCTCCACAACTTCATTTAAGCCAGTCTTGTGTCTCCAAGGTGTACAAAAGGTTCGGGGAGACTGGTAACTTAGTCCGAAGACCAGGATCAGGACAACAACGATGCACTTTGGTGCAAGAAGGCCGATTTATTGTCACCACTTCTCTACGTAATCGGCACCTGACCGGCGTGGACGTCCAGAAACAGCTCATAGAAGTTCGCTGGGCTGTTAGCGAGTGGACTGTGAGACGAAGACTAAAAGAAGCAAAGTTACCCCAAAAAGGCCAGCTACTGGACCCGAATTGTCCCCAGCTCACCGACGAGGCCGGTTACAGTTTGCTCGCGACCACTTAAATTGGAATTTGGAGCAATGGAGCCGAATTCTGTTCTCGGACGAAAGCAGGATATGCCTGTGTGGTAGCGACCGTCGACAAGGTGTCTGCAGGAGACCGGAAGAGCGTTTTGCACAATGCTGTATTACAGAAAGAGTGGCATACGTGGGTGAATCCTGTATGATGTGGGCGGGCATTTCTGTTACAGCAAAAAGTGAACTGGTATTCATACCTGGCGGAGGTAGAGAAAAAGGGCTAACCGAAGAAAGATACATCAACGACATTCTGCTAAGCCATGTGTTCAAAATTTAATTTTACATTTCACTAGACAGTACATGGAATAAGTTGGGATTGCCACAATAGACTAGCCAGCTCATAGTCCCAACTTAAATCCTACAGAACATTTGTGGGACGAGCTGAAAAGGCGGGTACGAAGAAGGTGTCCAGTTCCGGCAAGAAATCCCACACGATTTCATCAGGAATCTCATTCGGTCAATGAAAAACCGTTTACAAGCACTAATTAGGGCCCAAGGGGGTAACACAAAATACTGAGGGTAAATAACAGATAATTTAAATATATTTTTACTTTTTTCTTACGATTTTCGTTTGATTTAGACGTTAACATTTCGACCTGTTACAGTAAATTCTTGAATTATGATAGGAAACTGACATGAATTTTAAATCATTTAATTTAATTGGAAAGCTGTCAAAATTACCTTTCAAATGATATAACACAATTTATAGTTTATTGCATATAAATGGTAAAACTTTGTCTTGAGCCACCCGCGATGAAGTGATTCCAGTTTATTGCTCGCAAGTGTATTGTATTTACCAAAACTATTGTAAAGCATGTTATATTATAGTAGTTTATGCAACTGTCATATAAAACTGGTTATTAGAACACGAGTTTGGGTTTATCACACGAGGCGCAGCCGAGTGTGATAATAGCATCAAACGAGTGTTTTAATACCATATTATATGCAGTTGCGTATACTACTTTATCTTCACTCATACAAAAGGTAGGTACTTACTTATAAAAATTAAACAAAAGTAAGTAAACAACAAAGGCAACTTATATTATGTATACTACAGTTCTGATATAAGTCTATAGAAGCCGCCTTAATATATCTGCTAGGTCTTCTTTGAAATATACAAGCAGAACATTTTCTTAACATGGTTTTCTTTTAGATTTTCATTCTTTCCCAATTCATTGTAGGTTATGTCGTAAAATGTCCTAGACTAATATGAGAGAAGATCATAAGTTATTGAGTATCTTCTGGTGTGAGTGCAGTATCCTGACTGCACCACTTTATCTACTTTTTCAATAAACTTTCACATTACTTTCACGGGCACAAAATACTTGAAATAGGTAAATGTTTGAAAATAGCGGCAAATCTAATATCTTTTTCCAAGTCCTTTCTAATTTCAGGCTGCGCGCGCATATTTTGAGCCACAGATGAAATAATTGTAACTATAGTAACTGTTACTCTAACTGCTCCAAAATAATAGGTTATTTATATGGTACACTTTGTAATATGCTACTGATATTTGAAAGCTACTAAGAAATACTGATATATTACTAACGGGCTCTCTAAAAGACCTTATATTCAGTCTTCTTAAAAAAAGTTTAGATTCAAGGAGAATTGTATCCAAGTGTTATGTAATGAATAAAAAAATAAATTACGTAACACCTTTGCAAAATTTTCATACAAAAATCGTTACGTAATGGTAACTTTTTATTTATTTATATATACTCTGCGTAATATACATCCTTACGTATCAACTTTTTGAATCATATTTCAAAGTTTACGACATGAGTGTAGATAAAGCATTTTATTACCTATCATGTGACATTATATTTCTTTAAATATAATAAGTGGTTGTTGAGATATTAGCTAAACTTGATACTCGGTTTTCGCATCTTTCCCCTCCCCTTCCTCCCCCCTCCACCACTTTATAGTGCGACAACCAGTCAATAATTCTTTGGGTGACCATGCTGAACACAATGATACTAGTTGTCGGTGGAGGAATCTTCGGTCCAACGGGACATGTCATTTCTCAGCCTGGCATCTCCACTATTATTCAAAGTCGATCGCTCATAGCTTCGGTCTTCTGTGAGCCCAACTTGCCTGGGTACTAAGATAAAGCACGTTATTTATTTTATTTATTTATTTATTACAATATTATATAACTGTTATTAAATAATATTACAAAACTGCTTAGCAGTTTGTCTGCGGAATCGGAGTCTCTACATAAGTATTTTTATATTAGATGCCTAGGAACACTATTAGGGCACAGATAGACATGCTATTAAATGAGCATGCTTACTAGCATGCTAGAAACGAGCATGTTCTTTAACTGTCTACATTTGCTTGTAAAAAGCATTCTCGTTACTAGCATGCTACTAAATACTCGTAAGCATGCTCAAATCAAATACCTACTCTTGACACACATGCCATTAAGTAGCATGCTAATATCTATATATATAAAAGAAGAAGGTGACTGACTGACTGACATATCAACGCACAGCCCAAACCACTGGGTCTAGAGATTCCAAATTTGGCATGTAGGTTCCTTATGAGGCTTAGGGATGCACTAAGAAAGGGTTTTACAAAATTCCACCCCTAAGGGGGTAAAATAGGGGATGAAAGTTTGTATGAAAGTCCGTCAGTTTTGAAGTTAGGATCTTCAAAATTTGTATTTAGGCTGACGACTAAAAATTAATAATTACGTGTCTCAGGGTTTATGAAAATTCGACACTCTTAAGGGTGAAAAGGGGGATGAAGTTGAAAATTCTTTATTCTTAAAGTAAAATCCACATAATTTATTATTTAGGCATTAATTATGTAATTCTATGCAACGTTCATCGCTGTTATTGAAATTCCTTCCCAAATTCAACCCCTAAAAAAGGGAAATGGGGTGAAAAAGTCTAAAAACCAATATGGGTATCGTTTGTATGGTTTATCGGGTCGCTGATTACGAAAACTACAACAATTTTGAAATCCAACGTGGTGGACGTTAAATACCATCATTGCCTTGGGATGGGGTTGGGGTGCGATAGGGTTGAAATGTGAATATGGGTGTCCTTTGTATAGTTTATCGGGTCGCTGATTACGAAAACTAAAATAATTATGAAATCCAATTTAGTGGTCGTGAAAAACCATCATCCCCTGGGGATGGGGTTGGGGTGCGATAGGTTTGAAATGTCTAAAAATCAATATGGGTGTCGTTTGTAGGGTTTATCGGGTCGCTGATTACGAAAACTACAACAATTTTGAAATCCAACGTGGTGGACGTGAAATACCATCATCCCCTGGGAATGGGGTTGGAGTGCGATAGGTTTGAAAAGTCTAATAATAAATATGGGTGTCATTTCTATGTTAGGGATAGCGGTAAAAATTGGCGTTACGGGTAGGGATAGGGGCAGGGATAGGTAGAGGTAGAGAGGTATAGAGGTAGAGAGGTAGAGAGGTAGAGGGGTAGAGGGGTAGAGGGGTAGAGGGGTAGAGGGGTAGAGGGGTAGAGTGTTAGAGGGGTAGAGGGGTAGAGGTGGAGAGGGGTAGAGGGGTAGAGAGGTAGAGACGTAGGGAGATAGAGGTACAGGTACAGGTAGAGGTAGAGGGAGAGGGAGAAGGAGGGGAAGGGGGAGAGGGAGGGGGAGAGGGAGGGTCAGGGGGAGAGGGAGGGTCAGGGGGGAAGGGGGAGGGGGAGAGGAAGGGGGAGAGGAAGGGGGAGAGGGAGAGGAAGGGGGAGAGGGAGAGAGAGGGAGAGAGAGGGAGAGAGAGGGAGAGAGAGGGAGAGGGTTTTAGTTTTTCTCAATTACTTCTGCGAATTGGCTCTGTTTTGAAATATTACATAAAGGTGTCTCTCATCTTTCTCTTTACATTTGTTAGGATACTCGTACTGCTGCTACGTTCCTCTGTTTTGAGTAATTTATGAGTAACGTCTGTATATTATATAAAATTCAGCTGGATCTTGAATTATACTCATTGATTTGCGCAAGGATAGTCCTGTTTTTCCTTAGTTTAAAATTACCCCGAAATGACGGGAAAATATCTCATTGATTCGGAAAACCGGTAATAAAATAAATACGAAATCCACGCGAGCGAAGCCGCGGGCAACAGCTAGTCTATATATATAAGAGAAGAAGGTGACTGACTGACTGACTGACTGACTGTCTGACTGACTAACTGACTGACTGACTGACATATCAACGCTCAGCCCAAACGACTGGGTCTAGAGATTCCAAATTTGGCATGTAGGTTCCTTATGAGGCCTAGGGGTGCACTAAGAAAGGGTTTTTACAAAATTCTACCCCAAAGGGGGTAAAATAGGGGATGAAAGTTTGTATGAAAGTCCGTCAGTTTTGAAGTTAGGATCTTCAAAATTTGTATTTAGGCTGACGACTAAAAATTAATACTTACATGTCTCAGGGTTTTTGAAAATTCGACACCCTTAAGGGTGAAAAGGGGGATGAAGTTGAAAGTTTAAAGTAAAATCCACATAATTTATTATTTAGGCATTAATGATGTAATTCTATGAAACGTTTATCACTGTTATTGAAATTCCACCTCAAATTCAACCCCTAAAAAAGGGAAATGGGGTGAAAAAGTCTAAAAACCAATATGGGTATCGTTTGTATGGTTTATCGGGTCGCTGATTACGAAAACTACGACAATTTTGAAATCAAACGTGGTGGACGTGAAATACCATCATCCCCCTGGGGATGGAGTTGGGGTGCGATAGGTTTGAAATGTCTAAAAATCAATATGGGTGTCGTTTGTGTGGTTTATCGGGTCGCTCATTACGAAAACTACAAACATTTTGAAATCCAACGTGGTGGACGTGAAATACCATCGTCCCCTGGTGATGGGGTTGGGGTGCGATAGGTTTGAAATGTCTAAAAATAAATATGGGTGTCATTTCTATGTTAGCTAGTATGCTAGGGATAGCGGTTAAATTGGCGTAAGGGGAAGGGATAGGGACATGTAGAGATGTAGAGAGGTAGAGATGTAGAGAGGTAGAGAGGTAGAGAGGTAGAGAGGTAGAGAGGTAGAGAGGTAGAGAGGTAGAGAGGTAGAGAGGTAGAGAGGTAGAGAGGTAGAGAGGTAGAGAGGTAGAGAGGTAGAGAGGTAGAGAGGTAGAGAGGTAGAGAGGTAGAGAGGTAGAGAGGTAGAGAGGTAGAGAGGTAGAGAGGTAGAGAGGTAGAGAGGTAGAGAGGTAGAGAGGTAGAGAGGTAGAGAGGTAGAGAGGTAGAGAGGTAGAGAGGTAGAGAGGTAGAGAGGTAGAGAGGTAGAGAGGTAGAGAGGTAGAGAGGTAGAGAGGTAGAGAGGTAGAGAGGTAGAGAGGTAGAGAGGTAGTGAGGTAGAGAGGTAGAGAGGTAGAGAGGTAGGGAGGTAGAGAGGTAGAGAGGTAGAGATGTAGGGAGGTATAGGGGTACAGGTACAGGGAGAGGGAGAAGGAGGGGAAGGGGGAGAGGGAGGGAGTGAGGGAGGGGGAGGGGGTGATGAAAAGGGAGAGGGAGGGGCAGGGGGATAGGGAGGAGGGGGAGGGGGAAAGACAGAGGGAGAGACAGAGGGAGGGGGAGAGGAAGGGGGGAGAGGGAGAGAGAGGGAGAGGGTTTTAGTTTTTCTCAATTACTTCTGCGAATTGGCTCTGTTTTGAAATATTACATAAAGGTGTCTCTCATCTCTCTCTTTACATTTGTTAGGATACTGCTGCTAAGTTCCTCTGTTCTGAGTTATTTATGAGTAACGTCTGTATATTATATAAAATTCAGCTGGATCTTGAATTATACTCATTGATTTGCGCAGGGTTAGTCCTGTTTTTCCTTAGTTTAAAATTACCCCGAAATGACGGGAAAATATCTCATTGCTCATTGCTTCGGAAAACCGGTAACAACATAAATACGAAATCCACGCGAGCGAAGCCGCGGGCAACAGCTAGTAACCTATAAGACGTTAGTGATAACGGAAAATCAAGTGGCCCTTCGAATTAAACTTAATAAAATAGTTTTTTCGTCACCCCAGTGAGACATTTTCATCACAGAACACTATTACTTTTATTTTGATGCGGTACACACCTGTGACAGCTTTCAACTGATTGACACTAGCATGCTCATAAGCAAACCTGTTCACATGTGCTCAAAACCAAAGAGATTTGAACCTCGCTACGAGCGTAGCGAGGTTCAAATCTCTTTGCTCAAAACACACCCCCTTCCACCCGCGCCGCAGGTAGCATGCTAGAAAACTGAACGACGGAAATTTTTTGACAATGAAATAAGCATGCTAGAAATGAGCATGCTTATGTCAAAGCTACGTAGTAGGTAGCATGCTTTACTAGCATGTCTATCTGTGCCCTAACTGTTGCTCTAAGCTACTAAATTTATATGGAAGCAGGGTAGCGCCGGAACCGGCGGCACGGTGGTAGTTTAGTTTTTTTTTACTATATTATTCTAAGGAGTTTAATAAATGCGTTTTTAATTTTGAAGAGAGGTTTTTTGAGATTATCTCTGATGTTGTCCTACGTTGGTTTCATTTGTCTTGCTTTAGAGGTTTCCTAACGCACCATACTTCTCAAGTACCTACCCGTACATGGTGTAGCTATGGGCATAAGTAGTGAGGAATCACCGACTCTGGACCACTTCCGGCGGGGGATGACTGGTCTGAAACCGTCGACCGGTTCTGGACCAGGGTCGGGTCAATTTGCAAAAAAAGCTCATCAAATTAATCTGAGGGCAAACATTTTGCAAAAATCGCCTCGCGGGTATAGTAGTGAGGAATCACCGACTCTGGACCACTTCCGGCCGGGGCTCTGATACCGACGACCGACTCTGGACCACTTCCGGCGGGGGATGACTGGTCTGAAACCGTCGACCGGTTCTGGACCAGGGTCGGGTCAATTTGCAAAAAAAGCTAAGACTGATTACTAATCAAATTAACTGGTCCCTCTTTTCATCTCGAACTTTACCTTGACTAACTTAATAATGGGACCACCTCAAAGGTAAACCAAAATAACCAGTCAGTAATTCAGCTTCTTCTGTGACAGAAGTTACTCGTACCTCGTACCATACTAGGAGTTGCCCGCAACTTTTTGGCAGGCACCGACTCCAAAAAGAATAGATTTTTATAATATTTAATTAAAATGAGAGATGGTTTGGTTATTTTCCTTTTTAGTTACTGATGATTTTATTTTATTTCATACTTTTTAGTGGTTTTTTTGGAGGAGGTTTTACTTTTTGTTAAAATTATTTTTATTTTGTAAGTTTTAGTGTAATGGGTGTAAGTAATACAAATAAGTTTTAAACTATAGCTTGTTGGTTAAGTACATACCTCGCAGGTATGGTAAAATGGAGTAAGCCTGATTATTTAAGATAAAATTTAGGAAAATCAGCTCAAACTTTTAAAACACTGGAAACGCTCTACACCTATTAATTGTCATTCATCTGGTTCCAAGACAGGACCAACGTAGCTTTAATTTCGTGATGCAATTTAACTAATCCAAGGTAAAAAGAAGAAAAGGTAATCGTTGATCTGACAAGTATCAACTGTGACTTCCGATTTTTTTTTCGTATTTCGACCCAAGTTGTTCAGTTTCATAAGGAGGTTCACATCCTTCAGGGTTGTTACCTATATACCTGTTCTTTTACAATCTGTTTAGCTAATGCACTAGAATCATACCAAGTTTAACTCTTATAATGTGCTACCGTCTTTACTATAGAGTTAACCCAAAATCGCAAATTATTTTTATGGGAATGCCCCTTATTATTTCTTCTTATCTTATTAGCCATGGTTGTATCACTGATGGGCAAAAGCCCACTGGTCCCACTGTGCCCACTAGTCCTTTCCTTCCACTGGTCTCTACTCAGAGCCTCTTGTTGACAGTCTCTTCAGAAAGCGTCAAGTTCATCGCACCATCTGCGACGTGGTCTACCTCGATGCTGTCTATCTCTATTATTATTCTGAGCATGTCTTTAAAAATTTCATACACAACTTTAAAGTCGGACGGACTAAGGCTTAGACGACTTATACTTAATAATCATTAGTATAACATCGCGTTTAAAAATCAATTGCTGGTCAGGGAGCTCCCTTCTAGAATTTTAAAGCAAAAATTCGTACCTAGTATAATAGGTATATATTTGAATAAAGTACCACAACCACGCTTCTTATGTTCCTGTTCGTATTTCTATTCGTATTCCTATTAATATTCCTATTCGTATTCCCATTCGAATTCAAATTCGTATTCTTATTCCTATTATTATCCCTGTTCGTATTCCTATTGTATTCCTATTCGTACTCCTATTAGTATCCCTATTCGTATACCTATTCGCATTTATATTCGTATTTCTATTAGTATCCCTATTCCAGTATAATAGGTATATTTTTGAAGAAAGTACCACAACCTCGCTTCTTATGTTCCTGTTCGTATTTCTATTCGTATTCCTATTAATATTCCTATTCGTATTCCCATTCGAATTCAAATTCGTATTCTTATTCCTATTAGTATCCCTGTTCGTATTCCTATTCGTATTCTTATTCCTATTAGTATCCCTATTCGTATACCTATTCGCATTTATATTCGTATTTCTATTAGTATCCCTATTCGTTTTCTTATTCGTATTCCTATTAGTATCCCTATTTGTATTCCTATTCGTATTTATATTCGTATTCCTTTAAGTATCCCTATTAAATTTTTATTTACTGTCCTTGGGGGGGTGGGGGGGGGTATTTACTGTCGTCGTATGAGAGACAGAGCGGATCTTTTTATTCACACAGGTCAAACAAAAAATACAGACCGGTGGTGATAACTAATATTGGTGTCAGACATTGTAGTAGGGTAACATTGGTGGGTTTTACGTCACGCAGTGATGTAAAACCCCCAATGTTACCCTACTGTTCGTGTGCCGTTATGTATTGAGAAGAGTTACCGTTTTTATCTAATTTTTCATCAACAGATCTCTACCAAATTTATATGGGACCAACTCGAAGCTATACCCTATTGAATAAAAAAAGAATCATTCAAATCGGTTCACTATTGTCGGAGTTATGGAATAACATACATAAAAAATAAAAAAAATAATAATAAAAATACGATCGAATAGAGAACCTCCTCCTTTTTTGAAGTCGGTTAAAAACACATCGATCGAAATTATGCATAAAACTTTATAATATTATAAGACATTAAACGATGTCGCCTTTTCAGACACTAGGGTAGATGAAGAAACTTAGTGGAAGATTAGGGCAAATAGTCGCCTTTTATGACACAAGGGAAGGTTAAGTCACTTAGTCGCCTTACAATATTTTCGTTCGATTTCTTTGGCGCTGGACAATAAGATGTACCAAATTCAAAAAGTCCGCGGCATAGTACTTTGCGGTGCAGTTTATATCTATATAAGTGCGCCGCAAAGTACCTTGCCGCGCACTTATCAAGTTTCATAGAAAACACCACCTTTGGGTGCTTTTAAAGGAGAACCAAGTCGTTCTTTTCGAATAGATGGGATGAAAACGTTTTTTTTTTGTTTTTGCTCTGTCGTCAGAACGGTTATTAACTCAGGCGTCAAACTTGGTATGAAATATAGTTCACTTAAATGTCAATAAAATGACATGTCCTGACTAACTGACTGACTGACGCCGATCCGTAACCGCTGTAGCTACACGTTTGAAATTGTGTGTGCTAATTTAAAGCATACCACAAACACCATGTCAGAAAGAATTTTCCAAAGGTCGTCCTCCAAGGATGTGAAATAAGGGATGAAAATTCAAAGCTAAGTAAAAAATTTTCAAAAACTTCTATCCCTTATTTCAACCCCTTGGGGGATGAGTTTTCGAAAATCCTCTCTGATATGGTTTTTGTGGTATGTTTTGAATTAGCACACACAATTTCAAACGTGTAGCTACAGCGGTTACGGATCCGCGTTAGTCAATCAGTCAGTTAGTCAGTCAGGACATGTCATTTTATTGACATTTTAGTGAACTATATTTCATACCAAGTTTGACGCTCGAATTAATAACCGTTCTGGCAACAGAGCAAAAACAAACAAAATACGTTTCTTGTATGGCGACCCCCCTTACTTTTTTTTTGTTTTATTGTTAGGTAATAATATATTTCTCTTAAAAACACAGATCCTATGACATTTTCAACCAGCTACCTATGACGGTTCAAAAGATACAACTATCGACCTAGTAAAACACGACACATTTTCGACATTATGCCCCACTGTGCGTCTCTGTCGCGTCCTGCCGGAGAGCACCACTTCCTATGTTACCTAAAGGTGTTTACTTCAATTGTACCTAGTTTCATCCCAGCAGGTTTTGTGCAAGGTAGCCCATACAAGCTCGGCCTTGGATCTCCTACTATTAAGTATAATACTTATGGTCCGAGCAAGGAGTTCCGAGTATAAATCAAACTATTACCTTTCAAACAAACAAACGAGTTTCATTAAAATCGTTTTCGTTGCTCGAAAAAATAAAGAAACCAAGAGACTAAATTTTAAAATCAGTGATTTGATATCAATGTACAGACAAAACCATTTCACTACTAGTAATCTTTATGAGAGACATGAGGATATCCACACATACAATACGCGTAATAAGACGAACTTGATCACTAGCCTGAACAGAATGGCGAAATCGTCTAAAGTAACGCATGAGCTGGGTCCGTCAGTTTACAATCGGATATCCAAAACTATTAGGTCAACAGTGACGATTTATTTAAAATAAATTAAAGCGCTGGTTGATCCAGCAGGCATTTTATAACATAAAGGACTTTTTAGCCTTTAAATACTAATTTGATATTATATAAGTATTGTAATATAGGTATCTATATTGTTAGTAGAGATACAAGTCTGAAGACTACGGTATTTATTTGCTTCCCCGGCAATATTGGATTGGAAATTGTATAAACGGTAAATTAAAAAATACCGGCCAAGTGCGAGTCGGACTCACGCACCGAGGGTTCCGTACCACCACATAATCATAATTGTATTGGTTGAAATTTCAGTACGTTAATGTGCTAGTTTTTTTGAGTGTGACACGCGCTTGACCAAATTTTATTATTTGTTGTTATTTTATAGCTTATGCACTATAAACATACCAATTTTCAAGTTTGTAAGTGTTCCCGTTTTTAAAATAGAACTAAATCAAAAATCGCCTCCACGACCATCCAACTTGACCTCTCTCTTATATGAATGTTCTTGAAACGGGAGCTCACCACAATTGGTTACCATTAGTTGTGAGTAAAGTTATAATATTTAATGATTTCAGACTTTTCCCTTTATTTGTACTGTGAGACCTAGCTTCTTGCCAAATTTCATAAATGTTTATAGATGAGGACATAAAATGCCATATCTTTTGATTGCGTGGTTGTAAAAAATAAAAATTTTCAGATCTTGTGGGGTTCATAGACCTTAATATATGGTATTAATTTTAACTTGATACCTGTACCCGTTCATGAGATAAAGGGTCTTGACAGACAGACAGACAGACGAACAACATAGGGTTCCGTTTTTTTCTTTTAAGGTACGGAACCCTAAAAATACAAATACCTATACCTTACCTATACCTTTTAGACCTATTGGGAAAGTTTTTAATTAAATTTTCCAGAGGTCAAAAAAGATACCATGAACATTGAACTACCTGAAAAAAGAATAGCGAGGCGGCGGCGGCGCGGCGCCCGTGCGCCCGGCTGCCCGTCGTCGGAGCGATGCGGTGGTGAAAGAACGAACTGCCGTCGGAATTAACGCGGCGCCGGCGCCCACATTCTTCGCTAGCTCTGCGAAAGTGCATCCGTGAATATCCATTCCATTACAGGCCTCGTAACGCTCGAGATAAACCTATCTATCACGCGCCACTACCCCAAAATAGAAGCATTCCATTCATAAACAATGCACATCATCATGAATGAAATACTATAGGCTCCACGTTAGCTACACTAAATGAACCACTTGGGAATGCTATAAATCTTGGTTTGCAAACTGAAAGCACGCAATGTGATACATCAAAGATAACGTCGTTCAGTTATGCGGATGAGCTTGCTATTAAAATGCCAGCCAACTTCAAATTGCAAATGGGGAATTCCATCCAACACTCTTAAATAATAATCAGCTGGAGATGGATGTTTGTGTGTTACTGATTGACGTCACAATATTATTGTGTGTATTGACGCTATTTGGGGTACAAATTAATCAACTTCAAACGAAACAATCCATGAGAAATTTCATTTGATTTATTTCTCCATAAAATATTTAATCATAAAAACTATACTTTAAATGTAGGAGGTCCGTAAGTTTCATGAGGTATTCCTTGACTAGTAGATATAAAGTTTGAGGTGGTAGAAGAGGTGGAGGACAATCCTGCCGTGGTAGATGCGGAGTTGGCAGTAGATTGTCCAGGCGTAGACGCGACCGTCAAAGCAGACCCGCCGCTGTAAGACTGAGACCCGAATCCGGTACCCGTTTGGCTACCCAAACCACTCTGCGCGTTGTGGTTATAAACTCCATGTAATTGTCCGCCCTGACTGCTGTGTCCAGCAATGTACTGCCCTTCAGATCCACCGTTAGCAAAACTCACAGTATTAACTTTGTTGTAGTCGTTTACAATGTTATTAATCACAGCCTGGGAATCTGCTTTGTTATTGTATTTTATGAAAAAAACTTCGGGCTTTGCTGGCGGCTTCTGTTCTAACTTGGGCACAACAATTTCTTGTTGTTCTTCTGGCTTTTTAACTAGAACATATACGATAGTTTTTTCTTCGTTTGGCTGAGGAACAGGAATGTATTGAGGCTCATAGACGGTTTGGCTCGGCGCTTTGATGAAAATGATTTTGTAATGTTTTTGGGGTGGGGGTAAAGCAATGGGTTTGCGCATTTTAGGTTCTTCAGGCTCTTCTGGCGCAGCGTGTACGTAGAAGTGTTTGAACACTTGAGCAGGGGCTTGTTGCCACTGATTGTAAACTTGCTGGTACTTTTCTGCCGATGCCGATGACTGGTACTGGTTTGATGTTTGGTATTGGTTTGAAGTTTGGTAGTGTTTGACATTCTGGTAGCCTGCTTGAGAAGCATCGCCTTTGAATTGGTAAGAGGGCTGTGAAGCGGTGTTGAAGTCTGAAGTTGAGCTTCCAGTTTGATAGTAATGACTGTTTGAGCCGAGGTTGTTTTGGAAGTTTCCTGCTTGGTGTCCAACGCTATCTCCTCCAAAAGAACTTGCGGATTGGAAACCATAACCTAAGTTCTGCTGGTCGAAGCTAGGTCCTTGATGTCCAGTTCCCGTTTCCGCTGAGTACGTATAACCCGTGTTATAAACAGCATTATCATCGTTGCTGTATTGGTAGGAAGGCACTCCATAAGACGTGTCTGGCACCCTGTAGTTCTTCAACGTGAGGCCAATGTCGGCCGCAACGACCCCCACCACCGCCAATACCAATACCTGCAAACAACAACGAGAAAAAATTACAACAAATTGAATGACATGTTGGCGTGGTGGTGAGACTCACTCAAAACCATTGGCCGTGGTGGTGGTGAGACTCACTCAAAACCATTAGCCGTGGGTAATATTCTTGCCTAGGGCAAACATTTGTGTGATGAACGAGTGTTTCTTCTGTGTCTGGGTGTTATTAACCCTAATGTCTAAATTCAAATAGTTTATTTGCTTAAAACACGGTAAAAAAAGGATGGTAGTAATCTTAAAATGTAGCACATCATGCTTTGTCTCACAGATCGGCATGCAAAATATACAAAAGATACAATGTATATTAGTGTGCAATAAAGTGTTATTCATTCATTCATTCATTCATTATTATGCACATCACAAACAACTATGTCAACATAAATAAACAATAAGACATCATTCAATTATAATTAAAAGCGCAATGATTGGTAAATTTGTTTTGTCTATCTCAATTTTAAGTAGTCCTTAACACTATTAAAATTGTGAAAGCTAATCCATACATGTAACTTTTTCTTGAACAGCTCCACAGGCAATGCTTAAAATTCCTTTGGAACTTTATTAAATATTTTGACACACATTACCAAACAACTTTTGTCATATTGAAACGTTTTTGGAATTTGATCATACACTAACATAACGGGATTTCTTTTGTTGCGAGTATTAATAGTAGCAGCTTTAACAAACAAGTCGCCGTGCCTTTTGACTAAAACACAAACCTCATAGTTTAATGAAGGCAAAGGCAGTAAGTAACGATAACTCTTTAAAAAACCGGCCAAGTGCGAGTCGGACTCGCGCACCGAGGGTTCCGTACCACCACATAATCATAATTGTATTAGTTAAATTTCAGTAAGTTAATGTGCTAGATTTTTTGAGTCCGACACGCGCTTGACCAAATTTTATTATTTGTTGTTATTTTATAGCTTATGCACTATAAACATCCAATTTTCAAGTTTGTAAGTGTTCCCGTTTTTAAAATAGAACTAAAACAAAAATCGCCTCAACGTCCATTCAACTTGACCCCTCTCTTATATGAATGTTCTTGAAACGGGAGCTCAACTCAATTGGTTACCATTAGTTGTGAGAAAAGTTGTAATATTTAATGATTTCAGACTTTTCCCATTATTTGTACTGTGAGACCTAGTTTCTTGCCAAATTTCATAATTTTAGGTCAATGGGAAGTACCCTGTAGGTTTTGCTTTTTTGCATAAATGTATGGAGATGAGGACATAAAATGCCATATCTTTTGATTGCGTGGTTGTAAAAAAATAAAATTTTCAGATCTTGTGTGGTTCATGGATCCTAATATATGGTAATAATTTCAACCTGATACCTTTAACCGTTCGTGAGATAAAGGGTCTTGACAGACAGACAGACGGACAACAAAGTGATTCTATAAGGGTTCTGTTTTTTTCTTTTGAGGTACGGAACCCTAAAAATGGTTTGCATGACTGAATCGGGGGAATACCACATATGGCTCTAATACACTTTTTTAGGCGATAAAGGCTCTATTAAATTCAGTGCAATTACCCCAAATAACTAAACCATAGCGTAAGATTGACTCAACATACTCGTATGCATGATATGCTGTCACAGCCGTTTTTTTATTTGTTTAGTTTTTCAGGCGTTTTAAAGCAAAGACAAATTTATTGACTCTATTACTTATTTCAGTGATTTGCATTTTCCAATTAACTTGATCATCAATAGTTATTTATACCTAGAAATTTAGTGAAAGTAACATTATCAATTTTAATACTATTATAGCAAATGTCCATATTGTAATCATTATTTAATCTAAAATTATTGAACTGTATATATTTAGTTTTAGTCAAATTGATTTTAAATTATTTTTGTCAAGCCAGGTAATAATTGATTTGATTGTGTCATTTATTTCGATTTCGTGTTTCTTGGTACTATTTCTATCAGATGCAACAACTACAGATATGTCATCTGCAAAAAGTGTACATTTGTACTTCGGTAATGTCATTTACATAAAGTAAGAATAATAATGATCCCAGAACATTGCCCTGTGGCACTCCATACTTATTAACTTTTAAAGCAGAATAAGTAGAGGTGACTTCATGGTCAGAGTTCATACTCGATATATTGACACATTGTTTTCGATTCTCCAAATAGGAAGTCAGCCAATCGAGTGGAAGACCTCTCACACCGATTGCTTCTAATTTACACTATAGTAAGGGATGCGATACTAAGTCGAAAGCACTAGACAAATCAAAAAGCCGGGTAAGTGCGAGTCGGACTCGCGCGCCGAGGGTTCCGATATACTTTCTGTATTTTTGGAAGCACTAAAGTCCATTTTTAGGACCGCAAAACTAAGTTTGTTTGTAAAGATTATTTGCAGATTTCTAAAAAACTGTGCAACTTAGAAAGATCGTTTTATTTTTGCTGTAATGTTTACATAAATTTCTGTCAATTTTAATTAATTCAGATTTTTCCTTTCACAAACTTCGGAGATAAGGGGTATTTTTTTTACATATTTCATCATAACTTGAAAACTAAGAGACATACAAAAATATATTTGAGAATGTTCAAGTAAAGCCCTTTCATATGATACCCCACTCGACCTGGTAGCGACAATTTGAAATTTGGCACCCCCCTATTTCGGGCCCCTTTACATTAATAATCATAACTTTTTCAAAATTCTTTCATGTGCAATTAAGTTGGGCAACCATATTCTAAAACTATTCCAAATTTCAAGTCGATCGATAGCATGAGTGGTTGCTGAGATATAGAGGTGTGACAGACAGACGGACAGACAGACAAAGTCGCACCATAAGGGTTCCTTTTTTTACCATTTTGGTATCGGAACCCTAAAAACAAGACAGTTGTATATTTTTTTTATATTTGTATTCGTCAAAATTCCTCTTATTAAAGAAAAGGTTGCTTGTTTTTCTGATAGACATTGCTCAGCTTTGATTATGTTGTATTTCGTACAATTGTCGATTAAACGCTTAGATATAGGTACATTTTTCAAAAATTATGGACATGATCGGAACTAAAGCGATTGGTCGGTAGTTTTTCATATCTTCACGAGGTCCTCTTTTATGAAGAGGCTTTACGACCGGTGTCTTTATCTTTTCAGGAAACGTACCAGTTGAGAATAATAAATTAATTATGAACGTTTGAACAGTGAGATACTCATTCAAACTCGCTTTTATCACTCTCGTAGTAATTTCGTCAAAACCTTCAGATCTAGTATCTTTCAATGAATTTATCACATTTTTCACTTCGTTTTCTGAGACTGGCTTTAAGAAGAAAAACTGCATCAACCTTTTTCTGGAACAAGGTATTGCATAATTGTCACTGAGAACGTTAGTTGTATTTATGAAATGATCATTAAAAATGGAACCAATAGTTGCCGGATTTGTGATAATTATTTGTGTCATTCGTTTTTAAGTGTGTTAATCAGGGTTCGAACATGTGACTTCCTCCTTTATGATATCCCAGGAGGCTTTACATTTAATCTTACTGGCTGTAACGTGTTTAATGTTCGCACTCCTTTTAAGATTATAAATACATTTTTGAAGATGTTTCGAATACGAATGACTAAGGCCAAAGGGTTAGGGCACTGCATTTTCAACCCTTATTTCACCTCCTGTGGGCAATGATTTTCAAAAAACACTGACACAAAAGTTCTCAATTTTTTTATTATTTACCTAAATCCAAATTTTAGTATGTCATTAAAAACGTAGAACTTTCATACAAACTTTCAACCCTTATGTCACCCCTTTTAGGGATGAATCTCGCAAAATTCTTCCATAGTGATCGCTTAAGTTATAAAAGAAGCCTCTATGCAAAAATTCAAGTTTCTAGGTTAAATGGTTTGGGCTGTGCGTTGATATGTCAGATGTGTAATAAATATTAGTTAAAAAATTATCGATAAATATCAATTATTTTTTTCGAAAAGTTTGCTATTTAAGAATTAAATGCCTTTAAATCTAAAAACAATAATTAAAGTAGACTCATTTGAAAGCTAGAAATATGAAAAAGTAAGAATATCGTCTAAAAACTTAATAAAAAAAACTAAATTATTCTAAATGATAGACATGAGCAGTCGTAGGCGTCTGCATTTAGCGTGCGCCACTTACAAGGTTCTGAAGTCTGGTTTTCCTGCGAACCTGGTCAGCAATTTACGCTGGACAGGCTCGCAGGGACGTCAGCGCACCGTCAATGTTATGATGTTGATGGTGCCGTGGCACCGCAGTGCCGCATTTCGAGGCTCATTCCGTTTCGCATCGACTAAATGCTGGAACGACATACCTCCGCCTATTCGTTCCGCTAAAACTTTAATCAGTTTTAGACGGAATCTAAAATCTTTTCTATTTAAGCTTCAAATTCTCTTTGAGAACTTACGGTGTCCCATAGAGAGTAGATATGCATATGTGAATCATGTTTAAGCTAAGTTCAAACACGGCGCACGGCTGCACGTCAGTGGTAACATCTTTATAGTGTAGCGCCAGTATTCGTTAGTCTGGTTTTGTTGTCACTTACTTGCTACTGTTCGTACGTAGCTACGTTCAAATATTTATTTTGATATAGATTTTGTAATATTAATTATTTATTTTATTTTGTATTATGATTATGATGTAGTTTTTTGTTTGTTTGTTTTCTATAATTATATTAATATTACTTCTGTTTGTGTTACCCTCCAATCGACGTCGGGTGGTTTACCCTTCTATGTTTTTAATGCTACGCGTGCTTTTTGATGTATATTTTTTTTTGTGAATTTGTAAATAAAAAAAAATGCAGATTTGTATCTGTTACTTTTAAACTAGGTTGTTGAGGTAGACTTTTTTGGACGTTGTGTTAAATTTCATAATTTTATCCACAAATTTTCCCATCTATCTCTTCATTGCAAAAATATTCACCATTAAAATTGAAAAATTACAAAAAAAAAATTGAAGATAAAAAAAATATATATTACTATCAGTTTTGTTGAAATTCGTAATTTATGTGAGGTTACAGTTATGTTGACCGTTGTTTATGATTCAATTTAACGGCGAATATCATAGCAACGAAAAGAGATAGACTGGAAATTATTATGGATAATTTGTAGACAATAACCATGATATTTAATAAAAAATTCAAATATATCTAAACAAAAAAATATTTTTATCGATATTTTTTATTCGCATATTTCGTTTCATCAAGGTTCGACATCACAAATATCACAAATACATAATGTAGAAATAAGAATAAAAACAAAGAATCAATACTTTAAAAAACGAATTGTTAAATTTATACAAATAAGACCAAACATAAAACTGAAGACCCTCCCAATGCTTCCCATGGAACTGAGATCGAAGTACATTTTTATTGATAAGCGGAGCAAAAAAGACAATGCGTTCGTAAAAACTAAAGAAAAAAAAAATTCTAAGAAATGTGTTCCACATCACTTATTACAAGCAAAAAGCAAGTCTGTTAAAAATGTCCGCCCTTCGGTCGGTCTGTCTGTCCGTTATGCAGTAGTGCGATTGATAAGTACCATATTTTTATATTAAAAGTTGTTTCTTGCTGGCTCTTATTTTAAGGGTGTTTTGCAGGAGTTTCTATAGGTCTATGAAAATTCATATAAAGCGTGTTCCAGTACTACAAAAACTTTAAAATGTGATTTACCCAAAAAAAAATGATTCAGTTGAGTTTTTTTGAATGTTCTATAATGTTAATTCTGAACTGGTTATCTACCAGACTGGATATTTTATTTGAGCATTTTTAGCAAAAATCTCGTATACAGGGTGTAAAAAAGTTAGTAAGTATTATTTTAGCCTGTTATTGAGACCATGAATCTGATTAGACTACGGCTCTAACAGGCTAAGCGTGATAATAGTTATTAGGCAAAATAAATTACCTTATTACGAGTATTCCCTATTTATTTTGCCTAATAACTATTATCGCGCTAAGACCCGGAACAAAATAAACATGATTGAAAAGTGCGAAAGTCTAAAACAAATCTAACAGGCTAATTCAAATTCAGTTTAATTCTTGTTTATTATAAAATGGTCGCTTCTTTTCAGTGTTCCGAACCAAAATGGTAAAAACGAGAAACCGGCCAAGTGCGTTCCGGGCCACGCGCAGTATCATCATCATCATCATAACATCCCATGAAACGTCTACTACAGGACAGGGAAGCTCCCTCTAGAACTCTAGCATTTGCTGGAAAAATGAAGAGGGGAAGTACTATAGTCACCTCGCTTGTTAGCGTTACGGCTGGCACCATGGACCGTGGTTGTAGGTGACCGCAGTAAGTAGGATGTAAGATACAAAGGAGGATGCTGCTGCCCATCCTCTAGTTATAACCCTTAGTCGCCTCTTACGACACCCACGGGTTTGTAAGGGTTGATACTATTCTTTGCCGGCACCACACGGCAGTATAGGGTTCCGCATTTTTTTTACAATTATTTATTGCAAGGCGGGTTTTGAGTAAGTATTTCATAACGTTTATAACATACTTATTACCTCCTAATGCTCAGCGAGGTCCTAGCGCCTGATTGCTATTGCTGTTTTTATTATTTTTAGTTTTTTGGCTATAGCTCATTAACCAAGCCTACTTAACTGTAATAGTTTTCCTTTTAATTTCATCATATGTGCTACTACTGTGAATTTTTTTACATTTCTAATAACAACCGTTTAGCCGGCAGGGGGGACGCTCGACTCCAACAAAAAATTGCGCTTTCAAGCTTAATATTTCGCAAACGGATACCTAAACCGAAAAATGATTGTGGCAAACTCATATTATTTTTAACAGACCTATCTGACAACACCCCACACTATGGGGTAGACGAGAAAAAAAAAACATCCCCACTTTACTTGTATCTTTGGGAGGTACCTTAAAAAATATATTTTTCAAAATTTTATTATACCAATTTGTTGGCGTGGACAAAATGTATATCCGTACAAAATTTCAGCTTTCTAGTACTAAGGGTCTCTGAGCTAAACCGCGGACAGACAGACGGAGATGACGAAACTATAAGGGTTCCTTTTTAGGGTTCTGATACCAAAATGTTAAAAAAAGGAACCCTTATGGTGCGACTTTGTCTGTCTGTCCGTCTGTCTGTCACACCTCTATATCTCAGCAACCACGCATGCTATCAACTTGAAATTTGGAATAGTTGTAGAATTTAGTTGCCCAACTTAATTGCACAAGAAAGAATAAAAAATAAATGGTACAGCAGCACTGCACTTACTTTCTCGCAATATTCAAGGAAAAACTATCAACCGCAAACTTAAATTTGTAATGCCATACACATTGTATGGAAATACCAACTTTTATTTACGTTTTTCCAAAAAAAAAGTTCGAATGAAATATACATATAACTTCAGAATTCAAATTGTCAAACATTAAAACAAACAAACCTCAAACGATTTCGAATAAATCACATTTTTAACTTTTGGTAGTACTGGAACACCCTTTATATGAATTTTCACAGATCGTTCGATCGATACTACCGTAGGATACTTGCATAGAGATTTTGTAAATTTCCTAACACATGTTCCTTATGGATAATTGTTTAGTTTAGTCTACTGAGCAAGCCCTTTCAGTTTTTGGTACACCCTGTGTACTAAATTTTATTTAAAAAAATCATAAAGAATATCCAGTCAGGTAGACAACCAATCCAGGATTCATATTATAGAAAATTTTAATAAACTCAATGGAACCAATTTTGGGTAAATCACATATTTACGATTTGGTGGTACAGGAACACCCCTTATATGAAATTACAAAGATCAATTGATAAAGGCGCAAGATATCTTACATGGAGATGCTTGATCATGCAAAGTTTCATCAAGATTATGAGCCGTTTTTGAGAAAATTTCAAATTTTCACTTTTCGTTGTATGACAGCTACCCTCAAAATGAGAGCCAGCAAGAAACCACTTAGAGCCCTTCGATAGATTTGCATAAAACTCCTAAATTCAAAATATGGTGTCAATCGGACCATTCGTTTAGCCGCTAGGCCAAAGCGTGACGGACAGACCGACCGACTACTCCAGTAAAATTACGAGAGATTGTATGGCGAAACGGAAATAATTGATAATAGCCGTGTTTCTTTTTCAGATCGATAGATTATATTTCTGTGTAAAGCTTTTTAATGGAATCCACCTAAATTTACTCCATTTATTTAATTATTTTGCCGTCCAAACATTAAAAATATATGGAATTTCGGAAAAAAAATGTTAATAGATTATTTTTTTTATTTACGGCTTGTCATATATTCATAATTTCATAGTATATATGAATCCACCTAAAAATATTAGCTTTTTTGTATTGTTTAACTTTTATAAAGTAACTATTAATCGGTTGCCCAAGAGACAGGCTGCGTCCTAGTTTGGGAACCTCTAGTGCACTCTTTTATAAATTATTTCTGTGTGGAATTAATAAATTTATTCTTATTCTTAGTATTCTTATAGCACGAAATTTAAATAAAGGTTATCTTCGAAACCAAAAATAGTAATAGATCCGTTTTGCTTTCTAATAATTTAAATAGTGCTAAGTAATCACATTTTTGGCAAATCCAACATAAATGTTTACAGTTTTTTTGTGAATAATATATAAGAATCACTTACACAGGTTGAGTTTAGCTCAGTTTATTTATATTATTTTACCTCGACTTTATTGGATCTTATATGTAAAAATAAGTGTAGGTTTTATATTTTGAAACAAATTGATATTTTAAATAGATTTATGGTGGATTTTGATGCCTATATGTAAAGTATACGTTTATCTATTATATAAAGTATATAATTGTCTATTACTATTTTTGCCTTAGCTGTTATTCGAAAAAAATATTTCGCTTTAAATTTTAGGTGGATTCGTAAATATTGCGTCTTAACATCATATTTATATACGAAATACACCAAAAAGTAGCTAATAACATGTAATGTTTTGTAAAACCGTATTTTTACTGGAGTAGACCGACGGACGGACATTTTTGGGAGACTTGTTTTTTATGATGTATAAGTGATATAGAACACATTTTTGAGAAAATTAGAAAAACTTTTTTTTTCACGAATACAATACCTTTCTCGCTCCGCTCGAAAGTATAAATATGATTATTACTGTAAAGGGGGCCCAAATAGGGGGGGGGGGGGGGCAAAATTTCAAATTGTCGTTACTAGGTCGAGTGGGGTATCATATGAAAGGGATTTACTTGTGCATTCTAAAATTTATTTATTTATTTTTTTGCAACTCTTAGTTTTCAAGCTGTGATGACAAATGTCAAAAAAACACCATATCTCCGAAGTTTGTGAAAGGAAAAATCAGAATTAATTACAGTCAATAAAAGTTTATGTAAATATTACAGCAAAAATAAAACGATCTTTCTAAGTTGTACAGTTTTTTAGAAATCTGCAAAAAACCTTTATAAACAAATTTAGTTTTGCAGTTCTAAAAATGGACTTTATTGCTTCCAAAAATACTATAGATATATCGGAACCATCGGCACGCGAGTCCGACTCGCACATGACCGGTTTTTTTACAACGGAACCCTAAAAACGGTGCCCTTATGGCAAAGTATATAAGGTCCTAATGAAATAGTGAACATAATTTAAGTATGTTACTCAGACCATGAAACTGAACAACTTTTCCCAAGGAACATAGGTCGAAATACGAAAAACCAAATTTGACCTCCCATACAAAATGCGCTAACAGCTGTTACAGTTTCTATGGGAGGTCAAAAATTGATTTTCGTATTTCGACCTATGTTTCTTGGGGAAAGTTGTTCAGTTTCAAGGTCTGAGTAACATACTAAAATTATGTTCACTATTTCATTAGGACCTTATATATACGTCCCGTGTGGTGCCGGCAAAGAATAGTACCATCCCATACATACCTGTGGGTGTCGTAAGAGGCGACTAAGGGTTATAAACTGGAGGATGGGCAGCAGCATCCTCCTGTGTATCATACCATTTTACTTACTGCGGTCACCTACAAACAACCGCGGTCCATGGTGCCAGCCGTAACGGTGACAAGCGAGGTGACTATGGTACTTCCCCTCCACATTTTTCCAGCAAAAGCTAGAATTCTGGAGGGACCTCCCTGTCCTGTAGTAGACATTTCATAGGATGTTATGATGATGTGTCAAACATATTTAAAAGAGTCGCTTCTTTTTAATATTCCGAACCAAAGTGGTAAAAACGAAAAACGGAACGGTAAACTAAGGAAAAACGGGACTAACCCTGCGCAAACCAATGAGTACAATTCAAGATCCAGCTGAAGTTACTTCTAAATTACTCAGAACCGAACAACTTAGCAGCAGTATTATGCCTTAAAGTTGTCACTTAACCTAACAAATGTAGAAAGAGAGATGAAAGACACCTTTATGTAATATTTCAAAACAGAGCCAATTCGCAGAAGTAATTGAGAAAAACTAAAACCCTCTCCCTCTCTTTCCCTCTTCCCCCTTCCTCTCCCCCACCCTCTCCCTCACCCTCTGCCTCTCCTTTTCCCTCTCCCTCTCCACCTTCATCTCCCTCTTCCCCTCCCCTCCCTCCCCATCCCTCTCCCCCTTCCCCTCCTTCTCCCCCTCCCTCTCCCCCTCCCTCTCCCCCTCCCTCTCCCCCTCCCTCTCCCTCTACCTCTCTACCTATCTACCACTCTACCTCTCTACCTCTCTACCACTCTACCTCGCTACCTCGCTACCTCTCTACCTCAATACCACTCAACCTCTCTACCACTCTACCTATCTACCTCTCTAACTCTCTCCCTCTCTACCTCTCTACCTCTACATATCCCTGCCCCTATCCCTACCCCTAACGCCAATTTAATCACTATCCCTAACATAGAAATGTTACCCATATTGATTTTTAGACATTTCAAACCTATCGCACCCCAACCCCAACCCCAGGGGATGATGGTATTTCACTTCCATCACGTTGGATTTCAAAATTTTTTAGTTTTCGTAATGAGGGACCCAATAAAACATACAAACGACACCCATATTGATTTTTAGACATTCCAACCCTATCGCACCTCAACCCCATCCCCAGGAGATAATGATATTTCACGTTCACCACGTTGGATTTTAAAATTGTTGTAGCTTTCGTAATCAGCGACCCGATAAACCATACAAACGATACCCATATTGGTTTTTAGACTTTTGTACCCCATTTTCCTTTTTTAGGGGTTGAATTTGGGGTGGAATTTCAATAACAGTGATTTGCGTTCTACAGAATTACAACCCTAATACCTAAATAATAATTGTTTTGGATTTTACTTTGAAAATAATGGATTTTCAACTTCATCCCCCTTTTCACCCCTTAGGGTGTAGAATTTTCAAAAACCCTGAGACACGTAAAACTTAATTTTTAGTCGTCAGCTTAAATACAAAGTTTGAGGATCCTAACTTCAAAACTGACGGACTTTCATACAAACTTTCATCCCCTATTTTACCCCCTTAGGGGTGGAATTTTATAAAACCCTTTCTTAGTGCACCCCTAGGTCTTATTAGGAACCTACATGCCAAATTTGGAATCTCTAGACCCAGCGGTTTGGGCTGTGCGTTGATATGTCAGTCAGTCAGTCAGTCAGTCACCTTCTTCTTTTATATATATAGATTACGCAATTATAATATGTCTCAGCGACTACTCACGCTATCGTCTTAAAATTTCGAAAAGCCTTAGATTATGCCTGCTCAACTATATTGAGAACGAAAGAATTTGGTGATTACCGCCGAGGCGCCATTGAGACCCGAGGACGGTAATCATCAATACACACGTGTATCATACGACGTTTTTCAACACGCTTGTGAATAAAATAACAATAAAATTTAAACCAACAAAATTTAAAAAAAAATCTATAACTCACTAGTGAGTTATAGCAATGAAAAAGTCACAGTTTGATTATGGGTGTTATTCTGTGCCTAATTGCGGTGACTTTATGAGCAAGTGTGTTGAAAATAATATTATATTATTATTGAAAATGGGGCCCAAATAGGGGCAAAATTTTAAATTGTCGTCACTAGGTTGAGTGGGGTATCACATGAAAAGGCTTTACGTGTAGGTACAATCACATTTGCTCATAAAACAGCTCTATTGGCACTGTATTTAGGTCCATAATTCAGCTTATTAAACACGTGTGCTTTTGTAATTATACTACAGCACTAGTGTTTTATTTTTTTATTGTTTTTTAATCTCTGCAAGGAGCAAGGAGTTTTCATGCTTATAGTTATTACGTTCGTAACATTTTCATAAAATTAAGCCGTATTCGAGAAAATATGATAAATGAATATTCATTTTATGAAATTATTTATATTAATTAACTAATCAACAATAAATTTGTCAGTGACAACATATTAAATTTTTGAAAATTTATTATGGTTCAAGGAATAGGATGTTTGGCAGTTTAGTCTTTCCCTCTCAAATAAATAAAAGAAATAATGCGCGCCATAATTACAAATAAAGCAAATTAAGCAAGTTATAAATGTTTATTATTGTAATTATTTCTAAAAGTGTCGACTTCTACAAATAAAAAACTGTTATTAATGTAGTTCCAAAAATATTTAGACACGAAATACAAGAAAATAAATGAAAATCACCAACAAATGCAGCCTACAAAATGTTCCGATGGACGGGCGGTGGACATAAGGTTAGCAAATTTTTGTATTTTTATTCGCAAATGTGTTGATAAACGTCGTAAGACGCACGTACGCATTGTCATTATACTCTCGGCTTCATTGCGCCGTCGTCGCTTGCAGCTCGGGCTGCAATTCCTGAGCCTCGAGTGTAATGAGCAAAACAGCGCACTAGCATCTTAATGTACTATTGACGGACTTGAGTATACTAGATTTAACAAGACGATTCGGCTGAAGATAGTGTACTATGTCTCTTCGATGTTTGATAAAATAATTATCAGAAAATGCAAGGGCAAGGCCGCGCCGGCCTATGCCGCGCGCGCCGGCATGCACCGTGCCCGACGTTCGTCTGTTTCCGAACTCTGGCATTGCGCAACTTAACGGCCTGACGATCAGGGTCACCTGGAGTGCGATGAACTTAAACCGTCCATACATCCGCATCCCATACTTTTGGTTTCCGAAAAAAGTACCTGCCTAATAGGGCTATCCAGGTTTTTTTATGATAGGTACTTTATGATAGGCTGTCTCAAAGTATTCCAGCCTCAAGCTTGTATATCTTGCAAGTACAATAAACTTTTAGTAAGTATATGTAATAATAAGTGGCTTAGCTTAATCTCATAAGGTTTATAAGATAATAGGTGACATTTCTTAAATAATAACGCTGTGATTGGATGTTCTTGTGTAGCTATTAATTATGTATTTATTGTAAAAAAATATGTATATAATTTATTCGATATATTTGGAAAACACGCCAAGGAGATCATTCTTCTGAGGTCACAAAGATGTCATAAACAAGTATAAAATGGAATCCGCATTCTTACATAATATTTATCTGGATATTAGCTCGCAGCCTAGCTACTACTACCACTTTTATCATTTGAAGGAAAATAAACACCTCAACACGGTACAGGGATATTTTTAACAACACTAATTAAAAAGTAATGGCCACTTTAAAATGTATTTAATATGAAATCGTTTGTCATTTATTCCAGGTTGATTCTAAATTGGCGTTGGCGGCAAAAATTTAGTTTAAATAGAGAAAGCAAACTTTGCACGCTGTTATTTTTATGTTGAAAACCGCCATTTAAACATCTTTTTGATTAAATTTGTGTTTGTTGTGATAAAATGACATTCAATGGCAATGCAACGTCGACATTTGTCTAGAGAGCAGATGTTGAGAACAGTGGGAATGCTTTAGGCTGGTGCTTTTCAATATGACGTTGCTGCTGCCTACCATTCAAAATGTGATTTCGAGGTTGTAGTGACGCTATCTTGCCACGGGGGAGATGGCAGAAAGACATCCAGGACCAATCCGCATTACTACTCCCAGACAAGACCTTTTTTAGCAAAATGCTGCAAGAAGGCAACCAAATGTTACGGCGATGCAACTGGTCCAACGGCTACAGTCTGAACACCGGGTGCTTGTGAGTGACCAAACTGTGAGGAGGAGACTGCACGAAGCCAACCTTCATGCTCGTAGACCACTTCGGGTTCCAGCTCTAAGAAGAGGAAATCGTGGACTAAGACTACGATGGGCTAGAGAACATGTGAACTGGGAACGTCATTACTGGTCGTCAGTGCTTTTCACCAATGAATCCCGATTTGGTTTTCATCCTGATTCAAGGAAAACACGGGTTTTGACAGTTCCTGGTCGTACAAGCCGGCTTCAACACCCTCAAGAAGTTCATCCATACCAAGGTGGTACGATTGTGGTTTGGGCAGGAATTCGTTTTGGTGGAAGGACAGACTTCGTTAGGATACAGGGCACTACGACGGCTGAAAAATACTGTAATGAGGATCTAGAACCTTTAGTTTTGCCACATCGAACACAATTGGGTCAACATTTCCTGCTTATGCACGACAATGCCCGTTCACATACGGCCAGGGTGGTAAGAGGCTGGTTGCACGAATATGATGTCACGGGCCTAGACAGGCCAGATCAATCCCCAGATTTGAATCCCATTGAGCATGCTTATGGGATATGCTCTAAAGAAGAGCTCTGAGGGATTTTCTTGAAAATTTGGTCACAGAAGAACAACTTTTTGTGCATCTCAGTAGGACCTGGGATAATATTCCTCAACCGGATACTGATAACCTCATTCAGAGTATGCCCAACCGATGCAGATGCGTTATGAATGTTATGGGTGCTTTTACTGATTATTAACTCTTAATTGATAGCCACTCTGGAAACGATTCAACTTTACTTTATTTATTTACTTAAAAATTAAACTTGCATGATAGGTATGCAGTTTTCATACTTGCGTTTTTATTTCTCTGTATAGAAATCTGAAATATATTATATTTATAAAAAAAAATCCTGATTATTAAATGAAGTTTTCTTGGATATATGTACAAGTCTTAAACAAAATATTGACATATTTTTAGGAATTCATGCGTTGTTTAAATATCCCTATACCGTGTTGATGTGTGTATAATGGCCTAGCAAGTCAAGAGCAGAACAACAGGTATACAGCTGCTGTATACCTGTTGCTTTTTGCCAGTCAGTAAAGGATGGATAAAACAAAATTCACAGCCTACCTACCTACTCAATTTAAATGTCAAGTTTATATTAATCCGGTACGATCATTTCTTATATTATGAATGACGTAACTTTAACACCTCATAGCTATAATTCTTTTCACTGCTCTGACAGGTCTATACTTCCCAAATATTTATCATTACTTGTTTTAGTAATTAAAATATGAGATAACACTAGGTCTAAAAAAGTGCGGATTTTAGAGATGGCATGACTTGGTTTTTGACATGGGACTTTTCATACAAAACTCTCCCAGTCACTGATGAGTTCGTACGCGATAGGGAGGGAACCCAACCACTCTTTTTGTTTTTCGACCCATGTTTTGGGAGAATAAGTTCAATTCTGTATTAGATCTTGAGGTACCTACCACTTAGGTACCATTAAAAAGATTTGGAATCTATTTGAAATTCTCTATACTGCATATGTAATTCGCAAAGCTTAGCAGGGCAAATCATAGTTATCATGACCAATCATAAAAATTCCACCGTAGACAAAAATAATAAAAGCACATGAAAAGCACAAAAAATATTTTACATTAATGCTCAACATAACTGGCAATGGTTATTTAAAAGAGGTTGATTTGGTTACTAATTACGTTTTTGTGTAGGTTTGGTTGTAAACAAGACTGCAATATTATAAAGGCTCTCAAGATAAGTCAAACAAAATTGTTCATCAATGAGTTTTGTACATTATCTGTGTACCGTGTGCACCTACCTTACTCGACCATGAACTTTATAGTCAGATTTCATTTATTCAACATTTTATGGGCTAAATATTTTAGAGGCTATCTTTTGCTGCCACTGCCACTTTGTCGACACAACAGAATACAAACAAGTATCAGCAATAGATCCTTTTAACTTGAAACATGCTTTGTGTAAAAAAAATTACTTCCCACAAAAAATTTACTAAATTAAGAATTAAGAAAAGAGAATTAAGGGAGAATAACTTTTTCCTCATGATTATCGTGTCGTAGCTCTCTAAAGCTCGTAAATGTTCTTACACGAGTTTATAAAAACCTCGTATAACTCTACGCAACATTTCAATCAGTCGAACAAGTCTATACAAAGTATTGTGTACTTTAAAATTCAATATTTATTAATCACGGTTTCTCCTTTTTTTCCTTTCCCAGTGTTTTATTTGTAGGTTATGAATTTAGTTTAGTTTCCGAGAAGATTTTTTTTCTGTATTATAATAAGAGGCAGTTTGTCTATACCTATAAACATTTCAAAGTAGGGCCAACGTAAGTAGTCTCTTTTGACGTTTCCTTAACACCAACACACAGGGCTCATTTTTCTTTGCAGGTATTTTTCGTACGTTTGACAGCTGTCACAATGGACCTATTATGATGGCCTTACTTTAGTCATTATCACTAGAACAGTGCCAGTACCAAATAAAGTAGGTGAAATAAATATAAATAAAGTTTGGAGTCACTTATTTCAGGATTTTGAAAGTTAATTTCATCACTTAACGTACTAAGCTAAACTTACTGTCATTGCCCTACGATGGCTGTACGGTAACTAATTTAGATAGATGGATAAATAAGATGTTTATTTACGTACCAAAAGCTTCATGTCTTGGCGGAGATGCGTCCTCCGAAACAAGTGATGCGGCGATGCGAGTGTCGCGGCCGGCCACTCCCCGCATCTTATATAGCTTTGGGATAGCCTCCAGCAAGGTTGTGTCAACGGGTTCACATCACACACACAAAACAAAGAAATTGTAAAGTTTTCTCGCACGTGTCCAAAAACTAAGCTGGTGCCTAGGTACATTATGTATTACTATTAAAAAAACCATTTGGGCTTACATAATTTTTTTAACTCAACTAGGTACCTATCTACTTTCGCAATATAAGTAATTGAACGATGCGATGAAACTAAAAGTATAAGTAATCAAGTCCTAGAAATTTATTGTTAACAAGTATCCTAGGTATAAACCATATCATATATATTAAGAACCATTATACTGCTTAGAAAACATATCATTCTAATGAAATAAATTTATTTTCAAGTATTACGAGTCGTATAAATTAACTTCAAGTTACCTAAACCAAAATTAAGAATTTTAAATTCACAGAATTTAGGGTTTTGGCATATGTCCGGTCTTGTGTGTGAGTCGAGACCGGTTTCTTTAACGTACCTACGTCTATTTTTATTCAAGAGAATAAGTACTAAGTTCTTAAATGGGTTTTAAGATCATAATAAGTCGAGCTTTAAACCGTGACCGTCACCTTAAGTCGCATTAAGATGAGTCATGGAATTTCTTGATTCGAACTACGGTATTGTAGCGAGATCATACATAACGGATAAATGGAACAGTAGCACTGCATTTACTTTCTCGCAATACGCAAGTAAAAACTATTAACCGCAAACTTAAATTTGTAATGCCTTACACATAGTATGGAAATACAAGCTTATATTTACGTTTTTCCAAAAAAAGTTGTAATGAAATATACAGATCAATTAAGAATTAAAATTTTTAAAAATTAAAGAAAACTAACAGCAAAGATTTGGAGTAAATCACAGGTTAAAATTTTGGTATTACTGGAACACCCTTAATATGGATTTTCACAAGTCAATGGATACTACCGCAAGGTATTTGCATGGAAATTTTTTTCATTACACATGTTCCTTAGGGATAATTGTTCAGTTTCGTCTACTGAGCAAGCCCTTTCAGTTTTTGGTACACCCTGCATACAAATTTTATTTAAAAAATTCAAATAGAATATCCATTCAGGTAGGTAATCAATCAAGAATTAAAATTATAGAAAATTAAAATAAACACAATGAAACCAATATGGGTAAATCTCATGTTTACGATCTGGTAGTACAGGAACACCCGTTATATTAAATTACGCAGACCAATTGATACTGGCGCAAGATATCTTACATGGGGATGCTTGGTCATGCAAAGTTTCATAAAAATTGTTTGAGCCGTTTTTAGCAAATTTCAATTCTTCAATTTTGTCATATGACAGCTACCCTTAAAATGAGAGCCAGCAAATTCTTCTTCTTCGATCAAATTTAAAATATGGTGTCAATCGGACTATGCAGTTCTTGCTTTTATATTATTAGGTATACAGAGTACAAATAGTACGGATTTTTTGTAAATTAAACACCTCCTATTTTCGTGTGGACTGTCAGGTCGCCCACTATCCTCGTAAGTGTAAAATTATACTCGAATTCCACGCGGACGAACTGTGATACGGGTTTCGTTATTTCTTATACAAAACAAAATCTGAGGCGCAGTCACCTTAACTTTTGAGGCTACTGAAAAAGAGCGGTACAAAGTCCAACGTGTCTAGCTTCACATGCTTTTATCTGTACATGTACCTGCATACAAAACTGTTGGACTTCACTTCTGTACTATCTTTGTAATTTATTTCTCCCCTTAAAAGATAATTCCAAAAAAACAATGATTCACATCTCTCTTCATTTTTTTTGAAGTATTTTGTTTATAAGTAGGGTAAGGGTGCTGACAGTGGCTCACCCATTTTTCAAATTAATATCGCCGACGAACGGAACGTCGGAGAGCTATGAATTTTGGAACATATACACCTGGTTTTATTAGCTTATATTTGACATTATAAATTTTTATCAATATTGGCCCTATACATAGTGAAAACAGTTTTATAAAAAAATGGGAAATGATCCACTGTGTACTGGGGGGTGGGTACAGTGAATCAGGTATAAATTTACAGTAGATCGCCTAGGATACAGCGAATCATGTTACTTAAAATACTCAAATAAAACAGATTTACGAACTTTAATCAGTCTGTGTCATTTTTATTCTGTCTTACTATAAATTTAATCACAAAATCTCTTTTAGAGAGTTACATGATCTTTTGAAAATATGTGTTTTTTCACTTTCATCTTATAAATCTAATAAATAATATTTATTTTCAAAACACAATCTATGATTGGACATGGGTACGAGCCGGTTAGTTCGTTATCGTTATGAATAAACAATAGAATTAACAAAAGTATTTTTAAAATAAAATTATGAAAGTTGACGGAATAAAACAGTTTGTTTTTAGCCACTTTACGTATGGATTTTCCGTCACAAATTTTCCGAAGCGCTAACCGCATTTGCTCTTCAGTATGATTGCCAATTTTGCGATTAGGTGGCTTTGGACGTGCCACTCTGTAAAAAGCAACAAGCGACTGTAAATAACATCAAATTAACTTCTGAAAGTACACAGTGTATCCCGAGCCACTGTGTACTCAGAAATCGTGATTCACAGTAGGCTAGGATGCCATTTTGAATTTGTCGACTTGTCACCGAGAACACAACAAAGATTTGTTAGGGATACTTACTTGATAATAATCTATGATGAACACACTAAAGTTTGCCACGTATTTCGAGCGGATAGATGAAGTAAATTTTTACGTAGAACACGTGAAAATGCGCCGAAAATTTCAACTTTTGGCACCTCAAAACATATAAACACTCTAAAAGTGGAAAATAAGACGCGCTTGCAGGCGAGACCGCGGCGATTCGATTTCGTTACTGTTCGGCCTTTTTCGGGTTAATGGGACCGCAATATACGTCTAGCAGTTTTGCTCAGAGGCCGCCTGCGCCACTGTACCCGACTGATTCACTGTCGGCACCCTTACCCTACCTACTTATCTAAGTTTTCAAAACTCTAGAACTTTCTTATATTTTTTTACATTTGTTGCACCGCCATGCCATGACGAAACAGATAATATTTTTATTATTATTTTTATCATAAAACTTAATCTAGATTTTTATTAATCTTTAGCTGTAGGTACTGTGCACTTGAGGAACCCTAAAATATTATTTTTTATATAAAAATCTATTTTGTTGATATGGAGATAGCGGTTGGAGAGCGGTTATGAAATGTCAACGAGTTTAGCCATATAGGAAAAAGGAAGAAAATGACAACAGTTTTCAGTTAGCTTTCAATGGGGAAAAAATATAGTTGGGCTTTTCAAAAACTTTTGGTAAATTTTTGTGGGAAAGCTAGGATTTTCGAAGGGTTTCGCGTGGTTTGGATATTAAAAATAAAAACAGTATCTAGAAACGGGGTGGGTAGGTGTCTCCTCTGCGGAGTTTAATATTTTCTTTTCAGATCCTTATCTTGAATGGACTCATGTCAAAATCCACAGGAAGCTATATAGAATATGGATATTTATTTCGTTATGAAATGTAACATATTGGGAATAGAACCCAGGACCTCTGAGTCAAGACACGAGTCCTCTTACTACTGGACTATAAATGCTGGATCTCAGTAAGTTTTTATGATAATTTCAAAGGCCGCGATAGAAATTGTTATGTAGT
Organism: Athrips mouffetella; assembly: GCA_947532105.1. Taxonomy (NCBI): domain Eukaryota; kingdom Metazoa; phylum Arthropoda; class Insecta; order Lepidoptera; family Gelechiidae; genus Athrips; species Athrips mouffetella. Next base: position 38,229,049 of record OX383956.1, read on the forward strand.
TATGTATTGATTTTGTGAAGGAGACAATAGTCATTGACTGTGGTTTCTTTCAATTGAGTTGGGAGGGACAATCTGCTCCGTTTAGGATATAAGATAGGCAAGTTTTGTTTACTACTATAACTAAATTGCCTTCTTTGGTTAATATTTTCAAAGTGTATAAATTAGGGGAGTTCCAGACTAACAATTTGTAAGTATTTGAAGTTTACTAAGTTTGGAATTGTTGGAATATGTATTTAGTTGGAATGGTTTTTTTTTATTCTTTAATATATTTATAATTGATTTGGATTTATTTCGTTATTTTAAATAATGGGAAATGCAGAATAATAAATTTTATTATTTTTCAGATTGTGATTTCTAAATGAACATAGGAGAAGTTATATCGTCATTATCAGATGTATGAAAGCTAATTGAGGAATTTTTACACTTTCCGCAAATCATCGAACAAGATCAGAAGAAAATTATATATTGTGATACTTTAAGAAATTTTATATTCATTCTTAATAATTCTTTGTAAACATTTATAACTCTGCGAGAATTATGACTTATTGGGTTTGATATTTTGTGTTATTATTTGTAGATAATAATAAATGAACAACCTATCCCTTAGATTAAGATTATCCATTTTGTTAAGGTTTATCCGCGTGTAGCTAGGCAGGGATATGTTTTATTTCAAGACAGGAACTCAAGACTTAAAGGATAATTATAACTATAGTATAATAGACTATAAAAAACCGGTCAAGTGCGAGTCGGACTCGCGCGCCGAGGGTTCCGATATACCTATAGTATTTTTGGAAGCAATAAAGTCCATTTTCAGGACCGCAAAACTAAATTTGTTTGTAAAGGTTTTTTGCAGATTTCTGAAAAACTGTGCAACTTAGAAAGATCGTTTTATTTTTGCTGTAAAGTTTACATAAACCTCTGTCAACTGTAATTAATTCAGATTTTCCCTTACTCAAACTTCGGAGATAAGGGGGGGGGAATGGTATTTTTTTTGACATTTTTCATCATAACTTGAAAACTAAGAAACTTAAAAAAATACAAAAATATATTTTAAAATGTACAAGTAAAGCCCTTTCATATGATACCCCACTCGACCTAGTAGCGACAATTTGAAATTTGGCCCCCCCTATTTTGGCCCCCTTTACATTAATAATCATACTTTTTTCAAAAAATTTTCATGTGCAATTAAGTTGGGCAACTATATTCTAAAACTATTCCAAATTTCAGCTCGATAGCGTAAGTGGTTGCTGAGATATAGAGGTGTGACAGACAGACGGACAGACAGAGCGGCACCATAAGGGTTCCTTTTTTTACCATTTTGGTATCGGAACCCTAAAAATGAATTCAAACGCAAATTATGTACAAAGTGGGATACAATTACTGAAGAATATTATGGTAAGACAAATTTATTTTACTTTGTTTTCTTTTTCAGCAAAAAAATAAGTATTAAAATTTTGGAATAAAACATAAAGGCTTTGTATTTGATTCATTTTCTTTTCATTTGTGAATGACTAAAACCATATGTTGTCATATGAATTCATAATGGGTTTTATTTTTGGTATTTGCAGAGCCTCTTTTCAATATTTTCTACAAAAAACTAGTGGTTTAGATTCATGGATTTTAAATGATTTAGATTTGTAAAAGAAAGTTTGTTTTCCGAAATTTTATTAGATAAATGAAATCTTCTTTAATTAATCAAGTGTGGGAAAAAGAATAAACCTAGATGACATTTGTCATTATTGTCAAATAATCAACAGACAAGTCATTTTGCAAATAAATTTATCTACACTTATGTCGTAATCTTTGAGTTATGATTCAAAAAGTTGGTACATAAGGCTGAATATTACGCAGAGTATGCATAAAAAATTAAAAAGTTTCCATTACGTAACGATTTTTGTATGAAAATTTTGCAAAGGTGTTACATAATTTAACTTTTTAATCATAACATAACACTTGGATAAAATTCTTCTTGAACCTAAACCTTTTTAAAGAAGACTGAATATAAGGTCTTTTAGAGAGACGGTTATAAATGTAACAGTTTTTCTTAGTAGCTGTCAAATATTAGTAGCATATTTACAAAGTGTGCCTTATAAACAACCTATTATTTTGGAGCAGTTACAGTAACAGTTACTATAGTTACAATTATTTTATCTGTAGTGGAAAATATGCGCGCGCAGGCTGAAATTTGAAGGAAATAGATATTAGATTTGCCGCCATTTTCAAATATTTACCTTTTTCAAGTTTTTTGTGCACTGAAAGTAATGTGAAAGTTTATTGAAAAAGAAGATAAAGTGGTGCAGTCAGGATACTGCAGTTACACCAGAAGATACTCAATAACTTATGATCTTCTCCCATATTAGTCTAGGACATTTTATGACATAACCTACAATGAATTGGGAAAGAATGAAAATCGAAAAGAAAACCATGTCTTGTTAAGAAAATGTTCTGCTTGTATATTTCAAAGAAGACCTAGCGGATATATTAAGGCGGCTTCTTCAGACTCATATCAGAACTGTAATATACATAATATAAGTTACCATTGTTGTTTACTTACTTTTGTTTAATTTTTATCATTTTTATAAGTAAAGAAACCTATTGCATGAATGAAGATAAAGTAGTATACGCAACTGCATATAATATGGTATTAAAACACTCGTTTGATGCTATTATCACATTCGGCTACGCCTCATGTGATAAACCCAAACTCGTGTTTTAATAACCTGTTTTATATGACAGTTGCATAAACTACTATTATACACAGCTAGACGCTTTTTTGAATTTTGTACAGTTTTTGAAACATTTAATAAAAAATAAATCAAAACCAAAATCTAAATGGAAATAAATATTTAAATAAATAAAAGATATTTTTTTAGAAAATAATAATAAAAGTTTGGCCCTAAAAATAAAATTCTAGTGTTTTCTAATAAAACAATTTTATGTAAAAATTATTTGAAATTTAGAATATTTGAACAATCGCACATCAGTGTAAAATTTTGATTGTGATTCAAAGAGGAAAAAGTGGTAAGAATAATTATTAAATCATCATCAATCATCATCTCTAAGGAATTTAAACTATATCTGTGTTTGTTGGTTTATTTGGAATTCTATAATCTCACTTTTCTTATATTCCAAGATTTAAATATGTTAAAAAAAGTTTTTCGTCTTAAACTATGTAGAGCTGAAAGATCCCTTCATATTTCTATTTTTTGGCTAAGGCAAGTACTAAAATAACATTGCTAGAGAATAAATTCTTTCAGTTTAATTCAGTTTCAATTGTATTTATATTATATTTTCCTTGATACAATTTCTGAATTAAATTTATTCTAATAAATATTCTTAAAAAGGGTGCAACTATACCATTTACTACAATAAACTTTCTTGCTTTTGTGTAGGGACATTCTAGTTTAATCTAGAGACATTAAACTGTTTATAAGGAATAAATTAGAAATGTCCTGAATCAATAGGAATAATATTCAGGATGGAGACATTACATTCGTTCGTGGGTTGCTTCTTGTAAAGTGTGTTGTCGACGTTCGCCCGCAAGGCTGCGACACTCCGACCTTGGGGGACCTCTGAACTTTATGTGTGTTGTCCTAAAGTAGTTAGATAATTTAAATAATCTTCATTAAAATCATACAGGAATTTAAACCTTATAAGATTCTCTTTTAATTTTCTTGATAAAACTTATGTCATAATTTTTCATACTTAGACTTATACTTTTGACTCTGTGAAACCACCTTTAATTATCTAAAGTGGGTTCTTGAAAACAAAATGGAACGGAAATTATAAAGTTTAGTTTCCTTTCATTGTATGTTCCGAATATTTAAGTATATACAATAATCCCTTTTTTTATACTTCTTTTGAGTCCTCTTTTAAATGAACATCGAGTTTTAGCTAGTGTTGTTTACGCTAAATTCTCCCAGCTTTCTTGGTTCTAAATACTCGATGATTAAATATTTGGTCCAAACTAGCTTAGATACAAATATCCCGTATCCTCTCGATTGTTCATCATCCTTCACTTTTATTTAAGGATTATCTTCAATAGTCCTTTTGTCATACTTACTTCTAATATGTTCTTCTACGAAATATGCTGGGTAATCACATTATAGTTTTTCAATTATTTTTTTTTTAAATGAGTGTTTAGACTGGGGTTACTCTTCATAATTCTTGTCTCGCGTGGGTTGGTAACGGAAAAGAGATTAAGCTACACATCACAAGTGCGAGCTATGAAGGATATACGGAGACCTTGTTGGTGCAATAAAGTCACTCAGTGACTGGGGGGAGGGAAATTGCCCATCAAACTCTTTATATCTCTCGTTATAAAACCGTTATTGATCTAGGCTGACCATGCAAGCATTAATACTATACCCGTATCTAGTACAGACTCTACACCTGGACGTGTAGGGCTGGCTAATTATTTTCAGTTTAACTTATTTAAAAACAAACTAAGGGATTCGATGATATCGATCAATGTCTGCCCGGAGGGATTACAGGAAGAGCTCATTTTGTAGGAGTGCCTTGTTTTCCTAAAGGAAGACCGTATGATTCGTGTGCCTGGCGGGCTCGACGACCAACTCTGGTATGGGTGACTATAGCAATAGTCCAATACCCTGTAAACCCTGGACGAGTATGTGATGTTTCTTCGATGTGGAACGCACGGGAATTGGGTTTAACGCGGGGCATGAACATACCGGGGGGAGACATCATCACCTTCTGGGTTGTACTGTGGTTAGTTAGTTCCACTCTCCACATACACTAACCCTAGTCTTTACTGTAGTTTAAGTAGTTCAATGGGATATCCTGCTTCGCGAGGATGATCAGAATCCTGACGATCCAGTTGGATTGTTAGGGTAGTTAGCGTCATATCACTGTGCTCTGGGTGGTGGTATGCCTCGGACCTAGGACTTAGGGTAGAGGAGCCTAGGACGAGCTGTTTGGGGCGTCGGTGGTGCTCCAAACTTGGGGATTGTTCCCACATTTTTTTAATTAATTAATTCTTCTAACAAGGGTCTCTTTTCAGAAAATTCAATGGTTATTACGTAAATCAAAACTTGAAACTATAGTATAAATAAATTGTTAAACAACTGGGTAGAATGGAAACATAATCAAAATCAAGATCTACAATAAAAGTTTTTCAAGATTTTAAACTATTAAATAAAACAAAATTATTAGACTTTGTAAAAAATAATATTCATTAGAATAAACAATAAATCTACCACAAGATGTTTTTCATTCATTAGTCGACCACTCCACCAAGTAGGACCTGAGACTACATTTTAATATTATATTATTAAATAAAAACAACAAATGGGTTAAAATTAACATAATTTTATTAGAGTTATGTTGCTTGACGAAATAATTGGCCAAATCTTAAAAGTATCTGACTTGAGGATTCTAAAGGAAGGATTCTCAGATCAGTACAGTACCCACGCCTTTTACACAAACAACTGGACTGGATCAAATGGAATTTTCAACAACGTATTTGGCTTTCTTCCGTTAAAAATTATAAGCTTTGTTTGATTTCAGCTCGGCTTCACCGCTTGAAACTTTGAACTCGTCTATTTTCTGTTTGAGTGAACCGATTGCAATAAAAAAAGTTTATATATTGCACGAAAGCAACCCAAATACGCTATTGAAACATCGTTTGAGTCGTACAAGTAATTTGAGAGGTATTGGTGCGGCCGCTTAAAATTTCACGAACCATCTGTCTAAGTGAACCGTTTGCAATGAAATTAAGCTTATATGTTGCACATAAAGAAACCCAACGCGTCATTGAAAACCTCGTTCAAATAAGTTCAGTACTTTGCGAAACTTCTGAGTGAACCGTTTTCAACTAACTTAAGTTTATATGTTGCACGGAAGTACCTAATCCAAGCAAGTCTTAAAAATGCCAGTTGGAATCGGTACAGTAGTTTGTGAGCTATTGGCGCCGCCGTTTGAAACTTTGCGCACCTTCTGTCTGAGTGAACCGTTTTTAATGAAAAGCTAATACATTACAAAGAATTAAGCTAAACACATTACTGAAAACCCCGTTTAAATCCGTTTAGTAGTTTGTGAGTTATTGGGGCCGCCGCCGCTTGAATCTTAGTGAATCTTCTGTCTGTATGTTGTTTGGCCAAATTGTAAAAGACAGACCGACGCGACCGACCGACCGATCGACGGACGGACATTTTTAGGGGACTTGCTTTTTATGATGTATATTTGATATAGAACACATTTCTGAGAAAAAAAAATTACGAATACAATACCTTTCTCGCTACCTACGCTCGAAAGTTATGTCTGTAGTTTCAAAGAACAATTACAACCGAAAACCTGAAAATTTAAATTATTTTCGGGTTTGTTAGCGATCAGGCTGGATCACTGGACCTAGCTGGGCGTTAACAGAGATAACATTTATATTTGAAAAAAAAAAGCCGGCCAAGTGCGAGTCGGACTCGCGCCCTAAGGGTTCCGTACCTATCTACCATATGATATATTAAAAGCTTTTGCTCTTTGATTTTAAAAAATCCGCGACCATCTGACTTGACCCCTCTTTTATAGAAAAGTTCTTGAAACGGGAGCTCACCTTAATTGGTTACTATTAGTTGTGAGAAAAATTGAAATATTTAATGATTTTAGACTTTTCCCTTTATTTGTACTGTGAAACCTAGCTTCTTGCCAAATTTCATAATTTTAGGTCAACGGGAAGTACCCTATAGGTTTTGCATTTTTGCATAAATGTATGGAGATGAAGACATAAAAAGCCATATCTTTTGATTGCGTCGTTGTAAAAAATTTAAATTCTCAGATCTTGTGTGGTTCATGGACCTTAATATTCGTTATCAATTTCATCCTGATACCTCTTCTCGTTCGTGAGAAAAAGGGTCTTGACAGACAGACAGACGACAGACAGACGGACAACAAAGTGATCCTATAAGGGTTCCGTTTTTTTATTTTGAGGTACGGAACCCTAAAAAGAACCGGCCAATTGCGAGTCGGACTCGCTCACCGAGGGTTCCGTACAAACCAGTAAGTATATTAGTAAAAGTTATGGTATTTTTAATGCAAAAAAAATTGAATTTGTGATGTAACTAAAAATTTAAGGCTTATGAGTGCTATAATTAAAACGTTGCTTTATGCCAAATTTCAAGATATTAGGTCGATTGGATGTATCCTTTAGGTTTTGATTCCCTTGCGAGTTTCAAAATATGCGGCTTAAATTGCTGTTTCTGTTGATTGGGTTGACATAGAAATGACATAGAAGTTTGATTTTGTTACAGCTTAAAGGTATTATATACTTGAGTATTTGATATGTATTTCGATTTAATTCCTCTATGCGTTCATGAGAAAAAGGGTAGTAAGTTTAAAAATTTTTAAAATATTTTCATTACATCGTTAACAAAAAATTTATGCTTTTCATAATTTTCCCTTTATTTGTGCTATAAAACGTTGTTCGTACCAAATTTCAAGATTCTGAGTTCACGGGAAGTACCCTGTAGGTTTTGATTCCCTTGCGAGTGTCGAAAAACTCGAAATTTTGCTGCATAAACGGCTGTATCTTTTGATTGCGTCGGCTTACAAATTTTAATACATACAGACCCAAGGGACAGTAGATTCATTTGATATGAATTTACGGACAACAAAGTGATCCTATAAGGGTTCCGTTTTTTCCTTTTGAGGTACGGAACCCTAAAAAAACAAAACTTGCTTAACAATATTAATTCCTAAAGCAACTATGGAATCCTAACTGCGCGTGGCCCAAAACGCACTTGGCTGGTTTTTGTACCTTGTTAGTTATCTATGAATTCGTCAAGTTAAATTATCATCAGAACGACATCGTTGGCGTAGTTTTTCTAACTACTTTTTTCAAACGTGTTACTCAATCTACATAGTTTTTAGTAGTATACTTTGGTTTGTTTTTAAATAATTTCCCGTAAATGATTTAACCCAAAAACGATTTCCCATAAATGAATTGAAACGCTCGTGTGGCCTAAGGACGCTTATTATCTAGACTCTAGAGCATAGCTAGAACCCGGATATTTTATGAGGTGGTTCTGTTCCCATTTTCCCACGGAACATAGGTCGAAATACAAAAAAGATTTTTTCGACTCTCCACACAAACAACATCCGCTGACAGCACATTTTGTATGGGAGGTTGGAATTTTAGTTTTTCTTGTTTTGACCTGTGTTCCTTGGGAAAAGCTGTTCAGTTTCATGAGCTGAACAACCTTTTAAAATAACCGGGGTGATAAAAATAACGCTATATTGCTCGCAGGTCAACTAACTACTCGTAGCACTAGTGGGAAGGCACACTGAGGCTAGAGCAATGATGATTAAATGAATTAAATCTAACAAAACAAAAAAAACACAAAAACAGAGATAACGTCGTGGTCTTAGCATCCTGTATGCTAATATATTCGCTGATTCGGAAATTCCTCTGTTTGCAAAACTAGTTTTGGTAAATGGGCGAACTTTATCTTGGAGACAACTTTTAGCTCTTACACTTGACTACAATGTATTCTATGTGTTAATCAAATACACGATTTTTACCCGGCTACGGCAAAAAGGAGGGTTATGATTTTGACCGGTATGTATGTATATATGGTGACTTTTAATTAGTTCTTGATACCAAAATATATGCATGTACTCATGATATTGAACAACTTTTCCCAAGGAACATAGGTCGAAATACGAAAAACCAAATTTGACCTCCCATACAAAATGCGCTATCAGCTGATGCAGTTTATATGGGAGGTCAAATTTTGATTTTCGTATTTCGACCTATGTTCCTTGGGGAAAGTTGTTCAGTATCATGAGTACATTCATACTTTTTTCTATCAAGAACTATAACCCTATATATATATATATGTATGTTCATCTGTTCCATCATAACTTCTAAACTACTAATCATATTTTGACGAATGAGGTGTCGTTAGAAGCGTCTTAATTATCCGCTGGTTATAGGATACAAGAAATTTCGTTTAATTGTATGTGGCGCCCTCTAGAGCAGATTAAATCAAGGACTAATAGAAAAAAAAATTAACCGTACCGTGTTGGGTATCATATATATGTATGTATGTTCATCTGTTCCATCATAACTTCTAAACTACTAATCACATTTTGACGAATGAGGTGTCGTTAGAAGCGTCTTAATTATCCGCTGGTTATAGGATACAAGAAATTTCGTTTAATTGTATGTGGCGCCCTCTAGAGCAGATTAAATCAAGGACTAATAGAAAAAAAAATTAACCGTACCGTGTTGGGTATCATATATATGTATGTATGTTCATCTGTTCCATCATAACTTCTAAACTACTAATCATATTTTGACAAATGAGGTGTCGTTAGAAGCGTCTTAATTATCCGCTGGTTATAGGGTTCAAGAAATTTCGTTTAATTGTATGTGGCGCCCTCTAGAGCAGATTAAGTCAAGGACTAATAGAAAAAAAAAATAACCGTACGGTGTTGGGTATCATATGAAAGGGTATCATATGAGCACATTTCAAAAATATATATATTGTTAGCTTTTTTATGTATTTACAACCCCAAAAAAATTTAAATAAAAAACTAGTTCAAAAATTAGAACCCGACTACTGGCAAATCTTGCTCTAAAAAGTATGAAACAAGAAAATATTGTCATTTGAAATTGTTATGTACAAACTATGGTATTTAATAAATATTCATAGCGATGTTCAGATAATAGCCGTGGTCATGTTATGCCACCTATCCGAAAAAAGCGATCATAAACTTCAGGGCAAAGAGGCATAACAATATGACCACGGCTATTATCTGAACATCGCTATGAATATTTATTAAATACCATAGTTTGTACATAACAATTTCAGATGACAATATTTTCTTGTTTCATACTTTTTAGAGCAAGATTTGCCAGTAGTCGGGTTCTACTTTTTGAAATATTTTTTTTAAAAATCAAGTGTGTTAAGCTACGTTTTGGTGAGAGAGAACCCGAGCAAACAACTAGACCGATTCTGTGCTCCGGGAATCATCCCATTGACAATAAAAAAAATGCTACGTACAGCTGTTGCGGTTTGACAAATCTTGTTGAAAGGTACTAATAACGTATCTTGTCTATCAGAATTCAAAATGGAACTCATAGAGTCACGACTGCTTTATTAAATCAAATCTCAATGTTGAATCGATAATTGACAGATCACAGATAAGTAAGAGTCTATAATAGGCATGTTAGCGCGCTTTTGCTAGGTCTGTGATAATAGGTAATTGAGCTGCGGGAGAATTGCATCCTGAAGATATGTATGCAGTGGAACGTGCAAATATTGAAATCACTTTTGTAAGCTCAGCTGAACTGTGTTCCGTCCAATATTATGTACCCGAGTCCGAGTCGCACCCCAGTTTTGTTTTACACAGAGAGACTGCCATCTGACAGCTTAAAACCCAGAGGCTAAACAGAGCGGTCCAGTTGTCAAAGTTTCGAAGGTAAATTAAAATAATGAGCACGTAAAAACGCAAGATGTGAAGGTGCGTTCACCCATCCTGGTTCTAAAACATTTACTTTCGAGATAATTATAACAAAGAAAGAGCCGCCACCGCCACTTGACAAGACTACAACGAGCGCTAAAAACCGGCCTCGTTTTTCTTTTCAGGGTTCTGACCCAAAATGGTATTTCTCCGATTACCACTTAACCGGTAATAATTAACACAAATTATAAATGACACTGATAGTAATAACTATCCATCCAGCTAACTTATAAAAAGTATAAACACTTTGTCACGTGTTGGTTCCTGTAAGTTCGGTTTAAGCAAATGTGTGTCTCTGTTTTTAGGCAACTTGATGCCGCACCGATGGACGCAGGCATTCTACGAGATGTGCATATCACGGCGAAGGCGGATAGGGATTTACTGTCTTTACTCTCTGCAGCATTCGCGACCTAGTAGTTAGAGCGTTCGGCTCTTGATCCGGAGGTTCTGCGTTCGATTCCCGGTGGGGACACTATCAAACAAATTAAGTGTGACAGTTTGGTAGGTTATTACAGCATAAATCATCTGATTGTTAAACGTTAGATGATTCCGTGTTTCAGAAGGCACGTTAAGCCATTGGCCCCAGTCAACCCACACGATACAATGATGATGAATCTCGCATATCACGAGAAAGTAAGCGTAGTGCTGCTGTACCATGTATTTTATTTACACCTGTCGGGGTTTCTGTCTGTAATCAAATCTTCAAATTTTTGCGATTGAGCTGAAATTTTGCATGCGTATGTGAATCGGATGACAATGCAATTATATTATGATATGGAGCTGATCTCATGATGGAGCCTGAAGGTGGCCATGAGAACTCGGTAATAAAACGACGCAACCCCATCGAGTTTCTTTTTATTTTTTTTATTGTCAATGGCCCACTCTTGACCTGGATCTAGTCTTGAAGATGGAACGAGCTTGCTCAGAAGAAGCCTATTCACTCGAGACTTGAATAGATTCGGGTTATATGAACTCGGGAACACAGATGCAGGCAGAATTCCACCCAGAGAGTCCTGAGAGTTTGGGCTCTTCTGATTCATCTTGTCAAGGACAATATTCCTAGCCTAGATAATATTCAGTGGCTCATTATGGAGTCAGAAGGTGGCCATGGGAATTCTGTAATAAAACGACGCAACTCTGTCAGGTTGGGGCTTGTCTTTTTCGTCTTGACATGGACAATGGTCCATCTTATCCAGAGTCTAATAAAATAAAATAAGTACCGAAAAGTAGGTTACTTTGTCCCAAAATTAGGTATATTTTTATGTTTATCTCGGTATCTTAAGCTTTTCTTGAAGATGTGCGATCTTTATGACTTCTATCAACAAGGAATAAATTTAACGATACGTAATTAAAAAGGAAACTTAATCGGTCTCATTGTATGATTTATTTTATTCTCAATTGTGGGCCAAAGTTCTTGTTTGGTGGTGGTTTCTTTAGCCCATTATCTGTTTTGGCATTTTTAACTACTTGTTTTCAAATGTAGAACATAAATAATGATAGGTGATGAAAGTAATAACCATAATCTTGAAAAAAAAACGTATTACAGAAAACTTTCATCATAGAAACATGATAGAATAGTACATTAAGATGCACGTGCGCTATTTTGGATATTACAGCCGAGGCTCAAAAATTGCAGCCCGAGCCGCAGGCGAGGGCGTAATGGAGCCGAGGGTGTAATCACCAAAGCGCACAAGCTTCTTACGACGTTTTTCAACACATTTGCGAATAAAAACGAATCAAATTCGCTTACCTCTTTTTCCTAAGGAAATTTCGTAGACGTTTTCCTCACGTTTCTACGTCATCCAATACACCGGACTTGTGTTTTTTGTTCAAGCATTTTCGACGTTCTACACTTATCACTGTTTTTTTTATTTGTAGAAGTTTTTTTTTTAATTACATTTAACATTTCAGAACAAGAAATATCCGTTAAAATGGCGCGCGTATTGCTTTTTTCGAAGACACAGATTATACATGCGCGCGCAGGAGACAATGACTACACTATCAAACAGACTACTTTTCAAATTATTTTAAAATTGAATATTTTGTTACTTTAAAGACAAATTGGTAGTTAGTTAGTTGATTGAAATAAATATTTCCGTTTAATTAACGTTTATTTATCAAATTATCGAACACAGTTTCTTTATTCATAGTTCATAGCATAGTTATTATGAATGTTATAGATATAGAAACTCCTTGCACCTTGCCGGTATAAAATACAAAACAAAAATAATACACTAACCTGCCAAACAGCTTACTAAGCAAGGAGGTCTTTGTTCTGAAGCTCACTCCCTTGAATTATTTAATATTGAATATTTTGTTACTTTAAAGACAAATTTGTAGTAATTTGGTTGATTAATATAAGTATTTCCATGTAATTAACATATACTTATCATATTATCGAACACATTTTACCTATCCATGGAAATATTATGAATGTTATAGATATAGAAACTCCTTGCATCTTGCCGATTAAAAAAAAGACAAAAATTACAACACTAGTGAAGTTATTCATGAAAAAAGCACGCGTGTTTAATAAGCTGGATTATGGACCATAATGCAGTGCAAATAGAGCTGTTTTATGAGCAAATGTGTTGAAAACATACATTTTTTTGAAAGAAATTGAACGCACAAAGAATGTTTGTTAAAATTATGGAAAAATATTAAAATAAATTAGATATGTTATACAGTGCTTTAAAATACCATATATGCTTACCTCTTGCATAAAACCAACATAAAAACATAACGAAAAAAAAAATGGTTTAAATTTTCATAACTTAACATAAAAAAGTTATGTATTCGATGTAAATCATCAATTGCACATAGTCGAGTGTTACTCATGTTTACTGATAATTCCCTTCTTAATGTAACAAAACTATGGTCCGGTCTCTGATTTAGAAAAAATATTATAGATGAGGGCATCTTTAGCCCAAAGAACAAATAAAACCACATAATAAATTTTATAAATAGTGGGTAACTATAGCCCATGGGCCATATATATACCCTCATTTGTGGGACAAAGTATCCTGCAGTTATATTTTCTTAATTTCATTGGTAACTGCACACAAAACTTAATACTTTACTTCTAAAGGGTATCCAATATAAGCCTGACACGTATAAATACAAATCATTTGAGAATGCTTAACCTAAAACTTTATTTTCGAAGAAGTTTGCAGCGTGAAAAAACTTCTAGTTTGCAGTAGTATTCTTTTCAGTCATACTGGCAATTCGCCGCACGACTAATCGCCAACAGTTTTACCGGCACGCCTATATTGCCATCTGTTGATTAGACTTGAAAGTGCTTGCATATTTGACACACCAAAAGTAAGGCGGCAAGTTTAAACTTTTTACTGGTTTGGGCCAAAGAAGCCCCCTAGGGTTAAAGTAACCTCATTTTACGGTATAGTAAAAAAAATAAAAACAATGATTTACTATACTTTACTCCTATACTATTAAACGAGCAATATTTGTATATATATATATATATTTGTAATCGGTTTCTCGAAAACGGCTCTAACGATTTTGATGAAATTTAGTATACAGGGGTTTTTGGGGGCAAAAAATCGATGTAGCTAGGTCTCATGTCTAGGAAAATTCGTTTTCACCGTCTTTTAAAATATTTCTTAGCGCGTTTTAGTGCGTTCAAGAAACGTACTGTGCCATCTGTTGTTGAATAGCATAGCTTGCTCACCCGATGATATTATAATCATACAGAGCATAGCTCGGTCGCCCAGTAATAATAATAAATATGAACTTAAAAGTTTTTGTCGACAACGGAGGTTGCCTGGCTAGCCTGATGCTAGCAGGCTTCTGTAAATATGTATGTACGGTCAACCGCTTGTCGGTAGAAACTTTTTCAACTCTATTACCACGCCATAAGGTCCAAAAGTGTTTCTACTGATGTGCGGTCGTGTGTACTAGCTGTTGCCCGCGACTTCGTCCGCGAGGGATTCTATCTATCTGACCATCCATCCATCCACCCTTCCGTCTATCTGCCGTCCGTCCGTCCGTCCAACCATCTGTCCAACCGTCCGTCAAACCATCCCTGTCCCTGCCCCTCTCCCTCTCCTCCTCCCTTTTCCTCTCCCTCTCCTCCTCCCTTTTCCTCTCCCTCTCCCTATCCCTCTCCCTAACCCTATTCCTATCCCTTCCCCTATCCCTACCCTTAACGCCATCTTAATCGCTATCCCTATCTTCATATAAACATAGAAACGACACCCATATTGATTTTTAGACTTTTCAACTCTATCGCACCCAAATTTCACGTCCACCACGTTGGATTTCAAAGTTGTTGTAGTTTTCTTAATCAGCGACCCGATAAACCATACAAATGACACCCATATTGATGTTTAGACATTTCAACCCTATTGCACTCCAACCTCATCCCCAGGGGATGATGGTATTTCACGTCCACTACGTTGGATTTCAAAATTGTTGTAGTTTTCGTAATCCAGCGACCCAATAAACCATGCAAACGATACCCATATTGGTTTTTAGACATTTTCGCCCCATCTCCCTTTTTTAGGGGTTACACAGAACAATTAATATAGGCGCAAGATATCTTACATGGAGATGCTTGGTCATGCAAAGTTTCATCAAGATTCTATGAGCCGTTTTTGAAAAAATATCAATTTATCATTTTTGTTGTATGACAGCTACCCTCAAAATGAGAGCCAGCAAGAAACCACTTTGAACCCTTCGATGGATTTGCATAAAACTCCTAAATTCAAAATATGGTGTCAATCGGACTATTCGTTTAGCCGCTAGGCCAAAGCGTGACGGACAGACCGACCGACGGACCGACCGACCGACGGACCGACCGACGGACCGACCGACCCACGGACCGACCGACCGACCGACCGACGGACGGACATTTTTGGGAGATTTGTTTTTTATGATGTATAAGTGATATAGAACTCATTTTTGAAAACTCATTTTTCTCGCTCCGTTCGAAAGTAAATAAATGGTACAGCAGCACTGCACTTACTTTCTCGCAATACTCTAGGAAAAACTATCAACCGCAAACCTCAATTTGTAATGCCATACACATAGTATGGAAATACAAACTTTTATTTACATTTTTCCAAAAAAATGTTCGAATGAAATATACAGATCAATTCAGAATTCAAATGGTCAAACATTAAAACAAACAAACCTCAAACGATTTTGAGTAAATCACATGTTAAACTTTTGGTGGTACTGGAACACCTTTTATATGAATTTTCACAAATCAATGGATACTACCGTAGGATACTTGCATGGATATTTTTTTTATTTCCCAACACATGTGCCTTGTGGATGTGGATAATTGTTCAGTTTAGTCTACTGAGCAAGCCCTTTCAGTTTTTGGTACAGGTCGCCCACTATCCTCGTAAGTGTAAAATTATAGTCGAATTCCACGCGGACGAACTATGATACGGGTTTCGTTATATCTTATACAAAACAAAGCCCAACTAAATCAGAGGCTCAGTCACTTTAGCTTCTGTGGCAACTGAAAAAAGAGCGGTACAAAGTCCAACGTGTCTAGCTTCACTTGCTTTTAACTCTACATGTACCTACATACAAAACTGTTGGACTTCACTTCCGTACAATCTTTGTAACTTATCTCTCCCCTTAAAAGACAATTCCTGAAAAACAATGATTCACATCTCTCTTTATTTATTTAAGTATTTTGTTTATAAGTACCTACTTCCTAAGTTTTCAAAACTTAAGAACTTTCATAATATTTTTTACATTTGTTGCACTGCCATGCCGAAACAGGATTTTTTTTAAATGTTATTATTATAATAAAACTAAATCTATATTTTACCAATCTTTAGCTGTACCCACAACTTTTACACAAACAACTGGACCGGATCAAACGGAATTTTCAACAACGTATTTGGCTTTCTTCCGTATAAATATAAGCTTTGTTTGATTGCAGCTCGGTTTCACAGCTTGAAACTTTGAACTCGCCCATTTTCTGTTTGTGTGAACCGATTGCAATAAAAAAAAGTTCAAATATTGCACGAAAGCAACCCAAATACGGTATTGAAATCTCCGTTTAAGTCGTTCAAGTACTTTGTGAGGTATTGGTGTGGCCGCTTAAAATTTCGCGAACTTTCTGTGTGAATGAACCGTTTGCAATGGAATAAAGCTTATATGTTGCACAGAAAGAACCCCAACGCGTCATTGAGAACCTCGTTTGAACCAGTTCAGTAGGTGAGTTCTTGGTTCTGCAGCTTGAAACTTTGCGTATCTTCTGTCAGAGTGAACCTTTCGCAATGAAACTGAGCTTGTTTAATGCACAGGAGTAAGCCAAACGCGTTACTGAAAGCCACGTTTGAATCTGCTCAAAAGTTTATGAGTTATTCGCGCCTTTGCTTGAAACTTTGCGTAACTTCTATCTGAGTGAACCGTTTTCAACTAACCTAAGCTTATATGTTGCACGAAAGTACTTAATCCAAGCACGTCATGGCAATGCCAGTTGTACCGCAGTAGTTTGTGAGCTATTGGCGCCGTCTATTGAAACTTCAGGCATTTCCTGTCTGAGTGAACCGTTTTCAATGAAAGTAAGCTAATACATTGCAAAGAATTAAGCTAAATACGTTATTGAAAACCCCGTTTAAATCCGTTTAGTAGTTGGTGAGTTATTGGACCCGCCGCTTGAAACTTTGTGAATTTTATGTTTGAGTGAACCGCAATGAAACTAAGCATACATGTTGCATGGAGTAGCCAAATACGTTACTGAAAACCTCGTTTTAATCGGTTCAGTTGTTTGTGAGATATTGGCGCCTCCGCTGGAAATTTCGCGCACCTGTCTGAGTGAGCCGTTTTCAATGAAAGTAAGCTAATATGTTGCAAAGAAGTAAGCTTGACAGTTTATTGAAAACCCCGTTTGAAACTTAGCGTACTTACCTTCTGCCTGAGTGAACCGTTTGCAATAAAACTAAACTTTTATGTTGCACAAAAGTAAGCCAAACTTGTAATTGAAAACTCAGTTTGAATCGGTTTGTGAGTTATTATCGTACAGGCAATTTGATACTTTACATTAGTGTAGCTTCTGATTGAGTGAACCGATTTGAATGAAATATAGCCTATATGTTGCTCAGAGCTAAGCTTAATCTATCTGCGAAAACCGCGAGAAAATCCGTTCAGTAGTTTCGGAGTTTATCGAAAACATACAGACAGACAGACAGACAAAAAGTTCAGAAAACATATTTTTAAGTTTTATTAGTCGTTTCATATCGCTCACACAAATTTTTTTATAAATTTATCAAAAGTACAGACACGCGGTTTCTATTCTTTTATTATATGTATAGATTATTTCTATGCAAATACTTTTGTGTATCGAATTCAAGTATGCTTAACTTAATAAAATAAAAAAGATTACTGCTTCAAATATCCTTAGACCCACTCAAAACTGATCTACGAGTATATAACAGAACTTGCCCTCAAAATTTTTCGAATGTCTCTAAAGTCACCCTGTCATATTAACATCTACTTTAACACCAAGAGTAAATTAGAATCAACGTCAACGTCTGTTGACAATTGAATTGCTCTAATAAATAAATTAAATTAATATAAATCGAATTTCTAGATTATTCATTGGAAGGCATTATTTATAGAATCAAATTCAATATTTTAAAATCAGAATATTTATAGCTCAATATCATTAATGAACAGTTGATTTTAGTGTACCTAATAACTAGATTATTCAGTACAGTAATCGACGAGATGGAAGCAATAAAAATTAATACTAGTTGCTGGTAAATAAGTTCAATAGTTTAACCTTCTAATATAAATTGTTTTTTTTTTATATTTACAGTTATGAAATTTTGATACATTTGTTAAGAAGCTCGTATAGACAAACATACGCAGAAAATTGTGTATTTTTACAATATAACGTACGTTACGGGTCGAACGTATGTAATATTGTAAAAATCTAACCTATTTTCAGTCAGTTTTTTTTTTAAGACTGGATAATGTTCTTTTCTATTTACATCCAATTAAAGCTTGTTTAAAAATTAAAAAATATTTTAAATTCAAAACAAGCTAGCAAACTATAAATGTTAAGTCGCTTGCAAATTAGTTTGATTAGCGTAAATTGAAAAATTCTTACAGTAGGATTTTTATACAAAATTTCATTCCTCATTTCACATTCTTGAGACACGTTTCTCCGAAATTGTTTATTAACATTTTAATAAACCTATCTAACTGTGGTAAAAAGGAAAATGGGTACCACAAGATTATGCCGATATCTTCGTTGGCATATTTTTAACGTTTTCAACAAGTGTGATTGCTAGCTAATAATAGATAATTAATATATACAAATTATTCTATTTCGAAGATTATAATACTGTGATTTCATATTGAAAACCTGGCAACCCTGATTGTACGTATCGGCGGCTTTAGAAGCGGCGCGCTATCCCTGAGCCTGTGATACGGCCGTGCCAGTAGTGCGATCAGCCCCGAACGGCGCACACGATGGTTGCGCACACGCAAGTGCTAGCAGCTGCTCTGCTTTGCGCGCTCGCCGGCCAGCTCGGAGCTGGAGCGAGTCTACACTGTGCCATGCGAAGGGAGATCTCACCCTGCACCTGCAGAAGAGAGGAGAAGGGCACTGGCGCCGTCCTAGTCGTCTGCCAAAGAATTACAGCCTATGAAGACATTGCACGAGCTCTCACCAACAAGTTCAGTCCCGAAACTAAAATTGGTCTGGACATCTCTTATTCCCAATTGCCGGACTTTGCTGATCATAGTTTCAAAGAACTTGGACTTTCTATCACGAGACTTAAACTAAACTTCGACAATTTAAGGCAAGTGAATTAAAATATCCGTCATCGGATCTTCATCTCATTCCCATCCGATGTATCATGAAATGCTACAAACGTGATAAGATTAAGTGTTTTCGTGTAAAATACAAATTTTAACGGATTCTCGTTAATTCAATAAAATTCTGATGAAGTTTCATCACAACAATGTGTAATTTGAATGGGAGAAAACAACAGGTCTGTGATAAGAGGAGCGCAACAGCGATGAGGATCGGATCGGTTTGTTATCAGGAGAGTGGGCGGCGTCACCGCCAGCCAGGGTTGGTGGCCGAGCAGTCGGCTACCCCTCAAAACGCTCCATTGCTTATCCGGCATCCACTTAACTAAAAACTGATTATCACGACACATGCAGTCACAATCGATTCTCAGTAAATTTCCCTTAGAAATGGGTTTGTTATTGAAGCTATATTCTTATCACTGTCGTAAGTACAACATATATTCATTAAAATTGTGCAGATGTGAAGGAAGAGCATTTCAACTAATGCTTGATAGTGTAAAAAGAGTCGAAACTATATTTTTGGCATACCTACTCTTTCCGACAAGGCGACAATTAAGATGCCCGTGACCCGAGGATCGACCCTTATTGACCACTCAATTGATCTTCTAAGATTTCGTGTCATTATAATTGCATCACGAAAACAAATGGTTCGGGATTTTCATGGGGTCTTAAACGCTCATCATTTCAAGTAACTACCTATAGCAATGAATGGCTTGTTGTTGGCACATTTTATTTTGAACAAGTAGGTCTTTGTTATTGTATTTCTCAATGCGATTTTGTTTGGCTGAGTCAATTAAGCGTGCCGCAGTTTTTTATTATCTGGGAGATAGGTTTTTAAAGTGAGTAGCCTTGTCTTATTGAGGATGTTTTTCGAATATTGACAAAGGAACATTTAGTTCCGTCATGTGTGTGTTGTAGTTGGTAACCTCTCGATAGTGAACTCCGGATCGTGTGGGGAGGCTTCTAGGAGACGTTGCTCGATAGTTTGCTGGGGTTATCGGGGGTCGGTTCTAAAGCAGTAAAATTGAATGATACATATCATGTCGGTCGTGTCGTATTCACTATCTTTACTCATTAATGGTGTAGGTACTAATATTCTACAGTAACCGTTGTTTGTCGTATTTAGAATCTGTAAACACCTTATTTATTAATTAGTGTGCAAATAACTCGAATGTAAACTGACAAAGTTAGGAGACTGGAAAGGAAATTATAATTGTCTTGTTATCACTAACTCGAGATTATGGTACTAATAGTTACACAACAATGTCACATAGTTCGACCTTTGTACCTCATTTTTTATTTACTCATATAGGGTGACTTTTAATTAGTTCTTGATAGAAGAAGGTATGAATGTACTCATGATACTGAACAACTTTGCCCAAGGAACATAGGTCGAAATACGAAAATCAAGTTTTGACTCTTTCCATAGAAACTGCATCAGCTGATAGCTGATTTTGTATGGGATTTTGTATGGGATTTTGCATCAGCTGATTTTGTATGGGAGGTCAAATTTGGTTTTTCGTATTTCTACCTATGTTCGAACACATGCATATCTTTTGCTATCAAGAGCTAATTAAAAGTCACCCTATATATCGATTCCACCAATTTTTTAAGTGTGAATGAAATTTGAGTTAATCCTATATAACAAAAGTAGGTACTTACCCTAGCTGTTGTTACGAAAACGTTTATTTGTCTTAGGTATTGAATTATTGTTCATAATTATTATTTTCACTACCTGTAACTGATCACAAAGCATATCATAGCTTATTCTCTTCATGTCATTTCATTCATTTCACTACCAACGACACTCATCTTGCCGTGTGGGAAATAAAACTGTTGCTTCTTTTTGGTAGTACCTAGTGTAGATTTGATGTTTTCATTGCTTTCCTTCGTTCACTGATCTTATTTTCCGCTGCAGTCTAGTCTGATTCCTCCGGCCATTGCTCTATTGAGGCTATCTTAGACAGATTGGTATGGTCTTCCCTTCTCTAACTTTCATATTAGGCCAGCCGAGCCGGAGTCAGAGCCGTGGTTTCATAAAATCACTAGTTATACCACAACTATGACTATTTATCGTGAGATTATAAAACTTTCTCGAAGACTGAGAGCAGGCAGACCTTTTTTTCAGTGTCGGAGATGTTACTCTTCGAATACATAGCAAACCTTACCATTTACCTGATGGATTTTCTTTTCGCAACGTTAAAGCCGCTTTCATGCGCTATATCTCGAAGATGCAACAACTGACAGCCGGCATTTCCAGTATCGGAGATGTCTTTGGACCATTTTCTGAGCTGTTTTTTTCGCAACAATAAAGCCTTTTTTATGAGCTATTTCTCAAGAGCAGACAGACATACTAGTACTATCCTTAAGTACTATATAGTCTAAGAGACAGACTGACATCCATCTGACCAGGGGATAAATAAATCTAGCCGTTTCCATGATCGTTCTCAACTTTCCTGTGACCTCCTACATTATCAGAAAATATCCACGTTTTTAATACTTCATACATGAATTTGAGTTTATAATTTTGTTTTACTTTTCCGGCTTACGTACGTAACGTGATTATCTCAAACATGACTGGATATTCGTTTATTATTTTGAGAACCTTTCCATGTGTACTCCGTTAATCAATTTCTAAAAACATCGAGTGAAATTTTTTTGGGTAACCTAAATATATAAGTTTGTGTTTCCGTATTACTTGTAAGGTGTTGCAAATTTTAGTTTGCAGTTAATACTTGTTACTTGCATATCGCAAGAAAGTAAGTAAAATGTTTATTTGCGCTCCCCTCTAGATGTATGGGAGCCCCCCTGAAAAACATTTAAAAATATTTTTTGACAGCAGTCAACAAAACAGACGATGAATGAACAGACGGATACGGCATTACATTGAATAGGCAATGTATAGAATGCCGGATTATACACATTGCCGATAAAATGTATACGTCTTTCGGCTGATATGATGATGAATTTCATATAAGGGGTGTTTCGGTACTACCAAAACGTAAACATGTGATTTAATTACTTTTTGGTTCAATTAGGTTCATTTTAATTTTCTATAATTTTAATTATGGATTTTGTATCTACCTGACAGGATATTCTATTTGATTTTTCCTCAAAAATCTAGTTTACAGGTGTACCAAAAACTGAAAGGACTTGCTCAGTAGACTAAACACAACTACTTTTTCTATAGTGTTGGGAAATGAAAAAAATCTCCATGCGAGTATCTTGCAGTAGTATCCATTGATATGTTAGTCTTTTTAATGTTTAACAATTTGAATTCTGAATTGATCTGCATATTTCATTATAAAATATTTCATTTTGGAAACACCTATATGAGTTTGTATTTCCGTAGTATGTGTATGGCATTACTATTACATTTTTACTTGGATATCGCGACAAAGTAAGTGCAGTGCTGCTGTACCATTTATTTCCTTTATGGGCAAAATCTGCAGTATTGGATTGCTTCACTTTGTGATGGCGATAATGTTTTTTTAACATCTTGACCAACCTATCTAACTACTCGGCTCTCGGAGCTCGGTTGTCCAGGTTCTCTTGCTAAGGTGCTATATTATAATAGTGTGTTTGTTTGGTTGGTTCATTGGCTGTCATACAGCAACGCTTCAAAAAATGGAATATAGTTTTGATTTAGATTATGTTTGGATTTCTTTATTTCATATTATCACTTTCAAAATTACATAGTTTGTGTGGATGTCAATGAATAATATGATTGTCAATAATATAAAAAAAAATCATTCAAACCGAATAAAAATATGTCAAAAGACAGGCTAAACAAAGCAAATTAACAGTAATTATAATTTTTAAAGTCAAAATAAGTATCGAAGTAAACCAATGAACAAAAAATACTTAAGATTTAGATTAGATTTAGATTTCTTTATTTCATATTATCACATTCAAAATTACATATTTGTGTCAGATGTCAATGAATAATATGATCGTCAATAATATTGAAAATAAAATAAACATACATACAAACATACATAACATCACGCCTTGTTCCCGTCGGGGTAGGCCCGTAGGGGTACTAATAAAATAAAAATATGTCAAAAGACAGGCAAAACAAAGAAAATTAATAGTAATTATAATATTTAAAGTCAAAATACGTCGGTTTTGGCAATTCCCCCCCCCCCACGTCATGTTGCCGTCATCCGCAGGCCCACAGAAAAATTAGGGTATTAAAAGGAGGATTAAAGAAATAATTCGTCACAAGGTAGTGAAGGCGTCGTTCTGTAGATTTGACGGTTTATTTTGAATATTTCCTAGGGACCATTGATGAAGTGACATTTAAATTTGGGACATGTTGGTAGATGTCATCTCACAATCTATTCCGAGCGACGCAAGGAGGTCAAAAATCTTTGCGCAGACCAGACCCCTCCTCTCTAAACTCTCTATTTTCAAATGACGTAATTTATGGACGGCCCCCTACCTATTTACAGATGTATGTTTTGTGTGGTGGTTATGCCTATTAATTTGCAAGGGTTAACTTTTGACTTATGCATGATCATGGTACATGCATCAAAGAAATTAACCCGTTGCAGTCAGTTGGAACGAGTTGACTTGCCCAATTTTCATTATTTTTAAATTTCGTATTGTGATTATTACTTTGTCGCCGCTTCGTACAATATTTATATGGTATCTGCATTAATTTTAGTGGGGTGAGGTATATCGGTTTTAATTATTTTTCAACAGATTTGTTCATAAAACAGCTATATTTGCACTGTATTAAGGTCCATAACATAAAAAAAAAACTCAAAATCGTTTATTCATTGTTGGATATTAAAATCTCTTAATGACGTCAGCTACACTACATCGCTTCACAAACAAGGTGGCGCCATAGTAGGAAAAAAATAAGAGGTACAGCAGCACTGCACTTACTTTCTCGCAATAGTCAAGGAAAAACTATCAACCGCAAACTTAAAGTTGTAATACCATACACATAGTATGGAAATACAAACTTTTATTTACGTTTTTCCAAAAAAATGTTCGAATGAAATATACAGATCTATTATTATTTAGAATTCAAATTATCAAACATTGATACATACGAACCTCAAACGATTTCGAGTAAATCACATGTTTAACTTTTGGTAGTACTGGAACACCCCTTATTTAAATTTTCACAGATCAATGGATACTATCGTAGGATACTTGCATGGAGATTTTGTTAATTTCCCAACACATGTTCCTTATGGATAATTGTTCAGTTTAGTCTACTGAGCAAGCCCTTTCAGTTTTGGGTACAGCCTGTGTACTAAATTTTATTCAAAAAAATCATAAAGAATATCCAGTCAGGTAGACAACCAATCCAGGATTAATATTATAGAAAATTTTAATAAACTCTGTGGAACCAATTTTGGGTAAATCACATATTTACGATTTGGTGGTACAGGAACACCCCTTATACGAAATTACACAGATCAATTGATACTGGCGCAAGATATCTTACATAGAGATGCTTGGTCATGCAAATTTTCATCAAGATTCTATGAGCCGTTTTTAAGGGAATTTCAATTTTTCATTTTCGTTGTATGATAGCTACCCTCAAAATGAGAGCCAGAAAGAAACCACTGGGAACCCTTCGATGGATTTTCTTAAAACAACAAAATTTTAAATATGGTGTCAATCGGACCATTCGTTCAGCCGCTAGGCCAAAGCGTGACCGACCGACCGACGGACGGACATTTTTGGGAGACTTGTTTTTTTATGATGTATAAGTGATATAGAACACATTTTTGAGAAAATTAGAAAATCTTTTTTTTAACGAATACAATACCTTTCTCGCTCCGCTCGAAAGTAAAAAGAAGCGACAATAAAAACCCACGCGCTCTTTTAAATATGTTTTAATGTACAAGGTTGATTGATATACAACAAATCAAATCAAAATCAAATCAAAATCGTTTATTCATTGTTGGATATTAAAATCTCTTAATGACGTCAGCTAAACTACATCGCTTCACAAACAATGTGGCGCCATTGTGGGAAAAAAAAGAAGCGACAATAAAAACCCACGCGCTCTTTTAAATATGTTTGAACGTACAAGGTTGATATACAACATACATAGGTCAGTTTTAATTTTGAATTAGCCTGTTAGAACCGTAGTCTAATCCCATGGATTTTTCTCTTCTAGATAATCTGATATTTTATAATAACCCTTCTTACATAATTTCTGCTTGATTACAGTTTTGAATTTATCTAGCGGTAAACTTTCAATATCAGTGGGTACCTTATTATAGAAGCGTATACATTGACCTTTATATGTTTTACTAATTTTGTGAATACGGCTGACATGAGAAGCAAGTTGATTCTTGTTTCTTATGTTGACACTGTGCCTGTCACAATTTTTATCAAAAATATGTATATTCCGTTTAGCATATATTAAATTCTCATAAATGTATTGCGACACAAAAGTCAAAATGTTGATTTCTTTAAAATTATTTCGAAGAGATTCTCTAGGCTTCATTTTATAAATTGCACGAACAGCTCGCTTTTGTAGTAAAAAAATGCTGTTTGCATCCGCAGCATGACCCCATAACAAAAGGCCATATGACATGAGACTATGGAAATAACTGAAGTAGACTAACCTCGCGGTGTCTACATCCGTCAGAGCTCTTATTCTTTTCACTGCGTATGCTGCAGAACTAAGTCTGTTCGACAATTTATTAATATGCGGTCCCCATTGTAATTTGTTGTCTAAGGTAATACCTAGGAACACAGCTGATTCCACAAGACTCAATTTATCGTTTTTCACTAATAGGCTTGTAGCAGTTGGCTTTACATTAGGCAAAACAAATTTAACACACTTAGTTTTCTTTTCGTTAAGTAAAAGATTATTTACGGTGAACCACTCAACTACATTAGAGATAGTACTATTTACGTCGTCAAAATTTGATTGTTGTCTTTTGACTTTAAAAATCAAAGACGTATCATCTGCAAATAGTACTATCTCATTCTTGTCCTTTACAAGGTTTGGCAAATCGTTAATGTAGACAATGAACAGGAATGGTCCCAGGATTGAGCCTTGTGGAACGCCCATACAAATTTTTGATCCTAGTGACCTTTTCCCATTTACATCAACCTTCTGGATCCTTTCACTTAGATACGACTCCAGAAGGCTTAGAGCCTGGTCTCTAATTCCATAATGGTGTAATTTCCTGATAAGAATATCATGATGTACACAATCGAAAGCCTTGGACAAGTCACAGAAAACGCCAATGGCATCACTTGACTCCTCCCAGGCGTCAAATATACTTTGAATAAGCTCAACACCTGCATCGACTGTTGAGCGACCCCTGGTAAAACCGAACTGTTTTAGGTTCATCAAATTGTTGCGATAAAAGTGGCTCTGAACCTGATTTAAAATTATCTTTTCAAATATCTTACTAAGAGTTGGTAGAACAGAAATAGGTCTAAAATTAGTGGGGTCTGATTTACTACCAGCTTTAAACAACGGAATAATTTTACTATGTTTCATCAAATCAGGAAAAACACCATCATCTACACATTTATTAAAAATACTAGATAAGTATGGTGCAATGCTTTCTATAACGGCACTAATAATTTTAACTGACAGGCCATCTATATCGGCGGTCTTTTTCATTTTAAGTGATTTAAAGGCTTTTAAAATCTACATTGCAAACATCTACGTGTCGTTCGAGATAAGATTTGGCAAGAGTGGGAGATGAGTTCAAGGTTTTGGTAGTTGAAACTGGAATATCCGTAAAGAAGTTTTCAAAAGCTTCAGCAACTTCTATATCTGTACTTATGATCTGATCATCAATCTTAAGCTGGAAGTCATTCCGAGGAGCTTTAGATTTTCCAGTTTCACTATTTATAGTTTCCCAAGTCGTTTTCGTAATGTTGGAACTATTTTTGATTTTATTCTTAATGAAATTTGATTTGGCAACCAACATATTAAGTCAGTTTTAATTTTGAATTAGGCTGTTAGAACCGTAGCCTAATCCCATGGATTTTCCTCTTCTAGATAGATATTTTATAATAACCTTTCTTATATAATTTTTGCATGATAACAGTTTTGAATTTAACTAACGGTAAACTTTCAATATCAGTGGGTACATTATTATGGAAGCGTATACATTGACGTTTATAAGCTTTACTAATTTTGTGAATACGGCTGACATGAGAAGCAAGTTGATTCCTGTTTCTTACTCGTATATTGACACTGTGCCTGTCACAATTTAAAAAAATATGTATATTCCGTATAACATATACGAAAACTGACTGACTGACTGATTGACTGCCTGAGATATCAACGCACAGCCAAGTGTAGGCATCCACTAAGGAAGGATTTTGCGAAATTCCACCCCTAGGGATGAAAGTTTGTATGAAAGTCCGTCAGTTTTGAAGTAAGGATCTTCAAAATTTGTATTTAGGTTGATGACTAAAAATTATGTTTTACGTGTCCCAGAGCTTTTGAAAATTATACACCCTAAGGGGTGAAAAGGGGGATGAAGTTGAAAATCCTGCATTTTCAAAGAAAAATCCACAAAATTTATTGTTTAAGCATTAGGGTTGTAATTCTGTGGAACGTACCAAATTCCATCCCCAAATTCCATCCACAAATTCCATCCCAAATTCAACCCCTAAAGAGGTAAATGGGGTGAAAAAATCAATATTGGTATCGTTTGTATCGGGTCGCTGATTACGAAAACTACAACCATTTTGAAATCCAACGTGGTGGACGTGAAATACCATCATCCCCTGGGGATGGGGTTGGGGTGCGATAGGGTTGCAATGTCTAAAAATCAATATGGGTGTCGTTTGTATGGTTTATCGGGTCGCTGATTACGAAAACTACAACGATTTTGAGGAATACGGATAGGGACAGGAATGGGGATGCGGATGGGGAC
The DNA here is from genome assembly GCA_947532105.1 of Athrips mouffetella. NCBI lineage: Eukaryota > Metazoa > Arthropoda > Insecta > Lepidoptera > Gelechiidae > Athrips > Athrips mouffetella. The sequence goes on from OX383956.1 coordinate 38,257,218, forward strand.
AGGGACGGGGATGCGGACGGGAATGCGGACGGGAATGCGGACGAGGATGCGAATAGGGATGCGGACGGGGATGCGGACGGGGCTGAGGACGGGGATGCGGACGGGGATGTGGACGAGAATGCGAACTGGAATGCGGACGGGGACGTGGACGGGGATGCGGACGGGGATGTGGACGTGGATGAGGACGGGGATGCAGATGGGGATGCGGACGGGGATGCGGACGGGGATGCGGACGGGAATGCGGACCGGATGCGGACGGGGATGGGTACAGGAGTAGGAATAAAGGACGAGTTAGGGTAGGGTTAGGGATAGGGGTATATTTTGAGCAAATAAACAATTTCATTTCAATGATAGGGGTAGGGGTAGGGGTAGGGATAGGGGTAGGGATATGGGTAAGGATAGGGGTAGGGATAGGGGTAGGGATAGGGGTAGGGATAGGGGTAGGGGTAGGGATAGGGGTAGGGATAGGGGTAGGGATAGGGGTAGGGATAGGAGTAGGGATAGGGGTAGGGGTAGGGGTAGGAATAGGGGTAGGGGTAGGGGTAGGGGTAGGGGTAGGGATAGGGATAGGGGTAGGGATAGGGGTAGGGATAGGGGTAGGGATAGCAGTAGGGGTAGGGATAGGGGTAGGGATAGGGCTAGAGGTAAGAGAAGGGATCGAGGTAGAGACAGTGGTAAGGATAGGGGTAGGATGGGGTTGGCAAAGGGTAGAATTTTTGTATGAAGTTAATAAACTGAATTTGGTTTATCTGTTAAGAAATCACAATAATTGTTACTAATAATACTGACCAACCTCTCTAAAGCTATCACATATAGTTTTTTTTACATAGTACTTCCATCCTAGACCATAGTTTTAGTTTTTCTCAATTACTTCTACAAATTAGCTCTGTTTTGAAATAATATAAAGGAGTCTCTCATCCCACTCTCTACATTAGTTAGGTTAAGTGGCAACTTTAAGGCATTGTAATACTGCTTAGTTCCTCTGTTTTAAGTAATTTAGAGTAACAGTCTGTAATAGTACATTAAGATGCACGTGCGCTATTTTGGATATTACGACCGAGGCTCAGAAGTTGCAGCCCGAGCCGTAGGCGAGGGCGTAATGGAGCCGAGGGTGTAATCACCAAAGCGCATAAGCTTCTTACGACGTTTTTCAACACATTTGCGAATAAAAATGAATCAAATTCGCTTACCTTTTTGCGGTTCGGGCTGCAATTCCTATGAGCCTCCATTTTTCGTTCTCACAATATTTTTCAACATGGAATAAATACACCAAAAAGAGCTAGGTTTACCTATACTTATTCGCCAGCTCATTGAAATAAGCCAAAAAGACATTCTCTGAAAACGAATTGGCATTTTTGCTGTTCTTCCATTAAATGAACTATTCGTAGGCAAGAATGACTGTATTTTTCCTTTGATTTTGCTGGAAGGAGACTCTCACTTGCATTTTGTGCCCCAGTAATTATTTCCTGTGGGGTTAAATTAAGTTCTTCTTCATTGCTTGAAACCAACGACGACATTGTTAGTTAGTCACAAAAATCAAAGCAAATGAAAATACTTCTGAGAAATGGCGCGCGGAATTCTTGTTGCGCGCGCTTTTCTTTTTTCAAATGAGGAGCTGTGACGAAGCAGTGTCAATGCTCCCAAACAGCGTAGTCATTGAAAAAGTACAAAAACTTGAAATTTGTTGCTTACAAAATTTAACTAATCTCCTGTACAAACTGTTTTATATTATATTTTTATCAACATTAGGTATATATTTACGAAAATGTCATAAATATTTTAGACATTAGAACTCCTTGCTCTTTGTTAATATAAAAAAAAAACAAAATGGATGTTATACACGGTCGAAGATTTTCTTAATATCGATAAAGACCCTGACCCTGTATCGATCCGGACTCCTCTCCTCGGAGAGGTAATGGAGTACCCGCACAAGCTGGAGCGTGGTGGAGTGGCTCCCATGGAAACCGAACTGTTTGTTCCTCAGCTGGATGTGGGAACAAATACTCCATAGGAGCAAACGCTCAAAAATGAGAGTTATGGGGCGGTAGCTTCCGGGTTGGCGTCGGTATTCACCGGGTTTTGGCAGCACAATCACTTTTCCGACCTTCCACTCTTTGAAAAAGTGACTTCGGGGAAGAAACTACACTATCGATACTTTCGTTTCTGTATTGTATCCCTACGGATCGGATCGGATGGTGTGCGTTGGGTCGGTCACAAAATCAGAGGTAAAAACGGAGGAAAAATCTGTCCGATTATCGGTCCCACATAAAGTCGGACGTGGCCGGGAGCCCTTAAACCCTTCCTTCTGAAAAATATTTTTTGCGCGTGTACAGTCAAGGGCACGTCCAGATTGATACATTGGATTATGTACCGTTGATAGTGCAATCATCGTTTTGGCTTGAGTCGCGCTGCAAGTGTCAAGCATGACCAGCTCTTGAATGTACCTTTTGCTTCCCGAAAATCCCTAATTTTCGTTCACTGGTGAAACCATAACTGAAAGAATTCTAACGCCTACTAGAGGGAGCTGGGATATTGACTGCACACGGGCGCTTCATGATCTAGAGCCGCCACTGCGTTTTATTTAGGTGTCATAACCTCAGTTTACACCGTGTCTGATTCACAAGCTAGGTAGGTCATCGCGCATCATAATTTCACTTCACAGTTTAAGGTTAACAAGTTAAATGTGGTGACATTTAGCTTAAAAGCGTTGCTCCTGTCGTCGTAGAATTGCTATGGCTCTGTAGAATAAACCAACTCCATCTCGGACGAGTGCGCGTGGCAAGCTTTAACTTTAGAACTTGACGTGGTGAAATCTCGAACAAGAATGAAATTTTAACGTTACAACGGTCTGATTAGCAATGCTCGCATTCGACCCTGTCTTAGAATGGCGCGACTAAACTCTAGCGCCACCACTCTCGTTCACTGTACTAAAATCAGCCAGTAGGAAGGAAGCCCCAACCAAATCGAATAGACACTGGCGCCGACACTCCGCAGTTTACTGTAATAAAATCAACCAATAGGGAGCAAGCACCGATCAAATCGAACAGCCAATCAGGAAAGACTACGTCAACGAGACCGCACTCGCTAAACATGGCGCGAAAATTCAAAAAGCAGACTTTTTACCGACATATATATTTGTTGTGTTTATTATCATTATTTTCAAAAGTATTGACTTATACAAATAAAAAAACCGGCCAAGTGCGAGTCGGACTCGCGCACTGAGGGTTCCGTACCACCACATAAACATAATTGTATTAGTTGAAATTTCAGTAAGTTAATGTGCTAGATTTTTTGAGTCCGACACGCGCTTGACCAAATTTTATTATTTGTTGTTATTTTATAGCTTATGCACTATAAACATACCAATTTTCAAGTTTGTAAGTGTTGCCGTTTTTAAATAGAACTAAAACAAAAATCACCTCAGCGACCATCCTACTTGACCCCTCTCTTATATGAATATTCTTGAAACGGGAGCTCACCACAATTGGTTACCATTAGTTGTGAGAAAAGTTGTAATATTTAATGATTTCAGACTTTTCCCATTATTTGTACTATGAGACCTATCTTCTTGCCAAATTTCATAATTTTAGGTCAACGGGAAGTACCCTGTAGGTTTTGCATTTTTGAATAAATGTATGGAGATGAGGACATAAAATGCCATATCTTTTGATTGCGTCGTTGTAAAAAATTCAATTTTTCAGATCTTGTGTGGTTTATGGATCCTAATATATAGTATTAATTTCAACCTGATACCTTTACCCGTTCGTGAGATAAAGGGTCTTGACAGACAGACAGACAGCCAGACAGACGGACAACTGAGGTACGGAACCCTAAAAACAGTAATTAGTGCAGTTCCTCAACGTCGAAAATACTTAGACGTATCGGGTGACATAAAAATGTAAGGAAAAAGTGAAAATAATTTTCCTTCGGTAGAAACGGTAAACAAATTTAATTTGTTTTTATTCGCTTATTTATTAAGCGCTTAGCTCGTGCGCTTTGGTGATTACACCCTCGGCTCCATTACGCCCTCGCCTGCGGCTCGGGCTGCAATTTCTGAGCCTGGCGAAATATCCACAAGAGCGCACTCGCATCTTAATGTACTATTTCATCCCATCTATTCGAAAATTGCAGATTGGTTCACCAATAACGGTGCGCAAAATAGCTGATTCCTCCAAGAGACTTTCGTAGAGGGTAAAAATGACATTTGAATTTGGATCATGAATATTCGTCCATTATTGGTATAGGACCAAGCAAGCCGAACATAGATTCAGATTCAGATAATTTTATTCAATGTAGATTCTTTACAGAATACTTATTGAATGTCATGCAGAATACAATGCAAATAGAGCGAGTCTACGCCGTTTCGGATCGTGCTATGGCAGCGTAAAAGAAACGGCAAGAAACCACTGCAGCACGTTCTACTTTAAGAGTCGGCTTTTTACAATGTGTTTCTTGTGTTTCGCTGGAATATCAGAGCACCATACCTCTTTGTCATTCATATAGTCATCCAATCTATAGTAAGCTTTTTTACATAACGTTTGCTTTACACATTCTTTAAACTTTCTCTCAGGTAATTGCACTATATTGTCAGGTATTTTGTTGTAGTATCGTATACACAGACCAACGAAAGATGTATTGACTTTAGTTAATCTAGTATATGGTTGATCAATTTTATGCTTATTTCTAGTATTAAAATTATGCCTGTCACAAATTTTAGGTAATTGATGAATGTTCTTTCTGGCATACATTATATTTTCATAGATATACTGGCATGGCACTGTCATAAATATTGTATGAAAAATAAATACTGGTTGATGTTCCTAACAATAAATTCAGTTTGTGAAAAAAATTGCCGTCATCTTCTATAAAATCTTTAACGCAGATTCCTGTTAATAATAAAAAAAAACCGGCCAAGTGCGAGTCGGACTCGCGCACTGAGGGTTCCGTACCACCACATAATCATAATTGTATTAGTTGAAATTTCAGTAAGTTAATGTGCTAGATTTTTTGAGTCCGACATGCGCTTGACCAAATTTTATTATTTGTTGTTATTTTATAGCCTATGCCCTATAAACATACCAATTTTCAAGTTTGTAAGTGTTCCCGTTTTTAAATAGAACTAAAACAAAAATCGCCTTAGCGACCATCCAACTTGACCCCTCTCTTATATGAATGTTCTTGAAACAGGAGCTCACCACAATTGGTTACCATTAGTTGTGAGAAAAGTTGTAATATTTAATGATTTCAGACTTTTCCCATTATTTGTACTGTAAGACCTAGCTTCTTGCCAAATTTCATAATTTTAGGTCAACGGGAAGTACCCTGTAGGTTTTTCATTTTTGAATAAATGTATGGAGATGAGGACATAAAATGCCATATCTTTTGATTGCGTCGTTGTAAAAAATTTAAATTTTCAGATCTTGTGTGGTTCATGGATCCTAATATATGGTATTAATTTCAACCTGATACCTTTACCCGTTCGTGAGATAAAGGGTCTTGACAGACAGACAGACGGACAACAAAGTGATCCTATAAGGGTTCCGTTTTTTTCTTTTGAGGTACGGAACCCTAAAAAGAGAAATACACTCGAACTGTAAACAAGAATACAACCAAGGAGGTTCTGTACCTCATTAATACAACAAAGCAATGATAATAAAATTTTCAGTTGTTAAAAATTATACCAACTTTTATTATTTTACTATTTAGTACCTATTGTTTCTTCACACAATAACATTCGAATACTATTTTATATTTAAGGGGCTGATAAAAGCTGAATTGTTTCAAAGCTGTCTGAGAGCCATACTAATCTCGTACAAGCTGACGTCCGGGATATCTTCTTATGGTGTCGGGTTAGTCTGGCTCTTGGATCCTTGGCCCGACTGCTAACGGGTGCCCGGTTGACGTGTATAACTGCCTATACTCGTAGAACTTCTCGACCTCACTGAACGATACGGTTCTGCCATCCTCGGTCTTCAACTTCGTCAACTGGCTCTGCCCAATAGACAAATCTCTTGCGAACACATTAGAGCCTTTGTTCCGCTCAATCGCCTCTTTAATACGGTTAGTATTAAACTGTCGAAGGTCATGAGTCAGAGACTTAGAGATCTGTTTATTGAGCCGCTGATATTGTGAAGCATCTTCTGAAGATTGCAGAACCATTTCGCGCCTTTCTTCCATTAGCTTGAGGGAATAATCTGAGATCTTTTTGGATCTTTTAGTACGGTGGGGTCTGAAGTAGGTACTTTGACCCAATTGTATGGACAGTTTCCACGAACCCGTTACGAGTATTGTAGTCGTCCACATCTTCGCATTCACCAAGGCACTCGAAGCGGTTTTGCAGTTCGAGCTGAAAGCCGTCGGGGTTTTGGATATTGGTGGGTGCTGGTCGGAGCGTAGACTTACTCAGGCGTGTTCTTTCTAGCTTTACATTGATATTCAATGTGCCTCTTACCAACCGGTGATCGCTTCCGGTTTTAACCGCATTGATCACAGAGACATCGTTGAATATTTGCTTCTTCGTCGACATGATAAAGTCAATCTCATTTTTTGTAGCACCATCGGGACTGATCCAGGTCCGTTTTCGGTATTCCGACTTTTTGAAGAAGGAATTCATCATAAAGAGTCCTTCTTTCTCCAAAAAGTCGGCTAACATGTGGCCCCTGGAATTCCGATATCCAACACCAAATTGCCCTACCCTCAGCTCACCATCGCCTCGCTTGCCCAATTTTGCGTTGAAGTCCCCCATGACAACGGTGTAGTCTTAGGCGTATGTATGGCTTTAGAGATATTCTCATACATAGCCTCAACTTGCTCATCAGAGTTTGTCGAGTTGGGGGCGTATACCTGTATGACCTTCAGCGAATACCTTTTGGTGATTCTGAGTATAAGGTACGCTACCCGCGACGACACACTCTCAATCTTGACCACGTTGTTCACGAGGGACTTGTGGACCATGAACCCGACACCTCTCTGGGACAGTTGGTCGCCCTCCCGGAAATAGAGCAAGTTACCTGATTTTAGAATTATCGAGTCCTCCCCCTCTCTTCGGACTTCAGATAAACCCAAGATGTCCCAGCGTATCCACAACGTTATGCACTATAAACACACTAATTTTCACGCTTGAACAAACGTTCTCGTTTTTACGATAGAGCTTAAACAAAAATCAAGCAAAAATTTTTTTAAAAACACGTTTTCTATTTTATTTTTATTATATTTGTTGTCATAGCGGCTAAAGAAATCTGTGATCAACTGTTTTCCTATTATTTTTCTTATTAATTAGGGTTGATGATGAGTTACAGTCCGCTGATAGACAGACTGACAGACATCGGAGGCATATTAATAAAAAATTACTGCAATATTAAATTATTATTTTTTTGGGACTTTTATGATGAAATTAGTAAGTTTGTGACTTGCGCACCTAACTATATAAATATGCAAAACAAGGCTCATTTTTTGAATTCCAATGTGGAGACAAAGGATAGGCAGTGGCAGGCGATTCATGGATATTTTGTATTGCGCTGATTATTTTGGAAGTTGAACGGCGAGTCAATTAATCTGGGCAAGAATTGGGGCAAGAGAACAAAAAAACAAAAGCTGATCGATTTTCGAATTTACTTTTTATTATCAGAAAGTACCTTAACCACCAGGCACTAGAATGAATATTTGAGTATTCATACTACTATTTCTTTCTTTGGATCATCATGCTGCATTCCTCTTTGCTCATCTTGCTAAACTACAGTTAGCTAGTTTTACTAGCGGCCTACATCACGTTCGAATTTCAAGAACCCTTTGCCCGCTAGCGACCAAAAATCGCTTTTGGCCGCAGACGAATCAAATATTTCCGAGCTTTTGAGGTGAAAACAGCGAGGTTCAATCTCTTTGGTGAAAACTGCTAAACGCTATCGCTAACCGCTGTAGCTACACGTTTGAAATTTTCTATTCTAATTTACTGCATATACATTATTCAAGAAAGGATTTTCAAAAAAAAAATGTCATGAAAGAATTTTCCCAAAAAATGTTTTACTGACGGTAAAGAATTCATACGAATCCTGAAGTATTGGTGAACTTTAGAGTCTGTGGCATTTAACAAGTGATAGGTTGTCCCCACAGAGCTCTGAAGTGATGATCTGAAGTCCATGCGTCTTGCTCTGCATTTAAAGACGAATTCTTTATTTCATTCAATACAAATCAGTGTCACCATTTACTAAAACTAACACGCTTTCCGCACCCACACTACTAGCGTCATTTGAGTGCGATAAACATAGTACCATTATTGCTAGAGAGTAAGATGCAAAAAACCAGTAGTGACAGCGTCTCTATGGCAACGAATGTGTGTATCATGGTGTTTATGATGTGCATTCAAAATAAGCGCTTACATAAATTGGATAGTATACCTAGTCAATAAGGAACCAATTTTTTTTACTCTCTTCGCTTCTATGAGGGGGTGCGCGCGCAGGCGGAGTGTCGTTGTTCTGTGGTTGTCCCTGAAGGAGCCAAAAAACGATAAGTATACAAAACAAAAGGTCATGATTGGGTATTGCTCCACGTGAGCGTATAGGTACCAAAAATATAGAACATTAAAACGGAATTCAGAAAACAACTTTGTTTCAAGGACGAATCAACCTTTGTTTGCAATATATTTTGTCATAATTAAATGTATCAATAGGGTTCTATCATGATCGGAATACTTCCTAAAGACCTATAAAACTTTAATTTGGTTTTGGAGCTAGGTTTTACACACAAAATTAAAGAAATCTGTCTGTAACTTTAACGTAAACTTCTTTAGCGGAGCGTCAGATCTGACGAAGATTGTCTTCATGTAGGGGATGATGGTATTTCACGTCCACTACGTTGGATTTCAAAATTGTTGTAGTTTTCGTAATCAGCGACCCAATAAACCATACAAACGATACCCATATTGGTTTTTAGACATTTTCGCCCCATTTCCCTTTTTAGGGGTTGAATTTGAGTAGGAATTTCAATAACAGTGACGAACGTTGCATAGAATTACAAACCCACGGAATAAACGTGTACAAACCTAACGCCTAAATAATAAATTGTGTGGATTTTACTTTAAAAATAAAGGATTTTCAACTTCATCCCCCTTTTCACCCTTTAGAGGGTGTCGAATTTTCAAAAACCCTGAAATACGTAAATATAAATTTTTAGTCGTAAGCCTTAATACAAAATTTTAAGCCTAAATTTTCTAACTTAAAAACTGACGGACTTTCATACAAACTTTCATTCCCTATTTTACCCCCTTAGGGGTGGAATTTTGTAAAATCCTTTCTTAGTGCATAGTTAAACCTCATAAGGAACCTACATGCCAAATTTGGTATTTCTAGACCCAGCGGTTTGGGCTGTGTGTTGATATGTCAGTCAGTGAGTCAGTCACCTTCTTCATTAACATTAAATGCGTTTTCCCGTGGGAATGAATTGTTTTCCCGCGGTAAAAAGTAGCCTATGTGCTATTCCAGAACCTAACCTATATGTGTGCCAAGTTTCATTAAAATCCATTCAGTAGTTTTTACGTGAAAGAGTAACAAACATCTATCCATCCATCCATACTTACAAACTTTCGCGTTTAAAATATCATATATATATATATATATAGTAGGAAGGAAGTAGGATAGGATAGGATAAATTGTCATGTTTGTCTACGATAGCGCAATAAATGAATATTGTATGTACTTTTATACTGATAAATAAAACAATTCGTGCGAAATTATTCATTTTCCTGCCTGACGATGTTAACTCGAAACCGGTCGCACTCTGTATAAATTTTACTAAAATGGTGTTTAATTACATAAATATATTCATTTTCCCTAATCATTCCCAAATATTCAAATATGCACAACGTTGATGTTTAAGTTTTCACTTCTGCCGGCACTCCCGGAGTGTAACCCGTCCTTTTATTTTTATTTTCCAAGTGAGCAAGCAAGTCTGCGTCTGAATACATTTTTTTCTAGCAACAAATAAAATTTACGTGCATTCAGGCATCCCGAAAGAAATAACTATTAGAACAACAAGGATACCTACATAAATAAATCCCCTCAAAAAATTCATGTACAGTAAGTTGATCGCATCGAGCGATTCGTAAGCTGAAACGCTTCCTCCAAGGTTAAACCTTAACGTACGAAACCTTATTTTAGGCAAATTGTCCATTTTGGTAATAATATAAAAATTACCGGGCTCAGTTTTCATCATGTGTAGCCAATCCACTGCAAAGGCAAACTCTGCAAACCCTACATATTGGTCAAAGGAATGATTTTCTGACTCTGTGAAGTACGTGAAGTCTGTGGGTGTGCCGATGCGTTACCTGGCAGGTTTGGGACAGTCGGGAGAAAAGTAGCACACAAATGAAACCTGTTCGTAGTAAGAGAAGGTACCTAAATTAGTAAAAAAAAAAACGGCCAAGTGCGAGTCGGACTCGCGCACCGATGGTTCCTTACCACCGCATTATCATAATTGTATTAGTTGAAATTTCAGTAAGTTAATGTGCTAGATTTTTTGAGTCCGACACGCGCTTGACCAAATTTTATTATTTGTTGTTATTTTATAGCTTATGCACTATAAACATACCAATTTTCAAGTTTGTAAGTGTTCCAGTTTTTAAAATAGAACTAAAACAAAAATCGCCTCCGCAACCATTCAACTTGACCCCTCTCTTATATGAATGTTCTTGAAACGGGAGCTCACCTCAATTGGTTATCATTAGTGGTGAGAAAAGTTGTAATATTTATTTCAGACTTTTCCCTTAAATTTTACTGTGAGACCTAGCTTCTTGCCAAATTTCATAATTTTAGGTCAACGGGAAGTACCCTGTAGGTTTTGCTTTAGTGCATAAATGTATGGAGATGAGGACATAAAATGCCATATCTTTTGATTGCGTCGTTGTAAAAAATTGAAATTTTCAGATCTTGTGTGGTTCATGGACCCAAATATATGGTATCAATTTCAACTTGATACCTCTACCCGTTCGTGAGATAAAGGGTCTTGACAGACAGACAGACGGACAACAAAGTGATCCTATAAGGGTTCCGTTTTTTTCTTTTGAGGTACGGAACCCTAAAAACAACAAGGTTGCCTTACATCCTCTTGGCAGTTACGTTAGTCGGTCGTACCACACATGTGGTCGGACTAGCGAAACTGCCAACAGCAAGGAGTTAGGCCAAGAGGATGTCAGGCAGACTTGTTGTCTTTTACTTATACAAGTGCCTTCTTTTACTACAAACAGGTTTTATTCGTGTACTCTATGGTAACCACATTTCTCTCCGACTATACCGAACCTGCCAGGTTGCAAATTGGCAGGCCAAAGTAATTTGGATCTAATAGGCCACTACTTTTGCTACAAAGTTGCAAATTTCTTGTACTCGATGACGTAGGATAACTTGCAGTGCCATTTTAGTCATTACATGGAACATAACAAACTAGTGACTCGAGTAAAGGAGTGTCTTTAGCGATGACGGTCGCCAAGATTTTTAGAGTTAAGTTATCCCTCAGAACACAGCGAGGTTCCAAACTCTTTGGGCTATCCGCTGCGTCACGCGGGATCACGGATACGCACAATACGCATGGTAGACTTTGCAAAGACCAAGAGCATCGCAGTGCTGCGTAGCGCGCGTTGGTCGACCCCGAATTGGTGAGCCAAGCATTGACCACCGGTTCTGTGCGTTGTAGAAGTTTAAACTTACCTTCTGTTTACGACAGTCATAAAGTAATGTCAAGAGGAAGGAAGTGGTAAGAATTAGAAACTAAGTATTTGTTTTGTGCCACAGGACTCGTGAATCACAGCAGCCGCATAATTCAATCACGCTGAGCGACGGTAGAATATAGCAGCGCGCTTCGTTCAATTGTATTTGCTGGTCCCGTTTTGTAATTTAATTACCCTTTGGCCCAAGCGAGAACGTCAATTATGAATCGTTCGCTTACTGAGTGGCGAACCTCAGGAACTACACTCTTAGAGCTACGAGTAGGTACTTCGAATCAGCCCCTCGCAAATTACTGCTGTTTTCTTCAGGACGTTGAAACTAATGTTATAACTAACTGACTGGCATTATACCAAGTTTTATATTATGGCATTTTTTTATATATGTACAAATCAAGTAATACTGCCAGCCCCTAGACCCCAACAGTAGTAGGGCAGAATCTTGTGAATTTGAATTTCAAGAATCTTGATTGTCAAAGTTCATGTGGATTCAACTAGGTACTTAGTTGGTTGATTCAATTGGGTTTGGATGTAGGGAGATGATGAACTGAAGCTAACGTGGAAGATCTCGGCGGTGAGTGGTCGGAAGAAGCCAGCGATAGGAAATCGTCGAAAAAACTGAAAAGCAAGAAATAATTAAACTTTTTTATTTAACCTTAATAACAAAGTTCTTAAACTAATGGAAGTATACCCGAGTAATTTTGAGTTGGCGCCATACAAGCAAATTAATTAATTACGTAAAGCGTGATGCACGGCGGCGGCGCCGACTCAAAATTACTCGGGTATACTTCCATCAGTTTAAGAACTTTGTTATTAAGGTTAAATAAAAAAGTTTTGTTATTTCTTGCTTTTCAGTTTTTTCGGCGGTTTAATTTTTTTGTTAAAAGGTTTTTATTTTACAATTTTTTGTGACTTAAATTATATTTTCCCACCCTTAGGGTGAATCGGACTACTCTTTAAAAAGTTATGCGTGGTCATACATTACAATCAGTCAGTGAACAATCAATCATCCCCTGTTTTCCTACCCTTAGGGTTGGAATTTTTTTCCAAATTTATTTGGGACCAATTTCGGGGTATATATATATACCCTTTACAATAAAAAAAGAATTATCAAAATCGGACTACTCTGCTAAAAGTTATGCGTGGTCATACATAAAAAAATATACGCGACGACTTAAGAAACTCCTCCGTTTTTTTTTCGTCGTTTAAAAAACAGAGTGAAATTCCTTAAACCGTAATTTTATTATATACTTTTTATTAATAGTCAAAGAATGAAAATTTTACTATATCTAAACGTGATCTAAACACATTACAAATTTTTTGATAAATTGTTTAAGAATGGTGTCGATTCTGCGAGACACAAACTAAAATTAAACTTAATACGAGTAGGAGGTTTCCCTGACGTTTGTCACAAACGTTTTTTTAAGTGTCGAAGGGTGGTACGCTGATCACTGTTGGTAATTTTTTTATGACGCCTAGTAAAACATATGAAATCTTTTTGCAAGAAAAAATATTACAGGCATTTGACATTGCATACAAAGGGCATGGTGACACTATGCTAGACGCAAGGAGGTTTTAATCCACGCTACGTAGCGTGGATTAAAACCTCCTTGGCTAGACGTGCTAGACCGTGATGCTAGATTTTCCTTATGCTGACCTGCAACGCCGGCCAGTAGAACTTTCAAAAGGTCTTTGAAATCATCCTATTTCTTCTTCTTTGCATCAAAACATCCTATTCGACAGGTCCAAAGGGTTGCTGTCTTTGTCGCCACCAGTTGAAAAAGAGAGCAACACTTCTAGACCTGTCAAATTAAATTAAGTTTTAGTTAGTGTCTGCCAGAATCAGGGACTAGATGAACAATACGTACAACGCCAGAATCGACACCAATGTCTATTTTACAATTAGTCCAGTCGAAGGTTGTGTATGGATAGGGGGCAAGGTGCATGCACTTTAGAGGATAATTTATTAAATTACCAGTAAAAACATTCAAAAATTTAAAACCACAGCAATCCCCGACATAACGTTGATATTTTTAAAAACAGTATAAGCATATATATAAGTAGCAATTGTCAGCTTCTGCTGGTACTTTCTTACAAAACAATGTGTTTTTTTACCAAATTGACGGATTTAATTATTTACAGCTTCAAATAGCTTATATTGCTATTTAAAATTAATTTCTCTAAATGTGTATCAAAGATTTACTGGACTCACAATACAATTTCTTGCTATATATCATACCTGAACCTGACTCCCGATAACCATCCAACCCGGCACCAAGCTACATCAATATTTTTGGAATGAAATAAATGTGTAGCGCGGCAGGTGTGTAAGCTTTAAAAAAGCCGGCCAAGTGCGAGTCGGATTCGCGCCCTAAGGGTTCCGTACCTATCTACCATATGATACTCGTATGCTAAAAGCTTTTGCTCTTTGATTTTAAAAACTCCGCGACCATCCAACTTGACCCCTCTTTTATAGAAAAGTTCTTGAAACGGGAGCTCACCTTAATTGGTTACTATTAGTTGTAAGAAAAATTGAAATATTTAATGATTTTAGACTTTCCCTTATTTGTACTGTAAGACCTAGCTTCTTGCCAAATTTCATAATTTTAGGTCAACGGGAAGTACCCTGTAGGTTTTGCCTTTTTGCATAAATGTATGGAGATGATGACATAAAAAGCCATATCTATTAATTGTGTCGTTATAAAAAAAAATTCAGATCTTGGGTGGTGTATGGACCTTAATATTCGTTATCAATTTCAACCTGATACCTCTTCTCGTTCGTGAGAAAAAGGGTCTTGACAGACAGACAGACAGACGGAAAACAAAGTGATCCTATAAGGGTTCCGTTTTTTTATTTTGAGGTACGGAACCCTAAAAATAATGTGTAAATAAAAATAATGAAAGAGTAAACAAGAAACAACCCAAAAATCTATCACTGGGATGTTATGATGATGATGATGATGAAAGATATGTGAAAAAAGAAATCTTTGAATCACAAGAAAATAGTGTCAAAGAAAATTGGAGTTACCTAGGTTTAGTGGAGCAAGGAAGCAGGGAAGAGAAGTTGGGCACGGGGAGGAGAGGAGGCATGCGGGGTTGCGCGGGCGCCGCCGACATGCGACCATGCGACCGTTTGACGCCGCCCCTGCGCCGATAACCCCGGCGGAACGTTGACCCGTCACATTAGTGTTTACTAAACTCAGCTGCACGTTTTCCATCCGACACGATGCATGCCGTCATATACTCCAACTTTTACAAATACTATCGGCTAGGTGTCAGCTTACAATTTTTCGTTGAGGTATATCTATAGCACCAACTATCGCGTGCTACATTATCTACGTAAGTGAGCGAGCATAACGTTAAATTAAATAGTTGAATAACAATCATGCCCCAGATAATGTGACGCTTTAATAAGATAAAAAAATTACAATGCAACTCTTCTAAGATAGCACTTGTAAAAGCATGACTTCTCTTAATTCCAGGTTAGTAGAATAAAACTTGCGACTGTCGGCACTTTGTGAAACTCCATCTAATCGTCAGTCCAGTGATAAAAATAGCAGTTTATGCAACGGTACATAATGAGGGATAGCGGTGACGAAATACGTTCTTTGAGAGAGGCCATGGTAGAGCGTATAAACTCAACCTTAAGTCTTGTCTCCGACTGCGGTGACAAAAATCTGGTGAGTTTCCACGCCACCAAAACACAAGCGTGTCTATTCACTGCCAAAAGGAGTCTATTAAATCTGGCTCCTACTTTTCGAGTACATCTGTACCGGTCACCGACAGCCTCGAACTTCTGAAGCTGTGTGCAAACTTGAACTTCGGCGTCAACATTGAGTCAAATACTCCAGGGTAGGTATTTAGAAACTTTTATATGAGTGAGTTTGAAGTAAATACAAATGTGACTTTTTTATTATTATTGACAAAATTAAGTTTAAATACATATATGTAAAATAGTATTAAAGAAAGAAATATAGGGAAGATGACGAAAAATACATTTTAAACCGAAAAATTCAAAAATAAAGTTTATCATTACAGTTGACATTTTATTTTGTATAAAATGTATTTAAAATAATATTTAAGAAGTAAAACATTAAACTGACTTCCATTACATATTATCCTTTAAGTGCAATTTCGAGTTAACTTATTACCTTACTGAAACTTCGAATTTCAGCAATTCCAATGGGAAAACATTTTAATTTTTAGGTAAACTACCTATGATTATAGTTCTATCAACAATGCTAATCGATTGATTGCATTAGCATTTTGGTAGAAATAAAAAATAAAAATATATGTTCCCGAGGTCATACGATTTTAATAATTATACATTTATAGGAGAGATTAGTAGTTTAACAAGAATCCGAGAAGAAACAGCCATACTTAATTACTTCCAGGTAAAATAATAATTTCCCTGGACTAAAAAGCTCAAACTGCGGCCAAAAAGTTGGGTATCCTCAATAAAGTTAAGCGGTATTTCTCTCCTGCACAGTTGCTAGTTTTATACAAAGCACGAGTCCGATCCTGCATGGAAAATTGCTGCCACCTTTGGGATGGCTCAGCCAAATACCAACTAGCTGCTCTAGACTCGATCGATCGCAGAGCCAAGAAGCTCGTTGGTGATGAGATGCTAGTGAAGACCAAGTTTCACAGCCTAGCCCACTAGCGCAAAATTGCATGTCTGTCGGTCTCTTACAGATTGTAAGTACTTCGGAGAGTGTGCCCAAGAGCTCCATGAGGTTATTCCGCCATCCCCCTTCTACCATCGGGAATCCAGACGCACCGCAGGATATCACCAATATTTGGTTGATATTCCACACATCCGCACAAAGCGCTTTGAAACATCCTTTATAATGCGCACAGCTAAGGAGTGGAATTCTCTGCCTGCGCCTGTGTTCCTGAGCTCTTATAACCCGAATCTATTTAAGTCGCGAGTGAATAGGCTTCTTCTGGGCAAGCTCGTTCCATCGTCGACCTCATCTCTGTCCTCAAGACTAGATCGAGGTCAAGAGTAAGCCCATACATAGTAAAAATATATATATATATATAATAAAACTCGAGTTTTTGTTTATGGGACGCAGGCGAGAGCAACGAGCCAAGTTCCATAATAGATGACACGAGTGTTTTATACATAATTATATGGAGTTGCATACATAACTTTATCTACTCTCATATCATGAATCCTAAAATAATGTGTTCAAGAACAAACCTTTTCGTGATATTTTTAACTTTTCCCGGCGATACTATAAAGCGATGTTCCTAGTCGATTTAAAAACACATGAAGGCGAATCGTGAACGCTTTCATTACTGATTTAATTAAAAAACCAATAAAAATATGTGTTGCTGAGTTTTCCATCATTGCAAATATTTGCAATGCAACCTCCTTGCATCATACAGCAGCTCACTGTCATAAACATTAAAAAGTTGTTTAATAGTTCTCCCGCGAAGACTCTAAAAATTAAAAAGCTATTTAACAGGTCTCCCACGGGAAAACTCCCACATATAAAAAATCTCAGAGTAAAAAAACTATAGAGTCCATCATATACATATTCTGTATGAACTAGTGAAGCGTCTCCCAGTCGCCTAATACTAGTCGGTCAAAAAACTCCGTTTATTTTAACAAAAATCAAGAAATCTTTAAAAATATAATGTTTTAGTATAAACTTTGTTTGCGAAAGTAAAAATATATATCTTTTTTTACTTTTGTATTGATCATTAATACTAAGAACGGAAGCGTAAATAATCCGTAATAGCCATTTTATGCGTGATTCTTAACATCGTTTTTTCCTGAATAGTAGGTGTTTTCTCCAGTAAAACTGTGGTAGTAACATTTATTAGGCCCATGATGTCACATACGAGTATTTCTTAGACAGAAAGATAAAAATTTTACGTTTTTAGGATTTGATAAAAATTCATACATTTTAGTATGAAGGTCCCTCGCAAGAAAGTGATACGCTTCCTTAGCAGAAAAAGCTGCTACTTAAAACTCCTTGTAAAAAATTGTCGCTAAGAGTGTTTCTAGGCACAGATTGACATTATGCAGGTGGTAACTAGGGGATGCAGAACCGGTGCCCTCCCAAGAACCAGGACTAGGTTTTCGGTACTGGACTTGGAACCGGGATTTCCCGGGAATTTGGGTACTTTCGGTACCTACATAGAAAATTTGCTGTAAAGTTGTAGAATGAAATGATTTTACTTGTTAAAATGGAAATATCTGTTAAATGGGGCCATTAAAAACATGGTTCGTTAAGGTCCTTAAGTTTAATACATGAAACACACACACATCACACAAACACACGCACACAAACATACATACACATCAACATTTACTCCTACACACAGAAGTAATTTAATGTATTTGTTAGAATATGTTTAGGTTTAAGTGATTAATTTATTATTTTTGCTTTACTTATTGAGAGATAAGTACCGCATCATATTGTAAAATAAACAACTAAATGTTTCTCGAGTTAAATAATCAAATTAAATTAAATGTTGAATATCTAATTGATAAACTATGTACTATTTGTGTTGAATCCTGTCGTGTAATTTACCACCTGCATGTATCTTATGTTATCTTATGTTATGTTTCATAAGTTAATAAATCTATTAATTTGTTGATATCTTAAGTTCCACAAGGGAAGTTGCGAGGCATTCTCCCCACAAGTATCTTTTGATTACTTTCTGGGAAGTCTCCGTTGAATTAATTGTATTAAGATTCTTGAAATAAAAACATTTTTATTTTATTTATTTTTATTTTATTTAGCTAACGCTTATCAGCAGAATACAATTGGTTTCATTTCTTTTTTAAACTTTTATTTTTTAAAGTCTAATGTCTAAGTCTAATAATTTAGCGAAACCAAAATTTTATAGTTTTCAAGATCAACGTTATAACAAATAATAAAACACAATAAAGTTAGAGGGACTCCCTGAATCTTAAATAACATAACAAACATGAATTTTCAAAATTTTAATGACTAAAAGTACTCGTACTAGAAATAAAAGCAATATTTAAGATAGATAAAGATATTTATTTGCCATAGACATGGTGGTTGCACAGTTTTTACAGTGGTTATAGTTAGTTTCACATGTCTAACCTATTTTTAAACAGCATGCAAAATGTATCCTTATATACTAGTGTTAGATATTTTTATTATTACATTTATTTACATAATACAATTGACGCAATTCTTATGTTCTAAAAATTCTTTAACAGAGTAAAAAATATGCTGCATTAGCCAAAATTTTAAAGCTTTTTTAAATCTCTGTTTTAGTTGTATTGTTTTGATGTGATTCGGTAATTTATTCCATATTGTTTTACACATAGCATAGCAGTTTTTTGTGAACCTTGTACTCTTCGGGACAACATCATAAGCTAGTTCATTAGGATTTCTTAGATTCCTTGACGCTAAGTCTTTCATCTTGTGAAAATACTTGGGTTTTGCTTAACAAACACAGATGCGTCCAGGATATAGATGCTAGGAAGTGGTAAAATATTTAATGATTTGAACAAAGGTCTACAAGATACGTCTGAAGCCACACCCATATTCGCCCTAACACATTTTTTTTGCGCTATGAGTGTCTTGTTTGCATCTGTGCTATTTCCCCATATTAAAACACCGTATCTCAATACTGACTCAACATATGCGAAGTATGCTGTTATCGCCGTTTCTCTACTGGCTACTCTAGTTAATTTACCTAACGCATATGAAAATCGATTTAGTTTACAGCAAACACGTTCTATTTGATTTTTCCAATGTAATTTCTTATCAATGTCAATTCCTAGAAATATAGTAAGGTCAATATTATTTATATTATTGTCATTAAAAATTATATTTACATTATTTATGTCATTAAAATTTATGTAATTAGTTTTATTTAAATTAATGTTTAAATTATTGTAATTTAACCAATTAATTGTAGATAATAATACTTTATTAGCAGGTTTTAAACTCATCCAGCGCACATAATCTTTCATTACTAATAAGATTAAGCGCTTGGTGCATGTAATTTTTCATAAATTTTTAATTTGAAATAAACAGTTTTAAATTTAAAATTTAAATTTAATTTTTTTAATTAATTTCCAATTCATGGAATGTCAAAGAAAGCATCTTTGGTGTTGATATGATAATTGTTATGACATCAGCGTATAGTATAGTTCTGTAATTAGTTATGTCAATAATGTCATTAATATACAGGGTGTTAATTTAATTGCGTGCCATAGCTTAAGGGGTGTTTCAGTTACGATAAAGGAACACAAAAAAAAAATTTAAAAAAATCCTACTGAAAAAAAACTATAACTGCATTGAAACTTAACTAACGCGGAGCAACGTCGCTAGCGCTCGAGTATAAGTGAATAAGGTAGGCACATCATCATCATATCAGCCGAAAGACGTCCACTGCTGGACATAGGCCTCCCCTAAAGATCTCCATCATGACGACTACATAACTGAAACTCTTTCGCGCGCATTTGATAGCGCGCCCATTCGCGCGGTCATTGCCCTCCGCGTTAGTTTTCAATGGAGTTTATATTTTTTTTTGAGTTGGATTTTTTTAAATATTTTTTTCGAGTTTCTTTATCGTTACTGAACCACCCCTTAAGCTATGGCACGCAATCAAATTAACACCCTGTATATCAAAAATAGAAGCGGCCCAAGTACGCTTCCTTGTGGAACACCACATTTATTTATTTTATATTCAGATTCATAAGTTTCTATCGTATTTTTCGAGTCAATTCCAGTAATCTCCACTGTTTGTGATCTGTTATTTAGGTAGAATTTGATCCATGCATACGCAGTTCCTCTAATTCCACACTGTTAAATTTTTGACAATAAGAGGTTATGAGACACGAAATCAAAAGCTTTTGACATATCGAAAAAAAGTTATGTCACATAGTTACTTTCATTAAGTTTATGAGGATCTCATTAACTAGGTTAAAGGTTGCTAAAGTAGTTGATTTATCTCTTTGAAAGCCGTATTGATCCGCTGTTATGACATTGTACTTCGAAAAGAAAGCGGACGAATTAAATTGATGATAAAAATACAACGTGTAAAGGAAAGGTGTGATAATACTGAAGGATGCGTATCTGTTCATGAAACTGAATAACTTTTCCCAGGACACATAGGTCGACATACGAGAGAAATAATTCAACTTCTCATAGAAACCTCATCAGCTGATAGCGATATGGTTAAAGTTGTTCAGTTCAATGGACAGATTTACACCTCTTAGTAGTATCACAACTTTTCGATACACGTTGTACACACGACCGCACATCAGTAGACACACTTTTAGACCTTATGGCGTGGTAATAGAGTTGAAAAAGTTTCTACCGACAAGCGGTTGACCGTACATATGAAAAAACCGGCCAAGTACGAGTCGGACTCGCGCACTGAGGGTTCCGTACAAACCTGTACGTATATAAGTAAAAGTTATGGTATTTTTATTGCTAAAAAACTTTATTATGTGATGAAAGTAACTAAAATTTATATTTGAATTGATTTAAGGAAAGATAAATTGCGGTTTACGATTTATGACGTATTAAAAAAAACTACTTACTAGATCTCGTTCAAACCAATTTTCGGTGGCAGTTTGCATGGTAATGTACATAATATATTTTTTTAGTTTTATCATTCTCTTATTTTAAAAGTTATAGGGTGTGTCCCCCACATTTTACCACTTTGGAAATGTATTTCGCGCAAACTATTCAGTTAAGAAAAAAATGATATTAGAAACCTCAATAGCATTTTTAGATACCTATCTATAGATACCCCACACGTATGGTTTTGATAAAAAAAATATTTTTATTTCAGTTCTAAGTATAGGGAACCCTAAAATTTATTTATTATTTTTTTTGTGAAAATCTTAATGCGGTTCACAGAATACATCTACTTACGAAGTTTCAACAGTATAGCTCTTATTGTTTCGGAAAAAAGTGGCTGTGACATACGGACGGACAGACAGACAGACAGCCATTTGGCTACGGAACCCTAAAAAGTAATGAAAAGGGATGTATTATGTATAACGGAAGGAATTATGATCTCATGGATCTGCAAGAAAATTTCGGCATTCAATACGGAAGTTATGTGTTATATTATGAACACTGTGTAAATTCACAATATTAATTTATGATTTTATATTGAATATTTAAAAAGTTATACCTAGGTTGAATAATTTTTCGGATAGTAAAATGCACGTCAATTTGTTTAAGACCGTGAGCAGTGAAATAATATAGACCAAAAGAAATGTACGATGTCAGTACCGAAACCACCAAAAGAACCGGGATTCTTTCGCCCAAGAACCGGTACTGGATTGTTTAAAAAATCCCGGGAAATCCCGGTATTTTCGGTACCGGGAAATCCCGGGAGCATGCCCTAGTGGTAACCTACAATTTTTAAACGCATCATTGAGGATTTACGATATGAGAGTAGATAATAGGATATTAAGATGCACGTGTGCTATTTTCGATATTACGCCCGAGGCTCAGAAATGGCAGTCCGAGCCGCAGGCGAGGACGTAATGGAGCCGAGGGTGTAATCACCAAAGCCCACAAGCTTCTTACGACGTTTTTCAACACATTTGCGAAAAAAAAACGAATCATATTCGCTTACCTTTTTTCCGAAGGGAATTTCGTAGACGTTTTCCTCACATTTCTACGTGACCCGATACACCGGACTTGTGTTTTTTGTTTAAGTATTTTCGACGTTCTACACTAATTACTGGTTTATTATTTATAGAAGTATTTTTTTTAATAATTACATTAAACACATTTCACAACAAGAAATATCTGTTAAAACGGCGCGCGTATTACTTTTTTCGAAGACACAGATTATACATGCGCGCGCAGGATACAATGCCTACAGCCTACACTACCAAACAGCCTACATTTCAAATTATTTTAAAATTGAATATTTTGTTACTTTAAAGACAAATTTGTAGTTAGTTAGTTGATTAAAATCAATGTTTTTTTAATATTAAAATCAAATTATCGAACACATTTTCTTAATTCATTAAATTATTATAAATGTTATAGATATAAACTCCTCGCACCTTGCCGCTATAAATAAAAAAAACACTTACCTGCCAAACTGCTTACTCAGCAAGGAGGTTTTTGTTCTGAGGCTTACTTCCATGAATTATTTAAAATTGAATATTTTGTTACATTAAAGACAAATTTGTAGTGAGTTGGTTGATTACTATAAGTATTTCCAAGTAATTAACATTTATTTATCATATTATCGAACACAGTTTATTTGTTCATGAAAATATTATGAATGTTATAGATATAGGAACTCCTTGCATCTTGCCAATTAAAAAAGAAGACAAAAATTACAACACTAGTTCGGTAATTAATGAAAAAAGCACCTGTGTTTAATAAGCTGGATTATGGACCTTAACCCAGTGCAAATATAGCTGTTTTATGAGCAAATGTGTTGAGAACACTTTTTTTTACACACACAGTTACACACAGTTATTACACACAGTTATTCCAATTAGAGAGAGGGAACGCGTTTATCCCGCCCTTCAAATCCTTCGATCCCAAGGGATAGAACATGTATGGAAATCCTTCGTCCCCAAGAGAGGGAAAAGGTATGAAATTCCATTACTGACCTGATTTTGCTTTTTTTTAATTCTTCATCAGTCATACAGCAAAGAGATTTTAACTGTCTAAAAATCAAATTTTAATTAAATTATTACTGGCCAAATGATTTTTGTATAAAACGCGCGGAGTCACGGAAGAAGTGGCTGCATTACCTATGATCTTAGCCTACTTCAGAAACGGGCGAATAAATATAAAAAAGCCCGCGCATTTTCGCAACAATTTCGATTGATTTAGCATTTGTCTTTGTGTTTTTTGTTAAATATGGATACTTCCAGTGACAGTGATGATGCTATCCCTAACACACCGCCAGAACTATAAGAGGCGGCCTGTTGCGGAAAAATCTAAATACAGATACAACAATAGGTACTTATGCAATTTCATACGTTGGCAAAAGGTAAACTAAACCTCTTAATTTTCTAAATGTAATACTCTCATAACAGGTCTTTACCTATGAAATTTCCGAAATTTTCTTACAGATTAATAAGATCATAATTCTTATAATTCTAATGCTATTTTTTTCAATGGTCTTATATTTGAAAGTTTACTTCAAGGTTATCAATTTGCGCATAAAATAAAGTTTTTATTTTTAGTTTGATATACAAAATTAAAGGTTCGATAATTGTTTGTCTTTAATGTCGTCCGATTTCATCATTAGATTTGTTATATTTTTTTAGACATAATATTTTTAAAAATTAAATTTAAGCTTCTGTTAGCTTAATGTCTTCCCAATAATGCCAAAAAAAATTGTATTTATAATTCCTAAGAAAAATGCAAAAATGTTAGTACTGAAAATTGAGTTTACCTAAAATTCGCCATACAAAACGGCAATTTCATAGGTGAAGACCTATTATTTTAGTGAGAAAGCAAAACAATATAAGCCAAGCACAATAATATGGGCTGTGCACCCTATGTCAAGAAGCACAATTTTAACAAGAAATAATATCAACAATATAAAGGAGTATCCGAAATTGACCGCATTATGCATTTATATCTATTATTTTCCTCGTAGGTGTAATAAAAAGCAGTATACATCATTCGGGATAAAGTACAATTCCATACCTCGAATGGTTTGCGCCCCTCGCAAGCTCGTGGCGCAAATGTGATCTCGGTATAGAACTGTCACTTTCTTCCCTCCTGCGTAATTTACTATTATTTTCACTTTTTTTTATTTTTTACTTTTACTATGTAAAATTTGTATTTTTTTTGTAATAAAATAAGTGATAAAAGCGTTAAAGATTCGCCTTAAGGTGTTTTTAAAATCAACTAGGAAAATCGCTTAGTTGTATCGCCGGGAAAAGAGGAAAATTTTATGAAACGGATTGTTCTTAAACTCTTGATGACATTATTTTAGGATTCACGATATAAGAGTAGATAAAGTTGTGTATGCAACTCCACATAATTAGGTATAAAACACACGTGTCATCTATTATGGAACTTGGCTCGCTACGCTCACCTGCGTCCCATAGACCGACACTCCAGTTTTATACCCCTCATTATGTACCGTTGCATATGTTGCGTTTCACAGCATTTTAAATTAAAGTACAATTTAAATAAAAATCTGCAGAATGTTTCTACCTTCGAACTAATTAAGATGACACCCATAGTTATAATAAAAAACCGGCCAAGTGCGAGTCGGACTCGCGCCCTAAGGGTTCCGTACCTATCTACCATATGATACACTAAAAGCTTTTGCTCTTTGATTTTAAAAACTCCGCGACCATCAAACTTGACCCCTCTTTTATAGAAAAGTTCTTGAAACGGGAGCTCACCTTAATTGGTTACTATTAGTTGTGAGAAAATTTGAAATATTTAATGATTTTAGACTTTTCGCTTTATTTGTACTGTGAGACCTAGCTTCTTACCAAATTTCATAATTTTAGGTAAACGGGAAGTACCCTGTAGGTTTTGCCTTTTCGCATAAATGTATGGAGATGAGGACATAAAAAGCCATATCTTTTGATTGCGTCGTTGTAAAAAAAATTAAATTTTCAGATCTTGTGTGGTGTATGGACCTTAATATTCGATATCAATTTCAACCTGATACTTCTTCTCGTTCGTGATAAAAAGGGTCTTGACAGACAGACAGACGGACGGACAACAAAGTGATCTTATAAGGGTTCCGTTTTTTTTATTTTGAGGTACGGAACCCTAAAAACATTGCATCTCTTTCCTAATATCAAACCAAAATTTTCATCCATATACTCAGTGAGTTTTGACCCGTATTTTTGCGCCTTTTTACAAAATATATTTGTCAATAGGTTTGCTCTTGATTTAAATTTTGACGACGAAGATGAGGTTGATGATAACCAAATCATCTAGAAGAAGCCTATTTACTCGCGACGTGGTGCTTTGTTTTAAATTTGTCATCGACGCGGACGTCATCTTGTATGAATCTTCAGTGGTTATCTTCAAGTAAGAAGTTTGTTTTAAAATTTCCACCCTCAGGATTAATTTTTCTTAATTTTTCATACTGTCACATTACAACGGGCCAAACTCTGAGTCTTCGATCGGCGAAATATTAAACTTCACGATCGGGAGCGGAGATTCGGGGCCTTGCGTATGTACCGATGAGCCTTCCTGGTACCATGTAACACCCACAGCTCCTTCAGTCCTCTCGCATGGAACTCACTCGCTAGCAGTAGCACGACTATGCCACTACTGTGAATTCTTTGGACTCCACTTCACACCATATTCAGTGCGTGGAGCCTTCAATCCTCCTCTTCCAAGCATTCAAGAAATATTTCTTAAGCAAGAGAACCTGCAGCAACAGAAGATTGAGCGCAAACCCAACATTTGTTACAATGTCAATAATCATTACGGTGACTAGATCTGATTTTTCATTTTACGGGGCAACAACGTTCAAAATACGGGATTTAGGATTAAAATACGGGACAATCAATTTTTTCATAAAAAATAAAATTTTGTGGTAAGTAAGTAATTTATATTAAAAAAACTTATTTTTATTAAATAAGGTTTGTTTGAATATATTTTTTATTTGACTTTGCGGCCTTCAAGAAATCTTATAAAAGTCAACAAGAAAAATCGAAGTTAACTTTTATTTGCAACTCAGCCTTTACATTATCAATAGACCAGCAGCGGTTTCTGCTGAAATACGGGACGTTGTTCTGTCCCGTATTAGTTTTACTAAATTAAGGGACACTGTTAAATTCAAAGCTGAAAAACGGGACGTAAAATAAACATAAAAAATAAAAATAAATAAAACGTCTGGTCACCCTAATAATCATGCAGTAGTGACACGAACGCATCAGAAAGGAAAGCCAAACTGCGCTGTCTTATGTTCATCATTTGGGTGGTTTTCCCTTTGGGTTTTCCTATAAATAAATGCTTCATTGTAACCAAACTTTATAACAAAACAGGTGTAGCAAGCAAAATAATCTTTATTAAAATCTTTTATTTAGTTTCACTGTCTGTCGGTATCGGTAACCATCTTGCGAATTAAACTTGTTCTACTTCCCGGTTTCCGATTGAGATGAAATTTTTCATGCGTATGTATATCGGATGACAATGCAATATTATTATGACTTGGAGCTGATCTGATGATGGAGATGGAAGGTAGCCATAGGAACTTAAGAGAAAATAGCGCGTTTACCTACAGGGCCATCCGCTGGTGAGCAGCATGGCTTGCTCACCTGGCAATATTTTGAAACGACTCTTAGAGGTTTTTATATAAAATATTTGGGTTTATAAAATGTTTAGGCTTTTTGTGGAAAAATTTCTATGTTTTATATACAAAACAACAACTTAATTTCCTGCGCAAGATGCATCAATGTCTTTTATTTGGTACTGTAGTTTTCTACTCCATACGAGAGGCGCTGTTTTCTGTTGTCGATCAAACCTTACGTACGTAGAAATATATCTTAGGCTTTGGCTCGTCTGATTCTAGAATCTAGATCCTAGGATCCTCAAGCTACCCCACTTTGGGATGACAATATTGGTCAGTTAGTGGGCTCCTGTTTCCGCAATTAAACTCTGATTTGGTCCTTTTTGCGTGCAGGTTGTGCTGGTTATTTAAGCCAGCCCAGCTCCTTCCAAAAGCTCAGAAATCTCCTGAGACAATCACAGGCTTCTCGGAGCGACCTCGTGTCTTCGAGGATTAAGGCCCGTTGGTCGGCCAACGTACGGCACTCCAGGATTACGTGGTTGACCGTCTCTTCTGCGTCCAGGCAGCCCCTACATAAAGGGCTATCAGTGACGCCGATTGTGAATAAATGTTTGTTGAGCGAGATGTGTCCCGTAAAAGTGCTCACAATTATTCGGAGGTTCGTTCGGTTGAATCTGAGTAGTCGACAATATTGGTTTTTAACAAACATCCTTATAATCCTATCTAACTTCTGTGAAAATAAAAATTTGAAACCTTAAATTATACCAATATTGGGTAACTCTGGATTAGCTGCTATGTTGGTCAGCTAGCATTTTGAAACAGCAATCATCATTTATTGACTTAATTGTAATATCATTGTTATTGACATCCTAATAAACATATCTAACTGTGGTTAAAAGGAAAATGGGTACCGCTAAATTATACCAATACTTTCGTTTGTCTATGGACTATAAGGGGCGAATAAAAATATTCTTCTTAACATCCCAAAAAACTTCCACTTCAGGACAGGAAGCTCTCTTGGTACTTCGGAAGGGATTTAAGACGCTTGTAAGCATTGCGGCTAGTGACCGCTGTTGTTGGTGACCGCAGTATGTAAGATGGTACAATACACAGAAAGATGCTGCTGCCCATCATCCGGTTCATAAGCCCTTAGTCGCCTCTTACGTCACCCACAGGTAGAGATGGGCTGGTACTAAGTATTTTTTGCCGGCACCGCACGGACGCGAATTTCGAATAAAAATATACTACGGAAATCATTATAAGGGGTCTAAACTACCACTGTGCCAAATCGCTTGCATGATGCTTCTATTTGGCTCGCTCTTATTACAGGCAAGATTTTGCTAGGAATCTCTGATGGATGTATGAACCCACGTGTAACCTTTTATTTAAGTCACATTTCGATCAAATAACAGGTAGGTGCATAAGGTACATAATTTTACACCTCCTGGTGGGATCTTGTTTACACTTTATTTTAGACCTTACCAAATAACAGAACAGGGCATGAAAGCCGTTAAGTGAAATGCTGAAAAAATTGTACAGCCGTCTATTGCAAGTTATTTACCATCAACATCAACAGCTTTGGCAAATCAAAAGAACAAATCACGAATAGGAAATGAAAATTGAACTTTTATACCTATTTAAAGTACGAGATTACCTTATCAAACAAATAGAAATTCCGTTATTGGTAACAAATTGAGTAGGTATAACTGGCAGGCCATATTACGTGGATGTAGATAAAAAATATATTTATATATTTGTTACGAGAATTATATTTATTTTTACTCTTAATGTAACTTCACTGCGGCTTGCGAGCATCGATATCGATTGTGACATGAAGAGTTGTATTATAATAGATTATGTATTTTTGTTGCCGCTATAACAACAAATAATAATAAAAAAGACGTGTCTCTTTATGCGATTTTCGGAGTTAGTTCCATTTAGTCATACTCCCATCTAGTCACGTTTAAAAAATACCTATCAAAAAGTGCCATCTCATTACGAATTCCTTAGTTGTAGGTAAACAATAGAAAGTTGGAAAGAAAAGTGTTTCTTACTTTGGTATGACAAAATTTTGGTCGAAAAAATTCTAAAGATGAAATAGTAAATGAGTGTTAAAAACTGCTTTGTTTTCTAAAATCACTTTTATTAAATAAAATTATCTAAAAAATAATCAATAAATAAAATCTAAGTTACGGTTCTGATTATATTAATCAACAACACAACATATGTAAATAGCGAAACGTGCAAAATCAACAATTAAAATACCTACAATAATTATTCACAAATTGTAATTTCAAATACGCAAAACCTCTAGGGTGATAGTTCTACCCGAACAACTTCTAACTGAACAACTTTTCCTAAAGAACATAGTTCTAAGTAAGAAAAAAAACTGTTTACTTTCCATAGAAACTGCATCCAAGTCAAAATTCTCCTTCTATTGTTATTTAAAAAAAACCGGCCAAGTGCGAGTCGGACTCGCGCCTTGAGGGTTCCGTACCTATTTACCATATGATATACTAAAATATTTTGCTCTTTGACTTTAAAAACTTCGCGACCATCCAACTTGACCCCTCTTTTATAGAAAAGTTCTTGAAACGGGAGCTCACCTTAATTGGTTACTATTTATGACGTATTAAAAAATAACTACTTAGTCGATCTCGTTCAAACCAATTTTCGGTGGAAGTTTGCATGGTAAATTACAGCATATATTTTTTTTTGTTTTATCATTCTCTTATTTTAGAAGTAACGGGTAACACATTTTATCACTTTGGAAGTGTCTCTCGCGCAAACTTCAGTTAAGAAAAAAATATATTAGAAACCTCAATATTATTTTTGAAGACCTTTCCATAGATACCCCACACGTATAGGTTGGATGAAAAAAAAATTGAGTTCCAGTTCTATGTATGGGGAACCCTAAAATTTATTGTTTTTCTTCTATTTTTGTGTGAAAATCTTAATGCGGTTCACATAATACATCTACTTACCAAGTTAAAACAGTATAGTTCTTATAGTTTCGGAAAAAAAGTGGATGTGACATACGGACGGACAAACCGACAGACAGACAGACAGACCGCTAGATTTCCTCACTTGACTTTAATTTTTTAAATTAAATTAATACATAAACCGTAACACTTTTCGTTGCAGCAGTCCGCGAAATTGATTCGTGATCAGATGGCACTTTTTGATAGGTATTTTTAAAAGCGTGACTAGATGGGAGTGTGACTAAATGAGACTAACTCGATTTTCGCTCGATTCGTAAAAACGGGAACACTTAGGTACAAGTGTTTTAGTGCATAAGCTATAGAATAACAACAAATTTAGTATTATAGTATTATCTTTAGGGGCTACCTCCGGTCCACTAGCGCCCCCATCAGTTAAAAAAATATTTCTAGCTAAATACGAAACTTATCAAAAATCCGGAAAGACAGATTGAAGTAAAGGTACATTTGTTTATTTAGAAACTATTTACTCTGTAAAATAAAGTTACAAAAACTGCTAAAAGTGGCCATTTTTCGCACTTTTTGTATCCGTAACTACAGAATTGATAGGTTCTGAATAAACTAGGATACCTTTACTTCAATCTGTCTTTCCGGATTTTCGATAAGTTTTGTATTTAGTGAGTAATATTTTTTAAACTGATGGGGACGCTAGTGGACGGGAGGTAGCCTCTTGATGGTACGGAACCTTTGCCGTTTTTTTTAAAGATTCATGGCTGTTTTTTTTAGTCGATGAGGGCACTAGTGCTACGTTTAGTTTTTTATACCTATTTATGCAAACGATATATTTTTAATAAAGATTTTGTTTTATTTACAGCGAACTAAGAGAAAGCGCGTTCATGAAGTTGGATCTAGTGGACTACTTCAGTCTGGCAGACAACTCTTTGCCGGAGATGCCGAGCCACGTGCTTCGTCACCTGCCGCACGTCAAAACCCTCGATCTCTGCAGGAATAAGATCATCAAACTTACTGAAGAGGATTTCAAGGTACACACAGCAACAATCTTTACTTGACCATTGCAATGCAGAAATAAAGAGAGTCATAAGTGTTGTTCAAAAAGGAGTGTAATTAAATCGGAATATAAAATAAAGTGTACGATAAAGTTGAGCTTCGATTTCATTACTAATGCAGTGGGTCTATACTATAGGTAAAATAAATTACCTGTGGTCCTACCAGTGGGGCGCGGCGGTGGGACCACGGGTAAAACGCAGATGTCAGCGCTTATATGTCGCTGGGCCCTTTCTCTCTGAATTTCATTTCACCCTAACCTGATGATTCAAATCAAAATAAAAATAAAAAACGATCAAGTGCGAGTCGGACTCGCGCCCTAAGGGTTCCGTACCTATCTACCATATGATATACTAAAAGCTTTTGCTCTTTGATTTTAAAAACTCCGCGACCATCCAACTTGACCCCGTTTTATAGAAAAGTTCTTGAAACGAGAGCTCACCTTGATTGGTTACTATTAGATGTGAGAAAAATTTAAATATTTAACGATTTTAGACTTTTCCCTTGACTTGTACTGTGAAACCTAGCTTCTTGCCAAATTTCATAATTTTAGGTCAACGGGAAGTACCTCTAGGGTTTTGCTTTTTTGCACAAATGTATGGAGATGAGGACATAAAAAGCCATATATTTTGATTGCGTCGTTATAAAACATTGAAATTTTCAGATTCAGATAATTTTATTCAATGTAGATTCTTTACAGAATACTTATTGAATGTCATGCAGAATACAATGCAAATAGAGCGAGTCTACGCCGTTTCGGATCGTGCTATGGCAGCGTAAAAGAAACGGCAAGAAACCACTGCAGCACGGCCTACTTTAAGAGTCGGCTTTTGACAATGTGTTTCTTGTGTTTCGCTGGAATATCAGAGCACCATACCTCCTTGTCATTGATATAGTCATCTAATCTATAGTAAGCTTTTTTACATAATGTTTGCTTTACACATTCTTTAAACTTTCTCTCTGGTAATTGCACTATATTGTCAAGTATTTTGTTGTAGTATCGTATACACAGACCAACGAAAGATGTATTGACTTTAGATAATCTAGTATATGGCTGATCAATTTGTGTTTATTTCTAGTATTAAAATTATGCCTGTCACAATTTTTAGGTAATTGATGAATGTTCTTTCTAGCGTACATAATGTTTTTATAAATATATTGGCATGGCACTGTCATAATGTTGATCTCCTTAAACTGTTCTCTCAGGGAATCACGAGTCTTCAGGCAATAAATTGCTCTTATAGCCCTCTTTTGTAAAACGAATACTGAATGGATATCAGCTGCCCGGCCCCAAAGCAGTATGCCATAAGACATAATGCTATGGAAGTAGCTAAAGTAAACCAGCCTTGCGGTAGCCACATCAGTAAGTTGTCTGATTTTTCTGACAGCATATGCAGCCGAGCTCAATCGACCAGAAAGAGCCGTTATATGAGGGCCCCATTGAAGTTTAGAATCTAGTGTTAACCCTAAGAAAACTGTACTATTAACAAAACCTAATGTTTCATTATTCAATACTACGTTATGTGAAACAGACCTTACATTTGGCAGTGCAAATTTAAAACATTTAGTTTTTTTGGCGTTTCAGACTAAGTTGTTGACAGTAAACCATGCATGAATCTGCCCAAGTGCATCATTAACCTCGTTATAATTGTGTGATTTCCTACTTACAATAAATATTAATGAAGTATCATCAGCAAATACCACAATCTTTGACAGATTCCTCACTGCCAAAGGCAGGTCATTAATATAAATAAGGAATAAAAATGGCCCTAATATGGACCCTTGAGGTACACCACTTTTGACTACAGATCCCAGTGACTTCGTTCCGTTTACTTGTACCTTTTGAATCCTATTCTCCAAATATGACTTAAGGAGTTTAAGTGAGTTATTCTTAACACCATAATGTTCAAGTTTTAGCAACAATGTGCTATGATCTACGCAATCAAATGCTTCGGATAGATCACAAAAGATGCCAATAGCATCTTCAGATTTTTCCCACGCGCATAAGTTGTATTTTAAAAGTGCAGTACCGGCATCCGTTGTACTGCGTCCTTTCGTAAAACCAAACTGATGGTCATGTAGTAAGTTATTTCTATTGAAGTGCGAAAGCATTTGATTGAGTATGACCTTCTCAAAAATTTCACCTGCTTTGAACAATGGAACTACTTTACTTTTTTTCATTAAGTAAGGGAAAGTACCATGATCGACACAATAATTAAATATAACAGCTAAATATGGAGATATAGTATCAATGATCGCACTACAGACTTTGACTGACATTCCCCACAGGTCCTCAGTAGTTTTAATTTTAATACCTTTAAAGGCTTTAACAATTTCGTTAGGGATGACATGTTTGAACCCAAATTCAGTTTTGCAGGCATCCACATTCTTTTGAAGTAAATCGCTAGCAAGTGAAGATGATGAATTGAGTGACTCTGTTGTTTTAAAAGGAATATTAGTAAAAAAGGTTTCGAATTCTTGAGCCACTTCTACGTTTGAACTAATGGTTCCGCAATTTGTATGAAGTGTGATTTGATTGTCGCGCGGTTTAACTTTACCAGTTTCACTGTTTATAACATTCCATACAGCCTTAATTTTGTTATCAGCAGACTGTATTTTTTTCCGTAGAAAAAATGATTTTGCTTTTAAACAAACTAACTTAAATAATTTTGAATAATTTTTGACATATTCAATGAAACTGTCGTCATTTGAATAATTTCTTAGTTCATATAATTCAAAAAGTCTCAATCTACTTTTGCGAATACCAGTGGTAGCCCAGTCACTGAATTTGAATTTTACAATAATTTGTTTTTTTCTAAATGTGAAAATTTTACTGGTAATTGTTCGTTAGGCTCCTGGTTTCTATATCTATTTTCTGGTTTACTCGAGAATAAATAAAAGTAACACTTTGACCAGAGTGGTCAGACTGAAGCGAGTTTATGATACTTTTCTCAAAATAATCGCAATTACAAAAGACGTTATTAATACAGGTAGCCGAGGATGACGTCACCCTTGTAGGTTCAAAAAATACATGCTCTAAATTAAAACATTTAAAAAGATTTTAAAGTTTGTTACTATAGGTATTATTTTCTAAGATATTGACGTTAAAGTCACCACACACTATCAAAAACTTATTATCTTTTGTCACTATTTTTAAAACATCTTCCATTACTAACTCGAACGTTGAAAATTTTTGAAAAGTGGGTAGTCGGTATACGCATACTACAACATGCTTATCCAGCTCTACACAAGATATTTCAATACATCTTTCCACCGAAAGTCGAACAATATTTTTACGGTTCTTTATCTTAAAACTGTTACGAACTAAAATCAGTGATCCACCGTGTAAAGCAGACTTTCGATTGAAAGCACTGGCTATACAATAATTATGATAATTAATCAACATTTGATAGTTTTTTTGCCAGTGTTCAGTCAAACAAACAATATCATATTTTGTTTTTTCTAAGAATAATTCTAATTCTAAAATTTTTCCAGAAAAACCTTGAATATTTTGATGTAAAATTTTCAAAATATTAGATTTTTCTTTTGTCTTTGCTATAGGAAGTTTTTTGCCAGAAGGTTTTTTTTCATTTACTTCAGTAACATTTTGTTTAGAAAAAACCCTCTTTTGTCGTATGAACTAGTTTAAAGAATTAGTGTTAGTAATGCTACTAACTAAAGAAGTTTTTTGTGTACAACTTCCTATAACAGAGTCAGGTATATAATATGCTATCAATGTAGCCAGGTCTTTCTTAAACTTAAGAGGCAGGTACATAGTATCCTTTGTTAATGTAAAATTACTCATAAAGGTATATTCATGTCAAGATATAAAATGTCACTATGACGACTTGTCAAATTTTGTAAATGTAAATTCATTCTGTGTATACATTTGTTGTGTTGCTCAGTGACATTTGAACTATATAGGAAGTTACACAGAATAAACCTACACTTAGTTTCACTCTGTATTTTGTTTAACAATGTCACAAAATTGTTTAATTTTAAGATCTTGTGTAGTTCATGGACCTTAATATTCGTTATCAATTTCAACCTGATACCTCTTCTCGTTCGTGAGAAAAAGGGTCTTGACAGACAGACAGATAGACAGACGGACAACAAAGTGATCCTATAAGGGTTCCGTTTTTTTATT
Source organism: Athrips mouffetella (assembly GCA_947532105.1). NCBI lineage: Eukaryota > Metazoa > Arthropoda > Insecta > Lepidoptera > Gelechiidae > Athrips > Athrips mouffetella. Next base: position 38,292,292 of record OX383956.1, read on the forward strand.
TTAAGGTACGGAACCCTAAAAACATTAATTCATTGTTGGATATTAAAATGTATTTATGATTAAGACGTCAGCTAAACCACATCGCTTCACAAAAAAAGTGGCTCCATGGTGAAAAAAAACCTCACCTAAAATACCACCACTTTACCTTTATCGAAACAGCCAACTACGCTATAGTAAACTCAAACACCCTTCTCCGACAGTGGAGTCGTGGTCGACCGCAATTTAGGAAATACTTTGGGAAATATCAGTATATTCCAGGTAATTGCTTTATCTTACATTGGTTTCTGTGTTGAACTGCCCACCCATTCGGTTAAGTTGTGGTGGTTGTGGGCTAACAAAAAAAAACCGGCCAAGTGCGAGTCGGACTCGCGCACTGAGGGTTCCGTACCACCACATAAACATAATTGTATTAGTTCAAATTTCAGTAAGTAAATGTGCTAGATTTTTTGAGTCTGACACGCGCTTGACCAAATTTTATTATTTGTTGTTATTTTATAGCTTATGCACTATAGACATACCAATTTTCAAGTTTGTAAGTGTTCCCGTTTTTAAATAGAACTAAAACAAAAATCGCCTCAGCGACCATCCAACTTGACCCCTCTCTTATATGAATGTTCTTGAAACGGGAGCTCACCACAATTGGTTACTATTAGTTGTGAGAAAAGTTGTAATATTTAATGATTTCAGACTTTTCCCATTATTTGTACTGTGAGACCTAGCTTCTTGCCAAATTTCATAATTTTAGGTCAACGGGAAGTACCCTGTAGGTTTTGAATTTTTGAATAAATGTATGGAGATGAGGACATAAAATGCCATATCTTTCGATTGCGTCGTTGTAAAAAAATTAAATTTCAGATCTTGTGTGGTTCATGGATCCTAATATATGGTATTAATTTCAACCTGATACCTTTACCCGTTCGTGAGATAAAGGGTCTTGACAGACAGACAGACAGACAGACAGACAGACGGACAACAAAGTGATCCTATAAGGGTTCCGTTTTTTTGTTTTGAGGTACGGAACCCTAAAAATATCAAAAAGTATGAACCTCCTTCAAAATACACACTAAAAAGTATCAATAACATTTATTTTAACATTAAGTGACAAAATAAAGCAACCAAATCCAGGTGTTTTTTTTTATTTTAATTTAATATTCACAAAAATCAGTTTTGGAGAGAACCAATAAACAATCAACGGAAAGAAAAGGGGGAGAGTTTCTCAGGCCGGTTCTAAACAGATCAACAATCACAATAAAATCTCTCAAAATCAAGCAAAATCGATTAGAGTCATAGTATACATATGTTTCTTAAAATATCGGAAGTAAAATGAACAGTTTCGTCTAACAACCGTTTCACATTTCTAGTGTTGATTTTTACATTTACATTAACATTGACAATTAAAGCTTATTGGTATGGTTGATATGACAAATGATGACGCCACAGGCACACCTCGGAAGCTCCATACAATCGGGCTCAAAAGTGACAGCTGTCATTTTTACACGCGCAAATGTGTGGGTGGGTTAAAGACGTGTGAGTGTAGGGTTGATGGTATCTAGAAAACACTTACCTACCCTAGAAAACGTAGATAACAGAACATTAGTATTATACTTTTATTACAGTTTCGAGTTGCACATTTTTCGTTCGACTATAAAGCGACTTACACAATTCACAAACGAATTATAACTTTACTATCACTCGTCACCTAACTTTGTTGTATTTAGTAATCGAATTTCAATTAAAACAAACAAACACACGTTGAAATAATCTCACAAACTCTAAAAACAAACATTTTTTTCACTAAACTTCATCTTTGACGGCTGGCTGGCCGCCGCCCCGCCAATGCACCAGGGTGACTATCGCGAAAATGGCGAATCTGCTCATATCATCACTGCAAAAAATCTGCCACACTTTATTCCAGAAAATGAAAAAAAATGCTGTTATATTATTGCTTTAATGTGGAAAGGAATAAATAAATACATACTATTCAAAGCTTTACTTTTTCATTTAACCCAAAAAATGCTCTATTAAATCTATCAATGAAAGAAATGTTTAAAGGAAAGAAAACATCTGTGTCTACCTTATGGTGTTTATTCCATAATAATTGCTTCTTATTATTGTTTAACTTTATTCCAAATTTTACTTTGTCTTGGAGAGTCGAAAGACAACCGTAAACTGCACAACCACGCACCATTTTTTCAACTTTAGCAAGCGTTGCATATCGCGTGGCAACAGGACGAGAAATGGGACGAGATATCGCGCAGGGCCCCGCGGGGTGATGCACGCGCACTTGAGGTACTCCGATTGGTGGGAGGCGGAGAGCTTCCGTTCTGTATGTAGTACTATTATTAATTCTGTGCCACAGGTCAGTAACTTCACGTGTAATATTTCACTAGGTCACTAGGTTGTCAAATAGCGGAATCTTTCGAATAAACGCCTAATCTGAATCATAACAATAATGACCTGTCTGAAACTTATCGCTTAAACTTTCATTTAAAAATAAATAGTAGAAAACTTTATTGTTTGTAATCTCAAACAAATTCTCGTCACAAGGATCACGATAAAAAAGTGAATCCCTTTTGATTATGCTTTTGATTTTATTTATTTTCAGTCTTCAATGGGTTGAGTGTAGAGATCTAGACAACGTGCCATTTGACGAAACCAAACGTCATGAAATGTATCAAATAAAAAAAAACAAATATAGTTTAATCATTGTTGACGTCAGCTAAACTACATCGCTTCACAAACAAGGAGGCGCCACGGCGGGAAAAAAAGAAGCAACAATAAAAGCCCACGCGCTCTTTTAAATATCTTTCAAATGAAGGGTTTATTTATAGTAAACCCCACGGATTTTCCTCTTCTAGATAATCTGATATTTTATAATAACCTTTCTTATATATTTTTGTTTGATAACAGTTTTGAATTTATATAACAGTAAACTTTCAATATCAGTGATTATTATAATACTAAGTGGGTACCTTATATGCGATGACATTTGACATAAGAATAATGTCATCCTATACATTTTCTGACGTTCGCTTTCGCTGTCTCTAAATTTAATGGCACGTTGTCTAGACACCCTAATCGTACGAGATTAAAGCCATCATTAGTACATTACTGCCATGGCCGGCAAAAAAGGTATTGCAGGACGAACGTGATAAAGTGGGCAGAGGCGAAGCCGAGGCCCATATGCGTAAGTCCTTCAATACTTGATTGCGGCCAAGGCTTGTATAGTACTTTTCTCAATAAATGCGCGGAAATTCAAACTAATTTTAATCCTAACAAACATTAAAATCTTTCTACTTACCTACCAATATATTCCTTTGTTTACAATGCAGTTTTTGATTTTCATATTCTATTTAATATGTGATTGTTTATTATTTTTTACAATTTATAGCTTTCTTTATGCAAGCAAGTTTTAAAGAAAATCTTTGATAACCTTGGTTGTTATGCATGTTGGTACACACGGCCGCACATCGGTAGAAACACTTTTGGACCTTATGGCGTGGTAATAGAGTTGAAAAAGTTTCTACCGACAAGCGGTTGACCGTACATTCCACTTTTAAATAACTAGACAGATATGAGATTTCACAGTAAGTTACTGAACTCGGTCGCAAAACTTGATAATAATGGATTTTCATACTAACTTTGCTGGCAGCTGCTCGCGAGTAACAGCTATTTTGATTTATCTCGAAGAAGGTTGTCAAAATAATGATCGAATTTTCAAGTATGTTTGATAAAATTTATTTTATATTATTATTACAGTTTAAAATCTTATCTGTTCCTTCAGATTAAATAACCTCTTATAATTTTTATTATAATCGTTTTGGATTTAGAGTGATTCTCACCGAGCCAGCTGCTCTAATAGAGAAAACGATGAATATCAATTGTAAAAATCTGTGATTTAATATCGGAATAAACAATGATTTGTATATAATATTACTTGTTGTATTATTGGAAGTTGATGAGGGAATATTCGTATCGTAATTTAATTCGAAAATTAAAATTAACAATGAAGGCGATTACACTTGGACTCACGCCGCGCACCAAGGTTCAAAACTACTGAGTCTAATATAGCGCAACCTATTGGTTCCGTGGAAACCAATAGGTTACGTGGAAACCATTACCGTTTTTACGATAGAGCTTTTGTAACTCTGCACCATGCTATAAAGTCCTAAGTGTTTCTACTGACGTGCTGTTGGGGGTACAAGTAAGGCCCTTTCATATGGGATATCTTTTCTGACCTGTTTTGGACCCATTGGCCTTTTCGGTTGACTTGGTCTACTTTCCTAGCTTGTCCATTTTCTAACTCATCGTCATCTACCAAATACTTTTTTGTATTGTTTCATTCACAAATTCTGAGTCGATCGATAGCATTATAGTTCGTTCATCTTAAGAATGCAGTGACTCATTGCTTTTCGCCGCTGGTAGCCAAGCCCCGTACGTAACCACTCAGGTTTCAAGGTCAGGAACTATTGCTTTCTTCGCGCTACGAGTACTTCGGGCAAATAGGTCAAAGTTACTGTTATTGCACAACTTTAGGCACCTAGGCATTTTACGCATCTTACTTACTGCGGTCACCTACAACCGCGGTCCATGGTGCCAGCCGTAACGCTTACAAGCGAGGTGACTATGGTAAGTACCATAGTACTTCCCATCTACATTTTTCTAGCAAAAGCTAGAATTCTAGAGGGAGCTCCCTGTCCTGTAGTGGACGTTTAATGGGATGTTATGATGATGATAGGCACCTAGGTAGATAGCTGTTCTTTCTGAAATTACAGTGGCTAGGAGGGATATCAAATAGGGTATGCTTACGAAGTGTTCGCTTTGGAGTCTTTAACTTAATTTTGCCGGTAGCTCCGGACTGAAACGTTATTTTAGCCAATATTCATCAAAAAGTTCACATCAGAGCTATCTCTTTTATAATCTTTAAGATTTGTTGCCATAATGACACATACTATGTAAAATATTCTTATTGGGTACGACAATCCAAAAGACGACAGACTGATGGACAGCGTAGGCTTGCGGAATTTTTTTTATTTCTAAGTATTGTCTCAAGTATTGATTCAGGTCGTAATTAAGAAAAAATTGTTACAGGACATACAAGAAGTGGAGCACTTGGTAGTAGCTGATAACCAAATATCAAAGATAGAGAAGAACGCTCTGCCCAAAGCCCTAAAACACGTTCATTTAGGAATCAATAAACTTACATCATTGAATGGAGCTTTGAGAGATCTCGATGACCTTGAGTGGATATTTATTAACGCCAATAATCTCAAGTCTATTGAAAATGAACTTCCTGTAGTAAGTAAACGAATGACGCATCATTTAAGTGTCCTGCTCTGCATAATTAAAATATACTTTTTTTACAGAAAGCTAAGAAAATAACTCTTATACATGCAGCACGAAACGAATTAGAAAAATTGCCGCAGGATTTAAGACAAATGCCTTCTCTAGAGTCACTTTATTTCTACGACAATCAAATCACATCTTTGGACAGAGCTTTACAAAAGTCTCGTCGACTGACGCGAATAGGTCTTTCTTTTAACAAAATTGGATCCGTAAGTAAAACATAATTAATGGTTTTAGCTGATAATATGCAATATTTTATATTATTTTATATTTTACAAATCTTTAATATTTCAGCTTGCCGAGGATGAATTTTCAGAAGCAGAAGTTCTGGCTGACTTAGATATGGCGTACAATCAACTGAAGTCACTCAATGGTTCACTGAGAAATCTTAAGTCACTACGATATTTGAATTTAACGCATAATCTTTTAACTGAATTCTCATTACAAGAAATCAAGGGTCTTAAACGGCTATCAGTAATTGACCTTTCTCATAACAAAATCAATCTCATTACCGGAAATATGGAGGTAAAGTTACATTTATATATTCCAAGCAAAATTCTAATGTCAAGATATAAAAGTTCACGATAAATAAATAGGAACTATATTGAATTTTCAGAACTTGGTGAACGTGGAGACTCGAGTATTAGAATTAAGACTGGATCACAATAGTTTGTTGTCTTTGGGAGGAGCATTGATGGGTCTGCATGGCCTCCTCCGGCTAAATCTCAGCAACAACCTGTTGCAACAAATATCACCCGACGATCTCATAGGTCTCGAAGACTTAAGACTACTGGACATATCACATAACCATATATCGTCCTTGGAAGAAACTTCAAAGGTTTGTTTGACACGTAACCAAGCAATTATGCAATTTTTAAGGATTAAGGAGAAACAAAATATGTTGTAAATGTATTTTGGCTATGATAATGCTTATGCGAATGCGATTTATAAATTACGCAACCGTGTATTTACTTGAGATCTGTTTATTATTTGCAGACTTTTCTGCCATCGCTTGAGGAACTCATTGCGCATCACAATAACATAACGGCGTTAGATAAAGATTTCCACGGACTGCCATCGCTTTGTTTAGCTGATCTGTCGTATAATCAGATCCAATCTATGAACTATGAACTCGTTTCAAAGTCACGTTGCACTATTAATGGAATACCAAGTATTCTGAAGATTTATCTTCAAGGTAAGTCGCAATAAAATATAACACTACCACATGTTTATTTAGTAAGTCCTAAGTAACTTTCTGCAAATAATTTTAAGCGAACCTAGTACATACCTATCTTTTCTTTTTTTTATTGTTTTATTTTAATGGCTAATATGTTTTTAACTTTCTATATGTATCATGCGCAAAAGCGAAAGTAATATAACAAAAACATCACCAAATTACCTTGTGTGTTTTGCAAAAGCGAGTGTCATTTATTGCTATTTATTTATACTTATTTATATACTAGCTGTGCCCACGACTTCTTCCATTTACAGTAAACACAAACAACAGTGCTGATCGAAACGGGGTTTTCAATATTGTACTTATTTGGCTTACTTCCGTGCAACATATAAGCTAAATACATTATCGAAAACCCCATTTGAATCGGTTCAGTGCTTTGTAAGTTTATCGCTCACAGACAAACATACCGGACGAAAATTCCAAAAATGACCTGAATGGACCTTCTATACCTAACCTTTTTTGTGACCCCCTACACCATATTTTGACGAAAAATTGCAATGTAGGTATAGAATTTGCGAGTTTACGATTTTATCATATGTATTGATTTCACCCAGTAAAATGTCATGGAGGGGACAGAATGTGTGACTTCAGGGATTAGATGAGTTGGGGGCCCTTAGGAGATTAACATCCTAAAAATACCCTACCCTGAGAGTTACGGTGTGGAAGGGGGGATGTCATAATTTATTTTTTATGGGAATTTTTTTCTGAATAGCATTATTGATTGACTGATTCTAAACTAATCATCATATTTTGAGCTCCTTGTTACCTTAAATCAAAGAAATATTTTTAAAACATACCAATTTTTTGCTCTTCCAGGTAAGGAACTGCTGAATTACTTTTTGCAAAATAAACGTCCAATGAATTCCTCATATCCTCATATTAAACGTCAAGATGTGGTAATTTATTTCATTAAAAACGTAGGACCATTTACTAAAGAAAACTCATAGTAATCTATTTAGTATAGGTTTCCATTCAAAAATCGTTCTAAGTTTTTATAGAAAATTTACATATTTTCAACACATTTGCTCATAAAACGGCTCAATTTGCATTGATTTAAGGTCGATAATCAAGCCACGCATGCTCTTTAGGGTGAGTTTCTTAATAGCAAAAGGTATTCATGATACTGAACAACTTTCATGTAGGTACTCATGATACTGAACAACTTTCCCCAAAGAAATACGAGAAAAGAAATTGGCACCCCCATTCTAAATTGCCGATCAGCTGATTGGTTTACTATGTTGAGTCGAAAATTATGTTTTCTTATTTCGACCTATGTTCTTTAGGGAAAATTGTTCAGTATCATGAGTACATGCATACCTTTTTTCTATCAAGAACTAATTAAAAGTCACCCTAATAGTATGATCACTAAGGCTGAGCTGGTATGGGGTACCTTGCACCTAAACCTGCTGGGATGAAGCTTGGCAGGAGTCAAGTACATACCCATAGGCATAGATTTCCCATAGGTAACATATTAGAAGTGGTGCTCCCCAGCAGGACGCGACTGAGATGCACAGTGGGGCATAATGTCGGAATGTGTAGTTTTTTACTAGGTTGAAAATTGTATCTGTTGAACCGACATAGGCAGCTGGTTGAAAATTTCACAGAATACGTATTTTTAAAACAAATATATCACCTTAAAATAAATAAATGGTACAGCAGCACTGCACTTACTTTCTCGCAATACTCAAGGAAAAACTATCAACCGCAAACTTAAATTTGTAATGCCATACACATAGTATGGAAATACAAACTTTTATTTACGTTTTTCCAAAAAAATGTTCGGATGAAATATACAGATCAATTCAGAATTCAAATTGTCAAACATTAAAACAAACAAACATCAAACGATTTCGAGTAAATCACATGTTTAGCTTTTGGTAGTACTGGAACACCCTTTATATGAATTTTCAAAGATCAATAGATACTACCGTAGGATACTTGCATGGAGATTTTTTTTATTTCCCAACACATGTTCCTTATCGATTATTGTTCAGTTTAGTCTACTGAGCAAGCCCTTTCAGTTTTTGGTACATCCTGTGTACTAAAGTTTATTCAAAAAATCATAAAGAATATCCAGTCAGGTAGACAATCAATCCAGGAGTAATATCATAGAAAATTTTAATAAACTCAATGGAACCAACTTTGGGTAAATCACATATTTACGATTTGGTGGTACAGGAACACCCCTTATATGAAATTACACAGATCATTTGATACTGGCGCAAGATATCTTACATGGAGATGCTTGGTCATGCAGTTTCATCAAGATTTTATGAGCCGTTTTTGAGAAAATCACAATTTATCATTTTCGTTGTATGACAGCTACCCTCAAAATGAGAGCCAGCCAGAAACCACTAAGAACCCTTCGATGGATTTGCATAAAACTCCTAAATTCCAAATATGGTGTCAATCGGACCATTCGTTTAGCCGCTAGGCCAAAGCGTGACGGACAGACCGACCGACGGACCGACCGACCGACGGACCGACCGACCGACAGACCGACCGACCGACCGACCAACGGACGGACATTTTTGGGAGACTTGTTTTTTATGATGTTAAGTGATATAGAACACATTTTTGAGAAAATCTGAAAACCTTTTTTTTTCACGAATACAAAACCTTTCTCGCTCCGCTCGAAGGTAAAAATTTAAAATTTTAATAAATAAGGCGGGTCGCCATACAAGAATAGCTATTTGTTATGCAAGGCAGCAAAAGGTTTATTTGACGCGAGTGCCTTGTATTGAAACCTGAGCAAGCGAAGGATTCTAGGATTAAACCACGAGCGAAGCGAGTGGTTCAAAAGAAGAATCCTGAGCTTGGCGAAGGTTTCAAGGCACGAGACGCAAAATAATTTTGCTGCCGAGCGAAACACAAAATTTTTCACCTCATTAAAGCGAGGAAATGTTAACATAATGCAAGAAAAGCAATTCAAATATAAGAAACTAGCTGTTGCCCGCGGCTTCGCTCGCATGGATTTCGTATTTAGGTTGTTACCGGTTTTCCAAAGCAATGAGATATTTTAGTCCAGAGAAGTTATTATTTATCCCATCATTTCGGGGTAATTTTAAACTAAGGAAAAACAGGATTAACCCTGCGCAAATCAATGAGTATGATTCAAGATCCAGCTGAATTTTATACAATATACAGACGTTACTCATAAATTGAGGCATGGAATTTACAAATGGGCTAAGTGCCAGAAAAACCAAAATCACTTTGCACCTTTGAAATGGAATAGCTGTACAACATAGCTCCTATGAAAGGTAAAAATTAAATTTTGGTTTTTCTGGCACTTAGCCCATTTGTAAATTCCATGCCTCAATTACTCAGAGCAAAGGAACTTAGCAGCAATATCCTAACAAATTTAAACAGAGAGATGAGAGACACCTTTAAGTAATATTTCAAAACAGACCCAATTCGCAGAAGTAATTGAGAAAAACTTAAACCCTCTCCCTCTCTCTCCCTCTCCCCTTTCTCTCCCCCTCCCCCTCCCTCTGTCTCTCTCCCTCCTCCCTCCCACTGCCCCTCCCTCTCCCCCTCCCCCTCCCTCACCCCCTCCCTCTCCCTCTCTCCCTCCCTCTCCCCCTTCCCCTACCTCTCCCTCTCCGTCTACATTTCCTGTACCTGTACCTCTACCTCTCTACCTCTCTACGTCTCTAGCCCTCTACGTCTCTACCTCTCTACCTCTCACCTCTCTACCTCTCTACCTCTCTACCTCTCTACCTCTCTACCTCTCTACCTCTCTACCTCTCTACCTCTCTACCTCTCTACCTCTCTACCTCTCTACCTCTCTACCTCTCTACCTCTCTACCTCTCTACCTCTCTACCTCTCTACCTCTCTACCTCTCTACCTCTCTACCTCTCTACCTCTCTACCTCTCTACCTCTCTACCTCTCTACCTCTCTACCTCTCTACCTCTCTACCTCTCTACCTCTCTACCTCTCTACCTCTCTACCTCTCTACCTCTCTACCTCTCTACCTCTCTACCTCTCTACCTCTCTACCTCTCTACCTCTCTACCTCTCTACCTCTCTACCTCTCTACCTTTCTACCTCTCTACCTCTCTACCTCTCTACCTCTCTACCTCTCTTCCTCTCTTCCTCTCTACCTCTCTACCTCTACCTCTACCTCTCCCTATCCCTGCCCCTATCCCTACCCCTAACGCCAATTTAACCGCTATCCCTAACATAGAAATGAAACCCATATTTATTTTTAGACATTTCAAACCTATCGCACCCCAACCCCATCCCCAGGGGATGATGGTATTTCACGTCCACCACATTGGATTTCAAAGTTGTTGTAGCTTTCGTAATCAGCGACCCGATAAACCATACAAACGACACCCATATTGATATTTAGACATTTCAAACCTATCGCACCCAAACTCCATCCCCAGGGGGATGATGGTATTTCACGTCCACCACGTTGGATTTCACAATTGTTGTAGTTTTCGTAATCAGCGACCCGATAAACCATACAAACGACACCCATATTCACATTTCAACCCTATCGCACCCCAACCCCATTCCAAGGGAATGATGGTATTTAACGTCCACCACGTTGGATTTAAAAATTGTTGTAGTTTTCGTAATCAGCGACCCGATAAACCATACAAACGATGCCCATATTGGTTTTTAGACTTTTTCACCCCATTTCCCTTTTTTAGGGGTTGAATTTGGGGTGGAATTTCAGTAACAGTGATGAACGTTGCATAGAATTACATCATTAATGCCTAAATAATAAAGTTTGTGGATTTTACTTTAAAAATAAAGAATTTTCAACTTCATCTCCCTTTTCACCCTTAAGGGTGTCGAATTTTCAAAAACCCTGAGACACGTAAATATTAATTTTTAGTAGACTGCCTAAATACAAATTTTGAAGATCCTAACTTCAAAACTGACGGACTTTCATACAAACTTTCATCCCCTATTTTACCCCCTTAGGGGTGGAATTTTGTAAAACCCTTTCTTAATGCACCCCTAGGCTTTATAAGGAACCTACATGCCAAATTTGGAATATCTAGACCCAGCAGTTTGGGCTGTGCGTTGATATGTCAGTCAGTCAGTCAGTCAGTCACCTTCTTTTTTTATATATATAGATAAGTGTTTAATTAATTACTCATACGTTTTAACGTAAGAGCATAATACCAACATTACATAATGGTACTGACGACAGCAAGCAAGTGGAAACATAACCAGTATAACCTGAACCAGCGCTTCGCTACAAACCTCCGTAACCAGAGCCCAGCTCAAGGCCAAAGAGTTTTCACTAGACAATACTAGACATTAAAAAGGAAATCACTATAATTAAATTATTATTATTTTTGGGACTGTTGTGCTTATGTTCATGACTCTACCTATAAACTACTTGATAAATTTGCAGAACAAGGTTCATTTTCATGGGATTTTAAAGTGGAGACAGAGGATAGGCAGTGGCAGGCAAATCTATTTTGTGTTGCGTTGATTTGAAGTCAAAGGGCGAGACCATTAATCTGGGCAAGAGAACAAAAAAAAGGCGATCGAATTCTTACCCAGCAGGCATTCACTATTTATAATACTATTTGTTTCTTTCCTATAGCTGCATCCCTCTTTCTCATCTTGAAAACGATAGTGCGTGGCTGGTTTTACAAGCGGCCAGTACTGCAGCATACTACAAAATAATAAGTACATCGCGTTCGAATTTCAAAATCCTTTTGCCCGCTAGGGGCCAAAAATCGCTTTTGGCCGCAGAATTTAACCGACAAAACAAATGTTTTCGAGCTTTGGAGGTGAAAACGTATTTTTTTTGTTTTTGCTCTATCATCAGAACGGTTAGTAATTAGAGTGTCAAACTTGGTATGAGTATAGTTCACTAAAATGTCAATAAAATAATATGTCCTGACTGACTGACTAACTGACTGACAGACTGACTGACGTCAATCCGTATCCGCTTTAGTTATACGTGTGAAATTTATTATGCTTATTTATTGCATGCCACAAACACCACCCAAGAAAGGATTTTCCAAAACTCATCCCCCAAGGGCGTTAAATAAAGGATGAAAGTCAAAGCTAAGTAAAATTTTTTGAAAATCTTTCATCCCTTATTTCACCCCCTTGGGGTATGAGTTTTGGAAAATCCTTTCTTGGCATAGATTTATATAGTCAAGAAAGGGCCTTGGAAACAAGCGGTTCAAAATATTCCCATACAAGAAAAAATTGGGCCATCTGTGAAAAATTGCGTGAACTACGTTGTGTAGTACTTCGGTCGGTGCTAAATACACGGAACGGAAATAATATGGCGGGAAAAAACAAAACAAACTTTTTACTGTTTATTTGTGATTTAGGCCTGGTTTTTCAGTTTCATTAATTGGATTATAGTCAAAAACAATAATAAGAAATAATAATAATAAGTTATATTGTTTCTTCAACTAAGAACATTTAATTTTGTTGGTAAGTTAATTTGCATCCAATGTTGACAATATGACTGACAACGACTGACGTTTGTTGGTCCTAAACGTCAGATTTCGGACCAACGAATTGGGAACATTGTAACGTGCCGATGGGCTAGTACTTATATATAAGTAAATGTTTCTTGGGTGATGTTTGTGGCATGCAACAAATTAGCATACTAAATTTCACACTTATAGCTAAAGCGGTTACGGATAGACGTCAGTCAGTCACTCTGTCAGTCAGTCAGTCAGTCAGGACATATTATTTTATTGACATTTTAGTGAACTATACTCATACCAAGTGTGACACTCGAATTACTAAATCATTTTTGGCCCTACATATTTTCACCGGTCAATCTCTCCATGACAGTGTTTTTCCTTTAACTTGAGATTGGCAGGAATGGTTGTTCCCCCTTACAACGACCGATTGCCAAAATTTTTTAAAAAGTGAAGTGAAGTGAACCGTTCTGACGATTGAGCAAAAACAAAAAAAATACGTTTCTTGTATGGTGACCTTATTTTTTAAAATTTTAATTTTATGGTATTTATTTGTTTTAAAAATACATATTCTGTGAAATTTTCAACCAGCTACCTATCTCGGTTCAACAGATACAATTTTCAACCTAGTAAAAAACTACACATTTTCGACATTATGCCCCACTGTGCATCTCAGTCGCGTCCTGCTGGGGAGCACCACTTCTAATATGTTACCTATGGGTATGTACTTGACTCCTGCCAAGTTTCATCCCAGCACGTTTAGGTGCAAGGTTCGCCTTCTTAGTTATCCTACTATAAGTATATATATATTTTCGCACTAGCGTTAATTTTTTTTTTACATCGGCAAGGAGCAAAGAGTTTTTATGTTTATTACGTTAAGAACATTTTCATGAAATTAAGCTGTATTCCAGAATACATGATAAATGAAAATTCATTTTGTGAAATTATTTTTATCAATTACCTAATCAACTAAATTTGGCATTTATTAATTATTAAGTAAGAAGATATTTAATTGTTGATAATTTATTTCAAAGTTTAAGAATAGGCTGTTTGGCAGTTTAGTCTGTGCATCTCAAATACGCGTATACATACATACATAATATCACGCCTTGTTCCCTTCGGGGTAGGCAGAGACGCGTATAATTCTCCTTGAACCTAAATATTTTAAACAATTTTAGGAAGACTGATATAACACAGAGTAAAAATTATATGTATAGAGTCTGTCAAACACATAGTATCACAGTTCTGAGGTGTGAAACGTAGACTGCTGCGACCGACATACGCTGTGTTCCAAATTGTACAAACGCTGCTAATAGCGTATACAGTACTCACGGACGGTCCAAATTGATTTAGCACGCTCACAAAGCTATCACTGCTTTAATGGCTCTAGTCAATTTGGAATGGATTTAAGCGCGCTCACGTGTTCATCTGTCAAAATGTCAGTTTTGTTTTTATTTTCTTTAACAAAGCCTAAGCTAATCCCTGAAAAATGTGCGCCAAATCCACTCTCATTTCCATTAGAGACAAACTCATTAAAATCAAAACTTGAGAAACATCAGCTGGCTGCAAACGTGTGGGATTTTATATGTGTCAAATCGATTTGACATTAGCGCTTTCACTGCTCCACCTATTTGACTAAAGCACTGATAGCAGAAACGATGACGTCATCAATGACGTAAGGCGGTGAAAGAGCGAGTGCTTTAGAGCACGCTTTTGGTCAATTTGGACCGACTTAAGCGCGCTTACAGTGCTCTAAAGCAGTCTGTTAGTGCATATTGGAACGCACAGTAAGTCGACTGGCTGTCAAAGAACCCGGTTAAAAGTTGTACAAAAATCAAGAAATTTTAAAAAAATCTGATGTTTTAGTTAAACTTTCTTTTTACTTGTAAATTAATCTTAATAATAAGAAAGGAAGCGTAAATGATCCGTAATTGCCATTTGATACGTGATTTTTAACACCGTTTTTTTCCTGAATGGTAAATATTTTACTAGAAAAACTGTAGTAATAACATTTATTAGTCCCAAGTCACAACAGAGACAAATAACATTTTTACGTTTGCTAGATTTAATAAAAATCTATACATTTTAGTATGGAGGTCCCCCCTGCAAGAAATGAATACTCCCTCTTTAGCAGAAAGTGCTGCTTTTTCAACCTCCTTGAAATATAAGGTGTTTTACAGAGCCCGTTATCTAGTAATGTTTCAATTTTTCTTAGTAGCTGCCATACATAGTAGCATGTATACAGAGTGTACCTTTTAAACAACCTATTATTAACGTCGTGAAAAATAACTATGGCTGTGACCGTTAATGCGCAGAAGTCAAAAAAATTGTTGCGGGGAAGAGTGCGGCAGGTGGGGGGAGGCGTGCGAATCGTTCATTGGCTCTCCACCTGTCACCTATGCGCAGAAAATAACCGTCAGAGCTAAACTTATCCTGCACACGCTGTACTATTTTCATCTGTGGCGGGACGGAGGGGCGCGCAGCCTGGACTTTGTAGTGCTCATATTAGATTAGGATTCGCCGCCATTTCCAATATGTACCTTTTTCAAATATTTCGTGCCCGTGAAATTTTATTGAAAAATAGTAGGTAGAATTAAAATACATTATACATGCAATAATACCAGAAAATAAGTAAAAAAAATAAAAAGAAGTTAATAAGTCTATAAAATAGGCGACGAAACAAAACCTACAATGAATTAGCAAACAAATAAAATCGAAAAGAAAACCACTGAAGCTGAAACTGTTCTGCTTATTTTTTTTTCAAATACCTAGCAGACAGACATAAGGCGGCTTCTTTCCACACATAAAAACTGTAATAAGCATAATACGTAATAAAATTGCCATTGTTGTTTACTTAAATTTATGTAATTTATAAGTATACCTACGTATCGCATTAATGAAGATAAAGAAGTATACGCAACTACATATAATATGATATTAGGTCTTTACCTATGAAATTGCCGTTTTGTATGGAGAATTTTAGGTAAACTCAATTTTCAGTACTAACTTTTTTGCATTTTTCTTAGTAATTTTAAATCCAATTTCTTTTTTTTTTAAGCATTATTGGGAAGACATAAGGCTAACAGAAGCTTAAATTTAATTTTCGAAAAATATTATCTGTAAAAAAATATAACAAATCTAATGATGAAATCGGACGACTTTTAAGACGAACAATTTTCGAACCATTAATTTTATATATCAAACTAAAAATAAAAACTTTATTTTATGCGTAAATTGATAACCTTGAAGTCAACTTTCAAATATAAGACAAATGAAAAAAATAGCATTAGAATTATAGGAATTATGACCTCATTAAACTGTAAGAAAATTTCGGAAATTTCATAGGTAAAGACCTATTATTAATATACTCGTTTGATTCTATTATCACACTCGTCTACGCCTCGTGTGATAAAATTCATGTTTTAATAACCTGTTTTATATGACAGATGCATAAACTACTAATTTAATAACGTTTGATACGAGGATATAACGGGCGCACATTTTGCAAATAAATAATAATTCATATGTTTCTTAACTGGAGGAGACAAACCTTGGTATATTTATTTGATTTAAAGGTAAAAAGGAGCTCAAAATGTGATGATAGTATATTTTAAGAATCAGCTCTTAAAGCCCTTTCATCAATAATACTATTCAGAAGAAAATAAAATCCCATACGAAAAATTTATGAAACACCTTAACTACCTCTCAGGGCCGGGTACTTTTAGGATGTTCACCTCCTAAGGACCCCAAACCCTTCCCTGAAGTCAACAACATTCTGTTCCCTTTCATGCACTTACAGACCTTTCTGAGAATTCATTTAATGGCGACCACTTACCATCAGGTGGCCCAAAAGCTCGATTACTCACTTGTTACATTAAAAAATATATATTATTGACTAACTGAAAAATCCTTGTCTTTATTCTTGAATGTTTTATTTTACAGATAATCCAGTACTTTGCGACGAGCGACTGTACGAGCTGATGACGGTGCTAGAGAGCCTGAACGCTCGCGTGAGCGGCGTATCTTCGTGCGGGGCCCCACAGACGACGGCCCCCGTGCTGATGCGCGCGATCAACGACATCGTACCGCAGGAGGAGCCGCCCATTATCCTAGTGACGCACCTGGGCCCGGGCGCGGGGGAGCGCGACGGGTTGCCGCCGGCGCCGGGCGCGCAGCTGGCGTACCGGCGCGTCGGCGCGCTGATCGGACATCTGCTGCCGGAGCGCGAGGGCGGGCTGCCCGTGGTGGTGGAGCCGCCCATCACGTTGCCCTCCGCCAGCAGCAATGTCGTGGTCAAGTGGCCCGACGAGAGACGACAGGAGGACCACTCGCACCCTCTCGCCGACCACCTGCGGCTGCGTGACCTTACCTCCTCCCCGCAGTGAGGACTCGCTTATTGATGCCCGGCGCCCGTGCCGCCGCTGCCGCCTTACAACTGAGTGCTTCGCCTTAGGAAATATACTGCCTCCATAGAATAGGGCAGAGTGTCTTATGATTTGGTCGGGTGCATGGAAAATATGTCGTACAAGATTCCTTCCTATTTGTTTGGTCAATGTAAATAGGAGAGCTAATTTGGTATTCACACAGCATTGACGGTTTGTAAGTGATAGATTAATAGGTTTACCTTATCAATTTGTGTGAGTGTGGGCAGGAAGGACTAAGTATGTATCCTTAAAATGTGATAGGACAATTCGAAGAGCTTATTTCGAAAAAAATGTTAGATTTATAGGGAAAATATCACAAATGAGCACTTGAATTTCATTAAATTTTTAATGAAAAATGTATTGAGATTAATAATTTAATACAACCAAATAAAATGTTTGTAAGATAAGAAATATTTTATGTATAAGTGTCATTCATTACCATATATATTTTTATTGAATATTTTAAATATTAACAATACTAATAAAGGCATAGGCTACTCTTAACTGACAGTCATTTGTTATAAATAAAAAAAATATATTGATCTACGTAAGCTGAAATAATTTGTTTATCCAGCGTTTCAAATCTGAATTGTCACCATTTTACCAATTACCTATATAAGTACCTATATATACATCATTGTGTTAATAGTTTTAGGTGCCACTGTATGGAGAAATTAAGGATGTAGTTGTTGTTTCAAATAAATATTATTTTTAAATTACGATGGTTATTACTTTAGGTCCAGAAAGACAAAGACTAAAGGCCCCTTTATAGCCCGGTTTCATACGTGGTCTGCCACAGTGCATGGGAAAACACCCGTTAGCCAAACTCTACTCTGCGTCTCTCCTACGCTCGAAATAAATATATCAGATAAGTAAGTAAATAGGCAACAATCTCCACAAATAGAAGCAATGTTGGAATGCAATTACAAAACTTTAGTGCCGTGTGGTGCTGGCAAAGAATAGTACCAACCCATACATACCCGTGGGTGTCGTAAGAGGCGACTAAGGGTTATGATGAATTACAAAAAAGTTATGCACAACAGTAAGTAAAATGTGGTCAGTAGAAATACATTGCTTGTTTAATACGTTGTCTATACGAAAAACTTGAATGCAGTAAGTATGTCTACTGACCCGTTTTTACTAACCCAATGTAAATTCAGCCTAACGCTAAATCTTTCAACTTGTAAGACCGGCGCCAACTGCTTAGACCTTCTGTTGACTACCGATCCAGACAGACCGTTACCATTCCGTATTAGTCAGATGCAAAGCTCGCCCGTGGTTTATTCTCCCAAATAACAGCTCACATCTTGTTTGGGAAATAGCTTGTTTGCTTTCTTTTAGCCTTCAAAATAAGTATAGGTAACTTTTGTATGAACAACCATAAAGGTTGGTTGTGAAACTTCCTGTCACGCTACTTGTTTAATCCTTTGTATGCGTGACAGAGTCGATCAGGGTTTCCTTCAAAGTAGTGTATTATTTTTATATGGTTTCCTTACTTCAATCTCAAACGACCCAAACCCAGGGACTAGATAAGTACTATACGTGTTCATGTCAAAGTGTTTGAAAATCATTATATTGTATGGCTTATTGGAAAAGTAAAGTTTTTATTATTATTAATACCAACTGCGACCATGTTGAGGCGCGGAAGCACGCAGCATATCTTGCTTGGGCTAATACTCGAAATCATAAATTTATTTATTTATTTATTATAACTTTATTTCAGGTAGATAGATACCCATATACAAAAGCAATATAATGTAAAAAACAGAGTTATATAATCTACAAGTAGATTAAGTCCAACAAGTATATATTACTTTCTGTTCTCACTCTTGTGCAAACTCACCCAGTGTTTAAGTATCTTGTTTTGATAGATATTATCAACACAGACCTTAATGAGACTGTTACTGGAACACCGTAGTCTTTCCCAGAATGCGGCAACACGTTGTCTGATTACAGCAAAATAGTCGGGAACCCTGGCGTCCGCGAACATACCAGATGCGCTGCAAAATCTTGGCAGCTTCAGTAATATTCTTAACGCATCGTTGTATTGTACTCTAAGGATGTTATGTGATTTTCGTTTATAATTTGTCCACAACTGACAAGTGTAGAAGGCTTGACATCATATCAGCCGAAAGACGTCCACTGCTGGACATAGGCCTCCCCTAAAGAACTCCATGACGACCGGTCCTGCGCTGCTCGCATCCAGCGGCATCCCGCGACCTTGACCAGATCGTCGGTCCACCTTGTGGGGGGCCTGCCAACGCTTCGTCTTCCGGTACGTGGTCGCCACTCTAGAATCCTTACGTCCCATCGGCCATCGGTTCTTCTTGCGATGTGCCCTGCCCACTGCCACTTCAGTTTAGCGATTGTCAGGGCTATGTCAGTTACTTTAGTTCTTCTGCGGATCTCCTCATTTCTGATTCGATCGCGCAGAGAGACACCGAGCATAGCCCTTTCCATAGCCCTTTGGGTGACTTTGAGCTTTTTGATAAGGCCCATCGTGAGCGGCCACGTCTCGGTGCCATATGTCATCACTGGCAACACACACTGGTCAAAGACTTTCGTCTTGAGACACTGCGGTATTTTGGACGTGAAGATATTGCGGAGCTTCCCGAACGCTGCCCATCCGAGTCGGATTCGACGAGTTACCTCTTTCTTTAAGTTGGATTTACCCAGCTGGACTGTTTGTCCCAGGTATACGTACTCATCAACAACTTTGAGTAGAGTGGGTACAACAAGGGCGTTAGACATAACTTTCGTCTTATCCATGTTCATTTTAAGACCCACTTGTTGTGAAACTCTACTGAGGTTATTGAGCATCGTGCCGAGATCTTCCAGGGTCTCAGCCATTACGACAATATCGTCGGCAAATCGAAGGTGGGTCATGTACTCGCCATTAATGTTGATGCCTAGTCCTTTCCAGTCTTGACAGTAGGTCTTAAATAACAGAATTTTAACATCGTCAGAGCACCTTGCAAATCGGCGAGCAAGCATATTGCAGCGGATCGCCAGGGCCCTCTCGTTCCATATCGAGGTCATCACACATATCCTCGGTCAGAATGTGACCTAGATATTTGAATTGCTTAACAACCCGAACTGATGAACCATCTAAGAACACCGGTGGCACCATAGAATACATTCATGTATTCTATGGGTGGCACCCTCTCCGGACCCTTACCTAAAGCTCTGAATACTCAAAAAAACCGGTCAAGTGCGAGTCGGACTCGCACCCTAAGGGTTCCGTACCTATCTACAATATGATATATTAAAAGCTTTTGCTCTTTGATTTTAAAAAAATCCGCGACCATCTGACTTGAAAAGAGGGGTCAAGTCGGATGGTCGCGGAGCATCCGACTTGACCCCTCTTTTATAGAAAAGTTCTTGAAACGGGAGCTCACCTTAATTGGTTATTATTAGTTGTGAGAAAAATTGGAATATTTAATGATTTTAGACTTTTCCCTTTATTTGTACTGTGAGACCTAGCTTCTTGCCAAATTTCATAATTTTAGGACAACGGGAAGTACCCTGTAGGTTTTGCATTTTTGCATAAATGTATGGAGATGAAGACATAAAAAGCCATATCTTTTGATTGCATCGTTGTAAAAAATGGTTCATGGACCTTAATATTTGTTATCAATTTCAACCTGATACCTCTTCTCGTTCGTGAGAAAAGGGGTCTTGACAGACAGACAGACGGACAACAAAGTGATCCTATAAGGGTTCTGTTTTTTTATTTTGAGGTAGGAGGTTTTTCTGAGACGTTTGTCAACAACGTATTGTAGTAGTAGAAAAAAAAAGAAAATTTGAAACGTTAAATTATACCAATTTTGGCTGACATTTGAACTCTTTGATAGGTAAGCTGCTGTTTTGGTCAGCTACCCACCACTTTGAGACATCCATCGTTGTTAATTGACATCAATTTTTACCTGAAAAACAGAGTACAGATGGTCCAAGTTGAAAAGTCCGTCAGCAGTGCCGCAGATGTGTCGTTCGGAGTACCTCAAGGTAGCGTGTTGGGTCCTACTCTATTCTTGGCTTATATAAATGATCTATGTGAGATGACAATAAAGAACGCAAAAATTTTTTCATACGCGGACGACACCGTTGTCGTTTTTTATGGAGCAAACTGGCATGAGGCTAGACGGAACGTAGAGAATGGTTTGGCTCAAACAGCCAGATGGCTAAAACTTAATCTTCTGACCTTAAACACCTCCAAAACTAATTATATTTGCTTTGGCATTGACTTACGATCTCAACGTGACACGAATTTCCCAATAAAAATACACGCTTGTAATTTTGGAGACAATGCAAAGAGATGTAACTGCCCAGTAATTGAGAGAGTCACACAGACAAAATATCTAGGTGTATTGGTAGACCAAAGACTCTCATGGTACCCTCACCTAGATCATGTCATGAATAGAGTAATAGGTAGGGTGATGGCCTCCAGCATTTCTATATAATTTGGCAGACGTGGATCGTTCGATTAAAGACGATGAGTAGAACCACAGAAAAATAGTCTGCCACCTTGGTAGCGCTGCGTTATCAATTAACAGGGCTTTAAAAATGTAAAAAAAAATCATGAGCTAAATCATTTGCTCATGTCTGCCGCTTGCACTGATGGTCAGAATCATCCTCAAAACGATGAAAGTTGAAGAGGCAGACCACCACACCTCTGCGTTTTGAAGGAATATTTTTTTTAGTTTTTTGTTATGATATTAAAACGTGTATATCATTTGCTCATGTGGCAGACATAGATCGTTCGATTAGTGGCAGACATAGATCGTTCGATTAAAAACGATGAGTAGAACAACAGAAAAATAGTCTGCCACCTTGGTAGCGCTGCGTTATCAATTAACAGGGTTTTAAAAATGTAAAAAAAAAACACGTGCTAAATCATTTGCTCATGTCTGCCGCTTGCACTGATGGTTACAATCATCCTCAAAACCATAAAAATCGAAGAGGCAGACCTCTAGACCTCTGATTTACCAAAGGCAGACCATTTGATTCATAGTCTTATATATAGGGTGACTTCATAGATTTATATAGTCAAGATAGGGTCTTGGGAACAAGCGGTTCAAAATTTAATAAAAAAATCACCCCCATCAAAAACCCGTGAAATTGATTCCACTCTCGATTCTGAATAAACTATTTTCTCAGTTTCGCTCAAAGATTTCGGACCTCCTTGAGTACCTTTATTTTTCTGTGGTTTCGCTTACTCCGTTAACACGTTGTACTCGTATAGGGTACTTCCTAATCAACTGCGTTCCTTTGAGTGTGTTACTCTGACCATAGAACTTAACAACTTTCCCTAAAGTACGACAAAAAAATTACAAAAAAAATACTTCACTTAGTTCTTGGTTATAAACTGCTACGGTTATTTTGTAATTTTTAGCGCTAATAGAAACCTTGAAATACTTTGAAGGAGGTGTGTAGTTTTTGTTATAAATATTTTTATTTTACAAGTTTTAGTGTTAAGCAAACATCGTAAGGTACAGGCACCAAAAGGTGGTTAGTAACCCTAACTGATCTAAATTGACCTGATGATCACTCCTTCAAAGTGGTAAGGACAAACGACTGAAAGGCCTTCCGAAGCACGAATGACGTAGTGTTGTCATATCACTACAATAATGATGTCTCTAAAAAAGTTCGAGCATTTCATGGATAGTCTCTAAAATTGATGGTCAGTAATAAGTAACCAACTTATAGACAGGTACGCACTTCGGTGGAAAGAATTTGACCTTGAGCGAGTATTTTCTTTAAGGCGTTTGTAACGTAGCCACAGAATATTCAAGCAATATTTATATTTGTAATCGGTTTCTCGAAAACGGCTCTAACGATTTTGATGAAAATTACTATATGGGTTATCGGGGCGAAAAATCGATTTAGCTGGGTCTCATGTCTGGGAAAATTCGTTTTCACCGTCTTTTTAATCATTTCTTTGCGCGTTTTAGTGCGTTTAAGAAACTTACAGCGCCACCTGGGTTTGAGTAGCATAGCTTGCTCACCCGATGATATTGTAAGGTTGAGGCGGCTATTCTAGAGCGAAGCTCGGTCGCCCAGGTACTATAATAGTAAACAAGTTCAGCGTAGCGCTGGTTCGGCTGACTACAGGTTACACTGGTTTTGTCTCTACGTGTACAATGCCGTGCGTTCCATGGCATGGCATCTCTAAGATGTTCAATTTCCTGTGTAGAGCTTTCACCTGAGAGATTTTGCATTATTTACCTAACGCGTTGTTTTAAAACACGTAGGTAATCGTGCCTATAAAGTTTGAGCGTTGCTTTCGATTTCCCTGGGATCCCATAATGAGATCCTGACTTGGTGGCCATGGGACAACTTCAGAAGTATGTTTGGTCGGATAAAAAAAGAATTTTTAAAATCGTTCTATTATTTGACAGAACGTTCTAATTGTTGTGCCACTAGCGGTCACACACCACGACTAACGTTATTTAATTTTAGAGATCGCAAAGAAAGACCAACTTCCACTTGGCCACGAGCGCTTCAAACTTTCGATCAATACGTGACTAAAATTTTGAAGAATTATCCTCCAACTCCTAACCGTTAAGGAGTTGGACCTTCCATCATCAGACCATCAACATGAGATGATGAATACCAGACGCAAATACTTGTGTAGCTTTGAAAAATATATGAAAAACGTTATACGTGCCTATAAAATTTGAGGGTTGCCCTCGATTTCCCTAGGATCCCATCATCAGATCCTGACTTGGTGACAATGGGACCACCTCAAGAGTATTTCCTTTCGGATAAAAAAGTAATTTGCAAATCGTTAACACTTGACGGAAAAATAGGTGGACATACATAAAAAAAAAAATACATACAGTGGAACATAGAACCTCCTCCTTTTTTGAAGTCGGTTAAAATTAGGCTTAGTTTCCATACTCCTGATAAGCCCATGTATTTACTGTGCCTCTGATTTTTTATTTTTAGGGTTCCGTACCTCAAATAAAAAAAACGGAACCCTTATAGGATCACTTTGTTTTCCGTCTGTCTGTCGGTCTGTCTGTCAAGGCCCTTTATCTCACGAACGGGTAAAGGTATCAGATTGATTTTAATACCATATATTAGGATCCATGAACCACACAAGATCTGAAAATTTCAATTGTTTACAACGACGCAATCAAAAGATATGGCATTTTATGTCCTCATCTCCATACGTTTATGCAAAATAGCAAAACCTACAGGGTACTTCCCGTTGACTTAAAATTATGAAATTTGGCAAGAAGCTAGGTCTCACAGTACAAATAATGGGAAAGGTCTGAAATCATTAAATATTACAACTTTTCTCACAACGAATGGTAACCAATTGTGGTGAGCTCCCGTTTCAAGAACATTCATTCTATTTTAAAAATAGGAACACTTACAAACTTAAAATTAATTAATTTACACTTACAAATTTTTTTTTTTTTTATTTGTTTTATTTGCTTCTCTTGGATTTGTGGATGTAATTAATATTTTTATACAAAAATTTGCATGCTTGACGCAAGCAGAATACTGTACTGGAATCTATTTTAAGAACTTATTATGTAACATGTATTCTTGCAAATAAATAATTTCTATTCTATTCTATTCTATTCTATTCTATTCTATTCTATTCTATTCTATTCTATTCTATTCTATTCTATTCTATTCTATTCTATTCTATTCTATTCTATTCTATTCTATTCTATTCTATTCTATTCTATTCTATTCTATTCTATTCTATTCTATTCTATTCTATTCTATTCTATTCTATTCTATTCTATTCTATTCTATTCTATTCTATTCTATTCTATTCTATTCTATTCTATTCTATTCTATTCTATTCTATTCTATTCTATTCTATTCTATTCTATTCTATTCTATTCTATTCTATTCTATTCTATTCTATTCTATTCTATTCTATTCTATTCTATTCTATTCTATTCTATTCTATTCTATTCTATTCTATTCTATTCTATTCTATTCTATTCTATTCTATTCTATTCTATTCTATTCTATTCTATTCTATTCTATTCTATTCTATTCTATTCTATTCTATTCTATTCTATTCTATTCTATTCTATTCTATTCTATTCTATTCTATTCTATTCTATTCTATTCTATTCTATTCTATTCTATTCTATTCTATTCTATTCTATTCTATTCTATTCTATTCTATTCTATTCTATTCTATTCTATTCTATTCTATTCTATTCTATTCTATTCTATTCTATTCTATTCTATTCTATTCTATTCTATTCTATTCTATTCTATTCTATTCTATTCTATTCTATTCTATTCTATTCTATTCTATTCTATTCTATTCTATTCTATTCTATTCTATTCTATTCTATTCTATTCTATTCTATTCTATTCTATTCTATTCTATTCTATTCTATTCTATTCTATTCTATTCTATTCTATTCTATTCTATTCTATTCTATTCTATTCTATTCTATTCTATTCTATTCTATTCTATTCTATTCTATTCTATTCTATTCTATTCTATTCTATTCTATTCTATTCTATTCTATTCTATTCTATTCTATTCTATTCTATTCTATTCTATTCTATTCTATTCTATTCTATTCTATTCTATTCTATTCTATTCTATTCTATTCTATTCTATTCTATTCTATTCTATTCTATTCTATTCTATTCTATTCTATTCTATTCTATTCTATTCTATTCTATTCTATTCTATTCTATTCTATTCTATTCTATTCTATTCTATTCTATTCTATTCTATTCTATTCTATTCTATTCTATTCTATTCTATTCTATTCTATTCTATTCTATTCTATTCTATTCTATTCTATTCTATTCTATTCTATTCTATTCTATTCTATTCTATTCTATTCTATTCTATTCTATTCTATTCTATTCTATTCTATTCTATTCTATTCTATTCTATTCTATTCTATTCTATTCTATTCTATTCTATTCTATTCTATTCTATTCTATTCTATTCTATTCTATTCTATTCTATTCTATTCTATTCTATTCTATTCTATTCTATTCTATTCTATTCTATTCTATTCTATTCTATTCTATTCTATTCTATTCTATTCTATTCTATTCTATTCTATTCTATTCTATTCTATTCTATTCTATTCTATTCTATTCTATTCTATTCTATTCTATTCTATTCTATTCTATTCTATTCTATTCTATTCTATTCTATTCTATTCTATTCTATTCTATTCTATTCTATTCTATTCTATTCTATTCTATTCTATTCTATTCTATTCTATTCTATTCTATTCTATTCTATTCTATTCTATTCTATTCTATTCTATTCTATTCTATTCTATTCTATTCTATTCTATTCTATTCTATTCTATTCTATTCTATTCTATTCTATTCTATTCTATTCTTGAAAATTGGTATGTTCATAGTGCATAAGCTATAAAATAACAACAAATAATAAAATTTGGTCAAGCGCGTGTCGGACTCAAAAAATGTAGCACATTAACTTACTGAAATTTCAACTAATACAATTATGATTATGTGGTGGTACGGAACCCTCTGTGCGCGAGTCTGACTCGCACTTGGCCGGTTTTTTTTTAAAGCATCGGTTACTTTCAAAGCAACCTTTTTAGTAAGATGCTGGCTGGTATTTTGATACATAATTTTTTCATGTTCATTTGTTCAAAGTTCTGTCAAGATTTGAATGGATGACATCAATCAAAGACATAGCAGTCGCAGTCTCAGGAGACGCATTTTTGAAGCGTTCGTATTGGCAAGATTCGTATACGAATCAGTGATATCGCTATTTTTGAATATTTATACCTGTGAATTCTGTCTGACCAAAGATTTTGCAAACTACGCCAGGGGGCGTTAGAAGCGCAGCGTTTTTCTTACGTCAATGGGTCTGACCCACTCGTTTTGAGCACCCAGTAGACGTTGGCCCAACCGTTGGCCGCGCCGGCTCGGCAAGCTTGTTGACAGCTTTCACACGTTGGTGCGGCTCATTCCGTGTAGGTCTGTCAAGCAAGCAAGATGGACGTATACGCGGAGACTATCGCTGCCGCTGAAATATACTTATACAGTGCTTTTAAGTTTTGTTTCCAGCTGCACCATATTTGAAAAAAAATATATATTATTTTTACTTATTTAGAATAAAATAAAACGTCCCTCTGCTCCTACGCACTTATTTGAAATAAAGGCACGGCCAACGTGTGAACGCCGTTTGCGGCTCGTCGTGTAGAGCCCGTGTTGGATTTCTACCCTTGAACATTTCTACCACTCGAAAGTATATTTCATCTGTGATAAGAACGATATTGGCACGCACATGCACACACGCACACATCAAACAGTTTCGCGATCAGACTCCGCGATCATTATTATTTCTCTTTCTTTCTTTCGCAGGATCGCGGATTTAACGTGTGCGGGCACCCGACGTTTCCTTCACACATTGGGTGCCCGCACACGTAACATCCGCGATCCTGCGATCCGGTAGAGATGCAGCTATAAGAAAGAAAGAGAAAGCTATAAGACCATAGACACACCTAGTCTATGGTCCTATAGCTTTCTCTTTCTTTCTTATAGCTGCATCACAGCGGATCGCAGGATCGCGGATCGCGGATTTAACGTGTGCGGGGACCCATTGAGATATCAACTTTTTAATTAGCGTTCCATTCCTACGCAATTTATTACCGGTTTTTAAAATCAATGAATAATTTCTTTCCGGTGTTTATTTTTTTCTGAGTGAAACGAAATTATCTATGTACAAGTCAATGATCTTACATTTACCATGATTGAGGACTCCTAACAATTTGTACAGAGGCAAAACGAGCAGAGCAAGACATCATAGTCGATGTACTTCGTCCCTTTCTAATTGTTGCCATACTAATGAAGTTTGCTCAATTTCCGTGAAAAAAGTTAAGTTTTATATCCACAAATTTTTATTTATACGTATTCTTAAATACTCATTTAAATAATTTTCAACGTGCAAAGTATAAACTTCTCTCTTAGTTTTCATTAAATATTTATAAATGCAGAAAATCATTTTCTTTTGATTTATCTGGATTAAAAACTCTTTGGTAAAATGATTTTTAACAAAGATTTTGCATGACATTTTGTTGATGTTGTCATGGTAACATAAACAAAATGTCATGCAAAATCTATTAGAAAGGGACAGCTTCATCTCTTCTTACGTCCTACTCTGCTCGCTTAATTTTTGGAAGAGCGCAATCTGGTTAAAAGCGCCGCGCGCGAAGTATTAAATCTATGGTACAAGTGCGACAAGGCTTATTATGAACGTGGCAAAAAATGGAACTAACACCGCCACCTTGTGAAACGTCACTTTTGAGTGTTCTCCTTATACAAGCCAGCGCCCCCACCCGCGTTCATTATAAGCCTTGTCTACTTGAAAGAAGAAAGTGAATTAGGACGCACCCTATATTGGGGATATGATTGATTTAGTACGAATTTATAAAAATTAATATTTCTTAAAATCAGTGAGTAAATCGTCTGCCAATTTTTTGTTGTCTTCAGTGAAACCAAATGAAGCGAATAAAAGCAACTAGAATGATGAGCAAATGGTTTAGTAGAGCCTTTTTTTTTACATATTTACTAGTACTTCCTGTGATAATGCAGAGCCCTATACGTCTGCCTCTTCGATTTCTTTAATTTTTAGGATGTTTCTGACCAGCAGCTCCATTGGCAGACATGAGCAAATGATTTAGTACCCTTCTTTTTTTTACATTTTTGAAAAGCTGAAACTCAAAAACGCAGCGACGGACAGAAAAACTTTACTGAACCAAATCAATTTGTAATAATCTAAACTATCATCTCTAGCGATATGAAATACGTGCAAATCATATAGCGAAATATTTTTCACCTCCCTTACTATAAGGAAACTGTCATGGATTTTTAAGACATTACGTCATATAGTACCAAAAAAATCGGAAGTGGCCCATGACGTTTCTGAAAACCTCCTACGTTATATATATGTTTCGCTTGTACAATCGATTCTGATTTATTGCATCCCGGTATGGGGTGGTGCTGCTAAATCGCGTTTTCTCGAACTGGAGCGAGCCCAGAGAGCTCTTATCAAAATTATGTATTTTAAAAAGAGAAGATTTCCCACGGTAAAATTATATAAAGAAAGTAATCTACTTACGGTCAGACAACTGTATATTTTAAACTGTGTCATGAGAATACACAAATCACTCAATTTTGATCCACAAATTCACATGCGAAGAAGGAACGATATTGCTGTATATGTACCACCTGCTAAAACTAACTTTGTCAGTGTGCAATTTTATATTAGATCGCCTTACCTGTATAATAAAATCAATAAAGAAGTATACATATATGATAAAATAATTTATGAATGCAAGTCACTAATCACTAAGTGGTTAAAGACTAAGAATTACTATGAGACTGAAGAGTTTTTGAAATGTATTACATATAAAAAACCGGCCAAGTGCGAGTCGGACTCGCGCACTGAAGGTTCCGAACCACCACATAATCATAATTGTATTAGTTGAAATTTCAGTAAGTTAATGTGCTAGATTTTTTGAGTCTGATACGCGCTTGACCAAATTTTATTATTTGTTGTTATTTTATAGCTTACTAGCGGTTCGCCCCGGCTTCGCACGGGTAGATATAGGCTCTTGTTGCATCGGGGGTTACTAAAGAAACCAGCCAAGCGCAAGTTGGACTCCCACCGAGGGTTCCGTACCACTAAGGTAAAAATACTGTCCTAGTTATGGGCAGTCATACCATCTTAGTCACGCAGAAGTGCATTAAATTCGCTCGAGCCGACACGCACTTCATCAAAACCATCATAACATCCCATAATACGTCCACTACAGGACAGGGAGCTCCCTCAAGAATTCGAGCCCTTGCTAGAAGAATGTGGAGGGGAAGTATCTTAGTCACCACGCTTGTTAGCATTAAGGCTGGCACCATGGACCGCGGTTGTTGGTGACCGCAGTATGTAAGATGGTGCGATACACGGAAAGATGTCGCTGCCCATCTTCCGGTTTGTAAACCCTTAGTCGCCTCTTACGACACCTACAGGTTGAGATGGGTTGGCACTATTCTTTGCCGCTACCACACGGAACGACACGCACTTGACCAGTCAAATTTTTCGTGTCTATTCTCTGTTGTAGATAAAACCATTACAGTCACTTAGGGCGCTGTTTCTTTAATTTCAATTTTGATAACGATTACACTCATGTTAACTTTTGAATGGTATGTCCGATTTGAATAATTCAAAAAGGTACTGATATAGCCTTGAATACGAAATCATTTATTTGGATAAGGATTAATAGGTACGAATAATGTGGCCTATATAGTTTGTACCGGCGTTACTATTACATATTTTAACATGAAAAAGTAGTTATTGTGACATAACTGTAATAGTTAGACATATGGTATTGCGGACTTTTTTGTAGATATTGATGGCTTCTATAGTATTACTTTGCTCTATTGTTAATAGTTTCGGCAGCGTACTCGATATAAGGATGCTATTTAGTATTTTTTTCACACCTTGGGTTACATTATCGAAGTTTTCATACGGAACCCTAACTTTTTTAAAAAAAATTTATAGCCTTTGTTCATCCCGGATAATGCAGGTTTCTAATGGTGAAAGAATTTTTCAAATCGGTCGAGTAGTTTCGGAGCCTATTCATTACAAACATACAAACATACAAAAATAGGTACAAATCTTTCCTCTTTATAATATTAGTGTAGATGTAGACGTAGATGAAATATAAACATACCAATTTTCAAGTTTGTAAGTGCTCTCGTTTTTAAAAAACCGGCCAAGTGCGAGTCGGACTCGCGCACTGAGGGTTCCGTACCACCACATAAACATAATTGTATTAGTTGAAATTTCAGTAAGTTAATGTGCTAGATTTTTTGAGTCCGACACGCGCTTGACCAAATTTTATTATTTGTTGTTATTTTATAGCCTATGCCCTATAAACATACCAATTTTCAAGTTTGTAAGTGTTCCCGTTTTTAAATAGAACTAATACAAAAATCGCCTCAGCAACCATCCAACTTGACCCCTCTCTTATATGAATGTTCTTGAAACGGGAGCTCACCACAATTGGTTACCATTAGTTGTGAGAAAAGTTGTAATATTTAATGATTTCAGACTTTTCCCATTATTTGTACTGTGAGACCTAGCTTCTTGCCAAATTTCATAATTTTAGGTCAACGGGAAGTACCCTGTAGGTTTTTCATTTTTGAATAAATGTATGGAGATGAGGACATAAAATGCCATATCTTTTGATTGCGTCATTGTAAAAAATTGAAATTTTCAGATCTTGTGTGGTTCATGGATGGTATTAATTTCAACCTGATACCTTTACCCGTTCGTGAGATAAAGGGTCTTGACAGACAGACAGACAGACAACAAAGTGATCCTATAAGGGTTCCGTTTTTTTTTTCTTTTGAGGTACGGAACCCTAAAAAACATACGCACATACTTACACATGCACACAGTCATAGAAGCACATACACATACTCTCACACTCACACACACACACACGTACTCTCACATTCACACGCCTACACACATTCACACGCCTACACACATAGAAACGTGTAAATTGCATAACATTCGTTTACT
Source organism: Athrips mouffetella (assembly GCA_947532105.1). NCBI lineage: Eukaryota > Metazoa > Arthropoda > Insecta > Lepidoptera > Gelechiidae > Athrips > Athrips mouffetella. The sequence goes on from OX383956.1 coordinate 38,324,291, forward strand.
CTGTGCCTTTGGAAGAGAGGTGTCTCCTAGCACAGGCATTGTATGCTTAAAAGGAGACATCATGTTACTTACCTTTGTGAACAAAATGATGAATAAAGATATATTAAAGATTAAAGATATATTATCAATAAACCTATCTAACCGTGGTAAAAAGGAAAATGGGTAATGGGGAAACTATATTTTTTTATGGCCTATGGACTATGTATGGATACCGCGTGTGTTCTGTTTTATAGGCCACAGAATTTGTCTGCAAATTATAAAAGTCGTACTTTAATGAAAATGATTTTTCAACATCAAAGTATTTGATATACAAATTACGTTCTTAACAACTAAATAACTCAAATCAAAATACACAATATCACGAGAAAGTAATGGTAGGGGAGCCGAGAAGGATTTTTCACGTGATAATCAGGGCGACTAAGAGATGTCTCAGTAGATGGGGCTTTATGAGAGGATCACGAAAAACTATATAAGAAGTTCCAGACCGGATCCCGGTGTTCAGGAGGCCATTGTCTGGAAATGAAAAGGAACAGAAAAACGTGATCTTCAGCAAAAGCAATTCTCATGCCAAAAGATGAGGGCTGATGAGTAGTGATATAAAAACTTTGACCAGACACTGGTTTGCCAAAAATCGGAAGACTGTTGGCAAACCAGACCATTAAATTGTTTTGTATTGAGTACCTGATAAAATTTAACGCGATAATCAAGGCGCAAAAGAGATGTCTCAATAGAAGATGCTTTATGAGAGGATCACGAAAAACTATGTAAGAAGTTCTAGACCGGAGCCTGGTGTTCAGGAGGCCATTGTCTGGAAATGAAAAGTATTTTTACTTTCGAGCGGAGCAAGTATTCGTGAAAAAAAAATATTTTCTAATTTTCTCAAAAATGTGTTCTATATCACTTATACATCATAAAAAACAAGTCTCCCAAAAACGTACGTCCGTCGGTCGGTCGGTCAGTCGGTCCGTCGGTCGGTCGGTCCGTCGGTCGGTCGGTCCGTCACGCTTTGGCCTAGCGGTTAAACGAATAGTCCGATTGACATCATATTTTGAATTTAGGAGTTTTATGCAAATCCATCGAAGGGTTCTAAGTGGTTTCTTGCTGGCTCTCATTTTGAGGGTGGCTGTCATACAACGAAAATTAAAAATTGAAATTTTCTCAAAATCGGCTCATAGAATCTTGATGAAACTTTGCATGACCAAGCATCTCTATGTAAGATTTCTTGCGCCAGTATCAATTGATCTGTGTAATTTCATATAAGGGGTGTTCCTCTACCACAAAATCGTAAATATGTGATTTACCCAAAATTGGTTCCATTGAGTTTATTAAAATTTAAAATTTTCTATAATATTAATCCTGGATTGGTTGTCTACCTGACTGGATATTCTTTATGATTTTCTTGAATAAAATTTAGTACACAGGGTGTACCAAAACTGAAAGGGCTTGCTCAGTAGTGAATTATTCATAAGGAACATGTGTTGGGAAATTAAAAAAATCTCCATGCAAGTATCCTACGGTAGTATCCAATGATCTGTGAAAATTTATATAAAGGGTGTTCCAGTACTACCAAAAGTTAAACATGTGATTTGTCTCGAAATAGTTTGAGGTTTGTTTGTTTTAATGTTTGACAATTTGAATTCTGAATTGATCTGTATATTTCATTCGAACATTTCTATGGAAAAACGTAAATAAAAGTTTGTATTTCCATACTATGTGTATGACATTACAAATTTTAGTTTGCGGTTGACAGTTTTTCCTTGAGTATTGCGAGAAAGTAAGTGCAGTGCTGCTGTACCATTTATTTTACGTGATACTCAAGGCGAACCAAAGTGATTGCTTGTAATAGAGAATCTAATACTGATAACAAATAAACCAAAACCAGAAAAAAATCTGAAGACTTTTGGCAAACTAGACCAAAAAAATATCCCTTTTCAGATTTTCAGGCTTGTCTGGAATGACTTTAGCCCCCGGTTTTCTTGTCTGGTCAAGGTTTTTATATCACTACTCGTACTCATCAGTCCCCATCTTTTGGCATGACAATTGTTTTTGCTGATGATCACGTTTTTTGTTCCTTTTCATTTCCAGACAATGGCCTCCTGAACACCAGGCTCCGGTCTAGAACTTCTTACATAGTTTTTCTCGATCCTCTCATAAAGCATCTTCTATTGAGATATCTCTTTTGCGCCTTGATTATCGCGTTAAATTTTATCAGGTACTCAATACAAAACAATTTAATGGTCTGGTTTGCCAACAGTCTTCAGATTTTTGGCAAACCAGTGTCTGGTCAAAGTTTTTATATCACTACTCATCAGCCCTCATCTTTTGGCATGATAATTGTTTTTGCTGAAGATCACGTTTTTCTGTTCCTTTTCTAACAGAAAGTGCTGCTACTTAAAGGGCCCCATACAAAGCCCTGCCTGCAGGGCCCTGCTTGCAGTGCCACTGCCAATCGTACTTTGTGTGGGCATGCAGGGCCGACAAAATTGCCGTTACATCGGCCCTGCAACACCACACACGGTACGATTGGCAGTGCGCACTGCAAGCAGGGCCCTGCAGGCAGGGCTTTGTATGGGCCGTTTAAACATCCTTGGACGTGGACGATGTTATAGGGCCCCATACAAAGCCCTGCCTGCAGGGCCCTGCTTGCAGTGCCACTGCCAATCGTACTTTATGTGGTCATGCAGGGCCGATTTTTTAATTGTTCACCCTGCCGCAGGGCCGCAGTGGCATTGTGCAAGCCCGACCAGACGATTCTCCCCACTCCACACTGCAAGCAGTGCCATGTGTGGTTTGGGTTGCGTTCCGAATCGGGTAGAAATTACCCTGACAGCAGCATAGCGTTATATGACGTCCATCAGTGTGGTCGAGACAGACTGCTGTCAAAGGGTAACTATTACCGTTTTGGAACTGACTCTTGTTTTCGTCATAAAAAGTTGAAAATCTCTTCTTTATGAGCCAACGGGAGAAAGATGTGTGGAGGGCTTGGAGGAGCTGTAGAGGGACATATTCGAACTATATCGAGATTTTCCGTGCCTCTGTAAGATTAACAACGAGCAATACCATAACAAAGACATGCAGTTCCAAAATATAAGACTTTTAATAATGATGCTACATTGTCGGCTTTTAAGATTTTTTAAAGCTATATAAAAAAAAAAATTTGATAAAACTATTTTAAAATTTTAATTTCTAAAATTTTTTTTTTTGTTATCATCGGGTCTAACTCTCTCAGTAAATAAGCGTGACCCAAGTTATTACATGATTCTGATGAGCTTAAAAGCGAATTCTTATAAAGAAAGAACTGGTGTGTTGACAATGGAGCAACAAACCACGTCACACATCGCGCTGACCTATTCAACACCTTTGTAGCTTTCAAGAATAACTTTCACCAAACCACAACAGCGAACGGAGAAACCGTAAAAGCCGTTGGAAAGGGAGACATAATGGTTGAATCAAATGTTTATGGTAAGAAACAACAGATTACCTAAAGTGACGTATGGCTCGTACCAGGGATTTGCAAAAATCTTTTTTCCGTCCTTGCGGCACAAGACAGGTTAGAAGACAGCACCTTTGTGTCTTAACCTGTAGAATTGATACTGGCGCAGACACAAAAATAATCTCAAAACAAACACTAGATCTAATTATGTCAAAAACTCATTATAAAATTCCCATTTTTAGGACAAATAACAATTTTTTTTCCTTTTCAGGACAATTAGTACCAAATTTAGGTAGATGTGTCATCAATTGCCAATTTGAAAATGGGACGCATAAAAATATACTTTGTCGTTGTAGAATGTCAATGCCAAACAATACTTGGATGGAACATCTGCGAGAAAGCAAGTATCGTCAAAAGGATCTTCGAAATAAAAGAAGCAAAAACAAAAGGTATCAGGTCAGTGGATAAGATAATGTCAAAGTACACCCATACCTTCGAAGGTTTAGGTTGTTTACCATACAAAGCTCACCTTGATGTTGATGAAAACATTCCACCTAAAATATGTCCACCACATAGAATACCATATTCACTTGAAAAACGCCTTAAATGTGAACTGGAAAGTATGGAACAACTTAAAGTTATCGAAAAGTTCACCAAACCAACTTAATGGGTAAACTCTATTGTATTAGTTGAAAAACCTAATAAAAAACTTAGGAATTGTCTTGACCCTAGAAACCTAAATGAAGCTATCAGAAGACCCCATTATCCTTACCCTACATTCGATGATCTTCGTTCCAAAGTAGCAGGTGCTTCTATTTTCTCAAAGCTTGACGCTAGCTCAGGATATTGGACTATTCCTTTAGACGATGAAAGTAGCGACTTATGTACATTTAACACCCCTTATGGTAGATATAAATTTTTAAGACTGCCCTATGGAATTAACTCAAGCGGTGAAATCTTTCACCAAACCATGAATGAACTTTTTGGTGACATCCCTGGAATAATTATCTTTGTGGATGATATTCTAGTTTATGGATCTTTAGAGCAAGAACATAATCAAAGATTAGAGTCATTGTTCAAACGAGCATCTGAAGTAAATCTTAAATTTAATAAATCGAAATGTGAATTCGGTTTGTCAGAACTTCGTTATGTTGGCTATATTTTCAATAAAAATGGTGTGTCACCAGATCAGTCCAAAGTCGATGCTATAACTAAAATGCAGAGTCCAAATAATGTCAAGGAACTGCAAAGATGTCTTGAAATGATTAATTATTTAGGATCATATATTCCAAACCTATCCGAAGAAACGTCTTTAATCAGAGATTTATTAAAAAGGATAATTTGTGGCAATGGTTGGACCAACATGAACTGCAATTCAACAGACTTAAATCTTTAATTTGTCAATCACCTGTCCTAGTACATTATGACATCAAGAAACCAATCAGACTGTCAGTAGATGCCTCTAAGCACTCTGTCGGCGCTGTCATATTGCATGGAAAAAATCCAATTGCATATGCTTCTAAATCATTCAATAAAAGTCAAGAAAATTATGCTCAAATTGAAAAAGAATTATTTGCAATTGTGTTTGGATGTAAAAAATTCCATCAATATCTATATGGAAAGCCTGTTTGTGTTGAGACTGATCACCAACCATTAGTCACACTTTTCAAGAAACCTTTTTCAGAAGTACCAATTAGGTTACAAAGAATGATCACTTAATTGTCACTTACACAAAAGGATCTGAAATGTATATTTCAGACACCCTGTCTCGTTCCCCAATAACCGATAACAAATCAGACCAAAACCAAGAGTTGATAGCCTTGAAAGAACTTGAATCAGAAGTAAAAATTCATTTAAACTTATTGGTATCCAAATCTAGCAATTACACCAGAAAAATTAGATAAAATATTAGAACACACTAACAAAGACCCAACTTCACGAATTCTCATAAAATACTTCAAAGACGGATGGCCTACATGTAAAAACATTGTGACACACTAGCATTACCTTATTGGAATATTATAGAAGAAATTCACATAATAAATAACTTAATTTTCAAAAATAATTCAGTACTTGTGCCTACTTCAATGAGATCTGAAATTCTAAGTATTTTACATGAAGGGCACCTTAGAATTGAAAAAAACTAAAAATTTGCCAGAGATGTAGTTTATTGGCCAAATATTAACCAAGACATTGAAAATAAAATAAGACAATGTGAGTCATGTTCTATTTACAGCTCAAATAAAACAAAGGAACCACTCTTATCTCATGAGCAACCTTTGTATCCATGGCAAAAGGTAGCAACAGACTTATTTGATTATAAAGAAAAAAATACTTATCAGTCGTCGATTTTTATTCTAATTACATAGAAATTGCAAACTTAAATAAAGACAGCAGAAGTTCTAATGTAATCACACACTTAAAGTCAATTTTTGCACGACATGGAATTCCCATGCAACTTGTCAGTGACGGAGGCCCTCCTTATAATTCATCAGATTTTAGAAATTTTCTTCAGGACTGGGACATTGTTCACATAAAATCGAGTCCTCACTATCCTCAGTCCAACGGCCTCGCTGAAATTTCTGTGAAAATAATAAAAATCATTTTTAGAAAGTGTGAAGAGTCAGGATCAGATCCCTATATTGGTCTATTACAATATAGAACTTTCCCAAGAGGTAACCTAAAATCACCCTCTCAACTACTTATGTCAAGACAATTGAGAACTAAATTACCAAGCCAAATCAGTAATTTAACACCCAAAGTTGTCAAATTCACTGAACAGTCAAAAATAAAAAATTGCAAAAAAACTAGAACTTACTATAATAAAAATTGTAAACAATATCAATCATTCAATGTCAATGATAATGTCTATTTCAAGAAAAGCCCTAAAGATATTATATGGTCTAAAGGTACCACATACAGGAGAAACTCTAAACACATACGTATACATTACAATAATTACAGTCAAAATAAATCATCGTTAAAGTCTGAAAATAAAAAAGTCTCTTTTGTTACAAACCAAAATCTAAGTCAAAACACAAACATTGTAAGTCCAAGTCACAAACAAAAGAAGTCAGAATCACAGTCTTATCAGTCAGTTAGTAGTCAAAATCCAAAAATTCCAGAAAAAGAGGAAAATTATTGGTATACTTATTTCTATTCGTATAATTCTACCACATCAAGTCCAATTAATAACTCAGGTGATTCAAATTCCTTTCAGTCAGTAGAAATAGAGCGTAGTAGTAGTAAGTCACAGAAAGTTTTAACAAACTCTCCAGAATTCATCGATGTGAATGAAAGTCAAATGTCAGAAGAAAGTATCCATGAATACAATGAATATAAAAATCAATCAACTTTGTCTGATTTTCAACCGAGTAACTTATCTAGTCCACTAGAATCCAACTTACATGATTCAAACATTTTATCTCCAACTAGTAGTAAAAATGACGAAGCCTGTAGTGCTGAAATAGAAAACCCTGAAAGAATTTATACTAGAAGTGAACGACTTGTTAAGAAAACACAAAGACTAGACTTACAAAAATAGATTTTTATAATGTAACAAATTGAACTTTTGACTTTCATCATTTTCAATAATAACAAGGTATAATAATATGACAAAGCATGTTAACTAGAATTACAATAATAATTTTATCTACACTCATGTCGTAATCTTTGAATTATGATTCAAAAAGTTGGTACTTAAGGCTGAATATTACGCAGAGTATGCATAAAAAATTAAAAAGTTACCATTACGTAACGATTTTTGTATGAAAATTTTGCAAAGGTGTTACGTAATTTAACTTTTTAATCATAACATAACACTTGGATAAAATTCTTCTTGAACCTAAACCTTTTTAAAGAAGACTGAATATAAGGTCTTTTAGAGAGACGGTTATAAATGTAACAGTTTTTCTTAGTAGCTGTCAAATATTAGTAGCATATTTACAAAGTGTGCCTTATAAACAACCTATTATTTTGGAGCAGTTACAGTAACAGTTACTATAGTTACAATTATTTTATCTGTAGTGGAAAATATGCGCGCGCAGCCTGAAATTAGAAGGAAATAGATATTAGATTTGCCGCCATTTTCAAATATTTACCTTTTTCAAGTTTTTTGTGCCCTGAAAGTAATGTGAAAGTTTATTGAAAAAGAAGATAAAGTGGTGCAGTCAGGATACTGCAGTTACACCAGAAGATACTCAATAACTTATGATCTTCTCCCATATTAGTCTAGGACATTTTATGACATATCCTACAATGAATTGGGAAAGAATGAAAATCAAAAAGAAAACCATGTCTTGTTAAGAAAATGTTCTGCTTGTATATTTCAAAGAAGACCTAGCGGATATTTAAGGCGGCTTCTTCAGACTCATATCAGAACTGTAATATACATAATATAAGTTACCATTGTTGTTTACTTACTTTTGTTTAATTTTTATCATTTTTAGAAGTAAAGAAACCTATTGCATGAGTGAAGATAAAGTAGTATACACAACTGCATATAATATGGTATTAAAACACTCGTTTGATGCTATTATCACATTCGGCTACGCCTCATGTGATAAACCCAAACTCGTGTTTTAATAACCTGTTTTATATGATAGTTGCATAAACTACTATAATTATATCTATGACAATGTATTTACGAATTTCAATGTATTTATATTTTAATTTCAATGTTTATGTAGAATACCTAGTAGCTTAGTCAAATAAGTTATTTTAAGGTTATACTTCAACGTCAATGTCACTAATGTCAAATGACTTTATTTTTTTTAATTTTTAAAGGAAAAAGGGCATGTTACATATTCTAAGTACAGCACTATTGATGTCGACTGTCTATGGTTGAGACTCTAGACTTTATGATACTTCCCTTCTTCCTGTAGACATGTAATAATGTGAATAAATACGAAATTAATTAAAACATGGATTTCATTAACTACGCCGCCTCCTAACCATGAATCCTCGAGCCTGACCAACAGGCACGAACAAATAAGACTTACAAATTTCCTTCGAACTTACGACGTACAAAATCCCGATGTCACGAAATTTTTTATCGATTTTATATTTGAAGTTCACGCAACTGCTACCACTTTAGATTTCGACGGATCTCTTCAGGCATACCTACACGATGTACAAATCTAAGTAAGATTATAGATTGGTAAAAAAGCTTTAAATAATTAATAAATATATTTTTACAATAATGTTGACACGATAGTTCAAAAACACACGAATAACAAAACAAACAGTAACCAAGCAACTTCACTCTATAGGTTCGATACCAAGAAGCTACGAATAAATAGTTTCGTCATATCGCTCTTCATTCAAAAACAACAACTTCGGCGTACCACAGGGTAGCATTCTAGGCCCCTTACCCTTTCTGATGTACATCAACGATCTACCAAATCACATTTCATACAATTGTTTATTATTTGCAGACGATACCACTTTAATTATTGATGAGAAAGATGGATTGAACCACAACGAAGAAATAACTAAAACACTAAGTCAAGCTATTAAATGGTTAGCAGAAAACAACCTAAAAATTAATCTTGATAAAACTAAGTATTTACAGTTTCATACACATCGCAGCAGTCCTCATATATTGAATGTCAATTACGAAAATTCTGCGCTAGAAGAAGTTACAACAACAAAATTCTTAGGTTTGAATTTAGATAGTAATTGCAAATGGAAAATACACGTTATCAGTGTCTGTGCCAAGGTTAATAAATTTGTATATGCTTTACGAAAAGTTAGTCAAGTTGTATCAGAACAGTCTGCAATAATAGCTTACAATGGTTATGTGGACTCTATTTTTCGTTATGGAATTGTATTGTGGGGAAATTCCACCGATATCCACGAAGTTTTCCTTGTCCAAAAACGCTGTATAAGAGCAATGTTCAATCTTGAGCAAACTGTGTCCTGTTGTCCATATTTTAAAAAACATAAAATTCTGCCTGTGCCATGTATTTATATATTAGAAGTTTGTATATTTGTATTTAAACATATGTACCTATTTCAACACCAAAAAGATGTAACTAACCGAAAATTAAGACCACAATATTTACAAAAATTATACAAGCCACCAGTAAGACTAACACTAGCATCAAAAAATTCATTTAATATGTGTGTAGATATTTATAATAAACTGCCGGATTCTTTTAAAAATGAACCGGTCAACAATTTTAAAAGACTGGCTAAAATGTGGCTACTTGAGAACTGTTTCTATAGTGTCAAAGAATATATGGAACATAACAAATAAACATAATAAGTACTTATTATAATATACAATTAGATAAATATTAAGTTCCTATCATAGATGAAACATGATATCGTTCTGAATATATTTTTTTTTCTTTAATTATAATTTAAGATTAGTATTAAGATAATAGTTTTAATTAAAACTATAATATGTGAACACCTGCAAAGGTAGAGTTTGGTGAAACGCACCAAAGCAATACAACTGCTGAATTATGTACCCAAATTCCTTACATGATAAATATATATTTCATATTTCATTTCAATAATAAAATAAGTCAGGAAATGTAACTCCATTCAAAAAATGACCCAACGAAAGTCGTGTATTAGTAGGCGGGGCTTCAAATCGTTCCAAAACGTGACTTAAGGGCCCCATACAAAGCTCTGCCTGCAGGGCCCTGCTTGCAGTGCCACTGCCAATCGTACTTTGTGTGGGCATGAAGGGCCGACAAAATCGCCGTTACATCGGCCCTGCAACACCACACACGGTATGATTGGCAGTGCGCACTGAAAGCAGGGCCCTGTAGGAAGGGCTTTGTATGGGCCGTTTTAAAGGGCCCATACAAAGCCCTGCCTGCAGGGCCCTGCTTGCAGTACTGCCGCAGAGGATGTTGCCACACAAAGCCCTGCAAGTCATAAGAGCGCGTTGCGCTGTTGCGTTCAGACGTGTCCAGTGCTGTCTTTCCCATACAATAACCTATACTAAAATGGCTCCATCATTATCAAAACACCAAAAATTGCGTTAGCTGTACTTGTGGCAGAAAGAACACGAAAAGAAAACAATGGTGTATGTGCCAATGAGTATATAATTACTGACGTGTATGTACCTAACTACTGCGAGAGACGTTGGGTCACGCTTATTTACTGAGAGAGTTAGACCCCAATGATAACAAAAAAAAATATTTTAAAAATTAAAATTTTAAAATAGTTTTATCAAATATTTTTTTTAAAAATGGCTTTAAAAAATCTTAAAAGCCGACAATGGGGGCGATTCTAGCGTGGCCGCTAAATTTATGATTTAAATTTGACAGGTCTAAAAGTGATGCTGTCTTTTTTCAGCCTATAGGCAGTAACAAAGATAGCAACATTTTTAGACCTGTTAAATTATAGCCTTAAATTTAGCGGCCATGAATCGCCCCCATTATAACGCTATGCTGCTGTCAGGGTAATTTCTACCCGATTCGGAACGCAACCCAAACAAAATGGCGGATCAAATCGGCCCGATCTAACCACACATGGCACTGCTTGCAGTGTGGAGTGGGGAGAATCGTCTAGTCGGGCTTGCAGAATGCCACTGCGGCCCTGCGGCAGGGTGAACAATTAAAAAATCGGCCCTGCATGACCACATAAAGTACGATTGGCAGTGGCACTGCAAGCAGGGCCCTGCAGGCAGGGCTTTGAATGGGGCCCTATAACATCGTCCACGTCCAAGGATGTTTAAGTAGCAGCACTTTCTGTTAAGGATGGAGTCATAACCGTTTCCATTTCTTGCGGAGGACCTCCATACTAAAATGTAGGTATGAATTTTTATCAAATCCTACAAATGTAAATTTTTTATCTTTCTCTCTGAGAAATATCTGACTTGGGTTTATATTACCTCAGTTGTTTTGGTGAAAATACGTACCATTCAGAAAAAAAAATGTGTTAAAAATCACGCAAAATGGCTATCACAGATCGCTCTTAGTACTTATTAACGATCAATTCACAAGTATAAAAGATATATTTTCACTTTCGCAAACAAAGATTAGCTAAAACATTAGATTTTTAAAGGTTTCTTGAACTTTGTTAACTTAACCGGGATTTTTGACCGACTAGTCATAGTTGACTAGAAGACGTTTTACACTTCATTACCTCATACAGATTATGGAGTATGGAGGAAAGAAATGCACTACGGATTGTTTCTTGAAATCAACGCACACATCACATTCACTGAATATAGTCGGTTTATTTCTATATGCGTGCATTCGTCGAATATCATCGAATACAGTTTTAAACCAGACTAGAGCACGCTTATGTCAATGTCACTGAGAAAAATTTAAATTTTGATTTTGTTTTGCGTTTTAAGAAATTATTGAGAGATAATGATTATTCGATAAGATAATTAAATCTAAAAAACCAAAAAAAGTTGAAAAAAATCTCTCGAAAACGAGATTGATGACAAATGTCTTATGAATTTGACGTTTCGCACACGCTGCACTACCTCAGTTTCGTATGCAATGATAGCGCGCTAAAGTCACGTCACTGATGACGTCACGTCACTTAAACGAGTGAATACGAGCAAGTTTTGAACCGACTATTAGCGCGCTAAAACCGCACACAAAGCTCATGAGCAGGTTTTAATCCGTACTGATGGATTCACTTATGGCTCCCATCCTTGGCAGAAAATGCTGGTGCTGCTACTTTACACCTCCTTGCTTTATAACACGCAAGGAGGTTTTAATCCACGCTACGTAGCGTGGATTAAAACCTCCTTGATAACACGTCTTTATTGTGTGGTCGAGATAGACTGCTGTCAAGCGCAGCGTTTTTCTTACGTCAATGAATGTGTCAAAGGAGTAATTATTATCCAAAACGGAACGGCCTCCAATTTTCTTCCATTCTGTCACTTCACTTCACTGATCATTCATATAGTTCATTTCATTGCGTTCTGGGATTGCGTTGTATGAAATGCGAATTATTTGCTTCCGTATTTCTTCTTATTTCGTGAGCTCATAATAATGGATGCTACGTTGGTGACTTGAAAGCAGGGGTTCAATAGTGCACATTACAACTTTGTGGACATTGAAATGATAACATCTCGAGTTTGATTTCTCGTGGTGTTGAAACAGAAAGTGCGCGATTCATTATGTCGCCCGATCGGGAAGTGTTTTCGTTGTACGATAGTTCTCCGGACAGTCTGTTCGACATCTGCATGGGCTACATTGTGAATAATTTGAGTATTATTACAATATTGGATACTCCTAGTCGTTGGCGTAAACTAAAGGACGATGTAATTCTTCCTGCTGAAATATGTGAGAAGTTTTTAGATTCTTACCAGAAGAGCCACCGCGTAAATGACAATATTGCAAACCTATTCCGAGATAGGCTGCGCACTCGCCTGTACTCGGTGAAGTTGCGGAACTCACGCATTACAGACGAGGGGCTGCGCTGTCTGATGGAGCACAAGCCCTACGAAGTGGAACTTGTCCAGTGCGAGTATCTTACTCAGGCGTCACTGGATCTTATCAACAGCAACAGCCAAAATCTAGTCTCTCTGAAATTTGGACCCCTTACTCCATATGTCTTGTCACAAGATGAAAATGCTTTTAGACAGAAAGGATATATTATTGATGCTCCGAACTTAAGACGGCTCACTATTCAACGCCGAGGTTTAGCTATTTTCCCTTTGCTACTATTGAAACCTCTCATTCATCTCACACATCTGGACCTCTCTGAGTGCACATCAGCCGGTTCAATTTGGACTCTGCATGAGATGAAGGATTTAAAATCACTTATTTTGCATAGCGTGCACTGGTCAAAAGATGTTATTGATTGGATAGCTAGTTTGAAATCCTTGAGACATCTGGATATTTCCCAGTCTAATGAAAGACACGGAAAATATTTTAATCCAAATGAGGTTTTGTCTAAACTAGTTACTAGTTTGCCTCTACTGGAGTCCTTGGACATTTCTGGCACAAATTTGGCTGGGTCTGGGGCAGCAGCTGTGTCAACATTAAAATCAGGACATCCAAGCATTTTAGACACACATGTAAGATGTGATATACCTGGACTTGTGAGTCGTGTGAACAGACCACTGGAGTTTCTCGGGTTGTATGGAACTCATCATGGAGCTTGCAAGAGGCATGACATCCCTGCTAAAATAGTAAGTGCTAAACTTACATTCATTTACATTGATAATTACTCTAGCTAGCAATGCTAAAATTGATATTTTTTTCAGATTTCCGGAGATGCCAACGAAGAACAGATTCTGACTGCAGCAGTTGCTTACATGGAGCGGCCTGCAATGCTAACCCGAGTCCTTAATGATCTCTATTATCTATTCCGATATGAAAATAATGAATATGTTGGCCGAGCTTTGTCGGTAGTACTTGATGCTATGGATCAGCATGTCACTGAAAAGCACATTCAGATTTCTGGAAGGTGACACACTGCAAATTTAATTAGTAATGATAGGGTTTGATCTTTTGAAGCTACAATAAAGATTTTGTTTCAGTGCTACTCTCTTCTACATTGTAAAGGGGCGGGAGAAAGCTCGCATTGGTATTAAGCTGAAGAAGCGAATTATCACTGCTCTCCTTGATGGCATGGAGGCACATCTAGGGGATGACACTATGATGCGCAATGGTTGTCTAACTCTCTGCCAGTTTAAGATACCTACTGATGTGGTGAGTACTGTTTTACTGTTTAATAATATGTAGGTTGTATTGGTCCAACTGCCAGTTCATTTGAACAATATCTCTATCTAGATCATGTGGCAGCAATAACCATCATCCAGATGAATAGCTGGTCAAGTCCTAGTGAAGCTGAGTTGACTTTTTCTAATGTCTATAATTTCACTTTTTCTGATATCATGTAACTATTTTAACAATCTCTATGTTTATGTTATGAGGGTGAAGGGTTCGGGCTACCAGTTCCTAATGGCCACTGCAACCTGTAAAGATCTATTGTAGCCTTAAAAACTTGTATACTGCACTCTATGATATGTGCATTTCCCTACACAAATAGGGACAATACCAGGACCAAATTCAGGACGTTCTGAATAAAGGCCAGGTTAAAAGTACTCTAAACCGACGAGCATGTATGAAAGGATTGATGAAAGTACAGGAAGCAAGGGATGTATGTCAAGATCGTAGCAGGTGGAGGACTGTGGTCTCTGCCTACCCCAACGGGAAAGAGGCGTGATGTTATGTATGTATGTATGTATGTAAATAGGGACAAGACTATAAGTGTAAAATGTAGTCTTTGTCACCGACCCACACATTCAAGCTAATTTGCCAGCATGTCACTAACAACCTGTATACTGCGCTGTTTAACATGCTTGCAAATGAACTTGACTGTGTGCGCTTGTGTCAAAGACCACATTTTATATACTCATACTCCTGTCCCTGGGTATATTTCTGTAGGGAAATGTGAACATGGAGATTATTTGGGGTATCACATAAAGGACTTCCTTTTTTCTATTTTAATTTTTTCCAAAACAGATTTTTAAATTTTTTTACGACTTAGTTTTTAAGTTATGATGAAAAATACCAAAAATTTGTAAAAATACAAATGCCAAGAAAATGAACTTAGAAAGAAATATCTAAGTATATCAACTTAGAAAAAAAATTCAAGAAAAATTTTACTTAATAGTAACAAATTACTACCAATAATCTCTTAGTAAAAAAACCGGCCAAGTGCGTATCGAGCCACGTGCAATATAGCGTTCCGTATTTTGTGTTTTTTTTTACCGCAAAGAAGGTTTTGTCTAAGTATTGCATAACATTCATGACAAACTTTTTACCTCCTAATGCTCAGTGAGGTCTTATCGCCTGATTGCTATTGCAATTTTTATTATTTCCAGTTTTGCAGCTGTAGCTCATTATGTTGTTAAGCCTTACTTAGCTGTGATGTGAGTAGTATATTTATGATACTTGACTCCAACAAAAATTAGCGCTTTCAAGCTAAATATTAAGCAAATGGATCCCTAAATCGAAAAATGATATTTAAAAACTCACAATATTTTTAAAAGACCTGTCTAACGACACACCACACGATGAGGTAGAAAATAATAAAAAAATCATCTCCACTCCGAGAAAAATTCTTTTTTCAAGATTGTATTTTACCCCTTTTTTGGTGTGGATAAAATGTATATCACTACATAGTATAAAACAAAGTCACTCGCTGTCTGTCTGTCCCTATGTATGCTTAGATATTTAAAACTGCGCAACGGATTTTGATGCGTTTTTTTTAATAGATAGAGTGATTCAAGAGGAAGGTTTTTATGTATAATACATGCATAATATAGTAGAGAAACACTGATAATTTTAGAGGTTTCTAATGTGATGTCGTAAATAAACACATTTTTTTGCGCTTACATTGCAAACGCTGGCTGAACCCTACGAGATAGATCAAAATAATGTACTACAGTATTGTACACCTTAAAAAGGTCTAAACAAAAGTCCGCGATGAAATATGTCATCTCTTAGGGATAACCCACAATAACCATTTTTTATCTTTCGAGTGATACTGGCTTATTTACGAAGAGATTTTAAGCAATACAGCATTAATCCTTATCCAATGAAGTACCTTAAATATATTGTGCATTTAATATAGATCAATGTGGCCCTTCACAGCATGTAATTTAAATCCCACCAAAAACATAACTGTTAAAAACGGGGCCGAGTTCCTATCGGCTAATTGTTTGCCTAAAAAAGGCTTGAAATCCGATCCAATGCCAAGTTTAGATGCACTTTAATATCGATCATAATCGTCTTCTTCAGCAGCCACGCAGGTACGTTGAAAATAATATCTAAAATGAAATACTTCTAAATTTGAACTTGGCAGGTTTTTGTGCTGTAAGTAACACTTGATTAATTGTGTAATTAGATTTATTATTTATATAATTAAATTAACCTGCCAAGTTCAAATTCAAACGTATTTCATTTTGGATATTATTTTCAACGTACCTGCGTGGCTGCTGATGAAGACGATTATGATCGATATTAAAGTGCATCTAAACTTGGCATTGGATCGGATTTCAACCCTTTTTTAGGCAAACAATTAGCCGATAGGAACTTGGCCCCGCATACATGAATAAGTCTGACCTTCTAGAAATACTACCTTTTTAATATTTGGTACATTAATTTTAGTCTGACTCGCACTTGACCATTTTCCATTTTCCAAATTTTTCCTTTACTTTAATGCTAACGACTACCCCGATGCCAAATTTCAAATTTGTACTAGGTCTCACAGAAGTATGACCAACAATTTTATGCATAGTAATGACTAGATATCCTGACTCGCACTTGACCAGTTTCTAATTTTAAAATTTTTGCTATCCTTTTTTTAATGCTAACGACTATCCCCATGCCAAATATCAGATTTTCAGGTCTTAGAGAAGTATTACCAACATTTTATACATAATTTTGACTAAAACCCGACTCGCACTTGACCAATTTCCAATATTCGAATTTTCCCATTACTCTTACCCTGACGACTAGCTTAATGCCAAATTTCAGCTTTGTAGGTCTTCTAGAAGTGGTCAAAAATTTTGATGAGCTTTCAGTGAGTCAGTGAGTACCAAAGATTTCGGACCTCCTTGCTTCGCGTACCAAATTTACAATTTTCTCGAGTCTATGATTTTTTTTCTGTAATAGCTACAATATTGAAACTTTTTATTCAAAGTAAATTAAATGATGTTATTATGTCCGTAAAGTTTCATCCAGATCTATTAATCAGGTAAGAAGATACAGGGGGGTCAAAAGTGGCTCGAAGAGGTTCGGGTAAATAGTGCACGGTGTGCGCGCGGCCTGTGCTTATTAGAACTTGGCCGGCGCACTGTCGTGCGCTTTGATGAATACTTTCGAAGATATTACAGATTTTAAATGCAGGGACATAGCGGTTGCGGCAGTACCGGTCGATTTTCCAATTTAAACCCCTACAATTTCCAGCAAAGATATCTTTTGATAAATCGCAGGGTAAAACTTTCAACGTTACAGGGTTAGATTTGAGCGTTGAGTGTTTTTCACATGACTAATTATATGTAGCTCTTTCAAGAGTAACCTCTAAAGAAAACGTGTTTGTATTTTCTTATGACAAAAGAGCTGTGAATGTTGTAAATAAAGACATTCTGTAGTATATTTAGTATCAGCATTGCACCCGTGCAAAGGCGAGGCGGGTCGCTAGTCCATACAAAGTTACAGCTTTCTAGTATTTACTTAGGGTCTCTAAGGGAGCTAAGCCGCGGGCAGACAGACTGACAGATGGACATGACGAAACCATAAGGGTTCTTTGTTGACTACAGAACCCTAAAAATGACCGTAAATGGAAAGAAGTCACCGAAATAATAAAAGTCCTTTCTATTTCAGGAACTTGTGAGTGCTGTGAAATAGAACTGGTTAATTGTGTCATTATAAATGTTCAACTAACATCAACGATTTCTTTGAAAGATTAGATAGATTATTGGCTAAAATTGGCAATCTACGTATAAAGCATCTCATAATTTCTGGTGATTTTAATATTAGGCTTAAATTCTTTCAAGCTACGTGTCTTCAGAATTTGAATGATCACTTCTAGGCTTGAATTCTTTCAAGCTACGTGTCTTCAGAATTTGAATGATCACTTCTAAACCATAACCTAAAACTTGCAATAAATCAACCTACCTGGCTGATAAGTAATACATGCATTGACAATTTCTCTCACGATACATTAATAAACAAAGTAAAATAAAACCGAAGTTATACATTTGCTGTGATGTCATATGATTTTCGCAGATAGTTTAATTGTTGGTGTAACCTTTGTTTGTAAAGTGACGTACATTTCGCTTTTATTTAATTGACAAACAAAGCACAAAAATAAAAATATAAAATAAATATATTGGGGGACATTTCACACAAAGAACTCTGATCCCAAACTAGGCAAAGCCTGTACTATGGGTTCCAGAGACTGATATACATACATAAATAGATAAATAACACCCAGACACAGAACAAACACTTGTGTTCATCACACAAATGTTTGCCCTACCAACCACACCAACGGGCTTTTCAAATAACATAACAACGTATTTATTTTGACAGAATGGCTAATACCTATTGACAAAAAAAGCTAAGACAGACGGACGGACAGCCGGGGCATATGGACTTCCGTTTGTTAAATCTTGAAAAAAATATTTGATTTTATAAAAAAAAGTATTTGTATTGTTCAATTTCCTAAACACAAGAAGCAAAGAATTTGGAAACCCGCGTGTATGTGGAATTGTGGATGGCGTGATTTAAAGTTATATGCAGCTATGACTATTTATTTAAAGTCAGGCTGCGGCCGCGACTTGAACATTTTCCCCATGGAAATTAGATATTTCGTCGTTGTAAACATCATCATTTTAGGAACGATTCAGTAGTTTCAGAAAAAAACGTTCGCCCGCGGTAAAATGAAATCATTAAAATCGGAGGAGTAGTTTCGGAGATTACCTCTTACAACCCATTTTACTAAAAGAATTGACCTGGTGTCGATGGCGTCACATCCCAGCGAGGTCCATTCTTTTAGCCAACGGGTGGTACATCCAGTCATCCAAAAACCACATTACAAACTTTACTTCTAATTATGCTGTAGATTAGGGTAGATGTACATTCAAGAGCAGGTCGTTTGCCAGTCGACACGCGACTTCAGCTCCTACGTTTGTTGAAATAAGAACGGTGCAAGTTCAACTTATCAAGCTTGACGTACTCTTCTTGACTTTACATCCGTTGTTAAAAACACAAACAATAAATGGAACATGTTTTTGTGTGTTAAGTTGTTCGAGTACGAGCGCGTGGTGCAGATTCTCCTGAACGGGGTTGCTGACGTGAACCAGGAGGGCTTCGTGCAGAGGATCGCCATCTACTTGCTCAACTCGCTCGCCTGCCAGGTCGACGGCAAACAGAAACAGTTTCTCGGCAACAACGGAGCTATTGTGGTAAGTTATTGACTCCGAGAGTTCGTTTACTGTAGGTACTTGCGGTTTTTAGGTTTTCCCGACTCTACTTATTGAAAATGCTTCTGTTTTTTTAAATGATTAAACATAGAAACAAAAATACGATACATTATATATAAAAATTATATACGGAATCCGTGATTATATTGATATATTGATATTGGTAACTAACTATCAATATCTGAAGAAATTCTGGCTAGCGAAAAATTTATTGTTTTCTTTATTGACATTATTTTAAGTGTCTATCACAATAACAGATCCATCAGCTCATTTTACCACCCGCCTTCTTTAATCGGGAATCCAGACGATACACCGCGTGATATCACGGTACCTACCTCCACAACAACATTATCGTCCTTGTTTATTTTCATATACTCTTTCAAGTTGATAATTAATTCTTATGAAATAATTTTTTCTTCTTCTGTTATATAACCTTTGCTGCCAAAGTGACCAACGTTTCTAGTATTACATTACATAAAACTCTGCGAAGCGAACGTACTTGACAAGAAATCGAAAAACATAGTTTGATGTGACAATCTGGGCGACAGACTTCTACTCGAAAACATAGTTAAAAGTAATTTTACCAGAAATTAGACCTAGAAAGATTGATTTTTCGCCCGCGTTAGCCACAAACAAATACAGGGTGGAAGGTATATCTTTGCGAACCGCTCAGGGTTTTGCTCTACCCGTGAAACTGAACTACTTTTGTTCTACGACTTTAAGACTCCTCTGTGGCATTGTTTTTCCATTCAATGTGACAGTGGAAAAGTTCTTTCTTAGTCATTATTTTGAAAAGTTATAGAAAAATAGTTGTTCAATTTCATGAGTGGAGCACCCATCCAAAAAGATTGCGTAGATATACCAAAGACTTGTATATTGTTTGTGTAAAAGTTTAAGTCACAGGTTTAAGTAGAAAAATAATATGACCAGGACCTCATCATAAAATTTTTGAAAATATTTCCAAACAAATTTAAAAGTCCCTTTATTGTTTATGAAGCCCTAGAACTTCTTTTAACATTTATTTTCGTTGGCAACTGTGGCTTTGTCCAATGACTGTTTTTGTAGGTATTCCTTTCCAAGTTATTTTTCTTAATCAATTTCGAAAGACTTGCTGGCAGTGGATGCTTGAATTCGTGTTAATATTTTTTTAAATTTTTCAGTTGCATTAAAAATCTTTCATCTGTTTGCGCTCATTTGCGTGCGGCTTGATTCTCTCGCAAATTCTCTGAACTTCGATTTACCTATTCATGTAAAAATAGGTCAACGGAATAGCTATATTGGTCCATTACGTTGATTCGCATAATGCACTGCAATGCATTGGTATCAAGGTCCACTTGCCCTACGGACGTGATGATCGTGCCAGCTTGTACTAAATACTTACGTGCATCTATTACCTACGCTATCGATATACAGCCACCAATCAAACGATAGTTTTACTATTTTTATGTACTTGTCTCTGATTGTATCCTTGGTGTCAATATCACCTCTAGTTTCAGCAGCTAAGGTGAATTTTCTAGAATATTTGTTTTTGAATATTGAAAACTAACTTGAAGAGCTTTCTAGCACAGCTTCTTCAAAAATTATACGTTTCGTGTGGTGCAAAATAGTCATTGAGTTTTAAAGCCTTTGTAAGAAAAGATGTCATGGAATGCAAGTTAATTAAGGATTTTTATTATAATAAGCATGTGAATTTTGCTTTGCAAATGCGAAATATTGTTTGTTTCTATCTCCTAGCGAAAATTTGTTAAATACGTATTTGATTTGGTGCAATTTACTGCCCTTCAGTGGAAACAAAGTCGAAATCTTGCACCGCCGTTTGGTTCACTGTACAAAAGTGTACACATGTTTGGGCTTATAATTATAACAAAGACTAGTTCTGCTGCGCTTGCTTTTATGAAGGATTATTTATTGGACGTTAAGTTGCTAACTGGGTTTGATTTTATTTCGCTCTGCCCCGAGGCTCAGCCGCAGTTATACTTTGCGAATTGTTTGCTTAAGTTGCTCCGTTGTGAGTTCTTACCTCAAAGCACTTGGCTCTTACTCTTGCTTTACAATCACAAAATTTTATCTTGCAATTGAATTGTATACCAGTGATTCTCAACCGGTCGAGTTGAGATTTAGCATAGTTATGTAAGTTTGGTGAAAAATGACAATACATGTTATGGTATCATCCTGGTCCGATGATGAAGACGGAAGTTGGCCATAGGAACTCCTAAATGAAACGACATAACCCCGTCGAGTTTGGGTTCGTTAGATTTGTCATCTCAAAGATGATCGACTCGGAAGGTGGCCTAAGGAACTCCTTAACTATTCATGTAATAATATTAATAGCTTTCATCAGTACGTCCGTTCCATAAAATTATTATACACTTTCATTTTTAATACAATCATTATAAATAAAAGCTTGTTTACTATAAAGTTTTATCATTATTATTTTATTACTATCACCATGCTATTACTATTAACCACAAGCAGCAAAAAGTGAAGGAATCATTGTCGATAACCGACTTAGGGCTGTTTGCACTAAACTTAAGAATCGCCCAAGTTCTTGCTTAAGGTCCGTCAAACTATTGCTAGGAGTGTCCTAAACAAGTTAAGGGCGATTCTTAAGTTTAGTGCAAATGGCCCTTAGTGTTAGCTAGAGTAGCTAACCGCCTACTGCCTGTAGGGGTTCCCTACAGGCAGGGTAATGGCTTGTTCAAATACCTATGTCTCGATTTCTCGCAGGCACGATTCCCTCTTACGGGCTGCTTTCGGCTGATACTAGTGATAACTTGCTTTATTGTCAGGAGGTACAACGCTCTCAGTGATTCTGTATGTAAGATATTGATAAAATGCTTAGATGTGTTTGGGTTTTGTTTTCTTACCTCAAAAGGAAAAACAGAACCCGTTATTTATAGAGTTATGCTGGTGGTCTGTACGTCATTCTGTTTCTGTTAAGACCCTTTTCCTCAGGGACGGGTAAAGTTAAGATATCAGATTGGACATAATATCAAATACTAAGATGAGCTTCTATTTCAAGTAGGATCTCTCCCACTTCTAATGGTTTTCCCCGGTAGTTAGGGTATGGAGCTTTCAAAAAGAGGGTTCTAACAAAGGAGTCGTTTCAGATTTCTATGGGACCCCGGCCATGTCTTTGTTCACCTGTCAGTTGACTGTACATACATTACTAGAATGTCTATTTGCTATGATTTTTGTTTTATTCCGCGTAGTTTACTTGTGATATCCTGATACTTTTTTAATAATTGGCCATACTGGCAACACAATATGGTGGAAAATGTCACTTGATGTGACGTTGTATGTAAAAATCTGGCCAAGTGCGTGTCGGGCCACGCGCAGTTTAGGGTTCCGTAGTTTTTTTATCGCAAAGCAAGTTTTATTGAGTATTTCATAATGTTCGTAACATAAACGTTTTACCATCGTCGACCTCATCTCTTTCCTCAGGCCTAGATCGAGGTCTAGAGTAAGCCCATATACAGTAAAAAAACCTCGCAATGCTGAGCGAGGGCCTAGCGCCTGATTGATATTTTTATTGTTTCCAGTTTTTCGGTTATAGCTCATTAACCTGTAAAGCCTACTTAGCTGTGATAGTTTTACTTGTAATTTCATCATATATTTCAATTTTTTAGTAACCGTTTAGCTGGCTGGGCGAGGGACACTCGACTCCAACAAAAAATTGCACCTGCCCTTACTGACCCGTCTCAAAAAGTTACCCTGTATATACAAATATTGCTCGTAGCTCGTAGTATAGGATTTGGGGTTCTGTTTCTCAGTCAGGGCTTGTGTCCGCATTTATGTGCGTCTATGATGCCTTTGATGTAGGTAATTACTTGGCTGTTTTTAAACGAATAGTAGTTAATAAAGTAATAGTAGGCGTCGTTTGTGAAGATTACTCTGGTTTTCCAATTAAGGAAGTAAAGCAATATCGGTCCTGCATGTCCGGGACTCAGATTTATGAAAGCTGTATCGGAATAGTAACTTGGTTTGGTTAAAATGATCAAACATTATGAAAAGAGGGTCTGATTTATTATTACAGGACAAAGAAGCTAATTCATAGTCATAGCAGTAAGATAGCTATACAATTTTTTATTAGTATAATAGTTATATACCTAACCTAAAATAACTTAATCTCACCTAACACAACCGAATCTAGAGATATAACTATCGTATGGAAACTTACTGCGACATATACAATCTGTAACTTTGGCAACGCTAACAAATTAAACTATAAATAGCTTTGTAATAAGTGCTTCGAAGAGCAAGTTAAGCCGTTGACCGCAGCTACTGTCTTAGAGTAAGCCCCAATTTCACCATACTCATTTCTCCATTTAAGTAATTGTTAATAAGTTAAATAACAGAGTATTTTTCTTTGTAAAATTTAACAATAATTTTATAACTTACTGCTAAAACTTTCAAGTTTTTGTGTGGAATGTAGTTGTAAGTAGTGCGTCAATTCGCGTCATACGCATTCGTTCTATCGTGCGAAACGCCACCTTTTACCTAAAACCTTCAATTTGAATAGGGCGTTTCGCCACAAGTTATTTTTGTATTTTTTCTACTACTGTTAGCATCAGAATCGACTCTCTCTTTAAAAAAAAAACCGGCCAAGTATGAGTCGGACTCGCGCACCGAGGGTTCCGTACCACCACATAATCATAATGACGGCCAGCTTAGCCCCGAACGCAAGTAGATGGAGCCACTGCTGCAAATATAAGGTTTTGAAAAAGACAAAAGATGCGGTTCACATATGGTTACTTGGCATGAATTACATCCAAACCGAATCTATCATCCCTTAATAGACCTGTCACACCATCCACATTTACACATACATACACAACACATGCGCTCCCACACACACACAGACACACATGCACACATCACTTAAATTATTTAATTTAGCTAAATTGTGACTTTGTCAACTTCCTTACAACTGAGCTATGTAACTATGTTAAACGTCCCTCTAGTCCTATGTAAATTATATGTATAAAGTAACTATTAATCGGTTGCCCAAGAGACAGGCTGCGTCCTAGTTTGGGAACCTCTAGTGCACTCTTTTGTAAATTATTTCTGTGTGGAATTAATAAATTTATTCTTATTCTTATTTTTTAATGCAATAAGTACCAACTATATATGTGCAAAAAGTTGATTCGCTTAAATTTCATCGTGCAACTTCAATGCCTAACAACAATTTCGATAAGAAAAATATCTCCATATGTCCACTAAAGTCAATTACTCTCGTCAGTCCGTGTTTACATGATTACGATCACTCACACAAAGCACACCCGTACAGTTTTGACCGCACGCCCACAATCGTAATATTGAACCAAAAATTGCTAACAAAAATAGTACTTTCAGTACATTAACTGTATTTTTGTATTAATTAGCGAAAAATTTAACTAAAAATAGCAGTATTCGTTCGTTTTTCAACAAAATGTTATGTCCCGCGTAAGAATGCAAGTCATTTGAATTTTGGTATGGAAAACGGATCACCTTAATGTGCTAGATTTTTTGAGTCCGACACGCGCTTGACCAAATTTTATTATTTGTTGTTATTTTATAGCTTATGCACTATAAACACACCAATTTTCAAGATTGTAAGTGTTCCTGTTTTTAAAATAGAACTAAAACAAAAATCGCCTCCGCGACCATCCAACTTGACCCCTCTGTTATATGAATGTTCTTGAAACGGGAGCTCACCACAATTGGTTACCGTTAGTTGTGAGAAAAGTTGTAATATTAAATGATTTCAGACTTCCCTTTATTTGTACTGTGAGACCTAGCTTCTTGCCAAATTTGATAAATTTAGGTCAACTAGAAGTACCCTATAGGTTTTGCTTTAGTGCATAAATGTATGGAGATGAGGACATAAAATGCCATATCGTTTGATTGCGTCGTTGTAAAAAAATTGAAATTTTCAGATCTTGTGTGGTTCATAGATCCTAATATATGGTATTAATTTCAACCTGATACCTCT
This sequence comes from Athrips mouffetella, assembly GCA_947532105.1. Lineage (NCBI taxonomy): Eukaryota > Metazoa > Arthropoda > Insecta > Lepidoptera > Gelechiidae > Athrips > Athrips mouffetella. The sequence goes on from OX383956.1 coordinate 38,349,626, forward strand.
ACCCGATCGTGAGATAAAGGGTCTTGACAGACAGACGGACAACAAAGTGATCCTATAAGGGTTCCGTTATTTTCTTTTGAGGTACGGAACCCTAAAAATAAAACAATTAGTTTCATTAGAAATAAGTCAACATTAAAAGGAAATAACCATTCAAGCTACATTCGTATTCAAGCAGTCTTGTGTGACTAAGACCATCATTCTGAATAACTCTTCGGAAGAGTTTTGAATATACTCGTACATTCAAAACCCTCTATTGAAGGTTTGGTATGAACCAAAAATCATTTGCACTATTTAAGTAAAACCTTATATTATAGGTAGACCAAAAACTCATGAATAATAGGTAAATGAAAATTTAAAGTAAGCAACACTGGGGTAATTGGACTAGAACTTCTTGATACTTTTTGTACTTATGGTAGACTTACGGGACCGTGCGACCGGCAGCACGTCCTTTGATTTTGCAATACGTCTGCGTTGTTGAGTACCTACTATTCCGCAAGCCCGCAGCTGTGTGTGGGTGCTGTATTGAAAATTCACGCCGCCGGTGGCGCGGTTTCGTGGCCAGACTCATAGTCTCCAACAAAAAAGAGTATAATAATTTATTGCTTTGTTACATAACTCGGAATCCAAATGTTCTACCAGATTTACGGTTGTCATTGGTAAACATAATTCAGAGTAACCGATTATTAACAACTTTGGTTTTAGTTAATGAGCCGTAGGTTATCTCAATAAATAAAATAAATAAAAATTTTGATACCCTTGCCTATCTGTTTAGCCAGCGCAGTATCACCCTTTGAAGATCTTGATTGAATTTCCCATTTATGACGAAATATAATTCTTGATATTGACAATAGAGATCTTTGCGAGATCTTTATCTCGACGAGATCTATAATTTCTTCGATCATATGAATAGTCTAAGGACAGTAGTAACAGAGTTATACCGGTTTTCAGTTTGACAACTGTACACCGAAATAAAGATCTCGACGAGATCTATTATTTGTCCGAACCCTGTGCGTTGATTTCAAAATCTTTGGTCCGAACGTACATGTAGTCAAAGGCCAGTAGTTACAGAGATATAGCGGTTTTAAATTTGACAAAATGTCAACCTCAAGTTTAACAAAAATCTCAAGAAATTTAATTTTTGCCTAAAAAACAAAAACACTTGGATCAATAGTTTCCATTATTCTAATTAAATTTCAAAGTAATTCAATTTTAATTCGGTTCTTTTTCAATTCCAATTAAATTTCGATTCAGTTCTGATTAAGTTCTAAGTTAGTTCCAATTCAATTCCAACTCAGTTTCATTGCGGTCTTGTTTCTATGAACAACGCAACTTGTCTCACTTGTCGCAGTCGCGTGCCAGTGGACAACATGTAATTAATATCAGTCAATACAAGAGCACTTCAAGCTTCACATACTGAACTTTGTACCGTAAACCAGTAAGAAAACACAGCCTATTTGTTAAGATGACTAGACAACAAACACATATTGATTTTGAAAGCAATTGGCCCCGTCAGTAAAAAGGTCAGAATGAAGGCCAGATTTTCCAGTTTTTTTATCCGTTATCAGAGACCGAATAGACCCCAGATCTTAATTTTAAAAGCAATCGATCCTGTAACGAAAAGATCAAAATGGCGGCTACTTTCAATTACTCGCACCAGTCGCAACCGATCTCTGTTTGCGCTTGAATTACGTTGTGGCTTTCCTAATAGGCGACAACTTCAAAAATAGTGATCAGGTGCAAAAGCCCGCAAGAGTACATGTGAACCGCGGCGTTTGACACACGACAGGCAGACGACACCGGGGACGATCTGCGTCATGTTGCGCTTACTATAGAAACACGTACTGATCCCGTGGCGGAATACGCAAGCGATAAAGAGCCGCACCAAAAGCGGATGCAGGGCTACAACGGTACGACCGCGCACGGAGCAGACTCTCATAAGTATCGAAACTAGTCAGCCCTACTTACCAGTCAATAATTCGTGGCTCTTTAAAATGGAAAATTGTGTTTGATTTATAACTGTTTCTTCACGAATTTAAAGATAGACATTATAAAAGAAAAATCCTGCTCCTAATCGTACCAGTTTTTCCGACATTCTTACGAAATATTTTAGTGTTTTCAAGTAAACAAAGTAAAATCTCAGTACTGTTGACACAACTCTTACTTTGGCTAGACATGTGACAGCTCAGCATTGCCATATGAAAATCTTCTTTATTTTTAATTATTGCTGTTATTGAAAAGGTAAATTCTATTAAATAAATAACAGTAATTTAAATCTGTTCTGTATTGGCGAAGATATCGCGTAACAAACATACAGTCGAATTGAGAACCTTTTCCTTCTTTGAAGTCGGTAAAAAGAATTTTTACTATTTTCATTTAATATTTTAAGAGTTTGTTGTTGATGTTACTTTGCATAGAAAAATACCTTCGGGCGGAACATAAATAATTAAAACCTAGCCTTTCATCCGATTGGTCGAACGCGTGTCGGGCGATAAGACGCACTACTCTTAGTAGTGCATGGTGGGACACACAATAACCTAAAAAGTCCATGTCTTCTCTATCCGATCAATTAGTTAACGAACAGAGTACGGTGAAATTAGGGCTAAGCCATGTGAGTAGTCATTTGACGGCTTTTATTCTCTTGAACAGGGTTAGGCAGATGATGGTGCCGATACTATAACTATGTAATGTTATGTTGCAGAAAATGCTGAACTTGATCTCGGACCGGCTCGAGCGTCTGCTGTGCGACGATGTGTTGGAAGTGGCCTGGTCGACCATGTGGAATGTAACGGACGAGACGCCGCAGAACTGCCAGCGTTTCCTCGAGAATCGCGGCATGGAGCACTTCCTCGCTTGCCTCAAGGTTCTTCTTAACAACCTATAAACTAGTTATAAAGGGTGTAAGGTACGGTGTACCGAAAACTGAAAGGGCGTGCTTAGTCAACGAAACTGAACAACTTTCCCAAAGAAACATATGTTGGGAAATGAAAAAAAAAATTGACCTCTTCATACAAATAGCCCACTCTGGTCGAACAGTTTGTATGGAGAGGTAATTTTTTTTAATCACCGTGATGTGCCATAAATGTCTACTGGATAATGGGATGGGATAGTGGGGAGCTCCTTCCTCTAAATGTAACTGAAGAATGAGTTGTTCTGCTTTAGTGAAAAATATGTTGACGCGCGCGCGGCGTGCAGCAGGCCCGCGCGCAGGGCGTACACCACCGCGATTACTTGCATGCCCGCGGTGCACAAAATACAATTTTAGGTCGCCTATACCTAGCATAAACTACAACTTTACGAGCATGAGAAGTGAAAAATATATTTTGGGGGACATTCTGGTACACACGGCCGCTCGTCGGTGAAAACACTTTGACCTTGAGCGGGTTTCTGGTTTCGGGCGTAGCGCTGGTTTAGCTTATACTGGTTTTATTTCTTCGTGCTTGCTGCCGTGCGTACATGTACATAGTCAACACACTTGTTAGCGTTACGGCTGGCACAAAGGACCACCGGTGATTGGTGACTGCAGTAAGGTGCTACGAAATGCAGGAGGACGCTACTGCGCATCCTCCAACTCAAGATCTCTTAGCCACTTTTTGTAACACTGTTTGGAAGGATTATCTTTACTCGATCTTGAAGAAGTATATCAAATGCCTAGGAGTAATTTTTAACCAACCACGATTATACTCGTATTATGACGGTGGGGGCTTTCGTGAAAAGTCCGTCTGGTGAAATACCACCCCCTAGCCTTTTCCTGCCGTAAAGCAGCAGTGTTTGCACGGCTGTGTTTCGGTTTGAAGGGTATGAGAGCCATTGAAATTACCGGCACACGAGACGTAACATCTTAGTTCTCAGGGAGGGTAACGCGCTTTGCTTTCTTATTAGTGTCATTATTTCACTAATATGACAGTGGGTGTCATGGGCGCTGGTGACCACTTACCACCAGGTGGCCCACCTGCTCGTTTGCCCACTTGTGACATAAAAAAAGATGAGATTTCCATGACTAGTTAGGAAAGCTTAGTTGGGCTTTTAAACCCATAGAAGGCAAATACTATGAAATCAAACTATTCGTGATCTTTTTAAGTAAGAAATAAGATTTTGTTCTTTTACATTTTGAATGCATTTCAACTTACTCGTCTTTAAATATAATACAAAAAATATAACAAAAAAATGTTAATAAACGAATAGCCATGATTCGTAAATATATATATAATAATATTTGGCAATCATCAACCCATATATGGGGACATTTCTGCCAGTGTCGTGTCCTAGAACATTCTTCACTTTGTAGAAGTTAAAAATATGGCGAACCGCCAGTGTCGAGTGGGAACTTGTTCATTGCTCCCCTCGTAAAGCGATACTGGGCTTATCGAAGGAAATGTCCATGACTTTTTGAGACAACACAAACGGGGCTCAAACACGAGATCACTTAAAATCTTCATTAGCTGCGCACTACGTAGCTAATTCACTGCATAAAACACTATCTTTATTATCCACTAAATCACTACATAGACAAAAAACAAGAATTTAAACCGAGCAGGCAAGAGCCCACGCCGAGTTCCCGATAAAAAGTCTGATTCGTATATGTATCGAAAATTGCAGTGAGCCTGCTCAGTCTATAACCTGTAGTTCAATTAGGAGAGTGCAGCAAGAACCCAAAATGTTAGACCTTATAAGGACACAAAGATCATTGCAAAATAATCCACAGAGTGAGACGTTTAGTCAAATGGATTTATGTTTCGTCCAAGCAAGGCACTGTGTCTGCGTGATAGTGCGGTCAATTAGCTGTTTCACGTAGACACGCCTTGAGCCAATGGAAATTTTTTGAAATTCAAGAATTGGCTCCTATCAAAAATTGAGAGCTATGTACCTAACTAGTACCTGGAATTTTTTTATGCAATTTGGTGAATTTGGCGATATAAGACGTAAAGCGACCAGACTATGACGCATGCTAACGTTCTAGTTATCTGGAATAGAGATGGTATAGAGGAAGTCCTAATCTAGAAACTCACGGCGGTTTTGGAGCACAGGATCGGCTGTGATCCATCTTTTTACATGTAAAATAAACGCTCCATGACACGCTGGTGAATTTAACAGGATTTTAGGAAATTATAATACAGGCACAGAAAAACTTTCAAACTATTCAACACACAACTAAAAATAGGCCATCGTAATAGGTCCGTTCTGACAGCTGTCAAATGTATGAAAATTTACGACTTGCAAAGTAAAATGAAACGTGAAAATGAACTTCTTGCGTTGGCCCTACTTAAGTCAGAATATCGTAAAATTGACGTAATTTTGTTTATAATACGTGAGGATATAAAAAGCTTTAATCGAAACTTGAGGTTCTTTTGTTTAGTAAAACTTTAATTATTTCCCGAAATCATCTCGAATGATATATTCAAGCAAGAAAAAGGCGAAGTAAGGTCCTTCGTACACAAGGCTACGCTAATCTTCGATACTCGACGACTTAAGTCTCCAAGCGAGTACCGCCATACAAATCCATTGAGATTCGTACACGAGTCGCGTCGCCGACATTCGTCCCGCGACTCGCGTCCCGCCAGACGTGCGCTACCTGCCGGACGAGATCGTCGCTACATAAGTCACAGCGATATTCAAAATGGCGGAGCAATTATTAAATATTAAATTTGTTTTTGAGGTGGAGAAATATCCTTGTTTGTATAATTATAACTTCAAAGAATATTCAAAAAAGGAGATTACAGAAAAAGCTTGGGTAGCAGTAGGAAAGGCCGTTAATTTAACAGGTTGATATCTTTTTATAGTGTTGTAGTGTTATTTCAATATACGGATGAAGCCAGTATCTTCTGTTACGACGATTTCTTTAAACAGTGAAACTGGTAAAGTGAAACCGCGTGACAATCAAATCACACTTCATACAAATCGCGGAACCATTAGTTCAAACGTAGAAGTGGCTCAAGAATTCGAAACCTTTTTTACTAATATTCCTTTGAAAACAACAGAGTCACTCAATTCATCATCTTCACTTGCTAGCGGTTTACTTCTAAAGAATGTGAACGCCTGCGAAACTGAATTTGGGTTCAATCATGTCACCCCTAACGAAATTGTTAAAGCCTTTAAAAGTATTAAAATGAAAACTACTGAGGACCTATGGGGAATGTCAGTAAAAGTCTGCAGTGCGATCATTGATACTATATCTCCATATTTAGCTGTTATATTCAATGATTGTGTCGATCATGGTACTTTTCCTGACTTAATCAAAAAAAGTAAAGTAGTTCCATTATTCAAAGCTGGTGACAAAAAGGATCCCAGTAATTTTAGGCCAATATCAGTCTTACCTGTACTTAGTAAAATTTTTGAGAAGGTCATACTCAATCAAATGCTTTCGCACTTTAATAGAAATAACTTACTACATGACCATCAATTTGGTTTTACGAAAGGGCGCAGTACAACGGATGCCGGAACTGCACTTTTAAAATACATTTTTGGCGCGTGGGAAAAATCTGAAGATGCTATTGGTATCTTCTGTGATCTATCCAAAGCATTTGATTGCGTAGATCATAGCACATTGTTGTTAAAACTTGAACATTACGGTGTTAAGAATAATTCACTTAAACTACTTAAGTCATATTTGGAAAACAGGATTCAAAAGGTACAAGTAAACAAAACGAAATCACTGGGATCTGTTGTCAAAATTGGCGTACCTCAAGGGTCCATATTAGGGCCATTTTTATTCCTTATTTATATTAATGACCTCCCTACTGTAGTGAAGAATCTGTCAAAGATTGTGTTATTTGCTGATGATACTTCATTAATATTCAATGTAAGTAGAAAATCACAAAATTATAACGAAGTCAATGATGCACTTGGACAGATTCATGCATGGTTTACTGTTAACAATTTAGTCCTAAACGCCAAAAAAACTAAATGTATTAAATTTGCACTACCAAATGTAAGGTCTACTTCACATAACATAGTATTGAATAATGAATCATTAGATTTTGTAAATAGTACAGTTTTCTTAGGGTTAATACTAGACTCTAAACTTCAATGGGGCCCTCATATAACGGCTCTTTCTGGTCGATTGAGCTCGGCTGCATATGCTGTCAGAAAAATCAGACAACTTACTGATGTAGCTACCGCAAGGCTGGTTTACTTTAGCTACTTCCATAGCATTATGTCTTATGGCTTACTGCTTTGGGGCCGAGCAGCTGATATACATTCAATATTCGTTTTACAAAAGAGAGCAATTTATTGCCTGAAGACTCGTGATTCCCTGAGAGAACTGTTCAAGGAAATCAACATAATGACAGTGCCATGCCAGTATATCTATGAAAATATTATGTATGCTAGAAAGAACATTCATCAATTACCTAAAATTTGTGACAGGCATAATTTTAATACTAGAAATAAGCACAAAATTGATCAACCATATACTAGATTAACTAAAGTCAATACATCTTTCGTTGGTCTGTGTGTACGATACTACAACAAAATACCTGACAATATAGTGCAATTACCTGAGAGAAAGTTTAAAGAATGTGTAAAGCAAACGTTATGTAAAAAAGCTTACTATAGATTAGATGACTATATGAATGACAAAGAGGTATGTATGGTGCTCTGATATTCCAGCGAAACACAAGAAACACATTGTAAAAAGCCGACTCAGATTCAGATAATTTTATTCAATGTAGATTCTTTACAGAATACTTATTGAATGTCATGCAGAATACAATGCAAATAGAGCGAGTCTACGCCGTTTCGGATCGTGCTATGGCAGCGTAAAAGAAACGGCAAGAAACCACTGCAGCACGGCCTACTTTAAGAGTCGGCTTTTTACAATGTGTTTCGCTGGAATATCAGAGCACCATACCTCTTTGTCATTCATATAGTCATCCAATCTATAGTAAGCTTTTTTACATAACGTTTGCTTTACACATTCTTTAAACTTTCTCTCAGGTAATTGCACTATATTGTCAGGTATTTTGTTGTAGTATCGTATACACAGACCAACGAAAGATGTATTGACTTTAGTTAATCTAGTATATGGTTGATCAATTTTATGCTTATTTCTAGTATTAAAATTATGCCTGTCACAAATTTTTGGTAATTGATGGATGTTCTTTCTAGCATACATTATATTTTCATAGATATACTGGCATGGCACTGTCATAATGTTGATTTCCTTGAACAGTTCTCTCAGGGAATCACGAGTCTTCAGGCAATAAATTGCTCTTATAGCCCTCTTTTGTAAAACGAATATTGAATGTATATCAGCTGCTCGGCCCCAAAGCAGTATGCCATAAGACATAATGCTATGGAAGTAGCTAAAGTAAACCAGCCTTGCAGTAGCTACATCAGTAAGTTGTCTGATTTTTCTAACAGCATATGCAGCCGAGCTCAATCGACCAGAAAGAGCCGTTATATGAGGGCCCCATTGAAGTTTAGAGTCTAGTGTTAACCCTAAGAAAACTGTACTATTTACAAAATCTAATGGCTCATTATTCAATACTATGTTATGTGAAGTAGACCTTACATTTGGTAGTGCAAATTTAATACATTTAGTTTTTTTGGCGTTTAGGACTAGATTGTTAACAGTAAACCATGCATGAATCTGTCCAAGTGCATCGTTGACTTCGTTATAATTTTGTGATTTCCTACTTACATTGAATATTAATGAAGTATCATCAGCAAATAACACAATCTTTGACAGATTCTTCACCACAGAAGGAAGGTCATTAATATAAATAAGGAATAAAAATGGCCCTAATATGGACCCTTGAGGTACGCCAATTTTGACAACAGATCCCAGTGATTTCGTCCTGTTTACTTGTACCTTTTGAATCCTGTTTTCCAAATATGACCTAAGTAGTTTAAGTGAATTATTCTTAACACCGTAATGTTCAAGTTTTAGCAACAATGTGCTATGATCTACGCAATCAAATGCCTTGGATAGATCACAGAAGATACCAATAGCATCTTCAGATTTTTCCCACGCGCAAAAGATGTATTTTAAAAGTGCAGTCCCGGCATCCGTTGTACTGCGCCCTTTCGTGAAACCAAATTGATGGTCATGTAGTAAGTTATTTCTATTGAAGTGTGAAAGCATTTGATTGAGTATGACCTTCTCAAAAATTTTACTAAGTACAGGTAAGACTGATATTGGTCTAAAATTACTGGGATCCTTTTTGTCACCAGCTTTGAATAATGGAACTACTTTACTTTTTTTCATTAAGTCAGGAAATGTACCATGATCGACACAATCATTGAATATAACAGCTAAATATGGAGATATAGTATCAATGATCGCACTACAGACTTTTACTGACATTCCCCATAGGCTCTTAAAGTAGGCCGTGCTGCAGTGGTTTCTTGCCGTTTCTTTTACGCTGCCACAGCACGATCCGAAACGGCGTAGACTCGCTCTATTTGAATTGTATTCTGCATGACATTCAATAAGTATTCTGTAAAGAATCTACATTGAATAAATAATCTGAATCTGAATCTTTGTTTCCGGTAAAAATAGTACAAAATTAAAGTTTCATCATCACTTGTGTCAGACATTTTGCAAACGTGTGATCTGTTTAGCCGCTACGCCTGATGTGGCTGAATAGGCAATTTGCTTCTTGCGATTCAATTTCATGTGTACGGACCGTGCGCTACTCGATACTCGCGACTCGATACTAATGTAGTATACAACTTTAGTATCGAAGATGTGCGTAGCCTTGTGTACGAAGGACCTAAGGGTGAGGAATTTTACATGCGTGGGGGGCCGCCCGCTCCTCCCTTGAGTGTCACAGCCCACACATATTAGTACTAATTGATAGTATTCAGTACAAACCATGGACGAATAATAAGAACTGACCATGCCCTTATAGAAATCGTAACCCGGGAAAGTATAAAACTAGACGGCGCTATAAAATTGTCAGTGAAGTTATTACGGTGTATTCTACAAAAAAAAAAAAATGAAATTTTAATGTTAGAGTTTCTTTATATTGAAACTGTATTGAAATTCTGAATGAATACTTAGCAGGATACTCGGTAGAATATTAATACTTTTCTGATAGAAAGCACCATTTAGTTTCATTGAGTTTAAGGTATTTTCAGTCCTTCTTATTATTTGTCCATGGGGTAAACTCTTTGGAAATCTTATGGATTTTGTTTCGGTATAGATATTCCCAGCCAAGGACGAGTTGTTGCGCAATATGATGGGCCTGTTGGGAAACGTGGCGGAGGTTGCGGAGCTCCGTCCGCGCCTCATGGATGAGCTCTTCCTGACCGTCTTCTACGACCTGCTCGACTCTTCCAGCGACGGCATCGAGGTATTCCTTCCTTCACACCGACCGACATCTATTTGTGAAATCAGTGTGTCTGTATATGTAAGATACTTACAAAAAATCGATCAAGTGTGGGTCATACTAGCTCGTCGAGGGTTCCAATATACCTGTAGTATTTTAGAAGCAATAATGGACCTCAAAACCGGGTTTGTTTGTAAAGGTTTTCTATAGAATTCTAAAAAACCAGGCTACTTAGAGAGATCATTTTATTTTTTCTAAAATATTTGCATAAACATCTATCGACTATAATTGATTCAGATTTTCGTTTAGCAAACTTCAGAGATAAGAGAGAGAGTGATATTTTTAAGGGCACTTTTCATCATAACTTAAAAACTAAGAGTCGTTAGAAAATACAAAAACATATTTTGGTACATGTAAAAGTAAAGCCCTTTCATATGATATTCCATTTGACCAAGTATAAGTCAAAACGTTGAAAATTTTAATGTTTGACTATAAAAGGATCCATATGTATACAAGAGAGGAGCGTGATGCGAGAAGTATGATAGATTTTGTAGTTGTGGATAAAAGATAGAGAAGGTTCTGGACGCTCGTGCATATCGCGGAGTCGGCATCGACACAGACCACCACCTGGTTGTAACCCGAATTGGTGGTATATTTAATCGGTGGCGGCATAGAGCACAAGAACAGACGAGCGTTTTGGAACGAATTAAAGAAGAAAGATTGCAAGAGGAGGATGTCAGAAATGAATACTTGAAAGGCTTCAGTGAAAGATTTGAGAACGTAGATGAAGTGAATGATATTGAATGTTTGTGGAATAAATTTCAAGATGGAGTATTAGATGTAGTTGTCTATGTTTGTGGGGTGTCGAAACGGTGAAAATGTGGAAAGAAGAATGTGTGGATGGATAAAAGTGTACCGACAGATATTGTAGGAAGAAGAAAGCATAGTTAGATTCATTAGCCGTAAAGGCTAATCAAAGAATGCAGATGGCAACAAGTGATGACGTTTAGGTAGCAAGAAAGGAATATAAAAGAGTGAAAGATATTATAAAGGAAGTTGTTGAGAGAATGAAAGAAAAGTGTAAGGATGAGTTTAACAGGAGGCTTTCTGAAGATTTCCAGTTTAACCAAAAGTTTTTCCGGAAATCCATACCAACAGCCTGAGGAAAGTTTGGAATATCGGAGCTGAGTAAAATCTGAAGCCAGGATGGTATATAGGTATTATAAAAGGTGTAGAATGTGTGCTGAAGAGGAAGAAGGAATACTTTGAAAGTCTGTTTGAGAGAGATGATGCAGAGGCCAGCGTACCGAGGTCTTTTGTGGAAATTAATGAGAATGAAAATGAGAATAATGTAAGTGTAATAAGTATGGATGAGATCATGAAACCAATGAAAAGTATGAAATAAGGTAAAGCATACGATATGATAGAGTATCGGTCGACATGTTGAAGATTGGGCGAGGCATTGAGGCTAGTCAGCTGTACCGCCTTTTCAATCTGTGTTGGACGAACGGCCAAGTACCAGGTAACTGGTGCAAGGCTGTGATTTTACCGCTGTACAAGGGAAAAAGGGTCAAAACAGGACTGCAAAAATTGCCGCTGGATAAGTCTTCTCAGTGTCGTCGGCAAACTGTATGCAAAGGTTATAATTGAAAGAGTGATGAAATATCACGTTCTATCGCCTTCTCCAATATACCATTCACGCTCGCCTAGGTCTGCTGGAAGAATTTCTTTATTGAAATTTGTAGTACCTGTTGTGTCGTTTTTCTATGTGTATTGTCTATTGGATTTTCTTGTGTGCTATAAACAATAAATACAATAAATAAAGATACTGACAAAAAAACATGCGATTTACAAGCGGGATTTAGAAAGGGAATGGGATGTACGGATCAGGTCTTTTCCTCGCGGTGCATAGCTGAAAAGTTTTTTCCCTATGAGGATTCCAGTGCTTGCGTCACAATAAATGGGGCGTAAACTGAACGGTTTAGCATCGAAAAAGTAGGCAGGGAAGTGTAGAGTCATCTTGGCTGTTTAACCTTCAAGGTAGTAGGGTTTTTGTGCAAAGTTCGTCTCGGGGAGTACCACCCCCTTGCCTATTTCTGCCGTGCAGCAGCAGTGTTTGCACTGCTGTGTTTCGGTTTGAAGGGTAAGGGATCCAGTGAAATCACTGGCACATGAGACATAACATCTTAGTCCTCAGGGTGGGCAACGCGCTATGCAGTCTTATTAGCGTCAACATATGTCACTAATAAGACAGTGGGTGCTATGGGCGGTGGAGACCACTTACCATCAGGTGGCCCACCTGCTCGTTTGCTCACTTGTAACATAAAAAAGCCTATTCATTGATAATTGTTTGACTGATCTGAAAGAGAGTATGTGTGGACTGAGATTGAATGAGTTATTCATCAAATGTCTTCTGTACGCTGATAACCATGTTATACTTGAGTCATCTGCTGAGTTAAGAGAAATGGTAAAAATGATAAATGTGGCTTTTTACAGGAAAGACATGACAGAAAATGTAACCAAGACGAAAGTAATAGTACTTGAAAGAGAAGAATGTATGACAGAGTGTACTATATTAATAGGTGGTCAACAAATCGAACAAGTGAAAGAGTTTGTGTATCTGGGTTCAACTGTACGAGAGATGGAAAGGGTGAAAGTGATATTGAAAGAAGAGTGAATGCTGGAATCATAGTTAACGGTGCTCTGCATGTCTTTATGAGGAGTCAGAAGGTGTCTCACAAGGCTCGTCTGGCTATTCATAGAGGCGTTTTGGTACCAACACTGGTGTACGGCATTGAAATCTGGGTATGGCAGCTATTAGACTAACTGGTGGTTTTTAATTGTTTTTAATTGACGCTCTCCTGACGAGCTGTAGTTGATGAAACTCTATGTCACCGAGTTTTTTTATACTTATACGAACCCGCTGAAGACGATTCTGCCGGGTGACTTCCCATTTCCCCTCTTCTCCCCCCGCCAACTTCGAAAACATGTCCCTAATCGTGATTTTACAATATTTGGTAGAGCTGAAGGAAAATGGCCAATGGCAAAATTATTCTTCATTAAATTCTCTACACCATTGGTTTTATTGTTATTTTGATAGGACTAATAAGTCACGATATATGTCTGCCCAAACTTCGTGACTTTTTATTTTTATGCAATATTTTTGCCTTTGCTCTCAATTTATAAAAAAAATTGCCATATCTGTGATAAATGACAACTGGCATTTTTCATATAACGAATACTCAAAGTGTATTAAAAAAACCTGTTTCTGGGTGAACAAAAGTAGCAACCCCAAAAATCGGATACACAACAAGTGTTCATACAAAAAAAGAAGAAATGAAAAACGTTTCGTTCCATGCATATTTTACGATTGTGGTCATAATATCATATGTATTTTTCATGTTGATTATTTTGTGTGCCACGCGTAGTGAATCATTTTGTTTTTCATATGGTTACGGTAAAAAATATGTGTCATAAAAAATATGTTACGCCAGTGACAATCACACAAAGAGAAATTTTCGTATTCGTAAACTGGAACGTATTTGATAGTTTTTCCTCCCCCGCTGCCCGATGACAGTGACAGGTGACAGTTTTTTTTTAATAGACAAGTGTTGCAAGCACATTTGATTTTTTATACATTTTGAGTATTAAGTGCCGGAACTCATTTACAAAACGAGACCTCATTTTTTGTTGTACGAGTATTAGTTCACGATTTTGAATTGGCAGATGCTAAAGTAGCGTGAGTTTCACCAACCACAGCTCATCTGGAGATCGTTAATTAAAAACCACCAATCTATTATCACACAACATTTCCCAATGTGTGCAAAATGCGTATCGAAATCGGACTTTTTTTAGATGACCACGTTGTAACAAGGTTGTAAATCCTAATGTTTTTACACTATTGTTTCATCCGTTGTTTTTTTACTATGATACCAATGAATTTGCAGGTGAGCTACAATGCGGCAGGGGTCTTGGCTCACATGGCCTCCGACGGCCCGGAGGCTTGGACAGTGGAAGAACCTACAAGAGAGGAGGTAATGTCATAAACCACTTTCATACATTTTTTTCAAGTATTTGTTCACAGTTCGATTGAAAATATTTTTAATATTTCTTTATATTAGAAGTATGAATGATGTCTAGTTAAGACAGCCTGATTATGCGTAAACGAAAATTAAAAAACCGGCCAAGTGTGTGTCAGGCCACGCGCAGTATAGGGTTCCTCAGCTTTGTACGTTTTATCGCAAAGCAGGTTTTGATTAAGTATTTCTTAACGTTCATAACATAAACTTTTTACCTTCTAATGCTCAGCGACATCCTAGCGCTTGATTGCTATTTTTATTATTTCTATTTTTTCGGCTATAGCTCATTCACTATAAATTAACCTGATAAGCCAACTAGCTGTGATAGTTTTCAATTAAATATATTATACAGAGTGTAAGGGACGGTGTACCGAAAACTGAAAGGGCGTGCTCAGTTAACGAAACTGAACAACTTTTCCAAAGAAACATTTTTGGGAAATGAAAAAATACTTTGACCACTCCATACAGATTGCTCACTCTGATCGAACTGTTTGTATGGAGATTTCAAAAAAAAATTTCATTTCCCAAAAATGTTTGTTTTGTATACCGTCCCTTGCACCAACGAAACCCTATACGATGGGGTAGACGAGAAATCACCCACACTTTACTTGTAGGATAGGTACCCTAATTTTTTTCAAGAAAACTTAGTCGTAAAAAATAAAAAAAATCTATTTTGGAATGTGCAAGTGAAGCTCCACTCGACCTAGTAACGACAATTTTAAATTTCCCTCTCTGTTTGGGCCCCCTTTACATTAATAATATTTTTATAATTCTTAAATTTACAATAAAGTTGGGCATATTCTGAAATTATTCCAAATATAAAGTCGATAGCATGAGTGGTTGCGGAGATATACAGGTGTGACAGACAGACTAAATCGCACCATAGGGGTTCCGTGGTTTCCGTTTTTACTATTTTGGTTCGGAACCCTAAAAATAGGGGGTCCCTGTACTAAAATGTGTCTTTTTTTGAACTGGTTTGTTGTTTTTGCCAACATTTGTTCTAGATTTCTTCGAGAACATTTAGAGGTATTTCATTATTTAATTACGTCGTTATTATACTTTCTTGATATCGTTTGAAAGCTCCACGACGACAGGACTTTGTTCAGGGCAAAATCATGAAAGCGCGAAGAAAATTAAAAAAACCCTATTGAAATTTTAATCGAAAGGTGACTGGTACATCCCCTCCAAATTGAACCACGCGTTTTTGCTATAATTCTGGAGGGAGCTCCTATTCCTGCAGTGGACGTTTCGTGGGATGTAATGATGAAAGGAGTATGCGTGTGCAGGTTCTGAATCGCGTGGCGGAAGCAGTTGGCCGATGGGACCTACACGCCGAACGCAACATCAACTACCGGTCTTTCGAGCCGATCCTCAGCTTGCTTCACGCCCATCACACACCCCAATGCCAGCACTGGGCCGTCTGGGCCCTCGCTAACCTCACCACGGTCTACCGTACGTACTCACACCAACACTAGACATCTGTGAGAGAGTTACGACATAGGAACATCAACTACCGGTCGAGTCGATCGTCAGTCTCAGTGCCAGCACTGGGCCGTCTGGGCCCTCGCTAACCTCACCACGGTCTACCGTACGTACTCACACCAACACTAGACATCTGTGAGAGAGTTACGACATAGGAACATCAACTACCGGTCGAGTCGATCGTCAGTCTCAGTGCCAGCACTGGGCCGTCTGGGCCCTCGCTAACCTCACCACGGTCTACCGTACGTACTCACACCAACACTAGACATCTGTGAGAGAGTTACGACATAGGAACATCAACTACCGGTCGAGTCGATCGTCAGTCTCAGTGCCAGCACTGGGCCGTCTGGGCCCTCGCTAACCTCACCACGGTCTACCGTACGTACTCACACCAACACTAGACATCTGTGAGAGAGTTACGACATAGGAACATCAACTACCGGTCGAGTCGATCGTCAGTCTCAGTGCCAGCACTGGGCCGTCTGGGCCCTCACTAACCTCACCACGGTCTACCGTACGTACTCACACCAACACTAGACATCTGTGAGAGAGTTACGACATAGGAACATCAACTACCGGTCGAGTCGATCGTCAGTCTCAGTGCCAGTACTGGGCTGTCTGGGCGCTCGCTAACCTCACTTCAGTCTACCGTACGTACTCACAACAACACTGGACATCTGTGAGAGAGATACGACATAGGAACATCAACTACCGGTCGAGTCGATCGTCAGTCTCAGTGCCAGTACTGGGCTGTCTGGGCGCTCGCTAACCTCACTTCAGTCTACCGTACGTACTCACAACAACACTGGACATCTGTGAGAGAGATACGACATAGGAACATCAACTACCGGTCGAGTCGATCGTCAGTCTCAGTGCCAGCACTGGGCCGTCTGGGCCCTCGCTAACCTCACCACGGTCTACTGTACGTACTCACACCAACACTAGACATCTGTGAGAGAGTTACGACATAGGAACATCAACTACCGGTCGAGTCGATCGTCAGTCTCAGTGCCAGTACTGGGCTGTCTGGGCGCTCGCTAACCTCACTTCAGTCTACCGTACGTACTCACAACAACACTGGACATCTGTGAGAGAGATACGACATAGGAACATCAACTACCGGTCGAGTCGATCGTCAGTCTCAGTGCCAGTACTGGGCTGTCTGGGCGCTCGCTAACCTCACTTCAGTCTACCGTACGTACTCACAACAACACTGGACATCTGTGAGAGAGATACGACATAGGAACATCAACTACCGGTCGAGTCGATCGTCAGTCTCAGTGCCAGTACTGGGCTGTCTGGGCCCTCGCTAACCTCACCACGGTCTACCGTACGTACTCACACCAACACTAGACATCTGTGAGAGAGTTACGACATAGGAACATCAACTACCGGTCGAGTCGATCGTCAGTCTCAGTGCCAGTACTGGGCTGTCTGGGCGCTCGCTAACCTCACTTCAGTCTACCGTACGTACTCACAACAACACTGGACATCTGTGAGAGAGATACGACATAGGAACATCAACTACCGGTCGAGTTGATCGTCAGTTTCAGTACCAGCAGTGGGCCGTCGGGCACTCGATTCTGTATTCGAAACCAGTTTCGTAAACAGAATTATTTTTCTTTATTGGAAACCAGGTTTCGAAAAAAGAAAAATTATTCTGTTTCCGAAACTGGTTTCGAACGTTCAGTTTCGAAAGTGGCCGAAGCGGATACGATATAGGAACATCAACTACCGGTCAAGTCGATCGTCAGTGTCAGTGCCAGTATCGGGCTGTCTGGGCGCTGCTAAACTCACTTCGGTCTACCGTACGTACTCACAACAACACTGGACATCTGTGGGAGAGATACGACATAGGAATATCAACTACGGGTCGACCGATCGTCAGTCTCAGTGTTCATATTCGCATCTTAATATAAAAACAAATTTCTTATTGAATAAACACATTCTGAATTTAGCGAGGCGACGCCGGCACACTACAGAGAATAAGTAAAAGGACGTCACAGCCGGGTTTTTGACATAATCATTTGGATTGACTGATGTTGATTAAATTGATTTTTTTGTGGTGTTCTGTAATTCGGATTAAGAAAGTACCTACTTCGTGCGAATGCAGAAAAAACGGTTTAAAGCATTATGTCAAATTGCCTCGAATTGTGGGAAAATTATCGATTAAGTTACGGATATTAAAGGTTTTTCACCTCGCTTTCCTCCGAGGTTTGAGTTTACTAAAAGTGGGTTTAATATGTTATTTTTCAAGCCACATAGAATTAAAAGAATAGGTGAGTTTTATTCGCGCGTTTAATTACTTCCACTCTTTTGTACAATATCGTGTAACTACCGTACTATTGGTATGGAACCTTTTTTAAAAACGTTTCAAAGTAAAAAAGAAATAAATTTTAAAATGGACAATCATTGTTTTTTCCCTCTGGACTTTTATTAACAAATGAGGAATACAGCCACATTAAAGAATTAAATTGTCAAATAGCTTTTTCTTGCAACCCTTTAGTTCATTATACAGAGGCGCCTAAATTTTTTTCATGAAAATCAGATGAAAAGAAATTTAGGCGCGGCGATCAGATGAGCTTTGTTCTCCATATGAATCGAATGCGTTGTGGTTACAGCGGATAAGTACTGCGGCTTGGTGGAAGCGGAAGGCGGACTGAAGTTGCTGAATGAGTTGTTACTGCACCCGGCACCGTATGACATGATAAAGAACCTGGCTTGCATTGTGATCGACAACTGCGATCGGTGGGCGTCGCGCGACCGCGACAGCCCTGCGGGATCCCCGTCCACCTCGCCCGCGCCCTCGCCTGATAACTAACTAACGGAGTACTTTGGGGAGATCGACCCCCAACTGCGCGACTAATGTGCTGCGCTCACTGGTATGAACTACACTGCATCAGTGTTTGTCAAGTTGTATTCGGGCCTACAGATATCCTATTTGATCGATGCCATTTTGACGCTGTACGCCATCGGTATATGGAACTAATACATCCGAACAAAATTCGTAAATTAAAAATTTAACAACCCGACTACGGCCCTTAATTATGGTACTTCCCAGATTTTCGAACTTTGAGACAAGGGTTTAGATAATGTCTACGACTTTGAATGGTATGAGTTTTCAGTTATTCAAAAAGATGAATATTCCTACGCCAGAGTCGAAGCTCCTTTATTAAACTTTTCTAAGGTTTATGGTGTGGTAAATTGGAATATGTAAATTATGTATAGTTACCGCAAAATGTGGAGCTCCGACTCCGGCGTACAAATATTCATCTTTTAAAGTGACTGAAAACTCATACCATTCGAATAATAGTTTCGTATATATCATCTAAAACCTAGTATTTAAGTTCTGAAATCTGGGAGGTACCATATTAAGAGCCGTAGTCGAGTTGTTGAATTTTTCATTTACGATTTTTATTTTGCTAGTATAGTGGTAATATTTTAGGTTAGTTTATATTACAAATAGTCAAGTTGGTCAGTTAACTGATTATACTGGTAACCTCTGTATAAGTAGTTTTCAGAAACAGTTGTCTCAATTTTATAATAGCATGAAATAGATAAATACCTTAGAACACTTAGTAATGTGTCCACTAGCATCATTATATAATGCAAAATTATTTTAGTTCATTAACTCTGCGATAAATGAAGAAATTGTTTGACGCGTGCACTTATTTGCGAATATTTCTGAAACTGTTCTAATTAGAATAATTCTGGAAATGGATTTAAGATTCGTAAAATGTCTGCTTCCATTGGATACCCTACAAGAAAAAAATATTTGCTGTCCGTTTTTAGCCCCTCTTCTGAAGAGTCACTTTATGATGACGTCACCTATTCAGTGTCAATCCCGGGTCAGTACAAATCTTTTGACACCTTACTTGTGCAGGTTGATGTATTGAGGCTGTAGGTGTTAACATACATACCCACATATTACACACGCGTCAACTTCAATACCCTCCTCTGGGCTCCGCCGGTAGTAGGGTAAAAAATGTTGTGATCATGTAAATATTGTAAATTTTTCTTTCTAGTTTTATGGGAAAATAAACATTTTAGCATTGACAACGTTTTTCGCTCGGTCTTTTTTCAGTGATGTTGCGATTCTAGAAATTTGGAGGTGTATAAATGTTTTAGATGTTAACGATATCTAAATATACAAAACTAAAGACCCTTTTTTTAAAATGAACTGTTTTTCATGCCAAGTCTGTTATCAATGTTTTTAACCTTAAAGCTTGCAGTATGCAATTGCGTATAGCGCACGTACCGCACAACACAGCCCCAAAATGGCGTTATTCAAATAGGCTCCTCGAATATAACTTGACAGCTTCAAGTGCACTGATTATAAAAAGTGTGTCACACCAGCACAGCACGACCCAAGGGATGCTCGTGTACAAAATATGAGAAACGCATTTTGACTTACAGTTATTTTGACTTTAGTTTGAAGCAATGCTCTAGTCAAAAAGTGAGCATAACAGTTTAATTGAAGAACAAATAAGAGTGACAAAGATGAAGTCAATGTTTATTGTTTTTGTCTGAATCTTAAGTTTCTTCGTTTTCTTTATACATTATTTTATCTAATGACTTTCGGGTTTTGTCTCAAAAACTTCATAGGTGTTGTAAGCATCTTGACACTATATCGGTCACTCACGAGTACTCAACTGCTACAGGCGCGTGACAGCTAAGAAATTTAGAAATAAATTTAGTTTAATCTAGTTTGATTTTAAATATTTTAATTTTGTATATTGTAGCATAAAATGTATAATCGATTAAGAATTTTATTTTACCTAGTAGGAAGGAATGGTATTTATTTTATTATAATTTTCTTAGCTGGCATGCGCCTAATGCGCTGCTGTCAACGGTGTTAGTTCCGATTATATCCGCTCTAATGCGCTGCTATCAACGGCGTTAGTTCCGATTATACCGCTCGTTTTAATAACCTAGTGGTTAGAGAAACATACTAGAAGTCAAATTGCGGTTCATATATTTTAAAAGCGTAAATCCCTTGAGAACTAGGCTCGCTCTACAAGGATAGCACGCCCACTACACGCCTCTAGACATGCGACGGCGTCGCTCCCAACTCCAGTCGATCTTCAGCCCAAATTTAGGACTCAATCTGTGTTAGTACAATAATCATATGGGTGGTGTGTGCCAGTAATCAATATTCAGTGTCGGGAACTATCATCGTTAGTTTTGCCATGATACTTTATCGAGCTTAAATTATTAAATTTTAAATGTAAATAGTACGAAGAATCCTTAAAGAGGGGGAAATAATGTTACATGTTACAGTTTATATATCAGTTAATATCTGCACGATCTCATATAGTGGGCGAGGGTCGTGAAATCACGTTTCGCTACATACTACAGTTGTGTTACTTCGTACATTCATTTCAGCACTGGAAATTCAATTGATACACTAGTTATGGTGTATTAATTTTTTTCTATGTAATTTTAATATTTTTTTACATACCCATCACGTCCATTATGAAATTGCTCCTCGAGCTAATTCTAAAAATATCGTATTCTTTTACATTTTAGTCACTGGCTTCCTAAAAAATTTTAAAATTATTTTAATAACATACCAAGTTTGTACTTCTTCTGGTAGAAAATAACAACGAATTTTTGTACACTATACGACGATATTTTTTGAAAATATTAAGTAAACCAGTGACAGAAATGTAAACAGGTACTATATTGTTAAATAAGCTCAAGGAGCCCTTTCATTGGGTAACCCACATGATAGGTTTCTGAAAAAACATAAATCCGTCATAAACTGACGTCATTACTCAAATCGCTCTTATAAGACTAGGAAAGAAGTATATGAAGTACGCAACTCTAATATGTAACGCCGAATAATCCTGGTATTCTCCACGAGCCACAGTCACTAATAATCAATTGTATAACGGCTCGAACAATTTGTGTTCACAAATCAATCGAGATTGCGGCCACGACGCATCGCTTTTATTTATGAATGTTTGCCCCTCTCAAAATAGTTTAACATCAGATATCAACATATATTCAAACTTCAACATTGCACGTAACATTGATTTTTTGTGTGAAGATTCATACGTACTAATATGTTTATAACATCAATTTACCTTTTAAACAAAATAGTTAGTTACGGCATTAATGTGTTTGTTAAATGTTTGTGTGTACCTTATTATAGAGATCCCTGTAGATTAATGTAACTATATTATAAATTTTAAAAATCTTAAAAGATGGAATTATACTTTTTAACAAAAAGAAATATATTTTACACTTTATTGCAGCTAACATTAAAATAATTGTATATCTCCTCGTAAGTATTGCTTTAGAATTAAATTAAGATTATACACGGTGTAGATTATACAAGGGATATGTTTCCGAAAACTGAAAGGGCATGATCAGTCAATGTACCTGAACATATTCCAGTGAATAAAACTTTCAGGAAATGAAGAAAATATTAGGCCTCTCCATACAAAATTGCAAACTGGATTGGACAGATATTTTTTTTCATTTTCTGAAAGTTTTTCAGTTATGTTGATTGATCATGCCCTTTCATTATTTCCGAATAATGAAAAGGCATTTCCCTTACACCCTGTATATAATAGTTATTACAAAAATAAATGTTTTGCTTGTTAAATAATATATTATATATCTCTTGATAAACTCAAGGCAGTCCGAATTAGTTTGAAAATGTAACCACAAAATCATGTGACATCAAACGACACACTCTTTTCAAATTTACATCACTTCACTTAACATCACACGACTTGAGTTTTTTAAGAGAGTTTTAAATAGATACTGTACTTACTATTTTAATTCTTGTGCATCGTGCAACCTCTTTAATTCTTGATTAGAGTAAACTAAGCATGTATGTGTCATGGCTAGAGTTGGGCGTGAACATAATATTAGCCGGCTAATCTTATGTTCACAACTATCTTTAGCCATAACTTAAACATAAATTGACTCTATAGATGGTTGTTAATCGGTAGGTTTGCATAATCTAATAAGTGTTATAGTCATAATTCGTCTAATAAAACGTATTAATTATTTGCGTCTATCAAATGAATTCTGTAATTTAATATTACTCAAAGAAAATATAACGCTTACGAAGTTTAAAAGTCACACCTTGCTATTCGGAAAGAAGTAACAATCTTTCTTCCTGTTACCTCTTACTATTGATAGCATATTTAGGTAAAATATATAAAAGGTAGATACTATTGTGGAAGAGCGATGTAGATATCTTCTACGTTAGTATGAATCGCGCTATTATACAAAACAGCAGATGCAGGTGTTTGTACAATTGTTTGTTAAGTTTTTTTTTCATAAGCATGATATTTTCATATTATTGAGTGACAGCGCGCGTCTTTTTATCGAAGAAGAACCCTTCACAACACGCTTCAACTAATCTGAACAATTTTACTATCGACAACTCGAAAATGAATAAAATAATAGTATAAACAAATTTAGAATAAGCTTTTATTAAATGTTAATAAATAAGAATTAAAAAGTAATCACAGTCTCGTTTTCAAACAAAAGCGTGTAAAACATCTAATAAAAGCTGGTATAAAAAAAAAACATATTTTTTACTATGTCAAATACTATGAAACAACTAACCACAGACCCTAGAACCAAGTAACTGTCGACACGAAATATGCGAGCCCAACTCGACGGAGTTGCGTCGTTTTATTACAGAGTTCCCAAGCCCACCTTCCGGCTCCATCATGAGACCCTAGATATCATCTAGGACCATAGTTCTTGTCAAGACAAATCAGAAAAGCCAAAACTTGATGGGGTTGCGTCGTTTATTACTGAGTTCCCATGCCCACCTTCCAGCTGGCTCCATTATGAGACCCTAGATATCATCTAGGACCATAGTTCTTGTCAAGACAAATCAGAAAAGCCTAAACTCGATGGGGTTGCGTCGTTTATTAACAAGTTTCAATGCCCACCTTCCGGCTCCATTATGAGACCCTAGATATCATCTAGGACCATAGTTCTTGTCAAGACAAATCAGAAAAGCCTAAACTCGATGGGGTTGAGTCGTTTTATAACCGAGTTCCCATGGCCACCTTCCGGCTCCATTATGAGATCAGCTCCATGTTATAATAATATTGCATTGTCATCCCATTTTATAATCGACGATTTTATAAAATAAGCGATCGTTTTTAGGGTTCCAAACCAAAATGGTAAAATGTAGTAACCCTTATGAGCGACTTCGTCTGTCTGCCAGTCGCACCTGTTTATCTCAGCAACTACTCGCGCTATCAACTTGAAATTTGCAATACTTCAGCTAAAGCCCCCTGCTTTCTTGTCCGGCCAATCTTTTTAGGGTTCAGATACCAAAATGGTAAAAAAAGGAACCCTTATTAGACGGAGAGCGCGTGGTCGTCAACCCTACCTCATCAATTACCAAGATGCGACTAATCTAGAGTGATGCACATTAAAAAGTTATATTCGAATCAACAGGGTTGCCTGGGCGCAACCTGGCAGGTTTTGTACAGTGGGCAAAAAACTTGTCATTTTTTTTGGAAAAAATTACCTCATCGAATACCAAATAGGTACATAGTACATTCGATAGTACTCATCAAAGAGTGCCTAAATCAACAGGGTTGCCTCACTCAATCTTGGCACATTCGGGAGTCGGCCTGATTTTAAGGTGGTCAAAAATGACAAAAATTACCTCATCGATTACCAAGTAGGTACTTATTACAACTGATAGAGCTCTTCAAGAAGTAGCAAAATCAACAGGGTTGCTTCGCCCAATCCTGGCACATTCGTGAGTCGGCCTGATTTTAGGTTGGCAAAAAAATACAAAACTTACTTACGATAACGAGTAATGAATTTAAACTTATGCCATTTGAAGGTTCTAGACAGCTTAATAATATTGCTATAGTATGCCGACACTTGAAACTCACGTTTCATATTGTTATACAGAATGAAAAGTTAAGATGGGGTATACAGGGCAGCTACTATAAGCATTATAGCTACAAGAAAACTTAGTAAAGAGACTAACCCTAACTTTTAGAGATATTTTGACCTACATTCACAGATTTTGGAAAATCTGTACAGTCAACAAGAAAAACGGCAATTTCCACATATTTTTTTTTTTCAATTTGATCTTCTTATTCATAAAGAACATAATTTTCTATGGGGTTAACCGAGGTTAATGTATTAGAGCTGTCAGAAAGCACAGAATTATTTTCCCAAACATGTAATAGAAACAACAGAAATTTTCATGTACCTTTTTTTCGAAACATTCTATCCTTTTGATACTAAGAAACAGAAGTCTGTAATAGGTCCACTAGGGTAAAGGTATTAGAACTCTCAGAAATCGCAAAATATCTTTTTTACTGACTTTTAGGGCCATTAGTAATTTCTAAGTTGGCAAAACACATTTGGGTAAATGCCCAGTCGTCCTACTGCAGTGTCGGGGAATTCGCGATTACCCCTCGTCCTACTGCATTAGCGTTCGAAACAAACTAGTTTTCATGTATCGATATTTTTTTCCTAACAAGTACATGTAAAATATATTTTCGATACAAAGTATCTTCAAAAGAAACGGGTAATCGGGCAAATTATAGATCTCGTTGAGATCTTCATTTCTGGTCTTTATTTCGGTTGACAGCTGTCAAACTAAAAATAGCTATATTTTAAGACGACATGGATTTTTTTTGTGTATTTTGAAGACAAATATCTTTTTATTTACTCAGTATCTTGCCGTGATTTTCAGTTATGTGTTTCATGACCATTCAAGTGATAATATCGCTAAGACCAAAACACGATTAGTAAAAATCGGCTCGACAAAATAAAGATCAAAAGTTACCTCTTCAATTTTCATGATTTTCTCTTTTTGTGGAATCTGAGGTGTTTTAAGTAGTGAAATTAAGAAAACAGAAAGGCATTCGTATTTGCTATCATATGATTAACCTAAAATTTTATTTTATTTCTTAGTTTTTACAAAAAGTGGATATATTGTATTAGGCGCTTACGTCATTTAGTTTTAGTAACACGCACATTATATCTGTCGCAATCTTATGCGTTGCGTATTGCGCACATTATCCCTTTCTTTCAAGCAAAAGCACTGCGCCCACTGTCAAATAACTATCTTTTCACATATCCTCTAAAAACTATTAACCCTAAACTTCTCGATTGTTAGGACAAAGATAAAGTTTATTTCAAAACTACATAAAACACAATAAAATACATTTCAGGACTTATGAAAATAACTGAGGTTAAATTTCGTTGAGATATTCATTTTGATTGAAAGCTGTCAAATCTAAAACCACTATAACTCAAAAAGTGCTCACCCTTAGCTATTTTATGATCGAAAGAATTACAGATCTCGTCGAGGTATTTATTTCGGTTAACAGCTGTCAAATTTAAAATCGCTATAACATAAAACTACTCGTATGTTAAACTTTAAATCACTATTATTTGGAAACTACTGACCCTAGACTTCTTGTATGTTCGGACAAATGATACATCTCGTCGAAATCTTGATTTCGGTTGACAGCTGTCAAACTTAAAATCACTATAACTTAGAAATTACTGACCCTAGACTACTTGTATGTTCGGACAAATGATAGATCTCGTTGACATCTTCATTTCGGTTGACAGCTGTCAAATTTAAAACCACCACAGCCCAAAAATTACTGATCCTAGACTACTTTTATGTTTGGACGAATGTTAGGTCTCGTCGAGATCTTCATTTTGTTTGACAGCTGTCAAACTTTAAATAACTATAACTTAAAAACTGCTGACCCTAGACAACTCGTATGCTAGGACAATTAATAAAAGATCTCGTCCAAACGAGGAGTCTAGGGTCAGTAGCTTCCAAGTAAAAGTGATTTTAAGTTCGACAGACCAAAATAAAGATCTCGACGAGATCTATCACTTGTCCGAACATACAAGTAGTGTAGGGTCAGTAATTTTGAGTTGTGGTGGTTTTAGATTTTACAGCTGTCAAGCGAAATGAAGATCTCAAAGAGATCTATCCTTTGTCTTAACAAACGAGTAGTCTAGGGTTAGTAGTTTTTTTAGTTATAGCGATCTTTAGTTTGACAGCTGTCAACCGAAATAAAGACATCGGCGAGATCTATCTTTCATCCGAACGTAAAGTAGTCTAGGGTGAGTAGTTTTTGAGTTATGGTGGTTTTAGATTTGACAGCTGTCAACCGAAGTAAAGACCTTGACGAGATCTATCGTTTGTCCGTACGTGCAAAAGTCTAGGGTGAGTAGTTTTTGAGTTATGGTGGTTTTAGATTTGACAGCTGTCAACCAACATGAAGATCTCAACGAGATCTATTAGTTGCCCAATAGCCCGTTCATTTTAAAGAGACTTTATGGAAAAAAAAAATTTGTACTTAATAGAAAAAATATCGATACATGAAAACAAGTTTGTTTCGAATACTAGTGCAGTAGGTCGAGGGGGAATTGCGAATTCCCCGTCCACCTACCAGAGCGACACTCCAGTAGAACGACGCGGCAAGCCCCACAATTACCTGTACGAATGTAGATGTAGTAGATGTATGTGTGTGCCTGAGTGTGTGTTTGTGTGTTTTTGTGTACATGTGATGTGTGTGTGTAGTGTAGGATGTATGTGTGTATGTTGATATAGTGCTCTTTAAGAAGTGGCAGTATCAACACGGTTGCCTCACCAAATCCTGGCACTTTTGGCCTGATTTTATTTTATTACTGAATAAAAATTTATTTTGCATTTACTGATAATTTTAATAACTTGACCCTGGTTGACCTTTAAAGACTTCTTTTTCATAGTAACAAGAGAATAGAATATTTCGTAGAAAAGGTACAATATTTCGTAAAAAAGGTACATGAAAATTTCTGTTTCTCCTATAACATGTATGGTCGGCTCGGTTAACCCCATAAAAATTATGTTCTTTATCGATAAGAAGATCAAATGGAATGATAAAAGTTTATGCGGAAATTGCCATTTTTCTTGTTGCCTGTACATTTTTTCAAAAATCTGTGAATGTAGATCAAAATATCTCTAAAAGATAGGGTTAGTCTCTGTACTAAGTTTTCTTGTAGCTATAATGCTTATAGTAGCTGCCCTGTGTACCCAACCTTAACTTTTTGTCAATAATATGAAAAATGAGTTTAAGTGTTGGCATACTATAGCAAATATTATTAAGATGTCTAGAACCTTCAAATGGCATAAGTTTCAAATCATTACTCATTATCGTAAGTAAGTTTTGTATTTTTTTGCCAACCTAAAATTAGGCCGACTCACGAATGTGCCAGGATTTGGCGAGGCAACCCTGTTGATTTTTCCCCTTCTTGAAGAGCTCTATCAGTTGTAATAAGTACCTACTTGGTAATCGATGAGGTAATTTTTGTCATTTTTGACCACCTTAAAATCAGGCCGACTTCCGAATGTGCCAGGATTGAGTGAGGCAACCCTGTTGATTTAGGCACTCCTTGATGAGTACTATCGAATGTACTATGTACCTATTTAGTATTCGATGAGGTAATTTTTGCCCAAAAAATGACAAGTTTTTTGCCCACTGTACAAAACCTGCCAGGTTGCGCCCAGGCAACCCTGTTGATTCGGATACAACTTTTTAACGTGCATCACCCTAGATTAGTCGCATCTTGGTAATCGATGAGGTAGGGTTGACGACCACGCGCTCTCCGTCTATATGGTGCGACTTTGTCTGTCTGTCTGTCTGTCACACCTGTATATCTCTGCAAACACTCATGCTATCGACTTGAAATTTGGAATAGTTTTAGAATATGGATGCCCAACCGATATAAGTATATGTAAATATTACAGCAAAAATAAATCGATCTTTCTGTGTTGCAGTTTTTTTAGAAATCTGCAAAAAACCTTTACAAATAAATTTAGTTTTGCGGTCCTAAAAATGGACTTTATTGCTTCCAAAAATACTATAACTATATCGGAAACCTCGGCGCGCGAGTCCGACTCGCACTTGACCGGTTTTTTTTAGGTATCTATTGTGGTTAATTACGTTTGTTCTTCTTGAATATCCGCCATAATATCCAAACAGAGCAGCCTGAAAAATAAAGAAATTACTAAAAGAGTTATAAAATGTGGGCAAAAGGCGGCCTTATCACTGAGTAATCTCTTCCAGACAACCTTTTGATGAAATCAACATAACACAGAAATATGGATACCCATGCCAAACTACAGCTTTTAATAAGGTTCCTTGTGGACTAAGGAAACACAAAAATGGTTATTGAGACTTTAAATCAAATGTTGTGTGAAATGACAAAATTGAACTTAGTTTTTATTTTGAAAGTGAATCTTTTGGACTTTTTTGTGATCTTTTGTCGATAGATGTTGCCTCTAAATACGAGTCGAACCTCAGAGCGAGGCTCAAGTCGTATTACTTTACTCTTTGCTCAAATCTCTTTGAGTTGAACTCGGTTTTGTCAAGGATTTTGGTGGACATGACTGGTGGGACCACTGAGCAAGGAACGGGCAATGCCTGGAACCACGGTGGGGCCACCAGACCGAAAGGTATAGGAAAAAGTAATTTTATGTTTTTCTGGAACATGGTCTACAACCCTGCCAAATTTTAGCTAATTCTCTTCAGCGGTTAGGGCATCAAAGAGTTACAAACATCGAAATATACAAAATCCAACCTTTCACCTTTATAATATTAGGCGCTCAGCAGATGAAGGGGCGGGCAGACGCGGGCCGTCACCGACATTGTCCGTCAGTGTGGCCGGTATTGCGAAAATTATAGTTTTTATCAGAATAAAATTTAAACATTATCCGTCTTACTACAAAAAAATTAGACATCTGTTGAACACTTGATTAAAATAAATGGTACAGCAACACTGTACTTACTTTCTCGCGATAGGCAAGTAAAATTATCAACTGCAAACTTACATTTGTAATACTATACATAAAGTATGGAAATGCAAACTTAAATGTTTTTCCAAAAAATTTTCTCATGAAATATACCTCTACAGATCAATTCAGAATTCAAATTGTCAAATATTGAGACAAACTAACCGTAAACGATTTCGAGAAAATCGCATGTTTAAATTTTGGCCGAACTGGAACAGCCTTTATATGAATTTTCACAGATCAATGGATACTAGCGTAAGATACTTGCGTAGAATTTCACAACACATATTTCTTAGGAAAAGTTGTTCAGTTTAGTCTACTGAGCACCCTGTAGTATACTGGATTTTTGCAAAAAAAAGTTCGAATAGAATATCCAGTCAGGTAGATAACCAATTCAGAATCCAAAACATAGAACATTAAAATAAGCTCAATGAAACCAATTTTTAGTAAATACCATTTTTGCATTTTATGAATAAGGGAACACCCCTTATATGAACTTCCACAGACAAGTGGATACTAGCGAAAGATACCTTGCATGGAGATTCTTGGTCATGCAAAGTTTCATCAAGATTTTATGAGCCGTTTTTGCGAAAATTACAATTTTTAATTTTCGTTGTATGACAGCTACCCTCAAAATGAGAGCCAGCAGGAAACCACTCAGAATCCTTCGATAGATTTGCATAAAACTCAATTCCAAATATGGTGTCAATCGGACCATAGTTTAGCCGCTAGACCGAAACGGACAGACCGACCGACCGACCGACGGACCGACCGACCGACGGACCGACCGACCGACGGACGGACGGACATTTTTGGGAGACTTGTTTTTTATGATGTATAAGTGATATACAACACATTTTTGAGAAAATTAGAAAAGCTTTTTTTTCACGAATACAATACCTTTCTCGCTCCGCTCTAAAGTAAAAATCGTACCAAATAACAGGCCATGTCAGTTGATGCGCAGAAGTCAATAGCCAGAGTTATTTTGTACGATTTTTTTGATCAAGTGTTCAACAGATGTTTAACTTTTTTGTAGTAAGATGGATGTTTCAAAATTGCTCTACGTTTTAAACTAAATAACAATCAATCTGAACAACATTTTCGACTGAATATTTGAATTGTACAACTATTCAAGCAGTTTTCCTTCAAAACCAAAGATTTTGGAAAATACGTGCATAGAAACGGAGCGTTTAATACGAAAATAATTGCAGTAGCGGGAATACTGGCGGGCTGTCAGGACAAAAAGCCCTGCCCGCGTTTGCCCGCCCCTTCATCTGCTTTTAGGGCCAGTTGCAAAAACCATGAAAAGTTTACACAACTTCTAATAAAATCTCCACACAACTTAAATCCCCACAGGATTTACCATAGTCACCACGCTTGTGAGCGATGCGGCTGGCGACCGCTGTTGTTGGTGAGCGCAGTATGTAAGTTGGTATGATAGTCAAAAAGATGCTGCAGCCCATCTTCTGGTTTGTAACACCCAATGGGTTGGTATTATTCTTTGACGGCACCACACGGACAGCTCTTACGCTCTTGAGTAATGTTATGTAGCACTGTTTTACGCATGTCTAATTAATCCTTCCATTATTTTCCATATTGTAACCTCTTGCTACGGTCGAAAGAGATTTCCAAATTTTTTTTTCTATCTTGTATCTTTTCTCATTCCGGCGCGCTTTACATTGCCACAGTGTCTTGATACGCTCACGTCGTTGTCGCGTTTCACAAACCTTTGTTTCGCCATCTATCTTAAGTTACTTGTACTTTAATTGGTAAGTCGCACCAGATTAATGAGCAGTTTTCTGACAGGCAAATAAAAAAAAAAGTATGTAGTACAAGGTCTAACTTTGAAACAGGCTTTATGCAACTGGCTTTTAATGTGTCAACTATTTATGTAAGCCTCATAGTAAAATATATAATGTGTGTTTATTTATTTATAGTTTGCCAACTAGTTGTCGGCAACTGCTACACGTCAGCTATACATAATGCTCTGTGGCTATACCTACCTATAAGAACCTACTTTATGTTTGATCTTATGTGTGTTAATTTACTTATAAGGTGTTTTTGTTGCGAAATTTCTTTATATTTCACGATGTTATATGTATGTACCTATCTAGAAATATCACATATTTTAAAGAAAATGTCGTTTCTGATTTATATGTTATAGCAATAAAGTAAAAAAACTATAGAAGCGTTTTACTGGTGGGAGCTAAAATTAAACAACTAATGATACACAAAGTATCCTTTATTTTTTTATAACATTTCATAAGAATATAACATGTTGAAATTTGTCAATTCATTAGCTTTCCAACACATGCATTTTAACTAAATATTTGGGTAAATAAAATTTCAGATTCTTATATTAGTTGACGCCCACTGTGTTGCACAATTACCGACAGCAGCCTGGCTTGGTAGGCCGGGGGATATCCTTGCATACATATCTTATCCTTGCTACGTGCTACTTTGAAGAGGGTCTTACAAAATTTACCTTGCGATAACACACTTTATTAGACGGTTATCGTTGTATTTTATACCTTAAAACTACCTATCCTAAATAATATTTGTGACGATTATTAGTTTACTCAACAAAAAAATATTATCAGACGAAGTTAGATGAACAAGTAGGTACATAATTGTGCGGTCGTTATCTGATTATATTCTCTTATCTATTTTCATGATCTTGTTAGAAATAATGATATGTGGTTGCTATAGTAAACTATTTAACATTAAAAGTGACGATTATTTTTTATTATCACATAATATTCATAAAAATATTTCCTATAATATATCTCATAATATCTTATGTGGTCCTTTATATCTCTGTTACTGTAAAAGCCCGAAGTGTTAAAAAATATAATCTACGGCGGCAGCTAAGACTCGTGTTGATTTACTATAACGTAACTTATATGGCGTCACATAGCTAGTGAATGTAAAGTGTCTGAAATATTACTTATCTTCACCATGTGAGATGAATATTTGTAAAATCACAGTAAAGTAAAAACTTACTAACGGGTTCTTACAGTAACATTTTTTCTTCTATCACGTGTTAACTATGTTGCCTTGAATCGCCAGCTTACTATTTTTAGGCCTTTTTCCATATTTAGTTCAAAAATGCAGGGCGCTTTGTTATTGAACGAGGCCGTAGTGGAATGCAGATGATTGTGTTTCTGCGACTGCGAGACGAGGCGACACTCGGTTGGCCTGGCTCAGGGTCTACTCGTTGAGTATGCAGGTACGCATAAGCGCTTCGCACACCGAGTAGGGATCACAGTTGGAGGCAGGCCGGCGGTCTTCCAAATATCCCTTCTTCTCCTCGGCAACGCTGCGCGGTATTCTGATGCTACTGCCGCGGTTCGCAACCCCTGCCACACAAATTTGAAGTTAGGTTACATAACATTTTAGCTACAATATACCTGTACGGGTTGCAGTGGCCGTTGACAGCTCGAAAGTTCAATCCCTTTACTCCCAAAACAGCTCAGTTTTTAGAACTTTAAAAAGTAACAGGCTCCGTAGTTAGAGCGTTCGGCTCTCGAACCGGAGCGCGGAGGTTTGGTGTTCATTTCCGGTAGGGTCAGTTTCAAACAAATTTTACTTTGTGCGAGTTCCTCAGTTTGGCTAGGACAATACAGGATGAATTACCTGATTGTCCGAAAAGTATCCGTGCTTCGGAAGGCACATTAAGCCGGTGGTTCCGACTACTCTACGGAATTAGTCTTTACTGAGTCCAACTTTCGGGGCTCAACAACTCTGACACCAGGGTTTGTGAGGTCGGTCATCGACCTTACAACACCACCCACAGGATATGATGATGATGATTGCCGACAACCTTAATCGACCAAAATGTAGGGTCCCAAGGGTCAAGTTAATAATAAAGTGAGTGAACACTTGGAATTTAATGGCCAAGTTGACGAAGTCCCTTTAAGTATATTTTCTTTTTTTCTTTTCATTTAAATCTTAAAGCATTATTTTATGGAAATAGACTCACACTCCCTGAACTTGAACAGTTATCGCCTCGGAAGCTATGATCCTAGTTTAGTAAAATGTCTTACCGGCGCTAAAGTCGTTAATACTGGATGTTTCGTGGATTCCGGTTAACCTCCTTTCGTTGTCCTTGCCTCCTCGAGGGTCGTAAACCTTGATGTGCTTCATGTGCACCTTTGACAGTTTGTCAATTGCTTTTTCGATCTCGCTGCAAATAAAATTTTCCATTGTAAGCATTCTTACAAGTCGTTCGAGAATGACTATCTGCTTTTATTGCACTGTGATTAAGTAAACGATACGGTTCACGGATCTACTATAACCCATAATATGTTTTTATTGCATTATTTAATATGTTGCTACATAATCCATAGTACCTACTTATATTTTATCACATTACAGAAACAAAGGCATTCTCTATGATAAATTTAGCACTATTTTAGCCTGTTACTTAGACCATGAAACTGAAAAACTTGCCAGCAACAAAGGTCGAACAAAATACGGAAAGAACATTTTTATATCCCAAACATAGATATAGCCATATCAGCCAATAATAATAAAATGCGCAATCACCTGGTGCAGTTTCTATGCGAAGTAAATTTTTTTTTCGTACGGTCAACCGCTTGTCGGTAGAAACTTTTTTAACTCTATTACCACGCCATAAAGTCCAAAAGTGTTTCTACTGATGTGCTGTTGAGGGTACGTTGACCTATATTCCTTGGGAAAAGTTGTTTATTTTCACGGTGTGAGTAACGCGCTAAAATAGTAGTCACAAATTTTTACACCGTCTATAGTATGTCTTGTAAATTTAGTCGATAAACAAAGCAACTGTTGTAATCGTTCTATGCCTGCCCATTTTTCCCAGGTAGGAACACGGTGTGACATGAAACACTTTTTTCATTTCTCATGATCTGAAAGTGCGTCTTTGTGCAGGATATAGGCTGCACAAAGTCGAATTTTGTGCACTAGGGCAAAAAAGTAAGCGTGGTAGTGTACGCCCTGCGCGCGGGCCTTATGCACGCCGCGCGCGCGTCAACATATTCTTCGCTAAAGCAGAACAACTCATTCTTCAGTTACATTTAGAGAGTACTTTTACGTTTTATTTCCTCGCAATCAAAGTGAAAAGCAGAGTTTATAACTCGTCCACAAAACCATTTTATCCTCGACATTACTAGCAGCCCTCGCCTTCGGCTCGGCCTGCTGAGTCTCGGAAAAATGGTTCGTTTTGTGCACTTGTTGTAAAATCTACTATACCTTTTATTGTTGGTTAATTTTACTTTGAACTCTGAAAAGTATCATTACCTCTCGAAAATAATAGAAACTTGCAAAAATATATTTATTAGTTAACAATTTTGTATGATGAAGAAAAAATTGTTTTAGTGAGGTTTCGAAAATCTAAGAGCACATGTTTTTCATTTAGGCGCCAGATTTTACATGATTTTACCGAGACTTTTTCGGTCTAATTTCGGTTGGCTCGAATAAAACCATAAATATTTTGCTTTTATTTATGATTCTACACATATTGGTAGGTTCTGGTTCTTCTGATTTTATGCACTGCTCTTGGATTTCTGACTTCCTGAGCGAACGGTCGATCCGAGTTGTCCTTGATGGCTGCTCCTCTGACCTCGTGGCTATTGATGCCGGGGTTCCTCAGGGGTCGGTTCTCTCTGCGACTCTTTTCCTGCTGCACATCAACGACCTACTTGGTCCTAGTATTGTTGGGTACGCAGATGACAGTACTGTCGTCGAGAGATATATGTCAAGCGCAAAAGCCAGCAGTGACGAAATACGTTCTTTGAGAGAGGCCATGGTAGAGCGTATAAACTCAACCTTAAGTCTTGTCTCCGACTGGAGTGACAAAAATCTGGTAAGTTTCAACGCCACCAAAACGCAGGCGTGTCTGTTCACCGCCAAAAGGAGTTCGTTCAATCTGGCTCCTACTTTTCGAGGTACAACTGTACCAGTTACCGACAGCCTCGAGCTACTTGGCATGAAGTTGTGTGCAAATCTGAACTTCGGCGCTAACATTGAGTCAAAAGCCCAAACTGCGGCAAAAAAGCTGGGCATCCTCAATAAGGTTAAGCGGTACTTCACTCCTGGTCAGCTTCTAGTTTTATATAAAGCCCAAGTCCGATCGTGCATGGAGAATTGCTGTCACCTTTGGGATGGCTCAGCCAAATACCAGCTAGCCGCACTTGACTCGATAGATCGCAGAGCCAAGAAGCTCGTTGGTGATGAGATGCTGGTGAAAACCAAGTTTCACAGTCTGGCCCACCGTCGCAAAGTTGCATGTCTGTCGGTCTTCTACAGATTGTACTTCGGAGAGTGTGCTCTAGAGCTCCACGAGCTTATTCCACCATCTCCCTTCTACCATCGGGAGTCCAGACGCACCGCAGGATATCACCCATACTTGGTTGATATTCCGCACATTCGCACAAAGCGCTTTGAAACATCTTTTATAATGCGCACGGCTAAAGAGTGGAATTCTCTGCCTGCGTCTGTGTTCCCGAGTTCATATAACCCGAATCTATTCAAGTCGCGAGTGAATAGGCTTCTTCTGGGTAAGCTCGTTTCATCGTCGACCTCATCTCTGTCTTCAAGACTAGATCGAGGTCAAGAGTAAGCCCATTTTCAATAAAAAAAAAAATAAAAAAAAAACGTGTATTGTTTACTTACATGATTCCGTTCTCCTCCCTCATCTTCTTGGTGGAGAAGTTGGTGTGAGCGCCGGAGCCGTTCCAGTCCTGCACTGGCTTGGGGTCGAAGGAGACGATGACGCCGTACTCCTCGGCAAGGCGGTGTAGGATGTAGCGCGCCACCCACAGGTCGTCGGCCGCTGTCACGCCCACGCTCGGACCCACCTGGAACTCCCACTGCGACGGCATCACCTCCGCGTTCGTACCAGAGATCGGGACGCCGGCGTACAGGCAACATCTGCAACAACGACATACAAGTGCTACAGTATAACATAATAGTACTACCGTCAGGCCAGATATAACGCGCGGCAAGTAACTCCGAAGCTGACGGTTAGGCTGGGCTTATCCTATGACGCAGGTGGCGCAGCGCAGCACAGTACAGATTTCTATTTCAGTTTTTCACGTAAGAAAGCGTGGGGAAAGACGTGCTTCTACCCTGCGATGATGGGGTTGCGTTTAAGCATATAGCTGTGCTAAGTAGCTAACCTGTAAGCTGGAAAAATTCCAACCTGGTTGAAAGGCACGCGGGGGAGCTCGGGGCAGGCGTGCGTGCGAATCGATTGACTTCCCGCGTATCACTCATGCACGGAAATTTAATAAAGGTTAGCATCGGAGTTGTTTGCCCGTACTTGTACCTGCTATCCATCTGCACGTGCAGCATACAAAGATGCCTCACATGCGCTATCTTTTATTTTTATCATAGTGGGGGATGAAAAGTAGAGTGTATCGCTTAGACTTTAAGGGCACTGCATGTTATCCTACGTCATCGAGTACAAGAAATTTGCAACTTTGTGGCGATAGTAGTGGCCTACTAGGTCCACAAAACGTTGGTCTGCCAATCCACAACCTGGCAGGTTTTGTACAGTCGGAGCGAAAAGTGACTACGTGATAGAGTACACGAAAGAAACGTATTCGTAGAAATAGAAGGTACCTATATAAGTAAAAAAATAAGCGGCCAAGTGCGAGTCGGACTCGCGCCCTAAGGGTTCCGTACCTATCTACCATATGATATACTAGAAGCTTTTGCTCTTTGATTTTAAAAACTCCGCGACCATCCAACTTGACCCCTCTTTTATATAAAAGTTCTTGAAACGGGAGCTCACCTTAATTGGTCTCTATTAGTTGTGAGAAAAATTGAAATATTTAATGATTTCAGACTTTTCCCTTTATTTGTACTTTGAGACCTAGCTTCTTGCCAAATTTCATAATTTTAGGTCAACGGGAAGTACCCTGTAGGTTTTGCTTTTTTGCATAAATGTATGGAGAAGAGGACATAAAAAGCTATATCTTTTGATTGCGTCGTTGTAAAAAATTGAAATTTTCAGACCTTGTGTGGTTTATGGACTTTAATATTCGTTATCAATTTCAACCCGATACCTCTACCCGTTCGTGAGAAAAAGGGTCTTGACAGACAGACAGACAGACGGACAACAAAGTGATCCTATAAGGGTTCCGTTTTTTTATTTTGAGGTACGGAACCCTAAAAACAACAAGTCTGCCTTGCATCCTCTGCGTTCTATTCTTCTAATATAGTAGAAGATCCAACAAGGAGAGTCATGCGCAAAACCTGCTGGGATGAAACTTGGACCGATTCAAGTAGGTGCATATAGTACATACCTATAGGTAACATATAAGAAGTGGTGCTCCCCGGCAGGACGCGACAGAGACGCACAGCGGGGCATAATGTCGAAAATGTGTCGTGTTTAACTAGGTCGACAGTTGTATCTTTTGAACCGAAATAGGTAGCTGGTTGAAAATTTCACAGGATATGTGTTTTTCAGAGAAATATATTACCTAATACTACAAACTAAAAAAAAAATTTAAAAATCGGGGTGGCCATACAAGAAAGGTATTTTGTTTGTTTTTGCTTTGTCATCAGAACGGTTACTAATTCGAGCGTCAAACTCGGTATGAAATATAGTTCACTCAAATGTCAATAAAATGACATGTCCTGACTGACTGACTAACTGAATAATTGACTGACTTGCTGACGCCGACCCGTAACCGCTTTAGCTACACGTTTGAAATTGTGTGTGCTAATTTTATGCATACCAAAAACATCAAATCAGAAAGGATTTTCCAAAAGTCATCCTCCAGAGTGAAAAATAAGGGATGAAAGTTTTATGATTCAGATTTAGAATTATTTGAGATATCTCAAATAAGTATTCTTTCTGATATGGTGTTTGTGGTACCTATGCGTTAAATCAGCACACAAAATTTCAAACGTGTAGCTAAAGCGGTTACGGGTCGGCTTCAGTCAGTCAGTCAGGACATGTAATTTTATTGAAATTTTAGTGAACTATATTTCATACCAAGTTTGACGCTCGAATTAATAACCGTTCTGACGACAGAGCAAAAACAAACAAAATATGTTTCTTGTATGGCGACCCCCTTATTTTTTATATTTTTTTTAGTTTTTATTATTAGGTAATATATTTGTCTTAAAAATACATATCCTGTGAATTTTTTAACCAGCTGATTATGTCGGTTCAAAAGATACATCTATCAACCTATTTTCGACTTTATGCCCCACTGTGCATCTCTGTCGCGTCCTGCCGGGGAGCACGACTTCATGTTACCTTTAAGTGTTTATTTTGAAAAACTAATTAATTGTGGCAAGTTTCATTTCAGCAGGTTTTGTGCCAGGTAAGTACCCAAAACAAGCTCGGCCTTGGATATTCTACTATAATAATTCAAAAACCACAAAATAAAGCTTTCCTTTTACAGACTTGTCATTTCGAGTGTTTTGTACGTAATGACCATGATTTTTATCGTTCTCGGCCATATTTCTTTGAAAAACAGATGACGGCTGATGATTGCGTTGTTCCATCCTTTATGGCAACTCTTTAAAGAATCATCGTAGTTACAATAAAACTTATATTATTGATAGGTATCAATAATCAAACAATATTTTTTTTATTTTATTGTTTCGATATGGAATATTTGTACCTGTACTGAACCTTACCTACTGCTGCCTCATAGGTGGTTGTAGCTTTTTACGCGTTTTCCTTTACACACCTTTACATCTATCAGGTGCAAAAAGATAGATACTTCTTAGGACTGTAACTGTAGAATCCTACTAAAGACAAAGTGAAATGTGACCCCATTTCACTCTGTCTTTAGAGGGATTGTATTCTATAGATCAGCAACACAACGCCTTCGGGAATAAAACAAGTGAGATCTAAATGGGTACCCAACCCAGTTCTACGGAATATTCTTGAATCATAACTGTAGAAACGCATATGTCGCAGGTACCTAGTTAAATTATAATTGAACGGTAAATTGTCAATAGGCTCCATTTACGAGTATGTATTAAAATTTAACTAGGTAAATTATAATTTCACGGGGTGTTTTTTTGTTATTTTTGGTTAGGTTAGGTTAGGCCGTGTGGTGCCGGCAAAGAATAGTACCAACCCATCTCTACCCGTGGGTGTCGTAAGAGGCGACTAATGGCTTATGAACGGGAGGATGGGTAGCAGCATCTTTCTGTGTATCGTAACCTTACATACTGCGGTTACCAACAACAGCGGTCGCCAGCCCCAACGCTTATTTTGTTTAGCTAGATTTGACTTAATTAATAATTACATTACAGGTTATAAACTCATCGCTCGCAAAGATTATGTTCAGTCAAAAAAAATCCTGTTTAATAAACGCCTAGCCGTATCGGCACTCAAAATCAAAATCTTTAGCTAGTTTATTGAAATAGTTGCACGCACGCCAAAGAAATGTATTCTGACCACGGAGTTTCTGACGCTAATTTGTAGAAGCTAAGGGAATATAAATGGTGGCACTAAAACGGAAGTTCGGTCGGGGTGCGTTATAAGCGTGGTGACTATGGTAAATCCCATCCAAAGAACCACGGGTTCGTACTGGAGTTCTGGTGGAAGCTCCCTGTCCTGCAGTGGACGTTTCATGGCATGTTATGATGAGGTTAGGTTATATTTGGTTAGTTTAGGTCAGGTAGGTTAGGCGGTCTGTCGCCGGTGTGGGACTGAAAGTAAAGACTCTGCCGGTTTCCCAGTCCCCCGCCACTCGGGCGATGCGGGAGTGCCGCTGGGTAGAATTAGTGGGTATACCGGGTGTACCG
This sequence comes from Athrips mouffetella, assembly GCA_947532105.1. Taxonomy (NCBI): domain Eukaryota; kingdom Metazoa; phylum Arthropoda; class Insecta; order Lepidoptera; family Gelechiidae; genus Athrips; species Athrips mouffetella. Next base: position 38,390,029 of record OX383956.1, read on the forward strand.
GGGAGTCCTACGTAGGTACCCTTCTCACTCCTCGATGGGAGGGGATGCATAAAGCATTTTTTCCCAGCGTCAACAAAAAAAAAGTTCGGTTAGGTTAGATTTCTTTATAATTTACCGTTTACAATTAACCGGTTAAATTATAATTATAATTTAACTAACTATAATTGAACCGCTCTGACAATTTACCTGCAACTCATATAACGTTCTTCCGTTGCCTTATTTTGGTTGTTTAAATATGATAAATATAATTTAACGTTAACAACTACAAAAAAATCTAGTCGATTCAATAGTTTTTGCGTGGTAAGTACTCGAACAAAAAGCAGACCGACAAAAGTTCCAAATAAGTATCGCTGATTTGGGGTCTGGGGCACCTATACACCACATTGAAATTGTTTTTGTATAACACACCAATTCTGTTACACTTTATATTATAACAGTAGATGATGCCCGGAATTGCTTGTTCTGTGTTGCATATTTTTACATATATTGGTATTAGTGCACAAAGGATCTAGGCGTTTCTTTGTGTGTGTGAAGGCTAAAATCTAAACAGCGGTCATATTTTGGTCTATTATCTACGGCCCGTGACTTTATGATATTCCCAAAGTTAGTGGAAAGGTCTAATCTAGACTATAAAACCCCTTCAATATTCACCCTTGGACCATGAAACTGAACACATTCCCTAAGGAACCATAATAGGTTGGAAATACGATTTTTTTTAATTCTTTCGTTGTAAACTGCATGACGTAATAGCGAACATTTACAGTTTTCGGCTGTATTCCTTTTACGAAAGTCTAGAGGCATTTGGATCCAATTGGATAAGTACATAATAATAAAAATTACGATAATTTGCGAACCTGTAGTGTGCCTCAACGAGATCCCTCGCGAAGACCTTGTTAGCCCCGACGCCGCAGTAGTATGGTCCCTGTGGTGGGGGGAACCCGCCCGGGGGCCACCCGAAGGGCCGCAGGTCCGAGTCCAACAGAATGTACTCCTGCTCGATGCCGAACCATGGTTCTTCGTCCTTGCACTTGTCCGCAGCCTCTTGACACTTTAAACGGTTGTTAGTCTCTACAAAAAAAAACATAAATATATACAAAGGTCCGTCTTTTTGTAAGCATGTTTACAAATGTCCTTAAAAACGCAAATCAATACGAGTAATTAGCTAATTACGTGTATAAGATAAGATAGATATAATACCATTAACAAACGATTATGTACTATGGTGATTTTATATATTTAATTTGGAGATGATTCAGATCCTAAATAGGTTGGCTTTCCAATGGTACCGTTCTTTTTTATATGGAAACCTTAGCACAAACGTTTGACTGCAAAAGTAATTTTCTTGTGAGCAACGAGGTCAAGAGCGCAAGGAGGCAGGCTGATACGTACCGGTGGGCTCCATATTATATTTGAAGGTGTCGCACATGACGAGGATGTGGTTGCCCCGGCGGAAGGGGTCCTTATAGATGGCTCGCGGTACCAGGTGCGTGTCTGAGTTATGGCCGTCAGCCTGACCGGTCGAGCTGCCGTCAAAATTCCATATCGGCAGATCTATAATAATAGACAGATAAAGTTCATTTGTGAACGGTACCATTATTTATACACAGCATCTAAAAAAATAATAGTAATAAGGAATAAAAATGACGAGTTTATCGTTGTAGTGAGTACAATAGTATCATCTTTTTTTTTTATAAAACACATGGTGTACTTGTATATACTTCTACTTCTTCTTCATTCTTCTATGGGAGGCCCTTGCCCATAAGTGCGACTACCATGACTAGTAAGATAAGTACTTCTAATTATTTACTACTAGGTCTACTCAAAATAAACAACAGCCCATCTAGCCTTATTTGGTTATTCCATTTCTACGAAATCGTCTACCTGAGATGCGACTCTTAATCTTTGACCCAAGTGAATAGGTAAATATACATTATGAATGAAAGAGGACAAACCAGACTCGATCTTAGATTAGAATTTTCAGTTTAGTAGGGTCCTGTCTAGCGTTTTCAAGCTGCCGAATGGTCTCAGTCACTCTCAGATTTGGCTTAACTGCATATTCGCAAAATCCTTTTCAGCATCCATAATCCAAGTCCATAAGTGTTGATTCTAAAGTTTTAAGAATATCTCTGTTTGAGTTAAACCAGCGTGAACAGATATACTTATTATGGCGCTTCTCAACTTTGTACACTCAACAGCACATCAGTAGAAACACTTTTGGACCTTATGGCGTGGTAATAGAGTTGCAAAAGTTCCTACCGATGTGCGGTTAACCGTACTTGAAGCAGATCACAGTGTGATTTGTTAATTGTCTTCTCGGAAGAATGTGAGAGGACGTTTGAAAGCATTTTGAAGGAATTATGAGCTTGTAAGCTTGGTAAGGTAGATGTTAACGATCTTTAGGTAAGTATATCTTGAAGATCTTTGGGGAAGGAACCCTAAAAATGTGCAAAGTTTATAACAAGTGATTTTCTCGATATTAAGTTTGTTCACCATTGAATTTTATTACTATATTTTCGGAAAAAAAAGCAGTCCTAAATGAAATTGCAAAGAATCGTAACATTGAAATCTTGTTACTTTATTGGTGCGACAGAAAGGCTCGTACATCAACCCTGAAGTATGTGAATCTGCCCATGACTTTGAAACCGAAGAACAAGTTTACGCAAAGTACGAGAACAACAACATGAAAATAGGAATAGCCGCGAAACGATCCTTCAAATAAAGTACGCAACTTTATCCAGAATATTGCGAATCAACACTTATAGATGCAGGAAAGTTGGGATTTGTTTATAATACACTGAAGAGCAAAGAAAAGGGGTCGGTGGTAGTTTTTCCGCCATATATTTTTATACGATGATGGGCTCAAAGTAATCGCCCCAAATCGAATAAAAATACCAAAATTATTAGTCAGATATTTAGATAAGAACCTAACTTCACCGAACATCTAAGTTTTAAGTTTTAATTGACATACTATTTTTACATATGTATCACTTACTTGACTACATCGTTGTACAATGATATACTCGTAGGTAGCTAAAAATACTTCGTGTCACAATGAACGGGCAGTATTGGAAATTTCGCGTAACTACTAGTTTTATTGCAGCAGGAAATGGACTGCTAAGCAAATACATTGATAAGAATCTTGTCAATAAATCTCTCAGATCACACTTGTCCCCAGTATCCAGGAAAGTCAGTACATCACTTAAAATTTTACAATGTTTTATTTGTTAAATTGAGAAAAAGCTTTTTCGTATTTTCTGTAACACGAGGTAATGTTTTTAGCGCAATCTCTACACTATATTTTATCTTCAAAAAGTTGTTACATTACAACTATTTATCACTTGAATATAATAAACAATGTATATGTAATGTGGGAAATCTACAAAATATCTATCTGTCAGTACCAGACTAGTTTCAAAACTACGTATATCATACGATGAGCGAGAACAACTCTACTTCAACATTTGTACGACTGCAGAGGAGATATTAGGTAGAAACCTTTCAAGTTCTCATCAAATATATCCCTATTTTCTACCTCTCGCAGCTTGCAGGCAACTTGAAACACGTTATCCTGACTCTTCGGCCAGAAGTATGGCGGCTCGAATTTATGAAGGTAAAACCGGTTTGGTTTTGACATTGCGTTCTTCAGCCCTACCGAGGCTAGCTTCTCTAGTACAAGTGTTAGTCGATCTAAAATCAGTATAGCAGATAAATAATACGTTTATTTGCACATGTCCTTTTCACCAAAGTTTTATTTAACGTTCATTATAAGGTCCTATGAAATAGTGAACATAATTTTAGTATGTTACTTAGACCATGAAACTGAACAACTTTCCCCAAGGAACATACTTAGGTCAAAATATGAAAATTAATTTTTGACCTACCATAGAAACTGCATCAGCTAATAGCGCATTTTGTATGGGAGGTCAAATTAGGTTTTTCGTATTTCGACCTATGTTCCTTTGGGAAAGTTGTTCAGTTTCATGGTCTGAGTAACGTGCTAAAATTATGTTCACTATTTCATCATCCTATATACGAAAACGAATTTGTAAGCAGTTGGGATTTATCAGGTTAGAGGTAAGTAGTAGGTATAAGAATGGAGTCTTGTCGTGCTCTTGACTGTTTAAGGTATGATGCGTATAAGTGTCGCGTATACTTAAATAAAATAATTTATGGATGGATATCTCGCCTACCTTGTTTATCAACATCTCACGGCTTGTTGAAGGCCGAACAATTTACACTGTGCTAATTAGAAATAATGAATAATGTTAATGAGGATGTATAATAAAGTCAGTTTATAAACGAATGGTACGCGCAATTAATTCTCATTGTACAAGTTGGACTGAATTAAACTGCTGTTTATGAAGGAAACGTTAAATACTATAATTTCCGTCAACTTGTTGAAACATAGAATATTACGCGCTGGTTTAGTTTTTTAGGCAGCGTTGTACTTTTAAGAGACGCTGAAGTTAACCACATATGGTAATAGAAAACAAACGGAAGTCAAATAATGATATTTATAAGTCGTGTTTGAAATCGCCTTAAGTATACAATATATATATAAAAACAATACAATATAACGACCCTGGAAGATGTGAATCCATGAAACCGAACAACTTTTCCAAAGGGATATTTTGAAAATTTATCATCTGATAGCACTTTTATCTGAGACAATAAATCGACTTTTTGGAAAAAGTTATTCAGTTTGATTAGTTTTTTTAGTCCTTCAACCCTGAGGGTGCTATATCATTTTTGTTGCATGTTATTTAGGGCTAAAAAAGAGTATCTTGTTTATGATTATCTTTATATATGTTACGGTAAAAGTGATTAATTGAGTTATGATAAGGTAATTACTTACCTTCGATTTTGTAAATGTGATAAATTGGAAAATTCATCATATTAGGAAAGGTTACGTTAAGTTAGGTTAGTTTGGGTAAGGTTATGTTATGTTAAAATATTTAAATTCATTACTTTACCGGCTTTGTAATTATTAGTAATGACTGGTAGGTAGTTAGTAATAATTTTTAATTAATCACTTTACCGTAGCTTACAAGGTGTAAGGGACAGGTTGGCAAAAACTAAAAGAATACTAAGAAGTCAATCAACGTAACTGACCGTGACATACAGTCACACTCCAGACTCTCCGTACAAAATTGCAAACTTTTTGTACGAGGGCCGATGTTCTTTTCATTTCCAACAAGTTTCAGTCACTGAAAGTGGTACAGTTACGTTGCCTGATCATGCCCTTTCAGTTTTTGCCAACTTGTCCCTTACACCCTGTATAAGATGTTAATCAAAACAGAACAAAATTAAAAACCTACCTTTTAAGTATTAGCACCTAATTTAAATTATACTTGGGATTAAGTTCTAATGCTGTAATTTGAGACTCATAGATCCCACAGACAAACTGCTGGATTTTGCAGTTTTGTGGGGCAATGTTTAGTTTTTAAGTTTACTGTACCTTTTAAATCTTAATAAATAATAATAATCAGTAGAGTTAAAGCCTTACCTTTGGGTACCTTAGGGATGAAGTTAAGGGTTCGGTCCTTGCACCGCAAATGTTCGCCAGATCCGTCGATCCAGATGTAGGTGGCCAATATCTTGTCAGCCGGCAAAGGGAGATCCTGGTACCTACTCAGCAGAGTCTTCGACAGCACCGCGTTGGGGGAATTGGTCAGCACCGGACCCGACAGAATCTTCGGATTATCTGTTCAATAATATCTTATTATACGTCGTTGTTATATACACGGTCCATAATGCCAGCCGCAACGCTATCAAGCGCAGCGCTGTTACGTATTTCTGGTGTGAATAGGAGGAGCTACCCTGTTCATCCTTCTACAACTTTGTGTTGGAAAGTTTTAAGTTTAAGGTTAGTCTATAATTTTAATACTACCCTTTCCTAGCCTTTAGTTTCAAACCGATTTTGGATCCAAAATTGCCAAAACTGCTTTGGTCTCGGTCTAGTACCCTCAAGGGTTTTGTTGTTCGCCTGTCACAAACCACGGCCATGATTTTCTACAGATGCAATTTCCAATTTTCAGAACAATGAACACATTTGATTTAACATTACATAAAAAAACTATAAAAGAGTAGTAGTACTAATAGATTTTATAATAAAACTCCATAAATTTGTAAGCAGCTATCCCCCCTTTCCCCCCAAATCTAATTTAGACATTGATTGCGTCAAGATTTTGACACTAAATCAGTAATAAAAAAGGATAAAATAAAAGTTTTTTATTAGTGTGTTACAGTCAACTACACGTCAATAAATGCAATATGACCCAACTGATCCTATCCTACTCTATCATTTGTAGCAGTAGGGCTCGTGTAAGTTTCCACTGATGTGCATCTCTCTGTTGCGGTTTTCAGAAAGCATTATAAGGGCCTGTCCGCACAGCGAATTTTCATCGCGCGATTTTTTTCTCGCAATTCTGAAACACATTGAATCCTATAAGAGTATCCGCACTGCGGGAAAAAAAATCGCGATTTTTTTGCTATTGCAAGCACGGAATATAATTCGGGGGGAAAATTCGCTGTGCGGACAGGCCCTAACTGACTTCTTTCAAAGGTGTACTGGGAAATAAAACTCGAAAACTTTTACATAGTTATCTTATATAGTCATTACTGTCCCACTGCTGGGCAAAGGCCAGATAAATAATGATTTACAATTGGAACTAGACAGGACAGGGCAACTTGTAACGTAACACAGCCAGAGAAACTACCTATAGACCACGGAATTATAGGTAAAACTATAATTCCGTGCTATAGACTTACTGATTTAGGGATATACACCCTTATTTTTCTCATATTTAGACCTATGTTCCATGAGAAAAGTTGTTCAGTTTCATGGGCAGAACCATTTCTTAAAATATCCGGGGTGAAAAAAAAAGCTGATACAGACTGTTACGAATATTACGAAAAGTACTTCGCAGCTCAAAATCTACCCATGAAACTGAACTACTATTATTCCCAGAAAACAAAAGCAGATCAAAATGCAAGAACTCACAACATTAAATCAGTCTGTTACTTAATGACGGCATTTAGCTGTAGTAGGCCCTTGCAAACCAAGTAAGATTCATCAACTCACCTTCTATCTTGGAATCAGACATGTTTACGTCTGATTATATAACCTGTAACAAAAATAAACAAATTAGTATCTTTAAAGAAAGAACTTCACCTTCCCAACTATGGAAAGTGTGATGTTTTAAAAATATGTCGAACTAATGTACTATTCTCGTTTTATTCAGTTTTTGCGTAGCAGGAGAGTTGGATAAGATAGGCTATCATTATTTATAGTATAATAGACATCTAGTGATATTGTAGCATGTAGATGATAACGTTTTTGTTAGGTTATTGCGTAATAATACTTTATAACGACGACGATTTACCAACGACGTATATCGGTAAAATTAAATGTTTTGCTAGAGCAAACACGTAACGTATTCTTGAAGACAAGTAATTAATTATGATTCGGTCGAACGGTATCGGTACTTACTATGAAATGTGTGAATTTAAAAGATAGTTATATTCAATGAAAGCTTGCGCTAAGTTCTCAGTTAAGTGTGTGGTTTCCGCACTTAGTTCTATATGGACCATCGTGCGTGGAAGCTTGCGCCAATTTATATGATACATTTCTTCGGCACTGGTTGGGTTGTTACGTTTTGTACAGTCATCCGCACACTAGTGGAAACATTTGTAACTCTATTAGTGTCTCTATTGACGTGCTGTCGGGTGTACATAGGACGAATAGGCCCTTGACACCAAACGACAGTCATTTCACGAAATCGATTGGCGCGTTGCCCAAAATGGTGACGATGCGGCCGTCACCTTATGCTGGCATCATTGTTTGTGATTTTCAACCACTTTTGAACTGACTAAACTTATGTAGGTACCTACTTACCTACATGAAACAATTAAACTACAAAGTTAGGTTTTTGTGCAGTATTTTGGGGATATGTTCTTAGACAGGTAATAAACAATCATCCGCTGTCCAATGTTTTCCATTGTAAGAGGGGCTTTGCGTGTTACCTGGATATCAGAAGAGGAATGTTAATTGTACAGCGTTTGGTTGTATAAGGAAGGCCCCTTCCTCAAAATGTATAGGTAGAAAGTGTTGGGTACTGGAGTCGTTAATTGACCTAGTTTTTTAATGGTGGTTTTGACATCTTAAGCTTTCTTCACAGGTGATCACTTGTTAGTTCTTATTGTCTTAGTTTTTTTTTGTTTATATTAAGCGGTTTAGCCATGAAAAGAAATGTAACAGACAGGCACTAATCTACAGTATAGTTATATATAGAAATAAACATCTCGTCGGAATTTCTTTGTTGTGTTGTTTTTCCGTCACAACACAAATATATGTGTGCGGCATGTATTTAACACGGCGACAAATTAATCTGAATTAGGGTATCAAAAAATATTAAAGCAGGTAGCAAAAATAATAGGTTGGCAGCTACAGTGAAGTATCATTTTAAGCAGAAAATGGCAGCTTTACAATCAGTTGTAAGCTTTGTTTAAATTTAAACTGGCATCGATTTTTGTTTTGGCAACTGAATTTATTGTTAAGTGAACACTTAAAGGCGGATAAAAACTAGAAAATAGGCTTTCTTAAATAATAAAATGAGGTTCTATACAAAAAACATACTTTGTGCGACATTTTAAGAGCTCTAAATAAAGCAAATAGTGACATGCATAAAAAATTGTTTGGCTTAGAATTTTTATTATATGGCTTAAAATTTTCCTACAATGGCGAAAGAGTAAAAGGTATAAAGGTACAAATACAAAATACAAAATATTTTATTGCTTAAAAAACAAACTTTTTACAATAAGTCCTGGAACCTCCTTTTAAGCAAAGCATTGCCTGTGACAGGAGGCTCCGCTCTTCCGTAAAGTTACACTAAATATATATTTATTTATTACAAAGTAGTTGATGTGAAATTTGGAAACTTTTAATCTAATTAATATACCGTCTAATACTATTTTAATAGCTATGATATAATATTTAATACATATAAACATACATAATATATATTTATATATATATATATATACACAATACATATATACACCTAAAAATAACAACAACACAATATAAATAGCTGTAGTAAGTACTATACATGTAAAGATGAAATAGGAAATAAACACTAAATGACATATTAATAATATCAATGTTTGTCAGTATGAGCGTAGGTGTTTTGTGAGTATAATTGTGTGTATGTGTGTGTGTTTGCGTGTGTGTGTGAATGTGTGTGCGTGTGTGGGAGTGTGTGTGTGGGAATGTGTGTGTGTGTGGGAGTGTGTGTGTGAGTGAGTGTATGAGTGCCGCCAATAACAAATTTTTTTTTTTTTTTAGGCTACATTTTGTAAAAGTAACTCTGTCTCATCATAGTTTTTTGTTTGTAACCAATTTACTAAAAGCTGTTTACATTTATGGTATAAGTTAGGGTATAAATTTATTTCTTTGTTAATTTTATTATATAAATAAGCGGAACGTTTGCTATATTGTATGCTTGCAAATGTAGTTTTTGTTTGGGGAACTTGAGCTACACAGTACTTCCTTCTGTTTTTGATTATACTAGGATCATACGGTAGTGTTTTATGTATTTTTAAAATTATGTGTAATACATACAATTTCCTGACGGAAAGGATGTTGCTTATTTGATAAAGGCTCTCTGTTGAGAAAGTCCTTTTCTTAAAATACATGGTTTTAATTAATGACCGCTGAGCTCGTTCGACGTCTAGAAAACGTGTTTTAGCAGCACCTCCCCAAGCAGGGATACAGTACACAATAATGGATTGGACCAGGGATACATATATTTGGTTTAAGAGGTTCTTGGAAAGGTTAGAATTTCCAGTAACGTTTCTTGGAGTCACGTTTTTTTTTTTTTTTTTTTACTATGTATGGGCTTACTCTTGACCTCGATCTAGCCTTGAGGACAGAGATGAGGTCGACGATGGAACGAGCTTGCCCAGAAGAAGCCTATTCACTCGCGACTTAAATAGATTCGGGTTATAAGAGCTCGGGAACACAGACGCAGGCAGAGAATTCCACTCCTTAGCTGTGCGCATTATAAAGGATGTTTCAAAGCGCTTTGTGCGAATGTGTGGAATATCAACCAGATATGGGTGATATCCTGCGGTGCGTCTGGATTCCCGATGGTAAAAGGGGGATGGCGGAATAAGCTCATGGAGCTCTTGGGCACACTCTCCGAAGTACAATCTGTAAAAGACCGACAGACATGCAATTTTGCGCCGGTGGGCTAGGCTGTGAAACTTGGTTTTCACTAGCATCTCATCACCAATGAGCTTCTTGGCTCTGCGATCTATCGAGTCAAGTGCGGCTAGTTGGTATTTGGCTGAGCCATCCCAAAGGTGGCAGCAATTCTCCATGCAGGATCGGACTTGTGCTTTGTATAAAACTAGAAGCTGTCCAGGAGTGAAGTAACGCTTAACCTTATTGAGGATGCCCAACTTTTTGGCCGCAGTTTGAGCTTTTGACTCACTCGTGTCTCAGTGTCTTAAAGATCCACGTAAGCTTTCTCACTCTACTTATAACATGGTCAAGATGCGAATACCAAGAAAGACGCTGATCCACAAGTACACCTAAGTATTTGGTATGTGTAACCTTTTTAATGCACATACAACTACAGTTTTCCTTGTCCATTTCATCGGAGCACGTGTGAACTTTTATGTTAAAGTTGTCATCAGGTTGTGTGTTATTATACATACTAAAACAGATATAATTAGTTTTATTGGTGTTCAGAGTGAGGAGATTATGTCTTAACCATTTAGCAACCTGTAAGAGTCCTTTTTCAGCACTGGCTTTTACTTAATTCCAAGTTTTCCTAGTGAAGACGACAGCAGTGTCATCGGCATACGAAAAAATATTGGCATTATTAATGTTCATGCCACACAGGTCATTTATATAAATGAGGAAAAGCGTAGGACCCAAAACGCTTCCTTGGGGTACGCCAAAAGACACCACTGCATCTTCACTATAGGGTACAATAATTGTCTTTATTTAATCAACCCGCAATATTTATTTATTTATGCCGAGCTGAGTGTTCCTCTTAGTTCATTGTTTATAATTAAAGCTCCAAATCCTCTTGAATGTAGGTTAGATCGACGGGGACCCACTGTGTGGGTCCCCTATTTCTGTCTGCGAGGGCTCACAAGGGAACCTAACATAACCTACCGTCTATGTGTCGTCCTGTCTGGAGTTTGTTTTTTGATGGCCCCCGAACCCCTCATTCTGGGAACCTGCGCCCCCTCGTCCCCCCGATTCGTGATGGTAGTGGTCATTTAGAGAAAAGCAGTAGTCATTGTAAAAAGGTTAGGAAGCACGCGGAAGTATGATTAATTGATTACAAAGTAAAGCGAATTTATAATTAAAGCTCCAAGGTCATGTTCCTAAGGTCATGTTCCAAGGCCAAGTTCCCTTGATACCCCTCGCAAGGAGACCCTCACAGCACAACAAAATATAAAATCGTTAAATATATTCGACCTGCACTCTGTTTCTATGCAATAACTAACCTTGTCGCCGTTTTCATTAAATTATGATTCTACAAACAAAAATACTGAAATCCAAATACTTATAATAGTACCTGTTTTAATTTTTACAGCTGCCTACAAATCGCAGCCCGAAAGTGTATTTTTATATGGGAGCCCGTTGTTGCCAATAATACAATCTTTGTCATCCCTCTGTTAAAATTAGTCGCCAAGTCATTATTTATAGTACCTCGCTTATGATTTCATTGCCCCTCTTTAATATATTTGCTACCTTAAAGAATCTGCCATTATTTAGTGTTTATAAATCCTTGCAATTTGAAGCTCATCTATTATAATTGGTGCTAAAATATTTAATCGCTGCCAGATTAATTTATTAGATGCAAACTGTTAGTTGCCGTTTCATTTGTTAGTTGCCTCAAAAATAATAAGCCTATGTGTGCGTGCTATGACCGATCGCTTCTGCTTTATAACGATAGATTTATTGTCATATTGCTTTTTGAATTGTAAAATTTTATCTAGAAAAAATGTAAGTATCTGGGACTTATATTTATAAGTGGTAGTTCCATGGTCGGGAATATAATAGATTACACTTATACAGAACTTCACGCTTCAACGTTTTTGTGAACGTCATTGTCAAGCTCTACACACTAAGTAAAATATAGATCTACCTAATCGGTTGCAATTGCGACAGCTTACTTACTTACTTATTAACTGGCCTTGTTTATCACACTGTTCATTTATATTACATATAATTATTTATATCGATGTAGTTTTTTACCTATCTGGGTTAAGGGCTATTATATTATATTGGCTTCTACTCACTATATTTTTCTTCTTACTTTAAAAAGAACGGACTGGTAAAAACGGAACGGGGAACGGACATATTTTTGAGGAAGGTTGTAAGGGCAGGCTTTGTCCAGCAGAGGCCAAGTAAGAGTGGAGTTAGTTGTTAAGAAGGAATATTCATTTTATTTAGTGATTAGTAGTATCTATTAATTTTAATAGCATAGTCGCATTGTTTGTTTGTATGCTACACTCCCTCGTTTACATGGTTTACATGGCTCTGATTTCTTATGTTCGCTTCAACGGTTGGCTAGAACCTTAGAATACAAATTTACAGAATGAGTCATTTGAACGGTACTGAGTTTACAGTGGCGACCTTATCACATTTAAAATTACTTCATCTAATTTAAGACATAACAGGACAATCTAAAAGTCGTAAAGGATAAAATATGTCTTTACGCATGGATTTTATACTACGTCATATATCGCAATAAAAGACACCACCTCTACCGGTAGATTAGTACCCGTGCGAAGCCGGGGCGGGCCGCTAGTTTTATATAAAATGTAATCGTGCTCGTAGATCTATCAAAATAACACGTCAACACAAAACAGATAAAATATTTTATCTCCTAGCTATTTTGCATGTGAAACGATTTCCGTATTCATTGTACCTACTATCTCGTGCGTAAACAGGTGTTTACTTGTCCTTTCTAGTATATTTTCGAAAAGAACAAATCTTATGCACAGTATTTTCGGTATTTTCCGCCAGCGGTGGTAATGACCATCTGCGTGAAGTATATTTCAGTCACGAGTACAGTTAAGAGCAAGACGAGACAAAGAGCTCGACACTTGCAGCAGGAATCTTGCCCCAACGGCGATTGAAATAAGAACGACAACAAATCCCTTGTGTCAAGCTTAACGTGCGCTTAACTACACAAACGCTTTCGTCTGCATGTAGCCGGCGCGGCGCGGCGGCAGGCAGCTTGCGTTGCGCTGCAGTGCAGATTGCACCGTCATTCTACATTTACTTCAATGACAACTCAATGTTAGGTATTCACGTGCACTCAATACGTTTTTGCATCGGTGCACACTTACCTATAACAATTTTTTTACCTCCTAACCACAGTTTTTTGTATATACTCTAAAAATATGAAAATTAAGAAATACATTTAAAAATTTTACATCAAGGAATTTACAGCAATTTAGTGGCAAAGGTAATTTTTTTTGTCAGTTGCTAAATCCACCCACATTCATACTCATATATCACTGTCTTTGTTTTACGTGGTGGTCATTAACATGTTGTTCATTGTCCATACCGCCAAACGCTTCCCTCTCACTTTTTCAGTTATAACCGCCACTTTAAAGCTTCTCTTTTATCCCTTGTCTTCTCCATCCTGGTCACTAGACACACACCATCTCAGTTTTCTCATCTGCACGCAGTTGTCATTCATCCTTCTTTTTTTCCGCCCAAGGCACTCCGATCCTTGCAAAACGCCATGTTCAGTTTGAGAGGCATTTCTATAATTTAAATTCAACCACCCTAAGCTAATTCAGTTTTCGACAACCTATGACGCCATCGTTGTATATGAGAGCCAAGGCTCTATCGAATAAAAACTATGCATAGAAAAATATTAATGGGACAACGAAAATAAACTGCTGTCTCTGCGTGTTGGTGACTTAAAAGACGGCTAAGAGATCTGGAACCTTCCTTCTGCGGATCGTGCCACCGCACCGCTACGGCAAAACGCTTAAGTATGCAGGGCATTATTAATGTAATGATGATAATATAAAAAACTTATGCTTTCAGGTAGATACGGGTAAATTGTTTGATAACGATTGATAATATCAACTTTTATCATCATACTGTTGAAATTATGTTAACCTGTAAGTCAGTTTCAATAAGCGTCATCAGTGTCATCACTCAACACAACTATAGTAAGAGAATGATGATTGTGATATGTCCAATACACCCCAAATAAAGTTCACTGACACGGACAGCGACTGCCCCTCAGTATTTAAAGCAAAAATTATGTTATAAAGGATGTAAGGGAGTACCTACTTATTTTCACGCCGACTAAACTTCCTACAAACAAACTCACAAACTTTACTTAGGACATAATACCCTCGTCAGCCCATGGACAGAGACGAGGTGGAACAGTCAACGAAAGGCTTCGTGCGAAAGTGCGACTCTAGCCCGTACGTCTTTTGAAATAAGAACGGTACAAAGTCCAATGTGTCAAGGTTGATGTACTCTTGACTGTACCTATTTTTAGCGGGGAATACACGGACAACGGAACTTGACGTCAGAACCATATTTCAGGAACATTAAATTTCGCGTTTTTATGGGCCTGCACGTATGATTATAATCAAAAGGTCGATATTTGATCGTCTGACAGGAGAGGAACTTTGTCTGATGTAAAAGCTTTCTTATTTTTCATTTGTCGTGTTTTAGCAGAGAAAGAGCTAGCTAGGATGACTCAATCGGAAAAGAAAAAAAGGGGTTCCTTATTTTCTTTGGATAAGGCGAGGAATCGTAAAACTTTCCGTTTAACTAATAAACCGTATTTTGATTAATACATATGGTAATACTCGAGTCAATATCAAGATAACAATATAGTTACACGTGGACTTATAATAGGAGTATAAAGAAAGCTATTTGTAAAGTAAATTGACGTTCCGATTAAGATCGAGCGAGCCTATCAATGATAGCGGCGTATTTATCGTGAGTCTACAGACTTTACTTTACTTTCCGGGACTTCCGCGTACAATTTACAAAATCTGTTGCCCGCCACTTCGTACGTCCTATGACTATCTCAAGGACAATGAGGTTGATGTAATTGTGCCGATGGAATGGGATCTTTCCCCTCGATAAAAAGTAGCCTATGTCAATTAGGGATATGTAACTTAATAAGTGAACAAATTTTTCGCTACAGTAATAGAGATTCCCCTTCAAATATTCAGACAATACAAAAGTACAAAATTTTATCACTTTATAGTGATAGCAAGTACAAGTAAGTGTTGCGACATTGCTCTTTGTTTGTGTTTTGTGGGTCACTCATACTGTGCCGTATGACGACGACGTATCGATATGCGTTGCACACGTGCTTAAGACAGGTTCCATGCAGCTACATTACAATGATTGACCAACTTGCAAGTCCTCTTATAAGGTGAAGACGTTTCGCTTTTCTTCAAACGTTTCACAACGGATCATCAATCACTTCAGGACAGGGAGCTCCCTCCAGAATTCTAGCTTTTGCTGAAAAAATGTGGAGGAGAAGTACCATAGTCACCTCGCTTGTCAGCTTTACGGCTGGCACCATGGACCGCGGTTGTAGGTGACCGCAGTAAGTAAGATGGTACGATACACATCATACACAGGAGGATGCTGCTGCCCATCCTCCAGTTTATAACCCTTAGTCGCCTCTTACGACACCCACGGGTATGTATGGGTTGGTACTATTCTTTGCCGGCACCACACGGGACGGTAACAACGGTAACGGTGGTAACAACGGATATATCAATGTAATAACCCACAGTAACGTTAAAACTCACAATATTACATCGTTTGAGTACCTATTTGAGACAAACAAAATAATGGCTGTTAGTACGAGTATGTACAGTCTAGTCACGTGCAATACCTAATACGGAAACATTGCCAGCTTAACAAATAAAACTTTATGAGTCCATTTTTTGATGCAGTATTTCTAAATTTTTATCCTAGTTTTATCCCGTTGAATATTATTGCAACAGTAAAAAGTTATCTGTATCTTGCGGTACCATCCAATTCTTCAAGTTTCCATATTAATGCACGTGACTGTACAAACGTAGTAAAGACAATGGTATAATTTAATGTAGGTAAATTGCACTAGGTGGTTTTGACAATTACGTCGTTTGAAGTAGGTAATTCGTCGCAACTGTTGCCCGCAACGTAGTAAGCAAATGTTGTTTAAAACGCATATTGCTTTCATCGTGTGTGAATCTTTGGAGCCTGAAGGATCTAAATAATCCCATGAAACTTAAAAACTCTGCGAATATATGACAATATATCAAAATAGAATCAACCACCCATGCAATCGCCTGTGCAAATGTATTATACTTAGTCACTTACTACTTATTACTTACTTTATATTAGTAGGTACGGGCAGTCAATACATTTCGTAAACGAACGAAACGTTAACTCGTTTGCAATAACCCTACTTACGGACCTTGTATTTTAAACTACTTGTAATAAATAGGACACCATTTTCCAATAATTTTCCTCTCTATAAAAAGAAAAGTTAACTTCGTTCTTCCTTGTGCTTGAAATATTATGGAATTTTATTGAATCGATCATCCATTAATCTCTTGCAGGAAGATTTGTAAAAATATTTGTTATCGAAACTAAATCACTTTAACTCAGATACGAGTTGGGAAATAAATACTAAGTACCTGAAGAATGGGACAATTTTGTACGGGACAATCGGTTCTGTGTTTCATTGAAAAAGTGCGTAGTCAATTTTGTGGACTAAGCCCTCTTAGGAACACTTGTAAATACTGTGTATGAATTTAACAATTTAAAATATAGTTCAGCTCGTAAAAAAATATAACAATAATTCTAGCCTAATTCGTCAGCTGATTGGCAAGATATGGCGACCTCAGTGTCTGTGACCTATGTAGATAGAGGCACAACTCAAATATATGTTTATGAATTTTATAGAACATTCAACTAGCACGTGATAGAATAACTACGACGTTTTATTACTTCATATTTAAACTGAAGAGGATAAAATATATTTTGTATAAATTGTTTTGGTCTATCTCGTATCTCGGCTCCACAAAATAAAAACGGCAAACTACTTGGAACTTGGGTCAGCTGGCGCTCTTCTTTCACATTTTTTTAAACATTCAACATCGAAACGATACTAGTTTGAACTTCGAAACGACAAAATTCTAAACTTCGTTCAGCCCAAGCTTAGAGCAACGCGTCAAAACGGGTTTTGCGCGCGAAAATCTTGTTACTCTATGAGCTCAAGGGACGGCCATAATAGTAAGGGTGATGAAGGACAAATATCTATATGATTTGCTCATGTCTGCCTCTTTGACTGATGATAAGGAGCATCCTCTAAAAGATACAAAAAAATATTAGCGGACATCCACACCCCTGCGTTTTATGAGGAATTAAGTTTTAACTATTTTGAAATTTGACAATGAAACGTACTCCTGACAGACTATGACTATCTGATTAAATACAATGTATAAAACCCCAGAAAATTGGTCTGCCACCATAAAAGCCCTGCTTCGCAAAGTTACAGCCTGTGATAATGCAGAGCCCTGCATGTCTGCCTCTTCGATGTTCTACATCTTCAGAAGTATTTTAAACAGGAGCCACAAAGGCAGATAAAAAAAACATTATTGAGAATCTTATTTTCATTTTTTTTTGCTTTAACTCAAAAACGCAGCGACGCACAGAAAAACTTGTAAGGACCAAATCGATTCATATTGAGCTGATCTATCATCCGTATTAATATGAATCATGAGCAAATCATATACCCAAATTGCAGCCAGTACCCTAACTATAAGTTTTTTGGAAGTGAAAACTTCTTTAGCGGCACTTGGCACTTTTTTAGATGGGTAAAAAACTTGGAGGAGCTACGAGTAAAAAATGTTAAACTCACGTCAGATGTCGCGTCAGATCTGGCGCGATCTGATTTGTTTATGTTTTGAATGAAAACTTCTTTAGCGGCGCGTCAGATCTGATCTGACGAAGATAGTCTATATGTAATTTAAATTGTCATGTTTGTCTACGATAGCGCAATAAATGAATATTGTATGTACTTTTATATTGATAAATAAAAAGATTCGTGCGAAATTATTCCCTAACCATTCCAAAATATTAAAAAATGCACAACGTTGATGTTTAAGTTTTTACTTCTGCCGGCACTCCCGGAGTGCAACCCGCCTTTTTTTTATACATTTCGACCTCTGTTTCTTCTGCACGTAAATTTTTCACACAAACAAATTTTTTCGGTTCAACGAGGAGGTTCAAAACTTCTTTGGTGTTGACATAAACATCAAAACTCATTTTGGATTTTTCCTCACTATTTTTGTTGTGCTTAAAACAAAAAAAAATTGTGTTAAAACTATAAGATGTGGGTCATTGTAAGCGAGTAATCGAACTGCGTAGCATTGTACGATAAAAGTGTTTTATACTGAGTGTAAATGCAAAAGTGTGCGACGACAGCTCGGTGTGCTCAGATAACGAAACTGAATAACTTTTCTAAAGAAACATAGGACGAAACCGGAGATTTTTTTTTGTATTTTCATACGAAATTCAGCTTCGACAGTTGAAGGTTTGTATGGAGAAGCCAAAATATATTTCCGGTTTCCTTGGAAAAATTGTTAAGTTTCGTGGTCTGAGCTCACCCTACAGCTGTCGCACGCTTTTGCGTTTACACCCATTAAATTGGCTGATAGTCATTTATAACATCTAAGGTCGCAAAAAATTGCAAAGTACAAATTTTTCGGAATGTTGTTGATAGGTATAATAAGTTATCATTTTCAAATGACCTTGTACTACTTGCTCGGTGCAAAGAAATTTTTCGAACGTATTTCAGTTTTTGGCTTAATTTCTAAAAGGTGCATTTTACTTACAAATATACTTCTTCACTTTTAAAGAACGTAAAATTTGCTAAGATTCATTGCTATTAAAGCTCTATCAGTCTAAAGAACCCGGTCAAAGTGTTACGACTGACTTGCGGCCATTCAACTCATAATATACGCTCTCCCAAAGGCACGCACGTTATTTTTCCCAGCCGAACCCGATTTTAGAACAAACTAGTTTTGCCTAGTATCGCTACAGCAGATGAACGACTAGATGAAGTGGTAGACGAAGAACTTCTTAGACAAAGAAAATAAGGAACCGGTTGGAGATACAAACTTACCTCTTAAGAGAAATATTTTCTTAATTGCAAAAGTTTTTAAACAATGTCACGCTCTTTCGTGAATCATTATGATCGAAACTGATCGGGTAGGTTTTTTATTGGTTGATCCTCGCACCCAGCAAAACTCTAATCGAGTTGTCCAATCTTGGCCATACGATTGATAATGAATGACCCTGCCTGCCAAGCCTGGTAGGGGCGTACATTAGTATGATGCATGATAATAGAAAAGATGTTTGCACTCGAGTCTTGTTCATTTATATTTCGTTGCTTAGTACCCACGCCCTCACCCTCAGGGATCTTAATGTAGGACTAGAGTAATGTGAATATCTTTTTAATAGTTTGTAATACAACCTGACAGACTATGACTATCTGATTAAATACAATGTATAAAACCCCAGAAAATTGGTCTGCCACCATAAAAGCCCTGCTTCGTAAAGTTACAGCCTGTGATAATGCAGAGCCCTGCATGTCTGCCTCTTCGATGTTCTACATCTTCAGAAGTATTTTAAACAGGAGCCACAAAGGCAGATAAAAAAAACATTATTGAGAATCTTATTTTCATTTTTTTTTGCTTTAACTCAAAAACGCAGCGACGCACAGAAAAACTTGTAAGGACCAAATCGATTCATATTGAGCTGATCTATCATCCGTATTAATATGAATCATGAGCAAATCATATACCCAAATTGCAGCCAGTACCCTAACTATAAGTTTTTTGGAAGTGAAAACTTCTTTAGCGGCACTTGGCACTTTTTTAGATGGGTAAAAAACTTGGAGGAGCTACGAGTAAAAAATGTTAAACTCACGTCAGATGTCGCGTCAGATCTGGCGCGATCTGATTTGTTTATGTTTTGAATGAAAACTTCTTTAGCGGCGCGTCAGATCAGATCTGACGAATTATTCCCGGATAATTTAGATTGATCTAAAATAGTATGTCGTATGTGTAACGTTAACTAGGTTCAGGTGTAAAAATAAAGCCTCCGAACATGGGTCAGAAAAACTGCAAAGAAATATGGGTCAAAAAAGCTCGCAGAGGCTGAAATAATTGTCGTTCTTCTATTCATACTTGTTTTTTTTGCGAATTGAGAAAAATATTGTCACTTTCCATAGAAGTGCATCCCGTAAATATCGCATTTTAAATGGTACTCGTAAGCCAAATTCTTTTCCCTATTTCGTCATATTTATTTTCTATTCCTATAGAAAGTAAGTGAGTTTCGTAGTCTGAATCGTGGTTTCAGTTGTCAGCAGATGTACCTAACTACTTTTGCAGTTTTCATCATGTGTTTTTGCATAGGTCTGTGCGTAAAGAAACAGAGGATTGGAAAACTGTCGTCCGGGTTTTAAAGCCGGTCTGTGGTACTGGAGCAGTGCTAAACAAAAAGTTCAATCATCCCGCTACTCTGATCCAAACGAATTTAGAATGATATTAATAGATTCAAACATTGAGTTGAAAAATAGGAGGTGGTTACTACGAAAGTAGTGTGTAGTTTTTTTATGAATAGGTATGTTTTCGCCGTTTTTTCAGGTCATTATTGTTGTTTCTGCCTTTTTAGCAACTAATGTGGTTCTAATCTGCAAAAAAAGTCGGTTGCTGAAAGTGATTTTCACGAAAATATGTTCTCTTCTAAGAATTCTATCTACTTATTGTGGTAAATTATCTACTGCCTGAAATAATATTTTTAACCCCCGACGCAAAAAACAGAGGGGTGTTATAAGTTTAACGTGTGTATCTGTCTGTCTGTGTATCTGTCTGCGCCATAGTAGCTTCCAAACGGATGGACCGATTTCAATGCGTTTTATTTTATTTTAAAGGTAATTTAATGAAGGTGGATCTTAGCTATATTTGATGAAAATCGGTACAGCTGTTTAAAATTTATGAGCTCTTTTCGTGATCAAGTTGTCAAAAAATAATAGGTTTTGAAGTCGCACTTTTTGTTGGCCGCAGAATTTAACTGACAATCCAAATATTTTCGAGTTTTCAACGTACTTAAAAAGTTTAAAAAGCTACAAATAAAATTTAAATTAAAAATTTAAAAAAACCCCCGACAAAAAAAGATTCTTTAAAAAGTAAAAAATAATACTTCAAATTATTTACACACACTTGCGCACTTTATGATACTTGTTTTATTTCGTTGTATTGTTTAAATGCAATAAATACTTTTTACTTACTTTTACTATTGTTGACCCTTAAATGCGTTGGGGGACCGCTAAGTAAAAATTCAAATTTGTAAAATTGAAACAGAATAATGTTAATAAATATCCAAAATTTAATTTAAATTAATTCATGATTAGGGCCTAACTTTTAGCATTGTTACTCAATTATGCCAACAGAATATACCTACGCAAGTTGTGTTGATGTTCCTTTCTATTTTGTTTTCATAGCGGTCCCCCAAGGCATTTAAGGGTCAACAATAGTAAAAGTAAGTAAAAAGTATTTATTGCATTTAAACAATACAACGAAATAAAACAAGTATCATAAAGTGCGCAAGTGTGTGTAAATAATTTGAACTATTATTTTTTACTTTTTAAAGAATCGTTTTTTGTCGGGGGTTTTTTTTAAGCGAATTGTATTGGCTATTGGTTTTCTCGTACACATTAGGACGCTATGCCGAAATGGTAGCCATGAACAGCCGTTCTAACAATAACATGTGAGTACGTACACTGTTTGAACTTCACAGTTCGCTTGATACGCTATTTTGATACCAATGTTGTACAGTCATGATCAACGTCCAGCTGACACATTGGACTTTGTGCCGTTCTTATTTCAATAACACTAAGAGCTAAAGTCGCGCTGTGAGTGTCAAGCTTGACCTGCTCTTGACTGTACCAGTTCAAACATAATTACTCATCACACTAATTATTTTCGTATAATTAAATTATAACTAATATATTTAATAATTTAATAGATTGGGTAAGGTATTATAATCTGTAAGTGAGAAATTGTGAATATCATCGCATAAAATAAGTATATCTGGTAAATCTGAAATCAACAACAAAAAAAAAACTGATCGATCGATTTAACCTTATTACTTACTAACCAAAATCGGTTTCAAATTGTTGTGAAGGTTTTAGTTTTTGTTAGGTATATCATTATTAGAATGCAGACCATTGCAAAAATCACACTTACAAAATCTCTAACATAGTTTCCGATAATGCAAAAATAAAAAAAAATCCCTGCTCCAGGATTAAGAAGCTTTGACCATTTTTAACCGACGAAAAAAAAACGGAGGAGGTTCTCAAGTCGACGCGTATATTTTTTTTTTATTTTTTTTTTATGTATGACCACGCATAACTTTTAGCAGAGTAGTCCGATTTTGATAATTCTTTTTTATTGGAAAGGGTATACCCCGAAATTGGTCCCATATAAATTTGGAAAAAAAAATCCAACCCTAAGGGTATAGGAAAACTGGGGATGATTGATTGTTCACTGACTGATTGTAATGTATGACCACGCATAACTTTTTAAAGAGTAGTCCGATTCACCCTAAGGGTGGGAAAATATAATTTAAGTCACAATAAAAACTTTTTAACAAAAAAATTAAACCGCCGAAAAAACTGAAAAAGCAAGAAATAATTATTTTTTTTTATTTAACCTTAATAACAAAGTTCTTAAACTAATGGAAGTATACCAGAGTAATTTTGAGTCGGCGCCGCCGCCGCCGTGCATCACGCTTTACGTAATTAATTAATTTGCTTGTATGGTGCCGACTCAAAATTACTCGCGTATACGAGTACTTCCATTAGTTTAAGAACTTTGTTATTAAGGTTAAATAAAAAAGTTTTATTATTTCTTGCTTTTCAGTTTTTTGGCGGTTTTATTTTTTGTTAAAAAGTTTTTTTAACCTTAATTTTTCCCTGCAACTCTATTAGGCGGCGCAGAAGGCTTTCTGTAAAAGATCAAGCTCAACGCGAACGAAGTTGGTGGGCACAATTATTATCAAATAAAAACACGATTTATAAATGACATCCTCATCTTAACAATTAGTAGGATCACAGTTTCCTTAATGGTGTGGCTTAATTTTTTTTTTATCAAAACTGTCAATATCTTCCACATTTATATTATTTCTACAGCTAATTGATTGCTGTTAGTATGCCTCCACCTACTTGTTTATTGCGCATTGTTTTTATTTTTATTCCAAATAAAAAAACTCGGGTTTAAAGTAAACAGGTAAATTTATTATATGTCTGACACGTATTAAGATTAAGTGTGTTACGAGCAGAAGGCTGATATATAAAAAACAGAAATCAATAAAATGAGCTGTAAATAGATGCCTACTAGAGGAACGGGATTTTTCGCGCGAGGTACGAATATAAAGTAAACTTCGAAAAATTTCCTATAGCGAATTGGCGCGGCGCAATCAGCTGTTTGGTTATGCGAATACAGTCAAGAGCGCGTCGATCTTGACATATTGGTCTTTGTACTATTCTTATTTCTATCACTGCAAGAGCTAAAGCCGAACTGCGAGTGCCAAGCTTGACTCGCTCTTGAGTGTACCTGTGATCGGAAGCGGCAAGACAACATTACGTTGAGTCTAGTTGCGTCACTCTAACTGAATGAAAATAGTTGACGAAATGCGACCGGCCTGGAACTTAGTCAAAGTATTTTAGAAGCACGAGAACTCCTCGTGAACTGTTCAAGGTGCCTCGTAACTAAGGTTCATCTGATATTATTTTCTATTTATCTTTTTCTGTCATCTGTCGCTACCTCCATGTTTAATATGAGTGTTAGGCGCTGGATATTATGGAGTTCGTGGTTTTGAAAACTAACTACCTACGTTCCCCATACAAAAAGTAATTATGTAGTAATAAAATAGCTTTCCATGACTTTGTTTTCAGTTTAGTTTAGTTCAAAGATATCCGCGCTTCGATAACTCGTTACACGAACCGTCATTGGCTGCATGGCCTATTAAGACTTAGATTAGGAACTCCTGCAAGGTCAGTCGGAGAATCTTCAATGCCAGTCGATAAGTCATAAATATTCGTATAGAAAATACTATTGAGCAAGTAGATAGGTACTGATGCAGCTAGTTTTCCGGACAATTAATAATTTTATTCGGGTACTGGTTAAAGTTATGGTTATTTGTATTGGTTCAGTTTGTAAAGACGGCGCATGGCCTACGCGACAATACATACCTTCTTACTAGTATTTAAATCATGGTAGGTAAAACTTCAAAGGTAGACTAAGCATTCATCTACAGGCTATGTGGTATACCTCTGCAAACCTCTCGGGTTCTTACTCTAACATTTTTATTTTGGCAACATAAATATTTGTTATCCACAAAACTGAACAACATTTTACTACTACTTAAGAATTTAAATAATAGTGGATCGGGTTAACTGCTGTGGAACAACCAATATATTTTTTTCTAATTTTGTAAAGTTGTAGAACAAAAGTTGTTCAATTTCATGGGTAGAGCAAGAACCCGAAAGATTTGAAGAGGTATACATAATTTGATTTAGGAACGTGTGAATAGTGTTCAATGTTACTTTTTGATTATTATTTTAACGTTGACTATTATTTTTGACTGTAGCTACTTTTATCGCATTGGTTTTATTTTTACTGTAATGATAATTGTAATGTATGTAAATAAATAAATGAACTGAAAAAAAAAATTGTAACAGGGTTGCTGACAGACTACTTTTTGTATAAGGTAAAATAACTGTAGGTTACATTGTTTTAAAAACCAGTTGTCATTTCAAGCGACGATGTAAGTTGTAACTCTTTTTAGTTTAAATTCATATGTGACGATTAGCCTGTTAGTGACCTAGAACAACAAACCGGCTAAGAAAAAGATAACTAACTATGTTTACCCAAGTGCTCGAGGGCATCGGTCTCTCTACTATCACGGAATACATAGAATGTAACAAAAGAGCGAACTATGTCTATCGGGAAACTAAGGCAGCAACAGACAGAACAATAATTTATTAAATATTCCGAGCTCCCATGCTACTTGATGATTCCACTGCATCCGTCCCATACATTAGGTGTAATAATAATAATTTCCTGTTTCGCGGCAAACAGGTAGCGTGATCTATCTTTATTTTTTTCTTGAAATAACTAGGAAAAAAAATGAGCACCCTTTGTTTGGAACATAGGCTAACGTAGTAAGATGCGATAGTAAGGAAGTTTCCTACTTAGTCTACCGGGTTCTTTGTTGGAACGACCTTCCATTCTTTGTTTTTACAGTTTCCTAAAATAAACTGAATTAAATTTAAAAATATTTAACAATCATGTCGTGAAGGACACTATTATATTTATACTTTCTTATCATAATACTTATTATAAAAAGAGTT
The DNA here is from genome assembly GCA_947532105.1 of Athrips mouffetella. Lineage (NCBI taxonomy): Eukaryota > Metazoa > Arthropoda > Insecta > Lepidoptera > Gelechiidae > Athrips > Athrips mouffetella. The sequence continues at coordinate 38,415,528 of OX383956.1, forward strand.
AAACAAAGACGCAGGTACTAATTATGTTTGAATTTTACAAGCGAGTTATATTAATTTATTATCAAACAGTAAATTGTTAGGTGATTAGAATATGATGTACTTAACTAAGGTTCGTTTAAGTGTGAAAACAAAGGGCAGTGATAAGTTATAAATTTCGCTAAGCACGGAAAGTTTTGAATTGTAAAACCAATGTTAATTTACAAATGGGAAAACGCAAGCGTCTGAATGCACCTCGACAAGGCATATCTTTTGTCCAGTGATAAATTCGCGGTGCAGCGACGGTAGGTAGGTGATGTGGTGTGAAGTGATGTGATGCGGGAGAGAGCACCCGGCCTGCACGTGCTCATCTTGCCGGGTAGCTTCAACACCGACTGGCACGCCGCAAGCCAAACCACCCGACAACTCATAAACACTGCCCCTGTTACCACTAATATTTCATTTTATCCCGAAACAACCACTGCTAAAATATTAGAGACAAAAAGACCTACCTTTTCGTAAGCCCTCGAAGGTGTCCTCGGTAAGCAATACGCGTACTACCGTGCGTATAGTGTTTGTACAATCGCGAAGCTCCCGGTTCGATCGCTACGCGTAACGCTCTAGAGATTGACTGGTGGTCGGGCGAAGCGTCGGTGAATATATGCGCGCGCATCAGTACGCGCGTGCGCGTGGTGGGAGCACCTCTTTATCACGTTACGTAGCAACCAGCAGCCTCATCACGGCGCGTATCAAGCAGAGTTCCATTCACAGGGCACTTAGACTGGCACTTACCGCACCGCACCGGAGCGGAGGGAGCACTCTGGTCCGCCCGACTACTGCTCCTGGCTCCCCTCACTTACATTTGTACTCCGGCCTTCAATTGTAGCCCATCTATTACTAAATAATAGGTGTGCCTGACAGTTGTTCTTACGACTAACACAACTATGAGTTTTATTAAACGTTTAAGTTTAAGAACCAGGACAGGTAAAATAAAGTGGTCATTACTTTTTTTTGTACTTATATGGAATTTTAAATATCAATAAATAAAAGTACGGACTCGAGGAGTTTCATGTATTCTATGAATAAGCCAATCTGATACCTATGTTCATAAGTCATCGCTGCCATTGTTGTTGTTATATCTATCAGGCAAATTAACAGCCAGTTTAGTTTTTGTTAATTGACGCTATACGCGCCTTTTGGCAGCGCAGAAGCAATGTATATGAGGAAATATAACAGTACGTAATATTGTATATTCTTCACAGTACACCAAACAAGTGATAACAAAAACTATTACAGTTCACTTATACAAGGTTTGGTTGCAATAAATTAACTTTGATTGACTACATTTAAATAAATTGCTTAATTTAAATGAAATTGATATAACAATAAAAATATCCGCATATAAAATGAAAACGATCCTGTGGAGGATATTAAAAAAAAAATTGTAAAAAAATGTTAAAAACAAGCTTATATTAGATGTTAATAAATAAGAAACATAAAAGTTATCAAAGTAAAAAGTTTTTAAATAAAAGCGTGTTAAACCATCACCTACTACTATTTTATTTATATATTTATTTCTCTCTTGGTGTATTGCAATATAACACCTAACCTAACCACATCATCATCATCGGGTGCGATCTACAAAATGAAGTTAGGAGGTCAGCAGTCGGTACTCGTCGCGGCGTTGAGCCACCCTCTTCAACTCGTGGTACTGTTGTGGTGCAGTCCCTTATGTCATCGAACCATTTCTGTCTCGGCCTTCCGGCCTTCCTAACCACAGGCCCTAGAATCAAATGATTGCCGAGGTGAATTAAACGGGCCCCAAACAACGTTATTGCGTTGTTTTATTACAGAATTCCCATCCTTCCAGGGTTCCCCTTTCTGGCTGCATCATGAGACTCTGTATATCATCTTGTACCATTGTCCTTGTCAAGACGAAATAGTCTGGTCAACACGATGGGGTTTGCGTCGTCTTATTACAGAGTTCCCGTGGCCACTTTTAGGCTCTATCATGAGACTAGATATCATGTTATTAATGGACCATTATCCTTGTCAAGACAAATCAGACAAGCTCAACTCGATGGGGTTGCATCGTTTCATTACAGTTCCCATGGCCACCTTCCATTTCCATCATGAAACCCTGGATATTATCTAGCTAGAACCATTGTCCTTGTCAAAACATATCAGATAAGCGTAAACTTGATGGGGTTGCGTCGTTTTAATAATAAAACGACGCAACCCCATCAAGTTTATCATTTAAGTTTAAATTTACAAGAATAATGGTCGGAGATCTCATCATGTAGCCGGAAGGTAGCCACGGGAACTCTGTATAATAATTACCATTATTCTTGTCAAGACAAATCAGACAAGCCCAAATTCCATGGGTTGCGTCGTTTTATTACAGAGTTCTTGTGACCACCTTCCGGATTCTTAAGGAGACCCTGGATATTATCTAGGACCACTTTTCTTGTCAAGATAAATCAGACCAAGTCCAGACTCAATGGGTTTACGCCGTTTATTACAGAGTACCCATGGCCACCCTCCGGCTCCATCATGAGACCTTGTATATCATCTAGGACTATAGTCCTTGTCAAGACGAATGAGACGAGCCCGAACTCAATGAAGTTGCATCGTGTTACAACGGAGATCCTATGGCCACCTTCGGCTCCATCATCATAATGAGACACCGGATATCATCTAGGACCATAATCCTTATCAAGACAAATCAGCAAGCCAAAAAACAAAAGAAGCAGGGAAGTTGGTCTTTAACTTGCAATTTTTTATTACAGACAGACAGAGACCGCGACAGGTGAAACTGAATAAAAGCTTTTAAAAAGCTGAAAGTCTTAAAATGACAAAAAACAACCTGAATTTAAAGTTCCACGAGCTCCACGAGCTTATTCCACCATCTCCCTTCAACCATCGGGAGTCCAGACGCACCGCAGGATATCACCCATACTTGGTTGATATTCCGCACATTCGCACAAAGCGCTTTGAAACATCTTTTATAATGCGCACGGCTAAAGAGTGGAATTCTCTGCCTGCGTCTGTGTTCCCGAGTTCATATAACCCGAATCTATTCAAGTCGCGAGTGAATGGGCTTCTTCTGGGCAAGCTCGCTCCATCGTAGACCTCATCTCTGTCTTCAAGACTAGATCGAGGTCAAGAGTAAGCCCATTATGAAAAAAAAAATATTAAAAATCGTGTTACATCTGGCCCATAGAAATAATTATCAATGGGTTCCGTACCTCAAAAGAAAAAAACGGAACCCTTATAGGATCACTTTGTTGTCCGTCTGTCTGTCTGTCTGTCTGTCTGTCTGTCTGTCTGTCTGTCTGTCTGTCTGTCTGTCTGTCTGTCTGTCTGTCAAGACCCTTTATCTCACGAACCGGAAAAGGTATGAGGTTGAAATTAATACCATATTTTAGGATCCATGAACCACACAAGCTCTGAAAATTTCAATTTTTTACAACGACGCAATCAAAAGATATGGCATTTTATGTCCTCATCTCCATACATTTATTCAAAAATGAAAAACCTACAGGGTACTTCCCGTTGACCTAAAATTATGAAATTTGGCAAGAAGCTAGGTCTCACAGTACAAATAATGGGAAAAGTCTGAAATCATTAAATATTACAACTTTTCTCACAACTAATGGTAACCAATTGTGGTGAGCTCCCGTTTCAAGAACATTCATATAAGAGAGGGGTCAAGTTGGATGGTTGCTGAGGCGATTTTTGTTTTAGTTCTATTTAAAAACGGGAACACTTACAAACTTGAAAATTGGTATGTTTATAGTGCATAGGCTATGAAATAACAAATAATAAAATTTGGTCAAGCGCGTGTCGGACTCAAAAAATCTAGCACATTAACTTACTGAAATTTCAACTAATACAATTATGTTTATGTGGTGGTACGGAACCCTCAGTGCGCGAGTCCGACTCGCACTTGGCCGGTTTTTTTATATTTGTAATAAATCGTGTAAACTGTTATACCAGGTCCAGCTCCAAATTCTGCTAGTCCAAGTTACAAAAGTGCTATCACTCAAATAGTTTGAGACGTCCATGTTTCTGACGGGCGTAAGCGAAAAATAAGTATACCCCGAGATTATCCACCAAAAAAAAATTGAGGACTCAGTCTGGCCATTATACTCAACAACATTTTCAAAGAAACCTTCCCTCATAAGCTAAATCAGCTGGATAAGCACATTTAGCTTTTTTTGTATTTTCCTGGGAAAACTTGTTTAGTGTCATGAGCAGAATCATCCCTCAATTTTATGGTGAATAGAATAATATTATTCGCCATTTGATACCAAAACCTCGTTTCGGCATTAGCAAACAGCCATTAAAGTTTTATTAAAAATCTGTGCGTATGAACTAACCAATCCAAACTTTTGAAGAAGGGAGTTTCCCTGACTATCTAAAAATCCCTGATTGCAGTTTATTATTAAACGTGAGATATATAGGGTGACTTTTAATTAGTTCTTGATAGCAAAAGATATGCATTGAACAACTTTTCCCAAGGAACATAGGTCGAAATACAAAAAACTAAATTTGACCTCCCATACAAATGCAGATGCAGTTTCTGTGCGAGGTCTAAACTTGATTTTCGTATTTCGACCTATGTTCCTTGGGGAAAATTGTTCAGTATCATGAGTACATTAATGCCTTTTTCTATCATAATTAAAAGTTACCCTATATAGAGATGTCTTTAAAAAATTTACCGATAAACACCGCCATTTCGTTTCACTTTAGTTTTTAAAAAATAATGTTCTCCCTTTTTTAGTTATTCAATTAACTAAGTTACAGTCTTGAAGTCGGTTTAATTTTTTGAATTACCTTTTCAGTTGTGATTGAAACTTCTTCTAACAAATTAGTTATTTTAAGTAATTGTTGTCTCCGACACATATACCTACTCGTGTTTTAAAGCCAGCGCAGTAAACGTGACAATGCCAACGTTCTTAGCTACTAAAATTTAGTTCTTTTATAATTTATCGACACGCTAAGGAGAAGAATAAGTAATATATTTTTCATCACACTTGCTCATAAAACAGCTATATTTGCACATGCATGTCTTTTGCTATCAAGAACTAATTAAAAGTCACCCTATTAAAAGTCACCATAATAATTTCATGAATTAAGAAACTGTGTTCGATAATATGATAATTCAACGTTAATTACACGAAAATATTTATTTTAATCAAATTACTAACTACAAAATTGTCTTTAAAGTAACAAAATATTCGGTTTGGTAGTTTAGTCATTGTCTCCTGCGCGCGCATGTATAATTTGGGTCTTCCGAAAAAGTGATACACGCGCTATTTTAACAAATATTTGTTGTGTTTGTTGTCATTAAGGAAAAAGCGGAATAAGTCTAAAGGGAAGCAAATTTGATTTGTTTTTATTCGTAAATGTGTTGAAAAACGTCGTAAAAAGCTCGTGCGCGTTGGTGATTACACCCTCGGCTCCATTGCGCCCTCGCCTGCGGCTCGGGCTGCAATTTCTGAGCCTCGGATGTGATATCCGAAATAGCACACTTGCATTTTAATGTACCTGCTAAGAAAGTACCTAAGTCCTTTACTAAAAAACCGGCCAAGTGCGAGTCGTACTCGCGCACCTAGGGTTCAGTACTACCACTACCACATAATATTAATTGTAAGTATAAGTTGACATTTTTTGATTCCGACTCGCACTCGACGAGTTTTTACTATTTGATGTTATTTTATAGCTTATGCACTAAAAATACAGTTCCCGTTTTTACGATAGTGCTAAACTAAATAAATGGTACAGCAGCACTGCACTTACTTTCTCGCAATACTCAAGGAAAAGCTATCAACCGCAAACTTAAATTTGTAATGCCATATACATAGTATGGAAATACTAACTTTTATTTACGTTTTTCCAAAAAAATGTTCGAATAAAATATACAGATCAATTCAGAATTCAAATTGTCAAACATTAAAACAAACAAACCTCAAACGATTTCGAGTAAATCACATGTTTAACTTTTGTTAGTACTGGAACACCCTTTATATGAATTTTCAAATATCAATAGATACTACCGTAGGATACTTGCATGGAGATTTTTTTTATTTCCCAACACATGTTCCTTATGGATTATTGTTCAGTTTAGTCTACTGAGCAAGCCCTTTCAGTTTTTGGTACACCTTGTGTACTAAATTTTATTCAAAAAATCATAAAGAATATCCAGTCAGGTAGACAACCAATCCAGGAGTAATATTATAGAAAATTTTTATAAACTCAATGGAACCAATTTTGGGTCAATCAGATATTTACGATTTGGTGGTACAGGAATACCCCTTATATGAAATTACAGATCATTTGATACTGGCGCAAGATATCTTACATGGAGATGCTTGGTCATGCAAAGTTTCATCAAGATTCTATGAGCCGTTTTTGAGAAAATTCCAATTTATCATTTTCGTTGTATGACAGCTACTCTCAAAATGAGAGCCAGCCAGAAACCACTTAGAACCCTTCGATGGATTTGCATAAAACTCCTAAATTCCAAATATGGTGTCAATCGGACCATTCGTTTAGCCGCTAGGCCAAAGCGTGACGGACAGACCGACCGACAGACCGACCGACCGACGGACCGACCGACCGACCGACGGACCGACCGACCGACGGACCGATGGACCGACCGACCGACGGACCGACCGACCGACGGACCGATGGACCGACCGACCGACGGACCGACCGACCGACGGACGGACATTTTTGGGACACTTGTTTTTTATGATGTATAAGTGATATAGAACACATTTTTGAGAAAATTAGAAAATTTTTTTTTTTTTCACTAATACAATACCTTTCTCGCTCCGCTCGAAAGTAAAAATCGAACAAAAATCGCCTAAAAACACGTTTGCGGTAGGGAAACGAAATAGCCACCCTTAATTTTTATTTTTAGTATTTGTTGATACACCAACAGAAATACATAATCTATAAAAATTTCAACTGTCTACCTACTACCTATTACTGCTGCCGTACTCCGAAGTGAAACTACGATAATATCGCGCCGATAATTAGTCTATGGTTCGGCCTTTGACAAAGAAATTCCCATACAAAGTAAATTTCCGAACATAATTGTTGTTGTCAATCTGATAATACCGGAGCTCCGATAAAACTTCGGAGTACGCACCCTGTTCATGAGATACAGCCCAAACAAAATTTTGTAAAAAGAAGACTTTGGTGGCATCTTATTCCTTTGTCTTTAAATATTTTTTAAAACAGAAAATACAGTATTTATCTACTCAACGAGTTCTAAACAACGATATCCTACTCGATGGGGGTAGGTCAAATTTTTTTTTTCGCGCCGCCTTTTAGCCCTTCATATTCATTATTTGTTGTTGTAGCGGCAACAGATATACACAATTTGTGGAAAATTATAATTTCTACCTATTATATACAGACAGACATCGGAGGCACATCAACAGGGTCCCGTTTTTTCACCCTTTGGGTACGGATCCCTAATAATGGGGAAGAATGTACTTCATAACAATCGTAAATATGCGGGATGGAATACTGTATGAATATCCATTATTAAGGGTACTCCCTACTGAATGTCGTTGAGGCTGAGTAACTTCGTAACCACTTTTTACATTATAAATGGCACTTAACAGAAAAAAATTATTAACAAACAAGATATGAGTAGTGATGTGGTCGAGATAGAATTTTTATTTATGTTGTATAACTGTAGAAAAAAAAATCTGAAATTACCCTTATTTTGTCCATTTTTTCCCACTTGTAACAATTTTACTGCTACATTTTTTTATCAAAAATATACGAAAAATTTCATTATTTTAGACAAAACAATATCTAATGATGTGGTTTTTATACTTTTTTGATATTCTTGCTATAACATAGAAAAAAAACCGGTCAAGTGCGATTTGGACTCGCGCGCCGAGGGTTCCGATATACCTTTAGTGTTTTTGGAAGCAATAAAGTCCATTTTTAGGACCGCAAAACTAAATTTGTTTGTAAAGGTTTTTTGCAGATTTCTAAAAAACTGTGCAACTTAGAAAGATCGTTTTATTTTTTCTGTAATATTTACATAAACGTCTATCGACCGTAATTAATTCATATTTTTCCATTTACAAACTTCGGAGATAAGGGGGGGGGGGGAACGGTATTTTATTGACATTTTTCATCAAATTGAAAACCAAGGGTTGTAAAAAAATACAAAAATATATTTTTGAATGTACAAGTCCCTTTCATATGATACCCGATAATTTGAAATTTTGCCCCCCCTATTTGGGCCCCCTTTACATGATTTTTTTCTTAATTCTTTCATGTGCAATTAAGTTGGACAACCATATCCTAAAACTATTCCAAATTTCAAGTCGATAGCATGAGTGGTTGCCGAGATATACAGGTGTGACAGGCAGACGGACAGACAGACAGACAAAGCTGCACCATAAGGGTTCCTTTTTTTACCATTTTGGTATAGGAACCCTAAAAAATACTTTTCTCTCATTTTTGTGAATTTTGGGGTCACCGTTGTTGGTCGTAACCAAAATCTCTTTAGTCGTAACAGAGTTATGATCAAATTTTATGAAAAAAAATACCATTCCCCCCCCCCCCCCCCGTATCTCGGAAGCTTGCGATAGGACAAATCCACTTACTAATCTGGGGACAAATCTGAATTAATTACAGTCGATAGATGTTTATGTAAATATTACAGGAAAAATAAAACGATCTCTCTAAATAACATCGTTTTTTAGAAATCGATGTAATATTGTCAAAAATACACAATTTTCGCGTATGTTATATTATAATAATAATATTATTAAATAATATTTTTCAATCCTTGTCTCCCATCCACCTCCTATTCGCTACCGGGCTTTAAGCTTATTCGAAATGATCGAGTGAGCTCCTCACATGGTGGTGTCGCCATTTATCTCCGTAGCCACATTTCTTATACGGTAATCAGCAAATCCCCTCAACCTCCACCTCCCAACACAGCTGAGTATCTCTTCCTTGAGGTCAATCTGTCCCATTCCAAAATTCTTCTTGGTGTCTATTACAGCCCCTCTCGTAAAATAAATTACTTCCCCTCTTTCGAAAACATTCTTGAAGAATTTGTCCTCTCCTATAGCCATTCCATAATAATGGGTGACTTTAACACATGTCTCCTGAAAAATGATTCCCGATCTAATAAATTGCAGTCGATTGTCTCTTCCTGTAATCTTAATATTCTCCCACTTAATGCTACTCACTTCTTTCCTCATTGCTCTCCTTCTCTCCTTAATCTCATGATCGTCTCCTCAACTGACCATGTTGCAAAACATCAGATTGAGGCAGACGCCTTCTCCTATCATCATCTCGTCTATCTTACATACAGGATTCGTCCGCCTAAACTCAAACACTGTACCCTATTCCAGCGTAATTTCAAAGATATGGATCTCGTTCGTCTTCGTGAGGATGCAGAGAAAATCGACTGGTCGGCAATCGATCGTGCCGAGACTGTTGACGAGCAAGTGCAACTTTTCAACCACTTTCTTACAGACCTTTACGACATCCATGCACCTGTGCGTCCTGTCAGAGTCAAGCACTTACCTGCACCTTGGCTTACAGAAGACATGAAGGTGCTTATCGAGAAGAAGCTCCAGGCGAAGTCGAGATTCAAGGTCGACCCTTCTAATGAAACCAAACAAAAGAAATATCAAGCGGTGAAAAATCGTTGCAACATGGTGGTACGGGACGCTCAAAGACGCCATATTTACAAATCCGTTGAGAATGGAAACCCAGCCAAAGTCTGGCGTTTCTTGTATACTTTGGGAGTTGGAAAATCACGTCATGGTACTATCCCACATGGCACAAATCCAGACTCACTCAATCAACACTTCTCCTCTTCTTCTAATATTGATGCTGGTATTAAAAACAGTACTGTGAACTCACTCTTGTCACAATCAACTCCTAATTTTTCTTCCTTTAGCTTTCGTCAATTGACTGATTGTGATGTTAAGAAGAGTATTCTTTCCATCACCTCGAATGCTGTCAGCAGTGACAGCATTAGTCGTAACATGATCATCCCCCTTATTGACATCCTTACTCCCGTCCTAACCAAAATCCTGAACAACTCCATCTCGTCCGGTGTATTTCCTTCAGCTTGGAAGGAAGCCCAAATTACTCCTATTCCGAAAAAAGGTAATCCTCCATCATTTTCCGATTATCGTCCTATATCCATTCTCCCATTTCTTTCTAAGGTCCTGGAACGGTTGGTTCATAACCGGCTCAGCCAATTCCTAAACCGCAATAACCTGCTCAATCCTCTCCAATCCGGTTTCCGTCCTGGTCATAGTACGACTACTGCTCTTGTCAAGATCTCTGATGACATTCGGATGGGGATGGACAGACAGCAGCTTACAGTATTGACTTTAGTAACGCTTTTAACACTGTTGACTTTGACATTTTACTTGGGCTGCTGCACTCTCTTAACATATCTCCGACAGTAATTGACTGGTTTCGCAGTTATCTGCTGGGTCGCCGGCAACGCATCCGGGTGGAAGAATCCTTCTCCTCGTGGTGTGAAACATCTGCTGGTGTACCCCAAGGTGGCGTCTTGTCCCCACTCCTTTTCGCTATCTTCATTAACTCTATTACTTTCTCAATCCAATCTTCGTACCACCTGTACCCTTGGAAAGGCCGTATCTGATATTAACGCTGATCTGGCTCATATATCAGAATGGAGTAACTCTCACGGATTGCAAGTGAATCCCAATAAGACACAGGTCATAGTAATTGGCAGTCACTGGTTCATTTCAAAGGTCGACTTTGGATCTCTCCCTCCAATCGTCTTTAATGGCGTAGGTGTTCCATACGCCCAAACTGTGAAAAACCTTGGCATACTTTTTGATACCACATTTTCGTGGAAACCACAAGTGGCGGAGTTAAGTCGGAAGCTTTTTGGTGCGTATGGATCACTGAAAAGGCTGCGAAATTTCTTGACGACCAGTACAAAGATTGCTTTTGCACAATCGTTACTCCTACCTATCTTGGATTACGCTGACACCTCCTACCATGACCTCACAGAAGAGATGCTTAACAAACTGGAGCGGCTTCAGAACCTGTGTATAAGGTTTGTTTTTGGACTGAGGAAGTACGACCATGTGTCGTCCTTCCGAGCTCAGTTAAAATGGCTGCCCATTCGTCGTCGAAGGGATTGGCAAATTCTCTCTCTACTATACTCTATCCTATTTCTTCCTTCCACCCCTTCATACCTCAAAGAAAGATTTCCATTTAACACCTCTCAAGATCGTGCTCTACGCTCCTCTCTTGACCTTTCCCTCTCTATACCTTCACATACTACAAATTTCTATCACGACTCTTTCACAGCTATGGCCATACGACTCTGGAATGCACTTCCCACCGCGCTGAGGCAAGCTCCCTCACTCGACATTTTCAAAAGAAATGTTAAAGACCACTTTCTTTCACTGTCACACCTCTCTTGATCTGTGGTTGCCTGTTGTTGTTCGTATCCTGCTATCAGATTTATGTGTATTTATATATTATATGTATGTATATGTATATATATAAATATATATTTATTACGTTTTTATAGGTAGGTTTATATATGTAGTGTTTATGTATGTTTAATTTGTTATATCTTTAGGTCAATCTTTATGCACCGTCCCCGCATCTATGTTAGCCTAATATCCTGCATCCAAAGGTTGCCTGGAAGAAATTGCTGTTTAGCAATAAGGCCGCCTCATTGTACACCTATTTCTAATATTGTATATTTCACTAAATTTCGTGTGCAATAAAGAATATTGTATTGTTAATCTATATATGAGATGAGCTTATAAACAAATGTGCGACATTTCATATTTTTATATTTTTTAACCGACTTCAAAAAAGGAGGAGGTTCTATGTTCCACTGTATGTATTTTTTTTATGTATGTTCACCGATTACTCCGTCAGTTGTGAACCGATTTGCAAAATTCTTTTTTTATCTGAAAGGGTATACTCCTGAGGTGGTCCCATTGTCACCAAATCAGGATCTGATGATGGGATCCTGCGGAAATCGAGGACAACCCTCAAATTTTGTAGGCACGTTATACGTGTTTCATATGTTTTTCAAAGCAATACAGGTATATGCGTCTAGTTATCATCTTTTCATGTTGAGGATCTGATGATGGAAGGTCCAACTCCTTAACGGTTAGGAGTTGGGGGATAATTCTTTAAAATTATAGGTACGTATTGACCGATAGTTTGAAGCGCTCGTTGCCAAGTGGTAGTTATTCTTTCTTTCCGATCACGAAAGATAAGTAGGCCGTGGTGTCGTCAGAATCTGGATAGGTGATCGCTAGAGACCGACTGAAAAGTGAGTGGGCTTACGGCCAGTTTCACAAAGCATCTTCAAAGTTAAAGCCCCTTCAAATATATTGCTGTCACTTTTTGAGTCATCAAAACAGAAGGTGTCAGCAATAGATTTAACAGTGCTTTAACCTCAAAGAAGCGTAAGGCAAAAAATTGTACCACACTATCTATAGGTGTCAAAAAAGGCGACTAAGAGATCTTGAAAGTATGGTATCAGGACGGATGCCGTCGGGGTGTGTCAGTGGGGTGGCTTGAAGGTGGTGATGGAAACAGCAGAAACTCGCCACATGTTGATACGAGTAAGTATTTATTCAGTAGGACGTCCTTACAAAATGGGTTCTAAATTTAGTCTATCTTAAATGTACGATGCGCGTTACAAGACCAATAATGATTAGTTTAATTTAACCTAGTTACTTACTTACTACGCATACTATGCACATACACTACAAAAGAGAGAATGGGTCAAGCTTGTTTAAAGAGATCCAGATTAACCCTAGTCCCTACTTAACGACATGCAGCGTTACTGTTCATGGCTTTTTAGTGACATCACGATTGTAAATAGTGATATGACAACACTGCGTTTTTGTGCTTCGGAAGGCCTTATAACTAACGAGTTATAAGGCCTTCCGAAGCACAAAAACGCCAACTATTAAGCAACTACTCGTATTAAGTATTGGCCATTAAGCGATGATATTAAAACAAGATCAGTCAGGGTTACCTTGGTGCCTACACCTTACGGTGTTTGCTTAGCACTAAAACTTGTAAAATACACACACACAACACAAATACACTCACACCACAAATCTGATTGCTATCATGTTTTGTGAGCGACAATTGTTATTTTTAAGTTCAATACTTTTTAATGTTTTCATATGTATACTTTTTTTTATTCTTGCTACCGACCTTCAAATAACTTACCCTCAATTTAAATGTTTTAATTACGTAGTGAAGATCTGTAATTGGCTAATGTATAGATTACTGTATTGGTTTATATTGTATGTATTAATGCTGTAGATCTTAGTTAAACAAATAAAATAAATAAATAAATAATAAAAAACTTCATAAAAATTACACACCTTCAAAATATCGTAAGGTTTCCATTAGCAATAAGACGACTAAAATAAGCATAGCAGAACTCAGTAAAATAAAAGAAAACAAATGCCTATGTTTTAACCGACTTCAAAAAAGAAGGAGGTTCTATGTTTCACTATAGGTATGCATTTTTTTACTAACCATCGATTTAAGAGATTTCATCCGTGAAATGCTCGAACCTTTTTAGTGACATCATGATTGTAAGTAGTGATATGGCAACACCACGTATTTTGTACTTCGGAAGGCCTTTTAAGTCGTTTGTCTTAGTCTCTTAAAGAGTAATCATCAAAAAATGGTTTTACAACAGAATCAGTCAGGGTTACAAACCACTGTGGTGACTGCACCTTACAGTGTTTGCTTAACACTAAAACTTGTAAAATAAAAAGATTTTAACAAAAACTACACACCTACTTCAAAGTTTGGCAAGGTTTCTAGTAGCACTAAAAAGTATAAAATAACTTTAGCAGTTAATAATCAGTAACTTAGTGAAGTAATACAAAATAACCAAGTCAGTTTTTAATTTCAATTATAAATTTATTACAACAGTACATTTTGAAGTCGGTGCCAGCCAAGTCGCAAACTCAATTGAGCTACTATATTATGCTAATAGCCAAATATCTTATGTGTTTTGTGTCTAAGTATTTTCGAGGTTGAGAAACTACATTAATTAATTAATACTGTATTTTTTGTAGAAGTCGATACTTTTGAAAGTTTTTACAACAAACATCACAAATATTTGTAAAAATGGCGCGCATTCCTTTTTTAGCAAACACTGATTATACATGCGCGCGCAATAGGCACGTTGATTATACTGCTAAATCCTTGAATTATTTGAAATGAAATATTTTCTTACATAAAAGACAAATTTATTGTTAGTTAGTTGATTAATTTAAATATTTTCATGAAACGAACGTTTATTTATCATAGTATCGAACACAGTTTTTTATTCATGAAAATATTATGAATATTAAAGACATAAAAACTCCTTGCTACTTGCCGAAATAAAAAAATTAAACAAAAATAAACACTAGTGCGATAATATAATGGAAAAAAGCACACGTGTTTACACCTTAATACAGTGCAAATAGAGAGTGTTAAAAAAATTCATAAATGAAAAGTAATGAGCTCTTTTCAAGGTCATGAAGGTCACGATTAAAAAAAACAAAAAGGTTTCAAAAGCTCTGACAGATGGCTCTAGTTGTACAATAAATGTCAAAATTTGAGACAGGCTGTAATCTGTATATATGACTTCGATCTCTTTGCGATAAACAATATCACTAGTAATAATAATAGAATCTCAGTTTGATTCGTTGAGTTAATATTTTGTAGGTTTTCAACATGCCTATGCCTTTTTTGATATCCTTTCGATTTGAGCTTAGTGTTGTGGACTCAATTTGATTGCTTTTTTAGGGTTCCGTACCTCAAAATAAAAAACTGAACCCTTATAGGATCACTTTGTTGTCCGTCTGTCAAGACCCTTTTTCTTACGAACGGGTAGAGGTATCAGGTTAAAATTGATAACGATTATTACGAAAGAAAGAAATAATATTTATTTAGCATTCAAAAGATAAACATAAGTGTAAACACATAAAAAAAAACAGCTTAATTGGCCTCCAGCTCAGCACATGCCAAAGCCAAAGGCTAAGGCGCTGATTTTCAGCTGGAACCATTTTTAGAGTTCAGATGATCAAAAACATATTAAGGTCCATAAACCACACAAGATCTGAAAATTCAAATTTTATACAACGATGCAATCAAAAGATATGGCTTTTTATGTCCTCATCTCCATACATTTATGCACTAAAGCAAAACCTAGAGGGTACTTCCTTCTGGCCTAAAATTATGAAATTTGGCAAGAAGCTAGGTCTTACAGTACAAATAAAAGGAAAAGTCTAAAATAATTACATTATAATAGGATAGGATAGGTTAAAGGTGTTACTAATTATCTAGTTTTCTGTTCAATATTTTCAAAATTGCTTTTATACAATTTATTAATGAGGATATAGCGAGACATTGGACGTAGGTATATTTTACAAAAAAATATTCAGCCGTTTTTTCCCTGGAGGAGTTCAAACTTGGTGTGTTTCGAAAATGTTTCTTTGATTTTAAGATAACCAGATGCTCAAATGTGACAATGTAGTATATTTCTAGAATCAGCTCCTCAAGCCCTTTCATTTGATATACTACACGATAGGAATACAATTTTTTTTTTATCCCATACAAAAAAATTATGACGTCATACCTCCTGATCCAGGTATTTGACAGCTTTCGTCATCGACCTTGCAACCCACACGATATGATGATGATGATGTCCCGGTGGTTTTGAAGGTGTAATATCATGTTTAATAACATACTAAAAGTTGGCATCAGAAACGTTCTGGCCCTTTGCGACCTTAAGTCGAGTCGCTATAATATATCATATGGTAGAAAGTGTAAACGTTTCTCTTCCAAAAGCAACAAACTGACTTTGACAAGGTTATTCTTTTAAGCAATTTTACAAGCATTCTAGAGGAAAATCGGTATCTACCTATCTACATGTTAACTAACAACATTGTCATGAAAAACATAAAAGTTAAACGATTTAGATCACGATTTTAAAAATCTAAATGACACTAAGAGGATTTGGAAAAATTCAAAACGTGACTGAAACGGCTGCAATTAGCCACTACGATTGGACTGCTTGCTTGTTTGCCTTTGTTGATATAAGAAGACTGGCGAAAATTGAGTTAGCACTGTGTGAATTTAGTAGAGCCATAGCAGAGCTGTAAGTATTTATTGCACGCATAAACGGCGTGTCTGAAAAGATACTAGGTACACACGGCCGTACATCGGTAGAAACACTTTTGGACCTTATGGCGTGGTAATAGAGTTGAAAAAGTTTCTACCGACAAGCGGTTGACCGTACAAAGATTTCACTACTTAGAGATTACGATAACGTTGAAAGAAAATGCACGCCAGTTAATTTATTATCCTATTTGTCACATTGCAAGAATAAAAAGAAGGTACCAGCTATGAATATAATACAGGAAAGGGGCTGCCGGTTAACAAAGAAACGAAGAAGCCTATCCATTCTCGATTACCATCGCGAAACTTGAGTAGTCCAGATAATAAGCCGAAAATTGACAAAACTCCGCACCTGTACAAAAATCAGGCAAGTAGCTCGTTGGTGTTCACCAAAACTTCGAGGAACAGAGATGAAAATTGGAGACTTCTTTACGACTAGGTATATTTTTTGCGGGACATCTTGCCCAGGATTCGGGACCGGGGCTATGGACGGCTGTTAAACGGTTATTTATTATTATTTATTGATACATATAAATACAGGATATAACCTAAAAACTATACAAAGTCCCACAAAACTGCACAGACAGTTTGACTGTAGGATCAGTTGATTCTCGTTAAACATTAAAAAAAAAGAATAATAATAATAAAAAAAAATAAGAAGTGCTTAATTACTATCAGGCAAAGAATCTATGAAGAATTCTTTCAATTCTTTTTTAAATTTAGTTTTTTTAGTTTCTTTTTTAATGTCATCGGGTAAACTGTTAATTAGATACGGAAGACGCTCCTTAAAGGTCCTATTTCCATAATAGTTTGTCACTCTAGGGACAATAAATTACCCCAAGGTCATTGATCTTGTGCAATGACTGTTGGTAACATTAACTAATAATGAGTTACGCTCCTGATTGCCATGGCTATTTGTTAAAAGTAAGTTCTTATGCTTCAGGCTAATTGGAAGTATTTTGCACACTTTAAATAGTTTACTGTAATCATTCTTACATAGTTCATTCAATAGTTTACTGTTCCTCTATTGACAGTCTATCTTAACCAGGATCTCATAAGGCGGCAGCGAGTAGTGGTATTTCAGGACAGGGTGGATTCTCCTTCCTTTTTTTTATGGTTTGGTGCGTATTTTAATTACAGTAACCCGTCATAATTCTGCCTTGGGAAACATGTTTAGTTTTTTTCCTATCTACGAGTATCAAACTACCCTTGATGAAGAGCTTGGATTGACTGACGATGTCATTTCACTTTCTTCCTTCGAGTAACAGCTTCAGCCCCTATCTGGGTTACCATTCCTAGCAAGATTTTCTACCCTATTAAAAATTACTAATACCTGTTACATTAGTCTCGCGCACCGCTCTTAATTCATTGCGCAGTCTTAAATCAAGTTGACGTTTGTACTGTCAGGGCTTTTTACATTGGCTCTATCTGACCTAATACTATTTATAGATTTATTTTGGTAAGGCACCTACAGTAGTCGAGGAACGATTGCCCTCTTCACTTATACGAACACGTAGTGTACGAGTATGTGCGGTAGGGATGCACTCAGCACACTAAATTACGAAATTACATTTATACCTATATGTAAATTGAATTCGATGACTTTTTCACTAGATTTTTTTTTATCAAAGATGCGCGTTTAACGGCTACAAGCGCCTTAACTGTTATGTTAACAGGCGGGGATAAACAGCTAAGTATTACTAACTTAGCTGTTAACCTCCTGTCCTGTGTGGTGCCGGCAAAGAATAGTACCAACCCATACATACCCGTGGGTGTCGTAAGAGGCGACTAAGGGTTAACTGGAGGATGGGCAGCAGCATTCTCCTTTGTATCTTACATCTTACTTACTGCGGTCACCTACAACCGCGGTCCATAGTGCCAGCCGTAAGGTGACTATGGTACTTCCCCTCCACATTTTTTCCAGCAAATGCTAGAATTCTGGAGGGAGCTCCGTCCTGTAGTGGACTTTTCATGGGATGTTATGATGAAGCTGTTAACTAACTTCTATGGCATGAATTACCGTACATTGAAACCAAACAGTTTTATGTTGATCGAACACTTATTTATACGAGACAAAAGTGCATTTATCATGAACATTGACCTTCATAATAAACTAGATAATGACTTGAAAGTTTTAAATAGTGATAGATTTAAAAGAGCAGTACCGAATGGCTGACCGAGAAGTGATTTTACTTGGTGAAGGAATACTTGGAATAGTCATTTTAAATTTCAGTGAGTTTGATGATTATTATTATTAGCCTAAGAGCCAAACGATTTCACTGTATGAAGATTCAACAAAAATTCATATCAGAATTTTTTTTCGTCATAAATTAGATTAGCTGGTCTATAAATTAATTCATTAGTAATGCACCCAAATTTACGACCGCATGATTTAAAAAAAATAATAATAAAGGTATGATAAATTCCACAAAAGAAGGGCAAAAATGCTATAAATATTATTTACTTTACATTTAATTACCTTTATTTTTATCTTTTTTTAAAGTATATAATCCTCCTATATTTGTAAAAGAAAACAATTAAATTTAAAAAACAAATTTACGTAAATCTCAAAGTTGCATTAGACCTATGATAAAAATGCTATCAGATCAGTTCTTCAATGCTTTTGTTTCATTAACGTCCCTTAACATATAGTGTACTAAATCCAACAAAAAAAAAATGGAAATTGTAGCTTCCAGTTTGAAATTTGGGTGGATTCAAAAATATTTATAGTCCCTTAAAATTGCATTTAAAAGCCGTTTACAAAAATTTGGCCTGATATGAATTTTTTCTCCAAAATATAGGATAGCTCTTAGGGTATAATGCCGATGTAATATTTGCGGAGAATTCAACATAATGGGAATTCAACTTAATGGTCCTGAAGGAATATTTGCACGCCTAATAGGTGATAATCTAAATAGATAAATAAATGCCCACACAACCCTCTTACAATACGCAGAGCAGGCTCGGCTGCGGAACAGGCGGCAAGACAAAAACGAGCAAAATATTCAGAGGTTGAATGGCAGTACGTGTTTGTGGCTTTCGCGGTGGAAACGGGTGGTCCCTGGAGTAAGGGGGCCAAGCAGTTCGTCCAGGAATTGGGGCGGCGCCTGCGAAATCGTGGCTGTGACCCTCGCTCTGGATCGTACCTGGTGCAGCAAATCTCGCTGGCCATCCAGCGTGGCAACGCGGCCGGCGTGATGGGAACATTTGAGCCGGGTACGCTCCAGGGCGGGCTTTTTGACTAATCTTCGTATTGTATCAGATAATAGGTTAAGTAGTTACGTATGACAAGTTTGTTTTTATGACAATTTAATGAGTATTGTAAAGACTATGTAGCTTAAGTATTTTGTAATTTAATAACTATTGATTTAACTGAATTAAATAAAATGCTTTGTCTATATTATAAGACCTGTTACAATATACTGTATTCAAGCAAATAAAATATTGATTGATTGTTTGATAGTTAATTTCTAAAGACAACTCAATATACTGCGACTATCCGACTACCTTTATAAAAAAATATTAGATGTGCTATGATTCAAAGAACAATAGAATGAAATACTTTCTGATTATCGGTTGACGTTTGCGTTTATATGTTTCCTACCGTACTATTCATTTAAATGTAAATTAAATCGATAAAATACTGTAGTGATCAAATGAAACTTGCCCTTTAATTTAAAACGTTGATTGCTTCCTATAGGCAAGCTATGAGATGAAGTCGCCAACAAAATAATTCAAATATAGTTTTCTTTGAAGTATCTTTATGTACAATTACTTATATTAAGCAAATTTTAGTAACAATAGATAGAGAATTTAATATACTTCAGAGAAAAAATATACTTATTTCAGCACATTTTCTTATAATAGGGTGACTTTTACTTAGTTCTTGATAGCAAAAGATATGCCATGTACTCATGATATTGAATAACTTTTTCCAAGGAACATAGGTCGAAATACGAAAAACCAAATTTGACCTCCCATACAGAATGCGCTATCAGCTGATGCAGTTTCTGTGGGAGGTTTAAACTTGATTTTCGTATTTCGAACTATATTTCTTGGGGAAAGTTGTTCAGTATCATGAGTACATTTATACCTTATTCTATCAAGAAATAATTAAAAGTCACCCTATATTTTACTGTCAATTTGAAATGTCGCTTAACCCCCTAGTTATCACCTGCATTTACCTTATAACGTTGTTGTTATAGTCCTATGGCACCCCGCTGGTGCAGAGGGCCTCAATAAGTTGTCTCCACGCCGCGCCGGCCGGTCCCGCGCATATTTCCGAGTATCGCTCCACGACAGTCCTGTTTTCTTCCCTCTACTATTATAATATTGTACTTTAATTGAATTTGTCTGTACATTAATAGTACATTACTGCCATGGCCAACAAAATAGGTATTGAAGGACGAACGTGATAATCTGGGCAGAGGCGAAGCCGAGGCCCACATGCGTAAGTCCTTCAATACCTGGTTGCGGCCAAGGCTTGTATAGTACTTTTCTCAATAAATGCGCGGTACTAAGTTAAATCCAAACAAACTTTATAAACTGTCTACTTACCAAAATATTCCTTTGTTTACAACGCAGTTTTTCATTTTCATCCCGATTTTCGTATTCTACTTATTTAATCTGTGTTTTTTGCAAGTCTGTTCGAAATTTAAACAACATCTTTGATAAGTTACCTCCTTGGTTGTTATGATGTGATAAGTTACCTCCTTCGTTCTGACGCTTTGATAAGTTACCTCCTTGCTTGTTATGCTTGTTGGTACATTCCACTTTTAAATAACTGGACAGACGTGGACAGATATGAGTTTACTCGCTTGCAAAATTTGATAGAAATGCATTTTCATACGGCAAGGCAGGTCTCGCGAGTGTTTTACCCAAAGATTTCGGACCTCCTTGCTTCGCTCGGAATAGATACCTTGCTAATTTATTTTACTATGGGATGACATCTGCCAACATGTCCCAATTTTTTATGTCAAATTATCAATGATCCCTAGGAAATATTCAAAATAACCTGTCAAATCCATAGAACGACGCCTTCGCTACCTTGTGACGAATTATTTCTTTAATCCTCCTTCTAAGTACTTATTTTTCTGTGGTTTTACCCAAAGATTTCGGACCTCCTTGCTTACCCTTATTTTTCTGTGGTTTTACCAGTACAGCTATATCACAGTAAAGAGATGGGCTGATAAGCCCGAGAAGAAGGTTGTCAACATTATGATCGAATTTAGTCTAGGCAACGAAACGGATCGTTGTATGAAGACCCCCGCATTAAATCTTCAGTCGATGAAACTTTGCTGGGGTATTACATTACATGAGACAAGCCTTCTGAAAAAAAAATCCAAATAAAAATCGGTACTTTAAATTTTTCCATACAAAAATTACAAAAAATGTATAATGTACTGCCTACCCCAACGGGAACAAGGCGTGATGTTATGTATGTATGTATGTATGTAAAAACTTTTTTGTAATTTTTTTTGGGATATTTTGAATTTACATTTAATTCATGATTCTTTATCATCCTATCAAATAAAATCTGCCTGAGAAGTTTATGTTGGGGTTAACTGCATGCTTGAGAAAAAGGTCATATATGCCGACTTAACAGTGCCGACTACTACGTGGGTCTCGTTTTTTTTGTTTTAATTTTACCGCTTTGTCGGTGTGGGATGAAATGTATATCCATACTAAATTACAGTTTTGTAGTACCTACTATGGGTCTCTGACTCTGAGCTGAGCCGCGAACAGACAGACGGACATAACGAAACTAATCTCGACTGGACAAATAAAAAGGATATATGAGGATTCGAAAGAAGGTAACGCCATCTGTCAGAAAACTGATCATTGTCTGTAGTGCGACTTACAAATCAAAAGTACAAGTAAGTAACTTAAGATAGATGGCGCAACTAAGGTTTGTGAAACGCGCCAACGACGTGACTTCGGCGTATTAAGACTACTGTGGCATAATAAAGCGCGCCTTCAGTAGAGGTGGGTCGTTTTCGTTTTTCGGAATACCGAAACTAGCTATCGTTATAGTAGCCGATAGCGGCTTTTGAAACTATTTATTTTAATAACTATTTATTTTTGAATATCGCTTGACGTTCGGAAAACGAGTATCAGAATAACCGAAATGCGTGTTGGTTCATCATCATCATAACATCCCATGAAACGTCCACTACAGGACAGGGAGCTCCCTCCAGAATTATAGCTTTTGCTGGAAAAATGTGGAGGGGAAGTACCATAGTCACCTCGCTTGGTAGCGTTACGGCTGGCACTATGGACCGCGGTTGTAGGTGACCGCAGTAAGTAAGATGTTAGATACAAAGGAGGATGCTGCTGCCCATCCTCCAGTTTAATCCTTAGTCGCCTCTTACGACACCCACGGGTATGTATGGGTTGGTACTATTCTTTGCCGGCACCACACGGGACGCGTGTTGGTTATTTTTATGAAATACGTGATTTAGTTAGATTAGGGATATTTTTGGATTTTTGGCTGTAGATTTAAACAAATATCGAAATCATATTAACTTCGCGTTGTAATCAAGCTTCGTTCGTTCAAGCGTTGAGTCGCGCGATCTCAATGGTTTTCGGTTTTCAGAAATAACTAGTTTCGCTCGATAGACAGTTTTCGCAATAGCCAATAACGTAATGAAGCTATTGCACCAATAAATAGTTATCAAAACTATTTACGTTATTTAACGCCCACCTCTAGCCTTCAGAGGGGCTCTCAATATGGCAATGTGGTCAATATTTTTGGAAACCTCTTACGATCGTAGCAAGAGGTTACAATTTACATTACAAATATTACAATATAGAAATTAGACCGACAGATGCGCAAAACCGTGCGTGCACCATTACATCACATTACCTACTCAGAGCGTAAGAGCAGTGTCCGTGTGGTGCCGTACCAACCCCTCTCAACCCGTGGGTGTCGTAAAAGGCGGCTAAGGAATTATGAACCAGAGGATGGGCAGCAGCATCTTTCTGTGGTGTATCGAACAACACCGGTGGCCAGCCGCAACGCTTACAAGCGTGGTAACTATGGTAAATCTCCTCCAAAGTACCACGCGTTTTTGCTGAATATTTGGAGGGAGCTCCTTGTCCAGGGTATCTACTCTCAAAGTCCGATATATCGAAACGATACTACTCGAAACATGCAAATGCAAAACTTCGTCTCTTGACAATAGAGTAGAATATTGGTTGGATGCAGTTTGAAAATTCATCCAACCAATATTCTACTCTCTTGTCAAGGGACGAAGTTTTGCATTTGCATGTTTCGAGTAGTATCGTTTCGATATATTGGACTTTGAGAGTAGACACCCTGCAGTGGACGTTTTATTGGATGTTATACTTAAAGATATTCTTACGATGGTTTTCTTTGAAACTACGGTTTGTAAAAAGTGGTTCGTACTTGGAGATTTGTGTTTAATAACTTAATAAATTTTTAGGAACCTAACAGAGTACCTCCAGCTCAGAGCTGGAAACATTCCTGCCTCAAGATGAGAAGCTTAAGCTAAGATGCAGTGCCAAGTAAGTCTATCTATACCATTATAAAATTGTAAACTGATTTTGTATGTACAAAATATCACGTTATACTATTTTGATGCCCCTGAATCCAAATCACAGATTTTTCGACTTTTTGTCTGTTTGTTTGTTTATTTGTTCCAGCATCACGCAAAAACTTTTTAACAGATTTTAATGAAACTTGTTTGAAAGCTAATATTTTGACTCTTTTTGTTTTTTATTTTGACTGATTTTTTCACAGGTAGAATAAGCTTAGCTCGGAGCAACATACAGGCTATGTTTCATTTAAATCGGTTGAACATTCAGATGCTCATAATTTATTTAGATTTATTTATATGGCGCTGTAGGTTGCGGTATTTTTTAAAATGCTTAAAAACTCGGGGAAAACGAATTTTCCCAGACATGACACCTAGCTAGATCGATTTTTCACCCCCGTATGGTAAATTTAATCGAAATCGTTACAGCCGTTTTCGAGAAACCGATTACAAATATTGCTCTAGGACTTCAACTGCCGTTTATGATTTTTGGAAAGTTGATCAACTTACGATTCTTATCATTTTCCGGTGACATTATTATGTTTCAGTTTTCTTCGTAATAAAAATTCCTTCATACCCTGCGACAGCTGCCACATCCGCGTCTTGCTTACACTCACCCTGTTATTTGGGTGGAAATACGATCATAGTATTGAAATCGGCATTTGGCCGGTGCCAAGAGCATGTCAGGTCACGCGCAGTGTAGGATTCCGTAGTTGCTTTTTTGGAATTATTATTGTCAAAGGATTTTTGATGACCGATTTTCCAACTAACACCCAATAACGAGGTCCAGCGCCTGATTACTATTTTTATATCTACCATTTATAAGTTTAGCAATATTTTTTAAAAATCTATTTAACGAAACTCCACACTATAAAAAAGTTACATAAAAGTAAGGTAAGGTTTACGGAGTTCATGTGTAACAGAAATATTGTTTAAAAAAATATTTTACCCATACCAAATTACAACTTCCTAGTATAATGGGTCTCTGAGCTAAGCCGAGGACAGACAAACAGACAGCTGGAACAGACATGTCGAAACTTTGAGGGTTCCTTGTTGACTACTAGCCGCTTAGACAGCAAGGAAGTGGCCAAAACGTAAGGATTCTTGGGAAGGTTTCTGTCTAGTAGGATGATGGATAGTAGACTCATATTGACGCCTTCTATCTAGTTTCAGTGCTTCGGTAAGTTTTATCAGGCACTGAACTACTGAGCCTTCTATTAGCCCAACCCAACATATCTGATAAAAATAAATCAGTTCAGTCTCGTGCAGCTGTCAACAAAGGTGATGTAATTTCACTATCATGCCATGCGTTCGCAGAGTGATTCTCTATTCACTGATAAAACTACTTCAGCCTATCACCAACGTAAATTATAATGTTATAATAGCCTAACATACCACTGCGAAATTCTAAACCTAAACTGTTTCTCGATCGAAATGTGATTTAAATATAGTCACCGGGTTGTCTATGCCTAAGAAAATTTTTGTCGCATCTTAAGTGTAGCGACACACCGTCAGATCTTTCCGACCGGAGAGTTCCAGTCATTACGCTCGCAACAATTTTAGGTTACTTAAGACAAGAAGTTATTTATTATTTACTGGAACTTACTCCATCGACAAGAACTAACCTCTTAAACGGTCCATACAAAGCCCTGTCTGCAGGTCCCTGCTTGCAGCGCGCACTGCCAATCGTACCGTGTGTGGTCTTGCAGGGCCGATGTAACGGCGATTTTGTCGGCCCTGCATGCCCACACAAAGTACGATTGGCAGTGGCACTGCAAGCAGGGCCCTGCAGGCAGGGCTTTGTGTGGGGCCCTTTTCCGTTGGTATCATACATTCAAACCTGACAGATTTTTCTGTTCCGAGTTTCCGCAGGTGTCGCTACGATAAGTATGATTTTTTGTGTAAAAAGATATGACTCAGAATTTCATAATAAAAAATTTGTAAACTGAAAAGTTATACTATAGCCTGAACTTCTTAGTATGTTAATATTTTTTGGCTATACAGAAATGAATGAGAGTAAGCAATTTGTAAGGAGAGGACAATTGAAATCAAACCCTGTATCACTTCGAATGTAATTAAACGCATTGGTATTGTATTCGTGAAAAAAAGTTTTTCTAATTTTCTCAAAAATGTGTTCTATATCACTTATACATCATAAAAAACAAGTCTCCCAAAAATGTCCGTCCGTCGGTCGGTCGGTCGGTCGGTCCGTCGGTCGGTCGGTCTGTCCGTCACGCTTTGGCCTAGCGGCTAAACGAATGGTCCGATTGACACCATATTTTGAATTTAGGAGTTTTATGCAAATCCATCGAAGGGTTCTAAGTGGTTTCCTTCTGGCTCTCATTTTGAGGGTAGCTGTCATACAACGAAAATGAAAAATTGAAATTTTCTCAAAAACGACTCATAGAATATTGATGAAACTTTGCATGACCAAGCATCTTCATGTAAGATATCATTCACCAGTATCAATTGATCTGTGTAATTTCATATAAGGGGTGTTCCTGTACCACCAAAACGTAAATATGTGATTTACCCAAAATTGGTTCCATTGAGTTTATTAAAATTCTCTATAATATTAATCCTGGATTGGTTTTCTACCTGACTGGATATTATTTATGATTTTTTTCAATAAAATTTAGTACACAGGGTGTACCAAAAACTGAAAGGGCTTGCTCAGTAGACCAAACTGAACAATTATCCATAAGGAACATGTGGGAAATTAAAAAAATGTGCTTGCAAGTATCCTACGTTAGGATCCATTGATCTGTGAAAATTCATATAAAGGGTGTTCCAGTACTACCAAAAGTTAAACATGTGATTTACTCGAAATCGTTTGAAGTTTGTTTGTTTTAATGTTTGACAATTTAAATTCTGAATTGATCTGTATATTTCATACGAACATTTTTTTGGAAAAACGTAAATAAAAGTTTGTATTTCCATACTATGTGTATGGCATTACAAATTTAAGTTTGCGGTTGATAGTTTTTCTTGAGTATTGCGAGAAAGTAAGTGCAGTGCTGCTGTACCATTTATTTAAAAGGACGTCAAAATCGCTCTGGGTCAATAGTACCTAGCAAGCATTATATGTACATCAAGCAATCACCTAATAATGTTTAATTAAAGAAAGTATAGATGTCCAAATTTGTTAATAAAATTATCATGAATAGTACCAAAGGTACAAATCATTAAATTTTACAATGACTCATTAATTAGTTGTCTCGTGTTTTGGCAACATAAATCTCAGAATAAAGACCTCCTTGCTTCGCTCGGAGACATAAATTGTCAAAGTACTCTTAATCTTAAAACTGACACTTAATTGCTCAAAAGAGGTGTATTTGTCACAGATTAAGATTAAATCAGCAATTTGATAACGAAGCTTTAAAATATTATTCTTTGATATTATCATAATGCTGCAACAATTAAATATTAATAAATTATTATGTTTTATGTTTTTCTGCAATGGAGTGTTGCCGTCCGTTTTACAATTGCTTTGCTACTCTTACTTCAAGTAACGGATACACGGTCGGCAACATGGGTCCCGACAGAGGTCACATTGGTCGGCAACCATTCGAGTTGTATGGAGAATTGGTTGTAAACCCAACTACACGGTCGGAACGGACCAAGGTGACCTCTGTCGGGACCTTGTTGGCGACCGTGTATCCGGTACTTTACGCTCCGTGACCCAAAAACAGTCTCGTATTAAATGCAAAACTGAAACTTTTGAACGGGATAGGGCTTTTGTGCAAATTCCGTCTGACTCCCCAGTTGCAGTGTGCTATTTCAGCCGTAAAGCATGAGTGTTTGCACTGCTGTGTTTCGTTCGGTTTGAAAGGTAAGGGAGCTGGTGAAATTACCAGCATATGAGATGAGACAGGTCATCTTAGTTTTCACTGTGGGCCACACGCTCTGCTGTCTTATTTGTGTCGAGTTATGCTACTAATAAGACAGTGGGCGCTATGGGCGGTGGTGACCACCTACCACTAGGTGGCCCACTTGCTCAGTTGTTACATAAAAAACAAAACTAGTAAATATTTTGCACTTCATACATCCGGTAAATATTGGGACAGGTCAGTCAGTACTAGAAACAATAGCTTTTCCTTCTTATGATAATATAAACACCAAGCTTATAGTTAAATGATATAATACCAGGCCGGCATTGCACAATGAATCCTTACTATTAGTGTTATCTTATCAGTAACACCACATCCGTCCGAAGACGCGAGGGCTGTTGTCCTTTAAGCCGTTAATTAAGACTCGCCTTCACACATTCTGTGCCTTCACTTTACTCAGTATCAGAATACTGTTTCATCACAAGGTTGTTATGTTTGCGGAGCAGAGATGGATACGAACAAAAATTCGCGTCGCGCTGACGCAAATCAATCACGGACCCCCAAACTCGGAATACTTAAGAGGACTAAAGACATGTTTTCAAGCTGGCTTATTCGTGGGTATACATTGAAGAAAATTCAATCAGCATTATCGATCACATAAAATCACTGAACTCTAGACAAATATGTAATAGCATTGCATGCATGATAAGTAAACACAGCTGCATTTACGATGCGACTGCGCATATGTATCATCATATCATATCGAATACATCGCGTGCAAGGACCAGTTGCGGCAAACCATGCGTGTTAATAATAGGTAGTAGTAGGATATAATCCACTCAGCAGGTACCAATGCAATGAGAGAGAATAATGTCAATTCATAATATTGGGTTGCAACATGTTGCAAGTAGGTATCAAGTTTCTTAAAACTTTTCGAATTTAGAACCCTTCAAATAATGCACAAGGTAATCGCATCTCTCCTTTCTTGGAAATTTTAAACTATTGTTAAATAAGAATTAACCAGCTTCAGTTATTGATTTTTGAACCGGCCTACTTTTCGTACCGCTATGCAATGGATAAAATCCATCTAAATATAATTATGGATTCTTGATCGATCTAATTTAAAATGTTATTAGATTCTATCATAGATTCTATCACGATAAGGAGTTGGTTATTCAGTGGCATGAGTAGCTGCTATGCTTTGTATTTCTACAAAAATCTCAAATATAATTTAAGGAGAATTTCAGACAACTTTATGGCTGAATAGCTGCAACTATCATCTTTCCCTAGGCTCGTGTGGAAGTTACATACTGCGACCAAACGCTGGCAGTTGCAGGGTACTCAGGAATGAAGAGGTGGGACTTCACTAATCAAGACTAACGTGAGTATGGCGAAATCTGAAATCCATGACATACCTCTCTAGTCTCTTGTACAGGGCAACTTTTTTGAAGCCAATCAAAAGATATACAAGGTGTAAGGGACGGTGTACCGAAAACTGAAAGAGCGTGCTTAGTCAACGAAACTGAACAACTTTCCCAAAGAAACATATGTTGGGAAATGAAAAAAAAAATTTTACCTCTTCATACCAATCGTCCACTCTGGTCGAACTGTTTGTATGGAGAGGTCGATTATTTTTTCTTTTTTCCAAAGACCTGAAAAGAAGAAGAATCGTGTGGGAATGCGCATACTAAACTCATATTCAAATCACGGACTATCGGAATAAGCCTCTGGTCAGGTGCACTAACCAACTCAGGCCTTTCGAGGACAATGATCTGTTTGGACAAAGGTGGCCAAACAGATCGAATGAAAAATATATGCACATTGCTTTTCTTACGCCTTGAAATTCAATACGAGTACTAGTCTACAAACACGGCAAAAATTCATTCGGTGTACCAACACCGAATGAATTTTACCGACAAGACAAAGGTCTATTTACAAGAAATAACTGGAACGTGTTGTCACCCTTAGTGCTCACATATCATAAAAATTACAAAAGGTAGGTACCTTTTATATTATACTAGCGGCCCGCCCCGGCTTCGCACGGGTACTAATCTACGTAGAGTGGTGCCTTTTATTGGGATTTAAAAGTAAAAAAACAAATCTAAGAAATTGCAACACTTTCTAAGTAGGTATTTATAGAATTCAGAGCTTAGAATAAAATTACCTATCCAATATATCTACAACTAACTAAAACAAACTATGTACCTAAACAACAAAAAATAACCTTACGACTATACAAAAGGAAACTATAGAAAGTTTGCTCCGGACGACAACCACAAAAGAATATAAGTACCTACCCAAAATTTTAAAAACGGACGACCAGTCGCAACGACTTGTGCCCTCCGAGTGTGCCCAATGAGTATATATATAACTAGCTGGTACCCGCGACTTCGTCTGCGCAGGTTTATAAATTGTAGCCTATGTGTTATTCTGATGTATAAGCTATATTATTGTAAAGTTTCATTAAAATCCATTCAGTAGTTTTTACGTGAAAGAGTAACAAACATCCATACTTACAAACTTTCGCGTTTATAATATTAAATATAAGTAGGATAGGATTCCTGGCTCGCTGATAATAAAAAATTGAAATTGCCGAAATTTTCTTACAGATTAATGAGATCATAATTCCTATAATTCTAATGCTATTTTTTTCATTTGTCTTATATTTGAAAGTTGACTTCAAGGTTATCAATTTACGCATAAAATAAAGTTTTTATTTTTAGTTTTGATATATAAAATTAAAGGTTCGAAAATTGTTCGTCTTAAATGTCGTCCGATTTCATCATTAGATTTGTTATATTTTTTTACAGATAATATTTTTCGTAAATTAAATTTAAGCTTCTTTTAGCTTAATGTCTTCCCAATAATTCTTAAAAATAAAATAAAAAAATTGGATTTATAATTCCTAAGAAAAATGCAAAAATGTTAGTACTGAAAATTGAGTTTACCTAAAATTCGCCATACAAAACGGCAATTTCATAGGTAAAGACCTAATATTAACAACCGTCCAATATATAAGTTACTCTATGATATTAACTTCGTGAACTCTCGTCTAAGCTCGGCTATCAACGGAAATGCGCATCGAGTGCGAAGCTCATTCTAGGACTTTAATTAGAGTAGTGATTTTAATATTGTGATATCTTCCAAGATATTCGTTTAAATAACATGGTATACAGGACAATTTTGATCTATGTTCATTACTTATTATTACTAACCTTTTAAATTAGATAAGGATCCATACCTTGAGGGCAAAAAAACGTTCAAATATACCATATTTTGAAAATCTACTTTTTGCTACAAATAGTTGGTTACTGTGGGTTATCCTTAAAAGATAGATAAATACTATCGCGGACTTTTCTTCAGAACTCTTAGAGAGCAACAATTCTTTCATACATAACTTTTATGTAAATGAAACCATTTAAGCAGTGCACGCCCAGAAAGCTCTCAAGAGGCACGTTTTTTTCCGACTCGATCGACAAACATCATCACAGTTCAGTTAATTTGCACTCAATATTTATAAATTATAGCCTCAAACCTTACTATTGAATGAATCTATCTATTAGTGAAAACCGGATCGAAATCAATATAGTAAGTAGTTCCTGAGTTTAGCGATCACAGACAGACATGATGGATGGATGGATGACGACAGAAAAACGTTTCGGGGGAGTTTCTTTTATAATATGTAGTAGAGATAACCAAAATCTTTTGCTGAGCCATTTATTTATTGATTATATTTGAAATAAAATGACTGGCTGGATGTTGGAAATAGAATAACTGATGGGGGCGTCAGTGGACGGCAGGTAGCCTCTTAAGACGATTATAACCCTCAAATTGCAAAAATGAGCTAACTTTGAAGGCAAACTTCTCCCAAACGGATGGTCCAATCGTTACAAAAAAATATACATGAGTACAAAAATATACTATTGCTTCGAAACGTCTAAAACGATTTTGATGCTTCTTCCACCCAAAAATTATAAAATTTACGGTATCCGAAATTTAAGTAAAAAATTTGAAAAAATAATTAATAATGTGGTATAAAATCAATAAAAACCCCTTTTTTATGGGTGAGAGTCTCGACGTTGGTCGTAACAGCCACTCTTATATGAACGCTATTAACGTGTCAATAAAGTCGATATTTGCATTGACGATCGCGTAGCTTCTAATTTGAGGGCTGTAATCACGAAAATGCAATTTTACGAATAGAGTGTAGGATAACTCCATAAGCATAGGTAATGAAGGCTAAACCAAAATAAATTGTCTAGTCTTTCGCTAAACTGTCAATTTACCAACATAACATCGCGTGTTTAAAATAGGCAAATTGATATTGTCTGGATGGACCCTCCATCGAGAAGGATGTAGCTGACGCACGTAATAGCTATCCCCTCGAGGCCGCAGATCCCCTTCAGATGCAATCATCTACTTTAAACAAGGTACCTACCTACTCGATGTCTATCTACAATGATAACCCTCCGAGCCATTTACGTCACAAACAAGATACACTTCACTAAAGTAGTTGCTATAGATGTCAAATACCTATAGAAGCGAAGCGATGCCCTGCATACGCGAGCCTGGCCATTACAAAAGCGCATAATATCCAACAAATAACTGAACATTCAATTTGTTATGTGCATCATTAGCATTACCCTGAATTGTCTCCAACAACCTTGCCGTAATAATAACACTTTAAAAACCGGTCAAGTGCGAGTCGGACTCGCGAGCCGATGGCTCCGATATAGCTATAGTATTTTTAGAAGCAATATAAAGTCCATTTTTCAAAACTAGATTTGTTTGCAAAGATTTTTTGCAGATTTCTAAAAAACGGTTCTACTTAGAAAGGTCGTTTTAATTTAGATTTTTCCTTTAGCAAACTTTGGAGATAAGGCCCCCCTTATCTCCAATGGGGATGGTATGTTTTAGACATTTTTTACCATAACTTGAAAACTAAGAGTTGTAAAAATACAAAAATCTATTTTGGAATGTACAAGTAAAACCCTTTCATATGATACCTCACTCTACCTATTTGGTCCCCCTTTTCCGATAATAATTTATTTTTAAATATTTTTATAATTCTTTCGTTTGCAATAGTTTGGCAGTCATAATCTAAAACTATTCCAAATTTCAAGACGATAGCATGACGTTTGCTGAGATATACCTACAGGTGTGACATACAGTCAGACGAAGTCGCACCATAAGGTTTCTGTTTTCCCATTTTGGTTCGGATCCCTAAAAACTGATACACATCATCAGCTCTAACTAAAGTGCTGTCAATTTAAATAATAAATATGAAAACGAGCTGTTATTGTTTGTAATACATTAACATGTCCATTTCTTTGGGTAATATGTTGGTCAGTAACTTTGAGCGACTACTCACCATTTACGAACAATGTCCGTACCTGATTTACCACATATTATAATGTTAATCTCTCCATACCTTTATACTTACTAAGCAGGTAGGTACAGTATTATGCAGGTGGCAAAAGTAGAGCGATAAAATTTTTATTTGTTATGTTCATTGATATTTAATAAGAAATCAAGGTTCATCGAAATTATTTTGTGCAATGCAAATGATCACCAAATTCTCGTGTTTGTTTTTTGTCTCGTCTAATTTAAAGGTTTTCGACATATTTATTCGAACAGAAATTTGGCTTCTCAATGACCCCATGAAAAAGTCCGTCTTTGGGAGGCTAAAAATGGCGGTCATTTGCTGGCGGTGACAGATTTCTAAAACCTTTACTCTTACTGCCTGCATAAGGAGGTTTTTGTTCTGAGGCCTCCATATACCAAAGAACGGAACAAAAAAATATTCAAAAAGTTATAGCTAGTGTCAATCCATTCAAGACTTTTGCGCCACCTGTAGTTTCTTTAGTGTACAACAGCAGCGGGGTGCTCTAGGATAACAACAACAACAGCCTTCGGGTCTCGATCCGCAGGATCTGGGTTTGATTCCCGGTAGGGTACAAAGTCAAACAAAAATCACTTTATGAGACTTCCCCAGTTTGGTTATGACCGATTCCGTGCTTCTGAAGGTACCGTTAAGCCGTTAGTTTCGGATACTATACAAGGGTAAAAAAATTGTAAGCACCCAAGGAACATAGGTCGAGATACGAAATAATCGACAGGAAAAAAGCGTGCTAGTGATATGTCACCGGAAAATGATAAAAATCGTAAGTTTATCAATTTCCTAGTAAGTTAGGTTAGTCAAATTTAAAAAAATTATAAACGGCAGTTCCAAAGACCAATTCGAAGTATATCTAAATGTACTCCTTAGTACTTTACCGGCGGAGTCCTGGTGAAGTAGAGGCTCAACTCTATTGATAATATAAGATCCCACAACAAAATTATGCACCTATCTGTTATTTGAACGAAATGTGGTCTATATGGAAGGTTACACATGGGATCATACAACTCCCTATAGTTAGGGTGCTGGCTGCAATTTGGGTATACGAGTATGATTTGCTCATGATTCATATTAATAGGGATGATAGATCAGCTAAATACGAATCGATTTGGTCCTTACAAGTTTTTCTGTGCGTCGCTGCGTTTTTGAGTTAAAGCAAAAAAAAATGAAAATAAGACACTAAATAATGTTTTTTTGTTCTGCCTTTGTGGCTCCTGTTTAAAATACTTCTGAAGATGTAGAAAATCGAAGAGGCAGACATGCTGGGTGTCTACTCTCAAAGTCCGATATATCGAAACGATACTACTCGAAACATGCAAATGCAAAAACTTCGTCCCTTGACAATAGAGTAGAATATTGGTTGGATGCAGTTTGAAAATTCATCCAACAAATATTCTACTCTATTGTCAAGGGACGAAGTTTTGCATTTGCATGTTTTGAGTAGTATCGTTTCGATATATCGGACGTTGAGAGTAGACACCCAGGGCTCTGCATTATCACGGGACGAAGTAGTGAATTTTTGCATTTTGAAGAGCTGTAACTTTACGACGCAGGGCTATTATGGTGGCAGACTGTTTTCTGGGGTTTTATACATTTTTAGGGTTCCGTACCTCAAAAGAAAAAAACGGAACCCTTATAGGATCACTTTGTTGTCCGTCTCTCTGTCTGTCTGTCTGTCTGTCTGTCTGTCAAGACCCTTTATCTCACGAACGGGTAAAGGTATCAGGTTGAAATTAATACCATATATTAGGATCCATGAACCACACAAGATCTGAAAATTTCAATTTTTTACAACGACGCAATCAAAAGGTATGGCATTTTATGTCCTCATCTCCATACATTTATTCAAAAATGAAAAACCTACAGGGTACTTCCCGTTGATCTAAAATTATGAAATTTGGCAAGAAGCTAGGTCTCACAGTACAAATAATGGGAAAAGTCTGAAATCATTAAATATTACAACTTTTCTCACAACTAATGGTAACCAATTGCGGTGAGCTCCCGTTTCAAGAACATTCATATAAGAGAGGGGTCAAGTTGGATGGTTTCTGAGGCGATTTTTGTTTTAGTTCTATTTAAAAACGGGAACACTTACAAACTTGAAAATTGGTATGTTTATAGGGCATAGGCTATAAAATAACAACAAATAATAAAATTTGGTCAAGCGCGTGTCGGACTCAAAAAATCTAGCACATTAACTTACTGAAATTTCAACTAATACAATTATGTTTATGTGGTGGTACGGAACCCTCAGTGCGCGAGTCCGACTCGCACTTGGCCGGTTTTTTTTTTTATTATTGAAAATGGGCTTACTCTTGACCTCGATCTAGTCTTGAAGACAGAGATGAGGTCGACGATGGAACGAGCTTACCCAGAAGAAGCCTATTCACTCGCGACTTGAATAGATTCGGGTTATATGAACTCGGGAATACAGACGCAGGCAGAGAATTCCACTCTTTAGCCGTGCGCATTGTATTTAATCAGATAGTCATAGTCTGCCAGGTGTAAGTTTCTTAGTCAAATTTCAAAATAGTTAAAACTTAATTCCTCAAAAACGCAGGGGTGTGGATGTCCGCCAATATTTTTTGTATCTTCTAAAGGATGCTCCTTATCATCAGTCAAAGAGGCAGACATGAGCAAATCATATAGAAATTTGTCCTTCATCACCCTTACTACTAGGGTTGCCTATAAACTTCTTGCCGCAAGTTACCTTAAAAAGACATACATTGTCGTTGCACTGGAACAATCCTATTATTAATTTTGCAGAGAAAGGATATAATCTTGAATAGTGATTCTCGCTCATGCAAAGTTTCATCAAAATCGTTACAGCCGATTCCGAGATAACTGCATTTTTTTTTGTATGACGGCCAATGAGCCTAGCGGCTAAACAACTGGCCCGAATATCAAATCATTTTCAAATAAGGAGTTCTATGAAAAGTTGAAGTGTTTTGAATGGTTTCTTGCTGGCTCTCATTTAGAGGGTTGTTGTCATACAAGAAAATTCAAAATTGCGATTATCTCGGAAACGGCTGTAACGATTTTGATGAAACTTTGCATGACCAAGAATCTCTATTCAAGTTATCTTACGGTAATATCCATTGCTCTGCAAAACATTATAATTGGGTTGTTCCAGTACAACCAAAATGTTGATATGTGTTTTTAAGGTACTTGCGGTAAGAAATTCCTAATGATCCCATGTGTAACCTTCCATATAGACCACATTTCGTTCAAATAACAGACAGGTGCATAATCTTGCTGTGGGATCTTATAATATGAGGAACAGGGCACCTGTGGGCCTGATGTTGAGGACTGAGAAGATAAATGATTGCTCCATAGTTAATGTTGTTGTACTGCGCAATGTATTGATATTTCAGCTATTTATGTTAAATCTTAAGTAACGTCAGTTTACTATTATCTACTCTGTGGCGATGGGATCTTATCTTACTAACAAAAAATAAAATCATCGACATCGTGAGGCGATATTATTTTGATCGATGACCTCCCTAATCGTCCGGCAAAAAGTAGGACGTGGGCGGGAGCCCTGATAAATAAACGTTTGTTTCATGAAAATATTCAAATTAATCAACTAGTCAACAATAAATTTGTCTTTTATACAAGAATATTAATTCATTTTAAATAATTCAAGGGGCTATGCAAAATCTGTTTGTTAAAAAAGTAATACGCTTGCCATTTTTACAAATATTTGTGGTGTTTGTTGTAATTATTTTCAAAAGTATCGACTTCTACAATAAAAAAAACAGTAATAAACAATGGTAATAAATGTAGTTTCTCAACGCCAAGAATTCTTAGACACAAAATACAAGAAAAATACCTAACTTCTGATACAAGTTTTCCTTCGGGAAAAAGGTAAGCAAATTTTACTTGTTTTTATTCGCAAATGTGTTGAAAAACGTCGTGAAAAGCGTGTCGATTTGGTCAATACACTCTCGGCTCCATTACGCCCTCGCCTGTGAAAACAGCGTACTTGCATCTTAATGTAATATTAATTTACTATACAGGCTGTTAATTTGATTGCGTGCTATAGCTCAGAGGCGGGATCAGTATCAGTAACTGAACAACTTTTCCCAAGGAACATAGGTCGAAATACGAAAATCAATTTTTGACCTCCCAAAGAAACTGTATCAGCTGATAGCGCATTTTATATGGAAGTTTAAATTTGGTTTTTCGTATTTCGACCTATGATCCTTGGGAAAAGTTGTTCAGTTACTGATACTGATCCCTCCCCTGAGCTATGGCACGCAATCAAATTAACACCCTGTATATTGTATTCCACAAAGCTGCAAAATCCACATACTTCCTTATCTAAAGTTAAAGGATAAGCTAAGCAAAAAAACGGGTAGTAACGTATGTACACACGGCCGCACATCAGTAGAAACACGTTTGGACTTTATGGCGTGGTTATAGTTGAAAAAGTTTCTACCGACAAGCGGTTGACCGTACGAATAACAACGAAATATCTCAAATAAAATAAACGAGATTCAAAGACAGATTTTTGTATTTAATAAAAACAAATTATTTTCTACTTCATAAAATGCAGTTCAAGTCAAGTATTGAAATACGCATTAAAGTAAGAATATAGTTTTGACGACATTAGCATCCTATATATGTTCAAACAGTAAAAGATGCCTTATTGCATTTTTTTAGGATCTTTAGCGCCGGTTGCACAAAGCTTTTCTTTAGATTAATTTCAGTCACTTCTAGTCCATTGCCGACAATGTCTTGTTGACAAAATAGAAAGTATGCAAAAAAGTAAGTCTGAAGGTCCAAAAAAGTAAGTGTTGCCATCGACACCATGGACGAATAAAGCAGGACTAAAAATGTAACGCGGAAGGGCATAAAACTCACTGAAACTAGATGGCGCTGGCAAATAATCTGGAAAGTAATTATGGTCTGTCGAGTATTCTGCTAAAAAAAACGTTAATTATTTTCAACATAGTCTCAACAAAAAGCTTTTTTTGAAATTTGGTATGTTTTTTAGCAGAATACTCGATAGACCGTACTAACTTTCCAGATTATTTTTAGTGTCGACTCGAAATAAGAATAAGCTAAGTTTTGTGTGCAACTGGTGTTTATAGAAATGCTAAGCGTTCTTTTGATTCCATAATATTTTAATTAAGTTTATATGATTGATTACAGTACAAATGGAACAGCTCAGCAGATCTAGAGTAGATTGTTACGTAGGAAAATGCGTTAGTTACATCTGTTATGCTGACAACTACTCTTCAAAAACGGATGTATTCGTATACACTGCCTTGCATAGTAAAGAACAAAAGTTAACATGCTAGTGAACGCACAATGCTTCATTGAGGTGAACTGATCCTGTTGCCCGTCGCTCCACAACATCCAACATTGGAGACTACACCAACCAAATGTGCCTCCATAACTGGTCGTGTGCAGTATGACAACACTCTAATAGCCAGTTAGACAAAGGGTCTTTAAAGTTAAAGCTCCTTCAAATATACAACGTGTAATTATACATGGTTATTTTTTTGGACCTGATTTCCTTTTGCCCACTTATTAGTGACGTCAAAAGCAACAACTTTTGTTCTACGACTTTGCTAACAACGCACGAAAAATTTTCAACTTCCCATACAAAATGGGTAGGTCACGTGACCACTTTAGTATAGAGTCGAAAATTTTTTGTGCGTTGTTAGCAAAGTCGTAGAACAAAAGTTGTTGCTTTTGACCTCACTAATAAGTGGGCAAAAGGAAATCAGGTCCGAAAAAATTACCTAGTAAATCTGCGAAACTTCTCGGGTGATAGTTCCACCCATGTATGTACGAGTAACTGAACAACTTTTGTTCTATGATCCATTCTTTTCGTTCATTCCAACGCTTACAAATACACAAATACATTTCGCAGCTATGTCAAAAGCAATCGGCTAAAGATGTCAGAAAAAAACGTTTGAATTTTTTTTTTATTCTTTCCGTCAAATATCCTCTGGTTTTAGTGACATGGCTGCAAAATGTGTTGGTAAGCGTTGGAATAAAATAAAAAAATGGATTATACAACTTTTGAACGTAAAATTTAAGAAATATCAATTCTCCATACAAAATGAAAATCTGATCCGGTCAAATTTCAAAAGTTGAAGAACAAGTTGTTTAGTTACATTAGGCAACGAAGCAGTTGACCCCAACATAATTCTCTCAGGCAGATTTTATTTGACAGGATGATAAAGTATCATGAATAAAAATTTGATATGTAAATTCAAAATATCTAAATAAAATTTACAAAAGAATTTTTTCATACATTTTTTGTAATTTTTGTATGGAAAAATTAAAAGTACCGATTTTTTTATAGAAGGTTTGTCATATAGTGTAATACCTCAGCAAAGTTTCATCGACTGAGGATTTAATGTGGGGGTCTTCATACAACGATAAGCTTCGTTGTCTAGACTAATAGTTATAGGTTTTGCGTATTTAGAATTTCATTTTGTGTTACTGACACTTTCACTTTCTTGTTGGCAAAGCAAATCACAGTAATAGATTTAAAGGATCTTTAACTATAAAGAATCTTTGTGCAACTGGCTGTCAGAGCCATGCTTGGTCTACCTAAGACCTTTGCGGTGTAGTGCGACTAGCTTTTTCACCGGAATCATTAACAACTTTAATAAACAATGTTGAAGAAGATAAAAAATATTCAATGACAATTTCTGTAAATTTTACTATTTCTACTGTATACGTATAAATTAATTCATGAATAAGAAAATTTTTGTTAATTTATTTGCGACCAATTAAAATTACATAAATAACTGAACAAGTTGATGTCGATAACAATGATTAAAACCAATATGTATTTATATATAATTTACTAATTTTGAAAGTATTGACAAAAAAGTACAATATTTAAAGTATTTTTCGTCTATGTGGCACAGCCGCGGGACACCCTGTACCTGAACAAGTTCACAACACACAATGTCCCTTTTCGAGTAAAACAATAATTTTCTTATTACCAGATTACCACATTTTTTTATCTATTTATTACTTTCGAGCTACCCAAATATTTTAAAAGGTCGCAACAGTCTTGGAAGAAAATGCTGCAAAATGATTGCCTATAGTATGATTTAAACTGCTCACTTGGCAACTATTGGGGACACTGCAGGACCAATAAAAATCAAATAAAATTTATTTCATGCATGCACATAAGAGGCTCAACAGACGAGAGCCGGGCAGACACGGGCTGTCACGGACTTTGTCCGCCAGTGTGGCCGGTATTGCGAAAAATATAGTTTTTATCACAATAAAATTCAAACATCATTTTTCAAAATTGCTCGAGTTTTAAACTAAATGACAATCAGCCTCTAAGAGACAGCAGACTTATTGTTCTGACAGTCCGCCAGTGTGGCCGGTACTGCAATTATTTTCGTATTATTATAGTGATTAACATAAGAAAAACGCTCCGCTTCTATGCGCGTATTTTCCAAAATCTTTGGTTTGGAAGGGGACAGCTTGAATAATTGTTCAGTTTAAAGAGTTATTTCGTCGAAAAGGTTGTTCACATTGATTGTTATTTAGTTTAAAACAATTTTGAAAAATTATTTTTGAATTTTATTCTAATAAATACTATAATTTTCGCAATACCAGCCACACTGACAAAGTCCGTGACTGCCCGGCTCTCGTCTACTGAGCCTCTTAATCACAGTAAAAATAAATTTCACTTCAAATTCGGGTGGCCAATTCTTGAATACCGCAGAGTGATATTAGATATTAAATATTAAAAATCCGGCCAAGTGCAATTCGACCTCGCGTACCGTGGGTTCCGTACCACTAAGGTAAAAATACCGTCCTAGTCAGGGACGCGCAGTCGCGCAGAAATGTATTAAAGTCGCGTGACTCCGACTCGCACTTGACCTGTTTTAATTATTTGTTGTTATTCTGTAGCTTATGCATGCACCATAAAAAACTAAACATACCAATTTTCACGCTCTAAGAATATTTTCCTAGAGATTGGCATGCTTTAGTTCGGTCGTCATATTTAATGAAATTTACGCTTTTTCCTTTCAAGGGATCGATGCTTGAATATATACTAATTTAATATTGCAGATTTATTATTTACATAAATATTAGTTTCGTAAAATTTAAGTGTTTCTGGGCTCTTTTTAGGGTTCCGTACCCAAAGGGTGCCAATTCCTATGCCTACGTCGTCTTTCTGTCTGTCCGGCCTTTAAAAGGCTGTCTTTTAAGTTTTGAACTGTAGTAGCTATATCGTTGCAATTCTCAGAGGTACTAACTATGGCGAATTATCTAACAAATAATATAAAATAAAGGGGTACACACCCGTAAAATTAACCTGTTTTTGTTTTAGCCCTACCATAAAAACGGGAACACTTACAAGCGTAAAATTTTGTAAGTTTATAGTGCATGTCTTTGCAATTACAACAAATAGTAAAAACTGAACGACTCGGGCTCGCGCATTGCGCAGTATGTTTACTTTCGTGGTACGAACACATCGATACGCGAGTTCGACACGCACTTGGCCGCCTTTTTGTTGAGACAGCTGTAACATATCAGATAATCTTAGGATAGAAAACATTCATGCTGAAGCGAGTGAAACAAGAAACAAGCGTGTTTTCATTTTAAATGGGTAAAAAAAGGACGGGTTGCACTCCGGGAGTGCCGGCAGAAGTGAAAACTTGCATTTTTGAATATTATGCTTTTTGTAAGGGTCAATCGCGCCATTGCTCGCGTACTTCTTTGATGTCACTGAATAAAAACCCGTATTGTAATAACCTTAGATTATGAATAACGGCAGCTTACTGTAATAACAATGCGGTTGACAGTTGACGCTTTTTCATCAGGCTACGGATCTGACGCGACATCTGACGCGAGTTTAACATTTTTTACCCATCTAAAAAGTGCCAAGCGCCGCTAAAGAAGTTTTGACTTCAATAAAAAAATTGTCAATTCAGGAAAAGGAAAATTTCAAAATGCTGTTATCCTTTCCCTGACTTCTTGAACGACCTGTTATATTGACTTCTCAGTAGATTTGTAAATGTTCGTATCCGAATTGCAGTTTCTTTCATTAAAATCCAAATAATGTAGCTTTATTATAGACTGACCGCAACCGCTGTATAGGTATGCCCACAGCGAGACGGGGCGCGGGGGAGGGGGGCGGTTGCGATCAGACTATAGAATGGCATACAATAAAAAGCAAATGCACTGAAGGACGATGTTTCACTGCCACCACATTTACTTAAGCAAGCTAGCTTACAGTAATTAACTACTTTCTTAAGACAAAACACATAAGTAATTTATAGTATACATGACTTAAAGTAATATATGAAATAGAAACTTACTTACTAATCTAAAACCCCATAAAATACAATTCGATTAAGTTTATTTCAAATCAAAACTACTTAAATACATGGACAGGTTGTTGATAATTTTAGCTTGCAGAGGGATTTGAATGCAGTGTAAGAATCGAATACCTAAGCTGTTCGTAGGATGATGTGGACACCAGAGTCAGTGTCTACAGGCTGGC
The DNA here is from genome assembly GCA_947532105.1 of Athrips mouffetella. Lineage (NCBI taxonomy): Eukaryota > Metazoa > Arthropoda > Insecta > Lepidoptera > Gelechiidae > Athrips > Athrips mouffetella. The sequence continues at coordinate 38,458,008 of OX383956.1, forward strand.
TCAGCTGCCCAACTTTCAGTGAGAAAGCCACATCCTCAAATGGCTTCTGCATCTGACCCCGTTTAAAGCGGCCAAGATCGCCATCTCGTTTAGCCGATGAGCAGTCAGAGTACTTACGAGCAAGTTCTTCAAATGCAGCCTCCTTGCTCACAATTTTCTCACGATATTCTGAAAATTAAAACAGGTCATCGGATCAGATATGTTCTTTCCAATTCACTAAGAATCATAGAGCTTAGGTGGTATGGCTTTTGTACAAAGTCCGTCTGGGAAAGTTCCACACCTTGCCTATTTCTGATGTAAAGCAGAAATTGCACTGCTGTTTTTCTCCAAAGGGTAAGCCAGTAAATTAAAGTACCAGCACATGAGACATACCATCTTAGTTCTTAGGGTGGGCAACGATCGTTACTGTCTCACTAATTATGTCATTAATAAGACAATCAGTGTTATGGGCAATGGTCACCTTTTAAAATCTTTATACAACAAGTTAGTCTATACATACACACCTTTAAGTATCTCCATAGCTTCATCTTTGGAGCGAGTGATGTTATCCTCGCGCCAGGATGAGGGCCGACGACTGCCAGCATGTTTCACTAGCAAATGACTACACTGCACGGACTTGGGAGAACTACTATCATCCTCCTCCTCATCCACCAGGGGAGCTGCACTCTCCGGTTTCTCCCACTGCGACTTTTTAGTATGCAGATTCAGGTAGTATGTCATGCCTGAAATATTAAAATGTAAAATGTATATATTTGTATAAAGCAACATGTAACCTACGTATAACAAACAGAAATATAATGTAACAAAAAGTGTTTCTTAAATAAGCAAGTGTTGATAATCGTCGCTGCTCCCTAAACTAGGATCGTCTTGTTTTTTGGGTAACCAGGTAATTTTATCCAGCAGCATAGGTGACTACACATTATAAAAATTTTATAAAAAGGAGAGGGGGGGGGGGGGGGGGGGGGCGACACTCGACTCCAGCAAAGCTAAATATTTCGCAAACGGATTCCTAAATTGAAAAATGATATGTGCAGACTCACATTACTTTTAAAAGACCTATCCAACGACACCCCACACGACGCAGTAGACGAGAAAATGGAATTCGCCCCCACTTAACTTGTGGAGGAGGTACCCTAAATAAAAGCCACAGACAGACGGATATGACAAAACTAAAAGGGTTCCTTGTTCACTACGGAACCCGAAAAAAACCGGCTAAGTACGAGTCACACTCGACCCGCTTACCAAGGCTTCCGTTCCCCTAAGGTTAAAATACCGTCTTAGTCAGGGACGCGCACTCGCGCAGAAGTGTATTAAATGCACGCGGGACCGACTCGAACTTGACCAGTTTTTATTATGTGTTGTTATTTGGGTCCACTATAAACACAAATTTTCACGCTTGTAAGTGCTTTCGTTTTTACAGTAGAGTAAAAAAAAACCACCCAAATACACCTGTATATATTATTTGTTAGATCAACACATATTCCATAAAAAAATCAACCATATAGCAACAACAGTTCAAAAGATACAACCCTTTAAAAGTCGGACGGACAGACAGACATCGTAAGTTGACACCCTTGGTTTGAATTATAAAAAATAACTTTTATGAAGTAATACATCTTCTAAGTTCCCCATGGAATGAGGATTGTGACCATCATAAAGTCAAGTCAGTAGATTTGATTAGGGCCGCGTCAGGTACTTCCGTTTCTCCTGTCAGCATTTGAGATTGAGTTGCAGTGATTTTGTTTGGTCGCACCATTTAGCTGGTACACGGCCCCTTTGTCTTTCTCCCTCTACTTTGCCCAAAAGTATATGTTTTTCAAGGTACTCTGGCTCTCTCCGCGCGATGTGACTAAGGAATTTGAGCAAGCGGGTGCGGCAAGTGTCAAGCGGGTGCGGCAAGTGTCTAACAGGCGCGTCGTGACTTTCAGCTCTTCTAAAATAAAGTTGTTACGTCTGAAGCCCCTCCAAGGGGTTTGCAGCATTCTTCGCCAGCACCACATCTCAAAAGCGTCGATTCTCGACTTCATGTTTGCTTTGATAGTCCACGTTTCAGAGCTGTGGAGAAATATAGGAAACACTAGTGCATTCAGTCTTACTTTGATCCGATTAGTAATGTTGTTGTCTCTCCATACTTTTCCCAGTTTAGTCTTTGGTCAGTACTTATTCGCGGTCAACTGTTATCAATTTAGTATTAGATTTATTTATTTGTAAGCCTAGCTTAACGCCGTTTGTCCACAGGGACGATACCGATAAAACAAAAGAACAGCGCCGATAGAAATTTGCGCCGATATCGACGATGACACTGCAAGTAATATATAAGTACTGTTTTAGCTTTTAACTTTGTGCCGATATCGGCGTTTTTCTCTCGCTCTCGGTATCGGCGGAATAAGATGGACTTGTCCCTGTTGACATACGCCATTTTATAAATACTGAATTAGATGGACATCTCTTCACTGGAAGCAATCAGAGTTGTGTGGTCTGCATCCTAGAGACAGACCTCCCTCCCATCCCTCTAAAGCGGCTTAGGTAATACGTTCGCCGAAGGTATAAAAAAGTTTTGGTTAGGGGACGAGATACATACTCGTACAGCCACATGTCGGTGATAACCCTTTGACCTTGAGCGGGACACTAGTGTCGGGTGTTTATAGCGTAGCACTGGTTCAGCTTATACTGGTTTTGGTCGGAGGGAATTCGAGTCAGATTCTGGCATTGCTTTCCGCATACAGGATTTGAATGAGATAAGTTAGATGAACGGGAACTCCCATATCCACAAGAACGGATTGCCATCTCACAATCAAAAGCCTTGGAGTTCTCTGGGAAATGACGCGGCAGATCAATTGGCAAGGGGCGGATCCAACGAGATCTATGAAGGACTAGAACCAATGCTGCCGCTACCTTTCAACCAGTTTCGAACATGGATACGAGAAAAAACACGAATTGAAGCAGACAAACAATGGAATGACATTGCAACATGCAAACAATCCAAAAAAATTGTAACATCAACTAACACACGCTTAACAAGACGACTACTACAGATGAACAGGACTAAGCTCCGCAATGTAGTAGGCACAATAACAGGGCACATTGCTCTGAACAAACACTACCACACTATAGGTATAACAGACAGCCCTCTATGTAGGGCATGCATGGAAATGGACGAAACCATTGAACATGTCATTCTAGAATGCAAAGTAATTAATAGCATCAGAGAAAACACACTTGGAACAGACATAACCCTTGATCAAATACCCAACAGACTGGACAAACTGACTGAGTTCTGGCAACAGTTAGGGTGGCTAACTTGATGGCCACATAGGCCCACGCACAATGGTCCTTATAGGATTAAGTGTGGAAACCACACACTTAACTTAGAACTTAGAAGCCTTGGAGTAGTCCATGAACTATGTACATGAAGCACAAGACTGCTGGTTTCTTGTACTCACCACATTTTTGATAATTTGTCACATTAGTTCATGCATGCAGAGTCCAGCAACAAAACCTGTCTGCTCCACAGGGATTTGCCTATTGAGATGGTAAGACCAGCAGTCATTGATGGTATGTAACATGATTTTACTGGCATGTGAGACAATCAATAAGTACATTTGGTATTTACTGTGTGGACAAGCAGAACCTTTTTGTGAAGAGGGACAGCACCAGATTTCATCCAGTCCTTGGGCCAATGTCCAGTTCTCCACACTTTGAGGCAGATGTTGTGATTTAATGCCTTTTGGGCTAAGAAATTTTATTAGACTTGCAGGAATTCTACGAAGATGACAGTGCAGGCTCTACTTCACTAAGTAGGTTATATGGCTCTCTCGCATGATCTGCCCAGTGACAATTTAGTTAGGGACTGGGTTTCTTTTCTGTACAGCTGTTCAGTATACATATAGGTACATACACCCTCTAACTTTCAAGTACTTTATCAATCTCAATTACAGGTTGGCCATTATCATAGTCTAGTATAATCCAGGTTTTTGGGTTGAATTCTCAGGTTATTGGAATAAGTCTTTTGTGTTGGCACTATTTGCATGTTTCTCTACCTCATGACAAATGTGGTTTTCATGTGGTTATTTTTATCTTGTGTTCAGTATTGTGTCACAGTTTTATGTAGCATCATTATTGTCCTTGTTGTACAAGGTAACTAGGACCGCTTTGTTTGAAAGTATGCATCTTTTCAATGATGGTCCAGGTGCCAGGAGATCCAATATTTGCTTTGATAGGGCTTGGTTTTGTTAATGGCTAAGTAGGAGGGAAATTCAAAGAAAGTAAATTTTGTAGCCATGGAACACAGGATTAGCTTATGGCTTATAGTTTAGTGTAGTTAAGACTTTATCCTACTTTACTGACTATTATTAGTTCAGGTGGGGACACACAACGCACATAGATAGATGAGTGATCGAAGTGTGAAGCTACTTCACCCCTTATCTCAAGAAACGGACAGCTTAGCCTGCATTGATGATCCCCAGCCATGAGACAGCCAGTCTGCGGAACCAGGTTACGTAGGTTCTCTTAACCCTAGCGGTCACGCATTGCTCCTGCCTGCCTTTTGTGAGTAAGAAAGAGCATTTTTCATCCTACTGACAGAAGAAATGAGTGTACTGCTTGTGGCCTACCACATTCAACCACAAGCACTTCATGGTGTAGCGGGTCACCCTAAATCAGCAATTTATAGAACTTCATAGATAAGAACTAGTGTACTGTAGCGTAAGCGGATTTCTAGATTTGTGAAAGTACTGATACTACACGATATTACAGAGAACTAACCAGTGCTTCGACTTTTCCTAGCCTCCCATCCTTCAGGTAGCACTTCTTCTTGACTCGACATCGTTTTTCTTCAACAAAAATTAACAATGCTTTGATTCTAAGGTTAACGGTTGGCACCAAGCAAGCCGCACCGCAAAACAAGACGAAGCGGTTGTTGAAACAGACTTTGATTCCGTGGTCGACGAGGAGAGTTCACTTCACGAATACTGCTGAAGTTAACGTGGAACTAGGTCTTCTAGGTACACAAATATTACAGTTTATTCCGGAATAATCGTAATCCCAGATTAGTAAGTTAATGTACAGAGCACGCTATGGAAACGTCAGTGTAAAGTCAGTGGATGTAATTTAACTCCATTCAATTTTAGTTTATATGATTTAGCGATAAAGTCTAAAATCGGCTGCTCAAAATTTTAGTACCACATCGTGCAATACGTGCAATACCACGGCGCTAGTGTTCACCAAAGAGAATTTAATAAAAATGTTGACGTAAGAAAAACGCTCATCTTTCAAAAAAAACGCCCTTTCGTTTTTCTTACTTTTATGAAGTATAAAATACACAATAAATCCAATAATAAATCACTTGGAAAATGTATTGTAGTTTTATTTACATAGATCGTAAACGAATGACATGACAATAGGATAACATGTTAGGTATGACAATTAGGGTACAGCCAGTAAACTATGTACATGAGAAAGCAGGTTGTAACATTCGTCCCCCCATATTCAGCTTCTACATCTCTTCGATCAGGCGGCGAGGAGGTCTAGTGACCCGCTGGCTACGACGGAGTGAGGTAGCAGGTGGAGACGGTGATGGTGACGGTGATGACGAGGCAGTGTATAGGGATGGCGTTCGTAAGGGCGATGATTCCGTACTCGTAGGTGATGAACTATCTATAGGTTCCGAATGTGCAGCCGATAATCCGTCTGTAATAGGCGACAACACCTTTGGTGGTACACACACCGAATCGGTTTGACTGGTTGAAGGTGAGGAAGGTGATAGTGAAGAAGCCAGTCTCTGTGTTGTTGGTATTAACATCGAAGTGGTGTGATTGGTTGCAGGTAGGGAAGGAGAAGGTGACAGTGTAGAAGGCAAACGAGCACGGATATGATCGGCATGTCGCCGCCTTTCTTCCCCGGCTGGTGTAGTGACAACATAAGAGTAAAGATGTTTTCTTGTGGATATAGTGGCTGGTTCCCAGGTTTTATCCAGACGTGTGCGAACAAAAACAGGATCACCGGGTGCATAATTGGGTACAGTTGATGAGATACTTGCTTTAACTTGCTGAAATTGCAAATTCCTTCTTTTGTTAGGCCTTATATTTGACAAAAGGCAATTAAGTCGTCGACCAAACATAACTTCTGCTGGTGATTTTCCCGTTACGTTATGTGGCGTGTTTCTGTATGTGAATAAAAATTCTAGTAATCGTTCGCGTACTGGTTGTCTTTCAGAAGAAGACATTCTTGATTTGAAGGTTCGTACAAGTCGCTCAGCTAAGCCATTGGTCCTAGGGTGGTACGGAGAGGATCTGATGTGTAAAATACCTTGACCCTCACAGTAATTTTTGAAATCGTGTGATGTAAATTGTGGACCATTATCAGAGACAATCATCGAAGGTATACCAAAAGTGCAGAAAATTTCGTCCAAAGCTGAGCACAGTGTTCGGGTCGTAATTTGTTTTAACGGCTTTATTTCAATCCACTTTGATAGAGCATCACACAATACAAGCCAATACGATCCTTCAAATGGTCCAGCAAAGTCGATATGAATGCGTTCCCAAACACTTTCTGGAATTGACCAAGAGAATACAGGAAGTTCTGGATTGCAAGGACGATTTTGTTGGCATCTATTGCAAGTTTTAACGAAACTGTCTATATCGTCTTCTAGTGACGGCCACCAAACATAGTACCGGGCGAGTGCTCTCATTGCTGATATGCCAGGGTGACCGCGGTGTAGGAAGGTTAGGACTGATCGACGAAGAGAGACCGGAATTATCATTCTTCCCTGCCAAATAAGAATTTTATTTTCTATTGAAAGTTCATTGCGTTTTCTGTAAAAGTGTTTAACTTCGGTTTGGTCATACTCGATTTCTCGCCATCCTGTATTAATGCACTGTATAACTTTAGTCAGGGTTGAATCTTTTGTTGTTGCTTCACGTATGAGTTTCTCTGACAATTGAAGGTCGTGCAATTTAATTCCCATTAGGCGTGATTCAATTCTATGAACGGCAATTTCTGGGCTTGATGGTTCAGTGTCAGAGTTAGGCAGTCTAGATAAACAATCTGCTAAAATGTTGTGCTCTCCTTTTCTGTAGCAAATGTCGTAATTATAACTGCCAATTATAAGTGCCCATCTAACTAGCCGGTTGTTAGCTAATTTTGGTAGATTTCTTTGTGGACCCAGAATATAGATCAAGGGTTTATGATCTGTCACAAGGGTGAATTTTGAGCCTCGCAAATACTGATCAAATTTCTTTATACCAAATAAAATAGCGAGGGCTTCACGATCAATCACAGAATATTTTGTCTCGGCAGTTCGAAGTTTTCGAGATGCGAATGCTATCGGTTGCTCGACATTTCCAATTTTGTGAAAAAGTACTGCTCCTAAGCCTTTTTCCGAGGCGTCACAAGCTAAAAACAAGGGGCGTTTTTCATCAAAGGCTATTAAAGGCTTTGAAGATACAATGTAAGACTTTGTAGTTTCAAATATTTGATTTTCATGTTCGGTCCAATGCCATGTTCGCCGTCCACTTGTGAGGTCATGCAGGTCTGAGCATAATCCATGCAAGTGTGGAACAAAACGTTCGTAAAAATTAACTAGTCCTAAAAAAGATCTTAGTTCCTTGGCATTTGTAGGTTTCGGAGCTTTCTTTATGGCTTGAATTTTGGCTTTAGTTGGTCGTATTCCGTTCTTATCAATTGTATGACCGAGATATTCTATTTCTTTTTCGAGAAATGTACATTTCTTCAGGTTGACTTTGAGGCCCGCTTTTTGTAATTTTTCAAAGACAGTGGATAGAGTGTTCAAATGTTCATCCATGTTTCGTCCAGTTACGGCAATGTCATCAAAGTAGACAGCAACGTTAGGAATATCCGCAAGCAATTCGTCCAGGTAATGTTGAAATATTGACGGTGCTGTTGAAATTCCAAAAGGCATTCTGTTGTACTGAAAATACCCTTTATGTGTTGAAATTGTTAAAAACTTTTTTGATTCAGGAGCAATCTCAAACTGTAAGTAGGCATCCTTTAAATCAATTTTAGAAAATAGTTTGCCACCTGCGAGTTTCTGGCGTAGTCTATCAAATATTGGTACAGGGTGAAGATGTTTGATCAAAGCTGCATTTAATGTGCTTCGGTAGTCTCCACATATTCTGATTTGACCTGTAGGTTTGATGAGGTTTACAGTAGGTGTGGCCCATTCTACTGGGGTTATGTTAGGATCAACTTTGAAAATTATACCTTCGTTGACAAGGCGATCTAATTCTAATTCAATATTTTTCCTCATACTGAATTTGATTGGTCTTGCTGGTAAATGTACTGGCTTAGCGTCGGATCTAACATGTATGTTCACTTGATAATTGGATGCTTTACCCAGTTTTCCATCAAATAAGGAGTTATATTTGTTAAGTACTTGTTTAAGTGTATGAGGACTATCTTTGATAGAGTAAACAGGTTTCGGAAACTGCATTCCAAATAATTCACTCCAATGAAGGCCAAAGAGCATTGGGTCTGCGTGCTTTAAGACAACTACTGGTAATATTTTTTTTGTTCCACTAAGTTTGACTGTGACGTCTGTTATCCCCTTAGGTTTAAGTTTAGTGTTACCATAGGCTCTCAATTTTGGGGCCTGTGTCAAAGTTGGTGAGCCTAGTTTTTGCCAAAATTTTGTATTGATAATAGAGTACGAAGAACCAGGGTCCCAATCCATCGTGCAGTCTATCCCGTTAATGTTAACATCAATTCTTTTACAGTCCTTAAGTGATTTTGTTGTTACGTTGAAGACAAAATTATTATCATCCTCGTTACTGGATTGAGAAATGTCAGAGGAGGAGTTGTTTGATGTTGAAAATGTGTGCCTAGAGTTCGAAATTTTGTAAGTACGTTTTGGTATCTGACGTGTTTGTCTTTTTGCTGTTGAGATATAAGCCCTTCCAGATTTAATACAACAGCTCTCAAAATGTCCTTTAAAGTTACATTCTTTGCATTCATGGGTTTTTGCAGTACAGTCGTTAAATGAGTGTTTTTCATTCTTGCCACAACGAAAACAATGATTGCTGTAAATTTTCCGGGGCGAAATATTTCTATTCGTTGATTTGTTTTGTGTTCTTGGTTTTCTTTGAATTTTGTTGACACTTGTGGATGGTATATCACGTTCTGCTTGTTCTCTGGATTGTGCTACAGCAAATATCTGTGCAAATGTAACCTCTTTCAGTACCCCTTGTTGGGATTCTTGAAGATCTGGCCATTTCTGTTTCAGGTCAGTTTCTAGTTCGGCATGGTTTAAGCCTGTAGCGAAACGATCACGTAACTGTCGTTCTAAAAATGTGTCTTCATACCCGCAGTCAAGGCTGAGGTTTTTAAGTCGATTGGCGTATTTCTCCATTGTTTCTCCTTTTTCTCTTACGCATTGCCAAAATTCGGTTAAAGCACGGTACCTTGTTTTTTTGATGTGATATAGATCCATGAGTTTGGACTTCAGAGTGTTGTATGTGCTGGAGTCAAAGTTTGGAGTAAGCGAAATTTTAATTTCGCGAAAGGTTTCTGGTGTGAGGCAATTAAGGAGAAGATTCCTTTGGTCACTGACCGAAACTTTATGTATTTCGCATTTTGTTTCAAAATAATCTAAGAAGTCTTCTGCACGGCATGTTTCGGGGTTAAATTTGTCAAAATGTTTATAGAAACCTGTTCCATTGCTTGTTTTATCGTTGCTCGCAGAGCTAGTGGTGGCAATGTTGTTGCCAACGCTTGTTGTGGTCAACAGCTGTAGTAGATGTGTGATCTGTTGTTGTTGCGTTTGTTGAACGCGGAGGAATATTTCAAATTGTTCCTGATCCATTTTTCATTTTGTCGCCAATTTTATGAAGTATAAAATACACAATAAATCCAATAATAAATCACTTGGAAAATGTATTGTAGTTTTATTTACATAGATCGTAAACGAATGACATGACAATAGGATAACATGTTAGGTATGACAATTAGGGTACAGCCAGTAAACTATGTACATGAGAAAGCAGGTTGTAACACTTACGTCAATGATTTGCCGCATGACATGACACTACCACGTCTGGCATGACATCTTGCATTTCGCGCTTGTTTATTAACCCCCGACGCAATCAGAGGAGTGTTATAAGTTTAACATGTGTATATTTGTCTATATTTCTGCGAAATCGTAATTACTTTTTCATTTAAACGGGATGGATTTTATTCAATGAAAATCTGTATAGCTGTTTTGAAGTTATGAGCTCTTTTTCCGATTAAATCTTCAAAAAATAATTATTTGCGAATGTTTAGATGCCGTACGCTGCCTAAATTATGATAGACTAGCTGTTGCCCGCGACTTTGTCCGCGAGGGATTCTTTCTATCATCCATCCTTCCGTCTATCTGTCGTCCGTCCGTCCGTCCAACCATCTGTCCAACCGTCCGTCAAACCATCCCTGTCCCTGCCCCTCTCCTCCTCCCTTTTCCTCTCCCTGTCCCTCTCCCTACCCCTATTCCTATCCCTTACCCTATCCCTACCCCTAACGCCATCTTAACCGCTATCCCTATCTTCATATAAACGTAGAAACGACATCCATATTGATTTTTACACATTTCAACCCCATCGCACCCCAATTTCACGTCCAATACGTTGGATTTCAAAGTTGTTGTAGTTTTTGTATATATTTAGAAGATTATAGTAGGAAGGATAGGATACTGTGGTGTACAGCAGGCAGTGCTAGTGGCCAGCTTGGACAATGGCTGTCAACGCATCAACAACTGTTAGTTAATTACAAATATAACGTGATTATAGAGTGAAGATTTGCGCTTCTTTTGAGATATGTCCTGCAGCCACCGCGTGTGTTTGTGAACGTTTACATAACTTAAAGCTTCTCGATGTAGGTATGGTACTAATTGAATCACTTTAAGGGGGTTGACAATGAACCGCGGTTCAATTAGTACCCATTCTAATGTGTAGCTACAATAAATAATGACCGAAAAATCTGAAATGATTAGAGCATTAAGAAGCTTATGTAAATATCTCTAACTGGCACAGTTTGTTTAGAAATCGGCACAAGTCCTTTACAAACAAATTTTATTTTGCGGTCCTAAAATGAACTTTATTGGGTCCTCATAATTATATAAGTATATATCGGAACCCTCGGCGCGTGAGTCCGACTCGCACTTGAACGGTTTTTTCTCTAGTGGTTCAATGAGTACTTATACTGATTCAATTAGTACCACTGCCGGTTCAATTAGTACCACTGCCGGTTCAATTAGTACCCATACCCGGTTCATTTAGTACCATGGGGGGTACTAAATGAACCAATTCCATTATTTTAAAAAAGTGAGACTTTACAGAAAACTATAAGAGATGCACGTTTTTAACTAACTTTGCCAGTTTTCTAATAAAACAGGTTACTAACAAAAATCTTTTCATTTGGGCTACTAAACAAAAAGTTACAAGCGTTCAAAAATTTGGTGGTTCAATGTCGACCACCTCACCCTATGTTTCACCTTCGGCGGTTGTTTTAAATTTTAAATTTATTTTTTTGTCCGTTACCTATCTCACTAATCAGTTATCAGATAATAAGTATTTTGGTTTTGATTTATTTGTAAATAATGAGCGAAACTAAACTGTGTGTGTAAAATGGGTGTATTTAAGTGTTGGGTTCCTAGCTGTGAAACCAAAAGTAATATCAATTACTTAGTAAAGCAGTTTGTGCGAAACATTTCGAGCGAAAAATTTTATGAACATGGTGGCCTAAATTGGCTTATTGCGCAGCCAACTTTGTTTACAGTGGCAGATATTTGCAGTGGATTTCCAAAATGCCCAAGTAAGTACCTAGTTTTCTGTTTTTAATAAACTGTTTGGCCAAAGTTTTTATACGATCATCTTATAAATTGCGGTAGTAGAGTATTTAAAACATAGCAGAAAATAAGGATGTGCTACTATAAATTTGTATTATTTATCGACTCGATGTTTTAAAAAATACGTTTATAATTCATTGATACATCATACAACATCATCATCATACAACATCCACATGAGGTAATGTTATGACATATAATGTGCCACTTTATTTTGAAAACTAAGTACAACCCAATTTTAGATGGGTCGTTTGTCAGCATTTGAAGATGGCAGTCATGTATATGTTGTAATTTTTATTCTTCCTGTTTATTTAAGAGTTTAATATCAAATTTTGCTAGGATGTTATCCAGACTCTTATAGTGAACGTTACAGGGAAGATTGAAACACATTCATTTTACTGAGAGTTTCGAATGGTAAAAAGCGGCTGTCGTTTTGGCTTCAATAACTTTCCCTATCAATTATCCGAGTCCTTATAGTACACAAGACTTTGTGTTTGTGGTGTGAATTCCTGTGTAAATCTTCCACTAGAAATTGGCGACGACATCGGCATGATTTTGTAACAAATTATTTACTTTGACATTGGTGAAATTGGACTTGTAATAAGATGTGACCGCTAATAAATAAATATAATAATACTAATTTTAATATTTTATCATTTCAGGTGATGAACTGTACAATGTTTGTGAAATACCATATATCATACTTGGATAAAAGAACGCACAGGTGATACACTGAGACACAAGCTCCACCCGAACGAGGTTGTCGATGCAGCTAGTCTTACATACGTATGGGTTAACGTACAAATGAATATGATCATGTAATAAATTATATATGAGAAGGTAAATACTTAATAAACAAAGCATCAACTAATTCATAGTTTTATTTCACGTTTACCAGGAATAGGTATGGTATGTTTATCGATGGTTGTAGTACATCACTAGCAACAATGAGAAAGATATCACCATATATTCGTCTCTTTCTATGAGTAACTAACGACGCCGTATTATTACACAGAAACTAAAATTAGCATCCACGGCCGTGATTGGCCCGATTCCTATCTGTACTCTGTACATAAACTTACTAATCTGGGGTACAGAGTAATCGAAATCAACCAAAGGCAAAGGGCAAACAAGCCCAGAGAGATTTTTTTTTTTTTGTTTCATTCTTCCTTTCGGAAAGGCAAAGAGTACAAAGCCCAATGGAAGGTAACCAGGGTTGCCAGATCTTTGCCAACTCAATTCGCCTTTTTACTGCCGAGTAGCCTAAATCGCCTAAATTAATTTTTTAGTCAAATAGCCTGATTCGCCCAATATTTTGAACCAAGTAGCCTAAATGTAGCCCGAATAAAGATAAAATCTTGAAAAATAAATCAACTAAATCCTCTAAAACAAAAAAAATAAATGAAAAAGAATTCAACTTTTTTCATAGGGGCATGATAATAATACACTACCCAAGTTCTGTACTAGCTATAATATCTTTTTGACACATAAAATATGGCAAAACAACAACGTCAAGTGACTTCTCTGCTGTTAATTTTGAAGTACTCCTAAAGTAGCCTAAATCGCCCGATCGGTTTTTCCTTGGTAGCCTTAATGGCTACTGGTAGCCGATCAGATTTTTTGGTCGCCATGAGACCCCTTGAGGTAGCCTAAATGGCGACATTTCGCCTAATCTGGCACCACTAACCAAGCAAGGCTGTGTTCCAAATTGTACAAACGCTGCTAAAAGCGTATACAGTACTGACGGACGGTCCAAATTGATTTTGCACGCTCACAAAGCTATCACTGCTTTAATGGCTCTAGTCAATTTGGAATGGATTTAAGCGCACTCACGTGTTCATCTGTCAAAATGTCAGTTTTGTTTTTATTTTCTTTAACAAAGCCTAAGCTAATCGCTGAAAAATGTGCGCCAAATCCACTCTCATTTCCATTAGAGACAAACTCATTAAAATCAAAACTTAAAGACATCAGCTGGCTGCAAATGTGTGGGATTTTATATGTGTCAAATCGATTTTGACATTAGCGCTTTCACTGCTACACCTATTTCACTAAAGCACTGATAGCAGAAACGATGACGTCATCAATGACGTAAGGCGGTGAACGAGCGAGTGCTTTAGAGCACGCTTTTGGTCAATTTGGACCGACTTAAGCGCGCTCACAGTGCTCTAAAGCAGTCTGTTAGCGCAATATGGAACGCACAGTAAGAGACAAATCAGCACATCAATCAGCACCAAAGATTTTGGAAACTACGCCAGCGCAGCGTTTTTCTTACGTCAATGATCAGCACTATGACTGTTTTTTTTTTATTATGGCAATCACTGAAAAAAAAAGAGTATTTATTACTACCAAAGAGAAGAGCAAAAGAAAAATGGGCAAGAAAAGACAGATCAGAAAATCTTGCATAAAATGGGTGCCCGCAGACAGTCAAAGTTTGATCGCGTAATGTAATTTAAGATAAGGATGCAGCTATAGGAAAGAAAGAAATAGTCATATACACCTAGTCTATGGTCCTATAACTTTCTCTTTCTTTTTTATAGCTGCATCTCCACTGATCGCGGATCACAAACTGACAGCCTCCGGGGACCCAATAAATATATAAATACATAACAATTAACAAGCGCAGCGTTTTTCTTACGTCAATGCAATTAACCCATCATATCCTAGATGATTCCATCCTGTCTGTGGTTATAAATATATTTTACTTGTCCACTCTCAGCTTCTGTGGTCCAGACAAGGGTAATTATTACCTCTTTTCGAAACCAGCTTAGATATCAAACTAAACAACCTTTTGAATCGAACAACTTTTCTGGTAATATTCTTCGTCCGAGGAAATATTCAATAGGTATTCTCGAAATATTTTGCAGTATTGGCAGCACTGGCGGACTTTTTGTTTTCGTCTGCTGTGACCCGTCCTGTCAGGCTGTCAGTTCAGTCTTCTCTCTCTTTCTTTCTTTCACTCACTGCTCTGATGACCAGCTTCAGGGAGGAGGGCTTTTCTTATAAAAATCTATAAAGTAGTGAAAATATATTGGAAAATTCCTTAGTTCATTGGTAAGTAAAGATGCAATTATGTTATTTGTGTGTTTCATAAAATTTTAACTAAGTGTAATCAATTATTGTGACGCATCTACAGTGCAGCAAGGCGTACATGTCTGAAAAATGATCGAGTTTACGATAAAAACACTGGACTCCAACAACCATCCGTTCTTGGTGGATGATGAGGTTAGTTACCCCCTTTTGTCTTTAGCGTGCTACATTTGCAACGTGCAAAGTTTCTATATTTCTATGTGTACTAAATTACAAAACTACCTACCCACCTATTATCAACATCATTGATTGCGGCGGCGAATTTTAGCAGGCGCAGCGCAGGGTCGACGCATTTCTATTACACCTGCGCCGATAATTGTATCCCATAGCAGCTCTGTAAATGTAAGAATAAGCAGCTCAGGCTTCAAGATCAGAAAGTTTCATGACCACAATTTTTTTTAGTTATCTACACTCAGAAAAATACCTTAAATTCATTCACAGATTTTTTTATCATCTCAATTTTATGGTTCGAACTTGAAAAGGCCAGTCCATGCTGTTTGCCTGCTGTTTGTTCTAACCCATCTGCTTTAAATAGCTGTTCATCAAACACGTCTTCTTTTTTTTTCCTGTTACCTACCCACCCCCTAAGAAAAAAAGATCCATATATTTCACAGATGCTTCTATTATCGCTATTAATTTAATGGTTTGAACTTGAAATATTACATTACTGCAGCGGTCGAAAAAACGGGTATTGAGGGACGAACGTGATAATGTGGGGCAGAGGCATGAGCCGAGGCCCACATACGTGAGTCCATCAATACCTGGTTTCGGCCAAGGCTTGTATAGTGCTTTTCTCAAACAATGCGCGGATATTTAAATTGTTACATAAATTACTTACATTTTCAGTCTCTTCTCTTTTTGCCACTGAAAAAGTTCTCATAAGATTTAAAATAGTCATCACATGTACATGATATTTGAGGCACTATTTCTAAATTCCATTGACTTTAATTAATTTTGTTCACAATTACAACCTAAATTGCACTAAATTAAATACAATAAGTTAGCATGATGTTCCCGCTAATAACTTTTAATAAAGAATTATGTTCAGGGTACTTATTCTTAAACCTATTCTAGTGATTAATAGATATAGAATAAAAACAAAATCTTAATTAAAATCTATTTATTAAAAAAATAAAATTTGTTAATTATGAAATGGTATTTGATTCCTAATAACACAAATAATTATAATTTACTTTTTTAGAGTTGATCAAGGCATTTCAAATTAGGGTAATTATTTTTGTCATTCGATGAGTTCAAAACTAGGACCCAGCGCCACAGATTATATACTAGTTACTACGGTCTTGCGCGAAATAAATGATGTGTGACCTCCTTGTTCAGAACTCTTTCATTGGTTACCATCTTCTTGGTTACCATGCTTTGGAGAAAAAGCTGGTTCCATTTTGAAATTAGATGACAGAAATAAGTTTTCATAGTAGTTTTCCCGACTGTTTGGCACGGAATAAATGGATTTTCATACTAACTTTCCCGGCCGCTGCTCTTTTACCAGTACAGATACTTCAATTTAACTCTAAGAAGGTTGTTAAAATAATGATTGAATTTCTAAGCATGTTTGAGAAAAGACAAGTTCTTGCTGTTGTCTGCTGTTTGTTGACATCCTTTTGTTTTTAAGTATATCCTCGCAACACATGTCTGTTGTTTACTATTAGCCAAAAGCCATACTATAAAATTACTAGCCACCCACTTAAAGAAAATGTAGATTCAAAGAATTATTATTAATTCACCAAAAGCAAGCATAAATTTTGTATTGAACAATAGTATATTTTAAAATTTCCATTTATTATTCTCGTGACTCTAGAACTTTCTTTACTCTACCTTTACATTAATACATATCATATATCCTTGACTATAAATGATTACAGCTTGCCCAATAGTACTTGAAAAGGTTCAAAAACTTACCAAGTTTACATTAGCCAGGTTGACTGGCGAGGGCCAGTCCTATTGTACGTTCCTTAACTTGATGCACATCTGGAACTTATGATTCTGGTTTCTATCACAGAAGAATCTTCTCTTACAAGTGTAGGGCAACTAACTACCTTCAAATAAGACATACTTCCACACCCAAACACACGCATACACTAAGACAATATAAAAAAGATTCTTCTGTTCAGTGAACATTATCTGCAGCATTCATGCTGAGAAAAACGCTTTTTTCTGTAATGCATAAATTATGCTTGTTTCTATATAAGGCAAGGTTTCCAGATGTGTGGTTAAAACATCTGTCACTCTCTGCGATTATTTGGGAATGAGTATGAGTAAAATTTTGGGTACTTTAAACAGGAATATGATATATAAAATAGAAAATCCCAAAATTTTACAACCACAGGCCTGATTCGAACCTGCGTCTGCTCTGTCAGTACCGGAGGTGCTTTACCAACTAGGCTACCATCTTGCCTGATGTGAAATACGCAACCTCTGTATGCATTTCAATGTTGCATTTGTGCAGCAAATGCTTATTAGGTGGCAATAGTAATTTTTTCTTTTCTTCAGGTGCCTCTTTATCTGTGTCTTATGTATTTGTTTGATGTATCAACAACTGTTAGTACATGTTGTATTTACTTTAGTAATACTTTTTATATTACCAATTCAACAGATTACAGTGCTGCAGTTAAAGGAGAAAGTTCTTGAAAACCTCGGGATTGAGATCACCCAGCAACGCCTCATATTCTGTGGACGGGTGTTGCAAGATGAAAAGAAATTAGCTGATTATGGTAAATGCAACTAACATAACTTATAAAAAAAATAGCCACCTAAAAACTTTACTTTTACTACTTTTTTCTTTTTCTTTTTTACTATGACTGTCTAGTTTTAGATCACCACTGAATGTTGGTTGATTAATATATAATAAATTTGTATTTTCGACACAACAAATGACGCCATCTCTGTACTATTACTGTTATTTTATTTATTATTATAGTATAGTTAAGGCTATGTAATTATTTGTTTGTACTACCTTAAAATGAACAAGACTAACAAGATTGTGAAATTAGTTTGTTGTGAGCCCTGCATATACATTTATTTGTATGTACAGATGTGAACGGCAAGGTGATACACCTGGTGCAGCGGATGCCTCCGAGCCAGGAGGAGCGGCAAGCGGCCAGTGCCAGCAACAATGCCAGCGCCGACACCAACAATGGCGCGCAACAGCAGATCCGAAGACTTATGGTAACTATTAACTAAGAACTAAAGACTTATGGTTACTATAAAGGCGCTGTACGTAGTCAAAATTACCTCCCTTTCTAACAAAGGGCAGAATGCGCCTGCTAGAACAGAGGAGATTCGCGCTGTTTTACGTTTTTCGCTCATTTTTGCATTTTTCTCGGCGTACTCTCAACGTACTGAAAAAATGGTATGCAAAAAACTAGATTTAACAAAAGGCTTTCTAAAACAGCTAATTTTGAGGCGATATTTATAATGGTTTCTAAGCGATTTGGTTTATAGTACGAAAAAAGCACATTTTTCAAAAACATATTCTATCGGGTTTATTAGTAAACGTCGCACAAAATAACTTTGGCCATGTCATTGATGCGCAGAAGTCAAAAATGACTTATTTTCTTAACGATCCCATTCGGGATCGGTTAGGTTGTGTTCTAACGAACCTAACCGAACCGGCTAATTTTGACCAGCATAAATTTGGTGATCATTTATCCATTTTGGTGGTCATTTATCCATTTTGTCTGAAGTGTATTGGGGTATAAAAAATTATTTTGGAAATCATTTAATTTAATGCCAAAAAAAATTATGGTTGAGGTGATTGTATCTAAAATTCTACTTTTGACAGTGGACAGCGCCTTAACTGATAACTATCTGAAGCAATGTCTATAAAACACTTTACATTTTAGATTAAGAAGTTGCTGGCGAAAATAAAACTAAAATAGACCTCCAATTGCACTGTGCCTGTTTTTAAAATGTTTTTTTTTTGAATATTTCCCCTACACCTGAGAATGATTTTTAGGGTTCCGTACCCAAAGGGACAAAACGGAGCCCTATTGCTGTCACTCGCGTGTCAGCGTTTTTTTCTCGTCAATCCCGTAGTGTGCCAAAATATTGTAAGTGTGTAAATATCAGTTTTCGATTTAGGGATCTCTTTGCGAAATAGTATATTTCCGATAACGATTCTTATTGGAAATGAAAAATATGACGGTATTACTACATGATGATGAAATTATAGGAACACTAAAGCTGAAAATATAGAAGTATATAGCAATCGGGCGCTGGATATCGTTGGGCGTTTTGGAAGGAAACATTTTATGACAAAATAAAAACTTGTCGTAAAACAACTACGAAACCGTGGTCTGACACGCACTTGAACCAGTTTTTAGATCCTTGTTGTCTCATATTTATCGTGTAATTAAGTGTTAATGTAATATTTAATTAAGTAGTCTTTGCAATACTTTCGGCATCCCATACTCCTTTTACTTTATTTTTGTAGCAGGCAATGACCGGTACGAGGGCGTTTCTGGACGATCAGCAAGCAATAGCAATGTCGCCGACCACCGGCCGCTTGGACTTCATTCGGCGGATGATCAGCGAGATCAAGACCTCGCTAGCCAACCTGCAGGCTCACGTCAACAATGAGGTAACACTACATTGCTCTTCTGTATCCATAATTTTTAATTACCAGAAAGAATGGGGTGGTTCAACAAACAACTTTTCAATTCCATTGCTCGAAATACGAAAAACAAATTTTAATTTCTAATTAGAACCGTATCAGCTGATAGCGCAAAAAGTTTTCTATTTGTTTAAATTGTGAATTTGCTTTTACAGAATCATTTATTCATATTAGGGTATTCTTTTATCATTTTGTGACGTGAGTATAGCTTGCGAATTTGCAACTTGCCAAAAACATTCTTGTGTTCCTCTTACATGTTTTTATTCGGATGGTATTCCTATCTTTACGTAATTAAAAATGTTACGCATGTGATGCTTGCAATCGCTTCATTTTGTGCCTGTGTGTTTTAAGTATATTATTAGTATTGAATTCTATTTTCTAGCGTTTTGTAGCCGATATACATAGTCTTACTGATGATATTATTCGGCGACGTATTTCTATGGATTTTGTCGCGAAAGACATTAATTATGCCTACCATCAGCAAGTCTCCTAATGAATCATTCAAGGAGCTTAAGCTGCTAGTAACTCGTCCAGTATTGGATCGATAAAACAGTCTGCGACAAAAGACGAAGCGAATATGGCGTTTATAACTTGTACTCTTTTAACGATACGAAAGCTCACTCCCCGTCTCTCCCCGTATTATATATAGTATTTCTAATAAGGGGAGTGAGCTTTTGTATTATATATAAAATGTAAAATTGGACAAACCAAACGAAGTTTATGAAGAAACTGCTTAGAGCTATTTCGAGTTCTTTTGTTTAGAAACTCAAAGGTTTCATAAAAGGGTGTTTGAGATCGGTCATCGAACTTGCAACCCTTACGATGTGATGATGAAGAAGCACAAAAAGTTATTAGTACTGATTGAGTAAACTTACGTTTATACGGCTTCCTATTTTGAGTTAACAATGATTCTTGAACTTTCGTTACTTTAGATCAATAAAAAATACGAAAACAAAGATGTACAGTCACAGGAATTGATTGTTGAGCAGGTTGAAGAAAATTAAATTTTTGGGCATTGTTAGTAAAACTAAATGAAATTATATGATGATGTTCTGTCATAGGAGTTGTATCTCTTATAGCTTTAGCTTTAAAGACGCTTAGTTAGCTGTTCTTTCTTCATGTTTTAGTTGTTCTACTATTTATGGTTTTCCATCACTTAATTTCTCCTTAGACCTAGCAAATGAGTCGCTATCATACATACATAACATCACGCCTCTTTCCCGTTGGGGTAGGCAGAGACCACAGGCCTCCACCTGCTACGATCTAGACATACTTCCCTTGCTTCCTGTACTTTCATCAATCCTTTCATACATGCTCGTCGGTTTAGGGTACTTTTAACCTGGCCTTTATTCAGAACGTCCTGAATTTGGTCCTGGTACGTTCGCCTAGGCCTTCCCCTTCCAACGTTTCCATTCACTCACACCTGGTAGATCTCTTTCGTCAATCTTCGTTCATTCATCCTCTCTACTTGACCAAACCATCTCAGCATCCCTTTCTCGATTTTGGTCACTACTAACTAATTCACTAATTCTACTTTCATGCTTCTTCTTGGTACCAAAACTCCCCCATGAACAGCCAAACGAGCCTTGTGAGACACCTTCTGACTCCTCATAAAGGCGTGCAGGGCACCATTCACCATGTTTCCAGCATTCACTCTTCTTTCAATATCACTTTCACACTGTCCATCTCTCGTAAACTTTGAGCCCAAATACACAAACTCCTTCACTTGTTCGACTTGTTCACCGCCTATTAATCTAGTACATTCTTCTCTTTCAAGTACCATTACTTTCGTCTTGCTTACATTTACTTTCATTCCTTTCCTGTCCAAAGGCACATTCATCATTGTTACCATCTCCTGCAAGTCGTCAGCAGATGACGCAAGTACAACTTGTTCATCAGCGTAGAGAAGACATTTGATGAGTAACTCATTCATTCTGAGTCCACACATACTCTCTTTCAGATCAATCAAACAATTATCCATGAACAGGCTAAACAGCCAAGGTGACGCTACACATCCCTGCCTAACACCTTTTTCGATACTAAACCATTCAGTATACGCAGTATACTCGTACGCTATCATACGATAATTATTTATTTACTATTAATTGTCAGCCCGCCCATCAATTAAATACAGTGAGTGTACAAAGCCTTAAAAAATACAAACTGTTTGGAGGGTCACATTTTTTATTTTTAAAGCTATGTATACAGCTGCATCGCGCTTTTATGTTTAATTTTCTATTATTTTGTTTCGTTGTAGTGTTTTATGTTTGTTACTGTGCTTACTATAGGAGAATTCCGCTCCCGCTGAGGTCCAAGTAGAGCCAATGGAAAACGAACCCGCTTCCAGTACGCCACAAGAAGAGGTAAATACATATTAAACATTAAAGCCTACTTGTATACCCCTATGTACTAGCGAATTGGGATTCAATTTTAAATGATTTAATTAGTTGGTTGTGGAAGTCTTTCCTTTGAATATGCAACCCATGTGTATTGTAAAAGTCGACTAAATCAGAAGAGAGGCAAGAGCGTATGGTGTTAACAATGCGGCGACGACTGTGACAATTTACCCAAAATAAAATTGATTCCTGTGATTAATAGGTAACCTCTTTTATTGTTGAGGTAGACGTAATGATTACGCAACAACTGACAATGCGTGATACTTACACCTGCCTTTTATGAACATATAATAACGGTTTGTATTTGGACCTCTGACCAAACATTTGTACGAGTAGGTTACTCGGAACGTGACACTGAACACTTTTCCAAAGATAGTCTAGGCAACGAAGCGGATAGTTGTATGAAGACCCCCGCATTAAATCCTCAGCCGATGAAACTTTGCTGGGGTATTACACTACATGAGCTAAACCTTCTATAGAAAAAAAAAAATCGGTACTTTTAATTTTTCCATACAAAAATTACAAAAAATGTATGAAAAATTTTTTTAATTTTTTTTTTTTGATATTTTGAATTTACATTTAATTCATGATTCTTTATCATCCTGTCAAATAAAATCTGCCTGATAAATTTATGTTGGGGCCAATTGCTTCGTTGGGTGGAAAAGCGATAAAGTATTTGGTCTTACCATACAAGTTCTAATAATGCTAGCGCAATATTTGTATGGGAAGCGAAAACAATCTGATATAATTACTAGAATTAGGCTAGAGGTCCTTCAAGAACCCGGTACTATAAGTTTGACTGGTGGCGGTAATATCCTATTTATTCCAGACGTCTCGAGTTAATTGCTCCTTTAATGATTTACATCGTATAACGACCTCGGCTTAAAATAAAATTAATTTTCACCTGTTAGAATAGTTGGCTTTACTCGCTAGGAGTGCCAACTTATATCAGTTCCCTGTAGGGAACTAAAACTAGAAGCTTAGTTTGCATGTTAAGCCGGTATTGGGACGGTGCAAAGGCCGTATTATTTGTGTTCGATTAAGAAAGGTTAAAAATTAACAAACGAGCGCCTTCCTAAGATAATATGAGACTATTCTAATTTCGCGTGGGCTGAATCAATAAAGCTTGAGAATGTTGTCTTTTTTCGTCGCCGTCTATAAGTTAAATATATCTGTTAGGTTTGCGAAACAATATTACTATAGTCGGTTTTTTTTAACGGTGCATAAGAGAATCATCGTAAACACTTTTTATATGTGTTTTATATAGACTTGTTAAAAAAGTGGCGACTTCGAACGGGGTGAATATAAACGTGGTGAACATATGGCCATTATAGATGTGGCTGCTAGAGTCGTGGTATTTGAAGGCGTGGTGGCTATAAAGTGTTGACTACAAATAAACGAGCCGTATACAAGTAAACTGCGCAAGCAAATGTTAAAGGCGTCTCCGACTATAATTGAAAGCTCCATAACAAAAGCTGTGAGAGTGTCTTATTTTTAGTAGTCCTGCACCATTAAAAAAACCAACATAGTTCGGCCAAACGTGCACCTGAAATTAGTTTTACATCATAGCTATAGGGTTTTTCTAATGCAGATCTGTGAAAAGTAACAGGAAGAAAAGTGTCAAATATACATTCTCTTTCCATTCCCTTGTTTATCGTAAACGAAAGTTAAAAAAATCATCTCCATTTGTGCAAAATAAAGTTAAGGGCGACGTTTTTTTTAATAAGTGCCTTTCACATCTCCCAGCAAGATGTTATTTGTCAATTTCATCTCCAGTCACGTGGATTTACGCACGCGGACTCAAATCGCGAACGCGTGACTGGAGAAGCGTTCTCGAAGTATCGTACGAATTTAGAAAGGATGTAGGCTTTAAAAAATTAACTGTTTCAGGCACCTGATCTCTGTAATATCTCTGGGATATCTGTGATCGTGTATCAAGGCAGTATTGTTTGTATTTCCAGGATACATAAGTGTTAATTTGCAATATTCACCAGTATTTCTATTTGAGATACAAAGGCGTTCCAACATAATGTCACGTAATATAATTTGTTCGGTACTTTGTATGAGGTAGTGAATTGTACTTCAGTCGATAGATTCATTCTTTGTTGCAACAGTTGGTGCAATAATTGTTTTTTTTATGGTGTGTTTATGGATGCAATTCAGTAAATATCAAAAATGGTAGGAAGCAATATCTTGGGACAACTTTTGACAGCTACTTAATTTCAAAATTTTGGGACTTTTTAGGTTTTATCATAACTTTCATATGTTGCACCCAAAGAGATTTGAAGCTCGCTGCGCTCGGTCATTGCACCCTAGCGAAAAGTTACTTTCTATAATATTAAAGAGCATAAAATTTTTCATTCGATCCAAGAAGAAAGCTGTGGTCATGAAACGAAGTTTTTTCTAAACTTTGTAAATATTCACCTTGCTGTTCTACGGCTTCACACGCATATAATTTATTTTCTCGCAGGAATTAATGTTTATTTACAAAGTTGGAACATGCTTTGTTCTTGACCATGGTTTTCTTCTATATTGCTTGACCGAAATATTCACTTTTGGTAAGCATTAGACGCAAAATATGTTCTTTAATTTAATAGAATGTAACTATTCGCTAGCATGCAACGTTTGGACGTATGAAGAGAAACCAAAAAGTCCCAACATTTTGAGGTTAAGTAGCTGTCAAAAGTTGTCCCGTAATATTTCGTGCTACCATGGTGCTACCATTTTTTATATTTAGTTGCACTTATTTACACTCAATAAAAAAAATCTACTGCACCACCTTTTGAAAGTCTACCGACTGAGGTATTGGCTAATTTTAAAGAAATTTTTATAGGCGTAACATTGAAATCTTGTCACTGATAAAAGCTTGCAAATTGTACTAAATTTAACTTTCATCCAAACTTTTAAATTGCTCGGTGCACAAAGTGCTCATTTTTAGTTTGTGTTTTTACGTGATTCTGTAGTTCCTAAAACATTATGTAAAATACGAAATTTACCGTCTATGGTCTTACTCTTGGCCTCGATCTATCTATCTAGCTCTGAGGACGGACGATGGAACGAGCTTGCCCACTCGCGACTTACATAGATTCTAGTTATAAGAGCTCGGGAAACAGACGCAGGCAGAGAATTCCACTCTTTAGCGTGCGCATTATAAAAGATGTTTTAAAATCCCATGTGGGTGTCGTAATAGGCGACTAAGGGTTAATGAACCAGAGGATGGGCAGCAGCATCCTACTCTGTATCGTATCATCTCACAATAATAATAATTCATTTAGTAAAAGGCTTTGAATCCCAATGTGTTAGTATTACAGTCGAGACTTAAAAACTAATTAAACAACACTTACAATTCATATCAGTCAGAGGACCACGACGCGCTCATCTCAGAGTGCCACCCTGTCGAACAATGATTTTGATAAAATGATTCAGTAGAGGAGCCTCGAGTTTGTTATGACTTTCAGAATACTGTTGGAGCTATTTCTTGATCTTGTAAGGAGGGAGATTGTTTTCTTCCTGATTATAGCGTAAAAGTCGTCTGTTCGTGCTTCCGCAAACATTCCGGAAGCATTAAAATAACGTGGAAGTCCAAACAGTATTCTGAAGCCATTATTATAATGAATCTGAGGGTATCTAGCGACTTTTTGGAACAGTTGACAGGGCACTCGTGTAAAAAGTTTGGCAGTAAAAGCCTTGAAAAGAGTCATTTTGGCCTGATCACTGCACCGATAAAACCTGTGAGCCTACATGTTACACCTCGGCGCCAGAGCCCTTCGTTCATGCTCTGCGGTCACCAACATTCGAGGTATATGGTGCCAGCCGTAATGCTAACAAGCGTGGTGACTATGGTACTTCCCTACAAAGTAGAAAATCGCAAAATTTCACAACCACAGGCAGGATTCGAACCTGCGTCTTCTGCGTAAGTACCGCAGACGCTTTACCAACTAGGCTACTGTGGTCCTGCCCGATGTTGTGAAATTTAGCGACCTCTTTACGCATTTCAACGTTGCGTTTGTGCTGCCACCTAGTAAGCGTTTTTGCTGTACTAGCGCAACTAGTCCATCATTGCAGATAGATTTCGAGTTGAAAATTGGTACTATGGTGCTGGTATATGGTACTTCCCCTCCACATTGTTTCAGCAAAAGCTGGAATTTGGACGTTTCATGGGATGTTATGATGAGACCAAGTGTTCATTGTTTAAAATTTTCAGGACGTGCACTACTTTACCCAGAATATTGCGAAACAACAGTTAGGTTTTCAGGAAAGTTGGGATATTGACGAATAAAGGGTATTAGGGACGGTTTACGGAAACCGAGTACGCCCTTTCAGTATTCCGTACACCGGCCCTTACACCATGTATTTCCTTAATTTGTTTGTTTCTGTTGACGATGCGAAGTGTTGTGTGGTTGTTGATGTACCTTTGTTGTTTGTAGCCCGAGCCGGTTCTGGACGAGGGTGGTGAAGAGGCCCCAGACCCAGTCACGCGGCAAAATAACGCGCGGCGCCGGTAACTATACACCCACCCAATACACACACTCTACTTTATTAGCTGATTTACACAGGGCAAAATTTAGGCGCTCCTGAGGGATGCAGCTAGAAGCTGAAAAGAAACACTCGAATACCTTTCTCATTCTTTCAAATAGCTGCATCCTTCCGAGGCGCCAAAATTTTGCCTCTGTGTAAGTCAGGGTTGCTACACACATCAGCGTGCCGGCATTTTCGGTTTGGTTTTTTCTTAGAACTAGAGTTGTCTGTTGTATGAAAAAAGCCGAACCGATATGCCGGCCCGCTTAGTGTAGCAACCCTCAGCCATATAGGTGTTGGGCTTTTTTGTAGTCTGTTCAGGGAAGTACCACCCCCATGCCAATCTCTGACGTATTGCAGGATGTCTTTCCCATGTGCTGGTTTGCTCACTTGTGACATAAAAAGTACATAAACGGCAACGCAAAAGCAAATTAAATGCAAACTTTTAACAATATCTTAAAGGAAAATTAAACATAAAAAAACCGCGAAATTTGAATGTTTTAAAATAAAATTTCTTCAAAAGTACAGTGAAGAGCAGGTCATTGCTGTTATATTGAATTGAAGGGTCTAAGCAAAGAGCCTTTGAATATAATTGATTTCATAAATTGATACATCAGTACAGTAGTACAGTCAAGTGCATAAATATGTTTCTTGAAATCCATTGCAAAATTACATGTATTTATGTAAAGATTCACGAATTATGTCACACTTTTCTCATCGTTATTATGTCTTCGTTTTTGTTGCAAAAATATCTAAATAACTAAGTGAGCAATAATATGTCCCACAAAAGGTTTGTATTGCTCGTTATATAACAAATTGTCCTTTATAGTATACATATTATTGATCAGTTTTCGCAGACATATTTATATCAGTTAGATTGGATGCTATAATAATAAACATTCAATGATACATACTTTTGAAACGATAGTTTAGATACATATTTATGCACTTGACTGTACAAATTGATACATACAACATATTTGAATCATGATTTGAATGCAAAATTAAAAGAGAAAACAATATTTAGTACTATTATGTCTGTTTATAAAATCGAAGAAAGAATAGATTAATCCTTCTTAGTGTGGATCCTTAGGCGCAGCATGTGGCCCACTTGCTCGTTGGCTTAAACGTATGGCGAGCCTTACATTTCGACCGCACTCCTTAGCTGTCGCGTATTATTTGTGACTTAAAGCGATCCGTTTTCCATACTAAATTCAAATGACTTGCATTCTTATACGGGACATAAAATGCTGTTGAAAAACGAGTGTATACTGTTATTATTAGTAAAAAAATTGCGGATTAATACAATGATACAGCTTATGCACCGAAAGTACTACAGTATAGATCGCACACCTACAATGGTAATATTGAACCAAAAATTGCTAACCAAAAACTAGTACTATCGGTGCATTAGCCGTATCTTCGTATTAATCAGCGAATAATTTAACTAAAACTATCAGTTTACACTCGTTTTTCAACAGCATTTTATGTCCCGTAGAAGAATGCAAGTCATTTGAATTTAGTATGGAAAACGGATCGCCTTAAACTTGTAACATAAAAAAACTCGCAGGGCGATCCGAGCTCTGCGCGCGCGCCACGCGCGACATCGCGACTTGGCGCAAATGATCGAGGAGCTGGACTCGCTACAGGAGCAGTTCCAGCCCTTCCGAGCTACCTACGTCCAGATGCTCAGAGCTGCCAGCAATCTAGAGGTCAGTACTCTAATATTTACGTCACACGGTTCGAATCGAAATTAAATAATTATTTTCTTTTAAAGTTGTCATGAATTATCAGTTAAATTTACTTTATTTTTATTGGAACTTATTTTCTTTTGTTATACATTCCAAGCGAGTCCTTTTTTTCAGCATTTTGTTTTTGGTTTTCACTTTTACTTGTTACGGTTTCCCTCCACGAGCGGCGCCACAGGCACTCCGCTCGGTCGGACAACCATTCGACATTCATTCGTCTGTCATTCTATCATCTCGCGCATGACGCACATACTGTAACTTTCTAATTGTTATATTAAACTCAATCTTTGTATAATCTTCGAGTTTCCTTCAAAAACCCATCAACCAGCCCTTGTAGAAGCTCGATCATACTTCAAATTATGAATAAAACAAAATACAAATTAAGTAGTCTGTTTAACAGATAAAGGTTAACTTTGAACTATATATAGGCTTTATTTCATGTAAATCGGTTCGCGGTACGAAAATATTTTTTTTGTTATACGAAGCAAATGTAATGTTTGTCAGCCGCCGCCGCTGTCGGAGGAATGTCGGCAGCGCAACCAGCGCACCGTGGACATGGTTTCGGACATAATGCACGGGTTCGCTCACGCCTACCACGCCATCAGCGACATCAACTTCGTAGTGGGCCAGCGCACGCCGCGCCTCACCTCCGATGCGGCCATCTTGCGTCACCCCATCCCCATGCAGGTAACTTACTTACCTGCTTTGCTAGGTTTATTTTCCCGTGTTTTCCTCAATTTTTTTATTTTTTTTTACGTAGGAAAGGTAAGCATTTGACTCCTATCTCACCTGATGGTAAGTGACGAAGGAGTCGAATATGTAGCATGCCTATCCACAAGAGGCCTGGTTGTTCACTCTTGCCTTTGAAGATCCAGAATTTATTTTTCGGGGAACAAATCTGCAGTTACAATCTTTAGCTGTGCGTATTATAAAAGATGAAGCAAGGCGCTTCGTGCGAATAGATGGTATATAAACGACATATGGTGTCTAGTGCCACGAAGATGGAAAGGAGAAGGTGAAATTAGGTTGTGCAATTCTGACGGACACTCATCGAAATGTGTTTTTTTTTGTTATAAGTGAGCAAACGAGCAGGTGTGCCACCTGATGATAAGTGGTCACCACCGCCCATAGCACCCCACTGTCTAGTGACATATTTTGACACTAATAAGAGAGCAAAGCGCGTTGCTCACTTGGAGAACTAAGATGACATGTCTCATGTGCCGGTAATTTCACTTGCTCCCTAAATTACCGATAAGAAGGCTGCTAAGCAGGCTTATTTTATTACGCACGTCGATAAGAGCATTGTTGTGGTCTTTAGACAGCCTTATTATGCTTTCGATATATTTGTAGCGATACTGTGTATAGATGAACATACCTACTACCAGTGTATAGTAATGAGAGCTTCTTCTGCCAATAAATTGCTGTGCATTTAGGTAGAATAATGTGAACCTGTTATATGACAGATGTAAATAGCTCTTTTTTAGATAAAACTTTCGCTTACACTATACTAACAGAGGCGAGCTGTATTAAAAAATTAAACGTTTGCGCAACTGCCTTAAATACATAATTTTATATTTTCTGCAGGCTTACATGAATGTCTAAAAACTGTTTATTGATACAGAATATCCCCTTAATAGGATCATCTTACTTTTTTTTACTACTTATATTTTTGTAGGCCCACATAAATGTGGTTCAACCAAATCGTCGCCAGCAACAAGCGTTTAATGGCAATGCAGCGGCCGCGAGCAATGGTGTCGCGACTGCGCCGACCCGGTCCGGCGGCGCGCCCGCCGAGCCGAACGGCGCTCAGCCGCACCCGCCCGCCACTGCCACCGCTGCCGCCGCCGGTAGGAACACCACCCAGCCCACCGTCAACATTAACATACAACCGGACCCGATCACATACCAAGTAGAGATAGAAACGCGAATGCCGTTCGCTTTCGCTTTAGAGAACGCGCTATTGAACGGGTTGACGACCGCCGCTAACCAGCTGCAGCCGGCAGAAGAGAACAACCAGCCGGCGGACGCGGCCAGTGGTGCGGCCGCTCCGACCGGCCAGGCCAACCCGCCCGCGGCCGCGCCGCAAGCCAACAACCAGAACGCTCAGGGCAACCGTCGGCAGGTGCTCTTTGGTAAGACCACTACCGTCCTTCTACTTTTCAGCTTCATATTGTACCCGCATTTTACAATGTGTTTGGAGAACGATTGTACACATTTCAACGGTAGTTTCAGACGCTGAAACTTAACAACTTTTGCTAACAAGACATAGTTTGAGATGTGTAAAAAAATCAACTTCCCATATAAACTGCATTTTGGTGATTGTTTGAACCAATTCCTTTTTGTATACTTCAACCTATGTTCATTAAGATACCTAAGTTGTTCAGTTGAATCCTCTGTTTAATTTTGTGTTGTCGTTCCCCAAACACACTAAATATATAATATTTATACTGCGTTATTTTTTAACCCCCTAGCCAAATTTTAGTATGTTACTCATTTTAGTACGTAATTAAAAACTATAAGATTGTTTGTGTTTTTCCAGTACAAACTTTGCGCCGAAAATAATAAAGTAGAAGTAAAAAGTAGAACAACCATTTTGGTACCGAACTACTTTCCTAATATGATATGGACAAAATGTTCATGTTTTGAATAACACACTAAAATTTGGCCAACGGTCCAAAAATAATCCTGTATTAAAACCAATCATTGAATCATGAGGGTCCATTGCTTCGTAAGACAACGATGCTCAACGCTGAATGTAGTAGTGTTGTAATGTTGATGCGTTTGTTTTCAGATTTTGAGAATTTGTTTAGAGGTCTCGGCCAGGGTGGAGTGGAAGTAGTGATGAGCATGGAGGAAATACCCCATGGAGGTCAGATCGGGCTTGGAGCGGGCAGCGGCAATAACGGGGCCGGGACTGGAACCGGGATCGGGAATGCAGCAGGAGGGAACGCCGGCTCTTTACCGACTGCGCCAATCGGCGCGGGCGCGCAGTTCGAAGGAGGAGGTACTGCTTCTCTATCACAGCTAAAGGTTTCACAGATGACAGAGGACAGACGTACAGACGGAAGGTGTAACCCTTCCCGACAATAATGAATTCAAATGGACATTTCCGTTAAATAGCTAGAAACTTATTGCTTCCCGTGTGAAGTCAGGGCGGACCCGAAGTCAGGGCGGACCGATAATAATTTATATTGTTGATTTATTTGTGATGACAACAGTTTTGAAAAAATAGAATTGTACACATGTTTCACATTAAAATAAAATTTGATTACAGTCTTCCAATAACTTCCATAATAATAATATTATTATTGGGAGTAAATCACGATAACTAATAAAATTTATTGGTTAACAAATAGCAGGAAAAAAAATTGTGTCATTAAGTAATAGATATGTATGACTGCTGGGATAAACAATTGTGACAGATAGACAGAAGAAGTCGCACCATAAAGGTTCCGTTTTTATCATTTTGGTTCGTAACCCTAAAAATGGTTCCAGTTTTGAACCTGAACAGTTATCGCGATCATACTGTAAGACTAAGTGAGCTTAGGGGTTTCATCAGAGAAGAATAGTAGATTGTATCATAAGGCTGTAAAATAATATTTTTAAGGCGAGGGCGCTATTTTGAATCCAGAGCGAAGTGAAGGATTCTTGAGTAGAATCCCGACCATGGCGAGGAATTCTAAAGTAGAATCCTGAACGTAGCGAGGGATTCAATAGGTTGCCCAAGGTAAAAATATTTTTGCAGCCGCGTAATACACTCTACTTTTCATCTCTCTCTATGAGAAAAGAATAAGAGGCTCATTGAGACACACACTTTAAATTTAAAATACCATTACAATATTATTACTTGATGAAACAATACTAAAAATCATATTAGGTATTATTTGTAACAACTGAAAATGTTATTGACATTTTTGTATCAATTAGGAACATAATCTCTTTGGTTGGTAGTCTTTTTTTACATTTTAAGCATATTTCTTTTTTTTTCATGATAAATTTAGTAGTACAACCGGCCAGTATCATTTTTCATACAATATTTTGGTTCGACCTCTATGGTTGACCTAAAATATCCCTATGGTGGACCTAAATTCATGTTCGAATTTTAAATCCCATTTTGTCCGCTACGAAAGTCTCTTGGAGAAAACAGTTATTTTGTTCGCCTTTATTGACGAACCGATCAGCGATTTTCGAATAGATGGGATGAAAAAAATATTGGTAATGTTTCAGTTTACCTGGGCGCGATGCCGTGGGGCGGGCCGCCGACCGCTGACCTGCTGCAGAACATCGTGTCGTCAGTGCTGCGTCAGGGCCTCGTGCCGGGAGTGGAAGGAGTGCTGGCTGCCCACCTGCCGCACACACACGCCCCCCACCAGCCCCACCAGCAGGACCAGCAACCCAACCAGCAGGCCCAGCCACAATCCGGACAGCAGGGACAAGATCAGACCAATGGACCACAACCCAGGCAACGTAAGTTATTGCTCGGCTCAACACGATTAACAACCAATCAAAAGGGCTGAAATCCGAGCAATGGACAATGGAAAATATCAACAACCCCTATTATCATCGAACTTCATTGTCATCGGTTTGAAGCTAATTAAGAGGATATTATCTGAAAAGATGGTAATTTCACAGTGAGTGCAGTCTTTTCGCTTGAAAGAAAACGATAAAGTCATTGCATCCGCAACGCATTAGATTGCGACAGATATACTGTCCGTGTTACCAAAACTAAATGACGTAAGCGCCCGACATAAAATATTGACTTGTGAAAACTAGGTAATAAAATAAAATTTTAGGTTGGGTATTTGGTAGCAACTACGAATACCTTTCTGTATACTTAATTTCACTACTTAAAACACCTCATACTCGTATTCCACAAAAAGAAGAAGGAATGAAAATTGAAAAGGCAATTTTGGATTTTTAAATCAGAATTAAATTCAGAATTTGGCTCTTCTTGTTAGGGTCAGAACTAAAACTGGACCAGGTCTGACAATAAAGTTTTTTTGGGGTTTTGAACACCGCAGAATTCAAAAAATCAATGTTGTCAAGCCGAAATCCCACTAGTTCAAAAAAGGCAAAAATAACCTAGGCTAAATTACGGTGGGAGGTTTCTTGTTTGTAGAAAATTTTCCGTTGATCCCATGTAGGCTCCCCCCTCCCCACCCTAAAATGATCCCTGATATTAGTTTATTTTACTTTATCTCAGAAAGTAGTAGGATTTAGTAGTAGGATTTCGGCTTGACGACATTGATTTTGAATTCTACGGTGTCCAAAAAACCTTTGTTGTCAAAAATGGTCCCGTTTTAGTTCTGAGAAAATTTAACTATCACTTTTTGGTGATATTATCACTTGAATGGTGAAGAAACATAGACCTGAAAATCACGGCAAGATACTGAGTAAATAAAAAGATATTTGTCTTCAAAATACCCAAAAAAAAATTACATATCGTCTTAATAGATGTGAAACGCTAATATACTATGAATCTGGATGGGGATTAATGCGGATATGGTATACAACAAAACACATTGTGTTCGACGTGAACGAATAAGTATTTCTAGCCTAAGTATAGGTATCTATTATCTTTGGAATATAAAAATTTTTCTTGTTTCATAATTTATGGAGAATGCTGTGTAGGCTTATCATTGGCAAACATATAATAGATAATTATTGTACATACATACATAACATCACGCCTTGTTCGCGTTGGGGTAGGCAGAGACCACAGTTCTCCACCTGCTGCGATCTTGAGATATTTACATTCCCTTGCTTCCTGTACTTTTATCAATCCTTTCATACATGCTCGTCGGTAATTATTGTAAACGTAAATATATTTATTGGTGCTAGCAAACCTAAATAAATTAATAGAAAACTTGTAATTGACTTCAAACCGATTCAAATTGAGTTCGGCGGTAGAACTGCAGCTATCTATTATGGTTCATAAGAGCCCGTTAATGAATTAACAGCTGCCGGTCTCTACAAAGATGCATAAAAAAACATAGTTTTTTTATACGAAATCTTAATATGATAATATAAAAAAATACTACACCAGGTTTTAATCAAGTAATATGTGGGTTGATGGAGACTACTTATAGTAAGGGTGATGAAGGACAAATTTCTATATGATTTGCTCATGTCTGCCTCTTTGACTGATGATAAGGAGCATCCTCTAGAAGATACAAAAAATATTGGCGGACATCCACACCCCTGCGTTTTTAAGGACTATTTTGTTTAAGTTTTAACTATTTTGAAATTTGACAATGAAACGTACACCTGGCAGACTATGACTATCTGATACAATGTATTAAACCCCAGAAAAATGGTCTGCCACCATAATGGCCCTGCGTCGTAAAGTTACAGCGCTTCAAAACGCAAAAATTCACTACTTCGTCCCGTGATAATGCAGAGCCCTGCATGTCTGCCTCTTCGATTTTCTACATCTTCCGAAGTATTTTAAACAGGAGCCACAAAGGCAGACAAAAAAAAAATATATTATCTTAATTTTTTTTGCTTTAACTCAAAAACGCAGCGACGCACAGAAAAACTTGTAAGGACCAAATCGATTCGTATTGAGGTGATCTATCATCCCTATTAATATGAATCATGAGCTAATCATATACCCAATATGCCGCCAGCACCCTAACTATTAGTCTTAGTAAGAGAATCTCATTAACAACACACGGAACACTAGAAACAAATGAAATAGCATAGCATGTGTGTTGCAGCAAGCGTTCACTTGCGGCGCGCGACGACGACGACTCGTGCGCAGACCATCTCGCTCTCGAACCTCGTCTACGATAGATTCCTGGCGTGCGACAGCCAGCATGCGCGCCGGCGGCTGCAGCGACGCAGGTAACGACAGCGACATACATACATACCTAACATCACGCCTCTTTCCCGTCGGGGACCACAGTTCCCCACCTGCTACGATCTTGACATACTTCCCTTGCTTCCTGTACTTTCATCAATCCTTTCATACATGCTCGTCGGTTTAGGGTACTTTTAACCTGGCCTTTATTCAGAACGTAAGGTAACATAAGGTATAATCCGTTCCACGAGTCAATGCCAAAGCTTACCAACACATTTTGCAGCTATAACAAGGCTATTGTGCTCCATGATCAATAGTAATCAGCTAAAGCTGCCAGAAAAAACAAGTTTGTACTACAATGTTATTTTTTCCGTCAAATATACTCTGGTTTGTCTGGTTCTATGGCTGCAAAATGTGTTGATAAGCGTTAGTATTGACTCGGGAAACGGATCATACGCGGCACTCCCGAGCTGTTGCGTGCTGTACAGTCTGGCAAATAAGTCGTGAAATAGGTGCTTGTGCTACGCCAAAACAGATTTTATATAGGGTGATCCTGATAGCTAAATAAAAGGTGTAAGAGTCGGTGCACCGAAAACTGAAAGGACTTGTACAGACAACGAAACTGAACAACTTTCCCAAAAAAAACATTTTTGGGAACTAACATTTGACTTCCATACAAATCGCTCACTCTGGTCGAACTTTTTTATTTTCCAAAAATTTTTCTTTGGGGAAGTTTCCGCTTACACCCTGTATATGCATAGACTCATGACACCGAACAAATTTTTATTAAATAAATCACTTTCGATCTACAACTAGTGGGAATCGAATAAAAAAAATTATTTTAATTGTCTACAAAAATAAAATCCGATTCTTTCAATTTTTATGAAATTTCAATATTTTTTAATCAAAGGGCATTATGGTAAACAGTTTGTTCCTTCAAGGAAGTAACTCTGTTGTTGATTAAATAACTTTTCTTATGGAACACACGACTAAGCTACAAAACAAGCTAAGAAGCTTAATTAAGCTGAACTATTATTTCCATAAAACATAACGCATATTATTGTACGCCATAGTAATCGGTTTAGTTTATGCAGCACTGTTATTTCCATAAAACATAATATTATTGTACGCCACAGAAATCGGAGGAGCAGGGTCACCTGACACAGGTTTATTGTAACTTTATAGGTTGACCCTGGCGTTAGGCATTTGTCAAAAGTATGTTTTGAGAGAAATAAACTATTTTTTTTATATTTTTTATTTATTTATTTTTTTATTACATCGCCCCCTGGTGTTCTGACGCCACAAAGCTAGTCTAAGAACCATCACTGATAAATCATAAATCTTTTACTGAAAACAGTATCTAAACCGGTCAAACCGTTTTGGAGATAAATGGGAACATTTGCTTAAATAAAAACTATTATTACAGCGCCCCCTGGTGAGTTGGCGCCACAACTCTAATCTACAAACCATAATTGATAAATTACAAATCCATTACTGAAAACGTGCTGAAAACCGTATCTAAATCGGTTAAGCCGTTTTTAAGATAAAAGGGAACGTAACTTTGCACACACAAACACACAAACAAACCAAATACCTCTCACCCTAAACGCATACACCTTCTCCGTTCCGTCGTTAGTAAAAAAGAAACTGACAAAAGCAACATAAGAACCCATAAAAACTGGTCTGAAACAAAAACTACACAAATAAAAACTATGAAACAAAAAAGCTAAAACAAACAAGATAAAAGATAAAGCAAAAGGATTTAAATGCCCAGTTTTTCAATTGCCCAAGGACTCCTGTTTCTCTTTATGACATCCTTTCCCCTATTATTCCTCGCCCCTTTAATATGGATTGTGTTTTATCTTAGATTCCCCTCTTATATACATTTTATTTAAATATATTGAAAGGTATAAAATTAAATTATGATTCCCCTTTTTTTTTCTACGATCATTTATTTATATGTTTTTATTTTTATCCAGATTATGCTAATTGACCGTCCATTTATCAGGTCATTGTAGTGCCGTGTATTCTCCAACTTCGACACTGGCAAAATTGTCCATGTTGACAGAAGCCATATTACAAATATTTGATTTGATTTGAAAGAGGATTTGATGGGATTCCTTTCCTGCAGTCAACTATCGATCGATTACACAAAAAAATGTGTAAAATTTTTGCTAGTCTGATAGTGCCACAGGGAAACAAATTTCCTATGACACTACTGGAATCAGAGTAGTGTCAAAGGAAATGCATGTTTACCTTTGACACTACCAGTAGTGTCATGGTAACGGAAAATCCCCCGTGACACGGGAAACAAACGAAATTTTTCATACAACATGTATAGAAAAAGCTTTTTGCCATTTCAGACTGTTCTGGTGCTCCAACCTAGATTGGTCCCATATAACTTTTTGATCAGTATCAGAAGCAGAATCGATTGGCATCAAAAAACCTTTTTGTGTAAAATGTCTATTTTCTTGCTATCTGTACATTTTTTGAAAATCTTTTAATGGAGATCAAAATTTTAGAAAATGTTGTGGTAAGTCTCGTAAGACCATTTTCGTGTAGTTGTAATGGTTAAGGTACTTGTCGTCCCTGCGGTCTATCTCAAAAATCCACCCTGTGTATTCTTTAGCACGTGAGTCCGACTCGCACTTGCCTGTTTTTTTTAATGTTATTTATTGCAATAATTTGTTTGCAACAAAATAGCAGTTCGTTTAATTCCAAAGATCCCGGACTTTCAGTAAATGATATATGCTTGGTAGTGTTACCGTCTCAGTTCTAAGTGAACAATAGATGGCGTTGTTAATTATTCAAACACGGTATCGATTTGTTTTTTGAATTTGTATATGGTGTTTGGAGGTATAAGGCGCCGCTATCCTACTATATCCTCTTGAATATCTTTAAATTTTTGGGATCGTCAGTCGCGAATTGACGCTTAAGCCTGTGGCTTAAGCTAGCGTCGTGATGGTCAATAAGGTGTTTAAGCTATTGTTACTGGAGGTTCAACAAGGTAGCGCTGCTGTTGTTAGTTAGTCAGGTCTGAACATGTCATTTTATTGAAATTTTAGCGAACTATACTTCAGACTTACTTTGACGCTCTAATTAATTATCGTTCTGACGACAGAGCAAAAACAAAAAAAACACGTTTCTTTTATGGCGACCCCCTTTATTTTTTTTATTTATAATATTATATTAGGTGAAATATTTGCCTTAAAAACGTTTGCTCTGGTTGTGTCACACCTGACCTGTCGCTGACTGTAAAATGTGATTAGTTCTAAGCAGATCTATTATTTCCATAAAACATTATACGTATTATTGTACGCCATAGTAGTTGGTCTAGTTTAAGCAGACCTATTATTTCCATAAAACATAATGCATATTATTGTACGCCATAGTAATCGGTTTAGTTTAATTAAATAAAGACAGAGCCAACAACAGCTCTGTGACAAATAATAATCACTTATAATAAATTTTATATGATCATGGTTATACCAGGGAGCAACATCAACAACAAGTCGCGACTGCAGAGCGGCAGCGCGCCGACCGCGCCGCAGCGCAAAACATCGAGACGCTGCGGGAGCGAAACAACAATATCACACAGGTAAAAAAAACAACACTCACACGTCACACAGGTAACAACAACACAACACTCACACAACACAGGTATAAATAACAGAACACACAGGTAGAACAACACAAAATAAAGGTAGATAGAACAACACAACACACAAGTAGAACAAAGCAACACACAGGTAGATAGAACAACGCCATACACAGGTAGAACAACACAACACACAGGTAGAAACAACACAAGACACAGGCAGATAGAACAACGCAACACACATGTGGAACAATGCAACGCAAGGTAGATTGAACAACACAACACACAGGTAGAACAATTAAACGCAAGGTAGATTGAACAACGCAACACACAGGTAGAACAATGCAACGCAAGGTAGATTGAACAACGCAATACACAGGTAGAACAACACAAGACACAGGTACAAAGAAAAATACAACACAAAGGTACATAGAACAACACGACACACAGGTAGATAGAACAAAATAACACATAGGTAGAAACAACATAACGCACAGGTAGAAACACAACACACCGGTAGATAGAACACACGACACACAGGTAGAAACAAAACACACAGGTACAGATACAAACAAAACACAGAGGTAGATAGATAGATAGATAGAACACTTTATTGCTCACATAACAATAAAAAACAAATGTACATGGAGAACAGTAACAACACAACACACAAGTAAACACAACGACATCAAACAAGTAAAAAAAAACATTTTCATACAGGTAAAAACAACTACGTACCAATAGACAAAATAAATACGCTATAATAACATTTAAAAAAAACCAGCGAGTGGTCGTTGGTAAAAACCATTTGGTCAGAAAGTGACTGCAGTTCTTTTAACAGAGCTCTGGTTTTCTCGGCAGTTTTACTTCTTTCTAAAAACAAAGGAATGTTTCCTTTGATTAAATTTCGCTACCTTTAGTATTTAGAGTACTTTCCTCTGAGAAAAACGTAAAAAAATCCAGCCAGTGTATGGGCAACAAGTCAATAAATCTCACAAAAAGACAATAAAGTTATTATTTTTATTGCAGGAGGACATCCGGACCGTGTTGGTCTTGCTCAACAGTGGCTCATCCCGCGAGGCCTGGGTTAATGCCCTCATAGTTGCAGTGGTACGTATTTTAAATAATGTAGGCCTGGATCAGTGACGGACAGTAAAATGTATGAAGCTTATAGAGTCTATTCAGTCCAATGCGGAACTATACGCTCCGGATCCACTCCGCAACGTACAATCTTTCGAACTCACGGTGGTCAGAGGCGAAACGGCACCAAAGCAACTTTACTTCATCTATCATAGATTTGATTTATAAGAGGAATTTAGTGGTCTATATAAAATCTACAATAAATAAAGGCATCATAGAAATCTGCAAACTGCAACTTCGAATTCTTGTGTTTCGCATGTTTTGTCCTAGTTGCCGTTGGTGACAAAATCATCGCTGGGGACAATATTGTGCGTTGTTCCGCTTACAGGCCGACAGCGATGTGACTTCTACGTATTAAGACTAACTGTGGCAACGTTAAGCGCGCGCGCCGTACGAAAACGCAAATGAATGCTGGAAATTTTTGGAAACCTCTTTCGATTATGGAAAATAACGAGACATGCGATGCGCCAAGCAGTGCTCCATATTACATCACAATACTCGAGCGTAAGAGCAGTGTCCGTCTCCGTGTGGTGCCGGCAAAGAATAGTACCAACCCATCTCTACCCGTGGGTGACGTAAGAAGCGACTAAGGGCTTATGAACGGCAGGATGGGTAGCAGCATCTTTCTGTTATCATCTTACATACTGTTACTGCGGTCACCAACAGCAGCGGTGGCCAGCCGCAAAGCTTACAAGTGTGGACGGTTCCGATATACCTTTAGTATTTTTGGAAGCAATAAAGTCCATTTTTAGGACCGCAAAACTAAATTAGTTTGTACAGGTGTTTTGCAAATTTCTGAAAAACAGTGCAACTTAGGAAGATCGTTTTATTTTTGCTGTAATATTTACATAAAAGTCTATCGACTGTAATTAATTCAGATTTTTCCATAGTAACGGTATTTTTTATGACATTTTTCATCATACTCGTAACTTGAAAACTGAGAGTTGTAAAAAAAATTATTTTAAAATGTACAAGTAAAGCCCTTTTATATGATACCTAGTACCGATAATTTGAAATTTTGCCCCGCCCCCCCTATTTGGGCCCCTTTTTGTTTAATAATCATAATTTTTTCTTAATTCTTTCACGTGCAATTAAGTTAGACAACTATATTCTAAAACTATTCCAAATTTCAAGTCGATAGCATGAGTGGTTGCTGAGATATACAGGTGTGACAGACAGACAGACAGACAAAGCGGCACCATAAGGGTTCCTTTTTTTACAATTTTTCTATCGGAACCTTAAAAAGAAGCGGCAATAAAAAACCCACGCGCTCTTTTAAATATTTATCTACTCTCATATCGT
This sequence comes from Athrips mouffetella, assembly GCA_947532105.1. Classification (NCBI taxonomy): domain Eukaryota; kingdom Metazoa; phylum Arthropoda; class Insecta; order Lepidoptera; family Gelechiidae; genus Athrips; species Athrips mouffetella. The sequence continues at coordinate 38,499,062 of OX383956.1, forward strand.
AAATCCTCAATAATGCGTTCAAAAATTTTAGGTTACCATCCAAATAATGTCGATCTGTGCCTAGAGACACTCTTAGTGACAACTTTTTATCTGTGAAAGTGTTTTGATGTATTTCCAGCGGGAGACCTGTTAAATAACTTTTTAATTATAAGAGTCACATTGTTTTATTTTTAGGATTCACGATATGAGAGTAGATAAAGTTTTGTATGCATTTCCACATAATTAGGTTTAAAACACTCGTGTCATCTATTGTAGAACTTGGCTCGCTATGCCCGCCTGCGTCCCATATACCGGCGCTCGAGTTTAATTAAACTCGAGTTTTATACCCCTCATTATGTACCGTTGCATAAACTACTATTGTTGTTGAGCCAGGCATTATCTCTGTTTTGTTTCCTTGTGTAGGCGCGCCACCTGTTCCTTTCGGAGATGATGCACGCGGTGCCGCAGGAGCCGGGTCTCGTGCCGCACGAGTTCCGCGCACTGCGCCTGCTCCTGCGCAACTGTGTCGAGGACCTGCTCACGCGCTCTGGCAACACCGACGGCGAGAACGCCTTCCAAGCCGTTGCAGACTTCCTCGTCGACGAACACGCTGATTTCATCAATAATATGGTAGGTAACTTGCAAGTTATTTGTGGATTTCATCATAAGTGCGTGCACTTAGAGACGAGACTTGAAGATAATCTTTCTAAAGTTTAAATGACGTCACCGAGTACGGCAGTAAATGGACCAATTAAGACTGGTCGTATTCTTTCTGATAGTTTGAGTTTAATCAATTACAGTTTCCCCATCTTTTCAAACCATGACCATTTATCGGGCTGCATTTCTGCCTCATAGTATGAAATAGATTATGTAACCTTAAAAAATGCATACATTATACACGTTCATAATTGATATTAACTAAACAGAATATTCCTGAAGAACATAAACCATGTCCAATTATTATAATATGGGAAAATATGGTGTACGGAATGATGTACCGAAAACTGAAAGAGCGTGCTCAGTCAACGAAACTGAACAACTTCCCCGAATAAACTTTTCTCGAAAATGAAAAAAATTGTAGACCTCTCCATACAAATTGTTTACGTGTCGAACAGTTTGTATGGAGAGGTCAGCTTTTTATTCACTTCCCAAAAATGTTTCTTTGGGAAAGTTATTCAGTTTTGTTGAGAGAGCACGCTCTTTCAGTTTTCGGTGCACCGTCTGTTACTCCCTGTATACAACTGATGAAAAGAAAAGTTTAATATGGTGTATAATTTCTTAGCATATTAGACCTAAATTACCTATCAGAAAATTAGAATTGCCACCTTTGAAAAATTTACCATGCGGAGTAGCCAATAGTTGAGTTGCACTAATCTAACTTAAATAATAGAATATGCTCGTCTAGCTTTCGCTTATTCGTGAAAAAGAAACGAGTGTATTTTGAAGTTAGACAGTGCAATTGAACCTAAAATGTATATAATGGATTCATTGATTTGAAACTCAAAATGTGAATGTAATGTTTGTGTGTTTAGAGCAATCTGACGCCTATGCGTGCGGATGTAGATCTGCACCGGTCTCTGCAGACGATGATGCGTTGCCGCCTGCCCTCCATCATCGCTTGCGTCATGTCAGACTCGCTCTCTGATTCGTTCGCCGCTCGCTTCTACCAGATCTTCGGCCGGCTCTTCACAAATATATGCTCGCTGATCTGCTTTTGCTGCCAGGACGGCGTCGAGGGATTAAAGCTTATCTTCAGGGCTTATTTGGTAAGTTATCACATCCTATTCATGCACTGTATTCCTAACGATATACATCAAATATTGGGGAACAACTTTTCCATAGAATCACGACAATATTTTACAATAGTGTCAAAAAAAAAACTTTTTGAACATGTTTTTGGTAAAGTTTTTCAATTTTGTTGACTGGACGTGCTTTTACATGTATATTGATATCAATTGCGTTCAGCGCTATACAATTTTTTTTTCACTTTTAAGGAGTGGCATTCCGTGCTTGCACCAACAAGTTCATATAATTCTAGATGTGATTGTTCTATTGTCAACCTAATTTCTATCCTAAATTAAGGTCTAGAGTAAGTAAGGCTATAAAACATATAGTTTTGTTGGCTAGCGTGAAAAAACAAATTGAACGATATCGACCATTATACAAGGTTATTTTTTTGGACCTGATATGCGTATGCTCACCTTACTACAGAGGTCAAAAGCAACAACTTTTCTTCAACGACTTTGCTAATAACGCACAAAAATTTTTCGACCCTATACTAAAGTGGTCACGTGACCGACCCATTTTGTATGCGAAGTTGAAAATTTTTCGTGCGTTAGCAAATTCGTAGAACAAAAGTTGTTGCTTTTGACTTCTGCAATCAGGTAGGCATACGCATACGAGTATCAGGTCCAAAAAAAAAACCTTGTATAGCATTTCAATTTTTAAGAGGCCCAAGTAAATGAATGTCGTATTCGTTAGTTTAAAAAATGTTATGGTAATGACCTTTACAGGAGCAAGCAGTGAGTGAGTTCGAGGACTCGACGCGACAGACGCTGACCACGCTCGGTCTCGAGAACCTCAATTTTGTCATCAACAACATGCCGTCGCACTTTGACAACATTCAGCAGTACGTGCGCCGCCGCGAAGTTCGCACGCAAATTAACGTAAGTCACTTAAGATGCTTTGTAAATTTTTGTTTAGTATTTTGAAGACATGGGGCCACTATATAAATTTTCCGCCCCTAAAAACCTTTATAATGTTTATTTTATTTTATTTTCTTTGGGATGCTTACAGCTATATTTACAATTTGAGTGCTATAAATTAATTGCTATAAGCCAATGACAAGCTTCCTTCTCATTTTTTATTTTTTTTAATTTTATCAAAAAAGTTAGAGCCGTTTTCGAGTACGTGATTACAAATAGCTGTGATTAATAGTAAAATAATTGCTACATGAATGACCCAGCATCACTTGGATTCGGCAGATTTTTTGTTGCATTTGTACTTTTCTAGTCAAAATTTCGGAAAATTTACGATACGAAGAAATTTAAGTACTGTACACTATATACAGGGTGTAAGGGACGGTGTACTGAAAACTGAAAAGGCTTACTCAGTAGACAAAACTGAACAACATTCGTTGGGAATTTTTGATAAAGTATAAAATACGCAATTAATCCAATAATAAATCGTCAACAACGAACATGACAGAAAGATGTCATGGTATCTATGAAAATTAGTATACAGCCCTCAGAGTAAAAAACTATAGAGTCCGTCATATACATATTCTGCTTGAACTAGTGACGTGTTAAGCGTCTCACTGACGCCCATACTAGTCGGTCAAAAAACTCAGGTTTACAAAAATCAAGAAATCTTTAAAAATATAATGTTTTAGTATAAACTTTGTTTGCAAAAGTGAAAATATATCTTTGTTTACTTGTGAATTGATGATTAATACTAAGAACGGAAACGTAAATAATCCGTAATTGCACATTTTATGCGTGATTTTTAACACCGTTTTTTTTTCTTGAATGGTAAGTGTTTTCACCAGAAAAACTGTGGTAGTAACATTTATTAGTCCCATGTCACATATTTCTTAGAGAAATATAAAAAAATTACGTTTTTAGGATTTCATAAAAATCCATACATTTTAGTATGGAGGTCCCTCGCAAGAAAGTGATATGCTTATGACTCCATCCTTAGCAGAAAGAGCTGCTACTTAAACCTCCTTGGTACAGCCAGTAAACTATATAATGAAAGGAGGTTGTAACATTTTTCCCCCATATAGTATACAGCTCCTACATCTATTCGATGAGGCGGCGAGGAGGTCTGGTGGTCCGCTGGCTACGACGGATTGAGGTAGCAGGTGGAGACGGTGATGACGAGGCAGTGTTTAGAGATGGTGTCTGAAAGGGCGATGGTTCCGAACACGGAGATGATGAACTTTCTGCAGGTTCCAAACGTGCAGGCGATAGTATCACACAGTACAAACATCGCAGCGGTTTGATTGGTTGCAGGTAGGGAATGTGAAAGTGATAGTGAAGAAGCCAGTCTCTGTGCTGGTGGTATAAATACTGAAGTGGTTTGACTGGTTGAAGGTAGGGAAGGTGAAGATGATAGTGTAGAAGGCAATCGGGCTCGGATATGATCGGCATGACGCCGTCTTTCTTCCCAGCTGGTGAAGTAACAACATAAGAGTAAACATGTTTTTTTGCGTATACTCGTATAGTTGCTGGTTCCCAAGTTTTATCCTGACGTGTGCAAATGAACACCGGGTGCATAATTAGGGGCAGTTGGCGAAATGTTTGCTGGAATTGTAAATTTCTTCTTTAGGCCTTATATTCGATAAAAGACAATTTAGACGACGACCGAACATTACTTCTGCTGGTGATTTTCCTGTTATGTTATGTGGTGTGTTTCGGTATGTGAATAAAAATTCTAGTAATCTTTCGCCTAATGGTTCTCTTTCTGAAGAAGTCGCTCAGCTAGACCGTTGGTCCTAGGATGGTATGGAGAGGATCTGATGTGTAAAATACCCTGACGCTCGCTTTAATTTTTGAAATCGTGTGATGTAAATTGTGGACCATTATTAAAGACAATCATCGAAGGAAAACCGAAGGTATAGAAAATTTCGTCTAAACCTGAGCACAGTTCGGGTCGTGATTTGTTTTAACGGTTTGATTTCAATCCACTTTGATAGAGCATCACACAATACAAGCCAATATGATCCTTCAAATGGTCCAGCAAAATCGACATGAATGCGTTCCCAAACACTTTCTGGAATTAAAGAGAAAACAGGAAGTTCTGAATTACAAGGACAATTTTGTTGGCTATAATGCAATTTTTAACAAAAGTGTCTATATCGTCTTCTACTGATGGCCAACACACATAGCATCGGGCTAATGCTCTCATGGCTGATATGCCAGGGTGACCGCGGTGTACAAAGGTTAGGACTGATCTACGAAGAGATTCCGAAATCATCATTCTACCCTGCCAAATAAGAATTTTATTTTCTTTTGAAAGTTAATGAACTTTCGTTTGCGTTGCGTTTTCTGTAAAAGTGTTTGATTTCTGCTTGGTCGTAATCAATTTCTCGCCATCCTGTGTTAATGCACTGTATAACTTTTCTTAAGGTTGAATATTTTGTTGTTGCTTCGCGTATGAGTTTCTCTGATAGTTGCAAATCGTGCAATTTAACGCCCATTAAGCGTGATTCGCCAATTTCTGGTTTTGACGGTTATGTATCAGAATTAGGCAGTCTAGATAAACAATCCGCTAATATGTTGTGCTCTCCTTTTCAGCAAATGTCGTAATTGTAACTGCCAATTATAAGAGCCCATCTAACTAGCCGATTGTTAGCCAATTTTAGGTTCCTTTGTGGACCCAGAATGAAGAAAGGTTTATGATCTGTTACAAGAGCAAATTTTGAGCCTTCTTTATACCAAATAGAATAGCGAGGGCTTCACAATCAATCACAGAATATTTTGTTTCGGCAGGTCGAAGTTTCCGTGATGCGAATTAGGTTGCTCGACATTTCCATTTTGTGAAAAAAAACTGCTTCTAAGCCTTTTTCTGAGGTGTCGCATGTGGCTGCTATGAACAGAGGGCTTTTTTCATCAAAGGCTTTGAGGATACAATTCAAGATTTGGTAGCTTCAAACATTTGGTTTTCGTGTTCGGTCCAACGCCATGTTCGACGTCCGCTTGTTCAATTCATGCAAGTGTGGGACAAAATGTTCGTAAAAGTTAACCAGTCCTAAATTTTGGCTTTTGTTGGTCGTATTCCGTTCTTGTCTATGGTGTGTCCGAGATTCTTTTTCGAGAAAAGTAAATTTCTTCAGATTGACCTTGAGGCCCGCTTTTGTAATTTTTCAAAGACAGTGGATTGGGTGTTTCAGTGTTCATCCATGTTCCGCTCAGTTTACTGCGATATCGTCAAAGTAGACAGCTATGTTAGGAATGTCTGGGAGCAGTTATTTGAAGTAGTGTTGGAATATTGACGGTTCTGTTGAAATCCCCAAAGGCATTCTGTTGTACTGAAAATATACTTTATGTGTTGATATGGTTAAAAACTTTTTGATTCAGGGGCAATGTTAAACTGTAACTAGGCATCCTTTAAATCAGAAAATATTTACCACCTGCAAGTTTTTGGCGCAGTCGATCGGATATTGGTACGGGGTGTAGATGTTTGATCAGAGCTGTATTTAATGTGCTTCGGTAATCTCCACATATTCTGATTTGGCCTGTAGGTTTAACGAGGTTGACAGTAGGTGTGGCCCATTCTACTGGGGTTACGTTAGGGTCAACTTTGAAAATGATGCCTGCTTTAACAAGGCGATCTAGTTCTAAATAGATATTTTTTCTCATACTGAATTTGATGGGTCTTGCTGGCAAATGAAATAGCCTAGCGTCGGATCTACCATGTGTGTTGACTTGATAATTGGACGCTTACCCTGTTTCCCATCATAAAAAGAGTTGTATTTGTTTAGTACTTGTTTGAGTGTATGAAGATTAACTTTGATAAAGTAGACAGGTTTTGGGAACTGCATTCTAAATAATTCACTCCAATGAAGGCCAAAAAGCATAGGGTCTGCGTGTTTTAAGACAAGACTGGTAATATTTTTTTAGTTCCACTAACGTCTGTTTATCCCCTTGGGTTTAAGTTTGGTGTTACCGTAAGCTCTCAATTTTGAGGCTTGTGTGGTGGTGAGCCTAGTTTTTGCCAAAATTTAGAGTACGAAGAACCGGGTCCCGATCCATCGTGCTGTCTATGTCGTTGATGAAAACATCGATTATTTTACAGTCTATAAGTGATTTTGTTGTTACAAGTACGTTGAAGATAAAATTGTTATCATCCTCATCACTTGATTCAGGACTTTCATAAGAGTGGTTGTTTGATGTTGAAGATGTGTGTCTGGAGCTCGAAATTCTGTGCGATTGTTTTGGTGTCTGACGAGTTCCTCTTTTTCGCTGTCGAGATTTAAGCCCTTCCAGATTTGATACAACAGCTTTCGAAATGTCCTTCCAAGTTGCATTTGCATACATGGTTTCTTGCAGTATAGTTAGTGAATGTGTGTTTGTCATGCTTGCCACAGCGGAAACAATGATTGTTGTTAATTCTCCTGAGCGAGAGGTTCCTATTTGTTGATGTGTTTTGTATCCTTTGTTTTCTTTGAATTTTGTTGACCCTTGTGCTTGGTGTGTCACGTTCTGCTTATTCTCTGGATTGAGCAATGGCATATATTTGTGCAAATATAGCCTCTTTCATTACCCCTTCTTGGGATTCTTGAAGATCAGGACGTTTCTGTTTCAGGTCAGTTTCTAGTTCGCTGTGGTTTAAACCTGTGGCAAAACGATCACGGAGCCGTCGTTCTAGAAATGCGTCTTCATACCCGCAATCAAGATTGAGGTTTTTGAGACGATTGGCGTTATGTTCCATTGTCTAGCCGTGTTCTCTTATACATTTCCAGAATTCAGTTAAAGCACGGTACCTTGTTTTTTATGTAATATAGATCCATGAGTTTGAATTTCAGGATCTTGTAAGTGCTAGAGTCGAAGTTAGGAGTAAGTGCGATTTTAATTTTACGGATGGTTTCTTCTGTGAGGCAATTCAGGAGAAGATTCCGTCGGTCGCTCACCGATACACTGTGTGTATTACGTATTTAGTTTCAAAATAGTCTACGAAATCTTCTGCGCGGCATGTTTCAGGGTTGAATATATCGAAATGTTTGAAAATATCTGTTCTAATGCTTGTTTGTTCGCAGAGCAGGTGGTGGCATCGTTGTTGCTAATGCTTCTTGTGGTCACCAGCTGTAGTAGTTTCGTGATCTGTTGTTGTTGCGTTTGTTGAACGCGGTGGAATGTTTCGAATTGTTCTTAACCCATTTTACATCCCATCCTCGTCGCCAATTTTATAAACTACAAAATAAGCAACGACAGATGTCAACTGAAATGAAGATCTCCGAGATCTATCAATTGTCCGAACTTACGAGTTGTCGAGGGTCAGTAGTTTTCAAGTATAAGCGATTTTAAGTTTGACGGACCAAAATAAGATCTAGACGAGATCTATCACATGTCCGAACATACAAGTAGTGTAGGGACAGTAGTTTTGATTTGTGGTGGTTTTAAATTTGACAGCTGTCAACCGAAATGAAGATCTCAACGCGATTTATCATTAGTTCTAACAAACGATTAGTCTAGGGTTAGTAGTTTTTATGTATGTACATTTATTTAATGGCATCACATCTCATTACAAAACGTATTTCGCCAATGTCAAAGTAAAGGAAGTTTTACAAAAATATGGCGACACGCCAATGTCCAGTGAAATAATGATTTACACAGGAATCCGCATCTCGAAGATCGACGACGAGGAAAGCCTGTGCACCACGATGACTCCGATAAGTTGATAGGGGATATTATTGAAGTCTCGAAGAAAGCCGCTTCTCACCATCCAAAAACATTAGTAGAAGAATATATTTCCATTTTCTATTAAATGTTCACTTTGTAAGACGTTTATTGGATAATATCCTATCAAAATTATACTTTAAACTCTCAAATCAACAAATAAAATTGAAACAAATTCACGTCTGCCATCTTCAAATGCTGACAAACGACCGAAGTTAAGTTAAGTTAAGTTATAGCGATTTTAAGTTTGACAGCTGTCAACCGAAGTAAAGACCTGGACAAGATCTATAATTCGTCAGATCATACAGCAGTTAAGGGTGAGCAGTTTTTGTGTTATCTATTTTTTGTCCGAATGCCCGTTTCTTTTAAAGTATATTTGTATGGAAAATATATTTTACTTGTATGGTCAACCGCTTGTCGGTAGAAACTTTTTCAACTCTATTACCACGCCATAAGGTCCAAAAGTGTTTCTACTGATGTGCGGCCGTGTGTACTTATTAGAAAAAAATATCAATACATGAAAACTAGTTTGTTTCGAACACTAGTTCAGTAGATGGAGAGCAAACGCGGATTCCGACCTACCAGAGGGCACTCCAGTAGGACGACGGGGCATGTCCCGCAATTTTATCACCGCAAATGTAATTATAATAGCTATAATTCATTCAATACTTATTGTACATTCCGAGGTGAAACCGAAATGACCACTGAGCAAGGAACCACGTATATACGTAAATTACTGGACCAAAAAGTAAATATAATTCGAAAGAGAGTTCTATCTTAGGCGCTCAGCAGATGAAGGGGCGGGCAGACGCGGGCAGTTACGGACATTGTCCGTGTAGCCGGTATGCGAAAATTATAGTTTTTATCAGAATAAAATTCAATCTGATAATTTTTCAAAATTGCTCTACGTTTAAAACTAAATAACAATCAATCTGAAAAACCTTTTCGACTGAATAAATATTTGAATTGAACAACTATTCAAGCTGTTTTCCTAAAAAACAAAGATTTTTTGAAAATACGCGCATAGAAACAGAGCGTTTATCCCATGTCAATGACTATAATAATACGAAAATAATTGCAGTACCGGCCACACTGGCGGGTCACCTTGGCACAAATACCCTTGGCACAAGTAGTGATTGCCATAAAAAAAAGTTTCTGTCGCTGACACTGTCAAAAAGACAACTGACAAAAATGAAAATACGATTAAGAAAATGAAAAAATCCATTTTATTATATAAACTGTTACAATACTACTTATAAATACTTACTAATAAAATGATATAGATAAAAGTTCAATATGAATCCGTTCCCCGGGTTTTGCAATGGTAAATTTTGAAGTAGAAGATAATTCAAAATATTAAAATGAAGTTCATACATATGTTCCTCGGTATCTCAAAGTTCCAATTGTTCGTGATAATGTTTATTAGCGGTTTTGTCTCGTTTGTATTATTTTTGAAGGCAGCGCGTGACATGGCCGACGTACGCTGACGTTAGTACGTTGTTGTTTAGTGTATACCTGGGATCCTTTATCGTGGCACTAAGTTAATTCTAGCGTTAGCATAGCTGTTCGAGCGATAAACGTATAAGTACAGTCAAAAGCAGGTCAAGCATGACACGCACGACGCAAGTTTAGTGCCTACTAGTAATATAAGGCTTGGTGTGCTCTTCATTTTATAATATTTTAATCGGTACCATCATCATAACATCCCATGAAATGTCGACTTCAGGACAGAATTCCAGAATTATAGCTTTTGCTGGAAAAATTTGGAGGGAAAGTACTTACCATAGTCACCTCGCTTGTCAGCGTTACGGCTGGCACCACAATAAATTCCTATAAATCTTTTTAAGGGTCTACTATAATTGCGAAAAAACTAATTTTCATACACCAGATAGGTCCGGAAGCAATTTTAAGAGACAAAAGTTTTATGAATACCTATAGCGAATACTCCTTGGTATCTTTAGCTTCCACTTTCTTGTTCTACAAAACAGAGTTTGGCTATACCTTCATCATGTGACCGATGACCGACCACAGGCGCTCTCTGCAACTGGCTGTAAGCTTCCAGAATAAGCCCTTAAAAGATTTAATACGTGTTTATTATAACATAGTTCGAGAATTTCGTGCAAATCCTTCTGTTTCCGCAATAAAAAACTCATTTGGTCCTGTTTGTGTGCTGCTGTCAGATTGTAGTGTCACGATTAACGGTCTCAGGTATGCCGAGTGGGTGGTGTGAATATGGTGGTTGTGGTTGTTTGCAGCCGATGCACGGGGAGCAGGCGACTCCCATGGAGACTTCCCCGCCGCCCGCGCCCGCGCCCGGCCCGGCCCCCGCCCCGGCGCCGGCCGAGGAGCCGATGCAGACGACGCCGCCGGCCACGCCGATGGCGACGGAGCCGGCGCCGCCGCCGGTGCCCCCCCGCGCCGCCGACGTCGCTGCCGCCGCGACGCCCACCGCCTCCGCTCCCCCCGCACCCGCGACCACGCCAGCTCCCGCTTCCTCGATTGTCACCAAGTCTACGGCCACTAACACTGCAACATCGTCAGTTACTTTTTTTACTTTACTTTCAGATATCGACATAACCGATTTGTGAAAGCTACATCGTCAGTTACTTTGCATTTTTACTTTGCTATACCGCTCGGCACACAAAATGGAAAAATAATTCTGTGGTGGAGGAAGTTTTGCGTACGTAAAATCGACTCTACGCAGCCAAGGTTTTAGTTTATCAAAATTTATGCTTTGCACCCTATTTTAAAAAAAATCCCCATATCTCAGGTAAACATCAACGTCGCAATCCGCGAGTTTACATCCCAACTAATGTTACGAATTTGAAAGTAACTTTGTCTATCTGTTATGCTTTCACAGCTAATCTGGCGAACCGATTATATTGAAATTTTAAGATCCCATTTAGGACAAGGCAGGATGAATCACCTGATTGAAATCAAGAAGATTTCGTGCTTTGATAAGACCTAACCTAGTCGTTAAGCACCTTGCCCTCGCCGTATGCCCTATAATAAGTGTAATTCTTCCTGTGCGACAAAATTGACGTTTGTTCTATACATCAAAAGTTAAAAATTACATTTAATCTTCTTTCTTAATGTCTGTTGTTGATATCACTTGATTGTGACGTTGTCGTTTATACGCGAAAAAGTGTAAAAACACTCTTAATTAATTACATCTTATTTTAATTTCTACGAAACGAGAACTTTAAAGCTTTTTTGTTTCCGTAGGATTCCCAAAATTGAGATCACGGGTTCACCACCCGAACGCAACGCAACGGAGAGTCCTAGATTCGTAAGTACCAGTCTAACATATTAATTTGTTGAATCGCTTGTGAAAATTTCCTTGAAACGTAACCAATAACCCCCACGAAACTAATAAATTATACATTCATACTTAGTCTACCGGCGGTGAGGCAAGAATAATTTTGACGCTTCTCGGACACAGTGACTTAAAGTTTTGTGATTTGGATTATTTTTAATCCGGTGCAGTCTCGTGGCAGCTGGTGAAAGTATTGTGTTGCGTTTGTGCTTGTTTGTTACCGTTGCGTGACATGGCAAATTGCGTATGTGGATTTTTACTTTATAATTACAATTAACATGAGCGTGTTTTCGTAAATGTAAATGATAACGTCTACTTTGAAATTGTGCGCTTAGTTAAAAAGTAAGAGTTGTTTATATTTATGATTAGAATATCGAAAATGAAATGTTTCCACACTTGTGATTTCTTCACTGTATGCGTGCGTCGCGGCTATGAAATTGTTGACATTAATACTAGTTAATACTATAGACAAGACATCCCGAAACAAAAACTGTGCTCCAGTAGTGAAGATGCGTGTCAAAGATTATAGTTATATAGTTTATGAGATAAAATTCAAAATACGAATCTATAATTTTAATATTTTGGGGGAAAATTTGAATTATCGTTTCGATTTCGACATGAAATGAGTAAACATCTATGGTAAATGATTGTGAATTTATTTAAACATACATACATATAGTTTTGTTATTTAGCGTGGATGGTTTCGAAAAATAATTTATTCTCAAGTGAAAAACATTTATTTTCGTTAAAGTTAGGTACTTATTTTAATTAGAAGAATCACTGGGCTGTGAAAGCAAAACATAGAAAATTCACGTTGTATATTACGCAGGCGAAATAATGGTATAATTAGCCGCTTTACACTAAGGTATTTTTCAAAATGCCGAGAAATAGTCAAATTCACCAGTATGCATAATGCCTAGGCATTTAATAAAACTGCGCGTAATTCGTTTCTGGCGTTGTGGTCGCAAGTTAATGTATCTCAGTCCCAGAACCTTACCGATCCCGGAAACTAAAGAAGTCGCACAAAGGGATTTTTTGTTTGACAGTGTCCCCACCGGGAATCGAAACCAGAGCTGAACGCTCTAGCCATTAGACCACAGAGGCTGAGATAGGCTGTGGAGATGGGTTGGTATTAACTATTGTTTGCCGGCACCTCACGGGCGGGGTATGTAGTACTAGCATGAGCCATGGAGCCAAAAATGTGAAAACGGTATAGTTGGGAGGATCCCATTCTCTTTTTTGCCACAGTTAGATAGGTTTAAAGGATGTCAATAAACGATGATAGATGATCAAACGAACTCCAGGAGTGAAGTTCGATCGTTATTATATGAGTCGCTTCATTCGAAGATATAATTTGTTTACAAGTAGTAGTCCTTAATTCGCCAGGCAGACGATGCACGCATTTAAGAGTAATTCATTTGATTCTCTTATTTAAAACGATTTCCGTCCGTGTTCACTTCACCACTGTAGCTGACATTCGCTTCATTTTTTAGAGTCTGTACCTATGAACCTTTAAACAAAACTTTGCATTTGGGTGGAAACCACAACTTGTGACACAGTGTTTGGTTTTTTGGGAGGGAGGGTTGTTATATTATTATATCTTCGAATGAAGCGACTCATATAATAACGATCGAACTTCACTCCTGGAGTTCGTTTGATCATCTATTATATTTCGTCGCTTCATTCTTCAGATATAATTTGTTTACAAGTAGATGTTTAGAGAACAAAGTTTTGTTTGGTTACTGTGAAACAACTGTATAACTACTATACAAGATGTTCTAGTTTAACTATCTAAGCCAACGAATTACAAATAGTAATTCGTTGAAAAAATCTGTAATTTGCTGATCCAAGCAGATAATAAATAACCTTTGATTTATACCAAAAGCAAGTATGCAACAAAAATCAACTTATATAATAAGTTACTCATTCAGTACGTAGATGATTTTATAATATCAGTTGTAATATTATAAAATCATCTACGTACTGGTCTAATATATCAAACTAATAAAATTGCTAGACGTGCTGGTCCAGCCAGCTGTTTTCACGAGTCGAGGCTGAGAGAGTTGCAATTTTGCAAAGCGGGGAAGATGCATGTGTCGACAAGTCTTCTCTCAGATAGTGTTTCTGGTAAATCAACCAGCTTATAAATCACAGCTGCTTAAGCTGATTAACGTGGATGTTAATTGATATTTACAATTTTCCTACATTGGCAGTTCTTGATTTTATTTTTTGAACAAAAATATGGACAGAACACGAGTGCATAATATATTCAGTTAAATAATATTAGAACAATATCGGCTAATCTTAGCCCGCAGTGGAAGTTTGATTAAATACGTTATAGCTATCTCAACTCCATTATTTGCAAAATAATATAAGTATTCACTTTTTATTATTGAAAATTTTTGTGCCCCATGAGCATATAGTGAAATCGCTGATCTGTTCATTTTATTTTATATCATTAACTCTAAATTAAGGGACTATTTAGATACACACTTATTTACTTATTAGTTGTGTGTCCCAAGTAACTATTACGAGTACTAGGCCGATTAGGCTTGTGATTGTAAGTAGAAGAAGGTTTTAAACCAATTATTGGTTCCAATTCTATCACCTAATAAGTAAGTAGCAAAGATTACGGCAAACGATGATTGTCAAGAGAGCCGTTGTACAGCTGTTCATACGAACCAAACATCTCGTCACGTTGTTTTGTCAAAAATAACAGTAGTTGTTGGTTGTAGGACTATCAAACACGTTTGCGTTTTTTCTGGGGACAAGCTGTTACCCAAAGCGTATTTTGACATATATTGTTAAATAGGAGCCTCAGACAGCGAAGCTCAAGAGAACATCAGTGCAAGCGAGAGGATCAAGTGGTGCGTGAATGCTACCCGCAGGACCTGTAAGATTAGTTAAAAAGGAACAGTATACTCTGATATGGATTATAAAAGTTTCAAGTGTTGAAGGACACTTATTTTGTATGATATAAATAATTAAGATGGGCTAAAAGGCAGAGAAGGCCTTGTGAAAACACAAAATACTGGTGCCTTCGTCATCAGTAATTTTTCCCAAATATAAAAGGAACCGGAACCGCATAAAATGTCCAGGTCAAAGGATAAAATATCCATAGCTACAGCGTCTGGATCTAGTTTTCATAAAAAAAAAAAAAAACATAAATCGCTAAGGATTGTCGCTAAGAGCAAAACTAAGAGTACAGCGAACTTTAAAGCTGTGTCTTAAAAGTTTGCACACAGAGCCCGGGAGTGACTTTCATTGACTCAGCTGGCACCTGCGGCAATTTGTGTTTCGTAAAATTTAAATAAATAAATATTGTGCCAATCGTACCATTGCCAATTTTGACAAGTTATTTGTACAATATGGTATGGTACCTACATACTCTTTTGTTTTTTTTTTTTTTTTTTTTTTGTAACCTTAAAACAAATATTTTACTTCTTCGGCCTTCTTCGTAGCCTTTGGTTTTATTTACTGCTCCACACTAGGTACTAGTTAGGGAGTTGTCTGTATTTAATTTCTTTCTGTAAGACAAGTATCTTGTGATGGCCAGGAATTTGTAGAAACATTACCATACCATCAGATAAGATCTTCTAAAATATCATAATATTCATAAGGCACGGTTGTAAAATCGTAAAGAATTATATAGCGTGACTTCTTTCATATATTATGTTGAAAATTTAAATGTAGGAATTTTCGATCATCTTAAAAACATAAATTAAGAGATGGGCTTTTCGTAGCAAGGAAGCCGTTTTTCAAAACATAATTTTTGAGGCGGTTGAATGACACGTTGCAATAGGTACATTTATTTCTTGGATTTAGAATAAATCGTTTACAGCTATTGCGTTTTGGTGCTTTAAAATTAGGTATCCAATATAAATTCCAATGGAATGTAACTCGTAACGGTTGTAACGCTGGAAATAGGAACTTATTCTCCAGTTAAAATCAATATAAACTTTGTATATTGGCTTTTCTTGAGGGTAAATTTTAAACGTGGATTTCACGTTACATTAGCACTACACGGAATATTATTTCCTCGTTTTTCCCAGGTAACACTAGGATACTATGGTGTTTAGGGTTCATGCTTATGCATGTATTATAGCAACATTGTGGTTATGAAATATTGCGATTTTCTACTTCGTAGAATTATCCGGACACAGGAAGTGTTGAAAAAAAACATTGTATTATACCAGCATGTACTTGTGTTACGGTTCTGTGCTGGAGCATGAGTTTTGGATGGATTGTAACTTTTAGTCGATGCTGCTTGAGCTTGGGGATAAGGCCAGAGCCTGCCTGTAACCTCGCTCCCCCCCCCCATTTGACGGGTAATGAGGACCCGACCAAGGCTTCTTCTTCTGGGTTAAACGAGCTCCCGACGTTTGAAAAGATGCATCTTTATCTCTCAATAGTTTTATTTGCTTTAACTTTTTTATAAAAACAAGTTTTGTCTTTTACAGATACTTGTACATGCAAGCGGAGATATTTTTATCTAAGCCTGGAATTCAATTAGCAATTTAGTATCGGTGTTTGTAATAATTTACAATAAACCGGTATTAGGTGATATTTGAGAAGTATGTGCTTGTCTATAGGCATGCCTTTTTTCAATATACTTAGGCGTACAAAAGTTCGACAGTGTGTCGTGAATATGATAGAGAACAAGTTTGGCGTATCAAACGTAGACGCCTAAGGTGTCTCGAAGACTCCTCAGGTGTCCAGACCTTAGGTGTCGGTTGGTCCAGGGCTGGCATGATCTTTTGCCTCGTGGACGGTTTTGTTCTCTTTACTATTACTGGCACCCAAAAATAAAATTTTAGTAGGTGGGTATTTTACAATAAAAATAATCTGGTTATGGTTAAGAAACAAAAAGGCTTGTTGTGAAAACTAAAGACAATGTATCGCAGACGACACACATAGATGAACTTGATATTATTGTTTTCATTGACGATAAATTTTGACGTTAAGTCACAGTTACCGCCGTCGTAATTGACTCTCGGTCAATGCCGACCTTAACAATAAAAAGTTGACTCTCAGTCAATAGCAATTTTAATATCGCATATTTTAATCATTATTTGGCCTTAACTCGCAGTTAACGCCGTTAAGATTGACTCACAGTCGATTCCGACGTGAAAATAGATAACTTGTATTTTTATGCATGATTTATGCTGATATGGTTTGACATAACTCGCAGTTAAGCCGTCGTTATTGACTCGCAGTCAATCCCGACAACCAACAGATAGTTTGGCGTTAACTCGCAGTTAACACCGTCGTTTTTGGCTCGCAGCCAATCCCGACAGACAATAGATAGTTGAATCGCAGTAAAAATATATTCAGATGTCGATTTTTGTCTACATTATTTGGCCATAACTCGCAGTTAGGGCCGTCGCAATTGACTCGCAGTCAATCCCGACATAATAATAGATAGGCAACTTTATACATCACGTATTTTCGATAATATGTGGCGTTAACTCGCAGTTAACACCGTCGCAATTGACTCGCAGTCAATCCCGACAAGCAATAGATACTTGGTAACCCACAGTTCATATCTACGTAGATATCGCGTATTGTCAATATTATTTGGCCTTAACTCGCAGTTAACGCCGTCGCAATTGACTCGCAGTCAATCCCGACATAATAATAGATAGACAATCGCATTCCATCATATCCATTCACGTAACACATCGTAAATAATATTAGGCGGTAACTCGAAGTTACTGCCGTCGCAATTGACTTGCAGTCCATTCCGACGTAAGTTGTTCTATGATTCACTTGGAAATAAATGTTTAAAACACAAAAAAAGAAAATATATTTCATTTTTTACTTACCCTCGTAACTTTCGCCATTAGACGAAAAAACATCTAACACACATCATACACACGTATACTTAATACGTCGGTAACGTTTAATTTTGTTACTTTCCTTTATTTTTACTTTGTTTGTCGGAAGGTAAGAAAAGATAAAATTGTATGACGTAAACGAAGGCTAAAATTTTTAAGCCTGTGTAGGTGGTAATGAAATTTTGTAGTAATTAACTACAAAAAAAATATATTGAAAAGGTTTCAAAATCTCTCGATTAGACAATGTTCTAACGTTTGTCGGAATTATCATAAACAAAATGTCATTATATGGTTTACGTCTATCTTATAAAATTTTCCATAATTTTCGTAAAAGTTCTGGGTGCGACCGATAGGTCATAATCATGGTTGTTACGTTGTCATGTTACGTTTTTGTATACAAAACAAGTAACTGGAGGTATCGGGCCGCAAGATACTCGTAGGCTTCTGTTTAGCAAATTTAAGAATAGAACATGTGGGTAATCTTGAAAATTTTTCTCTCTTTGAAAGAATTAATAATCAAAACAACACTTACTGAAAAGTTTTGAATCCAGTACAATTACACTAACACACGGAGCAAAAACTTATTTTATCGAAAATAATTTTAAATATTTGTAATTTAACTTCAATATTACAACTTCAGGTATAATCTATCTACTTCTTATTGAACATTGCGCTTCGGCATGGGACGCGTGCGTTCACTGCCCCGCACGAAAAAGGAATGAAGCGAATGTCAGCTACAGTGGTGAAGTGAACACGGACGGAAATCGTTTTAAATAAGAGAATCAAATGAATTACTCTTAAATGCGTGCATCGTCTGCCTGGCGAATTAAGGACTACTACTTGTAAACAAATTATATCTGAAGAATGAAGCGACGAAATATAATTGCTGTCTCATAGTGGTAGCTGATCAACACAGCAGCTAATCCAAGAGTTCAAATGTAACCCAATATTTTTATAATTAAGATTTCAAACCTTTCTTTTCACAGAAGTTAGATAGGATTATAAGGATGTTAAAAAACAAATATTGTCATGCTTGAAGAAATATGATCCTATCCAAGATGGAAAATAATTAAGAATAAGTCCAATTTGATTGGCTGTGTATTAACGTGCCACCAAATTTGAGTAAATTTTTACCAAATAAAATGTTCACCAAAATTTGTCTACCAAAATGATTAAATGATCACCAAATTTGCTTCTGGCATTACGCCGGCCGCTGCCGCAGCACGCTCGCTCCGCTCGCTCGGCTCGTGCGTTGTGGTCGCAAGATAACCTAACACAACCTAACCGATCCCGTTCGGGATCGGTTAGGTTGTGTTCTAACGAACTTATGAACCGGCTAATTTTGACCAGCATAAATTTGGTAACCAATTACCCAAATTTGGTGTACATTCATCCATTTTGTCTGAAGTGTATTGGGGTATAAAAAAATATTTTGGAAATCATCTAAATATATAAAAGAGCATGTCCTGACTGACTGACTGATTCATCAACGCCGGGCCGTAACCGCTATAGATACAGATCTGAAATTTTGTACAAAGGTTCTATGTGCGTCAAAACTACCCACTAAGAAAGGATTTTGGAAAATTCATCTCCCAAGGGGGTGAAATAAGGGATGAAAGTTTGTATGAAAGTCCTTTGTTTCTTGAGCTAGATTCACACAAATTTGAAGTTAAGCTTCTGATAAAAAAATAAAGAAATACGTGTTTAAGCATTTCTTAAAAATCATCCTTCAAGGGGGTGAAAAAGGGGATGATTTTTTTCCGTATGTTGGTCTATAAGTCTTTCAGTTTTAAAGGTAGAACTATAGAAATTTGCATTTAAGCTTTTGGTAAAAAATAAAAAAGTACGTGTTTTAGAATTTTCCAAAATTCATCCCCTAAGGGGGTGAAATAGGGGATGAAAGTTTGTATGAAAGTCCGTCAGTTTTGAAGTTAGGATCTTTAAAATTTGTATTTAGGCTGACGACTAAAAACTAAGTTTGACGTGTCTCAGGGTTTTTGAAAATCCTACACCCTAAGGGGTGAAAAGGGGGATGAAGTTGAAAATCCTTCATTTTCAAAGTAAAATCCACAAAATTTATTGTTTAGGCATTAGGGTTGTAATTCTGTGGAATGTACATCACTGTTATTGAAATTTCACCCCAAATTCAACCCCTAAAAGAGGGAAATGGGGTGAAAAGTCTAAAAACCAATATGGGTATCGTTTGTATGGTTTATCGGGTCGCTGATTACGAAAACTACAACAATTTTGAAATCCAACGTGGTGGACGTGAAATACCATCATCCCCTACAGATGGGGTTGAAGTGCGAAAGGGTTGAAATGTTTAAAAATCAATATGGGTGTCGTTTGTATGGTTTATCGGGTCGCTGATTACAAAAACTACATCAATTTTGAAATCCATCGTGGTGAACGTGGCATACCATAATCCCTTGGGGATGGGGTTCGTGTGCGATAGAGTTGAAATGTCTAAAAATCAATATGGGTGTCGTTTGTATGGTTTATCGGGTTGCTGATTACGAAAATTACAATAATTTTTAAATCCAACGTGGTGGACGTGAAATACCATAATCCCCTAGGGATGGGGTTGGGGTGCGATAGGTTTGAAATGTCTAAAATCAATCTGAGAGAGTGCGAGAGGGAGAGTTAGAGGAAGGGCGAAGGGGGAGGGGGGGTGAGGGATGGGGGGGTGAGGGAGGGGGAAAGGGAGGGGGAGAGAGAGTGGCGAGCTAGAGGAAGAGAGAGAGGTAGGGGTAGAGGCAGAAGAAGCGGTAGAGGTAAAGGTAGAGGTAGAGGAAGAGGTAGAGTAGAGGTAGATGGAGGGGGAGAAGGAGGGGAAGGGAAAATGGGGAGAGGGAGGGAAATGGGGAGATGGAGGGGAAAGGAGCAGGAGAAGGAGGGGGATAAGGGGGAGGGGGAGAGGTAGGAGGGGGATACAGAGTGAGGGGGAGGGGGAGAGGGAGAGAGAGGAACGAGGAGAGGGTTTTAGTTTTTCTCAATTACTTCTGCGAGTTGGCTCTGTTTTAAAATATAACGTAAAGGAGTCTCTCATATCTCTCACTACATTTGTTAGGTTAAGTGGCAACTTTAAGGCATAATACTCGTACTGCTGCTAAGTTCCTCTGTTCTGAGGAATTTATGAGTAACGTCTGTATATTATATAAAATTTAGCTGGATCTTGAATTGTACTCATTGATTTGCGCAGGGTTAGTCCCGTTTTTCTTTAGTTTAAAATTACCCCGAAATGACGGGAAAATATCTCATTACTTCGGAAAACCGGTAACAACATAAATACGAAATCCACGCGAGCGAAGCTGCGGGCAACAGCTAGTTAAATATATAGCCGATTTGATTGTGGTGAAAATGGGTACCGCAAAATGATACCGATATGTTGTTTGGCCTATGGAGTACAGTTTATTGTGCGGCGTTCCGTAGGTGCCGCCAGTCCTGCTGCTGCAGCACAACTATAATAGGATTCACGAAAGAATTCCAAATCTTGTAAACAAATAACTAACTTGCTTATGAACTCGATATTTCTCTTCAATCACATAAGGCACATATGTTTTGGCACTATACACACACACAAAACCCTTTGCACCATGTTTAAAAACACAGACAGTCAGAAATATGTACATTTTCATGCATTTTGCAATAAAAATATCTCAAGAAAGAAAATCTCGTAACTTCGTTGACAAGCGTTTGACATTTCGTTTGTAGTGAGGTGCTCAGTTGAATTGATTTGATATGAATCATTCAAATGAGTTGAGTCAATTCTCCAGTGAGCTCTAATAATGCACGAAATGTTTATAAAATTGTTTTATGAAAACATAATGAGTACGTAAATAAATGATCTATACTTTTACATATTCGTTAATCAATTTTGTCTGTACATTAAAGATATTATACAGGTGGATTTTTCTGAAAAGACGTCACGTCACGAAGTACCTAGCCGTTGCAGCTACACGAAAATGGTCTTACGGGACTGTCCATAATTTTTCATGAAATTTTGATACCCATTCACAGACTTTAAACTTTTTTTTAAAGAAAGTAGCCATTGTGCACAAAAAAATGTTTAATGCCAATCGATCCCGTTTCTAATACTTAACAAAACGGGAGCAACTCAGGTTGGAGTACTTACAAAGTCAGAAATTCCATACATTTTGTATAAAAATTATAAACAAAATATTTTTGATGTCAATCCATCCTGTTTGTAATACTGATCAAAATGAAAAGAAATTACTGACTTTACTCGATTTTTTTAGACTTGCGATACAAAAATGTGACGGTCACGTGACCACTTTAGTACTGGAGGTCTAGAATTTTATTTTATATAAAAATTATTTTATTTGCGAAAGTTGCTTGTATTTGTAATGACAACCACTAAGAGAGGTGTAACTAGTTGGAACATAAAAAACGGTTATTAAAAAAAAAATAACTATTTTATTGCCGCAATAAAATTGAGCTACATGGCTTTGTGGTTTTGGCGTCTATTGTGAGACTTCCACCAATCCAGTTCCAATTAGTGTCCTATCTTATTGTTATACTGTCCTCCTCCCCCTCCCGCTTCCCTTCTCTTACCACCCGTATAAGTGTTGAAAGTGGTGCTTTCGCCATTCGTTTACTCGCTTCGTTCGATGTCGTGTGAAACTTAATCTTTTTCTTGTGTGTGCTCCGACGACTTGGCTATCTCTTCTTGGACTTTTGTTTTCTTTGTGATTTGGATAGTATTCTCCCCTGGACCGACGACCTTACGCATTGATTTACGGATTCTGATACTGCTTGTGATTCTGCTTAATTATTTGAACGTGCAAGTAAGTTTTTAATTAATTACATGTCTTTTTTTGTAAGTAGATGTACAATAAAATAATTTTGTAAGCATTGAACCCAATTGGCATACCTACCGTCCGTCATCTTGAACACTTCAGAAGTTCGTTGGCCGCACGCCGCTCAAGAAACTGATTCCAATCGATTGTAAATGGCATTACAATATTTATTGACTGTAGAATTATCATAAAAATGTATATTTTCAGAGACAATGAGACTTAAAAACATATATTATATATTTTTTTTATATCAACAGTGCAATTTTCAACTCCAGACTGTGTCTATTTCATTCTAATGTGACAGTGCGATATTTAACAAAAATTGACTTCGCTTTTAAATTCATTACCATCGATATAAAAATATATGTCATTACATTTAAGCCGAATATTGTTGATATGCATTTTAATACTGAGAGAGTAACTATAACTATACGTGACATGGTGACAACGCAACTATTTACTTTTTACTACATAAGCCGGCCGCACGCACTTGGCAGATTTTTTCTATTGTTACTCAATTTGTACATCACTGCAAAGCGCACCCTACAGTCAAGAGCAGGTCAAGTTTCACACTCGCAGTAGAAATTCCGTCCCTACGCTCACTCAGCGCGGTACAAAGTCCAATGTGTAAAGCTTGACGCATTCTGTCAAATTAGTCAGGGCGCTTCAAATTAGCTTGGTTTATCTGTCATTTGTTTTTTTATAAAATAAGCCGACAGCAATAATATGGTATTTGTGAATTTAATCATTCATTGAATTGTCTCATTGGTGAGTCAAGTCATTGAATAAATTTGGCTAAATAGTCTACTAAGATATCCACGTCTCTAAAAAAAAGAAAAATGGGGTCTTTGTTTGCATGATTTCGAATTCTCTCGTGAACTCAGGTATATATTGATATTGAACTCAGGTATATATTGATATATTGTTTGGCCTATGGAGCGAGTGGAGTACAGTTGATTGTGTGGTGTTGGGCAGGTGCCGCCAGTCCTGCTGCTTCAGCACTGGGGCGAGGAGTGGATGCCGGTGCTGTCGCGCGACCAGCAGCTGCAGGCGGAGCGGCCGGCGCCCGCGGAGCCCTACAGCGACGCCTACCTGTCGGGCATGCCGGCTCGCAAGCGCCGCCGCGTGCGCCAGTCGCGCCCGCCCGCGCACCTCGACCCGCTCCTCAACGGTCAGTTCACCATTACCACACAATACGCAAGTTTCCAACCTAGTCAATTTGGAACATGCTTGATTTTTTATATTTAAAAAAAATATCCTCATTCATGTAATAAACAGTAAAAAGTAAAATAATTTTTCGAATAACTATGAAATTAAAAAAGATATAAGCCAGCGAAGATTTGTTTTTCTCTTTCTAGCGAAACGAAATTTAACATCGAGTTTATGGCCGTAGTGAAATGTGACGTCACTATTCATGTCGGATCTCTCCGTCTAATAGGCCGTAATTAATAGTTTTAAATGCTTATATCGGCCGTATTTCTAAACCGTTTGAAATTTAAATTTAACTTTTTGTCATCTCTACTACGGTATTTTCATATTTTGTTAATAAATGCGACAAAAAAATTTATGCATATTCCCTATTGACCTACTCTTTATTAAACGTCAAATCAGAATTCTTCCATAAGTTTTGTATGAAGTTTTTGAACGATGACCTCATAATTTCTTCCATCGTTTAGTAACTTTTACACTAATTTAATAATTAAAGATGTAAAACTACGTATGACATTTAAAATTACTTGGTTTTAATACATTTTAAATGATTCTTTCTTAGATTTGATAGAATATAATTTTAATTGATACTTTCATTTTATTTTTGACCCAGGAAACTCGCGGATTAAGTTTATACTATCATACAGAATGGACACTTAATCCACCCCGCACCCCCGCGAGCACCCGCCCGAGCGATTCTCGTGTTCCTTCTGAGGGTTTTTTGTACTGAATATGCGAGCCTACGCGACCTTCCTATTTCAAATTCACGCTCGTATGTACTGGCCGGGTTGTGCCATTACATCTATCTATCTATCTATACTATTATTAAATTGTAAATATTTTTTTTCTGTAAATTGAAGATATTTACAGAAATATTATCACGTTATACCCCTGAATCCAAAGCCTGAGTGTTCATTTATTTGTTGGAGCATCACGCAAAAAGTAGTAAACCGATTTTAAAGAAACTTTTTTGTTGATAACGAATAGTTTGACTTAAACACTTGTATACTTTTTATTAACATGCGGACGAAGTCACGGGCAAACGCTGGCACTATTATAAAATCGCAAATAAAATTTTCATCAATCTTTTCGAAAATCGCTGATCGGTTCGTCAATAACGGCGAGCAAAATAGCCAATTCCTCGTAGCAGGTAAACATTACATTTGCATTTCGAACATGAATATTGAACGACCAATCCTTCACTTCGCTCTGGATTCAAGACAGCGCCCTCGCCTTAAAATATTATTTTGCGGCCTTGTAATACCTACCTCCTATTGTCTGTACATTAAAGATATAAAAAAACATCACAATATAATATTTTGATGCTCCCGAATCCAAATGACATATTTTTGGCCATTTTTTCTGTTTGTTTATATATTGGTTCGTTCGATTTCAATAAAACCTATTTGTTTGAAAGCTTATACCCGGGTACAAATTTCATCTCACCACGATGATGGTTTCACTGGAGATATAACAATTTCGAGTAATGTGAGTATAGCCACTACAGGCTTATTGGTCAGTTTTAAGTCGTTATTGTACAATATTCCACATGGGCATAGCTTGGACAATCAAAATACTACTTACATTACGTGCGGACGAAGTCACGGGTAAAGCTCGTCCATCTTAAACTAAACATATGACATGAAACCTTTAGAAATAACACTCATCTATACTCATGATTTCTTCTTTCACTATACTTACAGTAATCTGTGCTGTGAATGTAATAATAACCTTTTTTGTAGTTGATGTGTTTAGTTTAGTCTGCATTTGTTTAAACTTTGTTTAAACTGAAAGAGCGTGCTCAGTTAACGAAACTGAACAACGTTCCTAAAGAATAATTTTTGGAAAATTAACAAAAATTTTGACCTCCATACAAATTGCTCACTCAGATCGAACAGTTTGTATGTAGGTCAAAATTTCTTTTCATTTCCCAAAAATGTGTCTTTGGGAAAGTGGTTCAGTTTGGTTGACGGAGCACGTCCTTTCAGTTTTCGGTACACCGACGCTTACACCCTGTCTATTAGTATTGATGAGGATTCCGCTTCCGCTTCCTCATTATGCGGAAGTTCCGCATTTTTCAGCCTTCCTCAACCGCTACCGATTCCCTATAAAAGCAAGTTAAAAACTCCACTTCCTCTTTCGCTTCCTCTTAGAAATAAGAGGAACTTATGAGGAGGTCTTAGTAGCGCCGCGATTGGCCATACGGCAGTGAGCGAGTCGCCACGCCCTTCATCTTCCCTCCCAAATTTGATTATAATAAAAATAAAAAATATTGCCTTATTTGAATCTTTAAAATTATTTTTATTTATAACTAAAATTTAATATCAATCTATAGGGTTCTTAAAAAAAGTGTATAATAGAAAAAAGAAGAAAGAAGAAGAAGTGTGTAAAAGAGGATAGTTCATATGTAGAAACTGAATAAACTTTCCAGAAAAACATTGGTTGAAATGGAATTGGAGATTTTTTTTTGGCTTTTGGAGAAAAATTGTGTAAAACTATCAATAATTTTCTTTGAAGAAGTTGTTCAGTTTCTTTATTTCATTATCCCCTTAAAATATTATACACTATTTTTGTAAGACCCTATGTATTACTTTCACTCTCAACCTTCCTCTTCCTCAACCGCTTCCTCTTCCGCATCCTCTTCCTCATAAATATATCAAGAAATATCCTCATCCACATCCTCTGAAATTCTGCTCTACACTTCCTCTTCCACTTCCTCTTCCTAAAAACCACTTCCTCATCAACTCTACTGTCTATAAAGATAACTTTTTTTCGTATGTCAACCCATGTTCCTTGGTAAAAGTTGTTCTGTTTACTGCACGGGTAGAATCACATTTTAAAATTTCCGGGGCACAAAAATGGAGATGACATTTCAAATTCTGCGTGTATTTTTTTTATTTTGTATTTAAAAGATCGTAAATGAGTATACATATGCAAGACGTCATAATTATATGATTTCATACGAAATATATAGATTTTCGTTTTGACATTAAATAAAGAGTAGTTGATTTGACTAGGCTTGGCTTTCTTCATTTTGTAGTGAGTGTCCACGAGAGCACAGATCGCACGGCGGCGACTGGCGGTGCGCCGACGCCGACGGTGGACAACGGGCCGTTCCGTCGCGCGTTCAGTGAACACATGCGCACCCTAGCGCGCTCCCGGGCCTCCGCCTCTCAAGACTACGACCCGACGCACTTCGTCTCCGCCGAGCGGTTCCTCTTGCCCAGGTAAATAAAGCTCGTATTGATAAATCCCTCTCAAGTCTGAGTTCGTACTCAAGATGTATAATTTGTATGTGTAATGTAGTACACCTTGAGAGCCATCTCACACTTGAAAGGACTTTGTCAATACGTCCCAAAAATACATATTCCATCTCAGCCCGATTGTTGAATATCACACTGCGTGATAAAATAACATACCCAAAAATTCAACATCGAAGGTTTTTCTTATTTATTTATTTGAATTATTTCAACAAATTAATTTTAATTAACTACAGCAAATATTATATGATAGTAACATCAAGCATGAAGCTTGTTTAATTTAGATTAAAGTTTAATTGTTAATTTTCATATTATTTACCGAAGGCATTTTAAGGCTTTTTTAAATGTTTAAAGTTTAAAAAATCACTCGGTAATATTCAAGATTTGGAGTCTAGATCGCGTTGCTTTTACAGGGCTTCTTACTCGGAGGGCTAAATAAAACAACAAGGGTCTTACTACAAAAAAGTTAGACAGACATCTGTTGAACACTTGATTAAAAAAATGCGCACAAAATAACTGGCTATGTCAGTTGATGCGCAGAAGTCAAGTCATAAGAAAATAAGTCATTTTTGACTTCTGCGCATCAATGACACAGACAGAGTTATTTGGTACGATTTTTTTAATCAAGTGTTCAACAGATGTCTAATTTTTTTGTAGTAAGACCCCAAGAAGCAAAAATAAAACAATTGTTTATAAGAAAGAATAAAAGTTCATTTACTTAGCTTCCAGAATAAGCCCTGAGAAGGTTTTACACGAATCTATTAGCCTTGTATAAGTAGGTGCTATAGGCGGTAACCACTTATTAACAGATGAGCATCAAGTGGCTCAATTGCTTGTTTGCTTTCTTGTGTCGAGATAGACACTTCAATGTAAGTCAGCAAAGTTGACGCCTGACCAGTTTCCAAACCTTGTCACTTGCAGTCCCGGTCCGCCCTTTATTTCCTTAACGATTGCGAGACGACAACGCTTTTGGTTTTATGAGTTTTTATGACCTTTTCGTGTCCTTCTTCCTATCTGTCCATTGTTGATCAGTTACAACTAGCACTTAGTGGTAATCTACTCCAGTTTTAATAAAGCAAGGCGGAGCTAGCGGATGATGTTCCTGCGATCCACTACTGCACAGGAAACTAAACTTAAAGTAGTCAGGCGCCAACTTTGTTGATGGTACATACATACCATTTCACAATTTACTGCTATAGTAATAGTCGCCGAACATGTCGAAAGCAAAGCAGATACTTGTTTCGTCTTCCCCATCTCAAAGGATGTCTTAACATCGATAGCGAAGCAGATCCTTGTGTCTTTCCCATCTCTAAGGATGTCTTAGAATTTTTTTTTTGATACTTAGTTTTAAGAACTGATCTCTGATCGGAAAATCTTCTGCAACAGTATTTTAATAACTCTTAACATCGCGCCTGAAAACCCATTTTTTGTTGCAAAATTTTGAGTGAAAGCCAAAATTAAAATGAAAACAATCTAAAACATTACTTATTTACGTTTGGTTTGTAACCTTTTGTTGTTTTTTCATTTCTTTTATTGTCATAATTTGACTGTTTTTTTTTTTCAGAAGCGGCGCAGAGCAGCCAGAAAATGAAGATGAGCCAAAATAAATTGAATGACAGCAAAAGCAGTGTGGAGTCTAGCTAGCGCATAGCCACGAGATTTATCTTGCTTGTTACTTATTGTATGGATATCCCAATGTAAGGCGTGTATAAGTAGAAAGTTTGTTGCCGACGTCGGTCAAAGCCTCGAGACTTGATGGAGGCAGCGACGGCGGCTGGGTAGGCGATTCTTGCTTTTCTCGCACCCTTCGACAAAATTTCTGATATAGCATATGCTCACAAACTTGCTCAAATCTTGGAACTCACTTCCCACGATGGCCCAAGACTACGGCTGAAAACATAGAGCCTGATTACCGGTGCGGACGAATTCGGTACCGATCGGTGAGGGTCGATCAACATAAATAAACAGGAAAATCGGTCATTAGGTATATACAATTATGGTCCGGTCCTGGTAGACGATGCGGGCATTACGGGATCTTAATCAAAAATATAGAGTCAGGTGTAGTATAGGGGTTTAGGTACAATATGTCCATAACTTCTTGTTCTGGACATTTTTTACCTAAACCGATCGGTGGTACCGAATTTGCCGTATGTACTTTTAAAGGGAAGTTTGAGTAAATACAAGAAAGCACTTTAAGTTTTTTTCGAACCTACGAATTTTCCGGGAAACCTTTCCTATTTTTCGTTCTATACAAACATTTCCCTAAAAATACGAACACAACAAAAAATAATCTGTCAACTCGGTCGAGCCGTTTTCTTGGGCCAATCAAACACCGGTGACGTAGTCTTGGATGTGAACTAACTTACCCGGGAAGAGAAAATCAAGCTTAGCATGTACAGCGTTATTTTTTTATCACCCCGGATATTTCAAGAGGTGGTTCTGCCCATGAAACTGAACAACTTTTCCAAAGAAACATAGGAATAAATACGATTAAAAAATTTCGGCGTCCCATAAAAAATGTGCTATGTGCGGTCAATTAGCTGTTTTACGTAGACACGATTTACAATTTCACCAAATTTTTTCCAGGTACTAGTTAGGTACATAGCTCTCAATTTTTGATAGGAGCCAATTCCTTTTTCGGCCATCTTGGATTTTATAGAGGCTATTTAAAAGTTCTTTAATCCATATCTCGGCTTCTAAGTCACATAAAACCACAAATATGGTATCTAAATGTACAT
Organism: Athrips mouffetella; assembly: GCA_947532105.1. Lineage (NCBI taxonomy): Eukaryota > Metazoa > Arthropoda > Insecta > Lepidoptera > Gelechiidae > Athrips > Athrips mouffetella. The sequence goes on from OX383956.1 coordinate 38,528,620, forward strand.
AATTAGGGTCAAGGAATACAACTGCACCATTTTTAAAGGTATTAGGCAATATTTTTTCAGGGTTATTTGCACAAATCACAAACTAATCACAAATAAGTACGTGTTGTGCGTTTGTGCATTGCACCAAATTTCTTCCAGGTATTAGTTAGATACATTGCTTTTATTATTTGATAGGAGCCACAGGAGATATCCGCCATCTTGGATTTTATAGCGGCCATTTTAAAATTTTTGTTCTTTTATCCATATTTCGGCTTCTAAGTCACATGAAACCACAAATACGGTATCTAAATGTACATAATTAGGGTCAAGGCATACAACTACACCATTTTTAAAGGTATCAAACCATATTTATTCAGGAATATTTGCACCTAATACAAACTAATCATAAATAAGTATGGTTTGTGCTACGATCTTATTATTTTGCTCGTGTGCAAATAATTAAAGCTATTACAATACACAAACGCACAAAACGTACTTATTTGTGATTATGATTAGTTTGTGATTTGTGCAAATAATCTTGAATAAATATTGCCTGATACCTTTAAAAATGGTGCAGTTGTATTCCTTCACCCTAATTATGTACATTTAGATACCATATTTTTGGTTTTATGTGACTTAGAAGCCGAGATTTGGATAAAATAACAAAATTTTTAAAATGGCCGCTATAAAATCCAAGATGGCGGATTTTTCCTTTGGCTCCTATCAAATAATTAAAGCCATGTACCTAACTAATACCTGGAAGAAAGTTGGTGTGATTGTGACGCGTGTCTAAAACGCGATATAAGACCATAACTGACTGGAATATATCAGCTGATGCAGTTTCTGTGGAAAGTCGAAAAACTGATTTCGTGTTTCCACCTATGTTTCTTGGGAAAAGTTGTTCAGTTTCATGAATATAACCACCTATTAAAATATCCGAGGTGATAAAAAAATACGGGTGTATTGTATCATGGTCAAGACTTCATTGGGGGCAGCAAAAAAGACAGTATATTAATATGTGTGTGTAAGGGACAGCTTTCCGGAAATTTCAAGAGCTTGATCAGTCATCGAAACAACATTGAATGAAACATCCATAAAATATCCATGCAAAATTGTAAACTTGATTGGACAGTTTGTATAAAGGCAGATTTCTTCTCATTTTCTGAAAGTTTCGTTCACTGAAAACTGTCCAGTTTCGTTGACTCATCATGCCTTTTTAGTTTTCGGAAAGCTGACACCCCATATACTAGGCATTAAAATGTCGGTCGCTGGAGAATGGCCCTCTTGATCTCTACGGATATACGCCTTAGAAGTCCAATGTATCTCTGTAGCAAACAATGTAATAAGACTGATCACTCCTCATGCGCCGGTTTCAGCTAGACCACACTTAGTGCATCTAAGCGAGCTCCACATTTGACGAGCCCTGTTCCAGTTACATGCTTTCACACTAATATACACATAGTGTGAAAATACACTTCCCGAAAACTGATATTGTAGATCCAGTCCATGAAAGTGTATACTTTCCCCATAAATGTCCATAAAAAAATACAAGAAAATATGTTTAGCATACAACGAGCGCTGTTTTGTAGTTAGTATTTCATATTTCGACCTACATATATTCCATAGGGACTGTGGTTCGGTGGCATATCCTAAACCCACAATTTCAGTTTACGGGCGATGTGTTTTTACACTCTGTATAAGTGGTCACAGGGCTATACTTGTAAAATGTAGTGTGTATTATTTCACTTACTAGTCGCGTACATTTTGACTATCGCGTAGCATTTCAAACAATCAGTGTGCAATGAATGCAGAAGTTAAGCAGTGTTTTTTGTTTAATTATTATTATTAATCAAATAATATACAATATACATTTGTACGTTTACAGTGTGTACTGTATAATGTTAATAGTAGTGCTGCAACATAATCAATGGAATTATATAGCAGTAATATGAAATGGCATGGACAAAATTTTGCTATTTAATGAAGCTCACCTCAATTAAAAGTAACCTTTGCCTGCCCTGGCGTAATTTAAATCCGTTTGATATTATTTTCTTATTTAGTAGTAAATAAGTATTTGAAAATCTTTTTTTGCATTTACCTAGATTTTTTTTACATTAATAACTTGTACCCGGGTGGAGGCAAACTGATGGCCCCAACTTGATGTTATCCGGAATGCTGGCTCCAAAGGTGTTGTGGTGAGTTTCACCTTCCTATGCCAAAATCCAAGTTGTATCTTTTTCTGATATTAAAATTTTCCCTATGTTGATATGAGATCAAGTGTATTATGACTTAAAATATTGACATTAATGGTAATATTTCTTTATTGTGACATAATATTTCTTTATTTAAGTTTATTTAAAGGGATAGATAATTTTTCAAAATTGACTTTCTCTATGAATTAATCAAATAAAAATACTGAATGTGGCTTAGCAGTTTCATTTTAATCTTCCCACCATGGCTCAGTCGACGCTTTCCAACCTCTGAGGCCCTCCGCCGGCGTTCGAATGCGACGCGACGTCAAACGCTCGCGTGTCAGGCGGCTTAGGCCGATATTTCACTGGGACACCACGGTGGCGCGACTGGTTGCGCCACTGGTGTCCGTAACTAGACACCAGGAGACGCATTTTTGAAGCGTTCGAACTTCAATTCGCATTCGAATGTGCAAGATTCGTATACGAATCCGTAAAATCGCAATTTTTGAATATTCATACCTGTGAATTCTGCAACGAGTGGTCCGACCCACTCGTTTTGCAATTCTACCACTCGAAAGTATGTATAATCTGTGATGAGAATGACATTGACGTTTCCTTCACACATGACATTATACTGACATATCAACTTTTTAATTTGCGTTCCATTCCCTCGCAATTCATTACCGGTTTTTAAAATCAATGAGTAATTGCTTTCCGGTTTTGATTTTATCTGCGTGAAACGGAAATTGTTTAAAGATTGTAATTTAATGGCAACATTGCTTTCGAATGATTCAAAAATGCGTAAAATCGAGAGCATTAGAAATTAAATTCGTACACGATTCGTTTTCGTATGCGAATTAAAGATTCACTTCGAACGCTTCAAAAATGCGTCTCCAGTAAAGACACCAGAGTCGCTACACCCTGCGGCCACAGTATTAAGGGCTATATTTCACTGGGAGTGGTAGCGCGACCAGCGAGCTGGTTGCGCAACCAAACGGACACCAGGTGAATATCTCATTTTTATGTAAATCTTTATTACTGTATCCTTTCTGTGCAAATCATTAGAAACAATAAATTAATTATAATTATTACTATTATAGAGCTATACATTTTGTTGTGTCCCATGGAAATACCGGGCGCCACGCTGCGCTGCTAGTAGAAATACTCATTCCTGGGATACGCGACGTACGTCGCGTTCGAACGCTTCACTCGGCAGCGTCAGTACAAATTCGTCTTTGCGGTATCCCAACGGTATCCATTGAACAGTCAAGAATAGGTCAAAGCATAGAATACATGAAACAGTCAAAGTAAATAAATAATTAAAAAGGGAAAGGTTTTATGAAGATTTTATTTGTATTGTTGTTTTAAAATACAATTTTCTACATCGTTTAGTTTTTTTAGTTCTCTTACAATCAAAATTGGATAATAACAAAGATATACGATAGAATATTATAGATTTTAAAGGGTCAGTCAAAATATTTCATATTTTTTAAGATTTAGGCATTTATTTGATGGTATTCGGATGACAGGGAAGTGAGAGTCGACAGGATAAATGCCTATTAGGGTCGTTTGCACTAAACTTAAGAATTGCCCAAGTTGTTGCTTAAGGGTTGTCAAAGTATTGCTAGGAGTGTCCTAAACAAGTTATGGGCGATTTTTAAGTTTAGTGCAAATGACCCTTAAACTATTTTCTTTTACTTTAAAAATATATTTTCAATATACATTACTACCAGGATCACAGTGCTGTATACGTGATAATTCTTGCAATATGAAGTTATGAACAATATTGCGTATCATGGAAGCGATAACCGAGGGAGGGACACGGGGTCCTGCTGGGTAAACGGATATGGCAGGGAAGTGAGGTCTGTGTAGAATATACAATAAACAAAAGTTTAAAGAATGTTAAGTTTTTTCCCGAGCTACTAGATACTATTTTCCTCTATGATACTATAGTCTTTATTACAGAATTACATCAAATTGAAATTCTTGTTATAGCTCAATATTTTTATCCAAATGTTCTTTGACAACCCAGGACAAATTACGGCCGACAATTTTTTTTATGGAAGTGTTCCTTATGTCCATCCAAACATATCTAGAATGTTCCCTGCCGATCTCATTTTCGCTCCCCCCTCCCCCCCTCGAAAAGGTCCCTAATTTTAGATTTTTCTATATATCTCTAAAACGGTTGAAGTTAGGGGAAAGTCGTCAATCTAAGACTTGATTGTTATAAAATTACCAATCCATAGACACCTAGTTTATTTCAATGTGACCTACAGTACCTGAAATACAGCTACAGACAGTTCACCAAAAATTAAAAATTATCTTCAAATCATTTTTTGTACTAACTTTTAACAAAAACTACTGGAGTTGTGGCAAAATTATCTAAGAGCATGTGAATCTTGATACATTTAGGCGCAGCGCAGACAGAACGGAATAATCCTCGCGTGGGCTCGGGCATTTTCTGAGGGATCGCGCATGCTCGCGCGTGCTCGAGCATGCGCGCGACCGCGTGAGCCTGCGCGCAATGAGTATATAATTCTGACGCCTGCGCGCATAGAACACATATACTCACCTACGGAGTAAACCGTACTGGGTTACCATCTTCTACCGAAACATGCCAGTTTGTCGCGGTTCGTCAACAATGGTGGACTGGGATATGGTTATAATTACGCTTTTGGCTGAAGAAGAAAAAGAAGAACGTATAAAAAAAGAAAGGCGTCGGAAAGTCAGACGAGGAATATGGGCTGAGGACTGTTGGCAAGAAAGGTGTCTTCTTGGTGAATTTCAAACTCTGCGTACGATTTTACCATCGCAAGGAATTTTGTTTTACGATTACTATAAAATGGATTATGAAAAATTTCAAATGCTTGTGGGGTTGTTACGTCCATATATTCAAAAGAAGACCACTAATTATCGTTCAACTATTTCTGTTGTGATGAAAAATGTCAAAAAAAAATACCGTTCTTTCCCCCCCTTATCTCCGAAGTTTGTGAATGGAAAAATCTGTATTAATTACAGTCGATAGATAAACTAAAAATAAAACGATCTTTCTAAGTTGCACAGTTTTTAGAAATCTGCAAAAAACCTTTACAAACAAATTTATAGTTTTGCGGTCCTAAAAATGGACTTTATTCCTTCCAAAAATACTAAAGGTATATCGGAACCCTCGGCACGCGAGTACAACTCGCACTTGACCGGTTTTTTTTTACTAAGTTGGTACCTACCCGGTTTTCCCATTTCTTCGGAAATTCTTTCCCACGCATTCATCTTTACTAATTTGTTTCTATATAGGTACTCTGCTCGACACATTAAATAAACATTCATGACATGCTACTAAACATATTAATTTTTCTTCATCCATTGTTCTATTCGATATGTAGGTAGGTAAATCTTAAAAAACACAGTGACAACACTGCGCGCACGCCGCGCGCTATCTCGCCGCCGCGCGCCTGCTCGACGCCGCGCGGGGATGCCCGCGTATCCTCGAGGATGCGAGCATTTTTTGTCGGGTTCAAGCATATATGAACTTTATTTCAATGATGTTAAAGTTGATTTTCGAGTGCTTTAATAAAATCCTCTCCGATGCGTTCCTCTCTGTCTGCGCTGAGCCTTAGGAATAAAACGAGACATAATTCATCATTATTGCATAACTGGTTCTCGATTTACAGCGAGTTACTATAATTTTTTAGGACGAAAGAAGTAGGAACAGTAAAACTCACGTTGTCTTCTAGGATTAAATTATGGCACTTCCAATTTAATTGAATGGAATAAAAATAAACTATTTCGCCTAAAAAACTACAAGATTTATGCTTTAAGTAACAAGATGGCGTCACTTGTTTATGAAATAAATTGTAATTACAAATGGGCTGCTTCGATTTTGAAGTGTGAGATGTCAGACTATAAATCTTGTCATGTTCTGTTAGAAAAAAAAATATAAAAAAAACATTTTTTCGAAAGTTATTTGTTCGTCAAAACATTAAAAAGTTTCGCTTGACATTTTCACTTTAACTATTTTTGTACATAAATTATATTCTAAGCTTATGACTCTTGAGCTAATATGAGTTAAAAAGACACGCATAAAACGTAAACTAAACGTAAACTTCACCCCCAATAACCCCCAGATACCAAATTTCACTCGAATCGGAGCAACTTTTATTTTGGCCGCCATTTTGAATCCGCCATCTTGAAATTTTTTTTACAGTCAGTTGCCCCTTGGCATCCTCTTTGACATTTGTAAGAGAACATTATACTTTACTCTTTTCGTTTAGGATTTATTTGACTTTGAATAACATTTTTATAAAATTTGTATGGCGGCCATCTTGTTTTTCGTCATTTCGTTAATTTGACCAGGGTGTGGGTTGACTTTTGTTCGAGGTCGACCCACCTAACCCTTACAGTTTTTACTGGCCGTTGGGGTCTACCCTGATGCTGAAGACTTTTCCAAGGTTTAAGACTTTTCTGGACCTCATCAGACCTGGTTGTACAAGTCTTTCATACATGATTTTCACCGGTTTCCTTTCATGGAGAACAATTGTGTCAATGAGTCAGTCAGTCAGTGAGTCAGTCAGTGGTAATTGAATTTAATATTATAATTGTATAGATATATAGATGATAAGAACTATCATCTGACATCTCACATTTTAAATCGAAGCAGCCCATTTGTAATTACAATTTATTTCTTATACAAGTGACGCCATCTTGTGACTTAAACCTTAAATCTTGTAGTTTTTTGGGGGAAACAGTTTATTTTTATTCCATTCATTTAAATTAGAAGTGCCACAATTTAATCCTGAAAGACAACGTCAGTTTTATTGTTCCTACTTCTTTAGTCCTTTGAAATTATCTCAGGATGTTTGCTGTAACTCGCTGTAAATCGAGAACCAGTGCTGCCATAATGACGAATTATGTCTCATTTTATTCCTAAATGTATCAAAATTCACATGTTCTTACTTAATTTTGCCGCAACTCCAGTAGTTTTTGTTCAAAGTTAGTACTAAAAATGATTTAAAAATAATTTAAAATTTTTGGTGAACTGTCTGCAGCTATATTTTAGGTAATACAAGTAAGGCCTGCACCAAACAGCTTGCAAAATTAAAAGGAATTTTATGAGAGTCTTTTCAATTCATTATAAGCTGCAAATGTGATTTATGGTGAATAGTACATTGTTCATCGAGAGGAGAAAGTGACCGATTCCCAACAAGGGTGTCGTTTGAGCCCTGAGGCGAAGCCGAAGGGCTCAATACACCCGAGTTGGGAATCGCACTTTCTTTCGAGTGATACATAGTGCTTTATACTTCACCTACGAGAAAAATATTTCAGATTTCCTTTTCAGATATGATGTAAGTTTTTTGTATTCCATTATGATTCCATTATACTGATATCATGTCTTGCCAATATGGTACTTTTCAACATGGAATACAAAGACTTGGCTTATATTTATACGCTTTTTCACTATAATAAGCAAGCAAAACAGTTTCCGAAAATCAATGCGCTTTTTGCTCGCTTTTTCAACGTATAAAACTATCACATACCTCATTGTTGTATTTTTTCGAGATTTTTCAGGCAATCAATAACCGCTTGCGCACTTTCTTGTAGTTCTATATAGCGGCGTCAAAAACTCTTCAGCACTGTCACTATTTGACGACATTTTTTGTAAAAAGCACGCACCAACAAAACTACAATTAAAACTTCCAACAACTTTGTAAAGAAAACAGGGGTCCAATTTTTGAAAATCACTGGGTGATAAAATATCGCTTGGAGGTTTAAACTTTTTTATTTTACCCTGATAGTGTTAAAATGTTAGTAATACTTTATAAAATTTAACAATTAAACACTAATTTATATTTATGCATTATGATTTTTCCCTGTTGATATGAAAAAAACAGAAATTATGATTTTATTGAGTAAGATTTTATCACACGGTGATTTTCAAGAATAGGTACCTAATTCGCGCGCGCGCTTTCGTTCCACATTTTGGTTTCGTTCTTTTTTAAAATTAATGGTTTTCTCAGAAAAGTGTAGGTGGCCAGCATCATTTCGTGGACTTAGAGATAAAAACTTTTTCTTTTTTTGGCATTATGATATTAAAATAGGTTATCGACAGATTTTGATCTAAATTTAAGAAAAAAAACACGTTAACAATGGATTTTCATACAAAATTCCATCCCGCTAAAACACGTTAACAATGGATTTCCATATAACTTTTCCCCCCGCATATTTATACCATAGAAATGACGTATCTTCTCCTTAGTTTTTAAAACAGGACTGTGGTACTTTCCGAGAAGGTGAAGTATAAAATATTTTTACTGGCCTTTCAAAAGTTTAAGCTTGTTTTAGTGGTTTAATTTTCATATTTACAAGAGTTGTCGTCGTCGTAGTTATCTACAATTGAAGTTTACTCTAACTTATATTATTAACAATTGTCTTAATCGTTGCATTTCGCGCAATGCTTATTTGTCATGCGGTTTTTTAAGCGTGGAGACCCGCTCAAGGTCAAATGGTATCCACCGACGAGCAGCAGCGTGTACATACATACATAACATCACGCCTCTTTCCCGTCAGGGTAGGCAGAGACCACAGTCCTCCACCTGCTACGATCTTGACATACTTCCCTTGCTTCCTGTACTTTCATCAATCTTTTCATACATGCTCGTCGGTTTAGGGTACTTTTAACCTGGCCTATATTCAGAACTTCCTGAATTTGGTCCTGGTGCGTTCGCCTAGGCCTTCCCCTTCCAACGTTTCCATTCACTCTCGCCTGGTAGATCTCTTTCGTCAGTCTTCGTTTATTCATCTTCTCTATATGACCAAACCATCTCAGCATCCCTTTCTCGATTTTGGTCACTACGTCTTCTTGTACGCCACACCGTTCTCTTATCACACTATTTCTAATCCTGTCATTCAATTTAACACCGATCATACTCCGTAGCGCTCTCATTTCCACTGCATTAATTCTACTTTCATGCTTCTTCTGCCATACCCAGCTTTCACTGCCATACATCAGTGTTGGTACTACAACACCTCTATGAACAGCCAAACGAGCCTTGTGAGACACCATCTGACTCCTCATAAAGGCGTGCAGTATACCATTCACCATGTTTCCAGCATTCACTCTTCTTTCAATATGACTTTCACACTTTCCATCTCTCGTAAACTTTGAGCCCAGATACACAAACTCCTTCTCTTGTTCGACTTGTTCACCACCTATTAATATAGTACACTCTGTCATATATTCTTCTCTTTCAAGTACCATTACTTTCGTCTTGCTTACATTTACTTTCATTCCTTTCCTGTCCAAAGCCACATTCATCATTGTTACCATCTCCTGCAACTCGTCAGCAGATGACGCAAGTACAACTTGGTCATCAGCGTAGAGAAGACATTTGATGAGTAACTCATTCATTCTCAGTCCACACATACTCTCTTTTAGATCAATCAAACAATTATCCATGAACAGGTTAAACAGCCAAGGTGACGCTACACATCCCTGCCTAACACCTTTTTTGATGCTAAACCATTCAGTGTGCGCCCCGTTTATTCTGACACAAGCACTGGAATCCTCATAGAGAGATTTCAGTGCTTGAATCAAATGACCGTTTACCCCATACATACTCGTAGACAATGCTGACCACAATTCATTCCTCACCACTCGGTCATAGGCCTTTTCCAAATCCACGAACGCGCAGTAGACTTTTTGGTTTTTAGCCAAAAACTTTTCAGCTATGCACCGCAAGGAAAAGAACTGATCTGTACATCCCATTCCCTTTCTAAATCCCGCTTGTACATCCCATATTTTTTCGTCAGTATCTTTCATCACTCTTTCAATCAAAACCTTTGCATACAGTTTGCCGACGACACTAAGAAGGCTTATCCCGCGATAATTTTTGCAGTCCTGTTGTGACCCTTTTCCCTTGTACAGCGGCACAATCACATCCTTGCACCAGTCACCTGGTACTACATACCTATCTATAAGTGGGTAACTTATTACTGACCATAAATTTTAGAGATTTAAAGATTTATCCGTGAAATGTTCTTGACTTTTTAGTGACATCATGATTCTAACACCGCGTTTTTTGTGCATTAGAAGATCAGAAGGCCTTTTAAATCGTTTGTCGTAGCCACTCTTAAGGAGTGATCATCAGATCATAGAACAAGTAAGATCTTGGTTGTACAACAGAATCAGTCTGGGTAACCAACCACCTGGTGGTGCCTGTACCTTAAGGTGTTTTGCTTGATACTAAAACTTGTAAAATAAAAATAATTTTAACAAAAGCTCAAAAAAAAAAGCTAAAAAAAATTTTTGTAAGGAATCTATTAGCACAAAAAAGTATGAAATAACCATAGCAGTTAATTATCAGTAACTAAGTGAAATAATAGAAAATAAGCAAGCCTATGTTTTTTTATTTCAATTATAAATTTACGGATTTACATACGGATACGGGTACGGAAACGGGTACGGGTTCGGGTACGGGTTCGGGTAATAATAATAATCGCTACAACGAGTTCGAGAAAACTACTGACCCTAGACTACTCACGTGCTGAGACAAATGATAGGTCTCGATGAGATCTACATTTCGGATGACAGCTGTCAAACTAAAACTCGCTATAACTCGAAAACTACTGACTCTAGACTACTCATAAGCTGAGTCAATTGATAGGTCTCGATGAGATCTACATTTCGGATGACAGCTGTCAAACTAAAAATCGCTATAACTTGAAAACTACTGACCCTAGACTACTCATGTGCTGAGACAAATGATAGGTCTCGATGAGATCTACATTTCGTATGACAGCTGTCAAACTAAAAACCGCTATAACTCCAAAACTATTGACCCTAGACTACTCGTGTGCTGAGTCAAATGATAGGTCTCGATGAGATCTACATTTCGGATGACAGCTGCCAAACTAAAAATCGCTATAACTCGAAAACTACTGACCCTAGACTACTCACGTGCTGAGACAAATGATAGGTCTCGATGAGATCTACATTTCGGATGACAGCTGTCAAACTAAAAAACGCTATAACTCCAAAACTATTGACCCTAGACTACTCGTGTGCTGAGTCAAATGATAGGTCTCGATGAGATCTACATTTCGGATGACAGCTGCCAAACTAAAAATCGCTATAACTCGAAAACTACTGACCCTAGACTACTCGTGTGCTGAGACAAATGATAGGTCTCGATGAGATCTACATTTCGGATGAGAGCTGTCAAACTAAAAATCGCTATAACTCGAAAACTACTGACCCTAGACTACTCACGTGCTGAGACAAATGATAGGTCTCGATGAGATCTACATTTCGGATGACAGCTGTCAAACTAAAACTCGCTATAACTCGAAAACTACTGACTCTAGACTACTCATAAGCTGAGTCAAATGATAGGTCTCGATGAGATCTACATTTCGGATGACAGCTGTCAAACTAAAAATCGCTATAACTTGAAAACTACTAACCCTAGACTACTCACGTGCTGAGACAAATGATAGGTCTCGATGAGATCTACATTTCGGATGACAGCTGTCAAACTAAAAACCGCTATAACTCCAAAACTATTGACCCTAGACTACTCGTGTGCTGAGTCAAATGATAGGTCTCGATGAGATCTACATTTCGGATGACAGCTGCCAAACTAAAAATCGCTATAACTCGAAAACTACTGACCCTAGACTACTCGTGTGCTGAGACAAATGATAGGTCTCGATGAGATCTACATTTCGGATGAGAGCTGTCAAACTAAAAATCGCTATAACTCGAAAACTACTGACCCTAGACTACTCACGTGCTGAGACAAATGATAGGTCTCGATGAGATCTACATTTCGGATGACAGCTGTCAAACTAAAACTCGCTATAACTCGAAAACTACTGACTCTAGACTACTCATAAGCTGAGTCAAATGATAGGTCTCGATGAGATCTACATTTCGGATGACAGCTGTCAAACTAAAAATCGCTATAACTTGAAAACTACTGACCCTAGACTACTCATGTGCTGAGACAAATGATAGGTCTCGATGAGATCTACATTTCGTATGACAGCTGTCAAACTAAAAACCGCTATAACTCCAAAACTATTGACCCTAGACTACTCGTGTGCTGAGTCAAATGATAGGTCTCGATGAGATCTACATTTCGGATGACAGCTGCCAAACTAAAAATCGCTATAACTCGAAAACTACTGACCCTAGACTACTCGTGTGCTGAGACAAATGATAGGTCTCGATGAGATCTACATTTCGGATGAGAGCTGTCAAACTAAAAATCGCTATAACTCGAAAACTACTGACTAGACTACTCACGTGCTGAGACAAATGATAGGTCTCGATGAGATCTACATTTCGGATGACAGCTGTCAAACTAAAACTCTCTAAAACTCGAAAACTACTGACTCTAGACTACTCATAAGCTGAGTCAAATGATAGGTCTCGATGAGATCTATATTTCGGATGGCAGCTGTCAAACAAATTTTTTTTGTTTTGACTTCAGCCGGCACTCCCGGAGTGCAACTCGTCCTTTTTTTTATTATGGAAGTGTTTCTAAGATCCATCCAAACATATCTAGAAAGTTCCCTGCCGATCCCATTTTCGCTCAACCCCTCCCCCCCCCCCTCAAAAAGGTCCCTAATTTTAGACTTTTCTATTTAACTCTAAAACGGTTGAAGTTAGGGAAAAGTCGTCAATAAAAGACTTGATGGTTATAAAATTACACAATCCATAAACACCTGTTTTATTTCGATGTGACCTACAATACCTGAAATATAGCTAAGTACAAACAGTTCACCAAAAATTAAAAATTATCTTTAAATCATTTTTTGGACTAACTTTTAACAAAAACTACTGGAGTTGCGGCAAAATTATCTAAGAGCATGTGAATCTTGATACATTTAGGAATAAAACGAGACATAATTCATCATTATTGCAGCACTGGTTCTCGATTTACAGCGAGTTACATCAAACACCCTGAGATAATTTTATAGGACAAAAGAAGTAGGAACAGTGAAACTGACGTTGTCTTTCAGGATTAAATAATGGCACTAAAAATTTAAAAACATTAAATAAAAATAAACAATTTCCCCCGAAAATCTAAAAGATTGAAGCTTTAAGTAACTAGATGGCGTCACTTGTATAATAAAATAAGAAATAAAATATAATAACAAATGGGTTGTTTCTATTTTGAAACATGAGATGTCAGACGATAGCTCTTGTCATGTTCTATTAATATATTCGTTCGTGTTCGTTAAAATATTAAAAAGTTTCGCTCGAGGTTTCCGCTTAAACTATTTTTATACTTCACCTTCTCGGAAAGTACCTCAGTCCTGTTTTAAAAACTAAGGAGAAGATACGTCATTTCTATGGTATAAATATGCGGGGGAAAAGTTATATGGAAATCCATTGTTAACGTGTTTTAGCGGGTTGGAATTTTGTATGAAAATCCATTGTTAACGTGTTTTTTTTTTCTTAAATTTAGATCAAAATCTGTCGATAACCTATTTTAATATCATAATGCCAAAAAAAGAAAAAGTTTTTATCTCTAGGTCCACGAAATGATGCTGGCCACCTACACTTTTCTGAGAAAACCATTAATTTGAAAAAAGAACGAAACCAAAATGTGGAACGAAAGCGCGCGCGCGAATAAGGTACCTATTCTTGAAAATCACCGTGTGATAAAATCTTACTCAATAAAATCAAAATTTCTGTTTTTTTCTAATCAACAGGGAAAACTCATAATGCATAAATATAAATTAGTGTTTAATTGTTAAATTTTATAAAGTATTACTAACATTTTAACACTATCAGGGTAAAATAAAAAAGTTTAAACCTCCAAGCGATATTTTATCACCCAGTGATTTTCAAAAATTGGACCCCTGTTTTCTTTACAAAGTTGTTGGAAGTTTTAATTGTAGTTTTGTTGGTGCGTGCTTTTTACAAAAAATGTCGTCAAATAGTGACAGTGCTGAAGAGTTTTTGACGCCGCTAGAACTACAAGAAAGTGCGCAAGAGGTTATTGATTGCCTGAAAAATCTCGAAAAAATACAACAATGAGGTATGTGATAGTTTTATACGTTGAAAAAGCGAGGAAAAAGCGCATTGATTTTCGGAAACTGTTTTGCTTGCTTATTATAGTGAAAAAGCGTATAAATATAAGCCAAGTCTTTGTATTCCATGTTGAAAAGTACCATATTGGCAAGACATGATATCAGTATAATGGAATCATAATGGAATACAAAAAACTTACATCATATCTGAAAAGGAAATCTGAAATATTTTTCTCGTAGGTGAAGTATAAAGCACTATGTATCACTCGAAAGAAAGTGCGATTCCCAACTCGGGTGTATTGAGCCCTTCGGCTTCGCCTCAGGGCTCAAACGACACCCTTGTTGGGAATCGGTCACTTTCTCCTCTCGATGAACAATGTACTATTCACCATAAATCACATTTGCAGCTTATAATGAATTGAAAAGACTCTCATAAAATTCCTTTTAATTTTGCAAGCTGTTTGGTGCAGGCCTTACTTGTATTACCTAAAATATAGCTGCAGACAGTTCACCAAAAATTTTAAATTATTTTTAAATCATTTTTAGTACTAACTTTGAACAAAAACTACTGGAGTTGCGGCAAAATTAAGTAAGAACATGTGAATTTTGATACATTTAGGAATAAAATGAGACATAATTCGTCATTATGGCAGCACTGGTTCTCGATTTACAGCGAGTTACAGCAAACATCCTGAGATAATTTCAAAGGACTAAAGAAGTAGGAACAATAAAACTGACGTTGTCTTTCAGGATTAAATTGTGGCACTTCTAATTTAAATGAATGGAATAAAAATAAACTGTTTCCCCCAAAAAACTACAAGATTTAAGGTTTAAGTCACAAGATGGCGTCACTTGTATAAGAAATAAATTGTAATTACAAATGGGCTGCTTCGATTTAAAATGTGAGATGTCAGATGATAGTTCTTATCATCTATATATCTATACAATTATAATATTAAATTCAATTACCACTGACTGACTCACTGACTGACTGACTCATTGACACAATTGTTCTCCATGAAAGGAAACCGGTGAAAATCATGTATGAAAGACTTGTACAACCAGGTCTGATGAGGTCCAGAAAAGTCTTAAACCTTGGAAAAGTCTTCAGCATCAGGGTAGACCCCAACGGCCAGTAAAAACTGTAAGGGTTAGGTGGGTCGACCTCGAACAAAAGTCAACCCACACCCTGGTCAAATTAACGAAATGACGAAAAACAAGATGGCCGCCATACAAATTTTATAAAAATGTTATTCAAAGTCAAATAAATCCTAAACGAAAAGAGTAAAGTATAATGTTCTCTTACAAATGTCAAAGAGGATGCTAAGGGGCAACTGACTGTAAAAAAAATTTCAAGATGGCGGATTCAAAATGGCGGTTAAAATAAAAGTTGCTCCGATTCGAGTGAAATTTGGTATCTGGGGGTTATTGGGGGTGAAGTTTACGTTTAGTTTACGTTTTATGCGTGTCTCTTTAACTCATATTAGCTCAAGAGTCATAAGCTTAGAATATAATTTATGTACAAAAATAGTTAAAGTGAAAATGTCAAGCGAAACTTTTTAATGTTTTGACGAACAAATAACTTTCGAAAAAATGTTTTTTTTATATTTTTTTTCTAATAGAACATGACAAGATTTATAGTCTGACATCTCACACTTCAAAATCGAAGCAGCCCATTTGTAATTACAATTTATTTCATAAACAAGTGACGCCATCTTGTTACTTAAAGCATAAATCTTGTAGTTTTTTAGGCGAAATAGTTTATTTTTATTCCATTCAATTAAATTGGAAGTGCCATAATTTAATCCTAGAAGACAACGTGAGTTTTACTGTTCCTACTTCTTTCGTCCTAAAAAATTATAGTAACTCGCTGTAAATCGAGAACCAGTTATGCAATAATGATGAATTATGTCTCGTTTTATTCCTAAGGCTCAGCGCAGACAGAGAGGAACGCATCGGAGACGATTTTATTAAAGCACTCGAAAATCAACTTTAACATCATTGAAATAAAGTTCATATATGCTTGAACCCGACAAAAAATGTTCGCATCCTCGAGGATACGCGGGCATCCCCGCGCGGCGTCGAGCAGGCGCGCGGCGTGCGCGCAGTGTTGTCACTGTGTTTTTTAAGATTTACCTACCTACATATCGAATAGAACAATGGATGAAGAAAAATTAATATGTTTAGTAGCAGGGGTCAAGTTGAATGGTCGCTGAGTTTTTAAAATCAAAGAGCAAAAGCTTTTAGTATATCATATGGTAGATAGGTACGAAACCCTTAGGGCGCGAGTCCGACTCGCACTTGGCCGGTTTTTTTTAATCGGCCAGGAGCAAGGAGTTTTTATATGTTACTAAAATTTTCAAGCTGACTTCGAGAAAATAATGATTTTATGAAATTATTTATAGTAATTAACTAATTAACAATAAATTTGTCATTTACGTAACAAGATATTCAATTTTTGATAATTTATTTCAAGGTTAATGGAATAGGATGTTTGGGTACCGAGTGACAATTACTTTTTTTATAGCTTGGTTACTAGATTGAATAATAATTGATAAAAGATTGATGGTGTAAGATAACACAGTTGGTAATGTTTTGGGTCTCCTCTTATAATCTGTGCCCGCTGAAAAAGAAATAATGCGCGCCATTTTACAAATATTTGTAGTGTTTATTACTGTAATATTTCTAAAAGTGTCGACTTCTCCAATAAAAAACTGTTCCTGAACCGTCTAAAATACTCATACACTAAATACAATTTTGAAAGTTGGTGAAATTAAAGGAAAACATGAACATACGCAGCCGACAAAATGCGGTGGACGTAAGGTTAGCAAAGTTTAGTATTTTTAAAGGTAACCAATTTGATTTGTTTTTATTCGCAAATATTTTTGAAAAACGTCGTAAAAAGCTCGTGCGCGTTGGTAATTACACCCTCGGCTCCATTACGCCCTCGCCTGTGGCTCGGGCTGCAATTTCTGAGCCTCGGCTGTAATATCCAAAATAGCGCACTTGCATTTTAATGTACTATTAGAAAACTACTTATTATACGATATTATATATATTTCAATGTTGGATTCTGGAAAGTCTCTATACCCTCTTTTATTTATTATTAGGCTTCCGGAACGTTGAGACCTTAACGCAACTTTTATAAAGACAAGTTTTCGATATTGTGAGTCTTATACGAGATACGAGTATATCTCTGTACCCTTTTGGGGGTAAATTTGTGTCCCCCACCACTTAGGCACTACTCCATCGGGTAGTAAAACCTAGGATGGTAATTGAAGCTATTAAAACAATAAAACCTTTTGTAGGAATTATTTCCGAATTGAACATTCATCATCGTCATCATAACATCCTATGAAAAGTCCACTACAGGACAGGGAGCTCCCTCCAGAATTCTAGCTTTTGCTGAATAAATGCGGAGGGGAAGTACCATAGTCACCTCGCTTGTCAGCGTTACGGCTGACACCATGGACCACGTTTGTAAATGACCGCAGTAAGTAAGATGGTATGAACCAAGCGACATGTCGCTTGATGGTATAATTGAACATTAACCTTATTGAACTATAATGGTTATTTACTGTCACAAAATAAGAAGAAAAAAACATCTTATCTACTGTTGCCGAACTCACCTCTCCTTTATATATTTGGGACCGTACTATATATAAGTAGAGGACGGACAAAGTCAATACATGACGGTGGATGAAATTATTTTACGTAAATATTAATGTGCCCCGATACCAACATAGCCAATGCTTTGGATGCTTTGGTTGGCTACTGCTGCAACTGTCTCGTCGGCAAAAGAACTGTAGGGTGTTGTACACATGTAATGACAGTGGATACCTCAAATAATAGGTTGTTATTCTTTGGTCTCGTTTGGGATTTCAAACTAAACTTATAAAAACGGAACCCTTATGGTGCGACTCCATGTGTCTCACAGGTCTGTCTGATTGTCACACCTGTTTATAATATTTCTAGGCCTCATGTCTAGGAAAATTAGATTTCTCCGTTATGTTTGAGCATTTTTTTGAAAACTGCGCGTTTCAGAAACTATCTATCTGGCTTCGGTTATGATTATACAGAGCGAAGCAAATTATACAAAGCAAATTCATTTTAGTAAGATTATCCCATCAATATAATTTTCTGTAGCCTGCCTGTAGGGTGTCCCACTGCAGGGCAAAGGCCTCCCCTCGATTCTGCCATTCGTCTCTATTTTGAGCCTCTGCTGGCCAGTTTTATAAAAAATTGTTTAAAACGTCGCACCCTCGTCTCTGAGGTCGGCCTCGACGGCGGTGACCAATGACCATCCTCTGGCACACATTCCGTAGCTACTCTAGCCCACCTATTCGGATGATGATTGAAATCATAGGCGATGTACGAGTACCTACTATAAATAATGACATGGCGACTAATATTAACAGTGGGAAAAAAAGATTGTATTATTGGCAACAAGAGGCTCCCATATAAAAATACACTTTCGGGCTGCGATTTGCAAGTAGCTGTAAAAATTAAAACAGGTACTATAATTAAGGGGCTACTTCCGTTCCACTAGCGCCCCCATCAGTAAAAAAAATATTACTCGCTAAATACGAAACTTATCAAAAATCCGGAAAGATAGATTGAAGTAAAGGTACATTTGTTTATTTATAAACTATTTACTCTGTAAAATAAAGTTAAATGTAGTTACATATACAAAAACTGCTAAAAGTGGCCGTTTTTCCCACTTTTTGTATCTGTATAACTACAGTGTATTATATTTTTTGGCACGGTACGCCGAAAGTCGCAGGTTCAAATCCAGCTCGCGCCAAATGGTTCTTCCTCTTTATCTATTGAAAAATATTTTTCAGAATTGGTAGGTTCTGAATAAACTAGGATACCCTTACTTCAATCTGTCTTTCCGGATTTTCGATAAGTTTTGTATTTAGTGAGCAATATTTTAGTGGACGGGAGATAGCCTCTTAAGTCTTTGGATTTCAGTATTTTTGTTTGTAATTTAATGAAAACGGCGACAAGCGTACTCATTGCATAGAAACAGAGTGCGGGTCAAATGTATCTAAAGATTTTATATTCTTTTTGAGCTGTGAGGGTCCCTATTTCTGTTTGCGAGGGGTCACAAGGGAACCTAACATAACATTTGAGCTTAAATTATAAATTCGCTTTTCTTTGTAACCATACTTCCGCGTGCTTCCAAACCTTTTTATATTGACTACTCGTACTGCTGTTCTCATAATGACCACTAACACCACGAAGCGGGGTGACTCGGGGGGCGGAGCTCCAGACAGTTAGGTTCCCTTGTGACCCCTCGCAGACAGAAATAGGGTACCCGCTTCGAACTAACCTAGAGTCAGGAGGATTTTAATGGAGCATTAATTATAAACAATGAACTAAGAGGAACACTCAGCTCGGCATGAATAAATAAATATTGCGGGTTGAATAAATAAAGACAATTATTGTACCTGCCTTTTACTCTTTCGCCATTGTAGGAAAATTATAAGACAAAAAATAAAACTATAAACCAAATTTTTTTTTTGCATGTCATTATTTGCTTTATTTAGAGCTCTTAAAATGTCGCACAAAGTATGTTTTTATGACCATATTCATATTTTCTTTTCATCTTAGTTAACTTTATAAACAACCTCATTATATAATTTAAGAAAACTTATTGTCTAGTTTTTACCGCCGTCAAGTGTTCGCTTAACAATAAATTCAGTTACCAAAACACTAAATCGATGCCAGTTTAAATTAAAACAAAGCTTACAACTGATTATAAAGCTGCTATTTTCTAATTAAAATTATCCTTCACTTTAGCTGCCAACTTATTATTTTTGCTACCGGCTTTAAAAAAATTAAAACCCTAATTCAGATTAATTTTCGCTGCATTAAATACATGCCATACATGTCCTGCCCAGTCCCATTCAGCTTAGCAGACTTTTTTTTCAGACTACAATGCCAGTTTTCGAGCGCAGCGTAGTGTTTCTGATTCGGTCTATCCGCTTTACACATAAATGTCGCGCTGGCAAACCTTGAGCCTGGACTTCTGTACCTCTATCAAAGACGACGTTTGTGCCCCGTAGTAGATTAGGATAGGCAGGATACACATGTCGACGATTTCGCTATAGTGACAGTGGAAGTTCATAAGCTCCTTCATGATTTAACAATATTTTGCCGCAATAATCCTGAGCATGCTTCCTGTCTTTTGGCGACCGTTTGGTCAAGACGCAAGTTTAGCCCCACTTCCATAGGGTTTGGGCATGATCCTTTACATCTTAAGTGCAATCTCAAACTTGATAGATTTATCTTAGGAGTCTGAACTAAACACACCTCGGGGGATTAGATTGTAATTTATAGGTAAGTAATAGACAATTTATGTATCCCTTAGATTTTATTTTATTTAAGTATATCAATATTTTTCTACATGAGTCACATATAAATATAACGTTGAGGAACCAACACAATTATAATATAGAGCAATGAGAATATACCATATAGACAAAGAGTGGGCCGTTGGCAACTACCTCATCGCATCGGATACCAGAATACAACCAATCAATGTTGCTCTATATTAAAATGGTACATCTACTAGTTAGTTTTTTAATGCCGACTGCACAATACGTACCAGGTCGCGCCCAGGCTACCCTGTATGTTTTAGACGTACCTTTTAATATGCAGCCCCTTAAAATATCCGCCTCTTGGTGTACGGACCGCTCTTAATCTAGGTAGGTTATAAAGTTGTACAAGTATAGAAAGTTCTATCGGAATTAAGTAAGTCTCGGTTGAAATACTTTTACAGGCTGATATTTATTCAAGCTGAAGTTGTTTCTAGCGAAATTAATTCTGTATGTAATTTAGAGGCCTGGTTGAAGATGACGCCAATATAAATTGCGCGAAAGTAAATGATGAATAATCAAATCAGTTATTATTGGGCAAGAACTAACAATTTATTGCTTTTTATTAGTTGCCTTATTAGTTTGTAGGATAGCCTTAGTTACTCCCCGGTGGCGAAGCCTAAAAGTGGCTATGTTTTGATCGGTACGTAAATATGTATTTAAATATTTCGTTGTATCTGTTTCTATGATCAGTCAATGAAAATGCTCTGTACTTTTTGAAGTACCTATAACTGCATCTGGCTGGCACCAGTGATTGGAGCAATAGTATGCATCCATGAGTTTAAATTCACAACAATATTGAATTGCGTCATCTTAAACCAGACTATTTACCAATGGCTGAGCGTGATGATTATCTTAGTAATCAGGTATAAAGCTTCATCCTGTAGTTTCATTAATTTGTAAGTAATTATACTATTTAATATTACACATAATAACATACAATCTACAAAGATTGCAGGTGTACAGACTCTTAATCATATAGGGTGTATGACAAAAATTTGAAGGTGATCGGTCAACGAAATGAAACAACGTTCTTAGAACATATCACCGTAAACAAATAAAATCGACCTGCCCACACAAGTTTTTTAATAAAGTTTCTTAATACTTTAATAACGAGGCCGATTTAGATATGTTTCTTAAGGGCTTTCCTGCAGTCACAGTTGGTACAGTCGTACCCATTCGCAAGATGGATGATTCTTAATAGTTTCATGATTACCAAATTCTTGTAATGTCATGTCCGTGCAAGCTGTACTTTACCTAGTGCAGATTGTGCTGCCAAAGAAACCATTATTGACCAGTAATAATATCTTATAAGGATATGCAAAGGACATGTGTGTAGGCAAAAGCTGAAAGGGCGTTTTCAGTCAATGAAACGGAACAACTTTACTTAGGAGCTTTCCCCCAGCCAACTAGAGCCCCCATAAGTTAAAAAAAATATTACTCGCTAAATACAAAATTTATCGATAATCTGTCTTACAAAATTGAAGTAGTTTAGTTTAGTTTATTCATTTATTGCAGTCATGTACAAGTAAGTAGGTCTTAAATATAGCTTAATAGGTAAAGTACATGAACCCTGTCAAATTAGGGTATAGCAATTTAGACTAACAATATCTTTAACGTTCATCACTTTAATGTCATGTTGAATAAGAATGATCATGCATTTGAAGTTAAAGGTACCCTAGTTTATTTAGAACCTATCAATCCTGAAAAATACACTTCACTGTAGTTACAGATACAAAAAGTGCTAAAAGTTGCCGTTTTGCCACTTTTTGTTTTTGTATACAGTGAATTTCATTTTTCAGGATTGATAGGTTTTAAATAAACTAGGGTACCTGTACTTCAATTTTGTAAGACATATTTTCGATAAGTTTTAACGAGTAATATTTTTTTAACTGATGGGGGCTCTAGTTGGCTGGGGGAAAGCTACTAAGTGAAGTTGTTCCGTTTCATTGACTGAAAACGCCCTTTCAGCTTTTGCCCACATGGCCACATGTCCTTTGCATATCCTTATAAGATATTATTACTGGTCAATAATGGTTTCTTTGGCAGCACAATCTGAACAGCTTGCACTGACATGACATTACAAGAATTTGGTAATCTTGAAACTATTAAGAATTTACGACGACTTTACATTTAATTATTATACTGGGTGTCCCATTGATAGGCGATCAAAAGAAAAATTTCGATGCCTCATGCTAAGGGGTACCCAAATCACCCCATGTATGTTCCGCGATTATTTGTAGTTTTCGAGTTATAAATAATTATCAATTTTTTAAATTTTCTGCCGAAGGAGATTTAAAAATTCAGATTTTTTTTTACTGAATATTTTTCAATTTTCTTTTTGTGTCATGACTGTCTTGAACGTTACTTTCACACACAAAATAATGACTTTCTTGTACTTTTCGCTGAAATTGGGCCATTGGCATAGAAGCCCTACTACCATCATCATAATTTACAATAGGAATCACCAAAATATGCAAATTATTTATTTGTAACCTAAATTAACATTCAGGGTTTTTCCCTCTCAACACTAAATCGCCAATTTCAGCGAATACACCCCATTAAGCACCAATTTTTTTTAATGTTTTGGTTAGCCTAGAGACCTGAAAAGTTTTTAAAACCAGCTAAATTCTATGGAGCATCCTTTTTGTATTTTTAAATTGATGATCAAAATTTTAATCGGCTCATTAAATTGTTCGAAAATACTATTTACTATACTTTTTGAGTAATAAGTAGAAATGTTAGGAAGTACATTATTTTTTGTATGAAAGAAACGTTCAAGACAATCATGACAAAAAAAGAAAATTGAAAAAATGTACAGTAAAAACAAATATATGAATTTGTGAATTTCCTTTGGCTGAAAAATGAAGAAAATAATTAATAACTCGAAAACTACAAATAATCGCGGAACATACATGAGGGTGATTTGGATACATCTTAGCATAAGGCATCAAAATTTTTCTTTTGAACGCCTATCAATGGGCCACCCTGTATAATATGTATTCAATTATCTATCTGTAGTGTTGTATTATATAAGATTTTCTTGTTCTCGATAATAGCCTGTTTGTTGGTATCACCGAAAAAAATAAAACAACAGTTAAGAAATAACACCTCTGTACGGGCGTGAATGGATTGACATAGTATTTTATTAAAATATTACAAAGAAGTAATACAGACCTTGAGTCACTTTTGACTACAAGTAGATTTGGTGAACCTATAATAAGTTCAATTGAATAAGCTCAATCACGATATCATTCATTAGATACCTAAGTAGTAGGTACCTATATTTACCCTAAAGCGAAGAGATCAAGCTCGTTAACAAGTTGACATCGAAATTTATGTTTCAGCTTATAAATGTATTGTCAAACATTATTCTTTGCCTTAGAAAAGATAGCAGTCGAGAGAAGTTTATTCACAGAACGAGATCACAAGATAGCACAATGTTTGTTAGTGCTAAGTAAGTAATTACTACAGTACGAGTAAAGTAGGTACAGTGCAACAAACATGTCAGCACCGCGCCGAAAGCGATCAAATGTGCCTCGACACATTTGCGCGCAGCTCATAATTTGTACCTCATTAGTTAGTCTAACGAAGGAAATATAGGGGAAATAATTCAGAAATCAGCCAATTTTGGCACAGTTGTAGAAGAAAGTGTCCACAACAACATACTAAAAGTGCTGGACGGATGGACTTTGGGGATGATTTTGCAAAAATGCTGAAATACGGGTTTGTGGTTTTCTTTTAATTAGCTGAAATCCAAATTTTTATGCGAACTATCATCCCTTATTTCACCCCATTGGGGGATGATTTCGCGAAAATGCTGAAACACCTGTATTACTTGTTGTTTCCTTTATTTCCTAATCTTAGTTTAAATCTAAATTTTTATCCGTCTCATGACAAAACTGTAGGATTTTCATACAAATTTCCATCCCTTATTTCACCCCCTTGGGAGATAAGATTTGAAAAAAAAAAAATCTTATTTGGTGGTTTTTATATGAAGTTAACCATTATACAAAATTTCACATCTGTAACTACAGCCGTTACGCCTCGGTGTTGATGAAATACCAACTAGCCGCACTTGACTCGATAGATCGCAGAGCCAAGAAGCTCGTTGGTGATGAGATGCAGGTGAAAACCAAAGTTTAAAGTCTGGCCCACTTTCGCAAAGTTGCATGTCTGTCGGTCTTCTACAGATTGTACTTCGGAGAGTGTGCTCAAGAACTCCACGAGCTTATTCCACCATCTCCCTTCTACCACCGGGAGTCCAGACGCACCGCAGGATATCACCCATACTTGGTTGATATTCCGCACATTCGCACAAAGCGCTTTGAATCTTTAATAATGCGCACAGCTAAAGAGTGGAATTCTCTGCCTGCGTCTGTGTTCCCGAGTTCATATAACCAGAATCTATTCAAGTCGCGAGTGAATAGGCTTCTTCTGGGCACGCTCGTTCCATCGTCGACCTCATCTCTGTCTTCAAGACTAGATCGAGGTCAAGAGTAAGCCCATTGACGATAAGAAAAAGAAAAAAAATCAATCGGGACAAGTTCTACAATATACTTAAACTCTTCTTAGTTGCCCATTTTCCCCTCTAAAAATCTTTTAAAGCATTGATTGTAGCGAAAAAGTTTCAGGACATTTTATGTAGAGAATTTTATGAAGATTAATTTTGTCATGAGACAGTATTTGCTATGTGTCTTAGTTTTAGAGATATTCATAAAAATAAAAAAACGAACCTTTGCACCCTCCCCACCCCCCTGGCCTCCACCGCTACCGCCCAGTACTTTTAGTCAATACATCTTTCGTTCGTCTGTGTGTATGATCACATCATAACATCCCACGAGAACGTCCACTACAGGACAGGGAGCTGCCTCCAGAATTCTAGCTTTAGCTGAGAAAAATGTGGAGGGGAAGTACCATAGTCACCTCGCTTGTTACCATGGACCGCGGTTGTAGGTGATCGCAGTAAGTAAGATGTAAGATACAAAGGAGGATGCTGCTGCCCATCCTCCAGTTAACCCTTAGTCGCCTCTTACGACACCCACGGGTATGTATGGGTTGGTACTATTCTTTGCCGGCCCCACACAGGGCGTGTGTATTTATGATACTACAACAAAATACCTGACAATATAGTGCAATTACCAGAGAGAAAGTTTAAAGAATGTGTAAAGTAAACGTTATGTAAAAACGCTTACTATAGATTAGATGACTATATCAATGACAAAGAGGTATGGTGCTCTGATATTCCAGCGAAACACAAGAAACCCATTGTAATAAGCCGACTCTTAAAGTAGGCCGTGCTACAGTGGTTTCTTGCCGTTTCTTTTACGCTGCCATAGCACGATCCGAAACGGCGTGGACTCGCTCTATTTGTGTTGTATTCTGCATGACATTCAATAAGTATTCTGTAAAGAATCTACATTGAATAAAAAAATCTGAATCTAGTATGTTGTGGACACTATCTTCTACAATTGAACCAAAATTGGCTCACTTCCCAATTATTTTCCCTATTCAGCCTTTTCCGGTTTTCGTTGGACGGGCTACATCGTCTCACCATTTATTTTGCGACATGTTGATGTTAGTTTTTTACCTGGCCACAGGGTCAGCAAGTTTATCGCACTGTAAGCACCGACGAACTAACAACCGTTTTCAACAGATGACGACAGATATGTCTAAATAAAAGTGTCCTTTATAAAGTCGTTGAACGGAATATTATTTGTGAATGAAAAATTTTCGTGTCAAAGAGTTTGAGCAAAGATTTTAGTTACTTTTTTAAAATGGCAAAAAAATTATTAGGGTCGTTGCAAGCTTATGTAAATACCTACTACAGCAGAATTCCTATTAAAAATGTCCCTAAATCTTAAAAATTTGCGAAAATTCTTTACAAACTAAATAAAAATAAATGAACTTTATCTACTCTCATATCGTAAATCCTCAATAATGCGTTCAAAAATTGTAGGTTATCAGCTACATAAAGACAGCCTGAGCCTAGAATAGAAACTGATTTTTTATTCGTGGGAATATGTTTTGATAAATTGAATTTCCCGCGGGAGACCTATTAAATAACTTTTACATCTCTCATATTCGGTAAGTAGGTCCTTATTACCCCCAAATGGGGCTTGTAAGTGATCAATTAGCGCTCTAGGGTAATAATGTAGCTAGAAAAGCCCTAGGGCGGTAAGTAATTAAAACGTCCGCCTTGATGGCCGCCTCCAGCAGCGGGGCGGCGGGCGTTATAATTACTTACCGCCCAAGGGCTTTTCTAGCTACATTATTACCCTATAGCGCTAATTGGTCACCCACAATTTTGTGGTAATAAGGACCAACTTACCTCACAATCGAGATGTAAAGCTGAGTAGTAAGCTCGGGTGTAAGCATCAATTGCACCCTCAAACTATAGGCGCCCTCGTTGCGCTCGTGCACCTAAATATCTCGGGCTGCAATTGATGCCTTACAGCCCTTGGCTACTAATCTACTATTTATTTTTATTGGGACTTTGCAGACCGATGACAGAGGCAGTAGTAAAGCTGCCGTTATTCATAATCTAAGGATGACAGCGTTACCCTTGTCAGAAAAACCAAATAAATGTATGACAAATGTTGTTTGGTGTCAAATAAAAAACAATTTCGTCTCTTTTGTAAACTATAAAATAAATAATATTAATTGTAAAATGAAGAAATACTGTTATATTCAAATATGTAAAAACAGAAATTTAATAAACACAAGCTAACAGTATTGATGTTAAATTTTATACTTTTCCGTCAAATAACCCATGGTGATAATTCTGTTAGAACTGAAAGTAACTTTAGTAGCATCACAGGTGTTTCTTAATCAGTTTTCGAACTGGTTTTAAAACTTTCTGCAAAGTCCACAAATAAATAAACAGACTATTACTAATTAATTTAATGAAACTAAAAACTGAACTTCGTTATTCCGTGTCGAGTGTTTTATTTCAATTACATACATCTACAATACAGCGAATTTTTCTGCTTATGATTTTTGACTTGAACATTTTATTCAAAAATTTTATTATATTATGCCCTTCTAAAGCGACTGTTCAACAAATTATGCCAGAAGCATGTGACAATCCTTGGTCCCCATTTAGTTCCTTTTTATGACACTGGCAGTTGTAATATCATTGACTGGCTGCACTTGTTTTACAGTAGGTAAGTACTGCCCTCTTTAGTTTCAGCAAAGTCCCTATAGACTAGGGACTGGATACAGCAAGGAGGTTGTATTGCAATATTAGCAATGATGGAAAACTCAGCAAACAAATTTTGTATTTTCACTTATTTTTATTGGTTTTTAGGTGATAAAAACGTTCATGATTTGCCTTCAGGTGTTTTAAATCAACTAGGAACATCGCTTAGTAGTGTCGCCGGGAAAAGAGAAAAATATTACGAAAAGGTTTGTTCTTCAACACATTATTTTAGGATTCACGATACGAGAGTAGGTAAAGTTGTGTATGCAACTCCACAAAATTAGGTATACAGCACGCGTGTCATCTATTATGAAACTTGGCTCGCTGCGCTCGCCTGCGTCCCATAAACAGACACTCGAACTTTATACCCTTCATTATGTACCGTTGCATAAAGTACTATTATTGCGTCCTTACTTTAGTTATAGAAGAGGATCGAGTTCCCGCGCTTTATATTCTGCCTTATTGCGTCGAAGCTATGGTATATTTTGGTTTGGTGTGTATAGGGAGTAATGACCTATTTAAATTACCTTTCGAAGGACGTATAAACCATAGATTAAAGTTGGCGACATTCGGACGGATGACGCGCCAAAGTTCAAAATTTTAGAAAATCTTGGTCACGTGGCAACATCCGACCGATTTGAGTCGGTCAATGGCGGCCGGGGTTCAAGGCCATATTATACGACCGTAAAAATTCGCAACCCTCTTTTTAATTGCATAGATTATTGCGAATTTTTTGTATGATGGGATCAGTGAGGTTAAGGAAACCATTGACGTAAGAAAAACGCTACGCGTGGTTTTCACAATTTTTGATCAGAAACTAAATCAAATGTCATTGATCAGGATTCCGCGGAGTGCAAGTCCAAACTAAATTAATTCATTCATTGACATAATTCAAAATACATTGGACTGAAGCCTAAACTAAGCCATAGCCTGTGTTTTAGGACTCGCACACTTTTTTCCCACAATTATGTAAATATACCTATATCGAATATCTGGGGGTCTATTACGGTGGCTAGAACGTGTCTGCCATATGCAAACCAATTCCTTTGAAACTAATGTTGTTTTATTTCTAGATTTCCTTTCAGGGCTAAAAAAAACGTCTCGCGGAATTAGACCACACTGACAGCGTGGGGTCGTACTAATTAGTTCGTTGAAATCTAGAAATAAAACATCATTGGTTGCAAAGAAAATGGTTCGTATATGGCAAATACGTTCCAGCTACCGTAATACAACCCCTGTAGTATCGTATACGATTATGGGATGATTTTCGCCTTTCTCCATGGCACTTCTTATAATTGTAGTCAGTATCTCTTGTCGAGTCTCTAAAGTATTGATTGAACCTCTGTGGGAAACTTTATGAAGAAACATAATGATAATGCTATTCAGATATACCTAACCACAGACATATAAGAACAAGATACGAGCTAAACCCTCAGCACACCGCGCGATGGGCAGGCACCCTTGAGAACTTTTAGTATGTTCATCTGGATACCTAACCTAATTAACTATTACTGAACCAATTTTACTAAACTAGATTTTATTTATTTTCTTATATAAAAAATTTGTATTTTTAAATCATTTTCAATACAATTTGTTATTCTCAACTGCGAAAAAAAAACGGTTGCTAGTTCGGCCATAGAAAATTTTTAACAATATTTTTGCATCACATCAAGTAGGTATTATTAAAGTGAATGTTGATAGTTAGGGCACACTTAATAAGATTGGTAAAACCCTATCAGGTCATATGTGACCTCTAACACTGAGCAAACACCACAACCCTGAGAAGAGCGAATTACAAAGTTGTAAAACAGTAAAACAATTCTGACGAATGTGTATTGGCCGTTCAATACATGAAGTGTCGTTTTATTGTATAGTACTTATATGATAAATTTATATAAGCTAGCACTGGGTTGTGCCCTTTGGAGCATTAAGAATACGCTCAGTAAACAGTCGTACAAATAGATAGGCACACAGAATATATAAAAGTTAGGAAAACATTTACGTAATTCTTACATTCCAGGAAGATAAACGTAGATTATTAATATATCTTCCATGTTTATTTCCTTACTCTGTTATTGCACAACTCCTTCCTCTTTACCTCGAACTTATATAGATCACATTTAGATTAAATTACTTATTTCATAATATATTAAGTATACAAATATTAAATAAATGTATAAATACAGTATAATCACTACTTAAAACGGACTTTCCATAAAGTGTTGATAGTAAAGTATACTAGTAAAGAGCATTCCACAAAAGATCCCGACGTTTAGTAAACAAAATAACTTTAATCTTTATTGTAAATACTTAGTATAAAATATATGAATACATATTTCTAACAAGTAGTACGTATAAAGGGTTTACTGTGTATGTATTGTGGTTACAAGTGTGCTTAGTGAAATTGAAGATAAATCTGATCTAGACTGCATAATGTTTGGTTACTAAACATCTATTACTGAATGCTCTTTAGTTTTTTATGCTTATAAAGAACGTAAGCAACGCATGATGCCTACTCCCGTGGCATTTACTTTACTTATAAGTACATATTTCTAGGCATAAACCCAGTATTATAGTAAGTCACCTCAGTTCTGTGTAATATAAAATTATATTAATTTACAGGTGGTTATTACCAACAAGAGAAAATATTTTAACAATGAAGGCAAGAGTATCTCAGGACAGGTTCACAACATCAATACAATGTAAGTTCTAATCGACTACATTGATTTCGAGTAACATTAAATCGATATTTGATAAAATCTTATTTTAAGCTACAGTCTATAACTATATCTCACTTTCTGGACATCCTTAATAGTAATCTAAAATACTATACCTTCTTTCAAAAAGATGTGCGTGCACCTATACATACATAATATATAGTATAATTATTTTGATAGTAGGATAGTGATGACGACAGGTAACATTTAAAGGTATCTCAAAATATATACTTTTTGGGTATAAAAGGAAACTAAAATGTAATAAAGTTTCGAAAATTAGATAACGCAGACCAACCCAGACGTTTCCGCTCGGTAAAATTCACTATGTTAAGCGCGGAATTAAATGTGGTAGTCATACAATCGTTTAAAAAAACATACTATACTATGAATTTATCATTACTCTTTTAACAATGATATTCGATTTCTGTGTATAAAAATAGTGCAATAAATTCTTTTGTAAAAAATATATTTTCAGATTATACGTGTCATGTACAGTCAGCATCAAAATAACTAAGCATTTCCGGTGTACATATAGAACCGCACATTCAAAGTGACCATAATAATATAAGCAACAAAAGTTTTCAAATTGTTGTTAGCACCTTTATGGTCACACTAAATGTATGGATCTATTGACACTTGAAATGCTTAGCTAATTTTGATGCAGGCTGTACATTAAATCTTTTATTAAGTTAGAATTTTAGTTAGTCTACGATCAAAAAGCTTGATTTATTCAATTATGGTAAGGACTCAACTTCAAGTTAGTACAAACAGGAAAATTAATTTTCCTAAGCGAGCGGCATGTTTATTTTCAGATTCTCTATTCCGATTCCGATAATATCAAATCGGATATTCCAATTAATTGATCGCTCTCCCTTTTGCAATTCAGTAAGTATTTAATAATTCCCATAAAACCCTTAAAGAGATTTTCGCAAAAAAATACTCTCTTTACTCCATACCGGGTAACGAGTTGTGTAACCAAGTCTGATGTGTAGGAAAACCAAGGGCCATGTTTTGAAAAAAAAAAAACATCAGGTTTTGAGCGTTCGGCGGCGCCCAGTGGCCTATTTAACAAAGCTGACAACGACAGGTGACAGGCGACGATCCGACAATTTGACAAGTTTCTGTTCAACAAACAACATTGATTGATTGTGATTGGCATGATGGAAAAATCGGAATTGTCGCGACAATTGGTCAGATTTCTGTTCAATAAAAAATTTCTCGTGTCAGGTGTCAAGTGACAATTTGTCGTGAAACACTTGACCTTGACATATTTGCTTCATTGAACTTGCATTGAACAAAGAACAGAAATCCGACATACGGTAGTCTTAAGTCACTGAGGTGAAAGGTAAAGTTAGGTGATAAATATTTAAAATAAATGTCCAAAAATCATGCAGACGTTAAGCAGTTAGAGTAGTCATGACAATATTATTATAAAATACGAGAGCCGCGACGAAGATGCGAATTATATAGAAAACGCGTTTTAAAATATAAAAGTAATATTTTTCCATTTGGAAACTATGATGTCATATACGTAGGAGAGCCGACCACAAATAATGGGGTTAAGAGTAGGAGAAGAGAGAGAGGGGGATGTTTTGGTCGATAATAGCATTTTTTGTTAAGATCCACTGATAATGTTATATATAAATTTGATATCAAATACCAGTCTATGAATTACTTTTATAAAAAGAATGTACTCAGCCTCTTCTACATCTAATATACGAAGAAACGACTCATATTGAAAACGCGTATTAAAATTTAAAAGTTATGTTTTTCCATTTTGACACATGTAGGTATGTCGTTAGTATAAAGCTTAGATTATGAATAACGGCAGCTTACGTATAAAGGGTGTAAGGCACAGCCTTCCGAATACTGAAAGAGCATGATCAGTCAACGTAACTGAACCACTTTCCGCGAATAAAACTTTCAGGAAATGAAAAAAAAAAATCGGCCTCTCCATACAAAATTGCAAACTTGATTGGACAGTTTGTCCATACAAAGAAGATAGAGGCCTCTCCATAGAGGCCGAATTTTTTTTACATTTCCTGAAAGTTTTATTCGCTGAAAGTTGTTCAGATACATTGACTGATCATGCCCTTTCAGTATTCGGAAGGCTGTCCCTTACACCATGTATAGGAGAGCCGACCCCAAATAATTAGATTAAGGCTAGAAGAAGAGAGAGAGAGGAGGATATTTTGATCGAGAATAGTTACTTTTTTGTTTAGATCCATTGATAATATTTCTGGATGTGATTTCAATTGCCAGTCTATGAATATCTTATATACAAAAACGTACCAGTCCTCTTTTTTATTCCTCTTTATCAAACAGTGTTAAGATACTACAATTCATTCTCACCTGTCGTGACGTCACTACGTATTAGTCATTGTTAGCCCGAGAATGGTTTAGATCGCTTGTCGAACTTAGTTCCAGAACTGTGACCGGTAAACACCTGTCACTTTCGTACGGTCAACCGCTTGTCGGTAGAAACTTTTTCAACTCTATTACCACGCCATAAGGTCCAAAAGTGTTTCTACTGACGTGCTGTTGAGTGTACATATTTGTCATTTCATAGAACGCTACTTGTCGCGAAAATGCGATAATTATGCCAATTTTTTACAAATTTGTCGGTTTGTCAGTTTTGTTGGATAGGGCCAAGACGTTGAAGTTTTATTTCCTGCTATTTAAGAACCGGTCAAGTGCGAGTCGGACTCGAGCATAGATAGTTGCGTACCACCACACGATCACGCGTCCGCACGTGCGAGCTTCTGGTCCCCTCTGTATTTGGCATCTATTTACAATATAAAAGCCGTTGATGTAATCTGGAGCCAACCAAAATCTGACGTAAGTCTTCATGTCACGCGACGAGAACCTAGTTGTCACGAGCAGAGAGAGATTATCCCATGAATGAACGCATTTGAAACATTTAGAATGGAGGTAAACGTTTTTAGGGTTCCGAACCAAAATGGTAAAAAAAAGGAACCCTTAGGTGCGACTTCGTCTGTTTGTCGGACTGTCTGTCTGTCACACTTGAATATCTCAGCAACTACTCACGCTATCAACTTGAAATTTGGAATAGTTTTAGAATATACTTGCCCAACTATATTGTAAATAAAAAAAAATATATTTTTATTATTTTTGTAAATGGGGCCCAAATAGGGGGGGGGCAAAATTTCAAAACGTCGTGACTAGTTCGAGTGGGGTATCATTAAAAGGGCTTCATTTGCACATTCTAATTTAGATGTTTTATTTTTTTAAGATTCTCAGTTTTCAAGTTAAGATGTAAAAATGACAAAAATATTACCATTCCTTCCTTATCTCCGAAGTTTGTAAAGCGAAAAATCTGAATTAATTATACGAGTAGTCGATAGATTTCTATGTAAACATGACAGCAAAAATAAAATAATCTCTCTAGGTATAGAACAGTTTTTCAGAAATCTGCTAAAAACCTTTACAAACAAATTTAGTTTTGCGGTCCTGAAAATTGACTTAATTGCTTCTAAAAATACTACTGGTACATCGGAACCCTCGGCGCGCGAGTCCGACTCGCACTTGACAGGTTATTATTTAGAAATTTGACATTAATAGAAATTCGTGAAAAAAGTAAACGGCCTGTACTACACGGATTGATTCCTACTCATAATAAATAACATAACAAAAGTAAGGTGGCAGATTTTCGATTGTAAATTGAATAAAAACAATGTCTATGGAGAATATTTTTTAAATTATAATTCCGTCCAAATTCGATACCGCCCGTATACATTACGAGTATATAGATAAACTTCTACATCCTAAAAAAATATCCTATTACTACACTACACGAATCTTTAAATAAACAAACAAATAAACAAACGAACAAAAAAAAAGTTAAAATGTCTTTAATTTAGATTGATGGCACGTAAATACTATACCGTGATATTTTGTTTTTGATAGATTCAATGTACACACAAGCATGCTAAGGCTAACCTTGATAGGATACAGATTATATTGTTCAGGAAACAGGTGGGCAAGGAGGGGAGTTCCACTCCTTAGCGGATGCGTAAGTCAAAGAGATAGGGGTGGAACTGCAACCGAAGTCTAGTCTTTTTTTTTATTTATGTCACAAGTGGCTAAACGAGCAGGGAGAAGATAAAAAAAGGTTG
Organism: Athrips mouffetella; assembly: GCA_947532105.1. Taxonomy (NCBI): domain Eukaryota; kingdom Metazoa; phylum Arthropoda; class Insecta; order Lepidoptera; family Gelechiidae; genus Athrips; species Athrips mouffetella. The sequence goes on from OX383956.1 coordinate 38,563,264, forward strand.
GTTAAAACAGGTCATGAAATTTTGACGCACAGATGTACTTTACCAAGGAGTTAACTCCTTGTACATTACACATACAAATTATGCATCTTGAGTGCTATCTCAGACTTTAGTGGGATTAGGATAGGAATCTTAAGGTGGTATTGATAAATACCACTTTAAGATTGGCCTGCTGGATGTGGTTACCGAGTATGTACTAAGCTTTTGTTTACAGCATAAATATTTTGGAAACCCACGCGTGTTTACGTTAATGTTTAAGACACTATGAAATCTATTACTGTCGCTTTAATCGCTTTCTTTGTCATCAAAAGTAATAGTGAATCACATAAACAAGACTTATGCCTCTTAAGCCTATTACGAGTAAGTATCTTCTCAATATATAGTGCATAGCTAGCCTGACGGTTGCTTTTGGTTTTGGGCTATTGGCGCGAGCTGCTTTGGAAGCTTGGGCGCTCCAGCGGAACATACACGTTTTTAGGGTTCCGATACCAAATTGGTAAAAAAAGGAACCCTTATGGTGCGACTTTGTCTGTCTGTCTGTCCGTCTGTCTGTCACACCTCTATATCTCAGCAACCACTCATGCTATCGACTTGAAATTTGGAATAGTTTTAGAATATGGTTGCCCAACACAATTGCATATGAAAGAATTTTGAAAAAATTATGATTATTAATGTAAAGGGGCCCAAAATAGGGGGGGGCCAAATTTCAAATAGTCGCTACCAGGTTGAGTGGGGTATCATATGAAAGGGCTTTACTTGTACATTCTAAAATATATTCTTGTATTTTTTTACGTCTCTTAGTTTTCAAGTTATGATAAAAAAAATAAAAAAAATACATTCCCCCCCCCCCCTTATCTCCGAAGTTTGTGAAAGGAAAAATCTGAATTAATTACAGTTGACAGAAATTTCAGTTTACAGAAATTTATGTAAGCATTACAGCAAAAATAAAACGATCTTTCTAAGTTGCACAGTTTTTTTAAAAATCTGCAAAGAACCTTTACAAACAAACTTACTTCGGTCCTAAAAATGGACTTTAGTGCTTCCAAAAATACAAAAAGTATATCAGAACCCTCGGTGCGCGAGTCCAACTCGCACTTGACCAGTTTTTAATAAAATAGAGACTAGAAAATTAGGATGCCTTTTCTTTCAGTGCGTTTCGTGAAAAACGATCGAATGATTCCAAATGTGTATTATGTTGCGGCGTTGTATTAATTTGGACGGAATAATTATAAAAACAAATCTGCATGAATATCTTTAAATAAAGCTGTTAAGTGAAATTAATTTTCTTTGTAGTATTTGTTCAATTTCAAAATTAGATATCTATCACTGGACACTAAACTTCGTTACTCGTGCGTATTGCAACCTTGTCATTCCCCAGAATAGCAGATTTAAGAATTTATTCCAGCAGGAGTTTTTATTATCATACTAGACAAGACGATAATACCTTAATTTTTATCTACTCTCATATCTTAAATCCTCAATAATGCGTTCAGAAATTGTAAATTACCTCCTCCTCATAATGTCAATCTGTGCCTAGAAAAACTCTTAGCACTATTTTTTTATCTGAGGGAGTGTATTATGAAGTATTGAATTTTCTAACAGTCATCGCGGGAGACCTATTAAACAACTTTTTAATTTTTATAGGTGTGCCATGACAGCCAGCGCTCTGCATAGGTAGTCTGTGGCCGCAAGGAGGATTCATTGCAATAACGGAAAAATCAGCAAACACAAATTGTATTAACACACTATTTACTCATATTCTTATTAGTTTTGTAATGAAATAAGTGATAAAAACGTTTTAAATTGGCCTTCGAGTGTTTTTAAAGCAGATTAGAACTTCAGCAGTTATCACCAGAAAAAGAGAAAATATCAAGAAAATGTTTGTTTTTAAACACATCATTGTAGGATTCACGATATTAGAACAGATAAAATTGTGTATGCAACCCCACATAATTAGGTTTAAAACACTCGTGTCATCTATTATAGAACTTGGCTCGCTACGCTCGCCTGCGTCCCACATACCGCCGCTCTAGTTTTATACCCCTCATTATGTACCGTTGCATTAACTATATTATTATGGTTAAATTACGGGTTTCTTATGGCTATTCTCCTACATGAAAAACAATAAAAATCTTCTCACTTCTCGCAGTAGGTAAAATATTGTTACTGTGTCTTAATTTTGGTGTCTCTGTTTTCTATTTCAATAGAAGTGGAGGCAATATGAACTAAGTAGTGTAATATGTATTTATTAATATTATACAAAGCTTTGCTTTGGGCATCTATTTACAAACTGATGATTTATTATAATTTATGTAAGTTAATACTTTGTAATATTTATTTCTTCTATAAGTCTAGAAGTAAAGAAAAATACTTCTTCTAAACTAACTGTTGAAAAATCTTTTATTCAGGACTTTCTGATAATTGGACCGTCTGACGGCAAATTCCATTTCAATAAATGCTGGATTTTTGTGCGCGCAATATAGGACATTTTGAGGATAGAATACGTTTTACTTGATTAAACCTCATTATCTGATCTGTATGAAACAGACTTTCCGAACGCAGAAATTTATGAAAAGTACGGCGATCAATAAATAGTAAGAATGATCCAGAAAATAAACAACTATCGAAAAAATAAATAATGTACTTCAAAATGTCTTGAGGCCGTAAAACCTGGAGTTGTCCGAAGCTTCGATCCCTTTAAAAAAGAAAGCTTTCTTTCGCCCTGCTAAAAGCTCTCCGTATGGGTTCCATGACTCCCTCCGTATGAGATCAATGGCTTTGATTTTGTTTCCGTATCTGTTTCTCTTTCGGTGTATTTTCGATTGTGGGATCATAAAGAAACGACTAGAGGACTTTAGTCAAATCTGCTAGGGAGACTGGAGAGTGGTTAACTCGTTCAAAGTTTAAACTCATCTTTTCAAATGGAATCTCATGCAAAATTCGTTTTTCTCAACTTTCAAGTTGTTTGTGTAGTTGATTGTGTAGAACTTTACCTCATTATTTTTCTTTACTATTTAAAGGTTTCTAAATATTCAGGGCAAGGTTTTTATTGTCATCTTTTTCAAAAGACTTTACAACCAAAATATTGTTCATTCTCACTACTTTTTGATCACCCCTCGTATAGTATATTTCTAGTAAGTCATTCATATTTGGCACTTTTTCTGCACTGGACCGATGCGACACGCCTGGGCATCGCATTCCTATAATCTAAAATTACAAATAAAAATGTTAAATTTTCCCTTCATCCATTCTTAACATCCATCTGAATTTCATCCATCGGGATAGGTGTTTGATAATTGTGAACCCACATTTATACCTAATACCTTGTGATACCTACCGACTATATTTCAAATTTTCAAAAATATTTATATTTTTCATTTACAAGGCAGGTAAGGTAGGTACCTAATTAAAACTATTTTTGGATGAATATCGTTATTTATGTTATAAGAAACAAAAGGCGACAACTTCAAGGAAACTAAATTCAAGTTTATACTACAAGACCAATACAATTATTAAGGAGAATGACAGCTAAGAAAATTTTGAAAAATTAAATAACTTGGTAAATTTAAATTCTTATTTCGGTTATTTCCTAGGTAAGAAATAAAATATAATTCTGTTTTCATCACAAAAAAGATCACAGAAAAGATCACTGAAATACTAAATGTTTGGTATTTATTTAGTGTTATGTAATGACTGATGAAACGGCACGAAATTACAACGTCATAGCAGCGTAATATTATGTATTCTTTGGTCATAGGTTCCTATTATTTGTAGAGAGAGAAGAAAACAGACCGCTAGATATGTTCCGTTTCATACGCACTAGAATGTAAGAAAGAGACGGAGGATGTAATTTTTGTCCCTTTCTGCATGCCGCAGAATGAAGGTACACTGTGTGTGTGTCAACGTGACTCAAAACTGCCTTATTTTCTGTCCCGTTCAGTGACCAACTCGCGCAAAGTATGTAAGGTAGTTCCTTTGTCTAAGCAATTTTCATACAACATCTATAGACGTTCAATCAAGTTTAAGTTCAGTAAAGTGTATCTCTAATGAATAACTCAAAAGAGTAGCCAATGAGTCGAATTACTAGGTTGGAAACTATAGCGGTATGTTTGAAGATTATTTGAATTTGATATTTGAATATTTTAAATTAGAATATATTTTTTTTGTAACCAAGCCATATACAGCTAATTCCTACTTCCTTACGAGTATTTTCTTAGCTGTCATGCGCCTAATTGTAGCGGTCACCGCAGGACATACATTCTTGTATTTTAAGAATTCCCTTTCGACAGTAAAAAGTTAATACGATTCCCTCAAGATTATTGGAAATATTTACTTAATTATAATTATGTAATGTACCTGAATGAATACTTTAGTTTGGATACAAGAATCACGTAGCGAATTCAATAGCCCCGAAATGGAAGAGGAGGTAACTAATTCCAGCTGGCTCGGCAAAGCTACGGTTGTTCGAGGAAATTTTAATGAAAGTAAAGTTTCTATAGAATTTCAGTAGAGCGGCACTGGCAGTAGTGCCAACTTTCAACACAGGGTCTTTAATATAGCTAACAGTAAAGTTAAACAACATTCCACTAGAAGTTTGAAAACATCGGGTTTTATAAAAACTCCCATCTCTGCTAAACAGTATTTCGAATATTAAAAAAATAAAGAGTTGGAAGTACTCAGTGTGAAAAAAGTGCGCAAGGTAAGCCATTCTGATTAGTATGAAAGTGTGCTAAGAATCATCTGTTTGTGACTGAGTCGTTCTCCATTAGATATCTACCTGAAAGTCATGACTGTAAATAAAGTTGTGTTTGTTATTGATGGAAACGTCCACAAAACTCACACTCGTATTTTAATAGGTTATGCAAGTTCCCATTTTTTTTTATTTTTAAAAATGAATAACATGTCTTTCATTTGACAACATTTTTCCGGTGGGAACCGAATGTTTTTCCGCGATAATATAAACCTATGTCAAGTTTTCCTTCAACAAATAGTACCCAATAAGTACTCGTACTAGCCGACCGCTACAATTGAATGTTGCATGCCAATTGACAGCTGACGGTATCGACTGGACGGCGGAATTGTGAATACACAAAGGCCTTAAAAAAAATTGAAATTGAAATCGACTGGACGTCACTATTAAGTAGGTCACAAGGAGAGCGCGGGGATGAAGGCGGGGTAAGGGGTACATCTGTCATGTGTCTTTATTGTACTCGTAACGGTCGGCTGTGTACTATTTACAAAATAATTTGAATTCGTTCAATAGTTCCAGAGATCAACTTTTTTTCAGAGATAATGAGATGTTTGCGCCCAAGGGAGTCAATTCTTGAAAATCACCGGGTGATAAAATATCACTTTTGAGACTTTAAAAATTCACATTTGCCCTGATAAACTGTTGAAAGGTAAATCAATATATGAACATTAACAATCAAGGACTGCTTTATATTTTACGAAGATCAATCTTAACTTTTGAAAAAAAATATATGTGATTTTGAAATTTTTTAGTGTTATTTTATCATCTGGTGATATTCAAGAATTGGTACCCAGTAAGACGTAGCGCTTTGATACTGCGCAAACGGGGTTTTCATTGTCTAAGTATGTCTACTGTAACGGATGGGAAGAATCGTCAGTACGCTCCATCTCTCCTTATGTGTATATATCGGTATGGGAAGATATCAGACCAAGAGCATTATTGTAGTATTGAAAGAGAAAAAGATATAAGTATCCAAAAAATAATTGTTAATTTTGCTCTTCTAACTAGGTAAATCCATAAATGCTTGCATTAGTTTTTAATATGCATTTTTTATGTCAGACACCGTTTTGTTACAGTTAAATTATATGTATATATTACATGTACAAGTAACAATCTTGACATGTGACAGTAGGCAGGTAGATATCTGATGAAAAAGTTAGGTATGCTATTTCAGCTTAACTCAGAAGGGTTTGAGGAAATCAGGGTGCACCCTGAGTCAAGCCCAAGAAATATCTGCAATTCTGCAGAATTGCAGATATTTCTTGGACTTGATTACCTATAATCGAAAAATATAATTCCAAAAATGTTTCAACAAGAAAATCTAAAATAGTTTTAGCTTTTTGTAAGTATTTTCTCTAAGCGTAGTTTTTATTTTGAAAAAGAATATGACAAATTATTTATTTTTGAAGTCTGAACCCTGGAAAGGGAGAGCCATACTGACTTTTTGAAGCCGAAAAAGGGGCATATTAATGTGCTGGATACGGAACACGCGTAATTTCGCGACCCGTGATCGCGACGTAATATTTTTTAAAAGTAAATATGCACGATATTAACCTACCCGATAGGCGGTTGACCTAATTTAAAAAAAAAAAGTGATTTTTAAATTATAAGTTTATACGAGAGAATAAAGTCTATATTGAATCATAGAAGCTCATGGATGCGACGAGATCGTGCGTGCAGCGTAGAGCGGGGGCGCAGACGATGGCGGCGGCAGGTGGCGGCCGGCGAGGCGCGCCCTTTGCGCCCGTCCACACTCGGATAACGCTACGCGGCACTAATGCTAATCAAATTCTTTACGTACGGCTCGAAAACAGCTGGTACTGCAAGCAACCATAACAAAAATGATTAAAATGTAAGCGCGTACGAGGCCGGAGGTCGCTGTGCGGTGAACGCTGGCCGGTGCACGCGCGCCGCTGCCGCCGCCGCCACCCCTCGCGCCCTCCCCGCCCCGCCCGCTCCGCTACTCAAACCAAGCGCTACTAGTGCTAGGAAAAAAACATAAAGACCCACAATACCGGTACGGAACGATTCGGCACCGATCGCTCAGGGTTAACGAACATACAATAACAGGTAAACCGATCAGTGGCATTTTAGTAGTACAGGCTGCTGTCCCCAGCTACTGCTGCAACAAGCAAAACTAATTATAGCCCGGTCCGGGAAAACAGTCGGGACGAGAAATCTCTTTATGTCAGTGCATAAGATAGACAACATATTTTACCAGTACCGATATCGACCTACATATTTTTCCAAAACCGATCGATACCGAATTTTCCCGTACTTTGTACCTGGTTCTTTATATTTTACTACGCTACAGTCTGCTGCTCAGCATTACATCTGGCTCAACATTAAATATAATGCTAGTGCTCGCTGAGAGCTACTTGCTACCACACAATTTACACTATTCTACGCACTTCACGAACTCACAAGCCGAAAAAGCAAACTAAACTAATTAAGCCAGGACATAATAAGTAACTCACTCCTAAATAACGAATATTACAGAGCTAATAGATAATTTCAAACTGAGACGGTACTGGTGTACTGTGACAATCAAAATGTGACTAATTGGTCAAAAATAATAAGTAAAGGGTGCATATTAACTATATTAAGAACCCAACTTGAGGTCTGAACCGCGAATTTCAACGGTTAAGCACCAGCCTTGATCCACCTTGTTATCACAACAATTGTGCAGATTACATTAGTTTTAATCTTGAAGGAATCTTAATAACAAATACTAATTATGAAACTTTAGGCTTAGTTAATTGCGATAAATAAAGGAGCAATTCTTATTTTCAGAAATTACTAATAGATATAAAGTTGTATTGTCAAGATGCAATAAACTTACATGACTAAATACTAAAAAATACAGCTAACTACGGTAATAAAAACAAAAAAAAATAGAATATGTTAACAATGTACAAGAAAGAGATTCAATTTTAGTCTTTAATTTGGTCATTTCATTCAGAGTTATAACAACGTGCCGATAATCCTACTAACTAGTCAATTTGTTAATTTGATTGTTTCCGTACTTATGACATTGATAGTTTCTTAAATTTGGCACTGTTAATATATGAGCCAACATATCTTTTTTATTGACGACGATATCATTTTAATCAATCATTAAACAGGAAATGTTATTATCTAAGTTAAATTTCTAATAATGTAACAATAGCATATCACAGCACCACTATATAACAGTTAGCTGTATTACTATCTCTTTGGTAACATTTTTACTGTATTCTTAAAACTTTGAATTAATTTAAATAAAAATATTATATTTGGACATTTTATTCAATTTTCTGTTGAGGAAATGATATGTCCACATTATATCGATTAAAGCTTACAGTTTGCGTTTCTTACCATTACAACATTCTCGTCAAATATACAAAATATATTATTCAAGTTATATATTTGCGATGTCAGTCTCGATATCATAAAAAAACTTTACAAACTAACAACGCAAAAACAAACGTATTTTGGAGTCTAAAGTAATCGCAAATAAAGGGGACACGATGATACTTAAACAAGTACAACATCGATGATAAGAGAATAAAAAATACTGAACATTGAAGAGGTCGGACGGGGACCATCGCTCGGCAGAGAGTACGTTCAAAGCAATCATGTCGGTAGTAGATAAGTAGTGACGGCGAGGAGGCGAGACGGCGGCGGCGGCGCCGCGCGCGCACGCTTAGCGGGTCAGCGTTATATTGAGCGAGGGGCACTTCCTGACGGCCATGGCGGTGTGCTGCAGAGCACTGTAGCCCGCGGAGGTGGCGCCTTGCAGCCCGCCCCACATGGGGTGGTGGTGCGGGTGCGAGCCGGGGCCGGAGCCGAGGCCGGAGCCGGGGCCGGGGCCGTAGTGGCCGTGCTGCATGCTACTAGACGAGCCGACGGGCAGATGCCTTACCATGCCGCTGCTCAGCTGCTGCAGCAGGCCGGAGCCCTGCGAGCCGCTCATGCACGCAGACGGCCGGCGCGACCGGATCGACTGCATCGACGACGACAGCAGGAAGGGCACGCTCGACGACGTGTTCGGCATCGATCCGCCCTGCATACCATTATATTACCATACAATACCCGACCATACACGACACATTACCACATCACACGACATTACTAAACCACTTACGTAACACATTCACAGGCGTACCTACCTACGGTGCTAAATTTTTTTTTAGTACCGCTCGGCAATCGTCTGGTTTCAAACGAATTTTAAGATTACCAGGTGCTATTATGAAAGTGGTACCGTAATCTAAGTTTGAGTGTAAAACAGAAAGAGTTAACGTTATGATGGTGTTGATGGGGTAGTTTTAACAGGTAGCTACATTTATTGCATATAAAAGTTCGAACAGAGATAATTTTTTTTCACCATAATTTTACCCAACAATGAGAATTAAGAGTATCGTTGATGATAAAATCTTTGTGTGTATAATACAGGGTGGACATCTTCAGCGTAGCAGTAAGGGGAAGTTCCTTAACCGTTGCAGCTACCTGCTACACGAAAAGGGTCTTAAGAGACTGCCATAATATTTTGTGAAATTTTTATCCCTAAGTTAGGACGAAAATTTCTATTTTAAACAAAAAACGTTGATGCCAATCGATCCTGTTCCTAGTACTGACCCGCAACTTCAATTAAAATATAAATAAATAAATATTGGGGACATTTCACACAAGGTCATCTCTGATCCCAAACTAGGTAAAGCCTGTACTATGGGTATCAGAGACTGATACATAAATAGATAAATAAATAGATAAATAACACCCAGACACAGAACAAACACTTGTGTTCACCACACAAATATTTGCCCTGGGCGGGGATCGAACCCGCGGCCCACGGCGTGAAAGGCAGACTCACTACCAACCACACCAACGGGCTTGTCAATTAAACCACAAACCCAGGTGCGAGTCTAAAAAAGTAAGAAACCGCAAAAAAGCTTTTGAAGCTGATATCAGTCAATCCTATTTCTAATACTGATTTAAAACTTCTGGGGACCATTCAAAAGGAGTAATAAAATAATTAGTCACAAATTGCAAAAAATATTTCCTTAAACATTTTTTATGAAAATTTTACTTCTATTACTGATTAAAAACTTTAATCGTCGTTGGAGTACTCAAAATGTCAGAAATCGGAAAAATTTATGGGAGTTAAGTTATTTTGCAATTTCTCACTTTTTTAGCACTCCAACCTGGACTGGTCCCATTAAAGTATTTGATCAATAAAAACAGGATCGATTAACATAAAAAATGTATAGCAAAAGCTTTAAGAAATTTTTGAGTTTTTTGGGTGGTCCCATGGAAGTTTTTGATCAGTATTAGGAACAGGATCGGTTGGCATATTTTTTTTTAGTATAAAATGGCCATTTAGACAGGTCCAAGTTTTGAATTAAAAAAATTCTAGACGCAAATAGAACATCTGTTATTTTTAAGGTGTTCTTAGACCAATACGACCCTGCTGAATGCTTGTTACATAAATAACATACTAACAGATTAAAAGATGGCGGATTTTAAGATTACCAGGTGCTATTATGAAAGTGGTACCGTAATCTAAGTTTTAGCCAAAAATTAAAAATTGACTTTTTTTGGCCTGAGGTGACTTTTTAACGAAATTTAAAAATGAGGTAATATGTCTTTGAAGGCACAAAATACACACCGATGTTAAAAAATAACAATTGTCTATGCCATCCGTATGTACGCCTGTCTGACTGTCCTGCCTTAATATGGCTGTATCTTTTAATCTCTAATAGATAGTTGATAGAAATTTTCGTAAAATATTTATTACTATAGTAGATATAACAACCAATAATAAAAATTAATAAAAAGTAAGAAAGAAGACCATTAAAAAAAGGCTTTATTTTAGGTTTTTTTTTGTTTTGCTTTATCGCAAAAATTGAGATACGTGCAAGCGTCTGACTTGGTGAGTTCATAGTGCATAATCTTAAATAAAAAAATTGGCCAAGTGTTAGTCGGAATAATGTTATGTGGTCTTATGCATAGGCACGTACGTACATGTACCGGTAGGTATTTTAAATTTGTCGTAATACTAATATAGTAAAGAGGTAAGTCTTGATTGATTGATTGATTGAATGACTGATTGATTGCTTGATTGACTGACATATCAACGCACAGCTAAAACTACTGAAGCTAGAAGTACAAAATTTGGAAAGTATGCGTTTCATGTCATGCCACCGCCATCTTGAAAACTGTTAGTATGTTATTTAAGTAACAAACATGTGTGAATTCAGCAGGGTCGTATTAGTCTAAAAACATCTTAAATATAACAGATGTTCTATTTGCGTCTAGACGCAAAACGGAAGCCTTTTCTCAAATATTTCCCTATCTAATTATCTTACTAACTGTAATTTTTTTTTTTCAATTCTGTAAATGGGGAATAAAATTTAACGAAAAATTATGGATAATCTCCAAATACCATTTTCGTGTAGCTGCAAGGTTAAAGGCACTTCCCTTACTGCCCCGCTAAAGCAATCCACCCTATACCTAAATACTTAATGGTTTTGCCGACACAGAATTAGTTAATCGTCGACAAATACTAGAATAATAAATAATAATATGCAATCGCAGGTATTCGTAGGCAAATTTTAATTATAATGCAAAAAACATCGATAAGAGTATGGCTTTTATTTTATATAATTTTTATATTAAGTTAGGAAGAAACGCGCTTCATACTTAGGTAGTCTTAGTGGTAGTAGGCAAATAACTCTGCTCTGACACCAAGAGCTTATCGAGATTTTTGCTTGCGTTTTGCTGTCCATAAAATATTACTTATTTTCAGACTTATTGTCAAACTGTTGCCCGTGACTTCGTTCGCCTTAAGTGCTCTTGTTAAATAAATCTAGAGTTAAATAAATCTATTTTCGTGAGAATTAGGTATTTTCTACGATAAATAGTCGCGTGAAATATTCAGGGATGTAGATTTGTTAAAATAAACGTCTTACAAACACACTAACAACCAATTTTACACCACGTACTATATTACTGTATGATACATTCAGGTTACATGGCTGAAAACACAAATGTGTCAAAGCTTGTTTTTATTGGTACTACGTACTCTTATTTAACAAACACTAAACAACTGAAATTAACTCAAACTCATTCTTCGACCTCGGACCGAAACATTAATGAAATCCGACTATTATTACTTCTTGAGATACAGTTGACTCTAGATATTCGCTGTGATTTCATCAAGCTACCACTTTTGGTTGGTTTTTATTAATATTGGTTTTTTATAATCCTATGAGAACTACTTGTATGAGAACGAAAATTTTAAACCTTAAATGGTTTCAGCTTTCAAAGCTTTATGATATCCTTATGAAACTGTGTTAAAAAGTAAAATTGGTAGGCTATTTCCTTATTTTTGGCTAGCTGGTAAAGTTTCCCTTATCCAAGATTGATTTTTACTTTCGAGCGGAGCGAGAAAGGTATTGTATTCGTGATAAAAAAAAGTTTTTAAAATTTTCTCAAAAATGTGTTCTATATCACTTATACATCAAGTCTCCCAAAAATGTCCGTCCGTCGGTCGGTCGGTCGGTCGGTCCGTCGGTCGGTCGGTCCGTCGGTCGGTCTGTCCGTCACGCTTTGGCCTATCGGCTAAACGAATGGTCCGATTGACACCATATTTTGAATTTAGGAGTTTTATGCAAATCCATCGAAGGGTTCTGAGTGGTTTCCTTCTAGCTCTCATTTTGAGGGTAACTGTCATACAACGAAAATGAAAAATTGAAATTTTCTCAAGAACGACTCATAGAATTTTGATGAAACTTTGCATGACCAAGCATATCCATGTAAGATATCATGCACTAGTATCAATTGATCTGTGTAATTTCATATAAGGGGTGTTCCTGTACCACCAAAACGTAAATATGTGATTTACCCAAAATTGGTTCCATTGAGTTTATTAAAATTCTCTATAATATTAATCCTGGATTGGTTGTCTACCTGACTGGATATTATTTATGATTTTTTTCAATAAAATTTAGAACACAGGATGTACCAAAAACTGAAAGGGCTTGCTCAGTAGACCAAACTGAACAATTATCCATAAGGAACATGTGTAGGGAAATTAAAAAAATGTGCATGCAAGTATCCTACGGTAGTATCCATTGATCTGTGAAAATTCATATAAAGGGTGTTCCAGTACTACCAAAAGTTAAACATGTGATTTACTCGAAATCGTTTGAAGTTTGTTTGTTTTAATGTTTGACAATTTGAATTCTGAATTGATCTGTATACTCGTATTTCGTTTGAACATTTTTTTGGAAAAACGTAAATAAAAGTTTGTATTTCCATACTATGTGTATGGCATTACAAATTTAAGTTTGCGGTTGATAGTTTTTCTTGAGTATTGCAAAAAAGTAAGTGCAGTGCTGCTGTACCATTTATTGGATTTTATTATAAGGTTAGTACAAGTAATTTGGCGAATATTCTATCCGTTTAATAATCCAACCGTTTACATTCTTTTGATTAAAAAAGGTGTTCTCATTTGGCTTAAATGTTAGTATTAAAAGAATCAGTTCAATAAGCCGATTTAAGCAGAGTCTTGAGAATATGGTTCATAACTAACGTCAATAAACATGTAGGCAGTGGATGGACAGCCTTGTTTACCTCCTTTTACCTTTGTAATAAAAGGGCTTTGTTATCCAAACCATAATATGATACATCTGTTCTCGTTAATGCAGGTTTTAATATCCCCATTAGTGAGGGCATTGTTTGTTCTTGTCGTCATGTCTTTCAAGCTTTCAGGTCAACGGTATCAAAGGCCATCTCAATGTCTAAGACTATTTATAGGGTAAGTTGTGCTGTCTTGCCTCATCTTCTCATTGAGGACTCGAATTTATCGATGTTATATGATAATAAATAAATCCTTCATAAGAAGGACAAACTTATTGTTTTTCATTGGTTTTGCCCCAGAAGCCCAGTGATTCTACCCATGACACGCACAAAAAAAATCTTTTCGACTCCATAGTTTTTTACTCTGCTTTTTATCATTGACTGCGACAAAATAATTCACAAAAACGATTATACAACAAAATAAAAATGGTGGCACTCTCTTCTCGATCAATTGCCCGCGACTTTGTCCGCGTGCGTTTTTTTTTTATAGAAGACGGGTCACCTGACGGTAAGTGATCACCGACGCCCATAGACACCCGCAACACCAGCCGGCTCAGCACGCTGCCCGAGAGAAAATATATCTCGGAGAAATGTCACTTTATTTGAGGAATTATGTCATCTAATCTATCACGTCCAAGCGCGAAGGAATGTCAGTGGAGGAAAATGTTAAGCAAATCCACAAATTAGGTTTTTGATATTTTAGACAGAGATAGCTTTATACACTATTACATGTAGCCGTCCTTGTCTTTCAAAATGTGTCGCACTGCTCGGATGTCAAACAAACGTGACCATGCTTTAAGTCTTTATCTATGGGCCTAGATAAACTGACAACTGCAGCGTGCTAAGCCATCAGGGGGGTCACAAGTGCGCTGCCGGCCTTTGAGATATTTATAGGCGCGTTTATTACAGGCTGCCTTGTTGTACCCGTCCGGAAATACCTGCGCAGGAAGCTGATTCCACAATGCGGTCGTACGTGGTAAGAAGTTTCTTGTAAAACGTACGGTGGAAGATTGCCAATTAACTAGATGGTATGGATGTAATTTTAACTTCTATCGAGTGGTGCGGTGGTGAAATTTTGCAGCAGGTACTAGCTCGAACAATTCCTCAGAGCAACCCCTATGATACATGCGATACAGGATATAAAGATGCAATATCTCTCCGCAGTGCGAGATGGTCGAGACGGCCGGTGAGGACATCGTCGCCAATGATTCGGATCGCTCGACGTTGAACGCGGTCAAGAGGAAGGAGCTGATACTGAGGCGGCCCTGCCCAAAGGTGGCAACAGTACTCCATATGATATGAGGCCTAACTTGCCAGTGTGAAGTACCGTCTTGCTCTACCAAGGACGCCTAGTTTTTTGGAGGCCATTTTGGCCTTGTCCTCCAAATGACCGCAAAATTGGACGGAGCCCGATATATCGACGCCGAGAATCCCGATACTCGGCTTTACAACAAGGAAAGTGCCCTAAAACAGAGGGGATGCAACAAAGAGTTTTTTTTTGCAGTAAACGCGCAAACTTGCGTCTTTTTGGGGCTGAAGTGTACCAAGTTTGCGTTTCACAAAAAGTCAATTTTATGCTTTTAAGGGTCTTTTTCTAATAATAAGTTCTATTCAGCGGTTTGGCCGTGAAAGAGTAAAAAACATTCAAATCAATCTTACACCTTAATTATAAATGTGTGATGTGATATCGGATAACCCAGAAAAAATACTTAAATGACGAACTAAGCTGAAATTTTGTGTACTTTGTACGTCCCGAACTTTATCCCCATTATACATTTATGTTTTTGGAGGGATTTTAAACAACACCAATGTTTATCAATAAAGTCCTATTTGCGCAACTACAAGATATATTTCATATTCAATATCAATCTTTTTTGCATTTCATATAAAAATGCCTATGCATACCTACCATTCAGTGAAATAAGAAAAGTTTTGTTGGAATTAATGTACAAGATTAACTACTGCATGCCTTATATTATACGTTCAGCGTTAAAGCGTGTTGGGTATCAGAAATTCCTGTGAATTTGACGATAATGAACGTCAAGTCTACCGTAGAGTGGTCACGGAGATGTTGCCGACACTATTTCATTGATTTGATAATATTGAGAGAAAGTGTGTTGGTATCTGTGTGACTGACTTAACTGGCAACATCTTTGTGTAGCGTTTCTACTCGACAAAGTATAGAGTCAACAAACAACAGCTGAAGTAAGTGAAGTATGAGCATCTGGATATGACATGTAAGAGGGTCCATACTCACGATCATGCTCCGTGCAAGCTGCGTTGAAGAACAAATAGCAACAGTAAATGAGACAGCGTTTAACGTACGGAACACACTCCTCATGGATGAACTGAAAACATCGTCCAACACTCGCGTCTTCCGGCTTACGAATAAACATTCAACACAAATATACTAGCCAGGGCTTAGGGCCCCCAGGTGCCTAAAATAAGCAACAGAGGCGGTGGCGATGGCGGTGCCACCTTTAGAGAATCGCGTTCAAATAGCCTGTGTAACGATATTTTACCCAATAGTAAGTAGGTATGAATCTCCATACAAAAATAGTCACATGCAACGTTAAAGTTGAAAATAATAATGACCGCTGTTTTTATTTATTGTGAAAGACAGCTAGAATGAAAGTTTGTTTGGGGCCTCAAATTTATTTGAAATTATATTAAGTCATCTGTTCTACATGAGAACAGAAAACAAAATTTTACACTTTCAAACTTTAACATTACTCGTAACTCCAAAAAAGAATTCATAGATACAATTACTTACCGCAAGGAACTATTTAATCATAAGGAAACAATAAAGTAAGTTTATTTAAGTTCTTAGTAGTCTTTGATAAACTAGCAGCTAATTGGTCGGCATATAATATTTTATTAGACAACGCCGATCTCAGGTACCCTGAGGTTTTCACTTGTGTTTGGTTAGGGTGGAAACAACAATTATATAGCGCCTGCTTGGGCCAGGGGCCGCATGCACGCAGCTGATAACGAACATGCAACACTTCATGCGTTCGTCTCTCGAACGCTGCCGCCGCGAACCTTGCCCCGCGATACTGGAAGTGATAGCGTTGATGATGCAATGAAGGTCTAATGATCGAACAGAGGAAGTTCACAATGTGTTACGCCAACCAGGGTCGTGCAGATGTATTACGTGTAGTGATGATGACAATGAGATCATCTCTCCCAGTCAGTGTGGGAAGAAGACGCGACCGCGAAAGAGAATGGACCACATCAATGTATCAAGCCGTTCCAAGTCGACATTCAATAGTGGGTTCAGGGAGTTGACGTAGCCAGGCAGACGCGCACATGGCGCACATCACTTACAACGCATTGAGACGCCGACGGTACGGACAGGCTCGAGCCTGACCCGCCTCGACCCCTGTACTGGTAGCCCTGCCAACATAACCACACTCACTATCATCTTGCACAGTCTTGGCCGCAGTAACCGTCTGTTTCAACATTGCCACCGGGCGACCACTCATTGTCACTGATTGTTAGTAAAAGTGTCTCCAACATATTATCACCATGTTCTCAAAATTAAATACGTACTTAAAAGGAAATTGTTGAGAGTGAATGTAGGTGGTATTATGTACAGAGTGAGCATCATTTTGGTAATAAGGATAGTAGAGTGCGGGTGGAGAGTGTGTGTGTGACGGGGGACGAAGGACGGGGGGCGGCGTGGACTTACGGTCGGCGGGGAGAGGTTGACAGCGGAGCCACGGCGCTCCTGCGGGCCGATGCTAGAGTGGCGGCGAGTGGGCAGCCCCGAGGTGCCGCCCGGGGTGCCGCCGGGGGAGGACGCGCACGACGGCGCGATGCGGATCTTCGGCGTCATCAAGGTGTTGTCCGACAGCCGCCGGTTGGGGAACGCGGTGCCCACGCGCAGGAAGTTACCGTCGTTGGTGGAGTTGTTCGACCCGAAGAACCACTGACCAATACCTGTGCCTACAAGTCCAGTTCAAATATTAATACTTTAGTTGCCTATCCAGTGTACTTTAATTAATGAATAGTATAGCACTGCACAAAACCGCACAAAGTGGCGATTACTCCACAGACAAGGCCCTGCTCTTAAATTTGAAAGAAGAAAGATAGCACTGCCAAGGCCGACAAAAAAGGTATTGAAGGACGAACGTGATAATGTGAGCAGAGGCAAAGCCTAGGCCCACATGCGTAATTCCTTCAAGGCCCGTTTGCAGCCATGGCTTGTATAGAACTTTTCTCAATAAATGCGCGGAAATTCAAACTAAGTTTAATCCAAACAAACATTTAAAACTTTCTACTTACATCGCGGTTGTTCACTTACATATTCTATTTAATGTGTTTGTTTATTTTTTTTACAATTTATACTTTTATTTTTGCAAGCCAGTTAAGATACCTCCTTGATTGTTATGCTTGTTGGTACATTCCACTTTTAAATAACTAGACAGCAAGTTTTCATAGTAATTTACTGGCTCTCAAAATTTTATAGAAATGAATTTTCATACTAACATTGCCGGCAGCTGCTCGCGAGTATTTAACCAGTACAGCTATTTTGACTTATCTCAAAGAAGGTTGAATTTTCAAGCATGTTTGAGAAAAACTGTATAACTTGAGATCATGGGCCGTACCTAAGTGGCTTTCTATTATCGTGAAAGCTATGTTATTCCCATACATTTGCATGCACTAGAGTTTATGACAATTGGTAAGTAATACAGGGAGTATCTAATTAAATTTAAACACAATTCTTGACCATTTACTGAGGTGGGAATAACATAAACATAATAAAACAAAATATCCGTTAATGGCCGCTGTTGCTCTGTTGGCAGGTATGCATTCTTTTGACGAAACTTTACAATACATTTTTGCAGTAGGTAAGGGTTTTTCCTACTATGATAAAAATTATCCCACCAAAAACATAACTGTTAAAAAGGGGGCCAAGTTCCTATCGGCCAATTGTTTGCCTAAAAAAGGATTGAAATCTGATCCAATGCCAAGTTTAGATGCACTTTAATATCGATCATAATCGTCTTCATCAGCAGCCTGATCCACTAGTAAACATTTGCCATTCCCAAGACTCGCCACCACATCCAGTCTTCCGCCTTCCGCATCCAGCCACTATCCGCCACCTTATTCACGTCAACGGTTTATCTGGCCGAAATTCACTTTACCATACACCCAACTTAAAATATGGTATAGCTGTGAAAATACGCAGGTACGTTGAAAATAATATCTAAAATGAAATACTTCTAAATTTGAACTTGGCAGGTTTTTGTGCTGTAAGTAACACTTGATTAATTGTGTAATTAGATTTACTATTTATATAATCAAATTAACCTGTCAAGTTCAGATTCAAAAGTATTTCATTTTATATATTATTTTCAACGTACCTGCGTATTTTCATAGCTATACCATATTTTAAGTTGGGTGTATGGTAAAGTGAATTTCGGCCAGATGAACCGTTGACGTGAATAAGGTGGCGGATAGTGGCTGGATGCGGAAGGCGGAGGACTGGATGTGGTGGCGAGTCTTGGGAATGGCAAATGTTTACTAGTGGATCAGGCTGCTGATGAAGACGATTATGATCGATATTAAAGTGCATCTTAACTTGGCATTGGATCGGATTTCAACCCTTTTTTAGGCAAACAATTAGCCGATAGGAACTTGGCCCCCTTTTTAACAGTTATGTTTTTGGTGGGATTTCATTTCTTTTTGTTCAGTTTGCTATATTATATTTATAGTAACTATCGCAACGTGGTTTGTATTTTCATAGTTTCGTTAAAACATAGGTACTTTTTTCATGTATGACTAAGTCTGACCTTCTAGAAATACTACCTTTTTAATATTTGGTACATTAATTTTAGTCTGACTCGCACTTGACCATTTTCCATTTTCCAAATTTTTCCTTTACTTTAATGCTAACGGCCTGTTGCGGGAACTTGGCCTGCGCACTGCCGTGCGCTGAGATAGATTATTTTTTCTGTACAAAAACTTATCACGTTATGCTATCTTGAAGCTTGAGTTTGTTTGTTTGTTTATTTGTCTAAGCATCACGCAAAAACTACTGAACAAACTTTTTTTGTTTGATAGCTATTAGCTTGACTCAAATACTGGTATTTATTTTAGTGCAATAATGAGAACCAGAGATACAAAATTTTTTCTCAACGAAGTATAAGTAAGCTGTAAGTGTAACCATTATAGGGTATTTTTTTACGAAGAATTGAAAGTTTAGTAGGTTGCGCAGACCGTGAATTTAAACAATGTTTCCCATAAAAAATTGACAAGCCCATTGGTGTGGTTAGTAGTGGGCCTGCCTCTCACGCCGTGGGCCGCGGGTTCGATTCCCGCCCAGTGCAAACATTTGTGTGATGAACACAAGTGTTTGTTCTGTGTTTGGGTGTTATTTATCTATTTATGTATGTATATCAATCTTTGATACCCATCAATCAATCTTTGGTACAAGCTTTGCCTAGTTTGGGATTAGATGACCTTGTGTGAAAAAAAAAAGAACATAGGTTGAAATATGAAATAAAAATTGGACTTTCCCCTTACACAAAATGCTGATGAAATTTCTATGGGAATGAACTTTTTTTCGTATTTCGACCTATTGTGCTTCCTAGGAAAAGTTGTATAGTTTTTAGGTCTGAGTAACATACAAAAAATGGTGTTCTGACTGAAAAAATTATAGATTTAAGTAAATAAATTCAAGGAGCTCAGCTTTAAGTCGTTTTTGCACAAAATTCTACGCGTGTGAAGCACTACCTGCATGGGCCGCACGTCAGTGGTAACACTATGACCTTGAGCGGTTATCTGGTGACGGGCGTTTGTTGCTTAGGGCTGGTTCAGCTTATACTGGTTTTGTTTCCACTGCCGTGCGTACGTGTAGACGAAGTCTCGGGCAAAAGCTAGCATGTTTTTAAAATTAAAGTTTTTACTGTGAGATTCTTTAGAAAGCCACTATCGTACGGCCCCGGTTTACTTACTCTTGAAGCCGCTGACGCTGCCGGTGCCGCTGGGTCCGCTCATGGAGTTCTTGCGCGCCATGTCCTCAGCGCTGGAGGTCTTGCGCTGCTCGACGCGCAGGTTGGGAATGTTGAACGGCGGCACCGTCATGTTGTCCGTGCTCATCTGGTGCCGCAGCGGCCGGTGACGCTCAGGGCTCGCCAGAGTCAGCCCGTCCAGTTTCAACTTATAACGCTGGTTTTTATCTATGTTATCCAGCATGTCATACAAAATCTGTCACAAAATAACATAGGTATTTATTTTTATATTTTTACCGTAGACACTCAAAAAGGGCTACTAATTCATAAAAATCAGTGAAATAAAAAAAACTAATATAGGGTGACTTTTAATTAGTTCTTGATAGCAAAAGATATGCATGTACTCATGATACTGAACATTTTTTCCCAAGTAACATACGAGTAAGTCGAAATACAAAAAACTAAATTTGACCTCCCATGCATAAAAAATGCGCTATCAGCTGATGCAGTTTCTATGGGATGTCAAAACTTGATTTCCGTATTTCGACCTCTGTTCCTTGGGGAAAGTTGTTCAGTATCATGAGTACATTCATACCTTCTTTTATCAAGAACTAATATAAAGTCACCCTATATACGGAGTGAAGCTAAATAAAACCGTTAAAAAAAGACTCAGGCTTCCCGCACACGACCGAGAATCGGTGACCGATTTTTTGTCGGCATCCCGCTCTGACGTGTTATCACCTGGATCTTCCGTCCTTGTCCTGGGCGATTATCGGCCACCGATTCTCGGTCGTGTGCGGGAGCCCTTAGAAGTTGTTACAAATGCGAATGAATATATAAGGTCCTAATGAAATAGTGAACGTAATTTTAGCATGTTAGCCAGACCATGAAACTGAACAACTATTCCCAGAGAACCTGGGTCGAAATCATTAAGAGATTTTAATATCTAACATTTTGAGTTTACGTTTGAAACGAAAAAAAAAAATCACCAACCCATAAACTGCGTCAGAGGCTAGCGCATTTGCATGGGAAAACAAAATCTGTTTTTCGTATTTCGACCTATGTTTCCTGGGAAAAGTTATTCAGTTTCATGGTCTAAGTAACATGTTAAAATTATGTTCACTATTTCATTATGATTTAAAATATTGCAATACGTGCTGGATATAAGGTGGTTGCTAGAATGAGGAAAAATGAAACAGCTGCCGTTGTAAAATATTTTTTGTGTACTATTTTCTCGCACTAAAAGCTAAAAAGTAGAGTACATAGCACGTGAAACAAAAAAGTCTTCTCGGGCTTTATATCCCCGGAACTCTACTTTGAAATCCTTCGCTGTTCTCGGGATCCATTATTGTCCCTCAAAAGGATTTTCTCTCATTTCATTCATTTATTTATTTATAATCTTACAATTACTCACTTGTTGGTTAATTTAATATTTTCCTTGTTTTTAGTATAAAGTAAGAGTAAGAGTAGGATTATAGGTACACGAGTCACGACCGAGACAGGAAAACCGCTGCGCGCGACCGTTTTATGAGTCTCAATAGTTTATTGCATTCATATTGTAATACATGTAAATAGGTTGAGTTCCTGTTATAAACTCTAAAAATCTTTTTTATACATTTGCCCACCAGTTAACTAGTGCGATTACTTACATATTTTTTATTTTCATACGGACCATAAAAAAAAAAACTATTACACTCTAAGAATAAAATTATTTTAACTTTATTTCAAAAGCTACTGAGCAACTTATTTACGAAATTCCTTGAAATTATAATGTCCACTATATAATAAATAACAGCATATTTTAAGCCATTTGACATTTTATTTACATTAACAAATCGGAATATTAAAAAAAATCGTAAAGGCTGAAGTCCGAGAGTCCCTTGCCAAAAAAGTTGTTATTGTAGTGGAAATAACGCGCCTTTTTGTTAAAAATTTGCAATTTGGATGAGTTTCGATGCAAAAACCGCAATTTGTAATTACATTTTCTCACAAATATATTGAAAAATAGCGTCCGTAGGTATACTCGTGAGAATGCTAAACCCTCGACTACGTCTCAGGCTTACAATAGGTCAACTCGTTTGTAATAACCCTACCTATAGAACTGGTATCATAATCTGTCGTGCTCGTAATATTCGAAGTACCTACGATGTAAAAATTTGATTCATAAGGCTGAATATTATAATGACTATCACTTTTAGCCTTATTCAAAAGTTACCATTACGATATGAAGTATGAGATTTTCTGCAAAGCTGAATCCTTAGATTATTGATAGGTCCGCGGCGACCTTCATTAATCTAAGGCTGTATTGTAATAAAAATTGGGAATAGTTTTTATCTTGTTTAATCTATACATCTATACATATAATAAAAGAGTAGAAACCGTGTGTCTGTACTTTTGATGAAGCTTTATCAAAAAATGAGTGTGGGCGATAAGAAAGGAGTAATAGAACACAAATATATTTTTTTTAATTTTTTGTCTGTCTGTCTGTATGTATAAACACATAGGCTATGTGTCATTTAAATCGGTTCACTCAATCAGAAGCTACACTAATGTAAAGTATCAAACTGCCTATGCGCCAATAACTCACAAACTACCCACACCGATTCAAACGGGGTTTTCAATTACGAGTTTGGCTAACTTTCTTGCAACATAAAATAAGTTTCATTGCAAACGGTTCACTCAGACATAAGGTACATGAAGTATAATGCGGCGGCGCAAATGACTTACAAACTACTAACTGATGAAAACAGTGTTTTGATTTACTCCGTGCAACGTGTAAGCTTAGTTTAATTGCAAACGGTTCACTCAGACAAAAGGTACGCAAAGTTTCAAGCGGTGGCACCAATAACTCACAAATTACTGGAACGATCCAAACGGGGTTTTCAATAACGTATTTGTGTTACTTCCGTGCAACATTTAAACTTTGTTTTATTGCGATGGGTTCATTCAAACAGAAAAAATGTGAGTACAAATTTTCGAGTGGCGAAGCCTAGTTGAAATGAAACAAAACTTATATAGAAAGTTGCAAGAAAGTAAGCCAAATACGTTATTTCCGTTTGAATCGGTCCAGTTCCGTTTGAATCGTTGTTTTTGTGTAAGTTGTGGGCATAGATGGATTAGTAAAATTTTTATTAAGTGTTATGGTAAAAATAAGAATAAAAAAAATTCTAGCATTTTCTATGTTGAAAATGCTTGCATTTTTTTAATGCTAGTATTTTATTTCTAAGCACCTATTTTATCTAAGTTTTCAAAACTTTTATACTTTTTGCTATGCTACGCTACTATTAGTAAAATTTAGATTAAGTATTATGGTAAAAACAATAGTAAAAATAAGAATTAAAAAATGCTGGCATTTTCTATGTTGAAAATGCTAGCATTTTATTTTGCTTTTTTTTTGCTTAGAAATAAAATACTTAAGGAAATAAAGATTTTTTTTTAGATATCGTGTTTGTATAGAATTAAATTCCTACTGTATTGTATGTACAATTAAAAGCATATGAAACAAGGCAAGTTGGACTTTGTGCCCCTCTTTTTACTTTCGAGCGTAGCGAGAAAGGGAAAAAAAAAGTTTTTATAATTTTCTCAAAAATGTGTTCTATATCACTTATACATCATAAAGACGAGTCTCCCAAAAATGTCCGTCCGTCGGTCGGTCGGTCGGTCGGTCCGTCGGTCGGTCGGTCTGTCCGTCAAGCTTTGGCCTAGCGGCTAAACGAATGGTCCGATTGACACCATATTTTGAATTTAAGAGTTTTATACAAATCCATTGAAGGGTTCTGAGTGGTTTCCTTCTGGCTCTCATTTTGAGGGTAGCTGTCATACAACGAAAATGAAAAACTAAAATTTTCTCAAAAACGACTCATAGAATCTTGATGAAACTTTGCATGACCAAGCATCTCCATGTAAGATATCATGCACCAGTATCAATTGATCTGTGTAATTTCATATAAGGGTGTGTTCCTGTACCACCAAAACGTAAATATGTGATTTACCCAAAATTGGTTCTCTATTGAGTTTATTAAAATTCTCTATAATATTAATCCTGGATTGGTTGTCTACCTGACTGGATATTATTTATGATTTTTTTCAATAAAATTTAGTACACAGGGGTACCAAAAACTGAAAGGGCTTGCTCAGTAGACCAAACTGAACAATTATCCATAAGGAACATGTGTAGGGAAATTAAAAAAAATGTGCATGCAAGTATCCTACGGTAGTATCCTTTGATCTGTGAAAATTTATATAAAGGGTGTTCCAGTACTACCAAAAGTTAAACATGTGATTTACTCGAAATCGTTAGAAGTTTGTTTGTTTTAATGTTTGACAATTTGAATTCTGAATTGATCTGTATATTTCGTTTGAACTTTTTTTGGAAAAACGTAAATAAAAGTTTGTATTTCCATACTATGTGTATGGCATTACAAATTTAAGTTTGCGGTTGATAGTTTTTCCTTGAGTATTGCGAGAAAGTAAGTGCAGTGCTGCTGTACCATTTATTTTAGTAGCTACAGAAGCTAAAGTAACCGAGCCTCAGATTTACTTAGTTTTGTACTAGAAATTAAAAAAAAACCGTGTCACATTTCGTCCGCATGGAATTTAACTATATGTTTACACATACGAGGATAGTGGGCGAACTAACAGTTCACACGTAAACAAGAGGCGTTTAATTTTCAAGGACTAATCCTATGAACCAATTTTGATAAAACTTGGTAAGACAATAGTTTGAACCATGGCAAAAGTCATTAGCTACGTTTGGAGCTACGAGTCGCGGGCAACAGCTAGTAATAATAATTAATAGTTTTTGCTACTTTTCATTTTGCTAGTTTTTGCTACTTTACGGCTCGTTTCTTCTCGCTGTATAGGTATGGCGGTCGGTCAACTTGCCTCCGTCGCGTACCACAAATCCTATCCTAAGGCAATACATTTCGTGCTTTGATACCACAGTTTGGTACCCATAAATAATCAAAATTATTATTCCATTCCTATAAAAAAAACTGTTAAATCGATTGATTGCTGTCACTTTCTGTTCTGAGTCCAAAGACAAGTGGCTTTCTATCATCCTACACGCTAATACAATAGAATAAAAACCGGTCAAGTGCAAGTCGGACTTGTATGACGAGGGTTCCGATATACCTATAGCAATGAAGTCCATTTTTAGGACCGCAAAACTAAACTAAAGGTTTATTGCGGATTTCTCAAAAACTGTGCAACTAAGAAAAATCGTTTTATTTTTTCTGTAACATTTACATAAACTTCTATCGACTACAATTAATTCACATTTTATTTTCGCAAACTTCGGAGATGGTATTTTTTTTACATTCTTCATCATAACTTGAAAACTAAGAATCGTAAAAAACACAAAAAATCTATTTTGAAATATACAAGTAAAGTCCTTTCATATGATACCCCACTCGACCTAGTAACGTTAATTTAAAATTTTGCCCACTATTTGGACCTTTACAATAATAATAATATTTCTTAAATTTTTTTGTTTGCATTTAAGTGAAACAATCGTATTCTTAATACATACATACATAACATCACGCCTTGTTCCCGTCGGGGTAGGCAGAGACCACAGTTCTCCACCTGCTACGATCTTGACATACTTGCCTTGCTTCCTGAACTTTCATTCTTAATTCTTAATTTGTTTATTTCAAAGAACATTGCATGGTTACAGGAATAACCTAAGATTTCATGCAAGGAACAAAATTAACACAATAAAATTAAGTTAAGTCTAAATTAGCTAACAATATCTAGATACTACTTATGCACTTATTAAGAATTTTTAAAATATAAACAATAGCAACTTATTTGTAAGTTTCACAAAATAAAAAGCATTTTTTACAAATGTTGGACATGTGATCGGCGAAAATGTCAAGATCCGGGTTTGTATTTATGAGCTGCCTAACTAGACCGAGTCCGCGCAGTACTGGGGATTGACGCCGTGACACCGTGCGACACTCTGGCAGGGCTAGTAGTTGGTGACCACGACCACGCAGATATCTGTCCGGTACATAGAGTCTTAAAGTTTGAGTCACTAATGCTGGACAGTCTGATTCACCCCGTAATACTCGGCAGGTAGCGATTATTAGATGGTAATTTCGCCGTGTCTCTAAAGAGTTAAAACCCAATGTACCCAGCAGAAACTTTGTGGGATATAGGAATGGGTAATAATTATTGCATTTTTTGTACAGGGAGCGTAAAAAGGCCTTCTGAACTTTTTCGAGTAGCAGGATATATGAGCTTTCGTGTGGACCCCAAATCACAGATGCGCTTTCAATCTTGCTGCGAACAAGTGATGAGTACAATAGTTGTATAGTATATGTGTCAGTAAAGTCTTTTGTGTTACGAATGACAAAACCCAGTCTACGGAAACATTCAACAGCTAGAGCCCCAATGTGACCATTAAAAGTAAGTTTTGTATCAAACAATACACCAAGGTCCTTGATCGTGTCGACACGTTTTATATTATTTGTACCCAGACAATACGTATTGTGCAAGGGTTGAGAGGAGCGAGTAAAAGACATAGTGCAACATTTGTCAGAATTGAAATTGAGTTTGTTAGTAATGCTCCACTGAAGTACAGCATCAATATCTGCTTGCAGTTTATTACAGTCCTCTAAATTTCGCACAACTCGCACCAGCTTCAAGTCATCCGCATACAAAAGGCACGTCGAGTAATCCAAAACTGATTCTAAGTCGTTTATCATCACGATAAAGAGAAGAGGACCAAGGATAGAACCTTGACTGACGCCAGAGCGGGTGTTATAAGATTTGGAGACAAAACTGCCATGTCGCACATATTGTCGACGGTTATGTAAGTAATCGGCGAAGAATCGCAGTAAGTGCGGTGAAAATCCTATGATAGAAAGTTTAAGCAGTAAAATGTCATTATCGACTCGGTCAAAGGCCTTAGCGAAATCAAAGTAAACAACGTCCACCTGAGCGGCTTTGTCCATATTGGATGAAATAAGGTCAACTAGCGTCAGAAGGTTAGAATTTACAGATCGCCCAGTTCGGAAGCCGTGTTGTGAGTCACTCAGGAAAGGGCTTACTTGTTTGATTAATTTGTTATGAAGGACTATTTCGAAGACTTTTGCTATTGCCGGTGAGATTGCTATTGGACGATAATTTTCTACTAATGTCTTGTCTTTACTCTTTGGAATAGGGGTGACTTGAGAAATTTTCCATTGAGTTGGGTATTTACCTGAGGCTAGAGAGAGGTTAAAAATGTGTAGTATGGGTATAATGAAGTGATCTTTACAGCCTTTTAGAATATAGGCTGGCAAAGCATCGGGACCTACAGCGCTTTTTGGTTTCAGCTTGTTAAGCGCAGTTACAAATTCAAATGATGATATTTTGTCGATGTGAATGTAATTCGAAGTACAACTTCTGTCATTTGATTGCACGAAGTCAGTATTTAAATTAGGCTCATCAGCTAGAAAGACATTAGCAAAGTAGCTTGCAAAGGCATTGGCAGCCTCATGCCCTTCGGAAACTATACCTTGGTAAGACACTCGAGATACAAAACCACCCATTGTTTTAAGATTGTTGATATATCCCCATTCATACATGCTCGTTTTCATCAATCCTTTCATACATGCTCGTCGGTTTAGGGTACTTTTAACTTGGCCTTTATTCAGAACGTCCTGAAGTTGGTCCTGGTACGTTCGCCGAGGCCTTCCCCTTCCAACGTTTACAATCACTTTCGCCTTGTAGATCTCTTTCGTCAACCTTCCTTCTACATGACCAAATCATCTCAGCATCCCTTTCTCAATTTTAGTCACTACGTCTTCTTTTACGCCACATCGTTCTCTTATCACACTATTTCTAATCCTGTCACTCAATTTCACACCAATCATACTCCTCAACGCTCTCATTTCTACTGCATTAGATCTACTTTCATGCTTTTTCTGCCATACCCAGCTTTCACTGCCGTACATCAGTGTTGGTACCAAAACGCCTCTATGAACAGCTAGACGAGCCTTGTGAGACATCTTCTGACTCTTCATTAAAGCATGCAGAGCACCATTCACCATGTTTCCAGCATTCACTCTTCTTTCGATATCACTTTCCATCTCTCGTAAACTTAGAACCCAGATACACAAACTCCTTCACTTATTCGACTTGTTCATCATATCAGCCGAAAGACGTCCACTGCTGGACAAAGGCCTCCCCTAAAGATCTCCATGACGACCGGTCCTGCGCTGCTCGCATCCAGCGGCTTCCCGCGACCTTAACCAGATTGTCGGTCCACCTTGTGGGGGGCCTGCCAACGCTTCGTCTTCCGGTACGTGGTCGCCACTCTTGAACTCTTACGCCCCATCGGCCATCGGTTCTTCTTGCGATGTGCCCTGCCCACTACCACTTTAGTTTAGCGATTCTCAGGGCTATGTCAGTTACTTTAGTTCTTCTGCGGATCTCCTCATTTCTGGTTTTCTTTCCGGTCCCTTGTACAGCGGCACAATCACAGCCTTGCACCAGTCACGGTACTTGGCCGTTTGTCCAACACAGGTTGAAAAGGCGGTACAGCTGACTAGCCACATTGCCTCGCCCAGCCTTCAACATTTCGACCGACACTCTATCATACCCACCTGCTTTACCTGATTTCATAATTTTCATTGCTTTCATGATCTCATCCATACTTATCTCACTTACATTACTCTCATATTCATACTCACAGATACAGAAGACCTTGGTACGCTGGCCTCTGCTTCTTCTCTCTCAAACAGACTTTCAAAATATTCCTTCCATCTCTTCAGCACACATTCTTCACCTTTTATAATACTTTCATCCTGGCTTCTGATTTTACTCAGCTCCGAAGTTCCAAACTTTCCTCGGGCTGTCCGTATGGATTTCCAGAAAAACTTTTGGTTTGACTGGAATTCTTCAGAAAGCCTTCTGTCAAACTCATCCTTAGACTCCTCTTTCTTTCTCTCAACAACATCGTTTACAATACCTTTCACTCTTTTATATTCCTTTTGTGCTACACTAACATCATCACTTGTGGCCTTCTGCATTCTTTGATTAGCTTTTACAGCTAACCAATCTAACCATGCTTTCTTCTTCTCACAAACAGCTGCCTGTACACTTTTATCCATCCACACATTCTTCTTCTTTCCACCATTTCTCCTTTTCGACACCCCACAAACATTGACAGCTACTCCTACTACTCCATCTTTAAATTCATTCCACAAGCATTCATTATTCTTAAACAATTTCTAATTTAGGCGTGACAGACAGACAGACGAAGTCGCACCATTAGGGTTCCGTTTTTACCATTTTGGTTCGGACGGAACCCTTATAATGAGTGGGATTGGAATTAGCTATAGCGTAATATTTCCTTAGCTAATGTCAATCCCATACATTTTCATTCCAGGTATTCGCTATATTGAAATGAAAACCGGTCAAGTGCGAGTCGGACTCGCGCACCGAGGGTTTCGTACCAGTACTAAGGCAACACTCAGGTAAAAATACCGTCTTAGACTAATGCGTCTTAGTTATGAAAGCGCAGTCACGCAGAAGTGTATTAAATTTGCGCGGGTCCGACACGCACTTGACTAGTTTTTATAACTTGTTGTTATTTTATAGCTTATGCACTGTAGTGTTTGTAAACATAGGTACCAATTTTCACGCTTGTGAGTGTTCCCGTTTTTACGATAAAGCTAAAACAAAAATCAAGCGAAAATCGCCTATAAACACGATTTTAGTAGGGAAGCTCCCTTAATTATATATATTTTTTTATTTGTTGTTATAGCGGCAACAGAAATTTCTACTGTCGAGATACAGCCCGCTGACTGACAGGCATTGGAGGCATATTAATAGGGTCCCGTTTTTCACCCTTTGGGTACGGAACCCTAAAAAGCCACTTGTCTAGGCTCCTTAATGACAAAGAAGTTTTTGCTTACCATAAAGAAATAACCATGTATTAGAAGTCGTCACAAAACTACTGTTGACTAGTGTCTCTGAGCTACGGCGCGGGCAGATAAACAGACGGACACGATGAAACTGTGATATAAATTTATTAGTTCTAAATCACATGTTTCTCAGAGACAATGGAAATCAGAGAAATTGGATGGTTGATGATTTAGTTACACAAACTAACTAAAAAACTGGCATTTACTAAACTCAAAAAACTGGCATTGTAGATGTCGGAAAAAAGTCTGCTAAGCTGAAGTGGGACTAGTCAGGACATATGTCGCATGCATCCGGATACGAGTAGGTTGGCTGGAGTACTACAACCGCACAGTCACCGCCGTCGAGGCAGATCTCGGAGACGATGGCGCGACGATTTGAACAACTTTTTAGAGAACTGGCCATCGGAAGCTCAGAACAGAGACGGAGAAATAGAGGGGAGACCTTTAGCCTACTGCAATGGGACACTGTATAGGCTACATAAAAATACTAATTAGTATGGATGGACCTCACTAGCTAGAAGCCAAAAAGGCTACCTTCATAGCAGAAAGAGCTATACTAATGCTTCTTCCGTTGTTTTTCCCCCAGGCTGGATTCAAGTCAAGAGCATACCCATTTAATATAAAAAGTGACAGCAATTTATTCAAAAGACTAACTTAAAAGAAGTTTTGTGCATCTGTCTGTTTCTCCAAAAATTTTTGTAAACGAACAATGCGGGAATATCGCCGAGAAATAAATTGATGTATTGCTCACCTTATTCAGCCGAGTAATATTTACGATCAGAATTTTTCTTATGAAAAACCTACATTAAGGGAGGGGGAAATAAACAGTTTGCTGATAAACAAAACAAATTGTAATAGCTACCTCCATCAGATTAGTGAACTGATCAACGTTTAAAGCCGGGTTGACAGTTTGCGGCGCCAAAGAAGGTATCATTTTGGTAGCCATCACGTTTGTTGTCAAACCGAACTTCCGTTCCAGAAGCATTGATTTGTAAAGTTCTGTAATGATGAAAGAATGGCATAACAGCAGTGAAGTCACTTAGGTTCACACATTTAGAATAGGAAATTATAATTGTTTCGAAATTCGCTCCAGCATAATAAGAGGCAAGTTTCAAAGTTCGCTTAGCAGAACACAAATAAACCAGCACAGAGAGGGTCGTCGCTTTGGCTTTGCGCAGAGCGTCGTTAGTTAACCGTACTTAGTTTCAATCATTACGCAACTAAGTACTTCGAATCCGTCAGGCAAGTTGATAACTAATTAATAACTTGTGCTACGCTAACTGTAAATTCTGGTACTTACTGACTACCCGGTTAATAATATCCGGGTCACTGAGCCGCATGCTGAGCAATGTCGGAATCACTTGCTCCAAAATATGGTTTCTTTCAAGACGTAAGAGTATTTTTTCGTAAAATCCCAGAATTAAGCTTATAATTTTGACGTCGCTTTGATTTTTCTCGAGCAGCACCCTCACTTTAGCTAAAACGATTGTGTGCAAAGCTTTATCCTCGATATAATCGGACACATTTTGAATAGCGATCAATGAAGCAGTCTGTAACAAATGAATAATACGTGAGTATAGTAACGTCGTAGCAACCATGCCTGCGTTCTCGTACACGGGACGGTATAACGTAACGATACCGGTAATACCAAGGAGGTTTTAGCCCACGCTTCGCTTTGGGGAGGAGTGCGTAGTGGCTAAAAAGTCATGACGTCGAGTATACCCAACTAGAATCTCTCTTACAAAGTAGGGTGACCAAAATATTGTATGCATAATCATCATAATTATATCGTGCAGTGGGTTTTAGGATCAATGACCGGATCACAGACAGAGCCGACCAAGGCCTTCAACATGTCAGGCCTTTAACGACTACTTCCATAGGTAGTACCGGTTACCAACTGCTCAACGTGCCTTCCGAAGCACAGAATGTGATGTACACAATAAATGTAGGTACAGCGATAGAACATGGCCACGCGTATGCCCACTATTGCCCACTTGACTCGTTCGAGACGCTGCCGGCAAGAAGGTGCTGTTACCTCCTGTGTTCTACTTACCAATATTCGGTTGTTTTATTATAATCCACCCAAATATATCAGGTCGTCATAGTAGACGCCAGACGGAATAATCTTACTTTTTTGACAATCACAATGAGTCTGAACCAAACTGAAAAAATCTCACAAAATGATTTTTGTTTGATTATATCCCTACCGGTAATGGAACCCAGAGCCTTCGGATCGAGAGCCAAACGTTCTAACCACTTGACCGCGAAGACTGTTATTCTACTTTGCTCCTATCTTGCTTGTCGTTCTCGAAACGGCCCTAGTGTTTCCCATAGAAAGCCATTGCCTGGAACTAGCTTAAGGACCACTATCAGTTAAAACAGCCTAACTAACTCTTCTTCGCGAATCACAGGAATCAGTACCGTATTACCAATTAACGAATGAAAAATTTTGGTTAGCAACGTTTTTGCATTATGCTTTCCTACCCAAAGCGAAGCGTGGGCTAAAACCTCCTTGTGTTGTACAAATAATTTTTCAGCAATATAACGAAAGGACAATAGAAGGAGCCTGTTTCTGGCCTCGGTTTCTGAATACATTTTCAAATATTTTTTTTAAACCGCATGCTAATTTGCAATGAAAACCAATACGATGAGCATGTTGGTATAATCCATATAAATTGAAAAACATGCCAAATATTTCTCAGTCACTTTAGTGAACTCGAACAAATCGTTATTGTTTTGATTTGTCCTGGAACTTTCGACCACCAACAATCTTTGTTTGGATTGTCTTTGCTTTGATTTAGAATGTCTTTAATAGAGACTGATGAATTTCGTTATTATTATTTAGATATATATTTTCGTAGTAGGTATCCCGAATATGTATTAGGAAAGGGCCTTCTATCTCCTAACTCCCAGTCTGTACTACCCTACCACTCTAATTGTACCGACCATTCCCGTAATGAAATATTCGGGTACATTAGTGGGTAGAAAGGGTAAACGCAATACTGCTTTCCATAAAGGAATCTAAGAAATTAATTCTGGATCTTATCCAGCAACATTTTATATTTCTCTTTTTGTGGACTCCAAAACATTGGAGCACATTCCAATCTACACCTCACAAGATCGTTATACATCTATCTATAGTATTTCCTTTTGGTACACTCTATAAAAGTCATAATTGCATAATTACCAACTCTGAATCTATTATTTGAAGAACATACATTGTAGGATTGATATGGGTGGATACTTCAAACGGGTTACACAAACTACTTTCTGAGACAGCCTGTATAAACACAAGGTTATTTTTTGGACATTCAGCTCAACTCTGGTACATTAGTCAAGCGTCAAAAAGAAAACGGATGTTATTTTGTTGCTGCCCTTTAATAAAAACCTTGCATCGGCAAAAGAGGACTTCGTATAAGAGAACCAAAATGTTTTGCTCTTTTTTCGACCCACCCATGAAAGTCACTTGGATTCGTTAGTCAGGAATCTAAAAATTACCCTAAACTTGTATTATGTTGAAGTACCTGGGCGACCGAGCTTCGCTCTGTATATCTTTATTCTTAACCAAAGCCCACCAACAGATGGCCTTGTAGGGTTTCTGAAACGGGCTATTTTCAATAAATAATTAAATATAGAAGACGAATTTTCCCAGTCATGGGACCTAGCTAGATCGATTTTTCGTCCCCGAAAAACCCTGTATAGTAAATTTCATCAAAATCGTTAAAGCCGTTTTTGAGAAACCGATCACAAATATGTACAAATATTGCTCGTATAATAGCATAGTACCTGGTCGGTCGAGCTTCGCTCTATAATAGCCGCCTCAACATTAAAGTATCGTCGGGTGAGCAAGCTATGCTACTCAACAACAGATGGCGCTGTAAGTTTCTTAAACGTACTAAAACGCGCAAAGAAATTATTAAATTAACGGTGAAAACGAATTTTCCCAGGCACGAGACCTAGCTAGATCGATTTTTCGCCCCAGAAAACCCCTGTATAGTAAATTTCATCGAAATCGTTAGAGCCGTTTTCAAGAAACCGATTACAAATATATATACAAATATTGCTCGTTTAATAGTATAGGAATATAAAATATCTGGGTGACCGAGCTACGCACTATATAATGTTCGCTAAAGCCCACTAACAGATGGCACTGTAGGGTTTCTGAAACGCGCTATTTTCAAGACATGTTTAAAAAACCGGAGAAAACGAATTTTCCCAGACATGAGACCTAGCTAGATCGATTTTTCGCCCCCAAAAACCCCTGTAACGTAAATTTAATCGAAATCATTAGAGACTTTTTCGAGAGAGCGATTACAAATACAAATACAACGTGTTAATGGAATAAGCGAAGCCCTCACACACCCCAACAAATTTTTATTAAAATAAATCCATCCATCCAAATCCAATCCATATACGTAAAAAAAATCTTAAAAAAATATTTTTTTCCAGATATTGTTATTTTAAAGTTTCATCATAGTTCTAGTTTAATCGTTGCGAACGCTGCCCTCCCCTCCTCACCGCTCACGATCGGCGCGTATCCACAGAAATATTTAGAATAGAAGGCTAAAAAAAAAATTAGCCCTATCAAAAACCCGTGAAATCGATTCTACTCTCGATTCTGAACAAACTATTTTCTCAGTTTCGCTTATCCCGTTAACACGTTGTATATAGGGTGTTAATTTAATTGCGTGCCATAGCTAAGGGGGTGTTTCAGTAAGGATAAAGGAACACAAAAAAAAATATTTAAAAAAATCCTACAAAAAAAAAACTAAAACTCCATTGAAACTTAACTAACGCGGAGGGCAATGACCCGGACGGAGCACCAGTGGTACGCAGTATAACTGAAACTCTTTCGTTCGCTTTTGATAGCGCGGTGCTCAAGTTCATTGCTCTCTGCGTTAGTTTAGTTTCAATGGAGTTTAAATTTTTTCTAAGTAGGATTTTTTTTAATATTTTTTTCGAGTTCCTTTATCGTTACTGAACCACCCCTTAAGCTATGGCACGCAATTAAATTAACACCCTGTATATAGTTAATAGTATAGTATAGACTATAGGATAATAGCATAGGATATTTTTTTGTAATGAGCGACGACAGACCTGAATCTGATTGGTGTTGTTGTCAAGGGCGTTGTACAACAGCGGCATTATTTCATTGTTGACTTCGTTTTTCTGGCACTTTTTTAGAATAACATGCAGGTTTTCTAGTATTGTTACTGAAGCTTGAATGCTCTTTGGTGAGTTCATCAAGTTCCTGCAAGAGACATGTAGAATAATAAATTACTCAAACAAATAGAAAAATACTTAATTAGATTATTCAAGATGATGTGATGTGTCTGTGCACACCCTGGACACTACATACAACGAGCTCAATGAAATTTGAAATTGGAAGCCGCGTACGCCTGCATATTCAGTACAAAGGGCCCGCAGCAGCGAACTGCAGGAACAACCACGCGAATCGCGCGATCGGGTGCGCGCGCGGCTGATTGCGGGCGGGGGCGGAGACTGTCCGTTCTGTATGATAGTACTATTACTTTATTCTGTGGTGTAAGCATAGAAAAATAAAGGTGTTTAGAAGGAGGATTAAAGAAATAATTCGTCACTAGGTGGTGTAGGCGTTTTTCTATAGATTTGACAGGTTATTTTGAATATTTTCTATGGATCATCGATGATGGGGTTGTGACATGTTGGCAGATGTCATCCCCTACTAAAATACATTAGCAAGGTATCTAAAATCTTTGGGTGTAAGAGTCTGATTACGATCGAAAAATACAGGCGGATTGATTGTGGACCGACCGCCGAATTTTGCTAATATAGGCCAAAGTGATTTGTCTTTATCCATTGAATCTTTGCGATTGAAGTGTCTGTTAGGATGTGGTCGTAGCTGTAAGCAAAGCAACATCGGCTATATTCAGAACCTAGATGGGACCACCAATGGCGTACCTATTAAAGTCTTAGCTACTAACACTAAAAATAGTCGCTAAGCCAAGTCAGAGGCTATTTTACGGATTGAAATTTTTGACAGCCAATACCAATCCTGTATCTGCTTTTTCTCCTGAGTTGCGGAGTCCAGATGGCAGCAACATGTCGTATAAACCAGTCACCTGGCTTAATCCTCTATGTTTTGTTACCGGTTAAAGAAACAAAAAAAGAAGACCAAAATCTGCCATCGTTCAGTAGGTAGGTATAATTGCCCAAAAAGCATGTACCGACCTAGGGGATGTTGGGTTTGTTAGCAGACTTCTTAAAGGAAGAAGGATCATCGTTACATGAGTGTGAATATAACGTAAAGCTAGAACTCGTCCTGCGTGGCCTCGTTAATGAGCAAGATGATCGGCTGCAGTGGTAGCGCCAGCCACACGCGCTAACTACGCAACTTGTAATAACACGAATAGTTACTTGAGTGTAGGCAGAACGTAGTGCGAGAACTCGTCCTGCGTGGCCTCGTTGGTAAGCCAGATGATCGGCTGCAATACAGCGGCCAACACCTCTGCCGTCCGCACTTCCAATTGGAGCGCCGGCCACACGTGTTGCCAACGTAACTTCTGCAACACACACACAATTATTCACCCTCGAAACACTATACTTAAAATGAAAAGATCTATTTATTCAAACTCTGTTTCTGACTGATGACTTCACAACGCGATACCTACACCAATGGGTCTAGAATCATAAAGTTTTACACAGAAGTTCTTTGAAACGTAAATGAAATTTTAAAGAAATATATTGAATGGTGCAGCGTTGTAAAGCAATATAAGCACACGGTAAAAAATAATTTTATTTGTGCCAAATAAAACCAACTATATTTTTGTTAATTTAGTTGGACAAATAAGGCAATACTAGTAGCTCAGCATATGCTGTTATGGGACCATGGGAAACGGTGCAGATTTTCAGCCGCTCCCCTAAGGTGATAAGCGAGAGTAATATTTGGCAAAATATTAAGGAAAACAATACAAAGTAACACACCTTTACAGAATCTCAACACACCTTTGCTAATTATATCATCTCTTCTTGCATTTCATAGATGCAAAAATAATGAAACCAATCAATATAAAATAAATATAGATGAATGAAAAGCCACCTACGCGTACATTCTAGAAAACCGGGTCAGTGAAGTTTATTTTCGGTAAATTGATAAAACCTCTCGGATCCGTGTTCGCGGAACTTGTGGGCCTTATGTGGGCTATTATCGCGATCAAACCGAACTTCAGCACGCGAACAAACATAACTAAGAGGCTTTTGTCATAAAATATTAATAAGTATACAGGGTATAGGGACAGGTTTCCGAAAACTGAACTGGCATGATCAAAGTAACTGAACAACTTGTAGTCAATAAAACTTTCAGGAAATATAAAAAATCTGCCTCTCCATACAAAATTGTAAACTTGATTGGACAGTTAGTATTGAGACCTATGATTGAGACCCATTTTTCATTCCTGAAAATTGTATTGTCTATATGCTGTTCAGTTACGTTGACTGATCAGTGATCATGCTATTTCAGTTTGCGTGACAACCAAATATCTAAAATTACATCATAACACTAATTATAGTCAAGATCGTGTCTGTACTATATTATTTTTAAGAATTCATCGCTCACTTTTATGACAAAATTAATTTCTGCTTGCACATTCGCTTTGCAGCACTTTTGCATTAGAAAGATTGCAGCACTTTTGCATTAGAAAGATTACTCTCGATTAACCTGTATGTAGCGCTAATATTAATAAATAAACACATAAAAAAAGTTAAAATAGTCATTTAGGTCTGAGCGATTTAGAATTAAATGAACAAAACAACTATAAAATTAGTTTACTAATGAGAATTCTTTTTTTATCTACGAGAACTTTTGTCGGCCCGAGTAATCGCTGCGACCTACCACACAGACAGCTATTTATAAGTTTTCTCATAAACGTAACTTAAATAAGAATAGAAAAATAAAGCAATTTAAACTTCGCGGATGAGCAGGAAGCGAGAAGTTTTGTTTTCAAAATTTATAAAACGATAACTTGTGTTAGTCGGTGTTTCAGATCAGAGCTACGTTAACGAGCTGCTAACCTGCCACCTCTGTATAGGTAAATAACAGCTGAAGATCTTATAAAATGGTTTGATTGTTATTTCGTTAACTCATCCGTTAGCAGCCTGGGCTACGTAAACGAAACAAAGGCTCGAAGGAAATTCTCTATACCATATAAAAGGGTTTTTTCTGAATAGTGGCCGATAGGCATCAAATTCACGAAAAACCTTTTTTCCGAAGGCTTTTATTCTACGACTTTAGGAATTTTTTTAGTTTTAAATTGCTAGACTGATGGGTCCATTCAGCTGATTATGTATGGAGATTTTTTTGGAAATTTTTACGTCATTAATAGTGGCATCATAGGAGGCTTCCTAAGCCCAGGTTTTACACGAATTTAACATTTCCGGGAATTTCCCCGAGTAACGCCAATCAAATATTCCTACTACGCTTTGTCAGAGTCCTGGGTGTCTACTCTCAATTTTCGATATATCGATACGATACAACTTTGATACAGTCGAATTCATAACTTCGTCCACTGACAATAGAGTAAAATATTGGTTGG
This sequence comes from Athrips mouffetella, assembly GCA_947532105.1. Classification (NCBI taxonomy): domain Eukaryota; kingdom Metazoa; phylum Arthropoda; class Insecta; order Lepidoptera; family Gelechiidae; genus Athrips; species Athrips mouffetella. Next base: position 38,602,079 of record OX383956.1, read on the forward strand.
ATGAATTGTCAGTGATTAACAACCAACCAATCCTACTAATATTATAAACGCGAAAGTTTGTAAGTATGAATGGATGGATGGATGGATGTTTGTTACTCTTTCACGTAAAAACTACTGAATGGATTTTAATGAAACTTGGCACACATATAGGTTAGGTCCTGGAATAACACATAGGCTACTTTTTACCGCGGGAAAGCACTTCATTCCCACGGGAAAACGCATTTAATGTTAATGAAGAAGGTGACTGACTCACTGACTGACATATCAAGGCACAGCCCAAACCGCTGGGTCTAGAAATTTCAAATTTGGCAAGTAGGTTCCTTATAAGGTTTAAATTTCCACCCCTAAAGGGGTAAAATAGGGGATAAAAGTTTGTATGAAAGTTTAGTCAGTCAGTCAGTTTTAAAGTTAGGATCTTCAAATTTTGTATTTAGGCTAACGACTAAAAATTAATATTCACGTATCTCAGGGTTTTTGAAAATTCGACACTCTAAAAGTTGAAAATCCTTTATTTTTAAAGTAAAATCAACACAATTTATTATTTAGGCATTAGATTTGCAATTCTATGCAACGTTCATCACTTTTATAGAAATGTCACCCCAAATTCATCCCCTTAAAAAGGGAAATGGGGTGGAAAAGTCTCAAAACTAATATGGGTATCGTTTGTATGGTTTATTGGGTCGGTGATTACGAAAACTACAATAACTTTGAAATCCAACGTGGTGGACGTGAAATTGGGGTGCGATGCGATAGGGTTGAAATGTCTAAAAATCAATATGGGTGTCGTTTCTTTGTTTATATGTAGATAGGGATAGCGGTAGAGATGGCGTTAGGGGTAGGGATAGGGGAAGGAATACGAATAGGGGTAGGGAGAAGGAGAGGGACAGGGAGAGGGAGAGGAAAAGGGAGGAGGAGAGGGAGGGGGAGAGAGAGAGGGGCAGGGAAAGGGATGGTTTGACGGACGGTTGGACAGATGGTTGGACGGACGGACGACAGATAGACGGAAGGGTGGATGGATGGATGGCCAGATAGATAGAATACCTTGCGGACGAAGTCGCGGGCAACAGCTAGTATTAAATATATCAATAATTTGCATGTTGCGAATAGTACCGTATCGATATATCAAAAATTGAGAGTAGTCACCCTGAGGTGATTGATTAACGTTTTCTAACTGTTAACTATTGAATAGAACTTTCAGCGGCTCAGCAGAGAGGAACAAAAAGTGTGCCAGTGTTGCCGGTGTTGCAAAAAAGTTTGTATCTGAACTAAATTCAAACTTATTATCAAACTGAATAGCCATCAAACTGAAAGATCTTTGGAACTGAAAAGACTTACGAATCGAACAATTTATAAGCTGACTACAGGAACAACTTTGTCTGTGACGGTTATTTTCCGCGCATGGGTGACAGGCGGAGCGCCAATGAACAATTCGCTCGCCCCCTGGGAGGAGCAGCACTCACCCTCGCGACTCACTTTTTGACTTCTGCGCTTTAACGGTCACAGATAAAGTTATTTTGTACGCAGTATACCTTCTAAACTAAGTACACGAGGGACATTCAACTATATACCATATAAAAAGAAAATTGCAGTACTGGCAGCACTGGCGGCCTTTGCTCTTACGTTTTTAGTACACTACTCATCCGGAAGGGTTTACTTAGCGGTACCTTGGGGATGTAGGGCAAGGCGTCGATCAGAGTGCCGCGGTAAAAGTTGGTCTTCTGGTTGGGGTCCTTCATGGTGATCACATCCAGGAATTGCATCGCCTGTATCGCCGGCTCACTTTGACACCTAATGAAACAAATTACGAACTAGTGTAAAAATTCAGAACCGCATATAGAAGGTAACATTCAATCAGATCCAACAATAGTTTTAGGTCCAGTTTAAAATTGATATTGCTTTTTCATGTAATAAAGAATCCTGACATTTTTTGAACTAGCTGTTTTACATTAACGATGGCAAGAAGATATTATGACAAACACACTATCACCACTACCGATCGATCGAGTCGATTATCACCTATTTTTATTTATAATTTCCTTCTGATATTTATAGAGTATGGGCCACCGAGCCATAAATGAGAAAACGGTATAATTGCGACGATCCCATTACCTTTTTACCACAGTTAGATAGATTTATTAGGATATCAATAAACAATGATTGATGTCTCTAAATGGTAGCTGACCAAAAGCACACATGAGTTAAAATGTTACCCAATATTGGTATAAATTAAGAAATCAAAGTTTCATAGGATTATAAGAACAGAAGTTAAATAGGATTATAAGGATTCGTTGGTGTAAGGACTAATAGGAGTGTGTGCGAGGTTGTGTGGAGATGTCGGAGTATGTGCAAAGGTGAGTGAGTGTAGGTTATCGTGGTGAGAGAGCTATAGTTCGTCCGCGTTAAGAATGCAGTAAGTCATTTATGCAAATGCAGGGTAAAGGTTAAAATTTAAAAGAGTTAAAATGCAAAAAACCAATTTAAATTTTTATATTTAATAGTTATTTTTGTTTTTTAGGTAACACACAAAGGAAACAACCGCTTTCCTCGAAGGTTTGCCTTCCGTTAGTCATTGTGCATTATAAGCGACCTGATTTGTTACGAGGCTTGGCTACCAGCAGCGCAGCGGCGGAAAGCGATGACTCACTGCATTCTTAAGATGGACGAATTATAGTCTGCATCTCAGACATAATTACGTTGACCATTTTAATAGTTCTTCAGATTGTGAATAATCTTACGTAGGAAAGCATTCTTAAGAATTACGAATTATAGTCCGCATCTCAGACATTATTACGTTGTGAATTTTAATAGTTCTTCAGATGTGAATAATCTTGTGTAAGAAAGCAGCCATTGCGAAAGCTTATAACTAATTTCATGCCTGTAATGCTAATGAAAGTTGAGACTAAGATTTTATACAATAAATCTCTAGTACGGTCCAGTAAGGCCATTTTATTCAAAATATTAGGAGTAATTAAAAGCACTCATTTAAAAATTTTTATCTGGCTAGAAAATCACCCTTTAAAATAACTTTTAGTAAACTCAAACCTCGGAGAAGGGTGAAATGGATTGAAACCCTTTTAATACTTAATGGAGAAAATTCACACAATTTGGTGCAATTTGACATATACTCTAAACCGTTATCTATATATATATATAAGAAGAAGGTGACTGACTGACTGACTGACTGACATATCAACGCACAGCCCAAACCGCTGGGTCTAGAGATTCCAAATTTGGCATGTAGGTTCCTTATGAGACCTAGGGGTGCACTAAGAAAGGGTTTTAAAAAATTCCACCCCTAAAGGGGTAAAATAGGGGATGAAAGTTTGTATGAAAGTCCGTCAGTTTTGAAGTTAGGATCTTCAAAATTTGTATTTAGGCTGACGACTAAAAATTAATATTTACGTGTCTCAGGGTTTTTGAAAATTCGACACCCTTAAGGGTGAAAAGGGTGATGAAGTTGAAAATTCTTTATTTTTAAAGTAAAATCCACATAATTTATTATTTAGACATTAATGATGTAATTCTATGCAACGTTCATCACTGTTATTGAAATTCCACCCCTAATTCAACTCCTAAAAAAGGAAAATGGGGTGAAAAATTCTAAAAACCAATATGGGTACCGTTTGTATGGTTTATCGGGTCGCTGATTACGAAAACTACAACAATTTTGAAATCCAACGTAGTGGAAGTTAAATACCATCATTCTCTTGGGATGGGGTTGGGGTGCGATAGGGTTGAAATGTTAATATGGGTGTCGTTTGTATGGTTTATCGGGTCGCTGATTACGAAAACTACAACAATTTTGAAATCCAACGTGGTGGACGAGAAATACCATCATCCCCCTGGGGATGGAGTTGGGGTGCGATAGGTTTGAAATGTCTAAAAATCAATATGGGTGTCGTTTGTATGGTTTATCGGGTCGCTGATTACGAAAGCTACAACAACTTTGAAATCCAACGTGGTGGACGTTAAATACCATCATTCCCTTGGGATGGGGTTGGGGTGCGATAGGGTTGAAATGTGAATATGGGTGTCGTTTGTATGGTTTATCGGGTCGCTGATTACGAAATCTACATTAATTTTGAAATCCAACGTGGTGGACGTAAAATACAATCATCCCCCTGGGGATGGAGTTTGGGTGCGATAGGTTTGAAATGTCTAAAAATCAATATGGGTGTCGTTTGTATGGTTTATCGGGTCGCTGATTATGAAAGCTACAACAACTTTGAAATCCAACGTGGTGGACGTGCAATACCATCACCCCCTGGGGATGGGGTTGGGGTGCGATAGGTTTGAAATGTCTAATAATAAAGAGAGGTGGAGAGGTGGAGAGGTGGAGAGGTGGAGAGGTGGAGAGGTGGAGAGGTGGAGAGGTGGAGAGGTGGAGAGATAGAGACGTAGAGAAGTAGAGACGTAGAGAGGTAGAGACGTAGATAGGTAGAGACGTATAGAGGGAGAGACGTAGAGAGCTAGAGACGTATAGAGGTAGAGAGGTAGAGTCGTAGAGACGTAGAGAGGTAGAGACGTAGAGAGGTAGAGACGTAGAGAGGTAGAGACGTAGAGAGGTAGAGACGTAGAGAGGTAGAGACGTAGAGAGGTAGAGGTACAGGGAGAGGGAGGGGGAGAGGGAGGGGCAGAGGGAGGGGGAGGAGGGGGAGGGGGAGAGACAGAGGGGCAGGGAGGGGGAGAGGGAGAGAGAGGGAGAGAGAGGGAGAGGGTTTTAGTTTTTCTCTTGAATTGGCTCTGTTTTGAAATATTACATAAAGGTATCTCTCATCTCTCTCTTTACATTTGTTAGGATACTGCTGCTAAGTTCCTCTGTTCTGAGTAATTTATGAGTAACGTCTGTATATTATATAAAATTCAGCTGGATCTTGAATTATACTCATTGATTTGCGCAGGGTTAGTCCTGTTTTTCCTTAGTTTAAAATTACCCCGAAATGACGGGAAAATATCTCATTGCTTTGGAAAACCAGTAATAAAATAAATACGAAATCCACGCGAGCGAAGCCGCGGGCAACAGCTAGTTATCTATATTCGCATAAAGTTCTTTTTTATTTTAATCCAACTTTAACAAAAAACAAATAATAATAAAATTATCCGTTTAATCAATATACTAATATATAGAAACATCACTTCAAAAGTAGGTAACTATGTCAAGGACACCGCTGAGACGTCTTTTTGCTTATTAAGTATAACACTTTATCACAAAATACGAGTATCAACACAATTTTTCCGTTTGTAGCCAGTGACAATATACGATTATTTTATTTGCCGTGCTGTTCCAGCCTGATCTTTTGTTAGCCAGGCTCCTAGCTAAGTTTAGAATTTTGTTTAGTATTGTATAGACATAGGAACTTAATACGTAAATTTGACGTTTGTGCTGTCATTCTAGGGAGAGACAAGACAAAATGATGCGTCCTCAAACTGGATTGGAGCACAAAGTGCTGCCTCACAGTAAGGAGTTTGCAGTTTGTCTATTGTGCCATTAGAAACTAGTTGAAGAACGATCAAACACTAATTTAATCTTAGTTTCACATTACTTACATAAGAGCACAACTTGCACTAAATAATATATACGTAGTTGTGTCGAACGGTATTCAGTATGGTTTCTTGAGCATTACTTATAGTGCACCTTTCTGCGTCCGCTCGAGTTTGAAGAACGTCTTGAAATAAAAATACGAAAGCATTTTATCTTTCGTATTTCGCAGAAAGCGCATTTTCTGTGGGAGATCGCTTTTTTGTATGTCGTATCTTAACGAATTTACTTGTGCATTGAACAAACATATTCAGAACAATACTACTTTAAATTGTATTTCTTGTAGAACAAATATACTGAAGCAGTATTAATTATTTTATAAATTTCTTTAGGGTCAGTTCTAAACATATCTAAAGACGTGCTACGCGGATATTCAGCGACATTAGAAACACGCTCTTTCTCAGACAGATCTAGATTTTGTTGATGAGTAGTAGCTAGTTTATCCCTAATGCTTTTGAAATAATAATTGAACAAACTGGCGGCCTAATGGTTCTTTCTCGAACCAAATTAAAAGAAAATATAGGTGATGCTAGGAAAACTTGGAGTCTTATAGATGAAGTATCTGGTAGAAAAACAAATAGTTATCAACAGATAAAACAAATTGGCGATATCGGTAAATGTATAGAAGTCGTAAAGGAACCACTAAAGGCCGCCAGTTTGTTCAATTATTATTTCAAAAGCATTAGGGATAAACTAGCTACTAATCATCTACAAAATAATACTCATCTACAAAATCTAGATCTGCCTGAGAAAGAGCTTGCTTCTAATGTAGCTGAATATCCGCGTAGCACGTCTTTATATATGTTAGAACTAACCCTAAAGAAATTTATAAAATAATTAATACTTTGAAGGCAGACAAATCCAGTGGAATCGATGGGATTTCAGGATCTATTTTAAAAACCGATAAGAAATATTTAGTAAATTGCTTATTTCAAATAGCAGGCGTCTTTCCATCATCTTTGAAGAACGCCTTGGTTATTCCGTTGTTCAAAAAGGGCACACCTTTATTTTTGTTTAAATTGGCCTATTTCTTTGTTGTCGTCAATTAGTTAAAACTAGGCTTTGTAAATACTTAGAGAACAAAAACTCTTTATTTCCATCCCAGTTTGGTTTTAGGCGATGTCTTAGCACGACCGGTGCAATAGCTGAATTGACACAATTTGTAATTGATACGCAAGGCTTCGGCACCGTTTCACATAACATTCTTCTGAAAAAGTTGGCTCTGTATGGGATAGTTGACAGGTCGCTTGATTGGTTCATCAGTTACCTCAAATCGCGTAAACAGAGTGTGCGTATAGGCGAAATTACAAGCAATGAGTTGGATATTTCCTACTTTTTGCCACAAGGAAGTGTTTTGGGCCCATTGTTATTTATAGTGTATGTGTAAACCATTTGCTTTGCAGATGATACTGTAATTAGTTCCTCTGCTGCAACCTGGGACGAGGGTATTGAAAAGGCTAATTATGGCTTAACGCAGGCCAAAATATGGTTTGATATTAATTTACTATCACTTAACCAAAAGAAAACCATATACAGGGTGTCCCAGGAAACACTGTCAAGCGGTGGTCCAGAGGTGGCCCACCCCTTGGGCTACCCGAATCACCCCCATGTATGTTCTGCGATTATTTGTATTTTTCGAGTTATAAATTATTTTATTAATTAAAAAAAAAATCTGCCGAGGAAAATTAAAAAAATTATATCTTTTTTTTTACTGAACATTTTTCCAATTTTCTTTTTGTGTCATGATTGCCTTGAAAGTTTCTTTCATACATAAAATAATAAACCTCCTAACATTCCTACTTGTTACTCAAAAAGTATGGTAATTAAAATTTTCGAACAATTTAATGGGCCGATTAAATTTTTGATCATCAATTTAAAAATACAAAAAGGATGTTCCATAGACTGTAGTTGATTTTAAAAACTTTATTGGTCTCTAGTCTACCCAAAACATATAAAAAATTTGGTGCTTAATGGTGTATTTTTTGCTGAAATTGGCGTTAAAATGTTGAGAGGGAAAAGCCCCTTAATGTTAATTTAGGCTCCAAATAAATAATTTCCCAATTTGGTGATTCCTATTGCAAATTAAAATAGTGGTAAGGCTTCTGTACAAAGTCCGTCTGGAAAAGTAGCGGTTTTTGCCTGTTTCTGACGTAAAGCAGCAGTGTTTGCACTCTTGTGTTTCGGTAGAAGTCTTAAGAGAGCTGGTAAAATTTTTGGCACATGAGCCATTGTATTTTATTCCTTAGGATGGGCCTTCAGAATTTGGTTGTACTTTCCGTAAGAATGATTACTTGATAGGGTATTTTGAAAGTATTTTGGTACTTAAAATGGTATTTTTCGCTGAAAACGGCATTCGAAAGATGCTAGGGAAAAACCTGACTCTTAATTTAGGTTTAAAATAATAAATTTTACAATTTTCGTTATTCTTGTGGCAACTTTGAAGGTGGAGGGGCTATTCTGTAAAGTCTGTCTCACAATTATCAAAAGTTGCCAAATAAATAGGTAACTAAAATTAATAAAATAATTATTTTAATCTAAATTAAGATTCATATTTTTCTCTAACATGTTTTGAACGCCAATTGCAGCGAAAAATACCATTAAAAGTAACAAATACTTTCAAAATACCCTATCAATTAATCATTCTTACGGAAAAAACAACCAAATCCTGAACGCCCACCCTAAGAAATAAAATAGAATCGCTCAAGTGCCTGAAATTTTAACAGCTGTCTTAAAACTTCTACCGTAACACAATAGTGCAAACACTGCTGTTTTACTATAGTAACAGGCAAAAGGCGGTACTTTTCCAGACGGACTTTGTACAGAAGCCCGACCACCATCATAATTTGCAATAGGAATCACCAAAATAGGCAAATTATTTATTTGGAGCCTAAATTAACATTCAGGATTTTTCCCTCTCAACTTTTAACCGCCAATTTCAGCGAAAAATACCCCATTAAGGTGATCTGTGACGGCCAGCTTAGCCCCGAACGCAACTAGATGGAGCCATTGCTGCAAATATAAGGTTTTATTTTTTAATGCAATAAGTACCAACTATATATGTGCAAAAAGTTGATTCGCGTAAATTTCATCGTGCAACTTCAACGCCTAACAACAATTTCGATAAGAAAAATATCTCCATATGTACACTAAAGTCAATTTTTTTTGTGTGGTTCATGGATCCTAATATATGGTATTTATTTATTTATTTATTTATTTAGGTGAACACAACAGGTAGCAATCAAGAATAAATCAAATCAATCAAAAAAGTAATGAACTAGATTACAACCCTTTAACGTGTCACACAGTGAAGCTTACGTAAACGAACAATTACTCTCGTCAGTCCGTGTTTACATGAGTACGATCACTCACACATGCACACAAAGCACAACTGTACAGTTTTGACCGCACGCCCACAATCGTAATATTGAACCAAAAATTGCTAACAAAAATAGTACTTTCAGTACATTAACTGTATTTTTGTATTAATTAGCGAAAAATTTTACTAAAAAATAGCATTCTTCGTTCGTTTTTCAACAGAATTTTATGCCCCGCGTAAGAATGCAAGTCATTTGAATTTTTGTATGGAAAACGGATCACCTTAAGCACCAATTTTTTTTTATGTTTTGGGTAGCCTAGAGACCTGAAAAGTTTTTGAAACCAGCCACAATCTATGGAACATCCTTTTTGTATTTTTAAATTGATGATCAAATTTTTATTTACCATACTTTTTGAGTAACAAGTAGGGATTTTAGGAGTTTTACTATTTGATGTATGAAAGAAACGTTCAAGGCAATCATGACACAAAAAGAAAATTGGAAAAATGTTCAGTAAAAAAATAATATGAATTTTTAAATTTAGTTTGGCAGAAAATAAATATTAATAAAATAATTTATAACTCGAAAACTACAAATAATCGCGGAACATACATGGGGGTGATTCGGGTAGCCCAAGGGGTGGTCCACCTCTCACTCGGTCAGGTTTGCCTAGACATGAAACTGCCTTAGGGTTCCACAAATGCCATTATAATTTAAATTGTGACTGTCCTCCAACAAACGAGAAGCATCAGTGAAATACTTAGTCATAGAAATCGATCAGTTTTTGAAATGGACAGATCATATAAAAACGTTGATAGGTAGGGTTAGAAGAATATCATTTATCTACGTAGAATTAAGAAATATTTTAGATATTAATACTCTTTTTATAGGTTATTACGAATACCCACTTCTATTGCATGCCCTCAAACTTACCATACTTTAATATATATTTTTTATTTTATACATACTTATTCGTGTCTACATCCGATCCAGTGCACCAAAACTAAGCAATCTAATATTGTAAAATATGTGGCACACCCTAACTCAGGACTAGGTCTATTTGGGTTGCTACTGTAATACACTTTAAAAGAGAAATGTTTTAAGCATATCCGGATCTCGTTAAGAAAGTGTAATTTAAGTATGTGATTTGTAATTTAATAAATAATAAATAACAGTTGTACCTACAGTGTCATGGGTAGATGACATCCTTCAGGGTTGTTTTGTGAAACCCTTTTTGGTACACCTTGCAGAATAAGGAAATTTCAGTTTTATGTTTAATTTAATTAAGTTTTAAATGGTTTTGACTAGTGATTTTGTTAAAAATACACACAATACCCGTGTCAAGTATTATAAAACATCTACCAGTTGGACTAGAAATAAACTAAGTTGTAAAGTATCTTGGATGCGTAGAAGTACAAACAAACACCTTTGTTCAGTGTTCCGGTTCAGTCAATCTTTACCCAGCGAGATGTTTCTAATATTGTGAAGAATAATAAATGGTAACATTGCCTACTGTTCCACTCACACAGGAAAATCCTATTAGGGAAGCGGAGTTCTGCATAACACACGTCAAGGCTTAAAATAGTCGAGAACATAAACTTTTTATTACTACCAAGGAGGTTTTACTACGCTTCACCACGCTTCGCTTTAGTAGCGTGGGTTAAAACCTCCTTGATTACTACATTAACTTTTTAATTTTTGACCTAGGAAATATCCTATGAATTGACCTATCTTTAACAATCCTTCATAGTTAACCAGTGGTAACTGTGGTCAGAACCCGGCTGAGTGTGTGTTGGTTTATAATCTAGAGTGTTTCCGTGCTTCGGAAGGCACCTATAGCCGTTAGTCTCAGCTCGGTCGGTAAGTCATGTATGAACCGACAACGCCCCGCCGATGGGTATCGAAGCATGAAATTTTGCTCGAGTTTCTCAAGGTAGCAGTCGCCAGTCACCCATTCAAAGATGCTTAACTTTCGTAATCTTGAAAAATTTAAGAGCTCTCTAGCCTCGCTCTAGATATCTCAAAGGCAAAATGATAAAATGCTAGAAAGAAAGAAAATGCATTTTCTCTTCCATAAGTATAGAGAACTTTAATGTTTTCGCTAAGGAAGCAAGGCTTTGCCTTTCTTTAGAAAAAGGTGTGAGGGGGGACGTCCAGCGATGCGTTGACTGAAGGTTCCGTACTATCACACGATATACCTATAACTTCTATACCTACCATGTGCCTGACTGCAGTTTATTTTTTCCCAAACATTCAAAGGGTATTTTTTTTTCTCGAGATTTTAGGTGGTCACGCACGACCTCCCTTCCCACTTATTGACTAAACTCCCTGGGCTCGCCCTCGTAAGGAAGAGAGGATCAGCTTCTACGTAGCAAATAGAAAATATGTTAAGGCGATCCGTTTTCCTCGCGTTGACTCGCGTTCTTATGCGGGATATAAAATGCTGTTGAAACATGAGTGTATACAACTATTTTAAGTTAAACTTTTCGCTGATTAATAATACAAAGATACAGCTAATGCACCAAAAGTACTACAGTATAGATGGCACACCTACAATGTTAATATTGAACTAAAAATTGCTAACAAAACTAGTAATTTCGATGCATTAGCTGTATCTTTGTATTCTTCAGCGAAAAATTTTACTAAAAATAGCAGTAGTCGTTTTTCAACAGCATTTTATGTCCCGCATAAGAATTAAGTCATTTGAATTTAGTATGGAAAACGGCCTTCTGGGCAGGCGCCAAGTCCGCGATATAGTACATACTTGAAGTACTTGATGAGGGGCAGGAGCTGCGTGGTGGGGCGCGGATGAGGGTCGCGGGAGAGCAGCCGCTGCACCGCTTCCTGCAGTGCGGCGGGCACACGCGGCAACACCGCGCTCACCTGCTGGTCCAACTGCACACAGAAAATCTATAAGGGCCCGTCTCACCGCTTGCTGCTAAAGCTTCCGATAGTACCTAAGCTGACAGACAAAATATCTGCCAGATAAATAAGTCAGAATTTTGCCCGTGTTAATCTGTCAGTTAGAGCAATTAAGCACTTGTCAAACAAAAAATTGTCGCCATCTAACAGAAATAACTAGCAGATACGCTATCTGGAACTTAGCAGCAAGCGGTGAGATGGGCCCTAAGTATACTAAAAACAAAAAGAGTCCAAGTACACATGCAACCAGAGATTGCACGCAAATGGCAAAAAAACGTCTCGACTTTCCTAAAATATCGCAATCTAAATGGGCCTTACACCTCTAGCATACTGCTGGCACAATTGCTAAAAAAATCCCTAAGAGGGCGGAAATGTTTTTTTATGTGAGCCATCTAGTTGTATGTGGAAACGTACATGTAATATTGGGAAAAGAAAAAGCAGAAAGCTTTATCGCCTTCTCATCCTCTACATATAATCAGAACGACTGGTCGTAAAGTCCTGCGATGCCCGCATCTTGCAGCTTTCCGCAGGTCGTCGGCCCACTCTCCTGCACTGGCCACCCTTGCCGTCTTTATGTTTGTGCTCGAAACTCTAAATCCTTATTCCATCATCGGTTTTGCGAGGGATGTGCTCTGCCGTACCCACTGCTACTTTTCTGCTTTCTTCTGCACATTCGCATCAACGCATCAACACAGCCCTGCATTGGACCGCAATCGCCATGATCAAAACCTTACCAAAACGGTCGGATGACGCCATTATAAGCCAGTTAAGTACATGAGCCATAAACGGGTAACATCCTTATCCACTCATAAAATTTTCTACACCTTACTTTGTACTCTCAGCCTAAGATTCCACCGTAAAGTCCTGCACCTATCTGTTATTTGACCGAAATGTGATTTAAATAAAATGTTACACGTGGTGGGGTCATACTACGCCGTAACGTTGCCAAGCAAAATCTTGCCACAAGTATCTTTAAGTCACATCTTTACATTTAAGTTGTACTGGAAAACCCCTTACATAAATTTTCATAGACCAATGGATGGAGATTCTTATGGTCATACAGAATTAATCAAATTCGTTACAGCCGTTTTTTGGTTATTTTTAATTATTTTTGTATGCCCGTCACGCTAAAGCGGCGCAATTTGTATGGAGAGGTCTTAATTTTTTTTCATTTACTGAAAACGTTTCTTTGGGAAAGTTGTTTAGTTTCGTTGACTTAGCACGCCCTTTCAGTTTTCGGTACACCGTCCCTTAGGCCATGTCCCCACTAGGCTCACAGTGAGCCTGTCTGCCTACAGTACGCCTCCCAATATATTTTAAACGGAGTGTCCATTCAGCGCTTACTGTACGCAGTTTGCGGCGTTTACGCTTGCGGATTCATTCAGTGAGCAGCTGTGTCGCCACGAACTATGCTCCCGGTCGGCAGCTCAGTGGGCTCACTACGCCGACGAAACGAATTGAGTGAGTCGGCTCACTCTGAGCCTAGTGGGGACATGGCCTTACGCCCTTTATCAGAGGTGTTTTACTACAACTTATATTACTCTATGGTACAACTAAAATGTAAACGTGTGATTATTAGTACCTACTTGCTACGCAACCCTGCGGCGTTATAAACTAAATTTTCAATACTAAGGCGTTGTATTAGGTCCTCACCTATGATATTGGCCTTCCTATGGAGAATTTTAGGTAAATTAAATTTTCAGTACTAACACGTTTGCATTTTTTTTAAGAATTGCAAATCAATCACGCAATCAAAAGATATGGCTTTTTATGTCCTCATCTCCATACATTTAGGAAAAAAACAAAACCTACAGGGTACTTCCCGTTGACCTAAAATTATGAAATTTGGCAAGAAGCTAGGTCTCACAGTACAAATAAAGGGAAAAGTCTAAAATCATTAAATATTTCAATTTTTCTCACAACTAATAGTAACCAATTAAGGTGAGCTCCCGTTTCAAGAACTTTTCTATAAAAGAGGGGTCAAGTTGGATGGTCGCGGATTTTTAAAATCAAAGAGCAAAAGCTTTTAGTATGTCATATCCCACCAAAAACATAAATGTAGGCCAAGTTCTTGTACATAAAAAAAAGAGTTGAAATCTAAACTACAGCCAAGTTAATAATAATCAGAACCTTTAAGCAGATTTAATTAAATTTTCTAAATATCTATCATCTATGGAAAAATATAACAAATCCAATGATGAAAACGCACGACATTTAAGACGAACCATTTTCGAACATTAAATTTTAGATATTAAACTAAAAATAAAAATATTTAATGTATTGTTTGATAACCTTGAAATCAACTTTTTAATATAAAACATAAAACAAGAAATAAATGAACTCTTTAATCTGCAAGAAAATTTTGCCAATTTCAGAGGTAAGAACCTAATATAAACACTGTAAGTTTTATTTAAATCACGATCAAATTACAGATAGGTACAGAATGTTACTATAGGATCTTACACTATCCCGTCTTGGCAGAGTACCTAATTACGGATTAGATGTAGCAGTCAATGTTTTAATATCTTCATAAAACCGATTTACGCTCCGGTTTCCTTAAACGCCACTTGGCTGTTTTGATAGCAATATTCGGTCGATATGACAAAGCAGTAAAAATTGCTCATTGCAAGTTTGTTATTTGACCACTCTAAAATAGAAAATCTGATGATTTTTTCTTGCAGATTTCTCATATCAATTTTGGGTTTCATTTTTCTGTATGTTAGTTCGCCATTAGCTCTTTAACAGTTTTAGTATATGTTGCATGGTTAACTGTCTAGCCCGTGCAGTGGAATCCACTATCTTTTACCTAAGACCAAATATAATTCTAACGTCAGTTTTGTCGCCCGCGTATAAATAAATAAAGCGTTTATCTAGGGGATCGTGCTGCTCGGGCTGATGTTTATGTTTTCTATACAAGGTGTAAAAAGGGTATATCAACCCTGAAGGATGTGATTCTGCCCATGAAACTGAACAATTTTTCCTAAGGAACATAGGTCGAAATACGAAAAAAAAGTTTTTACCTCACATAGAAAAGAGTTCAAAACTTTTTTTTGTTATTTCGACCTATGCTCCTTAGGGAAAGTTGTACAGTTTCATGGGCAAAAATACATCCTTTAAGGTTGATATACCCTTTCTGTTACACCTTGTATAAGTCGAGGGCACTGCTGGTAGTACAATATACAACGTGAAGTTCCATTGGTTTTGCTCCTGAAGCCTAGTGATTCCACTATTGTTTCATGTCATTTACAGATTCTTAATATCCAACAATTAATATATGATTTTGATTTTATTTGAAACAAAGCAACTTTTCCATACAAAATTGCACACGAACGTGTCCATCACTCGATCCCGAAGTGAAAACCAATAAAACGTCAAGTTTAATTAAAACTTAATCAAAAAACCGGCCAAGTGCGAGTCGGACTCGCGCACTGAGGGTTCCGTACCAACACATAATCACAATTGTATTAGTTAAAATTTCAGTAAGTTAATGTGCTAGATTTTTTGAGTCCGACAGGCGCTTGACCAAATTTTATTATTTGTTGTTATTTTATAGCTTATGCACTATAAACATACCAATTTTAAAGTTTGTATGTGTTCCCGTTTTTAAAATAGAACTAAAACAAAAATCGTCTCCGCGACCATTCAACTTGACCCCTCTCTTATATGAATGTTCTTGAAACAGGAGCTCACCTCAATTGGTTACCATTAGTTGTGAGAAAAGTTGTAATATTTAATGATTTAAGACTTTTCCCTTTATTTGTACTTTGAGACCTAGCTTCTTGCCAAATTTCATAATTTTAGGTCAACGGTAAGTACCCTGTAGGTTTTGCTTTTTTGCAGAAATGTATGGAGATGAGGACATAAAAAGCCATATCTTTTGATTGCGTCGTCGTAAAAAAATTAAACTTTCAGATCTTGAGTGGTTCATGGACCCTAATATATGGTATCAATTTAAACTTGACAGACAGACAGACAGACGGACAACAAAGTGATCCTATAGGGGTTCCGTTTTTTTCTTTTGAGGTACGGAACCCTAAAAATGTATTCGAAGTGACAAAAAAAAAACATATAGATATAGTATTAAATTGTGACAAAGAAACAATTTACTAATTGGATATTCTCGTATCGCTCGTTACCTGATTTCACCTTCCACCACGTTAGTTCCAGAACGTGTAAGGCAATAAATCAATTAACAGAGTTATTCGTCCATAAAATAAGGTGCATGGACGTTAATTAATGAACAATGGGATACAATGGGATAACAGCAAAGACTTTACAATTTATTGAAAAATGTATCCCGCAATTATTGGGAACAAACAGGCTTATATATTTTTTTCGGTTGGTTATCCCAACTAAACATACCGAATTAATTACGTTTAGTCGGATTTTGTTTTGTCATGGTAGTGGATTTGTCTAACTTAAGCTAACCGATACCGACTATACCGGCTAAAATGAGTTTCAGCTGCACATCGGATTCATCCTTAACATATCACTAACAAGAATATTTCGCTATCTTTCAGAGTTGCAGTCAGCTTAAAACTTTAAACTTGCTATCGAAATTGTTAGGGCAAACATGAGGCAAAAGTATGTTTGGAGTTTATCGTCTTCAAAAAGTAAATTATGTATTATAGCAACGGATTTTTGTGGTAGCTCAAAATGAGCAGGAAACAAGTGAATCACGTAGTAGCAGCTCGGGCAGAAATATTTCACGTTACTACTGGTAATAAGACTTGTGATCGGGAAAAAGATGCAATATTATCTTCTAACGTCTGACTAACAGACAACGCACAGCCTAGAACCAAAGAATATTTAATATTATGCTAACGCGTACTAGAACGGTGGATGCAGTTATATCATAACATGACAACAGTTTAGATCTATCACAGGAATTCTTTATATGACGTGGGTAGATGAACACTAAGAATTCTAAAATTCATTTCTTAAGTGAGTTTATTATGGGGTGAAAGTTTTTGTGAAACACAGGCCTAGGTACATGGCTCACTAGACTCACAGAGAACGCACAGCACAAGCCAGACGTACTAGAATTTCGCCAGGGGTCCAAAATTTATTTTCATCTTAATCCCTGTTCAGCCGCGATTTTTTAATGAGATGTTATGATGAAGATGAGCGTAAAAATTAATCTCTAAGGGGGTTAAATATGGGATGATTTGTACGAAAGTTCAGGAACAGGAACATTGCTAATAACATAATTTCGTAACTCAGAATCACCGAATTGTTCTAAATGTTATATGGTAAAGGACCTATATACCTAAGTATCAACCACGTTGTAAGGGAATGGGTTCAGAACTAATGAGAATAATTTAATTTGCACAATAGGGTACACAATTTACCTAAGACAAGTTGGTAGATGTAAAGCCAAAACGCGTTTTGGTGGTAGTTAATGGGGTTTGGGTTCTGAGCTCCCAACGGCCACTTCGATCCGTAAAGATCTGTCGTAGTGAAATATTTGATACGAGCTTTTGCACGCGACTTCTTCTGCATGTTAAAAAATATACCAGTGCTAAGGTCAAGCTTTAAGCTATCAAACGAGAATGTTTCATTAAAATCAGTTCAGTCGTTTTTGCGTGATGCTCGAACAAATAAACAAACTCAGGATTTGGATTCAGGGGCATCAAAATAGCATGTGCTTTTTTTTTTAAATATCTTCAAATATCAGAAAAAAACAATTTACAGATTTATTTATTTATTTTTATTTATATTTATTTTTTTTAATTTTGATTTTTTTTTTATTTATTTTTAGATTTATTTATTTTTTATTTATTTTTTATTTTTCGGCGTTTATATAGGGTGTTTGGAGGCATTTGTCTTGACGAAGCCGGATATTTTTATTTTCATTCTTATAACTTTAATGTTTTTGACAAAAAAGAAACAAAATTTTACTATTAATTGCTAACAGTGTAAAGTAAAAGTTGTTTTATCATAATTTTTTTATTTATTTTACGTAAGGAATGTTTGGCGGGACCTTTTTTATGCATCTGGTGTCATCTGAAATATATTATAAAGCCATTTGAAGTACTAAAAAAAAATTATAATGAAGTAAACCAAGTTGTGTTTGCAGTAAAAAAAAATTTTGAACATAAAATGTCTTCAGAAATTTTTTCTGATGACTCAGATACTTAAAAATGTCTCATGAGACTGGCTTAATTAACATTCTTTAAGTAAAACAAATAAAATAAATGGTACAGCAGCACTGCACTTACTTTCTCGCGATATACGAGAGTCATCATTCAACAGTAACCTCCGGATCAAGAGCCGAATGCTCTATCTACAGTATTATTAAGGCTGCGGATAGTAATGAGTAAATAAGTACCACCTGCAAACTTAAGTTTGTAATTCCATACAAATAATATGAAAATACAAACTTACCTATACCAACTAGATTTATGTAAAAATGATTTAATGAAATATGCAGTCAGGTAGAAAACCAATTTAGAATCCAAATTGTAGAACATCAAAATAAGCTCAACGAAACCGATTTTGAGTAAATCACATTTAAAACATTTAGTAGTAAGGAAACACCCCTTATATGAATTTTTAGGGACCAGTTGATACTGCCGCAAATACCTTTAATGGAGATGCTTGGTCATGCAAAGTTTCATCAAGATTTTAAGAGCCGTTTTTGCGAAAATTAACATTTTTCATTTTCGTTGTATGACAGCTACCCTCAAAATGAGAGCCAGCAGGAAACCACTCAAAACCCTTCGATGGATTTTCATAAAACTCTTAAATTCCAAATATGGTGTCAATCGGACCATTCGTTTAGCCGATAGGCTAAAGCGTGACGGACAGACCGACCGACGGACCGACCGACTGACGGACCGACCGACCGACCGACCGACGGATAAGTGATATGATTTTATGATGTATAAGTGATATAGAACACATTTTTGAGAAAATTATAAAAACTTTTTTTTTTACTAATACAATACCTTTCTCGCTCCGCTCGAAAGTAAAAATAATGAAAAGCCTATTTTTACCCGACTGCCCCAAAACAGGAGAGTTAGGTTTTTCGAGTGTATGTATGTATGTATGTCGATTTCTTTGTCGCGCTCTGCAGCCTAAACGGCTTGGTAGGTTCCGTTTCGTTTCGTTTTTCGTTAGGTTCGTATTCATTGTAGGAGTGTCATAGGGTATAAAAAAAGTTACTAAAAGTTACGGAGATAAGGGAATTGTATTTTTTTAGACATGTTTTATCGACGCAGACGCCATAACTTGAAAACTTGCATTCGTCGAGCCAAGAGTCGTGAATAAATGCTAAATCTTTTTTAGAATGTACAAGTGAATCCCTTACATATGCACTTACCTAGTAACGATAATTTAAAGTATTTTCCCCCCATTTGGGCCCACCGTACAATAATAATAATATTTTTATAACTCTTTCATTTGCATTAAAGCTGGGTAAATATATTATAAAACTATGCTATACTACAAGTCGATAGCATGTGTGGTGGTTGAGATAAACAGGTGCGTCATACAGACAGACCGACCGACAGATAGACAGACAGACGAAGTCGCACCTTAATTTTTTTACGAAACCACCACCATTTCGGTTCGAAACCCTAACAACTAAAAAAGATATCCAACTTTGTCTCAGACAAATATGGCTTAATAATATGTTCTGAATGGTCTCAGCTATCACCCCTTCAAGGCTTTGCTTCCAAACGCCCTGTATATTATCTGGTGATTCAATTTTGGTAACCGATCCCCAATTTCAGAAGCAAACATTAACTATTAGTAATTATCGCGAAATTACGAAGTTTTCAATACCACTTGCATTTAGCTCTTCGTAATACTTCCGTATTTCGCACGCAATCAAACCATAGAATGTTAATTATATTACGTAGACAATTGAGATGGAATCGGTCTAGGGTATCATGTCGGGAGACTGTCCACGTCTCGGCAGAGAACAGAACATTAGGAAGCACAATGCGCAACAGAAACCCAATTGTAAGGAACCTCGAAACATGGCCTATAAATAGAGTTAATATAAAAAAAATATTTTTTTTCGAACTATTGAGTTACTGTGTAAATTGTTAAACAGTAATTTTTTTTTTCGTTACAAAAAAACGGAACGCTTATAGCATCACTTTGTTGTCCGTCTGACTGTCTGTCCGACAAGACCCTCTATCTCACGAACGGGTAGAGGTATCAGGTTAAAATTGATAAAAAATATTAAGGTCTATACACCACACAAGATCTGAATTTTTTACAACGATGCAATCAAAAGATATGTTTTTTTTTTCTGTCCTCATCTCCACACATTTATGCACTAAACCAAAGAGGGTACTTCCAGTTGACCTAAAATTATGAAATTTGGCAAGAAGCTAGGTCTCACGGTATAAATAAAGGGAAAAGTCTAAAATCATTAAATATTATAATTTTTCTTACAACTAATAATAACCAATTAAGGTGGGCTCCCGTTTCAAGAACTTTTCTATAAAAGAGAGTTCAAGTTGGATGGCCACGGAGTTTTTAAAGTCAAAGAGCAAAAGCTTTTAGTATATCATATGGTAGTTAGGTACGGAACCCTTAGGGCGCGAGTCCGACTCGCACTTGGTCGGTTTTTTTAAGTAAAATATCGATTCCCGTGCGGCAGAATGGAACTTAGTCGTAGCCTGTCACAGAATAAAAAGAACCGGCCAAGTGCGTGTCAGGCCATGCGCATTATAAGGTTCCGTAGTATATTTATAATCGCAAAGATGAAGATTTTGATACAGTATTTTATAACGTTAATAACAAACTTTTTACCTCTTAATACTCAGCGAAGTGATAGCGTCTGATTGCTATTGCAATTTTTATTATTTCCATCTTTTCGGCTATAGCTCATTAACGCTCACTCCAACGCTTTCAAGCTTAATAACTCGCAAATGGATCCCTAAATCGCATTATTTTTTAATAGACCTATTTTACAACACCCCACACAATGGGGTAGACATGAAAACAATTTCACCCCTACTTACCAGCCAATCCTAAAAAAAAAATGTTAACTGTATTTTTTGTGATCGTAAAAAAAAATATATTTTTTAATAACTTAACTCAAAACTAACTTTACTCAAAACATTTACTATACTCCTTTGCCTACCGTGTGAATCTAGCCGCAGACAAAATCAATCTAAAACTAAATCTTTTAGAGTTTCCAGAAAGAGAAAACATTTCCTGGAAGTACCTTTACTTGATCGCTTGCAGTGCAGTGACTAATGGTCAGTCTGCCTCTCAGCGATCTCAGCCAGTCTGGTATTCATTTTACAAACTGAATAACTGCAGATAGACACAAAATTGAAAAAAACTAGAATTTCCTGCCTATTATATTTAATATTTAGTATTCTGTGTAATCCCTTTTAAAACAAATTTACAACGAAGTTATGTTCGATAAGTACAGATATTAAATATTATATGAAACGATTTCATTACAAACTCAGTCGCCCCAAACTAAGCAAAGTAAAAATAACCTAAGCAATCTAACCACGTGGTACATTACGTACAACGTAGGATTGTATCACAAGTCAGATAAATAATATTGTTCAGGCGAGGGCGCTGTCTTGAGAACCCAGAGCGAAGTGAAGGAGTAGAGTACCATTCCGAGCATGGCGAGGCTTTTAAAGTAGAATCCTGAACGTAGCGAAAGGAGGACAAAAAACTGATTCTATAAGGGTTCCGTTTTTTTCTTTTTGAGGTACGGAACCCTAAAAATTATCTCACATAAAAAACGCACACGTTGCAGTTTCTATATGATCATTATTTAATTTCTTTTTTCGTATAAACTGTTTCTTTGGATAAGTTCTTCAGTTTCTTCGTCTGAATAACATATTAAAATTCTTGTACTAAAAAATAGCCCCATATTCGTACCAAGAAAATTTTAAAGGGAGGTCAGTTTTAAGTTGTTCTTGTTCAATACTCCGCCCAGTCGGAGCTTTGACAATCAAATACTACCTAAATACGTGCGGACGAAGTCGCGTGCAAAAGTTTGAAAAAAAAATACATAGATAGCACCCATACATACCTTCATTCCTCCATCATATCTATATCGAAAGTTATAATTTCAAATGGCGTAAGGGAGATTTGGTAGTAGGTACACTTGATAGTGCATAGGATGCAGTTTTTTGGCTCTCTCAAACGCTCTTACTTAAATTTCGATATCTTCAAAAATAAACAACTTAAAAAGAAAAAACTTTGTCGTATCGAATAAAAATAACAAACACTTTGTTATAAGAAATAATATATAACTTTTGCCATACTAGAGCTTTTATACACTGTAGTAAGTCTCTATAATAACAGCCTTCAAATGTCGTAACTGCCTATTAGAAATGTTTGATTTCTTTTGCGCCAAAAAAGAAGTTTAAATATTTTTTTACGAAAATTTTCATAAGGAGCAATGTAATGGTATTGTGTTATTTACGACATAAAATCTACCAAAAGACTCGAATGAAAAAAAGAAGTAGGTAAGTCATAACAAGTATTACAAAAATCGTAGTTGCTAAGAAATTAAGGGTACTTACAGCATTAAGAATTTGTTTTATAAGCACAACATTTTTTAATTTTCTTGCGACGTAATTTTGTGCAAAGAACGACAACTTACAACCAAACTAATCTTATTTTCAAATGTTAACAAGACAATTATGAAGAGGTATATTTATATTTCTTTTGTCAAGAAACCATCCCGATTGGTCGAAAATTTAAAAAGTTATGTTGATTTAAACACAAAAATCAATTGTTTTTTGGCTCTCCTGAAACGGTAGTGTTTTGTCCCTTACGCCATTTGAAATTATAACAGTCGATATTGGCAATATGTGCATGATTTTTTTTTATTTAAAAAAAATATCCTTATTTATGTAGTAAACAGTTTAGTCGAAACAATTTTTCCAATAACTATGAAATTAAAAAAGATATAAGCCATCGAAGATTTGTTTCTGTCTCTTTCTAGCAAAACGAAATTTAATAAGAAGTTTATATGGCCGCCGTAGTGGCATGTGACGTCACATGCCATGTCGGATCTCTCTGTCTAATCGGCGCGTAATTAATAGTTTTAAATGCTTATATCGGCCGTATTTCTAAACCGATTAAAATTTTAATTTCACTTTTTGTCATCTCTACTACGGTATTTTCATATTTTGTTAATAAATGCGACTAAAAAAAATTATGCATGTTCCCTATTGGCATACGGCACTAAATGCAGGGTCAATAGGGGATGGGAGGAATGGGATACATTATGTATCGACAGCAATGCAAACACAGGTTACGGTCAAACCAGGTAACACGTACGGGACAATTCGATACTAATTGGTAGGTACTGCTAAATTGTGACCTTGTTGGACTGGTTGCCCTGCCTACTGACTACCAAGACCGGACCGTGATTTCATTTGCTTATGTGGAGTTTATTAACATTATTATGTATAAGGTTGGCTGAACAAATCTCACTTTAAGATAAGCGCGACTTTGTACATGCCCTTTATATACTCTCATATTATATCGTAAATCCTCAATAATGCGTTTAAAAATTGTATGTTTCCACCTACATAATGTCAATCAATGGGAGTCAAATTAAATAAAACCAAATATAGTTTATACATTTTTAGATATTAAAATTTATTTATTTATTTATTTATTTATTTATTTATTTATTTATTTATTTATTTATTTATTTATTTATTTATTTATTTATTTATTTATTTATTTATTTATTTATTTATTTATTTATTTATTTATTTATTTATTGATACAAACAAAATTCACTCAGCATTACAGTTACCCAAAGCGCTGGTAAACTTAAATAAAATAACAATAACTTATCATTTAAATCTAAATCTCTCTTCAGCTAAACAAAGTGGTGGTGCCATGCTGGGAAATAAGGAGCGACAATAAAAACCCACGCGCTCATTTAAATATGTATGAATGAACAGTGTGTATTTTGAAATAAATACTGAATTTCCCACGGGAGACCTGTTAAACATTTTAATTTTGATAGTCGTCGAGGGAGAACTACCTATTATACAATTTTTTTATTTTTATAGGCGTAACATAATTGTAATATCATTGGGCGTAACCAGATTTACCTCCTCTCTAGGCGTGACATAGAGTAATATTTTAAAAGAAAGTCCCCCGAAACGTTTTTCTGTCGTCATCCATCATGTCTGTCTGTAATCGCTAAACTCAGGAACTACTGTATGGATTTCAACCCGGTTTTCACTAATAGATAGATTAATTCAATAGGCAGGTTAATTATTTTTTAGACCTGATTTCCTTTTGCCCACTTATTAGTGAGGTCAAAAGCAACAACTTTTGTTCTACGACTTTTCTAACAACGCACGAAAGATTTTCAACTTCCCATACAAAATGGGTCGGTCACGTGACCACTTTAGTAGTCGAAATGTTTTTGTGCGTTGTTAGCAAAGTCGTAGAACAAAAGTTGTTGCTTTTGACCTCACTGATAAGTGGGCAAAAGGAAATCAGGTCCAATAAAATAACCTTATATGTTTGCAATCTAGAGAAGGTTCAAGTGAAAAAATAAGTACAATTATTTTTTTCTTCTGTAAAACAAAAACATACCACACTACCAGGAGAGCATAAATCTGAAGAAGTTGGACCCGCAACAAAGGGTTGAGGCACAGAAGAAGGTATAAAAACACTCCTCAAATGAAAAACATAGCTTATTTACGTCTGAGAAATGAATAATAATACGCTCTGAACAATGTATTTTTAATTCCTAAACACAATTTATTATCTTTTTCTTACATTTTAAAATTTTCAATCACAATATTCACAACAAACTGGACGCAATGATATTCACGTATCTACAAACAGATTTATATGTTTTTTAGGGTTACGATACCAAAATGGTGAAAAAAAGGAACCCTTATGGTGCGACTTTTTCTCTCAGTCTGTCTGTCCGCCTGTCACACCTGTATATCTCAGCAACCACTCATGCTATCGACTTGAAATTTGGAATAGTTTTACAATGTGGTTGCCCAACTTAATTAGAGACTTTCCGGTGTATGTTCCTCAAAAATCTCATAGATGGCGCTGATAGTATACTTTAGGTAAGCGCAGCGTTTTTCTTACGTCAATGCTTTAGGTTCAACACTCTTTGCTTTTAGTCAGAATGAGACGAAAGAAGTTTTCACTATAATATTGGGCAAAAGAGAATCTATACGGCGTTATTATTTTATCACCCCGGATGTTGGTTCTGCCCATGAAACAACCACTTTTCCCGTTGTACGTTTAGTATTTATCTAGTCCCTGCTTTAAATACGAAAAACATAAATTGAACCTCCCATAAGAAATGTGCTGTCAGCTGATGACACTTTCCAACTCGGCTTTCTGATGAATTTTTCTCAAAAATTTCATTCATGACAAAGCCTATCTTGACATACCTGTGGCTGAATTGGTATGTTAAAAATAAAATAATCGTATCTTTTGTATCAAAAGACAGTAGGCCATGTCTCTGTACCATGCAAGTACTATGTTAGTATGCACGCCAGCCAATAACTGCTTCGTTTTGTGATATAAAAATAAATGAAAATGGTTGTGGTATGCGTTGTACCTCAATGCAATAATTCAGGAATAGTACTAACCCATCCCAACCCGTGGTTGTCGTAAGAGGCGACTAAGGGTCTATGAACCGGAAAAGGGTAGCAGCATCTTTCTGTGTATCGTAGCTTACATACTGCGGTCACGAACCACAACAATGGCTAGCTGCAACGCCTGCAACGCTTACAAGCATTGGTGGTTCTTTTCATGATTAGATCAGTAAAATTGTGTCCACAAGTCAACGTTTTGTCGATTAATGTCGAAGGAAGAACAAAAATTTATTCGTTTATTTAGCCAGAGAAGTAGTAAAATACGATGATTCAAATACCTACGTAAACTTTCGGTAATTCGTAAATTCGGACTCACTGTTAGCATGTGTAAGGAAATTTAGTCTAAGTTATTTTTGTCTATAAAATTTAAAAGTACATTCTCTTTTGTCCAATATTATAGTAAAAACTTCTTTCAGCTAATTGCAAAGAGTTTTAAACATTGCCATCTATAAAATTTTTGAGGAACATTCACAGGAAAGTCTCTCATTGCACATGAAAGAATTTAAAAAAATACTCGTATATGATAGGAATGTAAAGGGAGGCCAAATACAGGAGGCAAAATTTCAAATTGTCCTAGGTCGAGTATTATATGTAAGGGCTTTACTTGTACATTCTAAAATATATTTTTCTATTTTTTTACGACTCTTAGTTTTTAAGTAATGATGAAAAATGTAAAAAAAAAAATACTATTCCCCTCCCCCTTATTTCCGAAGTTTGTGAAAGGAAAAATCTAAATTAATTACAGTCGATAGTAGATTATGTAAATATTACAGAAAAAATAAAACGATCTTTCTAAGTTTCAGAGATTTTTTTTAAATCTGCAAAAAACCTTTACAAATAAATTTAGTTTCGCGGTCCTAAAAATGGACTTTATTGCTTCCAAACATACTATAGGTATATCGGAATCCTAGGCGCGCGAGTCCAACTTGCACTTGACTGGTTTTTTATGATGGTTGACCCTTCCCGATCAGTACAGATTTTTACTTTCGAGCGGAGCGAGAAAGGTATTGTATTCGTGAAAAAAAAAAGTTTTTCAAATTTTCTCAAAAATTTGTTCTATATCACTTATACATCATAAAAAACAAGTCTCCCAAAAATGTCCGTCCGTCGGTCGGTCGGTCGGTCGGTCGGTCCGTCGGTCGGTCGGTCTGTCCGTCACGCTTTGGCCTAGCGGCTAAACGAATGGTCCGATTCACACCATATTTTGAATTTAGGAGTTTTATGCAAATCCATCGAAGGCTTCTGAGTGGTTTCCTTCTGGCTCTCATTTTGAGGGTAGCTGTCATACAACGAAAATGAAAAATTGAAATTTTCTCAAAAACTACTAATAGAATCTTGATGAAACTTTGCAAGACCAAGCATCTTCATGTAAGATATCATGCATCAGTATCAATTGATCTGTGTAATTTCATATAAGGGGTGTTCCTGTACCACCAAAACGTAAATATGTGATTTACCCAAAATTGGTTCCATTGAGTTTATTAAAATTCTCTATAATATTAATCCTGGATTGGTTGTCTACCTGACTGGATATTATTTATGATTTTTTTTCAATAAAATTTAGTACACAGGGTGTACCAAAAACTGAAAGGGCTTGCTCAGTAGACCAAACTGAACAATTTTCCATAAGGAACATGTGTAGGGAAATTAAAAAAATGTGCATGCAAGTATCCTACGGTAGTATCCATTGATCTGTGAAAATTCATATAAAGGGTGTTCCAGTACTACCAAAAGTTAAACATGTGATTTACTCGAAATCGTTTGAAGTTTGTTTGTTTTTATGTTTGACAATTTGAATTCTGAATTGATCTGTATATTTCATTCGAACATTTTTTTTGGAAAAACGTAAATAAAAGTTTGTATTTCCATACTATGTGTATGGCATTACAAATTTAAGTTTGCGGTTGATAGTTTTTCTTGAGTATTGCGAGAAAGTAAGTGCAGTGCTGCTGTACCATTTATTTCCATTCCGGTGATTGATTTTATAGTTGGTGATTTGTGGTCACATCTCTTTGCCTCTGCCCTCTGCACTACCTGCTTAAAGCCTGCTTATGATAATCTAAAATCGATAGAGCGAGACCGTCAAGGTTAGCTACGCTTTCAATTTCAGAGCTTAAATAGGACTGGTTGGGTCGGTGTACTTGCAAAACTAATTGATACGCAATGCAGGAAGAAATTTAAAGTTGGTAGAAAAGTAACCAATCGGTCGGTGCACCTTTTGGAAAATTATTATAAGCATGTAAGTCATGCAGCATGTAATGCTATTAAAAATTTGTCTGTTATCTTAAATTATAATTGGGTATGCCTAAAATTAACAAAGTGCTAAAATTCAAAATCCTTTTCGAGGTAATCGTATTTCTTGTATACTCGCCAAGTTTTGAGGTATAAAAGTGTAAGATTGTAATTATTTTAGTGTTTTGAATAAAACTCGTTTGACCTTTAAATGACGAAGTTTGTTTTGCAAAATTGGCATTAAAATTTGCTACTGCGGAAGCCATGACTGTCAATAGGATGTAAACAAATTGCCAGAATGGCTATATATTAGCTAATTTCCTATTTAAGATTTATTTTTCTCCCATTAAAGTGATTGTTTCTGATAAGGTCCAAAATTGTAATATTTAATGACTTTAAACATTTCCCTTCTTTTGTACTGTGAGAGCTAGCTTCTAGCCAAATTTCATAATTTTATGTCAACGGGAATTAAGTACCCTCTAGTTTTGCTTTTGTGCGTAAATGTATGGAGATGAGGACATAAAAAGCCATATCTCTTCATTGCGTCGTTGTAAATAATTGAAATTTTCAGATCTTGTGTGGTTGATGGACTTTAATATTCGTTATAAATTTCAACGTAAAACGTTCACCCGTTCGTGAGAAAAAGGGTCTTGACAGACAGACGGGCAACAAAGTGATCCTATAAGGGTTCCGTTTTTTATTTTGAGGTACGGAACCCTAAAAACCCAAAAAAAAAGAAAACGACATGGCTTTATTACAAGTCAATCTTTTACTTAGCCTTGTCGTATATAAAAACCTAAAAAAAAATGGGTAAGTTTCTTAAAGTCCCACCTAGTCACATTATAAAAATACCTAGCAAGAGGATTCATCAGGTCACGAATCAATTTTGCGGACTGTTGCATCGAAAAGTGTAACGGTTGACATATTAATTTCATTAAAAAAAATATTGAAAAAATTTAGCTTAAAAATAAATCTTGTCTATAAAAACATAGTGTACAAAAGTCAAGTACACTCGACTTAACACGACCATAAAAAAGAGTACGCGTCCGACCGTTTTTCTAACAATAACAATATACTGCAAATTTTTACTTATATAGTCTGGTCCCTCTCTTTTGATAATAAGTAAAAAGAAATATGATGATTGCGGTTTGAAACTAACTGATAACGGTAATTAGGTTAGCATGTTAGTCCTCAATAGAATTTGTAATTTTTTCGACCAAAATTATTTCATGCCAAAGCAAGAAACACTTTTCTTTCCAACTGTTATTTTTCCATTGTTCACCTACAACAAAGGAATTCGTGATCAGATGGCACTTTTTGATAAGTATTTATTAAACGTGACTAGATAGGAATGTGACTCGCTGGAACGAACCCAAAAAATCTAACAATATTTTTAAAACATCGATATTTTGCGGTGGTTGTGCCCATGAAAATCAACAACATTTCCTATGTAACGCATGTCAAATTACGAAAATAATTGGGTCCGGGGTGAAAAGCAAGGGTCAAGTAACACAAAGTCCAGGGTTCACACCAAATTGCAAAAAACTACAAGACGTAGTGTATTATAATTCTATGACAAGACGCATCAAAACACTGAACAACGAAATGTTGTGCCTGGCTAAGCTGCCGTTATTCATAATCTAAGTGCCTGGCAATATATTTTTTCTTACATAACGTCAAAGCTATCAGAGGTTAAGTTTTTAATTTGTTACGTGGCTTGGCTACATAAGCATTTCGGCTAACATAGAAAATTGAGAATATAAAATAATTTACTAAACGAATAAACAAACTAGCGAAATTTATTTTCTTAAAATGAGCTATAATATCCGGCAAAATGTTTATTTCGTTATGACAAAAAAATCGGCATACCCATATGTTTTATTATTATTTGAAATAATAAAATGTTTTTTAAAAGTACTAATGAATAAAACTAATAAATAGTACTCGTATATTGAGAATATTATTATTGTAAATTTTTTACATTCGAGCGGAGCAAGAAAGGTAGGTATTTGTATTCGTGAAAAAAAAAAAGTATTTCTAACTTTCTCAAAAATGTGTTCATATCACTCATCATAAAAAGTAAGTCGGTTAGAGCGTTCGGCTCTTGATCCGGAGGTTCTGGGTTCGATTCCCGGTGGAGACTCTGTCAAAGAAATATCACTTTGTGCGACTTCTCCAGTTTGTTTAGGACCTTGCAGCAGATTGTCTGAAAAGTTAGACGATTCCGTGCTTCGGAAGGCACGTTAAGCCGTTGGTCACATCCCTTTTTTCGAAGTCTACGGCCTATTTCGCGCACAAAAGGTTTCGCGTCCGCCCCCCAGCAGCCCGCCGTTTTCACCGCCAAGGACGTAAATGTAGCCCTGGCCCAAGGCAGCATACTTTTGGCGTTCTGGATTCGATTCTCAGTGGGGACACTGGGAAGAAAGTAATTGCAGTGCTGTTGTACCATTTATTTACTAACAGTATCTGAAGTCGTGATCTTGTAAGCCTAAAAACCCCTGTGGAATTTATTTACAACTTAAAACACATACTATAATGTCAAATTTATTGATCAAAAATACTATAATTAAATGTTCAATTTAAGAGACAGACATTCAGTACGATACCAAAAGAATTGTCTCATTTTAAATAAAGTGAAAAATATATGTCTAAAAATAAACGATATCGGCGCAGTAGTAGTAATTAGATTTGAATGGCTCGAATCGTGGTAGACGTATCTGGGAGCGAACACAGATAATTATCTTTATGCTTGAAAAGCGTGTCGGTGCTATGTAAATACCAAAAAAAATTGACCTCATAATAGAAGTAGTATTAAGGAAAATATTCGTCACAAGTAGGGATGTGTGCATGCTTTCATCTATCGATAGTCGATAAGTTACACAAGGAGAAATCGATGTTGAAACTTTGACCAAAAAGTTGAAGTATTAAACTTTGATAAAAGTCAAATCTTTTAACAGCAGTTATTAAAATACATACAGGAAAAAAATACTTTTTACATTTTTTACTAAAGGTGATTTGTTACGTAGCTGTTTTAATATTAAAGATACCAAAACTTACTACGCTGGTTCAGCAACCCCAAGAGGATCTTGGCCTCCGACACGAGAATTCTCCATTTTTACCTGTTAATAGACCATCCAACGAAGACCGGAAAATGCTGAATAGAGGAAATAATTCGTAGGTGAGCCAATTTTGGCACAATTGTAGAATAAAGTGTCCACAACCACATAATAAAAGTACTGGACGGTAGCGGTGGAGGCAAGAGGGGTAGTGGGTGTATTCATTGTTTTAATTTTTATGACTATACATCATCATCATCATAACATCCCATGAAACGTCCACTACAGGACAGGGAGCTCCCTCTAGAATTCAAGCTTTTGCTGGAAAAATGTAGAGGGGAAGTACCATAGTCACCTCGCTTGTTAGCGTTACGGCTGGCACCATGGACCGCGGTAAGTAAGATGTTAGATACAAAGGAGGATGCTGCTGCCCATCCTCCAGTTTATAACCCTTAGTCGCCTCTTACGACACCCACGGGTATGTAAGGGTTGGTACTATTCTTTGCCGGCACCACATACGGGACGAATATACATACGTATACGTATATATATATATATATATATATATATATAGCTTACATACAAATGATGTAGGATTTTTATACAAACTTTTATCCCTCAATTCACCCCCTTTTGGGATGGTTTTGCAAAAATGCTGAAATACCGGTTTGTGGTTTTCTTTTAAGTAGCTCAAATGCAAATATGTACGTATTTCATATCTAAAATGAAGGATTTTCATACAAAATATCATCCCTTATTTCACCCTTTCAGGGATCATTTTTAAAAATTCTGATATGCGGTTTGTTGTTTTTTGTACTTATCCCAAATGCGAATTTTCATATTTCATATCTTGTCTTATAACGTGGGGCTGAGTTCCTTAATGGACCACAGAGCACTTCGACCCTATGAGATCTTCTATGCTTCCCCTGCCTTATTGCACAGTAAATATATAAGCTAAAGCAGTATGGAAACTCCTAACAAACGTCCAAAACTGGCGCACTCACACATGCGTACACCGCTACAGGAAAATAAGCAGGTTTTGCGCTGAAGTAAGTCGTGGGTGCCAAACCATAATACAAACAAATAGGTACATACAACGTGTTAATTAAATAACGCAAAACCTCTCGGGTGGTGGCTCTGGACATGAAACTGAACAACTTTTGTTCTACGACTTTTGAAAATTCGCAAAATTTTGCTTTTTCATACAAATTGGCTTGGTCAGCTTATCGATATGTACGAGTATAAAAGAGCAATTTTTTTTTTGCGAATTTTTAAAAGTCGTAGAACAAAAGTTGTTCAGTTTTATGTCCAGAGCCACCACCCGAGAGGTTTTCCGTTATTTAATTAACACGTTCTATAGGGCCTATGTCCAGCAGTGGACGTCTTTCGGCTGATATGATGATGATATAAGTATGTCCTTGTCCTTGTGCTATAAAAGGCGACTAAGTGATTTAACCTTCCCTTGGGTGCTAAAAGGCGACTAAGTGTCTTAATCTAAGCTTATGTGAGAAAAGGCGACTAAGTGATTTAACTTTCTGACTTAACATTTTATGCTTGCATACAGTCTTGACTGTCTGCTAAATTAAATTTTCTGTGTAACTTTCCTTAAAGAACCTAGTCGAAAGACGAAAAAAATTGCCCCCCATACCCCGCGCTATCGGATGATGCAGTTTCTAATGCTATTGCCAATTGGACATAAAATATTATTTCCTATTTCGACTTCTTACGGAAAGTTGTTTAGTTTTACGGTTCGAAAACATGCGGAGTTGATAGAAGCACCCAATATTTGAGTTCATCATATTAATCTTATTTCAAATATTCTGGGTTACAGCCCTGACGCTCCGACACAGAATAATTCTTTTTTCAAAAAAAGGCCCGAGTTTCCATACTGCTTTAGCTTATATACTTACTGTGCTTATTGCTCCTGTGATCTTCCGCTGTCTTCAAATATGCTCGTTATGAGCTTCGCGGTAGATTTCAGCGGAAGGAGCCTGTAGTCTTCTGGTGTCGGATAAGCCTGACGCTTATTCTCCATAGGCTTGTTAGCCAAAGCGTTGCATGTGCACAACAGGTGCTCCATGTTTTCGCTTTCCTCACCACATGCTTTTAGATTTTTTAAAGTATTGTTTGTAGCGAAAAACTACAACACGGACAATAGTAGGTACAGGATTTTCTTTTGATCGCCGCCATTTACGATTTTCTTTAAGAAATGAATCGGCCATAAAATATTCAGAGCATATGGGTATACCTATTTGGTCTCCAATTATTTAGCTTTCTTATTTGCTTGATCGATTGATTTTGTAGATTTTCATCTACAGGAAATAAAAACAAAAATTGCGTTGAATATGATAAAATATAATAAATGGTGCAGCAACATTGCACTTACTTACTCGCGTTATGCAAGTAAAACTATCAACCGCAAACTTAAATTTGTAATGCCATACACATAGTATGGCAATAAACTTTTATTAAGGTTTTTCAAAAAAATATATATGCAGATGAATTAAGAATTCGAATAGTTAAATATTAAAACAAACTAACCGTAAACGATTTCGAACAATACACATGTTCAAATTTTGGTAGTACTAGAACACCTTTATATGAATTTTCACAGATTTTTTATTTCAAAACACGTTTCTTAGGGATAGTTGTTCAGTTTTGTCTACTGAAAAGACCTTTCTGATTTTGGCACATCCTGTGTACTAAATTTTCACAAAATCCAATCAAATTGAATATCCATTCAGTTAGATAACCAAAACAAAATTAAAATTGTAGAAAATAATACAAACTTAATGGAACCAATTATGAGTAAATCATAAGTTTACGTTTTGGTAGTACAGGAATCCTATATGGAATCACACAGACAAACTGATGATGGCGCAAGATATCTTGCATAGAGATGCTTAGTCAAGCAAAGTTTCATAAAAATAATTTGAACCGTTTTTCAAAAAAATCAATTCTTCATTTTAGTTGAAGGACAGCTACCCTCAAAATGAGAACCAGCAAAAAACCATTCGGAAATAAAAGTCTTAAATTTAAAGTATGGTGTTAATCGGACCATTCGTTTAGGGGCTAGGCCAAAGCGTGACGGACAGACCGACCGACCGACAGACGGATATTTTTAGGGGACTTGCTTCAGTGATTTAGAACACATTTTTGACAAAATTTGTGCAACTTTATTCACGAAGACAATACCTTTCTCGCTCCGCTCGAAAATTAAAATACCACTATCGATAAAACATACATCACTCATAACCTCCAACATGATCCCACAAAAAACTATAAATTACAATAAAATACGTTAAAACTTCCATATAATCTGACTGTAGGAATGATAAGTTGACATTTTTTTAAGCATTATTTGTGATAATAATCAACAAACATGAAAGTTTCTTCTCCGAGCGAAGCAAGGAGGTCTTTGTTCTGAGGTAAATACCGCGACATTTTGCGAATGACGTGTAATGTGCAATATAATAGTAAAATAGAGTACAAAGCCTCAGAGTGAATAATTCTCCTTACTGTTAGTTCGACATTCAAACCGCATCAAAAGGGAATTAGTACCTACACACAAGTTGCAAAGCGAATCCGTGATGTAGCATTAATCAAATATGTCCTGCGGGTGTTTTTGGGTTAAATAGCCAACCTATGAGTTTAGGCCAAAATACTGGGTAATTTTTAGATCCCTAAACTTCTTTGTTCTTATGCCCTAAACATCGGACGGACATTTACACATTGCCTTGATTTTTTTATGGGATATAATACTGTGATCCGGGGAAATGACATTGTTATGTGCGGCTTTAACTAATCCCGTTGGCAGTAGCGCATTACGCAATAAATTAAATAAATTTTGCTACGTTGTGGAAGGCGATCAATCAGATCGGGCGAATTAAGTACACGTTGGATATTACAGAGAACACTGATATTGTGTGTGTGTGTGTGTGTGTACTGTGTGTAGGTATACTTACAAACTCGATCTGCTTCATGTAGAGCATGGGGTTGTTATTGGCTTGGATGAGCGGCTTGCCGTTGTTGAAGAGCATGCAGATGACGAGTCCCAACGAGAACATGTCCGACAGGATGTTGCACTGCCCGTTAGTCTGCACCTCAGGTGCTGTAAAACAACAATCATCTTGCCTTCTCTTCTTACTCACATCCACCTTCTACTCTACCTATATTTATACTCTTCGGCCGTGTTTCCTGCATGTTTTTTAACACATTACACACAAAACAACCATTGGGGCGTGGCCGTAAACATTTGTGTATGCATACACAATGTTTTCGTTTGCCGAATCGGGCGGAATAAATGTTTTTGTTTTATGTTTTTGTGTAATGTTTCGGTGCAGGAGACACGCCTTTAGACTGCCATTACACGGTCAATCTTGTTCGTCTTGTTTATCTTTCTTTCTTAGATAACGATCCAGATTGACCGTGTTGATCCAGATTGAACACCTCAGAGCAATTCAAACGGTAAAATTGTCGCGGACGCTCGTAAATCCTCTTAGTCAAGACTTTAAAAGAGCGCGAGTATTTTTTACAGCAGTTAAAACAGTTATGTCATAGCCATGGAACGAGATCGATGTCCACGGGAAAATTTGAGGTGCCCAGAGTTCATAACTATTATGGTGACAAAGCCCTAAAAAAAACGTATACCATATTTTTTAAACAGTTTGCCCGAGGACATCCGCCTCGAGCCATGTAAGAAAAAATTTAAGTGCCGTCTAAAGAAATATGTTAGAAATGTTAGATACACTCACTGTATAATACTTACAGTAACTATTTAGTTACGTAAACTATCAATCAAATCAAATCAAATCAAAATCATATCATAAATGTATTTTTTCTAACAAATCTTTCCCGCAGTCAAACTGTTGAAACAGTTTTGCGGGGCATTGTTTAATTATATTTTTAATATTGAAGTGTAATAATTTAATAAATAAATAAAAAAGTTTATGGAATACCAGTGAAGGTCAGCTGAAGATTTTATGTCACCGAAAAATGACACGGAATCGGAAGTTAAAATAATAATTACCGTTTAGTTACCGTTTTGAAAACCAGCGCTGTTGGTAACTACCAGCAGCATTATGGGAACAAATTGTAGTATTGTTTAAAAACTGTTAGTTTTTACCATTTTTATGTATTTCCAAAATAAACGCTTTTTCTTTATTTTTTCTTTTTTACTGACTATAATGTCGGTTCTACTTGCACTGTATTAACCTCTATAACCCCGCCAAATATATAAAAACACTCCACTAACCACCGCAGAATAACCGTCTATGCCATACAAAAATTCGCAACAACTGTGCAAAAACAAAGTGACATTGCGAATTTGCAATTTTTTCCCGCCAATAGACCTACTTACATTGTTTCATTTTGGTATATTAAATATCGGACAAGGAGTCTTTATGTCTATAACATTCACAATATTTTCATGAATAGATACACTGTGTTTGATATTATTGATAAATAAACGTTTATTTCATGAAAACAATTAAATTAATCTACTATCTAACAATAAATTTGTCAGTTATGTAAGAAAATATTCCATTTTAAATAATTCAAGGATAAGGCTGTTTGGCAGTTCAGTCAACGTGCCTCTTGCGCACATGTACAATCTATGTTTGCTAAAAAAAGTAATATAATACGCCCGCCATTTTTACAAATATTTGTTGTAATTATTTTCAAAGCTATCGACTTCTACAAATGAAAAAACAGTTATTAATGTAGTTTTTCAACGTCGAAAATACTAAGACATAAAACACGAGTGAAGTATCGGGGGTATGTGTATATCTAAGGAAAAATACCTAACTTCCGATAAGAATTTTCCTTCGGTAAAAAAGGTAGGTAAGCAAAATTTATTTGTTTTTAAACGCATATGTGTTGAAAAACGTCGTAAGAAGCGCGTGCGCTTTGGTTATTAGAGATTATTATTTTACAAATAAAAACAACTTATATGCGTATATATAAATGACTACTAGTAGGAGATCCAACAAGGTGAACCTTGCCCAAAACCTGCTGGGATGAAACTTGGCACGATACAAGTAAAGGTACGCACAGTGGAGCACAATGTCAAAAATATGTCGTGTTTACTAAAAAATATTAAAAATAAGGGGGGTCGCCATAAAATAAACTTCGTATGAAATATAGTTCACCAAAACGACAATAAAATGACATGTCCTGACTGACTGAATAAGCAACTGATTGACTAAACAAGTGTGACGCTGGAATTAATAACCGTGCTGACGACAGAGCAAAAACAAACAAAACACGTTTCAAACACAAAATATCGTATAGTTCATAATAGGTCTTTACCTACGACTACTTTACGCATTCTGCATGACATTCAATAAGTATTCTGTAAAGAATCTACATTGAATAAAATTATCTGAATCATAGTTCGAAGGTTTTTATTCGAATTAGCTAAGTGGTCCATATAACATACTAAAAACCAATCGAATTCTACGGGCCTATGTTTACTATTTTATTAGGACCTGAAAATATTGTTGCCGTTTTTACTTAAAATAAAGGTATATACAAACTTCCGTGCATAGCCAATACAGGCTATACGCACGGGCTGGGTAACGGATTTGTAAACTGGATCGACAACGAAAATAGTAGAAAGTGGTCGCCCGCACCTGAATTTATTGTCCATTA
The DNA here is from genome assembly GCA_947532105.1 of Athrips mouffetella. Taxonomy (NCBI): domain Eukaryota; kingdom Metazoa; phylum Arthropoda; class Insecta; order Lepidoptera; family Gelechiidae; genus Athrips; species Athrips mouffetella. The sequence goes on from OX383956.1 coordinate 38,639,388, forward strand.
CAGGATCTACGGAGTTGGTAGTAGGTGGATCGAAAGTGGTCAACTCAGTACGCGAACTGAATGAGCTGAGAGCTGAGAACACCCTGAAGCCTTACGAGTATAAAGGTCATTGAATTGGAAGTTTCCTCATAAACTGCGTACTCAGATTTTTCTTTTGGCCAATCTTGTGACTAACAACCTGTATCTGTGTTTTTTTTGGTCGATATATAGGTTGACTTTTAATTAGTTCTTGATAGCAAAAGATATGCATGTACTCATGATACTGAACAACTTTTCCCAAGGAACATAGGTCGAAATACGAAAAACCAATTTGACCTCCCATACAAAATGCGCTATCAGCTGATGCAGTTTCTATGGGAGGTCAAAACGTGATTTTCGTATTTCGACCTAAGTTCCTTGGGGAAAGTTGTTCAGTATCATAAGTACATTCATACCTTTTTCTATCAAGAACTAATTAAAAGCCACCCTATATTATATGAAGAAGATTTTCTTTGAATTATATAGATACAATAATTCTTCGTTAATATCCTGAAAATATGAATTCTGTTTTAAGACGATTTTGTATAACGTAATAATAAGGGTGATGAAGGACAAATTTCTATATGATTTCCTCATGTCTGCCTCTTTGACTGATGATAAGGAGCATCCTCTAAAAGATACAAAGAATATTGGCGGACATCCAAACCCCTGCGTTTTTGAGGAATTAATTTTTAACTATTTTGAAATTTGATAATGAAACGTACACCTGGCAGACTATGACTATCTGATTAAATACAATGTATAAAACCCCTGAAAAATGGTCTGCCACCATAATAGCCCTGCGTCGTAAAGTCACAGCGCTTCAAAATGCAAAAATTCACTATAGATAGGGTGATGGCCTCCAGCATTTCTATATAATTTGCACGTGTGGCAGACGTGGATCGTTCGATTAAAGACGATGAGTAGAACCACAGAAAAATAGTTTGCCGCCTTGCTAGCGCTGCGTCATCAATTAACAGGGCTTTAAAAATGTAAAAAAAAATCATGGGCTAAATCATTTGCTCATGTCTGCCGCTTGCACTGATGGTTACAATCATCCTCAAAACCATAAAAATCGAAGAGGCAGACCTCTAGACCTCTGATTTACCAAAAGCAGACCATTTGATTCATAGTCTTATATATAGGGTGACTTCATAGATTTATATAGTCAAGATAGGGTCTTGGGAACAAGCGGTTCAAAATTTCCCCATACAAGAAAAAAAAAGCGCCATCTGTGAAAGATCGCGTGAACTACGTAGTGTAGTACTTCAAGGGGGTCTTTGTTCTGAGGTCGGTGCTAAATAAACGGAATGGAAATAATATGGCGGGAAAAACAAAACAAAGTCTTTACTGTGACTTAGGCCTGGTTTTTCAGTGTTATTCATCAGATAATAGTAAAAAACAATAAGAGTAAGTAATAGGATTACGTATTAGAATTTCGTATTCATTTGTATTTTGTATTTCTGTGTGCAATAAAAAGTATTGTATTTTGTTTGTATTCGAGTGCTTCTTGAAAATTATCCTCCAAAAAGGTGAAACTTTTTCTCTTTTTTTTGGTCTAGAAGTCTTTAATTTTTAAACTGAGAGGTAAGTACACAAATTTGAGGTTGAGCTCTCCGTAAAAAATAAAAAAGTACTTGTTTACGCTTTTTTAGAAATTAATGATATGAAGGATGAAAGTTTGTATGGAACTCTTCGATTTTTATAAGTAGAGTCTCATTGTATGCTAAATTAAAAGCCCTAGATCAGTTTTAAATATAGTAAATCCCTTTTTGGGGGTACATATTTACCCCCCCACCACTTATGTACAACTTCGTCAGGGAGGAAAATCTAGAAGTCATATTTAAATCTAAAAGACGATCGAATCTGGTCGACGCGATCCGTTTTTACAATTTTTTTCTATCTAAAACTACAGGCAGTTAAATTAGTGAGTTCTAAATAAACTACAGGTCGACTCGATTTTCAGCGAGTAATGATTTTTTGCTGAAGTGGCGCTAGTGTACACTCAAGAAATTCGGGGAGCGCCTTTAGGGCCCTTTTCTTTCTTGTGTTACACCTACTTTAGCAAGCTCGTAATACATGCAGAAATCCTTATCAGTCATTACTTTGTCGATAGCTCAGCTTTTTTTTCGATATCAATAAATTGGGGATTTCTGATAATGACCCATACGTTTTTGCTCATCACCCTTTTTTGGAATAATCACATTTTACCTTTTGTGAAAGAAACATATTACGAATACGAAAGTGTGTATTATTATAACAATGTGCATTTCTTCAAACTACATATGTTCACTATTTGTCTACACTGGCTAAATTGATTTCGATTTATTATATTTAATTTTATGGTTTGAAGCCGATTGAGTTTCGAAAAACTGTCATTATATTGAAATTTTGTCATAAATCTTCGTGGGTGGAACAGGAGATAGTTTATACTTTTAGCTAAAAAGTAAAGATTACGATACAATAATACAAAATTCACTTCCGAGCTTTTTAAGCTATAATGATAAAAAATTCCGAAGCTTAATTCAAATTTGGCGCGTAGTTTATTACGCGCCCGACCGCGCGAGCGGCCCCCCGCGGTAGGCGGAGTCTCCCACCCCCGCAATTTGAGTGAATCGTTGAATACGCTCGCCTTAAGGTGGTTGCTGAGCAGAAGTGCTGCCACTTTGAGAAATAAATTTATTGCGTCATAAATACAAAACGTTTAATAAGGATTGTTTGATTGGCGGCAATTTGGGGTAGTTCTTTATTTTATTATCCATCACATCACACCTTAACTTATCGTGAATAGCTTTGTATTGTAAAACTGCCAAAAACGGCCACTTTTAGCACTTTACCAATACAAAGCTATAAATGATACGCTAAGCTATGATGTCATGGGTTATAACATATATAATTACCCTATATTGCCGCCAAACGAACAATACTACCGAAAAGTTTTGTATTTGCGACGCAATAAATTTATTTCTAAAAGTAAGGTGCTGCCACCCAGCAACCGCCTTAAGGTTTTGAAGAGTAATAAACTTATTATTTTGTCTTTTTCAGTTTCCGTAGGATATCCAGTAGGCAGTATATCTCCGTACCCCGCCGTATCAACATACCCACCTGCTATGAGCCCGTACCCCCAAAATCTGAATTAATTACAGTTGACAGAAGTTTATGTAAATATTACAGCAAAAATAAAACGGTCTTTATAAGTTGCACAGTTTTTTAGAAATCTGCAAAAAACCTTTACAAACAAATTTAGTTTTGCGGTTCTAAAAATGGACTTTATTGCTTCCAAAAATACTATAGTCGGCGCGCGAGTCCGACTCGCACTTGACCGGTTTTTTCTCACCATGGCGCCAATTTGTTTGTGAAGCGATGTAGTTTAGCTGACGTCATTAAGAGATTTTAAGATCCAACAATGAATAAACTATTTTGAATTTGAGTTTCTGTAGTAAGATTCACACAAATTTGAAATTAAATTGCTGGTAAAAAATAACAAAGTTGCTGAAACACACGTATTAGAATTTCGTATTCATTTGTATTTTGTATTTCTGTGTGCAATAAAAAGTATTGTATTGTATTGTTTGTATTCGAGTGCTTCTTAAAAATTATCCTCCAAAAAGGTGAAACTTTTTCTCTTTTTTTTGGTCTAGAAGTCTTTAATTTTTAAACTGAGAGGTAAGTACACAAATTTGAGGTTGAGCTCTCCGTAAAAAATAAAAAAGTACTTGTTTACGCTTTTTTAGAAATTAATGATATGAAGGATGAAAGTTTGTATGGAACTCTTCGATTTTTATAAGTAGAGTCTCATTGTATGCTAAATTAAAAGCCCTAGATCAGTTTTAAATATAGTAAATCCCTTTTTGGGAGTACATATTTACCCCCCCACCACTTATGTACAACTTCGTCAGGGAGGAAAATCTAGAAGTCATATTTAAATCTAAAAGACATATTGAAGTCACAAGTGAAGCTATACTATTCAAATAATAAAATCTCTTGTAGGATTTATTTCCGATTTGTTATATTTTTAAGTTTTACACAAATGGCCTATTAGGACCCTATATAAAACAGGGTTAGGTCGGGTTAGTTACACCATGCTGGTGGGCTAATTTTAATGGTCGGCGATTTATTGAAATCGTCTTCGCTTAGAATAGCAGAATAACTATTAATATATCGGAAAGATTCACGTAAAAAAATTTACTGCTAGGCGCGAAGTTTGCTAGGTCAGACCAGACACTATGATAAATAGATGTCTCGGGGTATAAGTGAGCACTTTTGCAGTCTATACTTTGATGAGTTGAAACTATCAAGATATAAGGACCGTTATTTTGCTTTTTCTGTATTACATTAAATATACACTAAAAGTATGGATGTATATAAAACAGTTTTCTTTTTACTAAGGAAAAATATAACTACGTCAGAGTGCGTACTTTTGCCCCGACTTGTGGTTTAAAGTACGCATTAATGTAGGGAAAAGTACGCGTACGGGGCAAAAGGACGTACTTAGATAAATTACAGGATAATTGATTACAATCAGCGCAGTGGGAGTCCTACAAGCCTAAAAAGCCACGTCACTAAGAACACTCAACCTTTACAGCTAGGGCATTCACTCGCATGTTGCCTACATGCGAGTGAAGGTCGGTTAGGCTATTCCTGTTATCTCTAATAATACAAATTTCCCTCTATACCCTCTTTGCATTCTATTATTAGGCTTCCGTAGCGCCACTACGGGTGTTACGATAAAATATGAGGTGAAAGTAAAAGTTTGTTTGCGTACTTTTACTCCATTTGACTGTTAATCAGTTTAAATGCAACCACTCCAAAATCAATAAAGTAAGATAAGAATTTTGTGGCGGGAAAATTGTTCAATAACCATATTATAAACAACAAAAACTACTTACCTCCAATAACACAAAAGCACAAACTTATCTTCCCGGGCACAAAGAAGCTGCAAAATTTCCACTGATTTCTAATATTACTTCGTATTTCATTAATCGCAAAATGCACCGCTCACCGCCATTTCCACAAACAAGCAGCCCAGGAGCAACCAATCCTGCCAAACAAACTTCCTCGCCCGCTTCCCCTCCGCTGAGAAAAAGGCACTGCGTACTTTTACCCACAGCGCACTTTTACCCCGAATGACTCTAATGAAGTTTACGAAACAAATAATCTCTTAGTCTGTTTCTCAGTAGACTAGCCATTATAAATAATGTCTTTAATCAACTAGTCCCTATCAGATAATATTACGATCGTGTTTTTCACTTACCTAAGAAGTCGAGGTTCGGTTGAGCAATTTTGGCTACTTTGATAGACCACGGAGGCACGCTCATCATCTCTGTAGGATCAGGCCCGATGATATTTTCTGTGTCAATGAAAATTTCTTAGATCAGATTAAAATAAAAGATAAAAAATAAACTATAACATTCACATCATTATTACATATTTTTATTCAGTTTTTGTGGTGAGAAACCTAATAAAATCCATTAAACGCCTTGTGCTGCTTAGATATATGGTTGTTGTAACATTTAGCCTTTGCCTACTACTAATAGGCTATTATTAAAAGGGGCATCAAATATCAAGTTTTGTACAGCAAGATCGTAGCAGGTGGAGGACTGTGGTGTTTGCCTACCCCAACGGGAAAGACGCGTGAAAATTTGTGTATATGTATGTGCAGCAAAAAACTAGCAGCATAATATTGAAGGATTTGCAGCAAAGCAAAAATAATTTTGCTAGCAAAAAATCAAGTTTTCAGCAACTTACGTTAGTGTGTTCAGCAAAAACGTATATTACAATCGCTTCTAAATATACATACATAGAAGATTTTTCATTGTATACTCGGATGAAATTTAGAATTTCGCTCTTATTCTTACGGTCAGAAACTGAACCAGATTTGACAACAATGTTTTTCTTGGGTTTTGAATATCGCAGAATTCAAAAATCAATGTTGTCAAGCCGAAATCCTACTAGTTCAAAAAAGACAAGAATAACGTAGGCTAAATTACGGCGGGAGGTTTCTTGTTTTAAAAATAATAATAGTACCTGGGCAACCGAGCTATGCTCTGTATAATTAAAATATCATTAGGTGAGCAAGCTATGCTACCCAACAACAAATGGCGGTGTAAGTTTCTTAAACGCACTAAAACGCGCAAAGAAATTATTGATAAAAACACAGTGAAAGCGAATTTTCTCAGACATAAGACCTAGTTAGATTGATTTTTCGCCCCCGAAAACCCCCGTATGATAAATTTCATCGAAGTCAACTTAGACAAATTAATTAATATAGATTTAAAATATACAAAAATTATTTCATCATAAGAGTTTATAATTACAAAAATTAGGTAAGAATTGCAAAATAAAAAATTTTGATTTGTGCATAATGATATTAGTTACCTATAGTGTGTCAACTAATTAAAAAAAAAACCGGCCAAGTGCGAGTCGGACTCGCGCACAGAGGGTTCCGTACCACCACATAATCATAATTGTATTAGTTGAAATTTCAGTAAGTTAATGTGCTAGATTTTTTGAGTCCGACACGCGCTTGACAAAATTTTATTATTTGTTGATATTTTATAGCTTATGCACTATAAACATATCAATTTTCAAGTTTGCAAGTGTTCCCGTTTATAAAATAGAACTAAAACAAAAATCGCCTCAGCGACCATTCAACTTGACCCCTATCTTATATGAATGTTCTTGAAACGGGAGCTCACCACAATTGGTTACCATTAGTTGTGAGAAAAGTTGTAATATTTAATGATTTCAGACTTTTCCCATTATTTGTACTGTGAGACCTAGCTTATTGCCAAATTTCATAATTTTAGGTCAACGGGAAGTACCCTGTAGGTTTTGGTTTTTTGCATAAATGTATGAAGATGATGACATAAAATGCCATATCTTTTGATTGCGTCGTTGTAAAAAATTTAAATTTTCAGATCTTGTGTGGTTCATGGATCCTAATATATGGTATTAATTTCAACCTGATACCTTTACCGGTTCGTGAGATAAAGGGTCTTGACAGACAGACAGACAGACAGACAGACAGACAGACAGACAGACAGACGGACAACAAAGTGATCCTATAAGTGTTCCGTTTTTTTCTTTTGAGGTACGGAACCCTAAAAACGGTCAAGTGCGAGTCGGACTCGCGCGCCGAGGGTTCCGATATACTTTTTGTATTTTAGGAAGCAGAAAAGTCCATTTTTAGGACCGCAAAACTAAATTTGTTTGTAAAGGTTATCAGCCGATTTCTAAAAAACTGTGCAACTTAGAAAGATCGTTTTATTTTTGCTGTAATGTTAACATACATTTCTGTCATCTGTAATTAATTCAGATTTTTCCTTTTACAAACTTCGGAGATAAGGGGGGGGGATGGTATTATTTTTGACATTTTTCATCATAACTTGAAAACTAAGAGACATAAAAAAATACAAAAATAAATTTAAGAATGTACAAGTAAAGCTCTTTCATATGATACCCCACTCGACCTAGTAGCAACAATTTGAAATTTGGCCTCCCCAATTTAGGCCCCCTTTACATTAATAATCATAATTTTTTCAAAATTCTTTCATGTGCATTTAAGTTGGGCTACTTTATTCTAAAACTATTCAAAATTTCAGGTAGATGGCATAAGTGGTTGCTGAGATATAGAGGTGTGACAGACAGACGGACAGACAGACAGACAAAAGTCGCAGCATAAGTGTTCCTTTTTTTTACCATTTTGGTATTGGAACCCTAAAAATACAAATTATTTATTGTTAATAGGTTGACCTTGCATTGCAGTGGGTATGGCTGAGCGCTGCGGGTTTTCCGCCTTCCTACCATTCCTGCTTATTACTCAAAAAGTATGGTAAATACAATTTTAGATAAATTTATGGGGCCGATTAAAACTTTGATCATCAATTTAAAAATACAAATAGGATGTTCCATAGATTTTGGCTGGTTTCAAAAACTTTGCAAGTCTCTAGGCTTCCCGAAACATAAAAAATAATTGATACTTAATAGGGTATTTTTCGCTGAAATCGGTTAATAATACATACAGTAAACAAAAAGTTTAATAATACATACAGTAAACTTCCCTTTACAAAGTAGAGCTAAACTTCCCTTTCTTTAAAAAAATATCGACTATCCATCGTAGCAAAACTCATCCCATCACTAGAAAATTCGTTATACGCATAATGCTTAGCTTCATATTTATTTCAATTTAATTTAATTAATAGACCGTAACATTTTGATATGGTAAAGTAATTAAATTTACTATAGTTATTACATATTTAGCATTTTACGACTATGATATTTTAGGTATAACTAAAATATTAGGTCATGCTTCTAAATCGCGGCTGACATTCAAAAGTGAAAAGGAACGTTTCGACTAATGTCACCCGCACCTTCCCACAGCGAACAGACTGTAGTGACCTGCAAAGTTTTTAAAAGTAGCCACAATCTATGGAACATCATTTTTGTATTTTTAAATCTATGATCAAAGTTTGAATCGGCCCCATAAATTTATCGAAAATTTTATTTACCATACTTTTTGAGTGATATGACATGATCACAACTTCCGTGATCACCCCCTGTCCTGTCGGTCCCTGGTTTTTTATACTACGAAAGTAAAGATAATGTCATACTAGTTATCAAAGGAACACTCAAATAACTTTTTAAATTTGCAAGAGTGAAAAAAGACCAGGTTGGAAAAAACCAAAACTTGACGTTTTAAAAGTGCAACACCTGACAAGCCATCAAATCCCTCTATGACCGAGCGCAGCGAGGTTAAAATCTCTTTGTTTTTTATCCATGACGTTTATTATTTTTAAATACAACCGGCCAGTAACATTTTTCATGCAATATTTCAGTTCGACTTCTATGGTCGTGCAATATTCATGTTCGAAATTCAAATATAGTTTCCACCCGGTACGAAAATGTTTTGGAAGAGTTACCTATTTTGCTCGTCTATATTGATGAACCTATCAGCGATTTTCGTATAGATGGGATGAAATAGTACATTACTCCAGAGGAAAGAAAGTGACAGTTCCATACCGAGAGCGCAAACCATTCGAAGTATGGAACTGTACTTTATCCCGAACTAGCTGACCCGGCAAACTTTGTTACGCCTTACAGGCAATAAATAAGCAGATTTTAAATTTTATTAATAACATTTTTTTTTTCTCCCGCGTGGAATTCAGTCAATCCCTACCCCTGCCACTGCCCCAGCCCCTGCCCCTGCCCCTACCCCTACGCCTGCCCCTGCCCCTACCCCTGCCCCTACCCCTGCCCCTGCCCCTACCCCTGCCCCACCAATTTTCAGCCAAATCGGTTCAGCCGTTCTTGAGTTATAAATAGTGTAAATAACACGACTTTCTTTTATATACAACGTGTAACGGAAAGGTGTGATAATAATAAAGGTCGTGTATCTGCCCATGAAACTAAACAATTTTTCCCAAGGAACATAGGTCTAAATACGAAAATCAATTTTAGACCTTCCATAGAAACTGCATCAGCTGATAGCGCATTTTGTATAGGAGGTCAAATTTGGTTTTTCGTATTGATCAGTTTCATGGGCAGATTGTTGTACATCACTAGTCTATAGGCACATCACTAATGCCGCTGAAATACTTGTCAATGTCACTTCATTGTCTTGTGTGAACGCTTTATATTGAAAATGTAATTCTCTTATAAATGTTTAATAAAACAACAGTTTTACAGTGAAATATCTTTATTCGCTTCACTGCGGCACCCAACAATTGGTAGCAGATCCGTGGCTTCGCCTCCGTAGTTCGTTTTCGTGATGACTACCTCGGCGGCGTCGGCTTCGTCATACCACAGAATTGAAGCACTCACAAAGGAAAATTATGATACTTGGTGCCTCCAAGCCCAAGCAGTGCTCATCAAAAACGGCCTGTGGGGATACGCAAGTGGAGAAATACCCGAGCCGACTTCAACTGACGACGCGGTGAAGAAAGATTTCCAACAAAAAGATTTGTCGACACCCAACACAGATTCACACCCTTCAGTATTATCATCACACCTTTCCGTTACACGTTGTATATTATACAAGGTGCTACTTAATCAAGTGCGTTACTTCTAGTATATTATACGGGCTATAAAACTGAACACAACATGGTAAAATATTGAAAGATTTCTATATGATTTTTCGAGATAATCAAGATTGCAGTTTCTTAACATAAACATTTAAAATATCATCCTTTATCATTGATTTACTCACACTTCTGCAGTATTCATTCATTCATTAGCCATGGCGCCAAAAAGAAAACTGAACATTAGTGGCTCGACTATTTAGGAAATCCAAGATAACAGATTTGCAAACTGCAAATTAATAAAGGTACCTACCTCTAATGCGTCGCTTCTGGCGTGGTGATAGCCACGTCCAAATAGGTACTCATATCAAACGAAAATTGTGCATCAAACATCGATTGTAAATAAAACTTTTATGTACAATTGTAACTTTTATGTTAAAAGTACTTGTTGCGTTTTTGAACATTATTCTTTGTTTGTCTTGTTTTGATATTTTGTAAAACTTAAATTATTGAAATGTTGTTAGATAGATATTTATTTAACGGCATTACATCTGATAACAAGTCGTTGTTTATCCAAGGGAAGATACGTGACAGGCCACAGACATTTTTTTGATAGGTGACTTGGCATAGACTATGTTTCAACTAAGGAGATCATACTCTGAAGGATTTTTGGAATACCTACTTCAGGTATTAAAATTGAGTTACAGTTAATTGTCAGTCCAAAGCCTTGAAAAATGTGATGAAAGGTCTTTTGCACGTACTAAGTGTAGGTACCTCTCGTATGAGTCATCACAGTAAATAAAATAAAATTATATCTTATAAATTATAACTAAAATTATGCTTAGTGATCTATTATATATTCCTAGATTATTTAATTATTTAACTAGCCTCCTATGACTAGGGGTGGGCTTAAAATCAGCCTGTTGCTGTGCCCATGCCCATTTTCGGTAATGTTTTTATTTTTATTGTATTAACTAAATTGTAATTTAATTCTATTGATGTAACTTTGTATTAATGTAAATAATGTAATTTAAAATCGAAAATAAATGAATTTGAATTTATTATTATTATTAGATATAGGACAGGCAGCAATTTTGTTGATGAGTCCTTCAGTGTTGTTTTTTTTTTAATTATTATAATTTAGTATATAAATATTGATATTAATTATTATTTTATTATTATTATTGTTCATAAAGCACAGTTCACACACAGTCTAAGTGATTAAGGACTTAGAGTTCTTTTTAAACCAATTGTCCAGTCTGTTTTTAAATGAGTTCACTGATGGAGCCGAAACAACATCGTCGGAAAGTTTGTTCCATATACTAGCAACACGATTTGTAAGGAAGTGGTGGGCGACGTTCGTGTTTGCATGGGTGCGGTCGATTTGCAGGTTGTGCCCCCGCTGTGTTCTTGATTTCATTGAGTACATGTCTGAGATGGGCAGATTATACTTGGAAGTAAGAATTTTATATGTCTCGATCAGATCTCCTCTTAGCCTTCTATGCTTTAGAGTGGGAAGGTTGAGAATTTCCAGTCTTTGGTCATATGTTTTTTTCCTTAAAGAAAATGGTATCTTTGTGGCTTTTCCTGAACACTCTCTAATAAGTCTATGTCCTTGCAGAAGTAAGGGTTCCATACCTGAACAGCATATTCAAGTAGCGGTCTCACATACGTTTTGTATAATATGACAAAGACTTCCTGTGTGATGTGTTGGAAGGACCGTCTTATAACATACAGAAATTAATTAGCCCTTTTCACTATCATGCTGACATGTTCACCCCACTTGAGATCTTTCGTTACTAAAACGCCCAGGTCTTTTTGTGAGTTGACAGCTGTGATTGGTTGATCTTCAATCGTGTACTTAATTTGGGGGTTGTTGCTGCCAAGATGGAGGACTGAACACTTTGCAACATTCAGTTTAACAATCCATTCTTTCGTCCAAGTGTGTAGCCTGTTTATATCTGACTGCAATTTAACGGAATTCGTAATGGGGTTCCCAAAGAATTTCCTATCGTCAGCAAAGAAACTGGACTGAGACTCAATAATGGCGATCAGGTCTGTGATAAAAATATTGAACAGTGTTGGAGCTAGAACAGATCCTTGAGGAACACCACTGAGCACATTTCTCTTTGAAGACACAACACCCCCTACTCTCACTTGGTATGTTCTATCGTTCAGGTAACCTTTAATCCATTCTAATAAGTTACCACGAATACCAAAGTGCTCCAATTTAATCAACAATCTTTGGTGAGCAACCCTGTCAAATGCACGTTCAAAATCGAGATAAATGACGTCTTCTGGATTGCGGTTGTCTAACTGGATTACCCATTCGTGAACAGATGTTAGTAAATTAGTGACAGTTGATCTTTTCTCAACAAACCCATGCTGGCGAACGGAAACAATGTTGTGTCGATTAAGAAAGAGTGTTAAATTCTTGCATATTATCCTTTCCATTATCTTACTGAGAATGCTCGTCAAGCTAATTGGTCTGTACATTGCAGAAATCATCTTATCACCTTTCATGTTTACCGGTGTGACGATATCATGCTTCCATACCTGGGGTACTTTCCCACTTTTAAAGGAAGTTTTCATTATCTCGGTCACAACTGGAGCCAGAACAGGCGCGCAATGATTATTCATTGAATAGACATTGTCAGGCCCTGATGATGAGTTGATATCTAAACTTGTCATTATTTTGGTTACCTCGTCCTACATTAAACAAAATATCTGTAAGTGAAGCCTCAACAAGGGCAATCTTCTCAACGGACAACTGACCTGTTATTGGGGGCTCAAGGGAGAACGCCTTCTGGAATTCCTCAGCAAAAGCTTCTGCTATGTCAGATGGGTCTGTAACCAGGTCTCCGTTGGCATTCTTGACTGCTGGGGGGATACTGACTTTACCTGCCATGCATCTGCGTATGTGAGAATAAAATGGTATATCTCCATTGTCAAGAATTTTTGCCTCATGCGAAAACAGGCGTCTACGCGTCTCTGCAACGCACCTATTACTGACATCTCTGTATTTAGAGTAGTCCTCGGGGTCGTTCGTCATTCTATTATAAGTAAATGTTAAAAAATTATTATTACAAAGACTCCTTGCCTGTTGATAGACAAGTTAGTCTTTGAATGTCAACTTTTGACAATGTTAATGTCGCAGGTTTTTGATAAAATCTGTTTTTTGGTCAATTACCAAGATATTGTCCCGTGTGATGACGGCAAAGAATTGTACCAACCCGTACGTACCCGTAGGTGTCGTAAGAGGCGACTAAGGGTTTTCATCTAACATCTTACTTACTGCTACTAGAACTTGAAGGTGCAGAACTTATCATGTTTGCTGACGACACTGTGGTGCTCTTTCATGGCGAGACATGGGAGAAAACTCGGTGTCTGGCTGAGGCGGGTATGGCAAATGTAACTTGGTGGCTAGAAAATAACTTGCTATCGCTAAAAGCCGCAAAAACAAAATACATGTGTTTCAGTAAAACTGCAGTATCGTTTTCTGACTGCAATTTTGCTGTTAATGTCATGTCCATCCATGTAACAAGCACCCTAGTGACGCCCTTCGTGTTCTTGCAAACAGCTTGAAAAAGCAACTACGGTTCGATATTTGGGAGTTCAAGTTGACCAACATTTGCTCTGGGATGCCCAAATCTCATTAGTTTCTGCTCGTATACGAAGACTTATTTACGTCTTTAAGAATCTTAGGCTACTGATCCATGTCTATAAGGCTTTGTGTGAGTCGATTATCTTGTATTGTATATGCATATGGGGTAGTGCTGCCAAAACACACCTAAAAGAAGCAGAAACTTCGCAAAGGGCGGTTCTAAAAGTGCTCCTGAAACTACCGTACAGATTTCCCACCAATGAACTGTACAAAAAATCTTGTACACTCAGTGTTAGGAAAATGTTTATAAACGTCCCCACCACAAAAAGACAGTCCCCCACTTACCAGTCACTAACAAAAGACATAATCGCTGCCCAGTTCCTATTACAAAAAGTACATTCGCTCAAAGGCATTATAATTTTATTGCGCCACGGATTTATAATACATTTAGCAAAAAGATTAATAATATAAGAAATATGTCTTCATTTCTGTTTAAATAAAAAATCCGAGAAAGTTTAGTGACATTCGACTATGATGGCACAGAAAAGTTATTACAGATAATCACATAGCAAATTTAATTTACTCACACACCAACTCACACATGCTCTGTACACACAAACTCACACACATAAGCACACACACACACACATAAACACACACACACACACACACACGCGCGCATATATACACACATGCAAAGATACATCCATACAAACACATACACTTATTTTAAATACAAAAATACAAAATACAAAATAGTTTATTTGAGAAAAAGAACATCATTGTTACAATTCAATCTGACACCCACACTAGGATACCCTGTGTCGTGGGTTGCCAGCGCTCTTCCGCTGAATACAAAGAAAGGTTAGTTAAAAGTAAAGTAAAATATATTTCTTTTTTTAACGAAAAAAAAATGTGTAGATGAAAAAGTGTTGATGTAATGCATTATGTGTGTGTTTTACTGAATTTGTTTTTATTTTTTATTATATTAACATAATTTCTATTTATGATTATTTTCTTACGTACGTACTTGCGCAATAGAAGGTGAAAGCTCAGGAAATATCTTGTCTGCTCCAGTGACTGTAGGGTGAGAGCCTGGTGCTCTGTGACACAGGTTTATCCTAGTATGGACACCAGACTCTCACAAAGGAAACTTGTATTATCTTAATATTTTCCTTATTTTAAGTAACCATTATGTACCTTGATCATAAGTTTCGTTTGTGAGAGAGAAAAAATAAAGTAATTTTTTTTACTGCGGTCACCTACAACCGCGGTCCATGGTGCCAACCGTAACGCTAACAAGCGAGGTGACTATGGTACTTCCCCTCTACATTTTTCCAGCAAAAGCTAGAATTCTAGAGGGAGCTTCCTGTCCTGTGTCCTGTTGTTCATTTTATCATAAATATACCTAAAAATCCAAGTTTTTGATTAAAAACCTTAACTTGTTCAGTTTTATGACACAATTTAAAATCTCAAACAAAATTCGCTTCCTTATGGTCACTGTTTGCTCAATAAATCATAAAATTGTCTTCTTCCGGATTTTGATCAAAAACCTAGGTGTTTTAACAAAAACCTGATTTCATAATAAACCTACGACGTAAACCTAAGTACTTTTGACGTTTAAATAGATTTCGTCAACAAGACAACCAATTTTCCGAAAAATAATGTAAATAGTCAGTGTTATCGTGTCGTGAAACAGTGCTACGAACGTGCTGTAAAACGTAGGAATTAGCTGCAGACCTGTTTCCAGCAATAATGGGACACAAACGGCTAAAAGCATTGCTCCTTGAGGCCTATGTAGTTAAACAAACAATAGCCCATTTGAAAGCAGAGGTACTTACCTGAAGAATTTTCTTATTTTACAATGCATAAAGACCGTTTCAGGTTGATCCAATGCTCATCTCTTCCCGCACTGGGTACTAGTGCTGATAAGACTAGTCGAAAAACGCTAGATATCAGTGCTAGATCGAAACACTGGATCAACGTGAATCAGCCTTCATGAAAATCTAGTAAACATCGCCTTTTTAGTATCATTCACTCGTTCATAATTTCTCCTTGTACGCTCTGGCTTACGGCCTTACGCAGTTAAGCGTCTTTGTTAGATGATCTCAGTGACCTTCTTGCTTTACGTATGTGTGTGTGCCATATGAGTATACGCTATCAGCTGTTCTAGCATGGTTTCTACAGGATGGTAAAATCTCGTGCGGATTTAATAATAAAATTTTGTTAGGAGAGTTAACTTCGAAAAATCATATGGAAAGTTTTGTTATTTTTACTACTCCACACAGCCATGGTTTTCTTAAACGTACTTGATTAGGTAGCACCCTATATAGATATGATGATGTATAGTACTTTTTATTACACCTACGGGGAAAATAATAGATACTTATAAATGCATGGAACTGTTATAGTAAGCGGGTAATTTCGGATACTCCTTTATGTTGCTGTTATTTCTTGTTATAATTGTGCTTCTGAACAATATAGTCACAGTAAAGAGATGGTGTTATAGTGCAATATCGTGCTCGGCTTATATTGTTTTGCTTTCTCACTAAAATATGACAGCCTCCGTGGTCTAGTGGTTAGAGGGTTTGGCTCTCGATCCGGAGGTTCTGGGTTCGATTCCCAGTGGGGACACTGTCAAACAAAAATCTCTTTGTGCGACCTCCCCAGTTTGGTTAGGGCATTGCAGGATGAATCACCTGATTGCCCGAAAAGTTAGATGATTCCGTGCTTCGGAAGGCACGTAAAGCCGTTGGTCCCGAATACTATCTACGGATGTAGTCGTTAATGAGCCATGTCAGAGGCCTTTGGCGGCTCAACAACTCTGACACCAGGGTTTGTGAGGTCGGTCATCGACCTTGCAACCCACACGATATGATGATGACTAAAATATGAGAGTAAATACATTTTCAGAAAATGAAGACGTTTCCTTTTGCCAACGTATAATTTTTTTATTAATTATTGTTTCTGTATTTATATTTTTCTGGCAATAGATTATTAACAACTTCTTAGGCCGCCTGTAATGGTTCTGGCGGTGTGTTAGGGATAACCTCATCACTGTCGCTAGAAGTATCCATCTTTAACAGAAAACACAAAGACAAATGCTTATTCAATCGAAATTTTTGCGAACATGCGTGGCCAATTTTATTTTTTATTCGCCCGTTTCTGGAGAAGGTAGGTACGAGTAGGTCATGCAGCCACTTCCTCCGTGACTCCGCGTGTTTTGATTCAGTTTTTTAGGGTTCCGTACCTCAAAAGAAAAAAACGGAACCCTTATAGGATCACTTTGTTGTCCGTCTGTCTGTCTGTCTGTCTGTCTGTCTGTCTGTCTGTCAAGACCCTTTATCTCACGAACGGGTAAAGGTATCAGGTTGAAATTAATACCATATATTAGGATCCATGAACCACACAAGATCTGAAAATTTCAATTTTTTACAACGACGCAATCAAAAGATATGGCATTTTATGTCCTCATCTCCATACATTTATTCAAAAATGAAAAACCTACAGGGTACTTCCCGTTGACCTAAAATTATGAAATTTGGCAAGAAGCTAGGTCTCACAGTACAAATAATGGGAAAAGTCTGAAATCATTAAATATTACAACTTTTCTCACAACTAATGGTAACCAATTGTGGTGAGCTCCCGTTTCAAGAACATTCATATAAGAGAGGGGTCAAGTTGGATGGTCGCTGAGGCGATTTTTGTTTTAGTTCTATTTAAAAACGGGAACATTTACTAACTTGAAAATTGGTATGTTTATAGGGCATAGGCTATAAAATAACAACAAATAATAAAATTTGGTCAAGCGCGTGTCGGACTCAAAAAATCTAGCACATTAACTTACTGAAATTTCAACTAATACAATGTTTATGTGGTGGTACGGAACCCTCAGTGCGCGAGTCCGACTCGCACTTGGCCGGTTTTTTAATTTTCTACATGTACCGATCCGATCTTTCTGATTTTCTGCGATTGGTGACTGATAAACAAAAACCGGCCAAGTGCGAGTCGGACTCGCGCACTGAGGGTTCCGTACAAACCTGTATGTATATAAGTAAAATTTATGGTATTTTTATTGCTAAAAACTTTATTATGTGATGTAAGTAACTAAAATTTATATTTGAGTTGATAAAATGAAAGGTAAATTGCAGTTTACGATTTATGACGTATTAAAAAAAAACTACTTTCTAAAACTCGTTCAAACCAATTTTCGGTGGATTCGGGGTACATCATATATTTTTTTTAATCGTTCTCTTATTTTAGAAGTTACATACATTTTACCACTTTGGAAGTGTCTCTTGCGCAAAATATTCAGTTTAGAAAAAAATTGTATTAGAAACCTCAATATCATTTTTGAAGACCTATCCATAGATACCCCACACGTATGGGTTTGATGAAAAAAAAATGAACCCTAAAATTTATAGTTTTTTTTTCTATTTTTGTGTGAAAATCTTAATGCATTTCACAGAATACGTGTACTTACCAAGTTTCAACAGTATAGTTCTTATAGTTTCGGAAAAAAAGTGGACGAATCTATAAGGGTTCCATTTTCGCCATTTGGCTACGGAACCCTAAAAATGGATGTGGCCAGTAACAATTTATTTAAATTTTGATTTGTAGACATTTAAAATCTCTTTGCTGTATGACTGCTGAAGAATAAAAAAAATGACCTTACTGCAGAGTATATCAGAAGAGTGAATCAAGTACACGGAAAAAAAGAATGTCTTAACTTAAGACAAGAATATTATTGTTTCATATATGGCGGAAACAATATTATCTTGGTTCAAGTAAGATTCTTGGCTGAAGATATCCTTTTTTTCCGTGTATACAAAAAACAGTTATATTCCGGCAATTAAATAAAAGCTTTACGGCAGAAAAAGGCAAGGGGGTGGTACGGTCAACCGCACATCGGTAGAAACTTTTTCAACTCTATTACCACGCCATAGGGTCCAAAAGTGTTTCTACCGACGTGCGGCTGTGTGTACTTCCTCAGATGGACTTTGCACAAAAGCCCTATTACCTACAAAACTAAACAAATATAGACAATTTTATTTATAAGGTAGGTATAAAAACGTGTAAGAGCGTGGTCTCGCCATCAATAGTTTGGCGCGTAGACTTAAGTATTGTCAAAATGTACTTACCTTTGTAATAAATTTATAAAAAAAATGCCTAATCACACGTAATTAAAAACCACTTTATAAACCGAAGCAATCCCAACAAATGCCGATACCTTAAATTTTTAAGTAATTTCGAATTTTATCTTACGTTTAAGTCACTAATCTACAGATCTGATACAGGCTGTGTAGTAATATCGAACGATAAACAAACTGTGTAGTAATAAACGATATCGGGTTATAGCTGAATCGTCTATATTTAAGACAAATTTAAATGGTTTTGTTAAGGGCTTCCGCCCACGACCGACTTTTTGTAGGACCGATTAAAGGACAGATTTTAACTCCGACTTTACGACCGATTTTGTGTGTTTACACAGTTTCGAAACGAAAGTATCGATAGTGTAGTTCCTTCCTACACTATCGATACTTGACATCGTGATATACTGAAGGAGCTTTTACTTTAAAGAAGCTTTGTAGAACTGGCAGTAAGACGCAAATTTATACAAAAGTGCCTAGGTACAATTGACCGCACTTCAGTGGTAACACTTTGTCCTTAAGCGTGTTCTGGTTTCGGGCGTCCTGGGGGGTGATCGTGGTAATTTCAACGATATTACCAAAACAAAAACGTTTGCCTAAAACACTTAGTTAAGACCAAACATGAATTTTGAGGCAAACGTTTTTGTTTTGGAAATGTCGTTGAAATTACCACGATCACCCCCCTGTATATGTTTGACTGACGTGCTGTTGACCGTACCTACCTAAGATAGCAACCCAAACCTGAAACGAAACTGAATACCTATCCATTTCAATAAACTGTAATGTTATTCGATGGAAAATCAAATTTCAAAGATCAAACAAAACAAAAAATATTGAATAAAAAGTATTTTTTTATATCTTTTTTACAATCGTTAAAAAAGTTATCTTTGTTAGTGATTTACAACCACGCCTAAGAAGGGTCATCGTACTTTTTTTACACCCTGTATTCACATTCTCCCACGGCTGCCATCATCTCAGCACGGCCTAATTTAAAAGTCGGCTTTTCACAATGTGTTTCTTGTGTTTCGCTGGAATATCCACGGGGAATATCAGAGCACCATACCTCTTTGTCAATGGTATAGTCATCTAATCGATGGTAAGTTTTTTACATAACGTTAGCTTTCCGCATTGTTTAAACTTTCTCTCAGGTAATTGCACTACATTGTCAGGTATTTTGTTGAAGTATCGAACACACAGACCAACGAAAGATGTATTGACATTTGCTAATCTAGTATATCAAGTCAAATTTGTACAACTTGTACAATTTGTCAAATTTGTACAAATAGGTCAAGTTTGTACTTATTTCTAGTATTAAAATTATACCTGTCCACTACCTGTCACAATTTTTACGTAATTGGTGAATGTTCTTTCTAGCGTGCATAATATTTTCATAAACACATGGCACTGTCATAATGGTGACCTACTTAAGAGCATTATAGGCTCGAATGACCTTGAGCATCTGGGCGGAGCAAAGGCGGGCGACGCGCCTAACTCCTCGCCTCAGTTCTCTTAGGGAACCAAGAGTCTTCAGGCAATAAATTGCTCTTATAGCTCTCTTCTGTAAAACGAATACTGAATGGATATCAGCTGTCCGGCCCCAAAGCAGTATACCATAAGACATATAAAGCTACTAGCTGTTGCCCGCGACTTTGTCCGCGTGGGATTCTATCTATCTGACCATCCATCCATCCACGTCCGTCCGTCCGTCCAACCATCTGTCCAACAGTCTGTCAAACCATCCCTGTCTCTGCCCCTCTCCCCTCCTCTCCGTTCCTCTCCCTTCCCCTTTCCCCCTCCCTCTCCTCCTCCCCTTCCCTCTCCCTGTCCCTCTCCCACTCCCTATCTCTCTCCCTAGCCCTTACGCCATTTTAACGGCTATCCCTATCCTCATATAATCATAGAAACGACACCCATATTGATTTTTAGACATTTCAACCCTATCGCACCCAAACTCCATCCCTACGGGATGATGGTATTTCACGTCCACCACGTTAGATTTCAAAATTGTTGTAGTTTTCGTAATCAGCAACCCAATAAACCATACAAACTATACCCATATTGGTTTTTAGACTTTTTCACCCCTTTTCCCTTTTTTAGGGGTTGATTTTGGGGTGGAATTTCAATAACAACAACGTTGCATAGAATTACAACCCTAATGCCTAAATAATAAATTATGTGGATTTTATTTTTCATTTTAGATATTTATTTTCAACTTCATCCCCATTTTCACCTTTTAGGTTGTTGAATTTTCGAAAACCCTGAGACACATATATATTAATTTTCAGTGTTAGCAAAAATACAAAATTTGAAGATCCTAACTTCAAAACTGACGGACTTTCATACAAACTTTCATCCCCTAGTTTACTCTCTTTGGGGTGGAATTTTGTAAGACCCTTTCTTAATGCACCTTAAGACCTCATAAGAAACCTACATGCCAAATTTGGAATTTCTAGATCCAGCGGTTTGGGCTGTGCGTTGATATGTCAGTCAGTGAGTCAGTCACCATCTTCATTAATATTAAATGCATTTTGCCGTGGGAATGAAGTGTTTTCCCGCGGTAAAAAGTAGCCTATGTGTTATTCCAGGGGGGTGATCGTGGTAATTTCAACGACATTTCCAAAACAAAAACGTTTGCCTCAAAAGTCATGTTAAGTCTTAACTAAGTGTTTTAGGCAAACGTTTTTGTTTTGGTAATATCGTTGAAATTACCACGATCACCCCCCAGGACCAAACCTATATGTATGCCAAGTTTCATTAAAATCCATTCAGTAGTTTTTACGTGAAAGAGTAACAAACATCCATCCATCCAGCCATACTTACAAACTTTCGCGTTTATAATATTAGTAGGATTAGTATGATATAAAAAAAAACTGGTCAAGTGCAAGTCGGACTCGCGCGCTGAGGGTTCCGATATACTTTTAGTATTTTGGAAGCAATAAAGTCCATTTTCAGGACCGCAAAACTAAATTTGTTTGTAAAGGTTTTTTGTAAATTTCTAAAAAAGTGTGCAACTTAGAAAGATCGTTTTATTTTTGCTGTAAAGATTACATAAACTTCTGTCAACTGTAATTAATTCAGGTTTTTCCTTACACAAACTTCGGAGATAAGGGGGGGGGGGGAATGGTATTTTTTTTTACATTTTTCATCATAACTTGAAAACTAAGAAACTCAAAAAAATACAAAAATGTACAAGTAAAGCCCTTTCATATGATACCCTACTCGACCTAGTAGCGACAATTTGAAATTTGGCCCTCCTTATTTTGGCCCCCTTTACATTAATAATCATACTTTTTCCAATTTTTATTCATATGCAATTAAGTTGGGCAACTACATTCTAAAACTATTCCAAATTTCAGGTCGATAGCATGAGTGGTTGCTGAGATATAGAGGTGTGGCAGACAGACGGACAGACAGACAGACATAGCGGCACCATAAGGGTTCCTTATTTTCACCATTTTGGTATCGGAACCCTAAAAATATGAGCTAAATGTAAACAAGACTACCAACCAAAGAGGTTTTGTTCCTAATTGATACAAAAATGTCAATAACATTTTCAGTTGTTACAAATAATAGATAGATAGATAGATAAATACTTTATTGTCACACACAAAACACATTAACAATAAAAGGAGACTCTTAAATCTAGGGTGACAAAGGCGGTCTTATCGCTAGGAGCGATCTCTTCCAGACAACCTTTGCATGCAAGAAAGTTTGAATGAAAACTGTAGTAGTGTGCCAATATAATAATACTTATTATGATTTTGATTTTTAGTATTGTTTCATCAAGTAATAATATTGTAATGGTATGTTATTTTTAAAATTAATGACGAGTGTGTGTCTCAATGAGCCTTTTATTCTTTTCTCATAGATGAGGGATGAGGGAGATGAAAAGTGGAGTGTATTACGCGGCTGCAGAAATATTTTTACCTTGGGCGACCTATTGAATCCCTCGATACTAAAAAATTTAAAACGTTAATAAAGTTATTAATGAGTCATGTCAGAGGCTTTAGGCGGCTTAACAGCTCTGACACCAGGGTTTGTGAACGGTCATCGACCTTGCAACCCAAAGTCATTAATGAGCCATGTCAGAGGCTAGGCAAATGAAGCGAGGCTTTAGGCGGCTTAACAGCTCTGACACCAGGGTTTGTGAACGGTCATCGACCTTGCAACCCAAAGTCATTAATGAGCCATGTCAGAGGCTAGGCAAATGAAGCGAGGCTTTAGGCGGCTTAACAGCTCTGACACTAGGTTTTGTGAACGGTCATCGACCTTGCAACCCAAAGTCATTAATGAGCCATGTCAGAGGCTAGGCAAATGAAGCGAGGCTTTAGGCGGCTTAACAGCTCTGACACCAGGGTTTGTGAACGGTCATTGACCTTGCAACCCAAAGTCATTAATGAGCCATGTCAGAGGCTAGGCAAATGAAGCGAGGCTTTAGGCGGCTTAACATCTCTGACACTAGGTTTTGTGAACGGTCATCGACCTTGCAACCCAAAGTCATTAATGAGCCATGTCAGAGGCTAGGCAAATGAAGCGAGGCTTTAGGCGGCTTAACAGCCCTAACACTAGGTTTTGTGAACGGTCATCGACCTTGCAACCCAAAGTCATTAATGAGCCATATCAGAGGCTAGGCAAATCAAGCGAGGCTTTAGGCGGCTTAACAGCTCTGACACTAGGTTTTGTGAACGGTCATCAACCTTGCAACCCAAAGTCATTAATGAGCCATGTCAGATGCTAGGCAAATGAAGCGAGGCTTTAGGCGGCTTAACAGCTCTGACACTAGGTTTTGTGAACGGTCATCGACCTTGCAACCCATATGATAGGATGATGGTGATTGAAAACGTATAGCTAAAAAACTACCGAATGTATTCTTTGCCACTCGAGAATAAATGTGAACGACATGTGAACAACCTTATACAAAGTTATAATTTTATATGTGTTTCGCGTAAAATGTTTGCGAGATACGAATTAAATTCGGAAGACAGGTTCTTGCAAACATTCCCAAGTGAAACCTCTCTCTACAAGAAGGAGTAGCGAGAGAAGACTAACTTTTTGACAAGCACAACACCTCGTGTATTGGGTTTGCAAATTGAATTGAAGTAACACAGTTGCAGAGTTTCTGGTTTAATTTTGCATATTCGTGGAAATATTCACAGAGCGGCCTATGGATGTGTTGAATATACGACATGTAATGATGTAATCGCAAAATATCTCTGGTGGTAGTTGTAGGTACCTATGTAACTGAATAACTTTTGATTTATATCTTTTTGAAATTTAAGTTAAAAAAAACTATTCTCCCTACGAATCGACTGAATCAGATTTTCATTTGGTATGGAGAATCGATTTTTTAATTTTTTTTACGTTAAGGCGTAGAACAAAAGTTATTCAGTTACAAGGGTAGAAAGGGTTTAAAGATGCACCAAATGAAGCGAAATTTGAAACTGGGACCGTAAGGCGTTGGCCAGACAGCAGCGGTGCGCCGCACGGCACGCCTTCAGCGCACCTCTTCTGTCTGGCTTGCACCGCGTCGTTCTCCTACATTTTGTATGCATGTGATTTGAACAGGCGACGAGACGGCATGCCTAAGGCGCACTGTCGGTGCACCACCGGCGCACCGCCGGCGTGACCGCCGGCACGCCGCCGCACAGCACAGTCCGCTGCGAGTGACGCGCCGGTTCGGACGTAGCATACAAAGTGTACTACGGGGGCACTCGAAGCGCGCCTCGGGCGCACCCGAAGCGCGCCATGGCGCAAACTATGTGCGCTCTTAGCGTGCCATAGACACACCCGATGCGCGCCGCGCCCGTTCTGTCTGGCTTGCGCCTAACTCCGCAGTAAGTTTGTGAAATTCGTTTACCATGATTGCAAAATTTTTCGCTACTCGGTTAAAATGGCGATGATGTGGAAGAGTTCAATAAATGCCATATTTCATACAAAGCGTGACATAATCATTGATTGCAGGAAAAAAAAGAAAGAGCGCAAATAGTCGCGTAACGGTCCTTTACAATACCGTATTATTTCACTTCTAGAGAAACTGTAAATATGTCTGCATAAAATCAAAAGCTCGAAGTTGTTAAAACCCAAGTGAAACACCTTTCCAGCGATGCTAACACCATGATTACCATGGCAACTTACATTATTTTTATGTGACTAATTCAAGTTTAAAGACCAAATTGGTCCTTTAAAAACAGGAAAGCCGAAAGACCCATATAGTGTAGGCAACGAAGCAGTTGACCCCAACATAATTTTCTCAGGCAGATCTAATTTGACAGGATATAATTAAATATATTCAAAATATCAAAAAAAAAAAAATTTTTAATACATTTTTTGTAATTTTTGTATGGCAAATTAAAAGTACCGATTTTTTTTTTATTGAGGGTTTGTCTCATGTAGTGTCTTACCCTAGCAAAGTTTCATCGACTGAGGATTTAATGCGGGGGTCTTCATACAACGATCCGCTTCGTTGCCTAGACTAATAGTAGAAGATCTAAGGCCGAGCTTGTGTGGGGTACCCTGCACAAAACCTGCTGGGATTAAAACTTGGCACAATTCAAGGGAACACTTATAGGTAACATATAAGAATAGGTGCTCCCTGGCAGGACGCGACAGAGACGCACAGCGGGACATAATGTTGAAAATGAAAATATATCGTGTTTTACTAGGTTGATAGTTTTATCTTTTTACCGACATAGGTAGCTGATTGAAAATTTCAAAGGATATGTGAAAATGTGCGTTTGGCTATGTCACGAAAGATCGCAACTGATTTCTTTACTTTTGCCCATCAGCCTCAGTTGTCCCTTCAGATATTACTCCAGTAAAATTACGAGAGATTGTATGGCAAAACGGAAATAATTGATAATAGCCGTGATTCTTTTTCAGATCGATAGATTATATTTCTGTGTAAAGCTTTTTAATGGAATCCACCTAAATTTACTTCATTTATTTATTTATTTTGCCGTCCAAACATTAAAAAAATATGGAATTTCGGAAAAAAATGTTAATAGATTATTTTTTTTATTTACGGCTTGCTATATATTCAGAATTTCATATTATACATGAGTCCACCTAAAAATATAAGCTTTTTTGTATTGTTTAACTTTTATAGCACGAAATTCAAATACAGCTTATCTTCGCAACCAAAAATAGTAATAGATCCGTTTTGCTTTCTTATAATTTAAATAGTGCTATATAATCACATTTTTGGCAAATCCAACATAAATGTTTACAAAATCATTGTAAACCAGCGATTACAAAAAACTTTTTTTTTATTTAGTATGGCATTTTTGTGAATATATATAAGAATCACTTACATTTAAAAAGGTTGAGTTTAGCTCAGTTTATTGCTATTATTTTACCTCGACTTTATTGGCCCTTATATGTAAAAATAAGTGGAGATTTTATATTTTGAAATAAATTGATATTTTTAAATATATTTATGGTGGATTTTGATGCCTATATGTAAAGTATACGTTTACCTATGATATAAAGTATATAATTGTCTATTACTATTTTTGCCTTAGCTGTTATTCGAAAAAAATATTCCGCTTTAAATTTTAGGTGGATTCGTAAATATTGCGTCTTAACATCATATTTAAATACGATATACACAAAAAAGTAGCTATTAGCATTTAATGTTTTGCAAAACCGTATTTTTACTGGACTATATGTCTTTACCTCACAAACGAACCTGTACGAATGTGCATTTCTGGAATTAATGCAAAACGTTACTTTATCTAAAATATGTTACTTTACCAAGGAGATAAAAAGAGATATGAAAAATATGTTTAGATGGAAAAAAAGTGTTAAGGCAGCTGTTTGCGAGAAAAAGAAAGCATGCTAAGATTGGTTAGCCGCAAGCCGAAGGCAACAAGTGATGACGTTAGAGTAGAACGGAAGGAGTAGTAAAGAGTGAAAGGTACGAGTATTGTAAGGGAAGTTGTTGAGGAAAAGAAAGAGGAGTGCAAGGATGAGTTTGACGGAAGGTTTTCTGAAGTTTTTTTGTCTAACCAAAAGATTTTGTGGAAATCCATACGAACAGCCCGAGAAAAGTTTGGAACATCGAAGCTGAGTAAAATCAGAAGTCAGGATGGAAGTATTATAAAAGGTGAAAAATGTGTGATGAAGAGGTGGAAAGAACACTTCGAAAGTGTTTGAGAGAGAGAATAAACAGAGGCCAGCGTATCGAGGTCTTCTTTGGAAATGAATGAGAATGAAGATGAGACTAATGTAAGTGAGATAAGTATGGTTGAAATTATGAAAGCAATGAAAAGTATGAAATTAGGTAAAGTAGCTGGGTATGATAGGATGTCGGTTAAAATGTTGAATGCTGACGAGGCACTGTTGCTAGTCAGCTGTACCGCCTTTTTAACCTGCATTAAAAGCCAAGGCCAAGTACTAGGTGACTGGTGCAAGGCAATGATTGTGCCGATGCACAATAATAATAATAAAAGTTTTTTATTTGAGACCAAAAGTAGGTATAACAAAAGTGAGTTAAAGTTATTTAAACAAGGGAAAAGGATCACAACAGGTCTGCAAAAATTACCGCGCGATAAGTATTATCAGTGTCGTTGGCGAACTGTACGCAAAGGTTTTAATTGAAAAAGTAATAAAAGGTACTGACGAAAAAATATGGGATGTACAAGCGAGATTTAGAAAAGGAATGGGATGAAGAGATCTGGTCTTTTCCTTACGGTGCATAGCTGAGAAGTCTTAGTCCAAAAACCAAAAAGTCTACTACGCGTTCGTGGATTTGGGAAAGATCCATTACCAAGTGGTGAGGAATGAATCGTGGTCGATATTATCTGAGTATGGGGTGAACGGTCATCTGATTTAAGCACTGAAATCTTTCTATGAGGATTCCAGTTGCGTCAGAATAAAAAGAAAGTACACTGAATGGCTTAGCATCGAAAAAGGTGTTAGGCAGGAATGTGTAGCGTCACCTTGGCTGTTTAACCTATTCATAAATAATTGTTTGACTGATCTGAAAGATACATGAGACTGAGAATGAACGAGTTACACACAAACAACACAAAAACATCAAACAAAACATGACATCAAATGTCTTCTCTACGCTGGTCATCAGACCAAGTTATACTTGTGTCATCTGCTAAAGAGATACAACAGATAGTAACAATGATGAATATGGCTTTGGACAGGAAAGGAATGAAAGCAAATGTAAGCAAGACAGAAGTTATGGTACTTGAAAGAGAAAAATTTATGACAGAGTCTACTATTGTAATAGGTGGTGAAAAAATCGAACAAGTGAAAGAGTTTTTGTATCTGGGTTCAAAGTTTACGAGAGATGGAAAGTGTGAAAGTGATATTGAAAGTAGAGTAAGTGCTGGAAACATGATGAATGGTGCTCTGCACGCCTTTTTGAGGAGTCAGGAGGTGTCTCACAAAGCTCGTCTAGCTGTTTATATAGAGGCATTTTTGTACCAACACTGAAGTACGCAAAAGAAACAAACACAAGGGCGTAGTTAGGGGGTATCAAGGGTGGGCTTTGCCTATCCTAGAAATCTTATTGCCCATCCTTTTATCCTATTAAATAAAATCGACATTAGGTACACAGATATTTTCTGAAAAATTTCCCTACTGCTTCCACAATTCTGATTTATACCTTAGTAAAAGTCTTTGTAAAACTTAATATTATCACTCACACCATACAGTCCCTCTAGATTTTGTGGGAAGCATAGGACACTTGGATACGTGAAGTTTTTAAAATGTTATGAGTTTGAGGATGTGTTTTCTAACTAGCTATGCCAATAAGCATGATTAGTGTGAAATTTAGTGACAGGATTAAAAATAGAGTGATAAGAGTACGTTGTGGCGTAAAAGAAGACGTAGTGACTAAAATTGAGAAATGGATGTTAAGTGAACGAGGATTGACTAAAGAGGCGAGGCGAGAGTGAATGGAAACTTTGGAAGTGGAAAGCCTCGGCGAATGTACCAGGACCAAATTTAGGACGTTCAAAATAAAGGTTATGTACCCTAAGCCAACGAGCATGTATAAAAGGATTGATCAAAGTATAAGATGCTAGAAAAGTGTGTATAGATCGTAGCAGGTGGAGGACTGTGGTAGAGACCACAGTCCTCCACCTGCTACGATCTAGGCAGAGGCCTACCCCGACGGGATGTTATTACTAAAAATCTTTAGATAAGACAACCTTGTTAATAATTTTGTCAAGAAAACAGTCCGATCCATTTTCACTGTGGCTCAGTGTATTTGATATTCATTTTCTTTATGATAAATTCATGATAACTTGAAATTTTGTTTCAATTTCATTCCATTTTAACAGATGTAAATAAAAATCAGTCTGAAATGTAACATCACAAATAGGCGTAAGTGGATCTGTTATCAAAAAAGAAATCTCCTAATCTAATAAAGGAACGAGAAAACCATTTACATTCATATTTAAAGGATTAAAATTTTCTATCGAAGTAATAATTAACATCTTACTAAATATACAAAATAATCGAGTAAGTCCCTCAAAGGCATCCGTGTTTTTCTTCAATTCGCTCTCCTGTAAAATTTATTGTGAAAAAGCAGTTACGGCTCTTCGTGATTCGACCGACGAATATGTATGTCCTCATGATACTGAACAACTTTTCCCAAGGAACATGATCTAAATACGAAAAACCAAATTTGACCTTCCATACAAAATGCGCTATCAGCTGATGCAGTTCCTATGGGAGGTCAAAACTTGATTTTCGTATTTCGACCTATGTTCCTTGAGGAAAGTTGTTCAGTATCATGAGTACATGCATATCTTTTGCTATCAAGAATTAATTAAAAGTCACCCTATAGACGTATTGAGAATGGTACATAGGCACAGTAAATATATAAGCTAAAGCAGTATGGAAACTCCTAACAAACGTCCAGAACTGGCGCACTCACACATGCGCACACCGCTACAGGAAAATAAGCAGTTTTCGCGCTGAAGTCAGTCGTGGGTGCCAAAACCATAATACAAACAAATAGGTAAGTACATATAGGGTCCCTATAAGTATATCCCTGTCCTTGTGCGAAAAGGCGACTAAGTATCTTAATCTGCCTTTGTGTCATAAAAGGCGACTAAGTGTCTTAATCAACCCTTGTGTAATAAAAGGCGACTAAGTGTCTTCATCTACCCTTGTGTCATAAAAGGCGACTAAGTATCTTTATCTGCCCTTGTGTCATAAAAGGCCACTAAGTGTCTTCATCTGCCCTTGTGTCATAAAAGGCGACTAAGTGTCTTTATCTGCCCTTGTGTCATAAAAGGCGACTAAGTGTCTACATCCGCCCTTGTGTCAAAAAAGGGGACTAAGTGTCTTCATCTGCTCTTGTGTCATAAAAGGCGACTAAGTGTCTTTGTCTGCCCTTGTGTCACAAAAGGCGACTAAGTATCTTTATCTGACCTTGTGTAATAAAAGGCGACTAAGAAACTTAAATTTTCCTTGTGTCGTAAAAGGCGACTAAGTGTTTCGATCTGCCCTTCTGTGATAGAGGTAACTTAACCGGCTACCTGTATTGATAACGTATTTTGTAACTGCGATTATTTTGAGAAAAGTATCATAAACTCGCTTCAGTCTGACCACTCTGGTCAAAGTGTCACTTTTAATTATTCTCGAGTAACCCAGAAGATAGATATAGAAACCAGGAGTCTAACGAACGATAGGTTAGAAAAGTACAAAAACACGTTACTAGAAAAACTGCCCTGTCACAATTATAATACTAAGAACCCTAATAACTCATATGAAGATTTATTCACATTGATTAATACTGAATTCAGTAAAATTTTCACTATTAGGAAAAAGCAAATTATTGTAAAATTCAAGTTCAGTGACTGGGCTACCGCTAGTATTCGCGAAAGCAGAGAGATACTTTTTGAATTATATGAGCTAAGAAATTATTCAAATGACGACAGTTTCATTGAATATGTCAAAAATTATTCAAAATTGTTTAAATTAGTTTATTTAGACTCGCTCTATTTGAATTGTATTCTGCATGACATTCAATAAGTATTCTGTAAAGAATCTACATTGAATAAATAATCTGAATCTGAATCTTAACCTTTCCTTGGGTGCTAAAAGGCGACTAAGTGGCTTAACCTTCTGACTTAACATTTTATGCAAGACTATCTGCTAAATTTAATTTTAACTTTAATTTGACACGATCAGGAGTCCATGACCATACAATTGAATAGCTTTACTTAAAAAACCTAGGTCGAAAGAAGAAAAAAAAATTTCCCCCATACAAAACGCGCTATCGGCTGACGCTATTTCTAATCTAATGGACATAAAAAAAAATCTTTTCGTATTTTGACTTCTTACGGAAAGTTGTTTAGTTTTACGGGCCGAAAACATGCTGAAAGGAACATAGTTTATAGAAGCACCCAATATTTGAGTTCATCATACTATTCTTATTACAAAACTTCTGGGTTACAATTACAACCCTGACGCTCCGACGCAGAATAGTTCTTTTTAAAAAAAAGGCCCGAGTTTCCATACTGCTTTAGCTGATATATTTACTGTGACATAGGTATGTCGCAGGAAAACTGTCATTTGACATAATTTCTAGGAATTTTATAAAACGTTGAGAAGTTGACCATTTTACATTACCTATGCCTTTAAGTTTATAAAACGGCGTGATTCATCATAACATCCTATGAAATTTCCACTACAGGACAGGGAGCTCCCTCAAGAATTCTAGCTTTTACTGGAAAAATGTTAAAACCATAGTCACCTCGCTTGTCAGCGTTACGGCTGGCACCATAGACCGCGGTTGTAGGAGACCGCAGTAAGTAAGATGGTACCTTTGGTACACAGGAGGATGCTGCTGCCCATCCTCCAGCTTATAACCCTTAGTCGCCTCTTACGCCACCCACGGCTATGTATGGGATAGTACTATTCTTTGCCGGCACCACACGGGACCAAACGGCGTGCATACTGTCATGGTAATTCGTTTCTCGCTGGCCTCGTACGTTGCGGTTGTGGGATAACCTAACCCAACCCAACCGATCCCGAATTCGGCAGGGCTAAGTTGGGGTTAGTTTCGGTTTCTGTTCGGTTTCGGTTCTATTTTTGAAGCGACGTAAATGTAACTGACGTCATTAAGAGATTTTTAATATCCTACAATGATTAAAGATTTTTTTTTTGTTTGCCTTGGCTAACGAACCTAAAACGCACCAATGATCTAAACTAAACCGACGCGGTTTTACAATTCGACAGTTGTAGACAATTTGCCGGCAAATTATAAAATGGCGAATTATGCAATTTGTTTTCGACACATACAATTCTAATTTATAACTTTGCAGAGTAGCCTAACATCTGATATCTGTATAGCGAAGGTTCATTAGAATATTATTTTAACTCTCGCATGGTATAACATGGAACCAGCCTTGAGTCGGCACTCAATTACAGCCTACATCCAAACTTGTTAATCCTTCTTAATTTATGTACCTACAAGTGACCTACATCCTTCCTACATATACTTGATTCCCAGACTTTGTGGTAATGTTGCGGTTAGTAGGAAAACCCGCTCCAACCTTAATACTCGTAACAAGTTTATAAAATATTCTTACTAGGGTGTCCCAGAAGTAAAATTCAACCAAATACCAATTGCAACATTTATGTTGGCCTTGAAAAACGTTTTTATCTACTCACATATCGTAAAGCCTCAATAATGCGTTCAAAAAGGTTACCATCTGTGCTTAGATAATAATTAGGGTCTTATATAAAAAAGTTAGACATCTGTTGAACACTTGATTAAAAAAATGCGCACAAAATAACTGGCTATGTCAGTTGATGCGCAGAAGTCATTTTTGACTTCTGCGCATCAATGACATAGGCAGAGTTATTTGGTACGATTTTTGTTTGTAATCAAGTGTTCAACAGATGTCTAACTTTTTTGTAGTAAGACGGCCTGTTTTTATCTGTGGGAGTGTATTTTAATTATTGAATTTCCCGCGGGAGACCTGTTAAATAACTTTTTAATTTTTGTAGACGTGCGTGCCTCGAACTATAAATTATACAACTTTTTACTTTTAGGCGTGCCATGACAGCGAGCTGTATGCAGCAAGGAGGTTGCATTGCAATATTTGCAATGATTGAAAACTCAGCAAACCGATGCTGTATTAAGACACATATTTTTATTGGTTTTGTAATGAAATACTTATAAAACATCCATGATTCGCCTTCAGGTGTTTTTAAATCAACTAGGAACATCGCTTAGTAGTATCGCCAGGAAAAGAGAAAAACATTACTACAAGGTTTGTTTTTGAACACTTTATTTTAGGATTCACGATATTTGAGTAGATAAAGTTGTGTATGCATCTTCACATAATTAGGCATAAAACACTCGTGTCACCTATTACGGAACTTGGCATAAACCGACACTCGAGTTTTATATCCCTCATTACGTACCGTTGCATAAAGTACTATTGACATCTTGGATTAGGAGTTTAAAATTGTTGGTATTTTAGGATCACGAATGGGTTTACTTTTGTCATTTAGAATTTAGTGACATGTTCAAAAATAATAAAAACAAACAGTGTTGACTTGTTTCATTTACAGTAATGAGGTGCATGTAGCTTATTGAAAATAATGAATAAAATATAGTAGAAATAGCCCGGCTTCCATGGTATAGTTATTGGTCCAAGCTTTTTTTAGTTTCTCATTTACCTGCAGGTAGTTGATTTGATAAAGTATTTAAGTTCCTTACTTGCAATTTACTTATATTTATCAGCCACAATTTCTACCCTTACCGAAGATGTTTTCTAAGAAACTTTTTCACTCTTATAATTTTAATCGGTTACGTACGGTACGTTTTCTGTATGGAATCTGTCTTAAAAATTGTTTTTAAAGCATCTTCTACAAAAAAAAAAACTATATTATGTGACGGTTTTCCCTTTTTACGAAAGTAGGGACGATTCAATATGCAAAAAATTCTTCATCCACTCATTTAAGTTATTCAGGGCTTGAATTATCGGCGAACCGTAGCAATTCCAAAACTTTGTCATCTATTCTTTCCGTGACAACCATAAATTATTTAAGTATATAATAGTAGTTTATGCAACGGTACATAATGAGGGGTATAAAGCTCGAGTATCGGTTTATGGGACGCAGGCGAGCGTAGCGAGCCAAGTTCCATAATAGATAACACGAGTGTGTTATCTATTAATTATGTGGAGTTGTATAAACTACCAGTATATAAGATCCTAATGAAATAGTGAACATGATTTTAGTATGTTACTCAGACTATGAAACTGAACAACTTTCCCAAGGAACATGGGTCGAAATACGAAAAACCAAATTTGATCTCCCATACAAAATGCGCTGTCAGCTGATGCACTTTCTATGGGA
The DNA here is from genome assembly GCA_947532105.1 of Athrips mouffetella. Lineage (NCBI taxonomy): Eukaryota > Metazoa > Arthropoda > Insecta > Lepidoptera > Gelechiidae > Athrips > Athrips mouffetella. The sequence goes on from OX383956.1 coordinate 38,673,521, forward strand.
GGTCAAACATTGATTTTCATTTTTCGACCTATGTTCCTTGGGGAAAGTTGTTCAGTTTCATGGTCTGAGTAACATACTAAAATTATGGTCACTGTTTCATTAGGACCTTATATACTTAAATAATTTATGGTTCTCACGAAAAGAATACATGACAATGTTTTGAAATTGCTAGGGTTCGCCGACAATTCAAGCCCTGAAAATTTTTTATGAGTGGATTAAGAATTATTTGCATATAGAATAGTTCCTAGTTCCGTAAAGGGATAACCGTAACATAATATATTTTTTTGTAGAAGAAGCTTTAATAAATTTTTTTAAGACAAATTCCATTAAGAACACGTACCGTTACCAATTAAAAATTTTAAGAGTGAAAAAAGTTTCTTAAAAAACATCTTCGGTAACGGTAGGAAGGAATTGTGGGTGATAAATATAACAATTGAAAGCTAAGGTTTGTAAATTGAAAGTAAGGAACTTAAATATTTTATCCAATCAACAACAACAGGTAAATGAAAAACATGGAAGCCGCGCTATTTCAACAATATTTTATTCATTATTTTCAATGAGCTGCACGTCATTAGTGTGAATGAAACAAGTCAACATTGTTTGTTTTTATTATTTTTGAACATGTCACTAAATTCGAAACGACATACGTCAATGGTTACCCTTTGATGATACAAAAATATTAACAATTTTAAGCTCCTAATCCTAGATATCAAGATATACAAGACGTCCCGTTTATGGATCATGCGAGTTAATAGTGCAAGACAAGTAATTTATTTTCTGTTTGAGAAAGTGGTCAGAAGCTGTAAATTTTAGGTTCACAGAGAGAGTCTAGCTAGACAAAATGCTTTGTTTTGTAGAAGGAGCCCATAGTTCGAAGAAAGAAAATGAGAACGAATTGGTAGCATTTCATCGGTAGGTTTAGCCAAATTATTATCATTTTAATCTTAGATTATTAAAGGTCTCAGCGCGCGCCGACTAGATACCGTCTTACTTAAAAACAAATGCTCCGAAATAAAGTTAAAAAGCTTTTGAGTTAGGTTGGAGTAGTCCCCGAGGCATTGAAAGTAGCAACTGTTACTCCAATTCACAAAGGCGGGGGTAGTTCTGACTATAATAACTATAGGCTTATATCTCTACTTATTGCTTTTTCGAAAATTCAAGAAAAAAATTATAAACAAAAGATTAATGTACTATCTAGAGAGTAAACGTATGCTTACAGACTGTCAGTTTGGGTTTAGGAGAGGCAAGTCAACGGAGGATTCAGTTAGGTCCCTAATAGAAAAAAAATCTTCTTACCTGGATGACGGCTTGCCTTATATCGGAGTGTTCCTTGATCTTGCATAGGCCTTTGATACAGTAGCAATACCGATACTTCTCAAGAAAGTTGGAAGAATGGATGTCCGTAGCATTGCTCTCAACTAGTTCTAAAATTATCTAACAGGCAGATCCCAACAAGTTAAAGTCAGTAACTGATCAAGTAGTGCGAAGAAATTAGCTTTGGAGTACCTCAGAGAAGCGTACTAGGCCCGACTTTATTTCCTGTATACCTAAACGATCTCCTTCTCCTTTAACTGAAAAACGCAGATATTGTCTGCTATGCCGACGATACCGCTATCATATTTCGTGGCAATACGTGGGATGAATGCTTTGAAAATGCCGAAAAGGGCATGTCAAAAATAAAGAAATGGCTGGTAGGAACATTACTAACTCTTAACATCCTGAAGACGAATTATTTGTGCTTTTACAAAACAGCAGCGTGTGCTTTTAAAATTCATCACAAACTGATAATTCATACCTGCAACACTAACCCGTTTAGCTCGTAAAATACCTGCTCCTGTGAAGTGATATCACGTTCAAGCACGATCAAATACCTGGGCCCTGAGACAAGTGGCTTTCTATTATCACAAACGCTATAGAATGGAATAAAAATGTATAGGATTGACATAAGCTGTCACGCAACATTTAGTTAGCTAATGTCAATTCCATAAATTTTCATTCTATTCTTCTAGCGTTTGCGATTGTAGAAAGCTAGTTGACTCAGGGCCCTGGGCGTCGTCCTTGATCAGAGAGTGACTTTCCAAAATCATATACAGCAGCAAGGGTTAGAAAATTTATATACATATTCAAACAACTTAGACTTGCAGCGAGCTCAAAACTGTTAAAATCGATTTACACGTCCCTCCGTGAGCTAAGTAATACATAATGTCAGGAAATATGGGGTGCAGCAGCAAAATCTCACTTGATAGCTCAGATAGCGCTTCTGAAAATGATGCTGAATAAGCCGTTCGGGTAAACCACTACATTAATCTATAGTGAAGCGGAAGTCTTAAGCGTAAGACGCCTTTGCATACTCAAGGCAGTTTTGTGTATACACAAAGCAATTTAAATAATTTAAGTAGTCCTTACTTGATCTGGGTTTTTGCCTACCTATTGCTTCGACGATGCAAGCAAACTAAACTGATTGCTCAATGCGAGACTAGTAATTAGTAGTCAAACAGGATTCTAATTAAAATTAAGAGTATTCGCAGCGCAGCACGGCATATACGGTGTAAATTGCAGGTGAGCGGGCTCGCTCCTCTAAATATTTCGTCACATTTGTTAGGCTTAATCCTTATCTATATTCTCGCTGAACACTACACGAGATGACGAGACTTACCGAGTCTTCATTTAGTCCCGTATCGTATGCGAATAAAGGTCGAAAAATATAAGAGCGACCTCGGCTCCTTTATTAAAACGTGTTATGATCTGGCATGGAATATTGCTGTTACCTTTGGGATGGTTCAGCCAAATACCAATTAGCTAAACTCGACTTTATGGAACGCAGAGTCAAGAATCTCGTCGGTGACGAGATGCTGGTTGGAACCAAGCTTTAAAAGCCTGGCCCACCGTCCTGCAAAGTTGCTTGCTTGTCGTAAAGTATTGTACATTCAACTGTCTACCGTGAGATAGAGCGCGCTGACAGATAGACGGACATCAGAGCCATATTAATACTACGAATAAATGATAAGTCAGGAAATGTAACTGCGCTCAAAAAATGACCCAACGAAAGTCGTGTAGTCGTGTCACCGCGTCAATTACTCAAACCACTAGTTTGATAGACATTGCAGCACGCGCGCGAACCAATCCATGCTCTTGTTCTGAATTTGAATATACGTCCTTTTGGTTTCACGTAGAGCCACTTTTTGTGTGGAATTTGTTCTGAGTTAGAGTTCCTGACATTATTTATTCGTAGTATTAACAGGGTCTCGTGCTTCACCTTTTGGGTACGGAACCCTAAAAATATATAGCTTACTGCTAAAATTAATTGATCTTGCGATTATTATATCCGGTTCAAACCTTCCTCGAGATATTCAAGCTCAGAGGTTTGTTTTTAAAAATGGCATCACATCTTCCTAAATTCAATGTAGTTTGATATACCTTGTCTAGGTTTTCGAGTGCTAGGGTTGTCACCAGTATCAGTTACAATTAAAAAATATTTAATTTAATTGATTCGTCAAACAAAACTTTATTCTATGGTGCTGCACTTGTGCAGTCAAAAGCACGACAAGCTTGACAACTTGTTGACATTTTTCGCCTTGCGTAACGAGTCCTTAAATACGTAATAGACACTTTTAAATGGATCTTAAGGTATAGTTTAGTGTCTTTACCGTACTGCGGTAGAATGTAGGTATGTACAGTCAGCCGCAAATCGGTGGAAACATGCACTAAGAAAATGAGAATTGGTACCGTAAAGCGACGGTTCTGATTATTCCTACATACCTTGATTGCTTGCTTTTGCTTGTGGAAGGGCTTTTGTGCAAAGTCCGTCTAGATAAGTACCTTTTTCTGCCGTAAAGCAGCAGTTTTTGCATTGCTGTGTTTCGGTTTGAAGGGTTAGGGAGCCAGTGAAATTACTGGCACACGAGCCATACCATCATAGTTCTCAGAGTGGGTAACGCGCTTTGCTTTGCACTTATTAGTGCCAAATTATCTAAATATATAAAAGAGCTTGTCCTGACTGACTGATTCATCAACGCCGAGCCGTAACCGCTATAGATACAGATCTTAAATTTTGTACACAGGTTCTATGCATGTCAAAACTACCCTCAAAGAAAGGATTTTGGAAAATTCATCTCTCAAGGGGATGAAATCGGGGATGAAAGTTTGTATGAAAGTCCTTTGTTTCTTGAGTTAGATTCGCACAAATTTGACTAAGCTTTTGGTATAAAATAAAGAAAACGTGTTTAAGCATTTCTTAAAAACCATTATTCAAGGGGGTGAAAAGGGGACGATTTTTTCCGTATGTTGGCCTATAAGTCTTTCATTTTTATAGGTAAAATTATAGTAATTTGGTTCTGAGCTCTTGGTAAAATATAAAAAAAGAAGATGTTTTAGAATGTTTCAAAATTCATGCCCTAAGGGGGTGAAATAAGGGATCAAAGTTTGTATGAAAATCCTACAGTTTTGACATGCTGTCCTTGAAAATTTGGATTTTAGTTATTAATAAGAAACATGTGTTTTAGCAATTTTGAGATATTGTCACCCAAGGGGGTGAAATAAGGGATGAAAGAAATAAACAACCCTCCCGAGGGAGGGGGAAAGTAAGAGGGAGAGGAGAGGGAGGGGGAGAGATTGCACCACAGAGCAGGCTCTGCTCTGTGGATTGCACAATACTGCACATTGTCTGCGGGCCACAGCCAGTTTCTCTAATTAGACAGTGGGTATCAAGGGCGGTGGTAACCACTTACCACTTGGTGCCGTGCGGCCCGCTCGTTTGTCCACTTATGACAAAAAAAAGTACCCACTGGTTTTGTTAAGTACAGCTTTCGTGTGTGGCATAAGTAGGTACCTATTTTGCAAGTGACGACACTAGCAAAATAAAACTCGTTTGTATTTTCGTGCTCATGCAACATCTACTCCACTACTCGTTGTAACTTAGTAATATCAACATCCGAGACGAAAAAAAAACATTTACGTGAATGTAACTTGAAATAAAGCGTGCGAAACGTATCGAACATGTGAAGGCCGAAAGCGTCATAGCCCTGCTGGTTACGCGAACGCTGGCGCGCCGCGCCGCCGTAGGTAATTAATTCATGCCCTAGACGTTGAATGAGATAGGCCTAATTCAACTAGCAATGTATACCGAGCTAGTTTCTGAATTTAATTAAAAGGTGTGAAAGCGACGTAAGTCTCGTCTCTGAGTGAGGTGACAAAACTTTAGTGAATTTCAGCGCCACCAAAACACAAGCATGTTTAAAAAAAGGCCAGTGCCAGTATGACAGTGGAGTCAACGCCACTGGTCGCTCTTCTGGTTTGAGCTGTGGTAAGTGCGCTGGTAGATTCCCGCGGCACCATAGCTTAAACGAAATCATCCATAGGGCCCTAATATCCATGGAAGTTCCCTGCAGCTAAGAGCCTCCATGGCTGAGTTGAGATGATGGACATGGAGAGCTTCCTTGATTTAGAAACCGGCTTGTGTCACCACTTGCTGTGGTGCACCAGGGAAGCAGGGCGGTCGCGGAGTAAGCCGCTTTACAGAAGGAGGTTAAGTATGTTAACCTGGCAAACTCATACATTTTCCTGCCTTGACGGGTGACGTGTGTGAGGTGCAAACATGTCATCTGTTTCGTGAGGGAGCTGGGGCGGCGTTTGAGTAGACAGGGTGCCGATTTCCGTGTTGAATTGTACCTGGTGCAGCACATCTCACTGGCTATATAATGCAGCTAGTATGACGGGCCAATTCCATTCTCACCGGTTACGATTCGGGGTGGTTTTTTTTGGACATTTTGGCAGTTTGAAGATTTTAAGATTTTTTTTAAACATAAAAAAGAAATTATATATGAGACATCAAGAACATTAAACGAATACTCGTGTAGTTTTGTCGAGTATGTGTAGTGGACTTTACCGCGCCATTTCAAATATTTTAACAAAAGCATTGAATACCTAATGAATATAAGCCCGAGTATGAGAGTCCTTTCACTGCTTGAATGAAAGTACCTCCCTACACGGCACTAATTCGCTAGACAAAGGCCGTAATCACAATCTCATTTTGAGTAGCGTCGGCTTTGTACAATTTCAGAAACGAAATCTCGTAAGTTTACAATGACATCATTTTGGTGTACTTAAGTTTGAGCTCGTTTCATTTTGAACTTATGGAGGGCAGTATTTTGGTGCGGGCGCTGGCCCATGCCATGTGTGGTTGCGCTAAGCCTGGTTGCGGGGTTTTATTAAACACCTAATAAGAGTATAAAAACTTATCACGAGGCCCGTAGTGGTCCCGTACCACTAAAATACCGTCTTAGGTATGCGCTCGAGTCCGACACGCACTTGACCAGTTTTTTTAGTTCACGTAACACGCTTTTGTTTGAAAACCTGAGACTGTGATAACGTTTTATTTCTTTTTCTACGCCTAATAGAAGCTTGGTTGAAAAAGAATTTTTTACTATATAATTGTAATATCATTGTTTTTACCCGACTGCCCCAAAACAGGAGGGTTATGTTTTTCAAGTGTATGTATGTCGATTTCTTTGTCGCGCTCTGCAGCCTAAACGGCTTGGCAAATTTCAACATGTGAGGCGTCGTTAGGTTCGTATTCATTGTAGGAGTGTCATAGGGTATAAAAAAAAGTACTAAATAAAAAAACTATTTCAAAAAATAAAATACCCGACTGAAATAGAATCTTAATCGGTTTCCGATTGAGATGAAATTTTGCATGCGTATGTGAATCGGATGACAATGCAATATTATTGTAACTTGGAGCTGATCTGATGATGGAACCGGAAGATATCCATAAAAAAGTGGAGATATTACCGCGTTTCAGAATCCTACAGCGCCATCTGTAGGTGGGTAGCGTCGCTTGATCACCTGGTAATATTTTAATGATAAAACAACTCTGGGAGGTTTCTTTATGGTATATTTGGGCTTAGCTAGGCCTTTTGGAAATAAAATCACTTAGTTTTAACATACAAAGCAATGACTAAATTTCCCGTGCAAGATGCCGCATTCATTACTTTTGTAATATACTGTAGTTTTTCTACTCCATACCAGAGGCGCTGTTTTTATTACCGCGTTTCAGAAACCTACAACGCCATCTGTTGGTGGGTAGCGTCGCTTGCTCATCTGGTAATATTCTATTGATAAAACAACTCTGGGAGGTTTCTTTATAAAATATTTGGGTTTAGCTAGGCCTTTTGGAAATAATTTTCTAAGTTTTAACATATAAAGCAATGACTAAATTTCCCGTGCATGATGCAGTATTAATTACTTTTGTGGTAGACTGTAGCTGAGCTGTTTTTTTATGTCGACTACCCAAGGAGGTTTTAGCCCACGCTTCGCCAAAGCGAACCACCAGCGACTAAAACCTTGTGACTACCAAATTCAACCATACCTTACGTACGGTCAACCGCACGTGAATGGAAAGATTTGCAACTCTATTACTAAGTCACAAAGTTCGAAGTGTTTCTACTGACGTGCTGTTGGGTGTATGTAGAAAAATACAGTCAGCAGAGAGGACCTATATACTCGTATCGCACTTAACAGCATCGGGTGTCCACCAAACCTTCTTAGTTTAATAAAGAGCTTCCACGAAGATATGAATGGCGCTGTCGTTGCTGGTGGCATTACATCTGAGCCGTTCAAAATGCGCAGAGGTGTCCGCCAAGCATTCGGCAATGACCAGCAGGGTATACATCTACATTAAAGAGCTGATGGGAAGTTGTACAACATAATTTCACTTCTTAAGTCCAAGCGCCATCGCGAGGACGTTTTTATCGACAGCCTTCTATTTGCTGATGATGCAGCCTTTGTGGCCAACACTGCAATTGATTTACAAATAATCGTCGATAAGTTTTCACGGGCATGTTCTTTGTTCGGCTGAATACAAGAGTATGGCAAAACAAACATCTTACGACGAACACCAAGATGATCGTTTACCAAGCATACATTTCAAGCATACTGTTGTATGGAGCAGCAAGGACGACGTACGCAAAACAAGAGCGACAACTTAATGCCTTTCATATGAGCTGCTTCCAAAACATCCTAAGCATCTCCTGGAAGGACAAGGTAACCAAAAAAACGGTCTTACAACGAGCACAGCTGCCCAGTTTCTTCGCATTGCTGAAGCAGAGACTATTACGATGGTTGGGACACGTGCGCCGCATGGAACCAACCCGTCTACCTCAGCGTGTATTGCTTGGTGCTATAGCGCACGCAAAAAGAAGTGTTGGTAGGCCAATGCTGCGCTTTAAAGATTGCGCCAAGCGAGACATGATCACTTTTGGTATTGGACACCTAGATTGGGAGCAGACAGCTGAGGACAGAACCAAATGGCGTAAATCATTACTGGATGGACGCAAGGTACACGATGAAGCCTGGTGTTGTGCCATTGCCGAAAAAAGCGAGAAACGTAAGAAAAATAACGACATAACATCAGTTATTGATAACAAAAGCTTCACCTGCAGAGCGTGTGACAGGACCTGCCGCTCCCGAACAGGCTTATTCAGCCACGAAAAACGGTGAAATCGACAGAATATTGCTTAAATCGTCTGACATAGACGGCTAAGGCATATGATGATTATGTATGTATGTCGATTTATTTGTCGCGCTCTGCAGCCTAAACGGCTTGATAGATTTCAACATATGAGGTGTCGTTAGATCTGTATTTATTGTAGGAGTGTCATAGGGTATAATATTTTAGTACGGCACCTTTGAAGAGAAAAAAGGGGGAAATAAAATTTTTAAAATCATTACTTTTACAACATGGGTATCAAACAATAGCTGGTAAAACCCTGATTCTAAGGTTTAAGCAAATGTTTTAGTATAACTTGACGTAGCAAATCTGAAAACTAAAAAGTTAAAATAAAAAAATTGTATAAGATACTGCAGGCGGGGACGAAAAAACATTTTGTGGATGTTTACGACTTAATTTTGTTCGTCCCCGCCTGCAGTATCTTATACAATTCAAGTTACCAAATCCAATAGGATTTATGTTTGTTTTCCTCTCTTGTGCTAAGCAGTTGGGTTTTTTGTTATTTAATAATTTTTTATTTACCATATTTATTGACATAACAGATTGATAATTTCTAACCATTTTAATATATTGGAATAAATTTAATTTAAATTTTTTGTTGACATTTACCTTGACATTGAACTTGACAATCATATTCTACCGATACTAACTGTTGCCCGCGGCGACGCTCGGTTGAATTTTGTATTTTATATTATACGTGTTTTCCCATCAAAAGAGATATTTCCACCTTGTAAAAAGTAACCGATAGCACTCAAATCCGTTGTTCCAAACTTTGGCCCTATTGGATTACCCTACCCATTTCCCTACCCCTAACACTATCCTACCCCTATCCCTACCCTGTTTTTAGGTTAACAATTAGAAATAAAGAATTACTTGTCCTAGGGTTTTTGTAAATTCAACCCTTAAGGGGGTGAAAGTTTGTATGGGGAAACAAGATTAGTTAAACTATTTTATTCGAAACTTCACAGGAGTACTCCTATTAATAGATGAGTAAACACTTGTTTAAGGTTTTTTTTTAGAATTCAACCCCTGTTAGGGGGAAATGGGGTGAAAAAGTCTAAAAGGTATCTTTTGTATGGTTTTTCGGGTCGCTGATTACGATTTTGTAATCCAATGTAGTGACGTGAAATACCATCATCCCCTGGAGACGGGGTTGCGGTGCGATAGGGTTGGAATGTCTAAATATCAATATGGGTGTCGTTTCTATGTTTTATTTGCACGTTAATTACGAAAATGGTATGGATTGGCGAAAGGGGAAAGAGTAGGGGTAGGGATAGGGGTAGGAATAGCGGTAGGGATAGGGGTATAGATAGGGGTAGGGATAGGGGTAGGGATAGGGGTAGGGATAGGGGTAGGGATAGGGGCAGGGATAGGGATAGGGGTAGGGATAGGGGTAGGGATAGGGGTAGGGATAGGGGTAGGGATAGGGGTAGGGATAGGGGTAGGGATAGGGGTAGGGATAGGGGTAGGGATAGGGGTAGGGATAGGGGTAGGGATAGGGGTAGGGATAGGGGCAGGGATAGGGGTAGGGATAGGGGTAGGGATAGGGGTAGGGATAGGGGTAGGGATAGGGGTAGGGATAGGGGTAGGGGTAGGGATAGGGGTAGGGATAGGGGTAGGGATAGGGGTAGGGATAGGGGTAGGGATAGGGGTAGGGATAGGGGTAGGGATAGGGGTAGGGATAGGGGTAGGGATAGGGGTAGGGATAGGGGTAGGGATAGGGGTAGGGATAGGGGTAGGGATAGGGGTAGGGATAGGGGTAGGGATAGGGGTAGGGATAGGGGTAGGGATAGGGGTAGGGATAGGGGTAGGGATAGGGGTAGGGATAGGGGTAGGGATAGGGGTAGGGATAGGGGTAGGGATAGGGGTAGGGATAGGGGTAGGGATAGGGGTAGGGATAGGGGTAGGGATAGGGGTAGGGATAGGGGTAGGGATAGGGGTAGGGATAGGGGTAGGGATAGGGGTAGGGATAGGGGTAGGGATAGGGGTAGGGATAGGGGTAGGGATAGGGGTAGGGATAGGGGTAGGGACAGGGGTAGGGATAGGGGTAGGGATAGGGGTAGGGATAGGGGTAGGGATAGGGGTAGGGATAGGGGTAGGGGTAGGGGTAGGGATAGGGGTAGGGATAGGGGTAGCGATAGGGGTAGGGATAGGGGTAGGGATAGGGGTAGGGATAGGGATAGGATTACCTACCCCTATCTATACCCCTATCCCTACCCCTATCCTTACCCCAAATCTTTCCCCTTTCGCCAATCCATACCATTTTCGTAATTAACGTCCAAATAAAACATAGAAACGACACCCATATTGATATTTAGACATTCCAACCCTATCGCACCCCAACCTCGTCTCCAGGGGATGATGGTATTTCACGTCACTACATTGGATTACAAAATCGTTATCAGCGACCCGAAAAACCATACAAAAGATACCTTTTAGACTTTTTCACCCCATTTCCCCCTTTCAGGGGTTGAATTCTGAAAAAAAACCTTAAACAAGTGTTTACTCATCTATTAATAGGAGTACTCCTGTGAAGTTTCGAATAAAATAGTTTAACTTATCTTGTTTCCCCATACAAACTTTCACCCCCTTGAGGGTTGAATTTACAAAAACCCTAGGACAAGTAATTCTTTATTTCTAATTGTTAACCTAAAAACATAGTTTTAGGTATCTAGCTCATAAAAAGACGGACTTCCATACAAACTCTTAACCCCTTTTTCAAAAATCCTTTCTTAGCAGATGCTTACATTACAACTATCTGTATGCCAAATTTTCAGCGAAATCCGTTCAGTAGTTTCAGCTGTGCGTTGATAGATGAGTCAGTCAGCTTTGCCTTTTATACATATATATATAAAAGAAGATTATATTATTATTTTAAATTCTTTGACATTGTATAAATTATTCTAAGCTAAAAACACTGTATATTGTTAATTATAAGACCTTATTTTTACTGTTTTCTCGAAAATAAAATTATTTGAATGGAATAGGGAAAACACCAGCGTCAGGGCCAGCGCTTAGACTCATCTATTCTATATTTATACATATTATACAGGGTGTTTGGTGCATCGTATGCCAAAAGGAAGTGGCTGTTAGGAGAGACCATCTGCTATCCATTTAGCCCCCATAACCACTTCTAAGCCCCAAAGTTTTTTTTCATTTCATTTAAAAAAAAAATTGCAAAGTATCAAAATTCTGAATTAAAACTCATATTTCAAAGAAAGTAATGGGTCCAGACTCCAAATTAGATTTTCATTTCGTTGTGCACTGTTGTGTAGTTCTATCGATACCAAAATTTACTTTTAATTCTCATCTAGTTATTTTTTTATTGACTCTCAAAGTTTCCGGAAGAGCTAAAAACAAACTTAAACTTTAAATTTACATTTCTATAAAAAAAAACTAAAGACGATTGGGATCTTCCAAACTCCTTAAGTCTATCCTCTTACTAACGGTATACAACCCGTCCTAAAAAGGTAATAACAACCTTACATATTTGCTAAATTAGTGCAACGGGTCACGTACGACTGCTATTCAAAATTCGGATTAAAAAGTTTCTTGCGGGAAAAGGTAGCAAGCATTCTGATAATTAAATTATTTTATGTAAATAAAACTAAACATTTTAATTACGAAATTGATTTTAATTTGGAACAGCTTGACATTTACTCATTGCCTGTCTTTTTTTTTTGTCATTTTATTTATTTGGAAAATGTGTGTAGGCTAAATGCCTGAAATTCGTGCCCTTTTGGTTAAGTTTTAAGTTTAGTTATTGCTTTCGTTAAATTTAATATGTATTCTTGTTATGATTCCTTGCTAATAGAATGGCGGAGTAGAGAATGGAGAGGAATATGCGGATATTATGATAGCTTAAGGAGCCGCCATTTATTTCATAAGTCCTAAATGTATTTTACGTATTTTAAGCATTAGAGAATGTCGCCATTCTATTAGTCAAGGAAACTTAACAACACTTATTAAAATTAATGAAAGCAATAACAGTAACAAAATAAAAGAATCGCTTACAAATTGCGTGTTTACGAGTACATCTGACTAAACTTAAAATTTAACCAAAAGGGCGCGAATTTCAGACATTCAGCCTATAAAAATTTTCAAAATAAATAAAATGTCAAAAAACAAAGGCAGGCAATGAGTAATTGTCAATCCGTTCCAAATTTAAAACAATTTTAAATAAAATGTTTGGTTTTATTTCGATAAAATAATTTAATTATCAGAATGTAAAACTCCTTGCTACCTTTTCCCGCAAAAAACCTTATTAATCCGAATTTTGAATATCAGCCGTACGTGACCCGTTGCATAAATTTTGCAAATGTGTGAGGTTGTTATTACTTTTTTAGGACGTGTTGTATGCTGTTAGGAAGAGGATAGACTAGAGAACTTTTAAGGAGTTTGGAAGATCCCAATCGTCGTTAGTTATTTTTTATAGCCATGTAATTTAAAGTGTATAATTATTTAAAGGCCGTTTACAAAAATTTGGCCTAATATTGATTTTTTCCAAAAATATAGGATAGTTGTTAGGCTAAACCCCACGCGGACGGAGTCACGACCAACAGCTAGTTCGAAATATAGTAGGGTAGGTCGCCGATTTATAGCCTGTTCCTCAACTGCTGCTGATATTATCAGCGAATGGAGATGGTAACCGCATGAAATGTACATACATACATACATACATACATACATACATAACATCACGCCTTGTTCCCGTCGGGGTAGGCAGAGACCACAGTTCTCCACCTGCTACGATCTTGACATACTTCCCTTGCTTCCTGAACTTTCATCAATCCTTTCATACATGCTCGTCGGTTTAGGGTACTTTTAACCTGGCCTTTATTCAGAACGTCCTGAATTTGGTCCTGGTATGTTCGCCGAGGCCTTCCCCTTCCAACGTTTCCATTCACTTTGTTATGTAAAAATACTCGTATATCTCTCAAGATTATTTCCTATAACGGCGAAAATTAAATACTGAATGAGATTGTACTACCTACTATTGTATTGTTATTTCATTTTTTACAACAAATGTTCGATACCGAAGAGCTGTGATTGCCAGTCAAAGGGATGTGCAGGTATGGCTTAAATTGTCTGCTACTTAAATATTAACGCTATAATATTTTTACTTGTCCAGTCAAGAGAACGCCAAACTTTATACATTGAACTTAGTACCGTTCCTTTTTCAACAGTCATAAAAAAAAAAACAACCATCCAGGTAAAAATTGGATCTATCACATCATTTTATTAAACGAACAGAATTAATAATTAATTCCTCTATACCGAGCACTCAACGCTGCTGCGCTAAATTTTGCTGTTTCAACTTTTAACGCTAAGCTTAGGAAACTGAGGCGCTTGGGAAGAAAGTGACGGTGAGCGTGAAGGCTTGTGTTTTAATGACTGCTTGCAAAACAATATGTGCTTATTTAGGTACAACAGGCGGGTGCAGTGCAGGGCGCGGTGATTTTTACGAGGATTGCATGGGTGTCATCGGTTGCCACAAGTTCAAACATCTTGAGCTTACCAACACAGCGCGTGATTTCAGCGCTTCTACGTGAACACACATAAACAACGTAGACTCGCTCTATTTGCATTGTATTCTGCATGACATTCAATAAGTATTCTGTAAAGAATCTCCATTGAATAAAATTATCTGAATCTGAATCGTCACTCGTTTGATATTACAGAGTTCACGCTGCCTGAACTTGCTCGCTGCTTTCACCGTTTGCACAACAAAAGGTAAGAGTCATTACATACCGATAAATTCGAGTCCAAAAAGTTTCCAGGTGCCCCGTTTAGTGACGATGATGACCTGCGGGCAGACGTTGCGGTGGATCTGCCTTGCCGTGTAGTGCAGGTAGTGGAGCGCCTCGATGAGCTACCAACAAATCGTAATGTCAAATTAAAATATAGATCATCTACACATCTTTGATGAGAGGAGAGGAAAGTATGTCATAGCAGGTGAAAGGATGTTGTCTCTGCCTACCCCGACAGGACAGGGTAATGAGAAAAGGCGTAATGTTTATGTCTGATAGGATGTTTCAAATGAATTCGGCAAATGATAATGCGCGCTCATATAGTCGTTGAGTAGTTGCCATAGTTGGTATGTGATTGATACGAAAAATAAGAAAGAATGTACTGGACAGTTTTTACTACGTACTTCGTATTCACTGATTGAATCGTGAAGAAGAACCTGTACCTAAACATAAATAACATTTCACCTCTTCACAAATAATAACAAATAAACAAGTATTAAAAGGCGATGTTATTTAAAACGTGGGAGTGTTCCATTATATTGGGGACATTTCGCTTTTCCTTTCCGCTTACTTACACCTATTTATTGAAATCACTTTTCCTCGTAAATATTTGTTGGCTATAAAATAAACACCTGTACGGTTTCAGCAATCTGGAACATTATTGTACTCAGGTTATACCATCATTTTGTAGAATTTTCTGGATCACTTCGTAGTAAGTCCAAGAATAAGTTCGAGTTAGCAACTCTCGCCCTAGCGATCCGAGTATGGATGTATATCCATACTCTGATCGCTAGGGCGAGAGTTGCTATAATACATCTCAAAGAACAAGGTTCAAATGTTCCCTCTAAAGATATCCCAGACAAAATAAACAATCATTTTTTGACAGTTGCTTCAAAATTTACATCACAATGTGCAAATGATTTATCGGTCCAATATTTAAATCAATTTATATCTAAACTAAATAGACCAGAGTTCAAATTACCCGTTGTTTCACGTGACATAATAAATAAGGTCTTGAAATCTATGATGGCCTGAGACATTGGATTTATATGACATATCTGTTAATATTTTAATATCAATTTGGCCTATTATTTGTGACATTTTAGTTTCTCTAACCAATGAAATGTTTAGTAAAGGATTATATCCCCATGCTTTAAAAAGTACCCGCGTGTGCCCCGTCTATAAAGGCAAAGGCGAAAAGGATAAAGTTAACAACTATCGACCCATTACTATTGTACCAACCGTATCCAAAATAATCGAGTCTTTGATTTCAACAAGCTTGATGCAGCATTTTGAAAAAAAATTATTTACTTACGGACTTTCAATATGCGTACAGAAAAAATAGATCTACGTCTGCAGCTGCTCATAAAATTATTGATTGTATAATAACTGGAATAGACGAAAAATACAAAGTAGCTGGAATATTCTGTGATCTCTCCAAAGCTTTTGACGTAATAAATAACTGTTTACTTTTACAAAAACTCAGTAAATATGAAGTTTCAAAAAATGAGCTGAGTATCTTGACGTCATTCTTGTCAGGTCGAAAGCAAACAGTACAAATTTTCTACAACGGTCAAAAGCTTAGGTCAACAGCTGGAGAGATCACAGTAGGTATTCCACAGGGATCAGCCCTAGGAAATACTATGTTTCTGGCCTTTGTAAATGACTTGCCCGCATTTATTACAGAGGGGTTGGTTACATTATTTGCAGATGACACAACAGTAATTGTATGCGGTCGTACGTACGAAGATCTCAACAATAAGATCATTAGAGTTTAAAGAATGGTACTCATGCAATGGATTAGTACTTAATGTAACAAAATCAAATATAATTCTTTTCAGCGGTAAAACAGTGCCCCGGCCCGTATCGGTTAAGAGCCCTATTCCATTGTGTGAACAGTGTAAGTTTTTGGGATTCACTCTCGATTCCACAATAAACTGGAAGTCACATGTGCAGTCTCTCTGCGACAGGTTAAGGTGATCTGTGACGGCCAGCTAAGCCCCGAACGCCACTAGATGGAGCCACTGCTGCAAATATAAGGTTTTATTTTTTAATGCAATAAGTACCAACTATATAAGTGCAAAAAGTTGATTCGCGTAAATTTCATCGTGCAACTTTAACGCCTAACAACAATTTCGATAAGAAAAATATCTCCATATGTTCACTAAAGTCAATTACTCTCGTCAGTACGTGTTTACATGAGTACGATCACTCACACATGCACACAAAGCACAACCGTACAGTTTTGACCGCACGCCCACAATCGTAATATTGAACTACGGCGTTATCCTCTGGGGCAACTCGACCGAGTCTAACCGAATATTCGTCCTACAAAAACGAGCTGTCCGAACAATCGAAGGCATAAAGCCTAGACAGACGTGTAGAGGAATATTCCAAAAGCACAAAATAATGACCCTTTATTCATTCATTCATGTTAGAAAAACTTTATCCAACTTCGAACGTCAGAGATGTGAGGGACGCGACTTGCGAAGAAACGGCCGATTAAATGTAGTAACGCGACGGACTACGCTAGCCACAAAAAATCCGCATGTAATAAATAGGTCCTACATATTACGAGCGCCTACCCGATGACCTAAAAAAAGAACCAAATGACGATACGTATTGTCACCGGTTTAAAAACCTTTTGTTGGATAAAGAACTATATTCTGTGAACGAATTTTTAAATTTGACTTTTTAATATATTGTATTATAAAATTTTTCATTTTGACTTTACAAACATGTAATTGAAATTATTTAAATTTATATATATATCTTTTTTTTAATGACGATCACTGTACCATGTAATTTTATATTGACATGAAATGACATTTAATTTGTATATGTTAAAGTGAAATAAATGAATCTAATCTAATCTAATCTATGCTATTTGATTGAAGTCATTTTCTTAGTATTAGATTATAAACACATATCTGGGAATTTTATTTTAGATGTGATTAATCACTTGGTCCATAACATATATAGGGTGACTTTTAATTACTTCTTGATAGCAAAAGATTTGCATGTACTCATGATACTGAACAACTTTTCCCAAGGAACATAGGTCGAAATACAAAAAACCAAATTTGACCTCCCATACAAAATGCGCTATCAGCTGATGCATTTTCCATGGGAGGTCAAAACTTGATTTTCGTATTTCGACCTATGTTCCTTGGGGAAAGTTGTTCAGTATCATGAGTACATTCATACCCTTTTCTATCAAGAACTAATTAAAAGTCACCCTATATACGTATAAGTAAGTATACAGCGTGGAATTTTTTAACGCCACCTGGAGGTAAAGTACTCTTATTACTGGAGATAGAAAGTTTTACTCAAAGGAAACATTTCTTTATTTTTAAAAAGAAACAAAACTGCATTCAAAGGCTAAAATCTGAAAAAATAACACACTACTTTTTGGCATCTCTCGATAAGGTAAATCATAAAGATAAAATCTTTCTAAGAAACTTGGTAAATGAAATTAAAGGAAAACCATAATAAATCTTAACTTCTTTATCTGAACGAAAAAAGGCTAAAAATTATTAGTGCCTCACGAAGTAATGTTGCATGAGTCAAAGTGATTAATGATTACGTAAACTTCATTTTATCTCATTTTCTGATCATTATAAATATATGCTACACGATCGTTAGACAATGTGATAAATTAGGAATGTCGCAGTAAAATAGTCACATCCGTGAGATAGTTAAGTCTTTTGATTATGATGAGTTAGTTTAGGTTATGTTATTTTAGGGTAAGGTTAGGAATTGGAAGAAAGGACAGTTGTAATTTATACTATATCTTCATTTACTGTCGTACTGAGAGTCGGGCTTTTGCCGTCAATGAGCAATAATAAATCCGATAATTCAAAGCAATTTTTTATTTCGAACCTATAGCCCGTGAAATAGTTAAACAGATACATTTTAAGAAATGGAGCAGATTAAAAATTAATCGTTAAATCATAATTAAACAGCTCTGATCTGACCATTTAACTTTGTAAAAAAGTTTTATTACTTATTTCTTGCTTTTTAGTTTTTTCGGCGGTTTAATTTTTTTGTTAAAAAGTTTTTATTTTACAATTTTTTGTGACAATAAATTTATGTTTTCCTACCCTTAGGATAAATTGGAATACTCTGTAAAAAGTTATGCGTGGTCATACATAAAAAAAATATACGCGTCGACTTGAGAACCTCCTCCATTTTTTTTCCTCGGTTAAAAAAGTAGTAATTTCGGTGCATTAGCTGTATGTGTATATTAGCAAAAAAAATAACTAAAAATAGCAGTATACATTTGTCTAAGACGCACCTTTTTCAAGTTGCTAGCGAAAGACCTAAAAATGACCATTCTCGATCTGTCCTGCGAGTAGCCTTAACAATACATACCTATACATACATAATATCACGACTTGTTCCCGTCGGGGTAGGCAGAGACCACAGTTCTCCACCTGCTATGATCTTGACATATTCCCTTGCTTCCTGTACTTTCATCAATCCTTTCATACATGCTCGTCGGTTTAGGGTACTTTTATATATATTCTTTATTGCACAAATTCACATACAGAAAGTTACATACAAAAGGACATTTACAAAGGCGGGCTTATCTCTAAAAGAGATTTCTTCCAGCCAACCCATGGTAGTGAGAGAGAGTGTTCATTAGCGGGACTCAGTAGTGCATTATTAAAATCCACAAAAACCAGATGTAATAATATAAAATAAATAAATGGTATAAAATAAACAAGTTAATAAAATATATTGATGATATAGGTATAAATATAATATATAAATAATATATACAAAAAGGTATAAATATAATATATAAATAATAATACATACATATAACAATACTTACATATAAATAAATACCTGCATAGATATATTCATATAAATACAGAAAGTTATGAAGAACAATTAACAATGATGACTACGAACACGAAGCAGTGATTTGTGAGAGAAGATGCTCCTTTACTCTTTTTTAAAAGAGGCAATTGAGGGACTCTCCTGAATAGATTTGGGAAGACGATTCCAAAGTTGAGCAGCACGGACAGAAAAAGAATGAAATAAGAAATTTTAACCTGGCCTTTATTCAGAACGTCCTGAATTTGGTCCTGGTACGTTCGCCGAGGCCTTCCCCTTCCAACGTTTCCATTCACTCTCGCCTTGTAGATCTCTTACCAAACCATCTCAGCATCCCTTTCTCAATTTTAGTCACTACGTCTTCTTTTACGCCTCAACGTTCTCTTATTACACTATTTCTAATTTTGTCACTCAATTTCACACCAATCATACTCCTCAACGCTCTCATTTCTACTGCATTAATTCTATTTTCATGCTTTTTCTGCCATACCCAGCTTTCACTGCCGTACATCAGTGTTGGTACCAAAACGCTTCTATGAACAGCCAGACGAGCCTTGTGAGACACCTTCTGACTCTTCATAAAAGCATGCAGAGCACCATTCACCATGTTTCCAGCATTCACTCTTCTTTCGATATCACTTTCACACTTTCCATCTCTCGTATACTTAGAACCCAGATACACAAACTCCCTCACTTGTTCGACTTGTTCACTACCTATTAATATATTACACTCTGTCATACACTCTTCTCGTTCAAGTACCATTACTTTCGTCTTGCTTACATTTACTTTCATTCCTTTCCTATCACAAGCCACATTCATCATTGTTACCATCTTCTGTAACTCGTCAGCAGACGACGCAAGTATAACTTGGTCATCAGCGTAGAGAAGACATTTGATGAGTAACTAATTCATTCTCAGTCCACACATACTCTCTTTCAGATCAATCAAACAATTATCCATGAATAGGTTAAACAGCCAAGGTGACGCTACACATCTCTGCCTGACACCTTTTTCGATGCTAAACCATTCAGTGTACGCCCCGTTTATTCTGTCGCAAGCACTGGAATCTTCATAGAGAGATTTCAGTGCTTGAATCAGATGACCGTTCACCCCATACACAGACAATGCCGACCACAATTCATTCCTCACCAATCGGTCATAGGCCTTTTCCAAATCCTCGAACGCGCAGTACACTTTTTGGTTTTTGGCCAAAAACTTTTCAGCTATGCACCGCAAGGAAAAGACCTGATCTGTTCATCCCATTCCCTTTCTAAATCCCGCTTGTACATCCCATATTTTTTCGTCAGTATCTTTCATCACTCTTTCAATCAAAACCTTTGCATACAGTTTGCCGACGACACTGAGACGACTTATCCCTCGGTAATTTTTGCAGTCCTGTTTTGACCCTTTTCCCTTGTACAGCGGCACAATCACAGCCTTGCACCAGTCACCCGGTACTTGGCCGTTCGTCCAACATAAGTTGAAAAGGCGGTACAGCTGACTAGCCACAATGCCTCACCCAGTCTTCAACATTTTGACCGACACTCTATCATACCCACCTGCTTTACCTGATTTAATTCTTTTCATTGCTTTCATGATCTCATCCATACTTATCTCACTTACATTACTCTCATATTCACTCTCATGCATTTCCACAGAAGACCTCGGTACGCTGGCCTCTGCTTCTTCTCTCTCAAACAGACTTTCAAAATATTCTTTCCATCTCTTCAGCACACATTCTTCACCTTTTATAATACTTCCATCCTGGCTTCTGATTTTACTCAGCTCCGATGTTCCAAACTTTCCTCGGGCTGTCCGTATGGATTTCCAGAAAAACTTTTGGTTTGACTGGAAATCTTCAGAAACCCTTTTGTCAAACTCATCCTTACACTCCTCTTTCTTTCTCTCAACAAAATCCTTTACAATACCTTTCACTCTTTTATATTCCTTTCGTGCTACACTAACATCATCACTTGTGGCCTTCTGCATTCTTTGATTAGCTTTTACAGCTAACCAATCTAACCATGCATTCTTCTTCTCACAAACAGCTGCCTGAGTGTACACTTATCGAGATTAATTTATTTGAGGTTGTGATGAGGGTCAACGACTACACGAAGGTAAAGCTTTTGGTATCAAATAAATTAGTTCCGCTAATATTGTCATTCTTCCCTCACTAGTAGGTAATTTCGATGGCCCTTGCCTTTCTAGCCTTTATTTTATAGCTTTGTCTTGTTGAATGTTTGAGTTATTGTTGAATTTAGAGGTCTTCCTTTTTATAAAGAAACCATGTTTGTTAGAGGGATTTGATTCTTATAATTGGCCCTATCGATTGGTGCTAAAAGTACAGGTTGTTAATTTTTTTCATTAGTCTAGTATTGGTTCGATCCTGGGCAAGTGAATTTCAAAATTCTTTGGATGCGTTTATACTTCTTTTTATGTTTCTTTCGAGGAAAATTGGCTATCTTTAGGATTTAAGGTATTTAAGGATGTAAGGTACTTTCCCTCATGTGGCATAGCTGTGGGAAGCTCTGTATATTAATTAACTCTTAACCACTGGACGGACTGACGACGGAGCGTTTAGCGCGCTACCCGGTGACTGTCGAGCCGACCGGAAGGTGTGCGAAAATGCGGGCCTGCGTCATATCGATAATTTCTCAGGTTCTGTGCTATGTACATTAAATCTATATATGTTTGTGTCATATGTTTCTGTAGATTGTTTATGTCTATGTTTTGTGTATTCTTTTCATGCCATAAATAAATAAATATATAATTCGTCTACTCATGTAATTTCCAAGGGAAAGTATTTAGTTTTAGACTATAAATAAAACAAAGAAGATGAAACAAAGAACATTTAAAAAAGATTATTTTTATTTTGCCTTAAACCTTGTAAACGAAATCGATGACTACCCTACAAGAACCAATTTTTTGCAACAAAACCTTATAAAAGACGAAATAATACGGGCCGGTAAAAACTGAGTGACTCATTCTGTGATTCCCACAAATTTTCCCGTAAAATTTTCAAGGACAACACCAGTGTTATTGAAGCTATATTCACGTTTCGTTTTACTGAGTGCACAGTGACATAAGTTGAACAAAGCTAAACTAGTGCTAGTCTCTTATCCGTGGTACGGAAACCGACAGTTTCAGCGTTTCGCCCGTATCGGCACGGATAACGCCAGATGAGGAATTAAATATCTTTATTGTAGACTAGCTGTGCCCGCGGCTTCACCCGCGTAATATTCGGACAATGTGCAGTCTCTCCCTCTCCCCCTCCCTCACCCTCTCCCACTCTCTCTCTCTCTGCCTCCATCCTCTCCTTCTCCCTCTCCCTATCCCTGCCCCTAACCCTACCCCCACTCCTATCCCTATCCTTAACGCCGTCTTGACCGCTATCCCTATCCTTATATAAACATAGAAACGAAACCCATATTGATTTTTAGACATTATAACCAGAGGATGATAGTACTTCACGTCCACTACCTTAGATTTCAAAATTGTTGTAGTTTTCATAATCAGCGATCCGATAAACCATACAAACGACACCCATATTGATTTTTAGACATATCAACCCTATCGCACCCCAACCCCATCCCCAAGGGATGATGGTATTTCACGTCCATCACATTGGATTTTAAAATTGTTTTAGTTTTCGTAATCAGCTACCCGATAAACCATACAAACGATACCCATATTGGTTTTAAGACTGTTTCACCCCATTTCCCTCTTTAAGGGGTTGAATTTGGGGTGGAATTTCAATACCAGTGATGTCTGTTACAGAGAATTACAACCCTAATGCCTAAACAATAAATTTAGTGTATATTACTCTGAAATGAAGGAGTTTCAACTTCATCCCCCTTTTCACCCCTTAGGGTGTAGAATTTTCAAAAACCCTGAGACACGTAAAACTTAATTTTTAGTCGTCAGTCTAAATACAAATTTTGAAGATCCTAACTTCAACTTCCATCCCTTATTTCACCCCCTTCGGAGATGAATTTTGAAAAATTCTTAAATACGAGTACTTATTTTTTTTTTTTACCATAAGCTCGGAACCAAATTTCTATAATTCTACCTTTAAAAATGTAAGACTTATAGACCAATATACGGAAAAAAATCATCCCCCTTTTCACCCCTTTTTAGGGAGATTTTTAAGAAATGCTTAAATACTTGTTTCTTTATTTTTTACCAGAAGCTTAAATTCAAATTTGTGTGAATCTAGCTCAAGAAACAAAGGACTTTCATACAAACTTTCATCCCTTGTTTCACCCCCTTGGGAGATGAATTTTCCAAAATCCTTTCTTAATTGGTGGTTTTGACGTGCATAGAACCTGTTTACAAAATTTCTGATCTGTATCTATAGCGGTTTCGGCTCGGCGTTGATGAATCAGTCAGTCAGTCAGTCAGGACATGCTCTTTTATATATTTAGAAGATTGGACCGGAAAGTTTGCATGAAATTCTGAACATCCACATTCGCGATTTTCGTTGGGTAATCAATCGTTACCGTGGCTTTTCTAAGCTTTCAAATACGGGTTTGGTTCCGGACTGAATAACATACTTTAAGCATGACACAGACGCAAGAAACTTGAATATATTCCAACTAGCTGTTACCTGCGACTTCGTACGCGTTGAGTTTATAAAAAAATAGAATTCGAACTTAACTGAAACATATTTTGCGGAACGCTTATCCTTCTTTATCCAAAAGATGCATTTGTATTTATCCAAGTTGAATAAATGCATCTTACTACAAATTTAATTATATTTTGATTTTATTCAACTGGTAGTTAGTGCGGAATTTTTATTGTCAATCGTTTTAGTCTGATTTATTTTATTTTATTTGGGACAATAACAGCTTATGCTTAATTTCTAAAAAAATACGAGATACATATTTTGTAAGCCAATAAAAACTGTCCACGTTTTACAATTTTAAGCGATTGTGGCTTAGCCAGTATTTAAATTATATTAAAGGCAAAGAGGGGAACACCGTTAAGTTAACATAAGATACTTCTTAGTATATTAATTATAGAAACATGCTACATATATGATGAATACTTATAACATAATATATGATATTATAATGGTATAATAGATAAATAAATAAAAATATAGAAAAATAATGATATTTATATTTAGAAAATTTGTTTAGTCCATTACCGAGACAGACACACCCTACAACATTCCAACAATCGAATATGATACACAGGATGCAAATAAGAACAAAATATGTCCCACTACCGAGCCGCCACACTTACTCACTTTTATTGATCTTCTGGGTTGTATATAGTACATTTTATTTTGTCTAGAAATATTTTTTTGCTACTAATAAAAAGGTCAACATCAGTAAAGTATTTGTTGTAATTTTCTGGTTAATCTAGTCATAACAGAATTTTTCCCATACGTAGTTGAGTGAAAGGGGATATGAAACAATGCAGTATGCCTAGTACGACGTGAGAGTGTGTTAAACGATAAAAGTTGCACAAGTTCGGGACAGTCGAGACGGTTACAGACAATATCGTATAGCAAACCCATGTCAAGTACTAGGCGGCGCTCTTGTAATGTTAACAGATTGTAAGCACGACAGATCTCAACATATCAGCACTGACCGTTGTTTTTCTAAATTTGAAGTTCAGGTGTCGTACAAATTTCTTTTGCATGCTTTCGATTCTATTTTTATAGACTTCGTAACATGGTGACCAAATTGCGCTAGCGTATTCTAAGATGCTACGCACATATGCGTAGTACACTATTTTGAGGCCATTAGGACATTTGAATGGACGGCATGTGCGAAATACGAAACCTAAGTTGCGGTATGCTCTGTTGGTAATTGCGTCAATATGGTTGGACATAAGCATTTTGCTGTCAAAGTATACCCCCAGGTCACGAACCACCTAAGTCCTGAGGGTAGCGAGGAGGTATTCATAAAAGTCAAAAAAGTCCCTAATCCTCCCTATCTATCCTTTTCTATCCCCCCCTCCATATCCCCCCTCCCCCTCCCTCTTCGCCTACCCACCCTCTTCACCTCCCCTCCCTCTCCCCTCTCTCTTCCCCCTCCCTCTACCCCTCCACACTCTCCCTCTCCATCTCCCCCCTCCCTCGCCCCTCCCTTTCCCCCCTTCCCCTCCCCCCATCCCCCTCCCTTTACCACCTTCCCCTCCCCCTACTTTCCCCTTCCCTCTCTCCCTCCCTCTAACCCCTCTCGCTCTACCCCTCCCACCCCCTACTCCTCCCTCACCCTTTCTTTCCCCCTACCCCTCTCTCACCTCCTCCCTCTCCTTCTCCCCTCTCCCTCTCCCTTTCCCTATCCCTGCCCCTGACCCTACCCCTATCCCTATCCCTGCCCCTAACCCTGCCCCTACCCCTATTCCTATCCCTTACCCTAACGCCATCTTAACCGCTATCCCTATCCTTATATAAACATACAACCGACACTCATATTGATTTTTAGACATTTCAAACCTATCGCATCCCAACCTCATCCCCAGGGGATGATGGCATTTCACGTCCACCACGTTGGATTTCAAAATTATTGTAGTTTTCTTAATCAGCGACCCGATAAACCATACAAACGACACCCATATTGATTTTTAGACATTTCAACCCTATCGCACCCCAACCCGATCCCCAAGGGATGATGGTATTTCACGTCCACCACGTTGGATTTCAAAATTGTTGTAGTTTTTGTAATCGGCGACCCGATAAACCATACAAACGACACCCATATTTATTTTTAGTCATTTCAACCCTATCGCACCTCAACCCTATCCCCAGGGGATGATGGTATTTCACGTCCACCACATTGGATTTCAAAATTGTTGTAGTTTTCGTAATCAGCGACCCGATAAACCATACAAACGATACCCATATTGGTTTTTAGACTTTTTCACCCCATGTCCCTTTTTTAGGGGTTGAATTTGGGGTGGAATTTAAAAAACAGTGATGTACGTTCCACAGAATTACAACCCTAATGCCTAAATAATAAATTTTGTGGATTTTACTTTGAAAATGAAGGATTTTCAACTTCATCCTCTTTTTCACCCCTTAGAGTGTATAATTTTCAAAAACCCTGCAATACATGAAACTTTATTTTAAGTTGTCAGCCTAAATACAAATTTTGAAGATCCTTATTTCAAAACTGACGGACTTTCATACAAACTTTCATCCCCTATTTTACCCTCTTAGGGGTGGAATTTTGTAAAACCCTATCTCAGTGCACCTTTAAGCTTCATAAGGAACCTATATGCCAAATTTGGAATCTCTAGACCCAGCGGTTTGGGCTGTGCGTTGACATATCAGTCAGTCAGTCAGTCACCTTCTTCTTTTATATATATAGATTTTCGCAAAACTTCCTGAGTGTCCCAAGTACAGTACAATACGCATATTACCTACGCATTTATTGACTATATATTGACATTTGTATAAAATTCATGCCCCTTTATATTTCTTGTCTTAGTAATGTTTGGTTGACTGGAAGAGATCTTTCAAAGAGATACTATGACGTTGCACCATTATTGTAGTACATAATAAAAAATATATATACAAAAAGCGGAATTTGGTAAAATAGGACAAAATATACACATATATTTCTATTGTGAAAGTACGGAGAGGTTTTTGTCCCATCAGTGGAGGTTGATGGGCTGTTATAGATGGAGTCATGATTTGTTTTATCGGTAAGTTATTCTGCAAGTTAACTAATTTTGGAGCTTTAGGCTTTAATAATAATAATGTAGCGGGCTGCCGGAGAAAAGTTACTCCATAAAGTTGTAACTTATGCACCTGCCAGGGACGACGCTACATAATGGAATACTTTACTTAGCTTTCAAAATACTGTTTAACTTTACAAAAATTAAATCATGTAAGTAATTTTGCAGACCATCATCATTTTCCAAGCCTCATTACGTTTTTGCCAATGGTTTTTACGGAGTCGGCTACCTAACCTAGGGGATTTGACGAGGCCACTGATTTTTACACAGAGCGACTGCTACTGACCTCCGCAAACCAGAGGGTAAACCAAATCCATTCTTAGATTAGGCTTTGCCGGGTTAGTGGCCAACTTGGCTGTCAAAGTTTCAAGCCACCATATGTCCTCTGACTTAACTTATCATTGACAGTAGCCCGGATCAACGGCTTAACGTGCCTGCCGAAGCACGGAAACGCTCTTGTTCTTATGCCACCAGCGGTCACCCATCCCGGTTACAACCACGTTTCGTGATCGGACAGAAAGAGGAACTACCACTCGGCCACGAGCCCTTTTGCAGACCTAACATAATGTCAGCTTAGACAATGTCAGCGTATAATTGACGATACAACGACACCATTGTACTAACGATACCAAGTAATTTAGTCAATCCGGTAAAGTTCTTTCTAGTTATTACAATAAACTAGCTGACCCGGCGAACTTCATACCGCCTAATAGTTTTTTTTACGTGAAACTTTCCGAAAGGTGGAGACGAATCCAACAAATGACAGATCGGTCCACCCGTTCTTGAGTTATAAATGGTGTAATTAACTCTTAATTGGGCAGATGTTTGTGCAAATTTATTGTCCGAAATGGACAGAAGGAACATATTTCCCACATAAACTAAGGCGATGTGGGAGCTCCTTTTCTAATTGCCCATACCGTATAAAAAATTTGGGGACATGTTATATTTTTCACAGAGGCCGCAAAATGTAAAATGCTGGGTGGGAAATATATTACTTTTGCCCAATTAAGGGCTAACCCAACTTTGTTTTACATATACGCAAAATGAAGGCCGGAAAATTTCCGTTTATAAAAGAAAATCATGCGTGCGTTAAAACTCACTTTTATCACTTTGATCACTCTAACAAACATCAAAATCTGTTCAGCCGTTTGGACGTGAGAAAGCAACAATTCTCCAAACTTTTACCTTAGCAATAATAATGTGATATAGTGTGATGTGATCATATTATGTCTGTAATGTGGGTGCTATGGGCGGTGGAGACCACTTACCATCAGGTGGCCCAACTGCTCGTTTGCTCACTTGTAACATAAAAAAAACCAGCCAAGTGCGAGTCGGACTCGCGCCCTAAGGGTTCCGTACCTATCTACCATATGATATACTAAAAGCTTTTGCTCTTAGTATATCTAAAAACTCCGCGACCATCCAACTTGCCCTCTTTTATAGAAAAGTTCTTGAAACGGGAGCTCACCTTAATTAGTTACTATTAGTTGTGAGAAAAATTTAAATATTTAATGATTTTAGACTTTTCCCTTTATTTGTACTGTGAGACCTAGCTTCTTGCCAAATTTCATAATTTCAGGTCAACGGGTTTTGCTTTTTTGCATAAATGTATGGAGATGAAGACATAAAAAGCCATATCTTTTGATTGCGTCGTTGTAAAAAATTGAAATTTTCAGATCTCATGAGGTTTATGGACCTTACTATTCGTTATCAATTTCATCCTGATACCTCTTCTCGTACGTGATAAAAAAGGTCTTGACAGACAGACGGACAGACAGACAGACGGACAACAAAGTGATCCTATAAGGGTTCCATTTTTATATTTTGATGTACGGAACCCTAAAAATGCCTAAAGGTAATACTGGAACTTGATTGAAAAGCCCCCCATATTTATTTATTTCTGTTACCTAAGTACCAACAAGCACATTTTCTCAAAACTTATAACATACGAAAGCATTTTTCAGTTAGAAAGATATTAGAGTGGTGTTTTCACCATACAAACGTTGTTTTTTGTGGCGAATTTAAGCAATAGTTTTTAAGTATGTTGTGAAGCATGTTTCTATTTTTGGGGTTCCGTATCAAAATGGTAAAAACATACCACTTCGTCTGTCTGTTGTTCTGTCTGTCTGTCGTTCTGTCTGTCTGTCGTTCTATCTGTCGTTCTGTCTGTCTGTCACACTTGTTTATCTCAGCAACTACTCATACTATCGACTCGAAATTTGGAACAGTTTTAAAATATGCTAGCTCAACTTTATTGGAAACGAAAAAATTAAAAAAATATATTCGTCAAGTGGGTATCCTAATATGAAAGGGCTTGACTTGTACATGAATGCCAAAATTGTTTTTTAATTACTAAGTACTTAGTTTTTAAGTTATGATGAGAAATGTGTAAAAATTACCCTTCCCACCTTCTGTAGAATGAAAAATCTGAATAATTTGTAGGCAATAGAGGGTTGTATAATTACCGCAGGAATAATATATCGATTTCTCTAAGAAGCAAAGGTTTTTTAAAATCTTCAAACTTCATTACAAAACCTAGTTTTCCGGTCCTAAAACTGGACTTCATGACTTCTAAAATTACTACAAGTATATTGGAACCCTACGCGCACGAGTCTACTTCGCACTTGATTAGTCTTTTTATTTTTTGGTAAGTCAATAGGTATAAAAGTAAGGCCTTAATAAAAATGGTAAACTTTTTTGGAAAAAAAAAGACCAAAAAATCATTGAAATCGGTTAAAGAACAGGAAACAGGGGGGATGAAGAAACGTCATTTTCGAAGTCCAAAACTGTAGTCGTACCTTTTACTCACACTCGTTTACTCGTACATGCTAACGTGCATTTACTGATATAAGTTGTAAACGCTCTCAGACAGGTAAATTTAAGAGGTCATCTTTTACGTAGCAATTCCAGAACGAGTGTGTTATTGCGCCTCATAAGAGAGACTTAAATTGCTGGTGTACGCTCGGTTTTAAGTTACCTGAAGCAATCCGTAGCGAAGTTCAATATCTAGAAAGAAGTACTCTTTGGCGAACGGCGGGCGTTGCATAGGCGCCGGAACCTGCTGTTGCTGGGAGCTCGGCGGAGCTAGCGAGATCGGATGCGGCATCACTGGAGGCTGCACGCCAGGGGGCACCACTGATGACTCCTGAGCAAGCAAATCGAATGTAGGTATACATAGAAATACAACAAAATAGTTCGTTAAAGTTAATCTTTCATAAAGTCTCTTTTCGACTACATTGAAAAAAAGTAAGAGCATGCGACTTAATCCTATATATTAAACAACTCAAGTAACATTTGTATACAATGTGTATTGTCGAACCTTGATCAAACGAAATATGCGAATATAAGACAAAAAATTATCGATAAAAATCCAAAATTTTTTCGATGTTATTTTAATTTGACACCTTTTTGTATTTTTGTTTCTTTTTCAGCAAGCAGTGTATTTTCTTCAAAGTAGGCGAATTTGAAAGTTAGGAAGCCTGCCTAGCTCAGGAATAAAAAAGAAACGGTCAAGTGCGAGTCGGACTCGCGCGCCGAGAGTTCAGATATACTTATAGTGTTTTTGGAACCAATAAAGACTATTTTTAGAAACACAAAACTGAGTTTGTTTCTAAAGGTAATTTGCACATTTCTAAAAAACTGTGCTACTTACAGAGATCGTTTTATCTTTGCTGTATAGTTTACATATCCCTCCGTAATCCTCTATCGACTGTAACTAATTCAGATTTTACGCTTTGCAAACTTCGGTGATAAGAGATGGTATTTTTCATCATAATGTCTTGAAAACTAAGAGTTGTAAAAAAGTTCAAACATCAAAGTCAAAGTCAAAATCGTTTATTTATTGTTGGATATTAAAATCTCTTAATGACGTCAGCTAAACTACATCGCTTCATAAACAATGTGGCGCCATAGTGGAAAAAAAAGAAGCGACAATAAAAACCAACGCGCTCTTTTAAATATGTTTAGATATACAACAAACATAAGTCAGTTTTAATTTTGAATTAGCCTGTTAGAACCGTAGCCTAATCCCATGGATTATTCTCTTCTAGATAATCTGATATTTTATAATAACCCTTCGTATACAATTTCTGCTTGATAACAGTTTTGAACTTATCTAACGGTAAACTTTCAATATCAGTGGGTAACTTATTATAGAAGCGTATACATTGACCTTTATATGTTTTACTAATTAAGATTCTTGTTTCTTATGTTGACACTGTGCCTGTCACCATTTTTCTCAAAAATATGTATATTCCATTTAACATATACTCGTATTAAATTCTCATAAATGTATTGCGACACAAAAGTCAAAATGTTGATTTCTTTAAGTTTATTTCGAAGAGATTCTCTAGGCTTCATTTTATAAATTGCACGAACAGCTCGCTTTTGTAGTATAAAAATGCTGTTTGCATCCGCAGCATGACCCCATAACAAAAGGCCATATGACATGACACTATGGAAATAACTGAAGTTGACTAACCTCGCGGTGTCCACATCCGTCAGAGCTCTTATTTTTTTCACTGCGTATGCTGCAGAACTGAGTCTGTTCGACAATTTATTAATATGCTGTCCCCATTGTAATTTTGTTGTCTAAGGTAATACCTAGGAACACAGCTGATTCCACAAGACTAAATTTTTTGTTTTTCACTAATAGGCTTGTAGCAGTTGGCTTTACATTTGGCAAAACAAATTTAACACACTTAGTTTTCTTTTCGTTAAGTAAAAGATTATTTACGGTGAACCACTCAACTACATTAGAGATTGTAGTATTTAAGTCGTCAAAATTTGATTAAATCATCTCTTTTGGAATGTTCAAATGAAGCCCTTTCATATGATAACCCACTTGACCTAGTCACGACAATTTGAAATTTTGCTCCCCTCCCCCTATTTGGGCCCCATTTCCAAAAAAATAAAAATATTTTTTCAATTATTTCATTTGCAATACGCTGTGAACAAAAATGATAAGGTACCGCCCAGATTCAGCGCCCAATAAATAGCAAGCACCGCAAGATCCTAACCTACTCATAGAATTATAATACACTACGTAACCTACATAGTCTCTATTGAACGTCAAAACCACAGAGCAGATGTTTCTGCTCTGTGGTCAAAACATTAATCTTCCATAGATTTTGTATGAAGTTTTTGAACAATGGCATCATAATTTTTGCCATCGTTTAGTTACTTTTTAACACTAAATTAATTATTAAAAATAAAAATAAATAAATAATAAACGTATGAAATTTAAAATTATTTGGTTTTCAGAAATTTTAAATGATTCTTTCTTAGACGCAAAGAGGATTTCATTTTATTTTGACCCAGGAAACTCGCGGATTGTAAATATTGCCATACGGGTGCTTGGCAAGTTTCAGGCTTCCGGTCCGATATCGCACCGACAAGTCAGGAAGAAGCGGCATTAAACTTTAAGGAACATTACAAAAATGAACAAGCTCCGACAATATTCCTCGAATCCAGACTAAACCAAATATTGAAATAACAACGTAATTCAACTTATAAATTAGTAGTACCTACTGACTTTTGAGAAAGCTGTTTATTTAATAATCACTTGAATAAAAAAAACCGGCCAAGTGCGAGTAGGACTCGCGCACTGAGGGTTTCGTACAAACCTGCAGGTACCTATATAAGTAAAAGTTATGATAACTAAAAATTTAAGGTTTTCGGAATTTTTCCTTTATGTGTGCTATAAAACGTTACTTCATACCAATTTTTTATTTTTGAGTTGATTGAATAAAAGGTAAATTGCGGTTTACGATTTATGACGTATTAAAAAAAAACTGGTCAAGTGCGAGTTGGACTCACGCGCCGAGGGTTCCGATATATCTATAGTATTTTTGTAAGCAATAAAGTCCATTTTTAGAACCGCAGGATTAAATTTGTTTGTAAAGGTTTTTTGCAGATTACTAAAAAACTGTGCAACTTAGAAAGATCGTTTTATTTTTGTTGTAATATTTACATAAACTTCTATTGACTGTAATTAATTCAGATTTTTCCTTTTACATACTTTGGAGATAAGGGGGGGGGGGGGGGGGGGATGGTATTTTTTTGTCATTTTTCATCACAACTTGAAAACTAAGAGTTGTAAAAAAATACAAAAATATATTTTAGAATGAACAAGTAATGTTCTTTCATATAATACCCCACTCGACCTAGTGACAATTTGAAATTTTGCCCCCCCTATTTGGGCTCCCTTTACAGTAATAATCATAAATATTTTTAATTCTTTCATGTGAAATTAAGTTGGCCAACCAAATTCTACAACTATTCCAAATTTCAAGTCGATAGCATGAGTGGTTGCTGAGATATAGAAGTGTGACAGACAGACGGACAGACAGACAGACAAAGTCGCACCATAAGGGTTCCTTTTTTTACCATTTTAGTATCGGAACCCCTAAAAAAGACTTACTAGATCTCGTTCAAACCTATTTTCGGTGGAAGTTTGTATGGTAATGTACCTATATCATATATTTTTTTAGTTTTATCATTCTCTTATTTTAGAAGTTACAGGGGGGGGAACACATTATAGCACGAAAAAAAAAATGATATTACAAACCTCAATATCATTTTTGAAGACCTATCCACACATATCCCACACGTATGGGTTTGATGAGAAAAGAAATTTTGATTGAACCCTAAAATTTATTGTTTTTTTTTTCAGTTTTTGTGTGAAAATCTTAATGCGGTTCACAGAATACATCTACTTACCAAGTTTCAACAGTATAGTTCTAGTTTCGGAAAAAAGTGGCTGTGTCATACGGACGGACAGACAGACAGACATGACGAATCCATAAGCGTTCCGTTTTTTGCCATTTGGGTACGGAACCCTGAAAGTGTGTTGCTTCTAGTCTTTTGTGAAATGGTACTGGAGAAGTTTATTTACAAAGCACAAAGGAAGTTATCTTTATAGTTCCAACATTCCAAGTGCGTTATTTTTTTACTTCTGTAAATGTTTGGTCGTCCGTCCGTCAAGAATAGTAACAACCAATCTCTACCCGTGGGTGTCGTACGAGTATCATTGTTGTATGGGACAATTTGTGTACAAAATTATGAAATGTAACAAAACATCCAAAATCCACATTACCTTTGATGTTAATTTTGTTGTATTTATACTTATTACTATTTTATTTCAAGTTTACCTACATAATACTAGTCAACCACGTCAACATTGTCTAAGACTAAGCATATTTTCGATGCTTACTAAAAAAGTCTTCTTGATTTAAATGGTGGCGTGATATAATTCTTATGACACCAATTTTTTACT
Source organism: Athrips mouffetella (assembly GCA_947532105.1). Lineage (NCBI taxonomy): Eukaryota > Metazoa > Arthropoda > Insecta > Lepidoptera > Gelechiidae > Athrips > Athrips mouffetella. The sequence goes on from OX383956.1 coordinate 38,707,594, forward strand.
CAATAACTGTCTTTTCTGCCAATTTACTCAAATTCTATCGAAGTTTTTCCCAAAACCATCATAGTTAAAACAGAAACAATTCACGTAAAACATTAAACATTAAGCAGCGCCCCCTGGTATTCTACAACCGTAATACAAATCTAATTATGGCCATACAATTCAAAAAACCGCATCGAAATCGGTTCAGTAGTTTTCCAGGAAAATGGTAACAGACATTCATACATACACACAAACAACCTCGAACCCCAAACGCGGAGATAACTGATAATTTAATTTTCTCAGAACTAAAGCTTTTCTCAGAACCATGGTTTTATGGGGAATGTTGTCAAGCTGAAATCGTACTAGTACAAAAAAGACAAAAAATAACCTAGGCTAAATTACGGTGGGATGTTTCTTGTTTTAAAATTGTTCCTTAGGTCCCCCCTGAACAACTCTAGAAAATTTTCGGTTCATCCCCACCCTCAAACAGGTAACTGATTTTAGTTTTTTTTTCATTTATCTCAGAAACGGTTATAGATAGATGAAAATCGTTAACGCTACTACTTGTATAATCGTTACAAAATTAACCCCCCATTGTGATCTATAGTATCTGAAATATAGAGTTAAGATTGCACTTACTACTGAGTACCTATTAGCAAGCTGCTGGTAATAGAAGTCCAAATAAGTAGGATTTTGAATTGACAGCATCGATTTTTAAATTCTGTGATGTTCAAAACCAAAATGTTCGAAATTCTACTCATTTAGACCACAATTACCAGCAGCTAGCTAAGAGGTACTAAGTTGTAAATGCAAACTTAACCCTTTATTTCAGATACTATAGGTCACATTGAAATAATCCGGTGTCCACTGGTTGGTAATTTTATAAATATTATATTGTAAACAAATTTGATTACCATTAACCGTTTCTGAGATAAATGAAAAAAACTAAAATCAGGGACTTGTTTAAGGGTGGGGAGGGGGGAGGCTACATGGGATCGACTGGGAAATTGTCTTTTTTGAACTAGTAGGATTTCGGCTTGACAACATTGATTTTTGAATTCTGCGGTGTTCAAAACCCCAGAAAACTTTGATGTCAGATCTGGTCCAGTTAACGTTATGACCCTAAGAAGGAGAGGCAAATTCTGAATTTCATCCAAGTTTATATACTGCCTCTGTTCCGTCGTGGGTAAAAAGGGTATCCTTACAATAAACGTTCTTTGTAAGTAATTTTTAGTTTTAGTTCCATCGATATAAAAACGATGACGAATATAAGCGTTAAATATTAGTATGATTGTAATAAATAGCTTCTTGTATTGTTCTGAATTATTATAATAGCAACAAGAGCTCTATATTTTAAACATTCTTTCTTTTAATTAGGCTCCCTGTGTCCGGTTCAATTAAGTTATATCAGTGTTTAGCTTATTTTATTGATTGCAATCTTGTGAAGCACGTCGAAAACTTGCAAAGCACTTCGTGCCTTCAAAAATTTATTGATTACGATACGCCATACAGTATAAGTATAAGTGAAACAAATATTAGAACCTTTATTATAGTTATAGATTGATGTTGATAAACTCCGAAAAAATATGAAAGTTTGCCCGTCTGAGTGTTTTTTTAATGGATTTTTTAATGGTAAGATGCTGTCCTGTCCATGGATTTCCAAATGTAGGCAAACGCAGGCAACAAGTAGCATGGGATACAAACTTATTTATTTTATCAGTTCATAGCTATCTTGCTCACAGCACAGAAAATTAAACAAGGCCAATGGCTTCGTACCTGATAAAGAAAATCAATTTGGGAAACATAATATGTTTTCGTTATAGTCATGATTTAATATTCGTATATTTGCCCAGGTAAGTAGGTAGATATTTCCACAAAGTAATGTAGGTGTCCCATTAGACTTTTCCGTGAAACCATTTTATTCTTAAAGAAGTTGTGCGTTGACGTAAGTTGATTTTATGATGTATACTAAAAATATAGGGTTATTATCTGGGGGCACGGCAGTGCCCCCGCCAAGTCGAGCGCGAAGCAAACATTTCCGTACCATCCTTTACTGGAACCATTTCGCGGCATTTTCAGGCCCCTATTTGAGAACCTCTGGATAAGACCAGAACGCAGAAATTTTCGTCATCCAGTAAGCTATAATCACATACTTAAAATCCAAAATTTCAAGTCTGTAGGTCATATTTTAGTTCCGAAGTTAAGCGAAAGCAAAGTTTCGCATTTATGACACACACTCACTCACTCATGATCATCAAAAAGAACTAGTACTAAAGAGGATGAAAGGCAGACCTGTTTTTATTTTTTTACTTCTGTTGGTGCTGTGCTGTACTGGGTCAAACACTTTATTTTAATATGAAAATTTTGTTTTATTTTCTACTGCAAAAAAACGATAACTGCGAATTTTGACGTTGGCTGGATAATAAAAATAAAATAAAATAAAAATGTTTTTATTTCAAGAATCTTAATACAATTCATTCAACGGAGACTTCCCAGAAAGTAATCAAAAGATACTTGTGGGGGGAATGCCTCGCAACTTCCCTTGTGGAACTTAAGATATTAACAAATTAATAGATTTATTAACTTATGAAACATAATATAAGACAACATAAGATACATACGAGTACAGATGGTAAATTACACGACAGGATGCAACACAAATTGTAGGTACAAAGTTTTTATTTTGCTTGCAGTAGAATTTGAAGTCATTCAGTGAAAATTACGCTATCAAAAATGAAGGATCGATTTTTTTGGTAAATTTTATTTATCGTGAAAAGATTTGAATTAATAATGGATTTTTGTTACAGTTTATTTTTGTGGATAACAAAATATTTAAATGTAAATTCTTAAGATGCGCTGCTGACTGCTAGGATGGATTTATGACGGGCTTGCAACTGAAGGCGAAGAAGAGTATGGCCATCAATATAGTGTGAGTGTTTTGGTGCTTTGATATTATGAGCCAAGATGATGGTAAATTAAAAAAGTCAATACACATCGGATTTTTACTGTAAGTAATTTTATGTACCTACTATGTTGTGTAGTAATCCAATATGAAGTGTTTAAGAGGTAAGGTTTGGAGATGGCCAGCAGTTTTATTAACAGAAGTTAGACTTCGAACTAGATTTGAGGTGGTCCATAAATGTTATTGACAGATGTTGTTCTTTGATCTGGAGTTGGGGAAGCCCAGTAGTGTTATTGACGAAGATGTCGGACTTCAAACTGGATGTTGATGGATTTTGATTTTATAATTATTTGGTTCGCGTTTGGAAAAATGGAAAAACGTTTTTGATCAAATTAAAATGAAATGTAATTAATCAAAAACATCTCAATTTTGTAATATTTCGTTATCCGGTTATGTGGATGAGATTTTTATACAAAATGGATTGTTTAGTAGTCTTATATGACAACCAGATAGCGGTGCGGTTACGTGTTAGTGGGCACCTTTTGTGTACGGAATCCTATACGATATAATCGAACACAGGAAAAAATCTATAACCATTACAAGGTCAAGGACCAATATAAAATACCAACCAACTCTTAAGAAAATCACCACTACACAAGAAAACAATAAAAGCAATATCAAAAGGAATTTTAAAGAATAAGGTCGAAATAAAAAGAAAGTTGTAATAAGCCGTCTATATATCCAAGTCTATTGAATGTAAAGAAATAAGTGAAAAATACTTGACAAAGTAAGAAGCACCAATAACGCTTTTGACTTGCTTTGATAGAACAAAACTTATACGTTGTACTTAATTAAGCTTAAAAAATCGGTCCAGTGATTTATGAGTTGTTGGCGGTTACACAAACGGACAAAAATTTTATGAATAGATTGTGTTAAGTATAGGTAAGTACTATTTAAATCCAACGAATATTTCACTAAAATATGTTAGATTTTAGAGTGTTTTACAGTCTTATCACCTCTAGATTGAATCCACGCAGGAAATATTTTAATTTTTTGTTGGGTATTCTGTTCAGTCCCTAGCACCCCAAATAAAAGTCTAAAAATAATTTTGTCAAACTCGACCCATCACGGTCCTGTTAATTAGATCCACTCCACCTACATACAATCCGTACGTAGGAAAATTTATGAAACAAGACACGAAGTTGGACCTTAGTTATTACTAGGTGTTGCCCACGACTTCGTACGCGTGAAGATCAGAAAAAAAAAACAGTCCAAGTGCGAGTCGGACTCGCACACCGAAGATTCCGTACCACTAAGGTAAAAATACCGTCTTGGTTATAGACACGCAGTCACGCAGAAGTGTATTATATTTAAATATTAAAAGTAGAGTCTGACACGCACTTGACCAGTTTTTGTAATTTTTTCTTATTCTTTAGCTTATTAACTATAAGTATAGCAATTTTCACGCTTGTAAATGTTCCCGTTTTTACGATAAAGCTAAAACGAGAAATCGTTATAGCGGCAACAGAAATACATAATCAGTGAAAATTTCAACTGACTACCTATAACGGTTAATGTGATTCACCCCGCTGACAGACAGACAAACATCGTGGCTTATAAATAGTGTCCCGGTTTCCCCATATGTGAACGGAAACCTAAAAAGTAGCCTATGTTCTTCCCCATGGCTCAAACTATTTTCAAACAAATTTTCATCTAATTCAGTGACTCATACAGAGTTACTTTTGCATTTATAATATTAGTTAAGATAGTACTAAGTACGATTTTTTTGTGAATAAATAAACCCTTCATGAAAGATTTATTTATTTATTTATTTATTGCGTGTGGACTATGAAGTCGATGACTGACCTCTAAAGTTATAAAATTATGGTCGATATCCACGCAGATGAAATCTCATGCAACTGCTAGTGCAAATATACGGGTTTCTTTATTTCTTACTAGCGGCCCGCCCCGTCTTCGCCCGTGATTTGTAAAGGTTTTTAAGCGAAGTTCTTAAAAACTCGGATCTTGCGTTTCACGCTTTCATCAATAGGGCGATTCATCTGGGACTTTATATTCTTTAGAGTCAAGAAGAAACCATTATACTACTATCACAAATAAATTAGTTAAAAAAAGTTTGTTATTGTAGGTAATTCATAAAAGATAGACATATAGGGTGACTTTTAATTATTCTTGATAGAAAAAGGTAAGCATGTACTCATGATACTGAACAACTTTCCCTAAGGAACATAGGTCGAAATACGAAAATCAAGTTTTGACCTCCCATAGAAACTGCATCAGCTGATAGCGCATTTTGTATGGGAGGTCAAATTTGGTTATTCGTATTTCGACCTATGTTCCTGACTTTTTGTCGTTGTCGCTGACTTTTTTTAAGAATTTTTAGAGGAACATGCATAATTTTTTTAGTCTCATTTATTAACAAAATATGAAAATATCGTAGTAGAGATGACAAAAAGTGAAATCAAAATTTTTATCGGCTAAAAAATACGGCTGATATAAGCATTAAAAACTACTAATTACGCACCGATTAGGCTTTATATTATAGTTATTCGAAAAATAGTTTTACTAGACTGTTTACTACATGAATAAAAATATATTTTTTATCAAACTAAACTCGTGCATGTTCCCTATTCTTTCACTCATTACTTTCTTTTAACTTAAACTGTTTACGCAGCGCTTGCCAGAATATCTCTCAAAAGTATCTTTTTTTCCGAATTAGAGTAGCAGATAAATGATAATTAAATTTTCTCAGGACTAAAACGGGACCATTTTTGACATCAAAGGTGTTATAGGTTTCAGACATCACAGAATCCAGAAGTCAATGTTGTCAAGTCGAAATCCTACTAGTTCAAAAAAGACAAAAAATAACCCAGTGTTAGGTGCAACCTCCGGGTCAGCGCTAGCAACACCAACAACATCGCCTATATAAGCGGGCTGGACCTCAGGGCTGGACACCCGATGGGCCCCTCACTCGCTGCTCGAACATCAACACGATCGGACCTCTTAGGAGCGTTATAGTTAGCCGTTGTACCTAGGTCGTACGAGTATCTAGCCCTTTTAGGTTTCCTGAATATTGTCCTTGTTGTGTTAATTTAATAGAAGTTAGGTTTTGTCATCAAATGTGGTGTTATTCCAATAAAATGTTGGTAAGGTTTATCTGTGCCTCATTTCCTAAGAACACAGACACAGCTCCCTTCTGTTCTCTTACATCAGAAGTGTGTAGGAAATCTTCACGCGTCTTTGCTCGTGTTCCATCCGTTTTGTTCACTTTTGCGTGTTTTCTAATATGTTGATTGGAAGGTAAGTGGTGTTGATTGTTCTACAAGTCTGACCGTGCATATATATCGACAAACCGCGCCTATTTCCTGCATCAACGGCATTCCTGCGATCATATCTTCGTCTGATAGGCCACGTGGTTATTGTGCTTTTCAACATTTATGGCTATACGCAGCGATTGCTTCCGCTCAGCATTTCATTTCTTTTTGTCACGTAGACGATCCACAAGACATTCGAAAACATCGTGATTTTTCATACAGTTTTCGTCGCAACGGCGGTTATTTTAGAACCCAATATTTTGTTTGATGGGTAGGTATAACAAATAATTTTGCTTCAAAGTTTTCTTAAGCAAATTGAGAAAATTTCACATGCTGTTTTTGAGTCAACCCATAAAATAGAATGCAGTACAATTGGCCGGATGTCGGTAGTAACACATTGATCTTTAGTGATTCTAGTTTAGGCTGTTTGTACCTTTGTAGCGTGGCGCTAGTTCGGTTTATACAGGTTTTGCTGCCAATTGCTGCCTATGAGAAATTTAACAATGTAATTACTTTTGTTCAAGTGTTGAGCAATGAGAATGAGTGTTAGCTGTTATTTGTGTAGGCTGAATTGAAATAATTGGGCATATTCCTTTTGGAGAAAGGTTTCTTCCATGTAACGAGAGCATCAAGAAAAGATTCTGCGAAATACATCCCCCAGAGGGCAAAATCATTGCTGAAAAACTAAAGATTGTTTGAAAGTTAAAGTGAGATGTAAAAAAACCGGCCAAGTGAGTGTTGGGCCACCGGTTCCGTAGTTTTTTTATGTTTTTAGGGTTCCGATATCAAAATGGTAAAAAAAGGAACCCTTATGGTGTGACTTTGTCTGTCTGTCTGTCCGTCTGTCTGTCTGTCACACCTCTATATCTCAGCAACCACTCATGGTATTGACCTGAAATTTGGAATAGTTTTAGATAATAGTTGCCCAACTATATTCTAAAACTATTCCAAATTTAGAATTATTATTATTAATGTAAAGAATTGAGTTAAAATTATTATTATTAATGTAAAGGGGGCCAAAATAGGGGGGGCCAAATTTCAAATTGTCGCTACTAGGTCAAGTCGTTATTTTCTAGGTATGTTCAGGGGAACCTAAGAAACACTTTTAACTATTATTTATACAGCGGTATTTTACATCATCCCGGATGTTTCCCCATGAAACTAAACAAATTTTCTCAAGGCCCATAGGTATCTACCTAAGACAAAAAAAAATGTACATCCCATACAAAACGTGCTTACAAAAGTGCGAGTCCGACTCGCACTTAGCAGATTTCTTTTTTACTAAACTGAAACTATAACTATAATATAACCGTAAGCTAAAAAACCGGCCAAGTGCGTGTCGGACTCGCACCCTAAGGGTTCCGTACCTATCTACCATATGATATACTAAAAGTATTTGCTCTTTGATTTTAAAAACTCGGCGCCATCCAACTTGACCCCTCTTTTATAGAAAAGTTCTTGAAACGGGAGCTCACCTTAATTGGTTACCGTTAGTTGTGAGAAAAATGGAAATATTTAATGATTTTAGACTTTTTCCTTTATTTGTACTGTGAGACCTAGCTTCTTGCCAAATTCCATAATTTTAGGTCATCGGGAAGTACCCTGTAGGTTTTCCGTTTTTGCATAAATGTATGGAGATGAGGACATAAAAAGCCATATCTTTTCATTGCGTCGTCGTAAAAATTTGAAATTTTCAGATCTTGTGTGGTTTATGGACCTTAATATTCATTATCGATTTCAACCTGATACCTCTTCTCGTTCGTGAGAAAAAGGGTCTTGACAGACAGACGGACAACATAGTGATCCTATAAGGGTTCCGTTTTTTTATTTTGAGGTACGGAACCCTAAAAACTGGGCTATTTAAAAACTTAACTAACTAGTCTACAATGTTTATTCAAAGATTTTAATTAAATACAGATGAGGGCGCCAATGAGCGCACGATGCCAGCAACATGTACACTAAACCGCACATCAGTATAAAGACTTTTGGACCCTATGGCGTTGTAATAGAGTTGAAAAAGTTTCTACCGACGAGCTGTTGACCGTACCAAATCGGACCCTATATATAAAGTGCTGAATAAGTGGACTGTTTGGGCAGTATTTACCAGTGAGCCGCTCGCCCACTTAAAGTGTTAGTTTATCACCCGAGTTCTGCGCTAAGCGGAAAACTTCCAAGGGCGACCTTACTATTTGCTTACCCTATGACGATCTTGTCTTATAGTTAGGGTGCTGGCTGCCATTTCAATATATGATTTGTTCGTGTTCTATATCGACCCGAATTTGAGACAAAGGTGTTTAACGATTTTTTTCAGTGCTACACCAGTAAACAAATGTACCGTATCTTCTGTAATCTTTTCCGACTAATCGCATCTAAGCATGTCGTAAGTATCACAATATCACTGTTTGATTATAATGTCCTTTCGAGGAATTTGCGATCTTTTCCGCCCATCAATATTGATACACATAAGACAAACTATAGGAAAAACACGTACATAGTGCGAGCGAGCAGGCGTTTTAATGTGCTAAGTACGGAACATGACCTTGATCTTTTCAATACATCCTATTCTGTAGCAAGACGTAGGCTGACAGCCTCCTTCAGCAATAATTAATAATAAATTCCTAAACTTTAATAAGTTCTGTAGCAGATGACCTCTTAATTGGCATCTAAATCTACTTATTGTAACTAGGTAGTAAGTTTTAAGTGTAACTTTAGGTAGGCATACTACTTATTTTTGTTGTGTTTTTTTAAATTGATTTGAAAAGTGTTTTAAATATTTTTTTTACTTTTTTTTGTAACAATACTGCACTGTCTTTTTTCGACGAGGTCGCGGAAACGTTTGATTTGTTAATTACATTATTTTCTACAAGCGAAAACTTGTTTGGCTGCCAGTTTTTTTATAAGTTCTTTTTAGATTTGTAAGTTTATAGCTGTAAGTTTTCCGAATAAAATAAAATAAATATGACCCCGAGGACCCCCCTCTCTGGATCTGCCACTGAGGGCCTGACTATGTTAAATCGAAACTGATCGCACTTTGCGTAAATATTAAATAAAATAGTCGAACTAGTGTGAGAATGGTGTTTTATTATGTAACTGTACCCCTAAGAGCACGTCAGTAGAAACACTTTGGTCTTTTTGGCATGGTTATAGAGTCACAAAATGTTTCCACTGACGTGCGATTAACCGTACAAACGGCACAATGTTTAGCGGTCAGGGAAAGCATAAATAGGAGTAGTGGGATAGCTTATGAATACAAAGAATTTTATTAGAGATTACCTCCGAAGAAGAACCTTACGTACGGTACGATAGTGGATGGGATCACGGGGAGAGGCCAGTGTCATCTTAGGCGATCTGTGTTTGGCCCAATAGAGTACATTATGCACGTAAATAGTGTCGCTAACGTGGTTCTATCCTGTCACATATGTACCTTTACGCTGATAAAATGTGTCTTCTTTATGCATCTAAAATCAAGCCGAAAAGCTGATTTTGAAAACATTACGAAGTGGGCCCACGATAATGGCATTATTATAAATATTACTAAAACTAATTATTTCAAAATTCTTACATGTGCAATTAAATTGGGCAACTATATTCTAAAACTGTTCCACAGTTCAAGTCGATAGCATAAGTGGTTGCTAAGATATAGAGGTGTGACAGACAGACGGACAGACAGACAGACAAAGTCGCACCATAAGGGTTCCTTTTTTTACCATTTTGGTATCGGAACCCTAATAAAGGATACCAATTTTGATTTGAAGACATAGTTATGAACTCAGAACAAAGACCTCCTGGCGTCGCTCGGAGAAGAAACCGTGCTATTTTTTTTCAGTATGGGATGACAACTGGCTGCACGTCACATGCCCTGTCACATCATCAATGATGACACCCTACCAAATTAGAAGAACCGCGCCTTCATTGCATTTACAAAGTTAATAGGATTATTTAATTTGTTGTGATTTTAACAGATCAAAATATTTACAAAATCTTTGAGGTCAACATTGTACGAGTATAAATTATAAAAAATATGTGGTGAACAAGAGCATAGTATCTGAAATTTGTTCTCAACTTGCTCTCCATATTTGTAATTGTGGTTTGCAATAATGCCGTGTGTTGTTGATGGCTGTACATCTTCGAAACAACAAAAAGAAAACTCCAATGAGATTTTGTCTTTTCATCTGTAAGTTTAATTCTTTATTTTTCATGTTTATGTATTGTTATCACAAACGCTGTATAAAAAAAAAATTCAACTTATTATTCCTAGAGTCAGTTAAATTTAAATTGTAGCGTATTTTATCGTATTTTTAGGGATCAGTTGAAGGTTACTAGTGATGTAATATTTTTTTAAGAATAGTGGCATTTTTTTATTGTACAATATTAAACTCAACATTTGTTTTAGTTTTCCAACATTTGTTTAAAAAACTAAAAATTCTATGGGTAAAACAAATAAGAAAGCCAAATGACTGAAGCCCAACTAGGTACAACAAAACTTGCTCTGAACATTTTACGGCTGATTCTTTTCATGAAAATCTTATATGGCGGCGGCTAAAAGAAAACGCTGTACGTGCTTTAGGTACATTTACCCGACAAAACAGATATAATGCTGGTACGTAAAATCATTGGTCACCCACTTGCGGTCAGAGGATACTATTAGAGAATAAGGTCAGAAGATAACAGAAAGGGTATATTAACCCTGAAAGATGAGATTCTGTCCATGAAACTGTACAACTTTCCCTAAAGAACATAGGTAGGAGATACGAAAAAAGTTTTTTATTTCCCATACAAGTGAGCCAGTAGCCTTGTTGGTAAAGCGTCTCCGGTACTAACGGAGAAGACGCAGGTTCGAATCCTGTCCGTGGTTCTGAAATTTTGTGATTTTCTACTTTGTATCCGACCAAAGAAAGTGTTAAACAAAATAATTTTCAATTATACGTTGTGTTACAAATTTTCGACTTAAATAAAATTATATTTGCAATAATAGACTAGTTGAGCTAGTACAGCTAATGCTTACTGGGTGGCAGCACAAACGCAACATCAGGCAGGACTACAGTAGCCTAGTTGGTAAAGCATCTTCGGTACTGACGGCGAAGACGCAGATTCGAATCCTGCCTGTGGTTGTGAAATTAAGCGATTTTCTACTTTGTAGATTTATCCGAACACAGCAAGTGTTAAAATAAAATCATTTTCAATTATACGTTGTGTTACGCAACGTTGAAATGCGTATAGAGGTCACAGATTTCACAACATCAGGCAGGACTACAGTAGCCTAGTTGGTAAAGCATCTCCGGTACTGACGGAGAAGACGCAGGTTCGAATCCTGCCTGTGGTTGTGAAATTTTGCGATTTTCTACTTTGTAGACTCATCCGAACACATGAGTGTTAAAATAAAATCATTTTCAATGTTCTAGGATGTTTTGAGATGTCTGAGAATTTTCTAGTACTTTCTAGGATGTTTTAAGTATTATAATATGATCAATGGTTTTGGGATTTTCTAGAACTCTAAGTATTATATGATGATCAAGAATGTTTCGGGCTGATCGATGTTCCTGAATCTTTTGAGTTGGTCGAATATTACGAGTGTTACATGATGTTCAAGAAAGTTCCAAAAATTTTCGAAATGTCCGAGATATTCCAGAACGTTTGAGGATGTTCAAGAATGTTCTTCAATGTTAAAAAAATACTTGATGTGATGAGTTTTAGAATGTTCCAGAATGTTTTGAGATATCTTGGAATGTTCTGGAATGTTTTGGGATTTTAGAGAATGTTATGCAATGTTTGAGTGTTTCATGATAAAAGATGTTCTACGATATTTCGGGATGTCCGAGAATGTTCCAAAATGTTTTGGTATATTCGAGTATGTCCAAGTGTGACATGATGTTCAAGAGTGTTCAAGGACGTTTTGGGATGCCAAAGAATGTTCTAGAATGTTTCAGGATGTTCAAGAAACTTTTAGAATGTTCGACTGATACATGATGGTCTAGAATGTCCTAGAATATTTGAGTGATTTAGGATGGCCGATGGTCCGAGTCATATTAGTCCGAGATGTTTCGGGTCTTTTTGAACGATTTAGGATGATCGATAACGTTCTAGGACGATTCGGGACGTTTTTTAATCTAGCAAGTTTTGGGATGTTTATGCCAAATCAGTTCTGACTTAATCAAACTCGACATAGCACTCATTTTTGCCATCAGATGGCCTATATTCACTTTGCACGAAGCCCCAAACGAAAGCAAAGACGTATCGTATCCACGTCCAAGAATGTAAACCAATTGTAAGTTGTTGTTAGGCAGCATAATACATTTTTAAGATCTTTAATTTGTAAATAATTAAATTACGTAAGAAAGTACCTTCTTGTAAAAAAATTTAAAAAGCATTCTTTGTGTAAATAAATTTTAATAAGTGCTTTTAACAGATTTGAGTTTTATTAAAGTTTAGTACTTCAACTTTTTGGTCAAAGTTTCGACATCGATTTCTTCTTGTGTAACTTATCGACTATCGATAGATGAAAGCATGCACACATCCCTACTTGTGACGAATTATTTCTTATATACTTCTATAAGAGGTCAAATTTCTTTGGTTATAACTGCCTACACAGGGGTAAGATAGACTGTCAATGTATGACACTAGAATATGTGGATACTTTGTACCTATTTAGGCCATACTGATGAGCGAAACTTCCACTGGAAAAGTCATATTGAACAAATATGTTCCAAACTGACCCTTTTGTTGGGTAAGTTTTATCATTTGCATTACGTCTTAGACAAGAAAACTTTGTTCCTTGTATACTACGCTTTAGCAGATTCTATCATTATCTACGGGTGAGTGTTTACGGCAGGACATTTAGTACCTATTTAAAAAACATTAAGCAGCTTTAAATTAGGATAAGATTATATATTCTTTATTGCACAAAAATTTGACAGAAAAGACTATAACTAAAGGACATACACAAAGGCGGGCTTATCTCTAAAAGAGATTTCTTCCAGCCAACCAAACGCGGTGAGAAAGTTGTATTAACGGGAACACAATAGTGCAAAAAAAGTGAGAAAAAAAATGATGTATCATAAATAATAAATAAAGAAAATAAGACTAATAATTAAAACAAATATATAATTCACATAAATTTATAATAAATACAAATATATAGATAATAAATATAAATGATAAATAAATACATAACACACTATATACTACATAAATAAAATGATGAATGCTTAACAGATATATTTACAATGATGATGGCTATGAAGCAACTTGTGACAGGAAATGATCTCTTAACCTTACTTTAAAAGTGTGAATGGAGGGGCTTTCTTGAATAATTCGAGGCAATTTGTTCCACAATAGAACGGCACGGACGGAAAAAGAGTAAAACTGGAAATTGGTATTACTCCTAGGCACCTCAAACATATGTGTAATGCAAGGGCGCCTAGGCCAAGCGGGAGAAGGAAGCAGCTGAAAACGGGAACGAAGGTAAGGTGGGGAGTGCGGGTCATTGAGGATGTTGAAAAGGACAGATAGGATATGCATATCGCGACGAAGGCGGATAGGGAGCCATTTAAGTTGAGCACGGAATTGAGAAATGTGGTCATATTTTCGCAAGCCGAAAATGAAGCGTATAGCTAAGTTTTGAAGGCGCTCTAACTTGTTAAGCAGCTCCTCAGTCACATCCAAATAACAGACGTCGGCGTAGTCAAGGATAGGTAACAGAAGAGATTGCGCAAGCATAATTTTGGTGTTAAAAGGAAGGAAATACTGGAGACGCTTGAGAGAGTGGAACGTAAAATGCATACGCCTGCTAACATCGTTGACGTGAGATATCCAAGACATGTTGCAGTCCATGAGCAGGCCCAGATTTTTAACCTTATCACAGAAACTGATCTGGACACCTTTATAGAAGAGTTTTGGTACTATATCCCAGTCTATCTTGGACCTGAGTCTACTACTGCCGAGAATAATTGCCTGTGATTTAGCAGGATTAACTAGCAGACCAAAAGATTCTGCCCACAACTGGATGGCAGTAAGGTCTTCGTTTAGAGCATCAACAGCATTGGATATCTCAGTCACGAAAAAATGACGATAAATTTGCAAATCGTCTGCATACAGATGGAAAGGAGAAGAAATTACACGAGATATGTTATTTATGAAAACAGAAAAAAGTAAAGGTGAGAGAACGCCGCCTTGAGGAACACCAGCAGTGAGATTTGACCAGTCCGAGCCAGCATCATCGGTTCTCACACACTGCTGGCGTCCGAAGAGATAAGAGTGAAACCAGTCTATTACCGAGGAAGGAATGTTAACAGCACGAAGAGTGCCGAGGAGGATATCGAAATCAACAGAGTTGAAAGCACTGCTGAAATCTAACAAGGCCATCACGGTGAGCTTGGTGTTATCCATAGCACACCGGATGTCCTCCGTTATACTCAACAGTGCACCAACAGTGCTGTGGGAAGGACGGAAACCAGACTGGAAAGGACATAATAGGTTGTTGGAAGTAAGATAAGAATAGAGTTGTTTATGCACAACGGATTCTAGGACTTTAGAGAGGATGGGGAGTATAGATATGGGACGGTATTGTGAAAAGGATGTAGGGCTTGTGGTTTTCGGTAAGGGAATGACAAAAGCTTTCTTCCACGATGCCGGAAAGATATTGCGAGAAAGCGAATAGTTGATAATGTGAGAGATCACTGGGGCAATTTCCTCCATCACGGGAAGAATCATGTCCAGGCTTAAATTGTCACTACCCATGGCTTTGGTGGAGATGGCACGGACACTCTTCTTTATTGCATCAACGGAGACTGGTTTAAAAGAGAAGGGTGGACAGTCAGGTGGAGTAAGTTCAGAAAGATAAGAGAGAGTTTTTGTTTTAGATAAAGAGTCTAAAATGACCGGAGGAGCAATAAAATGTTGATTCAATGCATTGAGATCCACATTGCTTTGACAAGCATCAGTGGTTTTTCCCACACCCAATGACCGTAGGAACCTCCAAACTTGCGCCTGACAGAGATCCTGAATTGTTGTATGAATGTAGCGACGTTTAGCATCCCTACACATTCTGTTGCAGACGTTTCTTAGTTTTTTGTATGCGTCGAGATTTTCCTGACACGGATGTTTTTTGTGTTTGGCTTTAGCCCTGTCGCGTTTAGCCATAGTCCTCCTGATCACCGGCGTTAACCAGGGAGCAGGAGCACGCTTCACACGCACAGGCCGAACAGGCGCATGAAAATCATAAACTTTAATCAGTTCAGTAGTTAGAACTTGTACCATATCATCAATGTTGTCGGACAACAGCACCGATGACCAGTTAATGTTCTTAACATCCTCTCTCAAACGTTCCAGATCCATATGCTTAAAATCACGCAGAAGTAGAACTTTGCCTCTAACCCTTGGAGGACGTACTTTATAAGACAAGAAGACTAAGTCGTGGTAAGAAAAGACGTATTAATAAAGTATTTAGTGAGCAAAAAGAGAAAAGAAAATGTCCATTACAGGACAGGGAGCTCCCTCCAGAACTCTAGCTTTTGCTGGAAAAAATGTGGAGGGGAAGTACCATAGTCACCTCGCTTATCAGTATTACGGCTGGCACCATGGACCGCGGTTGTAGGTGACCGCAGTTAGTAAGATGGTATGATACACAGGAGGATGCTGCTGCCCATCCTCTAGTCTATAACTCTTTGTCGCCTCTTACGACACCCACGGGTATGTTTGGGTTGGTACTATTCTTTGCCGGCACCACACGGGACAAAAGGATTATGATAGGTTAATTTTAATCTGTAAAATTTTACCCGTTGAACTTAAAATAAAGTAAATGTTGGCCATTGAACAATATTACACGAATAAATACAAAAATAAGGTTACAAGGTTGGTTAGGTCAGGTTACGTGTCTTGTATTGTAATAATTACTATACAAGACACGTAAGAGAAGAAAAATTTATAAGGCCACCTGCTATCAATTACTACGGAGAAAGATGTACGAGTTATTTAGTTCTGAAAATGATTAAGGGATGATTCAAACAGTATTGTATAACTAAATCTGATCTATACATATAATAAAACAGAAGAAAGCATGTGTCTGTACTTTTGATGAATTTATTAAAAACACAAACAAAAATATATTTTTTTTAATTTTTCGTCTGTCTTTCTGTCTGTTTGCGCTAATTTTTCGTCTGTCTTTCTGTCTGTTTGCGATTTTCTCGCGGTTTCACACGTAGATTAAGCTTAACTCGGAGCAACATAAAGGCAATGTTTCATTTAAATTGGTTCACTCAATTAGAAGCTACGCTAATTTTAAGTATCAATAATTTGCCTGAGTGAGAATAACTCACAAACTTTAAACGGGGTTTTCAATAACGTGTTTGGTTTACTTTTTTGCAATAAATAAGCTTAGTTTCATTGCAAACGGTTCACCCAGACAGAAGTTAAAGCAGCGGCGCCAATAACTCACGAAATAATGTACCTACTGATTCAAATGAAATTTCAATGACGCATTAAGATTTCTTCCGTACAACTTATAAACTTAGTTTCATTGCAAACGGTTCACTCTGGCAGAAGGTATGCGAAGTTTCAAGCGGCAGCGCCGATAACTCAAAAACTACTAAACCGATTCAAATGGGGTTTTAAATTACGTGTTTAGGTTACTTTCGTGTACGATATTAGCTAAGTTTCATTGCACACGGTCCAATCAGACAGAAGGAATGCGAAGTTTCAAGCAGCAGCACCAAAAACCCACAAATTAATGAATTGATTCAAACGAAATTTCAATGACGCGTTTAGTTTACTTCCGTGTAACATTTATACTTTGTTTAATTGCAGTCGGTTCACTTAAACAGAAAATATGTGAGTACAAAGTAAAGTGCGCCAATAAATTACAAACTACAAAACTGATTCAAACCAGGTTTTCTATGACGCGTTGGACTTCTGACCGTGTAACATATAAGCTTAGTTTTATTGCAAACGCTTCACTCAGACAGAAGGTACGCGAAGTTTCAAGCGGCGGCACCAATAACTCCCAAACTACTGGAAAGATTCAAACGACGTTTTCAAAAACGTATTTGGGTTACTTCCGTGTAACATTAATACTTTGTTTAATTGCAGTCGGTTCACTTAAACAGAAAATATGTGAGTACAAAGTAAAGTATCAAGGTGGTAGGGCTTTTGTGAAAAGTCTGTCTGAGGAAGTACCACCCCCTTGCTTTTTTCTGCCGAAGCAGCAGTTTTTGCACTGCTGTGTTTCGGTTTGAAGGGCAAGGGAGCCAGTGAAATTACCGGCACATGAGACATACCATCTTAGTTCTCAAAGTGCCAAAAGTCAAAATATGCCATTAATAAGACAGTGGGTGCTCTGAGCGGTGGAGACCACTTACCATCAGGTGGCTCACCTGCTCGTTTGCTCACTTGTAACATAACATAAAATAAATACAAAGTTTCAAGTGGCGAAGCTGAGCGGAAATTAAACAATTAAAATATTGCATGGAAGTAAGCCAAATACGTTGTTGAAAATTCGGTTTAAATCGGTACAGTTGTTTGTGTATAAGTCTTGGGCACAGATGGATTAGCAACATTTAGATTTATTATTATGGTAAAAATAACAATAAAAACCTTCCCAGCAATTTCGGCATGGCATTGGCAATGCAAGAAATGTAAAAACATGTAGGAATGTACTAGCGTTTTAAACTTTGATAAAATAGGTACTTGTAAATAGAATACTTCATAAAATAAAGAGATATGTGGATCATTGTTTTTTAAAAATCGTGTTTGTATAGAACTGAAGTCCAAATTTTTTGAATGGAGGTACATGAACAGTTAAAAGCATGTAAAACTAGACACCTTGCACTTTGTACCGCTCTTTTATCGGTAACTACACAAGTTTACTACGAGTAATTGTCTTAGCCTCATATTTAGTTATAGGTTCTGTTTTGATACAAGAAATAAAAAAACACGTATCACACTTGGTAGGGCTTTTGTGCAAAGTCCGCCTGGAGAAATACCACCCCCTTACCTTTTTCTGCCGTAAAGCAGCAGTGTTTCGGTTTGAAAGGTAAGGGATCCAATAAAATTACCGGCACATGAGACATACCATTTTATTTCTCAGGGTGGGTAACGCGCTTAGCTGTCTTATCAGTGTCAAATTATTTCACTAGTAAGACAGTGGTTGTCATGGGTGGTTGTGACCACTTACCACCAGGTGGCCCACCTGCTCGTTTGCCCACTTGTGACATAAAAAAAACTTCGTCCGCATGGCATTCGTATATAATTTTACATATACTAGGATAGTGGGAGAACTAACAGTCCACTCGTAAACAAGGGGTGTTTTATTTACAAAAATCCGTAGTATCTGTACTCTGTATAATAATACGAAAATTAATGTGTTTATCTGTCTGTTACCCTTTTAAGACTAACTCGATTAACCGATTTTCATGAAACTTGGTAAAAATATTGTTTGAACCATTAGAAAAGTCATTAATTACGTTTGTCTCAGATCCACGCGGACAGGGTCGTGGCAACAGCTTGCGTTGGACTTCTTTTCGAGCAACATTTTAGTAAGTTTTATTTCAAATGGTTTACTCAGACGGGCGAAGCCAATAAATTACAAACTACTGGAACGAATCGAACGGAGTTTTCAATAACTTATTTAGATTACGAGTACATCCGTGCAAAATTTAAACTTTGTTTTATTGCAATCGCGATATAATATGTGAATACAAAGTTTCAAGTGGCGAAGCTGAGCTGAAATGAAACAAAGCTTCTAAATTGCATGGAAGATAGCCAAATACGTTATTGAAAATGCCGTTTGAATCGGTCCAGTTGTTTGTGTATAAGTCGTGGGCTCAGATGGATTAGTAAAAAATTTATTGAGTATAATGATAAAAATAATTGTAACTGAAGTCCCAGCAGTTTCTACATGGCGGTGCAATAAATGTAAAAAAATGTATGAAATTTCTAGAGTTTTGAAAACTTATATAAATTAGGTACGTATAAATAAAATACTTACAGAAATAATTAGACATGTGAATCATTGTTTTTTAGAAATCGTGTGTGTTTGTATAGAAGTAAAGGCCTATTGTTTTGTATGGTGGTACATGTGCAGTTAAAAGCTTGTGAAACTAGACACGTTGGACTTTGTACCGCTCTTTTTAGTCTCTTTTTCAATAGCTACAGAAGATAAAGTGACTGAGCCTCAGATTTAGTTTTAGGTTTTGTTTTGTACACGAAATAAAGAAACCCGTATCACAATTCATTGGCGTGGAATTCGACTATAATTTTACACATACGAGGATGGTGGGCGAACTGATACGTAAACAAGAGGTGTTTGATTTACAAAAGATCCGTTATATCTGTACTCTGTATAATATTACAAACCCGAAAATTGCTCTATCAGTCTGTTACGCTTTTAAGACTAATTCGATGAACCAATTTTGATAAAAATTTATTCGAAGATAGTTTGAACCGTGAAGTCATTAGCTACGTTTTTCTGAACCCCACGCGGATGGAGTCGCGGGCAAAAATTAATAAAAAAATCTTATTAGAGTAAATTTAGAATAAGATTGGATTCAATATGTAACTTACAAGTAGGTTAGAAATGTTTTTAGTATAATATGTGAATTTGTTTCGCCAACTTTGTTGTTTGGCGATGTTTCTGAATGTAACTAATCGTAAGCAATTTTCTGGAAATACAGTAAACTACAAAAATAACAAGCTGCAATGTATTGCGCAGACGCCTCTTACCAACCCCTGGCAAGCAAAACCTAAAAAGTAACATCTGTGCGTTCAATGTGAGCGCTGAAAATCCGTGCGAGTTAGTCTAACAATTCTACGAGTATGCAATGCCAAAGATATACTTACGTGCCAAGCTAGAATGTTATGAAGACTAGCGAGCACGGGTTCCGTAGCAAAAGCTATGGTGTTGTGCCCTTCCTCCAGCGAGTGAATGATTTGCAGCATTTTTGGATGGCGCATTTTCTCTAGCTGGGCAATGCAGCCACGGATACGATCTAGCATACTCTCTTTCCTTTTCGGCTTGTACAGCTTATCTGCTATGCGCTTATCAAACACGAACACCGAGCATTCCTGAAACAAATTAAGATTTATGAATAGGTTATCTAAGCGTCTAACAGCCAGAAGCACAAGAATGGGAAGCTTTCATCAAAAGAATGGGTCAGTTTCACAAGGCTTAAAAAATTGTTAAAACTTAAAATTGTTAAGGCTTATTCTGAGGGCTTAATGCAAAAACTTGTGTAAGATTTTTTGAAATTCGCAAGAAAAAAATATAAATTCTAAAAAGATATTTTGCATGTCGACAAAATTCGTGGACCAAAAGTTTTTGCATTTAGCTCCCAGAATAAGCCCTAACAGAGTTTCAACGAAAGCTTGTAGTAGGAGATCCAACCAGACGTACATTGCACAGAACCTGCTGGGATGAAACTTGGCACAATTCAACTAAACACTTAAAAGGTAAGTTCGCCTATTAAGGACTTGTTCCTAATAAGGGCCAGTCTTTCAAAAATCCTTTTCCCAATGCTAATAATGGTCGGTTCTTAATCTTTTTAAAATGTTTTATTGTTTGATGCTGTTAATATTTTTTTTTATAATTGTCATTTAAACTCTCGGGTTATCTATACATATAATAAAAGAGTATAAACCGCGTGTCTGTAATTTTGATAAATTTATAAAAAAGTTAGTGTGGGCGATAAGAAACGACTAATGGAACTCAAAAATATGTTTTCTGAACTTTTTGTCTGTCTGTCTGTCTGTCTGTCTGTATGTTTTCGATAAACTCCGAAACTACTAAACGGATTTTCTCGCGGTTTTCACAGATAGATTAAACTTAACTCTGAGCAACATACAGGCTATGTTTCATTCAAATCGGTTCACTCAATCAAAAGCTACACTAATGTAAAGTATCAAATTGCCTATACGATAATAACTCACAAACCGATTCAAACTGAGTTTTCAATTACGAGTTCGGCTTACTTTTGTGCAACATAAAATTTTTGTTTTATTGCAAACGGTTCACTCAGACAGAAGGTACGCTAAGTTTCATGCAGCGGCGCAAATAACTCACAAACTATTGAACGGATTCAAACGGGGGTTTTATTAAACTGTCAAGCTTACTTCTTTGCAACATATTAGCTTACTTTCATTGAAAACGGCTCACTCAGACAGGTGCGCGAAATTTCCAGCGGAAGCGCCAATATCTCACAAACAGCTGAACCGATTAAAACGAGGTTTTCAGCAACGTATTTGGCTTACTCCATTCAACATGTATGCTTAGTTTCATTGCAAACGGTCCACTCAGACATAAAATACACTAAGTTTTAAGCGGCGGCACCAATAACTCACAAACTACTAAACGGATTTAAACAGGGTTTTCAATAACGTGTTAAGCTTAATTCTTTGCAATGTATTAGCTTACTTTCATTGAAAACGGTTCACTTAGACAGAACATGCCCGAAGTTTCAATAGGCGGCGCCAATAGTGAACAAACTACTGTACCAACTCCAACTGGCATTTCCATAACGTGCTTGGATTAGGTACTTCCGTGCAACATATAAGCTAAGGTTAGTTGAAAACGGTTCACTCAGATAGAAGTTACGCAAAATTTCAAGCGAAATCGCGAATAATTCAAAAACTTTTGAGCAGATTCAAACGTGGCTTCCAATAACGCGTTTGGCTGACTCCTTATTAAGCTTAGTTTCATTGCGATAGGTAGGTTCACTCTGAAAGAAGATACGAAAAGTTTCAAGCTGCAGAACCAAGAACTCACCTACTGAACTGGTTCAAAGTCAAACGAGGTTTTCAATGACGCGTCGGGCTTCTTTCTGTGCAACATATAAGCTTTATTTCATTGCAAACGGTTCACAAAGACAGAAGGTTCGCGAAATTTTAAGCGGCCGCACCAATACCTCACAAACTACTTGAACGACTTAAACGGGGTTTTCAATAACGTATTTGTGTTGCTTTCGTGCAATATTTGAACTTTTTTTATTGCCATCGGTTCATTCAAACAGATAATAGGCGAGTTCAAAGTTTCAAGCTGTGAAACCGAGCTGAAATCAAACAAAGCTTATAATTTTGTACGAAAAAATACGTTGTTGAAAATTCCGTTTGATCCGGTCCAGTTGTTTGTGTAAAAGTTGTGGGTACAGCTAAAGATTGGTAAAATCTAGATTTAGTTATATTGTAAAAATAATAATAAAAAAATCTTGTTTCGGCATGGCACGGCGATGCAACAAATGTAAAAAAAAATTATGAATGTTCTAAAGTTTTGAAACTTAGGAAGTAGGTACTTATAAACGAAATACTTCAAAAAATAAAGAGAGAAGTGAATCATTGTTTTTAAGGAATTGTCTTTTAAGGGTTACAAAGATTGTACGGAAGTGAAGTCCAATAGTTTTGTATGTAGGTACATGTACAGTTAAAGTATGTGAAGCTAGACACGTTGGAATTTGTACCGCTTTTTTTTTCAGTAGCCACAGAAGCTAAAGTGACTGAGCCTCAGATTAAGTCAGGCTTTGTTTTGTATAAGAAATAACGAAACCCGTATCATAGTTACTCCGCGTGGAATTCGACTATGATTTTACACTTACGAGGATAGTGGGCGACCTAATAGTCCACCCGTAAACAAGAGGTGTTTAATCATTAAAAACAATAAAAATCAAAATATTTTTTTTTGTGAAATATTTTTTAAGTCCCAACTCCATAGCGTCCCCTTTGCTACATCCCAACCAACTTGGTACAAAGATAGTTTGAACCATGGGAAAAGTCATTAGCTACTTTTTCTGAACCCCACGCGGACGGAGTCGCGGGCAACAGCTAGTATAAGGTTAAAAGTTCATTCTTATTAATATTTCATTTTTTTTTTAACTTATGTACTCTTTTGTCTTTTTCGACGTAGTGTATAATTTTATGTGGATACTTAATTGGCTTATGTGATTACCTGTACATTAAGTTTTATGTATTTATTATAGCTGTATGTTTCCCTATGCTTAAATAAATAGATTTCAAATGTCGCGCTGGCGCTCCTTATTGACCAATCATCGCACTTGCATGCATTGTATTTTAAAGCGCCATATCGTGAGTGTTCCTGTAAACTCTGTGCGTGTTAGAATGTGTCGGTCAATTAAGATAATTGGTTGGTGTTATTTTGTTTATCTCAGGTGTTCCTTTTTGTTTTTACATGCAATTTATAAATGTAAAGGAACAATTAACATTAAAGCGTAGATTGTGAAGATGATTTAATGAAAATACTGTTTTATTGTCCGTTGTGATTGATTTTCTCCAAGATGGCAAAGTGCCTAAGAGGGTCCACCACTTTGCCACCAAATAAGGACCGGACCTTAATAAGTGTATAAAACTGTAAAAGACTTGTTGCCGTAATTCGATGAACTCGAATTCAACTGACTTACTGACATACTACGTACAGTTACTATTATGCACTGCTATCACTACTTACTTAATTTACTCATATGGAGTTTCCTCGGTCTTTATACTTTTTTATTATTTTATTTTTTGTAGTCCAAATAAGGCCCACTGCCATAAATTTGATTATTATAATCCTAATAAGGCCCAAGGGCTATGATTGAAAAATGTCCTAAATGTGTAGCTTTTTGTGCTAAAAATTATTTGAATCAATAAATAGCATTACGAATCCAAACTGTGTTGTATAAAAATAATTTAATCAAGCATATTTTTTATATTTAAGTTTCTATAGTCTTTATAAGGACCACCAAGTAATTTTTTGTTCATTTATAGATTAGTTTTACGGTAATAACAAAATTAATTATAGCTGTGTTCCACTAAATTGAAATAAAATAATAAAATAATGTGGTTTCGGTAATATCTAACGACTAAAAATGGCCCTTATTGAGATCACCTATTCCAAATAAGGCCGATTGACGAGCTTTTTTAAAATCAAATTTGTCGTTTATTGACTGTTGATACACGATTTTTGTTCAATGTTTTTAGTTCAAATATGAGCAATTAGCACGCGGGCGAAGCCGCGGGCACAGCTAGTATTTTATACAATGCGATACAGAGTCCCTATTTAGACCTATGTTCCTCAGGTAAAGTTATTTAGTTATATGGTCTCAATGCACAGTTTCAAGGATCACAGTGTTTACACTAACACCCTGTATAGGTTAGGTCCTGGAATAGCACATAGGCTACTTTTTACCGCGGGAAAACACTTCATTCCTACGAGAAAACACATTTAATGCGGGTGAAACCGCAGGAGGAAAGCTAGTAATAAATAACATAAGTAGATTGCGCAACAAGTGAAAAGAAATTGATTTGCCCTGTTCCGTCTCACCAAAACTACATTTTCGTCCCAACAATTCCACACTTCAAGCGCCATTATTTACAACAATATTAAAAAAAAAATTAAGTTCCACAAATTAAATAAGTTTGAGGTTAAAAAGAACTTAACAACTTGACTTCATGAACTCAACTATGACGACACAGAAATGTTACTTCCAACCTTTCACTCTCATCTACACTTCGAACTTGCACTTATACCTTTACATACACAAACGCACTTTCACACACACACACCAACATACACTCACACTCTTTTTAATATCATTGTTTCAGTTTTTTGTAAAAATATGTAAATAGTTTTAATACACTCACCGGCAGAAATACCCGGCTGGTCTGTCTTCTTTCATATATTTTCATACAAATATGGGGGCAAACGAAGCGTCAATAGCTTACCTAAATTGAATAAAAATACAAATCTGATTGATGAGGTCTTTAGATAATTAACAATATTGTCAAAGATTTGGTATATCTAAAATGTTGAAGAAAACCCGTGAGACACTTTAACACATTCACTGCGGTGGCGCTAAACTTAAACTTACTGCCAGTGCGTTACGAGACATATACTGCCCGTATCTATATTTCCCGCTACGCGTTACGGCTTCTATTTTGCCGTACCAGGGCCTGACTTCCAAGGTCTACCAAGACGTGGAAACTCATTATTCAATTGTATTTTTTTAAATGACTGATAGGTTACATCCTTGAGTATATACAGCTGCCGTAGCACGGGGTTCTGTAGACTGTTTAAGAAGATATAGGACTTTTTGTAACTAAGACATTTACAGCAAAATACTTGCCGTATAGCATAGAAGTAAAAAAATGTTAGGGATGGGAAACACTCGTAAACTGAACACAAACATTTTTATCGATAACCCCGTTAAATTTTGTTCGATGGACTTAGGAAAATTGAATTCGACTAATTTACTAACTTACTCCGAATCACAGACTTGAATTGCCCCCTGTCTTAATTGTCTACACTAGGCATATCACCACTATGTTTGTTTATCACTATGCTGTAAACAAAGTGTATTTTTTTGCTCGTTGACGGGCTTGAGGAAACTGAACTTGATTTAATAACTTTTTTACACTGGACCGTATTTTTTCTGGCTTCTACACCTTCAGTCTTTATGGTGTTACTTGAAAGTTTCATTGCTATTTTGTATATTTTTCGCGATAATTTGTCAAAACAAAATAAACAGGCCCTGGCCCTTTTTGCCCAACACTGGTGCAAACTGAAGCTCTTCGCGGGTGCATGCGGTGAGGTGCAGGGTTGGGGGGGTACGGCAAAATAGTTGCCGTATCGCACTGGAGAATGATAATTTCCTTCCTGTGCGTTACGGCAACTATTATGCCGTACAATTTTTATAAGTAAATTGATAATACCAGGCCACTCAGAAAGTATTGCGAAAAATAGTTTTTATATATGGGAGACTGGCCGGTCAGAATCTTTTTCGAAAATATGATTACTTGTAAGTAAAAATATGTGTGTTCCATTTTCAAAATTTCCCTCCACATTTTTTGCGAGCCAATTCAAAGTATCGTGTCTTACTGAAAAATGGATCTGCGCCGGGAACATTTTAGAGCTATGATTTTTTACGATTTCAAGTGTCGCCTGAAACCGGATGAATCGTTCGATAGACTTCAAATGGCATTTATGGATGAAGGCCCCTCCAAGGCAACCGTGTATTGTTGGTATAACGAATTTAGGCGCGGTCGACCAACCTTGGGGGATGAAGAAAGAAGCGGTCGCCCTTTGACGGCTATTACGGAAGAAAACGTGCTAGCAGTGAAAAATTTAATCCAAGATAATAGGCGAATTACATATCAGGAGATTCAGCACATATTAAAGATTGGATCGGGAAGCGTTCACGAGATTCTACACGGGCATCTTCGCGTGAGGAGGATAGTATCGCGCTGGGTGCCGCACTACCTCACCGACGCTCAGAAGCAGGCCCGGGTGGAATGGTGCCGTGATATGCTGAACAAATTTGAAGCAGGCTCGTCTCGGCGTGTTTACGACATCGTAACAGGTGATGAGTCCTGGATTTATCAATACGATCCAGAAACCAAGCGCCAGTCGACAGTTTGGGTGTTTCAAAATGAACCAACGCCTACCAAAGTGAAGCGATCTCGAAGCGGGGGGAAGATTTTGATCGCCAGCTTTTTTAATTTGACTGGCCACTTGGCCTCAATTCCCTTACGAGATCAAAGAAGCATCAACGCCGAATGGTATACTACCAAATGTTTACCAGAAGTTTTTTCTGTTGTGAGCAACAAGCGACCAAACACAGGGCTCCGCGGACTACTGCTCCACCACGACAATGCGCCTGCACACACCGCGCTCAAAACGAGGGACTTCCTGGACAGCACACCAGTCAAACTCCTGGGTCACCCTCCTTACAGCCCTGATCTAGCACCGTGTGACTTCTTTTTATTTCCAAAAATAAAAAATCAGCTCAAGGGGATACAATTTTCGTCGCCGGAAGATGCGCTGGCTGCGTTCGAGCAGGCTGTAAACGAGGTGTCTACGGCGGACTGGAAAAAGTGTTTTGAAAACTGGTTCAGACGCATGAATCTTTGTATAGAGGCTGGTGGAGAGTACTTTGAAAAGATTTAATAAAAATATATGTACCTGTAGAACAATTTTTTTTAGTGTCGCAAATATTTCTGAGTGTCCCACGTATTTAAAGCTACAATAGTGGGAATATATTTGTCTCTTTTTTGCGTGTACGGGAACATATGAAAATTACCCCCGCACCAAGCGTAAGACAAGGTAAACAAGCTGTCGCACAGTTTGGAAGTCAAAAACGGCAAAATGCTTGCCGTAACGTAGTGAATGTGTTAAAAATTTTAATTCGCTAAATGTAAGAGATATCTGACGAAATGACGTATATTTTTTTCTGAACGATGCACGGAATATCCTGGATACCGTGCACAGGTGTTATCTTCAAGAATCGGTAGTCAGATACTTTATTTATTGATCTCACAGTTTATTCACGGATATTTATTTCGTTTAGGAAATATATTGACGCTTCATTTGATCCCTTACTTGTATGAAAATGTACGACAGAAAATAGACCGGCCGGTTATTTTTGCCGGTGACTGTAGTTTATTATTAACTTTTCTTCTCTTTTGTTGCTTTGCCGTATACCTACCATGTTGTTACAATATAACTAATACCTTTCTAGAACACTGCCTCCCAAGACACAGGCTTTCGCTTAGTTTGAGAATCAGGGTTCAACTAATTAATTTGTACAACTTTGTAACTATTTTTATGTTAATCTTAATTACTGTATCCTTTCTGTACAAATCATTAGAACCAATAAATAAATTTATTTATTTATATTGTTTATTTTAAAAAGCACGGTTTCGCTTACAGTAAGGATATTCATCTCGAGAGACAAAGGGTATGTACGCAAGCTGCAAATTACGACAGGCGTATTTCGCCACGTACAAATAAATAGGCAACAATATTTACTTTGCAAGAGTATAAAATATGGTACCTAAACAGTAATAGTATTCAAAAACAGATTATACACATTCTTAATAGAAAAAAAAGTTTTATTCAACTCATGACATAGAATCCAAAGTAATTTTTAATTGAATAAATACCTATTAGGTTCGTTTTTCAACATTTGAAGATGGCGGTCGTGTTTTTATTTCAATTTTAGTTTTACCAGTTTATTGAAGAGTTAAATGAATAATGTTGATTGGGTGTTATGCAGTAAACGACTTTCAAAGTGAACATCAATTAAAAGATTGGAATACATGCATTCTCCGAGATTTTTGGATGGAGAGAAGCGGACTACATCGTGACTTCAATAATTTCCCCTATCAACTTAGAGTCATCGTGGTGCACAGGCTTTCTTCGTCGTCGATCTTCGAGATGTGGATTCCTGTCTAAATCAATCTTTCACTGGACATTCGCGTGTCGCCATAATTTTGTGACTTCAATTATTTCCCCTATCAACTTATCGGAGTCATCGTGGTGCACAGGCATTCCTCGTCGTCGATCTTCGAGATGTGGATTCCTGTGTAAATCAATCTTTCACTGGACATTGGCGTGTCGCCATAATTTTGTAACAATTCTATTACTTTGACACTGGCGAAATACGTTTTGTAATGAGATGTGATGCCATTAAATAAATATACAATAAATACCTATTAAAGCTCAGAACAAAAACCTCCTTGCTTCGCTCGGAGAAGAAACCATGCAATTTTTTTTCAGTATGGGATGACAACTGCTAGCATGTCTCATGCCATGTCAAGTCGTCAGTGATCACATCCTACCAAATTAGATGAACGACGCGTTCATTGCATTTACAAAGTTTATAGGATTATTGTAACTTGTTGGGATTTTAACGGTTGAAAATATTTCCTAAATTATATGTTGTAAACATTGTGTAAATTATAATAAAAAACATGTAGTGAATAACTTGAAAATATCGTGAATTTATTCTTAAGTTGCTCTCCATATTAGTGATTGTTCTTTTTAATAATAACGTGTGTAGTTGATGGCTGTACATCATCAAAACAACAAAACGAAAATTGCAAAGAAATTTTGTCTTTTCATCTTTAAGATTTATTCAGTATTTTTCATGTTTGTGGATTATTATCACAAATATTGCATAAAAAAATGTCAACTTATCATTTCTACAGTCAGATAGTATGGAAATTGTTACGTATTTTACTGTAATTTATCGTTTTTTGTGGGATCATGTTGGAGTTTATGAGTGATGTATTTTTTATCGATAGTAGTATTTTTACGTTCGAGCTGAGCGAGAAAGGTATTGTATTCGTGAAAAAAGTTGCACAAACTTTCTCAAAAATGTGTTCTATATCACTTAAGCAAGTCCCCTAAAAATGTCCGTCTGTCGTTTGGTCGGTCTGTCCGTCACGCTTTGGCCTAGCGGCTAAACGAATGGTCCTATTAACACCATATTTTTAATTTAAGACTTTTATTTCCGAATGGTTTTTTGCTGGCTCTCATTTTGAGGGTAGCTGTCATTCAACAAAAATGAAGAATTGTTTTTTTTTTAAAAACTGTTCAAATTATTTTTATGAAATTTTGCTTGACTAAGCATCTCTATGCAAGGTATCTTGCGCCATCATCAGTTTGTCTGTGTGATTCCATATAAGGGGTGTTCCTGTACTACCAAAACGTAAACTTGTGATTTACTCATAGGGTCAGTGCACCACTAGATGACCAAGCACCAATAGCTGACCAAAACTTAAATTTGAACTGAAAGTAAGAAAATTTAAAAATACCGCGATTTTATATAGAATTTAACTATGTTGGCGTCTTACAATAAAGTTATGGGTTTGTCTAGCTAGTACTTTAGTATGTTTATTCGAAATGGTCATGCAATGTAACATTTGAAAAAAAAAAAAACTTTAAGAGCATATTTTGTAAAGTCCTTAACACTTATTATATCACAAGCCTAACTAATTCATAGTCGAACTTTTAGAAGTGACTCTGAAAGTAGAACTAATAATTTAGTTTTTTTATGAATTTCGTCATAAAACCGCTTAAATGGTCAACTAGTGGTACCTACATTGACCCTAATTGACTCCATTAAGTTTGTATTATTTTCTATAATTTTAATTTTGTTTTGGTTATCTACCTGAATGGATATTCAATTTGATTGGATTTTGTGAAAATTTAGTACACAGGATGTACCAAAAACTGAAAGAGCTTTACAATCGACAAAACTGAACAACTATTCATAAGAAACAGAGTTTTGAAATTTAAAAATCTGTGAAAATTCATATAAAAGGTGTTCCAGTACTACCAAAATTTGAACATGTGATTTGTTCGAAATCGTTTACGGTTGGTTTGTTTTAATATTTTACAATTCAAGTTCCGAATTCATGTGGTAGAACATTTTTCAGAAAAACCTTAATAAACGTTTGTAATTCCATACTATGTGTAGGTATGGTATTACAAATTTAAGTTTGCGGTTGACAGTTCTACTTGCATATCGCGAGAAAGTAAGTGCAGTGCTGCTGTACCATTTATTATATTTTACAACATTCAACGCGTTTTGTTTTCATTCTGGGTTCGATTCCCGATGGGGACACTGTCAAACAAATATAACTTTGTGTGTCTTCGCCAAATTGAAATGTCTCAATCAGCATGAATCATCCTGAATCAACAAATTGTAAGAAAATTAATAAAAATACTAAATTAATCTACATAAAATTCTCTACAAAAAAGGTTTGAAAGTTTTTCGCTACAAACAATACTGACAAGCAATTCTTGTGCTCATGCAACGCTTTGGCTCACAAGCGTATGAAGATTCTGGGTCAAGCTTATCCGAAACCAGAAGACTACAGGCTCCTTGTGCTCTAAGGTCCAATAAGGAACTCAGCTCCACGTTATAAGGCAAGATAAGATACACGAAATTTCGCTTGAAAATTTATTTGAGCTACTTAGAAGAAAAACACAAACCCGTATTTCAGCATTTTTGCAAAACCATCCCAAATGGATTGAATTGAGGGATAAAAGTTTGTTTTAAAATCCTACATAATTTGTATGTAAGCTAGAGATATTCATGAAAAAAAAAAGAACCTTTACACCTCCTACCCCTCTTGCCTCCACCGCTACCGTCCATTACTTTTAGTAGTTAGTAAGTAAGTAAGAAATTTGGTATCTTTAATATTAAAACACCTACGTAAGAAATCACCTGTAGTAAAAAATGCAAAAAGTATTTTTTTTAATGAATTTAATCACTGCTTTTAACAGATTTGCCTTTTATTAAAGTTTAGTACTTCAAGTTTTTGGTCAAAGTTTCGACATCGATTTGTCCTTGTGTAACTTATCGACTATCGATAGATGAAAGCATGCCCACATCCCTACTTGTGACGAATTATTTCTTATATATTACTTCTATATGAGGTCAAATTTCTTTGTATTAAAGGCTGTAACGGACAGGTTTCCTAAAACTGAAGTAGCATGATCAGTCAATATAATTGAACAACTTACAGTGAGTAAAACTTTCAGGAAGTGAGAAAAAAAAATCAAACTCTCCATACAAAATTGCAATATTTATTATATTATAATATTCGCTGCGCAGCGAATCATTTATTTAAGCCACTGATATTGAAAGTTTACCGTTAGATAAATCAAAAACTGTTATTAAGAAATTTTTTATAAGAAAGGTAAAAAACAAAATATTACATTATCTAGAAGAGAAAAATCCATGGGATTAGGCTACTTCAAAATTCAAATTGACTTATGTTTATTGTATCAACCCTGTACATTCAATCATATTAAAAGAGCGCGTGGGTTTTTATTGTCGCTTCTTTTTTTCCCACCATGGCGCCACTTTGTTTGTGAAGCGATGTAGTTTAGCTGACGTCATTAATAGATTTTAATATCCAACAATGAATAAACTATATTGTATATTGATTTTTACTTTCGAGCGGAGCGAGAAAGGTATTGTATTCGTGAAAAAAAAAGTTTTTATAATTTTCTCAAAAATGTATTTTATATCACTTATACATCATAAAAAACAAGTCTCCCAAAAATGTCCGTCCGTCGGTCGGTCGGTCGGTCGGTCCGTCGGTCGGTCTGTCCGTCACGCTTTGGCCTAGCAGCTAAAAGAATGGTCCGATGGACACCATATTTAGAATTTAAGAGTTTTATACAAATCCATCGAAGGGTTTTGAGTGATTTCTTGCTGGCTCTCATTTTGAGGGTAGCTGTCATACAGCGAAAATGAAAAATTTTAATTTTCGCAAAAACGGCTCATAAAATCTTGATGAAACTTTGTATGACCAAGCATCTCCATTTAAGGTATTTGGGGCAGTATCAATTGTTCTTTAAAAATCATATAAGAGGTGTTCCCTTACTACTAAAATTTAAAAATGTGATTTACTCAAAATCGGTTACGTTGAGCTTATTTTGATGTTCTACAATTTGGATTCTTAATCGGTTTTCTACCTGACTGCATATTTCATTAAATCTTTTTTACATAAATCTAGTTGGTTTATAGGTAAGTTTGTATTTCCATATTATTGGTATGGAATTACAAACTTAAGTTTGACGTTGGGATTTATTTACTCATTACTATCCGCAGCCTTTATAATATAGTAGTTAGAGCATTCGGCTCTTGATCCGGAGGTTCTGGGTTCGACCCCCGGCGGGGACACTGTTGAATGATGACTCTCGTATATCGCGAGAAAGTAAGTGCAGTGCTGCTGTACCATTTATTTATTTTGCAAGCATGGACTATCTACATTCAATACAGTGCGTTTTATAGAGCGCTGAATGGCGCTGCATATCTTTCGGTTAACTCGCGCTAGAGAAAAAAGGAAGAAAAGATAATTTGTGAAAAAAAAATGTGATAAAACTTGATAATTTTGAATATCACTGCGATCCGTCTTTAGCTGCTAATGCTCATCTTGTGCCAACTTGACTCATGGTGAA
The DNA here is from genome assembly GCA_947532105.1 of Athrips mouffetella. Taxonomy (NCBI): domain Eukaryota; kingdom Metazoa; phylum Arthropoda; class Insecta; order Lepidoptera; family Gelechiidae; genus Athrips; species Athrips mouffetella. The sequence goes on from OX383956.1 coordinate 38,740,538, forward strand.
ACTCGCTAATACTTTCTATTCCTTTCGGTAACACGCAGTGTGTCCCTTTGTTTAAGATTTTAATTAAATTGTAGCGGCATCTGTAAGTTTTGTAATGTTGTACCCACAGCGCTCACGTCACCCGACCAGCATACCGATACACACATACAATTTTAGTATAAAAGATCTCATCGTAGTACGCGGCTTCCAGGTAGTGTATCATTACAAAACATATCCCATAATGTATTAGACCTTTATTATTATAAATATGAAAATCGCATGTGATTGTAAGCAGTCTTTTTTGCGTGATGAGGTCACATACGATAAAAAATAAAAAATGTAGAAAAAATATAATTTACGTCTAATACAATCTTAGTTCACACATCCTCTAGATAAATTCTGTTGTCCCTATGTAAGGACGAACCTATTTATCCACTCCCACCATTCTGTCTTTTGTTCCTATTCGTTCACTATTCAAGCGGTCAGGCTGTGGAACTTCCTCCTGCTTGTTTTAGTTCATCTATTGCTTTTTACACTGTTTTTGCTGAATCAGAAACCCATTTTGAAGACAATGGAAAAAAAAAGTTGTTACGTAAGCCTCCAGTTTCTATGCACTTTTCTTTCAGGTTTTTTTTCACTGTTCTTTGTCGGAATAACCAAAACTTTTGTGTTATACACATAACATTAATAGTAGCTCATATTGACATTGTTATAGTAGCTTCTTACGAGAGTGGACAAAGAAGAGTCGAGGCTTGTAAATTTATAATTACTAAACAAGCAGATTGTAAACCTTCAGTGAATGAAACTAATGACAAAGCCTAAGAAAACAACATATAATACTATTACTAATTTTAGTAATGAAGAAGACATTCGCGTCGCCTGCAGACATAACCACCGTGAATTTAGATCATGTAACGCCATATTTGTCTTAGTTAGACGAAGTCGGATATTTTTTTTCAACACATTTGCCCATAAAACAGCTCTATTTGCATTGTATTAAGGTCCATAATCCAGGTTATTAAACACACGTGCTTTTTTCAATATATTACCGCAATCTACGAATAAATAATAAGTCAGGAAATATAACTCCATTCAAAAAATGACCTAACGAAAGTCGTGTATTAGTAGGCGGGGCTTCAAAATCGTTCCAAAACGTGACTAAGTCGGACATTTTTCTTACAAGCGAGCAGACGTCAAATCTTCGCGCACGTTTTCGTTTTTATCAGCAAAGAACCATCATGCCAGGTTGCGTTGTGAAGTGGTGCAGGAGCCATACAAAATTTGACTAACTATTATATTATAGTTTAAACATTACCAAATAATGTCTGTTTATAGTGCAAAAAATATTGTTTTATTATTGGTTGACCAACTTTTCTGATAGATAGATAGATAGATATTTATTTAATGGCGTCACATCTCAGATGTATTTTGCACAATGTCAAGTTAACAAATTATTATAAAATTATGGCGAGTTCGCCAATGTCAAGTGAAAGATTTACACAGGAATCCACATCACGAGGACGAGGGCCTGTGTACTATGATGACTCCGATAAGTTGATGGGGAAAATTATTGAAGTGTCGATGGGCCGCTTCTCTCCATCCAAAAATCTTGATAAATGCATGTATTCCAATCTTCTAATAGATGTTCATTTTCAAAGACGTTTACTGCATAACACCCAATCAAATTATTCATTAAACTCTTCAATAAACAAATAAAACTAAAATTGAAATATAAACACGACCGCCATCTTCAAATGTTGAAAAACGAACCCCCAACTTTTCTGTAGAATGGCCAAAAGCGGAACTACTTACGTCATTTTGAAAACGTCATTTTGTTTTTGACAGTCCTCAGAGTAAAAACTGTAGAGTCCGTCCTAAACATAGTCGTGTAAAGCGTCTCCTAGTCGACTATGACAAGTCGGTCAAAAAACTAGGGTCTAGGCAATGACCTCATTGGGTCTAGGTTACGTTTTACAAATAATAAAAAAAATCTATAAAAAAATCTAATGCTTCATCCAAACTTTATATGCGAAAGTGAAAATATATCATTTTTACTTGTGAATTGATCATCTATTCTATACATCTAATAACTCGCCGATTCTGTTCATTGAAAATTATCGGAAAAAATTGATCTGAGGGGTCACAAAAAAGGTAATAAAAACCATTCGGTTCATTTTTGGAATTTTCGTCTGTTGGTCTGTTTGTCTGGTTGTGTATTCGCGATAAACTCGCAAACCACTGAACCGATTGCAACCGGGTTTTCGATAGGTAATGTATTAAGCTTATTTCCGTGCAACATATAAGCTTAGTTTCATTGCAATCGGTTCACTCAAACAGAATACAATGGAAGTTTCAAGCGGCGGCGCCAATAACTCACAGACCACTCAACCGCTTGAAATAAGGTTAACAATAACACATTAGGCTTAATTTTATTTCATTGTCCAGATTTGTTGCATTGCGAATGGTCAACTGAAACAGAAGATGCGTGAAGTTTCAAGCGGTGGCGCCAGTAACTCGAAAACCACTGAACTCATTTACTTATTTTTAGATCATTTACTTAGCTTTAGATCATTGCAATCGGTTCACTCAAAAAGAAAAAACTTAACTGATACGAACGGGGTTTTCAATCATGTGTGTGGCGTTCTTTCTTGCAATATAGAAGCGACAATCGGTTCACTCGAACAGAAGATACGCAACTCATAAAAAAATATACGTATGAAACTTCTAGAGTTTTGAAAACTTTGGAAAAAAAAATTGATAAAAAAAAATACTTTAAGAAATAAAGAGAGATGCGTGTACCTTCATGTTTTAGAAATCATCTTTTAAAGGGGGAAATAAGTGTTCAAACAAAAATAATAAATGTATCCTCACTTTAGCTTCTGTATAGCTACAGAAGCTAAAGTGACTGAGCCTCAGATTTAGTTACAGGTTTTGTTTTGTATATGAAATAAAGAAACCCGTATGACACTTCGTCCGCATTTTACACTTACGAGGATAGTGGGCGACCTAACTGTCCATACGTGAACAAGTGTACATATATTTTAGTATCGAGGTCCCTCGCAAGAATTGGATACGATTATGGCTCCCTCCTTAGCCAAAAGACCTGCTACTTAAACCTCCTTGTATCAGTCAGTGTTGTCTGTGTTGTTCTTGTTTTTCTGCATATTTCCAAGTGTTTTATGAGAAAATCGTTCCAAAAACGATGGAAAGTGGTGTGCGAGAAATGATTCTCATAATGAAATCATTAATCCATTTGGCAGGTACTTTCTACCTGGAATCAATTGCGAATTTAATGTAATTTTGTGATGTTGTTTTAGGATAGTGTGGGGTATAGAACCTAAGTTGTTGACCTCAAGGAGCCTGTGGAAACTTGGTGGGGGGCCTAAAAACCCTTACCCAATTTGCCTAAAAACCCTTACCGTTTAGTCAGGGCCGTTCTCTTTATCATCGATCTTTGTATTTACTTATACAAGGTGTGAAAAACCGGTCAAGTGCGAGTCGGCCCCGCGCCCTAAGGGTTCCGTACCTATCTACCATATGATATGCTAAAAGCTTTTGCTCTTTGATTTAAAAAAAACTCCGTGACCATCCAACTTGAACTTCCTTTCTATATATATTAAGTGCTGTTGTTGTCCCAAATAAACAATAAATAAAATAAAATAAATTATAGAAAAGTTCTTGAAACGGGAGCTCACCTTAATTGGTTACTATTAGATTAGTTGTGAGAAAAATTGAAATATTTAATGATTTTAGACTTTTCCCTTTATTTGTACTGTGAGACCTAGCTTCTTGCCAAATTTCATAATTTAAGGTCAACGGGAAGTACCCTGTAGGTTTTGCTTTTTTGCATAAATGTATGGAGATGAGGACATAAAGAGCCATATCTTTTGATTGCGTCGTTGTAAAAAATTGAAATTTTCAGATATTGTGTGGTTTATAGACCTTAATATTCGTTATCAATTTCAACCTGATACCTTTTCTCGTTCGTGAGAAAAAGGGTCTTGACAGACAGACAGGCAGAAAGACAGACAGACAAATAGACAGACGGACAACAAAGTGATCCTATAAGGGTTCCGTTTTTTTATTTTGAGGTACGGAACCCTAAAAAGTACGATGATCCTTCTAAGGCGTGATTCTACATCATTAATAGATTGTACAAAAAATATTAAAAACACTTATTCTTAAAAAAAGAAGTTTTAGCTCAAGTAGAAGTGAAGCGCCCGGAGAGTTATTAAATTATTAGGAAGGATCATCGTACTTTTTTACACCCTGTATAGGTATCTTTTATCTGTGATTGCGAGCAAAGAGGCAAACAGTAAAAAGTAATGTCATATTTCATCATGTAGTTAAGAGTATTATAAAAGTCTGAATTTGTTTATTTTTGTAATAGTTGGCAACCCTTTTCGATCGTAGCGCCATCATAAAATTCTCCAGATAAGTTGGTCAAGCTGTAACATCGTCCACGTCCAAGGATGTTTAAGTAGCAGCACTTTCTGTTAAGGATGGAGTCATAACCGTATCCATTTCTTGCGGTGGACCTCCATACTAAAATGTATGAATTTTTATCAAATCCTACAAACGTAAAATTTTTATTTTTCTCTCTGAGAAATATCTGACTTGGGTTTAGTCAATGTTATTCGTGCACACCTCAAGTGTTTTGGTGAAAATACGTACCAGTCAGTGAGCAGCGCAGGACCGGTCGTCATAGAGTTCATTAGGAGAGGCCTATGTCCAGCAGTGGACGTCTTTCGGCTGATATGATAATGATGATGACGTACCAGTCAGGAAAAAAAATGTGTTAAAAATCACGCATAAAATGGCTATCACAGATCGCTCTTAGTACTTATTAACGATCAATTCACAAGTATAAAAGATATATTTTCACTTTCGCAAACAAAGATTAGCTAAAACATTAGATTTTTAAAGGTTTCTTGAATTTTTTTAACTTAACCGGGATTTTTGACCGACTAGTCATAGTCGACTAGAAGACGTTTTACACTTTATTAACTCATACAGATTATGTATATGACGAACTCTACTATACTCTGTGTCCACGCCACTATGACATCTGCTGACATAGCAGCACGCGCGCGAACCAATCCCTGCTCTTGTTCTGAATTTAAACCAATCACTAGGCATGTCAATTATTCAGCTTCTATTTGATTCGTTTTTAGGGTTCAGTACCTCAAAAGAAAAAAACCGGTCAAGTGCGAGTCGGACTCGCGCGCCGAGGGTTCCGATATACCTATAGTATTTTTGGAAGCAATAAAGTCCATTTTCAGGACCGCAAAACTAAATTTGTTTGTAAAGGTTTTTTGCAGATTTCTGAAAAACTGTGCAACTTAGAAAGATCGTTTTATTTTTGCTGTAAAGTTTACATAAACCTCTATCAACTGTAATTAATTCAGATTTTCCCTTACTCAAACTTCGGAGATAAGGGGGGGGGAATGGTATTTTTTTTGACATTTTTCATCATAACTTGAAAACTAAGAAACTTAAAAAAATACAAAAATATATTTTAAAATGTACAAGTAAAGCCCTTTCATATGATACCCCACTCGACCTAGTAGCGACAATTTGAAATTTGGCCCCCCCTATTTTGGCCCCCTTTACATTAATAATCATACTTTTTTCAAAAAATTTCATGTGCAATTAAGTTGGGCAACTATATTCTAAAACTATTCCAAATTTCAGCTCGATAGCGTAAGTGGTTGCTGAGATATAGAGGTGTGACAGACAGACGGACAGACAGACAGAGCGGCACCATAAGGGTTCCTTTTTTTTACCATTTTGGTATCGGAACCCTAAAAACGGAACCCTTATAGGATCACTTTGTTGTCCGTCTGTCTGTCTGTCTGTCAAGACCCTTTATCTCACGAACGGGTAAAGGTATCAGGTTGAAATTAATACCATATAATAGGTCTTTACCTATGAAATTGCCGATTTTTTTTACAGATTAATGAGATCATAATTCCTATAATTCTAATGCTATTGTTTTCATTTGATTTATATTTGAAAGTTGACTTCAAGGTTATCAATTTACGCATAAAATAAAATTTTATTTTTAGTTTGATAGTAGGGGGGATTCGCCGGTTCTGGGACAGTGACGTCATCAGTGACCCAGAAATACAGATGGTGATTAGTTAATGAGTCATAATATTTGCTAACTAGTGCGATGGGGTAGAGTCGGCGGTGATTCGGTAATGAATCATACATTGTCAACTTTTCTTACGTTGATGGTTTAGGACTTATGTTTGCTTATGGTGATCATATGAATGTCATCGCTGACCCAGTAATTTCGGTTCTAGGACAGTGACGTCATCAGTGACCTAGAAATACAGATGGTGATTAGCTTACGAGTGCGATAGGGTAGTATCAGGAGGTAATTAGCCAATGAATAATGTGCTGTATGGCTTATAAAATACGTTTCATTATGAATGATCATGTGAACCTCATGTTATTTTGGTACCTTGTTCTTAACCAGAATAAGTACCTTAGTTATTGATTTGATCGAAACTTTAGTAGTAGTTTTTATTTATGTGATGGCTTAGAACTTATATTTGCTTATAGTGATCATGTGAAAGTCATCACATGTCTAGTAATTCCGGTTCTGGGATAGTGTATTGATTTGAACGAAATCATAATTTGCTGACTTATCTTTCCTAAATAAACAAATTATCTATCTATCTAAATATAATATTATTTCTTTAATTAATTTGTCCACGTGACCTAATGTTATTTTGTTAGGAAATGGGCTAGCACGGTGATTAGGTTAGGGTTGTTGGTTTTAAAATTATTACTTACTTATGTTCTAAGAAAACTATCATTAGATTGATCAGCAAATAACATTAGTTTAATGAGAGTTAATAAGTTTAAAGTAAATACAAATGGTATAAAATCTCAAAGATTTCCGTTTAAAAGCACATAGAAATCATCATCAGACATCTTCACATTAGTTTCGAATTTCGTTAGACAAGAAAAACCGTGATTTATTTAAAAAATGGTAAGTAAGTTGTTTTATATTTGTATTTGTTAAGATTCGTTACATCAGAAAATGCGATTTTTTTAATGTAATATTTCATTTTAAAGGATATGATCAGCATCCAAAATTCTTCTGGAACTTCGTCGTACGATGATGATCTGCCGTGTGGACAAGATGTGCTAGCAGACTTCAGCCAATTGCATCCTGAACTTAGTAGAAGCCGACAACGAGTGGAAGGTATCGTTAAACGAAAGCAGGATATGAAGAGGAAATTAAGCAAGCTGAAGTCATATGTGAGCACAAAGGACGCTCATAAAGGCTCCAAATCAATAATTATTAAAGTGCTTGATTTAAAGGAACATGAAAGTGATGAAGACAATGAAATCATTAGTGCTCAATATTGTGTAAAAAACACTTACGACGATATATTTGATGATGCCCAAACTCTTATACGCAAAATATCGGGGCGTCTATGTGAAAATTGTTTTGACTAACTTTTTGTTTTTTTTTTATATTTGGTTTTATGTATCTACCTATTTCTAATAATTTTATGAATAAATAAAAACTTTTCTTTTTCATTGTAATCTTTCTTTTATTGAACTCACTTATAAAATAACTTAACAAACATGAGAACATCAATAATCATTAGCAACAATACACAATATGTTTTTTAAAACTTAACATTACATCTATATATTTTATTATAAAGGAAGTTAATCAAAAAATCATTTAACATTGTATTTTCTCTCTTAAACATGCTGACAAAGTAATCCATTGAATATCCTCTTAATTTAAAGTACAGGTATACTAAACAATATTTTCCACAAACAGATGTAAAAATATTCTGTATGACTTTGTTGTTATGCTTCCAAATTCTACAATTCCTTTTCATGAAATGCAAATGGTACCCTATTGGTCTTCTACCATAGCTATCAAAATATTCTCCAATACGATACTTATTTATATAAATTGCAACCCAATGAGATCCCGGTTTTGTGTCTGGATCCATATTTACAACTATATATGTGGGTTTGGATACAAACATTGGTAAACGATTCGCTGCATAAACATTATTTTCGACATCTAAATGTCCAACAATTTTTCTTAAATCATGTTTAATTGTAAAGGTATTCATACTTTTTTTTCTTAAAATATTGTTCTGTTCAACTTAATAGACAACTATTTTGAAAGAATTAATCAGTGTTACTGTACTTAATAAGTATCTGTTTTAGATATTAAAATCTTTTTTTTTAACTACTGTAGTCAACCGCAACATTTCTATTTTTATCAATTTCAATTACATTATCGAATTCAGCATAAACTATGCAATTGACAGTTTTATCTAAAGCTGAATCAAACCGTACTTCCATACGCAAGCTGCCATGTTTTATCAGATTCCAGTGAGATGAAACATTAGCAGACAAGTCCGGTGTCAGATCAAATGCAAGTAAACAATAGCCGTTAGGATAGTCAGCCCAAGACACATCGTTTCCTTCATTTAAAAAATGTATTCCTGTACCAGAAAATAATGTGTGAAATGGTAGCGTATATAAATATTTATTATTACTGTAACTTGGTTGTAGTGGTTTGGAAGGTATTTGTTGACCATCGATGTATAAGCTAAAGTAGTTCATATTGAAGTTATTAAAGTTGTAAGGATTTTGTTTAAAATCACCATTAAACGCAGAATTATCAACGAAACCTACGACACATCTTTTAGGTATCTGACCGAGGAATACATTATCTAAGGTTTTTCCTTGAACGCCAGAAGGTATAGTAAGTACTTTTACTTCAACTCGTGTAATCGGATATTTAGCGGTGGTTGTAGCTAGAACTTTACTATGTGCTAACAAAATACTTGGATTCAAACGTGTTCTTCTAACCAGAAGGGTCGCATCGAGGATAGAAACCTTTGGAGTTACGTTGTCGGCCATTAAACTAAATGTGTCTCTGGATCGGACTAATTTAAGTCTCATTTCGACACCGTTCAATAAAAACTTTTCTTGATTAAATATATCACCATGTAGATGTCCAACCATTTCGATTTCCTTGCTCTCTTTACTAATATGTTTTCTGCTTTTAAATCCCTTATTATTATCTGTCATTACGTGCATATTGTTTGCCGTATCAGCATACCATAATCCACATGTTAGATGGGAAGATTTTGCCGCAGGGCCATAGTTTAGTAAAGTCTCTATATACGACCTGTATGCGTATGTATTATTTGGAGGAGATATAAGCTTTTGGTTCAAGTATATATCAAGTTGATTAAAAAGTGAATGAAGCCAATTATTAACAGGTGCCACTATGTCTGTCGCAGCTAGAGTTCCAGTTGACTTGATGATTTTTGCTCTTATATGAATCAAAGTATGCGATAAGTCTAAGTACTCTTCTCCGCTCCCAGGAACAAGAAATTCAATAGGTCCTTCGTCAGTAAGTGATGATATTGACTTATAATGTACCCACTGTCCTGACTCTATACTTGTTTGTGTTGATGGTAATGCAAACAAATCCAACTCAGACTTAGCACACTCACACGATTGACTATGTAAAAATGACATTATTCAAAAATATCTGATATAATATCACTTGAAGAACCTTTTTTTAAACGTTGTTTCAATTTGGCTGATCGTTGAACAACTGAACGTTTAATTTTATTTCTTTTTATTTTATATCCCGAACCTCTCATTACACTTTCAATCTTTTCATCTGCTTTACGTTTCAAATTACCTGTTGCTTCTTTTACTCTATCTTTTACAGATTCTTCGAAAGGTCTAGCTTGAAACATATCACCCAATATTCCCACTCCTGTACTTAAGGCTTCTTTCCCTAGTACTCTTGCTCCACTTTTCAACAATGGCATAATGCTTCTAAACAATCCTCCAAGAAAACTTCCAATGCCATGTCCCCTCTGATGAATAGCACCCTTGTAGATTGTTCCAATACCAGTTCCAGCTTGTTGTAAGTAATAATGTTCATACGGACATGGATAACTATGATTCCTATTTAAATATCTCATTTTTAATTTTATTTCGCTCCTGATGCTATTCTCAGCTAATCTTTTATACCTAAGCGTTTAAAATGTAGTTTAACGCATGTAGTACCGAATTCAAATGGTACGGGTTGACCAGTTTCTGACCTTATATCGATTTCTATTGTATCGAACTCCCTTCTCATTATTGGAATATAGTAAGGATGTGAAAATATATTCAATTTGTTAACACCATAAATATACTTAGAGGAATCTAATGGAACATTCCGTAATAATGATGTCATTACATCTCCTACGATTTGAGGGTCACATATATCGCAGTAAACAAATATTTGTGATGGTAGACCCAAATATAAGTTACAAGGATACTTTCCTAGTGGTCTGACAACAAGATCAACGTTTGGCTCAAAACCAAGCTGAAGACTTAATCTAGGTGATAATTTTAAAGTTGTAATATTATCATCAGGTACTGCCACGGACACAAATTTTGTAGCATTATTGTAAGTAAATTTGACACGATCTTTTAGATCCCTATTTGTATTTAATGCTGTGATAAGATTTTCGACTGTATCATAGCTAGTTGCGGGTATTGTTGTAGTCTCCTTATAAACAGAATCCAAGCCCTTGCCAGGTGGTTTTTTGAAAATAGTTATTTCATTTTCCTTTTCTTGTACGGTAAGCATTGAACAAGGATAGTTGAATTCTACAAGACTAACAGTCCACTCTCCATCCAATTTAATGATTTTTGGTAGTTTAGTTACAAAGTGTGATGTCATGTTGAGCGGGAAATAATCCATGGAACAATTGCTCAGGAGAGTGAGATAAAAATTATCTTCCAACATCTTCGTTAAAAAACACTGACCTTAACGATAACAAAATGCTGAATGCGAGATTTTTACTTCAGAACTGTTATTTTATAGAAGTTACAAAATTAAGAACAATAAATGTAAATAAGGATAGCATTACCATTTACAACCAATTTATTATCATATCAAACAAGAAAATAAAAATTAAACACTACTTATGTCAGAATATGGTATCCAAGAGTTAAATTTATTTGGATATCCCCTCCACTTCACAAAAACTTCTTTTCTAGATCCCTTAAATCTTGTTTTCAATATTGTTTCAATTTTATACAACGAATCAGTATTCATCACAACTTTTTGTAATTCTTTCTCATAAAATGTTCCCTGAATAGGTTCGTTGTTTAAATCTTTGATGGTATAAACAACATAAGGAAGTCTGTGAATAACTGATGTGATTTGAAAGATTTCATCACTCCAATTAGTTTCGTATCCCTTTTCAAATGTATATTTTAATTTAGTTATTCGTACATAATCCCCTACGCTAAATTTGGGAATTGAAGAAAGTTTATTAACCTTTCTTCTATTGCAATCATACAAATTTTGCCAAACTTTAGAAACATTGCTAGAATTAACTTCTATGGGACACATTTTTATACTAGAATGTTTAGAATGGTTATACGAATTAATTAAATCTTCTAGGATGTCAATATATCGAAACGTATTCTTGTGAGTGAAGTAACGCCACATTTTACCCTTAAGTGTTCTTTGAAAGCGTTCTACAATACTTGCTTTTATATCCGGATTATTTGTAACATAGTAATTAATTTTTTGAGTTTTTAAAAATTCTCTAACAGACTTTGACGTGAACTCAGTTCCTTTGTCAGTTTGTAAATTTCTAGGGCTTGATTCGTATTCATTAAAGATTGATTTAAAAGCTGAAATAATTGTTCTTGAGTCTTTTTTCTTTAAAGCTCTTGCAAAAGCCATCTTGCTAAAAACATCAATTACACATAAAATATAGTTATTTCCATCATTATATTTACATAGACTTCGCATATCACTTAAATCTGCTTGCCATAGATAGTTCATATCAGAAATAATATATCTATTTCTAGGGAAACGCTTTTGAGACATTTTATGTAAAGTATATGCGTCTTGAGATTGTAACCATGTTTGCACTTCTCCTTTACTTAATTGTCCTTTAACAGCTTTTGTTAATTTATCTACACTACTGTATCCTGCCGGATGAGATGAATCATAATATATACTAGAAAGTTTGTTCAAGGAGTCCATTTTTCCCATGCAGTTTGCAAATTTAGTTTCCTTCTTGGTTGAGCTGTATTAGTCAACTTTGGTGTTTCATCAGATTCAATTTTATATTGTGCTTTTTTCCTTTTGAATTCATTAAGCACTTCCAAGGACTTCTGAGGAATTTTGATCTCTGATATTGGTGTTATAGATAAATGATCTTTATACTTTTTTATATGCAATTTGTGGATGTATTCACTTCGTTTTGGATTTCCAACGCACTCCATTGGTAGATTTAGTTCAAACAACAGATTCAAAACTTATCACATCCTATCGGATCACTTCTTTTTAGCGGTCTTACAATATCACCTATCAAATCTGTGATATTACTACCATGAATCACCTTACCATCAATTGTAACTACTCCTTTTTTATCCCAAATTATTCTATCTGAGTTTGAATGCAGTGTTTTAACAACTAACGTACTTCGATTGTGATAAGACTTTGGTATGTATTTTAAAATATCATTCAAGTGTCTCAAATCAAGGTTTTGATTATCTGTGTCATGGGTATCTATGGGCTTTTCATAGTTCTGGTGGGCTGTATCTTCATCGTTTGGAGCATTCAAATCGACCATAGGTATTTGTACTGGTTTTCGATCCATACTTGTAAAATGTAAGTATCTCTGTAGAGTTTGTTGATACATTTTCCATTTTTCATAATCGTTATCAGTAGACTTTAAAATTTTCTCCATCTCTATATCTAAAGATGACAAAGGGTTATTGGTTTTAATTGGTCTTTGAAATCTCTCCACTGCCTCCGGCTCGATGAGGAACATTTTCCTAGTGTGTTCCATTTCAGATGTGTAACACTTACTTTAGTAATGAACTTAGAACTCCACTCAATAATGTCCCCAATATAATAGGTAGGAAAGCACCTCCTTTTTGAACAATGATAGTCTTTTTTCTTTTAATACTTCCCTTTTTAACAAGTTCACGTAAAATTTTCTTATGTTTACCTAGTTTAACTTTTTCTTCTGTAGAAATTGGTACAGTTCCTTTCAACACATTATAAATACATTCACAAATGCATTTGATTGCTTTACTATCAGCAGCTTTCAAGAGTATTTTTCTATAACTTGGTTTTAATTTGCAGATAGCTCTTAAATACTCAGAATGTGTACTGACAGCTCTAGACATTATTTATGAATAAAGTTCGGCATCGTTTGACTATCGTATTTAAATCCCTTTTTCGGTAAATATATAATACAATGTTTATCAGTTGGCAAAATATTTGTTCTGAACCTGCACCAATCAGGAGTACCCTGCTTAAGGTCAATTAACAAATAGCCATGAGGTCGTTCTGTTGCATCCTTGAATGCTTCCTGCACAAACTTACTGTTTTCTGGAAGTACTTGTCTGGCCATATACTGGATTTGTGTTTTGTCGCGAGGATTTTTGAAACAAACTATATAATTTGCATTTAAAGATATGTCTCGCTGACCTCGCCCTTGATGAAACATGTTTTGTGTTATATAAAATACACTCAAATTTCTGTGATGACTTCCCTTAGTAAATATATCAACTACTCTACTGTCTGATTCTCTCATTAGGTCATCAATTATTATCAGTCTCGGTTTTGTATCTACGAACATAGATAGTTCAGGTAAACCTTGATGAAAATGGACACCTTGGATATCATTGTCCACAGATTGTTTTTCATCATAACACCAAATTATTTCAAAAAATGATGTATCACAAACTTTTTGGCGGCTTTTTAAAAATTCTTTTATAAAAAATGTTTTTCCACAACTACTGGGTCCACTAATGATTGCAGCAAATGGATGTATAAAATGATACATTATGACCTATTGCTATGGTGGTTGTTGTAGAAATGAAAAGAAAATATAGAGTAAATATTTTTATATATTGTATAAAAGAAAATAAAAAATAGTGCACTTATTAAAAAAAGAGAATTCAATCATTAAAATTACTTACAGATCTAACATTACAAGTATGTACAGGAAAAAATTAAATGATGCCAATTTATTTACAATAATATAGAAATTTAAAAACTAAGAAAAACCTAAGAAAAAACATTTAATTTTGTTGAAAAAAAAAAAATATGTACAAAAAACATTTCTATTTACAAATTATTTACAACTAAAGCAATACCGAAATATAGTATGAACAGGTATAGTACAAATTACTATAAACAAACACACAGAATAAAAGCAACACTATACTCGTATACAAAAAAATCTATTTACAAAAAACTTTATTATTACAACAAAAATAAAAACAAAATTAATAAATTTCACTTTATTAAAATAAACACAGAGAACTCATAAAACAGTATCCAAAATATACAAAAAACAAACATATTACATTCTATTTACAAACTTATTACAACTAAAGACAAATCAAAATTGAAATATAGGAAAATCAATTAATCTTATAATGACCCCAAGGCAAAGTGTCCGTTGAATTTGTTAATAAATATATTTCCGTGTCATCTGCCGAAAGTGCGTTTTTTAAATTAGCTTCTGTGTAAACAGGACACAGTCTCGTTCATTATGAGTTCGTAGCTGTTCTAAAGACCCGAAGTTTAATAAGCAACCATCACATATAAACTTTTTAATAGTTCTTTTATTGATTTGTGTATTCACCAGGCGACTTAAGTTTTTAATGTAGCAATAATGGCCATTAGTGCCTTTAGTTAAATACAAAAGATTAATGTGAGTCTCTTTTCTTTGTTTAGTGTGATAAAAGGGTCCTATTACGGAATTCTTTTTTGAATTGTTGTCAAACTCGAGCCCAAACACATTGACACTAATATTGTTTTGTTTTTCAAATTTATTAATGTCACTCAATTTGACAGGATATGAAATACCTGCCATGTTTAAGGTATCTGAGTGCTGATGGTATTGTGATACTCTTTTAGCGTTATTGGTTTTTGGGTGAAGTCCTGATAAAATAGCCCATTTGAAGCACTCGTTATCAGAGTTTTGCACGTTGATCACAGCTTTTTTATGTTTTATATCTAACGGAAGAGCAATGTAAGATGAGCCTCGAAGAGGACTGAATTTGTTTAAATTGACATCCAAGTACAAAAGATTTTCTAAAGACCATCCACTATCTTTCATCTCAAATTCCTGCAATTTGC
The DNA here is from genome assembly GCA_947532105.1 of Athrips mouffetella. Lineage (NCBI taxonomy): Eukaryota > Metazoa > Arthropoda > Insecta > Lepidoptera > Gelechiidae > Athrips > Athrips mouffetella. The sequence goes on from OX383956.1 coordinate 38,755,710, forward strand.
TGGTGAACATTGAACAAATTTCAGTCAGGAAAACATCTAAATCTTGCTCCAAACACAAAACTGAATTACATGACTGTAAGTCGTGTTCACGTGACCCATCTGTGTTTGGTTTAACAAACGATCCAGCCAGTATAAAGTTCACTTTGATGCTTTTATGAATTAGCAAGGTAGATTTTAAAACATTTATAATGTCATCCTTAATATTGTCAAAAAACTGCGAACAACTAGTAAAAAGTTTCGGGTCGTTATCCGGTTGCAACTTAGGATTAATCCTAAATGTTTTAATCCTACATCTAAAAGCTGATTCGATAACTGCAACATTTGAGCTAACAGGAACAGAGCACAGAAGTTTATGTGACTTACTATTTAAGTGACTAGAAAAATATCTCTTTTTCACTAAAATGTTGCAGATATTACATAGCTTTACTGCTTCTAACTGTGAAACTACTGCCTCAGTGGATGGTCCAGAAATTGCTTTCATCGGAGATGGTACGGCTTCTGTGGATGGTCCAGAGATTGCCTCTACCTGGGATGGTACGACTTCTGTGGGTGGTCCAGCGACTGCCTCTAATGGTGTCATCGATACCACCCTGGTGGTAAGACCGGCTCCAACTTGATATTGTGCTTTTATATCTTCGCAGGCTGCATAAAGAAGCTGATCGACTTTGATTTTATCACACAATGCAAACATCTCCTTATTACACTTATCGTCACTTAACGAGTCAGAAGAAAGTTTTAACTTCTTCGATTGATTACCACCAGAGAAATTGGCCACTCGTTTACTAGAGGTACTAAAGGTACAGGAAGATACGACAAACTCTTCACAAAACAATTCACTATTTTCCACTAGTTCACACAGCTCGACTAACATATCGTTATTTACTTGAGTAAAATGCATTTGTAGTTTTAAAGATGAATCGTTTCTAGTAACAGAAATACTTCTGTCGTTAAGAGCCATGGTTATGCCTCTATGGTGTTCTAAATGAAACTGAACACTGTATAATATATTCGTTTTAGTATTTAAAGAGCAACTTTCAATGAATCTTCAATAACAAGCTACTTAGGTAATTAGTGAAATAGTAAGTTGTTTGTGACACTCTTCACAGAAGAAATAGATTGCCGTAATTAATGTCATTAAGAAAATTGAAAACTTTACATTGTTAGGTTATTAGTTATAAATTATCATTTATTAGTGAAGTCGAAAAAATAAGATTTACATTTCGGGTTCTCCGAAATCTTCTTGGTGATGGAATAAATAGCTTCTTCACAAGTCTGTTTGATGTCATCTTCAGCATGTGTCAGATATTTTACACGCACATCAGCGTATTTCCAATGCTCATCTTGCGGCACTCCTCTTATCTTTTTTAAATCATATAATTCTATTTTAATAAGATGAGTTGCATTAGATTGTTCAGGTAATGATATATAGGCAATCCCGTTATCACGGGGCTTTCCCACGCTTGATGTCGTACCTTTTTTATTGATCTTCACGGTCTTTTTGTTAAAAAATACATCAATATTTGTAGTTTTCTCATTACTGATGAATGATTTATTGTGAAGTTTCCTTTTCTTTGCAACTGGTTGAACTGTGACATCAGCATCTTCTCCTGACTCATAGCGAGGTAAAGTGTTGTAAGCATTATAGTAAGGATCTCTAATATTTTCTAATCCTATTTGAAAGTCTAGAGGTGTGTCATCGTTGAGTATTGATTTCCCTGGTGTGTACTGCAATAAAGGACTTAATAATCAGCTATCTTAACTTTAAAACAATATTGATTTACTTACACAATTAAAACATCAGATCAAAATATTTATTTCATATTATCGAATTAACATAAAATAAAAAATACAGAAAATAAGCTATAAAAAATATCAAAGACGTTAAAAACAATACAATTACTTAATTAAATTTAAATCTGATAAATTACAATAAATAAAATAAAAAACTAAACGTACCTCCATTATTTGAATTTTTTCTCCTGTCTTAAGACTTCACACAGTTAATAGTACTAAAGTCAACTTTAGAGTTTTTGGATTACTAACATAGATTTTTTCACTGATTGGCTGGCTATAACTTTATGTAGTTGAAAACCAAAATGTCTTGGGTTTTATACCAGAATTTGTTTACCAAATCATTTATTAGTGTACAAATATTTGATTAAGATGAAAGAAAGACTTACCCTAAACTAATATTCATTAGCTAATCCTAATCACCGTGCTAGCCCATTTCCTAACAAAATAACATTAGGTCACGTGGACAAATTAATTAAAGAAATAATATTATATTTAGATAGATAGATAATTTGTTTATTTAGGAAAGATAAGTCAGCAAATTATGATTTCGTTCAAATCAATACACTATCCCAGAACCGGAATTACTAGACATGTGATGACTTTCACATGATCACTATAAGCAAATATAAATTCTAAACCATCACATAAATAAAAACTACTACTAAAGTTTCGATCAAATCAATAACTAAGGTACTTATTCTGGTTAAGAACAAGGTACCAAGGTTCACATGATCATTCATAATGAAACGTATTTTATAAGCCATACAGCACATTATTCATTGGCTAATTACCTCCTGATACTACCCTATCGCACTCGTAAGCTAATCACCATCTGTATTTCTAGGTCACTGATGACGTCACTGTCCTAGAACCGAAATTACTGGGTCAGCGATGACATTCATATGATCACCATAAGCAAACATAAGTCCTAAACCATCAACGTAAGAAAAGTTGACAATGTATGATTCATTACCGAATCACCGCCGACTCTACCCCATCGCACTAGTTAGCAAATATTATGACTCATTAACTAATCACCATCTGTATTTCTGGGTCACTGATGACGTCACCTGTCCCAGAACCGGCGAATCCCCCCTACTTTTGATATATAAAATTAAAGGTTTGAAAATTGTTCGTCTTAAAGGTCGTCCGATTTCATCATTAGATTTGTTATATTTTTTTACTGATAATATTTTTCGAAAATTAAATTTAAGCTTCTGTTAGCTTAATGTCTTCCCAATAATGCTTTTAAAAAAAATTAAAAAAATGGACTTATAATTCCTAAGAAAAATGCAAAAATATTAGTACTGAAAATTGAGTTTACCTAAAATTCGCCATACAAAACGGCAATTTCATAGGTAAAGACCTAATATTAGGATCCATGAACCACACAAGATCTGAAAATTTCAATTTTTTACAATGACGCAATCAAAAGATATGGCATTTTATGTCATCTCCATACATTTATTCAAAAATGCAAAACCTACAGGGTACTTCCCGTTGACCTAAAATTATGAAATTGGGTAAGAAGCTAGGTCTCACAGTACAAATAATGGGAAAAGTCTGAAATCATTAAATACTACAACTTTTCTCACAACTAATGGTAACCAATTGTGGTGAGCTCCCGTTTTAAGAACATTCATATAAGAGAGGGGTCAAGTCGGATGGTCGCTGAGGCGATTTTTGTTTTAGTTCTATTTAAAAATGGGAACACTTACAAACTTGAAAATTGGTATGTTTATAGTGCATAAGCTATAAAAAAACAACAAATAATAAAATTTGGTCAAGCGCCTGTCGGACTCAAGAAATCTAGCACATTAACTTACTGAAATTTCAACTAATACAATTATGTTTATGTGGTGGTACGGAACCCTCAGTGCGCGAGTCCGACTCGCAAGAATAATAGTACATTAAAGTGCAAGTGCGCTATTTTGCTCATTACAGTAGAGGCTCAGGAATTGCAGCCTGATCCGCAGGCGAGGGAGGTGATGGTATGGGATCTTACGACGTTTTTCAACACATTTGCGAGTAAAAATACGAAAATTTGCTAACCTTATGTCCAGCGCACGTTCACCAGGACATTTTGTAGGCTGCATATGTTGGTGTTTTCCTTTGATTTTTACAACCTGCAAACTTGTGTTTCGTGTCAAGTATTTAGTATTTTAATTTTAGAAGTTGATACTTTTTAAATAATTACAACAATAAACAATACAAATATGGCGCGGATGTCGCGCATTGTATTTCTTATTCGGCGGGCACAGATTATACGCGTATTTGAAAGGTACAGACTAAACTTCCAAACATCCATCAAAAATTGTATATCTTACTTAAATGACTATTGTTGATTCGTTAATTAAATATCATAAAATTAATATACATTCATCATAATTTCTTTGCTGACCACCCCGTTTGCTGACCACCTCTTTTAATTTGATTGTTGTCTTTTGACCTTAAAAATCAAAGACGTAGCATCTGCAAATAGTACTATCTCATTTTTGTCCTTTACAAAAGTTAAGCTGTTCAAATCTATTAAATAACATTCCAGGTTATTTCCCTTTCTTTTGAGGTACCATTTACATAGAGATCTCACCAACTTTTGTTAAGCCTAACAGAGGGAGATAAGTAATATTTTTAATAGGCAAATAGTGGTTGATATTTCTGCACGAAAATATCCAGGAAAACTGGATGAGGTTATCGAAAAGGCCAAAAGGCCAATGGAAGGACCCGTCCCTGGCAGTCCAGGTTTCTAGGAAATCATTTTTCGAGATGTTCCCTCACAATTAGAGCCTAATGCATAAGAGTTTAATATTAAAAGCTCGATCTTCAGGAAGGATAGACGCATTCGAATTGTGGTACTGGCGCAGAATACTCTGGATATCATGGGCCCAAAACAATATAAATAAGTCCACCTTAGCGAGTTAAAAAATAAGACCAGTCCTCTACCACATGCAATCAACGAGTCCTTAAATTTTTAGGACACTCGGATAGATGAAATACAGGTATAAAATAAAGGGAGCAGAAGATGCATGTCAACAATATAGGCGGAAACATAAAAAAATGCTAAAGCGAAAGAAGTAAGAAAAAACCGGCCAAGTGCGAGTCGGACTCGCGCACTGAGGGTTCCGTACCACGGGCGATAATCTTCATACATGAAAAACTCGTCATATAGTCTATGGATTTAAATTAGAGGAATAGACAAAAGACCCTTTATTACTCAAATTGACAGTACTTTCCCTCGTTATTTTAAAAAGTAAAAATGTAAGAAGCCTGTGAAAGAATCCTGTAAAGATGAAAAAATGTCTGCTTTCATCGCTGCGTAAAAATGCATTTAGTTGTGAATTTAAATTATGAAACGAGTTCAAAACCAAATATCTGCATTTTAAAATATAAAATCTCTCAACGACATAGTGTGCGCCAAGTTTTTCGTTGTGAAGAAGCAAGAAGAAGGATTCGTTGTGAATGAATATAGGTATTGTCAAGAAGTTACAACATGCAACAAAATATAATAAAGTGGTGAAATTGTGGATATTTCTGCCTAGTTGTATATCAAGCGACCGTATAAAGAGATTCCGGTGAAATTATTGTTGTGACGTAATTATGCATCATGAGATTGAAGAAAAATCTTATCGAGGTGTTTGTTTGATTTGTTGTAAATGTTTGTTTACTATGCTTCCGATTATCTCTTGGATTTTTTACTTGCATTGTATTCCGCATGCTATGAGGGTTGCTACACACATATTCAATTCGCCATGTTCGGTTTGTCTTTTTCTTAAAACTTGAGTTGTCTGATGAAAAAAGCCGAGCCGAACATGCCGGCCCGCTTATGTGTGTAGCAACCCTGACTTTCAATAAATGTTATGTATAGAATTTATATAAGATAAATAAAATTAAATCTACATTTGGTGTTTTTTATTACTGTTGTTCTTTTAAAACTAAGAAAAGTAAAAGAAAAATAAATAGGTACCTAAAAGACTAGTATCATATTCAAAAAATAAATGTAGTCAAACTAGGAAAGCAAGATTCCAAATTAGTAGACATAAAAAAAGACGAGTTGTCAAAATGATTTGATGAGGGCATCAAACCTCCTTGGAGGGCATTCTTAAAGCGAGTTTTGACATAAAGGAGATTCCCGTCTGATGCTTTAGTATCCCTTAGTAGTTTGTGTTCCGTACCACCACATACTCGTAATCATAATTGAATTAGTTGAAATTTCAGTAAGTTAATGTGCTAGATTTTTTGAGTCCGACACGCGCTTCACCAAATTTTATTATTTTTTGTTATTTTATAGCTTATGCACTATAAACATACCAATTTTCAATTTTGTAAGTGTTCCCGTTTTTAAAATAGAACTAAAACAAAAATCGCCTCAGCAACCATCCAACTTGACCCCTCTCTTATATCAATGTTCTTGAAACGGGAGCTCACCACAATTGGTTACTATTAGGTGTGAGAAAGGTTGTAATATTTAATGATTTCAGACTTTTTCCATTACTTGTACTGTGAGACCTAGCTTCTTGCCAAATTTCATAATTTTAGGTCAACGGGAAGTACCCTGTAGGTTTTGCTTTTTTGCATAAATGTATGGAGATGAGGACATAAAATGCCATATCTTTTGATTGCGTCGTTGTGAAAAATAGAAATTTTCAGATCTTGTGTGGTTCATAGATACTAATATATGGTATTAATTTCAACCTGATACCTTTACCCGTTCGTGAGATAAAGGGTCTTGACAGACAGACAGACAGTCAGACAGACGGACAACAAAGTGATCCTATAAGGGTTCCGTTTTTTACTTTTGAGGTACGGATCCCTAAAAAGGTAGGTAAGGCAACTGGCCCCATTTCTTTTTCTGAATTTCGAAATGAAAATATTGAATCTGTTGCATTAACTAAACTTATTAAAACGAACTTAACTCTTCAGTCGTAAGAAAGTTTCTTAAGTCATAAGAAAGTTTAGCAAATATGCAAGGGTACCGCGAAAACCAACTATCTCAGAAGAGTACCAATGATGTTGGCGAATCCTTCTTGGGCGCACTGGGGGCCCAGGCAGCCTTTCGTATTCTGGGGAGGCCTTATGCTGAATATAAGATCGACGGAACCTTCGTGAGATTATTTAAAATATCAAAGGCACACAGCGCAACAGGAAATAGTACCACTGAACCAAAATGGTTTCCGGAGAGCCGAAATCGATGCGCAGAAAGGGACGGTAAATCTTCTATAACTAGCGGATAATAAAGACGTTTCTAACGATACATCATTTGTAAAATTACGAAAAGTAGTTTAGAAGTTATGAGGAAACAGATGAACATACATACATACCGGTCACAATCATAACCCTCCTTTTTGCCGTAGGAGGGCATCTGTTGGACACTTTTTAGAAAAAAATATGATGTGTTAAATTTTATTTCAATCGAGAATTATTTATGTTTGTCGTCTCTATTTTAACTCTTATTCGTGCTTTAATGTTAGAACTTTAAAACCGTCTAAAAACCATACACGAATATTCAACGTAATTTATTCATTCATCAATCATTCATTAATTTGTCAATGAAAAACAAAATACTTAAAATTATTAACATAATATAAGAATAGAGACCAATATTAATTAACTAAATAAAAATAAGTATTGTGTTATGTTAATAAATTAAACTAAACTCTCGTAACGCAAATAATAAATTCAAACATCGCAATAAACAGATTTGTGTTTGTAGGTAGAGCCTCCCAATTTTTTCTGTCTTTCTCTTTTGGCTTTCTTTCACTTGCGAACTGGTACTAATAGGTACAATTAAATGAAGGAGGAAGACAGGATGGACGTAAATATTGACAAAAATCTGTAAGTAGTTATTTTTACTCTGACGAAACGTACTAATTAAGCAGGAAGAAAAATAATCACGAGGAAAAGCTTATAACTAATTAAAATAAAAGATTAAATTTACAAACATTGTCGATTTTGCAAAAAACAGACTAACAAACAACAGATAAATCCATAACTAAGCCGAGTGTCGAATTAATTTGTATTTTTTGTGCAGCAGATGGCGAAGAGATAAATCTAGTTTATACCCGACTACGGCAAAAATGAGGCTTATGATTTTGACCGGTATGTATGTATGTTCATCCGTTCCCTCATAACTTCTAAACTACTTATCGTAATTTGACAAATGAGGTATTAGTAAGGGTGCTGGCTGCCATTTGGGCATATGATTTGCTAATGATTCATATTAATAGGGATGATACGAGTAGATCAGCTCGATACGAATAGATTTGGTTCTTACAAGTTTTTCTGTGCGTTGCTGCGTTTTTGAGTTAAAGCAAAAAAAATAATACATAAAAATGTTTTTTTTTTCTGCCTTTGTGGCTGCTGTTTAAAGTACTTCTGAAGATGTAGAAAATTGAAGAGGCAGACATGCAGGGCTTTGCACTATTACGGGATGAAGTTTTTTGAAATTTGAAGCGCTGTAACTTTACAACGCAAGGCTATTATGATGGCAGACCATTTTTCTGTGGTCCTGTACATTGTGTTTAATCGGACAGTCATAGTCTGCCAGGTGTACGTTTCATTGTATAATTTCAAAAAAGTTAAAACTAAATTCCTTAAAAACGCAGGGGTGTGGATGTCTGCCATTATTTTTTGTATCTTTTAGTTTAGAGGATGCTTCTTATCATCAGTCAAAGAGGCAGACATGAGCAAATCATATAGAAATTTTGTCATTAGCACCTTTTGTTAGAAGCGTCTTGATCATCCGCTGATTATAGGATACACAAGAAGTTTCGATTAATTGAATGTGGTACCCTCTAGAGCGGATTAAGGGAAGGTGGCAAATTAAATGACCACGGCTATAATCAGAACATCACTATGAATATTTATCAAATACCATAGTTTGTACAGTCAAAGTTTGCAATACCTGACCCCCCAGTAAGTAAAATGGTAATTTACGTTCTGGAAAGCGCCATCTATTAAGTAAGTTGAAAACTATGCGCTCAATCCTGATCTGGGCTCGTTACTCGGTCAGATCGTATTCATTTTACTTATTTTGTGTTTTCTTAGATTCCATTAAACTATAATTATGTTTTTCTAACAAAAACAACTTCATGACGTTGTTGGGTATCGAACCCGATTCGTTATGATTAAGGCAACACCTTTAACCAATGCGCTATTAAGCTTGTTGAGAGTTTGATGAACATATAACAATGAAGGTAGTTTGCTAACAATATAACAATGGAGGTAGTCTGCATCAGGATACAAATCAAAATACGCTTTGAGATGCTCTTCAATTATTTATCATGTGACATTAAACTGATTTTTAAAGTGCAAAATTGTAACACTATGGGAATAATAGTATTAAAAGTATTATTGGAAAGTTTAATATCGCAGTAAGTAGGAAATTTGTGCAAAATAAATAAAGCAAGAGTGAAGTGTTGTGGTGTTCTCATAATGTATTTGTTTTATCTTTTTATTAGAAAAAACGGTGCGTAGTGGGTTCGAAAATCCGAAAAACTGGCGATGTTAATGAAGCAACAGCAAAGAAACATCATCATCATGATATTGTCAAAGTTTAACCCGAGGATGTAATATAACCTATAACATATCGAAATCGAAAACATTTTCGTGCAGCTGGTCAAAAGAAATAAACTGTCCGTAGCTCATCGTGAAGCAAGACTTTAAAATTTTGATTGGGAGAACAAATACACTTTACTAAAGAAATAAAATTCATTTCAGATAAAGATGGATAAAAATCTAGTGGAGTAAATATGTCAACCAACACAGGAGGAACCTTTGATCTTACAAGTCTTAATATTTTTATATTTTGGATTGTTTTCTTTTGTTATGAATTTTTATTTTTGTATATTTTTTTTTGTAGAATCATTTCAAAAATCGCGAAAGATGTAGATTGTAATACTTACATGTTGGTTCTTTTGAGATAAAAAACGATGATTCTTTAGTGTCTAGTTTAAAATGAAATTTTTAATAAACTGTCTAAAAATAATTATATTTTGTTTGTTTTAACACCATACTACTTAAACTATGAATTAATATTATAATTAAAAAAAGTGAATAAGAGACAAAAAATATACATAGCTCAGGTTTGACCCGTGAGCTCAATGTTTGTCATGCAACGGCTAAAACCACTACGCCAGGCAGGCTATAGAGAAGGTGCATGAAATAAGCATACGCATTTTAGGTTATGAGGGTCTTATTACGTCTTATTACGTAGTTCTATTATTCAAAAATAGATGACACTATTTCGGACAGTGGCCTGGTTGTGTAGGCTGTTTAAACAATTCCTCAATTTCTCGAAAGAGCGTGGTATGGTAGCGCGCTAGGGGGGTGAGTTTTATTGGGAGCAGACTGTACATAACAATTTCAGATGACAACAATATTTTTTTGTTTCATACTTTTTAGAGCAAGATTGCCAGTAGTCGGGTTTAAGTTTTTGAACAGATTTTTTATAACGGTGAGAAGTTAGTTATAAGTTTATGTGCTTAATAGGAAAAGTTTAACAAATAAATATATATAAAAAACATCTAACAAACATTGTAGACAAGGATGAAATTCAGAATTTGGCTTTCCTTCTTAGGGTCAGAACTAAAACTGGACCAGATCTGACAATAATTTTTTTCTGGGGTTTTGAACACCACAGAATTCAAAAGTCAATGTTGTTAAGCCGAAATCCTACTAGTTCAAAAAAGACAAAAAATAACCTAGGCTAAATTACGGCGAGAAAATTCGTGTTTTAAAAGTGTTCCTTAGGTCTCCCTGAACATATCTAGAAAATTCTCCGTTGATCCCTTATACTGAAAAAAATATAGTTTTTTTTCTTTGAATTTTAATTTTGCTTTTTTATTTAATAAATGTTTTACTACATTTTAGTTATGTTTAATAATTTTAATTGATAAACTATGATGTCGGCTATTCAATAAAAAAAAAATGGAAAAAGATGAACAAACTTAGGAAATATCGTAAAAAACTGCAGCACGTCACTCGTCTTTACAAAAAAAAGAAAAAAAACCGGCCAAGTGCGAGTCGGACTGGCGCACTGAGGGTTCCGTACCACCACATAAACATAATTGTATTAGTTGAAATTTCAGTAAGTTAATGTGCTAGATTTTTTGAGTCCGACACGCGCTTGACCAAATTTTATTATTTGTTGTTATTTTATAGCTTATGCACTATAAACATACCAATTTTCAAGTTTGTAAGTGTTCCCGTTTTTAAATAGAACTAAAACAAAAATCGCCTCAGCGACCATCCAACTTGACCCCTCTCTTATATGAATGTTCTTGAAACGGGAGCTCAACACAATTGGTTACTATTAGTTGTGAGAAAAGTTGTAATATTTAATGATTTCAGACTTTTCCCTTTATTTGTACTGTGAGACCTAGCTTCTTGCCAAATTTCATAATTTTAGGTCAACGGCAAGTACCCTGTAGGTTTTGCATTTTTTAATAAATGTATGGAGATGAGGACATAAAATTCCATATCTTTTGATTGCGTCGTTGTGAAAAATTTAAATTTTCAGATCTTGTGTGGTTCATGGATCCTAATATATGGTATTAATTTCAACCTGATACCTTTACCCGTTCGTGAGATAAAGGGTCTTGACAGACAGACAGACAGACAGACAGACAGACAGACAGACGGACAACAAAGTGATCCTATAAGGGTTCCGTTTTTTTCTTTTGAGGTACGGAACCCTAAAAATCATAAAAAAAAACCAAAGCCGCTAAGTCCCAAATATAAAAGTAATTATTAATAATTTTGTACAAATATTCAAAAAACGCCGGGCGGTCACTTATCCCTGGGACACATTGTATAGGAGATTCCTGTCTGATGCGTTAGTATCCCTAATAAGTAGTTTGTGGTGTCAACGGGTCAGTAATTTTATAACGATTAAAGTGACGTTAACTATTTTCATCTATCTTTAAACTTTTCTGAGATAAGTAAAAAAAAATCAGGGAGGGAGGAGCGTAAATGGGATCTACTTAGAATTTTCCAGATATGTTCAGCTCACCTAAGGAACACTTTTAAGACAAGGAACCTCCCAGCGTAATTTAGCCTAGATTATTTTTTGTCTTTTTTGAACTAGGATTTCGGCTTGACAACATTGATTTCTGGATTCTGTGATGTCCAAAACCCCATAAAATATTTGTTGTCAAAATGGTCCCGTTTTAGTTCAGAGAAAATTTAATTCCTTGAACATTTTGTAAGGCTCCATAGTCGACAAGGAACCCATAAGGTGTCGTCATATCCGGCTGTCTGTCTGACCGCGGCTTATAGCCGGCGCAAGCCAGACAGAACGGGCGCGGCGCGCATCGGGTGTGTCTGTGGCACGCTGCGAGCGCACATAGTTTGCGCCCATGGCGCGCTTCGGGTGCGCCCGAGGCGCGCTTCGAGTGCCCCGTAGTACACTTTGTATGCTACGTCCGAACCGGCGCGTCACTCGCAGCGGACTGTGCTGTGCGGCGGCGTGCCGGCGGTCACACCGGCGGTGCGCCGGTGGTGCACCGACAGTGCGCCTTAGACATGCCGTCTCGTCGCCTGTTCAAATCACATGCATACAAAATGTAGGAGAACGACGCGGTGCAAGCCAGACAGGAGAGGTGCGCTGAAGGCGTGCCGTGCGGCGCACCGCTGCTGTCTGGCCAACGCCTTAGCTGTAATTTGGTATGGATATACATTTTAGTCACGCTGACAAAATGGTATAATAAAATCTTGAAAAAAAAATGCTACCTCCTCTACACGTTAAGTGTGTCGTTAGATAGATCTTTTAAAAATATTGTGTTTGCATTTGATTACAGAGTCAAGTGTCAGCCCCAATCTGAACGATTGTTACTGAAAATGTGAAAAAAAAAGGACGGGTTGCACTCCTGGAGTGCCGGCAGAAGTGAAATGAAAACTTAAACATCAACGTTGTGCATTTTTGAATATTTTAGAATGGTTAGGGAATTGTTTCGCTCGAATTGTTTTATTTCTCAGTATAAAAGTACATACAATATTCATTTATTGCGCTATCGTAGACAAACATGACAATTTATATTACATATAGACAATCTTCGTCAGATCTGGGGGGTGATCGTGGTAATTTCAACGACATTACCAAAACAAAAACGTTTGCCTCAAAAGTTATGTTAAGTCTTTACGAAGTGTTTGAGGCAAACGTTTTTGATTTGGTAATATCGTTGAAATTACCACGATCACCCCCCTGACGTGCCGCTAAAGAAGTTTTCACTTCAAAACTTAAACATCTGACGTGAGTTTAACATTTTTTACCCATGTAAAAAAGTGCCAAGCGCCGCTACAGAATTTTTCACTTCAAAAATAAATAATAGAGAGGTAAAAAGTAGGTAAGGTGTATTCGGCTAATTCCGAAAATCGGGTAATTCCAATAATGTCTATTTGCTTCCAAACGCGCCATTATTTGTGCTGGTATACGTTATCTAGCGGCTAACTTAACCCGCTCCCCTGCTTTGGTTGATTCCGGTCGCTAAAAGCGAGGGTACGTTGTGGAGGCGGCATTACTGTCATCGACGCAATTTTCGCGCACTTTTAACATTATCGGAATTACACTCCAGTCGACAATTTCTTTGTTTGGTAAGTTTTTAAACAGCACGTTTTCACATTCGGTAGATTCTCGTTTTTGTGTATTGTGAATTAGATTCAGAACGCTCTACCTAAAGATTTTTAGTTATTTTCGTATTTAACCGACGAGGGTAATTCCAAAATTTCATAGTTAATGCCTACAAAATTCCTGACGGTTAATTCCAAATTACATTATCTTATAAATTTGTTTATGCTACTCAACGACCAGCTACGATAATTATTTTTTGGGAGTGTAAACCCGAATGAAAAAGCAATATGTTCCATATGGCACAATAGAATAAAGACTACTTTTGATTGTCATTCGGAATTATCCGCGTGTCATTCGGAATTGAACTCATGCAATGAAATGAAAACCAAATTTTAAAACATTTTGATCTACTTACTGGTTCAATTTTTGGAAACTATCTTCAAGTTGTGGTTTAGTTTACATATTCAAGAACACATCAGTATTATGAGTTTGATACGAAAAAGTAAACCACATTTTTTATTAGTCAGTTATAATTTGTCACGCTGTCAATTTATCTAATAAAGTTTCGTAATTACCCGAATGCACTAGTACTTTATTAATCAAGAATACAATTTTGAATAGTCAATTATGGTTAGGAGCAGATTAACCAGAATTTATAGTCCCAGAAGAGTATAGAAATTCTGTCTTGAACGGCATCAAAGCATCCACTTTGGGTTAATATCCTTCAGCGACAAGTGTCACCAAATTTTGCGAGTTTTGACAAGTGCCTAATCATGGGTTTTCAGATCTATATTATTTCCGAACGTGTAGTTCCTGTCTACGGCATGCATTCATAATTCCAAAATACATATTATATAATATATCTGTGATGAAAATAATAATAAATTCATATATTTACAACTATTTTTCGATAAAATGAAGCTTACATAACATATTGGGTAAATGTTTAAATTAGCTTCTTTTATAACAATTCACCATATTACGATATGTAATTTATTATAACCAATTTAGTACCTTATTTTTGAAGAAGATTCTTATATTTTCGTTTTATAAAGATTTCAATTTAGGGTAGTGCTCTAGTTTTATTCGGTGATTATGTCTTATGTTGATCGAATCATGGAGTACCTATATAGGAAACCGCGAGGAACTTTTATATGTGTTGAGTCCTGTAGACCAACTACACATTTGTGGAAAATTTTTTGGCGCCGAGCATATACTGGGCGACGTCGTTTTGTGCATTTTAGCACAGAATACTAATAGTTAACAAGTTTAAATGTAGTATTGAATGTAATTTGGTTGCCAAACCTACATAAAAGGTGAAAAAATTATAGTACCACATTGTAGACAGTTGCATTTATAAATATTACGCAACTCTATTTCAGAATGGCAATGTTTGTGATACTGGTTCCAATTTTGTATTATTCAAATGAGAGTATAAAAAATTCAAAGTATATAGCATATTTGCTGAAGTTAAAAGGGAAACTATCATAGCTAACAGGTTAAGGAGTAATATAAGCAATTAGGTGCTGGGTTTCCCTAGCCTTTAGGACGGATTTTTTTTATTAAAACATCGAAATTTGCTTAAAAAGTACTATTCCTGAAATAGGAACTGCGGAACCTGCAATTGCGCGTGGCCCGACACGCACTTGTGTGGTTTTTATTTACTTATCTCCTGTATTTTTATTGTTTATTTGGGACAACAACATCACTTATTAAATATATATTGTTTACAAGATCTTATTACCTTATTTATAGGCCAATGACAGCTGTCCACGGAAGTATTATTTATAAATACAGACTACAGTATTTCTATAAGATGCATATAAATATCTACGTAGAACATTTCATGCAACCAACTTAGCATATTAGCACATTTACAGGCTAACATTGTAGGATTTGTGGATCAAAAACTAATAACGCTAGCACTAGAGCCTCAAACCACACCCTCCCAAACCCAGACACTAATACTAATTCGGCTTACATTGCTGGGAGGATTGGTTCTATCAATTCCAAGATCCTTACTTCAACGAGTAATATATGCCGAACCATTATCCGAAACAAGGAAGGCGCGACTGCGGCCTAAGCTTACAGCAAGATATTATTATCGCGCCAGAGAAAAAAAAAAATAATTTTATATTTCCAATACAGCGCTCAAAACAGTAACAGTCCTATGTATAAATAAATCCCAATGTATGATCCCTGCCTATCCCTACGACTACCGTCTTGGGATCGGCCAGTAAAAGAAAAAGAAAAAACCACTAAGCAGGGATACCTACAGAATATGTTCCACTGTCACACATACACACCTTTCCTGACAATGACACAAAGGGTTCCGTACCCAAAGGGTAAAAAACACAACCCTATAATATGCCTCCGATGTCTGTCTGTCTGTCAGCGGGATGTATCTCATGACCTGTAATAGGTAGACAGTTGATATTTTCACAGATTATGTATTTCTGTTGCCGCCATAAAAACAAGTACTAAAATAAAAGAGAATATAAATTAAGTGCTCCCCTACTAAAAACGTGTTTTTAGGTGATTTTTGCTCTATTTTTTTTTATCTCTATCGTAAAAACGGGAACTTTTACAATCGTGAAAATTTGTATGTTTATAGTACATCCTTCCTACTAATATTATAAACGCGAAAGTTTGTAAGTATGTATGGATGTTTGTTACTCTTTCACGTAAAAACTACTGAATAGATTTTAATGAAACTACAATAATATAGCTTATACATCAGAATAACACATAGGCTACAATTTATAAACCTGCGCAGACGAAGTCGCGGGCACCAGCTAGTAAACTATAAAATAACAGCAAGTAATAAAATCTGGTCAAAAGCGTGTTGGACTCGCAAATTTTAATACAATTTTGCGAGTCTGCGCGTCCATAACTACAAGTAAGACGGTATTTTTACTGTTGCCGCTACAACAACCAACAATAAAACAAAAAAAAAATATTAAGGGGGCTTCCATACTAAAAACGTGCTTTTAGCGTGAAAGTTGGTATACTTATCGTGCATTAGCTAAAGAATAACATCAAATAATAATAAAACTGGTCAAGTGCCTCGCGCAAATTTAATATACTTCTGCGTGACTATGCTTCCATAACTAAGATGGTCTTTTTGGTACGGAACCCTCGGTGTGCGAGTCCGACTCGCACTCGGCCGCTTTTTTTTGTGTATTACAATTAAACTTTTTTACAGAATCTTAAAAATAACAATAAATTTAAGAAATAATTCAAGTCAAGCCTCTGCAATGATGTTACGATTTGAAATCGTAATTTTTTACAGATTTGAAAAAGAATCTACTCAAAATTGAGACTCTCTTATACTACACTATGCAACAATATAACACAACGTTGTAGGGGTGACGACAAAACTTTCGCCCACTTGCAGTAGAGTGATCTTACCACTGATCAACAAGTTCATTGAAAGTGTATGGCGAAACACACTTTCGTACGGCGAGAGGGTGCTCGTTCGACCCCTAAATTTCGGAGGTCGCGGGGGTAGGACACGACGCGAGGGACAGGGCAAGGGAGGGGGCTCTGTAACGGGCGCAAAGAGGTCGGAGCAGGGCATCGAGCCCGACCCCTCGCACTTGGATTGCCAAATCTCTTGAAAATACTTCAAATATACTTTTAACTGCCGATGAGACCACTTAATTGAAAAAAAGTAATAAAAATAAAATTAAACCGACTTTAAGACTAAAAACCGGCTAAGTGCGTGTCGTGCTACGCGCAGTATAGGGTTCGGTATTTTTTTACGAATGTTTTTATCGCAAAGCGGGTTTTGAGTAAGTATTTCATAACGTTTATAACAAACTTTTTACCTTCTAATGCTCAGCGAACTCCTAGCGCCTGATTGCTAATGCTATTTTTATTATTTTTAGTTTTTCGGCTATAGCTCATTAACCTATGGAGCCTCCTTAACTGTGATAGTTTTCCTTTTAATTTAATCATATATGCTACAACTGTGGATTTTTTCACATTTCCAATAACAACCGTTTAGCCGGCAGGGATGGACTCGAATCCAACAAGAAATTGCACTTTTAAGCTTAATATTTCACAAACCGATCCCTAAATCGAAAAAAGATCTTTGCAATGCAAACTTACATTATTTTTAAAAGACCTATTCAACGACACCCCACACTATGAGGTAGACGAGAAAAGAAATGTATATCCGTAAAAAAATTCAGCTTTCTAGTACTAAGGGTCTCTGAGCTAATCCGCGGACAGACAGACGGACATGACGAAACTATAAGGGTTCCTTTTGGAGTACGGAACTCTAATAAAACAGGTAAACGTGCCACGTGGTAGCCGAAGTATGCAACTGTACACACGTGTTTTATTTCTAAATTCAGACTGGCACCGACCTTAAAATAAATTTGTTTACCCCTTTTAAGTCTTGAAGTGAGTTAATTTTTTTATAACTTTTTAACAGTTGTTGCCAGTTTCTATCTACTCGTACTTCTAGTATTTTTTTTGTTCAAATTTCTTTCCTCGAACTGCTGGACCGATTTTGATGAAATTTGCACTGGTACAGGTTGGATAAAACCAGTTCAACTAGAAAAGGATTATTGCCAATATATTGGATACAGTTTTACTGAACCGATTTTAATGAGCTGCTGAACCGATTTTGATGTATTTTGCACTCAAAGATGAAGAACAACTAGTTCAATTAAAATAATGGTTCTACCAAATTCAAATAATAAGGGTTGGTGTTACGGATCGCGCCGACACTTGTAGCTCCTGATAGATGCGCGCGACGGCGCTGTCGGTTCATGACGACCACGCGCCCCGCTCCTCCAATTTTATCTGCACCGAGTGGCATTGTTACGAGGTCGTTACCAAAAACTTATTGCTATTTAAGCCTACAATAAAGTTGCAGCTAAATCCGAATGATGACTAATAAATTAGTCCCCTTTTCACAACAATTCCTAAGTAGATATATCACACGAATAATCCATCTATTGTTCTGTTCAACTCGGTCCAGATTAATCAGAAAATGCTAGCAGACTTAGGTGTAATAAAAAAAGCTACAAGGATGTGAAGCAGCCAACAACTTTTCCCAAAGAACATAAAAATATAATACTAAAAAATAAACGTGAATTGAAAAATTTGAGATTTCTATCAGTATTAGAAACAGAATTGGTAGGCATCCAAAATTTGTAATTTGTGTAGTCATTTCCTTGCTGTTTCTTAAATCTGTTAATGGGGATCAAAATTTCACGAAAAAAATAGCAGGTGCAAGCACGATTGGGTTGTATCTGAATTTTTTAAACAACCCTTCTACTTTTGCGACGTGGATTCGATGAACGTCTTAATCCGAGGTACGGGAGTCACGGCGGAAAATCGGTGACACGAAAATTGTGTACTTGAGACGAATAAAATAGACCCTTTATCTTGTCGCACTGAACTTTGGAGGTCTGGTTGACTAGGTTTCCGTTAGCCGATTCCAAAATATAAATTTTCAAGAACTTGTGATCAAGAAAAGTCAGAACCTTCAGTCAGTTACAATATAGTGGTGAAATTGTGGATATTTCTGACTAGTTATATAGAGTCTAAAGAGATTCCGATGAAAATAATGTTGTTACGCACGTGAACATCGTGAGATTGAAGAAACGTCTTATCTAAATGTAATAAGCTTCCCATTTTTCTCATGGATTTTTTAGTTGCGTAATACGAGTATTCCGCATGCTATGACTTTCAGTAAATATTATGTATATGATTAGCTTTGAATAAATAAAACTATATCTACATCTGATGTCTTTTATTGCTGCTCTTCCTTAAAAACTAAGAAAAGTAAAAGAGAAATAAATGTTACTTAAAAGACTAGTATCATATCCGAAAAATAAATGTAGTCAAATTAGGGAAAAAAAACGGTCAAGTGCGAGTCGGACTCGCGCGCCGAGGGTTCCGATATACTTTTTATATTTTTGGAAGCAATAAAGTCCATTTTTAGGACCGCAAAACTAAATTTGTTTGTAAAGGTTAATTGCAGATTTCTAAAAAACTGTGCAACTTAGAAAGATTGTTTTATTTTTGCTGTAATGTATACATAAACGTATGTCAACTGTAATTAATTCAGATTTTCCTTTCACAAACTTCGGGGATAAGGGGGGGGAATGGAATTTTTCATAACTTGAAAACTAAGAAACTTAAAAAAATACAAAAATATATTTTAAAATGTACAAGTAAAGCCCTTCCTTATGATACCCCATTCGACCTAGTAGCGACAATTTGAAATTTGGCTCTCCCTATTTTGGCCCCCTTTACATTAATAATCATAATTTTTTCACAATTCTTTCATGTGCAATTAAGTTCGGCAACCATATTCTAAAAATGTTCCAAATTTCAAGTCGATATCATAAGTGGTTGCTGAGATATAGAGGTGTGACAGACAGACAGACGGTCAGACAGACGGACAGACAGACGGACAGACAGACGGACAGACAGACGGACAGACAGACGGACAGACAGACGGACAGACAGACGGACAGACAGACGGACAGACAGATGGACAGACAGACGGACAGACAGACAAAGCGACACCATAAGGGTTCCTTTTTTTACCATTTGGTATTGGAGCCCTAAAAACAGAGTTGTCAAAATGACTTGATGCGGGCATCAAACCTCCTTGGAGGGCATTCTTAAAGCGAGTTTTGACATAAAGGAGATTCCCTTCTGATGCGTTAGTATCCCTAAGTAGTTTGTGTATCCATCCTGTATAAATACTATCTAATTATGAAGAGAGAAGAAAAAGTGAGGCAAGTATGGCGATTCATAATAGAATATGTGACCTGATCAGGGCGATATGTTTTTTTTTACTGCAGGATGACATAAATCGTTAAAATATATTGTACAGCTAAAACCATTTTACTAGGAAACATTAACAGGGAAAATTCGCCTACGAGCCTCTACACTCTCGTAGCAACGTTGCTACGGCCGGCTGCCACAATATGTCTACGAATAAATACGTACGCCGTTGTAACATGTTGAAAAGTTGCACGTTGCTGTAGATAATTTTTTTTTTGCTAGACTTGCACTCTTCTGGTTATATCTTATTAAAACACCTTCCCAACCAGCAAATACCGTGCTCACATCGGTCTCAAGACTACTACCAATTTTTTCGCTCTTATATTAATTCTATATCATCGTCTAAGCCTGGATTTGGGCACCAATTATAAGCTTGTTTAATCTAATATCATTCTAATATCAGTCTAATTGAATGCTGTCACATTTACAGAATTATTTCTAAATCAAAATTAAGTTGCCTTAGCCTAATATCGCTTTTACGTAAGTATCTTGTGAGCCTACAGCCAACGTCATAATCTTATGAGCCTAAACAAGTATATTTTGAGTTTTCGTAGGGTCACAGGTTATTGAGTATGAGTGTTTGTGTAAACGTGCAGCGTTGGTCCATAAATAATACTTTATCAAAAACTGGTCAAAATGATTGTCAATTGATATTATAAAATAATATTAGTTTCGGCTGGAGTGTCGTTGTGTTCATCTGGAGTGTTTGTGTTTATAGTAAGTGTTGACATTGGAATTTATTATTTACTGTAAAGTTGACCCTGTTATACGCTTTAAACTTCATGCGCCTAGTAAAATATTGTGTTTTGTATCCTCTTTTAATTATTTTATTTCTTTGTTTGTTTTAAAAGTGTTGCCATTGCTAAGCTGCATTTTGCAGCCCATTGATAGACTGATATAAGCATTCTAAATACCAATCGTAATGCCATGTTACTAATCCACTGCTGTTTATCTAATTATAGTTTTATATAGATCAAAAAACAACCAACTTACAGTGGTCGTATGCTATGCTGATATTAAACTTATATTCTTACAATAGCATTTAGGAAGCCTATCATAAAATCAAATGAGCTTAAGGAATGGGGCTATAAGAACAGGTTTTCTCAAGTGCATTCTTTGTAAGTGATTCTTCGTAAATGTTATTAAAAGAGCAAAAGGATTATAATACAATAAAAAAATGCTCTTATATAAATACTAGCTGTTGCCCGCGACTTCGGCCGCGTGGGGTTCAGAAAAAGTAGCTAATGACTTTTCCCGCGTGAAAGCGTGAAATAAGCGTAGCTTATTTGAGAGTAATATAAGAGCGATGACATGTTCCGAAACAATTATAAGAGCGTTGTAAGCCTACCACTCTTATAAAGTGCGCATTCTGAGATTGTCTTGCTGGTTAGGTTGTTTTGCAGACTCTATCTCGTTCAACTAAACAAATATTTGTGAAAGGATTCGGATTTACTGAAAACGTCATTAAAGGGTCAACACAACAACAAGCAACATAGCAACAAGATTTTGGTAACGACTTCATAAAAATGCCACTCGGAATACCCGAATTGGAGGAGCGAGGCGCGTGGTCTGCATAAACCGACAGCGCCGCCGCGCCGCCGCGCGCATCAGGTAACACCAACCCTTCTTACAAATTTGGTTTCCCTTCGATAATCTTCAAAACTAAAGGTGTGTGCTGTGGCCTAGCGATATGGTCATTGGGACTATAGCAGCAGGTGGCAGCAATATAATTTTTCACCAGAGATGTGAGGTTACTCGATGCATCTTAATCCGGCTGTCGTAAGGCAGTATATGCAAAATAAAAAGCCTGTACCACTTGTCTGTCCCATTTCCTTCTATGTATCTATGGATCACCTCATACCATCTACCAGTTGCTATATTTTTCGCTACCTTCAAAATATATTTAGGATACTAATATTTATCTTAATAATTGGAATGTTTAAAGGCGAGTGGACGATTGGGTGACACCTTCATAAGTCGGTAATGGGGCAGTTCTCATAGGCACCAAAGGATCTGTTGCCACTGACTCAAGCAAGTCCAGACGCACACTACGTGGTACATCTTTGTACGTACGGCCGATATGGCACATACAGCCGAGTGGGCCGAAACGCTGATTCGATCCCGCTAATATGGGTGCCGACTTTGACGATAAGCTAGTATTATTATTGGAATTCTTTTATTATAACCTAGTACTAATTAATCAAATAATTACTTTGTTAATTATCACAATAATCTTTTACAGTAAAACCATAAATCAAAACATAAAAAAGTCAACTATAAATAATAATTTAAAAGAAATCGTTAGAAACATGTCAAAAAACAAACACCATGGCTTTAAAGGTACTAGGTATTTCTCATGGCGTAAAAAGGAACGTAGTCTGTGTCAGTTTAGCCAAACAATGCAAACAAAGTCGTCTCACCACTATTGTACCGCAAAGGGCTCAGTCTTGTTCGAGGTTCGATTGCGTAAAGTTCTAACTTTGAGTTCGTAGGCGAACTAGTATGCAGTTACCTCTAGTGATGGAATATGGCGGTATGCGGCGACAGGAGCAACGCTTTTATCGAGAGCTAAGGTCACCACATTAATCTTGTTAACCTTAAGCTATGCAATTATATTACAATTATAAGCTATGAAGTAAAATTATAATGTGATTACAAAATGTAGTGAAAATAAAAATAAATTGATTAAAAACTGCAATTATTATACGTTTATGTGGCCGCCAAAACGATATCCCTGGCGACTAGCTAATCGTGCCGTTAGTTTGTCCTTCCGCTAAGTATCACGGATCAATCTTCAAACAAATTAAATTTTGGCGTAATATTGGCGCGACCGCGGCGCTTTTAGAATTTTGGGAAATTATGCGGTACTAAAAATGTTTTAATATAAATATTTGATAAGGTTGTAGTTCCAAGGTCCACGACTAGAATCCTGAGTCGTCCAGCACCCGACGACAGACGATAGGCGTCACAAGGCTGCAGCCAGGCAGGATACCACACACGCTGGCTGGCTGAAGGCTGTCGATAGACCCGCTGACTCAGAAATCGTCAGGGGTTTTCGGTGGGCCCCTTATTAAAACGGGCAACCCTTAGCTGCGTGGAAGAATTAAAGGTAAAACGGCAAAATAGAACCTATGAGAATATCACTTATTGAAAGGAAGAAAATGTTGAGTGTTGAATGAATTTTTAGTTTTCTTCTCATGTAAGTGGTTTTACCTTTAATGAGAATAAAGTTTCTTTAAACCTAAAATGATTACCAATATAAAGATCAGACATCCAAATTAGGTCGAGTTGGAGAAAAACATCGTAATTTATTTATGCGGCATAGACAGAAAACCACACAACTAAGTACTAGATATGAAAAAAATAATTTATTTTATTCTTTGGACGATTTGATCTTAAAAAAAAACCGGCCAAGTGCGAGTCGGACTCGCGCACTGAGGGTTCCGTACCACCACATAAACATAATTGTATTAGTTGAAATTTTAGATTTTTTGAGTCCGACACGCGCTTGACCAAATTTTATTATTTGTTGTTATTTTATAGCCTATGCCTTATAAACATACCAATTTTCAAGTTTGTAAGTGTTCCCGCTTTTAAATAGAACTAAAACAAAAATCGCCTCAGCAACCATCCAACTTGACCCCTCTCTTATATGAATGTTCTTGAAACGGGAGCTCACCACAATTGGTTAGCATTAGTTGTGAGAAAAGTTGTAATATTAAATGATTTCAGACTTTTCCCATTATTTGTACTGTGAGACCTAGCTTCTTGCCAAATTTCATAATTTTAGGTCAACGGGAAGTACCCTGTAGGTTTTTCATTTTTGAATAAATGTATGGAGATGAGGACATAAAATGCCATATCTTTTGATTGCGTCGTTGTAAAAAATTTAAATTTTCAGATCTTGTGTGGTTCATGGATCCTAATATATGGTATTAATTTCAACCTGATACCTCTACCCGTTCGTGAGATAAAGGGTCTTGACAGACAGACAGACAGACAGACAGACAGACGGACAACAAAGTGATCCTATAAGGGTTCCGTTTTTTTCTTTTGAGGTACGGAACCCTAAAAATTAGTAAATTTTATACATCAGTTATTTTGATAACAATCAAATAACAAGAAACAGTGTAAAATGGAAAACACTCTATTTTGAATTCTCCGAGAGTAGTAAAAAGTACCGAACCAGAAAAAAGAATATAAGCTACACTACCTACTTTGTCAGTCAGATACTGTGTACACCTTGGGTGTACACTGGGGTTATGACACGTAGATAAAACTATAGGATTGAAAGCCTCTAAGTTTGGGGCTGACAATTTAGTGGCGCTTAGTTAATTTTAAATTCTACCTACAGGTTGGATAACTAATTTTGTCCATAATTTAAGTACGAGCAGTCGTGGGAAAGTAAGTAGGATGAGTGATTAGCCGAAGAGCATCGTCATGGAAGTAAGAAATACATACATACATAATATCACGCCTTGTTCCCGTAGGCAGAGACCACAGTTCTCCACCTGCTACGATCTTGATATACTTCTCTTGCTTCCTGTACTTTCATCAATCCTTTCATACATGCTCATCGGTTTAGGGTACTTTTAACCTGGCCTTTATTCAGAACGTCCTGAATTTGGTCCTGGTACGTTCGCCGAGGCCTTCCCCTTCCAACGTTTCCATTCACTCTCGCCTTGTAGATCTCTTTCGTCCATCATCTTTCATTTATCCTCTCTACATGACCAAACCATCTCAGCATCCCTTTCTCAATTTTAGTCACTACGTCGTCTATTACGCCACCACGTTCTCTTATCACACTATTTCTAATCCTGCCACTCAGTTTCACACCAATCATACTCCTCAGCGCTCTCATTTCTACTGCATTAATTCTACTTTTATGCTTTTTCTGCCATACCCAGCTTTCACTGCCGTACATCAGTGTTGGTACCAAAACGCCTCTATGAACAGTCAGACGAGCCTTGTGAGACACCTTTTGGCTCTTCATAAAAGCATGCAGAGCACCATTCACCATGTTTCCAGCATTCACTCTTCTTTCGATATCACTTTCACACTTTCCATCTCCCGTAAACTTAGAACCCAGATACACAAACTCCTTCACTTGTTGGACTTGTTCAGCACCTATTAATATACACTCTGTCATACACTCTTCTCTTTCAAGTACCATTACTTTCGTCTTGTTTACATTTATTTTCATTCCTTTCCTATCAAAAGCCACATTCATTATTGTTACCATCTCCTGTAACTCGTCAGCAGATGACGCAACGCAAGTATAACTTAGTCATCAGCGTAGAGAAGACATTTGATGAGTAACTTATTCATTCTCAGTCCACACATACTCTCTTTCAGATCAGTCAAACAATTATCCATGAATAGGTTAAACCTTAGATTATGAATAACGGCAGCTTACTGCGGTTAAACAAACAGCCAAGGTAACGCTACACATCCCTGCCTAACACCTTTTTCGATGTTAAACCATTCAGTGTACGCCCCGTTTATTCTGACGCAAGCACTGGAATCCTTGTAGAGAGATTTCAGTGCTTGAATCAGATGACCGTAAGAAGTAAGTTATCAATGTTCACAACCAATAGCTCGGCCAATATTGTATTCTCGGCTTTCCAGAGGCTGTCTTTTTTTTTCCTATAGCTATCACTTTCCCGCGTCAGTCTTTCTCTTCGACAAATACATAAATGAATGAGTAGTCAGTACCCTCGTGACATAACGTCACACTGAACAAAATGAAATTATTGGAAGATTGACAATAAATATATGATGATAATATTGGGCCTAACCAGAAATAATTTGAAAGAACATTTTTGACACAGTGTAGAAGAAAGTGTCCTGAACTTATATGTTCAAGCAAATGTAAAAGAATATTTCGTCGAAAAAAATCTGACAACTAAAAACTTGGACTAAAAAGTATGAAATAAAAAAATATTTAAAAACAAAATATCCGACTGCGTAACAGAAAAGAGGACAACTTAGGATAAACAGAATTTGGTTAACTTTTATTTTGTAAGATATTGCAGGCGGGAACGAACAAAATTATGACTACCTCCACAAAACATGTTTCCGACCCCGCCGCCTGCACTATCTTATAAAATTCAAGTAAACCAAATCCTGAGCTTGATTTTTTTATTTTCTATTACACAGTCGGGTTTTTGTTTTTATTATTTTTTATTATGTGTATTTGTGGCCTGCAATAATACTAACAAAACCGAGAGTCGTCTTTTAATTACGTGAGTCGTGTAGGGGGAAGGGAGTCAAGTCAAATCTCACCCAATATCATTTCGGGGAGAGGGGGGGGTCTCGGCAAACACGAGTATCACGTAAGTGCTTTTCACTATCTCAGGAAATTGCATATGATCATCATCATCATAACATCTCATGATACGTCCACTACAGTACAGGGAGCTCCCTCCAGAATTCTAGCTTTTGCTGGAAAAAATGTGGAGGGGAAGTACCATAGTTACCTCGCTTGTTAGCGTTACGGCTGGCACCATGGACCGCGGTTGTAGGTAACCGCAGTAAGTAAGATACAAAGCAGGATGCTGCTGCCCATCCTCCAGTTAACCCTTAGTCGCCTCTTACGACACCCACGGGTATGAATGGGTTGGTACTATTCTTTGCCGGCACCACACGGGACTACCCGCACTACACGGGACTACCGGCACCACACGGGACTACATGCCAAATCTCAGTAGATTATGGGCCGCTTAAGTGTACAACAAAAATTTTACTTTTTGTTACAAATAACTTATTTCGGATAATGAATGAAACAGTTGATATTGCTATTGCGATTTCAGTTAAAAAGTACACTCCAGATTCGCTATTTGCACTGTATAAGCCGATAGCGGATTTCTATTCCTTTATTATTTCAATCTATGTTTCTTGGGAAAGGTTTTTCGGATTCATATCCTACAGGGTCGTTATATTAACTTTTGGTACACGACGTACAATAAAGTTCTTCATAAAACTACGCTGTCCAAAGACACCGAACTATACCAAGTCAAAACTCTTGATTTTTAAATAAAGTCATAAACGATGCGAATCACATGTTTTGAAAACCGAAATTCGATATTTACCGATACATCAAACGCATTTAACCACTCTTATTGAGTAGAGAATCGGCACTCAGTAAAGTGCATTAGGCAACAAATGAACCTGGAGCAGATCTCTAGCGCCTTGCTCTTAACACGTTCATCCGACTGAAGGGAACTTGATACGCTCAGCTTAACATCCGCCTAATGAGGACACTTCAAGAAGACGATCGCTAACTAGTCAGAAAGATAAGATTTATTTTCGCTTGCCCGCTAGCATTTTCCAATACATGTTTATCTCTAACTAAACATTGTAAAGCCAGATGAGATTTCACTAAGATATTCGATGTTAATCGTTTCGTAACTGGTCTAAGCTTAGGGCAAAATATTTGTTTTGTTAAATATTTAAGTCTCCAATTAATGGTTATTATGGATGAGTTTAATATGAAAATATATATGTCGCTGTGTCGCAGGCAAATAATATAATTCGTCGTTTTACATTATGCCTTGGTATTCTACAAAATGCCGAAAAATTTGTCTTTTTACATAATGCCGCGGCATTTCATAAAACGGCGCGTAATTCGTTTCTGGAACTCGCCGGCCGCTGCCGTGGCACGCTCCCTTCGCTCGCTCGGCTCGTGCATTGTGGTCGAAAGATAACCTAACTCCCTCCCTGCTCGGGATCAGTTAGGTTGGGTTTGCCGTGGCTAACGAACCTAAAATGCACCAGTGATCTAAACCCGTTTACAAACTGCCGACGCCATTTTACAATTTGCCGACCGTTTACAGTTTGCCGACTGTAAACGGCGAATTATACGATTTGCCTGCGATTTGCCTTTGATACATTGTAAAACTTGTTTTAGTTCGTTGCCAGTGGAAAGCTGTATAAATTTTACAATTTTACTATTAATTTAAAAGTACGGATTTCAAACATATTTTAGTGCAAATAGAAATATTTTAAAAACATCAAAAGAAAGAAAAACGATACCCTATAGGATCAATTTGTTGTCCGTTATGGCTCCTGGTTTTTGAAACTTAATTTTTCGTAAAAAATAAAATACTTTTTTATTTTATTTTTAAGACTTGACTCATCTAAAAGATTAATTTTAAAGGGTTTTTTTAAGTTTAGGATAAGAAATAATTTGTCGAGGATCAGAAAGCTTAGCTTAAGTAAAAGTTATATATATGTATATATTCACTACACCCACATCAAAGCTCAGCCATCGAAGTAGGGTTCAATTAAAGGGAGCAAAGTTGACAGATATCAATATTTGGACGAGTTAACAACTTGTTAGGAGAGCGAAGTGTAGGATTTATTAATAATAAGTTCTAGGAACGGTTAGTTTAAATTAAGGATTGCTCTCGCGGTTGATGTAATTAATAATTGAATATAAGGTCTTTGAATAAATCAAATTGGTTAGCCCCAAATAGAATAGGTTGGGTTAAAAAAATATAAAAATCGAGTTGGCTTTCCCCTATTTGAAACTGCCAATTTAGTTAGATGGAGTTACTTTTCGTAAATCTGTATGAGCGGAAAAAGCAACATCACACCACCTGCTGTAACAAGTGTGCCTACACCTAAGTTAAGGGTCACTGGCCGGAAATAAATGATTTTTAATTTAATTTTATAAGAAACATAATCATATACTAGTAATACTTCGGCGATCAATAAATAGTGTCAATTATTCAGAAAATAAACAACTATTGAAAAATTATTAATGCACTTTTTTACGTAGCTTCAAAATTTCTTCAGATCCTGAATCCCGTAGTTTTCCGAAGCTTTGATCACCTTGAAAAAAAAGTCTTGCAAAAAGCTCTCCGTAAGCATATAGGATCCATGACTTGATTTTGCTTCCGTATTTGTTTCACCTACGGTGTTATTAATAGAGGACTTTAAGTCAAATCTGGTATGTAGGGAGAGTAGGGAGTAACATTGTTCACAACTTTACTTTTTCTCAATTTTCAAGTATTTTGCTTGATTAAATTTTTTTTTATTTCTAAAATATTCAGGGAAAATTGACATAAAGTCAACTGATCCCCAACTAGGCAAAGCCTTATTAATTGTATGTCTGTAAATATTATGGCCTAGGTTTTTGACACCTTTTTTTACTAAAATACTCATAAACATCAAAAGACTGTTAATCAAAGACTGTTACTGTGTATCAAATGTTGTTAATTCTTACTACTTTTTGATAAGCCCTCGTATATTTGTATCAATAAGTTTCTCCAAAATAGCTATTAGTCCGAAGGATTTCGTTTCATGTCTAGGAAAATTAGGTTTCTCCATTTTTGGGTACTGTTAGAAAATAGCGCGATCCAGTAACCACACAGCACCATCTGTTGGTATACTTTGGGATTATACAGAGCATATCAAGAAATACAGTAATAGAACGATTGCTCGCCTTGCAGAAGAAGCCATATCATAAATCATGATACGGCTATTTTTGTCTACTGCGAACAACATACAGATTTAGTCTCGTCTTTAGAAATTGAAGCTGGGCGGTAGATGTGTGCCGTATAGTTAACTTAATAAGTTTGTTAACGTGGCTGTGGTTCATGAAATTGGTAGTATCAGAGCGGCGGTGGCGTCACACCGTGACCGGGAACAAGCCGCAGCTTTAGTTACGCGCGAACATTTAATTAAGACTCTTGATCCTCTTCCAAGCTCATGTTTAATTTAGATCGGTACTAAGCCGAATCACTTTCTCTAAGGTACCTATCTACAGGGAATTACCTCTCACGTTTGTTGACCTCCTTGCGAAACAACACAACGGTATTACGGCCAACAAACTAATCCTAAAAGTTACAGTCGCACTGATAAAAGTAGCAAACCCCTGTTTGCTACATCTTTCGGGAACCTAGTTAAGGATTTATTAGAGTGATTTCAAGGAAACTGTAGCGTAATAACTTGTGAAAATTTAAAACGTTATTAGATTTTATGGGACGGTGGATATTTAGTCTAAAACTGCATATATAAGTTAATTAGTTGTTGAGTATTAAACGAGAAACATTTGTATCGAAAGTGAGAAAATATTTTGTTCAGAATCGAGACTAGAATCAATTTCACGGGTTTTGATAGGGGATTTTTTTTTTTTAATTTTTATTATTAAAATTTTTGCCGCTTCTATTCAAAATATTTTTGTGGATACGCGCGCTGGAGGCCGGCGCCGCGCGGTTCGTGAGTGGCGAGGACGGGAGGGAAGTGAGCGTGGCGTGTGCGGAGTGCGCGGACTAGAAACTAGAACAATCATGAAACTTTAAAATAACAATATCTAGAAAAAAAAGACATCTTTTTATTTTTACGGGAATGGATTTATTTTAATAAAAATCAGTTGGGGTGTATGAGGGTTTCGCTTATAACACGTTATATAAGTATGTTATGGTCCATGTGATTAATAATTGGTTAGTAAATGGTTGGTAACATTTATTATCATATTATACAGAACAGATTTTACTTAAACTTTTTTTATTTGATAGCTAATAGTTTGACCTAAACGCTTTTTATACTTTTTAGGGTTCCGTACCTCAAAAGAAAAAAACGGAACCCTTATAGGATCACTTTGTTGTCCGTCTGTCTGTCTGTCTGTCTGTCTGTCTGTCTGTCTGTCTGTCTGTCTGTCTGTCTGTCAAGACCCTTTATTTCACGAACGGTTGAAGGGATCAGGTTGAAATTAATACCATATATTAGGATCCATGAACCACACAAGATCTGAAAATTTAAATTTTTTACAACGACGCAATCAAAAGATATGGCATTTTATGTCCTCATCTCCATACATTTATTCAAAAATGCAAAACCTACAGGGTACTTCCCGTTGACCTAAAATTATGAAATTTGGCAAGAAGCTAGGTCTCACAGTACAAATAATGGGAAAAGTCTGAAATCACTAAATATTACAACTTTTCTCACAACTAATAGTAACCAATTGTGGTGAGCTCCCGTTTCAAGAACATTCATATAAGAGAGGGGTCAAGTTGGATGGTCGCTGAGGCGATTTTTGTTTTTAGTCTACAAACTTTAAAATTGGTATGTTTATAGTGCATAAGCTATAAAATAATAACAAATAATAAAATTTGGTCAAGCGCGTGTCGGACTCAAAAAATCTAGCACATTAACTTACTGAAATTTCAACTAAGTAATACAATTATGTTTATGTGGTGGTACGGAACCCTCAGTGCGCGAGTCTGACTCGCACTTGGCCGGTTTTTTTTTAACCTGCGGACAAAGTTTCGGGCAAAAGCTAGTAATGTCTAATATCATTAGATAATGTGATAATAAATGATGAAATAATCGTGATAATAAATGTTGAAACTTCCACTGCAGGACAGGGAGCTCTCTACAAAATTCGATTCCTCCTGAGCTGTCGCGAACTTAGTGTCTAAGTGATAAATTATTGTGTGGCATGAAACCTCCGCAAGCATAGATAACGCTCAAGAGAAGTGGTCACCTATTAAAGCCCCGCCTTTGCACGTTTTATTTTTAAAAAGCTAAGTTATATGTCGATTTTCATGTGTCGACTGACAAATAACAACCCGCATTAGAACCGATGTAGCAACAGAGTACTAGGATAGTACAAAACGTTAAAAACAAGCTCCACTCAAGCTTATTTATTGGCAAAACCAATTGTAGGGTATTGTACGAGTAGGTCTCATGTCTGGGAAAATTCGTTTCCACCGTGTTTTTTTAATATTTCTTAGCGCGTTTTAGTGCGTTCAAGAAACTTACACACCATCTGTTGTTGAGTAGCATAGCTTGTTCATCCGAATATATTTTAATCATACAGAGCATAGCTCGGTCGCCCAGGCTCGGTCACCCAGGCTCGGTCGCATCATTATATGAATGCATGTCATCATACACTTAAGGTATCAGCAGATTCGTAAAAAATCAAATAAAAAAATATGTTCACAAAGTTTTGTTGTAGATAAAGTATTGTAATCATTTTCATTTACTTGCTCAGTAAGCAATATAAAATTCCTTAAATCACTCACTAATATTCAATTTATCATATATTTTTACCTTAAATTGTTAATTGTTACATAAAACCGCCCTATGCCCTCCTCGGCCATGTCAAATCCCTTTTTAATAAAAGAAGCAATATTGTACACTAATGACAAAATATCACATCTAATCACATCACAACCTTCGTCTAATTATAGCACCTTTCATACAAATACTGTTTACATCTGCTTCGTTACAATTTCTTTCACCTTTTATAGTAAGATATGAAGTACAAGTATGATATGTTCTTTACATCAACACAACTTAGTACTGTTTGTTTGCTTTAGGTATGACATGTTTTATTTACTAAAATATATTTTACTTACTACTACAACTTTATATTTATTTACTGTTACTCGTTGAGTCACAAGAATAAGATTAATTGTATTTATAGTATACAGCGTGTTACAAAAATGTGTGATAATACAAAAGGGTGTGAATTTCAGTGTATGTAGAGTAGATAACCGGTTTTCATTATAGTGCGGTCAGTTAGCTGTTTCACGTAGACACGCCTTACAATAAAAAAAAATTCCAGGTACTAGTTAGGTACATAGCTCTCAATTTTCGATAGGAGCCAATTCTTGAATTTCAAAAAACTTCCATAGAAAATTCAAGAATTGGCTCCTATCAGAAATTAAGAGCTATGTAACTAACTAGTACCTGAAAAAAATTTGGTGCAATTTGGTGAATTTGGACGATATAAGACTATAAGGGACCGGACTATTAGAGCAGTTTTCACAACAAAGGTTTTAGTTTTGGACATTACAGAATTCAATCATCAATGGTGTTGTCAATTCGAAATCTTAATAGCTCAGATAGGAAACAACCTAGAACAAATTATGACGGAAAGTATATTTTTTAGTGTTCCTTAGGTACCCCTGAACATATCCATAGAAAGTGCCCATTCGATCCCGTGCACCCTTCTGGGTAACTTACTTTATTTTTTTCTATTTATTACAGAAACGGTTGAAGTTAGATGAAAGGCGTTAAAGTAAGATTTAAATGTTACAAAATTACCAACCCGTCGACCCCTGCTTCATTTCGATGTGACTATCTGAAATATAGAATTAAGTTTACACATACAACTTATTACCTCTAGCAAGCTGCTGGGCCAATTGCAATCTAAATGAGTAGGAATTCAAATTAATACGAGTAGCATTGATTTTTGAATCCTGGGATTACCAAAATATTATTTTCATAGCAATAATTATATCAATAAATTTATCAAAAGACTGTGGTTTTTGCTGGCTCTCATTTTGGGGGTAGCTGTCATACAACAAAAACGAAGAATTGAAATTTGCTGAAAAACGGCTTAAACGATTTTTATGAAACTTTGCATGACAACTGCCCAATCGTCTTCGGCATATAAATAGATAGACATATACAAATCTTCATTTTTAGAAAATTTTACATGAATTTACATAGGGTCTCACAAAACCACTTACGTGGTTTATCTGCGAGGACAGAGTACCGCTTGTACGGCTACAAGTTCATACTTAAAAACGAGTTATTAATAAGGAACAGAAACTATGGTAAAAACAAAATAAGCATAGTTTAAAAGAAAATTCATATATATATTTGTAATCGGTTTCTCGAAAACGGCTCTAACGATTTCGATAAAATTTACCATACGGTGGTTTTTGGGAGCGAAAAATCGATCCTAGGTCTCATGTCTGAGAAAATTCGTTTTCCCCTTGTTTTCCCCGTGTTAAGAATAAAAAATTCCGCATTTTAGACAGAAACTTACAGCGCCATCGGTTGGCGGGTAGCATAGCTTACATACCCGACTACGAATAAATAGTAAGTCCATTTATTCGTAGTCACCCGATAATATTTCCAGTTTGAGGTGGCTATTATAAAGCGAAGCTCGGTTGCCCAGGTAATTATTATTTAATTGTGATTGTAATTAATATTTTTGACATGTTATAACAAATTTATTACCAAATATATGAATATGAATATCTGCCCTCAGGGCTAGATCGAGGTCAAGAGTAATCCCATTTAATTGACCATAAAAAGAATTACGAATACTTCTGAATCTGAATGTATCTTAAACTACTATTATTTGCCAGACGAGTCATATTTGTTAGCTTACAAACGGTTGTCAATAGAACTAGTGTGAACAAAGGAACGAACATCCGCCGCACTTTCACTAACTGCAAATCGTCTGACAGTCGACAAATTAAATGGTCTTGGCAGCTTTAGTGAAATGGTAGAGGATCCGATCCCGGGATTGTATGTGGAGCTCTTTTCGATATCTGCCGATGGAGACGTACAGTGGGGCATACCGCATAATGTCAAATGTTACAAGTTTATTGCAAGCTTAAGAATACCGGATTATATACATTGCCGGTAATATATATAAAAACCCTATACTATTAAACGAGCAATATTTATAATCGGTTTCTCGAAAACGGCTCTAACGATTTCGATGAAATTTACCATACGAGGGTTTTCGGGGGCGAAAAGTCGATCTAGCTAGGTTTCAGGTTTCGTTTTCTCCGTGTTTTTAAGCATTTGCGTTTTAGACAAAAACCTATAGCGCCATTTGTTGGCGGATAGCACAGCCAGCCATGATATTTAAATGTTGAGGCTGTTATAGAGCGAAGTTCGGTCGACCAGGTACTAACAATAAAAAGATAAAACATATAGAAATATTTCAGGCACAATTTTAAGTTGCGTAGGAAGTCGTGGGCACAGCTAGTTGATAAAGTAATACATATTTATCACACTTTTTAAAGTTACATAATTGGGTATTATTAAATAAAAGCTCGTAAAAATTCTAGGTATATCAGCTTCATCTGCCCTCGCACATCGATCACAGGGTTCATTCCGGTTAGTTGCCTTAAAACTTAATTCTCGGACGGAATTTAAACAATATCACAGACAATATGTTGGCTTGCGCCTCCAGCTTGCGCTGATTTACGTGGATCGAACACACCGCAAGCAATAATTAACTCTTCACATCGGTTTATAGATAAAGGAAATTCCAATGTAATAATTTTTGTATTTTTTTTTTAGTTTTGTTTTTAAAACCTAATTAAGACATATAATAAAGAATAGATACGTGAAATGTTTTTCGAAGTTTATCATCAGACAGTTATCGCTCCTTCAATTAATAAGCATAAAAATAAATGAAACATAATTACCCGATAAATCGTTTACATTATCGTTGGCTGTCATGGCTGATTAAACTAAGCCATTTTCTCATTTGCCAGTGCTGTAACTGTATGCTCAGTACCGATAGATATGTATGCCGTGTTGCAGTACTTACTGCTCGTACACTGAAGAGCATGTCAAGCTTGTCAATCTTGTCATACTGCATTATGTACCGTTTTTGTTTTGCGTTTTTGTTCTGCAGGAGCTAAGGTCGCGCTATACAGCGTGAATTTTTATTCGTTTTAAACCCGAAGCCCAGTGATTCTACTCATAAAAACAAGCAACGTCACCGAAGAAAAAAATTTTTACTCGAAAAAAATTTTTCACCTTCCCATTCAAAATGAGTCGACCACTTTACTATGGGAAGACGAAAAAGCTTTTTCGAGTAAAATTTTTTTTCTTCGGGAAAGTTGCAATGGGCTTCGGGTTTAAAACGAATGAAAATTCACGCTGTATACGAGTGTCAAGCTTAACCTGCTGGGAAAGCTTCTAAGTCTCAAGAGGCTGTTAACCGAAATGAATAAGTACCGCCCAGATTCAGAGCCCAACTGAAAGCACTAATTGCAAATATTGCCAAATTGCCATATAGGCGCTAGATAAGTTTTAGGCTTTCGGTCCGATACCGCACTGACAAGTCAGGAAGAAGCGGCAGTAAGGGGAATATACCCCTTAAATGGGCATTTTGTAAAGCCTACTCCTCATTTATAGCTGGTCAAGAAAAGTTGAAAAAAATATGTGTGAAATATCAGTTCAAGGATTACATTTAGCATTCGTTTTTAGGGTTCCGATACCAAAATGGTAAAAAAAAGGAACCCTTATGGTGCCGCTCTGTCTGTCTGTCTGTCTGTCTGTCCGTCTGTCTGTCACACCTCTATATCTCAGCAACCACTTATGCTATCAACCTGAAATTTGGAATAGTTTTAGAATATAGTTGCCCAACTTAATTGCACAAGAAAAAATTTTGAAAAAAGTATGATTATTAATATAAAGGGGGCCAAAATAGGGGGGGCCAAATTTCAAATTGTTGCTACTAGGTCGAGTGGGGTATCATATGAAAGGGCTTTACTTGTACATTTTAAAATATATTTTTGTATTTTTTTAAATTTCTTAGTTTTAAAGTTATGATGAAAAATGTCAAGAAAAATACCATTCCCCCCCCCCTTATCTCCGAAGTTTGAGTAAGGAAAAATCTGAATTAATTACAGTTGACAGAAGTTTATATAAACTTTACAGCAAAAATAAAACGATCTTTCTAAGTTGCACAGTTTTTCAGAAATCTGCAAAAAACCTTTACAAACAAATTTAGTTTTGCGGTCCTGAAAATGGACTTTATTGCTTCCAAAAATACTATAGGTATATCGGAACCCTCGGCGCGCGAGTCCGACTCGCACTTGACCGATTTTTTTTACTTTCGAGCGGAGCGAGAAAGGTATTGTATATTGTAAAAAAAAAGATTTTCTAATTTTCTCAAAAATGTGTTCTATATCACTTATGCATCATAAAAAACAAGTCTCCCAAAAATGTCCGTCCGTCGGTCGGTCGGTCGGTCCGTCGGTCGGTCTGTCCGTCACGCTTCGGCCTAGCGGCTAAACGAATGGTCCGATTGACACCATATTTGGAAGTTAAGAGTTTTATGCAAATCCATCGAAGAGTTTTGAGTGGTTTCCTGCTGGCTCTCATTTTGAGGGTAGCTGTCATACAAAGAAAATGAAAAATTGTAATTTTCGCAAAAACGGCTCAATAAAATCTTGATGAAACTTTTCATGACCAAGCATCTCCATTTAAGGTATTTGTGGCAGTATCAATTGGTCTCTAGGAATTCATGTAAGGGGTGTTCCCTTACTACTAAAATTTAAAAATGTGATTTACTCAAAATCGGTTTCTTTGAGCTCATTTTGATGTTCTTTAATTAGGATTCTAAATTGGTTTTCTACCTGACTGCATATTTCATTAAACCATTTTTACATAAATCTAGCTCGTATAAGTAAGTTTCTATTTTCATATTATTTGTATGGAATTACAAACTTAAGTTTGCAGTTGGTACTTATTTACTCATTACTATCCGCAGCCTTTATAATATATTAGTTAGAGCATTCGGCTCTTGATCCGGAGGTTCTGGGTTCGACTCCCGGCGGGGACACTGTTGAATGATGACTCTCGTATATCGCGAGAAAGAAAGTGCAGTGCTGCGGTACCATTTATTCTTTATGTCTTTGTATTCTACAAGTAACAAAATAACTACGGTATATCGATTTTTTACGTGAATTCCCTACTGTTCCTAAAGCGCTATATTATTTGGACATATTTTTACAAAAATAAATAAAAAAAACCCTTATTCTTTAAATACAACATATATGTCTGTTATATTTGTTATATGAAGCCTACTTAGTTGTCATAGTTTTCCTTTTAATTTCATAATTATATAACTACAACTGCGAATTTCTTTAAATTTTCAATAGCAACCTTTTAGCTGGCAGAAGGTGGGACACTCGACTCGAACAAAAAATTGCACTTTCAAGCTAAATATTTCGCAAACGAATCCCTAAATCGAAAAATAATCTTCACAATCTCACATTATTTTTTAAAGAACTATCCAACGATACCCCTCACAATGGAGCAGATGAGAAAAAAAATACTTGTGAGGGAGGTATACTAAAATTTTTTTTTTAAAGTTTTTTATTTTACCACTTTTTTAGCGTGGATAATAGTTATTTATGCAACTGTTGCGTAATGAGAGTAATTTTAACACGAGATCTGGTTTTTGATACGAGGCGCAGCCGAGTATCAAAATAGTATAGATCGAGTGTTAAAATGACTAATTACGTATAGTTGCATACAAAACTTTATCTACGACCGACAAAATAAAATAAAATTTTAAAGAGTAGTGATCAATTTATTGAACTAAGAGGACAGTTAGTTAGTACAGTTATTAAAAGTTATTCCCGAAGTTATTCCAGATCCAGAGCTTGTGGATGGAGTTGCTTTAACATTAATTTCATGTATATGGTTACTGACAGCCTCTTGTTGACTCATGTTCTCCTGGTACATACTTTCCATTTTGTTCAAATCTCTTCTTTTGTTGCTACGGTCCCTTTATATAGAAGCGAGCCAACTGTTAGCCTCTTGTCGATTTATGTACTCCTGGTACTCTCCGTTTTCTTTTAAATATAGGTAGGCAGTCGTCACCCTAGTAAAAAGTATTTTTACAAAATTACTTTAAAGTAGGCTGTATGTAGTACTGTGGTAGTATTGCCTTAGCCTATGCAGATTGAAAATTATGTATTATAACAGTTGCGGAATGAAAATCCATACTCCATTTCCGTACTGCTCGTAGTATGGAACAGTGTGGAAATGAAAATGATAGCGGAAAATGACCTCAATTTCGAATCTGTCATTGGTTTCGAATTTGGAATATTCCGGTACGGGAGTAGATAAAATGTATATCCGTACTAAATTACAGCTTTCTAGTACTAAGGGTCTCTGAGCTAAGCCGCGGACAGATAAACGGACATGGCAAAACTTATAGGTAGTTTCTTTACCTATGAAATTGCCGTTTTGTATGGCGAATTTTAGGTAAACTCAGTACTAACATTTTTGCATTTTTCTTAGGTTTTATAAATCCAATTTTTTTAAGCATTATTGGGAAGACTTTAAGCTAACAGAAGCTTAAATTTAATTTTCGAAAAATATTATCTGTAAAAATATAAAACAAATCTAATGATGAAAACGGACGAAATTTCGACATTTTAAGACGAACAATTTTCGAATCTTTAATTTTATATATCAAACTAAAAATAAAAACTTTATTTTATGCGTAAATTGATAACCTTGAAGTCAACTTTCCTCCATGGCGTCAACCTTCATGGCATTGGAGGGAGGATTATCTCCTACGCGGACGATACTGCGATCGTTTTTAGTGGTAAATCCTGGGATGAAGTGCGCCTGGTCTCTGAAAAGGTCTCCAACTGGCTAAGAGTAAACTTACTTACCCTAAATACCCAAAAAACTAATTACATATGCTTTGCTCCATACATCAACTCTCAGCCGAAGTCTGATTTCTGTGTTAAAATTCATAGCTGTGCCAATCCTGTTCTTCTTTCATGTAACTGTCCAGTGATTCAAAAAGTAATCTGTATAAAATATTTAGGAGTTATGGTAGATCAAAAATTGAGCTGGCACTCGCATATAGAGTTAACTATGAATAGAGTAAGAAAATTAATATATGTTTTCAAATCTTTAAGGCATGTGATGGATAAGGCACTCCTAAAGAAAATTTATGTCGCTTTAGCGCAATCTGTAATAATTTATTGTATTCCTGTGTGGGATGGAGCAACCAAAACTAATTTCCTAGATCTTGAACGTGCACAAAGATCGCTACTAAAAGTAATGTTTTTCAAGCCTTTTAGATTCCCTACTGATAACCTTTATATAGAATGTGAATTACTTTCTGGCAGGAAATTATATATTGTTAATCTTATAATGAAACATCATAAAGCAATTCCATTCGATCAAGACCTCCAGAATAAAAGACGAAATGATTTGGTTGCTCCTGCTCATCAGGTTCGCACTGCCTTCGCGCAGAGGCAATATACTTCTCAGGCTCCCTATTTATATAATCTGATTAACCGTAAGGTAAAAATATACCCCATGCAATTATACACCTGTCGACTAGCTCTCACTCATTGGTTAAAAACGCTGTCATATGATGAGGTTGAAGACCTCTTAGTACGATTGGTATAGAACATAAAGTATCCTGCATGTGGCTTCATTTCCGATCCCAAGGAACTCTTGCATCCGTAGGACATGTAGGTAGGTACTTGCGTATATAATTTTACAGGCATCCACTCAGACAAATGGTGTATGTATATGAACATATATTTATTTATTTATACATATGAACATATATATATTTATTTATTTATTTATTGATATACTTGTTTATTAACATATATTTATATCGTCACATACATACATACACACTCACGCACACACACACACGCACACACACTAAAATTTGTATATAATAAGTAATAAGTGGCGTCGGTTCTGGTAGGCGCGGGCTGAAGCTGATTTGGGTTCGGCGGCTCTGGACCTGTTACTGTCTTTTTCTTTGACAAGGACAGCGACAGATCTGGTCTGTGTCTACCAGAATCGACTCCAGTAGCAGACTTAAGCTAGCTGTAAATCTTGTGTTATGTAACTTGGAGGAGCGAGGCATTCCCACTACAAGTATCTCTGATTACTTACAGGGAAGCCCCGGTATATGTATGTTTTCAGAATTTTTTTTTTTTTTTTTTACTTTCAAATATAAGACAAATGAAAAAAATGCATTAGAATTATAGGAATTATGACCTCATTAATCTGTTAGAAAACCTCGGCAATTTCATAGGTAAAGACCTATTATATAGGAATACAAAAAATTGTGTTGCTTCTAAAGTCTTTTGTAAAATGATACTGACCGAAAAGTTTATTCACAAAGCACATAAGGAAATTATCTTTATAGCTCCAACGTTCCAAGTGCGTTTTCTTTGCAGTATTTTTTTTTCTTTGTAAAAGTTTGGTCCGTCCGTGTGTGCCGGCAAAGAATACTATCAACCCATCTCTACGCGTGGGTGCCATAAGAGGCGACTAAGGGCTTATGAACTGGAGGATGAGCAGCAGCATCTTTCTGTGTATCATACCATCTTACATACTGCGGTCGCCAGCCACAACGCTTACAAGCGTGGTGACTATGGTAAATCCCCTCCAAAGTACCACGCGTTACTGCTGTGGATGTTTTGTGGGATGTTATGATAGAAGGTGTTCAAAAAAGATTTACCAACTCTGATTAAAATTATTTTGATTTTATTCGTACTAGCAACTTATCCACAAATTCATTGAATTTTAAGATTTATTGGTATAAACTTAACGTTTGCGTTTTGCGCAAACTGACTGTCATTTTATTCTTCCCGCCCTAACTTACGGCGCCCAAACATGGTTTTTATTAACAGAGCACATCAAGTCCAAACTCAAGGTTTGCCAGAGAGCGATGTAACGCGGTATTCTTGAAATAAAACGAAAAGACCGAGTCAGAAACACCATACTGCTTTCCAAAACTGGTATTGCCGACGTAGGGTACAAGACCGTTAAATTTAAGTGGGATTTGGCTGGCCATGTCTGTCGAATGTGCCCTAAAAGGTGGGCAAAGAAAGTCACCCACCGGATACCTCATGACGGGTCCGGACGTTGATGACTTCTTAAATGACTGGGAAGAGTTTACAAAAGATGATCAATGGAAATCTGCGAAGGAGGCCTTTGCCCAACAGTGGGATATAGTAGACTAAGAAAAACATTGTACTTTATTGCTTTCACCATTTTATGGATTACTTCCTTTGTACTTGATGAAGTAAAAAACTAGATAAGTACTAACAAATAGGTTTTTTTGCAGACTGCACAAAACGCACATATTAGAGGTTACCTTAGATATTTTTTTTATAAACGTAATTCACAAGTTTTTTTTAACATTCTCATATTGTAGCGTGGAACTTTAACAAATTTTTATAATATACGTGGGACACTCAGAAATATTTGCGACACTAAAAAAAATTGTTCTACAGGTACATATATTTTTATTAAATCTTTTCAAAGTACTCTCCACCAGCCTCTATACAAAGATTCATGCGTCTGAACCAGTTTTCAAAACACTTTTTCCAGTCCGCCGTAGACACCTCGTTTACAGCCTGCTCGAACGCAGCCAGCGCATCTTCCGGCGACGAAAATTGTATCCCCTTGAGCTGATTTTTTATTTTTGGAAATAAAATAAAGTCACACGGTGCTAGATCAGGGCTGTAAGGAGGGTGACCCAGGAGTTTGACTGGTGTGCTGTCCAGGAAGTCCCTCGTTTTGAGCGCGGTGTGTGCAGGCGCATTGTCGTGGTGGAGCAGTAGTCCGCGGAGCCCTGTGTTTGGTCGCTTGTTGCTCACAACAGAAAAAACTTCTGGTAAACATTTGGTAGTATACCATTCGGCGTTGATGCTTCTTTGATCTCGTAAGGGAATTGAGGCCAAGTGGCCAGTCAAATTAAAAAAGCTGGCGATCAAAATCTTCCCCCCGCTTCGAGATCGCTTCACTTTGGTAGGCGTTGGTTCATTTTGAAACACCCAAACTGTCGACTGGCGCTTGGTTTCTGGATCGTATTGATAAATCCAGGACTCATCACCTGTTACGATGTCGTAAACACGCCGAGACGAGCCTGCTTCAAATTTGTTCAGCATATCACGGCACCATTCCACCCGGGCCTGCTTCTGAGCGTCGGTGAGGTAGTGCGGCACCCAGCGCGATACTATCCTCCTCACGCGAAGATGCCCGTGTAGAATCTCGTGAACGCTTCCCGATCCAATCTTTAATATGTGCTGAATCTCCTGATATGTAATTCGCCTATTACCTTGGATTAAATTTTTCACTGCTAGCACGTTTTCTTCCGTAATAGCCGTCAAAGGGCGACCGCTTCTTTCTTCATCCCCCAAGGTTGGTCGACCGCGCCTAAATTCGTTATACCAACGATACAAGGTTGCCTTGGAGGGGCCTTCATCCATAAATGCCATTTGAAGTCTATCGAACGATTCATCCGGTTTCAGGCGACACTTGAAATCGTAAAAAATCATAGCTCTAAAATGTTCCCGGCGCAGATCCATTTTTCAGTAAGACACGATACTTTGAATTGGCTCGCAAAAAATGTGGAGGGAAATTTTGAAAATGGAACACACATATTTTTACTTACAAGTAATCATATTTTCGAAAAAGATTCTGACCGGCCAGTCTCCCATATATAAAAACTATTTTTCGCAATACTTTCTGAGTGGCCTGGTACTGTCATGAAAATGACAAAGAGTCGACAACTTTCAAAAGAAGGGACTAATTCAAAGTTTCGCCAACAAAGCTAAGAGTCTAAAAGCTAAGAATCTTGAATGTTCGGGAACGAGTAGTATGGGGTGTACAAGGCGGGCCACCGAGCGACCACGCCGTAGTTTAGTGGAAAGAGAAATACAAGAGGAAGAAGAAGAAGTCCCAAGGAAGAAGAAACCTCAGAGGTAATTCTATTCTATTCGCATTATGCTATTCGCTCAGGTGCTATTCCGGCGGGTGCTCTAAGTGGAAAACACCGGAGGGAAGACTCCGTTGAAGAGGTCTCAGAGGGAAGGCTCCGGAGGGAAAAGTGTTCAAGAAGGAGACTCCGCTCAAGAGATCTTGGAGAGAATACTCCATACGAAAGAACTCTGTGAGGAGTGAATAAAAAGCTAAGGTTGTATAGTTATATAAGTTCTAATGAAATGAGAAATCTACATTGGTGCTTCACTCCTATCCCAAACCACTAGCTCGTATTAATATGTTGATATATTTTAGTTTTTCGATTTTTTAAATTTTCCTTAGTGTTATAGTTTCGATTTTAAAAAGCTTCACATCTTAAAACGTCAGAATCGGCAAAAGACATCCGAATCCCGATGTTCATCATAACAACCCATGAAACGTCTACTGCAGGACACGGAGCTCCCTACGAAGATCCAGCAAAAACGAGAGGTACTTTTAAGGAGATTTACCATGATTTACAAAAATCTACTTGTTTGCATTAACATTTACTCGACCAGTATCACAAATAGTCACAATGTACAAAGTTTGGTACAGGGAAATCCAACCTATTATGTTAAAATTTTAGAGCACTTAAGGAATGTGGATTGATATAAAGTTCCTAAACGCTTTAGAGGATACGCTGTTGCGGTAAGGCTACGCGAATTTAATAGTTCAAGGAAACATCAAAGACAGTACAAAGGTGGATATGTTCATCATACTCGTGTGAATAATAAGAAGATTTGGTTCGCTAGTGGGGTGGTGGGGGTGAGCCAACCAAGAAATGTCAGTACATTTTGATTGCGTACCTAAGTTATTGATATAGTGGGTGGATGGAGTTGTTATATGAAGGTAAAACATAAAGCTATTGGTTTACAACGTTTTGCAACTAACAACACACTGTTTATGTACATACATATGAGCCGATTATTTTTCAAAAAGAGAAAAGAATGTGATATTCACCTCGTAACGATATTATTAACCTAACTTTGTGAGTAAGCAACAAGTTTCATGACTAAAATCAGCTAGAGAAAATAATCTATTGATTAGAACTGACAAATGGTTGGCTTATACCTCGGAATAATAATAGCAGTAAAATTTAAAAAATCTCAGAATAATAACTGAAGCATGAAAGCCGGACTATTTCACCTATATTTTAATTATTATTTCCAATTAGCTGCACATCATTAGTGAAAATAAAACAAAACAACAACGTTTGCTTTTAATATTTTTGAACATGTCACTAAATTCGAAATGACGAAAGTAAACCCATTCGTGATACTAAACTACCAACAATTTTAAATCCAAGATGTCAATATAAGTCGTCCCGTGAACATATTTTTGTAGTACCTATTATAGTTTCTAAGGATATAAATGTATGTATGTATGTATGCATGTATGTATGTATGTATGTATGTATGTAAGTATGTATGTATGTATGTATGTATGTATGTATGTATGTATGTATGTATGTATGTATGT
This sequence comes from Athrips mouffetella, assembly GCA_947532105.1. NCBI lineage: Eukaryota > Metazoa > Arthropoda > Insecta > Lepidoptera > Gelechiidae > Athrips > Athrips mouffetella. The sequence goes on from OX383956.1 coordinate 38,800,675, forward strand.
ATGTATGTATGTATGTATGTATGTATGTATTTCAACATGTAAGGTGTCGTTAGATTTGTATTCATTGTAGGAGTGTCATAGGATATCCTATACTATTAAACGAGCAATATTATCAGCAATATATGTATAAATAAATATATGTAATCGATTCCTCGAAAACGGCTCTAACGATTTCGATGAAATTTTATATACAGTATTGGGGGCAAAAAATCGATCTAGCTGGGTCTCATGTCTGGGAAATTTCGTTTTCACCGTGTTTTTTATTATTTCTTAGCGTGTTTTAGTGCGTTCAAGAAACTAACAGCAGCGCCATCTGTTGTTGAGTAGCATTGCTTGCTTCCCCGATGATATTTTAATGAGAGCATAGCAGAGCCACAGATTAAATAATAGTAATGGCAGAGCATAGCTCGGTCGCCCAGGTACTAATATTGTAGTATGGGACCTATAAGAAAAAAAAAGAGAGAAATAAGATTTTAAAAATCATTACTTTTACAACATGGATATCAAACTATATCTCTGGTAAAAATCTGATTCTAAGGTGGTTCAGTTACATTGGAAGAAATACCATCTCAGAGGTAGGTAGTGTTTTTACAATTTTGTGTTGAGAAAAATCGTAATTTAGGTTCGTTAGGTTGGGTTCGGTTACTTTACACACTACCTCTGTGTAACAAGGGCAACATTTTATTTTCGCAAATTGCAAGGTACCACACTTGAGCGGGCCGTTGAGACCTTTGCTAAAGGCAAAGTAGCTCTTAGCTGAGTAAAAACATTAGCCGGGTTAGCGATCAGCACTTTTGATCCCAAAAAGCTGTTGGATCGGCCACACGATCAAAATTGTTTGAGAGAACTCCAAAGATTACGAGATTTAAACCATGCAAACTGATATTAAAATTGCATCACCTTTAGCACAAACATTGGAGCGGAGGTCCACAACGGCCTGATAGAGTGCGGCACCTTGCTACTTATGGTCAGTTTGCATGGTTTTAATCTCGTAATTGTTGAAGTTCTCTCAAAGAAATTTTGATCTCCAGTAATATGGTTTAACTAATGGCTTATTATTTTTGAGGCTACTAACAAATGAAAACGCGACTAACAGTTTGCATCTTATAAATTAATCTGGCAGCGATTAAATATTTAAGCAATAATTATATTAGATGAGCTTTAAAATACAAGGATTTATAAAAAGTAAATAATGGCTGATACTTTAATGTAGCAAACATACTAAACAGGGGCAACGAAATCATAGGTGAGGACATAAATGATGACATGGCGACTAATATTAACAGTGTGACACCAAATATCATATTATTGGCAACAATAGGCTCCCATATAAAAATACATTTTCGGGCTGCGATTTGCAAGCAGCTGCAAAAATTAAAACAGGTACTATAATTAAGTATTTGGATTTATTTTATTTCCCTATTTGGGCTCCATTTACAATAATAATCTAAATATACAGGGTGTTAATTTAATTGCGTGCCATAGCTTAAGGGGTGTTTCAGTAACAATAAAGGAACACAAAAAAATTATAAAATAATTCCTTTTTTTTCAATTTTTTTAAATTTTTTTTCTTATTTTATTTTCTTGATAATATTTTAGGATGTGCATCTGCCCAATACACTGAACAACTTTTCCCAAGGAACATAGGTCGAAATACGAAAAACATTTTTCGACTTCCCATACAAACTGCATCAGCTGACAGCACATTTTTAGTATGGGGGGGCGAATTTTTTTGTCTTATTTCGACCTATGTTCCTTCGGAAAAGGTGTTCAGTGTCATGGGCAGATGCACACACTAAAATATTATCAAAAAAGTAAATAAAAATAATAATAAAAAAATACGAAAAAATTATGAAAAAAAATGGATTTTTTAAATATTTTTTTTATGTTCCTTTATCGTTACTGAAACACCCCCTAAGCTATGGCACGCAATTAAATTAACACCCTGTATAAAAGAGCTTGTCCTGACTGACAGACTGACTGATTCATCAACGCCGAGCCGTAACCGCTATAGATACAGATCTGAAATTTTGTACACAGGTTCTATGCACGTCAAAACTACCCACTAAGAAAGGATTTTGGAAAATTATTCTCCCAAGGGGGTGAAATGAGGGATGAAAGTTTGTATGAAAGTCCTTTGTTTCTTAAGCTAGATTCACACAAATTTGAATTTAAGCTTTTGGTAAAAAAAAAAAAAAAAAAATACGTGTTAAAGAATTTCTTAAAAATCACCCTTCAAGGGGGTGAAAAATCTTGGCAAGCCTAGATTCGGTCGTATTAGTGTTTGTTAAGATGTTGTTTGCAAGTTTTTCACCAACTGTCGTGAAATACTCATTAATTGCGTCCAAGGATTTTTCTTCACTTGCTTTAATGGTGAGAAGCTCAGAATTCGCACGCTTACTGGGTTTGATATCACTTATTATCTATCTATACATTTATTTCAAAAATCTAGAACCTTCACACATTTTTTTACATTTTATTTTACAGGAAAGTAAGCCAAAGCTTCTGATTGAGTTAACCGATTTAAATTAAACACATCTTTTATGTTGCTCGAAACTAAGTTTAATCTATTTGTGAAAATTGCGAACCGGATTCGCCGCTTGATATTTTGTACCCGCATATCTTTTGTTTGAGTGAATCGATTGCAATGAAATAAAGCTTATATGTAGCACGGAAGTAAGTCAAATACGTTAGGGTTGCTACACACATGTTAGATTCGGCATATTCGGTTCGGCTTTTTCTTAGAACTTGAGATGACTGTTGTATGAAAAAAGCCGAACCGAACATGCCGAATCGAACATGTGTGTAGCAACCCTCATTAAACATTCCGTTTCAATCGTGAATCGATTGCAATGAAACTTAGCATTTATGTTGGACAAAAGTAAGCCAAACACGGTGTTAAAATCTTTGTTTGAATTGGTTCAGTAGTTTGTGAGTTATGGTCGCACAGGCAGCTTGGTAATTTTAATTAGTGTAGCTTCTGATTGAGAGAACCGATTTAATTGAATCACAGCCTATATGTTGCTCGAAGATAAGCTCCATCTATCTTTGAAAACCGCAAGAAAACCCGTTCAGTAGTTCCGGAGATTATTAAACATACAGACAGAACATAATATCAATAAATATGTTTTTGTATTTTTTTAGTCCTTTCCTATAACGATAATTTTTTTTATAAATTTATAAAAAGTACAGACATATAATACGGAAAATAGCATACAATACAATTGTCCGCCTTTCTAATCCATAAAATGTCCACTACAGGACAGGGAGCTTCCTCCAGAATTCTAGCTTTTAAGAAGGAAGCTTCTAGGAAGTACCATAGTCACCTTGCTCGTCATCGTTACGGCTAGCACCATGGACCGCGTTTGTAGGTGACCGCAGTAAGTCAGATGGTAAGATACACAGGAGGATGCTGCTGCCCATTCTCCAGTTTATAACCCTTAGTTGCATCATATGTCACCCACGGGTATATATGGGATGGTACTCACGGAACAAAAGAACATAACCTAACGTAACCCAACCCAACATTACCATCTCATGGAAGTGTCTACCTTACTCTTAAATTGTACCTATTTTTTTTGCTCCAACATACTTAGTTTATCATCACCATCATTACATTGTCCAACGGTCGCGTAGCATTATTCATGATGACACTAGTCATCATATTACTCATTATTTATCACAATTATTAGTGATATTTGTGGTAAATAATGATGTTTACTTCACAATTTATCATTTTATCCAATTGGATTAGTCATTATTCATAATGTCTGGTCGTCATCAATAAAGACTAAATTAATCATTTTGTTCATAACAACATAACTTTTAACAAAAAGGCTGACAAGTATTGCCTTATCCATTCTATTCTATATCTATACTAATATTATAAATGCGAAAGTGTGTTTGTTTGTTTGTCCTTCTTTCACGTCAAAACGGAGTAACGGAGTGCCGTGATTTTTTGCTGAACGTTTCGAAAGTGCTATAACATCTAATTCCCATGGGAAAACACGTTTTATTATAGCCATACGTGACTTTTTAAAAATGGTTTTCAAATTCCTTGCACAACACTGCTCATACGTGACGTGATTTTTTGCATGGTGATAGTTTAGAGGCCCAAGCGTGCTATAGGTTACTTTCTATCTCGGCAAATCATCTCATTCCCTTGGGAAAACACTCCTTATCATAGCCTTACGTCACTTCTATTGATATGGTTTTCAAACTCCTGAACGTCACTCCTCAGATTCATGACTCCTTAGACAGAATTACTCCATAGGCTACTTTTTACCTCGGGAAAACCTCTAATTACCATGGGAAAACAAGTAATAATATAATTACACGTCAGTTCTATTGATATCGTTTTCCAACTCCATGCACAATGCTGATTATACGTCTAACACTCATGACATAATTAATAAAGGTACAAGTTTAAAAGAATTTTTTTCTTCGCTAATCAATCGCTCACATGAAAAAATTGCCAAATTCTTATACAACACAGATCGTTAGTCTGACACTCATGACATAGTTATTAAAGGTGAAAGTTTATACAACTTTTATTCCTCGCTAACCATTTACTCAAATGCAAAAAATTGCCAAATTCTTACACAACACAGATCATGTGTCGGACACTCATGACATATGTAATAAAGGTGAAAGTTTATATGACTAAACTTTTATGAATACTTCCTTTCTATTCATTCACTCCCTTCATTGCTTTCATTTTTAGGTTCGCCTGTAACAACTGACAATCAAGATTGTCTCCTTGGATTAATACAATAACAATGTCACTTGAAAAAAACTGCGAAATTATTTCACGCACAGGCATATGTCTGACATTTCTGACATAGTAAATAAAAGTGAAAGTTTGTACCCAATCTCTCACTTCTATTGACTTGGTTTCACAACTCCTAGCACAACACTGATCATACGTCCAACAGTCATGACATAGTAAATAAAGGTGAAAATTATCCATCCGCTATACTCATTCAATCCCTTCATTGACAACTTTATTAGCTCTGCCTATAATTACTGACACTGAAGATTGTCACCTTGGACTAACACAGAAACAAAAGTGTCAAACTCTAACCCAACACTGATCGTACGTCAAATACTCATAACATAGTTAATAAAAGTTTACCCATTACCCATTAACTCTCTTCATTGACTGTTTTTTATGACTCGCCTACTCACACTGAATAATTGTCTCCTTGGTGTAACACAAAAACATATTCATTACTACAAAATACTGGGCTGGGCTGGTGTAATCGACACGTAAAGTAGTAGAAGAGACATCTTGAGTGATTCTTTTACTTGATCTAGGAATGTGAAGTAAATAGTCAACTCCTAAAACCACGCGGGTAACAGCTAGTACAAAATAGAAGAAAAAATAGTTTTATACCTCTTAGTTGGCCAACCTGTATTTCGTGTATGTAACCATTTCTTACTTTTTGTTCGCTAGGTACCAATTGAGGCAGCATTACGTAAAATAGGAATATTTGCGTTTCAATTTTTCAGAATGGCTTCTGTTAATAGCCGATATTATTTTCAAAGACGACATTGATATCGTTTGTTTAATGAAATTCAGTAATATGGATTCGCCGTAAGAAACAGATACCATATAATAATTACTTGCCCTAGAAGAAAAAGACTGAAAACAATGAAAATCAATTAGGCCCGTCCCTGGCTATACCTCTGTAGGGAAATGCGTGGCGTGTAGAGAATTGTATTTCAGGAATGTTTAGTAGGGGGTCATACCTACTAAGTACTTGTTGAATAAATAGTCATAGTATTTGTTACATACAAAAAAAAATTAGGATGGATATCCGCCGCCTCGTACATTTACCAGCTACGACGTCCTTAGTTTTTTGTGTGGATCCTTTTAATTTTTGCAGTGAAAACTTCTCTAGCGGCGCTTCGCACTTTTTCAGATGGGTAAAAAATGTTAAACTCGCGTCAGATATCGCGTCAGATTTGTAGCCTGATCGAAAAATCGTCAACTGTCAACCGTATTGTAATTACAATACGGGTTTTTATTCAGTGACATCAAAGAAGTACGCGAGCAATGACGCGATTGACCCTTACAAAAAGCATAATATTCAAAAATGCAAGTTTCCACTTCTGCCGGCACTCCCGGAGTGCAACCGTCCTTTTTTTCTGGAACCTGTTGTGTAGTTTTTTGAATGAAAGGGCTTTAAGAGCTGATTCCAAAAATATTGTAATCATGATATTATTATGAGAGCTTCTTATTATCTTCAAATCAAAGAAATATTTTCGAAACATAACAAGTTTAGGCTGCTCCAGGTAAGAAACTGCACATTGACTTGTTTTACGCTCATATCAAATGATGTCAAAGCGATTGGGACTATTTCGTTTTTATTGTCGACTAGGCAACCTATATATGTGGCTTTCTATAATCGTAAACTCTAATTATAAAAGAATGACAATTGCTGTCATTAGCTGTCACGAAACATTTCGTTCTCTTATGTCAATCTCATAAATTTTTATTATATTCTACTGGCGTTTGTGATTATAGAAAGCCACTTGTCTCTAGACCCTGCTGTGCCCACACTTCGTTCGCATGGAATCAGTTGCTTTTTACACTATACACAAACAACTGAACCGATTAAAACTTGAAACTTGAAACTTTATACTCGCATATCTTCTGTTTGAGTGAACTGACTTCGATGAAACAATGCTTACATCGAGCACGGAAGTAAGCAAAACTTTATTGAAAACTTCGTTTAAATCGGCTCAGTGGTTTGTGATTGAATCGCGGACAACAGTTTGAAACTTTGCTTTAAATTATCTTGTGTTTGAGTGAATCGATTGCAATGAAAAAGCACCTTTATGTTACCCATCATTGAAAACTCCTTTTAAATCGGTTTAGTGGTTTTTGCGTGAATCGCGGATAAAGAAACAGACAAATGAACAAACAAACATAAATTCCAAAAATGTTCAGAGTTGGTTCTATTAGTTTTAGTGTCCCTTAGGCCGGTATTTCACTGGGACACTGGTAGCGCGACTGGCAGCGCGACTGGTTGCGCCACTGGTGTCCGTAACAAGACACCAGTAAAGACACCAGAATCGCTACACCCTGCCGCCACAGTATTAAGGGCTATATTTCACTGGGAGTGGTAGCGCGACTGGTAGCGCGACTGGTAGCGCGACTGGTAGTGCGACTGGTAGCGCGACTGGTTGCGCCACTGGTGTCCGTAACTAGACACCAGCTCGGCTGCTGGTCGCGCTACCACTCCCAGTGAAATATAGCCCTTAATACTGTGGCCGCAGGGTGTAGCGACTCTGGTGTCTAGTTACGGACACCAGTAGCGCAACCAGTCGAGCCACCAGTTGCGCCACCATGGTGTCCCAGTGAAATACCGGCCTAAAGTGATAATTTTGCAAATATTTTCATTGTACAAATTCACCGTGTTTATTTTTTTTTTTTATTCTTTATTGGAGCAAATATTTTCAGAAAACACATTACTAAGGATATACACAAAGGCGAGCTTAACTCTAAAAGAGATTTTTTTCAGCCAACCGAAGGCTTTTTTACAGTAACGGGATCATGTTACGACCTACAAGATGACAGAAAGTCATCGAACAAAATACTGTAATTAATAAATGTAAATAAAAAGGTCTAGAGTTTTTATATAAAATACGAAGAAACTTTTTCCCTAACCTAATATTATATAAAACAGATATAGAAAAAAAAACTTAAGTTGATTTTTCTTCTAATATTGTTTTTGTATTTGTGTGTAATAGAATATTGTATTGTAAAAACAAGTATTGAAAGAAGAGAAGTTTTGAAGTCTAAAACTGGAAGTTGAAGATTTGTTTCTATTGAAATTGATGTTTTGAAGTATTGTAATATTTAAAGTATTGAGTAGTTATTGTTGTTTTGTACGGTATTGGAAAAGTTGTTTAATACTTTGATTAATTTAACGGTTTCCTTATCACAAACTTACTTTGTGGTTATAATAAATGAGTTTTGTAAGATTTTACTAACGTAATAATATGGTCTTTATTCTGTAAATTATTTTTAATATATGCATATACCATACAATTTTACAAAAACCGAGCATTTGATACACTCCTCACAGAGTTCGTACTCCGAGCCTCCTCGTAGGGTCCCGTTTTTCACCCTTCGGGTACGGAACCCCAAAAATCATTTGGCTAATATGGAAAACCTCAGTGTGATATTTTGTCGTATGACTACTATGAAGATTACCAGTATCAAACCCTTTTAATTTTCGTAAAGTTGCGTAGACCAAAGATATCTAACCAGTATCGTGTCAGTACCAATCCAATTAATTTTCGCAAAGTGGCGTAGACAGTCTCTTGTTGTTTCTGATAGTACAATGCTTGTGAAAAGTGAGTTTGTACCAAACAACTGAACTGAGCATGGAACCACTTCTACTGTGTCAAACATAACATTATGCATCCATTTTACCTTATTTCCGTTTTCACAACAACTAAACACACTTTACCCACATGTCAAAGGCTTTGTGTGAAAAGAAAACGTTAAAGGAACTTTAAGAACATGTTGACCTTGGCTTTTACTTTGCTCGATTATAGTTTAGATTTGTTATCGTAGCAACAAGTAAAACTCAAAAAGTCAAAAGTATCTACTCACTTTTAAATAAAACTAAACTAAAAAGCTTCTTACGCTATTTATCATATAAATGCTAGACGCTGTTAAAGTTCGAAACGATGTCCTAACAAGATTCAAAATAAAAAACTTCAAATACATCGAAACGAAAAGCGTAATAAGGTCTTATTAAAAGTATTGACACTGAAAGTAGAAGTCAGACACTCTATTTTTCTTTTTTAGTCAAGGAACTTTAGCGAGAATTGTAGGCAAGTGATGAACATAATTCATAACTTATAAAATATTGAAAATAAATATTGAAACTATATCGTAAAAAGTTTTGCGACTTGATTTTTAATACCTTTTTAGAGATCTTTATAATACTATTTTTCTTCTAAAGCAATAAAAATAACCATATGGTCTAAGTCTAGAACTAAGATATAAGAATAATTTCATGCGCTAATTTTTTCCCTTTATATAGATGAAATTAAAAATCCAAACCAGGTTTCAGCAATATTTGTTTATATGTATGTAATCGGTAAAGTGCAAAATACGTTAACGAGCACATTGACTAGGTAACCTACACATTTCTAGGTACAATACTTAATTTGGTGCTTTACTTAGTTAATTTGCTCATTACCTACTGCGTTATCGCTTACATTATTTTTTCTGGTTCGGAACTTTTTACTACTCTTGAATATTGACTGGTTGTTTGTATTAATTGTCAGCGAGTTCAAAATTTAGAGTTTCCTTTTTTTCCTGTCTATTATTATTTTGGTTGTCAGGATTCGTTTTCGTAGATCTGAATCAAAAATATTTTAGTTTTTGCGAAATGTTAAAATCCGTATCTTTATGATAAAATTATAATTGATAAGAAGTTTAGTAATTAGTGCATTTTCCCCATTATCTTCGTGGTTTCCAGTTTTGATTTCTGGATTGATATTTTTTTTCTTGTAAGTATTTTTGTCTATACAATTTGTTTATTGCTAATAGGTTCCCACTTTCTTATTTCTACTTTTTCGTTCGTGCAGTTAAAGCTGCCCGATTACGGGCAGCAGGTACCACCTCTGAATCCAAGCCGAGGCTCCTACGTGAGTCTATTGACTGCTGCAACTTGCACGAGTTACTGTACTGGGGCTGCGACTTCAAAGGCTACCGCAGTTGCTCATCGGCAACGGGCCTATCTGCATCTGTAGAAGCTACCAGAAACTGCGCTTAACGACTGGATCAGATATAAGATAATCATTTAACTTTCTATAACACCTACCCGTTTTATTTTTCCAAATTCTAAAAGCGCCGCGGATTCTTTAGGTTGTAATCTTTGGCTACTAATTAATCCATTTGGAAATAAATCCGTGATTTTTAGCGGAAGGACAACGTATTCGGCAAAAATAGCTAGTCGCCAAGGTTATAGTTTAGGTGGCCACGTAAATGTATCCCCTTTTTTAAAAATGGATATGGATAAAATCAAGGCTACGCTTTAATTCTTGTAATCTTTTAATCAAATTTTACTTTATCTCTATTTGTTATACATATATGTGAAATCTACATAAAATAAATTTATTTTAATTAAAATATTTGTGCTTGTATAATTCTGGTTTCTTTAAAGGTAAGCTAGCTCTTACTCTATAATTGCAGTGCTTAAAATGAATTATTTTTATTTTTACTGCACTAACAATCTAACCAAACCTAACGAAATGAACCTAACCTAACCAATACACTTTACCCTATAGTTCATCGTTAGCCTGCAGACTACCTCGGACATCAGCAGATTATCTAGCTAATTTAAATTTAATTTATCGGACTCAGATATATAATTTGTAGATTACCAAATTAATCTAACGTTTAACTGATTTACTTAACCACATATTTTATATGGTTTTATTTTACAAAATATTGTTTATTTTATTATTAGGTAAGTAATAATACCGTCTAAGTCTAACATCTATTTCGCTACGTAGAAATAAATGAAATCGACAAGCTGTTGTTAAATTTTATTACCTAGCATGGAAAAGTAACTGACGCGCTCGAAACTGATCGAACGACACCCACTGAACTAGACAATAAAATAATTAGAATAAGACCCCTTGACATGGAAAGTGGCCGTCTTACGAGGCGGTTTCTCCACGTTTAGAAATTACAATTGTATTGAATATAGATTGAACTCCATACTTTTTGAATCGAACAAAAATAAACAACATACATCCTCTTCCATTTGTAAAATTTGCAATAATGTTTTGAGGTTGATATACCAGTCTTCAGGATATATGCATATATAAGATATATGGTTTAGAGGAAGCTGGGGCCAAATCCATAGAATAAATGAGAAGGGAAGAAGAGGTTAGAAGGCCAATGCAATCTTGTACGAGTCCAGGCACAGAATATATAATAGTAACACAAAAATGGAAAGTATATACGAATCTAGAGCAAGGGAGGTAATTTATGGAGTTCCAAAAGGAAGCGTATTAGGCCCACTCTTATTTTTGACATATATTAATGACCTACCCCAAGCTACCAATCAACATTTAACTTTATTTGCAGATGACAGCACTTTAACCGTAGAATGTACAAATAAAAATTGATATGAAAATGAAATAAACGAAGGAATCAAATCGATTATTCTTTGGCTAAATGAAAATAACTTAAAAATCACCTTAAGTAAAACTAAAATAATGCACTTTAGTCAACGACCTAGTTCCGAACAAAACAAAATTAACGTAAATTATGAAGATATACAGATCTATGAAGCTGAATATACAAAATTTCTTAGTCTATATATAGATAAAAAACTGAACTGGAAAACCCAAATTCATGAATTGAGTAAGAAACTTAGCTCATCAGCATATGCACTCTATAAACTATCAAAAACAGTAGATATATAAGTCATTAATAACTGCATATCACGGAATAGTAGTCTCACATATACGATATGGTGTAATATTCTGGGGCAATTCTACAGACTGGCAGATGGTAATTAAGGCTCAAAAAAAATGCATCAGATCCATGTTTGGAATATCTATAACGGACAGCTGTAGACCTCTTTTTGCCAAATACAAATTATTGACATTTACGTGTATATATATATCTTTGAGTCAGCAACATTTGTTAAGATGAACCCGGATTTATTTTCACTACCAAGACAAAACAATATAAAAATAATTGCATTTTGAAATGTCGATTCCAAAAATTGCAGTGCCCTTCCAGGGTCCATATTGTGTTCTGTATAATTGTTATTTTCTATCTATTGTACCATATGGAAGCAATAAATAATTGAAATTGAAATTGAAAACCCTAACTTAAGAAGACGAGATAGTAATATAATATCAGCCCCCATGGCAAAAACTGCACTCATGAGTAAAGGCGTTCTGTGCATGTTGGCAAAGGTTTTTAACAAAATACCTTAGTGTATAAGAGATTTAGACACAGAGTCGTTTAGAAGAAATATTAAAACCTATTTAGAAGACAAATGTTATTATAGCTTATCCGAATTTATCAATGAATAAAATGGAATTTGTTTGACTAGATATTATTATTATTATATTTAATAGTATGACTAAAAATTAATTAATTTATGAATAATTTGTACACCGGACATACTGGTAGATAACAGAGGACTGTTTTTACCACTCGTATAACACCTTAAATTTTGTACCTGTTATCACAAATAAAGATTATTATATTGTAAACGTCCAGGTGTCGCCTGTTGCACACTTTTAACACCTACATATAAACACCGCTCACTAGATAGATAGATAAATATCTTAATTTTTTTTTAAACTTTTACATGATTTTTACATTTAATTTTACTATTGGTCGTCTACTTTTCAATTTAAAAAGTCATAAACGCCAACGCCAAGCAATCAAAAATGTACCGTTTTCTAGTGATTTTAAAACTTTATTTCAACCATTCATAACCTATCACCTGTCATCAGCCACCTATTATTATCTTTACGGCTGGGCATGAGCGAAGCAAGGAGGTCTTTGTTCTGAGTGGGCATGCACCCAGTAAGTTTTGTAAATGTAGACCCTTCCTTTAATATAATTATATCCTGCGCAGAAGTCTACTGATTTATATTTTTGGTTATCCATATCTCCAAATTTATGATGAAAATCAGTTTAAAAAATCCACACAAGCTTGGAGCAACCTTCATCTAGCGATTGATACATTCGGCGTAGCTGAGAGTCAAACCATTACTGATCACCACATGTTCTGCGATCCCATTTTTGCAATTTTCGTTACTATCTTCAAACGAGTACAACTAGTCTTATTGACGTAACTACGTTTTTAAATTTGCGTTTATACTGGGGCGGACAATTAAAATGATACTTGCAATCAAATCGGGGGATAAAGTCGGTACTTAAATTGTCTATCATCAACATACAAAATATAATTACACCACTCGATAACAAAAAGAATTTTATACGCTGTAGGAGAGAGGAGAGTGCGCCGCCATTATTGAGGTTATTTTGCTGCTTTAAAAAATTGCGATTAGTAGGTATAACTTTTGATTTGGTGAACCTAAAAAGCTGATTTGAATTGTAATCATCAGTTCTTGTCAAGATCTAATGAAAAAAACCGGCCAAGTGCGAGTCGGACTCGCGCACTGAGGGTTCCGTACCACCACATAATCGTAATTGTATTAGTTGAAATTTCAGTAAGTTAATGTGCTAGATTTTTTGAGTCCGACACGCGCTTGACCAAATTTTATTAGTTGTTATTTTATAGCCTATGCCCTATAAACATACCAATTTTCAAGTTTGTAAGTGTTCCCGTTTTTAAATAGAACTAAAACAAAAATCGCCTCAGCAACCATCCAACTTGACCCCTCTCTTATATGAATGTTCTTGAAACGGGAGCTCACCACAATTGGTTACCATTAGTTGTGAGAAAAGTTGTAATATTTAATGATTTCAGACTTTTCCCATTATTTGTACTGTGAGACCTAGCTTCTTGCCAAATTTCATAATTTTAGGTCAACGGGAAGTACCCTGTAGGTTTTTCATTTTTGAATAAATGTATGGAGATGAGGACATAAAATGCCATATCTTTTGATTGCGTCGTTGTAAAAAATTTAAATCTTCAGATCTTATGTGGTTCATGGATCCCAATATATGGTATTAATTTCAACCTGATACCTTTACCCGTTCGTGAGATAAAGGGTCTTGACAGACAGACAGACAGACAGACAGACAGACAGACAGACAGACGGACAACAAAGTGATCCTATAAGGGTTCCGTTTTTTTCTTTTGAGGTACGGAACCCTAAAAAGCAAATCAAGTAAAATCGTTATAGTAAAGATAGACGGTAAAAAAATGAAAACGTACCTATTAATGTAATGTAGGCTTAAACTCGTCAAAAAGCTAAGTCGGCATGAAAGCATTGTATATTATCATTATGACAGAATGAAGCGGTTCCTGCAACGTAAACGAATAGAGGCGTTGAGTTTGTCCCGCTGCGTTATAAAAATTGCAATTAAAAATTGCAATTAAATTGGATGAAGCTTCGACGTTGTCGGTGTCGGACGTTGCACATTTAGGGTTCCTTTAGGTTGTAATAGCAAAAATAAGGAAATTTCAAAGAAAATAATCAGATTTATCGATACATTGGATTTCTTGTAAAATATGCGTAATAATAAACATAATCACCAAATTTTAAGTTCATAGATCACTGAAAAGTAAAAAAATCTTCGGAACAAAATTTTGCAAAAAAAGCTAACTTTAGTGGCTTCTCATTTCTTTGTTTTCCAATATTATTCAAAACAAAAATGAAGTATTTAATTACTTAACAAGCTCTAAATAAATCAAATATGACAAAATTCAGCAGTATCAGTAACGAAGGAAAATGAAGGCGTCCAAACGGATCAACGACGGTGCTAGAACATTGCAGCAGGGGCAGCCAAGCACATGCAAGTGGATTCTGCAACGTCGGACTGTACAGGTATCCATAGTGTGCGATCGCCGATTGAAGATACATTAAGCAACAGCAAGTGCACATGTCACTAATACGTACCTATAGGCTATATATATATACGATAAAAAAGGGATATTTAGTACTAGAAAAAATTAGGGATCCTAACTAAAACTTCAATAATGTAATCCAAGGTGTTTCATCTCAAGCGCTACGGAAACTATTGACGATAGAACAAAAAGAAGTTGTCAAATATTAAAGAACCTATCATACCTGCCTATCTACAAAAAACTTCGCGATACTGTATTGTATGTCCAGCTATTGTAGTTGTGTCACTAAAACTACTTTTTTACAATTAAATGTTGCCGACCAAAATCAGACCATGCTATCCATACCTTTATATAAATCAATATCCAAATAAATGATTTCGTATTTAAGATTATTTTAATACCTGTAGACTACTTTTTCAATTATACTAATCGGACATTCCATTCAAAAGATATAATGACAATCTACACAAAATACTAATAGAAAAATATGTTTAAGCATTTCTAGATCAACATCAAACCAGGGCGCGCCGCTAGTATCTTGTAATTCCTTCAATTTAAAATAAAATGTTTTTTTGCAAAAATCCATCCCTTTCATTGACCATTTCGATTAGAATCATTAAACATCAGGGCTAAACTTTCTTTTTGAAACTATGTAATTTTGGAGAAATCAATCCCTTTTATTGACATTTTCTACTAGTACATACATAACATCACGCCTTGTTCCCGTCGGGGTAGGCAGAGACCACAGTTCTCAGTTCAGTTCTACTAGTGTCGTAAAAATATAGGGTATTCATTTACGAGTAGGCATTTTAAAATTGTCTTATCATCATCGACTTTCTTTGATTTAAAATACTATGTTACTTTGGAGAAATCGATCATTCTCATTTACCTTTTCGATTAGTGTCACAAAAATACAGGGTGATATGAAAATGTAAAAAATAACCCTGTATTTTTAAAATACCAATAAAAATAGGGTACTCAAAGGGTCAACGAAAAAAAAAGATTTCTCCAAAGTAACAGTATCTCAAATCAAAGGAAGTCTAAGATATTAACAATGCAATACAATGCATATTATATACATTTTGAAATTTGAAATAAAAACACCCTACCTTTTTTTTATCAATCAAAAGGATTCTTGAAAAGTATTAATTTCTCCAAAGTGTTATAAATTAAGGGAAGTCTGTGTTAATTCAAGATAAAAGTCGTCTGATGTGTCTCCGGGTCCCTCTAGACGGTCTTATATATCCTGAGTACGGGTACGTCAGCCGTATAACAGTACTGCAAATGAATGAGGGAGTATGTTTTTTTTTAATGTATGGAGTAAAATAAATGTAGTTTCTACACGTGGAGGAACCGCCTCGTAAGACGGCCACTTCTCATGTCAGGAGGTCTTATTCTAACAATATTATCGGGTGTCGTTCAATCAGTTTCGAGCGTGTCAGCTGCCAGACCACATAACTTAGTAAGGAATATAATTGAAGATGTATTTTAAAAAATTGTGCTTTTCTCGATCTGAAAAATAAAAACACTAACCAACACATTACAGCATTGAATTATATAAAAGGTTACTAGTAAGAGGACTCATAACTTTTGTTCTACGACTTTTGGAAATTATGAAAAATTATTTTTACTTTTCATACTAATTCAGTCAATCAGTCGATTATTTTGTATGGAAGGTAAATTTTTATTTTTGAAAATTTCCAAAAGTCGAATAATAAAAGTTGTTGCATTTAGCCTACACCATAAGCCCTTAACGGGTTCGTGACGTTTTACCAATAACCCTGTATAGGTACTCGTAAAACATAATTTAGTGAGTTTACTGTTTTAGCCTTTCATTTTTGTTGAAAGTACATAAGTGCCGTTTCCTGGAAACGCGTTAAGTTCACTACCCTAAACTACACCGTATTTCTAGGAAGTGAATCTATTCTTATCGCATTACCGACGTTGGAGAAAAGATAACATTATTACGCTTTATTAGTATCTAACGATTAAACCTTCGCTTGTTATAAATTCAACTCAAAGTTTAATTAAGGATGTCTGTTGTAAAAGTAAAGTGTTTAAAGCAACCCTAGTTTTTAATTTACAAACTGCGAATAGATGTTTGCTATAGTATATTCTTCAATCACAGTCCAGTTAACAAGTTCAAGCTGTAGCGCTTGCAGCCAAGTGGTGAATATTGCTTGTTGATTTGATTTATTGCACGTAAGTTAAGTAACTTTTGCCGTGGACAGAACCTGGATAGGTGACCATTGTTCCATAACAACTTATTTCCCTGAAGGTCGTTAGCCCGTTGGTCATCGTCGTCATCGATACTATCTGCTCAGCCATGTTAGTCTTTGATCGATACATACATGATGACTTTAAAAATCCAAAGAGATAAAATTTTTAAAGGTAGTAGAAAAGTACTTCTTACTCTAGAAGTATCTAGTAAAAAGAAGCAAAAAAAACCTAACCAACTGTGTCGGGGTGCCCCGAACTCTTTTTCTCGCTTCGCTCGCCTACGAGTATTATCGATTCTACGAGTACTAAGCCTTTGCCTTTAACAGACAAGTAAGCAAGCATACATACCGGAAACATGCATACAAGCAAGCATGCAAGCATGAATGCAGGCCAGCAGGCATGCGCATGCATTCATGTTAACCTAACCTGAAGGGTATGGCGGAATGGAGCGGAGGCGAGCGTAGCGAGCTGCGCCCTTCGAACCTAACCAACTGTGTCGGGGTGCCCCGAACGCTTTTGCTCTCTTCGTTCGCCTAGGATCAATTTTATTGAGCCTTTACCTGTATTATTTTATTTACAATCTTATCGTTTTTACAACAATTTTAATTAAATAAGCATATAACAATACAACATTATTATAAAATAATTGATTATTTTTATTGTTATATTTTTTGTTATTATATAAATAAATAAATAAACAAAAAAAATATATCAAATGAATTTCATTTGAAAGATATTTAGATGAAATGATAGTTATGCCAAATGTTAGTATAGAAAACGTTCATTATAGTAAATGCAAACAAAATTATGCTAATAGTTGTTATGTGAAACAATTATTATATCAGTTGAATGTTATTGAAACGTTGATATATGAAAAATATTTATGCCAAGTGATGCACACCCATAGAATGATTCATGTATTCTATGTGCACACCCATCGGAAAGCAGGTTTTGATTAATAGAGCGGGCTACAAGGAATTGTTCATTTGCAAAAATAGCGGACCGAGAAATGTTTTGTGATTTGTGTACCTGGGACCTTCGACTTTATAAAAAGCCATGTTGCCGTGCGCTCGCATGGTTTTTTCTTACTCAGTCCCCCCGTCCATTTACCGCTGCTCTTGTCTCGCTACACGTTGTCTGTTAGCGGGCTGTATCTTATGAACCGTAATAGGTAGAAATTTGAAATTTTCACAAGTTGTGTATATTGGTTGCCGCTACAGCAAAAAATACTAAAAATAAAAAATAATAAAAAATTAAGGGGGGCTTCCAAACAGCTAAAGGGGTCAGCGAAAAAAAAATTGACTTACCCCATTGAGTGGGGTATTGTTGTTTAGAGCTGGTTGAGTAAAACAATATTGTATTTTTTGTTTTTAAATATATTTAAAAACAAAGGAATAATACCACCAAAGATAGCTTTTTTTTTTTTACAAAATTTTCTTTGGTATGTATCTTATGAATAGTAATAATTAGACAGTTGGAATTTTCACAGAATATGTATTTCTATTATCGCTATAACAAAAATTAAAAAAATATTAAGGGAGGATTCCCTAGGAGGACTACAAACGTGTTTTTTTTTGGCGATTTTTGCTCGATTTTTGGTTTTAGCACTGTCGTAAAAAAGGGAAGATTCACAAGCATGAAAATTTGTATATTGTTAGTGCATAAGCTACTAAATAACATCAAATAATAAAAACTGGTCAAGTGCGAGTCGGACTAAAAAAATCTAGCACAGTCAGTTACTGAAAATCAAACTGTTTCTTCCATGCATTGTGTAATTTTCGTTTTTTTTTCCGTCCGTTTTGATAGTATATTTTTAAGAATGCACAAATAATAACACAATATCCCTTTCTATTATTTATTTATTGGGAAAGAATTATTGAAAAAAAAATATTAAGGCGTTTCCGGTACCCTTTGAAATTTTTACGCTTGTGAATCTTCCCATTTTTACGATAGAGCTAAAACCAAAAATTGAGCAAAAATCGCCTAAAATCAGGTTTGTGTACCTAGGGAATTCTCCCTTAATTTTTTTTAAAATTTTTTGTTATAGCGAATATAGAAATACATATTCCGTGAAAATGTCAACTGTCCAACTATTAATGTTCATAAGACACAGCCCAAACAAAATTTTGTAAGAAAAAAACTAACTTTGGTAGCATTATTCCTTTGTTTTTAAATTTATTTTAAAACAAAAAATACAATATTGTTTTACTCAACAAGCTCTAAACAACGATAGCCCACTCGATGGGGTAGGCAAAATTTTTTTTCGCTTACCCCTTTAGCTGTTCGGAAGCCCCCTTCATTAAATTTTTTTTTAAATTTTTAGTATTTGTTGTTGTAGCGGCAATAAATATACACAATTTGTAAAAATTTCAAATTTCTACCTCAGGCATTCATGACATACAGGCATACAGCCCGCTGACAGACAACGTGTAGCGAGACAAGAGCAGCGGTAAATGGACGGGGGGACTGAGTAAGAAAGAACCATGCGCGCGCACGGCAACATGGCTTTTTATAAAGTCGAGGGTCCCAAGTACACAAATCACGAAACATTTCGCGGTTCGCAATTTTTGCAAACGAACAATTCCTTGGAGGCTGCTCTATAAGTACTTCATAAAGTGCTATTGCTTATTGCTACAGTTATAGCTCATTAACCTGTGAAGCCTACTAAATTGTGATAGTTTTCCTTTTAATTTCATCATATTACTACAACTGTGATTTTTTTCACATTTCCATTATTAATAACCGTTTAGCCGGCAGCACAGACCCCCCCCCCCCCCCCTCCCGCCGCACTTGACTCCAACATAAAAATGCGCTTTCAAGCTTAATATTTCGCAAACGGATGCCTAAATCGGAAAATCGTCTGAAGACTCAGATTATTTTTAAAAGACCTATCCATCGACACCTCACATGATGGGGTGCTAAAAAAAATTCACCCCCACACATTACTTGAAGAGGTGGGTAGGTAGTTTAAAGGTGGTGGTGGTGGGAGATACCCTAAAAACATATTTTTCAAGATTTTATTTTACCACTTTGTCGGCGTGGATGAAATGTATATCCGTACTAAATTTCAGTTTTCTAGTGCAATGGGTCTCTGAGCTAAGCCGCGGACAGACAGACAGACGGACATGACAAAACTATAAGGGTTCCTTTTTTACTACGGATCGCTAAAAACCGGCCAAATGCATGTCGGGCCACGAGCAGTGTTGGGTGCCGTAGTAATAGAATATTAACGTTTATTTGCAGAGATGATAGTTATAATTGTTTAAATTCCATGTCTTATAGAAAAATAAACTCATATTATCTTAGAGCAATGCGTCAAACCGCGCAGCGCGAAAATCATGTTACTCTATGAATCTTTTAGTTGTTAGAACCAAAGGAGTTCTGATAACATTGAGAATCAATTTTATTAGGTCATGTATATCGCATGCACCCAGATAGGTGGGCTAGAAGCCAAGGAATGGGTCGCGTCGTCGAGGCCGACCCCGGAGACGATGGCGCGTTGACCTAGACAGCTTTCTGAGAGACTGGCAGTTGGAGGCTCAAAACAGGGAGGAATGGCACAATAGAGGGGAGGCCTTTGTCTAGCATACGGACCTATTATAGGGCATAAAAAAATATTAGGCTTTTTATGTCAGATGACAGTGTCTCGATGTGTCTTTGTTAGAATGTTTATGTTTGTATCGTATTAAATATTTTGACAATTTTACGGTTTACTTTTGCTTTATCTCAACTGCCGCCACTCTGCTACCACGTCGATTGTGAATATTATAAAAGTCCAAACTCTACGCAAACAAAGTCGTGGGCACAGCTAGAATTTAATAATACCAAGATGGTATATGCGTGCGAAGCCGCAGGGCAGAACGCTATTAAAAGCTAAATACGGATTATTTAAACACGCATATGCATTAAAATAGATATTTTAATATTTATAGACGCTGAGCTTTCGCTGTGCTATTTCCTTACAAATAAGCAATAACCAGGTAACTTATTATATTAAATGAATTTTCAATATTGAATATTTCCGTATTTGTAAGTTCATAGAGGTCGAAGACGTTTGATCCTTCATTCATTCTAATTTATCTCTAATCTAATCACACTTCATTCCAAAACAACACAAGTGCAAAAAAAATTAACTGAATACATGAATGCCAAAGTTTCGCTGTGTCTTAAAGACAACATACAGGAGAAAAAACTATCAAGCGTGAATGCCTAGCGCCTAGCGCGTATTTATATTTTATAAGTAGCCTTTTCTGCCTTTGCTGAATATAGCAACAACTGTATCTTGGCGGCACACGACGTTTAGCGATTATAATAGGTATTTAACTATGAAATTGCCGAAATTACAGATTAATGAGATCATAATTCCTATTTTTTTTTCATTTGTCTTATATTTGAAAGTTGACTTCAAGGTTAACAATTTACGTATAAAATAAAGTTTTTATTTTTAGTTTGATATATAATAGGTGGATGTCTTTCGGCTGATATGATGATGATGATATAATAGGTCTTTACCTATGAAATTGCCGTTTTGTATGGCGAATTTTAGGTAAACTCAATTTTCAGTACTAACATTTTTGCATTTTTCTTAGGAATTATAAATCCACATTATTTTATTTTTTTGAGCATTATTGGGAAGACATTAAGCTAACAGAAGCTTAAACTTAATTCTCGATAAATATTATCTGTAAAAAAATATAACAAATCTAATGATGAAACCGGACGACATTTAAGACGAACAATTTTCGAACCTTTAATTTTATATATCAAACTAAAAATAAAAACTTTATTTTATGCGTAAATTGATAACCTTGAAGTCAACGTTCAAATATAAGACAAATGAAAAAAATTGCATTAGAATTATAGGAATTATGATCTCATTAATCAGTGAGAACATTTCGGCAATTTCATAGGTAAAGATCTATTAAAATTGAGGGTTCGAAAATTGTTCGTCACAAATGTCGTCCAATTTCATCATTAGATTTGTTATATTTTTTGCAGATAATATTTTTCGAAAATTAAATTTAAGCTTCTGTAAGCTCAATTTCTTCCCAATCATGCTTAAATAAATTAAATTTTTAACATACATACATAACATCACGCCTCTTTCCCGTCGGGGTAGGCAGACACCACAGTCCTCCACCTGCTACGATCTTGACATACTTCCCTTGCTTCCTGTACTTTCATCAATCCTTTCATACATGCTCGTCGGTTTAGGGTACTTTTAACCTGGCCTTTATTCAGAACGTCCTGAATTTGGTCCTGGTACGTTCGCCTAGGCCTTCCCCTTCCAACGTTTCCATTCATTCTCGCTTGGTAGATTTCTTTCGTCAATCTTCGTTTATTCATCCTCTCTACATGACCAAACCATCTCAGCATCCCTTTCTCGATTTTGGTCACTACGTCTTCTTTTACGCCACACCGTTCTCTTATCACAATATTTCTAATCCTGTCACTCAATTTCACATCAATCATACTCCTTAGCGCTCTCATTTCCACTGCATTAATTCTACTTTCATGCTTCTTCTGCCATACCCAGCTTTCACTGCCATACATCAGTGTTGGTACCAAAACACCCCTATGAACAGCCAAACGAGCCTTGTGAGACACCTTCTGACTCCTCATAAAGGCGTGCAGGGCACCATTCACCATGTTTCCAGCATTCACTCTTCTTTCAATGTCATTTTCACATTTTCCATCTATCGTGAACTTTGAGCCCAGATACACAAACTCCTTCACTTGTTCGACTTGTTCACCACCTATTAATATAGTACACTCTGTCATACATTCTTCTCTTTCAAGTACCATTACTTTCGTCTTGCTTACATTTACTTTCATTCCTTTCCTGTCCAAAGCCACATTCATCATTGTTACCATCTCCTGCAACTCGTCAGCAGATGACGCAAGTACAACTTGGTCATCAGCGTGGAGAAGACATTTGATGAGTAACTCATTCATTCTCAGTCCACACATACTCTCTTTCAGATCAATCCGTCCGTCAGTCCCTGCCTAACACCTTTTTTGATGCTAAACCATTCAGTGTACGCCCCGTTTATTCTGACACAAGCACTGGAATCCTCATAGAGAGATTTCAGTGCTTGAATTAGATGACCGTTTACCCCATACATAGACAATGCTGACCACAATTCATTCCTCACCACTCGGTCATAGGCCTTTTCCAAATCCACGAACGCGCAGTAGACTTTTTGGTTTTTAGCCAAAAACTTTTCAGCTATGCACCGCAAAGAAAAGACCTGATCTGTACATCCCATTCCCTTTCTAAATCCCGCTTGTACATCCCATATTTTTTCGTCAGTATCTTTCATCACTCTTTAAATTTTTTATTCCTAAAAAAATGCAAAAATGTTGTACTGAAAATAGAGTGTACCTAAAATTCGCCATACAAAACGGCAATTTCATAGTTAAAGACCCAATATTTGTTTCCTCGCAGAACACGTCATATAAAAATCTCTTGTATACCTTCTCTTTTTTGGAAATAATATGAATTGTTGTGAATTGAAAATAAAAACTTTTAATCCGTTTGTTTTTTTTTAAATATATGAGCGATTGAAAGAAAAAGCAATAAATGTAACTCACCTTGCCGTCGCTCTTGCGGTAAGCGTCGTGCACTCGCCACACGAGACCGGGCCCAGCGGTGCTGCTCTCCTTTCCGACCTCGAAATACTGCATGATAGGGTTGCTTTCCAGCGGCGGAGGTGTGTTGTTGGTCACCCCGCTTTTCAGTTTTGAAATTATTCCGGCCATGTCGTTACCAAATTTTCTAAGGGCAGCTGCTGGTGTTTGCTGAGCGTCACCTGCAAAAAAATAGTAATGTTCTATACATTTGCGAAAAGTACTTGTGCATTTCTAGTCGGCATAGTTCGTGTTTTACGTGACTTAGTGTTTGCAATTCTCTTGAGCTTAGGGGATTTTTCTTGTTACTTCTTTTTTTTTCACATGGCGCCACTTTGTGAAGTGACGCAGCTTTTAGTTTAAATTTTCATAAAATGATCAAAGAATCATAATATGAATAAAGTATACTTAGACTTTCTCTGCCCCTAATCCCTATGCGCTGTCTGTCTCGGGCTTGCGCGGAAATTCGAATAGCTCTTATGGCCTCTACTAACGGCTGTACCTAATCGAAAGTATTATGGTATTGACAGAAAGTTAAGATTTTGTTAGGTCAAACGTCATATACTTAAATAAGTAATGCTCGAAGCAGAAAAATATGTTAAAAACCTAGATCAATTCAAGTTCCACTCCCGTCTACGGCGAAAAAATATGATAATCCTATCAGAACTAAGAATAACATTATATTTTTAAAATAGTCTGCAGGAGCTAAAAAACATATTTTCATTAGAAAATTAATAGTACATTACTGCAGCGGTCGAAAAAACGGGTATTGAGGGACGAACGTGATAATGTGGGCAGAGGCGTTAGCCTAGCCGTTAGACGTGAGTCCATCATCGGAACCCTAAAAAGAAATATGCTTGAAATGTAAACAAGACTACCAACCAAAGAGGTTCTGTTCCTAATTGATACAAAAATGTCAATAACATTTTCAGTTGTTACAAATAATACTTAATATGATTTTTAGTATTGTTTCATCAAGTAATAATATTGTAAGTAATGGTATTTTATATTTAATGTTAATGACGAGTGTGTGTCTCAATGCGCCTCTTATTCTTTTCTCATAGAGGGAGATGAAAAGTAGAGTGTATTACGCGGCTGCAAAAATATTTTTACCTTGGGTGACCTATTGAATCCCTTGCTACGTTCAGGATTCTACTTTAGAATCCCTCGCCATGCTCGGGATTCTACTCAAGAATCCTTCACTTCGCTCTGGATTCAAATTAGCGCCCTCGTCTTAAAAATATTATTTTACAGCCTTGTGATACAATCTGCTATTAATGACAAAATGCTACTACTATAGTACTAATTCCTAAGGATGAAATGGAATAATAATAATAAAAAAAATATATCGTATAATAATAAATAAAATTCTTCTTCATCTTTAATATGGCATTTCACGGTTA
Source organism: Athrips mouffetella (assembly GCA_947532105.1). Lineage (NCBI taxonomy): Eukaryota > Metazoa > Arthropoda > Insecta > Lepidoptera > Gelechiidae > Athrips > Athrips mouffetella. Next base: position 38,825,471 of record OX383956.1, read on the forward strand.
ATAAATAAAGTACCTGGGCGACCGAGCTATGATCTGTATGATTAAAATATCATTGGGTGAGCAAGCTATGCTACTCAACAACAGATGGTGCTGTAAGTTTCTTGAACGCACTAAAACGCGCTAAGAAATATTTAAAAAGACGGTGAAAACTAATTTTCCTAGACATGACACCTAGCTAGATCGATTTTTTGCCCCCAAAAACCCCCGGATACAAAATTTCATCAGAATCGTAAGAGCCGTTTTCGAGAAACCGATTACAAATATATATATATACAAATATTGCTCGTTTAATAGTATAGAATTAGTTTAAAGATTAAATGAATAATTTTTTAAATTGTTTTGTGTTACTTTAATTTGATTTACGAAATAGATTTACGGTTTCTTTTTTCATGACATAATTTTTAATTTTTTATTTATCCAAAATGTAATTTTGTTTAAGTTGTAATTTTAACTTTACATAGCAATGCCCTGACAGAATTTACGTACCATACAATACATATTATTATAGGACCTTAAATATTATAGATACATTTAAGCAATTTTATAAATAAATAAATAATTTTTAACTCCGTACGCAAACAGAGGGTTGTTATGAGTTCAATATGTGTGTCTGTCTGTGTATCCGTCTGCGCCATCGTAGCTCCTAAGCGGATAGAACGATTTCAGTGCGGCGGCGGAAGGATCTTACTTATATTAGATGAAAATCGGTCATCGGCGGCGGTCCCCTAACGAATTTAAGGATTAACTATAATATTAAACTTATTTTTTAATTCTTTGAGCGATCGTTTTTGCTTAAATGTGTTTTAAATTTTTGATTTCAGGATTTAAATAAACGAGTACAGCTAACTTAAATCTTGAGAGCTGCTATTATTTCATATTTAGTGGGAGTACTTTAAGTGGGAAAAAACAATAAAAGTTTTGAATTTGCATTGAATATTGAATTAATTTTATCATATACTAGCGGTTCGCCCCGGCTTCGCACGGGTAGATATAGGTTCTTGTTGCATCGGGGGTTACTAAAGAAACCAGCCAAGCGCAAGTTGGACTCCCACCGAGGGTTCCGTACCACTAAGGTAAAAATACTGTACTAGTTATGGGCAGTCATACCATCTTAGTCACGCAGAAGTCCATTAAATTCGCTCCGACGACACGCGACACGCACTTCATCAAAACCATCATAACATCCCATAATACGTCCACTACAGGACAGGGAGCTCCCTCCAGAATTCGAGCCCTTGCTAGAAGAATGTGGAGGGGAAGTATCTTAGTCACCACGCTTGTTAGCATTAAGGCTGGCACCATGGACCGCGGTTGTTGGTGACCGCAGTATGTAAGATGGTGCGATACACGGAAAGATGTCGCTGCCCATCTTCCGGTTTGTAAACCCTTAGTCGCCTCTTACGACACCTACAGGTTGAGATGGGATGGCACTATTCTTTGCCGCTACCACACGGAACGACACGCACTTGAGCAGTCAAATTTTTCGTGTCTATTCTCTGTTTTGTAGATAAAACCATTACAGTCACTTAGGGCGCTGTTTCTTTAATTTCAATTTTGATAACGATTACACTCATGATAACTTTTGAATGATATGTCCGATTTAAATAATTCAAAAATTTATTTACAGGTACTGATATAGCCTTGAATACGAAATCATTTATTTGGATAAGGATTAATAGGTACGAGTAATGTGGCCTATATAGTTTGTACCGGCGTTACTATTACATATTTTAACATGAAAAAGTAGTTATTGTGACATAACTGTAATAGTTAGACATATGGTATCGCGGATTTTTTTGTAGATATTGATGGCTTCTATAATTCTGTAGTACATTACTTTGCTCTATTGTTAATAGTTTCGGCAGCGTACTCGATATAAGGATGCTATTTAGTATTACCTTGGGTTACATTATCGAAGTTTTCATACGGAACCCTAACTTTTTTTAAAATATTTTATAGCCTATGTTCATCCCGGATAATGCAGGTTTCTAATGGTGAAAGAATTTTTCAAATCGGTCCAGTAGTTTCGGAGCCTATTCATTACAAACATTCAAACATACAAAAATAGGTACAAATCTTTCCTCTTTATAATATTAGTGTAGATAGTGTAGATTTGTCATTTTGAACGAGGTAAGTATCTGGGCGTAAAAAAGTTAACTACTCTCTAAACTTCAAAAGAAGTATGGCGGCACTATCACACAGAACTGTCCATGTGCGAAAATTTCTGAAATAGGCGAGGCAAGCAAAAGCTTTCCTCAAATCGGCTGCCTCCAAGTTACAGCTCTAAGTACATCAGAAAAAAGAAAAAGCGTGCTAAGAGAAAAGTTTTCATAATAGACGACGAAAACATATGTAGGTACGTCCAGGAACACGTTCACTGCAGTCACATTCTCATTATTTCTATTAGGTAAACTTTGTGGTGCCGGCAAAGAGTAGTACTAACCCATCTCTACCCGTGGGTGTCGTAAGAGGCGACTAAGGGCATGTGAAACGAAGGATTTGCAGCAGCATCTTTCTGTGTATCGTATACCATCTTACATACTGCGCGGCCACCAACAACAGCGGTCGCCAGCCGCAACGCTTACAAGCGTGGCGACTATGGTAAAACCCCTCCATAGTATCACGGTTTTTGCTGGAGTTCTGGTGGGAGCTCCCTTTCCTGCAGTGGACGTTTCACGGAATGAAATGTATGTGTGTGAACTAAAAATTCGTAGTATCATACAATTTAGACCAATCAGCAGATCATTTTGTCTGTTCTACACCTTTTCTTATGTCGGATATAAATGCTCTTGTCTGTACGAGTTGACCCCAGGGATGTGCAGGGTAAGGTTTTCGGTTTGGGTTGCTCCAAGAAACTACCTGCCATTTTTCGCTGAAGTTTTTGTACAGTACCACTTGACGGTGCGCATCAAGACGATCGATTCAAAATAATTCAAACAATGACACTTTTTTTTTATAAAAAAAATTCATTACTTTGGTGTAAGGAATGGTATAGTTTCATCTATTCTTACAAAAGGAAACGAGCCCCCAAACCCATACAGAACAAAAAAAAAAACATACTTTTAGCGTATGCGCGAGTCGACTTACTTTATTTACAGACAAAACAATTTGCGTTCGGTCAGTTTATATGACTGAAATGCAGACCTTTGTATTTTATGCAGCGAAAAGCACCGGTTTAGATTCAGTGACTGTAAAAAGTCGAATATAGTTGAAAAAAAAAAATTACTGACTTCAAGACAAAAACCGGTCAAGTGCGAGTCAGACTCGCGCGCCGAGGGTTCCGATATACCTATAGTATTTTTGGAAGCAATAAAGTCCATTTTCAGGACCGCAAAAACTAAATTTGTTTGTAAAGGTTTTTTGCAGATTTCTGAAAAAGTGTGCAATTTAGAAAGATCATTTTATTTTTGCTGTAAAATTTACATAAACCTCTGTCAACTGTAATTAATTCAGATTTTTCCTTACTCAAACTTCGGAGATAAGGGGGGGAGGGGGGGGGGTATGGTATTTTTTTTGACATTTTTCATCATAACTTGAAAACTAAGAAACTTAAAAAAATACAAAAATATATTTTAAAATGTACAAGTAAAGCCCTTTCATATGATACCTCACTCGACCTAGTAGTGACAATTTGAAATTTGCCCCCCCCTATTTTGGCCCCCTTTACATTAATAATCATACTTTTTTCAAAATCTTTTCATGTGCAATTATGTTGGACAACTATATTCTAAAACTGTTCCAAATTTCAGGTTGATAGCATAAGTGGTTGCTGAGATATAGAAGTGTGACAGACAGACGGACAGACAGACAGAGCGGCACCATAAGGGTTCCTTTTTTTTACCATTTTGGTATCGGAACCCTAAAAAGGAAGGAATAACATTTTTTAAGGTCGGTGCCAGCCTGAATAGTATGTACATATTTTATTCCAAATAAACAAAAAAATTAAACTGACTTTAAGACATAAAAGGATGTGTATCTGGGTTCTAAGTTTACGAGAGATGGAAAGTGTGAAAGTGATATCGAAAGAAGAGTGAATGCTGGAAACATGGTGAATGGTGCTCTGCATGCTTTTATGAAAAGTCAGAAGGTGTCTCACAAGGCTCGTCTGGCTGTTCATGGAGGCGTTTTGGTACCAACACTGATGTACGGCAGTGAAAGCTGGGTATGGCAGAAGAAGCATGAAAGTAAAATTAATGCAGTAGAAATGAGAGCGTTGAGGAGTATTATTGGTGTGAAATTGAGTGACAGGATTAGAAATAGTGTGATAAGAGAACGTTGTGGCGTAAAAGAAGACGTAGTGACTAAAATTGAGAAAGGGATGCTAAGATGGTTTGGTCATGTGGAGAGGATGAATGAAGGAAGATTGACGAAAGAGATCCACAAGGCGAGAGTGAATGGAAACGTTGGAAGGGGAAGGCCTCGGCGAACGTACCAGGACCAAATTCAAGACGTTCTGAATAAAGGCCAGGTTAAAAGTACCCTAAACCGACGAGCATGTATGAAAGGATTGATGAAGGTTCAGGAAGCAAGGGAAGTATGTCAAGATCGTAGCAGGTGGAGAACTGTGGTCTCTGCCTACCCCGACGGGAACAAGGCGTGATGTTATGTAGGAAGACAACCTTTTTTGAGGTCGGCGACAGCCTGAATATTAGGAATAGAAAAGGTAAACGCTTGATAGTCGTGGTATGTACATTTTTTCATACATTTAGGCTGGCACCGACCTTAAAAAATATATCACTTCCTTTTTTTGTTTTTACAAATCGATAGAAAGGGAACCCTTATGGTGCGACTTCGTCTGTCTGTCCACCACACATGCTATCGACTTGAAATTTGGAAAAATTTTTGAATATGATTGCCCAATTTGATTGCAAATGAAATAATCATAAAAAATATTGTTATTATTATTGTTAAAATTGTCGTTCCTAGTAGGATATCATATGAAAGGGCTTTACTTGCACATTCCAAAATAGATTTTAAATTTTTTTGCGACTCTTAGTTTTCAAGTTAAGGTGAAAAATATTTAAAAACATACCTTATCTACGAAGTTTGCTCAAGAAAAAAATCTGAATTAATTAGAGTCGATGGACGTTTATGTAAATACTACAAGAAAATTAAAACGATATCTTTAAGTAGCACCGTTTTTTAGAAATCTGCAAAAAGGCTTTACAAACAAATTTAGCTTTTCAGTATTAAAAAATAACTTCTTTGCGTCTAATACTACTATAGCTACATCGGAACAATCGGCGCGCGAGTCCGACTCGCACGTGACCGGTTTTTTGTCTTGAAGTAGGTTTAATTTTTTAAATAACTTTTTTATTTCTGCATTTTCAGTTGTAATTGAAACTACGTCTAAGTATTATTTTTTCATTCGAGTACCTTTACTATATTATATCTTTGTGTTTTATAGTTTTACTGAAAAAACTTTATCATCAATTAATTGATAATTAATTTGTTCATCCAGAGAATTTGAAAAATAAATAAACCTTTTGTGGGTTTGAGTGATTGAGCTCCAGGCTTTTGTGATTGAATGTACCTATATTGTATACTCATACACCAAACTGCTAAGAAAAAAGCCATTACTTCTTTGAAAAAAATGTGTCGTTTCACAAACAACGTGGCGTCAAGTAGAAAAAAATACCGGCCAAGTGCGAGTCAGACTCACGCACTGAAGGGTCCGTATACCTGTCCATCACATGATATACTACAAGCTTTTGCCCTCGTTTTGTAAAAACTCCGACCTATGAAACGAGAGTTTATAATTTGATGGTTGTGAGAAAATTTGACTTTTCTCTTTACTTTGGCTATGACCTACCTAGCTTTTTACCAAATTTCATGATTGTAAGGCAAAGGAAAATACCCTATAGGTTTTAGTTTGGTTTACAAATATAAGAAGATGGGGACATATAAATGGCCGCGCCTTTAATTGTATCGTCGCAGAAGTTTAAAATTTTCACACCTTCAAGGACCATATTTAATATTGATTTCAAAGGATCTTCCTTGTCAGACATAAACTTGTCAAGGAAAGGAACCCTAAAAAGTTGTGAAAGGAAAAAACCCACACAACTTATACAGAAATCCAGCGAATTATCACACTCCAAAGCACCCCAAAATGTTTGAGATATTTTTTGCCAAGCAATTTATTTCAACTTTTTTGAAAACAAAGGAAACTTTCAAGTTCAACGTGAGGTTACGTGACACATCACATGATGTGCTGGGGCTTTAGAGATAAGATATTTTGGTTTAGTGTAAATAATTTGAAAAAAGATCCATTCTGAGTATTTCATAATATTCTATTAAAGTTTGATACACATTATACAGTAAAACATATTTGTTTAGCCTGTCCCACAGCTGAGCAAAGACTCTATCTTTCGTTTTTACTCCATTCTATCGAAAGCCAATAAAATACATATTATTTTTTACCTCTTCTTACATTATAAAAACACGAGAAAAAAACTTGAATGCAGAGAAAATTATGTTGATCGAAATGACGAACGAAAAAAGTAATTATCTCTCAAAAGTAATAGTTCTGTTTTGTAATTTTTTTAAATATCACCATATTTAACGAAATCGTAATTCATTTGGCAAAATAATTTTGGCCTTAAGAATAAGGTACTCAGTCAATACTCAGTAAAAACCGGTCAAGTGCGAGTCGGGCTTGCGCAGCGAGGGTTCCGATGTACCTATAGTTTTTTTGGATGCAATAAAGTCCATTTTTAGGACCGCAAAATTAAATTTGTTTGTTAAGGTTTTTTGCACATTTCTAAAAAACTGTGCAATCTTATGTGCAATTTAGAAAGATGACTGTAATTTATAGACATTTTTCCTTTCACAAACTTCGGAGATAATGGTGGGGGAATGGTATTTTTTAAATTTTTCATCATAACTTGAAAACCGAGAATTGTAAAAAAATACAAAAAATATTTTAGAATACAAGTAAAGCCCTTTCATATGATACCCCACTTGACTTAATAACGACAAATTGAAATTCATTCTTTCATATGCAATTAAGTTGGGCAACCATATTCTAAAAAAACCGGTCAAGTGCGAATCGAACTCGCACGCCGAGGGTTCCGATATACTTTTAGTATTTTTGGAAGCAATAAAGTCCATTTTTCGGACCGCAAAACTAAATTTGTTTGTAAAGGTTATTTGCAGATTTCGAAAAAACTGTGCAACTTAGAAAGATCGTTTTATTTTTGCCGTAATATTCACATAAATTTCTGTCAACTGTAATTAATTCAGATTTTTCCTTTCTCAAACTTCGGAGATGAAGGGGGGGTATGGTATTTTTTTTGTAATTTTTCATCATAACTTGAAAACTAAGAGACCTGAAAAAATACAAAAATATATTTTAGAATATACAAGTAAAGTCCTTTCATAGGATACCCCATTTGACCTACGAGCTACAATTTGAAATTTGGTCCCACCCTATTTGGGCCCCCTTTACATTAATAATCATAATTTTTTCAAAATTCTTTCATGTGCAATTAAGTTGGGCAACCATATTCTAAAACCATTCCAAATTTTAAGTCGATAGCATGAGTGGTTGCCGAGATATACAGGTGTGACAGACAGACAGAAAGACAAAGCCACACCATAAGGAGCCCTTATTATATTTTTACAATTTTTGTATCGGAACCATAAAAACTAATGTACTAAATGTGAATAATAAACTGTTTTATGTATTTATTTAATCCTTGAACTGATGTTTCAAATTTATTTTTTCAACTTTTCTTGACCAGCTATAAATGAAGAGAAGGCTTTTCAAAATGCCAATTTGAGAGATATATTCGCCTTAACCTGTGAAGCTTACTTAGTTGTGATAGTTTTCCTTTTAATATTTCACATTTCCAATAACAACCGTTTAGCTAGCAGGGGGGACACTCGACTGCAACAAAAAATTGCGCTTTCAAGTTAAATATTTCGCAAACTAAATTGAACAATTATTTAAGCATTATTTTTAAAAGAGCTATCTAACGATACCTCACACGATGGGATACGCAAGAAAAACAGTTTTACCCCTACTTTACTTGTCGGGGAGGTACCCTTAAAAACATATTATTTTAGATTTTATTTTACCACTTTTTTGCCGTTTATGAAAATTCATCCATACTTAATTTTAGCTTTCTAGTACTAAGGGTCTCTGAGCTAAGCCGCGGACAGACAGACAGATTGACATGACAAAACTACAAGGGTTACTTGTTGACTACGGAACCCTTAAAAAGGATAGTAATAATGCTTAACTCTTATATATAACAACATGATACCATTAACATCTTCACAACACAAATAACAATACAACGCAAGCAAACATCATATTATGATAAATACTTAACTAAGTGTATCGACAAGTTTTGACACACACCATACGAGGTAAAAAGGATAAACAAGACAAACTAAACAATCGAACAGTGAAAAAAATATTCTATTTTTGCACAGTAATTTTAAAACAAACATCTCTTAAAAACAAACTAAAAATATTAAACAAATAACTTCTAAGAATAAGCTTAGTGAAATAAATAGTAAGTATAAATTATTCTATAAATATAATATTTTGAAGGTTAAACTAGTTAAACTTCATTAAATTAACATTATTAATTAAACAAACTATAGTATCTAAACAAAGAGACACTTACCTGGTGCAGCAGCAGCACCCTGATTGAACAGGTTGGTTAAATCGCGAATGAAGTTCATTATTTAATAATGAACTTCTACGCGACGACTAAACAGGTTGGCCGGCGGATTATAAATGAACTCGATCACACAATATCAGCGCCCAGATACAAAAGGACGCATATCCTAGACATATACAGCAGCCCTTTCCAGATCTAACGCTCGGAGCGGAACGAGTTCTTATGTTGCTGCAGTTGAAGTGTATTTAAGAACAATTTGAAATCGTAAAAAAATGATTATAAATTAAGAAAAAACATAGAATGCTTTAAAAAATACTGTAAAACTTTTGTCACTTCAACCGCTCGAAAAATTCACTTGTTTACAAGGACATAGCGAATTTATTAACCTTTTAAAAAATATATCATCATCATTCATCATCATAACATCCCATGAAAAAAAAATATAGGGAAAATATTGTAGTTTAAGATACAAAGGTCCCTAGTAGGAGATCCAAGGCCGAGCTTGTTGTAGCGAGCTGGGGTGCTCTGCGCAAAACCTGCTGGGATGAAACTTGACAAGATTCAAGTAAATACTTAAAGGAAACTTATAAGAAGTGGTGTAGAATGTCAAAAATATGTCGTTTATTAGGTTAAAAGTTGTATCTTTTGAAGCGACATAGGTAACTGGTTGAAAATTTCACAGAATATGTGTTTTTAAGACAAATATATCTACTTAAAAATTAAACAATATAAAGAACAAGGGGGGTCGCTATATAAGAAACGTACTTTGTTTTGTTTTTGCTCTATTCTCAGAGCGGTTATTAATGCTAATGGTAAGAAAAAAGAAAAATATGTCTCAGCACTTTTCCGAAATATTCCCCCAAGGAAGCGAAATGAGATATTAATTACTTATTTGGGATATTTTTGGTTTTCAAAGGTGCCCAAAAATCATAAAACAAGCATCCCTTATTTCACCCCCTTGGAATATCCTTTATGTTATGGTGTTTGTGGTATGCAATAAATTTGCGTAAAAAATTTTAAACGTGTAAAGTGGTTATCGGTCGCCGTCAGTCAGTCAGTCAGTTAGTCAGTCAGTCAAGAAATGTTTGCATTATTGTCATTTTGGTGAACAATTTTAATTTAATTTTTAATTCATTTATGAAGGAAATCTTACAGCATTAATTGTGTTTTAACATGATCATAATATATCGAACTTGCCAATGAAAAGATTTCACAATTAAACATTTAGAAGTTAATAGCAGCTATATTTATTGTCGGGTACGTAGAGTAAGGGTGCATATTTCACACCTGACGATAGAGCATAAAAAATACGTTTCTTGAATGGCGACCCCTTGATTTCATGATTTTTATTTTAAGTAGATATATTAGTCTAAAAAACACAAATTCTGTAAAATTTTCTACCAGCTACCTATGTCGGTTCAAAAGATACAACTTTTAACCTAGTAAAAAACGGCAGGTCTTCGACTTTATGCGCCTACTGTGGGTCTCTGTCGCCTGCTGCTGGACTGCACCACTTTAAATATGTTACCTAACGGTATGTACTTGAAACGTGCTAATTTCATTTAAATTTCGACCTATATTCCTCAGGGAAAGTCGTTCAGTTTCATGGGCAGATTCACATCTTACAGGGTCGGTGTATCCTTTTTGTTATGTAGTTTCGTCATGTCCGTCTGTCTGTCTGTCTGTCCGCATCTTAGCTAAGAGACCCTTAATACTAGAAAGCTGTAATTTTGTATGAATATACATTTTATCCACGCCGATAAGGGGATAAAATAAAAACTTGAAAACATAAATAAATAATAAATAAAAAGGGTTTGCATTTAAAAATATATTTTTAGTGTACCTCCCCTACTTATAAAGTGGGGGTGAATTTTCTTTCTTCTCTACCCAATCGAGTGGGGTGTCGTTATATAGCTCTTTTAAAAGTAATGTGAGTCAGCATATATATTTTTCCATTTTAGGGATTCGTTTGCGAAATATTTAGCTTGATAGCGCAAAATTTTTGTTGGAGTCGAGTGTCCCTTCTACCTGCTCAACGGTAGTTATTGGAAATGAGAAAAAAAAATCACAGAAGTAGTATATATGATGAAATTGAACTATCACAGCTAAGTAAGCTTTACAGGTTAATGAAAGCCGAAAGACTGGAAATTACAACCAGGCAATAGGACCTCGCTGAGCATTAGGAGGTAAAAAGTTTGTTATAAACGTTATAAAAAAGTTAATCAATACCTGATTTGCGATTAAAAAAACCCTAAAAATATTACGGAACCTTATATTGCGCGTGGCCCGACACGCACTTGGCCGTTTTTTATCTTATTAAAATGTTATGATGAAACGGAACACATAGATTTAAAACAGATTCCATAGAGAGAACTAACAATTTTGGAGTGAAAATGTTTCTTATAAAACACCTTCGGTGTTGGTAAGGGTTGTGGCTTGCAAATTATAGTAGTTTATGGAACGGTACATAATGAGGGGTATAAAACTCGAGTGATGGTTCACGGGACGCAGCGAGCGTAGCGAGCCAAGTTCCATAATAGATGACACGAGTGTTTTATACCTAATTATGTGGAGTTGCATACACAACTTTATCTACTCTCATATCGTGAATCCTAAAAGAATGTGTTTGAAAACAAAAGTTTTCTTTAAGTTTTTCTCTTTTTCCGGTGATAAATGCTAAGCGAAGTTCCCAGCTGCTTTAAAAACACCCGAAGGCGAATCATATGCGTTTTTATCGCTTATTTCATAAAAAAAAACTAAAAAATATATATATTACGTGTATATTAGGTCGATATTTGCATTGACGATCGCGTAGCTTCTAATTTGAGGGCTATAATCACCTTAATAGGTCTCCAGCGATGACTGTTAGAAAATTCAATACTTCATAATACACTCTCATAGATAAAATGCTAAGAGTATTTCTAGGCACAGATTGACATTATGAAGATGATAAACCTACAATTTCTGAACGCATTATTAAGGTTTTACCATATGATAGTGGATAAAATAACTATATCGATAGGTAGTGCTTCTCGATCCAAATGTCAAAACTTAAAAATAAATGGTTTTGTTAAATCGGCTGCGTTCATCAGAGACTAAAAAAAGCGTTCTAATAGAGGGTGTCGAAAAGTTCAAAATAAATCTTTCAAAAATGTTCTCATAACTATGACGAAAAAAGATCTCATCTGGAAAACAACCCTACTATGAGTTGGCGAACATTGAGAACGTAACTACATAACTTTGTAAAGCAACACACGTAATGTTCCAGAAGCTCAAGATATATTTTTTCTGGGCTTTTTATAAAAAAAAATATCCATAATAACCACAAATACTGTTAACTTTAAAACATATAGGTATGGTCTAGTCTAGACTGTAAAAGAGTAGTATCAAAATCTTGAAAAGCAGTTATGAAACATGCAGTTACTTATATATATGAGGAAAACTTGTTCTTAAGGCGTAGATAGTGCAAATTTGATATTATATTCTGAAAACACTTAAATTTACATTAACTAAGATTCATTAGTTTACAAATTATCCACCACACTTTTAAATAAAATTATGTAATTTTCCTGAACACTCTTTATAAAGGTCAAACAATATAAAGGAATATATGTAAGTATCTACATAAATTCACACTGGCCTCCATTCTAGATTGGATTTACATTCTATTATTTTATACATAGTTGCTTACATTACTGTGCAAGGTACACATGGAATTGTAAGTAAACCTTGATTAAAGCCACGTGCAGGTGCGGTGAGGGATTGCAATGCAACTCAGTTCAAGGTAATGACAGAACCAAACGTTCATCCCGGAATATCTGTTGTTATTCCATTTCAAAGCTCAGTCTAAACTGAAATAATACGATTTGTGGCTTTGTGAGCATTCAGTGAATACGATCAGTTATGAGAGTTTCTATCTAGATTTGTGATTGGAAATCCCGAGAACCTCCAGTTATAATTGCCCCGTTCAACTTATTCGACAAGCCCGTTGGTGTGGTTGGTAGTGAGCCTGCCTCTCACGCCATAGGTCGTGGGTTCGATCCCCGCCCAGGGCTAACATTTGTGTGATGAACACAAGTGTTTGTTCTGTGTCTGGGTGTTATTTATCTATTTATGTAAGTATATCAGTCTCTGGTACCCATATTACAGGCTTTGCCTAGTTTGGGATCAGATGACCTTGTGTGAAATGTCCCCCAATATTTATTTATTTATTTATAATAGAATTTTTCGGAAATATTTCGCGAACCGAGCTTAGTTAAATGACAGAAAGATATCAATTTTAATCAAACATCACAATTACAAGTCAATTAGAAAGATGAATTAGTGTATTAATTTAGAACGACTAAGCCAAATACAAGGAAACAATTAGCGAAACTAATCTACATCGTTTCAAAAGTTTCAGAGTAGGAGTAGGTGTCCTCAACAATGTCAAATAAAATCCTCTTAATTACCGCGGAGGCCAAAAGGAAACGTCAAAGATTCCTTTTCTAAGTTTTTCGCTTGCGGTGCGCCTTAGTGACAACAATACTTACTAAGTGAAATTAAAGCTTAGTAAACCCTCAACTTTGTTTCAAAACATAACTAAAAACTAATGGTTTACCCTGAGTAGGTAGATGTATCACAGAACGTTTAATCAACAATTTTTTTTTGTTTACCGTCGACGTAACTTGACCTAATTTAGACTCACGTTTTTATGAGGAATTTACCGCTACAGTTACATAAGAACGTTAGTTGTCAATAACTCAAAAGAAACTTTTTTGTGTATCGTACGTTAAAGCGAGATTGTTTTTCGTTATTCATACGAAATTTTATTAAAAGCTGTCGCTATCTATAAAGCTTATGAGACAATATTATTAATAAAAGAACAACTAAAAACCAAACTAAATATAACAAAACAATTAAAGAAATAACAAAAGAAAAATCCTTTAATCAAAAAGACCAACGCGAACCGTGCCTGAGGGGAAAATTTCCATTAGGTACGCTGGCGGCATTTTCCTGTTGAATTGCCAGTGAAACGTGTTGCATCAGGTAAGAAAGAGCGGGTCGGTTTCAACTCATAAACTTTACGGCCAAAATATTATGATCAAATATTATTTAAAAACTCACTTCCCTTTCTTACCAATTTAAAGCGCCTGCGTCGACTTTTTAAACATGTTGTCATGTCCGGAATCGATTCCCCATTTCGAGATAAAAAGAAAAAAAAACACACTTTTTTGTAATATTTTTTAAGTTCAGATAATTTAAATAAACTAATTTGATTGTTTGATTTTTAAGTCTTAAGTTAACTTTAAATATTTATAAAAAATAATTTTCATGACGTCATTAGCTCACAAATTATAAAACGAACGTACCCTATTTGATTGAAGATAAAATGAACACGTCCGAAAAACTCGAATTGCTTTGTGGCCAGTCCACCATACTTGTTTTCTATAGTACGATTACTACGGTATACGTGGGCAGTCTGTCTTTGAATAAAAAAAAGTCAGTTTTGTGCATCGAGATCATTAGTTAGAGGTCGACAGAATACCTAAATGTTCTGTCGCATGCTGTGGTGCGAGAAAGAACTGGACCATCCCTCAGGTAGCATTGTACACGTTAGTCTTCTCCGTTTTAGACGAATATTTCGCTTATTTGTCTAATCTAATGTTAGTCGTAGCTGTGTTAAATCATAAAGTAAACTAATTTATATTCATTTTATGTTATAAAACTGGTATCGTCTTGATTTCATTACAAAATGTTTGCATACAAACAATGTGAATTCATATAGTGATGTGATTGAGATATCGATATGGTCACTATATGGTCAGAGTATATGAAACCACTTGAGCGTCCACGGTGACGGTTGTCTCCGGTTGCCCGGACGCTCTAGTGGCGAAAGTGGACATAATATTGCATGATCTACATTTTCTTAAAGTGATTTTAATTCTCTTTTTGGATAAATTTGAACAAAAATTTTATTTTTTTAATGTTATAAATTTTTCTCTATAATCAATAGCTTACGAATTGGTATATAACATTTTGTTAAAGTTTTACATAGTATTTATTTCAACAATATTTTGAGAACTACAAATGTCACCGATTTCCGTTATTTCGTTTAATTTTTCTAGATCACTCCAGAACTCTTCTGTCACTTTCTACTATGTTTTAACTGTCCTTTCTTGATAATTCAGAAAAGATCCTTTGGGGTTGGCAGGATTCGAACTCGGAACCGTTGTTTTCATAGGCCCTATCCCGCTTGAGCGGAACGTAAGGTATGTCATTTCTCTGTCCTATCCTTAACCATTGGATGCGTTGACGAAATATGCAAATAGTTCCTTTGTTTGACAGCCGACGACTCGTCGTCAAACTTGTGACAGTACCATAGGTACCATTGTAACAATGTATGTACCTATGACTTTGAAATAATCATTTATGATTGTGATTAATCCTTAGAATTTATTATAGGAATAATGTTGATTATGGCAGTCGCTGACGCGTACATAGGAGACTGTATGGATAAACGTCAACCCAAAAGTTTCAACAATACCTTTGTTTATCTCTTAAAGTACTGAATTATAAAGGGTCAGGGACAGGTTTTCGAAAATTGAAAAAGCATTATCAGTCAACGTAACTGAACAACAATACTTCCAGGATTGAAAAAAGCGGATTCCGTACAAAATTTGATTAGACAGTTTGTATGGAAAGGTCGATTTTATTTTCATTTCCTGAAAGTTTTATTCACGGAAAGTTGTTTAGTTACGTTGACTTATTATGCCCTTATAGTTTTCGGAAACCTGTGCCTTAAACCCTGTAGTTTTTCTGTACGTACAGTTTCGCTGACTTCTTGAAAGATGGTGACATATACAAGTAGAGCGTACTAGCGAATGGCAAAAGCCGCCCAAACTTAGCACGGAGGAAATAATAGTACTGATGGCGCAGCAAGATTGATGTCTGTCAGCAATCTATCAACTGAGCTTTTTAAATAGCTGTTGAACGTACCTAGAGGAGTGACACGTCTGTAGTCACCACTTAAAGAAGTGTACCTACTAGTACGTCTCTGACGCCATCTGCCAGCCCGCATATACCTACCGATTACAAGTTAGAGAACACTACTAAACACCGCCATGTTAGGTTCCCCTTTGACTTTTACGTGACACGCTTTTTCGGAGTACATGCCTTATCTTTAAACGCCCTGCGCGTAAATTCCAAAATCTAGGGTTGTAATCACACGCAACGTATATCAGTGCTATTGCTAATTTCAACCCTTGAGGTGAAAAGGAGGATGCAATTTTGTATATGAAGTTCTTAATCATTAAAATAACTTTTGCCCGTTTCTTTGTATTTTGTGACATTTTATATTATATCATGGTAAGAGTTTAATTACTTTACATTTCTGTAGCATTGTGTTGTGATTAAACAATTAAATCATCGCGGGGCTTGGTGTACGCGGTAGATATGTACGGTGCGAGAGATTAAACCCTTGGTTAAACCAGATTTTCCGGAGGCTGTTTCATATGCCTCGCTCTGCCTTACGTGACCGGACAAACAAAATACTAATATGTTTTTATGAGCATCGTTTGGACATAATTATTTACATTAATAAAGTGCAAGCCAAATACATGATCAAATTCGGCCTATTAAGTTTGATATTTATTGACAAGGAATAAAAAGAAAATGAAGAACAGGAAAGAACAATATGTCTGTTTTAATGAATTGTTTTTAATCAGTCTGTTTTAATGAATAGTTGTTTGCAATCACATCGGTGGCCATTAAAACAACTTACCGATATAACCTTTATAAAAGTTTTAAAAAGCTGAAATGCCTATGTTTTAGTACTATTCCTATATGTAGGTGAAATAAGCAAAGAAGGAAATGAATCGGTCACTGATTAGCCAGCCATAACAAAAAAACCGGCCAAGTGCGAGACGGACTCGCGCACCGAGGGTTCCGTACGATTAGGGTAAAAATACTGTCTTAGTCAGGGACGCGTAGTCGCGCAGAAGTGTATTAAATGAGCGCGATTCCGACTCGCACTTGACCAGTTTTTATTATTTTTTTGTTATTCCATAGCTTATGCAATATAGGGTGACTTTTAATTAGTTCTTGATATAAAAATGTATGAATGTACTCATGATACTGAACAACTTTCCCCAAGGAACATAGGTCGAAATATGAAAATCAAGTTTTGACCTCGTATAGAAACTGCATCAGCTGATAGCGCATTTTGTATGGGAGGTCAAATTTGGTTTTTCGTCTTATGTTCCTTGGGAAAAGTTGTTCAGTATCATGAGTACATGCATATCTTTTGCTATCAAGAACTAATTAAAAGTCACCCTGTATAATCAAACCAATTTTCATGCTTGTAATTGTTCCCGTTTATACGATAGAACTTAATAAAAATTCTAATAAAAATCTCTTAAAAAGACGCTTGTAATTTTTTAAATTATTTTTTGTTATAGCAACAACAGATATAATAAACTGAGAAAATTTCAACTGTCTACCTATTACGGTTCATGACATACAGCCCGCCGACAGACAGACAGACGAACGGACAGACATCCCTGAAATGGCGCACAACCAGCATGCCAGACACCTCGTAGAACGTTAGTTTCTGCCTGCACTGTGTCCGCGGTTCTATACTGTCTATTTTTTACAAATTTAAAAACAAAATAATTTCTTTAAAAATAAGGATTTAGAGGACTTAATAAAAACCCACAGGTCTAAGAGTAAAGATATCGTAAGAAGCACGTTGTGGCAACAGTCAAACGGTCAAGAGCGAGTCGGACTCTCGCACCGAGGGTTCCGATATACTTTTAGTATTCTTTGGAGCAATAAAATCCATTTTCAGGACCGAAAAACTAAATTTGTTTGTAAAGGTTTTTTGCAGATTTCTAAAAACTGTGCAACTTAGAAAGATCGTTTTATTTTTGCTGTAATATTGACATAAACTTCTATCGACTAATTAATTCAGATATCTTTTTTGTCATTTTTCATCACAACTGGAAAACTAAAACTCGTTTAAAAAAACCGGTCAAGTGCGAGTCGGACTCGCGCGCCGAGGGTTCCGATATACCTATAGTATTTTTGGAAGCAATAAAGTCCATTTTCAGGACCGCAAAACTAAATTTGTTTGTAAAGGTTTTTTGCAGATTTCTGAAAAACTGTGCAACTTAGAAAGATCGTTTTATTTTTGCTGTAAAGTTTACATAAACCTCTGTCAACTGTAATTAATTCAGATTTTCCCTTACTCAAACTTCGGAGATAAGGGGGGGGGATGGTATTTTTTTTGACATTTTTCATCATAACTTGAAAACTAAGAAACTTAAAAAAATACAAAAATATATTTTAAAATGTACAAGTAAAGCCCTTTCATATGATACCCCACTCGACCTAGTAGCGACAATTTGAAATTTGGCCCCCCCTATTTTGGCCCCCTTTACATTAATAATCATACTTTTTTCAAAAAATTTTCATGTGCAATTAAGTTGGGCAACTATATTCTAAAACTATTCCAAATTTCAGCTCGATAGCGTAAGTGGTTGCTGAGATATAGAGGTGTGACAGACAGACGGACAGACAGACAGACAGACAGACAGAGTGGCACCATAAGGGTTCCTTTTTTTTACCATTTTGGTATCGGAACCCTAAAAATACAAAAATATATTTTAGAATGTACAAGTAAATCATTTTCATATGATATCCCACTCGACCTAGTAACGCCAATTTGAAATTTAGCCCCCCCAATTAGGGCCCGCTTTACATTGATAATCATAGGGTTTTTTAAATTCTTTCATGTGCAATTAATTTGGGCAACCATATTCTAAAACTATTTTTAATTTCAAGTCGATAGCATGAGTGGTTGCTGAGATATGCAGGTGGGACAGACAGACAAAGTCGCACCATAAGGGTTCCTTTTTTACCAATTTGGTATCGAAACCCTAATTATGATCTTCAAAACTAACCCTGTTGGTTGGCATTACTTTAAACATAACTTTTAAAGCGCTTAAGTGTTTTCTAAGTTGATCACCTTTTTAAAATAAATGCATTTTAATTGTAACAAAACTTATTTCTTTAATTTATATTTGATTTCCGTAAAAATTGATATCGATCTAGTTAAAGAGTTTCCAAAGTTTTAAATCAACAAGTGGAATTTAAATTTCTAAAGGTTTTTTGAATTCTTTCATGTGCAATTAATTTGGGCAACCATATTCTAAAACTATTTTTAATTTCAAGTCGATAGCATGAGTGGTTGCTGAGATATGCAGGTGGGACAGACAGACAAAGTCGCACCATAAGGGTTCCTTTTTTACCAATTTGGTATCGAAACCCTAATTATGATCTTCAAAAACTAACCCTGTTGGTTGGCATTACTTTAAACATAACTTTTAAAGCGCTTAAGTGTTTTCTAAGTTGATCACCTTTTTAAAATAAATGCATTTTAATTGTAACAAAACTTATTTCTTTAATTTATATTTGATTTCCGTAAAAATTGATATCGATCTAGTTAAAGAGTTTCCAAAGTTTTAAATCAACAAGTGGAATTTAAATTTCTAAAGGAGAAAACTCATTCATATTTAATCTCCAGGGGCGGAAATATCTATTTACAGCTACACTGCTGGTAATTTAGGAGCTATACCTCAGCCTTTCAGCCTAGGGTTCGTAGAAAAGTAGGCGGCAGTGCTTTCGTGATCACAAGTTTGGGATGAAAATGTTTATTGATCGTAACCACCTAGTGAAAAAGATCGTGAAGACGAGAGCGAACGCAATTGAGCATACAAACAGGGTACAGGGTTTTAGGAATTTAAAAGATATGCGACAAATGCTATTATGTCACCTTTGAACGCCATACAAATAATAGTAGTTTAAGATACGAGTGCCGCAAGTAGGGTTACAAACGAGTTGACGTTTTGTAAACCCGAGACGAAGTCGAGGGTTT
Source organism: Athrips mouffetella (assembly GCA_947532105.1). Classification (NCBI taxonomy): domain Eukaryota; kingdom Metazoa; phylum Arthropoda; class Insecta; order Lepidoptera; family Gelechiidae; genus Athrips; species Athrips mouffetella. Next base: position 38,845,019 of record OX383956.1, read on the forward strand.
ACCATCGGCACGAGTTTGTCATATCATAACCCTTACGGCCGTGTATCTTACGACGTTGATCAACACATTTGTGAGAAAACAGGCATAAGTAATACACTTGTTAAAGGAACATCTAATAAATTTTGATTGCTAAGCAACTGATACAATCAAGACCAAATTAAATTTAGCAGACAGGCTTGTATAAAATGTTATGTCAGAAGGTTATATCACGCCGCCGCCTTATCACGTCGCCTTTCATCACTCATGCTTACGAGTAGATTATGACGCTTAGTCGCCTTTAAGCATCTAATGGAAGGTTAAGTCACTTGGTCACCTTTTATCACACAAGGGTAGATTAAAACACTAAGTCGCCTTTTATGACACAAGGGAAGGTTAAATCACTTAGTCGCCTTTTATGACACAATGGCACATTAAGACACTTAGTCACCTTTTAAGACACTAGGGAAGATGAAGACACTTAGTAAAAGATTAGGACACTTAGTCGCCTTTTATGACACAAGGGTAGACTTAGATCTTCTTCTTCTAAGTAGTAACCCCAGGGAATGGGGATCTTGACCATCATATTAAGTCAGAAGATTTGATTGGGGCTGGGTTTGGTACTTCCATTTTTCCCTGTCAGCTGCGGTGTGGATCGCATCGTGTAGAGTTGCAGTGATTTTGTTTGGTCACACCATCTAGCTGGTGCACGGCCTCTTTTCCCCTCCACTTTGCCCATAAGAATAAGTTTTTCAAGGGACTCTGGCTCTCTTCGCGCAATGTGACCGAGGAATTTGAGTATGCGGGTGCGGCAAGTGTCTGACAGGCGTGTCGTGATTTTTAGCTCTTCTAGAATAGAGTCGTTTCGTCTGAAGACCGTCCACGGGATTCGCAACATTCTCCGCCAGCACCACATCTCCAAAGCGTCGATTCTCGACTTCATATTGGCTTTAATAGTCCAAGTTTCCGAGCCGTAGAGAAATATAGGAAACACGAGTGCATTCACGAGTCTTACTTTGCACCGTTTAGTAATGTCGCTGTCTCTCCAGACTTTTCCCAGTTTAGTCATGGCGCTCTTTGCAATCTGTATGCGTCTAATGATCTCTCTGTCGCAGTTACCGTCACCAGTGATAAGGGATCTAAGATAAATGAACTCATTGACGCGATCTAATCCTTGCAGATCCGTGGATTTGGTCAGTACCTGTTCGCGGTCAACTGTCATCAATTTAGTCTTAGATTTATTAAGACACATGATTTAGATATATGAATTAGATACTTAGTCGCCTTTTATGACACAAAGGCAGATTAAGACACTTAGTCGCCTTTTAAGACACTGGGGCAGAAGAAGACACTTAGTGGAAGATTACGACACTTAGTCGCCTTTTATGACACAAGGGTAGATGAAGACACTTAGTCGCCTTTTATGACACAATGGCAGATTAGGACACTTAGTCGCCTTTTAAGATACTAGGGCAGATGAAGACACTTAGTGGAAGATTAGGACACTTAGTCGCCTTTTATGACACAAGGTTAGATTAAGACACTTAGTTGCCTATTATGACACAATGGCAGATTAAGTCACTTAGTCGCCTTTTATGACATATAATGGCAGATTAAGACACTTAGTCGCCTTTTAAGACACTAGGGCAGATGAAGACACTTAGTGGAAGATTAGGTCACTTAGTCGCCTTTTATGACACAAGAGTAGATGAAGACACTTGGTCGCCTTTTATGACACAATGGCAGATTAGGACACTTAGTCGCCTTTTATCGCACAAAGACAGACACTTAGTCGCCTTTTGTCGCAGCCGAAAAGGGTAAGTCTCTAAGTCGCCTTTTATCGCAAACCGGCACTTAGCCGCCATTTATATATACACGTCTAGCATTTCAGTTTTAAGTGGGTTTTGCACAAGATGACATTATAATGTAGCGGTGAAAAACTCGTATTATATTAAAGTAGGTTTCAATACAAATAACAAGACCTATTCTTATAACAGTAAAAGTTGTAGTACATCTTTAAGGAAATACTTATCACTAACCCTGTTATCTTTCCATCTGAGTCATATAAAGGCATAGGTAGGTCGCATAGGTAGGGGGTAGGCATAGTCTGTTCCTTAATGATATTATAACGACCGAAAAAGGTTGAACAGGCTACTATTACACAGCGTTTTGATTTCACATAACATATTACTCGTGAAAACTTAGAATATTATCTATAAATAGTTAGTCCAAAAGGCAAGTCAGGTTAAAAGGGTCAGCCCAGATCTGTAGCAGAGCATTTATTGAAAAATTAAATTTATTCATTACTAGCTGGTGCCCGAAATTGTAGCCTATGTGTTATTCTGATGAATGATATTATTGTAAAGTTTAATTAAAATCCATTCAGTAGTTTTTACGTGAAAGAGTAACAAACGTACATCCATCCATACATACTTACTAACTTTAGCGTTTATAATATTAGTAGGAAGTGTCAGTTCGACTTAACAAAATTAAGCACAGTAGTACCTAATTGTTTCGACCTACGTCGTATGGAAAAAGTATCGATCACTTTAACAATTAACAAAAAGGCTTTACCAACTCTGAAAGACGTGAATCTGCCAATTCAACTGAACAACTTTTCCCATAGTACATGAGTCGAAACAATTACTACTGTGCCAAATGTTTTTGAGTCCAACTCGCACTTGCACAGTTTTGATTATTTGTTGTTATAACAACTTTTATTCGAGTATTTGTTACCGTTTAAAAGATAGAGTAAAACAAGAAACGCCAAAAAAAACACTTTTTGTATGAAAACCCCCTATTTTTAGGTTTCGGAACCAAAATGGTAAAAACGGAACCCTTATGATGCGACTTCGTCTGTTTGTCTGTCACACCTGTATATCCCTGCAACCACTCATCGCTATACTATCGAATTGTTGTCCAACTTTATTGCAATCTAGCGGCCCGCCCTGGCTTTTCACGGGAAGCTAGAAATCATAAAAAGATCCTATAGATAAAAGCACTTAAGTATTTCCCGATTTTGCAACGTGTTTCTTTTTTGTTTTAGGTCTATCGTAAAAGTAAATTTTGCCCGTTTTTTGGTCTGTAGGAATTTCATACGAACTTTCATCCCTTATTTAAACCCCTTGGGGGTTGATATGTCAAAATTGCTGAAATACGTGTTTATTTAATTTTTATTATTAGCTATAAAATCCAAATTTCAAGTACCTCTGGCAAAACTGTTGGATTTTCATACAAACTTTCATCCCTTGTTTTCACCCCTTTGGGGGATGAAACCTCCAAATTTCTGAAACAATTGTTTCTTTATTATATTATTAGCTTAAATCCAAATTTTAAAGTGCCTCATGACAAAACTGTAGGATTTCTATACAAACTTTCATCCCTCATATCATCGCGTTAGAGGATGAATTTCTCAAAATGCTAAAACACGTACTTTTTTATTCTTTACGTAGAGCTTAAAACCAAATTTCTATAATTCTACCTTTAAAAATGAAAGACTTATAGACCAACATACGGAAAAAATCATCCCCTTTTTCTTCCCCTTGAAGTGATTTTCAAGAAATGCTTAAACAATTTTTTTTTCTTTTTACCAAAAATTCGATTCAAATTTGTGTGAATCTTACTTCAGAAACAAAGGACTTTCATACAAACTTTCATACCTTATTTCACCCCCTTAGGGGATGAATTTTGAAAAATCCTTAAATACGTACTTTTTTATGGTACAAACCTGTGGTAAAAACCAAGAGCTCAAAACCAAATTTAAAACCTGTGTTCGATATTTCAGATCTGTATCTATAGCGGTTATGGCTCGGCGTTGATGAATCATTCAGTCAGGACAAGCTCTTTTAAATATTTAGATGAAAGAGTTATAAAAATATTATTATTGTAATGGGGGCCGAAATGAGCGGATTTTTTTTAAATTGTCGTAACTAGGTCGAATGGGGCATTATATGAAATGCACTTGTTAATTTCAAAATATATTTGCTGCATGGCTTAAGGCTTAGCTTGGCTATAACATGGCTTTCTATACTGCCAATGGTCTCAAGAACACAATTCACAAAACAGTTTGCGGCGCCCTAATTTTTCAAACGAAATATCTTTCAGATCCTGCTCTAAATAGGAAAGATGACTGGCACTTTTTTCATACATTTGTTTTGCACATCAGATTTTGTCGACTTGTTCGAGTAAATTCCGTTACCATAATAAAAAAAAATACACTTGGTGGTTTTTAGTGAAACAGACATGGCGATGTAGAGATTTTATCTAATGGCGACTGGTTCTCTTTAGTGATGAGTACGGAGTTCTTTTAAAACAGATCGATGGTAGGCAACGAATATAGAGACGTAAAGGAGAACGCCACATACAGCCTAATTTTGAAGACACAATAGTGGCATATGGTGGCGACTCAATTATGGCGTGGGGAGCGATATGTATAGGAGCTCACACGGAGTTAGAGACAGTCTCTGAAGAGACCATGACAGCGTATCGATACATCAGCGACATTTTAGAAGAATACATGTCATAGCATTTGCCCATTTCATTGGAGACGACTTTAAGGCTTTATCCTAATCAATATAATAGGTCTTTACCTATGAAATTGCCGCAATTTTCTTACAGATTAATGAGATAATAATTCCTATAATTCTAATGCAATTTTTTTCATTTGTCTTATATTTGAAATTGACTTCAAGGTTATCAATTAACGCATAAAATAAAGTTTTTATTTTTAGTTTGATTTATAAAATTAAAGGTTCGAAAATTGTTCGTCTTACATGTCGTCCGATTTCATCATTAGATTTGTTATATTTTTTTACAGATAATATTTTTCGAAAATTAAATTAAAGCTGCTGTTAGCTTAATGTCTTCCCAATAATGCTTAAAAAAATTAAATAAATTGAATTTATAATTCCTAAGAAAAATGCAAAAATGTTAGTACTGAAAATTGAGTTTACCTAAAATTCGCCATACAAAACGGCAATTTCATAGGTAAAGACCTATTAATTCTAGTGCTCAATCGGTACAGGCATATCTAGGCCATGTAGGTGTAGCGGTGATGCAGTGGCCAGCGAATTTCCCGGATATGAATCCGATAGAGCATGTCTGGAACTTGCTTAAACCATCTGTTGGTGGTCAGTATGGCTTGCTCACATGGTAACATTTTAATGTTAAAAAACTCTTAGAGGTTTCTTAATAAAATATTTGGGTTTAGCTAGGCCTTCTGGGGAAATTTCTCTAAGTTTGTACGTACAAAGGAACGACCGCAGACTTATTTTCCCGCGCTACATTTGTATGTAGCGCGGGAAAATAAGTCTGTGGAAATTTGTAGAAGAAGAAGCGTTGGCAGGCCCCCCACAAGGTGGACCGACGATCTGGTCAAGGTCGCGGGAAGCCGCTGGATGCGAGCAGCGCAGGACCGGTCGTCATGGAGATCTTTAGGGGAGGCCTATGTCCAGCAGTGGACGTCTTTCGACTGATATGATGATGACATTAGTTTTTTTACTCCATGCTAGAAGTGCTGTTTTATTGTCTATTAAGTAAGTATCTAACCCAAACCTTACAACGATCAACCGCACGTCAGTGGAAACATTTGCAACTCTATTACCATCTCATTAAGTCCGAAGCATTTCAACCGACGTGCTTTTGGGCGAACGAAGAAAAATATTTTAGATTTGTGCTCGTCTGATTGTAGGGTCTGCAGATAGTTGTTTTTAGTATTTGACATCATAAATACTTACTAAAAAGTAAAAAAAATAAATACAATGTGTCCCAGGGATAAGTGACCGCCAGGCGTTTTTTTAATGTTTTTTTTTCTTTTTTTTAAAGACGCGTGACGTGCTGCAGTTTTTTTACGATATTTCCTAAGTTTGTTCATCTTTTTCCAATATTTTTTTTATTGACTAGCCGACATCATAGTTTATCAATTAAAATGATTAAAGATGACTAAAATGTAGTAAAACATTTATTGTATAAAAAACAAAATTAAAATTCGAAGAAAAAAACTCTTTATTTCAGTTTTTTTCAAAATAAGTCTAAAAATGCCCCCTTAATACCCCTTAATACCACATAATTTATTAATTAACTACATGATATTTCCTACAATAGCTTAGAACAATGTTTGCTACTTATTTCAAACAAAAGCGTACAGTCAGTTGAAATTTGACTCCCATACTCAGTAAAAAAGAGCAAAGTCTTCAAAGCTAACTAAAACCGCTTTTGACACTGTTAGGCGTCTTAATATCCATTATATACTTTTTTTTATTACATGTAATTATTTCAGTAAAAAAAAAAATACCTGCGTCATTTTTGTGTTTTGTAACGAGTAAAGGTCTGATTCAAGAGTTAGTAGTTTGGTGCATGTTTGAAATAGTAACAAACATTGTTCTGAACTATTGTAGGAAATATCATGTAATTAATTAATACATTTAAAAAAATTAATACTCGGAAAATTTTACAACCTTCAGTACATACTCAATAAGTCAACATTGTTTGTGGTATATCATGCACTGGTAGAATCATACATTAGCTACGGATTGATTGTTTATGGTAAAACCTTCCCTACATATATTAGCCAAGTCAAAAAAATACAAACCAGATTTTTTTAAATGCTAATCAGTAAGCAAAGAAAAGCCGAATGTAAAGGTAATTATGAACAATCGTACCAAGCGTGTGAGATACGACCAGTGCAAGAAAAGGTTAAATACCTAATAGCTATAGAAAATTACAACTCTGATGTACATAAAACAGAGAACATCTTAAGTAAGGCCAAGAACAAGAGACAAGAGGACAAGAGGACAAGAGGTGTAAGTATATTGAACCAAGAAGCTATAATTATTAGATAGCACATTATTGCTATTAAGCAGGCATTTCTTAAACTTATTTTTTCTTCTAATTTTAATTTTGTTTTTTTATTTAATAAATGTTTTACTACATTTTAGTTATGTTTAATAATTTTAATTGATAAACTATGATGTCGGCTAGTCAATAAAAAACAAACAATGGAAAAATATGAATATACTTAGGAAATATCGTAAAAAAAACTGCAGCACGTCACGCGTCTTTACAAATAAAAGAAAAAAATCATTAAAAAAAAACCAAAAGCTAAGTCCCAAATTTATAAGTAATTATTAATAATTTTGTACAAATATTCAAAAAACGCCGGGCGGTTACTTATCCCTGGGACACATTGTATAAGTAAAAAACCGGCCAAGTGCGAGTCGGACTCGCGCACCAAGGGTTCCGTACCTATTTTTCTTATTTTTTAATTCTTATTTTATTATTTTACTTTTGACATGGTATTTCAGAGTTTATATAATTTAATTTCATAATTTAAATAACTTAAAAATTTTGTTGAATTGTTTAGACATAAGGTAATTTCCAACACAAATGTATTTCTTAAGGAATAAATAATATGAATATTTACCATATGATATACTAAAATGTTTTGCTCTTTGACTTTAAAAACTCCGCGACCATCCAACTTGACCCCTCTTTTATAGAAAAGTTCTTGAAACGGGAGCTCACCTTAATCGGTTACGGTTTATGACGTATTAAAAAAAAACTACTAACTCGATCTCGTTCAAACCAATTTCCTGTGGAAGGTTTTTTTTTTTTTTTATTAAGGGAAACATACAGTCATTAACAAATCTTGAAATAATATTAAGATAAACAAAAAGACCTAGAGTTCCACAAACTAAAATATAAAGGTAATTAATAACAATTGAGGACGAGACTTAGCTAATATATCCTTACGATAATTGCTAAGAGAAAAAGTTAAGGTAAACCCAACTGATAATACACAAGAATGATGTATCTTAATTAGTACGATATAGACACAAAATCAGTGAAAAAATAAGCAGTCACCAATGAGACTCTTATATCGGCCCAGTGAAAGCCAGAAAATATCGATGTCAATGAGACGCTTATTATAATCGTCTAATGCACGCCGAAAGAAACTGTGTTTATTATAATTTGTTGAACATCTTTTGCAAGTGAACGTCTGTTTAGAACGAAGTGCTACGCGAGAGGGTACCCTGAAATCAATTTTAGACAATAATTCAGCGCTATCGATGTGGCCGTTTATTAGTTTGAAAAGATAGATAGCATCAATGTACGATCTTCTACTTTCAAGAGAGGGGATCTTGTGACGCTCAGAAGCTGTTTTGTAGTCAATAAACCAATTATTGGTACGATAGTCTAAATTTTTTTAAAATTTGTTTTGAATTTTTTCTATTCTATCTACATGAACTTTGTAAATAGGATTCCATACTACAGATCCAAATTCCAAAGGTTGCATGGTAATGTACGTTATATATTTTTTTTTGTTTTATCATTCTCTTATTTTAGAAGTTACGGGGGGGTGGACACACATTTTACCACTTGGGAAGTGTCTCTCGCGCAAACTATTCAGTTTACAAAAAAATGATATTAGAAACCTCAATATCATTTTTTAAAACCTATCCATAAATACCCCACACGTATGGGTTAGATGAAAAAAAAATTGAGTTTCGGTTCTATGTATGGGGAACCCTAAAGTTTTTGTTTTTTTTTTTTCTATTTTTATGTGAAAATCTTAATACGGTTAACAGAATACATCTACTTACCAAGTTTCAACAGTATAGCTCTTATAGTTTCGGAAAAAAGTGGCTGTGACATACGGACGGACAGACAGACAGACAGACATGACGAATCTATAAGGGTTCCGATTTTTGCCATTTGGCTACAGAACCCTAAAAAAAATAAGGATGTGGGGATGGATATGGATACATAGGGACAGATAGGGTTAGATAGGGATAGATAGGAACAGAAAGGTACAGATAGATAGAGATGGATAGGGCAGGATAGGGAAAGATAGGGATGAATGGGGATATATAAGGGTAAAAACGTATAGAAAAGGATAGATAGGGATGGATGGGGAAAGATTGAGAAAGAAAGGGTAGAAAGGGATGGACGGACGGACGGATGGCTAGACGGACGGCTGGATAGATGGACGAATGGGCGTACGGAAGGACGGCTGGATAGATGGACGGATGGACGGACGGACGAAAGGTTTGACGGACTGACGGAAGGACAGTTGGATGGACGGACGGACGGTTGGACGGACGGACGGATGGATGGATAGATGGACAGAATGATGGATGGATGGATGGTTCGATAGATAGAGTTCAGCTAGTTCCAGTAGCAACAGCTAGTTTCCTATAATAACATACCTACTCGTACATATGTATCCTATACTATATATATTTGTAATCGGTTTCTCCAAAACGGCTCCAACGATTTCGATGAAATTTACCATACGAGGGTTTTCGGGGGCGAAAAATCGATCTAGCTAGGTCTCATGTCTGGGAAAATTCGATTTCCCCGTGTTTTTAAGCATTTTCATTTTAGACAGAAACCTACAGCGCCATCTGTTGGCGGGTAGCATAGCTTGCTCACTCGATGATTTTAATGTTGAGGCGGCTATTATAGAGCGAAGCTCGGTCGTCCAGTTACTATGCTTTTATATGGAACACGTCAAGAGATACAGGGTTGATAATATTTTTCCCGAATAAACAGAATTATAAAGAGTAATTGAACGAAAAAAATGTATTGTCAAAAAACTCACACTTAAAGGGCTTTGCGTAAGTACCACCAACATAGTGTTTTTATATAACATAATTGGATCAGAGCCCTTTTATTTATTTTTATAATCTATCGTTCATTTACATCAATCAATCGGTTCATTTTAATCTTTCGCAAGGTCTTCCTTCTTGATTGGTGGGCTGTTGATGCAGGCTTTTTCACATACACAAACTGGCGAGCAGTGGATCCCTGCTTTTCACTTTATGATCTACATAGGTTAGTTTCGCTAATTTTAAAAGCTTTTATTTAGTTTCACGTGTCGCGGTGTCTGCCTTTCTGTCTGTAACCAAATCGTGCAAGTTAAATTGGCCCCACTTCCACGTTACCGACTGAGATGAAATTTTGCATACGTATGTAAAACAGAAAACAACTCTTAGAGGTAAAACAACTCGTAGAGTATACTAAAAAGTGAAAAATTAATTAAGTAAAAAAAATATTTAAAGAGAACTTTTATTGGACGTAGAAAATGAACTAAAACTATAGCGTGTTAAACATTATAAAAGAGTAAGAGAGAAATAAGAAAGAGGGTGTAAAACTCTTTTATTTCAAAACCTGAGTCTGTGATAAGATTTTAGTTCTTCTTATACATCTAATAAAATACTAATATTTTTCTTGTCTGCTCGGACACAGAATATACAGGGTGTTAATTTAATTGCGTGCCATAGCTTAAGGGGTGGTTCAGTAACAATAAAGGAACTCAAAAAAATATTTAAAAAATCCTACTTAAAAAAAGATAAACTGCATTGAAACTAAACTAACGCGGAGAGCAATGACGTTGAGCACCGCGCTATCAAAAGCGCGCGAAAGTGTTTCAGTTATGTATGTGCCCACCTTATCCCCTGATACTGCGTACCACTGGTGCTCCGTCCGGGTCATTGCCCTCCGCATTAGTTAAGTTTCAATGGAGTTTTTTTTTTTAAGTAAGATTATTTTATATATTTTTTGTGTTCCCTTATTGTTACTGAAACACCCCCTAAGCTATGGTACGCAAATAAATTAACACCCTGTATAATAGTAGCGGCATTACAAGTTCCTGTAATTGATATGGAAAGATCACATACCTGCTTAGAAAAAAAAATTAAAGCAACACAACAACTCTTCTTATCTCTTAATACTTTAACTGATATTACGTAAGTGAATGAAGAACGTTTTGGATGTAGTATAACAATAATAGAGTATCGTAAATAGGTCAAGAGGAAAAAAACCTTAACATAACAATCACGAGTACTCGTATGTATGAAAGTTTTTATCTACATTCACATGTTTTTAAATTATTTTGCCGCAACTCCAGTAGTTTTTGTTAAAAGTTAGTACAAAAAATGATTTAAAGATAATTTAAAATTTTTGGTGAACTGTCTGTAGCTATATTTTAGGTAATACAAGTAAGGCCTGCACCAAACAGCTTGCAAAATTAAAAGGAATTTTATGAGAGTCTTTTCAATTCATTTTACTCTTGAGTCATAAGCTGCAAATGTGATTTATGGTGAAAAATAATTTAAGAGGAAACCTCGAGCGAAACTTTTTAATATTTTAACGAACAAATAACAATTGAAAAATGTTGTGTATATATATTTTAATAGAACATGACAAGAGCTGTCGTCTGACATCACATGTTTCAAAATAGAAGCAACCCATTTGTTATTATATTTTATTTCTTATTTTATTATACAAGTGAGGCCATCTAGTTACTTAAAGCTTAAATCTTTTAGATTTTCGGCGGAAATTGTTTATTTTTATTTCATGTATTTAAATTTTAAGTGCCATTATTTAATCCTGAGAGACAACGTCAGTTTCACTGTTCCTACTTCTTTAGTCCTATAAAATTATCTCAGGGTGTTTGCTGTAACTCGCTGTAAATCGAGAACCAGGGCTGCCATAATGACGAATTATGTCTCGTTTTATTTCTAAATGTATTAAGATTTACATGTTCTTACATAATTTTGCCGCAACTCCAGTAGTTTTTGTTAAAAGTTAGTACAAAAAATGATTTAAAGATAATTTTAAATTTTTGGTAAACTGTCTGTAGCTATATTTTAGGTAATACAAGTAAGGCCTGCACCAAACAGCTTGCAAAATTAAAAAGAATTTTCTGAGAGTCTTTTCAATTCATTTTACTTTTGAGTCATAAGCTGAAAATGTGATTTATGGTGAAAAATAATTTAAGAGGAAACCTCGAGCGAAACTTTTTAATATTTTAAAGAACAAATAACAATTGAAAAAATGTTTTGTATATATATTTTAATAGAACATGACAAGAGCTGTCGTCTGACATCACATGTTTCAAAATAGAAGCAACCCATTTGTTATTATATTTTATTTCTTATTTTATTATACATGTGACGCCATCTAGTTACTTAAAGCTTAAATCTTTTAGATTTTCGGGGGAAATTGTTTATTTTTATTTAGTGTATTTAAATTTTAAGTGCCATTATTTAATCCTGAGAGACAACGTCAGTTTCACTGTTCCTACTTCTTTTGTCCTATAAAATTATCTCAGGGTGTTTGATGTAACTCGCTGTAAATCGAGAACCAGTGCTGCAATAATGATGAATTATGTCTTGTTTTATTTCTAAATGTATCAACATTCACATGCCTTTAGATAATTTGGCCACAACTCCAGTAGTTTTTCTTAAAAGTTAGTAGAAAAAATGATTTGAAGATAATTTTTAATTTTTGGTGAACTGTTTGTAGCTATATTTCAGGTACTGTAGGTCACATCATAATAAAGTAGGTGTCTATAGATTGGTAATTTTATAACCATCAAGTCTTACATTGATGACTTTCCCCTAACTTCAACCGTTTTAGAGATAAATATCCAATATTAGGCACCTTTTTGAGGGGGGGAGAAGGGAGCGAAAATGGGATCGGCAGGGAACTTTCTAGATATGTTTGGATGGACCTAAGGAACATTTTCATAATAAAAAATTGTCAGCCGTAATTTGCCCTGGTTACCATTTTTAAAAATATTGAACTATAAGGCTTCCGTACCTATCTACCATATGATATACTAAAAGCTTTTGCTCTTTGATTTTAAAAAATCCGCAAACATCCAACTTGACCCCTCTTTTATAGAAAAGTTCTTGAAACGGGAGCTCACCTTAATTGGTTACTACTAGTTGTGAGAAAAATTAAAATACTTAATGATTTAACACTTTTCCCTTTATTTGTTCTGTGAGACCTACCTTCTTGCCAAATTTCATAATTGTAGGTCAACGGGAAGTACCCTGTAGGTTTTGCTTTTTTGCATAAATGTATGAAGATGAGGACATAAAAAGCCATATCTTTTGATCGCGTCATTGTAAAAAAAAATAATTTTCAGATCTTGTGTGAATTTTGAACCTTAATATTCGTTATCAATTTCAACCTGATACCTCTTCTCGTTCGTGAGAAAAAGGGTCTTGACAGACAGACAGACAGACGGACAACAAAGTGATCCTATAAGGGTTCCGTTTTTTTATTTTGAGGTACGGAACCCTTATAGGATCACTTTTAACCCTAAAGTTTTTGTTTTTTTTTTTCTATTTTTATGTGAAAATCTTAATACGGTTAACAGAATACATCTACTTACCAAGTTTCAACAGTATAGCTCTTATAGTTTCGGAAAAAAGTGACTGTGACATACGGACGGACAGACAGACAGACAGACATGACGAATCTATAAGGGTTCCGATTTTTGCCATTTGGCTACAGAACCCTAAAAAAAATAAGGATGTGGGGATGGATATGGATACATAGGGACAGATAGGGTTAGATAGGGATAGATAGGAACAGAAAGGTACAGATAGATAGAGATGGATAGGGCAGGATAGGGAAAGATAGGGATGAATGGGGATATATAAGGGTAAAAACGTATAGAAAAGGATAGATAGGGATGGATGGGGAAAGATAGAGAAAGAAAGGGTAGAAAGGGATGGACGGACGGACGGATGGCTAGACGGACGGATGGCTAGACGGACGGCTGGATAGATGGACGAATGGGCGTACGGAAGGACGGCTGGATAGATGGACGGATGGACGGACGGACGAAAGGTTTGACGGACTGACGGAAGGACAGTTGGATGGACGGACGGACGGTTGGACGGACGGACGGATGGATGGATAGATGGACAGAATGATGGATGGATGGATGGTTCGATAGATAGAGTTCAGCTAGTTCCAGTAGCAACAGCTAGTTTCCTATAATAACATACCTACTCGTACATACGTATCCTATACTATATATATTTGTAATCGGTTTCTCCAAAACGGCTCCAACGATTTCGATGAAATTTACCATACGAGGGTTTTCGGGGGCGAAAAATCGATCTAGCTAGGTCTCATGTCTGGGAAAATTCGATTTCCCCGTGTTTTTAAGCATTTTCGTTTTAGACAGAAACCTACAGCGCCATCTGTTGGCGGGTAGCATAGCTTGCTCACTCGATGATTTTAATGTTGAGGCGGCTATTATAGAGCGAAGCTCGGTCGTCCAGTTACTATGCTTTTATATGGAACACGTCAAGAGATACAGGGTTGATAATATTTTTCCCGAATAAACAGAATTATAAAGAGTAATTGAACGAAAAAAATGTATTGTCAAAAAACTCACACTTAAAGGGCTTTGCGTAAGTACCACCAACATAGTGTTTTTATATAACATAATTGGATCAGAGCCCTTTTATTTATTTTTATAATCTATCGTTCATTTACATCAATCAATCGGTTCATTTTAATCTTTCGCAAGGTCTTCCTTCTTGATTGGTGGGCTGTTGATGCAGGCTTTTTCACATACACAAACTGGCGAGCAGTGGATCCCTGCTTTTCACTTTATGATCTACATAGGTTAGTTTCGCTAATTTTAAAAGCTTTTATTTAGTTTCACGTGTCGCGGTGTCTGCCTTTCTGTCTGTAACCAAATCGTGCAAGTTAAATTGGCCCCACTTCCACGTTACCGACTGAGATGAAATTTTGCATACGTATGTAAAACAGAAAACAACTCTTAGAGTATACTAAAAAGTGAAAAATTAATTAAGTAAAAAAAATATTTAAAGAGAACTTTTATTGGACGTAGAAAATGAACTAAAACTATAGCGTGTTAAACATTATAAAAGAGTAAGAGAGAAATAAGAAAGAGGGTGTAAAACTCTTTTATTTCAAAACCTGAGTCTGTGATAAGATTTTAGTTCTTCTTATACATCTAATAAAATACTAATATTTTTCTTGTCTGCTCGGACACAGAATATACAGGGTGTTAATTTAATTGCGTGCCATAGCTTAAGGGGTGGTTCAGTAACAATAAAGGAACTCAAAAAAATATTTAAAAAATCCTACTTAAAAAAAGATAAACTGCATTGAAACTAAACTAACGCGGAGAGCAATGACGTTGAGCACCGCGCTATCAAAAGCGCGCGAAAGTGTTTCAGTTATGTATGTGCCCACCTTATCCCCTGATACTGCGTACCACTGGTGCTCCATCCGGGTCATTGCCCTCCGCATTAGTTAAGTTTCAATGGAGTTTTTTTTTTAAGTAAGATTATTTTATATATTTTTTGTGTTCCCTTATTGTTACTGAAACACCCCCTAAGCTATGGTACGCAAATAAATTAACACCCTGTATAATAGTAGCGGCATTACAAGTTCCTGTAATTGATATGGAAAGATCACATACCTGCTTAGAAAAAAAAATTAAAGCAACACAACAACTCTTCTTATCTCTTAATACTTTAACTGATATTACGTAAGTGAATGAAGAACGTTTTGGATGTAGTATAACAATAATAGAGTATCGTAAATAGGTCAAGAGGAAAAAAACCTTAACATAACAATCACGAGTACTCGTATGTATGAAAGTTTTTATCTACATTCACATGTTTTTAAATTATTTTGCCGCAACTCCAGTAGTTTTTGTTAAAAGTTAGTACAAAAAATGATTTAAAGATAATTTAAAATTTTTGGTGAACTGTCTGTAGCTATATTTTAGGTAATACAAGTAAGGCCTGCACCAAACAGCTTGCAAAATTAAAAGGAATTTTATGACAGTCTTTTCAATTCATTTTACTCTTGAGTCATAAGCTGCAAATGTGATTTATGGTGAAAAATAATTTAAGAGGAAACCTCGAGCGAAACTTTTTAATATTTTAACGAACAAATAACAATTGAAAAATGTTTTGTATATATATTTTAATAGAACATGACAAGAGCTGTCGTCTGACATCACATGTTTCAAAATAGAAGCAACCCATTTGTTATTATATTTTATTTCTTATTTTATTATACAAGTGACGCCATCTAGTTACTTAAAGCTTAAATCTTTTAGATTTTCGGCGGAAATTGTTTATTTTTATTTCATGTATTTAAATTTTAAGTGCCATTATTTAATCCTGAGAGACAACGTCAGTTTCACTGTTCCTACTTCTTTAGTCCTATAAAATTATCTCAGGGTGTTTGCTGTAACTCGCTGTAAATCGAGAACCAGGGCTGCCATAATGACGAATTATGTCTCGTTTTATTTCTAAATGTATTAAGATTTACATGTTCTTACATAATTTTGCCGCAACTCCAGTAGTTTTTGTTAAAAGTTAGTACAAAAAATGATTTAAAGATAATTTTAAATTTTTGGTAAACTGTCTGTAGCTATATTTTAGGTAATACAAGTAAGGCCTGCACCAAACAGCTTGCAAAATTAAAAAGAATTTTCTGAGAGTCTTTTCAATTCATTTTACTTTTGAGTCATAAGCTGAAAATGTGATTTATGGTGAAAAATAATTTAAGAGGAAACCTCGAGCGAAACTTTTTAATATTTTAAAGAACAAATAACAATTGAAAAAATGTTTTGTATATATATTTTAATAGAACATGACAAGAGCTGTCGTCTGACATCACATGTTTCAAAATAGAAGCAACCCATTTGTTATTATATTTTATTTCTTATTTTATTATACATGTGACGCCATCTAGTTACTTAAAGCTTAAATCTTTTAGATTTTCGGGGGAAATTGTTTATTTTTATTTAGTGTATTTAAATTTTAAGTGCCATTATTTAATCCTGAGAGACAACGTCAGTTTCACTGTTCCTACTTCTTTTGTCCTATAAAATTATCTCAGGGTGTTTGATGTAACTCGCTGTAAATCGAGAACCAGTGCTGCAATAATGATGAATTATGTCTTGTTTTATTTCTAAATGTATCAACATTCACATGCCTTTAGATAATTTGGCCACAACTCCAGTAGTTTTTCTTAAAAGTTAGTAGAAAAAATGATTTGAAGATAATTTTTAATTTTTGGTGAACTGTTTGTAGCTATATTTCAGGTACTGTAGGTCACATCATAATAAAGTAGGTGTCTATAGATTGGTAATTTTATAACCATCAAGTCTTACATTGATGACTTTCCCCTAACTTCAACCGTTTTAGAGATAAATATCCAATATTAGGCACCTTTTTGAGGGGGGGAGGGGGGAGCGAAAATGGGATCGGCAGGGAACTTTCTAGATATGTTTGGATGGACCTAAGGAACATTTTCATAATAAAAAATTGTCAGCCGTAATTTGCCCTGGTTACCATTTTTAAAAATATTGAACTATAAGGCTTCCGTACCTATCTACCATATGATATACTAAAAGCTTTTGCTCTTTGATTTTAAAAAATCCGCAAACATCCAACTTGACCCCTCTTTTATAGAAAAGTTCTTGAAACGGGAGCTCACCTTAATTGGTTACTACTAGTTGTGAGAAAAATTAAAATACTTAATGATTTAACACTTTTCCCTTTATTTGTTCTGTGAGACCTACCTTCTTGCCAAATTTCATAATTGTAGGTCAACGGGAAGTACCCTGTAGGTTTTGCTTTTTTGCATAAATGTATGAAGATGAGGACATAAAAAGCCATATCTTTTGATCGCGTCATTGTAAAAAAAAATAATTTTCAGATCTTGTGTGAATTTTGAACCTTAATATTCGTTATCAATTTCAACCTGATACCTCTTCTCGTTCGTGAGAAAAAATCAGTTCAAAAACTAGAACCCGACTACTGGCAAATCTTGCTCTAAAAAGTATGTAACAAGAAAATATTGTCATCGGAAATTGTTATGTACAAACTATGGTATTAAATAAATATTCATAGCGATGTTCAGATAATAGCCGTGGTCATATTGTTATGCCTCTTTGCCCTGAAGTTTATGATCGCTTTTTTCGGATAGGTGGCATAACATGACCACGGCTATTATCTGAACATCGCTATGAGTATTTATTTAATACCATAGTTTGTACATAACAATTTCCGATGACAATATTTTCTTGTTACATACTTTTTAGAGCAAGATTTGCCAGTAGTCGGGTTCTAGTTTTTGAACTGATTTTTTATTTCAATTATTTTGGGGTTGTGAATACATAAAAAAGCTAACAACATATATATTTTTGAAATGTGCTCATTAAGCCCTTTCATTTGATACCCAACACGGTACGGTAAATTTTTTTTTTATTAGTCCTTGACTTAATCTGCTCTAGAGGGCGCCACATACAATTAAACGAAATTTCTTGTATCCTTTAACCAGCGGATAATTAAGACGCTTCAAACGACACCTCATTTGTCAAAATATGAGAAGTAGTTTAGAAGTTATGATGGAACAGATGAACATACATACATACATACATACATACATACATACATACATACATACATACATACATACATACATACATACATACATACATACATACATACATACATACATAGCCTGTCAAAATCATAACCCTCCTTTTGCTTTGCCGTAGTCGGGTAAAAAGGGTCTTGACAGACAGACAGACAAACGGACAACAAAGTGATCCTATAAGGGTTCCGTACCTCAAAATAAAAAAACGGAACCCTTATAGGATCACTTTGTTGTCCGTCTGTCTATCTGTCTGTCAAGACCCTTTTTCTCACGAACGAGAAGAGGTATCAGGTTGAAATTAATAACAAATATTAAAGTCCATAAACCACACAAGATCCGAAAATTTCAATTTTTTACAGCGACGCAATCAAAAGATATGGCTTTTTATGTCCTCATCTCCATACTTTTATGCAAAAATGCAAAACCTAAAAGGTACTTCCCGTTGACCTAAAATTATGAAATTTGGCAAGAAGCTAGGTCTTACAGTACAAATAACGGAAAAAGTCTAAAATCATTAAATATTTAAATTTTTCTCACAACAAATAGTTACCAATTAAGGTGAGCTCCCGTTTCAAAAACTTTTCTATAAAAGAGGGGTCAAGTTGGATGGTCGCGGAGTTTTTAAAATCAAAGAGCAAAATGGTAGATACGAGTAGGTACGGAACCCTTAGGGCGCGATTCCGACTCGCACTTGGCCGGTTTTTTTATTTTGAGGTACGGAACCCTAAAAATATGTAATATAACGGCTTTCCCGTTATTCTTTGCAAGTTATTCTTGTTCTACTCATTTAATTTTGTCTAGACTTAAATGATCGGCGAATCTTTCCAATTTCATAAATTCTTCATCTGTTCTTTCAATGACAACCACAAATTATTTTATCAAAAACGTTTTTCGAGTTCAGCACGAATTTTGAAACTTGTCTCTTTACTTCTGAGACACTCTTTAGAGCAACAATTTACATTGTACAAGTTAGTGTAGTGATACCTTCATCAGTTATTGCTTTGAATTAAAGAAAATGTTTACATCTACGACAGTAATCACATGAATTTTATTGTTTAGTTAGTACCTACAATACCAAAAGCTGATCATAAAGATAAGAGATAAGATAGTTCTTTGATGTTTAGAGAGGGTTGAATGTTGGTTGATGTACTAGATAGTTATGATTTCCGCTACATTTTATATTCTATCAGAATGTAAAGCGGAGATTTCTCAACAAACAGCCTCAAAGGGTAGGCTTTATTTGTCGCGTTCCCCTACGTAGGCAGGCGCTGAGCCTCCAACATGACGCATATAATTATTCCTTGGCGTATTTTCTAATTCATGACCCACTTTGTAGGAAGATTTTAATTGTCAGCAAATGTTTCATTCTCTTTGGAGCCTTTTAACATTTTGCTATATGTGGCCTTTAATTCAGAGGCCGAAGATAACCGAACATTTTTTATCGATAAACGAGCTTAAGGCATTTTTTATTAGAATTTCCTATGAAATCAAATTGAGCTTTTTTTTGGTAAGTATATTGGTTCCAGTCTTGGTATGTTTGTTGTCTGCGACACATGTTTATTATCTGCGACACTAATAGCTAACGAAACAAACAGGTAAGTATCTGTTTTATTAGTTTTTATTATTTGTAGACAATTTTTATACTACTATTGCTACTTCAATATAGAGAAGTAGCAAGATTGTTATATTTTTTACCACGAAACTTTTTTAAAATCATTTTAACACAGACGATTGTTCCTGTATGAGAACAAACACACAGTTTCTTTAGCTCCAAGTAGGCTTTACCCGACTGCGGCAAAGCCTAAAAGGAGGGTTATGTGCTGCTTGACCTGTATGTGTGTACGTTCCCTACTATGTCCGCCAATAACTAATAACCAATTTTTAAAGATGCTTCATCATTAGATTCGTTCGTATTGATGGCGCGAGTTTCGCTGTGTATATTAAAAATAAAAAAAAAACAAAATAGCCGATTTTTGGCGCCGAAGGACCTTTGAAAAAAAAACCGGCCAAGTGCGAGTCGGACTCGCGCGCCGAGGGTTCCGATATACCTATAGTATTTTTGGAAGCAATAAAGTCCATTTTCAGGACCGCAAAACTAAATTTGTTTGTAAAGGTTTTTTGCAGATTTCTGAAAAACTGTGCAACTTAGAAAGATCGTTTTATTTTTGCTGTAAAGTTTACATAAACCTCTATCAACTGTAATTAATTCAGATTTTCCCTTACTCAAACTTCGGAGATAAGGGGGGGGGAATGGTATTTTTTTTGACATTTTTCATCATAACTTGAAAACTAAGAAACTTAAAAAAATACAAAAATATATTTTAAAATGTACAAGTAAAGCCCTTTCATATGATACCCCACTCGACCTAGTAGCGACAATTTGAAATTTGCCCCCCCCTATTTTGGCCCCCTTTACATTAATAATCATACTTTTTTCAAAAAATTTTCATGTGCAATTAGGTTGGGCAACTATATTCTAAAACTATTCCAAATTTCAGCTCGATAGCGTAAGTGGTTGCTGAGATATAGAGGTGTGACAGACAGACGGACAGACAGACAGAGCGGCACCGTAAGGGTTCCTTTTTTTTACCCTTTTGGTATTGGAACCCTAAAAATGATCCTTTCTTACCTATTATAATAGGGAGGTAGAAAAGTTCTTGGCCTCACATAGAGATGGCGCTTTGATAAGACAGTGCAGTGGTTATATTTTTTAAATCTGGCAATCTTTTAGGAGATATTTCACCATTGGCGCCAAATTCGTAATTGCGTCAAAATAAAAAATAAAACTACATTCGATTGAAACAAGTAAGTCGGTAAATTTTTGAATATTAGAGTAGGAGATAAGTGATGATATAATTTTCTCAGAAATAAAACGGGACCATTTTTGACAACAAAGGTTTTATGGGGTTCTGGACATCACAGAATCCAGAAATCAATGTTGTCATGCCGATATCCTACTAGTACAAAAAATACGAAAATCACTATATTATAAAACAAAGTCCCCCGAAACGTTTTTCTGTCGTCATCCATCCATGCATCCATCATGTATGTCTGTGATCGCTAAACTTAGGAACTACTACTTATATTGATTTTGATCCCGTTCCCACTTAAATAGATGAATTTAATAGGAAGGTTTGAAGCTATAATTTATAAATATTGAGTGCAGATTAACTGAACTGTGATGATGTTTGTCGATCGAGTCGGAAAAAGAAACGTGCCTCTAGATAGCTTTCTGGGCGTGCGCTGCGTAAATGGTTTCATTTATATGTCGAAGACACAAACTGGGCGGAAGAGGGATGGCACTATGTGGGCAAGGGATAGGCATCAGGAATAGCAGAAAACACGATATTGGCCGAACTATTTGTAGGAGACATCGATAACATCTTTGACAATCGCTAATTATATTAATTAACTAATTCAATCGAGTGTAACTTACTTGCATAACGATCATTCATCCTGACTTGCCATTGACCTCTCATACGGTATTCTCTTGTATCAAGTCGTCGGTAAACACAGCGGTGTGCAGGTTTTGTTGTCCTACCTGTTGTTTGATTTGAAAAGATTAACTAAGTGCCACAATCCTGTCAACCCCAAACATTGGAGGCTTTAATCCTAAGGCACTATTCACATGTTCTACTACAGCAAACTTACAGTGCACCGTGTTTTACTATCTCAAAAGGTATATTCACGTATCATAACCTAAAATCTCACAGTTTAAAGCAGGCAAGACTATAAACACTTAGCTTGATCAAAACGCCGCTCCTGTTGTTGTAGAATTGCCATGGCTTCTTCGCCAGCGGCTGCAGGCTTCATCTCGCGACCAACTATCACTTTAGAACTTGACGTGGTTAAATCTCAAACAAGAATGAGCTGTTGAAAATGGCGGTCTCGTCTTCACGTTGCTACGTGTTGGCTAAACTGACACAAACCACGACCCTTTACGCGCCATTCGTAATAGTAGTACCAACCTCACGATCTAAATAGAGCCATCATTGCCAATATCATCATCCAACATCGACAATCTACACTGGTACGGAAATTTGGTACTAATTTGACGTTTGGCGTAGCTTCGCCGTGCTTGGGCCACTGCATGGGTGCTGCTGGCACGAACGTTTGTCTTTGAAAATACCGCGGGAAATTCAAAATGAGTCGCTCTACGACATATATGAAAGTTATGTATGAAAGAATTTTTGCTCTCTAAGAGTACTTAAGAAAAGTCCGCGATAGTATTTGTCTATCTTTTAAGGATAAGGGCTCCCGCACACGACCGAGAATCGGTGGGCGATTATCGGCCAGAACAAGGAGGGAAGATGCAGGTGATAACACGTCAGAGCGGGATGTCGACAAAAAATCGGTCACCGATTCTCGGTCGTGTGCGGGAGCCCTAACCCACAGTAACCAACTATTTATAGCAAAAAAGAATATTTTCAAAATAAGGTATTTATGCCCTCAAGGTATGGATCCTTATCTAATTTAAAAGGTTAGTAATAATAAGCAATGAACATAGATCAAGATGTTTTTTGCGCCATGTTATTTAAATGAATATCTTGGAAGATATCACAATATTAAAATCACTCTAATTAAAGTCCTAGAATGAGCTTCACACTCGATGCGCATTTCCGTCGATAGTCGAGCGTAGCCCAGAGTTTCCGAAGTTAATTTCTGGAACCCGACGGGGCACACACAGAGGGCCGCCGTTGGTGAGTGTTAATTATATTCCTTGCAGAGGGTACACGTCGTTGCGACTGGTCGCCCGAAGCCTGATTTTTTAAATTTTAGGTATATTCTTTTGTGGTTGTCGTCCTGAGGTACAACGAAATATTTTAGAATGTTTTAAAAATTGTGTCATATTATACAGGGTGTAATTGCCAAAGCAAGTTTCCTTTCAAGGGTGTGCTCAGACCACGAAACTGAACAACTTTTCCACAGGAACGTGGATCTAAATCGCAGAATTTTTTTTGGCTTCTCCATACAAACCTTCATTAGTCGACAGTGCAATTTGTATAAAACACCCACAAAAAATATTCCGATTTCGACCCATGTTTCTTTGGAAAAGTTGTTCAGTTTTGTGGTCTGAGCATTCCCTTAAAAGGAAACTTGATTTACCTTTAACTGTTTCTGACCAAGGAGGGAAAGCGCCTACCAAAATCATTAAGCGCTTGCAAGCAGTTTATGGGACGAATGCTCCATCGTATTCTACTGTGAAATTCTGGGCAAGGCAATTCAAGTCTTGTAGGGAGTCATTGAATGACGACCCTCGCAGTGGACGACCGGTAGAGGTGACTGGAGATCACATCAATGAAAAAATTGAAGATTTTATCTTAGAGAACAATAGGTTGACCAAGTAACAGTTAGCCGATATCGTAAACATCTCAACGGAAAGCGTATTGCGATATTGCACGAAAGCCTAGGCATGAGTAAGGTCAGTTGCCGTTGGGTGCCGAAAATGCTGACGGTCGAAAACAAGCGCCAGCGACTGCATGAAGGCGTGAATTTCTCGATAGGTGTAAGGTCGATCGAAAAACTGTAAATAATCAAAATAGCAATCAGGCGCTAGGACCTCGCTGAGCATTAGGAGGTAAAAAGTGTATGCTATTATAACGTTATGAAATACTTAATCAAAATCTGCTTTACGATAAAAAATCGTAAAGAAACTACGGAACCCTATACTGAGCGCGGCCCGAAACGCACTTTGCCTGTTTTTTTTTTTCAATAGCGGCAAACAGCAAGGAGTTTTTTTGTCTATAAAATCCTTAATATTTACATTAGCTGATCGAGAATATTTAAAAGATTTGTTCACTCTTATGCGCAGTTACTTGGATGAACGCAAACGCGGCCGTGTAGCAAAAAATAATGCTAGTTGTCGAAACGATGTTATTTGGGGAGAACTCTTTGGGGGAGAAGGAGCAAATTCACTCGTATTCCATTCAATGTAACAGGCGATTAAAATTAATTCATTTTCCGGTGGAATATACAAAATGTTCGTATCATTATTGCAATGATTCTAGTCATAAAGAGGTAATTGATAAACTATATGATGATTATTTATCTGCGTTATAACATTCTTCCATAATGAGCAAGGGTGCGGGTAAATATATATAAAGTAAGATGTAAAAAGACGGTAATGGGATGGAACCGGCACTTGAGTGGCGCTCATAGGAAGGCCAAGCTGAAGTTCAACATATGTCAGGCATATGGTAGGCCTTCTTAAGGGTATATTTACGAAGATATGTGCGAGAGTAGAAAGGTGTTCAAATCCCGTCTTAAATGGTGTCAAATACACGAAGACCAAATTAAAATGGATATCCTTCCTTTCTAATCTTCATGGTCAAAAGTATTTTCGTAGCTTTTGGAAATCTACAAACAAATTGAACCTCAAGCCTGATCTTCCTGTGAGCGTGAACGGTGTCAGTGACCCGAAGGGCGTTGCTTACGTATTTAAAGAGCAATTGTTTGTAAAATCCAACTTGGAGCCATCACACATGGCTATTGACAGTGAAATGATAATCAAATTTAAGGCCATAAATCTATTGAAGCTATGACTCGTGGTAAGTCACCGGGACACGATGGCCTCAGTGCGGAATATTTCCAGTGCGGTGGACCGCATGTGGTTGCTTTATTGTTCAATCTTGACAGGCTGCTTGACGCGCAGTTGAATAATCATCTTACTCCTGTACAGCACCATTATGAAATCAGTATGGTTTTAGACCAGGTCTGTCCAATGAGTTACTGTACGATACTGTGCGTGAAGCAGACTGTTAAATACTATACAGATCGGAAAACTCCTGTTTTTGTATGCTTCCTTGACTTGTCAAAAGCCTTTGACCTGGTTTCCTACAGTAAATTGTGGGAAAAGATTGAACACACTGGTTTCCCCCGAGAACTTATTAACATCTATAAGTTCTGGTATGGAAGCCAGGTCAACAGTGTCAGATGGGGAAGCATATTTTCAGATACGTATAGGTTGATAGCCGCAGGTTTGTAAGGTGCTCGAGGAAAGTAAAAGTTACCTTATTAAGAGCTTACTGCACGACCTTCTACACGTGCAGCCTGTGTGCTAACTACACTCAAAAATCTTACAGTGCCCTTCGTGTCCAGTGCAATAATGCCTACAGAATGCTGTTGGGGCTGTCTCGTTGCTGCAGTGCTTCCGGGATGTTTGCAGAAGCACGCGTTGATTGTTTCTTTTCAACAATGCGTAAAAGATGCGCTTCCTTCCATGGTGCGCCGCGTGCGAGCCTGCTCCAACAATATTTTGCAGATGATGGCGGATTAGGTCTTTCATACGTAAGGCACTGTTGCTAGGTTTCCCGTGGGTTACTAAGTAGCAGTGTTTCACATAAAATTCAGGAAAGATATTGACATTTTTAACAGCATTTTTTGACATTTTATTTGTATATTATGACGTTTTAAATAATTTATTGTGTATTTTATTTGTTTTTATTGATTTAATTTATATTTTAATGTAATTGTAAAGTGTCATATTTACTTGAAATAAATGATTATTATTAGTTAATAACAGAACTATGTTCGATAATATGATCAATAAACATTAATTTAACGAAAATATTTATATTAATCAACTTAGTAACAACAAATTCGTTTTTTAAATAACTAAGGATATATACCCCATTTTAAATAACTAAGGATTAGGCTGTTTGGCAGTTAAATTTAATCAATGCCTCTTGCGCGCGCATGTAGGTACTCGTATCTGCTAAAACAGCGCGCGCCATTTTTACAAATATTTGTGGTGTTTATGGTAATTATTTTCAAAAGTATTATAGACTTCTAAAAAAAAACTGTTAGTAAAGTACCTAGTTCCTCAACGTAGAAAATAATAAAGCAAGAAACACAAGTCTGGAGAATCGGGTGTAGGTATACGTAAAAATCTAAGGAAAAATGCGTAGCTTGTTGTCTCCGACTTTTCCTTCGGGAAATGAGGTAAGCAAAATCTACTTGTTTTTATTTGCAAATGTGTTGAAAAAACATCGTAAGAAGCGAGTGCGCTTTGGTCATTACATTCTAATTATCATAAAATAGCGCACGTACAACTTAATGTATTTTAAATTATTTTCGCACAAATTATTCTTCCTCTATAAAAACTAACAAACGCAATTTCTTTGATACGAGGTAGCTTTTTCTTTTAATTAGAAGGTAATCGACCTAATCTGTGCCATAAAAGTAATTTAACAAGATTTTCAATTAATTCGGTTGTCATAGAGTCGATAGGTTACTTTAAAAAAAGTCCGATATGGACGACACTTAAGAGTGTTTTTTTGTGGTCTTAAGGTAAATGGCGACAGATTAGTGAATTTGTTGTATTTTCCAAGTAGCCTGAAGTGTTCGTTCCACATTTTCCGACTACCCTTACTAGTGGTGAATATGAAAGAACTTATCAAAAAATCTAAATAAAAGGATGGCTCGTCTGGCTGTTCATAGAAGCATTTTGGTACCAACACTGATGTACGGCAGTGAAAGCTGGGTACCTATTGCAGAAAAAGCATGAAAACAGAATTAATGCAGTAGAAATAAGAGCGTTGAGGAGTATGATTGGTGTGAAATTGAGTGACAGGATTAGAAATAGTGTAATAAGAGAACGTTGTGGCGTAAAAGAAGACGTAGTGACTAAAATCGAGAAAGGGATGCTGAGATGGTTTGATCATGTAGAGAGGATGAATGAACGAAGATTAACAAAAGAGATCTACAAGGCGAGAGTGAATGGAAACGTTTCGGAATATTCCAAATTTGAAACCAATGACAGATTTGAAATAGAGGTCATTGCCAGCTATCATTTTCATTTCCGTATTGCTCCATACTATGAACAGTACGGAAATACAGCCTACTTGTAAAGTAATTTTGTAAAAATACTAAAGTGGTGACTTTTTACTTGGGTGACGAATGCCTACCTATACGGAGAGTATCAAAAACCAGATCTCATGTTAAAATTACTGTTATTACGCAACAGTTGCAAAAATAACTATTAATATGTTTTCAATTAGCCAACGAAACGTCATATTTTATATCTTTTGGTAAGGTAAGATCTTATTAATCTGAATTAAGAGTATTCCAAATTTAAAAACATTGAACAAAAATTGTTTATTAACAGTAAATACATAACGTTTATAAAAAGCTCACCAATGGACCTTATTAAGAATAGGAGATCCCAATAAGGTCCATTTTATTCCTCAGATATTTCAGAAACTACATAATTTTATTATTTTAATTTATTTTAATTTTTTAAATAATTTATACAATTGCGATGGTCTTTTTTTATTATATCCGAAAAACTGATCCTAACTAAAAAAAAAAAAAGCTGATGGTCCTTATAAAGACTAGAAATTAAAATGCAGAATAATATAAAACACAGTTAGATTTCGTTATGCTATTTACTGATTTAAATAAATTAAGCATAAAACATGACATATTCAGGAACATTTTTCAGTACAGCCCCTGGGCCTGACTAGGAGTATCAGAAACCAAAAAATAACATTTTGAAATAAGTATCTACTTATGAAACCGTAAGTTTATTAAGTAGTAACAGCAGCACATACTAGTAATTGTAGGTAGCATGTTAGTAAATCACTGGAATTCGAAACAATCGAATTATGTAAAAAATCTATAGTTTTGAACACTTAATAAGGTCCGGTCCTTATTTGGTGACAAGAAGGTGGACTTTCTTAGGCACATCACCATCTTACAGAAAATAAATTAAAATCGACAAAAATAACAAAGCTTTTAAGAAATCATATTTTATGAGGTCGGTCACCGACCTTGCAACCCACACGAAATTATGATAAATAAATCATCTTCACAATTTATGCCTAGATGTTAATTTTTTGTAATAAGCTAATAAGAAATACTTGAGATGGACAAAATAACGCCAATAAATTTTAGTAAATAACCGACTCGTCGTTACACGCACATGGTTGACAAGCACACTTACAAAGATCCTGTCCAGAAAGGGCGAATTCGCCGCGAATTGTTACGCGCGAGTTTCTACGCGCGTCGGCGAGGTACTGGGTGTCAATACTTTGCGTCCACAAGCATCGCGCGAATTTTATCGGCTTGTGCGAGACTCGCGCGAGTCGAGATACTAGGAGCACCTTGTTTGCGTATTTTGGAGTGAAATTTTAAGGTAGTATTTCACAAAAAGGCAAAACGGGTCAGGAAAAATGGTTAGCTACCCATCTTGCCCTGGATGATTTATGCTACTTGGTACTAATTGTTTGCAAAATTTTTTATACATTTTTTTTATTAATTGTGTACAAAGGTCAAAAATTAGGGTTCTAGTTAGGTAGACAATATCTTTTTGCTCGTCTTTTTACTTACAATCCTTTTTACCACAGCTTTTTACATAGGTACTTTTATATTCCAGACTAGCTGTTGCCCGCGACTCCGTCCGCGTGGGGTTCATAAAAAGTAGCTAATGACTTTTCCCACGGTTCAAACTATCTTCGTATAAGTTTTTATCACAATCAGTTTATTAGATTAGTCATAAAAGCGTAACAGTCAGACAGTGAAGTTCTAGCTTCTATATTATTATTAGGTTAAAAGACAATTCCTTACAAACAATTATTCACATCTCTCTTTATTTTTTTTAAGTAATTTGTTTATAAGTATTACTTACCTACTTATCTAAGTTTTCAAAACTCTAGAACTTTCATACATTTTTTTACATTTGTTGCACCGCCATGCCGAAACATTTTTTTATCATTGTTTTTATCATAAAACTAAATTTTTAATTGATTTTAAAAATCTTTATCTGTACCCAAGACTTCAAAAGTACAGACACGCGGTTTTTACTCTTTTATTATATGTATAGATGGTCAATAATTACAAACGAAATACAAACCGAGCGTCATGGAACGAGGAGGTTACTGGCTTTGGCTATAAAAGAAGCCCAAGATAATCCCGTCAAAACGATTGCACGGAAGTATGGCCAAATATAAAAATAGATTATTGTTAATAGATGTTTACATTTCAGTTTTGTAATCAATATGACTTTTTGATATTTTTTTAGGAAAAGCCATTATTAAGACTGATTGTCATTACGTTCCTAATAGATAATTTGATATTAAGCAATATTTTACGATTTTCAATTGTTAAACTCTCTGAAATAGGCCAAAAAATAAATAAATAAATAATAAAATAGTTTATTATTCACAAAAATTTAACAAATTAAATTAAACACTCTGGTCCCGAGCTAAGTAAAAACTTGTGTTACGGTGACCAGTTTGCTTCTCCTTAACCGATGGACTAAGTAATATGAATAATAAAACAAACAATCTATTATAGGTAAGCTAAAACTAACAATCAAAGTGCGTGCGTGCGTATTGTAAAAAAGGCGTGTATGTGTTTGTGTGTGTGTATGAGTGTTTGTATGACCTATGAGATAAATATTAAATAAGATAAATATAAATAGAACCCACAAGAGGAATCACAGAAGCAGTAATTCTGTCTGATTGTAATCTAATGACAGCAACCACGTCATAAGTTTAGGTTTTATCTCACGCAAGATGAGGGGAAATATATTGATTTGCCGATTTACTTTATTGTGTAATGATATAGCCAAGAATGCGTGCTGGCGTCTTGCGAATGCAGTACTACAATTCAAAGATGGGCCTACATTTCTGATAGTACGTGTTTTGTTGTAGCTCTTTTAGTCATACTCAGTCTTAGAATGCTGCTTGTAAACAAGGTTTAGAATAAAAGTCTTACCGTAAGAACCTTAACTTTTTCATAAAGAAATTGTAGGAAACCTAAATGGACTAAAGGTCATTACTTTGAGTAGCGATCTTTGTGCTCTCTCAAGATGAATCATGTAAGATTTGCAAGCTCCTCCCCAAACTCGAATACAATAACCTAGGATAGATTGGACCAACGCATAGTATACCGAACGAATGAGTTCAAGGTCGGCCACGTATCTTAGTTTTTTAAAGACCCAAATAGTTTTCCTAACCCACTATGTGACGAGCTCCAAATGTTTGTACCAATTAAGCTGTTCATCCAAGAGGACACCAAGATATTTCACTGCAGATACTTTTGCGACAGTTATACATGAGCACCTGTCACCATAAGTGTAATCGCAGTAATGAACCTTAAGATCCGGTAAGTCAGGCTTAAATTTCGTTATAGAGAATTGCAGATATACCGACTTGTTTACATTAAGGGTAAGACAATTGGCTCCTAACCAGCGGGCAACCATATGGAGTCCAGTTTCGGCGTGACGGAATACTTCGTCCCAAGTCTCGCCATGGAAAACCAACGCAGTTTCGTCAGCGTAAGTAAAAAAAATTCCATTTGTAATTGACAAATTACATAAATCATTTATAAATAACAAGAAGAGACTTGGGCCGAGGACACTGCCTTGTGGTACTCCAAAGGTTACTGATGCATCAGAACTTATATATTCCCCTATGTTTACCTGCTGAATACGATCACTAAGAAAGTCCTTGTAAATAAGAGCCTCCCCTCGAATGCCATATCGCTCTAATTTGTTCACAAGAATAGGTATCGAGACGGAGTCAAACGCCTTGGCAGGCTCAAGAAATACACCCAGACATTTTTGTTTTGAGTCCAACTGTACCGTCACAAATTCAGTTAATTTAGTTACGGCGTCTTCAGTACGAGTACATCTTCTCGACCTAAAGCCAAACTGATTATCTGAGTATATTTTGTTATGTTCTATAAAATTTATTAGTCTTTTGTTTAGAAGTTTTTCTAAAATTTTGGAAAGAGTAGTTAGCACAGATATTGGACGGTAGTTGGTAACCTCGTCTCGAGCCCCATTCTTGTGGACGGGTGTTATAAGTGATCTCTTAAAAGCATTTGGGAAAATACCCTGCTTAAAACAAAGTTCAAATAACTTAGTCAGTGGGAGCACAATACAAGTTTTACCTAGTTTTATAAATTTTGATGGAATTGAGTCCCAACCAGTCGCACTGTCATTTTTAAGGTTGTTAATGATGCATTTAACCTCACTCTTATCTGGAGGAAGTAAAACAATCGTATTGTTTATAAAAGGGACCTGACACGATTGAAGGTCGATATTCGGAGCAAAATTTTCCGCCAATTGTCTACCGACGTTTGAGAAGTAAGTGTTGATACTATTAATAGAGGCTGCACGATCAGAAGAGTTAATTAACTTTTCGGCAGGCATTTTCGGCTTTGTGATATCAGTAACTGTTTTAATTGCTTTCCATCTTTCCTTATTATTGGTAGCTGATTTTAAAAGAGATCGTTCATAGTTCCTCTTCAACCTTCTCAATAACATATTACAAAAATTCCGATACCGTTTATAAGAGACTTCCAGAATACAGTTATTCGGATCTTTCCTAAACATTTTGTGGAGTTTGTCCCTGTGCCGTATGCATTTCAGTAAACCAGGAGTAAGCCAAGGCTTTAAAGTTCGTTTTCGACATGGAACTTTGACACTTTTTGAATTATTTTTAATAACTGTAGTTATTTTATTAACAAACGTACTTGTAGCTATATTTGCATCAGCGTGTTCCGTAATAAAAGAGAAATCAACTAACTCCAGCTCTTTTACAGCTGCGTCAAAATTAATTTTTGTAGTTATTTTGGTTGTAGTATCTCTTGTATAAATAAGCCAAAGTTGAAGAAGCACAGATGAATGATCTGTTACAGTAGGTTCCAGTACAAAAACAGATGCAGAAACATTGGTTTTGAGGAAAACATGATCAAGGCAGTTATTAAGTCTTGTAGGATAGGTATGACCAGGCAAAAGGCCTAGTTCAGCAGTTAAATTCAGATACGTAAAGCGATTTCTATCAATGCTATCACCTTTAATGTCGATGTTGATATCTCCAACTAATATCAAATTTTTCGCAGAATTTAATGGACGAATAATTTTATCAACAGAGTCCAGAAAGCCTTCGATGTAATAGATTGATGGTGATCTACGAGTATAAACAGCCAAAATGTATGTGTCCGGTATAATTTTTAGCAATAGAAAGCTAGCTCCCAACATATCTGGTTCAATAACTGTGTGTTGGATATCATTTTTAACATAAACTACTAATCCATCGTTTTGATTGTGACAAATTCTAGAATAATGACGAACGTAACCTTTTAAAGTAGGTATAGGGCCTTTGTCCTTTAACCAGCATTCTGTTAAAATAATAACGTCTATTTCAAATGTAAGGTTTGCAAGGTGTGCAAAGAAGCTATAAAAATTTTTGTATCGTTATTATTTTAAGTGATCTCTGAGAGTTTTCAGTGTTAAGTTACAGGTGGCATTATCACATAAATAGGCTGTTGCTAGGGTTTGCACTATTCGTTTAATTTTACTATTCGAATAAAATGAATACTTCGAGAGCTAAATATTCGAATATTTTCTAACATTTATTAATATAATACAATTTCAATTAAACATAAAGAAGAGTAGCTAGACCGGGATTTGGTTTGATTCTAGCATTATTCTATTCAAATAAAATCACGCATTTTAATTAGTTTTATTGTTGAATGGTTAATAAAACCACCAATCACAGAACGGGACATTGTTCGAAAAGGTTATCGTTTCGGGAGAGGGCCATATTGCGGAAGGGACGTTACGCTTCGCTTCGCGTTTACCGTTTTACAAAGTAAACTTAGGTTCATCTTTATATAACTTTACTCATGGACAGCTTCTCGAAAGCACAAGTCCGATCCTGCATGAAGAATTTCTGTCACCTTTGGGATGGCTCAGACAAATACTCCACAGAGACTACTTGACTCGATACACCACAGAGATAAAAAGCTCAACGATGTTGAGATTGGCCCACCGTCGGAAAGTTGCATGTCTGTCGGTCTTTTACAGATTGTACTTCGAAGATTGTGCTCAACAGCTCCACAAGCTTATTCCACCATCCCCCTTCTACCATCGGGAGGCCAGACGCACCGCAGAATACCACCCACACTTAATTGATATTCCACGCATTCGCACAAAGCGCTTTGAAACTTCTTTTATAATTTACACGGCTAAAGAGTAAAATTCTCTGCCTGCGTCTGTGTTCCCAAGAATCTATTCAAGTCGCGAGGCTTCTTCTGGGCAAGTTCGTCCCATCGTCGATCTCATCTCTATCCTCAAAACTAAATCGAGGTTAAGAGTAAACTTATTGACAATAAGACAAACGAACTGACCCAAATTCATTTCCTATTTCACCTCCTTGGAAGATGACTTTCGAGAAATGCTCAAACACGTATTTCTTTATTTTTTTATCAAAATCTTAAATGAATCTCACTTCACAAACAACGGATATTCATTATTCATACAAAACATTTTACCTCATTTCATTTTACTCTTTCTTAAAATAATTTCTTGTCGCAAGCCTACATGATTTGAAAAACATACCCTTCGAATTTCATGTTTCTAGATTCATCTATAGTTTTGGCTGTGCTTTGATGGGTCAATCAATCAATCAAGAATTTCCTTTTTATTATATTCTGGGAAAATATAAGTACCTTTATTACTTTTTTAACTATTCGAATATTCGGATAATTTAAATGAACAATTCGAATTTGAAATTGAAGCGGATATTCGAATATAATGAATATTCGAATTGCAAACCCTAGCTGTTGCTACTGAAATATCATCAATTTCGTGAAATATATTTTCATCAAAATTAGCCATTTGAAAAAGAAGAGGGATGTAACGATTCAAATGAGATTGGGTGGTGTGTAAAAATAATGATTATGATGTGTGAGTTCATTGGATGTTTTGTGTTTGTATAAAATGGGTTTGTGTTAATGTTGTGTAGAATAACAATGTAGGTACGAGTATAAAGCATCGCACTGTTTACAAAATCAAATTTTACTGATTTAAAGAATTGCATAGTAGGTAGGTTAGTCACATATTTTTACAAATCTTTTGCAGGTGTTCTTCATCCTTCACTAGAGTAGCAGGCTGCCCTTCACCTTTCCTTAAATTAACATTTCCACCGGCTGACCAACAGAAGCTAAAACCTTGTTCAGTCTTAGAGTTTTTGGCTAAGAAAAGGAGTCTAATCCTAATTTTTTTTTTTTTGTAATTACCCGTTTTAGACTCACTGTTCGTTTTGCCCTGAGCCCCTACTCGTTTTAGGCACCCTACCCGGGCAAGGAGAGTTTGAGGAAGACTTTAGTTATGTGGTAATTACGCCAGTAATCTATACTTATAATAAAAGAGTAGAAACCGCGTGTCTGTACTTTTGATGAATTTATGAAAAAAATTTGTGATGGCGATAAGAAATGACTAATAGAACTCAAAAATATGTTTTCAGAACGTTTTGTCTGTCTGTCTGTCTGTTTGTATTCGATAAACTCCGAAACTACTGAACGGATTTTCTCGCGGTTTTTGCAGATAGATTAAGCTTATCTCTGAGCAAAATATAGGCTATGTTTCATTAAAATCGGTTCACTCAATCAGAAGCTACACTAATGTAAAGTATCCAATTGCCTGTATGACAATAACTCACAAACTGATTCAAACTGAGTTTGGCTTACTTTTGTGCAACATAAAAGTTTAGTTTCATTGCAAACGGTTCACTAAGACAGTAGGTACGCTAAGTTTCATGCGGCGGCGCAAATAACTCACGAACTATTGAACGGATTCAAACGGGGTTTTCAATAAACTGTCAAGCTTACTTCTTACTTCTTACATTTTAGCTTACTTTCATTGAAAACGGCTCACTCAGACAGGTGCGCGAAATTTCCAGCGGTGGCGCCAATATCTCACAAAGAACTGACCCGATTAAAACGATATTTTCAGTAACGTATTTGGCTTACTTCCTGCAACATGTATGCTTAGTTTCATTGCAAACGGTTCACTCGGACATAAAATTCACTAAGTTTCAAGCGGCGGCCCCAATAACTCACAAACTACTAAACGGATTAAAAGGAGGTTTTCAGTAACGTATTTGGCTTATTCCGTGCAACATGTATGCTTAGTTTCATTGCAAACGGTTTACTCAGACAGAAAATGCCCGAAGTTTCAATAGGCGGCGCCAATAGCTCACAAACTACTGTACCGATTCCAACTGGCATTTCCATGACGTGCTTGGATTAGGTATTTCCGTGCAACATATAAGCTTAGGTTAGTTGAAAACGGTTCTCTCAGATAGAAGTTACGCAAAGTTTCAAGCGAAGGTGCGAATAACTCACTTTTGAGCAGATTCAAACGTGGCTTCCAATAACGCGTTTGGCTTACTCCTGTGCAATAAATAAGCTTAGTTTCATTGCGAAAGGTTCACACTGGCAGAAGATACGCAAAGTTTCAAGCTGCAGAACCAAGAACTCACCTACTGAACTGGTTCAAACGAGGTTTTCAATGACGCGTCGGGCTTCTTTCTGTGCAATATATAAGCTTTATTTCATTGCAAACGGTTCATTCAGACAGAAGGTTCGCGAAATTTTAAGCAGCCACACCAATACTTCATTAACTACTTGAACGACTTAAACGGGGTTTTCAATAACGTATTTGGGTTGCTTTCGTGCAAACTTAGGAATTAGGTTACTTATAAACAAAATACTTCAAAAAATAAAGAGAGATGTGAATCATTGTTTTTTAGGAATTGTCTTTTAAGGGGAGAAATAAGTTGCTAAGATTTTACAGAAGTGAAGTCCAACAGTATGTAGGTACATGTAGAGTTAAAAGCATGTGAAGCTAGACACGTTGGACTTTGTACCGCTCTTTTTTCAGTTGCCACAGAAGCTACAGTGACGGAGCCTCAGTTTTAGTTTGTTATGTTTAAGAAATAACAAAACCCGTGTAGGCTTTGTTTTGTATAAAAAATAACGAAACCCGTATCATGTTCGTCCGCGTGGAATTCGACTATAATTTTACAATTACGAGGATAGTGGGCGACCTAACAGTCCACACGTAAACAAGAGGTGTTTAATTTACAAAAATCCGTACTATCGGTACTCTGTATACGGGCGAGAACTGCACTGTCGGTCTGTCTGTCTGTCTTTGGTACGAAGCTGCGAAGATAGTTTGAACCATGGGAAAAGTAATTAGCTACTTTTTCTAAACCCCACGCGGACGGAGTCGCGGGCAACAGCTAGTCTTTAATAACTTTCGAAATTTTACTGTATAAACTACATTAAAGTCCCTTTCAAAAGCTGAAGCATTTTTTTTTATTGTAATTGTAACAAAAAATAGGTACCCGTTTACGTTTGGGTACCTGTTTTGAGCGGCCTTCCCCTATTTTTGATTTTAATTTCCGAAAATGCCTAAGAAACTCTTGAGTAGTCAAGCCTGAGCAATATTTTATAAAGTATTTCAATAATTGTTTAAAGAAAAAGCGAATTAGATTTGCATAGCTCGATAATAGGTAAAGCGTGTTGATATGCTCAGTGGTAAGTCCAGTCCTGTCCAGTCATATAATTTTAATACTTTAAAAAGAATGATTTATTATGGATTTATTATAATAAGCAATAATATGTTCTTTTAAATACTTTTTGCATTAAAAATGTCGCATCTCAAATATAGATGGACTGTTTAGCTCCTCCAAGAATGGACTTTTAAAAAAATAATTAAACAGTCAGACAAATTATTATCAAGGGTTTACCCAATAAAGGCGTATTTTTAACCCCTGTTAAGGGAAGAACAGAAGGAAAAAATAAATTGAAATGACGATTTCGACCTTGATATCACACAAAATAAAATGAACAAATTAAAACGTCCGTGAGCTGTCTATCGAGTCGGACGTGTGTCGCGTGTCTCAATATTTTGATCTAATAAATTCGAGAATTAAATTGTGATTGGTTCAGATCGAAATTTTAGATTTCTTGTCTTTCAACCGGACTTCTTACCTGTCGACCCCGCCTACTGGGCGGTCCGAGAGCGGGATAGCTTGTATTTGCTTGTGCGCCTTTAATAAATTTGGAGAATCTGCATCGCACCACCAAGGATCGAACCACGGACGGCGGTAAAGCGCGAAACGTAAGCCGAGCAATTCCCCACAGCGCCACGGATAGCAGTGACTGCGCACGCCAAATAGTGATTCACTCCTCGCGGCGGCGGCGGTCAGTGCGGAGCGTGGGCAGCGGCGCGGTGTGGCGGGACGCGGGGCACCCACTGCAAACTGGTTGCTACGAGCCAGCCACGATCTACGCGCGGAGATTTGAGTCAAGGTCAAGCGCTACAAAAACGCTACGAGCGCGTTACATTGTATATCACTTCGCTTGCGTAAATATTCCATCCGAATACTGGATGTTACTTCTGTATCCTAAATTATGATGCAAGAGCAATGCTCGTCACCTGCAACTCGTAATAAAATTCTACTGACCAGCAAATCTGAGACGGACCTAAGCTCGGCAACAACAAGTAACAGTGAGTACAACCTAAATAGACCAAAACGCGCTAGACCTAACCTTTCTCCTGACCAAGTACAAACATCTAGTCCTACCATGATGAGCCAGGAGCTTAATATCGAAAAACAGTTATCCGAGCAAACCGCGTTAATGTCTTCCCTCCTATCAGAAGTCGCTCAAATAAGAAAAGAAAATACAGAGATGCGTAAATTTAACGCAGGTATCGAATCAAGTATGAACTTTTTAAACTCGCAGTTTGAAGCCTTAAAAAATGAAATCATAGCTCTGAAAAAAGAGCGTCAGCAACAAACTTCATACATACAAGAACTTGAAAGCAAAATACAGGACCTGAACTTCAAGTCTCGCTCATCTGGCGTCGAGTTACGAAATATCCCTCAAACAGATGCCGAAAACACAGAATCACTTTCCAAAACAGTGAGCAACATAGGAAAATTAGTTGGTATTCCTATTGAAACATCAGAAATTCGTGATGTTTACAGACTACCTGGTAAAGCGAACACCTCGCGTCCGATCATCGCAGAATTTACCACAGTGCCAATAAAACAAAATCTCTTATCTGCCGTACGAAACTACAATCAGAAGTCTAAGAAACGTGAAGATAAACTAAGCACTGAAAAGATCGGCATTGCCGGTCCGCGGCTCTCAGTTTACGTCTCTGAACAACTTCCTAGTAGCTGCAAGAAGCTTTTCCGCTTGGCCCGTGAGTTTGCTAACAATTACGGTTTCAAATTCTGCTGGATTAAGAACGGAAATATTTTTCTGCGTAAAGACGAAGGCGACAAGCACTATATAATTAGGTCGGAACAGTGCCTCAAAGACTTACTTATCGAAGAC
The DNA here is from genome assembly GCA_947532105.1 of Athrips mouffetella. Lineage (NCBI taxonomy): Eukaryota > Metazoa > Arthropoda > Insecta > Lepidoptera > Gelechiidae > Athrips > Athrips mouffetella. Next base: position 38,883,386 of record OX383956.1, read on the forward strand.
CATGGCATGTGACTAGTTATTAATTGCTTTCCTTTTATTTTTGTGAAACACGCAACTGTTCAAAATATTATAAGACAATCACTCTCCACCATGAAAATAAATAACCCATCACACCAAAAACAACACACACACAAACACACAAACATTCTGTCCATACTTCACTTTTGCTTCCATACGTGTCCTCTTATGTCCCTTTGTTTTATAATATCAAATGGCTAACTTAAACAATATAAACAATGATTTAGATGTTTTATGCACTGAAAGCTCTTTCATTTGTCAACCCGAGAAATGCCCTAAATATTTAGTTACCGAACATAAAAATATAACGATTCTCCACTTAAACATCCGTAGTATAAATAAAAATTTTAATGAGCTTCAAACTCTACTAACTACTATAAATATCAAGATTGATGTCATTGTCTTATCCGAATGCTGGTTGAGCAAAGCTACTAACTTACCGTATCTTCAAGGTTATAACTCACATTTCACAAAAAATATAAAAAACCAAAATGACGGAATAGTTTTATACACAAAAGTTGGTCTTAAGTGTAAGGTAGCTGAACCATCTTTTACAGATGCAAACTGTTTGACGTGTTTAGTCGACAACAAATTTGCTATAGTTGCAATTTACAGGTCCCCATCCTACAGCTCTAAACAAAATTTTGAGAACTTTATAAATAGCCTAAATGTAGTATATGAAAATCTATCTAGCTTCTCTAACATAGCCCTCATAGGAGATATTAATATCGATATCAAACAAGACACTACAGACAACCGAAGTACTGACTACCTGATTATGAATGCATCTCACGGTCTTTTGCCTACTCACATGACCCCTACTAGATTAGGAAACTGCTTAGATCACTCCTTGCTGAAGACTAAACTAAGTAGTGTAACTATGATAATAGAATCGTTCATAACAGATCATATGCCAATTCTATTGGCTTTAAATAAGGTCAACCCTGCTAGGAATCCAAATCATGGAATTACCAAAATAAATCATGCTGCGATAAGAGCAGAACTAGAAAAGACAGATTTCTCAGAAGTATTAGCCGAAAAAGACGCAAATGTAGCCACCAACAAATTTATTAACTTAGTTAAATCAGTAATATCCAAACACACTATTTTTGTATCATGTCCTAGAAGAGATCGTATAATCAAACCTTGGATAACTAAAGGGTTACTAAAATGTATAAGAAACCGAGATCAACTACATAAAAAACACAAGAAAGCCCCTGAAAATATTATTTTAAAAACAACTTACACTCGCTATAGAAATTATTGTAACCGTCTTCTTCGAAAACTAAAACGAGAATACGAAGAAAATGAGCTGATGAAGGCTGGCAAGAATAAAAAAGCACTTTGGAAAACGATTAAGGCTATAACTAATTCGCAAAAACCCCACCACCAACCCTTAGAACTCCTTGAGTCATCCTCTTTAAATGATGTTTGCGACTTCTTTAGTAATATAGGAAAAAACCTTGCTGACTCTCTTGTCATAAAAAACACGCATCTATTCCCCTCTGCTAATCATCATACAATCTGCCCAGAAAATAATATCACCAATCCCCCATGCGCTTCCATTGTTATTTTAGAAACTGACGAGACAGAGATAGAGAGATTAATATGCGAACTGCGTACTGACTGTGCTACTGGATGGGATGATATCTCCTCCCAAATACTGAAAGAGTCTCGCCATACCCTAGTCCCTTCCATTACACACATATGTAATCTTGCTATTGCCTCAGGTTCCTTTCCAGACGCCTTTAAACTAGCAATCGTTCACCCAATACATAAAGCAGGGAGCAGAGACAGTATGAACAACTATAGACCGATCTCAGTACTATCCACTCTATCTAAAATAATGGAGAAAATCCTCAATAAGAGACTTAAATCTTTTCTTCATAGTCATAACTTGATAGCAAGTAACCAATACGGTTTCAAGAGCGGAGTCTCTACTGAGGATGCTGTCATGGACTTAACCCAAGCTATTGCTAAAAAACTAGACTCCAAGGTTAAATGTGCCAGTATTTTTCTGGACTTATCAAAAGCGTTCGACACGGTCTCTGCTCCCATACTTTTACATAAACTGGAACAAATCGGAATACGTGGCTTAGCGCACGATATTCTTAAAGATTACCTCACAAATAGACAGCAAAAAGTAAAGATCGGGTCAATGTATAGTGAAGCTAAAAATATCTCATTTGGCGTCCCCCAGGGAAGCATTTTGGGGCCAACATTGTTTCAGATTTACATAAATGAACTTTGTAAACTATCACTGCCAAATTGTAGCATTTTCACGTACGCGGACGATACAGCAATTCTTGTCGAAGGAAAAACTTGGGAGGCCGTTAAAAACTACAGCGAAACTGCGCTACACACGATATCAAAATGGCTTACACTAAATTTACTTACCCTTAATGTAGAGAAGACTACCTATATACCCTTCTCGATTCGTGATAACACAAAGCCTCGCAACTTCGACATTGTGGCTCACTCTTGCCAGTTTGCTTCATCTCACTGCTCATGTCAACCACTAATTAAATCTAAAGAGGTGAAGTACCTTGGTGTCTACCTGGATGATCGACTTAACTGGAATAAACAAATAGAGTCGATGTCTACCAAAGTTGTGCGCCTAATCTACATCTTTAAATTGCTAAGAAGTAGTGCATGCCGCGAAGTGTTAGATATGACTTATTTAGCCCTTGGGCAATCCATCATAACCTACTGTATTACTGTTTGGGGTGCTACTGGAAAGACATGCTTTATTAAGCTGGAGCGAGCACAACGTGCTGTCTTAAAAGTCTTGCTAAAAAAACCGTTTAGGTTTCCGACCATTGATTTATACAAAATTTCTAAAAAGCTTACTGTAAGGCAGCTCTACATACTGCAAACCGTTCTGAGAAAACACCGCGATGTCCCCCCCCCAAACACAAATATAAACAGCCGCAGAAACGACCCTCCTAGTGTCCCCCACAAAACTACTTTTGCAAAACATCAGTTCTATGTCTCGAGCACCTTGATCTATACGAAAATAAATAAATACCTGCAAATCACAAGCTTAAACATCTATGATCTTAAAACTAAACTTAAAACGTGGCTACTGTCTCTAGACTACACAAAAACAGAGGACCTACTTAAAATTGTGTCATAATATTTACTTACAATTAAATTATTGCTTTCACCAACTTACTTGCACATAAACACACACATACACAAACATATACACACACCTACACACACCCACACACACCCACACACACCCACATGTACTCACCAAACACACTTTCAAATCTCGCAAGCATATTATAGAACCTTGTCTTACTAATTTTGATATTATTTGTATCTTGAACAGCTTAAAACTATTTTCCTTTTATTAAATTTCTACCTTTATGAATTATTTATTAAGTTTATATTTTGAGTTTGTAATTTCTTAAATTTTATCAGTGTAGCAAGTTGTCAAAATTGTCATTAACTTGGAAGCGACGTTCACGGTCGAACCCTACTTCCTAAGATACAGGAATCTTTTTCTTAGTTTAGGAAGCAAGGTCAAAGCATACTGGTTGCAAAACAAATTATCTTTAAGAATCCAATGTAAGCACATCTTGTAAAATCTCTGTAACCACATTTAGTTCAATAAACTTATTTATTATTATTATTATATCCAGTTCGCAAAGAAGTGCCAACATTGAAGAAGTTATTACATGTTTTTCGTGAAGACAGAGGTTTTGAAGATATTGGAGACAGAATATTGAAAAGCATTGGGTTTGAATATGTAAAATTTCAATCGCAGAGGCATCTTCTAATGGAAAGACACGATATCGTCATGGCACGGTACAACTACTTAACTAAAATCAAACAGAATGCAGAACCTGACAGTAAAAAATACGTTCTATACCAACATGAAACCTATATTAATACATCGTGTGCTGCAAGTAATTGCTGGCAGGTTACAACAGGGCCATCTAAGTCCATCGCGCCTGGGCCACGATGTATTACTATACTATACGATTACTTTACTATACGATGTATTACTATGCAGCTTGGATTTGTTCCCAACTGTTGTCTAATCTATCGGTCTCAAAGCTTATCGGCAGATTACCATCACGATATGAATAGTTGTAATTTTAAAAAGTGGATAGCTGATAACTCAATTCCTAATTTACAGGAACCATACATTGTAGTATTGGAGTATGCCAGCTAGCTACCATTCCGTTTAGTTAAACAAGCTAATGATACTCATTTAATCATTCACAAAAGGTACGCGACAGCTCGGGAGTGCGGTTAAATTGAGTCAGCCAAGTAACGACGGTTAGTGCAAAATGGCTGTTCTTAAAGTAATGCACAGGATATACGACAAGCTTTGCCAAAGTTTAGTGCAAATGGCCCTAAATGCCAAACAAAGTACACTACACACACTTCTTGACAACGTGTCTGGCCGTCTGTCTGTTTGTTACGTTTTCACGGATATACCAATTTTGTTGCAATAACCTTCCGGAGCGATCGGTTTACTTTTCCCATCGGTCCACTTCCCCTATGCGTATAGTCTTTTTTTTTCTGTTACAAGTGAGCAAACGAGCAGGTGGGCCACCTGATGGTAAGTGGTCACCACCGCCCATAGCACTCACTGTCTTATTAATGGCATATTTTGACACTAATAAGACATCAAAGTGCGTTGCTCACTTTGAGAACTAAGATGGTATATCTCATGTGCCGGTAATTTCACTGGCTCCCTTGCCCTTCAAACCGAAACACAGCAGTGCAAACAATGCTGCTTCACGGCAGAAAAAAGCAAGGGGGTGGTACTTCCCCAGGCGGACTTTCCACAAAAGCCCTACCATCTATAATAATTTACAGATTTGTCCAATTTCCGTCCACTTTTATGATTAACTTAATAATAGCTAATCGATATTAAGCCTTTTTATGGCCGGATGTTATTCAAGCGAAATACCTACAAACCTTTTCTTCGATTAAAAATGTATGATTGAAAATGTTTCTTTCCGCCAATAAACGAAAGATTGGAAGGGTAGAAGTTCATAAAAAATTGCCAAAACTTTTAAAAAAAAGAATATCTATATTTTGCATATACTGAGGCTAAGAACTTAATAAAAGCACTAGCAAAAGTATCAGCAGGTAACTTATGTTCTAGGTGGAAGATTTATGTGTATGCTTGAATTGTTCTATCAACTTGTGTTTGAAATTTGTCCAAAAAGACTACGAACGTGGTCCTCGTTATATACGGTATAAATCGAAGACACTTTTACCTGAATTTTTACAGTTTACTAGACTTAAATATATAATAACAGCATCGTAGAAATGTGATTTGGAACATTGAAGTGAGAACAGTGAGAACAACCAAAGAAAGGAGGCTAGGAAAATAGTTCTTGCTGTCACTCCTTCAAACTCTACTTCTTGGTGGAAGAACTGAACACCTAATATTTACCTACGACATTAAATAGAAATTAACCCCCATCTGCCAAGTATTTTTCATTAATTACGTTACAGCGATCTGGGAAAGATTACTCACACACTCTGTATAAAGGACGATTATCCCAATACCGTGCTAACAATACTCTTAGTTTTGCGGACGGGCATACTGTGGCTTAGTGAAAAACTTTTCATAATTTATTTAAATGAAATATTTTATTAATTAAAATTTAAAAACTTTTCATAAAACAAACCTTTTCATAATTATTTGAACAGATCTACAATTATGTCTCTAGTGATGACCCCTTACCCGTAAGAATTCCTTACGTCTCTTTCCTTATGCACTCTCCAAGCTTACCCATGGTCTTAAAGTCGGTATTCCAATTCAGTAGGTAGTCCACGCTAACCCCTTATTCCTGAAAAAGTCTTTTACACTTTCTTCGCGGACAAAAGAAGCTTTCTTGCACGTATACAAGGTGTAACAGAAAGGGTACGAGTATATCAACCCTGAAGGATGTGATTCTGCCGATGAAACTGAACAACTATCCCTGAGGAATAAAGGTCGAAATACGAAAAAAACTGGTAAAATTTGTGGTACATAAGCGATTCAATTTTATTTCTTATAGGCTTTCTGAATTTTGTTCTTTTTTCCGTAAGAATAACTACTTGATAGGTTATTTTGAAAGTATTTTGGTACTTGAAATTGTATTTTTCACTGAAATTGGCGTTCAAAAGATGCTAGGGAAAAACCTGACTTAAATTTAGGTGAAAATAATTATTTTTCAATTTTAGTTAACAACTTTTTGGAAAATTTTGATAATGGTGAGACATACTTTACAGAATAGTCCCAACACCTTCGAAGTTGCCACAAGAATAACGAAAATTATAAAATTTATTAATTAAACCTGAACTAAGAGTCTGGTTTTTCCCTAGCATCTTTTGCACGCCAATTTTAGCGAGAAATACCATTTTAAGTGCCAAAATACTTTCAAAATACCCTATCAAGTAGTCATTCTTACGGAAAAAAGAACCAAATTCTGAAAGCCTACACTAAGAAATAAAATAGAATCGCTTAAGTACCAGAAATTTTACCAGCTCTCTTAAAACTTCTACCGAAATAAAATAGTGCAAACCCTGCTGCTTTACGAGAGAAACAGGCAAAATGTGTTACTTTTCCAGATGAACTTTGTAAAGAAGCCCTACATCATCATAATTTGCAATACGAATCGCCAAAATAGGTAAATTATTTATTTGGAGCCTAAATTAACATTCAGGGTATTTTCCCTCTCAACACTAAAACGCCAATTTCAGCGAAAAATACCCTATTAAACACCAATTATTTTTTATGTATTGGGTAGCCTACAGACTTAAAAAGTTTTTAAAACCAGCCACAATCTATGGAACATCCTTTTTGTATTTTTAAATTGATAATAAAAAATTTAATCGACCCATTAAATTGCTCGACAATTTTATTTACCATACTTTTTGAGTGACAAGTTGGAATGTCTGAAAGTAACGTTCAAGACAATCATGACTAAAAAGAAAATTGAAAAAAAAATAACAAAAAAAAGATATGAAGCTTTAAATTTCCTTCGGCAGAAAACCCCTTAGCATGAGGCATCTAAATTTTTCTTTTGAACGCCTATCAGAAATCAGAAATGTTTATCAACACTAGGACATCACAACACAACTCTATAAAAATACATTAAATGCTTAGCAACAAGAAGGAATATTCTCATGTGGGTAAAATACAAAGGAAGAGAAAAAAAAAAAGATACAGTGCTGTGACATCGGCAGTGATAAAAGGGACTCACTCAGCAAAAGCCGCAGCACGCAGGTTGCGACGCTGGTTTTCAGTGAGTCCTGCTGAGTGAGGCACGGACGTATGTATAAAATATACTTACATAAACAATTTAGGTATATACATACATACAGACTTAAAATATAAGAAGCAGATGATTCATAATAATACATATATCAATGGGCCACCCTGTATAATAAGCTACCGGTTGCTTTTAAAGCATTAGATAGTAGTCAATTTAGGAGGACGCTAACGGAATGGCTGAGCAAGAAGTGCTATTACTCTATAAAATAATATTTAGATAATAAGATAGTCTAAGATTATATTTATAACAATTAGGACTACTTATTAGGAAAAAATATGTAATATTTGCACGCCTGAGAACAGGTACAGTACATGGACGAATTATAATTATAGGACCTTTGTAAAACTGTATTCATGCAAATAAATGTTTGATTGATTGAATACACTTTGTCCTCGAGGATAAATATTTTTTTTTAGTTGAGTATGAAAATTGTGTCATATTGGGCCGATATGTAACTAACCCCTTTATTCTTAGTTGGTCTTCGACGGGATAGGGTTGCCTACGGCTCGCTCGCCATATGGAATAGCTCTGATTGGTTTAAATATTAATATAAAATCGAGCACTTAACATTTTACGAATCAAATTTTTAGACGAGGATTACCTCTAAAACAACTGAACTATCACATTTTTTTACCATTCAATTCTTCTCTATTATCATAACCTATCTTGGCTATACATAAAGTCCACTTATCACCGCAGTAAAACATTAACACGGGAAAATAAGTTAATCAACTCTGGATCCGATCTAAAGATAATAAGAACGTTTAAAGCGAACGAAATCACGGGCAAAGGCTAATTACTTATATAAAAAAGCCGAATAATCGCTTCCGCTCGCTCGAGGAAACAATAGCGTCACTTGCGTAATTCTATCCCCTCAAGATGGGTCATTTACAATCAGTTATATGAAAGAGATGATCATACTCGACCATTCATTCCTTAATTAATGTCTAATCTGATAGGACAACCCGGGGTGGTATGTAAATATAGGTTGGTGGTCACTGACCCGATATAGCAATTGCGCTTACAGACAATTAGTTACTAATTCAAGCAGAGCAGAGTGTAATCGCACTTTATCTAGAATCGAATCAATGAGACATTCAATTATGTACTAATATAATATCAGTATACTTTACATTTTATTGAATTGATATTTTTTTTGGATCACCAACAGTCAAGGTTGTTTTTAGGGTTCCGTACCTCAAAATAAAAAACGGAACCCTTTTAGGATCACTTTATTGTCCGTCTGTCTGTCTGTCTGTCAAGACCCTTTTTCTCACGAACGAGAAGAGGTATCAGGTTGAAATTAATAACGAATATTAAGGTCCCTGAACCACACAAGATCTTAAAATTTCAATTTTTTACAACGACGCAATCAAAAGATATGGCTTTTTATGTCCTCATCTCCATACATTTATGCAAAAATGCAAAACCTACAGGGTACTTCCCGTTGACCTAAAATTACGAAATTTGGCAAGAAGCTAGGGAAAAAGTCTAAAATCATTAAATCTTTCAATTTTTCTCACAAGTAATAGTAACCAATTAAGGTGAGCTCCCGTTTCAAGAATTTTTCTATAAAAGAGGGGTCAAGTTGGATGGTCGCGGAGTCTTTAAAATCAAAGAGCATAAGCTTTTAGTATATCATATGGTAGATAGGTACGGAACCCTTAGGGCGCGAGCCCGACTCGCACTTGGCCGGTTTTTGTCTTCTATAAGACTTTCCGAAACCATAAATCGATTAAATATCACCACCGATGCAAAGTACCAGAAACGCAAATTGCCTGATACGCAGATGGCTAGTTTTTCAATCGCGAAAGTATTAACTGCAGTCGTAGGTTTTTGAAAATATTTTTGCCAGGCCCGGTAATCGAATCAGGTAAATTAATCCTAGCCCGTTCCAACACCGACCGAATGATTGATGAACACATTTGCTCATAAAACTGCTCTATTAGCACTATAATAGGGTCCATAATCTAGCTAATTAAAAACGCGCCCTTTTGCCATTATATTACGGCACTAGTGTTTCATTTAATTTTTTAATTTCGACAATGAAAAAGGAGTTGTTATGTCTATAACATTCATAATATTTTCATGAATAAATAGACTGTGTTCGATACAATGATAAATAAACGTTCATTTAATGAAAATATTTAAATTAATCAACTAACTAACAATAAATTTGTCTTTTATATAAGAGAATATTTCTTTTTATAATTCAAAGATTAGACTTTCTGGCAGTTTAGTCAACGTGCCTACTGCGTGCGCATGTATAATCTGTGTTTGCTAAAAAAGTAATGCGCGTGCCATTTTACAAATGTTTGTGGTGTGTGGAAGCAAGGGAAGTATGTCAAGATCGTAGCAGGTGGAGAACTGTGGTCTCTGCCTACCCCAACGGGAACAAGGCGTGATGTTATGTATGTATGTGGTGTTTGTTGTAATAATTTTCAAAAGTATCAACTTCTAAAAATATATAAAACTGGCCAAGTGCGAGTCGGACTCGCGCACTGAGGGTTCCGTACCACCACATAATCATAATTGTATTAGTTGAAATTTCAGTAAGTTAGTAGTAGTAGTTAGTTTCAGTATGTGCTAGATTTTTTGAGTCTGACACGCGCTTGACCAAATTTTATTATTTGTTGTTATTTTATGGCTTATGCACTATAAATATACCAATTTTCAAGTTTGTAAGTGTTCCCGTTTTTAAAATAGAACTAAAACAAAAATCGCCTCCGCGACCATCCAACTTGACCCCTCTCTTATATGAATGTTCTTGAAACGGGAGCTCACCACAATTGGTTACCATTAGTTGTGAGAAAAGTTGTAATATTTAATGATTTCAGACTTTTCCCATTAGTTGTACTGTGAGACCTAGCTTCTTGCCAAATTTCATAATTTTACGTCAACGGGAAGTACCTTGTAGGTTTTGCTTTTTTGCATAAATGTATGGAGATGAGGACATAAAATGATATCTTTTGATTGCGTCGTTGTAAAAAATTTAATTTTCAGATCTTGTGTGGTTCATGTATCATAATATATGGTATTAATTTAAGCCTGATACCTTTACCCGTTCGTGAGATAAAGGGTCTTGACAGACAGACAGACGGACAACAAAGTGATTCTATAAGGGTTCCGTTTGTTTCTGGTACGGAACCCTAAAAACAGTAAAAAATTAAGTTTCACAACGTCGAAAATACTCAGACACGTGCGTAGATATCTCCCATTATACAATTTTGGTCCCTATCCAAATCGGTCGAAACAAACTTCTGTCGTCTCACATTACCTCCCCTGCTGAAAACTGACGGGTCGCTAGCTCACTCTGCAACAGAGAAGGCAAATTTGTTTGCGTCTCTATTTGCAAGCAATTCTCGTTTAGATGCCGGCTCTTATCAACCACTAACGATTCCTCGCGGTGATTCTTCGATGTCGGAGATCACAATACACGCAAAAGAGGTTCGCAGAGTACTCCGAAGCCTAGACGTGAACAAAGCTAACGGTCCTGACGGGATACCAGCAAGTCTTGAGGAACTGTGTACCTGAGTTGTCTCCTGTGCTAACACGTTTGTACTGCCGCCTCTCTCTTTTAAAACAAGAACGGTGCAAAAATCTTGGAAGGTTGCCAGTTTTTCTTTGTTCTTGGTGATAGAAACAGTACAATAAAAGGAATTAACCTTTACCAAACCTAACGTGAGCAATAATGGTATTCATGGTGCATATTATTTGAGCGCACCAAAAACGTGCAACTTTCTGAAAATCTTTCGTTTGCACAGATTATAAAGCCTTTTCATCAACGCATCTTCCGAAAAAAAGCTGAATCGTTTTTTTTTGAATAATTCCCACGATATATAACTTAACGTTTTCAGCAAAAGGTTTGATTTTGGTAACATCGGGGGCCCATTACTTACCGGAAATTCTCTTTTATGTCATTTATCGACTGAAATCGGGTGCCTTAAAGTGGTAATTTTAGTTTTGGAAAAAAAGTTGGTTGGAGTGTGGGTACCATATCAGGGAAATTTGGTAACTTTGATAAGGTTTGTTGAGTTTATAGCCAGAAATTCGTTAAAAATGTTATTCGAAAATCCGGGTCTTTCGGCACTTGCGTTTGCTCCAACATTCGTTTAAAATGGTACGAATTGATTTGTGGTATACATAAATTTCAGCGGCTATCTCTCAGACTGAAACGACGATTTTCAGTCACCATTTCCTTCACTTTGAGACATTAAATATTTATAGAAGCCAATGATCTTGAAAATTATACTTTCTAGGTAAAAAAGCCTCGCGAGCCCTAGTAAAGCTATGCTTTTTGCTAGTTTATTTTTTATTTCATTTAATGATGAATCTACATGAACAAGAAGCATGTACCGACATGGGTTCAATATTGAAAATACTAGAAAACCGATTAAAACTAGATGGAGTTAAAAGATTTGCCAAGCTCTAAACAAAATCAAGATACTTTATGTACAGGGCCAGAAAAACGTATTTTAGACACCTACAATATGTTAATGTACCTGAAATAAAAAATAAAATTATATGTGCTGATGCGGGGATACTGATAAAATTTTCATTTCCTGTTTCCCTACGTCAAAGAAATTTATCAAGTTCCGCGGGCCGCGTCATTCCACTTGTTTCCACCACCAGGGTCCACCGCACCAGTGATAATAATAATAATATATATTTTCTCCTCTTGAATCAACCAGTGGATCCAAACGTATTTTCTTTTCCTCTCAAACCATTGGTGGATCTAAACGTATTCCTCTTTCATCGTGGATCCGACTTAACAGAACCGGCAATCACTACCATCATAATAACGACTTTAACAACAATCAGTCTAACGGAGTCCACGCGGACCCTTTGATATTGATTTTGAAAGCAATCGGCTTGAGTAGTAAAAGGTTCAAAATGGCGGCCTTTTAAAAAAAATTATAACCGTTTCGTTATCAACAGAGACCACACAGATATAAATTTTGGGAGCAATCAGTTCAGTAACTGAGAAGTTCAAAATGGCGGCGACATTTTTTAATTTTGACAACTGTTTCAACATCAGAGACCACACCGACCCTCAGATATCGATTTTTGGGAGCAATCGGTTCAGAAACTAAGTTCAAAATGGCGGTCACTTTTTCTAACTTTGATAACTGTTTTGCTATTGGAGATCACAAAGACCGTCAGATATCGATTTAGAAAGAATGAAAATGAAATTGAAAAATGTTTATTACCAAATAGAAGTACAAAAAACATGACAAATTAACAATAACACGTTACTAATTTACAGTGTATTACACAAATAAACTTAACAGCGGACCGTGCACTAAGCAAGCTTGTATCGCAGGGACCGGATACTGATTTACTAAAATAACAGTCGTCGGTTTAGTACTTCAAATGAATGCCACTGGAGACTGCGGGCTGAGGGATGAATGTCTTAAAATCCATGCTAAATTAAAAATAATATGAAAAAACAAACCTGCCCTGCCAGTTTCGTGTTATTAACTTCATAGTTTCGGCTGTGCATTGGATCCCTGCGTCCACTTGGATCCACTGCCAGGCTCCACAGGTGGAGTGGAGCCATACCCTTGTAGAGTCAGTCAGGCAATTAGACAGAACTTCTCTTTTTTATTATATTAATATTTTATTTTATTTGGGATGGGACCGGAAGCGATCACCGGTTGGTAAAAGGCACAATGAATATCAACGTGAAGCTGGAAAGAACTCGACTGATGAAGTCTACGCTCCGTCCAGCACCCACCAATATCCAAAACCCCGACGGCTTTCAGCTCGAACTGCAAAAACGCTTTGAATGCCTTGGTGAATGCGTATATGTGGACGACTACAATAACGGGTTCGTGGAAACTGTCCATACAATTGGGTCAAAGTACTTTAGACCCCACCGTACTAAAAGAATCAAAAAGATCTCTGACCATACCCTCAAGCTAATGGAAGAAAGACGCGAAATGGTTCTGCAGTCTTCGGAAGATGCTTCTCAATATCGGCGGCTCAGTATACAGATCTCTAAGTCTCTGACTCGCGACCTTCGGCTATTTAATACAAAACATATTAAAGAAGCGATTGAGCGGAACAAAGGCTCCAAAGTGTTCGCAAGAGATCTGTCTATTGGAGAGAGCCAGTTGACGAGGCTGAAGACCGAGGACGGCAGAACCGTATCGTCCAAGCCTGAGCTACTGAGGGAAGTCGAGAAGTTCTATGGGCAGTTATACACGTCAACCGGCCCACCCGTTAGCAGTCTGGCCAACGATCCAAGAGCTAGACTTACCCGACACCATACCGAAGATATCCCGGACGTCAACTTGTACGAGATTAGAATGGCTCTCAGACAGCTTAGAAACAACAAGGCACTTGGGCACGATGGAATCACGGCTGAGCTTCTGAAAGCAGGCGGAAGGCCAATGCTAAAAGCTCTTCAGAAGCTGTTTTATTCTGTCATACTCGAAGGGAAAACGCCACAGGCATGGCACAGAAGTGTGGTGGTGCTCTTCTTCAAAAAGGGTGATAAGACCCTGCTGAAGAATTACAGACCCATCTCACTTCTGAGCCATGTCTATAAGCTGTTCTCGAGAGTCATTACGAACCGTCTCGCGCGCAGACTCGACGACCTCCCGAACAAGCCGGTTTCCGTAAAGGCTTCAGTACCATAGACCACATACATACGCTACGGCAAGTTATACAGAAGACCGAAGAGTATAATCAGCCACTTTGCCTAGCGTTTGTGGACAATCAGAAGGCCGATTCGATCGAGACGTGGGCCGTGCTGCGATCTGTCCAGAGGTGCCAAGTCGACTAACGGTACATTGAAGTGTTGAAGGATCTGTAAAAAAATGCCACTTTGTCAGTTCGTCTTCAGGACCAGGACTCGAAACCTATCCAATTGCAGCGAGGAATGAGACAGGGAGACGTCATATCTCCTAAACTGTTCACCGCTGCATTGGAAGACGTCTTCAAACTCCTGGACTGGAAAGGACTTGGCATCAACATCAATGGCGAGTACATGACCCACCTTCGATTTGCCGACGATATTGTCGTAATGGCTGAGACCCTGGAAGATCTCGGCACGATGCTCAATAACCTCAGTAGAGTTTCACAACAAGTGGGTCTTAGACCCTGTCCAGAAAGGGCGAATTCGCCGCGACTTGTTACGCGCGAGTTTCTACGCGCGTCGGCGAGGTACTGGGTGTCAATACATTGCGTCCACAAGCATCGCGCGAATTTTCTCGGCTCGCGCGAGGCTCGCGTGAGTCGAGATAATAGGAGCGCCTTGTTTGCGTCCGGATGAACGTGCGAAACACGCGCGAGTAAATCGCGGCGAATTCACCCTTTCTGGACAGGGTCTTAAAATGAACATGGATAAGACGAAAATTATGTCTAACGCCCTTGTTGTACCCACTCCACTCAAAGTTGGAGACTCTACGCTCAAAGTTGTCGATGAGTACGTATACCTTGAACAAACAGTCCAGCTGGGTAAATCCAACTTAGAGAAAGAGGTTACTCGTCGAATCCGACTCGGATGGGCAGCGTTCGGGAAGCTCCGCAATATCTTTACGTCCACAATACCGCAGTGTCTCAAGACGAAAGCCTTTGACCAGTGTGTGTTGCTAGTGATGATATATGGCACCGAGACGTGGCCGCTCACGATGGGCCTTATCAGAAAGCTCAAAGTCACCCAAAGGGCTATGGAAAGGGCTATGCTCGGAGTTTCTCTGCGCGATCGAATCAGAAATGAGGAGATCCGCAGAAGAACTAAAGTAACTGACATAGCCCTGAGATTCGCTAAACTGAAGTGGCAGTGGGCAGGGCACATCGTAAGAAGAACCATTGCCGATGGGGCGTGAGGGTTCTTGAGTGGCGACCACGTACCGGAAGACGAAGCGTTGGCAGGCCCCCCACTAAGTGGACCAACGATATGGTCAAGGTCGCGGGAATCCGCTGGATGCGAGCAGCGCAGGACCGGTCGTCATGGAGATCTTTAGGGGAGGCCTATGTCCAGCAGTGGACGTCTTTCGGCTGATATGATGATGATAATGATTTGGGATGCTTACAGCTATATTAACAATTTGAGGAGGATTCAAACATTAATAACAAAACTAGCCTCGTCCGTTCCGAAGGAATCAGTCGTCTAACTATTCGAATACCGGGAATTAAACACCTGACAACGTAACATGATATTTCACCGAATTACTTCTTTTTAACAAAATCTCATCATCATCATATCAGCCGAAAGACGTCCACTGTTGGACATAGGCCTCCCCTAAATCTCCATGACGAGCGGTCCTGCACTGCTCGCATCTAGCGGCATCCCGCGACCTTGACCAAATCGTCGGTCCACTTTGTATGGGGGCCTGCCAACGCTTCGTCTTCCGGTACGTGGTCGCCACTCTAGAACCCTTACGCCCCATCGGCTATCGGTTCTTCTTGCGATGTAACAAAATCTAAATCCCATAAACTATGGAAGAGGTGTGACGCCCCACGTACGCCGAACCTAGCCGGGACGCTTTCCAAGCCTTAGTACAGCCCTAAACCGACGCGCAGCCACACATAGTGGAGCGGGCTATTTTATAAAATAAGGCTAACAGCAAGTTCTATTGTATAAAAAAAATAACGGGGCCGCCCTCTTCATCGCCCGCTCCGCTGAAGGCGTAGATACCGTCCGGTTTCCGCAGCGCAAGACGCACGCTAGTTGCAGTGTGATAAGATAAATGAAAAGAAAGGTAGAAGAAAGGTCAGACTATTGGCTAACTTGCAGTTATTACCAACAAATTTAATTGAAAACCGTTGGCAAAGTCTTTTGGATCTAACAAACACAGATAGCATTCAAAAATTTAAAAAATATGTACCTACTTAGAAAATCGAAAAATCGATATTTAAAAAAAGCGCACATACTCGTCATTGGAGAAACAATGCAGCAGAGTACTGTAGTGCAACAAAAAAAAACCCAGATTTTGTGCTCAAACTAGAAAAAGAAAGTAAAATATGTGATCCAACCTTAAAGTTTGGTAGTCTTCAAAAAAGAGAAACAGGAGAACTGCTGACATTGAATTCGACCGCATATACTTACAAATAATTGCTAAACTAACTTGCTAAATAAATTGATAGCTAAAAAAATTACTTGCTTAAAATTCCTTACACCTGCTTTCACAAATAAATATTATTCTATTCTATTCTTAGTTAATATTCTGGAATCTCTTGAGTAAATTTTTGGTTTAAATAAATAAACCTGAATATGATATTTTTTATTAGGTATTTATCATTCACGTTGCAATAAGTCGTATTTATTTAACTTAGCATCAAATATAGTATGATAATAATATGCGTATGTGGTTATCTGCGTATCAGGTAATTTTGGTACTTTGCGTTGGAAGGCTTCAAAAGTGTGTGGTCTGGTTCACTTCCGCACCTTCAATCATGTGAGAATCGTATCTCCGACCCCTGCTGCCTTAGGCATGAATGAGTCGCAAGCCCTACTACTGACAGTATTTTTAGAAGCAATAAAGTCCATTTTCATCCCATCTATTCGAAAACGACGACATGGTTTGCCTAAGTGCACCCAAAGGTGGTGTTTTCTATGAAACCTGCAAAGTGCGCGGCAAAGTACTTTGCGGCGCACTTATACAGATATAAACTCCGTAATTATCTTTGCCGCGCACTATTTGAATTTGGAACATCTTAGTGTTCAGCGCCAAAGAAATCGAACGATGACGGCTCATAGTCGCGCCACCGGCTAAATAAAATAAAATAAAATATGAGACGCCTTTTATTTTCTTATAGTGGGTGATGAAAAGTCGTGTCGGGCGAAAATATATTTTTGCCTCGGGTGACGTACTTTGAATCCCTCGCTACGTTCAAGATTCTACTCTAGAATCCTTCGCTCTGGATTCAAAGAAGCGCCCTTGCCGTAAAAATATTATTTTGCTCCTTTATAACTCAATCAACTATTTCACCTAGATAGAAGCTAGGTCTCATAACAAAAGTAAAGAGAAAATTCTAAAATCATTAAATAGTACAACTTTTCTCGCCACATATCATGAATTATTTTACAGATTAAATAACAGCAAACTAACGTTTGTACTTTCATATTAAAGAGGGGTCAGGTGTGAGCGGACGCGGAGTTTTTTAAATCAAAGGGCAAAAGCTTGCAGTATATCATATGGTGAACAGGGAACCCTTAGTGCGCGAGTTCGATTCGCAATTGGCCGGCTTTTACCATTTTGGTTGGGTGCAATGAGAACAAAGTTGATTTCTATGAAACATCCCTCTTTGATATAGTGAATTTTCTATCGCAATTATTTGATAAGGGCACGCTCAATGATATACTTATTATAGGTGATTCAAGTCAACAGATCTTTCTTTCAAACTAATTTTAAGTACTTATGTAGGCGCATGGCATCCTAATAAACAGGCGTTCCATAAAAAAGGTAATCAATCACCATTTTGCCATTACTAGTTATTGATCGCTTTTTCTTAAATAGTATAGTTACACCTTACTCAACCAGGTTTTAATTGAAATTGTAGATTTGATTAAAACGTCCCGGATTGGCTTCCTACAGCGTTTATTACTTTTCCCTTTAACTTCAGGTTTTCCTAGATGTTTTCCGGCTATAACCTTATTACAAAAAAAACTTAATTTATTCGAACCAACCACAGTTCACCATTAATTTGCCTCATGATGGGAGTAATAGGTACTCTACTTCCCAAAACAAGATGCAATGGTACATTATGGCATAGTTGGTCACAAGATTTAAGTGCTGCTGGTCTAAACGGACAAAAACGAAAACGGTGCCTAGCAAAGTATAATATTGAAAAGAAAATAACAAACTTACCATATTGCTACAATTCAAATAATATCACTTTTGACTTTAATTTAAAAAAGGCCGTTTTACACTGCAGTAAATAGCGACAAAAGTCTTTAGTCGCCGATACGGCGACATAAATAAATAACAACTAGATGATGTAGATTTCACCGGCGTGTATTACTGAATCAATTATAGCTATAATATTTACATAAGCTAAGATAAAATAGCGTGCTTGACATAAGACGGTAAAACAATGACCAGCTCTGTGCTATAGACAAAGTCCCAAAGGGAAGTGGTTGCTTATTAAAATCAGGGCAAAGGCAGCAGAGCCCATACTGCCACAACCACCCCCCTACGGAGAAAAATAGTTACACAAAAAAAAAAATTAACAAAACGTAACAAAAAACAAAAAATCAAACTTCGCAAATGCAGAAAATGCATACAAATGTAACAAAGATTTGAAGTCACATTACAAAAATATTCAAACCTAAACAGCTATACGTCATAAACAGTTTTAAATCTAACAGTTCGTCCTGACCGAGTGATAACAGGCTGCTGTACTGAGTGTTTACCAGGTGCGGAAACAATAGGAGGAGCTAAAGGACGAGCCGACGCGGGCGGACCCATGGGTGGCGCGGAGGGCGCTGCAGCAGCTGCGGGATAGGCAGGCAGGACGACTATATCAGGGTCAGGCGCGATGAAAGCCGGCTTAGTGCGGTCGATACTGACCTCAACCTTCTTTCCGGCAGAGTCCAAGGTTAAAGTTTTGAGGGAGCGACCAACGACTTTGTATGGGCCAGTGTAAGGTGGTTGAAGGGCTCTCCGAACAGAGTCATCGCGAAGGAAAACGTGAGATGAATCCTTAAGATTCCTAAACACGAAAGTTGCAGGTGTGGCATGTGCAGATCCAGGAACAGGACGGAGGCTGGCCATCTTGCGACGAAGTCGGCTCACGAAATCGTCCGAGGGTTCCGGCTGAGAGCTGCTGGGTATCAAAAGTTCACCGGGTAACCGCAGCGGCTCACCGTACACAAGCTCCGCAGAAGAACATTTTAGGTCCTCCTTTAGGGCGGCCCGAACACCCAACAGGACTAATGGTAGAACCTGGTGCCAGGTGTCTTTGTGACACATGAGAGCAGCCTTAAGCTGGCGATGAAAACGCTCGATCATACCATTAGCTTGTGGGTGGTAGCTAGTGGTCCGTGCGCGTTTGGTGGCGCCAATATCCAAGAGGCGGTTGAATAATACAGACTCAAATTGGCGGCCCTGGTCAGTAGTGACCGTGCAGGGAACGCCAAAGCGCGCGATCCAACCGCGCACGAAACAATTAGCCACCTCTTCCGCAGTAATAGACATCATCGGCCAAGCTTCTGGCCAACGGGTGTAATGGTCTATTGCCGTCAGGCAGTAGGAATAACCGTCGGAAATGGGAAGTGGACCGATTATGTCTATGTGTACGTGCCTGAACCGTGCCGAGGGCGTTGCTATAGTACCGAGCGGCGCAGAGACGTGGCGCGTCACCTTACAGCGCTGGCAGGGCAGGCACTCGCGCGCCCAGCGGCGGCAGTCCTTGAGCACGCCAGGCCACACGAAGCGATCGGCCACGAGGCGAGCAGAGGCACGCGCACCCGGGTGGCTCAGGCTATGCAGGCGCTCGAACGTCGGCCGGCTTTGAACTTGCTTTCGCAAGTTGATAGACATTTATTTAATGGCATCACATCTCATTACAAGTCGTATTTCACCATTGTCAAAGTAAAGAAATTATTACTAAATTATGGCGAGATCGCCAATGCCCAGCGAAAGATTAAGATGCGCGAGTTAAGTTTATTTCGTTTGAACGCTACCTACTTGATAACGTCAAGCAACTCGCATGTTATCGTCAAGTATGTAACTTACTTGTAACGTTTATACGAAATGACCTACCTATAGTATTTTTAGAAGCGATAAAGTCCATTTTTAGGACCGTCCGTAAAACTAAATTTGTTTATGAAGGTTTTTGCAGATTTCTAAAAACCGGATATACTTAGAGAGATCGTTTTATTTTTCCTGTAATATTTACGTAAAATGTCTATCGACTACAATTAAATCAGATTTTTCCTTTAGCGAACTACGGAGATAAGGGGTATTTTTTGTCATATTTCATCTTAAATGAAAAAAAAACTAATCAAGTGAAGCCCTTTTTGGGCCCCTTTACAATAATAATAATCATCCTACTAGTCCTACTAATCCTAATCCTACTAATATTATAAACGCGAAAGTTTGTAAGTATGGATGTTTGTTACTCTTTCACGTACAAACTACTGAGTGGTTTTTGATGAAACTTGGCACACATATGGGTTAGGTCCTGGAATAACACAAAGGCTACTTTTTACCGCGGGAAAACACTTCATTCCCACGGGAAAACGCATTTAATGTTAATGAAGAAGGTCTAGAAATTCCAAATTTGGCATGAAGGTTTCTTATGAGGTCTAAGGGTGCACTAAGAAAGGGTTTTACAAAATTCCACCCCTGAGGGGGTAAAATAGGGGATGAATGTTTGTATGAAAGTCCGTCAGTTTTGAAGTTAGGATCTTCAAATTTTGTATTTAGGCTAACGATAAAAATTAATATTTACGTATCTCAGGGTTTATAAAAAATTCGACAACCTAAAGGGTGAAAAGGGGGATGAAGTTTAAAATCCTTTATTTTATTATTATATTCTTTTATTATTTAGGCATTAGGGTTGTATTTCTATGCAACATTGTTGTTATTGAAATTCCACCCCAAATTCAACCCCTAAAAAAGGGAAAAGGGGTGAAAAAGTCTAAAAACCAATATGGGTATCGTTTGTATGGTTTATTGGGTTGCTGATTACGAAAACTACAAAAATTTTGAAATCCAACGTGGTGGACGTGAAATACCATCATCCCCTGGGGAGGGAATTGGGGTGCGATAGGGTTGAAATGTCTAAAAATCAATATGGGTTTTTTTTTCCGAACCATCTACTCCCATTTGCTTTACCTCTATAAATTGTTTTCGATTCCGCAAATATGATTCTATCAAAAGCAGAATCGTTCCCCTGACTCCATAGTGCTCTAACTTTTTTAATAGAAGTTGGTGGCCGACCATATCAAAAGCGGAACTTAGGTCTAGAAATAAGCCCAGCACTTTTGGCTTATCATTTATATTAATGATAATATCTCCCAATAACCTGTCCATAGCATCTGAAGTCCCAACTCCCTCTCTATATCCAAATTGCCTAGAATTAAGTACCTTGTGACAGTTAAAATGTGTTAATAGTCTACGTTTAATTATATTCTCAAAAATTTTTGAAAATGTTGGCAGTAACGAAATGGGCCTGTAATTTTTTGGATCCAGTTTTGACATTTTCTTAAAAACTGGTACAATATCGGCAATTTTTAATTGATCGGGAAACAAACCCTTCTCTACACAGCTATTGAACATATTAGCAAGAGGTACTGCCAAGTGATCTATATTTTCCTTGATTATGGATATTGGAATATCATCATAACCCGAAGAGGTTTTGTTAATCATCTGACCAACAATTTTTTTTATTTCCATTGGTGTGACAGTTCTAAAATCTATGTCAGCAGTAACTCGAGCAGAGTTTTCAATTGATATCTCTACCGCAGATAAACATGTACCATTAGTAAGCATATGCAAATTACTAAATTCTAAGGAGAAAATATTTGCCAACTCAAAAAGATCATCAATAATTCTGTTGTTATATTTTATAATTAAACGTTCTTTATTATTTGTATTGGATTTCCTACATCTATTCACTACCTTCCAGATTCCTTTCGATTTATATTTCTCTTGCATGACTTCAGACTGGGCTGCGATAGATCGAGCCTTGGCTAGGACTTTTCTATAAATTTTGATATATTGGATTTTATATTTAAATAAACTTACATCGTTATGTCTACTATCCAAGTTACATAACACCCTTTTCATTAAGCTTGCAACTCTGATGCCCTTAGTCAACCATTTTAGCTTTCCTACGCTAGCCTGTTTAACTTTCTTTCTTTTTTTCTTAAAATTTGACTTGAAAAGATCTGTAAAACTTGAAATAAAACCATTTATACCCATATTGTTCCAGTTAGTACTCTTAATGTGTTGAGAGAATCTCTCCCTGTTTTTCTTATTGAGTGCTCTACGTTCTATATAAACTATCTTTTCTCTCCATTTTTCATCCTGTCTACCATTAACTGCTAAGTTGGTCGAAATAGCTGCATGCCCGTCAGCTAGCCCATTATGGTCAACTAAAGTATTAAGTATCGAATCCTCCTCAATATTAGTTAAAATATTATCAATGCACGATTGAGAACCATTCCTTACAAAAGTGTGACTATTAATCAGATACCTAAAATTATAACAAGTCAAAATATTAATAAATCCAGATCTTTTATTAGAATCATCTATCATATTTATATTGAAATCTCCCATAATAATTACTTTCTTGTCAAAAAACTTTTGTAATAATATTTCCAATTTCATGATAAATTTATCAAAATATTTGCCATTCTGATAACAACAAAAGATGTGTACATTAGTTTCAAAAATTTTAGTGCCACATAGCTCAAAAAATTCTACATTAGAAATTTTGTTACAATATGTTATTTCTTCACATTTTCGTTTTTTTTGTGCTAGTATTAAAGTTCCGCCTCTACTTTTTTAATTTATTGCATAGAAAGAACCTACTTTGTAATTAGCAAATTGAAGATATTCAGCAGCTTGTTTTGTGAGAAAATGTTCACAAATACAGACATAGTTTTGCACATTTTCCAAGCATTCTAAATAAAGCTCCAGTTGATCTTGTTTGGTAGAAATACCGCAAATATTTTGATGAAGCAAGCGAAGAGATTCTTGATTACTATTAACACTACATTGAACTTCTTCTTCTGTTACGCAAGGAGAAGAAGAAACCATTTGTACAATCTGTCTATTTTTGTTCACGAAAAATGTTGATTCCATTTTACAAACAACAAACATAATTGCCCTCCAAATAGACCTACACGTGTTGATTCTGTCAACTTTAACAGGATTATTTTCATGTAACATTACTTCAAACTGAAAACTATTTACATTAGTTAAACAAAGCGATGTTACTAATAATCTTAACACCTCAACGTTAGTACTACTGTTACAATTCACTTCACCTACCAAAACGTTCGTTAATTTAAGGTTATGTATAGTATGATGCAGCGACATATAAAAAGAAGAACATTCTTTGTCGCCTTTACAGGGAAGAATAATAACAAGATCGTTTCTTGTAAAATGTTTACAGTCATCAATACATGATTCCAATAGACGTTCCGTAGTTGCATATGGCTTAAGAACAGAAGTCACGACGAACGAGTGTCCCAAAAGATTTTGTAACATTCTACGCATTTCTTTACCTTGTTCATCAGCATACAGAATAATTCTATGTTTTCGTTCCACTATTACATTTGCATCAATACTATCAGATCTATGTTTTGTTACTGGTCTTTCAATTTCATCTGTTGACATCACTTTATTTTGTTCCTCGTTTTGTATAGGTGACGATGAAAAGATACCATGCTCATCCTGCTTAAAACTATTTTCCTGGTGTTGTCGTTGTCCTATCGCCACATGTCTATCTTTTGGTGAAAGCATAGTGTGAGGTTTAGGAGATGAGTCAATTCCAACGGCTTTGTACAGTTTGATTGTACGC
The DNA here is from genome assembly GCA_947532105.1 of Athrips mouffetella. Taxonomy (NCBI): domain Eukaryota; kingdom Metazoa; phylum Arthropoda; class Insecta; order Lepidoptera; family Gelechiidae; genus Athrips; species Athrips mouffetella. The sequence continues at coordinate 38,907,187 of OX383956.1, forward strand.
TCGTATTTACAAAGCTGCTTCTGAAGTTCGTTGTTCTCGATATACAATTTCTCGATTTCGTGGTCTGCCGAAAGTAAGTCCGCCTTCAACTTCGCAACCTCGTCTTTAAGTTCAGATAAACTTCCCAAGTCTTCTAAACCATCTGGAAGACTCTGATGAGACAAATTCAATATAGGACTACCCCGTAAACTCAAACTTCTTGTCCTAATACGCTTATTCCTTCTAACATTGACATAACTGATCGACGAGTTATTTACTCCGCCAACTATTTCCGACTCAGGCGACTTACGAGTGTGCTCAACAACAGCAGGGCCCGAACTTAACACACTTGTCGATGGTGATTGGTAGACCAGCTGTTCACTACACAGGGTGTCGTTTCTATGATTATATGAGGATAGGGATAGCGTTTAAGATGGCGTTAGGGGTAGGGATAGGGAGAGGGAGAGCGAGAGAGATAGGGAGAGCGAGAGGGAGAGGGAGAGGGAAGGGGAGGAAGAGAGGGAGGGGGAAAGGGAGAGGGACAGGGATGGTTTGACGGACGGTTGGACAGACGGTTGGACGGACGGACGGACGACAGATAGACGGAAGGGTGGATGGATGGATGGTCAGATAAATAGACTCCCACGCGGTCGAAGTCGCGGGCAACAGCTAGTGTTTTATAATTATTTGGTTTGCAATAAAGTAAGGCAATCATATTCTAAAACTGTTCCCATGAACAGGGACTAGATAAGTACTATACGTACAACAGCATGAATGGTTGCTGAGATATACAGGTGTGACAGACATAAAGACGAAGTCGCACTATAAGGATTCCGTTTTTACCATTTTGGTTCGGAACCCTAAAAATAAGGGTATTAAGAAAAAAATCTGATTTATCAAAAATAAAAATATTTTTTGAGAATTTGTATGGCTTTGGGTCAACAAGTTGCTTATACTACGGAAATTTGAAGTCTAGCTCCATACGTTTGGCTATAAAACCTGTGTGACAGACGACACGTCTGTGACAGCAATAGGGCTTCGTTTCAACCCTACAGGTACGGAACCTTAAAAATGAGAAAATGGATTTTTGATAATGACGCAAGCACAAGTGTGTAATAAAGCACTTGAATACTCACTATTTAAGTACATTGAAGAGAACTTCATCTCTATTTTTAAGTTAGATTTTCGAAAATATAAACAAAATATTTTTAACACTTGAAATATACCTACACCGTGTTCATAAGAATATGCATTAATTTTAAGAGCACGTTCAGTTACCGAAACTGAACAACTTTCCTTAGAATCAGGTTAAAACACGAAAAATAAATTGTGCCCTCTCACACTTTCTTTTTCGTGTTTCTACGCTGATTTCAACCTATGTTTCTTTGGGAAACTTTTGCTGTTCAGTTGTTTTTGAAAAATGTTGGTATGGGAGGGCAATTTTTTTTTTGTGAATTCGTTTACTGAACGTCTTCAGGAACACAGTGTATAGCGTAGGTTTATGGACGTTTTCGAATAGGTAAGTAGTTTGGCCAGCTTATGACAATGTATAAGTTCTATCTGTTTGCAATCTACTCAAGGGGCTCTTTCAAATGATAGCATACGGCATGTTTAAGATAAAAATATATTTTTTTATAAGTACTACTATATTTTAATATTGGTTATTTTAATGGCGTTATTAAAACTTGCTCCTATCCCCCTAGGAAGCCAAAACATACAGTCAAGTCAAAGTCAAAGTAAATCTCTTAATGACGTCAGCTAAACTACATCGCTTCACAAACAACAGTTATTAATAGATCATGCTGACTGGAACAAAACCTAAAACTCTACCAACCCAACACGTAACATAGCGACTTCTGAATAAAATTTCTCCACTATAAACAATAATCTCAATTTTCTAACACACTTGCAATTAGATATGGAGTATTATGGAGTTATACATATTTAATATTATTGCCAATATAAACATGTTATTCAACCATCCCAATAAAGTAATTTTCGAAACATAAACGTCCTGCACCACAAGTTGCGTAAATCAGAATAAAATTGGAAATATTATCGTCCTTCACTCCAAATATTTACACCAACGTAATTGCGGAATTTACATCAAATGGAATACTTGTAAATGGATTCACAAAAAACCCTTTTAAATCATGTTGCCTTTGATGTCGTTTTAGATGGAATCTTTTTTTTCGTATTTCGACCTACGTAACGTGAAAAAAGTTGTCCAAGTTTTATGCTATTCAATGCGATATTGTTAGTAATTATGTATGACTAAGGGGCTCAGCAAACGTGAACACGAAGTATATGACAGTCCATCACTGTGTCCGGCGTTGCGAAAATTATAGTTTTTATGAGGTTTTTATCATAATAACATTCAAACATGTAATTTTTCTAAATTGTACTATGTTTTTACTAAATAACTATCAAGTTGAACAATTAAATTACTCTTTGAATTAACCAACTACTCGTATTCAAGCTAAAACAAAAGCTCAAATACAGTTCACAAAAATAATACATAGAGGTAGATCACAGTTTCAAACCATCTACGTTTCATTGACAGTTTGAGAATTTCTCGCCACGCGCTGGACAAAAAGTGTTTTTCTACAAATTAAGTTTATCAATCACTAGCGGTCCGCTCCGGCTTCGTACGGGTAGATATATAGGTTCTTGTTGCGTCGAGGGTTACTAAAAAGAGTAAGTACTTTAGAAGGAAATATCATATTATTTTAAATAACATTATTGGCACACGAGACACACCATCTTAGTTCTCGGGGTGGGTAACGTACTTTGCTGTCTTATTAGTGTCAAGATATGCCACTAATAAAACAGCGGGCTCCATGGGCGGTGGTGACCACTTTCCATCGGGTGGCCCATTTGCTCGTTTGCTCACTCGTCACATAAAAAAAATATTTAGGTAGTTAAGTAATAGACAAAGTTAGATTTTTCATCATCACATACACTCTTTGATGCTCTGCCAATTTTTTCGTGTCTATTCTCTGTTGTAGATAAAACCATTAGAGTCACTCAGAGCGCGGTTTTTTAAAATTACAATTTTGATCATTATTATACTCATGATAACTTTTTAATACTATGTCCGATTTGAATAGGTAATTCAAAAAATAATATACAGGTACTGATATAACCTTGAATACGAAGAGATTTATTTGGAAAATGATTAATACCAAGGTACGAATAATGTGGCCTAGTTTATACCAGCGTTACTATTGCATATTCTAACATGAAAAAGTAGTTTTTGTGATACAACTGTAATAGTACCATAAATGACATCACGGACTTTTTTGTAGATATTGATGTCTTCTATAAAACTGTAGTACATCATGTCCGATTTGAATAATTCAGAAAATAATATATAGGTACTGATATAGCCTTGAATACGAAGAGATTTGTTTGGAAAATGATTAATACCAAGGTACGAATAATGTGGCCTAGTTGATACCAGCGTTACTATTGAAAGTGATTTTTGTGATATAACTGTAATAGTAAGATAAATGACATCACGGATTTATTTGTAGATATTGATGTCCTCTATAAAACTATAGTACATCGCTTGGCTCTTTTGTCAATATTTTCAGCAGCGTACGCGATTTAAGGATCTTTTTGGTATTTTTTCACAACTTTTAGAAAATATTATATGACTTGTGTTAATAAGGGATAACGTAGAATTTTAACGGTGAATTTTTTTTTTTAAATAGGTTTTGTAGTTCGGAGCCTATTCAATGCAAACAAACAAACAATGAAATCTTTCCTCTTTATAATATTAGTAGCTGTCGCCCGTAAATTCATCCGCGCGGGATTATATCTATCTATCTTTCCATTTATCCATCTATCCAAATATCCATCCATTCAAATATCCATCCATCCAAATATCCATCTATACATCTGTACACCTGTCCAACTGTCTATCCGTCTATCTATCTATCCACCCATCAGTCCGTTTATCTAACCATCTGTCCATCCCTATCTAACCCTATTTATCCCTTTCATCCCTATATAACCCTTTTAATCCCTCCCTATCTCTTTCTATCCTCATATATCCTTATCTATCCTGCTCGTTGGCTACTTGTGACATAAAAATAAATAAATAAATAATTCATCGCTTTTTAGCCCTTCTGTCCCTATCTTTACCTATCTATCTCTATTTATCTATATTTTATTGTTACTTTATCCCTTAATCAAAATTTTCATACACCAAACTTCTAAACAGTAGGACTTTCTTACAGACTTTCAACCCTTTCATTATAATTTTCACCCTCTGGGGGATGACGACCTAAAACTGCTGGAAAACTTGTCTAGTCTTACTTTTTTGCTACTTTCACCCTTAACCCTAAGTCAATATTTTAATGCATTTCACTTCTAAAGAGTTGGAATTTTATACAAACTTTCTACCCTTATTGCACCCCCTTGCAAGATAATTTTCTGTACCTAAATTTCTGTACCTAAATTTAATCCAAATTGTTAATGTATCCTGCTTCAAAACCGTAGAACTTCCAAATACATTTTCAACCCTTTTTCCACTCCCTTATTGGATGAAGTCCCAAAACTGCTAGAAAATAAGTTATGTTGTATTCAACCATAAACCAAATTAATAAACTTAGTTAATTTTACTAAAAAATATATACATAATTTCATCCCCCTTCTCACCCCAAGGGTTGAGTTTTGTACGTTAAGTTAAAAAATTAAGTGGTTTTTACTTTGAAAATGAAGGAATTTCAACTTCTCCTTTTTCATCCCTTCGGATGTGGAAACGCTGAAAAAAATAATAAATATATTTTCAACCGTCCGCCTAAAAACAAAGTTTAAAGTTCCTAACTTCGAAACTGACGGACTTTCATACAAATTTCCATCTGCAATTTTACCCCCTTAGGGGTGGAATTTCCAAAATTCCTTCCGTCCTACCTACATTTAATAAGGTATATGTGTGAAAAATGAGAAAAATATATATAAATTTTCAACAGTCCGCCATAAAACAAAGTTTGAAGATCCTAACTTGGAAACTGACGGATTTTCATATAAATTTTCATCTCCAAACTTACCCCCTTAGGGGTGGAATTTCCGGAATGCCTTCCTTCCTACCTACATTTAATAAGATATATGTGTGAAAAATTTCAAAGTTTTACGTTCAGCGAATCCAAAATAAAAATTACAGAAGCATTCCTTTTTATTTTCATGACCAAGATGGATCAAATTTATAATTACTATGTGGCAGAAGAAAACTTTTTAATCAAGTGGTTGCATAGCAGAGGTGTTGTCACGCCACTTCAAGAAATAATTTTATTTCGTTGTAAATAAAACACTTTTCATTATTAGTATTGTTAGTTTCGCGGCAATATGAGAGTATTTTATTTTATAACCCATCACACCAGTCTCTCCCTCAACTCAGTTATCGAAAATGGCTTTGTATTGGTAACGAGCTTAACGAGCTCGGTAGCGAGATTTGTAGTGGCCGTTTTTGGGACTTTAAATTTATCAGCAGGGTTTTTTTTATCACTACAAAAATTTTAGTTTGTTACTCGGACCATAAAACTGAACAACTTATGAAAAGAAATGTGGGTCGAAAAATTAGAAACTATTTTGGTCGTTTCCAAAATTTCCTCTGTTGACGGCGCACGGTGTGTATTGGAAATAAAAAACACGTTGTTCGACTTATACTCGTATTTCCTATAGGAAGTTGTTTAGTTTCATGGTCTTAGTACCTAAAATATTAAAATTTTCATAGTTATAAAAAATAATCCTGTATATCCTGGCGTAACTAAATATTTCCTTAATGTTAGAATATTACAACTGATAAAAAATTAACATTGCCTACGGAACGGAATATTCATAAAATTAAAGCCACCACTCAATCAAATGGTGCTTAATTAAAAGTTATTTTATAGTACGTTATTAAAATTGTATCCGCCCACTCTGCCTAATATCTTCTCGTGAATGGTAGGTAATACGTATCACAGGTATTTTTATTAATGGTTAGTATGGTAATATTATAATTTTTGGGTACATAAGTAATCATATCATACGTAGAGTAAGCATTAATGAAAATTTTGAAAATTATGTGAGAGGTTCGATTTAACACAAGAATTTTGGCGATTTTCTTAGCTGGCCATAGGGTCCAGCGGGGTGAGGTGCAGAGGGGTGAAGTAGGGGGGATGAGCTAGTGTGACGGGTCGGCGCGGAGTGGCGCACCACGGAGTGAAGAGCTACAGCGATAGCAGCCGCAGGATCGTGCCAGCAGAGATCATTCTACATCAAGTATCGTGATCGGTCAATGTATCGAGATAACAATTTGGTAAAAAAAAGCGTAGTCAGTCGCTGTACCTTGGGTCGATAAGTACCCTACCTGTTGCGACGTCGCGCGCCGCTCCCGCTTCGCTCGTCGTACTCAAACTTTTACGCGCCCTTACGTTCGCTGTCTACCACCCCTAAATCTTATACACTCAACTTACCTGAAGTTCCCGTTTGTTAACTTCAGCTGCGGCAGCGGAATAATTTTCAATAACTTTGGTAAGAGTTAAAATTAGTTTGAGGCTTGTTCTGTAACTGTTTAGCAAAACTACATGGCGCTTAGAGCGCGGAGGTTCGCGAGTGCCGATTTAGGCAACAATGCGGGCGTGCGGCGGTAAGGCCGAGCAGAGAGACAGTGGGTCGCGGTCGTTGCCGCGCCCCGCGCTCCTCTCCACCTGTTTTCTACCACCTTTAAGAGCTTAGCCAATGACACACAAACCAACTAGATATTCTTCGTGCGCAAGTAAAACCGCCCCAATCTCTAACTTTACATACTTAATCGTAGTACTATTTAAAACGCCGTAGAGCTTTTAGGATGAACATTTTTCAACACGTTCAAGCTGCGCTTCGAATTAATTAAAAATTCTTAGTTGGTATTATCCAGATATTAATAAAAAAACGTAAAAACTACCTAAAAGATAAAATGACCAATTTTTTTCTTCATCGAATTCACGTAAGAAAATCAGCGACAAAAGCCCGACTTCTACCTACCCCATTTTCAGAGTTTAGAAACAAAATGTTTATAAAATAATGGTAAAAAATAATTTGTAAAACAAGCTTTTATTAGATGTAGAAAAATAACGTTATCCCGGTCCAAGGACGATAACCCGGTCTTTCCCGGTCTTAGGTTTTCAAATAGAAGCGTTTTACACCCTCAATTTTATTTTTCTGTTGTTGTTTTATAATGTAACACGCTTTTATTTGAACACCTGAGACTATGATAACGTTCTTTTTCGACGTCTAATAAAAGCTTGCAATAAAAAATTTTTTTACTATGTTTTTCTTTTTTAGTTTGAATGATGCCAAATACTAAAAAACAACTATCTACACACACTAGCAGATGAGCCCAAACCAAAGATATTTTTCTACGTACACCCAACAGCACGTCAGTAGAAACACTTTGGACTTTATGGCATAGTACTAGAGTTGCAAATGTTTCCATTCACGTGCGGTTAACCGAACGTAAGGTATGGTTAAATTAGGTAGTCGAAATAAAAAACGGCGCCTCTAGTAAGGAGTAGAAAAACTACAGTATCATACTAAAGTGATTACTGAAACTTGCACGGGAAATTTAGTCGTTGCTTTGTGTGTATATAAAAACTTAGAGAAGTCTAGCTAAACACAAATATTTTATAAAGGAATCTCCCAGAGTCGTTTTATCAATAAAATACTACCAGGTGAGCAAGCCATGCTGCCCACCAACAGATGGCGCTGCAGGATTTCTGAAACGCGGTATTATCTCACTTTTCTATGGCTATCTTCCGGCTCCATCATGATATTGCAGTGTCATCCGATTCACATACGTATGCAAAAATTTCATCTCAATCGGAAACCAGGAAGTGGTCAAATTTAACTTGCGAGATTTGGTTACAGGCAGACAGACATCGCGACAGGTGAAACTGAATGCTTATGGTGCGACTTCGTCTGTCACACTTGTTTATCTCGGCAACTTCTCATGCCATCGACTTGAAATTTGTAATAGTTTTTGAATATGCTTGCCCAATTTAATTGCTAAAGAATAAAAAAAATATGTCGGTTATACTTCCGGGTCATGAGTCCGGTTCTTGTACTGATGAGCAATTATTTAAATGGCAACTAACTTCAGAGTGGTGTGACTGTGAGTGCGCGCCCCTCTCCTGCTTCCATTTTTGGATCAGTCTACGTGCGACAGCCGAGCAAGTTACTTGGGTCCTGACGGGTGCTTGTGCTGGACAGTAGATAATAGTACGAGGGTCTGATATGAGCCATCTGGAGAAATACGCAAGTCTGACTACAGTGAGACGCGATGTGACTAAGAAAATGAGTAATTGTAATCGAAGAGTAAACCTTTACAGCTATCTAGGACTATTGCCAATGTCTAATCCCGACAAATATTTAAATATTTTTTATTCTTACAAAATATTTTAAATTTTCGTTACTAGGTCAAGTGGGGTATCATATGAAAAGGCTTTTATACTTGTACATAATATAATAGGTTTTTGTATATTTTAACGACTTTTAATTTACAAGTTATGATTTAACATATCTTACAAAAATACCATTCCCTCTTTATATCCGAAGTCTGCCAAACGATAAACCTGAATGAATTATAGTCGATAGAGGTTTATGTAAATATACTAGCTGTGCCCACGACTTCGTTCGCGTGGCGTTTGGACTTTTAACAGTGTATAAAAACAACTTAACCGATTCAAATGGGGTTTTTTCTTCTGTTCAAAATATAAGCTTTGTTTCATTGCAATTGGCTCAGTCAAACAGAAGCTTCACGAATGAATAGTGTGAGTTATTGGTGCACAGGCCGCTTGATAATTTTCGTTCGTGTAGTTTCTGTTTGAGTGAACCGATTGCCATGATCTTATGCTTTTAAGTTACATTAAAGTAAGCCAAATACGATATTAAAAACCCCATTTGAATCGATTCAGAAGTTTGTGGCTTATTGGCGCCGCTGGTTTAAACTTGGCATATCTTCTGTTTGAGTAGAACGATTGCAATGATCTAAAGCTAATATGTTGCTATCTTCTGTTTGAGTAGAACGATTGCAATGATCTAAAGCTAATATGTTGCATAAAAGTAAGCCAAAAATTTCAACAACGTAGTAAACCAAATACGGTCTTGAAATTTTTTTTTTTTTTTAACATCGTTACAATATATCATTTTTACAAAATAAAATTGAAAAAGCATTTCATAAACCCTAATTGGGTTTGTCTCAATGCTTACGTAATGCCAACTTACATCGAGCTTAACATTTACATTAAACAATATTTAAATAAATTATAAACAAACATATCTCAATTTGTATACTTATTGTAGTTTGGTACCTTATCGAAATAAATTATTAAATCACACTCACTCTACGTTGCGTTGCCAAGCGCCCTGTTCTGTACGCGCTTGCGCACTTCGCAAACCAAACCTGTTTTGACGCGCGTTATACAGGTTGCTCCAGATATAAGGTCGAACTATATATTTAACTATATATTAACTACTTGTCAAAATTCAGTTGTTGTAGGAAATATCTTTTGAGAACATATGTTAAGTTTTTAGTGTTAATTTCCTCCTTGATATCTTTTGGCACATTATTAATTAGGTGCGGTATAACATACTCCGATTTCCGCATACCGTAAAAATTTGTGTAATCGGGTAGCAAGAGAAGAAGTTTTTCGACCTGTCTAGTATTTTTGGAGTATTGTTTTTGATGCAAAATTTCAGTTCTGTAATATTGTTCTTTTAAGATAATTTGTTTGAACATAAAGTGAATGGGTAGGACATTACAGAATTGAAACAGTTCATGTTCGTTTGTTAAGTTGTTTTTTATCTTTGTAGGAACTATGAGCTTTAGGAGTCTTACTTGTAATCTATATATTTCGTCTAAATAAGTTTTAAACGTACGCCCATAGCTGCTAAGTCCGTACGACATTATGCTTTCGGCCAACGCAACATACATGTTTCTTTTAATATCAAAAGGCACCCTATCTTTAGTTATATATAATTTAGCCATAAAAGCTCGCAGTTTATTACACACGGTGTTGATGTGCGGACCCCAATTAAAGCGCTGATCGACTACCAATCCTAAGTACTTTTGTTCGTCGACTATTTGCAAGGGTGGACATCCACAATGTCTGGCATCTATATCCTTAACCGAATGAAGACACTTATGAGAGTGAGCTATGATACTCGTTGAGGACGCAGATCTACACTGGCTTGAATGAATATGTAGCAGTTTTGTTTTGTTAGGGTTTAGAACTAGACCAGCATCATGAGACCACTTACAAATATTGTTAAAATCTTGTTGCAATTTAAATTCTGCGACCTTAAGGTCTCGATCAGCAGATATCAGACAGGTGTCGTCAGCGTAAAGATATATTTTGCAGTGCTCAATCACATTACAGACGTCGTTGACATAAGCTAAGTAATGGAGCGGCCCAAGCACCGATCCTTGCGCCGTGCCTTCTGTTACAGAAACCCTGTGACTATTTTATTTTTTATTTTATTATTTTAGGGATAACAACAGCCTTAAAAATAGTGATTAAAATTACAAAACAAACTTAAAAGAGAAAGGCCAATTACAGCTATCCACGTACTACATATTTAAACTTATCTTACGTCCTGATTATACTCGCAAGAGCGTATGGTGCCAAGCAATTTGATAATGAAAAAAAAAAATTTTGGTAAGTTAGAACTAAAGAGAGTTTGTTGTGTATGTCGTGTGTGTGTGAAGTGTGTGTGTGTTTTTGTGTGTAAAGTGTGTGTGTTTCTGTGTGTGAAGCTGTATATCTTAAGCTATATATGTATCAGAATTTGCTTATTCAAAGTAATGCAAGTTAGTTGTGTACACCCAACAGCACGTCAGCAGCGAGACTCTAGTCTTAATGGTATGGTAGTTAACAGAGTGGCAAATGTATCCTCTGACATGACGCTGACTGTACCATGACATGGCAGGTTTTGAGCGGAAAGCAATGAGAGTAGATAAATTAATGAATTACAATGCAGTAATCATGGCCTTTACCTCGTCTTTGAATTTGTGTTTAGAAAGGTAAAAAGGGTCAACGACTTCAAAACTTGTGTTATATGTTTTTACTAGTCGGGTAAGCATTGCATTTTGACCATAGTTAGTAGGGTGAAACGGGACACAAAAAAGAGAGGTGTGTCTGGTACGGCGTCTTGGAACACTCAACGAAATGTGTTCTACCAGCTCCAGGCAATTTAAACGTCCACTTAGTATATCGTGAAACAGGCCCATGTCCAACAATGTTCTACGATCTTCAAGGGTCAGCAGTTTATAATTCCGACAACTATCTCTATAGGAGTCAGCAGATTCAGAGCATTTGAAATTTAGGTGCTTTATAATTTTTTTCTGTATTCGCTCGACTTGGCTAATGTGTTTGTCGTATATAGGTGACCATATTGAGCACGCATATTCTAGAATACTACGCACGTATGCATAATAAACGACCTTTAAACTTATAGGACATTTAAATGGTTTGCAAGTTCTTATTACAAAGCCTAGATTCCGATACGCTCTTTCGGTGATTATATCAATGTGACTAGAGAGGAGCATTTTACTGTCAAAATAAACTCCTAGATCTTTGATCAAATTAACCCTTTCTATGCATCGGTCACTGAAGTGATAAGAGAATAAAGTAGGATTTTTTTTACGTGTAAAACTGATGGATTGACACTTACCGATACTGACTGTGATCCTGTTACGTTCGTAATATGAATAAAGGGAGTTGAGATCATGCTGTAATAGCTCGCAGTCAGTAACAGAATTAAATCTGATAAATATTTTTTTATCATCAGCGTACATTAGGTGTCTACAGTATTTGATACAATCACCGATATCGAAGATGTAGGCATTGTAAAAGAGAGGGCCGAGATGTGACCCCTGTGGGACCCCTGAGGGTACTGTGGTATAATCGGACCTAAAGCCACCCAAAATGACGGCCTGGGAGCGGTTCGTAAGGTATGAGCGGACCCATCTTAAAAGATCGCCGTGAATTCCTAGGGCTTGAACTTGACTAAGCGAGGATCCAACCTTTACTTGGTACGACCGATTAGAAAGGTAGCTCCTGCACCAATCGAGTGCTCGACCTCGAACCCCGGTATTACTAAGCTTCTCAATTAAGGTATTATGATTCAACGTGTCAAATGCTTTACTGTAGTCGATAAAAGTTACAAGAATGTGGTACTTATTATTTAAATATGTATTAAAATTAAAAATTAAAATTTGAATCGGTTTAGCAGTTTGTGAGTTATTGGCAACACCTATTTATACTTCACATATCTTCTGTTTGAGCGAACCATTTTCAATGAAACAAAGCTTTTATTTTTTATTTTATTTTATTTAAGAAACAAACAGTCACAAAGTTAGACTATGTAAATAACATATATAAAATACACAGACCTGTAGTTCCCCTTATCATAATACAATTTGTTAATGTGAGAACTCTAATAACATTGGTCACTTTGAAGCAAGAAAAACGAAACAATCTCAAAAAAAAAGTGCAATTGTTACTTATAAATTATATAAAAATATGAAATTAAGAAAAAAGATCAAGTCACTGCATTTGTAATTAATTAATAACAGTAGTATTGAAAGAAAATAATTTTAAAGTAAGTTGTTTTTTATAGGAAGCCAAGGTAGAAGAAAAAATATCAATTTCAATTAATAAAGTGTTGTAAACACGCATCGCACGACGAAAGTATGAATTCTTCGCATAATTAGTATTAAGAGGTCTAATGGCAAAAATATAAGTAGAACGTGAAGAGGTACGCTTGACTCTGAAATCAACCTGTTGTAGAAGGTGAGGGGAATCAATTTGATTATTAATAATTTTGAAAAGGAACACGGAGTCGAGGTAGCTTCGGCGGCTTTCAAGGGTTGCAATTTTGTAATGATTTGCTATGTCAGTATAATTGTCAAAGTGGCTGCCAGTACGATAGTTAAGAGACTTTAAAAACTTGTTCTGTACTTTTTCTAATCTGTCTACATGAACTGCATATTGAGGATTCCAGACAACGCAGGCAAACTCAAGATGGCTACGAACGAAGGAATGATACAAGATTTTGAGAGTAGTTGCTTGTTTAAAAGGACGGGATAATCTAAGTATCATGCCTAATAGTCTAAAAGCTTTTTCTATAATATTATCAATGTGTAAATTGAAATGTAATTTACTGTCCAAAACCACACCAAGATCCCTGATTTGATAGACCCTTTTTAGTAAAATAGCAGACAGCTTGTAAGGATACTTCACAGGATTGCGTTTTCGCGAGAAGGTAATAATATTGCACTTATCAGGGTTTAGTATTAACTGAAGATCAACACAATAAGAATTGAACTTATCCAAATCATTCTGAAGTGCAACACAATCATCTGGCGAAGAGATTATTTTAAAGACCTTAGTATCATCAGCGTACAGTAAGTGCTGGGAGCTAACAAACATGGAACCTATATCATTAACCACAAGTGTGAACAGCAAGGGTCCCAAATGGGATCCCTGTGGCACACCGGAGGGGATAGGAAGAAACCTGGACGTATAACCTTTTAGTGAGACTGCCTGACTCCTGTTGCTAATATAAGATTTGATCCAGCGCAGGAGATCACCGTGTATACCGATCTTCTTTAACTTTTGTAATAATACACTATGATTAATTTTATCAAATGCTTTAGAAAAATCGGTATACACGGCGTCTACCTGATGACCACTATCTAGGGCTTCGATTATAAAATCCGTGTAAGTGACCAGATTAGTGTCCAGGCCATTATCATATTGCTTCCACAATCTATGATACTTGCGCTTCTCGTTTATAATTTCAATAAGGGCCCTAGAGTACCAGGGGGGGTAAAAGCCGTTACAGCCATTTATAACAATTACTGGGACAAATTCGGTAATTATACTATTCAAAGTAGAGTAAAAAAAACCGGCCAAGTGCGAGTCGGACTCGCGCACTGAGGGTTCCGTACCACCACATAAACATAATTGTATTAGTTGAAATTTCAGTAGGTAAGTTAATGTGCTAGATTTTTTGACTCCGACACGCGCTTGACCAAATTTTATTATTTGTATAAACATACCAATTTTCAAGTGTGTAAGTGTTCCCGTTTTTAAATAGAACTAAAACAAAAATCGCCTCAGCGACCATCCAACTTGACCCCTCTCTTATATGAATGTTGTTGAAACGGGAGCTCACCACAATTGGTTACCAATAGTTGTGAGAAAAGTTGTAATTTTTAATGATTTCAGACTTTTCCCATTATTTGTACTGTGAGACCTAGCTTCTTGCCAAATTTTATAATTTTAGGTCAACGGGAAGTACCCTGTAGGTTTTGCATTTTTGAATAAATGTATGGAGATGAGGACATAAAATGCCATATCTTTTGATTGCGTCGTAGTAAAAAATTGAAATTTTCAGATCTTGTGTGGTTCATGGATCCTAATATATGGTATTAATTTCAACCTGATACCTTTACCCGTTCGTGAGATAAAGGGTCTTGACAGACAGACAGACAGACAGACGGACAACAAAGTGATCCTATAAGGGTTCCGTTTTTTTCTTTTGAGGTACGGAACCCTAAAAAGGATGTTGCCTGCTCTGTGTTCATATTGAATAAAACCGTCCAATCAGTTGCTATGAGTATATTGCAGATTTCTGTATAATTTGCATTACGGAAGTTAAGCGTCCTGCGTACTCGGTCTCTTAAGAAATTAAACTGTGGTAGATCTAAGGTTATCTCCAACGACCTATGGTGCTTGTCTTCGGGTGTTAGAGGCTCAGAACATGGAACGATAGAGCATGTTGTGTTACTAAATGCAAGATCCAAGATGTTACCATTTTTATTCTGACACCAATTAAACTGAATAAAATTAGTTAAATTAACAAAATCCTTCAAGAGGAATACTTTACTGCCGCTAGAATTATCCAAACATAACTGATTAATACCGTTTACATAAGTCCAAGATGCGTTTGTAATATTAAAATCGCCAACTAATAGAAAAGTATCCTCAGGATTGTTTAAAAATAAATCAGAGCTATAATCAAAGAAAGTATCGAGATACACAAAATGATTGTAATTGTGGGGAAAGTAAGCGCACATGATATTAAAATTATGACTATTATTATTCTCTGGGGGGACAGACACAGAAGTGCCGCTAGCGGGCCGGCCGGCACGCACACGGCGGCGGCGCGCAGGTATAGGTAGCTCCACGGTCACCCACAGCTCCTCGGAGTCCGGGTTCGAGCACCAGTCTGCGCGCCGGCGCGCGCGCAGCCCCCGCCGCACCGCTATCAGCACTCCACCGCCCATCGAAGCTCGCGATCTGGGTCTGTCACGCCGAAATACTACATAATCGTTATAAAAAAACATCATTATCACTGAAATCCGGTGTGAGCCAAGTTTCACCCAAACAAATGATGTCATAATCGCATTTTAGTACACTTGATAAAAAAGCATGGGATTTCGTGCGTAAACCTCTTACGTTCTGGTAATAAATTTGAAGGGAATTACTGTTAGCCATTTCAAAATAAAGAAAAAAATTTGAATGTCACATAAGAATGAACAATAGTTACGAGTGCGATCGAGTTTACAACAACACAGTATGAACGAAGTATCGCCATGCAAAAACAAAAATACCTACAGGGTGTGACGTCAACAAAAAGAGTGGAAATTACATGTTTACCCTGACGACAGGTTAATAAAGTCATAAAAACACACAGAACAGTATTCATAATCAGTCACTTTATATTTTGCAAGTCGGATTCGCTAGATATTTGAATAAATTTGGAAGTATCATTCTTCCTCATCATAATTTTACAATCGCGGACCCATAAATACGAATAGTTCAGAGACTTCATTTCGCGGGCACGTTTCAGTAATATTTTGTTGTTAGGGGTGAGGTGGTCATTTAAGTAAATGTTCGATGGAGCTCCGTTGAATCCTATGTCCTGGGTGGTGAGGGATCGCCGTACACGCGCGGCGGCCAACAGCTGATCTTTGCGCCGACGCTGGGTGAAACGAATAATAATAGCCGGCGCCCGAGTGTCTGCCGTGCTCGAATTTTTGGAAGCGAATCGACGCACCCTGTGGGTTGAATCTAAATCCGTGTCGGACAGATCGAAGCCCACCTTAGTGCAAATATCACGAAGAATTTTATTGAGGTTTTCACCTTTAGACACAGGAACGCCCGAGATCTCAATATTGTTCAATCGAGAAAATTGATCATAAGAATTTATTTTGTCTTTCAACTCAGAGATACAAGCGTTTGCATCAGCTAGATTCTGCTTCGTAGATTGTAAGTCAGTCTGGATGACCGGAATAGGTTCAATTTGTTTTTCAATATGCACTATTTTCTAGTTTAGCTGGGCGACCGATTGGGAGGTATTGTGAACGTCAGTCTTCACTTGATCGAGGCTTCCCTGCATCGTGTAGATGTCTGATCGAACTCCTTTAATTTCCTCCAAAACAGTTAGCAGCGTAATATCATCAGATGCGGTCGAGGCGGTAGGAATGGAATTACCGGCGCGGCAAGTTGCGCACCGCCAGTTCTGCTTCCGTTTCGAACCCATCGTCCGATAAGTAGTTTCCAAAACCCCAGCACAGTGAAAATGCAGAATCCCTTGGCAATTTCCACAGGTTACACCATCCGTAACATCATCGTTACACAACTTGCACTGCATCGCGAAAATATAAATAACACCAAGCGATTTTAGACTTATCGCTAGACGCGTATAAGGTTGAGAACGCAGTGTAAACGTACACAGAAAAAAATGATGTCTTAAAACAAGAACCCAATATGTCTCAACTGATATTGCTTGATTATAAAGTTAAATCTCTTAGAGTAAAATGATCACTCTAACGTATTAAAAATTCCAAAATCTTAAAATTCAAGAGAGAATTTCTTCTAACAAGAATTCTAATACTAGGTTTGAAATTGATGTTTTGAATTAAAACCATTTATTTTCAACAATGAAAAATATCTTAAAGCAAGTAAAATAATAATCGATTGAAAAAATAAATCGTTTCACCTAAGAATTATGAAAAATATTAGATGAAGATTTAGAACAATATTAAGGCAAATAATATGTTGCTTGGTATAAGATAGTTGCTGTTGAGCTCAATAAATTGTTAGGTAAGCAATGAAGAGTTAAGACTATATTAAGGCAAATAACATTTTGCTTAGTATAAGATGGTTGTTGTTTTGCTTAAGACCTAGTTAGATATGCAATGAAGAGTAAAGGCGATATTAAGTCAAATAATTGTTGCTGGGTACAAGATACTGTGTCAAAGACGGAACGGTATCAAAATTTCGATTACTTTGCTAATCAAGCCTGTGGTCTAATGGTCAGAGCGAAGGTCTACGATACCGATGGACGCGGGGTCGAATCCAGCCACACCCAGGACATTTGGTAAATTATAATAGTTGATATGATATAATGATATAATAGTTAATGATAACATTAATAAATATTAGAAATGGAAACAAATGTAGAAAGAGAATAGTTGAAAAATAAAAAGATCTAATATCAAAAATGCTGGCAAAGAGCAAAAGAAGAAGAGGAATAAAAAGAAAAAAACAAGAGATAAAAAGTGCTTTTTTTTAAAAAGAGCCTTTTATTTTAGTTTTTATTTTTGAAGAGCTTTAAATTTTTTAACAAAATTAGTTTCGCTCTTGGGGTGACACATTGGCTTTTTGAAAAAAGTGCTTTAAAATTTTTATTTAAATTAGTTTCATTCTTGGTGTGATAGATGCTTCACTCAAGTAAGTTTGGTTTTTGTTGTGATAGCTTTTAGTCTTTACAATAAGATAACAGTTGAAAATTGATATAAGAAATTTAGTTCTTGGTCGGAGAACTATAATACAAAACCTTTTATTTCTCAATCTAAGACGTTTTCGAGTTTCCTTATATCGAAAACCCAAAAGATTTTAACTTAAATAATATTATTTGGTTCAAGATATCTTTTTTTTCTGTGTAACGAGTGCAGTGAGTCAACAAGTGAATAGCGCGGGTTCCTTACGAAGTGACCGAACGTAATGAGCGCTCGATGACAACTGTTATGTTGCATAAAAGTAAGTCAGATACATTTTTGCAACCTTTTTTATCAGTTTCGTGGTTTGTCAGTTATTGGCGACACGGCTTGAAATATCGCACATCTTCTGTTTGAGTGAACCGGTTGCAACGAAACATAGCTTGTATGTTGCATGAAAATAAGCTTAATACATTTTTAAGAACCCCCATCTGAATCGGTTTAGTAGTTTGTGAGTTATTGGTGCACACCGGTTGCTCAATGAGTTTCATTCGTATAGCTTCTGTATGAGTGAACTGATTACAATTATCTAAAGCTTATATGTTACACAAAAGTAAGCCAAATACGCAATTGAAAACTCCGTTTGAATCGGTTCAGTAGTTTGTAAGTTATTGGAGCCACTGATTTAAACTTCGCATATCTTCTAGTTAAGTGGATTGATTGCAATGAAACAAAGCTCATATGTTGCACGAAAGTAAGACATATACATTATTGGATACCCCGTTTGAGTCAGTTTAGTGGACAGTAGTTTAAAACTGCTTTAAAATATTTTGTGTGCCTGTATGTTACAACTAAATAAGATCTTTGCGATCCTTCATTAAAAACCCTGTTGAAATCGGCTTCTCGCTGCTAGAAATTTTGTACTCGTATAATAATATCTTATTTTTGAGTGAACCGATTGCAATGAATCAAAGCTTATATGTTCGACAAAAGTAAGCCAAATACAATATTGAAAACCCCGTTTGAGTCTGTTCAGTAGTTTTTGAGTGAATCGGGGACAGCAGCTTTAAACTTTGATTTAAAATATCTTGTTTTTGAGTGAACCGATTGAAATGAAAGATCGCCATATAATACAGCGAAATAAGATCAACCCATCATTGAAAACCCCGCTTAAATTGGCTTCTCGCTGCTTGAAACTTTGTTCTCGCATATCTTCTGTTTGAGTGAACTGATTGCAATAAATATAAGCTTACATGTTGTGCAAAAGTAAGCCAAATATATTTTTGAAAACTCCGTTTGAGTCTGTTCAGTAGTTTCTAAGTGAATCGCGGACAGAAGTTTTACATTTTGATTTAAAATATCCTGTGTTTGAGTGAACCGATTGCAATGAAACATAGCCTATATGTTACAGCAAAGTAAGATCAATCTACCATCGAAAACCCCGTTTAAATCGGTTTAGTGGTATTTGCGTGAATTGCGGACAAAAAAACAGACAAACGGACTAACACAAAAATTCCAAAAATGGTCTGAATGGGTTCTATTACTGATAATGGGTTCCCTAAAGTTATATTTTTGCAAATGTTTTCAATGTACAGATTCGCCGAGTTTACGATTTCATTATATGTATAGACTAGCGGCCCGCCCCGGCTTCGCACGGGTACTAATCTAAGGGTAGAGTTCAACTTGCTACACGATTTTTAAAACATTCTAAAATATTTCGTTGTACACAACATTAATAACTTCTTCAGGATTAGGTGCAAAAATGAACATTTACCGTCTTACTACAAAAAAGTTAGACATCTGTTGTACACTTGATCAAAAAAATCGTACAAAATGTGGCTATGTCATTGATGAGCAGAAGTCAAAAATGACTTATTTTCTTAAGACTTGACTTCTGCGCATCTTATTTTGTGCGATTTTTTGATCAAGTGTTCAACAGTCTAACTTTTTTGTAGTAAGACGGATTGAGTTTTGATGTCACACGTGACAGGGCCATATACAATTGCCCGTGTGAAAGACAGGAGCATCTAAGAAAATTATTTTCCCTATGTTATTGTTGACTGATGACATTATCGAATCGTTTAAATTTTTTTGCTCTGGATTCAAACGACACTCATTTTGAACTATCTGTAAAAGTCGAGAATGGTTGAACATATCTCAAATTTAACAAATCAGGCTTCGGACGACCAGTCGCAACGACGTGTGCCCTCAGTGTGTGCCCCCAGTGCCCCGTCGGGTCGGCTATCAACCGAAATGCCCATAGAGTGTGAAGCTCATTCTAGGACTTTAATTAGAGTGATTTTAATATAGTGATATCTTCTAAGATATTCATTTTAATAACATGGTGTCACGGACAATTCTGATCTATGTTTATTGTTTATTATTACTAACCTTTTAAATTAGATAAGGATCCGTACCTTAAGGGCAAAAATACGTTCAAAACTACCTTTTTTGAAAATATCCTTTTTTGCTATAAAATGTTGGTTGCTATGGGATGCTATGGGTAATCCTTAAAAGATAGATAAATACTATCGGGGACTTTTCTTTAGAGCTCTTAGAGAGCAACAATTCTTTCATACATAACTTTCATATAAATTAAACCATTTACGCAGCGCATGCCCAGAAAGCTGTCAAGAGGCGCGTTTTTTTCCGACTCGATCGACAAACATCATCATAGTTCAGTTAAACCTTGAACCTTTCTATTGAAATAATCTATCTATTAATGAAAACCGGATCAAAATCCATACAGTAGTTCCTGAGTTTAGCGATCACAGACAGATATGACGCATGCATGCTTGACGACAGAAAAAAGTTACGGGGGACTTTCTTTTATAATATGTTTGTTGTGATTACAGCAAAAATAAAACAATCTCTCTATGAAGTACAGTGTTTTAGAAATCGGCAAAAACCCTTTAAAAACAAACTTAGTTTAGCGGACTAAAAAATTAACTTTTTCACTTCTAAAAATACTACTTATAGGTATATACCTAAGTCTACCTGATATTCTTCTAAAGATCACTCACAGTTTCTCATGTATGCATAACCGAATGGAAAATTGTAGTTGTAAAGCTATAGATAAGCCAAAACTGTCATCTACCTTGGAATGAAAATTGACGAAAATTTTTCTTGTTCTTGCCACAGAATTTATATGCAATAAATTACGAATACTATTATGTAAATTTTACCACTAAAGTTTCAAAGTTCCTACTAGTACCCTAAAATGTTTATATATGTCATTAATTGAGTCTATACTGAGCTACGCTCTAGACTGTTATGGTCTCACATTCAAAAGTTATATTCAAAAGCTGGAAGCATTCCAAATAAGATATTTAAAATTAATTGTGTCTAAAAAACAAAAAGGGGTTGTAAAGGAGATTATAATAAACTATTTAAAATTTGCAATGTACTTCCGGTTAGTCTAAAACATAAATACTTACTTCTAGTGAACTACCTTGGCAGTCTGGAGCGTCTCTCATTATTAACACATGATCAAGGTACCAGGTCGATATCGGCGGGTAAATTTATTGTTCCTAGGGTGCACAATTACTATGGCGATCGAACGATTAACAGTCGTCTACCGTACCTTATGAACGGTTTGCCCCCTGATATTAGGCATGAACCGAATAAAAACAAATTTTCGAAATTGTTGAAACAACATTTATTGAATAGTTTAGCCTACCTTCTATCTAATCTAATTAATTTTAGTTCATAAGATTTTGTCAAGACTGTTCCCGCAGTCAAACTGTATTAACAGTTTTGCGGGTGCTTGTTTAGTTTTTAAGAAAAACTGTAACATTTTTTTAATAAATATATTCTATCTATCTATCTATATCGGAACCTTCGGCGCGCGAATCCGACACTCACTTGACCGGTTTCTTTTGTAGCGATATCCTAATTCAGTAAAACAGTAACATCGCGGTCTGCGACTACCTCCAGACCATACAGATTTCGATGCCTTCGGTAACAAAGATTAATCAATCACTCTTCTTTTAACCTCGAACGAAATTATATTTTCATATCTAAAATTAAATCGAATATGGTAAGGTTTCTCTTTAATTACGCTAAGAACGAGACGATACGAGACTGTTTAAGATCATTTCAAAAGTTAAATTCGACATATTTTTTAGCGGCAAGTCAATCTTTATGTTTTGAAAGTTTTTTTTTTTATTGAGGTCGGTCGGAAAACTATTATACCTACGAAACAAGATACGGACCTCAGTAAAAAAAAAACGGCCCAGTGCGTGTCGGGCCACGCGCAGTATAGGGTTCCGTAGTTTCTTTACGATTTTTTATCGCATGGCGAGTTTTGATTAGGTAAGTATTTCATAACGCTTATAACATAAACTTTTTACCTCCTAATGCAAAACAAGGTCCTAGCGCCTGATTGCTATTGCTCTTTTTATTATTTTTAGTTTTTGGTTATAGCTCATTAACCTGTGAGCCTACTTAACTGTGATAGTTTTCCTTTTAATTTCATCATAAATGCTCCTACTGTGAATTTTTTCACATATCCAATAACAACTGTTTAACTGGAAGGGGGGGGACACTCGACTCCAACAAAAAATTGCGCTTTCAAGCTTCATATTTCGCAAATGGATCCCGAAATTGACAAATGATCGTAGAAAACTTACATTATTTTTAAAAGATCTATCCAACGACACTCTACACTATGGGGTAAGCAAAAAGAAATTTCATCCCCACTTTACTTAAACCCTAAAAAAATACCTTTCAAAATTTTATTCTACCACTTTGTCAGCGTGGATTAAATGTATGCCCGTACAATAGACAGACGGACATGACGAAATTAAAAGGGTTCCTTTTTGACTGCAGAACCCTAATCCCTACGTGAAAAGAAAGTAAAGATATTTTTTGTACCTATACAATACATACAATAGTAGTAATAAAAAGACATTTGCCGGAAATGTTTGAGCCAATGACCGCACACCAATCAAAACTTGCTAGATGTATAGAGTATTTCCATACAATCAATTTTTACTATGGCAGCTCAGCTAAAAAATACTCGTACATCCGAAACCAGAAAAACGCCACCAAACTTTAGTAGTATGTTATTACCGAACCTGTAAATATGAACGACTGCATACCAACTAAACCATGCTAAATGAATAAAGTACAATACAATACAGAGGTATGTTATTTTGTTAAACTACACCCGAGACTGTTTCAGATAAATAAGGATATTTGTGGTTTTAATACAAGGTACCCGAAGTCCAAACAGATTGGTGCTTCCAAGTGTTAGATATAATATATGTAGTTTAAACTGATACGCAATGTCAGTTAGGATCTATAATAATTTACCAGTGGAACTAAAAACAGGATTTCAATCCCAGCTGAGACAATGGTTGATATCGAAATGCTTCTATTCGGTTAGAGAATACCTGGAACATGTTCAAAAACTTATTTCATAATATTTATGACAGAATAATATTAGACAATTTACAACTTTTATGACATTATTGAGATTATTTTACGCTTAATTATTATATTTAAGACTGGCAGATTTAATGAATTTGTAATCTTGAATATAATTAATATTAAAGAAATTTGCATGCCAAAATATAGGCTAGATATATGGCACTCTACATATTGTACCCTTCATCTACATGTTACCATATCTATAGCAAATAAAACCATTTCATTATATTACACCAGTTGATTTTATTGCTTCCAAAAATACTGTAGGTATATAGGAACCCTTGGCGCGCGAATCCGGAACGTTTTTTTTTATTTCGCTTTCTTTTCCCTATTGCCCCACTGCTCAATTGTGGCTTTTAAGGACACTTAATATCTCCTTTTCAAGTATTATTTTTATTGCATTGAGTATTTTGGATTATATCATCCAGAGAATTTGTGTCAGAATCCGTAGTCAAAAAAGAAAATGTCACCGTGTTTAACATCTCCACCAACAGCATTACTCATTGATGCTCTGTTAGTGGTTGCCCTGCATTCTGATAAGTTTTCCTGTGGTAAAGAGTTGTATCATCTGCTTCTCTTCTCCTTGCCCTTTGTCACATTTATTTCCTTCAAGTCCCTTCCGTTCTATGTGCTTCTCACGGATCAATTTCAATTATTCTTTGCCTTCTATAATATCAAATGCTGTAAATGTAAATCGAAACCAAATAAGAAACACTCGTTCTTTTGTTGAGAACTATCAATCGTCATCTGGTTTCAAAATAATCGTTTCAACGAGATGCCATGCCTCATAAAAGGAGGGTTGCACTTATCGAGAGACATGTTTCACACATTCATATTTAAAACCCCTCCCTTTCTTCATTGTGTCGGTCTAAAAATATAATTTGATGAAAACTATAAAAAAAACTGTTATCAAGTATCAAAACCCCAACTATCAAATTAAACGGATCGGAACAAGAAAACTAACTATGGAATCGGTCCATCATAGCAAACTAACATAGTCATGCCATATTTACCAAACCGAGCAATTAGTATTATTATAAATTTAAGTTCAAAAGTAAATAAACTTTACGTAAATCAATTTTGATCGCAGCAAAACTTGTTTTTTTGGACTTTAGACTCAGGTGTAAGATAATGCAGAATGCAAATAACACTTAATATAAAAACGCAAATGGTAAATTTTGATAGCAGCGAACTGACAAGAACTCTCTGTGACCACTGGCAAAACTGACTGCAGACTCCTCCGCTTTCCTCAACCTACTCCAACGTACACGAAATACTAAACAGAAAATACGCAAATGGCAGCATACACCCATTCAATTTAAAATACATATAATATATTCTAACGCTAACAAAAAAGTCATATCGTCACTTGCGTCTTTTTTTTTTATTGTAGTAAAATAAAATTGAGAGTGTAATGATAAAACAGACGATTCTACTTCTTGCTACATTTGCGTAGTTTAGTTTTATTAATGAGATTCGTTCAGTTAAGAATTTAATGTATTTAGTGCGGTCAGTTAGCTGTTTCACGTACACACGCCTCACAATTTCACCTTTTTTTTCCAGGTACTAGTTAGGTACATAGCTCTTAATTTTTGATAGGAGCCAATTCTTGAATATCAAAAAATTTCCATAGAAAATTCAAGAATTGGCACCTATAAAGAATTGAGAGCTATGTACCTAACTAGTACCTGGAAAAAGATTGGTGCAATTTGGTGAATTTGGCGATATAAGACTATAAGGGACCGGACTAATAGGTAAGTTAGTAAATAAGCTCTACGATGAATAAAATCATAAATTCTGATTAATAAATTCCTCATTTTTACTGACTAATCATAATCATCCCGTGTGGTGCCGGCAAAGAATAGTACCAACCCATACATACCCGTAGGTGTCGTAGAAGCGACTAATATAAACTGGACTATCGGTAGCAGCATCATTCTTTGTATTTTACATCTTACTTACTTACAAAAGCTAGAATTGTGGAGGGAGCTCCCTGTCCTGGAGTGGATGTTTTATGGGATTTTATGATGATTATGATGAATCATGATCTTCTTGAAAGCACCAGTATTTGTAAGTGTTTGCTGAATTCATATCTTTAATTAAAGATGATGAGTGAAGTAATCAAATGTGCCATTTTCAGGTGTCTTCTCTATCTTTATCTGTATTTTTTCACTCCTCATATTTGGATACGTGAATACCTCTGTTCTTCCATTCCTATACCAACCCATCTGCGCGCTACAGCGGGGCGGGCGGGTTCTGCCGCTGCTGGGGCGGAGATGAAGAAGTCTTGGAAGTATCAGGACCTTCAGGGACGTTACATGTTCGTGCCAGTTGCGTTCGAAATGATGGAACCGTGGGGCCCTGAGGCTAAAATGTTTATAAGGGACTTGTCCGCGCGTCTCATCGAAGTTCCGGCGATCGCAGAGCAGGCAGCTTTCTAGCGCAAAGGTTAAATTTTAATTTTTTATAGGTCATTAGCCTTAATGTATTTTGAACACATTATGTGAAAATATTTATTCTAATATTTATACAATTAAATTTTTTTATACTACAAACTGCTTTATATCCTTTTCCTGGCCATCTTTTAGAGATTCGCGATTTTTCCTAGCATCTTTTGAACGCCAATTTAGCGAAAATGTCATTTTACGTACCAAAATACCCTATCAGGTATATATTCTAACGGCAAAAACAACCAAACTCTGAAGGCTCACCCTAAGAAATAAGATAGAATGGCGCATGTGCCAGAAATTTCTACATGTTTCTTAAAAATTCTACCGAAGCAAAATAGTGCAAACACAAATAGGCAAGGACAACCTTTAGAAGTTGCAATAGGAATCACAAAAATAGGCAAATTTATTATTTGGAGGCTAAATTAACATTCAGGTTGTTTTCCCTCTCAACTTTTGAACGCCGATTTCTTCTATGGAATTCAATGGAACATTCTTTCTAGGGTTCCGTAGCTAAATGATAAAAAGGGAACCCTTATAGATTCGTCATGTCTGTCTGTCCGTCCGTCCGTATGTCACAGCCACTTTTTTCCGAAACTATAAGAACTATACTATTGAAATTTGGTAAGTAGATGTATTCTGTGAACCGCATTAAGATTCTCACACAAAAATAGAAAAAAAATACAATAAATTTTAGGGTTCCCCACAATGATATTACAATTATATGTTCCCCATACTTAGAACTGAAACTCAAAAAAATTTTTTTTTTCATGAAACCCATACGTGTGGGGTATCTATCTATGGATAGATCTTCAAAAATGATATTGAGGTTTCTAATATTTTTTTTTCTTAAGTGAATAGTTTGCGCAAGACGAAAAGAGGTAAAATGTGTCCCCCCCACCCCTGTAACTTCTAAAATAAGAGAATGATAAAACTAAAAAAATATATGATGTACACTACCATGCAAACTTCCACCGGAAATTGGTTTGAACGAGATCTAGTAAGTAGTTTTTTTAAATACGTCATAAATCGATAACCGCAATTTACCTTTCATTCAATCAACTCTATAAATTTTAGTTACTTACATCACATTATAAAGTTTTTTTTGCAATAAAAATACCATAACCTTTACTTATACTTACAGGTTCGTATGGAACCCTCAGTGCGCGAGTCCGACTCGCACTTGGCCGGTTTTTTGTATTTTTAAATAAATGTTCAAAAGTTGAATCGGCAAATTAAAATTTTTGAAAATTTGTTTGATGCAAAGATTTTGGAAACTACGCCAGAAGCGCAGCGTTTTTCTTACGTCAATGGTTTGATGATACTTTTTGAGTAATAAGACTAATAAGCAAGGAGGTTCATTATTATATGTATGAAAGTACATAACGTGTTCTAGACAATCATGTCACAAAAAAAATAAGAATATCGGAAACTAAAAAATATATGAATATTTAAAACGCCTTCGGCAGAAAATTTTTAAGTATAATGAAATAATTTATAAAAAACCTATAAATAACCGCGGAATATGTATGGGCGTGATTTGTATACCCGTAGCATGAGGCATCGAAATTTTCTTTTGGACGATTTTTTTTTGGATTATATGAAGGAAGATAAATTAAATACAGAAATTTCTTCAGCTGAATTAATAAATTAATTACTTTACATGAAAAAAAAACTGTCTTAATATAGTGGCGCTTTGTAAAAATGACAAGCAAACCTCTCCCAAACACTAAACATCTCCAGTGAAGAGATATCTAGAGAACAGGGGTT
This sequence comes from Athrips mouffetella, assembly GCA_947532105.1. Classification (NCBI taxonomy): domain Eukaryota; kingdom Metazoa; phylum Arthropoda; class Insecta; order Lepidoptera; family Gelechiidae; genus Athrips; species Athrips mouffetella. The sequence goes on from OX383956.1 coordinate 38,934,577, forward strand.
GTTATTGAACTATTAGGTACTTAATTGAAAGTTGAATTGCTTTTCGAGCAAAGGGTTACCCTTCAGTCTTTTACGACAATCAACCCTGCGGCGCGGCGCTAAACCTCTTTGATCTGTTTAACTGCAATGCCGCTTGTACTTGTTGCGATTTCGTGTTACTCTCCTATAGTATTAAACATTTGTAAATATTAAAGTGACGTTCTCGAAAACAGCTTTATGAAAAATGCAGCGGTTTTTGGGGGGCGAAAAATCGATCTAGCTCATAGAGTAACACGATTTTCGCGCGCAATGCGCGGTTTGACGCGTTGCTCTAAGATCTAGCTAGTCACATATCAGAGAAAATTCGTTTAAGTATTTATTCAAAAACTAAAATAGCGCGATTTAAGAAGCTCTTCAGCGTCATCTGCTAGTTCGCCTTTTTAAAAGCATTTATTTAGTTTCACCTGTCGCGGTGTCTGTCTCTTTGTTTGTAATCAAACTTGCAAGTTAAAATTGACCCACTTCCTGGTTTCCGATTGAGATGAAATTATGCATGAATAGGATGACAATGCAATGTTTTCCTTGGAGCTGATCTGATGATGTAATGGAGCTGGAAGATAGCAATAGAAAAGTGAGATAATACCGCGTTTCAGAAATCCTGCAGCGCCATCTGTTGCTGGGCAGCATGGCTTGCTCACCTGGTAATATTTTATTGATAAAGTAACTCTGGGAGGATCCTTTATAAAATATTTTGGTTTACCTAGGCGTTTTGGGAAAAATTCTCAAAGTTTTTCAATACAAAGCAACGAGTAAATTTCCAGTGGAAGATGCAGCAATCACTATTGTATGATACTGTAGTTTTTCTACTCCATACTAGGGGCGCTGTTTTTTTTATGTCGACTACTTCATTTAACCATACCTTAAGTACGGTCAACCGCACGTGAAATAAAACATTTGTAACTCTAGTACTATACCATAAATTCCAAAGTGTTGCTACTGACGTGCTGTTGAGTGTATGTAGAAAATTATCTTTGGGCTCGTCTGATTCTAAGGTGTGTAGATAGTTGTTTTTAGCAAAGAGATTTGAACCTCGCTACGCTCGGTCATAGAGGGATCCGAAAAGTGTCGGCTATAGCTTGGCTTTTTACTCATGTTAAGAGTCATATTAGAAAAAAAGAGATAAACATGTTTATGATTATCTACTTTCAAACGTCGCTGTAACGCTTTTTGACCAGCTAGAGATGTGCAGGCACTCGATATGACGAGTGCGATAATGTAGTATTTCGACTTTTTTAAAACGATAGTATTAACATACCCACATTAAATATTGACTAGGCTTTGAGCAGATGTTAGACGCTCATGATGAATTCAAAATTTTGTGACTTAAAAAATGGTCTTGAATTCGAATGTTTTGTATGCTATTCACAATAATGATCTTTGAAGAGAAATCAAATGAATAGAACCAACATTTGTCGTTGCACTTATGTTTATAAAAGCGCACCCCGAACAATTGATACATCAAGCGCGAAACCACAAATCGTCAGAATTTGAAAATGACAGAGACTTACGCACGTCCACGCAGTACAACTAGGCTCGATAAAGAACCCGGCAATCGTGCGGGCGCGGGTCGCGTATGGTGAAGGAGTCTATTCCAAGGGGTGCGTAGAGTGTCTTTTTCGCATTTCTGTATTTATAGTTAATATTATTAAAAAAAAAGAATTCATCAGAAATGAATTAAGCTGCTTTATTTATTCTCTCATTTAATTCAAATGAAGAGTAAATGAATAAAATTACAGAACGTTACGAAGTATATTTAAAAAGTTATGAATCTACTAATAAAGTTACCTACTAACTAAAATAAAATTACAGAACGTTACGAAGTATATTTAAAAAGTTATGAATCTACTAATAAAGTTACCTACTACATAAAATAAAATTACAGAACGTTACGAAGTATATTTAAAATGTTATGAATCTACTAACAAAGTTACCTACTACCTAAAAATAACTCTTATTTTCGTTACCATTTTCACTCAAGTCACTCTGCAAGTGTTGTTTATTTATCAGTTTTAATGCCTAGTTGCAATGCCGCTGCTATGCAGTTCTACTTTATCTGTAAAACTTGAAGGGACCTGAAAATAAATAAATATTGACTACCGATGATATGGTACAGTCAAGAGTACGTCAAGCTTGACACATTGGACGGTGTACCGATCTTATTTCAATTGCTGTAGAAGCTAAAATCACGCTTGTAACACTCACGAGTCGTTTAGTGATAAAATAGCCTATGTACAACAGATTAGCATGGTGTCAGGGCATGAAGACCCTATGTACCTATTAGTGATGCCAATCATTACTCCGAGTAAGATGTTTTTAAAATAAACATTATTTGAACACCCTGTATTATACACGTTTTGTCATTCGTTTATTTGACACAGAAGTTGAAATTATGTCTTTTTAATCAATTAATTTATAATAATAAAATCACACATTTCGTGAAATTTGCAACGTCATTACTTTTTTTCACGGAGACCGATTTTTTGGTGCCATAGTAAAATACGTTAGTGATGATTAGGTCTATTATTTGACATAGGTTTCACTTACGAGTATGTACAATACTTTTAAAATTTTTTGGCTAGAGGTCTAGGGAAGAGTCGCATTGTCTTTGGTGATAATGTTTATTATTACATATATTTTACTAACAAATAGCAATATATTGATGAATTAGACAACACAACGGAACCCTAAATCTGCCAAGTAAGACACGCACTTGGCCAGTTTTTATATTACTCGCTAGATTAACATGTAGCGATATAACCATTTACAGAGACCGTACTAGAATTATGAAGTGAGCATCTGATTTAATTTGATAACTTTTTAGACATTATCGATAACCACTATTTACATCTCTAATGGTGGATAATTTAAATCATTCGCGTTATGTAGATATTCTTGAATTTTTCTTGTAATTTGCAGTATATTTCTGTGCGGAAGGTTTTTTTAAATTGATTTACCTAATCTTTAATATAATTTGTTGTCACTTTAATGAGTATTACACATTTTATTGCAAAAATAAGCTTTTAAATATTACTTACAAATGAAAGCATAAGAATTCTTCGATGTCCTGTTTCCTAGAAGAATGAGATCCGCATGCCGGTACGATTTATGTATTGTTCAGCATTTAGGCTTTTGTGTACAACACTTATTTGATTACATATAAGTATTTTAATAACAGTAAAATTATAAAAACTACAGAGCCGCTTCTCTCACAACATGATCACAACAAATAGTTTCTTATACGACTGAAAGTAAAGACAACGTCATACTAGTTGTCAAGAGAACATTCAGATAACTTTTTAAATTAGCAGAAGTGTAAAAAGAACCAAAACAAACCTGGTTCCAACTTGACGTTTCAAAAGTGCAACACTTGACAAGCCTTCAAATCCCTCTATGACCCAAAGATTTTGGAAACTACGCCAGGGGGCGTTTGAACCGCAGAAGCGCAGCGTTTTTCTTACGTCAATGAGCGTAGCGAGGTTCAAATCTCTTTGGTTTTTAGGGTCAACAAGGAACCCTAAAAATAACTTAGTACTAGAAAGCTGTTTAGTATGGATATGAATTTAGTCCACGCCGAGAAAGTGGTAAAATAAAATCTGCAAAAATATTATTTTACGAGTAAAGTGAGAGTTAAAATTTATCTTCTTGTCATATCAATTGATAGGTCGCTTATAAATAAGTTTGAGAATATGATTTTTCGATTTAGGGATCCGTTAGCGAAATATTCTGCTTCAAAGCGCAACTCTTTATTGGTGTCGAGTGTCCCCCTCTCTGCCAGCTAAACAGTAGTTACCGGAAATGTAAAGGAAAACTATCACAGCTAAGTAGGCTTTACAGGTTAATAAGTTATAGCCGATAAACTGGACCTAATGTAAACAGCAATAGCAATCAGCCGTTAGGATATCGCTGAGTACGGTTGTTTCCCGTGGCACAACTGCGTGGCACTACCAGTAGAAGTGTCATGGGGAATTTTTCTTTCCCATGACAGTAGTGTCAGAGGTAAAATAACATTTGCTATGACACTACTAAATTCGTTCCCCTGTGGCACTATCAGACTAGCAAATCTATTTTTTTAATTAAACTGCATCTGCAAGTTAATTTGCCATCGGAGACCAGACAGACCCCCAGATATCAATTTTGAAAGCAATCGGTCCAGTAACTTAAAGTTTGAAATGGCGGCCACTTTTTGTAATCTGATGATTGAGTCGCCATCGGAGACCAGACAGACCCCCAAATATCAATTTTGAAAGCAATCTGTCATGTAACTATTAAGTTCAATAAGGCGGCTACTTTTTTTTATCAAATCTGTTGATAGAATTGTCATGGAAAACCAGACAGACCCCCAGATATCGATTTTGAAAGCAATCGGTCCAGTAACTAAAGTCCAGTAACTAACAGTAACTAATCGGTCCAGTAAACATTATTCAAATCTGATGGTGTATTCGTCATCGGAGACCAGACAGATCTCCAGATATCGATTTTGAAAGCAATGGGTCTGGTAACTAAAAAGTTCAAGATGGCGGCCACTTTTTTTAAATATGATGGTTGATTCGTCATCGAATACCAGATAGACCCCCAGTTTCGATTTTGAAAACAATCGGTCTTGTAACTAAAAAGTTCTAAATGGCGGCTCTATTGGGAATACTCTTTTTAACAAATTATTTGATAAACATAGCAATTATAAATCATATGTTTTTTATAAACCTTCCAATACGATCAGTATGTCCACATGTCCAGATTTGATTAAATAGATCCGTGTCTCAACAAATGCAAGATTTCTTCCCGGTAAAATTCCCTGTACCCTATGCCGATAAAGCAAAGTTTTCCGAGCTAGAGAGATGACAAATAATATGCTAACTAAAACGAGAAACAAACTACATAAAATATTAACATAATATGCTACCTACCTACCTGTAGTAGTGTCATCGGAAATAGGGTAATCCAGTGTTAATTTTTTTGTATGAACCTAATCAGCCAATGAGAATAGTAGTGTTAAAGGAAAGGAAAATTCCCCATGACACTACTGGTAGTGCCACGCAGTCGTGCCACGGGAAACAAACAGCTAAGTATAAGGAGGTAAAAATTGTATGTTATGAACGTTATGGTTATGACATACTTAGTCAACAACCTGCTTTGCGATGAAAAAATATTCTATGGTTATCTCAGTCTCAGGTTTTCAAACAAAATCATGTTACATAATAAAACAGCAAGAGAGAAATAAAAAAACAAAATACCCGACCGTATAGAAAAATATGAACTGAAAAGAGGAAAAACAAGTTCTACGATAGAAGTACTATTGCAGGCGCGGACAAACAATAAATACAAAATATATTTGATATTGAAAAAAACCGGCCAAGTGCGAGTCGGACTCGCGCCCTAAGGGCTCCATAACTATCTACCATATGATATACTAAAAGCTTTTGCTCTTTGATTTTAAAAACTCCGCGACCATCCAACTTGACCCCTCTTTTATAGAAAAGTTCTTGAAACGGGAGCTCACCTTAATTGGTTACTATAAGTTGTGAGAAAAATTGAAATATTTAATTATTTTACTTTTCCCTTTATTTGTATAAATGTATGGAGACGAGGACATAAAATGCCATATCTTTTGATTGCGTCGTTGAAAAAAATATAAATTTTCAGATCTTGTGTGGTTTATGGACCTTAATATTAGTTATCAATTTCAACCTGATACCTCTTCTCGTTCGTGAGAAAATGGGTCTTGACAGGCAGACAGACAGGCAGACGGACAACGAAGTGATCCTATAAGGGTTCCGTTTTTTTATTTTGATGTACGGAAACCTAAAAACCACCTCCAAACACATAATTTTAGTCCGCCTAGGTTTGTCCCCGCCTGCAAAACCTCATGAAATTTTGAGAACTTGTTTTTTCTCTTTTAATTTTTCTACACAATCGGGTATTTTGTTTTTTGAATTTTTTTTATTTAGTAAGTACTTTTTAATTTAATTAATGAAAGGTTTATTTTATTTTTTTATGCCCTATGACACTCCCACGATGAATAGAAATCTAACGACATCTCACATGTCGAAATCTATCAAGCCGTTTACGCTGCAGAGCGCAACAAAGAAATCGGCATACATACATACGAGTACACTCGAAAAACATTACCCCTCCTATTTGGTCCGGTAAAAAGAGGATGCAAGCGCTTTTATTTGAAAACCTGAGACTGTTATAATGATAACGTTTTAGTTCTTTTTCTACATCTAATAAAAGCTTGTTTTAAAAATTATTATTACCATTATTTTATTGAGATTATTTCGAGACGAGCATCACTCAGTCCACATAATTTCGACTGTTTAGTGGCGGTAAAGAATAGTACCGGACCATCTCTACCCGTGGGTGTCGAAAGAGGCGATCACAAAACAGAGGATGGGCAGCAGCGTCCGTCTGTGTATCGTACCATCTTACATTCTGCGGTCACCAACAACCACGGTCCATGGTGCCAGCCGCAACGCTATAAAGAGCGTGATGACTATGGTACTTCCCCTCCAACTTATGCCACGCGTTTTTGCTGGTATTCTGGAGGGAGCTTCCCTCCGTTTTCATGGGATCCATTTTCATGGGTAGTTATGATGGTGATGATGATCACTGGGTTGCCCTGATACTTCAAAACCGTACAGGTGATTGCGAACTAGTGACGATGGTAAACTCCCGGCATTTCTCGTGCATACAAAACATAAAATTGTTTGTAATAACCTACTTAAGGACCTCATATCCTAAACAAACCAGTATTTGCTGGTTGCCAGCGTTCCTGCCTAGAAAGCGGTAATTAACACAACACTGATGGAATTGATAAATAGATAGGGATGCAACAGTCCTAAACTTAAACTTTGTTAGACATTGACATACACCGTTAAAGCGATCCGTTTTCCATACTAAATTCAAATGACTTGCATTCTTATGCGGGACATAAAATGCTGTTGAAAAACGAGCTTTTACTACTATTTTTAACCAACTTCAAAAAAGGAGGAGGTTCTATGTTCCGTATGTATTTTTTTATGCAAAATTTTTCTCTGATTAATGCGAATACAGCTAATGCACAAAAAGTACTAGTATTGTGTTTGCAATTTTTAGTTCAATATTATCATAGTGGGTGTGCGATTTGTACAGTAGTACTTTGTAGTACAGCTGTAACTTCGTATTAATCAGCGAAAAATTTATCTAAAAATAGTAGTATACGCTCGTTTTTCAATAGCATTTTATGTCCCGCATAAGAATGCAAGTCATTTGAATTTAGTATGGAAAGCAGATAGCCTTAAGGTGAACGATAAAGTTCTCGAAGACATTGCCGCCGCCACGGCCACTAAAGTGTCAGAACTTTCCCGTCCACTGAGATATCCTTCCGGTAACTCACACGCTAGTTTAATATACTCCCCACCTAGAATATGCCATCTAAGCTATAAACTATGTTGTCTTACTTATAATCAAAGTGTGAGAATACTTACGAATTTAAAGCCTATATACTACACAGAAAAGAAAGAAAAAAATTAATTCAGAAATTTTGATTTTGATTTTGATCGAGTAATATTTGTTTCAACCAAGAATGAAAAGTCGTTGTAACAAAATATGTTTGATATTTAAAAAAAAAATTTTTACTTTATGAAATATTATTTCACGCCAAGTATAACGAAACTTTAACATAAACAGGTCAAAAAATTCTTAGAACAAGACATGTGAATGATAAGATTGAAAAATCTTTTATTGTAAATCAATAAAAAAAACCGGCCAAGTGCGAGTCGGACTCGCGCACTGAGGGTTCCGTACCACCACATAATCATAATTGTATTAGTTCAAATTTCAGTAAGTTAATGTGCTAGATTTTTTGAGTCCGACACGCGCTTGACCAAATTTTATTATTTTTTGCGTTATTTTATAGCTTATGCACTATAAACATAGGTACTCGTACCAATTTTTAAGTTTGTAAGTGTTCCCGTTTTTAAAATAGAATTAAAACAAAAATCGTCTCTGCGACCATTCAACTTGACCCCTCACTTATATGAATGTTCTTGAAACGGGAGCTCACCTCAATTGGTTTCCATTAGTTGTGAGAAAAGTTTTAATATTTAATGATTTAAGACTTTTCCACTTATTTGTACTTTGAGACCTAGCTTCTTGCCAAATTTCATTATTTTAGGTCAACGGGAAGTACCCTGTAGGTTTTGCATTTTTGCAGAAATGTATGGAGATGAGGACATAAAAAGCCATATCTTTTGATTGCGTCATTGAAAAAAATTTAAACTTTCAGATCTTGTGTGGTTCATGGACCCTAAAATATATTATCAATTTCAACCTGATACCTCTACCCGTTCGTGAGATAAAGGGTCTTGACAGACAGACAGACAGACAGACAGACAGACAGACGTACAACAAAGTGATCCTATAATGGTTCCGTTTTTTTCTTTTGAGGTACGGAACCCTAAAAAATACGTACAGTGGGACATAGAACCTCCTCCTTTTTTGAAGTCGTCGGTTAATATTATTTTGATAAAGATATTATTTTCTTGAATTGAGAGTTGTTTGGCTACCATCAAAACATGTAACAATATAAATATTCATCGTTTTTTGCAATAAGATATCTATTATTTGTTTTAAAAAAGATAATTTTCTTCTCTTAAGCAAATCATATTGAAGGAAAACTAATTTTACTCCAGTAGAAAAAATAAATCTTAAAAATATTAAGTTAATGTGTCTTTGTCTAAGAAATATTGCTTTATTCAAAGAAAATAATTTACTTGGCATATTTACTTCAAGCAAAAAAAAAGTTTTAAAGGAATAAAAAATATCTTAGACTAATAACCCAAAAAGCTCTTGTTTCAATATTAAATCGCTTAATCTGATACAAGATAATCTTCTGATGATGAAAAGTGTTCTTGCAGCACAAACATTGATCTTACGAGTATTATTATTATTATTGTTTATTGCACACAAGAAAAATACAATGGACAATACATATAGAAAGACGACACAACAGGTACTACTCTAAGAGTATAACACGGCTACCTTAGTTTGCCAAACCTCTCAACAGATGGCGTTGTATGAAGTGACGGGGTTTTCTAAATCCCGCTATAAATCACGCTATAGAGATTTTTCGTAATTTTGTGACTACCCCGGACTGACATTTTCGCGTGGATCGATAAAGTGTTTGCCTCAAGCGCGCCCAACATTGTATCCTAATTAGAACAGAGCTTGGATGGAACGACTCGTCTTCATTTCTTTGAAATATATAAATTTTTGATTATATAGAATATAATTAATATTGGTCTGAGATTTGAGACATTACAAGAAAAACTGAAATCATTTTAATTGCGTAATCTTTACTTAAAAATAAATATTCTTATTTCTTTCTTTCTTTTTCTAACCATTTAAACTATTGTTTTTAACAATAAAATATAAAAGACGGTAAAGTCTGAAAATAAAACATGTGAATAAATTTTTTCACGAAATGTCAGCACAAAAGTCGTAAGAAAAAACAACCCAATAAATAAAAGTAGTGCGGTAAAGTGCTAAATAAAAGTAGTGCGGTCAAGTGCTAAATTCTGTAAAGCTAAAAAGCTGCGGTAAATCAGACAATTTATTGGAGTTGCAGTACAGCAGAAGGTAAACGAAATAAATAAAATTAAATGATGGATGGAACCATGAATTATAAGTTAGTCGGTAAAGACAACTGGAACAGCTGGAAATTTAGAGTACGTGTGTTATTGCGAGCAGCTGATGTTTTTGAAGTCGTTGAGGATGAAGTCGTAAACCCTTCGTCTTCTAGTAAAGACGAAAATAAAGAAGATTTAAAGAAATTGACTGTAAAAGATAACAAAGCCCAGGGAATCATCGTAACTCGTTTGTCTGACAAACTTATCCAAAACATTATAAAAAAGATTGTAAGTCTAAAATCTCTTGTTCTTGCTGTAAGAAATTCGGCCACACTATTCAAAATTGTTGGTTTAGAAATAGTAAAATTAATAAAAATAACAATTCTTCTAATTTAAGTTCAGCTTTTCACGTATCAATGATGTCTGCTTTCAATGCACTTTCCAGTGAGCATGAGAGTTATGAATGGATAATGGATAGTGGTGCATCGGAGCATATGTGTTATTCAAAAGATCTTTTTTCAAATTACAGATCTTTTCAAAAGGACATATTCATTGGTGATGGTACTGTTTTAAAATCTGAAGGTATAGGTGAAGTTAAACTCATGTCTTACAATGGAAGTCAATGGACGAATGCAACGTTATACGACGTGTCACACGTTCCCGAGTTAAAAGTTAATCTATTTTCAGTGTGTGCAGCCACATGGAAAGGATACTGTATGAGTTTAGAAGGTGATGTTTGCAAGTTTAAGCAAAAATATTCTACTATTTTTAATGCAACAGTGAGTAGAAAAGATAAGCTTTTTGTAATGAATTTTAAACATTTTAAAAGTTGTGCTAATGTTAGCCGTTCAAAAACAAATTCGTTACTTTGGTGGCATTATAAAATGGGGCACCAGAATATGCATCAAGTTAAAAATATTTTAAAGAAAAGTAATATCAGTTACTCTGATAACGATGAGGAAGATTTAATATGCATTTCATGCATTAAAGGGAAGATGCATAAAAAACTGTTTCCTGTGAGTGATTCTAAAGCTTAAAGTGATTCTAAAGGCCAGGTCAATTATATTATTTCGATTTATGTGGTCCAATGGAAGAAACATCATTAGTTGGAGCAAGATACTATTTGCTCATAAAAGATGATTTGTCAAAATTCAATACGGTCTATTTTTTGAAAAAGAAGTCTGAAACGTTTGAAAAAGTAAAAAGTTTCTTATATTGTCATTAAAAAAAACTGAACTATAAAGTTGATTTTATAAGATCTGATGGAGGTACAGAGTTTGTTAATAAAGATATGAAATCTCTTACTGATGAGTTGGGAATCGTTCATCAGATTTCAGTACCTTATACTCCCGAAAAAAACGGACGAGCAGAGCGGGAAATAAGAACAATTACTGAAGCTGCTAAGTCCATGTTATTGTCAACAAATTTAAGTAAACAGCTATGGGCTGAAGCAATAAATACTGCTGTGTTTGTCTTAAACAGAACCGGGAAAAGTAGAGTTCCAGATCTGACTCCATTTGAAGCGTGGTTTAAGAAAGAAATGTATGATATAAATATGTTACTCGAATTTGTTTCACGTGTCGCAGTTCACGTTCCAGACCAGAAACGTAAAAAGTGGGACAGTAAGTCAGATTTTGGACATTTTGTGGGATATGGAGAAACTACAAAAGGATTTAGGGTTTATTTCCCAAATAAAAATGATGTCATTATAAAGAGAGAGGTAATATTTTTAGCTGATACTATCGATATTAATGCACGTGATTGATCTTCTCCAGTTAAAATACATAACGAAGTAGCATTCTTTCCCCCCGAATGCTCTCATTCCCAAAATGAGAAAGAGGTATCTTGTCATGAATCTATTTTAGAGAGGGAAACTGATGATTTTTACAGTTTTATTGAAGATGTGTCTCAAGAAATCACTGAAGAAACAGTTTTAAATGATGGAAATGAAGAAAAAGAAAGTAATGAAAAAGATAAGAATAGCGATGAAAATATTACTTGTACTAGAAATGAAACAGTGGATATACCCGCCGAAAGAAGTGAAACAATTCAAGAAAATGTTTCAGAGACTGAAGCTTCAATTTCTACAAATACGAAAAGAACGATAAAATTGCTACAGAAATTTAAGGACTACGAATTGAGTTACCTTACTGTTGATGCTGATGGTCTTACGCCTCAGACGGACGAAGAAGCAATGAAAAGTAAAGATAGAGTAAAATGGTAAGAAGCAATTAAAAACGAAATGGATACCTTAAATGAAAATAACACTTGGGAAGAGGTAAAGGAAGTGCCAAAAGGAACTAAAATTACTAAAGTTGTGTTTATGTCCGTTGCAAACAAATTGAAACTGCCAGTTTATCAAATGGATGTTGTGGGAGCTTTTTTGCGTGGTGATATTGAAGAGGTGGTATATTTAAAGATTCCGGATGGTACACTGTGTAAGCTAAATAGATCCTTTATGGTTTAAAAAGATCCCCTAAGTATTGAAATAAAAAGTTTGATATGTTCATGCAAAACGAAGGATTACAAAAGTTGAAAAGTGATCTTTGTTTATATTTCAAAAGACAAAAGGGGAAGTCTTTGTACTTATTATTATGTGTCAATGATATTTTATATTTTGGATCTGACAGAACTGAATTAATAGCGTTGCAGAATGGTTTGAATAGTAATTTTAAAATGAAAGACATGGGATTAGCTTCTAACTATTTAGGAATTGAGATAGAACAAGGAAAAGGTAAAACTATTTTGAAACAGAAAAAATATATGAAGGTCTTGCAGAATTTCAATATGATGGATTGTAAATCTGTTGATTCGCCTTTAGATCAAAATTTCGATTTTAAGCTTTTGAGTCGAAATGAGTCTGAAAGTAAGGAAGTTGAGACGAAATGTCTGATGATGTATGGAGTATGTGGCACTCGGCCCGACTTATGTGTGGCTGTTAGTTTCCTAAGCAGGTTCCAACACTGTGCCAGTGAACTTTTGTTCAAATGTCTCAAAAGGGTTTTGCGTTATATTCAAGGAACTTTGAGTGTTGCTTTATTGTATGATAGCTCTAGTTCTGGTATCCAGGGTTATGTAGATGCAGACTGGGGAGGTGATGTGAAAGATCGGAAGTCTACTACGGGATTTTTCTTGAAATGTTTTGATTGCCTGGTTGTATGGTGTTGCAAAAAACAGGCGTCTGTGTCATTATCTTCATCTGGGTCTGAGTATATAGCTCTGAGTACTGCAATTTGCGATGTTATGTGGTTAAAGCATGTTTTATTAGATTTTGGTTTTGAGACGACGTGTATTGAAATGTATGAGGATAATCAGTCTGTTATCAACATTTGCCACAATAATGAAAACAATAAAAGGCTGAAACATGTTGATATACGATATCATTTTATTGTTAAATATATCAGGTCTGAAGATAATATTGCTGATATTTTAACCAAACCTTTGGGAAAAGCTTGGTTTGTTAAGTTTAGAAATTGTGTTTGAAAGTTTTAAAAGTTTGGTCGAATTTCAATTTTATTTGGTATATCTCTGTGTTATTTTTTATGTTATTTAATTGATAATTTAAGATTTTTCTTGGTAAACTGTGTAATGTTGTTAGATTCAAGAAATAATTGGGGTATTAACTGAAAGGAGGTTTTAGTCAACAAATTAGTTCTAGAGTTGGACGCTGTGTGAAGGTGGCGACACCATCAATGCGTATTCATATTTGTTCTTACAAGAAAGCTCCACCATTGACAAATATATAAAATGTGTTTTATTGTTAAATCATCATAGGTTTTGCACTATAAAGTTTCTTTAAAACAATATCAAACCAGTTTTCCTTTAAATATTTTTTTAAACAATGAATTAAACAGTCTTCGTTAAATACAGCTAGTTTTCTTACATAAATAAAAAATGGCTTTAGTGCGGTCAGTTAGCTGTTTCACGTAGACACGATTTACAATTTCACCAATTTTTATCTAGGTACTAGTTAGGTACATAGCTCTCATTTTTTGATTGGAGCCAATTCTTGAATATCAAAACATTTCCATAGAAAATTTAAGAATTGGCTCCTATCAAAAATTGAGAGCTATGTACCTAACTAGTACCTGGAAAAAAATTGGTGCAATTTGGGGCAATTTGGTGAATTTGGCGATATATGACTATAAGGGACCGGACTACTTGTCTTGGAGAGAGATTTTCTTTCCTTCTTTCGAAACATATTGTCTCCAAATAAAACTAATATTCAAGAGAATTAATAATGTTTCCAAGAAAATATTAGTTTCAGTATATATAAGCCATATTCTTGGTTTAATTCAATTTTCATTGCTTTTTAGGGTTCCGATACCAAAATGGTAAAAAAAAACCCTTATGGTGCGACTTTGTCTGTCTGTCTGTCCGTCTGTCTGTCTATCACACATCTATATCTCAGCAACCACTCATGCTATCGACTTGAAATTTGGAATGGTTTTAGAATATAGTTGCCCAACTTAATTGCACATGAAAGAATTTTGAAAAAAATATGATTATTAATGTAAAGGGGGCCAAAATAGGGGTGCCAAATTTCAAATTATCGCTACTAGGTCGAGTGGGGTATTATATGAAAGGGCTGTACTTGTGAATTCTAAAATAATTTATTTTTATTTTTTACGTCTCTTAGTTTTCAAGTTATGATGAAAAATGTAAAAAAAAATACCTTTCCCGGGGGGGAATGGTATTTTTTTTTACATTTTTTACCTTATCTCCGAAGTTCGTGAAAGGAAATATCTGAATTAATTACAGTTGACAGAAGTTTATGTAAACATTACAGCAAAAATAAAACGATCTTTCTAAGTTTTATATCTATTGGTCAAAATACAAAAAAAAAATGCATTAAACATTTAGTCAAAAAGACCGCCCCGAGTCGTGCCTGATGCAAACGTGCCCATCACACTTGCGGCATTGCCTCGTTGTATGGCAAGTGATATGCGTTGCACCAGGTACGACTCGGCTCGGCGATCCCCGCCATTTTTTCTCAGGCGCCGTCCGAGTTCTTTCTAAGTTGCACAGTTTTTTTGAAATCTGCAAATAACCTTTACAAACAAATTTTGTTTTACAGTCCTAAAAATGGACTTTTTTGCTTCCAAAAATACAAAAAGCATATCGGAATTTCGGAACCCTCGGCGCGCGACTCCGACTTGCACTTGACCGGTTTGTTTTTCTGTGTACGGCGTTCAATAAGTAGTGAAAATCACCTTGAAAATAAACGACTATTGATAAATTAATAATACACTTTTCTATGTAGCTTCAACATATCTTTGGACCTTGAATCTCGCAGTTTTCTGCAGCATCAATCCCATTTAAAAATAAAGCTTTCATTTTAGTCCTATCATAGCTCTCCGTATGGGATCTATGTCTTCGATTTTGATTGCGTATTTGTGTTTTCTTCGATGTTGGGGAACAGATACTCGTAGATGTGACTATGAATAGAGGAATGTCAAGCTAAACCTAGTAAGTGGGGAGAGTGGTTAACTTGAGTGGTTTTTAAGACAAGCTTTTACACCAAATTTTTAGGGTTTTTGAACACAAAATCAGCATGTTGAATGGCATCTTTTGAATTTTAGTTTTTCTCAATTTTCAAGTTGCTTGCTGGATTGTCTGACTGTTTTTTTAACTTTCCTCATTATTTATACTTTTCTAAACATTAGGGCATAAGTTTTCGATACCATTCCTTTAATAAAATAAACTATCAGTATTTAAAACATCAAGTCTTTACAGCCAAAATAATCAAGGCATACCTACTTTAAAAAAATAATAGTAAAAAAGTTTTTAAGACAAGCTTTTACACCAAATTTTTAGGGTTCCGTTCCTTAACGTACCGTCTGTCTGTCTGTCAAGACCCTTTTTCTCACAAACGAGAAGAGGTATCAGGTTGTAATTGATAACGAATATTAAAGTCTATGAACCACACAAGATCTGAAAATTTCAATTTTTTTGCAAAGCCGCAATCTAAAGATATGGCTTTTTATGTCCTCATCTCCATACATTTATGCAAAAAAGCAAAACCTACAGGGTACTTCCCATTGACCTAAAATTATGACAGTACAAATAAAGGGAAAAGTCTAAAATCATTAAATATTACAATTTTTCTCACAACTAATAGTAACCAATTAAGGTGAGCTCCCGTTTCAAGGACTTGTCTATAAAACAGGGGTCAAGTTGGATTGTCGCGGAGTTTTAAAAGTCAAAGAGCAAAAGCTTTTAGTATATCATATGGTAGATAGGTACGGAACCCTTAGGGCGCGAGTCCGACTCGCACTTGGCCGGTTTTTTTATTACTCTATTGCTGTTTTATAATGTAACGCTTTTATTTGAAAACCTGAGACTGTGATAAAGTTTTAGTTCTTTTTCTACATCTAATAAAACCTTCTTTTTAAATATTTTTTTTAATATTTTTTTTATCATTTACTTTTTATTATCCATGGTGTCACTATCTACAGACCCAAGAATCAGACGAGCCTAAACCTAAGACGCAAATGTTTCCAATGACGTGCGCCTTCCTTCCACTCGACACCACCAAAAAGACACCACCGGTGGTGTCGTACGGAATCTCTAGTCCATACGACACCACCCTAGTGATGTCCAGAAATGCGTGTTTTTGAAAAACAGCTCCCAGTTCATTAAAATAAATAAATAAATATCAGACAACATCACATACATTGATCCAACCCCAAAGTTATTATTTCAAGTTATCTATAGTCAAACGATAATTAATAAAACAGAGTTTAGGAAATATTTTTTTTTTATTTCAGTGAAGTAAGTAGTTATGTAGGTATTAAAGAACGGACCGGAAAACTAGTCTTGCGATTAAATATGCGGTTTTCTTTTGTTTATTGTAGAGGGTGATATCAGGCCTATTGAAATGTATTGTCTTGTCAGTCAGTATGGTTCTGTCCAAAGAAATTTGACCTCATATAGAAGTAATATATAAGAAATAATTCGTCACAAGTAGGGATGTGGGCATGCTTTCATCTATCGATAGTCGATAAGTTACACAAGGACAAATCGATGTCGAAACTTTGACCAAAAAGTTGAAGTACTAAACTTTAATAAAAGGCAAATCTGTTAAAAGCAGTGATTAAATTCATTAAAAAAAATACTTTTTGCATTTTTTACTACAGGTGATTTCTTACGTAGGTGTTTTAATATTAAAGATACCAAATTTCTTACTTACTTACTTACTAAAAGTAATGGACGGTAGCGGTGGAGGCAAGAGGGGTAGGAGGTGTAAAGGTTCTTTTTTTTTTTCATGAATATGTCTAGCTTACATACAAATTATGTAGGATTTTAAAACAAACTTTTATCCCTCAATTCAATCCATTTGGGATGGTTTTGCAAAAATGCTGAAATACGGGTTTGTGTTTTTCTTCTAAGTAGCTCAAATAAATTTTCAAGCGAAATTTCGTGTATCTTATCTTGCCTTATAACGTGGAGCTGAGTTCCTTATTGGACCTTAGAGCACAAGGAGCCTGTAGTCTTCTGGTTTCGGATAAGCTTGACCCAGAATCTTCATACGCTTGTGAGCCAAAGCGTTGCATGAGCACAAGAATTGCTTGTCAGTATTGTTTGTAGCGAAAAACTTTCAAACCTTTTTTGTAGAGAATTTTATGTAGATTAATTTAGTATTTTTATTAATTTTCTTACAATTTGTTGATTCAGGATGATTCATGCTGATTGAGACATTTCAATTTGGCGAAGACACACAAAGTTACATTTGTTTGACAGTGTCCCCATCGGGAATCGAACCCAGAATGAAAACAAAACGCGTTGAATGTTGTAAAATATAATAAATGGTACAGCAGCACTGCACTTACTTTCTCGCGATATGCAATTAGAACTGTCAACCGCAAACTTAAATTTGTAATACCATACCTACACATAGTATGGAATTACAAACGTTTATTAAGGTTTTTCTGAAAAATGTTCTACCACATGAATTCGGAACTCGAATTGTAAAATATTAAAACAAACCAACCGTAAACGATTTCGAACAAATCACATGTTCAAATTTTGGTAGTACTGGAACACCTTTTATATGAATTTTCACAGATTTTTAAATTTCAAAACTCTGTTTCTTATGAATAGTTGTTCAGTTTTGTCGACTGTAAAGCTCTTTAAGTTTTTGGTACATCCTGTGTACTAAATTTTCACAAAATCCAATCAAATTGAATATCCATTCAGGTAGATAACCAAAACAAAATTAAAATAATAGAAAATAATACAAACTTAATGTAGTCAATTAGGGTCAATGTAGGTACCACTAGTTGACCATTTAAGCGGTTTTATGACGAAATTCATAAAAAAACTAAATTATTAGTTCTACTTTCAGAGTCACTTCTAAAAGTTCGACTAAGAATTAGTTAGGCTTGTGTTAAGGACTTTACAAAATATGCTCTTAAAGTTTTTTTTTTTCAAATGTTACATTGCATGACCACTTCGAATAAACATACTAAAGTACTAGCTAGACAAACCCATAACTTTATTGTAAGACGCCAACATAGTTAAATTCTATATAAAATCGCGGTATTTTTAAATTTTCTTACTTTCAGTTCAAATTTAAGTTTTGGTCAGCTATTGGTGCTTGGTCATCTAGTGGTGCACTGACCCTATGAGTAAATCACAAGTTTACGTTTTGGTAGTACAGGAACACCCCTTATATGGAATCACACAGACAAACTGATGATGGCGCAAGATACCTTGCATAGAGATGCTTAGTCAAGCAAAGTTTCATAAAAATAATTTGAACCGTTTTGAAAAAAAATTCAATTCATCATTTTTGTTGAATGACAGCTACCCTCAAAATGAGAGCCAGCAAAAAACCATTCGGAAATAAAAGTCTTAAATTAAAAATATGGTGTTAATAGGACCATTCGTTTAGCCGCTAGGCCAAAGCGTGACGGACAGACCGACCAACCGACAGACGGACATTTTTAGGGGACTTGCTTAAGTGATATAGAACACATTTTTGAGAAAGTTTGTGCAACTTTTTTCACGAATACAATGCCTTTCTCGCTCAGCTCGAAAGTAAAAATACTACTATCGATAAAAAATACATCACTCATAAACTCCAACATGATCCCACAAAAAACGATAAATTACAGTAAAATACGTAACAATTTCCATATTATCTGACTGTAGAAATGATAAGTTGACATTTTTTTATGCAATATTTGTGATAATAATCCACAAACATGAAAAATACTGAATAAAACTTACAGATGAAAAGACAAAATTTCTTTGCAATTTTCGTTTTGTTGTTTTGAAGATGTACAGCCATCAACTACACACGTTATTATTAAAAAGAACAATCACTAATATGGAGAGCAACTTAAGAATAAATTCACGATATTTTCAAGTTATTCACTACATGTTTTTTATAATTTACACAATGTTTACAACATATAATTTAGGAAATATTTTCAACCGTTAAAATCCCAACAAGTTACAATAATCCTATAAACTTTGTAAATGCAATGAACGCGTCGTTCATCTAATTTGGTAGGATGTGATCACTGACGACTTGACATGGCATGAGACATGCTAGCAGTTGTCATCCCATACTGAAAAAAAATAGCATGGTTTCTTCTCCGAGCGAAGCAAGGAGGTTTTTGTTCTGAGGTTCTGTCCAAAGATTTTGGAAACTACGCCAGGGGGCGTTTAGAAGAAGAAGCGCAGCGTTTTTCTTACGTCAATGGTTCTGTCCCAATCAAAGAAATTTGACCTCATAGCGAAGCAAGGAGGTTTTTGTTCTGAGGTCCCAATAAAGTGTGTAGTTGTCGTTCTGATATACTGTTTCTGGTTTATATTTATAGTAAGGTACCTTTTTCTTTATGAATTTAGTTGAATATGCAAGGTGCTGGTGTATTATGGAGGCTACTTGGTCATGGCGGTGTTTGTAATCAGACTGAACTAAATTTTTACAGGCTCCTGTCACATGTTGTATGGTTTCGGAAGCACTGTTGCACTGTCTACAAAAGTCGGTCAGTCGGTCCAGGTCCTTAGTTATGTGTTTTCTATAGTTTCTAGTTGCGATAACTTGATCCTGAATGGCGATCATAAATCCTTCAGTCTCGGGAAACACAAAGCCGTGCCTAAGCCACGCGTTCGACGTTTCTTGATCGACATGTGTTTGACTTAGGTCAGCCTTGTGTCTCCCGTGCAAGGATTTCTGGGCCCAGCTTTCGGTCATTTGTTGTGTAGTTGTAATGTTTTCATTGGGTTGGCTATCTCGATTGCTTAAGTTGAGTGGTGTAAATTTTTGATCTATTTGAGTGACGTACTGATGCAATATCGAGTTTTCGGATTTATTGTGAAAAAAACGTCTGAGTGTGGTTATTTGGCGATTGTGCAGATTCTGGATATCGATGAGCCCTCTTCCACCTGATTGTCGGGGTAAGGTGAGTCGTTGTACACATTATTTGGGATGGTGTTTTCGGGCTTTAGAAAGGCTGGTGTTCATAAAGCTTTTTAGGTTTGTTTGTGTCCAATTTATTATACCAAAAGAATATGTAAAAATTGGGATTGCAAAAGTGTTGATGGCCTTAAAGAGGTTGCGTGAGTTGAGGTGGAACTTTAAGATCTGATTAACTCTATGCCGAAATTTTCTAGTAAGTTCTGACTTGGTCTTTTTTTGCTCTATTTGGTTAGATTGTTGGAAGCCTAGGTATTTGTAAGTGTCTTCTTCTTCCATCGGTTCAACACGCTCCCCTGTTTCCAACTCGTATGTAATCTTTTGAAGTTTACCTCTTTCTACGGAATGTATCTTGCATTTGTCGATCCCGAAATTCATGTGAATATCCTAGGAGAACTCTTGTGTTATGTCCGCCAGCTTAAAGAGCTCTTTCTTGTTGGATGCAAATAGTTTTATATCATCCATGTACATGAGATGAGACAAAACATGGTGTGAGTTATTATGTTTTAGTTTAAAACCACAGCCCGATTCATTCAGAAGTATTGAAAGTGGGTTCAGTGCCAAATAAAACCACAAAGGACTCAAAGTGTCACCTTGAAAGATACCCTTTTGTATGCGGATCGGTTCAGTAGTTAGGGTGTTATGACTGTGTCCTATGTTAAGTACTGTTTGCCATCTTTTCATTGAAGTCTGTAAAAATGTTATGATTGCCGGATGTATATTGTAAAGAGTTAAAATCTGAATAAGCCAGCTATGTGGGACAGAGTCAAAAGCTTTCCTGTAATCTATATACATGCTGTGAATACTACTTTTCTTGCTTAGTGCTAGTTTCATTGCTACTATATCTATTTTTAACAGTTCCTTGCAGCCTTGACTGTTCCTCCTACAACCTTTCTGCTCTTCACTAAGTAAGTATATTGTGTTCATTAACGTAGGCTTGGATTATTTCACTTAAACATCCTGTGACAATTTCATATATAGTTTGTAAACACGTGATGGGTCGATATTTAGCTGGGTTTTTGGTGTCGTCATCCTTTGGTAACATATACGTTTTTCTAAATTTAATATATCCTGGCATACTACGAGTATCTGGAGTAGATATAAAATTATTTATGTGACTATGTAGGTATGGATGGATGTATGTAAGCTTTTTATACCAGTAGTTGTGAATATGATCTGATCCTGGAGCCTTCCAATTTTGACTTCGCTTGATAACTCTGACAAATATGTCTACTGGTATATGGTCAAAAGGCATCTCAGTTATATCGGTCCTATGTCTAATACTATCAAACCAATACGCGTTCTCATTGTGCTGTAATGGGTTTTCCCATATTCCTGCCCAGTATACCCGCATACTTTCTGGAGATAGAAGTTCTGTATTTAGGGTTAAAGACTCATTTTCTTTTGTGATAGGTATCGATAAAAAGCCTTTTCATTGCTATTGAACTTAGCGTTGTGTGTTTTTCGCTCAGTGCAAGTCAAATACCTTTTCAATCTGCTGGAAGCTACATTTAGCGTCAGTGTTTGGATTCTCGTATTGGGAGTGAAGTTGGTATCTATTTTTAATATTCTCTACTGCTGCTATCATTCTCCAGCTTCTATTTCCTGAAATGTATTGCGTTGAACGAGCAATACTCGTATAAAGATACGTGAAACGTAGATTAGGAAAGCCTAAACTTATCAATTTTATTTTATGTCTTACTTGCCATGGTGGTGATCCGCGTGACCCTATGTTTTGGTTAGTACTGATTTTTGACTCGTTTGATGAAGCTATAGTATAAGCTGCCACGTATATTAATGTCTGAAGTGTAAAAAAGTCTTGCTCATAATTTAGGTGTTTAGGTAAAATAACAGTATTCACATAATCTACAATAGCCGCTAATTTGCGTGATGGTTTTTGTTTTGTGATATATGGTCTAGAAATCGGACAAGAATTTTTGAAGATTTCTAAGGTTTCGTTAAATATTTGGTCAATTCTATCACTATCAATGTTGACTTTTTTATTTGTTTCACTTCCCTCAATTTGTTCCAAATCAAAATCGTCTATTCCTATGTTATTTGCACTGTTGAATTGTATATTATCCTCACTGCTGGGTGGCATATTTTCCACACTGCTGGGCGGAATATTTTCCCCACTGCTGGGCAAAATATTTTCTACACTACTGGGCAACATCTTCTATTGATGGCATACTGCTGGGACGTTGGCCATTTGTCGTTGAGTTAGACGAGTTTTCAATTTGGAATTGTAGCCCTACTTCCTTTCTTATTGTTTCTATTCTAGTTGGTGTGAGTAAATGGTTATTTACTATCACACGTCTTTGGTCCGATATACGCTGTTCAGATTAGTGAGATAAGTGAGGGTACTGTTCTATGAATTTTTGGTGAAGCTTGTTTCTGTATACTGTCATATCTGTTTCATTCCTGGTTACCTCAAAGTAACTCCTAATTACAGTCTCATTCATTTCTTCTGACCATGTCAACCTGCTACTGCCAATTGAACTATATTGTTGGGTGCTGTGGGAACTGTTTGGTACAGTTGATCGTGTGTCTGTTCCACTTAAGTAGCTTGAGACTTCAGCTTTGATACTATCTAAAGTCTCTTGTGATAATAACTTATTGTTAACAATAGCCCTGCGCTGATCGCCTATTCTTTGTTTAGATGCGTTATAGTCAGGAAATTTTTGGTTAAATTCTTTAAATAAGGGATCTTAATACCCTCGATTAATCGTTTCAAGTTTAGAGTGGATTAGGTAGGTGCGCCAGATGAATTTGTTTACTTCTTCTGGCCATCTTTTACGCGCACCTGTATTACCCGAGATGGGCGCAGGGTTGTTGGCGTGTGCCTCCTGCGCAACATCCTCAGGCAATGGCGATCCGGTGGTTGAACGCGAAGCCATGGGGTGCGGTACGTCGCCCCCCCAGAATACTCGGGGCTGCCCGAGCCGGAGTGGTCGGGGTGGGATTCTCCAGCGCGCTGTGCGCTGGTACCCGCCTGGGGTACTCTACGTCTATTGCGTCCCGCTTCCATTTTGACTGGCTACTAGTGCTCCGTTGGTCATTGGAAAGTTATAGCATAAAGCTGCCAATGTCCGCCCCTCACGTGGCATCAGATGTTCGAGCCGGACGTGAAGCTAGAATTTGTGAGAATTATTATTATTATATTTTTGTGTTTTTTTTTCTCTCTCCTTTTGGGAGGATATACCCACTCCACGGGCCTTTGCCAAGTGAAGCGGGATTCGTAGTAATTGAGGAGGTTACCTAAGATGTTAGAAACTTGCGTGTGATACGGCAGGTGTTTAAAATTGTGGCCTTTTGCAATGTGTTGATTATCTGTACCGGAATTTTCAATGTTTTCAGTAGGGTTTTTGGAATGATGCCTGTAGATGATAAAACAATCGGGACTATGTGGGTGGACTATTATTATGACGAAACTGTCTTAGATGTTCAAAAGAACACTCTAAACTAGTACATACCGGTAGTCGATATGGGGAAGATAACTATGACGAATAGCGTTGTCTGAAGGCTTTTCAGAATTGGATCTTGCCATTTGTATAAATAGCCTACAGCACTTGTTACACGAATACACTCAAGACGCATTGGCCTACATGCGCACTGCGAAACCTTGATTTAATTGTTATTTGTTACGCACCTATACTATGTAACTATACGTGAACATATAACCCAGCCTAGCCTGTAGTAGTAGATGAACTTCATTTCGGGACAAAGCGCGATTGATTAGAATTATAATGGGTGTAAGGGACAGGTCGGCAAATATTGAAAGGGCACGATCAGTAAACTTAACTAAACAACTTGTAGTAAATAAAACTTTCAGGAAATGATATCAATAATCGGCCTCTTCATTCAAACTGTCCGATCAAGATTGGATTTTTTTAAGGAAAGGCTGATCTTTATTTTTATTTCCTAAAAGTTGTATTCACTGAAAGTTGTTCATTTACCTGATAAATGCCCTTTCAGTATTTGCCAACCTGTCCCTTACACCCTGTATAATTGCAAGAGTTTTTAGATTGAAAGTGAAAAAAAGGTACTTTATGAATTTTTAAATTTTTAAGCTGGTGAAATCATGTGGCGCTCGCTTCACATAATGGTTGTGTTACTCCGTCCGTAATTTCCTATTAGAGCGATATTAGTCAGAGTACTGGAAATTAGATTGATGGATGGGAGAGTTATGACGTCATTATTTTTGTACGGAATCTTCAATTTTTTTTTAATGAAACTTAACATGTGGTTTAGAATGGCTCCCATTGAACTTTAATTTGTAACGCCGAATAATCCCTGTATTCGCCACGAAGCATAGTCACTTTATTACCAAAGAGAAAATTGGAGAAATGCTGCGTGTATCTCATGTATTCCATAGAAAGGCAAAATTGTGATTTACCACTATATAATTGTAATATCATTGTTTACCACATGATCAAAAACACGAATATAAGCATTGACAAGGCACTAGACATTACCTTAGACGCAGGTGTACGGTTAACAATATCCCAATTATTATAATTACATACTGTTTTATCTGTCTTTTACAAATGGCCAGTTAATAAAATTGATAGTTACTAAAAAGGTTTGAATTGTCTTATTATATGATTTACTAGTCTATTCGTTAGGAAATAAAAATTGTTGATCGGTTTCAGTTGATCAGAGAGGAAGAAAAAAATATAATTCATGGTTATGGTCCATACTGGGTGTCTACTCTCAAAGTCCGAAATATCGAAACGATACTACTCGAAACATGCAAATGCAAAACTTCGTCCCTTGACAATAGAGTAGAATATTGGTTGGATGAATTTTCAAATTGCATCCAATCAATATTCTACTCTATTGTTAAGGGACGAAGTTTTGCATTTGCATGTTTCGAGTTGTATCGTTTCGATATATCGGACTTTGAGAGTAGACACCCTGACCTATAGTCTGACCGCAACCGCTGTACCGCGCGGCGAGACGGGGGGCCATCGCACGTCATCGCTCACGGCGGCAACCTCCGAGCGAAGCAAGGAGGTCTTTGTTCTGAGGCGGCAACTAGTTCTTGCTCTTTCCTTCCCACTCCCCCACCCATTAACTTACTAATCTGGGCCCCCACCTCCCCGCGAATACGTTGCGGTCAGACTAAGTTAATGTGCTAGATTTTTTTAATTATTTGTTGTTATTTTATAGCTTATGCACTATAAATATACCAATTTTCAAGTTAGTAAGTGTTCCCGTTTTTAAAATAGAACTAAAACAAAAATCGCCTCAGCGACCATCCAACTTGACCCCTCTCTTATATGAATGTTCTTGAAACGGGAGCTCACCACAATTGGTTTCCATTAGTTGTGAGAAAAGTTGTAATATTTAATGATTTCAGACTTTTGCCATTAGTTGTACTGTGAGACATAGCTTCTTGCCAAATTTCATGATTTTAGGTCAACGGAAAGTACCCTGTAGGTTTTGCTTTTTTACATAAATGTATGGAGATGAGGACATAAAATGCCATATCTTTTGAATGCGTCGTTGTAAAAAATTGAAATTTTCAGATCTTGTGTGGTTCATGGATCCTAATGTATGGTATTAATTTAAACTTGATACCTTTACCCGTACGTGAGATAAAGGGTCTTGACAGACAGACAGACAAACAGACGGACAACAAAGTGATCCTATAAGGGTTCTGTTTTTTCTTTTGAGGTACGGAACCCTAAAAACCGGTCAAGTGCGAGTCGGACTCGCGCACTGAGGGTTCCGTACATACGTGTACGTATATTAGTACAAGTTCTGGTATTTTTATTGCTAAAAAACTTTATAATGCGATGTAATTAAAATTTATATTTGAGTTGATTGAATGAAAGGTAAATTATGGTTTACGATTTATGACGTATTAAAAAAAACTACTTACTCGATCTCGTTCAAACCAATTTCCGGTGGAAGTTTACATGGTGGTGTACATCATATATTTTTTTTACTTTTATCATTCTCTTATTTTAGAAGTTACACACATTTTACCACTTTGGAAGTGACTCTTGCGCAAACTATTCAGTTTAGAAAAAAATTATATTAGAAAGCTCAATATCATTTTTGAAGACCTATCCATAGATACCCCACACGTATGGGTTGGATGAAAAAAAAATTGAGTTTGAATTCCATGTATGGGGAACCCTGAAATTTATAGTTGTTTTTTAATTTTTGTGTAAAAATCTTAATGCGGTTCACAGAATACATCTACTTACTAAGTTTCAACAGTATAGCTCTTATAGCTTCGGAAAAAAGTGGCTGTGACATACGGACGGACAGACAGACAGACAGACATGACGAATCTATAAGGGTTCCGTTTTTTGCCATTTGGCTACGGAACCCTAAAAAAATGGCAGTAGTTGAGTTGTCCCTTACTAGCCTATCTTCTGTAGTGATAGGCGAGTAAAGGACCAAAATTTCAGAAACAAAGAGCTCGCTCATCCATAAACGAAGGATGTATAAGAACTATGTATATAAGGTGTAAATAAATTAGTAAACACAATTTTGGCATGTTTCTTAGACTATGAACCCGAATCACCTTTCCCGAGGAGCATAGGTCAAAAACTAAAAAAGAATTTTTACTTCCCTCCCATAGAATTCATATTTCATCCTATGTTTCTTGGGATAAGTTGTTCAGTATCGTGGTCTGAACAACATGCTAAAATGCTGCTTTTTTTGGATGAAAGGTTAGTAATGGACCAAAATTTGAGAAAGAAAGTGCTCGCACATTCATAAGCGAAGGACGTATACTATTCAAGATGTAAATAAACTCAGATAAAGACTCACTGACGTAAACAAATTCGTCTTGGCTCAGTAGTTCGGTTGTTTTGTCCGGGACCGAACTACTGAGACTTTTTTTGTCTCAGTAGTTCGGTTGTCAACATCAACCGGACTACTGAGACTCGTTCAGTAGTTCGGTTAGGGATGTCGGATTAAAAAAAAAAAAATTTAGTTTTGCGGTCCTAAAAATGGACTCTATTGCTTGGATATAATGGATTTATCAGAACTCTCAGCGCGCAAGTCCAACTAGAACTTGGCCAGTTTTTTTAAAGATAAATAGCATGAAGGAAAAAAAAATTACGCGCCCAGATGGAGTAGTAATCATGCCCATTTTGTATCGAAACCTATGCGGCCGCTCAGAGAGGTGGGAGGGTAGGTGGAAGCGGGAGACGGGGTTTGTCTTTTAACTCTATCACACATATTTGAATACGTTACGTTAGAAAAAGATAGAGACATTTATGTTATGATATGCCCAATTAAAAACAAAATATCAATAAAGTACGACATTTATTTGTCTTTATTTGGCATGTAAAAAACAAGAAACTTCATGGTTGCTGAATTTGAAAATAGTGATGTGATGTATATTTATCGATTATTTACTTACATTTTATCACATGGCTCCTGGATTTATTTATCGATCCTCTCATATACAATGGTGATCAATTTGCAACTTGCAATAATATTGGGAAATGCTTACTTCTTTGGGCATTTGGTATTTTGTCTTTTTGGTTCTCCATACAAATATATCTTTTATTTCCTAGAGTGAGCGAACTACCGAGTGAGGCACAGGGATAGACGGCCCACCTGATAGTAGGTGGTCACTGTCGTCTAGGACATTTTGCAACTTAGGGGAGCAGATACGGTGCATGCCTTTGAGATGTCTGTAGATTTGCCTTTTGAAGGACCCTAAATTGTTGTGCAAAGGAAACACCTCGAGAGGGAGATCATTCCACACCTTGCACGTGAGCGGTAAAAGCGTTATCCACGTACGTTAGTTCAAGATCAGACGTCCAGGTAGTGAGGATGAAATCTATCACTTATCGGAATTAGATATAAAATTGCAAGGACCACGTCAAATTAAACATAAACAAATAAAAATACATTACAAATTTTATATAATATTTTTAAATATTTAAATTATTGTATTACGTATTTACATTACGTGTAAAATAACTTTTGACCAACTATTTTTCTCGTAAATCACCATTGATATTGACATTATATTTATTACAATGTAAATTACTAACAATAAAAAGTAAAACAATTTTTTGTAGTCTAATTAAAAATGTAATAGAATTAGTAACACATGTCATAGTTGATTGTTTAATTTTCTTCCTTTGCTCTTCAATTTTGTATTTCAATCTTGTTTCTGACAATGTAGAGCTACCTTCGGAAGCATGTATCGTTGAGTTCTTAGGGGGAGTCACTTGTTCATCAACCTGTAAGAATGAAAATATATTATTTGGATAAAGAGATAATGCTGAAGCTAATAAAACACCAATACTTCGTTCAGTATGGTCTGTCTGCCTAACTGTTAAACGAAGCACAAAACTCTTACAGTTCTTAGAATAACTGAAAAACTAGATCAGCAACTATTTGCCATCGTTACAAATAGTCAAATCTAGATATATAAAAGAAGAAACTGATTGACTGAATGAATAAATGAATGTCTGACTGACTAAGAATCAACGCGCAGCCCAAACCACTGGGTCTAGAAACTCTAAATTTGGCACTTAGCTTCCTTGTGAGATCTAGGGCTGACTAAGAAAGATTTTTTTCAAAATTCACCTCCTGAAGGGGTGAAACGGGGGTCCAAAATTTGTATGGGGCTAGTTAATAATATTAATAAGACACTGCACAGAGTTATAAACGTACATACAGCTGTTTTTCAGATGGGATAGCTGGTAGAGATTTTGGATTTCTGAGGATGGAAAAAACTAGTTTTTCGTTTACCTTGTGACATAGGTTCTCGGTTGGAATGGCATCTTTATGAAGTCTTTTTCTGTGGGCTTCAGTTAATTCGTAATTACTGTTATTAAAATGAGCTGAGCAGATTCTGCTATATTTGGTTGGAATCCAATTTTGGTCTCTCCCGCATGTTGGCACCCATTGACGTTTTTGCGCCGGATCTTTTAGAAAACTGCGATAAATAAATGAAATAAAATTATAATAAGCTGACGACTCGATTCTATATTATTTTTTATCGACTACTTCACATCACTTAAAATTAACAACACAATTTTCTACAAAAAAATTGACCACGAAAATTGTAAAAACCAAGCGGTTTACTACTCACCAGAAAAATGTGATACCAGCAAGCTTTGTAGTTTTGCATGCGGCATGGTTTCGGCACAATTTCACCGCACAATTATTAATGTTTTGTGTTATTTATTTTATTTCTGATATTTTATGACAGAGATGTTGTCCATGTCACTTGCCA
Source organism: Athrips mouffetella (assembly GCA_947532105.1). Taxonomy (NCBI): domain Eukaryota; kingdom Metazoa; phylum Arthropoda; class Insecta; order Lepidoptera; family Gelechiidae; genus Athrips; species Athrips mouffetella. The sequence goes on from OX383956.1 coordinate 38,963,873, forward strand.
TGAACGACTATTTGAAAGAAAAGTGTGAATGTGTCTGTGAGTTACAAAATTGTATCACAGCCGGCACCATAGAATACATGAAATGGCCGGCACCCATAGCACGTTTTGATTACTACTCCATCTGGGCGCGTAAATTTTTTTTTCCTTCATGATAAATAGCCTCATCAGCTTTTTTTTCGTGTAGATGCGCACGGCAGCAAGTACGTAGAAACAAAACCAGAATAAGCTGAACCAGCGCTACGCTACAAACGCCTGACACCAGAGATCCGCTCAATGTCGAAGTGTTTCCACCGACGTGCGGCCTAAACTTAATTTACAATGATATTTTTACGTAACATCTCTAACCGAACTACTGAGCCTTTAATTAGTAAACACCATTTTAGACTATGAAACCGAATCACTTTTCCCATGGAACATAGGTCGAAAAAGAAAAAAAGAATTTTGACTTCCAAATGAATTCATATTTCATCCTATGTTTCTTGGGATAAGTTGTTCAGTATCGTGACCTGAACAACATGCTATACTAGTGCTTAATTTTTTTACACTCTTTTTATCAGTCAGTAGCAGGTGGAGGACTGTGGTCTCTGCCTACCCAAACGGGAAAGAGGCGTGATGTTATGTATGTATTATCAGTCAGTCAGTCATAATTTCAGTTGAAAGGAAGCCGTGTGATGGCTGCTAGGTTTCCTTTTCCGTTATAGGAAAAGCCTCCCGCCGTCACATACCTTTGTGCTTTGAGAACGGTGATTGGCAAGGATTCTCTTTTATCGATAAAGAAGGTGATACAAAAAGAAAAACGTAAAACCAAAAGGGGTGTTAATCTGCCTGTTAAGCTAAACACTATTTCTAAGGTCTAAACAGGAAAAACAGCATACGAGCTTGATTTTATTAGCATTCCTGATTTAACACCAGTGCGATTTTTGAACTAGTTACAAATCTCTTCGTGTTTACTGCCACACATTCACACTCACATCAAAACTGCTTAGTTTAATTTCATTCTATTATGTTATTATATAATATAATTAAGTTTTTCTTTGAGGTCATAAACTATTCTTGTATCAATTGATAGATATGGAAGAGCGGGTTCTTCTGGCACAGGTATATTCTACTTAAAAGAAGATCCCAACAATCTGTAATTATGATTAGTTTCTGACTGAATAAAGACATTTTAATTTAATTAATTAATTAATATGCAAGAGCATTTTCTAACAAATAAATCAGGATTTTTTTACATTTAGAGAGACAAAATCGGGACTTACGTTGTTTTCAATGCCGAAAGGACCATTCTGGTTTCAGCTGTTCTAATGACGATAATGTTTGAGTCAATAACAATTGCCCTGGAAGTTTAAGTTCTAATCATCCTGCTAATAGCAAAAGTTGTCCTGAATACAACAACCAATGTAATATCAAAAAGATGATGGCTGATCAAAATGTTTCTTACTTAGAGATAGCTCAGTACCATGCCCCTAAAAAGTTATTTTCTGAGATGACTCGTCGCCCCTCTCCTGTACAGCGAGGCTTGGATCAGCTCACTCACCAATCTATAGTTAGCGATCCTATCTTATCTTCTGAAAATGCGTCTGCCCTGAAAGATTCATTTTCTCCTTTGTAGTCAGATAAATTAAGCTTTTTCCCCCTCCCTTAAAGGAGATTTGTTGCAACGTTGCCCCTATTATTTCATCTTTTAAATCTACGTTAATTTTAATAGACGCTCTGATTCAATGGAATGCAATATCAAAAAGAAGATGACTGATCAAAATGTCTCTTACTTAGAGGCAGCTTAGTACGTATACTTCAGTAAAAATACGGTTTTGCAAAACATTAAATGTTAATAGCTACTTTTTTGTGTATATCGTATTTAAATATGATGTTAAGACACGATATTTACGAATCCACCTAAAATTTAAATCGGAATATTTTTTTCGAAATACAGCTTATGCAAAAATAGTAATAGACAATTATATACTTTATATCATAGATAAATGTATATTCTACATACAGGCATCAAAATCCACAATAAGTATATTTAAAAAATATATTTTTTTTCAAAATATAAGATCGACACTTATTTTCATATATAAGGCCCAATAAAGTCGAGGTAAAATAATAGAAATAAACTGACCTAAACTTAACCTTTTTAAATGTAAGTGATTATTATTTAAATTCACAGAAATCCCATTCAAAATAAAAATAAAGTTTTTTGTAATCGGTGGTTTACAAAGATTTTGTAAACATTTATGTTGGATTTGCCAAAAATGTGAGTACTAATGTGAGTATTTAAATTATTAGAAAGCAAAACGGCTCTATTACTATTTTTGGTTGCGAAGATAAACTTTATTTAAATTTCGTGGTATAAAAGTTAAATAATACAAAAAAGGTAATATTTTTAGGTGGATTCACGTATAATATGAAAGTATGTATACTATGTATAAGTGAAGTGAAAGTATGTATACTTCCTAATATGAAAGTAGGAAGCCGTAAACAAAAACAATAATCTATTAGCATTTTTTTCCGAAATTCCATATTTTTTAATCTTTGGACGGCAAAATAAATAAATAAATGGGGTAAATTTTGGTGGATTCCATTAAAAAGCTTTACACAGAAATATAATCTATCGATCTGAAAAAGAAACACGGCTATTACAAATTATTTCCGTTTCGCCATACAATGCTCTCTTAATTTTACTGGAATAGTAGGCGGCTACCCGGTTCTAATAGGATAATTCAAAATTCTAGTTGACTTATATTTATTGTATCAACCCTGTACATTCAAACATATTGATATAAAAGAGCGCGTATCGCTTCTTTTTAGGGTTCCGTACCTCAAAAGAAAAAAACGGATCCCTTATAGGATCACTTTGTTGTCCGTCTGTCTGTCTGTCTGTCTGTCTGTCAAGACTCTTTATCTCACGAACGGGTAAAGGTATCAAGTTGAAATTAATACCATGTATTAAGGTGCATGAACCTCACAAGATCTGAAAATTGAAATTTTTTACAACGACGCAATCAAAAGATATGGCAGTTTATGTCCTCATCTCCATACATTTATGCAAAAATGCAAAACCTACAGGGTACTTCCCGTTGACCTAAAATTATGAAATTTGGCAAGAAGCTAGGTCTCACAGTACAAATAAAGGGAAAAGTCTGAAATCATTAAATATTACAACTTTCCTCACAACTAATGGTAACCAATTGTGGTGAGCTCCCGTTTCAAGAACATTCATATAAGAGAGGGGTCAAGTTTGATGGTCGGGGAGGTGATTTTTGTTTTAGTTCTATTTTAAAAACGGGAACACTTACAAACTTGATAATTGGTATGTTTATAGTGAATTTGGTCAAGCGCGTGTCGGACTCAAAAAATCTAGCACATTAACTTACTGAAATTTCAACTAATACAATTATGATTATGTGGTGGTACGGAACCCTTAGTGCGCGAGTCTGACTCGCACTTGGCCGGTTTTTTTTTCCTACTATGGCGCCACTTTGTTTGTAAAGCGATATAGTTTAGCTGACGTCATTGAGGGTGCCCTGGAGCTGTGCGTTCCCATACAAACTATTACAAACTAACTTTTGCGATATCTTCTAAACTACAAAACACATTATGACAAAATTTTGTACATACAATTTGATAAGAAATACAAAGGTTTGAAATAAATTTTTAATTAAAAACAATTTATCAATTTGAAGATAGAGCGAGTTAATTTTTTTCACACATATTTTCAAGTCACTCTGTCTTTATATTGATTAAATATTTTCAAGTAAAAACATATTTTAAACCTTGATAGATCCGATTGTGTGTACAAATTTTTGTTGTGTTTCGTTTAAGGTGGACCGACGATCTGGTCAAGGTCGCGGGAAGCCGCTGAATGCGAGCAGCGCAGGACCGGTCGTCTTAAGGGGAGGCCTATGTCCAGCAGTGGACGTCTTTTAGCTGATATGATTATGATCATAAATACAAAAAAATAATGAATTAATGAACGTTATTTGAAAAACAAAATTTTATTATAAATTAATATAAAATAACTAGTTTTCAAATAAAGCGATAAGTAAAATAAACAGAAATCCGAACCAACTCTCCGATGAATTGGTCTTTTGTTGTATAATTTATTAGGCATAAACTAAACAAAAATAACCGAATACTTTAGGAAAAACATATTTAAATGAGATTTAATTGGATACCTCGATTCAGGTGTTTTCACTGTATTATATTATAATATTCTGTGCCAGAGATTAAAATGATTTGAGAAATGTTAAATGATACTGGCGTCAAGAGCAGGACAAGCTTGACACTTCTAGTCCCACCCAACCCAACGTTGTGGAAGGAGATCTAAGGCCGAGCTTGTATGGGGTACCTTGCACCTAAACCTGCTGGGATGAAACTAGGCAGGAGTCAAGTACATACCCATAGATAACATTATTAGAAGTGGTCCTCCTCAGCAGGACGCGACTGGTGGAAAAGATGATATATTTGTTTAAAAAATACATATTCTATGAAATTTTCAACAAGCTACCTATGTCGGTTCAACAAATACAATTTTCAACCTAGTAAAAAACTACATATTTTTGACATTATGCCCCACTGTGCATCTCAGTCGCGTCCTGCTGGGAAGCACCACTTCTAATATGTCACCTTGACTCCTGCCAAGTTTCATGCAAGCAGGTTTAGGTACAGTCAAGTGCATAAAAATGTTTCTTGAAATCCATTGCAATTACATGTATTTATGTAAAGATTCACGAATTATGTCACACTTTTCTCATCGTTATTATGTCTTCGTTTTTGTTGCAAAAATATCTAAATAACTAAGTGAGCAATAATATGTCCCTCAAAAGGTTTGTATTGCTCGTTATATAACAAATTGTCCTTTATAGTATACATATTATTGATCAGTTTCCGCAGACATATTTATATCAGTTAGATTGGATTCTATAATAATAAACATTCAATGATACATACTTTTGAAACGATAGTTTAGATACATATTTATGCACTTGACTGTACAAGGTTCGCCTTGTTAGATCTCCTACTATTGGTTGAAGTTAGAGCAATACAAAGTCCAGTGTTTTAAACTTGAGATGCTCTTTACTGTACCTACATGCTGAAATTGCGCAATTGTCTTGAAAATATTTTGTAGCGATGTTTTGACTACCTTTATTGTAACTTTGGATATTTTTTAACATCAGGTAACGCAGAGCGGGCTTTCACTATAACAGCTTTGCACGGTTTGCGAAAGCCTACTACATCCTTCCCCAGTTAGGGCACCAGGTGGCGACGAAGGCGTACACTGCCGGCCGTTCGGGCAAACAGTAACCCAAACTCTCCAGCAATTGCGGTGTTTTTACAATAGACTCGTGGTAGTCCTTAAAGTTTATCACTCCATCCAAGTCAACATCCATACGTTTCAACATGATATCGACCAGCTCCTGTTAATGCAAAAAATTTAATCAGATTTTATACATGCATAAATTATATGAGCTTTTAAACATTTGAAAAAACTGACGGCTATACATAAAGAACGAAAGATTCCGTGATAATAAATGCAAAAGTATGATGTCTGTTTGTGTGTTTCTTCCACTATCACGGCTCAACGGCTGAACCGATTTCGATGAAATTTGGGAGGCAGATAGATCAAACACTGGAGTAACACATAGGCTACAATTGTATCCCAGAAAAATACATAGTTGCTGTAGAAGACACTAGGATGACACAAAGACGCGATATAACACGAGCGAAGCCGCGGGTAAAAGCTAGTTCCAAATAAATCTTTTTAAGGGTTTCGTACCTCAAAAAAAAACACTTTTGATATATTTTAGTCCCTCTGTAGGTTTGTCTGTTTGTCCGTTCCTCTTGAACCTGTTTTTCAAGAACGGGCACGATACAATTTAATGTCAAATACATAATAAGTCAAGTGTAACTACAGGATACTGTCCTAATGAACAAAATAAAAACCTGTAAGACACTTCCTTTTGTTCCTAAATCATGAATTTTGCAAGCAAGGTTTTACACCACGCATAAGCAAAAATCTAAAATCGTAAATTGTAAAGTAATGTAAAGCTGATCGTTTCGTATCTTTTTCAAATTCCAAAGGTCGTAAAACAAAATAAAAGTTATAACAATAAGCCTTCAGAATCAGCCTTCAGAAGATTTTATAAGATTTTATTACAGTAACGTATCTATTTCCGTCCCTTTGCAGCTTGCAAAGTTTCATTATAACGGTAAAGTAGATCGTCTCAAAGTCGGTACCGCTTAAGCTTGGACTGCTTTATTTAATTTAAGTTTGTCTAGAAGTCTAATTGGCCATGCTTTCTTTTTGAATAGAAACAAAGATCTCAAAACCATTTCGAGAACTAAGCTTTCGGTACAATTTCTATTCCTAAAATTTTAAATAAAGTCTGTATTTTTCAAGTTACTTAATAAAATACCATAACCTTCATTCGACTTTACTATGACGTCATCAGAAGAAGCATCACAAAGATCCCTTTGCCTTGCCTACAAAAAAAGTCAACACGTTTATTAATCTGTCTTATCTGTCACTTACACTTTGGGTGACCACAGGTCGGATGCTCTTTAGCGTTCGTGTCATATAGTCGATAATAATAATTGCACTGTGCCGCTTTACTACTTTATGTCAAAAAATGTGTTGGGCAATTTCGTTACAAAGCGTTACATTTTGTGGAAGAAATAATAATTTGGGGAAATTTGAAAATTGGATCTGGCAGCCCTGTATGACTGACCGACTGACTGACTTTGACATTGACAGTTGACTTAACAATTTTTTCAGTATGTGGTAGGCAAAGGGACAATCCCATTATTTCTTTGGTGACGTCACATTCGCTTTTTTCTGGTAAATGTTTAAAAAAATATTAAAAATAGAAACAATTAATAAAACAAGAAAGTACCGAAATTAGTTTCTTAAAATGGTCTATATTTTCAGAATAAATTATTTAAAAAAATATTTTAAAGCTAAGAAAATTTTGTTTGCAGAAATCATAGAAATTCAAGCGAATAGTTTTGCTAATATTTCACCTTTTCAAGTAATTTTGAAAACGTTTACATTTTAAAACGGGTGGCTGACATGTACAGGTGTTGTATATTTTTAGAACAACCTGAAAAAGCCCTTTTATATGGTATCCCACACAACAGCTTCCAGACAAAAAAAAAAAGAAACTTGGGATGGTGAGAGTGGGTGGGTATGTAAACAAGGCCACACGTTGGTGAAAACACTTTGACCTCTAACGGGTCTCTAGTTTCGGGCGTTTGAAGTGTAGCGCTGGTTCAGGTTATACTGGTTTTGTTTCTACGGGCTTACTGCCGTGCGTACCTAACCGATCCCGCCACCTACCCGATCCCGCTTGCGACCTCAACGCAAAAGCAAAGCGAGCGAAGCGATCGTGTCGCGATAGCAGCGGCCGGTCGGTGCCAGAAGTGAAGAAGCGAATTAATGTAACAAAATACTCTGAGTCATTCATCACTAAGTCTTAATTTGGGTAGCATTTTTGTAATACATTTAACTGTTTTCAAAACAGAAAACAAAATACAAAACAATTAGACACATTACAATGAGAATATCAAAATTATGAAAAAATATCGTAACTGCACAACCACTATTCACGTACATCTCTGAGGATATCGTGCGTTCAATGGCACCCTCATCAGAATTAATTTCTTTGAACAGACAAACATAAAAATCTATTTTTCGTAAAGATAACAAATCCAGATTATTTTTTACAAAACAGGCAGTATAAATCTGAAAGTTATAGATTTAAAGCGGGATATACAAAGAGTAATATAATATGCGGGATATAGATAGGAACATTAAAGAACAACCTTTTCAACTAAAAATAATTGCACCTTCAACGCCACCTGTCGAGATAACCTTAAAGCAACAATGTACCAAACCGTGCACCAGGGGCCAACAGCGAGTCATATCGTACCCGACAAAACATATTTCTGTGTTGTTCTTTCTACAATCTAGAGAAGAACCACAATATTTACTGATTCAATATTCATTTTAATAGGTTGTCTCGCAGCTGGGAACCCCGCTGCTCCGACCTTAAGGTTCCAAATCCCGTTTCACAATACAGAAATTCGACCGTGAGAAACTAGAGGGCAGGTATATCTTGTTGCCTTGCATTAGTTTTAAGGTAATATTCAAGAATTCAGAAAAAACTTGCCTTAACTGCTTCCTCGACGTCGTCATCACGTGAAGATTTGGCAAGACTTTTTTTTAAAAGTTGGTACATGGTCTCTCTTCTTAATTGTCCTTCGCTCAGCAAGTCATAGCACTGAAATATGAATGATAAACTGCAATACCAACTCGAGGCAATAAAATAGGGGATGTTAAAATTTCATTAAATGCGCACTGTAACTAGAGCGACTTGTAATCCACCATAGATACAGACGTAATATAAATCGCCATTCCATTAAAAGTCCACTGCTGGACACTTTTGATTGGTTACTTCCTATCCTATACTAATAAACCAGCGATATTTGCATAATATTTGCCCTTGCGCTCTCGAAAACGCGGGCTTAAACGCATTCGATGAAATTTACGATGCGTTTTCGGGGGCGAAAAATTGATTCAGCTAGGTTAAATCTTCTTTTTAAGTATTTCTTTCGAAAAAAGAAAATAGTGCCATTAAGGAAACCAGAATCTGTCATTTATTGGTCCGCTTTGGTTTAAAATTATTAGTTTTGAGATAAGCTTTGGTCGCCAGGTAATTAATGATAAATAAAATTACGAACCGTGAAAGCGTACTGAATGCGCTCTTCTAAATCTCCGCGGAGATAAAGGGAGAAGGCCTTAGCAAAGGTGAGCATAGTGACGTAGGGCGAGGTTCCCCTGTCCAGCGCAACCATCACTCGTTCCATCATGTAGGCATCTGTCATACCCAGGCCAGTGTGCAACACGTCTCTAAAGTGAGCCCTACACAAAAAAATATGCAAAAGTTATATTATTATTGTACCTATTGATCACGCATGAACGACTTTTATGTAATTTTTAATAATAATTTTATGTGGGAGTCAATGTTTTGCCTTATGGAATGTTACCAATCTCATTGTTTTATTTTTAGATGCTATAAATTGTAACTTTATTTGATTAATAAACTATTTGTAATTATAACAATTCACATACTAAGAAATCGTTTTAGTGTGTCGAACATGGGTTTTTAATAATTAAATTTATTAACCAATGACAAAAACGCACTCAGAGTCTTAAATAACCCATGACTGTCCCACAGCTGGATTCAGATTCAGATAATTTATTCAATGTAGATTCTTTACAGAATACTTATTGAATGTCATGCAGAATACAATGCAAATAGAGCGAGTCTACGCCGTTTCAAAGGTCTGGGCAAAGGCATTCCTCATATAAAAAAACCGCCCAAGTGCGAGTCGGACTCGCGCACTGAGGGTTCCGTACCACCACATAAACATAATTGTATTAGTTGAAATTTCAGTCAGTTAATGTGCTAGATTTTTTGAGTCCGACACGCGCTTGACCCAATTTTATTATTTGTTGTTATTTTATAGCCTATGCACTATAAACATACCAATTTTGAAGTTTGTAAGTGTTCCCGTTTTTAAATAGAACTAAAACAAAAATCGTCTTAGCGACCATCCAACTTGACCCCTCTCTTATATGAATGTTCTTGAAAAGGGAGCTCACCACAATTGGTTACCATTAGTTGTGAGAAAAGTTGTAATATTTAGTGATTTCAGACTTTTCCCATTATTTGTACTGTGAGACCTAGCTTCTTGCCAAATTTCATAATTTTAGGTCAACGGGAAGTACCCTGTAGGTTTTGCATTTTTGAATAAATGTATGGAGATGAGGACATAAAATGCCATATCTTTTGATTGCGTTGTTGTAAAAAATTTAAATTTTCAGATCTTGTGTGGTTCATGGATCATAATATGTGGTATTAATTTCAACCTGATACCTTTACCCGTTCGTGAGATAAAGGGTCTTGACAGACAGACAGACAGACGGACAACAAAGTGATCCTATAAGGGTTCCTTTTTTTTCTTTTGAGGTACGGAACCCTAAAAACGTTACAAGCCGTTACGTATTTACAAAGTGATGGGTATTATAATAAGACTGTACCTGGATATTAAATCGGACGCGGCAGGTTTTTCATCGCGCTTCTGAATTTTGAAAAAGATAACCATAATCACTGAAAATAAAATTTTGTCAGGTTTTCCAGCCGGAAACATGACTCATTACAACCCGTTTACTAATAGAATGGTCCTCGCTGGAGTATGACGCCTTCCAGTTACGACTAATTACAATAATCAAATCTAACACAACATACCTAGAGTTTTAACAATCAATATATTTTTTTTAATGATGCTTTTGTGCACACTGTACCCATGCATGCGCCGCAGTGACGTTATCGCTTCAGGGCCATTCTTTTAGTAAAGGGATTGTAATAAGAAAACGATGAACACGAACCAAATTTCAGGAATACTACTCACTTTCAAATTCATCGAAAGTAAAATGCGTGTCTTTTATCATTTCCGCCCACTGAGTAGAGTGTTTTTTGCGAAAACGTATTTCTTCCATAGGATCTAAAGATGAGTCTAAAGACGCCGACATTTTGCTGTTTTTTCTTCACTAAAGGATATGTAACAAATAACACAATATTTATTAAAATTTTGCAAATACTGATTCCAAATATTAATCAAGTTGACAAATGCCAAATTATCCAGAAACACAACTGTATTTTTATCGTATCTATATAAACAAAAAGCCACGAAAAAGGTTTCTATAATGGTGTCTGCAAAAAAGTACCTATTGTAACCAAACCCAAAATGGTAAGGAATCAAAAAGGAAATGTAGTTGTTTACGTAATAAGGTATATTTTTAAATAAATTTCTAATAAGTAACTGCTACGAGTATAAGTTAATTACACGTTATCGAGAGAGATATTAGCTTTATTCAGCTAAAAACTGTAGCTCTATGAAAATACTCCATTACTAGACGGATGAAGTAATGTTAGAATAAATAATTTGATGTAGGCAACACTGGCTCTGGTACTATGGCGACCGTTATGTTAAAAAGTTGAATACGATTTTTCATTTTACTAATACGAGTTTTATTCCACCAGCTGGTCGATATATCTTGCATATTAGAGCGCTACTGCGTGCCTGATTATTACAGGCGCATAGGTTATGGGCCCAGAGCTCAAAATTTTCTTGCAGATATGGAAGCGTGTATTACTGGCGCATCCAACGCGCTCAGGTTAGAGGAGAAAAACTGGAATATATGGAAATTCCAGGTAAGGATTATATTAAACAGCTTGGGTTTGCTGGGAGTCGTAAACGGTACCAGTTTGAAGCCAAAAGAAGGCGATGCCGCCGGCCTGGTAAAATGGTATGAAAATGACGCAAAAGCACAGTCAATGCTAGTTACTCGCATTTCAGAGCGAGTAATGGTACACGTGGTGAATTGCAGCACAGCCTACGAGATCTGGTCAAAGCTTCACAGTGTGTTTGAATTCAAATTTGACGCTACCATTCATCTGTTTCAACAGAGATTTTTTGGTTGGGGTGTAGCAAAGGGGGCGCTATGAAGTTGGGACTTAGAAAATCTTTCATAAAAAAAAATGATTTTTATTGTTTTTAATGATTGTTTCGAATAGATTGAAAAAATTAAAAATTATAAGAATAAAAATTTAATATTTTTAGTCTTATAATTTTTTCACTACGGCTGTTAGTTATTGAGATAATTGACTGTAAAAGTAACACAAATTGTATGTTAGGGACCATCAGAAATAGACTTTTAGTGGATTGTCTGATGATATACGAGTAATTTACTTATGATGCAGAGATTATTTTAGTGTTGCCAGATGCAGTGTCATACCAGTGTTGCCAGTACAGGGAACATAACATAGTTTCAGGTAATTTTATTAACTAGGATTAGGTACAAAACTGATTATAGAAACGAATTGGTTACTTCCGAATAGGATAGGTTAGGTTCAAAAGTGGTTACAGAACCGAATTGGCCCGACCCAATTTTATTATTAGGCCAACTGAAAGGCGGGACGACGAAGCGGGGGGACGGGGGGGGGGGGGCGCAGCAACAAATTCCAGACAGAACGACACAGGTTCCCTTGCGACCCCTCGCAGCCAGAAATAGGAGACCCGCGCAGCGGGTCTCCATCGACCTAATTTAAAGTCATAAGCAAGTTTTATAAACCATTTAGGTTCATAAAGTTCAAAGAATTTGTAATAATATTGATTTTTGACAGAATATAGTTTCATAGTAAATTCAATTCTTCTAGGTCAAATATCTCGGAATCTATTAATTTTAGGGGAAAATCAAATTGATTAAAAAATGTTTATTTTTGTTCATTTTATCTAAAACAAATTTTTTGAAAAATAAAAAAAAATAGAAAAATTTTTAAGTCCCAACTCCTCAGTGCCCCCTTTCGTATCCTCTGACCGATTTTTTAGCTACAAATGCACTGGCGGAAGTATGAGTGAGCATATTTCACAGCTCCAAGATATGAGAAGTGTTAGAATGTATTTACTTTAATGTGGTAACACCAAATAAACTATATAGCGACATCTATTGTAAGTGAATTGCATAATCTGTTTCTGTCTGTAACGACTTCCGGTTGCTCAATAAAATCAGTCTGTCATTGGCTTTGCCAGGAGAAACGTGGTTTCATTTCAATATCATATTATATTAGGTCATGGGTCCAGATTATGCCCATTAGGGATTATTTTAAAGTAATAAAAGTGATTTCAGTTTCAGTTTATTTATTTCGATTACAAAAAAAAAATTGTGTGCGAAAACTTACTTGCTAGATTGAGAATGTAACAAACATCTAAAGCAAAGGACTTCATAAATATAACAAAATTCATTAATTACTCAAAACACCAACTATTCATTAATTACTTAAAACGCTAACAATTCCATTTATTAAAAAATCATAAAATGTCAAATAAATTACAGTCCAACTTTTAAAATATAATTACTAAGCAAGATAAAAATTTCTTTTAAGAGCATAAAATTACTTAAAACACTAACAATTCCATTTAATAAATATTAATCGTAAAATATCACATAAATAACAGTCCAATTTATAAAATATTTTAACTAAGCAATGTCAAGATTTTTGTAATTAAAAAAATTGTCTAGAGAATAGAAACATTCCTTCAGCAAAAGAGCTTTGAGCTTTGATTTAAAAACTTAAGCTCAACGGGCAGTGCGTCAAATAGACGCACCTCATTATACCGTGCGTCATGTTGTACCACGTTAAGACGTTGTGGCAGCACGAAATGCTCTACATCCCGCCTGCGCGTACTTATTCTAGCAACCTTGTCTTGTTCCGATTCGCAATTTAAGAGCTTTCTTTTGAAGTTAGCCAGCAACACAAATATATAGAGACATGGAACGGTAAGTATAGATAACCTAACAAAATGAGATCTACACCATTCCCATTGAGGTATTTTGACAATAGTCCGTATAGCTCTTTTTTGTATAATAAAAGCTTTTTGGATATTGTACTTGTAGCTATTTCCCCACTGCACGATACTGTATCTCAGATGGGATTCCACCAAGGCGTAATACACCATCAGCAGTTGCTTTTCATTAAGCTCATCTCTGACTGTTCGCAAGGCGTAACAAGCTGAGCTAATTTTTCCTTCAATTCGATTTACTTCCTCCTTCCAGTTTAGTAAAGAATCAATAAAAACTCCTAAGAATTTGACGTGTTCTGTTATGTTGACTTTCTTGCCTTTAAGCTCAATTTCTAAAGTATCTGTGCTACGAGTTGTTGTCTTGAAAAGAACAACGTTTGTTTTTTGGGCATTTAACTGCAGATTATTTGCTTCAAACCAATCATGGAAGGATAAGAGTGCCTCATTAACTTTAACATTTAACTCTACTATACCGTCTGCACGAATCACGGCATTTGTGTTGTCAGCAAAAACAACCAGTTCTGCACTGGGTACTTTGTTTTTCAAGTATTGTATTACGTCATTCGTGAAGACGATAAAGAGAATCGGGCCCAGTATTGATCCTTGCGGAACGCCGCGTAAGATATTTATGAGTTTTGAGGACACCTTTTTTTCCATGTTTTGCTGTATGGATGTTACTTCTACATATTGCTTTCTATTGTGCAAATATTATGAGAGTTTATCGAGAGACTTATCTCGCACACCGTAGTGCTCTAGCTTTTGTATTAAGATACATTAGTTAAAAAAGAATAAAGCCGGGCAATATAATAAAATACTAACCCGCCCTCCTTGTTTTGATGGCGTTGTGCAATCTTGTGAAGCAATTTTACAACTATTTCAGGAAGAGACTTCAGGTCCGTCAATTTCGTTTTTACTTACAAGTAAATTAAATCAGGACGTAATAGTAAATTTATTTTCACGTTTTAGGCAAAAGGGTGGATCAAATAGAAATCCGACATCATAATTGCTGAGAACCATATTCAGGAGCAATTTAATTAATTCTCTAATAAAACTGCCTACAACCACCAATTGTCAGGACGAAGATGACGAATTTATCGAATTATTAAAGGGTACGCCACCAACATCTTCGATACTAGAACAAAATACTAGCAGCTTTCAAATGGTAGCGAACTTCCAAGCGCTTCTTGTGGTAGGGTTAGAGAAAATATTCTGGCTTCTACTTCTGCCCAAAATGTGACTTCGAGCACAGTTACGCTAGAAGAATGTTCCCTTACATATTTTGCTGGTTATCAAGCTAAAGTATGTCTTACAAAATACAACTGGAAAACGTGCGCAACCAAATTAATAAAAAACATTGACTTGGAGGATAACTCGCAGTTACAAATTTTAAACAAGTCCTACAGTTTTAATGAGTGCATCAAATTAAAAATGCCCAGTGACTGAACTTAGTAAAGCTTCTTAACATAGTAGTAGATTATTATAACACGCAGTTCGACAAGATTATGCATGTGGATTCAATAAAATTGCGTCTTTTTAAGGCTACAAACCTATTAATAATTGTGGAATCTGCTGTGTTCTTAAGTATAACCTTAGACAACTAATTACAATGGGGACCGCATATTAATTAATTGTCGAACAGACTCAGTTCTGCAGCATACGCAGTGAAAAGAATAAGAGCTCTGATGGATGAAGACACCATGAGATTAGTCTACTTCAGTTATTTTCATAGTCTCATGTCATACGGCCTTATGTTATGGGGTCATGCTGCGGATGTAAACAGCATTTTTATACTACACAAAACTTAATTATGTAGTATGAATAAATACTTCCATAGATACGTGGAAGTCCTTAGGTCACATCTCTATGGTGGTATGGTTTCGTCCTACCCTACCCCCAGGGGTATGGCCAGGGGTATGGTGGGTCCGGAGCGACAAAAGCGAGCTGTTCGTGTAATTTATAAAATGAAGCCTAGTAGTGTGAAACAAGTTTGGAATAAAAAAAAATCTAGACGCAAATCGAACATCTCTTATTTTAAGGTGTTTTTAGATGAATACGACCCTGCCGAACTCATACATGCTTGTTACATAAATAACATTATAATATTTTTCAAGATGGCTGCCAAAAACGGAAGCCTTTATCTCAAAAATTTCCTTCACTATAGAGAATCTCTTAGAAGTATATTTAAAGAAATCAACATTTTGAGTTTTGTGTCGCAATAAAATAGTGACAGGCCCAGTGTCAACATAAGAAACAACTTATAGAGGTCATTATATACGCTTCTATAATAAGGTACCCAAACATATTGAAAGTTTACCGTTAGATAAATTCAAAACTGTTATCAAGCAAAAATTATATAAGAAAGGTTATTAAAAATATCAGATTATCTAGAAGAGAAAAATCCATGGGATTAGGCTGCGGTTCTAACAGGCTAATTGAAAATTCAGAAATTTTTAAAAGAGCGCGTGGGTTTTTACTGTCGCTTCTTTTTTCCGCCATGGCGCCACATTTTTTGTGAAGCGATGTTGTTTAGCTGACGTCAATAAGAGGTTTTAATATCCAAGAATGAATAAACTATTTTGACTTTTGAATTTTGAAATGGCTGTATCTTTTGATTGTGTTGTAGTAAAAGCTTGAAATTTTATTACCGTGTAGGGTTCATAAACTTTAATATTTGATATCAATTTCAACTTAATCTCATGACCCCTTCATGAGAAAAAGCGTCTTGACAGACAGACAACAAAGTGATCCTATAAAAGAGATGGTTATGGACGCAAATTAAAAGGCATACCATCGAAGAATTTTCACCTTCTTCAAACACTTACGAAGCCAAAGAAAAACACTCCTTCACCGGCTAGTATCTTATAAAATTCAAGACAACCAAATTATAGATCCTGGCTTATTATCTTCTTTTCTGTTATGTAGTCATATTTTTGTCTTTAATAACATTTTATTAAATGCTTTTCAGTTTTTTACGTAAAGAGATTTAAAGCCTGGTCAAAAATTTTAAAAAAGCCTTCCGTTATACGTTTAGAAGCAAATCATATTACTTTTTGGCAAACGGTGTTTCCTTACTAATTCGAACCCGCTGAATCCAACAAAGCCGTTTGACCCACCCCCCCCTTTTTGCCCCCCTTCCCCCTCTTTCCCCCTCAAAAGTGTCCCCGCCGTGGTTTTTTTAATTTTACAGAAAAACGATTACAGATAGGAGCAAACTTTTAGAAAAGAAGTTAATTCACATTAAATTTCCTAAACATAAGTGCTAAATTTATGTTGATACAATAAGTAATTTTTGTTTTACAGCCTTCGACGGTGCATGAACAAGTTAAAAAAAATCATTTTCATCATCTTTCTTCTTAATTTGTAGGAAAGTGACGGCAGTTATAAGAAAATTATGCGTGGACATTTTGATGCTTGTCAAATTATCTTAAAAAATACATCTAATTCATAGTCGAGTGAGCAATGGTTCTCAAACTACAGTTTAACGTGTGGAGGTATGCCCGCGCGCATCGTACACTCTTCCTAAAATAATGGGTCATCCACTAGAAGCTTTGGATTGAATTTTTACTTAAGTACCTATATTGAAAGATTTTCATGCCTTGCCGCATTCTTCATTGCCCAAACTACAATATTCTTGTCATTAAGTGAACCGTTTGCAATGAAAATAAAATATATTGCATGAAAGTGAGCCAAATACGTTATAGGAAACCTCGTTTTAATCGGTTCAGTAGTTTGCGGGTTTTTTCACCGCCGCCGCGTACATTCTGTCAGAGTGAACAATTTGCAATGAAACTAAGCTTATATGTTGCTCAAAAGTAATCCAATCACGTTATTGAAAACCTGGTTTAAATCGGTTCCAAAGTTTGTGAGTTATAATCGCACAGGGAGATTGATGTCTGAGTCAATTGATTGCAATGAAACAAAGCTTATAATGTTGCATGGAAGTAGACCAAATACGTAATTGAAAACCCAGTTTGAATCTGTTCAGTAGTTTGCAAGTTATTGGCGCCGCTACCGCTTGAAACTTCGTGTACCTTCTGTCTTATTAAATCGTTTGCAATGAAACTAATCTTATATTTTGCATGAAAGTAAGCCAAACATGTTATTGAATACCATGTTTGCGTCGGTTTTATAGTTTGTGAGTTATTGTCACACAAGCAGCTTGATACTTAACATTAGTGTAGATTTTGATTGAGTGTCACACGTTCAGTCTACCGATTCAACTCGCAATGTTGATTGCCTGAGCGTCCCACGAGGAAGCTGATACACGTATGATTATTCATGCTGTTAACAGTACAGCTAACAATGTTGTTGTGATGACCAGAGACACTGATGTTGTGCTTGTTCTTGCCCACCACTTCGACAAGATAAAGTGTTCACATCTGTGGGTTATGAGTAGCATTGCACGAAACATCAAATATATTCCAGTTCATGATATTTGCAAGAAGCTTTCTCCTGAGTAAGTACGTTATTTGCTGGCTTTCCATGCAATCACTGGTTGTGACTTGACGTCCAAACTTGCATCCATAACGAAGATCGGCGCCTGGAAAATTTTCTGTGGAGAAAACTGCGAGCTTCTAAGTGGACTTGGATGCTGTCCACTTAGTGAAGACGTTCTCAAGAACGTAAAGGCGTTTGTCCTCAAATTGTATAAGGTACGTAGGTATACGTTTTCAACATGAGTACACGCCATCAATAAAATTATTAATCACAGAATTTATTTAATTTTCCATACAGTTTGATCCTGGCGTTGCTTGTGCAAATGAAGCCCGCAGTATTTTATTCTTCCTCGTCTTAGCGTTTCAATCAATCACAAATATTTAAATTTTTGAGGCCCAGAACGTTGCCACATTTACTGCGTCATTTGTGGCTTTAAAAAGGTCATCACGTGTACATGTATCGGGACATGCGGGACAGGAGGTTAGGTGTTCCATTGTTTGTGGGGAGGTACCACACTCATATTTGTTATTGGAGCTGTCGGTGAAACCCCACCTACATATGTTTTCTTTGCACCGACCGACCGGTGTCCTTAGTCTGTTTTTATTTGGTGCTGTAAGAAAGCCAGAATCGCTCCCATCTACAACAGATGTACTTCGGCTTCACATAAAAAGGTGCCACTATCAAGTAAGTTTGCTCACCTTCCCAAGCCATCTCTTCCGTCGCTGGCAGACTGTGGCTGGACCGTTGATAGCGACCAAGTAGTTCCACGTTTCATGACGCTTGATCAAATTCCTAAGACGTGCCCAGAAGTTATACTTTTGTCACTGTAAAGGACTTTGTGACTCAAAGAACTGTGGTTGTAGGAAAGCAAACGTCTCTTGCTTAACCTCTTGCAACAGATTCTGCTTCCCAAGAAACTGCTCCAAGACCACGAGTATTACAATAATTTTTAAATGAGCATTGTACTATGAAAGCGTATCTTGCTGACCTGAGCCTATTTATAGGTAATCTCAAAAGCTGTTCTGTAGAAGAGTTTTCAGAAATCAGAACAAGTGTTC
This sequence comes from Athrips mouffetella, assembly GCA_947532105.1. Classification (NCBI taxonomy): domain Eukaryota; kingdom Metazoa; phylum Arthropoda; class Insecta; order Lepidoptera; family Gelechiidae; genus Athrips; species Athrips mouffetella. Next base: position 38,982,796 of record OX383956.1, read on the forward strand.
CTTGGCTTCTTGCATATTTTCTCAAATAATTATGAAAAACACATACGATAAACTTTAAATCGATTCGCCAATATTCCAAAAACACATTCTACTGTTTGTGGGGTACGAGAAAGCCTGTAATCAAATACTTTTTTCGTGTTATCACTTAATGCCTGTATGAATGAATGAATGTTTATTGTGTAAAACAATCAGGTACATAGTGCAGATATAATTACAAAACATTGTCCAACTGAGAGCTACCGTTGCAGGCATGTACACTATTACATTAATATTTAAATTAAAAGTTTTAAAATAAAAACTTAACTATTACAATAAATTAATTAATTATTTGTCAAATATTACTAAATTACTATACAGGGTGTTAATTTAATTGCGTGCCATAGCTTAGGGGGTGTTTCAGTAACGATAAAGGAACACAAAAGAAATATTTAAAAAAATCCTACTTTAAAAAATTTAAACTCCATTGAAACTAAACTAACGCGGAGGGCAATGACCCGGACGGAGCACCGCGCTATCAAGTAAGTAATTCTTTCTTTTTTTGTGTGTGACTCCAATTTTCCCTTCATACTTTAACGAGCTTAGGAGCGTCAAAATGTTATACCTAATAAATTATTTTAAAAAATCATTGATGATGAAAAAAACTAAGCAGGATTAAATATTTTTTTTTGTGTTCCTTTATCGTTGACGCAACAAATTACATAAAAGTGGTTCTGCAATTACCATTCACAAACCCTGGAGATTTGCGAATCAGATGGAATTTTTGGTGACCCATAATTATGACCAACCACCTTACGACAGGGGAGAACATGTCAATTGAGAATCCAAGTGATTTCTAAAATCTCAATCAGGTAAAATAATTTATTGACTCTCAGGAAGATGAGGTCGAAGATTTTTTTTTATATTGTAAGTGAGCAAACGAGCAGGTGGGCCACCTGATGGTAAGTGGTCACCACCGCCTATAGCACCCACTGTCTTATTAATGGCATATTTTGACACAAATAAGACAGCAAAGCGCGTTGCTCACTTTGAGAACTAAGATGGTATCTCTCATGTGCCGGTAATTTCACATGCTCCCTTGCCCTTCAAACCGAAAAACAGCAGTGCAGATTGCTGCTTCCCGGCAGAAAAAACAAGGGGATGGTAGTTCCCCAGACGGCACAAAAGCCCTAACACCTTCAAAAAGAAGAAGATAACGAAACATTAAGAAGGGAGCTTCCCAAATATTGTCACCCAAAATTAATGTCGGCAACAATTCGAACGAGCAATCTGTAGCACCTTTACAATTATTGCCACCTGTTACTAGCAACAATTTAACTGTGGAGTCAGTAGCATCTTTGCAATACGAAATTGCTTCAAGAAGGCAACAGACAAGCCAAGTCAGGCGTAGGAACTGGTAAGCAAACCTTTATTACAACTAAAGGTAAGGCTATAAAGAACAAAGCTAACGCTCGACAGCCAGTGTACAAATGTTTTAAGTGCCATAAGAGAGGGCATAAAGCATCTGAATGTAAAAAGAACCCCAATGGAATAGCTATAATCTTCGGTATTTTGGTTATGTAAATTTTGGTTGCGAGTTGGACACTGATTCTGCTGCTATTGATGGTTACATCAATCAATGATTCGTGGACGGGTATTTTCTGATATCGTCGATTTCAGCTGAAGAAAAATCAATACTGGTACAACAGTGCATGCAGCAATTTTGAATGTGTTATGGCAGTCGCGTCACTGACATATGACGGAGCTGCGAACAACATCGCGATGGCCAAAAATTTGACGGGTGGATCGTCTGATGATAATTGTGGATCCTTGTCGTTGGAATGTACTGACAATGAAGTTTTCTTATGACCTGATCCTTGTCACAATATTATGCTTGTGCGCAACGCTTTTGCGGATAAGAACGTTTTTGTCGATGGAGATAACAACCTAATATCGTGGACATATCTGAAGCTTCTCTTGAAGTTATAAGAACCAGCAAAAGCTAGAATTCTAGAGGGAGCTCCCTGTCCTGTAGTGGACGTTTCATGGGATGTTATGATGATGTAAAGATTCACGAATTATATCACACTTTTCTCATCGTTATTATGTCTTCGTTTTTGTTACTTATTGAGCAATAATATAATCTAACGTCGAGTGCATAAATAATAGGTCTTTACCTATGAAATTGCCGTTTTGTATGGCGAATTTTAGGTAAACTTAATTTTCTGTACTAACATTTTTGCATTTTTCTTAGGAATTATAAATACAGTTTTTTTTTTAAGCATTATTGGGAAGACATTAAGCAAACAGAAACTTAAATTTAATTTTCGAAAAATATTATCTGTAAAAAAATATAACAAATCCAATGATGAAATCGGACGACATTTAAGAAGAACAATTTTCGAACCTTTAATTTTATATATCAAACAAAAAATAAAAACTTTATTTTATGCGTAAATTGATAACCTTGAAGTCAACTTTCAAATAGAAGACAAATGAAAAAAATAGCATTAGAATTATAGGAATTATGATTTCATTAATCTGTAAGAAAATTTCGCCAATTTCATAGGTAAATATTATGTTTCCTATTATGTTTCTTAAAAACGTATGTAAGGATTCACGAAATATGTGCCACTTTTCTCATCATTAATTGTCTTCGTTTTTGTTGCAATAATAGCTAAATGTGTAAGAAATAATATGTCCCTAAAAAGGTTTGTATTGTTAGATATGTCAATTAAAAAGAAAACTTAATATTTTCTTTTTTTTGACACCATTGACAATCATTTAAATTTGAATTTCTATTTGTTGAACTTCATGTAAATACTTCAAAAATACGTAATACAGATAAGATTTCATTCTGGATAATAATGATATTTTAAGTGCAATTCATATTACTATCTTAAGTGTCGTATAAACAAATAGTTTATAACATGTATCGCATCGATGAGCATACTAAACATCGTATAGTCGCTTTAAAAGAGGAGGGTGCTTCAATACGAGACATATCTGATGTATTGGGTGTAACTCGAAAGACAGTAAAATTATGGATACGACGTTGGGAAGAAGAAGGAAGGTTAAATACTCATGTGTCCAATGGAAGACTAAGGAAGACTTTTACTGAAGAGGATCGTCTTTTGATAGCAGATGTTCAATATCGCCGTTTTTTGACTACTTCAACATATGCCATTGAAAGTGGTGTATCAATACATAGGGGGAGTCCGGGATGATAGACCAGGTAGGAGATTTGAACCAACCTCAATAACTTTTTTAATTTTGCGCGAATGGCTCGCCCGCGCTAACTGAAGTTTTCCCAAAGCTGGCCAGTCACGCACATCCTATCATCCACCTCCAATGAAAAATATATCACCTCCAAAGCTCGGAAACATTTGTTTTGTCGGTTAAATTCTGCGGCTAAAAGCGATTTTTGGCCCCTAGCGGACAAAAGGTTTTTAAAATTCGAACGCGATGTGCTTATTATTTTGTAGTATGCTGCAGTACTGGCCGCTTGTAAAACCAGCCACGCACTATCGTTTTAAAGATGAGAAAGAGGGATGCAGCTATAGGAAAGAAACAAATAGTATTATGAATAGTGAATGCCTGGTGGGTAAGGAACTGGCTGATAATAAAAAGTAAATTTAAAATTCGATCGCCTTTTTTTTGTTCTCTTGCCCAGATTAATGGACTTGCCCTTTGACTTCAAATCAACGCAATACAAAATAGATTTGCCTGCCACTACCTATCCTCAGTCTCCAGAAATCCAATGAAAATTAACCTCTTTCTGCAAATTTATCAAGTAGTTTATAGGTAGAGTCATGAATATAAGCACAACAGTCCCAAAAATAATAATAATTTAATTATAGTGATTTCCTTTTTAATGCCTAGGATTCTTAATGTATACATGGCCACTCATCCGTGAAAACTCTTTGACCTTGAGCTGGTCTCTGGTTACGGAGGTTTGTAGCGAAGCGCTGGTTCAGGTTATACTGGTTATGTTTCCACTTGCTTGCTGCCGTCAGTACCATTATGTAGGTATTATGCCCTTACGTTAGAACGTATGAGTAATTAATTAAACACTTATTTTTTCTTCTTATATTTGAATTGCTTTTCTTGCATTATGTTAACATTTCCTCGCTTTAATGAGGTGAAAAATTTTGTGTTTCGCTCGGCAGCAAAGTTATTTTGCGTCTCGTACCTTGAAACCTTCGCCACGCTCAGGATTCTTCTTTTGAACCACTCGCTTCGCTCGTGGTTCAATCCTAGAATCCTTCGCTTGCTCAGGTTTCAATACGAGGTACTCGCGCCAAATAAACCTTTTGCTGCCTTGCATAACAAATAACTATTGGTAGTAGGTGGGGGCAGGGTCAGCTGGAGGACGCTTCGAGCTTCGCTCTACGTTAAGCTCGGCCTTCGGCCTTGCTATATGGTTTAAGCTACTTAGAGGGGACGGGGTAAGTGGATGGAGGTAACAGTAAGGGTTAACGCTTTGGGCTTCGCCCTACGCGGAGCTCGGCATTCGGCCTCGTATAAAACTTGACTTAATGGATGTATGCGGAAGCACGACATGATGGGGGACGCTTCGAGCTTCGCTCTAGGCGGAGCTCGGCCTTCGGCCTCGCCATGTTTGTTTACATTTCTTGGGGGGAGGGGTTGGGGAGAGGCAAAGCAAGGGAGAGACGCTCCGAGCTTCGCTCTAAGCGGAGCTCGGCCTTCGGCCTCTCAAGTTACCAGGTTTTGGTCGTTTCTTTGGCAGCCATATTGGAAAATGGCGGCAAAAAAAAATACACCAATAACGTAAACTTCACCCCCAAAAACCCCCAGATACCAAATTTCACTCGAATCGGAGCAACTTTTTTTTTGGCCGCCATTTTGAATCCGCCATCTTGAAATTTTTTTTACAGTCAGTTGCCCCTTTTCATCCTCTTTGACATTTGTAAGAGAACATTATACTTTACTCTTTTCGTTTAATAATAGTTTATTTTTATTCTATTCATTTAAATTAGAAGTGCCACAATTTAATCCTGAAAGACAACGTCAATTTTATTGTTCCTACTTCTTTAGTCCTATAAAATTATCTCAGGGTGTTTGCTGTAACTCGCTGTTAATCGAGAACCAGTGTTGCCGTAATGACGAATTATGTCTCGTTTTATTCCTAAATGTATTAAGATTCACATGTTCTTACATAATTTTGCCGCAACTCCAGTAGTTTTTGTTAAAAGTTAGTACAAAAAATGATTTAAAGATAATTTTAAATTTTTGGTGAACTGTCTGTAGCTATATTTTAGGTCATAGTAAGGCCTGCACCAAACAGCTTGCAAAATTAAAAGGAATTTTATGAGAGTCTTTTTAATTCATTTTACTCCTGAGTCGTAAGCTGCAAATGTGATTTATGGTGAAAAATGGTTTAAGCGGAAACCACGAGCGAAACTTTTTAATATTTTAACGAACAAACAAATATCGAAAAAATGTTTTATATATATATTTTGATAGAACATGACAAGAGCTATCGTCTGACATCTCATGTTTCAAAATAGAAACAACCCATTTGTTATTATATTTTATTTCTTATTTTATTATACAAGTGACGCCATCTAGTTACTTAAAGCTTAAATCTTTTAGATTTTCAGGGGAAATTGTTTATTTTTATTTAATGTATTCAAATTTTAAGTGCCATTATTTAATCCTGAAAGACAACGTCAGTTTCACTGTTCCTACTTCTTTCGTCCTATAAAATTATCTCAGGGTGATTGATGTAACTCGCTGTAAATCGAGAACCAGTGCTGCAATAATGATGAATTATGTCTCGTTTTATTTCTAAATGTATCAAGATTTACATGCTCTTAGATAATTTTGCCACAACTCCAGTAGAAAATGGGATTGGCAGGGAACTTTCTAGATATGTTTGGATGGACCTAAGGAACACTTCCATAAAAAAAAATTGTCGGCCGTAATATGTCCTGGGTACCATTTCTAGGAATAGTATGATGAACTCAAATATTGGGTGCTTCTATCAACTTTGTTGCTTTAAAACTAAACAACTTTCCGTAAGAAGTCGAAATACGAAATAATCGTAATGTCTTTTTATGTCCAATTGTCAAAAACCGCGTCAGCCGATAGCGCGTTTGGGGTCATATATTTTTTTTATCCTAATCAGTCATGTATTGATACACCACTTTCAATGGCATATGTTGAAGTAGTCAAAAAACGGCGATATTGAACATCTGCTATCAAAAGACGATCCTCTTCAGTAAAAGTCTTCCTTAGTCTTCCATTGGACACATGAGTATTTAACCTTCCTTCTTCTTCCCAACGTCGTATCCATAATTTTACTGTCTTTCGAGTTACACCCAATACATCAGATATGTCTCGTATTGAAGCACCCTCCTCTTTTAAAGCGACTATACGATGTTTAGTATGCTCATCGATGCGATACATGTTATAAACTATTTGTTTATACGACACTTAAGATAGTAATATGAATTGCACTTAAAATATCATTATTATCCAGAATGAAATCTTATCTGTATTACGTATTTTTGAAGTATTTACATGAAGTTCAACAAATAGAAATTCAAATTTAAATGATTGTCAATGGTGTCAAAAAAAAGAAAATATTAAGTTTTCTTTTTAATTGACATATCTAACAATACAAACCTTTTTAGGGACATATTATTTCTTACACATTTAGCTATTATTGCAACAAAAACGAAGACAATTAATGATGAGAAAAGTGGCACATATTTCGTGAATCCTTACATACGTTTTTAAGAAACATAATAGGAAACATAATATTTACCTATGAAATTGGCGAAATTTTCTTACAGATTAATGAAATCATAATTCCTATAATTCTAATGCTATTTTTTTCATTTGTCTTCTATTTGAAAGTTGACTTCAAGGTTATCAATTTCCGCATAAAATAAAGTTTTTATTTTTTGTTTGATATATAAAATTAAAGGTTCGAAAATTGTTCTTCTTAAATGTCGTCCGATTTCATCATTGGATTTGTTATATTTTTTTACAGATAATATTTTTCGAAAATTAAATTTAAGTTTCTGTTTGCTTAATGTCTTCCCAATAATGCTTAAAAAAAAAAAAACTGTATTTATAATTCCTAAGAAAAATGCAAAAATGTTAGTACAGAAAATTAAGTTTACCTAAAATTCGCCATACAAAACGGCAATTTCATAGGTAAAGACCTATTATTTATGCACTCGACGTTAGATTATATTATTGCTCAGTAAGTAACAAAAACGAAGTCATAATAACGATGAGAAAAGTGTGATATAATTCGTGAATCTTTACATCATCATAACATCCCATGAAACGTCCACTACAGGACAGGGAGCTCCCTCTAGAATTCTAGCTTTTGCTGGCAAAATGTAGAGGGAAAGAGAACGTTAGAATCTTAAGAATCTTTACATAAATACATGTAATTGCAATGGATATCAAAAACATATTTATGCACTTGACTGTACTTAATTATAGGTAAGTGGGGGAGTGTACCTACAGACTGCAAGTTGCTTCACCGACAAGTAAAAGCAGAAGAAGACCCAACCGCGTTAGTGCCTACCTAGGTTCTGCTAAATCGAATCGGCTGCAAAACGAACGGGGGCGATTATGAATGAGGGCACAATGGTATTCCTAACCTACCTACATAAACCTTGGGAAAGGAAAAGGTAACGTTCTCTTCTCTGCGATATAAAACCACTGACAGATCTAAAGCTGATATTGAACAGTAAAACTTGAAATTTATTCGACCGCTAGCAATGATCAAATAAAATATCTACCTGTTAGGTAGGTCGTAAATATCTTTCTACGTTGAAACATTCGAAACATCAATTAAGTAACTACATATTTATCAGAGGCGAGCTGTGGAGGAGTAAAGAAAATATCTACTATGATTGTAAAATTGTGTGGTTCTAGCAGTACAGTTTCCCAAGGAAATCCTGAAATCCTTAGTAAAAGTCAATTTAATGCTGTTTTTTTTTATAAGTTTTTCATAATCTACATGACCCTGTTTAGCGGTTAGGGCGTGAAAGAGTAACAAACATCTACACTTAGATCTAATAGGTTAATTTTCTTGTCAGTGAATTCTAGTATAGTACCTAGTAAGATAGGAAGACGTGTGAAAGAAAGGTCACGGCAAAAGGGTGTACGCGTGGTCCTCGACGTGTCTTGTTCAGCTTCAGGCGTCACTCAGTAAGTAGATGATATCAGTGGTATAAGTACAGTTCCGTTTCAGCTCAGTCGATTCCCGAGCGCGTACAAAGCTGCCGCGTGCAGCTCAGACGCTAAACTCGACTCCGCCGGCTTTCCGAAAACTTCATGCCGATCCCGGCGTCCGCAATCACATTAATTTATGAAAGAACACGAACAAACGATAATCCATTCAAACATTTGTTTTTAGATTTTACATCCGCTTTTATGAAATGGTGTAAATTCCCAGAGGTTAGTTAGGACGCTTTCGTGAAATTCGCGAGGATAAATAATATACGTCCTACTGCGGACGCTTTGTTTAAAATTGATTGTTTTGAAAAGTCCTTCTAGGTAGGTACCTACAGGGGGTCTAGCAAAGAGTAAGATAATTATTGAGGTCTAGACAACGTGCCATTTCACGAAAGCGAACGTCATGGAATGGATAGGATGTCATTTGACATATTATGTCACCCATATATTTTATGACTACGCTTTTGTCATCTCTCAAAATGTGTGAATTAGTTTACACCCGACTTCACCCAAGTGTTGATTTAATTTAAGTAACGTTGTTTTATAGATTTAATTAAGATCTTATCTTAGTTACAATTTCGATACGACTCTACCTGAAATTTACTGCAGAAGTGGCGCAGCAAATATTTTTTATTGTGCCGGAAACATAGAAGGCATTAACTAAGGATTGCATTACAAAACTGATTGGTGATAATAAAAATCATTTTCGCTACTTTTTGTAGCCCTTTCTTTACAAGCCACAACAACCAACCGAAGCTTTTATAAAAGTCAAAGCAACTTTTAGTACATTGCTGAAACTTTCTGCTTTTTTGAAAAATGCAAGCAGTACCTATCTATAGACTTAAAGGAGCTTAAATAAAAAAAAAGTGTTATGCAACTGGCTGTTAGATGCTGAGTATATTTTAATATAGGATATGATAGGTAGTGCAAATACAGTGTGAGTCTGCATATATTGCTCATATGAAACTAGGTGATTTAAGACCCAATTTAATCGATGGAAAAATTTTTTGTAATAAAATGTAAGTTTTATTTTTTATTTATTTTTATCTACCCAAGAGAAATGACATATCTAGTGCTTTAGTTTAACCGCTCTTAGCAAAAGTGCTGGCGGGGTTAAAAAGATGAGATTTTAATGTTTTGTTAGCTAAAACAATACAGTAATAAAAATTAAAACTAAAACTAAATTTAGACTCACACTTTATAGAACTAGTATCGTAAAACCACAGGGCAATATAATACTGGCGTAAGTAAAACGTACTCGTACCATTTTAATAATAGGGCTTTTGTTAAAAAAAAACCGGCCAAGTGCGAGTCGGACTCGCGCCCTAAGGGTTCCGTACCTATCTGCCATTTCGTATTTATGTTGTTACCGGTTTTCCGAAGCAATGAGATATTTTCCCGTCATTTCGGGGTAATTTTAAACAAAGGAAAAACAGGACTAACCCTGCGCAAATCAATGAGTATAATTCAAGATCCAGCTGAATTTTATATTATATACAGACGTTACTCATAAATTACTCAGAACAGAGGAACTTAGCAGCAGTATCCTAACAAATGTAAAGAGAGAGATGAGAGACACCTTTTTGTAATATTTCAAAATACAGCATAATTAAATACATAATTCGCAGAAGTAATTGAGAAAAACTAAAACCCTCTCCCTCTCCCCCCTTCCTCTGTCTCTCCCCCTCCCTCTGTCTCTCCCCCTCCCCCTCCTCCTTCTACCCCTGCCCCTCCCTCTCCCTCGACCCCTCCCCCTCTCCCTCCCTTTACCCCTTCCCCTCCTTCTCCCTCTCCCTCTACCTGTACCTCTACTTCTCTACGACTCTACGTCTCTACGTCTCTAAGTCTCTACCTCTCTACCTCTCTACCTCTCTACCTCTCTACCTCTCTACCTCTCTACCTCTCTACCTCTCTACGTATTTACGTCTCTACGTCTCTACGTCTCTACCTCTCTACGTCTCTACGTCTCTACGTCTCTACGTCTCTACCTCTCTACCTCTCTACCTCTCTACCTCTCTACCTCTCTACCTCTCTACCTCTCTACCTCTCTTCCTCTCTACCTCTCTACCTCTCTACCTCTCTACCTCTCTACCTCTCTACCTCTCTACCTCTCTACCTCTCTACCTCTCTACCTCTCTACCTCTCTACCTCTCTACCTCTCTACCTCTCTACCTCTCTACCTCTCTACCTCTCTACCTCTCTACCTCTCTACCTCTCTACCTCTCTACCTCTCTACCTCTCTACCACTCTACCTCTCTACCTCTCTACCTCTCTACCTCTTTACCACTCTACATCTCTACCTCTCTACTGCTCTACCTCTTTACCTCTACCTCTCCCTATCCCTACCCCTAACGCCAATTTAACCGCAATCCCTAACATAGAACACCCCAACCCCATGAGATGATGGTATTTCACGTCCACCACGTTGGATTTCAAAGTTGTTGTAGTTTTCGTAATCAGCGACCCGATAAACCATACAAACGACCCCCATATTCACATTTCAACCCTATCGCACCCCAACCCCATCCCAAGGGAATGATGATATTTAACGTCCACCGCGTTGGATTTCAAAATTGTTGTAGTTTTCGTAATCAGCGACCCGATAAACCATACAAACGATACCCACATTGGTTTTTAGACTTTTTCACCCCATTTCCCTTTTTTAGGGGTTGAATTTGGGGTGGAATTACTATAACAGTGATGAACGTTGCATAGAATTACATCATTAATGCCTAAATAATAAATTATGTGGATCTTACTTTAAAAATAAATAATTTTCAACTTCATCCCCCTTTTTACCCTTAAGGGTGTCGAATTTTCAAAAACCCTGAGACACGTAAATATTAATTTTTAGTCGTCAGCCTAAATACATATTTTGAAGATCCTAACTTCAAAACTGACGGACTTTCATACAAACTTTCATCCCCTATTTTACCCCCTCAGGGGTGAAATTTTATAAAACCCTTTCTTAGTGCACCCCTAGGCCTTATAAAGAACTTACATGCCAAATTTGGAATCTCTAGACCCAGCGGTTTGGGCTGTGCGTTGATATGTCAGTCAGTCAATCAGTCACCTTCTTCTTTTATATATATAGATTAAAAGCTTTTGCTCTTTGATTTTAAAAAGTCCACGACCATCCGACTTGACCCCTCTTTTATAGAAAAGTTCTTGAAACGGGAGCTCAACTTAATTGGTTACTATTAGTTGTGAGAAAAATTGAAATATTTAATGATTTTAGACTTTTTCCTTTATTTGTACTGTGAGACCTAGCTTCTTGCCAAATTTCATAATATTAGGTCAACGGGAAGTACCCTGTAGGTTTTGCATTTTTGCATAAATGTATGGAGATGAAGACATAAAAAGCCATATCATTTGATTGCTTCGTTGTAAAAAATTGAAATTTTCAGATCTTGTGTGGTTCATGGACCTTAATATTCGTTATCAATTTCCACCTGATACCTCTTCTCGTTCGTGAGAAAAAGGGTCTTGACAGACAGACAGACAGACCGACAGATATACAGACGGACAACAAAGTGATCCTATAAGGGTTCCGTTTTTATTTTGAGGTACGGAACCCTAAAAATGGCTCCACCTTTGCATTGTTAAACAGTTACCAATATACACCTTATTGCACACAAATAACAGAAAAAACAAGGAAATAAACAAGAGTGACAGACGGACGAAGTCGCACCATAGGAGTTCCGTTTTTACCATTTTGGTTCGGAACCCTAAAAACAAACTAAAGGTTGGCGCGATAGGAGCGATCACGTCCAGGGTGTCTACTCTCAAAGTCCGATATATCGAAACGATACAACTCGAAACATGCAAATGCAAAACTTCGTCCCTTGACAATAGAGTAGAATATTTGTTGGATGCAGTTTGAAAATTCATCCAACCAATATTCTACTCTATTGTCAAGGGACGAAGTTTTGCATTTGCATGTTTCGAGTAGTATCGTTTCGATATATCGGACTTTGAGAGTAGACACCCTGATCACAGACAACCTGTGGGAAGAGGAATCCATCTTAATTAAATGAGTTGTGCCGCAGGTGTAACAAACTCAAGAAAAGAGCCATTAACCCAATTAAAATACATATGAACGACACGTAAGAGCTCGGAAAAGTGACTACTCGTAAAAAAAAGAAAAATAAAAAAAAAACATTCAGAAAATAGTCAGCCCTTATACATATTTTATACTTCTGCCAAACTGCAGGGCAGTTTGTTGGCAGAGGATAGTCCCTTGATTTACCAGACGGGTAAGGATATTCACATAGACTAGGTACGCAGGGCAGCAAGTAAGTGGGAACAAAACCAGTATAAGCTGAACCAGCGTTAAGCCACAAGTGTCCGAATCCGGAGAATAGTTCAAAGTCAGAGTGTTTCTACTGACGTGCAGTCATTCGTACTAATAACGGTACAATTCATACGTCAGATCAATTAATGATGTATTGTGTTACGATGCAAAGATTAGGTACATTACATTTCCAATTTACTTTTAATTTCATTTAATAACAAATCTTTAGTTTTAAACTTGAACAAATTGAAAGTTTTACATTCTTCTCTTAGGAAATATTATAATATATTTAAGGGACCAAATACTTCCTACTTCTCTGTGCATAATAAATATCACCACAAGGAGGCACCTCTAACAATTTTTTACTAACTTTTCTTGCCAGTATAGTGTGATTTACATAATTTATAAATTCTGTAAAGCCAACAAAAGTACTACCCTCTCATGAACCGGCAACATACGGCATTCCAGTTTTTTGACAGTGTTGTACAATCTATCTAAACTATACACATGTACTTACTTGTTGGTTGTATTTATTGATGCTCACTTTTGCTCAGTTTAATTAAACTATTTACTTACAGTAACATAACAACCAGGAACTGATGGAGCATGTTTGGTTTAAATTTGGGCTATAACCACATACACATCATCGCAACCGTTAGTTATTTTGTTATTTCCCAGAGTCTAGATGGTACCTACTATCATGTTAGTAGCGTATAAATAAATTTTTGAGTCATTTTCTTACTGAGTACCTATCTAATCTGTTACAACATGATCTTTTCTTTTTAGGGTTCCGTCTGTCCAATTATGGTAACAGAAGTCAAAAACCCATGGTGCGTATTCGTCCGCCTGTTGGTCTGATCACACCTGTTTATCTCTGCAACTACTATGATATCAGCTTGAATTTTGGAGTAGTTCGTGTTAAATAATGTTTGCTGATATTTAATTGCAAATGATAAGTACACAATTCACAAAATATTTTTTTTGCAAATTGGAACGAAATGAAAGGGGCAAGTTTTTACTTTAAAGGCTCTAGTTTTCGACTTGGTTTGAAGAACATCCAAAAAATACAAATAAAATAAAAATAACATCCAATGAGGTGGGCATTTTGTACGAAGTTTGTTGAGTGAAAAATCTGTGTACTCGAAGGAAGCATAAAAATTACAGGAAAATATACGACGTCTCTTATTATTGCGTTCTTAGGCTGGCTAAACACTAGTGCTGTAAGAGGGAGATGAAGGAGGAAATCAGCCAAATACTATTATTTTATTGAAACCCTCGACCCGTAAATCCGACTGGCACTTGACCGGTTATTTTGTTTGGTTGGTCTTATCTTAATGTCTTTTCTAACATAACACAAGACATAAGGGACAAAGAGTCACTAGAAATAATGAATAATTCAGTTCAGAATAATATTATTCTTGTCCTTTTGAAATAGGACTGGTATTTGTTGTAAACGTGTAACAAAAATAATCTCAAGAGATCGGCTCGATTAGCACAGCAAAAAGAGTGAGAATATGAAATAATATTGTTTATAAATAAAGACACAATTATTAAACATACTCAAGCAAATCGATTCACATCTTGAAACAATGAACATAATTTTAGTATGTTACTCAGAACAGGAAACTGAACAACTTTCCCCAAGGAACGTAGGTCGAAATACGAAAAACCAAATTTGACCTCCCATACAAAATGCGCTATCAGGTGTTGCAATTTCTATGGGAGGTAAAAAATTTATTTTCTTATTTCGACCTATGTTCCTTGGGAAAGTTGTTAAGTTTCATGGTCTACTAAAATTATGTTCACTATTTCATCAGGACCTTATATTATCGATTTTGTGTAGTCAGTGAATCATTGCCCTGGAAAAACGTTAATACCTACAAAAATAAAAGAAAATGCAACTTTTTTTAATTTAGTAATAAATTTAGTAACAATAAAAAAAATAACATTTTTTTTAAATTAAATTACCTATAGTAAGCTTTATTTTCTTCCGTTTTAAGGTAACAGGGTAAAAGGCTATTGATGTAGCCATATTTTGAGATAAGTTTTTTTAGCCACTTTTTGCCGTTGAGTCTAAAAGATGAAGAAGATAGTGCTCTGATTATGGTTTGGATTCGTCTGGGCATGCTACTGTAAAGGTCTTGGGGCAATTTTTAAAAGTAATTTTTATATTTGAACGTATTTCTTGAGTTGATTAGCTGACGTCATTAAGAGATTTTAATATCCAAAAATAAATAAACTATTTTGAGTTTGAGTTTTGAGTTTGATTTCCTTGACAAATTTTATTTTTCCAGACTTTTTACAATTAGCAGTTGAGTATACAATTTAATAATTATATTAATAATCATATATATTTTTTTGTAAGCTTACTTTTAGTAAAAATTTGATATTTCGATTAAAATATTTGTGGCCAAGGGGATCAATAATAATTATTTTGTTTTAACAGATTCTTTAGAATTCATGATTAAATATAAAATTTAAGTGAATTACAAACATATTTATTGATTCGGATGCATTTTGGAGGCTTATGTCCAGCAGAAGACGTCTTTCGACTGATATAATGATAATGATGCATTTTTGGTAAACCAAGTTTGGAAGTTATTTCAAATAAAAATTGTTTGGTCAAAGGAATCAAAAATAAAATATAATCTAGCGGTAAGGCATTGTAATAATTTAGTATTATTGAATTGGTTATTGGAGTTCCAAACCAAAATAGTAAAAACGGAACCCTTATGGTGCGACTTCGTCTGTCTGTCTGTCACACCTGTATATCTCAGCAACCACTCAAGCTATCGACTTGAAATTTGAAATACTTTTTGAGAATGATTGCCCAACTTAATCGCATACGAAAGAATTAAAAAAATATTATTATTGTAAAGGGGGCCTTAATAAAGGAGGAAAATTTTAAATAATACACTCCAAAAAAGATATTTATAAAGTTTGCGAAAGGAAAAATTTTGTTATCTTCTATTCTATCGAATATACGATAGAATAGAAGATCATGGAGATCTTTAGGGGAGGCCTATGTCCAGCGCTGGACGTCTTTCGGCTGACATGATGATGATAGTCGATAGAAGTTTATCTAAATATTACAGAAAAATAAAACGATCTTTCACAGATTATATAGTTTTTTAGAAATCTGCAAAAAAACCTCTACAAACAAATTTAGTTTTGCGGTCCTAAAAATGGATTTTATTGCTTAAAAAAATATTATAAGTGTATCGGAACCCTCGGCGCTTGAGTCCTACTCGCATTTAACCGGTTATTTCTGTTGTAACTGGTTATTGCAAAACAAAATTAAACAAAAATTTATATAACGTAATGAAAAACAGTCAAAATGTCGATTACCCTTGCCCTTGTATCAAGGGAATCAATAATAATGGAATAAAAAAAAATTTGATTTTTCTCAGTTTCACTAAAATTGTACGAAATTGTACGAATCATAAAAAATAAATTAAATAATAACAACCCCTGTTCTTTATTTACTGTAATTACGAAGTCTGAACTTGATAAATGGCAATATTTTTGAGAAAAGGGGAATCATTTACATGTTTAACTAAAGTCATACTACCTTCGTAACTCGGGCCTGGAGCAAAGAGTCGCCTGACCTTCTTCTTCAATATAAGTAGCACGATAATAGTACTCTTGGGATATATACGCTGTTTAGTGACATGTCAAGGGAATCACCCCGGGACAAATTTTTGATTCATATTTTCAAATCATACAACGATAATACGCGATGTAAATATAATTGTAATCAATCATGATTGATTACTTTAACGATTAAACTACTTCCTGTTCACCGCTTCCTATCGTAAGCTAGAGTTTTGATGGTACTTTTGGTAAATTTTTGAGAAAAATATAATTTTATAATTTTTTTTTTTTAATATTTTCCGCTATTCACAAATTAACTGTGTGCAATAAATGTCGAGCCCAAGTTAGATTACACTTAGTAAAAACATTAATAAATAAAAAAAAACCGGCCAAGTGCGAGTCGGACTCGCGCACTGAGGGTTCCGTACCACCACACAAACATAATTGTATTAGTTGAAATTTCTGTAAGTTAATGTGCTAGATTTTTTGAGTCCGACACGCGCTTGACCAAATTTTATTATTTGTTGTTATTTTATAGCTTATGCACTATAAACATACCAATTTTCAAGTTTGTAAGTGTTCCCGTTTTTAAATAGAACTAAAACAAAAATCGCCTCAGCAACCATCCAACTTGACCCCTCTCTTATATGAATGTTCTTGAAACGGGAGCTCACCACAATTGGTTACCATTAGTTGTGAGAAAAGTTGTAATATTTAATGATTTCAGACTTTTCCCATTATTTGTACTGTGAGACCTAGCTTCTTGCCAAATCTCATAATTTTAGGTCAACGGGAAGTACCCTGTAGGTTTTTCATTTTTGAATAAATGTATGGAGATGAGGACATAAAATGCCATATCTTCTGATTGCGTCGTTGTAAAAAATTGAAATTTTCAGATCTTGTGTGGTTCATGGATCCTAATATATGGTATTAATTTCAACCTGATACCTTTACCCGTTCGTGAGATAAAGGGTCTTGACAGACAGACAGACAGACAGACAGACAGACAGACAGACGGACAACAAAGTGATCCTATAAGGGTTCCGTTTTTTTCTTTTGAGGTACGGAACCCTAAAAATACAACGAACGATAAATAGATGTCACTCTACGGGTACATTTTCTCCGTGGACAACGTATTCTAGCACTTTCAAGAATAACCCCCCCCTTACCCTTTCAGGGGGAACCCTTCCCTTTACTAATAAGAACATATACCGTAAACTCTACCCAGTAAGTTTTGAATATCGAGATGCGCGCGTTTGCGATTCCTCTGCCTATCTGTATTACATTCAGTAGTAGTTGCCAGTTGCCTTTTGTTTTCTCAAGCTAGCCTTTTGGTATATTGTATTGTAGTGTAAACAGACGGCCCGTATCGGTCGTTCCGTCGTCACTCCATCACGATGTGAACAAAGAACTTTTCTCTGCAATAAATAAACTTGATTTAATTCCAAATTTGATGAGTAAAATTCACTTGAACCAAATCAAACATTCAATTAAATGTCTGCATCATTAAAAATCCTTTCCTTTAAATAGGCTGATGTCGCAAATAAGGATAGTAAAATGGCCAAAATGTCAAAATAAGACCGTAATAAAGATAATGAATAAAATATATTTAAAGATATTAAACCGACTTCAAGACTAAAAAGCCTAAATAATAGGTCTTTACCTAGTAAATTGCCTTTTTGTATGGCGAATTTTAGGTAAACTCAATTTTCAGTACTAACATTTTTGCATTTTTCTTAGAAATTATAAATCCATTTTTTTATTTCTTTTAAGCATCATTGGGAATACATTAAGCTAACAGCAGCTTAAATTTAATTTTCGAAAAATATTATCTGTAAAAAAATATAACAAATCCAATGATGAAATCGGACGACATTTAAGACGAACAATTTTCGAACCTTTAATTTTATTTATCAAACTAAAAATAAAAACTTCATTTTATGCGTCAATTGATAACCTTGAAGTCAACTTTCAAATATAAGACAAATGAAAAAAATTGCATTAGAATTATAGGAATTATGATCTCATTAATCTGTAAGAAAATTTCGGCAATTTCATAGGTAAAGACCTACTATTAGGAATAAAACACCTAAACGTGTCTCTTGGTATGGTAGTGGTGGTATGCAACTGTTCGTATTCCTTATATTTAGGCTGGCACCGACCACAAAAACATCTATTTCTCTCTTTTCTTATATATTTCATAAGGTTTAATGTTTTAAATAATTTTATTATATCTTAATTTTTTAAGGTCCCGTACCTCAAAAGGAAAATACGCATCCCTTACAGGACCACTTTGATGTCCATCCGTCTGTCTGTCTGTCAAGACCCTTTTTCTCTCGTACGGGTAAAGGTATCAAGTTGAAATTAATATTAAATAAACTAGTCAATATTGTCTAACACTCTTAAGATTTTTTAGTAAATAAATAAATAAATAAATTTTATTCATTCTACACTTGTTTTTCAACAAAAGCACAATAAATGAATAATATTACATGATTAATAGCGTAACCGCCAATTCGAATTCCGGCCCAAAACATTATTGTTCCGCCTTGGTAACGAATTGTTCCGCCTTGGTAACGATGAACTTCCTGAGGACAACGAAGTCGTTCACGACATCTAAAAGAACGCCAAACGCGTATTCTTCTCGAATTAGGTTGGAAACCGAACATGGATTCATCAAAAAAGAGGATATTGGCCCAGACCTTCAGACCATCGCAAATGAGGACAGGCCTACAGTAACCGCCGTGCACGATTGCCACGCCGGAGCGCTGGCACCCGCAATCACCTGCGGGAATGTAAACCGATCTCGTACAATTTGGGTGCTAATAACCACCTGGTGTAGAGATCGCAGACTTTCCACGAGTTGCCGAGCAGTAGTTTCAGACACTCTTCCAGCAATGTTCTGTAAAAAAAACTGGTCAAGTGGAAGTCGGACTCGCGCGCCGAGGGTTCTGATATACTTTTTGTATTTTTGGAAGCAATAAAGTCCATTTTAGGACCGCAAAATTAAATTTCTTTGTAAAGGTTATTTGAAGATTTCTAAAAAACTGTGCAACTTAGAAAGATCGTTTTATTTTTGCTGTAATGTTTACATAAATTTCTGTCAACTGTAATTAATTCAGATTTTTCCTTTCACAAACTTCGGAGATAAGGGGGGGGGGGGGAATAGTTTTTTTTGTCATTTTTCATGATAACTGGAAAACAAAGAGACGTAAAAAAATACAAAAATATATTTTAGAATGTACAAGTAAAGCCCTTTTATATGATACCCCAATCGACCCAGTAGCGACAATTTTTGGCCCCTTCATATTTTTTTCAAAATTCTTTCATGTGCAATTAAGTTGGGCAACTATATTCTAAAACTATTCCAAATTTCAGGTCGATAGCCATAGTGGTTGCTGAGATATAGAGGTGTGACATAAAGACGGACAGACAGACAGAAAAAGTCGCAACATAAGGGTTCCTTTTTTTACCATTTTGGTATCGAAACCCAAAAAAAGGTCTCGTTGAGTTTTTTTTCGATATCTACCAGGATGCCTTTCAGCCTTGTGTCCAGTGACCCAATAATATAATATCATAATCTTCGGATAACAGATCGGTTTGAATTTATGGAGGCTGCTACTTCACGTTGTGTACGCCCGGCTTCGAGAATGCCAACAGCACGTAACATGTCTTCTTGATTTAATTGGTTCTTTCGACACTAATCTTTAACTGTCTTTTGCCAATATAATCAAATTCTAGCGATATTTTTTCAAAAACCATCAATGTTAAAACAGGAGCAATATACGTAAAAGATTTTACCGCCAAATCATGGTAGGAATTGTCATAGGAAAATTAGTACAGTTTAATTTTCCTCTGACAATAGTCAATTTTCCCAAGATGACTGATATATATGACTGATATCTGAGTTCCTGAGATATGCGTGGACTTTAGTGTTGCTAAACCGATTTTAATAAAACTTGCACTGTACCTGCCCTAAGTAGAAATATGCTTAGTTCAACTAAAAAATATCTCACTTTTACTCGTAGTTCCTGTGGACCAACATACAAATATTTTAAAGTTTAGAAGCTCATGTTTAATTGTGTATTTTGTCAATTTTAAATTCATACATACGGATCGAATTGATAACCTCCTTGTTTGAAGTCGGGTAAAAAGTGGATGTGAATGAAAAGAATATACTCAAGCGCTATCTTGCCCGTTCGTAGATAAGATGTCTGCGCCACGGATCAACGCTATCTATGGAATAGCCAATAAATTTAAAATGTAAGCACCTTTAGTTTTGTAGTATAATCAAATATGCCAAATTCAAGTCGAACGCTCGATTTTACAAGCAATCCAAAGTACTTGTTGTTGGACAATTTAATAAGAGAGTGTTTTTCAAGAAACGTTAATCACAGCCGAGTGCTTTCAGTCAAAGGGAATCATGACAATGGTAAGTTTTTGGCAGATATCTACGTTCATATTATTATAGACTAGAATGAAATTCAGAATATGGCTCTCCTTCTTAGGGTCAGAACTTAAACTGGACTAGATCTGACAATAAAGTTTTTTTGGGGTTTTGAACACCGCATGATTTTAAAATTAATGTTGTCAAGCCGAAATCCTACTGGTTCAAAATAGACAAAAAATAACCTAGGCTAAATTACGGCGGGAGGTTTCTTGTTTTAAAAGTGTTGTTCCTTAGGTCCCCAACAACATATCTAAAAAATTCTCCATTGATCCCATGTAAGCTTCCCCCTCCCCACCTTCAAACAAGTCCCTAATTTTAGTTTTTTTCATTTATCTCAGAAACGGTTAAATGTTAATAAAATCGATATAAAATTACCAACCAGTTGACACCGGTTCTATTTCAATGTGGACTTTAGTATCTGAAATATAGGGTTAAGTTTGCACTTACCTTACAAATGAGTACTCTTACCAAGCTGCTGGTAATAGTTGTCTAAATGAGTAGGATTCCGAACATTTTGGTTTTGAATATCACAGAATTTAAAAAATCTATGCTGTAAATTCAAAATCCTACTCATTTGGACTACTTATTACCAGCAACTTGCTAATAGGTAAACAGTAGTAAGTGCAAACTTAACTCTATATTTCAGATACTATAGGTCACATTGAAATGGGATGGTAATTTTGTAACGATTAAAGTAGCTTTAACGATTTTCTTCTATTTTTAACTGTTTCTGAGATAAATGAAAAAATCTAAAATCAGGGACCCGTTTGAGGGTGGGGAGCGTACATGGGATCAACGGAGAATTTTCCTACCTAACCCTACAAGGAACAATTTTAAAACAAGAGACCTCCCACCGTAATTTTGCCTAGGTTATTTTTTGTCTTTTTTGTACTAGTACAGGGGTCGGCAACCTTTTGAGTCAGAAGACTTAAAAAAATAAATTACAAAATTTCAGTTTTTTAAGAGCCGCAAATTTTTTTCTACCTTAAATAGTTCCTGCATATCTATTTAGGTATTCACAAGAAAAAAACATATTTATTCATATTTTTTTTATAAAACTAATTATATTTGTGTTTGGGACTAAACAGCCGCAGCTTCACATCCAAAGAGCCGCATTACTGTTAGTTTGTCTCCATGTTTGACACTTTGAATTCTGAATTGATCTGTATATTTCATGAGAATATTTTTTTGAAAAACTTAAATTTAAGTTTGTATTTTCATACTATATGTATAGCATTACAAATTTAAGTTTGCAGTTGATACTTTTTAATTGCCTATCGCGAGAAAGTAAGTGCAGTGCTGCTGTACCATTTATTTATCTAACCAAACCGCACGTAACCTTACTAAACTTAACCGATTTGAAACCTAATTATGAATTTTAATCTGCAGATTATATAGTTAATGTGCGAATGAAACAATTTTTCCACTTTAAAGGAATTAGCCGTTTACTGATTTATGCACATTAACGGTAACATACATATCCACACATCATCCTCCAATGCAGTTTTGGAAGTTTAGTTTTTGAATTGGTTAGCAGAGGGGTTGTACTGTCCACGCACGTTCGACGGATTCGCCTGCTGGGACGAAACTCCGGCCTCCGCCACTGCCGTCCAACCCTGCCCGGACTTCGTCATTGGCTTCGATCCCCGTCGCTCCGCCTTTAAAAGGTAATTACAAGTTTATTTATCTTTTCATACTCCAAAAGATCTTCTGTTGTCAAACTTTTCTCCAATTTAACTTGATTTAATTGTGAGCAAACTTCGTTATTTAATTACATTTTCCAGATCTCTGACGACCGTCGTCGTCGTCGTGTCGGCTTGTTTTCTTAAGTGGATACGAGTATTAAAATGGGAAAATAATAGCCTAACTCCGAACGTTCGTTGAAATGACATACTTACTAGCGCTTGTGAGTCGCACAATTTCGAAAAGATTGTTTGGTTTCCCTGTGGAAAATTAAGAAACAATTAGCCCAATTTAATAAGAATAACGCCAATCAAAAATGAAATCGATAGGTAGGTAAGATCGGTTACGTATAAAAAGCCAAAATAATTTTAAGATTTTTGTAGATTTATGAGGTCGGCAAATCAATGTTTTGCTCACGTCGTCGTGTTTTCTTCAACATTAAAATAATTAATTAATCTTTTCTAACAATAGGGCAAAGTTGAAGAAAAGTAAAGATAACGTTTCGAAGTTAAGGTATTATTGACCAGAATTCGGTACCAAGCGGCGGAGATATATTGTAGATTATATACAACAAAAGCACACCTTGAACACAATTTGACAACTCTAAGTGTAGTGACACTTCATCATATCATGTACACTGCTTTGTAGGGTTCCGTACCCAAAGGGTGAAAAACGTGACCCTATTGATATGCCTCGATATGTCTGTCTGCTTGTCTGTCAGTGGGCTGAATCTCATGAACCGTAATAGGCAAAATTTGAAATTTTCACAAATTTTGTATATCTGTTGGCGTTACAACAACAAATAATAATAAATGATGGGGGGGGCCCAAACACGTAAAGGTTGGCGCGAAAAAAAAATGTTGACCTAACCCATCGAGTGAGGTATCGATGTTTAGAGCTCGTTGAGCAGATAAATACTGTATTTTTATTTTAAAAAAATATTTAAAAACAAATGAATAAGATGCCACCAGTCAGCTTTTTTTTTACAAAATTTTGTTTGGGCTGTTTCTCATGTAGTACAGCAAAAGGTAGACGGTTGAAATTTTCACAGATCATGTATTTCTGTTGCTGCTATAACAACAAATGCTAAAAATAAAAAATTAAACGAGGTTTCCCCACTACAAACTTGCTTTTAGGCAATTTTCTTACAAGAGTGAATTTAAATTTATATTTATAGTGCATATGCTATAAAAAAAATAATAATAATAAAAACTGGTCAAGTGCGAGTCGGAATAATAAATCTAGCCCAGTAAGTTACTGAAATCTCAACTAATACTATTAATATTCTGTGGTGGTAAGGAACCCTCGGTTCGCGAGTCCGACTCGCACATGGCTGGTTTTTAGGTTACCTATGACTAGCCTATGACATATCTGACGGAATTTCCATTGGTGTCTTACTTGACAGGTTTTTCGATCGTCGAACTGTCTGCGTCAGAATTTCCATAGGTGTGTCACTACACTAGAATTGTTTTAACATTTAAAATGAAGAACAGAGCCGTCGGTACGAGTACCTTAACCACCTGTATCGCCTGATTTGCCATTTATTATTTGTTCAAATCGGATGGCTGATTAAATTTTAACGTGCTAAAAAATCCTGTAACAAATGGTATGGTATGGTAAGGGTAATGGAAAACTGCTGACATACCTAGAAGCTAACGACCTACTCAGTGACAGTCAGTATGGCTTTCGCCGGGGACGATCAACTGGGGATCTTCTAGTGTATGTCACGCATTGCTGGGGGGAGGCCATCGAGAAATACGGCGAAGCCCTTGCCGTGTCACTAGACATCTCGAAAGCCTTCGACAGGGTGTGGCACGCAAGTCTGCTGAGCAAACTTCCTGCATACGGCATTCCCGCTGACTTTGGCTCTTGGTTAGGCGTTACTTCACTCCTGGACAGCTTCAAGTTTTATATAAAGCCCAAGTCCGATCGTGCATGGAGAATTGCTGTCACCTTTGGGATGGCTCAGCCAAATACCAACTAGCCGCACTTGACTCGATAGATCGCAGAGCCAAGAACCTCGTTGGTGATGAGATGCTGGTGAAAACCAAGTTTCACAGTCTGGCCCACCGTCGCAAAGTTGCATGTCTGTCGGTCTTCTACTGATTGTACTTCGGAGAGTGCGCTCTAGAGCTCCACGAGCTTATTCTACCATCTCCCTTCTACCATCGGCAGTCCAGACGCACCGCAGGATATCACCCATACTTGGTTGATATTCCGCATATTCGCACAAAGCGCTTTGAAACATCTTTTCTAATGCGCACGGCTAAAGAGTGGAATTATCTGCCTGCGTCTGTGTTCACGAGTTCATATAACCCGAATCTATTCAAGTCGCGAGTGAATAGGCTTCTTCTGGGTAAGCTCGTTCCATCGTCGACCTCATCTCTGTCTTCAAGACTAGATCGAGGTCAAGAGTAAGCCCATCTACACTAATCTACATCTACACTAATCTACATCTACACTAATCTACATCTACACTAATATTATAAAGAGGAAAGATTTGATTGTTTGTTTGCATCGAATAGGCTCCGAAACTACTGGACCGATTTGAAAAATTCTTTCACCATTAGAAACCTGCATTATCCGTGATGAACATAGGTTATAAAATATTTCCAAAAAAGTTAGGGTTCCGTATGAAAACTTCGATAATGTAACCCAAGGTGTGAAAAAAATACCAAATAGCATCCTTATATCGCCTACGCTGCCGAAACTATTAACAATAAAGCAAAGTGATGTATTACAAGTTTATAGAAGTCATCAATATCTATAAAAAAGTCCGCAGGACCATATGTCTAACTATTACAGTTATGTCCCAATAACTACTTTTTCATATTATAATATGCGATAGTAACGCCGGTACAAACTATATAGGCCACATTATTCGTACCTATTAATCCTTATCCAAATAAATGATTTCGTATTCAAGGCTATATAAGTACCCGTAAATTACTTTTTGAATTATTCAAATCGGACATACCATTCAAAAGTTATCATGAGTGTAATCGTTATTAAAATTGAAATTAAAGAAACAGCGCTCTAAGTGACTGTAATGGTTTTATCTACAACAGAGAATAGACACGGAAAATTTGGCTGATGTTTCCTGTCCAAATTTTCTTTAAAATGTACTCTTTTTAAGGTTCCGTACCCAACGGGTGAAAAACGTAATAGGTAGACAGTTGAAATTTTCACAGATTATCTATTTCTGTTGCCGCTATAACAACAAATACTAAAAACAAAAACAAAATTTATATAAAGGGGGGCTCCCCTACTAAAAACATGTTTTTCTAAGCGATTTTTGCTCGAGTTTTGATTTAGCTCTATCGTAAAAAGGGGAACACTTACAAGCGTGAAAATTGGTATGTTTATAGTGCATAATAGCTATAGAATATCAACTAATAATAAAAACTGGTCAAGTGCGTGTCGTTCCGTGTGGTAGCGGCAAAGAGTACCAACCCATCTCTACCTGTAGGTGTCGTAAGAGGTGACTAAGGGTTTACAAACCAGAAGATGGGCAGCAGCATCTTTCCGTGTATCGCACCATCTTACATACTGCGGTCACCAAAAACCGCGGTCCATGGAGCCAGCCGTAACTCTTAAAAGCGTGGTGACTAAGGTACGAGTACTTCCCCTCCACATTTTTCTATCATTCTTCTTCTTCGAATTTAATGCACTTCTGCGTGACTAAGACGGTGTGACTGTCCATAACTAACTAGGACGGTATTTTTACCTTAGTGGTACGGAACCCTCGGTGTAAGTCCGACTTGCGCTTGGCCGGTTTTCTTAGTAACCCCGACGCAACAAGTACCTATATATACCCGTGCGAAGCCGGAGCGGACCGCTAGTTCTCAATAAAAAAAAACCCCCCTTTTGAAATCCTCACGCCGGTATAACGATGACACATGCATATTTTACTCTGCAATCTACTAATTCATTCTTGCGGACTTGCACCTAGGTGTGGTGAGAACTTTATTTACTAGATAAATATTAGTCCTTTAGAGAGACCTAAGAACACTAATTTAGATCCTGGCGCGCGGAACTTCTGTATTACCGTACGAGTATCTCATTACTTGATATTGCGTCGCTCAGCCAGCCAGCTTTGCCGCTCTCATTCCCAAATTTTTTATTTTAATCTGGCTCTCTTTGCAAGCACTTATTCCAAAAGAGTAGTATTAATACCGAACCAGAATAAGAAACACAATGGAACACACTTTCCATAATTAGTTTTAGGCTAAAGCAAAGAGCCGATATTTTTAATCATAATAACTTATTCTGCTTGTGGTACTCGTAACTATTTAGCTTTCTAAAGTAGTGGTGTTGTAGAAACAGGAATGCCGAGAGTTTTAAGTTTTTGGAACCATAATAGTGGCCGAGACGATGATCGGTATGGTTTCAGTTAAAACACAGTAGAAAGTTACTCGGAGAGAGTAATGCTAATTTATGTATAATTACAACTTATTTTATTATAATAATATACATTTACGGCCGCAGTCTACGGCCTTGTAGCGGGCAGCGCACTGTCCAAATCGGTGGGTCTAGAAAAGGGGAGTTCCTTATTTATGTTACCGGCAAATCCAATTTTCGGGCTAACTAGTTCTGTCTAGGATTGTGATATGCTGTATGCGATCGTACAGCTTTTCGTCCCTTGCCATTAAAAGCAAAACCAACAAGTAGATCGAAATGGGTTTGCGGCTGGTTAGGCGAGATCTTTAACTTAGGTTAGGCTGGGCCAAACTAGTTCACCCTAATCTGCCTAAAGGAGCAGAGTCGTAACGAAAGCAGTTGAGCACTAAAAAGGATAAAAAAAATCATATTGCGAGTGTACGAGTATGGTAGTTCAGGGACCATGACCAATGACCATACCAAAACAGAGACAGAACGAAGGCTACTGACTGCTGATGTCGAGTTAAGGAGTCAGAGCCATGACACATATCTCTTTACTGTGGCCATGATGACTGCTGAATCCTAACTCTATTAGAAATATAAACCTCTCAGACGTATATATATGAATAAATATATTATATGGTGGTAATAAAAGAATTTAGTGCGTAGTAAAATCCAAAGGAGCCACTAGCGTATGTTACATTTGCATAAATTATTATCTAGCTTCTTGCATGCTGATAAGGAACCATACTCTGGATCAGAATTTCTTCACAAATTTATCTTGTTTATTCTTCGTAATTTTCCTACTTGTTTTCAAATAATATTGACGGCATATTTTTTAAATCTTATCAAGGTATAATTATTCTTATTTTCGCAAGTAGTTGCTGCAAACTATAAGCTGTGAGCGTGTATTTCTTGTACCCATGCTTGTACCTTAACGACTTATCAATTATCTTAGTTTATAAATTTAATTAAATTTTAAAATTTTCTGTTTTAGTAGCATACTAAAAGATTTTTATAATAATGGGGAAGAAAGGTTCTTGAGCTACCACGGACCGGAAAACACAACGTGGGCAGGCCTTCCACATCTACACCTATAGACCGATCTGGTCAAGGTCGCGGAAATCCTGAAGAAAGTTGTATTTCCATACTGTGTGTATGGCATTACTAATTCAAGTTTGCGGGTGATAATTTTACTTGCATATCGCGAGAGAGCAGTGCAGTGCTGCTGTACCATTTATTGTTTAGCTCTATCGTAAAAAAATAAATGTTACAGTCAAAACCCTTAACCAGTCAAAAACCTTATTGACTGGTAAAATTTGTCAATAAGGTTATTGACTAAGTGTCGGTCAAAACCCTTATTGACTGATTTCGTTTCTGGCACTCGCCGGCCGCTGCCGCGGCACGCTCGCTTCGCTCGCTCGGCTCGTGCGTAGTGGTCGCAACAAGTCAGGATCGGTTAGGTTGGGTTCACCTTAGCTAACGAACCCAAATTACAAGGGTGTCAGTCAATAAAGGTTTTGACCGACACCCTTAGTCAATAACCTTATTGTATAATTTTACCGGTCAGTAAGGTTTTTGACCTGGTTAAGGGTTTTTTTAGGGTTCACCTGATAAGACATGACACTTTCATAAAGAATATTATTGAAGGAAAAGTAGAGGGCAGAAGAGGAAGAGGAAGAGGAAGACCAAGACGAACTTCTTTAACCAGATAAAAGAGAGGGTAAACGTCGAGTCTTATCAGGACGTCAAATCATTGGCAGAGGACAGAGAGAAATGGAGATTGCTCCACCGACAAGAGCGCAGCTCTTAAATATGAGAAGAGAAGAAGGGTTTTGACTGAATATTTTGTGCATACGCTATAGAATATTTTATTTTATTTTATTTTTATTTTATTTGGGACAATAACAGCTTATGCTTAATTTCTAAAAAATAACGGGACATATATTATGTAAGCCAATAAAAACTGTCCACGTTTTACAATTTTAAGCGATAGTGGATAACCACTCAAGCGCCCGTGGATACTATATTATCCAAAAAAAAAAAGCTCTACCGCGTCCTTGGATAATACGGTATCCGAAGCGCGTATGGTCAGTACGTACGCAAAAAATGCCATCTAGCCACTGAGTGCGGAAGTTCTTGAACAAAGTGAGGTGGAAGAACCCTTGTCTATGAAATTGTTTACGAAAAAAATTATAGCCGGCTCTTATGTAGTTGACGGTGTGCCAGAGAGAAAAAAAACAATTCGAGTGTGCTGCGTCATTCGCTAAAGTGAACAGTGTGTTGTCGTGAGAATGTCGTAAGTACTGTGTGATTATTATGTATTTCTAGGATTGTTATACCTTAAAATGATCTTGAATTCCTGTGCTTTAGAATATCGTAAAGATTGTACTTCGTAGCCTTATATTCCGATCGTAAACAGAACTCTAAATTTCAAAATGTCGTTCGCGATTCAATCATGTCGTTGTTATGTTTCACCCCACTTTTAGTAAGAAAAAATAAGTTTAACTACCTTTTTATATCAACAACTAGAATTCAAATACAAATACCTTTTCGCTACTATTTTTTTTATTGCAATAGCTATACTAGTTTGAAAGTTATGAAGGATTAAAGTTAAGATGGCAGAAAACACGGCTCGCCGGCCGCGCGGCCAGCGGGTCCGGACGCGGAAGGTCAGGGACGGCGCGCGGCTGGGACGCTCAAGTGGTTATGCCAGTATTTAAAGTATATTAAAGGCAAAGAGGGGAGCACCGTTAAGTTAACATAAGATACTTCTTAGTATATAAATTATAGAAACATGCTATATGATGAATACATATAATATAGATACATATATTATAATATATGATATTATAATAGTATAATAGATAAATAAATAAAAATATAGAAAAATAATGATATTCATAATTAAGAAGATTTGTTTAGTCCATAACCGAGACAGACACACCCTACAACATTCCATCAATCGAATATGATACACAGGATGCAAATAAGAACTACCGAGCCGCCACACTTACTGACTTTTATTATCTTCTGGGTTGTATATAGTACATTTTATTTTGTCTAGAAATATTTTTTGCTACTAATAAAAAGGTCAACATCACTAAAGTATTTGTTGTAATTTTCTGGTAATCTAGTCATAACAGAATGTTTCCCATACGTAGTTGAGTGAAAGGGGATATGAAACAATGCAGTATGCCTAGTACGACGTGAGGGTGTGTTACGACGAGACTGTTACAGACAATATCGTATAGCAAACCCATGTCAAGTACTAGGCGGCGCTCTTGTAATGTTAACAGATTAAAAGCACGACAGATCTCAACATATCCAGCACTGACCGTTGCTTTTCTAAATTTGAAGTTGAGGTGTCGTAGAAATTTCTTTTGCATGCGTTCGATTCTATTTTTGTAGACTTCGTAACATGGTGACCAAATTGCGCTAGCGTATTCTAAGATGCTACGCACATATGCGTAGTACACTATTTTGAGGCTATTGGGACATTTGAATGGACGGCATGTGCGAATTACGAAACCTAAATTGCGGTATGCTCTGTTGGTAATTGCGTCAATATGGTTGGACAAAAGCATTTTGCTGTCAAAGTATACCCCCAGGTCACGAACCACCTGAGTCTTCTCGATTACAGCGTTGTTAAATTGATATGAATAGTGTATTGGGTTTTGTTTCCGTGTAAAACTTATACACCGGCACTTACTGATGCTGACCGTGATGATTCTATTCTGGGTGTAATACATATATAAATTGTTAAGATCTTCTTGAAGAAGATCACAGTCAGTAACAGAACGTACCCGCATATATATCTTTTTGTCATCGGCGTATAAAATGTGCTTTGCATTTTCTAAGGTTTCGCCAATATCAAATATGTAGGCGTTGTAAAAGAGAGGACCCAGGTGGGAGCCCTGCGGAACACCAGATGGAATTAAGATATAATCGGATCGGTATCCACCAAGCACAACCGCTTGTGAACGCTTGTTTAGATACGAACAAACCCAGCGCAACAAGTCCCCATGAATACCCGAATACGTTCTAACTTTTGGAGCAGGATGTCGTAGTCCACACGATCGAAGGCTTTTTTGAAGTCCGTGTAGACCACGTCAACCTGTCCTCCATTTTCCATTTCACTCAGAATATAATTTGAATAAAGTGCTAAGTTCGAGGTAGTAGAACGGCCACGCAGGAAGCCGTGTTGGGTGTGTGGGATACCCCGCGTTATAAGTGGGAAGATATAGTCGTAAACCAGTTTTTCGAATAATTTACGAGTACTGACAGTGTTCAGGATTGATATTGGACGGTAATTATCTATTAAAGATTTAGATCCCTTAACTAAATAACAACAAATAATAAAAACTGGTCAAGCGTGTGTCGTGGCCCACAATCTATACATATAAGAGTAGAAACCGCGTGTCTGTACTTTTAATAAATTTATAAAAAAAAATAGTGTGGGCGATAAGAAACTACTAATAGAACTCAAAAATATGTTTTCTGAACTTTTTGTCTGTCTGTCTGTCTGTATGTTATCGATAAACTCCGAAAGTACTGAACGAATTTTCTCAAGGTTTTCGCAGATAGATTAAGCTTAGCTCTGAGCAACATATATGCTATGTTTCATTCAAATCGGTCCACTCAATCAGAAGCCACACTAATGTAAAGTATCAAATTGCCTGTACGATAATAACTCACAAACCGATTCAAACTGAGTTTTCAATTACGAGTTTGGCTTACTTTTGTGCAACATAAAAGTTTAGTTTCATTGCAAACGGTTCACTCACACAGAAGGTACGCTAAGTTTCATGCGGCGGCGCAAATAACTCACAAACTATTGAACGGATTCAAACAGGGTTTTCAATAAACTGTCAAGCTTATTTCTTTGCAACATATTAGCTTACTTTCATTGAAAAAGGCTCATTCAGACAAGTGCACGAAATTTCCAGCGGAGGTGCCAATATCGCACAAACAACTTAACCAATTAAAACGAGGTTTTCAGTTACGTATTTGGCTTACTCCATGCAACATGTATGCTTAGTTTCATTGCAAACGGTTCACTCAGACATAAAATACACTAAGTTTCAAGCGGCGGCACCAATAACTCACAAACTACTAAACGGATTAAAACGGTGTTTTCAAAAACGTGTTTAGCTTAATTCTTTGCAATGTATTAGCTTACTTACATTGAAAATGGTTCACTCAGACAGAAAATGCCCGAAGTTTCATTAGGCGGCGCCAATAGCGAACAAACTGGCATTTCCATGTCGTGCTTGGATTAGGTACTTCCGTGCAACATATAAGCTTAGGTTAGTTAAAAACGGTTCACTCAGATAGAAGTTACGCAAAGTTTCAAGCGAAGGCGCGAATAATTCAAAAACTTTTGAGCGGCCTCAAACGTGGCTTTCAGTAACGCGTTTGGCTTACTCCTGTGCAATAAATAAACTTCGTTTCATTGCGATAGGTAGGTTCACTCTGACAGAAGATACGCAAAGTTTCAAGCAGCAGAACCAAGAACTCACCTACTGAACTGGTTCAAAGTCAAACGAGGTTTTCAATGACGCGTCAGGCTTCTTTCTGTGCAACATATAAGCTTTATTTCATTATAAACGGTTCACTCAGACAGAATGTTCGCGAAATTTTAAGCGGCCGCACCAATACCTCACATACTACTTGAACGACTTAAACGGTGTTTTCAATAACGTGTTTGGGTTGCTTTCGTGCAATATTTGAACTTTTTTTTATTTCCATCGGTTAATTCAGACAGATAATAGGCGAGTTCAAAGTTTCAAGCTGTGAAACCGAGCTGAAATCAAATAAAGCTTATAATTTTGTGCGGAAGAAAGCCAAATACGTTGTTGAAAATTCCGTTTGATCCGGTCCAGTTGTTTGTGTAAAAGTCGTGGGTACAGCTAAAGTTTGTTGAACTCAAAGAATCTAGATTTAGTTTTATCGTAAAAATAATAATAAAACATTCCTGTTTCGGCATGACGGTGCAACAAATGTAAAAAAAAATATGAAAGTTCTAAAGTTTTTAACACTTAGGAAGTAGGTACACAAACGAAATACTTCAAAAAATAAAGAGAGAAGTGAATCATTGTTTTTTAGGAATTGTCTTTTAAGGGGAGAGATAAGTTACAAAGATTGTACGGAAGTGAAGTCCAACATTTTTGTATGTAGGTACATGTAGAGTTAAAAGCAAGTGAAGCTAGACACGTTGGACTTTGTACCGCTCTTTTTTCAGTAGCCACAGAAGCTAAAGTGACTGAGTCTCAGATTTAGTTAGGCTTTGTTTTGTATAAGAAATAACGAAACCCGTATCGTAGTTACTTTAATTTACTTACTTAGTTATTTTACACTTACGAGGATAGTGGGCGACCTAACAGTCCACACGTAAACAAGAGGTGTTTAATTTACAAAAATCCGTATTATCGGTACTCTGTATACCTAATAATATAAAGGCGAGATTTGCACTGTCTGTCTGTCTGTCTGTTGTGCTTTTATGACTAATCCGATAAACCGATTGTGATAAAACTTGGTACGAAGATAGTTTGAACCATGGGAAAAGTCATTAGCTACTTTATCTTAACCGCACGCGGACAGAGTCGCGGGCAACAGCTAGTTTATAATAAGTTACAAATTATTCCAATTTCGTAAATAAACTTAAGAATGTTTTCGCCCAGAAAGCATATTACTGTGTGTGTGAAGGAGGTCTTTGACGAGTTTTAACGTAATTTAATAATTGTCATTTTATTTTTATTTATTTGTACACTTTAGTGTACAATTAAATTAATTACTTTATTTTTATTATTCTAGTTGGATTGTATTTTATAATTTGACGTTGTAAATCTATTAGTACTATTAAATAATGATGATGACTCGCGCGTTTTTAATACACTTGACGGGGATTTTTTAGGTCACAAGTGGGCAAACGAGCAGGTGGGTCACTATGTGGAAAGGGTCACCACCGCCCATGATACCCACTGTCTTACAAGTGAAATAGTTTGAGACTAAAATAAGACAGCAAAGCGTGTTACCCACCCTGAGAACTAAGATGGTACGAGTATGTCTAATGTGCCGGTAATTTCAGTGGAAAAAATGTTTATGTACATGTTGACTGATTATGTTTTTTCAGTATTCGGAAGGTTGTTCCTTACACCCCTTATATACCTACAATCTTTTGAAAACGTTTTGTACGCCATTGTTTTACATGCTACTCAATAATTTCATTTTGTTATAAAATAACATTTACGTATGTAGTTTGGCTTTGAACTTAACCTCACTGATCCCATCATACAAAAAATTCGCAATAATCTATGCAATTAAAAAGAGGGTTGCGAATTTTTACGGTCGTATAATATGGCCTTGAACCCCGGCCGCCATTGACCGACTCAAATCGGTCGGATGTTGCCACGTGACCAAGATTTTCAAAAATTTTGAACTTCGGCGCGTCATCCGTCCGATTGCCGCCAACTTTAATCTATGGTTTATACGTCATTCGAAAGGTAATTTAAATAGGTCATTACTCCCTATACACACCAAACCAAAATAAACCATAGCTTCGACGCAATAAGGCAGAATATAAAGCGCGGGAACTCGATCCTCTTCTGTATCCTTCGGGATACACCAATGTCCAATAAACGTAAAGGAATGTTGTCGTGTCTCACTCGGGCACTATTAGAACAAGCACAAGAAGGCATCAACATTCGTAAACACCTATATAAAATCCTGGACTCTATGAACTCACTATTTCATGGGCTAAGTTCAAATGTGACTTTACAAGTGTATGTACGGTTTATTACGGCTGTTTCTTTATCACTCTAGAATATTTTTGAGGTAAATTGCCGATGTGAACCAAGGAATATAGGTACTAATATAGGTCATACGCAATGTTTTGTCAGCTGATAAAATGAAGTCGAAATATTATTTTCGCAGTTCTACCAAGTTGAAAAATCTCCAGTGAAACAAAAGAAAGTGAAAAGTGAAAATCGTATCATGTCGGAGTGGTTCGTCAAATGTAATATCACTAATTTAATTTATTTGTTTTGGTTCAAAAGTTGCTAAGTTTAAATTACACAATAAGACCTATGTCTATATAAAATTACTAACAAAATTTTCACAAATACCTTGTTAAAGTTTTTCGTGTCGCTCGGACCTGTTGTGGTGGTATAATCTGTGGTTCTACCTATGTTCCCTGGGAAAAGTTGATTAGTTTCATTGTCATAACAAAACACCGCTTGAGATTTCAGAGAAGATCATACTAATATAATGAATAGGTAAATCCTGATTGATTGAATGACTGACATATCAACGCACAGCCGAAACTACTGAAGATAGAAACACAAAATTAGGACGGTATAGTGTTCATGGGGGTTGCCGATAAGAAAAGATATTTTGAATTTCATCCTTTAAGAGGGTGAAATGATGGAAAATTAATTGTATGAAAGTTTTTTGTTTCTTAAGTTAGATTCTCACAAATCTGAATTTAAGCTTTTGGTAAAAAATAAAGTAATATATGTTTAACCGTTTCTTGAAAATCATCCTTTAAAGGGGTGAAAAGGGGGATTTTTTTTTCGTATTTTGGTCTAGAAGTCTTTCATTTTTAAAGGTAGAGATTTAAAAATTTAGAATTAAACTCTCCGAAAAAAATAAAAAGTACGTGTTTAAGCATTTTGGGAAGTTCATCCCCTAAGTGGGTTAAATGAAGAAAAAAGATTTGTATGAAAGTCGTTTGTTTCTTAAGTTAGATTCATACAAATTTGAATTTAAGCTTTTGGTAAAAAGTAAAGAAACACGTGTTTCTGCGCACGCAGTACAATAATGCCTTTCGGGGGCTGATGGGGCTGCGACGTCACTGCAGTGCCTCGGGGATGCTAGCGGAAGCTGGTGTTGATAGCTTCTCAGCTATCGTAAGAAAACGCATAGCATCCCTGATCCATCGGGTGCGGGGCAGCTCCAACAGCCTCCTGCAGACTGTTGCGGCGAGACTGGACGTGGACAGTGCTATCATGCAGCACTGGACCCGCGTCCACCTCGCCAAAGAAACTAAAATTAGTTATAGGGTTTTAGATTTTAATAATTACTAATATAGATATAAGAACATACTAACACGCTATGGGCAATGCTCGAAATAAATTGATTTTATTTTATTTTTATTTTTTATTTAAGCGTTTCTTGAAAATCATCCTTAAAGGGGGTGAAAAAGGGGATGATTTTTTTTTCGTATGTAGGTCTAGAAATCTTTCATTTTTAAAGGTAGAGATATAAAAATTTGGATTTGAAAAATAAAAACATGTGTTTAAGAATTCTAGTAAATTCATCCCCTGAGGGGGTGAAATTAAGAAAAATGGTTTGTCAGTCTGTAGTCTCTCAAGTCAGTCTGTAGTCTCTCAAGTGCTATACCTATGTCAGTATCTGCCGAAAGAAGACAAGTATCATCGGCAAATTGGAATATTTCGCAATTAGTAATTAAATTTGGCAGGCTATTAACGTAGGTCAGATAGTGCAAGGGCTCAAGCACCGAGCCTTGTGGTGTTCCTTCAGAGACAGATACTCTTTCACTTAGAGTTTCACCTATATTGGTGTGATAAGAGCGATTAGAAAGATAGTCTCTACTCCAATTTAACACAGGCCCTCTGACACCGCAGTTTTCTAACGTTTTGAGAATTATATCATGTTTCAGAGTGTCGAACGCTTTGCTGTAGTCTACAAAGGATATGCTTTTTACTATCTAGATGTTTGTATACTGCGTCAGTAAAAGTAGAAACTAGTTCTTTGGAACCCATATTGTGTGTTGGAAAGTATTTTATTATCGATATAAAGTTCGTGGATCTGTTTACTAATATACTTTCATATTATTTTATCGAGTGTAGGTAGAATCGTTTAGGCCGCACGATTCCAGTTTTAAGCTCTACCTCTACTTGACCCTCTCCGACAGAACTACAGAAGTGTTTATAAGTTTAACGATAGCTAGCGAAATTTTATCAAATATAATGATTTGATATTTCTTATTTATTTATTTATTTCACTACCGGGTGATTTTTAGGGTTCCGATACCAAAATGGTAAAAAAAGGAACCCTTATGGTGCCGCTCTGTCTGTCTGTCTGTCACACCTCTATATCTCAGCAACCACTCATGCTGTCGACACAGTAAAGAGATGGGCTTCCATCTCTTTACTGTGCTATCGACCTGAAATTTGGAATAGTTTAAGAATATAGTTGCCCAACTTAATTGCACATGAAAGAATTTTGAAAAAATTATGATTATTAATGTAAAGGGGGCTGAAATAGGGGGGGCCAAATTTCAAATTGTGGCTACTAGGTCGAGTAGGGTATCATATGAAAGGGCTTTACTTGTTCATTCTAAAACATATTTTTGTATTTTTTTACGTTTCTTAGTTTTCAAGTTATGATGAAAAAACCGGCCAAGTGCGAGTCGGACTCGCGCACTGAGGGTTCCGTACCACCACATAAACATAATTGTATTAGTTGAAATTTCAGTAAGTTAATGTGCTAGATTTTTTGAGTCCGACACGCGCTTGACCAAATTTTATTATTTGTTGTTATTTTATAGCCGATGCCCTATAAACATACCAATTTTCAAGTTTGTAAGTGTTCCCGTTTTTAAATAGAACTAAAACAAAAATCGCCTCAGCAACCATCCAACTTGACCCCTCTCTTATATGAATGTTCGTGAAACGGGAGCTCACCACAATTGGTTACCATTAGTTGTGAGAAAAGTTGTAATATTTAATGATTTCAGACTTTTCCCATTATTTGTACTGTGAGACCTAGCTTCTTGCCAAATTTCATAATTTTAGGTCAACGGGAAGTACCCTGTAGGTTTTTCATTTTTGAATAAATGTATGGAGATGAGGACATAAAATGCCATATCTTTTGATTGCGTCGTTGTAAAAAATTGAAATTTTCAGATCTTGTGTGGTTCATGGATCCTAATATATGGTATTAATTTCAACCTGATACCTTTACCCGTTCGTGAGATAAAGGGTCTTGACAGACAGACAGACAGACAGACAGACAGACAGACAGACAGACAGACAGACGGACAACAAAGTGATCCTATAAGGGTTCCGTTTTTTTCTTTTGAGGTACGGAACCCTAAAAATGAAAAAACAAAACACCAAGAAATCTGAATTAATTACAGT
The DNA here is from genome assembly GCA_947532105.1 of Athrips mouffetella. Taxonomy (NCBI): domain Eukaryota; kingdom Metazoa; phylum Arthropoda; class Insecta; order Lepidoptera; family Gelechiidae; genus Athrips; species Athrips mouffetella. The sequence continues at coordinate 39,020,564 of OX383956.1, forward strand.
TGACAGAAGTTTATGTAAACAATACAGCAAAAATAAAACAATCTTTCTAAGTGGCACAGTTTTTCTAAAAAACTTTGTAAAATAAGCTTTACAAACAAATTTACTTTTGCGGTCCTAAAAATGGACTGTATTGCTTCCAAAAATACAAAAAGTGATATAGTCCGACTCGCACTTGACCGGTTTTTCACTATTTAATGATTTAATGATCGGTTCTTTATTTTGTACTGTTGCTTTTTTAAAAGATTTTTTGTAAAGGTTTTTATCAAGAGTTAATTCGTTGAAAGCTGCTATAATTTTTTTTAACGTTATTGATAAATGCTTTAGAAAAATGGTTTGCGATTTCTGTAGGTGTATCGGATTGTTTTTAAAGGCATTCATTATGATACTATCTATAGATGGTTTTATCCGTCCTGTTATTTTATTAAGTAAGTTCCACAATAGGGAACATGACGATTTTTTTTCATTTAAGAAATTTATTCTCATTCATGTAATTAACAGACATGTAAAACTATTTTTCGAATAACTATAATATTAAAAAATATATAAGCCATCGAAGATTTGTTTCTGTCTCTTTCTAGCAAAACGAAATTTAATATGGAGTTTATATGGCCGTAGTTTCTCCAAGAAACATAGGTTGAAAAATGAGAAAAATTTTTGGCTTCCTAATACAAACCTTGCAGTATTATATAGTCTAAGGCCGTAGTGAATTGTGAATTTGTGACGTCACTATTCATGTCGGATCTCTCTGTCTAATTAGTAGTTTTAAATGCTTATATCGGCCGTATTTCTAAGCCATTTAAATTTAAATTTCACTTTTTGTCATCTCTACTACGGTATTTTCATATTTTATTAATAAATGCGACTAATAAAACTAGACTAATAAAATTTACGCATGTACGAGTAAGTATATTGTTTTTGGGTATTCTTGTTTATAAATGTCAAATATTTTATGTTATCATTTTTAGTTTTTTCTATTAACTGGTTGGCAAAGTTTCTGGCTTTATTATATATACGTTTAAGAATCATGTCATTTGTGTCATTTATCCATTGCATAAATATGTTATCACGGAATTCACAGGCTTTGGTGATTTTATCGTTTATCAGTGCTATGCAGTATTTATAGTCTATGCAGGTTTGATATATATAGGTATTTATATGTACGTATTGTTATAAGTATGCATTTTCATACTATTTAAATAATAGATTTATGTATATGTCGTAGGCCGATCGTTGAATTGGGCCGATCGAGATCTGCCTGGGCACATCACGATATGCCGGCATTTCTTGATTTGCCTATCTAATACCCGCCATATCGTTCAAAGCATAACGTTTGACGATTTGCCCGGCCATGTTTGGGCAAATCGATTCTGTAAGGTGATCAAAGTACATGCAAATAAAATGAAGTTTAGATAATAATTATTTTACTAGATAATAAAATCTAACCTAACACACAGCTAATAGAGCGCAAACAGCGCCACAATTTTACTATATAATAAAACCTAACCTAACTAACTTAACCTAACACACAGCGCAAACAGTGCCACAAGCGTCGCGAAACGGATCTACATAACGATGCGCCCAGCCATAACTCGATGTGCCCAGCCATATCTCGATGTGGCCAAGTGACTAGAAGGGCAAATCGACGAATAGGTTGCTCTCATCGATCTGCCCAAATTTATATTGGGCACATCATGAAATAATTGGCCAGATCACGAAATGCCGGCACATTGTGATGTGCGCAGGCAGATCTCGATCGGCCCAATTCAACGATTGGCCTACCACATATACAACGTGTTAATGGAATAAGCGAAATCCTCATACAACCCAACTGATTTTTACTAAAATAAATCCATTCCCGTAAAAAAATCTTAAAAAACGCGCACTCCGCACATGCCACGCCCACTTCCCTCCCCTCCTCACCGCTCATGAACCGCGAGGCGACGGCCGCCAGCGCACGTATACACAGAAATATTTAGAATAGAAGTGGCAAAAATTTTAATAATAAAATAAAAAATAATTCCCCTATCAAAAACCCGTGAAATTGATTTTACTCTCGATTCTGAACAAACTATTTTCTCAGTTTCGCTTATTCCGTTAACACGTTGTTTATGTATACAGCGTGAATTTTCATTTGTTTTAAAGCCGAAGCCCGGTGATTCTACTCATGAAAACAAGCGACTTTCCCGAAGAAAAGAAATTTATACTCGAAAAAATTGTTTCGTCTCCCCATAGTAAAGTGGTCACGTGATCGACTCATTTTGTATGGGAAGGTGAAAAATTTTTTTCGAGTAAAATATTTTTCTCTTCGGTAAAGTTGCTTGTTTTCATGAGTAGAATCACTAGGCTTCGGGATGAAAACGAATAATAATTCACGCTGTATGGGACTTTAACTCAATCAAGGATATTGCAGTAGTAGGAGTAGCAGCACTTTCTGATGTGGAGGCAGCCATTTTGGTTTATAGGGAGTCCGCTTCTTGCAAGGAACCTCCATACTGTAGTGGTGTATGGATTATTATCAAAAATATATACAGGGTGTTAATTTGATTGCGTGCCATAGCTTAAGGGGTGGTTCAGTAACGATAAAGAAACTCAAAAAAAGTATTTAAAAAAATCTTACAAAAAAAAAATTAAGTTCCATTGAAACTAAACTAACGCGGAGGGCAATGACCGCGCGAATGGGCGCGCTATCAAAAGCGCGCGATAAAGTTTCAGTTATGTAGTCGTCATGGAGATCTTAAGGGGAGGCCTATGCTCAGCAGTGGACGTCTTTCGGCTGATATGATGATGATGTGCCTACCTTATTGGCGACGTTGCTCCGCATTAGTTAAGTTTCAATGCAGTTATAGTTTTTTTTTGTAGGATTTTCTAATTTTTTTTTTGTGTTCCTTTATCGTAACTGAAACACCCCTTAAGCTATGGCACGCATTTAAATTAACACCCTGTATATATATTTTTTTTACTTATAGAAAATTATTCACAGTTCTTAAGTTTTAGTTTAGTTTTTTTGTCTGTAGTTGTTCTGTTAAAAATACTTATTTTTTTGGAAAAAAAAGGGTGCTGAAAATTACGTAAAAATGACTATAACGTATCTTTACGCTTCCTTTCTTACGTTACCGCAATGTTTGTTCAATGTTCACTGATAAGAGGTTTGCAGTATTTGGCCATGAACTTGACAGGTTTTACTCGTCAGGTTACTATATAAATGACGAAGTTTATGTACTTACATTTTAGTATGTGGACTCAAAATTTGAAAATTTTGATTTCTTATTTATGTCAGATATCTATTAGAAAAACCTAAGCTAAAGGAGTTGTTATAGCTCCTAATTGTTTGAGTGACAGATATGTCAATAAAGTTAAAAAAAATATACGATTTTAAAAAAAATTCGAGTAAAAATTTGTTTTCTTCGGTAAAGTTGCTTGTTTTCATGATTAGAATCACTGGGCTTCAGCTTTAAAACGAATGAAAATTCACGTTGTATAATCAATATATTTTATATACTTCTTTATTTTATTCTATTTATGTAGGTATATTATATCATTACATCTTGTTTTTGTGGATTTTCATAATGCACTATTGCGTCCCTCTAATAATCACTCTCTCATTACCATGGGTTGGCTGTAAGAAATCTCTTTTAGAGAAAAGCCCGCCTTTATTTATGTTTTTTTGTACAAAACTTTATGTTTGTTAATTTGTGCAATTAAGAATATAATATTGTATTTACAATATCGTCAGATCTTTAGCATTTTGAACTCGGCTGCAGACACAGAACCTGAAACTAGTCTTAATACGTGTTTAAAATTGAACGTGTTTTGTTTGTAAGTGATATTAAATGACATGAAATGACATCCATGCTCTCTCCAGTTAGGCATCATAGGCCAAACACATCCAAATAAGATGTAACCAGCTTGCCCAAAAATTGTCTGTATAATTCAGTTTTGAGTGAAAAAAAAGTCTAACTATTGCTATTTTTACAGGTGCACTGAGAATGGCACTTGGTTCATGCATCCGGAGGCAAATAAACCGTGGACTAATTATACTACTTGCATCGATGTTGAAGACCTAGATGTAAGTCAAAAGGTGTTTAGAAACATGCGAAAAATGCTGTAAAGTTAAACACTTAAATCTGCAGACATCTACAGACAATCCAGCACACCTAAAGTATTAGACCGAGAGCCATTTTTTGTTAGAAAATAATGTGTATCATTGCACCATGTAATCTCTTCTTGCAAACTAATACATAAATGTACAAGTGACTCTGTCTGTTACGCTTTCTGAACCGATATGACGAAAGTAAAGAAGACTACTTTTTACCACACACACAACATAAACTACTTTTATTATTAATTATTTTCAAATATGTCGACTTCTACGTTGCTTCTACAAATTAAAAACAAACAAATATAATTTCAAAGCCGACATAATCACATACACAAAATACTAGCTCGGTGCATACTGAACAAAAGAGTAAGATAACCAAATTTTTTGTATTTTTTATTCGCAAATGTGTTGAAAAATGACGTAAGAAGCACGTGCGCATTAGTCATTACACTCTCCGCTCTATTAGGCCCTCGCCTGCGGCACGGGCTGCAATTTCTGGCTTTCGGGGAGTAGCGCACTTGCATCTTAAATTAAATGTACTATTGAATAATAGACCATATGGTCTACGCCTAAATCGGCGATCAAATTCAAAGACTCGTGCATAGCTTTTTATTCGCCATTTTGATCGAATTTCGAACGGATGATTTGTCAAATTGATAGTACATAACAGCGATTACAGGTGCCTTAGTTATAGATGGTTATAGCAACTATCTTTTTTATTTGGACCTAATGTAGATCTTTCTCAGCTTTTGAGACACAATACAAGAAATCAAATGTAACATTATCAATACCTAACTAGACCAAAATGAATAGAACTTGCATAATTAAATTAAATATTACCTATTGATGCAGGTAGAGAAAGCAAGTATTGTTTCAGTTCCGCAGTGTGGTAAACGACATTTACGTGGGCGGCTACTCTGTCTCGGTGGCGGCGCTGTTATTCTCAGTCTTCATCTTCAAGTACTTCCGGTAAAAATTATTTTTTTCTAATGTCCATAAGGCGTAGAACAATTTTTTTCAATTTGTTGGATTTAGCTCCCAGAATAGAACCAGTGAAATAGTAGATTGTATCACAAGGCTGTAAAATAATATTTTTCAGGCGAGGGCGGTATTTTGAATCCAGAGCGAAGTGAAGGATTCTTGAGTAGAATCCCGAGCATGGCGAGGGAATCTAAAATAGAATCCTGAACGTAGCGAGGGATTCAATAGGTCGCCCAAGGTAAAAATATTTTTGCAGCCGCGTAATACACTCTACTTTTCATCTCCCTCTATGAGAAAAGAATAAGAGGCTCATTGAGACACACACTCGTACACACACAAACAATACTAAAATCATATTAAGTATTATTTGTAACAACTGAAAACGTTATTGACATTTTTGTATCATTTAGGAACAGAACCTCTTTGGTTGGTAGTCTTGTTTACATTTCAAGCATATTTATTTTTTTATATTCATAATAATTTTAATAGTACAACCGGCCAGTATCATTTTTCATACAATATTTTGATTCAACCTCTATGGTTGACCTAAAGTATCCCTATGGTGGACCTAAATTCTAATTCTAATTACAAATCCCATTTTTACCCGCTGCGAAAGTCTCTTGGAGAAAACAGCTATTTTGTTCGCCTTTATTGACGAACCGTTCAGCGATTTTCGAATAGATGGGATGAAAATGGTATTTTATTATTTGATTTTACGTTCTACTTTTCCTAGAATTGACATATCAAGCAACAGAATTTTTTTCATAGCTGTAATAAAAGCGTGCATAGTAAAATGTGATATTGTTATCCCAGGACGCTCCAGTGCACACGAATCCTGATTCACATGCATTTATTCGCCTCGTTCGCTTTCAACAACATCCTGTGGATACTCTGGTACCATTCGGTGGTGAATCGACCTGAAGTTGTTCAAGAAAACAAGGTAAATAGCATATGTTTGATAGTAGAGTCATTTTCGGTACAACAGAAAAGATTATAATTAATAAAAGGTCCAAGTTTCAAATTCTTGAATATCTCAGACATAAAAACCAAAAACCCTGATAAAAATACATTTATACCAATCCCCCTCTAAAAAGATTATTTTATTCACTGGAAACAGTGAATAAAAAGCCCTTTTAATCACGATTTTGGTGTTTGAATTTAGAAAACATCAATACATTCGACCTCCATTTCACAACCTTAAGACCAGCGACTCAATACGAAGTACCAGGAGAACACGAATATTCAAGAGGAGGACAGCGACTGGAGGCTTGCTTGGACGGGCATAAAATAAAAAGCACCTACCAGGAGAGCATAAATATAAAAGAGGTGTTCAGCAAACGGGGTGGTCAGCAAATTAACCAGTATTCGAGAAAATAGGATGAATGTATATTTATTTTATGATATTAAATTAACTAATCAGAAATAAATTTGTCATTTAAGTAACAAGATATAAATTTTTGATGGCTGTTTGAAAGTTAAGTCTGTATACCTCTGAAATACGCATATAATCTGTGCCCGCTAGAATGCGATGCGCGCCTTATTAACAAATATTAGTTACATGCATATATTAGACCTCCATCTCAATGCTATACAACCTCCTTAAATGTATATTTTTGCTTAAATCTTTCTTTTACTCGTATTCATGGTATAAAGTATAGTATGCAACTCTTGAATAAAAGGGATTTAAATCGAGGGCCATGAATCACTCGCGTCGCTCAGGATTCTAACACATGAATCACTCGCTGCGCTCGTGATGCGGTCGTGATTCAGTAGTTAGAACCCTTCACTTGCTCGTGATTCATCTTTGGCCCTTGCTTTAAATCCGTCTTTTATTCACTAATTGCATAATATACTATTATACCATTCCCCCTCTAAAAAGATTATTTTACTCACTGATAACAGTGAATATAAAGCACTTGTAATCACTATCTGATCTCCATCTCAATGCTATACATACAACCTCTCTACGCAAAAAAATACTCGATACCACCTCGATACAAACTCCTAGTGCAAAGAATACTCGACATACAAACTCCTTGTGCTAATATCTCCTCGAGAATATAATGAAGACTTGACCATACTAATAATAATGATAAGAAAATTACTCTAATTTTAGTAAATGTTCCAATTTTAATGTGCATTTTAATTAATTTAACCTTCCTTTTTTTCTTCATTAAATGTATATTTTCGCTTAAATCTTTCTTTTTCTCGTAGTCATGGTATAAAGCATAGTATGCAACTCTTGAATACAACGGATTTAAATCGAGGGCCATGAATCACTCGCTTCGCTCAGGATTCTAACACTTGAATCACAACCGCAGGGAGAGTGAGAATCCTTCACTTGCTCGTGATTCATCTCTGGCCCTTGCTTTAAATCCGTCTTTTATTCACTAATTGCATAGTATAAGTACTATTAATCACTTACTACTTAAATTGAATTACTTGGCAAAAAAAAATTACGCGGTGCTTTTGAAGTTAATGAGTTTTCAATATTGTTTTTCTCAGAGTTGGTGCCAAGCCCTTCACGTGGTCACTCATTACTTCATGGTCTCGAGCTACGTGTGGATGTTCTGCGAAAGCCTCCATCTGCATTTAGCTTTAGTTGTTGTATGTATACTCGTACTCGTATATGTTAACTACCTCTAGAAATTTGAAAATACAGTAAATAATACAGTAGTAAAATGTCTCAACCACAGCGATCCTTTACTTTATAGGATATCTATATTTAGGAAGTGTTAATATTAACTACCTGTTATAAATCTTGTGTTGTCCGTGTGGTGCCGGAATAGTACATTAAGATGCTAGTGCGCTGTTTTGCTCATTACACACGAGGCTCAGAAATTGCAGCCCGAGCCGCAGGCGAGGGCGTAATGGAGCCGAGAGTGTAATGGCAATACGCGCGTGCGTCTTACGACGTTTTTCAACACATTTACGAGTGAAAATACTGAACTTTGCTAACCTTATGTCCAACGAACGGCCACCGGAACATTTTGTGGGCTGCGTAATGTTGGTGTTTTCCTTTGTTTTTTACAACATTTTAAATTGTTTTTCGTGTATGAGTATGTTAGATAGTTCAGGAACAGTTTTTTATTTGTAGAAGTCGACACTTTTAGAAACAATTACAATTATAAAGAAGAACAAATATTTGTAAAATGGCGCACATTATTTCTTTTTTAGCGGGCACAGATTATACGCGTATTTGAGAGGCATAGACTAAACATTCCAAACAGTCTATTCTACTAACCTTGAAATAAATTATTAAAAATTTGATATCTTTTTACGTAAATCACAAATTTATTGTTAATTAGTTAATTAATATAAATGATTTCATAAAATGAACATTCATTTATGTTATTCTCTCGAATTCACTTTAAATTCTTGAAAATTTTACTAACCACATAAGTATAAAATCTCCTTGCTCTTGGCAGGAATTTAAAAAAAAACCGGCCAAGTGCGAGTCGGACTCGCGCACTGAGGGTTCCGTACCACCACATAAACATAATTGTATTAGTTGAAATTTCAGTAAGTTAATGTGCTAGATTTTTTGAGTCCGACATGCGCTTGGCCAAATTTTATTATTTGTTGTTATTTTATAGCCTATGCCCTATAAACATACCAATTTTCAAGTTTGTAAGTGTTCCCGTTTTTAAATAGAACTAAAACAAAAATCGCCTCAGCAACCATCCAACTTGACCCCTCTCTTATATGAATGTTCTTGAAACGGGAGCTCACCACAATTGGTTACGATTAGTTGTAAGGAAAGTTGTAATATTTAATGATTTCAGGCTTTTCCCATTATTTGTACTGTGAGACCTAGCTTCTTGCCAAATTTCATAATTTTAGGTCAACGGGAAGTACCCTGTAGGTTTTTCATTTTTGAATAAATGTATGGAGATGAGGACATAAAATGCCATATCTTTTGATTGCGTCGTTGTAAAAAATTGAAATATTCAGATCTTGTGTGGTTCATGGATCCTAATATATGGTATTAATTTCAACCTGATACCTTTACCCGTTCGTGAGATAAAGGGTCTTGACAGACAGACAGACAGACAGACAGACAGACGGACAACAAAGTGATCCTATAAGGGTTCCGTTTTTTTCTTTTGAGGTACGGAACCCTAAAAAGAAAAAAAAACACACTAGTGCGGTAATATAATGAAAATAAAACACGCGTGTTTAATCAGCTTTATTATGGACCTTTTTTCAGTGTTAATAGAGCTGTTTAAAGAGCAAATGTGTTGAAAAAGAATATTACCAGCTAGTGTCGTAAGGGCTTTAGAGCCGAAAGGTGGGCAGCAGTATTTTTCTGTGTATTATACCATCTTACATACTGCGGTCAACAAGAACTGCAGTCACTAGCCACAACGCTTACAAGCGTGGTGACTATGGTGAAATTGGGAAATCCCCTCCTAAGTACCACGCGTTTTTGCTGGAGATCTAAAGGGCGTGGTCATGTAGGTAAATGAATCACAATGATGCCTTTCTATAAGTAGTTATAAACTCTCTTGTATCGCGCTTCAAAAGTCCAATACTATTACTTACTTTATATAAAATAACCAACATTATCGGCCGTCCAGCGCACGCGCGTTGCATTATTTATTACTAGAAACTTGAAACCTTAGTTGATAAAATGCTTTACCAAGCGGAAAATATCTATATCTGTGAATATGTACCGCCAAGGTAATTGAAGCTTCTTGCTTTGCTCGGAATAGAAGCCATGCTAAATAATTTTATTATGGGATGACATGACATCTGCCAACATCATCATCGAGCGAGCATTATGAAATATTAAAAATAACGAAATAACGACGCCTTCACTACCTCGCCTCGTGACGAATGATTTTTCACCTCCAAAACTCGGAAACATTTGTTTTTTCGGTTAAATTCTGCGGGTAATAGTAGATTAGTAGCCAAGGGCTGTAAGGCATCAATTGCAGCCCGAGATATTTAGGCACACGAGCGCAGCGAGGGCGCCTATAGTTCGAGGGTGCAATTGATGCTTACACCCGAGCTAACTACTCTGCTTTACATCTCGATTGTGAGGTAAGTAGGTCCTTATTACCACCAAATTGTAGGTGACCAATTAGCGCTATAGGGTAATAATGTAGCAAGAAAAGCCCTAGGGCGGTAAGTAATTAAAACGCCCGCCGCCCTGCTGCTGGAGGCGACCATCAAGGCGGAGCCACGCGTGGAGGTGGAGGTGCTGCCGGGCGGGGGCGTTACAATTACTTACCGCCCTAGGGCTTTTCTAGCTCCATTTTTACCCTTGAGCGCTAATTGGTCACCTACAAGCCCCATTTGGGGGTAATAAGGACCGACTTACCGAATATGAGATATGTAAAAGCGATTTTTGGCCCGTAGCGGGCAAAAGGTTCTTAAGAAATTCGAACGCGATGTACTTATTACTTTGTAGTATGCAAACCTCCATGCTGCAGTCAAAGAATATAATAATATTACGCTAACGCGTCTGCAGTAGGTATTGGCCGCTAAGTACACTATCGTCACAAAATACTTAAGGCGGTTGCCGGGTGGCAGCACCTTACTTTTAGAAATAAATTTATTGCGTCGCAAATACAAAACTTTTCAGTAGTATTGTTCGTTTGGCGGCAATATAGGGTAGTTATATATGTTATAACCCATGACATCATAGCTTAGCTTATCATATATAGCTTTGTATTGGTAAAGTGCTAAAAGTGGCCGTTTTTGGCAGTTTTACAATACAAAGCTATTCACGATAAGCTAAGATGTGATGTGATGGATAATAAAATACAGAACTACCCCAAATTGCCGCCAATCAAACAATGCTTATTAAAAATTTTGTATTTATGACGCAATAAATTTATTTCTCAAAGTGGCAGCACTTCTGCTCAGCAACCACCTTAAAGATACTAATGCATACTATCGTTTTCAAGATGAGCAAAGAGGGGTGCAGCTATAGGAAAGAAACAAATATAAATAATGAATAGTGTATGCCTGGTGGATAAGGAAGGTACTGGCTGTTATGAAAAGTAAATTTAAAATTCGATCGGCTTTTGTTTTTTTTCTTGTTCTCTTACCCAGATTAATGGACTCGCCCTTTGACTTCCAAATCACCGCAATACACAATAGATATTGCCTGCCAGTGCCTATCCTCTGTCTCCACATTGGAATCCAATGAAAATGTGCAAATTTATCAAGTAGTTTATAGGTAGAGTCATGAACATAAGCACAACAGTCCCAAAAATAATAATAATTTAATTCTAGTGATTTCCTTTTAATATCTAGTATTTTTAATCTATACACGGCCACTCGTCCGTGGAAACTCTTTGACCTTGAGCGGACTTCTGGTTTCGGAGGTTTGTAGCGAAGCGCTGGTTCAGGTTATACTGGTTATGTTTCCACTTGCTTGCTGCCGTCAGTACCATTATGTAGGTATTATGCCCTTACGTTAAAACGTATGAGTAATTAATCAAACAGTTATTTCTTATATTAGAATTGCTTTTCTTGCATTATGTTAACATTTTCTCGCTTTAATGAGGTGAAAATTTTTGTGTTTCGCTCTGCAGCAAAGTTATATTGCGTCTCGTGCCTTGAAACCTTCGCCACGCTCAGGATTCTTCTTTTGAACCACTCACTTCGCACGTGGTTCAATTCTAGAATCCTTCGCTTGCTCAGGTTTCAATACAAGGCACTCGCGCCAAATAACCCTTTTGCTGCCTTGCATAACAAATGACTATTTTTAATCCACCTTCTATTGCCCTTATTATTCTGTGTATAGTGGTAGTGCTGCAGCCTGCTTCATTGAAGGTTGCGGGTTTTCGTTCCCGGGCGTCCCAATGATGAGTTTAGGCCACGGAAATGGTTTAGGTAATTTATTCCTGAGTCTGGGTGTATTTCTGTGTGTCCGCACCACACACACAATACCTACATAATTTTTTTAATTTATTAGGGGATGTGATTGAGTATAATTTTAAGATGATTCCGTGCTTCGGAAGGCACGTCAAGCCTTTAGTCTCAGCTACCATATAAGGAACTAGTAGTCAAAGAGCTATATTTTGACCGTATATAGGCGGTTCGACAACTCTTACAGGAGGGTTAGTGAGGGTAGATCACAGGAGTAGATATCTACCAGTATCTACCAGTCTTATTGTACGTATCTGGCTATAGGTGATTTACCTACTTCTTGTTTTCAAAGTTTGTTGAAGTTTATACCGCGAAGCCGCACGGCAGTTGTTATAACTTACTCCTCAAAATACTAATTATTATTATTTCAAGTGTTTTTAAGAGGTTTCTTTACAAATAGGTATTTAGAATAATTGAAGTGGTTATGGTATTGGGCTTTGCTGGAATCATAAAAATCTGCCATTTCTAGTATACTAGTATTATAATATGCTAATTGATATTTCCACCGTCAATATGTATTACGGCTAATTATTAGCTTTCTGACTCTTGAATATCACTGGGTGACTTGAGATTTAAAAAAATAAAAAATCGTTCAAGTCTGGGACGGACCATGCGCATTGTTGGTTTCCGTAGTTGCAGGAATAATTTGAACTCTTTTTCTAATCGTACGAGTCCCAATACAAAGCAGTGCGTCGCGAGCAGATCGCCGCTGCAAGACCCTAATCGAATTCCTTCCTTTAACGCCCAGCGAACTTCAGCGCCTCATTGCTACCGCTATTTATAATAGATCTTTAACTATGAAATTGTCGAAATTTTCTCACAGATTAATGAGATCATAATTCCTATAATTCTAATGATATTTTTTCATTCGTCATATATTTGAAAGTTGACTTCGAGATTATCAATTTACGCATAAAATAAAGTTTTTATTTTTAGTTTGATATATAAAATTAAAGGTTCGAAAATTGTTCATCTTAAATGTCGTCCGATTTCATCATTAGATTTGTTATATTTTTCTAAAGATAATATTTTTCGAAAATTAAATATAAGCTTCTGTTAGCTTAATGTCTTCCCAATAATGCCAGAAAAATTAAAAAATTGGATTTATAATTCCTAAGAAAAATGCAAAAATGTTAGTACTGAAAATTTAGTTTACCTAAAATTCGCCATACAAAACGGCAATTTCATAGGTAAAGACCTATTATTATTTGTAGTTATTCGACTATCACTCGTTAACCTGTAAAGCGTACTTAGTCGTTATAGTTTTCCTTTTAATTTCACCATAATAATATACCTACTATCTATTGCTGTAATTTTTTACATTTCCAATGATAACAGTTCAGCTGGCAGGGAGTCACTTGACTACAAGTACAGCAACAAAAATTTTCTTCTTTTCCTAAACGTAATATTTCGCAAACGGATCCCTAAATCGAAGAATGGTCTTACTGGACTAGACTAGGTATTGAATCAAAATTATTCTAGAAGCAAAACGAATATCTGTTATTTTTAAGGTGTTTTTAAACCAATACGACCCTGCTGAATTCATACATGCTTGTTACCTAAATGACATTCTAAAAATATTCAAGATGGCGGCCAAAAACTGTAAATCGACTTATTTTCATAAGCGTCTTATTTTTTATTAAGCGTCTTATTCCACATAAGACGCGTGCACGTATCACCATTTATATTCTTCAAAAATTTGTAATGGCTATCCATGAGGAATCAAAAGATACAGCCATTTTAAGGTAGGACAGTCTCAGACAGGCTTACAGACGGATAACAAAGACAAAGCTATTTTTGTATTGGTGTTTTGTGCCTTAAAAACATATAATCTCTTTTTTGGATTTCAATTTAACAAGCCCCCCCCCCCCCCCAATAACCCCCCCCCCCCCTCACCTCTGCAGCCGAATCTGCTGCAAAATTGATACATTCAAAGTACAGTGCCCTGGAGCAGGCGTACAGTTTTGTGCCTTTTGCTGTAGAAACAGTTGGGCCGTGGTGTAGCGAAGCAAGGTGTTTTGTCTCCGAACTCAGCCGACGAATGCGAGAAAAAGGTTTGGACCCCCGCTCAGGGTATTTTCTGGTCCAACGGCTGTCAGTGGTCATCCAGCGCGGCAACGCTGCCAGCGTAATGGGAACCTTTGGACCAGGATTGTCCCGCGGCGGGGTGTTCCTTGAATGACGAAGAATTGTTTCGAATTCATTTTACATTTTATGTTTTCTGACTGTTTTTTAATATGTATAAAATAAACTTTTATTTCATTTAACAAGTCCCAAGTAAATTTACAAATTTTGGCCGCCATCTTGAATATTATTATTATGTTATTTAGGTAACAAGCATATATGAATTATGCAGGGTCGTATTGGTTTAAAAACACCTTAAAAATATCAGATGTTCGTTTTACTTCTAGACGAAAAACGGAAGCCTTTTATAATTCCCTAGTCTATTATTGCAGTCAAAGAACATATAATATTACGCTAACGCGCTGCAGCTCTTAGAGACGTTGTCATTGACAAAGAAAGTGACAACACAAGATTAACTGTAGTAAGTGACGTCTCTGAGTGAGGTAGCACACTTACTGAAGGTATTTTTGGAAGACCTAACTAACGACATCTCATAAAATGGGGGTAGACTAGAAAAAAATTTACACAGTGTTTTATTAAATATTTTTCAACAGTGTTTTATTAAACATTTTACAACACACACAACACACGCTTATAAAACAGCTCTATTTGCACTGTATTAAGGTCCATAATCGAGCTTATTAAACAAGCGAGTTGTTGTCATTATAATAGGTCTTTACCTATGAAATTGCCGTTTTGTATAGCGAATTTTAGGTAAACTCAATTTTCAGTACTAACATTTTTGCATTTTTCTTAGGAATTATAAATCCAATTTTTTATTTTTTTTAAGCAAGGTTGGGAAGACATTAAGCTAACAGAAGCTTAAATTTAAGTTTCGAAAATTATTATCTGTAAAAAAATATAACAAATCTAATGATGAAATCGGACGACATTTAAGAAGAACAATTTTCGAACCTTTAATTTTATATATCAAACTAAAAATAAAAACTTTATTTTATGCGAAAATTGATAACCTTGAAGTCAACTTTCAAGTATAAGACAAATGAAAAAAATAGCATTAGAATTACAGGAATTATGATCTCATTAATCTGTAAGAAAATTTCGGCAATTTCATAGGTAAAGACCTATTATTACCGCACTAGTATTTTATTTTAGTTTCTTTTAATCGGCCAAGAGCAAGGAGTTTTTATGCTTAATATGTTACTAAAATTTTTAAGCTGACTTCGAGAAAATATCATAAATGAATGTTGATTTTATGAAATTATTTATAGTTATTAACTAATTAACAATAAATTTATCATTTACGCAACAAGATATTAAATTTTTGATAATTTATTTCAAGGTTCACTTTACTTTTTAATATTTTGGCAATCGGTTATTTCAAGGTCAATAATGGAATAGGATGTATGAGTACCGACTGACAATTACTTTTTTTATAGCTTGGTTACTAGATGAAAGAACAATTGATAAAAGATTGATGGTGTAAGATAACACAGTTGGTAATACTCGTATTTTTGGGGCCTAGTCACGCGACGTATAATCTGTGCCCGCTGAAAAAAAAAAATAATGCGCGCCATTTTACAAATATTTGTAATGTCTATTATTGTAATTATTTCTAATAGTGTCGACTTCTACAAATAAAAGACTGTTCCTGAAACATCTAAAATACTCATACACTAAATACAATTATGAAAGTTGGTAAAATAAAGGAAAACGTGAACATATGCAGCCGAAAAAATGTTCCGGTGGACGTGCGGTGGACGTAAGGTTAGCAAAGTTTAGTATTTTTAAAGGTAAACAATTTGATTTGTTTTTATTCGCAAATGTGTTGAAAAACGTCGTAAAAAGCTCCTGCGCGTTGGAGATTACACTCTCGGCTCCATTACGCTCTCGCCTGCGGCTCGGGTGCAATTTCTGAGCCTCGGGTGTAATATCCAAAATAGCGCACTTGAATTTTAATGTAATATTATATCACAGTCAATACTTTATCGGCGAGATTATTATGTGTACTTTCCTAAACTAAATTAATTAATTAGACGGACGGACAGACAGACTGACATGACATGACGAAGCTTTACGGGTTCCTTTTGATTAAAGACCCCCAAAAGTCAATAAAACTCAATACACGAAAAATTATCTTTATTTCATACCAAGAAAACAAAAAGAAACCAATACAAGGTACCTACGTGAAAACAATCAAGGTCTTCACTTTTCAATAGAAAAATCTGTGATTTAGAGTTAAGGTAAGTATCTAATGTTTGATCCTTAATTTTCATATACCTCTTATGCTTTACCTCATAAGAGTCCTTCTGGACTGTTATTTATTTTTGAAATCTCATGAATCACTTGGTAATATTCAAGAATTGATATTCTAGTACCTATAAGTATTAAAAGCAAGAGTTTTATTTATGGTAAAGTGAAATCATGAAAAAATCCTTCCTAACATGATCAAGTCGCAAATAAAATTTTTGCAACGTCTGAGTTGGTTCACTACTACTATGAGTTTTTTATCGTCAGGAGTACTCGCGACTTCAGTATTTTCCCTTGGTATTTCCAGTGCCTTTGACAGGCTTATCCTGAGATGTAATACAATTTTCCTGCTCTTTTACTCTAATGGAAGAACAAAGGAATAATTTCAATATTATGTAGGCGGCTAACTAGGTAAAATATTTTTGATTCAAAGCAGTTAATGAAATACATTTTCTCTAACTCTCTATAATCGTTAAAATTAAAAAGAATTTACTGATATTAAAGCAAATGTTATCTTTCCAAGTTTTAAAGATTGTATCAGACAACTTCAGAAAGTTCAACAAAATGGATTACAAACTTTTAATTTCAAAAGGTCACATCGTTGAGGTTTGAGGGTTTTAGACTTCGTGTTTAAACTTTTCAGGGCATATTTGGCTTATAATGCAACATTTATTTTACGAATTTTCAGCAATAATTATGATTATATTTTATGGACCGATCAGCTGATAGTTTTGTAAGGTTGCAATTATATTGCAATAGCACGAAAGGAACAAAATCGAAGGAAAAAATTTGACAGATCGGGCTCCAAACATAAAAACACAGTTTTGCAGTAGTAGCCTTCTTTTAACCTCTGCATGAGTCATGAGATGGACCACACGGCTCATTTTATTAGATTTGGGATTTTTTATTCTGGTCCATTAAGGTGGCTAGTAAAATCACAGATAAAACAAAAATGAAACAGTCTTTAAACTTTGAAAACTTAAAAATGTATCATCATTACAGCTAAAATAACTTAGGCCTCCCCTAAAGGTCTACGTGACAAAAATGCATTAAAAGTACCTAAGTATACGACGCACAAAATAACTTTGGCCCTGATGCGCAGAAGAAAAAAATGGCCCATTTTTGCATATTTTTGACTTCTGCGCATCAATGACAGGGCCACAGTTATTTTGTGCGACGTATACAATTGGAGTTACACGTCATAAAAACGGAATAAAGCTAGAGCAGTGATGAAACACAATTGGACTTAATATTAGTAGATTACCCAACAAGTGAAACGGAAGAAATTCCCTTAGAGGGACCAAGTTGGGTCCCGAGAGCAGAGTGGCGAGGGATGATACAAGGCCCGAATAGAATTTTTTTATTTCGCTTGTTGGGTACGCTACTTTTCACAATTGAATGCAGAATTTTTTTTACAACAAAAGTAAAAATGGCGGCATTTGTTTTTCTTAATTTAAAAAGAGCTAATAGTGGTGCTATATTCTATGCAACCAGCCAGTATGTTCAGATTCGTGTTTGTTCCAAATTCAGTCTTTTTTCACTCAATGAAAACATGTACGTTTTTTTTTTCAGTTCTTGACGAATCAGAGGCCTTTGTTTGAATGACGATAGTGATTTTTTTTTATTTATTACTCAGCCGATTTTGGGGATATTTCTGCCACTGACGTGTTCTAGAACATTCTTCAGTTTTTAGAAGTTCTCAGTTTTTATAAGTTAAAAATATGGCGAACCGCCAGTGTCGAGTGGGGGAATTGTTCATTGCTCCCCCCGTAAAGCAATAGTGAACTTTACGAAGGAAAATGTGACTTTTCGAGAAAACACAAAAGGGGTTCAAACACGAGATCGCTTGAAATCTTCATCAGCTACACACTCCGTAGTCAATTCACTTCATAACACACTCTCACACATACACTAAAAACAAGAATGTCAGCCGAGCAGGCAAGAGCCCACGCCGAGTACCATAAAAAAAATGAAAAAAAATATGTTTAACTAAACTAACAATGAAACTCCATAAAAAAATGAAAAAGTTCGTGTTATGATCGGCACACAGCTTTCTTTATTATTTTTTTTGTGCACTCTTTTATCAGAAGGGATAGGGTCGAATAGCTGGCGATAATTCTTAAAACGGTTACTTCCCTATCCACCAAGGTATAGTTCAATCAAAGCGCTAGAATAAAATATGTTACATTTGGCCTCCAGAATAAGGTTTTTCTTTTACCCGTGTGTTCATTTTTGCAATGAAGGCCTTTTTACACGAATGCGCGAAGCCAAAAAGGATGTGCCTGAAGGAAGGAAGAATGAAGCCGAAAATGCGACTGTAGTACAGAGCATAAAATGCAGATATTTATTTTTCCCTACTTTAAACTGTTGACCATATTTGTAAGTATTCCCTGACTCTTGTTGCTTTTGCCAGGTGTTCGTGAAGGACGAAGTGGCGATGCGGTGGTTCATTGCTTTAGGCTGGGGGTTCTCACTGCTCATAGTGACCACATATTCCACAGTACGTTTCTATACACCAGGAGCCGCCGAGAGGTCAGTAATTCATCTTACTTATATATCAAAATAACGTGATTTATATCAGGGTGTTTTCTATTATGTACATCGTTTCACTTCAAATAATACATAATTGCTAAAACACAAACAATAGCTTGGGGAAAAATAATTAATTAAGACATAAAATAGTCTCCCTCAATCTCAAAGAAAAACAAACTTTTAATACAAAATGAGAAGGTTCTTTCGTTCATTCGTGCGTTCTTGGCGCTAATTACTTACTCTCAATTGAAAGATTGGATTATTTCGCTTACTTTAATAATTGCAGTACCTTTAATAAGACATTTTATAAATAGGTGATACGTATAGTTATCTGCGGATATTAAATTGAAATAACAATATTTTACGAGTAGCAAGTAAAATATTGTAATTTAAATTTAATACCCGCAGATAACAGTACTCGTACGTATCACCTATTTATGAAATGCTTTATTAAAGGTACTGCAAATATTAAAATCATGATTGCAATAATCGTAAAGCTTTACACATAGGACTTTGTACTTTTCTTGGTCAGCGTAAATACGGAAGTAGCACAGCGAGTATCAAACTTGACTTGCTCTTGACTGTACGTGGAACTCTTGGTTTTAATATTTGCAGTTATGCACTCAGTTTCGCATCAACTAACGCTAGAGTACCTACCTACTGTCGCCGCAAGTTATTATTGCTCACATTTATATGCGAAGCGAACACTACAATCTCTACGTCTATTCACCGAGGCAGGCAATATTGCATCCTGCCTGACACAGAGTAAAGTGGTGCAAGAATATTTTATTCTCTCTGATATTTGCATTTGGAGTATATTGGGTGGACCAAACGGCTAACTAGATAGATAAGCAGTGATCTTACAGGGCGTCATAATAATATGTGATGCTGAATCTCCTTTGTACCGTATGAAAGCAAAATTTTCTTCCAAGTGACCGATTGATTATACTCCTTTGGGCTAACTTTCCCTGTTACCAAAGAAAATAATTAAAAAGCATTTTTTTGTGTGTTTTTTTTTGTGTAAAATTCAGTTGATACTGTTGAGAGCTTCACCCTCGGTTGCCGCTAACATTCGAATAGCTTAATGAATGAGTGAATAATTAGGTATATTTTAATGAATGTACAATTATATTTTTGTCTATTTGCTTCAAATATACCTTATAAGTATATGATAAACCATTGACTTAAGAAAAACGCTGCGCCGCGTAGTTTACAAAATCTTTGGGTAAAACGCACAAAGCGAAAGCCGCTGTAAATAAATTGTCAAAGTGCTGTTGCGAAGTTAAAATATTCATAAATGAGACGCTTTTGCACTCGACGCATCTACCAAAAGTTCTTGATTTCGACTCGAGCAAATATAAATCAAAGATAGGTCTGTTTCTCGAAGCTCTACGCACAAGAGCGTAACCATAGAAAAATTTACAGGGATTTGTTAACCAACAATACAAAAAAAATGTATTTTACTCGGACCGAACTACAAGGGACTGAATTACTTTTCTAAAGAAACATAGATCAAAAATCATGACCAAACCCTCTAATGACGGCGCAAAATTTATATGATCCATTTTTTTTTCGTTACTCCAAAGCTTATGAACAAATTTTGCAGCTATGTCAAAAGCAATCGGCTAAAACTGTCAAAACAAGTTTGTAAAACAATGTTATTCTTTCCGTCAAAAATACTCTGGTTTGAGTGACATGGCTGCAAAACGTGTTGGTATGCGTTGAAATAAACGAAAATAAATAAAATAAGGGAAACCTAAAAATATCTGGATGTTAAACTCAAGTTTCTCTGTAAAAGTAATTTCATTTTAATTATGGTCTGGGTAGCTTAATATAATAAAATATGGCATACTTTGCTGAGTCAGGAAGACCTTATCATTAGTTAATTAAGGGACATTCGTATATTCCCGACTTACCAGAATTGCATCCAGATTCGCATTATTTAACAGCATTTCTCTGCGGTGTAAATAGACATATTAAATACACATTTGATGAAGAATTGACGCCAAAATTGCAACGAATTGAAAAAACCTTTTTAGGGTTCCGTACCTCAAAAGAAAAAAACGGAACCCTTATAGGATCACTTTGTTGTCCGTCTGTCTGTCTGTCTGTCTGTCTGTCTGTCAAGACCCTTTATCTCACGAACGGGTAAAGGTATCAGGTTGAAATTAATACCATATATTAGGATCCATGAACCACACAAGATCTGAAAATTTCAATTTTTTACAACGACGCAATCAAAAGATATGGCATTTTATGTCCTCATCTCCATACATTTATTCAAAAATGAAAAACCTACAGGGTACTTCCCGTTGACCTAAAATTATGAAATTTGGCAAGAAGCTAGGTCTCACAGTACAAATAATGGGAAAAGTCTGAAATCATGAAATATTACAACTTTTCTCACAACTAATGGTAACCAATTGTGGTGAGCTCCCGTTTTAAGAATATTCATATAAGAGAGGGGTCAAGTTGGGTGGTTGCTGAGGCGATTTTTGTTTTAGTTCTATTTAAAAACGGGAACACTTACAAACTTGAAAATTGGTATGTTTATAGGGCATAGGCTATAAAATAACAACAAATTATAAAATTTGGTCAAGCGCGTGTCGGACTCAAAAATCTAGCACATTAACTTACTGAAATTTCAACTAATACAATTATGTTTATGTGGTGGTACGGAACCCTCAGTGCGCGAGTCCGACTCGCACCTGGCCGGTTTTTTTATGTATAATATTACATCGCTTCATAAACAAACTGGCGTCATATGGGAAAAAAACAAGCGACAAAGAAAAGCATTGCAAGCAACATTATTACAAAGAGGTACGAAAAGAAACACAGCATAGAAACCTCAGCGAAGTTCAAATCTCTTTGATAGAAACTCAATCTCTGATGTACACAATTTCATCCAGAATATTGCGAATCAACCCTTATCAAGAAAGTTGAGATTTTTGGAATATTGGCGAATATACTCTTAGAAGATTTTATTTTCTCAAGGTGCTGGATGGAACACAGCGACACGTTTTGGATCATCATCGCGCCTGTGATGGTCTCCCTGTTAACTTCTTTTGGTAAGGTACACTTACCTACTAAAACTGTTCTTTACCCGTTATTTAGTTAAATCGTATTAAATTTTTAAATTGATATCTAAAAAAAATTTCTTATCAAATTATATAGCCTACTTTCGTTAAGAGCACGTCAAGCTTGACACACTAGACTTGATACCGTTCTTATTTCAATAAGCGAGGTTGACCTGTCGTTGACTGTACGTTCAGCCGGTCTACAGTGTAGCTCGAGTTGACCAACCTAGCTAAATGAATACTTTTTGGTTCATTAAAATTTTAAAACAAGACATTCGTTGCTCGAAATTAAAAGGTAAGGTACGAGTACGTTTTACTAAGCTTTTAATTGTGGTTCGGACACAGATTAAATAATAGTAAACTGTTCGGACTCGTTTAGAAAAACTAGGTAACACGTCCGTCGCAAAGTGGCCTGCTTGTCGGTATGGAATACATTTCGGTGAGTGTGCGTCTGAATTGCACGACCTGGTACCACCATCCCCCGACTTCCTATGTGGGACTTGACGAGGGTTGGAGTTCCACCCATATGTCGTCGACATAATACCACCTATTCGCACAAAACGCTTTGATTCTTCGTTCTTAATGCTCACAGCTAAGTAGTGGAACTCTCTTGCTGCCGATTTTTCCCCGAACAATATAATCTGAATCTTTTCAAGGCTAGAGTGAACAGGCATTGTCTAACCGTATCCTTCGATAGGGCAAGTATTTCAAGTTGTCATAGTTTTTTTTTCAGTTATGAGGATCGAACACTGAATAGAGGTCAGTGGGATCGAAGAACAGTCCGTACCTTTGTGGAGGTAACAAAAAACTGTCGGTATGGGGCCTACGAGTATGTCGACGTGTGGACTAAGATTTTCACTTCATTATAACTGAACCACGCAGCTGATCGCACTGTTTACCCTAATACCTAAGCAATCTATTTATACCAAGATTGTTTGTGCACACGAGAATGATTAGGTAATTGCAATTTGAGATAGAAGTAAACAATCTCAAATTATTTGGAATCTGGCCTGATCAGCGGAGTATCTTGTTTGAGTCACAAGGTAGGGATTATTTTCAAAGATCGTAAAACACAAGTTGTTTATTTGACCTATAGCATAGTTACTCGTAGAACCCATTCGAAATCTTTTTACGAATCTACGGTAAAGCTACGTTCCCAGTTTTATTTAAATGTAATGACATATTTTATTTTGCAACCCTCATAAATGGGAACTCTTTGTTATTGTTCGATTCCATGTGAGAAAAATAAAAGGGAAAACATCTCTGAAAACATTGACGTATTTTTATCTTTTTATGTAATAGGTAGGCCAAATTACTTGCAATTAGTGGAGAAAATGTCCTAAGTCGCAATTTGCAGAGGAAACCCTTAGGAGGTTAAATAATGGCGTCACCCGAAACTAAAATAAGGGCAGGGGGTCCACTGTCCACGCTAGATTCATGTGATTATTTTTTGATGTGATTGTGAAAAGAAACCGTCGATCTTAAGATCTTAAGGGAGCTCCCATTACAAAGCCGGTGGCTACATTCTAAAACATGTGAGATTTGAATTTGCAATAATTGTATAGTAAATATAAGAACAAGATCATACATGATGTAAGAAAATGTACGAAGGGATGATTCTGTATCAATCAGATTCTAAAAAAAATACAATAAATTGAAAACCCGACTGCATCACAGAAAAGAGAAAAACAACCTCTAAGATCTATACCTAGGATTTGGTAAAATGAATTTGCAGGCTGGGACGGAAATACTTTTTTCAACACATTTGCTCATAAAACAGCTCTATTTGCACTGTATTAAGGTCCATAATCCAGCTTATTAAACACGCGTGCTCTTTTCATTAATATAACTTCACTAGTGTTGTAATTTTTGTCTTTTTTTAATCGGCAAGATGCAAGGAGTTTCTATATTTATAACATTCATAATATTTTCATGAATAAGTAAACTGTGTTCGATAATATGATAATTAAATGTTAATTACATAGAAATACTTATATTAATCAACCAACTTACTACAAATTTGTCTTTAAAGTAACAAAATATTCAATTTAAATAATTCAAGGGAGTGAGCCTCAGAACAAAGACCTCCTTGCTGAGTAAGCTGTTTGGCAGGTTAGTGTTTTATTTTTGTTTTGTTTTTTATACCGGGAAGGTGCAAGGAGTTTCTATATCTATAACATTCATAATAATTTAATGAATTAAGAAACTGTGTTCGACAATATGATAAATAAACGTTAATTAAACGAAAATATTGATTTTAATCAACTAACTAACTACAAATTTGTCTTCTAAGTAAAAAAATATTCAATTTTAAAATAATTTGAAAAGTAGTCTGTTTGATAGTGTAGTCATTGTCTCCTGCGCGCGCATGTATAATCTGTGCCTTCGAAAAAAGTAATTTGCGCGCCATTTTAACAAATATTTCTTGTTGTGAAATGTGTTTACTGTGATTAAAAAATAAATTACTTCTACAAATAAAAAAAACAGTGATAAGTGTAGAACGTCGAAAATACTTGAACAAAAAACACAAGTCCGGTGTATCGGGTGACGTAGAAATGTGAGGAAAACGTCTACGAAATTTCCTTAGGAAAAAAAGGTAAGCGAATTTGATTCGTTTATATTCGTAAATGTGCTGAAAAACGTCGTAAGAAGCTTGTGCGCTTTGGTGAATTTCTGAGCCTCGGCTGTAACATCCAAAATAGCGCACGTGCATCTTAATGTACTATTATATTTATTAGTTTCGAAGGTGTCACCTGTTTCGAAGGTTCCAAAGTCCTTTTGTAAATAAAATAATGGTAAAAAATAAAACAAACAAGCTTTTGTTAGACATAGAAAAAAAAACTAATAGACAAGGAAGACTAAGTATAGAATAATAGTACATTAAGATGCACGTGCGCTATTTTGGATATTACGGCCGAGGCTCAGAAATTGCAGCCCGAGCTGCAGGCGAGGGCGTAATGGAGCCGAGGGTATAATCACCAAAGCGCACAAGCTTCTTACGACGTTTTTCAACACATTTGCGAATAAAAACGAATCAAATTCGCTTACCTGCAATTCCTGAGCCTCCATTTTTCGTTCTCACAATACTTTTTAACATGGAATAAATACACCACAAAGAGCTAGGTTTATACTTATTCGCCAGCTCATTGAAATAAGCCAAAAAGACATTCTCTGAAAACGAAATGACATTTTTGCTGTTCTTCCATTCAATGAACTTTTCGTAGGCAAGAATGTACCTATTTTTCCTTTGATTATGCTGGAAGGAGACTCACTTGCATTTTGTGCCCCAGTAATTACGAGTATTTCCTGTGGGGTTAAATTAAGTTCTTCTTCATTGCTTGAAACCGACGAACGACATTGTTAGAGTCACAAAAATCAAAGCAAATGAAAATAAAATACTTCTGAAAAATGGCGCGCGGAATTCTTGTTGCGCGCGCATTTCTTTTTTCAAATGAGGAGCTGTAACGCAGCAGTGGCAATGCTCCCAAACAGCGTAGTCATTGAAAAAGTACAAAAACTTTAAATTTATTGCTTACAAAATCAATTAATGTTAATTTGTTGTCAAATTTAACTAATCTCATTCAACAAACTGTTTATATATTATATTTTCATCAACATTAGGTATACAGGGCGTCCCACGGCGATGCCACACGGAGGGAAAGTACCTTAAATATTAATGATAGGATATTTTACTGAAAGAAGACATCATTTAATTTTTAATAATAAGTAGAACTGCATTCACAGATTTTTTAAAAATCGCCTACCTCAACTGGGAATCGAACCCGCCAAATGTGACAGTAAAATTACATGTATTTTATAATAGCGTCTGAAAGGGCTACTCATAAGCATTATTTTGTGAACAGACGCTTGAAAATTTAAGTATTCCATTTTCGAATTATTTATTTTTACTAATATCAGCCAGTTGCATGGTAATTGTGAGCTCATGAAGAAGTACCTACTACACTTTATGTATCGCTTTATTATTATCATGTACTTATACCACGGAAATCTCGTATCTCAAGTGGGTAGATCTTTGAAATGATAATGTTAATGGTTGGAAGCATGGCCAAATCAGAGGAAATTTCTCTAAACAAAATTTTAAATAAAATGTAAAATTTTATGTTTTTACTTTCATTTAATATGCTAGGTTATTAAGGAAAAAATAATGCTTATGAGTAGCCCTTTCAATTTCAATAAAATACATGTAATTTTACTGTCACATTTGGCGGGTTCGATTCCCGGTTGAGGTAGGCGATTTTTAAAAAATCTGTGAATGCAGTTCTACTTATTATTAAAAATTAAACGATGTCTTCTTTCAGTAAAATATCCTATCATTAATATTTAAGGTACTTTCCCTCCGTGTGGCATCGCCGTGGGACGCCCTGTATATTTACGAAAATGTTATAAATATTTTAGACATTAGAACTCCTTGCTCTTTGTTATTATAAAAAAAAAATTATATAACTTGTGCTATAATATATAATGAGAAAAGCACGCGTTTTTAATAAGCTGGATTATGGACCTAAATACAGTGCAAATAGAGCTGTTTTATGAGCAAATGTGTTGAAAAAATTATTATAGAAGCAAAACAAACACCTGTTATTTTTAAGGTGATTTTAAACCAATACGAGCCTGCAGAACTCATATATTAACATAATAACAATTTTCAAGATGGCGGCCAAAAACTGTACTTAGTCTTATTTTTGGCATCTTGAGAGTTGCTTACGAAATTAAAAATGGAGATATATGTCTTTGAAGGCATAATATTCACACCGAGACAAAAAAATAACATTTGTCTATGCGATCCGTCTGTAAGCCTTAAAATGGCTGTATCTTTCGATCCTTAAAGGATAGCCATTTAAAATTTTCGAAGAATATGTGTTAATGTAGTGGACATACTAATAAATAATAAAAAAATTATAAAATGAAAAAGAAGGGTAACCCATTCATAAAAGGGTTTTTCAATACATTTGCTCGAAAAACGTACTTACAAGGACGTAAACATTGCTCGTAAGTAGTTACTTACCGAACTAGTGCGGTAAGTAAAAAAAAATACCAAGAAGTTTTTACACTCTGATCATAAAATTATTTCGTAAAAATAATACAGTGGTGACTTTTTACTTGGGTGACGACTGCCTACATATATTTAAAATCAAATGGGGAGTACCAGGAGAACATAAATCGACAAGAGGCTGACAGTACCCATGGTTGGTTCCTTTACCAAGTGTATTACTTAAACCTGTTTTCTCACAAATGTATTGAAAAATGTCGTAAGATACACGTCCGTAAGGGTTATGACAAACTCGTGCCGATGGTAAACCAAAACAAAACGTCAACTCGTTTGTAATAACCCTACTTACGGAACTTGTAGGGTATGCTTCTTATGATGTAAAGGTTTGCAACAAGAAAAAAATTCAGAATTACATTCCCTACGGGTGTGAAATAAGGGTAATTTTTGTATGAAATTATATGTCTTCAAAGTAAAATTCATACAAATTTTTGTTTTAACTATTGTAAAAAAATGTGTAAGTACGTTGAGCGATTCTTGAAAATCATCCTCTAAGGGGGTGAAATAGGAGATGAATTTTTGTCGGTTTGATGGTCTAGTCTAGACGACAGTCGATGTCGACTAATGAATTAAAAAAAAAAGCTGAAACACGTACTTTCAAAGTTTCTACGAAGGCAGGAAGACAGTCAGACAGGCTTACAGACGGATGATATTTTAAATGATATTGTTTTGTATCGGTGCCCTCGAAGACATAAAATCTCTTCTTTAAATTTCGTAAAGGCCAATAATAAGCAATTTACAGTTTTTGGCCGCATTCTTGAATTTATTATGTTATTTACGTTATTTAGGTAACAAGCATATATGAATTCAGCAGGGTCTTATTGGTTTTAAACACTTTAAAAATAACAGAGGTTTGTTTTGCTTCTAGATGCAAAACAGAAGCCTTTTTTTCAAATACAGGAAGTCGATAAAACGTTATCAGTGTCACAGTCTCAGGTTTTCCAATAAAAGCGTTTAACACCCTCTTTTTTATTTATCTCTTGTCGTTTTATAATGTAACATGCTTTTATTTAAAAGTGATGACGTTTTAGTTCTTATTCTACGTCTAAAAAAAGCTTGTTTTAAAAATTATTTTATACCATAATTTTATTTGTATTTTTTAGTCATACATAACATACATTGACATCATTGTCAAATACTAAACAACAACACACCCTAGAATCAGACGAGCCCAAACCTAAGATATTTTTCTACGTACACCCAAAAGCACGTCAGTAGAAACACTTTAGACTTTATGGCTTAGTAATAGAGTTGCAAGTGTTTATAAACACTATTATACACGTGCGGTTGATCGCACGTAAGGTATAGGCATTTCCTCTATGGTATAGGTAAATTAGGTAGTCAATATAAAATAAGCGCCTCTAGTATGGAGTAGAAAAACTACAGTTTGTAAAAGGCCTAGCTTAACCAAAATATTTTATAAAGGAACCTGCAAGAGTTGTTTTCTCAATAAAATATTACCAGGTAAGCAAACCACACTGCCCACCAACAAATGGCGCTGCAGGATTTCTGAAACGCGGTATTATCTCACTTTTACGAGTATATGGCTATCTTCCGGCAGCTTCAAGATCAGATTCACATTCGTATGCAAAATTTCATCTCAATCGGAAACCGGGAAGTACCTAGGTCTAATTTAACATGCAAGATTCGGTTACAGACATACTCGTACAGACAGAAACCGCGACAGGTGAAACTAAATCAAAGCTTTTAATAAGAGGATGAATGTATGTATGGGTATACTTATGTAGAGAAATGCGCGTCAGAATTTTATTGCAGGAATGTTTATGAGGGTGTCCCAGCAAGTATGTTAGACTAGTGAATATCCGCCACCTGCTACATTTTCCAGCTAAGACGCCATTAATTTTTCGTACAACTTTTTTTTTCTTAGACC
Source organism: Athrips mouffetella (assembly GCA_947532105.1). NCBI lineage: Eukaryota > Metazoa > Arthropoda > Insecta > Lepidoptera > Gelechiidae > Athrips > Athrips mouffetella. The sequence goes on from OX383956.1 coordinate 39,049,432, forward strand.
TTTTATGGGGTTAATTACCTCGCGTTGTATTCTTTGTCCGGTCTGCTAAGAAAGAAATAAGCACGCCATTTGTACAAATATTATTCATTAATTAATAATAATTACTTTCAAAAATGACGACTTCTACTGTATTTCCACAAATTCAAAACATTTACAAATACAAAATAGTAGCAAAGCGCGTGCGAGACATTAGACTTTCGACCCAATTAGGCAATAACGCCCTCGCCTGCGGCTCGGGCTGCAATTTCTGAACCCCGTGTGCGGTTACCAAAATAACGCACTTGCATTTTAATTTATTATTACGTTATAGTTTGTTATAGTTGCTGAAAAGCCAACTAAGAACACAAATAAAATATTTGTAACGGAACTGAGGGTAAAAACGCAAGTGGCACTCTTTTCTTCACGGTGGTGACCATCAAAAATGCAACTAAAAAAAACTAGCTCCGCGTCCGTTTCATCATCACATCCCATGAAAAAAAAAACGTCTACTACAGGGCAGGGAGCTCCCTCCAGAATTCTAGCTTTTGCTGGAAAAATATGGAGGGGAAGTGCCATAGTCACCTCGCTTGTTAGCGTTATGGCTGTCACCATGGACCGCGGTTGTAGGTTACCGCAGTAAGTAAGATGTAAGATACAAAGGAGGATGCTGCTGCCCATCCTCCAGTTAACCCTTAGTCGCCTCTTACGACACCCATGGGTATGTATGGGTTGGTACTATTCTTTGCCGGCACCACACGGGTCCGTTTACTGTACAAAATGTTCAAAAATTCCTAGAGTAATTTAAAATTAAAATTACGTGTCTATTATCGCCAACAAAAAAGTGTGCTGGAAAGAGTTAAAATTACCCAAACCAGGCATTTAAGGGTTTTGTTATTTGACAACCAAATATTTGTAAACATTGGAAACCCACAAAAAGGTAGAAGATTAAAGCTAGGTGTGCAGATTTCAGATTGAGACGATTGAAGATTTATTTCAGACCAATGAAACGATTAACTGCGTGTCCAAGAATTCGTTGTCATAATATTCTATCTAAGATTTTTATTGCCATTCTTCCTAACTAGAAACATTTATCTGAATGGCACCCATTTGGTACATGGCCAAAACAAAATCCATTCCGTTTTTGTGGACAAAGAAAAGAAATTGTTGTTATAGCAAGTTAGATCTTGATAATACACATAGAAAGAAAGAATCTGATACAAAATAAGTTCTTTGTTTTGTAAGAAGCAATATTGCAACAATCAATCTTCGGTAAAAGGAAAAGAGAAAAGTAGTTATTTGTGCGACAGTAAATTCTCATTGTGCAACAAAATAAATTTTTCACCGACAATAAATAAATAAGTAGAAGCTACACTTGTTCTGTAAATAAATGGTGTTCGTGCAGAAAAATAAATATTTGACCGACAAAGTAATTAAATGAGTGACAACATGCAATTGCAATGCAGAAAATGTGCTTCATTTGAATCAACTGCGAACATCTTTTATAGAAAAGTCGGCGTTCTGAAGTGAAATGGCGTACGTGCGTTATCATTGCGTGATTTTTGCAGTGCTATTAATGTGTTTGGCGGTTTTAAAAATAAGATCTCATTATGTAACCAATAAAGGTTTTGATTTCATATCTACCTACTAACTTGATAATATTACTAACTTACATTTAAAATTTTTACTTACTGTACCTAAAAATATACATAGTCATCGAAAACATAAAATTCGCAACAATAATCATAGGTAGGTTATGTTCTCTTGCGACGCGAGTGTTTCGCGGCAGTGAACTCACGATTTGTAACTTATTTGCTTATTCTGCTGCACAAATAGCTACTCAGTACCTGAAAGATCAGCTCTGCCACGTACAGCGCCATCTTGTACAGACTAGAAAAACTAACAGTAATTCTTTCTTGTCAGGCCGATTTTCGGTGTATAATCCCCTAAAAACTGTTAAAACATAAGTAAAAATAGTATGCATCACAATTGATAAAAAATATCAACGGGTGAGCAAGCTATGCTACTCGCCAACGGATGGCGCTGTAGGGTTTCTGAAACGCGCTATTTTCAAGAAATGGTCAAAAACACGGAAAAACGAATTTTCCCAGACATGAGACACTGCTAGATCGATTTTTCGCTGCTGAACACCCCCGTATAATAAATTTCATCCAAATCGTTGGAGGCGTTTTCTAGAAATATCGCTCGTTTAATAGTAAAGGATGTGCATAAATAATAGTTCTTTTGCAGCAATAGTTATTTATTTTGATAGACAAATTAATTTAGAGCTGCTCAATCTCACATTGTTTACAGGACATAACTTGCATGCAAACTTGACATATTTGCAAGTAATTTTTATATTTGATTTACCAACGTTTGTGCCGCCTACTTGAAACTCTTGGCTTAGAGTAGCCACAGAGACAGTGACGAATTAAGACTACTTGATGCCCTAAGCAATCCACGACTGTGGGCCCCCCTATCCGTATGTCAACTAGATTCGGTGGTTAGAGGATACGAAAGGGGGCACTGAGGAGTTGGGACTTAGAAACTTTTTCTCAATTTTTAGGGTTCCGTACCTCAAAAGAAAAAAACGGAACCCTTATAGGATCACTTTGTTGTCCGTCTGTCTGTCTGTCTGTCTGTCAAGACCCTTTATCTCACGAACGGGTAAAGGTATCAGGTTGAAATTAATACCATATATTAGAATCCATGAACCACACAAGATCTGAAAATTTCAATTTTTTACAACGACGCAATCAAAAGATATGGCATTTTATGTCCTCATCTCCATACATTTATTCAAAAATGCAAAACCTACAGGGTACTTCCCGTTGACCTAAAATTATGAAATTTGGCAAGAAGCTAGGTCTCACAGTACAAATAATGGGAAAAGTCTGAAATCATTAAATATTACAACTTTTCTCACAACTAATGGTAACCAATTGTGGTGAGCTCCCGTTTCAAGAACATTCATATAAGAGAGAGGTCAAGTTGGATGGTCGCTGAGGCGATTTTTGTTTTAGTTCTATTTAAAAACGGGAACACTTACAAATTTGAAAATTTGTATGTTTATAGTGCATAAGCTACAAAATAACAACAAATAATAAAATTTGGTCAAGCGCGTGTCGGACTCAAAAAATCGAGCACATTAACTTACTGAAATTTCAACTAATACAATTATGTTTATGTGGTGGTACGGAACCCTCAGTGCGCGAGTCCGACTCGCACTTGGCCGGTTTTTTTGATTTCTCTAAAAATGATTTCTAATGATTGGTTTGGATAAAATAAACAAAAATAAACATTTTTTAATCAATTCAATTTTTCTCTTAAATTAATAGATTCCGAGATATTTTACCTAAAAAATTGAATTTACTATGAAGCTATATTCTGTCAAAAATCAATATTATTACAAATTCTTCGAACTTTATTCATAAGGTTCACCTAAATAGTATATAAAACTTACTTATGACATTAAAATTAGGGCGACGGAATTTGTTTGGAATTTGTTTTTTCATGGCGGGGGGCTCCGCCCCCCGAGCCCCCCGCTTCGTCGTCCCGCCTTTCAGTTGGCCTAATAATAAAATTGGGTTGGGCCAATTCGTTTCTGTAACAACTTTTGAACCTAACCTATCCTATTCGGAAGTAACCAATTATCTCAATAACTAACGTCTATCCGAAACAATCATTAAAAACAATAAAAAGCAATTTTTTTTTTTCTAAGTCCCAACTCCATAGCGCTCCCTTTGCTACACCTCAACCGAATCGGTCTTTAAACCTTTACCGCCTAAAAACATTAGTTTTTTGTAAAATAAGATGATGAGATGTATCGTACCTTGTGTGTAAATGTAAGGTACCTTGTATGTAATGTAACGTACCTTGTGTGTAACGATTAATATCCTATGTTGAAAGAGCGAAACGTGTAGGATATACAACTGTCGTACAGTTACGACTTTAGTTTCGCAGTACAACTCGCGTGTTGGGTATCTAAAAGGTTTTCTCAGCATCACTTTGAGTACCGATCTTTGGTCTCTTTCTAGATATATGATTATACGGTCTTTGAAGCACTCCCCCATGCAGTGATGCAATATACCTATACCTAAGAAGGGATTGGAATAGAGCTTAATAGACCAAGATTATAGACATACTATCGGCACTCTGCCGAAGTAGTTTTATGATGTGGATAAGCTTACGCAATCTCTGAGAAAGAGCATGTCGTGCAAACGTCAGCTTTTCATCAAGAATTACTCCCAAATACCTGATCATGTCAACCCTCTCCACACATTGAGCGGCACACTTAACGTCTAAATCAGAGAGATCTAGACCGCACGTGTGAATTCTAATCGTCTTAGAAGATGCTGACGGTCTAGCAGCAGCAGTTTTGTAAAAACATAAGAACTTTTATTTTGTTGCGTTCAGTGTTAATAAATTTTTATTTACCGGAGAAGCCACATCAGCCATTCCCCTCTCAGCTTCTTCTAGGACCACATTCCAAGATTTGCCACGAAAAATAAAGGCGGTATCGTCAGCGTAGCAAATTGTCTCAACATCCCTACGGTTTTTAAATAGGCCAGTTATCTCGTTAATGTAAATGATGAATAACGTAGGACTCAGGACACTCCCCTGCGGGACGCCAAACCATATTTCTGTGGGTTCACTGATATCATTTCACACTTTTACCCTCTGATATCGGCTTGAAGGTAGCTGGTAAACCAGTCCAGTGCAACACCACGCACTCCAATGCACTCCAGCTTCTTAAGCAATATTTGTGGAGACACGGTGTCGAACGCCTTGGATAAATCTGAAAACATTCCCACGCATACATCGCCGTCATCCAGAGCCTTAAATACATTATGCAGCAAAAGAGTTACTGCGTCCTCCATTGATTTCTTTTGCTGGCGTTCCGTCTGTGCTTGAGCCGTTAGGCCTCAGTCGCACTGACGGTAGGTGGGAGGTGGACGCAACACCAATTTTGCGTGACATAGGCCGTCGGCTCGACAAAAGGGATGTGACCCCCGCTCCGAGTCGTTCCTGGTGCAAAGGCTTTCCATAGCCATTCAATGTGGTAATACCGCGAGCATTATGGGCACTTTTGCACGGGGAACGTCAAGGGGCAGTTTATTAGACTAACACATTATTGTATTTTAATTTTGAGTACTTTGACTTTTGTATTTGATACGAAATAAATTGAATTGATTATTATCAAATTAATTAATTATGCAAACATTTGATTGACACAGATTTGCGGGGGCGCTAGGCGGGGGGCCCGCGGGAAGGGGTGCTTTGTGGTTGGCTGATCGCAATTCCGGTGCATTCGAATTGCCAAATGCACTAGCGGGCAGCGAGTGGGCAAGCGGGAGCGGGGTTATCATTCTAGGTCGGGCTCGAATTTTCAAATTAGTCCTATCCTAGCAACTTTGTTTGATGTGGTTATTAGTGACGTGAGAGTCAGACGTGATGCCCTAAGGACGGATTTTTTTTTGTGCTTCTTCTGGTGCCCCCTCAGACGTGATGCCCTAGGCAATTGCTTAATGTACTTATAGAATATGCACAAAATGCTGAATGGGGTATAACACTAACAACTAAATAAACTGATTAACTAGGCAAGTATTTCTGAAACTATTAATTGGTTTTTGAACGTCCTTTATCAAAATGTGCCTCTTGAGGGTACTGAAGAGTTGTGAAATGGGTCAATATCTGAGAAATCTTTTAATTTTTTATTTTTTATTTAATTTTTTTTAACGTGCCACAAAATTGTTCCGAGTATAGTTTTTATGCATGCTAGGTGGTACAAACCCTCATGTTAAGTGTACGTGAAGGGTGTCCAGGAATAGATACGAGCCTTAGAAACAAAATTGGCTTTTTTGTAATGTCGAGGATAGAATGGTTTTGTGGACGAGTTATAAACTCTGCTTTTCACTTTGATTGCGAGGAAATAAAACGTAAAAGTACTCTCTAAATGTAACTGAATAATGAGTTGTTCTGCTTCAGTGAAGAATATGTTGACGCATGGGGGAGGTGCTGCAGGCCCGCGCGCAGGGCGTACACCACCGCGATTACTTTTTTGCCCTAGTGCACAAAATTCGACTTTGTGCAGCCTATATCCAGCACAAATTAGCACTTTCAGAGCATGAGAAGTGAAAAAAATGTTTCTTCGGTAAAGTTGCTTGTTTTCGTGAGTAGAATCACTGGGCTTCGGGATTAAAACGAATAAAAATTCATGCTGTATACCTAGTTATGTTTTAGATTCACGAAGTTTCCAAACAAGTAATTTTTGATTGAATTTTGGCGCATATGCTGTATCGAAAGCTAGCACGCTGAATATCTTGAAATTTGTTTATATTATTCATGAAAGCTATTTAATTGCTTCATTCGCTGTAAACTTTTTTTCGGTACAAATAGACGAGTATAAAGTTACTCCATCCAGTGTAGCGGCTTAGTAACTTTTTGACTAATTCTGCAAACATATTATGTAGCTTTACACATAATATGTTTATTAGGTCTTGTATATTATTATATTTTCTCTTTGATTGTCTTAATATAACCAGACGAGGTCAGAGTTCAAGGGCGCGTACAATTTGCAGTGTTTCTTGTGAACGTGGTGCGAGTTCTGCTGACTAAGCTTCATCCAGCCCCCAACCAGCGAGCAGCAGCTGCAGCAAGAAAGGCCGCCCGAGCAGCACTTATACTTGTAAGTCGTTTTAGACCTTAATTTTTGTAAGACTATCAATACCTATCAAAAAATGTCATCAGTTTGATATAAAAAAAATAGATTTTTTCGCTTTTCATAATGCAAGAAACCCATATGCCTGTCTCGCGTCACCGCAGCCTACGTCTATGGGGCCAGTTATTGAGTATACTTACATACCCATCCTTTTAACCTGTTTTAACTTGTTTCACCCTACTAACTATGGTCAAACAAAATGCAGTGCTTACCCGACTAGTCTATACATATAATAAAAGAGTAAAAACTGTGTAACTGTACTTTTGACAAATTTATGAAAAAATGAGTGTAGGCAATAAGAAAGGACTAACAAAACATAAAAAATAAATTTTTTGAAACTTTTGTCTGTCTGTCTGTATGTATTCGATAAACTCCGAAACGACTGAACGGATTTTCTCGCGGTTTTCGCATATACGTTAAGCTTAGCTCTGAGCAACATATAGGCTATGTTTCATTTAAATCGGTTCACTCAATGAGAAGCTACACTAATGTAAAGTATCAAATTGCCTGTGCGACAATAACTCACTAACTACTAAACCGTTTCATACGGGGTTTTTGATCACGTGTTTGGGTTTCTTTCGTGCAACATAAAACATTAGTTTCATTGCAAACGGTTCACTCAGACAGAAGGTACGCAAAGTTTCATGCGGCAGCGCAAATAACTCACAAACTATTGAACGGATTCAAACTACTTGAACAATTCGAACGGGGTTTTCAATAACGAATTTGGGTTGCTATCGTGCAATATTTGAACTTATTTTACTGCAATCGGTTCACTAAAAGAGAAAATAGGTGAGTTCATAGTTTCAAGCGTTGAAGCCAAGCTGAAATCAAACAAAGCTTATAATTTTGAAAGGAAGAAAGCGTTGTTGAAAATTCCGTTTGATCCGGTCCAGTTGTTTGTGTAAAAGTCGTGGGTACAGCTAAAGATTGGTAAAATCTAGATTTAGTTTTATGATAAAAATAATAACTAAAAATCCTTTCTATTTCGGCATAGCGGTGCAACAAATGTAAAAAAATGCATGAAAGTTCTAGAGTTTTGAAAACTTAGATAAGCAGGTACTTATAAACAAAATACTTCAAAAAATAAAGAGAGATGTGAATCATTGTTTTTTATGAATTGTCTTTTAAGGGGAGAAATAAGTTACAAAGATTGTACAGAAGTAAAGTCCAACAGTTTTGTATGTAGGTACATGTACATTGTGAAGCTAGACACGTTGGACTTTGTACCGCTCTTTTTTCAGTAGCCACAGAAGCTAAAGTGACTCAGCCTCAGATTTAGTTACGCTTTGTCCGAGCGAAGCAAGATTTTTATTCTGATGGCTTTGTTTTGTATAAGAAATAACAAAACCCGTATCACAGTTCGTCCGCGTGTAATTCTACTATAATTTTACACTTACGAGGATAGTGGGCGACCTCACAGTCCAGTCCAGTCAGTAACAGGTGTTTAATTTACAAAAAATCCGTACTATCTGTACTTTGTATATACCCAATAATATAAAAGTGAGAACTGCACTGTCTGTCTGTTACGCTTTTATGACTAATCCGATACACCGATTGTGATAAAAACTTGGTAAGAAGATAGTTTGAACCATGGGAAAAGTCATTATCTGCTTTTTCTGAACCCAACGCAGACGGAGTCGCGGGCAACAGCTAGTAAAAACATATAAGACAAGTTTTGAAGACGTTGACCCTTTTAACCTTCCTAAACACAAATTTAAAGATGAGGTAAAGTCCGTGATTACTACATTGTAATACATTAATTATCCACTCTCATTTCTTTCCACTCAATACCTTCCTTCTCATGGTACAGTCAGCGGCATGTCAGAGGAAACATTTTTCACTGTGTTAACTAACATACCATTAAGACTAGTTTTGCTACTGACGTGCTGTTGGTTGAACACAACTAACTTGCATTACTTTAAATAAGCAAATTCTGATACACATATAGCTTCACACACAGAAACACACACACACTTCACTCACACACACTCCCACACATGACATACACAACACATCTACAATAAACTTATTTTGTTTGTTTTTGCTCGACGACGTTTATTGTATGGCGACCCCCCTTATTTTTAGGGTTCCGTACCTCAAAAGAAAAAAACGGAACCCTTATAGGATCACTTTGTTGTCCGTCTGTCTGTCTGTCTGTCTGTCTGTCTGTCTGTCTGTCTGTCTGTCTGTCAAGACCCTTTATCTCACGAACGGGTAAAGGTATCAGGTTGAAATTAAAACCATATATTAGGATCCATGAACCACACAAGATCTGAAAATTTAAATTTTTTACAACGACGCAATCAAAAGATATGACATTTTATGTCCTCATCTCCATACATTTATTCAAAAATGAAAAACCTACAGGGTACTTCCCGTTGACCTAAAATTATGAAATTTGGCAAGAAGCTAGGTCTCACAGTACAAATAATGGGAAAAGTCTGAAATCATTAAATATTACAACTTTTCTCACAACTAATGGTAACCAATTGTGGTGAGCTCCCGTTTCAAGAACATTCATATAAGAGAGGGGTCAAGTTGGATGGTCGCTGAGGCGATTTTTGTTTTAGTTCTATTTAAAAACGGGAGCACTTACAAACTTGAAAATTGGTATGTTTATAGGGCATAGGCTATAAAATAACAACAAATAATAAAATTTGGTCAAGCGCGTGTCGGACTCAAAAAATCTAGCACATTAACTTACTGAAATTTCAACTAATACAATTATGTTTATGTGGTGGTACGGAACCCTCAGTGCGCGAGTCCGACTCGCACTTGGCCGGTTTTTTTTTTCTTTTCCTTTTATTATTAGGTAATAAATTTGCCTTAAAAACCCATATCCCGTGAAAACATTCAACTAGCTACCTATTTCGGTTCAAAAGATAGAACTATCGACCTAGTAAAACACGACACATTTTCGACAATATGCCCCACTTTGCGTCACTGTTTTCATCCCAGCAGGTGTTTTGCAAGGTACTCCTTGTTGGATCTCCTACTAGTAAGCCTGTCTGACTGTCAGCCTTTAAATGGCTGTATCTTTTGATCCTTAATAAATAGACGTTAATAATCTTTAAACAATATATTGTGCTAATATGGTGGACATACTAATAAATAATAAAAAATAATTAAGATTCTGGCCGTTTTACTCTTAATTGCGCGCTAAATTTTGAATTTGTTTTTATCTTTCATAGTGAAAAATAATAAATATTGACTCTCTTCCTTAGATTTTTGCTGAAACTTTCTTTGAGAAACAAAAAAAAATGTTTTTTACAGCCTAATATGAACTAATATTTATTAAAACATGAAAATTATTTTCGTGATGAGCTATGCCACAATATTTTCAATTTGTTATCTATCAAACCGGATATACCTTTTATTAATAATCAGCCCGTCGTCGTAAGCTGCTTGTTGCGGGCTTTCCTCTTTGATTTTGGGAATAAACTAGCCAGCTAGTGCTCTTGAAGATCTATTTCACCTAGCTGAGTTATAAAAGCCAATTTACAGGAACCCTCATTTATATATAGGAAGACATCTTTCGCAAGTTTTAGCGTAGACTAGTACACAGTAGTTTGCAAAAGATATCTCAATTTTATCAGGACCTTATTTTATGATATAAATTTCCTGTGACTATGTTTTTGCCACAATATTTTCTGACGGGTAACTGAACTTTGAGATCGATCCCAAAATTGTTTTCCTTTAAAGTCTAAGTTATTATTTTGGTGAAACCATTAAATTTAACACTTGGTATTGAGAGCAACTTAATAACATCTTAGATTACATGTTTTAAAATTGTTTGTTTTCTATCTACCTTTTTTAAAAATTACCGAATGTCCTTTTTACTATTTATTTTTAAACAGTGTTTTATATAACGTAAGTAGGTACTTTTTATTATAAGTTAATGATCTAAATCTAACTGTGTTTCTTTTAAGGCCTTAGGCTTTGTCCGGAGTCCCATGAAAGTTTGTATAAGAGTCCGTCAGTTTTGAAGTTAGGACCTTCAAAATTTGTGTTTAGGCTGTCGACTAAAAATTGGTTTACGTGTCTCAGGGTTTTTGAAAATTCCACACCCTAAGGGGTGAAAAGGGGGATGAAGTTGAAAATCCTTCATTTTCAAAATAAAATGCACTTTTATTGTAATTCTGTAGAACGTACATAACTGTTATTGAAATTCCACCCCAAATTCAATCCCTAAAACAGGGAAATGGGGTGAAAAAGTCTATAAACCAATATGGGTATCGTTTGTATGGTTTATCAGGTCGCTGATTACGAAAACTACAACAATTTTGAAATCCAACGTGGTGGACGTGAAATACCATTACCCCTGGGGATGGGGTTGGGGTGCGATAGGGTTGAAATGTCTAAAAATCAATATGGGTGTCGTTTGTAAGGTTTATCGGATACGGATACGGATAGGGTTAGGGATAGATTTTTAAGCTTTGCTAAGTGCTCAGAAGCCCTACAGACTAGTTTTCTTCTGCTTTTCGGTATTTTAACCGGTCGTGCCATGTTGCGCCGCGGCCGACCAGTCCTTCATGAATCTACTAAGTGTCCTCTCTTTCTACAAAGTGCGTTTGTTCTGCTTTTTTGTAAGGTAGGCCTCTCTACTGTCGGCTGACGGTCTATTACTAAAATTTCTATCCGTTTTGTTACGTTATTTTCAAGATTATTCGTACCAAAATCTAAGTACCGTAATCAGTTCGGCGCTACCCACGCTCACTTAGACGACTGCAGTTCCGTTGTGCTGATAAATGTAACCATTTTTTTTTATATTAAGCCAAATATCCATAATACTAACTGTTTCCGAGTTTTCACATGATAAACTCTCCCTCACTACCATGGGTTGGTTGGAAGAAATCTCTTATAGAGATAAGCCCGCCTTTGTAAATGTCGATTTGTTTGTATCTTTCTGTATGTAAATTTGTGCAATGAAGAATATATATAAAAATGTTTGAATTTACAAAATGTAGTTTTTTGAAAATATTTCATTTGGTTTTAAGTTTACACTATTATATCTGTGGAATAAAATAATGTTTATTTAATTATCTTTCATTTGAAGTCGGCCTAGTAGTTATCTAAACAGAGTATAAATAGAATAGGCCCGGCTGCCATCTTTGTTATAGCTAATAAATGTACGGTAGTCACATAAAAAGTACGGTAGTCACCTAACACCTAATGCCTAATAAGTACACATACCAGTAGTCCGTATAGCGGAGGTAAGTCCTACGAAAATCGTTATTTGAAGACTTTTTTACAAATGGGTCCCGCTCTACAAAGAGCACAGTATTTTAAAAACCTGCATAAAAACTTTTTGTAGCCCGTGGGTGTTTTAAGAGGCGACTAAGGAATTCTTAACCGGTGGATAGGCAGCAGCATCCGTCTGTGTATCATACCATTTTTATACTTACTGCGGTCACCAACGACTGCGGTCCATCCATGGTGCCAGCCGCGACGCTAACAAGCGTGGTGACTACGAGTATGTTACTTCCCCTCCACATCGTTCCAGTGAAATCTGGAATTCTGGATGAAGCTTGTTTTATAATACCAAAGTCGGTTGTTTAGTTGACATGTTTTTATTACATCAAAACAAGGGGTTGCTATGATACCACATTACATCCCCCCCAATAAAATAAAAAAAAAAAAACTTAAAAACCGAATCTGCTCGGAGCTCTTCTCGACCTTCCCGAGCGACGTGGCTCGTTTAGTTCAGGAGTAGGTACTTGAACTGGTTCGGTAGAAAGTGTGGCCGGCTCAGCAGAAGACAATACCGGTGCTTGAGGCACATCTCCCATATCCAAGCGTTGGGATTCGGCACGGCTCGGTCCTGGTAAATAGTAGGTAGATCGGGATGGAATTTCCGAATCGACACGTGTGCGGAGCTGTTCAACGTGTTTTCTTTTGATGGATCCTTCTATTTCCGAATCGACACGTGAGCGGAGCTGTTCGACGTGTTTTCTTTTTATGGATCCTCCTATGTCGACCAGAAAAGAATAAGGACCAGTCATTTCCACCACAATACCCTGTTCTGAACCTTTTCCAACAGGTTTATTTACCCACACTTTATCACCGGGACGGAAAAATGGTGCAGGTTTTAAACTACCTTGTAATTGTTGCTTTAGTTGTGCCTTTTCCATTTTTGCTCTTTCATCTGGTTTTAGTAAGTCGAAAGTCGTTCGCATTTTTCGACCAAACATTAGCTCATGAGGTGACGTTTCCGTTGTATGTTGCGGAGTACTCCGATAGCTAAAAAGAAAACTGTGTAGTCTGGTCTGTAAATCAATAGTTCTGTCAGAGGATAGCATCCTTTCTTTAAAAGTACGGACCGCTCTCTCAGCTAAACCATTTGTTCTGGGATGATAAGGTGTTGTTTTAATATGGTAAATACCAACTTTCTTACAAAAAATCTTAAATTCTTCGGCTATAAACTGAGGGCCATTGTCGGATACTATGTACTTAGGATAGCCAAAACTAGAGAAAATTCTTTGCATTTGCCTGATAGTTGATGCGCTGGTTGTGTTCTTCATCGGAATAACTTCCAACCATTTTGTATAAGCATCGATAATGATTAACCACATGTATCCAAAGAAAGGTCCGGCAAAATCAACATGAATCCTTGCCCAAGGCTCAGGTGGTATGCCCCAAGAGTAGACTGGAGCTTCAGATATATTTTTCCTTGATTGTTGACAGCTCTTACATTTTTGTATATAGTCTGCTATATCTTTATCAATATTTGGCCAATACACATGCAAACGGGCTTGTGATTGCATTGCACTAATACCGCAGTGGCCATCGTGCAGCATATTTAAAATCTCATTTTGTAAAATATGAGGAATGCATATTCTGCCATTCCATAATAAAAAACCGTCTTCAAATGACAGCTCTGACTTCTTTTCATAGAAAGGATATAAACTTTTTTCTAAATCTTTTTTTTCTGGCCAATGAGATGTCACATAGTCGCAAACTTTTTTTAGTATGGAATCTTTAGAGATTTCTTCACGTAAAGAATGTTTCGTCACAGATATTGTCTTCAGTCGAAGACGAAGTAGGTGCGCATACTTTGGTAGTCCAGCATGTTCCATTAAGGACTGTTCTGTATTTGGTAATGGAAGCCGTGATAGGGCATCGGCGGGCGAGTTATCTTTGGCTGGTAGGTACTCGATGTCGTAGTCGTAACTGTTCAACGTTATCGCCCATCGTAAAAGTCTGTTACTTGCAATTTTTGGTGTTTCACGTTTAGGGCTGAAAATACGTTCCAGAGGTTTGTGATCGGTGAGTAAAATAAATTTTCGCCCGTATATGTATTGATGGAACTTAGTTACTGCATACACCAACCCGAGGGCTTCTTTATCTATTGTTGAGTATCTGCGTTCTACATCAGATAGTGTTCTCGACCCGAAAGCTATCGGTCGCATCTTTCCGTCATTGTACTTATGAAAAAGTACCGCTCCAATACCTTTGTCCGATGCATCACTGCTTAAGTAGATGGGTAAGGTGGCATCAAAATGTGCTAAGGTATCGTTTGATGTTAAAATATGTTTAAGAGTGTTCATTATCTCCATGTCTGATGAAGTCCACTGTAATTTGCTTCCTTGCTTTAAATGTCTATAGAGTGGAGCACATCGAGCATGTAGCATTTCTATAAAACGTCCATAGTACGTAATCGAACCTAAAAAGGATCTCAGTTCAGAAACATTTGTAGGATTAGGCATATTTTTGATTGCTTCAATACGTTCCTCTGTTGGGTGTAGGCCGTGTTTATCTATTTTGTGGCCAAGGTATGTTACGCTTTCTTGTAGCCACGAACACTTTGTTATTTGGCTTTTCATGCCTGCATCTTGAAGTCGTTGGAGTACTGTTCGTACTTTGGAGATATGGCTATCCAGGTCTCCAGGTGACGTTATTAAAATGTCATCTAAATAGCATACAACGCCATCTATTCCGTTCAAAATGTGGTGCATTGTCCGTTGAAATAGAGCCGGTGCGAAAGATATACCAAAAGGCAGGCGTTTATATTGGAAATATCCCTTATGTGTTGATATGACTAAATATTTCCTTGATTCCGGATGAACTTGAAGTTGCAGATATGCGTCTTTCAGATCTATTTTCGTAAAAAGGTTACCACCGGCTAGCTGTGACGTAATTTCTTCAAATCTTGGTAAAGGATAATCATCCGTTTGCACATAACTGTTAATTGTTACTTTAAAGTCCGCACATATGCGTACATTCCCATTTGCCTTGATAGCAATAACAATAGGAGAGGCCCATTCGATTGAAGTGTTCATTGTGTCTACGGGCTCTAAGACACCTTCGTCTACTAGTCTCTGCAGTTCTGCTGTTACTTGGTCTCTAAGTGCTAGAGGTACGGGTCTGGGGCGAAATCTTTTATTTTTTATGTTATCTGGAATTTGAATCTTAGCGTAATGCCCCTTAATCGTACCCAACTTCCCATCGAAAAGTGTTGGGAATTCTGCCAGCAGTTTTTTTACAATATTGTTATGTTGTTCTTTTCTACTGATATTAATATCTTTGTTTTTCACATAATTAGGAGTATTTTTCTGTTGTATGTTACAAATTCTTGAACCCTCTGGCATCGGTAAGTCGAAAAGAATGCACCAATCTAGGCCAAAAAGTGGAATATCATTTTGTTTAGTTACATAGGCATCTAAAAGTTTTGTTTTATTAAATGCTTCCACGACCAATTGGCATATACCCAAGGTCTCGATCTTGACATCAGTATAGGCAACCAGGCTTCGACATTTTTTTAATTGTGGACGTCCTAGTGCTTTCCACAACTCTTTGCCGATAACGGAGTGCACAGCACCTGGATCATACAGCATGTCAATTTTCACGTCGTTCATGATGGTGGAAATGATTACTTTAGTCGCTTTATTTCGTTTGCTGATGTTGTAGGTACTAAAGTCTATGTCACTATCAGAGTTCTCGCTATCAGATATCTCATTTTTAATTTTCCTAGTGCCAAACGGTTTGCGATCTTTTGTTGCTAGGCATACCTTCGAGAAATGGTTCTGTCTTCCACACCTGTTACATTGTTTGCCCCTTGCTGGGCATTCTCTCAAATTGTTATGGTACTTTCCTCCACAATATAAGCATTTCGATGATGATGGCTTAGGAAGACTATGGGGTTTTGAAAAGTTTGACATTTTCAAATTTACTTTGTTAATAGGTACATCACTCGGCACATCTTCCGCCTCTTGTTGGGTTAAATTTGTTTGTGCTATACGGTTTGTTTGGATCTCTGCTTGTTCAAGGTTTCTGGCCGTGCCTAGCACATCTGATAGCTTAGCGCTGTTTTTTGGGTGTTGTTTAATAAGCTCTTGCTGCCATTGTGTGTTGTTGATACCTATGACAAGTTGATCTCGAAGTCTTTCATCCAATTGGCTACCAAATTCACAATGCCCAGCCAAGGCACGTAAGTGCATTACATACTGAGAAACCGACATATCGGTTTTCCTGCTAGTGGTAGCGAAAGTCACGCGCTCCGCGAGTACATAGGTTTTTCTGCCATAATAATCGTTCAGTGTACTCACTAGCTCCTCAAATGTTTTTCCCGTTACTTCCTCTGGCCTGTAGTGGTCCACCAAGACCTTAAAAGCTTGTTGTCCGATCCTCGACAAAAGTAATCTTTGACGTTTTTGTTCTTGTTGATCAGTGTTCAGTCCGTGTAAATCTAACTCAATTTTAAATCTTTCAATATAATACTCCCACTCATCTGTGTTGGTAAGTTGTTCAAAATTAAATTTTTCTAATGGCATTATAAATATAATTATAATCCTCGTCGCCAGATTTTATAATACCAAAGTCGGTTGTTTAGTTGACATGTTTTTATTACATCAAAACAAGGGGTTGCTATGATACCACAGCTTGAAGTAGACTTTTTATGGGATATGATGATAACTAATAGTGGAAATATTTGAGAAAAAGGCTTCCGTTTTGCGTCTAGAAGCAAATAGAACATCTTTTTTTAAGGTGTTTTTAGACTAATTCATATATGATTGTTACATAAATAACATTTTCAAGATTTTTTCCGCCAAAGAAACGTTACCTGTCTATGTAAAATGTGAAAATTCAATTCAATTTCTTTATTCATTCACAATGTACTAATTTGAATGTTTAGTTTATTGTATTTGTATTTGAATGTTTTTATGAGCTTATTAATTCATAACAGCTGTCATTTATTTCTAGGCTAATAATACACTTTGTGATATCAAATCAAATAAAATCAAATCAAAATCGTTTATTCATTGTTGGATATTAAAATCTCTTAATGACGTCAGCTAAACTACATCGCTTCACAAACAATGTGGCGCCATTGTGGGATAATATCAATATGTACTCGTACGAGTATTAGGGAAGCACAAGCAATTTCCTTAATGATTTCCATTCTCCGCATTCCGCCTATAGAGCAAATGTGTATCTTGCTATTTTGTTTTTCTCTGGCTGGCGAAGGTCGTCATCATGAGTTATGCGACCCAAATAACTTAGTAAGGATACAAATAGAGTAACATATTGAGTGAACAGATAATTTTGCGACCATGTAGCCTGATCCGTCCTGAATTTATATTGTATTGTACCTATAAATTATAGTCTATGTTTTTAAAGACAGTTTCTTTATAATTGTGTTGTACCATGTTGTACCAATGTGAACCACATACAGGGTGTAAAGGACAACCTTCCGAAAACTGAAGCATGATCAGTCAACGTAACTGAATAACTTTCAGCTATTAAAACTTACAGGAAATTAAAAAAAAATCGGCCCTCTCATACAAACTGTCCAATCAAGTTTGCAATTTTGTATGGAGAGGTCGATTTTTGTTTTCATTTCCTGAAAGTTTTATTCCCTGAAATATGTTCAGTTCTGATCATGTTCTTTCAGTTTTCGGAAGGCTGTCCCTTACTATTATAAGTCACTAGGCTTCAACTTGAAATCGGAAATAAAAGCCACAAAGGGTTTTATTGTTTTAACAGCTTCATTTGTTACCATATTTATTTGACTATCCTAGGTTTTCCCCACAGTTGTGATTTATTAATTGATTGATTGACTGACTCATCAATTCACAGCCGAAACTACTGAAATTATATACCCGAAACTTGGAGGGTATATTTTTCACGTTATGGAGGTTCGTGTTAAAAAAGGATTTTATTGAATTCATCCACTAAAGGAGTGGAATAAGGCAAAATGATTTGTATGAAAGTCCTTTCTTTTTGTAGTGAGATTCACACGAATCTGAAATTAAGCTGCTGGTACAAAATAAAGAAATGCCGGTTCAAGTGTTTCTTGAATATCATCCCCCAAAGGGTTGAAATATGGGCGATTTTTGTCCGTTTGTTTGGCTAATAGTCTTTCATTTTGAGGGTTCCATACTCAAAGGGTGAAAAACGGGACCCTATTAATATGTGTCCGATGTCTGTCTGTCTGTCCGTCTGTCCGTCTGTTTTTCTGTCTATGTGTATGTCAGCGGGCTGTATCTCATGAACTATAAAAATTAACGCTTACAAGCGTGAAAATTGGTATATTTATAGTGCAATAAGCTATAGAATATTGTGTACATCTAGCTATTTTATCTTGTTGTTTGCAAATAAAGAATTTTATTATATTATTAAGAACAACAAAATTAAATGATAAAAACTGGTCAAGTGCCTATTAAACCCGCGCGCATTTAATAAACTTTTGCTAGATTGCGCGTCCATAACTAAGACGGTATTTTTACCTAAGTGGTACGGAACCCTCGGTGCGCGAGTCCGACTCGCACTTGTACGGTATTTTTTAATTTAGAGGTACACAAATTTTTGGTTGAGTTCTCCGTAAAAAATTAAAAATTACGTGTGTACGATGTTTTAGAAATTCATCCCTTAAGAGGATGAAATGATGGATGAAAAGGATGAAAATGGAACTCTTCGGTTTATTTTAATTAAATCATTTCAAATCATGATAAAAATATGAGCGTGGTCTCATTCAATGCAAAACTAAAAGCCCTGCAAGTCCTTTACCAGATATAATCATATAACCCTTTTTGGGGGTACATTTTTACCCCCACCACTTATGCACCTGTTTATCAGTATATTCTTTTCAGATACCATTATTTGGACTACACTTTGTCTTGATACCGCTGCGTCCGCCTCCTGAATCATCCATCGAAAAAACTTACCAAATATTCTCAGCGCTTATCACAAGCTTACAGGTGAGATTTCCTTCAGAAATGTCGAATATTTCGTCAAGTTCATTTTTAGGGTTCCGTAGTAAAAAAGGAATCCTTATAGTTAGTTTCGTCATGTCCGTCTGTCTGTCTGTTTTTAAATTTTCGGCTATAGCTCATTAACCTTTTAAGTCTACTTAACTGTGATAGTTTTCCTATAAATTTTATCACATATGCTACTACTGTGAATTTTTTCACATTTCTAATAACAACCGTTTAGCCGGCAGGGGGAACTCTCGACTCCAACAAAAAATTGCGCTTTCAAGCCTAATATTTCGCAAACGGATCCCTATATCGAAAAATTATCGTAGTAAACTTGTATTATTTTTAAAAGACCTATCTAACGACACCCCACACTAAGGGGTAGACGAGAAAAAAAAATGATGTCTGTCCGCGGTTTAGCTCAGATACCCTTGGTACTAGAAAGCTGAAATTTTGTAAGGACATACATTTCATCCACGTCAACAAAGTAGTAGAATAAAATTTTGAAAAATATTTTTTTTAGGGTACCTCCCATACAAGTAAAGTGGACATCATTTTTTTTTCTCGTCTACCCCTTAGTGTGGGGTGTCGTTAGATAGGTCTTTTAAAAATAATACAAGTTTACTACGATAATTTTTCGATATAGGGATCCGTTTGCGAAATATTAGGCTTGAAAGCGCAATTTTTTGTTGGAGTCGAGTGTTCCCCCTGCCGGCCAAACGGTTGTTATTAGAATTGTGAAAAAATTCACAGTAGTAGCATATGTGATAAAATTTAAAGAAAAACTATCACAGTTAAGTAGACTTAAAAGGTTAATGAGCTATAGCCGAAAATTTAAAAATAATAAAAACAGCAATATTAGCAATCAGGCGCTAGGACCTCGTTGAGCATTAGGAGGTAAAACGTTTATGTTATAAACGTTATGAAATACTTACTCAAAACCCGCCTTGCAATAAAAATTTAAAAAAAAACTACGGAACCCTATACTGCGCGTGGCCCGACACGCACTTGGCCGGTTTTTTGTTGTGTTTTACTGCCATCTAAGTACTAAATCCTATCACCAGTTGCACAAACCACTCTCTAATTTATTTAAAAAGAATGTTTTTAGTTTCAGCAATGGACGCTTTCTCCAACTAGACTGACTGATAAATAATGCTCAAATTAGTACGGGTGGCTTAGCTTAGCTTATACACTTTGTCCCAGATACAGAGATTAAAAATAAAATGGTAGGCAGAGAGCAACCAAAAATACAAATAAAAAAACCTTGTGTATGACGGCAATGAGTATAAATACAGTAATTTGAAAATAATCCATGCGGTCATCATCATTCAAATAAAACTTAGAAATATGGACAACCGTGTTTAAAAATATTTTCATAAAGGTACTAAGAAAGCATTTGCTTAATATATACGAGTATGAGTGTTCGCAAAACAATCGCATGAATTCGAATGCAAATAAGAGTATTCGATACATCACTACAATACTCGTACACGGAATTACTCCAAGACGGATTTCCCCGCACAGGCTTTATCTATCTACTTTTGAAGGTACTTATTTCCAAGGTCTAATGCTAATCGAAGACGGCATTTTGTAGATGTAGTAGATCAGAAATTGAGGTTATAGGTTACTCTCCGGTCAAGTCATCTTGGATATGGGCATATATGGTATCAATGTATTCAGTGTCACGTCCTGAACACAAATATATGAAATGACAAGCGCGCAAGTGGTGGGGGTGGAAACTGTGACGTCATAAAGATGATGACATAAAAAAAATCTGTTAAACATGTCATGTTGGGTATTATCTAATGAAAAAAGGGCTTTACGAGTAGATTACAAATATATAACATTTTGCTACTTGGTCAAACAATTTATTAGAAAACGTCAAAAAAATTCACAATTCAGAGTTGACTTTGAGCTGCTCTATATTAAAAAGGACTGAAAATATTTTTACAAAATACATACCAATAAACTCTAAACATCCTCCTTATAGTTTCCTAGTATTCATATCATAAAATAAGAGATGTACATCAAGTTGAATAACAGTATAATTTCCTGTTTGTACAACAATTACCCTGCGACATATAACGAGTTAAGTACAGTAGGTACCCATTTTTATTGGTACCGTTTACATTTTTAATTAAATACTTTCATTGCAAACGATTTTGATATATTTATTCTTCTTGGGAATATTTGGGGTAACTTTAACCTACGATAGGTCAACAATTTTAGTCAATCAAACATTGGGCACTTATTAATTAAGTAGTTTTTGCAACAATAACAATTACAAAAAGTAACAATGAATAATGATCAATTTGTCACAAGTTTTGAATGTTGTTTGATATTATTAAATAATTTCAATTGTTATTTATACTAATCATATGATGTATGATAATCACGGATAAAACAATTTGGAATTTCGCTGTACAAAATTTTTCTTGGATAAAAGGTACCTACCCATCTTCATAGTAATCATTAACTATTTCTCTATAATTGTATTCATTAAAACACTGATCACCAGGGTGGCAAACTCCTGGTGGAAGACTAAAAATATTGTTTTGTTGTCAGGGCGTGTGCGTGTCGATCCTGTTCTGCTTCACAAACCACGACGTGATGAACGCGGTCCGGGCCCACTTGTCTAGGATGTTCCGGAACGACGAAGCGATGGCTATGACCGGTATGTCCGGTATTTTTCTCTGACGTCGTCAACATAGAGGGCATAGTGCCCCAGAAGTAAACTAGCACTACGTAAATACAAACAAAAGAAGTCAATAATTGAAGGCAGTTGGTAGAGCCGGTACGCCGGGGATCGCAAGCATATCACGAATCAATGTCCCCAGTATACCGACTTCGTCTATCTGTCTGTCTGTCACACGTGAATATACTTTATCTGAGGTCACACCCGTATATCTCAGCAACCACTCATGCTGTCGACTTGAAATGTTGAATAGTTTTAGAATATGATTGCGCAACTTTATTGCAAATGAAAAAGCATAAAAATATTATTATTATTGTAAAGGGAGCCCAAATTAGGGGGGTTAAAATTTAAAATTGTGTTACTAGGTCAAGTGGGGGATTCATATTATGACCTTAGGGCTTTACTATTTTTTAAGACTTAGTTTTCAAGTTATGATGAAAAATGTCTGAAAAAATACCGAATTCTGAATCTGAAAACTCTGAATTAATTATAGTCGATAGACGTTTATAAATATTACAGGAAAAATAAAACGATCTCTCTAAATAGCACCGTTTTTTAGAAATTGAAAAAACTCTTACAAACAAATTTAGTTTTGTGGTAAAATACTAAAGGTATATCGGAACCCTCGGCAGCGAGTCCGACTCGCACTTGACCGGTTTTTTTAAATATAGGAGTTACAAACGCTTGCTTCCAATCCAACCATAGATGACTGGTACAACACCATCGCTAACAGATCTTTTGACCTGGAATAGGAATACCAGGTTAACATTTAACCGTGAAAATCGGGGAATTTGATACGATTGATAAAACAAGGTCTTTTAACAACTTTATCAGGCGTTACAACGAGGACTGATCATATGTTACATCATTATTGTCCGGTTCAAATAAGGTCGAAATAAATGAAAGTAACTAGAAAACAATTTAGCTATATCCTGTTTGCGTCAGGTAAGTAGTACATTAGGATGCGAATTAGACATCCTTTTACTTTTTATGTATGACCCAAACGATCAAGTATCACGAATAATAGACTCTTCAATCTAAATATATAAAAGAGCATGTCCTGACTGACTGACTGATTCATCAACGCCGAGCCGTAACCGCTATAGATACAGATCTGAAATTTAGTACACAGGTTCTATGCACGTCAAAACCACCCAATAAGAAAGGATTTTGGAAAATTCATCTCCCAAGGGGGTGAAATAAGGGATGGAAAAGTCCTTTGTTTCTTGAGCTAGATTCACACAAATTTGAATTAAAGCTTCTGGTAAAAAATAAAGTAACACGTGTTTAAGCATTTCTTAAAAATCACCCTTCAAGGGGGTGAAAAAGGGGATGATTTTTTTCCCGTATGTTGGTCTATAAGTCTAACAGTTTTAAAGGTAGAACTATAGAAATTTGTATTTATCTTTTGGTAAAAAATAAAAAAGGACGTTATTATGAATTTTCCAAAATTCATCCCTTGAGGGTGTGAAATAAGGGATGAAAGTTTGTATGACAGTCCGTCAGTTTTAAAGTAACGATCTTCAAAATTTTTATTTAGAGTGACGACTAAAAACTAAGTTTTAAGTGTCTCAGGGCATTTAAAAATTTTACACCCTAAGAGGTGAAAAGGGGGATGAAGTTGAAACTCCTCCATGACAAAGTAATATCCACTAAATTTATTATTTTGACATTAGGGTTGTAATTCTGTGGAACATACATCTCTGTTATTGAAATTCCACCCCAAATTCAACCCCTTAAAGAGGGATATGGGATGAAAAAGTCTAAAAATCAATATGGGTATCATTTGTATGGTTTATCGGGTCGCTGATTACGAAAACTACAACATTTTTGAAATCCAACGTGGTAGACGTGAAATACCATCATCCCCTGGGGTTGGGGTTGGGGTGTGATAGGGTTGAAATGTCTAAAAATCAATATGGGTGTCATTTGTATGGTTTAATTATCGGGTCGCTGATTACGAAAACTACAAAAACTTTGAAATCCAACGTGGTGGACGTGAAATACCATCATCCCCTGGGGATGGGGTTGGGGTGCGGTAGCGTTGAAATGTCTAAAAATCAATATGGGTGTCGTTTGTATGGTTTATCGGATCGCTGATTACGAAAACTACAACAATTTTGAAATCTAAGGTGGTGGACGTGAAATACCATCATCCCCAGGAGATGGGGTTGGGGTGCGATAGGGTTAAAATGTCTAAAAATCAATATGGGTATCGTTTCTATTTTTATATAAGGATAAGGATAGCGGTTAAGACGGCGTTAAGGATAGGGATAGGAGTAGGGGTAGGGTTAGGGGCAGGGATAGGGAGAGGGAGAAGGAGAAGAGTGGGATGGAGAAAGAGATAGGGAGTGGGAGAGGGTGAGGGAGGGGGCGGGGGAGAGGGAAGGGGAGAGGGAAAGACTGCACACTGTCTGAATATCACGCGGGCGAAGCCGCGGGCACAGCTAGGTTAGTATAGAATGGTTCACTCGTGTGGGAAATTTCGCTTATCGGTATACTATACATACAGGATATTACTTAGGATACTTGCCAGTTGTTGCACAAAATAATTACTTGACTGTAAAATTAATGTAAAGTTAGTAAAAGTGCATATGTCACAGGCTATGTGTCAAATCCGGCATTCTACAGAATACCTAGTCATTCTATACAATGCCTAAAACGTTGAGGCAAAGTATGAAATAAAATTTATTTTACACATTGCCTAGGCATTCTATACAATGCCCAATGTTCGGCCGGCAATGTATAGAATACGCGGTAAGTGGGATGTAAGTGGAGTTAGGTTATGTTAGGTTAGTTAAAAACACATGTTATTTGTCTTATTTCATACTTTACCTGATCTCCACATGGCATTCAATACATTGACTAGGCAATATGCACAATTATAAACGATAGAAACAATATTTTATACATTGCCTAGACGAGCTCGGCATTATATAGAATGTTTAGGCATTGTATAGAAAGCCTGAATTATAAACTTTGTCGATAACATATGTACTTAGTGTGAGAAAATAGAGAAAAGTAGATACTATATCCTTGTAATAATTAACTATAGATATTATTAAAAATAACATACTTTTACATCTCTCATATTCGGTAAGTAGGTCCTTACTACCCCCAAATGGGGTTGTAGGTGACCAGCCCTAGGGCGGTTCTAGCTACATTATGACCCTAGAGCGCTAATTGGTCACCTACAATTTGGTGGTAATAAGGAACTACTTACCTCACAATCGAGATGTACGAGTAAAGCAGAGTAGTTAGCTCGGGTGTAAGCATCAATTGCACCCTCGAACTATAGGCGCCCTCGCTGCGCTCGTGCGCCTAAATATCTCGGGCTGCAATTGATGCCTTACAGCCCTTGGCTACTAATCTACTATTTACATTTTTAGTGTGGAACGAAAATAAATTCTGAAGATTTATTGCGATGTTAGAACACGAGTATAAGCTAGTGTTTTACGCGACACGAGTCATGATTTACGTGTATCGAACAAAATTTTATTAATTTCTCGACATTTTGTGAAAATAATACAATTTGCCGGCGACCTTTATATTACTGAAAAATTACTGTATTTTATTTATTCTTGCATAATCAAATCATATTTACTAAAGACACTTTATTTTTCGACTTCGTATTTATTTACTGAAAAAGCTTATAAAAAAGCACCCGTTAATAACTTCATATTTCCTTGCCTTGTGTATGTTGATTTCTTTGTCGCGCTCTGCAGCCTAAACGGCTTGATAAATTTCAACGTGTGAGGTGTCGTTAGATTTGTATTCATTGTGGGAAAGTCATAATAAAATAAAAAAGGAAAAATAAATAAAAATAATAAAATAAAAATGTACTTCATCGTAGAGCTTATTTATAACATCACATTCTTAGGTGATCTAAACTTTCATTAAAGTGATCGAAACTTTCATTACTAAAACTAAAAAGTACTAAATAAAAAAAATATTTCAATAAATAAAATACCAGACTGTGTAGAAAAATATGAACTGAAAGAGAAAAAACAATATCTTAAATCTAAGATAACATAAATATAACTTGAATTTCATGAGGTATTGCAGGCGGGGACAAACAAAAACAACAAAATATATTTGATGTTGAAAAACCACCTCCAAACACATAATTTCAGTCTCCTCGGTTTGTCCCCGCCTGCAATACGAGTACCTCATGAAATCCAAGTGATATTTATGTCATCTTAGATTTAAGACCTTGTTTTTTCTGTTTTCATTTCATATTTTTCTATTTTATTTTTTGAAATATTTTTTTTATTTACGGTTTAGTAAGCCTATGTTGCGGAAAGTTAAGGTTTGCTAGGTTGTACTAGGTATCAGGAACAAACGTGTCTGACACGTTTCTCATTTATCAATCTTTACACGCTATCTCGTATGTTTCAGGTAACACAGGGGGAGAAAGTTTTATGAACACAAGGGAAAATGTAGTATAAACAATCATATGTACGTATATTGAAATTTTATTTCACGTTATCACGATTCATTAGTATATAATCTTAGACATTATGGGGTCTTACTACAAAAAGTTAGACATCTCTTGAACACTCGATTAAAAAAATGCGCACAAAATAACTGGCTATGTCAGTTGATGCGCAGAAGTCAACTCATAGTCAATTTGACTTCTGCGCATCAATGACATAGACAGAGTTATTTGGTACGATTTTTTTAATCAAGTGTTCAACAGATTTCTAACTTTTTTGTAGTAAGACGGGGGTTCCCAAAACCTACTTGAATTTTAAATTGAATGTAAATTCCGTTTAGAATATTTTGCAGTATAGAAGACAACAGTATAGAAGTTATGACATTGTTGACAGTGACTCAAAACAAATCAAATTTATCACAGAGAGCCGAGAAAAGATGACTACGAACTATGACTCAAGTTGTGTGTAGGAAAAAAAACAATAAAACATCATGAGGCCTAAAAACTCCCATTAATAAACGGAGTAACCTCCGAAATATATTTTCCTATTTCTATAAGTTGGCTTGGTTTAACTTCATGAAATTGTAATGACTACTGCATAAGTACTTCTAGTTTGGGATCAGATGACTTTGTGTGAAACAGTCCCCCAATATTTTACAAAAAAGTGTTAAGTATCGAAACTATGAAATTTAAAATTGAACTAGGTTTTGGGTCACCCTATACAGGTATATTCGAAATTCCGTTTAGGAATATCGTTTCAGGATTTACAAACGCAGCAAATTCACATAAATCTAGTATACATACGTATAGCGGAAGAAGCGGAAAATCTAATCTGTATGATGTTGTGTGAATCACGGTTTCCTGGTACGGCTTTCGAATCGGAATTTTGTAAGTGTTTGGTAGTTGAGTCAAATTTTGAGGAAGCCTGATGTAGTAGGTATACTTTTTTTATGATATCTTTATACCACGAACTATGTAAGAGGACATCGTAAAAGTTAAAACAGTTTCATTAAACCGTCTTTTACCGCTCTCAAAGGCCATAACTTTAGGTTTGTATTAAACATCATATTCAATCAATCAATCAATCAAATCAAATATAGTTTATTCATTGTTGGATATTAAAATCTCTTAATGACGTCAGCAAAACCACATCGCTCCACAAACAATCCGCTGGGACAGAAGCTCTCAAGTGCCATGATCCGCAGGTATGGCGTCATCATTTATAGGGTTCCGTACTCAAAGGTGAAAATTAAGAGGATATGTGAAAATATAGATATTTGACAGCGCGCGCAGTATTTTTGCTTGAAAGAAAGGGATAAAGTGCGCAATCCGCAACGCATTAGATAGCGACAGATATACTGTGCGTGTTACTCGTACCAATACTAAATGACGTAAGCGCCTGATATAAAATATCGACTTTTTGTAAAAACTAAGTATTAAATTTAAATTTAAGGTTGGGCAAACCCTAGCAACTACAAATACCTTTCTGTATACTTAATTTCATTACTTTAAACACATCAGATTCCACTAAAAGGGGAATAAATTAAAATTGAAGAGGCAACTTTGGATTTTTATTTTGTCGAGTCAATTTTCACTAATCATGTTTTGGTCTGGGAGATTCCCTCACTTGAATGGTCAATAAACACATACCCGAAAATCAGGGCAAGATACTGAGTAAATAAAAAGCTGTTTGTCTTCAAAATACCCAAAAAAAACACATATCGCTATGTCTCCGATGTCTGTCTCTCTGTCTGTCTGTCAGCGGGCTGTATCTCATGAACCGTAATAGGTAGGCGGTTGAAATTTTTACAGATTATGTATTTCTGTTGCCGCTTTAACAAGAAATAATAGTAAGGGTGATGAAGGACAAATTTCTATATGATTTGCTCATGTCTGCCTCTTTGACTGATGATAAGGAGCATCCTCTAGAAGATATAAAAAATATTGGCGGACATCCACACCCCTGCGTTTTTGAGGAATTAACTTTTAACTATTTTGAAATTTGACAATGAAACGTACACCTGGCCGAACTTACATAAATATGCTAAATTTCAGCCTGATCGAATAATGATAACTGGTCTAAAATTCTATTACTAGATTTGTCCCACACTAACTAACAAGGCAAGTTTAATAAAAGCTTGTATTTAAAAGGTCAGGCTACAGGGCAAACCCTTAATCCGATCGTCTTTGTTTTAAGCTCACATTGTAGCTGACAAAATTGTCCAGAGGAATTTTTCTCAAATTTTTGACATCATTCTTCGTTTTCAAAATATCGAGCGCCAAAGTAAAAAAGTCGGAAAAAATTGAATTTTTTTTGCACTATTTCGGCCATAACTTTTTTAGTTTTTGATTTTCTCGAATTATTCGTTTTGTATCTTATATCTCTTGTAAATACGCATCTTGTAAGCTTTTTTTGAATGTCATATCTTCACAACTCTTCGAGATATAAGGGAATTGCACTTTTTCGTGAAAACGGGGCCTATACTGGAACGAACGAAAAGACATTTCCAATGTCAAAAAACGTTCACTTGTTTCGTACCAGGAAGAGCCCAAACTTGGCATGTTCTGAATTTTCCAGGAAATTTGTTACTGAAATGTAAATATGTACTTACTATATTTTTAGAATCAGCTCAAGGAGCCCTTTTTTTTTTATTTAATTTTCTGTAAAAACTATATAAACATTCCATACTAATATGATGACGTCATACCTGTGGATCTTGGACCTTGAGAGCTTGTGTCCCGGCGGTTTTAAAGGGATAATAGTTATCAGTAATCAAATTATTCAATCATTGTACTTCTCACTCAACTACAACAACAAACATACTTATAAGACTTATAATTATAAATATTTAAAAATATTGTACTTTAAACTGATCAAAATATGAAATTTAAAATTTCATGTTAGCATGGAGCATGGGCCACCGAGCCAAAAATTTAAAAATGTTATAACTGGGAGGATCCCATTTTCCTTGTTTCTACAGTTAGATAGGTTTATTGGGGTGTCAATAAACCATGATTGCTGTCTCAAAGTGCTAGCTGACCAAAATAGCATATAATCTTCAGGTTCAGTATTATACCCCATATTGGTATAATGTAACAGTTTTAATTTTCCTTTTCACAAACGTTGCTACTCGTACAAACTATAATTGTCATCCCAAAGTAATAGCTCAAAGAAATGGAAGCCAATTTAGGATGGAATATCCTCAATATTTAGTCAACTGTATAATTGTCCGATTTCAAAGATTTGTTTTTTAAACTAAAGGTCTGTATGAGGGCTTTAAATTACTGCTTAAGTACTGATTCCATAGAATAACCAACCGTTATTGAGCAATTAAGGAAATAATGAAAATTTCCTGATGTGCTTCTATTTAATTTACCACACGTCAATCATTGTTTATTGACATCCTAATAAACCTACCTAACTGTGGTAAAAAGGAAAATGGGTACCGCTAAATGATACCTATATCTTCGTTGTCTTATAGACTATAAGTGGTATAAGCATGATTTGTAATACATAAGCTGTAGTTTATAATACCTAAAGTACAGCGCACCATACATTTCATTTAGTCCGCACTCCCGATGATACCTCCACTGATACTACACTTTCTTACGTTTTTTAAGACGATCGATTACAATATTTTTTATTACCTACTCGAATTATGATAAATTGCTACAGCAGCGGCTTGACTGGATCAATTCTTGAATATGTATTACTAAATCACAGGTTTTCTTATTCAAAAGTGAAACATTATTTTATACTTATAAGGTCCTACAGAAATAGTGAAAATCATTTTAGCATATTACTTAGACCATGAAACTGAACAACTTTCCCAAAGGAACATAGGTCGAAATAAGAAAAACCTAATTTGACCTCCCATACAAAATGCAGCTAGCTTTTATTATGGGAGTTAAAAATTTTTTTTCGTACTTGAAGTGGAAAATTGTTCAGTTTCATGATCTGAGTAACATAAGTACTACAAAAGTTATGTTCACTATTTCATTAGGACCTTTTAGGAGTTGGAGAGAGCTCTTTTATTTTTTTAAATTTCATGAATTATTCGGTTATAGTCAAGTTTTGATACCCAGGGAGAACCATGTATAAAGTCAACACTGTACAGTCAAGACCACATCAAGGTAGTGCCTTGGCGAGTGAATAAGCTTTTGCTGGGCAAGCTTGTTCCGTCGTCGTTTGTTTTCAGGGCTAGATCGAGCTCAAGAGCAAGCCCATAGATAATAAAAATTAAAAGATTGACACGTTGAACTTTGTACTTGCTCTTATTATAACGCTTTACGCGCTACATTCGCACTGCAAATGTCAAGCTTGACATGCTTTTGCCTGCACAGCTTAAGTAGCCACCAAAATAAGTTACAAAACCGGGCACCTTACTTGCGCGGGAAACGTCTTCATTAGTTGCCGAGTTGCCCCACTTACTTCTAATGATGTGTTTAATTATACTGGTGTGTTTTTAATATAAATGTCAAGAAACAAGGTCAAGGCAAAGGTTTTGAGTTAGCATTAGGTTTGCCCCAAGGAATATTGCCAATGTAGGTAACTTATAGTGGCCAATCTGTCAGAGCAGCGAGCAGCCAGACCCGACATCAATAAATTAAAGGAATCACCCTTTCTTATATTTAACATTATTTTGGCCTGGCCTGTTTGTAACAGTAGATAGGTACAGTTGTGTTGTTAGTGTAAGCTTCCTGACTGAATGAATCATATTCTTAATTTATCAAATCTTAATGTTAAGGTATTATGTCAATTGATTTTATACTTTAGAACTACTTAAGTACTAATGACTCCACTATTTAACAAATAACAAATAATTTAACAATAAATGTATTTATGTTACGCTCTTTGTTTGAAAAATGCACCATTGAACTACCTTATTCGTACCGGTAAACTTACTATCTTAAGCCACGATCACATTCAATAAAAATAAAAAAACACCTACTACCTGAATTCAAAGACTAATTCGGCATACATTGCTCGGAGGCTTGGTTATGTTAATTGCAATATCCTTACTTCAACGAGCAATGTATGCCGAATTAGTCTTTGAATTCAGCTAGGTGTGATCGTGGCTTTAATAATCTTCGCTTTACGTATCTTATAGGCATTTAAACATAAATAGAAATACACCTATCTATAAATTCATTTTGATCACAGCCACAAAAGATTATCTATATACATATAAATCGGCATCCTCTCTGTACAAGTCCAGTTTAATAAATGTTCGGCATGTGGGGCCGAACAACTGTTCTGCTGATCGTGGTAATTGACCGGTTGGACCCTATTTTGCCTATACTTTCGTACAACGAAGGGGTCGAAGTAAGCATCCTAAACCGATTTAAAGTACGTTAACAATGAGATAGTTACATATTGACAACAACTTTATCGAAGATCGCACCTGTCTTTAGTGTCCAGAAAAGTCGATGCAACACTAAGTAAACTAAAATACGATAGTTTGGCAGATTACTGATAGATAATTTTTGAAGTGATGCGCTAGTTTTC
Source organism: Athrips mouffetella (assembly GCA_947532105.1). Classification (NCBI taxonomy): domain Eukaryota; kingdom Metazoa; phylum Arthropoda; class Insecta; order Lepidoptera; family Gelechiidae; genus Athrips; species Athrips mouffetella. Next base: position 39,080,965 of record OX383956.1, read on the forward strand.
CTAAACACTTTAGATACGTTTAATCTTTGACAACTGGTAACAAAGATCTCATCTAACGATCTCACTACTTTAGATTTTACTACTTTAGATATTCAGTTTACGAAAGATATTGACACTCACTTTGATATGGAAATGTATTGCGCAAAACCGACGACCTTGTTTTCTTTGCAGCTGAGTAAGTTTAGATAGATAGACAGCATGTCAAAAGATTTTACAAAGGGTCCTTCCTTTCTTAAAAGTAAGTAAGTATTTAAAAAGCGAAGATAATACGTTATAATCAGATCTAATCTAATTGCCAACAATTCTTTCTATTTTAGCTTTTGATTATTCTACCTTAGTTACAGGGACTAATTTTACTATGTTGCTTAGACCATGAAACTGAACTGAACAACTTTTTCCGAGGAACTTATGTCAAAAGCCGAAAAAAAAATTAACTTCCCATAGAGACTGCTTCAGCAAATAGCGCATTTTGCATGGGAGGACAAAAATATTTTCTTTCGTGTTTCATCCTATGTTTATTGGGAAAAGTTGTTCAGTTTCATGGTCTAAGTAACATGTTAAAATTATGTTCACTATTTCTCTAGGACCCTATATGTACAATAATACTTATGTTGTATCTAATTTACAGTTAAGACGTCTACTCACCATGACATCAACCAGTTTATAAAACCACTAAATTGTTCATAATTCGTTCAACACACGAAAGAGAACGTCGACCGATCTAGGATGATACCAAGTTCGACGAGAATAGCGAAAGTTATGAAGATGACGTAGAGCGCGGCGAGGAAAAAGCCAATGCTCTTCCGGAGTGTGAACTTGCCGACAAAGAGCGTAATCCAGAGGCAGATGACGGCAACCATCAACGACCCCACCACGAAGTCGATACCAGCCGAGTTGATGTAGACGGCGGAGTCTTCCGCCCCCTGCACCGTCAGCGTCACCGTGCGGATCAGCCACGGCAAACCCAGCGCGAACAGGATGGCCAGCGAGTTCGCGCCTAGAGCGTTCGACACGCCGATACCGCCTTCACCTACAAACATTGATGTAAGAATAAGAAGTGTATAAAGTTATTGCCACAAGACAAACCAATACCCATCGTTAAAACGGATCTCTTCGCTGGTCAAATTGTTTAATGGACGGACTCGGGTGAGGCGATCAGTCAAAAACTTTTTTTCATTCATTCATTCATTCCATCCTCATTTATTTATTAAATTTACAAATGATGTCTACAGGTAGAAGTCCCAAGGCGACATCGTATGAATCACATCAACTTTAACAAAATAATAGAGAGATTACATCAATATTCGGACATGTCAATTTTATAATGAAATTAACCAATGTGTTTATCACATGACTCATAAGTATAAATTTTCACGATGACGAACTCGGTAAATGTCTGCTTTCTCTGTCTCTGATACTTAAATCTAATTCCATGTATGACTCGCTTGTGGTGTTATCATTATTGATAGAGAACAGATGCCAGAATTAAGAAGGCTTCTTTCTTTCATAGCCAATACAAGGTGTAACAGAAAAGTATACCAAGCCTTTTTATGAGGCTATGAAGCTGCCACTTAACATCTTTTTCCAAGGAAATTAAAAAAACTATTTTGACCTCCCATACAAAATGCACTATCAGCTGATACGGGAAACGGATTTTATTTCGAACTATGTTCCACGGAAAAAATTTGTTCAGTTTTATAGCAGAGTCAAATACTTCAGGGTTGGTATATCCTTTATGTTACACGTTGTAGATAGATGTGTAAGTATATATACATAGAAACTCAAAACAGATCACGGCGGCGGCAGAGTAAAGTAGCATTGACGCAAATGTAAAGATAGAAATCTAATCGGATAATCAATTCGCTTACGCATTACGTTTGAACATTGGTTAGGTAAACATTCATCTGGTAAGCGGAAGTTATTTAGTTCACGTGCACAAAACGTGTGTATAAGGGTAAGTATTATGCCTTGATTATACGGCTGATTGATGGCGTTGATAATACAATAATAATTGGTTTAATCTTGCTTTATTTTTGTACATGAATGTTGTATTGGTATATTCGCATAGCTTGTCTTTAAGAATTGGTACGATCAAATTGATTGTTATACTTTCTGGAAACGCAACAGCAGTAATATTGCACCAAGCCTTTGAAACCAAGGAATACATACCTCTCCTAGACATGATGAATATTGAGCAAGCCTCGGGCAAACAACCGCCGAACGCCAAGAATGTCATTCCCATTACTGATTCGGGGATAAAAAATGTGTGTCCTGAAAATAATATACGCCACATTTACATAGGATAGTAAATACGAAAATACTAAAGTTATGATACGCCATAACTTATATTTGAACTATGGATAAGTAAATCAGTTAAAGTAAAAAAAAACTGAATGGAAACGAACCTATGACGGTCATACTCCAAGAGACGAAGTAAGAATTGACTCCGATCCAGATGATACACATGAAGAAGGAGAGCGGATAGAACCGTCGGTAGCTCACAGGGTTGGGGATAGTCACACCGAGGATCAGTCTCAGCGGCCACGTGTACACCCACCATATCCTGAACGATAAAGAATTTTCCTTCGGGAATCTCCATATTGGTTTTGGTGGCTTTTGTTTTTCTTCTTCTTCTTCTCCTAAAACAATTAATAAATAGGTAACTAAAAAGACACACAAAGATACTTTGTTCCACATGTATAGGTAGATGCAACTTCTAAAATAAGTTTTAGGAAGTAATTACCTCAAAATAATAACGAAAATGGAAATCAAGGTACTTTTTTCTCAATCGTGCTTGAAAATTCTATCATTAAATTAAATCTAAATAGCTGTACTGCAATGTTAGAATGAAAATCCATTACTATCGAAATTTGCGACCGAGTAAATTACTACGAAAACTAATAACTGTCTAGTCTAGTTCCTTAAAAGTGGAATGTACTCGTACCAACAAGCATAACAACCAAGGAGGTAACTTATCAAAGCGTCAGAACGAAGGAGGTAATCTATCACATCATAACAACCAAGGAGGTAACTTATCAAAGATTTTGTTATTATTTCGAACTGGCTTGCAAAAAGAAACTATAAATTGTAAAAAAAAAAATAAACAAACATAGATTTAGAATTGAAAAATTAACCGCGATGTAAGCAAAGGAATATATTGGTAAGTAAACAGTTTTTAATGTTTGTTTGATTAAACTTAGTTTGATTTTCCGCGCATTTATTAAGAAAAACACTACACAAGCTTTGGCCGCAACCAGGTATTGAAGAACTTAGGTTTTATTATCAGGTTCGTCCTTCAATACCTTTTCTGTCAGCTTGGAAGTAATGTACTAATTCATAATAAGTCGATTACGTCGAGTCGTCCACTTTGGTATCAGTAGATGACTGCGGGCTCGGGAGTAAAACCATGAAAATTATGCTGAGCACCGCAATCTCACCTTTCTCACCTACGGAGACAGCGGGTTTTTCCTGATTCGTCGAAATCCCGTTCACGGTGATGTTATCGAATCCTTTGTTGTCAATTCCTTCTTCAACAGATTTGTTCATTTCTGATATAATAACTGTAGAATCTGAAACTAAGGATTAACTATTAGCTTATAAAAAAAAACATAAATACGACTATGTGGTAATCATCATTATCGTATTGTGTAGGTTGCATTAAACTTATTTACTATTATATATTTTGTGGTTGCAAGTCTATGGCCGACCTCACAAACCCTGGTGCCAAAGCCTCTGACATGGCTCATTTACAACTACATAGGTAGATAGTTGTCGGGACCAACGGCTCAACGTGAGGTAATGAAAATAAAATTAAGATAGGTAGAAAAGTTTGTACATAGATATGTGAATGACCTATTTATCAATCTCGAATTGGATAGATAGGTACATTTTACTTACTAGGATCTTATTAAATATTTAGCTCGATTAAATCAGAATACTTACTGTTAGCTGAATTTCTCTTCCAGCATTTAGCGATTACTCTGTCGATGACTCCGAAAAGGCGTGTGCTGTTGAACATGAGGACGAAGTAGAGGACATAGAGCACGCCGAGCACCATCGCCTCGTACCAGTCGATCTGGCCATCCCACACGATCGTCACCAGCACTGCTACGTTGACCATGTAGATCAGCACATCTCGGGTCACCGGACGCATATCTATTTTGATTGGCTGGAACAGATAACATATACTATATCATTGGGCTGGAAAACGAATATGGGTAAACTCCAATCTGCAGCTACTTTGATTGGATTGGAACTTAGAGCAACAAATGACGTGACCCGCGCAGTGACCGGCCTGTGCGCGGATCGCGTGTTGCTCTAAGGGTCAGATGTAGGATGTAGCAGTGCCCACACATGAAATAATAGTAAGCTGACAGTGCATATGTACTGAGTTGGTTTGATATGAGGGTAAGCACATTCCAAACCCGATAACTCTCATCTATAGCTACCTCCTATAATAAAACTGTAACAGGTCGGTTTCTGTACATTGGATATTTTTCGAAATGATGAATTAAACTGGTCTTTTTTATTGATTAGAACCCCAAATCTGCAATTTTTTTATTGAATTGAACATGCATTCCTCAATGTAACTGATATGTCCAATTGCCCATACCACAGGTCCCTGCCTTAAATAATTTACTCGCATAGTGATACCTATTGGTTTGGAATACAGAGGGGGATCAAAAATTTTTGAAGTAGGTAAATATCAAATCACTTCCTCTGGAAGTATCGGCAGTATATGCACGCACAAAAATTTTCAGGCATCAACGAAAGAAATTTTGCTGTAAAATTGTACGATAAAGTTACTATAGTTAGACATAAGTAGTCGAGTCTACAATAAAAAAGAGACGCTTCAGTTTACTATGGGACCCCGGCCACCTTTGTTCAGTACTCAATTGATTCTAAATACATTATTAGAACGTCTATACGTTATGATTTTTGTTTGATTTGGCATAGTTTACTCGTAGTACCCTGATATTTTTTTCATTAATCAGCCATACTGGCAACACACAACACGGTGGAAATTGTCATTTTATGAGATCCTTGTAAATTAAAAATTTTGAAAAACCCACGACGATTGAAAATGAGAAAAAATTAAATAAGACTTTTAAAATACCCCCGACTAAAAAGGAAGAAAGTAACGAAACAGTACTAAGAAAGTACCCAGGAAAATCTGTCGGGGCTACTACGATTTCATATCCTACAAAAATTAATATAGAATTTAATCAATATAAAGTATATACGAGCTAGTTATAAAAAAGCTTTCGTTTGCTACAGTTATACGAGCAATATTTGTATATATATTTGTAATCGGTCTCTCGAAAACGGCTCTAACGATTTGGTTGAAATTTACCATACGGGGGGTTTTTGGGGGCGAAAATCGATCTAGCTAGGTCTGATGTCTGGGAAAATTCGTTTTCGATGATATTTTAATGATGGTGCGGATTATAGAGCGAAGCTCGGTAACCAGGTACTGTATAAATTATGAAAACATGGCAATGGCAGCCCCTGATGGATTTTCTTGGGTACTTTTTTCGTACTATTTTGTTACTTTCTTCCTTTTTTGTCGGGGGTATTTTAAAAGTCTTATTTAATATTTTTTCACTTACGACCGTAATTGTGGGCTTTTTAAATTTTTAAAATTTTGCTTTTTATTTTTAACTTTTTAGAGAATTCCCACTGTACTAATTATTACAGCGCCCCCTGGTGAGTTGCCGCCACAACTCTAATCTACGAACCATCATTAATTAATTATAAATCCATTACTGAAAACCGTATCTAAACCGGTTAAGCCGTTTTTAAGATAATAATGGTACAAAACTTTGCACACACAAACAAACAAACGAACAAACAACCTCTCACCCTAAACGCATAAACCTTCTCCGTTCCGTCGTGGGTAAAAAACCGGCCAAGTGAGTTGGACTCGTGCACTGAGGGTTACGTACATCCACATTATATTAATTAAATTAACTGATTTGAGTTGATTGAATGAAAGGTAAATTGCGGTTTATGATTTATGACATATTAAAAAAAACCGGCCAAGTGCGAGTCGGACTCGCGCCCTAAGGGTTCCGTACCTATCTACCATATGATATTCTAAAAGCTTTTGCTCTTTGATTTTAAAAACTCCACGACCATCCAACTTGACCCCTCTTTTATAGAAAAGTTCTTGAAACGGGAGCTCACCTTAATTGGTTACTATTAGTTGTGAGAAAAATTGAAATATTTGATGATTTTAGACTTTTCCCTTTATTTGTACTGTGAGACCTAGCTTCTTGCCAAATTTCATAATTTTAGGTCAACGGGAAGTACCCTGTAGGTTTTGCTTTTTTGCATAAATGTATGCAGATGAGGACATAAAAAGCCAGATCTTTTGTTGCGTCATTGTAAAAAAATTAAATTTTCAGATCTTGTGCGGTTCATGGACCTTAATATTCGTTATCAATTTCAACCTGATACCTCTTCTCGTTCGTGAGAAAAAGGGTCTTGTCAGTCGGACTACAAAGTGATCCTATAAGGGTACCGTTTTTTAGGGTTCCGTACCTCAAAAGAAAAAAACGGAACCCTTATAGGATCACTTTGTTGTCCGTCTGTCTGTCTGTCTGTCTGTCTGTCTGTCTGTCTGTCTGTCAAGACCCTTTATCTCACGAACGGGTAAAGGTATCAGGTTGAAATTAATACTAAATATTAGGATGCATGAACCACACAAGATCTGAAAATTTAATTTTTTTACAATGACGCAATCAAAAGATATAGCATTTTATGTCCTCATCTCCATACATTTATTCAAAAATGAAAAACCTACAGGGTACTTCCCGTTGACCTAAAATTATGAAATTTGGCAAGAAGCTAGGTCTCACAGTACAAATAATGGGAAAAGTCTGAAATCATTAAATATTACAACTTTTCTCACAACTAATGGTAACCAATTGTGGTGAGCTCCCGTTTCAAGAACATTCATATAAGAGAGGGGTCAAGTTGGATGGTTGCTGAGGCGATTTTTGTTATAGTTCTATTTAAAAACGGGAACACTTACAAACTTGAAAATTGGTATGTTTATAGGGCATAGGCTATAAAATAACAACAAATAATAAAATTTGGTCAAGCGCGTGTCGGATTCAAAAAATCTAGCACATTAACTTACTGAAATTTCAACTAATACAATTATGTTTATGTGGTGGTACGGAACCCTCAGTGCGCGAGTCCGACTCGCACTTGGCCGGTTTTTTATTTTGATGTACGGAACCCTAAAAACCGGTCAAGTGCGAGTCGGACTCGCGCGCCGAGGGTTCCGATATAGTATTTTTGGAAGCAATTAAGTCCAAATTTGTTTGTAAAGGTTTTTTGCAGATTTCTAAAAAACTGTGCAATTTAGAAAGATCAATTTATTTTTGCTGTAATATTTACATCAATTTATATCGACTGTAATTAATTCAGATTTTTCCTACCACAAATTTCGGAGATAAGGGAATGGTATTTTTTTTTGACATTTTTCATCGTAGGTAACTTGAAAACTAAGAGTCGTAAAAAGGTACAAAAATATATTTTTCAGATTCAGATTCAGATAATTTATTCAATATAGATTCTTTACAGAATACTTATTGAATGTCATGCAGAATACAATGCAAATGCAAATTTAGAATTTGTAAGTATGTAATAATGTGCAATTTAGTTGGGCAACCATTTCCTAAAACTATTCCAAATTTCAAGTCGATAACGTGAGTGGTTGCCGAGTTATACAGGTGTGACAGACAGACAGACAGAGAAAGTCGCACCATAAGGGTTCCATTTTTTACCATTTTGGTATCGGAACCCTAAAAGCTACTTACTAGATCTCGTTCAAACCAATTTTAGGTGAAAGTTTGCATGGTAATGTACATCATAAATTTTTTATAGTTTTATCATTCTCTTATTTCAGAAGTTAGGGGGGGTCACACACATTTTACCACTTAAGAAGTGTCACTCGCGCAAACTATTCAGTTTAAAAAAAATATATATTAGACACGTATTTGATGAAAAAAAATTTAGAGTTTCAGTTCTAAGTATGGGGAACCCTTAGATTTATTGTTTTTCTTTTTTTTTGTATGAAAATCTTAATGCAGTTCATAGAATACATCTACCTACCAAGTTTTTACAGTATAGTTCTTATAGTTTCGGAAAAAAGTGGCTGTGACATACGGACGGACGGACAGACAGACAGACAGACAAGACCATTTGGCTACGGAACCCTAAAAAGGCCGATTTTACATTTTCAAGGTGTTTTTAGTCCTATTTTGCTAAATTGGACCTTTGCGACATGAACGTTGTCGTGCCTTATTTCAGAAATGAGCGTATTTATAACCTCCTATCGACTGTAATAAATTCAGATTTTTCCTACCACAAACTTCGGAGATAAGACGGGGGGGGGGGACTGGTATTTTTTTTTTCATTTTTCATCATAACTTCAAAATGAGAGTCGTAAAAAAATACAAAAATATATTTTAGAATGTGCAAGTAACGCCCTTTCATATGATACCCCACTCGACCTAGTAACTACAGTTTGAAATTTTGCCCCCCCCGATTTGGGCCCCCTTTACATTAGTAATCCTATTTTTTTTTCTAATTCTTTCATGAGAAATTAAGTTGGCCAACCATATTCTAAAACCATTCCAAATTTCAAGCCGATAACATGAGTGGTTGCTGAGATATACAGGTGTGACAGACAGACAGACGGACAGACAGACAAAGTCGCACCATAAGGGTTCCTTTTTTTTACCATTTTGGTATCGGAACCCTAAAAAGCGTATATATCGCAGGCAAATCGTATAATTCGCCGTAAAACGGCCTCGGCAGATTGTAAACGGATTGAGATCACTTGTGCATTTTAGGTTCGTTAGCCACGGTGTAAACCCAACCTAACCGATCCCGAGTAGTGGTCGGATAGATTGGGTTAGGTTATCTTTCGACCATATCGCTCGAGCCGAGCGAATTTTAGGTCACACTTAGGTATATTCGTTTGTTATATAGTATGTGAAATCCCTATAGCGATTTCCTATAGTGGTTCCGGGAAATTGAAAGTTTATGAAAAAAAAAATTATTATTTATTTTTTATTTATATTTTATTTTATTATTTTTATTATAAAATTTATTGCGTTTTATGCAAATTACGCCTGCGTAAATAACTACATTTTCATCTTTATTCCTTGAAATATTATTAAGACGGTGCTTCTGAGGAATTGTCGTGTCTTCGTAATTTTTTCACTGCGTATGCAGCAGAGCAAAATATGTTCGTCAATATAATCCTCATTGTAGCTTGTTCTAGATTAGTATTAGTTTGTTTACTGTGAACCACTCAACTACTCGTATATCAGAAATAGCACAAAGTATTTACGTCGTGCTATTTCTGATTATAGTTCATTGGAACAAAAGTAGAACACCTGTCAATTACTTATCGCTTTAATTTGTAAAGCTTCATAAATGCTACCAAATAACGACCACTCTTCAATCAACTGATAAGGTTTATTATTTGTGATTAGACTGATTAGATAATCCCTCACATCTCTTCTGAAGATTTATAAATTGTAACTCATTCCTAAATTTATTATTATTAAAGTGTAGCGACACACCGTATCGACGCGGAAGTTCCGATATATTGTGCCATACTTGACGGACAGGTCCGTCGCGGATCGTTCCGACGCGGAATTTCCACAGGTGTATCGCTTCACTTATAGATCATCATCAGCGTATCAACCGAAAGACTCTCCTAAAATGTGCACTTCAAAGACTTGAGGGATATGTATCCTATTGGCCAGTAAATAATTATATTATAATGCCTTTTATTATGTACTCTAGCTCTTATTTGTAATCTGCTCAAATTATTCATCATAGTTGATTTCCCTGTTTCTTCACGGTGACTCTGATTTACCATACAATACCATAATAAAGATCCGTCGCGGATCGTTCCGACGCGGAGTATGAAGTCCTCACTTCAGAAGAGACGTCTTTCGATTGATTCGCTGAGAGAGAGGTCTCCTACAGTAGGTAGTTATTATTGGACAACCAATAATTATAATTACCTAGTTGTTGAATGAGTATAGGCTATGGTAATACCTACTTATGCGCTTACATCTGCTCAAATGATTTATCATAGTTGATTTCCCTGTTTCGTCATGATGAGATTGATTCATCCTACCATAACATAACGTATAAGGATAATAGGAAACGGTATTATGTAAAAATACGTAAGTTAAGGAAAACAGCGCGTATTTTAAATTTAAAACCTAACCTACTACTCACTTAGGTATGCACTTACATTAAAAAAAAACTCTAAAAGCAAAATTGCATCCTTCTCAAATTACTCCTTCTGTTGCAGCACTCGAATTATTAAAATACTTATCAGCGGAGAATCCGCTCTTATTTTCATGAAAAATAATTGTATTTTGTACAAGCAAAACCTTAAATTTTATTGGAAGTTTCCCGAAGAAGAACATAAAAATACTCGAAAAAATATTTCGACTATGCATATAAAACGTGTCGATCGTGACCGTCTAACTAGTAAGGGAAATCGGAAATATTTATCGTAGCAAAGAAGCTGTTTCATCTCCGACCATCTCTCCTAGAAAAAAAAAAACAGAAATATACTCAGTGTTACCCATCAACTCTTTTCGTTAATTATGCGATAGTTTTTACGAGAAAAATCATTAAAAAGAAATCAAATTGACTTAAATTTATTATATGTATGCTGTTCGCGCTCCGCTCAAGTCCACCCTGTCCACCTCGCGTGCTGGGCCCAATTTTGTACATAAAACTAATTAAAACTTAAAATAATTAAACTACAATAAAGTGGGCAAATGCCAACTTGTGGACCTGAGCTGGGAAAGAACGGCTGCGATGACACAAACACAGCGCTTAAACCTAATAACTACACTACACAATAAAAATATACAAATTAATATAATTTCCGAACACCGAATTCCGAATACCCGACTGGTCAGTGCATAGAGATAAGTCGCAACGGGGAATAGACCCAAAATTGGTAAATTAACTAGTGGTATATGAAGTCGCCGCCCGGTGGCGAATAAAACGTGCATCAAGGCCTGGCCTACCGATCACGGCCAGGGTCAATGCCCGACCCACTCAGTACAAGAAAATAATAACTTTATATTGACTTTCATGAGATACGACGACCCGGTGTTCTGACGTAGTATGTATTGTTGTGTACCTCATCATCATCATAAAATCACATGAAACGTCCACTACAGGACAGGGAGCTCCCTCCAGAATTCTAGCTTTTGCTGGAAAAATGTGGAGGGGAAGTACCATAGTCACCTCGCTTGTTAGCGTTACGGCTGGCACTATGGACCGCGGTTGTAGGTGACCGCAGTAAGTAAGATGTAAGATACAAAGGAGGATGCTGCTGCCCATCCTCCAGTTAACCCTTAGTCGCCTCTTACGACACCCACGGGTATGTATTGTACTATTCTTTGCCGGCACCACACGGGTTGTGTACCTAATTATCTCATGCATGCCTGGGTTGTGTGTAAATACAATATACTAAATAGAACTTGTTTACTATTATATATTCTGTGATAGAACGTAGTAGGTACTCATGTGTAGGTATATTAGGCCAGGCTGAAGGTCTGTCGCTCCCAGGCGGCCAGTTGTTCTCGGTGCTATCCGAACTGCTTGTTAACCGCACCGGTAGATTCCACCTTCACACTAGACAACGAAATTGTCAAGTGAACAGTAATGAGCACGATGCTCCCAAATATCATTAAAATATTCCGTAAACCATGCGGTCGCTCCGCTGACGCGGCAAGACAAATCAAAATGGCGGTTGGCTCCCGGTAGCCACACGACCAACCAACGTCTGTTCCGTGTGACTGTGACATTCTAAAAATGGCCGACGACGGCTTCCTTGCTTGTCGTTGCCCGCGCGCCATTTTTACCTCGAGTCTTTTTACACCGATGTAAACATTCGACTTTTGTAACTACAATACAATACAATATTCTTTATTGCACACGAAATTTTGTGAAAAGTACAATATTAGAAATAGGTGTACAATGAGGCGGCCTTATTGCTAAAGAGCAATTTCTTCCAGGCAACCTTTGGGTGCAGGTACCTAAAACTAGCGAAACCGCTAGTTGGTTCTAAACATACCTGTAACCCTAATCGAAATAGTTCAAGTCACCATAGAAAAGGCTTCTTCTGGATGGGCTCGAAATCGTTGACCTCACCATTGCCTTTATTGTTAATTTAATAATATATACTCCACTACACTCGATTCAAAGTTGTCTTTGGCCTAGGGCAATTAGGAACTCTGTCAAGTACGAGTATCTTAATTAAACTTACATTGATAGCTGCAAGTCCTCCAATGGCGGCAACTCCCAGGGCGTTGAAGATACCTGAGCCGACGATGGTACCGATACCCATGTCAGACTCAGTGAGGAATGTAGAGATCAAGTTCACGAAAAACTCGGGGCAAGATGTCGCCACTGACATGAACGTCGCCGCCGCCACGTTCTAAAAAAACAATAATTTCAATTATACGAGTACTTACTTCTAAGCCAAGAAAGTAACCAATCGTGTAAATTTATACCTCCTTAACACAAAATATCTACGTACGAGGTAACGAAGATTTTTAAGTCTCCTTTTGTCTGACCTTATATGCGGATATAGAAGGTGTATCAATATTATCAAAGAGAAAAATCTTTTTGCCGGCCAGTTAGTGGAGTGGAAATTCAAAATATCCAAAAAAGAATTCACAAAAAAATAATTTCATACATTTTTTGTAATTTTTGTATGGAAAAATTAAAAGTACCGATTTTTTTTTTTTTTTATAGAAGGTTTGTCCCATGTAGTGTAATACCCCAGCAAGTCTTCATACAACGATCCGCTTCGTTGCCTAGACTAAGTTGTTTGTATCTAAAATGCTAGGTGATCTTATCTCCTGCCATCTACTTAAAGTAAATTTTTTGACATAAAATATTCTTCAAACCTGCGGTATTTTCAAATCTTCACAGATCAGCTCGACGCAAGGAATAAAGTAGTCGTTGCAGACGATAGCCAACAATGTAAAAGCATAGATTCCGAACATGGCGTAAAATATGAATGCGCCTTGTCGTAACTGATCCTCTGAAAATAAAAGGAAGGGTGAACCACATGTATTTATATTAAATTCAAAGAAGATATTAAAACATAATAAGAGTGCTGCCTTAACAAAGTACCTACTCTATGAATAGAAAATTTCGCTCTTTAGGATTATTTTTATTTTTAATCCCTTATCTCATTTCAATATATAAGAATATTTCACAGAATAACTACTGTTCGATGCAAGGTACAATATATTCTGCTATCAATTGATTCTACAAGGCTTTATAAACAGGAATTTGGATTAGTTGTCTTTTTTTACTTTCGAGCGGAGCGAGAAAGGTAAGTTGTATTCGTGAAAAAAAAAATTCTAATGTTCTCAATATATCACTAATACATCATAAAAAGCAAGCCTCCCAAAAATGTCCGTCCGTCGGTCGGTCGGTCGATCGGTCGGTCGGTCGGTCTGTCAGTCACGCTAAACGAATAGTCCGATTGACACCGTATTTTAAATTTAAGATTTTTATGTAAATCCATCGAAGGATTCTAAGTGGTTTTTTGCTGGCTCTCATTTTGAGGATAGCTGTCATACAACGAGAATGAAAAATTGCAGTTTGCGCAAAAACGGCTCACACGATCTTGATGAAACTTTGCATGACCAAGAATCTCCGTGCAAGGTATCTTGCGATAGTATCTACTTGTCTTTGGAGGTTCTAAAAAAATGTGATTTACTAAAAATTTGTTTCATTGAGCTTATTTTATTGTTATATAGATTGGATTTTGAATTGGTTATCTACCTGACTGGATATTCTATTTGTTTTTTTTTTTTGCGAAAATCTAGTATACCGGGTGTACCAAAAACTGAAAGGGCTTGCTCGGTAGACTAAACCGAACAACTTTCACTAAAAATATGTGTTGGGAAATTCTATGCAAGTATCTTACGGTAGTATCCATTGATCTGTGAAAATTCATATAAAGAGTGTTCCAGTTCCGACAAAAATTTAAATTGTGATTTTCTCGAAATCGATTACGGTTAGTTTGTCTCAATGTTTGACAATTTAAATTCTGAATTGATCTGCATATTTCCTAAGAACATTTTTTGGAAAAGCTTAAAATTAAGTTTGTATTTCCATACTATGTATATACTATAACAATTTTAAGTTTGCAGTTAATACTTTTTACTTGCCTATCACGAGAATACCATTTATTACACATTGTGCAGCGAGTTCATACGTAAATTTACTAGCTTGAGCCTCCAGAGATTTAAAATAAATAACAACAACAAAAAAAGGTAACTAGCTACTCTCCTACACCACCACTAACAACACGGCGCTGAACCCGGACTAGGGATTTTTCAAAAGGAAAGGAATATGAAGGGTGTTTCCTTCCTAGATAAGTGTTTGGCCGTTTTTTTTTTACATCTTCACCGGACGTTTAGAGAGCGGAAACCTCTACCCAGGGAAAACACGGGGTAGGCTACAAGCCTAAGAACGGGTCGCGGGGCTCGGCCCTCGGCTTAGATTGTTGCCAGGGATCGGAGAGAAATAGCCATATGCCGGTAGTTCCCAAAGTTGATTGGCCGTCTCGGTTTAAGAAACCATCTCAAGGCGGCGCGAGGTTTGTGTGAAGGCAAAAACAAAAGATCAGCGCCGCTAGGTAAGCAATAAGTACCACTTTTCTCTCGTTGTCGGTATCGGCTTGGAATAGTCGCGGTGGTACAGCCTTAGACTTATGTGCCTTACAGGAAGTGGTTAGTTAGTTTTTAGGGTTCTTAAAAGCGCAATTTTTTGTTGGAGTCGAGTGTGTGTCCCCGGTTGTTATTGGAAACGTGAAAAAATTCACAGTAGTAGCATATATGATAAAATTAAAAGGAAATCTATCACAGTTAAGTAGGCTTAGCAGGTTAATGAGCTATAGCTGAAAAACTAAAAATAATAAAAACCGCAACAGAAATCAGGCGCTAGGACCTCGCTGAGCATTAGGAGGTAAAAAGTTTATGTTATAAACGTTATGAAATACTTATTCAAAACCCGCCTTGCAATAAAAAATTGTAATTAAAACTACGGAACCTTATACAGCGCGTGGCCCGACACGCACTTGGCCGGTTTTTCACTTTTATTTTGTGTAGCAGTTAACGTGATGATTGTTTATTAAGGTCGTATAACATAATATTGACGAAGCTGGACGTGTTTAGTTTGTTACCTACATTCACGTAATTTTGTATGAGATTTTTGCGTATGTTTTTTCTGTTATCACTTTTATCAGACGCTCCTCGACAAAACACATGCTACATGCAATCAACTGGAACAACTATAAGTACATATTTATTGTTTACAAGTAGGTAGATAACAGTCTTTGTTCATAGTGGGAAAAATTATTGGAGCATTTTTAAAGGTGCGTACACACTTATTTATGGAAATTCGCCCGCCACGCTACTTCAAAGAAATTAAACTAGGTACCTAGTTAATTGAAAGGAAGTTGCACGTACACAGTGCACGTAACTCATGATTACTGTCCGCTACGTGACTCGTGTGCACCGTGTAAAGCACCTTTGGTAACTGGTTGGTAACAATTTCGTTTGAGTACCATTGTGGACGATCGGCCGAAAAAGATGTAAAGTGACATCCGATTTGTAAGAACATTTTAAAATAAGTTCTGGCTTAAAATTTCATGCCTGAAACTTAGAGAACTAGAACTAAACTTAGAGATGCTGCAAACGTTTTAATACTCTCGGCTGTTACGAAACCACTGCCCTGTACTTACCTGTGAAAACAGATTCTGGAAAACTATTAGACGAGTCTGCTGAGGTAGTGCAAACAACTTCTTCGACTGTGTCATTTTGAACTTGTGTCCTGGTGCGTAGCCATGGCGTCCAGTGCCACGTCTCCATCTCCTCGGTCAGCTTCTTCATCAGCTCCACCGACATGTATACGGTCTCCCCATTTCTGCTCGTTACAGCCAAAAATCCAGGCTTGTCAGTTTCCGTCACATCTATACCAAAAACAAATTTCGCTGAACTTTGTACCGCAAGGAAAAACACAATAATTATAAAGGCTTCAAACCAAAGGCTTGATAAATTGCTACGCAAGCAGTCTCAACTAACTTTTCAATCTCATTTATACATATAAAAAATCATAAACATCATCCACGTTCTTAATCCCAAAATAAAATTAATTAAAATGCATGAATAGACAAGCAATAACATGTCCGAGCAAATCGATCGGTTAAAATGAACAGGCATATTATACTAATACTCAGTTGTACCCGTATCATATGTTATCTGAGTAAAATCGTTCGTAATCAAACCCTGTACAGAGGCCTAGATTGAGCATGTGCTCCGTCTACAATAGAACGCGTTTCCAAAATTAAAACGAATACCCTGATCTGGAACTTAGCTGCTGCGAGGCGTAACAAAGGCAATTAAACTAGTTTGTAACTAAGATTGCAACTTAGGTTGCTCTTAAGTAAAACTTACTGTGGATCTCCAATCCTAAGGTTAAAGTGCAGGTCAGGAGCGTAATAAATAACACAATTCCTCTGTTGAGTACCATGTCGAGTCCAGTTATGTGCAGCGTGGTTTCTTACTAAAACAATTGAATAATTTTATATCGAACCTAATTTACCACTTTAAGCACTTTAAACTTCAAACAGTGGTCATATTTTAGATTCGTTATTTTACAATTAACTACACCCACAGAATTGTGGATGAAGAATAACTGTTTATCCCGTAAACGCCGGTTCATATTCTACTGAAGGAGGAAACATTATGATTTTCTTACGCACAAAGTGTTTTCCCATGGCAGTGTACGCTTTAAACAATACTTATGGCTCAATACGTCACGTCACGATTCAGAATATCGCGTATGTTCCTTGTAAGGCCAAAGCTATGAATTCCGCTACATTTGCCTCCTCGGGAATACTTTTAAAATTGTCTCTATTTCCATGAACTCTCGAATAAAGTTGTTCATTTTCCTAAATACAAGTACCTACGTACCTGATGAAAGATTTTTAGATACAGTTTTGTATGCAACTGTATAGGCTTTTTACTTTTGAACTGCCTCATATCATTAACTAGCTCAAGCAAGACCCTCATTTACTTTCAGTTGCATAACTATTTAGCGGAATGATTTTATTGCGATTTCTGAGTTATTATAGTCCCACAATAAATTACGAATCGTTTGTAATAATAATAAAGCATTTAATGAGCCTAGAATTCGTAAAGATCTCATACATTTCTCATTTGTTTTTCACTATACCTAAGCGAAGCACGAAATTAATTTCGTCTGGCGTAAACAGCGTAAAGCTATAATATCTTGTCTACGAGAAGGTTATTTTATTATACAGGGTGTTAATTTGATTGCGTGCCATAGCTTAAGGGGTGGTTCAGTAACGATAAAGAAACTAAAAAAAAATATAAAAAAAATCCTACTCCAAAAAAATTAAAACTCCATTGAGACTAAACTAACGCGGAGGGCATTCACCGCGCGAATGGGTGCGCTATCAAAAGCGCGCGAAAGAGTTTCAGTTATGTAGTTGTCATGGAGATCTTTAGGGGAGGCCTATGTCCAGCAAAGGACGTCTTTCGGCTGATATGATGATGATGTGCCTACCTTATTCATTGATACTCGCGCGCTAGCGACGGTGCTCCGCGTTAGTTAAGTTTCAATGCAGTTTTAGTTTTTTTTGTAGGATTTTTTAAATATTTTTTTTGTATTCCTTTATCGTAACTAAAACACCCCTTAAGCTATGGCACGCAATTAAATTAACACCCTGTATTACTTACAATAACAATATAGACAAACAGAAATGTGATTTTAGATACGTTACACAATCTCTGTCAGTGGGATTTTATTACAATGTCGATTATGTTTTGAAAGTAAGTAGTTACATACTTACATGGTCATACAGGGTTATTTTTGGACCCCCGGGCGAAAATTTGCATGTTATTACGTAAATCTGAACAATGATTGTGGTGGCTAATTGACTTGGATCGAAATACGAGAATAAATTTTGGTCCACCCACTGGAAAAATCAAAAAGCTTCGTTTTTCGATCCATGTTTTCTAGAGAAAAGTTATAAATTTTTACGTTCTGAGTAATACTCGTTTTCCCAGAGTTCCAAACTTAACCCAGAATATGGATTTTATAATTCGGAAAAGAAAAATAATCATACTGATGTGATGACCAAACGTTTTAGGATTTTCTCAAAAACATCGTCTTGTAGGAAATACCTGCTCTACAAACGAACAAGGTAAATGAGACAATAAAATTATTAATCATAGGTAGTTGCATTACATTACGGCGCCATCCCCTTCTCTCAACGTAGGTATTGGTAGTACGTACTTACATTTACAAACAAGTCTAAAACAATCAAATAAATCATATCCAGTGAACGATTATATTTGAGCTCACTTGTAATCAAAACCTGTTTTAATTAATTAATTTGTACTTCTGCCATATGAACACTTTAGTTTTGTAGCAGCACACATTGCAAACACAGATTACTTACGCAAATATAAAGGTAATTTAGAGAAACTGACAACTAACATTAATACATATTGCTAATAAAAATATTTATTTGGGACAGAATATACTCTGTCGTCAAGGATCCAATTTGCAACACTGATACAAATATATGAATGCCAGGGGTTTTTAAGTAGATAATCTTATTTGATAAGAATGCTGTAGCGATTATTTGATAATGTATTTTATAGCATATGTCTATCACGCCTGCTCATTGCCTCGATACGTCCACCAAGTGATCTCTGAAGTATATCTCTTTTTAGAAATACGCAGGTAAAAGTGTTATGCGCAGATTGAGTTAGTACAATCACTTCCGCGACGCAACTGAGAACTCAAGATTGTATGGAAAGATTATTTGCTGACGGAGTTTAGTCGGCAAAGGGCTGGAAGAAATTATTAGACAATGCTCTCCCCCACCCCAACTTTCAACTAAGTACAGCCAAGAGCACATCAAACTTGACACATTGGACTTTGTACCGTTCTTATTTCAATAGAAGTACGGGCTAGAGTCTCACTGCGAGTGTGAAGCATGACCTGTCGTTGAATATACATGGGGCGAGTTCAAAAACTATATAAGGTGTAACAAAGAGGGTATCACAAGCCTGAAGATTGTGAATCAGACTTTTCCAGGTCGGAAAACTAAATTTAAAAAATTCTGTACAAAATGCTTAGCTAATGCAGTTTCGTATTTTTTTTCTTATTTCAAACTATGATTCATAGAAAAAGTTGTTCAGTTTCATTATTATTCTTTAGGGTTCATTTCATATGCCCTTTTCTAACACGTTCATGAAGAGGATGAATAATCGAAGTTTGACAAAAGAGATGTACCGAGAGCGAAAGGAAACGTTGAAAGGGGAAGGCCTCGGCGAACGTTCCATACATAAAGGGCGGGTTAAAAGTATCCTAAACCAAGTACGAACGGGTTGATGAAAGTAGAGGAAGTGAGGGAAGTATGACAAGATCGTATAGACTTTAAGGGCACTGCATGTTATCCTACGTCATCTACTCGTAGTACACTAAATTCTCAACTTTGTAGCGATAGTAGTGGCCTACAAGATCAACAAAACGTTGGTCTGCCAATCCGAAACTTGGCAGGTTTTGTACAGTCGGAGCGAAAAGTGGTTTAGTGACAGATTACACGAATGAAATCTATTCGTAGAAATAGAAGGTACCTATATAAGTAAAAAACAACAGGTATGCCTTGCATCCTCTTGGCAGTTTCGTCAGTCCGACCAATTTTGTAGTCCAATCACATCTGACCACATTTGTGGTCAGACTAGCAAAACTGCCAATAGGATGCAAGGCAGACCTGTTATTTTTTACTTGTATAGGTACCTTCTATTTCTACGAATAGATTTCATTCGTGTAATCTGTCCAAAACCTGCCAGGTTGCGGTTTGGCAGACCAACGTTTTGTTGACCTAGTAGGCCACTACTATCGCTACAAAGTTGCAAATTTCGAGTACTAGATGACGTAGGATAACTGCCCTTACAGTCTAGTAGCAGGTGGAGGGCCGTGGTCTCAGACTCCGACGGGAAAGAGGCGTGACGTTACGTAATTATGTATGATGTATGTTGTAAATGTGACTGTTGACTCATAACTTCATAGATCAATGATACACTGGCCTGACTATACTATGTATGCGCGAAATGATGCGCGATAACTACTCGTAAGAAACTAAACAATAAAAACTGCTCTTAGAATATACCTTACGTATGCGCCTGTCCAGCAGTGGACGTCTTTCGGCTGATGATGATGCGATAAAAACCATTAATGACGTCGCTCTATCTTGTGATGACTCATAATGAGTCAAACCCGATTTTTTTATAAACAACAACAGGCCACTTTTTAGATTTTTTACTTTAAAAAAAAACTTCTTGTAATAAACGAAAAATTCCGAAAACCGCAAGGAAAATAAATGGACCATTAACCGCTCGTCAGTGGAAATACTTGCAACTCTATTACCATGTCATAAAGTTCAAAGTGTTTCAACTGACGTGCCTTTGGGTGTTCAACAGGGTGCGCGTACTCTGAAGTTTTATCGGAGCTCCGATATTATCAGATTGAAAACAACAATTACGTTCGGAAATTTACTTTGTATGACAATTTGTTAGTCAACCACCATTCCCTTCGGAGTACGGCAGCAGGTTTTCTACAATGAGTTTTGTGATGGGTCAAACAAACTGACAATAAATATAGTGTAGGCAACAAAGCAGTTGACTCCAACATAAATTTCTCAGGCAGATTTTATTTGACAGGATGATAAAGAATCATGATATAAATGTAAATTAAAATTATCCAAAAAAAATTACAAAAAAATTTTTACATACATTTTTTGTAATTTTTGTATGGAAAAATTAAAAGTACCGATTTTTTTAAGGGTTTTTTTTATAGAAGGTTTGTCTCATATAGTGTAATACCCCAGCAAAGTTTCATCGACTGAGGATTTAATGCGGGGGTCTTCATACAACGATCCGCTTCGTTGTCCAGACTAATAAGTATGTTTCCTAGTCTGTACCTACAAAAATTGTGTAACTTTATATATTCTGGATATCACAAACAGATAACTGTTATCTCCGACAAAATTGTTGTAAGGGACTCTCAATACTCAGTTATGTATTTAATCAATATATATGTTACGGTCAATATAATAAATCCGGTTAGTATTAATAATTACCGGTTAGTATTAATAATAACCGCATCAAATGGTTAATGTAATAAATATCGAAGATATAATCACTTTAACCGGTCATTATTAATAATTTTCAGCTTGCTTTGGTCAAAGTAATAAAACATACCTATAAGTCCGTTAGGTAAGGCAAAAACACAACCTAACTAAACTAACCTAACCGATCTCGAAAGCGATCGGTTAGGTTGTGTGAGGTACTCTAGCGACCACAACGCACAAAATTTCGGAGATTTACCAAATTCGCCTCTAGCATTTTGGTCGCAATAGTACCTTGCCTAACGGACCTATAAGTATGATTTATCTTATCACACAAATATTTTTTCTTACCTAACGGACCTATAAGTATGATTTATTACATTGACCAAACGAATGAGGGAATTATTAATAATATCCGGTCAATGTGATAAAGTAATCACTTTAACCGCCTCTGTTGGTTATTATTGTTATTATTGTATTTGTTGGTTAATATTGCGCCTACAAAAGTTGTAAATTAAGTTTTTGGGAGAAAATAAACACAATTTTTATTTTATTTTTTATTATTAATAAAAACCGGTAATTATTAATAATCACCGATTATTTAATCTGACCGTATATTATAAAAGAAAGTGCACAACCCAGGTAGCAAAATGACGTCTGGGACGAACAATTTAGGGTCGGTACTGCATTCATCGATATAGGACGTAAAACTGACGTCATTTTTTGGTCAGTATAGGGTCGGTACTGCATTGGTCGGAATCGTTCGTCTAACTGACGTCATTTTTAGGCAGTTTAAGACCGTACTGTATTGGTCAAAATTGCCCGTCAAAATGTCGTCATTTTTGGTCATTTTAGGACAATATATTTTATTCTCCGGCTTATTTGACCACGTTAATTAAGTTTAGAAATTTAATAAATTGTTTTTAATTTATATATTTTCCCTTTTTCACAGTTTCCGAGACAATCAAACTGCAGCAGACGTCAAAGCTCGTTTTAAGGATTTCTTAAAACATCTTGTCATCTTACAGAGTCGGTAGCTGTATTATTAATAATAATTGGTCCTGGTACTGGAAAGAAAAAAGTTCGACATTTTAAAGTCAATTTAGGGTCAGTACTGCATTCGTCGAGATAGGACGTAAAGCTGACGTAATTTTTTGGTCAGTATAAGGTCGGTACTCCATTGGTCGGAATCGTTCGTCTAACTGACGTCATTTTAAGTGAGTTTAAGACCGTACTGTATTAGTCAAAATCGTCCGTCAAAATGTCGTCAATTTTGGTCATTTTAGAACAATATAAAAAATATTCTTCATCATAACATCCCATAAAACGTCCACTACAGGACAAGGAGCTCCCTCCAGAATTCTAGCTTTTGCTAGAAAAATGTGGAGGGGAAGTACCATAGTCACCTCGCTTTTTAGCGTTACGGCTGGCACCATGGACCGCGGTTGTAGGTGACCGCAGTAAGTAAGATGTAAGATATAAAGGAGGATGCTGCTGCCCATCCTCCAGTTTACCCTTAGTCGCCTCTTACGACACCGACGGGTATGTATGGGTTGGTACTATTCTTTGCCGGCACCACACGGGTCCGTTTACTGTACTAAATTTTCAAAAATTCCTAGAGTAATTTAAAATTCAATCCACGTCAATTTATTTTTTTTTTACTATGTATGGGCTTACTCTTGACCTCGATCTAGCCATGAGGACAGAGATGAGGTCGACGATGGAACGAGCTTGCCCAGAAGAAGCCTATTCACTCGCGACTTAAATAGATTCGGGTAGAATTAAGTTTAAAAGTTTGATAAATTGTTTTTTTATTGATATATTATATATTTTTTTATTCACAGTTTCCGAAACAATTAAACTGCAGGCGTTAAAGCTCGTTTTAAGGATTTCTTAAATCATCTTGTCATCACACAGATTCAGTAGCTGTATTATTAATAATAACTAATAAAAATAAAATAATAATTTATTATGGTACCTAATCAGTCACCCAAAATTGTACAGTAAAAAAATGTTGTATTTATAACAATTAGTTCTGAAAGCAAATCATAGGTGGCGTTTTATCATCTGTGCCAAATCGTTAAACGTGGTTACAAGTTGATTTCATCGAATCAAGATAAGGTTTGATTGTAGTTGCTCGCGATATCCCGGGTAGGGACTTCCGTGACAAAAGTAGCTCGTGATATCTAAGCGCATGGCAGTGCGCAGGCCAAGTTCCCGCAACAGGCCACGCGCATGCCGTGCACTATTAATTAGGTTAATTTAATTATATAAATAATAAATCTAATTACACAATTAATCAAGTGTTACTTACAGCACAAAAACCTGCGAAGTTCAAATTTAGAAGTATTTCGTTTTAGATATTATTTTCAACCTACCTGCGTATTTTCACAGCTATACCATATTTTAAGTTGGGTGTATGGTAAAGTGAATTTCGGCCAGATGAACCGTTGACGTGAATAAGGTGGCTGATAGTGGCTGGATGCGGAAGGCGGAGGACTGGATGTGGTGGCGAGTTTGGGAATGGCAAATGTTTACTAGTGGATCAGGCTGCTGATGAAGACGATTATGATCGATATTAAAGTGCATCTAAACTTGGCATTGGATCGGATTTCAACCCTTTTTTAGGCAAACAATTAGCCGATAGGAACTTGGCCCCCTTTTTAACAGTTATGTTTTTGGTGGGATAAATCTTCATCCCGAACATTAGGTGTTTTGTTCACTTCTCCTATCGCGGGATTTTTAGTACTTACTTGACTACTTGTTCAAAATTACGTCTGCAGTGCAAACCACAATACGTCATCATTTCGTCACGTCCTTTTTCCGTCTTTGAAGGACGTCTGTTGTACGTACTACAAGACGTTTATATAACGTCATTGTAACCTGATAAACCATACAAACGATACCCATATTGGTTTTTAGACTTTTTCACCCCATATCCCTCTTTAAGGGGTTGAATTTGGGGTGGAATTGCAATAACCCTAATGCCTAAATAATAAATTTAGTGGATTATACTTTGAAATGAAGGAGTTTCAACTTCATCCCCCTTTTCACCCCTTAGGGTGTAGAATTTTCAAAAATCCTGAGACACATAAAACTTTACTTTTAGTTTTAAGTCTAAATATAAATTTTGAAGATCCTAACTTCAAAATTGACGGACTTTCATACAAACTTTCATCCCTTATTTCACCTCCTTAGGGGATGAATTTTGAAAAATTCTTAATCATGTACTTTTTTATTTTTTACCAAAAGCTCAAAAACAAATTTGTATAATTCTACCTTTAAAAATGAAAGACTTTATAGACCAACATACGGAAAAAAACCATCCCCCTTTTCACCCCCTTGAAGGGTGATTTTTAAGATCTACTTAAACACGTATTTCTTTATTTTGTACCAGAAGCTTAAATTCAAATTTGTGTGAATCTAGCTCAAGAAACAAAGGACTTTCATACAAACTATCATCCCTTATTTCACCCCTTTGGGAGATGAATTTTCCAAAAATCCTTTCTTAGTCGGTGGTTTTGACGTGCATAGAACCTGTGTACAAAATTTCAGATCTGTATCTATAGCGGTTACGGCTCGGCGTTGATGAATCAGTCAGTCAGTCAGGACATGCTCTTTTATATATTTAGATGTAGGTATGTATAAAAGGTGTAAGGGACAGCCTTCCGAATACTGAAAGGGCATGATCAGTCAATGTAACTGAACAACTTTCTGCGAATAAAACTTTCAGGAAATGAAAAAAAAATCGGCCTGTCCATACAAAATTGCAAACTTGATTGGATAGTTTGTATGGAGAGGCCGAATTTTTTTTTCTTTTCCTGAAAGTTTTATTCGTTGAAAGTTGATCAGTTGCATTGACTGATCATGCCTTTTCAGTATTCGGAAGGCTGTCCCTTAAACCCTGTATAATTATGTAGAGGGTATGTATGTTCATCTGTTCTCTCATTACTTCTAAACTACTATCGTAATTTGACAAATGAGGTGTCGTTAGAAGCATCTTAGGATATAAGACGTTACATGAAATTTTAAATGAAATTGAATGTGGCACCCCCTAGAAGAGATGAAGTGATGAACAAAAAAAATTTTTAGTTTACCGTGTTGGATATCAAATAATAAAAAGAATGAAATAAGAAAATATTGTCAATATTGTCAAATGAACAATGATATTTAATAAATATTCTTAGTGATGTTCAGATAATAGCCGTGGTCATATTATGCCACCTAGCCTCAAAAGTTATGTCAACAGCAGGACGACGTTACACACTTTCGGTGCAAGTTTAGCTCCTACGGTTACTGAATAAGATTGGTGTGTGATGTGTAACGACTCCGCCGCGTCGGACTTTGATTCAAGGTTGTCAGTTGTTTGATCCTGGTTGATTGATATTGGACTGAGAAAGTTTTAACAGGGAACCCTGTCTTCCTCGCTCGGTAGGTAACCCCGCTATCGAAAACCGACTCCAAAAAGTAAGTATCCGCGACGGCGCTGATAACAGTCAAAATTACCTCCCTTTCTAACTAAGGACATAATGAGCGTGTTAAAACTTAGAACAGAGCGGATTCGCGCTGTTTTACGTTTTTCGCTCATTTTTAGGGTTCCGTACCTCAAAAGAAAAAAACGGAACCCTTATAGGATCACTTTGTTGTCCGTCTGTCTGTCTGTCTGTCTGTCTGTCTGTCTGTCTGTCAAGACCCTTTATCTCACGAACGGGTTAAGGTATCAGGTTGAAATTAATACCATATATTAGGATCCATGAACCACACAAGATCTGGAAGTTTCAATTTTTTACAACGACGCAATCAAAAGATATGGCATTTTATGTCCTCATCTCCATACATTTATTCAAAAATGAAAAACCTACAGGGTACTTCCCGTTGACCTAAAATTATGAAATTTGGCAAGAAGCTAGGTCTCACAGTACAAATAATGGGAAAAGTCTGAAATCATTAAATATTACAACTTTTCTCACAACTAATGGTAACCAATTGTGGTGAGCTCCCGTTTCAAGAACATTCATATAAGAGAGGGGTCAAGTTGGATGGTTGCTGAGGCGATTTTTGTTTTAGTTCTATTTAAAAACGGGAAGACTTACAAACTTGAAAATTGGTATGTTTATAGGGCATAGGCTATAAAATAACAACAAATAATACAATTTGGTCAAGCGCGTGTCGGACTCAAAAAATCTAGCACATTAACTTACTGAAATTTAGACTAATACAATTATGTTTATGTAGTGGTACGGAACCCTCAGTGCGCGAGTCCGACTCGCACTTGGCCGGTTTTTTGAATATTTCTCAACATTTGTATATATTCATTATAAGGGCGAACGCTGCGTCAGGTGTAATCAAGTCGCGTATCTACGCGCCCGTAGCAAATTCAGCAAAATACAAGGGAGAACGCTGCGTCAGGCGTAATTACGTCGCGTATAGTTATCCTTTTCCTTACCCTGTATACTTACCCTAAGACCCTGTACATATAGTGATCCTAATCTAACACCCTGTATGCTTACCTTAAAACCCTGTGTATTTATTCTAACCTAACACCTTGTATACTTACCCTAACATCCTGTATAGTTATCCTAGCCTAACACCCTGTATATTAACAAATAATGACCATTAGGAGCATTTTTGATAATACCGAGACTGCGTGGGGCGGTTCGCTACGCGATGCGTATTTTGGCTACGCAGCGGGTCTACGTCGCGCAATTACGGAGCGTAGCTACCCGACGTAATTACGCCTGACGCAGCGTTCGCCCTAAAACAGCCATATGATAAATGCATAATATATTGAATAATGTGATAAAGTTTAAGCTTTATAGTTTAATGGGGTACTTAAGAAAAAAACAGCCCAGTGCGTGTCGAACCACGCGTAAATAGGGTTCCTTAGTTTTTTAAGATTTTTCATCGCCAAGCGGGTTTCGACTAAGTTACATAATATTTATAACATAAACACATTTTACCTCTTGATGTTCATTCGGCTATAGCTCGTTAACCTGTGAAGCCTACTAAACTGTGATAGTTTTCCTTTTAATTTCATCATATATGCTACTACTGTGATATTTTTCACATTTCCAATAACAACCGTTTAACCAGCAGGCAACACTCCAACAAAAAATTACGCTTTCAAGCTTTATATTTCGAAAATGGATCCCAAAACCTTAAATTTATCTTTGCAGACACACCTTATTTTTAAAAGGCACATCACAAACTATGGGGTAGACAACAACAAAAAATCACTTTACTTGTTTACACTAAAAAATAATATTTTTTAACAATTTTATCCTGCCATTGTTGGCGTGGATGAAATATGTATATTTGTACAAAATTTTAGCTTTCTAGTACTAAGGTTCTCTGAGCTAAGCCGCGGACAGACAGACAGACAGAAAAAAAATATTTGTTTCCAAAATTTTATGCTGCCACTTTGTCGGCGTGGAGGAAAGATATTCGTACAAAATTTCAACTTTCTAGTACTAAGGTTCTCTGAGCTTAGCCGTGGACAGACGGACATGACGAAACTATAAGGGTTCCTTTTTGACTACGGAACCCTTAAAAGATTTTAAAGTAAAGATTAAAGATAAGTTTGATTTTTGTTTATGGCGTATAAAATATATTTAATCGTGTTTCAGAGTTAGCCACCTTCACTTAATTATCACATAATTTTTTTTCACGGCCATATATTCATCACTTTTTGTAAAAAAAACTGTTCAAGTAAAGCGTATTTTGCTGTTATCAGCCCCTAGCCCGCGGGCCGAGCACCGAGCCTAAGGTGTCTATCACTAGAGGAATGTTACGCTACTACACAAAGACTAATTGAGTTCATATACGATAGTAACGTCACAAGTCATTTATTAGTCATCGCCTTTATTCGTCCATGTCATTGCATACAAATGACATTTTAATGCTTTGTAGAAAAAAAATCGTCGGGAAAAAACCAGTTGAGGGCGTTTTACACTCGCGCAGTGCCGAGATACAAGAGCTACATATATTGCGTCCAGAACAGTTTCTACCAGCGTTTTACGCGCGTATACTCGCGCGTAAGAAAATGTTCTGGACGCAATAAATGTAGCTCTAGTATAGCGGCAACGCGCGAGTGCCTACTCGCCTCGTGCCTAGTCATCTCGCGCGTAAAATAAAGGTTCTGGACGGGCTCTAAAAGCAATCGGCGTCAATCGCATTGCACGAGTCCTTTCGTAAATCGTGACGGGCAGGTCAATCGACAAATGTTTTTTAACGGGTTAGGGAAACTTACTTTTAATGAAACACATTTTTATAAGAAATTTAAAAAAAAATCTGTCGTTTTTTGTATTTGAAATCTTGCTTTCGTGAAAGAGCTGCAGGCTGCGTTCCCGGTCCCGAGAACGCTCGGGAAATTTGTCTTTCCCGATTCCTTGAGAAGACTGCCGGATCGGCACACGGCCACAAGTCGACAAATTAACCGATATCTGGGATTTACGCGCGTAAAACGCTGGAAAAAACTTTTCTGGACGCAATATATGAAGCTCTAGTATCTCGGCAACGCGCGAGTGCCTACGCGCGATTCAACTCGCGCGTAAAAAAAGGTTCTGGACGGGCCCTTAGGTTCTTCCTACTTGTAGCATGGAAAAATTGCTTTAACGATTTTAGAGCTGGTTTTAAGCTGCAGGGAAACGCGTACCCAACGCGCACTCAACACTTGTGATATAAACGTGCCCTCTGAATCTCCATCCAAGATATCCAGCGGCAGTATTCGCTGCTGGTCTTAGAAAATTCGTATGAGGGCTGTTCCAGTACACATCAAAATGTTAACATTTAATTGTAAGTTTGTTTTAATGTTGTTTAGTTTGAATTCTGAATTGGCAATCTACATAAATCAAAGAGACTTGATCTGCATTCAGTATTAATTTGTTTTTTTTTGCAAAAGCAAGTTTTTTAGGCTTGCATATCGGGAGTGAAAGTGTAGTGCTTCTGTAAAATTTATTTTTAGTTTTAAGCTGTTGGTCCCGGCTTGTATACTGAAGTACTTAGTCGTAAATGAGCCTTGTCAAATGCCTTTAGCGGCTCAACAACTCACATGATATGATGGCGATTAAGGGGCTGATAAAAGCTGAAAAACTAAGGGCAGAATGCGTGTGCTAGAACGGAGCGGATTCACGCTGTTTTACGTTTTTCGCTTATTTTTGTATTTTTCTCAAAATCTGTACCAATAATATTAATTATCAAATAGCTATATTATTATGCATAATGTATTGAATAATCTGTAAAAGTTTTGGCATCATAGATTAATGGGTACTTAAGAAAAACGGTTTAAAAGCAAAAAACAAAGGTAACTTTGGATTTTTTTGATGGCGTACAAAATATATTTAATCGTGTTTCGGAGTCGGCTATATTCTTAGAAAGATGCTTAATTATCACATAAATTTTTTTCACGGCCATTTATTCATCACTTTTCGTTAAAAACATGCTCAAGTCAAGCGTATTTAGCTCTTATCATCCCCTTAATAGTGCGATTAGTCAAAGTTTTAAATTGTGTTTCAGTAGTTTCAGAGGTTACTCTTTCGATACAAACAAACAAACTTACATCTTTATCATATCACTGCAGATAAAATCAACTACCTACTCAGCTATCAGTAATCGGTAATTATTGTAATGCATGATATTAAGGGAAAACTTATGACCCACCCGGAGAACTAAGATGGTGTGTTTCGTGTGCCAGTAATTTCGCGGGCTCCCTCACCCTTCAAACCGAAACACAGCAGTGCAAACACTGCTATTTCACGGCAGAAATAGGCAAGGGGGTGGTACTACCCCAGACGGACTTTGCACAAAAGCCCTACCACCGATAAAAGTACGTCAGTACTAGAAAGCTGAAATTTGGTATTAACATACATTTTATCTACGCCGACAAAGAGATATAATAAAATCTTGAAATAAATATTTTTTTAGGGTACACTCCCTGCAAGTAAAGTGGGGGTGAAAGTTTTTTTCTTGTCTACACCATAGTGTTGGGTATCGTTAGATAGCTCTTTTTAAAACAATGTGAGTCTGTTTTAATCATTTTTAGATTTAGGGATCCGTTGGCAAAATATTTAGCTTGAAAGCTCAATTTTTTGTTGGAGTCGAGTGTCCCCCCCCCCCCCTGCCAGCTAAACGGTTGTCAACAGAAATGTGAAAAAATCACAGAAGTAGCATATATGATGAAATGAAAAGGAAAACTATCACAGCTAAGTAGGATTTACAGGTTAATGAGCTATAGCCCAAAAACTAGAAATAATAAAAATAGCGATAGCAATCAGGTCCTAGGACCTCGCTGAGCATTAAGAGGTAAAAAGTTTATGTTATGAACGTTATGAAATACTAAATAGAAACCTGCTTTGCAACAAAAAGAATCCTAAACAACTACGAAACCCTATACTGCACGTGGCCCGACACGCACTTGGCCGGTTTTTCTTCGTAAATCTGCAACCCGGGAATGTGGAAATGCGTCCTTATAGTGTATCTTCGTCTGTCTGTCACACCTATTTATCTCAGCACCTACTCACGCTATCGACTTGAAATTTGAAGTTCTTTTAAAATATGCTTGCTAAACTTTCTTTCAAACAAAAGTAATAAAAACATATTTTTATTGTTTTTGTAAATAGGGCCCAAATAAAGTTAAGTGGTGTATCATAAAGAAAGGATAACACTTGTAAATTCCAAAATAGTCTTTGCATATTTTTGCGACACTTAGTTTTAAAATTATGATGAAAAATGTCTAAAAATACCATTCCCCCCTTTTTCTCCGAAATTTGCTAGACATAAAATATGAATTATTATACTTTATAGAGACTTATGTAAATATTACGAGCGCAGCGAGATTCAAATCTCTTTGATATAAAATAGGAAAAATATATCTCTCTGGTAGCAGTTTTTAGAAATCTGCGTAAAAAATCAGTTCAAAAACTAGAACCCGACGACTGGGAAATTCTTGCTCTAAGAAGTACGAATCAAGAAAATATTGTAATATGAAATTCTTAGGTACAAACTATGGTAGATATAGATGACAATATTTTCTTATTTCATACTTTTTAGAGCATTGTTTGCCAGTGGTCAGGTTCTAGTTTTTTATTTAAATTATTTCGGGGTTATAAATACGTATAAAAGCTAATAGGTATTGTTAATGGAATAAGCGAAACCCTCATACACCCCAATTGATTATTATTAAAATAAATCCATTCCCGTAAAAAAATCTTTAAAATGATTTTTTTTCTAGATATTGTTATTTTAAAGTTTCATCATTGTTCTAGTTTTTTTTAGAATAGAAGCGGCAAAAATTTAAATAATAAAAAAATACCCCTAACAAAAACCCGTGAAATTGATTCTACTTACTCTCTATTCTGAACAAACTATTTTCTCAGTTTCGCTTATTCCGTTCACACATTGTATATTCAAAATGTGCTCATTAAGCCCTTTCATTTGATACCTATCACGGTATCATAAAAAAATATATATTTTTCGTTCACGACTTATCTCCTGTAGAGGGCGCCACAATCATTCTAATGTAATGCCAGCGGATAATATAGAAGCTTCTAACGATACCTCATTTGTCCAATTACGATAAGTAGTTTGGAAGTTATGAGGGAACAGAAAGGTTGCCTGGAAGAGATTGCTACTTTAGCAATAAGGCCGCCTTTTGTACTACTCTGTTCTTTTTCTGTGTATTTCTGAAACTATTTCTTGGTGAGCAATAAAGTATATTTGTATTTGTATGAACATACATATATAACATACCGGTCAAAATCATAACCCTTCTTTTTGCCGTAGTCGGGTAAAAATTTAAACCTGCATAACAATAAATGATTCTTAAGGCAAATACAGAACCCTACACAGCGCGTGGCCCGACCCGCTCTTTGCCGGTTTTTATAATGTGACTAAGTAGTGAGCGAACGAGCAAGTGGGCGACCTGATGGTATGTGGTTGGTGGTACTTACTATTGTAACTCTTCTGGACTTCAGCAACGCATTTAACTCTGTTGATTTTTACATACTCCTTGGCTCCCTACGCTCTCTTAACGTTGCTTCTCCAGTGATCGAATGGTTCCGTTCTTATCTTCTTGGACGCCAGCAGAGTGTTAAGACCGATGACTTGTCTTCAAACTGGTTGGACCTTACCAAGGCGGTGTACTTTCTCCTTTATTATTTTCTATTTTTATAAGCAATATTTCGCGTGTTATTTCTTCTCCCTACCACCTGTATGCAGATGACTTGCAAATTTATAGACATTTCTCTCCATCTGAAGTCACCGAGGCTGTGAGTGCAGTAAACTCCGATCTTGCTGCTGTTCAGCAGTGGGCTGAGGATTTCGGGCTTCAA
The DNA here is from genome assembly GCA_947532105.1 of Athrips mouffetella. Taxonomy (NCBI): domain Eukaryota; kingdom Metazoa; phylum Arthropoda; class Insecta; order Lepidoptera; family Gelechiidae; genus Athrips; species Athrips mouffetella. Next base: position 39,113,548 of record OX383956.1, read on the forward strand.
GTAAACCCAACCAAGTCCCAGGCCATGATAGTTGGTAGCAGTAGACTAAGGGGTAGGTTGGGGGATTTAGTGTTGCCAAAAGTGTTATACGACGGAGTCTGTATTCCCTACACTGACAAAGCAAAAAACCCAGGGATTATCATAGACCGTGACCTATCATGGTCAGCGCAGATTAGTGAGGTGAGAAGGCGCATGCAGTACTCTTTTCATTCCCTTAAGCGACTCCAGTACTTCCTTCCCTTTCAAACTAAAAACTTGATTGCACAAGCTCTACTCCTTCCCATTCTCGACTACGCTGATGTGTGCTACTCGTACCTTGATGTGACTGAAGAATTGCTGAACAAACTTGAGCGCCTACAAAACCTGGCTATTCGTTTCATCTTTGGTCTTCGCAAATATGATCATGTATCCGAATTTCGCGCTCAATTAAAGTGGCTACCTATCCGACTTCGTCGTAATATGCACATCCTTTCTGTCCTGTATAAGATCCTGAATGACCCTGCGACTCCTGACTATCTTCGCTCCCGCTTCCAACTTTTACCTCCTGATTCCCGCTCTAGGCGCGACTGCATCACTACGATGTTGGAGTATCCTAGAGCGAACACCAAATTCTTTTCTTACTCCTTTTCTTCCCATGCTGTGCGACTATGGAACAAACTTCCAAAGACTATACAAAACAGTCCATCAGTAACATCGTTTAAGATGCGATTAAGAGAGCACTACTTATCGCAATCATCTTGAGTAATGTATTTATTTTATGTATTATGTCTATGTATTATTTTTATGTATTTTTAAGTAAGTTCATCAATTTTTATATATTCCTTAATATACTGTGATTAGGTATAAGTATATTCGTGTGTAGTTTAAGTAGGTTTATCCCTATTTTTTATTTTACTGTATTTTAAGCTTTTATTTTAATTTAAAATTTCTTATCACGATTATTAACGCACATCCTTGTGCCCGTTTAAATGACATTCTTCCACACCTGAAAGGTTGGCTGGAAGAGATCTCTTAAAGAGATTAGTTCGCCTTTGTGAACAATTTTCATTTGACAACTTTATGTTATTTGTGCGCAATAAAGAATAAATAATAAGTGGTCACCACCTCCTATAGAGCCCACTGTCTTATTAGTGGTTTAATAAGACAGCAAACCACGTTGCCGACAGTGTGTTTCGTGTTCCGGTATTATCACTGGCTTTCCTAGTACGATAAACCGCTTGTCGGTAGAAACTATTTCAACTCTATTACCACGCCATAAGGTCCAAAAGTGTTTCTACCGATGTGCGGCCGTGTGTACCTTGCAAAAATAAAAATCCATTGTAGCTATAGACCTTATGAGTTAAAAGCTGCACCTGGGGAAGATTAGAAGCCGCTTTGCACAGTGATAGAGGGGATAAATATAAGCAATTTTTCCCGCAGCAGTGGAGGTTTCAGTCGTGCGGAACAGAGATGGCGCAAATTTAAAAAAATAACTTCAAAAAATTCTACCGACCTAACGGGTGCACCGATTTCAATGATTTTGATGCCAATTGAAAGAAAATTACTTAATTTATTATAACAAAAATATTTCTATGAAAAAAGTTTTTATTACTACAGACAGTCTACCTTTTTCTGTTTTTTTTTTTACTTTTAATTATGATTTTACTACATAACGTAAAAAAAACGTAGGAAGAGGGAAAGGAGTAAAATAATATATATTGTTGCTAAGTAAAAAAACTAACCGACCAAGTGCGACTTGACCAGTTTTTTATAATTTATTGTTATACTTTAGCTTCCGTACTACAATTATACCAAGTTTGACGCGTGTTTGCTACAACTTTTTGTGATAGAGCTTAAACAAAAATCGCAAAAAAAAAAACACGTTTCTTGTATGGGGGCTCCCCTTATTATTTTTGTTTTTATTATTTATTTAGATATATTTTTAAATAATACATACTATTTGACGAGCTGGCTATTATGGTTTTAAAGACGGACCGGAAAAATACGAAGAGACACATTTTATCATGTTGATTTAAGTTTGAAGTTGTTAGCCCAAATTGCACTGTTTATTGCAATATTAGGTAAATTAAAGTTAAGGTTTTGAAATGAAATAGACAACTTAAATGTTTCTAGCACTTAAATTCATCATCATCATCATGTCAGCCAAATCAAATTATTATAATTAGTAATTTGTAATAAAAAAAACTACTACCTACTCTTCTTCCATCTACTGATGGATCTGAAAAGAATAGTAAGATAAATGTCACAATCTAGTAGACTATAATATAACAAATTATTATATTTTAAGATTAAATACATATTATGTACATATTGGGTGACTTTTAATTAGTTCTTGATACCAAAAGATATGCATGTACTCATGATACTGAACAACTTTTCCCAAGGAACATAGGTCGAAATACGAAAAACCAAATTTGACCTCCCATACAAAATGCGCTATCAGCTGATGCAATTTCTATGGGAGATCAAAACTTGATTTTCGTATTCTGACCTATGTTCCTTGGGGAAAGTTGTTCAGTATCATGAGTATATTCATACCTTTTTCTATCAAGAACTAATCAAAAGTCACCTTATATACAATCTTACGTTTGATTACCACAGCTTCCTTTACATGATTTACACTGTAAAGTGCAAGGTAAACCGACACGTCGGCAACCACAGCGCAACGTGTCACAGCCGGATTTGCAGGCGCATTGGTCGAGTAGGGTCAATTCTGACCAAATCGCCGTTATGTCTGTCCATTGTGGTGTCCATTTACCTTGGGAGGACTTGTTCCATCCCCAGAAAGAAGGACATGGTATTATTGCGTCTAAATTTAAAGCATTGCCCCAAATATGGCCCGCTTGGTATGCTGCCCGCAAGGCGTGTATTTTAATGGCAGCTGTGGTTGGTGGAAGGCTTGTCACTAGTTTATTTCTTGAAGCGAATAATTCCTTCTGGACCACATTAACAGGCGTATGCACTGTTTGAGGATCATTCAATTTGCATGTAAATCTGGAAATAAAATTGACATTGTGAAACATATATGTGCAAACTAATATTACAATAATAATAATAATAATAATGAGCTGTTGGTGTGTGGCGACACCACGGACCCGAGTACTCCTGGGTGGCCCTTTATGGGAGCCCGCCTCTGGCTTGCCTTCGCCGGCTGGCCAGAGTGGAGGCGCAAGAGTTTTAACTCGAAGGGTGGAAGTGCTCAATCTGCGTAATAACGGGGAAACCCGCTCCGGGGGGCGTTTAGTCACCCGCGATGGTGAAACCGGTGCACACCTCTCAATACACCCTTAGCTACCCGCAGGGCAGCTTGTGGCGAGCTGTTGGTGAGTGGCGACACCACGGACCTGAGTACTCCTGGGTCCTACAAGGCACCCGCCTCTAGCTTGCCTTCACCGGCCGGCTAGAGTGGAGTCGCAAGAGCAATATGCTCGGGAGTGGAAGTGTCTAATGGCGTAATAACGAGGAAGCCCGCGAGGAAGGAAGGTGAACCGCCCGTGATGGTGAAATCGGGGCCGCACCTCTCGACACTCCACAGCTGGTACCACCAATGTTGCGCCCAAGGCATGCGCCACTATTTTGGGGGCCCATTTAGTTACCGGCAAGTCACCGTCTGCTTAGCTTTCAATTTGTGAGATATTGATACAGCAGGCGTCCGTTATCTCATCCCATAGCCCAGTACTCCAATCCATAGCCCCTCCTCCATAACCCTAGTAACGTTAGTTTCCTTTTTATTGCAATAGTTTACTGCACCCATCGGGTATTACCTCTGATGCATTTTATGGGTGGGTGTACTTAGAGGTAAGACCCGAAAGGTCAGTTCCATCTCACAATTTAGATTAGTGTCTTAAACGGCCTCTACGTGTTGGACCCATGTCCCCACGCAAGCCTAAGGCCCGGGTTTCGGCCCGTGAACTCCAGCCAGAGACTACAATAATAATGAAATATTTTGGGCAATGCTTTATATTTAGACGCAATAATACAGTGTCCTTCTTTCTGGGGATAGAACAAGTCCTCCCAAGGTAAATGGACACCACAATGGACAGACATAACGGCGATTTGGTCAGAATTGACCCTTCTCGACCAATGCGCCTGCAAATCCGGCAGTGACACGATCGATGCGCTGTGGTTGCCGACGTGTCGGATCACCTTGAACTTTACAGAGCAAATCATGTAAAGGAAGCTGTGGTAATCAAACGTAAGTATGTATATGTAGTATGTGTATATGTATTTAATCTTAAAATGGTATATTTTGTGGTATTATAGTTTACTTGATTGTGACATTTATCTTGCTATTCTTTTCAGATCCATCAGTACCTTTGAGATGGAAGAAAAGTAGGTAGTAGTTTTTAAAATTACAAATTACTAATTAAAGTGCTAGAAACATGTAGGTATATGGTTATTGCATTTCAAAACCTTAAATTTAATTTACCTAATATTGCAATACACAGTGCAATTTGGGCTAACAATTTCAAACTTCAATCAACATGATAAAATGTGTCTCTTCGTATTTTTCCGGTCCGTCTTTAAAACCATAATAGCCAGCTCGTCAAATAGTATGTATTATTTAAAAATATATCTAAATAAATAATAAAAACAAAAATAATGAGGGGAGCCCCCATACAAGAAACGTGTTTTTTTTTTGCGATTTTTGTTTAAGCTCTATCACAAAAAGTTGTAGCAAACACGCGTCAAACTTGGTATAATTGTAGTACGGAAGCTAAAGTATCACAATAAATTATAAAAAACTGGTCAAGTCCGAGTCGGACTCAATAAAATTTGTCTCAGTAGTTTCGAACTCCCAATTGAAATTTGTCTGACACTTTGTACTTGCGTAGTGGTACGGAACCCTCTGTGCGCGAGTCCAACTCGCACTTGGTCGGTTAGTTTTTTACTTAGCAACAATATATATTATTTTAAAATACCCTCTTCCTACGTTTTTTTACGTTATGTAGAAAAATCATAATTAAAAGTAAAAAAACAGAAAAAGCTAGACTGTCTGTAGTAATAAAAACTTTTTTCATAGAAATATTTTTTTTATAATAAATTAAGTTATTTTCTTTTAATTGGCATCAAAATCATTGAAATCGGTGCACCCGTTAGGTCTGTAGAATTTTTTGAAGTTATTTTTTTAAAGTGGCGCCATCTCTGTTCCGCACGACTGAAACCTCCGCTGCTGCGGGAAAAATTGCTTATATTTATCTCTTCTATCACTGTGCAAAGCGGCTTCTAATCTTCCCCAGGTGCAGCTTTTAACTCATAAGGTCTATAGCTACAATGGATTAACAATAAATTATAAAAAACTGGTCAAGTCCAAGTCGGACTCAATAAAATTTGTCTCAGTAGTTTTGAACTCACAACTGAAATTTTGTCTGACATTTTGTACTTGCGTAGTGGTACGGGACCCTTTGTGCGCGAGTCCAACTCGCACTTGGTCGGTTAGTTTTTTACTTAGCAACAATATATATTATTTTAAAATACCCTCTTCCTACGTTTTTTTTATGTTATATAGTGAAATTATACTAAAAAGTAAAAAACAAAAACAGAAAAAGCTAGACTGTCTGTAGTAATAAAAACTTATTTCATAGAAGTATTTTTTTAAAATTAAATTAAGTCATTTTCTTTCAATTGGCATCAAAATCATTGAAATCGGTGCACCCGTTAGGTCTGTAGAATTTTTTGAAGTTATTTTTTTAAAGTGGCGCCATCTCTGTTCCGCACGACTGAAACCTCCACTGCTGCGGGAAAAATTGCTTATATTTATCCCTTCTATCACTGTGCAAAGCGGCTTCTAATCTTCCCCAGGTGCAGCTTTCCAGTCCAAAGACTCCATAAGGACTATGGCTATTGGGAAATCAGCGCGCAATATCAAATTATCCAAAGAATAAGTAATTCCCCTAAGTATTTATCTGCTTACCGCAATAGTGGATTCTGTTTTATCCTCAATGGCACGTGTTTACATTGTGTGTTATCGTACATCGTCCTTTCCTTCCTTTAGACAGTACCTACTGTCAACTTATTAAATTGTCTTTTAGCAGATTTTAGCTAAGTATACGTAGTGTAAAAAAAATAACATTGAAGGACTTGAATCTGCCTCCGAAAATGACACACTTTAACCAAAGGACGAGATACGCACTAAAAAAACACAAGCAACAAAATTTTTTGTTACTAGATTACCAAGTAGTACTAAGTCAACCAAATTCAATTGGCTAAGCAAAGTTTATTTATTTGTGGCCAAAGTTTAGTTAATTGCAAACATCTTCTAAATCTTTGTAGGTGGTAGGGCTCTTGTGGAAAGTCCGTCTGGGGAAGTACCACCCCCTTTATTCTTTCTGCCGTGAAGCAGCAGTGTTTGCACTGCTGTGTTTCGGCTTGAAGGGCAAGGGAGCCAGTGAAATTACCGGCACATGAGAAATACCATCTTAGTTCTCAAAGTGAGCAACGCGCTTTACTGTCTTATTAGTGTCAAAATATGCCATTAATAAGACAGTGGGTGCTATGGGCGGTGGTGACCACTTACCACCAGGTGGCCCACATGCTCGTTTGCTCACTTGTAACATGAAAAAAAAAACAAAGTTTTTTAACTAAACTTGTTTAGAAATCCTTTTCTAACCGACTTCAAAAAAACCGGCCAAGTGCGAGTCGGACTCGCGCACTGAGGGTTCCGTACCACCACATAAACATAATTGTATTACTTGAAATTTCAGTAAGTTAATGTGCTAGATTTTTTGAGTCCGACACGCGCTTGACCAAATTTTATTATTTGTTGTTATTTTATAGCTTATGCACTATAAACATACCAATTTTCAAGTTTGTAAGTGTTCCCGTTTTTAAATAGAACTAAAACAAAAATCGCCTCAGCGACCATCCAACTTGACCCCTCTCTTATATGAATGTTCTTGAAACGGGAGCTCACCACAATTGGTTACCATTAGTTGTGAGAAAAGTTGTAATATTTAATGATTTCAGACTTTTCCCATTATTTGTACTGTGAGACCTAGCTTCTTGCCAAATTTCATAATTTTAGGTCAACGGGAAGTACCCTGTAGGTTTTGCATTTTTGAATAAATGTATGGAGATGAGGACATAAAATGCTATATCTTTTGATTGCGTCGTTGTAAAAAAATTATATTTTCAGATCTTGTGTGGTTCATGGATCCTAATATATGGTATTAATTTCAACCTGATACCTTTACCCGTTCGTGAGATAAAGGGTCTTGACAGACAGACAGACAGACAGACAGACGGACAACAAAGTGATCCTATAAGGGTTCCGTTTTTTTCTTTTGAGGTACGGAACCCTAAAAAGGAGAAGGTTCTATTAGTAAGGGTGATGAAGTACAAATTTCTATATAATTTGCTCATGTCTGCCTCTTTGACTGATGATAAGGAGCATCCTCTAGAAGATATAAAAAATATTGGCGGACATCCACACCCCTGCGTTTTTGTGGAATTAAGTTTTAACTATTTTGAAATTTGATAATGAAAAGTACACCTGGCAGACTATGACTATCTGATTAAATACAACGTATAAAACCCCAGAAAAATGGTCTGCCACCATAATAACGTCGTAAAGTTACAGCTCGTCAAAATGCAAAAATTCACTACTTCGTCCCATGATAATACAGAGCCCTGCATGTCTGCCTCTTCGATTTTCTACATCTTCAGAAGTATTTTGAACAGGAGCCACAAAGGCAGACAAGAAAAAAACATTATTTAGTATCTTATTTTTATTATTTTTTGGTTCAACTCGAAAACGCAGCGACGCACAGAAAAACTTGTAAGGACCAAATCGATTCGTATTGAGCTGATCTATCATCCCTATTAATATGAATCATGAGCAAATCATATACCCAAATTGCAGCCAGCACCCTACCTATATGTTCCACTGTGTATAATGTATTTTTATTTATTTTTTATGTATGTTCACTGATTACTCCGTCAGTTGTGAACAGATTTGCGAAATTGTTTTTGTATCTGAAAGAGTATACTTGTGTGGTGGTCCCATTGTCACCAAGTCAGGATCTGATGATAGGATTCTAGGGAAATCGAGGGCAACCCTCAAATTTTGTATTACGTGTTTCATATATTTTTCAAAGCTGAACAAGTATTTGCGTCTGGTAGTCATCTTTTCATGTTGATGATCTGATGATGGAAGGTCCATCTCCTTAACGTTTAGGAGGTAGGAGATAATTCTTTAAAATTATAGGTACCTATTGACCGATAGTTTGAAGCGCTCGTGGCCGATTGGTAGTTACTCTTTCTTTCCGATCACGTAAGATAAGTTGGCTGTGGTGTCGTCAGAATGTGTATGGGTGACCGCTAATGGTACAACAATTAATGCGTTCTGTCAATTGTAGACCGACTGAAAAGTTGGTGGTCTTACGGCCAGTTTCACAAAGCGCCAGTTGCACAAAGCGTGTTTAAAGTTAAAGGTTGTTGTTGGCTCCCTGTAGTTCAATTTTATTATGGAGTTGTTGTAACTCCATAATTGAACTACAGGGAGCCAATTCTTGAAAGTCGCCGGGTGATTTTCGATATGTTTTAAATTAAAATAAGCCCTTTTAAACTCCTCACAAATAAAGATCAATATTTGTTAATCGCAATTTTTGAATATTCATACCTGTGAATTCTGCAACGAGTGGTCCGACCCACTCGTTTTGCAATTCTACCACTCGAAAGTATGTATAATCTGTGATGAGAATGACATTGACGTTTCCTTCACACATGACATTCTACTGACATCTCAACTTTTTAATTTGCGTTCCATTCCCTCGCAATTCATTACCGGTTTTTAAAATCAATGAGTAATTGCTTTCCGGTTTTGATTTTATCTGCGTGAAACGGAAATTGTTTAAAGATTGTAATTTAATGGCAACATTGCTTTCGAATGATTCAAAAATGCGTAAAATCGAGAGAATTAGAAATTAAATTCGTACACGATTCGTTTTCGTATGCGAACTAAAGATTCACTTCGAACGCTTCAAAAATGCGTCTCCGGGAGCTTAACATTGTACAGTCAAGTGCAGGTCAAGTGCAGGTCACTTGCAGTGCAAATCTAGCGCGTAAAGCGTTACAAATAAGAAAGGTACAAAGTCCAATGTGTCAAGCTTGACGTGTTCTTCACTGTACGTGTAGAACTTTTAGATGAAGAACTTTTCGACTATATTTATGTACTCATGAGTACAACAAAATATTAACGAATAAGTGCGAAAAATAAAATAAAAATATTAATAGTAGATTGTATCACAAGGCTGTAAAATAATATTTTTAGGGCGAGGGCGCTATTTTGAATCCAGAGCGAAGTGAAGGATTCTTGAGTAGAATCCCGAGCATGGCGAGGGATTCTAAAGTAGAATCCTGAACGTAGCGAGGGATTCAATAGGTCGCCCAAGGTATAAATATTTTTGCAGCCGCGTAATAAACTCTACTTTTCATCTCCCTCTTTAAGAAAAGAATAAGAGGCTCATTGAGACACACACTAGTCATTAATTTTAAATATAAAATATCATTACAATCGCCTTACCTTCCTATTATTACTTGATGAAACAATACTAAAAATCATATTAAGTATTATTTGTAACAACTGAAAATGTTATTGTCATTTTTGTAGCAGTTAGGAACAGAACCTCTTTGGTTGGTGGTCTTGTTTACGTTTCAAGCATATTTCTTTTTTATATTCATAATAATTTTAATAGTACAACCGGCCAGTATCATTTTTCATACAATATTTTGGTTCGACCTCTATGGTTGACCTAAAATATCCCGATGGTGGACCTAAATTCAAATTCTAATTTTAAATCCCATTTTTACCCGCTACCAAGTCTCTTGGAGAAAACAGCTATTTTGTTCGCCTTTCAGAGGTTCAACCATTCAGCGATTTTCGAATAGATGGGATGTAAAATTAATTAAACGATTTTCTTTGGCATGATAAAATAAATAATGGGGTGTAAGTCTAAGGGACAGTTTCCCGAAAACTGGAAAGGCATGATCAGTCAGTAGAAACTTTTTCAACTCTATTACCACGCCATAAGGTCCAAAAGTGTTTCTACCGATGCGCGACCGTGTGTACCTGAACATATTTCGATGAATCAAACTTTGAGGGAACGAAAAAAAATTGGCGTCTCCATACAAACTGTTCAATCAAGTGTGCAATTTTATAAAGTGAATTTTAAAAAGAAATAATTAAAAAAATCGATAGCAAACAAAATGTCATAAAAACATTAAAATTATTGTACTCGTATTGTGTGCTTTTGCGTAAGTGTGTATGCGTGTCTGTGCAATAAAAGTAATTTTATTCTCAGTTCTGTTTTCATTGTAAAACATATTTGATGGGATGATTCGCAAAAATTAAAAGGGCTGTTTCACAAATATATTTTTTTATTAAATTAACTTTAAATTACCTTCAATGTTATGTGGACACAAAATTAGTAATTGCTCAATGGTATGCGATACAAAGCGATTGATAGGTAAGATAGGTATACTGAATACCGAATAGGTACGGCATTTTAGTACGGTAAGTAGAGTTAGCCGATATTTTATAAAACAGTGGAAGTTTTCTTATGTAGCTAGAAACACATTTTAAAAAAACTTTTAGTAAACTCAAATTCCGTAGGAGAGATAATTAAGAATAATAAGAAATAATCAGTTAAATCAGTAATCTAAGCGCACGGCCGTGCGCACGACAAGTTCCCGCAACAGGGTGTCTACTCTCAAAGTCCGATATATCGAAACGATACTACTCGAAACATGCAACTGCATAACTTCGTCCCTTGACAATAGAGTAGAATATTGGTTGGATGAATTTTAAAACTGCATCCAACCAATATTCTACTCTATTGTCAAGGGACGAAGTTTTGCATTGACAATAGAGTAGAATATTGGTTGGATGAATTTTAAAACTGCATCCAACCAATATTCTACTCTATTGTCAAGGGACGAAGTTTTGCATTTGCATGTTTCGAGTAGTATCGTTTCGATATATCGGACTTTGAAAGTAGACACCCTGGCCACTCGGGCCACTCGCATGCCGTGCACTATTTACATGAACCCTTTCGACCCATTTTTGAACCCCCTGTAGCTCAGTGCCTATTGCAAATACAGAGATAAAACTGTACCTACATAATCATATACTAATACTGAAGCAATTTGCCAAATTTCATAGATATAGGTACAGTAGATCCTAAAATATGACCTTGTGAAAATAGCTAATTTTGGCACTTAATGACTGACTGACTGACTCACTGACCGGTAATCAAAACCTCCAGGCCACTTCCAATTGTCCTAGCGTTATGAAATTTGGCATTTAGGTAGTCGTTAGGATACAAGTAATGGAAAAATTCAAAAATTAGAAATTGGTCAACTGCGAGTCGGGTTTTAGTCAAAATTATGTATAAAATGTTGGTAATACTTCTCTAAGACCTTAAAATCTGAAATTGGCATCGGGGTAGTCGTTAGCATTAAAGTAAAGGAAAAATTTAGAAAATGGAAAATGGTCAAGTGCGAGTCAGACTAAAATTAATGTACCAAATATTAAAAGGTAGTATTTCTAGAAGGTCAGACTTAGTCATGCATGAAAACAAGTACCTATGTTTTAACGAAACTATGAAAATACAAACAAAGTTGCGATAGTTATTATAAATATAATACAGCAAACTGAACAAAAAGAAATGAAATCCCACCAAAAACATAACTGTTAAAAAGGGGGCCAAGTTCCTATCGGCTAATTGTTTGACTAAAAAAGGGTTGAAATCCGATCCAATGCCAAGTTTATCGTAGTCTTCATCAGCAGCCTGATCCACTAGTAAAAATTTGCCATTCCCCAGACTCGCCACCACATCCAGTCCTCCGTCTTCCGCATCCAGCCACTATCCGCCACCTTATTCACGTCAACGGTTCATCTGGCCAAAATTCACTTTGGTACCATACACCCAACTTAAAATATGGTATAGCTGCCAAGAGGATGCAAGGAAGACCTGTTGTTTTTTACTTGTATAGGTACCTTCTATTTCTACGAATAGATTTCATTCGTGCAAGGAAGACCTGTTGTTTTTTACTTGTATAGGTACCTTCTATTTCTACGAATAGATTTCATTCGTGTAATCTGTCACTTAACCACTTTGCGTTCCGACTGTACAAAACCTGCCAGGTTTCGGATTGGCAAACCAACGTTTTGTGGACCTAGTAGGCCACAACTATCGCTACAAAGTTGCAAATTTCGTGTGAAGGAAATTAAGTCGAGAAACCGCTGCGACGTCCTTCTGCTTATTATACAGGTTGATAATTTAATTGCGTGCCATAGCTTAGGGGGTGTTTCAGTAACGATGAAGGAACACAAAAAAATATTAATAAAAATCCTACTTAAAAAAAAACTAAACCTCCATTGAAATGGAAGGAGCACCAGTGAGTGGTACGCAGTATCAGTGGATAAGATAGGAACATTATAACTGAAACTCTTTCGCGCGCTTTTGATAGCGCGGTGCTCAAGGTCCGCTCCGCGTTGGTTTAGTTTCAATGGAGTTTAATTTTTTTTAAGTATGATTTTTTTTGTTTTAGTTTCTTTATCGTTACTGAACCACCCCATAAGCTATGGCACGCAATTAAATTAACAGCCTGTATAAGTATAACTGTCGAATGCGCCCGGATAGATGGGCCAAACGCGCCACGGAATCGGTGCCACACGACGGACGCCGGGGCAGAGGAAGGCCAAAAAAGGGATGGAATGGAGGGATGCTTTCGAAGAGGAGTGGCCGACGATGGCGATCAATAGGGAAGAGTGGAAACGTAGGGGGGAGGCCTTTGCCCAGCAATGGGACAGCACAGGCTAAATAAAAAAAAACTTCCAGTGAGAAATTTGTTTTTTTATTAGGTGCGAATGTCGTGTATTTATAATAAATGCTATAGTACAATTTGCACAATTGGAATAACTTTCCCGGAGCCACAATAAAAAAAAACAACAAATTGCTAATGATTTCTACCATCCACGTAGTTTTTATTAAAACTTGTAATGCACTAAGACAGTGTATATACATAGCAAAACTTGTACCAATTACAACTTGTATATTCCGTGTTTACGGCCTCTCAGAGCTTAAACCTAAAATTTAAAAGCCTTTCATATGCACCACAAAACGTGAAAACCAGGAATGAACTTCTTTTCTTCCTGCCATTTAACGATTCAATAAGAATTGGCAACGCCAAGACTTAATTCCACATTTTTTTTTATTTTAACTCCTCTATTTCTAAATACCACACTATCTTTATTTGTCCTTTTGACTTTGTTTACTTCAACTCTTAATATTGTGTACTTATCTACTTATAAATAAGCAAACACTTTAAAATTTAGATCATAACATCAAGCGATAGGCCTGTACGTAAGACAGCAATGTACTGAATTTGTATATAAGAATTAATAAACTCAATTACATACAACAGTTATACCTTACTTTACTTTAATGTAAGTAATCTATTAACAAAATTACAGAGATACTAAACTATAAAAACATGGTGAATTTTGTACCTTGGTTGTGTAGACTACTGTAGACCAAAGAAATCATATTTATAGGTCGATTTATTTTAACTCCAATAGTGACGGCGCGGCGTGGTGACTATGGTACTTCCTCTCAAAAGTACCACGCGTTTTCGTTTGAATTCTGGAGGGAGCTCCCTGTCCTACAGTGGACATTTCATGGCATATTTTGTAGTAAAGATTATTTGCTGAGCAAATACTCCTCACAAGGCTGCCCCGCTAACCGCACCCTGCACCCGGGACACATTTTTTAGTTCTGCGGGGGCAGCATAATCCCCTAGATAAAAATTATATGTGAGGCTAAATGTCTTTTTTTACTTTTAATGTGTAGAACAAACACCAACCGTGACTGTTAGAGTAAAAAAATCGGGATGTTCTTATCAGTAATAAGCAATAATATAGGAACCTATTCTTAAATTGAAAAAAATATATATATTGGTCCCCAGAACTACGTGACAGGTCTTGAATAGTAATTTAAGTTATTTTATAATAATTAAAAAGCGTTGATAAACCTTTTATAATAACCAAAGTACGTTATTAAGTAAATTGTCTAAAGTAACAATCGAACAGAATTTTTTCTTTATTTTTAGCTAATATCGGGTAACAACTTCCGAATCAATTGATCCGATTTCATCCATTCAATTGATTCCCGTAATGCAAATCTTCAATACTTGTTCATATAAGTATTAACCCCATACTGCACTTCGGTATGCCATTTTCCAGTTTTTTTCTCTTTCATGAAGTTGTCTGTATTTTTATTAAACTCCTGAACGTGTACTTTATTAATTTTAGACAGTTTGGGGTTATGGTCGAGTAGGACCCGGTTGTTGCCAGTGATAGACCCATACGCCAGCCCGAACGTGAAGAAAAGGATCAGATCAAAACCCGAGATGAGAGTGAATCCAAGCATAAGGCTGAGCAGCCCTCCGAATGAAGCTGTCAAAACAAAACCATTAACTTTAGGTCGGTATTTCACTGGGACACCATGGTGGCGCGACTGGTGGCTCGACTGGTTGCGCTACTGGTGTCCGTAACTAGACACCAGAGTCGCTACACCCTGCGGCCACAGTATTAAGGGCTATATTTCACTGGGAGTGGTAGCGCGACCAGCAGCCGAGCTGGTGTCTAGTTACGGACACCAGTGGCGCAACCAGCCGCGCTACCAGTCGCGCTACTACTCCCAGTGAAATATAGCCCTTAATACTGTGGCCGCAGGGTGTTTCGATTCTGGTGTTTTTACTGGTGTCTTGTTACGGACACCAGTGGCGCAACCAGTCGCGCTACCAGTGTCCCAGTGAAATACCGGCCTTAGTCTTCCTTGTTCGCCACCCAAGTTGTAACTGAACCTATCTACCACCCACCTAAACCGATACCCATTCTTTGTATGGTATAAACTGCTAATATTGTTTTAAAAAATTATTTTAGCTAGCTCATTTGTTTGACTGTATGTAATAATGTAACGTCGATATTACTAATCTACTAACAGTAACACTCCTAACTGTCTGTTGAGGACAGAGTTGAGAGAAAATACGAAATTATGGGATAGGGATATATTTACTAAGTACTTATAGTAGTTATTAGGTTGAAGATAGGTTTGCAGGGATACATACACTAAACACCCTGTTAGTGTATTTCTGCACACCTCTCCAATGGTTACTTTTCAAGGCGTAACAGAAATAAATAATTCTGAAGTTTGTTAATCTGCCCATAAAATTGAACAAACCCCGAGAAACTTATTTGAAAGTAGTTAAACTCTCTCTGTTTGCCTAGCCTAGCCTCATCCCATAACATATGGGATTCCTCGGGATTCCTCGCCAAGCGCATCGGTTCTGGTTTGTCAAGCTAATTACTTGGCCATTCTTCAGCTTCTGTACCTATCCTATACTATTAAACGAGCAATATTTGTATATAAGAAAGAAACAAAGAAAAACTATTTATTCAACTATTGTGACACTACAAACCAAAGTACAATAAAGTACACATATAAAAGAAAACAATATGTTAACACATAAACAAAAGAAACTTAAATAACTGCACTAAGGTATGCAAGGTGGCGCAATAGCGAAAAGGTGAACGACTCAGCAAAAAATCCATCTCGAAGAGACGGACGCTGTTTTTCAGTCGTACCAACTAAAATCTTCGGCTGGATCCCAGCGGGGTTTGTGATTGAAAATAAAATACAATTACGTAATAATGCTATAGTAATAATTAAATACATATAATGCGATTAGGAAGGTATTTATACATTATGAAATGATTTATAAATAATGACATTGTACTCGATAACTAAAAATAAAATAAATATAAAATACTAAATAACAACAACACCAAACTAAAATCCGGTATCAGGACATCCTTTGCTTTTCGAGCAGCATATTTTTTATATACTTTTTAAAAACTGACTTAGTCATAGGTTTCCTAAGTGGGGGTGGAAGATTATTCCAGCATTTGGAAGCCTGGTACCGGAAACTTCCCTCGAAAGCTCTGGTTTTATGGAATGGAGTCACGAGCAAGAAACTATTTTTAAATCGCGAATTGGAAGTATAGGTAGCCCATTTCAATTTGGCATATAAATAAGGTGGTCTTTTGAATCGGACAACTGAGTGCATAAGATTAGTAAAATGAAGTTGTCTCCTGGATTCCATGTTTAAAATTCCGTGTTTATTTAATATAGGCGTGATATGACTTCTAGGAGGAACCTTGTAACAAAACCTAATGCAAGCGTTTTGAACACGTTGAATAAGCCTTTTAGAGACAGAGAGCAGACAGGATCCGATTACTACATCTCCGTAGTTAAGTCTGGATAGAATAAGGGACTCACAGATTTTAAGCCTCACATCTTCAGTAAGTAGGTGTCTGATCTTATAGAGCACTTTAAGACGGTAGAAACATGATCTAGCTATACTCTCTACATGATTCTCAAACCGCAATTTACTGTCCATGATGATACCCAGATTCCTAGCCTCTGATACAAGTTCTACAGACGATCCAAGAATGCACATTAGGAGACTGGGATAGACATTTTGCAACTTGCAGTTTGGAGCCCAGAACCATGTATTTTGATTTGGTAGGGTTGAGTATTAGCGCATTGCGACTAGACCATTTAGAAATTGAGTCGAGATCATGATTAAGTATATATATATTTGTAATCGGTTTCTCGAAAACGGCTCTAACGATTTTGATGAAATTTAGTTTACAGGGGTTTTTGGGGGCAAAAAATCGATCTAGCTAGGTCTCATGTCCGGGAAAATTCGTTTTCACCGTCTTTTTTAATATTTCTTAGCGCGTTTTAGTGCGTTCAAGAAACTTACAGCGCCATATGTTGTTGAGTAGCATAGCTTGCTCACCCGATGATATTTTAATGTTGAGGCGGCTATTATAGAGCGAAGCTCGGTCGCCCAGGTACTACTTACTAATCTGGGTTCTGGGTTGATGGCGGATATTCGTCTGGTCGTCGTTAATAATGTTTGAAACAGGAAAAAAAAACGGTTAAGTGCGAGTCGGACTCGCGCGACGTGGGTTCCGATATACCTATAGTATTTTTGGGACCGCAAAACTAAATTTGTTCGTAAAGGTTCTTTGCTGATTTCTAAAAAACTGTGCAACTCAGAAAGATCGTTTTATTTTTGCAGTAGAATTTAGATAAACTTCTATCGACTGTAATTAATTCATATTTTTCGTTTTCACAAACTTCGGAGATAAGGGCTCTTGGTAAATGGTATTTTTTTTGAAAATTTTTATCATAATTTGAAAACTGAGTCGTAAAAAAATTTAAAAATATATTTCAGAATGTACAAGTGAAGCACTTTCATATGATACCTCACTCGACCTAGTAACGACAATTTGATATAAATTTGGGTCCCCTTTACATTAATAATCATATTTTTTTTTATTCTTTCATGTGCAATTAAGTAGTGCAACCATATTCTAGAACTATTCCAAATTTCAAGTCGATAGCATGAGTGGTTGCTGAGATATACAGGTGTGACAGACAGACAGACAGCAGACGGACCGACAAAGTCGCACCATAAGGGTTCCTTTTTTTACCATTTTGGTATCGGAACCCTAGAAATCGACTCCCCATAGAAAGTTCATCCGCTGATTTCGATTCAATCATTTAGTATTTTGATCTGTTACTTAGGAAAAAAATTGTTCAATATCATGGATATATTCACATAATTCAGAATTATCATATCTTTCTTTTACACCTTGTACAACTACTTATACATCCCTTTGGCACTATGCCTGACCGGCAATCCGGAGTAAATACATGACTTTCAAGGCTTTGCTAAAAACAAAAATCCTAGCTGCGGTATAGGTACTGGATACAAATAAGCACCTTATTTAAGATAGCTTAATATTAAAAAAATCATGACATTGAAAAGTGCTTTTCGAACATAATAATAGAGTTAACGAGCATCGTTACGTTTTAATTTATTAATTTACTAGGGTTCTGAAAACATAGTTAATGACTTTTGACCATGGATCAACTTTCTTTCTACCTTTATTTTTGCTTTTGCAATATTATACAAAGTACAGATAGTACGTTTTTTTTGTAAATTAAATACCTCGTGTCTACGTGTAGGAGTTTGCCCATTAATGTCGTATGTGCAAAATTATTTATTTATGTTCAATTATACGTTTGTATTGTAACCAGAACTGACATCCGTCCCCTTTAATAACGAAAGCAGTCCTGGCAAGTCCATTATTTTTTCAGTTAGACTTTATTTATATCCTAGGCTTTATTTGTATCAAGTACAACAGTTATCTCATCCACATGGAATCCTCGTAAGCCCACGTAGGATTTAGTCTCTATCTACTTATCTACTTACAATTGATTGATTGTGAACTAAGTACGTGTTGAGTTTATTCGTCTACTTTTTTGGATTATTAACAGACACACAACACACGCATCTAGCTAGAAAATCACTAGATCCTTATTTAAGTATTTTAAGACTTTGGTGAGCACTTATTAGGCCGGTATTTCACTGGGACACCACGGTGGCGCGACTGGTTGCGCCACTGGTGTCCGTAACTAGACACCAGTAAAGACACACCCTGCGGCCACAGTACGACTATTAAGGGCTATATTTCAATGGGAGTGGTAGCGCGACCAGCATCCGAACTGGTTGCGCCGCCAAATTGGTTGCGCAACCAAACGGACACCAGGTGAGTAACTCTCTATAGAGCTGTATACGTTTTGTTGGTAGCGGCGACTGGTTGCGCTGCCATGGTGTCCCAGTGAAATACCAGCCTTAGGGTCGTAAGTTCGTTATTATTCCAGTCGAAAAATGCATATAAATTATTGTTAAAGCTTCTGTTTTTTTTCGGGGTTTTTTGGAATTTAATCCTCTATGAGGGCTGAATAAGGGGTGGGTTAGTTCAATATTAACGAACTTCCATAAATTCGTCATTTTGAAATTAGAAATATGGAATAACGCGTTAAAGCTTCTGTTTATATAAAAGTCAGCCTTATCAGCATTTTATAATATTATCTCCTAAAGGGAATATAAAAATATTTATAAAAATCTGGGCACACGGGCCACACTTAAAATGTTTTTCAACACATTTGCTCATAAAACAGCTCTATTTGCACTGTATTAAGGTCCATAATCCAGCTTATTAAACACGCGTGCTTTTTTCATTACTATTATTTCACTAGTGTTGTAATTTTTGTCTTTTTTTTAATCGGCAAGATGCAAGGAGTTTCTATATCTATACCATTCATAATATTTTCATGAAAAAGTAAACTGTGTTCGACAATATGATAAATAAATGTTAATTACATGGAAATACTTATATTAATCAACCAACTTACTACAAATTTGTCTTTAAAGTAACAAAATATTCAATATTAAATAATTCAAGGGAGTGAGCCTCAGAACAAAGACCTCCTTGCTGAGTAAGCTGTTTGACAGGTTAGTGTTTTATTTTTGTTTTGTTTTTTATAGCGGCAAGGTGCAAGGAGTTTCTATATCTATAACATTCATAATAATTTAATGAATTAAGAAACTGTGTTCGATAATATGATAAATAAACGTTAATTAAACGAAAATATTGATTTTAATCAACTAACTAACTACAAATTTGTCTTTAAAGTAACAAAATATTCAATTTTAAAATAAATTGAAAAGTAGTCTGTTTGATAGCTTAGTCATTGTCTCCTGCGCGCGCATGTATAATATGTGTCTTCGAAAAAAAATAATACGCGCGCCATTTTAACAGATATTTCTTGTTGTGAAATGTGTTTAATGTAATTAAAAAATAAATGACTTCTACAAATAAGAAAAACAGTGATAAGTGTAGAACGTCGAAAATACTTGAACAAAAACACAAGTCCGGTGTATACACCGGACTTGTAAAGGGTGACCTAGAAATGTGAGGAAAACGTCTACGAAATTTCCTTAGGAAAAAAAGGTAAGCGATTATGATTTGTTTTTATTCGCAAATGTGTTGAAAAACGTCGTAAGAAGCTTGTGCGCTTTGGTGATTACACCCTCGGCTCCATTACGCCCTCGCCTGCGGCTCGGGCTGCAATTTCTGAGCCTCGGCCGTAATATCCAAAATAGCGCACGTGCATCTTAATGTACTATTATAAACTTTTAACAGCAATTTATTTCTTTGTCGACTGGTTTATCTACCGCTATAATTCTATCGTTGTGTTGGTATACAAACCCAAAAGATTTTGCCAATTCAAATAAACATCCCGCCGGTATCTGGTCGAAACTAAATCGTTGAAGAAAACGTTTAGCAGCGAGCGGTTGTCTAAACGTACGTCGCTACTGCAAATCAAATTATACAATGATTAGAAGATTAGAACTACCAAACATAGAGTAGGCGGCAAAGAAACTCGAGATGGTTTTCAGCCATACATTTTAATTATATCTTTCCTAAATTTAACGTCTATGACAGCAATTTTGTATAAAACACACCTGTCCAGGCAAGTTAGTTTTAAAAAAAACCGGCCAAGTGCGAGTCGGACTCGCGCCCTAAGGGTTCCGTACCTATCTCCCATATGATATACTAAAGGCTTTTGCTCTTTGATTTTAAAAACTCCGCGACCATCCAACTTGACCCCTCTTTTGTAGAAAAGTTCTTGAAACGGGAGCTCACCTTAATTGGTTACTATTAGTTGTAAGAAAAATTGAAATATTTAATGATTTTAGACTTTTCCCTTTATTTGTACTGTGAGACCTAGCTTCTTGCCAAATTTTATAATTTTAGGTCAACGGGAAGTACCCTGTAGGTTTTGCTTTTTTGCATAAATATATGGAGATGAGGACATAAAAAGCCATATCTTTTGATTGCGTCGTTGTAAAAAAATTAAATTTTCAGATCTTGTGCGGTTTATAGATCTTGATATTCGTTATCAATTTCAACCTGATATCTCTTCTCGTTCGTGAGAAAAAGGGTCTTGACAGACAGACAGACAGGCGGACAACAAAGTGATCCTATAAGGGTTCCGTTTTTTTTATTTTGAGGTACGGAACCCTAAAAACGGTCAAGTGCGAGTCGGACTAGCGCACCGAGGGTCCCGATATACCTATAGTATTTTTAGAAGTCCATTTAGGAAATTTTTTTTACCAATTTCGTTTTATTTTTGCTATATTATTTATGGATTTTACATAAACCTCTTTCGTACGTTTTTCATCATAACTTGGAACCTGTATTTTAAATGTACAAGGCAAGCTCTATCACATTATATCCCACTTGGCCTAGTACCTTATAAAAATTTTGCCCCCATTTGGGCCCCATTTAAAGCAAGTCGTTAGCACCCATATACAGGGTGTAAGGGACGGTGTACCTACAACTGAAAGCTGAGCTTGTGGATGAAGTTGCTTTAACATTAATTTCATTGCATATACTGTTACACCCGGTTTATGGTTACTGACAGCCTCTTGTAGATTCATGTTCTCCTGGTACGAGTACTTCAATTTTGTTTAACCACTTCTTCTTTTGTTGCCACGGTCACAGAGTCTTGCGTGCCAACCATGGGTACTGTCAGCCTCTTGTCGATTTATGTTTTCCTGGTACTCTCCACTTTCTTTTAAATGTCACCCAAGTAAATAGTTGCCACTTTAGTATTTTTACAAAATTTCTTTAGAGGTAGTACTTGCCTTGCAGAATGAAAATTATGTATTACTAGCTGTTGCCTGCGACTCCGTCCGCGTGGGGTTCAGAAAAAGTAGCTAATGACTTTTCCCATGGTTCAAACTATCTTCGTAGTTCGTACCAAGTTTTTATCACAATAGGTTTATCGGATTAGTCATAAAAGCGTAACAGACAGACAGTGCAGTTCTCGCCTTTATATTATTAGGTATACAGAGTACCAATAATACGGATTTTTGTAAATTAAACACCTCTTGTTTAAGTGTGGACTGTTAGGTCGCCCACTATCCTCGTAAGTGTAAAATCATAGTCGAATTCCACGCGGAGTAACTATGATATGGGTTTCGTTATTCCTTATACAAAAACAGAGTACCAATAATACGGATTTTTGTAAATTAAACACCTCTTGTTTAAGTGTGGACTGTTAGGTCGCCCACTATCCTCGTAAGTGTAAAATCATAGTCGAATTCCACGCGGAGTAACTATGATATGGGTTTCGTTATTCCTTATACAAAACTAAACCTAACTAAATCTAAGGCTCAGTCACTTTAGCTTCTGTGGCTACTGAAATAAATGGTACAGCAGCACTGCACTTACTTTCTCGCAATACTCAAGGAAAAACTATCAACCGCAAACTTAA
This sequence comes from Athrips mouffetella, assembly GCA_947532105.1. Lineage (NCBI taxonomy): Eukaryota > Metazoa > Arthropoda > Insecta > Lepidoptera > Gelechiidae > Athrips > Athrips mouffetella. The sequence continues at coordinate 39,135,819 of OX383956.1, forward strand.
ATTTGTAATAGATACACATAGTATGGAAATACAAACTTTTATTTACGTTTTTCCAAAAAAATGTTCGAATGAAATATACAGATCAATTCAGAATTCAAATTGTCAAACATTAAAACAAACAAACATCAAACGATTTCGAGTAAATCACACGTTTAACTTTTGGTAGTACTGGAACAACCTTTATATGAATTTTCAAAGATCAATGGATACTACCGTAGGATACTTGCATGGAGATTTTTAAAATTTCCCAACACATGTTCCTTATGGATAATTGTTCAGTTTAGTCGACTGAGCAAGCTCTTTCAGTTTTTGGTACACCCTGTGTACTAAATTTTATTCAACAAAATCAAAATTAATATCCAGTCAGGAAGACAACCAATCCAGGATTAATATTATAGAAAATTTTAATAAACTCAATGGAACCATTTTGGGTAAATCACATATTTACGATTTGGTGGTACAGGAACACCCCTATATGACATTACACAGATCAATTGATACTGGCGCAAGATATCTTACATGGAGATGCTTGGTCATGCAAAGTTTCATCAAGATTCTATGAGCCGTTTTTGAGAAAATTTATTTTATTTATTTTCGTTGTATGACAGCTACCCTCAAAATGAGAGCCAGCAAGAAACCACTTAGAACCCTTCGATGGATTTGCATAAAACTCCTAAATTCAAAATTTGGTGTCAATCGGACTATTCGTTTAGCCGATAGGCCAAAGCGTGACGGACAGACCGACCGACGGACCGACCGACCGACCGACGGACGGACATTTTTGGGAGACTTGTTTTTTATGATGTATAAGTGATAAAGACTACATTTTTGAGAAAATTAGAAAATAGTTATTTTCACCTCACTCACTCACGCCAAATAACGCTTTTGCTGCCTTGCATAACAATTATAATTGTTATGCAAGGCAGCAAAAGCGTTATTTGGCGTGAGTGCCTTGTATTGAAACCTGAGCAAGCGAAGGATTCTAGAATTGAACCACGAGCGAAGCGAGTGGTTCAAAAGAAGAATCCTGAGCGAAGCGAAGGTTTCAAGGCACGAAACGCAAAATAACTTTGCTGCCGAGCGAAACACAAAATTTTTCACCTCACTAAAGCGATGAAGCAGCCAGTACCGCAGCGTGGAGGTCTGCCATATTCGAATTTCAAAAACCTTTTGCCCGCTAGCGGCCAAAAATCGCTTTTGGCCGCAGAAAAACCTTTTGCCCGCTAGGGGCCAAAAATCGCTTTTGGCCGCAGAATTTAACCGACGAAACAAATGTTACCGAGCTTTGGAGGTGAAAACATTTTTTTTCACGAATACAATACCTTTCTCGCTCCGCTCGAAAGTAAAAAGAGCGGTACAAAGTCCAACGTGTTTAGCTTCACATGCTTATAACTCTACATGTACCTACATCCAAAACTGTTGGACTTCACTTCCGTACAATCTTTGTAACTTATCTCTCCCCTTAAAAGACAATTCCTAAGAAAGAATAATTCACTTCTGTTTTTATTTTTTGAAGTATTTCGTTTATAAGTACCTACCTACTTCCTAAGTTTTCAATACTTTAGAACTTTCATAATTTTTTTTTACATTTGTTACACCGCCATGCCGAAACAGGAATTTTTTTATTATTATTTTTACAATAAAACTAAATCTAGATTTTACCAATCTTTAGCTGTACCCACGACCTTTACACAAATAACTGGACCGGATCAAACGGAATTTTCAACAACGTATTTGGCTTTCTTCCCTCAAAATTATAAGCTTTTTTTTTTCAGCTCTGTTCACAGCTTAAAACTTTGAACTCGCCTATTATCGGTTTGAATGAACCGATGGCAATTTATAATTTGTAATAGTATCTGCAATAAACTGTTTAAATTTTATTTTTTTATATATATAGGTGTGACAGACAGACAAAGCGGCACCATAAGGGTTCCTTTTTTTACCATTTTGGTATCGGAACCCTAAAAAAGGAACCCTTATGGTGCAACTTTGTCTGTCTGTCTGTCACACCTGTAGGTATATCTCAGCAACCACTCATGCTATCGTTATAGAATATGGTTGCCCAACGTAATTGCACATGAAAGAATTAAAAAAATATATAATTCGCATAGGAAACGTATTTGTAAGGTATCTCGAAACGGTCAATAAGTATAAATAAAAAATACGATTTTTTTTCGGTTGCAGATAACAAAGTTATAAAATAATTTTGTTTTTGTCAAATATCGATAGGTCGTATGGCAGAATGAAACGTGTATCCATGGTCAGTCTTAAAAAAAAACTTACAACTGTTCTATGTAGTCTGTGGTCGGTTTATACCATAGATTTAATACTTCGCGCGCGGCGCTTTTAAGACGATATGTACATTTTTTTTGGGTATTTTAGAGACAAATATCTTTTTATTTACTCAGTTTCTTGCCGTGATTTTCAGGTATGTGTTTCTTGACCATTCATGTGAGGGCATCACTAAGACCAAAACATGATTACTGAAAATCGACTACACAAAATTAAAATCCAAAGTTGCCTCTTCAATTTTCGTTTCTTTCTCTTTTTGTGTAATCTGAGGTGTTTTAAGTATTGAAATTAAGTATAAAGAAAGGTATTCGTAGTTGCTAGGGTTGACTAAAGCTAAAATTTTATTTTATTTCTTAGTTTTTACAAAAAGTCGATATTTTATATCGGGCGCTTACGTCATTTAGTTTTGGTGCACGCGCACTACATCTGTCGCAGTCTAATACGTTGCGGAAGTAATTATTTTATTCCTTTCTTTCACCGATCAGTTGCCCGTGACCTTCTGTCGACGACAGACCTGTATTCGTTGTTCCCAAATCCAACCTTTCACGCGCAATAAAAACTATTTCATCAAAAAATATATTTTATAATTATTTTTGAGAGATTGTCATTGTAGCCCTAGATGAGAATTTTTATTTGTGATCAAAGTAAATACCAACCTGATTACATATTTTATTGTACATACTACTTGCTAATACTACTAATAATAATACCTGTCCCGTGTAGTGCCGGCAAAGAATAATACCAACCTATACATACCCGTGGGTGTCGTAAGAGGCGACTAAGGGTTATAAACTGGAGTATGGGCAGCAGCATCCTCTTTTGTATCTTACATCTTACTTACTGCGGTCACCTACAACCGCGGTCCATGGTGCCAGTCGTAAAACGCTAACAAGCGAGGTGACTATGGTACTTCCAGCATTTTTCCAGCAAAAACTAGAATTCTACAAAAGTACGTATCCATTGATCGAACAGAGTAATGGAGTCGCTATTACTGACAGACCTGGCGGACGGAATGTAGGGACATACGAAAAAACCAGTCAAGTGCGAGTTGGACTCGCGCGCCGAGGGTTCCGATATACCTATAGTATTTTTGGAAGCGATAAAGTCCATTTTCAGGACCGCAAAACTAAATTTGTTTGTAAAGGTTTTTTGCAGATTTCTAAAAAACTGTGCAACTTAGAAAGATCGTTTTATTTTTGCTGTAAAGTTTACATGAACTTCTGTCAACTGTAATTAATTCAGACTTTTCCTTACTCAAACTTCAGAGATAAGGGGGGGAAGTGGTATTTATTTTGACATTTTTCATCATAACTTGAAAACTAAGTAACTTAAAAAAATACCAAAATATATTTTAAAATGTACAAGTAAAGCCCTTTCATATGATACCCCACTCAACCTAGTAGCGATAATTTGAAATTTGGGCCCCCCCATTTCGGCCCCCTTTAATAATCATACTTTTTCAAAATTTTTTCATGTGCAATAAAGTTGGGCAACTATATTCTAAAACTATTCCAAATTTCAGGTCGATAGCATAAGTGGTAAGCTGTGCGGTGCCGGCCTAAAAAGAATAGTACCGACGCATCTCTTCCCGTGGGTGTCGTAAGAGGCGACTATGAAATGAAATCCAGAGGATGGGCAGCAGCGTCCTTCTGTGTATTATTTCATCTTACTGTGGGCGCCAACCCGTCTGCCAAGCGTGGCGACTATGGTAAAACCCCCTAAGAATCAACATGAATCACAATAATAGTCTCCGGCCCCTAGTCCCCGACGGCCCCGCTATTCCTGGCTCCGGTAGCGGCCATGGTAACGGTGGGGCAGGGGGTGCGAAGAATTCCCGGCAGATGTCGAGCTACCAACAACGACGACCTCTGGCCCTGGCAACTTATAACACGCGCACATTGCGGACCGACGAGAAGGTTGCAGAACTCGAAGAAGAATTGAGCAGGTTACACTGGGACGGACGTCAGCTTGTACGAGATTAGAATGGCTCTCAGACAGCTTAGAAACAACAAGGCACCCGGGCACGATGGAATTACGGCTGAGCTTCTGAAAGCAGGCGGAAGGCCAGTGCTTAAAGCTCTTCAGAAGCTGTTTAATTCTGTCATACTCGAAGGGAAAACGCCACAGGCATGGCACAGAAGTGTGGTGGTACTCTTCTTCAAAAAGGGTGATAAGACCCTGCTGAAGAATTACAGACCCATCTCACTTCTGAGCCATGTCTATAAGCTGTTCTCGAGAGTCATTACGAACCGTCTCGCGCGCAGGCTCGACGACTTCCAGCCTCCCGAACAAGCCGGTTTTCGTAAAGGCTTCAGTACCATAGACCACATACATACGATACGGCAAGTTATACAGAAGACCGAAGAGTATAAACAGGCACTTTGCCTGGCGTTTGTGGACTATGAGAAGGCCTTCGATTCGATCTAGACGTGGGCCGTGCTACGATCTCTCCAGAGGTGCCAAGTCGACTGTCGGTACATTGAAGTGTTGAAGGATCTGTACAAAAACGCCACTCTGTCAGTTCGTCTTCAGGACCAGGACTCGAAACCTATCTAATTGCAGCGAGGAGTGAGACAGGGGGACGTCATATCTTCTAAACTGTTCACCGCTGCATTGGAAGACGTCTTCAAACTCCTGGACTGGAAAGGACTTGGCATCAACATCAATGGCGAGTACATGACCCACCTTCGATTTGCCGACGATATTGTCGTAATGGCTGAGACCCTGGAAGATCTCGGCACGATGATCAATAACCACAGTAGAGTTTTACAACAAGTGGGTCTTAAAATGAACATGGATAAGACGAAAATTATGTCTAACGCCCTTGTTGTACCCACTCCACTCAAAGTTGGAGACTACGCTCGAAGTTGTTGATGAGTACGTATACCTGGGACAAACAGTCCAGCTGGGTAAATCCAACTTAGAGAAAGAGGTTACTCGTCGAATCCGACTCGGATGGGCAGCGTTCGGGAAGCTCCGCAATATCTTCACGTCCAAAATACCGCAGTGTCTCAAGACGAAAGTCTTTGACCAGTGTGTGTTGCCAGTGATGACATATGGCACCGAGACGTGGCCGCTCACGATGGGCCTTATCAGAAAGCTCAAAGTCACCCAAAGGACTATGGAAAGGGCTATGCTCGGAGTCTCTCTGCGCGATCAAATCAGAAATGAGGAGATCCGCAGAAGAACTAAAGTAACGGACATAGCCCTGAGAATCGCTAAACTGAAGTGGCAGTGGGCAGGGCACATCGCAAGAAGAACCGATGGCCGATGGGGCGTGAGGGTTCTAGAGTGGCGACCACGTACCGGAAGACGAAGCGTTGGCAGGCCCCCCACAAGGTGGAACGACGATTTGGTCAAGGTCGCGGGAAGCCGCTGGATGCGAGCAGCGCAGGACCGGTCGTCATGGAGTTCTTTAGGGGAGGCCTATGTCCAGTAGTGGACGTATTTCGGCTGATATGATTAGCATAAGTGGTTGCTGAGATATAGAGGTGTGACAGACAGACGGACAGACAGACAGACAGAGCGGCACCATAAGGGTTCCTTTTTTTTACCATTTTGGTATCGGAACCCTAAAAACGCGCGGCTTTTGTTAGCTTCGTTCATCTGCGTCACAGAATACCATATATGTACTAGTGTCTGCTTACCTATACTGAAAGTAGGTATAGTTAAATATAAGAGCGTAAATTGTTTTTTTTAGTAAACAGTGTTACTTCGAGAGGTCTTTTTATTTTTCTTTAATTTTTTACATAAACTTCTATCGACTGTAATCAATTCAGATTTTTCGTTTCGTTTTTATAGACTTTTTTAGTTTAACTGTAAAATGAGTCGTAAAAAAATACAAAATTTATTTTACTGCATAATTTCGACTTTAGGTGATTATAAAACCCTTAATCATACTATTCGGCATCTAAATAAACTATTTATAACAATAAGCTAAATGTTTCTATTTAAAAAGATTTTATATAACGCAACTCCTTGCATTTCTATGCTTGTTGCGGCCAGCGTGCCGCGTGCGGCGGGTGCTCAGTGCGTGTACTTTGTGCGGGGAGCGGGGGGGTCGAGCGAGAAGACTCCGCCCATTGAGCGTTAAATATTTTCAGACATATCCTCTTAACCAGATTGCGCTCTTCCAAAAATTATGCGAGCAGTGTAGGACGTAAGAAGAGATGAAGCTGTCCCTTTCTAATAGATTTTGCATGACATTTTGTTTATGTTGCCATGACAACATCAACAAAATGTCATGCAAAATCTTTGTTAAAAATCATTTTACCAGAGTTTTTAATCCAGATAATTTAAAAGAAAATGATTTTCTGCATTTATAAATATTTAATGAAAACTGAGAGAGAAGTTTATACTTTGCACGTTGAAAATTATTTAAATAAGTATTTAAAAATACGTATAAATACAAATTTGTGGATATAAAACTTAACTTTTCGCACGGAAATTGAGCAAACTTCATTAGTATGGCAACAACTAGAAAGGGACGAAGTACATCGACTATGATGTCTTGCTCTGCTCGTTTTGCCTCTGTACAAATTGTTAGGAGTCCTCAATCATGGTAAATGTAAGATCATTGGTTTATACAGCTATTCGTTTTTTTTTATGATAGGCAATGACTACTCACCACATTCTGCCATACGACCTATCGATATTTGACGAAAACTTTTTTTTTTAAAACCTCGTCATTAATGGCCGAAAAAAATGGTATTTTTTATTTATCTTCAATGATCCTATTCCTGTTTATAAGCCAAGTTTCAAGGTACCTTACATATAAGTTTCCTTTGCGAATTTTAATGTAAAGGGGGCAAAATTTCAAGTTGTCGTTACTGGGTCGAGTGGGGTATCATATGACAGGGCTTTACTTATACATTCTAGAATATATTTTTGTATTTTTTTCCGACTCTTAGTTTTCAAGTTATGATGAAAAATGCTTCAAAAAATACCATTCCCCCTTATCTCCGAAGTTTGTGAAAGGAAAAATCTGAATTAATTACAGTCGATAGAAGTTTAAATAAATATTACAGGAAAAATAAAACGATCTTTCTTAAATTCACAGTTTTTTAGTATCCGCAAAAAACCTTTACAAACAAATTTAGTTTTGCGGTCCTGAAAATGGACTTTATTGCTTCCAAAAACACTATAGGTATATCGGAACCCTCGGCGCGCGAGGCCGACTCCCACTTGACCGGTTTTTTTAAGTGCATCGTGAAAACTAATAACATTACACAAAATTAACTATTCAACGATAGCTGTCATTTAACAAGCCTCGTTTGAACGATCGATCTGTTCTCCATATTGATTCTCAACTCAAAATCTTGAATGATTTCTTTTTCAAAGGATTTCAAGGGGTATTAGGAGTGTAAATAGACTTTGAAACTTAAATAATTATATTATTGGTATTAAATACTAATAAATAAATAATAATAAACCAATAGCAGTAGCAGGTGGAGGACTGTGGTCTCTGCCTACCCCGACGGGAAATAGGCATGATGTTATGTATAAACCAATATTTTTGCATCTTTTTATCATTCTTATCTTTTGACTACTTTATTCCATACTAGCGACCGGCCCCGGCTTCGCACGGGTGCAATGCTGATACTAAAAGTACTACAGAATGTCTTTATATACAACGTTCACAGCTCTTTTGTCATTAGACGATACAAACACGTTTTCTTTAGAAGTTACTCTTGAAAGAGCTACATATAAATGGACATGTGAAAAACACTCAAAGCTCAAATCTAAGCCTGCAACGTTGAAAGTTTGACCCTGCGATTTATTAAAAGATATCTTCACCGGAAATTGTAGGCGTTTAAGGCTGGTGCAAGAGCGGTCGTGGAGTCTACCAAACCCTACAACCTACAAGAAAGAGGCGTGTGTTTATGAATGTGCAATTTGTTAAAAGTACTACGAAAAAAAGCATATTTTAAATAAGGTATCGAGAAATTTCTGTCTGATACTTACAAAAAGGGCAGTCCGTCAAGACGTGCGTTGTTCGCTAGTTTACCGAAGGCTACCTCCAGGGGATAATCGTAATGCTCGCACTCGGGCAAGCACTGGAAAACAGGCTGCTGCTCGCTCGCTTTGCTCATATTACGGCGTGCCCCTTCACCTAACGTCCATAAATAAACACAAATAGTTTCCTAAGTATACAAATTCCTTCATATACAAATAAAAAAAAACTTAACAAACACCTTTGCTGTCTTCATCGTTAGATCGCAAGAAACTTCCACTGCAGGACAAGGAGCTAGATCCAGATTTCCAGCAAAAACTCATGATACAATTTGGGGGGGAATCACCGTAGTCACCACGCTTTTCGGCATTATTTCTTCTGTGGTGTTGCGGCTGGCACCATGGACCGCGATTGTTGGTGACCGCAGTATGTAAGATATGATACAAAGAAAGACGCTGCTCCCATCGTCCAGTTGTAACGAAGCGCTTGGTGTTTCGTTTTGCCTTATTTTAAATTTATACAGCCAGTGGGGTCGATTCAGGCGCGGCCGCAAAATTTCCTAAATTTATTTAAGTGTCGCTAAACCGTTTGGTATTCTGTACGCAACTGTCAAAATCAAATGACGGGAGTAAATTGATTTTGACATTTATAAATTTTAACCAATCTACTAAATTTCCGTTTAACTGCAAAATGGTATTCCACAAGCCTCATTTTAAGCGAAACCATAGACAAGAACAGCTAATTTTAGCGGCGATTAAAAATAAAACAGCAGATTTTTCCAAATGCGCAAAAGCCATACTCTTTCTCTTGCATTTTCTAAAGTTGTGGAAGGAAAGAAAGAAATAAAAGGCAAAAATAAAACAACACGAACACAGTACATTGCTGAAAAAATTTGTCCGGCTATCGCCGCCGACGAATTATTGCCGGCTATCTTGCAAACCGGCTGTAGACAAAATTTTTAAGCCGCATGACACGTGAATGACACAAAGATTTCAAAAATATTGCTGCGAAGTTGGCGACAGCATCGACACGTACCGAGAAAAATTAAAATTCTTAATTATGACAGGTTGAGGAAATATTTGTGCTAATTTTGCCCGAGTTTTCCTAAAACTGGGCCATCAAAGGTAAAATTTTGGCCTGGTGTCTAAAAAGGACGACATTTGCCAAAAAGATCAAAAATCGTCCCTTTTAGGTCAATCTTTTTTTTAAGATAGATAAAAATCTTTATTTTTAGAACTTTTTACATGAATTTACATAGGGTCTCACAAAACCACTTACGTGGTTTATCTGCGAGGACAGAGTACCGCTCGTACGGCTACAAGTTCATACTTAAAAACTAGTTATTAATAAGGAACAGAAACTTGGGAAAAACAAAATAAGCATAGTTTAAAAGAAAATTCGACCATTACCTTTGAGTCTATAAAAGAAAGATATTATAATGTTCTAAATAAATGTTTCTTAAGCATTATTGAATTTTTTTTTTATTTTGTATGTTTGCAATGTCGGACGGCAGGGCGTTGATATGCGGTTATTCAAAGTTCTATCACCGTAATAATTATTTACTCTGGGAACAACATATCTGCCTTCCGACACTGCCCTTGTACCATAACCATGTTGCAATGGTACAAGGTAGTCCTGACACCCATGGTTATTCGAAAGCAACATATATTTATGTTTTATAGTAACTGGTAAGATATTGCAAATCTTAAATAGCTGGTAATAATTTTCTTTGCGTTTATGTTTGTCAACTAATAATTTCATAAATCGAACTTGCAACATCTCCAGTTTTCTATGTATGCTTTAAACGTTAAACCATAACTGTCAAGAGCATAAGAAATGACAGAGTCTACCATTGCTAAGTACATACATTTGAGCACATTTTGAGAAACCTTATAACTTAAGTGATAAAATTTACCCAACAATCTACGTAATTTGTTACATATATATATATTCAATATGACTGGAACAGGAGAGAGAACTCATCTAATTTAACAACTAGATAAGTAACACAAGAAACTCTTTCGATAGGATTACAGTTAAATACAGATGGGTTATACAAACAACTATATGTGTATATATGTTATAAGCGAACAGCTCAGATCAGTAATATTGCAATATGGCGACCTAAATACAATCATTTGCGTTTTTTGTGCGTTCAGTACAATACCATTGTCCTGCAACCATTTCACTACGTTAACTCGGTTCCGATCCCAACTTGACGTTTTACCTTTATTTTGTCTATGACCACCCTGGAATAGCAAATTCATTAAAACTTTATTAAAATCTGGATAAAATTTTGGAATTTTGATTTTAGGCTTAATTTTAGCGGCCACGCCTCGACCCCATGTCGGTTTACAATCAACTGACGTTCTAAATTCAAAATTATTCTGCGCGTTCATAATGTTTTGACATTTTTCATCACTTCATATCGATCGATCGTTCATAGATCGATAAATCTATATTTTTTTATTTGTAATATCGACTTCCGAATACAGGCTTCCTAAACACTCCTAGAACTTCTCCTATGATTATTTGTAATCCTCTGGGCGTTCCACATATCGAATTAAAAACGTTTGTAGGCACCAGTAATTGGTAAGTGCTTATTTATCACTTCGTTTATCTTTAGGAAAATAAATCAAAATTGTCTATGATCTCTAAAGCCTTGTATGTGATTTCAGGTGTGTACACCCTATATTATAAACACCATTGTAAATATCAATAAATTACTGTAAGTACTTCTATCTCCTTTCTTTGCTCCTGATCCAACTGCCTATTCTTCACCACTCCAACTTCAGAGCCTCAACGAACCCATGAACATCCCCTGGCGTGACTTTCCACCGTTCTGTCACACAGTCTGTAATGCCTTAGTCGCCAATTACGACACTCACTACTAGAGATCTACGAGTAGAGATGGATGGATTCTTTGCCGGCACCAAACGGGTCTTGCTGTCTTTTTAGTATCAAATAAATCATGCTACGAATAAGACAGCGGGTGCTACTCGTATGGGCGGTTGTGACTACTTACCATCAGGTGGTCCACGTGCTCGTTTGTTATTCGAACTGCAAGTCAAAACAGTTAACTTCCTTTTCATTTTTACTACTATTTTCCTTAGAATTAAGAAAACATCCAAAGAAAAGTATGCAGCGTTAATCCAAAGTTACGCACATTCTGAAAAAAGTTGTTTATATGATAAATCCCTTTCTCGAGGGACTCTCATAAAGAACGGATAGAAAACTTACGAAAAAGTTGAACTTACCTACAATACCCTTCAGGCAATCAAGGTCATTGAAATTGCAGGTTCGATGATAATCTGCAACACCAAGATATTTATTACGCAAATTGGCTTAATTATTATAATCCAAACTGAAAAACGATAAAACTTAATGGTAGATTATATAAATGTCATCCGATAAATAGATTATAAACAAGATATACTTATTACTCTTTCAATATATATTTAGTTAAGATTAACTATACTTAAAAGCAATATCTGCGTATACTTAAATATTCATATTTGATCACGACCTTAGACTGAATTATTATCTTTATATGTGGGAAATACAATTTATGAAATCTACGGATACTCTAAGAATAGTTTTTGGTTTTCACCTTAGCTTATCAAAGTGCAGCCAAAGCTAATGAACCTAGTAGACTATAATAGTGGGTACGAGTATGAATCCTTAAGGCTGAATTCTGGTATGGCTGAATTCTGGATAGTAACTAATCTATAAGCTATTATTAATTAATATCCAAACCCAAAACCAAAGTCTCGGTGGAGCTGCTTGTTTATCTCTAAAAAGTAATGAAATCTAGACAAAGACGTACCAAGTCTAAGATCCCTTACTGCGATTTCTTTATTGTTATAGTTAATGTTGTGTGACTTGGCCGTTGAACATTCTTTATACGTTAGTGGGTACAAGTCAATTTTGTTTACACGTAATGTTATATCTGTTGTAACTACCTATGTTTGTTAAGCGAGATAATAGCCCATACTGGTATTGGTAATTGGACGCTAGTGTCTCATTTTGGGCTGTTGTTGATCGTCAATGGGTAGCGGTTTTGGCGACAGATTGGTGCAATGGTGTCATGGAGCACCTGGTTTTGTACCCTTTAACGGCCAAGTCATCTCACATTAACTATAATAATAAAGAAATCGCAGTAAGGAACCTTAGACTTGGTACGACTTTGTCTAGATTTCATTACTTTTTAGAGATAAACAAGCAGCTCCATCGAGACTTGGCTAGTTTTTTACAAAATGTTTTTGGTGGGATTTCACTTCTTTTTGTAGAAACGTGGGCATATTGATTTATTTTAATGTTTTTTTTTTATTATCCTAGTTTTTATAGTTTTCCCTTTATGTGGCCATTAAACCCTAACTCTGTACCAAATTTCAGCTCTGTGAGTTTATGGGAAGTACTAGTTATTTTTGATGATCATGAGTGAGTGTGTGTCATAAATGCGAAACTTTGCTTTCGCTTAACTTCGGAACTAAATGACCTACAGACTTGAAATTTTGGATTTTAAGTATGTGATTATAGCTTACTGGATGACGAAAATTTTTGCGTTCTGGTCTTATCCAGAGGTTCTCAAATAGGGGCCTGAAAATGCAGCGGAATGGTTTCGGTAAAGGATGGTACGGCAGTGTTTGCTTCGCGCTCCGTGCTCCGTGCCCCCAGATAAATGTCAATTAATTCAGATTTTTCCTTAAGCAAACTTCGTAGATAAGGGGGGAATAGTATTTTATAAACATTTTTCATCATTAATTTAAAACTAAGTCGTAATAAAATAAAATATATTTTAGAATGAACAAGTGAAGCCCTTTCATAATAGGTCTTTACCTATGAAATTGCCGTTTTGTATGGCGAATTTTAGGTAAACTCAATTTTCAGTACTAACATTTTTGTATTTTTTTTAGGAACTATAAATCCAATTTTTTTAAATATTTTTAAGCATTAATGGGAAGACATTAAACTAACAGAAGCTTAAATTTAATGAAAAATATTATCTGTAAAAAAATATAACAAATCTCATGATGAAATCGGACGACATTTAAGACGAACAACTTTCGAACCTTTAATTTTATATATCAAACTAAAAATAAAAACTTTATTTTATGCGTAAATTGATAACCTTGAAGTCAACTTTCAAATATAAGACAAATGAAAAAAATTGCATTAGATTATAGGAATTATGATCTCATTAATCTGTAAGAAAATTTCGGCAATTTCATAGGTAAAGACCTATTATTATAACCCACTCGATCTAGTAACGACAATTAAAAATTTTTACCCCCCCATTTAGGCCCCTTTTACAATAAAAACAATATTTTTATGATTTTTTCATTTGCAGTGAAGTTGGGCAATCATATTCTAAAACTATTCGAAATTTCAAGTCGATAGTATGAGTGGTTGCTGAGATATACCTACAGGTGTGACAGACAGACAGACGAAGTCGCACCATAAGGGTTCCGGTTTTACCGTTTTGGTTCAGAACCCTAAAAATGGGTACTTAAAAAGATTTAATTATAACATTAGCATTGTTTAATCAGAAACTTCGACTTGGAAGCTTGCCATTGTGCAACCTCTGCCCGAAAAATGCAATTGAGTCTACCCAGCTAATTGCAAGCGCCTACAGGCTTGCTCCAGGCCGATTTCAGTTACCTCCATACTCAGGAAGACTATGAATGACGTCTGAACTTTCGAGAGGGGCAATTCCAATCTGGTCAGTCTGGTCACCTTCATTGCGACTAAAACACAGACGTGTTTTTTACAGCTGAACGAAATCCCTTTAACGTGACTCCAACTTTCCGAAATGTATTTGTACCGATATCTGACCATCTTAAGCTTTTTGGTATGGACTTATCGTCCAACTTGAACTTTGGACTCCTTCGACCCCAAGCATTATCTAATCTTAGTTACCGGCCCGTCATTTACCACCAGGTCAGAGTCAAATGTGAACCTATACTCAGGGGCAAAAAAACTGCCGGGTCTGTTTGCTGTCATCATAACTACATCATACCTACTTACATTTTCGTACAAATATGGGGTCAAACGGAGCGTCATATTCTTATCTTAATCGAATATGAATACAAATCTGATTGATAGTGTCTTTTGATAAGAACCTTATTAACAATTTTGTTAAAGATAACACATATTTAAAATTAGCTGTTGCCCGCGGCTTCGCACGTGTATTTTATGTTTGAACCGGTTTTCCGTAGGAATGAGATATTTTCCCGTCAAATTCAAGGTAATTTTAAACTATAAAAAAAACTTTATCTTTTTTCAACACATTTGCTCATAAAACAGCTATATCTGCACTGGGTTAAGGTCCATAATCCAGCTTATTAAATACGCGTGCTTTTTTCATTAATATTACCGCACTAGGGTTGTAATTTTTGTCTTTTTATTTAATCGGCATGATGCAAGGAGTTTCTATATCTATAACATTCATAACATTTTTTTTCTCCATATTTTATGCTAGTTTGCTATTTATTAAAAACATATGTATTTTTTTATTCTCTTTTCACACTTAAAAATAAAATACAAAATTAAAAATTTTGAAAATCCCACGCCGGATAATAACACGTGATTTTAAAAGGAAAAAATAACTTTTCTGAAAGTCCCCCGACTAGAGGTAAATAAGAAACAAAAACGAAATTAAAATATTTTTAAAGAGTTGGTTTGTCACGACTCCTGCCATACATACAAATAATTATGACTTTTTTTAGTGCTTCCCACATTTACTTACCTATCTTATGATTTTTCGGAGAGATAAACACAGTAATAATAAAAAAAATAGGTAAGCACTTTATATATTCGACTAACTATAATATAATTACAAATTCAAAAAATCCGTCGGGGGCTGCCATCGCTCTCTCTCTTATTCTGATAAATTTAAATTTTATAATCAGATACGTTACAAACAAACAATCAAATTAATTTACAATTCATTTTATGGTACATATTTAAATTATTTAAGTTCTCATATCCAGAGTTTGCAAAATTTCAAAATATATTTTTAAATTTTTATATTTACAAAACAAAATATTATTTTACAATTTACATGGTTCCATATATTATGTTGATTTCAGAGCAGATAGTGGCAGCCCCCGACGGATTTTTTGAATTTGTAATTATATTATAGTTAGTCGAATATATAAAGTGCTTACCTATTTTTTTTTTATTATTACTGTGTTTATCTCTCCGAAAAATCATTAGATAGGTGGGTAAATGTGGGAAGCACTAAGAAAAGTCATAATTATTTGTATGTATGGCAGGAGTCGTGACAAACCAACTCTTTAAAAATATTTTACATCTCTCATATTCGGTAAGTAAGTCCTTATTACCACCAAATGGGGCTTGTAGGTGATCAATTAGCGCTCTAGGGTAATAATGTAGCTAGAAAAGCCCTAGGGCGGTAAGTAATTAAATTTTGAAAGAGTGAAGTGTTTTATTTTTAATTACTTACCGCCCTAGGGCTTTTCTAGCTACATTATTACCCTAGAGCGCTAATTGGTGACCTACAATTTGGTGGTAATAAGGACCTACTTACCTCACAATCGAGATGTAAAGCAGAGTAGTTAGCTCGGGTGTAAACATCAATTGCACCCTCGAACTATAGGCGCCCTCGCTGCGCTCGTGCGCCTAAATATCTCGGGCAGCATTTGATGCCTAACAGGCTTACAGCCCTTGGCTACTAATCTACTATTAATTTCGTTTTTGTTTCTTATTTACCTCTAGTCGGGGGACTTTCAAAAAAGTTATTTATTTCTTTTAAAATCACGTGTTATTATCCGGCGTGGGTTTTTCAAAATTTTTAATTTTGTTTTTTATTTCAGTCTTTTGAGAGGTTACTATCGACATCCCATTAAAATTATGTGTCAAAATAATTTTTTTTTGTTACCTATTTTAAACTGTAAAATCGACGAATCTGCAGGGTGAATCGGCTTTACACGGGAAGCTAAAGTCCATAAAATGATCCCATAGATAAAAGCACTTTCATTATTTCCCTATTTTGAAACGTGTATCTTTTTTGTTTTAGATCTATCGTAAAAGTAAATTTTAGGATAACAACAAATTATAAAAGCTCGTAAAGGGTGAATCGGACTCGCGCGCATTTAATACACTTCTCAGCTGGCGGCTCACACTTGGCCCGTTTTTTGGTCTGTAGGAATTTCATATTAACTTTCATCTCTAATTTTCATCCTCTTGGGGGATGATTTTTCAAAGAACCTGAAACATGTTTATTTCTTTCTTTTTACTAGCCTATATCCTAATTTTAGTAGGATTTTCATATGAACTTTCATTTCTTCTTTCACCCATTTGGGGGATAATATCTCAAAATTGCTGAAACACGTGTTTCTTTATTTCTTATTATTATCTTATCTTATTACGTGGGGCTGAGTTCCTTAATGGACCTCAGAGCACTTCAACCCTATGGGATCTTTTGTGCCTTACTTATTATTAGCATAAATCCAAATTTTCAAGTAGGTACCTCATAACAAAACTGTAGGATTTCTATAAAAAAAAATTATACCCTTATTTCATCGCGTTAGGGGATGAATTTCTAAAATCCTTCAACACATACTTTTTTATTCTTTACGTAGAGCTCAAAACCAAACCTTTGAAAATGAAAGACTTATAGACCAACATACGGAAAGAAAATCCCCTTTTTCTCCCCCTTGAAGGTTGATTTTTAAGAAATGCTTACCATGTGTTTCTTTATTTTTTACGAAAAGCTAAAATCCAAATTTGTGTCAATCTAACTCAAGAAAGAAAATCACTTTCATACAAACTTTCATCCCTTATTTCACCCCTTAGGGGATGAATTTTGAAATATCCTAAAACACGTACTTTTTATTTTTTAACAAAAATTAAAATGTCTATAATTCTACCTTTAAAAATGAAAGACTTATAGAACAACATACGGAAGAAATATCATCCCCTTTTTCACCCCCTTGAAGGGTGATTTTTGACAAATGCATAAACACATGTTTCTTTATTTTTTACCAAAAGCTTAAATTCAAAATTGTGTGATTCTAGCTAAATAAACAAAGGACTTTCATACAAATTTTCATCCCTTACTTTACCCCCTTGGAAGATGAATTTTCCAAAATCCTTTCTTATTGGGTAGTTTTGACGTGCATATAACCTGTGTACAAAATTTCAGATCTGTATCTGTAACGGTTACGGTTCGGCGTTGATGAATCAAACTGTCAGTCAGGACAAGCTGTTTTATATATTTAGGTGACACCTGTATAATTTTTAAAAAGGCCAAGTACGAGTCGGACTCACGCTGTGATTTTTTTTTTCACATTTCCAATTACGGCTGTTTAGCTGGCGGCATGGCAGCTTGATTCTAGATACAGAAATCATGCGCTTTAAAGCTAGATATTTCACGAACAGATCCATTAATCGAAAAATGATTCAATCATACTCATAATATTTTTAAAAGACCTATCTAACGACACCTCGCACTATAGGGTTGACGAGAAAATATTTTTTTCTCCCCACCCGTCCTGGCTGCTGCAGCGCCCCCTGGTAGTCTACAACCGTAAAAAATATCTAACAACATGCTCTGAAACAGCAGCCATTATGCGCAGAAAACCGCATTAAAATCGGTCCAGTAGTTTAGCTGGAAAATGGTAACAGACATACAAACATACACACACACACACAAACACAAACAACCTCTACCCCCAAACGCATATACCGCCTCCGTTCCGTCGTGGGTTAAAATACACATTCCTGTGCCCCATTTCATGTCATTCTTTCACACCAGTTAGGTTAGCTGGAACAGATCTTTTATAGAGATAAGCTCACCTTTGTAAACAAATTTTATGTTACAATTTTACGCAATTTGTGCACAATAAAGAATATATATAACACTTATATAACATAATACTTTCATGAATAAATAAACTGTTTCCGATAATGTGATAAATAAATGTTAATTACATGGAAATACTTATATTATTCAACCAGGTCACTCTACAAATTTGTCTTTAAAGTAACAAAATATTCAATTTTAAATAATTCAAGGGAGTAAGCCTCAGAACAAAGACCTCCTTGCTGAGTAAGCTGTTTGGCAGGTTTTTATTTTATTTTAGTTTTTTTTTATATAGCGGCAAGGTGCAAGGGGTTTCTATATTTATAACATTCACAATAATTTAATGAATTAAGAAACTGTGTTCGATAATATGATAAATAAAGGTTAATTAAACGAAAATATTGATTTTAATCAACTAAATACCAATTTTTATATTATTCAATTTTAAAATAATTTGAAAAGTCGGCTGTTTGGTAGTGTAGTCTCTATCTGTGTCTTTAAAAAAGTAATACGCGCGCCATTTTAACAGATATTTCTTGTTGTGAAATGTGTTTAATGTAATTATTAAAAAAATTACTCCTACAAATAAAAAAACAGTATTTAGCGTAGATCGTCGAAAATACACAAAAAACACAAGTCCGGTGTATCGGGTGTATCTGGTGACGTAGAAATGTGAGGAAAACGTCTACGAAATTTCCTTCGGAAAAAAAGGTATGCGAATTTGATTCGTTTATATTCGCGAATGTGTTGAAAAACGTCGTAAGAAGCTTGTGCGCTTTGGTGATTACACCCTCGGCTCCATTACGCCCTCGTCTGCGGCGCGGGCTGCAATTTCTGAGCCTCGGGCGTATTATCCAAAATATGTTAATATTACATGTGGTTGCAATATCGCATCTCTATGTCCTAACTATTTATGGAAGGTTGTTTCAAAACACATAATCAAAATAATAACAAATGATTTTTATTTTTATTTTTTTATTTGCTAATTTATTTATTTATCGAAGTTCTTTTCTAGATTTAATAAAAAAATATTTTGATTAAGTTAATGTGTAACGGACTGTACATGAGAGTACTTGGGTTGGGTTATGATTGTGTGTTTTGTTCTACATTTCATCTTTAACTGTTTTTCTAAATTTTAGTAATGTTTTTATAATCCCTTTTCGTTTATTAAATATTTTTCGTTTACTTTATTGCTAATTGTGTTAAAATTAATCACATAGGAACTTTTATATTCCGAGATAATTTTCTAGCAAACTTTTGATTTTAAAGGTTGTAGATACTTTTATACTCAAAATTTTCGACTTTAACATGTTTTTACATCTCTTTTAATTTATGACTTTCAGAAATGATAGAATTTTTTCTTTCCATGGCCTTTTTGTTTTTTAATAAGTATGTATACTTTGGCCCCGCTCAAAAGAGTAGATAGCAAGATAAATAGAAACTTTAACAAGGCTGGTCACTCCCGGTTTAGTTTAAAATGGACGAATCTCCATTTCAATGAAAAACGGTAGTTACTTACAAAAATAGTCCACTTCCACCACCGTCTCTGGGACGTCACCGAGATCGGCCTAAGAGCTCACATTTGGCAACCCTCACTTACCAATACTTGGTCCGAGAGGGTTGCCGACCACCAGCTCTTCACCGAGACCTGTCCTACACCAGGTTCTTTTATTTCATAGAAATTCCTTAAAGATGTCCACTGTATAGGCCTAAAAAGATCAGCTTTTTTTGTCGCAGTTTGGCCTTACTCAGTGTTGGCGCCGAATTTCATATATTTGCCTTCACCCACCTTAATGCTAAGAAGCTCGCGGCTGTTGGAAACTGGTACAGAAGTAGCTAAAAGATTAGAACCAGATTCAACGAACTCCTTTTGGCGGGGAATAAACGTCAGACACGCTTGTATTTTTGTGGCCTTACAACTAACCGGACTTTCACCTGTTCGGAGTCACACTGAAGGTTAAAACCAATTTTAACTACAAAAAAATCAACACCAACCTTTCAAAGGAAAATAAAAAGGGACGCAATCACAAACGTTTTTCACGTATTCTATCTTCTGGTATGCCATGCAGTTGTGGAAAGAGTACTGGCGAAAGTTACTGATCTGCACCTGTAACATAAATTGTTAGTACTTACCTACTATTTATTTTGACACTATGAAATACTTTAAACGTGGTCATTAGACCATGAACTGAAAAAAATTCCCAAGGAACATATAGGTTTTTCAATAGCTTGGATCGGAATACGAAAAAGAAAATTAACTATACAGGGTGTAAAAAAAGTACGATGATCCTTCTAACGGATGATTCAATATTACTAATATAGATTGTATAAAAAATATTTAAAAAAATAGTTATTCTTAAAAAGAGTAAATTTGGCTCAAGTAGAAGTGAAGCGCCTGTTGACCTGTTTGATCAGCTGGTGATGCAGACAAAGATGTTTTTTGTTATAATGTCCAATTTCTAGCAAGTACCTACGAGTATCTATTTCAATAAATTACTGTAATGTGATACGAAAAAAAATAATCATGTTATATGTACCGGGTAATTGGTCATAGTATACAGGGTGTAAGAGACAGGTTGACAAATACTGAAAGGGCTTGATCAGTCAACGTAACTGAACAAGTTTCAGCGAACAAAACTTTCAGGAAATTAAATAAAAAATCAGCCTCTCCATACAAAATTGCGAATTTGATTGGACAGTTTGTATGGAGAAGCCGATTTTAAGCTGCCGAAGCTGAAAGTTGTTCAGTTACGTTGACTGATCATGCCCTTTCAGTATTTGCCAACCTGTCCCTTACACCCCGTATTACTCAGACAGAACACAAATCTGAACAGCTATTCCAAAGAAACATATGTCGAGTAACAAGAAAAAATATTATACCTCCCACACCTTTATTAAATATACGAAATTCCCATAGTAAACTGAATCACATATTTTTTGCCACACATAAAGACTAAAAATTGTTACCGCATAGCACTGCTTATTATTTGTAAATATATATATTTGTAATCGGTTTCTCGAAAACGGCTCTAACGATTTCGATGGAATTTATCACACGGGGGTTTTTGGGGGCAAAAAATCGATCTAGCTAGGTCTCATGTCTGGGAAAATTCGTTTTCCCGTGTTTTTAACGTACCGCGTTTTAAACAAAAACCTACAGCGCCATCTGTTAGCGAGTAGCATAGCTTGCTCACCCGATAATTATAGGTTATTATAGAGCGAAGCTCGGTCGCCCAGGTACATCTTAATATGAGAACTACTAAATCATGCTAAAACTTTTATCTAATTGCATTATTTTTATCAGCCGTATGGTTGAGCGATATGAAGCTCTGGGACTCGATTCTTGAAAATCACCGGTTGATAAAATCTCACTTTTGAGACTTTAAAAATTCTCATTTACTCTGAAATCAGAATACATGGAAATTAACAATCAAGGAATGCTTTATATTTTACGAAGATCAATCTTAACTTTTGAAAAGAAAAATATATGATTTTGAATTTTATGAGTGATATTTTCTCACCCGGTGATATTCCCGTTATATGTAGTTATCGGCTTTACTAAACGATGCTCCCCGCTCAGCTGGTAGGTACGGTCAACCGCTTGTCGGTAGACACTTTTTCAACTTTATTACCACGCCATAAGGTCCAAAAGTGTTTCTACTGATGTGCGGCCGTGTGTACCTGCGTTGCTCGTATAAATAAAAGCGTTATTTATAAATACGGGTATAAATTGACGACTCTTTTATACTTTAATATAAAAAATACTTTTTACTTTTATTTAGCTACGATACTACTGTGTTAGATACACACGGAAAAAATTAAATGGTGTATATGTGCTGAATGTGGAAACAATTCTATGCCACAACTAATACACATTTTCAACAACGGCGAATACAGGGAAATTACATTTTCTCAAACATGCTTGGAAATTCAATCATTAGTTTGACAACCTTCTTAGAGCAAAATCGAAGTATCCGTACTGGTAAAAAACATGCGAGCAGCGGCCGGGAAAGTTAGTATGAAAATGCATTTCTTCCGTGTCAAACGGTCGAGAAAACTACTATGAAAACTCATTTCTGACATCTAATTTCAAAATGGAACCAGCTTTTTCTCCATAGAATACATGAAACAGAGTTTCATGTATTCTATGTTTTTCTCCAAAGCATGGTAACCAAGGAGATGGCAACCAACGAAAGAGTTCTGAACAAGGAGGTCACACACATCGTTTATTTCGCGCAAGACCATAGTAACTAGTAAGTAAGTATATAATCTGTGGCGCAGGGTCCTAGTTTTGAACTCATCTAATGACAAAAAGAATTTCCCTAATTTGAAATGCCTTGATCAACTCTAAAAAAGTTAATTATAATTATTTGTGTTATTAGGAATCAAATATTATTTCATAATTAACAAATTTCAAATTAACAAACGAAAATTAAGATTTTGTTTTTATTCTATATCTATTAATCACTAGAATAGGTTCAAGAATAGGTACCCCGAACATCGTTCTTTATTAAAAGTTATTAGCGGGAACATCATATTAACTTATTGTATTTATATATAAAATTAATAAGTCAATGGAATTTAGAAATAGTGCCTCAAATATCATGTATGTCATGACTATTTAAAATGTTATGAGAACTTTTTCAGTGGCAAAAAGAGAAGAGACTAAAAATGTAAGTAATTTATGTATGAATTTGAATATCCGCGCATTGTTTGAGAAAAGCACTATACAAGCCTTGGCAGAAACCAGGTATTGATGGACTCACGTATGTGGGCCTCGGCTAACGCCTCTGCCCACATTATTACGTTCGTCCCTCAATACCCGTTCTTTCGACCGCTGCAGTGATGTACTATATGATTGTTTTTATTATTGACAGGATGAACTTTATATTTTATTACAATAATAATTTTAAGTTTTGTGATTTTAAATTATAATGTTTAAATGTGATTTTTATGTGATGAATTTTCAATACAATTTACTTTTTTAAGAAATAAATAAATAAAACAAAATTAGACTTCGAATTATCATATTTATGTGTGAGCAGACACTGCGGCGATTGCAAATTGATATCACCCAACGATGTTGGTTGAGCAAATAAAGACTAATAGTCAAATACCCTTTAGAAGTGAAATATCTAACACTCAGTGGTAGTTACTTCCAAACATTGCACCATTAATCACGAATCGGAGTGAAAGTTAAGATTCAGAGCAAATTCTTTGTAATTGCGTTTAGATAAGCGACAAACTTTTCAAGATTTATCGCGTTGTGTTTGTTTTTATCTTAATTCGATAAAGATTTGGCTATTATCAACACCAATCGATTTAGCTTTGTGTAAAATCTTACACGATACTAAATTACATTTTATTTGCTCGTGGCGATGAATTTTGCTTGGTTAGCAATCAAGTAGAGAAATGTTTGGCCTGCGAAAAATAACTTTAAGTAATTTACAAGGCTTTTCAATCTGTGCGTTACCCATGTGGTTGGTGCCGCCTAGGAATAGAACTTGCCACATTAAAACAGCAAAAGGCGCCTGTGGATGGGCATCAGCGTTAATTTGCGTATTGTTACACGTGTGCGCCAGTTAAGAATAGTATACCTACCACAGAAAATTATGTATTCGTGTCGAGTAGGGCATGTTCGTTTATGGACTGTTAAGAAAATGCCTCTCTCTCAAGCTTCCACTAGTCACACCTAGCGCCTGCTGTTGCCAAGCTTGTCGGAGACGTCGAGTTCATCGCGCCATCTGCGCCTTGACCGCCTCGACATCTTCTGTCGCTTTCTGGCTTACATGTGGTTATGACCCAGAGTGCTTGCGGCATACAGGGCATGTCCGTCCAATTCAACTTGGACTGAACGTAGGCAAAAATATACAAAGTGAAACAACCCTGAAAGATGTTAATCTGCCTATGAAACTGAGGTTTAAAAAATATTTTTCTTATTCGCCTTATTTATTAGAGGATAAGGTATAAAAAAATTAAGATACCTAACTAGAAGAGATTCTGCATTATGAAGAGAATTTTTTTATACCGCAAGTGGGCACACGAGCAGTGAGGGGTCACCTCCGCCCATAGCACCTACTGTCTTTTTGGTGGCATAATTTTACACAAATAACACAGCAAAGCCCACTCTGAGAACTAAGATGGTATGTCTCATGTGTCGGTAATTCCACTCGTTCTCCTACCCTTCAATCAAACCGAAACACAGTGCAAACACTGTTGTTTGTTTTGTTTGTTGTACGAGTACTTTCCCAAACGGTTTTGTAAGCGCAAAAGGCCTACCTTTTTGAAGATTGGTATGATACGTATACCTCGTCGCTGTAGTAGCACTGGCGGTCCTGAGCGGCGAATGCGCGGATCCCGGCAGTGGTGTATGTGCGCTCCGGGGAGAGAGCGATCAGCACTTCCGTACCCGGGTTCACCAGCCGCACCGGGGAGTCGTTGTCCGCGATGTTGAACGCGTTGTCAATAAACACCTCCAACAAAACCACAACACTTAAGTCTCACCTAAATTGGTATAATTAAATCCCTCTCAAGTGAGATAGCTCTCAAAATGGACCTTAAACATTCATAAATCTTGAGTGCAATCTCAAACTTGAGAGGGATTTATAAAAACGAACCTAGGGGTGAATTTCCACCAGTTCTGTGCCAGAAAGCTGAGCTATGAGCTGGAAAATTCCTACCCCATTTAACAGCGCATTTGACAAGCTAAGGAAATAGCGCAATCCCATTCATTGGTTGTAGTTTTCCCAGCTCACAGCTTAGCTTCCCTCGCACAGCTTTTCGTCGTATTAGTAAATCCCTCTCAAGTGTGAGGTTTCTCTCAAGATGTACTTTACACATACAAATTATAAATCTATAATGCAATTTCACACTTGAGAGAAATTCATTAGTCATCCATAACGACCCTTAGAGTCTCAACATACTGCGATGCGTTTTCGAAGGTAAAACAAAAATTTACACAACAAAAATCACAGAATTTTCCTCCCGAAATTGAAATATGATGTTCTTAAAGCTATTTTTGGGTTATTATGGAATTCACAAAATTTTTACGGGATATCACGCACTTATATCCAAGAATTGATGATATCAAGGCTGTCGAAGTATGAAACTAAATTGTAGATATACTACTTGGCACGAATAGCAGTATAAGACACCACTTTTAGAGTAATCCGGACTTTAAGCATTAATAAATATTTGATAATGTGCACCCGTGAACTTAAAGCTGCGCAGTATGCTTTAGCTTCTACAATAGCATCATAAGAGCAGGAACGTATACTAGCGTGAACTATTGTAACGGTATTGGAGTTAGTGCAGCTGTTAAAAATGCTTTCTTACAGCTCTTATTACATTGGCTGCTTAGTAGCATTTTAATAGTATTAAAATATGGTTATTATTGTATAAAGACGTAGAGTAGAGTTATACCATCATAATGCTGGCATCCTAAAAGAATTATTGTGAACCACCGTACAGCCAAAGGTTTTAAATTGGTGTACATAATTATAGAGTACTTTAACGTTAAGTTTGACACATCGGTTCACCTGTGCTTTGTTACACAGCTTTTTTTGCGTAATTTTTCAGCGCTGCATATACGTGTTAAATTAGCATAAATGGACTCCAAAAGTGCTTTCAAGCATTATATCTGAATTGAAGTGAATACATGTGCAGCCATAATTATAAATATAGCATCAGGACAGTTCACAAAGTTTTTTTGACATATTCGCCATTTTGTTATGGCGGCCTCAAAAAATATTTTTATCGGGGTGTTTTTTTTTCTGTGTTATTGGTTACTTGTCTTTGATTTTATGCTCAAATTACACATTTTTTTTAATAAAAAGTAAATAATGGGTACAATTTTATGTAAATAGTGAGAAAAAAAACATATTTGCTTTTTGTCCTGTTTTAGTTTTCACAAATTTTTAATTAAAAACGAAGTATTTTCGAGGCGCGTAAAAATTTTGCTAAAAACAAATATAAACATTCACAGTAAACTTGCATTCTCAAGGATTTTCACTGTTTTATGACATTAAAATCCCATCAAAAAGATTAACTGAACTTATTTTTCAGATAATCATGACATCACACATTTAAGACTTGCTACCGATAGTAATTACATTATCTAAAAACAATATCACGATTGCAGTTATCGAGAACTTATTGCTGCATAAGACTTACCAAATCTGGATATATATATAGTGCAATTATAATGCGAGAACTAAATGTAAAATAAAGGCTGTATAATTTGTGCCCATTTAAGCGTTATATCAGCTATAGCGGTGCTGTTAACTCTATTGTACAGCTGTCCTTGTACAGCTTTAATTATCCAGGTAAACCGTTAGGCTGCGGCTATATTGCTATTCGTGCCACTTGGGCTAGCTCAGAGCTTGTTTGGGAATCGACTCAATCGACCCACTTTAAGCAAATAATATAATCTAATGAATATCTTACTTTATTCCAATCTACAGATTTGTCTGCGCGTCAGTATTTATAAACATAATTTGGCTACAAAAAAGTCTTCTATTATTGATAACTAGCTGTTGCCCGCGACTCCGTCCGCGTGGGGTTCAGAAAAAGTAGCTAATGACTTTTCCTATGGTTCAAACTATCTTCGTACCAAGTTTTTATCACAATCGGTTTATCGGATTAGTCATAAAAGCGTAACAGACAGACAGTGCAGTTCTCGCCTTTATATTATTAGGTATACAGAGTACCAATAGTACGGATTTTTAAATAAATCAAGCACCTCTTGTTTACGTGTGGACTGTTAGGTCGCCCACTATCCTCGTAAGTGTAAAATCATAGTCGAATTCCACGCGGAGTAACTATGATACGGGTTTTGTTATTTCTCATACAAAACAAAGCCTAACTAAATCTGAGGCTTAGTAACTTTAGCTTCTGTGGCTACTGAAAAAGAGCGGTACAAAGCTTCACAAGCTTTTAACTCTACATGTACCTAACTCTACATACAAAACTGTTGGACTTGACTTCCGTACAATCTTTGTAACTTATCTCTCCCCTTAAAAGACAATTTCTAAAAAACAATGATTCACTTCTCTTTTTATTTTTTGAAGTATTTCTTTTATAAGTACCTACTTCCTAAGTTTTCAAAACTTTAGAACTTTCATAATTTTTTTTTACATTTGTTGCACCGCCATGCCGAAATAGGTTTTTTTTATTATTATTTTAACAATAAAACTAAATCTAGATTTTACCAATCTTTAGTTGTACCCACGACTTTTACACAAACATCTGGACCGGATCAAACGGAATTTTCAACAACGTATTTGGCTTTTTTCCGTACAAAATTATAAGCTTTGTTTGATTTCAGCTCGGTTTCACAGCTTTAATTTTTGAACTCGCCTATTATCTGTTTGAATAAACCGATTGCAATAAAAAAAAGTTCAAATATTGCACGAAAGCAACCCAATACGTTGTTGAAAACCCAGTTTAAGTCGTTCAAGTAGTTTGTGAGGTATTGGTGCGGCCGCTTATAATTTCACTAACCTTCTGTCTGAGTGAACCGTTTGGAATGAAATAAAGCTTATATGTTGCACAGAAAGTAGCCCGACGACGCGTCATTGAAAACCTCGTTTGACTTTGAACCAGTTCAGTAGGTGAGTTCTTGGTTCTGCTGCTTGAAACTTTGCGTATCTTCTGTCAGAGTGAACCTTTCGCAATGAAACTAAGCTTATTTATTGCACAGGAGTAAGCCAAACGCGTTATTGAAAGCCACGTTTGAATCTGCTCAAAAGTTTTTGAATTATACACGCCTGCGCTTGAAACTTTGCGTAACGTCTAAATTTATATGTTGCACGGAAGTACCTAATCCAAGCACGTCATGGAAACGCCAGTTGGAGTCGGTTTGTTCGCTATTGGCGCCGCCTATTGAAATTTTGGGCAATTTCTGTCTGAGTGAACCGTTTTCAATGAAAGTAAGCTAATACATTGCAAAGAATTAAGCTAAACACGCTATTGAAAACCCCATTTAAATCCGATTAGTAGTTTGTGAGTTATTGGTGCCCCCGCTTGAAACTTAGTGTATTTTATGTCTGAGTGAACCGTTTGCAATGAAACTAAGCATACATATTGCATGGAGTAAGCCAAATACGTTACTGAAAACCTTGTTTTAATCGGTTCAGTTTTTTGTGAGATATTGGCGCCTCCGCTGGAAATTTCGCGCACCTGTCTGAATGAGCCGTTTTCAATGAAAGTAAGCTAATATGTTGCAAAGAAGTAAGCTTGACAGTTTATTGAAAACCCCGTTTGAATCCGTTGAATAGTTTGTGAGTTATTTGCGCCACCGCATGCAACTTAGCGTTCCTTCTGTCTGAGTGAACCGTTTGCAATGAAACTAAACTTTTATGTTGCACAAAAGTAAGCCAAACTCGTAACTTCTTAGTTAATTTACCTTAATGACAAAAAACATGTACTTACAGTTATGGTCGATTTTAGTAAAGCATTTGACACGCTTAATTTTGACACGCTCTATAATAAGCTGTAACAGAATGGTATTCAGGGCCCTGTTTTAGATTGGTTTAAAAATTACCATAATAACAGACACACGGCCATCAGCATTGGTGGTGAAGTGAGTGACATGATTCCTACCAACTCTGGAACAGCCCAGGGCTCGATAGTTGGTCCCACTGAATATCAGCTGTATGTAAATGATGTCTGTAATATATTCAAGCAGGGATCTGTATACTTATTTGCCGACGATATTTGCCTAATAACAGCTGACTGTGACGTGGTGGTGGCACAGAGAATGATGCAAGAAAACTTTGATGTACTGTGCTCATGGGCTCACGACCTAGGTCTTTCAATTAACAAAGATAAAACGAAACTTATACATATACATTCTCCCTACTTGAAAACCAATGTAGTACCAAAAGTGGTGGCCCATGACCACCAGTGCCTTCACTCACACCCACCCTCATGCCACTGCGGCTCACTGGATATTGTAAACAAACATATATACCTGGGACTGATTGTCGACCAAAAATTTAACTGGGGACCCCATGTGGACCATGTCTGCACCAAGCTAAGAGCTATACTGTCAAAACTAAGTATACTTAAGAATAAATTACCATATCATACCCTGAGACTCTTGTATATGGCACTCGCTGACTCAATAATCAATTATGGCATCTCTAGTTATGGTAGAACATACAAAACTTACCTACAGAATATATACGACCTACAACTAAGATTATTAAAAACAATTGTGCCGTATAAGGTTAAATCTAGATTCAAAAATAATTACCAAGACTTGTTCCACTATAAAGTTAAACTGGCTGTCATATCAGAACATCATGATCAAATAAAATCACTTTCGAGAACTGTAAGACCTAATAATTTAAGAGAATTGTCACATCTCCCACTACATACCTGTCCATCTACAAACAATGACTACGGGAAAAGGGTGTGGGATCACATACTACCTCAAATATTAAATCAAATGCCTAAAGAACTACTACTAAATGCTATAAAAATAAAAACAAATAACAGCAAAAAGGCCCTGAAAAAATATTTTATTGAAGGTAAGTATGTGATCCCAGACTCTGCTCCAATTATTAAATAATAATTGACGACTCCTTAAGGGAGTACAATCTTCTTTAAGATTATTTCCCTTAAGTAATAAAATGTAATAAATTTGTAATTTAATTAAAATAAATAGTTTCAAATTTTTATTACTTTTATCATTTTAATGATATATCAAAAAAACCTGCCGGCCCTTATTTTGTTTTGAGTAGGATATAAGGTCCTAATGAAATAGTGAACATAATTTAAGTATGTTACTCAGACCATGAAACTGAACAACTTTCCCCAAGGAACATAGGTCGAAATACGAAAAACCAAATTTCACCTCCCATACAAAATGCCCTATCAGCTGTTACAGTTTCTATGGGAGGTCAAACATTGATTTTCGTATTTCGACCTATGTTCCTTGGGGAAAGTTGTTCAGTTTCATGGTCTGAGTAACATACTAAAATTATGTTCACTATTTCATTAGGACCTTATATATATGCTGTTAGATAAAGACAAACATCAATATCGAGTAACTTATAAATAACATGTTCACGATTTTACGTCACGATACGAGTAGCAATCCAGATCGAACGTAGAAACAGGTATATAGCTCTAAGTGCGGAATTCTCAGAGAAAACAATGGTAGATTTTATCTATCGGAATAAGTATGTACAGCGTTTAACAAAAAGTACTATCAACAAAGTTGGCGCCTGACCATTTTCGAAACCTTATTGCTTGCATGTAGCGATCTCAGCCCGACACAACCATAGCGAGACAACCGTTTTGGTTTTACTAAGGTTTTATTAGTTTTTATGACTTTTTGGGTCCTTTATGGTTAGTTAAAATCATCATCAATCATCTGTCTCATTATGGTCAGTTAAAACTTGCACTTAGCGGACAAAAAGTAGCAAGGCGGAGCCAGCAGAGGTTCCCGCAAGCCACTACTGTACACGAAACTAAACATAAAGGTGGTCAGGCGCCAACTTTGTTGTACTAGTAGCCTAGCGCTTTGCTACTCAGCAGGTGAGCACGCATGCGTCGTGTGGGGGCGATCGGCTCATTCGAGGGATGTGGACACTGCTCTCAACGAAACCTGCCGAATAGTTACGGGCACTCTGAAGCCAACACCGCTGGGCCACTTATACTCCTTTGCTGGCATATCTCCTCCGGACGTCAGGCGTCGGGTAGCCTGTGCTATTGAGAAGCAAAAACAGGAATTAGACAGCAGACACCTACTTTACGGCTATAACCCACCACCCTCACGCCTTAAGAGCCGTCACAGTTTTATCAAAGACACCATGCTGCTCGATTTAGATCCATCCAAGGCTAGGGTAGAACTGTGGTCAAAAAGGTACCCTCCTGACAACATTCATATTCCAACTGCCGAAAAGCTGCCACCAGGTCACGATCTTCCTTGGTCCATATGGAAGTCACTAAACAGACTGCGGTCGGGCGTTGGCAGGTGCGGGGAACTCATGAAGAGGTAGGGCTTCTCTGATAACGACGAGTGTGAATGCGGTATTTTGCAAACCATGACACACTTGCTGTCGTGCCCTACTTCTCCAGTTTCCTGCACTCGGAGGGACCTTTTTGAAGGCAACCAAAAGGCTACTTTTTGGGCTAAACGTTTATAGTCAGTTTTGCCATTGACTCGAAAAGAAGAAGAAGACCTATAAGAGTTACTGTAATGAGAAACCACTGTAACCGTTTTACCCTGTACCAAGCTAAACAACTTTTCCCAAATATAATAGTCGGCATATGAGCTTTTTAGGGTTCCGATACTAAAATGGTAAAAAAGGAACCCTTATGGTGCAATTAGAATAGTATTAGAATATGGTTGCCCAACTTAATTGCACATGAAAAAATAAAAAAAAGGGCAAAGGGGGCCCAAATAGGGGGAGAAGTTTTCAAATTGGCGTTACTAGGTCGAGTGCGGTATCATGTGAAAGGGCTGTACTTGTTTATTAAGTTATGATGAAAAATTTCAAAAAAATAGCTAAATACCATTCCCTCCCCCCCCCCCCTCCTTATCTCCAAAGTTTGTGAAAGGAAAAATCTGAATTAATTGCAGTCGATAGAAGATTATGTAAATATTACAGCAAAAATGAAATGATCTTTCTAAGTTGCACAGTTTTTTAGAAATCTGCAAAAAACCTTTACAAACAAATTTAGTTTTGCGGTCCTAAAAATAGACTTGCCAGGCTAATTGTGTTTATGTGGAAATGATTTAAATATTTTCGAAATTTGTCTTACGCTCCTTATCAAACAAGGTACACTTTCATGGAAAAATTCTTCGACCTATGTTCCGACCGATAACTTATCATTCCAAAAATTATCGCAACATTTATAACGTTCGGTATTATTTTATTAGCAGTCTTTAGCGGTTTAGCCAATATCTGAATCTACTCGTTTCGTTACTTACGTGCATCATAAGTGATTATAGACTGTTTTCATCCCATCTATTCGAAAAAAAAGACTTGGTTCTCCTTTAAAAGCAACCAAAGATTGTGTTTTCTATGAAACTTGATAAGTGCGCCGCAAAGTACTTTTCATCCCATCTATTCGAAAATCGCTGAACGGTTCGTCAATAAAGGCGAACAAAATAGCTGTTTTCTCCAAGAGACTTTTGTAGCGGGTAAAAATGATATTTAAAATTAGAATTAGAATTTAAGTCCACCATAGGGATATTTTAGGTCAACCATAGAGGTCGAACCTAAATATTGTCTGAAAAATGATACTGGCCGGTTGTACTATTAAAATTATTATGAATATAAAAAAACCGGTCAAGTGCGAGTCGGACTCGCGCGCCGAGGGTTCCGATATACCTATAGTATTTTTGGAAGCAATAAAGTCCATTTTCAGGACCGCAAAACTAAATTTGTTTGTAAAGGTTTTTTGCAGATTTCTGAAAAACTGTGCAACTTAGAAAGATCGTTTTATTTTTGCTGTAAAGTTTATATAAACTTCTGTCAACTGTAATTAATTCAGATTTTTCCTTACTCAAACTTCGGAGATAAGGGGGGGGGAATGGTATTTTTCTTGACATTTTTCATCATAACTTTAAAACTAAGAAATTTAAAAAAATACAAAAATATATTTTATAGCCCTTTCATATGATACCCCACTCGACCTAGTAGCGACAATTTGAAATTTGGCCCCCCCTATTTTGGCCCCCTTTATATTAATAATCATACTTTTTTCAAAATTTTTTCTTGTGCAATTAAGTTGGGCAACTATATTCTAAAACTATTCCAAATTTCAGGTTGATAGCATAAGTGGTTGCTGAGATATAGAGGTGTGACAGACAGACGGACAGACAGACAGAGCGGCACCATAAGGGTTCCTTTTTTTTACCATTTTGGTATCGGAACCCTAAAAAGAAATATGCTTGAAATGTAAACAAGACTATCAACCAAGGAGGTTCTGTTCCTAATTGATACAAAAATATCAATAACATTTTCAGTTGTTACAAATAATACTTAATATGATTTTTAGTATTGTTTCATCAAGTAATAAATTAATGACGAGTGTGTGTCTCAATGAGCCTCTTATTCTTTTCTCATAGAGGGAGATGAAAAGTAGAGTGTATTACGCGGCTGCAAAAATATTTTTACCTTGGGCGACCTATTGAATCCCTCGCTACGTTCAGGATTCTACTTTAGAATCCCTCGCCATGCTCGGGATTCTACTCAAGAATCCTTCACTTCGCTCTGGATTCAAAATAGCGCCCTCGCCTTAAAAACATTATTTTACAGCCTTGTGATACAATCTACTATTGCCGGGCACTTATTGAATTTGGTACATCTTAGTGTTCAGCGCCAAAAAAATTGGACGCAAATATTGTAAGGCGACTACGTGACTTAACCTTCCCTTGTGTCATAAAAGGCGACTAAGTGCCCTAATCTTCCACTAAGTGTCTTCATCTACTCTAGTGTCTTAAAAGGCGACTAAGTGTCTTAATCTGACATTGTGTCATAAAAGGCGACTAAGTGACTTAACCTTCCCTTGTGTCATAAAAGGCAACTACTAAGTGTCTTAATCTACCCTTGTGTCATAAAAGGCGACTAAGTTTCCTGATCTTCCTCTAAGTGTCTTCATCTGCCCTAGTGTCTTAAAAGGCGACTAAGTATTTTAATCGGGCATTGTGTCATAAAAGGCGACTAAATGACTTAACCTTTCCTTGTGTCGTAAAAGGCGACTAAGTGTCTTAATCTACCCTTGTGTCATAAAAGGCGACTAAGTGTCCTAATCTTCCACTAAGTGTCTTCATCTACCCTAGTGTCTTAAAAGGCGACTAAGTGTTTTAATCGGTCATTGTGTCACTAAGTGACTTAACGTTCTCTTGTGTCATAAAAGGCGACTAAGTGTCTTAATCTACCCTTGTGTCATAAAAAGCGACTAAGTGTCCTAATCTTCCACTAAGTGCCTTCATCTGCCCTAATGTCTTAAAAGGCGACTAAGTGTCGTAATCTGCCATTGTGTCATAAAAGGCGACTAAGTGACTTAACCTTCCCTTGTGTCATAAAAGGCGACAAAGTGACTTAATCTTCCCTTGTGTCATAAAAGGCAACTAAGTGTTTTAATCTGCCCTTGTGTGACAAAGGGTGACTAAGTGACTTAACCTTCTATTAGGTGCTAAAAGGCAACTAAGCGTCTTAATCTAAGCATATGTGATAAAATGCGACTAAGTGATATAATTTTATACAAGCCTGCCTGCTAAATTTAATTTGGTCTTCATTTTATCAGTTGCTTAGCAATAAATAAAATATGAGACGCCTTTTATTTTCTCCTAGTGGGTGATGAAAAGTAGAGTGTATCAATCGGGCGCAAATATACTTAAGGCTCGGGCGACGTTCTTTGAATCCCTCGCTACGTTCAAGATTCTCTTAAGGAGCCCTCGCTTCGCTCTGGATTCAAAAAAGCGCCCTCGCCGTAAAAATATTATTTTGCTCCATTATAATACAATCTACTATTAGGAGCTCAGTAGATGAAGGGGCGGGCAGAAACGGGCAGTCATGGACATTGTCCGCCAGAGTGGCCGGTATTGCAAAAATAACAGTTTTTATCCGTATAAAATTCAAACTTGTCATCTTTCAAAATTGCTCTACGTTTTAATTAAATAACAATTAATCTGAACAACCTTTTCGATTCAAGCTGTTTTCCTTCCAAACCAAAGATTTTGGAAAATAAGCGCATAAAAGCGAAGCGTTTTTCTCATGTCAGTCACTATAATAATACGAAAATAATTGCAGTACCGGCCACACTGACAGACTGTCAGGACAAAAAGACTGCCGTCTGATGTGCCTCTTATTTACCAAAATTAATTTACATACATTAAGAAAGAATCGTGAAGTATGTGGATTCGCGACCCGGTATCTAGATCGTTTAATAGCGTTTTTTTGCTCTTTGCCGAAACTGTTATCAAATGTCGGCTTAACTCTATAATAAACCACCAGATACCATTAGGGATTTACCACAAAATAGATTCATAACTGAGCTGTATATATTTTTATGCAATTAATGTTTATATAGTATATATTGTACGGTCAACCGCTCGTCGGTAGAAACTTTTTCAACTCTATTACCACGCCTTAAGGTCCAAAAGTGTTTCTACTGACGTGCTGTCGAGTGTACGTAAAGTACTTATCTAGTCCCTGAGTACGAGTATATACGAATTTATGTCCTGCAAGTTGTAATCTGACAGATTTTTATTATTGTTAATATTATTATCTCCTTATGAAATTTTATTTTTATTTTTGTAAACTTGACATTTTATTGTGATTGTTATTATTTATTTATTTTTCTTCTGACATACTCGTAATTTGATAGCATGCTACTCACTCTGTTTGCATACCATTATGTTGGTTTAATGTGAGATTCATTATATTAATGTAACACCTATAAAATTGTGTACCACATTTAAAGCAAATAAAGATTTATTTTTATTATTATTATAAACTAGACATCGTTAAACTGGCTGGTCTCCATTCACTTTATTCCGAAATAAACTTTTTGATAATATTTAAAAAAAAGCAACAGCTAAAAAGAAACACTGGTGTCGATTCTGGCAGACCCAAACTAAAACTAAACTAAATTTGACACGTATAAATATGATGCTATCTTTTATTAGTCTGTAGGGAGTAATACAGACAGCAACACTTTTAGACCTGTCAAATTTACTTTAGTTTTAGTTTGGGTCTGCCAGAATCGACACCAGTGTTAACTCCAGAAGCCGTAGCGTTGGCTACTATTACATAGGTACAGGTTGATAGTAGGTATTACACGTAAAATGGAACAGAACAAGTTTACCAAATACATAATATAGCAATGAGAGTTTCATATTATAATAAGTAATGTAAAATATAATCCTGTAAAATTTGCCCCCTTTGTTCTTGTGCCTATTATAAAATTTTGTCTTACGGAGACAGTAGGAGGTATGCTCGTAGATATTGTTTATAATATTTAACTAACTATTATTCTGTTTTGTATTTCGTTCTTCATTTTTGTAGGTAATATCATTTAATTTAAGCACTTACTGTATTGTCCGATCTCAATTTTGGCGATAGTTGTGTACGCCTGTCATTGGTTTTGGTATCAGTTCCTAGACTTAATATAGCATAAGTTGCAAATGTGTTAATACCATTACTGTTGGTGTACCTATTGTAATAAATTGTAAATTGTAATTGTGTGCCTGCTTAGCCCGTCTCATAATATAATGTTCATTAATAATCTGATAGATAAAATAATTTTCTTAACGTTATACAATTTCGAAAAAATATTTGACTATTTTCCCGAGCACGTATAAAAATCGTCATCATATCCCCTATTCTGTAATCATATCGTCGTCGTGTCGTCAAGGTGGTACGAAAACTTTACTTGCTTATCTATTTTATCAAAAATTCAAAAAGCGTCTCTCCTTTCTTCCTATCATTAAAAATTGCGTTCAAATAAATTCATGAACGACTAAGCGCTTACTTCTCAAGTACTCATAAAACAGACTTGATTTAAACAAAAATTTGTGCTTTTAAACTTTACAATACGCAAACGGATACCTAAATAGACAAAAAGTCTGAACATACAATATTTCTGAAAGAACTACCTAACGACACCGCTTAAAACAAATGATATCCACTTTGTGTGTAGGTGAGGTACCTTTTTATTTATTTTTTACCACCTGAAATGTTCCGCGAGCTTTATAAAATATCGTATAAACAGGGCGCGAAATTAAATAGTCTAAAAATACTTTAAAGGAGCAAGTATTTTCCACTAATGAACGACTGTCTTAAGAAAAAGGGATAATCTTTGGAACCACCAGACCGGTTGAAACATCCTTTACTAACACAAGCTACTTTTAAATACGGGAAATGTCTTATCTCATTCTCATTCAAACTGTTCAAAGAAAGCCTGTCGTGGAGTACAAAGAGGCTGAAATATGATTAGAAAGTTATTTTGCAAATAAATACACGTGTGTTATAAGGCATAGTCTACAACTATAAGACTTATCATCACCAAGGGGAAAAGGGGGGTAAAAAATGGCCAATTTAACCACGTAAGGACAGGATTATGGGTCGTTCTTATCTTTATATGGATCGTCACTCATGCCCTTCCGCGCTATACTACAACCAAATGCTTAGTATTTTATTGGGATGTCACAACAGCAGGTAGATACGTACAAGTGCTCCTTGAGAGGCGACGGACGAGCTATAGTAGTCCTCGGGATGCGTCTGTAGCAACACGGTGAGGGCGGTCTGGTAGCCGCACGACGCGACCCGCCGCGGCATGTTGTCCTCCTCATGCCCTTCCGCCCTAAACAACCAAAACCAAAGAATTTATATGAACCTCCTTCCTCAATACTTCCTTCTTTACTTAATATGTCGATGACCTGTTTTGTTTTATTTGAAACGTTGTTTATTTTTTATTTTTTGTCATATCAATTATCAATAGTGAGCTGTTAAAACAGTGTCCGTCAGAATGGCTGGTTGCCTGTGGAGTTTGCCTGATAGTTTGGTCAAAAATTGCTACCTATTTGCTACTATCATAAAAACTGGCCAAGTGCGAGTCGGACTCGAGCACTGAGGGTTCCGTACCACCACATTATATTAATTAAATTTGATAGATAGATAAAAAAAAATATTCATACACATATTCGATACACAATATACAAGAGACAGTAAACTATTAAAGACAAAAACAAAAGATACAATATTTCTACATTTTTTAAAACTGATTTGCTGATTTGAGTTGATTGAATGAAAGGTAAATTGCGGTTTACGGTGGAAGTTTGCATGGTAGTGTACATCATATATTTTTTTTAGTTTTAGAAGTTACAGGTGGGGGGACACAGTTTTTACCACTTTGGAAGTAACGTCTCTCTCGCTCAAACTATTCAGTTAAGAAAAAAATATATTAGAAACCTGAATATCATTTTTGAAGACCTATCCATAGATACCCCACACGTATGGGTTTGATGAAAAAAAAATTTTGAATTTCAGTTCTAAGTATGGGGAACCCGCAAAATTTATAGTTTTTTTTTTCCTATTTTTGTGTAAAAATCTTCGCGGTTCACAGAATACATCTACTTACCAAGTTTCAACAGTATAGTTCTTATAGTTCCGGAAAAAAAGTGGCTGTGACGTACGGGCGGACAGACAGACAGACATGACGAATCCATAAGGGTTCCGTTTTTTGCCATTTGGCTAAGCAACCCTAAAAATTGCTACCTTGCTTGGCTGGTCGCCTTCTTCTTCAGCACAAAGCACGCAGAGTTTACACAAGTGCACAGTACTAATAATTGCTACCTATTTGCTACTTTTACTCATTTCAGTTTTACCCTAAGAGCTATCCTATATTTTGGAGAAAAAATTCATATCAGGCCAAATTTTTGTAAACGGATTTTAAATGCAATTTTAAGAGACTATATTTTTGAATCCACCCAAATTTCAAACTGGAAGGTACAATTTCAATTTCTGGAGGTTTCATTTTCCATTTTTTTTTTGTTGGATTGAGTACACTAATATGTTAACGTGAACGTTAATGAAACAAAAACATTGAAGAACTGATCTGATAGCATTTTTATCATAGGTGTAATGCACTTTAAGATTTACATAAATTTGTTTTTTCGATTTAATTGTGTTTCTTTTACAAATACTTATACGAGGATTATATACTTAAAAAAAGATAAAAATAAAGGTAAATGTAAAGTAAATACTATTTACAGCATTTTTGACCTTCTTTTGTGGAATTTATAATACCTTTATTACTATTTTTTTAAATCATGCGGTCGTAAATTTGGGTGGATTACTAATGAATAATTTTATAGACCAGCTAAACTAATATTTGACGAAAAAAAATGCTGATATGAATTTTTGTTGAATCTTCATCAGTGAAATCGTTTGGCTCTTAGGCTATTTTAGCTTAGGTAAACTTTAGTTTACTATTATTTAATCTGTGCAGTGGGTAAGGAAATTTTGCTTTTAAAAATATATCGAGGTAAAGTGCCTAAAAATTTTAAAAGGCAATAAATAGTTCACAAAATTTCAGGCACTTTTCCTCGACATATTTTTAAAAGCAAATTTTCCTTACCCACTGTACGTATGAAGCTAAAACTAAAATTAGTAAAAGTAGCAAATAGGTAGCAATTATTGGTACCTACTATACAATTTTATAAACTCTGCGTGCTTTGTGCTGAACAAGGAGGCAACCAGCCATCCTGACGTCAGAATGGCTGGTCAAATAACAATACAGATTCCCAAGAATTCATCGTAGGTAGCAATTTTTTATAATAGGTAGCAAATAGGTAGCAATTTTTGAACAAACTCTCACAGGCAAAATCTACAGGCAACCAGCCATTTTGACGGACACGTTAAAACAAGAATGATAAATCTAGACTTGTGTGTATATGTCACCGGAAGGATAAGAATCCTAAGATAGTAAGTTGATCAACTTTCGAAAAATAATAAACTGTACCGAATTCGCTTCTGGCACTTGCCGGCTGCATGTGCAACACGCTCGCTTCGCTCGCTCGGCTCGTGCGTTTGGTCGGAAGAGAACCTAACTGATTCCCTACGGTATAGGTTAGGTTGTGTTTTCCTTACCTTACGGACCTACGAATTTCCTACGAGTTTATTATTTTCCGAAAGTTGACCTGATGCGGAAATTTATCACCTTGCGATTCTTATTATTTTCCGGTGACATACGAGTACAAGGTTATTTTTTTAAACCTGATTTGCGTATGCCCACGTTAATACAGAGGTCAAAAGCAACAACTTTTGTTCTACGACTTTTTTGGGTTCCTTTTGGTACAACCGGTCAATTGCGAGTCTGACTTGCGCGACGAGGGTTCCGATTGGAAGCAATAAAATCAATTTTTCCGTACACAAACTTCGGAGATAAGGAGGGGGGGGGGGGGGAATGGTATTTTTTGGACATTTTTCATCATAACTTAAAAACTAAGAAACGTAAAAGAATACAAAAATATATTTTAGAATGAGTGTGGAGATTCCGAGATTCTTCATTAAATGTTGATGCTATGATTTAGGTTTCAGCCAAGAATGTAATTTTAAATGAGGCTTGGATAGGTACTAACTAAAAAATGCAACAAATTTTGACAAAATATCTCTTCAACAAATAACTCAGACAAATAACTCGGACAACTCATATGGATAAATCATGAAAAAGTTACAGATATGTTGCATATTAAAAATGTACGTCTGCAAATTCGGCATTGTCTGTATACCGGCATTGGGCAAGGTAACTACTTTTATAATGCAGTACCCTAAATTGATCTCGTTTTGGGATGCTATGGGTAGGGTTGCCGACTGCCCACTCTTCATATGAAAGGGCGACACTCACGTCATCTTGTTGGCTGTGGCGGTGACATAGTAGTTGAAGCTGCAACAGACGGCGAAGTAGGTGTAGACTTGCTGGAAGAGCCTGTCACAGCGGTAGATGGTGTTCTTCCACATGCAGCGCTCTACCAGCTGGGAGCACGTAGACGCGGGAGACAGCTGCATCACACACG
This sequence comes from Athrips mouffetella, assembly GCA_947532105.1. Lineage (NCBI taxonomy): Eukaryota > Metazoa > Arthropoda > Insecta > Lepidoptera > Gelechiidae > Athrips > Athrips mouffetella. The sequence goes on from OX383956.1 coordinate 39,176,436, forward strand.
TATACTAAATTATTTCCTAGCTACACATCAGGAGATCATGGCATTTCGAACCTAGTCAACTCAGTGAAAACGCCTAAAATATAGTAGTGTGTGCGAAAGGCAAGAAAAGTATCGACGTTTTTCCCGTATGCGGTGAAGCCCAAAAGAAAAGTAATATGTGTTTCAGAGAGAAGGGCCATAATCCAGCTTATTACCTAAACACGGGTGCTTTTTCCATTATATTACCGCACTAGTGTTTACTTTTTCTTTCTTTTTATATCGGCAAGGTGCAAGGAGTTTATATATCTATAACATTCATAATATTTTTATGAATAAATAACCTGTATTCGACAATGTGATAAATAAACTTTAATTACGTGAAAATATTTAACTATATTATTCAACTTTCAACAAATTTGACTTAAAAGTAACAAAATATTTTAAATAATTCAAGGTAGGCTGTTTGGCAGTTTATTCCAAGATGGTTTTAACCCACACAGCGTAGGAAACCTCCTTGGTTTAGTCATTGCCTCCTGCGCGCGCATGTATAATCTGGGTCTTCCGAAAAAGTGATACGCGCGCCATTTTCACAAATATTTTGTCGCAAGTTTTGTCGTGTGTTGTAATCATTTTCAAAAGTATTGACTGTTCTAGCTCTTCAACGTCAAAAATGCTTAGACACAAAACACAAGTCTGAAGTATCGGGTGTCCGTAGAAATGTTAGGAAACTTTCCTTTGGGAAAAAAGGTAAGAAAATTTTATTTATTTTTATTCACAAATCGGTTGAAAAATGTCGTAATAAGCACGGGCGCTTTGGCGATTATACCCTCTATTTCTGCGTTTCGACCCCGTTTCTGGAGGAAAGTTCAATTTCATGGTCTGAAATAGTCTGAATCCACAGTTTCTGTTTTTGGTGACGTTTCACATCCTGTATGTATGTACCTATTAGTCTCCATTTTGATGGTCCGCTACCACTATATAACGTTCGTTTCCTAAATAATCATGGATGGGTTGAAAATATAAAAAAGTTTTTGGTCGCCAACCATCCCTTGCTTAATGGGAAAGTAAAAAAAAAGTCGCTTCTCGACTCTTCAGGAAAATTGTTCAGTTTTATGGTACGAGTAACATACTTAAATATATGCAGTTAAAGTATAGAATCTGAAGGTACTAGGTATCGGTATTAAAAGTAGGCAGCCGTATTGTTTCCACGCGATGCCTCGCCACGCCTAATTTCATTAATGTAATGCCCCTTGCCGATAAATTTTCTTTGGAATCTCAATATCAACTTGTCCGAACGGACAACAGTAATTTAACTAATCTCCATTGACAGTTTGCTAAATAGTTATTCTAACTTTACCCATTTCTTGGCCCATCCATATTGAAGACTCAAACTTCTCCATTTGATAAACGATCTTAGTAATCTTTCCACTTTGATAATGGCAAATCTGTGCGGCAAATATAGGTACTAACTTACTTTGGATTCTTCCTTGCAAATAAATTTTCTCCTGAATATTTTTCTTATTGATATAAGTAAGTAGGTACCTACCCTTTATAAAATGCAGGTGTAATAATGTATAGTTTTGGCTTGAAAAAATTAAGAATAGTACTATAAGCCACTGTCAGGTAAAGATAGTCATTGTAACATGAGTGCTTGTTTGTGACATGAGGCGCAGCCTTTCTTTTACAAATATTTTTTCACTTCTCATGCTCGAAAAGTTGAAGTATATGCTGGGTATAGGCAGCCTAAAATTGTGTTTTATGCACTTGGTCAAAATAGTTATTTGTTATGCAAGGCAGCAAAAGGTTTATTTGGCGCGAGTGCCTCGTATTGAAACCTGAGCAAGCGAAGGATTCTAGGATTGAACCACGAGCGAAGCGAGTGGTTCAAAAGAAGAATCCTGAGCGTGGCGAAGGTTTCAAGGCACGAGACGCAAAATAACTTTGCTGCCGAGTGAAACACAAAATTTTTCACCTCATTAAAGCGAGGAAATGTTAACATAATGCAAGAATAGCAATTCAAATATAAGAAATAATTACTCAACCGTTTTAACGTAAGGGCCTAATACCTACATAATGGTACTGACGGCAGCAAGCAAGTGGAAACATAACCAGTATAACCTGAACCAGCGCTTCGCTACAAACCTCCGTACCCAGAGACCAGCTCAAGGTCAAAGAGTTTTCACGGACGAGTGGCCATGTATAGATAAAGAATACTAGACATTAAAAAGGAAATCACTATAATTAAATTATTATTATTTTTGGGACTGCTGTGCTTATGTTCGTGACTCTACCTATAAACTACTTGATAAATTTGCGGAACAAGGTTCATTTTCATTGGATTTCAATATGGAGACAGGCAAATCTATTTTGTATTGCGTTGATTTGAAGTCAAAGGGCGAGTCCATTAATCTGGGCAAGAGAAAAAAAAAGGCGATCGAATTTTAAATTTACTTTTCATTATCAGCCAGTACCTTACCCACCAGGCATTCACTATTCATAATACTATTTGTTTCTTTCCTATAGCTGCATCCCTCTTTCTCATCTTGAAAACGATAGTGCGTGCCTGGTTTTACAAGCGGCCAGTACTGCAGCATACTATAAAATAATAAGTACATCGCGTTCGAATTTCAAAAACCTTTTGCCCGCTAGGGGCCAAAAATCGCTTTTGGCCGCAGAATTTAACCGACAAAACAAATGTTTCCGAGCTTTGGAGGTGAAAAAGTAATTTCTTCTTCTAAATTGACTTTCCAGCCAGTCATACCACAGAACTGTTAAGAAATAACCTCTCATTTACTACTTTTCTATTCTACTTTTACGTTTTACGAGTATTTCCTGGCAATCAAAGTGACAAGCAGAGTTTATAACTGGATCATAAAACACTTTTTATCCGCGGCTTAACCGACGGAGTGTGCGCTGCCGGGGAACGAGAAGTACTTATCTCTCTCTCCTGCCTGCACCAGAGCTGCGCGGACGCGGACTCTGCTCTATAGGCGGACTCGCGTTTTTGCTGGAGTTGTGGAGGGAGCTCCCTGTCCTGCAGTGGTCGTTTCATGGGATGTTAAGAAGAATAGATTGTACCCATATAAAAATATTTAAAAAAAGCTATCTTAAAAAAGTAGTTTTAGCTCAAGGACAACTGCAGCGCCCGGATGGTTAAATGACCTCTATGATCAACTGGTGATGCTATTAATATATCACAATCTATTAATGATGTAGAATCACCCCTTAGAAGGATCATATACTTTTTTTACACCCTGTATAGGTAGGTAACTAAACCAATCTTCAGCACCATCACTGACTGAAATGTGCTGTCTAATTTAAAGTTGTTATAAGTTAGGTTAGGTAAATTCAGGACGTTCTACATAAAGGCCAGGTTAAAAGTACCCTATGATTAAATAAAAGTAAATTAACGTTCCTATGCCGACAAGCATTCCATGCATGCTTTGATGAAATGGGCATGGATTGAACTGTGGTCTCCTACCCCGACGGGAAAGAGGCGTGATGCGAATTTAAAAGTAAATAATAGAAGCATTTAGAACTTACTTGCAAAAAAAAGCTTTCAACAGTAATACTATTGAGCTCGAGGACCGTCTGAAGCAAGGAGAAGTATCCTCGGTGCTGGGGGTCTACCGCGAAGTTGGAGTGAAGCAGGGGCGCCACACGCACTGCCTCAAACAACTCGTCCGCGGTCACGTTCAACGGCAGGGAACTACATTTAAAAACTTTTTTATTTCACTTCACATGTCTTATCTTGCACAGCTGTTAATGCCCCACTGCTTGACAAATACCTCTGTCTCTTTTTCCTTTCTACTCCGAGTCTCCTGTTACCAGCCTGTAAAAAGCATCCTCCTTTCGCCAAAAAGCATAGAGTTGATCGCGGCAAATCGTGGTCCTGCTTCGATGCCTTCTTAAGCTAAGTGGTAGCTAGGTGATGGTGACTTTCGACCAGAGTTCTCTAGCATACAGCTAACGTGGCCCGCCCTCCCAGTATTAAGCTTAGTGGCAACGAAAATCAGATTGATTCCGCGTAGAGACTAATCCAGATAATCAAGATCCAAAAGTTAGAACATCTCCCGCCGGCAAACCATATTTACCTTTGCACTTAACTAACATACATCATTTTGCAATATTATGTTCATTTTGATGGCTTGATGATTTAGCCGGAAGGTGAAATAGTACATTACTGTAGGCTGAAAATAGGGCAAGTACCGCCCGAAAAATATTGGAAGTCAACAAGGACGATAATTGCCGTTCGGCCGCAACTTGGGTAGAACAGAAGAACAGAAATTGGGTAGTTGAAAGACCCAATTTATGTTAGTGGGTACTTATAGACCTAAAGCAAAATTTCAAACGGCTATAACACCACAACAAGTTGTTGTTGTGTTTTACATTACTGTCGTGTAGTTGAATTGATAACCGGAACGTGGTGATTGAACGCCTCCTTTTTTGAAATAAAAGCACTGTTTACGAGCAAATAGGAGAAAAAAATCATAACTAAAAGGAAACTAATATAACATAAACTAAAAACTATGAAGTAAAAAGGATAGCATACACTGTGTCGGCAAATTTGCGAGCAGCTTTCCGAGATAACACGTTGAGGTTGCAAATGGTCACGGCTGGAAACGGGATGTCCCAAATCGGGCCTTGTGTACTCTCGATGACCTAGAACATTGGTACGGCGAAGGGCACGTCAAGCTTTACACATCAGACTTTCTAAAGTTCTTACTTCAACAGCCGTAGGAACTAACGTCGCGCGGCATGTGTCAAGCTTTGCCAGACTGTGACAAAGGCTTTTTAGTTTAGTTTTTTACTATCAGTCGGAGAACTCACGTTACCGCTTCTATGGCACAGGGCCTCGGGTTAGTGTTTTATGCGAGTCCCTCAGATCATTATATATAACCCACCACAAACTGTATTCTTGCTCGTCAGTGTGTTCTTACCTCCTACCTAACCTAAAGCTGAACTAAAGCAACCTTCGAAGATTTTTAAAAGCGAACGTCGCTTTAGTCGGAGAATCACGGCTGGCATGCTACGCACGGTACCGAGGTGTGATGACAATGACACAGAAGGACGCTACTGCCCATCCTTCTGTGTATTTCTTCATTAAATTGCAAAATGTACTGTTATTTTAATCATCTAATACCTACTACAGCAAAATCAAAATCAAATAGAATATCGTTTGAAAGAGCTTACTGTGACTATGGGGTTCTTGGCGTACCACTTGTAAGCGGTGACTACGAAATATGCTGCAAAAGCTGTGCTCACTATTACTGCTGCCACCCAACAGCTTCTGTACAATCCAATCACGTTAAAACGTCACCAACTACATATTATTAAAATTATCTAATATAAATATAAGATTTAAGAGAAATAATGTAATTTAAAATCGAAAATAATTGAATTTGAATTTGAATTTTGAATTTCACAACCTTTCAAACCAATTGAGATCTTGCATCACGATGTATTTGTAGCCGTGCAGGTCCGTCCTCTTACAGAACTCTATGAACTTGGAAGCGAGGTATCCTCTCTGCGATTTTTCCTTTTCGTTCCCATTCAAGCCGTTTCTACTTTTTAAGTCGAGCGATTTCTCAATGTAGTGTACCATATTTATATTGTAGCTCAAAGCAATGGCTCGCGTAATAAAGGACTAGAATCAAATGGAATGAACATGAAAATGGGTGATTTATGTTTGCTCTGTGCCTGGTAGGTAATTACTGGTTTAGATCTTATCAGAGATAGGGGTACATGAAATCAGTGGGTCGCGTGGTTCTCGTGTACAAAACGACCTTACTGCTTCATAGGAAAGCCGGTCAATAAAGCCCATTAAATGAACCCAATAGATAGGGTGATGGCCTCCAAAATTTCTATATGATTTGCACGTGTGGCAGACGTGGTTTGTTCGATTAAAGACGATGAGTAGAACCACAGAAAAATAGTCTGCCACCTTGGTACACGACGCACAAAATAACTAAGGCCCTGTCATTGATGCGCAGAAGTAAAAATGGCCCATTTTTGACATCTGCGCATCAATGACAGGGCCAAAGTTATTTTGGGCGTCGTATAGCGCTGCGTTATCAATTAACAGGGCTTTAAAAATGTAAAAAAAAATCATGAGCTAAATCATTTGCTCATGTCTGCCGCTTGCACTGATGGTCAGAATCATCCTCAAAACGATGAAAGTTGAAGAGGCAGACCACCACATTTCTGCGTTCTGAAGAAATTTTTTTTTTGTTTTTTTTTTATGATATTAAAACATGTATATCATTTGCTCATGTGGCAGACATAGATCGTTCGATTAAAAACGATGAGTAAAACAACAGAAAAATAGTCTGCCATCTTGGTAGCGCTGCGTTATCAATTAACAGGGCTTCTGCCTCACAAACTGATGGTCACAATCATCCTCAAAACCATAAAAATCGAAGAGGCAGACGTCTAGACCTCTGATTTACCAAAGGCAGACCATTTTATTCATAGGCAGACCATATGATTCTTATATAGGGTGACTTTTAATTAGTTCATGATAGCAAAAGGTATGCATGTACTCATGATAATGAACAACTTTTCCCAAGGAACATAGGTCGTTCCTTTGAGTATGATGCCTTTAAAAAAATATCTATCTATCAGTCGCATTTCCATTTTATTTTGCTTACAACACAAATCTACAGTTCTGCAAGATATTTGCACAAAATGCACTACAGAAAACGGCGCTCATCTATTGGAAGTTTATTAGTGTAACAGACCACCGTACTATCTGCTGGATATAACTATCTTACTGCGACATAATGTACCCTACTTGAAGGAAGAAAGTTGATTAGGACGCACCCTATATAGGGGATTTGATTGATTTGGTGGGAGTTTTAAGAATTTTATAAATAAAATCAATGAGTGAAACGTCTGCCATTTTTTTTTTTGTGTTCAGTGAGACCAAATGATAGAAGCAACTAGAATGATAAATATGTAAAAAAGCCTTTTTTTTTACATATTTACTTGCCGTGATAATGCAGAGCCCTATACGTCTGCCTCTTCGATTTCTTTCATTTTTAGGATGTTTCTGACCAGCAGCGCCATTGGCAGACATGAGCAAATGATTTAGTACCTACCCTTCTTTTTTTACATTTTTGAAAAGCTGTAACTCAAAAACAGCGACGGACAGAAAAACTTTACTGAACCAAATCAATTCGTAATAATCTAAACTATCATCTCTAGCGATATCGTATTTCATATCATTTAGCGAAATATTTATGACCCCTCCCTTACTACAAGTGAGAGCTTGCTTATCGTTAGTCGCATTAATCAATATCGCACCTGTTTTGACGCGAGAATAGCAGTAGGTAGGTATAACATGTTATATTGTATAGTCAAAATTCTGAAATACTATTGTATCTAACCGCAGGAGCATCTTAGTACCTACGGACAGCAACAATATGAATAAAAACACAAGGAAAATGAATGTAAAGTAGGTAAAGTTCGCGACAGCTCAGGAGTGCGAGCGAAATGTATGGCCTCTCGCTATCTGCTATACAGGATGTAAAAAAAAGATGATCCTTCTAAGGGTGATTCTGTAGAATCTCTAATAAAAATTAAAAAAAAAACATTTTCTTACAAATATTTTTTTGCCTGTAGAAAAATTGAAGCGCCTGGAAGGTTATATGACATCTATGATCAGCTGGTGATGCAAATATGTTTTTTTTTTTCATAATATCCAGTCACGAGCAAGTACCTATCCATTTCAGGAAAATCTCATTTCATGATCACCCAAAATTAGAAAAAAAATATATATATTAGGTCTTTACCTATGAAATTGCCGTTTTGTATGGCGAATTTTAGGTAAACTCAATTTTCAGTACTAACATTTTTGCATTTTTCTTAGGAATTATAAATCCAATTTTTTTATTTTTTTTAAGCATTACTGGGAAGACATTAGTTAGAAGCTAACAGCTAAGCTAACAGAAGTTTAAATTTAATTTTCAAAAAATATTATCGGTAAATAAATATAACAAATCTTATGATGAAATCGGACGACATTTAAGACGAACAATTTTCAAACCTTTAATTTTATATATCAAACTAAAAATAAAAACTTTATTTTATGCGTAAATTGATAACATTGAAGTCAACTTTCAAATATAAATCAATGAAAAAAATTGCATTAGAATTATAGGAATTATGATCTCATTAATCTGTAAGAAAATTTCGGCAATTTCATAGGTAAAGACCTATTATATATGTGAATTTTTATTCGTTTTAAAGCCCAAGCCCAGTGATCCTACTCAACAAGCAACTTTACCGAAGAAAAACATTTTATACTCGAAAAAAAAATTTCACCTTCTACAAAATGAGTCGATCACGTGACCACTTTACTATGGGGAGACGAAAAAATTTTTTCGAGTAAAAATTTTTCTTCTGGAAAGTTGTTTGTTTTCATGAGTAGAATCACTGGGCTTCGGCTTTAAAACAAACGAAAATTCACGCTGTATAAGTAGTTATTTTACAACCTCTTAGTGATGTACAATCACCCCTTAGAATGATCATTGTACTTTTTTTTACACCCTTGTAATAAAATCAGGAATGTGATATACAGCTAGGTCTGTCGAATTACGCCTACTTAAGGTTCGAGTTAAATATCTCTGGTATTTTAAATGAGGAAATATAAAAAGGTATCTGTACCAAAGGGTCGTTTATTAATTATTTAGATTAATCAAAAACAATAATAATATTATCAAAAACCAAAGTAAAATAATTCAAATTTCAAACGGAGTAGTTTTGGCGGAATTAAACTACTGAGGTTTAATTTCGCCTACAATAGTTTTCTTATAATAACTTTCTACTCGGAAGTTATTATATTTTTCTTCATTTAGAAACATTATCAGTCTTAGCATTTCTAACTTAATCAACAGTATTAATATTGTTTTAACGTATTTTCACAGTTACATAATCAGGTAACAATAATCTTAAATTGCTAAGAAACGACAATAATTATTCGAAAATTTTTAATGGCACATAATATAAACTCAAGCAAGTCATCATAAGGCATATTTTTTAAAAGAAAAAAAAATTCTAAAACAAGATTTTCCACCAGGCGTTATTATACTAAGGTTCAGGTAATGACGCCTTCTTAAACGAAGTTTTACATTTTGCGACCAATTGACAACTTTAAGAACAACAAAAATTCTTATCAAAAGGCTAAAATATTTGCAAAAAATAAATAAACAATATTTATTACTATAATTGATATGAGGGCACCTAAAACATGAGGTTATTTCATAGGGATAATTACGCCTACGTGATAGTTAATAGCGCCTAAGATAGCATATCGTGCGTGTGGTATCGCCTAGGCGTAATTACCCGTCCAGAATAATTCTAGCAAATTTAATAAATAAATTAACACCGATCGCCTTACGCTTAAGAACTCAAGACTGAACTCACTACTGGTAGTTTCGTTAGCGAACTGGGCTCACATCTTTGTACAAAACCCTTAAAAAGTATATAAACTTATCGCGAAATTCTTGATTTGTGTTAGTAAAAATCCTCGCAGCGTGTGCTTTTGGGTATATCGGCCAACTACTAGCTTGCGGCGCGGAAAAAGAGCACCACGCGCATGGTTAGCGATGCGGGGTACATTAAACTTAGTGCGTAGATATTAAGTTTTATTTTATCGATACCGTATATAGGATTTTTGGAGTATAGGCGTAATTATCGTCTAGGCGTATTTCGACAGACTTACCTTAATAAACGTAATAAAGCTTAATTTTATTATATTCCTGATTTTATTATAATCCACGAAGAAATAATCGTACTCGTAGGTACAGCTAGACGAGTTTTTCTCCAATCACATTATCGTTACCACAATCACAAGAAAACCAAATCGTTTTTATATTAAGTTGTTTTGTAACTAAACTCACGAATCTATTGTGAAATTTGGTGTAAGTACCCTTTAAAATAAGCCACCGATTGGGGCCTGGAGGATGGTCACCAACGGCTAGGTAGGCCTGTATTTCTTGAGAATTGGCCAATTACATCTCAAGACAGAGACGAATGGCATAAGAGAGGGGAGGTCTTTGCCCAGCAGTGGTAATAATAAAATAATCCTTTGGCTGCAATTATAATGCCTCTTATCCATTAAAAGTTGTAAGTTGACAGATTGTGAAAGATTGTGTTGACAATCTACCCTACGCAGTTCCTTATTATGTGTAATGGCCTGGTGCATTTAAACCAAATAAATGGTACAGCAGCACTGCACTTACTTTCTCGCAATACTCAAGAAAAACTATCAACCGCAAACTTAAATTTGTAATGCCATACACATAGTATGGAAATACAAACTTTTATTTACGTTTTTCCAAACAAATGTTCGAATGAAATGTACAGATCAATTCAGAATTCAAATTGTCAAACAAACCTCAAACGATTTCGAGTAAATCACATGTTTATCTGTTAGTAGTACTGGAACATCCTTTATATGAATTTTCATAGATCAATGGATACCTTCGTAGGATACTTGCATGGAGATTTTCTTAATTTATTTTCATAGATCAATGGATACCTTCGTAGGATACTTGCATGGAGATTTTCTTAATTTCCCAACACATGTTCCTTATGGATAATTGTTCAGTTTAGTCTACGGAGCAAATCCTTTCAGTTTTTGGTACACCCTGTGTACTAAATTTTATTTTAAAAAATCATAAAGAATATCCAGTCAGATAGACAACCAATCCAGGATTAATATTATAGAAAATTTTAATAAACTCAATGGAACCGATTTTGGGTACATCACATATTGACGATTTGGTGGTACAGGAACACCCCTTATATGAAATTACACAGATCAATTGATACTGGTGTAAGATATCTTACATGGAGATGCTTGGTCATGCAAAGTTTCATCAAGATTCTATGAGGCGTTTTTGAGAAAATTTCAATTTTTTATTTTCGTTGTATGACAGCTACGCTCAAAATGAGAGCCAGCCAGAAACCACTTAGAACCCTTCGATAGATTTGCATAAAACTCAATTCAAAATATGGTGTCAATCGGACCATTCGTTTAGCCGCTAGGCCAAAGCGTGACGGACAGACCGACCGACGGACCGACCGACCGACCGACGGACATTTTTGGGAGACCCGGTTTTTATTTGTGTATAAGTGATATAGAACACATTTTTGAGAAAATTAGAAAAACTTTTTAACCTGGACACCCAAAGTAACAGCTCCAAATTGTGTAAAAAGTTACACGATTTTTAGCGTCAAGTTTTGGGGGGGGGGGGGGGAGAAGTTGGGTTTTATCAGTTTTTCTTAAATATTTCGAAGTGCAGTGTAGCGCAAAAGTGCCAAGGACAAAAGTAATCTACATTGAATTGCCAACAAAAGTGGTTTATGGCGTAATCTTGCTAAAGTGAACGTTTTCAGAGTTACGGGGGGTGTAAAGTAGAAATTGTCACTAACATACCAACGGCCAATGATATCACAATTTGTTTTAACAAAACACAATCCTGTATGAAAGAAATGGTTTCCTTATGATTATGTCATATTTTTCCATTAATCTAAAAAACTAACAATTGCTACTGTACCTACACCTAGTCCAGGGCCTGGCTAAGGTTCTGTAGGGAAATGAGTGTACATAATTTTTTTTTTTTCAGAAATGTTTAGCAGGTGTTTACAGGAATGTTTAGAAGGTGTCCTAGTAATTATTTTACACTCGGGTGATAATCCGTCGCCCGGTCCAATTTCCGGCTATGACATCATCAATTTTTTGTATGGGATTTAAAAAACTTTTTTTCTTAATCCTATCGTGTAGCAGGTATATCAAATGAAAGGGATTTAGGAGCTGATTCTGAAAATATACTACATTGTCACATTTGAGCATCTGGTTATCTTAAAATTAAAGAAATATTTTCGAAACATACCAAGTTTGAGCTCCTCCAGGGAACAAAGGGCTGAATAACTTTTCATAAAATACACGTCCAATGACTCGTTATATCCTCATTTATAAATTGTATGAAAGCAAATTTGAAAATATTGAAACCGAAACTAGATAAATAGGATAAGGTTTTCGATAAAAAATGGTTCTACAAAAAATGGGCCTGGACTAACCCCCCGTAACTCTGAAACCGTTCACTTTAGCAAGATTACGTCATAGACCACTTTTGTTTGCAATTTAATGTAGATTACTTTTGTCCTTGGCACTTTTGCGATAAACTACACAGTTTTCGAAATATTTAAGACTAACTGATAAAACCCAACCTTCCCCCCCCAACCCCCCAAACCCGACGGTAAAAATCGTGTAACTTTTTACCACACAATATGTGGACTGCACAGAACAATTTGGAGCTGGAATGATACTTTTACTTTACATGTCAAGGTCTGGGTCTAACTGCACCGTACTATAAGGGACAAATTGGCAAAAGCTGTAAGGACCTGAATAGCCAACGAAAGTGAACAAGTTTTCTTAAGATACATACCATCGGAAATTTTAACAAATTCTGCCTCTCCTTACCGTTTTTTTGGATGGAGCGGCAGATTAATGATTTATCAGGTGACATTTTTGTTTGAAAATCATGTCCTTTCAGTCCTAGCTAGCTAACCTGTCCTTCTATACAGGAGTGACAAATATGAGAACTGTTCATGAAACAGAACAACTGTTCCCAAAGAGCACATAGTTTCGAATTCGAAGAACGAGTGCCTATACAGCAACTTTTAGATTTTTCGTATTGCGACCTGAAAATAAATTATTTTTTATTTAACGTAGACACTTAATGGACGTCATAACATGCTGAATAACAATCAACTAGAGCGGCTCAGTCTTAAAAACAAGGGTGGGCTTAATTTACGCAAACCACAAAAAATATTGTAAACATGTTTATTATCTCATCATAGTAACACTGTACAAAGTCTCAAAATAAATGCAGTTACGCATACGCTTAAGTAACAAAATATGACTACAGGTACCATTCACCTACTTAAATTTTACTTAAATCAACATTTTGATTAGCTGAATAAATGAAGCTTTGGACGAATAGCTGGGCTATACGCAGCAACTTTAATCAACGGCGACTCAAGCAAGACTCAGCAAGTCGTCGTCAATTTAAAGTCGCTATGTGGGGAATCCAGGACACAGGACGAGGACCCACAGTAAAAACAAAATGTTTTAAAATTATTTTTTTCTTAACAGTCAATACCGAAAATCTGAATTTTTAAAATTCTTGCAGCAACACTACTGTTTACTGAAGACGATGCTGTAAAACAATAAAAGTTGCTGTTTATACTTATACTTGTGTTTTAGCGTATTTAATTATAAAGAAAATAAATAATTAGAATCTTTAAAATTGTTGATGATGAGTAAGGTCTATGACCAACATAGATGACCAAACAATTTTTGCTTTCCGACATAGAGTCGCCCAATTGAATAAATATTACAATCCGAGCAGCGACTGTTGAAGCGAATCATTACACAGTTTTGTCAGTCTGCTAGATCAGCAGATTGTAGTTGCACTTGTATGTACGAGAGGTAAAGCGGCTTTTCGTGGACTAAAGATTTCCTTTGGCAGATTTGGATCTAACTTACCTCTGTGGTTGTCCCCGGTAGTCCAGAATCTAATTCTTGAACTTCTGGACCGAAATGACTTTCGAGCGATTTAAGAGATATTCAAAATTAAAATAAGCCTCTACTTAGCCTTATTACATTTTTCACTTCTGAAATGTAAAAAAAATCTGTTTGAATTTGTTAGGTGATATTTTTATCAGCCTATGTAAGTGTTTGTACAAACGCCTCAACACTCGCTTCGCCACCTATAACTGAATAGGCCCGACCGCCATCTAAGGCACAAAATAACTTTGGCCATATCAGTTGATGCGCAGAAGTTGTCATAAGAAAATAAGTCATTTTTGACTCAGCGCATCAATGACATGGCCAAAGTTATTTTGTGCGTCGTCTACCAACATATATGTAACATTGTAGCCCCCTTAACAACTATTTTAAAATTATTAGTTAGGTAAGTAAATAAACAAAAATGTAAAAAAGAGTGTATAATAAAGGCTTGAGCAACCTAATCCTAAGTGAAATATTTTTCAAGGTCAATCTATGATCGAAATTAACGTAATATGTACCCTCACAGATATAAATTATTGAACAGGTTACGAATTAATAGTATTTGGTCGTATTGCATTTGCTAAGTAGAAGAAATAAATGGTACAGCAACACTGCAGTACTTTCTCGCGATATGTAAGAAAATAGTATCAACAGCAAACTTAAATTTGTAAATTCATACACATAGTGCGGAAATACAAACTTATATTTAGGATTTAAAAAAAAAATGTTCTAATGAAATATGCAGATCAATTCAGAATTCAAATTAATAAACATTAAAAGAAACTAACCGTAAACTATTTCGAGTAAATGACATGTATAAATTTTGGTAGTACTGGAACAAACCTTTATAGTATAACCTTTCACAGATCAATAGATACTACCGCAAGATACTTGCATGAAGATTTTCCCAACACATGTTTCTTAGGGAAAGTTGATCAGTTTAGTCTACTGAGCAAGCCCTTTCAGTTTTTGGTACACCCTGTACACTAGATATTTGCAAAAATAAAAAAAATATTATCCAGTCAGGTAAACATCCAATCCAGAGTTAAAATTATAGAAAATTAAAGTAAACTCAATCTAAACAATGAGTGAATCACATGATTACGTTTTAGTAGTACTGGAACACCCCTTATTTTAAATTACACAAATCAATTAATACTGCCGCAAAATACCTTACATGGAGATGTTTGGTCATGCAAAGTTTGATGAAGATTTTATGAGCCGTTTTTGCGAAAATCACAATTTTTCATTTTCGTTGTATGACAGCTACCCTCAAAATGAGAGCCAGCAGGAAACCACTCAGAACCCTTCGATGAATTTGCATAAAACTCTTAAATTCAAAATATGGTGTCAATCGGACCATTCGTTAGCCGCTAGGCCAAAGCGTGACGGACAGACCGACCGACCGACGGACGGACATTTTTGGGAGACTTGTTTTTTATGATGTATAAGTGCTATAACACATTTTTGAGAAAATTAGAAAAGCTTTTTTTTTCACGAATACAATACCTTTCTCGCTCCGCTCGAAAGTAAAATGTTAATCAAAAGTTTAAAATAGCGATTGACGTAAGGACCATTATAGTACGGAATGCGTAAAAATGCACAAAACCTTTATTTGATGAGGATTCGCGCTGCACTACGTATCCGGACTTCAAAGCATTGCACGAATTCGCAAATTTTGTTGATGCAATGTGCCATCGCGGCTTGTGAAGCTTATGACGAAGTTTATGTATGTACTTAAATTTTAGTCTGTGGACTTGAAATTTTGAGCTTCGCACTCTAAGGGTGATGAAGGACAAATTTCTATATGATTTGCTCATGTCTGCCTCTTTGACTGATGATAAGGAGCATCCTCTAAAATATACAAAAAATATTGGCGGACATCCACGTCCCTGCGTTTTTGAGGAATTAAGTTTTAACTATTTTGAAATTTGACAATGAAACGTACACCTGGCAGACTATGACTATCTGATTAAATACAATGTATACCCCAGAAAAATGGTCTGCCACCATAATAGCCCTGCGTCGTAAAGTTACAGCGCTTCAAAATGCAAAACTTCACTACTTCGTCCCGTGATAAAGCAGAGCCCTGCATGTCTGCCTCTTCGATTTTCTACATCTTCAGAAGTATTTTAAACAGGAGCCACAAAGGCAGACAAAAATAACATTATTTAGTATCTTATTTTTATTTTTTTTTGCTTTAACTCAAAAACGCAGCGACGCACAGAAAAACTTGTTAGAACCAAATCGATTCGTATTGAGCTGATCTATCATCCCAATTAATATGAATCATGAGCAAATCATATACCCAAATTGCAGCCAGCACCGTAACTACTATGAAGGCCTACAGAATGTCCTTGCACCTAGCGAGTGACATTGTCGTGTGGGATATTGAATGTTATAGACGATTAGTTCTAGATTAGTGCTATCGAAACATATGTAATTCGTAATTTGTTCCGTTTTTGTTTTCGCAGAAATCGACTTGGAACGTCATGGTCGGCCAGCGATGTACTTTTGAATTACGTACGAATGGAATACAAAAACCATCCAGGTAATTAGTTCTGTCCTATATCTAATTACATATACTTTTTTTTTCATTTATTTCATCAGATCACTAAAATATTTGTTAAAAAAGAAAATTGTAGTCAGCGATGTTCTTTTAAATTACGTCATATTCGAGCACAAAAGCAGTCTCAGCGATAAGTTCTGCATTAGATTTAAACAGTGTTTCAAACAATTCATTATAATATAGAAAAAAAAATCGATAGAAAACAAAAAGAACTGTCAGCAATGTATATCGAAATGGGTTGCAGTCGGTGTTAGGACGAGAATGAGGATGATTTAGGAGACTAAATACTTTTCATTTTCAGTGCATACATAGTTAGATATAATGCAGAACTTATCGCCGAGACTGTTTTTGTTATCGAATATGACGTAATTTAAAAGAACATCGCTGACTGCAATTTTTAACAAATATTTTAGTGATCTGATGAAATAAATGAAAAAGAAGTATATGGTTAATTAGATCTAGGACAGAACTAATTACCTGGATGGTTTTTGTATTCCATTCGTACGTAATTCAAAAGTACATCGCTGGCCAACCATGACGTTTCAAGTCGATTTCTGCGAAAACAAAAACGGAACAAATTACGAATTACATATGTTTCGATAGCACTAATCTAGAACTAATTGTCTATAACATTCAATATCCCACACGAAAATGTCACTCGCTAGGTGCAAGGACATGCCTACAGATTTGCAAACGAATATATGTGAATAAAGTGAAAAGAAATAAAATCTTCACACACTCACTCTTAATTTTGCTGTGACCGTTAACAGCTGTAAAATTGGCCATTAGCTCGTATGCTTGCTTAAAATAAAAAAGAATTTTCTTGTAATAGGCACTTATACAAGAAAATAAATTTTGGAATATTTTATTTTTTACTTATAGAAAATTAATCACAGTCCTTGAGCTTGCTTATATATACTCTAAGCCTTGAATTACTTTAATTACACTTCAGTATGGAGGTTGCAAGAAGCGGACTCCCTATAAACCAAAATGGCTGCCTCCACATCAGAAAGTGCTGCTACTCCTGCTACTGCAATATCCTTGATTGAGTCTAAGTCCCATACAGCGTGAATTTTTATTCGTATTAATCCCAAAGCCCAGTGATTCTACTCATGAAAACAAACAACTTTACCGAAGAAAAAATTTTTTTACTCGATAAAAATTTTCATCTTCCCATACAAAATGAATCGATCACGTGACCACTTTGTTTTAATGAGTCGAATCGCTGGGCTTCGGGTTTAAAACGAATAAAAATTCACTCTGTATATACATATATACCTCCTGTGATACTTTTGTAAGAATACCAACACCTTGATAGGTCCTCTACCTGCTCAACAATTTATTCCCGTGAATGTATACTATAATAGAACGAAATGCGTAAAAATGCACAAAACTTTTATTTGATATGGATTCGCGCTGCATAAAACTACGTGTCCAGCCAAAGTGTCTGGACTTCAAGGCATCGCACGAATTTGCAAATTTGTGAAGCGCGTAGGGTATCGCACTGTATCAAGGAAACCTAAGTGCAAAATCAGTCTTCGCACTCACTCTGAATTTTTCCATCCATTTAACAATAGCTCGTATGCTAGCTTAAAATAAAATGTTCCAAAAGAATTTTGTTGTAATAGGCAGCTATTATAAGAAAATCTTTTTGGAACATTTTATTTTTTTCCTCTTTTTCACAGTTCTTGAGTTACTTATATTATACAAAGTATTAACGAATAACAAAAACTAAGAAAATACTAAAGCTTTTTCAGGATCAGGAAGTTTTTCTAGCTACGTGCACAGCACTTCAATACAGCTACTCTATCCATACATCACAGCAGCGTCATAGTAATCCTCAAAGTTTTGGAAACTAGGGCAACAATGAGACTTAGAAGTTTTATAAAAAGCTTGTTTTTGCTATCGCAGACCAAAGTCTCAGACTTGGTCTTATGGTAAAATTGGTCCCTAATCATGAGTAACATAATTATAGTGACACTTAATTTTAATATTTGCAGTAAAAAAAATAAAAAAAGAAAAAGATTATATATTTTATAGTAAAAAAAGTATACTAAAATTTGGCTAGGGTCCAAAAATAACCCTGTATTTTTAGTAGTTAGGAATAATCGAGGCTATGTCTGATTCGTTGAAAAAGTGGGGCCATGTTTTAATTATTTCGAGGACTTTATCACCGGGGCTGAGGGTGGAGAGGAGCTGACGATGAACGAGGAGTTTGTAGTCTTTGACGAGTTTCCCTTTGGCCACGCCGAGCCTAAGAAGTTTCTTGCAGGCGTCTACCTGGTGTTTCGTAGGGCTCTCCGAGTTGAAAGTGCCTATAAACGCGATCCCGATCGAGTACTTGTTGTATCCTTTCGTATGGGCACCGATTTGGTCCCACCCACGCCCGTAGTAGGCCGATCCGTCGCCACCCACCAGGAAGTTATACCTGCGAGGATAAATTCTTTTCAATATATTTGCTCGAAAAACCTTCTTACAAGGACGTAAACATTGCTCGTAAGTAGTTACTTACCGAACTAGTGCGGTAAGTAAAAAAAGTATAATACCAAGAAGTTTTTACACTCTGATTATAAAATTATTTTGTATAAATACTACAGTGGTGACTTTTTACTTGGGTGACAACTGCCTACCTATATTTAAAATAAAATGGATAGTACCAGGAGAACATAAATCGACAAGAGGCTGACTGGTTGGTTCCTTTACCAAGTGTATTACTTATACCTGTTTTCTCACAAATGTATTGAAAAACGTCGTAAGATACACGTCCGTAAGGGTTATGACAAACTCGTGCCGATGGTAAACCCTCGACTTCGTCTCGGGCTTACAAAACGTCAACTCGTTTGTAATAACCCTACTTACGGAACTTTTATCTTAAACTAATATTATTGTAACAGAAATGTCTTAATTACCAAATAATCATTATCATAACATCCCATGAATCGTCCACTGCAGGGCAGGGAGCTCCCACCAGAATTCCAGCAAAAACGCGTAGTACATTTTAGAGGGGATGTACCAATCAACATGTTTGACTAGTAGGTGACTGACTGACTGACTGACTGACTGACTGACTGACATATCAACGCACAGCCCAAACCACTGGGTCTAGAGATTCCAAATTTGGCATGTAGGTTCCTTATGAGGCCTAGGGGTGCACTAAGAAAGGGTTTTACAAAATTCCTCCCCTAAGGGGGTAAAATAGGGGATGAAAGTTTGTATGAAAGTCCGTCAGTTTTGAAGTTAGGATCTTCAAAATTTGTATTTAGGCTGACGACTAAAAATTAATAATTAAGTGTCTCAGGGTTTTTGAAAATTCGACACTCTTAAGGGTGAAAAGGGGGATGAAGTTGAAAATTCTTTATTCTTAAAGTCAAATCCACATAACTTATTATTTAGGCATTAATGATGTAATTCTATGCAACGTTTATCACTGTTATTGAAATTCCACCCCAAATTCAACCCCTAAAAAAGGAAAATGGGGTGAAAAAGTCTAAAAACCAATATGGGTATCGTTTGTATGGTTTATCGGGTCGCTGATTACGAAAACTACAACAATTTTGAAATCAAACGTGGTGGACGTGAAATACCATCATCCCCCTGGGGATGGAGTTGGGGTGCGATAGGTTTGAAATGTCTAAAAATCAATATGGGTGTCGTTTGTATGGTTTATCGGGTCGCTAATTACGAAAACTACAACAATTTTGAAATCCAACGTGGTGGACGTGAAATACCATAATCCCCCTGGGGATGGAGTTGGGGTGCGATAGGTTTGAAATGTCTACAAAATCAATATGGGTGTCGTTTGTATGGTTTATCGGGTCGCTGATTACGAAAGCTACAACAACTTTGAAATCCAACGTGGTGGACGTGAAATACCATCGTCCCCTGGGGATGGGGTTGGGGTGCGATAGGTTTGAAATGTCTTAAAATAAATATGGGTGTCATTTCTTTGTTAGGGATAGCGGTTAAATTGGCGTAAGGGGTAGGGATAGGGACAGGTAGAGGTAGAGAGGTAGAGAGGTAGAGAGGTAGAGAGGTAGAGAGGTAGAGAGGTAGAGAGGTAGAGACGTAGAGACGTAGAGACGTAGAGAGGTAGAGAGGTCAAGAGGAAGAGAGGTAGAGAGGTAGAGAGGTAGAGAGGTAGAGAGGTAGAGAGGTAGAGAGGTAGAGAGGTAGAGAGGTAGAGAGGTAGAGAGGTAGAGGGGTACAGGTAGAGGTAGAGGGAGAGGGAGAATGAGGGGAAAGGGGAGAGGGAGGGGCAGGGGGAGAGGAAGGAGGGGGAGGGGGAGAGACAGGGGGAGGGGGAGGGGGAGAGACAGAGGGAGGAGGAGAGGAAGGGGGGAGAGAGAGGGAGAGGGTTTTAGTTTTTCTCAATTACTTCTGCGAATTGGCTCTGTTTTGAAATATTACATAAAGGTGTCTCTCATCTCTCTCTTTACATTTGTTAGGATACTGCTGCTAAGTTCCTCTGTTCTGAGTAATTTATGAGTAATGTCTGTATATTATATAAAATTCAGCTGGATCTTGAATTATACTCATTGATTTGCGCAGGGTTAGTCCTGTTTTTCCTTAGTTTAAAATTACCCCGAAATGACGGGAAAATATCTCATTGCTTCGGAAAACCGGTAACAACATAAATACGAAATCCACGCGAGCGAAGCCGCGGGCAACAGCTAGTATACAATAAATACAGTGCGATATCGCATTGTAATATTTTACGACAGCGCATGGAATTCCGAAAGAGCCCTTTGCGTTGTCGCTGGCATCTGGCATCATGGTGGTGACCGCAGTATGTAATATGGAACAATACACAGGACGCTGCAGCCCATCCTATAATTCACAATCCCTTAGCCCCATACGAGTATAATGAGGGCAGAATGATAATATTAGCGGAACAAATTAATTGATTACCGAAAGTTTTAGCTTTTGGTAGTCTTTGACTCTCTTCACAACCTCAAGTAAATTCCTCTCGATTATTGTCAGGGCTACTCGCAAGACAGGTCGAGAAAGGTACTTTTTTTAGGACTTTCGCTAGTAGATTGAAAACGGTGCGTCTTGGTGACAAGACTTTCAGAGATGAATTAAAGCCTAGTAAATTTTCCACAACTTTTTCCTTGTACATAACTAGTTGTGCCCTACGACTTCGCTTGTGTGAAGAGTTTATTGCGGCTGCGTCGCCTTAAACTTCTTAATCGCATATCTTACGCCAGGGTTATTCGTTTGCAATGAAACAAAGTTTATATGATGCACCAACGTAAGCTTCATACATTATTGAAAAATTCATTTGAATCGGTTCAGTAGTTCGTGAGTAAATAACAGACAGCCGCTTGAATACTAAAACATTAGATTTTTAAAGATTTTTAGATTTTTGTAAAACTTAACTGAGTTTTTTGACTGACTAGTATAGGCGACAGGGAGACGCTTTACACTTCACTAGTTCATACAGAATATGTATATGACGGACTTTTTAGTTTTTTACCCTGAGGTTTCGTAATTATTAGTTATTATTATTTATTATTTATCTGCCTACCCCGACGGGAACAAGGCGTGATGTTATGTATGTATGTATGTATTAGCATAGCAGGTTGTAAATGGGTTTTGGGCATCTAGTGCATTTCATTTTTCATTTCTAAGCCAAAGCCAACTCAATCGAACCGATTCCGTTGACCGATAACAACAGCCAAATGTCAGAAACGAATTAGCGTGACGAGATCTTAAACGTGCGTATTGCAAAGCGCTTAGGCATTATACAAAGTGGCGAATTTCACAACTTGCCTTTGACATTTATACTACTGACTGCCGTGATATTTCTCACATATTCGATTACAACCATTTAACTAGCGAGGACGACGACGTCGACGTCGACACCTGACTCTGACAAAAAAAATTGCACTTTGAAACTTAATATTTCGCAAACGGATCCTTAAATCGAAAAATTATCTACATACATTCACAATATTTTTAAAAGACCTTTCTAACGATACCCCACACTATGGGGTAAACAAAAAAGAAAAAATTTCTGCTTCACGTGCAGGGGAGTTAAAGCTTGCTTTTTTTTACATATTTATCCGGGTGGTTAATATATTACGTATATTCATACCAAGTTACAGCTTTCTAGTAATGAAGCCTTCTGAGCTATGCAGCAGATAGAGAGAAAAACAGACATACACACAGATTCGATTGACTCACAAACTATTTAAACGAGGTTTTCAATAATGTGTTAACCGTAAGTTGTTGCAATGCACGAGTACAATTTCAATGAAATCGGTTCAATATAAGAGGAAATATTTGAATTTTAAATTTCAAGCGGCTATCTGTTATTTACTCACGAACTACTGAACCGATGCAAATGAATTTTTCATTAATGTATGAAGCTTACGTTGGTGCATCATATAAATTTTGTTTCATTGCAAACGAATAACCCTAACAGAAGATATGCGATTATGAAGTTTAAGGCGACGCAGCCGCAATCAACACTTTACACAAGCGAAGTCGTAGGGCACAACTAGTTATATATAAGGAAAAAGTTGTGGAAAATTTACTAGGCTTTAATTCATCTCTGAAAGCCTTGTCTCTAAGACGCACCATTTTCAAGTACAAATACAAATAATACAAATAAATTTATTAAATTTGTCCAAAGTTAACAAATACACTTAAAGCTTTGTTACTAGCGAAAGTCCTAAAAAAAGGAAATTCCTCGATCTATCCCGCAAGTAGCCCTGACAATAATCGAGAGGAATTTATTTGAGGTTGTGAAGAGTCAAAGACTACCCAAAGCTAAAACTTTTGGTAATCAATTAATTTGTTCCGCTAATTCCCCTTATATGGCTCAATCTTCCTGGGATAATACGACATTTTTTTAACTATGAAATAAACCGTTTTAACGAAATAAAAATACCAGTAAAGTTTGGAGAGGAAATTTCACACAAGGTCATCTGATCCCAAAATAGGCAAAGCCTATACTTACTATGGATATCAGACTTGTATACATACATAAATAGATAAGTAACACCCAGACACAGAACAAACACTTGTGTTCGTCACACAATAGGTCAATGGAAAGTACCCTATAGGCACACCCCGGACACTACATACAACGGACGCAAATTTGAAATCTGAAATTGGAAGCGCGCGAAGGCCTGCATATTCGGTACAACTTTTCCGCAGGAACACCGGGCGGGGAGCGCGGGCGGGTGCGCGCGGGTGTTCGGGGTGGATTGCGGGCGGGGGGCGGAGGGTGTCCGTTCTACATGATAACTATTGCTTTATTCGTGCTATAGGTTTTGGTTTGGTTCATAAATCTATGGATGGATCTATCGATAATCTATGGACATTTTGTTGTGTTGCCCTGTAATCTTGAATTTAATTTCAACTTGATACCTTTACCCGTTTGTGAGAAAAAGGTTCTTGACACATAGACGACAGAGAGACGGACAAAAAAGGTGTCCTCAGATAAATGACTACAGCGAGGTTCAAATCTCTTTGAAGTGATCCTACAAGGGTTCTATCTCTTTTTTACTATCGAGCAGAGCGGGAAAGGTATTGTATTCGGAAAAAAAAAGTTTTCTAATTCTCCCAAAAACGTGTACCATATTTGGGGGCACGGTAGTGCCCCCCGCAAGTCGAAAAATAAGTGGTACAGCAGCACTGCACTTACTTTCTCGCGATATACGAACCCAGAACCTCCGGATCAAGAGCCGAATGTTCTAACTACTATGTTATGAAGGCTGCGGATAGTAATGAGTAAATAAGTACCAACTGCAAACTTAAATTTGTAATTCCATACAAATAATATGAAAATACAAACTTACCTATACCTACTAGATTTATGTAAAAATTATTTAATGAAATATGCAGTCAGGTAGAAAACCAATTTAGAATCCAAATTGTAGAACATCAAAATAAGCTCAACGAAACCGATTTTGAGTAAATCACATTTTTAAATTTTAGTAGTAAGGGAATACCCTTATATGAATTTCTAGAGACCAATTGATACTGCCGCAAAATACCTTAAATGGATATGCTTGGTCATGCAAAGTTTCATCAAGATTTTATGAGCCGTTTTTGCGGAAATTACAATTTTTCATTTTCGTTGTATGACAGCTACCCTCAAAATGAGAGCCAGCAGGAAACCACTCAAAACCCTTCGATAGATTTGCATAAACCTCTTAAATTCAAAATATGGTGTCAATCGGACCATTCGTTTAGCCGCTAGGACAAAGCGTGACGGACAGACCGACCGATGGACCGACCGACCGACCGACGGACGGACATTTTTGGGAGACTTGTATTGTATGATGTATAAGTGATATAGAACACATTTTTGAGAAAATTAGAAAAACTTTTTTTTTTCACGTATACAATAACTTTCGCTCCGCTCGAAAGTAAATAAATGGTACAGCAGCACTGCACTTACTTCCTCGCAATACTCAAGGAAAAACTATCAACCGCAAACTTAAATTTGTAATGCCATACACATAGTATGGAAATATAAACTTTTATTTACGTTTTTCCAAAAAAATGTTCGAATGAAATATACAGATCAATTCAGAATTCAAATTGTCAAATATTAAAACAAACAAACATCAAACGATTTCGAGTAAATCACATGTTTAACTTTTGGTAGTACTGGAACACCCTTTATATGAATTTTCAAAGATCAATAGATACTACCGTAGGATACCTGCATGGAGATTTTTTTAATTTCCCAACACATGTTCCTTATGGATTATTGTTCAGTTTAGTCTACTGAGCAAGCCCTTTCAGTTTTTGGTACGTGTACTAAATTTTATTCAAAAAATCATAAAGAATATCCCGTCAGGTAGACAAACAATCCAGGAGTAATATTATAGAAAATTTTAATAAACTCAATGGAACCAATTTGGGTAAATCACATATTTACGATTTGGTGGTACAGGAACACCCCTTATATGAAATTACACAGATCATTTGATACTGGCGCAAGATATCTTACATGGAGATGCTTGGTCATGCAAAGTTTCATCAAGATTCTATGAGCCGTTTTTTAAGAAAATTACAATTTATCATTTTCGTTGTAAGACAGCTACCCTCAAAATGAGAGCCAGCCAGAAACCACTTAGAACCCTTCGATGGATTTGCATAAAACTCCTAAATTCCAAATATGGTGTCAATCGGACCATTCGTTTAGCCGCTAGGCCAAAGCGTGACGGACAGACCGACCGACGGACCGACCGACCGACGGACCGACCGACCGACCGACCGACGGACGGACATTTTTGGGAGACTTGTTTTTTATGATGTATAAGTGATATAGAACACATTTTTGAGAAAATTAGAAAAACTTTTTTTTTTCACGAATACTATACCTTTCTCGCTCCGCTCGAAAGTAAAAAGCAGCACGTCCGTACCATCCCTTTCTCGAAGCAGTTCAGGCCATTTTCGACCCCTCAATTATACATCTTATAAAACCAGCCAAGTGCGTGTCGGGCCACGGGCAATGTTTATGTTGGGTTCCGTAGTAAAGTTGCTTCAGGAATTATTATTGTGAAGCAGGTTTCGATCTTTTCATATTTTTTCCATACTATAACGACAAGGGAAGCTCAGCGCCTGATTGCTATTTATATTTCTAGTACCTGGGCGACCGAGCTTTGCTCTATAATAGCCGCCCCAACATTAAAAAATCATTGGTTAAGCAAGCTATGCTACCCGCCAACAGATGGCGCTGTAGGTTGCGGTATTTTAAAAAATGCCTAAATACTCAGGTAAAACGAATTTTCTCAGAGATGAGGCCAGGCTAGATCGATTTTTCGCCCCTGAAAGCCGTACATTAAATTTCATCGAAATCGTGAGAGCCGTTTTCGAGAAACCGATAAAAATATATATATATATACACAAATATTGCTCGTTTAATAGTATAGGATTATTTTCATTCATATTTCTATTATTTTTCGGTTAGTACTCCTTAACCTGTAAAGCGTACTTAGCTGTGATAGTTTTTCTTTTAATTTCATCATAATAGGTCGAGGAAAAAGTTTCTTCGTATTTTATATGCAAACTCAAGACCTTTTTAAGTATACATGTGCCATTTAGTTCGATGACTTTCTGTCATTCCGTTGCTGTACTGGTTGGGACTCAATTCCATCAAAATTAATAAAACTAGGTAAAACTTGTATTGTTCCCCCACTGACTAAGTTATTTGAACTTTGTTTTAAGCAGGGTATTTTCCCAAATGCTTTTAAGAGATCACTTATAACACCCGTCCACAAGAATGGGGCTCGAGACGAGGTCACCAACTACCGTCCAATATCTGTGCTAACTACTCTTTCCAAAATTTTAGAAAAACTTTTAAACAAAAGACTAATAAATTTTATAGAACATAACAAAATATACTCAGATAATCAGTTTGGCTTTAGGTCGAGTAGATGTACTGAAGACGCTGTAACTAAATTAACTGAATTTGTGACGGTACAGTTGGACTCAAAACAAAAATGTCTGGGTGTATTTCTTGACCTTGCCAAGGCGTTTGACTCCGTCTCGATACCTATTCTTGTGAACAAATTAGAGCGATATGGCATTCGAGGGGAGGCTCTTATTTACAAGGACTTTCTTAGTGATCCTATTCAGCAGGTAAAAATAGGGGAATATATGTTCTGATGCATCAGTAACCTTTGGAGTACCACAAGGCAGTGTCCTCGGCCCAAGTCTCTTCTTGTTATTTATAAATGATTTATGTAATTTGTCAATTACAAATGGAAAAAATTTTACTTACGCTGACGATACTGCGTTGGTTTTTCATGGCGAGACTTGGGATGAAGTATTCCATCACGCCGAAACTGGACTCCATATGGTTGCCCGCTGGTTAAGAGCCAATTGTCTTACCCTTAATGTAAACAAGTCGGTATATCTGCATTTCTCTATAACGAAATTTAAGCCTGACTTACCGGACCTTAAGGTTCATTACTGCGATTACACTTATGGTGACAGGTGCTCATGTATAACTGTCGCAAAAGTATCTTGCCTTGATTCCCTGATTGTCGTGATTCCCTGAGAGAACTGTTCAAGGAAATCTACATAATGACAGTGCCATGCCAGTATATCTATGAAAATATAATGTATGCTAGAAAGAACATTCATCAATTACCTAAAATTTGTGACAGGCATAATTTTAATACTAGAAATAAGCATAAAATTGATCAACCATATACTAGATTAACTAAAGTCATTACATCTTTCGTTGGTCTGTGTATACGATACTACAACAAAATACCTGACAATATAGTGCAATTACCTGAGAGAAAGTTTAAAGAATGTGTAAAGCAAACGTTATGTAAAAAAGCTTACTACAGATTGGATGACTATATGAATGACAAAGAGGTATGGTGCTCTGATATTCCAGCGAAACACAAGAAACACATTGTAAAAAGCCGACTCTTAAAGTAGGCCGTGCTGCAATGGTTTCTTGCCGTTTCTTTTACGCTGCCATAGCACGATCCGAAACGGCGTGTACTCGCTCTATTTGCATTGTATTCTGCATGACATTCAATAAGTATTCTGTAAAGAATCTACATTGAATAAATTATCTGAATCTGAATCTATCTGCAGTGAAATATCTTGGTGTCCTCTTGGATGAACAGCTTAATTGGTACAAACATTTGGAGCTCGTCACATCGCGGGTTAGGAAAACTATTTGGGTCTTTAAAAAACTAAGATACGTGGCCGACCTTGAACTCATTCGTTCGGTATACTATGCGTTGGTCCAATCTATCCTAGGTTATTGTATTCGAGTTTGGGGAGGAGCTTGCAAATCTTACATGATTCATCTTGAGAGAGCACAAAGATCGCTACTCAAAGTAATGACCTTTAGTCCATTTAGGTTTCCTACAAAATCTCTTTATGAAAAAGTTAAGGTTCTTACGGTAAGACAGATTTTTATTCTAAACCTTGTTTACAAGCAGCATTCTAAGACTGAGTATGATGAAAAGAGCAACAACAAAACACGTACAATCAGAAATGTAGGCCCATCTTTGAATTGCAGTACAGTAATCGCAAGACGCCAGCACGCATTCTTGGCTATATCATTATACAATAAAGTAAATCGGCAAATCAATATATTTCCCCTCACCCTGCGTGAGGTAAAACCTAAACTTATGACGTGGTTGCTGTCATTAGATTACAATCAGACAGAATTACTGCTTCTGTGATTCCTCTTGTGGGTTCTATTTATATTTATCTTATTTAATATTTATCTCATAGGTCATACAAACACTCATATACACACAGACACAAACACATACACACACATACACGCCTTTCTCACAATACGCACGCACGCACTTTGATTGTTAATTTTAGCTTACCTATAATAGATTGTTTGTTTTATTATTCATATTACTAGTCCATCGGTTAAGGAGAAGCAAACTGGTCACCGTAACACAAGTTTTTACTTAGCTCGGGACCAGAGTGTTTAATTTAATTTGTTCAATTTTTGTGAATAATAAACTATTTTATTTATTTATTTATTTATTTGTACGCGACAAGTAGTTTTGGCAGTCCTCTCTGGATGTGAACCTGACACTGCCTAAATAATTATGAAGAAACCGTAACAGGTGGAAATCTGAAGGTACAAGGTCAGGGCTACATGGCGGATGCATTAACACCACCCAGCCAAACTCTCTTAATTTTTGCTGAGTGGCTAAAGATGTGTGTGATCTAGCGTTATCGTGATAAAGACCACACCCTTTCTATTGAATAATTCCGGCCCCTTTTTTTAAACTTCTTGCTTTAATCTCATCAGTTGTTGGCAGTAGAGGAGCGAATTGATGGTTCTGCTTGGCGGTAAAAGCTCATAATGAAAAATGCCATTCCAATCCCACCATACACGCAGCATCACCTTATTGCGAGTTAACCCGGGTTTTGCCACAGTCTGTGAAACCTGACCGACCGTTCTTGTCGTACGTGATCCAATTTTCATCGCCAGTTATCAATCTCTTCAAAAACGGTTCGGTTGCATTACGTCTCAATAAATAATCGCAAAGGAGTACACGGTTCATTAGGGTTCTTTCAGTGAGCCCGTGTGGCAACCAAATATCGGGTTTTTTTGTGTACCCAACTGTTTTTCAAATGGGTCAAAACTATTTTGTGGTCAATTCCCAGTTCTTCAGCTATGCCGAAATTACTGATATGCCAGATCTTGCTCCACTTTTTCAAAATTTCTAGTAACAACCGTTTAGCTGGCTGACTCTAACAAAAAATTGTGCTTCTAAGCTAAATATTTCGCAAACGGATCCTTAAATAGATAAATTGTCTTTGCAAACTCACAATATTTTTAAAAGATAACGTGTGGGGTACACTATGGGGTTGACAAGAAACAAAATTTCCTCCCCACTTTACGTCTACGGGATGTACCCTAAAAAAATTTTTCAAGGTTTAATTGTACCATTTTGTCGGCGTAACGAATATGTATATCCATACAAAATTACAGCTTTCTGCTACTAAGGGTCTCTGAGCTAAGCCGCGGATAGACAGACAGACATAACGAAACTATAAAGGTTCTTTGTTGATTACGGAACCCTAATAAAAAGCAAGTCTCTCAAAAATGTCAGTCCGTCGGTCGGTCGGTCTGTCTGTCACGCTTTGCCCTAATGGCTCAAAGAATACCATATTTTTTTAAGATTTGTACGCAAGTCCCTGAAAGATTCAGAGTGGTTTCTTGCTGGCTCTCATTTTGAGGTTAGCGGTCATACAACGAAAATCAAAAATTGTAATTTTAAATTGGTCATCTACGTAACTGCATATATCATTTAAACATTTTCACATAAATCTTTATAAGTTTGTATTTTCATATTATTTGTATGGAATTAAAAAGTTAAGTTTGCTGTTGGTAGGTAGGTACTTATTTGCTCTTTACTCGTACTATCCACAGCCTCTCTAGTAGTTAGAGCACTTGGCTCTTTAACCGGAGGTTCTGGGTTCGATTCCCGGTGGGGACACTCTTGTATGTCGCGAGAAAATAAGTGCTGCTGTACCATTTACCCTAAAAACTTCTTTTATGTATAGGTCGCAGGCAAATTGTATAATTCGCCGCTTCACGCACTGCCTTAGCATTTTACAAAATGCCGAGGAATTATTAAATTCGTCTCGGCATTTTACATAACGCCTCGGCATTTTACATAACGGCGCGACGCGTAATTCGTTTCTGGCGTAGTGGTCGTAACGTTAGCTAACCCACCGTTGTGGTCGTAAGGTAAGGTTGGGTTTGCCTTTACAAACCTAAAATGCAGTAGTACTTATGTAACCCTGTTTACAATCTGCCGATGCCGTTTTACAATTTGTCGAAAGTATACAATTTGCCGGCCTTGGAGTAGATTTTCCAAGTACCCAGCCGTTTGTAAACGTCCTATCTTCTCCAAGGTACACGGCGATTAAACGATTTGCCTGCGACACATATAATAACTCAATATGGTTGCAATTTTGAGCAACGTGAACTGCAATTTGCGTGCGTGTGGTGCCGGCAAATAATAGTTCCAACCCGTCTCTACACGTGGCTGTCGTAAGAGGCGACTAAGAGCTTATAAACCGGAGGATGGGCAGTAATATCTTTCTCTGTATCGTACCATCTGCTGCGGTCACCAACACAGCGGTCGCCAGCCGCAAAGCTTACAAGCGTGGTGACATGGTAAATCCCCTCCTAAGTACCACACGTTTTGCAGGAGTTCTGGAGGGAGCTCCCTATTATATTATGACGATGTACTGCAGTCACATACCCTATATCGCTCCATCCTCTAGACTCGATGTGGAATGTCTGCATCAATCGCACCCTCAGGACACACTCACTCTGCAAACCAGAAAGTAGTATCCGCTTAAACATGGTTATCTTTATAATCCAGGGTATTTTATAGGTGATTCTGCTCATACAGAAATGTGCTATTAGCTAAGACAGTTTCTATGAGAAGTTTCCTGGGAAAAGTTGTTCACTTTCATGCGCAGAATCGCCTCTAAAAACCTGAGACAAAAAATTACCGTTAGAACCCGGGACCCGAGAAGGTTTTTTTCACGTGATAATCAGGGCGAAAACGAGATGTCTTAGTAAATTGGGAATGATTAAAGGATCACAAAAAACCATGTGAGATGTTCCAGACCGGAGCCCGGTGGTCAGGAGGCCTTTTTCAGATTTTAAGCTGGTCTGTTTTAGCTAGTCTCCGACTTTCTTGTCTGGAAAATCTTTTTTAGTATCACCATAAGCTACTCCATCGCCGGCAATCACTTTTGTGCGCCCTGACTATCATAAATGATATCACAAACAAATTGTCTGTTTCAGATTTTCAGGCTTGTCTGTTTGGATATAAGCTTATGAGAATTAAAAATGTATTTATCTACTCCCGTACCGGAATATTCCGAATTCGAAACCAATGACAGATCCGAAATTGAGGTCATTGTCCGCTATCATTTTCATTTCCACACTGTTCCATACTACGAGCAGTACGGAAATGGAGTATGGATTTTCATTCCGCAACTGTTATAATACATAATTTTCAATCTGCATAGGCTAAGGCAATACTACCACAGTACTACATACAGCCTATTTTAAAGTAATTTTGTAAAAATACTTTTTACTGGGGTGACGACTGCCTATTTAAAAGAAAACGGAGAGTACCAGGCGTGACTAGGAGTACATAAATCGACAAGAAGCTGACAATTGGCTCGCTTCTATATAAAGTGACATTGGCAACAAAAGAAGTGATTTGAACAAAATGGAAAGTATGTACCAGGAGAACATGATTCTACAAGAGGCTGTCAGTAACCATATACATGAAATTAATGTTAAAGCAACGCCATCCACAAGCTCTGGATCTGGAATAACTTCGGGAATAACTTTAATTAACTGTACTAACTGTCCTCTTAGTTCAATAAAGTGATCACTACTCTTTAAAAAAAAATTTTATTTCGTCGGTCGTAGATAAAGTTTTGTATGCAACTATACGTAATTAGTCATTTTAACACTCGATCTATACTATTTTGATACTCGGCTGCGCCTCGTATCAAAAACTAGATCTCGTGTTAAAATTACTCTCATTACGCAACAGTTGCATAAATAACTATTATCTACTCCCGTACCGGAATATTCCGAATTCGAAACCAATGACAGATTCGAAATTGAGGTCATTGTCCGCTATCATTTTCATTTCCACACTGTTCCATACTACGAGCAGTACGGAAATGGAGTATGGATTTTCATTCCGCAACTGTTATAATACATAATTTTCAATCTGCATAGGCTAAGGCAATACTACCACAGTACTACATACAGCCTATTTTAAAGTAATTTTGTAAAAATACTTTTTACTGGGGTGACGACTGCCTACCTATATTTAAAAGAAAACGGAGAGTACCAGGCGTGACTAGGAGTACATAAATCGACAAGAAGCTGATAGTTGACTCGCTTCTATATATGAGATTGGCAACAAAAGAAGTGATTTGAACAAAGTGGAAAGTATGTACCAGGAGAACATGATTCGACAAGAGGCTGTCAGTAACCATATACATGAAATTAATGTTAAAGCAACGCCATCCACAAGCTCTGGATCTGGAATAACTTCGGGAATAACTTTATTTAACTGTACTAACTGTCCTCTTAGTTCAATAAATTGATCACTACTCTTTAAAAAAATATATATAATATTTCGTCGGTCGTAGATAAAGTTTTGTATGCAACTATACGTAATTAGTCATTTTAACACTCGATCTATACTATTTTGATACTCGGCTGCGCCTCGTATCAAAAACCAGACCTCGTGTTAAAATTACTCTCATTACGCAACAGTTGCATAAATAACTATTTCCTACCTAAACACACCTTTTCTTTACCTGAAACAGAGCAGCCTAAAAATCTTAACGAGGCCTCCTGAACACCAGGCTCCGGTCTAGAAGTTCTCACATAGTTTTTCATGATCCTCTCATCCCAGATCGTGCCCCATCTACTGACACATCTCGTTTCCGCCCTGAATATCACGTGAAAAACCAGTGAAAAAAAATCTCGGCTCGCATACCAGGAGTATGTTCTAATGTAATGACAATTAAATATTTATAGTAGTAGTGGTCAAGTAGTTCGCTCATAGCAAATCAGGATAAAAGCAAATTTTGTGAATTGGCACCATCATTCAACGCAAATGGTTCCTATAATACTCTCAGTGGATACTTTTGTAGCGACAAATGTTTCGATCGTATTTTGATATAGGTATGTGCTTATGAATCAGGATTTTTTTTCATTTTCAGTCCAAATGCACAAAGAAAGCGAGGTGACGCTATAGTATGACCCCACAAATTCGTTCGCGACCCACCTGGGCCTAGAGACAAGCGGCTTTCTACTATCGCAAACGTTAGCGTATATAACGAAAAAGTCTCGGAAAATGCAGGCGATTGACATCAGCTAACGAAATGTTGCGTGACAGCTAATGACAAACTCATACATTTTTATTCTATTCTATACGTAATAGAAAGCCACTTGTCTCAAGGCCCTGTTGTGGAGTTACAGACGTTGGGGAGTTTATGTCAGGTGACGTCAGCAGCACTCTCACGTGATTTGTTTCCTCTATTTTAAGAACGGAAAGAGTTAAGTGTTATCGCACGGTCGGATTCGCAGAACCCACATCATAAACAAGGTCGGCGAAATTGTACAGCGCATTGCAAGTGTGAACGACGACATTGTTAAGGGCTATACTGAATGTTATTTAATTTCATGTATTTATAATGAAATGAAACTACTAAATGTTTGTGGCGGTATCTAAGTCTATTAAGAAAGTCCTATAATCTGTTTTGCTACCGTAAAACAGTTCAAAAGAGAAAATCAAAACGTTAATACAGCGTTATTTTTTTATCACCCCGGAGATTTTAAGAGGCGATTCTGGCCATGAAACTGAACCACTTTTCCCAAGGAACATAGGATGAAATACGAAAAAAAAAATCGACGCCTCATACAAAATGTACTGTCAGCTGATGAAGTTTGTATGGGAAGACGAAATTGCTTTTTCGTATTTCGACCTATGTTCCTTGGGAAAAGTTGTTCAGTTTCATAGGCAGAACCACCTCTTAAAATATCCGGGGTGATAAAAAATAACCCTGTATACTTATATTGCAATTGTAATTTTTTGGTAACCTTTCGATTGATATTGAAGCGGTACAGATTAACTGAAGGTGTAAGCGAATGAAAAAACCGCTTAAACTTGTATTTTGCGGATAGCTATTATTTTCTGGTAGTTTTTTTTCTAAAGGTGCACTCTGACACCAATTTTCTCTTGTAATGTGTATAAATATTAGTTTGTTATTTTTTTAATGTAGGTAAAAACGTGTAAGAGCGTGATCTCGCCATCAAACGTAAT
The DNA here is from genome assembly GCA_947532105.1 of Athrips mouffetella. Lineage (NCBI taxonomy): Eukaryota > Metazoa > Arthropoda > Insecta > Lepidoptera > Gelechiidae > Athrips > Athrips mouffetella. The sequence continues at coordinate 39,210,919 of OX383956.1, forward strand.
GGTTTGGCGAGTAGACTAAGTTTTGTCAAATGTACTTACCTTTGTAATAAGAAAAAAAACATATTCACAATATTATTTTGCTTTTTATTATCCTACATGTTTGCAGAAAGATAAAATTTGTCTGTGTAGGCATACCATACAGTTTCGGGTTATCGGAAACTGGCTGGGGACTTCCCGTAGATTTCTTTGAATTTTATCCATATGTATTGTATAGAAGAGAAAGAGATTTAAATTCAGGGAACATGCGAGTTCTTAGAAAATAATTAACATAAACAAAGGAAGCAACTAATATAAAATATAAAAGGCTCTCGGAAGATCTCGATCTATTTTTATATTCGTTTGAAACGGATGAAATTCAGAATTACTTAGAAGTTGAAAGACTCCAGACTTCGCGATAAAGCATTGAACAATTGGCTTCTAATTGTAGAAACCTCATGTGTCACAGTCGCTAAATGCAAGTTCTATGGTTCGCAAATGCAAATTAATTAAATACTGGACATAAATACTTATCTATCAACTTACTATGAACTTACTTACTAATTATAGTAGTTTTCGGGTGGTTTCATTCAACAACCACTTAACGGATTAGTGGGTAAAGTTAACAGTTCTGATAACAGTGAGAAGCTCTCACACGCCATATAGTTCAGTCACCCAAAATGTGTGGTATTTTTCATACGAAATTATAAATAAATAAATCAAACTGTTCTTTATTCATTGTAGGACATTAAAAATCTCATAATAACTTCAGTTACATTTACGTCGCTTCACAAACAAATAATATAAATTAAGCCTAATAATCTATTGGACCCGGAAAGAAAGTATAGTCATTTAAGGCGATTATACTCCTCAAATTAGAAGCTACGCGATCGTCAAATCGTCAAACGTCGACCATATTACTCGTAACACGTCCATAGCGTTTACATAAGAGTGCTCTTCAACGTGGCTGTTACGACCAACGATGAGACGGAATTTTGGCAACTTACTTTTTCGTATGATATATTACAGATAAAACAAATCGTATGTTGTATTTAAATAATAAGGGCTTTTAAATGTATTAGTTTAAAAATATTTCCAAATAATATAGCGCTTTAGGAACAGTAGGGAATTCACGTAAAAGTCGATGTACCGTAGTTATTTTGTTAAATATAGAATACAAAGACATAAAGAAATAAATGGTACAGCAGCACTGCACTTACTTTCTCGCGATATACGAGAGTCATTATTCAACAGTGTCCCCGCCGGGAGTCGAACCCAGAACTTCCGGATCAAGAGCCGAATGCTCTAACTCTAGTAATGAGTTAATAAGTACTAACTGCAAACTTAAGTTTGTAATTCCATACAAATAATATGAAAATACAAACTTACCCTTACCTACTAGATTTATGTAAAAATGATTTAATGAAATATGTAGTCAGGTAGAAAACCAATTTAGAATCCAAATTGTAGAACATCAAAATAAGCTCAACGAAACCGATTTTGAGTAAATCACATTTTTAAATTTTAGTAGTAAGGGAACACCCCTTATATGAATTTTTAGAAAACAATTGATACTGCCGCAAATACCTTAAATGGAGATGCTTGGTCATGCAAAGTTTCATTAAGATTTTATGAGCCATTTTTGCGAAAATTAATATTTTTCATTTTCATTGTATGACAGCTACCCTCAAAATGAGAGCCAGCCGGAAACCATTCAAAACCTTTCGATTGATTTGCATAAAACTCTTAAATTCCAAATATGGTGTCAATCGGACCATTCGTTTAGCCGCTAGGCCAAAGCGTGACGGACAGACCGACCGACGGACCGACCGATAGACCGACCGACCGACGGACGGACATTTTTGGGAGACTTGTTTTTTATGATGTATAAGTGATATAGAACACATTTTTGAGAAAATTAGAAAAACTTTTTTTTTCACGAATTTCTCGCTCCGCTCGAAAGTAAAAACTAATGTACCAAATTAATCATTGAACTGATGTTTCCATTTTTTTTTTTCAACTTTTCTTGACCAGCTGTCAATGAGGAGTAGGTTTACAAAATGCCCATTTGAGGGGTATATTCCCCTTATCTATTAAAAATGATTAGTATCGAATTCCTTAAAAATCTGACCTGTGAAAAGCAGCTTTCAGTGGCAGTGTGGGTGATAATGACCCAGGGCACTGGCTGCCTGATGCGGTCGATCTTTTCTTCAACAGGCTGCGCCAACCAGTCTGTCCGGTCAACTATCCTCAGGTGCTCTGGCGATATTAATAAACCCTCCACTGCAAAATAACAATATAAACAAACATCATCCAGTAATTAAAGTACGTACCTAGTAAAAAGTTCCAAAAAATTCCATGGGAGTGGTAGCGCAACCAGCATCCGAACTGGTTGCGCCGCCAAATTGGTTGCGCAACCAAACGGACATAAGGTAAGTAAGCTGTATACATTTTGTTGGTAGCGGCGACTGGTTGCGCTGCCATGGTGTCCCAGTGAAATACCGGCCTAAAGAGAAGCCGAGCAGCAACTTTGCTTAACTAATAACAATTAAAATTTGAAGTAAATTATATACCCAAAGCTTAGAGTTCACCCAGCTATAATCACAAGTCACATTCCTTACGATGAAGCCTTAAGTAATTTAAAGTAATCTGTTTTGATTCTGTACCTTGTTTTTGCTTAGTCTCTTGTAATGGAAACACAGACCTAGCAAAAGCGCGCTAATGGAAATTCATAACTGTCTATCTTCTTATTCTTATAGCTACCACCACCATGCAAATTTCTATCTTTGTTAGTTAGTAATGTGTAAGAAACTCGAAGAAGGTACGTAATCGCTATAAAGAACACAGACAATACAATAACATTGCTTTTAAACATTTTTCAGTGGTGAGGAATGAATTGTGGTGGCATCTGATTCAAGCACTGAAATCTCTCTATGAGGATTGCAGTGCTTGTGTCAGAATAAACGGGGCGCACACTGAATGGTTTAGCATCGAAAAAGGTGTTAGGCAGGGATGTGTAGCGTCACCTTGGCTGTTTAACCTGTTCATGGATAATTGTTTGATTGATCTGAAAGAGAGTATGTGTGGACTGAGAATGAATGAGTTACTCATCAAATGTCTTCTCTACGCTGATGACCAAGTTGTACTTGCGTCATCTGCTGACGAGTTGCAGGAGATGGTAACAATTATGAATGTGGCTTTGGACAGGAAAGGAATGAAAGTAAATGTAAGCAAGACGAAAGTAATGGTACTTGAAAGAGAAGAATGTATGACAGAGTGTACTATATTAATAGGTGGTGAACAAGTCGAACAAGTGAAGGAGTTTGTGTATCTGGGCTGAGCCCAGATACACAAACTCCTTCACTTGTTAGACTTGTTCACCACCTATTAATATAGTATAATAAGTTTACGAGAGTTGGAAAGTGTGAAAGTGATATTGAAAGAAGAGTGAATGCTGGAAACATGGTGAATTGTGCCCTGCACGCCTTTATGAGGAGTCAGAAGGTGTCTCACAAGGCTCGTTTGGCTGTTCATAGGGGTGTTTTAGTACCAACACTGATGCATGGCAGTGAAAGCTGGGTATGGCAGAAGAAGCATGAAAGCAGAATTAATGCAGTGGAAATGAGAGCGCTTAGGAGTATGATTGGTGTTAAATTGAGTGACAGGATTAGAAATAGTGTGATAAGAGAACGGTGTGGCGTAAAAGAAGACGTAGTGACCAAAATCGAGAAAGGGATGCTGAGATGGTTTGGTTATGTAGAGAGGATGAATGAACGAAGACTGACGAAAGAGATCTACCAGGCGGGAGTGAATGGAAACGTTGGAAGGGGAAGGCCTAGGCGAACGTACCAGGACCAAATTCAGGACGTTCTGAATAAAGGCCAGGTTAAAAGTACCCTAAACCGACGAGCATGTATGAAAGGATTGATGAAAGTACAGGAAGCAAGGGAAGTATGTCAAGATCGTAGCAGGTGGAGGACTGTGGTCTCTGCCTACCCCGACGGGAAAGAGGCGTGATGTTATGTATGTATGTAACACCATCACCGCTTGCGCGAGCTGAAACTAATACAATTTAGTGTCGAATATATAAAATTTAATGTAAATTTTTATTATTGGTATTGGTGGGAATATTAATTTACAGGATAATAACAGAAAACTGAACAACTGTACCGAAACTTAACTTTCAAAAGACAAGGAAAGAGGCGGATGTTTTTTATGTACCAATGTAACTGAAAACACGAGACTGTCTTTTATTCTGATGAAAATTCAAAATTATATTGCCCAAACAAAAATAAACAAGGACTGCCTTGTTGGTACACACTAAATATTATTAATTTATTTGTTTGTAAAATCAATATAAATTTTGAATGAAAGTCATTAAAAATATGGTAGATTAATTATATTCAATAGATATTAGGTAGGTTAATTATATTCAAGCAAGTTTCATGCAATGACTTAAAGCTGATGGATGATGAACCGAAGTATAACCCAATTTTTATTACAATGAAAGAAAAAAAACTGGCCAAGTGCGAGTCGGACTCACGCACTGAGGGTTCCGTACCACCACATAAACATAATTGTATTAGTTGAAATTTCAAAAAGTTAATGTGCTAGATTTTTTGAGTCCGACACGCGCTTGACCAAATTTTATTATTTGTTGTTATTTTATAGCTTATGCACTATAAACATACCAATTTTCAAGTTTGTAAGTGTTTCCGTTTTTAAATAGAACTAAAACAAAAATCGCCTCAGCGACCATCCAACTTGACCCCTCTCTTATATGAACGTTCTTGAAACAGGAGCTCACCACAATTGGTTACCTTTAGTTGTGAGAAAAGTTGTAATATTTAATGATTTCAGACTTTTCCCATTATTTTTACTGTGAGACCTAGCTTCTTGCCAAATTTCATAATTTTAGGTCAACGGGAAGTACCCTGTAGGTTTTGCATTTTTGAATAAATGTATGGAGATGAGGACATAAAATGCCATATCTTTTGATTGCGTCGTTGTAAAAAATTTAAATTTTCAGGTCTTTTGTGGTTCATGGATCCTAATATATGGTATAAATTTCAAACTGATACCTTTACCCGTTCGTGAGATAAAGGGTCTTGACAGACAGACAGACAGACGGACAACAAAGTGATCCTATAAGGGTTCCGTTTTTTTTTTTGAGGTACGGAACCCTAAAAAGAAGAAAGAAAATCATTTATTCATAACAGAATACATAGCTACCTTACGGAACAAACAAATAAATAACACTATACCTAACGATACAGTTAATGTAAGGCAACTATGTACACTGCCGGAAAAGGTGATGACTCAGCATCTTGTCACAAGTGCCTACCAGGTAGAAACTTGCGACACTGGTATTCTGCCATCACCAGGAGATTACGCGCAAACATAAATTAGTTTACAAAATAATAGTACAGTCAGTGTCCTAGAAAAATTACAATTTAAAAATAATAACAAATCAATAAGTTTGTGTGCCGAATGTGATGAAATTTTTGAATAGAATAATAGAACCAATAAACAAAACAAATTATTATTGGTAGGGTCAGCAAAACCCTAATTTTATTAATTGTGAAGTACAGCCAAGAGCACTTAGAGCTTGACATATTGGATTTTGTATCAAACTTACCATATTAGCCGTAAGTTTTTGGCTAAAAACCAAAAAGTCTACTGCGCTTTCGTGGATTTGGAAAAGGCCTATGACCGAGTGGTGAGGAATGAATTGTGGTCAGCATTGTCTATGTATGGGGTAAACGGTCATCTGATTCAAGCACTGAAATCTCTCTATGAGGATTCCAGTGCTTGTGTCAGAATAAACGGGGCGTACACTGAATGGTTTAGCATCGAAAAAGGTGTTAGGCAGGGATGTGTAGCGTCACCTTGGCTGTTTAACCTGTTCATGGATAATTGTTTGATTGATCTGAAAGAGAGTATGTGTGGACTGAGAATGAATGAGTTACTCATCAAATGTCTTCTCTACGCTGATGACCAAGTTGTACTTGCGTCATCTGCTGACGAGTTGCAGGAGATGGTAACAATGATGAATGTGGCTTTGGACAGGAAAAGAATGAAAGTAAATGTAAGCAAGACTAAAGTAATGGTACTTGAAAGAGAAGAATGTATGACAGAGTGTACTATATTAATAGATGGAGAACAAGTCGAACAAGTGAAGGAGTTTGTGTATCTGGGCTCAAAGTTTACGAGAGATGGAAAGTGTGAAAGTGATATTGAAAGAAGAGTGAATGCTGGAAACATGGTGAATGGTGCCCTGCACGCCTTTATGAGGAGTCAGAAGGTGTCTCACAAGGCTCGTTTGGCTGTTCATGGGGGAGTTTTGGTACCAACACTGATGTATGGCAGTGAAAGCTGGGTATGGCAGAAGAAGCATGAAAGTAGAATTAATGCAGTGGAAATGAGAGCGCTAAGGAGTATGATTGGTGTTAAATTGAGTGACAGGATTAGAAATAGTGTGATAAGAGAACGGTGCGGCGTAAAAGAAGACGTAGTGACCAAAATCGAGAAAGGGATGCTGAGATGGTTTGGTCATGTAGAGAGGATGAATGAACGAAGATTGACGAAAGAGATCTACCAGGCGAGAGTGAATGGAAACGTTGGAAGGGGAAGGCCTAGGCGAACGTACCAGGACCAAATTCAGGACGTTCTGAATAAAGGCCAGGTTAAAAGTACCCTAAACCGACGAGCATGTATGAAAGGATTGATGAAAGTACAGGAAGCAAGGGAAGTATGTCAAGATCGTAGCAGGTGGAGGACTGTGGTCTCTGCCTACCCCAACGGGAAAGAGGCGTGATGTTATGTATGTATGTATGTATGTATTAGCCGTAGGAGCTAAAGGCAATCAGCTTGAAGTGCACAGTTAAAAAAATTGTGTTATAACATACAATGCTTTCTTTATCCCTATCACAAAAAGGTAATTAAAATGTGTAAATTTTAGTATTTCGTTTTACAAATAATTTATAATCTCTACCTTCGCTGAGATTGTCAGCTTCTTCTTGATCACTTTTCTGCATTCCTAGAATTATGGCACAAATGCTTCCTACTATAATCACACCTACAGTTGACAGCAACAGCTTATGCCATGTCCTCACTTGAAATTTTTTCAAAGCTGAAAAAAGAACGGCAACAAATTAAATGATACCCAATATATTTTTTTATACCCCAATACACTTCAGACAAAATGGATGAATGTACACCAAATTGGCTGAACGTACACGTTGTGTTAGGTTATCTTGCGACCACAACGCACGAGCCGAGCGAGCGGAGCGAGCGTGCCGCGGCAGCGGCCGGCGAAGTGCCAGAAGCAAATTTGGTGTACATTCATCTATTTTGGTAGACAAAATTTGGTGGATATTATTTGGTAAAAAGTTTCTCAAATTTGGTGGCACGTTAATACACAGCCAAAAAGAACAGGATGTTTATTTATTACATGGGTTGAAGAATATATGGTTGATTAGATTATATTAGATTATACACTAAAGATTTTTAATAGTGCACAAAAAGTGACAAATTATTAACTTTTTACATTGAATCAACCTTTTCAAAATATGTCGATTCTGGTTGTTAAAATTACTGTAAAAATACACTTAAGTGTCAACTATTCTATTCATACATGTTCATTATAATATGCAAAAAACCGGCCAAGTGCGTGTCGGCCACGCTCAGTATAGGGTTCCGTAGTTCTTTTAATGATTCTTCATTGATAAGCTGGTTTTGAGTAAGTATTTCATAAGCATATCCTATTTTAATTATTATTAGTTTTTAGGCTATAGCTCATTAACCTTTGAAGCCTACTTAACTGTGATAGTTTTCCTTTTAATATCATATATGCTTGCTAAGGACAGAGAGGAGTGGCGGGCTCTGGAGGAGGCCTTCATCAGAAGACGAACCAAGCAATAAAGATACATAAATATAGAACTATGTAAAATATGTAAATAAGTAAAGAAAAAGCTTGGAAAACAAGGCTGTAATAAAAATACTACAACTGTGATATTTTTCACATTTCCATTAACAACCTTTTAGCCACACTCGACTCCAACAAAAAATTGAGCTTTCAAGATTAATATTTCACAAACGGATTCCTATATCGAAAAATGAACTTAGCAGACTTACATTATTTTTAAAAGACTTCTCTAAATACAGCCCACACTATGGGGTAGACAAAAAAAAATTTCATCCACACTTTACTTCTGGGGAAAATTCCCTAAAACAAATATTATTCAAAATTTTATTCTACCACTTTGTTGGTGTGGATGAAAAATTTTAGTTTTCCAGTACTAAGGGTCTCTGAGCTAAGCCGCAGACAGACACAGACAGACGGACATGACGAAACTATAAGGGTTCCTTTTTGACTGGGGAAGATAATTGATCAACTTTCGAAAAATTGTAAACTGTACCAAATTTGCTTCTGGCGCTCGCCGGCTGCTACCGCAGCACACTACCTTTGCTCACTCTGCTCGTGCATTTGGTTGAAGCCTATTACAACCTAACCAATCAGTAAAATTGTGTTTGCCTAACCTAACGGACAGATCAACGAATTTCCTATAAGTTTAATCAACTGTGCTGAAATTGATCAATTTACAAATCTTATTATTTTCTGAGTGTTTTCTAGAGGGTACTTTCATTATGAAGATGATGACTTTTTTCCTGGGTTTGTATCTTCAATTATTGTTTAATTTCTTATTAGATCAGTCCAGACCATTATAAATATTAAGTGCTAAGTAATTTATGTATATGAAAGCTAAATAAACTTACTTGAACTTTCATTGTCAGAATTGTGATATTTCCTAGTAGAAATTATTTCATCTTCAGTCTTCTCATATACAACATTGTCAACACCTGTACCGGTCTGTATTACTTGCTTGATGGTCACAGGACCATTGAAGTATGTGTTGTTTCCAAACTGTACGTTATCTGAGTTGGTTACTTGTACAGCACCAATTACAGGGGTTGTACTAGCTTTTACCAAGCTGTTTGGAATATTGGCTAAGGAACTGATATTGTTCGGAAGTCTCCGTTCAACATCACTACTGTCTTCCTCATCTTCACTAGACTCTTCAATTATTTGTAAATCCCCAAGGTCTCCTTCAACTCTAAGACCGATGGTGCTGTGTTCAATAGACTCCACGTTCATGGCCATGTTTTACATTCAATTCAATTTGTACACTAACTACATTTAGCGAAATAGAAAAATAACCCGTATGATATAAAACTTCAATCGGGACATAGAAAAATTATACACTAACTCGGAAAATAAAGAAAGAGGAAAGCTTACTAATTTGGGAAGGTAAAACTAAAACAAAAACGTCTTCTTTTTTCCAATAGGTACTATGCTCACGCGTTTCAAACACAGATTTATAAAGGAGAGCGTCTCCTTCCCAGATTAGTAAGTATAGTGGTCTCCTTGTTTCAAATGAGCAAGCAAATGAGAATCGGACCCACGTCAGTTTTATTACATCATCTTTGTGGGACCCCAGAGTAGTATAACACAGATTAGTAATGGGACTGAGCCAGCCGCAAATCGCAAGGGGATACTCGGATCGGAACATTAAACGTTTATAGTATATTCCTTGAACAGGAACAAGGAACAGTCTACTCAGTCTAGCCCAAGGTCTCTAGCCCATATACACAGACAAGTAAATCAAAACAAAACCTTCTGTCTGTCAACAAGGATAATTCCGCCAGTGTCGAGGTTGTAGTTTGTACACGACACTACACATGCAAATAAATCAAAGATTTTGGAAACTAGATTTTACGTCATAGTCCCCTTTCAAATGTACAAAAGAATATTCCCGTGTACTCCTTGATGATACAAGTGTGGAAGTAGTCTCAATCTCTTCGTTTGATCTTGAAGAAACATTATTTTGATGGTGAACGTCCCAAAAGTTGTACGTACTAATGCTGCCGACAAAAACAAAAAAATAACGGTAACCGTTGGGAGTACGTAAAGATGTTCATGAAAAAATGTAGCTACATAAATTTTGTACCGGAAAGGTTATTACAATTTTTAATGTATGATCAACCGTTTTCTCATAAAACGCACTTTTATCTTAGTAGGAAAAGAAGAAGGTGACTGACTGACTGACTGCCATATCAACGCACAGCCCAAACCGCTGGGTCAAGAGATTCCAAATTTGACGTGTAGGTTCCTTATAAAATCAAGGGGTGCGCTACGAAAGGATTTTTGGAAATTTCATCCCAAAGAGGGTAAAAAAGGGGGTGAAAATTTGTATGAAAGTCCGTCAGTTTAGAAGTTAGGATCTTCAAATTTTGTATTTAGGCTGAATACTAAAAATTGTGTCCACGTGTCTCAGGGTTTTTTAAAATTTTACCTCCGAAGGGGTGAAAAGGGGGATGAAGTAGTAAAGCCTACTTTTTAAAAGTAAAACCACTGTTTATTATTTAGGCATTAGGGTTGTAATATGACGCAACGAACATCACTGTTATTGAAATTCTACCCCTAAGGGGTGAAATGGGGGATGAAATTTTGTAAAAAAATACGTCAGATTCAAAGTTATAATCTTCATATTTTGTAGTTAGGTTAACGACTATAATTTAATTTATACGTGACACAGTGTTTTTGAAATTTTCATCCCCGAAGGGGTAAAAAGGGAGGTGAAATAAAAAATCCTTGATTTCAAAATAAAAACTACTTTATTATTATTTAGGTATTAGTGATGTGCTCTTACGCAACGTACTTTACTGTCATTGGAATTTCAACCCTTGGGGTGAAAAGGGGGATGAAATTTTGTATGATACCTAGTTGTTTAATTTTTCAGTACAATTCACTAAATTCATTGATTCAGCGTATGTTTGGATGTTAACGCAACTTATATCGGTGCTGTTGGAATTTCAACCTTCGGGGTGAAAAGGGGGGTGAAATTTTGTAAATGAAAATCTTCTCTTTGAAGTAAAATTCACTAAAATTATTCATTTGGCTTATAGTTGAAAACAAACACTACTAATTTTCTAGCAGTTTTCGTCCTCATCTCCCAAGGGGGTGAAAATAAGGTTGAAAATTTATTTAAGAAAAGACAGTTAATGAAATAATTACATTATTTAATTACAATCATCGTCACTTTCAATGCAAATCCCACTAAGACCTAAATCTTCATCATCGTCCTGCTCGCACTCTCCTGTATTGTCACAACAGTCGGAAGTAACTTCGCACTTGCACATTTCAGTACATCTGAGTCCATTTGACTGACATGTACATGGAGGAGAGCAACGCCTTTTGGAGCATGAGTAGCGGCAAAGTTCCAAGATACGCTCTGGTGCAGAAGGGTTGGTACAAGCAACAGGCTCGTACGCACTCCCTACTTTTTTCCATCCAAAATCTAAGGGCGGTGGGTTATTGGGATATAAGTTGCGTTAACATCCAACCATACGCTGAATCAATGAATTTAGTGAATTATACTGAAAAATTAAACAACTACGTATCATACGAAATTTCATCCCCCTTTTCACCCCAAGTGTTGAAATTCCAATGACAGTAAAGTACGTTGCGTAAGAGCACATCACTAATACCTAAATAATAATAAAGTGGTTTATATTTTGAAATCAAGGATTTTTTATTTCACCCCACTTTTTACCCCTTCGGAGATGAAAATTTCAAAAACCCTGTGTCACGTATAAATTAAATTATAGTCGTTAACCTAACTACAAAATATGAAGATTATAACTTTTAATCTGACGGATTTTTTAACAAAATTTCATCCCCCATTTCACCCCTTAGGGGTAGAATTTCAATAACAGTGATGTTCGTTGCGTAATATTACAACCCTAATGCCTAAATAATAAACAGTGGTTTTACTTTAAAAAAGTAGGCTTTACTACTTCATCAATTTTCACCCCTTCAGAGGTAAAATTTTAAAAAACCCTGAGACGCATGTTAATTAATTTTTAGTATTCAGCCTAAATACAAAAACCACAAAAACCACCTTATACGGGACCATACGAAGTTCTTAAAGGCAGTGACAAAGTTTTCACCCTTAAGGTGAATAGTAAGGTTGTTACGGTATCGGTGGACCGCGTCAAGCCGGCCCACATACTGCGTGACCCAGACACTGCAGTTCACACACCGATCATTCATCCCTCACAACCTCACAATATTCAGTCAGAGGGTCAAAAACTACCTGTGGCCAAGGAACCAGAATTCACAACGCGTTCGGGTCGTAAAGTGCGGTTTCCTGCATATTATCGTCTGTAGGTCTCTGGAGGGGGTGATGTAGTGTGCCCACTACTGCCACCGCTAGATGGCGGCACTGGGATATTGCAACTCGGTATTGTTATTGTTACGGTGTTTATTTATGTAGGACCGAAAGATTTTTGTTGTATTGTTATACATTATACTCGTAATAAAGTGATAGTACTGTAATATGTGGTTTTCCCTTCTTCATGAATAGGGAGACTCCCTCGCTATACCCCCATACAAGAAACGGATTTTTTTTGAGATTTTGTTTAAGCTCTATCACAAAAAGTTGTGGCAAACACAAGCGTCAAACTTGGTATAATTGTAGTACGGAAGCTATAGTATAACAATAAATTATACAAAAAAAACTGGTCAAGTCCAAGTCGGACTCAATAAAATTTGTCTCAGTAGTTTTGAACTCACAACTGAAATTTTGTCTGACACTTGGTCCTTGCGTAGTGGTACGGAACCCGGTTATTTTTTTACGTAGCAACAATATATATTATTTTGAAATACCCTCTTCCTACGTTTTTTTTTACGTTATTTAGTAAAATCATACAAATAAGTACCAAAAAAACAGAAAAAGCTAGACTGTCTGTAATAATAAAAACTTTTTTTAAAGTATTTTTCTATAGTAAATTAACTCATTATCGGTCTTTTCTAGTTTGAGTTTAAAAGTTAATTGTAGTATTTATTTATTTATTTCTGATATATTTTAATTTGTAACTTGATTAGTTCACTATTATTTTTCAACACCAATTTTGTAATTAGCAACTATCTTATAATATGTACACAAAATTGTACTGTATTCGGGGGAAGGCCTGATGACCTATATAACAGGTTTTTTCTAAAACTTAGTTTAGGCATCAGCCCTCCACAACAATTTGTCATAGTTTATAATATGTACCTACTATATTTCTAAACTTCTTGTGGTGTGGAAATGAATATATTTTGATTGATTGATCGATTGATTGAATTGGCATCAAAATCATTGAAATCGGTGCACCTGTTAGGTCTGTAGGTTTTTTTAAGTTTTTCTTAAAGTGGCGCCATCTCTGTTCTGCACGGCTGAAACCTCCGCTGCTGCGGGAAAAATTGCTTATATTTATCCCCTCTATCACTGTGCAAAGCGGCTTCTAATCTTCCCCCTGGTGCAGATTTCGTGTCCAAAATCTCCATAAGAACTATGGCTATAGAGAGCTTTAATAGACTCAAGTCCAAAGAGATTTGAACCTCGCTACGCTCGGTCGCGAGGTTCAAATCTCTTTGCTCAAGTCCATCAAAGCCCCTGTTTACAACTCCCACAAACTTGCCATATTCGAATACCCATACCAGACATAACACTAAACATGGACGTTGATAAAAATGATCCTCTTTGTATTGATTTGTTCCGTTATTCTATCCAACAGAACGAGCCTAAATGGCACTCTATTTATACATATGCCTGAAAATTGTCCCCTCAGGGATGTTTGGGTGTGGGAGTCTTTCACCTACATTACAAAATAAAACAAAAAATTAAACATCCCCCAGAATCTTCTGTTTACACCGGCGAATGTCTAGCTTTACTGGAAGCGATTAGATACATTTTACAGGCCAAATTAAACACTGCCTAGTTTACACAGACTGCCGTGGTGCTCTCCTATCCCTTCAGTCTAATCCCTTTTCCTCAAAGATATATAACCCCATTATTTTCCAAATAAAAGAAAATCTCTCACTTTGCGTTGATAGAGAATAAGATGTACGATTAGTCTGGGTCCCTGGTCACTCAGGTATTCCAGTCAATGAACATGTTGACCAAATTTCAAAGGAGGATTCCCATTTATAAATTTTTCCCAAGACTTAATATCTTTGTCCTCCAAATTCCTTTTAAAATCCTGGACATTACGTTGGTCCTCTTCTTCCAAAAAAAAGGGAATTTCCTATGTAAAAGTTCAACCTCAAATCCCGGCTAAATCCTGGTTTTCCAAAATTAAACTTTGTAAAAAAATCACTTCAACTATTATTCGGATGAGAATTGGTCATTGTAGTTCTCCAGTTCACTTGGCTAAAATTCGGGTTAAGGACTCATCTATAAGCGAGTGTGGATATGACAAAGGCTTACTAGACCACATATTCTTTCAATGTATCCTGTATAACCATAACTGTTTTTATCAGGAACTTGAATCCATTCTAATTGAGTTTCCCACGAGTATCTACTATCTCCTAGCAACAAGAGATAAAGAAGTTTATAAGAGTATCAGGAATTTTGTTCGCTTAATGACATCAAACTGTAGTATCCCTTTCCAAACTTACCTAAAATTAACAATATAATTCTTTTGTGTTGTCCTACTAACGTCCTAAACTTTTTTAATTATTCTGTCACGTCTCACTAACATCCTAACCTTATATATTTTATCGTTTGTTCCAGCCTGTAGTTCCAAATACTAAATTATGAAATAAATAATAACTAGGTATACTAAATAGGTACTAACTTGAAAGTGGCTTTTGAGGAAGATCTCATAGATAATCATTTACTTAAACAGGCTGTTAATTTGATTGCGTGCCATATTTGAGGGGCGGGATCGGTATCGGTAACTGAACAACTTTTCCCAAGGAACATAGGTCGAAAAACGAATATAAATTTTTAATCTCCCATAGAAACTGCATCAGCCGATAGCGCATTTTGTATGGAAGGTCAAATTTGGTTTTTCGTATTTCGACCTATGTTCCTTAGGAAAAGTTGTTCATTTACTGATACTGATCCAACCCCTAAGCTATGGCACGCTATCAAATTAACACTCTGTATATAAGTACAAGCCGTATGGGGAAATTTTGAACCGCTTGTTCCCAAGACCCTATCTTGACTATATAAATCTATGTCGATAATGAGAGCGATTCTGCGTGGCCACTGGCCACTTTTAAGGCTATAATTTGACAGGTCTAAAAATGTTGCTATCTTTGTTACCGTCTAGAGGTTGAAAAAAGACAGCATAATTTTTAGACCTGTCAAATTTTTATCTACCCAGTCTGTCTCGACCACACTTATGGACTTCATATAAATCTATCCTGCTGTCAGGGTAATTTCTACCCGATTCGGAACGGAACCCGAATATATCGACGTGACGCTGGCAAAATGTCCACCTTGGACAACGCCATACAAACAAGCTAAAAAAAAAATATGTCAATACCGTTTTCTTGGCAATCCTGCACGCTGTAATGTATGTAAATACCTAATACAACAACAACCTAACTGTATAAATAATTAAACATTTTCAAAAAATGTCCTTCAACCACGAAGGCGAAATAATACTGAAAGAAAAACATTATGGTAGCAGAAGGAGAAGATATTTAGTTAAACCTCCAGGTACAGCCCTAATATTAATTTTTTCTCTTTTTAGTTTGATTCTTCAATTCTTGTATGTTGTGTTTTGTATTATTTATAGAGCAAGGGGAAGTGGTGGTGGTTGATGAAGGGAAGTATGTGGACTGGTTTAGCTGGTTTTCAAAGCTGTTCCTGCCGCACGGGTACCCACACTCAGTTAGTAAGGACTACACCGCTTACCAGATTTGGGACACCGCACAGGCTTTCTGCAGCACCATCACAGGTCAGTCTCTATGTCCAATACAAGGATATATTTTTTAATAAACAGGTAAAAGCAAATTATACAATATGTATAATGAAGGCAGTATTTAAGGAAAACAAGGCTAAGGTGGACATATCGTGCAGACTGGTAGAATAGCTCAGCTAAAGCACAGCCCCGTGTGGTGCCGGCAAAGAATAGTACCAACCCATACATACCCGTGGGTGTCGTAAGAGGCGACTAAGGGTTATAAACTGGAGGATGGGCAGCAGCATCCTCCTTTGTATCTTACATCTTACTTACTGCGGTCACCTACAACCGCGGTCCATGGTGCCAGCCGTAACGCTAAAAAGCGAGGTGACTATGATACTTCCCCTCTACATTTTTCTAGCAAAAGCTAGAATTCTGGAGGGAGCTCCCTGTCCTGTAGTGGACGTTCATGGGATGTTATGATGAAAGCACAGCTAAGTTAATTCACAAGACTGATAACAGAAAGATATATTTGCATATGGTCTCTGATCTTTGGCACACCTCAGGTGCTACATATAATGAGCGCTAATTAAAAACTTGATATTTAAAGGTCACATAGGCTTGCATATTCACTACAAAAGACCCTCAGGAGCACCATGTGAATCGCGCGGGCGGGTGCACGCGAGGGTGCGGGGTGGATTGCAAGGGGGCATAGAGAGTCTGTTCTCTATGATAGTACTATTTATTTATTTATTTATTTATAATCAATTCCTCACTACTTTAACAGAAAATTCCAATGCATGCAGAAGGTTACATTATAACTTAAATACTATTATTTTATTCTGTGTCTTCGGCATGGTTACTTTATTGATCTTACATCCCAGCCCAGAATTATTTATTCTTAGTAATGAAGTCTTAAGTAAAAATCATCTTTTGATCTATGGCTTTTGAAGCAATGCACAATAACTTCCCTTACAAAGTAACATTGAATTTAATTGAATTAGCCTTTTATTCCTGATAAAATAGAGTACAAATCAATCATAATATATTACATTACACAATACCAATATACATTCAAATTGCTATTTCCAATTGATTAATTTATGATTTATTTATTATTTTAGCCTTACATCAGATTTTTTTTTCAACCAAACTTAAACTTAATTATTTAAATTAAATTCTGTCTGCCTCTTGGCGAAAGCCTCCTCCAATCTTCATTCCTTTCTGTCTTGTGCCACTCTTGTCCAAGTTCCTCGATCATTATTATTTTATCAGTTCGTCCTTTGATGAAGGCCTCCTCCAGGCGTTTCCACTTCCTCCTATCCCATTCTTCTCTTCTCCATACTGGACCAGCCGTTGCTTTTATATCGTCTTCCCATCGTATGTACTGCTTGCCTCTTTGCCGTTTACCCTCTCTCGGGTACCACTCTGTTACATCTCTCGTCCATTTCCCTCTTTCCTCTCTTAAAATGTGTCCTACCCATTTGCATTTCAGTTTCCTAGTAGTCGTAACAAAGAATAGTGACCAACATATTTTGTATGCTGAAATGTTTTTGTGCATTTTTGCAAAAGGTGTACAATAAAAGTTGTTGCTTTTGACCTCAAAGTGGGCAAACAGATGTATGGTCCAAAAACTAAGCTTAAGTCATGTTGTGCTAGTCACATAGCATAACATCACTTACTTATCTCATACAGTATAACATTACTGTCTTATCTCATATAATATATGAGATAATAAAACTGTGTTCGCAAAAATGTAGTGCTGAAAGTCAACAATTACAATTTCAGTACTAACTGCTTGCATGAACCAAGAGTAAGCTAAGTAGCAAATAAATATGGTTATTTGTGTTGCCACTGAAATTTTGTGTATTTGCACCATTAAACTGAAATTTTCTAGAAACAGGTAAAAAAGACCGGCCAAGTGCGAGTCGGACTCGCGCCCTAAGGGTTCCGTACCTATCTACCATATGATATACTAAAAGCTTTTGCTCTTTGATTTTAAAAACTCCGCAACCATCCAACTTGATCCCTCTTATATAGAAAAGTTCTTGAAACGGGAGCTCACCTTAATTGGTTACTATTAGTTGTAAAAAAAAATTAAATATTTAATGATTTTAGACTTTTCCCTTTATTTGTACTGTGATACCTAGCTTCTTGCCAAATTTCATAATTTTAGGTCAACGGGAAGTACCCTGTAGGTTTTGCTTTTTTGCATAAATATATGGAGATGAGGACATAAAATGCCATATCTTTTGATTGCGTTGTTGTAAAAAAATAAAATTTTCAGATCTTGTGTGGTTTATACACCTTAATATTCGTTATCAATTGCAACCTGATACCTCTTCTCGTTCTTAAGAAAAAGGGTCTTGACAGAATACAGACGGACAACAAAGTGATCCTATAAGGGTTCCGTTTTTTTATTTTGAGGTACGGAACCCTAAAAATAAGAATTTAAATTCAAAGCGACATTACACCCAGTTTTTCTTGCTTTTAAAACCACATTACTTGAGAAAAGTTTTTCAGTTTTGTAGTTTGAATAAAATACAAAATTTTCAGAATTCATAAAAATAACCCTATGCTTAGGCTTCAATTTATTATTGACCGACCGGGCACCGGCCCGACCACAGAGGGCCCGACGCGCTAAACGTAGTAAAAAAAATCACCATAACAAGTTAGCTTTGCATGGTAAGCTTTTAAGTTTAAGTTCATTCAAAGAAGTACTTTCCGTTTTTCTTTCAATACAAACAATACATTGTCCAATAATAACAAAACAAAAAAGAATTAAGTTACATTGGTCGTGACATTCTAAAGACATGCTCTGTCATACATGTGACCATAAATTTTATATAATAGATATTTGTGTGTAGGTACATTGGCGACACAGGAGGTGTTGCGAGGAGTTGGGGTGGGTGACAGCACAGCCACAGCTCTAGCAGCTACCATCACCTGGGTTATTAAAGATGGCTGCGGACATGTCGGCAGAATATTGTTTGCCTGCACACATGGGTACGCATATATGTTTAAATAAAAGCCTAAATTGTGGTAAATCTTGGGTATACCGATCTGTTTGTTTATCTGTTATTTACCACTGATCGGAGTTTTATGGCTTTCTTCTTTGTGGTTTAGAAAGCATGTTTGAGCGAAATTCAACCTACTTGTATGACTGTATGATGCACGAAAATAAGCATAAGCCGGGCCGTGATTCAAATTCTTGGACTGTATAGGTACATCATATGTACATAAGAGAAAACAAATATACATTCTATAGTCTATTTTGAAAGAGTATTAATTTCAGCATTGATTAGTTAGTATTTCATTGATTTAAAATATTACATTGAATAATTATTATATTCTTTAACTTACGAGTATATAGCTCTATTTTTCCAATTTGGAGTAAAATAATCCATGTTTATGATCGTTTGTCCACCGTGACGATACCGTACAGTCACAAAGTTACGAGCAAAAACAGAACTTATCAAATCAAATCTTTTTTATTTGCTATACGAGTAGATATGGTTACAACATGATGGTAGTAAACAGCAGTATAAGTTCTACATATCTAGCCTACTCAAATAGCATGCAAATATTTTGAAATAGACTATTAGCTCCAGTCATATACCTACTATACGAACAACGCACGAAAATGTTTATTACAACTGCATTATTATTATAACTGTCCCATAGTGTCATCGCCGATATAAGCATGATATGGCTCCGATATCAGCGCTAATTTTTATCCGGCCAATCTTTTGTTGTATCAGTATCGTCTCAATGACGGTGCAGTAGACAAATGGCGCAAGCGAGTTTAAACTGCGTGTCGTACCATCTTTCCCAGTGCGGTCACCTGCGGTGGGTTGGTCTATGGCACCAGCCGTAATGGGGACAAGCGTGTTGATTATGGGTTATTTAAATTTACCACGTTTTTTTACTGCGAAATTCTGAAAGTGCTCTCTGTCTATACCTATACAACGTGTTAACGGAATAAGTGAAACTGAAAAAAAAGTTTGTTCAGAATCGAGAGTAGAATCAATTTCACGGGTTTTTGATAGGGGTTTTTTTTTTATTATTTAAATTTTGGCCACTTATAAATACGGCGCGGGGCGCCGCGCGGTGCATGAGCGGTGAGGAGGGAAGTAGGCGTATAACAATATCTAGAAACTATTTTTTAAAGATTTTTTTAAACACTAGGATTTATTTTAATAAAAATCAGTTAGGGTATCACTTGGTTTCGGGTTTCGCTTATTCCATTAACACGTTGTATAGTAGTGGACTTTTAGTGGGATGTTATGTGATGATGATCTTAATGTTTTAGGACCCAACTCGATTCATACAGCAAGCGATGGCGTTTGTACGCAGATGTTTTGAACGACGCCGCCATGTGTATAGAAATATCACTACCACTGTTTAAGGAATTCACCACGTTTGTGCTTTGCGTCAGCACAACCATGAAAGCTATAGTTGGTGTTGCAGGTAATAAATAAAATATCTATACAGATTCTGCAACAGTGTGACGTAGAATTAATTTAAATCCGTTGTGTATTTATAATGTTACGGACCACGAAAATAGAATGAACCGCTTAATTAACAAAAAAAAACCAACCAAGTGCGTGTCGGACCACGCGCAATGTAGAGTTCCGTAGTAAAGTTGCTTTAGGAATTATAATTATTAAGCAGGTTTCGATTTTTTCATAATTTTTTTCGTCCTAACGACCAGCGAAGCCCAGCAGCGCCAGCGATAGTTTTCCTTATATATTATCACTAGCTGTGCCCTCGGCTTCGCCCGCGTGGAATTCAGACAATGTGCAGTCTCTCCCTCTCCCCCTCCGTCTCCCCCTCCCCCTGCCCCTTTACTTCTCCCGCGGGAGAAGGAAGAGAGGGTTCTCTTGGGGGATGATTTTTCAAACACGCTGAAACACATGTTTATTGCTTTCTTTTTATCAGCCTAAATCCTAATTTTTAAAAGAATTTTCATACGTACGTTCATCCCTTATTTCACCCCCTTGGGGGATGGTTCTCAAAATTGCTGGAACACGTGTTTATTTACTTTTTATTATCATGTCAAAACTGTAGGATTTTCATACGAATTTTCATCCCTTATTTCACCTTCTTAGTTGATGATATCTCAAAGTTACTAAAACTCATGTTTCTTTGTTTCTTATTAAATAACTAAAATCCAAATGTTCAAGTACCGGATGTCAAAACTGTAGGATTTTCATACAAACTTTCATGCCTTATTTCACTTCCTTAGGGGATGTATTTTGAAAAATTCTAAAACAAACTTTTTTTATTTTTCACCAAGAGCTCAGAATCAAATTTCTATAATTCTACCTTCAAAAATGAAAGACTTATAGACCAACATACGGAAAAAAATCACCCCCTTTTTCAACCCCTTGAAGGGTTTTTAAGAAATGCTTAAATACGTGTTTCTTATTTTTTTGCCAAAAACAGTCAAATTCGTGTGAATCTAACTCGAGAAACAAAGGACTTTCATCCCTTAGGGGATGAATTTTGAAAAATTATAAAACGTACTTTTTTTATTTTTTACCCTGAGCTCAGAACCAAATTTCTATAATGAAAGACTTATAGACCAACATACGAAAAAAATCGTTCCCTTTTTCACCCCCTCGAAGGGTGATATCAAAAAAATGCTTAAACATGCATTTCTTTATTTTTTACCTGAAGCTTAAATTCAAATTTGCGTGAATCTAGCTCAAGAAACAAAGGACTTTCATACAAACTTTCATACTTTATTTCACCCCCTTAGGAGATGAATTTTCCAAAATCCTTTCTTAGTGGGTAGTTTTGACATGCATAGAACCTGTGTACAAAATTTCAGATCTGTATCTATAGCGATTACGGCTCGGCGTTGATGAATCAGTCAGTCAGTCAGTCAGGACAAGCTCTCTTATATATTTAGATTATATGCTACAACTATCATTTTTTTTTCATATTTCTAGTAACAACCGTTTAGCTGGGTAACATTTAAACAATGGGTAACACTTGACTCTATCAAAAATTTGTGCTTCTAAGCTAAACATTTCAAAGTAAAGACCTATCTAACGATCTGTGGGGTCGACATGAAAAAAATTTTTCATCCCCATTTTACGGGAGGTACTTATCCAAAAAAAATATTTTTTAAGTTTTTATTGTACCACTTTGTCGGCGTGAATATGTATATCCATGCCAAATTACAGCTTTCTAGTACTAAGGGTCACTGAGCTAAGGGTTCCTTGTTTACTACGGAACCCTAAAATGACTGTATCACCCTCTACGTTCGAACGAAACTCAATAAATTTTCCTCTTTATTTTTGTGGCAATAAACCGGTTTGAGACAGATTTCCAAGCCTGTACGGGTAAACACCGACTTCCATTGTATTATCGGTCATCCAAGGACCTTGGGTAATTCTAAAACACTCGAGTAAACTTAGCTTTACTTTCGTGTCTGGAATTAGCCGTAACATATGTGTTTGTGTTTTGTCACTAGAATTTTAATGTATAATTTTTACTTTTAAATTTTAAATTTTGACATGATTATGTTATTATTATTTTTTGTTTTTACTTTAAATGGATTGATGTATTATGATGATGTACAATTTTATTTTTTTTAGCTTTACTTGACTATTATTTTTGACTGTAGCTACTTTTATCGCATTGGTTTTATTTTTACTGTAATGATAATTGTAATGTATGTAAATAAATAAATAAATATTTACTCTCAGTGTAGTTATTTATTGTTTTCCAAAGAATGGGCAACAGCGTCTTCTGTGTATCGCGCCATCCTACTACTGCGGACACCAACAACCGCGGTACATGGTACTTCCCCGCCACATTGTACCATGCGTTTTTGCTGGAATCCTGGAGGGAGTTCCCTGTCCGTCAGTCGACATTTTATGGAATGTTATGACGATGATGAATAATGATTGTTATTACAGGCATAGCCCATAACTTAGGGGGTACCTACCTGTGGTAGTGGAGCGGTGTGGGAGGGGATTAGTTGCATAATTGGAGGAGCAGTGTCGATGGAATAGGTTGTCTCTGTCACTCTAAGGCTGGCAACACTCTCCCGCAACGCGCAGCTACCTCAGGAATGTATGATCAATTTTTTCGTTAATTCCAACACTGGTAAGCACACAACACATTTGCAGCTATGTGAAAAGCAATCGGCTAAAACTGACAGAAAAAACAAGTTTATAAAACAAAGTTGTTCTTTCACGTCATGGCTGCAAAAAGTGTTGGTAAGCATTGGAGTAAACGAAAAAAATATGATTTTACTCAATTATGCGCTTTAGTGATGTTACATCTCTAAAAAGTTACATTCCTAAAAAGTCTATAAATTTCGGAAAGACTTAATTATAAAAGTTCAATTACAATAAATTCAAACATGTCTCAGGCAGTTTTTTGTTTACTTGTGTGAAGGCGGGGCGACGCGCGTTGCGCTGACGCAGCACCACGCAGTGACCGGTAACCTGGCGGATGTCGCGGCCAAGGACGCTGCGCAGGAGACCGCTGTTAATCTCGTCGCCTCCATCGCCGCTCTCGTACTTATAGGATTCGTCGGGTATGTATCTATACTATTCTATTATAAAATCGTAAATTGATTTTGTCTGTACATTGAAGATATTTATAAAAAAAATATCATGTTATGCTATTATGATACCTCTGAATCCAGATCACAGATTTTTGGACATTTTGTTTGTTTATTTGTTCGAGCATCACGCAAAAACTACTAAACGGATTTTTTTTTATTTGATAGCCAATAAAAAATTTACTTAAGGTGATCCGTTTTCCATACAAAAATTCAAATAACTTGCATTCTTACGCGGGACATAAAATTCTGTTGAAAAACGAACGAATACTGCTATTTTACAAGCTTTTATTTCACTTGCCTTATTAGTTAGTATGTTAGTTTGTGTGGGACAAATCTTGAAACTGAATTTTAGACCAGTTATTCTTATTCGATCGGGCTGAAATTTGGCATACTTATGTAAGTTCGGTGACAATACAATCTTATGGTATCATCGAGCTGGTCTGCTAATGGAGACGGAAGCTGACCATAGAAACTTCTAAGCGGAACAGCGTAACCCCGTCGAGTTTGGGTTCGTTGGATTTGTCTTTTTAAGTACTTTGGTCCCAGATGACCCCAAGGTCCTGATGATGAAGTCGGAAGGTGGCCATAGGAACTAATAAACTATACAAGATTGACCCGTCGAAATTGGGTTCGTTGGATTTGTCTTTTCAAGTACTCTGGTTCCAGATGATCACCAGCGAGCTGATCTGCTGATGGAGACGGTAGCTGGCCATAGGAACTTCTAAACGGAACAGCGTGACCCTGTCGAGTTTAGGTTCGTTGGATTTGTCTTTTCAAGTACTTTGGTACCAGATGATCACCAGCGAGCTGGTCTGCTGATGGAGACGGAAGCTGGTCATAGAAACTAATGAACTATACAAGATAGACCCGTCAAGTTTGGGTTCGTTGGATTGGTCTTTTCTAGTACTCTGGTACTAGATGATCGCCAGCGAGCTGGTCTGCTGATGGAGACGGAAGCTGGTCATAGGAACTTCTAAACGGAATAGCGTAACCCCGTTGAGTTTGGATTCATTGGATTTGTCTTTTCAAGTACTCTGGTCCCAGATGATCACCAAAGTCCTGATGATGAAGTTGGAAGGTGGCCATAAAAACTAACAAACTATGCAAGATTGACCCGTCGAGTTTGGGCTCGTTGGATTTGTATTCCCAAACATTTTGGTCCCAGATGATAATTAGGGTCCAGATGATAAAGTCAGGAGGTGGCCATAGGAACTCCTAAACTAAATAAGGTAGACCCATCGTGTTAGGGTTCGTTAGATTTGTATTCTCAAGCTTTTTGGTCTCAGATGTTGATCAGGGTCCAGATGATGGAGCCGGACGGTGGCCAAAGGAACTTATAGAATGAACAAGGTAGACCCGTCGTGTTTGTGTTCATTAGACATGTATTCCCAAGCACTTTGGTCTCAGATAATGATCAGGGTTCAGATGATAAAGTCAGAAGGTGGCCAAACGAACTCCTAAACTAAACAAGATAGACCCGTCGTGTTTAGGTTCGTCTGATTTGGCTTAGCAAATACTCTGAAATTACCAAGGTCCGAAGATGGAGATAGACAGAGCAACTCTGTTAAAAACATTGCAACCATGATTGGTGATTTAAAGAAAGGTTTAGTGAACGGTACGTGAACAGAATTCCGTTGTTCCGTGTGGTGCCGGCAAAGAATAGTACCAACTCATACATTCCCGTAGGTGTCGTAAGAGGCGACTAAGGGTTATAAACTGGACGATGGGCGGCAGCATCTTACATCTGACTTACTGCGGTCACCTACAACCGCGGTCCATGGTGCCAGCCGTAACGCTAACAAGCGAGGTGACTATGATACTTCCCCTCTACATTTTTCTAGGAAAAGCTAGAAATCTGGAGGGAGCTCCCTGTCCTTTAGTGGACGTTTCATGGGATGTTATGATGACGTGACCAGAATAATTTAGCCCTGCTTTCGGTGAGCACAGCTTAATGCAACGGATATACCATCAGTCCAGGAAGACTTTGGCAGTGACTGTATTCACATAATGTCACCAGTTAAGACAAAACTAAAAAGTTAAAAATAAAATATTAATAAAAAAAACTTTTTTAAAAACAAGCTTTTATAAGAAAAATTGTACTAAAACGAAACAAATTATTTTATGCAAGGGTCGTGCTGATAAATGTTAGTTATTTAGATGAATATAATAAAACACATCGATCGAAATCATGCATAAAACTTTATAATATTATATGACATTGAAAGCTTGTAGCGCAAATAAAATAAATGGTACAGCAGCACTGCACTTACTTTCTCGCAATACTCAAGGAAAAACTATCAACCGCAAACTTAAATTTGTAATGCCATACACATAGTATGGAAATACAAACTTTTATTTACGTTTTTCCAAAAAAATGTTCTAATGAAATATACAGATCAATTCAGAATTCAAATTACAAAACATTAAAACAAACAAACCTCAAACGATTTCGAGTAAATCACATGTGTAACTTTTGGTAGAACTTGAACACCCTTTATATGAATTTTCACAGATCAATGGATACTTGCATGGAGATTTTTTAAATTTCCCAACACATGTTCCTTATGGATAATTGTTCAGTTTAGTCTACTGAGCAAGCCCTTTCAGTTTTTGGTACACCCTGTGTACTAAATTTTATTCAAAAAATCATAAATAATATCCAGTCAGGTAGACAACCAATCCAGGATTAATATTATAGAAAATTTTAATAAACTCAATGGAACCAATTTTGGGTAAATCACATATTTACGATTTGGTGGTACAGGAACACCCCTTATATGAAATTACACAGATCAATTGATACTAGTGCAAGATATCTTACATGGAGATGCTTGGTCGTGCAAAGTTTTATCAAGATTCTATGAGCCGTTTTTGAGAAAATTTCAATTTTTCATTTTCGTTGTATGACAGCTACCCTCAAAATGAGAGCCAGCAAGAAACCACTTAGAACCCTTCGATGGATTTGCATAAAACTCCTAAATTCAAAATCTGGTGTCAATCGGACCATTCGTTTAGCCGCTAGGCCAAAGCGTGACGGACAGACCGACTTTTTGCACATATATAGTTGGTACTTATTGCATTAAAAAAATACAACCGTATATTTGCAGCAGTGGCTCCATCTAGTTGCGTTCGGGTCTAAGCTGGCCGTCACAGATCACCAAGGGCTTTCCTGCAGCCAACTAGCGCCCCCATCAGTTAAAAAAATACAAAACTTATCGAAAATCTGTCTTACTAAATTAAAGTTAGTTTAGTTTATTTCTAGACTACATACTAAAGTGATCAAATGATTGACTTGTAAAATTCTATATCCTATATCATCCTATACTATTAAGAGGATATGTGAAAAGATAGATATTTGACAGTGGGCGTAGTCTTTTCGCTTGAAAGAAATGGGAAAGGCCATGTCCCCACTAGGCTCACAGTGAGCCGACTGACTCTGAGCGGCGTATCGGTCGCTCACTCAATTCGTTCCGTCGTCGTAGTGACACAGTAAATATATAAGCTAAAGCAGTATGGAAACTCCTAACAAACGTCCAGAACTGGCGCACTCACACATGCGCCACCGCTACAGGAAAATAAGCAGTTAGTGATCAGATGACCCACAGTGCGAAATCAAATCTATATACTCGTAAGTGCTCAAATTTATTTTCACCTCACAAGCTCGAAAAACTTTGCTTTACTCGTATCTGTTAAAATCTGCGTGTAAAAGTAATTTTTGGCCGCTAGTGCGGAAAACGTTTTTGAAATTGCGACGTGATTATGAATTTATGGTATAGTATGGCATAATTTGTTAGCATTCTCCAAGCGTGTAGTGCGGTGAAAAATTGTGTTTCGCTCGGCGGCAAAGTTATTTCGTAAATCGTGCCTTGAAACCCTTGCTGCGCTCAGGATTCATCCTAGAATCCTTCGCTTGCTCGAGTATCAATACAAGGCACTCATGCCAAATAACAATTTTGCTACCTAGCATAGCAAGAAACTATTAATACCTTTTGTTGTGAATGCAGGAGCTCGCTGTTTCTGTTTATTGTGATGTTGGTACTGCACATTTCGTTTAACTACCTGGCGGTCCGCGCGGTGTGCCTGCGCACTATGAACGAGTCCCGCTATCTGCAGCTGATCGACGCGTACCTGCAGCGGGAAGTGATCCTCTCCCCCTGCGACGTCAACCAACACGAACCTATCCTCTTCTACCACTTCAAAAATAATCGATTGGGTAAACTTTAATTTTTATCCTATCGTTCACAGAATACAACTACTTACCAAGTTTCAACAGTATAGTTCTTATAGTTTCGGAAAAAAGTGGCTGTGACATACGGACGGACAGACAAACAGACAGCAGACATGACGAATCCATAAGGTTCCGTTTTTTGCCATTTGGCTACGGAACCCTAACAAAGGAATATATCGGTTAGTAGAAAGTTTTTGGTGTTTGTTTGGATTAAACTTAGTTTGAATTTCCGCGCATTTATTGAGAAAAGTACTATACAAGCCTTGGCAGCAACCAGGTATTGAAGGACTTACGCATGTGGGACTCGGCTAACGCCTCTGCCTACATTATCACGTTCGTCCTTTAATACCTTTTTTGTCGGCCATTGCAGTAATTTATGTAATAACTGTCAATTTTGACTTCTTCCTTTATGGTCTATGGGCTTACTCTTGACCTCGATCTAGCCGGTCGTTCCGAGCTTGCCCAAAAGAAGCCTATTCACTTGCAATAGATTCGGGTTATATAAACTCGGAAACACAGATGCAGGCAGAGAAGTCCTCCTTTCTTTCTTTCTCCTTAGCGGTGCGAATTATAAAAAAATGTTTTAAAGCGCTTAGCGCCCTTCCATTTTTTATGAAAAGCCAGCGACATGTACCTATGTGTTAATGTGCAATTCCTAGGAAATATATAGAATTCCTAAAAAGTTTAGAAATTGTATGAAATATTATGAACATTACATACAATTCCTAGGAAGTGTATGGAATTGTATAGAATTCCTGCTGATCCACCGGAAATGTGTAAAATAAATAGATTTTTGTCTGCATTTATCAATGTTAGGTTTAGTTTGGTCAGAAATTTATAGATTTAAAATAGATTAAGTTTAACACTTAGAATAAAAAACAAAATTAAAAATTTTGAAAAACCCACGCCGGATAATAACACGTGATTTTAAATGAAATAAATAACTTTTTTGAAAGTCCCCCGACTAGAGGTAAATAAGAAACAAAAACGAAATTAAAATATTTTTAAAGAGTTGTTTGTCACGACTCCTGCCATACATACAAATAATTATGACTTTTCTTAGTGCTTCCCACATTTACTTACCTATCTAATGATTTTTCGGAGAGATAAACACAGTAATAATAAAAAAAAATAGGTAAGCACTATATATTCGACTAACTATAATATAATTACAAATTCAAAAAATCCGTCGTGTATCCGGCGTGGGTATTTCAAAATTTTTAATTTTGTTTTTTATTTCAGTCTTTTCAGAGGTTACTATCGACATCCCATTAAAATTATGTGTCAAGATATTTTTTTTGTTACCTATGTTAAACTGTAAAATCGACGAATCTGCAGGGTGAATCGGCTTTACACGGGAAGCTAAAGTCCATAAAATGATCCCATAGATAAAAGCACTTTCAGTATTTCCCTATTTTGAAACGTGTATCTTTTTTGTTTTAGATCTATCGTAAAAGTAAATTTTAGGATAACAACAAATTATAAAAGCTCGTAAAGGGTGAATCGGACTCGCGCGCATTTAATACACTTCTCAGCTGGTGGCTCACACTTGGCCCGTTTTTTGGTCTGTAGGAATTTCATATTAACTTTCATCTCTAATTTTCATCCTCTTGGGGGATGATTTTTCAAAGAACCTGAAACATGTTTATTTCTTTCTTTTTACTAGCCTATATCCTAATTTTTAGTAGAATTTTCATATGAACTTTCATCCCTTCTTTCACCCATTTGGGGGATGATATCTCAAAATTGCTGAAACTCGTGTTTCTTTATTTCTTTTTATAATCTTATCTTATTAAGTGGGGCTGAGTTCCTTAATGGACCTCAGAGCACTTCGACCCTATGGGATCTTTTGTGCCTTTCTTATTATTAGCTTAAATCCAAATTTTCAAGTAGGTACCTCATAACAAAACTGTAGGATTTCTATAAAAAAATTATACCCTTATTTCATCGCGTTAGGGGATGAATTTCTAAAATCCTTCAACACATACTTTTTTATTCTTTATGTAGAGCTCAAAACCAAACCTTTGAAAATGAAAGACTTATAGACCAACATACGGAAAGAAAATCCCCTTTTTCTCCCCCTCGAAGGTTGATTTTTAAGAAATGCTTAAACATGTGTTTGTTTATTTTTTACGAAAAGCTTAAATTCAAATTTGTGTCAATCTAACTCAAGAAAGAAAATCACTTTCATACAAACTTTCATCCCTTATTTCACCCCTTAGGGGATGAATTTTGAAATATCCTAAAACACGTACTTTTTTATTTTTTATCAAAAGTTTCAAACCAAATTTCTATAATTCTACCTTTAAAAATGAAAGACTTATAGAACAACATACGGAAAAAATATCATCCCCTTTTTCACCCCCTTGAAGGGTGATTTTTGACAAATGCATAAACACATGTTTCTTTATTTTTTACCAAAATTCTAGCTAAATAAACAAAGGACTTTCATATAAACTTTCATCCCTTATTTTACCCCCTTGAAAAATGAATTTTCCAAAATCCTTTCTTAGTGGGTAGTTTTGACGTGCGTATAACCTGAGTACAAAATTTCTGATCTGTATCTGTTACGGTTACGGTTCGGCGTTGATGAATCAAACTGTCAGTCAGTACAAGCTGTTTTATATATTTAGGTGACACCTGTATAATTTTTAAAAAGGCCAAGTACGAGTCGGACTCACGTTGTGATTTTTTTTTTCACATTTCCAATTACGGCTGTTTAGCTGGCGGCATGGCAGCTTGATTCTAGATACAGAAATCATGCGCTTTAAAGCTAGATATTTCACGAACAGATCCATTAATCGAGAAATGATTCAAGCATACTCACAATATTTTTAAAAGACCTATCTAACGACACCCCGCACTATAGGGTAGACGAGAAAATATATTTTTCTCCCCACCCGTCCTGGCTGCTGCAGCGCCCCCTGGTAGTCTACAACCGTAAAAAATATCTAACAACATGCTCTGAAACAGCAGCCATTATGCGCAGAAAACCGCATTAAAATCGGTCCAGTAGTTTAGCTGGAAAATGGTAACAGACATGCAAACATACACACACACACACACATAAACAACCTCTAACCCCAAACGCATATACCGCCTCCGTTCCGTCGTGGGTAAAAAGAAACGAATAGTTTAGAAGAGATTTTTTTGGTGCTATCTAAGAATAGCCACCCCATCTCTTCCCATGGGTGTAAAAGGCAACTAAAGAATCGCGAACCGGAGGATTGGCAGTGTAACATCTTTCTGCGGCATGTAACACCATACTGCGGTCACCAAAACCGCGAACGATTTGCCAGCTGCACCGCTATAAATTGAGGCGACTGCTTCTTCATCCCAAAATATGCCACACATTTTTGTTTTGAAATTCTGGGGGACTTTTGATGGGATGTTATTCAAGAACGTTACGATGATACTATGTACACGCAAGGTAAAGCATATTAAGTGTAAGCCTCGCTTACTTCGAAGAACGTGCGTAAAATCAATATATCAAATATATGTCTGTTTCATGTTATGCCCGCGCCGTCTCTTGTAGGTGTGATTTTTTTACTGGGTCAGTAACATGGCACGACTAGCCGAGACTGATGTAGAATTCTTTATCTCTGGAGTCTGAGTCTAAACCCAGTGTGTGAAAGTGCTGTGCAGCCAAAATTTAATTTGAATAATTAAACTTATTTTATTCGCATTGTTTACCTGGAGGCCTTTGTATAAGGGACAGCGTGCATAGTCAACTTTTTGTCTTTGTCATGTCGCTCGAAAAGACAACTACCGGCCCCCATTAATGTATTAAAAAAGCTTCGATAGCCGGCCGGCCCCCTATACACCTAATTTATTGATCACAAGTCCTGGCAGAAGTCAGCAGGTGGCAGCTGTCCCACTGCGGTCAATGCTGAGACAGGAAAGCTTTTCGCTACCACAGTACACTACAAAAAAAATACACTAGATGAAGAAGATTTTGTCATTATATCTAGTAATTGTAATATCTAAGTTTAGTATTGATAACTTGTATGGAAGGTACTGTGTAAGCGAATAAATGATTTTATCATTATATTATTATTGGCATCCTAGTGTCTGTCGAGTTCAACGTATGTGCACCCATACAAGCTTAGAAGCTTACAAGCGCATACGCATTTCTCTGACAAAACTATGGCGGCAACAAAAGTTGCCTGTGCGCGCCAACCCGCATAGGCAACTTATAGGTTAGTTACCCTTTATGAACCTGAAAGGATGGCTCTATGAGGTTTATTTTTTTTTTCAGATTACATTATTAGCGGTTTTCGGATAAATATGGGATTTTCACTAAAAAAAGTAGTTATAGCTAACCCTAACTTAACATATTTAAAAACAGTCAAGAATGTTTACGCGAAGAGGAATTATCTTTTGTACCCGGATATTGGCAGCAGGAACATGTATGTGTTATTGCGAGAAGAAGCATCTACGAACGATACACTCTGCGCATACTTCCACGCCACCCTACTGTCTCTTATAATATGTGCTATTAACAGCGAGCCGTTGGTAAGTACAAAACCTTAGCGTCATTTCGTTTCTACGGAGTTACATACTATAAACTGTACATTTATATTGTAAGTATAATTTGTACACCCTAAAAAGACATTTAGTGAGGCCACTTACAGTCTAAAAACACATTTAGTGAGGCCACTTACAGTCTAAATAATGTAGCTTGATTAGAATGACTTAACCTCGAATCTTCGTAAAGTTAGATTCTTTCTTCCTCACTTATTTTATCCTTTTGTTATCTACTTTGAATTTGTGAGTACTAAATTTGTTGGTAGTTTCACTTTAATTGCTATTGGTGTCGATTCTGGCAGACCCAAATTATTATAAAACTAAACTAAATTTGACAGGTCTAAAAATATTATGCTGTCTTTTATTAGTCTGTAGGGAGTAACAAAGCCAGCAACAGTTTTAGACCTGTCAAATTTAGTTTAGTTTTAGTTTGGGTCTGCCAGAATCGACACCATTTATTATTATGTTTTAATTTATTATTCTAATATGTACCCTAATTTCTCATGATTCATAAACACTTAGCTCTGTACAGTACACCTCATGTTCCCTATCTAGAGGTTATAGCACAGGTTCTCCTTTTTTAAGTACTAGCCCCTCACCTACTATGTATTTGCATACAGCATAGCCCTAAGATAGCTCTAAATTTTTATATCTATAACTTGACTGTAATGGTTAAATGTAGAACGTTAAATAAATGATTTTATTACTTTGTAATGACAAAGCTAAGCGTGAGAGCAGGACGGAGCGATACGGGTCTCTGTCACTTTGATATCTTAATCGCTTCGTCTTGCTCTCACACTGCTGATATTCTGATATTATATCATTATTCATCTGTAATGAGAAGTTTATTGTGTAGGTATGGTCGAGCTAGTAACTACTACATGATATACATTGATTAAAACCATGCGTGAGAGCAGGTCGGATCCACACATGTCTCTTTCGCTCCAATGTGTAACGCATCGCTCCTTCCTGCTCTCACACTGCTGTCATTCTTATCAAGCTACATTATTTAGACTGTAGGTGGCCTCATTTATTCTGTTGTCAGAGTGTACAAGAATATACTTGTAACTCCATAGAAAAGAAATAAGGCTAGCACAGTTGACGTAACAAATCGTGTAAGAATATATATAGGTTTATAACAGTACTCACAGAATTACTAAGCACAAAGTTTGTAAATGACTGCTTATTTATTCCTTACTATTATAAAATTGTAATTGTTAATTGTTGTTTTGCTGTTTTGATGTCTCTGAATTCAAATCACTTATTTTTGGACTTTTTATCTGTTAGTTTATTTGTTCGAGCATTTTTTTATTTTATTTTATTTGGGAAACCTACGGCATAACAAACAAAAGTGCTTATGAAGTATTAGCAATTCGACCAGCCAATTACAGGTCACCACAAAAATAAAAATTGATAGAACAGCAGTGGTACAGAAACAATAACTAAATTACGAAACACATGTGATTACAGCTGCTACTTAATGTAAATACAAGATATGTACCTAAATATTTAATTTCTTATATTTACGTCTTAATAGGTAGATATATGCCTTAATATAAAAAACCGGCCAAGTGCGAGTCGGACTCGCGCACTGAGGGTTCCGTACCACCACATAAACATAATTGTATTAGTTGAAATTTCAGTAAGTTAATGTGCTAGATTTTTTGAGTCCGACACGCGCTTGACCAAATTTTATTATTTGTTGTTATTTTATAACCTATGCCCTATAAACAAACCAATTTTCAAGTTTGTAAGTGTTCCCGTTTTTAAATAGAACTAAAACAAAAATCGCCTCAGCAACCATCCAACTTGACCCCTCTCTTATATGAATGTTCTTGAAACGGGAGCTCACCACAATTGGTTACCATTAGTTGTGAGAAAAGTTGTAATATTTAATGATTTCAGACTTTTCCCATTATTTGTACTGTGAGACCTAGGTTCTTGCCAAATTTCATAATTTTAGGTCAACGGGAAGTACCCTGTAGGTTTTTCATTTTTGAATAAATGTATGGAGATGAGGACATAAAATGCCATATCTTTTGATTGCGTCGTTGCAAAAAATTTAAATTTTCAGATCTTATGTGGTTCATGGATCCTAATATATGGTATTAATTTCAACCTGATACCTTTACCCGTTCGTGAGATAAAGGGTCTTGACAGACAGACAGACAGACAGACAGACAGACAGACGGACAACAAAGTGATCCTATAAGGGTTCCGTTTTTTTCTTTTGAGGTACGGAACCCTAAAAAGGGAGAAACAATATATAAATATATATTATTTCAAAACTTTAGTATAAGTTGTAGTATTATTCTTTTTTTATTCGCTCAAACCAAACTCAATCATGCATTAGTAAGGAAGTAATTTTGCTTCTAAAAAAGCATCATGCAAAAACTTCTGAACCAATTTTAATAAAATGTTTTGTTTCATAAACACTGGCATATTTTTATTAAAATGCGGACAAAGTCGCGTGCAAAAGCTAGTTTAATCAAATTGGGAGCTATAGGTTATAACAGTACTCATAGAATTAGTCTTAGGCTGCCCGCACACGACCGAGAATCGGTGGCCGATTCCGCACACGACCGAGAATCGGTGGCCGATTCTCGGTGATATAAATAAATAAATTAGGTGCGTGGTTGTTGCAGGCTATTTACGAGATGAAGGAGAACGCGCGCCCGTTCGCGACCGTGTGCCACATCCTGCAGGCGGCGGACTGGAGCCGCGACGCCGTCCCCACCAGCCAGGTGGGCGGCAGCGGCTTCCTCTACGACCCCTCCGAACAACTCATCATCTTTCTCGACGAAGTAGTCCATAAGGAATGGAAACGATTCAGAAGTGGACTTCAAAAAATGAGTGAGTTTCACTTCACTGACGTCATGTATGCCAAATTCCTAAGTGGGCGACTCTCAATATACAATCGAGCCTATTTTTAATACTCATCAAAAACTTCTATAGAACCAACCCAGGTTAAAACCTGGTTAAAAACCAGGTTAAATTTTTCTGATACATTTATGCTATTTATGGGTTCCGTGGTCAAAAAGGAATCCTTATAGTTTCGTCATGTCCGTCTGTCTGTCTGTCCGCAGCTTAGCTCAGAGACCTTTAATACTAAAAAGCTGAAATTTTGTACGGATATAACAAAATTCACAGTAGTAGCATATATGATGAAATTAAAAAGAAAACTATCATGACTAAGAAGGCTTCACAGGTTAATGAGCTATAACCGAAAAACTAAAAAAGGAGGTAAAAAGTTGATGTTATAAACGTTTTCAAATACTTAGACGAAAACAGTTTTACAATTAAAAATCATAAAAAACTACGGAGCCCTATACGCGTGGCCCGGCTTTTTTATTTCTCTTGCTGTTTTATAATGTAACAGCTTTAATTTGGAAACCTGAGACTACGTTTTAGTTCTTTTTCTGGGTCGGTTTTTAGGTACTCCAACGACGGTTAAAATTTACGAGTTGGTCCCATAGAAATTTTAATCAGTATAAGAAACAGGATCGATTGACATTGAAATAAAATAATGGTAAAAAAAATACTTTTTAAACAAGCTTTTATTAGGCGTAGAAAAATAACTTAAACGTTATCACAGTCTCAGGTTTTCAAATAAAAGCTTATTATTAGCATTATAATAAAACAGCAAGAGAGAAATAAAAAACTGGTCGAGTGCGTGTCGCACTCGCGCGCATAACTAAAGACGGTATTTTTATCCCAGTGGTGCGGATCCTCGGTGCGCGAGTCTGACTCGCACTTGGCCGAAATTCTTTCTTTCTTTTATTCATTTGAAAACCTGAGATTGTAATATTTTAGGTCCTTTTCTAAGTCTAATTAAAGCTTGTTCTTTAAATAATTTTTACCATAATTAAATTCTTAATTTTTTTGTATTTATGATGTCAAATACTAAAAAACAACTATCTTCACACCTTAAAATCAGACGAGCCCAAACCCATGATAATTTTCTACGTACGCCCAACAGCACATCAGTAGAAACACTTTGGACTGAGATATAGTTGAAAATGTTTCCATTTACAATCGGTTGACCGTTGGTAAGGTATGGTTAAATTAGGTAATTGACATCAAAAACAGCGCCTCTAGTATGGAGGAGAAAAACTACAGTATGATACAAAAGTGATTGCTGCATCTTGTAAGGGAAATTTGATCGTTGCTTTGTAAAAACAGATAAATTTCCCCAAAATTCCTAGTTAATCTAAATATTTTATAAAGAAACCTCCCAGAGTTATTTTATGAATAAAATATTACCAGGTGAGCAAGCCATGCTGCCCACCAAAAGAGGCGCTGCAGGATTTTTTAAGCACAGTACGATCTCACTATTCTATGGGTATCTTCCGGCTCCAACATCTTATACGTTAGTATTATTATAATCCAAGCCAACATCAGATCAGCTCCAAGTTATAATAATATCGCATTGTCGTGCGATTCACATACGTACCGGGAAGTGGGTCAAATTTTACTTGCAAGATTTGGTTATAGACAGACACCGCGACGGGTGAAACTAAATAGAAGCTTTTAAAAATGTGTAAAATTTTCATGTAAAATGTATGGGATAAGCATTTTTCAATTTCTGACTTTATAACTTTTTCTCGAAAAAGGCTCTAACGATTTTTAATGAAATTTACTATACAGGGGTTTTCGGGGGCGAAAAATCGATCTAGCTAGGTCTCATGTTTAGAAAAATTCGTTATCTCCGTTTTTTGAGATTCTTGAAAATAGCGCGTTCATAGACCTACAGCGCCATCTGTTATTGGGCTTTGATTAACATTATGCAGAGCAAAGCTTGGTCGCCCAGGTACTTTATACATATGGTACAAATATTGCTCGTTTAATAGTATAGGATATGTATAGGATAGATTCTCAAGGAAGTACCAAAAATATTTGTTGGGGAAAAAGTTTCTTCGTATTTTATATGAAAACTCAAGACACTATTATAAAAATAATAAAACAAACAAAAACAATATAAAACTCAAGACCTTTTTTTTTTTTCAAAGTTTATTTACATTTAATAAAAGTATTAGTCCATGTTACAGTATATTGATGACTTTCTGTCTTTTTTTTTTTTAGTTAGTATAACATGATCCCGTTGCTGTAGAAATTTTGGGTCTTCTGATCAAAAATACTTGACTAGTAGTTTGGCAGTCCTCTCTTCATGTTAACCTGACACTGCCTAAAGAATTCTAAAGAGACCGAAACATAGGTGGAAATCTGAAGGTGCAAGATCAGAGCTATATGGCGGATGCATTTACACCTCACAGCCAAACTCTCTTAATTTTTGCTGAGTGGCAAAACATGTGTGTGGTTAGAGGAGGCTGTGATGACTTGCTTTCACACCAGATAGGTTGGCTGGAAGAGATCTCTTATAGAGATAAGCTCACCTTTGTAAACATAGTTCGTATATCAACTTTTGTAATTATGTATGTGCAATAAAGAATATATAAAAGCTCATAATGAATAATGCTCTTCTAATCCCACCATACAAACAGCATCACCTTATTGCTAGTTAACCCGGGTTTTGCCACAGTCTGTGAAGCCTGACCGACCTTTGACCACGACCTTTTGCGCACGTTCTTGTCATTCGCGATCCACTTTTCATCACCAGTTTTTGTAAGTGGTAGGGCTTTTGTGCAAAGTCCGTCTGGGGAAATACCACCCCCTTGCCCTTTTCTGCCGTAATGCAACGATAAAGCTCACCTGCTCGTTTGCCCACTTGTGACATTAAAAAAAACAGCTTTTCAAAAACGGTTCGGTTTCATTACGTCTCAATCAAGAATCACAAATGAGTACACGGTTCATTAGGTTTCTTTCAATGATCTCGTGTGGCACCCAAATATCGAGATTTTTTGTGTGCCCAGCTTTTTTCAAATGGGTCAAAACTGTTTTGTGGTCGACCAGAGCGAGGTGAAATTCCCGTATTGAAAACGCTTAAACCAAGTTTGTGCTACTCTTACTGACTCTGCATTAAGTGTATTGACGTCACAATTTTTTTTCGCGGCTTGCGTTGCATTTTTTCCTTTTTGTAACAAAATTTCAAAATGTATCGACTTTCTTCATTTGATGAGTGAACTCATTTTGACAGAAAGAAAAACAAATGAAAAATAGCTGGAAACTAATTTGATTATTTTTTGAAATCTTCTTTGCGTGTCGATGGCATTGTATAATTATACAAGAAACTTAGAAACTTATTAGCAACGAACCCTGCATTAGGTCTAGGTTGAATCTGTATAGCAGGCGATAAAATACAGATTTACTAAGAAATGATTTAACTAAAAGTACATCTAGGCGAGTTTTATACATGAGTAACCTTTTTAATGTCATCGTAACCAGCCAGATACAAATAGTACAGCCAAAGAGATTTTATTAGAGGTTTATGCATACTATACGCGAAAAGACTTTTTCCCCGACCTATTAAAATAATTTCTTTGCAAACAAAACAAAATTACGTATAAAACAAACATCGTTTGATGTGAATATACTTGGTATTGGTCTGTAAATTCACATCAAACTGTGAATTTACTTGCCCGTGTGTAATAATAATGAACAATGTTTTGCAGGCTGGGACCTCAGCAAACATTTACTATTGTCCGATGACTGGCGCGTCACCACTCACACGATAGATCCAGAGGGTAAATGTTTAATAGAAGACGATGACGGCGACACAGGACCAGTTACTTATATACTAAACGATGATTTCAACCCTGGACCCTTGAACATCGATAGCGAACAGATGCTTCGTTTGGAACCTGATGATGATGGCATGTTTACAATTGACCCAGAATCAGAAACGTATGAGGACTCTGAGTATAAACAGAAAGGCACGATTAGATGGTCAGTTGACCATCTTAGAAAAATGAGGAATGCGGAAGGCAATGAATCGATAGGAAGCAAAAACTCTGCCGAGGCCGAGAAAATAATTACTATAAAATCTGACGAATTCAAAGAACTGTCTACATTTAGAACTGCGCCTACTAATGGGGTCGAGTCGTTGACAGAGGATAATGAACCGAGGGCAAAAGATGAATACGAGGTACCGAAATCGGAATACAAGGAACCGTCGAGTGAATATAAGGTTCCGTCACCGGCAAGTAAGGAAGCGTCAGAAGAACATAAAGAACCGGCTGTAGAACATACAAAGCACTCTAAGGAACATAATGAAAAGGAATATAAAGATCTGTCTGCAGAAGCGCGTAGCGAAAATGAGAAAGGAAAGAAAAGCTCTACTAAAAAACGTACTAGCAAAAAAGTTTCGAGTGAGGACCAAGAAGAATGTTGCTCGGAGAGGAAAAAAGAAAAAGGGAAGTTTCCATGCTGTGGCTCTAGCAAAGACAAACCCAAGGACGACTGATACACGTGCTTACGATGTTTATCGTAGTTAATAAGCTAGTCAAGTCCAAGTTATAAGCTCATAAATCATAAACATTAATTAATAATTTACTGTATAAGGCTGCCATTTGTTCTTTTATCAAACCTGCTATCTTTGATTCGTATTGAATTTTAATCCATATCAAATCAGTGATTACGACGAAGATTAAAATTGCACCATGCTTGTAATAGATTTACCCTCCAAAGGACACATAAGTACTACAGGTGAATACCAGCTACTTTACCATTATTATAGGGTAAGATGACAACACAAGAGTCTGCACCTGTCTTTATTGATTGAAAATTTATATGTGGTTTAAATGTACTTATGTTAACACAGTATCGTTACAGCGTGTAACAGAAAGGTGACAATACTAAAGGACGTGAATCTGGCTCTTGAAGCGATTTTACAACAGCCTTAACAAGTACATGTCACTAGTCGATGTGGCGGAGAGTAGTTTGATGAACAGCTTAACACATAAGCTCACAATAGTAGATTAGTAGCCAAGGGCTGTAAGGAATCAATTGCAGCCCGAGATATTTAGGCGCACGAGCGCAGCGAAGGCGCCTATAGTTCGAGGGTGCAATTGATGCTTACACCCGAGCTAACTACTCTGCTTTACATCTCGATTGTGAGGTAAGTAGGTCCTTATTACCACCAAATTGTAGGTGACCAATTAGCGCTATAGGGTAATGTAGCTGGAAAAGCCCTAGGGCGATAAGTAATTAAAACGCCCGCCGCCCCGCTGCTGGAGGCGGCCATCAAGGCGGACGTTTTAATAACTTACCGCCCTAGGTCTTTTCTAGCTACATTATTACCCTAGAGCGCTAATTGGTCACCTACAAGCCCCATTTGGGGGTAATAAGGACCTACTTACCGAATATGAGAGATGTAAAGGTAGTTTATTGTTTGACCTTGAGCATACACGTGTAACGTAACAATAATATCTTGTAAAGATAGTTTCTCTGCTCCGGTCGGAATAGAAGGAATAATAATTTATTTTACTATGGAACGACATCGGTCATTGTGTCCAAAGTTGAAATGTCAGATCATCAAACGTGATTTGACATTCTCATACAAAATTTACAAATCGACGCATTTGCCATATTTTCATTAATCTTCTTTGTATTACCCTTATATTGCTATGGTTTTTACCTCCAAAAACACTATTATTATAATTCATTCCGTCGCCAATGTACATTCCATATGAAAAAATATACATACTTAAAAAATCATTACAATCAAGTATGAAACTTTATTGAAAAAGAGTACAATAAATCATGACACTATTAGCTAGTTTTTGTTTTTATGTATAAAAGATTCCTCCTTTTCTCTCGCTGCATCTGTTAAAAGAAAATGCCATACTTCATATTTTTTTACTTTCGGTGATATTAATATAAAAACTGGAATGTTTGCATTTGTTTAGTCAAAAAACCGGAGTCAGTGGCGTTTTTCTACCCGCTCGTGAATGCAAATTCATCAAGGGACTCAACCGCCATAAAAAACCTATCCAACTAGAACGAATTTGAATCTGTAGAGTTCGTGAGCCAACAACACATTTTTATGACAAGTCCCTTTTGGACGATATATCGTAAAATTCTTGAGAGTTGTATCATGAAGCCACGTGAACGTCAGCTGCGGTGGGTTGAGCCTTGCAGGGATACCCACCCACTAAGACGAAGAATGTACATCATTGCTATAGCACAAATATGCGGGAAGAAATTTTGTAAGAAAATCCATTGTTACAGCAATGATTGTTAACCTGCTGGGACGGAATATTGTATGGAATTCCCGTTAACGTACTGCTTTTATCTGTCAATGGACTATTTTCATTATCATAATGCCAAAAGACAAAGATTTTAGCTCTAAGTTCGCGAAATGATACTGGCTACTTGCACTTTTCTGAAAAAACAAAAAGCAAATATCAGTGAGAGATGTGAACGCCATTTTGTTTTCAATTTATGTCGTTTTACCACATAGAGGTCAGTGCTGCGTTTTACCCTTATTATTTCTTTTTTTTTTTTCACCGAGATATAAATAGCAAAATTTGCATCTGATATTTTTTGTGTGACCAGCTGACGTATAATCCGCCACTTTATAATTTGATAAATTCTCTTTTGAGATAATTAAAAACTTTTCTCTATCCACGGAACCTCAGCTGACCTTCACGAGGCTTCATGATACAACTCTAAGGAATTTCATGAGTTATCGCCGGAGAGGAAATGACTGACGATATGTGTACCTGGCTCGCGCACTAGTGGGTTACTCCCGCACCCAGAAATTGGTCTATCAATACCGACAATCGCATGCAAGGGATGACCTAGCCAATCATAAGGTTTTATTCTGTTCTCATAACATAGGTATTCTAAAGTGATAAAAAAACTTTATTCAATTACTTTTATATCTCACCGTATCATGTATGAATTCCACAGATTTAGATAAATCTGTAATGAAGTCTTCATAAAAAAGTTTGAAAAATATCGCTGTTTTGGGAGCACAACAAACACTTTTGTTTTATATGGATCAAATTGCCTCGAGGGGTGCCGCCGGTGCCTATTTTAAAATAATGTTAGTCACAAATTATGGCAGGTAAACGTCGTAAAGTCAGCATCAGATATTATAGAAGCAAGCCATGTATTAACTAAAAAGACAACCAATAAT
The DNA here is from genome assembly GCA_947532105.1 of Athrips mouffetella. Lineage (NCBI taxonomy): Eukaryota > Metazoa > Arthropoda > Insecta > Lepidoptera > Gelechiidae > Athrips > Athrips mouffetella. The sequence continues at coordinate 39,253,021 of OX383956.1, forward strand.
ATCTGCATAACACTAAAATACAAACTATTTTTTGCTTCGTCCCGTGGTGCTCACAACAATCAGAAAACTTTTGTTGTATGGATTATTATGATCACCTGAAAGGCTTAGCTTAGCTACTTTTGATGCAGACTGTGTCTCCTGATTTTTTATTTATTTTAGTCTGTATAGTCTCTATGTACGCTGTTAGACTTGTAATTTGCACTTTTTTATTAATAGGCACGTTAGTTTGGGATTGGTTAACTCACGAAAAAGAAAAAACAAAATATACTACATCTTTTTATTTTTAGTATTGTCAAATTATTGATTCGCTTCATGACATTACAACATTCAGGCGTGCCGCCACTGCTGATAAATGAACGATACCGTGACCATCGCAACTCCAGGTGATTTCGATTATATACCGACGAACTGTCGCGACCAACTTATTACAGATATTCAATATAACTAGCCATAAGACACTAACCGAGTTGCTATGAGCATATTAAAATAAAAGAGTTGCAACAAATTCAACCAACAAATCAGATTATCCTCACAGTAACTCTTTCAAAAACCAACAATAATGTTGTTGTATTTTTTATAAATTATTTAAATACTTTGGTAACTCGAAATAAATTACAGTACGTATAGCTACAAGCACTTTCAATAAATTATAACAAAACACAAAAGTGCCGATCAGGAAAGATAACGAAGTATGATTGAAAGATAACCATTTTCCAAATCTAATTATATAAGTACCTAGGAGACCACTCACTTGCGTTCCCACGCGGCTACATGGGGTTATTCAACCACTATTGCGAATAAGTACAATCAATCTACAACCAACGGACAAATACTGAGTGAAATCCAATTAATTTACATTCCAAATGACTATGTCATTCATTTCTTATACTAGTATGCACAGCATACTGATCACTATTTGTTACGAAAATTTCTACAACTCTATATTCCTTTACTACAAAATTTTATTATTTTACGTAATAGGGTAGCTAAGTGAGGATTTCAGTTGAATCACACCACCATACTAGTCAATTTACAGTTAAAAATATTGATATACCACTTATATTATTAGCAAAATATAATTAAAATAATTAAAAGGTATACAATTTACAAATCGGCTCATAATAAATAAATAATAAACTATAAAATAATCACAGAAATAAGTACAAAGAGGTATCACGATTTATGATCGATTACAGATGTGGCAACATTAAAATTGTTGCAATGAGTTAAAAAATGCATCACATGCGTATATGCTACCAACGCTTATAGTAGTAGATATTTGATTTTGCTTAAAATAATAATAAAAAAAGTTTATTTTTAAAATTGACTGCAGTTAGTGTGAGAGCAACTGTAGTGGGAGGGGTAGGGGTGGTGATTGGTGGCGCTGGCGCGAGTAGGGGATTACTTGCCGATCATCTTGATGAGCATATCGGAGCTGAGAGACTTGGGCCGCTCGATGGGGAGGCCGAGCGCGCGCGACCAGATCAGCTGCGCGAGCACGCCGAGCGCGCGGGACACGCCGAACATCACCGTGTAGTAGTTCATCTCTTTCAGACCGTAATACTGCGGAAACAAACCAAAACTTGTGTCAGTACGGTTCTCATGGTACAGGGTCCTCTTAAGGCTGATTTTCCACCCGTGCTAAGCGAAAGAGCAACTGAGAGCTGGGAAAATTCGGACCAATAGGATTGAGCCATTTTTCTAGCTTGTCAAATGCGCTGTCAAATAAAGCAATCCTATTGGGTAGAATTTTCCAACTTACAGCTTAGCGCCCTCTCACATCACACTGAAGGGTACTTCTGTGTCTTCTGTGTATGAATTAAGTAACGCCTAGTATATTAGAACCTATTCACTGCGTAAAATATACCGAACTATATACTTATAGATACAACAAGTGCGACAAACAGGCACTCTAAGGTACCTCTACTTACAATCTGTATGTTTTACTGATGGTGTAGCGCCTTAAATAGATATTATATAAAAACATCTGTTATTTAAAATGTTCAGTAATTAGATAAAAAAACAATGTGCGTGTTGATAAGGGTAGTTAAGTGTATGTTTACCTGTAGCAGGACACCCGAGTGGGAATCTACGTTGGGCCAGGGGTTCTTCACCTTGCCAAGCTCAGTGAGGATCGGAGGCACCACCTTGTATATCGCCGCCACCAACTTGAACAGAGGGTCATTGGGCAGGTGCTTCAGCGCAAACTCGCGTTGGCATGTGTACCTATCGATCACAGAATTGTAGTATCGATTCTTATGTAATTGAAAAAAAGGCTGCAAGGAGAGTAGATCCTCTTTTGGGTCGTATCGTATGAAGATTGCAGAAGACAAAATTAAAAAATGGAAACTGCTAAAAAAGACTACATATTATACAATGTGTATTTTCATTGGTTGTGCTCCCGAAACCCAGTGATTCTACTTATGAAAACAAGCAACTTTATCGAACAAAAAAAAATTCAGCAAAACCAATGAAAACTCAGGCCGCGCGCCTAACAAAACTCAAAACATAAATTAAAAGTTACGAAACTCTATCGCAGTAATAACATCCAGATACGGTACAAACGCCAACATTTATCACACAAATTTTTTTTTTGTTCTGAGCGGAGATCGAAACTACGACCTAAAATGCTAAAGGCAGGGTGATTTCCAACCGCGCCAACAGACCGTAGCACTCGTTTAGGTTAGTCGACTATTCTATTTACCTGGGGTCAGTCTTCCTGAGCACAGCGTGGCCGTAACCAGGCACGACCTGTCCGGACTTGAGGGTTTTCCAGATGAACTCTTTCAACTGCTCCTCTGTGAAATTGTCGCCGACCTGCTTGCGGAGTTTCTCTAGCCAAACCAGTACCTGCAGACAATTATAACATATATATTTTTATCCTACTTACTCGTACATCCATACATTATGGACTTTCCTGCAGTAAATTAGCGCCCCCATCAGTTAAAAACAATATTACTCGCTAAATACTAAACTTATCAAAAATCTGTCATACCAGATTGAAGTAAAGGTACCCTATTTAGAACCTATCAATTCTGAAACATATAGTTCACTGTAGTTACATCTACAAAAAGTGCGTAAACGGCCACTTTTAGCAGTTTTTGTATCTGTAACCACAGTGAACTATATTTTTCAGGATTGATAGGTTCTAAATAAACTAGGGTACCTTTACTTCAATCTGGTAAGACAGATTTTCGATAAGTTTTGTATTTAGCGAGTAATATTTTTTTAACTGATGGGGGTGCTAGTTGACTGCAGGAAAGCCCTTAACATCATAATTAACACCCTGCATACGCAGATTTTATAATATTCCGAGTTTGTGCCCGTAACTTCTTCGCACGTACTTTGATTGTCCAAGCTATACCCGCTTGGAATCTTGTGCCAGAACGAATTAAAACTGACCAATAACCCAGTAGTCTCCGGTGACCAACATCTCCGGTTCGCATCATATTGTGAGATGAGAGAAAGATAAAGAATATTTAAAATAACCGGTCAAGTGCGAGTCGGACTCGCGCGCCGAAGATTCCGATTTACCTATAGTATTTTTAGAAGCAATAAAGTCAATTTTTAGAATCATAAAACTAAATTTGTTTGTAAAGGTTTTTTGCAGATTTGTAAAAAAACGGTGCTACTTAAAGATGTCGTTTTATTTTTCCTGTAATATTTACATAAAGCTCCATCGACTATAATTATTCCAGATTTATTCTTTGGCTAACTTCGGAGATAAGGGGGAAAGGTATAAAAAAAAACATAATATAACTTGAAACTAAGAGTCGTAAAAATATTAAATTTTAATTTTAATTTATAAAAAAATGTAATTCTTTTTTGGAACAAGTAAAGCCTTCCTTAAATCTTTGGGAAAGTTGTTCAGTTTCGTTGACTAAGCACGCCCTTTCGGATTTCGGTACACCGGTGTACCGTCCCTTACACCCTGTATATTTAAATGATTTATGTACAGGTAGCGAACTTAAAAAAAGCTTTAAATTTAAATGTAATAATACTTGAATTCATAATCGTTTAGCTCTTTGAAAAACGGGTTTTACATAACAAGACACGGACCGTACGTAGTCCATGCACTAATTTATAGCATTATATAATCAATTACAATGCCCTTGCTGCTTACTACTTATAGTGGCCCAGGTGCTCTTTCAAAAGTTCTGGCAACTGTCCATAAGTTACACAACCCTCCAAACGCAAATGGATTGGCATGGTTTGAGATAACTGTACCTGCCTTAGCCCAAGTGTTTTCGTTAAGATCTTAGAAAGACTACAAGATTTGAAATAGCGATTTTATAATTTACTAATAACACCTGTTTAAGAAAAACAGAAAAGTATCTGCAAATAATAAAAAAAGTTGTTAGAAAACACTTTTCGATATTTGCTGTACCTTTTAATCATTCTTCTATAGATAAACCGCCTAAATGAGTCCTCGCCCGCGGGGTACCGGGGCGCGGGGGTAAGACGACAAAGGGGGAACGAAAGAGGTGAGGGCGGCGGGCATTCTCATTCTCTAAGCGCATCCGCCGTCCGCACCCGCACCTGCCCGCACGTACCCCGCGGGCGAGGACACATTTAAGCGGTTCTACTACTCGTATAGGCGTAAAGCTTCTGCATACTCCGTCCGACTGACTGTTCTGGATATATTTGGCGTCTCAAAACCAACTTGAATTTTAAATTTCAAATAATTTTCGTTTTATTAAAAAATGGTACTCGGATATTTTGCAATTGTCATCAGCAAAGTTTAAGGTTGAGTTATGGAGCATTCTTCAATGGAGCATAGAAATTGCGAAAATCCACTACCGAAATGGTGAGAATTTTGCAGAGACGATCCGAAAATCTCGCACAATTTCGGTCATCATCGTGCATTATCGTGTGTTCTGGACTTTTTTCTTTGGGGTTTTCTGAAGGGAAAAGTGTAGTAATCCACCGACGATTCCTGAGCTCAAAACAGAAATTCGTGAGTTATTGGCAAAATCCAACCACATAAATGTAAAATGTCATCGAAAATTTCATAAAAAGGGTGAACGTTTGCCAGCAAAGCCGAGGATATTAGGTTCCACACGTAATCTCCGTGTCCATATTTACAGTTGAAAATAAAATATATTCAAAATTCAATTGCAATATATATTTTATAAGAAAAAATAAAACTCAAGTAGGTCTTGAGACACCCTTTACATGGCTTTACAAAATACGTGTGTAGGAGCTAGGTAACTTAAGGCGTGGTGCTTTGCAAGCACTTTTGAGGCCCGTCGCGCCAGTCGCTCGGAACACGACGCGCGGGTCGGTTAGGTTTTGTAATTCACGATTAATTAACAATGTACGCACCTTCAAGTATTTCAGTAGTTTCAGTTCTTAACATCCCCTGCGGTAGGAGTCAGAAAGAGATAGGCAAATAATAATATAGTAGCAACATATAACGCACAGTCATAGTGACTCCCCGGGTCTTGGCGGGTCGCGGCGACAGTCGCACACCTTATCGCGAAAAGAAACAATAACATGCCCGACTATTGTCGATTATAACGAACTAGCTAAAACTCAAGAATGTGATTCGTCATTAAAGCAACTCATGAGTGAGAATAACAAGTTGGAATTTAAAAGTTTTTACATTCCCGGTAGTAATGTTCCGATAATTTGTGAAACTTCGACAAGCAAGGCGAGACCTTATTTACCAGAATCTTTTCGACTTATTGCGTTTGACAGTGTACATAGTCAAAGTCATCCCGGAATCCGTAACTCGCGCAAGCTAATGAGGGAACGATTCTTTTGGGAAGGTATGAATGTTGATGTAGGTAAATGGAAGAAATCTTGTCTTAAGTGTCAGAAATGTAAAGTAACTAGACATACTATCTCTCCTTACGGTAATTTTCCGGATGCGGCACGCTTCGAACACGTGCACGTCGATATTGTGGGTCCTTTGCCAATCACAACCGAAGGTTATAGGTATTTGGTAACGATGATTGATAGGAAAACAGGATGGCCCGAAGCTTTTCCGGTAAAAGAAATTACTGCTGAAGTCATTGCAAAGAACATTTTTAGTGGGTGGATAGCACGTTTCGGATGTCCAACACGTCTCACTAGCGACCAAGGCCGCCAGTTTGAAAGCGAAATTTTCACAAATTTGACGAAATTGTTAGGAATCGAGAAGATACGTACGAGTCCGTATCATGCACAGTCAAACGCACAAGTTGAGCGATGGCATAGAAGCCTTAAGGTTGCACCCATGACCAAACTGGATAACCGTTCTTGGGTTGAGGAATTACCAGCCGTCTTACTCGGATTACGAGCAGCATATAGATCGGACTCCGGAGTAAGTGCAGCTGAGTTAACGTATGGGCAGACCTTAAGACTTCCAGGCGATTTTTATGACGGATCAGATTCTTTCATATCAGATGGTTATGATTATGTAAAAAAACTGCGCGAAATAATCGCAAGTTTAAAGCCGAAATCTGTTAATTTCAGAAATAAAAATCATTTTTTGTTCATAAGGATAAAATCTTGTTCCCATGTTTTCGTACGAAACGATTTAGTAAAGAGATCCCTACAACCCCCATACGAAGGACCGTATCCAGTGGTTAGTAGAGGCGATAAAGTTTTTGTAATTCAATTACCAACAAGGCAGTCTAGAATTTCTATTGACAGACTGAAACCAGCATATATTTTGGACGACAAAGAATATGAGAACAAAATTTTAGACGATAGAGATAAAATAGCTAAGTCAAGTTGTACTAACAACAGTAGTAAACGTGTTAAGTTCGATGATGATCTAAATAAATACTACACTTCGGATGAGCGGAGCGGAAACGCTACGCGAGGCTCAACAAAGTCGCAACCTTATATCACGCATAGTGGACGAGTGGTAAAGCAACCAAAGCGATTTATTTAGGTCACCATTAGCATTTCGTAATTATAAGTTTTTCGTTAATTTTATTGATTTCATGTGTCATTTCGTCACGTTTCTTCACCGAATTCAGTGGTCAAGTTTGAATTTTTTTATTAAAATCTGGAACATGGGCAACCCTTCAAGTAAAGTTCAAAATAATAAACAAGAGGTTTCGGCCCAAGCCCAAGTTAATTTGGCTGGTTTACACGAGATGCAGTCGCAATTGAATTATTTCACTATAGCCATAGCGATACTGATGTGCATCATGGCTATGATGGCTATGTATTGTCCGATTAGGAAATGCAGAGAAACGGCAGATAAGTGGATTCTAAAACGCTTAAGAAGAATAGCAACCGCAAACAAGAATAAAGACGAAACGCCGAAAATTATTATTTCGTGAAAAGTAACCGGTGAATACGGTAAATAAACTAAGTGGTGTGTATTGATATTTTTTTGTATACTTGTTTAGCTTGTTTAGCCTATTTTGTAACTTAATATTTCTTGCTAAACTAACACATTAGTGTTCACTTAATAAAATGAAACTCAAAATTTGGTTTTAAAAAATATGTAATTCTGTAACGTAACATGAAGTCATTCATAATGTATTTTTAACTTATAAGTACGCAGCTTAGTTCTTAGAATTGTATAACGTCGACATACTCCCACAATACTTACGATAACAGTCGGTAATGTGATATCTTGTTTGTAACAGTAAATGTTTTCCAGACAGCCTTACGTTTGCATTGTGATGTAGTAGTTCATTTTGTTTGTGATGTTATTAGGGTTATTCTCAGTTGGTAACGTTTATAACAAAAAAATTTTTTTCAAAGTCAAAATTTTTTTTCAAAAAGGAAGGGAGTACTGTAGGAGCTAGGTAACTTAAGGCGTGGTGCTTTGCAAGCACTTTTGAGGCCCTTCGCGCCAGTCGCTCGGAACACGACGCGCGGGTCGGTTAGGTTTTGTAATTCACGATTAATTAACAATATACGCACCTTCAAATATTTCAGTAGTTTCAGTTCTTAACATCCCCTGCGGTAGGAGTCAGAAAGAGATAGGCAAATAATAATATAGTAGCAACATATAACGCACATGTTTAAAACCTAAGGGCTTATTCCGGGGGTATATGCCAAAATTTTTGCTATACGAAAAATTCTAAAAAAGACTCCGTTTTCACAAATTAGACGGATCATTATTTTGTACAGAGTCGAAATTTTCTTATAGCGAATTTCCAAGAGACCGAGAGTATAAATTTTTACATTTAGCCCCCAGACTCTACAAGGCTATGCAAAGATTCATTTAAATAAAAACCCTGTAAATCGGATAAACAGTTGGTGGCTGGTGGTCGTGTCGTTTAGTGCTAAAATAGGTGGTACTGACCTCCTGGTTGGCGAGTCCGTGCAGGGGCCCAGCGAGTCCGTTGAGGCCAGCGGCGAACGAGAGGTAGGGGTCACTCAGCGCGGAGCCCACTAAGTGCGTCGTGTGCGCAGACACGTTGCCGCCCTCGTGGTCACTGCACATATCATAGCACTCATTAAACACTGCTTTCAATAACTTTCCATAGGACGACAGACAACGCATGCGTTGAAAGAGATTTCTGAAGCCCAAAGCAACAAGGTACTTCCGGTCAAATACTCTTATATAAACTCCGGCTGTGAGCCGATAGAATTCTTTACCCTTGAGTGCGTCATTTATAATAATTGCGTGGGCACGTGCTCTTTGTACACAAGGCCGCAGGTAGGTATTAACACTTTGACCTTGAGCCGCTGGTCTGGTTTTAGGTGTTTGTTGCGTTGCGATAGTTCTGCTTATACTGGATGTCATACGATTTGCTTGCTGCAGTGCGTATCTAGCGACTGAAAAGCACGCTATAAGGCCTGCATTCAAGGAATAATTTTGCTGCGAGACTATGCATAAATTGTCAAAATCTTTTATAGTCGGTTAATACAGAACGAAAGGCTAGTGTTAAAAATAAAAATATACAGAAATCAATTCGCTATGCCATATTTAAAACGCAATGCATCAGTCTTGTGACTTCCATTGACAGTTCAGAACAGAGGGTGCTTTTAATAGTCAAACAAGCTAAGTTGAGATAAGACATCCATCAAAGAGATAGCTTTTTCATATCATCGATATATGAAGCGATATCATTGAGGATTTTGTCCTCGCTTGGCTCCGGTGGAATCGATAACTGTCGCCAACAAGTAAGTAGGTGTTCATATCAGTACAATAGCACATTATATACCAGACTCCGACAATGGTTAGGTATCTTGTTTGAAACATTTATTTTATGTCTTGTTTGTGTGAATATCGGGTTAACCTTCATTTTTATGAATGTAACACACTGTACAAACAGCATTCATCCAACTGACCACTGAATTGCAATTTGCTCAATACAAACGACAAGTCAATAGATTATTATAAAATGGAGCCTTAACTCTGGTATGGTATATTTAGCAAAAATAAATAGATTTCGCAACGCAACTATGAGTTTATGGAGTTAAAAAAACAAAACTTTCCAAGCACATACAATAACAAGTTACGGGAGTTGCAAAACGGCCGCAATCAATCTTTTGCTAACCTAATGTAAAATTAAAAACGAATTGATTATTAGTCACTCCCCAAACCGACAACTAGTTATTTATTTTTATTATTTACTGCCAGTAGCACAAAGCCTCTCTGAAGTTAAGGCTCCTTTAAATCTATTGCACCAAAACAGAAAGTGACAGCACAGAAACAAGACGTTTTGTGTTACTGCCTGCTGGTAGTACGAACAAACATTCCTTAGATGACTTACGTAACCTAAAGTCACTCTTAGCGATTCTGTTGGGTTAGGATATGATGGTATTGGCGACAAGTCTTTAGCCTTTTCTTTTGTCGCCTTCTATACGTACGTCACGCTTAGAAGATACAGGGTGGAAATATTCTCATTACCACAAGGTAGTGGCCTTGTGGTGAATTAGACCATGGCATTTATAGGCTATTACCTGGGCGATCGACCTTTGCTCTGTATAATCTTAACCAAAGCCCGCTAATAAAGGGCACTAGATTTCCAGACTATTTTCAAGAAATGCTCAAAAAAAATGGAGAATTCGAATTTTCCCGGATATGAGACCTAGCTAGATCGATTTTTGATCCCCGAAAACCCCCGTATATTAAATTTCATCGAAATCGTTAGAGCCGTTTTCGAGAAACCGATTACAAATATATATATATGTATAAATATTGCTCGTTTAATAGTATAGGATTAGTTGTGTTCAGTATTCGGCAAGCTTATCGAATATTCGTATTCGGACAAATGTTCGGCTATAACAGCGAATTCTCGGTACAGCGGCACTTGTAGGCAGTTGTAAGTTCTTGTGACGGTAATTTACAAATTAAGCAAAGTGTTCTTACCTATGTGAAAATTACGAGTATTCAGCAAGTTTTAGTTTCAAAAGTGGCAAGGACTATGTAGAGTTGAAGCCTACCTATGACCGTAAATAGGATTTCACTCCTATTCTTGATCTTTTGATGGGCTTCAAACCGATCAAAAACAAAACCAACGGAGCTCTGTCGGAAGAGCAGCGGTGTGCAGTTGAGGTATGCCGCTAGTAACGCCGAGTACAATTTTAAACAAGTATTCGTTATTCGGTGAAACCCATGTTCAGCTCATCATTAGTATTCAATATACAACGTGTTCATGGAATAAGCGAAACCCTCATACACCTCAACTGATTTTTATTAAAGTAAATCCATTCCCTTAAATAAAATCTTTAAAAAAATATTTTTTATCCAGATATTGTTAGTTCAAAGTTTCATCGTTGTTCTAGTAGATTTTTAAGCTATCAAGGCGCGTCCGCGCACGCCACGCCCACTTCCCTCCCCTTCTCACCTCTCATAAACTGCGCGTCGCCCTCGCGCGTAAGTAGCTACAAAAATATTTAGAAGCGGCAAAAATTTACATAATAAGAATAGAAAAAAAATTACCCCTATCAAAACCCCGTGAAATTGATTCTACTCTCGATTCTGAACAATCTATTTTCTCAGTTTCGCTTATTCCGTTAACACGTTGTATATGCAGTATTCACAAAATACAATAAGTGCAATTATTATTTTATTCAAATAACACACAAACAAAAATCATCGCAAAAAGCAAACAAGATTACATTATACAAGAAACCGCAAAAACGATTTAGGTAGGTTACTTAGCACACTTTTTATGTGCAGGTGCTGTTGAAGTTAGTTTCGTGTTAGAACCGATGATAAGGAATGAGGTTATATTCGCTATGCTAATAGTAAACAATGTTAAGATAAAAACAGGATACGTTGACAAAATGCTGCGAACGAATGACTTGGAAGTTTTGCCTCTGCTCTCTTTCCTAGGTTACATCATCCCACTACTGGGCATATGCCCGATTGCACAATTTGTATTCTGTGGACAGTTTCCCAAATGTATAGATAAATTATGTGTGATGACACGGGAATTTAATGTACTTCTTTATGGTTTCCTTTACTCTACTTAGTTCATACATAATAATAATGACCTTGACGTATGACGAAACTGAAAAATTGTTAACCCGAATTGTATAACTTCCCCCTTCATACCATTCTCACACTTGCACGCACGTTTTATTTCTCACCTGCAGTCTCATACACACAACACACACAATTTACACACAATCAACACACATTCTTCACACTTACAGTATTAAACACGCAAACACTCTCGCACTCTTGATATCGTTTTCCGCACCGCTCCGCTGATTGTCTTAAAGCCTAATTGACATTTTTCGGATGACTAACATCTATAACACAGGTTCTTCCTAGCTTAGATGTTAGCTGGCAAAACTATTATGTATTATCTTAAGGCAAACTACTGTTTTTACTGTGTACATCTAGCTATTTTATCTTGTTGTTTGCAAATAAAGATTTTTATTTATTTTTATTTATTTATTTTTTTATATTATTTTTTATACTCAAATTTCTCTTAAGGTTTAAGTATTATTTTTTATAAACATTTTAATTTCTGAGTTCAATTCTGAGTTTTATGATTTGGGTTTGCGAATATTGGGGATTTGTAAAAAGTGTTTAATTTTGGTCAACGAAACATCCGTATTGGAGAGTATTAGTACAAAAAATACAAAAATGTTTAACAAGTTTTCGTACAAAATTTGTGTGGACTGCCTGTGTCAGGAAGACTACTCCTCTCTCGTGGTTATTTGTAACATTAAACAAGATGAACTAAATGGTAGGGGAGCCGTGAAGTAGGGGTCCACGTGACAATCAGGGCGGTAAAAAGTAGTAGTACCTGTGGATGGTGAGGTAGAGTCGCATGAGCTCGGTGAACTGTGGGTCGTCGAAGCCGAGCATCGTGCAGTAGTTGGCGGACCAGTCCTTGTTGTCGTCGATGGCGCCGATACCCTTCCCGTCGCGGTACGTGTTGCGGTAGATCGTCGCCGCGATCACCGGCAGCTTCGCGATCAGGTTCATCGTGTCCTCGTACACATACTACAACACAACAATACATGCCATACAGCCAGGGCACAAACCAATTATGCTGGCTGTTAAGGCGATCCGTTTTCCATACTAAATTCAAATTACTTGTATTCTTTTGCGGGACATTAAATGCTGTTGAAAAACGAGTGTATACTGCTATTTTTAGTTAAAATTTTCGCTGATTAATACAAAGATACAGCTAATTCACCGAAAGTACTACAGTATAGATCGCACTGGTAATATTGAACCAAATATTGCTAACAAAAACTAGTACTTTCGGTGCATTAGCTGTATCTTTGTATTAATCAGCAAAATTTAACTAAAAATAGCAGTACTTATGCACTAGTTTTTCAACGGCATTTTATATCCCGCATAAGAATGCAAGTCATTTGAATTTATTATGGAAAACGAATCGCCTCAAACTAAAACTAAACGAAATACCAAAGGTCTAAAAGTATTGCAGTCATTTTTCAGGCAAATTTTAGAGAATACACCGAATGAGTAATATAAATAAATAGAGTACAATTAATTAAAACTAAATATGACTGTCAATTTAACTTCAATGTAATGTGCCTAAAATGAAGATATTTTTCTACAAATTTGCTCATAAATCAACTCTATTTGCACTATATTGAAAAACGCGTGCTTTTTCCATTATAGGTATTACCGCACTAGTGTTTTATTTGTTTTTTTTTATATCGGCAAGGCACAAGGAGTTTCTATATCTATAACATTCATAATATTTTCATGAATAAAAAAACTGTGTTCTACAATATAATAAATAAACGTTAATTACGTGAAAATATTTATATTAATCAACTTACTAACAACAAATTTGTCTTTAAAGTAACAAAATATTTAAAATAATTCAAGGTAGGCTGTTTAGTAGTTTAGTCCAAGGAGGTTTTAACCCACGATGCGTTGGTTGAAACCTCCTTGTTTTAGATTTAGATATTGCCTCCTGCGCGCGCATGTATAATCTGGGTCTTCCGAAAAAAATTATACGCGCACCATTTTAACAAATATTTGTTGTGTGTTGTAATTATTTTCAAAATATTGACTTTTACAAATAAAAAAACCGTAATTAGTGTAGTTCTTCAACGTCGAAAATGCTTAGACACAAAACACAAGTAATGTAAGGAAATTTTCCTATGGGAAAAAAGGTAAGCACAAATGTGTTGAAAAACGTCATAAGAAGCGCGTTCGCTTTGGTAATTACACCCTCTCTCGGGCTCGGGCTGCAATTTCTGAGCCTAGGGCGTAATATCCAAAATAGCGCACTCGCATTAAGATGCACTTAATGTACTATTATTTTATATTCTCTGAGTGCTTGTTGTAGAAGCTAAATGTAACAACATTTCTAATAAATTTTCTAAATATATGGCAAGATCTAACTAACCTCCCAGTACTTAGATTTGTGTACACCCTCGGAGTAAGCTTTGGCGAAGACGGACTCGCTGTTGAGGGCAGTGACAGCAGCTGAGAACTGTGACATTGGGTGCAACTTATTGGGCATGTTGTTCAACATCGTTACAACGTGCGCGGGTAATTCAGCCCTGCAAACACAAACAATATTTAGTAACTTCATCAAAACGGACTATTCGTCCATCCGCGACTACAAAAAACGGCGGCGTGACAATGGTACAATCATGAGCACTTCAAGCGTGACACATTGAATTTTGGTCTTGTTCCAATAGCCGGTAAGGTATTTTTACTGGAGCAGTTCCTGGGGTCCAATATACGGGTACCAACGCGAAACACCAAAAATAATATAGCTGTGAATATTTGAATATGTTACTCGACCCATAACACTGAACAACTCTCAAAAAAACATAATTGAAAAAACTGAAAAATTTTAGTTGGCCCATACAAAGCCTTTTGTGGCGGCGCGAGGTTTGAATAAGAAATAAAAAAAAAACTCGTTTTTCGACTTACGTTCCTCAGGGAATGTTGTGCAGATTTTTAGTCCGAGTAACATACGAGGCGTGTTCAATAAGTAGTCAGAATGAACAACATTAAAGAGGCACAGCAGACGATAGTCATTGACATGAGATAAACGCTCCGTTTCTATGCGCGTATTTTCTATGGAAGGAAAACAGCTTGAATAGTTGTTTAATTCAGAGTTATTCAGTCAAAAAGGTTGTTCAGATTGATTGTTATTTAGTTTAAAACGTAGAGGAATTTAGAAAACTATAATTTTCGCCATACCGGCCACACTGGAGGACAATGTTCGTGACTGCCCGTGTCTACCCGCCCCTTCATCTGCTAAGCGCCTTAGTTGTAATGTTTTTTGATGTTTATGAGATTTCATATCAGTACAAGGATGGTACCAAAAACATAATATTGCGAAACGTATAAATAATAAGGTAAAGTTCAATAGCCAGTCAACTAATCCAGCAAGTAATTAAAAAATGGAGAAAAAATAAATTTTCGATAAATTCACAATGCCGAGTTTGAACAAGTGAACCACTCTCACCACTTACTATATTTCTTACTATACTCATAGTAACTTTTATCTGTTCCCCAACACCGAAGGAGAAACAGATACGGAAGCAAAATCAAAGTCGGATTCCATATGGAGAGCTTTGATAGGACCTAAATCAAAACTTTATTTTTCATAGGAATCGAAGCTTAGTAAAACTGCGGGACTCACGGTCCAAGGGGATGTTGAAGCTCCGTACAAAAGTGCATTATTAATTTATAAATAGTCGTTAATTTTTAAGTCATTCTCACTACTTATTGAACGCCGTAGTACATACCACTCTTTGGCAGTGGCAATTCTTATATGGGAAAAACTTACAAATATAAGTATATATATCGTGTGGCATCTACTAGAGTGGTCAAATACCGCTCGAAATGTCCGTATTGTGGCAGAGTCGGATTTCAAACCTATCTCTCTCTATCTTTTCTGTCTCATGTACATTACGGATCTGTAATCTTTTTTAAACTTTTGTATGGACGAGACTACATAAGAAGTTATTAATGACCTGGATGCCCATTCCTTGGAGATGGCTTTAACTTGGGCTTCGGTGGGTACGTCCCCGGTGACAAGCAGCCAGAAGAGACCTTCGGGAAGAGGCTCAGCGCCTCCCTTGGCTTTGGGTAGCTGCTGCTGACACTCAGGGATGGACAGGCCACGGAACCTGATTCCCTCGTCGGGGTCCAGCACTGAGGTCTCCCACACAAGACCCTTGATGCCTCGCATACCGCCATACATCTAAACAAATAGTGTTTTATTGAATACCACTATATTCACTTACTTTAAACCGTCAAGGAAAGAGATGTTTCTGATAGTCCCATCAATCTACGAAAGTTTCTATGGAGAAAATGGAATAAATGCACTTTTTGGGATAGTTTATTTAATTACCATTAAAATATTCAAAAATTTAAAACCACAGTATTCCGCGACATAACGTTGATATTCTTAAAACCCGAATAAGGTGAACAATATTTACCATATAGCACAAGTTAGCTCGGTACTTAACAAAAAATGTGCTTTAAAAAAAATTCCGGATTTAATTATTTACGGCCTCAAATAGCATTACTATTTAAAATTAATTTCTCTTAATGTGCATTTAATGCAACCTCATATCGTTGATTGACTGACTATGACGTCAGGCACGCCCCCCACTGGTGAACTTCGTACCACCAAATGCACTCGGCCGCACATTTGAGCGCGTCTTTAACTCTGGGTGTTAGTAGCGTAGTGCTGGTTCAACCACCGAAGTATTGTGTACAGGTAAACAGACAGAAAATATCTGAATTGGTTCTATCTATTAACCTTACCTTCGTAATATAACCCAATCAACGAAAAAGTATAGAGGGAAATGCTTGGAACACAATTTTTGACTTCGTTACTTTGTTCGGACTAGTTAGGAGGTTAACATATCAAAAGTCACCGCCCGTACCCCTAACGCCGGGCGGGAGGGAGGGGGTTTGAAGGTCCCATTTTTCGGTTTTTCGCATATATCTCGGAAACTATACGTCCTAGCAACATAAGACTGTTTGCAAAATGAAAGCTGATTAAATTTACTACAAGTTTTATTTAGTTAAGTTTTTCGATATCTTGTATAGTTTTCGAGATATTCGCAGTGAAGTCACAATGGCTAGTTGACTGATTTTGCCGTC
Organism: Athrips mouffetella; assembly: GCA_947532105.1. Lineage (NCBI taxonomy): Eukaryota > Metazoa > Arthropoda > Insecta > Lepidoptera > Gelechiidae > Athrips > Athrips mouffetella. Next base: position 39,269,504 of record OX383956.1, read on the forward strand.
ACCCCTCTCTTTACTGGTTTTTTTTATGAGAAATTATCCCTTTTTCACCCACTTTAGAAACATGAGGACTCGATGCAATCACTTCATCATCACGAACAAAACACTTGCTGCTCATTTTAACGACACAAAAATAGACTTTCAAGAGCGGATATCTCGAAAAGTATACAAGATATCAAAATTGTACTGAAAAAACCTTGTAGTAATTTTAATCGGCTTTAATAATTTAAAAAAAAAGTTTTCGATATCTTGTATAGTTTTCGAGATATTCGCTCTTGAAAATTTTTAGTTTTAGAAAAAAAAATTCTTTAACTTTTTGCTCTTTTTGACCGGATAACTCTTTAATGATGCACCGATGTCTAAATAGCACAGATACTCATTTTTCAGGGGGGAGGGGTTTGAAGGTCCCATTTTTAGGATTTTCGCATATATCTCGGAAAATATGCCTCCTAGCGACATGAAACTTTTTGCAAAATTAAAGCTGATTAAATTTACTACAAGTTTTATTCTGTTAAGTTATTTGATGTCTTGTATAGTTTTCGAGATATCCGCTCTTTAAAGTCCATTTTTATATATTTTTTTTATATATTCTAACATGAGTATCTGTGCTATTTAGACATCGGTGCATCGTCGAAGAGTTATCCGGTCAAAAAGAGCAAAAATTTAAAGCAAAATATTTTTTTCCTAAATTAAAGATTTTTAAGAGCGAACATCTCGAAAACTATACAAGATATCGATTTTTTTTTCAATTTATATATAATTATTAAAGCTGATTAAATTTACTACAAGTTTTATTCAGTTAAATTTTGATATCTTGTATAGTTTTTGAGATATCCGCTCTTGAAAGTCTATTTTTGTGTCGTTAAAATGAGCAGCAAGAGTTTTGTTCGTGATGAGGAAGTGATTGCATCAAGTCCTGATGTTTCTAAAGTGGGTGAAAAAGGGATAACTTCCCTTAAAAAAAGCCAGTAAAAAGAGGGGTGACGGTAAAATCAGTCAACTAGCCAATGTGACTTCACTGCAAATATCTCGAAAACTATACAAGATATCGAAAAACTTGACTGAATAAAACTTGTAGTAAATTTAATCAGCTTTCATTTTGCGAAAAGTCTTATGTTGCTAGGACGTATAGTTTTCGAGATATATGCGAAAAACTGAAAAATGGGACCTTCTAACCTCCCCCCTCCCGCCCGGCGTTAAGGGTACGGGCGGTGACTTTTGATATGTTTACCTCCTGACTAGTCCAAACAAAGTTACGAAGTCAAAAATTGTGTTCCAAGCATTTCCCTCTATACCTTTTTTTGAGAATTCGTTGACTGAATTAATAGAGGCGATTCAAATATCAGAGTAACCTGTGTTCGAAGCTTAAATTTTTGGTAAAGTTTTCAGCGCAGTCATTTTCCTCACCAATTCTAACTTCTAGACATCTCTTCTAGTCATATGCAACAGTCGTCGACAGTTTTCAGGATTCCGTACCCAAAGGGTGAAAGAGGGGACCCTATTAATATGCCTCCGTTGTCTGCCTGTCAGCGGGCTGTATCTTCAGAACCGTAATAGGTAGACAGTTGAAATTTTCACAGATTATGTATTCCTGTTGCCGCTATAATAACAAGTAATAAAAAATGCTTTTCTCTATTTTTTTTTAATACCGGTGTTACCGTTGGTTGGTCGTATCAGCCACGTTGAAAGGCACGGTTATGTGAACGTTATTGACGTGTAAATGAGGTTTAAATTAACATTGACGAGCGTGTAGCTGCTAATTTTAGGGAAGGTATAGCCTTAAGGGTCATAGCCAGAGTTATTTTGTACGACGTATAATTCGTAAGTCTCGGTACCCACTACACCTCACATTTATTTTTATTATACACCTCACATTTATTATTTGACTTTGGTACGCACGGCAGCGTTAGTGGAAAGGAAAAAACCCAGCATAAGCTGATCTAGCGCTACGCTACGAACACCCGAAACCAGAGACCTGCTCAAGGTGAAAGTGTTTCCACTGACGTGCGGCCAGTATACAAGCATTCACCAAGGAACTTAGTACAGGCTGTGGTACAAGTGGCATATTTAAAATAAGCCTTAAAATTAATCAGGGGGCTGATGGATGAGTGATTACGTATAGAGAAGAAAAATATACTACTCAAAACAAAATAAGGGACAGCAGGTTTTTTTGACATATCATTAAAATGATAAAAGTAATGTATATTTTTATGTAAGTTTTATTTAGCTTATTCTATTGTTTACGATTTGAACTAATAAATGTTTCAAATAATGCTCAGTGGCAATTTTTATCGAACATTAATTGAAAAAAACAATTACTGACATATCAAAAAAATCTGCTGGCCCTTATTTTGTTTTGAGTAGTATATTATTGTATTTTTTTCTTTCATGGCAAAGATCTATCTCCTGTCGTTTAAATACAATAGGAAATATTAACCTGTTTATTTTTCAATTTACCGAAACCCATTACTAATCGTGAACTACACTTATTCGTAGCAGTCAAATCACAACATTAATATGCAAATTATTTAAGTAGGTACTTACCTACCTACCCAGATACAAAGTCAACTAATGAATATGTTTATATTATCAGTACTTATCAGTTTTAAATTACACCATTTTCAAAGTTCCTCTTAATATTACAAACCAAGTGATCTACCATGATTCTTAACATCTTCTATACTTGAGTAAGGAATTTTCTTCTATACTTGAGTAAGGAATTTGAAAATTTAAGAAATAAATGTAAGTTAATAAGTTATACAAGGTGTATTTTTTTAACTCGAACAACTCAAGGCGCACATTCCTTGAGCTGAATGGAGAGATGTTGTCCAAGAAACAAAGGACGAAATACGAAAAAATAAATTTGACCTCTCGTAGAAACTGCATCAGCTGATAGCAAATTTTGTATGGGAGGTCAAATTTCAATTTTTGTATTTCGACCTATGTTTCTTGGACAATATAATGTACGTCTCGAGTTGTTCGAATAAAAAAAAATACACCTTGCATAAGTCAATATGATATTTTATTGGTTTCATAATAGTTGTTTGTAATTGAGAGTAAAACACATGGTTTCAATGTTTGCTAAATAATGTATGCGAATATTGATTTGAAAGTCACGGAAGGCATTCCCTGTTCAACGAGACAGTAACGTGTTCTTCTAATCTAGGACTTACATTTTATTTCGAATATAATTTATTTACAGTGAATGTTCACTAGATCACAAGAAAACACTTATGAAATTAGGCGGAAAGTGGTATTTGTATCAAAAACTGATCTGATATAACCGTTTATATCAGATCAGTTTTTGATACAAATACCAAAAAATTACGCACTACCCTTGCATCCGTTTACTCAGAATCCGTATTCTGAGTAAACGGATGCAAGAGTAGTGCGTAATTTTTTACTTCTTTCTTCACTTACCATGTCAACGGTGACCTCCCCGACCTTGGTGGAGCCATGCTTCTTGCGGAAGGCTTTGACTTTCTCCTGCTCCTTAGGGATCTTTTCCTGAAGAATGCTTTTCAGGTTTGTGCTCTCGGCGCTCAGCCCTCGCAGCAATACTGTTGCTGTCGGGCATATTTTCTGTACAAAAAAAAGCCCCATGTCAGAACATTATCTGTACATACAATCGAGTAAAACCAGAGTCTGAATTCTTTTGTACATTCGATAAAACTGCCGAAAATTCGAAAATACGAATAGGGTATAAAAACGTACGACCGAGGTACCGAGGTACGACAAAAACATCATATTTGACACTGACAGCATATAAAGAAAAGAAAACTGTCGGTTTGGGTCAAAGAGATTTGAACCTCGCTTCCTTGGAGGAGCTCGCTGCGCTCGGGTTTGGGTTGGGACGGGTTGGGATCATAAACAAGAATTTGTTTGGATCCTCTGTGCTCAGTGAACTAAAGTTAAAGTTAAAGCCAAAGAGCTTACAAACTTACAAACAGGAAGCGCGCGTCTAGTCTAGAGCAAGAAACATAGCGCCGCGAAGCGAAGCAATGGGAACATACTACTCTCTAAGCGTGGTAGAGCAAAACAGTTTAGACAAACATTACTAATAGAACTGTTTTAGAATGGCATAAATCTGCAGGGAATGGACGCCCGACGGCTAGCCCAGAAAAAAGTACCCAAAGCCCCACGCAAAAGAAGTAGCTGGCAGAGCAGGCACAACTAGCTAGATGAGCTACTAGATATATTATTTTCAAAGTAATCTTGAGTACATTGATTCGAATAGCTTTAAATTATATGTTTCAAAATATATGTTTCTGTATTACATAACTACCAATGAACTCTGGATATGCGTTAATAGTGCGTTAAATATAACTCGAACGTTCAAGGTGAACATGTACACTAAATCTCCATTATATATTTTAAAGATTAGATTCGCTAAACACATAGCTAGAAACCTAAACTGTGGCTGCGTCTGAGTAGGCTTCTTCTCTGAGAGCTTGTGCCACCGTCGAACTCATTTTTATCCTCAAGGGTAGATTGAGGTCGAGAGCAAGCCTATTTAATTTTGATATAATCCTATGTGATAAAACTCCCTACTGAAAAAATAAGGAGGCGACACTGCTCTGTAATGGATGATTAATTAATTAGATGAATGAATGGCCAGCATCTCAATGCAATCAAATGGCTATCATGATGTTATGATAGACTAATATCTAATATCGAATCTTCTTCTACGTCATACTCTACAACGTTTTAAGAATAGGTAACCGAAATCCTCAAACACCCAAACCTTTTTATATTTGTTTAAAGATGTTTAAAAATATTCTTTGAGACGTTCGTCATTTCGTATTTTCAGATGATTATTAAACTGGTTCATTCCAAGCTTTCAACATGGCTTACTTTTGTCGATTAGAATTGACACCATTATTTTAGTTAGTTTTTAGTTTTTTGAGCACAAGTCAATTCTATTTGAACTAACATACGCCTCTCAGGTATTAACCTTTTAGATATTACAAGGTATTTGATCATTTAAAATGATAACTAAAGTTTATTTTGTATTAACATTATTGAAATATGTAAAATTCAGGATATCTCTTAAACTAACCGAAGCTAAGTTGAAGAAAACAAAGAAAATAGTACCTACACATAGATATTTTAGGCCGCTTCCTTTTGGATCCAAAGTGCCCATCCTCATTTAAACGTATACCGTACCAAAAAACCAGCCAAGTGCGAGTTGGACTCGCGCACCGAGAGTTCCGTACCACCACATAATCATAATTGTATTAGTTGAAATTTCAGTAAGTTATTGTGCTAGATTTTTTGAGTCCGACTCGCGCTTGACCAAATTTTATTATTTGTTGTTATTTTATAGCTCATGCACTATAAACATACTAATTTTCAAGGTTGTAAGTGTTCCCGTTTTTAAAATAGAACTCAAACAAAAATCGCCTCCGCACCCATTCAACTTGACCCCTCTTATGTGAATGTTCTTGAAACGGGAGCTCACCTCAATTGGTTACGATAAGTTGTGAGAAAAGTTGTAATATTTAATGATTTCAGACTTTTCCCTTTATTTGTACTGTGAGACCTAGCTTCATGCCAAATTTCATAATTTTAGGTCAACGGGAAGTACCCTGTAGGTTTTGCTTTTTTGCTTAAATGTATGGAGATGAGGACATAAAATGCCATATCTTTTGATTGCGTCGTTGTAAAAAATTGAAATTTTCAGATCTTGTGTGGTCCATGGACCCTAATATATGGTATCAATTTCAACCTGATACCACTACCAGTTCGTGAGATAAAGGGTCTTGACAGACAGACAGACGGACAACAAAGTGATCCTATAAGGGTTCCTTTTTTTTTCTTTTGAGGTACGGAACCCTAAAAATGAATGAAATCGTGATGTTATATTTAGCAAAAAAAAACATAAATTGTTTCAGCATAAGGAAAAAGTAATACTATGGTAATACCCAACAAACGTCTCATAGTTTCTTAACAGGAAAAATACATATTTGTTTATCCTCAAGCTTTAAAATGCCAAGAGGAGTTTACCTCAATTCTTGGCGTTTGAGGTAAAAATTAGGAGATCCACCAGAAGCGGGAATATTCCTAGTGCATTCTGGTTTTTGTAAAATTAACTAGCTCATGCTTTTTTACTCTGCAGTTGTAAAATCCAAGAGATGCTGACTGGCCTTTTGGCGTGGTTGGTGGTGAGCCTGCCCTCTATGTCGTTGGTCGCGGGTTCAATCCCCCAGCGTACTCAACACGTTGTCTGAGAGAAAATATAATGATATCTGGGAGAAATGTCATATTTTGAGGAATTATGTCATTAATCTATCACCTCCAAACGCGAAGAAATGTAAGTGGAAGAAAATGTGTAGCAAACCCACAAATTATTTTATAGAAGAAGGTGACTGACTGACTGACTGACATATCAACGCACAGCCCAAACCGCTGGGTCTAGATATTCCATATTTGGCATGTAGGTTCCTTATGAGGCCTAGGGGTGCACTAAGAAAGGGTTTTACAAAATTCCACCCCTAAGGGGGTAAAATAGGGGATGAAAGTTTGTATCAAAGTCCGTCAGTTTTGAAGTTAGGATCTTCAAAATTTGTATTTAGGCTGACGACTAAAAATTAATATTTACGTGTCTCAGGGTTTTTGAAAATGCGACACCCTCAAGGGTGAAAAGGGGCATGAATTTGAAAATCCTTCATTTTCAAAGTAAAATCCACATCATTTATTATTTAGGCATTAATGATGTTATTCTATGCAACGTTCATCACTGTTATTCAAATTCCACCCCAAATTAAACCCCTAAAAAAGGGAAATGGGGTGAAAAAGTCTAAAAACCAATATGGGTATCGTTTGTATGGTTTATCGGGTCGCTGATTACGAAAACTACAGCAATTTTGAAATCCAACGTTGTGGACGTTAAATACCATCATTCCCTTGGGATGGGGTTGGGATGCGATAGGGTTGAAATGTGAATATGGGTGTCGTTTGTATGGTTTATCGGGTCGCTGATTACGAAAACTACAACAATTTTGAAATCCAACGTGGTGGACGTGAAATACCATCATCCCCCTGGGGATGGAGTTGGGGTGCGATAGGTTTGAAATGTCTAAAAATCAATATGGGTGTCGTTTGTATGGTTTATCGGGTCGCTGATTACGAAAGCTACAACAACTTTGAAATCCAACGTGGTGGACGTGAAATACCATCATCCCCTGGGGATGGGGTTGGGGTGCGATAGGTTTGAAATGTCTATAAATAAATATGGGTGTCGTTTTTATGTTAGGAATAGCGGTTAAATTGGCGTTCGGGGTAGGGATAGAGGCAGGAATAGGGACAGGTAGAGGTAAAGGTGGAGGTAGAGGTAGAGGTAGAGAGGTAGAGAGGTAGAGAGGTAGAGAGGTAGAGAGGCAGAGAGGCAGAGAGGCAGAGAGGCAGAGAGGCAGAGAGGCAGAGAGGCAGAGAGGTAGAGAGGTAGAGAGGTAGAGAGGTAGGGAGGTAGGGAGGTAGAGAGGTAGAGAGGTAGGGAGGTAGGGAGGTAGGGAGGTAGGGAGGTAGAGAGGTAGAGAGGTAGAGAGGTAGAGAGGTAGAGAGGTAGAGACATAAAGACGTAGAGACGTAGAGAGGTAGAGGGAGAGGGAGAAGGAGGGGAAGGGGGAGAGGGCCGGAGAGAGGGAGGGATAGGGGGAGAGGGAGAAGGAGGCGAAGGGGGAGAGGGACGGAGAGAGGGAGGGAGGGGGAGGGGGAGAGGGAGGGAAAGTGGAAGGGGCAGGGGGAGAGGGAGGAGGGGGAGGGGGAGAGACAGAGGGTCGGGGAGGGGGAGAGGAAGGGGGAGTGGGAGAGAGAGGGAGAGGGTTTCAGTTTTTCTCAATTACTTCTGCGAATTGGCTCTGTTTTGAAATCCATACTAATATTATAAATGCGAAAGTAACTCTGTCTGTCTGTCTGTTTGTTTGTTGCTCTTTCACGCCTAAACGGCTGAAAGGATTTTGATGAAATTTGGTATGGTGATAGATGGTAACTTGGAGACGGACATAGGCTACTTTTTACCCCGGGAAAATATCTCATTCCCGTGGGAATCTACACATACAATAATACTCTAGCGGGGTTGTATCTGCTACAGCACACCGAAACTACTTAACCGATTTTGATGGGACTTTTTTTATTCAACTAAGTATCGCTGATTACGAAAACTACTACAATTTTGAAATCCAACGTGGTAGACGTAAACTACCATTATCCCCTGGGGATAAGGTTGAGGTGCGATAGGGTTGAAATGTCTAAAAATCAATATGGGTGTCGTTTGTAAGGTTTATCGAGCCGCTGATTACAAAAACTACAACAATTTTGAAATCCAACATGGTGGACGTGAAATGCTATCATCCCTTGGGGATGAGGTTGGGGTGCGATAGAGTTGATATGTCTAAAAATCAATATGGGTGTCGTTCGTATGGTTTATCGGGTCGCTGATTACGAAAACTACAATGATTTTGAAATCCAACGTGGTGGACGTAAAATACAACCACCCCTGGGATGGGGTTGGGATTCGATAGGTTTGAAATGTCTAAAAATCAATATGAGTGTCAGTTGTATGTTAATATAAGGATAGGGATAGCGGTTAAGATGGCGTTAGGGGTAGAAGCAGGGATAGGGGTAGGGTCAGGGATAGGGAGAGGGGGAGGGATAGGGAGAGAGTGTAAGGGAGGGGAAAACGAGGGGAGAGAAAGGGGGAGGGAGGGGTAGAGGGCGTGGGAGGGGGGTAGAGGGAGGGGGGGGGTAGAGGGAGGGAGAGGGGGAAGGGGAGGATGAGTGAGGGGAAGGGGGAAAGGGAGGGGAATGGGAGGAGGGCGAGGGGGGAAAGGGAGGGTGATGGGGAGAGGGGAAGGGGGGAAATGGAGGGGGAAGGAAGGGTGAGGGGGGGGAAGAGGGGAGGGGCGAGGGAGAGGAAGAGAGAGTGGGAGAGGGTGAGGGAGGGGGAGTGGGAATGTAGGGGGGGGGATACAAAAGGATAGATAGGGAGGATAGGGACCTTTTTTACTTTTATGAATACCTCCTCGCTACCCATTCACTTCACTCCCTTTATTGCCTTCTTTTTTAAGTTCGCCTGTAACGGTTGACAATGAAAATTCCGCACTACCTACCAGTTAAATAAAATCAAAAGATAATTAAGTTTGTAGTAAGATGCATTTATTCAACTTGGATAAGTACAAATGCATCTTTTACGTAGGGATCAAGAAGGATAAGCGCTCCGTAAAATATGTTTCAATTAAGTTCGAGTTCTGTTTTTTTATAAAATCTACGCGGACGAAGTCGCGGGTAACAGCTAGTATTACATAAAGGTGTCTCTCATCTCTCTCTTTACATTTGTTAGGATACTGCTGCTAAGTTCCTCTGTTCTGAGTTATTTATGAGTAACGTCCGTATATTATATAAAATTCAGCTGAATCTTGAATTATACTCATTGATTTGCGCAGGCTTAGTCCTGTTATTCCTTAGTTAAAAATTACCCCAAAATGACGGGAAAATATCTCATTGCTTCGGATAACCGGTAACAACTTAAATACGAAATCCACGCGAGCGAAGTCGCGGGCAACAGCTAGTACACGAATAAATGTAGCCATAAATGTGTGTTTCAAAATGCGTTGCACTGCTTAGCTGCCAAAAAAACGTGACCATGTTTAAAGTAAATTGGTAGCACTGTTTCTTTAATCTATGGGCCTAGATAAACTGACAAAAGCAACGTGCTGAGCCGGCAGGGGTGACCGTCACCCCAGAAGCCTCACCAAGAAAAACCATCGAACTTCTTGATTCCAACTATGCTATAATTAAGTTATGGAATTGTAGCGAGATCGTACATACCGAAATAATTTGTTACGAGTGTACTTTCAAAGAAATACATAGGCATTGGTGAGGCTTCTGGCGTTTCGTTAAACCAAGCAGCCTTACCTTCGTACGCGTAAACGGCTGCATTGATCGACATGATTCCTATACCAAAATTTAGGAGTGAAATTGTTACGAATGGGTACATACTGCAAAAAAACAGTAAGTGGTTCTGTATTTTCGCAGAAAACATAGTTATTGGTGAGGCTTCTAGGTTAACGTTTACCCCAGATTCAGATTAAGATATTTTTATTTAATGTAGATTCTTTACAGAATTCTTATTGAATGTCATGCAGAATTCAATGCAAATAGAGCGTCTACACCGTTTCGGATCGTGTTATGGCTGCGTAAAAGAAACGGCAAGAAACCACTGCAGCACGGCCTACTTTAGGAGTCGGCTTTTACAAGCATTTTTAGAAGCCTCACCTCTCGTACATGGAATCGGCTGCAGTGATCAACGTGATTCCTATACTAAATTTTAGTACTGAAATTGAACCGAAAAGAAGTAAAAGAAACAAAAAAACGCCACAAACTTTAGAAAGAATGCCTATGTACATATGTCTTTGAAAGTACAGAGGTAACTAATTTTTGTAGTATGTACAATCTAGATAAAGTTCTTGTGGCAGAGTTGAAACCAAGAAGTTCAATCGTTTTTCTTGGTGAGGCTTCTGGGGTGACAGTCACCCGGCAAGGCAAACATTTGCGTACCTAATGAAAACGAGTGTATATTCTGTGTCTGGGTGTTACTAGTATTTATCTATTTATGTATGTATGTGCTCAGTCTCTTGTTCCCATACTACATGTATTTCCTGATTTGGGATCAGATAACTTTGTGTGAATTGTCCCGTATTTATTAATTTACTAGCTGGTGCCCGCGACTTCGTCTGCGCAGGTTTATAAATTGTAGCCTATGTGTTATTCTGATGTATAAGCTATATTATTGTAAAGTTTCATTAAAATCCATTCAGTAGTTTTTACGTGAAAGAGTAACAAACATACATCCATCCATACATGTTTACGAACTTTCGCGTTTATAATATTACTAGCTGTTGCCCGCGACTTCGTCCGCGAGGGATTCTATCTATCTGACCATCCATCCATCCACCCTTCCGTCTATCTTTCGTCCGTCCGTCCGTCCAACCATCTGTCCAACCGCCCGTCAAACAATCCCTGTCCCTGCCCCTCTCCCCCTCCTCCCCACCCTCTCTTCCTCCCTTTACCTCTCACTCTCCCTGTCCCTCTCCCTATCCCTTCCCCTATCCCTACCCCTAACGCCATCTTAACCGCTATCCCTATCTTTATATAAACATCGAAACGATACCCATATTGATTTTTAGACATTTCAACCCTATCGCACCCCAATTCCACGTCCACCACGTTGGATTTCAAAGATGTTGTAGTTTTCGTAATCAGCGACCCGATAAACCATACAAATGACACCCATATTGATTTTTAAACATTTCAACCCTATCGCACCCCAATCCCATCCCCAGGGGATGATGGTATTTCACGTCCACCACGTTGGATTTCAAAATTGTTGTAGTTTTCGTAATCAGCGACCCAATAAACCATACAAACCATACCCATATTGGTTTTTGGACTTTTTCCCCATTTCCCTTTTTTACTTTCGAGCGGAGCGAGAAAGGTATTGTATTCGTGAAAAAAAAAGTTTTTCTAATTTTCTCAAAAATGTGTTCTATATCACTTATACATCATAAAAAACAAGTCTCCCAAAAATGTCCGTCCGTCGGTCGGTCGGTCGGTCCGTCGCACAGTGTGAGAAATGCGAATTCTAGCGGGATTTAATATAGAATTAAAATATTTTCTAATTTTAAAGCAAATTGTGTTTTGTTTTACCTAAGACTATCCCTGTCAATATGACATTTTTCTTTTTTTTGTAGGTACTTTTAAATTTAAAATAGACTACCTCGAAGTCGGTAAAAAAAACTAATTAATTTGATCACTCGGTACGCAGTGTTAACTTGTGCGAATTGAAAATACGATTACGAAGCTATGTTATATAAAAACATTGTTTTTGTTTTATAAAACTATTATTTGGTTCTTTTAGGTAAGTACAAAACAGTTTATTTGCCTTGACGTTCACAATTAACGTCATTTAAACTAATTTCAATGAAGGGGCAAAATGGACATGGTTTAAATATTTTAACGGATATTCAGTAGACCTGAATACTATTTATTCCGCATTATTCCGTGATAAATACTATTATTTATGATAGCTCATAGTGTTAGCTTTCTGCTACAGTTGACACTTTTTGCGCATTTTTGCGCTCCCCATACAATTTTTTTCATTTTTCAGCATGGCTGTTGAAATATCAAAATGCCAAATATTTTGATATTTTGGATTACTATTCTTGGTTTAATATGCCCGTTAGTGTACATAAAGTGTTATTTCATGGCAAAGATGTTATATCATCATGTATACTTCCTATTGGACAGTTATCGGAAGAAGATCAAGACATAAGAAATAAAGATAATAGACACTATCGAGAATTATTTACGAGAAAATCTTCAACAATTGACTAACACGGATTTACTAAACAGGCTTTTAATATCATCGGTCCCATATTTAGCAAGTTTAAGGCGCATTCGGAAGAAAAAAGAAAGTAAAATTGAAGCGGATATCTTACAAATACTTTTCCTTTCCATAGAAAATGACTTTAATTAATATAATAACATTTATTCAGTTGATGTTTCTTGAATAGATAAACCACAATGCGTTATTTCCATTATATTAACATCATTTATAACTTTTTATTTCCAAAAACGTACGATCCGCGTCATTAAGAATTAAATCCTGCTAGAATGTGATTTTCTCACAGTGTGCGTCGGTCGGTCTGTCCGTCACGCTTTGTCCTAGCGGCTAAACGAATGGTCCGATTGACACCATATTTGGAATTTAAGAGTTTTATGCAAATCCATCGAAGGGTTTTGAGTGGTTTCCTGCTGACTCTCATTTTGAGGGTAGCTGTCATACAACGAAAACGAAAAATTGTAATTTTCGCAAAACCGGCTCTTAAAATCTTGATGAAACTGTGCATGACCAAGCATCTCCATTTAAGGTATTTGCGGCAGTATCAACTGGTCCCTAGAAATTCATACAAGGGGTGTTCCCTTACTGCAAAATTTTTTAAATGTGATTTACTCAAAATCGGTTTCGTTGAGCTTATTTTGATGTTCTACAATTTGGATTCTAAATTGGTTTTCTACCTGACTGCATATTTCATTAAATCATTTTTACATAAATCTAGTTGGTATAGGTAAGTTTGTATTTTCATATTATTTGTATGGAATTACAAACTTAAGTTTGCAGTTGGTACTTATTTACTCATTACTATCCGCAGCCTTTATAATACTGTAGTTAGAGCATTCGGCTCTTGATCCGGAGGTTCTGGGTTCGACTCCCGGCGGGGATACTGTTGAATGATGACTCGTATATCGCGAGAAAGTAAGTGCAGTACAGCTGTACCTTTTATTAGGGGTTGAATTTGGGGTGGAATTTCAATAACAATGATGAACGTTGCATAGAATTACAAACCTAATGCCTAAATAATAAATTATGTGGATTTTACTTTAAAAATAAAGGATTTTCAATTTCATCCCCCTTTTCATCCTTTAGGGTGTCGAATTTTCAAAAACCCTGAGATACGTTAATATTAATTGTTAGTCGTAAGCCTAAATACAAAATTTGAAGATCCTAACTTTAAAACTGACGGACTTTCATACAAATTTTCATCCCCTATTTTAACCCCTTAGGGATATAATTTTGTAAAACCCTTTCTTAGTGCATCGTTAGACCTCATAAGGAATCTACATACCAAACTTGGAATTTATAGACCCAGCGGTTTGGGCTGTGCGTTGAAATGTCAGTCAGTGAGTCAGTCACCTTCTTCACTAACATTAAATGCGTTTTCCCGTAGGAATGAAGTGTTTTCCCGCGCTAAAAAGTAGCCTATGTGTTATTCCAGGATCTAACCTATATGTATGCCAAGTTTCATTAAAATCCATTCATTAGTTTTTACTTGAAAGAGTAACAAACATCCATCCATCCATCCATACTTACAAACTTTCGCGTTTATAATATTAGTAGGATAAGTAGGATAGGATATCGTAATCGTTATTAGGTATTCATAACTAAATAATTGAAAAATCATTAAAAACCAAAAAACTGACTGCGAAAAAAGGAAAAACAAGGTATAGACAAGACTAGGTATTGAGTTAAAAATATTCTAGAAACAAATCGAACATCTTTTATTTTTAAGGTGTTTTTAGACTAATGCGACCCTGCTGAATTCATACTATATGCTTGTTACATAAATAACATAATAACAATTTTTAAGATGGCGGCCAAAAACTGTAAATCGACAGAAATCGACGTAATTTTGGCCTCTTGAGCCTTGTTTACGAAATTCAAAAAAGAGATATGTCTGAAAGCACAAAATGCACACCGATACAAAAAAATAACATTTGTTGTTGCCATCTGTCTGTAAGCCAGTCTGAATGTCCTACCTTAAAGTGACTGTATCCTTCGATCCCTAATGGATAGCCGTTAGAAATTTTCGAAGAATATGTGTTAATATAGTGAATATATAATAATTAATTAAAAAAATATGAAACGAAAAAAAGAAAGGTAACCCACTCAAAAAACGGATTTATTTTACGTATAATTGTTTTAGGTCTATCGTAAAAACGGTGGTACGTGCAAGCGTCTTACTTAATGGGATCACAGCGCATAATCTTAATAAAAAACAAAATAAAAATTGGCCAAGTAGAGATGGGTTGGTATTATTCTTTGCGGACACCACACGGACGAAGTATAATTTATCAAAATCGGTTCAGCCGTTTAGAAGTTACGAAGGGACATAGATAAACGTTTTATTTACTTTACTATTTATTTACGCGACAAAATTGACGTTGGCTCCATACATTAAAAGGAAAAAAATACATTTGACTTCAGATATAATTTTTATCTAGGGACTCGTGTTGGCTCTGTAGGTCAAACACTTACATAACCTTTTGGGCTACGCCGCCGTCAGGTAAAAACTCAAATCAATAACTTTTTTTAGTGACTGAAAACTTTTAAAGAATATTGTCATTTTTAGGGTTCCGATACCAAAATGGTAAAAAAAAGGAACCCTTATGGTGCCGCTCTGTCTGTCTGTCTGTCTGTCCGTCTGTCTGTCACACCTCTATATCTCAGCAACCACTTACGCTATCGAGCTGAAATTTGGAATAGTTTTAGAATATAGTTGCCCAACTTAATTGCACATGAAAATTTTTTGAAAAAAGTATGATTATTAATGTAAAGGGGGCCAAAATAGGGGGGGCCAAATTTCAAATTGTCGCTACTAGGTCGAGTGGGGTATCATATGAAAGGGCTTTACTTGTACATTTTAAAATATATTTTTGTATTTTTTTAAGTTTCTTAGTTTTCAAGTTATGATGAAAAATGTCAAAAAAAATACCATTCCCCCCCCCTTATCTCCGAAGTTTGAGTAAGGGAAAATCTGAATTAATTACAGTTGACAGAGGTTTATGTAAACTTTACAGCAAAAATAAAACGATCTTTCTAAGTTGCACAGTTTTTCAGAAATCTGCAAAAAACCTTTACAAACAAATTTAGTTTTGCGGTCCTGAAAATGGACTTTATTGCTTCCAAAAATACTATAGGTATATCGGAACCCTCGGCGCGCGAGTCCGACTCGCACTTGACCGGTTTTTTAAGTAAAGGTGAGTAAAGGCAAGCACGCGGTGCTTTTTTAATACATCAATAGTAAAGGCAAATACAATAAGTTGACACAGGTCGACGGACGGCAAGTCACTTTGGTTGGCAACTAAGGGAAGCGCGAGACGAAGGCAGGGTACGTGCATCAGTCATGACGTCGTCACAGCTGCATTCTGCATTCGCAATCGCAACATGGCTCAACATGCGGCGCGCGAGACATATTAAGACGTTTAATATGTACCTACTTAGTACTTAAAACATGTACTTAGAACTTAAAGCACGTTCCGTTTCTGGCAAGAAATATTCTGAGATATGTTGCGACATGAGTCATGCATGTCTGTAGCAAATTTTTCAAATACAAATTATTAAAAGATTAATAAAATAAATTCTCGCAAGAACATTGTGTTATGAAAGCAGCCTTCGGAAGCTGAAATGAACTTAACGTCAATGATTTACGTAAAATCCCAAGACCGGTAATTTGATCTAGCTAGAAACACACGGAGGTTCATAACATAACGTAGACGAGCACTAAGTAAGGATTTTGCAAAATTGTGATGAATTTACCGGAGCCCACGCAGACGAATCGTGGATAATTCACTAACACAAGAAGATCTATTAGTAAGATAAACATAGAAGATGCACATCAACCGGGCCACCATGTTCTAGAAACTTAGCGATAAGATACTTACGCGATACCAGACCCCGATAATACTCACTAATCAAGTGACGTCAATGTCATGTAATAGCGGTACCTACGAGTACTTACAAACTACTTGTGAAATCACGTGAATACGTTACAGCGTTTATTTATCATCGATAACAAGTATTAAAATAAATATTATCCATCATGCAACTTAAACCCTCTAAATAACAAGAGCGTTAGGGCCTGTCCGCACAGCGAATTTTATTCGCGCGATATTTATTTGCGCGAATTATATCCCGCGCGATTTTTTTAATCGCAATTCTGTAACACATTGAATCTTATAGGAGTATCCGCACTGCGGGAAAAAATTCGCGATTTTTTTGCTATTGAAATAGCGGAATATAATTCGCTGTGCGGGCAGGCCCTTATAATAAAAAAAAATAATACTTTAATGTCGTTTATTTCAAGCATTAAGCTCATATTATATAATTTTGACATTGAAAGTTAAGGTTACTTTTTTTGCAAAACGTCCTTTCTTAGACATTAGAATCTTATACCCCATACCATTTGTCCATGCCCATACTTTAGCTTGTTTAGCCTTGAGCGAGGTGGACAATGAATGCTCTGACATAAGTTCTAAGTTAAGTGTGTGGTTTCCGGACTTAGTCCCATATGGACCATTGTGCGCATTGTGCGTGACATTTCAGGACTATTATCAAATTAAATTATATTCTAGTAAATGATGAAATGCCTGTAGTAGCACTTGTTTAAAAAAAAACCGGTCAAGTGCGAGTCGGACTCGCGCGCCGAGGGTTCCGATATACCTATAGTATTTTTGGAAGCAGTAAAGTCCATTTTTAGGACTGCAAAATTAAACTTGTTTGTAAAGGTTTTTTGCAGATTTCTAAAAAACTGTGCTACTTAGAAAGATCGTTTTATTTTTGCTGTAATATTTACATCAACTTCTATCGACTGAAATTAATTCAGATTTTTCCTTTCACAAACTTCGGAGATAAGGGGGGGGGGGGGGGAGAATGGGACTTTTTTGACATTTTTCATCACAACTTGAAAACTAAGAGTCGTAAAAAATACAAAAATATATTTTAGAAAGTACAAGTAAAGCCCTTTCATACGATACCCAACTCGACCTAGTAACGACAATTTGGGCCCCCTTTACAGTAATAATCAAATTTTTTCATGTGCAATTAAGTTGCGTCACCATATTCTAAAACTTTTCAAATTTCAATAAGGGTTCCTTTTTTTACCATTTTGGTATCGAAACCCTAAAAAGAAAAATTTGCTGACACTAAAATCTTTGCTTGCTACTTTCTATTGAAGGAGTTTATTTTTCAACATCGCAAAGGTTCTCGGACTATCAGACAGGTTTAGAAGCCATAACGAGCTTGACCCTGGACAACTGCGTCATGATGACGCGCCAACCAACACTCCGCGCCGCCCATCTTTTAGACTTTAAACATCCGTATTTTGTAATCATTTATTTTGCGAATGATTGTACATTAAAGATGATTAAAGCATATTATTATCGGTTGGATAAATATGGATTGCAAGCCAAAATGCAAAAAAGAAGCATGTCACGCAATATTTCACGAGTTATGATAGAAATATATGACCAACTTAGAGATATTACAGTTTTCCCAATGTTGCTTTTCAAGTGAATCCCATGTTTTAGGAAGTAATTGTCTGACCAGTTAGAATCTGCCTATTGCCAAAAAACTCAGTTACAAGAAAATGCCAAATCGGAAGAGGAAATTGGCTTAAATAAGGACATGTTTCTGAGCTAGAAGCTGAAGGGTATGTATGTAGAAGTGGCATGCAGTTGGGCGCGTGCCCGAAGCGAGTGGGGATGACCCGCGGTTATCTTTAGACCAGGGCGTAGCGTAGAGGACACGCACCGGGCAGAATGTCATTCGGAGACCGGTTACGTATCGCCTCGCCGTTGATAACGGCCGCATCATGTGCGATTCACCACCCACTATTAAAACGCTATCAAACGCAAACAGCCACGTATAACGTGCCCCACCACATAACGTAAGGGCACAGATAGAGATGCTAGTAAATGAGCATGCTTACTAGCATGCTAGAAACAAGCATGCTCTTTAACTGTCTACACTTGCTTGTAAAAAGCATTCTCGTTAATTCTTGTTACTAGCATGCTACTAAATGAGCATGCTCAAATCAAATACTTTTGACACACATGCCATTAAGTAGCATGCTAATATAACCTATAAGACGTTAGTGAAAACGGCAAATCAAGTGGCCCTTCGAATCGAACTTAATAAAATAGTATTTTCGTCGCCCCAGCGAAACATTTTCATCACAGAACACTATTACTTGTATTTTGATGCGATACACACCTGTGACAGCTTTCAACAAATTGACATTAGCATGCTCATAAGCAAACCTGTTCACACGTGCTCAAAACACACCCCCTTCCATCCCCGCCGCAGGTAGCATGCTAGAAAATTGAACGACGGTAATTTTTTGACAATGACATAAGCATGCTAGAAATGAGCATGCTTATGTCAAGAAAAGCGTGTACACACATGCTACTAGGTAGCATTTGCGACGTAGTAGCATGCTTTACTAGCATGTCTATCTGTGCCCTAATGGCATATATTACGAGGATGACGCTAGATTGGAAGACACGTAGACTTTTTCTAGCAAATACGAGCGCACAAGAAAATACTAATTAAATAACTTCTCTGCGATTGAAAACATTATGAATTAATGATACAGGTGGCAACAGTTAACAGAGTTGAGGAAATTGCTGCAATTAGCACTATAGTAGGCAAGAACCACGGGGTGAGGCGAGTCACAAGACGACTCTAATTTGTCCCCATGTGGCGCGAATCATTCGCGTGACGGCGTCGGCAGTCGTGAAAGACAAGCCTGCTATCACGGCAAGTTACGTCCGCGCTACCGTGCGTGTCGTGACACTGACACAGATAGTCCCAGCAAGGCCATTGCTACAATACCACGCTTAGCGGAAAACCTCATCGCATCTTTTCATAAATTCACGCTTTTTCGATGGTAGGTAAGAATATGGTAAATTCTATAAGTATTATGTTTCTCAAAAATAAATATTGAAATAATAACTGATGACTGTCTGAGTAAATATTAAATACTTACCTGTAAATTCCAGTTTCATGACAAGTATAACAGGATACATAGAATATAACTAGTGACTATATTCAAGATAAGCTGCGAGATAAACAGATCACATCAATAATAAGCTAGATACTTGATAAGTAAATGACATCCATCAGATATGCTTAGTTAATCTATGCAGATACATTAATTTGTTCTTCAGAGTTTATGAAAGTCTAGCTTAACAAGCTGATTATAATGACTGTGAATGACAAATACTGTACTCTGCTACATAGTTACAAATTCTATTATTCTCAAAATGTATGTCAAAATCATCAAATATTAAGTTTCTCTCTAGAGCTGCTGACATAGCTTATTAGTGGCCATAGCAAAAGTTGTAGAGCATCACAGACATCCAATTTATCTATAGATGATCTATCTCTGCTAATGTCTCGGGTGGTTGTCTTACGCATGCCACTTAACCACTTTTGTTCTAATTTATAAATTTTTAATTTGATTCTGCACACAATCTGGCTAATTTAAATGAAGAGTCAAAAACTTTTTTGCTTATGTTGGATAGTTGTAGAACAAAATTGTGCTCATTTTCATGGATTGAACCGAGAAGTACATTTGGATGTGTGTGTGTAGCATCTGATTTTAGAATGTGAAAATGTTAAAAGACCTTTAGGTTCATCTGATTATATAGCTTGCAGAGTTGTGAACAACTCCATATATTTTTAAACAAAAAAAATGTGATCATAATCATATTGTGTGAGTTGTGAGATTGATGACTGACCTAGAGAAAATAGTGGTGAAGAACAAATTCAAGTAAATTATTTGACTCAAATTTCTCTAGGCATAGTAGAATTTTTTAAGGAGTGGTATGATAAGGATAAGGATAGGGTTACTGTTGGCACAGTTGGTAGCGTTAGAAAGAAGATAATGACCCACATTTTAGCGCTATATGGTGCAGTTTCGATTTAGGATTTTTCGACCTTGGGCGAAATGTCCCGATATAGGTAATAATTTATGTTATAATTATGTATGTAGGCTGGAAAAGGCGTTCTCTGAATGGGCCTTGGACATGTCAGGTCAGCAAGCGCGGCAAGCGGTAAAGGACCAGCTAGCCCGGCATGGGCTGACCCACAGTCCGCCACCACCTGCTCGGAACTAACCGACACTTCTCTGCACCGTTTATCGCTGTTTTAGTCCCCCATTGCTTTTAACTATACACACAAAAAATCTCAAACTAGATTTTATTCACATTACATAACTTCGAGCCCAAAATATAAGTATGTGTAGGTTATGAAGTAAAATCGCGCTATCGCTCAGGGTTCTCCGTAAAATAGAACAGCACTTAAAAGATGAACTGAAAGAGAAATAACTTACCTGCGTCTCCAACAATTTTGTGGTTGTGATCCTGAATAATGCCATTTTTGGACCCACCGAGCTCTTACTTACTACCACACACAACTGCTGCGACCACGATCGATTCACTCACATTCGTCACTCACAATGCTGCCAACCTGTGTTGCCAGAATTAAGTCAATTTTACCCCCTTTTATCGCCGCCGCAGTTTTCCGACAGCGGTATTGGGTATTGCGCCATCAGTCAACCTCGGAGACGGTCAGTCTGTGATCCGCGATCCGTGGAGATGCAGCTATAAGAAAGAGAGAAAGCTAGCCATCTGTATGCCCACTCATGAAAGATTTCTGCCAATGTGGCTAATTTTCACTTCCGCACATTATTATTGATTTTAATGATAAAATATTTTTCTTGGTTTGTTAGAAGTTCATCTTTTATGGGAAATTCGTTTTTGTCCTTATTGCACCCAATTAAACAACAGTTTGTAGGGTTCCGTACCCAAATGTCCAAACGAAGCCTTATCAGCCTGCGTGCTGCATAACGTTATAGTTATGCATTTAGCATTTAGTTTTATTGATTGGATTATACAGGGTGTTAATTTAATTGCATGCCATAGCTTAGGGGGTGTTTCAGTAGCGATAAAAGAATTTATAAAAAATATATTAAAAAATCCTACTTAAAAAAAAATAAACCATCGTAACTAAACTAACGCGGAGTGCAATGACCCGGAGCACTAGGTATTGCATTTTGACGGTTCTAAACGTTAAAGTATGAAGGGAAAACTGGAGTCACACACAAAAAAATAAAGAGTTTCAGTTATGTATGTGCTGCGGTGCTCCGTCCAAGTCATTGCCCTCCGCGTTAGTATAGATTCAATGGAGTTTGATTTTTTTTAAGTAGGTTTTTTAATATTTTTTTGTATTCCTTTAACGTTACTGAAAGCAGCTGATTAAATAATTACTTCTCCTAAAAAAACTGCTGTAAAAGTGGCTAAGTCTACCTAAAAATCGTCTGTAGTGGCAACACTGGCTCTGATAGCAAAATATTTAAAATCTTACCACGAATGTCGCGATCCGTACATCAGCGGCGGAGACGGTCAAACAACTTCGTGATCAAATTCAAGGCCGAGTGCACGCTCAGCGTTCTCTTTCTTTCTTATAGCTGCATCCTTATCTAAAAATACATCTGATTGACCATCTGGCACCCAATGGGTGCAGCCAATCTTGATCGCGAAAATGTATTTTTAGATAAGGATGCAGCTATAAGAAAGATAGAGAAAGCTGTAGGACCATAGACTAAGTTTATATGACTATTTCTTTCTTTCCTATAGCTGCATCCTTATCTAAAAATACATCATCGCGACCTTTCTTCCCCCCCCCCCCCCCCTTTCCAGAACCGGAAGGGCCTTAACTTAACAATACACCCATATCATTCCAACAATAAAGAGACGCCAAATCTAACAAAACCTCATTATTTTAAAATCTATCAAGCCATTTGGTAGTTATAGTTACCAGGGACCATAGGGAATGTGCAAAATTACATACATTCAGGCTAAACACATAACTCTCTTATTTATTTAATTTTTGGAAAACCAACAGCTTATAATTAACATAGTAATAATACCTATAGCTACAAACAGCCAATTAAAGGCACTCTTGAGCACATAGCTTTGCTACAGTTAGGTTATTCCAAAATTCCAAGTCAAACACATTAGGCATTCGTAGTCGGGTAAAATCTATTGGTATAAAACATCCCATTACTACAACGTATTATCAAAGCAATGTTTATCATCGTTTTTTGTAAAATTTACTCATTAATTAAGATTTCAAGTACATATGGCATGCTGTTAGTGAGAAATAAAAACCACGCAAAATTTTACAAAGATAAATATTGCGCATTATTAAAAATAAAGCAAAAATTACTTAAGATTGACAAGATACGTTTTCCACGTATTTCCTATGTGATTCATCTATGGACTGTAACCAATTATGCAAAACGTTATTTCTTGCTAGTGTGTTTGAGGTCAAACACACTATTTAAATAACAATTATGAGTCTTTCTTGCGTAAGAAAACACGTAAAAAAAGCCGAGACGATAGACGAGAGATAACAGACACAAAGCTTCAAAATTAAAGTGGTACCTTACACGAAGGTTTAGTTTGTTTATGGTATTGTATAGTCGTATTGTAGTCCGACCATTTCGATGTTTGGGAGAATTATTTGTTCCTTTATCTTTATATTACGATGAATTATCTCTTATTGAGGTAAGACAACAGTACATTAAGATGCAAGTGCACTATTTTGTTGAATACGCTCAAGGCCGAGAATTGCAGCCCGAGCCGCAGGCGAGGGCGTAATGGAGCCGAGAGTGTAATTTCCAAAGCGCAAGCATTTTTCACGACGTTTTTCAACACATTTGCGAATTAAAACAAGTAAAATTTTCTTACCTCTTTTCCCGAAGGAAAGTACGTACACAACAAGCTACGTATTTCTCTTAGATTTCTACGTACAACCGATTCTCCAGACTTGTGTTTTGTGCCTTAGTATTTTCTACGGTGAGGAACTAGTACATTAATTCCAGTTTTTTTTTATTTGTGGGAGTCGATATTTTCGAAAATAATTACAATAAACACAATGTAAACATCACCAATATTTGTAAAACTGGTGCGTGCTTTTTTAGTGGACACAGATTCTACTAGTCCTACTAATATTATAAACGCGAAAGTTTGTAACTATGGATGGATGGATGTTTGTTACTCTTTTAATTAAAAACTACTGAATTGATTTTGATATTACTTGGCAGACAAATAGGTTAAGTGCTGGAATAACACATAGGTCACTTTTTACCGCGGGAAAACACTTCATTCCCACGGGAAAACGCATTTAATGTTAATGAAGAAGGTTACTGACTCACTGACTGACATATCAACGCACAGCCCAAACCGCTGGGTCTCGAAATTTCAAATTTGGCAAGTAGGTTTCCCATGAGGTCTAAGGGTGCACTATGAAAGGGTTTTACAAAATTCCACCCCTAAGGGGGTAAAATAGGGGATGAAAGTTTGTATGAAAGTCCGTCAGTTTTAAAGTTAGGATCTTTAAATTTTGTGTTTAGGCTAACGACAAAAAACTAATATTTATGTGTCTTAGGGGTTTTGATAATTCGACAATCTAAAGGGTGTAAAGGGGGATGAAGTTGAAAATCCTTTATTTTTGAAGTAAAATCATTTATTATTTAGGCATTAGAGTTGCAATTCTATGCAACGTTGTTGTTATTGAAATTCCACCCCAAATTCAACCCCTAAAAAAGGGAAAAGAGGTGAAAAAGTCTAAAAGCCAATATGGGTATCGTTTGAATGGTTCATTGGGTTGCTGATTACGTAAACAACAACAATTTTGAAATCCAACGTGGTGGATGTGAAATACCATCATCCCCTGGGGATGGAATTGGGGTGCGATAGGGTTGAAATGTCTAAAAATCAATATGGGTGTGTGTCGTTTCTATGATAATATGAGGATAGGGATAGCGGTGAAGATGACGTTAGGGGTAGGGATAGGGAGAGGAAAATTTAACGCGATAATCAAGGCGAAAAAGAGATGTCTCAATTGAAGATGCTTTATGAGAGGATCACGTAAGATCACATCAGTCCCCATCTTTTGGCATGACAATTGTTTTTGCTGAAGATCAGGTTTTCTTGTTCCTTGTCATTTCCAGACAATGGCCTCCTGAACACCAGGCTCAAGTCTAGAACTTCTTACATAGTTTTTCGTGATCCTCTCATAAAGCATCTTCTATTGAGACATCTCTTTTTCGCCTTGCTTATCGCGTTTAATGTTATCAGGTACTCAAAAGAAAACAATTTAATGGTTTGGTTTTCCAGCGGTCTTCAGATTTTTGGCAAACGCGTGTCTGGTCAAAGTTTTTATATCACTACTCATCAGCCCCCATCTTTTGGCATGAGAATTGTTTTTGCTGAAGATCATGTTTTTTTGTTCATTTTCATTTCCAGACAATGGCTTCCTGAACACCGGGCTCCAGTCTGGAAGTTCTTATATAGTTTTTCGTGATCCTCTCATAAAGCCTCATCTACTGAGACATCTCTTAGTCGCCCTGATTATCACGTGAAAAATCCTTCTCGGCTCCTCTACCATATAAGACGAATCTGTTGTTACTAATTGATTAATATAAATAATTTCATGAAATAAATGTGTACTGATCCAATTATCAAACCAAGTTTATTTATTCATGAAAACATTATGAATTTTATAAACATAAAAACTCCTTGCTCCTTTCCGAAATAAAACAAAAATAAAACACTAGTGCGGTAATATTATGGAAAAAGCACGCGTTTTTAATAAGCTGCGTGGAAATAAAGCTATTTATGAGCAAATATGCTGAAAAATGTGTTTATAGACTCATGCCCATGCTCATCATGAAAATTAAAAGACAAAAATGCGAAAATGAAAATATGAGCGTATTTATTGATTAAATTAATTATCGATTAATAATTAATTATACACGACAACAAATGCTAAAATTCGCAAAATTGGTCAAACTCTAGTCGGACTCAACAATAACCCTAAAAACTAAAACCCCAAATTCAGATCATGAAACTGAACAATTTTTCTTAAGAAACATCAACAGTCAAAATAAGATTTTTATTTAAGAAATATGCTATTGCGTGGTAAGATCAGATTCTATGGTAATTCAAGCTTCAAATTCCTAAACAAAACAGATGAAATGAGAGAATTTCAATCGAATTTGCCGCGATTAACAATTAAGACTATGTGGAGTGAGTTTGAACTTTCATTTTTATTTAAATACTAGCTGTTGCCCGCGGCTTCGCTCGCGTGGATTTCGTATTTATGTTGTTACCGGTTTTCCGAAGCAATGAGATATTTTCCCGTCATTTCGGGGTAATTTTAAACTAAGGAAAAACAGGACTAACCCTGCGCAAATCAATGAGTATAATTCAAGATCCAGCTGAATTTGATATAATATACAGACGTTACTCATAAATTACTCAGAACAGAGGAACTTAGCAGCAGTATCCTAACAAATATAAAGAGAGAGATGAGAGAAACCTTTATGTAATATTTAAAAACAGAGCCAATTCGCAGAAGTAATTGAGAAAAACTGAAACCCTCTCCCTCTCTCTCCCACTCCCCCCTTCCTCTCCCCCTGCCCGTCCCTCTGTCTCTCCCCCTCCCCCTCATCCCTCTTCCCCTGCTCCTCCCTGTCCCCCTCCCTCTCCCCCTCCCTCTCCCTCACCCTCTACCCCTCCCTCTCCCTCACCACCTCCCCCTCCCTCTCTCCCACCCTCTCCCCCTTCCCCTCCTTCTCCCTCTCCCTCTCTACCTCTCTGCCTCTCTACCTCTCTACCTCTCTACCTCTCTACCTCTCTACCTCTCTACCTCTCTACCTCTCTACCTCTCTACCTCTCTACCTCTCTACCTCTCTA
The DNA here is from genome assembly GCA_947532105.1 of Athrips mouffetella. Taxonomy (NCBI): domain Eukaryota; kingdom Metazoa; phylum Arthropoda; class Insecta; order Lepidoptera; family Gelechiidae; genus Athrips; species Athrips mouffetella. The sequence continues at coordinate 39,295,667 of OX383956.1, forward strand.
CCTCTCTACCTCTCTACCTCTCTACCTCTCTACCTCTCTACCTCTCTACCTCTCTACCTCTCTACCTCTCTACCTCTCTACCTCTCTACCTCTCTACCTCTCTACCTCTCTACCTCTCTACCTCTCTACCTCTCTACCTCTATACCTCTCTACCTCTCTACCTCTCTACCTCTCTACCTCTCTACCTCTCTACCTCTCCGCCTCTCTACCTCTCTACCTCTCTATCGCACCCCAACTCCATCCCCAGGGGGGTGATGGTATTTCACGTCCACCACGTTGGATTTCAAAATTTTTGTAGTTTTCGTAATCAGCGACCCGATAAACCATACAAACGACATCTATATTCACATTTCAACCCTATCGCACCTTAACCCCATCCCAAGGGAATGATGGTATTTAACGTCCACCACGTTGAATTTCCAAATTTTTGTAGTTTTCGTAATCAGCGACCCGATAAACCATACAAACGATACCCATATTGGTTTTTAGACTTTTTCACCCTATTTCTCTTTTTAAGGGGTTGAGTTTGGGGTGGAGTTTCAATAACAGTGATGAACGTTGCATAGAACTACATCATTAATGCCTAAATAATAAATTATGTAGATTTTACTTTAAAAATAAAGAATTTTCATTTCCCCTTTTCACCCTTAAGGTTGTCGAATTTTCAAAAACCCTGAAACATGAATATTAATTTTTGGTCGTCAGCCTAAATACAAATTTTGAAGATCCTAACTTCAAAACTGACGGACTTTCATACAAAATTTCATCCATTATTTTACCCCCTTAGGGGTGGAATTTTGTAAGACCCTTTCTTAGTGCACCCCTAGGCCTCATAAGGAACCTACATGCCAAATTTGGAATCTCTAGACCCAGCGGTTTGGGCTGTGCGTTGATATGTCAGTCACCTTCTTCTTTTTTATATATATAGATTCATAAGATCTGTTAAATATTAGGTCCTTACCTATGAAATTGGCGAGATTTTTCTTGCAGATTTATGATATCATAGTTCCCATAATTCGATAGCTAGTTTCATTCTTTGTTTTTTATTTGAAAGTTTCCCTGGTTATCAATCTACGCATTAAATATTGTTTTAATTTTTAGTTTGACATCTATAATTTTACTAAAGGTTCGAAAATTGTTCGTCTTTAATGTCGTCCGATTTCATCATTACATTTGTTATATTTTTTACAGATAATATTTTTCGAAAATTAAATTTAAGCTTCTGTAAGCTTAATGTCTTCCCAATAATGCCAAAAAAATTAAAACCATGTTTTTTAATTCCTACAAAAATGCATAAAATGTTAGTACTGAAAATTGAATTTATCTAAAAAAATCTATACAAAATGCAAATTTCATAGGTAAGGATTTTTATTTCACATAAGTACTTTGGTCGTATGACTCGTATGGTAACGGCATGGAATTACCGTTCAATGCAGGAATTATCTTAAGACTGGCAACAGTGACTCTTAGTGCCAACAAGATCTTTATGTTGGTTAACCTGTTTGGTTGGCCGTCGCCATCCTCACGGCACACGGTTGACACCTGACACGGTCGTTCATTCCGTCAATTTGTCAGCTGAGCCAAAATTTATCTTATCACAATGTGATAGAGATTGTTGTAACAAAACGTCCACGTGAAAGTGCACCTACCGGCTAGGGACGAGCAAAGGAAATCATATATCGATCGATATTTTGCTACATCGATCAATTCTTTTCTGCCAATGGCGAACTCAATGAACTTCATTGATTTCCATTTATATATATCATATTCATCATGACATCCCATGAAACGTCCACGGACAGGGAACTCCCTCCAACATTCCAGCTTTTGCTGAAGCAATGTAGAGGGAAAGTACGGTCAACCGCTTGTCGGTAGAAACTTTTTCAACTCTATTACCACTCCATAATTTCCAAAAGTGTTTCTACTGATGTGCGGTTGTGTGTACCATAGTCACCACACTTGTTAGCGTTACGGCTGGCACCATTGACCGCGGTTGTTGGTGACCGCAGAATGTAAGATGAAACATATTATTATTGTTTAATAAAACTCCTATCCATTTTTCACGAGGAAGACTTTTGTTTATAGTACATAATGTTATCGTCAAAGTGGGAAAACGTGAAATTGCACATTGATCTGATACGTTAAATTTCGCATCGCCTAATCGCACTTTACCTAGTTAACCTGCACATTAACGAACAGTGGACCGTTAAATCGCAGAAATAAGTAGGTAAGCGAAACAGAAATGTAATTAAACTAACTCACCTAACCTAACCGATCCTGGGTAAACTTAAGAATGCCGTCACACGTTATGTTCTTTATTCTTTTAGTTTTTGGCATGGCTTCTGTTCTGGCTGATACTATTAAAATTTATCGAGCACGCTTTATTAATCGCTTCTTGCAATCGCCGGCCGCAGCCAAGGCACGCTCGCTTCGCTCACTCAGCTCGTACGTTGTGGTCGTAAAAGAACTATACACAACCTAACCGATTCTTAACATGTAAGCCCAAAACGATCCGCTGCTCGCTTACTTACAGGATTATACGCAACTCGCTTAGTGGTTGCAAGGGGACGGGGCATGGATAGAAGTACCCCTCGTGCCAATATGTCAAATGATATAAAGTAAAGTCCTACAGCGCAACGTTTACGAGATAATCTTTGTTAAATATCCTGTAAAAAATTCTCCAATTAATCACCTATATTACAACTTATTAATCGTCTTAAAAAACAAACCGTACTTATTAGATTATTCCCGATTCAGATTTGTCATGTAACACCTAGATAGGTTACACGCCATGAGTACTGCGTAAATTCAAGACCACGTCAAGCTTTAAACATTGGACTTTGCGCCTTTCTTATTTTTATGATCATGTGAGCTAAAGTCGTGCTGAGACCTGCTCTTGACTGTACATATTTATTCCACCCTATACATATTTAGTCTTTTTGTGATTATTGCTTGCACAAAACTTCGATTTCATCATACATCTATAAAGTCAACACACGTTTTATCACAACAACCTTGAAGTCATCACTTTGGGATTTTGTCTATTGCTCAGCGCTTGCGATTGTTTTATTTTCTTGGAAAAAAGCACGCAATTTTATCACTGCTTATGTAATTATAATAGCTATAATTTCATTCAATAATACACGTGCCCGAGATCTGTGATATCTAGTTGTTATTTATTTATGTCGCCATATCGGCGACTAAACAATCATAAATTCATAGTTTCACAGTCTGATCCACAGTCGCAAAGTTGCATGTCTGTCGGTCTTCTACAGATTGTACTTCGGAGAGTGTGCTCTGAAGCTCCACGAGCTTATTCCACCATCTCCCTTCTACCATCGGGAGTACAGACGCACCGCAGGATATCACCCATACTTGGTTGATATTCCGCAAATTCGCTCAAAGCGCTTTGAAACATCTTTTATAATGCGCACGTCTAAAGAGTGGAATTCTCTGCCTGCGTCTGTGTTTCCGAGTTCATATAATCCGAATTTATTCAAGTCGCGAGTGAATGTCCTTTTGGAGAAGCTCCATATCGCTTATATTGCTAACAGCTTTAAAAAATTTGAGGTCGTCAGCATACAATTCGTAATCAGCAAAACGAATGGCGTCTGTTATGTCATTTATAAAAATGATAAACATTATTGGGCCCAGATGGGACCCTTGTGGAACACCAGAGGATAGATATATAGCTTTTGATGTATATCTACCAACTATAACTTGTTAAAAAAGATAATAAATTGACCAATTTAGGAATATATAGTGTAGATTGTATCAACTTCCTTACGCTCATCTAATTGACTAGTAAGGCTCTCGACAAAGGCAACCAGATTTGTAGTAGTTGATCGACCCTTGATAAAACCATGTTGCTTAGGGGTCATAAGACTCTTAATATGCCAATCTATTGTAGGGCAAAGAAGCTGCTCAAAAACTTTGGAAAAAACGTTCAATAGAGAAATAGGTCTATAATAGGTAACATCACATTTATTTCCTTTTTTTGGAACGGGAACCACATTAGCCTTTTTCCAGTAAGATGGAAATCTGCCAGTAGAAAGGGAAGTAGGTATTATATATCAGAGATATAGGTATTGAAAGGTTTTGGCGCAGTTACGAATGAACACACGAGGAATATGGTCAGGACCCTCTTAGGGGTAGAATTTTCAAAAATTCTTCCTTTGTAGATGCCTGCACTGTATAAGGTACCTGTTTGCAAAATTTCAAGTCTCTAGGTCTAGCGGTTTGGGCTGTGTGTTGATATATCATCATTCAGTCATTCCGTTTATCCTTTTACTAGCTGTTGCCCGCGGCTTCGCTCGCGTGGATTTCATATTTAGGTTGTTACTGGTTTTCCGAAGCAACGAGATATTTTAGTCCAAGGAAATTATTATTTATCCCATCATATCGGGGTAATTATAAACTAAGGAGAAACAGGACTAACCCTGCGCAAATCAATGAGTATAATTCAAGATCCAGCTGAATTTTAAATAATATATAGACGTTACTCATAAATTACTCAGAACAGAGGAACTTAGCAGCAGTATCCTAACAAATGTAAAGAGAGAGATGAGAGACACCTTTAAGTAATATAACAAAACAGAGCCAATTCGCAGAAGTAATTGAGAAAAACTAAAACCCTCTCCCTCTCTCTCCCTCTCCCCTCCTCCCTCTCCCCTGCCCTTCCCTCTCCCCCTCCCTCTCCCTCACCCCCTCTCCCTCCCTCTCTCCTCCCCTATCCCCCTTCCCCTCCTTCTTCCTCTCCCTCTACTTAACTTGTACCTGTACCTCTACCTCTCTACGTCTCTACGTCTCTACCTCTCTACGTCTCTACCTCTCTACCTCTCTGCCTCTCTGCTTCTCTACCTCTCTGCCTCTCTCTACCTCTACCTCTCGACCTCTCTACCTCTCTACCTCTCTACGTCTCTACATCTCTACGTCTCTACCTCTCTACCTCTACCTCTCCCTATCCCTGTCCCTATCCCTACCCCTAACGCCAATTTAACCGCTATCCCTAACATAGAAACGAAACCCATATTTATTTATAGACATTTCAAACCTATCGCACCCCAACCCCATCCCCAAGGGGATGATGGTATTTCACGTCCACCACGTTGGATTTCAAAGTTGTTGTAGCTTTCGTAATCAGCGACCCGATAAATCATACAAACGACACCCATATTGATTTTTAGATATTTCAAACCTATCGCACCCCAACTCCATCCCCAGGGGGATAATGGTATTTCACGTCCACCAAGTTGAATTTCAAATTGTTGTAGTTTTCGTAATCAGCGAAACAATAAACCATACAAACGACACCCATATTTACATTTCAACCCTATCGCACCCCAACCCCATTCCAAGGGAATGATGGTATTTAACGTCCACCATGTTGGATTTCAAAATTGTTGTAGATTTCGTAATCAGCGACCCGATAAACCATACAAATGTTGTCATGACAGATATTCTGATCTCCAATATTATAATATTTAAGTCACCAGTGTTTACTAACTTTTCATAGCTTTACGATATTGTTCATAAATGGTTGTTGTATTGACTCCTTTTTACGAACTGTCAGAGCGCGGCGGCTTTTCGACCAATCCCAGCGTTTTATGGAAAGGGTAATATTGTGGTGGGAGAGGTCTCTTGAACGTTCGAGCCAGCCTCGCTCAGGCAGTCGTATTTTGTTCTTCAAACTGGGAGATTCTACCTTTAAAGGAGTAATCACGTATTGTGTAAAATTATGAAGACTCTTCTTCATATGTATGGTATTGTGTTAATGTACCCATTTTAACACTGTGTAAAGTGAATAACTTATTACAAAACGTAAGTAGACTTCGAGTGTTTTATTTAACATATTTCTCAACTCCCTCTCATTTGTTAACACAAACGATACCCATATTGGTTTTTAGACTTTTTCACCCCATTTCCCTTTTTTAGGGGTTGAATTTGGGCTGTAATTTCAATAATAGTGATGAATGTTGCATAGAATTACATCATTAATGCCTAAATAATAAATGATGTGGATTTTACTTTAAAAAAAAAGAATTTTCAACTTCATCCCCCTTTTCACCCTTAAGGGTGTCGAATTTTCAAAAACCCTGAGGCACGTAAGTATTAATTTTTAGTCGTCAGCCTAAATACAAATTTTGAAGATCCTAACTTTAAAACTGACGGACTTTCATACAAACTTTCATCCCCTATTTTACCCCCTTAGGGGTGGAATTTTGTAAAATCCTTTCTTAGTGCACCCCTAGGCCTCATAAGGAACCTACATGCCAAATTTGGAATCTCTAGACCTAGCGGTTTGGGCTGTGCGTTGATATGTCAGTCAGTTTGTCACCTTCTTCTTTTTATATATATAGATACAGCGTGTAACGGAAAGGTGAAGGGTGTGAATCTGCTTATGAAACTGAACAACTTTTGGCTGGGAGGTCAAATTAGGTTTTTCATATTTCGACCTATGTTCCTTGGTGTTCAGTTTCATGGGCATATTCACACCTTTCAGTATTATTTATATTCACCCACGTTGTATATAAAGGGTTATTTTTAGACCCCTAGCCAAATGTTAGTATGTTACTCAGAACACGAATCTGAACAACTTTCTCAAAGGAACGTGGGTCGAAAAACGAGAAAAAAAAATGTCCTCTCACACAAATCCCACTATTGTCGGCACGAGATTTTTATCTCGTTTATCGACCTGTGTTCTTTGGGTAACGTTGTTCAGATGCATGTTCTAAGGACAAATCTGTTGAAAGAGCAATTCCGAGGACGAACGTTACTTGGCAATTTATTTACGGTCTCCGTGGTGGTCAGAAATTTCAATATATCTAGATTTTTTTTTAAGTTAGTCTAAAGATTAACTACCAATTTTATAGACAGTGCGACAAAACTGCTGAGTGATTTTGACATTTAACAGTAGCGTTCTCCTGACGTCATCCACCTGTCGAAAAAACCGTGTTGCACTGTATCGATATATATATCTTACCCATCCCTTTCATATCTTGGTCGACAGGAATGCATGAACGAACGCAAGGCATGAGTTCAGAATCCTTGCTCCACTCAGAATAGAAGAAGGAATATTTTTTTTACTATGGCTATGGGTTGACATCTGCCTGTGTCACAGATTAAATAATAATAAACAAGAGTGAGTTCCAAATCGGTAATAATTACCCTTTGACAGTAGTCTGTCTCGACCACACCGATGGATGTCATATAACGCTGTCCTGCTGTCAGAGTAATTTTTACCCGATTCGGAACGCAACCTAGGACAGACTACTGTCAAATGTTACCTTTTAACTGTTTTGGAACACAAGTTGAAATGTCAAATGATCAAACGTGATTTGACATCCTCACCAGTCACCACAGACTACTTAGATGATACTACCGTATATCCTCACACAAAATTTACAGAACGGAACGACGCCGATGCCGTATTTACAGACTGAACTGAATGAATGTCAGAAAACCTTTTGACACATATTTTCATTAATCTTCCTTCTATTACCCTTATATTTCTAATTTCTATGGGCGGAACGAATGGAAAATGCACGCTCGGCTCGCAAAGGATTACAACACAATATATCCGAGTCGAGTAGTTCTGTCAGTTCTGTGCTAGTCTAGTACCCAGATTAGTAAGTTAATGTACAGGTACCTAGTATTCTCTGCTCGGCACGAAAGACCAGCCTAGGAACTATCGATCGAGCGAGCGAAACAAAACATACTTTAACATACTCGCTCGAAGTCGAACCGAACGGAGCCGCCGCCACGGGCTGCGCGCCGCGCCGGCTGCATTCATTTCTTTTCGGAGCGGAGAACCAGTCGAGTCCCATTACTGAGCAAAGGACTAACAAGCTGTTGGAATAGAAGGGGGCGTATTGTGTTGATAAATTTTATAAAATTAATTATTATTTGAATATGATTGATAAATTAAAAGTATTTTTTTTGTACTTCCTTTGGTGCCAATTGTTTCATGCTGCCTTTGGTGGTAAACAGTTTATGCTAGGTCGCAGCAAAGGTGGAAACTTGGGTGCTCCTGTGGGGGCAGATGAGGAAAATCTCCCCCCCGCACAATGGTTCCAACAAAAGCTTGATCATTCAAGTCCTTCCAATATAAAATTCTGGAAACAGGTAAGATTATTTTACTTTACTTGAATAAAACTTCAATGAAACTTTACAGACACATTTATTTTTAAAGAAAAGAAATTATTAAATACTTACATCTTTAATCATGAATGATATCATCAATAATTTTATCTCAGCGTTACTTCGTGAACGACAGCTTCTATGACTTCAAAACCTCTGGGCCAGTGTTCCTGATGATCGGTGGAGAAGGCCCGGCAGATGCCCGCTGGATGGTCAAAGGGGCCTGGATTGAATATGCTAAGACATTCAGGGCCCTCTGCTTCCAACTCGAGCACCGCTACTATGGGGAAAGCCACCCTGTTGGGTAAGTCAACTTTAATAGACTCTCTCGTGACCTGTTTCTGGTGTATAGAGCCATTATTATTATTTCTGGTGGGGATGCTGCAACATGCCCAGGTGGGTGATCGGATCACACATGATGTGCTATTTCATCCTTTATTTTAGAAACAGATAGCATGACGAGCTTTATTTTGCTGAGACAGCATGTTAATGCAGCATTTTGCTCATTTGCCCTTATCGCCCTTCCATCTGCCAGGTAGAACAAACAAAAAGGGTCTTAAAAGACACTCTCAGCTGCTCTCTTACCGTGGCTATAGGTTACTGGTGTAGTCCCCCACTCTGCATATCACACCATACTCTGCACTGGTTTCCAGTTAATTAAGATGATTAATGAAATATACAAAATTTTGTGAATAGTATTTTTATAGAAGAGTGATTTATGAGTGCACACTCTGTGTAACTAAAGTTTAAAATGAGTCCTCTCAATGCCAACTCGAAAGGGTGTTTGCAATCCTTTAAAGCACATGTTCAACCCATGAAACTGAATAACTTTCTTTTGATATAATTTGTTTTGGCTGCCTATAAGTAAGCAACCATTTTTAGGGTTCCATAGTCAAAAGGAACCCTTATAGTTTCGTCATGTCAATCTGTCTGGCTGTCTGTCTGTCTGTCCGCGATTTAGCTCAGAGACCCTTAGTATTAGAAAGCTGAAATTTTGTACCAATAAACATTTCATCTACGCCGACAAAGTGGTAGAATAAAATTTTGAAAAACATTTTTTTAGGGTACCTCCCATACAACTAAAGTGGGGATGAATTTTTTTTCTGCTCTACCCCATAGTGTGGGGTATCGCTGGATAGGTCTTTTAAAAATAATATAAGTTTGCACAAATCATACTTCGATTTAGGGATCCGTTTGCAAAATATTAAGCTTGAAAGCGCAATTTTTTGTTATGGGAAATGTGAAAAAATTCACAGTAGTAGCATATATGATTATCACAGTAGGCTTCACAGGTTAATGAGATATAATTGAAAAACTAAAAATAATAAAAACAGCAATAGCAATCAGGCACTAGGACCTCTGAGCATTAGGAGGTAAAAAGTTTATGTTATAAACGTTATGAAATACTTACTTAAAACCCGCTTGCGATAAAAAAAATCGTAAAATAACCACGGAACCCTATACTGCGCGTGATCCGACACGCACTTGGCCGGTTTTTTTTTCATTTAGGTTCAGACCAATAGGAAAAAATATTCAGTTATGGGTTTGACATTCAGGCTTTATGTGATTACATTTCTCTTTATTCTTTATTTTAGTATTAGTGAAATGTCATCACATTGGCGAGCTTAACTCACACTATCATTATTCTAAATTAGTTTTTATTGTAGTTTCAAAAACCCGTATTAGTTGAAAACTTCATTTAGCAATATATTTAAATAATTTCAAAATACCTAAGTAGTTTGTTCATTATTTTTTAAAGCCTTACTCATACCATGCTCATACCAAACTCATGAATATAATGTCTTTGATCATATATAAATCTCAATAACTTCTCAAATAATGAGTCTAAAATGTAAAAAAAACTTTAGATGTTTGTATGAAAGGCAAAGAAATTAATTTTTTCAAACCATGTTGCTATGGAAAATGGGAGTAACACGCGCATGTTTGGCTTGCTAGGTGTCTAAAAATAGCTTGCGTAGGCAGCGCGGATCGATTCAACAGGTGGCCGGGGTGCAGGGTGCATTTTGCAATGCGCGCACAACATCCAACGAATAAGGGCGAACTTAGGTCGCCTAGGAAGGAATATGCAAATCAATGCAACGGCAGACAGGGCGACTGGGTAACTTTCCTTTCCCTCATCCCTCCAGCCTCCACCCCCTCTCTAGTGGCGTTCGGCGCAACGCGTAGCCCGGGAAAATCTAGTCGCGTTTGTACAGTGAAGAGAACGTCAAGTTGATACATTGAATTTTGTACTGGATCTTATTTCAATCTACTCAGCGATTGAAGCCGTGCTGCTATTGTCAAACTTGACTTGCTCTTGCTGTACCTATATATATCATCGATCGTGAAATCTATTCAAGCGTAGTTAGGTAGGACTGGAATAAAAACAAGAAATGAACTGCGGCGTAAGTAGCTAAAGTACATTTTCCTTTTTACACAAATGTATCACTAAACATCTATAAAATTTCTCACCAGCGGTTAACCATTACTTACTCGACCGGGAGCTTTAAGCCTTCCGAAGCATGGAATACGTTCAAATTGCAATATCACTAGCGGTTATCCATTAAGGTAATATCTACCTATTAGTAGGTCATAATCCCGCCCGACAAGACAATGCCTAACTTCTTGATCGTAAAGAGGAATCACCACGGGTTAGTTCCGCAGTCTCCCAGTGCCGGAGACACCCGTCTGGCTGACCCCGATTTTTTTTTATTAATTAAGTCGATTAAATTTAATATTGCTTTGATGTACCATCAGTAGGAAAAGAATTATTATACTGCACTGAATATGAAGGATTGGTTGCACCACCTAACTTAACGATTAATTTATTTTGTGTTTTGGACAACATCAGCACTTATTACTTAAATTGTTTACATATCTTATTACATTATAAGCCAATGATGCCAATGAAAACATATTTTCGGGCCCCGGTTCATACGTAGCTACGAGTGTGAAAAGTAGTATCTAGTCGAAACAGTCTTACCGCTATTTATTTAATTTTTCCTCTAGTTAGATATTATTTTAGGTAAATTGTCCACAGGAACCTAAGCGTGAAGAACATGCAATACTTATCGTCTAGTCAAGCCTTGGCTGACCTAGCTTACTTCATAAACGCGATGAATGACCGATACAAGTTTGACAGCAAGGTGAAGTGGGTGGTGTTCGGCGGGTCCTACCCCGGCTCCCTGGCAGCCTGGGTGCGTCTCAAGTACCCACACCTCGTGTTCGCAGCTGTCTCGTCCAGTGGACCCTTGCTAGCTAAAGTCAATTTCATGGGTAAGGAAAAAATCTCTTATATTAAGTATACTTAAAAGCTTTAAAAAAAATGAAAATATACTTCGAAAAATTTCTTTACGGTGTCATTCAGCGACGGCACGGTAATAAGTTAAACACTACATTTAGGGAACCTTTTTTTAGGGAACCGTTTTAAACGATTAACCTCATGTCAACCTTATAACTGTTAACAGAAAAAACGGTTTCGGTTACCAGATAACATATTTCGGTATAGCATACCAAGGCGGTGGAAGGTGGCGGCTTCGGTAAACTGTTAAGACACTAAACAAATAGCTATCTAACTACTTTAACAAAAAAAACTCCCCCAAAACCCCTTTTAACGTAGAGTTTGATTAACTGAAATAATTCGGTATACCGAAATAACTGTTAACCAATTCAAACAGCTTATTAACAGAAACATATGTTTGGATTAATCTTAACCGTCACAGCCCTGGCCTTGTTCTATGTGATAAGAAAAATGTCATGTTTTTGCATAGAAGAATAAGGGTAATAGAAGGAGGATTATAGTAGTTTATGCAACTGTCATATAAAACAGGTTATTAAAACACGAGTTTTGGTTTATCACACGAGGCGTAGCCGAGTGTGATAATAGTATAAAACGAGTGTTTTAATACCATATTATATGCAGTTGCGTATACTACTTTATCTTCACTCATGCAATAGGTAGGTACTTACTTATAAATTAAACAAAGGTAAGTAAACAAAAAAGGCAACTTACATTATGTACCTATACATATTTCAGTTACTGTTTACTGTTATGTGTGTAAAGAAGCCGCCTTATATTTGTCTGCTAGGTTTTTGAAATAAACAAGCAAAACATTTTCTTAAAGTGACGTGGTTTTCTTTTTGATTTTCGATATTTCCCAATTCACTGTAGGTTTTGTCGTTCAATTTTATGGACTTCTATGGAAAAAGATCGTAAGTTATTTTAGTAGCCACTTCAAGAGAATCTCTAGGTGTCACTGCATGTGCCCTGCCTGTACCGCTGTTTCTACTTTTACAATAAATTCTTACAGGCACGATTTACTTGAAAAAGGTAAATATTTAGAAATGGCGGCAAATCTAATAGGTACCTATCTCCAAGGCCTACTATGATTCCAGGCTGCGCGCGCATCTGTCCACCACATATAAAATAATTGTAACTATAGTAACTGTTACTGTAACTGCTCCAAATTAATAGGTTGTTTAAAAGGTACACTTCGTAAATATGCTACTGATATTTGACAGCTACTAAGAAAAACTGTTAAATTTATAACCGGCTCTCTAAAAGACCTTATATTCAGTCTTCTTTAAAAAGGTTTATGTTCAAGAAGAATTTTATCCAAGTGTTATGTAATGATTAAAAAGTTAAATTACGTAACACAAAATTTTCATACAAAAATCGTTACGTAATGGTAACTTTTTAATTTTTTATACATACTCTGCGTAATATTCAGCCTTATGTATCAACTTTTTGAATAATAATTCAAAGATTACGAAATGAGTGTAGATAAAAGAAATAATTCGTCACAAGGTAATGAAGGCGTCGTTCTATGAATTTGACGGGTTATATTATGTGACATTAAAATTTGGGACATGTTGGCAGATGTCATCCCATTGTACAAGGTATCTCAAAGAAATTTGACCTCCGAGCGAAGCAAGGAGGTTTTTGTTCTGAGAGGTATCTATTCCAAGCGAAGCAAGGAGGTCCAAAATCTTAGGGTTTCTGCTAGTAGTTAATCATCACATCACCAGTGATAGGGTTTTTCTTGCGCGGTTTTGGACCCGTGCCAGCGAAACTGTTGAAAGAGGTTGTACATCATAACTTGCACTGGCTGATTAGATTTAGCTGTATTCCTCTATGACATTTGTCTTGTACATCATTCGTGTCATTCGTGTCATTCGTGTCGTCGTATCTGTTTTTTGAGTAATCTTGTGTATATTATTATATTTTCTACGTTATTGTTTTCTTACAAAGTCTTTCATTTATATTGATTTCCGAGATCACGACCTCTAAATCATATAACTTATCATGGTAGCTTGAGCGAATGGTAACTTTCGTGTGTGAAACAAGAAAATTGTGCTCGTAGTGACGTACCTGCCATTGGTGAGCTACGATTTTTATTCGGAAATTTATTGAAGTTAAATGGAACCTGAAGTAAGTGAAACTAGAGAAATACCCTCAGGAGACGGGAATAACGTAAGAATGAATAATTTACAGGCAGGCAGTAATAGTGGTAGTGGACATTTCCCGTCATTTGAGAAATTAGACGGAATGTCAAATTATTCGACATGGAAGGTTCAGATGGAACTGTTTCTTATAACTGAGGATCTGTGGGATTATACTAAGAGCACACCACTAGAGAGCGACGTTGCAGGTCTACGAAGAGACAATATTGCTCGCGCAAAGATACTGCTGATGATAAAACCCCACTGCCTGGTACACGCACGTAAAGCAAAGACAGCAAAAGAGAGTTGGCAAGCCTTGGCTGCTGCTTTTGAAGATAAAGGAGTTAACCATAGGTGTCGCCTGCTAGGACGTCTTGTTAGTCAGAGACTTTCAATGTATGAATCTCCACGTCAGTATGTTACAGAGATTATGAGGATCGCTGGTGAACTAGATGACATAGGCAAGGAAGTAGATGATGAGCTACTAGCTGCTCTGATGCTACAAGGTCTAGGAGAGGAGTATACGCCTTTGAGGATGGCAATTGAAAACAGCAATGTGGTACTAACGACGGACTATGTAAAAACGAAATTGATGCAAATTGATGATAAGCCGAGAGAGCTTAGACAGAGTGAGTCAGAGGAACCCTCTACGAGTGCTATGGTTTCTGTTAAACAAAAGAAGAACAGAAATCAAGGATGGAAGCAACAGAAGTCGAATCAAAAGAAGATTCGATGTTTTATATGTAATGGAGAACATAAAGCAATTGTTTGTCCTAAAAACCAGAACAACAAGAAAAGCAATTATGCTAACGCTACCGCAGCCTATTCTACAATTGATAATTCGCATAAACCCGTTGACTGGATTCTGGATTCAGGGGCATCTTCCCATATGACTCCAAGGAAGGATTGGTTACAGAACTTCGTAAAGCTAGAAGAGCCAACGCAAGTTATGTGTGCGAATGGAAGTAGAATGAAAGGAGAAGGACGAGGTGACGTGTGTTCTAGAGAATTAGATTTCACAGTCAATGGAGCGTTGTATGTTCCGGATTTAGCTGCGAACTTGATGAGTGTAAGTACGTTAGTTGAACGGAATAGAGTATTAGTGTTTTCAAAAAGAGGTTGTGAGATTTATTTAGAAGATGACTGTAAAGTGAAAGGCGAGGTGAAAGCGGTATGTAAGGTAGAGAGAGGAATTTATAAACTAAAACCTGATTCTGCCAATACTAATATTGCATTAGTTTCAGCTGTGAAGAGCAATGCTGATCTTAACTTATGGCACAAGCGCCTTGGTCATCTAGGAGTGTACAACATTAAATTATTAAAGGAAAAGTATGCAGCAGGTATAAATTTTCCAAACACTAATGACAAACTGGATTGTATTTCGTGCTTGAAAGGTAAGCAAACTTCATTACCTTTTCCAAAAACAGGAGCAACACGAGCTACTGATGTTCTTGAGTTAATCCATAGTGATGTGTGTGGTCCAATGGAAACTAAATCTTTCTCAGGTCAAAGATATTTCTTAACCTTTATTGATGATAAAACTAGGAAAACTTTTGTTTACACTTTACGCGAAAAGAGTGAAGTTTATTCGAAATTAGTTGAATTTAAAACTTTAGTAGAAGCTCAAACGGGTAAACGGTTAAAAACTATCCGAAGTGACAACGGTACCGAGTATGTTAATAAAAAGGTTAATGATTTTTTTAAAGAAAATGGTATTGTTCATCAATTAACTGTGGACTATACTCCAGCTCAAAATGGTGTAGCTGAACGAGCAAATAGAACTATTGTAGAACGAGTAAGAAGTATGTTGGAAGAAGCAAACTTACCGAAGATTTACTGGGCAGAAGCAGTACATACAGTAGTATTTTTGAAAAACAGATCGCCTACTATAGCTGTAAAGGGCATGACCCCAGAAGAGGCATGGACAGGTAAAAAAGTGAATTTGAGTTTTTTACGAGTATTTGGGTGTCGTGCGTTCATGCATATTCCAAATGTAAAAAGGAAGAAACTGGATCCAAAGAGCATGGAACTGGTATTCATTGGCTATTGCGAAACGACTAAAGGGTATCGTCTCATACATCCTCAAACACACAAGGTTTATAAAGCAAGAGATGTAGTTTTTTTCGAGAACCAGAAGAGAGACATAGAAGGTGTTAACAAAGAAGTTGTTAAACGAGAAGTACCCAAAGAAGTTAAAGAAGAAGTGCCACCTTTAGGGAATAGCCATGATCCGTCGTTTGGTGAGAGAAATCCAGTGATGCCACCCATTACACAAGAGATACCGTCCAATAGAGAAGAACATGTCTCGGACATTGATACAATTACTGACGATGTGTCCGTAAGAGATACTAGTCTAGAGAGTCCAGCAAGAAACATTGTTGAAAATTTTCCATCTACTTCCAGAGATAGTGAAGCTGAACCAGTGGAAATTCCAGAGAGGAGATATCCATTGAGAGATAGGAAACCAAAAGAGTTTAAAGACTGTATCTTGTATCAAGCAGCTGAAGAGACTAGAAGTGATCCTGTTACTCTAGAAGATGCCTTATCAAGAGATGATAAAGAACAATGGAGAGAAGCTATTGCATCTGAATTGAATTCTTTGAAGAAGAATAAAACATGGGAACTAGTAGAAAGTGCTAATGCAAAAGGAAATTTTGTTGATTCAAAATGGATTTTTAGAATCAAAAAAGAGCCGAGGAGAATTAGGTATAAAGCACGTCTAGTAGCAAGAGGCTTTACACAAGTGAAGGGTGTTGACTACAATGAGACATTCTCACCTGTAGTGCGTCATAGCACATTAAGGTTGCTTTTAGCAATAGCTGCTGAAAATAACTTAAAAATAGATCACATGGATGTAGTAACCGCATTCTTGAATGGAGATCTAACCGAAAGGGTTTACATGAAACAACCTAAAGGTTTTGAAGAAAAAGGAAAAGAGGATCATGTTTGCTTGTTGAAGATGGCTCTTTATGGTTTAAAACAAGCACCAAGAGCTTGGAACGATAAACTCAACAATTCTCTGTTAGAGTTAGACTTTGAGAGGTCAGACAATGAACCATGCGTTTATTTCAGGAAGAGGAAGAACAGTTTAATGATCATTGCTGTTTACGTGGACGATCTTCTTATTTTTTGGAATAACGAGAACGAGAAAAAGCTCATTAAACGTCAGTTGCAAAATAAGTTTGATATGAAGGATCTGGGAAAAGTTGATGTTTTCTTGGGAATCAAGATCAAACAGGAGAACGGAGTAATAAGCTTGAACCAAAAAGAATATACACAGAAGATACTAGAGACTTTTGGAATGGCAAATTGCAAGAGTGTAACTACGCCATTGGATCCAAAGACGAAGCTGATGAAACCAAAGGAGGAAAATTATGTTCCACCAAGCGAATTACCATACAGAGAGCTGATTGGTTCGCTTATGTATCTGTCTGTATGTTCAAGACCGGATATTGCTTTTGCAACGAGTTTTTTAAGTCAATTTAACAATTGCTACAATAATACGCATTGGCTTGCAGCAAAAAGAGTATTAAGATATCTAAATGGTACTAAAGAAATAACTTTCAAAAAGTCAGGTAAGACTCTTTATGGATATGTGGATGCAGACCATGCTGGAGATATTGTTGATCGAAGATCATACAGTGGTTTTGTATTTTTATTTGCAGATGGCCCTGTATCTTGGGAAAGTAGGAAGCAAAAAACAGTTGCTTTGTCGAGTGCCGAAGCTGAATATGTGGCACTATCTGAAGCATGTAGAGAGTCTGTATTTTTGAGGAGACTGTACACTGAACTCACTGAGAATGTTGTTTCTTCCTTGAAGCTACTTAGTGACAGTCAATCAGCAATACATATTGCTGAGAATCCAGTTCATCATCAGAGGACAAAACATATAGACGTGAGACATCACTTCATCAGAGACTTGGTGAGGGCTAAGGCTGTGTCTATAGAGTATGTG
Organism: Athrips mouffetella; assembly: GCA_947532105.1. Taxonomy (NCBI): domain Eukaryota; kingdom Metazoa; phylum Arthropoda; class Insecta; order Lepidoptera; family Gelechiidae; genus Athrips; species Athrips mouffetella. The sequence continues at coordinate 39,313,203 of OX383956.1, forward strand.
TCGACTGAAAGAATGATGGCTGACCTGCTGACGAAAGGAGTTGGAAGGTTGAAGCATGAAGCTTGTCTGAGAGGGATTGGCTGCAGAGTGAAAGTTAAGGAGGGGTGTTGAAAGAGGTTGTACATCATAACTTGCACTGGCTGATTAGATTTAGCTGTATTCCTCTATGACATTTGTCTTGTACATCATTCGTGTCATTCGTGTCGTCGTATCTGTTTTTTGAGTAATCTTGTGTATATTATTATATTTTCTACGTTATTGTTTTCTTACAAAGTCTTTCATTTATATTGATTTCCGAGATCACGACCTCTAAATCATATAACTTATCAGAAACTTATCGAATGACCTTACCTTATTGTTTATTTCTGTATTATTTTCTATATTCTTTACAATCAGAATTAAATTAATGCAATAAAATTACGAATATCGCTTAACTCAGCAGGGGTGGTCACGGTCTCAGGCAGCCTCTGTTCAGCCTACCTTTTTTAACAAATCAGAAAGTGACAACTATTGATTTAACCACAGATTTAATTGAGTTATATATTTGAAAAACCTTTGTGCTACTATCTGTTTGAGTGTAAGAGACTACCTTATACATCAGCATCCCGCCTTAACATTTATTTGAAGACCGTCGCCTCCCCTCCCTCCCGTACCGCTCTATTATGTAAGTATCTAGACTAGACCAAAGATATTTGAACCTCGCTGCGCTCGATCTAGACACACAAGGTTCGCGCAGACTTGACAAGTTACGCCAATTTAGTGTCAGAACTGAAGATCCTGCAGTTATGATTTAAGAAATTTCTGTAGTACTTGGTACCCACTTCTTTTTGCGAAGCCGTTGCGTCTAATCTTGTCCCCATTTATCAAATTGTACTTACCTAAAAAATTTTACTTGTCATTTATTTGTTAATGATGATATTTCTCCTGGCAGAGTACTACAAAGTGGTGGTGGACGCCCTTCGGGAGAAGACCGGTGACGAGGAATGCGTGAACCAGCTCAAACTGGCTCATGAGCAGATCGAGATGATGCTTCGTCTGCATCCTGCCGCTATCGAAGGGGCTTTCAAGTACTTATTTCCAATATCTTATCAATATCACATCATTTAAATTGAATATATACATATATTACCACTACATGGAAAGAAAATACAGAGACATAATTAAATTATTGACTCCAATCTTAAACGAATACGAAGATGAATTGACCATATTTGCTCTTTTGCTGAATTTGGGTTAAATTTGTGGCAGCAGTGGATATTATCATTTACGCCTAGAGAGCTTAAGGTTTTTCTTGCTTAGTTTTCTCCACGGCACTAGTTACTTACACTTTATATCATCAAGCCGCAGGGCAAGCTAGCGAAAACGGTCGTTCGTTATGGAGGTTTTTAGGCCTAATTCCAGGTGTGGATTTCTTCTGGTTGATATGTTGATAACTATTAAGTGTTTGTTTTCAGTGTTTGCAAGCCGTTCGCTACAGCCAATAAAAACGACATGAAGACATTCTACAACAACATCGCAGACTATTTCGCAGAACTCGTCCAGTACAATGAGGACAACCGCATCAGTGCCGATGAGAAATATAAAAACCTCACAATTAATACTGTAAGAATCTTGCTAAAACACATGCCACGAAAGAATAGGACGTTTAGTATTAAAAGCACCTGCCAAGTGCGAGTCAGACTCGCGCTTTAATGGTTCCGTACCTGTTCACCATATCATACTACAACCTTTTGCCCTTTGATTTAAAAATCTCCGCGTCCACTCAAACCTGACCTCTCTTCTATATGAATGTACTTGAAACCGGAGCTCACCTTAATTGGTTATGAGTAAAGTTGTACGCACGGCAGTAAGCGCGCAGGAACAACCAGTATACGATCCTGACATACTTCCCTTGTTTCCTGTACGTTCATTTTTTTTTATATATGCTCGTCAGTTTAGGTACTATGAGTATTTTTTTACCTGGCCTTTGTTTAATACTTTCTGAATTTGGTCCTACAGTCAAGAGCACATCAAGTTTGCCACATTAGACTTTGTACCGTTCTTATTTTGATAGACGTACGGGCTAGAGTCGCCAAACCAAACCATCTCTGCATCCCTTTCTCAATTTTAGTCACTTCGTCTTCTTTTCCCTGTCAATCATACTCCTCAACGCTCTCATTTCTACTGTCATGTTCCTTCTGCTATACCCAGATTTCAAGCATAAACTTGGTATAAATAAAGATAGCTTGAACCATAAGGAAAGAATAAAGCTATTTTTTTGTTAGCTCCACGCGGACGATGTCGCGATAAACAGCAAATTTCTAAATATTTGCACGTGTCGTCGCTTATACGATAAGCTCGGTATGTTATCTGGTCGAATACTTTCATAGACAAAGAAATCTATGAATTTATTTTCAGTATTTATTATTTTCTTTTTATTACTAAATTTTAAAACTATTCTCCTGGAAAAGTACAGATGAACGACAAAATATTAATGAATTACAACAACTTCCGTCCGCTTTGACGGTTGGTGCGTTTCGACCGTTGTCGGCGTTGCCACAATATTTCTTCCACGAGTACTAAGAGTACCACAGCATTTCGTCTTTTGAATGTCGTAAAAGGCGACTAAGGAATCTTAAGGGTATACCTTCTTGAATGAACTTAATAATGAAGAACTTCGTAATCACTTTTACATTAAATATTATAACAGAACAAAAAAACGTTCTAACATACAAAATTTGAGAAGCGATGTGGTCGAGATAGAATTTTAATTTAATTTGTATAACTAAGGAAAAAAATTCTAAAATGGCCTCCCCTATTTTGTAAATTTTTTCCCATTTCTAACCATTTTACTGCTACATTTTTTTCAAAACTATATGAAAATCTACAATATTTTACACAACAAAACAATATTTATTGATGTGCTCGTTTTAGATTTTTGAAATAACGTAGAAATGAATACTTTTCTCTAATTTTTTTGTATTTCCGGGTCACCGTTGGTCGTAACAGTCACGTTGCAAGGCACGTTTATGTGAACGTTATTAAATGAGGTCGAAATTAACTTTGACGAGCTTGTAGCTCAGCTGTAAATCTTAGGGAAGGTATAGCCTTAAGCCGGAGGATAAGCAGCGGCGTCTTGCGTCATGTATCACCATACTACAGTCGCCAAACATCGCGGTCTATTGCGAGCCATCTGCAAGCGTTGTGATTATTGTACTGAACTAAAATGTACCTACCACCAAATTCTGCTGTGGAAAAGCTGCCTGTCCGCAGTGGACTTTTTTTAGTGTAATTATTTTCATCTGATATTTATTACCCATCCTCCGGTTCACGAATCCTTAGTCGCGTTTTACGACACCCACGAGAAGAGATGGGGTGATACTATAGAGCCGAGATCACACTTATGCTTAGCCGGCACCACACTGCAAAAGTCGTATACTTTCTCGTGTACGTATAGTTGTAAACTGATAAGACATTTGTTTGTAGGTGTGCAAGCTGTTGACGAATGAGGAGAAGATATCTGCCTACCTGAAACTGGCTAACTACAACAAGATTATGCTGCAGAAGTCCAACCAAACCTGCATGGATTACAGCTACGAGAATGTTGTCAAAGAACTGACCAACATTACTTGGAGTGGCGAAGGAGGTACTATCATCCAGGGCTCTTGGTATACCTCTACAAACCTCTCGGGTTCCTGTTCTACCCATGTAACTGGAATAATTTTGTTCTACGACCTTTAAGAATTCGACACAACAGCGGTCCATGGTGCCAGCCGCCACGCTTACAAGCGTGGTGACTATGGTACTTCGAGGTGACTATGATACTTCGTGGTGACAGGGAGCTCCTTGTCCTGCTGTGGATATTTCATGGGATGTTATGATGATTCTGTGACTTTAATACATGCAACTTGAAATTGTATGTGGTTTGTTCCCGAAACAGTGATCACACTCATGAGAACAAATAACTTTCTTTCTCTAGTAATTATTTTAAAGGGCTGATTCGTGTAAAATGGGACACCAAACGACTAAATATGGTTGGAAAAAATGTTATTCGTTTGTTTGAAAAAAAAATCACTTCAGTGTATTTGGTTGACCTATTATCCGAGATAGAGTGAGTGATAAGTATAACAAGTAACAACAAAGTAAAAAACCTCGGATCCTAAATCATATAGCTATTATAACACAAGTCAGATCCTCCATAACTTTTTACAAGCCTTCCTGATGAATCTTTTGTTTTTCTTTCTTTTTTTATGTTACAAGTGAGCAAACGAACAGGTGGGCCACCTGATGGGAAGTAGTAACCACCGCCCATAGCACCCACTGTCTTATTAATGGCATATTTTGACACTAATAAGACAGCAAAGCGTGTTGCTCACTTTGAGAACTAAGATGGTATGTCTCATGTGCTGGTATTTCACTGGCTCCCCTGCCCTTCAAACCGAAACACAGCAGTGCAAACACTGCTGCTTCACGGCAGAAAAAAGCAAGGGGGTGGTACTTCCCCAGACGGACTTTCCACAAAAGCCCTACCACCTTCAAAAATGTTTAATTGTTTGTTTACATACATAACATCACGCCTCTTTCCCGTCGGGGTAGGCAGAGACCACAGTCCTCCACCTGCTACGATCTTGACATACTTCCCTTGCTTCCTGTACTTTCATCAATCCTTTCATACATGCTCGTCGGTTTAGGGTACTTTTAACCTGGCCTTTATTCAGAACGTCCTGAATTTGGTCCTGGTACGTTCGCCTAGGCCTTCCCCTTCCAACGTTTCCATTCACTCTCGCCTGGTAGATCTCTTTCGTCAATCTTCGTTCATTCATCCTCTCTACATGACCAAACCATCTCAGCATCCCTTTCTCGATTTTGGTCACTACGTCTTCTTTTACGCCACACTGTTCTCTTGTCACACTATTTCTAATCCTGTCACTCAATTTAACACCAATCATACTCCTTATCGCTCTCATTTCCACTGCTTTAATATTTGTTTAATTTGTTTAATTGTTTTATAATTATTGTCATCAATTGCAGCCCGTCAATGGATGTATCAAACGTGCACTGAGTTCGGATTTTACCAAACGTCCTCACTCGAAGCAGAAATATTTGGAAAAAGCGTTGACCTGGAGTACTACGTGCAGATGTGTCAGGATGTCTTCGGCTCCAAGTAAGAACTATTTCAAATTAGAACACATGTCGTCCCGATAATCAATGCTGGATTAGGCTAGCGCGCAGACGGTAGCAATTCTATACCCTTTGATTACTTTAGGTGATCAGGTTTTCAAGTGCAAACAATTTCTGGATTTAATTTGCAAAAATTTATAAAAAATATGAGTAAATCGTATTCCATATTCATTTAAGTGAGGTATTTAAGACGTGTCCCGTGTGGTGCCGGCAAAGAATAGTACCAACCCATACACATACCCGTGGGTGTCGTAAGAGGCGACTAAGGGTTAACTGGAGGATGGGCAGCAGCATCCTCCTGTGTCTTACATCTTACTTACTGCGGTCACCTACAACCGCGGTCCATGGTGCCAGCCGTAACGCTAACAAGCGAGGTGACTATGGTACTTCCCCTCCACATTTTTCCAGCAAAAGCTAGAATTCTGGAGGGAGCTCCCTGTCCTGTAGTGGACGTTTCATGGGATGTTATGATGATTTAAGACGTTCTTGGCTAATCGTGTTCCTCAACTCATTTTTAACACGTTATTGTTGAGAAAAATCGTTTACCACTGTAGTTGGTGATTATGAGAGACAACAAATAATTGCCCAATCTTTGCGAAACGAAATTGTAAAGAAGTTCACGGTAATTACGGTCGTAAAGCGTTGGTGCGCGGGAATTTGCTGCTCTTGCTACCCGACTAATCCGCCACTGCCGATATATAATAATAAATCTTAATTTGCTTTAAATGTGGTACAAATTTGGTGTTACATTAATCTATTCAAGTCGCGAGTGAATAGGCTTCTTCTGGGCAAACTCGTTCCATCGCCGACCTCATCTCTGTCTTCAAGACTAGATCGAGGTCAAGAGTAAGCCCTTTGACAATAATAATGGTTGCTGTACTTATGTATCCGCTATTTTCCAACTTGGTCAAATGAGCATCTCCTCGGCAAAACAGAAACTTTTTTAAGGTTCTGTCTGTATGGTATTCGAGAACTTTGGCGTCATAATTACGTGGTGTCGACGAACAACTACTCACCAAACGTAATCTGTGTTAGTTTTCGGAAAGTATTATCGGTCCTGCAAACAAGGAGGACAAATGTGGCCTTTAATACTGCGCCATTTCTGTACAGAAGAAATACTTTTAAAAATTATTTAAAAAGGTACAGCCAAGAACAGGTCAAGCTTGACACTCGCAGTGCGACTTCTGCCCTACGATAAACGCGGTACAAAGTCCAAAGAGTTAAGCTGGACATCAGACCTAGCACAGTAACCTGTGTGTGTTAAGATTATGCTCGCTTAACACATTCTGAATTTCTTTTTTGTTTGATCAGGTGTAACCACATTTTGCACAAGTGTAACAATGAAATATAGCCGGTTTTATTTAGAACTAGTTAAGAATTAAGACTTAATGAGCCAAGAGATTGTTTATTGTTTACTATAATATATTCTGACGTTGACGACCTATTTATCATATCGAAGAGACATAAAAGGTTATTCACACTCCAAGTATATACACTTTCCTTCCCATCTATTCGAAAATCGTTGGTCGGTTCGACAATAACGGCGAGCAACTGTTTCCTTCAAGAGATTTTCGTAGCGGGTAAAATTACATTTGAATTTCGAACATGAATATCGCACAACCTTAAAGATTTTACTGGCCGTTTATATTTAAGAATAATACTCGTAATGTGTGTCGGGCCACGCGCTGTATAGCGTTCCGTAGTTTTGTTACGATTTTTGTTTATCGCGAAGCAGGTTTTGGTTAAGTATTTCATAACGCTTATAACATAAACTTTTTACCTTCTAATGCTAAGCGAGTTCATAGCGACTGATTGCTATTATTTCCAGTTTTTCGGCTATAGCTCATTAACCTGTGAAGCCTACTTAGCTGTGATAGAGTTCCTTTTTATTTCATCATATAATATATACTGCTACTGATCTTTTTTACATTTCCTATAACAATCGCTTAGCCGGCGGGGACAACGACACTTGACTCCAACAAAATATGCCCTAACAAGTTTAATATTTCGCAAACGGATCCCTAAATCGAAAAATTATCTCACATTATTTTTAAAAGACCTATAAGACACCTCACACAATGGGGTAGACAAGAAAAAAAAATCACCCCCACTTCAAGTAAGGGAGGTACCCTAAAAAAATATTTTTCAATATTTTATTCTACCACTTTGTCGGCGAGGATGAAATGTATACCAGTACAAAATTTCAGCTTTCTAGTGCTAAGGGTGTCTCTAAGCCGCGGACAGATAGATAGACAGACGGACAAGATGAAACTATAAGGGTTCCTTTTTGACTACGAAACCCTAAAAAAGAAGTACGCTCAAACCGTAAACGAAACAAAAACCAAAGTTTATTGTTTTACTATTATTGTTTCTTTACATAATTCTACATTATTCTATTTATATTTAAAATTAATGATGAATGAGCCTCTTTTTCTTTTTTTCTTAGAGGAAGTCACGCGGCTGCAAAAACATTTTTCAAAAAAAAAATTGATTTGCTTTAGTTGCGATTTTCGAGCTTGATTTGTGTTTTGTACAAAGAAGAACGTTGATTGCCTTGTGGCCTTGTCATTCTTAACAAGCCGGAGCGATTGGTCATACATATACCTACCGGAGTTCACGAAACAGTCAGGTGTTTTGTAAACTAAATCAAGACCTTAAATTCATGTAAAAAGTGTTAAAATGTAGATATTTTTGACTTTCTGTGTATAAAACGATAGCGTTTTTCTGTGTTTGAATTGTGTTCACTAACGTGTACCTTATGTAGTTGAAGATAAATTTTTGTTAACTGAAAAATGTTTGTTTATACAAAACACCGGATTCTTTCGTAAACTCTATTATAGTGACAGTATAAACACATAAGAAGACAGTAGATAATGAAAATCTTTGAAGTCCCTGACAGGCAGTTGCACGAAGTTAAAGCTCCTTTAAATTTATGCCATTTAAAGCCGCTGATATGATAATTAGAAAATAGCAGACATTAGCAAAATTTGCAAATGAAAGTCATTCTAAATTGGACGCAAAGAACTACAGGCCCATATCTTTATTGCCGGTATTATCGAAAATTTTTGAAAAGATAATTAAAAAACGTTTATTAACACACTTGAGTAAACATAGAGTTCTACACACAAGACAATTTGGCTATAAAAGTGGTGTGGGTACGTCCGATGCGATCGATATGTTTTTGGAAGACATAGTGACTAAGATGAATGAGAAGAATAAGGTAGTTGGCCTATTTCTTGATCTAAGCTCTGCCTTTGCAATGGTCGATCACTCACTATTGCTATTTAAGTTGGAGTATTATGGTATTAGAGGCAAGATACTCCACTTAATCGAATCTTATTTGTGTAACCGTAGGCAGTTTGTAGAAGTTAGACAGGTGGGAGCAGATGGATCGGAAAAAATAGGTACTTCTAAACTTTTTGACATGCGTAGAGGCGTTCCTCAAGGATCAATATTAGGACCAATATTTTTTATAATTTTTATAAATGACATTTTATCTTATATGAGTAAAGTGGTACCAGAAGCAAACTTAGTCATATTTGCTGATGATACAAATGCTGTACTTTCTAAACCTACCACAGAAGAACTTGAGAAAATAGCCAATGAAACTTTAGTAGCCTTTCATGTATGGTTTACAGCAAATAAACTACAGGTAAATGAAAAAAAGACGAGCGCTATTCTCTTTAAATCGACAGTTAATAAAAAAACAACCTTGAACTTGAAGATGTGTAATCAAAAAATTGAGTTAGTCCCAACAGTTAAGTTTTTAGGAATACAAATTGATGCTCTCCTAAACTGGAAAACCGAATTAAATACGATCGAAAGCTCAATTAGCTCTGCCTGTTTTGCTCTTAGGACTTTACGAGACGTTCTTGGTATTGACCAGCTTAGAGCTGTATATTTCGCTTTAGTAGAGTCAAGGTTAAGGTACAGTATAAAACATTGGGGTAACGGGTATAAGTATAATGTCACTAAGGCTTTCACAATTCAAAAAAGGGCAATACGCACTATAGCCAGAATCCCTCCGTGGGAATCTTGTAAGGAATATTTTAAGAAATATAAAATTCTGACTGTGCCCGGTCTCTATGTAATGGTACTTTTAGTTGATATAGTTAAAAATAGGCACAAGTTTGAAACTGATTGTGATATGCAAATAAGACTTAAAACTAGAAGGTTAGATCTAATTAATGTCATTAAACCAAACCTAAATATTGTCAAGAATAGTCCTTTGTACCAAGCTGTAAATATATTTAACAAGTTACCAACTGATTTAAAGAACATTGATAATTTGATTAATTTTAAGAGACATTTGAAAAAATTTTTATTAGAAAAAGTTTTATATAGTGTTAACGACCTGTAAGTAGTGAATCTTGTACTTGACCTGTGATATTAATTTACTGACATCAAAATTATTATTATCTTTTTTTTTTTTTTTTTTTTTTTTATTTTTTTTTATTTTTTTTTTTAATTTTTTTTTTTTAATTTTTAATTTTGGACTTAATTTGTGTAGAGAATAGATTTGACATGATTTAATTTTTTGGGATATTTTATATTGTAGAGCATTTAATTTTATTTTTTAGGGATTTTGTTTTTAATTTTTCATTCGATACTTCATTTCTATTTTTGTGATATTATTTAAATTTTTAGTTTTATTCTATTTACTAATTTTATTGTAATTCGCACACAGTTATGTACTGTTTTATGAATAAAGATGATGATGATGATTGACTACGTGTCAGGTATTAAGTATTTTTCCCTTGCCGAGGCTAGAGCGAAGAGTTCACATCAGCCGCTTTATGCAACTGGCAGTTAGTGCGGCAGTAAAGTCACAGCAAATCAAATATATAAGTTAAAGCAGTATGGAAACTTCTAAAAAATGTACAAAAATGGCGCACTCTCACATGCGCACACCGCTACAAGAAAATAAGCAGTTTTCGCGCTGAAGTCAATCGTGGGTGCGTAGTGATTTACCTCCTCTCTGGTGGGTGCCACGTCGTCGATTCAAGCAGTCAGGTTTTTGATTCCATGTCAATTTATTATTTTCATGTAAAAATAAAAAGCGTTTCAAAATGTCGTATATGTGTAGTTCATGGCTGCTTGACTACGTTAAGAATACATCAAGGAACCTAGGTCAAAAGACGAAAAAAATTGGTTGATGCAGTTTCTATTGGACATAAAACAAATATTTTTAGTATTTCGACCTCTTACGGAAAGTTGCTTAGTTTTAAGCATACATACTGAAAGGAACACAGTTGATCAAACACTCAATATTTGAGATCATAATAATTTTCTTATTTTAAAACTTCTGGGTTACAACCCTGACGACGCTCCGTCGCAATATAGTTCTTTTTACAAAAAAAGGGTCGAGTTTCAATACTGCTTTAGCTTATATATTTATTGTGGTAAAGTGGAACGCAGGCAGTTGAATTTCGGTTGGTATTTAGAATCCCTCTCAAGCCTGAGGTTGCAAGATACATAATTTGTATGTGTAAAGAAAATTTTGAGAGCAATCTCACACTTGACAGGAATTTATCAATACGGCCCTAATGAATTTTGTGTAGATACAATGAAGAGTTGATAACGGCGGGCGCGGATTGGACAAACACGAAGTACGGCGCGCTGGACATAGCCGTGAGTCGCGTGGTGTTCGTCCACGGCAGCGTGGACCCGTGGCACGCGCTCGGCATCACCGCCACCCGGGACAGCGACGCGCCCGCCATCTACATCCGCGGTTAGTACTACAATACATTGTGAATACATCTTATTACTCGTACAGCGCGTTCAGGACAAGTCTGTCTATGGCGGTTATTTTCTGCGGGCTGTGTTAACGTGCCACCAAAACCCATGGAACCTATTGGATGTCTTAGAAATTCGTAAAAAAATAATCTTAAGAAGTTGCAGCCACCAATGTTTTTGGTTTTAATCGAATCTTAACATCAACACAAATCGGTAAAATTAATTTCATTAAATAAAAACGTCACATTGACCATGATAATTTGATTACAAAATATTGTAATTTTTAGTGGTATACGAAAATGGAGACATCCGCCATTCTGAATCAAAACCTCCTTGATCGTGCCCTTACCAGTTGACACGAACGTTCACATAAAAATGAGGTTTAAATAAAAGAGGTCGAGTATCGAGTCAAATCCATAAAATTAGGCAACGTTAACCGTGGTCAGGACCCAGTTCAGTGACCGCCAGTGACACATAACTAAAGCGTTTCTGTGTTTCGGAAGGCACGTAACGCCGCGCCGTTGATTAAGCTACGGTTGGTTAGCAACTGTATCTAATATTAGTCGCTAAGCCAAGTCAAAGGCCATTTGCAGTTTAAAAACTCTGACAGTCAGGTTGACCAGGCAAATCCTAATAAGTACTTACTAGTCGCTCTGTGTAAAAACCAGTGCCCTTATGAAATATATTAGGTTAAATAACAGACTATATAGAACGGAATAATAGGACAAAAGCCGTGTGGTGCCGGCAAAGAATAGTACCAACCCATCTCTACCCGTGGGTGTCATAAGAGGCGACTTAGGGCTTATGAACCGCAGGATGGGCACCAGCATATTTCTGTGTAGCGTACCATCCTACAAACTGCGGTCACCAATAACAATGTTAACAAGCGTGGTGATTATGGTAAATCCTCTCGACTAAGTACTTTAGGTAAGTACCACGCGTTTTTTCTGGAGTTCAGGAGCTCCCTGACCTGCAGTGGACGTTTAATGGATGTTACGATGATGATAATGCATTAATGATAGGGCAATAATGATGAAAGTAACAGAAAAAGGCCAAAATAGTCGATTGCCTAGTTAGGTTCTTAATCATGTTAAAAGTGAGTGCTCGTTCTAGTTTTTCCGATCATGAAATATGAGCAATGTTGATTCTAGTCGATGAATATTATATACCGCATAATATAACTCTTTAATTAATGTTTATAATCGTGAAGATCACGGTCTTTGGTGAACAAGTTTTATATTTTGCCTCCAATTTTAATATTTTTTTACGATGATCGGCTAAGCAAAAATAAGTCATTCAGCCTAATCATAAATTTTATTACCTGTAGGTACCTAAAGAGTTTTACCTCTATTTTGATGTAGGTACACTGGGATCGTTGCTAATTTATTTAGGTTCAAGTAGTTTTGAAACTGTCCCACATTCATCATTTTTAGGGTTCCGATACCAAAATGGTAAAAAAAGGAACCCTTATGGTGCCGCTCTGTCTGTCTGTCTGTCTGTCTGTCCGTCTGTCTGTCACACCTCTATATCTCAGCAACCACTTACGCTATCGAGCTGAAATTTGGAATAGTTTTAGAATATAGTTGCCCAACTTAATTGCACATGAAAATTTTTTGAAAAAAGTATGACTATTAATGTAAAGGGGGCCAAAATAGGGGGGGCCAAATTTCAAATTGTGGCTACTAGGTCGAGTGGGGTATCATATGAAAGGGCTTTACTTGTACATTTTAAAATATATTTTTGTATTTTTTTAAGTTTCTTAGTTTTCAAGTTATGATGAAAAATGTCAAAAAAAATACCATTCCCCCCCCCTTATCTCCGAAGTTTGAGTAAGGGAAAATCTGAATTAATTACAGTTGACAGAGGTTTATGTAAACTTTACAGCAAAAATAAAACGATCTTTCTAAGTTGCACAGTTTTTCAGAAATCTGCAAAAAACCTTTACAAACAAATTTAGTTTTGCGGTCCTGAAAATGGACTTTATTGCTTCCAAAAATACTATAGGTATATCGGAACCCTCGGCGCGCGAGTCCGACTCGCACTTGACCGGTTTTTTTCTATTATTTTTATGTGTTCTCTACTCTAAACAACTAATAACGTAGCATTTAACTTATGGCAAATATGCTAGTAGTATGGCCCTAAAAAAAGTGTGCCAGCTCTTGTTTTATTTTCAGCGTTGCTGATGCGGAACTTTTAATACAATTTAGGAACTTTCGAGTCCTAAATGGGGCTTTGATTGGTGGATGCTATGTTTTCTTTTTTTTTACTTAACTCTGGCTGTGACCGTTAATTCGCAGAACTAAAAAAAATATTCGTGCAGGCAAGCACGGCAGGTGGGGGGAGGCGAGATAATTGTTCAGAGCCAAAATAGGGTGTTTGTTTTCCGGTAGCTTTTGAAAGTTCAACTAGATGACCCTGCTAGTTATAGCTGGGAAAATGGAAAATGGCAACTGTGATACTGGATGGTCACGGACGGTCACCATCACGTAATCAGTATGACCAGAATTCGTAAATACCAAAAAGATATTATTATTCTACGGTAAATATCTTTTTCACGTTTATTCGAATTTTCAAGCATAAGTATTACTTATTGTATTTTAGTACCTACCTATTGTTATTTTCGGTAGAATGTACGTACGGTGACAATAAGTCGGTGGGTGAAAAAGGATTCACACTAAAATTAATTAAATCATGAACTCAGAAGAGGTTGTACTCTCGCTCATGAACTATTTACAGTTCAAGTTCAGAATCCTAGTTAGGCGTCCGCCATAAAAAAAAAGTTAAGTCACCACGTTTCTTTCCAGAATTTTTTAGTTCATTTGATATTAAAGCAACTCAAATAAGAAAAAAATATTTTTACTAAGTTTCTATGATCGTGTGAAAAAACAGTTGATTGATGCTGTCAAATATGTGATTATTTTCTTGTAAAAAGGTTTTATATCAATTAAAAGTAATTACGAACAATGACAATAAAAGGACTTAGGTGACAAACATCAAGGAAAACTCCTTATTATCCTGCACACGCAATAACACGATGTATATCGGAACTTTTGATTATACTACTGGCAACACTGTATCCACATCCGTCAACATGACAATAATTTCTTTGTTTTGTTTGTACATAACCTAATATTTTCTACGTTTTGTAATGAGATGTGATGCCATTAAATAAATATACAATACAAGTATTTTTTCTCCAAAGAAGTTTGAATAGCATACGCCTTTGTATTATAAAAAAAATAAGAAGTAATATCAAAAATGCAACAGACACACCTCGATAAAGTGTAATAATTAAAAGCTGGAATCTCAGTGTTTTACATGAATGATGGGTTACATTACACTTGTTGACGACATGAAGTATTGTATGTGACCGTGGTTGACCGAGGTACCTATTCATCTATTTTTGGCTAAAGATGCCATTGATGCTGTTTTTTTGTCATGACAGATAGCAATGATCTTTAAGTACCTACAATGAAGTAGATAAAACGGAGTGATTTATTTCCTCTATGGAAGTAGACCCAACCTAATACCAAGCAATAGATGATAGGAGTGAAATAAGTAGAAATTGATGGACACAATTATATTAGGAGTAACTAGTTCAAAAGTTGAAGGCTGACAGATCAAAAGAAAATATATAGAAACACAAAAAGTTAAGAAAGCAAAGAGTCTGTGACAGGAGGTACCTCTTTTACAAGGTTCCTATCTCTACCTATACAGAACTTGGAGGAAGATACAGAAAGCTACCGAAACAAAACACTCAATTTTAATTTGGTTGTTTAATTTGTATGTAATGCTGTTGGGTTTCTGGAGACCTGTAATACAAGTCAGACCTAGCTCAGGCTCTAGTCTCCCACCATCTCATATTGTTTCTTAAAAAAACTGTTTTGTAAAAGTGGAGAAAATAAAAACATTTATTTATTTACTTGCCAGTGTATCAATCAATAATCATACATTTTCTAATAAAGGAGTTTTTTCAGCAGCATAACAGTTTCCTTTAAGTAATATTCTTTATTGCCTAAATGTTAATAAAAACATTATAAAAGACATGCAATTTGGACTCTATGACAGGTTTCTTACATGAACCTCTAAGGTTATGAGAAAGTCAGTAAGTAGGTATAGCAGCCAGCTGCGGGAGCAAAATTATGCAGATATTGTAATTTGAAAAACTATTGGATATTTCATGAACTGATTACACATGGAAACGGATCCATATATGTGATCTCACCCATCTGCACTTGTAATAACAATAAAAGAACTAGTTTATTTTATTTATCTCATGTTATGCTCAGTCAGTGATGCATTGGAATGAACAGGTAGTCCTAAAACTCTGTATTCTAGTACATGTCGCACAAAATAACTTTGGCCCTGTCATTGATGCGCAGTAGTAAAAAATGGGCCATTTTTTCCTTCTGCGCATCAATGACAGGGCCAAAGTTATTTTGTGCGTCATATAGGCACATATGAATCCTGCCAATCACAGGACAGGAATCACCCTCCAAAATTCCAGTTTTTGCTGAAACAATGTGGAGGGGAAGTACCATAGTCACCACGCTTGTTAGCATTACGGCTGGCTCCATGGACTGGGGTTGTTGGTGACCGCAGAGTGTAAGATGATACAATACACAGAAGGATGCTGCTGCCCACCCTCTGGTTCATTAACCCTTAGTCGCCTCTTACGACACCCACGGGTAGAGATGGGTTGGTACTATTCTTTGCTGGCACCACCCAATAGGTACTTCTTAATTAGTTAGCACCTACTATTCAATTTACTTACTAAGGTCGAAAATAAGCTTTT
The DNA here is from genome assembly GCA_947532105.1 of Athrips mouffetella. Classification (NCBI taxonomy): domain Eukaryota; kingdom Metazoa; phylum Arthropoda; class Insecta; order Lepidoptera; family Gelechiidae; genus Athrips; species Athrips mouffetella. The sequence goes on from OX383956.1 coordinate 39,328,894, forward strand.
TGTTTGACTGTTCCAAACAAGCCAGGTTGCAACCAGCACTGTATTTTTTTATATTTATTTTTAGGATGCACTATTTTATAGACTGGTTGTTACCTATTCGATTTGGTATGCAATAAAGTAGGGATTCATCATAACATCCCATGAAACGTCCACTACAGGACAGGGAGCTCCCTCCAGAATTCTAGCTTTTGCTGGAAAAAATGTGGAGGGGAAGTACCATAGTCACCTCGCTTGTCAGCGTTACGTCTGGCACCATGGACGGCGGTTGCAGGTGACCGCAGTAATTAAGATAGTATGATACACAGGAGGATGCTGCTGCCCATCCTCCAGTTTACAAGTAAAGTAGGGATTACTATTATCTAATCTGTGGTGCTCTTCATCTATTATTAGAGAGTTACTCTCATGTCCTATGAGTAAATATCCATGGTAAATATATTTGAGTGGCAGAGAAAAAATATTAAGGAAGTATTAATATGTAAGGTATATATTTAGTAGTGTTTGCTGTTGTATAGGATTTTCAATACAGGAAGTTATACAGTAAGTTGATAAGGTCGGCCAAGAAAGTGGTCACAAGCACTTCAAGAATCAATAAAATGTAGCCAAGATTTAATTATAACAGTCAAAACAGGGAATAATTACTTTGTTTTATGACATGCAAATGAACTTCAATCATAAGATCATAGACCACATTGAAGACCAAACGAATCAAGGCTGTAGGTAAATAAAGTAATACCAATTTTTTTTTTTATAAAAACTGCTTTAATACAGGACATAATTAATTCTAAACATTTATTTAGGCTTTTACTACCTACTTATATTCAAAGACAACCTTACTTTGTGTGGACACTGGCTAGTTTTATGACAATGGTTCTTAGCATAGATCTGTATGGTTGCAATCTAGATGATTATTCTGCCCTGATCTTCTTCTTCCTTCATGTATCATCGTCGTTGTTATATGCTGATCACAAGGACAGCATTATCAAATAGAGGCACGTACGCAGGGCAAAACAAAGTATGCCATCTTGAATCCACAGAACCCACATTTCCTCGTTGCCAGTTAGATAACAATGCCATTTTAGTTCAATGTTGGTCTAATAGTTCCCTTAGCCCTTGGCGAATCTGCTTCTGTAAGATGTGTGAAGTGGTGGACTGTAGAAACTTGAACCTCAACATAACCTCAAAAATTAGGTAATGGAAATAGCTTCTGGTCCTTGCAGCTTTTAGTTTTTTATTTTCTTAGCAATAATGCGTGGGGTTTAGTATTCTTACATTACTTTTTATTACTGTAAACAGTCTCAAAGTATACGAGCGAGACGAACAGAAACTACACAATGAGTACCTATATAATAAACTACAAGTGTCATTCAAACGCACAGATTATACAGTCATTTTGTTTGAACGCATGGCGGATGATATGGCCGATGGCTCCCTATGATTTGAACTGATTATTTTTAGTAAAATAATCCAACAATCTGACGCTAAATATCAAAACAATTAATTTTGTTCGATTTAGGTTGATGAACTTAATTGAATGAAACCATTTTAGTCAGCGGCTGCATATTTTGTCAACACTAATTTCGCTCGTAAACTTAACATCCACGCTTGTATGGGCCGAAGCACCAACTCTTTTGAGTAAATTTTTACCAAATAATATTCACCAAATTTTGTCTACCAAATTTGCTTCTGGCACTTCGCCAGCGGCTGCCGCGGCACGCTCGCTCCACTCGCTCGGCTCGTGCGTTGTGGTCGCAAGATAACCTAACACAACCTAACCGAACCGGTTTACCCAAATTTGGTGTACGTTCAGCCAATTTGGTGTACATTCATCCATTTTGTCTGAAGTGTATTGGGGTATAAAAAAATATTTTGGGAAACATTTAATTTGTTGCCTTTTCATGCATGCGCATGGGTGACGGGCGGAGAGCCATTGAACGATTCGCTCGCGGCATGTGGCGGCGCTCATCCCCGCGACTCATTTTTTGACTTCTGCGCATTAATAGTCACAGACAGTCGTTTTGCACGCAGTATACCTCACTCACTCACCGGTTGGTAAGAGGCACATTGAATATCAACGTAAAGCTGGAAAGAACTCGACTGATGAAGTCTACGCTCCGACCAGTACCCACCAATATCCAAACCCCCGACGGCTTTCAGCTCGAACTGCAAAACTGCTTTGAATGCCTTGGTGAATGCGTAGATGTGGACGACTACAATAACGGGTTCGTGGAAACTGTCCATACAATTGGGTCAAAGTACTTTAGACCCCACCGTACTAAAAGAACCAAAAAGGTCTCTGACCATACCCTCAAGCTAATGGAAGAAAGACGCGAAATGGTTCTGCAGTCTTCGGAAGATGCTTCTCAATATCGGCGGCTCAATAAACATATCTCTAAGTCTCTGACTCGCGAACTTCGGCTATTTAATACTAACCATATTAAAGAAGCGATTGGGCGGAACAAAGGCTCCAAAGTGTTCGCAAGAGATCTGTCTATTGGACAGAGCCAGTTGACGAGGCTGAAGACCGAGGATGGCAGAACCGTATCGTCCAAGCCTGAGCTACTGAGAGAAGTCGAGAAGTTCTATGGGCAGTTTTACACGTCAACCGGCCCACCCGTTAGCAGTCTGGCCAACGATCCAAGAGCTAGACTTACCCGACACCATACCGAAGATAACCCGGACGTCAGCTTGTACGAGATTAGAATGGCTCTCAGACAGCTTAGAAACAACAAGGCACCCGGGCACGATGGAATTACGGCTGAGATTCTGAAAGCACGCGGAAGGCCAGTGCTTAAAGCTCTTCAGAAGCTGTTTAATTCTGTCATACTCGAAGGGAAAACGCCACAGGCATGGCACAGAAGTGTGGTGGTACTCTTCTTCAAAAAAGGTGATAAGACCCTGCTGAAGAATTACAGACCCATCTCACTTCTGAGCCATGTCTATAAGCTGTTCTCGAGAGTCATTACGAACCGTCTCGCGCGCAGGCTCGACGACTTCCAGCCTCCCGAACAAGCCGGTTTTCGTAAAGGCTTCAGTACCATAGACCACATACATACGCTACGGTAAGTTATACAGAAGACCGAAGAGTACTCGTATAACCAGCCACTTTGCCTAGCGTTTGTGGACTATGAGAAGGCCTTCGATTTGATCGAGACGTGGGCCGTGCTACGATCTCTCCAGAGGTGCCAAGTCGACTATCGGCACTTTGAAGTGTTGAAGGATCTGTACAAAACGCCACTATGTCAGTTCGTCTTCAGGACCAGGACTCGAAACCTATCCAATTGCAGCGAGGAGTGAGACAGGGAGACGTCATATCTCCTAAACTGTTCACCGCTGCATTGGAAGACGTCTTCAAACTCCTGGACTGGAAAGGACTTGGCATCAACATCAATGGCGAGTACATGACCCACCTTCGATTTGCCGACGATATTGTCGTAATGGCTGAGACCCTGGAAGATCTCGGCACGATGCTCAATAATCTCAGTAGAGTTTCACAACAAGTGGGTCTTAAAATGAACATGGATAAGACGAAAATTATGTCTAACGCTCTTGTTGTACCCACTCCACTCAAAGTTGGAGACTCTACGCTCGAAGTTGTTGATGAGTACGTATACCTGGGACAAACAGTCCAGGTGGGTAAATCCAACTTAGAGAAAGAGGTTACTCGTCAAATCCGACTCGGATAGGCAGCGTTCGGGAAGCTCCGCAATATCTTTACGTCCAAAATACCGCAGTGTCTCAGGACGAAAGTCTTTGACCAGTGTGTGTTGCCAGTAATGACATATGGCACCGAGACGTGGCCGCTCACGATGGGCCTTATCAGAAAGCTCAAAGTCACCCAAAGGGCTATGGAAAGGGTTATGCTCGGAGTCTCTCTGCGCGATCGAATCAGAAATTACGAGATCCGCAGAAGAACTAAAGTAACTGACATAGCCCTGAGAATCGCTAAACTGAAGTGGCAGTGGACAGGGCACATCGCAAGAAGAACCGATGGCCGATGGGGCGTGAGGATTCTAGAGTGGCGACCACGTACCGGAAGACGAAGCGTTGGCAGGCCCCCCACAAGGTGGACCGACGATCTGGTCAAGGTCGCGGGAAGCCGCTGGATGCGAGCAGCGCAGGACCGGTCGTCATGGAGATCTTTAGGGGAGGCCTATGTCCAGCAGTGGACGTCTTTCGGCTGATATGATGATACCTCACTGTCGAAACAGAACCAAGGAGGTTAAATAGCAGCCCTGTCTGCTCAGAAGGGAGCCATAAGCGTATTCATTTCTTGCAAGGGACCTCCATACTAAATGTATGAATTTTTATCAAATCCCAAAAACGTAAAATTTTTATCTTTTTGATGAATATATAACTTAGGACTAATAAATGTTATTACTACAGTCTTTTTGGTAAAAATACTATTGTAAAAATTGCAATTTTAATATGGTGCACTCATTGTTGGAAGGTCTAAAACCTAAGATGAAATCTGTCTGACCGGATTTTTGATAACTTATGTATGTACTTAGAGAATAATTTTTACTGATGGGGTTGCACTGGACGAAGGGTAGCCACTTAAATGGTAAAGTTAGGAAACTTATGTGACACGATACCTAGTTACAGGTCTGGTGTTCAAAGTTCCAGTTCTACGTGAGGCTATAATTGATTTTGATAGGTATAGTTTAATGTGCCGCCCTTCATCAGCGTTTAAGTTAAATTAAACCCATTTGGGTTTTACCACGGCCAAAGTTGCTATACTTTTAGGATCGGCAATCAGCTCTCGGCCACAAGCTAAACAAGATTGTATTAATCTAAGGATTGCATATATTCCAGGAACGGCTCACTGCGCTAACATGTACCCGCCTTGCGAGTCGGATCCGAGCGACCTGGTGGAGGCCCGCGTAGAGATCCAGCAGTACCTGACCGCGTGGCTCGCCTGAGATCTACCTGCCGAATGTCGACGATACCAAATCTGGACTGGCTTCCTGGAAAAACTCGCCATACATCTCATCTACTGGGCCATCCTCCTACAAATTTGGTGCGTCTACTACAAACTCAAGTTCAACTAACTATATACGAAACCAAATTAAAAATATTTATGGATGAATTTTTACAAGTATTCGAATGGTCAACATCAAGTAAAGGCTGAAAACAACAAGGTACACGGATCAATTTTAAATTATATAAAATTTTATTAATGTTCTAAATGTGCTCAATTTGTATCTCGAATATTTACTCCAAATGAGATACGGTAGTGTAGTTGTTACGATAAGGAAGGCAAATATTGCTGGATTTCCCCCATGTAATGGAAACTAGTTAAGCGTTGGTCACGTGGGTGTTATAGCATTCCACGCATGACCGCTTAGTAGGTATAAGTGCGTGCTGCTAAGCAGCGGAGTTGGCAGACTGAGAGAGTTCAATTAAAATAGAAATCATTCCGTAAAGCTCTGGATGAGCCGCTTGATGATGGTCTTTGACCATCAGGTTTCCCTGCGTCATGTCACCTGTAATTATAAGCTATTTTGCTCTATTGCTGCGTATATTTTTCCATTTACAGTCATTGCTTGCGAATTTAAGGTTTTGTCTGTAGTTGTTCGCTATTCTATGTTATGCAACCAGCGAAGTCTTAATTATGTTACCTATTAGCAGTTAAATTTACATTTATTCTTATGATGTTAAATATATGTGCACTTAAATAAGGATTTAGATTATAAGCGATGCTAGGTATTCACCATTTTGCCTAATGTTTCGTAGATAGTAGAGAGAGTGTTCGCTCTGTACGAAAGACAGAGTTTTACTTACAATTAGTTTACTATATTATTTTTTCGTCGGTTTTTATTCAGCTTGGTGAATGCGCAGCTAATGAATGGCCAAATAAATTAAACGTTTTATAAGTAAGTTAACTTAGTACTAGTTACTTTACCGTTGTGCACGTAACGGAAAGGTGTGATAATACTGAAGGTGTGTATCTGTCCATTAAACTGAACCACTTTTCCAAAGGAACATAGGTCCAAATACGAAATACCTAATTTGACCACCCATACAAAGTGCTCTGTCAGCTAATGCAGTTGCTATAAGAAACATACATACATAACATCACGCCTTTTTCCCGTTGGGGTAGGCAGAGTGCTCTCTCTTCCACCACGATCTTGACATACTTCCCTTGCTTCCTGTACTTTCATCAATCCTTTCATACATGCTCGTCGGTTTAGGGTACTTTTAACCTGGCCTTTATTCAGAACGTCCTGAATTTGGTCCTGAAGAAACAAAAGTTGATTTAGTGTTTCGACCTGATTCTTGGGAAAGGTTATTTAGTTTGATGGACAGCTTCACACCCTTTAGTATTATCACACCTTTCTTTTACACGTTGTAGATGTAAGAATCTCTTTTTAAAATACTATCCTATAGTTTAGTGATAGTCTGAGTGATAATAAGTCACATATTATATTTTCTAAAAAAGTTTTTAACTCTATTAAATAGGTAATGTTCTAGTAATCATACATCTTGATCTGTCGACTTTTGACAAAATTATTAAGTCATAAGTTTTCTTTTTGTGATATCATCATAAACATAATGTTATTTTGGACAATGTAATTTTTTACAAAAAATGCTAATAAATAATAATAACTAACTTATTATTACGTAGTGCATGTAATTCATTGTTTGTAATGTGTCTATTTACAAGTAGCTCAGGATTTTACATGTCTGTAGTCAATGAAATAAATGTCGCTTATGACGAATATTGGAGCTTATGATTATTGTGTGCTACTATTTACCTAAAATATCCAACCATAGTTCATTGACCGGCACAAACGGAGAAATAGAATGTTGAAAATGAAACAAAGTAGTAGTACAATCGCGTTGACTCATTTATAGAGCAACTAAACCACCCTAGTTAGTCATCCCTACCATTATTCCCTAACTACCATCACTCATAGATCCAGGCGCTTGCTAGCTGTGCGTTGGTGGGAAGGACTGGTGGGTGGGGGCAGCAAAAGTGTTGAAAAATCAATTGAAGTTGAGCCATTTATAGAGCTCTGGGTTTGGTGTAGTGATATTCATTGAATATAAAAGTCAAAATGAAATATCTCCTGGCTATGACACCATCAACGAAAACTATCCTCGATCAGTCAGTCAGTCAGGACCGAATATGGCAGAGTGTGAGAGTTGTACGCACGGCAGCAAGTGGGTAGACTCAAAACCAGTATAAACTGAACCAGCGCTACGTACAAACGTCGCAAACCAGAGACCCGCTCAAAGTTAAGTGTTTCTGCCGACATGCGGCCGTGTGTACTGTTGGCGTATCAAGTGACCACACCAACGGGCCATTATCCCTGAAGGATGTGAACTTTGCAATGAAACTAATCAACTTTAGAAATGCGAAAAATTATTTTGAACTCAATTGGAAAATGCGCTATCATCTGATGATACTATTTATTTCGTTCTTCGGTCTAGGTCTAAAAGGAAAAGTTGGTTAGTTTTAGGAGTATTGTAGTACTTTCCAATGATATTACAATAACCGACGGTACTTTCAGGATCACCATTTTTGTTGCTCGTATAATCGCACGTCACTGCGGTATATTGACGTAAGACGTTGACAACCGAACTACAGTATTATAATAAAAGAGATTTGAACCTCGCTACGAAGGATCCGAAAATTGTCGGCTATAGCTTGGCTATTTACTCATGTTAAGAATCATATTAGAAAAAGTTAGAAGAATAAAGTTAGCGTCTTATTTAATTCGATAACTTTTTTGACATTATCGATAACCACTATTTACATCTCTAGGCAAAATATAGTTGCAAAGTTACCATGGACAAATACAGTATTTGCCGCTAGACAATATTCAAGACGCTCAGCGCAGCTTTACAACTTGCTTAATAAAGAAGTACAAATTTACCCTTTAGGGATCTCGCACACGACCGAGAATCGGTGACCGATTTTTTGTCGGCATCCCGCTCTGACGTGTTATCACCTGAATCTTCCGTCCTTGTCCTGGCCGATAATCGCCCACCGATTCTCGGTCGTGTGCGGGAGCCCTTAAACTGTTTCAATTGTAAAAAGGCAGTAACTCAATGGCTCCTACCTAAAACATATCACCAAATTGAGGATATTTTGGCTAGTTAGTGGAGGTTGTTACACAGGCTCCGATCCCAAGACTACGTCGCAGGGCTAACTACCAACTATCAAATAACCATTAATTATAAATGACTTACTTTTCAAATACTTACTATCTACTTTTCGTGCAAAAACTCTATACGTGAAACCTATCAACCATAAACAATTCATCATCATCATCATATCAGCCGAAAGACGTCCACTGCTGGACATAGGCCTCCCCTAAACAATTAACTAGTTGGAATACGTAGAAATACCTACATAAATATTAAAATAAAACAATGGTAATCAAATCATAAAGTAATAAATTACTCTTCGTAATTAAAATAATTTACTTATATACCAATACTACCCACGTTTAAGATCTAATAAAAAAATAAAAAAATAATGCTAATTTAACCTTTGCACTCTAGCGTCACTCACATGCAACCTCCACACTCACATTGATAGATACACACTCCACTCAACTCACACTCCACTCAACTCACACTCCACTCACCTCACACGTTCACTTTCTGACATGTATACTCACTTACACTCTCATTTGTACACATACATACTCAGTCAATTATCAACTTCATGTAAGATTTAGAATAAGATTCATACCTAATTATAGTTTAAATGTATCAAAAACGTCAGTTAACTTCTACGGAAGAGCGATACTTCCTAACACAGGCCTTTTCGAGCTTAAAAGGAATTCCCTTCCCCTAATATAAGTACCCAACTTTGTAAAGTGAAATAAAGAATTTTTATTTTTTATTTATTTATTTATTTTTAACTCGTATGGCTTTGGGTCAACAAGGTGATTTTACTGTTAAATCATAGTCTGGCTATAAAACCTGTGCGACAGACGACGGACACTCAGACGGACATAATATTGAAGTGACAACTATAGTGCTACGTTTGGACCCTTCGAGTGTTACAAAATAAAATTTTAAATCATAGAGACGGCTTGAATGTTCTGTTTCACAGCAGTGAAGTCAAAAATTGGTCAAGCTTGACAGTCGCAGCGCGATTTTAGCTTCTACAGATATTGAAATAATAGGTCTTTCACTATGAAATTGCCGAAATTTTCTTACAGATTAATGAGATCATAATTCCTATAATTCTAAAGTAATTTTTTCATTTGTCTTGTTTCATCAATTTTAGCATAAAATAAAGTTTTAATTATAAGTTTGATAAACGATTCGTTTTAAACGTCTTCCGATTTCATCATTAGATTTGTTATATTTTTTACTGATAATATTTTTCGAAAATTAACTTTTAGCTTCTAAGTTAATGTCTTCCCAATCATGCTCAAAAAATGTAGAAAATTCGCCATACAAAACGCCAATTTCATAGTTGAAGACCCGATAAGAACGGTACAAGTCCAATGTGTCAAGCTTGACGTACTCTTGACTGTACCATATCATTGGTAGTCGATATTTGTTTATTTTCAGGTCCCTTCAAGTTTTAAAGATAAAGTAAAACAGCATAGCAGTGGCATTGCAACTAATCATTAAAACTACTAAATAAACAACACTTGCAGAGACTTGAGTGAAAACGGTGACAAAAATAAGAATTATTTTTAGGTAGTAGGTAACTTTATTAGTAGATTCATAACTTTTTAAATATACTTACGTATTGTTCTGTAATTTTATTTGTGTCTTTTCATTTACTCTTCATTTTAAGTAAATGAGAGAATAAATAAAGCAGTTTAATTCATTTCTGATGAATTCCTTTTTTTAATAATATTAACTATAAATACAGAAATGAAAAAAAAAAACACTCTACGCACCCCTTGGAATAGACTCCCTCACCTAACAAGACGCGCGCCCGCGCTATTGCCGCGTTCTTTATCGAGTCTAGTTGTACTGCGTGGACGTGCGTAAGTCTCTGTCATTTTCAAATTCTGACAATTTGTGGTTTCGCGCTTGATGTATGAACTGTTCGGGGTGCGCTGTTATAAACATAAAGCAATTTCCAGACAACATAGTGAAAACTGCAAGTAGTTTCCTGTTGAGTATCTCATTTTGCAACGTCAAATTTTGGTTCTATTCATTTGATTTCTCTTCAAAGAACATTATTGTGAATAGCATACAATACATTCAAATTCAACGATTTTTTTAAGTCACAAAATTTTAAATTCTAACGTCTGCTCAAAGCCTAGTCAATATTTAATGTGTGAGTGTTAATACTATCGTTTTAAAAAAGTCGAAATACTACATTATCGCTATCGTCATATCGAGTGCCTGCACATCTCTAGCTGGTCAAAAAGAATTACAGCGACGTTTGAAAGTAGATAATCATAAACATGTTTATCTCTTTTTTTCTAATATGACTCTTAACATGAGTAAAAAGCCAAGCTATAGCCGACCGAGCATAGAGAGGTTCAAATCTCTTTGATCAAAACCATTCTCGATATGTCTATATTCTTGAAATTTGCAGTATATTTCTTTGTGAAAGGGTTTTTCAAATTGAATTACCTAAACTTTAATATAATTTGTTGTCACTTTAATGAGTATTATACATATTTTTGCAAAATAAGCTTATAAATATTACTTACAAATGAAAGCATAAGAATTCTTCGATGTCCTGCTTCCTAGAGGAATGAGATCCGCATGCCGGTACGATATATGTATTGTTCAGCATTTAGGTTTTTGTGTACAACACTTATTTGATTAGATATAAGTTTTTTAATAACAGTAAAATTATAAAAACTACAGAGCCGGTTCTCTCACGACAACATCAAAACCAAAGATTCGTCTTCACTCCCAAGCTGAACTCCAGGATAAACTCGGGTCTCCCCAGGACTCCGAATAGTCCACTTAGATATATCACTTTTCTTAGATTAGTTTGCCTCAATTTAGTTTATTTAATTGTTTTAAACTTAGATAATAACATGTTTCCAGTAAGTCTGCCATACCATTATTCCCAAGTTATCAATTATCCATTGTCGTATTTCTACGTATTGTATGTATGTATATTTAATTTTACTCATCGGCCTCCCTCCATAATCATCGGTACCGTGACAGAAAACGTAGGAGTCTTCTCTATCCCATTTACTCCCCCACATAAATGGCCAATTTAGATGTACATGACGATGTCGAAAAAACATTTTTGGTACCCTGTCACGCCTACTCTACTCCGGAAGACTGTGTCAATAATCTTGATGGAAAATGCAATCTTAAAATTTTGAATTTTAATATTAGGAGTCTACAGAAGAACTTCGATTCGTTTCTCGTATTGCTCAGTCGAATGAAAGACATAGACATTGATGTGATAGTTCTCACTGAGTGTCATTTGGGCACGTGTTCTATTATCAGAAGTATTGACGGATATGTTCACTTTCATTCCAAGAACCCTAAAAACCAAGCGGGTGGCATAGTCGTTTATATAAAATCTATTTGGTCGGCAAATGTTACCGAATCGAACATAGCTGATTGCGACAGCCTTTACGTCAAGCTCTCCACAGGCTTAGCTGTTCTGTCCATTTACCGTTCTCCCTCCTTTAAAAATCCCAACAACTTCCTCCATTCACTTGAGGCTTTCGTTAGTTCGACTAATAGTGAACTTACAATCCTTGCGGGTGATTTTAATATCAATATCTGTAACAACAGCGAAGCAACTGACAATCTTCTCTGCGTCACAGCGGCACTTGGGCTTAAACCGGTTATAACTTTACCCACTAGAGATTTAGCGTGCCTTGATCACATCTATGTAAAATCTAATTTGAAAGCCTCCGGTCTGGTATGTAAGGCAGATATTACAGATCATGATGTGACAATAGCTGGCGTGTTGACGGATGCCTTAAAACCTACAAATAAAAGACTGGTAACAAAAGTAGATTACGAGGCTATAGTGCAACAATTGAGAGAAGTTGACTGGTCGGAGGTATTCAACGCATCAGACGCATCTACGGCCGCTTTGCTATTTATGCAGATTCTCGATGGAATCATCAAACGACACACGAAGCTTAAAAGAATTAGCAGATCGAAATTTACTTTGATAGACAGGGTTATTGAGGTGCGCGCGTCATCGAGACAGTCTCCACCTAAAAGTTAAAAAAGATCCTAATAACTTAATACTGAAGAAATCTTATATAAGATACAGGAACTTCTACAATGGCTTACTTGCAATACTGAAAGCCCAAGATGAAAGCTTTAAAATTAGGGAAAAGAAAGACTCACCTAAAGGATTATGGGAGGTAATAAAGAATATTTGTGAGCTTAACCCAAATCGTCTCCCGTGCACTGATTTACTTACCATAAAGGATTCACCTACTAACTCTTTGTCCCATTGCAATGAATATTTTGCGTCAGTTGGAGAAAAACTTGCACAAAAAATATTGGCTAAGCTGAACACTTTTGAGCAGGAGCTAGCAAAAAATGTCGCGTCAAGCACTAGCCCACCACATTCCTTTTTTATGACACCCACGGATACATCAGAAGTTGGTGCCATTATTAAATCTCTAAAACCAAATAGTGCCCCAGGTATAGATGGCATCACAAACAAACTGATCCAAACCATCAGTGAAGAGATTCTCGAGCCGTTAAACCATATTATCAACCTCAGTATCTCCACTGGTATCTTCCCCACCTGCTGGAAGTTGGCTACAGTAGTTCCGATACATAAAAACGGCTCCTCAACCGAGCCCTCAAACTACCGCCCAATTTCCCTTCTCTGCTCGTTTTCTAAAATTGTCGTGAAAATTGTTAATAAACGTCTGGTTAATTTTTTAGAGACAAACAATTTTATATCTGAATCTCAATATGGCTTTCGTCAGAACAAATCCACCGAGGATGCTGTCAATCTACTTTTGGATAATGTGGCCAAGGCGTTGGATGGAGGTGAAGCTTGTGTTGGGGTGTTCTTAGACTTAGCTAAGGCCTTCGACACGGTCTCTCACCGAATATTGTTAAAGAAACTTGCACTCATCGGGATCCGGGGTATTGCGCTGCATTGGTTTGAAAGCTATCTCTCGGATAGACTTCAGCAAGTGAAAATAGGATCCTCTGCTAGTTCTCCCGCCGCGATTCGCTATGGTATTCCACAAGGCAGTATTTTAGGGCCTACGTTGTTCATCACATATATAAATGATATAATGTCTCTTTTCAAGAACAATTGCAAAATCGAAGTTATTGCCTATGCGGATGATACTGCCCTAATCTTCCGTGGAAAGAATTGGCCAGAAGCACTGAAAGAAGCGGAGCTCGGTTTGGCTAAAGCTGTAGACTGGCTAAATAAAAACCTTCTCACCATTAATCCCGACAAAACCCATTACCTGTGTTTTCATAAAACTGCTGCATCTCGCCCCCCAGATGATAGTAAACAGGTCAAAACTCACACGTGTAACAGATTTGCATCTAGTTATCCCACTGCCATCACTTGCAACTGCGTATTTCTGGAACATGTACCAACCATCAGGTACCTCGGCGTTGTACTGGACGATAAACTCACCTTTCTGCCACATGTCACCGCTCTCTCCAGCCGGATCAGAAGGCTAATTAACGTAATGAAACTATTACGTCAAGGAGCAGACAAACATACTCTTCTGTTAGTCTACAAGTCCCTCTGTCAATCGCTCCTGACGTACTGTATAACGGCATGGGGTGGAGTCGCGAAAACTCATCTGCTGACCCTGGAGAGAGCACAACGTTCAGTATTGAAAGTTGCCTTTCGAAAACCCTTCAGATTCCCCACTGCCTTACTCTATGAAGAAACCCAGGTACTTACAGTCCGAAAATTATACATCTTGAGGGCCTGTCTTGCATTCCACAAATCTTTCCACTCGTCTCCCAATGTGAATCTGACCATAACTTGCCGTATGCCCACGTTGATTCCATCAGTTAAAACATCCTTCGCTCAACGTTTCAATTATTTTATGCTCCCATTTTTATACAGAACCATTCAAAAATACTGTTGCTGTCGGAACTTATTGACTCCTGAGGTAAAGTTAAAAATTTCCAAGTGGTTGTTCACATTAGATTATGACGTCACAGAGACACTTCTTAAAGTAGTTACCTAATAATATATTACAAAGTTCCCTTCCCTATCCCAACTAACACTATATAATATGTATATACATATATATTTAAATATAAATATAATATACTAACTACTCCAACTACTGTTATACCTATTATAGAAATTTAACTTATTATTAATTAATTAGTATCACGGGCATGGCAAGATGAGATAAGGTTTTGCATGTGTTACTTTTGTTTTCACCTTTACATTAAATTTTTGTTTATATCTAATTTTTACCAAAATCGTACGATCTAATCTCGCCCTTATGTAAACGTTATATTGTAAAAAGCCGGTTAAGGCCACCCACGGCACAGGTGTTTTCCTAGTGTGGGGACCGCTGATAAAACTTTTGTAACCATTTGAACTTTGGTAAATAAATGAATTTATTATTTAAAGAGATTTTAAATTCGCTGACCGAGCGCAGCGAGGTTAAAATCTCTTTGATCAAAACAAATAGTTTCATAGACGACTGAAAGTAAAGACAATGTCATACTATTTGTCAATAGAACAATCAGATAACTTTTTAAATTAGCAGGAGTGTAAAAAGAACCAAAACAAACCTGGTTCCAACTTGACGTTTCAAAAGTGCAACACTTGACAAGCCTTCAATCAAATCCCTCTATGACCGAGCGCAGCGAGGTTAAAATCTCTTTGATTATAATAATCTAAGACTGAGACTAAAGAAGACGCAGTAGTTTTGTCCCGGACAAAACAACCCAACTACTGAGACTAGACGAGAAAAACAACAGTGCTGTGTTTCCAAAATATTAGTCAGTTTGAGTGAGGTCAGTGTCATGCTATTGGGGATATGATATAAAACTATCTTTTTATTTATTGGCAAGTTGAATAATTTATGTGTTGGAACAGCACGTCATTCCTGTTTAATCGACACACTACTTCACAGTTTCTTCCGATAGTTTACTAAGCGTTTCACTTACCCCATCTGGTCCAAAGAGCTTACAAACCGCTGTGATCTGGTCTGAATTAATTGGCACATCTTCACCCGCCTCAGTGGTTTGCCTACGACCTTTGTAATAATTGTAATAATTGTTTTTGAAATATTCAGGTTAAAATTGTGATGTTTTTATGTTATAAAAGCAATCTAATTTATTTACTCAACTTTATTTATTTGATGAACAATATTTTTCTATTACGTAAATATGCGTCGTTATGCAAACAGACACATAAATAAAAAGGTTAAGGAAAAATCACAACAAATAACACATCATTAGCTAAGAAACAACAAACAATCAGATGTCCCTCAACACAGAATCCTCAGAGAAAAAAACTGCATAAAAAATTATTTTGACGATGCCAAATAATAGTCATGTAATAGTCATAAATAGTCATCATAAGGAAAAAAATAGTCGCGTTACAAATCTAGAGTTATAGCTATGGTTTGCTGAGGATTATAGGCATAGGCTATACACAGAATCCTCAGCTTTGATGCAAGCAAAGCGTGGGGACTATCGACTTGGTTTTTATTTTAAAAAATAGTCATGAAATAGTCGTCTTGACATCCAAATTCTCGAAAATAGTCGTTCAAGGATTTCAGAGTTACAGGGGTAGCTTGCTGAGGATTCTGTGCATAGCATTTCACGGACGCAGATTCCTGCAGAACGTTTAGGTTTTTCTATTTGATACTGATCTAAAAAAATAGTCAACAAATAGTCGTCTCAAACCATAATCACTTGGGTCTGGTTTACCTTGTAGAAGTATGTTAAAAATGCATGTTAACTTCGCCATACATTTTTTCTTTGTACAGTCGCGTACACAAAATTATTTGATATTGATTTCAAGTTGTAAAAAAAAAATGGATTGAACGACTATTTTCGAGAATTTGAAAGTCAAGACGACTATTTCATGACTACTTTTTAAAATAAAAACGAAGTCGATAGTCATCACGGTTTGCTTGCATCAAAGCTGAGGATTCTGTGTATAGCCTTTGCCCATAATCCTCAGCAAACTGTAGCTATAACTCTAGAATTGTAACGCGACAATTTTTTTCATTATGGAGCTACCTCCGGCCCACTAGCGCCCCCATCAGTTAAAAAAATATTACTCGCTAAATACGAAACTTATGAAAAATCCGGAAAGACAGATTGAAGTAAAGGTACATTTGTTTATTTAGAAACTATTTACTCTGTAAAATAAAATTCACTGTACTTACAGATTACAAAAACTGCTAAAAGTGGCCGTTTTTCGCACTGTAACTACAGTGTATTATATTTTTCAGAATTGATAGGTTCTGAATAAACTAGGATACCTTTACTTCAATCTGTCTTTCCGGATTTTCGATAAGTTTTGTATTAAGTGAGTAATATTTTTTCAACTGATGGGGGCGCTAGTGGACGGGAGGTAGCCTCTTATGGTGACTATGACTATTTCATGACAATTTTTTGGCATCGTAAAAATATTTTTTGTGGAGTTTTTTTCTCTGAGAATTCTGTGTTGAGGGACATACAATCAGGCTAAGTTGCATAAGTTTCGGTAATCTCATACATACATACATAACATCACGCCTTGTTCCCGTCGGGGTAGGTAATCTCATTTAATTAAAACTACATTAAAAAATAATATTTTCCTAGTACTACGTTATTATTATCTTACACAGAAACAGATAGGTTCAACAAATATAAACATAACAAGTTCTAAAGCTTAAACTATGCTTAAGCTCCAGTCTCCCACAACACAAGTAATCTATCTACAATGCGCGCAACGAAAGATGAGACTTGACGGATCACGTGGTTAACCTGCGCAGTAGGCAGTTCGCAGGCCATTTTGGCGGCAAGCGAGGAGGGACGCTAGGCTGTACCAGCGCAAAACTCCCTCTTTCATCTGACAGGTCTCATCTTTCGCTGCGCGCATTATACCTTTGTATTATAGTCTGACTGCAACCACTGTATAGGTATGCTCACGGCGAGACGGGGCGCGGGGGGGCATAGCTCGTCGTCGCGCACAGCGGCAACTAGTTCTTGCTCTTACTTTCCCACTCCCCCACCGCCCCGCGCAAACCTATACGGCGATACAGCGGTTGCGGTCAGAATATAAGAATTATGTTCATTAGTTTGATTGTTTTACTTGTGGAAGATAATTTTTTTATTGCATAAATCTATTTTCAATATTCGGGGGTCATGAAACTACCCACGAGAGCCGAAAGTGCTAACTCGTTCAAAAACTCAATATTTCTAAAGAAGTATGCCAGACCTCCATTAAGTCAAACTTTTAGGTGCAGCGCACAAGGTGGGCGCAAGCGAAGACATGTAGCTAGGGTGCTGGCTACCATTTCGGTATAAGATTTGTTCATAAATCATATCGTTACGAATCGATTTGGTCCTGACAATTTTTGCCGTATGTCGCTGCGTTTTGAGTTACAGCAAAGTAAAAGTAAATAATTTTTTTATGTCTGCCTTTCTAGCTGCTGTTCAGAATTATGTCACCGGAAGATAATACGGAATCGTAAGCTGATCATTTTCAATTTATCAACTTGGAAAAATAATAAACTGTACCGAATTCACTTCTGGCGTTTGGTCGAAAGAAAACCTAACACACGTGTTTGCTTTACCTAACGGACCTATGGATCTACAAATTTCCTCCAAGTATATTATTTTTCGAAAGTTTATTGAAAGTTCGTCGTTTATCGTATAGAGGATGATACAAATTCGAAATATTTTATTCATTGTTGGATATTAAAATCTCTTAAAAACGTCAGCTAAATTGGCGCCATGGTGGGACAAATAGAAACGACAATAAAAACCCACGCGCTCTTTTAAATATGTGTGAATTGACAGGGCCATCAGTCAAAGAGGCAGACATGAAACAAAAAGAAATATCGGAATCCAGCACTCTAACTAATGGCGGTCATGGTCCGTAACGGATGGAATGTAAGGAACACTAATCTAAAGATTGTATGGAATGAAACTCAAATAAACATGAATTACAAAACTCAAACTTTCAGTAGCGTACAGGCCAATGGCTTAAAAAAGTGGGAAGCTTGTATGGCTCCACTGTTGAGTGACCTATCGGCTGATAGGTTTATTTGAAATGGTTTTTGACAATATTTGACAACTGTTTACATAACTTTTAACTAGTTGAGTTGTTGGAACATCAATTACAATAACGAAACGAATAGTTTCCTAAGATTAAGGTGATCCGTTTTCCATACTAAATTCAAATTACTTGCATTCTTATGCGGGAAATAAAATGCTGTTTAAAAATTCGTGTATACTGCTGTTTATAGTTAAGTTTTCCCTGATTAATACAAAGATACAGCTAATGCACAGAAAGTACAACAGTATAGATCCCACATCCACAATGGTAATATTGAACCAAAAATTGCTATTAAAAATTCGCTGTATCTTTGTATTAATCAGCAAAAATTTTTACTAAAAATAGCAGTATAGTATACACTCATTTTTCAACAGCATTTTGTTTTCCGCATAAGAATGCAAGTCATTTGTCGGTATGGAAAACGGATCGACTTAAAACGCTTTTTTTAAGTTCGCTATCGCCTACGACTTCCCGCGCTCGCTGTTTGCGTAGCCTTTAAAGTAAACAGGTTTTACGGTTATACCGAGTTGTTTTTAGGTTCCACCCAAATTTTAATACGTTACTCAGAATATGAAATGCAACTTTCCCAAAGAGATGGCTCGAAAAATTATTTAAAATGCAGTTGTCCTATAGAATTCCACCATTGATTTGTATGAGAAAGATAAAAAGACCCCCCTGTTTCTTTAGAGAGGTTGATCAGATTACTATTCTGAGAACCTACTAAAATATGGCTATAGGTCAAAAATAACCCGATATAAGAATCTTACAATATCTCATATAAAATGCTCAATTGTGCAAGTAGGTACAACTTTTAATCTAAAAACTATGCTCTTCAAAAGTTTTACTCTGGCTTTCAAATACTTTGTAAAAAAGTGGAACGTATATTTAGAGTCTAACGACTGTGAATATCGCCGAAATCTTTGGTATCATAAGTCTTCTGATATGCTTTTTTGGTCGAGCGAGACTGCGTTTTCCAAACGTTTTCCTTTCAGCAATAACTGTATGATCCTGCAACGATATGAACATGAAATTAATGGTTCCCAAATAATTTTATTTTTATAAACTATGTATGTGAACAATTGTAGGAAGTCGATTTTAACCTACTTCCGACAGTAGTATCGATTTGAAAGTGAGCCATGTGAAGAAAGTTTAGGGTTGCCCACGGCCGACAATTGACGGCCAGGAAAAGGACGGCAATGGGCACTAGACGCTAAAATACCTACGGCACGGCTGTTTCAGGAGTTCATAGATCAACAAGGTTTCTGCAAATAACATAGGTTTTTCGAAACCCTAGTGCGTGTTGCAGGTTCTGGCAAGGACACTTCGTATCCGGAAGGCTCGCTGATAATAACTTAATATTCAACAGTTTCATTGGACGAGGCCAATCGAGGGCTTCAAACTCTTCACAGCAGGGTTCTTTGTTAGGCTTGCCACCGACTTCGATAAATAATAAAAAAAACGTACACATATTAACATAACGTCTTTTTTCCGCAGGCGTAGGCAGTGTATATTATTTTAATTTCACTTGCTACGATCTTTACACACACGCTTGAAAGTAAGAGTAGTTTTGACCTGGCTTTTATTCAGAAAATAATCTGGTACTCACAAAGCACATATGAAGACCACAGCTTGCGTGCATATGGTGAAGTAGAAGATAGCATTAAGCGGTCCGTCGTTCCTTAGCGTGGCGTTGTAAATTTGCGAGTACACCACCGACGCAAACATCGCCACTGCGTTCTCCATTACTGACAGGAACGCGTACGCCACGCCTGACGGGATACACAATTTTTACAGACATCAAAACTTCTGGACAATCATTGAAGACGGAGCCGAGTGAACATAAAAACCTAGGGATTTACAGGGTGTAAGGCCGGTGTACCGTTAACTGAAAGGGCGTGCTCAGCCAACAAAAGTGAAGAACTTTCCCTAAGAAACATATATTGGGTAATGAAAAATAAAATTACCTCCATACAAATTGCCCACTCTGGTCGAACAGTTTGTATGGAGAGGTCAAAATTTTCTTTCATGTCCCAACATATGTTTCTTTGGGAAAGTTGTTCAGTTTCGTTGACTGAGCACGCCCTTTCAGTTTTCGGCACACCGTCCCTCACACCCTTTATATACGAATGTATAATTATCTTACTACGACATATTAACAGTTAAATATCCAAAGTGGTTGACCGTGTGGTACCGGAAAAGAATAGTACCAAACCACCTCTACCCATAGCTCCGTCGTCAATGGACAGTGAGGAGTGTCGCTCGTTTGTACCTGTGGTGTGGTACCTACACTATTTGTCTAATTAACAGGCTTTTTCAGACAGACATTTTCTTAGGGGGGATGCATGTGATCGTTATTTATTGTGCAAACAAAGGACTGCAGAGTGCTGAGGTGTCGCCGCAAAACATTTTAATGTCTTAAATATAAATCCATTTTTACATATTGTGTTTTGGGACAGTATGATCTAAGTTTTTATAACCATTAAATAATAAGACGCTAACTGCCGAAATTTTTAATTTAGTCTTGCAATGTCACTTTCTTTTTCCCTGGATAACATGAGAAAGAAAGATTAACTTTAAGGGACGTCTCCGAGGTGCGGCAGTTAGTGTAAGTATGATATGATGGATTATTTAAATATCGAACTACTCTCGCTTACGGTAAAACTTTTAATATCTATGAAAGTTTCTTTATTTGCGACGCAATTATACCTTTTTCATCTGGAGTGAGGACCTTAGAAGTCATGGAGCGTATGAGCGGTGCGACGCAGGGCCCTAGCGCAGCGGCCGTCGCTCCTACGTACATAAGTCGGCCGCTCGACGCATGCGCATATATAGTGTGCCCCGTCATGTGCGCCGTAGCACCTAACATCAATATCACCTGGAAAATACATATTATAAATAATAAGGTGTCATTAATTTAACAGTTTTTCTTTTAATGTAAACTAAAATAGTAAATTTACAAAATGACGCCCTTCAATTAGAATAAATAATCGACAAAATCTTGAAAAGTTACGTTTTAAAAGTTTGAATCTGCTAGAGTTCTCCTAACTGAAGGAAGCCATTTTGTAAATTTACCTAATTAATTTATTAGATTGGGTGATGGCCTCCAGCATTTCTATATGATTTGCACGAGTGGCAGACGTGGATTGTTCGATTAAAGGCGATGAGTAGAATCACAGAAAAATAGTCTGCCACTTTCTTGGTAGCGCTGCGTTATCAACAGGGCTTTAAAAATGAAAAAAAAAATGGTACAGCAGCACTGCACTTACTTTCTCGTAATACTCAAGGAAAAACTATCAACCGCAAACTTAAATTTGTAATGCCATACAGAAAGTATGGAAATACAAACTTTTATTTACGTTTTTCCAAAAAAATGTTCGAATGAAATATAGATCAATTCAGAATTCAAATTGTCAAACTTTAAAACAAACAAACCTCAAACGATTTCGAGTAAATCACATGTTTAACTTTAAGTAGTACTGGAATACCCTTTATATAAATTTACACAGATCAATGGATACTACCGTAACCATAAAAATACCATACCATTAAAAATACCGTACCACTAAAATACTTTATTGTGCTTACGTGAGGAGTAATTTAGAATATTGTTCTCAATTATGGAACCCTAATTATAATAAATATATTATCAAGATAGAGAAAATTCAAAAGAAGTTTACTAGATATTTGACATATACATTTAGATTACCCTATCACCCTTATAATGAACGCTGTGCACGGCTATATTTACTACCATTAAAACTCCGAAGAGACATTGCTGATATTTGCTTCCTTGCAAACATAGCCCAAGGTAAAATTGAAAGCCCCTATCTTTTAAGTAAGATAAATTTGAAAGTCCCTTCCAGAAATCTACGCTTGAACAAACTGCTTGATGTTCCCTCCTCCAAAATAAATTATAGGAACAATAGTTTTCTAGTTAGATCATCAAGACTGTTTAATGATCTAAGTGGCAGCAGTGGCATCGATTTGTTTTGCAGCAGTAATAATATTATTAAAAAAACTCTTTCTAACGAATATTTTAATAAGTTCAATATAGAATCACGCTAATGTAGTTTTCGTTATTGCAGGCAGTCATCCAGACTTTGTTAGTTAATTATTATTCTTTCTTAGTAACTTTGATATAGTACTGTGTTTTGTCATAGACATAAGTTTTTAATTTGTATTCTTTTTTACATGTGGAAGCTTATAATTGGCTCTTGTAACAATATTTTGTAACCTATACTGATTTAGCTGTTAGCTTCCCGAAGAAAAATAAATAAAAAAAATAAAATACTTGCATGGATATTTTGTTAATTTCCCAACACATGTTCCTTATGGATAATTGTTCAGTTTAGTCTACTGAGCAAGCCCTTTCAGTGTTTGGTACACCCTGTGTACTAAATTTTATTCAAAAAAATCATAAAGAATATCCAGTCAGGTAGACAACCAATCCAGGATTAATATTATGGAAAATTTTAATAAACTCAATGGAACCAATTTTGGGTAAATCACATATTTACGATTTGGTGGTACAGGAACACCCCTTATATGAAATTACACAGATCAATTGATACTGGCGCAAGATATCTTACATGGAGATGCTTGGTCATGCAAAGTTTCATCAAGATTATATGAGCCGTTTTTGAGAAAATTTCAATATTTCATTTTCGTTGTATGACAGCTACCCTCAAAATGAGAGCCAGCAAGAAACCACTTAGAACCCTTCGATGGATTTGCATAAAATTCCTAAATTCAAAATATGGTGTCAATCGGACCATTCGTTTAGCCGCTAGGCCAAAGCGTGACGGACAGACCGACCGACGGACCGACCGACCGACCTACCGACCGACGGACGGACATTTTTGGGAGGCTTGTTTTTTATGATGTATAAGTAAGAACACATTTTTGAGAAAATTAGAAAAACTTTTTTTTTCACGAATACAATAATACCTTTCTCGCTCCGCTCGAAAGTAAAAATCATGAGCTAAATCATTTGGTCATGTCTGCCGCTTGCACTGATGGTCAAAATCATCCTCAAAACTATGAAAAATTAAGACGCAGACCACTACACCTCTGCGTTTGGAAAGAATATTTTTCTTAGTTTTTTTAGGATATTAAAACTTGTATATCGTTTGCTCATGTGGCAGACATAGATCGTTCAATTAAAAACGATGAGTAGTACAACAGAAAAATAGTCTGCCACCTTGGTGGCGCTGCGTTATCATTTAACAGGGCTTTTAACATGTAAAAAAAGTGTGCTAAATCATTTGTTCGTGTCTGCCTCACAAACTGAGGGTCACAATCATCCTCAAAACCATAAAAATCGAAGAGGCAGACCTCTATACCTCTGATTTACTAAAGTCAGACCTTTGATTCATAGGCAGACTATTTGATTCATGCCCCTAAACACAGAATCCTCAGAGAAAAAAACTGCAAAGTAGAAAATCGCAAAATTTCACAACCACAGGCAGGATTCGAACCTGCGTCTTCTGCGTCAGTACCGCAGACGCTTTACCAACTAGGCTACTGTGGTCCTGCCTGATGTTGTGAAATCTGCGATCTCTATACACATTCCAACGTTGAGTTAGTGCTGCCACCTAGTAAGCATGAACTGTACTAGCCCAACTAGTCCATTATTGCAAATAGAATTCAAGTCGAAAATTGGTATCACTACGTATAAACCACTGGAAGTGTTAAAATAAAA
Organism: Athrips mouffetella; assembly: GCA_947532105.1. NCBI lineage: Eukaryota > Metazoa > Arthropoda > Insecta > Lepidoptera > Gelechiidae > Athrips > Athrips mouffetella. The sequence continues at coordinate 39,352,752 of OX383956.1, forward strand.
TCATTTTCAGAAAAAAAACTGCATATTAAATATTTTGACGATGCCAAAAAATAGTCATGAAATAGTCATAAATAGTCACCATAAGGAAAAAAATAGTCGCGTTACAATTCTAGAGTTATAGCTATGGTTTGCTGTGGATTATGGGCATAGGCTATACACAGAATCCTCAGCTATGATGCAAGCAAACCGTGGGGACTATTGACTTGGTATTTATTTAAAAAAAATAGTCATGAAATAGTCGTCTTGACTTCCAAATTCTCGAAAATAGTAGTTCAGCAGCGTAGCTTGCTGAGGATTCTGTGCATAGTATTTCACGGATGCAGATTCCTGCAAAACGCTTCGGTTTTTCTGTTTGATACTTATGTAAAAAAATAGTCAACGAATAGTCGTCTCAAACCATAATCACTTTGGTCTGGTTTACCTAGTAGAAGTATGTTAAAAATGCATGTTAACTTCGCCATACATTTTTCAACTCAAGTACAGTCGTGTTCAAAATGCATATAATTTTTGATGGTAACTATTTAGTTACTTGATTTTTTTAAATGTATTTGGAACCCATGCAATATAATTAATTCTTTAATAAAAAGCAAAGTTTATTTGTTTTCATGTTAAACTGTATGATTCTTTAGATTGTTTTCCCCTGTTAAATTATTGTTGCTTGCATAACCACTGACATGCTGTAGACATGCGTTTTTGGAATGCAATCAGCCTTAAAACCTGTTTTTATGTAATGTAATATTTTTAAATTGTATTCGTATGTCTCTAATAAATAAAATAAAAAAATTAAAAAGCTTAATAAACTACAATAATTGGTTTTAAACTAAAATAATAAAAAAAATCTTCTTAATGAATATATTCAGTACAGATTATTATTAAGTTAGTTTTTGTATAAATCTCAGTCTTCGTACTTATGTATGTCAAATGGTTGAATGAGTAATACAGGGTGATATTTTTATTTCGTTCCATAGCTTAGGGGGTGTTTCAGTAACGAGAAAGGAACACTAAAAATATCTTTAAAAAAATATTCTACTTTCAAAAAATTATAAAAAAAATTAAAATAAGCCCTACGCAGACGGCAATAACCCGCAGCGCAATGACCCGACCGAGGCTGCGCTTTTAACAAGCCAGCCGCTGTTAGTTTTGGAATTTACATCCAATTTTTAAGTAGGATTATTGAAAAAATGGAAATGCTAATTTTGAATAACGCGTTGTATATTTACTGCTTCCATAGGCTGTAGTGTAGGTTAACTTTACATTTTATATAACTACCGTAGAACACGGAAATTGTCGTTGTAATAGCAACACTGTAGGGCACTTAAATTCGCGCCGCCGGCGGCGAGCACTAGCTCGGTCATACAATTCGGTCGAGCCGAACGCCGCCATGCTATTGGTTAAACATATCTCGTCTCAGAATATTGGTGCTTTTTCTATTATACGATGCACGTTAAACCTTTTCAACTATGTTACTATGCCATTAACACTTTCAGGGCCGGGCGTTTTTTATTATGCAAAACGTTGCGCGCCTGCCGTTTTTGGGTTATTTTAAACGGCAATTTAAAAAAAAACCGGCCAAGTGCGAGTTGGACTCGCGCCCTAAGGGTTCCGTAAGTATCTACCATTTGATATACTAAACGATTTTGCTCTTTGACTTTAAAAACTCCGCGACCATCCAACTTGACCCCTCTTTTATAGAAAAGTTCTTGAAACGGGAGCTCACCCTAATTGGTTACTATTAGTTGTGAGAAAAATTGTAATATTTAATGATTTTAGACTTTTCCCTTTATTTGTACTGTGAGACCTAGCTTTGTGCCAAATTTCATAATTTTAGGTCAACGGGAAGTACCCTGTAGGTTTTGCTTTAGTGCATAAATGTATGGAGATGTGGCCATAAAAAGCCATATCTTTTGATTGCGTCGTTGTAAAAAATTGAAATTTTCAGATCTTGTGTGGTTCATAGACTTAAATATTCGTTATACATTTCAACCTGATACCTCTACCCGTTCGTGAGAAAAAGGGTCTTGACAGACAGACAGATAGACGGACAACAAAGTGATCCTATAAGGGTTCCGTTTTTTATTTTGAGGTACGGAACCCTAACTAGTATAATACCTACTTTTTTTCTGTTACTATATTTTTGTTATTTTTATTTTTTATTTATAAAACAAAACGATAAAATATTTTTTTTTTTATTTTGTAGCCTTATAAAAAAACATATTTTTGGAAGAAAAAAAGTCTAACATCAAATTATCGGGTGTAATCATAGAGTAACACGATTTTCGCGCGCAAAGCCCGGAAAAGAGTAGGCAAAGCATCATATTTTCATGCAAATAATTCTGGCATTTTTTGCGGGGGCCGGGGGGAGGTGAATCAGTGCTGCCAGAAGCTTATTTTGGTTGGTTGCGCTATGTTTGCTAAAAAAACAGAAAAGTTCCTGTAACGTAATCGGAACTATACTAATTGGTTAAATTCATATTCTGTTTTTGTTGGTGGCTAGAGTATTCGAGCCTTGATTGGTCTTTCTGAATGTCTTCGAATAAATTACGGATCCAGGTCAGTTACTGCAAAGATAGCTTCTGCAGGGGGGTACTCGTATTCATAGGAAGGTCTTATAACATATGAGAGGGCGGTGCTGCCTCACAAGCGGTGGAACATACGACAAATATACGGATCCCTACCTGAACATTTGACATATATATACAGAATAACTTTTAATTACTTCTTGATAGCAAAAGAGATGCATGTACTCGTGTTACTGAACATTTTTTTCAAGGGACATAGGTCGAAATATGAATAAATATTTTGATTACTTCATAGTAAAAGTAGTAGTCATGAGTACATGCATGCATATTGCCACGAACATGACGTCAGGTTGGCGACTGTCATACGAGAGAACTGTTTGAAAATTTCGTCAACAAAGTTGATAGCCCCGTGGTCCAATGGATAGGGTATTGGGCTACCAAGCCAGCTTTTCCCATCCATATGGATGTTTTATCATTTACCATTTGTTTAGAACATTCTAGAAATAATAGAAAGAAAAGAAGCTGAAGAAAGAGAGCTAAAATCTAGAAAGATCCAACAAAAACCTAAATTTAAAAGTGAGTCCAGAATATTCGAGAACGAGTAACATGGGTATATAAGGCCGGCCACCGAGCGGCTATGCTGTAGTGTAGTTCAGTTTCATATTTCCCACATAAACTAAGGCGATGTGGGAGCTTTATTCCTATTGCCCATACCATATAAAAAATTTGGGGACATGTTATATTTTTCACCGAGGCCCGCAAAATGTCAAATGCTGGGTGGGAAATATTCCTTTTTACCAAATTAAAGGTTAAGAGACAGTCAGATAGTCAAATAAAATCCATTGGACCACCATGTACGCCCTGTGGTTACGAAAACCTATTTCCCCCTAGTCACACATCAATGTTGAGGATTTACGCATCTTATGATAGTTTGACAATCAAGAATTAGTGATTATAATCTTATTTACTTTAAATTGACATTAGTTTCATGATTTCCGAAGAATTTGTGACTTTTACAAAGAGGCAGACAGTAGGTATGCCAATGTTGTTATATGCTCTTTGTCGTACAGCTTCGCCTTAATGGCCCTGTACGTGTGGTGTGATTTTACCTTAATATACAAACAAATAATAATTATATATTAATAATATGTCGATTTATTCTTAGCTTTTGGTGCCTCAATTTTGTCTCGTATAAATTAGCTTGAAGTTCCGTAAAGGCTTCTAAAGTTTCGGAATCGGAACATGAAAATGCTGGCAAACCTATTACTAAAGTGCTGTTCTGCATACATATATCGACATATCGAAAGATTTTTAGAATTATTAAGAAGAAACAATAAAAGTAAAGAAATTAGTCTTTACAAGTTACCCGCGACTTCGTCTTGCTTAGGATTCGCAGTAAAAGTAAGTAGAAATATTTCTGCCACTCATCAAGTTTTGTTCAGCAGTAACGCCGTAAAAGAGTAAGAAACATACAAAGTTTCACCTTTATGAATAACATTTCTAGCTATTAGCGAGGATCGAACAATAAAACTCGTACTTGACTAAAGTAAATTTTAGCGAATTAACTTTTCTTCCACAACAAAATGTTGTTGCCTTGACGTTTACAGTCGCTGAATAATTTCATTGGGATTGTTAAATGTTATCACATTTTGCCAATTTAATTTTTAAAATCAATAATTTTGCAGTATGATTCATTCACCGAAATAAAATTAACATCTGTTTGGAGTACAGTAGACGTATTTGGCCAGGATTTGAAAGGCTTTTTTTTCACGTAACAAATAGGGCGAAAACAAGATGTCTTAGTAGATAGGGAATGGTTAGACGATCACAAAAAACCATATGAGATGTTCTAGACAGAAGTCTGGTGTTTAAGAGTACTCTTTCAGATTTTCAAGCTGCTGTTTTTTCTTATCTAGCAAATATTTTTCAGTATCATGGTAAGCTACTCTATCACCGGCAATAACTTTTGTTCGCCATTCATGAATATCACAAAGAAATCGTCTATTCCACATTTTTCAGGCTTGTCTGATTAATTATAATGGAATAATATATATAATAAAATAATAGATTATGGTGATAATAAAAAACATTTGCCAGCCAAGCAAATCTGGATTTAGCCTGTAAATCTGGAAAAGGCTTCCTGAACTCTGGGCTCTGGTCTAAAAGTTCTCACAAGTTTTTTCTCTATCCTCTCATTGTCCCCCATCTACTGAGATATTTCGTTTTCTCCCTGAAAATCACGTGAAAACCAAGAAAAAACATTTCTCGGCTCCCGTACCATTTCGGATTTTATTCATACTTTTCATAATGTGCAAAAGTGTGGTTATTTATTGTACTCTACTAAATAACAGATAGAGACATAATTTTTGGGACCACCTCGCTTTATGTGTTGTGTTCTACTCCGTTTCTCAAATTTATCGACACGTACTTTGTACGTTGAACATCACTAAATTATTCACCAAAAAGTCAGATTTATCTTTCAACCTTAGTGTAGCATAGAAAGGTAGGGAATGAGGTTTCATTCCAAAAAATAGTTGACAACCCCATTGGCTGTCTTGACTTGTATTGTTGATGTGTCAAAGTGACAAAATTTTGTAGTATTTCAAGTAATTTCTCATCGAAAACATATTCAAAACATTGAAAAACAACGCACGAAAGCTGAGATGTACAATGATATGTGAATTTAAACAGAAACAGTAAGAGAGAGTTAACATTTTCAGTTAGGATTAAGAGTATTTTTGTGAACTTATCGAGTGAAATCGGTAGTCTAGCATGACGATTTTGATCAGTTCTTGAGACAAAATAATATTTTTTTAATTCTAAATTGATAGATCTGCTCTTGACTGTATGTACACACATCTAAAGCTCTAAAAAAACAGGCCATGTGCAAGTCCGACTACTAAAACACCGGATACACGGTCGGCGACTAGCTCCCGACAGAGGTCACCTTGGTTTGCAACCATTTGGGTCCGTTTCAACTACACGGTCGCCGACTTGTTGACAACAAGCATTGATATAGATTAAAAAACACGATGTGTTGATACAAAATGACAGTTGACACAGACAGTTCTTGTATTTTGTAGTTCGGTTAAAAACAAATCACTGCTTAGAAGACTTTTCATATCTTCTTTGTCACAAAATTATCAATTTCGTTGTCTTCTTTTGTTTTTAATTACCGGGAAAGACAAGAAACGTCAGTTTATAATCTGTGCGGTCGCCAACTGCCAGCTACACGGTCGGAGACGTAACCAACGTCCTCTATTTGACCTTAGTTTGGGAAGCTGCTTTCACAACCAAGGGCGTTGGAAGGTCACTAAAAATTTGGTTGGCGACCATGAACTACACGGTCGGAACCGACCAAGGTCACCTCTGTCGGGGCTTGGTTGGCGACCGTGTATCCGGTACTTAAACTAAGAGATCCGTACCACTAATGTGACACGTATCATCCGTGGGTGTCGTATGAAACGAATAAGGGCTTATGAATCAGAGGATTGGCAGCAGCATCCCAGCTCTGTGCATCGTATCGTCTTACACACTGCGGTCACTAACAACAGCGTTCGCTAGCCGCAACGCTTTCAAGCATGGTGACTAAATGTATGTCTCTTGCATGGAGACCTCCTAATTATTTTACTTTTAATTGATTTTATTATTTGTTAGCTAATCCGCTACAATCACACATAGTTATTCTGTAAAAATTTTAACCATATAGTTACTACGGTTCCAAAGATAAAGGTCGGACAGACTGACAGGGCTTAGTAAAAAGTCCCGTAGGCACCCCTAGGGGACGGGACGGGAGCTAGTTTAGAGACTAAGGGCTCCCGCACACGACCGAGAATCGGTGGGCGATTATCGGCCAGAACAAGGACGGAAGATTCAGGTGATAACACGTCAGAGCGGGATGCCAACAAAAAAATCGGTCACCGATTCTCGGTCGTGTGCGGGAGCCCTAACATTAATAACTATAGGCTACCATGAAAAGGATCAGCACAAATAGTCAAGTGCATGCAGCAAGAAACGAAGAGCACAATATCTAAAGCTAGTAACCTATTCTGTGTCTAAGGGCTCCCGCACACGACCGAGAATCGGTGGGCGATTATCGGCCAGGACAAGGACGGAAGATCCAGGTGATAACACGTCAGAGCGGGATGCCGACAAAAAATCGGTCACCGATTCTCGGTCGTGTGCGGGAGCCCTAAAGCTTTTCAGGACAAATGAGAATGTTGCCCACAAATAAATCGAGTTTGCATGCAACCTACTTCCAGCAGAAAATTACAATTGATATGCCAAAAAATAAAATAAATTAACAAGTATCAAATCAATTTTTCTGACTATAACCAGTGATACCATATGAATTTTGTACAAATTTATTTCAGTATCTTCTTTCAGTCAAGATCTTCGGTGTTGTCAAACAAATCCGACGATTGATTTAGACTAAAAATACGAATTTCGTGTTTTTACATAATTAAATAGCAATTATACAGTAACAATTTGTTCGATGTGAAATGAAACACGTTCTTTTTGTAAGCTTCATATCACAGATCTTTTTTTACAGCAGAAAACACATTAACAAAGCATGTTTGTACTGTGACCGTTCACGACGACGACTAGACTTGGTCTAGTTAAAAATCCGAGTGCAACTAGTTTTGTTGAACGCATATGCTCTTTTGTGCTTGTACTTTGGCAGAGGGGAAGCTACGTAAAAGGCGTCTCCTAAACGGGCTAGCGCGGTTTGACGCGTTGCTCTAAGGGTGTAATCCCTTAGAGTGTGGTATTTTTAGGGTTCCGTACCTCAAAAGAAAAAAACGGAACGGATCACTTTGTTGTCCGTCCGTCTGTCTGTCTGTCAAGACCCTTTATCTCACGAACGGGTAAAGGTATCAGGTTGAAATTAATACCACATATTAGGATCCATGAACCACACAAGATCTGAAAAATTCAATTTTTTACAACGACGCAATCAAAAGATATGGCTTATTATGTCCTCATCTCCATACATTTATGCAAAAAAGCAAAACCTACAGGGTACTTGACGTTGACATAAAATTATGAAATTTGGCAAGAAGCTAGGTCTCACAGTACAAATAATGAGAAAAGTCTGAAATCATTAAATATTACAACTTTTCTCACAACTAATGGTAACCAATTGTGGTGAGCTCCCGTTTCAAGAACATTCATATAAGAGAGGGGTCAAGTTGGATGGTCGCTGAGGGGATTTTTGTTTTAGTTCTATTTTAAAAACGGGAACACTTACAAACTTGAAAATTGGTATGTTTATAGTGCATAAGCTATAAAATAACAACAAATAATAAAATTTGGTCAAGCGCGTGTCGGACTCAAAAAATCTAGCACATTAACTTACTGAAATTTCAACTAATACAATTATGATTATGTGGTGGTACGGAACCCTCAGTGCGCGAGTCCGACTCGCACTTGGCCGGTTTTTTGAATCAGGGATGGATGCAGAGGGGGACCTTGCACTCCCCACAAAGAAATGTGGTCTCTTTGCGACCCCTGGAACCAGTCATGACCTTGACTGCATCAGCGCAAACGGCAGGCGTAATGACGAAGCGTCTCGCTGTTCTCGCTCTCACACCTACACTTTACGCACCACACACAATTTTTGCATGTGTGCTCCTAATGAACCTAGCTACAAGTACGATGAACGCTAAATACGCTAATCACGTTGCGTCGACGTGATTTTGTAGGAAACAATATGAAAGTCGGATCACGTGACATACTCGTGACCGGCGAGTGAGGGAATAATTTACATCACGTGAACGTCTCGTGATCGGCCCTGAAAGTGTTAAGTCACTGATTTGTATTATCCTACTGATGTGCTATTGGGTAAAAGAAACACATATGCAGCGACATTTTAATTTTTAATGAATAGTTAAATGCGTAGGCAAACAACATTGATCAATCAAGAAATTAGTAAAGTTAGTGTAGTTAATTTAGTAACATTTGCGAACCTACCAATTATTATAAAAGTATTTTTTTTACTGTCTACATCTGGGTGTAAGCCCGATATTCTAGTTTTACCTTTCATTAAACGTGGAACCTACATTATAAGTTTCTAGACCAAAAGGTTGGGGCTGTCCACTGATATGTCTGTCGGTTTATCCTCTTATTTACTTCATAAAAATAGATAACACAAAAATAGGGTCTGCAACAACATATAAAAATAAAAGCCTCTAACAATATCAAAATCCATTTTATTTTTTTGACAACATGAAATCAATATCAAATAATTTTGTGTACGCGGCTGTACAAAGAAAAAATGTATGGCGTAGTTAACATGCATTTTAACATACTTCTACTAGGTAAACCAGACCGTAGTTATTATGGTTTGAGACGACTATTTGTTGATTATTTTTCGACATAAGTATAAACAGAAAAACCTAAACGTTCTGCAGGAACCTGCGTCCGTGAAATGCTATGCACAGAATCTTCAGCAAGCTACCCCTGTAACTCTGAAATCCTTGAACGACTATTTTCGAGAATTTGGAAGTCAAGACGACTATTTCATGACTATTTTTTAAAATAGAATAGAATAGAAAACGTTTATTTCACCACATAGCACAAAATGTAGATAAAAAAGTATTTTAGAGTAAGACCTGTAAACTTACAATAACATTTCAGCAGAAAGTACAGATACTATTAAACATTTTGAACTGTGCAAAGAAAAAGGCGCTAAACTCAGCATTTTGTTACTAGTATGAAATAGCAACACTGATTTTCAGTCAGCACCAGGAGCTGCGCACAAAAACCTCATATAAAAATTACATTCGGATGGAAGCAGAAACTGTATTAAGCTCAAAAAAAGATAAACAAAACACACAAAGTGACGAAATATGACAATATACAATCGATGAAAAGAACATAAGAACATAAAAGGCATGATATAAATAAATAAAATATATTAACATGTATAAAATAACAATAAATAAAAGTATAATATAACATATATAAATATTTACATGTATATAAGTAAAACAAGAATATGTGTGAGTAAAACTTCAGCCACGAATAAGTTCATAATTTGCTTTTCTGAATGGAAATTAAAAACTCACGATATTTATTTTTAAAATTAAATTTGCATACTATTCCACGAATTGGGGGAGGAATATTATTCCAACATTTTGAGGCTCGGTAGCTGAAGCCACCCCGAAAAACAGCAGTTCGATGACTTGGTATATTTAAGGCTACAGAGCAGGATCGTCCAGTGTACCTGCTACCAGATAAATCCGACAGATGGCGCTGTCACTTTTAGTTCCCCATAAATCCGACAGATGGCGCTGTCACTTTTAGTTCCCCATAAATCCGACAGATGGCGCTGTCACTTTTAGTTCTCCATAAATCCGACAGATGGCGCTGTCACTTTTAGTTCCCCATAAATCCGACAGATGGCGCTGTCACTTTTAGTTCCCCATAAATCCGACAGATGGCGCTGTCACTTTTAGTTCTCCATAAATCCGACAGATGGCGCTGTCACTTTTAGTTCCCCATAAATCCGACAGATGGCGCTCTCTCTTTTAGTTCCCCATAAATCCGACAGATGGCGCTGTCACTTTTAGTTCCCCATAAATCCGACAGATGGCGCTCTCAGTTTTAGTTCCTCATAAATCCGACAGATGGCGCTGTCACTTTTAGTTCCCCATAAATCCAACAGATGGCGCTGTCACTTTTAGTTCCCCATAAATCCGACAGATGGCGCTCTCACTTTTAGTTCCCCATAAATCCGACAGATGGCGCTGTCACTTTTAGTTCCCCATAAAACCGGCAGATGGCGCTGTCACTTTTAGTTCCCCATAAATCCGACAGATGGCGCTGTCACTTTTAGTTCCCCATAAATCCGGCAGATGGCGCTGTCACTTTTAGTTCCCCATAAATCCGACAGATGGCGCTGTCACTTTTAGTTCCCCATAAATCCGACAGATGGCGCTGTCACTTTTAGTTCCCCATAAATCCGACAGATGGCGCTGTCACTTTTAGTTCCCCATAAATCCGACAGATGGCGCTGTCACTTTTAGTTCCCCATAAATCCGACAGATGGCGCTGTCACTTTTAGTTCCCCATAAATCCGACAGATGGCGCTCTCACTTTTAGTTCCCCATAAATCCGACAGATGGCGCTGTAACTTTTAGTTCCCCATAAATCCTACAGATGGCGCTCTCACTTTTAGTTCCCCATAAATCCGACAGATGGCGCTGTAACTTTTAGTTCCCCATAAATCCTACAGATGGCGCTGTCACTTTTAGTTCCCCATAAATCCTACAGATGGCGCTGTCACTTTTAGTTCCCCATAAATCCGACAGATGGCGCTCTCTCTTTTAGTTCCCCATAAATCCGACAGATGGCGCTGTCACTTTTAGTTCCCCATAAATCCAACAGATGGCGCTGTCAGTTTTAGTTCCCCATAAATCCGACAGATGGCGCTCTCTCTTTTAGTTCCCCATAAATCCGACAGATGGCGCTGTCACTTTTAGTTCCCCATAAATCCGACAGATGGCGCTGTCACTTTTAGTTCCCCATAAATCCGACAGATGGCGCTCTCACTTTTAGTTCCTCATAAATCCGACAGATGGCGCTGTCACTTTTAGTTCCCCATAAATCCGACAGATGGCGCTCTCTCTTTTAGTTCCCCATAAATCCGACAGATGGCGCTGTCACTTTTAGTTCCCCATAAATCCGACAGATGGCGCTGTCACTTTTAGTTCCCCATAAATCCGACAGATGGCGCTGTCACTTTTAGTTCCCCATAAATCCGACAGATGGCGCTGTCACTTTTAGTTCCCCATAAATCCGACAGATGGCGCTGTCACTTTTAGTTCCCCATAAATCCGACAGATGGCGCTGTCACTTTTAGTTCCCCATAAATCCAACAGATGGCGCTGTCACTTTTAGTTCCCCATAAATCCGACAGATGGCGCTCTCATTTCCCCTAATTCCCCCTAAATTAATTTTAATTTATTTTTTTATTTAATTTTTGGAGAACCAACAGCTTATAGTAAGGGAGATGAAAAATATTTCGCTATATGATTTGCACGTATTTCATATCGCTAGAGATGATAGTTTAGATTATTATAAATTGATTTGGTTCAGTAAAGTTTTTCTGTCCGTCGCTGCGTTTTTGAGTTTCAGATTTTCAAAAATGTAAAAAAAAGAAGGGTACTAAATCATTTGCTCATGTCTGCCAATGGAGCTGCTGGCACAGAATTCATAATAGTACTACATACAGAACGGAAGCTCTCCGCCTCCCACCAATGGGAGTACCTCAAGTGCGCGCGCATCACCCCGCGGGGCCCTGCGCGATATCTCGTCCCATTTCTCGTCCTGTTGCCACGCGATATGCAACGCTTGCAAAAGTTGAAAAAATGGTGCGTGGTTGTGCAGTTTACGGTTGTCTTTCGACTCTCCAAGACAAAGTAAAATTTGGAATAAAGTTAAACAATAATAAGAAGCAATTATTATGGAATAAACACCATAAGGTAGACACAGATGTTTTCTTTCCTTTAAACATTTCTTTCATTGATTGATTGAGCATTTTTTGGGTTAAATGAAAAAAATAAAGCTTTGAATAGTATGTATTTATTTATTCCTTTCCACATTAAAGCAATAATATAACAGCATTTTTTTCATTTTCTGGAATAAAGTTTGGCAGGTTTTTTTGCAGTGATGATATGAGCAGATTCGCCATTTTCGCGATAGTCACCCTGGTGCACCGGCGGCGGCGGCCAGCCAGACGTCAAAGATGAAGTTTAGTGAAAAAAATGATTGTTTTTAGAGTTTATGAGATTATTTCAACGTGTGTTTGTTTGTTTTAATTGAAATTCGATTACTAAATATAACAAAGTGAGGTGACGAGTGATAGTAAAGTTATAATTCGTTTGTGAATTGTGTAAGTCGCTTTATAGTCGAACGAAAAATGTGCAACTCGAAACTGTAATAAAAGTATAATGCTAATGTTCTGTTATCTACGTTTTCTAGGGTAGGTGTTTTCTAGATACCATCAACCCTACACTCACACATCTTTAACCCACCCACACATTTGCGCGTGTAAAAATGACAGCTGTCACTTTTGAGCCCGATTGTATGGAGCTTCCGAGGTGTGCTGCTGGTCAGAAACATACTAAAAATTAAAGAAATCGAAGAGGCAGACGTATAGGGCTCTGCATTATCACCCTACTAGTAAATATGTAGAAAAAAAAAACCGGTCAAGTGCGAGTCGGACTCGCGCGCCGAGGGTTCCGATATACCTATAGTATTTTTGGAAGCAATAAAGTCCATTTTCAGGACCGCAAAACTAAATTTGTTTGTAAAGGTTTTTTGCAGATTTCTGAAAAACTGTGCTACTTAGAAAGATTGTTTTATTTTTGCTGTAAAGTTTATATACATTTCTGTCAACTGTAATTAATTCAGATTTTTTCCTTACTCAAACTTCGGAGATAAGGGGGGGGGAATGGTATTTTTTTTGACATTTTTCATCATAACTTGAAAACTAAGAAACTTAAAAAAATACAAAAATATATTTTAGAATGTACAAGTAAAGCCCTTTCTTATGATACCCCACTCGACCTAGTAGCGACAATTTGAAATTTGGCCCCCCCTATTTTGGCCCCCTTTACATTAGTAATCATACTTTTTCAAAAAAAATTCATGTGCAATGAAGTCGGGCAACTATATTCTAAAACCATTCCAAATTTCAGGTCGATAGCATTAGTGGTTGCTGAGATATAGAGGTGTGACAGACAGACGGACAGACAGACAGACAGAGCGGCACCATAAGGGTTCCTTTTTTTTACCAGTTTGGTATCGGAACCCTAAAAAAGGCTCTACTAAACCATTTGCTCATCATTCTAGTTGCTTTTATTCGCTTCATTTGGTTTCACTGAAGACAACAAAAAATTGGCAGACGATTTACTCACTGATTTTAAGAAATATTAATTTTTATAAATTCGTACTAAATCAATCATATCCCCAATATAGGGTGCGTCCTAATTCACTTTCTTCTTTCAAGTAGACAAGGCTTATAATGAACGCGGGTGGGGGCGCTAGCTTGTATAAGGAGAACACTCAAAAGTGACGTTTCACAAGGTGGCGGTGTTAGTTCCTTTTTTTGCCACGTTCATAATAAGCCTTGTCGCACTTGTACATAGATAATTTCGTTTCACTTAGAAAAGAATAAACACCGGAAAGAAATTATTCATTGATTTTAAAAACCGGTAATAAATTGCGTAGGAATGGAACGCTAATTAAAAAGTTGATATCTCAATGGGTCCCCGCACACGTTAAATCCGCGATCCTGCGATCCGCTGAGATGCAGCTATAAGAAAGAGAAAGCTATAGGTCCATAGACTAGGTGTATCTATGGTGTCTCTATGGTCCTATAGCTTTCTCTTTCTTTCTTATAGCTGCATCTCTACCGGATCACAGGATCGCGGATGTTACGTGTGCGCGCACCCAATGTGTGAAGGAAACGTCGAGTGTCCGCACACGTTAAATCCGCGATGCTGCGATCCGGTAGAGATGCAGCCATAAGAAAGAAAGAGAAATAATAATGATCGCGAAGTCTGATCGCGAAACTGTTTGACCATGTGCGGGGGACCCAATATCGTTCTTATCACAGATTAAATATACTTTCGAGTGGTAGAAATGTTCAAGGGTAGAAATCCAACACGGGCTCTACACGACGAGCCGCAAACGGCGTTCACACGTTGGCCGTGCCTTTATTTCAAATAAGTGCGTAGGAGCAGAGGGACGTTTTATTTTATTTTAAATAAGTAAAAATATTTTTTTGTTTTTTTTTTCAAATATGGTGCAGCTGGAAACAAAACTTAAAAGCACTGTATAAGTATATTTCAGCGGCAGCGATAGTCTCCGCGTATACGTCCATCTTGCTTGCTTGACAGACCTACACGGAATGAGCCGCACCAACAACGTGTGAAAGCTGTCAACAAGCTTGCCGAGCCGGCGCGGCCAACGGTTGGGCAAACGTCTACTGGGTGCTCAAAACGAGTGGGTCAGACCCATTGACGTAAGAAAAACGCTGCGCTTCTAACGCCCCCTGGCGTAATTTCCAAAATCTTTAGTCAGACAGAATTCACAGGTATAAATATTCAAAAATAGCGATATCACTGATTCGTATACGAATCTTGCCAATACGAACGCTTCAAAAATGCGTCTCCTGAGACTGCAACTGCTATGTCTTTGATTGATGTCATCCATTCAAATCTTGACAGAACTTTGAACAAATGAACATGAAAAAATTATGTATCAAAATACCAGCCAGCATCTTACTAAAAAGGTTGCATTGAAAGTAGCCGATGCTTTAAAAAAAACCGGCCAAGTGCGAGTCGGACTCGCGCACAGAGGGTTCCGTACCACCACATAATCATTATTGTATTAGTTGAAATTTCAGTAAATTAATGTGCTACATTTTTTGAGTCCGACACGCGCTTGACCAAATTTTATTATTTGTTGTTATTTTATAGCTTATGCACTATGAACATACCAATTTTAAAGTTTGTAAGTGTTCCCATTTTTAAAATAGAACTAAAACAAAAATCGCCTTCGCGACCATCCAACTTGACCCCTATCTTATATGAATGTTCTTGAAACGGGAGCTCACCACAATTGGTTACCATTAGTTGTGAGAAAAGTTGTAATATTTAATGATTTCAGACTTTTCCCATTATTTGTACTGTGAGACCTAGCTTCTTGCCAAATGTCATAATTTTAAGTCAACGGGAAGTACCCTGTAGGTTTTGCTATTTTGCATAAATGTATGGAGATGAGGACATAAAATGCCATATCTTTTGATTGCGTCGTTGTAAAAAATTGAAATTTTCAGATCTTGTGTGGTTCATGGATCCTAATAAATGGTATTAATTTCAACCTGAAACCTTTACCCGTTCGTGAGATAAAGGGTCTTGACAGACAGACAGACAGACGGACAACAAAGTGATCCTATAAGGGTTCCGTTATTTGAGGTACGGAACCCTAAAAATAAAAAATTAGAGGCACAGTAAATACATGGGCTTATCAAGAGTATGGAAACTAAGCCTAATTTTAACCGACTTCAAAAAAGGAGGAGGTTCTATGTTCCACTGTATGTATTTTTTATGTATGTCTACCTATTTTTCCGTCAGGTGTTAAAGATTTGCAAAATTCCTTTTTCATCCGAAAAGGTATACTCCTGAGGTGGTCCCATTGTCACCAAGTCAGGATCTGATGATGGGATCCTAGGGAAATCGAGGGCAACATTCAAATTTTATAGGCACGTATAACGTTTTTCATATATTTTTCAAAGCTACACAAATATTGCGTCTGGTATTCATCATCTCATGTTGATGGTCTGATGATGGAAGGTCCAACTCCTTAACGGTTAGGAGTTGGAGGATTATTCTTCAAAATTTTAGTCACGTATTGATCGAAAGTTTGAAGCGCTCGTGGCTAAGTGGAAGTTGGTCTTTCTTTGCGATCTCTAAAATTAAATAACGTTAGTCGTGGTGTGTGACCGCTAGTGGCACAACAATTAGAACGTTCTGTCAAATAATAGAACGATTTTCAAAATTCTTTTTTTATCCGACCAAACATACTTCTGAAGTTGTCCCATGGCCACCAAGTCAGGATCTCATTATGGGATCCCAGGGAAATCGAAAGCAACGCTCAAACTTTATAGGCACGATTACCTACGTGTTTTAAAAACAACGCGTTAGGTAAATAATGCAAAATCTCTCAGGTGAAAGCTCTTCACAGGAAATTGAACATCTTAGAGATGCCATGCCATGGAACGCACGGCATTGTACACGTAGAGACAAAACCAGTGTAACCTGTAGTCAGCCGAACCAGCGCTACGCTGAACTTGTTTACTATTATAGTACCTGGGCGACCGAGCTTCGCTCTAGAATAGCCGCCTCAACCTGACAATATCATCGGGTGGCGCTGTAAGTTTCTTAAACGCACTAAAACGCGCAAAGAAATGATTAAAAAGATGGTGAAAACGAATTTTCCCAGACATGAGACCTAGCTAGATCGATTTTTCGCCCCGAAAACCCGTATAGTAATTTTCATCAAAATCGTTAGAGCCGTTTTCGAGAAACCGATTACAAATATAAATATTGCTTGAATATTCTGTGGCTACGTTACAAACGCCTTAAAGAAAATACTCGCTCAAGGTCAAATTGTTTCCACCGAAGTGCGTACCTGTCTATAAGTTGGTTACTTATTACTGACCATCAATTTTAGAGACTATCCATGAAATGCTCGAACTTTTTTAGAGACATCATGATTGTAGTGATATGACAACACTACGTCATTCGTGCTTCGGAAGGCCTATCAGTCGTTCGTTCTTACCACTTTGAAGGAGTGATCATCAGGTCAGTAATTTAGATCAGTTAGGGTTACCAACCACCTTTTGGTGCCTGTACCTTACGATGTTTGCTTAACACTAAAACTTGTAAAATAAAAATATTTATAACAAAAACTACACACCTCCTTCAAAGTATTTCAAGGTTTCTATTAGCGCTAAAAATTACAAAATAACCGTAGCAGTTTATAACCAAGAACTAAGTGAAGTATTTTTTTTGTAATTTTTTTGTCGTACTTTAGGGAAAGTTGTTAAGTTCTATGGTCAGAGTAACACACTCAAAGGAACGCAGTTGATTAGGAAGTACCCTATACAAGGTGTTAACGGAATAAGCGAAACCACAGAAAAATAAAGGTACTTAGAAGGAGGATTATAGAAATAATTCGTCACTAGGTGGTGTAGGCGTTTTTCTATGGATTTGACAGGTTATTTTGAATGTTTTCTATGGATCATCGATGATGGGGTTGTGACATGTTGGCAGATGTCATCCCCTACTAAAATAAATTAGCAAGGTATCTATTCCAAGCGAAGCAAGGTCCGAAATCTTTGAGCGAAACTGAAAAAATAGTTTATTCAGAATCGAGAGTGGAATCAATTTCACGGGTTTTTGATGGGGGTGATTTTTTTAAATTTTTATTACTTAAACTTTTGCCGCTTCTATTCTTAACATTTCTGTGGATAAGCGCGCTGCCGGCCGGTGCCGCGCGGACCATAAGCGGTGAAGAGGGGAGGGAAGCGTGCGCGGAGCGCGCGGGCTAGAACAACGATAAAACTAGAACTATGATGATACTTTAAAATAACAATATCTAGAAAAAAAAAATTTTAAGATTTTTTTTACGGGAATGGATTTATTTTAATAAAAATCAGTTGGGGTGTATGAGGGTTTCGCTTATTCCATTAACACGTTGTATAGGGTGACTTTTAATTAGTTCTTGATAGCAAAAGATATGCATGTACATGATGTACTCATGATACTGAAAAACTATTCCTAAGGAAAATTGGTCGAAATACGAAATACCCAATTTGACCTCCATCACCATCCGCTGATGCAGTTTCTTTGGGAGATCAAAACTTGATTTTCGTATTTCGACCTATGTTCCTTGGGGAAAGTTATTCAGTATCAATTCATACCTGTTTCTATCAAGAACTAATTAAAAGTCACCCATTTACTTATATTTTAGTACTGGCCCATCGGCACGTTACACTGTCCCCAATTCGTTGGTCCACAATCTGACATTGTGGACCAACAAATGTCAATCACAAATTGTCAACTTTATCTGAGCGGACGAGCAAGGAGATCTTTGTTCTGAGGAGCGGACCACGCAAAACGCGCGACTACATACAAAAATGCCAGCCTGTTGCATAAAAGGGTGCACTAACGATGATAGAAGAAGTAAATAAAGCAAAAGATTTAAGATGTAAAAAGTAAATAAGTAAAAATGTATCAATTAATTCGTGTAAGACGCGACTTTTCAATAAACAGATGTAAGTTTTCCAAATAAAAAACAACAAACTTACTAATACAAAAATGAAACGATGATTCATTTTTTTAGTTAAAAAATTACTTACTTTTATTGTTTTTTACTATTATCTAATAAATAACACTGAAAAACCAGGCCTAAGTCACGTATAAACAGTAAAGACTTTGTTTTGTTTTTCCCGCCATATTATTTCCATTCCGTGTATTTAGCACCGACAACCTCAGAACAAAGACCTCCTTGAAGTACTACACTACGTAGTTTACGCGATCTTTCACAGATGGCGCTTTGCTATTCTTGTATGGGGAAATTTTGAACCGCTTGTTCCCAAGACCCTATCTTGACTATATAAATCTATGAAGTCACCCTATATATAAGACTATGAATCAAATGGTCTGCCTTTGGTAAATCAGAGGTCTAGAGGTCTGCCTCTTCGATTTTTATGGTTTTGAGGATGATTGTAACCATCAGTGCAAGCGGCAGACGTGAGCAAATGATTTAGCACGTGTTTTTTTTTTACATTTTTAAAACCCTGTTAATTGATAACGCAGCGCTACCAAGGTGGCAGACTATTTTTCTGTTGTTCTACTCATCGTTTTTAATCGAACGATCTATGTCTGCCACATGAGCAAATGATATACACGTTTTAATATCATAACAAAAAACTAAAAAAAATATTCCTTCAAAACGCAGAGGTGTGGTGGTCTGCCTCTTCAACTTTCATCGTTTTGAGGATGATTCTGACCATCATAGTGCAAGCGGCAGACATGAGCAAATGATTTAGCTCATGATTTTTTTTTACATTTTTAAAGCCCTGTTAATTGATAACGCAGCGCTACCAAGGTGGCAGACTATTTTTCTGTGGTTCTACTCATCGTCTTTAATCGAACGATCCACGTCTGCCACATGTGCAAATTATATAGAAATGCTGGACGCCATCACCCTACCTATTATAATGAACATACTAATAATACCTATTAAAGGTTTTCACAACTAATGACAAAATTTGACAAGCAAAAGACAAAAATACAATCAAACGCTCAATTCGCTCGCTTAATTCTTTAATTGTAAATTTACAAATTGACGTCCTCCAGTTTACAAAGTTAAATTTTGGTAAAATTTTTAAAACGGTCTATCTGTATACTAGGTTATTTTTTTGTTATTACTTATTACAGAGGTCAAAAGCAACAACTTCTGTTCTACGACTTTTCTAACAACGAACAAAAAATTTTCGACTCCCCATACTAAAGTGGTCACAAGACCGACCCATTTTGTATGGGAAGTTGAACATTTTTCGTGCGTTGTTAGAAAAGTGGTAGGTAGAACAAAAGTTGTTGTTTGACCTCTGTAAAAACGTGGGCATAAGCCAGCGGGCATACGGGAATCAGGTTGTACAGTTAAAAGCACATCAAGCTTGACACTTTGGACTTTGTACCGTCCTTATTTCAAACGCGTAGGCGCTAGAGTCGTACTGCGAGTGTCAAGCTTGACGTGCTCTTAGCTGTACCTATATAAAAAGAAAGTCGACACGGCTGAACCGATTTGGTTGAAAATTGGTCAGGAGGTAGCTTAGAACCAGGAGAAGGACATAGGATGGTAGTGGTAGGGGTAGGGGAAGGGGTAGGAGAACGGTATAACTCAAGAACAGCTAAACCGATTTGGTTGAAAATTGGTGGGGAGGTAGCTTAGAACCAGGAGAAGGATATAGGACGTTAGGGGTAGGAGAACGGTTTAACTCATGAACAGCTAAACCGATCGGGTTGAAAATTGGTGGGTAGGTAGCTTAGAACCAGGAGAAGGATTTAGGATGGTAGGGGTAGAGGTAGGGATTGTCTAAATTCCAGGCAAGCAAAGCCGTGGGCACCAGCTAGTGTAAGTATAATTTTAATAAAATAAAGACTAAATTATTGTTTTCATTTGAATGCGTTTAAGAATTTCTCTCTAAAGTTTGCTATAAAATGTATATCCGAACAAAATTTTTAGACAAGCCACGGACAGACAGACAGATAAACATGACGAAACTATAAGGGTTCCTTTTTGACTCCAGAACCCTAAAAATAGGCATAGTATAATTAGCCCCCTCCAGAATTCTAGCTTTTGGTGGAAAAATGTAGAGGGGAAGTACCATAGTCACCTCGCTACGGCCGTAAGCTTTACATGGATACGTCTATGTAGGTAGATACAGTCAAGATCTCTCCCATCCACGTCCACTCAGCCCCCACCCCTTCAAGGTGCCTCTTCTAACCTTCTCCTCCACCACCTTTCACTCACCCCTTCCCCTTTCCTCTCCTCACACCCTGCCCTCACCCCCACCCCACACCTCAACCTCTGACTCATCCAAAGCTCGATGTAGTAATTAGTACCAATTATTGTCGCCAGAGAGCCTATATCCACGAAAAAGACCCACCCCCAAACGAAAGCATAGACGTATCCAAGACAAAACCTAAAAAACCGGCCAAGTGCGAGTCGGACTCGCGCACCGAGGGTCCGCGCCCTAAAAATACCTTTAGTCAGGGATGCGCAGTCACGCAGAAGTGTATTAAATGCGCGTCCGACACACACTTAAACAGTTATTTGTTGTTATTCTATAATGTCTTTTACGGTTCATGAGATACTGTCCGCTGATAGTAAACATCGGAGGCATATTAATAGGGCCCCGTTTTTCACCCTTTGGGTACGGAACCCTAAAATCACGGAAGCAAAACGAACGGGTCATGAAAATTTATAGCACTTATGGTCTTTCTTGGCTAATACTTACACAAAATCTATAAAATGATAAAACACTAAAGTACGAACATACCGTATCCCTCCACCGAAAGACCTTAGTCATGAGTGGGATCCCGAACAGCATAACGATCACGTAGGCCGAGCTGAGATACGTGCGGAAGTTGCTGAACTCCGTCACCCCCCACCCGAACTCCGAGATCGTGTACAAATACACCATCGGGCGCTCGTCTGAAATAAGTAGTATTTTTTCGCGCTTTAGTCGCTTTAAAATGTGAAGTTTTCAGTGTAAAAATTATGAATACGGGTGTCCTATACCATAATTTTAAAGAATTCCAATGTTTTAAACTTTATGCGCCTACACTTGGCCTAAGCAGGTTCAGTATTTAAGTATTTATCCCATCGATAGTAATAAAACAAGCGTTGTGACAAAAACTCATCACCACAAGTTTACATACCATGAATAAACATATCATATAACCAAAACTATGCTAATTAAAGTCCGATTTTGTATTGTGTACTACTATTTTCTATTTTGATCTCTTACCTATTATAATGTTCCTTTTTATTCTTGATCATGATAATATTTTTAGTTATTGAATATCACATAATTCTTCTTAGTTATCTGTATTAATATTGTATCAGTATATATTTGCATCATTGTAAGTGTCTCATGTGTAAGTTGTGGTTACCTATAATTGGATGTACATATATATAAGATCCTTTTTTTTAGTGTATAAAACTTTTGTTTGATATGTATTATCTGTTGGTGATCCTAATAAAGAAAATAAAATAAAATAAATCATCGTGTCAATCAATGATGAAACTACTTCACTATTTTTCGGGTTCGGTACCTCAAAAGAAAAAAACGGAACCCTTATAGGATCACTTTGTTGTCCGTCTGTCTGTCTGTCAAGACCCTTTATCTCACGAACGGGAAAAGGTATCAGGTTGAAATTAATACCATATATTAGGATCCATGAACCACACAAGATCTGAAAATTTCAATTTACTACAATGACGCAATCAAAAGATATGGCATTTTATGTCCTCATCTCCATACATTTATTCAAAAATGCAAAACCTACAGGGTACTTTCCCGTTGACCTAAAATTATGAAATTTGGCAAGAAGCTAGGTCTCACAGTACAAATAATGGGAAAAGCCTGAAATCATTAAATATTACAACTTTTCTCACAACTAATGGTAACCAATTGTGGTGAGCTCCCGTTTCAAGAACATTCATATAAGAGAGGGGTCAAGTTGGATGGTCGCTGAGGCGATTTTTGTTTAAGTTCTATTTTAAAAACGGGAACACTTACAAACTTGAACATTGGTATGTTTATAGTGCTTAAGCTATTAAATAACAACAAATAATAAAATTTGGTCAAGCGCGTGTCGGACTCAAAAAATCTAGCACATTAACTTACTGAAATTTCAACTAATACAATTATGATTATGTGGTGGTACGGAACCCTCGGTGCGCGAGTCCGACTCGCACTTGGCCGGTTTTTTTTCTTCGTAAGCAAACCTTATATTTTACCGTTTATTGTACACAAGAAAATACAAAAAAAAAACCGGCCAAGTGCGACAACGGCTCGCGCACCGAGGGTTCCGTACAAACCTGTAGGTAAGGAAGAAAGTAAAAGTTATGGTATTTTTATTACTAAAATTTTTAATTTTTTTTTATTTGTGTTGATTGCATGAAAGGTAAATTGCGGTTTACGATTTATGAGGTATTAAAAAAACTACTAACTAGATCTCGTTCAAACCAATTTTTGATGAAAGAAATATACATCATATATTTTTTTAGTTTTATCATTTTCTTATTTTAGAAGTTATAGGGAGGGGACCCCCTATAACTTCTATAACTGTCTCCCCAGACACACACATTTCACCACTTTGGAAGTGTCTCTAGCGCAAACTATTCAGTTTAGAAGAAAATGATATTAGAAACTTCAATAATATTTTTGAAGGCCTATCCATAGATACCTCACACGTATGGGTTTGATGAAAAAAATTTTTTTGAATTTCAGTTCTCAGTATGGGGAACCCTAAAATGTATTGTTTTTTTTCTATTTTTGTGTGAAAATCTTAATGCGGTTCACAGAATACATCTACATACCAAGTTTCAACAGTATAGTTCTTATAGTTTTGGAAAAAAGTGGCTGTGACATACGGACGGACGGACAGACAGACATGACGAATCTATGAGGGTTCCGTTTTTTGCCATTTGGCTACGGAACCCTAAAAAGAAGTAAAATAAACGAAGATGACGCAACAGGTACTACTTTTCCACTAAAAATCTAACTTCGAATAAAAACCTAACTTAAACTAAATAGGGTCTAAACTCAGGGTTAAAACTTAACTAAATAGGATCCTACTGAAATACTGAACATAATTTTAGCAAGTTACTTAGACCATGAAACTGAACAACTTTCCCAAAGGTACATATGTCAAAATATGAACAACCAAATTTGACCTGCCATACAAAGTGCGCTATTGTAGCTGATGCAGTTTCTATGGGAGGTAAAAAAATTTTTTTTCGTATTTCGAGCTATGTTCTTTGGAAAAAGTTGTTTAGTTACATGGTCTAAGTCACATCCTACAATTATGTTCACTATTTCATTAGGACCTTATATTAATACATACACATTATTACGTAACTGGCTTTTTGTCTAGTACGAGTACATCCGAAATCGATGGTTTCGAGGTAAAGAGAGACTTTGTAACGCCTTTATTTCAACAGACGTAGAAGCTAAAACCGCGCTGCAAGTGTCGGGCTTGACCTGTTGTTGGCTGTACTAACACAACGATCGATTTATTTTCTTTATAAGCACTACTCCTTGTTGACACTCCAGGTCTATTAGGATGAAATACTCAAGTTACTACCTAACTGTATTGACCGTTTGTTGTCAGAATAAATAAAATAAATTATGAACAAGGTAAAATTAAAAACACTCACCTCTTTGGAATGTATAAAACGCCATAGAAAGCAGCAAAAACCATAGATAGGTCCTCGCATGGTTAGGTCGTTTCTTCGTCAGCGTTAAAATGGTTCTTCTTATATTCGCTAAGTCGAAGAAGTCCGTTACTGGATTGTTGACTCCCGCTTCCCTCAACGACTTCTGTTCCGGTCTGGTCTGCCAGTTCAGGAAGATAAGCGTGTAGAGAGTCGCCAGTGCCATCAAGCTTGTGTTAATAACAAACATTGCCGTGAACGATTTGTTCACTACTTTGTTGTATAAAATATTTCCTGTAACGATTGTTTTATTATTTGTATACGACTGTGTACTGGCCTTTGTTTTAGCACACCAGGCTAGTTCACGAGAACTCAAATATATGGAAAAAGGTTACAAATGTGGATATTTCTGACTAGCTGTGACTGCTGTGTGTAAAACGATAGTCGAAGATAAGCGTTTTTTCTGTGTGTGAATTTTGGTTACAAACGTGAACCTCGTGTATAGTAAATAATAATTGAAATCTTTTCTTAATTTCAAAATGTTTGTTTGGTTGTTTCATCCTTCGTGGACTCTGGAATATGTATATCTACAGAAGAATATGTACAGAAGAACATTGTACTGAGAAATTCGTAGCAGTCACTTTCCGTTTATCGGTAATACCCAATTATTACAATGCAACTAAAAAGGCCAATGCGTGAAATCGGAAACAAATGAATCCATCGCCAACTTGATAAAGAAATAGGGAAAATATTTTTTTTTACTCATTTTATCTCAAGTATATATTTTTTAAATATTAGTACACGGTTTAATTTTTATTTTCCTAGGAATGTTTTTCATTAGGATTGTTCTACCAAAACAGTAAGAAAAGGCACCCTTATGTAATGGTAGTAAGACTTTTCCAATCTGTCAGTCAATAATTCGCAACTATATTTACGTTAGTATAGCGATTACATGGTTTAGCATTTCAGCGCTGCTAAGTCGCGATGCGATACGCGTCAGGTGCTAACAATAGCGTGATTCTGCGGTGCTGTCGCACGGTGGTACCGCGGTAGCCGCGCTGCTAATGTTTGTATGGTTCCCAGTCGCGCGATTAAACAGCGCGGCTACATCGCCTAGTGTGAAAGGGCTCTAAGAGCCTTAAGCGACTAGAAATTGTTTTACTGAATGCATTCCCAACTTTATTCAAAATAAAATATGAAATATTTATTCCTCATTGCATTAGAGCCCCCAGCATAAACCTACGTAATAATCGTTTACTGTTAGTTGTTTACAATACTCATTAAATTGTCACAAAAACAAACTTGTCATACATAACTAACTAACCTATTAACTAATACAATACGAAGATTAGTCAAAAAGCGTAACGTAATAATTCACTTTTATTTTGTACTAGCTGTTGCCCGCGACTCCGTCCGCGTGGGGTTCAGAAAAAGTAGCTAATGACTTTCCCATGGTTCAAACTATCTTCGTACCAAGTTTCTATCACAATCGGTTTATCGGATTAGTCATAAAAGCGTAACAGACAGAAAGACAGACAGTGCAGTTCTCGCCTTTATATTATTAGGTATACAGAGTACCGATAATACGGATTTTTGTAAATTAAACACCTCTTGTTTACGTTAGGTCGCCCACTATCCTCGTAAGTGTAAAATCATAGTCGAATTCCACGCGGAGTAACTATGATATGGGTTTCGTTATTTCTTATACAAAACAAAGCCTAACTAAATCTAAGGCTCAGTCACTTTAGCTTCTATGTCTACTGAAAAAAGAGCGGTACAAAGTCCAACGTGTTTAGTTTCACATGCTTTTAACTCTACATGTACCTACATACAAAACTGTTGGACTTCACTTCCGTACAATCTTTGTAACTTATCTCTCTCCTTAAAAGACAATTCCTAAGAAACAATAATTCACTTCTCTCTTTATTTTTTGAAGTATTACATTTATAAGTACCTACCTACTTCCTAAGTTTTCAAAACTTTAGAACTTTCATAATTTTTTTTAAATTTTTTGCACCGCCATGCCGAAACAGGAATTTTTTTATTATTATTTTTACAATAAAACTAAATCTAGATTTTAGCAATCTGTAGCTGTACCCACGACTTTTACACAAACAACTGGACTGGATCAAACGGAATTTTTAACAACGTATTTGGCTTTCTTCCGTACAAAATTATAAGCTTTGTTTGATTTTAGCTCGGTTTCACAGCTTGAAACTTTGATCTCTCCTATTATCGGTTTGAATGAACCGATGGCAATAAAAAATTGTTCAAATATTGCACGAAAGCAACCCAAATACGTTATTGAAAACCCCGTTTAAGTCGTTCAAGTAGTTTGTGAGGTATTGGTGCGGCCGCTTATAATTTCGCGAACCTTCTATGTGAATGAACCGTTTGCAATGGAATAAAGCTTATATGTTGCAAAGAGAGAAGCCCGACGCGTCATTGAAAACCTCGTTCGAACCAGTTCAGTAGGTGAGTTCTTGGTTCTGCAGCTTGAAACTTTGCGTATCTTCTGTCAGAGTGAACCTACCTATCGCAATGTAACTAAGCTTATTTATTGCACAGGAGTAAGCCAAACGCGTTATTGAAAGCCACGTTTGAATCTGCTCAAAAGTTTTTGAATTATTCGCGCCTTCGCTTGAAACTTTGCGTAACTTCTATCTGAGTGAACCGTTTTCAACTAACCTAAGCTTATATGTTGCACGGAAGTACCTAATCCAAGCACGTCATGGAAATGCCAGTTGGAGTCGGTACAGTAGTTTGTGAGCTATTGGCGCCGCCTATTGAAACTTCGGGCATTTTCTGTCTGAGTGAACCGTTTTCAATGAAAGTACAAGCTTAAAACGTTTGTGAGTTATTGGTGCCGCCGCTTGAAACTTAGTGTATTTTATGTCTGAGTGAACCGTTTGCAATGAAACTAAGCATACATGTTGCATGGAGTAAGCCAAATACGTTACTGAAAACCTCGTTTTAGTCGGTTCAGTTGTTTGTGAGATATTGGTGCCTCCGCTGGAAATTTCACGCACCTGTCTGAGTGAGCCGTTTTCAATGAAAGTAAGCTAATATGTTGCAAAGAAGTAAGCTTCACAGTTTATTGAAAACCCCGTTTGAATCCGTTCAATAGTTTGTGAGTTATTTGCGCCGCCGCACGAAACTTAACGTACCTTCTGTCTGGGTGAACCGTTTGCAATGAAACTAAACTTTTATGTTGCACAAAAGTAAGCCAAACCCGTAATTGAAAACTCAGTTTGAATCGGTTTGTGAGTTATTATCTTACAGGCAATTTGATACTTTACATTAGTGTAGCTTCTGATTGAGTGAACCGATTTGAATGAAACATAGCCTATATGTTGCTCAGAGCTAAGCTGAATCTATTTGCCAAAACCGCGAGAAAATCCGTTCAGTAGTTTCGGAGTTTATCGAAAACATACAGACAGACAGACAGACAAATAGTTCAGAAAACATATTTTTGAGTTCTATTAGTCGTTTCTTATCGCCCACACAATTTTTTTTATAAATTTATCAAAACTACAGACACGCGATTTCTACTCTTTTATTATATGTATTTTGTATATTTCGTCAGCTTCAACAAGATACAGCCAAAATACATTTCTATGGCGAACTAGTAGAAATGTTATTAGTTTATGCGAGACTGTTGATTTAGACATTTTCAATACTAGATTTCTGGTTTTCGTTACCATCAGCGAGACGCTTAATTAGGCGTTTGATTTTCAACCATAATCCCAACACTGTAGGCGAATAAAATAGAGTTACGTTTAATATTTGGTAAGTTTTAGACCAGCTACGCACCATCCAGCATGCATAATTAACAGAAAGGGATGCAGCTATAGGAGAGAAACGATTAGTGGTATAGAATAGGTACGAGTACCTATGTTATACCACTATTTCTCTCTTTCAAGCTGCAGCATTCTTGTCTGTTGATGGTGCAAAACTATGGTGCGTAGCAGGGTTAAGTTTCAGTTTCATTTTGTTACACTATGTGCTGTATTTCAACGTGTTAAAATCTGTATTTGTGCGTTATTTTCTGTTATAATACTTTTATACGTGAGGAACTGTAATTGGCTTTGTGTGTTCTGTTTTAACTGAATAATGTATCATAAGTGCTGTTGGTCTTTCATTGAATAAAAAAAATGGTGGGGCAAAAATTTGTGAAGAACAATAAGTGATACCTAAGTGACTCTAATGATCAAAAACTTGAATTAAGGCTCTCATATCTGGTTGTCTTCCTTCATAGCTGCGCCCCGCAGAGGGCAGGGCACCTCTTTGTTTTCGAGGGCAAAAAAGGAGCCCTAAAAATTGACTTTTCTTCTTGTACGAGGCGCCGCCGTAAGCACTTACTATGTTTAAATAGTATCATTTCAGCGCTGAAAGTGCTAAAACAAGCATTTGAGCCAGGTATTGCCTGGAAAATATTGTTTTCATTGATGCAATACCGGAGTCGTTTTGCGAAATAAACGACCAATCGGTTTCGGTGTCTAATAATGATTGCGTTTACTTTTGCACTCTACTCCGCCTCAGAGAAATTTAACTTAAAGGCGGTAAGGCTTTTGTGCAAAGCATGAACCCACGTTGATTTCTAAAAGTCGGTGCCCCTGCCATCAACCCCCATATATCTAGGTTGCCTTTGTAAATAATCTGAATTTATTAGAGTAAATAGTGAAAAAATGTAACGACGTCTCTATCTAGTAGTTTTTTTTTATTCGCCATAAATTCTTTAAAACAAAGTTATTAACTGAATTGTAATAAACTTTATTGCGTTCTAGTAATACTATAGGTAACCCTCGGAATGCAAGTCCGATTCACATCTGACCTGTTTTAAGAGTCCTTTTACATTAGGCGGTTTAGCAGCGCAACAGCAGCGCTGCAAACGCCAACCCTTTTGGTGCTCGCTATAGCGTAATTCCGCACTGCTGTTGCGCAATCGTAGCGCGGTTTTATGCTCCCCAGTTTCGCGATTAAGCTTTACCTTCCCTAAAATTAACAGCTAAATATTTTAATTTTTCATATATTTTTGATAAAAAATGTAGCAGTAAAATGGTTACAAATGGGAAAAACTTGACAAAATAAGGGTCATTTTAGAATTTTTTTTCTTCAGTTATACAAATTAAATTAAAATTCAATCTCGACCACACCACTTCTCATAATCTTGTTAGTTACTACGTTTTTTTTTCTGTTAAGATAATTGCTATATTTAATGTAAATAGTGATTACGAAGTTATTCATTCTTCATTCAGGAAGGTATACCCTTCAGCATCGAGACTGCCGTGCTGCTTATCTGCTCGACTAAATCGCCTAATTGTGTAAGGCCTCTTAGAGTAGATTAACAGCGTATCGGGAATAAAACCATTAAAATATAATTGCGTATAAATCGTTGACAGGAAGTAGTCGGTGCACTCACCAAGGGCGACTCCAGTGGGCATTGTGGAGAGGTAGGCTACGTCAAGGATGCCGATCCGGAAGGTACGGTTCTTGGCCGTGGTCACATCAGCGAGGTACGCAAAGCAGCCGGCGAATATAGCTAGGTCCGCCCCAGTCATCGCGCTTGGAATTGCCGCGAGATATATCACATACTCTACTGGCCACGCTAAAATATTAACAACTTTGTGAACGAACATGCAAGCTTTGTTACAACAGAGGTGGCCGATTATGTTACTGTTTGT
Source organism: Athrips mouffetella (assembly GCA_947532105.1). Classification (NCBI taxonomy): domain Eukaryota; kingdom Metazoa; phylum Arthropoda; class Insecta; order Lepidoptera; family Gelechiidae; genus Athrips; species Athrips mouffetella. The sequence goes on from OX383956.1 coordinate 39,382,486, forward strand.
AGTCACCAAATGACTCTGCCGTCGCACAACAAAACAAGGCAAAATTTAAATAAGCGTTTTGAGAAAAAAACCATATAGGTAAGAGTATCATGGGCGACAAAACAACAACGTAATTTTGTCTTGCGAGGGCAGAATAGACTGTCAGATCATCATACTACGAGTACTATATCTAGTTAAACCGCCACTTGCAGATCTTGCGTTCGTTTCACTTTTATAAAATTTTTGTTGCAAGGGGAAAAATCTTTTTAATAGGTCTTTACCTATGAAATTGCCGTTTTGTATGGCGAATTTTAGGTAAACTCAATTTTCAGTACTAACATTTTTGCATTTTTCTTAGGAATTATAAATACAATTTTTTTAAGCATTATTGGGAAGACATTAAGCTAACAGAAGCTTAAACTTAATTTTCAAAAAATATTATCTGTAAAAAAATATAACAAATCTAATGATGTAATCGGACGACATTTAAGACGAACAATTTTCGATCGTTTAATTTTATGTATCAAACTAAAAATAAAAACTTTATTTTATGCGTAAATTGATAACCTTGAAGTTAACTTTCAAATATAAGACAAATGAAAAAAATAGCATTAGAATTATAGAAATTATGATCTCATTAATCTGTAAGAAAATTTCGGCAATTTCATAGGTAAGACATAGGTAAATATTTCTTTAACAATACTGAAAGTGTCAGCAAGAGGTTTAATATTAAAGAAAAAGCTTTGCGCAAAAAGAAGGAGAAAAAGTAAACAAGCTTATTTAGTTTTTTACAGTTTTTACAATTAGATTTCATATTTTATAATAATTTAATTATTCGTTAGTGATTTTCTTCCCTTTAGACGAACTTTACGTGCATATGGAATAGAAAGAGATTCGGAGAAATTCACAATCTAAATATATAAAAGAGCATGTCCTGACTGACTGACTGACTGATTCATCAACGCCGAGCCGTAACCGCTATAGATACAGTTCTGAAATTTTGTACACAGGTTCTATGCACGTCAAAACCACCCACTAAGAAAGGATTTTAGAAAATTTGTCTCCCAAGGGGGTGAAATAAGGGATGAACGTTTGTATGAAAGTCCTTTGTTTCTTGAGCTAGATTCACACAAATTTGAATTTAAGGTTCTCGTATAAAATAAAGAAACACGTATTTAAGAATTTCCTAAAAATCACCCTAAAAGGGGGTGAAAAGACGGATGATATTATTTCCGTATGTTGGTCTATAAGTCTTTCATTTTTAAAGGTGGAATTATAGAAACTTGTTTTTGAGCTTTTGGTAAAAAATAAAAAAGTACGTGTTTTAGAATTTTTCAAAATACATCCCCTAAGGGGGTGACATAAGGAATGAAAATTTGTATGAAAGTCTGACAGTTTTGAAGTTAGGATCTTCAAAATTTATATTTGGACTGACGACTAAAAATTAAGTTTCACATGTCTCAGGGTTTTTGAAAATTCTTCACTCTAAGGGGTGAAAAGGGGGATGAAGTTGAAACTCCTTCATTTCGAAGTAACATCCAATAAATTTATGATTTAAGCATTAGGGTAGTAATTCTGTGGAACATACATCACTGTTATTGAAATTTGACTCCAAAATCAACCCCTTAAAGAGGGAATGGGGTGAAAAAGTCTAAAAACCAATATGGGTATCGTTTGTATTGTTTATCGGGTCGCTGATTACGAAAACTAAAACCATTGACGTGAAATACCATCATCCCCTGGGGATGGGGTTGGTGTGCGATAGGGTTGATATGTCTAAAAATCAATATGGGTGTCGTTTGTATGGTATATCGGATCGCTGATTACGAAAAATACAAAAATTTTGAAATCTAAGGTGGTGGACGTGAAATACCATCATCCCCTGGGGATGGGGTTGGGGTGCGATAGGGTTAAAATGTCTAAAAACTAATATGGGTGTCGTTTCTATGTTTATATAAGGATAGGGATAGCGGTTAAGACGGCTTTAAGGATAGGGATAGGAGTAGGGTTAGGGATAGGGAGAGGGAGAGAGAGAGGGAGTGGGAGGGGGAGGGGGAGAGAGAGAGACTGCACATTGTCTGAATATCACGCGGGCGAAGCCGCGGGCACAGCTAGTAACACATAAAGAAAGAAAGATTGACATCACCTACATAATATATGATACATCTGTTGACTTTGGTTCAAAACAAATACTTACCAAACATAGAATTAACAGTAAGTAGAGCAGAAAAGTAGAATTTCCCTAAGAGTCCGGCGAGCAGGATAACTTTCCGGCCGCGGCGGTCGCTGTAGGCGCCTAAGAAGAACGCCAGTAGGCAAGGCACCACGTGGGTCGAGATGCCAAACCATTGTTGGAATGTGGATATCGTTACCTGCAGATTTAAGAATCATCGAGATAAATTAATTTTGTTACCAAAGAGCTTTACAAAAAAGTAATCCTGAGTATTATCTGTCTTAAAATTGAATCTGCCTACAAAATAAAAAAATATTTATGAGAAATTTCTGTTTTAATTTTTTTTCAATCGTTACGTTAGGTCCAACTATCCCTTTTTTTCAGCCCCTGTGATAATTCGGTACCTACCTGGACTTCCGCATTAATATCTGGATAGGCGCTAATATTGTAGCAGACTTCTGAACTGTATCCGTGGTTGACTGTACATGCTTGGAATATATAAAATGTTGTTTCTATCACGCTGGTCGACATGTATGCCATCATATAAAAAAACATTGGAGGTTCCACTGTGACGTGTCTGTACCATGGTTTCTTTTTTTCATACTAAAAATAATAATAGCAAATAAAATAGTTCCATTAGATTTATTTGAACGAAATTAGGATTTCTCTAAGGAAACACAGCAAACTTTTCTTTGAAATCCCTGCGGATGATGTCGCAGATAATAGCTAGTGTTTATTAATAAAATTGTACAGCCTAAACATACAAGATATTGATTTGATAGAGTTCGTTCTGTTCCTACTGATAAAGTGCATTTATAGGGTTCCGTAGCCAATGGGTGCCAATGGGACCATACAGGGGCGGCTTTACCTTATGTGCAGTGTGTGCAGTGCACACGGGCGCAGGGTCTTAGGGGGCGCCAAGCGCCGCTCGCGATGTGCCTCCACAGGGCGCCGAGATACCTGACAAAGCCAGGAAAGCGCTCCACGGTCACGAGGGGGGGGGGGGGGGGGGGCGTCCTTTACTACTTCAAAAAAATATTTTTGTTTCAACGAACGAACGTGGGTCTTCCGCATTTCTTGCATGTCGGTGCAGGTCGCGGGTCAGAGACTACATCTCGTTGCCCGAGCAGCTTCTCGTCGGGCGTACGGTCACTATGTAATTGGCGTTAGGCCCTGATCATGGCTCCCCACCTTAACTGGAGCTCCAACGATCAGACAGCTGATCGTCAAATATCGGCCAGATCGGGGTGCCGGGGTGTGCGCTGCCGGGAACGAGAAATATCTCTCTCACCTGCACCAGCTGCGCGGACGCCGACTCTGATTCAGATTCAGATAATTTTATTCAATGTAGATTCTTTACAGAATACTTATTGAATTTCATGTAATGCAAATAGAGCGAGTCTACGCCGTTTCGAAAAGTCCTATGGCAGCGTAAAAGAAACCGCAAGAAACCACCAACCACCCAACCAAAACACTGCAGCATGGCCTACTTTAAGAGTCGGCTTTTTACAATTTGTTTCTTGTGTTTCGCTGGAATATCAAAACACCATACCTCTGATAGGTGGAGCGGTGATTGGGTCGCGAGACTGAGCATTGTTGCCTTATGTGGGGGACAAAGTTGTGGATGGGGACTGACAAGGTCTCTGGGAAGAGGCCTTCTTCCTTCCGGTGGGCGCGCGAGAAGGGGCGCGATTCCGCGGAGGTGGGGATGCGGACCGTTGTCCGCACGGTCCAAGAGTCTCCTCGCCAGAGATCGGACGAACTCGTCGATGGTGGGGACCTTTAGGTCGGACCTGATCACGACTTTGCAGACGTATCGACCGGCACCGGTGATCGTCCGCAACGACATGTTTTGAACATATCATATCATACCCAGAACTGGGCGAATCATGGTGCACGCGGCTTTCGCCTAGTTAGTGACATATGTCACCATAAGCACCATGCGCAGTGTCCGGTCGATGTGGCATCCAAGGTACCGCACCGCAGGGACCCAATTTAAATCCTGACCCCTGAGTTTCAGGGGAGGAGGCAGATTTCGTCTTACCAACTTTAAGTGCCATCCACCACCTGTCGAGCCAGTCCGGTAGGAGATTCAGGAGTCTCTGCATTTGTTTGCTGCTAATACAGTCCAACGTGAGGACGTGAAGTATAGGCACTATCGTCTTCACACAGTGCCAACTCCGCGTCCTCCTCCCCCTCAGGGTGGAATTGTAATTGGTGTATAGCGTGGGGGAGAGGCAGCTGCCCTGGGGTACGAATCATCCCCATACATTTTATATGAAAATTCTACTGTTTGACAGTTACTCGGAAACTGCGGACCTCGAGAAAAGAATCCACCAGCTTGATCAGGGCTGGTCGCATGTCGGTGGCACGGAGTTTACAGATCAGGCCTGAATGCCATACACGGTCGAAAGCTTTCTCTATATCTAGAAAGACGTGTATCGATTTAGATTCCTCTCCTCGGAGAAGTAATGGAAACCTGTTATAGGCCACACGATTTATATCGTAATGTCGATATTTCTGAAATACTTTCGTTTCGATACTGAATTCCTACGGATTTGATCGGACGGTGTGCATTGGGTCGGTCACAAAATCGGTCGTAAAAATGGAGGAAAAATCTGTCCGATTATCGGTCCTACAAAAACTCGGACGTGGGCAGGAGCCCTTACCCCCTTCCTTCCGAAAAATACTTTTTGCTCGTGTACAGTCAAGAGCACGTCCAGATTGACACATTGGATTATGTGCCGATCATAGTGCAATCATCGTTTTGGCTTGAGTCGCGCTGCAAGTGTCAAGCATGGCCAGCTCTTGAATGTACCTTTTGCTTCATAAAAACATAACTGAAAGAATTCTAACGTCTACTAGAGGGCGCTGGGATATTGATTGCACACGGGCGCTACATGGGCTAGAGCCGCCGCTGGGACCATATTTCCACGCCTTCGTCCGTCTCTCTTTCCGACTTTAAAACCGTAAAAGCTATTAACTGGTTGAAATTTGTTATTATGGCGGAATACCTAACAAATAGTAAAAACAATAAAAAGTAAAAAATATAGTGGGGTAGGGTAGTACAGGGGCTGTGGGGTCCCCTTACGAGAAACGCGTTTGTTAGCGTTTTTGTTTTAGCTCTAAAGCTTATAAACTTAATAAAATAAATGCCACGCACACCTTACCCCTCTTTATCACTACACTGGTCAGCCTTGGTATAGAAAAATAAAAAAACGGCCGTAAATTTTACGTGGCTAAGTCTATTATAAAAAAGCTATAATTTGGTCCTACAAAAAGCTGATTTTGATTTTGCTTCCATATCTGTTTTTACAACATCGTGATTTTTTATTGGTTTTGCTCCACAAGCCCAGTAATTCAACTCATGACAACAAGCAACTTTCCCATAGAAAAAAAAATATTCGAAAAGATTTTGCGGCTTACCATAGAAAATTAGTCGATCACGTGACCACTTAACTATTGAGACAAAAAATTGTTTGTGAGTATTTTTTTTTTTTACTCTGATGAATTTGCTTGTTGTCATAATTATAACCACTGGGCTTCGGGGGTAAAACCAATGAAAATTCATGCTATATAGAAGTTACCACGACGAGATGACTGTATGTCAAATCTGGTAAATAATGACACTGAGGTCAAAATATCGTTTTAGTTATGGACTCGCAGTCACGCAGAAGTGTAAATGCGAGCGAGTCCGACACGCACTTGACCAGATTTTATTATTTGTTATTATACAGCTTATGCACTATAAACATATAAATTTTTACGCTCGTAAGTGTTCCCGTTTTTACGATAGAGCTCAAACCTAAAAATCGCGATAAAGACCACATTTTTAGCAGGGAAGCCACTTATTTTTTTTATTTATATAATTTGTTGTTACAGCGGCAATACAAATACAAAATTTGTGAAAATTTCAACTATATATCTATTACGGTCCATGAGATACAGCCCGCTGACAGACAGACAGACATTGGAGGCATATTAATAAGGTCCCGTTTTTCACCCTTTGGGTAAGGAACCCTGAAAAAGGATGGATGTATGTATGAGATTTCTAAAATATGAATTTCAGCCCTTAGGCCAGCCAGGTTAATAAGCTGTAGAAACTAAGTGCTCAGTCGTGCCATGTCGGGACGAGGTGCTAGTATTTTTATCATTTTAGAATACTGAGGCTCACAAGATCAAATTGAACATAGGTAGCACTCTACTGGATTTAAACTTATGGCTTATAATAGTAACATGATAAATGGCAGTTTCAAGTGTTGCATGTCTGGCAATGTGTGAAGGATGTGATAACAATTTACTAGATCTTTAGATAAGTTGTACATAAATAAAATAACTACCTATACAAAGCTTCTAGCAGATTTATGTATTTTAGTCCTATTCATTCAGTTACCACTTAAATATTGTACTGTTGATGCTAATGAATTCAACTTAATGGGAATCCAACGTTCGGAGAATTCAACATAATGGGAATTCAACTTAATGGTCCTGAAGGAATGTAACTTACATAACTTTAATACCTACAATGCCATTTTTTTTATAAAAAGCGAATTTTGTGGAATAGGACACTTCTATACAGCCAACCAGTAAAAAATACAAGACCTATTTAAGGTAGTACAAGTAAATCCCTTGCCTATGATACCCCTCTTGGCCTAGTCATCCATCACACTTAAATATTCTCCTTCTCATCTAGGTCACAGCTTAAATAATAGTCAAGGCTAAATTTGCAATAAAAAAATACGTAAGTAGCATTAAAATTATGCATACATTATTTACAACTATTCCTTCAAGTCAATATCTTCAGCAGTTGCTGAGATAAGTAGGTGTGACAGACAGACAGATTAATGAAGTTGCAAAATAAGGGATTCTTTTTTTAACGTTATGGTCTGGATCCGAAAAAGATAAATTGATGATGATGATTGAGTGAGTATCTGTAAAGATTGATACTAATACTAATTGTATTTGGATAATACAATGAAAAATCAAATATTTGTATGTATGTATGTATATTTATTTAATGGCATCACATCTCATTACAAAACGTACTTCGCCAATGTCAAAGTAAAGGAATTGTTACAAAAATATGGCGACACGCCAATGTCCAGTGAAATAATGATTTACACAGGAATCCGCATCTCGAAGATCGACGACGAGGAAATCCTGTGCACCACGATGACTCCGATAAGTTGATAGGGGATATTATTGAAGTCTCGAAGAAAGCCGCTTCTCACCATCCAAAAACTTTAGTAGAAGAATATATCTCCATTTTCTATTAAATGTTCACTTTGTAAGACGTTTATTGGATAATATCCTATCAAAATTATACTTTAAACTCTCAAATCAACAAATAAAATCAAAATTGAAACAAATTCACGTCTGCCGTCTTCAAATGCTGACAAACGACCAATCAAATATTTATATAGATACAATAAAAATCTGTCTTAAGTCTTGACATATGGCCAAAAGTCGGTCACACAGTCAAAAGAAAAGGTTGGTAACCCTAGTTGCAGTGTATGAGATAGCAGAATATAAGATGTTTTAATTTGTTTAAAAATTACTCAGCTACTAATGAGAAACTCAATCAATAGTTATCTTTTAACTAGAGCAGCTTGTGTAGCAAAGTAGTAGTGCAGCTGCATACTGCGTAAAACTTCAATTTCCATTTGGGGCAGATAAAGATAGATAGTTCATCACCAATCATAACAAAACATTAAGCAACATTAAATAAACATAACTGAAATAACACATACACAATAATCATTACACTTCAATATAACATATACATTTTAACTTTTATAAGAAAGTGAAAATGGCCATTACTGAAAATGTCTTATTGATAAGAGAACAGTTGAATAATGTGTTTGGGTAATAATACCTTAACTGGATTTGATATTAAATTATGTATTTATACCCAATTAGCACAATAAAGCACTTTCCTAGAGTAGGGCTAAGAGTGTGATCATTCTTTCAACTCAATAAATAGAGCAAAATAAACTATATAACTGAATTTGTTGAAGGTTACAGTAGTGCTAGCATTTAGAAAACCTCATAGATGCTTCTGCCCATTTGATAACTATGTAGCAACACATATAGTTACATCACAAGCCCAGCAAATGCCCGGCTTAGCTTCTGTCGCTGGCATTGAACCAATCCTTTCCCTTCCACACACGAGCTATTGTCTCTCAACTATGATCCATTCTTTCAGTTCATACATGCTCTTAAACCACTTGCTAGTTTCCTTGAACAACCATTCTGATATTTGTTTTAAACTTTCGCACTTTTCAAACGTGTTTATTTTATTTCAGGTCTTAGTGCGATAACAATTATTAGACAAAATAAATTATCTTACTAATCCTGACATTTTGGCAGTCTACCCATGATCACGGCTGATGCAACGCAGCCGAAACATCGGGAATAGTAAGGTAATTTATTTTTCCTAATAATTTTTATCACGCTACCCTTCTGATATTTTATACATAATAATCTAATAATCATAGTAACATAGTAAGGTTAGAACTACTATTTTATGTGAGCATTCAAAGGAATCTCCACCCATTTCACAATTCTCATGGATGCTGGAGTCCCCGAGCACCCACATAGTCAGTTCCCCTGAAAGGCTACATGTACAGCATGCCATACCAAATCAAAAATTTACAAAATTAATAAGGTAAAGTTTTGTGAGATACAACTAGATGTTGCCTGCAACTTTTTAAAAAATTTGCCTTTTCCTTCCTGCCATTCATTCCCTTATAATATACGTCATTTTCTTATAATACCTACAAACTATCTCTAAAACCTTCAAAGTCAGTTTAGCTGTGAAAACATAACAGACAGACAGAGTTACTTTCATCAATATGTCTGGTCCAGACAAACAGCTGTCAAAGGGAAATCATTAGTCGTTTTAGAAGCCAACCTATAGGAAAGTGTGAGCTCGCCGTCTTGCCTTAGGTCATCATCATCATATCGTGTGGGTTGCAAGGTCGATGACCGACCTCACAAACCCTGGTGTCAGAGTAGGTGAGTAAAGATTATTCTTTGGTACGAGCAAACTTGGGTAAAACTTTTTGTTCATAGCATACTCTGTCACAAAAGTATATATTATTTAAAATTTCGATAGCAGTACTTATATTGGAGTTGTGCACAAATGTATTCAAACTTACTTCAACGTGAATTTCTTCTTTTCGTTTGATATCCATGTTCTTTTAATTTACCTTGAAATTTAATTTAGCTAAACACCGGCGCTCAAACAACCGTTCAAATATATATTATTCTGGCACTGCATGCATCTTTACTTATTATCTACGATGATAATTATGTAAAAATTAACTCATTTACTTCAAGTTTCAACTAAATCATATTCTATTTTATCGTCACGCGATTTCCCACGTTTCCCAAATCACCGCTCGCTCAGAGCGAATGCGGAAAATCTGACACATGACACCTCGGATGACAACTGGTCTGGGCTGCCAGTACCAGTGTCATGATCCATACAAGTAGTACTTAGTTATTTTATTACACTGGATTAGCTCGAACTGAGGCTCAAACAAGCTATTCATTGGACGCTGGGGTTGGATGTCATTCGGCTGACGTGCTAATGATATAAGGGAAACATTTAAGAATATTCTGAACAGCGCTTATAGAAATCTTTATTTCATTGTTACTATATTATATGAATGACAAAGAGGTATGGTGCTCTGATATTCCAGTGAAACACAAGAAACACATTGTAAAAAACCGACTCTTAGAGTAGGCCGTGCTGCAGTGGTTTCTTGCCATTTCTTTTACGCTGCCATAGCACGATCCGAAACGGCGTAGACTCGCTCTATTTGCATTGTATTCTGCATGACAATCAATAAGTATTCTGTAAAGAATCTACATTGAATAAAATTATCTGAATCTGAATTATTTTATTTTATTACCAACTTAGCTTCGTCTTCCGGTACGTGGTCGCCACTCCAGAACCCTCACGCCCCATCGGCCATCGGTTCTTCTTGCGATGTGCCCTACCCACTGCCACGTACCGGAAGACGAAGCGTTGGCAGGCCCCCCACAAGGTGGACCGACGATCTGGTCAAGGTCGCGGGAAGCCGCTGGATGCGAGCAGCGCAGGACCGGTCGTCATGGAGATCTTTAGGTGAGGCCTATGTCCAGCAGTGGACTTCTTTCGGCTGATATGATGACTAACTTAGGCTTTTAACGATGCAGTACTATGAAAAATAAGACGCTCTCATAAGTCAATTGTTCTAAGGGTGAAGACATACAAAGTCTTATTCTTTCTCATGGAGTTTTTAACTATATAAATGATAATAATATTTTATTTATTTCAAGCTTCATAAGGTCATAGGTAAAGCCAGTTACAAATAAATGAAATAATATACCTAATTATTAGTAATGACGTTATATAAACTTAAATTTAAAAATAACAAAATAGTGCAATGTATCATGAATTAAGAAATAGCATACAACCGTCACATCCGTCCTTCTAGTTAACCTAACCCAACCCAAGCTAGAGACATAACCAACTCCTGAGTGTGACAATCTTACTGCGACATATCTAATTTATCACATTGTCCAACGATTGCCCAGCATTCTTCATAATAAAATTGATTGATAATGATCAGACATTAAACTAAATAACGGCATGTATTTAACAAGGAAGGAAAGTAAATTGCGATTTACCGGGCTCAGTTGTCCGTGAAGCCTAAAAATAACAGGTCGGCAGCGAAATTAGTAGGAATTAGGAGCTTATAAAGGTACTATACAGGCTGTAAGGAAAAGTACCGTACCGATTTCGTAAAGAACAATAAGCATGTTTAAAAGTTAAAAATAATAAAAAAATAACAGCTTTTAAAAATTAATTTTATAGCTAATTAACTAATTATAATAGCTAATAGCTAAATCTGGCCTGTCAGTGTAAGTTATGACGTACAACCTCTTTCAACAAAAATTATGTATTTGGCTTACTTTTGTGCAACATACAAGCTACGTTTCATTGCAATCGCTTTACTCTAACAGTATGAAAAGTTTCAATCAACAGCGAGAAAAGTTCACAAACTATTGAACTCATAAAAACGGTGTGTTCAATAACGTATTTGACTAACTAGCTTTGTGTCATTGCAACCGGTTCACTTAAACGTAACTGTGTTTTCAAACTGAACAAAAAAGTCCTAACTCCAAGCAAACGAAGTCCTGGGTACAGCTAGTCTATACATATAATAAAATCGTTAACTTGGCGAATCTGTACATTGAAAATATTTGAAAAAATATAACTTTAGGGAACCCTTTATCAGTAACAGAACCCATTCAGACCATTTTTGGAATTTTTGTCTGTTTGTCCGTTTGTCTGTTTCTTTGTCAGCGATTCACGCAAAAGCCACTGAACCGATTTAAACGGGGTTTTTGATATTAGATTGAACTTACTTTGGTGTAACAAATAGGTTATGTTTCATTGCAATCGGTTCACTCAAACACATGATATTTTAAATCAAAATGTAAGACGTCTGTCCGCGATTCACTTAGAAACTACTGAACAGATTCAAACGGAGTTTTTTAAAATATATTTGGCTTGCTTTCGTGCAAAATATAAACTTTAATTTATTGCAATCGGTTCACTCATATCTTCTGTTTGAACAAAGTTTCAAGCAGCGAGAAGCCAATTTAAGCGGGGTTTTCAATGATGGGTTGATCTTATTTTGCTGTATTATATGGGGATGTTTCATTGCAATCGATTCACTCAAAAACAAGATATTTTAAATCAAAGTTTAAAACTGCTGTCCGCAATTCACTCAGAAACTACTGAACAGACTCAAACGCGGTTTTCAATATTGTATTTGGCTTACTTTTGTGGAACATATAAGCTTTGATTCATTGCAATCGGTTCACTTAAAAATTAGATATTATTATACGAGTACAAAATTTCAAGCAGCGAGAAGCCGATTTAAAAAGGGTTTTTAATTATGGATTGATCTTATTTTTTTCATTGCAACCGGTTCACTCAAAGCACAAGATATTTTAAAGCAGTTTCAAACTGCTGTCCACTGAACTGAGTACTGAACTGACTCAAACGGGGTATCAAAAAATGTATTTGGCTTACTTTCGTGCAACATATGAGCTTTGTTTCATTGCAATCAACTTAACCAGAAAATATGCGAAGTTTAAATCAGCGGCTCCAATAACTTACAAACTACTGAACCGATTCAAACGTAGTTTTCAATAGCGTATTTGGCTTACTTTTCTGTAACATACAAACTTTAGATCATTGTAATCGGTTCACTCATACAGAAGCCACACGAATGAAAATCATTGTGTGGGCGGTGTGTACCAATAACTCACAAACTACTCGTACTAAACCGATTCAGATGGGGGCTCTTAAAAATGTGTTAAGCTTATTTTCATGCAAAATACAAGCTATGTTTCGTTCAACCGGTTCACTCAAACAGTAGATGTGCGATATTTCAAGCCGTGGCGCCAATAACTGAAAAACCACGAAACTGATTCAAACGAAAGTGGCTATAATGTATCTGACTTACTTTTATGCAACATAAAAGCTTTGTTTCATTGAAAATGGTTCACTCAAACAGAAGATATGCGAAGTATAAAAAGGTGTTGCCAATAACTCACAAACTACTAAACCGATTCAAACAAAAGTTTTAACAACGTACCTATTTGTCTTACTTTTATGCAAAATATTATCTTTAGATCATTGCAATCGGTCTACTCAAACAGAAGATATGCCAAGTTTAAATCAGCGGCGCCAATAAGTCACAAACTTCTGAACCGATTCAAATGGGGCTTTCAATATCGTATTTGGCTTACTTTAGTGTAACATATAAGCATTAGATCATGGCAATCGGTTTACTCAAACAGAAACTACACGAACGAAAATTATCAAACGGGTTGTGCACCAATAACTCACACTATTCATTCGTGAAGCTTCTGTTTGACTGAGCCAATTGCAATGAAACAAAGCTAATATTTTGAATGAAAGTAAAAAACCCCATTTGAATTGGTTGAGTTGTTTGTGTACACTGTTAAAGTCCAAACGCCACGCGAACAAAGTCTAAGAACAGCTAGTATTAAATAATTTAGATGACAAAAAAGGTAAACGAGATTATAAAAAATGCATTTAATACAACTTTTTTGGAAATCTGTAATAAAGTAAACACGACATACATACATACATAATATCACGCCTTGTTCCCGTTGGGGTAGGCAGAGACCACAGTTCTCCACCTGCTACGATCTTGACATACTTCCCTTGCTTCCTGTACTTTCAGCAATCCTTTCATACATGCTCGTCGGTTTAGGGTACTTTTAACCTGACCTTTATTCAGAACGTCCTGAAGTTGGTCCTGGTACGTTCGCCGAGGCCTTCCCCTTCCAACGTTTCCATTCACTCTCGCCTTGTAGATCTCTTTCGACAATCTTCTTTCATTTATCCTCTCTACATGACCAAACCATCTCAGCATCTTTTTCTCAATTTTAGTCACTACCTCTTCTTTTACGCCACAACGTTCTCTTATCACACTATTTCTAATCCTGTCACTCAGTTTCACACCAATTATACTCCTCAGCGCTCTCATTTCTACTGCATTAATTTTAATTTCATGCTTTTTCTGCCATACCCAGCTTTCACTGCCACACATCAATGTTGGTACCAATAAAATAAAAATATTATATTCAGTCATTAAATATGCCGAAATAATAGATGAAGCTACAAATTTAATCAAATTAAAATTAGATTAATAATAACATTAAATAAAATCAAAACTAAACTATTTTGGTCAATAAATTGTTGTTGTTAGATTTTTAAGTGCATTCAAGAAAACGATTGCTCATGTTCCATATTTTTTTTCGTTTCTGGTGAACCTACAGACTGAGACTTTTACTTTAAAAAAAAAATACAAAAATTTAAACCCATACAGCCTTGAGTTTTTAGATGGCAACAATAGATTACTAATTTGCGTGAATTCGCTTCTGGAACTTGCCGGCTGCTATGGCGGCAGTACGCTAGCTTAGCACGTGCTTCATGCTTGCAAGAGAATCTCACAAAACCTAATTGATCCTGAAAAGAAGACTATGCTACTCTTGACGCGGGAATATTTGTTACCTCACCCGAAATGCCTCAGCTAATAGTACTTGAGCGGGAATAGAAACGATTATTTTGTTCAGGTTGACTTTCAATACAAAGAAGGAGCAATTCTTAAACCATCATAATACAGGGATAGTTTCGGTAATCCTAAACTGACCGTTAGACGTAATCATGGACGAATAATAACAAGACTGGCAATCCCCATACTAGAAAACGTACCCCGGAAAAGCATAAAACTCATTAAAACTAGATGGCGCTTTCAAATAACCTGAAAAGTAATTATGAACTACCGAGTTTTCTGCTAAAAAATCATTCAAAATTTCAACATAGTTTCAATATAAAGAAACGATAACATTGAAATTTGGTATGTTTTTTAAGTTGAATACTCGATAAATCGTAATAACTTCTCAGGCTGTTTATTAGCGCCATCTAGTTTTATGCCTTTCCGGAATACGATTTCTATATGGGGATTGACAGTCCTTCTTTATTATTCGTCCATGACGTAATTTAAAACTATCTATATTCACAACCCTAAGCTCGTAATACTTCGTTATTTTCAGTACTGTCTGGCAGCACCCGATGGATATTTTTTTTATACATCCGTTTCTGGTGCAGGCCAGGGTACTAGGATCATACTGCCTAGTGTTTAATACGTTTTTTGTTCTACACATTTGAAAACGTATCAGCTTTGTTTCCAAAACTATTGGATTTGATTGAACCACGAACTCGAAAGCACGAAAAACATAGAGCAACCTTGTTGAATGTGCGTCTTTAGGACTGGCAAATAGCTTGACTTTGATTGAAGTCTGAACCAGTGAGTAGAAATAGCGGAAAATGAGGTTTGAGTTGTGGTGTCCGTCTCCCCAGCAACCCGTGCGAGATATGGCCAAGTGGCATACACCAAAATTTAGTGGAAATTGGTTCATTCCATCAGTAAAGTGTCAGATTCAGTGCATCAAAACTGACGACACTACGAGCTGAAAACTTTGGGTGGCTGTAGAGACGTCTCGTCAGCCAGCCCATTCTATACAGGGAAAACTACGAAGATTACATAAAAGCCAAATAGTTCCACATTTACTGCATGTCTGTCTAGTGCAATTGATTGTAAAAAAGCCGAATCGAAAATGTCCATATGGTAGGAGCACTTCATCAATAATTATGGGTGGCTGGAGAGACGTTTTCCCAGCCAGCCCATGTGATATCTCGGAACATATAGTAGATAGGAAGATGAAACAAAGCTTAATATTTACTACCTACTCGGAACAGTAGGTAGCAAATATTTCAAAATCCTAGCTCCACTAACTTTTGAGATATTTGTATTTTTTCATGGGCTTGCTGGGGAGACGTCTCGCCAGCAAGCCCATGCTGTAACTCAAAAAGTACTGCACGTAGAATGCTGAGCGATATACCAATAGAGAGTGCATATTTGATGCAAAAAGCACCAAGAAAAGTGAGTCCCTAGGTCTTATGGTTTCGATGCTAGAAACAAAAATCATTTTCCCGCTGAAAATTTGGAATGTATGATATGAAGTGCAACGTTGCCGTTCTGTGCAATTCTACATGTTGCTGTTAGAGCATTCAAAAATCAATCTTGTGTCCTTATAGTTAAGAGGTCCTGTAGACGCACGTGTAGATTATTTGTAATTTGAGAATAGTTCGGGAGACGGTGTACTTAAAAGGCTGATTGGTTAACAAGAAGTTTTTATTTATTTGTGGACAACATGTGAAGAACAAAAGACATAATATGTATTTTGGCTCACGTATTTATTTAATAAATCAGTTTTCTTAACTTATTAATTACAGGACAATTTTAGAATACTTTAAAAATTTTAGTTTGTTACTGAGACCATTAAACCTACATCTCCTCCTAGAATATAGTTGTCACGGTTGCTAAAAAGAGATTGAGGCACCAGTTAGTCTTCACGTGAGCTAAAATACATATTATCTCTTTCGTTCTTAACATGTCGTCCACAAATAAATAAAAACTTCTTGATAACCAATCAGTCTTTTACTAAGTACACCGTCTCCCGAACTATTCTCAAATTACAAATAATCTACACGTGCGTCCACAGTACCTTTTAACTATAAGGATACAAGATTGATTTTTGAATGCTCTAACAGCAACATGTAGAGTTGCACAGAACGGCAACGTCGCACTTCACATCATGCATTCAAAATTTTCGGCGGGAAAATGATATTTGTTTCTTGCACCGAAACCGTAAGACCTAGGGACTCACTTTTCTTGGTGCTTATTGCATCAAATATGCACTCTCTATTGGTATATCGCTCAGCATTCTACGTGCAGTACTTTTTGAGTTACAGCATGGGCTTGCTGGCGAGACGTCTCCCCAGCAAGCCCATGAAAAAATACAAATATCTCAAAAGTTAGTGGAGCTAGGATTTTGAAATATTTGCTACCTACTGTTCCGAGTAGGTAGTAAATATTAAGCTTTGTTTCATCTTCCTATCTACTATATGTTCCGAGATATCACATGGGCTGGCTGGGAAAACGTCTCTCCAGCCACCCATAATTATTGATGAAGTGCTCCTACCATATGGACATTTTCGATTCGGCTTTTTACAATCAATTGCACTAGACATGCAGTAAATGTGGAACTATTTGGCTTTTATGTAATCTTCGTAGTTTTCCCTGTATAGAATGGGCTGGCTGACGAGACGTCTCTACAGCCACCCAAAGTTTTCAGCTCGTAGTGTCGTCAGTTTTGATGCACTGAATCTGACACTTTACTGATGGAATGAACCAATTTCCACTAAATTTTGGTGTATGCCACTTGGCTATATCTCGCACGGGCTTGCTGGGAAGACGGACACTGAGTTGTGAACACTTGTGAACCAAGGACCGAAACCTTAGACCGAAACAAAGACATTTTTATTTGTTTTCATTCTTCCTTTCGGAAAGGCAAAGAGTACAAAGCCCATACAGCCATGTCTGATGTCTTTAATCTTTCTTTTTGCTCCCCTCGTAAAGCGATAGTGAACTTTACGAAGGAAAATGTTCGTGACTTTTTGGGACAATACAAACGGGGCTTAAACACGAGATCACTTGAAATCTTCATCAGCTGCGCACTCCGTAGTAAATTAACTGCATAACACACTATCTTTATTATCCACTAAATCACTAAATGCACAAAAAACCAAAATTTCAATTAGGCAGGCAAACGCCCAAGTCGAGTTCCCGCCAAAAAACCCGAAACAAAGACATAAAGGAAACTGTGTCCGTCTTCCCAGCAAGCCCGTGCGAGATATAGCCAAGTGGCATACACCAAAATTTAGTGGAAATTGGTTCATTCCATCAGTAAAGTGTCAGATTCAGTGCATCAAAACTGACGACACTACGAGCTGAAAACTTTGGGTGGCTGTAGAGACGTCTCGTCAGCCAGCCCATTCTATACAGGGAAAACTACGAAGATTACATAAAAGCAAAATAGTTCCACATTTACTGCATGTCTAGTGCAATTGATTGTAAAAAAGCCGAATCTAAAATGTCCATATGGTAGGAGCACTTCATCAATAATTATGGGTGGCTGGAGAGACGTTTTCCCAGCCAGCCCATGTGATATCTCGGAACATACCAGGCCACTCAGAAAGTATTGCGAAAAATAGTTTTTATATATGGGAGACTGACCGGTCAGAATCTTTTTCGAAAATATGATTACTTGTAAGTAAAAATATGTGTGTTCCATTTTCAAAATTTCCCTCCACATTTTTTGCGAGCCAATTCAAAGTATCGTGTCTTACTGAAAAATGGATCTGCGCCGGGAACATTTTAGAGCTATGATTTTTTACGATTTCAAGTGTCGCCTGAAACCGGATGAATCGTTCGATAGACTTCAAATGGCATTTATGGATGAAGGCCCCTCCAAGGCAACCGTGTATCGTTGGTATAACGAATTTAGGCGCGGTCGACCAACCTTGGGGGATGAAGAAAGAAGCGGTCGCCCTTTGACGGCTATTACGGAAGAAATCGTGCTAGCAGTGAAAAATTTAATCCAAGATAATAGGCGAATTACATATCAGGAGATTCAGCACATATTAAAGATTGGATCGGGAAGCGTTCACGAGATTCTACACGGGCATCTTCGCGTGAGGAGGATAGTATCGCGCTGGGTGCCGCACTACCTCACCGACGCTCAGAAGCAGGCCCGGGTGGAATGGTGCCGTGATATGCTGAACAAATTTGAAGCAGGCTCGTCTCGGCGTGTTTACGACATCGTAACAGGTGATGAGTCCTGGATTTATCAATACGATCCAGAAACCAAGCGCCAGTCGACAGTTTGGGTGTTTCAAAATGAACCAACGCCTACCAAAGTGAAGCGATCTCGAAGCGGGGGGAAGATTTTGATCACCAGCTTTTTTAATTTGACTGGCCACTTGGCCTCAATTCCCTTACGAGATCAAAGAAGCATCAACGCCGAATGGTATACTACCAAATGTTTACCAGAAGTTTTTTCTGTTGTGAGCAACAAGCGACCAAACACAGGGCTCCGCGGACTACTGCTCCACCACGACAATGCGCCTGCACACACCGCGCTCAAAACGAGGGACTTCCTGGACAGCACACCAGTCAAACTCCTGGGTCACCCTCCTTACAGCCCTGATCTAGCACCGTGTGACTTCTTTTTATTTCCAAAAATAAAAAATCAGCTCAAGGGGATACAATTTTCGTCGCCGGAAGATGCGCTGGCTGCGTTCGAGCAGGCTGTAAACGAGGTGTCTACGGCGGACTGGAAAAAGTGTTTTGAAAACTGGTTCAGACGCATGAATCTTTGTATAGAGGCTGGTGGAGAGTACTTTGAAAAGATTTAATAAAAATATATGTACCTGTAGAACAATTTTTTTTAGTGTCGCAAATATTTCTGAGTGTCCCACGTATAGTAGGTAGGAAGATGAAACAAAGCTTAATATTTACTACCTACTCGGAACAGTAGGTAGCAAATATTTCAAAATCCTAGCTCCACTAACTTTTGAGATATTTGTATTTTTCATGGGCTTGCTGGGGAGACGTCTCGCCAGCAAGCCCATGCTGTAACTCAAAAAGTACTGCACGTAGAATGCTGAACGATATACCAATAGAGAGTGCATATTTGATGCAATAAGCACCAAGAAAAGTGAGTCCCTAGGTCTTATGGTTTCGATGCTAGAAACAAAAATCATTTTCCCGCTGAAAATTTGGAATGCATGATGTGAAGTGCAACGTTGCCGTTCTGTGCAATTCTACATGTTGCTGTTAGAGCATTCAAAAATCAATCTTGTGTCCTTCTAGATTTTAGCAAATTACAAATAATCTACACGTGCCTCTACATATACGATTGACTAAAGTGTAGCAAGATTTTTGCATTAAACACTCCTTCCTAGAGCGTAGCGTGGATTAAAACCTCCTTGATATCTAATAACGTTTCTGATTTCACGTCAATCTTTCAAATCAAAGAATACTATACTCTCCCCAGATTAGTAAGTAACTTTCTCTGACTTGAGGAGATACAAATAATTATCCCACAGCAAAATCCTGTGCGCGAATCGCCCAAAGAAACTGCGAAAGAAACTCTCAATAAAATGTGAATGCAGAAAATTTAAAACTTTTGTATGCTTTATTTAGAAACCTACCTCATTGTGGCCGTAATCATAAACCTATGTAACTATTCCTTGAATTTCACTCTTTTTTACTTAGGCAGGTAGGTATATCTTGCAACAACAAATAGAAAACAGAGGGGGAAAATTATAATTATCTATAGGTAGGTACTACCTACTTAATTAACTTATGATTTTAAAGAATAGTTGTGCGGAGACCACGGAGTAGGAGACTCATCTAAATATATAAAAGAGCATGTCCTGACTGACTGACTGATTCATCAACGCCGAGCCATACCCGCTATAGATACAGATCTGAGATTTTGTACACAGGTTCAATGCACGACTAAGAAATGATTTTGGAAAATTCATCTCCTAAGGGGGTGAAATAAGGGATGAAAGTTTGTATGAAAGTCCTTTGTTTCTTGAGCTAGATTCACACAAATTTGAATTTAAGCTTCTGGTAAAAAATTAAGAAATACGTGTTTAAGCATTTCTTAAAAATCACCCTTCAAGGGGGTGAAAAAGGGGATGATATTTTTTCCATATGTTGGTCTACAAGTCTTTTATTTTTAAAGGTAGAATTATAGAAATTTGTTTTTGAGCTTTTGGTAAAAAATTAAAAAGTACGTGTTTTAGAATTTTTCAAAATTCATCCCCTAAGGGGGTGAAATAAGGGATGAAAGTTTGTATGAAAGTCCGTCAGTTTTGAAGTTAGGATCTTCATTTGTATTTAGACTGACAACTAAAAATTAAGTTTTATGTATTCCAGGGTTTTTGAAAATTCTACACCCTAAGGGGTGAAAAGGGGGGTGAAGTTAAAACTCATTCATTTCAAAGTAATGTCCACTTAATTTATTATTTAGGCATTAGGGTTGTAATTCTTTGGAACATACATCACCGTTATTGAAATTCCACCTCAAATTCAACCCCTTAAAGAGGAACATGGGTGAAAAAGTCTAAAAACCAATATGGGTGTCGTTTGAATGGTTTATCGGGTCGCTGATTACGAAAACTAAAACAATTTTGAAATGAAATGTGGTGGACGTGAAAGAGCAGCATCCCCTGGGGATGGGGTTGGGGTGCGATAGGTTCGATATGTCTAAAAATCAATATGGGTGTCATTTGTATGGTTTATCGGATCGCTGATTACGAAAATTACAACAATTTTGAAATCTAAGGTGGTGGACGTGAAATACCATCATCCCTGGGGATGGGGTTGGGGTGCGATAGGGTTAAAATGTCTAAAAATCAATATGGGTGTCGTTTCTATGTTTATATAAGAATAGGGATAGCGGTTAAGACGGCGTTAAGGATAGGGATAGGAGTAGGGATAGGGTTAGGGGCAGGGAGAGGGAAAGGGAGAAGGAGAGGGAGTGGGATGGAGATAGAGAGAGAGGGAGTGGGAGAGGGGGAGGGGGAGAGACTGCACATTGTCTGAATATCACGCGGGCGAAGCCGCGGGCACAGCTAGTCAGTTATATTGGTTCTAATCTAATCTGTCTGTGCATCAAAACCGGTCAAATGCGAGACGGACTCACGCGCCGAGGGTTCTGTTCCGATATAGGTACCTACCTATGGATATACCCATAGTATTTTTGGAAGCATTAGTCCATTAAGACCACAAAACTAAGTTTGTAAAAGTTTTTTGCAGAGTTCAGAAAAACTGTGCTACTTATAGAGATTGTTATATTTTTCCTGTTAAATTTACCTACATAAACTTATATCGACTGTATTTAATTCAGATAAATATATAATTATTCAGGTTTTTCGTTTAGCATATTTTGGAGAAATGGGGGGAGGGTATTTTTTAGATTATTTTATTTTACTTAACAGACTTAACTGGAAAACTAAGTAAAAAAATTCAAAAATCTATTTTGGAATGCACAAGTAAAGCCCTTTCATATGTTATCCCATTTAACCTAGCAACAACAATTTAAACTCCATTTGGGCCACATTTACAATATTAATGAAATATTCTTAATTCTGTCTTGAAATAAAATTGGGCAGGCATACCTATTTTAAAACTATTCTAAATTTCAAGTCGATAGCCTGAGCCGTTGCTGAGATAAACAGGTGTTACAGACAGACCGATATGACAGATTAAGTCGCACCATTAGGGATCCGTTTTTACCCGTCGGTTATATAATTGTAATATCATTGTTTTTACCATCTTGCTTCGGAACCCTTAAAACAACAACTGTAAGTGATCCTAAAAAAAATTTTTATTTGCAGAATAACTTTGAAATAAAAGATGGTCCAAGACAGCATTTTAAACAAACTTGTTCCGGTAGCGAATCGTTGTTGCTTCTGTATCAGCCCGAAGTATGGTACCCTCCTGACAAGCATCGGTGGACTACTTCTAGGAGTTATTTATATGATTTGCTTGGACGCAGGTGAAGTGTTACAAACGGTAGGCGTTAGTCCAAGGGCCACCCTCCTCATTACCCACATTTACGCGATATTCGGCGTACTTATGTTCGCTGTTAACATTATCTTACTAGTCTCGGCATTCACTTACAATGAATTTTACGTTATTATGTGGTTGTGGTTCACTATAGTCTTTTCCGTATTTGATTCATTCCTTTGTTCACATATATTTTTTTTCTGTTTAGCTAAAGGCTCCTACATGTTTGGTTTTTCTTTACTAGGGACCCACATTAGCTTATGGTTGTTCACGTATCTTATAGAATTTCCAATTGTTAACGGGTTTAGGAGAAGTATACATACAGTGGTGATATACCTAGGCTAATATCGGTGGCATAAAATATATATTCAATATTTTTCAATAAAAACACATGAAAAGACCAGAACATTTATTAACATTATCCATGTTTATTTATACCTGAATAGTAGGAGATCCAACAAGACAAAACTTGCGCAGAACCTGCGTGGATGAAACTTGTGCACGATTCAAGTATTTACCTAAATATTTACCTATAGGTAAAATATGAGAAGTGGTGCAACCCAGCAGTACGTGTCGGCGACGCACAGTGGGGCATAGCGTCAAATATAGGTACAGGGTGACTGAGGGTGGCCCATTGATAGGCGTTCAAAAGAAAAATTTTGATGCTTCATGCTAAGGGGTATCTACAAAACACACCCATATAATTATGCTCCGCGATTATTTGTATTTTTTGAATTAGAAATTATTATTATTTTTTCAAATTTAATTCTGAAGAAATTTTAAAAGTTCATGTATTTTTTGACGCCCACCTTAAGAAATAATATAAAATGGTTCGTGTGCCAGAAATTTCACTAGCTCTCTTAAATCTTCGTCCGAAACACATTAGTGCAAATACTGTTGCTTTACGACAGAAATAGGCAAGGGGCGGTACTTTCCGAAACGGACTTTGTATAGAAGCCCTTATATTTTCAGAATTTTTCCTTTTGCGAATGGTGTTTGTGGTATAAAATTTCATACGTGTAGCTAAATCAGTTACAGGTCAGCCTCAGTCAATCAGTAAGTTACTCAGTCAGTCATGACATGTTATTTCATTGTCATTTTAGTGAACTATATTCATACCAAGTTGATGCTCGAATTATTAACTGGTCTATCGATGCTCTATCTATACTAATAAGGAGGGTTATTAGGGTATTTAATGTTATTCTTTTATTATCAAATCAAAATCAAATCAAATCAAAATCGTTTATTCATTGTTGGATATTAAAATCTCTAAACTACATCGCTTCACAAACAATGTGGCGCCATTGTGGGAAAAAAAAGAAGCGACAATAAAAACCCTTTATTAGGTGATATATATTTGTTTCAAAAACATTATTATACCTACATAATATTCTGTAAAATTTTCAGCTCGCAAATTTTGTCGGTTCAAAATATACAACTTTGAACCTAGTAAAAATCGACATATTTTTGACATTATGCCCCAATGTGCGCCTCCGTCACATTATTTTGTCGGTTCAAAAGATACAACTTTCAACCTAGTAAAAATCGACATATTTTTGACGTTATGCCCCAATGTGCGTCTCCGTCACATTATTTTGTCGGTTCAAAAGATACAACTTTCAACCTAGTAAAAATCGACATATTTTTGACATTATGCCCCAATGTGCGTCTCCGTCACATTCTGCTGGGTCGCACCATGTCTCATAATAATGTGGTACCTTCAAGTATTTACCTACTTGAATCAAGCCATTTTTCATCCCAGCAGATTTTGCGCACAGCACCCAATACAAGCTCGGCCTTGGTTGGGTCTTCTATTATAAATATCTCTGCATAAAGAGTTGTGCTTTTTACAAATATCTCAAAGTGTAGCTTGTAAAGTGAAAGATCGACATGAATTTTAACTCCAATATGGTGTAGATATACACAAAAAACATAAATCTTTCAGTCTTAGCTGGATTTGAGATCATTTTCTAGACTAGTATTGTTGTCAGCCAAATGTAACTTATGTCTTTAGATCTATCCTTTTACGGCTAAATATATTATGACTAGACTTTCTAACGTTAATCCAATAATGCAATGTGAATTTTCATTTTTCTCCCAAAGCTCAGTGGTTCTATAGTTCGTCCATCTTAAGAATACAGTGAGCCATCGCTTTCCGTCGCTGGTAGCCAAACCCCGTAACCAATCAGGTCGCTTAAAATAATAAAGTCAAATGCACAATGACTAACTGAAGGCAATCCTTCGAATGAAGCGGTTGTTTCCTTTGTCTGTTACCTAAAAACGATAAAAGAAAATAAAAAAACAAAAATATATGTTTATTGTATTTTAACTCCATTGTGAAGACACCTTTACCCTGCATTTGCAATAATGACTTCCTGCATTCTTAACGCGGACGAACAATAGTAATGAAAAATCTATATCAATACTAAATGAGTCGATTAGATTACTACCACTTAATATGGATTAGATTAGAGGGTCAAAAACATATTTTCGATTTTTTTTTTTATCTGGTGACCCAATAAACCTAATGAAAATCCACGTTGCATTAGGAAAAAATATTAAAGAACAAAAACCCGTCTGCGTAACAGAAAAGGAGAAAACAAGCTACGATGTCTACATATAGGAATTGTGCGGGGACGAACAAAATTATGAACCACCACAAAAAGTATCTCCGTCCCCGCCTGCAAGGTCTTTAAAATTGAGGTTAACCAAATCCTATACACATGCTAGCTTTTCTTCTTATCTGTTACATATTCGGGTTCTTTGTAATTTAATTTTTAATTCTCTTTACTTTTCCAATTTGTTACGTCAAATTATTCTTAAACATTTGCTGAAACGTATAAGTTGTATATTTTTATTCTTCACTAGCTGTTGCCCGCGACTCCGTCCGCGTAGGGTTCAGAAAAAGTAGCTAATGACTTTTCCCATGGATCAAATTATCTTCGTACCAAGTTTTAATCACAATCGGTTTATCGGATTAGTCATAAAAGCGTAACAGACAGACAGATAGTGCAGTTCTCGCCTTTATGTTTACGTGTGGACTGTTAGGTCACTTTGGCTTCTGTGGCTACTGAAAAAAGAGCGGTACAAAGCCCAACGTGTCTAGCTTCATATGCTTTTAACTC
This sequence comes from Athrips mouffetella, assembly GCA_947532105.1. Taxonomy (NCBI): domain Eukaryota; kingdom Metazoa; phylum Arthropoda; class Insecta; order Lepidoptera; family Gelechiidae; genus Athrips; species Athrips mouffetella. The sequence goes on from OX383956.1 coordinate 39,407,850, forward strand.
TACATGTACCTACATACAAAACTGTTGGACTTCACTTCCGTACAATCTTTGTAACTTATCTCTTCCCTTAAAAGGCAATTCCTAAAAAACAATGATTCACTTCTCTCTTTATTTTCTGAAATATTTCATTTATAAGTACCTACTTCCTAAATTTTCAAAACTTTAGAACTTTCATAATTTTTTTTACATTTGTTGCACCGCCATGCCGAAACAGGATTTTATTTATTATTATTTTTACAATAAAACTAAATCTAGATTTTAGCAATCTTTAGCTGTACCCACGACTTTTACACAAACAACCATCAAACGGAATTTCCAACAACGTATTTGGCTTTCTTCCGTACAAAATTATAAGCTTTGTTTGATTTCAGCTTGGTTTCACAGCTTAAAACTTTAAACTCGCCTATTATCTGTTTGAATGAACCGATTGCAATAAAAAAAAGTTCAAATATTGCACGAAAGCAACCCAAATACGTTATTGAAAACCCCGTTTAACCGCTGGGGCGCCAATGCTTCCAAAGCAGCTCGCGCCATTAAGTCGTTCAAGTAGTTTGTGCGGTATTGGTGCGGCCGCTTAAAATTTCGCGAACCTTCTGTCTGAGTGAACCGTTTGCAATGAAATAAAGCTTATATGTTGCACAGAAAGAAGCGTAATGGAAAACCTCGTTTGACTTTGAACCAGTTCAGTAGGTGAGTTCTTGGTTCTGCAGCTTGAAACTTTGCATATGTTCTGTCAGAGTGAACCTTTCGCAATGAAACTAAGCTTATTTATTGCACAGGAGTAAGCCAAACGCGTTATTGAAAGCCAAGTTTGAATCTGCTCAAAAGCTTTTGAATTATTCGCGCCTTCGCTTGAAACTTTGCGTAACTTCTATCTGAGTGAACCGTTTTCAACTAACCTAAGCTCATATGTTGCGCGGAAGTACCTAATCCAAGCATGTCATGGAAATGCCAGTTGGAGTCGGTACAGTAGTTTGTGAGCTATTGGCGCCGCCTATTGAAACTTCGGGCATTTTCTGACTGAATGAACCGTTTTCAATGAAAGTAAGCTAGCTAATACATTGCAAAGAATTAATCTTAACACGTTATTGAAAACCCCGTTTAAATCCGTTTAATAGTTTGTGAGTTATTGGTGCCGCCGCTTGTATTTTATGTCTGAGTGAACCGTTTGCAATGAAACTAAGAATACATGTTGCATGAAGTAAGCCAAAAAATTAGCTGAAAACCTCGTTTTAATCGGTTCAGATGTTTGTGAGATACTGGCGCTTCCGCTGGAAATTTCGCGTACCTGTCTGAGTGAGCCGTTTTCAATGAAAGTAAGCTTGACAGTTTTTTGAAAACCCCGTTTGAATCCGTTCAATAGTTTGTGAGTTATTTGCGCCGATTAAGTGAACCGTTTGCAATGAAACCAAACTTTTATGTTGCACAAAAGTAAGCCAAACTCGTAATTGAAAACTCAGTTTGAATCGGTTTATGAGTTATTATCGTACAGGCAATTTGATACTTTACATTAGTGTAGCTTATGATTGAGTGAACCGATTTGAATGAAACATAGCCTATATGTTGCTCAGAGCTAAGCTGAATCTATCTGCAAAAACCGCGAGAAAATCCGTTCAGTAGTTTCGGAGTTTATCGAAAACATACAGACAGACAGACAAAAAGTGCAGAAAACATATTTTTGAGTTCTATTAGTCGTTTCTTATCGCCCACACTAATTTTTTTATAAATTTATCAAAAGTACAAACAAGCGGTTTCTACTCTTTTATTATATGTATAGATTATAGGTACAAAAGAAAAAAAAATTTCAAGATGCTTAATTCAGGAGCGAAAATCCGCCATAATAATTTTTCATAATTTTAATATTACCCAGTGTCATTTGCGCTAATTCAATCATAACATCCCATGAAAACGTCCACTACAAGACAGGAAGCTCCCTCCAGAATTCTAGCTTTTGCTGGAAAAATGTGGAGGGGGAGTACCATAGTCACCTCGCTTGTTAGCGTTACGGCTGGCACCATGGACCGCGGTTGTAGGTGACCGCAGTAAGTAAGATGTAAGATATAAAGGAGGATGCTGCTGCCCATCCTCCAGTTAACCCTTAGTCGCCTCTTACGACACCCACGGGTATGTATGGGTTGGTACTATTCTTTGCCGGCACCACACGGGGCGCGCTAATTAATAAGACAAATTTAACAGCTTATAATTTATCAAAATCGGTTCAGCCATTTAGTAGTTACGAGAGAACAAAGAAACGGACATACATAAAAACAAACTTATACATACAAGGTGTAAGGGACGGTGTACCGAAAACAGAAAGGGCGTGCTCAGTCAACGACACTGAACAACTTTCCCAAAGAAACATATGTTGGGAAATGAAAAAAAAATTTACCTCTCCATACAAATTGCCCATTCTGGTCGAATAGTTTGTATGGAGAGGTCAACATTTTCTTTAATATCCCGACATATATTTCTTTGGGAAAGTTGTTCAGTTTTGTTGACTGAGTTTTGTCCCTTACACCCTTTATAGGTCAAACACATTATCCTCCTTTTGGGCTTCGCAGCAGTCGGGTAAAAACTAATAACATTCGTTCATTTTATATAAAAAATAATATTGCTTTATGTTAACGTTGGAGTCGTATAACGAAAAACTGTAGGACTCTAACGCTGCTCTACCGCCATATATTTTACTTTTAAAGAGCTGTATACATGAGTATACGAGAGAGTGTATTTTTGATATCTTCAGTAGCAGTTGACGGGAACAGTAGGTGGTCAAGCAGGTGGCGGCTGGCGAAGCAGCAGACCCTCGGAAGCAGTAGCATGAGCTGCCCGAGTCGCGTCGGCTCCTTGCTCGAGCAGTGCTTGTGCAGGAGGGCCAGCGACTGCTCCTGCGCCGCCTCCACTTGGAAACATGATATGTCCAAATCTGTCATAAACATATTACAATTTCTTACGATCTAGTCATACCAGGGTTTATGAAAAAGCGTGCACTACAGCTAGTCAGAAATATGTATGCACATTTTTAACACGTTTTACATGAATTTGAGTATTTATTTTGTTAGCAAAAGGTATCTTCCTTCGTCAACTCTGGTCTAAAGAATAGGGGGAAAGGAGTTGACCATGCTTTACACCTTATTAATGTACTTGGGAAAATTAGTTTGATCAAAGCTGTATTTAGATCATATCCAAGAAAACCTACTTATGTCTGTCATGCAAAGATAAGATAAAAGTAAAGTCGAAAGCAAAATTTTTTTTTTTATATATATCAGACACAAGAACTTTTTGTTTTTCCATATTTGACGTATTGTAATAGTCTTAAAATGTACAGTGCCTAAGCATTGTAAATCTTGTAAATATTTTAATTTTTTGACAAATAAGCTCGGCCATTGCTCCGAACGCACAGTGTTCTAGGTGTTTAGATTGAGGGGGAGGGCCCCGATCGAGGTAGTTTGAACGTTATTATCAAAACGTTAACGTTAAGCCTAACGTAGCAAACGTTTTGGTTCTAGTACCTACAAATGACTACGATCAAGGCCGCGCTTGTTGTAAGTATTGATTATCGTTCGGATTATAAAATGCGGCGTGCCAGTGCGGGTGCCCAGAGCAGACCGTGCAACATATAGTTTTTGACTGCCCTCTCACAAGGTTTGATGGCACGAAGGAGGACCTACTGTCGCTATCAACGGACGCAGTAGCGTATTAGATATAATAAATTATTATTTTTTTAAGTAGAGATGCCATCATCATCATCATCATCATATCAGCCGAAAGACGTCCACTGCTGGACATAGGCCTCCCCTAAAGAACTCCATGACGACCGGTCCTGCGCTGCTCGCATCCAGCGGCTTCCCGCGACCTTGACCAGATCGTCGGTCCACCTTGTGGGGGGCCTGCCAACGCTTCGTCTTCCGGTACGTGGTCGCCACTCTAGAACCCTCACGCCCCATCGGCCATCGGTTCTTCTTGCGATGTGCCCTGCCCACTGCCACTCCGCAATATCTTCACGTCCAAAATACCGCAGTGTCTCAAGACGAAAGTCTTTGACCAGTGTGTGTTGCCAGTGATGACATATGGCACCGAGACGTGGCCGCTCACGATGGGCCTTATCAGAAAGCTCAAAGTCACCCAAAGGGCTATGGAAAGGGCTATGCTCGGAGTCTCTCTGCGCGATCGAATCAGAAATGAGGAGATCCGCAGAAGAACTAAAGTAACTGACATAGCCCTGAGAATCGCTAAACTGAAGAGATGCCATACGATAAATAAATAAATAAATAAATAATGCGCTACTTGCAGAGCACGCTATATTTTTAAGGTACGTACCAATTAGCAGTAAAAGTTTACCTGATCTGAATAAGAGAATAGATTTGATCCAGTCGTACTCATTCTTATCCATTCGGCAGTCAGATATCCTATTCAAGATGGTGCCCAACTTGTTAAGCTCTTCTTTTATGCTCGAACGTTTTAGTGCCGTTACCGACGCTATGTTATCTGATAAATGAAATAGTTTAAAATAAGTACATCGGATGAAATTATAATAAGTCTTTGCGTAAAAGTTGTGGTGTAAAATTGAGAGAGTAGTACGAAGAAAACGGTTTATGAATGGAAGGCAAAGACCGAAGCATGGAATACAAGGAAGAGGCGAGCGTTGTAAGATCAAATTCATGACTGAATAAAGTCCGGTCAAGAGTACGCTAAACCAAAGACTAAACCTGTAACGAAAGGGAAAATAAACGAGACAAGTAATGTAAAGTTCGTAGAATGTGGCAAGTATGTGGTCTCTGGCTGCTACCCAGAAGCAAGAGGCGTAATGTTTATGCATGTACCAACATAGGTTAAAAGCTGAGAGGCAATTGTATGACTCCCTTTTTACGCACCTTCATCAAAATAAAAAGAATACTGCGCTGCTGTAAAAATTAAGATTTCCCTCCAGTTGGCTTGCAACAAATGCATTTGTTCTGTATTTTTCATTTGAGCAAATAGGGTTACGCTATGCATCCATTTCACTGCGTTAATTAACAGTTTCGCTGCCGGGTCGTAGATATCTCCCGCTAGTGTCAGTTGCTCTGGAATACTCTTTGGGTCACTTTTAATGTCATATTTCGTGGCTTCCGCTAGTCGCACAGTATTTTTGTTCCTAGTGATGTCGTCATCATATTTTTTCTGTGAATTTTCTACAATCAGCATGTGTTTTTCTGATTGTTTTGTTAATACTGGTACAGATAGCCTGGACGTTGAATCTGCAAAAGATAATAAACACTATGTCTAAAACGTGAGGAGACACGATTTAACGCGGATACACATGGCGGAGTAGTGTAAATAAATACCTACCTTCTTGCTCTGTCTCCTGTGTTCTGAAAGCTTCTTCGGAGCTGGAAACTTCATCCTCTTTGATTCTCTCTGAGAGCTGTGAGTCTGGTTTCGCTGGCGTATGTCCTAGCAGCAACCCAAATCTTGGGGAGGTCACTCGTTCCGTTCCCTCTACAATCAATAATATTAAGGCGATGAGTCAGTATATTATGTCTAAATAATTTAAAAGAGAACAATTTACTGTCCTGTGAATTTATTAAGTTTAAACCAATTTAATCAAAGGCAGAAAGAGAAGGTAAGTATTCTCATTTCTGCAATGTAGAAAACGTAGTACAGTATAGATAGACTCATAGTTACTTACTGCATGACTGTTCAGCGCCGGCAGAGGTGTTCTCTGTCGATATTATAGGTGGGTAGAAAATATTTGTCGGGAAATAACCGGGATGCGGGATGGGGTAGTGCAAAGAGGTCGGGAACAATGGGATTTTGAAAGGGTTCAAGGAGCCGAGGGTACCCAGCTCGGGATTAACTGACTCCGGAACTCTCGGAAACTCGTGGAAGGTGTCGAGGAAAGGGTTGTGAGGCGCGTCAGAGGGGACATTGTAGTGGAGCGGGGGGAGGGCGGAAAAGGCGAGGGGTGCGGGAGCGGGATAGAAGGGGTGCCGAGAGAAGTTGTAGCCAAGCTTGTGCAACGCCAGCTGCTGGGCTGCTATCGCTGGACGTGGAGCGCGTTCGTGCTGCACCGCTGCACCACACACCAATAAACATTTACTATATATTGTCATTGCGCACTGAAGACCTCGCATGGGCGTATAAAAACTGTCAGTGAAAAATGTTTAAGGGCATAAAAAAAAATTTGCAAGGTTAACATTCGATCCGATAGATGGTTCTAGCAATGATTTTGAGTTTGTTTTGACCTCATAAGACGAGAGAAGTTTGTCATTCCAAAAGCAAAAAAACAATTTTTTGCGTTTATGAGGTTTTTAGTGCGCATCGACGTTTATAGGGCTTTGACAAAGTGTAAAACCTTGGCTATTAACCCACGACGGAACGGAGGAGAGTGAGAGCTCGGGAGAGGTTGTTTGTTTATTTATGTGTTTGTTTGTGTGTGCAAAGGAATGTTCCCTTTTATCTCCAAAACGGTTTGACCGATTTAGATACGGTTTTCAGTAAATGATTTATCAGTGATAGTTCTTAGACTAGAGTTGTGGCGTCAACTCACCAGAGCACGCTGTAATAATCATTTTTATTTTCACAAATTTTCTATTATATCTCCAAAACAGTAATGACCGATTTAGAATCGGTTTACTGCTGGTTCTTAGACTAGACTTGTGGCGTCAACTCACCAGGGGTTGCTGTAATAATCAGTAAAGTGGGAATTTTAAAAAGTTAAAAATTCAAATCAATATTGAAAATTTTGAATTATCTCACGACCGTTGTGATTGATAAAATTGTTAATAAGACTTTTAAAATACCTCGACTAAAAAGGAAGACAGTAACGAAATAGTACGAAGAAAGTACCCAAGAAAATCCATCGGGGGCTGCCATAGCCATCTTTTCATTAATTTATAATTCACTGTACCAAACGAAAGCTATTTTACAACTAGCTCGTATTACTTTAGATGAGTAATGATTTAAGTGAACGTGCTCTCAATGGATGAAACGTATGTGGTAAACGTAAACACACGTAACCACTATACACCTGAATCCAAAATTCAATCAAAGCACTGCAGTGGACAGAAGCTGGGTGTTCGGCTCGAAGATTAAATAATAGTAAACTAACGTTTCCTAATAGTTCGTTCAACGAAGAAAAAATAAAAACAATAAATTGTGTAGTCTAGGTTATTATTTCAAATGGCAGGGGTGATACCCAGGTATAACATATCAAAAGTCCCCAGAGGGGGGGCACTTGCTTTGGGCGGGGGGGGGGGAGCAAATAGGTCCCATTTTTTGGTTTTTTGTAATTCTCTCATAAACCATGCGTTTTGGAAAAAAGACCTTGTTCTAAAAAATAAAGCTGATTAAATTTTCTACAAAATTCAGTTTTTTTTAAATCCTGCTTTCTATCCTACTTTTAATATTATAAACGCGAAAGTTTGTAAGTATGGGTGGATGGATGGATGGATGTTTGTTACTCTTTCGCGTAAAAACTACTGAATAGATTTTAATTAAACTTTACAATAATATAGCTTATACATCAGAATAACACATAGGCTACAATTTATAAACCTGCGCAGACGAAGTCGCGGGCACCAGCTATAATATATAAAAGGATAAACTGACTGACTGATGTATCATCGCACAGCCCAAACAGCTGGACCTAGAGACTTGAAATTTTGCACGTAGATACCTTAATATAGTGTAGGCATTTACTAAGGAAAGATTTTTCGGAATTCCACACCTAAGGGGGTAAAATAGGGGATGAAAGTTTGTATGAAAGTCTGTCAGTTTTGAAGTTAGGATCTTCAAATTTTGTAATTAGGCTGACGACTAAAAATAAATTTTTACGTGTCTCAGGGTTTTTGAAAATTCTACACCCTAAGGGGTGAAAAGGGGGATGAAGTTGAAAATCCCTCATTTTCAAAGTAAAAACCACTCAATTTATTATTTGTAGGGGGAAAGGGAGAGCGAGAGGTAGGGAGGGGGAGAGGGGCAGGGACAGGGATGGTTTGACGGACGGTTGGACAGATGGTTGGACGGACGGACGGACGACAGATAGACGGAAGGGTGGATGGATGGTCAGATAGATATAAAGATAGAGAAGTCGCGGGCAACAGCTAGTTCATTAATAAGGGAGATATGGGAGGTCTAAAAGTAAAAAAAAAAAATTTGCCCAGTTTTTCTAGAAATATAGGAAAAGGTTATTTAATTGTGATAATTTTTCTTTACGAGCAATATTTAAATACAAAATTTTATTCGCTAGCTCATTTTTTTAAGATTTTATGTATTTGAAGCAGTTAATGGATAATACAAAAAAATAAGATTTATTGTATTATGTACAATTTTTTATTATTATATTTTACACGTTATTAATTAATAATGATAGTTTCCACTTCGTCAAAATCGTCATCCCCATTCATCCCCCCTCTCTAATGCACGAAGAGCAATTTTATTGTCACTTAGCACAGCTCGAACTCTGTAAACCTTTCGACGAAGATGTACGGGCTTTTTCTTTTGCTGTTTATTAAAATCATCAGGAATAGTTTCCCCACAAAATAAACAATCTGTTTTATAATTTAATGTTTCTCCCTGTGATCGAAGACTTGGGCCAGTATATGATGATGTTGAAAGCATTGAAGTTATTTTAAGCATGCTTCTTATTGTTTGAGGCGTGGTGTACTCCTTCCTGCATTCCGTGTGAACAACACCGCTTTGCCTTTTTTCGAAAGATTCGCTCTTCCCGTCATTTCTTAGAATACTTGCTTTTATTAACCCTTGCATCCCTTTGTAATTAACTTGACTATCATCATCATCTTCCACTTCTAAAACGAAAACATACCATAGAGGCCGTATTTCAACATGAACCAAAAGATAACTAATGGTTATACTGGATGGAATGTAAGGAAGAATCTTCATCTAGGGGATATGGGGAGAACAGAATGGAAAAATGGGAAGATGCCATGCTCAGGATTTACTTTTTCGTTAGTTATAGCTCAACGGAATAATAAAAATTATTTTTTAAGGTAATAATACCTTGTTTTCAGTCTGTATCACGTTTATATCCCTTGCATTTCCTTTTTTATTTGTCATAAAAATACAATTAATATATCATTTTGTAGAAAATATAATAAACTATTACGTTTAAAGGTATTTTTTCCTACAACGCTTAGTTTTTTAAATAATTAGGAAAAACTGAAATATGGAACATATCCCCCCCACCTCGCCTAAAGCAAGTGGCTTTTGTTATACCTGGGGGTCAACCCTATTTTAAAAAATATTAATCCAGACTACACAATTTTTTGCATTTATTTGCCAATTTCGGGTCTTCGTTAACTGAGTTATAAGGGTCAAACTATCACGGGCTATTATGTTGATCTGTTACACAAGTTACAGGAATGTATTTATCAGAAAAGACCAGGTTTGGCTCGAAAAATATTAATTTTTCACCAAGACAACGCAAGGGTTCATCATAACCTTTATCTCACATTATCAATTTCAAATTTACAAAAATTGTCTATATGTCCGAGCATAACGTGATCGTCGATCGTCGTGTGTCGCACCTGATGTGCAGTTGACTGTACCTATATCTATAGTGTAAATAACCGAACTCATAGATTGCGCATAAGCCCTTAAGGCTTAAGTAGTCTGGAATATAAATAAGAAATTCAAAACTCTGTAATGTAGATCTATTCAAATAAAGAAAAAAAAATGAATTTTCGCAGACTCGAGCCCCATAAAAATCTCACTTAAAATTACAAGTGGTTGATAAACAAGACAATCACATTAAAGGAGGCATATTGTATAACATAATACAAGGCGAGGGGTCTTCGGCGGGCGCGGGCGCAATCAATTGCTTGTGTAAATAAATACCGGTGTGAATGGCGGCTGCGGTTGACAGCCAAAGTGTTTACTCTCACACCCCGTATTATAATGGCTTGTAATGGCTTAAGATTAGGTATACACTCAATATTGTTTATTCGGGTTAAGATCCTAGCAAAACCTCTGAAATTCTGTTAATATCACGAATACATTTTAGAGAAACAAGCTAAAAAGCTTAGTAGACGAATATGTATTGAAGTCTGTCTCTGAGTTTGTTTCTCTGCCATACTTTTTCTGCTATACACAATTATACAGCTACACTCTCGGTTGGTTGCTCTACACATAAAACTGAAAAACTTTCCCTAAGGAACACAGGTCGATATAAGAAAAAAATATATAAAAAAAATTATAACACTCTTACAAAATACGCTAGGGACGTTGATTTTTTTATCCTCTTTTGACCTAGGGAAACTTGTTCAGTTTCATGGGCAGAGCAACCATTTGCAGACATTATAAAAACACCCTGTATATTTGGCCTACACACAACTTAGAACTCAGCTTCAAACAACTCGGTCTCCCGCGCAAACCCGCGCACCAATTTAATAATCTACTCGTTTCTGGTTATTATTTAACACAAAAACCGAAATGGAGAGATTATGATCTTTAGTATCTTCTTCTCATATTTAAGAGCTGCGCTCTTGTCGGTGGAGCAATCTCCATTTCTCTCTGTCCTCTGCCAATGATTTGACATCCTGATAAGATTCGACGTTTTATTTTGTCAAAATAAGTGCGTCTTGGTCTTCCTCTTCCTCTCCTGCCCTCTCCTTTTCCTTCAATAATGTTTCTTATGAAAGTGTCCTGTCTTATCATATCAGGTGTCCGACCCTCATCCCTCTTCTATTTTCGATGGTTCTAAGCAAATGTCTCTTCTCTCTAACTAAATCTAGAACTTCCTCGTTTGTCTTTTTCTCTGTCCAACTGATCCCTTCCATTCTCCTCCAACAGCACATCTCAAACGCTTCTAACCTCTCTCTATCTCTTTGTGTTAGAGTTCACGTCTCACGTATATTGGACCAGAAATCAAAAGTCCACAAATTCAAATATTAGCAACAGAGTGGTATATTTAGTTAGAGACAGAGTTGCAGATTTGGTCTGTTTCGCTGAAAGCAAAATTTCGAATGCCGCACGCTTCCCTTGAATGTTACGGGCTTTTCCAACTTCAAATTAAGTGTCGAATCGAGGCAACCTTCTCCTTAATTGCACTTTTTTACTTATAGTGCGGTCAGTTAGCTGTTTCACGTACACACGAATTACAATTTCACCAATTTTTTTCCAGGTACCTGTACCAGTACCTGGAAAAAAAATGGTGCAATTTGGTGAATTTGGCGATATAAGACTGTAAGGGACCGGACTATTAGACTTAGATGGCTGGTATTTTTCGGGAGAGGTTTCAAAAGAAATTGTCAAAAAAATGTTCTATTGAAACAGATTGTGGATGTGGCCCCTCTGATTTTTCCCGGTTCCCGCTCGATGACATTTGCCACTCCTGAACCGCAAATACTCGAGATGCCTCCTAATGGAAAAGACATGCTGCGAAGAGGAGCACTGGATAAATACTTTATTGTTACAAGTGCCCGGTCGTGTCACCCGCTTCTGATTTTCGCTCAATTTTCTTCAACGTGTAACACTTAAAAGGTTTTTGACACGATATACTTGTAGACCACGAATATGATTTAGTAATTTTAGGTTAGGCCCCAGTAGTTTGTTTCTAGAGATGGGCTGTTTGTTAGACTAATATTAACGCATATAGGCGAAGGTGTATATTAGATAGTTTTACTTTTAACTGATGATACGGTGAATTATGCAGAAATACAAGTTTTATAGCCGATAAAAAAAATTACGTCTAGGGAGCCAATTCTTGAATATAACCGGGTGATCAAATATCACTTTTGTTTTTTGAGACTATAAAAGTTCAAGTTCACCTCAGTAAACTGTTTAAAAGTAGATAAAAAGATGAAATTAACAATTATACAACACTACTTTATACCGATATTCACTTTTGAAAAGAAAAATCTGCGTTTTCATACAAAAATTCAAATGACTTGCATTCGTACGCGAGACATAAAATTCTGATGATTAACGGACGAATACTGCTATTTTTAAAATAAATAAATAAAATAAGTTAAATTTTTTGCTAATTATTACAAAAATACAGTTAATGTACTGAAAGTACTATTTTTGGTTAGCAATTTTTGGTTCAATATTACGATTGTGGGCGTGCGGTCAAAACTGTACGGTCGTGCTTTGTGTGCATGTGTGAGTGATCGTACTCATGTAAACACGGACTGACGAGAGTAATTGACTTTAGTGGACATATGGAGATATTTTTCTTATCGAAATTGTTGTTAGGCGTTGAAGTTGCACGATGGAATTTACGCGAATCAACTTTTTGCACATATAAAGTTGGTACTTAATGCATTAAAAAATAAAACCTTATATTTGCAGCAGTGGCTCCATCTAGTTGCGTTCGGGGCTAAGCTGGCCGTCACAGATCACCTTAAGACACTATATTTACGAATCCACCTAAAATTTAAATCGGAATATTTTTTTCGAAATATACAGTTGAGGCAAAAATAGTAATAGACAATTATATACTCTATATCATAGATATAGGCATCAAAATCCACCATAAATATATTTAAAAATATATATTTTTTTCAAAATATAAAGTCTATACTTATTGTCATATAAAAGGCCCAATAAAGTAGAGGTAAAATAATAGAAATAAACTGAGCTGAACTTAACCTTTTTAAATGTAAGTGATTCTTATTTATATTCACAAAATCCCATACGAAATAAAAAGAAAGTTGTTTGTAATCAATGGTTTACAAAAATTTTGTAAACATTTATGTTGGATTTGCCAAAAATGTGAGTACTTAGCATCATTTAAATTATTTTAAAATATTAGAAATCAAAACGGCTCTATTACTATTTTGGTTGCGAAGATAAACTTTATTTAAATTTGGTAATATTTTTATGTGGATTCATGTAAAATATGAAATTATATGAATATATAGCAAGCCGCAAATAAAAAAAAAATCTGTTGAAATTTTTTTCCGAAATTCCATATTTTTAGGGTTCCGTACCTCAAAAGAAAAAAACGGAACCCTTATAGGATCACTTTGTTGTCCGTCTGTCTGTCTGTCTGTCAAGACCCTTTATCTCACGAACGGGTAGAGTTATCAAGTTGAAATTGATACTATATATTAAAATCCATGAACCACACAAAATCTGAAAATTTAAATTTTTTACAACGACGCAATCTAAAGATATGGCATTTTATGTCCTCATCTCCATACATTTATGCAAAAAAGCAAAACCTACAGGGTACTTCCCGTTGACCTAAAATTATTATATACATTAATACAAATAATGGGAAAAGTCTGAAATCATTAAATATTACAACTTTTCTCACAACTAATGGTAACCAATTGTGGTGAGCTCCCGTTTCAAGAACATCATATCTCGGGAAACTCAAAAAATGTTTGACCCCTCCATGTAAATTGCCCACTCTGGTCGAACAGTTTGTATGGAGAGGACAATTTTTTTTTCATTTCCAATAAATAGGATAATATACAACAGATATCGTAACAAAACAAATAAATATATAAGGTATGTTAAAAACAAATATTATAGAAATAAAATAACAGAAAATTTTAAGAATACTAGGAATGTATGGAAAATTATTAATAAACTATGCGGTAATTTGACTAAGTCGATAGAAGATGTTGTTTTAAAATCTTTTAATACAAATGAAAATGTACTTTCTAATAACTTCGCGAAAGAATTCCAACGTAATGTGGAGAGTATATCGGTGGCATGTAACATACCTACCTTGGCCTCGTCATCTTGTCAGGAGGAGCCCAGGGTGACCATGCGTATAGCTAAAATTACAAACTTAAAAACATTTAAAATCATAAAAATTCTTAACCAAAATAAAAGTCCGGGTTATGATGGTATTCGCGCTTCAGATCTGAAATACATTCACCAAAAAATAACACCTCTTATAACACACCTGATAAATACCTCATTAACCACTAAAGTATACCCGATATATTAAAAATAGGAACTGTACATCCCATACATAAGAAAGGTAAAAAAAGTTACTATAACAACTATAGACCCATTACCATACTTTCGTGCCTTGACAAGGTTAACCTTTATCTCACGAACGGGTAGAGTTATCAAGTTGAAATTGATACTATATATTAAAATCCATGAACCACACAAAATCTGAAAATTTAAATTTTTTACAACGACGCAATCTAAAGATATGGCATTTTATGTCCTCATCTCCATACATTTATGCAAAAAAGCAAAACCTACAGGGTACTTCCCGTTGACCTAAAATTATTATATACATTAATACAAATAATGGGAAAAGTCTGAAATCATTAAATATTACAACTTTTCTCACAACTAATGGTAACCAATTGTGGTGAGCTCCCGTTTCAAGAACATTCATATAAGAGAGGGGTCAAGTTGGATGGACTCGGAGGCGATTTTTGTTTTAGTTCTATTTTAAAAACGGGAACAGTTACAAACTTGAAAATTGGTATGTTTATAGTGCATAAGCTATAAAATAACAACAAACAATAAAATTTGGTCAAGCGCGTGTCGGACTCAAAAAATCTAGCACATTAACTTACTGAAACTTCAACTAATACAATTATGATTAAGTGGTGAACCCTCGGTGCGCGAGTCCGACTCGCACTTGGCCGGTTTTTTTTAATCCTTGGACGGCAAAATAAATGAATAAATGGGGTAAATTTAGGTGGATTCCATTAAAAAGCTATACACAGAAATATAATCTATCGATCTGAAAAAGAAACACGGAGATAACAAATTATTTCCGTTTCGCCATACAATCTCTTGTAATTTTACTGGAGTATTAGTAAATTAACTAGGTCTGGTTAGGACGGTAATTTCGCCACAAGGAATAGCCCACTTTCATTCGCACCCATTCAAGCTCGTGCGGACGGACAGTCGTTTTCTCGTATATTTCGACCTATGTTCCTCAGGCAAAGTTGTTTAATTTAATGTGTAGATAAACCACCCGAGAGGTTTGCATACATATAAGTACCAAACACCCTGTATATCTTACCGTCTTTTTTCATGTTGACCCTGAGACACTTGGAGAAGCGGCAGGCCTGGCACTGGTTCCTACGCGTCACGTCCACCACGCAACGCCCGTTCTCCTTGCATACGTAGTCCAGGTTCCTTGTTAACACCATTTTAACATTTATACAATATTTTAAAATATTTGCTAGACTATACACTGTGTATGGGAAAAGTTCCCAAAAACTGAAAGGGCATGCATGATCAGCCAAGTACTCAATAAACTTTTTTGATACATACGAATTTATAAACTTGATAGACAGTTTGTGTTAGGATATTGATCATAGACACAGGATGTAAGGGACAGTTCCAAAAACTGAAAGGACATGATCAGTCACCCTAACTGAATAACTTTCAGTAAATAAAAAAAACATCGTACTCTCCATACAAACTGTCCAATCAAATTAACCTTGAGGCCGATTGTTTTCATTACCTGAATGTTTTACTGACTGAAAGTTTTTCAGCTACGTTGACTGATCATGGCCTTTCAGTTTCCGGAAACCTGTCTCTTACACCGTATTGTGATGGTTATTATAAAATTTATAGAAATAATTCAAATCAGATCGTCTTAGATTATTAAAATATCTAACTAGTACCGTCGTATGCTCCGTTTGAAGAAGCCCCGGCAGCCGTCGCAGGAGGGCACTCCGTAATGTTTGCCCGAAGCCTTGTCGCCGCACACTCGACACAGAGCATCCGGTTTGCCGCCATGCGCTTCCATCGCAATCTCCACCAACTAGAAAATAAACTAATAACTTCGCATTAAAAATTAGCATAAATTGTTTAAATATACATATGTGAAAGAGCTTGTCCTGACTTCATGACTGACTGGTTCATCAACGACGAGCCGTAACCGCCCTAGCTATAGATGTGCAATTTTGTACAGAGGTTTCTTGCATGTCAAAACCACCCACTAAGAGGAATTTTTCAAAATTCATCCCGAAAAAAGGGATGAAACTTTGCATGAAAATCCTACAGCTTTGACAAGAGATGGTTAAAATTTAGGGTTTAAGCTTAAGAAAAAAACACGTATTTCAGCATTTGTACAACATCATTCCACAAGGGGGTGCATTGAGGAATGGAAGTTAATATGAAAATCCTACAATTTTGACATAAAATGCATAAACACTGGGCACATCACAGCGCAGTTAACAGTTTAGGTCATTCAAAACTTATAATTTGATTTTACACTAATGTCATATATCCCATGCAACAACATCCCAAAAATCAGTGTGATGCAAGATTTGCGACCATTTTTGGGTTAAGTCATATACTAGTCATAAACCTTTCTACAATAAAGTTAAAAATCTTTTGTTGAATAAATGTTATTACACAGTAAATGAGTTCCTCCATGATCGAATCTATTCATTCGTAATCGCAAATTAATTATTAATCTAATTTATGAATTCTTTATTATCAATTTTATTATTATATATGTCGTGGCCAGATCGTGGTATTGGCTATTTCATGATGTGGCCACTTTCATGTTGGTTACTTCATGAATTCATGTTGGTTACTTCATGAAATGCAACCTAACATAACCGAACCTTTCATGAAGTGGTCAGCCACATCATGAAGTGATCATTTCTAACGATCTGGCCACGACATATACACAATGATATTTACAATGTTACCTATTTAATTTTGCTGTTTTATTAAGTTGACAATTTAATTTTCTTTCTGTAAATTTTATAGTATTATTGACAATTTAATTTCCTTTGACAATCTGACAATTTAATTGACAATTCAATGTAATTTAATTAAATTTCATATTATGAACCGTGTTTATTAATTAATTTTTTAAACGTCTCTTACTGCATGCCTCACAATGCGATGCTCTAATATATAGGGTTCATGTACTAACCGCTACAATTAATTTTAGAACTTTAAACTGTATACGAAAGCATGAATAAATGAATTATTAATTATAAGGATCTATACAAAAAGCTTTTGAAAGTTTGAAATAAAACCCTCTTTTCAAGGCTTGTCGGGGTCCAATTCTTCAATATCACCTAGTGATTTGCAAGATAGATAGAAGATTACAATTTTTTTTAAACTAATGAAATTTAAAAAAAAATAAAAAAAATACTTATTTATTAAGTATAAAACCGCTAGTAACCGCTGTGATAAAACAGAATTGTATTGTTAATTTACATGTATTTTGATTTACGGGTGATATAGAGCCAAAATTAGTCTACTTACCGTATTTAAAATTGTCCGTATTTTGTAAGATTTTTTATATTTTATAAGTTTGTACGTAACAAATAATTTAAGTTCGAAACCTTTTATTATTAAATTAATTTATTTATTATTTATTTGGTAGATCATCAGCTTACATGTCAGAAGAGTAGGTAATTTCTAATAGAACTAGGCAGCTAATAACAGATCTACACTCATAAAAACTTAATAGGTAGTTGAAAAATTAAGCATTTTAGAAACATAACAAGATAAGTAAAGACAGGCACAACTACATTTTTTTTCTCTTAACCTACGGTCAATCCAGTAAGTAGGCAAAAATAAACAATTATGATGATAATTAATAACAGAAAAATATACATACCGCTTATCACTCAATAGCGTTAATGAAAAAGTCTTTACTAAGTAGTCGTAGTAATGTGACGACGTCACTAGTTCTCTTACTCTTTAACTGAAATTTAGGTAGAGAATAGAATTAACGAACAGATACTTAGAGTATATAAAATGTAAACTTTTTATAACAATAGATTACCCTAATAATTTCGTCGAATGTGGCAGCACGTGCCTAACCCCGAATGGGATATAATATATGTGCATATTTTTTGCGACAATACCTCAATCAAATTGTGCTTACTGAGTGTCACCTTTCCCAAGCGTTAAAGTTTGAAAGGATATCAGCAAGTCATCGCATCAATAATCGATTGATTATTCAAATTCACGAGCTCGCCTGACTAATATTAAATTTCTTATTCGATATCTTTAGGCGATATTGATAAAATAATGCTCTTTATAACCACTTCATTCAATTGGAGGTTAAATCAAACATTTTCGATAAAATGTTTGGCTTCCAGAATAACTGTTTGTTACCCCTGCTGTTGCCTGACTAAAGTAACTTTTATAAAGGATCCTTAAGAATGTGTGTGTATGACGTAATGATAGCGCATTTTGTATGACAGGTAAAAACGAATTTTTATTTTCAACTAATTCATAATCCTAAAGAAAAGATGTTCAGTTTCATAGACAGATTAACCCATAAAGGTTGATATGCCCCGTTTGTACATATTGTGTAATAAAAGTTAGAGTCGCAATGTATTAAGTTAAACCCGCTATTAGGGAAATGATTTAGGTCATTAAAAGACTGTTAATAATAGGTTAAATCAAGCGCACGAAAGAAGTCAAAATACGGTAGTTTGCATTAATAGATAATGTGATTGGACCCTCTGTAACTCGCGATTGACGACGGTGGTGCGGTGGCGTACCGCACAGGTTGCACCGTTGCGGCACATACGGTGTAATTGTGCCTTACCCACCACGCTACAATTACGTAAACATGTCACCATTTTGCTGACAATTAGGAGGCCATATCGGTGTTTTATCGTAAATATATCGGTTTATAATAGGGCAATGTTACAACCTAAAGTTCGAGACTTCATGAATGAGTGAACTCTACATTTTTTAGGATTTACGGTCCTACCTATGTGGGCTCATCTAACTCGTCTTCGACTTTACTTACATGTTATGAAGGTACACTATCGTCTATCACATTAGTGTCGACTTGAATGTTGATAATATGAAATACAATATAATTAATCTTTTCAAAGCGCGAGTTGTTTTGTAATGGAGTTTTCAACCACTCTATGTTCTTAGTCAATATGAACTTAATAGTGATCGTGACCCATGACTTATGTTATGGCTAGTAGATTTATTATCGCAGGCTCCGCGCCGCATTTCACGCCACACTAGGTGGACAAATAGTGTCCTCCTAAAGACTTGTTTGGAGGATGCGACTGTAGCAATTCCTGCTAAACTGTACTTGCCCCCGGCACGTGCTATTTTTCGACGATATAGTGATGTACCGTGACCGGGACGGTGACAGCTAAATACTTTTTAACTGTTACTTACCTTGTAACGAGATTTAGCTGCAGGTTAGGATTGTGCTGTTATAATGCTTGATAAAATCTGCAAATCATGTCCTAAAAATTTTATCATTTTCAAATTTTATCGACCCACGAGCTTGCAGCCGGTTGAAAGGTTTTTCTGACCGCCACGAGGTATAAGCACCACGGCCTTCAGCATATCAGCCAGTAATGCACAGTCAACAGCAGCAGCGCCAGCACGAGGACCTAGTAAACGCTTTATTTCATGTCGCGCGAAAATATTTAAGTTTGTTCTATACTTTAGAAGTAAAAAATGACATTTAATATTAGATATACCTAAATTATAAAATTATTTCAGTAGTGATAGGAGTTTTGTGCAAAGTCCGTCTGGGGAACCACCTTGCTTATTCCTGCCGTAAAGCCAGCAGTGTTTGCATGTTTGCACAGTTGTTTTTCGATTTGAAGGGTATGGGAGTCAGTGAAATTAGATCTCAAGGTGAGCATCGCGCTTTGGTGTCTTATTAGTGTCAAAGTATGCCACTAATAAGATAGTGGGAGCAATGGGCGGTGGTTACCACTTACCACCAGGTGGCTCACCTGCTCGTTTGCTCACATGTACCATAAAAAAATAACTAGGGGCTCATGCTAGCGCTGCAGGTCAAGTGCGACTCTAGCGCGCAGTGCGTTAGAAATTAGAACGGTACAAAGTCCAATGTGCCACTGACGTGCTATTGACGTTACCTACTATTTCAAGTGGAAAATGGCACAATAACCGCCGCAGTCGTAGTAACACATTCGTTCGGGTGGAATCAATGACACGGGTATGTGATATGATAAGACTGATACGATAACAAAACGTTGTTGCGTAAATAAGATGTAAACACCTAGGGGGTGATCGTGGTAATTTCAACGATATTACCAAATCAAAAACGTTTGCCTCAAACACTTCGTAAAGACTTAACATAACTTTTGAGGCAAACGTTTTTGATTTGGTAATGTCGTTGAAATTACCACGATCACCCCCCTATAGTGATTAAAATTGAAACAAGAATGCTGAAGCAATTGTTATTTAGATAGGATGAATTGAATATAAGATCTGGACGAACGTTGCCAGACCAAATAAATACATTAAGGCCAAGCGTATATCTCAAAACTTGGGTGTATACAATACAAGCAAAGAATTCGGACTCCTTGCTCCGCTCGTAATAGAAGGAATGCTAATTTATTTTACTATGGGATGACATCTGACTTTATGTCCCAAGTTGAAATGTCAAATCAGCTAACATGATATAACATCCTCATACCAAATTTACAGAACGACGCCTATGCCGTATTTACAATGACTGAATGAATGTCAGAATACCTTGTGACAAATATTTTCATTAATCTTCCTTCTATTACCCTTATATTTCTATTTATACAAGTATGTAGTTGTCATAAGATCACAGGTAGTAGGATGTAGTATCTGCCTACCAGATGTTTATTCAGCTAACAGGAGTTCTGAGCGATCCGAAGTTATTTAAAGTTAAAATTTGACACACATACGGAAATGCCGCGTGGAAACGAACCGCGACCACAAATCAAATGGCCCTAGTCACGGATTAAATAATAGTAAACTAACTAGTCCTCATCTAAGTAAGGCCAGTTTTAGAAGACACATGAGGAAAAGGTACAAATCACTGAAATCCGTATCCTACTCTATACGTTGCGTTGGACAGGTTATCTTATTCTCAAGGATAAAGTCCGTAGGTATCAAACATGTAAGGGGCACAAAATAGTAGCACCTATTAAGGCGATCCGTTTTCCATACAAAAATTCAAATGACTTGCATTCTTACGCGGGACATAAAATTCTGTTGAAAAACGAACGAATACTGCTATTTTTAGTTAAATTTTTCGCCAATTAATACAAAAATACAGTTAATGTGCTAAAAGTACTATTTTTGTTAGCAATTTTTGGTTCAATAATACGATTGTGGGCGTGCGGTCAAAACTGTACCGTTGTGCTTTGTGTCCATGTGTGAGTGATCGTACTCATGTAAACACGGACTGACGAGAGTAATTGACTTTAGTGGACATATGGAGATATTTTTCTTATCGAAATTGTTGTTAGGCGTTGAAGTTGCACGATGAAATTTACGCGAATCAACTTTTTACACATATATAGTTGGTACTTATTGCATTAAAAAATAAAACCTTATATTTGCAGCAGTGGCTCCATATAGTTGCGTTCGGGGCTAAATTGGCCGCAACAGATCACCTTAAGTGATAAAATTTTCGAGTCCGGGATGCGATGGTATGACTCATATGACTGGATATATTATGCGGAGACCCGATATTCACGTTGCGTGATGATTAGATTATGTGCCATCATAAGACTAAACAAAGGAGATGAGATAAAAGAGAGTGAAACCGCAAACCACTTGAATGGCGAATGTCCAGAGGCCAGAGAGCGAGAGAGATATGAAGACGTTTGATCCGTCTGTCAGTTGAAGATGCTTGTCAGCAGAGCAAATCTTGCTATATCCGTAACGGGAAGGGGTGAGGACCAAGAAGAGGAAAATATTTTCCGATATTTAGAGCAGTCTGCAGTTTTAATGCTCTGGATGGAGTCTTAATGCGAATATGCAATGTTTTAGGAAAACTGCAGGAAAATAAAATTAAATCCTTGAATGATAGCTTTCTTACTTAGCTATGGATACTCTGTGGTCACCAAAAGTGGTTAGTTATTTAATAATTTTAAAACAATTCAAAGGTTCAAACGTTCAAAAGATTCTACAGTTTTAAAAATCCATATCATAATCGTCGTAGATGAGACTGGCACGTACGATAGGACGATTTGACATGTGTTCGAACCCTTCGGAAAATTTGATTCTTGCGTGTGTGTGGCACGCTCGGCGCGGAAAAGTGTGTGTTCGCTGGTCGTCGCCATAAGTCGGAAAGTATTTCGTTGTGGAAGTAATTTTCCTGTCCTGGCCATGTGCGTAGCTTCTCACGGGCCGCCATTATCACGATAATGTCTGCAACTCTTATTATAATGACAGCTTGATGGTGATGCAATGCTTAGGTATATGCCATTTTACAGTACCATCTTCATCATTTGTCAAAATGGATCATTAAACTTTTATACTAACTCTTACCTTTCAACGCGGTTGAAAAATGATTGCGTCAAAATTAAGTACTTATAAAACCTGACATTTCATTGGAGATACAGTAGTGCTCCTTATTCATTAAACAATTAAAGACGGTTGAACAAAGATGTGGAGGCGTTTTAGATTTGATATGCTAGGTTGATATTATATTCTTATAAGGAATTATAACAAAAGTGAGGCAATTCAGTTTAGCATTGTCCATAACATCCCATGAAACGTCCACTGCAGGACAGGAGCCCCCTCCAAAATTATAAATAAATAATAAATAAATAGTTTAGCGTGGCGGCTGGCATCTTGGACCGCGGTTGTTGTTGACCGTAGTATTTAAGATGGCACTACGCCGGCACCAGACGTTTAAATAGGTCGAACTCCACGTCTCTATAGGAGCTTGGTAAATCTGTAAGTCATATTATCTCCGTTCATCTCCAAAAATATTCGAACATATTCATCGTACCGATACTTACGTGGTTCCCGGCATAAGATTAAGGACTTTTTTCCAATTATAAAAAAAACATTACCGGCTTAGAACAGGGTCATGCCATATTTTCTAGAGTTGTCGTAAGTAGAAGGTGACATTGGAATTGCTCTATGGCTTGCGACGTGTACCCAATACAATAGATAATACTCAACTAAATCTCGCTTTAGTGCACTAATCTAAGGTTTATTAAATAGTATTCTGTGGTTTAGCTCAACTCGAAAGGAGTCACTGTCCACGTACGCCGTGCGACATCCGCACGATAGCGATATCACTTGCTTGTTTCTTGCATCCATCTTGCATAGAAACAGACAAAACTGTGTCCACCTCGGATTGGTCCGAGGTGTCCACACACGCCGCACGACATATTGTACATCCTTGCATCACTGCCATTGACCTTTTATACCAGGACAGTTTACTGGAAGAAAAAAGGTTTTATGCCACTTTTTCCGCGAATTTTGTCCCTATTATGAATTTTACAGGTTGTTACTAAAATCACTGTTTTGTAGCTTGCATGTCGATTGCTTGCACGGAACTTAAATGCAAACAATACTTGTAGCTTGTTTCGACAACTGTCGCTGCTGTGGAAAATCTAAAGGCTGCTCTCTAGGCGTCATCTGTTCATAGAGTCGCAAGAAAGGAAATCTTGAACACATACAGTTTGTCCGCCAAATTAGAGTTTTCGATGTCAGCGTTTTCTAGTGCTGCTCCAACAACAACCTGGATTTTAATTAGTCCTCAAGCCCATACAAATACCACTTTTTTCTAGTAAAGTTTAGTCTATGTAAAAGTTGCTTGTTTTGATGAGGAGAATCACTGGGCTTCGGAACCAGAACGAATGAAAATCCACGTTGTATAAGTTTTGTTTTATCGCAAACACTTCACTCAAACAGAAGATAGGCTGATACTGAATTTTATGCAGTAGCACAGCTTGTTTGTTCGAGGGCAAACGTAGTAAGTATTACATAAAAAAACAAGACTTCTATGCAAAAATACTTTCGAGATTGTAAATGCATCCACATCAAAATTCAATTCGTCTTAATTAATGTACCTACTTAGGTACCATTTTAAAATTTCTTGAAATTATAACTTAATCACAGGTTAAAAAATACTTAGATTCCAATGTATTTTCTAGCCAATATTAAATTCCTGGCTCTTTAAAACAGGTACGGTTCGGCATTCCCTAGTCCTGCCTGCTGCCCTTTAGCTTCGCCGACACACACGCGACCGACCCCTAATTACATCTTTTCATAATTTCTGATAATAACAAGCATAATTCACCGCCAACTGGACTCGGAAAGGCTGACTTCCTGTCAAGTCAACTATACCTACACCTAACAATTTGTCTAAGTTTTATACATCGTCTTAACTATACAAAATACCTCCATATTCGTTCAAAACAGTACCTTCACCTCAGAAATAATTAGTTATATAATTATACGAGAATGCCATTAGAGAAATTGTACCATCAATAAAAAGGATCTTCATACACATTACCATTAAAATGATTGTACATTAAATCGTCGTCGTATCAGCCGAAAGACGTCCACTGCTGGACACAGGCCTCCCCTAAAGATCCATCCAGCATCCAGCGGCTTCCCGCGACCTTGACCAGATCGTCGGTCCACCTTGTGGGGGGCCTGCCAACGCTTCGTCTTCCGGTACGTGGTTGCCACTCTAGAACCCTTACGCCCCATGGGCCATCGGTTCTTCTTGCGATGTGCCCTGCCCACTGCCACTTTAGTTTAGCGATTCTCAGGGCTATGTCAGTTACTTTAGTTCTTCTGCGGATCTCCTCATTTCTGATTCGATCGCGTAGAGAGACTCCGAGCTTAGCCCTTTCCATAGCCCTTTGGGTGACTTTGAGCTTTTTGACATTAAATAGTATACTGTATTACCCACTCAAATTCCACTATTGCCGGCACAAGATTTGTATGGGATGACCAAAACTTATTCTCGTTTTTAGAGCCATGTTCCTTTGCGAAATTCGCTCAGGTACATGTTCTGTGACATACATAAATTTGGCACTGGTCTAAAAATGATTTATTTATTTATTTACACACACTTAACACTATTATAACAGGTACAGACCCAAAGCAATAGTGCAGTACAAAATCCTTAAATCTATTTATATAACTTATTTAGTTAAATAATCTAACGCCGCTTTCTCAAACTGCGACAGGGAGCAAGTAAATAAGTCTACCTGCTCCGATACCTTATTTAAAATAATTATTGCCCTGGAGACTGGAGCGAATTTCAATAAATTAGTGCGGCTCCAAGGCACCTCCAAAACTTGTGGCCTTTGGCTGCGCCTCAGAGTCGCATTTGGGACTAGAAGCTTCAATGACTAAAATTTCCAGATTATTTAAATTACCGCGAAGTACTTGGAATATGTACTTCACCAACGACAAGTTCCGACGCACTTCCAGTTTATAGTATCCTACCATCCCCAGAACAAAGAGGGTTGGATACATACCAGGCCACTCAGAAAGTATTGCGAAAAATAGTTTTTATATATGGGAGACTGGCCGGTCAGAATCTTTTTCGAAAATATGATTACTTGTAAGTAAAAATATGTGTGTTCCATTTTCAAAATTTCCCTCCACATTTTTTGCGAGCCAATTCAAAGTATCGTGTCTTACTGAAAAATGGATCTGCGCCGGGAACATTTTAGAGCTATGATTTTTTACGATTTCAAGTGTCGCCTGAAACCGGATGAATCGTTCGATAGACTTCAAATGGCATTTATGGATGAAGGCCCCTCCAAGGCAACCGTGTATCGTTGGTATAACGAATTTAGGCGCGGTCGACCAACCTTGGGGGATGAAGAAAGAAGCGGTCGCCCTTTGACGGCTATTACGGAAGAAAACGTGCTAGCAGTGAAAAATTTAATCCAAGATAATAGGCGAATTACATATCAGGAGATTCAGCACATATTAAAGATTGGATCGGGAAGCGTTCACGAGATTCTACACGGGCATCTTCGCGTGAGGAGGATAGTATCGCGCTGGGTGCCGCACTACCTCACCGACGCTCAGAAGCAGGCCCGGGTGGAATGGTGCCGTGATATGCTGAACAAATTTGAAGCAGGCTCGTCTCGGCGTGTTTACGACATCGTAACAGGTGATGAGTCCTGGATTTATCAATACGATCCAGAAACCAAGCGCCAGTCGACAGTTTGGGTGTTTCAAAATGAACCAACGCCTACCAAAGTGAAGCGATCTCGAAGCGGGGGGAAGATTTTGATCGCCAGCTTTTTTAATTTGACTGGCCACTTGGCCTCAATTCCCTTACGAGATCAAAGAAGCATCAACGCCGAATGGTATACTACCAAATGTTTACCAGAAGTTTTTTCTGTTGTGAGCAACAAGCGACCAAACACAGGGCTCCGCGGACTACTGCTCCACCACGACAATGCGCCTGCACACACCGCGCTCAAAACGAGGGACTTCCTGGACAGCACACCAGTCAAACTCCTGGGTCACCCTCCTTACAGCCCTGATCTAGCACCGTGTGACTTCTTTTTATTTCCAAAAATAAAAAATCAGCTCAAGGGGATACAATTTTCGTCGCCGGAAGATGCGCTGGCTGCGTTCGAGCAGGCTGTAAACGAGGTGTCTACGGCGGACTGGAAAAAGTGTTTTGAAAACTGGTTCAGACGCATGAATCTTTGTATAGAGGCTGGTGGAGAGTACTTTGAAAAGATTTAATAAAAATATATGTACCTGTAGAACAATTTTTTTTAGTGTCGCAAATATTTCTGAGTGTCCCACGTATGTGGAAAAATGGGTATATTCCATACCGTTTAAGGTATAGAAACCTGACAAATTTATTCTGGATTTTTCCACCATAGAAACATATTTGGCTTCATGGGGATTCCATATTATGGCACCACTTTCCAACCTACTCCTTACAAGTGCGTTGTACAATGCGCAAGCTGCCTCAGTCCTCTGCAAATCCTTTGTCTCCCTCAAAACAAAGCCTAGGTTTCTAAATGCTTTAGCACATGTTTCTTTAATGTGCTTCACGAATGTCAGATCACTTTGCACAACCACTCCCAGATCTTTTACTGATGTAGCCCGATTTATTGTATGTCCATCCATTTTATATTCAAAGGAAACTGATTCCAGCGCTCTACTGCAGGTCATTATTGCACACTTTGATACATTTAAAAATAAATTATTTTTATGCGACCACTCCAACACGTGATCAATGTCACTTTGCAGTAAACGACAGTCTGCGGGATTCCTTATGGCTAAATATAACTTTAGGTCGTCTGCAAAAAGTACACACTTGGAATTCTGAATGACGTCCGGGAGATCATTGATAAATATCAAAAATTCCAACGGACCCAAGTTACTTCCTTGACTTAAAAATAACCTTGTAGAATCACGTTGAGGAGATCCTCATTAAATATTGTCATCATTTCATTGTTTATGTTAATGATTTGATAGTAAAGCTCAGCAGTCTACATACAGAATGCTCTATTGATGGTGTAACTGTCAACAACATTAGCTATGCGGACGATACGGTTCTGCTGAGCTCTGCTATCATTGGCTTGAGAAAATCGTCAAACATTTGTGAGAGATATGCTCAAGATCATGGTCTGCTATATAACACGAAAAAAAGCGAGTAGTTGGTGTTTAAGGCAGGGTGTAAAGGTCCTAATGTTGTGCCACATATTCAGGTAAATGGGGTAGTTTTGAATATAGTTGCACAGTTCAAATACTAAGGACACATTGTCATTGAAGATGTACACCAGGGGTCACCAAATGGCAGACCGCGGTCCGCATCCGAACCGCAATGTTGTGCGGACCGCGAGAACACAGAAACTTACACTACAAAATGTATTCCCCGCATTATCTTTTTGACGTTATTTCGAAAACGGGGCCGGGCAAAGTAACGAGCTAACAAGCGAGAAACTTATACTTTATAACTTTTTTGGTTTACGGGGTTGTCCAAAGGAAAATGTACCTACCTACTTTTGAAAACTAGCGTTGCCCGCGCTTAAAATAGTAGTTTATGCAACTGTCATATAAAACAGGTTATTAAAACACGAGTTTGGGTTTATCACATGAGGCGTAGCCGAATGTGATAATAGCATCAAACGAGTGTTTTAATACCATATTATATGCAATTGTGTATACTACTTTATCTTCACTCATGCAATAGGTTTCTTTACTTATAAAAATAATAAAAATTAAACAAAAGTAAGTAAACAACAATGATAACTTATATTATGTATATTACAGTTCTGATATGAGTCTGAAGAAGCCGCCTTAATATATCCGCTAGGTCTTCTTTGAAATATACAAGCAGAACATTTTCTTAACAAGACATGGTTTTCTTTTCGATTTTCATTCTTTCCCAATTCATTGTAGGTTATGTCATAAAATGTCCTAGACTAATATGGGAGAAGATCATAAGTTATTGAGTATCTTATGGTGTAACTGCAGTATCCTGACTGCACCACATTATCTTCTTTTTCAATAAACTTTCACATTACTTTCACGGGCACAAAAAACTTGAAAAAGGTAAATATTTGAAAATGGCGGCAAATCTAATATCTATTTCCTTCTAATTTCAGGCTGCGCGCGCATATTTTCCACTACAGATAAAATAATTGTAACTATAGTAACTGCTACTGTAACTGCTCCAAAATAATAGGTTGTTTATAAGGCACACTTTGTAAATATGCTACTAATATTTGACAGCTACTAAGAAAAACTGTTACATTTATAACCGTCTCTCTAGAAGACCTTATATTCAGTCTTCTTTAAAAAGGTTTAGGTTCAAGAAGAATTTTATCCAAGTGTTATGTTATGATTAAAAAGTTAAATTACGTAACACCTTTGCAAAATTTTCATACAAAAATCGTTACGTAATGGTAACTTTTTAATTTTTTATGCATACTCTGCGTAATATTCAGCCTTATGTACCAACTTTTTGAATCATAATTCAAAGATTACGACATGAGTGTAGATAAAGTAAATTTAATACTTTTCATTCAGTTACTTATGTTTGCCCTGACTATCACCATTATATCCAAACAGACAAGCCTGAAAATCTGAACTAAGCAGTAATTTTTTGAAGTCAAAACTTCTTTAGCGGCGCTTGGCACTTTTTTAGATGGGTAAAAAATATTAAACTCGCGTCAGATCCGTAGCATGATCGAAAAAGCGTCAACTATCAACCGTATTGTTATTACAATACAGGTTTTTATTCAGTGTCATCAAAGAAGTACGCGAGCAATGGCGCGATTGACCCTTACAAAAAGCATAATATTCAAAAACGCAAGTTTTCACTTCTGCCGGCACTCCCGGAGTGCAACCCGTCCTTTTTTTGTGATATCATGATGATAATTTGATGATATTCAGAGCGAAAAAACCGGCCAAGTGCGAGTCGGACTCGCGCCCTAAGGGTTCCGTACCTATCCACCATATTATATACTAAAAGCTTTTGCTCTTTGATTTTAAAAACTCCTTGACCATCCAACTTGACCCCTCTTTTATAGAAAGGTTCTTGAAACGGGAGCTCACCTTAATTGGTTACTATTAGTTGTGAGAAAAATTTAAATATTTAATGATTTTAGACTTTTTCCTTTATTTGTACTGTGGGACCTAGCTTCTTGCCAAATTTCATAATTTTAGGTCAACGGGAAGTACCCTGTAGGTTTTGCTTTTTTGCATAAATGTATGGAAATGAGAACATAAAAAGCCATATCTTTTGATAGCGTCGTTGTAAAAAAATTTAATTTTCAGATCTTGTGTGGTTTATAGACTTTAACATTCGTTATCAATTTCAACCTGATACCTCTTCTCGTTCGTGAGAAAAAGGGTCTTGACAGACAGACGGACAACAAAGGACCTAAAAGGGTGCCGTTTTTTTATTTTGAGGTACAGAACCCTAAAAAGGTGATTGCCGGTCTTTGGAAATGGGAAAGGCCTCCTGAACACCGGGCTGGCTTTTCTTGATCGTCTAATTATCCCCCACCTTCATAGTAACCTCGTTTTTGCCAGTATTATCACGTGAAACAAAACCTTCTCGGCCCGGTCCATAACGAGTTTGTGGCAAAAACTTTTAGTTTCCAAAACACTGAACTAGTTTTTTTAAACAGTAGGTTAGGGTGCTTCAAAAATTTTAAAATAAATATTAAAACTTGCTTACACTTCCGTTGTTTTCATTATTTTACAGATAACTTTAAAATTAAAAAGACAAAATCATAACATAGTGTGCTTCCCAAATAAACTGCGTTTCTTTCAATATGTAACTCGGAACTTATAAAACTGAAAAACTATGAATGACTCTTAAAAAATATCGGCCAAGTGCCAGTCGGACTCGCGCACTAAGGGTTCCGTACCTGTCCACCAAAAGATATATGAAAAGACTAGCTGTTACCCGCGACTTCGTCCGCGTAGATTTTATAAAAAAACAGAACTCGAACTTAATTGAAACATATTTTACGGAGCGCTTATCCTTCTTGATACCTACGTAAAAGATGCATTTGTACTTATCCAAGTTGAATAAATGCATCTTACTACAAACTTAATTATCTTTTGATTTTATTTAACTGGTAGGTAGTGCGGAATTTTCATTGTCAACCGTTACAGGCGAACTTAAAAAAGAAGGCAATAAAGGGAGTGAAGTGAATGGGTAGCGAGGAGGTATTCATAAAAGTAAAAAAGGTCCCTATTCCTCCCTATCTATCCTTTTGTATCCCCCCCCTACATTCCCACTCCCCCTCCCTCACCCTCTCCCACTCTCTCTTCCTCTCCCTCGCCCCTCCCTCTTCCCCCCCTCACCCTTCCTTCCCCCTCCATTTCCCCCCTTCCCCTCTCCCCATCACCCTCCCTTTCCCCCCTCGCCCTCCTCCCATTCCCCTCCCTTTCCCCCTTCCCCTCACTCATCCTCCCCTTCCCCCTCTCCCTCCCTCTACCCCCCCCTCCCTCTACCCCCTCCCACGCCCTCTACCCCTCCCTCCCCCTTTCCCTCCCCTCATTTTCCCCTCCCTTACACTCTCTCCCTATCCCTCCCCCTCTCCCTCTCCCTATCCCTGACCCTACCCCTATCCCTGCTTCTACCCCTAACGCCATCTTAACCGCTATCCCTATCCTTATATAAACATACAACTGACACTCATATTGATTTTTAGACATTTCAAACCTATCGAATCCCAACCCCATCCCAGGGGTGGTGGTATTTCACGTCCACCACGTTGGATTTCAAAATCATTGTAGTTTTCGTAATCAGCGACCCGATAAACCATACGAACGACACCCATATTGATTTTTAGACATATCAACTCTATCGCACCCCAACCTCATCCCCAAGGGATGATAGCATTTCACGTCCACCATGTTGGATTTCAAAATTGTTGTAGTTTTTGTAATCAGCGGCTCAATAAACCTTACAAACGACACCCATATTGATTTTTAGACATTTCAACCCTATCGCACCTCAACCTTATTCCCAGGGGATAATGGTAGTTTACGTCTACCACGTTGGATTTCAAAATTGTAGTAGTTTTCGTAATCAGCGATACTTAGTTGAATAAAAAAAGTCCCATCAAAATCGGTTAAGTAGTTTCGGTGTGCTGTAGCAGATACAACCCCGCTAGAGTATTATTGTATGTGTAGATTCCCACGGGAATGAGATATTTTCCCGAGGTAAAAAGTAGCCTATGTCCGTCTCCAAGTTACCATCTATCACCATACCAAATTTCATCAAAATCCGTTCAGCCGTTTAGGCGTGAAAGAGCAACAAACAAACAGACAGACAGACAGACAGAGTTACTTTCGCATTTATAATATTAGTATGGAGTATGGATTATAAATGCGAAAGTAACTCTGTCTGTCTGTCTGTCTGTCTGTTTGTTTGTTGCTCTTTCACGCCTAAACGGCTGAACGGATTTTGATGAAATTTGGTATGGTGATAGATGGTAACTTGGAGACGGACATAGGCTACTTTTTACCCCGGGAAAATATCTCATTCCCGTGGGAATCTACACATACAATAATACTCTAGCGGGGTTGTATCTGCTACAGCACACCGA